>OV656728.1:10000000-15265000 GCA_927399415.1 Macaria notata
AAGATAGCACTATTTAAGTACTTTTTAAAAAAAAATGTATAGTCCAAATATTATTATTTACGAAAACAACAAAATTAGCTTTTCTAATTGCGACTTCTTTGTTTAGATATCTACAATTTGAGGCATAAATAATCTCGTGTCTTGGTTTTTTTAATATGACTTTAAAACAGTTTGTATAAAAAAACGTTCAACGCTTCAACACCTAAAAATGGCATATTTGTATATAATAAATGATGGCAATTTTGAGTACCTACTTGTTACATTCTAATGTAATAAACTAATATCAACCTACAAATTCCGCCCAACAGCGTCACACTTGCCAGTATTGGTGTATCTAGGGGCTTGAAGCATACAGACGCTACGTAACGCGGAGTGATATGTGAAATCGACATTTCATAAATATCAAATAAAATAGAAGTATATAATATCTTATATACCTACTTCTATTTTATTTGATTTTATAAGCTAATTTTTTTTCAGTTTATATAATTTTGATTCAGTGTTAAGACAACAAAAAACGCCAAAACACGATTAGGTACGTATACTTTGCTCGATAGTTTTATTTTTTGAAAAATAGTTGTTTTGAAATATTTTTACCTTTTTTTCCAAAAGTAGTACAGAAATATAAACCAATTTAATTATATCTTAAAGATAATGTTTTTATTTAGAGGAGTAAAAAGCCAAAAATTGAATATTCTGAATTGCTGATATCATTATATGAATTTTTTTCGTCAAAAACGTCTGCAAAACTGCTTAAATTGTGCAGAATTGTTTGCGTGTGGACTAGACTCGTCGACCGAAGCTATGCGCACGATGCTCGCCCTTGCTTTCATGTTAATACGGCGTGGAGTTGCATGCGAAAAAGCAACTGTAGGCATTTTACCAAGCGCAAATCATTTTCGGGTAAAATATCATGGCCTTTCATGTGTAGATAAAATAAGGCCAATGGACTGATGATGTTAAGACCCATTGTCATAATTCTTTCCTCTGTGCATTACCTACTTAAAAACACAAGTCTGTTTTCAAGTGAAGTTTCTTCTAGGCAAGCGCCCTAGATCGTAGATAACAATTTTGCTTAACATCAGGCGCGTTGTAGTCGAGCGTGAGCCTATCTAGTTAAAAAAATACATATGTAATTTTGGGTTTCATTAAATAGATAAGTAAATAACGCACACTTATACAAATAAGCGGCCACCCATTTCTGAATGTCTTCCTAAAATAATTGAAATTAGAGCGATGGAATGTTTAGTAAGAGCCTATAGTACTACCTAGATTATCATCTGATTGTGACATGGTTGTGTAAATAGCCTAAATTAGTTTTCGAAGGAAAGGATTTTCCATATTTATATTCTTTTGATTAATTTATCATATATTCGTCCTTATTTAAGTTTCTGTATAAAATATGCTCTATGAAATAACTCTCGCAAACTCTTGCAATTAGTTTAAAATGTGTATATAAACATGTTCTATACAATTTCCTAGCCGTCAAGTATACAAACAATTTATTATGATTTTATGCACTTATCTATATTCTTCCAAGTTCTTACCAATTTTAGAGCTTGAGGAAATTCAAATGTATTAATGGTATTTCTGTATTTGGTCGATCAGGAAAACTAAGATATTTCCTGTCTCTAACTAGTTTAATTAATTTCCGATTAGATTATTTCTACTTCGGTATAAATATGTTTATTTGTAATCGGGGGGTATTTTTAACGTGTTATTGAAATGTATTTTTTGCCAATATTCTCATTCCTAAGCAATATATAAAAGTAATAATTTATATTTTAATGAAATAAGACGACTTTTAATGTAATAAACATATATTTTACTGTTTTTCTTAGTTTTGTTTCATAAATCTGTACAAAATACTTCAAAAGAGTAGGTACAAAAATTGCTTATAATATCACATTTGATTATAAAAATCATTTCATTATTATAAATCATGGTACTTACTTAAAAATGAAATATGTACTTATTTAGTTGTTTATATAACTTGCACATGCAATAGTAGTAGTATATATAAAATTAATAATTTAATCCTAAGTATTTAAGGTAAGTTTTAGTCAGGAATTGGTAACAAAAACATAATTAGTATTTTTTACGACAATCAGAACAAAACAATATTCTTCTTATCGAATGAGAGCGGCCAACTCTGGTGTCGAGAGTTTATCAAGTCGCACCAAGGGCCTCTGACATAGCTTAACGACTGCCGAAGACAAACAGCCGGGACCGACAATTTAACGTGTCATCCGACCCACAGAACAATAACGGCGGTCTGTTATTGTCCTACTATGCTCTAGACTCATTTATTGTCTTGTTAACGTTATTGGAAAAAGCTACACTAAATAAACCAACACAAAACACCACAAGTCCTCCAGTCCACACCACAAATTTGCACCCTATTTCCTCCTCCCCAAGGTCTAATCTCCCAGGTTCAGTCGGAGCATGTTATGTATATCTAACATCTCAGTTCCAGTATAGTTGTACGCGAGGTAGTCTCGCACGGGGATGTATTTAGCTCCTCCGAACCAGTCGATCATGGCTATCTGCGCGATCTTCAGCTTGGCTACGAACCAGTTGTGGTCTGGAAGAAGATCAAAAAATAATTAAGTTATTTTGTGATTTAAGGAACATAGAATGATTTTAGTACGAATGTGAAGAGTATCGAGTATATATACTCAATAGTGGGTTGATTTTCTGTTATAATTTTATGTTGCAGAGTCACTTATTGAGTAAAATGTTAAAAATTAAACCAGAGATGTATATAAGAGTTGAAATATCTTATTTCTACTGCACCTTAATCAACAAATAGCTAATCTGAACATATTAGTGAATAGCAATATTTAGATTAATGTGAATTTATAGTATAATAGCTTATCTACTCTTAATTGAAGATAAAGCCAAAAAAAGTGCACATAAACTGTAAATGAAAGACAAGATAAAACTTAGAATTAAGAGTAAAACAAGGATAAAAAGATAAGTGCAAAAAGTATATTAGACACACGTAAGTATACCTACATAAAAAAGGATACCAGATAAATAAATAAATATTTCAGGACATTGTACACAGTGCCACCTAGCCCCACACTAAGCAAACACGTAAGTAAGAGTGTAATAAGGTCAGAAGATACGCACCGGCGGGGAAGTTGGCCATCGCAGGATGTCTCTCGAACAAGGCTGCCTTTGCGAACTCATACTCGGGAGTGTTTTCCTTTATCTGGAATACAAGAATAGAGCTTTGTAATAACAGTTCCTGTTACTGGTGTACAGAGATTAGGTAGCCTAATTAATATTTATAGTGGGCCGATAAGTCCTGCATTACCAATCCGCTTAGAACGTATTGTGCAAAGAACAGTCTGATTAGGTATGTATTAAGTACTTATATTATTATGTTATAGAAAATAAAATACTTGTCAGACAGGCGCAGGGGTCTAATGCCGTAAAATATCGTTTTTGTAACTGAACAATAAAACAATAATAGAGACTAGCGGACGCCCGCGACTTCGCTCGCATTATTTCAGGATAATAAGTAAGTAGGTAGTCTATGACACTCTCTAGACCTCATACTAAAAAACAAATACCTATATAAAAATTGCTAAAGCGTGTTTTATTATAGATTTAAAGTAGGTATACCGAACCATTTTTTTCTAATATTTTCTATGATTAGATTTTTGACCCTCTTCAGCTTCAGCAACATATGTATAATAATATGTATAGTAGGTACCTATAGATAGATAATCATTTATTGATAAATTGATATTCCAAACTAAATGTCACAATAATTGGTAATAACATGTATCTCGTCATTTTAGGTACAATTATTCATTTATAATTTCATCTAAGTATACAATTACATAATGTATTACAATAGCTGTATAAGGGCTATTTTATAAAAAAATAAAAATATCTTATTAAATATATCTAAGTTGTCACATCATACTGACTGTAGTCATTTTCAAAAAAATCCTTAAAGCTATAGATTGTTTTGTCAAGTAAAAGCGACTTTACATTATTTACAAATTGGGATTTATTAGAAATAGATTTTATAGTCTCTGGAAGTTTATTAAAAAGATCCCGTCCTTTTGCCATTGGTGTCTTTTTTGTCATTTTTAATCTTGGATATGTTGATTCTATAAGTAGCTTGTTATTTCGTATGGTTCGGTTACTATGAACATTCTTCCATCTACATGATAGATATGATATGATCTCTTTTTATAGGGAAGTGAGGCACAATACTGTAAAAAATTGCTGATATTATTGCTAGAAGCAACTTACTTTCTTCATCTTCCCGGAGAGCATGAGTCGCGTGCAGCGCGGGTCCTCGGGGTCCCATTTCTTCTGGTCGCAATACCGAGTCTCTTCCAGGGTCACAAGCACGGTAGCGCGGCTGTTTTTCTGCAATTAAAAAACATGAGTTAGGTATATTCACTCTTTGAATTTACCTATGTACCTAACTAAATTAACACGAAACATTTTATGTTGGCTTCAATTCACCAAGAACAACCCAAATTAATAACTTTCGTTCTTTGTGCCTACGACTGCGCTTGCACTAGGCAAACTTGTTGTATGAACAGTTGTTTACTTTTTTTTCAGATGATAAATGAACACATTTATGGAATGCATTGTTAAAAACATACATTAAAGTACTGCTACCAGCAGAAGGGAGATCATATTACTGTATGAGGTATATATTTTGATCATTGATTTATTTATTGATTTATTTTGCCCGATATTGCCATCGGTGGACAGACAGTTAAGACTGTAACTAGTTTCAAGTATCTTGGCCATATCATAACGTCTAATCTATCCGACAACGAAGACATTGAACGTCAAAGAAGAGCTTTGTGTGTTGTAGGAAATATGATTGCTAGAAAATTTCACAGAGCCTCCATGGATGTCAAAATTTCTTTGTTTAAGGCATATTGTCAGTCCTTTTACACGTGTCAACTCTGGACCAATTACACTATATCGTCGCACAATGCAATAAGAGTAGCCTACAACAACGTCTTCAGGCACCTGATGGGCCTGAAGTGGTATTGTAGTGCCTCGGAAATGTACACGAATTCGCGAGTTGACTCATTTAACGCTCTCCAAAGGAAACGCATCGCATCCTTCATGTCCAGAATTGACACGTGTAAAAATAAGATTGTTAGAAGCCTTATGGACCGGCAGCTGCTGTCTGCAACATTTGAACGATGGGTAGCAATTGCAACTTAAATGTATCTTTCAATATAATATTGTATATATTCTCTGTTTATGATTGTGTGTGATATGGATCTGCAATAAAAAGTTATTATTATTATTATTTTTTAAAAAAACGTTTGTTTTTCTCGTAATTTTAAGAATTTCGGTCATTTAAATGAAAACCACGGGCCTAGGCCAAGTGGAGATCACTTTGAGTGTTATTTTCAGAAGTCCTGCAAGAACTTCCTCACGATCCTGCAAGTATTCAACACTGCTGCTTTTTGCATCGTCATGTAAATGTTTATGTCTAGGTCTATTTGTTTCAGGTAGTGGAGTAGGTGTTTTGGGATGACTCCGGTGCTGGAGAGCACCAGTGGCACAATTGATACCCTGGTCATGTTCCAAAGGCGTATAATTTCTTTATTATTATTATTATTTACAATAAAATTAAATTCATTAACATAGTTTATTTATACAAAAAAACATGACTCTACTTTTACTTACCGATAAGTCCTTAGCAGTGAAATCCAGCGGCGACATGTAGAAATACGGGATCCCAGTCGAGTTGGCCATGGAGCCGTCTACTATGGACTTGACGTTCGTGAACGGGAAGCCTTCGATCGCAGGCATTATTGAGATCGTGGATATTGATGCCCAGTCTAGAATAATAACATGTCTATGATATGATAAACAAGGTAAATTATACTAATTTTTAAAAATTAGTATGGATAGGGTTAACTGGAAAAAAAACCTTTGAGAAGACTTGATAACCACCATTTTTTGAAGTCGGTTAAAAAATAACAGCAACCCTCGCACAAGTAAGTTACAACATCTATCTTACGACTATTGGCAGTGTTAAGAATTAAATATTATTATCTATGCATTGTCTATGTGTAATTTTTAGTCTGTAGCATAGTCTATAAGCTCTATGCTATTTTAGTTCACGTATTCTTACACCGGTAAAGATGGCTACGGCTTAGAGGTGAAGCGCGTCTCATATTAAAACAGAATTACTGTGAAAATGGCGTTTCTCTTACGTAAACGATAGATCCAACAAGACCCAAGAAATATCGCCCTCAACTGGCGACCCTGCCCAAGTTTCGAACAGTAAAAGATAATTGGGATGAACGGCGATATGGATCTAAAGAAACTTGTAAGAGAACGTGCCCAGGTGCGACGAGCTTTCACAAGGTGTGAATCAGTGACGGCCACGGCCGAAGACCTAGAATTTCTCGAACAAAAAATTCATGAAATGGAAAAGCTGGATTCGAAAATACAGTCTGAATTATTAGCTTTTGAAGACGAGAAACAGGAATACGAACAAGATTGCGACGAAGCAGACAAGTATAAATTAAGATGGCTGCGTATCAAAAATAAACTGAAGAAGGACAAGATTACAAGACTCAACTTACCAAAGCTTAAGATAAGGGAATTTAACGACGATCCGAAGACTTGGCTGCAGTTTTGGGGGCAGTACAAGAAAATCCATGAAGATGAGACGATCGACGCGGAAACCAAGTTTCAATATTTATCCCAAGCGATGGCCGAAGGAAGCAAAGCAAGAACACTAGTTGATGGATATCCTCCCACTGAAGAAAATTATAGTAAGGTGATTAGTACACTAAAGGAAAGATTTGCCAAAAATGAAACTTTAATTGAAATTTACATTAGAGAACTACTAAAACTTGTTACACATAAAACACAGTCAATTGAATTTCTGTATGATAAGATTACCACTAATTTGCAAATTTTAGAAAGTTTAGGCATTGTAAAAGACAAATATGAATGTGTACTACTACCTATGATAGAGTCGGCACTGCCGGAGAACACTTTGTTGGTATGGAGCAAAACATCACACAAACTGAATGCAACTGGTACTAGCTCTAAGTTAGGAAACTTAATAGATTTTTTGCAGACTGAGGTTGAAGCAGACCAACGGGTGCAGTTGGCTAAACAAGAATTTTTGACAGAGCCGGTGCAACCTGCGGAGGCCTTATTCGAAAGGCCTATGACTACACCAGCAACGGCTACATGTCTAGTCAATGAATCTAAAAAGGTACAGGATAAGCCTAACACCCAAGGTAAGGACTCATGTTTATTTTGCAACAAAACAGGTCATGGCACCTTTGAGTGCAATAAAGCTAGGGAACTGGATCTTGAAATGAAAAAACTAGCTATTAAGAAAAACGGAGCTTGTTATGTGTGTCTCAAAAAAGGACACTTGGCAAAGTCATGCAAAGCATTTATAAGATGCATGAGTTGCAGTAAACGTCACCTGATTGTTTTGTGTCCCAACCTTCACGACACAACAAAGACTGCTGGAACAACTTCCAAAACAAAACCTAGTGAAACAACTACTGCAACAAATCACCTTTCAAAGAGTGTCTCTAATATCTCACTTCAGACTGTGCTTGTCAAAATTACAGGTGGCAGTACCGGAAAGCAGAAGGAAGTCCGAGCCTTCCTAGATCCGGGATCAATGCGCACATACATCAACACAGATTTGGCAAAAGAATTAGGACTAGAGGTAAATGATCACGAAGAGTTAAAACATTCATTGTTTGGAGGGATCACTAAACAAGCAGAGACTCTTAGAAAATTCAAGTTTCAAGTAAGTAACCTTGACAATACCTTTAGTACAACAATGTTTGGATTGGAACAAGATACAATTTGTGAAGATATACCTAGAGTACAGAATCAAAAACTTCTAACTCAACTTAAGAAACAAAATATCAAACTATCGGATACTGACACAAATAAGACAGAGAAGATAAGTCTTCTTATTGGATCAGACGAATTAGGAGGCATTGCAGAAGGCGGTTTGGTAAGGATTACTGAGAAATTGGTTGCTTTAGAGACAAAGCTGGGGTGGGTACTACAAGGACCAGTTCAGACTGGAATATATAGCAATATAGTACACTCAGCATTGATAACAGCAACACCAGAAATAAGAGACTCATTAGAATTTCTGTGGGATGTGGAAACATTAGGTATCAAAGATCCATATTGCCATAAAAATAAAGATACTTCTGTTGACATTTCAGTAAATGAAAACGGCCGCTACGAAGTACCACTCCTTTGGAAAGAAGGCTACCCTGTGGTCGAGTCAAATTATGATGCAGCAAGCAGGCGATTACACAGCACAACACAGAAATTGTCTAAAACTGGAAGACTCGAAGATTACCATAACATCTTTCAAGAATGGAAACAGGAAGGTATTATTGAAGAAGTAGAGCCAAAAAATATAAAAGATGGACACTACTTACCGCACCATGCTGTGATAAAAATGGAGAGTGCTACTACTAAGATACGACCAGTATTTGACGCAGCATCTAAAGACAAAAATGGAATGTCACTGAACATGTGTGTAGAAAAAGGTGAAAACCTACTAGAAACCATTCCTAAATTAATAGTCATGTTTAGAGCTGGGATGTATGGAGTAACCTCAGATATCAAAAAGGCTTTTTTACAAATATCTGTAGCCCCAGAAGATAGAAAGTTCCTGAAATTGTTATGGTGGGATGACCCCAGCAACCAAGAAAAAATGGTAACTTATCAACACGCAAGAGTTCCATTTGGTGTTGCATGTAGTCCATTTTTGCTGGCAGCCACACTGAACTACCACCTCGAACAATATTCTGAAATGTACCCGAACACAGCAGAGAAGTTAAAAGCATCATTTTATGTTGACAACTGTGTTACAAGCTTCGACACCAAGGCGGAAGTTATGCAATTTATCAAAGAAGCTACAGAACTTATGGAAAAAGGAAAATTTGAACTACGAGGATGGATGAGCAACTCAATTCAAGAAGAGAAACCAGTATCAATTCTAGGAATCCTTTGGAACAGATATACAGATAAGTTATACTGTAATGTTAACTTAAAAATTGTACCAAAGGAAACTACCAAAAGAGATTTGTTATCAACTGCACAGCAAATATTCGATCCAATTGGATTTCTGAGCCCCGTCACGCTTATTCCCAAGCTAATCATACAGAAAGCCTGGTTACTCAAAACTGGATGGGATGAGAAGATACCGACAGAACTAGAGAAAGAATACAAGGATTGGATAAATACTATTGATTACTTACAAGAGTGTGAGATACCAAGAACAGTATCTGACTTTCCTTTGGAACAATGCAAGACATCAGTACATGTATTTAGTGATGCTAGCAAAGATGCCTACTCTGGATGTGTATTCCTGCGCACAGAACACCAGGGACAGGTAACGGTACGTCTTTTATTAGCTAAAAGCAGAGTATCACCGAGCAAAAGACAAATGACACTGCCAAGACTGGAATTAATGGGATCCCTCATTGCATCAAGATTGTACCATGAAGTTGTAATATCAGGTTTGCTTACAGCATGCAAAGATTGCAAAGTTTACTGCTGGACTGACTCTGCTGTTGTGTTGGCGTGGATTCAAAGACAAGATACATGGAAAACGTTTGTTACAAACAGAGTGAGAGAAATCTGCACCAATACGAACAAAGAGGACTGGAAACATATACCCGGAGTAAACAATATTGCTGACTTACCTTCTCGTGGCTGCAATGCCAAAATGATGCTAGAATCTCAGTGGTGGATGGGTCCACAATGGTTATATTTAAAAGAATTAAAATGGCCCAAGTCTTCAGTAAGCCATACAAAGACTGAAGAAGAAATCATTAATAAGGAACAGTGCAAAACAATGTATGTCAATTTGGAGATTGCAACAGAAGATTTCAGTAAGAGACTGTTATACTTTAACCAATACAGCAAGATAGTTAGACTTATAACTAGACTGCTTAGACTGAGCCCCAGATGTAGAGAAATGCATGATACAAACATAAGCAGTTCAACTATATCCTCAGAAGAGTATGAGTATGCAGAGAAAGTATTATTTAAATTAATACAGAAGGAAATCTATAAAAAGAATTCAAAGAACAAGAAACTTTTAACGATGGAAGAAGGAGGTATAATGAAAGTAAAGACAAGAATGGATTACACCAACGAAACAAAGGAGTTCATTAACCCTATATTACTTCCAGGAAACCATGAAATCGTATATAGAATGGTTCAAGAATTACATAGAAAGATGGGTCATATGGGTGCATTGAATCTTATAACAACTCTAAGAAACACATACTGGATAACAGGAGTGAGAAGACTTGTAAAGAAAGTTGTTACAGGATGCATGATATGCAAAAGGTTCACAGCAAAGCAGTATGAAGTTACCGAGCCACCATTACCCTTGGACCGCATCAAAACAACAGCCACATTTGAAGTGACAGGTATTGACCTGGCGGGTCCACTGTACTTAAAAAGCAATCAGAAATGTTGGCTGGTTCTATACACATGTGCTGTATATCGATGTGTACATTTAGAACTAACAGACACCCTCTCAACAAATGGATTGATTATGACTTTGAGAAGATTCATTGCCAGAAGAGGCAAGCCAAAGATAATATATTCAGACCATGGCACTAATCTGGTGGGAACTTCAAGTTTGCTACAAGAAGTCAACTGGCAGGAAATAGAAGAAGCCTCCAACTTTTACAAGATAAAATGGAAGTTCTCCGTGCCAGCAGCTCCGTGGTGGGGAGGGTGGTGGGAGCGTTTAATCAGAGTTGTGAAAGATATGCTCAAAAGGATACTTGGAAAAGCATCGCTTGACTGGATTGAATTGTCAACAATTTTATGTGATTGTGAGACAGTCATCAACAGCAGACCACTTACTTATGTAGAAATTGGAAATGTGAGACCTCTCACACCTATGATGTTTCTTCAAAGCTTATCTACAAGTGATCAAATACCTGACTTTGACCAAATTGATGAAAAGAATCTACAAGTTCGTTTCAAATACTTACAGAAACTCAGAGAAGACTTTAGAAGTAGATTCAAGAATGAATATTTGTCATTACTAGTTGCAAAAGGAAAGGAAGGAGACAGAGAACCAAAAGTAGGAGACTTGGTACTTGTGGAAGGCGAAAAGGGCATCCGCAGATTGCATTGGCCTGTGGGGATTGTTGTTGAAATTTTTTCAGGAAAAGATGGACGGACGAGGTCTGCCAGAGTACAAACTGCAGCAGGAGAGCGGATACGAGCATACCAGAAACTGTACCCATTGGAGCTGTCAGTGACACCAGAGTGGCTCGAAAGGGCATCACAGGTTAGTACAGTTGAGCCTTCAGAATCACAGTTATCACCCGAGTGTTCTCAGGTAGAGCCAACATCTGTTCCATTAGCTTCCATGACTAGGTCAGGACGCAATATTAAATTACCACAACGATTTTTGTAATTTGTGTACTTTGAAATTAATAATTGTAGTAACTTGTTAACAAGAAAATTGTAACTTATGATTATTTTGGTAACAATAGATGTTAATTAGATTTGTATATGGTTGTAAGCATTGTTACATTTTGACTGAAGTTAATATACTAAGCGATTTGTGTGATTTATTGATAATGAGAATAATCTTGATATTTTTTAGAAGTAACAAATAATTTGAAATGTATACTAAGTGTCTAACCATTTGTAATTGATATTTTTTAGAAGTAACAAATAATTTGAAATGTATACTAAGTGTCAACTATTTGTAATTGATATTTTTAGAAGTTTGAATGTATACAAATAGACTATGCATCCTTACTGTAACTTTGACTTTGCCCCTGGGAGGATGTTAAGAATTAAATATTATTATCTATGCATTGTCTATGTGTAATTTTTAGTCTGTAGCATAGTCTATAAGCTCTATGCTATTTTAGTTCACGTATTCTTACACCGGTAAAGATGGCTACGGCTTAGAGGTGAAGCGCGTCTCATATTAAAACAGAATTACTGTGAAAATGGCGTTTCTCTTACGTAAACGATAGATCCAACAAGACCCAAGAAATATCGCCCTCAGGCAGCATAAAAAAACTGCTGAAAAAGTCCGTCACCCCTTCACAAAATGCATGGACAAGTTTGTAAATGTTGTTTGTATGAGAACCTGCATTATTCTGCTTTTGTTTGTAAAATATAAGTTTCATCTAAAACATACAGAGATAAAATTGCATTCCTACCTATTCTATTATCATCGTCGGGTGCCGTCTTCATAAAGAAGCTTGGAGGTTGGAGATCAATTGGCAAAATTTTCTGCGATCTCATGTTGCAAATATTATCTATAGACTTCGTTAAAATACTGTTATTGATTTTGCATAATACCTATCCATAAGATAAGTGTTTCTCTGCGTGGAAAGGTGTTCACATAACATTTTACTTACTTATACGTAAGTAAAATTAATCATGATGAATAATCGCCATACCTACCTACTTACGAAGTAATTTGCAATTTAATAAGTTCTTCAAGGTTACTGGAACCTAATGCATTTATACTGAAATAAAAAAAGTTTGAACTGATTCATGCGATGTAAATACATACATATTAAAATTACCTACAATAGACTGTTAGAGTTTTTTTTTTAATAAAAAATGGGGTTTTAACTAAACCTTCATTTATGTACCTAAGTACCAACATACATATTTTATATACTTACAGCTTTGGTAAAATGTCTAGAAAGGGACTTAATTTCTTTAAAACATTTCAAGACGTTCAAATGATAACGTTTGCAGTCACAATTTATTGTAAGCATTCAACTCAAACATTTCAAATATTTTTTTACTGTCGTGGTCAAAATAATGTTATCTACAGTAAATAGTCTCTTACATTATTCTAGAACATTTAGCATTTTCATAGGACTAATGTAAGTATATGTACATATCTTCCACATAAGTACTTATGTGAGTAGGTATATGTACTTACCTACATACAGTATGTATAGTCTTTATAATTATCTATTAGGTATACAATTTACAAAATAGATATATTTTACCTGTACTATGAAGCACATATCTGGCCATAGGTATCAGCTTGGTATGATCCGGGGGGTCCGAAACTTCGATACTCGTCGACCTCGTGGCGTAGCGATATTTGCACTCTGCATAGGCGAGGCATAGCGCCAGGAGTAATGTGTGAATCTTCATTGTGAATCTGTGGACGAATAGAAAAGTTTGTTTGTTTGGGCGTTTCTGTGGGTCGGGTGGTAGGTGATGTGAGATGTAAAGTACTACCAAGCCAAAATAAATGTAGGTAGGTTGTTTATCATTGGGTAAAATAATTGGGGTCTACTAAACCAGCCATAGTACCTACCTAATAGATAATTCACTCTTAATATATTTTCACCAAAATCGAAAATATTGATTCACCAAAATTTAAATTATTGAAAATAACAACATAATATAACTAAAAAACACCTAATTTCTTACCTTTGCTTATCTTTTCCTTTATTTTTAAACACCGACCACGCAAATTACCACAAAATGACGCGCAAAAAGAACGTCCGCGCTGGACAATAACCGCTTTGTAATGAGGAAATATTATACAAAAACAACCGGAATTATAATACCGATTGTACAAAGAAACAACGAACCTACTAACCTAAAACCTACTGTAAAAATAATAAAATATTAGGCTAGAAATTCACAACAGCACCGAGCGTTTTCCAAAATGCACTTTACAAGAGAAAATCTCACCGATGACCGAATGAATGCATCATAACAAGTTCACTGCCAAAATACATCGTTGTACATGCACGCAATGCTCATGATATTTACTTTTTGCTTGCATTGGAATTGCAACTTTATTTCTATAGAAACATGGCTTAGATTTCACTGTAGGTTGTATAGTTTGACAGCTGCGTTAAGAGCCGGTTCTTGATCTCTTTTACATAACCCGACACGATCTACAAGATGATGATTCGACGACTAAAAACTACAGTTTACTCATAAGTAGTAAGTATCTGGGTGAAATGCAGCGGCGAGGCATTAAATTTAAAAATAGAAGAAAATAAGTAGTAATTAAAATACATACATTACAATAAATGTTTTCTTTCTTTCTTTCTTTCTTTCTAAAAATATTAGTTTTTCGTTCAATATGTTTTTGTACATTAACTTTTGGATTTGTATTTTCTTTTATATATAGGACCACCACTGTATCACTTATGTTTTCACATATTACGCACAATTCACTGAAAACTTCATAGAATTGTACAGTAGGCTATAACGTTAGTATTGTTAGCAATTATAAAAAAAAACAATCAAAATCAAATTTAAAATAAAAAAAGCCGAGATAGTAAAAAAAATAGGTACCCACCAGTGCAATCCCCGTCACTTCCACCGATTGAATGAGCAGGCAAGTTTGGCAAACGCAGACCACGCCTCCCAAACTTTGTGTACTACATATACATACTTACTAAATAGTAAATATACACCAAATACATTCGAGGCATCACGTACACGATAACTAATACAAATACTTGACCCAAGAAGCAGCGATAGTGTTATCTAAAAACAGCTAATTGAAGGTTTATACATATTTGTATAGATTACGTAATTATGCTATCAATATTAAACATAATATAATGTGTTATGATAGGTTATTTCATTATTTACTAATAGATGATTGCGGCTTCGCTTACCTTTTGATTCGGAATAAAATCAAGCATAAATGTTACACTCGGAATGGTATAGGTACCTATTACATATCGTCATCAAGTCACGAAATCCGTGTCGTGATTTTTGCTTGAAGATACCGCTAAGTACAGCGGCATACAAAATAATCAAACAGACCAACAAACATACTTTTGCTTTCATAATTATAATGATATTATCGCGTCAATAACCGCATTAGTAAATTTACTTATGTAGGTTAATCTACAAGGAAAAATAAACTACTTGGAAGTGATATGCCTTTGGTAATGTAGGTAAGTGTATATAGGCGACTGCGCATGGCTTGCTTACCATCATCAACGAGGCCATTATCAACCCGTCTGCCTATATGCAACAAAATAAAATCAAGTAACTAACTGACCCTAAATCATCTTGTAATTTCTATATCTTTTCGCTAACTCGAGTGGTCAAAGCTTATTCACGCAGTTTACTCTTTTAGCTTCAGTGTTGTGACCTTTTTTGATAAGCAAACTCTTTACTGATAACCCCGTACTATTGTTTTTATTTTAACTTCCTAAATAGATAAATTATGTTGAATAGCCATCAATATCAATAAAATGGTTAACGTGATCTTGAGATCCACGAAGGCCACGTTAGGTGGTTTAGAATGGTTAAGAGGTGAGGTGTGGCGGTGGTTCATGGAGGAACACACCTAAAAACCGCATTTTGTAGCCGTGAGTACAGTTCCAAAATTATGGACTATTCACCTTATTTAATCTATCTATATATATAGGTATAATAAAGCTAAAGGAAGTTAGAAATCTGAACATAGAAGATATTAGAAAAAATAAGCGTTTGGATAAACTTTAAATCGATACTAAAACACGTTTTAGCAGTTTTAATTTTATGCCTGTGTTTAAATTGTAAGTCAGATTAGTTTGGCCCATCATAACTAGATGGCGCCACTTGTTATTTTTAGTCACGCAAAATATATTTTTAAGAGTATTTGTATGTAACGTTTTTATGTTTTGTTTGAATAAATGCCTCGAAACGTTCCGGTTTTTGTTCAAAATCACTCCCAGACATAGTAGACCCCATGACAGTCTGTTTATCTGTTTGCCAATTTAAACGCTCATCACATCACGCAAAATCGGCTGAACGGATCATATTGATTTTTGGTTTGTACTTTTGTAGGTAGTATAAGGTCTTACGTGTCATAGGCTACTATGTTATGTTCTCCTTAACTTTCAAATACATATATAAAAATGTATACGATTAGTTTTTTAGAGGCGAGATTTTTGTTTGAATTCCTACGATTTGAGGTATAATTCGGCACAAAATCTCTCTTACAGTACAACAGGTTGTACATACTACATTATATGAATTACGCATGAGCACTGCACCTTAAATAGCACTTGTTTAAGGTGCTGTCGCCTGTGCGCAATTTCTATACAAACTGTTGTATAAAATTGGACTCAAGACTAATAAAGATAGACTAAAAGTGAATAATCTCAAATTATTGATATCTAAACAAAGGTCTTGTTTTTGAGTCGAACTATTGGCTCTGTGCACGAGTTCAGCGCCACCTAGCGTCCACAACTATGTTGGAATTAAAGGCGGCAATATCACAAAATATTACAACAATAATAATACCTACAAATTATTTAATTAATTTATGTAATCCAGTCTAAACAGATTACTATGAAATATGACACATGGCAGCGCCAACATTGTTTTTACTTTTGGCCACATGAGCGCTGCGATCGATGTCATTACCCCCACCTAGTACTTCGCACACAGCCAATACCTACAACAGTTTGTATGCAATGTATTGGTGGTGTGGTTGCAGAGAAGGTGATGTCCCGGCAGCCGTCCACCTCGGAGTACCTGCCCGGCATGCTGCACGAGGCCAGCCCGGCGGGGCTGCTGCCCGCGCACGCGCACTGGGCGCTGCTGTGCCTGGGCGCGTCCTCGCTGTACAGCCACGCGCTGGGGCTGCACCGAGCCGAGCCCCGAGCACCTGCAGCCCGGCCTCCTGCCGCACACCAACTACCTGCTGCCCTGGGACTGCGCGCCCAGGTCCACTTCATCTCCTATCCAAATGACTCTTAACTAAATTACTCGGAGAATTTTATCAACTCTGACGCGCCACAGATAACAAAAACATTGGTTTCTAGCTGTTTCTCGTCAGCGACGGCCGACTACATTACGATGTGCATGTTAGCAAAAGAAACATCTCGATATTTTGTCGACGAAGCCTTGAGAACCCCTAACCTCATCTTGTGCGTCATAAGCCTGCTTCACTGTTAATTCCTCATAACAAAGTAATATTTTGTTTATTCTATTTTTTTTATTCACTATAAATTGTGACAACATTACGTTGTTATTGATAGGGTAGAATAAATAAGATGGATCTACATTTTAGTACCACAGCAAAGTGAAAAGCCGAAAAGCCTTTGCCAAACCAGTTTATCTTGGCTTATTAATTATATAAAATTTTAATATGGTTAGTTTTCTCTTTACTTAGATACATTATTTATTAAATCTAGGACTAGCTATACAATAGTTTGTATGGAAAAATGCTCAGAACTGGACGCGTTTTTCGTTGAGGGACACAAACCTTTCCGCGGCGAGGTCAAATAGCTAGTACGGAATCTAAGCAAAGAAGCTCAAAGTTACGGTATTTTGGCTAGTTTTACGGACGAAAACTAAAATCAAAGTTTTCGTAATAAACTATTGCAGTAAAATATTTTACAACACACAATTTAGTTAGAATCTTTAGAGGGGACACCTAATTGATAAATAAATTCCATTTTATTTAGGTTTCTTTTTAGGAATTAAACGCTCCGTAATTGAATATGTATTTTATTTTAGCTAAGGCTTAGGTATTTGGGCTTATGCATTCATTAGTGTTTGACACAAGTGCGTTACATAATTGCGAACACACAAACAAAATGATCTGTGATGAGTGATGTGAGCTATGCTTTTTATAGTAGTCTTGTAAGCAAATTATTAGGAATGGTGAGAATTGTTTAGTTCAGGACTGAATAGCTGAAACTTGAGAGAGCTGAAAATATCTTTTCTTGTTACTTTAACAGACCACTTTTAGATCTAGAACTTTAAGTAAGAATACATTTACTTACCTATTTGTGGTTCTTTTAAAAATGTGTACGAAATACATTAAGTATATAGTTAGTGTTATTAATCATATAACAATTATAATAGTCTGTCTGTACTGAATGATTGCTTTACACTTTAGACTTTTAAAATATTTAGTTTAGTTTAGACAAGTTTCAGCTATTCTCCATGGGCGGTGAGGATGAGCAGGACTACAAAACAAAATGGCGGCTATGACGTCACGGGTGGCCACTTGCTTTGAGCGCAGAACTGAAGGTCGAGGGCGTGCAGCGCCGACGTGGCCATGTTTGGGGTTTGGGTCCATGTTTTGTTGGTCAAGGTTTTGATTAAAATAAATACTGTGGGACATTGCGCACAGCGCCATCTAGGCCCATACTAAGGAAACGTTTTGTTATTAAGCTGAACAGATTTACACTTGATTATGACTTGCTTGATAACTTGTAACGTTAGAGGCGATATCTATAGCCAAGTATAGTTAAGAGGAACCAAAAGTTTACCAGTTCGCACTGTTGAAATGTGAAAATAGTCATAATTCGATGCTTGGTGCTGGATTTCGATACTTCTGCTACCAAGGGTCGTGTCGTGTCGTAATCATAAAGTCAGTCAGTCAAGATTATGGCTTCTTCCCAAATCGACTGACATAGTGACTGTCTTTCGTGCTTTACACATTACAATTATTACTATACTTTGATACAAACTACAGTGCTGTGATCCAGATTACGATTGTTTTTCTACTTCCAATGAATCAAATTGATGTGTAATTTAAAATACAAATACGGGTAAAATATTGTCTGATCGCGAATTCATGACTGTGCTAATACGTCTTAACTGCTAGAGATCGGTTGCGAACCGGGAAGAATTTCAAACGGAAATATATAACATATTAAGCGCTACAGAGACAGACATAAATATGTGCGTTCAAAATTCTTCCTCACTGCATTCGAAACCGAACTCTATATCAAATTAATTTAAAATCACATGTAAATATGTGTTAGTACAAACATACCTGACTGGTCTCCCAGCTCGATGAGGCTCCGTTCAGTCTCGGTAAGGGCGTCGGTGCGGGGCTGCGGCGCTAGCGCTTCGCCACTCTGTAAATATATGGACATACATAAATATACTAGCAAGAGGATTGTTTGTCAGATGGTACAGTAGTAGTTAATGTTGCAAAAACTTGACATAGGAGCACAAAAAATAGCCACCAATTTCGACAACGTAATAAATTATTTCTGCTATTGGACCTTACTGAGTACAACTTTGGCAGCAACTGTAATAATAATGCGTTGCGCGCGCATTTCGTTTGTTTGTTTGTTTTTTTTTTAACATATTCCTCTGCGTTGCTTGCATTTAAAATGATAACAATTATTAAAAATGAATATAATATATTAATTAAAGTTATAGCCTTTTATTTCAATACGCGGGGACGTTTCGTTTAGGTGAGAAAAACAAACGCCAATCGCGATATGATTCGCATCGCGTTTTGGTTTTATTAGCCACCATATTCTTTTTTCAAACTCTCGTGAAAGTCACGCTCTAAGAATGTAGTTAACAGTAAAGTAAAAAGGTTTGCATTGCAATGTTATGTACCTGAGAAGATTACTTATTATTAAATTTTATTTTGCGATCTTTTTATAACGTTTTAATACGTATGTAATGCTATGTAAATAGGTGTAATCATAGACTATTGGTAGTTTAATTAATAAAATTAAATTGTAAGGAATAATACATTAAATACATTTTAATGTAATAAAACTAAAATCTTTATGCAAGGTTTTCCACAAATGATATCTGTTTAATATTTATCGAGGACATATGCCAATAAAGAATACTTTTTACTTTCGCAATAATACAATTGCAATCGTCATTAATTAAGGATAATGTCAAATAACATTATTAGGTATACTACAAGTAGCATCCCATATATTTATTTTTACGTTCCTAATTTTATGAGTTCCTACTCTAATATCGCTTGAGTTTCTATACTCAAGCATTTTTAATTTCATTTGTTAATGTCTTCAATAAATATCATAAGAATTACTTGTAGCGTTTTTAGTACTACATTGATAAGAATACAAGCCTAACATTCTAGAACCTTCATAAGAAAAAAAATCGTTAGGAATCTTGAAGCCAACAAAGTCAAATGTTGCTCTGTACCTATTTCACTTATTGAAATAAATGTCACGTAGCCACAATATGAGTTACCGCTCAGAATTTAAAGTTATGTTCATAATATATACTATGTTCATTTAAGTGTATTTGTTGTGCATAGGTTGCGATTTTCTTTACAAAAAACAAAGTAAATCTTCTAAATAGTACTACTTTTTACTTGCCTTTGTCATTTTTTTTTTTTTTTTTTTATTCTCATTTTTAAGGGACTTTTGTTATTACATGTCAGTCCCATTGTATATACTATACTAATTACAAAAATAATTAACTATTATGGAGATGACCTGTTCACCCAAATATCTCACTTAAGTTGAGACATATAGGAGAACAGATCTCTCGCCGCGTCACAGTGAGGCACAGCTAGTATATCATTGAAGCAACCCACATCCCGCAGGTTGAGTTGGTAGGTCACTGCAAGGGCGCGCCGCTCCTGCTGAAGGCGGACACACTCTACCAGTACATGGTACACATCCTCTACAACTCCACATGTTTCACAATTCGGTGTATCCGCCTTCCGCATGAGGAATGCGAATTTTTTTAACGGCATGTGTCCAGTTCTTAGTCTATGTGCTGTAACAATTAACTTACGTCCGATAGAAACATTACTGAACCATGGTATATGAGGGGGCTCACATACTATTGTTTTATACCAAATACCTTTATACATAGATCTTTCATCGAAGTATTCTTTCCATGTTTGAAAGCACTGTTTTTTAAATTTGGGCAGTATTTCGGTATAATTTGGCAAAACACTATAATTACGACCTTCTAAAACCGCCTTTTTTGCAAGTGAGTCAGCCTCCTCATTGCCTTTCAAGCCAATATGCGATGGTACCCATTGCAATTTAATATCAGATCCCCGCGCAGTTAACTCGGCCAGTTGAGATATAACTTTATAAGCCGTGGACACTCCCCGCCTGCCCGACGTGCATCTCAAGATATGTTGCAGTGCACTTCTACTGTCAGTACATATCACAGCCTTTCGCGTCATTTTATTAACAATGTAAGCGAGTGCTTCCGATATTGCAATGAGCTCCACCGTCATAATGGATACATTTTGATTATTTATTTTATAACAATTATTACTATTTATATTAGAGGATGGGTCATAAAACGCGGCTCCTCGTCCATTGTCACTCTTTGAACCGTCCGAATACAGTATACACCAACCATGATATTTATTACTTAGCTCTTTAGTCGCTTCGGCTTTTAAATTATTTACCTCTTGCGAGTTTTTTGGGCCTTTTAAAGAATCTAAATTAGTAACAATAATATCCGCACAGTTACAATTAGTAATCCAAGTATGTAATGAGAACATATCTAATAGTGATGAAGTATATATGTCTTCGTGGCAAACATTAGATAAAGTGACTACATTGTGGATGCAGGTAAGTCCTTATTATTGATTCAAAAAACACGTTTCGGAACACAATCACTTAGGTTCACTCACGGATATATCTAATTCGATTAGAAATTTGACTAAATTACTGATTATTTTCAAAAGTAAATTGATAATTATGACGCGGGGACGCTTCGATTATTAGCTAAGAAAAAACAAATGCCAATCGCGATACGATGCGCTTAGCGACTACAATTCTTTTTTTTAATTTACTTAATTTTTTATATTATGTACGCTCATAGTTTGTAGTTTATTGTAAGGAGGTTTTCACAGTTATCAAAGAAGGTGTCATTATCGAGTTCGAATTCTTCCTTTTGATTTTATTTTTCTGTAGGCTTTTTTAGTTCCCGCTTTGTTATTCTGACATTGCGAAAATCCCAATATTTGTAAAAATTGTTTCAGGAGCAATTGAGCACATGTCAGTGATCTTTTCTGAAGATATTGTATTCGTTTTGTAAAATAAATGTAAGTATACCTGAATTACGTAATGAATACTTCCTATTTTATTTCTTATCTGTAAGTACTAATTTCTAAATCTGTCAAAATGTGATATAAAATTTGCTTCAATTTTAAAACCATCATTAATAAATATTATGGCTTTTCAATTACTTTTCGCGTTTCCGTAATTACATGTCATATCATATTAGTTAATTATGACGTCACTTATCCATGATTGGTGGACACTGGACACAAAGTTTTAGTTTTTATTACGTTTTATTCTCGCCATCAGAGAAACATAACATTGCTTTTAACAGATAATAGAATAATAATTCATACAGGGTTATGTAATTGGTCTAAGCTGCAGGTAATGCAATAAATAGCTGAATAGAGTGATACAGCAACTGGGCTTGGTAAAAAAATATTTGAGTATTTGCATAGCAAATTATAACGTACGTAGTACCTATTAATATACATAATGTTCGGTGATACTTGACTAGTTTATGTTTTGTTTGACGTTAAATTTTGGACTTTTTTCCTGGACTCGCAGTTTTCATTTTCTCATAGCGGATATACATAATGTACTAATATTTTACTACTGATTCTATTTATGATATCTAACTTTATCTCTACCTTTTATTCCTGACCTTTTCCAAATAATTTTGTACTTCACATAAACACCATGACAACGCGGCCCGGGGCGCCGGCAAATCTCAGTTTTCAGGCAGTTTGTACCCCGGCCTCGGAACAACTTCACGCGTTTCTGATCGCCTGGTACTTCCAACACTTTAACGAACTCATATCGATGAATTTTGTTATTTTTTAAATGGTATAAATAACAAATGTGATTAACTGAAAAGAGTATAATCTTGACCTGAGACCTTTTTGTTTTAAAAACTTTGTTTTCGAAATAATCTACAATTGTTTTGTATCAGTGTAATTAAAATTGGTCTTATTGCATAGTGACTTTTCCATGCAAGTTTTACATTATGCTACCTACCTCTTTTAAACTTTGAAGTTATTTCGGTAAGAGTGTACTTTACGGGACGCTAAAAAAAAATGTTTTTTTTTGCAAGGGCATGACCTATGACCCCGGGAATCATGTTACGAGTCAAGGTCAATGACCCGAGGTCAAAGATCAATGACCTTTCAAAAAACCTCGAACCACACGGAACTACGGGGTCATTGACCCTGACTCGCAATAATGATTCCCAAGGTCAAAGGTCAATGCCCTTTCAAAATTAAATTATCTCGTAATACTATACTTCAAAACTCCTTAAAATATGGTAGGAATAATGTAAGAAAAAAGTTGTCCATACATTTCGTCACTCTCTAACCTTCCTTTATCCATATCAGTTATAAAAAAGTGGTGTTATGTGAACATCACACATGCCCGAAAAAAATCAAAGTCCTGCGTCCCGTCAAGTATACTTACTTGATAGAAAAATTCAACTTTGATTTTTTTCTGACATGTGCGGTATTAACATGAGCCCCCTTTTTTATTCTCAATATAGACAGAAGATGTATAGCTGATCAACATTCCTAAAGACCATTTTTGTCATAACTGCTTAGTTCGCTTTCTATGACATTTTAAATATCTCGTATTAGCTTCAAAACTTCTTAAAATATGGGAGGAATAATTTAAGAAAAAAGTTGTCCTTACATTTCTTCATTCTCTAACCTTCTTTTATCCATATTTGTTATAAAAAAGTGGTGTTATGAGAACATCACACATGCCCGAAAAAAAACGAAGTTGAATTTTACTATGAAGTATACTTGACGGGACGCAGGACTTGGCTCCTCCTCGCTTCGCTCGTCGTCGCATGTGCGTGGTAGAAAGCAACCTAACGAACCTAATCTACCTTCTGTCACAGAAAAGTGACTTCGAGTCCAACACTTGCACTACAACAAGACTTGGCTCCTCCTCGCTTCGCTCGTCGTCGCATGTGCGTGGTAGAAAGCAACCTAACGAACCTTTTTTTTTTTTTTTTTTTTTTTTGTACCAGGAAAACCTTTTAAAAGTACCACTCGACCCCGGGGAGGGCGAGTGGTTATGTGGGAGTCTCCGCCAAAAGGCCGGCATACCCACTAAAAACCTGGGGTGTTCCACCTCTGCATCGCGATCAGGGCCCCGAGAGTGCGATGCATGCGTCCGCAGCCCTGGCGATGCTGGCCCGGAATCAGGCCCCGTCTCGGGGAGCTTTTGCTTGACCATCTAATGGACGACGTGTCGGAACACGGGACACGTCGTGCATCCTGTGGGGACACAGTCCTAAGGGCAACAGGTTCCCCGACCTGCCGCCCGGAGTCCCCTTTACGGAGGTCGGCGGTCGTGCGCCAAGCGCCGCCCTCCAACGCGCCTCCTGCGCAGGGAGTTTGGCTCCGCAAACCTCTCCCGCGCGCGCTCCGCCTCCTCCTTCAGTGCGAGAACTTCTTCGCAGAAGTCTCGCACCGCGTCCCAACCAACGTCGCTCTCGGCCATCGCTTTCGCAACGGCCGGGAGCTACAGCCTCCAGTCTATGGCAGCCACAAGCCGCGCCCTCTGTTCCTCCCACGCCGAGCACTCCGCGAGGGTGTGCTCCGCCGTGTCCTCCGGGTCCCCGCAATGGTGACAGGCTGGTGTCTCCTCCCTCTGCACAACCCCGAACAGGAATCGGCCAAAACAGCCATGGCCTGTCAGGAGCTGCGTGACACGGAAGGAGAGAGACCCGTGCTGCCTCGTCAACCACTGCACGAGGACAGGGCGGATTGCCTCCACCGTCCGCACACCCGCGGTAGGCTCTTCGAGCCGCCGCTGCCACCTTTCGATGGCATCGTCCCGGGCTTGCTGCCGTAAGCGCCGCACCTCCACGGGCAGGGGGTACTCACCTCGCTGCTTGGCTGCAACCTAACGAACCTAATCTTACCTCCTGTCACAGACAAGTGACTTCGAGTACAACACTTGCACTACATCAGGACTTGGCTCCTCCTCGCTTCGCTCGTCGTCGCATGTGCGTGGTAGAAAGCAACCTAACGAACCTAATCTTACCTCCTGTCACAGACAAGTATCCATATAAACATGCGTAATTCCAAAGCATTGACAAAGTTTATTAAAGAATCTCGTATGCAAGTACCTAGGTATACTTCATAGAAAAAAATCAACTTAGTTTTTTTCCGGGCATGTGTGATGTTCACATAACACCACTTTTTTATAACAGATATTGATAAAGGAATGTTAGAGAATGAAGAAATGTAAGGACAACTTTTTTCTTAATTTATTCCTTCCATATTTTAAGAAGTTTTGAAGCTATTACAAGATATTTTAAATGTCATAGAAAGCGAACTCAGCAGTTATGACAAAAATGGTCTGTAAGAATGTTGATCAGCTATACATCTCCTGTCTATATTGAGAATAAAAAAGGGGGCTCATGTTAATACCGCACATGTCAGAAAAATCAAAGTTGAATTTTTCTATGAAGTATACTTGACGGGACGCAGGACTTTGATTTTTTTCGGGCATGTGTGATGTTCACATAACACCACTTTTTTATAACTGATATGGATAAAGGAAGGTTAGAGAATGACGAATTGTACGGACAACTTTTTTCTTAAATTATTCCTTCCATATTTTAAGGAGTTTTGAAGTATAGTATTACGAGATATTTAATTTTGAACGGTCATTGACCTTTGACACCGGGAATCTTGTTAAGAGTCAAGGTCAATGACCCGAGGTCAAAGGTCAATAACCTGAGGTCAAAGGTCAATGACCCCGTAGGTCCGTGTGGTTGTTCCCCATCCTGATACTCACACATCCCCCGGATCCCGAAGGTGTGATGTGGCGTCAAATGTTCACCCGAGGCCGAGGTCAATGACCCGAGATCAGTTACAAACCCCAAACGTCTCTAAACGACAAGAATCATATTTCAAGTCAAGGTCAATGACCCGAGGTCAAAGGTCAATGACCCCGTAGGTCCGTGTGGTTGTTGTGTTTGTCCGGGGGATGTGGGAGTATCAGGGTGGGGCCCTGATACTCCCACATCCCGCGGATCCCGAAGGTGTGATGTGGTATAAAAAATTTCTAAGTCATTTTTCCTCAGCGTCCCGTAAAGTACACCCCAACCTGATCTTTTCACCTAGCTCATTTTTAATTATGCACACAGTTAAACTTATTTACAACACGAAATAGCCGAAATTAACCACCACGATCAAGACAAATAAACACATGAAATTATATTGACATTTGTCAATGACATAAAAATGGAACAAATTACCAGGCCATATCGAAAAATCATGATTTTAAAGCTCCCCAGTTACGTATTACACTATTTCTAATTTGGCAGTCTATTAGTTTACGCTTCCAAGTTCAAAAGCAGTCATAAAACATACAAGTATGCCGTGACGACTGTCTTCGGTATTGACTCGCATAATAAGTTTCAAAAACTTCTACCTGCTTGCTCTGAAGTGAACTTCGTGCGGTTGGTAATCTCGCAGTTTTCTAATTGTGGATTAATTTTGACTGGTGAACAGTAAATATTTAAACCTTAGTTTAAACGGTAGTTATAATTTAACTGGCCGATTTAGTAATCGTCGGTTCAGGCACATTTGGTAAACTCCAGCCTTAAAACTATTACAGAGTTGTTTAAGGATAAAGATGAATTCTTCAAGAAATTCATGAAAACATTACCATATAGCCCGCTATGGCGAAATTAGAATTCACTAACACGTCTAATCTATATGAAGTGAAATAAGTATTTGATGTGGTTATAGCAGAACCAATCACGAATCTGGTAAATCGTTTCCATTACTATCATTAGCAATATAGGTCTACTTTCAAATTAATTACTACTACCTACTTAACCAGAATTTTTACTATACTCCATACCTCCATCCAATAAACCCAAAATCACCATTTCACAAAGTTAAAGACACAAACTCAGTCCATACTCCATTCCTTATCAACAATTTAATTACTGACACCACTTTTACAAGAGGATAATCAACCTTATTTCTAAAAACATAGATGTTATAATTGGTTAACGTTGTTGAGTGCTCTTCGCGATTTGTTCCTTCAACATCAGAATGGAGGTGCGTTGTTCTGGAGGAAGTAATGCGATCTGCTCTTCTGAGAGCTGCAGCACCTGCATTATCAATGCAGCCTGGAAAAGAGGTTTTATAGACATTAGATTAAGTTTGAATAAAAAAGTTTTAATAACGATCAGGGCTCAATATACATAGATTCAGTGTATTATTTTACGAACTTCGGGGTGTTATTTTGTAACGAATTCACGTCACAATGTCACATTAGACGAATTAGCTGTGGTTAATTTTTTTTTTTCATTAAATACACTACACAAAGCACTAGTTTAGGTTGAATGAATAAGTTTTAATTAGTTAAAACCCGTAATCGAAGGTTGTTTTGGGACGTAATAAAAATATGAGCTGATGTTTTCCCAAACAATTAGTAAGTAGTAAATAAATAACAAATATACATAAATCATCATCCACAGCCTTCTCTATTCCACTGCTGGGCATAGGCCTCTCTTTGAATGTGCCAGCTGCATAATAAAAAAATACTCACAAAATGGTTGTGATATTAAAAAGAAATATATTTTTAAACTTTATCCTCTGTTTCTCCACGTCCAAAGTAGTACTTAGAATAGTTTTGTTACTCTTTCTTAGGTTCTTATATTTGGGTTTTCATTTAGGGCACCAACTTAAGACCGTAGAAGAAAGAAACGTAGAAAAAAGAAGCCCGTAGAACAAGCAGTTTCGTAATATTTACCTTCTCTTGGTCGGAAGCTCCCGAGGGTATGCCCTGTATGTTGCGCGCCTGCGCCATGCTCGGCATGCCGGGCGGCATTTGCTCTGGAAAATAAATCGTTATTTCTCGTTTAAAATTGGAAAAAAAATAGTACAAATACAAATGCTTTTTATTGTGCTAAAAATATATTTAGCTTTTATTGTGCTTATAATATGCATATTTAACATGATATAATATCAAACAAAATGTTTTATTGGTATGGGATTAGTACACAATTGAAATCCATCCAACTTAGGTTTTAGTACCTTTAGCTAGTTTTTTCCTGGTTTTCGACAGTTACCTACATGTATGTGAGTGAGTATATTTTTTTAAAATGTGCCTTAACATTTCTTAACTGACATCTGACTACCAAAATTTGTATTCTGGTGTACAATAAAGACACAGTGACTACTATAAAGTGTACATACGTTGCGGCGCCATCTTGGGCTGCGTGCGCGGGTCGTTGCGCACGCGCGGGTCTGCAGAGAATGCGGGGGCGCTCGCCAGGCGGGGGTCGCGGGGGAACGCACTGGAATAAATAACAACATTATTACTATATATTCAATAGATTTAAATAACTAAGAATAAATAATTTATAAATAAAATATTATATTATGTATAACATCACAATATGTAAGTAGGTAAGTGAATCAATACATCAGCAAACTTAAAATAATGACAACAGAATTGGAATCCACTTTCGTCGAGACAAATGAGATATATGCAGATGTGTTTTGCTTTATTGAAAATCCACATATTTTTTCGCCAAAATCTATGGAAATATTGTAAGTGCAGATATAATTGATGGGTACTAATAATTTCTAATAATAAAATAAAGCTTTATATAGTGTGTGGGTAACGATGAATTTGGTTCATGCAAGGCTCGGGTAAACTAGTTTTCTAGTAAGATTGCCAAAATAAAGTGATATATTGGACACTTACATTTCCATAGGCTCCATTACAGGAGTGGGACTTGACAAAAAGTTAAACATTTAAAATATGCACAAACGAAACATTCAAACAAACTGTTTGTTAGTTTTTCTTTGTTTTTCTACTAAAGTACGTTTTAATTCTTGTCTCATTTAATATGGTCATTGATAAAATAGTTGGGCATCAGTCAAGTTGTGGATCAAGAATTCTTAGCGTAACAGCAATACATTATGTATATTATATGAGTGTGAAACTGGTCTGTTATACAAAATCTGTGAATTGGAAGAGGTGCACGATTTCCTTAACAAATTCTGGCCTAATCCATCTCAATGTGTCAGTTATGAGGGCCTGTGTAACACAAAGCCAAAGAGTTGGTGTTGTGTTATAGATTAATGCCTCTTCTTGCATCTTGCACCAACATGGGCGTTAAGCGATGCGGATTTAGGGTGCGTTAGGCTTATTTAGTATTCGGTTTGATGTAATATGTATGCAGAATGCCAAAATTCATTATGCGACAAGTTGTTGGCTTGGCTAGACAAGACCTTGAATACCGTCCAAGGAACACGGAAATATGATATTAAAAATAATATGTATGTGTGTATACTGACGGCTCCTGGTGGTGGTGCGGCGGCGGCACGGGGTGCGGCGCGGCGGGCGGCAGCGAGCGCATGTCTTGGTCCAGCGCCGGCGCGCGCGACCCGCGCAGGTCCACGTCGCCCATGCTCGCCCCGCGAGCTGACAATATTAGGTATACAATTTCATTAAAGTTACAATGAAACAGACTGAGAAATACATATCATTATAAGGCACGGCAGTAGCTTGACAGGAATTAAGTCGAACAAAAAAACTTTACAACCGGACACCCTTTTTCTTGCAGAGGCTATTTTGGCCTATCTATAATTCTGCTGTTAATAAAACTAGTGACTTGGTTTTTTTACTAATTTTAGTATAGCCAAGTAAGAAGAAAAACAGAATAATAAGCTTGCTGCAACTCAGGAGTCCATCCTCCTACAATATATGAATGTTGTGTTCTGTTTGTACTCATCATATCAATCAATTTACTTTGTCATGATAAGAGAGACTTACGTTGATACTGGTTTGGAGGCGGCACTGGATTGGGAAGCATTGGAGGCCCTTGGGGTCCTGCAACATAATTTTATAAGTGGTCTTATAAATCTTTTAGAGAAATTATTTATTGCCGCTCACACACATAACATATCTGCCCAAGAGAACTTCTCACATGTATTAATTCAGTGGGAGAGTCACAACCCTCTGTACTGAGGAACATTACTCAAGGAGGAGAAAGAGAGAGTAATTTGTGAAGTGTAGAACTTATAACCAATTGTAGAATAATAATTAGGTAAACATTGTAATTTTTTTTTACACATTACAGTCAGGAAAAGGCCACAGTGCTCGCTAGGGAGGGTATTGTTTCAGGTGAAGTAATGGTTATACCATTACTACACCTGAAGCAATACCCTCCCTAGCGAGCACTGTGGCCCAAGGTGGAGCATGCCTGTACTGGATTGAGTTTATTCTTACATATAATGTGTTCTCTATTAGTAAATATATATTATGTAATTGTATACCTTGGCTTTTTCATACCTGATTGGTTGGTGGGTATGTAAGGGTTGTTCATCTGTGGAGGCTTCTCTCCCGGCTGCAGGGGCTGCAGCACCGGGGGCACCGGGGTGCTTGGATGGAGCATGGTCTGCAATTATATGCAGGTTTTAATATTATTTTAATGTTATATGAGTGAGCATTATTAAATAATTATAATATGTTAGCATTATAATTACTACTCTTGAAAAAATGCAACTATGTGGAGACCTTATAGAGACTTTTAAAATTTTGAACGGACTATACAATCTTCCAAATACATCAAATTGGTTTATATGGTTTAATTGTTGTGATCATAGCAGGGGACACAACCACTTGGAGGGCTTGAGGTACCACAAGGTACCCTCATACCTCCAGCGCCTCGTCGGGGACTATCTCTCTGGTAGGGAGGTAGTCTACCCGACGATGCAAGGAGAGGAAAGGAGCCGCATGTCGTGCGGAGTTCCACAGGGGCCTACGCTGGGTCCACTCCTGTGGAATATAGGGTACGACTGGGTCCTCCGGGTACCGGACCGTCCTGGCGTCGGTGTAGTTTGCTACGCTGACGACACGCTGGTCACTGCCCGCGGGACGAGCGTTGACGAGGCGCTGCTGTCGGCAACGGCCGCAGTAGCCACAGTAGTGAACAGGATAAGAAAGTTGGGGCTGCGGGTGGCGCTCCACAAGTCTGAAGCAATTTGCTTTCACGGACGTCGGGCGCCACCTACAGGCTCACGGATAGTTGTAGGAGGAACCTCCATCCCCGTCGGTACTTCGCTGAAGTACCTCGGCATCGTACTTGATGGGCGATGGAGATTCGAAGAGCACTTCAGGAGGATGTCCCCGAAGTTGATTGGTGTGACTGCGGCCCTGACCCGCTTGCTGCCTAACATAGGAGGCGGTGGGGTTACTTGCCGCAGCCTTTACATGGCGGTTGTGCGCTCCATGGCACTATATGGAGCCCCAATATGGGCCGGGTCCATCTCCACAAAAGAGCGCGCCCTGCTGCGCGGGCCCCAGAGGAGTATGGCCATCTGAATGTGCAGAGGGTATCGCACCCTCTGACATGAGGTGGCCTGCATACTTGCAGGGTCCCTCCCGTGGGACCTAGAGGCTGGCGTCTTGGCGCAGGTTTACTGGCGCCGCTCACAAGCGCGTCAGCAAAGCAAACCACTCCACGAGGAGGTGGAGCGCTGGAGGAGGGTTGCAAAACGCGTAGCCGTGGGGGCTTGGCTAAAAAAAAAAAAAAAGGGGACACAACCACACAATCAAGCGATGATTTGCCAAAACTAACACAGGTACACATACTCAGCAACAGAGTGGTTCATAACTGGAACAAGTTGCCAAAAGAGGTGGTCAGTGGACAGTGCTTCATCTGTAAACAACTTTAAGAACAGGCTTGATGGCTGGTTACAGAAAACAAAAAATCTCTTGTTAACTTCTGATCATTGCACCAGTGGATTGTGTATTTGTGAACCTTGTGTAGACTATATACTTAAAAAGAATTTTGACACAGTGTGATATGGGCACAGCAGCAAACTGTTGCTCACCCATAAATCAAATGAATAAATAAATAACTTACAACAGCAGTAGCAGGATCCACAATCCTCATAATGACCTGTGCTTGGAGCAGGGCATACGCCAGCTGAGGGTTCTGCAGCAACATGTTCCTAGCCTCCGCAGGGTTATTCTGAAACACATTCAAATATTAAACTGTTATTTTATATTACTTTAACTTTTTTTATTGGAAAATGAGTGAGTTATTAATTAATTATTTAATACCTTCAATGATTTTCATATTACTAATATATTTGTCAAGTAGCTTTATGAAAAGCAAAAATATGGTCTTTGGAGTAATATCAAACTAATATTATATTGGGTGAAAGTTTGTGTGTGTATTCCATTCATTTTAGCCTTTAACAAATGGTTCAATTTACATTACTTTGGTGGATACTGGACCCGAAATTAACACATAGCACACACACCTGAAATAATAGGGAATGAGGACTATGAAAATTATTTTTGAGAGCACTTCAACCACATTTGAATTTGTGTTAGTGATCATGAAATAGTATGATATTAGAGCTGAGATTTGATGATAACAAATTTCCATTACTAACTTTTTTATCATGGCTCATTTTAAAATTGAAGCCCTAACTTTTAAGAATAATATGAGTACCACTATAAGTTATTTACCTGTATACAAAGCTTCATTTGCTTCATAAGCTCAAACATTTGTTCAGGTGGCAGAGTTGCTACAGCTTTGCTGATGGCTTCTGGAGCTTTTTCTGGTTCCACTTGATCTCCATATGGATTTTCCACCTACAATTTTAGTGTAAAATTATTATATACCTACTTACACAACAAACTATTGTCGTCACTCTTTAGGTCTGATATTATAATACCACAAATTATTATTGATAAATTGGGAAAAAATTCTGGTATATGCTCCCGACTGGCTTTTGGCATTATGTGTACCCTTTAAACATCATAATATACAAATGTAAATACATGAGTGATGCAAAATTTGATCGAATTATGTACTTTAACTTTTTCAATATTTTTGTTGTTGCTTCAATTGTATGCTTACCTGTGGTCCTTGCATCAGAGCCTGCATCTCCATACGAGACTTTTCCGTACAAGCATTATCTACTCTCAAAGAGCGTCCGCCAATTTCATACCCGTTCAAGTTTCTCATAGCACTGAGAGCAGTTTCTTGATCCTTGTACTCACAGAAACCATAGCCCTTCGGCTTGCCGGTTTCTCTGTCGAATACAAGTTTGAAAGACAAAACTGGCCCGACTTCACTGAAAATGTCTTTCAATTTCTCTTCAGTAGCCTCGTACGGTATATTGCCAACTGGAATAATTTGATAATATTAAATTAATTTCTAATCAAGAAGAAGCTTTGTACAAAACGGATTTCTCAGAAACTTACCAAAGACAGATCTCATGGATTTGTCCATGATACTTTGTTCTTCTTTTTCTTTGCTTTTGTCCATTTTGTAGTTTTTAAACTATATGGAGAAAGATAAAATTGATTTATTATTTATTTTAACCTAAAATCGCTAAAATTACAAAGCCAAGCCAACCAAACAAACGGAACGGAAAGCTGAATGAATGAAATGAACGAGTTTAAACGAAAGAAGCTGAGATATCGTGAATTTTAGTGATGTCTAAAAAATAATCGACTAAATACCCATGTTTTATTTTTAACAAGTCTATTTTATCTGTGATGTAATTCGAAAAACCAATCAATCAAATCAATCCTTTTCTGTGAGTTTTTTGATTATTTTCTAAAAAATAATTCTCTGAAAAATTGATTTTGCTGCGTTATTTGGTATTGGTGCTTGGAAATGGATTAATTGTGTCTTACAAATTTTGATAACACGGTGAACAATTCAATATTACAATAAATGTGTTTATCATTCCGTAATCCAGTTGGTGAAAATAGAATTTTCTGCTACCTATCGATTTATTTTCCAAGAAGTAACAACAGAACATGACCAGCCTTTTTCTGTGATAATTTCGTTAACATCACGTACTCCAAGGAGTAACTACGATTCTGTAGTATCGGAATGTATCACGATAACTCGTCGAGAGAAAATTCCGAAGCTCTAGACACTGTTGGAACTGTAAGTCCGAGAGAAAAAACACACAGTATGCGTGAAAAGAAGCTTTCAACGGCCTCTCTAACAGGTACTGAAGGTGCGAGGCCTAAAGTAGTGACTGTGAAACACCCAGAGTCAAACAAACCTAAGCCAACTGCTAAGAAAAACAAACCAATACAAGCAGACTTAGACGTCATAAAAGAGTTTATGCGGTGTCGTGACGAAGGAGTAACACGACTAGATCTCAGTAAGTCTTCGATTACCTCTTTACCACCTAATGTTCGAGATTTGACCCACCTTGTTGAGTTTTATTTATATGGTAACAAATTGGTGGCACTACCTCAGGAGTTTGGCTGTCTCTATAATTTACAGACTCTAGCACTGAATGAAAACTCACTAACTAGTTTGCCAGATTCTTTGGCTAATCTGAGATGCTTGAAAGTCCTGGATTTACGTCACAATAAACTGAGTGACATACCAGAAGTTGTATACAAGTTGACATCATTGACAACCTTATTTTTAAGATTCAACAGGATCCGAGTGGTTGGAGACGGCATCGCCAACTTAACTAACCTGACTATGTTGAGTTTACGAGAAAACAAAATAAAGGAATTGTCTTCTGGAATTGGAAAGCTGGTGAACTTAGTAACATTTGATGTGTCCCACAATCACTTAGAGCATTTGCCAAAAGAAATCGGTAACTGTGTCAACTTGTCTTCACTGGACTTGCAACACAATGATTTGCTGGATATCCCGGAGACTATTGGCAATCTTCAAGCATTGACTCGGCTAGGCCTGAGGTACAACAGGCTCAACGGTATACCTCCAACTCTTAGCAACTGTCAGCACATGGATGAGTTCAATGTTGAGGGCAATTCTATATCACAACTTCCAGAGGGCCTACTAGCCAGGCTGAATGAGCTCACAAGCATTACTTTGTCCAGAAACTCCTTTTCCAGTTATCCTTCAGGTGGACCTGCACAGTTCACCAATGTTGTCTCTATCAATTTGGAACACAACCAAATAGACAAAATACCTTACGGTATCTTTTCCAGAGCCAAGAATTTAACCAAGCTCAATATGAAGGAGAACCTTCTTACTTCTCTTCCCTTGGATATTGGTACTTGGGTGAACATGGTGGAGCTCAATCTGGGCACCAACCAGCTGACCAAGCTTCCTGATGACATTCATTGTCTCCAGAACCTGGAAGTGTTGATACTCTCTAACAACTTGCTCAGGAAACTTCCTCCTAACATTGGAAACTTGCGAAAGCTCAGAGTCCTGGACCTTGAAGAAAATAAACTTGATGCATTGCCAACTGAGATTGGATCTTTGAAAGAACTGAAGAAACTCATAGTCCAATCCAACCAACTGATAACTTTGCCTCGATCTATTGGATCTCTACCTAACTTAACGTTCTTGAGCGCTGGAGAAAACAATTTGCAGTATGTTCCTGAAGAAATAGGTTCCCTTGAGGCACTGGAGACTCTGTATTTGAATGACAATCCAAACTTGGTAAATCTTCCATTCGAGCTAGCCTTGTGTGGAAACTTGCAGATAATGAGCATTGAAAACTGTCCTCTCACAGCATTCCCTCCAGAGGTGGTGGGCGCCGGGCCCTCTCTTGTGATCCAGTTCTTGAAGTCCCAGGGTCCATACAGAGGCATGTGATATCAGGATGATGATCAATATAACCTTCCTGAGAGTGAATGCAATTGAATTCATTTACATCTCTTCAGCTTCTACTTTTGAAGCCTCATCAGTCAATGCCCAAAATAAACGTTAAAGCACAAATGAATGCATTAACTGTAAGATTGTAACTTTTGAAAGCTATATGGAGCAAGGCATGTTTGTATCAGCCCCAAATTAACTTTCAGCCAATTTAATCATGTTTCCTATTTCTGTACTTGTGATTGCTTAGGCATGTTTATAAATAGACTAGACAGATTGTCATCCTGGTGTCAATAATTCTGTGCAAAGTATTGTGTGTGTATGTACATCCAATATAGCCTTGTCATATGATTATGTTAGGTGTTCATGTGCTTTTCAGTGTATAATTATTTTACAATTTTACTCTATTTTTATTGCTTTAGCAATTAGTTGTATTTACTTATGTAAACCACAATTTAAATGTGATTGTTAGTAGTGTAATTAAATCAATATGCATAATTTTATGTAATAATACCTTAAGAAATCATGTATTAATGATCACTTGTTTAATTTAAGTGAAGTATAAATGTGTTAATCAAGGAAACCCCATATTAAAGATGAACAATTATTTTATGTGATAGAAAATAAAGTAGTTTCTATATGTATATTTTCACTATATTTGGTCAAAACGCTGTGTCATCCACAACCTTTGAAAGATATAAATTTATAATGTAGCTTACATTGTTAGGTAAATACCTTATTTACATGCATATGTATTAGGAAATATTGTGACTAAGAGGAAAGATGTGTTGTTATCATTGTAATAATGTTGTTTACAACAAATAGATGTATGAAGGCTGACAGCAGTGAGCTTAGCATCACAGGGATGGGTAATACGCAAAATTAGTCATAGTAGTTTTAATGTACAGCACAATGTTCTATTAAATTGGCCGAGTATAAGTTGGACCCATCTCGGGATTGTTACTCAGACTATCTTATTTTACAAGTTCTGATTAGTTTTCATATCTATACCTTTTTGGCTCTTATGTAAAAAAACTGTATCTCTTTCAGAAGTATAGAATTTAACTTATCTTTATAACTGTCACAAATTTAGGATCAAGTAATACTCAATTTAAAATAATGAATATGTCTGTCTTCTCGCGCAAGTATTAGCATATAAACAGGTGAAAAGATATTTTTTTTATTATTTTATTCTAAATGTCTATCAATACTGTAATTTTGATTGATGTTTGCTACTTTTCATTATCTTTATTACCTACATATTTTTTATTTACTATACAATAATAGATGCATACATTGTTCTACTACTTTGTCAGATCCCAGTCAGTATTTAAAGTAAATAACTGGATGAGTAATTAAGAATGTAATCTATTTTACTGCTTCATCTTTTTATCGAATGAGAGTGGCCAACTGCTTAGATCTCACACATGTTGTATTTAATTAAATAATATTTTGATAACATATTTATAATAGCTAGCAGGTGACTTTTAAAGATGCACTTTCTTAGAGAGTATTTTATTTTAAGATTTATTAATCCCAAATTGTTTAATATTGGCAATTATATTTCAAAATCATGTTTACACAATAGGAAAGTCACAATGTAGTTATTTTAATTGTTGTTACAAGTATAATCCATGTTTATTATATCGCGCCTGTTGCAAAATATTATATACTCAGTGCAGTGTAGAGCAGTAAAGTATAATAATTTGATATATTTGATGTTGTAGGAATCTGCAGTGTTATATATTACTAGAATATTTAGAAACTTTTTATTCAGTTGCATTTAAATGATTTCATAACTATACATTAAGTATTAGAGAAAATGTTTCAATTAGGAATAAGTGTGTATTTTATATGTTGTCCATATACATAAGTGATTTTTCTGAAAACTGTCAACAAGGTTTCTTGCTTTAAAATTGTTTCGACGATGTATCACAATGTTGGTTTTAAAACTGTTTGTCTAGTCAGGGTGTTTTCTTAATAAATTGGAGTCATTTAGATATTTATAAACGACTGCATGTACTGGTTGCCTGGTACCTAGATGAACTCAACACAAAAGGTGTTCTTTGGGTCATAATTTTTTCATGAAATTCCAAGAGTTAGAGAGGTGACTCATTGATATTACCAATCGATTTTCGTTTTCGCCGAGCCATTTCAAAGCTGCGCGAAGTTAATATACAAAACTAGTATCTCTAATGCTGTGGCTGCATTAGCGGGCGAAGATTCGTGTCGCATTGGCGCGCAAAACATCGTGCATCGGGCTTACACGATGTTTTTGTCTACACATGGCGGCGAAGATTCGGTAAACGGCCTATGGCGAATATTCGTTGTTCAGTTGTGTTGTTATATTAATTCCATGTTTGAATCAGACTGAAGTGACGTAGGTGTGGCCACTCCAGCGAATATTTTCGCGACAAATCCCTTTGCCCCGATGCTACATCGTCTGCGCGCGAATACATCGCGTTGTCGCGATGTACCCGGCTACATACATTGGCGTAGCCCGAATATTCGCCATAGCCCGCTAATGTAGCCCCAGCATTACAGTGATCTTTTTCAATAAAATAATCAAAAGATTTGCATTACATTCGCACAATTTTTGGATTAATCAGTTAATCCCGCCTCGGTGAAACTAAACACCATTATAGTAAACGTACAAACGTATCAGAAGGAATTACTTAAAACCTCGAATGGTAAATCTACTTGAGTTGGCATCAGTGTTAGTACATTAAGCTTTAGTATCATTACATGCCTACTTATGAGAGTGTAGGTATGTAATGTGTATACCTACTTGTAGATGTGACAACTAATGTGCAGTGCAGATACACCATTTAATTTATCTATGTAACTTCTTCCGATACTTTTGTAACCTATACACGGAACGTCTCCATATCCGTAGAAAGCTTCGCAAGTTGTCTCTGTAACGTCTATATGTGATGCCAACAATAGTAAAATCTTCTTCCATTAGCTTCCCTATTTGATGTAATCAGTCCTTAACGCATTTGTACCATTTAATTATGAGATAAGTCTATACTGTATATTGATTAAAGCATTTAGACCTAAGTGGCTGTTTTTGTCCTTCTGATGTATATGCTCAGGTGAAACCTACGATCATGTTGATATGTGTGTAGGTACTTCTTATTGTAATTTAAAATGTAATTAATGTTTCATGACATGTAAATGTGTTATATGAAATAAATATATAAACTGTATTTTGGTGTTTTATATACCTACTTATCTAAGAACCTACCTAATATTTTATTAGCTTATGACCAATACTATAGTAAAGGTACTTCAGGGAATAAAAAGAAAATAAGTATAGAATAAGTTCAATAATTTATAAAGTGCAGTAATACACAAGATTCATTCATAAATTGCGCATATAGCTCTTATATAAATAAGTATATACAAAAAGTTTCAAAGCTTTACATGTAAAACAAAGCAGTCTATTAAAATATTCATCAAATTATTATTACCTAATGTAAAGGTTAAATTTACACAGAGCAATTTTGTTGCACTCCACTGTTAGTCCTTGCAAACTTTTGTCTTTGGCTCTTCAATCAGAAAACTTACCAAACATGCAAATAAATAAAATTTCATATACACATTGTTCATGTTGTAGATGAATTTGTATAGTATAAGTTGAATATTTTTACAAATTTAGTTATTTGTTGACACATTTGTAAAAAAAACAACCAACGAGTAATACGGTTGCCAGAAAAAATACCATGATGCAAGATAATTACTCTCTGTAAATGAACCTCTTTGGATACAGTATAATTGCTACAGATCGCACACAGCGTTAGTTTGTTCATATATTTGTACGCATATTATTGTATTAAAGGGACCTTCTCAAATACACCAATCATTCAAAACCTGTGCTAAATAATCATAGAGTGAAAAATACAAAACAACAAACACAGAAGAGATTACAAATTCTATCACTAACGTGAGAAAATAGCATCACATATTTTATTATTTACTTAATTCTTTTGTGTAAAGCACTAATGACAGTCCTGTTTCTACAAATTCTTTATGTGCCTGAACTGGTTTTATACATAACAAAATTAATACATTACATTCGAAACGAGTATCTATTAATAAAAAAATAAGATCACCTATTTTGTAAAAACAGTGAGATGTCACAATATGTAAACAAATAAGTAAGTACCTACATGATGTTGTTTGGCTGTATGGGTTGGTCCCATTTAATATCAGTTCATGCCATTTCACTTCCATCTTTATTATTTCAATTCAGACTAAGTATATCAGATACTCTTTTCGAATGTTGCAAAATCTTTATGCGATTTTCACGTGACATGTATTTATCTAAGGCCCACCGCGAGACACCAAGTTGTGCTAAACGTTCGTTGAAATGAATCACTTTAAATGCATATTAACCTTACCGTCTAACATTTTCACATACAAAAATATTCTGCCCTACTGAATCGCTATAAACACGCTTGATTTAATCACTTGCTAATTATAAATTTTAGTATGATTAGTAAACAATATGCAAACTTACGACTCAGTCTCGTAAATACAAATACGAGAAAAATAATATCAGCTGCCTGTATGAGTATGTCATGAACAAAGTCATGTTATCATTTCTTACAAAAACTTTCAGATATAATAAGAAAAGGAATTCTTATCGATAAATCTAAGTCATAATTTTATTACAGTTTAAGTTCTCCCTCATACATACCATAGTAATACCAAATCTAACAGTCTTTACATACATGCGGACTTTGTGTTTTCCGTGTGAATTCTGATTCAAGACAGCTATGAACATTGTTAACTCTAGAATCTAAAAAATTGTTATAGCTGTGAGTATATTGAGTATAACTTAGGCAAAGTCCGCACGTGTGTGACAACATTAAAGTAACACTTTATATGAATACCCACAAAAATGCATATAAATTGCAACCTAAGAGATTATTGAGTTAGTACACACTAGCATCTACTGTCAGTCCTTATTCACAGTTTGATGCAGGTTATATTGTAGTTCTAAACTTTGAATATTGAGGTTCAGTTACCTATACAAAAATACCATTGCTATTTCACAACAGTAACAATTTGTTTCTATCCGTCGAAGAACAATTATACAAAAAAATGGGGTCATTCTGTAGTCCACTTGTATTCACTTTTATATTTTTACAATAAAAAAAAAGTGTAAACAGTAATTATTTGTAAAAACGATGGACATAATTATATGAAACTGTAGTACTACAGACACCCCTCAAATACAAGAAATTGAGACTTACATCTAGTCATTAAATCTTTGGCATTTTCATTTGCTTGTCTTCAAGCTCAGAGATATTATCTAGTGTGATGCATTTTAACTTAAAACAGTAACAATCGACGCGGTATTATTATGGCACTAATAAAAATAATAGCAACAAAACTTAGATACCCTTTTTGTAACATGAAATATAGATACTTATACATATAATTAGATGTTTATTGGTATAGAAACACATTATTACTGTTCCTGAGATTTCTGTTTGTCAGCGTAAGGTACGAAACTTTGAGTGGAATATAAAATATTTAACTTTTGACTGACGTATTTCTATGTTGGTTTTCAATCATTGCTTATTATCACAGGTTCTATACATATTTTCAACTTTCGGGATCTACTCCCAATACACCTGATTTGGTACATTCTTTTATGTAAAGATTTTATTTAACTGAGTATTCGTAATCAGTACATTATTGCATTAGTTTGCCAATTTCCTTTTTAAATCCCACTCAAAAATTTCACCTTCATTTATAAATTGTCATGTAGTTTGTGATGTTTATATACATTACATAATTATGCACTTCCTCTGATGTCTCTTCTGTGGCTCGGGTCTGAGCACGGCGCGCACCGCCTCGTCAAACACCTGCAAATAAACATTTAAAATCATAGAAAGACGAAAAATAGATTACATTTTTTGTCATGGAGTTTGTGATTCAAAATTCGGGATTAAACTACGAATAGTATCAATTATTCGAAGGGTTAAAGGGATTAATCACACAGACAAGTTATCCCGGAATATACAGTACCTAGGTACCTACACATAATAATATATTATTATTTATATTAAAGATTGCACCTGCAGGGCTGCATTGTGGCATGCAATTTTTATATCTTTTTGTAGTAATGTAATCGTATTAAATTAGTATTCCAATAAGAAAACTTCCGCAGTTTCAATTCAATTCAAGTGGTTTGAACTCATGTTTTTGTGTGTAAAATCTATTTCTTCCACCTAGTAAGAACGACGCATAACTTGTTTTTATTCTTTATAATCGATGTCGGCTGGAAGTCACGTTTCACATGAATGGTAAATATTTTTTGAGTAAAGGACCATTATCCAATGAATGAAGGTCGGCGAGATAACAAAGCAGTTGCATCATTCAATAACAAACAGGACATTCTTGGACTGGTTATGCAATCAAATATGTTTCTTATTATAAATGCTAATATATTTTCGCGTATACTTCATCCGACCCACGACTGTTAATAAAATATAACATAAAAATACGCGTAAGATTGTCCCAACAATAGGAAATTATCATAAAGTTGAGGACTTGGAAAGGACTTGGCAATGTTATGACACCTACTCAGTTATTTGGCCTAAATTAAATCTTTTGTTAATATTTAAGGTGTTATTTATTTTGCACACAGCAACTGAATTCCACCATTATTTTGCCCGCTATGAAACAGTCACAAAACTATACCATATTTATCTCAAACAGACGAATCATTTTGTGTTATGGTAGGTTAGCAATGTCTAGGCGAGACTATCTAAGCAGACGGAGGAAGGATATCATACCAAGCAAAGGGGCAAACCGGGCTGTAAATGATGATGGTGTCAACCTTTTTCCGCTTGCTACTTTTACCACTGGACGAGGGATATGGCGACAGGACGACACCGGTTTATGGTGGAAGTTCCTTAAGCCCATATGAAGAAATACGTTTCTTGTAATCCATTCTTCAAAGCAATTAGGTAAGCACGCTCCATCTTCGGCTATAGCTATTTCTTACCATCAGGCAAACTAAGATCAAGCTCAACCCAGTTAGTAAAAATAATCTTATCTAGAACCTTCGATCTTTAGTCCACCTCATATTAAGAGAGATAGGCTTTTAAGCTGTAGTGGGATAAAAGTTGCTGTGGATGATGATGAGTATACAAACCAGTTACTTAGTTAAAATAATGTTATCTAGTAGCAGGATGTTACCTGTTTAAGTCCGCGCTGCGTGAGCGCGGAGCACTCCATGTACTTGACGGCGCGGATCTTGTTGGAGAGCTTCTGTCCCTGCTCGCGCTTCAGCGGGGACATGCCTTGCTCCGACAGCAGGCTCAGCGTCTCACGGTCGTCTCGCAAGTCGATCTTTGTACCTGGAAAATATAGATCATACCAATATTTAGTAGCGAAAATGTATTTGACCCTCTTTCATAGCATAATAGTTACAAGTATAGAAAATATTTTAAATAATCAGACTAAAATCTGATTATTTAAATTTTTATCTAGAATTGTGGATTCCCGCATCTATGATTACCCCCATACCAAAATTCACGATTATATATCGCTCCCTTGTAAAGCTAAACAATGTGATAGCTTGCGATAGTCATCTAAATGTTTACTTCCAAATTTAGTTTCTAGCTTTATTTATAGTAACACAATGGTTCTGAATGAGATAGTTTTATGCAACAAGGGTGCCCAAGATTGATATATCTGGTGTACAATAAAGGTATATATGATCATCTTCTTTTGGATAAGGTCAGGTTTGTAAATATTAGATATAATTAACCAAATTATTTTGTTCAATAACAATTGGTTATAATTAAAAGCATTTAGTAAATACTTAGATGAATAAGCATTCCCTTTAGTCATCATTTTAAATTAAGCTTAATTACTTTGGCTAACATTATGAGTGTAAATGAATGTTGAATGAGTCAGAAATCCTGAAGGACCATTTAGGAAATATATAACAGAATTCTGCTAGATATTATTCATCAGGGAAATTGTTATGAGAGACATATTATGGAATATTATTTACTCAGATGTTGATGGAAAGGAACCAAATTGTGTTATGATTATGAGCAATGTAGCAACTATGTCATTGTTACTTTGAAGCTATATCAGCTGTTTTATTAATTAAAATAGCTTACACTTATATGTAGACTAGTGGGTGCTCGCGGCTTCACTCACATTAAGAAGTAGAACTTACATGTCCTATTTCACCCCTTTCAAAGTGGCATTACAAAAAAAAATTTCTTAGCGGATTCCTATGTCTAACATCTACATGCATGCCAAATTTCAACCCGATCTGTACAGTGGTCTGGGCTGTGTGTTGATAGATCACTATGTCAGTCAGTCAATCACCTTTGAGTTTTATATACAAATATGTATCTAGATTCAATTTCATCATTTCATTTCAATGTATTATATAAATGTATTTATTATGTATTTATTATACCTTATTATTTTATTTAACCACATCTCTTCTAAAAGAATCCATACCTACATGTTATATTAATTTAAAATTAGATGATTACTTTAATATCAGCTTCTTCAAATAGTTCCTCCTCAAATAGAAACCTTTTACTTTTAAATAAATCGCTAAAATAAGCTAATAAATTAACTAGAAGTAAAACTCACCAACTAATATTATTGGGGCATCAGGGCAATGATGCTTTATTTCAGGATACCATTTAGAAGTCACATTTTCATAAGACGATGGGCTGCAAGAAACAAACAAATTCAAATTAGTGCTACTTAGAAAATGAAGTTGAAATGATTGCAATTATTACATATTTGCAAAATTATTCTAAATACTTACATGTAAGTGGCAACAATTACATATACTTCATTAGATTTCTTTTAATATAATAAATTCTATTGATAAAATATTATTATACTTACCATCATACTTAGAGTACAGAAATAATTTTAATAGTTAACAATATGTAGCTCAGACATCAAATTAATACTAATAAAATGAGAAATAAAAGAATCTATACAGTTGAACCAAACCAGGACATCCAAAAAAATGCACATCTTATTCTCAAACCAATTTCAACAATGTGTTACTAGTCCATCAAATTGTCCAATTTAGAGCCAAGTAGGTTAGGCAGTTACCTTGTTACACTGAAGCAAATGAGGAAGACATCGGTTTGTGGATAGCTGAGTGGCCGGAGCCTGTCGTAGTCTTCTTGTCCCGCCGTGTCCCACAGGCCGAGGGACACCGCCACCCCGTCTACTACCATTGGCGCTGAGTAGTTGTCAAATCTACAAATCAAACATAACTGATAAAAATGTGTTCAACTTATTCTTGCCAATTTTTAAAATCAATTACAACACTTGTTGTTTTTGGCTGAGTTATAGAAAATAAAGAATAACTGCAATCTTAGTTAAGAAGAGAAGGCACAAGTCTAGCAGTACCTAATTATTTTTAATGTTCCTATACTTTTATTTATTATTCAATGTTATAATACAAAAAATTGTAATATTTTGTGAATGTTATTATAGGGCACAGTTATTAACATACATATGCTAAATGAATATGCATATCATTTGCATATAGATTTTTTTAATAGAAAGTTATAAGAACTGTTAGATAACTCATAGTATATTTTGTATACCACAGCTTAATCATAAAAGTTATATCACATATTTTGTTATACAGTAACATCGTAATTTGGAACTAAGTTTGTAGATATAGGTACTTGCTGCAGAAGGTGGGACTGTGTGTGTCTAATTGGATTTATGGTAAACTTACACTGTAGGTACATATTCTCCAGGAAAACTGTCTGTGGTGTATGATATTAACATGCAAGTCTTTCCTACGGTACCGTCGCCGACCACCACACATTTGATGGGTCTACCAGAAGACATCTACAAAAAAACAGAAAAATATTGATAAATAAAGGCAAACTATGAGTCATTGTAATAACTAAACGTATGGTAGCAATATTACTCAACACGTACCGTATAAAACTGTTATAATATTTCTATTAATCAATTCACACTTTAATGTATCACAATAAACTGGCAAAAACCAAATAAAATGCAATCTTAACTTATTTATAGGATTTCCAAAACTCAGAAATCGGAAGCGCATCAAATAGCAAGATGGAATTTTGACAAATAACAGAGAAGACAAAAAATATTTAACTAAAATGACAGTGACATATCTGTGATTGAGTCCTTAATCTCGAGAATATAATATTATAGTCGATTATTTTATCGACTTTATTTTTTACCCTTGTTACTATTTTTCTGTAATCTGTGGAGATAAAAAACTAGATTTTCCTTCATTCATTCACTTTTTTTTCATGTTTTCGTTGTGTGATTTTTATTTTTTGCTGATTTATTTATTTTTGTAGTTTCTTTCTTTTTGAAGTTGGTTGGTTATGAATTAAGTTATTATTAGTTTAAATTTACACGAAATAAGCTATAATTTGTACCAGTAAGTTCCATTGTCATTGATATAGACTAACAACAAAGTGCGATATCTTACCATTTTATCTGTTGCTTATTCATAGTTTTGCACTTTTGGAGTGGAGGATGAGTGAGTCATGCGTGGAGACTCCGGAGGCGCCTGCCTGGCTCTCCAAGCTTGAGAGCCAGAGGGAGAAACTCAGTAAAGCCCGCCTTGGTCACGACAGCGGTGCCGGCGCTCCTTGCAACTCTTGTGGTAAATAAACATCCTTCTACTGAAAATCGCTCATAACTTCAAGTTTGGTGTTAGTCAGGATATTTTGTCTTGATCTACACAAAGTCTGTGAAACTAGCCACTGTGTTTAACATTAGTGACAGTATTATGTAGTATAGTATCCTTTGTTTGACAATACTGAGCACTACTTACATGACTATAAATAACACACCAGAGCTACCGAGATAACTACTCTAGTTCTCACACCTAGTACTATATTCTCCAAACATTATTGAAGCAAACTAACAAAAGTAATGTTCTTACATACTGAGTAATTATTGTATTTTTTCTATTCTTGCAATAAATACTTATTTATGTTTTCCTGCCAATATTCCAGGATCCAAGTGCCCCGGCCTGGACCTGCACTTCTGGCGCAAGGTGTGTCGCGCGTGCCACTGCAGTAAGGACGTGCATGATGTACAGGATGATGACCTCTCGGGGTGGGCCCAGTTTGAACTCCTCGGAACTACTAAGCCCAAGAAAGCTTCTAGTAAGTGTTTAGATTTTTATTAAATTTTTGCTTGATTCATTGATATATTAAGAATAATTTTCTGTTAGGTTTGGGTGTCTAAATATTATTTTATTCAGTGACAAGATATATAATTTAAAAAAATGTGTTACTTACTTGATTAAAACAAACTAAAGAATAACATGTTATGCAGTATACCCATCTTATCTTTATAAAGCAATCATAAGTATGAACAAGGAACAATGGTTCATCTGAAGAGGTGCTCAACTGGTTGATATATTTTGTTGATGTTGATGGAGTGCATAAATTAGACCATGGATTACACATGTTGTCCCAATGCTAAATATAACAACCTCAGATAAGAAACTATCTGATCATGAATGGAATAATAATGTATGTGAATAATGTGCTAAATGAAATAATTGTTATTATTATATTTCACAATAATTATTGTTATGCATATATAAAATGAGTATATGCATAATAATTACATGTAATTGTACAAATTATCAATTAATTGTTTATCTTGAGTTACTAACTAACCTACCCTTACCCTATATCTTTACAAATTCTTTTTATTGTTAATCTCCTTTTCAGTACCGTTGATCAAAATCCGAGGATTGACTGACAAGCCAGTAAAGGTTGACTGGGTGCCTCCCAATGCATCTACAGAGCTGGTAAGACTTAGCTTGAAACCTTCATGTATATAAGTTATTTTATTATTTAGTGTTGTTTAACTTATATATTATGTTACTTAAAATAGTGTGGCTCTGGGTTTGATGTACAAATTCAAGCTTAAATTATCCACACATGGACTTATCTCCTTAATTCTTACAAACCTATTTATAGCTTGGTATTAAAAGATCAAATCACTCAATATTCCAAGAAATTATTTCAATGCCACATGTATGCTAATATTAACAATTTACGTCAGAATAAAATGATAAGTAAAATACCACATAAGTACATATTCTCAAAACCATTGCTAATCGTAATATCCTTATCAGTATTGGTCGGTAGGTACTAAATCGCTTATTGATAAGGAATGTTTGCTTAGAGTTCTTCAATGTTAAGTTCTGGGAATAAAAATGTATTCAGAGATTTAAGAATGGCTATCTGTTTTTGTGCCAATGCATGATAGTTCAAAATAAATAAGTATCAACCGTTTTGGTCAGTGTTGAAAGAAGTACTTATAACCTATTTTCCTTTTTATATCAAAATTTTTGTAGTTATTTGAAAATAGAAATGTCTTTACTGCACAAACATAGAATAATGTGTATACCTACATATATAGCAAAAGCATAAATAAAATCAACTAAATTTTGCTATGCTAATGAGCACTAATGACATAAAATTATGTTTTAATAGCATGTCTATACCCTATATTACAGTCAGTCCTTGGATGGGTGACCAAAAGTAGCATTCCATTTTGGGCGCTTCCGTGGGTCGGATTTCACGTTAAATTGTAGGTCCTGGCTTTTGTTTAGTACGGCAAGTCATTAAGCCACGTCACAGGCCCTTAGGGCGGCTTGATAAATCTCGACACCAGAGTTGGCCACTCTCATTTGATAAGAAGAAGATAAATTGTTTATATATAAATGTTGTTATATTGGTTTTCTTTTTCCATAAAAATCGATACATATTATTTTAGTATGAAACAAAAATTAAATGTATTTCTTATATCTCCAGGTATCAGAGTACATGTCGTGCCTGGGCGCGCTGGCCCCCGTGTCGGGCTCGCAGGGGGCGAAGCGCCGGCGCGCCAACCTCCGCACGCAGCTGCCGCCGCACGACGTGGCACTCGCAGCGCGCCACCACGCCAACGACGAGGAGAAGACTGAACATACTGTAAGTGTGCTGTCTCTATAAGCTCAGCTGTAAACAGCTTCTTAATGTGGTTACTATTGCTATTATTTTCAGCGTTATTAGAAAATAAACTAATGTGCCTGTGACAAAATGAGAGCTTCAAACTGGCTTCTACTTATTTTCACTCTTAGCATTCCGTCTGCATTTGGTGTAGACGTAAATAGATTACAACTATCATTTTTAGGGTTCCGTACCTCAAAAGGAAAAAACGGAACCCTTATAGGATCACTTTGTTGTCCGTGTCCGTCCGTCCGTCCGTCCGTCCGTCTGTCAAGACCCTTTTTCTCAGGAACGCGTAGAGGTATGAAGCTGAAATTTATATCAATTACTCAGGTCTACTGTCCCTTGAAGCTGTGAAAAAATCAAACTTCTAAGCCAACGCAATCAAAAGATACAGCCATTTATGCCGCAAATTTTCGACACTTGCAAGGGAATCAAAACCTACAGGGTGCTTCCCGTGAACTCAGAATCTTGAAATTTGGTACGAAGCAACGTCTTATAGCATAGATAAAGGAAAAATTACGAAAACCATAAATTTTTAGTTACATCACAAAATATTTTTTTTTTAATAATCTTAAACTTACTACCCATTTCCTCATAAACGCGTAGAGGTATTAAATTGAAATTCATACCAAATACTCAGGTCTATAATACCTTTAAGCTGTAGCAAAATCAAACTTCTATGTCAACGCAATCAAAAGAAACAGCAATTTAAGCTGCATATTTTGAAACTCGCAAGTACTTGCAAGGGAATCAAAACCTAAAGGGTACTTCCAGTCGACCTTGAATCTTGAAATTTGGCATGAAGCAACGTTTTATACCACACATAAAGGAAAAATTCCGAAAACCTTAAATTTTTAGTTACATTAAAAAATATATAAAAATACCATAGTTATGACTCGATTGTCGTAATGAACGAACTTTGTAAACCTTGCAGGTTTGTACGGAACCCTCGGTGCGCGAGTCCGACTCGCACTTGGCCGGTTTTTTTTTCAATTCATATACCTATATAACTTCCAAGTTTTTCGCAATCTCTCTGTTATAAACTTATTTGGTACCTATAGCGCCATAAAAAACAGTGGTGCCAGTGTTTGTAATATAAATATATAAACAACATATAATTATGTTGTTAAATATATGTATTTGTCATAGGATTATTAAAAGAAAAACCAACAACTGCAATGATTTAATTTTCGTTTTTATATTTTCTAGGAATACATAACGCGTATCAAAGAGAATGTGGTTGGTATGGGCAACGTGGTCCGCGTCGCTCCATTGCAGAATGGTGACGTCTACTCCGTGGAGAGCAGCAAGTTACATACAGCTCCCAAATCCTACGCACTCCCGCTCAAGATCTCCAACGTATCTAGAGGAGTCAAGTACAACATTGTTCCTAAGAATGCTTCCGACAAGAAACTGGTCCTCGACTGTCAAGGCAATATAGTGAGCAGTGCTGCCAACCTACCAGATTATAAAGCGAGCCCCACTCTCAGCCGCATCGTGAAGGACAAGCTTCACATCATGCACATTGAATCAGATCGCATCAAGAGCGCAGTGGAACACGGACCTATATACGACAAACTATTGAAGAATTTGAACGACTTGAACGTTCCGATAGAAAATGATGTCTATCTACAGCCTATCAAGCAGTTCCGAGATGAGTATAACAACAACCCACAGTTCAGAGAAGAAACTAACGAGTTTTCGACTAAGGTTCTTGGAGCTCAGATTATGCCAGACTTGTGGGCGAACGCTAACAATAACGTAGTGAATAGCGCCAAACTACTGGATAGCAGGATTCAGAAGGGAACAATCTTCGCGCCAAATGGCGAGATATGGAGCTGGAAGCACGAGCCGACCACGGCAGAACACAGCGGCACTATTTGCTCGACGAAAATAAATCCTCAATACTCCACCTCTATGAAGCCTATCAACCAGGTGGAGCCACAACAGACGGAGCCGTTGCGCGCTGGATATCATCGCAGCATCTCAGAAGACGAGCTCCCTCCGCCGCCGCTACCCAACTACAACACATACCCCGGCGAGAAACCTCCCAACCCTCCCTCAGAGTGGGGCAACAAGACCCTCGACAACGCATCTCCAGTGGACTCTGGCTACCCTGTATCTCCGCACGGCTCAAGCCAAGAGCTTATTGATCCAATCATCGACCAACTTACCGAGATGGCAATCACTCCAGCAGAGTTGGAATTCAACAGAAAGTTGTACAATGAGGGAGTACCGTGCAAACGTTGTTTGAAGCCCATGTTCGCGGGAGAAGTAGCTGTGAAAGCAGACAGAGCTGGACCAGAAGCCATATGGCATCCTCAATGTTTCACTTGCAGCAAATGCGGAGAATTACTCGCAGATTTGGTGTACTTCTTCTGCAAGGGTGAGTTGTATTGTGCGAGAGATTTAGCAAATGTGTTGGAGATCCCTCGCTGCGCTGGATGCGACGAGCTAATCTTCACGCGGCCATACACTGCTGCAGAGGGCAGAGCGTTCCACGTGGAGCACTTCTGTTGTTACCACTGTGACGCTCCACTCGGTGGGCAGATGTATGTGCCAGATGATAAGAGTGGGCTGCCAATATGTCTATCCTGCTATGATCAGTTTCACGCGGAGCGTTGTAGAGCTTGTGGTGGCATCATCGGGCCGGAGCAGCAAGGTGTGTCCTGGTCCAACATACACTGGCATGCTGACTGCTTCATGTGCTCCGGAAGAATGTGTGGCAAGAGTCTTCTCAGCGGCAGGTTTGTGGTCAAACAGGAGATGCCGTTCTGTAGTGTGCCGTGTGTACAGAGTAGAATCAAGCAGTAATAGTAATGACTACATGATTTTGGATGATAGAAAACGCTAATATTAATGTATTATTTTTGTGGGACGAAACTAATAATAAAAAGTCTAAATCATACATTCCTATGGGGCCCTTAATCCTGATATTGGGCAAGTGCCCTGAGTTTTATACATATAAGTAAAACTATTTTTGTAATCTTTTCATTTAGGTACATACCTAGTTATGTAAAGAAATCTACTTATATCTAAATATTCAATAGTAAATTTTATATGAAAAATAATATATTTCTACAATGATGTAAGGTCAGTTGGGGCAAGCGCGGCGTATAATTTCGATACCTGACTTTGAACTCGAATTACTTTGATTCATTAGAAATATGCAATCAATAAGTTTCAATATCATTAAGTATAATGATCAATATCTTAGATAAAATTGCTATTATAGCGCTCAGTTACAAGTTTAAGAGTATTTTGATATACTTTTACAACCTTGTCACTAGCCGCACTTACCCAACGAAGTGGGGCAAATGCGGCGCACGCAAATATTTTTCTTTATAAGACTCATAGACAGTATTTCAACGCAACATTCGATACAACATTATCATATTAACAAAAGGATATTAGACTCTATCTCGTTGTAATAAGATCCATTACAAAAAGCATGAAAATTATAAGCGGGGGCAAGTGCGGCATATTTCCTACGGGCAGTGGTGCTAAACATTTTTTCAGCTTGCAGCAGCTTGAAGGTTCCGATATATTTGACGAAAAAACTGACGCGCACTAATAATTTAATGTTAATATTATTATGAGCCTGTAGTGTCCCATTGTTGGGCGAAATTAATGTTATATTATAAAAAAAATAGGTCAATTTTATATTTTTAGATTGGGTCTGTCAACGTACCTACTCGGAAGTCCTGACCAAATTGAAATGTTTAATTTTTCGGAACCACTGCAGGAAATAGTGTCAAAATATTAAATTTAAGAGTGTGACGTTGATGTGACATTGTGAAATTATAAGAAAAGGGGTTTCGAAAAAGTTTAAAATATAAAACGTATATACAGAACACACAATTTATTTTCAAGCATAGAAAAAATACGTTAATTTCTTAATGTAAGGCAAAAAAACTAACTTAACAAAATATTAGGATTAAAAAATATTGCTTATCCTTATTACAATATCCTAGGTGAATAAAAATTTTGTATCAGTCTATGTACAACGTAAAAACGTACGACACAAAAAGATAATATCTTATGTCACAAAAATCTAACTTATGCATAATTATAGAACATGAACAGTCTTCTACATTATAAAGAGAGCTATTGCAATATTATCAGTATCTAAAATTGACTAGGTACATAACACAATTTAGTATCTTTGGCCATTTTTGTTATACTTATAATATTCTTGCTACTGCACATTAAATCCGTTAAATTGCATTTTAAATATTATATGACCACGTCTGGATATGTCTGGCTTAGGTAGTACTGAAACTAAATCTTCACTGTGCTTCAAATCACATATGTCATCAATGATTGGATACGCAAATATCGCATCTTTTTTTGCTTTGTGAATTTTTCTTGCGTATTTTATTGTTGGTATCCCATTAGTTATATTTTGGACATGTCCTACAAAATGTTTAACTGTTTTTTTAGATGCAAACTGTACTAAAACCCAGTCATTTATACAACACCTGACAGAAGAATCAGTACATTGCTGGGCCTGATTAATGTTTTCTTTGTCATCAAAGTCAGGAATTTCTAAATTTAAGTCATCATCTTGAAGTACTGAGTTACAAAAATCAGCAAAATTTTCATCATCGGACACATCATGAACGCTAAAATCACTGTCATCAGTTGATGATTCATATTCTTCTTTGATTTTTAGTTTCTTTGGTTTTTTAAGTCCTTTATTTTTGACAGTTTCCTTTGTACCTTTTGTCACCATATTTAAAGCGCTGTCTTGAAGATATGCAGCATTTTTCCTGAGACGTGAGTGGTCTTGTATTGTTTTTTTTAATTTAATCACTGGTTTATTAGTTATGTTTGTCATCATTTTTTTATGAATACTTCCCCGATATTTGCTCAAGTCTTCTATTTGAATGTTTGATGTTATAATAACTTTTTTTGGATTATTATTTTTTGTGTCCTGGTTTTCTGATTGAAGACTGGATTTACTGAAACCTTGACCGTTCATACTAGGAATGTCTGGAGTATCAGGTAAAGGGCCCTTATTTTTCTTCGTTATTGTAATTTTATCAGCAATAGTTTTCTTTTGTCTCGTTTTGAGATTGTCTTTTTTCTTATTATTTTCGTCTTCTTTTTGTTTCAGTTTCTTTACAACATCAGGATGAGTTATAACTTCTGCACCGTTAGCAATTTTTCGCTTTTTTGCAAAAGTTACTTTGCTCTCATGCTTTTTGATGGTATTTAGCAGCAATTGTTCGAAGGAAATTTCATTATTTTTCCGTCCAGATATCACAGTTTGAGGGCTTTGGGTCACCAATATATTTTCGCCATTTATTTTTTTCAAGCATATAGATAACAATGTCGATGGGCTTGAAACTGTGACTGATGCGTTAATTGCTGCAGCTTTTTTGTAATCTTTCCATTTTCTTAAAGTTATTTGGTCTAGTTTATCTTCTGATACCACTGTTCTATCCAGAGGAAATATTCCGCCTTTTCTGAACCCATTAATTATTATTTCTGGGTCTAAGCTACGCCACACTTCTCCAATAATAATGGAGAATTCTTTCTTTGATAGCTTTTGGCCGTAGTTACAACGCTGCCATTTCATCATTCTGTCATCCCATCTATCTTTGAATGGTTTAAATACTGACAAGTCCAGCGGTTGCAGTAAATGGCTTGTATGAGGAGGTAATTTGATGATTGTGACATTATTTTGTATTGCTGCCTCTATTACTGCCAACTGTATGTGCGTGCTATGTCCATCAAATATTAACAAAGTAGGCTCGTCGGTAGTACCCAGCATTGGTATAAAACTCTTTGTAAAATATTCAGCGAAAGCCTTGCTTTCTATCCACCCATTTTCTGTAGCTGTGTACAGAGTTCCTTCGTATGCATCAGGCGAAGTCCACTCGCTCCATACATTTTTGCCCTTATATATAATGAAAGGTGGTCCTTTACCACCAGCAGCGTTGCTGGCAAAGAGCACTGTCGTGTTGTCTTTTCCTGTGGCAGCTGTTGTTCTAGTTGACTCAAATCCTTTTTTACCAACGATCTTTGTTTTTTTGGGGTCGTTGCAGTAACTAGTCTCATCGATGTTCCATATTCTATGAGGTTTATTTTGCAGTTGCAGTTTTTGTATAGTATCTTCAAGAATTTGAAAATACTCATCCAACACAAATGGGTCTGCAGCTTGTTTTCTGGCATACTCTACAGCTTGCGGTTTTTTAATAGATAAATTGTTTCTTTTCACAAAACCAGAAAACCAGTCGTAACCGGGGACTTCATCTTTAAATGGAGATTGCAAATGGTTTTTGTTGACATATTCAGCTACAAGCTCTACCACTTCTTTTCTAGTCAGTCCAAATCCATTTTTTTCCATGGTGGAAATGAGAATGGCTAGTTTTTCTTCCGTATCAGCGTTTAAAGCTGTTGGTCTTCCAAAGTTATTAGATTTTTGCCCTCGTCTACCAGTCATGTGATCAAATAACGTTGCTCTTGGAATCTCATATTTTTTACTGGCTGCGTAAAAAGTGAGACTTCCATTTCTAATATCTGTCAAAGCTATTTGCAATATTTCGGGAGTCCAGTTTGGCCCATTTGTTTTTTTTACATAATTTCGCACCATGGTCTGAAAAAAAAACGTATTAATTTTTTATCTTAATTGCTTTCTACTTAATAAGTTAGTCAAAGCTTTCGTTTTTACAGGTTTTTTTGTCGTTAGCAATATTTTATTTTATATTATTTTTTATAAGGGACTCATTTCATATGATTTGAGGAAATGAACCGAAAATGTTGTGCCCAATAGAAGGGTTGATAACCTCTGATTTGGGGCAAGTGCGCCATAGCGTCGCACTTGCCCCAAACGATGTAGCCGCACTTTCCCAAACAACACAATTTGAGGTTAGTATTTTGACTCCTAAATTTTATCACAAATTTTACGAACAAATTGAAATAACTACGCGATAAATATGCTTTAGGTATATAACAATTACTTACGCTTGTCAGATCAGCTTTTGTCTCGTTAGTAACCAAAAATTTTATCACAATAATGTACACACGTGAACTCCGTATCGTAGTGAAATGCTACTGACAAATAAAAATGGCGTCAAATCAGTTTGTTGGCGAGTAGCACCACCAAACTTTCTTCTCAGAACTAATTTAATTTATTTCGTCGACACTAGGCGGTGCTTTTATTAATATCTGTGTTAGTTATCGAATATTGAATGCCAGCCGCACTTACCTCAATGCCGCGCTTGCCCCAACTGACCTTACATTAATAAAACTAGGGAGGTATTTTTGAGATGAATATAGTATACAAATGAGTATTCCATTTATAGCTTTTATAATATACAAGTGTATTTAGTATGTAAGGAACATAAACTTATGCATTTATTTGATAGTGATGATAAATCCATATAAGCAAAGGTGGAACACTAAATACTATGTTTTTGATATATAAGTTTAAACTTAATATGTTCTTGTATTTTGCCTATGATATTAAAAATGCACTATTCTTAGCCCCAGTAAATAAAAAGTTCTGTCTGAGTGCAGTTACAGAGCAGCAAGAATTTTAGTTTACCATCAGGCAAACTGTGGTTAAGGGTCTGTTATGTTTAAAAACTACCCCTGGTTCCTAAAATAACACTCTGTTTAATGCACCCATCAAGTCAAATAATTACCACTATCATTGCTACATTTCAAATTTATTACCAAACTCAGTAAGTATAGATAAATTGATTTGAGCATATTGTTCTAAGAACTGGGAGTGAGTCATAAAATTTGCTCTTATTGACAATTCTCCATGTAATAAACATATTTATTGCAAAAACTTTACATCATACTTAGAAATTAAGGCTCTGCCTTCTCAGTTAACAACTGTGTTGCAGGAGGCAACCAGATTCTTGAGAGAAATCAGTGAGTCATCATTAATGTCTATAGCAAGTTATATTGTGAAATATGACTGAATTATAAGTGACATTCCAAGAGTGCCATTAGTATTATAAGAGATGTATTATTTTGGGAAAATTTAAATAAAATATTCTACATATACAAAAGCAGTTGTTTTATTTTAGAATATACTAGTTTTAGGTTTATTCATTACATCCATATAAATTTAACTCCTTAGTAGGTAGTAATATAGTGTTGTAAAAAGCTATTGTATCAATTAGTAAAAAAAAAAAAAAAAAATTCGATCATGACAAAGAGTGGATAAAAACAATAAAAAATGCGTCGAATGAAATAATTACAAATAGAAATAACATTTTGCAGATCGCAACAAAGTTCTAATCTGTACTCCAACCAAGACAAGGAGAGCACCTCTTACCACACAACTGAAGAAAACCAAGAGGCAATACCTCCTCTTCTGTACTCAGAGGTAGAGCGCGCTATTCGTCGATTAAAAAAGAATAAGGCCCCTGGTGAAGACGGAGTTACCAACGATACAATTCAGGCGATGCTAGAGCCACTGGTGATTCCATTAACAAGCTTATACAATCAAATTATGGAAACAGAAGAGATCCCGACAGACTGGGAATATTCGATTATAACTCTATTGTATAAAAAAGGAGATCCTAAGTGTATGGATAACTACAGGCCCATAAGTCTGCTGCCCACACTCTACAAGTTGTTTTCCTCGATTATACTATACCGAATCACAAGAGCGTTAGACGAGCAGCAGCCCCGTGAACAGGCTGGCTTTAGATCAGGATACTCTACCGTAGACCATATGTTCACACTCATGCAATGTATCGAACGATGCAAAGAGTACAATAAAACTCTATATCTGGCATATGTCGACTATACAAAAGCTTTTGACTCATTATCACACAGACAACTATGGATTAGTTTGGGAGAGCAAGGTATAAACAAAAAATACATATCGATACTGAAATCAATATACAATTGTTATAAAGCAAAAATAAGAACGGAAACCATTGGACCGCCGTTTGATATTAAGAGAGGAGTAAAACAAGGGGATCCAGTGTCCCCAAAGCTGTTTTCAGCCATCCTAGAGTCCATGTTCCGCGAGCTAGATTGGTCTACGTACGGCTTGAATATAAATGGAGAGCAGCTCACACATTTACGTTTCGCAGATGATATTGTAATAATGGCTGAATCACCTACAATTCTAGAACAAATGATAAACACTTTGGATAGAGAGAGCAAGAAGATCGGCCTCTATATAAACTTGTCAAAGACAAAGGTAATGACAAACGGTATTCAGAGCGCAATAAAACTGCAAGATACTGTTATAGAGTATGTTAGCGAATACATCTACCTTGGGCGCATTATATCTTTCGAAAACGCAGACGTTAAGGAAATAGACAAAAGAATAGCCACAGCATGGAGGAAATACTGGGCTAATAAGGATATCTTTAAAAGTCGTATGCCTACATACTTGAAAAAACGGTTGATGGATAATACGATCCTTCCTTCTCTACTATATGGGTGTCAAACGTGGGCGCTGACACAAGACTCAGTCGATAAAATCGCTAAATTCCAAAGAGCGGCAGAGCGTTCCATGCTGGGCCTTACTCTTATGGATAAAGTAAGGAACACAGAGATACGTCAGCGAACCAAGGTCTTAGACGCAGTAAAAATGATGTGTCGCTTGAAGTGGAAATGGGCGGGACACCTCGCCCGCTCTACCGACGGCAGATGGAGCAAGCGCATCGTACACTGGTGCCCGCGGGACACCACTCGTACGCACGGCCGACAGAAGAAGAGGTGGAGAGACGACATCGTGGAGGTGGCTGGAGTCACGTGGACCAGACTAGCCCAAGACCGCAATGCCTGGGCCAGCAAGGAAGAGGCCTTTACCCGCTTTTGGGTGCCCTGATACAAGAAAATATTATAAGTAATCAAGAACTCAACTTAATTTTTTTTGTAAATAAACTAAGTAACTATAATATGTAAATGAAATAATTGAATTCAGGATATAAAGGCTATTTTATTTTATTTATATCAATTAGTAAAAGCATTCAAACAATTATTTCAGCAAGTTGAAATACTTATAAAGATAACTTTGATTTCTTATACATAGTTTTCACTCAACATTTTTGTATGGTTTCACAAATTCAAACTAGAATTTAATTTACATCCAATTTATTGTGACAAACAAGATGTGCTACTGGACCAAACAATATGACATTCAAATTTGAATACTTTAGTCTGCAGCTAATGAACAAATAAATTCAAAATGTGTTAATTACATATTAAGTTAAATATCTTACAATTAGATAATTTTACAATGTACACACATGTAATCGAAGTGTAAATAGATATGATTCCTATCTAAGCACCAGTTTTAATTTTCAATTTGTGGAGATCATTCTTAAGTTTATTTAAACTTTCTTGCTGGGCTTCTTGTTTGTTTTCTAGAGCACATATATGATCTTCTGTTCTTTTGATTTCTTTACTAATATATTCCATACGCTTAGCGACGTTCTGTCTCGCTTCTTCTAGATCCTGTTTGACTAACACAGGCCCGATCAGTTTGAAGACCTCGGAATCCTTCTTTAGAAGCGCCAATTCTTCTTTTACGGTTCTATTTTCGCTCAACTGGGTATCTAGTTGCTGCTTTAGGGATACGGCCTTACGGTACTCTTTCTGCATATTGCTGTAAACATCCAACTCCTTCTGTAACTTCTTTTGAATTTCTACAGCCATGGTGACAGAAATATTGTTTTCTCAATACAATTATGTAATAAATTCAAGAAATAATCGAATAATTTCAATTTAAAAACAGGTAAGGTAAATGCAAGACTCAAGAGGAAAAATTGTAGGTTAGAATTTTACTGTTTTACTCAGCTTGACAGTTGCCTAGTGCCTACTTTGATATTGACAGGACAGAATACTTCTGTCTACTCTTATTTTTTTGGCGTTGCACGACATTGAATTAAGATATTTTATAGTTTACCCACAATATAGTTAGACTGTGGTTTAGCGGATTCTCTTACCTTTACCTACCTATATAGATTCTAAATGATAAAAAAGATGATACTCTACAGCTTTAAATATTCAACCAATATTCAAAGTAACCAATGTACCAATTTTATTATAACTGAGCTTTACAGTAATATTCACTTACTTTAAAAAAAACTAAGGTTGATTGGTTGGTATAAGCCGTTGCTGACTCCTGCATCCTCATTATGCATCCGGCGCGGGAGTTTGGGTTGGAATCTGGTGAACTGTAAGAGCTATATATTTCTACCTTGGGTACTGCAGTCCGCAACTACCACACTGATAAGATTGATAATACTGATAAGATTTTGATATCTGCTTTATCTTGAAGTCTAAAGGATACCTAACTATTACCATAATAAGATCGGGCCGTAGACAGACATACTACAGATAAACAGTCACGTCTAACATACATCTTCTTTTTGTCGGGGCTTATTAATAAATTAGTCCTAATTAAAATTATAAAAAAGTAATACCTAGTAGGTATAATTTTATATTTTTTGTTTATGACTGAAGCAGCCGCAGCCATAAAGAACGATTTTCCAGTACTTAAGTCAAGTTAATTTTGATACCTAACAAATGTTGCTAAGCAATGGCGCCACCCAATTGCGCCGCATTTTGGCCCCTCATGCACAAAATATTCACGGACTTATCTATACCACATAAAAAAAAATTGGAGAACTGAAAATCGCTCAAACTTGTCCGTAAAGGTAACATTAGTCAAGTCGAATAAGTAGACATTCCCAAACACGGCATTGGTCATAAATACATTAGTCTACCTATATTTTTAACTAACCAGTCTATCTTATCCGTAGGTCTTCTGTTTTTGATTGACCGGTCATATTTACGTCTAGGTATAGTAAACTTAGGATTTAGTAATTATATAGTAACTATATACCTACTTAGTAACTAATCAGTTTTATAATTTTTCTCCATATTCCAACGTCCACATGTAACCAGCTTTTGGATCACCACTTTTCTCTGCTTCCGTTTTGACATCTTTTGTTTTCTGAAGTATCTTTTGTACCTTCTGGTACAAATGCGGGTTTTGTGTTTTGTAGTCTGTTAACTTCTCTGACCTCTTTTCAAATGAACCCCTTTTACCAAACCTCTCTCTTACGAATTTTTCATACAAGTCATCATCATCATCTTCTTCATTGTTCTTTTGTTTTTGTTTGTAATTCTGTTTCTTGTCTCCATCGTTATAATAACCACCGTAGTAGTTGTTTCTATAAACGTCGGATTCATCATCATCATCTTGTTCTTTTATCGGGGCGCTAGGTTCTTCCTCATCTTCGTCATCATAGTGGTAGAACCGTTGTTTCTTTTTTTGTTTATTATTTTTGTTTTGATTGCGATAATATTGTGGTTTTTCTACTTGATCGTCTTTGTTGTTATTATAAACGGGAGGATCTCTATAATATACAGGTTTTTCTGGTTGTTCGTTATTTTCTTTGTATACAGGAGGATTTTCATACGCATAAGATAAAATATCTTCTGGTAGCTTTATTTCCGGTAATTTTATATTAATATCGTCAAATTTGATATTAAGGTTTTCATCATAGCGAGGTTTTACGTTATCTACAGTGCCTACATTGTTATTATAATCCTTTTCCTCTTCTCTTTGTTCTACTTTAGACTCTGGTGCTGGTTTTTTATCATCGTGATTGTAATTTAGCGGAATTCTTTCAAATTGTTGTTTGACATCTCCACTTTTCTTTTCTTGAAGTTTCTCAATTTTTTCATTGCTTTCATCTTCATTCACGCCAGTCAGTGTTTCTAAGCTTTCATTTTCTAATTTAGATTTTAAATCTTCATTGGAATTCTCATCATTGTCTTCATTGCTATTGACTTCTGAATTTATTTCTACGACTGGTTTAACTTCACCATCGTTTATATGCGTAGGCTCATTAAGATCTTGGGATTCTAAACTAGACGAGGAAGAATCTGTATTATCTTTGGACAAGGAGCTAATCATGCTGTTCTTTTTCAACTCTTCGTCAGGCGTTGAAGGCAAAATTATATCGACTGCTGGATCAAAGGCAGTATTTTCATAGTTTTCTTTAGCGGGTTGTATTTTCCCATTTTTATTTACTTCTATTCTTTCATATTCACCAAGATCTACATCCTGGATTTCAACGGACTTTTCCCCACTATCATTTGGTTTAATCGAATACTTTTCTGGTTTTCTGTACGGCTTTTTTGTATTTTCTTCCGAATCATCTTCAGTTTCTTTGTTACGATAACTTTCATTAGAATTTTCTGTGTTTTCACGTGTATTTTCTATGCTTTCATCAAATCTATTACCGGTGTTACGATGTTGTGTCACATATTCTGTGCTATCCTCATCACCTGAAGGTTTCTTAATATCTGAGTAATAAATCTTGGGTGATGCATTGAAATCTCTTTCATTACTTCTGTCATCATCGTTCCTGCTATCTTGTCTATCAGAATATTGTTCATTGTTCCTTGAGTAGTTATCGTTTTCACTGCTTTTTTCGGCACTACCACTGTTTTGTTCATTTCTCTCTTCAGAACTCGTATGAGCTTTATCATCATCATTTCTTTTGTAACTTTCTCTGTCTAAACTTTCATTGCTACTATCTTTATTAGAGTTTTCAGGTATGGTTTCTGTTGATGGTCCATGTAAATTATTCTTCAATTGTTCACTATCATGTAATGTCTCAATATTAAAGTCGGCTAGAGCAGAGTGTTTTACAACTTTCGCTGTATTTCTCGCTGGCAACCAGGCTTCTACATCTCTTTGAGGACCATGAGATGTTTCATAGTTGACAATTAATGGAGCTTTAGTACCTTCTAAATTTTCTGTGTTTATTGAACGTTTTTTTCTTAAAGAGTTCTTCGGATGACCAGTAGTTTTAGTAGGCTCTATGACGTCGTTCTTTTTGTAAACATATTTTAATACAGTATTAGAATTGTCATTGCTGGAGCTAACAGTTTCGTTTAATGTCGTCTCATTATTATTTGTGTTATTCATTGTGCCCGAATCCACTGAGTCCAGGCATTCTACTTCGGTTCCGTTTTTGGAATCTGTGGTTTCATTGCATTTACATTTTATATTAGTAGTTGAGGATCCTGACATACAACTTAATTTTTCTGATATGTTATTATTAATATTTGTAGCATTCTGGTTGGCTTCTGCAGTAGTATTACTATCGTTTCTGCTAACATACGCATCTGTCATCTGGGGATAGGAATTTGTTATTTATTAATTATGCGATCAACTTACATTTACAATTATCTTAATTGGTATTATTGTGAGTGAAATAAAACAATACTCTACAGTGAATAACTATTTATTTATATGCATATATTTACACGAGCATCTATTCTACATTATCATGTAAAAAAATAAATTAAAGACGACGATAATATCCATCAAGGACTACTTAATACAAAAGCGAACAATTCCAGCCACTACAAATACATAAAACATATTTAAAGTACTAGTATTAGCATATGTACACAACTGTGAAACGGATGTATGTAGGTTTGAACTTAAACAAACTAAATTGTAAGTAGATATATAATTATTTTTTATGGATATCCAAGAAAATTCTAGATAAAATAGGAATTAACTGACTATGGCAACAACACACCTAAATCATTGTTTAAAATACAGGATTGCTCTTAGGAAGATTTGTTAAATACTATGACTTGAAACTTAAACATAATCGTTTTTAAGATGAAGTAAGCAACAAAAAATTAAAAGGGATAGATAATTTAAATCGCCATTATTACAATAAAATTACATTCAAACCTTACAATCTAATATTTACACTAAAATCTAAAATACTTCACATATCTAACCTCGTGAGTACCAAAAAATCTTCGCAACGTGATTTTCTCCACTTCTAAAACTTCTACGAGTGAAATTAACAATGGTGCATACAACAGATTGCTGTGTAGAAATATAACATACAAGCCAATGTTCTATCATACACCTATCGTCTGCAAATAAAGCGTCTTTATGATACAAAAAGACTAGGGCAAGAATTACACTGAGTTCATAGCTCAAAGGACTCAAACAACATGATGACTAAATTCAATTAAAAGAGTCCAAATTTGGCTTGCATGTAACATATTTCTACTCACTACATTGACTATGAATACAGATCTTTGTGTTATAGCTCACGCCAAATAGTTAGAATCGAAGGAAATGGGAAATAAATTCAGTATATGGGCAATCATAGTGAATCAATAATGTTTGTCTTTCTTGCATATTTTTTTATGGCAGAGTCTCCCGCTTGTATAAAACTTTTCGAATAGTTTGTAAAGTTGTATTTTTATATCAGACGCTTTTGCCTATAAGAAACCATTTCTCTCGGACTTGAAGAACGCAAGACTCTAAATAAGAGAAATTAAGGAAGGGGTCGTAACTGATTAAAAGTAGGTATTGCCGTCTCGCTAAGAATAACAAAGACTGGCATTCAAAAGACAACTTCCGATATTTCTATCTGTTCCGTGAACTATTTTACATCATTTCTTCGACTCCACTTATTAGGCGTTGACTATAATTAAGGTGTACATTCTACGTGGTGCTGGTCTACTTCTTGCCCAGGAAGGGGTTGTATGAGAAGCTACTCACGAATCCCTTGGCAGTGCCGTGGAAGGGAGCCGGCTCGGCCCACGCACTAAAGTCCATGGATGGAAGGATACCACTCCTGCAGGGCACGCGTGGGTTGCTGGAAAGGAAAATGGAGCATTGATTATTTCTGTTACCCAGAACAGTATAGTCAAGATTCTAATTAAATTAGAGGTATATGATTAAAACTTCAAGTTAGATAAGATGCATGGCAAAAATCGGTATCTATAACAGGACGCTTCCATAGATGAGATTACTGCTGCGTTAAAATTGTTAATAGCGGCATTTTAGATAGGATAGATAGTAGGTACCTACTACCTTAAATATTTCATAATTTGGAAATTAGCGCGTTTCACTAAAAATGCCATAGATTGTTTTTAACACATGATAATCAGACCTTTGTCCACCAGTGGCCCATCCTTAATCGTTTTCTTTAATAAATAATGGAGAAGAAGAAAGCATATGTCGAAACTGGAAAAGGTCTACCAATTATTGCGATAGGCGAAGAAGAAGAAGAAGGCGAAGGTCATCTAATGCCATAATTGCAGAACGACATTATGGTAAGATCATGCACATATAGTGGGATGGAACTAGCTCTCCAACGAGTAATTTAGGTAAATTTCCATTAACTTGACTTACAGTTCATGGTCTGGCAACACCATGGGGTAGAGCTGAACTGTGTCTATGATGTCAGTGTTGTCACAGATGACTCGCGCCAGGCGTGACTTTCTGATCTCCACGAGCTGTTCCGGAGTGAAGGATGAGGGCTGGTTGGGCAACTCGAACCTGGAAACGTGAAGACGTAGGGTTCAAGATATGTCTATAAATGCATAATGCACGTCATACTCGTACAATGATATATGAGTGAAAATGTATGTGTTAGATAGTGTGTTTGTTGTTCTGTCTACTCTTCTCTCACGCCGCAACCGAATGAAACCTTGAGCATCCATTCGTATAAAATGTTAATATGCTCAAGAGCCAGTTAAAGAACACATCCCAATAATGAAAAATAATGAGGGTACCTATGTATAAAATTGACTGAGAAAATAGACTCACCAGAATCTGTCTCCTCTCCTCGAATAAGAGAACTGTGTAGCAATGATACATGCGAAAGTGGGTCCCAACATAGATCCAGGCAGGGGTCTCTCAGACACTCCACCCGACCAGAGATCCACATCCACGGGGTGTTCGAAGATAGACTCATATTTGCGCACAGTCTGGTTGGTCATAGAACCAAATAAGTCTTGGAAAGTTTCGGCTCCGGGAAGTCCACAGAACTTCCTGAACTCCATGTATCCAGGGAGACCAAACTCGCGACCTCTTTGCATGTTGAAGGAAACTAAGTCCATTCCAAATCGAGCTCCGACCTTCTTAAAGAGATGGTTGGTGACCTCCTGCGTGATAGAGTCGTCCATAGCTTGGGCTACTTGGTTCATGAGACCCATGACGTATTCGTCCAAAACACCCGCTCTGTATAAGTCGTAGGGTCTTCGGATGAGGTCTGACAACCTCTTGGATGCTGGAAACAAATAAGTAATTTATGAGGAATGTATTAAAACACAAATTTTTAACTGCCTTTCTTTTATCTTAGTAATGCGATTCTGAGGGCAAATCCTTAAATAATAAAAATCAGGAGCCAAGTCAAATCTAAAATGTGTCCAGTAGATAATGTCATCAAGATACTCACCGATGAATTTATGTGCCTTGGACCATCTTTCGACAGCGGTAGGTAGCAATGAATGTCCGAATCTGTAGGCGGCAGCGGCGAACGCAGCTAATACATCGGGGTTCACCTCGGAGTCGTAGCCATTCCAGTAACCCTATAATGGAACTTGAATTATGATGGTGACTAATTGTATGTAGGTACATTATTATAATTATTATATAAATATTATAAAAACATAGATCTTAGACTTCAACACTTTGTGGAAATAAATGTAATATTTGAATATCTGTAAAAGGCCGCCACTCTCATAGCAAGTTACTTGGTCAATTTCGTCTCATTCTAAACTCTTTCAAGATATGTGGGTATAGCATTTCCGTTTCGAACCTAACAATGCTTCGCGTTTTTATAAGAAGCTGAACCGTGTCGCTTGTAGTTACAAATTAGTTTCACCGATTTCAAAGAAAATCTAGATACTTACTTATTAAAGTTAGATATTTCGATTTCTAATCAAGCTTAGTTTCACCGATTTCAAAGAAAATGCTTACTTACTTACTAATTAAAGTTTAATATTTAGATATATTTTTTTATTAAGTATATTAAAATTAAGTTCTTCCAGTTTGTCATTTACCTCTTTCTCCAGCACCAAACCGAATTTCTCCATAACATCCTTTCCAAGCAGGATAGGCAAGAACTCGTTGTATGTGATATGTTGTATCTCAGCGATGTTGATTCTGCGCGCTTCTTGGTAGAGAGTCTCGTCGTCCCAATGTGGGTTCACCTCTGCGAGACCGCGCGCTACTCTGTTGTGCTCTCTGGCCATCAGAGTGTGCATAACTGTCAGTACCAGCTGCTCGTTTACACGGATTTCACCTGGAAGTTTAAAACATTTTGTAAATGGGCATTGGTCGAGTTAATAAATAAAATATATAAATGAATATTCCGGGACAATGCACACATCGCATGAAACAAATAATAATAATGAAACGTCTCATTGTATATTAAGTGAATGGCTTGTCAAATTTACAAATTGATTAAATTTAAAATGTTATATACCTACCCACCTACCTACCAATGTAACATAATCGTTTTTTACCGATATCAACAATACTTTTTGAGTCTTAAAATAATGCGATCTATATATGTAATCTACATATTCAAAATAAAGTACTATTTTTGTATCGCACGATGGATCGAAGTCGACAAAAAAGTGTCGTTGGCTCCACAGTGGATTCTAGCAGGTAAATTAGAGTGTAAGGAGTGTGACGTACCAGCTTCGAAGCAGTACATGTTCTTGTTGGGTCGAGTGCAGCCTTCATCGGGAATGTCCAGTTTCAGAGGCAGCAAGTCCTTCAGACCATATTCTTTGAAGACAGGGTTCATACGCAGCAGACCACCAAATCCGGTACGCAGTTTCCTGAAAAAAATAACAATTAATTTTATGGAACTGGCCTCTTCAGAATTTATTTATTTATCGTATGACTTTTTTTATATGTCTACTACATAAATTTATTGTTTTTTGCCTCTTTAGAATAATCCTGTCATTATTAGTGTTTTATGTGTCTGATCTAATATGTATCTAATATTAAAATTCTCAGAATAATATTATCATAGGTACCTAATAGGTATACCTATAATTAGCCAAATTGCTCTAGTTACCTGGCAAACTTGTCAGTAACTCCATACACGGTGTTTCCATCGATAGATCCAGTCAGTGTGTTAAACGGCACTCTTGAACCTGTAATATACATAAAATGACATCGTTAGCGCACAAACTCCTTCATATTCATAAACTAAGTCATCAAGAATCATGTGACCTGAAAACGGACACGAACTAAACGGCTTTTAAATGCAATTATGTTGATATCAAATGATTAAATGGCAGACTATTTAGCTGTCATAAGTTACCCGGTCAACCTTCCAACAAGTCTAATATATGCCGGTTACTTCAATCTCGTTTATTTCTTTATTAACTGAGCAAACAGGCATTTATCGTTAGAGGTGCTGTTAAATACACATAAAATAGTTAACTGTGTTAGAGGAGGCTGTTGGCCAGCTTAGTAAAATGATTTCTTAATGTATGTTTGCATAAGATCTGCGCCGCACCGCTGCAGTGATGGATTGCTATTCTCATACGCCTTATATGTTCGGAAACAAATTGCAGTAGGCATACCTAGGTATTGTGCAAAGGAGACTAGTTTCCTAACATTTCAGTAAAGTGAGAGTACACGATACCACACAATAGGTACCAACAGTCTCACGATCGCTCACTCCTAGTCTAGACTATACATTCTAAATATCCAGTTATCTAAAGTCAGTAAGTAGATATTTAATCTCCAACTTCCTCTAACTCCGAGAGGGCAAAATCGGTCTAATTAAAGCGATTCCGCGATCACTTCCCTTTCAACGATTGTTCATTGCGCAATATGGGAACTGATGCTCTATCTCATAGAACTACCTATACGTAACTACTATACTAAAATCTCACACAAATAGGAATGAGAACTCAACGAACTATTCTACTGATTAGCTAGCTATTTATTTAATTTAATAAAGTGCATACGAATACCAGAAAGTATTAGAATATTGTCTTAATCTTTAATATATTTTTTTAATTCCATGCTCACTTTTTATGATCAGTATCATATAGCCCACCATCCTAAGACCCTAATCCTAAGTCCGTGTGTCCACTGAGCAGTACGTAACTTGTTGAATTACTTTCGCCTCTCACCAAGGCGCGGCAGATGATTCGACCACACCGGTTATTAGGTAATCCAGTGTAATCTTATACAAGCGACAATAATCATTCTCATTCAACGGTACTTTACTGTCCCGTAAACTAAACGAGCGACCGTTTAACAGTATTGCACCATCCAACATTCCGTATTATGACCATTTTTTTGTTTGTTGTCAAAATAGATGACCCTGGAATTCTTTTTGGGCATTTGTTGAAATCGTGAGGTCAAAATTAAAGAAATACTACGGAGAATAGTAAATATTGCAGTGATTGCAGAATTACAAACAAGTATATATTCTGAAGTAGTTACGTGCTAACATAATGAAATGTTTACGTTTGGACTCTGTAATCTACAATGATGTGACAATTTTTGGCCGAATTCTAGAAAGTGCTCTACTTTGCATGCAATTGACATAAATAAATGGAAGTTTTTACGAAATATGTATTGTCACTGCCAATTATTAAACTCTATGTACGGACCAATTTCATCATGATAAATGTAGTTTACAGAATGCAACGACGCAACGGCGTCCAGTGGCCAAGTCGGACTTGCCCGCCATGAAAATAAGTCACGTCAGTCTTAATTAGAGTTTACTTTTAATTTCTTATCTTACCCAGTCTGCAGCCGGGTCTCGGCGAAGGGAATCCTCTCACGAAGTCGATGCACTTGACCCCAAACAGGCGGTAGAAGTAGTCATCATCAGGGATGCGGATCTCATTGCAGTAGGGGTGCTTGAGGTGCGGGGGACGCTTGCAGCACTCCTCGGGGTCGTTGCGGTTGATCGGGTCTACGGAATTAACATAGGTTAATATATAACTTTGAACTCAGGAGTCCGGTAATGTAATTGGTTTTGTTCGCTTATTCAAGATTGATTTTGAAACGGGCTAAATATAAAGGCGGCCAAAATGATTCCCTCGCTTTCGCATAATATGGAAGAGTTATTGGTGCCAAAAGAAAAGGATGATTTTGACTGGCAAACATTTACAGTAAATGGTAGAGATACTGGTTTTTTTATTCTCGAAAAATGTAACATTTCACTACGTCCCGCCTGATGTTAAGCACCGCTAAATCTAAATCGCTAATAATATGTTGTGTACATTTAACATCACAAACACCATAGTTACCTAGCGGAGTTCCAGTAAGCGTGTAATCGTGGTCCATGAACTGTCCCCAGGCGATCACCATGACGGTGCCGGCGTGGTCGTGGAAGCCATCGTCAGGGTGCATGGTGCGGGACACCACGCGGGATAGAGGCAGGTCGTTGCTGGAGTGAGCGATGCGGGGCGAGTTGATACCGTCCGCGAATAGCGGGCTCAGCAACCTGGGGAGGGATTTAAGGGGTTAATTCTGTAATAAAAATCTTACTTTAGCGTAAGTAATATAAGGGTTTATCTAGATTGAAATGCTGCTTGAAAGTCAAGAAGAAAAAACATCTACTTCTACTAACAGTTAGGATGGGTGATGGGAATCCAATGTCGAGAGATCACCTGGAAATACGCTTGATCATCCAGTATGTAATAAAATATTAAGACAAATAAGATGAATAAATAATGACTGTACTGCGAAGCACTTCCGGTTTGTTATAAGACTCCACTTTGTGGAAAAGTTATCTATAGTCTTCAATAGTCTTACCTCTGGAAAGGAGCCATGGTAGCTCCCCAGGTGGGATGCTGCAAGTTGTTACAGAGCCCATCCAGCCGGCGGTACTTGCCAGCGCGGCACTCCACGTGGGAGAACACTGGCGGACACACTTCACTGATCAGGGTCCTGGATGTGTCGATCAGAGGCAGGCCCTTCTCTATCTCTTCGTATGTCAGACCGTATCTGGAAAAAGAGGATCAGGTTATCGTTACATTTGGTTTGTGTAGCTAGCGTCTAGTAGGTAACACTGTTACGGCTGATTGTTTTTTAGGGGTGGCTTTAGTACTACAAGAGCTACAACTTTTGTCCTACGATTTTTGGAAAATCACAAACTAGTTACCAGTAAACCCTATTTGCCTGTCGGTATGAGCAGTAACAGGTGGTAACAGTAGAGCTCTAAATTAATCTTAATTTACTTAGGTTACTTAAACGCAAGATAATGAGATACAAATCGCAAAAGTTAATATTGTTTTAATGCTGGGTGTTGAATGTTACATACATTTAAGTATCGAAGTGAACCTTCACTTCGATTTTCAGTGGACTTGTATATTACTCGTATACAAGTCCAACAGCTTTGGAATAAAATAAAAAAAAAGAAATTTTAAAATCTCTTGAGGTGTTAAACATAACACGTTTATCGATGCAATTAAAATTATGTCGTGTGTTAATTGCCATTTCAAGCTGAGGCATTCAGGGTCTACAGCTTCAATACAAACAATTAAACCATTAAGAAGTGTTAAACCGATATCATTTTGAATCTCCACCGAGCATTCAATTTAAATCGATTGTTACACTTTAAGTGTAACTATTGCATGCGATTTGTTAACGGATATCTAAAATGCCAAGGTTTGATTCGGTCATAACATGAGAGCAGTACCAATAAGCATTCTCAGTAATTATAAGTTTGCCATTGAAGATAAGTTATTGCCTCATATTTATTGATCTAAACAAAATAATATGTATAAGTGCTTAGCAACTTATTTCCCATACTTCTCATTGATTAAATTATTTATGGCACAAAGCTGATGAGATCCGGCTTCTAACGAACAGATTTCCTCTGACAAATGACATATCCTGTGTTTTTATTACCAACCGCTTATTTATTACACGCAATAAGAAGAAAAATAAGCGAGCAATTGAGTTACCGGTACAATTTAATTTACTATTAAATATTCGTGTCTCCAAAATTTTGTTTATTAGCTGTCTTAAAAGTGTAATAGATAATTATTATGTTGGTCAAGGCTTGCACTTAACACATACGTACGCACTGACCAAAATTAATAGGTATATACTGCTCATTTACAATTGATATCGAAGGTGATCTGAATCATTAGGATCAAGTACATCAAGTGCTTCATGTGAGAGCTTGCTGGGAGAAAATTTGTAATAAAAGACTTATTGCGCCTGGTTATATTCAACTATAAATTAATTATTTTACAAGTTATGTTATTTGTATTTTAACGATAAAGAAAAACATTAAGAAACCGACATGTTTTACGGGTTAAAAATCTGAGGATAAAATATGTAGACGGGAATGTTATCCGTGGAAAGATCATTAAAAATCTTCCAAGGATTAAAAAAATAAATAATTTACGAGGAATATGACTAAGAGAAAAAAACATGGTTTACAATACAATACAATACAATACAATATAACTTTATTATGCACACCAAAAATAAATTACAATATGAAATGAACTTAAACTATAAAAGAATGCACAAGTGGGCGGCCTTATCACCTAGAGTGATCTCTTCTCTTCTCTTAATAGGATGAGAATGTAACTCTATTGTTTTTTTCTTGAATCACACAGCTACTATCCTTATTACCTAACTAAATGGAAAGTTCGCATGGAGCGAGGACGCAATACCACAGATCTGTATAAAGGTTAATAATAGGAATAATATTGATTGCGTAAAGAAATTCTCGAGCGTTGTTTCCTATCGTCTTGAATTTAAACGGCCAAATTATGTAAATTCCCTTAAAGAATGCATAGCACAATTTTCTCAGTATAGTATGGCTTACACCCACGATTTTATGTGCCTACTAACGTATACCTAATCTTGGAATTGTTTGACCCTTTATGTAATGTAAAAGAATTAAACCGGCCAGTCTACAACCTTCTTGGGAGATAGGCACCTCTTTATTTGGCATAATTGCCAGCATTAAAATAAGTCCTAGATTTAACGATTGTAAGATAATAGATTAATTGGCAATCAACGACATTGAAATTCAATATCTTTATTAACAGCGCCAGCGGTCTAAATTAGACGATATTGAATATTGTCACAGGCTCTATCGATCCATATCGGGTCTCTAATTATATCAATCATTACCCGTCAATAACATATGTCCAACCAATCGTAACTAGATTAATAAATCAATAGGTTTAAATTATGCATTGACTTTTTATTCAGAAGCTGTTTGGCTAGTCGTGTGATAAAACAATAGTATATCGGGTATCACAACCTAGATCTGTCAATCAAATGCTTAGGTATTGTACAAGAGTAACCTTCGAGATGGTATGAATTGATAATCGTGAGACTAACCATGAAATTGCATCATAAGGTACTGCAGAAGTAGTATAAAGACTTATCCATTCAACACGGTTTTCTTTTAATTTCGACATAAGTTCTTTAATATGTAAAATAGACAACATTGAACCAGTAATAGGTATATAGGTTAATCCAGACTAATATAAAAACATACTAAAGTACATATATAGTGTTTTCAGAAGGAAAGAGCATTCGGTTGTAAACTGCGGATGCGCTTGACCGTTCTAATATTTACACTCGGCTAGGTTGTTGACTTTTACTAGTTTATTTACGATTTCATTGTAAACAGGTCAAGAATGCAGAACATGCATTAGAGATAACACACATACAATTTAGCTCATCATTGTAAACACGAACAAAAACAAACATTAGAGTTGACACCAGACTTTGTTGCATCGTGTATCGCTCGCCCTTGAGAAAGCTATAAGATTAATTGTAGATAGTTAGGAACGCATTCAAATCCATCCATCTTGTGTTCAGACGTCTGTTACATATGTAGACTATTGAAAAGACAAGGAAGTACGCGGTGACCAATGCTTTTTAATGCATAAAGAGATCCCATTAGGGTTCTATTGCGAGTTATATGGTGGAACCGTCTTCCGGGTGGATAGCTTTTATATAAAAAGGAACAGAAAAAAATATGATGACACTAGAAAGTCTAGTTCTAGTTGTAGAGCTAATTCTAGATAGTCTAATAATTTAAGTGAAAACATTGGCCTTTTAACTATCTCTATAATGTTGAAATATCTACTCGTACATCTTGGTAGAAAAATAAATGAAAACAGTTGCATTTCTCCGGAAAGCCCCTGAATCAGAGATTATTACTATTGTTACGCATGGGTGCGCTGAACTATCGTTCCTATCAAGTTAATGATTGCAAGATGACATTTAAAGGACCCGTTCACTGTAAAGGTCTGTCAGTAGGCGACAATGCTGTAATGTAAGATCAAGGATCTAACCCAGTCTAGACATGCTGACTGGATACCAGCGTAGGTAGTAACTGGCTAATTTTTAAACAGGTTCAACAAAACGCGAATCGCAAAGTAAAAGTACTTAAATCATATTGGTCGTAGACTTGTAAAGCAGCTTTTTATTTGTCTAGTATCTTCAGACCTTCAGAGTAATTTCAGAGATGTTATGAATACTTATTGCAAAGAGTATGTTCTCTAATTATTGCAGAATTTCTTCCGCATCACGAACTTGCGACCATGACCAAACTGCATTTAATACGGCCAAATTCTTAGCCTTGCAAATTCTTGGCTTGCTTTTAGTAAAATTACATACATATACCTACAAGAGTGAAATAAACACGCATTTATCGAAAAGGTTACGAGATTATCATGTGAATGTCGCGCTAAAGTTCAGTTGAGAGCAATTATCATCACCTCTTTGATTATATCAGCTTTTAAAGCTTGTAGTACCTAATTGACTTTAGCCCTGACATTGTAGCCTTGCCCCTATTATATTTAAAAGCAGGTTACGTACCTTCTGGCCAAGTTGATGGAAATGTCGAGCACAAGTTCACCGACGCTGGCGAAATCTTCTGCCTTCCAGTCGCCTTTAGGCTGAGACACCACTGCAAAAAGAAATCACTTTAAAGAAAACTAGACCAAAATACATCTTTATTTAGCTAGTGAAGATATATGTTTTTTTTCGACTTTCTACTTACTCTAAAAGATTTCAATAAAAATTTACAGAGAGACTGATGAAAGTTTATGCTAGGAATAACATGCCTGCACTAAATACACAAGTTCTCGTATGTAGGTAATTAAATAAAACTTACGGATTCTCTGTCTAGCCTCGAGGTATGCCTGGTTGACAGCTTCATAGGTGATGCAGGTGTGCTGGCCATCGTAACCACTGGAACAATATTATTTACATCAAAAACACGTTCTACAATTACAAAGATTGAAAACAGATATAATAAAAAAAATAAGTACATATTATAACCAAATCTAAATCAAAAAGAAAGGCAATAAATTGTGATTCCAAGTTAAATGGCTTTTAAGTTTTTATTTATCGATTTAATAATAACATAATATGAGTATGCGTGTAAGTGCCTTATCAAAAACTAGATTATGCCATCATGTCAAAAATATATCAGGGCAACATTCAAAAACTTCAAGCCTATAATCACCTCCTATCCGCCCCAGCTTTATGATTAGCGCTAGTAAATTTATATTAGGTGCTTCAGGCTACTATGTAACAGATCAATAAGTTCAAACTAAGTGCTTGCATTTTAGATATTGTACACGGTAATTGGCCCCGTGGCCTACTCTTCCATCTAATAGTAAAATAATAATAACAAGTTGTTGATGTCAGGCCAAAGGTCTATGGCGATATGTATTGTTACTTCACGTTATAACAGCTACGAGTTATCATATGAAATATCAAATATAGCCAATCAAATGGTTTAATTAATGTTTTGACGGCTACGAATATTTGACGGTCTACATCAAAAAATACTATTACCCTTTTAAAGTCTGCACCTTGCAACCGTGAATGAAGTCTCAAATATTTATGCGGTATTTCTGGTAAGTTAGAAAATGCACATTTTTTCTTATGATTAGTATGTTACATACTGCGAATATCTAAGGTACAAATATGTTAAATTATTGTTATGCACAAACTAAACTTAAGCAAATTTCCACTTGTGGTTAAGCAATTATTTATACCGTCTATATAGAAATCAATTGACACTTGTAGCTTTAAAAATTGTGCATGTATAACTTCACAGGGAAATGAAAGCTATTTTTATTTATTTATTTTATTATTTATACCACTTTCATCGACGAGTCGACTATAGGAAATGATTTAAGCGGCGGTGATCACTTAACATCAGGTGGTCTTCTTGTTTCTTTGTTCCTTTCTAACATAAACAACTATCAAATCCTAATTTAAAAGATATCTTTCTCTAATAATCCGGATGTTTTAGTCACATGATTTGAGCATTAGCATATAACCCCGATAAAACGCAAGAATGCTGTAAATGAGTGCTTCCTTATTAGAATAACTTTCAACAATGTATCGCTGCTGATATGGATCTTGGCTCCAAATTAGAATAGACATTGTTGTTTATTAATGGTTTAGATAGCTCATATATCACAAGCTAAAAAAGTATTCAAATAAATTTTAGCTTATTTATTTTATTTCGCCTACTATATTTAATTGTTTCGTCTTACTAATTGATACTTACATATGTACTTTAGACAAAAATATATCAGGTAAATAAGTTTTTTTCTATGCGAGTTCTAGAATTATGATATGTAATGTGTATATATGATAAATTTATATTTTTGTTTTTTAACACGGAATAGGCTAACGTTCGACTACAGCCTGCCTGATGTTAAGCACCACCGTAATCTAAGAGGTTGCTTGCTTGTCTTGGAGAATCATATTTAATCTGTATTTGAAGACCCCTGGGTTGTATTTTTTTGGAAAAAGGGCTCCAGGTAGATAATTCCATAATCTCACTGTCCTTACTAAGATTTCAATTGGCCTACTCTTAAGAACCAATCTTATGAAAGTATTTTTTCACAGAAAATAACGCAATGTAGATGTTTCTCACAGTTAAGTATATTAGTTTAAATGGAGACGGAAGCTCCTCCTTAGCTTCCCACAGTATGTCTACATTCAAGAAGACGTGCTGACAACTGTGTTAGATATTTCGCAAATATAAACACTTGATTGTTGTGAAATGAATTAAAATAGAACACGTAATACTTGCGGAACTACCACGAACCTGAAGACATAATAATATAATACTTATGTGGAGTATGTGTTATAGTAATAATAAGGTGAATTATTGCTTCTACCCAACTTCGTTGGTAGGCTTACATATATACGTATCTGTCTCATTGTAAATAAAGTCTCCAGTCTCCACCCAGCCTAAGAAATGATATGATTTCTTTAGATTACCTTTAATAATGTGTCGTCGTTTCTTACCAATATACAAGTTTCTATAAGTAACTTACCTTAAACTATCGTATGACTCGCGGTATCTTATTACTTTGTGAGTTATCCACGAATTATAGGAACAAAGCGTAGCCTTAGCTGTTTTCCCTCTCTTTGAGTCGTATTTCCTCATGACTGAGGGTCGTGACTCCCCCGCAGAATTAATTCGTTAGGGAAGTTTTCTTGGGCAGATACATCGTAGTGGGCGCCCAGGTCCTTCCACGGAAGACGCATGTCCTCGGATATTGTGGTCCTCAAACATGTCGGTTTCCTCACGATGTTTTCCTTCACCGCTAAGCGAGTGCAAATCTACACATAACTTGAAAATACAAGTCATTGGTGTAGGGCGGATTCGAACCAGGGTGCGTCTGGATGAAAAGCAGACACTGGAACCGCTGAGCCACACTCGCTTAGCTGTTTTACATATCTTCAAATAAGCATCGACTTAGATAATTATATGTATTAGTCCTAAGATATGGAAGGCGTGTCCGTTCCATTCAATTTTATGGATGAGAAAGTAGACGATGATATTATTGCTCTTTACGAGTGTTAGCCATTTCTTATCTCTGAGAAAATAAACTTTTATAGCTTGTTTATGTTAATTTTCAACAACATACGAGAGTATTTTGATGCTGGTGTTACGCGAGAAATTCATCAATTTTATTGCTTTTTGTATGGTTTTCATTTAAAGATAATGATCTACCATTTTGTTATACGCCGTGTAACATAGAAAGTTCTACGAAGGTAGACATAGTTGTGTCAGTTAGGTATACAACAGAACTAGGAAGCACTCAGTTAGTGTTTGACGTGGACAAACGATACGTGCGCTCAATCAATAGGTTCTCTGCAATAGAGGCTGCACCGTTATACAACTGTAGATCTCATCTTTACCGTAATGGGTCGATAATTCCTACGATAATACGAGCATTGGAGCGGCGACACTTGGTGACATGGGAACGTGAGGCTTCCGATCTCTCGAGATACTGATAGCGAAAGGATTTTGAAAGTGAATGTGTTGATCTCTTGAGCCAGTTGCTTAATGCTGTGTAGTGCGTGCTAGAGATGAAGCATTGTAGAGGCGTGTTGAGTCGGTTACGACATAGCAGAGGTCAGTTCAAACAGCCGTATCGTCCAATCCACGGGGAATGTAACGTGCATTAAACTTACAATACGAACTTGCCTTTCTCGACCGCTAGCGGTGTTTAGTAAGATTTACTTAATACTCTTTCAGATTGTAAACAACTCGTTGCAATGCTCAGTGCGAGATGTATGCGTTGAATAGTAATGTTCAATGTTTGCTCGTTAGCGGTTAGTTTCCAAATATTTGTTTTGCTCGTCTGCGTTTACGGTCCGGTGGCTTAGCTTTAAACTTGACTTAGATGGTGAAAGAGGCGGAGAGTGCGAAGTATGCCGTGGAAGTGTGTCAAGTTTGCGTGACGCAACGGTGACAGCGAGAGATGTGGAGCGACGCACTCCCGCGCGCGTGGCAGTAGTGCACTCGGCGACCGGCGAGTCGCATACACTGGTTTGATCGATACAACACTGACAGGGTTTAATTGGATTAAGACCGGCCGTTTTAAAATTACTGCGGCTATAGTTGGGAAATTGCTTTTGGTTTAATATATGAAAGAATTTTAATGGCTAATGTATTAACTGTGTCATTTATAATCAAATATATATGTCTGCAAGACATTTAATAAAAAATGCTCCATACTAGCAAGAATCTGACTGGAAATCTTACTTATTAATATGATAGAGTCATCAAGCGTTTTTATCTAGTTGCTCTAACAGTCTTACATTATTACTCCGCCCATAAGTTATCTGTCTAACTTATTCAATCACATCATATAAGGTTGTAAGTAAACTGCAGATTTATCTGTCCAGTAAACAGGTCAGTCGCCTTATGCGGTTAACGCCTGAGCTTTCAGAGGTTTATTGCGAAATTATATCCCATTAAACCGCAGGCGTTCAGATATTTCATATTATTGAATGCCTGCTGACTGATGAAATAGGTGAGGTAATAAATAAACTGAATCTATTGTACATATGTTCGATACTTAGATATATTGATAGTTTTCGATAGTATATTTAATTATGAAAGAAACTAAACTAAAGAAACTTTTATGTTTGCAAGTGTTGTTGTTAAACATAACATTAGATTGAGCTTATTTAAATTAATTTAAAATGATTTCAAAAAAATTGTCAAAAAACTATTCAATAATTGGTTCGTTGCATTCATATGCGTAGCATTGCGATTATTCTTTTTGTCGCCCAAGAAAGTTCTATTACAATCCGTATTTCACGACTGTTCGACTGCTTTTGAGTTGTTTTAACGTGGAACTACAATCATTAAAATCATTTGATAAAAAAACGTTTGACTCTCTGACTGAATAGAACTGAGACCACGGTGAAGAGGAAGAAGATAACCTTAATATAACTGTAAAGATACTCACAAGTTTCCCTTGAGCAGGTTGATGCTGTAGTCATAAGCCGAGGAGCGGCCCGGCCCCGTGAGGTAGAGCGCGCAGTCGCTGTCCTCCCCGCCCGCCACCAGCCCGGCGGCGGCGCACGCGCAGCCCAACGCTACCAGTAGCGCGCTGAAAATATAACAAAAAAACATATGAGTAACTCAATTCAACCAAGAAATTGGAAAAGATTTATATAAGAAAGAAGTTAAGAATAAAAAAGTAAAAAACAAAACAGAATACACCAGTATATTTTATTAAAATTAGATACCTATTCCTCTTTATTATTTTATACACACAAAAAACTGGATAAAATGTCTTTCTATAAAAAAAAACTTAACTATGGCGATACACATCTTTTTGTCTTGAGCCTGCATTTGACATAGCTACCTATATACATAAAAGCGCTTCAAGTGGTTAGTATACCAAACATAACTATGAAGGAACATTGCTTTTTGCACGAAATTATTCGCATGATTTATGAAACAGCCTAACGGCCAAAATTAAGTGTTCTAATGATGTTAATGTCAGCCGTGAAACTATCATTTAGCTAAGTAGAGCAACGCTACTATTGTATCTACAGCTACGAGATATCTGTATGTATGTTAGTTTAAACAAAACTATAACAAAAACTTGTAACTGGACACTTAGGTATTATTAATGTCATTGACTGGACATATGACCAGCCACCACTTAATTGTCAGAGATGGTCTATCTGTTAAGAAGGTATAATACCAATGAAATACTCTGTGGTAATTGTCAAAGCTGTGTGACAGACATTAGACATTAGTAACTCTTTGGTTGAAATAAAACAAGATGGTCATGCAAAGCTGTTTTTATTAATTTATTAAAGTCTTCCACTGTTAGTGTTACTTTAATACTATCTATACAATATCTATACCAATATGTTAACTAAACGGTTTTCACTCACGTGTAATTCCATTTCCGTTTAGTTAATATATTGATAAAATGTCTCACAAAAATTTTAATATTCAAATGTCTATACCACTAACGAGGTGGACAAAAGTGTCCATTGTATACGCAGGTGGTCACAGGAGGAAGGAAACAACTCGATGTTTTGCTTTATCGTACACCACCTGGCCATAATCTCTGTTATTAGGTACATAAACCCAGTCTAAACTGTCTGATGAAGACGTGTTGTATTTGCATTATTTCGTAGCAAAAAGATTAACAATCTTACATATCAACGGGTCAATTGCAGCAGACGCTTCAAAAACTGCAATAAATCTAAAAGCATGCAATTATATCTGTATCCACATTTATTTTAATGAATCGGAGTTGCTTATTCCGTTGCAATATGAAGCAAAGAGTAACGTATTTACTTAATTGAAACATACATATTCCGTAACTCGTGCAGAATGGAGCAATAGATTTTATAACTGGAAAGTGTGTATGTATGTATTTTTAAAAGTTTAATTGTTTAGTACGAAGCAGTATTAGAACGAATCCAGTCACTTAAAAGTTGTGCTGAGCACAAGTAATATGATTTGAGATATAACTAACATAAGTAAGTACTTATGTAGGTCTGTATGTACATATAACATCAGAGCAAGTACCAGACAAGTATGCAAATCCATCAATATGCCTATACCATATTTACGTAACCTTCTTTGGGATAATATTTCAAAAACCAGATTTATAATACGACTACATGGTTTAAACGCAATGAATCTAATTAAAAACATGTAAAAATAAACGTGTGTTGATATACTTACACACTTGTATAATGTTACGCTATAAAACTTTCTAGTTGAAACTTTCTGCCTTAGGGCTGTTTTTTCCTTGAATACAAGTAATTATGACGTATTAAGCATAAGAGTCAAATCACATGAAAGTCAGAGTTAAATTATTATCGACATAGTTCAGAATATGTTCGTATGTTATATCAATTGCATGAACTTGCATGAAATAAATGAAATTGCATAATAATCATGCATAGGTACGTGTCTGTACTGATTTTTGATTCAAATAATAATCTCCATATATATTTACAGTAACGTCTTTATTGTGTAATATAAATTTGTCTTCAGCTATAGACAATTATTTAAATTGCATGAAATGATCGTTCCCATTTATTTCAATAATATAATGATTGCACCGCGGCCTCCATCCAAGTGATGCCATCTTATGTACAAATCCTCTCACCTAATAAATATATCTACTCTTCTATACCTTGCTTATTTTACCTCCTAAGTTAAATTAAGCATACTAGAGAAAAAAATCTTACTATTACTACAAAAGAGCAAAACGAATTTCATTGTGATTATTATTTCTTTTTATTCAGTGTGTTTTGTACTTGATTCTATACATTTTTTTTTTCAAATAAAATAGTTCACAATAAGTTATGATTGTTATTAACCTCTCAACCATGGAGATACGTAATATAATGAATGGGGTTATTGTCTGTTTAGCATTTAATGTTACAATAAAATTTACATTATTTCTTTACGCTGGCTTACACCTACTATAAGAATGCCTCCATAATTAAAACTTTCGTAAGTTTGTCTTTGATTATGCAAGGTTAAATTGCATTTTATTTAATCAAGTAGCTACTGGTACTTATTAAGATACCACGATTCTTTTTGTAAATCCACTTTTTCGAAACCTTTTTTTTAAAGAGTTATCAAACAAAGTTTTCAATTTGATCAACATACATATTCGTGAAAAATATTCAAATCGCCGGCAAAAACTTACTAGTCTGGGGACTTCCAATTCAAGTTGGTCAATGGAGCAAATAGTGCCAATGACCGAGGTGACCAAAGATCAAGTAATATAAATAGATAAAGCGTTTTCTTAATTTATTTGTTTCTCTACCTATATAATATAATTCTAACTTTATCTCTAGTATTTTACGAGGTAAAAAACAGCTTTCGTTCTCAAAATTCTGAGCTTTCACGATCAATTTCTCGATTCATAAAGAAAATATTATAAAAATCTAAATGTACTAATAAGTAACATGATTAATGTACAATTTGTATACAAAATCATATAAACAATTAAACATACTTAGTATGTTGAACAACTACTATAGACATTTCATTAAAAAATCTTACTGTATTTGCGAATAAGTCGTAAAGTTTTTTGACCGCGATTGGCGGAAAAAACCCAGAAAATCTTTGTGTGAAAAAATTAGCACACCTGAGTAATAGTGATTTGCAGATTTGCGGCACTATTTCTATAAGGATATCAATGAAAACCTACTTAAAGTTGTAGACTTATACATTTCACACATTGGGGCGTTTTTGTGGTCTTTATCATATGAACAATTGATTAACACCTACTTCCATTACTAACACAAAAATAGATACATCAAACGGTAAATAAACAAAGCATTAATCTATACTAATATTATAAACCTGACGAGTTTGTTTGTTTGTTTAAACTCGCTAATCTCAGGAACTACTGGTCCGAATTGAAAAAATATTTTTGTGTAAAATATACCATTTATGGAGGATGGCTTAAGGCTATAAAACATCACGCTGCAACTAATAGGAGCGAAGAAACAATGGAAAATGTGGAAAAAAACGGGGGAAAATTATTCATCTCTGAGGGCTTCCGTTGCGTGCGCTGCGAAAACGGTTCAAATCGTGGCTAGCATATAATTCATAAAGCTGAAGAGGTTGTTTGCAAAAATAAATATGATGTCTTAAATAACTATTCCACGCGGACGAAGTCGCGGGCACAGCTACTCAGATAGATACTCAGATTTCTAGATGTTTCCAGATTGTTTGTTACATAAGTCCTATAGGCCTAGTAAAATTAATAGGCAAGAAAAACATTGTATAACATTCGCAACTATTCGTAATTAATGCTAATTTATGCTCATTAGCATGTAGTGCTCAAATAATGTCACTATCACGTTATAATTCACTGGTTTACTACTTACGTTTACTATAAAATAAACGGTAATGGCTTCATCTGATTAAAAATTGATAAAACTTTGTTTTAGAACTCGTAATAAAGTGAAGTTTGGGCGCGTATGCATGTTTAAATAATTTGAGAGTTGATGAATAAATCATGCTAACTATCATAACGATTGGCGCCACCTCTTTCGACGCACATAATTTACATACAAAATAATACAATATATAAACTACGTGTGAGTAATCGCACAATATCATAAATACAGATAAATAAATAAATAAAGGCATGTACGACTACCACTTTCACTTGGACTGGTACCGATATGTCCCTGCGACAAGCTTTGGATAAAATTTGAACTAACGAGTAGGTTTAGTACATACTCGTATAGATAATGTAATTATTTTATTATACAGTAAAAGCATTATGCTTAGTCAAGGTTATATCAACGTTAATTAGAGCTGGAAAGAAGTCTTAATATAGCATTTTAAGTACAATAATTAAATAGGTACCTACAATCTTTTTGGCATGTAGAAAAAACAAACAATACCCGAAACGTAATCAATATGTAAACTTTCACTTTTATAAAAAAAAACCTATGTTCATTTAGTTACTATAATATATTCTTTGTGATGTAGTTAATTTCCCACGCACCACAAATGTAGTTGGTACCGAGCAGTCGTTGAACATTACAGATTAGTTGTGTAATGGGTCAGCGAGAGAATAGCATCCGATGCGCCTCTTACTGGTGCTGTTACGTCATCTAATAGCATAGACAATGAAGCCTTGAGCCACCTATCTACATTAAAAGGTTTTACAATTGACAACAATTCTGCTCAACTGTCGTTTACATCTGTAACATATTTGCCGTGTCTCGATTGTTTCTAAGAAGATTAAATACTGTATATATTACCATTCGCCTTGCTAACTTACAATAGTATCCTGCGTGAACTAACCATTCAGTCCTATATTGCTTACGAACATGGCATCCAACTACAGATAGCACAATAACATTGGACCAATCGGAATACAAAACCTTTGCGTAATAATTTTATTGCATAGGAACTATAACTCTATCTATAAATTTGGCATATGTGTCTGAATTTATTTTGAGTAGTCTATTAGTGATGTCGTTTTGTTGCGGATTTCTCCGCGACCCGCGCTCTATTCGTCCAATTATGTTATTCAACATAAAGAATCAGTTTAGTTTTGTTGTGCTGGTTTGGAGTGCCCTTTCACCTCGAGTCATGTGATGAGTTGTACATACTTGCTAAGCACGCCCGCTGTCAGTTTGTTATTACATTATGACATACATGGAGCTACTTATGTACATGTATGTATCTATGTATTGACCACTCAGTGCCTTAGCGTGATTTCCACAGCGATATTGAAGATTGATTTGAAGATTGAGTCAGAAAGGGAGTTCAATGTTTGATATGAACATTCATTAGAAGGCGTCATAACATATGTGAAATTTAAGGTTACGTTTTTTACAGTAATTTAGAAAAGTTTCAAAACTTTTAATTAAACAAAAAAATCTGGAAAAAAATGTTAAAGCATTTTTATATGTATGTCGGGCTCGGAGATAATGAGACTCCACTACCTACACTACCGTCTTGGATAGGGCGGGTTTCGCGGGCAAGCGAGCAATATTTTGTAGCACAACAACAGAACTGAAGATTAACTCTTTATTAAAATAAAAGTTTGTATAAAACCTCATATTACAAAAAATTGGCGTGAAAAACAAACAATCAAAGCCTACACCGCACTTGTACAGTAAAGTTAATAGATTCTGTACTCAATATAAGTTCTCTCTATATTTGGTATCATATCGCCAACCTAACACCACAACCAACCTTTTTACAAGAACCTTACACGGCCGTATTATAACACGTCTAGTCGAGTAAAAAACTCGTACATTATCTAACTTGTGGTTCAGTTAAATAGATGAGCTTTTCCGTCGGCCCATTACTCATTCTCCATATATGTATGTATGTAACGTTCATACTGCTCCGGTACTATTTATCAAAACCGCTAGAAGACAGTTCGCACTTTCGCTTTCAGATGTCGTTATTCAAATATAATATAAATAATATATCAATAAAGTTATAGAACAACAATGAGATTTGGTCCTTTTGAGAAACATTTTTGTCGCAATCTTCGAATTGCATAAAACGTAACCCTTGAACCGTGACTATGGTTCTGGTAACGCACCAAGGTCGTAAGATTGCTGTTGTTTTAGGCAAGTGATTAATGACTCAATCAATAATTATGTAGCGCAAATTTTTTGTACCATCTGGCAAAAAAAAAATTCATCTTATTCACCCGTTTCACCATTTTTTGGCTTAAATTTAAATTAAGATATCATAGCTAAGTTTCAGTAGTATCATATGACAACCAAGTAAAGAAATATTTTTCAATAGGTTTTCTCCTTATAGGAATAGATACTAAGAACTGAAATATAACGCCGCTAGTTACGAGTATAATATATAATATTATACGTCACACGAGACCTGTATATAAATATTTGTGGTTATTTTTAAACCTTGTCGGACAGGTAGCCCTCTCGTGCACGAGTTTCACTCGGTTCTGGTTATTTTTGGAATCTCGAACTGTGACCGATTTATGTGCCATCTCTTTATAGTCTAACTAGCGCCCGCAACGTTGCCCGTGTTAATCCGATATAATAAAGTAGCCTGTGTGTTAAGAGTAAGCTACCTTCTCATCGAATTTCATCAAAATCAGTTTACAAGAAAATTATATTCTGTATATAATTTTCTTGTAAAGTGATTTTGATGAAATTCGAAACTTGGTCATTTACAAAAGTTTCGAGCTCTAGTAAAGAAGGCTTGAACAGAAATGTCATTTCCTGAAATAATTTCCATCTAATCATAATCAAATATGTCTATTCAAATTAAAATTCAACCGATAACATTATTATCATTGGTGTCAGAAATTGCTTCGAAAATTGGCAATGTTATAAAAATTTATCACTTCGACCGAGATGCGGAATCGAATGTTATTTATAAAAATAGAAACATGCATATTTTTGTTAAATTACATAATCGGAAACTTTGTGCAATATATAATGAATAATGGCCTGTTAACGTTCACACCTAAAATACAGTTTTATAACCGAACCTTTGATAAATAAATACCTAAACACGATGCAGTAAAATCGATATTGTACCAATAAAACGTAAATAATTTATAGCAATATTTATTCTTCATAATTTATGTAAATATGTACATGTGAAGAAAACTTCCATAATTATGCTAAAGCGTAACTAATATTTAACAATGTCGTGATGAGTAATTTAACTTTGTTTTTGTTTAATTGCATACATTTTTCAAAACACACAATTGAGAGGTTATCTCACATTCTAATGGTGTTTTTAGCAATCCGTTAAGTAAAATATTGCGTCAAGATGCTGTATAAAATTTCAAATGAAATAAACCATAATTTGGAGAAAGATGAACACACTAATGATACCTAATTCTCGCCAATTAATTCATAATCCGTAGATTAATGTAAAATCTGTTTGATTTTAGAAAGCATCAAAACCAATCAGCTTGGCTTAGTAATACAAACATCTTATTAGCATAATAAATTGTCTTGAATAGAAGTTAAATGATTAAATAAATCAGATGAAAGGAAATCCGTAGGTGAGAGAGGCTTCGATACATCAGCGCTGACAGAGAGTGCCCTAATGATGAATGTGGCTGAGTGGTGTTACTTTCTTAATTACAGGTAATCGATATCAACTTGTAAATGAAGTAGATGATATTGGATTACTAATTTATTGACTTCTCAATAATATATAACTTATATTTTGTGATTGGAACTTTCAAATACAGTATTGTAACTTTGACCTAATGAACTATGTTTTTAAATATGATTTGATTAATAACTTTTACATTTTGTAAACGTAAAACTATGCTTTGTAAAAAAAATCTGTCATAAATATAATTCCTAAGTAGTACATATAGTTACTAGTTACGCTACATAGCGCTACGTCCGTAGCAATCTCGTAGTCGCTACGATATTGTATATACAAAAGACATCAACGCGCTATTTCCAGATGTCAATGCCCGCTTATCAAAATAAATATATAATTTTTAAAATAACCGCCTTAAAGTTATATGTTATTAATATACTGAAAAATATATTTAGTAAATGAAACTCACCGTGTCAACATCGTAGTACCGCCCCTCACTGTCCAAAACAATATACTGTCCACTTGACCACTGATATCATCGGCACAAAAGTTCACAGCTGTTAGTCGAGTTCACAGATCTACGGAGCTTTCGGAAGTGCGCGTGCTAACTGCGGAGCGCTGGTCGAGGCACTGGCGGCGCAGAGACGGGCCGCGGCGTCGAAGCCTGCCACGAGAGAAGGCTTCTTCCAACCACCGCCGGTAGAAGGACGCGCCCAATGTGACTGCCACCGACTTGTTCAACAGTTATACAACAATGTAGACTTCAACCGAATATTTCAACAATGATCGCATATATTTTACCAGTCACAACTTTCGCAAATATTTGCTAAATAATTCGCTAAACAAAACGTCACGTGATACACTCGTAATACTATTTTTATAGCCGAAATGCTAATGAGTGCTAGTCTTTATTTCAAAAGATGCGTCAGATTTAGCGGTTTATTGACCTTTCAACTCTTCACTCATCAAGTATGCATTCGTTCATAAAAAATAATGTCATAAAAGCTTATAAATCGTCGTAATGTTTCTCACTATCACTGTAGCCTGCTTGCTTGGTGGTAAGTGGGTGATTTGGAGATTTCGTCAGGTCATAGTATATTGATGTTTTACACCAAACTGGTAGAGCTGCGGGAACTGGTCAATTACTTGTTAATTTACTGACGGGTGCTTACATTCTCTCTATTCGCCTAAAGTAAATAGTTAGCATATGCAATATATTTAGATTTTAATTTTTGTCTTCAAGTCGAAAACCATGTATTTAGGTTACAAGTATTTATAATTCTGGTAGTAGTACATCTTAATTCAAGACAACTAGCAAATTCGCTTCGTTCAATCTATCAGTTACAAAACCGGTCAAACGGTTTACTTAGGACATCAATTTAATTGCAAATGCGGCTCTTGGTTTGGCAACAAGATGCAATTCCCAACACTTTTATCCACGTTGAATCTCAAATGAGTTGCCGCGAATAAATCAATTTCTCTTTGCCCGTGACCATCTGTTTTGTAACGAGTAACAAACATTCTTTTCATGTTTGATCAGCGTAACTTTTCATAATAAGCTTATTTAGAAGGAGATTGGTAAGTGACAATTGGAAGTTTGTCGGTTTGTCGGTTTTCTATCGGTTGCATTTCGGAGAGTGTGCCACGGAATTGCACAAACTAATTCCGCCCGCGCCCTTCTATCACCGGACGAGCAGAGATACAGCAGGACGACACCGGTTTATGGTGGAAGTTCCTAAGATCCGCTCGAAATGGTACGCTTCTACCTTTATTGTTTGTACTGCAAGGTTGTGGAACTTCCTGCCTGACTCTCTGTTCCCCACGCACTATAATCCAGTGATCTTCAAAGCGAGAGTGAATCGGGGCTTTTTCGGGTAAGCACGCTCCATCTTAGGCCCATAGCCTTCGCTTGCTATCAGGTAAACTATGGCCAAGTGCAAACCCGTTCAAGTTAAAAAAAAAGTTTAAAATTGACTTAATACATCTTTGCGATAATCAAAGAAAACCAGCGGGTAACTAAATGTATCCATCATAAAAGAGCTAATGGTTTTATTTTATTCAATAACTGTTGCACCTCATCAATATGCGAATATGTCAGTGCAACGTTGACAAGTATGAATGTTTATATTCGTATAATAAAACAGATAGTTGTACAACAAAGGCCATTAAAAAAAACAGATTGTTGTATAGATTTCTCTGTTATGTATTTATGAGAATGCAAAAAAGCCTTTCACGCGTCACGTGCTATCGCATCTGCCCCTCTCATCGAAGTTCCATAAATCAATATTATGTAGAAACACTTCTTGAGAAATTATCCATACGAGTGATTTATTTGTAAGTTTGTTATATCATTATTATAAACAACGAGCTTATGGTTACGCCCAGACGATTCATTTGATTATAGAGTAGGTGCTAATGTATGTAACATTTATTTCGCTTATTTTTCGTTTATCTTGACGGGTTCAAAATAGACACTAAAACTAAAAGAGTCACTAATCATTTATCAATCAAGCCCAAATAGATTTAAACCTAAACTAAAATTAAGATTATTAATTAAGAGAAACTTACATATGTATCTACCAATGAAATAAAAAATAAAGACATTACACAAATATGAAACTTTGTTACTAGTTACACATTTTAACAGTTGAATGAACTTTACCAACTATGCCTAGTCTTTGGTGAAAAGTCATTGAGCTAATATGTATGAGTCTTTATCTACACTAATGTTGTAACATTCTACTTATGTTTCCAATAATTGACTTATAATTACTACTGTTATAGCACAGACAACAAAACACTCAATTTAAGCAATTTCACATGATGCTATAATATCCACATCGATATCGTAATAGCTCATTATAACATCAATAAAGCGCGACCAACCTGGTTGCAGGGCCAATCAGGTTGGTCGCGCTTTATAGATGGTTAGATTTTAATGGCGGCAAAATCACTGTGACAATACACGTACGCGTGAATTTAATGTTTCGCAATGTGTTTTGTTTTTTAAATACAAATTAAAAGTTAAAAATGGATAGCGACGATGATATTTGTACGCCACCGGATATTCTAGAATTGGCAACAAAAGTAACTCACAATCTTTTGCCAGAAAAATCTAGAAAATTATATGAAAAATTAACTATTGTCAGCTTTTACTCTTGTTGTTTGATTAATTGCATTAGTGAAGATAAAGTATTGTATGCAACTGCATATAACACGGGTATTAAAACACGAGTGAGTTTATGAAATGAGCGCAGCGAGTTTCATAATAGTAACGAGTGCTATTCATCTTCATTATATTCAACTTCATTATATGACAGTTGCATAAACTACTATAATAGGTACCTAATATTCGTATAAGTACGTAACAGCAGTATCAGGAACAGGGTTAGCCACGATCACGATCTGTCCAATATCTCCAATTCATCATGATGATGCATTACCAATCATAGCTCTGGGTACAAGGTACAGGACAAGCAATAATTGTGAAAGGTCCAACTTATAACCGACTTCTTCAAAAGAGGTGGTTATCGTTTTGACCTTTATGTCATCATCATCAGCCTGTTATTGCCCACAGCTGAGCAAAAGTCTCTATTCTTGTACTATACAGTCAGAATAGAATAAAAAATTGAGTACTATGATTTTTAGGATTTACATGTATAGGTATGCATTTTTTTATTTTCATCATCATTATCATCAATTGTAGCTTTCTACATATGTAAGTATACAAAATGATATTGATAATACTCTTTATCTCTACTTTTGATGTTCTTATGGATGTGGTCACAAACACGATGATTGTCTTCGAATAAATTACAGTAATGATAGATGTCCGCGAAATATCTCAAATATGCAACTCATTATGTAAAAGTTTATGACGCAATTTCGTGAGTTATGTTTCTTTTTGAGGCAGCATAATATTCGTAACAATGTCATTCAGGAAACAGCCATAATTTAGAGATATACCTACACATTGCTAGAACCACTTATAATTTGGAAGTGGTTTTTTTTCATTTTTGATTCAATTTTATTTGTGATTTAGTAGACGGAAGTTAAGTAAATGTTATACTTAATACTGTTTTAGCCAATAATAATATTGGCTCCAGTATATTCTCCGGTGAAAAGTTAAGAGCCTTATCATTAAAATTCAAGGGTTTGGCGACAAAACGGTATATCGTTTGACAGTTAAAATACCAACCTTAGATATATTTACATTTCCGACAGGACCCCAGATTGTATAGAAATTCCACTTGTTTACTCTATACCAGCTCTATGTCGGATATGCGATCACGCACGACAAAGTACTAGTGGGAATTCAAGGACATTAGTTTCAATAGACATCACATTGTATTGAAAAAAAAAATACAAACGCATCAATATCATACAAATACAAATACAAATACAAATTATTTATTAATAATACCACAAATTACATGTCATAACTATTCTTATAATATCTATGTATTACACGTCAACTTTTATGAGAAAAAAAAAACATATAATTAAGTATCCACTACAATACATTACTTAAATGTAATTAAATTATATTTGAATTTTTAAATATTTATCAATATCATAAAAAGATTGTGTCAACAACCAAGCTCTAAGCTTGGTCTTGAAGCACGCGGTCGAGGCTGCATCACGGACGGAAATAGGTATGCGGTTGTATACCGCGGGCCCTACTACATAGACGGACCTCTCCAATTTGACTAGTCGGTGATGGGGCATTACGAGTTGATCTTTTTTTTTGTTGCTGCGCAAATCCAAATTTTTATGTATACCCTTACGTTGAAAGGCTTCGGGGTGTGTGCGTACAAACAGAGCAATCTGATAAATAAGTTCGCAAGGTAATGGCAGTATTTGAAGCTCCTGAAATAGCTCCACGCAGGAGACGTCATTTTGGACCCCGCAGATGGCGCGGATGGCCCGCTTTTGCATTATGAACGCTCTGTTGCGGTCGGCAGCGCGGCCCCACAACTCTACACCGTAGGTTAAAACGCTGTGGACGGTCGCGAAGTAGCAGGAGCGCACAACGCTGCGGGAAGCGGTGCTCGCCAGCCGCCGGAGGGCGTAGCACGAGCTCGCTAGCTTCCCGCATAGTTCGTCCATGTGCGCCTCCCATGTCAACGCGCCGTCCAGGTTAAACCCGAGTAATTTGGTGCGTTGTACTTGCTGGAGCACGGTTCGACCAATCGCTACCGAGTATGATCTAGTGGCGTGCCCGTTTAAGTTAAAAGCCATAAAACACGTCTTATCTTTGTTAAGTGCTAGTCCATTAGACCTGAACCAGCTATCGAGTTTATTCACCACCGAATTCAGTTTCACTTCTAACTCTACATGTGTTGGTGCTGAGATAACGGCCGCCACGTCATCAGCATACATGTAGAGCTCTGCCTCGGTTGTGACAGTCGGCAGGTCATTAAGGAGCAGGCTGAACAAGGTGTTCGATAGACATGAGCCCTGAGGAACGCCCATCAAATTCTCTTGTTCCGACGACACAGCGCGACCCCTATCTCCAACCACTACTTGCGTTCGGTTTGACATAAATGAGGTCAATAAGGATAGAGGAGGCCCACGAATACCATAAAACTGCAGCTTATTCGCGATGAGGCTGGAATCAGCTGTATCGAACGCGCGAGAGAGATCGCAGCAAAGTAGAGCCACTTGCTGCTTCGACTCTCGCGCGCTCAAGACCTTCCACAGCACCTCACGCACCAAGTCTGTGGTCGCGCGGCCGGCCCTGTACGCATATTGCCTCTCGGATAGCACATCGCGATTCATTATGAATTTCAGGACTCTTCTATTAAGGCCCACTTCAATTATTTTACTCACGGCCGGGACAAGCGAGATGGGACGGTATGATTTCGGGTCAGACTTTTTGCCTTTACCTTTGTACAACGGGCTTACTTTCACTCTCTTCAACGCCGTCGGGAAAATGCCCTTCCTCAGACAGATGCTAAAGAGATGGCTAAAGACGGCCGCCATTGGCTCTACCGCCTTTTTCAGCACACTCGCAGATAAGCCATACAGGTCCGTGCTATTCTTCGCTGCGATGCACTTCGTTGCGATGGTAAACACTTCAAATGGAGTGAAGGGCTCCATTCTTATAGAGACGTCGCTCACTAATTTGTCAGACCTAAGTGCAGTTAGTGCGCTTACATTATTTGCGGTCGGCGCCCCGCACCTACTCGCGGCTGTGATGAACTCTACATTGAGTGCGTCGACTGCATCTTGCTTCGTCGCGAAACTAAGGCCGTTTATGTCTCTCAATAGATCCGTGAAGTCTACTCTCTCGCGCGTCCCGCGGCCGAGCTCCGTATTTATGATGCTCCACATCCGCCGCGGGTTATCCCGGATAATGTTTGAGTAGTGACTCACTCTCTTTTTTTTTAGCATGGCATGGTACGCGATCGTTAATTCATCACACTTTCTACGAAGCGCATCATCCGCAGGAAAAACTTTTTTCAGCCGTAACGCGTCGTTTAAAAGATGTTTGAAATTGTGGACGTCCGCGTCTACCCAGTGCTTTTTACGAACGAGTTTATTTTTCACGGGAAAGCACGACTGAAAAGCATTCGAAAGAACGTTAACGATACTCTTTGCAAGGGAGTCACAACACGCGTTACTATTTAATACTACACTATCCCAATCCACAGCTCCGAGCGTATTAACGAAATTGAGCTCATTCGCTTCCGAAAAGGATCGTCCCGGACGGTGTAGCGATTCGGAAACCGTAGCGCTACAATTTTTTAACGTGAAGCGTTGCGCTTTGTGGTCACTTAGAGGATGCGTATCGATGTTAGTAACGCTGGAAACTCGTTTAGCGGACATATTCGTGTATACATGATCTAGTAAAGACTTGCGGCCACTTACTACGTCCTCACGCGTGTACTCGCCAACTACTTGAGTAAACCTAAAGCTATCGAGCATTTCCATCAAGGTTTTTTGAGCGGTGGAGCTAACTAGTAAATCTATATTTGCATCACCCATAATAACACAGTCAATACCTTCGTCTGTTATTTTACACAAAAGTTCTTCGAAGAGATCAAGGTATTTAACATGACTAGTCGCGTTGGAGTGATATATACACACAATAAGAGTAGGCTTCTTTTGTGGTAGGTTATGTCTTACTTATTTCTATAGCGCATACACCTTGAATTCCCCTATGATGTTCGGTTCGCCCACCAGGTCTTCAATCTCTTGGTTTTTATGAACCCTCCAACATCCATCTTCTCTCTGAGTCAGCCCCAGAATTTTCCTCATTATCTTTCTCTCCGCTACAAGCATCTTTTCTTCTTCTTTAAGGGTGAGTGATCAAGATCGGCCTTAGGTTATGTCTGGCTTTATTATTGAACATTGTGCAGGACACTGTCTAAGTTCGCCCGCGTCGTGTCGGAATCAGACATGTAAATATAGATGTAAGCCGTCATGTTTAAGACTTACTTTATCAAACGACGAACGCTTGCTCCGATGTGGCGTGAAACAATGAAGTTTATTAGCTAATGAAAAAAATATTATGTACACAGAAAAGAAGAAAGTAAGTAGGTAATTGTAAATAGAAGATGGCTGTCAATAGTGTCTTAAACTTATAGTCTCGGAGAAAGCAAGGCGTTATATTATTTCTATATGTATGTATATATCAATTCTATATTTGTTTACTTTCCTCTAACAACCACACCTTCGCCTTCATATTATTTCTAGTTACGTATCTCTATTCAATATAGTCTGAGTGGGAACCAGTCCAGTCTAGCATGCTAGAAAGGCGCGTCCAAGCAGCAGGTCTCTTACACAACCTCTATAAAAACACACACAAGCTAAATTGTCTCGATTCCTTCTATCTCGCTACTTTATCTACTTTCTGTATCATTTGTGATTTGTGCTTTGTTTTTCAACTATCATATTGATGATAGTTGAAAAACAAAGCATATTGAGATTATTTGAGTAAATTTTACGATGTCTGGGGTATTGATAATATTGTCGTAATTTTCTTAAATTATTTTCGTGGAGGTGTTATTCGATTTGTCACTATTTGCGACACTATTTTTTAAGAGTTTATCTAGTGGAATAGATAAATTTGAATATCTAATAAATAGTTTTATCAGACAGCATAGTAAAGACCAGAATAATGCTCTAGAACTAGATTAAGAAATGTTTGGCTATAAAGCGTTGATTGCGTCGAATCGTATTTCTTTGATAGTCTAATCGATTTTAATAGACTATCGATATTCACGATTATAAGTTCTGATTGCTGCCATAAAAATATTTCAAAGAAATAATAACTTAAACAAGCACCGTTAAGTAACAACCACGTGTAGTTTTTTAACAGCACATAAAACAAATTAATGTTTCTTAACATTACATTTAAAAGTTTTCCTCCAATGCAATAACTGGAATGGTTATATTATGGTTATACGCCGATGACATGGTTCTGATGAGCGCATCGATATGTGGTTTGAGGAAATTACTGCACGTATGTCAGGAATACGCCTGTGATCACGGATTGCGATATAATGTGGCAAAGAGTCAGTATATGATCTTTCAGGCTGGCTCAATGTGCCCCCAGTTTGTCCCGCCACTAAAGTTGGCTGGAATTTCCCTAAAAAGAGTGTACAAATTTAAGTACTTGGGGCATATTCTTTTACCAGATCTTAGAGATCATGTGGACATCGAGAGGGAGCGGAGGTCACTTTCTATAAGAGCTAACATGCTGGCTCGCAGGTTTGCTAGGTGTTCAGCTGGGGTTAAAGTTACGCTCTTTCGAGCATACTGTACCTCGCTGTATACCTGCAGCCTGTGGGCTCACTACACATAGAAGAGTTACAGCGACCTTCGCGTCCTCTATAATAACGCGTTCCGGATTGTGATGGGGCTCCCTCGGTTCTGTAGCGCCTCGGGAATGTTCGCGGAGGCGCGCACTGCCTGCTTCCATACAACCATGCGCAAACGGAGCGCTTCTCTGGTGCGCAGGGTCCGGGCGAGCTCCAACGCAATCCTGGAGATGATTGCCAATAGACTAGATTGTCCCTACATGCGGCATTGCTGTAACAGGCATGTTCCAGCGGCGCCGTTTGTGAGGAAGTTTTAAGCTGTAGTTTCGTCCTTGTGTTTTGTCTTTTTGTTTTGTCTGTGTTTTGTCTTTTTGTAACTTCATAACTCTTTTAATTTTATTTTTAATGTTCTGTCTTTGTATAAATTTTTGGACATGTACATACCTTTATTATTTTAAATTTTAAGATAATAATAATTAAGTAATTCTAATTTATGTTGTTTTGAATTGAATTGAATGTAATGTGTTTTTCTGATATGGGTCTCAGTAAACCGAAATAAATGAATTTTAAAATTTTATACAAAGTTTTTACATCAGCCATATTGTCCAGAATTTTAAAATTATATTATGCTCACCGTACAAAAAATATCGGCTAATGTACTGCGACAAGCATCAAAAGTTTTGTACTTTATTCTATCCACGCTCACGTAAATGTTAATGCCACTTTTTGTCACCCATCCACATCACTGATCTTGTCAACATTGCTTAAATTGGCAATCGTATCCGAATACCTTGGTTATTTAACGTTTAAGCATGTAATAGCTAAATACATAAGTATGCAGTAAATCTCTGCACCAATCGTAGTCAACACATGAACATGACATGTATTGTAAATGGATTCACAAAAAGTTTCAATTATTACAAACAACATTACGAGCGCGGATATTCACAGAGAGAAAAATAATCCATTGAAGCATTGTTATCGAATCTATACTATTGTCACTGATTGATTGATACGACATAATAACTGTGATTAAATGCTTACTGCTCGATAACTTGTTATAAATCGATAAATTACTATCTACTAACTAAATTCATGAGGTTACGAAACTAAATGTGGCTTTCTGAACAGTCACAAAAACTACACATTTTGAAAGCGAATAATATCATTTTTAAAAAGATCATTGTGAATCTTCCCCTATATATTGTGTAAGTTTTTTTGTGTATAAAGTCACTACTATTTAATCATCATGTCACCCAAAACGACATCAGCACAAGCGAAATTGTAGTACTACCAGTTTATATAGTTTTAATTTAATACATTTCTACTAATTATAAAATTTCTATTGTGTCATTTCCTAAATTGGTAAGTACATTATTGTTGGCCACCACAGCATTTCACAGTCGTATATAATAAAGTACTAAAGTTATTTGCATCGATTTGCATATAAATTGTTGAATAATTAATTAAAACGTGTTTTAATAGGTACTACTTAAGACATAATGGATGAGACATGTCTCTTTAGAAAATAACATATAGACGCAATTAAATAGTTTGTAGGCATTTTATACTATTTCTATATCAATTTCATGTTAAAAATGCACCGAACGCCAATGAAATGTATAACGCTTAAATATAGTTCATGGATCTCTATTAACTTCTTATTTTTTTTTATAAAATCAGGCAATTTCAATGTACTGGCCTCCTGTCTCACACGAATACTCATGCAAGTAAATCTTAGGTTATTGACTATAAGCCTTATAGGTAAATAAAAAAATAATCGGACTAACTTTAAATTACATATGTAACTACATAAAAGTATTAAGCGCGGCATGTAATGGTAGCAGCTGTATTTAAGAAAAAATTACACATTTGTTCATAATGAATACAGAAAATCTTGTGTTAAGGCATCGACCATCACTTTTCTTCAGTATTATTCGTCCAAGATACGTAGAATAGTTACGAGCAGGTACTCAAGACATGCAAATTTTTTTGTAAAGTAAGATTTCAAAGCCTGCTTCTGATAGCCTTATAGCCTTAGCAAGAGCCTCAAATAACACATTAATGTGAATTAATCGTCCGTTGGAAAAGATGACCTTTTCGATGCACTCAACTCTCGACTATGGTCATGTGATCTTACATCATGTGACTGCAACTCAAGTTACTACATATGTATACATATAAACATAGCTTAGAAAATCGAAGTCACTAATCTCAGACAATTTATTGATATAAACTAACTGACTTAATCCGCGTATAATATTTTTACAGTAACGCTTTTGTGCAAAATAACCAAACAGCTTTAGAAGATATAATTACTGTGAAAAGCTGTTACATTAGGTACTATAACTTCCCAGAGAGGACAATGAGAAATGTGTTAATACAATTTGAGAACATAAATACATTTATATCTGATATTATTATATCCATTTAGGACTTTAGGAATGGTACCTGAAGAAAATCTTGAGAGTGTGCCCGCTACATATATGTACGTACCTACTCATCTTTATATAAGATTATTTTAAACCTTTCACCGTAGCGCCATAAACATTTTATTAGAATTTGTGTGATGTAAGGTAATATTACCTACACCTACATTATAATCATGGCATACTTATCGTGCCAAGTAATAATAATAATAATAATAATAAAAACCACAGGGGCGACTTTATGGCGAGTCGTCGGTGAGTGGCGTCACCGCGGACCCCGATTCCCTGGGGGCTAAATGAGACCCCCTGCCTCCCGGCTTGCCTTGATTGGCCGTCCGGGAGTGGAAGACGCAAGAGCTAAGTACCTAAGCTCCAGGGTGGAAGTGTTAAAGGGCATAACGCCGCTAGTACCGCTCAGAGAACGCGCAGCACACCTCTCGACACCCTAAGCCACTCACACCAATGTTGCCCTTCCGGCGTCATCTTAGGCTGCCTTCTGTGGTGGGCCCATTTAGTGAGTGGCAAGTCATCACCCGCTATATTTTTTATGAATGAGGCATAACTGGCGGGTGCCGTTCCTCGTACAATAGACCAGTTTAATTAAGTCAATGAACAACTCAACACAATAGCCTCTAACATTAATACCATGTCTGCAATAGTTACTTTATATACCTAACATCCTCTATCTGTATTTTTTACTTAATTTTAAGTATAACATTGTAAAAGGCCTCTCAGTGTTGGCTACGGCCCCACTGATGCCTTAAAAATACCGGGCGTAAGGCCCGAGAATCTGTGAAGTGAAATAAAGAAAATAATAATAATAAAATCATTTATTGACACAAATAACATTTTAAAATATACAATAGTTGTAGCCTGTAATATAATCTTATAAAATATGTGTAAAGTACATTTTATTTGTGCAATGAATTGGACCGGTTCTTCTGAACTAAGCAAGAATGCTTGTGTCTCAGGAGAACCGCACCCCCAGGTGAGTTTACAATAGGTGTGCTAGTTAGGCTTCATCCATAATCTAAAAGTATCAAAGTTAACATTAAATTTTTTATCTATTATTATCAGTCTGTTAATTATATAAATATGTATATACAAGGTGTAACAGAAGGGTGTGACAATACTTATACTATACATACCTATGTATATATAGAATACAGCCCACTAGGTTTCAGAATTCTAAGTGTCATAGATTTCGAGTAATCATAAGTTGAACTTTCATTAAAACTTTAAGACTTGCAACCCTACATCTTATCATTTTGAGCGTTCATTGACTTTTGACGCAATCAAATGACACGGCGCGGCGGTGTCTCTCTGAGAGCGCGAGAGAGAGAGAATACGTTGCGTTAAAACTAATGCTAGAACGGGATGAAAGAATGTGTGCTTATTTCGGTTTCGTTCGGTCAGTGATCACTCGCTAGGGCTGCCACGAAATCAAGTGAAAAATATTATCTAATTTTTGTATGGTAAAAAATATATGCGATTTAATTTTTCATATTTTGGTATATGACTCCTTACATGTTATATATGTATACTCTTTAATATTGTCACACCCTTCTGTTACACCTTGTATATGTATGTACTTATATTAATATTTTTATTAATTTTGTTAAAAGTACCTTTGTAAGTGCGTACGTGTGCGTGTGTGTGTGTGTGTGTGTGTGTGTGTGTGTGGAGTGTTTGTGTATGCGTGTAGGTATAAGTAGTAACATGAGAACTCAAATATCACATCTTCATTCAAAGCTTATGTAATATAAATTGTTTCATTTTCTTTTTTCATATGTACAAATACATGTGCCACTCAACACAGTTCAGATAAAAATCTAAATGTTTCTATTTGTTTAAGGTGAAAGGTATAAATAAATGCTTATTAGGAATGATTGATTTAAAATTATCGCGTTGTAGTGTTTTAATGACAAATAAGATATACATTACCAGCCGCTCAGTCTGAAGTGTATGGAAATGAGTGTGGATTTTCGCGCCTGGCAGTTAGTAGACCGTAGCCTAGTAGTTAAGGCGTTCTGACGGTAGCAGAAATACGCAGGTTCGAATCCTGCCGGTCGTGATTATTTTCGCTCATTTTCCAATAAAAGTTTAATTTAAATAAGATATATTTTGCAGCCTTTTATAAATACAGTACCACCGGCTAAAAAAAATATATGAATGGCTTTATTTTATATGTTTAGGACTTATACATAAAACTGGCCAAAGCTTGTTTCATACTTACAAGCTAATACTCTTCTTCTTCTTATCGAAAGAGAGTGGCCAACTCTGGTGTCGAGAGTCTATCAAGTTAATACTCTGTCCCACCTTTTCAGTAAAGAAATATAAATTAATATATATTTAAAAAATATATATAAATATAATATAATATAATATAATATAATATAATATAATATAATATAATATAATATAATATAATATAATATAATATAATATAATATAATATAATATAATATAATATAATATAATATAATATAATATAATATAATATAATATAATATAATATAATATAATATAATATAATATAATATAATATAATATAATATAATATAATATAATACTTTACAATAAATATAACTGAATCACATGTACATTGTACAGTATCCGTTTGATAATATCTACAATGGTAATTGGGGAGCTTGTCAATGTAAACGCCATGTACTGACATGTTCGAAATATCTGCAGCCTACATTCAAGATAATAAATAATACTATTTCAATCGTAGGCGATATAATTCAGAGAAACCTAACTTAATGTTTAGTTCTACATAGTTGTAAGAACCGTTAATTAAGTGTAGGTAACTTACAATGAAGTCAGATAATTTGGCATCATCATCATCATCAGCCTAATGGGACCCACTGCAGGGCATAGGCCTCCACCCTCTTACGCCAATACTCCCTGTCTTGCGCAATTTGGCATCAATGAACTTTTTCACATAAAACCATTTTTTTAAATACACGAGATATTGTTATTTGTATGCCATATTAAAGTCATTTCAGTGTAGGTGCCCTTTTTCACATTTCAACTTTACAGTATCTGTAAAGTTTATTATGCCAATCAGTATCAGTAACTATCTCGCGTACTCGTAAATGGTGTTTACATCAAATCTATGATATGGGATCATTTGGAATATGTGGGTCTTCTTCGCTACGATGCGAAATCTGTATAATGTAATGTCAGTGGTTCCAACCTTGGCAGTCGGTATTAATACAACACACACAATGGTAACAATACCTTCGCATGGTGTCTTCATTTTACAGAGCATTGTTAAGCTACAATTACTGTTACAACATTATAAGTTCGCAGACGATCTTCTTCATTGCATCTTTTTTGTGCAGAATGGGGAGATAAATTTGTTACCAAATAATATGCATCTAGATATCTATAACCCAACACTACAGTAAAAATTGATGACCTAACTCAATTTTCATGGTTAAAATATGTCAGCATTCTCTATATACTTCATCCGCGGCGGTATTCCCCCAAACCCGTGGTCCCCCTGCTAGACATCGGACGAGGCAATGGCGACAAAACTGTGGCGGTATAACCATACTCCTGACCAGTGGTCAGAAGAGGTTTCAGGAACCTTGGGGTTCAAATAACCCCAAAAAGACTGGTGCAGAAGGCAACGGGAAACCACTGCAACTATATTACCTAGTAATCAGCTCATATGCAGAGCTGACTGCCAGTCTTTACTAGTTGGAGAGGCACCATAAGAAGAAGATTCTCCATATCATCCATACCAGCAACTTTTTAATACCAAGCTATTTACGTCGCGTTGTGCGTACACGTAATTTAAATTTGTTTTTTCGGCTATCGAACCAGCCCCAGGTGCCCTATTGAATTCTGTTATATAGGATTGAAATTCCTTTCACAATTACACAAACTACAAACTCCATTGACTTGTAATAAGTGGTTCGTGATGATACACATGGTAGCCATTCACGTCAGTTCCAAATATCCTCTGATCAGCCTTCATCGAGAAACAAGCGTGTGTTAAATCAAATAGCTTACACACGATTCCAAGCGGCAAGTAGACCGAGGCCGGTGTGTAGTTGAGATTATCGACATGGTACAGTTCAAGACAGGTTTCGTGTAGTGCAGACTTATAGACATAACTATCATTCTGAACCTCCTCCTTTTTTAATCTCGTTCGTGCTTGAAGTCACATACAACCCCAATGGAAAGAAAAGCGCTGGTTTCTTTCATGCAATTAGCATTATGCTGAGTTGGGACTGAGTTGTGCCATTTTCTGTGTGGCATTAAGTATGTGTTTGATGTATGTGTATGTAGACACGTAAAATTTGACAAAATAAACGTCTCTCACAGATGTAAAGGTAGTTTATGATTATTATTATTATTTATAATTTAGTCAAGTTTCTCAACAAACTTGTGAGAATAATACGCGTTTTCAGTTTGTTTATACATGATAGCCCTTTAAACGATTACAAAACGGCGACTACACAAACTTAGGCTTGTCCATTACTGTTTTATGTCGCTGGTCGAGATTTGTCTTATCGAGTGTGTTGCAATCGCCCCAGGACAAACCCCGCTAACATTATATCCAACCATTAATCAATCAACTGATTCTTTAACTATTCATGAATAATCAACATTCTTCGGGAGCAGATCACTTACACAGATATATCTACTCATTAAATCTTAATTAGTGAGTTTGCGTGAAGGAAAATATCGTGAAGAAATGTGACATGACACTGACCATAAAACCCCACGGAATGATTTACCCTTAGATTTGTTGCAATTAATAAATTAATATAAAGGACCTTACGATGTACTTTCCCAAGAAAAGCCTTTCAATGATTTTGGGGGAAGTCACGTCAACCGTCAGTTATGAGAAATAAGACTATAGAAGTGAGTGATAAAATCTAGGGTCCGTGGTTTTTTAACAACTCTTAGATAGCTTATCAGGTCAAAACTATTTTTGAGTATCCATTCCAAGGCTGGACATAACATGACATAACTTTGGTAATCGCGTACGTTTATCTCAATCAGCAGAGCTAGGGGCGCTTCTTAATTAAAACGCAAATTAATCTTTATCTCGTTAAAACATTATACAATTTTGTAACTTGATATTGCAACAATGAGTCGTTAATATTTACCTGCATACTTACAAATTGCGTTAATTTGAAGCACCCAATAAAGTCATTCTCTAAAAGGGGAAATTAAGACCAACCTGATTGTCGATTTCAAATTGCATTCTTGTCTGATATGGAGATAAACAATACAGCAGGTATTATTGCTTTATGGAATAAACATAAAATTAAGTTCAGAAGACTACACGTTAAACGACATTTAACGTGTAGTCTCCTGAACGTAATTTTCCTACAAATTGTTGTATGTTATTAAATATTAATAATAATAAAAATATATAATCAGTCATTAAAATGTCAAACATAATTAACTATGGGTATCTATCCAATAACCATAATTATATTATATACCACAAAGGTTTTGTGGTTTTGTAGGTTTATCAAAATTATATACCTATTATAACATACAAAAAGTTGAATCCCAAAATTCCAAAATCACGTATGTACATAAATTATGCAGTTAGCTGTTAGCGGCTGCGTTCTATGTTCAGATACTTCCAACTAGATATGATTTATTCTTTCTTACATAGTTATTGAAGTAACAGTATATGAAACTACACCCTGGCTGCTGCACCTTCATAATTAATAATAATAATAAATAAATATTCCGGGACATTGCACACAGCGCCTTCTAGCCCCACACTAAGCAAACGCTTGTGTACATAAATTATATCTTTATGTGCTCGTTGGCTCCGAATATACATATTATATATACCTATATATACACTGTATTTGGTTTGTCTGTGAAGTTTTTTACACAAACAAGTCGACCGAGTGCCCTATACTGGTCTGTGTCAAGATGTCAGTGTGACCTTTGGTAAATGAACAATTTAAAGTAATCAAAGCAACGGTTGCTGTTATTGAATAACATAAGGTAACTCACGGTGATAACTGTTCAGAGCTTTTTAACAAGTTTGTAAATAAAATATAACGGAACTTTGTATCAGCAAAAATTTAACGTTCGTATTCATTTATTTGTTAATTAAAGTTCAACTTACGAACGGTAATTTTGAAAAGTGTTTAAGGTTTAACAATACATGGAAATTATAGAGGTTACAAGTATCATATTAAATTGGCCTATAGATGAAAGATTATATGCCAACATTGATTCTTAAAAACAGTAAACGTCTAAAAATAATTATCAGGATGCAGTACTTTAACATACTGTATTTTTTTAATATTAATAAACAAAATCAAACAAATATAGTAGTTATATAAAGTCTCTGACACAATCAGAGGTCAATAATGGACAGAAAAAAAACATACTGTCCTTTATAGTTCTCATTGAAACTAACATTCATTACAACAAACTAACCCAAATATAGAGGAAGGCTATCTAAATGTCATAAACAACGAATCTTATGCCGAATGAGATCAGAAACTGAAATAAGTCAATGTAAACATTTATTAAAAAATTATAATTACTTGTGTTGAGTCTGGTCGTTTGTATGTATAATAAGTATGTATTTACAAAAGAAAAGTATATAAGTATTATATCCGTTATCTAGTACCCACGACACAAGCGTTTGCTTAGTGTGGGACTAGATTGCGCTGTGTGCATTGTCCCGGAATATTTATTTATTTATTTATTTATTTATTAAAATTACCAACAGCTAATGAATGCAGTTAATTAGTCACTCGTGAAGCTCCAATAAAAGTGGGAGTGTTCGTAATCACTTAGAGGCATGTTCTCGTTATTTTGAAGGCAAGTTAGTGTAATATTTTATTTACTACACATTTTCAAAGTCACGTAGGCAGTTTTATAGACGTTGCTCAATCTTGACACTAAAATAATCACACATGAAATTTCTAATTGTAATTTAATCTTAAATGGATATAAAACTAGCTATTAGATAGATAGATAGATATATTTTATTAACATACAGAATTACAACTAACTTATTACAATGATAATAAGTGTTGGCATCGGTCATGTCTCGTCAAAAAAAAATAATTACTAATTAAAATTAAAATTAAAATATTACTGTACTAGGGTATCAACAAAGTCGTAGAGTTAATGCATAGAAATATTTAAGCAAATAAGAATTATGGCATGTATCTATATAGGTATATTCTATCTTTACAATTTTTCTTTATTATTTTTTTATATTTTTGTTTAAGTGATTAGTTAATGTTATTTCCTTTGTGGTCAAATGCTTCATAACAATATAAACTGTAAAAAAGTTATATAGTACATCATCATTAGCTTTGATATAGTATACATCTTTTTGATTACTCTGTATTAGGCATGCCGAAAATACTGTTGAATTAGCAACCAAATATTATTTATATACATATACTATTAGTCACAGCTAGTGGGTGGTACTACCAATGTCTATGAACTAAAGTATCACTTTTGATTGATAGGTAAATTAATGATGATTGCATATCGATTAACTCTGAATAACACTAATTTGGACTGAGTTCATTAAATACTTGATTTAGTGGCTACGCCAACCTAAAAGTCACATTAAATATTGATCTATAAGATATCGAGTCAGGGCTACCTATATGCACATGAAATACCTAATACACTGGATTGCACGATCCTTTGACCACACTCAAACTGGAGCAGATTAAATATAGAATGTTCGTGACATAACACCTTTTAACCATTCAATGTCATATTATAAGGACAAAAGACGATCGCGTCTAGAAAGTTGCCAAATCCAGCGCAGCCTCATAGATTAATGAGGAGTAACTCTTTCCGGTTTGTTTAATTTTATTGGGTTGTTTTCCGCAATCAGTTTGGGTAAGAGCATATCTGAGTTGTGAAACCGCGTAATGTGCAAACCTAGCTCGAGAGACGGCCCGGCTTATGCAAGATGATCCAAGCGCCCATCGAGCGATGTTATCTTTTGTCGAGCGCATCTAACCATGCGAGACCGAACGCAAAATGGAATGGACGGATTCTGACCAAAACTGCGATGAATGTGGCAACCTAAAGCATGTATACCGCACAGTCGTAAGTCTTTATTTGGTTAGGTCTTTTATGTCGTACCTGACAAGTACACGTGTAAGGCAATAAGTGAATTCATGACTTCGTGACTTGAGTTTTTAGGAGCGACATTTTTACCGAGAAATTTGGCGACGGCAACGCGACGTTTCTTTGTACTTATACCTAAATAGGTAAAAAAAAACTTTTAGGGCTGTATACCTATAAAGGTTAAAGTTAATTTTACGACTTTGTAAACTTTTACAATTATCTAAATATCACTTAAAACGTCAGATCAACTCATACGCAAACTATAGTATCATTATGAATGTTTCATATTTAAATCTCAACAGTCAATATTATCACAGTTGAAGGAAAAACTTATAAATTTTGTGAATTATTATTTATAACTGTTTAACGTTATGTAATGGCAAATAAAGGCTTTTTATTTATTTTATTTTATTATGTCTCTACTAGCAGTGATTCTTTAAAATACATCGATAGGTTGTTATGTACATACATGTAAGTAAATATATACTTGTATGTTATTGCTTTGACACCCTTGATGTATGCATCCGTTATGGAAATCCGATACAGCAATTGAAGGCGACCTTCGCGTCCAAATCAATTGCTTTGTAAACAAAATAAAACTCAGATTGGTTTATGGCAGGCTGAGGATCTTGCGCAAGAGCAATGATTTTGGTCTACTTGGTTTGTAGTTAAATAGACATTGAGACAGTGACCTAAATAGCCGATTTTAATGCTATCTATACTAACGAAACTTTGAACTTTAAAATTAGCTGTAACTACGAGTATTAAAATAAACGCTAAAATAACAATTTGTAAGAATCGAACTTGAGTCTTTAAGCAATAAACCTGAAGACGAGACCCTTTATGACTCTAGAAGTCAAGTCTGGGCAGGCCTCTGGCCATGTCACATTTGTGTTGTGTTTTTACAATGCTAAACAACGGTTTTAAAATCACATCGTTCGGTACAGACATAAAATGAGATCAATTTTCTACATCCTAGCTACTTCATTTAAGGCTAACTAATTATCAGCCTATTGAGCCATATGCTAGCAAGTTGCTATTATATCCAGGTCCTTTTACAGCCTTCGATTTCGAAAGCTCCGTAGGTGCTGGATAAAAAGTTGCCTATAATCTGGGTCACAACTGGGCGGGCATAACAATACATGCTTGCTTGGCAACCGTGTGTGTTTAGATATGTCAACCTATATGAAAGTGAGCTAAAATTATCGCAGAAATCGAATCTGCTTTTTACACGGATTAGATAAGCGAACTGGTCTCATCACTCCTATCCATTTCCAAGCTTCTGTGTCTTTACCGAGGTACGTGATGTGATATCTTAAGGTATAAAGATTTAGGTGTATGTTCAAACATATCATGAAATCATACAATATCATTTTTTTTATGATTTTGCTTAATATTTATAATTAATTGTAGTTTTTGTATTATTTTAATAGTTTCACTTTAGTTTAACTTACTGAACACTGGATTTGTTTATAATCACGTTGTGCACGCATGTGTTTGATGCACAGAATGGATCAATACCTTTAAAATGTTATGCTGTCACTCATGTAATTTCTGTGTATTGTGTTGTGTGCCTCGTAAAATAAATAAATAAAAAATCTATTCCTATTATTGTGAAGGACTCTCACTGGGTTGTTACTAGCTTTAAGTAGGGATAGATTCAACAAGATAAGTACTGTTTTTTTTTCTATATCCACAACTGTATGCAGATATTCTAATAAAATGCAAATAGAAAATGTATTAATGTGGCAAAATTACACTATAGAGGAATGCAGATTTGCTACTAAACCCAAGGAAATATTACCAGTTTTCAAAGTACGTACTGTGTAGGCATAAGTAAATCTATTTATAATGACACCCGTGTAATATTTATGCAATGATGTTATATCATAGATGCTTCTCTCACACCAATCTCATTAAACGATGCAGGGCTTATTGCAGCTATTTGTAAAAAAGTTTACTTTGCAGTGATATTCGTAATTATGGAAAACGGGTACAAGTTGTATCTTCCTCAAACTTTCGAGTTTCTCTCTTACTTATATATATGTATGAATGAATGAATGAATGAATGAATGCATTTATTGTCCGAAAAACTAGGTATAGTACAGGTCTTAAATAATGTTGATAGAATAAACATTTTACATTTAGCACGCTAGTTTTTACCGTGTTAGGTTTACAGACATAAGATATACTTAAAATTGTATTAAAAGAATCTGTCAATATAACATTTAAAAAGAAAAAATATTATAACTAATGTCAAAAACTTATAACATAGGTATTTCACAAATTATGATATTATAATAAAAATGTCAACGATTATATGATGAAATAATTGTACCTGTATACATTTATATACGTAAGTAGGTGCTTATTCGATGTGAATAGTCAATAAACAATAATAATAAGTCCATCTTTGCCTTTAGTTGGATGACTAAGTTTTTATTTGGTATACTGAGAGATTAGATTTTAGATTAACACTGAATTTTACTCTATTGTACAAATATTATAAAGGGATGTCCATAAGCGGGTATGTGATGCAGACATATAAAATTACGAAGGCAATTTATTTTAATGATCGTCATACTTTGAATTCTAATAAGTACTTATCAAACTTTTTATGCTTCATTCATCGATTCATTTGGACTTATTTGTGCTAAATTCCTAAACGTGTAAACCTTGTAACTATTCACCGCCTAAATGAGAGACTTGGATTTAAATTTAAAGCTAAGTCTCCGAATAAATATGTAGTTACATAAAAACCAGTCAGTCAATCACTGTACTTATTCTGCTAATTGATTTATCTTAATTGAATAATGTTTATCGCTTATTTATGTATTGTTACGACAATTATTGCAAACGAGAGTGAATAATTGAATGTGTTTCGGTAACTCCATTTTGAGTAGCAGAATACAAACAAGTATTTATTTGTGTTCAATTACGTAATCAAGACTCTCCATTGCAATCTTCAATTTATCTGGCGCTTTGACATAGTTTTCTGAATAATTTAAGATGATTTTTTATAAAAATCTTTACAAGAATAACGGTACCGATACTTAGAATTGATAACAGAACACGTTCCAACAAATTATACATCTTATGTCTGTTTATTTAAACGCGCATCACGCAAAAACGAGTAAACGGATCTTCATGATTTTTGGTATGTATATTGTATGAGGTCCTGGAAATGACAGACTTTTTATTCCAAATAATGCGAGTGAAGCCGCGGGCGTCGACTAGTCTCTTATATTTTGTGCCTCTCCGCGAGCTTTAGAAACACATGTAATAAAACAAGTTCATAACGTAACACAAATTAGAGCACATTTGCCAAGAAACAGATTAGATCGAGCTCATGAGAGCCCGCACGATCAGATCTTGAAGGGCATTGTTTCATTACAATCTGAGAACAATAAATAGAATCCACGGCAGCACTTCTGTCGCATGTAAGTAACTTCGAAAGAGAGACAACATCATCAAAATATGGTGTCGATTGTTGTCGAAAGTTTTCGAATCAAGCCAAGAGGTTAGTGCCACTCGGACAAGCTTAAGACTACCGTATATTAACGCGTTTTCTGTACAAACATTAAAATAAAATAAAAACGAGTTTGGTCACCAATCTAAGGACTACGGCAGTGGTCAACTTCCATAGTTGCTAAGCTTTTAAAATAACTGTTATACCTCTGATAGGTAATCTACGAGCGCTTAAACATCATGACCTATGAATGTACTCTGCCTGACTGAAATTTCACCGTCATATCTCTTGTATGCAGACTTTTTTAGTTCCAATTTTACCCGCGCGTAGTTAATTTGCTTAGACTGTATCATCTCTAGGAAAGTGGATCAATCCAAGCTCCAGTCATGTGACTGTGAAGGCCGCAGGTACGCCTTCCACTCATCAATTAAATGCAGAACGCTCATCCGGTTACATATAATATTATGTACGGAGTGTGGGATTTGCGAGATTCTTGTGAGAATTTTGCACATTTTTAAAAGTAATACGTTTGCATTTGACCATAATTCGCCTGATGATAAAGTATACTATTATGATCTAGAAACGTGCTTATGCAAAAATTTGAGCATTCTTATAAGCTACCCAGCTTTAAAAAATTTTGAATATCTATATAATAAAGAATCAGACTAAACTCTGGTATTATAACGACAGTTATGCTAAGAAATTATATAATTTTCCAATAAAAGTTAAACAACCATAGTACGGGTTGAGAACTAGACAACAATAACACTAAATAAGAAATTATGCTACGTAAATTTCAATTGTTAGGTCAGTATGGCGAGTCGTGCCTATTAGGCAGTGCTTAGTTTTAGGTACTGAGCTATTATAATAATCGCAGAGGGAAGTAGTGTAACACAATACATTTATTTTGCAAATATATAGGCACAATTAAATTACAGTAGATGGTAGGGTTAATTTCTCTAAATCGTTACTAGATAAAACTGTACCTAATCTAATAAAAAACAAATACAGTCGTATTTATGGAATTAAGGCTAATCTAAAAATGAATAATTTTATTTATGTGATTATAGTTAATTTTAAAATCTCGTTGCGTAGCCACCGTTTAATTTGTAAACCTTTTTTGAATAAAAAAATAGTATTCACGGGAGACCGCTATTCTTGCAGAACACTAAAATGTTGGCAACAAATTCGCAACTATCGACAATTATCGGCCTTATAATTAAGATGATTTGAGCAATATTTTCCCAATGATTAGGTACTCAGGTCGTGACAGCAACCATCGATTAACGGATTAGACTTTCGGCAACTGTAGGTAGTATGATGTAATACAGGAGCCTAGATGTATGGTAAGCCGAGAAATTAACGCACCATCGTCACGAAGATATCAATCTAGATTTTAGAAAGGTAGTATTGCACAATACGCTCTACTCGGCACATGTAGCACAAAGTTCAATGTTAACAATAAGTTAACTCTATTTACAGATAGGTTCTGTTCTGCAGTTTCTCATAAGTCGTAAGCTTTTATGGTTTCTAGAACTTTTGGTAAGTACCTATTTACGTCGTAAGTTCAAATTTCGCACTAGGCATATTAAATTTGATTCAAGTCAAATGAGACCTATTTTAATTCGCTTACAGACTATATTTAACCTATCATTCATTGTAGCATTAAATAAGAACAAAACATATTTGACTTGGTTTTGCCACAGAATAAATAAGACCAATTTATTAGGAAATATTTCACATTGCTTCGAGATTCACCCTTGAGAGGCAATGGTTACTCTATACGACATCAATAAACCAGTGGGCAATTATTTACAAGCAATCGGCCGATCCCGTTCACGCTTCCAAATTACATTTGCGCAATAAAATACCTTTAGTTATGGCCGTTTATTATAATTGAATCACATAGAAATCTGCGCAGCCACGATAACATCTGCGTCCTTGGTCTACTTGACGCGAACCTCTTCCTAATCAAGATTAAGAATGCAGTATACTGAGTTATTGTTTATGAAAACACCTCTTAAAAATGCGATTACGATTTTTTACGTTAGATATGTCTACCAATTACAAGGATTTTACAATTAAAAGCAAAGAAGATAATGTAAGACTTTAATATTTACAGTAAGTACATTACGCAAAAAAAACATTCGGTATTCTCGTGTCTGACTTCTTTTGGTAATTAACAAAAATACAGAGAAAAGTATCCCAGTATTTTAATCTCATTCTTTGAGGAGGCTCTAATTCTAATGTTTCGGCACCGTCTAAATACGTGTGTTTTCAGTTGTATTAATTAAACAAGGCCATCTTGTTTTGAAACCTGTAAGTTCAGTATGAGCTAGGAACTCTAGGTCGCTTCAAGCTTGCATCTTGCTAGCATTGTTTAAGGTTAAAGACACGACAAAAAAGCTTTGACTAACTCTTTAAACTAAATAAAGCAAGGTTACATTATAAATGAATAAAACCTATTCAATAATAGCTGGAATCTAGCCGGAGCCTTTTGTGCGAAAATGTGATAACAATTTATGAAAATCAAAACAGTAAAACCGAACCGTTAAATGGTGTGTTATTACCACATACCAGGTTAATAAGCCTGACCGATCTAAATCTCGGGCCAAACCTACGTGTCTGGTATCGGCTTGCCAGCTATAAATCTAGCCTATTATCTATACTTAATATTATAAAGCTGAAGAGTTTGTTGTTTGTTTGTTTGAACGCGCTAATCTCAGGAACTATTGGTCTGAATTGAAAAATTCTTTTTGTGTTGAATAGACCATTTATCAAGGAAGGCTTTAGACTATACAACATCACACTGCAACTAATAGGAGCGAAGAAACAATGGAAAATGTGGAAAAAAACGGGGAAATTATTCATCCTTCAGGGCTTCCGTTGCGTGCGCTGCGAAAACGGTTCAAGTCGTGGGTTACAGCTATAATTTAAAAAGCTGAAGAGGTTGTTTGCTAAAATAAATATTATGCCTAAAATAACTATTCCACGCGGACGAAGTCACGAGCGCAGCTAGTTTCGAATATAATTCATCTATTCTACACATGTGTTCTGTATCAGACATTAGGAGAGCGAGGGCGCGCCGAACTATAGTGGGTGGTTATAGTAAGACTCACTTTTACGAACATATACCTACATAGCAAAGGTACTAGGTATGTATGTACCTACGTAGGACCACATTACGAAACATATCGGGTCACGACCGACCGAGCCGTGGGTCTACACTCTGTCAGGTGTTCAAACTATCTTGACTAATTGACTAATAAGCATAATATTAATTGTGCTTTTAGCCGCACACAAACAAGTCTCGATGAAAGATATTTTTGAGCTACACGACACGCATGTTAGGAATGCAAGCACCGAGAGCTAAATTGATTTTAAAAGTGTTGACAGTAGAATAAATTTAACACAAACTTATACTTTGACCGAGATATTTCACAGTATTCAGTGTGAAAATAAACACTTATTTGATTTCAAGAAGGTTAAAATTGTAATCGTGCATTTTTCTGGCGTGAGTAAAAGTGGTAGTAATCTTCCACCTGCCAACAATTCGTGATCTGGCAGTAATTCGCAACGATTTTGCCATATCGGTCTGTAAATCTTAATGTATGTGTAATAAATCTCAAAGTAAGTGGATACCGACCTTTGCTTGCCCGCGCTCGGTAATTTTTAATTCGTGAACACATTTACGAGTACCGCCTAAATATGCATTAGTTCCATTTGATGGCGGTTACCTGATTGTAGGTCACTATTGCATTGAACTTATATTTTTCTATGAATTTTTATGTAAGGAGGATATACTAAACGTAATTACGTAAAAATACACAACTTTGATGGATACTGATTAATTATGTAATTATTCCAAATAACCATCTCTGTTACAACTCTCATCGTTGTATTTGTATTGTCACGAAGTAGCAATTACCGTTCGATCGGCGATTACAACAGAATCAATTACATTGCTTTGTTGAAAGCCCCGGGACATCCGCCGCGGGAGCGAAGGTAACCTTGCAGCATTTAATTTATCGTCTTAACTCCATAAATCACTGGCGTCTTTCTACCTCGGCTCAATGGCTTTAGTGACGTACCATTACGAAGCTAAGTCTAGACAAGTTGTGAAACTTACTACCTAATGACATTCGAGGCTGACCTAAAAAATACAAACTCGCTTTTCGATGCATCTAAACTCAAATACCACCGACTCTATCCACCGTTATCGTGTTTACTAATTAATTGTTATCCAATCATGTAAATTGATACCGATTTAAATAAGAGCGCGTTATGAAAAAGTCACAAATCTCTGTGACCCGAGAGCCTGCCCGGGGCACTGTTGCGAATTTGTAAACGATATCTGAGACGATTACCATATCGCACATGTCACATTAGTGTCGTTATATGCATTACAATGTATAATACCACAATTTGTTTAACATAATCCGTTGTTGGTGTCACAAAAGCCGCACGAGATTGCGACACTACTTACAATGGAAGTCAGTTCGGCGACAGACCGACTTATCTGACTGTGTCAAGTTCTGTATGTGATACGCAGATTTAGAGATAATTGAGACATTAGATTTAATTAATAAATTGCAGGGTGATGGAGCGGGTCCGACGGGTTTTGCAAGTACTAGCCAAATTATACTGCACTCATATGTAGGTCACACGGCACTTCAAATTGAACATGTCACTATCTGCGTATGCCGCGGCACGCGCATACGTGATGTCAGTGTTACCAGGCTAATAAGACCCTAAGGTACTATACCTCTATCAACCTACATGTTCTAACAGATAAATCAAACATGATGCAGTCGTAAAATTTAGATTTCATTGAACGTACGAGTATCACAAAGTTGAAAGGCACGCACGCACATTTTATGTCAGTTAATAATGTATAGACATGACTTTTGAAAAAAACGAGGATGCAATTGCCTAACTACTGGAGCATGTAACTGACACCTCTATGTTACATGTTAGGCTTCAATATTGATATGATCCACGATTTCAATAGTTGGAAGCGTCGGAAGCTTTGAGCAATTATCATCTGTCTGCTGTAGATAAATAGTGTAAGTAACTAACTACATATGTTTAACAAATGTTTAATTTATTTATTCTTTTTAAATTATCTTATATTAATATCAATTATAATAGGTACCTACCTTATGAGCTAATGAATTACATAACTTATCAAATCACTCAAAATGTAAATAGGTTAGAAATGTAAGACTTATCTCATAGTGAAACACTTTATTATTAAATCACATATTATAATAACGCTGTAACACTATAGATGAATAAATGAATTATTATTATTATTATTATTAATAGACACGATCTGTATTTCCGCTACATCGCTACATCAATTCTAATTAAATAAAGCCTACCTACAACAACCATAACATAAGGTCAAAGCAACAGTAACGGTTGACTAGGATGGTAAAGAACTACTTAATATGCGATTTCTGAATTTTTTTTTACTTTATTGAACTTCAGGCACAGGATAACAAGGTAGTACTTACTTCTTCGGCTTAGGCAGGGCTACTATATAATAGGTAGTAGACGGTTTTACTAAGTAAGAATATAGCATAATCACTAACCTCTAGAAGTTGGTAAAGCCAGGAAAGCTCAGATCTGGTAGCAAGTAGCTAGCGTACAGCATCGGTCGTCGAATATCTCAATGAGTTGATATCCGAGAAACTGTATAGAATATACATATGTATATTTTTAAGAATAGCTCAACATGAGGAAATGTGCAATAGCAGGGAGCACACAAATAGAAGATAGGTACTCAGTATTCAGACGTCGACTCTTTAAAGAAAATTTGTTATTATTTATAAGAAGATATGCTGTTAAAGTATCACTTGTCTAAAGCCTTTTTAGTGCATGTTATGACGACCACAAGTTTGTTGTTGTACTTTTAAGTTAGATAAGAAGAGACTGTAAGTTACAAGTTGACAATGCACACATATCCGCCCACCGGCCTAATTCTGAACACGACTTGCAGTAAGTACGTAAGTGTGCGCTCGAAAACTTGAGATTACAGAGTACAGACCAACGTCGTGAATTGAATTGCGCACTCCCTGCCACGCTTACCCGATTTACGATTTACATTCTTTAACATATTAATGATACGATTTTCCTAAAAAGGCTCGATAATTAAAGCGAAAAACGAGGGAGTTAGCTTACGGCTAAATATATCAAATTAAAAGTACTTAACTTAAGCTATATCGTCTATAAAATATATTTAAAATGATATTTCTTCATACAAGTTACCTACTCGCATAATTATGTCATCTAAACTAACAGTACTTTGATTACGTTAGTAGATAGATACTGTATGTGGGATAAGAAACTGTAAGGCGTTATAATAATATTTTAACTACTCAATTATGATTATAGTAGGTATAACTGTTAAATTATAATTAAAGTATAAACTATTTAATCATAATCGATGTATCTAAAACCAAATCCAGATATATGAAGGCCATTGATTAATAAGAAATGTTTTATGACTTTCGTAAGTATATCTTATCGCAATTAGGATAATCATTAAATAAAATGTGGACCTTCTAGCACCGGGTGTGTAAGATATTAAGTTTAATAATTTATTTATTATTGAACTGGCTTATTACAGAGGTTAGTTACTCTCGAGTATTTATGCTTTCGACATCACAAATCAAATACATAGTTCGTTAAACGGACATTGAATAAATGCTAGGAGATAAATGAGTGCAGTGATTGACAGAGCTAATTGAAAGGTATGTCACATTTCATGATGCCAGTAGTTAAGTAGATGTTTTTCCATGTTAGATAGATAGATAGATAGATTGATGCTTTATTGGACACACATAAAAACATAATACACAACGGAAAAACAAATAATTAAAACTAATGCCACAAATGGCGGCTTTATCGCTAAAAGCGATCTCTTCCATGTTGTGAAATGTAGGACATTATTTTTGTACACGAAAAATTCTAAGCTATACTTACAAGCAATTAAGAGATTACAATTTAGCTATAACTAAAAAATATTTTCAGTCCTTTCTGGGGTCATAGTTTTTGTATTCTGTGATTGGAGTTAGAAAGTACAAGTTCCTTTAGGACGCCAACGCCATAAAGTAGCCTTACTTTATTAAGTTATCGTACTTGTAAGTTCTGCCTTATTATGGAAGTGGGCGGGACACCTAGCCCGCTCTACCGACGGCAGATGGAGCGAGCGCATCGTCATCGTGCACTGGTGCCCGCGGGACGCAACGCGCACGCGCGGCCGACAGAAAAAGAGGTGGAGAGACGACATCGTGGAGGTGGCTGGAGTCACGTGGACCAGACTAGCCCAGGACCGCAACGCCTGGGCCAGCAAGGAGGAGGCCTTTACCCGCTTTTGGGTGCCCTAATATCAACTATAAAAATCTTCATAATTAAAATTAAATATTAAACAGAATTTGAAACAACCTAATTAAGAAGTGAATGAAATGTAATTTTATAAAGAACGAGGGAAATAAAGGCTATTTTATTTTATTTTATTTTATTTTATTTATTTTATTTATATACTTACTTGTATCTAAACGCTTAGAGGCAGTAGGCTGGTAGCAAATAGCTTGTCAAAGCTAAATTATTGCCATATGTCGAAGTACATTACCGGTATCTTACGATAACCACTTTACATGTAGAATACATTATATTTGATTGGAGTGGAACTGGGTCGAAAATTTTAACCAATTTTCATTTTATTACACACCTAGTTATACATTTACTTTGTTAGGGAATTTAAACTGAATTACAGAGCCTTTATTTATTTGCTAATAACTAAAAATTAAACACACTAAAGAAAAACCAAGACATGGATCACTAAGAGTGATCTCTTCCTCCATTCTCCATAAACACATAAGTACGAGTAATCTACTGAACACTTCTGAATTTTAGCTAATATGTAACGTTAATTATGAATACATTTATTATACTAATTTTACCATGATAAAATACAGAACTATTAAGTATTCTTCGGTAGTACCTACTTACTTACTAATAATCAAATTTATCACCTTTACCTCACTTACCGAGCAGCTTACAAAAGATTTCAAAGATAGTGATAGACGTCTCAAGGCAGCGAGCGTCTAGGAAGATTGATATTATATCGTTTAGAGTGCCTACAATCATATTACCTAATTTAAAAATAAAGAAAAACATAATAGCTCGTTATGAAACGTCAAATATTAAATGGGCTTCATTACTTAGATCAATATTTTGTATTGTAAATAAGGCATGAAATATTGGAATAGTAGAGTAGACTATAAACACGAAACCACAAGACCATATTTCTGCTTACCATCAGGCACTTTTGGTCAAGTGCATACCACTAACCAGTTTTCGTTAAAGAACATACGATGCACGCACGTGCGCTTTACGCACATTATGACATAATTTTAGCTATATTTACGATCAAAAGTAAGTAAGGTCGTATGAGAGTGGCCAACTCTGGTGTCAGAGTGCCAGTTAAATCTATTATCTATAAAAAAAAATATCATTGATCCTTGATCTAGTTCTGGATATGACATGCTGGTGTTAATCAGGATTCTATCTAGATTCTAGATATCTATAATTCAGCTCTCATTATCCACGCTCACTAGCTCAGCAAAAACTATTCCATTCATTTATGGATCCGTGCGGCGATTTAATAAATGCCCTTATGTTGAAACGGCTAGCAGTAGTTTGGTGAAGTAGCAACTTTCAAAGTAAGTTAAGTATTAAAAAATTTCAATGTACATGCTGGCTTGGTAGTTGAGGTAAGAAATTGCGCTTAATCAAATAAAAGCTTCTCTTTAATTGCAAGTCCACACCTGCACCCGAATTCTTGTAGTAGTCACACGTGCGGATTGCTCAATATCAGAATAAATAGGCACATACCTGCTCTAGAAATAACACTTGATAAGGGCAGCTTTAGAAGGCAACAGGCAATATTGTTGTTCGACTAATTGAAAATCGAGAAAACTCTTTCCCATACATTGTTTTCGATTGAAGGTTTCGTACTCAAACTTATGGTTTTTTTCTCTAGAAAAAGTTGTTAGTATTAGTGACCTAATGCTGCTCTAACTAATGTAAATAAAATATGTAGTAGTTTAGATTTGTCTAAGAACTCTAATTTTTTCGAGCCTCTACCCAGATTAAAATTAAGCTCGTAAAAAGGTTTAAAATGTAGGCAGTATGGCTACATTCATAGATGTAAATTACTGGTTTAATTTGCATTTTTCCCTTAACCAACTAGAGTTCAGCGAACGTTGTTTTTTGCGAATTGACTGGTTATTGTACGATTAGTTTCGATGAGGTAAGGTGACATTATCATCTTTGCAAAAATCAGTGAGACGTAAACCGTTCCGAGCTATTTAGCACCGAGACGCTTCTATTTGTGTAATACATATTGACAAAAAAGGTCAAACAAGTCAATTGACGAGTTGACTCAACTCTACGAAAGCGATTGAGAGGTAAATGAATGTTTGTATGTGTATGAATGTCTCGTATCCGATTTGGTTAGCAATATGTGTTTGGAATGAATAACTCGAGTCTTGTGGAATGCAGCGTGTATTGCCATTCGGCCTTAGAAGGAAAACGGTATCCGGTAGGTACAATTAATGATAAGATTTAGATCTCATTCTAAAAAAATGTACTTAGTTGCGATTGAATCGATATATTGTAAGTTATTAGAATTATTCGATTCCCGCATAACACAAGTAATTAAGCATATTAAAATTTGTAATTACTTGTGTTGAGTCTGGTCGTTTCTATATATAATAAGTATGTATTTACAAAAAAAAAGTATATATGTATTATATCCGTTATCTAGTACCCATGATACAAGCGTAAGCTTAGTATGGGGCTAGATGGCGCTGTGTGATATGTCCTGAAATATTTATTTATTTTATTTCCGCGTGTAGATAAAAAAATATAGTCTGCTAATATATATAGGTATACCTAGTTTACAATGTATATTTATACGTGTAGTCTATTAGGAATGATTGGTTTGTATCTACCAGTTCTGTTCAAAATGCTAATAATGTATTTTACAATTTCGAATTTCCAAGTAAAACAATACATTTCTCAACAATTTAACTTCTTGCCACAAAATGTATTTTGGTACCCAATTAGGTACCTACATTTTAAGAACGTCCACGTACAAAATACACACACATATTTATATACCTATATTTTCGCCCCCACATTTCCATCATTACCCGTAAAATTGGAGTATAGTCAACTTGACAATACCTACTTCCTGATAAAAAGCCAACGTAACCAAAGAATGATCAATTGATTAGTCCGGTAACGTGATTATAGTCACCAGTCACTCTGCAACCGATTTATTTCCTAACCAATACCTGGTCTCCCGTGAAATTACTCATTTTAGAGGATTACAAACACCACTTTTGCCAAGATTGACTTGGAACGATTCTCCGCCGGTTTTATCAGGCGGTTTCGACAATTGTCATTTGTAATGTGATTTCGCTTGCACAACTTGAAGGCGGTTTGGCAAAATTTGCCGGTACCTTACAGGACTTACATAACAATTAGACTGAAAAATAACTGAAAGTTATGTAACATGTAAGCTAAGATTCTATTTTATTGTGAATAATAACCAATTGTTATGGTTACGACTGGCGCCCACAACAAATATTACTGATTTTAATAAGACTACTTATAAAGTAAAGTAATATATTTATTGCAAACTACAGTATATCTAATGGTGTTACAATATCTTCTATACTAGTCACAACAGTTTTGCTCTTCCGAACATGCAATAATGAAACTTAAAACTAACATTTAAATCATAATAAAATTAATTTAATACACGTAACTATATACACATTCATATTGTTCAAATTATTTGCCAGCATTTATATACATAATAACGGATATCATAAGTTACTTATATCATCTTCAAAAAAGGATTTTAAATCATAATAGCATTTTCTAATTAAAAATTCAAATAATTTCCTTTTAAATATTGCAAAAATTTCCGAGTTTACAATTGTCTTTGGTAAATGATTATAAATGGATGGCCCCATGCCCAGTACACTCTTAGAATACAAAGCAGTTCTACGCTGAGGTACACGGATTCTATTTCTATGGCGAGTACTTGATTGCAACCTAAACATATGAATATTGTTTTTAACGAACAAGGCGGTCTCAAATATGTACAAGCAAGGAAAAGGCAACACATTGAGTTTTGGGAAATAAGCTTTGCAGGAATCTCTTGGCTTCAAGTGGCACACTGACCGAATACACTTCTTTTGAGCCCTAAAAATGGTGAGACGCTCTGAACAGTTACCCCAAAATATAATGCCGTATCGTAGGGCCGACGTTACATACGCATGATACCTACGCTGTGAGTACAAATTGTTTATCTACTACTTTAGCGAGCATAAATAAAGCGTACGAGAAACGACTTAGCTTCGAACATAACTCCTTTGCATGTCTCTAGGTAAGTTTCAATAATTTGATAGATTCTTTAAGCATAGTTTACACGGAGCCAACACTGGCTGTCAATAAGACTGGCAGCCAGTGCTGGCTTGGTATTGGCCTTGTGTAAACAGTTTTTCAAGCCAAGCCAGCGCTGGCTGCCAACGCTGGCGAGAATAGAGCGACCGTCTATTTTTCTAGCCAGTGACCTCCGCCCGCATACTCGCATACCCCCGCGCCAGCGTTGCGGACACGTGTAGACGAGTCTCGCCAGTCACTGGTGAACGTCCGTACGGTGTGTGTTCTTTGTTGTTTTATTTGGAATTTCTGCGACAAAATGCCGAGAAAATTCAACGAAGAGGATACTTTGAAATTTGTACAACTTTATATAGAGAGCACGAATGCTTGTGGGATAAGCGTTGCGATGCATACAAAAATAAAGAAATGCGCGCTTCGGCACTAGAACAACTTCGTGTAGGAATGAAAGGATAGTTTAGAAACACGGTAAAAATGACTCAAGCTTCGATAACTCATTCCAGATGCTAAGAACGATAACGTTACTTCTAATTTTATTTTTGCTGGTAATGCATCTCTCATCAGCTTGGCGCTGAATCGAGCTCTGTATAAGTGAAAGCAACTCATCAAAGTTTTCAGCAGTAACCCGCAACGCCAACCTGTACTCAGAAGGATCTTCTAATCTTAGTTGTTTCAGCAACAAGGCAGAAGCTCCAGTTACAGGTCTATCGCTTAACCATTTTCTTATCCAAAGTCGTTTCGCTCCCTTTTTTTGTAATATATCAATCAACTCTTGTCTTAATAGTGCAGAGATATTCCTTAAACATTTCTTTTTCAACAGCCTTTGCCGCGTATTCATTATTTTTTCCAAACGTGTGCACACCAAAAGAAAAAATCCGTGAATGATTGGCCGCGTCTAAACAACAAGGGCCAGGCCAACGCTGGCTTGTCTGCAGACTGGCACCAGCATTACTGGCTTCGTGTAAACTCTGCTTTTCTCCCAACTCTGAATTTTGAAGTCGCACAAATGTAAATAATTTATGTTCAATACCTACCTACTACCTACTTTAATTCGGTTTTTTATTTGTTTAAATAAATTTTATCCAAAAACTACTTATTTCTACAAATGTATGTTTGGGTAAGTTAAGTGAAGCGTAGATGGAGTTCAATTAACTAACGCATTGCCTACTTACTTCTAAAATGCAAATATTTTCCAATTAAACTAATAAACTCAAAATAAATCATTGGATACTTTTATTTCGACAAAATACTTTTAATTCTAATAAGGCACTCTTTATAGGAACATCATCTCACTAATATAACAAAATAGGATACCTAATAATCTAAGAAAATAATATATTATGTCATAATTAATAGATTCCTATATAATCCAACTCACTGTTGTAAAATTAATAAAATACTTGATAAAAAGGCATATCGCAAGCTAATTAAAATTGTGATTTGTAATTAATTATTTTATGCAAACAATAGAAATAAAGTTAACTAGAAAATAACATTGTCTTGTTAATTGTGATGATTTTAATTTAATTTAATACTTATTTAATCAACGGGCTTACAGTTCGTAAAATGCATATCTAACTACCTATAGTTATATCGGTAAAAGATTATGCATGCACTGTTATATATTCGAAAGAGTCAACTATTTCCCTTTTACTTTTGTCTCCTCTTAGGTACATATTCAACTCCAGATTTTAGAAAAATAAAACTACATACATAATATTATAGATTGATTACAAAGCGGACACTTCAAATTAGCTCATAACATAAACAAATACATTTGGCATATTTTCATTTCATAAAGTCAATACAATGTAGTAAATTTCAAACCATAAAATTTCCAATAATCATCATTAAAATGAATACATCTCAATCAACTAACGTACCTTTGAGCAAATCAAATGTTGATGATGTTTAATAATACTTTCCATCATTTCTAACAAAATCAATACAAATACATTTATTCATAAAACCCACTAATAATTTTGAACTTTGTGTGGACTATATAAAACAATTTTGACACAGTGTGACATGGGCACATCAGCATTTTTTGCTCGCCCAATAATCAGATAAATAATTAACCTATTCAAATATTCTATCAAAAATTTGACGATCAAAATTTATACCTTGAACATACTGCAAGCCCAACACGTCTCATCATACGTTACATATAGCCTGATACGCTTCCAGGTGCCCTCCCTCCCCCGCAGTGAGCGTGAGCTGCCTGCTCGCCTTGAGGAAGATGGCGACGCCAGGGCGGGCGGACACGGGCTCCGAGTCACACGCCTCTCCTAGACCCGACGTGATGAGCACCAGGCTCGGGCTGGGCCGGTTGATGGTGTTGTACGAGTCGCCACTTTCCACCTGCGGACGGGTAGCTTGATTAAAATAAATGAGCTATGTATTTAAGACGAAATTAAGTGAAATTTTTCAAAAACATTATTACTGAATGCACCACTTTTGTAGTTGGTAACCACTAAAAATATCGCAGCGAGCACCTTGATTCAATTTGCGCAGGACCGGGACGAGTGGCGTACAAGAAGAGAGGCCTATGCTCAGCAGTGTGCGATAACAGGTGAAAATATGATTTCTTTGTACGAATATGTAACGTGACCACTGGTTACAACAAACTAACAAGATCATATTTTCAATCGTCCTCCTTTTTTGGTCACATTCCTCAATATTTATAGTCGTAACTTCCTTACAGAACTGATTGGGCGGCCGATATTTCCACGGAAGACACAATACATATGCTTAGATTCTGTGATCTTCAAACAAATCTGATCGATCTGCAAACCCGGGTATAACTTGAAAAACTAGCCATTACTGTTGAATCTATTAATTAATTATATATATATATATTCTTAATGACTACTCACTCGTATTTTCACAACAGCAAAGTCAGGCACAGGTGGTCGCCAGATGCAGCTGTGGCTGGAACAGCAGCTGGACCTTGGTGTAGCTAGTGTAGTCCAACATAGACACTAGGGTTACTACTGTAGTCCAGCTTAGGGTTACTACTGTAGTCTAGCTTAGAAAACCGCCCAGTAAAATTACTTACACGTATTTTAACAACTGCAAAGTCAGGTACAGGTGGTCGCCAGATGCAGCTGTTAGAGTCCTCCAGCTGTGGTTGGAACAGCAGCTGGTCCTTGGTGTAGCTACTATAATCCAACATGGACACCAGTGTCGGTACGTCGATGTGTTTGGGAGTGAGACCGGCGCGGACCACGTTGTCGGAGCAAGCCATGCATTCTACACAGTCTGGAAAGAAAAATAAGTATTTTTAAGATTTATTTATTACATATAAAATAAAAACTAGTCTGTATTAATTGAGGGTCTAATCTTACTGTCTAGCTAGTACCAAATTACATTCAAAATGTTAAAAAAAACCTGTATGAGGTTAGAGTAACAAACATACTAACACACATAACCATTTATCGGTTTATAAGAAACTACGCGGCGGCCCGCACTTTGACTCGCGTTAATCTGAAATCCAGCAAAAGTAATATATGTTAACATATAAGGTTTTTCTTGGATCTGGTTCATTTATCTACATATCAACACTCATCCAAATCAGTTTAGCCCTTCAAGTGTGAAGGTATAACTAAAATACATACATACATATAGCTACAAATTTTCGTGTATACAATATTCATGGTATATAATAAGTAGATGTACTAAAGCCCACGAAAACTTTCCCAATCTATACTAATATTATAAAGCTAAAGAGTTTGTTTATTTGTTTGTTCAAACAAACAAACTCTTCAAACGCGTTAATTCAGGAACTACTGGTGCGAATTGAAAATTTATTTTTGTGTTGGATAGACCATTTATCGAGGAAGGCTTTAGGCTATGTAACATCACGCTGCAACTAATATGAGCGGAAAAACAATGGAAAATGTAAAAAACGGGGGAAATTCTTCATCTTTGAGGGCTTCCATTGCGTGTGCTGCGAAAACGGTTCAAGATATCAAAAAAATATGTATGAATTATTCCTCTTGAAATGATCTAACAAAATGTCTGCAAAATTATATGTCTATCTTTTAAGATTAACTCACTAGAACCGTTTTTATGGTAATAACTATTCCATGCGAACGAAGTCGCCGGCACAGCTAGTGAGTAAATAAAATCTGCAGGGAGTCACGACCCTCAGTTATGAGACAACTCAAAGAGAGAGAAAAGATAAGACACTTAGTTTATACTACCTCCGCTCAAGTAAGCATGTGGCAAGTTAGGCTTCAAGAAGATGGCCTGTCCGGGGTGCAGCTGCATATAGTTCATAAAGTATGGCGCCCAGCACCCCACGTCACCCGGGTAGTCACTGTGCAGCCTCTGCAAGAGCGGGTAGAGGAGTGCGAACTGGGTCGAGACATCTGGAAAAGGAAATTAATAATCATCATCATCATGTTAGCCCGTGTTCGTTAGAGATGAGGCCTATACTATCCAAATGAGCCACATAGTACTGTCTCCAGCCTGTCTGATCCTAAGATCTGGCTTAGAAATGTCATCTGACCATCGGGCTGGTGGTCTGCCTCTGGGTCGGATATTGCTTCTTGGATACTCACTCACTCAGTGACTGCTCGGATCCATCTAGAGACATCCCTATGCACTAAGTGTATATAATGGAAAAGAATACATAAAAACAAATATTATCAGTCATACTAAGCTAACACTTGAAATAAAAGTTGAACTATTAAGTAAATGTCTAGTATTATTTTTAAAAAAGTTTTTAAAACTGAAAGAAAGTAAAGCATCGCTATAAATTAGGATAGAACTGGATTCATTGCGAATACAATAAGCAGACAATGCCACAGGTACAGCTTGTATTATATAATAAGTGTTTTAAAAGTTACATGTTTATAAATGAAAAAACAATATAACAAGTGAAAAGGTATCACACATGCAATATTGTTATCTCTTGAGCCACCAAGGCTAACTGAACAAATATTAAATGCTAATATGCCATAAAGCAGTCAACAATAGTGATAAAACTGTAAAATAATATAGAGGTACTATAGAAATACTAATTATATCCTGTATCTTTAGTCAAGTTGTAAAATTATATTTGTTGAAATATCTTCACATTGTACCATAGCTTATGAGACTAACTTAATTTAATATATAACTTATTTTTTACACTGGGTTTTACACACAACACTGTTGCCCAAGGTAAATAGGTATAGGTAAGGAAACCTATACTATTAATTGAGTATTATGACTGCTACATATAATTTACTTACTAAGCAAGTTTTTTTGGGCAAGTACATTGCATTGAGCACCCAAATCCTTGCACGGGACAAGCATGTTACCAGATAAGAAGTTTCTCAATAAAGTTACAAAATATATCTTTACCTTCTTTCTCCAACCGAGCCAGCAGATTATTTAAGCCACTGGCCACCACAGTCCTGTCACTTGTCATTAAAGACTCAAACACAGGCCTCAGTACCTTGTCACTGTCTTCCGACTCACTCTGGGAGAGCAAACTGTCTACTGCCTCTTTGGATAGTATTGTTACTAATTCTGGCAATTCTGGAAATAATTAAAAATAAATAATATAAATGTTCTTTACTGGACAACATAAAATAGATTCATTTTTGTTAGTAAAACTAATACTTATAACTGATATTAGCACTATAAGAAGAGATTGAGATATAAGAAAAGATTGAAATTGGATTTTACTATACTGAAAAAGATGAAGCAGTAAATGTAGATGAACCATATGAAGTTGACTTCTTGAACATTGATAGACAGGTTTTCTGAATGAATTTCAGATGAAACTGTTTGTCTACCATAAAAAGACTGTCAGTTAGAGATATACAACAATTCAATACAAACTGTGTTTGCTTGCTTGCTTGTTCAACTTTTATTGTATTTAAATTTCTTTGATATTTTATTATATGACAGTATTTCAGGCAGGGTACTACAGACAGGTCTAGTTAGTATACTACTCACTTTAAGAGGATATGACTGTAGTTTGTGTAGAAATAACATTATGATAAAGATTAGCATTGAAAGCTGATATCAGTAAGTAAGTAGTTAATATGTGTCTGATAATTAGCTTTGGGGTAAGTACTACCTATATTCTAAATCATTCTCAAAGCTTAATCTGTAATGACATCAATAATAACTCAATAAAATATATGAATGTTATCCTCATGTAGCAACTGTTCTAGAATATTCACCACAAATAGAGTATATTAGCCATGTGAGGAGACATCAGTAACTGTCCCACAGAAAATATGTTTGCTGTAGCTGAAATTGGCTCGGAACACATAATTATAATCAATTAATTAATATTTAATATCTTTTATAGGATTACTAACTTTGTAGAAAGTTCTGTATTTCCACTAAGGGCCTGAAGCCACATAGGGCTTCAAACATAGTCAAGGCGACGGCAAGTTCTGGCTTGTGATTGGGGTCTTTGTACATGTCGGGGAACTTTCTATGCAGCTCCTCTGCATGTTCCTGGAATATACATGTAAAGAAAGATTATTATAGATAATATAATGGAGTCACAGATTATCATAATTATTATGGTAGTACTATATAATCCGCAGTGAGTTTAAGCTATTTTTATTATGATGATTGATTGGAGTGGCTGGGAGCTTGCTGCAGAGATGTAAACAACAGCTAATAACAACTGGTTTGCCTAGATCACATATTATGATGTACAAATGCAATTTACCTTCTTAGGATGAGCCTGAATGGACAATGCTTTTCTTACAGATAGTACTTTGAGAAGAAAAGGTACTGCAACTCCAAACTTTGATTTCACAGCCGGTCCTATCGCATCATGGTTATCTTTAATATACTCTGACAAAAGTATGCCTCTCTCGATAATTAGGGAAGGTCCATTCGGATGTGTGCCTATCCACAGCTCTGCATATGGCTTGGAATCTTCAATTATTGCACCTGAATCGGCACTACCTAACAACTTGGCGACAGTACTCTCGTGGCCCAGTTTACCCCAATCATAGTTCTGTACTTTGCACTGCAGCTCCATGTTAAATATTGTTGAATAGATTGATTGATAAATAAGCTGAGTTCAAATGTAGAGTATCTAAATTGTGATCCAATTTTGTCACAATCACAATCTTTTTACGTGACACTTAAAAGTAAACTTATGCAATAAGAAATACGTGTCCAGAGAGAATATTAATATCTGGCATGGTACACGTAATTATTGAAATTAACAATAATTTTGTAACTTTAGAGAACACAATGCAGCCGCACGCAGACCAACCGCAACAAACAAAGAAACTTGAGAAAAAATGCCGAAACGAAAGTAGAAAAAAAATTTGTTACAAAAGTGTTACCAGCTTTGAAACAAGGAAAAGAGCCAAACTATAATAAACCCTTCAGCTACGCCTTTCGGCTTCCGCTTACAACAAAAATGGCTACAATTAATATTTTAAAATTTACCAACTTTTACATAGTGTAAAGCGAGTGTGGCTTCAGCGGTTCCAGTGTCTGCTTTTCAACCAGACGCACCCTGGTTCGAATCCGGCCATACACCAATGACTTGTATTTTCAAGTTATGTGTGGATTTGCACTCGCTTAACGGTGAAGGAAAACATCGTGAGGAAACAGACATGTTTGAGGACCATAATATCCGAGGACATGTGTCTTCCGTGGAAGGACCTGGGCGCCCACCACGATGTATATGCCCAAGAGAACTCCCCTAACGAATAAGTTCTGCGGGGGAGTCACGACCCTCAGTCATGAGGAAATACGACTCAGAGAGACATAGTGTAAAGCGAAACCTGTAATATACGATGTAAGGTCAACTCATTATACATACATAATATATTACTGTGTAATTTTTAGCTGAAACATGCACAAATCCTTTTTTTTCATATACCTACCTACTGATATTATTAAGAAACTTTATACATAAGACTGATGATTTTTGATATTATATTGATGCACTAATATTGTTATATATTCTGTACAAAAATGTCATCACCTTTGATAAAATGTTTCTTGGTTTAGCCAACTTTTTTCTTGTATTTACAAAATTAAATAAACAAAAATTGTTGCTAGTGACAGAATGAAACTATTCCAAAAAAAGCTAAATAAGCAAAAAGTATCAGTATCAGGCCTTACTTAAAAAAGGTCTAATGACAGTTATGTGACAATGACATACCTACCTATTTATTTATTATTATTATTTATTTGAAAATATACACAAGATAGAATTTACCATGAAGTTAGAGGTAGTATCTTCATGGAATTTACAAATTCCATTACATTTTTTTTTCTACAAATTTTTACTTATCTACAGAGAATGTACATTCAACCTAAATTTACACACATGTGGTATAGAGCCAAGAACGCTGGCTGCATTCCTTCGCTGGATTGCTATAGAAATCCTTTGCGCAAGGAACCAGCCAGCGTTCTTGTCTCTAGATGTCATTGAACCTTTTATTTAATTATTTTCTAAATACCAATTTGTAAATGATAGGTACTCCTATGATTCATTTTGTAACAGCATTCGTTGTGTGGGGGCAGTGGGGTATGCCGGGCTCGAAGCTAATGAGATTCCACTACCGAGTCAAACGGTGTAGCACACTTTCTTAGGTTTACGAAACCAATTAGATTAGGTAATTTTGAAGGCTCCGTGTAACTGTTGGGTTCCCAGGAAGGCTAGCTTGACAGATCTTCTTCTTATCGAATGAGAGTGGCTAACTCTGGTGTCGAGGGTTTTCAAACCGCCCTAAGGACCTCTGACATGGCTTAACGACTGCCGTACTAGACAACCGTGCCGTACAATAGCTGGGACCTACAATTTAACATGTCATCCGACCCACGGAAGCGCCCAAAATGGAATGCCACTTTTCGGGAACCTCATAGCTTACCATTAGCTTGACAGATATAATGACGTTTTTAGCGAACATTGGAGTGCCTAGGTCGCTAGCTTACCTACAACTAAGTACATAGGTATGTACAGTCAGATAAAATGGTATCTTAAAGGACTAGAATTCCATTTAATTACAAATATTTAATTTGGTTAGGTACATTGCATCCTACTCTATCCTATATTATGATGCTCTTCAAATTTTTTGATATCCGCTTCCAAGCTCTCAATAAGGCTCAAATCATCTGGAGGTTCCTTGGTAGAAGATTGAGTGATTTGTATATCCTTTCCGCTTACAATGCCTGTTTTTACCGTAACAACTTCGTTTGGGCTGATTTTCATTTCAGGCTTAGAGAGTTTGGCTGGTAAGGCGAATCCCGAAAGACCTCTATTGGTGATTTCTACACTAGGTCCTTCGTCAGGCGACTCGCAATAAGCCGGGTCCCTTACTTGCGCGGAATTTTGCTGCCCTACGTTTTTGTTCGAAAGCTGACCAACGTTGAAATCTATCTCTTGTAAATCCAGGTAGGGATATTTCTTCATAATGACTAACTGCTCGAAATTGCTGAGGTCATTATCGATGACGCCATGCTTGGCATGTGAACATCTAGCTTGGTTTTTATTGGGCGAGGAATCTATGAATTTCTTCAGAGCGCTCTCGAGGTTTGCCGCCATCTTCTTGGTCCGTTCCACGATGCCATCAAGATGTTCTTGTTTTGGATGTTCAGAATCTAAAAGATACGTAAATATTAAATAAGTTGATTATAAGCACCTGGTGCAATGTTACATTGAACTTTGCGCTTTCGAAAACTCGGGGAGCTTTATAGGTACCTACCTAGACTGCCACTAAGTACCTAGGTACCTAATCATGAGAAAGAAACCCGCTTATTACAGCACTCGCTGCATGCAGCAAATACTCACTTTAGGCATGTGGATTTATAAATAAGTAGGTGCATGTCTACCACTCCAGCACAAGCATGCATGTAAGAGAACCTATGTAATGTACCCACCTTCTTATATTTTTTTACCTTCAACTACCTGCCTACAGAGCATTGCATGAGCGATCATTTTGTGGTCAAATGTAAAACTAAGTAAGTAAGTTAGTAATTTATTTAAAAACATACTATTGTCCAAGGAAGCTTGTGTGCTATCTCTATGTAGAGGAAACGTGTAGTTGAAGCTAAGACAGAGCATGAAGCAGACAACCGTCAACACAGCTACATTCTTAGCCATGGCTCTCTGGTCTGAGGAACTACCTTTCATATGATACTGGAACAAAAATAATTAAGAGAACATTAGTAAACACAAATTAACTAAGTATTTATCGATGCAAATTAAGCGAAATAATATTTGTTAGTAATTTTGAATTTGAAAGCAAAAGACTCGATGACTGGAGTAATTGTCATGAATCATTTCTTTCAGTCAATCATAAGAATAGGTTTAACTAATATTGTAAGAAGGCTCAAACTTATTAACAGCGAATTTAACACTATAATAATTAGTAGCCCAATTAACAGACACTCTAAAACAACTTACAAAACACGCCCTTTAGGCAGGCTTTCCTGAAACCCCGCGCTGTGATTGGCCCATGAAACTCACCCTCCTGTGACAACCGGGAAAGGGGGCGGGGTCTCTCCCTCGGGACTCCCGCCGCACCTGACTACTCAATCCACGTGAGACCCTTGCACTGACCACACGTAACTAATATCCCTAAAAATGGTTGATAAAGAAACCGACGAGACTACAATACAGGCGCCGCGGCCGTCGTCCCCGCGGAAGTTCTTCGCGCGTTTATACGGGCATCTGGAAGAGCCTAAAACTTCTGATAAGATTAGTGATAATGGTCAGGTGGAGAGTGCTTCGTCGTCAGATGTGGAGGTGGAGGAGGCAAGGGTGACGCCGCCGCCGGTGTGGGTGCCGCCGCCGCTGCCGCTGTGTCCGAGACCAATGTTGCTGCCACATCAGCAACTGGCCTTTGGTGCTGGACTTGCTGCATTCTGTGAGTATTTTATACTATTAAAAATATGTACTTATTTACAAAAATCTTGCATTTTTGTCACTATACTTACTCATAGATCAGAGGGCCCGCTATACCATACTATTATACATATATTTTGCTTAATCTTTGTACAATAGGTACCTACTTCGAAATGCACCTATGAAATTTATCGACAAGATAAAATTCATAATCATGCAATTTAACTAGGTAGCTGAATATTTTTGTACCTACGAATTAAATATAGTTTTTAACTATAAATAAAAAAATGTTAAATAGGTACCTACCTATAAATGATATCTAAATTTAATTCAGAATCCCCAGCTCTATTGGAACTCGCTTAAAAATTACAGCAAAGCCATTTTATTATCCAATAAAGTAGGCATCAATGGAATTACTGTAGAAGTTATCCTCAGGATAACTTCTACAGTAATTCCATTCTATCGTCAGGATATTATCCTGACGATAGAATATTGTGAAATTTGGTTAATATTTTTTTTCTAATTTGGCCATAACTTTGTATTGTGCCAGTTCTCAGGTAAAAAAACTAGTTCGTAGCAATTCTACGAATATGCCGGAAGAGCTACGGCCATAGGCGGGCGGGCGCAAAGGATAGTTAAATTCGTGGCTGATATATAGGTTATTTTTATATGTAGTTTATTTCTTACATTAGAATGTACTTACGTTCGATTGTAGCCTGTCTGATTTATACCACGTTTGTCTGATATTACCATGCTTGCCCATAAACAGCACACAAAAACAAAAGCTGATGCACACAAAAAATATTGAGAGTACATTCTCAATACAAAGCCATCCTTCCTTTTTTTTTTTATAAAGGTCCTAATGATAATTGTAATGAAAGGTAGAAGGAAGTACTTTGGTTTGTACTTTAAAGTAGCGAATATCTCACATTTACGCTTTAAAAGTAGTTAAAAATAACCCAAAATTATGAAATATTGAATTTTATTACAGATACTTGTCATAATTATATTTTATTAATGATTAATTTTGGCTTGTTTGTGCGTGCCTCAATAAAGCATTAGGTACTTTTTCTTTTAAAAAAATATCTCAGCGGACCAGTTGTCATTTTTTAACCGGCTTCAAAAAGGATGATGACGCTCAATTCGACCGATTTTTTTACCTATTTTTAATTAATTTAATTTATTGATTTATTCATTAGAGTTTATTTACCAAGATAATTTCATCACAATCTATCTATCTAAATATATAAAACTCAAAGGTGACTGACTGACTGATATAGTGATCTATCAACGCACAGCCCAAACCAATGGACGGATCGGGCTGATATTTGGCATGCAGGTAGATGTTATGACGTAGGCATCCGCTAAGAAAGGATTTTTGGAAATGCCATTTTTATAGGGGTAAAATAGGGGATGCAAGTTTAACTATCTAATGCGAGCGACGCCGCGAGCACCCACTAGTTCATAATAAAGCTGAAGAAAGTCAAAAGTCTGAACATCGAAGATATTTAAAAAATTTTTTGGAGATAAGTACTTACTTCAAATTGATAACGTTCAAATAATTTTGAGCGAAACCACCGGCGTCTATTAGTATGTACTCACATTCACTCTCTCTTCTTAGTCGTGTCCCTCACTGATGAGGATCGTGACTCCTTCTGATACTGTTGACTAGTTGTCGCCATCGGTTTCGTTCTGTTGCTTGGTGCATTGCAACATTTATTGGCCTAGTAGCTACTACAGCGCAAATAAGGTTTAAACTCACCAAACAAACGATATATCTGTATCCGATCTGTATAACCAAACGCCTGTAAGCTTGTGTAAAGACAGTTGCCGATATTTTTAATAACCATCAGAATTTCCACATTTGAAGCATTTAGTTTATTGTTTTTATGTACCAATGTTGTTAGGTATCCTAACCGCTTCCCTACGTCTGGGGCTAAAGTGGGATTAGTGAAATCAGGTTGTGCAATTCCACCTAATGTTGGCCGATAAACTTATGGATGCCTACGGCATAACATCTCCCTGCATGCCAAATTGCAGCCCGTTTCGCCAGTGGTTTAGGCTGTGCGTTGATAGATCACTATGTCAGTCAGTCACTCACATTTGAGTTTTTACCTGTATATCTAGTTTCACACGATTTACCTAAGTTTCCGTTACTAAAATATATACGAAGGAAAGTATGACTATTTTACAAATAACAACTCTTATCACGAATTCTGATTCAAATGGAGCTTTAAAAATATCAAAAAAGGTTCCTGAACAAGGTTCCAGAACCCTTATCTGCAAAGAAACGTAAAGATCAAAGATATCATTTTTATATCGTCCAACGGTTTCTCGTTTAAATAAAATATTACTATAAAAATATTTATAATATAATGGAGGGTGTCCAAAGATAAGCCCCGACGGGGTGGTTCTCCCCTAATCCTTCCACGCAACTCTTTGCCGGACATATCTTTTCAAATTCAATAGAAAACTCCTTTATGTAGATTTATTCTAAGATCTTCAGAAGATTTCGTTTAAGCAAGATGTTTACCACCCACTCAGATAGATAACTATCATTCTTATTTTTACTTGTTTTTACCAAGATCTTGTCTATTATTTTTTGTGTACACATCCATACATCAAACTCTATTCGTGTCGAAAAGTCCATGATTCCCAAAATCAGCTTAGTAGGTATACTTATGAAAAGATGCAAAAAAAAACAGTCTGAGGCTTTGCTTGCGTTGCGCCTAGATTGCCAAGAAGTAAATTTCCTAAAATACAGCAAAACAGCACATTTTATGCTATAGGAGCACGCCGATACTTGGTGTGGAGTATTTATTTCATACTTTTAAAAACTCTAACAATGCTAACGAATAAAAATCCACAAATTATAAACTCGTAATTTTGCAGAGAAAACAAAAATTTTACGAACAATTCAGCTCGACAATGCGGGCTCAATAAAATTATTGTTTTCTAACAATAAAGAGGAGTTTTCAGTAAGCTCATTAGAATGACAGTAATTTCTGTATTGCTGTGAAAATAGAATGACAATGGTTTGTCGCGTCGGCGGTGTTGCGGTGTTGGGGGGATGGGCGGGGCTTGAGGGGGGACGCAGTGAAAATAATCAGTGGAGTAAGTAGGTTTCCAGATATTTTTAAAGCACTCTGTAATTTAAAAATCATAATTAAGTATTTAGCATTAGTACATTAAATGCACCGATTACCAATTTACTACATGCTCACATTGCATCACATGCTTTGTTGCCTATTAGGTATTGCCTATACATAAATCAGTTACAAGTTAAACGTAGAACCAAGTGACTTTTAGGACCTAGTTTTGAGCTTTGGTGTAAGTACGAGTAGGTATATAAATTAATCTGAAATAGACACTAAGGTATGAATACCTCAGAGAAACTCTAGCTCTGCGATATCGCCAAAAATGTACTAAGTAGGTAAGTAGGTAACATTGTACAATTGCTCTGAAAATCGAAAGACTAGCTTTACCTACCTCTGACGCTGACGCTGCAGTAAGACGACTTTCAAGATATGTAGGTATGCTAGCAAGGAATGTGGATAACTCACATTAGTATAAAAATCTTGCAACTCATCTTACTGTTCTGTACCACAGCGGCCCCGCCTGCGGGCGTCAGCACGTCCGTGCTTGATGCGATTACGCCGCCACGTCTCGCCGCCCTCAATGAGCGCAATTCGCGACCGCTCTCATGTGAAAACTGGCGCTGTACACTGTACAGCTACTCCGCTGGAAAATCCGAGCATTGTTCGACTCTAATAACTATTACGGTATAACGGTCCGTTTCACTCATTACGTGATAATGTAGGTACGTGTTACCGTAGGAACAGAGTTGTCCATTCTCGAGTTTAGTTAGGTAGTAGGTACTCTAGGTTCTTGTCACGCGTCCTGCCGGATTGAAGCTTGTAGGCAGTCAGAATAGCAATTATGCTTAAGATAATATTTTATTTCTTTTGTTATAAATAATTAGATCGATACTTAATTATTTTGCAAAAATATTTGTCACCTTCCATTTAATACAGTAGTCTTGATGAAAATCTCAGTAGGTAAAGCAATTTGCAATCGTTCACTATGTATTGATTTAGGTAATACTTATTAATATACGATACACAATAAAAAAACGATAATTAAACAAGATGGACAAGCGACCAATTATATTTTTAAAAACTTTACATAGGTAAAGGAGGTTCTTAATTCTTCCGAATGTTTTTTTTGTTTGTATGGTAGGTAGACGATTACGCCATTTATGAACCGGTTTTAATTATTCTTTTGTTTAGGCATAAACTCCAATAAGTACCTACGCACGCAATCTAAGTCCAATCAATGTTTCCCATTTGTTATAATTAAAACAAAACAAGCACGACCACAACCAGCACAACAATTCCACGCGGCAATATCCATTCTCGTAAGATACAAGAATATTGCGATCTTCTCGTCCAAAAGGAAGCTCACTGGAGCGATCTTTGCAATACAAATACGGCAATATCAATGATATTCAAAAGCAATCGGAAACAAAACCAAAGTCGGTGGAGTATCACGATTTGAGCGTAACGAATGGCAGCACTGCTGCATCTCGTTCTTTGAGATATATATATCTACTGGTCAAAATACAAATTTAGTTCCAATTTTATCCGCACTTTTTTATCTTGTTCGGATTTTACAGCAAGTCAGGTGTGAGCTCTCATCTCGATAGCAAAGAATGGAATCGTAATTAGGGGATCTTCCGTAATTAACATTTAGGGGCGCAACCCCAATCTGGGCAGCGGCTATTGTTGATTTAGTTCAATCAGTTTTTAATCATTTCCATCTTGTTTGGGGTAAAAACGTACCCCAAATTTAACTTGAGAACTAGTTTAAAACAAATGCTGTTAATAACACACTTTTCGTTTTAAAACCACAAGAACGGATTCTCATACTTGGTTAATGCGCTGAAAGAATTCTACTTATTCACATTAACTTATGCATTATTATCATTACAACACATAGGCTTATGTGCTATAAGTATTCTATGCATAATCTTGCTGCAATAAAAATCTGGCTATAAACGTTTTATAGACAATATTCTACATATTAATCACTTATTTACTCTTCTCTTACCTAAGTAAATGAAGTTAGGTACTTCTCTTCTCTTACCTAAATGGTTATAACAGCCACATTCGCACGTGCTAAAACCATAAGGACATCATTTAATCCCCATAATAAAACACTTTCGACTCGATTAACCGCGTGACGATTAAACGTGACAACTCAGTCAGATATATCTTCATTGTGGAATCAGATATATCTAGATATTATTTCATTCTTATGTTAATAGAATAAGGTATAAATTAGCTTGTATTTTGCGACTGCACTTGCCTCCCAAGCGATGTTAAATGGGGGTGACCACAGCTGACGTTTCCCGCAAACCACCCCTTTATTGTATTGTCAATTTAAGCCAATATCGTTATTGTGAATGGAGATTTGTTTGTGCTTGGTTTAACAATGATATCGTTTACTCGCTGTCCTATTCATCCTGTTGGAGAGGTTTTTTTGCAATGAGAGGATAGATTAGTGGAGATAGTAACTGTGATGCAGTGGTATTGTTTTTGCTGTTTTTAAATATTTACCTATATGGATTAGGTAATTTTGTGCAGAACCGCAGTAGAATTGGTAAATAAGCGCCATTTAATTAAAGGTTTATCGCATTAGTACGTATGTATGTAATTAAATTCGCTCTTTGCTATTTTTTTTACGCTTCGCATATTTTAATATTAAAACTTTCGTGAGACATTTTATCAAAAGATTAACTAAAACGGTTTTCACTCACGTGTAAATCGCGTAAATGGTTTACGCGTTTCGGATGTTATGACACCCATCTTCAGAACGTTCGTCCTGGGCCGCGGCTTCGCATATTGATACGGTTCTCATTTTTGGATATACCTGCCTAGTATATTTCTAAATGTACAAACATTTTATGATATAAGTAAAAGGAAAACGTTACTTTTCCAGCTAATTTAGAAATAATGTCTGAGTATTTCGTGATTTTCTGGTCATTTACTAAATAATAGTAGGTACCTACCCAGTTAATAACGAGGCTCTTTTCAAGAAGAGCTAATAGTTCTGGGTCCATCATTGTTCACAATAATACAATAAACGTATCATACTCAAAGCGAATAAAGAGAACAAACGCACGCATCTCCGCTAACGATTCTAATCATGCGAACTGCACACAATAGTTAGTAAATATCATGGATTAGGTAAAAATAGCAGTGAACAGAATTATCGCGTTTTTATTAACAATGATTGACGCTTTTTATTCTGGTTTTACCAACTAGCATAAATAATGCTATGACAGCAGCCTTCACACGGACTTCTAAACTAATTGAGACTCAAACGCCTGAAACTAATCACGGAGCAACTCATTATAAACATCATTTTTTGTTAGCAAGCAATAGCATGGGCAATAGCAAGAAGGTAGAACTTATTTCAATCATTGTAATGTGGCATCCGATCCACGTAAGTATAAGATTACATTTGTTCTTTAATTAACCATTTTCAACAAGAAATGTCAATTGACTAAGGCCGGTCAGCCATAGAAGTTATAGGTAGGTACATAGCCGATTAACTTTATTCATTAGTTAAATGAAGACCGTAGATTCCAACGTTACTTAACATCAGGCGAGTTGTAGACGAGGATAAGACTATCAAGTGTCTTTTGCTACAAATAAGAGTAGCCAACACAGGTGTCGAGAGTATACAAACCGACCTAAGGGCCTCTGACATGGCTTAACGACTGCCGTACTATGACTCTATGACTAACAGCAGAGACCTACAATTTAACGTGTCATCCAATGTTCATTAATATGTCGAAATAAACAAATAATTAATTAAAAATATTGTGCGACCACGGTAACACCCAAAATGGAATGTCACTTTATGGTCACCCATCCAATGACAAAGGCCACAGTTCTAGTGCATAAAAATTATTTCCACCTCACCAATTACGATAGATTAGATTCAGCCACTAAATGACCGAGGTTGTAACACACACCGGTTATAACCCGTGGCCATATGTCGCTGCAATCTGGCCGGCACTGATATCCGCACCTATGGCACTTCCGACGGTAATTGATTGGAAACCTACCGATACTTGTTATGGCTTTCATTGAAATATTGGTTCATGTTCCTTCTATGGAAGCGTTTGGTTGAAATTTTTTTTGAATAGGTACCTAGTTGATTGCTGATGCCGATAAGTAAACAATATTAGGTAGATACCTACCTATCGGACTATAGCGTCGAGTATTTTTTATTATTGGTTAGAACTTTCCTATTTATATCAATTAACTAACGATACTTACCTAAAACTACCGAGCTTTTTTAATTCTTACCGTTATTTTAGTCTCTCTCATGGAAAAAACACATTTACCAACTTATCCTGCCTTTCCTTTACAACTTGTGATTTAATTATGGTTACATTGGTTATCCATGCAACGATCGATTTATCATCGTTTAGTCTTAAAAATCCAAATCGATTAATGATTCATCCCTACTGGGAGAACTCAAAGGTTTCGCGGCTATCCGTGCCCTTCCGGGACACAATATGGTGCGGAATCGGAACTCTTACAAGACCATCCCACGCTCCAGGGAATTATAATACTACAAGCTCAATCACACAGGAATTATAAGGAATCCATACATTCGTTTTTTGGTAGTTTTTTGTGGTGTTTGGCGGATGTGATGGAACGCTTTTTGCAGGCGATTTTACGCGCAACTGAGTGCGTTAACATTATAGTACGACGTTTATTTTATATCGAGTCTTGCAATTCGCTGGAGTTGAAAATAGACTATTGCTTTCTTTGCAGCATATTTGCACGTATTACCTTGTAGGTACCTTGTTTTAATATTTCCTGAAAGCAATAAGAGCACTCGAATACGTCGATAGTATTCTTTTTATATCAGACTAGCTGTGCTCGCGACTTCGTCCGCGTGGAATAGTTATAGCATAAAAACGGTTCTAATTTTCCCCGTTTTTTTCCACATTTTCCATTGTTTCTTCGCTTCTTTTAGTTGCAGTGTGATGTTATATAGCCTAAAGCCTTCCTCGATAAATGGTCTATTCAACACAAAAAGATTTTTTCAATGAGCACCAATAGTTCCTGAGATTAGCGCGTTCAAACAAAGATACATACAAACAAACTCTTCAGCTTTATAATATTAGTATAGATAAGATGCGTTCAAACGTGTAAGCTCCATCAAAATCGGGTCAAAAGTTTTTGAGATATATATGGTAAAATAAAATATCGGTATAACAGTTACCAGCCAATACAATACAGTCAGTTGGTTTATTTGTTTCATATTACCGACCTACTTTTTTTACATGATATAGGCTCACGCTTGACTACAACTTGCCTGATGTTAAGAAACGTCATAATCTACGATCTAGCGCACTTGCCTAGAAGAAACCGGTTTACTCTCGACTTGAAGACCGACAAATTATAGTTCAAGGGTAATAGATTCGGGCAAGGAGTTCCACCGTTTGGCTGTTTACTTTTTATCTATTACTAGGTAGTTAAATCACAGTTTCTTCCCCAACACAGTGGCGAGGCGGCGGCGCAAGGAGAGCAGACCACGCCGGCAGCGGACCACCTTCTCAGCACACCAGACCCTCAGGCTCGAGCTGGAGTACGCCAGGGGAGAGTACGTGGCCAGGGCCAGGAGGTAAACTTGATCACTTGAACTTTAGACTTGAGTTTACATTGTATGTACCTACCTATTTATATATCGGTGGAGTAAAGGTAGTTTGGCACGCAGTTTTTTGTTTGGAATAGCGGCGGACTAATATAAATTTGCGAATTTTCAAAGCTTTTGATAATAAAATGCTGGATTTTGGGTATATATATTACGAACAGAATACAATACGTAAGATGGCAACAGATATATTTTACTAAATCATATAATATAAATATATGTAGGTACCTACATATATATATTTAACTGTTACTGAGTGGTGGCCAAGAACAGGCAGACGAGGAGTGGGTCGTCCGGAAGCGAGATGGGTCGACGACATTGTACGAGTCGCGGGTTCTTTATGGACGAGGTCTGCACAAGATCGACGCAGCTGGCACATTCAGAGAGAGGCCTATGCCCAGCAGTGGGGTAGAGAATGCTGTGGATGATGATATTTTACTACTGTACTGTTTACTTGTTACTATTTATTCGCCAATTCTCATGGCAGAATTCAAGATATCACGAGAGAGACCTACTTTCTTATCATCATTTTACAACGAACGCTTTAGTTTGTTTTCCTTATAAAAACTTATCGCGGAATATTTATTTACCAGTTCCGAGGTCATCGATCTCCAGCCAGTTCAATGTCTCTACAGCTTGGGCCAAATAAAGTCTCGATGTTTGAAATTATTGTGGCGAGTGTTTAACTTTGTATGTTTTGTAATTTAATCACATGACTACATACCTACACATAGATACCGAGAACAAGTGTCTATTCTAGCGTATCATAAACCCTACAGCATTCTATAAAACTTTTGAAATGTGTGATTTTTGTTAATTTGTAATTTAGAAATGATTTCCATTTCAGATGTGAATTAGCATCAGCGTTATCACTGAGCGAGACGCAAGTCAAAATATGGTTTCAGAATAGAAGAGCCAAAGATAAACGAATAGAGAAGGCACACCTTGATCAACAATATAGGTAATATACTTAGCAAGTTTAATTAAACTACTTAGCAACTAGGTTTGATTAAAAAAACCATCTTATACTAAACATCTGGGCAAATACTGGAAACTTATACCCTGCAGTGGATCTCAATAAGCCGATGATGACGATACTAAAAACTTCACATATGCCTAAATAAAATCAATACCATCTAGATTGAGACTGAAACAGATACAAATCATAGTTCTTACTTAGGTAGCTATGATTTTATTGTACCTGAGTTTTTTTTTCATAGTAACAAAACAAACATTCATAGGCTCATAGCTCTTACTTTCTTAGGTAGCTATGCTTTTATTGTACCCAAGAACACATTTTTTCATGGTAACATAATACTAACGGCTATCAAGAGACTAAAATTTATAAATCTTCATATGTTTATATTTTCATCTAAATTGGTAAACAGACATGATACACAATCACTAACTCCTGACGTTGAAATTAATTATACCGATTTCCTTTTCGAGTGAAAACTTTATGTCCTGTAAATTAAATTAATCTCTGGTATTAACAAATGATTATTTCCAGACACCTGGCCGCAGCATCAGGCCTGTTCCCGTCAGTTCTCGGCCAGCCCTACTGTTCCCAGCCCTGCCCCTGCTTGCCAGTGCAACCACAACCTTCAGCACATGACAAATAGAGCTCAATTTAGCTTAGCAATCTCACCTAGCTATTTTACTAAGAATATAATGCTAATGTTGACAGTATTAGTAACCAAAGCATAGTTTTAAGATGTATAATTTAATTGTAAGTTTTGGATCACAGATCTCTAAAAAATTAATATTAATCTAATCTTTCCAAAATGGTGGACAAAAATAGGTAAAGTATGCGATTGCTACCGAATAAATTAAATTAATTAAGACAGTTTGATTGAAATTGAAAATTGATTCAAACCATGTCTGAAGCCCTTCAGGCGGTTAGAAAACTCTAGAGTACGCCACACTCATACGAACTATAGATAATTATCTCACTCGTAAGCTAAATAACAACCAATAATAAAGCTGCTAGGACTTGTGATTGATTGACCTCATAGAAGGAGCATTTAAACAAATATTAATTGCCACTGGTTGAAATGTTTAAGTTTAATGCAGAGTAACAGTTTGCTGCCAACGAATATGTACAATAACTATGAAGTAGTGTAAATAAAAGGTCTAACTATTAAATGTACCTGTAGATTATGATATTTATACTGTGAATTAGGCAGGGATAGAATATAAAGTGATCAATAAAAGAGTTATAATATTTTCAATGTTTTTATTGTGATAGTCAACTTACCATGGCCTTTTCCGAGAGTCAAGCTCCGCCACGGATAGAAGGGTCCATGGAAAATAGTACATAGGTATTTAATTGTATGCACACGAGAAATTAAACATATTACAACCTCTACAATATGAAAACTTACATTTAGGACATAAAAATATAATCGTATTTCATTTTAAACATAACAAAGAACATAAGTTTATTTTATTTTTGAGAACGAATCTTTATTTATTACAATGTATTATGATTTTCGTTGGACTTTATAAAAAGTCATAGTCAGCTTACCATCAGACTAGCCTGGTGCTCGAGGCTTAGTTCACTTTAAAATTACAGACAAGTATCCATATTAAAATCGTAAATTCCTTAATTAATCTAACACCATAAACATTTAGAATACTTGAAAATATGTATTACTTCGATAGCTATAATGTATTTCGTGATTTCATACTTCATACTATAATTCTGGTCAAATATTCTATACTTAGTGTTGTCTGATCGTATAGTCTTGGTAACTTTGGAATGTCATAGCTATCTCTAGTAATATATAAAGGGTGTTTAAAATGGAAAAGAAGTTCGCACATAAAGTGTACAGCGGATCAACTTATCGTCTACAGAACCAATCGCTTAATGCCACAGTACCAATGTAACACAAACAATCAGACTAATATCTATACATTAACTTAAAATAGACGTTTAGCGTTCAATATGTTCCTGACTAACACAATGTGCCGGAAATCGGTGTTCGTAATCAAAACTTTAAAACTGTGATTGATTGAGTGCTAAACGACTAACATTAATGATTAACATCGAGAAAAAAATGAATCTATTGCCTAAACAGTACCTTTTGTTGTGAACCTCCTGTATATTGGTAAATTGAATTAACATGCAGTCTTCTTGTGGATCTTTGTACCGACTGTCGTATAGTGGGACTTGGAAACAATAGAAGAAGTGATCAACTACATCTCCATTGGAAGTACCTCGTCACCTGACCACAGACTACACAAGTTTAGTAGTTTCAACATGAGCATATTGAACAACTAAACCATGCAATCCATCATCAATTTGAACACTTCGTTCAAACACATAGTGTTCCAATTGATGATTGATTAGGTGAAGACCTATATTAACATTTGAGCCCAATCCATTAATGAATTAGTCAATTTAACCTAATGTTAAGTTTCTGAAATAGTGAATAGTCAAATAAACTTTTTATTTATTGAAGTGTCAAGTCCCACTATCCACACAGTGGCTACAGCTCTCCCGTCTGCCTGCACGCTAGTGAGTATGTGTGGCCGCTAGCCCGCCGCCGGTCCTAGCTAGCCGGTCCTACCTCCCGCTACCTCCACTACACTAGACTGCCTGAGTGCCTGCCTAGCGCAAACTACGCGCAACTTCACACCTACGCATTGAAAAATACCTGTATGAGTATACACTGTCACCGACACTTACGCTACATGTATGGTGGGTGGACTGTCTATCGAGCAGCATTTATAATCAAGTGGAAAAATAAATTGAAAATTCTTTACTGAGGTACGCATAAATTAGGTACTTATTAAATAGTTTATCATATAAATTCAAGTATTAAAATTGTGATGTCTCAAATATAGCCACAACTCAGCCTAATTCTGTATAATATGTATGTTTGTGTAGATGCCCGTGGCTTCTTTGATATAAAGTAGTCTATGTTTTATGTCACTCTCTCACAACCCATATAGCCTTACCAAAAATTATGATGATCTGTTGCTTACTAAGTGAGCGTGAGTGCTCATCATTAGGAAAATTATTGTTTATGTTTAAAAAAAACCACGCAAGTGTAACATTAAAACTAAAATCATAGGTAAAGGGAAAATTAAAGCATAAAGTTGTAAAATACTGCTCAATAGACATAGTTGAGGGACCTACACAACTAAAATTGCAATCAATAAAAGGCAATAAGAGATCTGAGATGAGTTACTTGGGGTCATTCATGAGTTGAGATCAGAGATGTGGTGTGAATATTTTTTATGATTAAATTCAGTATGGAGGCACGTCGGAAATGTATATTTTAAGTTATATTTTAATAGCATTTTAAATGATGCTGCCGCCTATCAAATATTAAGTTTAAACTTTGTTAATTTGGCATTTTACTTATGACAAAACATTGGATGGAAATTCAAAGGCTTCTGAGTAAGTTAATGTAATAACTTCATTCTATGGTTAGTCAATAAAGTATTTCTTTATGATTCATAAACCTTATAGCAGCTTGGATCATATTGCTGAAAAAGCTTATGCTTAAAAGCTCTGCCACAAGTTCTGTTTACATTTACAAATTTGCCATGAACTACAATTTCCATTAAAATTGGAAAGATAAATATTTACAGTATCATAGAGGTTACTTATTCTTAATATTTATAAAAATAAAGTTCTACAGGTAGCATATCCGTTATCTACAGGTAGCATATCCGTTATCTACAGGTAGCATATCCGTTATCTACAGGTAGCATATCCGTTATCTTTTTATTCTCTTTCTAATTCTTTATCTAGTTCCCATGTCACAAGCGTTTGCTTAGTGTGGGGCTAGATGGCACTGTATTAAATGCCTTGGTTTCTTTTCTTTATTTCTAAGCAAGCATCATCATCTTCGAGTCGTCTTCCAGCCCCTGAACGGGACTGGTAGGAACCCGTCGAGATAGTAGGCAAGGCTGTAGGCAAGCAGCATATTGCCGATGTTATATGTACCTACATTTCCATTGTACAGTATCATAAAGATTTCTTACTGTTTCTGTATATTTATTTATTTCTAGGCAAGCAGCGTTTTGCCCATGGTATATATGTATACATTTCCTCCGCCCTCCCTGCACAGTCACACAGGCTGGCAGACATACTCACAAGAGTCTAGAAGCGGCGCTGGTTGGCGGTGCTGTACCCGCCGGCCGCAGCGGTGCCGCCCGCGTTGTTGGACGAGTAGCCCCCGCCCCCGCCCTGGTTGCCCGCGCCCGCGCCGCCTGACACACACACATTTCGCAATATTATAGTTTGGGTTTTATTTATATAAAAAATAATGTAAGCGAGTGTGACTCGGCGGTTCCATGTCTGCTTTTCACTCTGGTTCGAATCCGGCCCTACACCAATGAATTGTATTTTCAAGTAATGTATGGATTTGCACCCCACTTAACGGTGGAGGAAAACATCGTGGACATGTCTTCCGTGGAAAGACGATGCCACCACGATGTATCTGCCCAAGCTGTTTTCTGAGACAGTTCTGTTATTGGTCACAGACATAACTAAAATTATTGATGTCAGTTGTTATAATAGAAATATTTTACTATCTTATTAAAATATATGTTTTAAAATAAAAGAATTATGTATATCCGTTATCAAATACCAATGACACAAGCGTTTGCTTAGTACGGGACTAGAGGGTGCTGAGGACACTGTCTCAAAATATTTATTTTATTTATATTTAATTATTGTTTTCTCTTTTAATTTTAGCTATGTGAGGTGTAAATGTATATTCCCCTATCCTCATACCCTGGTTGTAGGGCTGCGCTCGCTGCGTGTTGTAGTTGGCCCGCATGGGGCCGCCGCTGAAGCCCTGCTGGTAGCCGGCGCCGAAGTTGCCGCCGCCGCCGCCCTGCTGCTGCTGCCAGCCGCCGCCGCCGCCACCCTGCTGATATTATAACATAAAAGCTTGAGTAAAATACAATACATACAAACTTGTTGTCTGAAGCCAGCGAGGAGCATTCTTAGTTATAGTTATTTTGTCAACTAAAGACTTTGAAAAGGATAAAAACAATCATACGAAAAAAAAAATTATATGTAGGTACTTACTTAAATTATCACCAAGATGTTTTATCTATACTAACAAAAAGAAACACTAGTACTATATTAGTAGTACCAGATTAGTTGCTTGGAAGACATCGCTCTTAAGCCACCAATTAAAACGCAAAATTTGATGTCTATGATCTCATTTGTATTGATGTGTGTGTGGTGTTTTCATAGAATATTTATCTATCTATGTAGTAAAATCTCACCTGTTCTCCCCAGCCGCCCTGGTTGTTCCCCCAGCCGCCGGCCTGGTTGTTGTCCCAGGGGTTCTGGTTGCCCCACCCGCCGCCGCCCCCGCCTTGGTTGCTGTTGTAGCCAGAGTTGTAGTTACCACCTGGAAACAACACCACAATATTATTATTTGCAAGAGTCAAGTAATATAGTGCACTAGTGGATGCTCGCGGCTTCGCTCTCATTAAGAAGACGTAAAACTTGCATCCAACAATCCTTTCTTAGCGGATGCCTACGTCATAACATCTACCTGCATGCCAAATTTCAGCCCGATCCATTCAGTGGTTTGGGCTGTGCGTTGCTAGATCACTATATCAGTCAGTCAGTCATTTTAGAGTTTTATATATTTAGATTTTATATATTCCTTGTATGAAATATCTCAGTTTAGATAATAGAGACTTACATATGTGTGTATTATACTTTGTCAAAAGTCCATACAAACCTATTTCTAGAAAATTCAACATGCATAAAAATATAGTCTAGCTTTATAAGTATTACTTACCTAGTTTAAAACTAAACATGTCTTAGTTCACTAGGTATTTAGTTAGACAAGTATATTCAGATTATCAACATGCAAAAAACAACTTTTGTTCTTGGATATAATTCCCATGCAAGCAACAATTACATACACATACGAAGGACAAAAAAGTATGATAGTAAAAAAGTATAATGATGATAGAGATGTTAATGTGTTATTTTAATGGACACCACAGAAATCATGCATCACAATATATTATGTTACAGTCAAGAAGGCGTAAGCTGAGCTTTGCATTTGTGTGGGTGTACATAGATAGTGTAGGTGAGACAATCGGCTTCTCCAACGTGCGATAGCGCCATCTCACTCCCCCGCCCACCTGCCATACTTCACCCACACAAATGCAAAGCTCAGCTTACGCCTTCTTGACTGTACCATATTCTATTATATAAGTTGTAGTCTATTTATTGTTATTGTAACTCGGCCATTTTACAAGTCAATTTCAAATATTGAATATCTAGTATTCAAGTCAAAATTGCATTGACACTAAAGGCTCAATGATATCAATGTATCATTCATCAACATTTTAAGAATACATTACACAGTATATTAAACATTGTTTATGCAATAGAAATGTGCAGTGTATTCTATTCATAAGACAAGCATAAACATTCTAGTAAAAAAGAACTCTTTACAAACTACAGTACAATTTTTATCAAAGTTGACAAACAAAATGGCTGAATCAGGAAAATGTTAGGTCAAAAACAACTAGTTAATTTCCTCATCCTTTATCACTAGCACCGTAACCATTCCTGTAAGTAAGTATGTATGTAAATAATGTGTTTTACCCCAGCTCTGTGCGTTCTGATTGCCCCACCCGCCGCCACGCCCACCATTGCCTGAACCTGTAGCCATCTTATACTTAACTACATCATACTTTAGATCTTTTATAGCTAACAAGAACTAAAACAGATATAAAATAATGCTGTGTACTAACACACTATTAACAACATCACTATTACTGGAAGAATACTGAAGAATTAATAGTGCTTAATCAACAACAGAAAAACACACTATCACATTGTACTCTTAAATTAATAAAATGATTAATCTAAATACAAATCTACTGCTAATGATGAATGAAAGAAGTTCCAAATATTTAGACTCAAGTAAAGGCTTAATATGGATAATTGAAAGAGATAAGTAGAAAAGCAAACACTGAAATAAATGTGGACAATGGACATCCATAATAATTTAAGATATTGAATGAAGTACTTGACTTATAAGATGTCACCAAAAATTACTGTGAACTGAACAAATATATGTGATCACATAGCTCATACTGAGAAGAAAATAATCAAATACTTCATTCATATACCAGCAAAAAGAACCTATTAAGCATTACTTAAGGTTATTTCCCAATCTATATTACCCAACCTAACTAGAATTATTACAAGATGCCAATTGTATGTATGTATGTATATATGATTGTTATATTTGTTTATGTTTATTCATATGTAGTATAAACCTTTGTTCTATTTTTCATTATTTTATTTAATATCTGAAACACCTCGTCCTACTTATTTCGTTTGAAGAATATATCCCTGCCAGATTGGTTGCCTGGAAGAGATCGCTCTTAGCGATAACGCCGCCAATTAAAACGCTGATTCTAATATGTATGTTTTTTTTGTATTGTTTCATTTGTGGTGTTTTAAGTATTTTTATCTATCTATCTATCAATTTTTTACTACTTCCAATTTATAGACAACTGCAGCCTGTGAATAGCACAAAGCAAAGTCATAAACTTTGCAAATTAAGCCCAATTTTAGTAGTTTAAGGTAGTTCAATCATTCATTTACAGATAGATAAACCCTGTATAACCTGGTTAATTAAACACAACTTTTATAAAGACCAGGGATAGTTCTATCATCTTTTTCCCACTAATCAAGGAGCAAAAGGAAGGAATTAAATGATTTACTCCCCTCTCTGTAAGTGATGATGAATGAGCTATGTTTTCACACAGAGTCATAAAAAACATAAATGTACAAAAAAGACTTACATCTCAATAGGTATGTTTTTAATCACCTTGGTGCTACTTCTATTAAACCTAATGTACAGCTATATTTACCCCAGTCTTGTTGCTGGTTGGATCGTCCCCCCCAGCCCCCACTGCCTCCACCGCGGCCTCCCCTTCCTCCGCCTCCCCCACGGCCAGCTCCTCCGCCGGTACCACCCGCCATCTCAGACTTGGATAGAGCCTTCTTCACATCTAGACGGTGGCCCTTCACCTTATGGTTGGGGGTGCCTGGAAGGTTGACATTTTAAATTAGGAGTGTTAGGGAGCTCTATAATACAAAATGAAACTATCAGATCTGATATAAAAAAAACATGTATGTATGTATCAAAAGTTTTAAATAATAGGGGCTGAGCCTAATGGAAGCACATTATGATAAGCTATTTTGGGTGGCTAGGTGACGGCTGACATATCATTTTACAAGAGACATTAATCTAAAACAAATCTGCTAAAAGTATTGAGACTAGAACAAGTATATGTCTTAGAGAGTTGAACTTACCACAAATCTTATCAACAGGATCATAGTCTTCAAATTCAACAAATCCAAATCCTCTCTTCTTGCCAGTTTCTTTCTCTGTGACTAAGCTTACTGATACAATGTTGCCATACGAGCAGAAGTATTCTTTTAAATCATCTTCCTCAATATCTTGTTTTAAACCTCCTACAAACAACTTCTTGACTGTAGCACTTGCATCAGGCCTATTGATCTCTTCCCTGGGCACTGCTCGTTTAGGTTCCACAACTCTGCAATTGCCATTAAATTACAATCAAATTGTAAGACTTCATACAAATACATTATGTGATCTTGCAAAGCAGATGAACATTCAAATGCTCATTTTAGTGTAATTACTGTGGTGGTTTTTTTATTTTAAAATTCTTATCTGCTCATACAAGCCACAAAGGGTAGGTACCTAAGGAACTATTTCTTATTATTAGTTAATTTTTTAATTACAAACTTCACCACACACTTGAAATTACTTTGCTAAATTAGATGTTGCAGGAACAACATTGTAGCAGATAATGTCGCATATACAAATGTGTAAAAGTTTTCTTACCTTCCGTCAATTTTATGTGGCCTATTTTTTTGTGCATCATCAACCATGTGGGCTCTTGAGTAAGTAATGAAGCCGAAGCCTCTTGACCTCTTCGTTTGAGGGTCTTTCATGACCACGACGTCGACTATGTCCCCCCATTGCTCGTAAAACTGTTTCAACGACTGGTCGTTGGTGCGGTAGTCTAGGCCACCAATGAACAGTTTCCGCAGATGTTCTGGCTCTTCCTGCAAGTAACAATGTATAAATTATAACGCGTCAGTTGTGCTAGCCTATATAATTCAGTCTAGTTACAGTTAATAACTTACGTATTCATCGCCACCTCCATTCGGTTTCATGGTGAGTTGGCTTACTTGAAAACTAAGTTTATACTAACACTAAGCCGTTTTGTAGACTTTTAAGTAACCGGATTAAAGACGTTGTACACAAAATCGGCACTGTAAAAAGCACGTAATTGAAAGAAAACCTGAATAAAGATTGCAGAATTTGAGAAAAAAATGAAAAACGAGAAGCCGTGAAACGTCAGCGTCGCTAAAAGAATAATACCAGTAAGTGTAGAAAAATTACCAACACGGGCATATAGCCATATACCCCGACTACCCCGTTCAGAAAATGCGCCCGCGGCGGAGCTGCGGAGGGCAGTGCCACTAGTAGTGATTGTTTAATATACTTGTACTGTTTCTGATGATAACAAAACGAAAACAAAAGGTTAACTTAAACTGTTGCTTCAGGATCAGAACTCTAACAACAATATTAAAAAAATAAGACTATTAAAATATTTTTGTAGTTTATATTTATTTATAAATATATATTTATATACAGAACTTTTCGTTACGTTTTTACATTGTATTACAGTTATAATATCTTGAGAAACATGTAGCTGTTTTGTGTAATCCTTTATTTTGTATATAGGTAAGTTAAAATCACTGTGCCTACTCGCGTAGAATAGGTGTAGATGGCTTGTAAGAATTTTCTTGTTTTAGATTTTAGATGTGAAATTTTTCATTGTCTACCTGTTACCGTTTTTAATACGGAGCAAAAAATATGAAAAAAAAACACATTTTTGTAAAGTAATAATCATAATAATATTTACTTTATTGTTATTAAATTATTTATTTCGAAAGGTAATAGTTATACCGTACAAGTAAATATTCCTTGAAAGTTTGAAGCATCTACCTGTAAGCGTTTTTAATATTGAGCAAAAAAATACGAATAAAACACGTTTATTGTATGGGACCCCCTTAATGTATAGAATTTTTTTAATTTTTAGTATTTTTTGTTATAGCGGCAACGGAAATACATCATTTGTGAAAATTTCAGCTTTATAGCTATCACGGTTTATGAGATACTGCCTGGAGATAAACTGACAGCGGAGGCTTAGTAATAGGGTCCCGTTTTACCCTTTGGGTACGGAACCCTAAAAAGGCAAAAATAATAGTTGTACCTATATTATACATATATACTTACGTATCTTCCTATAGCTACAAAACTAATACATATTTTTGGTTCTGGTTAACGTAAAAAATAATATGGTAGGTAGGTTAGGTACTTCTACTATTTGAGTCGCATTCTTTCATTGTGACATAAGTTGGGTATCTTGTTTTGATAAAACAATATTCAGATCACATAAAATACTACGCACAAGTAGTAAGGAATGTTTACTTAACCTTGCATTTTTATTCCTCGCATTTTGGCGGCATATAAATATTTGTTAGTAAATAATGCGTATTAATAATTAATCCATCTATTTTAGGTAAATTATCCGATTCCTCTGTTTAAATCCTTCATAAATTTAATGGATTGAATTATATTTCTTATTACGCGAAAGAAAACACATCAAAATACTAGCTTTTACACCTACTATCACCGCTGGTGACTTGATACTAAGTGCGCTGCGCCACGGCGCGCTGTAGTATGACGTCACAAGCGGTTACGGGGCTCTCCGTCGGATTAGATATATTTGGAAACTTTGAATGCCTATAAAATCAAAACTACTAGGTATATTTAATTGCAACAAAAACTAGCGTATTTGTATACATACAGGCCTTACTGAGACATAATTGCAAGTGATTTGGCATACCTAGTACTTTTCTTCATTGTCGTGGAGACAAGGGCCGGTTGGACTGGCCACCTTAAAGACATTTTCCATGAATTGTTATAAGCTGAATGAGAAGATAATACATATATAAGATAGTACTATATAGATACTGAATAATTTTTGGTGCACAGGATGGAAATTGCGATTCAACGCGGATATGCGGCGAACGTGTTGTATGTTCTTCTGAATTGGAAGCGATGTGAAATAGGCTCGTTGAATAATATAATATGTTTGTTTTTTTCGAAACTTTTGGTCCGTGGGGTAAAAGCACGAAGTCTTTTATAAAAAAATTAAATAAAATGTTGATTGACATCACTAGAAACAAGAACGCTGGCTGGTTCCTTGCGCAAAGGATTTCTATAGCAATCCAGCGTGGGAATGCAGCCAGCGTTCTTGGCTCCATACCACATGTAGATTGTTTAAATTTATTTTAGATGTAAATACTCTTTTTTAGTTCTATTAGTGTTAATATGTGTAAATATTGTTTCTTATTATTTTAATAAATATAACTATATGTTTGTTTATTTAATGTGGTATTTGTTTTTTTTTTCGTACAAATTATTTTTAATGTAGGAAAATAATTAAGAAATTAGTTTAATTTTGTCACATTTAGTTGTACTGTAGTAAAAAAAAACTTTTTACTATAGTACCGATCCTAGACCTGCTGGGATCTCCCAAGCCCGGTGAAATATTTTTTCAGCTTGCAAGATATTTGATCATAGATCAAACTAAATCTAAACAAACCACAGAAAATAAAAATTAATCGAATAAAATCGACTTCTTTGTTGCGCTTATCACTTTACTATTAACTTCCGGTTATGTTCATTCATATTGTTCATTCTTTCCCTCGCCACGCGACGCATCTTCTTCACGTCATTCCATTCGTTTCATTTCCATTTCCTTTCTTTTTGGCGTGGCGTCAATTGGAGACGGTTGTGTGTGTTGCAGTGTGTCTGCTTTGTCCAAAAAGTTATTTTTTCTTAATTTGTGTATACTTTCTTAAGTGTTAGTTTAATAAAGCTATCGTCATGAGGCCGCAGCAAAATGGTGATGATGGATATGTAAGTATTTTTACTGCGAATTTCAGTCCTCTTCTGAATCTTCGAGTCATTGTTAGTCATTCCTATAGGTATATCTCATATGCAGATGGCCAACACATGCTTCCGAATTTTTTGTGTGTTTTTAGTCGTATTTCTTTATTTGTTGACCTGAGTTGGCTGAGTTGAACTTTTCGTAGTGTGTGCCTATTCAATTATGCACTCAGCGTGGTGATAAATCGGCCGCGTTGCGACGCCATAGTACCGCTACATGGCCGCCATTTTGTTAACAAGCGCCCTACTTTCAGGATGAGCCTGAGGTACACCGCAAAATCTTCATTGGTGGTCTAAATTACCGTACGACCGACGAGTCACTAAAGACACATTTCGAAAAATGGGGAGAGATCGTGGATGTGGTCGTGATGAAGGACCCAAAAACCAAGCGCTCTCGTGGCTTCGGTTTCATCACTTACTCAAAAGCCCACATGGTTGACGATGCACAGAACAACAGGCCGCATCGCATCGATGGACGGTAAGTTGTATTGTTTGCTACTCTATATAAGTATTTATTTATGTACCTAACCTATGTAGGTTCCTATGTCTCTGGAGAGTGTACCTACACACATTTACGTAGGTAATCTTTTGTAATAGGTACTGCAGCCCAGCTATGTGGAAACGTGTCCTCATTTTCACATCGTTTTATGCTGCAAATATCAAAGACTTGTCTTGGTGAATGTCTCGTGTTTATATCCACATGGCATTTTCTGACGAGACGACAACGTGCCTAACCTATTTTTATCTCTAGAGAGGTACAATGACCTCATTAGATTATCTTAGTTGCGAGGCGTTTTCATTGTCTGGTGAATCAAGCGATATCTCTTGTTTTATCCACAGTGTGGTTGAAACTAAGCGCGCTGTCGCGAGACAAGACATCAAGAACCCCGAGGCTGGCGCCACAGTAAAGAAACTGTTTATTGGTGGTATCAAGGACGACCATGACGAAGATCAGCTTCGCGAGTACTTTTCAAACTTTGGCACAGTTCAAAATGTCAGCATCGTCACCGATAAGGCCACAGGAAAGAAACGTGGATTTGGATTTGTTGAATTTGATGACTATGACCCAGTTGATAAAGTATGCTGTGAGTATCCTTCAATGTTTTCATATTGTAAGTTCCCCACAGTCTTGCCCCAGAATGGTCTAGAATGTCCACCTCTGGCTTCTCTAACTGTGGATATTAACTTATTGATTTTAGCTATACCTGACTGCCTCAGTGGCAAATCTGGTACGCAAATCAACAGACATGTAATTTTAATAGTTTTTAATCCAAATTTGATTAGAAACAAATACTTATTCAGCGAAATATTTTCAGTGAATGCCCCACACAAAATCAATGGAAAACAATTAGATGTAAAGAAAGCTTTACCTAAGGATGGTGGTGACCAGAGAGGAGGTGGCAGACAAGGAGGCGGCGGAAGGCAAGACAACTGGGGCAATGGTGGTGAGTATACTCTGTCTGAACATGGTGTGTTAGCGGTCTGTCTAATGTTTTCTGATCGCCGGATGTAACTATTACAGGAGGATATGGCAATAACCAGGGGGGTGGCTGGAACAACTCCAACCCGTGGGACAACAACCAAGGAGGTTGGGGAGGTGGTAACCAGGGGGGCGGTGGTTACGGGGGCGGCGGCGGCGGCGGTAACGGCCGCGGGGGTTGGGGCAACCAGGACTTTGGCAGTTACAATCAACAGAGCTACAGCGGGGGACCCACCAGAAACCAACAGTACAGTAATAACAGAGCTGCGCCCTACAACATGAATCAGGGCGGCGGCGGCAGCGGCGGCGGGGGCTACGGAGGCGGCAACGGGGGCGGCAACTACGGAGGGGGCCAGGGGGGCCGCGGCGGACGCTTCTAGACTACGTGAGTATACACACCTTCATACCTTCACCTACTACCACATCATCAATATTCATCATCTCGCTGATATCTCCCCACTGCTACCTTCCAAAATAGGAAGTCGTGTGGTTTAGATTTTGAGTCCTGTTGATTAGGATAATATATGAGCACTACATAGCATTAATTGAGCATAGGAGGACAGTTAATCGGCCACGCAAGACACATCTCATAGTTCGATGATTAGTCTAGTCCGGCGATAGTTCGATGATTAATGCTATGAAGGTAGCTGCTTATGTTAGCATGTTATTGTATTTTTGTACGTGTCTGATAACAGGTGTTTTTCAATCTCTAGGTTTCGTGCTAAGTACACTAGTAAAGCAGAGTATTCAGTGCTAGTGTAGGCAGTACGCTCCGGAGCCTAGATACGCGCCCCGCTCCACGCGACACATCTAGGAGACGCCGTCAGGATACTTACACTTATTTAGCAGAAGCTAGTGATTTTTTTAACTTTTTAGAAGATATGACGATAGAATTATGTGTACGATTGTAATGTGGTCTTCTATTTATTGTAGTACTTAGGTACTGACGCGACTTTACGCCTAAGGTTTTTATAGATTGTAATATTCGAGGAGTAATTTAGTACAAGATAGGATACTCTGTAAGAACTTCCCTGGAAGTAGAATATAGGATAGTAGACAGTTGACAAAACACATTTAATACTAGATTTATTGAATTTCCTTTACATATTTCTTATATTACTCAGTATTAAGTTCTCTTAAGGTTTAGAATTTATTGATGACTTATAGGCTAATTAAATGTAAAATAAATTTGAATACAAAATCAGTAGGGTTGTTTTCTTAGATTTGTAAATATTCCTAGATATTTTTCTTTTTAATTTCTCTCCTGTCAGCTGCAAACATCAAGTTGCGTTTAAATTTAATTATAGTTTTCTACCTATTCTCGTCTAATAATATTTTAAAGTAAAATGCAACTGCTGACATTATTATAAACAGAGCAATGATTGTACAGATAGTAATAAATAGTTATAATAATGTTAGCCATAGAAGTATTATTTTACAAAAAATCGTGATTACTTGTTTTTCTCAGTAAACCGAACCGTCAACCTTCCGTTATATCCTAACGGCAACATGTGCCACTTTCCCGCTCCCTCCGTTACATGTAGTTTACAGCAGTACGAGTAGATGTCGCCTTGACAGATTAGTCAGCATACTCATTGCGAGATACACATCATACAGTTTTGGTAAGCAACGTTATTCACTGGTCTTCCAGCCTAGAAGTAAATATAGGCACATAGGTATCTATCTTTATAAAAAGTTCATCGTGTAGGTTAGAAACGATTGCGACCTAATTTGTCAATTTAAAAGTGAAGGGAAGCAAGCTGCCTGAATATTGTGCTTATCATCTAGGTCAACAGTCGCGTTCTTATCGTTGGCTTCTTAATTTCATACGTTTGTAACTTAATACCGCTACATAGGTACATTGTTCGTGTTTTCGGAACTAACATGCTTAGGTCAGATATGAGATATCTTTTTGTATTATTTATTATCTACTTACTGGGTTGGACCATTTTTAACCTACTATAGTACATAGTACCTACCTACTGGTGTTTGATATGGTAGCCAATGAATAGGTATATATAGGAATAGGCTTACCTAGGTAGCTGGTGTTAGTAGAACCTCACCTGAAGGTAAATGTGTAGGTTGGTAGGTATTAATTTAAATATTTGATAGGTAGGTAAAGTGAATCTGACGACGAGAAAGCCATAGATAGGCACTTGTTAGGATTTCAAAAGGCTTTTGTGACTAATGACAGTTACGCTGTTTTTCTTATTATAGACAAGATTTTAGGTGCTATTTATTTTCTACCTTCGTCGTATTTTAAAATTATTGGTCCAGGCTATTGGTCTCAGGTTGTTGACAATAATTATGGTGGCTCGTAATTTTAGTTAAATGCATTTGGTAGTACAATGAGTTGTTTTATATAGCGGATTAGAAAATCTCAAAAGATAGGTACCTAGGTAGGCACTGAGAGATAATATCCTTCTCGATAGTACCCCTTTACGATAGGAGATAGTAATTGTATGGACGTATTGTAGGTACTGGTGTGGGAGACTCCGAGTTGTATAGATTTAGTATGTACATAATATTTTGACATAAAAAATATAAGGCACATTTTTTTACCCATGTTATATACCTACCTAGGTAGTGTTAGCAGCTTTATTTTCACGAAGGGTTTTGTTAGTAGGTACCTACTTACCTAATAAAATTATGATCAGTACCTATAATATTGGTAGGAAAGTAAGTTTTTACGGTGCGAGATCACTGTATCCCGGTAACTCACAACAATTAACTTCCGAAATTATAAGTCCAGAGTAAGTTCAAATCTCAAGTTACCTACGTCAGGGTAGCAGTTATGAGTTATCTAGGTAGGTCGAAATTGTTCTATGACATTCCATTCAGTAAGATAGCTGCAGTGATTCTATTTTTTAGATTCTAGATCAAAATATGATTGAATTAGTACCTATAATATTTACTTAAGTAGGTACCTACATATCTATGTATATAAAACTCAAAGGTGACTGACTGACTGATATAGTGATCTATCAACGCACAGCCCAAACCAATGGACGGATCGGGCAGAAATTCAGCATGCAGGTAGATGTTATGACGTGGGCATCCGCTAAGAAAGGATTTTTGGAAATGTCACTTTGAGGTGAAATAGGGGATGCAAGTTTTACTTTCTAATGCGAGCGAAGCCGCAAGCACCCACTAGTCGATCATAAAGATATTCAATGTAGGTAAGGGAGCTGCAGTGCAGGCGAATAAATAGGTATGTAGGTACAGTTTCAAGCTGCTTTGCACCTAACATAGGTATTTGCCTATAGGTACTCTACAAACTATGAACACATTCATATTCAGCTGAGTAATCAAGTCAGCTGCTCTAGCAACTGAGTAAATAAACTTCGGCACCAAAGATAGGTACTCCTGCTTTAATTTTTCATTTGTTTTTCTACTGGTACCTAATTTTATGCGTTTACGTATCGGTAATAAAGAACTTTCAATGTAGGTAGGTAAGGGAGCTGCAGTGCAGGCGAGATAGGTATGTAGGTAGTTTCAAGCTGCTTTGCAAATAAATGCTTTGACTATGAACACATTCATTTTCAGCTGAGTCATCAAGTCAGCTGCACTAGCAACTGAGTAAATAAACTTCATATCATCCAAAGATACTCCTGCTTTAATTTTTCATTTGTTTTTCTACTAATTTTATGCTTTTATTTTCATGGTGAATTGGTAACGGCGAGCACTTGCCGAAATGCCTATTTATAAGTGCCAAAGGTAAGTCTTTATATTTTATCAATCATCCACTATTTACATACCTAGTTATTATTTAGTTACTAAACATTTTTATTTAAAAAAATAAATGATTAAATAATTATACTGGTTTCATTACATAAACATCGATCTTTCCTGGTCCCGACCCCTTAACATTAGGTAGGTAGGCAGTGCCTAAGTAAGTTAACCTACTTTATCTATGCACGTATTTAGGTACCTACTTATCAACCACAACAAAATCTCTATAGGTACCTATCTGACAAATGGTTGATAATGCAAATAGGTAGGCAGGTACCGCAGCAGCTTTAACGCTAAGTGAAACAGGTAGGCAAGGTACATAAAACCATTGCAGTATGTAGGTATATAACTCAAGAATATTCGATAGGTGTAAACCTACCTTACACCTATCGAACTGCAACTCTTCCCAAAAAATGAGAAAAGCCTTATGTAGGTACCTACCCTGTCTAGAATAGCTCACGACAGAATAGCGCCTGGTGTAAATTTTGCTCAAATACGATTGCAAGTAGCATGCTCTTAACGGTATTAGAATTTGAACGTTTCCCGTATGTAGCTCAGCTAGCAGAGGCAATCGCATTCGATTACTAAATTGTTAAGCAAAGGTTGACGCGGTCAGTCTTTGGAATTTGGATGTGTGACCACGTGTGACCGAAAAGTGGCATTCCATTTAGGGCGCTTCCGTGGGTCAGATGACACGTTAAATTGTAGGTCCCGGCGGTTTGTCTAGTACACCAGTTGTTAAAAGCCATGTCAGAGGCCCTTAGGGTGGCTTGATAAACTCTCGACACCAGAGTTGGCCACTCTCAATCGATAAGAAGAAGCGTTTCCTGTCGTGGATTATTGAGCAAGCGCTCTAGAAATTGCCGTTCTTTATTTGTAGGCGTTCTATACTAAGAATTGCTATAAAAATATTATAATGCTTAGCTGCATTGCTTTGATTGCCTCTGCAATTTGCACTAGCTTTTTCTCTATCTGAGAAAAGGTACATAGTACATACATAGGCAGTGTAGAAAACCAAATACATTTTTGTAGATATCAATCATAACGTAGGTCACGTTATAGTAAGTACGTTAGGTACCTAGGAAATTGTACCCTATAGTATGTTAGGTAGGTAGTTCTACATCTAGGTATATAGTTTCCTACATTAACCTATGAGTTCTCATATTGTGTAGATCACGATTATTTCTCGTCTCGACAAGATCGCAGGCAGTTATTACCGTCACGATTACGTGTAAGCGGCTGGCACGCCAGTTAGTTGCGGAAACCATCGCTGATTTCACTTTCGTTTATCAACGTGGAAAATCCGCAATCTACTCTACCGGAAACAGAGGAAATTGAACGTAAGTAAACTATCATAGCTATTGGTAATACTAATACCTACTAATAGATATGTACAACGCTTTAAAAGTAAGTATAGAAGTTTTTTTCCGAACTTGTATAAATGTTACAAAATAGTAAACAATAAACTTAGGTTAAGCAGCTTGGGTATTCAAAAAGATATGAGTAGTTTCATAAAAATGTAACATACGCAAAAGTGGGGTGGATGAGTGGGGATCCAGTTCAAGTAGACATAAGGGCTTACACATAACATCTACTCTGTATGTTTTTTGATTTGATATTGTTACAACAGCCCAGCTGATATTCGACATAAACTATAGCAAGACACCTAATTTTACTTAATTTGTTGAAAAATAAACTATAGTTTATATTTGCGAGTTCAATGGCAAGTACTCTTACTTACAGAGAGTACGTGTACATGAGGAAGGTAGCTTTACTTGACGATAGTGAGGTACCAGCTGTTTATAAAAATACCGTTAGTCTTTACAGGCTCATAGTATAGGTAGACAGGTACGCACGGTTCAGCTGAGCTGGTAGATGAAGGGGTTCCAAAAATGAAACATTTTTATAAGAACCAAGGACGTTTATTCGCCTACATGGCTACGCTAATACTAACTTACAAAACAATACTTAAAACTAAACTTAGTTACAATACTACCTGCGTACAAAAAAGGGACAGCGTGCACATGTGTGGGTTGGGAACGGACCGCGCGGCAGGACACTGGAGCCGTCTCCAGTGTTGATAAAAAAAAACATTGGTTATTGCAGATGGCAGGACATAACTCCTCCGTCCATAAGAATGAAATTTTACGATGATGAGTTAATCAGAGGAAAATTACATTAACAATTTTTTTAAATGTCCATTAAATAGATATCTGTATTATAATGTGTTCCGTTTCAACAATTATAATCAAAAATCAGTTTCACATATTTGAATAGAAAAATGGGTTTTATACAATTTAACAGAATAATACAAATAATAGTTACACAGAACTAAAAGGTCATGAATCGAAATATTACACAATGACATGTATATAAACTAATATTTTTTCCTTAATAGCTTTAGAAACCATAAAAATCATTTAAATCTGTCTACACAAAGTGTTACACAACATTAACAAAGAAAGACTATAAAAGATGATAGTAAAGTAAAACATTTAAATTAGAAATTAGTGAAAACGCACAGGGTTGTATCAAAATATAAAAAAACGAACTCGGTTAAAATTGACTATAACATTGAGACAAAAAAATTGATTCAAATCAATTAATGTGGTATTCCATCTATTTTTTAATATTTTAAATTGCAAAATAATCATGGCATATAAATAAACATTTGTAAGTTTAAATTATTAATTGAAATCATCAGTAGCGTTTTTATAGCATTATGTTAGATAATATTAATATTAATTAAAATACATATTCATAAATTATTATGCATTGCAAAATAGTGATTAGTTATGATTAAAATGAATTGTTTTAAAATGACATGATAATTAAGATGTGGCAAATAAAATATTTTTATGATTAGTTCAGAAATTGAATATCTACTTACTATATATGGTATGTGTGTGTTAACAGATAGCGGTATTATAAAATTATTTGTTACAACTTGTTATCAATCACATAGTTTCACTTCAGTGGTTGTACATAATGAATAAATCAACGTATAAAAGCTCAACATTTTTGCATATGAAAAATTGTAACCGCAAGACTACCTACTTATAATTTATTGGTATTACTTAAACGATTTTAATAGAATTACACATAAAATAAAATTATAAGTTACTTGTTAGAAACTGCATTTCAACATTTTATGGGGGAATTTTAACAAATCATTGTTTTTACATGGATATGCAAATAAACACATAGGCAATGTAATGACGAAGAAAATTAAATACCTAGTTAAAGTAAATTTATATTTTAAATTTTAGAAGACGAACACAATAATCTGTTATATTGTCCATTGTCTGTTCCGCAATTTTTTTTTTCACTCCTATGTAACGTTGTTTAATCACTCCAGTAACGTTATCACACACTGATTGGGATTTCACTGTTGTAGATTAAATATTTCACTAGTTTTAATTTAATGGCTTGCACAAACACTTTTATATTCACTGTGTTTCTTAAATTCGCGCACAGAAGGTGTCGATGTAAGGCAGTTTCAACCGCCACCAGAGCTGGAACTTAGTTGAAATATCAGGAGACATCATGAAGGCGACAGGCAGAGTTACCTGCATCACTTTTAGGATAGGATTGGATAGGTTTTAGGAACATAAACTGTTTTACGTATGGGGCAACCATCTAGTAATTAAAATGATCTCAACTTGACAGATATATTGAAATTATTAACTGAAATTAGTAGTATGTAACTAAATTAATACCTAACACACAAAATTACATTACTCATTATAACTTAACTAAGGTGGCTAGATTTTGTAGCCTCATCTAATGCTAGAGCTTAATTCTACTTAGCTAAGTCGCTATTGACTCCGCCGATTTCTAGTGCAGAGTGCAGCGACAACTTGTAAGCAAGCGATGCTTGTCTCACTCCCAAGTTACCTAGTCTAAACTTACCTAAGTCACTATGCATCCCGCCGATTTTTGTGCAGTATGCAGTGACAACTCGTAAGCAAGCGATGCTTGTCTCACTCCCAAGTTACCTAGTCCTACTTACCTAAGTCACTATGCATCCCGCCGATTTTTGTGCAGTATGCAGTGACAACTTGTAACGCGAGCGATGCTAGTCTCAGTTACAAGCTCCCTAGCCTAAGATCTATCTAAGTCGCTATTGATTCTGCCGATTCTAGTGCAGAATGCAGCGACAACTCGTAAGCGAGCGATGTTTGTCCCACTTACAAAGTTCGTGGAATAGGTAGGAGGTCATGGGATTAGTGATGGGTACTACTCACATGCCGTCGCAAACCCTCCATGAGTATAGCTGCCGGCGCCGTCCTCTGCTCCAACCTCGAACCAGTTTCTTCTACAGCTGCACACGCGTCCAGGAGTCGTATTTCTTTGGTTCACGGATTTAGGTTCCAGAACTTCGTGATATACACCGGCTGATGATGTCACTAAAGAAGTCTGGACTTCCTTTAATCCGCACCGGCTGCGCCAGACAGGTACGCACGGTTCAGCTGAGCTGGTAGATGAAGGGGTTCCAAAAATGAAACATTTTTATAAGAACCAAGGACGTTTATTCGCCTACATGGCTACGCTAATACTAACTTACAAAACAATACTTAAAACTAAACTTAGTTACAATACTACCTGCGTACAAAAAAGGGACAGCGTGCACATGTGTGGGTCGGGAACGGACCGCGCGGCAGGACACTGGAGCCGTCTCCAGTGTTGATAAAAAAAACATTGGTTATTGCAGATGGCAGGACATAACTAGGTACTAGAAGATAGATAGGCCTTTGTTCAGCAGTGGGCGAAAACAGGCAGATGATCATACAGGCTCATTGTAAACCAGTAGTAAAGTGCAGTGCATCCAGATGAGCGAGTGTGGAGCAAACCTTAGACCGTGAGTTGGAGAAAGTGCGCGCGAGGTGGTGGGCGAAGACCCCGGCGGGCGCACTCGCAGCGGTGGCGCGGCCGCGGCCGACCTGCGCACGCGCCCCTTGCGAAATAATGCCTGCGCGCCGCTGCTCGCTGCCAGTCCTCCGCAGTGGTCCAGCGCAGAGCTGAGATGCCACTCAATAAATAGTGGCGTGCCCGAATAACACCACGCGCCCGGCCCCGGAGCACAATGTGTCAATGGAGATTTGTGATTGCCATTATCGTGGTCCTTTCGGTGCAGGCCTCCGCCAGGGAGCTCACTTCGCCCATCGCAGCGCTCAACAATCATGTAAGTTGGTTTTGGGTGACAATCTATTGTTACTCATACTCCCTAATGCAAGTTTTATATTTACTTAGTGAAGATGTTCTTGTGTTTTGTTTAGATATCATTATCACACGGTGAGCAAAATTAATTCAAATTAATGCAATTATTTTAAATTTATTAGGGCATTTTAAATACCTAGGTACCTACATTTTATATTGATTGATTTTTCTGCCTGTCTTGGATCCGTAGGTACCTACTACAGTAAATTTGTAACACAACGTAATTCTGTGCCATCCATAATTTCATCCCAATAAATAAAATCGTAAAGAAAGGTAGGAATCAAAATATTTCAGTTCAATCAAAGCAGTGTTTGATTGCAGTTTACAAAATTATTTCGTAATTTGGAAATTACTTTATACCTAATAGGTATTAGTTTTTAGCCCAAATATATTCCCGCATTTATATGGACTTAAGTCCCCAATGACTAGCGAAAAAAACTGAAGACTCAATTTTCATATTAGACACCCTACTTTCATGTGTTGGTTAAAAGCATGGCATTTCATGACGTCACTGGTGAATCACTGTCTCCATGGTGTCGGTCATAGAACTAGTGCGGCGGTGCAATGACTCGACGAAGCACTTTTACTTTCCTGCGACCATTAATGCAATTCTCACTGCAAAGTGCAAATATGCACATTACAAACATAAGCCGATGTGTTAAATAACATTATAGTCATATTAATTATGTTATTAATTGCAAGTAAGTGTAATTTGGTTTAACGGTGATTTAAATTGTCAACTGTGACTTGACAATCACGCATCTCATGACACGATACTTTACACAAATGACATACGTAAGGTATAAATACTTATAAATAGGTAAATATTTTTAATACATACTTTGATCATTTATCTTATATCAGAGTATTTCAATTCCATTATTTTATTTACTGTAAGCACTGTGTGTCATTTTTTAGACAATGGTTTTATCACGCTACACCTACTTAGTATATCATACGAAAACAGATCATTTGATATGATTATTTATGTAATTACCTACTTTTAATTATTTTGTTTCTTCTATCCTTACCTTACATTATAAATATATTCAGTTTAAATAAATTTGTAGTAGTTAAATGAACTCAACGACGTTATCAAATGAAATCGAACTTATAGTAAGTTTGAATTTATTTAATTCGTCTTGTGTCTACAGGAACATAGTAATTAACTAATCTAGATTGAGCTCGTTTTATTTGTTGCAATGAATAGATATTCACCATGGTAGATAATAACCATGGATTAAAAAAAAAGTTTTTTGTTAAGTTAAAAAAAATCACATACAAGATTTAGTCGCAAAACGTTACCTTAAGTTTTTAAAAAGTTTTTTAACTTAAGTACCACTTGTTTTGATTTAAGAAACAGCGGCCGCCACCGGTAGCCGGTAAACCCTCGAAGCATTCGATGAACAGTAACAGCCACTTACATTATCTAACGTTTTGTTCAAAGAATTTGTACTTACAAGTTACATTGTTGCATACATTTGCTAATTGCAAGGTTAGGTAAATGTGCGAACTGAACTAAGGTAATTTTAATTTATGTAACTTGGGGCCGGAAATTCTACTTTCGCTCACGCTATTAAAGTCATGTAGGAATCAATGTTATATAAGACAGATATGTATTTGTAAATGGAAGTAGGTTATTATTTAATTATTACGCAGATTTTTATACAAGCATCGAACATAGTTCTGCATATATTTAGATTATCATTATTCAAATAAAGTTGCGTATTCTATCAAGCAATAATGTTAGCGTTGAATGCTTATTTTTAGCAGAATTTTTCTAATATATGACATAACATCCATGTAACATTAAAATACTACGCCCTGTCATTATAGATTAAGCTGATTTATTTTTTATGATAATATATATTATTATTTATATTAACTCCCTGCCTGACTCTGTTCCCCACGTACTATAATCCAGCGATTTTCAAAGCGAGAGTGAATCGGTTCTTATCGGGTGCGCACGCTCCATCTTAGGCCATAGCTTTTGCTTGCTATCAGGTAAACTATGGCCAAGTGCAAACCCAATCAAGTTAAAAAAAAATTATAACCCAAATAGCAAGGTTAGAACACTGATCTAGGGTGTAATTATCACTTATATTTCCGATCAATTAAGATAAGAATGTTAAACTGCTATAAAATAATTGTTTAGTAGGTTCCTGATATCATATCATCAAAAATCTATAGCTACCCTATAAACAATAAAGGCACTTAGTGGCGCCACTGTGCACTTTCATCACTTTACTGATAAACGAGTGCGGATAACAAAACGAGAGCAACAGAACAATTACTACGTGAAAGGCATTCGTGATCATTTCGAAAGTCTTCAGACCTTATTATAAATGTATTAAAATGACGTTTGATTGAAGTCCGAAGAGCTTTGTCTATAAACTGATGGCTGATGAGTTGCGCTTGAGACTTAAGTCGACTTTTATACGTTTCACTGACTTATTTATTACTTACATAGATTATCATTAATTCATAAACTGAAATTCCAAGTTAAGAACTAAACGTTACAGAAATTAGTAATTACATTATAACTATCTCGTCATTTTACCATCATTAGTTTATAATATTATTTCCTTTATGTCAATTCTTACAATTACATAATATATCACAATAGCTGTGTAAGGGCTCATATATAGAATACAACATAAATTGGCTGTAGTCACTTTAAAAATATCCTTAAAGCTATAAATTTAGCCATGTAAAAGTATTTAATTAGGTTTACTATCTCGTGTTTCCTTGATGTCTTCGTCTTATTTAAACGCTTAGTATGCACATATTTTTATTTACATAAACAACTCTACTTTATGAGATAATAAATATTTAAAAGTAACATCTTACTAAAATCTATACTAATAATATAATAAAGCTGAAGAGTTTGTTTGTTTGTTTGAACGCGCTAATCTCATGAACTACTGGTCCGAATTGAAAAATTCTTTTTGTGTTGAATAGACCATTTATCGAGGAAAGCTTTAAGCTATATAACATCACACTGCACCTAATAGGAGCGAAGAAACAATGGAAAATGTGGAAAAAACAGGAAAAATGATTCATCTTTGAGGGCTTCCGTTGCGTGTGCTGCAAAAACGGCTTAATATAAAAAAAATGTGTATGAAAGAATTATTCCTCTTGAAATGATGTAACAAAATATCCGCAACAGTATATGTCTATCATTTAAGGTTAACTCACTAGAACCGTTTTTATGGTAATAACTATTCCACGCGGACGAAGTCGCGCGCACCAGCTAGTTACAAATAAATGTACACAAATATCTTTGCGAACTTGATATCGCGCGTTCATGTCTTTTGTTTGACCAATTTTAATAATGTTGTACTTAGATACTTTATACTTTGATACTCGTATCATATCAAATGACAAATTTAAAGTTTTGTGGTTTATTTTAGTAACAAATTGACGTATACAACTATAAGACAAAATGCAAATGACATACAAAGGCCTCATCTAATCTCAAGTATATGTCCTAAGACCTATGTAAATAGTTTTTAGCAATTATTTGTGCTTACTAAATACCTAGTACCAGCTAGACAAAGTTAGAAATGCCTTACTCTATTAACCATGACTTGGCTTTGAACTTGAGACTACAGTGTCGATCAGTTGTCTTACATCCAGCAGCCGTGACCACAGAACTTGCGAAATTTGGCTATTCATTAACTCGGTCACGGGTGCTTACAATTTAGGCTCTATCTTGTATGAAATAAGCTCTAGATAGTGGCAGCACCCTTGACATGGTTAGAAGATATTGGGTCCTTTGAAAAAATGAGATATAGAAAAACAAAGTTTACATTATTCAATCAATTAATTGGATAAGACGAATTAATGTCTAGAAAAGTTGGATAACGTTTAATTCTTCTTCGTTCGAGTACTAAACCTAAATTTTACTAACTAAATTGTTTGTAACTTTGTTTATTTTTCTTTGCTCTCGTTTGTTCGATTGCAAACTTTGGCTAAAACACCATTTTCATTGCTAGTTAGAACAAACACATGTGAACACAATTAATGAATGTAGCCTTATTAAAGTAGCACACTGCCATGTGCGTCGCCAACCTTAGCCTGATTATTGTTATGTCACACGAGTGACATAGTTAGCTAACAAACTCTATATGACAACAAACAAACGGTACAATTTCGTCATACAGTGAAGAAGTTACGTGACTCGGTCAGTTGACAAGGCGGGGAAAGCGTTGGAATTCTACAGTATTTGGTATTCAACGAGGCAGGCTTGTCACCAGCTTTGGAGTCCGTGGATTCAGCCAGTGTATTCATGTATTAGGAGAATGTAGGTAGCATGTGGGTGTGCGACACAGATTGTTATATTTTGACGGGGATCTTCAAGGTTCATTATGATGACAGATGTATTAGTCTCAGATATTATAAATCATACTATAAGCGGTAAGCAAAGAGTATTTTTGTAGTGTTTTTTTTCTTTGGCCATAACTTTGTATTGTGCCTGTTCTCAAGTAAAATTTGTTGTGGTTGAGAATAACTGTAGCTATTTCAAATGACAAATATCTAGTAATAAAGAAAATTTTAAATTTGACAACAGGCTCCGTAGAGCACATCGCGTTGAACGACAGTGATGGGACGAGAAAGTGCAAGCGTTACTAAAATTGAAGCAAAAAAGATAATAGCCGGAACACGGTTGAGATTGTGAAAGCAACATTGACATTACTTGCCAATTAACCGGCGAATTGCGCAACTATGGCGTCGTCTCGCGAAAGCAACCAACTTAAACGATAAACAAAAACTTATATAAGTGCATTTCCGTCGGAACCACCAAAATACCCGTTTTACACGTATGATGTAACACGTGAGGTAATACACGAATCTAGCACTCTTACCTACTTCCGATACAAGCAATTAAGCACACGCGTAGCAACAAGCTTTGATGTAGAAAGAACCTAGATAGATAGGTAGTCGAGAAAAAATAGGCATTGTCAAGAAAGTAGCGTCCTTAAGCTTATAGGACGCAGAATGGCTTCATGTCAGCTAAGTATGTAGAATACTGGATGTATGTATATTAAAGTCACTTAAACTGCGAAATATGTATATATATTTATAAACCATCTATAGATAGATAGTTATATCGACATCGAGCAAAATAGAACAACTACCTAATTGGGATTGATGGATGCGTTGACACGGTTGTTTTATTATGGCCATCAACTTACATCACAGTGTTGTAAGTAATGGCCTTCGTATGGAAGAAACCAGTGATTCATGATTTGTGTTTGGTATTTCAGGTCACGCCAAGTAATAGGTCGTCGAGGTTCTTGTTCGACGCCATTTTTGGCTTGGAAGTGCCTTTACTAGAAGAACAGAGCGTAGAGGATGACGAGGAAGATCTCAACTTGCAGAAATGTTCTTGCGGTAAGTGCATTAAGGTGTTGGAGTCCTAGTTTTAATACAATACACGTAATAAACAAAATTGTTTTTCACTGCATTGGATTAGAAACCGCATGTTATTGCATCGAAGTCTTACCACATTTCAATTGGACATCGTTAATATGTCTTTGAATGGAACACATTAGCCGTGGTTGCTACTTTTTATAGTTTCTAAGTACACTTTGATAACATGCCAAAGCAAGTCGTCATTAGACATTAGACAACTATAGCTTCACCATGCGACTGTTGTTTCAGTTTATTTCGCAACCTTTATTCAAATACCTTGAGTAGGTTTGATTAGAGTAATTTTAATAATGTCATAATGTTCAAATTAGGAATTGGTCTCGTTTTTTTAATCACTTTGTTTATTAGAGTAAGTGATCACTTTTTACAATGGAAACCCGCGAATCACTTAGTAATATCCCTTTTTGGTTACTCTCAGTCTTGAACCACCGAGATACAGGCCCAGGCCTAGTTCGGGGTTCACAAGAAACACACATTGACATTGTCTACATTAATCTAGTACCTAATAAGTTATGTTAAGTAGTACAAGTGTTTTGTCAAATATATCTTTATATATCTTTATTTATTCTTCGGCCAACATTTATCCGTTTCTTGTCACTCTTATGGAAAGTAAATACTTAGATTCCCTTTCAATCTTAATGATCTTCATTCACGTTCACTTATAGAATGCGGGAGAGCAAACCCTCTACCTAGAAAGTTGGGTAAGTTTGAGGAACCTGTAAGCCGTAGTGTTTACCTTGCCTGTGTATTTACAGCCACAAACCTATACCTATACCTGCACACATCACATAAGTATATGGTAGATGCACTTGTATAATTTTTGCACATCACTGTATTTTGCTTGTGTAGTTTTTAGTTATTATGTATATAGAACTGTGTTTCACTTGATCAACAAGATCTATGTTAATAAAATATACGAACCATTATAATATCAGCGCTTTAGTTAATATTCAGTGCTTTTGCTTCAGTTTTGTTACATATTTTCAGCTGTTTATTTCATTAATTTTTCTCGTAAAAATGCCACTGTAGAAAGCCCTGCTGTCCCATTCGCGATTGAACATAAATATTATCTCTTTCTTCGGAATTTTAACTACATACAACGCCAACTGGTCAGAAAAAAGTGCAGTCGATTTCTTTCTGACCCCAGCAAAGTTCATGTCATTGTATACGTATGGAAACACAATAGAACGCGTGTGATTTCCGAGCTATTGTCAGTAATGTGCGTAGTATGATGCGCCTGCGACGTCACGCGGTATCATGTGAATCCATGTGCATTGAACTGCGGTGATAGTGAAAGTGGCTCGGTTCGCTGCCGGTTGTTACTTGCTCTGCACTTTGTTACTCGTTATTTAACGGTAAACCGAACTTTGGCAGGTTGACACGGATTTCGTTTTGATCGAGCTCTTTTTAATGCGAGTGATTTTTGAGCGGCTGTTTTACGTGGTTTGTATTATATTTATATGAAAATAACATTCCTGATTTCAAGAATTGCTGCAGTCTAGGGTGTAACAAGTTCACCTTGATGTAATCTATAAAAAATTGAATTGAAGATCGATGGATTGTAGGTTTTTTACTTATTTTGTATTTTATTTCCATGTTATTTCACTTCGCAAACGAAGTAATACAATGAATGGTATTTTAGAAAGCGAACTAATGTATACGGTTCTCTTACTTTAACGGTATGAACTGAACCTATGTATTAATTTCCGCTACTATTTTTAGCTAGTTAATTACAGCTCCCAGTTCGAAAGTCGCTTGTATCAGCATTGAGATCCTGTCTTTTATGTCGTAGCTAATACCTAGTGTACATTCACCCCAGGGCTTGCACCCAGTACCATGTACTAGCGGAAATATAACCAGCTGTAGATATCTAGTTAGGCAGGCTCTACATTGAAGGCATCGACATTGATGTAAACCTTACTATGTTGTTTACATTTCATTTGACAAACAATACTTGATTGCACCAGTGTAAGTAGAGTACCTAGTAAATTACGACAAAATTATGTTATTAATTTCACCCAAATTTTAATTTTACTTTCATTTAATAACAGCTAGCAATTTTACCAAATAAAGAGACTACGAGTATTTGGTGCCCCTTACTGCAGTCCAAAATTCAATTTTGTATACATTCGATGATTCGATGTAGGTAGATAACACTTTTATCCACCTTTAAGTTACTACATATTATACATTTTGTTGATAGCACTATTCATCCCAAATTATGTCTAATAAAAAAATAAGTACAATGCACAACATGAACATCCTTCAATGCACGGCCTGCTTAACTGAGCCTATAGTCTGTGGTTCAGTTCGTTCAACCCCGCTTTCATATTGCAGAATGTGGCGGCACCAATCAGGAGAACCGAATCGTGGGCGGTCTTCCAGCCGGCGTCAACCGCTACCCCTGGATGGCCAGGCTGGTGTACGACGGACAGTTCCACTGCGGAGCCTCCTTGCTTACCAAGGAGTATGTGCTCACAGCTGCTCATTGTGTTAGGAAGTAAGTATTGTAATCGTATCTCGTATCTGTGATGTGAAGAATCTGTAGTTTAATATGCTATGGCAGATTTGACAAGTTTTTTGTGTTATTGTTGTCGTAAATTTGTTGTAAAATCAGTCGCATGAAATGTTTCGTCCTTTCTTTCGAATCACATTTATAGATATTTATAAAAACATCCGAGTCACTAGAATGCTTCTTATAAGTAAGGCATGGTAGCTCTTTTGTAAGTTGGTACTTTTATACGTACACGTTTTATATGGTACCTATTATTAAAAAATTGTGCCATGATAATGGTAATGTTCCTTATTTTCGTCAGTATATCGTTATCGTGTAAACGTGATGTCACATTAAATACTCGTACATCTAGGAACTGAATACTTTGGAACTACACTCGTAAATAAGGTGTTATAAATTACACGTTGGACACGCGCTGGAAGGTGCGTGTGCGTCGCTGTGATACGCAGGCCACCGCAGGCGCACGCAATATTGCATTATATTACTGCCTGTTACTGTCATTACGCACATATATTGTATCGTATAGTATGTAATGTACATATGTACATTTATTTCATAATACATACATATTTAGTTGTATTAACCGGCTAACACTTACGTCAAAAATTACGTCGAAAAATTAGCTCGACAAGTTTCGGAAATCTGAGGTTTCCATCATCAGGAGGACGAGTCAGCACGCGCGTCCCGGTTGGCCGCCTCGTCCAGACTGGTTCGCCGACTCGCTGCCACCGGGACGCGCGTGCTGACTCGTCCTCCTGATGATGGAAACCTCAGATTTCCGAAACTTGTCGAGCTAATTTTTCGACGTAATTTTTGACGTAAGTGTTAGCCGGTTAATACAACTAAATTAAATCATGCCTTACGGGAACTATAATACAGTGATACATACATATATTGTACTTCATGATATCATATCATTATCGAACGTATTGTTGTCCGAAGCAAGGAAGTCTTGGACTAAAAAGTTATATGTATTTTTACTTATAAGTTTTTTACAGATTTACATGGGGTTCTGTTTATTCAAACCTCTTTTATGAGTGACCGTTGTATTTATAAATCTCAACCTGTGGTCTCAACTTCATGTACCTAAGACCACAATTTTTAGGCTTATGCGATGTTATAAAAACTTATTCAAACGGTATTGGTCACAAAGTTCACATCATACCTCGGCTTAAAAATACTTCCTTAGCCGATATTGGAGTCTGTTATTAATTCTATCAGTAGTATAGTAAGCCGTTACAAACTTTTGATGTCTATCTTTGAAGATTCTAGGAGAAACCTACATATGAGGACTAACAGCAAATTATTTTCTAATTTTTAAAATTTTAAATTCCAGATTGAAGCGTTCCAAGATACGCGTGATTCTCGGCGACCACGACCAGACCATCACCACCGAGAGTGCAGCCATCATGCGGGCAGTCACCTCCATCATCAGACATCGAGGCTTCGACGCTGACTCGTATAACAACGACATTGCTCTGCTGAAGCTACGCAAACCTGTTAACTTCTCGAAGATTATTAAGCCAGTTTGCCTCCCGCCATCCAGTAAGTATCCGTATCATATCAAAATAGAAAGTATATAAAGTGACGCTGAAAAGACCCAGAGGCGGCCCTTTATTAAAAAAATAGATTAATACATTATTTTTTTATTTAGATAAATTATTATTTTTTAGTATAAGAAAGAAACCCTTGTCTATCCTGAGTAGACATGTGCGCTGATCTAAATGTGTCGGCGGCGGCGTGGGACCATTTCGTTCAGCGCGGCGCGGCGCGACTCGATTCGTGTCTGTCATTTTTCGCTGCTAAGCACATAATTTAAACCGGTCATCAGCGACATCTCGAATGAATGAAATGATAGTGTTTTTGATTAACTCATCAGTGCAGAAAACGGATGGCTAATATAGCGCGCCGGCGGCGTGGGTCAACACAGGCGCGGCGCGGCGTGGCCAACACAGGCGCGGCGCGGCGTGGCCGGCGCGGGGCATACATATGTCTAATCCTGAACAACACATAGCAGATATAGACTTCAGCAAGGAACCTACCAAACTAAATGCCTCTATTTTACCAATTTCAGACACGGAACCATCCGGCAAAGAGGGCGTCGTAGTAGGCTGGGGTCGGACATCTGAAGGAGGCCAGCTACCAGCAGTGGTGCAAGAAGTACGAGTGCCCATACTGTCGCTCACACAGTGCCGCGGGATGAAGTACCGCGCATCTAGGATCACCAACAACATGGTGAGTATATAGTGGTAGGGAGTGATAGGAGAGGGGTATGAGTGCCAACATTATACCATAGCTCACGGAGCAGTAACGTGACGTACACATTGTTGTACTATACAATGTTGTAAATAATTACGGACGGGCGACTGTTTGTTATTTAATAAATCTTTGAACGCAACTGTTCATCTTACGTTAAGTTTTTAGTTTTCTTTGGTATAATAATTACGATGACTATCTGATATAGTCTGTCTAGCTTATCAAACCATAGTTAGATGCTAATCTGTACACCAAGCACTTATTAGTCTGTCCCGTTTTTTCCTGAAAGTTGATTTCATTCTATAGTTTTATGGTTTCTGGATGCGTTAGTACAGATGTCGATTGTAGCGACCTTTTCACGTAGATTCTTGTTGTGTAGGCAGCGGTACGTCAATCAAACACGGTAGTTGGTTTCACACCTATATAAAAAGTACTCTGTGTTTCACACTGATATATTTAGGGAAGGGAGGTGGGACGCAGCCACACCACGCACACATATAGGTATAACAATTCTAGAGGGTTTTGTCATGTACCAAATTATAATATTCAATTTGGTATGTTTCAGTTATGTGCCGGGCGCGCGTCCAAAGACTCGTGTCAAGGCGACAGCGGCGGCCCCTTGCTGGTGCAGCAGGGAGACAAGTACCAGATTGTGGGTGAGTAACTTAGTAACGCCAGTCACAGAAACAATTATGACTAAGTTTGGCTTGATAATGTGGAAGAACCTTGGCGCCCAACACAATGTATCTGCCAAAGAAAACTCTCCTAACGTATAAATGATGTGAGGGAGTTACGACCCTCGGTAATATCTCAGTAATTAGAATTAATAAAGTGTGTCTTCAGGCCTACCAATTTTATAAATGGTGGAATGATTTTGAGTTTTTGGGATGTTGTTAGGGTAATACTGTGGACCAAGAGTGTATCAAATTTGTAAATATCAAATACCTATCTTTAATTTCTGGTGCAATCTTTGTCTTCATTGGTCGTATTATTCATTTGAGGAACATGACCCCTCCGCAGAACTGAATTACTCGGGCAGTTCATTTGGGAAGATACATATGTCTTGGTAGAGGTAGATAATGTACCAGCTCCATCGGATCTAAAGAGATCCTGGGAATAATTAATTCACCATACTTTTTTCTCTTCCAGGCATAGTGTCCTGGGGCGTGGGTTGCGGCAAACCCGGCTACCCGGGCGTGTACACCAGGATCACGCGCTACCTGCCCTGGCTCAGAGCTAACTTACGAGACACGTGTCTTTGCGATAACTGATTTCATCAATTTGCAGGAATTCAGCGATTAATTTAATTAATTCGATTAATTTCATATTAGATGATTGTGGTTTGCAGACGATACGAATTTTTGTTTTAAAAGTTGAAAGGAAACATTTTAGAAAGATTGACTTGTATGTACCTAATTCTAAGAATTCAGTGATAAATCTTATACAATCTTTTTGACTGCTATATGTAATTCTGAAAATCAGTGATAATTCTGATACAACATTTCAATATTTTAATCGATATAAAGTTTTGAAACTCACATGTAAGAGTTTTTCGAAAAGAATGTAATTCTATGTACTTATGATTTTCAGACTATACGAAATTTTGTTCAAAACTATCGGTAAAAGTTTCGAAAAAACCTACCTGATTGATATATGAAAACATATCTGTTTTTTACAAAACATTTCCAAGTATTTATGGACTGCGTCCTACGTACTCAAATATTTGTGAAGTTATTTACGATTGCGATTTGACTTTTTGAAGCACTATAAAAACAGATTTAAAATAATCAAATGCCATAATTTAATATTGATATTGCATGTGTAATTTTCATGTGACTATGGATGCATTTAATGCATGTACCTATATTATAAAACTTTCTGACCACTTTATACATAGTCGATGTTTGTGGCTAATCATTATATTTGAAACAATCCAAATCGTTGCGAAAGGTCTCAATAATTTATTAATGTAAGTTAAGAATTACTAATTTATTAAAAAAACTTCATGTAGTCATAGTTGCTTGAATATTATTTTCTTACTTTTCTTTTATAGACGTTTACTATGAATGTAAAACAGTACATATTCATTTCCTTATTATTTTCATATTTTTATATGCTAACAGCGCTTTTAATGACAAAATACTCATAAATCTATACATATAATAAAGCTGAAACCGGCCGCTGTCTGTACATTGAAGATAGAGGAAAAAAATAGTTGAGGGGTCTTCATTGATGCAATAGAACACAAAAATCATGTTACAAAAAAAATCTGTTTGTCTGTAGGAATGTTAGTTCGTTATAGACTCGAAAACGGCTGAACCGATTTGTCTACGGTTTTCACTAACATGTTGGTGCATTTTTAACTTAATATTTAGGGTTTATTTCATTTCAATCGGTTTGTAAATAAAAAAGTTATGTTCATTTTAAACGTTTTTATCCCAAAATAATGCGAGCGAAGGCGCGAGCGTCCACTAGTTGTTAATAATTACGTTATGCATACTTGAATGTTTTTGTTATTGTTAAGTTTTAGCGTTTATTTAATGAATTTTAATGTAAGAGGCCGGTGGTGCAGATTACCAATAGACTAAGAAATTATGAGGATCTACCTGAGTGTTCACGTAATTTAGTGTAAATATATAATCTGATTGTTTAAACAATCGTTACTGTAGGTATATTTTGTTAATTTTTTATAAATATTTTAATTTAAACTTAACTAACTTAAACTTAAACTTCATGTACATGTAACATATATTAATGTTGTGATTGAATATTTTTGTCTATCACATCTGATACGGGCATGAATAACGAAAGATAATTGAATGAATAGGTTTCTTCTAGGCAAGCGTGCTACATCTTCGACTTCACCGTCGTTTCCCATCAGGCGTTGTGCAGTCAAACGCAAGCCCATATAAAGTAAAAAAAAAGAATAAAATTATACCGACAATGCTTTACACAGATATTTTATTACCACGACTACATAACATAAAAGATTAACTATAAATTAAAATACTTAACAATAAAGTGGTTAATACTGATTTTACAAGAATTCATTCCAAGTAACTAACGCAGTCGTAACATGTTAATTATATTACTTTTGTTAGTGTAAGATCTCGATACATCTATACATAATAATATGATAAAATAAAAGCTGAAGAGGGACAAAAATCTGAACGTAGAAGATATCAAAAACATGTTTGAGTATACTTTAAATCGATAGTAAAATACGTTTCATCAGTTTTTATATTTTTGTCTGTTTATCTGTTTATTTAAACACTTATCACGCAGAAACGGTTAAACGGATCATCATGTTTTTCTGTATGTGGATAGTATGAGATCTTAGGAGTTTTAAAAGCTACTTTTTATTCAGAAATGATGCGAGCGAAGCCGCGGGTGTGCAGTAGTAAGACTAGTAACTAATAAATATCTCTTCTCCATTCTTTGATGCAACACAAAACGAATCGTTTCAAATTTCACCAATTTAAGATTGTTTCACTCATATCTAGATTTTTTCAAAGTTTACATAAAATTCTGTAATGTAGTAACATAACTAAGAAACTTTATTATAAGCTTAGTTTAATACTTGAAGCTCTTTGGCTGTATCTGTGATCGTTGCCGCGATGAAATTGTTGTTTTATTGTAACTCTATTTAACGATTGTTGATTACTAATTTATTTACTTAGATTAAGATGCTAGTAATAACTTTGTTATGGTTAATTTATATAATCGTTATATTTGTAACAGTTGTTTATCTAATAGTTTGATATCTACCGTTTTGACATGTTAGTGCTGTTTCTTATAGTTTTCTATCAATATAATGTTTCCCAATTTTTTCAATCGTACTTAACTTTCGAGCGTAAAATATAATAAAAGTAAATATAATCTACACATTATAATATTATTAATGACAAACTCTCGTATTATAAATTAATAATATTTTACATTTGAATATGATTTGTTTTTTTTAATTGTATCAAACAACTTTGACACAATGTAACACATAATAAGCCATTTTTGATCATTTCATTCTTTTATTTCGCCGATGTTGTTCGTTGAAGGTGCTAATATAAGTTGATTTTTAAACCAAGACGTTGATGGTTTCTGTTATTTTCCTGTTACAAAAATAAACTTTGAAGGTTTTATTATCAGGTTTTATATTTACGAGGGACAGGCTGTTAATTGTAAGAATTGGCAGCGACAATGATGTTTGCATGAGAATTTTCTACAGTTTTACCTGTATAAAATAACTTATTGAAAACCAATTTTACATATTTTTCACTGAAAATTAAAATTGTGTATAGGTTTCTTGACCTGACGTTAAACAAATTTTAACAGCGCAAAATTAGGCTCGTCTTTTAAGGAAAACCGCAAACTTTTGTTTATCGTGCAGAAATACTAAAAGCTTTGAGATTGACAGGTTAAACCCACGTCGTTAAATTTTTTGCACATAAGAGAAAGTAGGTGATTGCCACAGAAATCAATATTTTTTGGTCAATAAATTGTCGAGTATCCAAAAACGGAACTGATTGCATTAATGCCGACTCTTTCGAAATTGAATTCTTTGAATAAAATTTGTACTTGTCAAAAGTGTATGTAACACTTTTGATTAAGATGTAAGTACTTATTTATAGACAATATAAAATAGTATATAGCTATATTTACTTTATGTATGTACATTTCATATAAACAGTAAGCAAATGAGAAGTTTTCTGTGGTTATCTTTTAGCTTTTCCCATTTTTTGGGGTCAGCTATAAACCTATATAAGTAAATATAATTTCCACAAGATTTCGTCAGGCATTGTCTAATCCCAAAGAGAATGGTTATTATAGCAAATTTTCAGCAGGAAAGACAAATGTCATAATGAGTTTCAGTTTAATCTTTCACACTTACCTACTACTTACGTCCCAAAATTAAAGGACTGTTAAATATGGTCACAGTTAGTCAGATGTACTGTTCAGAGACATGAAGATACTCGTATTACTAAAATTAAGTTTAGACTAACACCGAGATAAATCTTTCAGCAAACACATACATAGATAAGTAATTAAATATTGTAAACGGCAGCAACATGCGAAAAGACTAGCATTGTGTAGATTGGAAAGTGTCACTTTCGCCACGGAACCGGTCGACTGAGAGGCACTAGGTATGCTACCCATCTCCTTTAATTACACGCAGGGTATCGATTAGGCTCAGAGCTGCGATTTACGAGGTAAAGACAACTTTCCTACGCTGTTTCTGATATTACTAGAGACCTTTGCCGTGGTACCCAAGTCGCTTGTGAGGATTTGCAATGCTTATAATTTCATATACCAAATTCATGCAAATCATTTCTCTAGTTGCGTGTGTTTAAGCATAAAAACAACATATTAAATCATGTATACGTGATCAATATAAAAAATACGCAATATACGAGTATATGTATGTATGACTTGCGTAAACATATGACAGTTGAAAATGAATTCGACCATTTTGTATGTAAGGCTACGAAATTCGTAGATAGGCCTACGAATATGAGCTACGTAATTAACCATAATTTATTTACATTATACTGAAAATATTACAGCGGCTAAAGCTTAATACTTCCACGGTTTTCAAAGCAACTTAGGTATTTTGTAAAGCAATGTATCTCATTGTAAAGTCTGGTGAGGTTTCTGAACCACTGCTTCTATATTACTCAGCAATTGACGCGGACCGCTGCGAGCACTTGTGTGGTAATATATCAGAGTCACTTTTACTTCGAGATGAGAATACTAACAAGTACAAAAAATATCTGCGTATAATGGAAATTCGTTTAAAATGCAAATATGTAAGTAGGTCTGTTATACATTGAAAAATAATTATCACTATGTATAAAAAAATCTGCCAATATCCATTCATTTATTTATTCACTACCTACTATGCACAAGCCTTACAGAATAGAAATGCTGGATTTTTCATGAATAGTTGGGTACTAACCGATGCATTGGTTCTAAAATATTTAAATTATAAGTTTCAATTCACACTACAAAAATACACTGGTTCTTAAACTATTCTACAAAGGTTCTACAACAAAAATTCAGTTAAACTTGTGTATGACTACGCTTCTTATATTTACGACATATGAAAGCATTCTCTAATAATAAATAGATAGCACATGACATTCACCCAAAGACCGTTTATTTGACGTCGTCATCAAATGACAGACGTGACAACTGTGACACGCCGGTCGAAGTCTTGGGTGCCAGGAGAAACATAGTGGGGTACCCTGCAAGAATATTTTACAAACTAGTGATGGCGACACTTTCGCTATGTATTGCCTGGAAAGATATTAACTTTTTAGTACAAGTTGTGTCCGCACGCAGAGTTATTTAGCACAGGCTCTAGCACGTACCAGCCCGGCGCCTACAAGCTTGGCATCTCAGTGTGCTCTGCGAAGCCGCGCCATAACCTCCCGATACTAAACTATGCCCGCGAAAATCTGAATTCGATATTCGAACTGTTTGTTTTTTCTAAAACCAGCTTGCCAGAAACATGTGGAAGTGCGCGTTTATTTTGGTGATTGGAACTCTAACTTTCACTAGCACAGAGGTTGGTGTTCTTTGAGTTTTTATGCTGAAAACTTTTTGATTTTTGCGGCGCTTTTTTAATTTTGATAATGTTGCGATAGGTGTTTTTACTTTAATAAATGTAAATTTTGTTATAAATAGGCTATTGCGCAGGATAACTTCTTAATACACAACTAAAGAATGTCAGGTAAGTAATAGCACATCTTGCAAGAGCCAAATTAACATCTTTTTAAGTCATAAAATATTTGTAATACAAAATCTCAGTCAATAGCATAGCTAACCATATATGAAGAATAATAGAAAGTCTGCAATAGGCAACCGTTATTTTTGACCAAAACAGATGCTTGGCTAAGTTTAGACAATGAATGTAACTGTTAACATTTACCTACAAGGCAAAATACGCACCATGAAATTTATAATACGGGACTACACTATTTCTTACTTTAAAGTTTTTAATACTTTTTTTCTAGTTGTCAACATAACCAATCCATTATCACTACCATAGTACAGGAATCCTGAATTTTGGTTTGATGTATCTGCAACAATCTGCATGCTTTGTAGGAATGCCTGGATTGCCAAGCAATGGAGTGATTCCTGACATTTTCGCCATATATTCCATAAGCACAATACAATAAGCATAAACTATTGTCAAATTATTCCTGCATGGAACAGTTTGCGATGTAATAGATGTATCAGAACACCAACATGTGTAATTATTACTAAGTATTATTATATACCTACTATTTATCTTTCCTATTTCAAAATAAGTTGAATCCAGAGATGAATGTCAGAGTTTTTCATTGCGCATCCTTGCTAACTTGTATATATTTTAGTTAATTAACACCAACATTCAAATCTTTTTAATCAACTATATCTACGGAGATAGATTGTAGATAGAAGACACTTTATTATAAACACTAACAAACAGGAATAAACACAATGAAACATACAAAATTTAAAATTAGTGTCTTGATTGGCGACCTTATCGCTCAAAGCAATCTCTTACAGGTAATCAACCTGGAGGAGGAGGTTCTAAAGTCAACAATAGAAATATTTTCCTATTCCGTTCCTCAGGGCGATGCCGCGCGGGACACTCGCGGCGTGTTCACTAAGAATTTCTTCGGCGGTGTGTGGGGCAACCGACCTCCGCTGCTAGAGGCCAACCAGCCCAGGACCACCTGCACTTGCAGTTAGTAAAGTCATCTAATTGCTTAAGATTCTACCAGAGAGATTCATAAACCTGGATGAGATTGGCACGAGGTTTAGATAACTGGTGTCAAAGAGGCAAAATCGGCTGTGGGTGATGATGATGAAGTTGTCTATGTTATTCCAAGATATTATTTGTACATACAGCTAGGCATTCAATATCTTACTAACGAGTACATCTAAACTAAATAACATTCAAATCAGTACACGTCATGTTTATCATTATCTTTAGCTTTCTTCAACAATTCTTAGCTTCAAAACTTTGATTTGGTAAAACTAATAAGACAGCCATGTTTCTGAGTCAGCTGCAGAATGCAAACAAAGCAAGTGTTTTTGGGTAGAAATACATACATATATTTGCAAAAGTTTGTTACAAATTCATGCAATACTGCATATCAAGCTTTTCTATCATCCTTTATTGTTTTGCCCATTCTTGTACCACAATGCATTCGCAACGCGTGTCTGCTGACTGTACTAAAGAATTCCTCACTTCCCTGTATTCCAGAATGTGGCGAGCGGAACGATATGCCCCGCATAGTGGGCGGTGAGGAGGCGGGTCCCAGCGAGTTCCCATGGATGGCGCGTCTCTCCTACTTCAAGCGGTTCTACTGCGGAGGCATGCTCATCAATGATAGATATGTCATGACCGCCGCGCATTGTGTTAAAGGGTAGGTTTCTTTCTCAAAAATGCAAGGTAAAATATTAAAGGTTTCTTATTAGTATTCTAGTATTATGGTAAGGAAATGAGAAAGGAAGTAGACGGATTCAAATCTTTCCATATGCATGTGTTACACATGCAATCGTAAAAATTATTGTATTATTTATTAGATTTATCCATGGGATATTCGACCAAAATCTATATTAACAACATTTTGGCCAGAAAGCTTTGATGAAACACGCTTTGATAAAGCACGCTTTGAAAGAAAGTCTTTACACTCAATCACAACCTACTAGCGTCTTCTTCAAGGTATTTTACAGTCTCTAGTATTATTCTACAAAGTTATCTAACATGTGTAAATATAGACTCAGCAAGTTTGTGAAGAAGTTAACAAGTGCTTCTGTATGTTTACTTTCTTGTACAAGCCGGTGAATGTTGCGGACGTAGTGCTAAAGTGTTTGCATACACTTCTTAGCCTGTTGACTTTCCATACAAATAAACTACTATCATACATTCATAGTAAATTCATATTTTTTAGATTCTAATTTCTTTAAATCGAGTTCCGTATTCATGTATAATTTTAATTGAATTTCAATACCGAATTACTCGCAGGTAATTAGTATGCAATGTACTTGTACATAATTATAATATGGGAAAGCCCGTCTGTAATTGCAATACCAATTTGAATCACAAAATATACACATATGACAAAACAAAGAGGTTCAATGTTAATCGAGATGGTCAAGGCAATTAAGGTAAATGACATCGGTTTTTCTTAAACAAAAGAATCAATTACCTCGGCAATTGACACAATACATGCCCAATGTAGGTTAATGATAAACACAACGTTTTGTAAACAATACTGCAGATTATTTAGAAATATTGGGCATATCAAATTAGATTTCTACAACCCCATATAATTTTACGACGAAAATTATTGATTATCACAATAAATAAATCCGAGTGTCTCCATAAAATTTTATTGGTTCAGTGACTAATTCGTAACAGAATAAATTTAGCAGACACATTTTAGTGTGGTTGAGATCGTTAATCATACAGGCACGGGTCCGGTGACCTACGAATTGGCAAACAAGTCCAAAATAAAATATCTCCTCGGATTTGTGGATTCCAATCGGTATCGACGTAGTGCGTTCACCTTCAAACCGGCCCAAGAACGAGCTCCAAACTGAGGTTCATTATCCTCGAGATATATCAACACTTTAGGCACTTTTGTGTGGCGCCTTTTGACATTTTGACTCACACTGCCTGTGATCCTGCACGCAATGCGCACAAAATTTTAAAACGAACCACACACGTGACTCCTAGAAACTCGTAGATATTGTCATATCACTGAAAGCAAAACAAGGCTCACGTACGCAAATGCAAGCAGTGAAAGCGTAAATGAGGCATTAATAGTATTCATGAGCGTCGTCCAAAACATAGCGTCACTTTCGCTCAATGTCGGCGACACAAACTTGACTTTGTAACTGCCGAGGCAACTTGTAGCATCGTAAGCACCTATCACTTATGTAAACCTAGCAATCACTAGATTTCTAATGGGGGCTAGCGTTTCTTCACATTTAACGTTTCAGATCTAACTCCACCCTAGCGAATGTACCAAAAAATTTGTGCGACCATATTTGATGATGACATTCAGTAGACTTTAAGCTGCACTAGCGTCTCTTGCCATGACTTCCACGCGGTAGTCCCAATTTCACTGAAGATAAATGCAAACAAGAGCACTCAAAAATTAAAGGTTACCAGTCCGATTAAGATTTCATTTTGTTTTTATCTGGACGAGTTCTAATTTATGTGGTTGTTTGTCCGAATTTAGAGTTGACGTGTGTCATTTCCATTTGCAGCTTTATGTGGTTCATGATAAAGGTGACATTCGGTGAGCACAACCGATGCAACGCAACAACCCGGCCTGAGACCCGGTTCGTTTTGCGCGCTATCGCCAACAAGTTCAGCCTCACCAACTTCGACAATGACATTGCCCTCTTGAGGCTCAACGAAAAAGTGCCCATCTCTGAAGCTATCAAGCCTATCTGCTTGCCTACCAACGATCGTAAGTATTATTTAATAAATTAAATCCTCTAACGTTACACAAAACAAAACTTAATTTGCAAGCTGATTCGTTTGCGAAGATTACCACCACTGACCACTTAATTGAACAAAAAGAGCAAAGAAATAAAAAATGGAAGATATATGATATAAAATGCTGACAGAACAGAGAAAGTTACCGAAAGAACATAATCGACAGATCGACTTTCATCATTATTACCTACATACGAGTATATGTATATTTTTGCAAACGATGCTCGCGAAGTTATTTGGCAAATAATTATCTTCAACTGATGTATGTGTTTAAAGTTTTTAACGCATACTCGAGTGACATAATAGTAGTTTATGCAACTGTCATATAATGAAGTTACTATTATGAAACTCGCTGCGCTCGTTTCATAAACTCACACTCGTGTTTGTACACGAGTGTGAGTTTATGACACTCACACAGTTGCATACACTACTTTATCTTCACTAATGCAATTGATCAAACAACAAGAGTAAAAGCTGACAATAGTTAATTTTTCATATAATTTTCTAGATTTTTCTGGCAAAAGATTGTGAGTTACTTTTGTTGCCAATTCTAGAATATCCGGAGGCGTACAAATATCATCGTCGCTATCCATTTTTAACTTTTAATTTGTATTTTACAAAACAAAACACATTGCGAAACATTAAATTCACGCGTACGTGTATTGTCACAGTAATTTTGCCGCCATTAAAATCTAACTATCTCTAAAGCGCGACCAACCTGATTGCAGGGCCAATCAGGTTGGTCGCGCTTTACCGATGTTATAATGAGCTATTACGATATCGATGTGGATATTATAGCATCATGTGAAATTGCTTAAATTGAGTGTTTTGTTGTCTGTGCTATAACAGTAGTAATTATAAGTCAAGTATTGGAAACATAAGTAGAATGTTACAACATTAGTGTAGATAAAGATAGTAATGTCTCAATTGACTGTTACATAATTTTAGGGTCTCTCTTGACAGAAATTTCTTTATGTCCTGTCTTCTTTTACAAAACACTGTTCTTATGAGTTTCTCTATAAATTTCAGAGGAACTATACGTAGGCATGAAAGCCGTGGCGTCAGGTTGGGGAACCCTTACTGAAGAAGGGAAGGTGTCATGTCTTCTGCAGGAAGTCGAGGTACCAGTGATGAGCAACCAGGACTGCAAGAACACCAAGTATACCTCCTCTATGATCACTAACAACATGCTGTGTGCTGGGTACCCGAAGACCGGCCAGAAGGATTCTTGTCAGGTGAGGAAGAGTACAACAATAACAACAATACAAATATTTTTTTAAATATTTTTTTCAAACACAGTTGTATATCTGACTGAGGGTCGTGACTCCCCCGCAGAATTAATTCATAAGGGGAGTTCTCTTGGGCAAATACATGGTGGCGGGCGCCCAGGTCTTTCCACGGAAGACACTTGTCCTTGGATATTGTGGTCACTCAATCACTCACAGTGAACCCAATATAATATTTGGATGAAAATTAAAAAAAAAGCAGACATAAAACCTGCGTCCTGACCCTAAGGCTTTATTTGTAAATAAAGCTTTACATGAACATATTTGAAGTGGCGGCTCTAGATACCAAACTAGGCGTTAGTCCATAGAGTAATATAATATACCAGCGTTAGCCTGTATCTTGGTATAGTTCGCGCAAAACTTTATGAGCTCTCGGAACACGCACGCTAGTGGCTGCGCAGTACGCATATTATAGGTATCCGAGGGACGGGACAGGGCGTCGGGGAGGGCACCGGCCCCCGCGCCCCGCGCCGTATCCCCGCTCGCGTCCTGTTGCGCCGTGCCTTAGTGTGAGTGCTACGTTCGTACACAATACATGCGCGCGTTGTAGACGAAAGTACAGTCGAGTGCAACAATTCATTTTCATTGCTATTGTAATTTTTTTTACTGTTATTTTTTTTCGTTATTTTTATTTGTTTCTGTTATTGTTGTTGTTAAGTTTTGTCACCGTTATATTGTATTTGTTATTTGTTTGTTCTATTACTGTGGTTTCTTACTGTTATCGAACTTTTTGGTTTAATTAAATATGCCTCGCGGATGCTTTAATGTGCTACGTCGCCAAACACGTAAAATGAGAGAGTAGATGAGAGCTATGATAACGCTTCTTCAGATGAAGATGTCCTTTCTACTAGCGGGGAAGAAATGTATATAAAAGGTGTAGCTCCGTTATAAATAAATAAATGCACAAGTTTTATATTAATGTTTTTAATTTACTTAAATAAATACCTACCTGTTTGTTCTAATATCTTACTGCACGTAAAAATACCTAAAATCTAAATACTTTTTGATGCCTACGCATAAATGTACTATGTTTTTTTTTTAAATCTTACAATAATGATTGTGCGCTCAACTGTACCATGCGCGGTTACGTACTCGGGCCTAACTTCAGAGAGCTCATAAAGTTTTGCGTGAACTTGAGTCCTTCCCAGTTGAAACATTATTTGTGTACATGTTACATAAAATTGATTATAACAATTAATTTAGCACAATCTACAAATTATAAAATTGAATTATTGACAGCGTTAATATGTATATGGCTTAGATTAGCACTACGTAGAATAATATTAATTAGCAAACTGAAATATATTGCCAAGACCTGCAAGTCTATGAACTCATTAGTTTAATTTATTAAGTACCTACGATTTTACAACAATCATCTGAGGATTTAGTATTAATTATATACTAATTCCTTTTTACGTTTATTTCCAGGGTGACAGCGGAGGTCCTCTAATCACCGAGAGAAAGCACGACAAACGATACGAACTTATAGGTACGTGGTACAGCCCATCTGTGGAACTCCTTGCCCGAATCTCTATTCCCCTTGAATTATAATTTGTCGGTCTTCAAGTCGAGAGTAAACCGGTTTCTTCTAGGCAAGCGCGCTAGACCGTAGACTATAACGTTGCTTACCATCAGGCAAGTTGTAGTCAAGCGTAAGCCTATATCATATAAAAAAAACTTAGATGTATTTACTCTTGACTTACTAAATATAATTACATAATGCATGAGCATCACAAGAGACGCAAATATGCTAACCTCGGCCGAGGTTACATCTTTGAGCCTTTTGGAGTCGAGACTTTGGGGCCGTGGGGTCCGGGAGCCCATACTATTTTCCAAAACCTCTCGGAGCGCTTGGTTGACGCGACGCGTGACCAAAATGCTGGCCTTTTTCTGGCTCAACGTATCAGCATTGCCATCCAGCGTGGTAATGCGGCCAGCATGCTGGGTACGCTGCCCTCTGGTAGTGGGCTGGAGCACTTAGATTATCTTTAGGCTTTTCTAAAGATTTTCTAAGTGCCCTTTTTTGTAGTAGTTAGAAGTAGTATGTTTAGTTTTCCTTCACTTGTTTTTATATTTTATTATTGTAAATAAAGGTATTACATAATTTTATTAAACCCCCCTCGCAGGCCCTTTGGAGCCCGCGCACAAAGCACCTCTAGTTGTATTTTATTGTTAAACTGAGAACAGTTCAACGAGGAATCTTATCATATATTCGACAAAGCTATTTTGCTTTTGTATTGCTTTATTTTTTATCAGACATATTAAAGAGACAAAGCACACAATAACAAGATCACCAAAGAAGTCTATAACTGCCTAACTGTAGAACATCTTGTCGGAATCTTTCATTTCCTTGAAATACATTTTATACATCGGTTTCCAAGTCGAGAATGTCCATTACAATTTAAAACCAAGAAAATTTTAGTCAAGCGTGAGTCTTAAGTAACTTCTTGCTTCAATGCGTTAAATTTGTTTGTTTATATTTTCCAGGAGTGGTGTCGTGGGGTAACGGCTGTGCACGAGTGGGCTACCCGGGAGTGTACACCAGGGTTACCAACTACTTGGACTGGATCAAGGAGAATACGCAGGACGGGTGTTACTGTAGCGATTAGGAGGGAGGATAACATATGGGAGGAGTGGAAGTGTATAAAATATCGGAAGTGATTCGGAATTATTTCTGGACCATTTCTAATAATTACTTTAAAAAACAGGAGGAAAATTTAATTCAGAGAGAGATAAAACTAGAAGCAGAAAGTATGATAGATCCTGCTTTTCAAAAGCCTATGCCTTTGTTACTGTTCAAGTTATGTCAGTTGGCGGGTTGTAAGTGTCTCTATAAGGTTATGGAATTGTCAACAACTCAATTCTCACGACGAACTATTATCACTCATAAACGAAAAGGAAACACGTCAACTTAGGCATCTTTGATGGGGGAGCCTTCGTTTTTAAATGATAATTTTTCGCCCTAAGAATTGAATTACTGATATATGATGGATAGTATCTTCAAAATTGTGCTGGTAAGGCAACATCAGAGCGATCTGAAGGTAGCCGCCTGAATAAATTAGAGACGTGACTAAGAAGAACAAAAGACAGACTTCAATGACGTCATACATTTAGAAGCATTTATTGTTATCATAAAAGTATATTCATAGTGACGTGATTTTAGTACATCATTCATTATCATCATAATTAATTTTACAAAGATGAATCCTCCTAAATCACAGCAGAGTAAAATTACATTAATTATTTTTACTACTTATACATTGAAAGAAATATATATTCTGCAGAAGAACATCAAAAAGTAAACTGAAGTTACAGATCGTTCAAAATTTACTACTTTTGATCGAAGATTGTGCCAAAAAATAATTAAACTAAATTATTTTTCTTAGATTTAAGGATATTATAACGAACAGTCATTTCCATGTAATTGTAATGCCATAATAAAATTTACGGTTAGGTGCACCTAGTTTTAAATATTTAGTATTAAATTTCAATAAAAATGACTTAAAAATAACATTGAGTTTTGACTTCATTTAATTCCTTTCCTCTCTCCTAATTCAACATTAGTTTAGTGAGCATAATTAAACAGACCATATTTATTGCTATTATAAATAAATTTAGATTTGTAATACAAATTTAGAGTCATTTTTGACTAAACATGCATTTTTAAATCGTCTGTATTTTTTTTCGCACGACGCATTCTGTTTCTTTTGGAACTTTTAAAATCTGGAAAGCCATGCTATAAATGGGTTGGCCCTTGGCTTTAATTTATCGGTCGTAAGAGTTATCAAACATTATGATTTCAATTATGAGTTTATTTATTAAGTGCTAACCTGCACTATGGTTGTTTTAAATTAAACTTTTATTGGAAAATGAGCGAAAATAATCACGACCGGCAGGATTCGAACCTTATGAGTGCTTGTTAGACATATTCTGACAGCACAAGTGGCGCCATCAGCCGCTCAGTCTGAAGTGTATGGAAATGAGTGTGGATTTTCGCGCCTGGCAGTTAGTAGACCGTAGTTAAGGCGTTCTTACGGTAGCAGAAATACGCAGGTTCGAATCCTGCCGGTCGTGATTATTTTCGCTCATTTTCCAATAAAAGTTTAATTTATTATGATTTCAAACAAAATAATTTTAAGACATACATTACACAGTTGAATTATAATACTCCGCAGAGTTTTCTTAGTTTTTCAGTCGTGTTAATGCAATAGTTTGGATAGAGAATTAACTCAAGCTTACTAAAAAGTTTTGAACAAAAAAAAGAAAAGTGACTAGAAGCTTATAATGAAGTATAGTATATATATATATATATATATATATATATATAGTATATATATGTATAGTTATAGTAGGCCATTTTGATAAATTTGTTAGTTGTCTTCAGCTCTCAAGCATCAAAGCACCAGAAATATTAACACGGAAGAGATTGTGTCTCAGTGTTAAGTTTATGGGAGGCGCTACAAGTTGCTTGTTCAATTTAAAAGAGCGCTAAGTTAACACACTTATTTTTTGAAAGAGTAAAACATAGTCACTTACTTTTTTAAGCTTATTTTAGATATCTCTTTTCTGTTACTAGTTACTCTCTCATATTTTGTTAAAAACATTTATAAACTATTAAATAATTTGCTTCAAGTACTTTACAAGAAAATTGAAACGTTTTAAAAATAATACAAGAGAATGAATAGAGATATCTGAAATATGCTTAAAAAATAAGTGACTATGTTTTTCTCTTTGAGGCATTTTCTTTATTACATAAAGCTAATAAGCTCCTTGGCTCCCGCTGGAGTTTATTAGCCTTGCCAGTCTTACTTCCTTGGAGGTTTTTTTTAGCAGATACATTGTGGTCCACCTTTTTATCTAGCGAATTAAGTATTATCTACACTTTGAAAGTTTTCTGACATTGTATCCCTAAAGTACGGTTAATAAACAAGGAACCACCTGATTTGATGTATATACGAGTACCTATGTTTAATTTTATTTACAAAATCGACAAGGCAAATTACTGCTCACTAGGTTTTTCAAAAAATTTCACGCACAACTTTTAAAAATTAACTGCTTAACATTATTCCGAAATTCAAAATTAGTTGAAAAATCCTGTTTCCTTTAATTCTTACTCTAAACTCCAAATTTAAGCTGCAATTAAGCCCAATCACACGCTTACCGCCATAATTAATTACTGATTAGCATTTTTACCTTATTCCGAATTTCATCGATGCAATTAAAAATCAGCGAATGTAAAGCCATAATGTACGTAACATATAGGGTTCGTTTAATGAGCAACAGCAAAAAATATCATTAGAAGTTAGAAGTTTCGTTCGTAATTTCCCTATTATGTCTTAGGCATAAGATTCAATATCAAATAACATGTGGTGATGCGGGAAGAAGCTTTATACGAGAGGTGAATGATCTGCGAGGTCAGTGCCAAATTCGGCGTAAAGCATCGCGGGCCGCTAAAGTGTCGCTTATCGTTTTGGCGTAATCATGCAGAGCGCATATGAAAACCGCGAGTTTCTTAATTGCTTTTGCAGAAGAATCGTCATTTCACTGACAGACCTTGAAACGAACAACTCGCCTCTTGGGATATGACAAAAAATATTTTCTAATAATTTTCGATGTTAATTTATTTTATAAAAAACTTTTTACTACACGCCCATGCTACGTTTTAAAGCCCCAATACCCATAAAGTGCGTCGTCAAGCAAGACATGAGTTAGTGTATCAAAAACATTGAACCTTCAACGTATGAACTTTCTTTGCAGAGATTATTTGGACGCCAACTTTAATAAGCGCGCGTTGAAGTCTTTTATTAGAACAAAACGACAGTAAATTTAAAATTAAGTTAGTTCAATTTAAATTTTATCTAGTGTTTAATATTTAAAATGATGTGGTATTTGTTATTGTGTGTTCTATGTGTCGCGTCTGCCGGGTTTGTGCCACACTCTCTGAATACGGTATGTATAACTGTTTATATTTTATTTATGTAAAACACGTTCTACTGGTGACCATTGTATTAATTATGTAATTTGTAGGTATAAACGTTTTAGTTTTATGGTGTCAGGAAAATGTAACAACAGATGGTGCGTTTTGGAACGTAATAAAATGTTTAATTATTATTATAGACCTTTAGATTTTGTTTTTACTAACTAAAGCCAAGTAGTAACATTATAACATTTTTTTTACTACTTTACTTTTACTTTCTTAAAAATAAAAAGGAAATTGCTATTAAACAATTTATGTTTTGATTAGTGATTTTGTTGAGAGGTTTGATAAATTAACAGTTTTATTAGAAATATTTGCGTGCACTTGATAGTTAACATCATAGTTACACGATTTGTTATTCATAGCAGTTTCAGATTTCAAATACAATTAATTTTATTTCTCATTAGTTGGTCTCACAAAAAGCATGTTTACTATTATACAGATACGCCACTATTTTTACTCCAAACAAACTAAAACTTTGAAAAAAAAACAAAACATCCAAGAACATCAATAAAAAATGTGCAAAAATTGGAAATTTGTATATCACGAAATAATTTTGCAGTTTGTATGCAAACACTACAAAAATGGCACTCCTTTTGAATCTGTCCACCTACATTTCGAGGAGACCAGTCAATATTGTCTCAGCGTTTGTATTGATTTCTGTTATATTTTTTTAAACTTCTTTACCATTTGCAACGGTTTTTTGACCAGAATAGAGCTCCAAATGACTTGTAGTGTTTATTTTAACAGCCTGACACTTGTATTTCGCTAAAGATGTCAACATTATTTGGTTTGGCTTTCTGTATTCTTGAAAACTAGGTTAGTGTTAAGCATATAAAAAGTGAATGCAATTCAAACAGACATCTAATTTTTCTCGTAAGTTAATGGTTATTTTTTCACTTTTTTGGATAAATGCACTTATTTACCCTGATTAACAGTCATTGTACCATAGCGTTAGACGAATAATGTTGGTTTCACCTAGATTCTATTTATTTTCATATCTTTAAACAGTTGCGATATAAAATGATCACAAGGTTTGAAATTTGTAACCTAACAAACAAATACGATTTTTGACAGGATGGCAGTATTTACGAGGATCCTTATGTTTCTGCGATGGCATCACTACGATTTGCTGGAAATTTGCCAGCTTGCCAAGACTGCAGTTAGTACCTAATCTTTATTTAGTCTCATCTTTTATAGGAAGAAATGATTTCGTTCTTCTATATGTATATGCATTCCCTATTATAGTACATTTCCATCACTGTAGTTTTTTTCGAGTCTTGCTAAGATTTTTAATAGATTACTCATTTTATTTGTTGGTCACATAAATGTTTCCTTTGTTTTGTTATCTTGACTAATAGATCTACTTAGAAACTTTACCTTACCATTAGCATTGGTCATCTAAGTCATTAAAAAGTGATCTCTGGACTCGAATAACGTAGGACTGATTTCTTGGGCACCAACGGAAGGACGTCTGTACCCGGCGTAGTGAAAAACCAATTATTCTCTATTATATTACCTAATATATTATATTGTCTTCTGGTATAACCTGGATCTTTATTCATAATAACATTTCTTTATATGTCTACAAGAAATTTTTAACTTGATAGGTTGTGGAGAGCGCAATGAAAACCTGCGAGTAGTGGGTGGTATGGGATCCAATATGAACGCATTCCCCTGGCTGGCCAGACTTATCTACCAGAAGGCATTCGGCTGCGGAGCTTCCCTCATCAATGATAGATATGTCGTCAGCGCGGCGCACTGTGTCAAGGGGTGAGTTTTACTATAGAAGATTGATGGTTAATTTTATTCAATTAGCACAATTGCATATACTTCAAAAATCCTGGAATTACATTCAATGATTGTGATTTATTGGAGAAAAATGAAATATTAGTATTCATTAATATCTATTGTTTATGCACTTATATAAATTTGTTCTCTTATTATTGTTTTATTAGTTGTAAAGGCTTAAAAGTCCCCCCCCCCTCCCCTATCACTGTATCATCAACTTTATCTATCAGTTTAACGACATACATATATTATTTTTTATTAAAAAAGAAAAATAATAGATTAATTAGAGGAATGATACAGGACATAGTTACCTAATTTGATTACCAAAATTATTATACATACTTATCCTTTGCTACAGTTTCATGTGGTTCTTATTCCGCGTGACATTTGGCGAGCACGACCGCTGCGACAAGTCCCAAGCTCCCGTCACTCGCTACGTGGTGAAGATGGTGGTTCACAACTTCAACCTCAGCATCCTGGCCAATGACATAGCGCTGCTGCAGCTGAATGAACCCGTGGAGTACTCGCATGCCATCAGACCCGTGTGCTTACCCAAAGCTGAAGGTTAGTTTTTGGAATTACAGATCTCAATCTTATCAGATGTCAATTGAAAAATGAATAAGGACTTAAGGAACGATTTTGTCACGATTGAAATTGCTTTGGAGCTATCTTTTATGTGCTTATATGCATAATATAGGCCAACATCTTGTTGGAGGACACTAGGTATGAATATGAGTAATCACAAATAGTTGTGTTCTTCAACTTTGCTGTCATGGTTTTGCTGCTGAATTAAGTCATTGAAGGGTTTTCTTAGACAGATATATTATAATTAATACGACCGATTTTCAGATTCAAAGAATTGGAACTATCATTAATTGTATATAAATATGACAATTTATAAAAATTGTTATGTGTGGATTTGCACTCGCTTAACGGTGAAGGAAAACATCGTGAGGAAACCGACATGTTTGAGGACCACAATATCCGAGGACATGTGTCTTCCGTGGAAGGACCTGGGCGCCCACCACGATGTATCTGCCCAAGAAAACTCCCCTAACGAATTAATTCTGCGGGGAAGTCACGACCCTCAGTCATGAGGAAATACGACTCAAAGAAAGAGAGATGACAATTTAATCTGTAATATTTTAGTTGTTTTTATCCTGGTTAATTATTTATTTACCTTATTGCGAGATTCATGCTAATCTCTCGCAGGTTCCATAAATCTAACGCACGAATGTATTTTACGGAGAAGGCTTTATTGCAGATATTTCGGGATTAATCGTCCTAAACCCTTTTACTCGTCTGTTTGTTGTTGTTAAATCACATAATCTCCTTTTAAGGAACAAGTTTTATACCTTTATTTTATCCGTCCCTAAAAGAATTTTTGTATTTAAATCGCAGAAAATAAACCAAATCGCAGTAAAATTGATATCGACTGAACTCGTAAAATATTTCGATTTCTTCATAAAGCTGACTTTTACATCAGTATAACCTAATGCAATGCAAATACCTTCACTTAAAAAATTGTTTCTTAGTATCAGGCTAAGAAGTTATGCGTTCAGATTGTATGACGCCAAATTTTAAAAATTGCAACGATTGATTTGATGACTGATCAAACATTGACTCTTATACATACTAACTATTGGCAAGCAATTGATTACCTCAACATTGTTTTCTTTTCTCTTCTCACTTTACTGAATCTACTAAAAGAAACAAGATAGGTGAGTTTAAAGCAGTGTTTTGTACACAAATAAATAAAAATAAATAAGCCTTTATTATCGGTTTACAATATTCGTTCTTAACTAAAACTATTCTTTTAACACAAGGTTTTTTTTGCTCTTCAGCTTGTTTTTCGACCTTCCATTTCATTTTCTCTCTCTAGAAAAAAACTAGAGTTTTGTACAGACATAGTCTTATTTTTTTCCAGATGTCCTATACGTGGGTACAACCGCCACAGTGGCTGGCTGGGGAGCTACCAGCGAGACTGGCAAGTGGTCGTGCTCAGTGCTGGAGGCAGACCTGCCAGTGCTCAGCAACCAGGCGTGTCAGGACTCCAGCTACAACGCCACCAAGATCAAGGACGTCATGATGTGTGCGGGCTTCCCTGCTACGGCGCATAAAGATGCTTGCACGGTAAGTTATCTATACCATAGACAAATTAAACTTAAGTATATACATATAATAAAGCTGAACACGGTCAAAAGTCTGAACATAGAAGATAATATTAGAAAAAAATTTTTGGTTACTCTAAATCGATAGTGAAAAACGTTACAGCAGTTTTTATAATTTTTGTCTGTTTATCTGTGTCTCTGTTTGTCTGTTTATTTAAACGCTCATCACGCAAAAACGGATGTTCAGATCATCATGATTTTTGGTACCTATGTAGGTAGTATAAGGTATTAGAAGTGTCATGGGCTATTTGTTATCCTGAAATAATGCGAGCAAAGCCGCGGACGTCCACTAGTTAAGTAATATTTTCACGTTTACATGGTAAGTTCGTATGAGAGTGGCTAACTGAGGTGTCAGAGTTATCAATCCGCCCTACGGGCCTCTGACAATGCTTAACGATAGCCGTATTATGACAAATAGCCGGAACCTACAATTTAACGTGTTACCGGATCTACGGTAGCGCAAAATGAGATGCTTCTTTTTGGTCACCCATCCAAGGACTGACCGCGTATCATTTGCTTATCATTGTTAAATCCTAATCGCAGGCGTTTGATCGCTTATACAAAGAAGCAGTATGGTATGGCCGAAAAATTTGCCGCTTGACCTCCAAACTTCATTATGGAAATGGTACCTCACGAGGACGGTATGTCGGTATAACCGACACAGTGGATAATTTTCAAGATGGAAGTCCATTTACTATTTTAAATTTCCTCGGTTCAGCAACTTTATACAATGTGAGCTAAATGTTTCCAAAATTAAACAAAGTCATGCGGTGTTAAATAAAGTTATTTTATGTTAACAAAACGTAATGTTTTGAAGTCATTCATATGTAACAAACGAACTACTTCAGGTTTATCATATAATTAGCTGTATTTTATTAGTGTAATTAAAATACGGTGCATTTAATCTAAGAAGTAAGCATTATTGTACGAATAATGAGGTTTTTTAGATTAAATGTTTTGCTAATTTATAAATATTTATAATATTTGTTTCACAGGGTGACAGTGGAGGTCCGTTGGTTACGGAAAATGCGGATAAAGCATATGACTTAATAGGTGAGTAAATCAAGATAATATAAACTGCACCTGATCTAAACCAATTTTAAAATAATTTCGCGATGATTAATCTACGTTGTTAAAAAAGTTCACAACATACCGCATCGATATTTTTTTACTTGTTATAAAACAAACGGCAATTTAAATACAAATAAGGAAAACGACTTCAAAAATTGCAGTAAATCTTTTCCTCCAATATATTTTATTAAATCTTAGCCACATTCATATACTGCAATAAAAATACGTGATTTTTATACAAATGCATCATTCCGTGTCAAATGGTCAAAATATTTTCTTGTCTTATTCCTGTTATTTCATATTTAACTGTAAAAAAGACCGGGAAAAAACACTACAGTATTTTTTATCATCATCTACCTGTTATCGCCCACTGCTGAGCATAGGCCTCTTCAATGTGCTTTTGATTTTCAGGAATTGTATCCTGGGGCTACGGATGTGCCAGAAAAGGCTACCCTGGAGTGTACACCAGGGTGACGAAATACTTGGACTGGATCCGAGACAACACTGCTGATGGCTGCTACTGCAAATATTAATTTTAATGTCATTAACTTAGTTGATATACGCTTTGATTAAACATCGCCTAATATAATTAAAATGTATAGTATTTAAGTATAGTATGTTTATTTACTAATTGAAAAACTTAACCTATATAATATTACAATTTGTTTAACTTACAATACAACAATAGTGTTAACTGTAGACCCCAAACTAGGCGTTAGCCTGTATCTTGGTGGTCCAATTATAAAAGATCCTGTTTTCCAGTAAGAAGTTGACGCTAGTAAAAGAATAATTTCAATACTATCTAGAGATGTATAAAACAATAATAATCACGGCCATGTACATAGTTTAGTTACAGAAATGTTCATCCATAGTTTATAAAAAATCTTTTTAAATAAGATATCTGTAGTAAAACCTTGTCAAAAAGTTTAATACAATATTTATGATCACAAAAATTACATTTTGAAAATTGAAAATTGAAATCAGTTGATTGATGTTTACCGCATGAAGATGCTGCTTAAGCTTAGGTAGATTTATTATTAGGTACTATAGGTATGTTAAGCACTTTGGCCGGGTAAGATTGTGTGTTTGTGTGTGTGAGTGTGTATATGTGTGTATATGTGTGTATCCGTGTGTGTGTGTGTGTGTGTGTGTGTGTGTGTGTGTGTGTGTGTGTGTGTGTGTGTGTGAGTGTGTGTATTTTATATTGATGGGCTTCTGCCGTCAGACAATGAAGCTGTGGTGTCATCCCATCACCTTCTAAGTGTGCAGTGAGAAGTAAGTAATGGTTGTGATATAATGGTATCGCTTAAGGCTTCAGGCAATCAAAAGAGATCTTCCACCTGTATGTTCTCTGTGCCTGCTTGGTTGTATACTTTGACTAATTCTTCAACTTCCTGATATGACTTTGTTTGTAGCCAGTGTTTTATTTTACCACGCGCTTTCCTGTGTGTAATCTGTCTTACATCACAGCTATTTAGCACAAAAAGATGAATATATGGCGGCAGGCGTGAGGCGAAAACTGTTCGGACTTCAGGTAATTGGACCTGTGCAGAGGTCTTATCTGTGTTTTCATTTTGGCCTTTATGTTGAGTTTGGCTCACCGCCTTCATTACAAACAATTGTCGCACTGTCAAAGCTTTGGCATCAAGATAAAGTTGTGAGGTTGGATAACGGCGCGGTTTTCCTAGTAGAACTTTTATGACAGCTCTTTGAGCTCGTTCTAAGGAAATCATGAATGATTTTGCTGCACCCCCCCAGGCATTTATGCAGTATTGAAGTAAGGACTGACACAGTGCCGTATATACTAGTCTTTTAACTGCTATGTTCATTACGGGTCTAAGCGTCTTCATCAGGTATATCTGTTTCCGGACTTTCTTGACTAGACTTGCAATGTGGGATTGGAATGTGAGTTTTTCATCTATTTCAACACCTAGGTATTTTATTGATGACACTCTCTTAATGTTTTGACATGGACAATTTCGCAGAAGAGGAAAGGAGATAACGGGGCATCCCTTTGTGTGAATTTTGATTGACTCCATATTAGGAACTGTGGCATTGGTTATGTGAAAGCCAATGAAACTAGTCTTTTTAATATTCAGGGTTAGAAGATTCATGTCGAGCCACTCAGAAATCCGTGACATTCCTCTTTCTGCAGCAGACTTTACAGCCGACCAGCTGCTAGCGTGGAACAAGGCTAGGACATCGTCTGCATAACAGATTAGCCTAGAATTAGGGAGCTTAATCCTTAGGATACCGTCCATGTAGATGGTAAAAAGAGTAGGCGAAAGGATGCTCCCCTGTGGTAGTCCGAAATAAATTGTTTGTTCTTGGCTGATTATGTCTCCAATTTTCAAATGTTGTCTTCTGTTGGTCAGGTAGCTTGAGAACCACTCGAGAGCTATTCCGCGCACCCCATAATTTTCTATCTTCCTTAACAGCATAATTGTTGAGACCGTATTGAAGGCTTTGGCGAGATCTAGGAACACTCCAACGCATCTCTCTCCATTGTCCAGGTCTTTTGCTAAAGTTGAAGTAAGCAGATCTACCGCATCCTCTGTGCATTTCCCTCGTCTAAAGCCGAATTGCTGGTCTGACAGTAACTGTTGTTCTTCTAGAAAACGCACAAGCCGGTTATTTATTATTTTTTCCAGGATTTTGGAGAGAGCGGGCAAAAGAGAGATTGGACGGTAGTTATCTATATCGTCTTTTGAACCCGCTTTGTGGATTGGAATAACTGTCGCGGTCTTCCAGCACTCTGGAAAGATGCCTGTTTCTATGCTCAGATTGAAGATATGCGTGAGCGGAACAAGGATCGTAGGTTTGATGTGTTTCAGCAGCGCTGGAGTGATGCCGTCTTTGCCCGGGGCACTGTTACTTTTAAGGCCGGAAATTATACTATTTACCTCGTACAGGTCAGTGGGAGCCAGAAAAAAGGATCTAGGGGTGAGTGAATTTCCATTTAATATCATACTTAGAGAAACTTCTGTTTCATTAAGTTTTGTCAGGATAGCTGCTGCAAGGTCATCTCCTGTTTTTGCCAAGTGTTCGTTACATTCGTTAATTCTACATTGAGGAGAGGCTCCTTTTAAAAGTTCTGTGGGAATGTTCTTGGATTTTTTGGTATCGCATATCTCTGTAATTGCTTTCCACAACTGTTTAGGATCTTTGTGTGTTTTGGTGATCCTCTGGTTATCATATTCCTCCTTTCTTTTCTGCAGTATAGAGTTACAAAAGTTTCTGTATCTGGTGTAAGTTTTTTTTTTTTTTTTTTTAACATGAAATAGGCTTACGCTTGACTACAACTTGCCTGATGTTAAGCAACGTTATAGTCTACGATGTAGCGCGCTTGCCTAGAAGAAACCGGTTTACTCTCGACTTGAAGACCGACAAATTATAGTTCAAGGGGAATAGAGATTCGGGCAAGGAGTTCCACAGTTTGGCTGTTCGCACGATGAAAGTCGAAGCAAAACGCTTGGTGCGAGTCTTTGGGACCTCAACTGTATATCGGTGCCTCCTTGCCGTGCCTCTACTCGTGCGATGGTGAAATGGGGCTGCAGGAATTAAATTATGCAATTCCTCCGCACACTCCCCGAAATGCAACCTGTAAAAAACCGAAAGACTGGCCACCTTACGGCGGTGCTCAAGGCTTTGTAATTTTGAGCTACAGAGTGAGTCTTTCGCGATGAGATTTTTTGCCCGCTTCTCAATTAACTCTAACGCCTCAAGCTGGTACTTGGCAGATCCATCCCAAAGGTGCGAACAATACTCCATACATGACCGAACTTGCGCTTGATACAAGGTCAGCAGCTGTTCTGGAGTGAAGTATCGTCGCACCTTCGAGAGGATTCCCAGCTTCTTGGCTGCGAGTTGAGCTTTAGACTCAATATAGGAGCCAAAGTTGAGGGTCGGAGTCAAAGTGACACCTAGCAACTCTAGATGGTCGGTGATGGGCACGGTTACATTACGGAAAGAGGGCGCCAGTAGGAATGGCCTCCTCTTTGCAGAGAAAAGACACGCTTGTGTTTTCGAGGCATTAAACTTAACCAGATTGGCATCGCCCCACTCAGAGACTACCGTGAGGGAAAAGTTTAAGCGCTCGATCATGGCTTCCCTGCAAGACTGGATCTCGGTCGCACTAGCTCTAGCGGTGGACATATAGCTCTCTACAACAGTGCTGTCATCTGTTTCAGGTTTACGTTTGTCGGTTGCTGCTTGACCTGGAGGTGTAGTTGATCCCTATGGCGCATACAGCGTATGAGACCTGGCGTAATCCACGCTTTCAAGCAGTGCTTTGTTCTGCTTGTTTTCCGGTTGTATGTGTGCTTCTGAATAAGAGTTAAAATGTAATTTGTGAAGGAATCCGCCGCTGTGTTGACGTCCTCTATTTCCAGTATATCTCTCCAATCCTTGTTTTTCAATTCTTCTAAAATAAGCGAGAAGTCAGTATTAGTTATATACCTACATGCCTTGCAGTTTTTAGGTTTGTTTTGGTCTATTTTGATACTAACCATCGTCATATCATGGTCCGTCACCGTGCATTGACACACAAAACCAGTGGCATTGTCAAAACCTCTCAAGAATATGTGATCTAGGCAGGTGTTGATTCTTGTTGGTAACGTGATGGCAGGTAGAAACCCATACTGATTTAGGACGCATTGGTATTTGTCGTTACTGCTATCTAGCGTGTCGTCAAGCATGTTGATGTTCATGTCACCAGCGACTATAACCTTTTTGTGGTGTTTAGTAGTATCAAGCAATGTTTCGAACGAATTTAAGAAAGCTGTTGTATTATCAGCGGGTGGTCTGTAAATGCCAATAATACAGGCTATATTGTCAACTTTTACCATAAGGCAGTTGGCATCATCGAGGGTAGGTTCCTCAGCATTTGCTGACCAGCTGCTTTTAACGTAAATGGCCACTCCGCTACATTTGTTTAACACTTTGGTTGTGTGAAAGAAAGTATATCCTGTAATGTTTGGTATGACTGGCTGTGGCATGTTAAACCAGCATTCAGTGAATACTAATACATCAAAATTTATGGCAAGGCGTTTCAGTACTATGTCAATCTGACCTAAATGTGCTTTGTTGCTTAGGCTTCTGATATTACACGAAAGGATATTAAAATTATGATCTGCTATATTACGTTTACATTCCTCTAGACTAAGTATAGAGTGACACTTTATACTCAGTGTTTCGTCTATGTCTTTGTAAATATCTAATTTATCCTTATTCAGGGTAATAGTAATTTAATTCGAAGCCTGCTTTAAATACGCCTATGGTCACTCTGTGTGGAATGCTAGCTTTAAACGTGTAGTCCTGAAACTTACTTAGGGATTGTAGTGTATATTTTGGTACAACTAGCCGAAAGACAAAACATGGGTTTTGAATAGTGGCGTTGTTTTGAGATTTTGGGTGTATGAATGTGTGATTGTAAATGTGAGTGTGTGTTAAAAATGGTGGTAGGAAGAGAGATTTCTTTAACAGCAATACCAAAGTACAAAAATCTATACTCGTTTGAAAGCAGATTTTAACATATTTACTGAGATTTTTACGTTTTTGAATAAATAATTTAAAATATAACATACAAAATAACCGAATATTAATACCATGCCTATAGTTATAATTAATTGCGTTTGAAAATCTTATCGATGTCCTCTGTACAGTTGATAGAGATTGCTGGAGTCCCTTCTGCTCGTCGGACGAAAATTTTCCCATTGTTCGACCAGCAGTACCGGAATTCTTGATCTCTTGCTCGGGATCGTGCTTCACGAAACAACAGACGGTTCGCCTTGGTGAGATGCTCGTTAACATAGATTTTTCTTTGCGGCCCTGGTAAGTCAATATCCCCTGAGGAGATATTGCGGCGGGTTTTTGATCCTTTCAGCAACTCGTCTCTCTTAGTTCTCCTTGTCAGTCTTACAATAACCGGTCTGGGGGCAGTTATGTTAACTGAATGTTTTTCCCCGTTTCCGTTAGGTCTTTTTCTAGGTCCCGCTCGAGATACCCAGTCGATATCAGAGTCGTTCAATGTAACCCCTAGTTTAGACGCTATGAGTGTTGTGATGTGCACCAGGTTTTCATTTGCGCATTCCTCCATTCCCAATATTTCTAACTCGTTCCTAATCGAATATTGTGATTGCTGGGCCAGTTGATCTTGGAGCTGTGCTATTGTAGATTCCAGTACTGAGATAGTTGCTGCTTTTTCTTCTACTCTTTTGATTCGTTGTTCGTAACTATCCAGCCTGTCCATAAACTTATCCAGCCTCTCAGTAATTGACGCTTTGTGCTCTTGCGCTTCTTGCCGCAAGAGCCGTATTTCGGCGATGATAGCTAGATTATTATATTCGTCCGAAACCTGGGCGACTGGGCTTTCCGGGACGATTGGCGATCCTTCTGCGAACCGCTTTGAAGCACGTGGAGTCTCTGAGATGCCTAAACTAGCAGTCGCCGGCGCACAGCTGGGGGAGTCGGTCGCTCGCGGAAGTACGCTTGTTCGACATCTCGCGCACTGCCAGTTATTCATCTGCGTGGAATCCCCCGCCTTTATATTAACGCAGATAGGGTGAAAATAGGCCTGACATACCGTGCAGCACAAGTACCGGGATGCGGTAATATCCTGTTGACATTTGGAGCAAGTTTTTTTCATCTTGATTGTAAACCGAAAATGTGTAGTGCAAGTGTTAAAACAATCGATTGCTTCCTGTGCATGAAAGTGAGCGTGACAGGTCGATCGTACTGGCTGCGAGCGTGAGCTAGATGGTCGCGTAAGTTCAGCCGACGAGTCCAATTCAACAAGAAACTGGTTTGTAAATTAGTGTTATCTGCACTTGTTAGTGATATTTATTTCCGTACCTTGTAGTATAATCGTCCTCTTACTATCCAATCGCCACTAACTCGTGAATAATATCGTTTATACACTTTAAAACCATTTTTATTGCGGGTGTTCGTGACTTAGCAAGTTAACTCGATGAGCGTCCGTAGTCCATCCATGATGGTTTTACTTTTTTCTTCCATTTACTTTTATTTAATATTTGGGCATTTTTTTACTTCCTATAAAAATATCTTCTTCTTCCAGTGCCTCTCCTTAATGGAGGTTGGCCGTCAGCTCAGCAAACTTGTCCCTATCTTGTGCCAAGCGAAAAAGTTCTTCTACGCTGGCAATACTCGTCCATTCCCGTATATTTCTCAGCCACGATTTCTTTCTTCTTCCAACGCGTCTTTTGCCTGCGATTTTGCCCAACATTATGAGTTGAAAAATAAAAATATAAACTTAGTAAATAGGCTGTTTAAAAACTTCTAAGGTTGAGTTTTTTTTACATTGTTTTGTGTTCGTATTTAAAATGAACTTTTTAGATCATATAAATTCATCGTTTAATTTAGACTAGTTCAGGTAAACTAACCATATCTAGGCTTTATTATATAATAATGCTGTGATTTCTAATAATTTATTCAAATGTAAGTGGATTTGAATAAATTATTAGAAATCACACTTGAATAGACAGGTCCCTTAACATCAGAGCCTAGTTTGAACCGTTCAATGGGACAACACTAACTATACAATTATGCATAGCTATAGAATGCTTGTACTTAGGAGCAATGTCCTCATTCCTGTTTGAAGCCTCTTCTAACGGGAGGCGGTTGTCCGCAGGTTTACTTACAAAATACAAAGTTTTAGATATTTTATATAGTTTTACAATGAAAAAGTGTTATATTTACGTGTTTTTGGTCGGAGCTTTGGCCGGTTGTGTTGTAAGTACAGTGTTTGAATTGATTGATGCAAATGATTCAAAAAAACTTTTATGCATAAGAATTATGAAGACAAATTACCTTTTTGTGTATATTTGGCATTGATTTCTAATGGTTTCGTTCAAGGTGGGAACAGAAAATGATACAGTTTCGGAATTAAAACACGATGTTCGAGGAGAATATGGAGCGAAGTGTAATTGTCGTAAGTACAATTTTTTATTATTTCTCCTTACTCAGGGTAGAGACTTTTTCATTAAGAAGCGGTTGATTTAAATAAAAATGAATTATCAGTTACGAAAGCAACTTATACAAAGAACAATTCCAATCATAACCCTAATCGATCGCTACTAAGCCAAAGAATATATCTAAATTGAATAAAACTATAATACATACATGCATAAATGATGCTCAAGATATTTTTTTCTTGTTTTTATGCTAATTAAATACGTTTGGATTATCAAAACCAGAATCTGGGCATTTATTGCGAAACCAAATTAAGGTTTAAGGGTTTTATGGGCTCAAGCAAAATGAAGCAATTAGAGAGTGTCGAAACATTTTAAAACCAAAGAATTTTTATTTGTGATTTATTAATTTTATTTAAAAAAGAAAATTGTTCCCATAAAAAATATATATTCTGCTCGCCTGATATTAGGGATCTGGAGTTTAGAGTCTAAGTTTACCTAGATTTTTTTCACACCTATTTTATCTTAGGTAATAGTTTAAATTATCCAAATCGGTGATTTCGTTGTATTGAGATATTTTACAAATGTTACGTGCCGTGAATATCACGTTCTTTATAGAAATAACTTAAAACTTTGACGTTTAAAATCTGTTTTTACTGCCCGATTGCATTTTTATACAAACTGTCGGATGCCAATGTTGCTAAATTCTACTTTAAATAATATGTTTCACTGCAGGTTGTGGTGAAAGGAACGAGGCTTCGCGTATTATCGGCGGCGTGGAGACAGCTGTGAACGAGTTCCCCTGGGTGGCGCGCCTGTCGCTCTTTAACAAGTTCTACTGCGGAGCTACTCTTATCAACGACAGATTTGTGCTCACTGCCGCTCACTGTGTTAAGGGGTTAGTAAATAGTTATTATTTCATTATAAGTACAGAGTTTCCATAAAATACCTGCGATTTCACAGAAATAGGTGGCTAACATTACAAACAACATTCGTTCAACGATTTTTAGGAATTCGTGAAAAACTTACCTGCCTATATACTAAAGTAGGTAGGTATATAAAAAGCTCAACCCCCCTAAACAGAATATATGCATAACTAAGTGAAACATTTTTATAAAAAGTTTTTAATCTCTTAAAATCAATGTTGTAGTTTATAGGAATTGTATGAAAAAATATTTAAATTTTTGTAAGAGCTGTGGCTATAAGTCAATAAACATAAAACGCACTGAAAAAAATACTATATACGACATTAAAATACTACAAACTAGATTACTTTCCATTCCAGCTTCATGTGGTTCATGATAAAAGTGACTCTGGGCGAGCACGACCGCTGCAACGCCACGCAGCGCCCTCTCACCAGATACGTGGTGCTGAGACTAGCTCACAACTTCACATACACCACGTTCAGAGACGATGTCGCCGTGCTGAAGATGAACGAGCGAGTCGCCATCACGGACACCGTCAAACCTGTCTGTCTGCCGCATGACGATGGTCAGTTAACTATCAAACTAATATTATAGAGGAAAAGTGTCTGAGAACGATGTGTTTTATATTTTTATCTACACTAATGTTGTAACATTCTACTTATGTTTCCAATGCTGGACTTATAATTACTACTGTTATAGCGCAGACAACAAAACACTCAATTTAAGCTTTTTCACATGATGGTATAATATCCACATCGATATCGTAATAGCTCATTATAACATCAATAAAACGCGACCCACCTGATTCCAGGGCCAATCATGTTGGTCGCGTTTTATTGATGCGCGCAGCTGCGCTCTCATTGGTTAGATTTTAATGGCGGCAAAATCACTATGACAATACGTACGCGTGAATTTAATTGCATTACTCTTGTTGTTTGATTAATTGCATTAGTGAAGATAAAGTAGTGTATGCAACTGCATATAAGACGGGTATTAAAACACGAGTGTGAGTTTATGAAACGAGCGCAGCGAGTTTCATAATAGTAACGAGTGTATAGTAACTTCATGATATGACAGTTGCATAAACTACTATTATCTGTTTGTCCGTCTAATCTAAAGCATCGTAGCCCCCAAAACAGTTGTCCAAGTTTTATCTAACTTTTATTTTGGTTGTTAATAATGATATATACGTTTCATATTTGGTTTGCGGAAATATGATCGTATTTCAGAGTCACGCAAGAAGCTCAAATGGTTACCGATTCGCTTTCGCCGCAATACTCATGTTCTTTCCTTTCTTTACAAAATTCTCTTCCATCCTGTCACCCCTCATTACTTGAAAGAATATTTCAGTTTTGTGACTCCCACACATTCTGTCTCCTTACGTCCTAGTCGATCTCTCCTTCTGTCATTTCCATCATCTTCCTCTACTCAGGCTAATATGTACTTTCATAAGTCGTTTGCAGTACATGCTGTAGCCTTATGGAATGCTTTGCCTCTTTCTATACGTAAGTCCTAAATCCTTATTAATTTTTCAAAATCAAATTTTCCACCATTTTTTAACTTTGGCAAATCTGTAATTTATTATTCTGTATGTAAGTAGTGTATGTGTTATAATTACTTGATTGTGTAGGTATTTGTTGTTGTAGTTAGGATTTTTTTTTTGTATGTATTTATAAATTCCTTATATTTGTTTTAGTACACCTCTGACCCTTTTCTTCTCAGCTAATCGTGTCCATCCAAAGGTTGCCTGGAAGAAATCGCTTAAGGCGATAAGGCCGCCCATATGTACGTCATCATAAATTTATCCTTTCATGTATTTCTTTCATGTTGGTGTGCAATAAAGACATATTATTATTATTATTATTATTAATGAATTGAAGAAACAGAAGCTTTCTTCTACTAGCTACGTTTTATAAAATCAGTTTAACCGTTTTAAAGTTATCAGTTTACTCCTTTTTATACGGAGTTAACGTGGGAATCACCTCTACCATTAGTATTAAATAATATGTATACCATTTTTGTTTGTCCACACTGACACTACACTTAAGATACAGAGTTATGTTATGCCATCTGCAGTAACCAATGTTTTTTATCAACACTGGAGACGGCTCCAATGTCCTGCCGCGCGGTCGGTTCCCGACCCACACATGTGCACGCTGTCCCTTTTTTGTACGCAGGTAGTATTGTAACTAAGTTTAGTTTTAAGTATTGTTTTGTAAGTTAGTATTAGCGTAGCCATGTAGGCGAATAAACGTCCTTGGTTCCTATAAAAATGTTTCATTTTTGGAACCCCTGCTTCTACCAGCTCAGCTGAACCGTGCGTACCTGTCTGGCGCAGCCGGTGCGGATAAAAGGAAGTCCAGACTTCTTTAGTGACATCATCAGCCGGTGTATATCACGAAGTTCTGGAACCTGAATCCGCGAACCAAACAAATACGACTCCTGGACGCGTGTGCAGCTGTAGAAGAAACTGGTTCGAGGTTGGAGCAGAGGACGGCGCCGGCAGCTATACTCATGGAGGGTTTGCGACGGCATGTGAGTAGTACCCATCACTAATCCCATGACCTCCTACCTATTCCGCGAACTCTGTAAGTGGGACAAACATCGCTCGCTTACGAGTTGTCGCTGCATTCTGCATTAAAATCGGCAGGATCAATAGCGACTTAGATAGATCTTAGGCTAGGGAGCTTGTAACTGAGAGTAGCATCGCTCGTGTTACAAGTTGTCACTGCATACTGCACAAAAATCGGCGGGATGCATAGTGACTTAGGTAAGTTTAGACTAGGTAACTTGGGAGTGAGACAAGCATCGCTTGCTTACAAGTTGTCACTGCATACTGCACAAAAATCGGCGGGATGCATAGTGACTTAGGTAAGTTTAGACTAGGGAACTTGGGAGTAAGACAAGCATCGCTTGCTAACAAGTTGTCGCTGCACACTGCACTAAAAATCGGCGGAGTCAATAGCGACTTAGCTAAGTAGAATTAAGCTCTAGCATTAGATGAGGCTACAAAATCTAGCCACCTTAGTGAAGTTATAATGTGTATAATGTAATTTTGTGTTTTAGGTATTAATTTAGTTACATACTACTGTTTTGAGTTAATAATGTCAGTATTTCTGTCAAGTTGAGATCATTTTAATTACTAGATGGTTGTCCCATACGTAAAACAGTTTATGTTCCTAAAACCTATCCAATCCTATCCTAAAAGTGATGCAGGTAACTCTGCCTGTCGCCTTCATGATGTCTCCTGATACATCAAATAAGTTCCAGCTCTGGTGGCGGTTGAAACTGCCCTACATAAAAGTGTTTGTGCAAGCCGTTAAATTAAAACTAGTGAAATATTTAATCTACAACAGTGAAATCCCAATCAGTGCCGTACTTTAAAAACGTATTTGTGATAGCGTTACTGGAGTGATTAAACAACGTTACATAAGAGAAAAAAAATGCAGAACAGACAATGGACAATTATAACAGGTTTTTGTGTTCGTTTTCTAAAATTTTATATGTAAATTTAGTTTAACTATTTAATTTTCTTCGTAACTGCATTGCCTATGTGTTTATTTGCATATTCATGTAAAAACAATCATGTGTTGTTCTATAAAATTGCCCCATAAAATGTTGAAATGCAGTTTCTAACAAGTAACTTATAATTGAATGTAAAATCTGCCCAAACCTGTTTATAAATTACAGTCTGCTTCACTTGCTCTAATTATTTTTACATTTGCATTGAAATATTTTATATACACTGTACTACTAACTTTTTGTTTATTATAACAGGTCACATTCATCTAACATTCCTACATGTAAAACTTTGTATAATTTTACTTTATGTGTAATTCTATTAAAATTGTTTAAGTAATACCAATAACAATCTTTCATATGCAAAAATTTTAATTTTTTATACGTTGATTTATTCATTGCAACCACCGAAGTGAAACTATGTAATTGATAATAAGTTGTAACAAATAATGTTATATTACCGCGATCTGTTAACACACATACCATTATAATGTAGTAGATATTCAATTTCTAAACTAATTATAAAAAAATGTTATCGCACATCCTAATTCTATTTTTTAATTTTGAAATATGTAAAAGGCATTTTAACTTGAGAAAAAAGAAACACATTTTTTTATTAATAATTTAATTTTAATTCGTCTGCTGAAGCATTATCTTTTGACTTGTTGCCTCAAAGTGCGTACGTGTCATAATGTAACGACCACATACAATAAAATATGAACAAAAAGCGTAACTTTGTAATAAGGAAATATAAAGACAATCAAATTTAATATTAATTAATAACATTTATTGCTTGTGTAATAGAAAGAATTTAATCATGTTTGTCCATATTATTTGTGATCTGACTATTTTTGCAATATTTATATTATTACCTGCTGTGAATTTGTTATTCTAAATCCATACTAAATAGCATAATAATTATGAATATGTATTTTAAATAATAGTAACATTACCTAGCATAATACTTTAAAAACGCTACTTATGATTTCCATTAATAGTCTATACTTCAATTGTTTATTTATACCTATCTACCATGATTATTTTGCAATTATGTTGTCTAAAATTAATTCAGAAAATCACATTATATTTAGATGAATTTAATCAATTGTTTTGTCTCAAACTAATGGTAAATTTTAGTTGAGTTCTTCATGTTTTGATAAAAGTCTGTGCATTTTCACTAATATGTAACTTAAATGTTTTTACTTAATGTATTTTTTATCCTTTGCACTTATCCATATAAATTTTATTATTGTCTTTCTAAACCCAAATGTAATTTTCCTCTGATTTACTCATCATCGTCAAATTTCATTCTTATGGACGGAGGAGTTATGTTATGCCATCTGCAGTAACCAATGTTTTTTATCAACACTGGAGACGGCTCCAATGTCCTGCCGCGCGGTCGGTTCCCGACCCACACATGTGCACGCTGTCCCTTTTTTGTACGCAGGTAGTATTGTAACTAAGTTTAGTTTTAAGTATTGTTTTGTAAGTTAGTATTAGCGTAGCCATGTAGGCGAATAAACGTCCTTGGTTCCTATAAAAATGTTTCATTTTTGGAACCCCTGCTTCTACCAGCTCAGCTGAACCGTGCGTACCTGTCTACAGTTCACACAAAATATAACATACATATTTGTCTACAGAAAACACCTACGTAGGTGTGAAGGCAATAGCGGCGGGATGGGGCTCTATCTCCGAACAGAAGAACCACTCGTGCAAGCTGCAGGAGGTGGAGTTGCCAGTCCTGAGCAATGACAAGTGCAAGAGTACTAAATATGAAGCCGCCATGATTGGTGATGGCATGCTCTGCGCTGGATACCCGGAGACCGGCCAGAAAGATACTTGCCAGGTTTGTGGACTTTTTTGTAGCCCTAGCATGTTTTCATTGTAACTAGTGTCAAGTGAATTCAATAAATTTTACTAACATTAACTAATAATGATTTCAAAACTTTACTTATCATTACGTGTACTTTGTACAAGTTAAAGCTAACACTAAAAATTTGCAAATAAATGTATTCATAAACCTACATACATTTTGTCGACATCAAAGCACATATTTGTTAAAAAACGAGTCATTTAAATCTGATATAAATAGCCGAAGTCGGCTAAATTTAATTTTTGATTTAGTCATTGATATGTAGAAATTCTTCAAATTAAATAAAAAGTAAGTTAAGTACAGCATTCTTCACCTTCTGATTATCAATATTTTATCCACTTTTAAACGTTAAATACTGGAATGGCCTGTTAGCTTAGTTAGTAGTGGCTCTGCCTTCCAACCTTGGGTTGTGGGTTCGATTTTCGCATGACACAATTCATTATGAATTTTAAATTGTATTGAGTCTTGTCGGTACGGTATGTACCTAGTCAGGTCATAAGTATTGTCACACAGTAAAAACTTTTCTTTTAGAATGCTGGCAACAAAAAAGTTTATTGAATTCGAATTTCGAATTGTTCATGAAAATAAAAATGTATACTTTTTAGAATTTTACTCATTTTTAAATATGGAGTGGACGCTTAAAGAAGACCGTGTTGCAGTTATTGCATTGCATCGTTGCAGTTACGCGCCAATTCAAATTTTTGACATACTGAAAAATTTGAATATAACCAAAAGATTCGTTTATCGTACCATCAAACGATACAATGAAGACTCTAGTGTAGATGACAGGTCAAGAAGTGGTCGCCCTCGGACTGTTAGGACTCCAGCAGTGATAAAAGCTGTGAAGGCGCGAATTCAAAGAAATCCCAAACGTAAGCAGAAACTGTTGGCCCTTCAGATGGGGTTAAGCAGAACCACGGTGAAAAGGGTGTTAAATGAAGACTTAGGGCTTCGGGCATATCGAAGAAAAACAGGACATCGTTTGAATGCTCGTCTAATGGACCCGAGACTGAAGAGATGCCGCGCTTTGTTGAAGCGGTACGCGGGAAAAAAATATCGGGAAATTCTTTTTTAGGATGAAAAATTTTTTACCGTAGAAGAGAGCTACAACAAACAAAATGATAAGGTGTACGCACACATTTATTAATACATAAATGTTATTACTCTGTTGACGAATTTATAAAAGATGAAAACTTAAATGACGACTATCTATACAAATACAATATAATAAATAAACAAATAGACCGGCCCGCACCGAACCAAAATACATTGCAAACACCCAATTAGGGTATATTGTGTTTCTCTGACTTCGATACCTTAGCATAAGATCTGCTCACCATTAATGTATCTTTATGTATAACACAATTATGCAATAAATGCTTTGACTTTGACTTTGACTTTAGTGAAGCAGCGAGCAAACGTATTCCGCGTGTCCAACGAGGTCATTTTCCATCCTCGCTCATGGTATGGTTGGGAGTTTCTTATTGGGGCTTAACAGAGGTACATTTTTGTGAGAAAGGTGTAAAAACGAATGCAGCTGTGTATCAAAATACAGTCCTGACGAACCTTGTGGAACCTGTTTCTCATATCATGTTCAATAACAAGCACTGGGTATTCCAACAAGATTCGGCGCCAGCTCATTGCATAGAGCGAAGAGCACACAAGACTGGCTGGCGGCGCGTGAAATCGACTTCATCCGGCACGAAGACTGGCCCTCCTCCAATCCAGATTTGAATCCGTTAGATTACAAGATATGGCAACACTTGGAGGAAAAGGCGTGCTCAAAGCCTCATCCCAATTTGGAGTCACTCAAGACATCCTTGATTAAAGCAGCCGCCGATATTGACATGGACCTCGTTCGTGCAGCGATAGACGACTGGCCGCGCAGATTGAAGGCCTGTATTCAAAACCACGGAGGTCATTTTGAATAAACTTTATTGTCATAAGAATCTATTTTTTGTTAGGTTCATTTTGGTATATAAATGGTTACATAAAGAATAAAGTTGTTTCAATTATTTTATATTATACATGTGACAGAATTTATGATCTGACTAGGTATAATAAGTATATATTTACGAAAAGAAAGGTATTATATCCGTTATTTAGTACCTACGACACTAAAGTTTGCTTATTTTAATAAAATAAAATATTAATGTGGGACTAGATGGCGCTGTGTGTAATGTCCCGAATAATTATTTATTAATACAGCAACGGATCAATTCTTTATAAAGAAACTTAATCCACATAGTAAAAATGTTCCTGAATATGGTAAGTAGAGTAAAATTGATCTCTGTATGCGAAATCCCATTTTCATTTAAGGTGAGTGTTGTTATTACAGTCAGTAATACGTAAGTAATCACTAATATTGCTGCTATCGATGCGTAAATCAAATCCCACGCCACATTAGTGCTGTGTGTTACCCATGTACAATACGTACATACACACCATAGAGTCACTGAAATAAAAAAAGCAAAGAATAAGACAAAAATGCATACAAAATTAAAATTTTCGTATGCAATTTGCTGATAGCACAAAATACAGAGTACCTATAATAGTCAGACGCCCATTCGTATAATAATTCTCAGACCATTTCACAGAAGACATATGTTAGATTTTATTGGTATCGGATTCAAACTGGGGTGCGTTACAAATTATAAGCAGACACTACCTCCACCAAGCCACACTTGCTAAACAATTTGTTTGTGATTCTTTTTTTTTAACTAAAACGGGTTTGCACTTGGCCATAGTTTGCCTGATGGTAAGCAAAAGCTGTGACCTAAGATGGAGCGTGCTTATCCGATAAGAACCGATTCAGTCTCGAAGTCAAGTCTTTGAAAATTGCTGGATTACTTATATAATATAACACTTTATCATTGAGCTATGATTATACAGAGACACAATATCAAACTAAAAAGCGCAGGAAAATGTCTGAACGCTAACATCGTCAGCGAGCGCCAACAAAAGACTACTTGCTCTTTTGCTCTTACATATTTTAAGAACGTGCAAAAGAGATAGGTAATCCAAAAGTCTGCTCAACGAGTAGCGTGGGCAGAGTTTTGGCTCGGACATTTTGTTCGAGCGTTTGTTTCTCTGTATAATCCTAGCTCAATGCACTTTATTTATAAGAATAACAAAATATAGTACATAGTTTCACTCACACGATAATGTCGGTACGATGACCATGCACAGGATGATGCTCCAGAAACATTCAGTTGCAAACACAGCCATGGACAGACTGACACAGGCTGTGAGAGCAGCTGCCTCCGGTGGCTGGAAATATACATTTAAAAAAGTGAATTAGGAGATATTTTTCCATCTCTCTCTCTCTCTCTCTGTATTGAGTCGAATTTCCTCATTACTGAGGGTCGTGACCCCCCGCAGAATTAATTCGTTAGAAGAGATCTCTATGGGCAGATACATCATGGTGGGCTCCCAGGTCCTTCCACGGAAGACCTATGTCCTCGGATATTGTAGTACTGAAACATGTCGGTTTCTTCGCGATGTTTTTGTCATTTTTGTCACGATTTTTCTATAGTAGATACGTAAATCCCTAAAGTTTATTGTAAATATAATGTGGTAGTGGTATATAGTAGATTCGGGATCAAAGATTGCCAAGGGGTAAAATCACTATGACCCGTTGCTCCTTTCTGGCCCGAAGGAGGCCAACGAAATTAATTATTGTTATTTAAAAAGTACGTAAACACACACTTATTGATCAGTTAAATATTATTCTTTCTTACATTAAACTTAACTTACTTTCATTTCAATTCAATTCAACTCAAATATATCTTTATTGCACACTAAATTAAATAAACAATATCAAAAGGACTTAAAATATAAATAAATGTACAAGTGGGAGGCTTTATCACCTTGAGTGATCTCTTCCAGGCAACCTTAGTAAGAAAGCGTAGTAAGCTTTTTTATGTTAATTAGTACTTACCCAATCACTTTTATAATAATAATGAATGAAAGTGCCAAGTATGGTTAATCCCAGCGAAACACAGATAACAGCTACCGTGTTCAGAAAAGGGATTTCTCGCGTCTTATTTATAAATATCAGCGCAGCCATTATTAAGATTATTCCAATCGCCACCAAACTGAAATAAAGAAAAATAAACAAATGCATATGTAGTGAAAATACCAACACAAATAAACTTCACCACACCGAGTTACCTAACACTAGCAACATCAAATGTCATCATCATAGAGGTTTTTTGTACGACTTTAAGGTTTTTTTTTTAATAAAATATAACCCTGAATGTAAAAATGAACTATCATAACTTAGTAAAGCAATTTCCTTAGTGGATCGCTGTGTTTTTTATTGATCATTTATCCAAATAAGTTTAAAATTTACCTGATTTTCAAGTCTATGCTATTCATCCAAAGAATTGATAATACTTTGATAGAACACAATATGAACCCCATTTGACAGGTTAGAAGGCCGTAAACCTGTAACAAAAAGTAAATATTTTAATTAGCTTCTCATCTGATCAGTATATTATGTACATACAAGAACAAAAATTAAGATTTGTTTGATTTAAAAACCAATGCAGGTAAAATTATATGATATTTATTTTTTATTATTTACATTGATATTGATTCTGGATTCGAGTATGGGTTAGGGATTGAGTAACAATTTTTTCAGACTAATTTTATCAATACTTAACATAAACATAATTAAACACACGTTTTTTGCCCTTATTCTCATTAGTAGTAATTTTAAGTAAAAGAAACAAACCTTTTGTAGATACGTTTTTCGGATGGAATAATCTCTGAACCCAACGTCATACTTAGCATTATTATAAATGCTATTCTGTTGAATTTCTAATGGTCTAAGACTGTTTTGTTCTGATATAGAACATGTGGAGTTTAGTTGTTGATGGTGACTCAGATATTCTTCTGCATCACAGGCTACAGCTGCTGCGTAACTTGGAGGTGGTTCACGGTAAAAAGGATGTCCTTGTACCAACAGTACTGGTCTTGGGTTTAGATTCTCATAAGGAGTGGTTGATGATTGATAAATAGCTGGCCTGTGCTCTGGTGAGAAGGCATATGGAGGTGGCATCAACTGCTGGTGGGATTCTGTCATAGTGCTGAGCTAGAATGAAAGCTCTATTATATTAATTTACGTATTTATTCATAATATTTTTCTGTTGCGAAATGTTACTCACGAAAAATACGGATTCTAACCACGTGTTAAATAAAATTATCTTATTTTTTGGTTGTAATGGAAAATAACTTTGTATGAAGCGCCTGTAGCTAAGCTAGCGGAGGCAATCGCATGCGATTATCAATGTTAAGCAAAGGTTGATGCGGTCAGCTCTTGGATGGGTGACCGAAAAGTGGCAATCCATTTTGGGTGCTTCCGAGGGTCGAATGACACGTAAAATTTTAGGTCCCGGCTGTATGTTTCGTACGGCAGTCGTTAAGTAAGTATATTTGGTTCCATACATATCCAGACATATTGCATAATAATGTTAGGTTAGCGTTTTAAATAATGGTAACTTACCTTTGGTATACAGGTATGAAGAATATATCACTTGAAGCTGAATTTCGATACTATTGTAATTTAAATGGCACTTCATATATTGGCAAGAACGGGTACACATCTAGTAATTCCTTCCTTGTTTCACATATATTATAATGTATAAAATTATTAATATGATATAATTTTCCTCAAACTGTAGTACTGATAACCACTAAGTTCGATTGGGATTTATCTAAACGTAATTTCCTTTGGTCGAACTACCTACAGTTACTAAGACAGGGCGACATTAACAAAAAATCTGCGCGATTATCTGGCATCATAATAGTATGTAAACTTTTAAAACCAGAGTTCGAGACGTTCTGTTACAACGTTGACTCCTATTAAGAACAAGTGATAAAGCAGTTATGTATTAATATTAACATTTAGTAATTAACAAATACTTTATTTTTGTTTCAGGGAGATAGCGGAGGACCTCTTTCAGCCGAGAGAGGTGATAAGCGGTATGAACTTTTAGGTAAAGCAAACTTTGTTGAACATCTACAAGTCTCTAAGTAGGAGTGACATACTAAACACCATCATCATCTTAATATTAAAACTTTCGTGAGACATTTATCAAAAGATTAACTAAACGGTTTTCACTCACGTGTAAAACGCGTAAATCGTTTACGCGTTTCGGATGTTATGACATCCATCTTCAGAACGTTCGTTCTGGGCCGCGGGGCAGTCTGCGTGCTGCCGCGGCCCAGAACGAACGTTCTGAAGATGGATGTCATAACATCCGAAACGCGTAAACGATTTACGCGTTTTACACGTGAGTGAAAACCGTTTAGTTAATCTTATCATCATCATCATCCACAGCCGCTTTTTTCCAACAGCTGGGTATAGGTTTCTCTCTTGTCATGCCAACAGTCTCAGTCCTGTGCCTAAACATACGTCCATACAATCGTAAAGAAACGCGGCCAGACCGCTGAGTTTGGTCAAATGCATGAGATTGAGACTTGAACGCAGCAAAAAATCGGTGTCTAAGACATTAAAAAATTACATTAAAAATTTAAGGTCTAGAGCCATTAATTAGGAAACAAAGAAAAAAAAAACTATCTCTCAGAAGATGTTATACCTATTACCGAAAAGCTAAAAATAGTCTACTCTACTAGATATATGTACTGGTTCAATCCCACTACCAAAAAGACAGCGTGTCCAACATATTTTGGCCTCATTACTACGTATTTAAGACAGTAGGCACACCATATTGCAAAAAAAGAGCTATTGGTAAATGTGTTTATGTGTAAAAACTGTTTGTTGCAGGCATCGTATCGTGGGGCATAGGTTGCGGTCGGGTCGGCTACCCGGGCGTGTACACCCGGGTGTCCAAGTACCTGTACTGGGTGAGACACAACTCCAGACCCGGCTGTTTCTGTATGGATTAACTCACTCTCAAACTTTACATCCTGCTCTTGATCTCACCCGGGTGAAAATTTATACTGCTTTATCTTGCCTAACAAGACATCTACATGACACAAAAGTCAAGGTTATAATGATTATAGATACTCGAAGTATTTTTACATGTTTTGTAGATTTTAATATTTAAAATAAAATGTATGTATTCAATCCTATTTCATTGCCAATGTAGTGGGCGTAACCATATGTGATAAATAGTTAGAATATAGAGTTTAAACAACAGACCAAATAAGACAAGGAAAATTATTATCTGAGCGAATTTATTAAAATAGAATTATAACGAATATATATTATATACAATACAATTGTACATATTTACATGTGTTATCACATTTTAGTTATAATAATACTTAATTTAAACCTTATCAATAACAGCCAATTACTTTAAATTCTCTATAAAAGAATACGATATAATTATAATAATTTGTAGTACGAGTGGCGTATCAGCAGAGAAGCATATGCTCTGCTATGGGCGATAACAGGCTAACTATGATGATTCACAAAGGATTTCGATACTATATTTACAGTTTAGTTAAAAGTCTCATCTTAATGTTCTACCCAGCACTGCTCAATCTTTTGTCGGCATCTACGTTCAAGATATCTTTCTCGTGGAAGAGTGGCAGGCCGTGTCGCGTGAGCTCTGCTGCGGGCGCGTGCAGCGTGCTGTAGGACGGGTTGAGAGGGTGCACCCACCCCACAGCACTCACCGCCGCACGAGCTTCCTCCGAACCCAGCTCCGAGTGCGTGCCATCGCCTGTACGCAGGATGCGGTTCCTCACCTGTATGCAACATGTTACAATTAATGGCAAGAGTAGAACCAGACCTAAAGTTAGCCCCCAAACCGCCATCTAACACCGCGCATTGTCAAGATATGCAACCAAATGGAGATACTGAAGCGCGAGTGAAATAGCACCAAATTTTAACCGGCTTAAAATAAGGGTTTCTTTATTGGACTAAATGGTTTTGTCTGGAGTGTACTTGTCACAGTACGCTGTTCACTTTGCACGGATAAATTTTAAAACGTATGTACGTTAAGTCGATAAATGCGATTCATATACAAACCATTTCCGGTGAAGCTGACTTCAAATCCCAAGCCAGCCCAATATATTCACAGAAATGTATAAAATCAGCTGAATAATTGAGGAAGGTCGTTAGTTCAGCTGCCTTGTAGTCCCACGGGAATGCGTGATGGTAGTTGTGCCAGCCTTCACCAGCAGTCATCATCGAAACAAACCACGACTCTACAGGCTGGAGATTTCTGGAAATTATGAAATACTTAACTAACATTGACCACATGACACTGTGGCCAAAATGTGGAGCATACATAGACTAAAATGGTACAAGCTATTAAACAAGGCAGTTGGAATACACCAATAGACGCTTGACTACACATTGACATGCAGTACTTAGATAAGGACAAATACATTTCAAGTACAAAATTAAGTACAAAGATTATAAAAGTTTACTTACTTATCATAAGGTCTTGTGCCATAGAGATGAGCCGCGCTATTGACAAGCCATGTTCCATTCAGCATGAAGACATAGCGCCCAAAGTAACATATGTATATGGCGTTGGTCCATGACTCTCCGAAGCAATATACTGGCACCAGCACAGGGATCAAAATTGCGAAAACAACGTACAAATAGTAGTAATACCTGCAAATAAAAATGATATATCAACGTACATGTTTAGCTCAAAGTATTTCGACAGAGCTGAATTGATTGAGATGTACCTATTGTGATCGGATAAAATATTCCAATCTAGTACGTGAGAAAAGCCTTTCTCATCCTGCTTATGAATAACTAGCAGATGCGCGCGACTTCGTCCGCGTGGAATAGTTATTGCCATGAAAACGGTTTGTTTTTGTTAGATCATTTCAAGATAAATAATTCTTTCATACACATTTTTTTGATATCTTGAACCGTTTTCGCAGCGCATGCAACGGAAGCCTTCAAAGATGAATAATTTTCCCCGTTTTTCCACATTTTCTATTGTTTCTTAGCTCCTATTAGTTGCAGCGTGATGTTATATAGCCTAAAGCCTTACTCGATAACTGGTCTATCCAACACAAAAAGCATTTTTCAATTCGCACCAGTAGTTCCTAAGATTAGCGCGCTCAAACAAACAAACAAACTCTTCAGCTTTATAATATTAGTATAGATAAGACCACCTTGCCAATAATATTTATTCATATGATTATGCTTGCCGTTCTTTTGATTGCGGTTATATCATTTACATTAAAAAAAAAGTTTACTTTTTCTGGAACATGACCATCCAGTCAGCCTGCAGGTCTGCGAGGTCGATCTGCCTGCCGAGCTGGGCGACCAGGGGGTGCTTCCTGGTCATGAGCCAGCCGATGTGGCTGAAGAAGAAGCCACGCTTGGCGTTGTGAGGGTCGGCGTCGGTGTCGGAGTAGCGGTGGTGCAGCCGGTGGTCGCGGCACCAGGTGAACATTGAGTTCTGAAACGTTTTATACGCTATATTTTTGCAGCTGAAGTCCGGAAAACACCAATCTTCACCAAGTTCCACAATCAATCAGTCTTGCAGATAGATTCCACCATTAGCAACAAACAGATTAGACCATGAGCAGACTATAGACTTGACTGGCCTGTTTGCTTAGTTGGTAGTGGCTCTGCCTACTTAGTAACATCCACCTTCCGGTGGATCTTGCTAGCCTGTGTCCAAACGTTCGATCGAGTGGGGGCCCTCGCCTATACCTCCCCTTCGAGAGGGCTGGTTGTAGGGCCCGAGGCGTGGAGCTCGCCGCACCTCGCGGTGTGGGTGGAGCTGGGTGCTCTTTAAGAGCACCCGAGGTGGTCGCCGAGAGGCGAGAGGAGTTCGGTGTACCGGCCGAGTAGCGGCGACACGGGAACCGAACTCCGTGCGCAGAGGGCGCATTGGAGGAGGGCGGTCGCTTTGGCGTGCGACTGCCTGACTCCTGGGGGCTCTGGGTTGCAGGTCGGGGAACCTGTTGCCCTGGAATGAGTCCCCACAGGATGCATGACGTGTCCCGTGTTCTGACACGTCGTCCATTGAGGGTTGAGCTGAAGCTCCCCGAGGCGGGGCCCATTACCGGGCCAGCATCACCAGGGCTGCGGATGTATGCATCGCGCTCTCGTGGCCCTGGACCAACGATGCGGAGATGGAACACCCCAGGTTTTTAGTGGGTATGCCGCCCTTATAGAGTGGGGCGGAGACTCCCACATAACCACCCGCCCTCCCCGGGGTTTTTTGGGTGGTACCTGTAATAGGTTTTCCTGGGTAACAAAAAAAAAAAAAAAAAAAAATGGCTCTGCCTACTAATCTAGGGGTTGCGGGTTCGATTCCCGCGTGACACAAGTATTTATGAAATTTAAAATTCATAATTACTTGTGTTGAGTCTGGTCGTTTGTATGTATAATAAGTATGTATTTACAAAAGAAAAGTATATAAGTATTGTATCCGTTATCTAGTACCCACGACACAAGCGTTTGCTTAGTGTGGGGCTAGATGGCGCTGTGTGCCATGTCCTGGAATATTTATTTACTATAATTTCGATAATGTCTTATATTTTTTTATTTACGTACCTGGCCAGCTGTGGTGTGTGCAATCAATAAGAATGCTCGAAGAAGTGGTTTAGCTTTGAAGCATTTGTGGGTAAAATGTCGATGCGCTCCAACTGTTACTCCCATTTCTCCAAGTAGGGTAAGCATTGCCACTGGAAATAAAATCAATAAAATCATGATTAGTTACAAGTATTTACTGTATTTTTTTTATGTTTCTGTACAAAAAAGAAGGAAAATATATTTTTAAAAGAGCAAAGGCAACTGGGTACTAAATTGTTAGATGCTAAAATTAGAAGCGCCAAAATTTTGTTTAACCACTGCTCCAACCTACGATTATACAGAGCTGACTGTTATCAGTTAAAGAGGCGTCACATCAGTACAATAACTTCTGATAAATAAAAACAGACACTTACCCCAAACAAATGTTTGTAACGTATAAGATAGCGTGATGAATAAGAAAATTCCATATACTCCGAGTATGTGTAGTACGAGGAACCCGATAGCATTTGGCCAAACTATTTTGTGCTTGTAGTTATAGTCTGTTCCTATGGTGTTCTTAAATATTAAAGTTGTCGTTTCATTTTTGTGTTTTTCTCCATCTTTTTCTGTCTTCTGAGCCGTGTATGGGTTCTCCTCTTTATAAGCTTTAGGAATTAAATCGGTTTCAGTCATTTTGTTATAAAGATTATTTTTTTACTTTGTATATTGGATGCTCCACTAAAACTGTCTTCTGTTTTGGCTGAATTCGAGTTTATATTAGTGTTTTTAACAAACAAAGCTGTTAGGCAATTTGGTGAACTTGACCTATGAAGCACGATAATTAATTCTTATTGTCTAAATAAGTACAAAGAGTTGTAGAACCGTCAATTGAAAATATTTCACTGTTTTTGTTTTGCAGGTAACAAAAAGTATATTAAATATTAACGACAATTAATCATTTGTGCTCAACACTACAACCGAGTAACGATTAGTGTTAACAATAATTTGTAGGTATTCACTCGTTCTATTCAATAGAATATTTTTTTAATAAGAAAAGTATTCAATTTTGGTTAAATTTGAGAGCTTGATTTTGGAATTTGTTTTATGTATAAAAATTAGAACAACAAAGTAGTGATCATCTGCTTTATTAGCACACTGTTCGAATGAAATTTATTAAATTACGTGAAAATCGGCTATAATTTGCTAAATAAATATGAATTATTTCAGATATATTAGGTAAGTACCTACTTTATATACATGCAGACATAATAATATATTTTTATATCAGTTTTTGTATAATTAATGATGCCGACTGCTTTAGCATCTATATCTTGATGTCAATAAATAATAAAGTAGTGCACACAAGAAAAATGTAAAAACAACTGTGAAAAACAAGTGTTACACATTATTTTGTAAACATTAAAAACCAGTGTAATTATTATAACTTGAACTTGTATTATGGGTTATGGTGTCATTGTAGTGTTAATTTGTACTTGAGTTAGCATATTGCAATGTCTTTCTTTACAACAATGATGAATTGGTTTTACCTTTTCATTCACAATTGAGAAGATAATATACATAAATAACTGCGATGCGATTTATGAGTGCAACCTATCAGAAAACACAATAAATTGTTTTAGTGACTAACAAAATGTAAATATCATGGATATGGACGCAAAGACGTTTTATAGCTGTGTGGTCCTAAACTCACATTGACTGTCATTCTTTGATTTTAAATTTAGATCATTTTTAAGGGAGAATTAAGTGATTATCTTTCTATAAACTGGATGTATATAAGTACATTTAAGTTGCATAGCATTATAAGATTTTATATAAATATTATAAGCACTTCAAATGTATGCAAGTATGTAACGCTCAATGATATATACATAATTAAATGCGATTGCACTTAACATCAGCAATTAGAAACAGTATAATGAATTAGTCATGGAAATTTGTCAAACGTAATCCATAAAATGTTAGTTCTGTGCTTCTACCTATTACAATCAGATATTATAAATTCATTTATGTACTGTCACAAACACAGCGGGAGGATACTGATTTTTAATGGAGGAGGAAGGAGGAAGCAGTAAAAAAACACGAAATTTATACCTTCACACTACTACATTAAGGACAACAAAACTTTGAAATACTATACCGGACCCTGATCCTGGATTCCTAAGTATTACAATCCAGGAGCCTAAAAATCCTGAATAAATAGGATAGATTTTGGCAAACATGCTACAAGTATACAGTGGTGCTCACCATCAAGCGGGGTATAGTCAAATTTAAGCCTAAGCGTTAAAAATGTTTTCGTCATGTCATATTCAAGGAAAAATTGACGCAGCAAAACTTTTCGAGAAAAACTTGGCTAAACAATTAGATACAATACAAGTTTCACATACAATTTTTTATGAATTTAAAATCAAAATACATAATCATTAAGTCAACAATTAGGTACAACTAAAAATAGATGGAAAATAAGAAACCTCAATTAACGTATCTTTATATTTATAACATTTGTACTGGATTAAAAAAAAATATATATACATTCGTAATGTGGATGATGGCCTACTTTGTCATAGTTCATGCATAGTTTTATAGTATATAGTTTTGAATGCAGTGCAAAGGTGTTCATCACGCTTGATGCGTTGCTGCATGGAGTGGAAACGGACAAAATAATTATGTACATAAATAACGAGTCATCCAAAACAAACAAACCCGAAATATCATTGAGTATACGACCTATTTGGATCTAATTCTTTGGCCTTCAAGCTTCAAACGATTCTACAGCTTGCAGATAATAGGAGTGTCTTATAAATTCGGAACGTTTTCACTCGGATAAGAAACGCCAATCTCATGGAACTTTTAGGATTGGTCTATCTACGATATTCAATTTTGACGTCTTTGTTATGTCGTTTCCAAGGGAAAACTTCCCCTATTCTTTCAACATTCTGCAGGGAAGGGTATTAGGGCCTCTTCTTAGTAATGGAACCATGTCATTAGAATCGCACAGTACTCTTAGTACACCAGAAACCGTCTGTTCTATTATTATTACTTAAATCAGAGGCTCAAACACATCTGATCCGCAAAGTATGCTGCGCGCATTTTACAAAAAAAAAACAGATCATGGCTATATTTGTATTTACATAACAAACGCAAAACTACTCATCAAAAACTTTTCTTGTTCTGTATGTTATTGACAGCCAAGATATCTTTCTCGTGGAAGAGTGGCAGGCCGTGGCGCGCGAGCTCTGCTGGGGGCGCGTGCAGCGTGCTGTAGGACGGGTTGAGAGGGTGCACCCACCCCACAGCACTCACCGCCGCACGAGCTTCGTCAGACCCCAGCTTATAGTGAGTGCCGTCACCTGTACGCAGGATACGCTTCTCTACCTGCAAATATCAAGCAATATTGATCGAATCTTCTAAAACCCTCCCTGATTGATAAGAAAATATACATCGATGACGAGGATTTCTGTTTGATAGAATAGCACTTGATGAATTGTTCTGAACAACTATTCTATCATTGATACTTTTTTTACGAGATATTTTTCATTGATTGGAAATCGTTGTCATAAAAACATGTATTTATTTATCACAAAATTTCTCCCAAATATTGTAATATTGATTAAACTCTCACTAGTTCTGGAGAGGCAGATTTCAAGTCCCATACGAGCCCCATGGTCTCCAAAAATCTGATAATATCTGCTGAGATGTTGAAATGCATTGTAAGCTCAGCTGCCTTGTAGTCCCAAGGGAAGGCATGGTGGTAGTTGTGCCAGCCTTCGCCGAGGCTGATGAAGGATATAAACCACGACTCCACAGGCTGAAGATTCCTGAAAGTATTGAAATCTGTATGATCGTGTTATCACTGCAAAGCAAAGATAATAAACATCTCTATTGTAAAATTAAACTTTTATTGGAAAATGAGCGAAAATAATCACGACCGGCAGGATTCGAACCTGCGTATTTCTGCTACCGTCAGAACGCCTTAACCACTAGGCTACGGTCTACTAACTGCCAGGCGCGAAAATCCACACTCATTTCCATACACTTCAGACTGAGCGGCTGATAAGGTGCCTAAGCTGAGGTGCTAAAGCAGATAAGGCCTAGTGGTTAAGGCGTTCTGACGGTAGCAGAAATACGCAGGTTCGAATCCTGCCGGTCGTGATTATTTTCGCTCATTTTCCAATAAAAGTTTAATTTTAAAACAACCATAGTGCAGGTTAGCACTTAATAAATTAACTCATCTCTATTGTAAACCTTGTATTTATAACATATCATAACACCACACACAAACATAATGAAGGCGAAAATGTAAGGTGATAATTTGTTTTGATGACATTTAGTATAAATATATATTCGATCCTGGATTAATGGACGTTTTAATATCGTAGCACAAATTTTAAAATATAATATTAATTGGACACATACTGGTCATAGGGTCGGGTACCATAGAGATGAGCAGCGCTGTTCACAAGCCATGTTAAGTTCAGATGGATGACGTAGCGTAAGACGAAGGCAGATAAAAAGGAATTCATCCACGTCTCCTCTAGGAAGTAAACTGGCACTGATATAGGAATTAAGATGGCAAAGATACCAAACATAGGGTAGAAATATCTGAAACAATAAATAAAGATATTTAATTAGATAACATATTCTAGTTATAGTATAGAGTACAGAAGTACAAGTAAACTTAATCAAAACGTATTATTATTTCTTTCAATATGAAAGTGTAATATTTTGTAAGTATATTAGGTAGCTGCAATAAATAATAATGGGTTGTATCATATTTAAAGCGGTAAATCAATTCAATTTAATGTTAAGGTTTCAAGGCAAATAATAATTTGGCTAAAACCGACCTCACGTGCTTGTAATACAAAATATATAAGGTGATCATAACGCCGTGGTTAATATTGTGTTGCTTGTCTGCTGTACCGTTTTTTCTGTAGGCGCAACGTATTTTAGGAATTATACTATCGATAAGAACATAATCATTTCGATAAAAATAAATATAGGTCCACATCTGAAACATGACCTACCAAACATGAAAAGGGTAATGATACTCATAATAATTGACAAAGAAATCAGGCAACACACAACAAATCACGCAGTCAGATTAAGATTCTCCTCTTTTTTTGACATTGAGTTACAGATGCTGACTGATGGTATAAGTACTGTAGAGAACGAACCTTTAGAAATTGAATAAGGATATGTACGATAATTGGATGTAAACAACTTACTTCTTCTGGAACATGACCATCCAGTCAGCCTGCAGGTCTGCGAGGTCGATCTGCCTGCCGAGCTGGGCGACCAGGGGGTGCTTCCTGGTCATGAGCCAGCCGATGTGGCTGAAGAAGAAGCCACGCTTGGCGTTGTGAGGGTCGGCGTCGGTGTCGGAGTAGCGGTGGTGCAACCGGTGGTCGCGGACCCACATGAAAATGGAGCTCTAAAGTTTGATTTATATCATTTAGTGTTGGCAATGTGTGACCAGCTTAACGCTTAGTTGTATATTCCGGCTGTTTTTCATATTGACATAACTGATCTTAGCTCTAAAGAAGGCCCATGATACGAATTGCAAATTTTTTATATTTCACTTCGAAGTGTGTCTGTTATGTTATTCATACTTATGTAGGTAAGTACCTATATTACATACCTGCCCAGACATACTCTGCAAAATTACGAATATTGCTCTTAAAATTGGCTTGGCTTTGAATGACTTATGTGTATAAAAACGATGTGTTCCAATAGTAACGCCCTCCGAAGAACATAATGCTACGAATATTCCTAAAATAACATACATATATTAGTTTTTTTTCTTGTTTTTATAGTAAATAGGTGAGGTAAAATTTGTAAGCTTTTGCTGATGAAGGAAACATAGTGAGAGAAAAACATATGTATATCGCTAGGTTAAGAAGGTGAAAGGATCTCTCTTCTAAAAAAACAAATAACGAAGAAGATATAAATATATGAACTTACCCCAAAGAAATGTCCAAAACGATATAACTCCTTTAATTTGTAAAATGAGAGTGTATAACGCTATGATATGTATAACTAACATCGCGAGACAATATTGCCAGATAATTTCGTGTTTGTAGTTGATATCTGTGCCTATTACATCTTTATGTGTGATACATCTGTGATCACACTTTTTATCATTGATTTCTGCTTCAATACCCATATCTGTACTATCCTTTTTGTGAATCATTATTTTGTGCAGTGCTTTCGCTCTTGCTCTTACTATAATTTCTTTTAAATTGTATAGATCACGTAGGTATACTTCGAACACAGATTATACTATTATACAAATATATGTACTCGTAAATCTAGCAGAAATGCGATTAATAAAAATAATACAGTTTGTAAAATAAAATATATTTTTATTTCTCTATTTTATAATAAAACTTTACTACCAAAGCGATACTAAAGTTACTGAGCTTGTTATTGCAATGGTCATAAAAGTTTTTCATACACATCATTATACCTATTCTCTGTAGTAGGTATGGTATTGGTCATTTTATTCAAGTTGTCGGTGTTCAAGATATCTTTCTCGTGGAAGAGTGGCAGGCCGTGGCGCGCGAGCTCTGCTGCGGGCGCGTGCAGCGTGCTGTAGGACGGGTTGAGAGGGTGTACCCACCCCACAGCACTCACCGCCGTACGAGCTTCCTTGGAACCCAGCTTATAGTGAGTGCCGTCACCTGTTCGCACAATTCGTTTCTCCACCTGCAATAGCCACTTCATTACGTCCATTTTCCCTATGTCACTTCGTCAACATTATCTCGGATGTCAATTAAAGCCCATTTCAACAGTATTTTGCTTTGATCTCAACACTGACTTCTTAAAGCTATTATTTATGACTAATGGCGACAGAAGTGGATATATTAAAATCAATGTAGACATTGAGAAGCGATACTTCTATGAACGAAGTTTTTATCTGTTAGGCACTTGAGAACACTCGTAAGAAAGAACTATATAACGCCGAGTACAAGACTGTCGTCAGATATACATAGCTAGGACGACATCAATGGTAGGTACGGCGAAATTTTAGATCGGCCTAGTAATTATATGCAAGCGTTGAAATTTTTTTGGGTTTACGAACTACATGACTCTTATATTTTAAAACTCAAATTGTTTTGACTGATAGTGATCATACCAGTTCTGGGGAAGCAGTTTTCAAGTCCCATGCAAGACCAACTTTCTCAAAACATCTGATAATATCTGCAGAGATGTTGAAGTGCATTGTAAGTTCAGCTGCCTTGTAGTCCCAAGGGAAAGCATGATGGTAGTTGTGCCAGCCTTCGCCGAAGCTGATGAAAGAAACGAACCACGACTCCACAGGCTGAAGGGCCCTGGAATTATAAGTTTTTTAGCTTGTCACGGTCATTATTACTGGTTAATACACTGGTTGCAAAATCAACTATATCTGGTTCAATGTTGCCAATTAGGAGGTATAAAATATAAAACAAAAGAATAAAGTATAATTGTTACATACTTGTCATAGGGCCGGCTACCATACAGATGAGCAGCGCTGTTCACAAGCCATGTTCCGTTAAGATGGATGACGTAGCGTAATATATAGGCAGAAAGAAAAGCATTCATCCATGTTTCTTCTAAGAAATAAATTGGCACAGATATAGGAATTAAGATGGCGAAGATAATGTATAAGTAGAAGTAATATCTGAAACGAATAATGTCAGTTAGTTAGACAATGATTTATTATGTTATTTGACATCTTTAACTTAACACATTATTTAATTTATACAGATAACCATGATAAAATATGTTCTATATATACTAAATATTAGGTATTTACACGCCTTACTTTTTCTGAAACATGACCATCCAGTCAGCCTGCAGGTCTGCGAGGTCGATCTGCCTGCCGAGCTGGGCGACCAAGGGGTGCTTCCTGGTCATGAGCCAGCCGATGTGGCTGAAGAAGAAGCCACGCTTGGCGTTGTGAGGGTCGGCGTCGGTGTCGGAGTAGCGGTGGTGCAGCCGGTGGTCGCGGCACCAGATGAACATTGAGTTCTGGAAATTTATTTAGCGTTAGTAGTGAACTGTACTTAAACAAGGTGGAAGCTAAATTGTAGGTCCCAGCTATTTAATTTAAAGATTTGATTTGATTTTCGAATTTTTAATTTCGTATATTAAAATAGACATCCTATGTATTCTAATGGTGTATTCGTTGTAAAATAATATGTGACCAACCTGCCCAGCCATAGTCTGTAAGATTACAAATATTGCCCTCAAAATTGGTTTGGCTTTAAAAGACTTATGGGTATAGTACCGATGCGCTCCAATGGTAACTCCCTCTGACGAAACTACTCCTACGAAAAATCCTGAAAATACATTTCATTTATATGTATATGCCATTTCATTGTTATTGAAACAACTCAAGAAATTCCCCTACCCCTTGTTATTAAAGTAAATGATACCTATAAATATGCAAGGGCTAAACGATGAAAGAAAATTATGTTTTGAAGACATGTGTCATCAGTGGCAGGATCTTTGTACGCAAATTGTACTACTGGCCCAACAATCTAGGAAGAGGGGAATTATAAGATACGTTAAGGGATTTCCCTTATCAATTTAGATACATAGATCGCAAAGAAAATCAAAGGTTCACTATGATACAATAGATGTGTATGTGGACTTACCCCAAATAAATGTCCATGGCGATATGACTCCAAGTAGATGTAATAAAATTGCACACATCGCTGCGACGTGTAAAACCAAGTATCCGACCAAATTTGGCCAGACAATTTCATGTTTGTAATTGAGATCTGTGCCTATAGAATTATTATCTGTAACTCGTAGATTGGAGTGCTTCTTATGATCGATTTCTGCATAATTTTCAATGTTTGAACCATCGCTATCAAGAGTTCCAGTCATTTTAATATTATTGTTTACAAATCTACCGTAAAACTACAGTGCTCTTGTTTTGAATTGTATTGATATATCATCTATGTAATTGATCACTGAAAATAGATGCAAAAATTAATATTAATTAGTTATTAAATTAACGATTATTATTATTATTAGTTAATAAGTTAATAATGTAAAATGTGACTTACCATAAATGACAACTGTTATAAATTATTGGTCAGTAAAAAATCTGAATCTGTACATGCATCATAAAAATATATTTTTTATATCAGTTTTTGTTAATAAATGAGCTGACTGCTTTAGCATCTATATTTGATGTGAATATAACGTAGTGCACACAAGAAAAATGTAAAAACAACTGTGTAAAAACAAGTGTTACACATTATTTTGTAAACATTAAAAACCATTGTAATTATTATAACTTGAACTTGTATTATGGGTTATGGTGTCATTGTAGTGTTAATATGTACTTGAGTTAGCATATTGCAATGTCTTTCTTTACAACAATGATGAATTGGTTATACCTTTTCATTAACCATTGCGATGATAACATATAAATAACTGCGATGCGATTTATGAGTACAACCTGTCAGAAAAAACAATAAAATATTTTATTGATTAACAAAATGTAAATATCATGGATATGTACACAAAGACGTTTTATAGCTGTGTCGTCCTAAACTCACATAACTTTCAAACCCACTGATTAAAACAGGCAATTTTCAACGCCGTAGGCTAATCAGTTGTGAGATCATTTTATGAGACAATTAACTGATTGTCTTTCTAGAATCTGGAGGTATATAAATTTAAATTGCATAGTATTATAGAAAGAAAGAAAGAAAATATTTATTGTGACAGATTTAACAGAAGAACACACAGGAGTAAAAACATAATAAACAAACATAAAATCTGCCACAACATAGCCCCAACTCAGCATAATGCTGGTTGTATGGAAGCAACCAGCGCTGGTCTTCCGTTGGGGCTTGCTGTGACGTCACGCACGTACAAGAAGGCAGGCAAACAAACAAAGGCTAAGACGTATACAAAGAGGAACAAATTTTAAATTACATAGAAATACTGGTAGTGGAAGGAATGAAATAAAATTAATAAAAAGATAATATATAAGAGCTAGGGCCACACTAATACATATCTATTACACACTGATATACAAAATAACATATATACTTATGGACAAAAACTTATGTACTGCAAATATATATTGTATCGGTAGAATTGAACGTAAGTAAAGGCCACCATAATTCACCCAAAAACGCTTTGCGCTTGGAAAAATGCCTACAGTTGCTTTTTCGCATGCCATTCCACGCCGTATTAACATGAAAGCAAGGGCGAGCATCGCGCGCATAGCTCCGGCCGACGAGTCTTGTCCACACGCAAACAATTTTACACAATTTGAGCAGTTTTGCAGACGTTTTTGACGAAATAAATTCATATAAAATCAGAAAAATAGGTGAAAAATATTTCAAAACAACTATTTTTCAAAAAATAAAACTATCGAGCAAAGTATACGTAATCATGTTTTGGAGTCTTTTATTGTCTTAACACTGAATCAAAATTATATAAACTGAAAAAAAATTGCTCTATCTTATATACTTCGATTTTATTTGATTTTTATGAAATGTCGATTTCACATAGCACCCCGCGTTAAATTGCGCTGGTGTCGTTTCTGAATAGGGCTTCTCGTTTTTGATGCTCTAATATAAAAATTCTTTATCTACACTAATGTTGTAACATTCTACTTATGTTTCCAATACTTGACTTATAATTACTACTGTTATAGCACAGAGAACAAAACACTAAATTTAAGCAATTTCACATGATGTTATAATATCCACATCGATATCGTAATAGCTCATTATAACATCGAAAAAGCGTGACCAACCTGATTGCAGGGCCAATCAGGTTGGTCGCGCTGCACTCTCATTGGTTAGATTTTAATGGCGGCAAAATCACTGTGACAATACACGTACGCGTGAATTTAATTTAATAAACTCGTTACTATTATGAAACTCGCTGCGCTCGTTTCATAAACTCACACTCGTGTTTTAATACCCTCAATTATATGACAGTTGCATAAACTACTATAATCATAATCATCATTTATTCATAAAGCCATTTTACACGTCACATTGTATAGTTGTAAATACTAGATAATAATTACAGTACTATTTAATTTATATGTAAATTTACAAGTCAAAAACTAAATTGTATTACTTAAGAGTAAGTATAAATATACAATTCAAATCATAATTAAATTTACAAAAATGTATAATAATATGTATTTACAAAAGAAAATTATAATTAATAAATAATAACTTTGTTACATTCAAAATTGTCAGGTGAACTTCATGAACTCCTCGATAGAACAGAAGGAGTGCTCCAACAGCCACCGCTGTAGGCGGGTTTTAAAGTTATTGACACTGGGTGCGCTGGTTATTGATACTGGTAACTTATTGTATACGGCTGGACCCATGACATGAGTGAGTTTAGCAGACTTAGCCAACGAGCACTGTAACAATTTGAGTTTTTGGCCATTTCGTGTGCTGTATGTATGAGTGGCATTACGTGTAGTGTACGATGCCAGGTTGTTCCTCATGTACATGGCTACTTGCAATAGTACTATTGCAGGCAGGGTGAGGATCCCTAATTTTTTGAAGAGTGGCTGCGCGGGTGTTTCATACGGTACTTGCATATTTGCTCGGATGGCTCGTTTTTGGAGCTGGAACACTCTCTTCCATTCCGAACACTGGCCCCAGATCTCTGCCCCTTACTGGAGTAGGGAGTGAATGGTAGCGAAATAGCAGGTTCTTGCCACTTCGACCGACACCAGGCGGGAGACGCGTCGCAGTGCGAAACACGCTCCACTTAATTTCCCACAGATCTTGTACACATGCTGGTCCCACACTAAGGCGGAGTCCAGCTCGAACCCTAGGAAGGTGGTGCACAGGGTTTGTTCAAGTTCTGTATCTTGAATTCGTACCCTTAAGGGTCTGCGATTTCTGCCAGAGAGATCAAAATGGAGATAGTGCGTTTTTTGCAGATTCAGTGCCAGACCATTCGTAGTAAACCATGTCGCCAACTGCTGAGCCGTCTCGTTGAGCTGCCGTTCAAGGTCATCAACTGACCTAGAGGTCACTATGGCGGCGACGTCATCGGCATACATTAGTAAGTCTGCCGCTGGCACCGCAGCAGGTAAGTCGTTCAGCAGTAACGAAAACAGCAGATTGGAGACGGAGGACCCCTGAGCAACGCCCATGGTGGACTCCAAAGGTTCAGACCTAATTTTGCTGTCATTTCCAACTACAACTTGGGACCGATTCCTCAAGAAGCTGTTAAGTACACTATTTACGGCACCAGTGACGCCATAATGACTCAGCTTACCAACGAGGACATCATGGTCACAGAGGTCAAAGGCCTTTGAAAGGTCACAGCACAAAATGGCGACTTGTTTTTTATCTCTGCCGTCTCGGGCGGCAACTACCCGGCGGAGCAGCTCTCTCGTCAACGACGTGGTCGACCTACCCTCTCGGTAAGCATACTGTTTGTCTGAGAGTACCTCCGTGTCAGCTAGGTAAGTAACTAGGCGTCTGCTGATTCCGTTCTCGAAAATCTTCGATAATGCTGGTATGATCGACACCGGTCTGTACGCGTTCATATCGGCTTTCTTACCTTTACCTTTAAAAATAGGGGCAATTTTGCTTATTTTCAAAGGACTCGGGACCGAAGGTACCTTACCTTCGGTCAAGCAGCGATTGAACAAATTCGCGAGTACAGCAGCTAAAGGTATACCAGCAGTTCTTATGAGCTTCATGCTAATACCGTATACATCCTTTGAAGCCTTAGGAGGTATTTTAGCAGAGATGATGTGGTACACTTCGTCAGCTGTGAATGGTAGTAGGCGAAGCGAGCGGTCGGTGGGCGGGCGGGTCGCGCGCAGCACGGCGAGCGCACCCGTGACGTCCGCTCGCGGCGCACCACAGGCCGCTGCTGCACCTAAAAACCTAGCGTTCAGTGTGTCCACAGCTTGTTTTTTTGAGCGAAACATGTTCCCATCTACATCACGAATAACGTCACTAAAATCAATAATGGGTGAATTTTGTTTGCCCCGTTCCTTATTAACAACATTCCACATAGCCTTCGAGCGATTTTTGCTAGTCTTTATGGTGTCAGAATAGAATTTAGATTTTTTACTTAATAGCAAGGAGTTGTATCTATTTTTAATATCTACTACCATGTCATTTATAATATTATTACCAGGATTCCGATTACCAATTTCTACAATGTCAAACATTAATGATTTAAACATTTTTACGTCCTGGGTTATCCAGGACGAGTCCTTCTTAAAACTAGCTATTTGTTTTCGTAGAGGAAAACATATATCATACTTATTATTTATTATGCTAATCACAGCCGTGGCTAGGTCAGTGCTCAATGAATATTTAGCAAATATCTCGCTCCAGTCAACGCTACTAATAGCAGCTACAAAATTTCTCTGATTCGACACAGTGAAGTTTCTTGTATAATTCATAGTATTATTTAAGTTCGACGATGGACCATTGCGTAATAATATATATTATTATAACACCTGCTCGTCAATGGCATATTATGTGTCATGCAAACTCAACTTAAAGCAAGTCATTTGTGTCCTATGGTCTAGCCGGGTCATTATAAATGTACTGAGTTTCATAATCCCCTAGGGAATAATGAAATTTGAATTTGGAATGCAATCAACATTGAATATACGAGCTCCTTGCAATCCATGACCAAACGTCAAAATTAGAATATATATGTCGTAGGATAATTCGATACTTCGAATCTTCGCGGAAATCCTAGGGGTTTTGCGAAAACGCGGATAATTAGACATAGGCGAAAAATTATCTGTCCTGTTGTAGTGCTAGTGTTGGACTCGAAGTCACTTGTCTGTGACAGAAGGTAGATTAGGTTCGTTAGGTTGCTTTCTACCACGCACATGCGACGACGAGCGAAGCGAGGAGGAGCCAAGTCCTGTTGTAGTGCAAGTGGTGGGGCAAAAATCCTGACTTTGTCCAGTAAGATTTGATAATTTTTCGCCTATGTCTAATTATCCGCGTTTTCGCAAAACCCCTAGGATTTCCGCGAAGATTCGAAGTATCGAATTATCCTACGACATATACATTTCATAGAGCCCTACACCAAGAAGAATGAAAACTTTTCATAGAAACCTGCATGAAGAAGAATTTGCCACTACAAAAAAAAAACAAATAGAACGAAAAGGCGCTAAACTGCAAATCTTTGTGTTATTTTGTAACAAAATAGCGTATTTTTTTTATGTAAGTACTTTCTTTTTAATTGTATTATGTTTTATTGCCTCGCAGTGTTTATATAAAGTAGAGTATGCATTTTGGGGATAAAGCAGTGTATTTGTCTCGGGCGTTTTTGAACCCCTCGGCCCTGAAATATCGCCCGAGACATAATACACTGCTTTATCCCCTTAATGCATAATCTACTATTAATTTTAGTCTGAAAGTATACAAAGTACGAAGGCTCCTTATCGGAGGCGGGATTATACGTTTTTATACAAATGTATGCAATAATGTAACGCTCAATGATATATAATTAAATACGATTGCACTAACACCACCAATTAGAAACAGCATAATGAATTAGTCATGGAAATTTGTCATACGTAATCCATAAAATGTTAGTTCTGTGCTTCTACCTATTACAAGCAGATATTATAAACTCATTTATGTACTATCACAAACACAGCAGGACGGGATACTTGGGTTTTTCAATGGAGGAGGAAGAAGTAACAAAAACACGAAATTTATACCTTGACACTACCACACTAAGGACAACAAAACTTTGAACTCTATGTAATCCTGGATTCCTAAGTATTAACAAGTCCATAAATCCTGAATAAATAGGATTGATCTTGGCAAACATGCTACAAGAATACAGTGGTGCTCACCATCAAGCGGGATCTATTCAAACGTAAGCTTAAGCGTTAAAAATGTTTTCGTCATGTCATATTCAAGGAAAAATTGACGCAGCAAAACTTTCCGAGAAAAGCTTGGCTAAACAATTAGATACAATACAAGTTACACATACAAATTTTTATGAATTTAAAATCTAAATACATAATCATTAAGTCAATAATTAGGTACCTACAACTAAAAATAGATGGAACATAGGAAACTTCAATTATCGTATCTTTATATTTATAACATTTGTACTGGATTAATATATATATATATATATATAGGTATATACATTCGTAATGTGGATGATGGCCTACTTTGTCATAGTTCATTCTTTGTCATAGTTATATAGTATATAGTTTTGAATGCAGTGCAAAGGTGTTCATCACGCTTGATGCGTTGCTGCATGGAGTGGAAACGGACAAAGTAATTATGTACATAAATAACGAGTCATCCAAAACAAACAAACCCGAAATATCATTGAGTATACGACCTATTTGGATCTAATTCTTTGGCCTTCAAACTTCAAACGATTCTACAGCTTGCAGATAATAGGAGTGTCTTATGAATTCGGAACATTTTCACTCGGATAAGAAACGCCAATCTCATGAAACTTTTAGGATTGGTCTATCTACGATATTCAATTTTGACGTCTTTGTTATGTCGTTTCCGAGGGAAAACTTCCCCTATTTTTTCAACATTCTGCATGGAAGGGTATTAGGGCCTCTTCTTAGTAATGGAACCATGTCATTAGAATCGCACAGTACTCTTAGTACGCCAGAAACCGTCTGTTCTATTATTATTACTTAAATCAGAGGCTCAAACTCATCTGATCCGCAAAGTATGCTGCGCGCATTATAATCTCGGTGTTTAATAGAAAAAAAACAGATCAGTAGCTATATTTGTATTTACATAACAAACGCAAAACTACTCATCAAAAACTTTTCTTGTTCTGTATGTTATTGACAGCCAAGATATCTTTCTCGTGGAAGAGTGGCAGGCCGTGGCACGCGAGCTCTGCTGGGGGCGCGTGCAGCGTGCTGTAGGACGGGTTGAGAGGGTGCACCCACCCCACAGCACTCACCGCCGCACGAGCTTCGTCAGACCCCAGCTTATAGTGAGTGCCGTCACCTGTACGCAGGATACGCTTCTCTACCTGCAAATATCAAGCAATATTGGATCGAATCTTCTAAAACCCTCCCTGATTGATAAGAAAATATACATCGATGACGAGGATTTCTGTTTGATAGAATAGCACTTGATGAATTGTTCTGCACAACTATTCTATCATTGATACTTTTTTTACGGGATATTTTTTATTGATTGGATATCGTTGTCATAAAAACATGTATTTATTTATCACAAAATTTCTCCCAAATATTGTAATATTGATTAAACTGTCACTACTCTCACTAGTTCTGGAGAGGCAGATTTCAAGTCCCATACGAGCCCCATGGTCTCCAAAAATCTGATAATATCTGCTGAGATGTTGAAATGCATTGTAAGCTCAGCTGCCTTGTAGTCCCAAGGGAAGGCATGATGGTAGTTGTGCCAGCCTTCACCGAGGCTGATGAAGGATATAAACCACGAATCCACAAGTTGAAGATTCCTGAAAGTATTGAAAACTGTATGATCGTGTTATCACTGCAAAGCAAAGATAATAAACATCTCTATTGTAAACCTTGTATTTATAACATATCATAACACCACACACAAACATAATGAAGGCGAAAATGTGAGGTGATAATTGGTTTTGATGACATTTAGTATAAATATATATTCGATCCTGGATTAATGGACGTTTTAATATCGTAGCACAAAATTTTAAAATATAATATTAATTGGACACATACTGGTCATAGGGTCGGGTACCATAAAGATGAGCAGCGCTGTTCACAAGCCATGTTAAGTTCAGATGGATGACGTAGCGTAAGACGAAGGCAGATAAAAAGGAATTCATCCATGTCTCCTCTAGGAAGTAAACTGGCACTGATATAGGAATTAAGATGGCAAAGATACCAAACATAGGGTAGAAATATCTGAAACAATAAATAAAGATATTTAATTAGATAACATATTCTAGTTATAGTATAGAGTACAGAAGTACAAGTAAACTTAATCAAAACGTATTATTATTTCTTTCAATATGAAAGTGTAATATATTGTAAGTATATTAGGTAGCTGCAATAAATAATAATGGGTTGTATCATATTTAAAGCGGTAAATCAATTCAATTTAATGTTAAGGTTTCAAGGCAAATAATAATTTAACTAAAACCGACCTCACGTGCTTGTAATACAAAATATATAAGGTGATCATAACGCCGTAGTTAATATTGTGTTGCTTGTCTGCTGTACCGTTTTTTCTGTAGGCGCAACGTATTTTAGGAAATATACTATCGGCAAAAACATAATCATTTCGATAAAAATTAATATAGGTCCACATCTGAAACATGACCTACCAAACATGAAAAGGGTAATGATACTCATAATAATTGACAAAGAAATCAGGCAACACACAACAAATCACGCAGTCAGATTAAGATTCTCCTCTTTTTTTGACATTGAGTTACAGATGCTGACTGATGGTATAAGTACTGCAGAGAACGAACCTTTAGAAATTGAATAAGGATAGGTACGATAATTGGATGTAAGCAACTTACTTCTTCTGGAACATGACCATCCAGTCAGCCTGCAGGTCTGCGAGGTCGATCTGCCTGCCGAGCTGGGCGACCAGGGGGTGCTTCCTGGTCATGAGCCAGCCGATGTGGCTGAAGAAGAAGCCACGCTTGGCGATGTGAGGGTCGGCGTCGGTGTCGGAGTAGCGGTGGTGCAGCCGGTGGTCGCGGACCCACATGAAAATGGAGCTCTAAAGTTTTATTTATATCATTTAGTGTTGGCAATGTGTGACCAGCTTAACGCTTAGGTTATAACGTATATTCCGGCTGTTTCTCATATTGACATAACTGATCTTAGCTCTAAACAAGGCCCATGATACGAATTGCAAATTTTTTATATTTCACTTCGAAGTGTGTCTGTTACGTTGTTCATAATTATGTAGGTAAGTATATTACCTACCTGCCCAGACATACTCTGCAAAATTAAGAATATTGCTCTTAAAATTGTCTTGGCTTTGAATGACTTATGTGTATAAAAACGATGTGTTCCAATAGTAACGCCCTCCGAAGAACATAATGCTACGAATATTCCTAAAATAACATACATATATGTCGAATGGTCTTAATAGTTTTAGATCGTTTAAATTTTTAAGTTTGTGACCATGTGTCAAATGATTAAGAACTGTCAGTTTCAGAGTGTGAGAGGAAAAAAGATGTAGATGGTAGAAGCTAAGCTTGTTGATAATTGATAACGAAAAGACTAAAGATGTAAGAAAAAGATTAGAAAGAATAAAAAGATTAAGATTAACCCTCGTTTATATTCACTATCTCCACAACTTTTGGGGGCTCGTCCGGGATATGAATTAAAATACGTGAGTTTTTCTAATAATGACTACCGCAAGACCAACATATTGTCCGAATAGAAGGGCGTCCGCCAAAAGCAAGATGTCGAAGACGCCGTCCCAAGAACAAGATAACGAAATTGAAGTGCAAATATCGTTCAAAGATTTGGAGAAGTCCCTGAATTTGTTCACCGGCGACGATACCTACCCGATCGAAACATTTCTTGAAGAATTTGAAGGTGTAGCGGGTTTAATGAATTGGAGCAAGGTTGAACAATTAATTTATGCAAAACGATTATTAGAGGGTACTGCTAAGTTATTTTTACGTTCATTTGGAAGAGTGAAAGATTACCCTACATTGAAAAAAGCTTTAAAAGAAGAGTTTGGCCCAAAACTTAACAGTGCTACGATTCACAAGCAACTTGCTTCACGAAAAATGAAGACTGACGAGACTTATCAGCAATACTTTTTGTCTATGAAGGAGTTGGCCCTGCATGGAAAAGTTGAAGATGCTGCCCTGATTTAATATGTGATTGATGGCATACAGGATGTTGAGACAAACAAATCAGTGTTGTATGGTGCTTCGGATATGAAGGATTTCCGCAAAAAGTTGGATATTTACAGTGACCTTAAAAAGAGAATGAATAATAAACCTACACACTCGGTTAACTCTTCTGTAAATCATTCCTACAAGCCAAGACATGTGAAAAGATGTTTTAACTGTGGTGACACAGACCATCAGACACCATTTTGTCAAAAAGGCATCAAGTGCTTTAAATGTAATGAGTTTGGCCATAAATCACATGACTGCCCGAATAAAATTAAGAAAGCTTTGAATATTCACAACACAGAACCAGATATTATGACTCACAAGAAGATAGAAATCAACGGCAACGAGGAAATACCATTATTTGACACCGGCTGTGATGCACACCTCATAACAAGGTCGGAATTTAAAATTATACAAGATTATACTAAAGATTATAACCCTGATGAAGAACCATTATGCCTCACTGGATGCGCTGGAAAGCAGTTTTATACTGAAGGCTCATTTACTGCCAGTGTGAAGATTGATGAGTACTACACTGACCTCAAGTTCCATATTGTGAAAGATGAAGACATCCCGGAGAAGATTATAATTGGAAACCCTATCTTGAAAGAATTTACTGTGAGTTTCACTCCTGATGGCATCCAAGTTAAGAAGATTAATCACCTAATTATTTATTATTAATCACCTTTTGATACAAGAGAAGAATGAAGATTATGATATTGACGACTCCAAATATAAAGCAGAGATTAACCAGATGTGTCAAGACTACAAGCCTCACGAAAAGAAGAAAGAAAGCAATGTTGAGCTGAAAATTTTACTTACCAATGAAGACCCTGTTTATCAAAATCCTCGTCGCTTATCACCACTGGAAAATAATATTGCCAACAAACAAATCAAAGAATGGCTTGACGAAGGAGTGATAAAGCCTAGTAAGTCAGATTATGCATCTCCTATTGTGCTAGCTGATAAAAAAGATGGATCACGAAGACTATGTGTAGATTTTAGAAGATTAAACAAGAAAATAATCAAGGAAAGATTTCCACTACCTATAATTGAAGACCAGATTGATAAATTAACAGGAGCTCAAGTATTTACATCACTTGACTTAAAGAATGGATTTTTACATGTGAAAGTACATAAAGACAGCCAGAAGTACACTTCTTTTGTTACACCACAAGGTCAGTATGAGTTCATGAGAATGCCTTTTGGGTTGTGTACAGCTCTGTCAGTATTCCAACGATTTGTCAATGACATATTCCATGACCTCATCAACGATGGTATATTACTGCTGTACCTTGATGATGTGATAATACCATCCAGAACAGAAGAAGAGGGATTACAGAAGCTAAGAAAAGTACTAGAAAGAGCACAACAATATGGATTACAATTTAATTGGAAGAAATGTCATTTTATGAAAAAAGAAATACAATACCTTGGATATGTAATATGTAACAATAAAATTCGACCTTCAAAGGAGAAGATTAATGCTGTAGCTAAATTCAAGAAGCCATCAAATATCAAGACTATTCAATCCTTCCTCGGACTTACTGGATACTTCAGAAAATTTATTCAAAATTATTCACTGATAGCTAAACCTCTGACAGATTTACTAAAGAAAAATTCTGTATTTGATTTCAATGAACAGTGTGAAAGAGCTTTCATGCAACTGAAACAAATATTATGCAGCTCACCTGTGCTAAGAATTTACAATCCTGAATATGAGACTGAATTACACACAGATGCTAGTTCAGATGGATATGGAGCCGTATTACTTCAAAGAAATCCCAACGATGACCGTTTTCATCCAGTTCATTACATGAGCAAGAAGACTACACCAGCTGAACAGAAGTACCATAGTTACTATCTTGAAATCATGGCTATTGCTGAAGCTATAAAGAAGTTTAGAGTTTACCTTCTCGGAATACACTTTAAAATAATAACAGATTGCTCTGCTTTGACCATGACTTTACAAAAGAAAGATTTACCATCACGAGTAGCTCGATGGGCTCTGCTGCTTGAAGAATATGACTATAAGATAGAACACCGACCAGGTTCAAGAATGAAGCATGCAGATGCACTGAGCAGGAATCCTACCTGTTTAATTATCAGTACTACAGAAATTACTGCACGCTTGAAGAAGGCTCAGAATGAAGATGAACATATTCAACTACTGAAGACTATGTTAGAAAAGCAACCTTATAATGATTTTGTTGTTCAGAACGACATACTCTACAAAGAAATTAATGGAATCAAGAATATTGTTGTACCTAAAAGAATGCAATATGAAATTATAAGAAAAGCTCATGAGAAAGGACATTTTGGAACAGCGAAGACAGAAGAATTAATAAACAGAGAATACTACATAGAAAATTTATCAGAGAAGATTAAGAAGATCATAAAAAACTGTGTAGAATGTATCTTGTATAACCACAAGAGAGATCAAGATGAAGACATGCATGAACTGATTCAACAGGAAAACATAAATTGTTACAATGTTAACCGACAAGAACTGAGAGAAAAGGCTAGAGAATCATTACAGAAAATTCAAGAGGAAAACTCAAGAAATTATAATAGAAAGAGAAAAGAAGCTAACATCTACAAGACTGGTGATCTAGTAGCAATTAAAAGAACACAGTTTGCACAAGGGGCAAAACTGTACCCAAAGTATCTAGGACCATATGAAGTTATAAAGAATAAAGGAAATGAAAGATACATAGTAAAGAAAATTGGAAAGTCAGAAGGACCTTTCAATACTACAAGTTCAGCCGACTTCATGAAGCCTTGGATTCCTCAAGATTATTCATCTGGGTCAGATGAATGAGCAGGATAGGCCGTGTCGAATGGTCTTAATAGTTTTAGATCGTTTAAATTTTTAAGTTTGTGACCATGTGTCAAATGATTAAGAACTGTCAGTTTCAGAGTGTGAGAGGAAAAAAGATGTAGATGGTAGAAGCTAAGCTTGTTGATAATTGATAACGAAAAGACTAAAGATGTAAGAAAAAGATTAGAAAGAATAAAAAGATTAAGATTAACCCTCGTTTATATTCACTATCCCCACATATATTAGTTTTTTTCTTTTTTTTTATAGTAAATAGGTGAGGTACAAATTTGTAAGCTTTTGCTGATGAAGGAAACATAGTGAGAGAAAAACATATGTATATCGCTAGGTTAAGAAGGTGAAAGGATCTCTCTTCTAAAAAAACAAATAACGAAGAAGATATAAATATATGAACTTACCCCAAAGAAATGTCCAAAACGATATAACTCCTTTAATTTGTAAAATGAGAGTGTATAACGCTATGATATGTATAACTAACATCGCGAGACAATATTGCCAGATAATTTCGTGTTTGTAGTTGATATCTGTGCCTATTACATCTTTATGTGTGATACATCTGTGATCACACTTTTTATCATTGATTTCTGCTTCAATACCCATATCTGTACTATCCTTTTTGTGAATCATTATTTTGTGCAGTGCTTTCGCTCTTGCTCTTACTATAGGTAATTTCTTTTATATAGATCACGTAGGTATACTTCGAACACAGATTATACTATTATAATAGTGAAGCTCTCAGCTTACGGAATAACTGGAAAACCTCTCCGACTTATAAAATCATTCCTTGAAGATAGAGAGCAAATTGTCGAAGTGAAAATAGACAAACAACGTCATAAATCATCGCCAGGGAAAGTAGATATAGGAATTCCGCAGGGATCGTCATTGGGAAATACCTTGTTTCTGGTATTTCTCAATGATTTATGCCTTAATGGAATTAAAGGAGAAGTCATCCAGTATGCAGATGATACGACAGTACCTAATTAGGTATAACCGCTGACTCACATGAAGAACTTCAGAAATGTATAAATAAAACTCTAAGAGAGTTAGAAAACTGGTTTACGGTGAATGGTCTGAAACTGAATACTGATAAAACGAATATAATGTCCTTCAATGCTGTATCACCAAACTTTAAAGAAGCTCCATTAATATTAGAGAATGGAACTGAATGTACCTATATAGGTACGCAAAGCATGTTAAGCTATTAGGATTCGATTTAGATCCCTCCTTAACATGGAAAGAACATATTAATAATACTTGTAAAAAAATGGCAAAAGGGGTTTATGCATTAAAACAGTTGAAACCAATAACAAGCCCAGAGCACCTAAAGGAAACTTATTATTCATACATACACTCTATACTTTCATACGGCATAAGTATATGGGGCAATGCGACAGACTTTGAAAGAGTGTTAATAATGCAGAAACGAGCAATAAGAGTACTTGTGGGAGGTAGATATAGAGAGTCTTGTAGAAACCATTTCAAAGAGTTGAAGATTTTGACGTCAGTGTCACAATATATACCTACCTATTAGAGATTATAAAGTTTGTAAAAAGAAATCCACATTTGTTTAAACTTAAGACTTATAACTCAAATAGAACCAAGATAAACAGAGTATTGTTGAAACCAACTGTGCCTAGGCTGTGTATGACTAAGAAACTACCCACTACAATGGGAGAGAAACTGTTCAATAAACTCCCCGCACACATTCAGTCTTTGAATAATGATCAGCAATTTTGCAATAGCGTCAAACAATTATTGTTAGATCAGACACTATACAGTTTTAAAGAATACTTTGAAAATGACTACAGTCACCTACCAATTGATTCTAAACTTGCTTAGAAATCATGTAATTAACTACTGAGTAAGGAGTGTGATGCCAAATTGTCATTTTAGCCCCTATACAGCTAAAGTGACAGTACCAAGATTTATTTAAGTTGACATATTGTATGATTACATACTATTATTATGTTTGACATGATTTTAATAACAAAAATTTTCATTGTTTTATTAATAAAACTAGACATTATGTAACTTCTAAAATTTTATAAAAGCCTAATGTTATAAATTCAATTTGACGAGATATTGTAATTTGTGTAGCATATTCTGTGATATTAGTACTTATACCTATGTATGTTACAATTTTACATTATCAATAAAGATTCTTTATCTTTTATCTTTATACAAATATATGTACTCATAAATCTAGCAGAAATGCGATTAATAAAAATAATACAGTTTGTAAAATAAAATATATTTTTATTTCTCTATTTTATAATAAAACTTTACTACCAAAGCGATACTAAAGTTACTGAGCTTGTTATTGCAATGGTCATAAAAGTTTTTCATACACATCATTATACTTATTCTCTGTAGTAGGTATGGTATTGGTCATTTTATTCAAGTTGTCGGTGTTCAAGATATCTTTCTCGTGGAAGAGTGGCAGGCCGTGGCGCGCGAGCTCTGCTGCGGGCGCGTGCAGCGTGCTGTAGGACGGGTTGAGAGGGTGTACCCACCCCACAGCACTCACCGCCGTATGAGCTTCCTTGGAACCCAGCTTATAGTGAGTGCCGTCACCTGTTCGCACAATGCGTTTCTCCACCTGCAATAGCCACTTCATTACGTCCATTTTCCCTATGTCACTTCGTCAACATTATCTCGGATGTCAATTAAAGCCCATTTCAACAGTATTTTGCTTTGATCTCAACACTGACTTCTTAAAGCTATTATTTATGACTAATGGCGACAGAAGTGGATATATTAAAATCAATGTAGACATTGAGAAGCGATACTTCTATGAACGAAGTTTTTATCTGTTAGGCACTTGAGAACACTCGTAAGAAAGAACTATATAACGCCGAGTACAAGAATGTCGTCAGATATACATAGCTAGGACGACATCAATGGTAGGTACGGCGAAATTTTAGATCGGCCTAGTAATTATATGCAAGCGTTGAAATTTTTTTGGGTTTACGAACTACATGACTCTTATATTTTAAAACTCAAATTGTTTTGACTGATAGTGATCATACCAGTTCTGGGGAAGCAGTTTTCAAGTCCCATGCAAGACCAACTTTCTCAAAACATCTGATAATATCTGCAGAGATGTTGAAGTGCATTGTAAGTTCAGCTGCCTTGTAGTCCCAAGGGAAAGCATGATGGTAGTTGTGCCAGCCTTCGCCAAAGCTGATGAAAGAAACGAACCACGACTCCACAGGCTGAAGGGCCCTGGAATTATAAGTTTTTTAGCTTGTCACGGTCATTATTACTGGTTAATACACTGGTTGCAAAATCAACTATATCTAAAATAAATAAAATAAAAAAAAATAAATATTCTGGGACATTGCACACAGCGCCATCTAGCCCCACACTAAGCAAACGCTTGTGTCGTGGGTACTAGGTAACGGATATATTACTTATATACTTTTCTTTTGTAAATACATACTTATTATACATACAAACGACCAGACTCAACACAAGTAATTATAATTTTTTTAAATGCATAAATACTTGTGTCACGCGGGAATCGAACCCGCAACCCTTAGATTAGAAGGCAGAGCCACTACCAACTAAGCTAACAGGCCAGTCAAATCTGGTTCAATGTTGCCAATTAGGAAGTATAAAATATAAAACAAAAGAATAAAGTATAATTGTTACATACTTGTCATAGGGCCGGGTACCATACAGATGAGCAGCGCTGTTCACAAGCCATGTTCCGTTAAGATGGATGACGTAGCGTAATATATAGGCAGAAAGAAAAGCATTCATCCATGTTTCTTCTAAGAAATAAATTGGCACAGATATAGGAATTAAGATGGCGAAGATAATGTATAAGTAGAAGTAATATCTGAAACGAATAATGTCAGTTAGTAAGACAATGATTTATTATGTTATTTGACATCTTTAACTTAACACATTATTTAATTTATACAGATAACCATGATAAAATATGTTCTATAGATACTAAATAATAGGTATTTACACGCCTTACTTTTTCTGAAACATGACCATCCAGTCAGCCTGCAGGTCTGCGAGGTCGATCTGCCTGCCGAGCTGGGCGACCAAGGGGTGCTTCCTGGTCATGAGCCAGCCGATGTGGCTGAAGAAGAAGCCACGCTTGGCGTTGTGAGGGTCGGCGTCGGTGTCGGAGTAGCGGTGGTGCAGCCGGTGGTCGCGGCACCAAATGAACATTGAGTTCTGAAAATTTATTTAGCGTTAGTAGTGAACTGTACTTAAACAAGGTGGAAGCTAAATTGTAGGTCCCAGCTATTTAATTTAAAGATTTGATTTGATTTTCGAATTTTTAATTTCGTATATTAAAATAGACATCCTATGTATTTTAATGGTGTATTCGTTGTAAAATAATATGTGACTAACCTGCCCAGCCATAGTCTGTAAGATTACAAATATTGCCCTCAAAATTGGTTTGGCTTTAAAAGACTTATGGGTATAGTACCGATGCGCTCCAATGGTAACTCCCTCTGACGAAACTACTCCTACGAAAAATCCTGAAAATACATTTCATTTATATGTACCTATATGCCATTTCATTGTTATTGAAACAACTCAAGAAATTCCTCTACCCCTTGTTATTGAAGTAAATGATACCTATAAATATGCAAGGGCTAAACGATGAAAGAAAATTATGTTTTGAAGACATGTGTCATCAGTGGCAGGATCTTTGTACGCAAATTGTACTACTGGCCCAACAATCTAGGAAGAGGGGAATTTTAAGATACGTTAAGGGATTTCAATTTAGATAAATAGATCGCAAAGAAAATCAAAGGTTCACTATGATACAATAGATGTGTATGTGGACTTACCCCAAATAAATGTCCATGGCGATATGACTCCAAGTAGATGTAATAAAATTGCACACATCGCTGTGACGTGTAAAACCAAGTATCCGACCAAATTTGGCCAGACAATTTCATGTTTGTAATTGAGATCTGTGCCTATAATTTTTTTATCTGTAACTCGTAGATTGGAGTGCTTCTTATGATCGATTTCTGCATAATATTCATTGTTTGAACCGGCGCTATCAAGAGTCCCAATCATTTTAATATTATTGTTTACAAATCTACCGTAAAACTACAGTGCTCTTGTTTTGAATTGTATTGATATACCACCCAATTGATCACTGAAAATCCATGCAACATCAATATTAGATCACTCGGTATTGGAGACAACGCGGGGGCGAATGCCCAATGTGGTAGACTGACCAGATTTAGTACAACGCTAGACAGAAAAGTTTACAAAGCAATCACCAATCACACAGCATGATACCAGAATTGGTGGTGCAAGATCGTGGCAGGGCTCACAACACTCGGTAAACAATAACTTGAGGAGTGTGTTCACGTTAAAGACGACGAGGATATAATGTGATGATGAGATGTGTGAAGTTAATCTGATAATTATAGTGTGCTTGAACCAATAAAATGCACAAAGTACTACAGTTATTTGATTCTGTTCCGATATTTATATTAGTGTAGCAAGAGTAATTAATTTAGAAAAAACGTATTGACTTAACCTTCATTAAAACAGCAGCCAACTAAAAAGAGCAGAGTAACAGAATTCATTTTAGGGTATCTCTTAAACCGAGTATAACATCTTGCTACACACAGTGTAAAGCAATAAAGATTTAGAGTTAGAAAGATGAACTTTTCATTTTTATGAGCGTTTTTTTTAATTACAAGCAGGATTGGCGATGTTTCTCCTATTTAATCTCTTAAGTTAAAAAGTCTTTTTAACTGAGGTAGTCCGTGGTTCAATCATCCATAAAAAAACTTGCAAAGCTTTTTAGTTTTTTGTACGTGCAGATTTTTTTTTTATTAACCTGTAAAGGTTTCCTCCAACTTCCTTTTATTAGAATTTAATTTAATTTTATTAGTAGGATAGGATATTGGACAACTTAATCTAAAGCGTTAGATTTTTATTTATTGATAAAACAAAACCGGCTAAACATTTTACTAAAGAAAATAGCAATATTATAATATTTTTTTAATAGGTACTGAACCTATCGTGTGCTAGTCCAACTCGCTCCGTATTATTAATTCAATTGCTAATTTACTATCCTAATAACTCATGTTAATTATTGTATTATAATAGAGGCAATCGCATGCGATTACCAATGTTAAGCAAAGGTCGTCACGGTCAGTTCTTGGATGGGTGACCGAAAAGTGGCATTCCATTTTGGGCGCTTCCGTGGATCAGATGACACGTTAAATTGTAGGTCCCGGCTGTACAGCATTCGTTAAGCCACATCAGAGTTGGCCACTCTCATTCGATAAGAAGAAGATAATAAACTAAAATAGTTAACTTGTGTCTATAATGTTATTTGAATATGTTGTTTCTGTATACAAACGAATGTGTCGTTGTTTTTATCACCATGAATTTGAGTAACCGAGCATTTTAGGGTAGCACAAACTTTAAAGTTTTAACTTTAAATTGATCAAAATTGTCGAATGTTGTAAGTTGTAAGTGTGTCGAAAGTTGTAAGCTTTAATTTGTTTATCTATTGTGTGGGATCTTGTTGAATTAAAAACATGTTAAATTATGAGTTTCAATTCGTTTAATCATAATTCATACTTAATTTTAATTAGTGTCTTATTTTATATTCACACTAATCCAGCCGGTGTGTAATATTAGATAAACTAATTTATAAAACTCGAGAAAATCTATTTTTTTAAATATATTTCTTCTCATTGTTCTAATATGCAATGCTTACCTAATTAAATATTACAAATGCTTGCATAATTACTACATTTTAACTATAATGTTGTATGTTTACTCTAAATAAGTTCTATCGCTTCTCAGTTAACATAATATTAAGGTCTGTCACCATTGTAACCTATACCTACATGCTTCATAAATTCATATTCATTTACAACAACTGCTTATATACTTCTTATTACCTACATTCTAATGCTATTATTTCAATTTGATTTTCAACTACTAGGCGCTCGTGGCTTCGCTCGCATTAAGAAGTAAAACTTGCATACCCCATTTCCCTCATTAAAAGTGGCATTTCCAAAAATATTTTCTTAACGGATGCCTACGTCATTACATCTACCTTCATTCCAAATTTCAGCCCAATCCGTCCATTGGTTTGGGTTGTGCGTTGATAGATCACTATATCAGTCAGTCAGTCACCTTTGAGTTTTATATTTAGAGATGGGTTTAATACCGATTATGACTATATCACAGATAACCTAATGCTTAACCAGTACTGCTCATTCTCTTCAAGTTGTCATTGTTTAGAACATCTTTCTCGTGGAAGAGTGGCAGGCCGTGGCGCGCGAGCTCTGCTGCGGGCGCGTGCAGCGTGCTGTAGGACGGGTTGAGAGGGTGCACCCACCCCACAGCACTCACCGCCGCACGCGCTTCCTCAGAACCCAGCTTCCAATGTGTGCCGTCACCTGTACGTTGAATTCGTTTCTCCACCTGTTAAAGAAAGTTTTTGTTATCAGCATTTTCTCTCTGTATCGTTATTTCGCTTAGACCACTTCAGCGACTACATAAGACTGTTTTTAACTAATAGCTACACAATAGAAAGTGTTAAAACCATTGTAGAAATTGAGACAACACAGATTGATAGGTTAAAAGTCTTGTATACGAAGTGTGATCGGGTCATAAAGACAAAGGCCGCCAAATGTTATCACATACTTGGAAAACACAACTAGAGTCACAATAATTATTATTACACGAGAGCTATAGTCCTACAATGGTCAGATTTCTGATCTGGACCATTTATAATAAATTTGAATTAATATATCGTACCAGTTCTGGAGAAGCAGTTTTCAAGTCCCATGCAAGACCAACTTTCTCAAAAAATCTGATAATATCTGCTGAAAAGTTGAAGTGCATTGTAAGTTCAGCTGCTTTGTAGTCCCAAGGGAAGGCATGATGGTAGTTGTGCCAGCCTTCACCGAGGCTGATGAAGGACACAAACCACGACTCCACAGGCTGAAGGTTTCTGTGAAATATATATTTAATACTTTAGTAACCTTTTTAATAAGGTAGATGCTTCCACTCCACCTGGATTTTTCTCTAACGTTTACTTCCATCCTCTCTCCAGGGCTTTTATTGTTATCAGGGTATATACCTTCCTCCTTGATCCGTATTCCTTATTATTGAGAATGTTTCATTGAATTGAATTGGAATTCAATTGTACAATATTTCATCACGGGTCTGAACCGATCAAAATAATATTAACCAAATAAATTTTTGCACTTACTGATCATAAGGTCTAGTTCCGTAAAGATGAGCAGCGCTGTTCACGAGCCATGTTCCATTAAGTTGTAGTACATAGCGCAGAACATAGCATGAAAGAAAAGAGTTCATCCATGTTTCGTCAAAGAAATATACTGGTACTGACACAGGAATCAGAATCGCGAAAACAACATACAAATAGTAGTAATATCTGAAACAAAATGATAGATAAATACAATTGTTTAGGTATGCTAAGAAAAATACGAAGTTTCGTTCTTCTTAGCAGCGGCTTGTACTAAAATTCTACTGGAACAATTACTTACTTCTTTTGGAACATGACCATCCAGTCAGCCTGCAGGTCTGCGAGGTCGATCTGCCTGCCGAGCTGGGCGACCAGGGGGTGCTTCCTGGTCATAAGCCAGCCGATGTGGCTGAAGAAGAAGCCACGCTTGGCGTTGTGAGGGTCGGCGTCGGTGTCGGAGTAGCGGTGGTGCAGCCGGTGGTCGCGACACCAGATAAACATCGAGTTCTGGATTGGAAAATGGTTAATAATGGTCATTGATTAAGGAGATGTGAACACCTTACTTGACGTTAAATAATGTTACGGTCTAAGAATAGGAAGAGCCACCATGGAAGAAGGAAAATTTCTAAAACACATTTGATATTTGATACGAATAGTAAATAGGTTACCTGTCCTGCAATTGTTTGGAAAATTACGAAAATAGCTCTTAGAAGAGGTTTCGCTTTGAAGGATTTATGTGTATAATATCGATGAGCCCCAATGGTAACACCTTCTGTTGCAAGATAAGCTACGAGAAATCCTAAGAAAATAAGAAACATATTCAGTCATGTAGAAATTAACATTTTTTATGCAATCCAGACATCTGTGAAGTTAGTTTCGAAAAAGTATGTTGATAAGTTGATATAAAAATCCAAAACAAACTTACCCCCTTATGGATGGTATGCAATTGTATATTAAATTGATGTAATTGTAAATTGTATAAGCCTTATGAGAGTGACATAGTCGGCTTCGACAAAACTCCCTCTTAAAATATAGATTAAAAAAAAACTTACCCCAAAGAAAAGTCTTAAACTTAAATGTCCCTGTAATTGCTAAGACAAATGCGTATCCTGCAAAGATATGCAGTATCAAGAAACCAATCGCGTTTGTCCAAACAACTTCATGCTTGAAACCATAATCGGTTCCAATGCGATCCTTATACATGGATTGTGGAGTTTCAGTCTTTTTCAGGTCGTTACTTTCATCTCCTGTTTTGAGATCTCTAGTTGAATATGAATTAATATCTTCGTGTCTTCCTGAGATACAATCTGTGTCAGTCATTTTGTAAGTTATATTTGGTTCACTCAATTATTTTGTACTTCTTATATTAAGTCCTAAGACGTTTTGCTTCCATCGTATCATAGGCCTACGCTTTTATACAAATTTTAAGATCTATTGTTTAAATTAAAATGAACTAATTTTACAGCCTTTGATTAGGAAATGTGTTCTTCAAGCTTGAACTTAGATTTTTATCCATTGTATGATAATTACTTATATACGTGAATACAAGTACATACTACACTGGTATTAAGAGTTGGTCATTCATAACACTCGTATGTAATGCATTGACAACTCTGGCTATACACAGCATTATAGTGAGATTTTTGTCAATCGTAGTTGTTGTTTTATTGTGGTAATCATATCAATAAAATGTACAAATAAGCAGTAGGTAGTGGTATTTTTCCTTGATGCTAGCTTACAATAAAAGTAGTAGTGTCTTTATGTTAGTGACCCTTTGGTAAAATAAAATATTATTAACTCATACATATATTGATTGATTTATTGATAAATTCTTTATTAAAATACCACATACATAAAAAACAATACAAAAAAAACATAGAAAATAAAATTTGCGTTTTAATTGGCGGCCTTATCGCTAAGAGCGATCTCTTCCAGGCAACCAATCTGGCAGGGATATATTCTTCAAAATAAGTGGAGTAGGACGAGGTGTTTAAGATATTAAATGAAAAAATAAACGATCAAAAAGTTTATACTGCTTATAAACATAAACAAATATTACAATAATATACATATACATACATACATAACAATACATACATATTAATACAAGAGACAAAATAAAAACATATACAGCAATTTAAGTCGGAACCAAAGAAGATAAAAACAATTTCTTAACATTGTTTTTGAAGACATCTAGTGATGGTGCTTTCCTAATATCTAGCGGCAAAGCGTTCCACAGTATATATACACAGTATATATTACATATTATTATTTTACAAAAACACAAAAGTTAACAACAGTTAAAAACAATCATAACTATGATTGTTTGTTATTTATTTTATCTCTTCTATTTCTATTGCAAACCACGTCCTCCGTTATCCGTTATTCGTTTCTCTCCATCCAATGGTTGTATGGAAAAGATCGCTTTTAGCGATAAGGCCGCCACTTGTGGCACTAGTATAAGTTATGTTTAATCTATTTCTTTGTATTTTATTTTTATTTCGTGTGTTACAATAAATAATATTCTATCTATCTATCTAAAAGTCGTAATGGAAGTAGGTACGTAAAACTATAGACATACATAATAGAGTCAAATTTGTTAATAACTTTAAAAATACTGATTGCTTGATTATATTCCTGACACTTCGTCCAAGTTTCACTTATTCAATCAATCTGGACCGTTACTTCGATTCGTATCACAATTCAAGACATCTGTTTCATGGAACAGAGGCAGTCCTTCTGGCTTCAGACCTGATGCAGAAATATTACTAATCGTTGTGTAGGAAGGATTGAGAGGGTGTACGATACCAAGAGCTGTAACCTTAGTCTTGTCCTTGGATCCGAATTTGTAGTGAGTGCCGTCACCAGTCCTAAAAATCCGCTTCTCCACCTGAAAAATAGGTATATTTAATATCAATTAATCAAAATAGTCTGATAGTCTATTTTAATATGCTGTTTAGACAAAAAAACTAAGAAAATTTGTGAGTGAATTAAAAGAAAAAATAAATATTTTAGGACATACTTATAACGCCATCTAATCCCATACTAAGCTTACGCTTGTATCATGGGTACTAAGTAACGGATATAATACATGTACTTTCCTTTCGTAAATACATACTTATTATACATAGAAACGACCAGAATTAACACAAAAAGTTATAAATTTTAAAATTCATAATTACTTGTGCTTAGCGGAAATCGAACCCGCACCCCTAGATTAGAAGGCAGAACCACTAGCAACTAAGGTAATGGGGCAGTCACGACGAACAGGAAGGTATGAAGACAAATTGATATGACCAACATTACTGGTAGTACATACCATTTCTGGAGAAGCAGTCTTCAAATCCCAAGCAAGGCCGACATATTCAAGGAACCTGATGAGGTCAGCAGACATGTTGAAATGCATAGAGAGCTCCGCTGCCTTGTAGTCCCATGGAAAGGCATGGTGGTAGTTATGCCAGCCTTCCCCCAGGCTTATTAGAGACACAAACCATGACTCTACTGATTGCAGACTTCTGTAAAAAATATATTTATTTTTTATATTTTTTCAGTCAGGCTGTAGTAAAAGTAAACCTAACCCACGTAAAAAAAATGCATAAAACAATAAAAAACAGCCAAAGAAATCAACAAACGACAGCGATTAATTACGAGTATTTCTTTAACGATCCAAAAATCTCTCATTCTTCCAAGTTCAAAAGAAAGAAATAAATTTGAATAAAATTAAAACAGCGTGTTTCTGCGTGTAGATGATAGGAATGCAAAAACACCGATTTATTGTTTATAATGTGAGGAATACGGGCGCGGGTCACACATTTGTCGCGCACAACACTACAGAGTCTATTTTGTTGAGAAATCAGGATTATTAATTTAGCACACGACCGGTCGGACGCGGTGCGGTCGGACAGCAAGCCAAGATCTACTTCATATTACGTCAGATTATCAAAATATGTCACGCGTACCCGCATTTCTCTCCTTTATTCATAAAAATGTATCTACTACACGCTATTGCTCTGTGCCAGTAGATGGCGCTAGTAGTACGCAAAAGGAACTAAGGTGCGCGTCGCCAACACTTTTTTTTTAAATTATATTAAACTACATATATTATATCTTGAATACAATATACATAAATAGTATGAATACTAGTACATCTTCTGTTATCTATGCATATAATGTAAAAAAGGCGGTCGAAAGTCTGTTTTTAGAAGTTTTTTTTAAATGATACTTAAAATTGATACCAAGATTACGTTCAACAAATTAAAGACATTTGGCCAGTTTAGTGCATGTAAATATCATGCATTTAAATTAGTGGCAGATGGGTTTGGTGGTCCTGGATCATTTTTCAACCATAAAAACATGACTGAAACCGTAGGTATAAACTAGCACATGTACTTAAACAACATTATCGTAACCTAAAGGCGAGTAGAGTTCAAGACTCCCAGGTCATCACAAACCGCATTCAACTGCCGCAGTACCTAACATAAACACCGCTGTGTAATTGAGCAACGTTCGTGGTTTCTAGATCGTTCAATGCTTACTACGAGCTATGTTGTGGTGGTCTTTATATCTATGGTAATTTCTTATGACGTTGGAATATTTTACGCCTAAAATGTTTAAGTTTGTATTTTTTTTCTTGGTATGGCTTCAACGATAGTAAATTGGGTCAATGTGCTACATGCTGTGTATTGCGCAGCAATCATAGGTGAGACAAATTTAATTTATTAACTTGTGAATCTTGCAAATAAAAGATAATTCAAAGACAATGTATGATAAGATAGTCATTTTAAAATATTTGCCAAGTTACTTGTTGTCTTCAACTAACTGCTTGTGTATATGTTATCAACATTTATCTTAAACAGATATTATATTTAAAAAAAACTTACTCATCGTAAGGCCGTGTCCCGTACAGATGAGCAGCACTATTTACCAGCCAGGTACCATTCAACAAAAGAGCGTAACGTAGGAAATAACAAACTAATATTGCCATGATCCATGACTCGTCAAATACATAGACTGGAACTGCTACTGGACCCAGAAACGCCAACATAAAGTATAGTGGATAGTAATATCTGAAATTGAAGGAAATACTACATATTGATACAGCATATTATATTTGGTCCTTACACGATACAGATCATGCGTTGTTTGTTTACCGTTGATGTTGATACACAAATCAAGGCATGTTTGAAAGCAGCTCTAAAGTTATGATCAAGTTTATCTTGAAATATAAATATTAAAGGGTGTCCAAGTTTCATTTTGGTATGGTTACCATTCTTTCTTAACCAAATGTGATCAAATTATAACATATCTCTTGTACGTTTTTTTTTTTTAACATGAAATAGGCTTACGCTTGACTTCAACTTGCCTGATGTTAAGCAACGTTATAGTCTACGATGTAGCGCGCTTGCCTAGAAGAAACCGGTTTACTCTCGACTTGAAGACCGACAAATTATAGTTCAAGGGGAATAGAGATTAGCATTAGATATATATATATTATCAATAGCATTCATCCATGTTCTTTTTTTTAGGTTTTGCCATCAGATATACTAATCTTGTTTCGTTTGAAAAGTTTGGGAGTTAACTAACCAAATCGTTTCTTCAGAGAATTAGTTTTTTTTTACAAATACAAATTAGTGCAGCTATACCAATAGACTTACTTCTTTTGGAACATGACCATCCAGTCAGCCTGCAGGTCTGCGAGGTCGATCTGCCTGCCGAGCTGGGCGACCAGGGGGTGCTTCCTGGTCATGAGCCAGCCGATGTGGCTGAAGAAGAAGCCACGCTTGGCGTTGTGAGGGTCGGCGTCGGTGTCGGAGTAGCGGTGGTGCAGCCGGTGGTCGCGACACCAGATAAACATTGAATTCTGCAACATACCATTTTACTGTGCCATAGTATATTCTATGATTATGTTTAAATATTATATGTGTGTTGCATTTTTACGATATCAATAAACATTCTTTATCTATATCATAAAAATTGTAACAAAATTAAAAAGGATCAAAAAGTATGCGCATTGTTATGAGTACCAAGATGATCGGATGTACAAATTCTAAAGAGATGTTTGCCCGTGGATGGGTATTCGAGTACCTAGATCTAAATCAGGCAAAGACGCTTCGCTTGGTGATTTGTCATTAGTAGGTATTAAAAATTACCAACAAACCAATTAATAGCAGGCAATTAATTATATCCGACGGATTGTGAGCTAACGTGGGTATTAGTAACGCTATATCAATGCGCGTAGGTAAGTATTTACAGTAAACATATTATTTATTACTAAAGGTTTGAATGAGCAAAGTTAATTAAATCAATCTTTGCATTTACAGGATCATTTTAATGATAACATTAAAGGGATCCTGTAAATGCAAAATAATTTAATAATAAAACAACATCTTGTTACATGAAATTATCTAATCTATTAAGCAGACAATTTCAATATAAAAACCTAATTCTAATATTATTACCTGCCCAGCAAACGTGTGGATAATTAGAAATATTGCCCTCAATATTGGCTTTGCTTTGAAACATCTGTGAGTGTAATATCGATGTGCCCCTACTGTCACACCCACTGTCCCTGTAGTAGTCAATAACAAGCCTGCAGAGAAATAACATAAATTAATGAATTTACTTTTCTTCTTCTTCTTATTGAATGAGAGCCGCCAACTCTGGTGTCGAGATGTCAAACCGCCCTACTGACTTCTGACATGGCTTAACGACTGCTCTACTAGACAAACAGCCGGGACCTATAATGTTAAGAAATTGTATTTATCTTCTTTGGTTCCGACTTAAATTGCTGTATATGTTTTTATTCTGTCTCTTGTATTAATATGTATGTATTGTTATGTATGTATGTATGTGTATATTATTGTAATATTTGTTTATGTTTATTCATATATAAGTAGTATAAACTTTTTGATCTTTTTTTCATTTGATATCTTAAACCTACTCACTTATTTTGAAGAATATATCCCTGCCAGATTGGTTGCCTGGAAGAGATCGCTCTTAGCGATAATAGCTTTTTTTGTATTGTTTTTTTATGTATGTGGTGTTTTAATAAAGAATTTATCAATCAATCGTCCTACAATTTAACGTGTCATCCGACCCACAGAATCGCCTAAATTGGAATGCCACTTTTCGGTCACCCATCCAAGGACGGACCGCATCGACCATTGCTTAACATTGGTAATCGCATGCGATTGCCTCTAGCCGAGCTACGGGCGCTTCGTTATTTTAATTTTCTTTTGAATGCCACTGACACGACAAAATTTTTAGAAAAACGCTTAAATGATTAAAAATGTATCACTTACCCCATATACAAGTCAATAACTTTGTTTGTCCTAAAAGAACAAGCAATAATCCAAATATAGCTAATACATGCAGAGCCAAAAATGCCAGCACATTCAACCACACTATTTGGTGCTTGTAATTATAGTCTGTGCCTATGAAATTCTTATTGATAAATGACCTTTGTTCATGTTTTATGTCTCTAATTTTAATCTCGCACTCAATTTCCTTGAAAGGCCCACGAGCATTAAAATCATTATCAACCATTTTTATTTCAATAACGAACTATTTAGGACTCCGTTTGGCTTCTATTTAATAGTTGTCAGTATTTAACCACGATTACTGACCAGAATTTAAATATACATTTTTTGAAGGATCAAAGAACATTAATCGGTATAGATGTTTAAGTTTATGTAGAATCTTCAAATAAATAAAAAAACAAATACTGTATGAAGTAGTGTCTAGGAACCACTTGCACTTAAGGTTAGCAATAGTCTAAGTTCAGTCGGTGAATCGCTGCATGTTATACGCAGACCGAATAATTGTCCTAAGGCCACGAAGACACTCCATAGTCCATGTGTTAAAACAATGAATCTGATAGCTACAACTTCAATAAAAAAGACAACAATATGATATGAGCACTTTTTCAGCAGATTTCAATATAAAATTGAAATCACCGTAAGTGTAGATAAGTATTTATTCTTTTGTTCTTATATGGTGTTTAAGAGGGAATGTGTATGAATTTTCTCTCAAAATATTTATAGTGATTTCCTATAACTTGCTTAGATTATTAGTTGAAATAACTGTGAAATTTCAATGTACAAAAATTACACAATTTACACAACGAATACTTCTGTTATTTCAGTTTTTTACTGACTCATGGTGACCATTTATTAGCATGTAAATTGCGAGTATCAAAAAATACGATGTGAGAATTTAAGATCGTATTGTTTGTTAATTTAAATATCGTGTGTATAATAACTGACCTCGAAATTGTCAGACGAAATGTATTTTTGACTCTTTAATAGGTTTTTGCAAAAATATTTTAATATGCATTAGGTATCTAAAATATAAGCTAGAAGTGAGCTGAAGTAGAGGTAGGCTAAAATAGAATGTATCAAGGAAGGTTTTGGTCAGGACACATTAATTAGTTTTAATAACTAACTAACAATAACTTACCATTCATTAAAGCTATAAGGTAGAGTTATAGAATGTGTAACATACGATTATATAACTTATTACATAGTGAGCCACTGGAATTTTATGCAATAACTATCTAATCTAAGTAATGAAATTCAGCGATTACATAGATATGTACTCGGAACGTTAAAAAATACTTCTAAGATTTTTTAGTAGTACGATTAACTAGTGGCTGCCAGCGGCGACGCCTGCGTTGTTTAATTATGTTAATTTTGGGATGCTATATTACCACTATACTACGATGATCCGTCGCTGCACCTCGTATGTGTACTTCTGTACTATTAAAGGAATCACAGACATTAACAAACTAATAAACACGTCGTCGCTTTTGTAGAAAGTAATGGTTTACAAATACAGGATATACGAATAATAATAAAATCATTTATTGACACAAATAACATTTTAAAATATACAATAGTTGTAGCCTTTTTTTTTTTTTTTTTTTTATAAAAAAAGTGGCAAAAAGGCAGACGATCTGCCTGATGGTAAGCAATCATCGTCGCCTATGGACACTTGCAACTCCAGAGGTGCTGCAGGACTTTGCCAGCTTAGAGAGGTGTTTGTGAATACCCTTTTTAAATCTCCCCATATTGTAGCTCCGTGGAAAGACCTCAGGGGGTAGATCGTTCCACATCTTGCAAGTTCGCGGAAGAAACGAGCGCATGAAACGGACTGTGTGGGAACCTGTGGCTCCAATTTTGCAAGATGTGAGGATGAGCTCTTTCACGGTGCCGAGCAGTCCGGTGATGAAAATGATTTGCCGGAATTAAATTAAAAAGCTCTTTAGAACACTTCCCAAAAAAGAGCCTATAAAAGATACAGAGGGATCCCACATCCCTACGGAGACTCAACGGCTCCAACTTTTTTGTCAGCTTGGGATCATGGACAATTCGGACGGCTCTCCGCTGCATAGAATCTAGGGGATCTAGTTGATATTTCGGTGCACCATTCCACAAGTGCGAACAGTACTCCACGTGAGGGCGCACTTGTGCTTTATAAAGTAGAAGCCGTTGACCCGACGTGAAGTAACGTTTCGCCTTGTTAAGTACACCGAGTTTTTTAGAGGCTAATTTTGCCTTAGCCTCGATGTGTCCCCTAAATTGGACCTCGCTCGATATATCCATCCCAAGGATTTCCAAGTTCTTGGATACCGTGAGGGAAACACCTTGAAAACGTGGCGCTACAACAAAAGGTGTTTTCTTAGCGGTGAATGCACACACTTGTGTCTTAGATGGGTTAAAATTGACTAAGTTTATATCACCCCAGTGAGAGACTTTCTCCAGGGATGACTCCTGTAATATAATCTTATAAAATATGTGTAAAGTACATTTTATTTGTGCAATGAATTGGACCGGTTCTTCTGAACTAAGCAAGAATGCTTGTGTCTCAGGAGAACCGCACCCCCAGGTGAGTTTACAATAGGTGTGCTAGTTAGGCTTCATCCATAATCTAAAAGTATCAAAGTTAACATTAAATTTTTTATCTATTATTATCAGTCTGTTAATTATATAAATATGTATAGATATATATGTATGTACTTATATTAATATTTTTATTAATTTTGTTAAAAGTACCTTTGTAAGTGCGTACGTGTGTGTGTGTGTGTGTGTGTGTGTGTGTGGAGTGTTTGTGTATGCGTGTAGGTATAAGTGTACATCAAATCTATGAAGGGTCTGAACATACGAGTATACCAGCATCAATTAAGATGTGGTGTGGTGACAAACCCATAAAAGGTAGGTCAGGTAGCATCACTGGATTTCTAGTGTTATTTAGGTACACATAGAAGTTCTTCTGTTTCTTTGTATGACATATTTTTAAGAAATTTCGTAATTTCTGTCTTTAAGGCATGAGTATTTAATTTTCTTATTTCAATTTTCTTTGATATTTTGTTGTAGATAAACCCTCCTAAGAAGCAACTGAAACCTTTGATAAAACTTGTATTAAATTTAGTACATTTTAGGACAATATCTTTACGTCGTTTATCAACTTCAGGTAGACGAAGGCAAGTCTTATGTGTGACCAAAATTAACTTCAGAATAAATAGTTGTCTTACAGTAAGTAAATCAGTCTTTTTATAAAGTTCTACAGTAGGGAATCTAAAAGGAAGAAAATTGCTTACTTTCAGAATAGCCCGTTGTGCTTTTTCTATTTGTATTATATTGGTTTTTGCTGCACCACCCCAACTTTCTATGCAGTAAGTGATTAGTGACTGGCAGAGTGCGAAATATGTAATTTTAAGTGTTTTTATATCAGCCACATGGCGTATATTTTTAAACACAGCAATTAGTTTTCGCACTCTGCTAGTCAAACTCTGATAAAATACCATTAAATAATTGATACCACAATATTATTAATTTCGCAAGGTCTTTTATTGTACAATTGGTTGGTTAATTTTAGGTATATTTCTTTTGTTTATTATTTTTAAGATTTAGCTGTTACATTTACTTTGAATGAAATAAATAAAAATATAACATGCATTACTTAAATTTGGAAAGAAAATCGTTAATTTTCATAATTTTAGCTCGTTGAGCCGTTCCATTGATTAACGACAAGTGAAAACAAATTGTCGCGTGGATTGAATTCGATAAACACGGGAACTTTTAATTAAATTCTCGGTGAAAACCATTTTATTGCCAAATACGGCGTTCATGCGAAAGATGACGGAATTTTCTCTTCTCGTCGCGCGATCAAGTGCGCCCATGAGATGAAAGTAATACGAGTATGTATCGTACTATGTTTGCTCATTACCTTGGTGAGTTTTCAACCATTTCCTTGTAATTATTGTATCCTGACGTATCTTTCAACGACAAGTCTAGCTGATTTCGTTCTAATTATGAGTGAATATGAACAGAGCCATATCTGAATTTTATCTTGAAAGGCCTCTTTCTTACAATATAACACTGAAGTAACATGCAATGAAGAGGTTTTACATATGTATAGCAATTGGCGTTTATATAGCAATTGGCGTTTATTGGCGTTTAATTTAACGTGATTGTATAGATAGGTTTACGGCAATAACAAAGTTTATGCACTTCGTTGGTAGGTGTACTAAGCCCTGTACTAGGTATCACAAAGGATCCTGTGTTACTGTAAACAGTCAGTAAATTAAATTAATAAAGTAGGTTGTAAGAAAAATTGTAAAGTAGTTAGTAAGAAAGCGTAGATGAGGTTCCCCCATAAACCGCCTGGGGAGTTAGAAGTATTCACACAATAATTAAAAAAAAAGATTAGTCCACCATTTATGGACAATTGTGTGCATAACAGTTTCTGATTTTATTTGTTTTTCAGACGCAAGGACAAAAATATAACAAATCATGCGGTAAGTAAAAGGTTTACACAATATTTTCAATAGCGCAGTTGATGTAGTTTATTCTAATCCAGTATGGAAACTAAACATTGAAAATATTCAAGGCAGGCATGATTGTAAATTGCTCTGTACTGAGAAGAAATACGATATTTGATTTTCAGAATAAATTGATAATAACACAAAATGTACGTTATAACAAATGTCACCTCACGACAAAACTTAATTTCGGTACTATTATGAAAACAAACTGAGCTGAACATATTATCATGGCTACGATGCCGATATGGCAAGCAATAAGGTTGTGTGTTTGTTGCCACGACACAAGCGTTAGCTTAGTGTGGGGCTAGAAGGCGCTGTGTGCAATGTCCCGGAATATTTATTTATATTTTTCTACATTGTTTTAGAATGTGGCATAGAAGGCAACAACCGCCGCATAGTGGGTGGTACCACGGTGCAGCCCCACCAGTACCCCTGGCTGGTGGCGCTGATGCTGGGTCCCAAGCTCCACTGCGGCGGGGCCATCATCAGCGATCTGCACGTGCTCACCGCCGGACATTGCATCACTTTTGGGTATAACACAGTATTTCGAGAACGCTCGCTACCCACTGGTGAAAAAAATATATTATTATTTAGGTTTTTATTTATTTGGCTTGGCTTTAAAGTTAATTTTAAGTTTCCGTTTAAAAATTTCTTTGACTTTTTGGGATATGTAAAAAAAATGCGTCATGACTCCTCTGCTGACTTGGAGAGATCTTTCTTTTTTTGCACACATTACTTTTAAAAACGAGTCGACTGATAAGTAAAATACTGATCGGCTTATACGTGAAACAGTTTTCATTAATGGAACTTTATGAATCAGAAGGATTGGCGGGTATTCAAGTAAAGATATCGCCGCAGTTACACTTGCTTCGGAATGTAAACCTTTTAAAAAAATGTCTAAATCCGGTGTCATAGTTTCACAAAACTTAGTAGTAAATATCCAAATAATTAACTAAGCTCACACTCACCATTATTTTTTACAGAGTCAGTTTCCATGACTTAAGTGTATTCGTAGGCATGCACGATCGCTTGGACAACAACTACGTAACATATCGTCTCAAAAATGGCGTAAAACATCCCGACTTCACCTCAAACGCTGTGAGGGATATCAACGATATCGCTGTCCTGACTCTGGATAGGAAACTTAAGTTCTCAGACAAAGTTCGGCCGATCTGCTTGCCACCTAATAATGTTGGTAAGTAATTTTTTTTTCGAAATATGTCTTCTTGCTCTGTTATAATTTTAAAAGTGAGAATCGTGGCGGCAGCTCCTCCGACAAAGGCGTAGATTGAACTTCTGTGTTCTGTGGCATAGGTCGTAAATACGGAGAGAGTTCAGTTATATTTCGTTTAAAGATACTATTTTGTTAAATAAAAAATGCTGTAGTTTTTAATCTAGCTCCAAAAAAATAAAGGTTAGTTTAATTTTTTCTTTTAGAAAAGTGTTGTAATACATTGACCACGTAATTTATAAAACCACATAGAAATCTGTACTTAAACTCAAACTCTCTTTGGATATGAGCTTGAGATATCTGTAGATTAATTATTGGTTCAAGCGTGATATATCCTAATGTATTTTTTAATTTAAGTTACAACAGTGATCTCTATTTTTTTTTTCAGACCTGGATTTCAACAAAATTTCCCTCACCGTAGCTGGGTGGGGCAAGACCAGACAGGGCGCTCTGACGTCATCAAGATATCTCCTCGAAACCAAAGTTCAGATAGTAGATCCCATGAAGTGTCGCAAGTCCTCCATATATAGAGACAACCTCGTCATGGACACCATGATGTGTGCTTATAATCATGGCAAAGATGCTTGTCAGGTAATATTGTCTTGATTTCCGTATTGTATTGTTTCGTAAAGTATAATGATATCATCGTATATAAGTATGTATATAAGTTACCTCCCTGCCTGATTCCCTGTTCCCCTTAAACTCTAAATCTATCAATCTTCAAAACGAAAGTGACACGGTTTAATCACTTAGAGGAAATTAAGATAAACGACGCACTTATTAGTTCAGATATTTTTATGACAAATTTGCTTTTCTGTAGAAATTCTGGCATTGATTAGAGAAATAAGTAGGCAAATAGCTTGCAAATAGTCATTTTAATAAGACATGTATTTATTAGAAGAGATTTATCTGCACGAATTCCGTGTTTTCAGGGAGATAGTGGTGGACCATTATTTTCGACACATCCAAAAACTAAAAATAAGAAATGGTACCAAGTTGGTAAGTTAAATTATGCCATATATAGGTATATTATTTATATATATTGGTAATAAACGAATGTAGATTATTATTAAACTGGCCACGATTTTTAGGTATCGTTTCTTGGGGAATAGATTGTGCGATGCCAGACTATCCGGGTGAGTAAATTAATCATATTTTGTTTAGCCAGAAAACTTAGACTAATCAGAACATAATAATCGTATTTTCCATCCCATCTAAAGCCTGCTTGATTTCAAGTACTTTTGTAAGGTTAGAAGTGTGTAAAGTATGTATTTAAAACATCCAATGAAAAACATAGGAAAACATACTTCCTGTTTAAGAAATAATGGGCGAATATTTACGTAAATTTGTTCTTGTTAAATGCCAACACGGGTAAAAGTTTATAAGCCAGACTACCAGCAAAAGATAGCATAATAAGTTATTTACGGGTCTTAAAGTCAGTACACTGGCTGGAGCACTTAGATTATCTTTAGGCTTTTCTAAAGATTTTCTAAGTGCCCCTTTTTTGTAGTAGTTAGTAGTAGTATGTTTAGTTTTTTTCCTTGTTTTTATATTTTATTATTGTAAAGTCAGTACTAGTTAATTATCAACATTATTTTTTATTTTTTCACAGGTGTGTATACAGTTGTTTCAAAATACATACCATGGATCAGAGAACAGTCGAAGACCGGCATGTATTGCACTTAGAGTAAATAAATAATGCTTTAGGTACTTTTATAACTATTTTCCAATTTATTTCATCAACCTTTCTAATCTACAGTATATTATTAACTTGTGAATAATCTTGAAGAAATTATGTAGATAAGCAAAAGAAAATAATTAAAAAAACAGCCTATATATTTTTCCAATGACAAAACAGTTCACTTTTCTCATAAAATTTAGGTAAGTAAAGCCTAGTATAATCATCAAGCGCAAATTTTCTTAGAAAATGTAGGTTACCTAACTGTATAGCTGTTACCATAGAAGCATTATTTTTGATATGTTTCATTCTCTCAAACCATTTATTTATTGATAAGAAATTCAATAACAATAAACCATAAAATAAATTGAATTGTTTTTTGTCGTTTATTTATTTTTCTTCCATACGTTTCACCTCAGTAGGACCTACTTACATGTTTGCATATTTTTATTTAAATAAAATACCTTTCTTAAATACCACAAATGGCAGGATAGGAAATAGCATTCATATCGGCACTTATAAATGACACTTGAAAATTATTGTTGGCAAACGAATGAATCATGTGCGACACGTAAAATTTACAACAAAATTATCGCGTGGAAAATTAACTAATTCCTGCGTTGGAAGGCTGCGTGGAGCGTGAATACCTAAACAATCTAGGCTACCTGCAGTGCAGCACTAGTGGCAAGGAAGTGCAGTGTTATCAAGAACTCCAACAAAATGTTTCTGTTGGAGCTGGCCTGCTTCTATCTGACAATCAATCAGGTACCAGTGACTTCAACATCACACGTGATCGTGATTGCCGTTTGTTGGTAATGGAATACGTTGTTTGTGTTTTAGGTCGTGTTCTTGGCTTTAGGACTAGACTGCCGTAAGTATTTTTAATAGTTTCAGTGATAAGCGAACCTTTTTTATGTATTTACAACTTCTTTATAACTATCTAGGCACAGATGGATAAAAAATATAGTTATGATTTATAAAGGATTTTGGATTGGACACAATACAAACATAAAAATTTGTACAAATATTTATTTCTTTGCTATTAAGTACTTTCTTCTTTTCTTTCTCTGTTTAGAAAAGTTTGTATTTTAATGTTTATTTAGTAATTTTCATAAAACCTATATTTCAGTTACTATATAGACTTTACGCAAAGCACTTAAGTAATGTTATTAGTAGTAGAGTAAAATAAGCTATACAACATCTCCTAACTTTACTTGCAATACATACTTATAATACATCTCTGTCAATGTGAAATTTGTTACTAAAAGTTGTATTAGTTTATATTTTGTTGTAACTGTTAGGATATATTATGTACACTGACAATGTTACTTAAGGTGAATCTTATAATAATAAAGAAATTTTGAAATTGAATTGACTAAAAGTTGTATAAGTAGAACCTAGAGGAGTGGGTCCTGCGGTCTCGAGATGGCTCCTCGACATCGTCAAAGTCGAGTCCAACATGGATAAAGTCATGAATGGCACATACACAGGGAGGCCTATACCTAGCAGTGGGATCCCAAGGGCTATGGATAATGATGATGTATTTAAACTGTATAACAGAACAATCTAACTAACCCGGTTTTGAACGTCAGAATACGTACTTTCTAGGGGTTCTAGTTGAAAGTAAATTATGTATGCATGATATAATTATACCTAATCTAATACCTATGTTAGAATAACAATCTGACAACAAGTATCAAAACAGTTCTGAAATAAACACTATGAATATGCCTGATTATAATAATATTAAAATAAAATTTATCTACCTAGGTTAGTGTTTATTTTAGTAAATTGCATACTTATATTAATAGAAAATTGTTTACCCTGAGATTGGCAATCAAATTGCCTTCTGCAGGTACGTTATTTAACTAAGTAGTTAGAACATTACTCACGCATTAGACATTTCAATATAATTGATTAGTGGTCAGTAGGTATAAATAGGCAATGGGAAACATTTTCTCCGCTCTTGTGTATTCCGCGAGCAACGATGATTAAGTCCTCGAGAATACTAATTACGAGTATCTAGAGTTGAGGAAAAGGTTTTTAAAATGTAAGTTTGGATGAGAATGGCTTGTCTTTCTTCAACTAGTGTCATTGTGGTGACATGCTTTAATGACTGTTGTACTATGACAAATTACCAAACTGATCATGTTATTCGACTTATGAAAGCGCTCCGATGTAAATGTCATTTTCTTGTTCTTTTTACATGATAATCTATACTTATATCGAACCGCAGCTCTTTAGTTTAATATTCGCGACCAAGGTATTCTACCACGAGCGCATGGCAGTGGCAGTATAACAATTTTATCAAGGGTAAGAAAATACGAACAAATAGCAATGTAAACTTACTTACTTTTTTTTGTTTTTTTTTTTTTATAATATAATAATTTGTTTATTGTGCATAAAATACAGTGTTGTAGGTACAGCTTTGAGTAATAAAAATTTACATAAATTACGTCGGTGTCATACGTTGGTATGGTTAACCGAGTCTTGTACAAGGTACCTCAAGGGTCCTGAATTGCAAGACTGCAGTACCTACCGCCGCAGCAGGCTTCTTTGCCTATATTTACACTGATTTTACGATTTTATAACATAATTATACTGTCCTAAATATAAATAAAAAGATTACAAAAATATGTATGTATTGCTAATTATTAACTAATTGTAAACAAACTTTTGGTCAGTGATACCAGCATTGAGGTAACAAATCCGTAGAATGTACATGGATTATCTGATTTACTGACCGTGTTTCTTCAGTGTCTGATGGTGTATACGATTATTTTGTATTCTGAAGTGCTCATGGCTCTGTTTACTGCTGTATGCATACGAGGTTGCCAAAGTTCAGCCACCGCCGCTGCTGTTACGTACCTATTCCTTGGATGGGTGACCTCTGCAAAAACGTGAAGTGGCATATAAAATATATAAATAAATAAATATTCCGGGACATTGCACACAGCGCCATCTAGCCCCACACTAAGCTAACGCTTGTATCGTGGGTACTAGGTAACGGATATAATACTTATATACTTTTTTTTTGTAAATACATACTTATTATACATACAAACGACCAGACTCAACACAAGTAATCATAAATTTTTAAAATGCATATATATGGGTGTTTCTGCGCGTCGGAAACCCATTGAATGGGCGAATATTGTTGATACTTGTAGGTTTCGTTCTTCAATCGCTAAGCCTTATCAGACACCCTTCGGGCGGTTTGAGAATTTTCGTAACCAAAGTTGGCCTATCATACAAACTTATGTACTTACTTATTTTTCCTTTACCACCTGTACTAAGAATGCGGTATCCAGTCGGCCCAAGTCCTGGCAATGCGCATCGTGGGCGGCAGACGGGCGGAGCCACACTCCTTCCCCTGGACGGTGGCCATCTTGAAGAATGAACGCATGCACTGCGGGGGTGCTGTCATCACCACGCGGCATGTGCTGAGCGCCGGACACTGCTTCAAGTGGTAAGCTAGTAGGTGTGAATATAAGCATAGGCGGGAGATACATTTTTTTTTTAAGTTTCGTGCTACAATGTTCAAAACAAGGTATCAAATGAAACGCTAGTACTTATACTATAAAGATTTATAATGTGATAAAATATCATCCAGCATGCGTTTTCTAATTGAAACAAATGCCTCATTTTATTTCGTACAATTATAGTTGCACGCTTTTCATTTCAATTGTTTTTTTACAACGCCTATAAGTAACATATTTATGCTTTCAGATGAAAGCTATGGTAGGGTTGAAAATTATCATCATATTATTAAGTGTAGGAGAAGAAGTCCTCTAACAAATCACTAAAGCGTACGAGGAAGTCACGGCTCTTGTGACGTGAGAAAATATGACTCAAGGAGATAGGGGCTAGATATACATAGGTTATATCTAACTTACATGAACTTAAACTTTGAGTTTTATATATTTAGATATATAAAACTGAAAGGTGACTGACTGACAGAGATCTATCCACGTACAGTCCAAACCACTGGACGGATCGGGCTGATATTTGGCATGCAGGTAGATGTTATGACGTAGGCATCCGCTAAGATAGGATTTTTGGAAATGCCACTCTTAAAGGGGTGAAATAAAATGCAAGTTTTACTACTTAATGCGAGCGAAGCCGCGAGCACTTACTAGTAAATAATATCACTATTCCAGGGACAACATAAACTACATGACGGTGCTGATCGGTCTGGACAACATGTCCGAGCTATCCAACGTGGAAGAGCGCAACATATCCTCCGTGATCATCCACGAGGGATTCAAGTCGACTGCAGTGAGGGATGAGAACGATATCGCTATAGCCACTCTCAGCGACCCAGTGCAGTTCTCTGATACGATTGTGCCTGTTTGTTTGCCGGAGCCAAGTAAGTTAAAGTAAAAAGTCCCTTCAGCTAAAACCAGGGGACATATTTATATGATTCTAGAAATGTGTGGCTCGGCTTGGCGCCGGAGATCTTAATTTTGTACACTTAAATCAAGTAGGTAGGTACTAAAATTATTATATTTATGAATCATGATGTTATGTTTGGTAAGTTAATGCATAGACGGATTGCATGGAGATCTGATATGATCGAAGTTGTACCTACCTAATTGTTTCTTGGACCATACCGACACATAGGTAGTGTATTTTAGCCCACGGGTCTCAATTTTAAATGGCTTTTAGTAAGAATATACCAAAAACTCATTAGTAACCTTGATAATTGCCTAACATGTAATAACCTTACGAGTCTGTTTACTCATTTCAATTTTACAGATGAACAATTCGCCGAAAGAATCGGGACAATAGTCGGCTGGGGTCGCGTGGGCGTAGACAAGTCTTCATCCAAGGTGTTACTGAAAGCAAGCATACGGATTCAATCAGATGACGAATGCCTAAAGTCCCAATTGGCCGAGCATGTCAAGATTGACACCATGATGTGTGCGTTTACTAAAGGACGAGACGGTTGCCAGGTGGGTTACCGAAATAGTACGGTCAATTAAAGGATACTAATAACTTGTACTGCCCATTATGAAAGTAAAAAAAAAACAAATGACGTGCCAAGACTACATTCTTACTGTGTAACCACAGACCAATAATAAGAGATACACGTTGTGTAACGTGTAGTGTAGCGTGACAAGCTCTAATATTATTTATATAGCAAAACAGACATAGCAGATTGCTATAAATCTTTTGTAGGCGTTTTAAATTTTCAGTATGTTAATTTTAGATATTGGATAGGCATTACTATAATAAGCTGCAGTAGTTCAGAAGGAAAAATAATGAAGTCCTAATACCAGTTTTGTTTCTGCAGGGTGACAGTGGTGGACCACTCCTTGTGTTCCAAACAACAGGGAAATACGTCCAAGCTGGTAATTACCTTATACGTAAATGTTAGCAATAGATTTATCAATTAATAGGCAGCATTCTTTAAGTCAATGTGACATTTAATTTTTTCAGGAATCGTGTCTTGGGGATTCGGATGTGCTGATCCAAGATATCCAGGTAGGCCTTTATACACGCTAACACGTTACAAAACTTCGGTTAACTGAGGTTTATGACTATAATAAGTAATTATTATAACTCAGTAAGTGGTTAGCTGGGATTATAAATATATGAGTTTATATTTTTCCATTTTCAGGTATTTACACAAGAGTCAGCAAATACATCGATTGGATACAGAAGAACTCTGCTGATGGAGACACCTGTAATAACTGATTTATGGATACGTAATATTATGTGTATAGAAAAAAATTAAGTTGTAGATAGACATCATCCAATTATTTGTATGTATTAAATATTCTTAATTATATGTATTTTTTTCATTTCAAATTAATGAATTGCTTAGTACACATGGCTTTAACAGATATAGCTCAATTTAACTTTTTTTAGGTAACTTAACAATCCGTATGTCAATGTCAGAATTGACATATCCATCTGTCGTCCTCGTCTTTGCTTTGACTCGGTCGTCGACTCGACTCGAGTCCGAGTTGTAAAGCGATAGGTGTTCTTTTGTTTTTCATTTACTTTTGTATCCTGTAATTTGATCTGCATTTTGTTTTATTCAATTCCAAATGTAACGTTAGCATTTATTCAGCTTTATTTGATTGACATGGTTAGATGATAATTACTGAAAATGCCTGGAATCAGGAAGTATCGACGTGACACCAGCGAAGTCAGCTGTTGTCTCAAATATGTGATTTTCGGAGTAAATGTTTTGTTCTGGGTAAGTTTATGCATTCTAATTAGTTTAATTACTAACTAGATTGTGTATTTCCATAAGTATTAGCAATAATGGTTTTTGTATTTGCATCGTTTTTTTGTTTATTTATAAAACCATTATATCCACATCTATTTGAAAGTTTCTCACGAATTCAAGGTAACACTGTGTTTAATAGTATACTTATGTATGACAAATATAATTAAGAAGTAATTGAAGTTCTTTAGACACATACCCTAAAATATTCAAGTAGGTAGGTATTTAAATATATCCATAGGATGTATGACTTATGCTTGTCAGTCTATTGAGGTCATCTCATTTATAATTTGCTAACTGTACTTTTGCTGGCCCAGACCAAGTGACTGATCATATTTATGTTTATGAATCAGCCACTAATTCAATTAAGTAGTGCATGAAAATAACAAGAATATTTATTAGAAAAGTTGGAATCAAGCCATATTTTCATGACCTTAAATTGTTAGATTTGAAAATGATTCTGTAGCTACTCCTGTTTGAATAATATTTTTCATCACTGGGATGACCAACAAAAATGCATTGATAACTAATCAAGTTGTAATTAGATTTTCTTCAGTTTCTGCTGATTGTCTTTGGTCTTCTCTCTCCTATATCATCAATGTTATTTAATTTGAGTCATAACCACCTTAGAAGGTAAACTAATATGATCACTGTAGAATCTTTGCTTTCAATAAAACTGTGTCCATTTGATGTGTCATAAAATAGATTGTTTTCTGTTCATTTTCCAGTTGCTCGGTTTAGCAGTGCTAGCTGTAGGAATATGGGCATGGATGGAAAAGGATACTTTCAATAACCTGTCTCGTCTTACACACATCACACTGGACCCAGCATTTGTACTGATATGTGTTGGTAAGTATTATCTTATTTCTGCTTAACACTTATAGCTCACAAAGATTAAACAAGACAAAGTTAAGAACTAACTAAGACTCAACAACTCTCATCTTTTTTTTTTACATGAAATAGTCTCACACTTGACTACAACTTGCCTGATGTTAAGCAACATTATAATCTACAATCTAGCCCGCTTGCCTAGAAGAAACTGGTTTACTCTCGACTTGAACACCGACAAATTATAGTTCAAGGGGAATAGAGATTCGGGCAAGGAGTTCCACAGATCTCAAATCGAAGTCCAAATCTTGAGGACCATAATCCTTATTCAGTGCATTGTTACAAGTAAATGATATCTTTTAGGAGTTTATGCTCCAAAGATAATTGTAGCTCTCGTATTCACTATGTATATTCTAAGTACTTTCACTTAAGCTGTCCATGCTTACAAAAGTGCTAACTCTTAATACTTACTAGTATTTTCTAGTTATTATACCATTGTTTCAATTAAAGGTACCTTTATTTGCTATTTACCTATATTGTCTTATTTTATGAGACAAAACTATTAGTAGCTGTACTAGGTATTTTACAGCAAATCTCTAAATAATCACTAATTGTTAGATAATATTTAATCTGTAAATATGTTGTCTATGTTTATCATAATTGTTTATGTGTAACTAATACTGTATTCTCTCTCTAATTAAAATTTTTGTAATTATTAATCACATTTATGTTGTTCAAGCTGTGTACACATATTTTGGAATTTGTTCTGGATCAAAACCAGTTCTAAATGTATATTTAGTTCATTTAAGAACACATTCTGTTTTATGTGCCATTATAAAATAAATAAATAAATAAAAGTGCAGTTGCACTCAAAATAAAGTTCATCTCATCATATCGAGTACAATATAAAATGATTATTGTAAAGTTGTGTATGGCAAATATACAAACAACGTAACTGATGTGGAAGTATCATGAACAGCAACATAATGCATCAGTTCCTTTATTAATGTTTATTTACATGTGCATGATTCTTTGTGTCAGATAGAGGTCACATGCTGAGTATGTGTGCATATTCAAAGTGAGAGTTATAATTGTCTACATTTTAAGTGCTTTATAGAAGGTTAAGAATATTATGTTTTAAAGAGTCTAAATGGACATTTTAACATTTTTTTTTATTATTATTGGAAAGAGAGCATGCAAATTCACATTCCTTCACACATAAGTACTTAATTACAAGTCCACACCCATTTCATGTTAGTGTATTCATCATTTGAGTATTATCAAGTGAAACTACTATATTTAGGGTAGTGTAAATCTGTGTAGTTATAAATAAATATTTTTCTATCTTAGTGAACTAATCCCAAAACTGGTAGTTATTATCTAGTAAATACAAATGATTCTGATTTAGCTAGCCTTGTGTTACAGGTGCTATAACCTTCATAATTGGCTTCACGGGTTGCGTCGGCGCTTTGCGTGAGAACACCTGCCTGCTGGCGTGCGTAAGTACAGAAAAACATTACATTATCATAATTATCCTCTGTATCTTATAGTGATTAGCAAAATCAATAATAGATCTGGGCTATTTTGTTTATTCATTCATATATACTGCCAAAACTTCTAATGCAGTTAAAATGAGATTAAATTGAGTCGAGTCAATCGAAAAAGTAGTAAAATGAGAATATTTGTACATTAGTCTTTTTAACTGGATTTATGTATACCAGTAATACAGGTCCAGAATTGTTCTTCTGGCACCTAACCTATACACAGAATACATAATAAAACAGAAACCTATCTCCCTGTCTCGAACAGGGCCCAGTAAAGTACGCTCGACAGTCGTGTGTCAAACGGCACATCACTCGCTAGCTCACCGCGTCGCCCAAGCATAAAAAATAATTTGAATTATATCAGTAACTATATCTAGGTACTTAAATAAGCAATTTATAGTCGAATTCGAGAGAAACAGGCTTAATTTAGCAAACATTTTAGAAAAATTTTTGTAAATATTTTTTTATAATAACACATACAAAACAATTACTGATAAAATTAATACTTTATCAGTAGGTAATTGTTTTGTAATCAAAAAATAATTCTCCGTTGATTGAGTATAAACACTAAAATAATTCAATTTTATTGTTGTACTAAATCCACATTCATAATGGCAACCATGATAACTTTGAGATAATCGATCTGTATGCAGTGAAATATTAACTGTAAGTCTAAATATTAAGTATCAATTTGGCTTGCGCGTGGGTTACGAACGTACGCTGCGAAAGTATTTTGACAATCATGTTAATAACTGGAAGGGTTAAGTATGTATGTAAATTAAACCAATATTTTCCTGCACTTTAAATAATAAGGAAAATGATTTTTGCTAACTATTGCAAAACATATTTGCAAAATATGTTTTCCAACCATGTTTAAAAAAATATGGAAGTTATTTGAGGAAAAACTGTATTCTTTGTAATCAGTTCATAAACATGAAATTTACATCTAGTAATATATTTTTTCCTCATTAACTTAATGTTGAGTTAGAATAACTCTTTATAACAAAAGTTGTTATGAAAAATTCCATGCTTTTCAAAATTGATTTGGTACCCTGTCATCCGTGAATAATTTGGGTAATTGATTTTTACTAGAACTATACTCGAGTTACTAGTAAGTAAGTGTGACGAAAGTACGGGCTACATGATTTATTTCATGGCCTTTGAAAAATGCAATACACTGATATGAGTGTAAAGTCGGTCAGAGGCAATTTCTAGATATTTTTTGTACTGCATTAGAAGAGGTTATAAAATAACATCAGTCTAACGTACTGCAAAACAAAAACAAATTGACTTATTAGTGCTTGTTTACATTATTTTCTAACATGCATGTTTGATAAGCATAACAATGTAAGATTATTTACATACGACACCAGCTGTATTAACATGCAAACGATAAATGCGTTTTATAGTTTAGAGTAAGTAGTATTACCATTAATTTGCACGGTGACTCGCGTAGCTCAAACCAACCTAAAACAATGATTCTTTTAGGAAGATTGTGTTGCTTGCAAGTTTTCAATAATATCACTGTATTATAGTTCCGGTAAGGCATGATTTTTTTTAGTTGAGTTAAACTTGTCGAGCTAATTTTTCGACGTAATTTTTGACGTAAGTGCTAGCCGGTTATTACAACTAAACTTTCAATAATATGTTTATACTAGTATACTATATGTATAAGTCCAAGAACTTGAGTAAACTTTTTGATATTTTCGCTTTCAGTATGCAGTATTTCTGGCTCTGCTCTTACTGGCAGAGATGACAACTGGGATCCTGTTCTTTGTCTTCAAAGATTGGGTAAGTAATACTGTACATACATCAAGTTTCCATATACGTATAGGAACTAGCTTGATGAGCTGAGGTAAATAACCACAGATACTTGAAACCAATAGACCCATACATAGATTGCATAAATGCGGCATTTAGATTTTCTTCGATGAGTCCAATTTCTAGTTTAATCATAAATCCCAGTTGTCCCTTCGTATAGTAAGCGTAAGCAACTATTATAATAATATTTTCCTATCTTTTATAATATAACTTGATCAAATTGAATCAAGCTAAGCTACCCGCATCTAAAAGAAGCAGCATGGGATCGCAAGAAGTTTTGCCAACTGACCTCCGAACTTCAATATGAAGATGGCACCCGATGATGATGATGATAAATTGAATCGCTAGCCACAACTCTGTCAGAATCAATGACTCAAACATGTAGATAACTTACCCGAATACATACCATTGCATATGATATCATCTCATTAGTGTAATTTGTAATGTTCCAGATAAAACAACAAGCAATGACTGGCTTCCAGGGCTTCATCGTGCACTACAGGGAGGACCCCGACCAACAGAACCTTATCGACTGGATACAAGAGGATTGGGTGAGCATTCACTAATACCACAAAAATAATCCCGGCTGCCATGTCAGAGACCCTTGGGGCGATTTGAAAAAACTAGCAACAGAGTGGGCCACTTTCATTCTCTAAGAAGAAGAACAATATCATAAAATAGAATAACTAAAGACTTACGCAAGAAAATAAAAACAGCCAGATTTTTACGTTTTTTTTCGTGTTTTCAGAATTTGTTAATAAAACAACTATTAAACCAATCGAATATAATAAAACAAACAGCAGACGTCAAATTTGAAATAAAAAAAACCATATAAATTATTAGGTGCTCGCGTCTTCGCTCACATTAAGAAGTGAAACTTGCATCCCCTATTTCATCCCTTTAAAAGTGGCATTTCCAAAATCCTTATCGGATCCCTACGTCATAACATCTACCTGCATGCCAAATTTCAGCCCGATCTATCCAGTGGTTTGAGCTGTGCAGTGATAGATCACTATGTCAGTCAGTCAGTAAGATAGTCACCTTTGAGTTTTATATATTTAGATTGATATAGATTACGCAGATATACACACTTACTGTGTAGTATGTCCCTGAAGATAATAATATATTGCATAAAAATATTTTTTTTATATATTAGTTTATGTTTTCTCGTATCCAGCTGCAATGCTGCGGCGTGGAGGGCCCCAAGGACTGGGACCTGAACGCGTACTTCAACTGCTCGAGCGGCGCCGTGGGGTCGCGCGAGGCGTGCGGCGTGCCCTTCTCGTGCTGCCGCAGCAAGCCGCAGGACATCATCCGGAACAAGCAGTGCGGATACGACGTCAGGAAATCTACCTATGTAAGACACTAACTAATATCAAATATATAGGTTCTAAAACATTTCTTTTGATATTCGTTTAGCAAAGGAAATGCGAGAGATCCACAAGCGTAGCTGCAGTAGAATTGGCTCTTACGTGCTATTACTATCTTGGTATATCTTTGGCCGCGAGAGAAGAATGGCACAAATGACTTCAGTAACCAACGTCTCTCCAATAACGAATCCTTCACATTTGTCAATCTATATTAGACCTTATTACAATACTTTTATGTCGATATTAATATAGCAAGTGAGTGAGCGAGTGATCCACGAGCGCGGCTGCATGGCGGCGGGCGAGGACTGGCTCCAGCGTCACTTCGTGCGCGCCGCCGCCATAGCACTCGCTCCACTCTCCATCAAGGTCCACAGGATATTCCACCTTACCACCTTGTAGTAGTGCTCATATTCCTTTGTACATTGATATTGCTCATATTTGTTTGTAGACTTATTTTGTAGCTTTTGTGTGTAGAAATTGTACTGTTGTAGAAAGTTGGTATCAAGAGTTCTTTTAAGAAGGTATCGTGCGTTTTCTCGGCTCAACCGTCGTTTTCTTCACTATTAAATTTTTCACCAGATATGAGCTGATTAAAAATCAATAGTGCCACAAACTTAAATGACACTGTGGCACTGGACTATAACTATACTGGAACTGGCTATCCAACGAAACAACTTTATTTTATTTTTTACTATTATATAGTTTTATTACAATGTTTTATTTTATTTCCCGCACGTAGAACAACTAGTTGCTTCTTTCACTCACTTTTATGTTGTTTTTGTTGTAGAACTCAGATGTAGCTAAGACTATATATGAGAAGGGTTGCCTCGAAGCCGCCGAGGAGTGGTTCGACCACAATCTGTTGGTTGTCGCCACTTCCGCTGTTTGTATCGCTTTTGCACAAGTAAGTAGATGTTAGAGGCACGCTAGTTTTGTTTGTAAGTTGGTTAGAGTTATATTTTGCTTGATATGTTAAGCGATAAATAGTAGCATGTATTAGTTGTTGAAAGTAAAAATAATGATACGTCGAATAATTCGTTAAATTGTAGGACCCGGCTGTAATTATAGTGCAGCTACCATGTAACCATATGAAGAGCGTTCGAAATGGTTTGAATTTTAAAGATTTTTTTTATGGTGGCTGAGAATTTATTTTTAAATCTTCTGACTACATTCGTCTAATCCCTCTTAAGTCCAATTCGTCGTTACTGTTGTCACCGGTTATGACTCCCACGGAAAATAAAAAAAACCACATGTAAATTGTAATACAAGTCTTTTTAGGTTATGTCTGGGATTGAATCGACGATGTAGAAAGTTAGGCAAACGAATTAACGACCGTGCCACAGTTATTTTTCGTCTTATGATCTCTCTTGAGTCGTATTTCCTCATGACTGAGGGTCGTGGACTCCCCCGCAGAATTAATTCGTTAGGGGAGTTTTCTTGTGCAGATACATCGTGGTGGGCGCCCAGGTCCTTCCACGGAAGACACATATCCTCGGATATTGTGGTCCTCAAACATGTCGGTTTCCTTACGATGTTTTCCTTCACCGTAAAACGAGTGCTAATCCACACATAACTTGGAAATACAAGTCATTGGTGTCTGGCCAGATTCGAACCAGGGTGCGTCTGGATGAAAAGCAGACACTGGAGCTGCTGAGCCACACTCGCCTTGTGACTCGTCTTATAATAGCCTAGCCTAAAAGTAATATTATTAAATTTTCCAGATCCTAGGCATATGTTTCGCTCAGAACCTCCGCGCCGACATATTCGCTCAGAAGGCGAAGTGGCACTGACAGTCAGCCTCTCCTGCGGCCGTGTGACGCGGCACGCCTCGCACCGCCCTACAGCGCGCCACACGTACGACATAACCATGTATAACCTTATTTCACATACACACATCTTTTTTTAAGAACCTTGTTTCACATACACTCTACATACTGGTAAGTATAGAAATCTAAATCATATAAGACAAAACTTACTTTAGCAAACGCTACGACGCTGGATCCTGGCCCTGATACCAGATGACGCCATCTTGTGGTTTTGCGCGAGGTTCAAGATAAATAGAAGTGGCATTACTTAGTCTTTAGTCTTTACCACCTTACCTACTTACCTTTTTTGGTACCTTAGCCTTTCAAGACTACGTACCTCCCGCTGCCGTGATTAAACACCAGCTAGAGCTTGACATAAAGTTACATGTGGTTCATAATGCATTCAAAAATTGTCTAAATAGTCGCAAAAACATGTAACTACTACGTACCACGTTACTATAGTAACGTGTTTCGTCTCCAGCGTTTGAAGCGAGTTCTCCGGATGTTGTGTCAGAAAAACTTTGTCTGAGACTCCCAAACTGAAATAACAACATAAACGTAGCGATAATGTCACAGAGTCGATGCCACTTCTATAGTTTTATATTATTTAGATTTCTATGCTAACAAGACTATACTGGTACAATAACCATACACAAATACAGCATGTAATGTACCTCTTTGCCACTCTGTTGAAGACGATAGAGTTATCGCAAAATTGTTTTTATATAACATCTTCCCACCGCCCAGATCATTATTGCGATGGCAAAACATAAGAAATATTACTAAACTACAGAAACAAATGTTTTTTTTTAAAGAATCTCGAATGATTATTAAACTATCAATTGTACAATTATCTCTTACCAGTATTATATCGGAATCTTGTTAGATAGGCACACTGACCAAAACTATATGAATCCTCGGATATTTGCACTAGTAACGTATTGACGTGAAACGGTAAAGTAGAATCTCTAACTTGACTCTAATCGCAATCCTATTTCAACTAATTACTGAGGGTTCATAATGATACGAATATGTAACTATTATAATTTCCATCTGCTAATTGAATCTCCACTAATCTTGTACCTCTTCACTTCACTCCCTATGGCTTCCTTCCACTTTTCACTTCTTTCTTTAAAAACAATGTGTACAGTTAAACTTCCATTCTTAGACAAATTGTTAGATTAACATATCTAAAGCTTTTTAGTTCAACATTTTTACATAAGTACAACTTAATTTCACAATATTTTAATTTAAATTCTGTGTGTGCTTATTCGAATTTTGAGACTTAAATTATCTAACAGACTGTCCTGGAAATGGAAGCTTGACAGTCAGCCTTACATGTTAAATTACTTGTTAGAATCATTGCCGTTGGTGTACACTTGGTTTAAACATTTTAAAATATATTTCATTTAGAAAACAATATATGTTAAAATGAAAGAAATGATACGCAGTCATCATTCTATTATCGGCCATTCACAGTAGCCATAAATTATCAATGATGTTATTTTAGGCTTTGATTCAGATTACGAGTATCGCGAGTACCAAATTCTTGAATATGTGATCTTCCCAGTCGAACAAAAAAGCGGTTATTTTTTTACAGAATGTCAGATCCAAGTGTACATCAATAGATGTGTTCATAATGCCAATTAGCCTTAACGGGAGCTGTGACAAGATTTAAATATTGGATGTTGAAGTATTTACAACCTTTTACCTGTTAGGAAGGAATCTCGATGTTGAATCAATAAGAAATATTTTAAAAGTATTACAACTGTGTGTTATCAAGTGTTAAAGTAATCTGTGTTAGGTAAGATGTCTGTCTAGATGAAAATAATATTCGTACTGTAAAAAACGAGTATAAAACGTCACATTTTCTCGTTCAATTATGCAGTGTATGTATTAAAAGTACTGCAGTCGCCCTTTTCAACAATTACATTATTTAATAACAATAATAAAATATAAAAACAAGTGAAGGAAAACTAAACATACTACTTCTAACTACTACAAAAAGGGGCACTTAGAAAATCTTTAGAAAAGCTTTTTATTTTAATTGAACTACAGTTTCGAGTAATGTTTTTATACCATGTCAATATGGTTCAGTTTTTTATAAGGATATAATACTCATGATAAACCTGACGGCCGCCTGTTCAATATTCAGTATTTCTGTAGAAAATAAATTTGAATCGTTTTTTATACTTGAGGTTATATTTTTGACGTGAGCGCTGAAGTTAGGTCGATTTAGCTGCAGGAGAATAATGGCTGATAGTGCAGGTAAGAATTATCTTGTATTTCGACAGAATAGTATTAAGATGTAACTTAAAGTACGTTATGATACAGTAATAACGTAAACTTATGTTCCATATTTCAAAATATGTTTTTGAATAAATTGGTTTCAGTTGTATTGGAAAGCTTCAGAGTATTATTAAGTATGTCTATCACTCCTCACAAAAATAATCTCGAAAATTAAATTTTACCCGAACATTAATAAAAATCAATTTATTCAATAACATGAGTTATTTTCTTAGAAGTTGCATAGTGTTGTAGTGATGTAGAAATACTCATTTATTGGTTGAAAAGTTTAAAATAGAATTATAAGAAGATTTACTTAAATTTGGTTCAAAAACTGCCTTCTGATTAGATAAGATAAAGAGTGGTACATTTATTTACAATGCATTTTATGAAAGCTTTTGGTGGTTGTATAAAAAATAGCACAAACTAAGTAGTTATTTAAAAAAAACTGCGAGAAATATCGTAATACTCACAAAATAACTAATCATTTTTCTGTATGCAACTATTGAATAACTTTTTATTAATTATCTCAGAAGTTACTGCTTGTGCCTCCATAATCATCTGTAATACTTATGTTTTCTACTAGCATATAAAATAAATAATTACTATAAGTACACACTCCTAAGTAGACGTACAATAAATAATAAGCTAAAACATAAAAACAGCACTGCCTTATACAATTGTGACGGTTTTTGGGACATGTTTCTTTTCCCCAGAACAATACTTGTAAGTACATAACTATGAATTTAAGTAAGATTTTTGATTAACTTTATTTTACTGAAAATAAGTTTATTACTGACAGTATTTAATAAATTTTTTGTATGCCCATTTGTACTGGATTTGTATCTAAATATATTTTGCCTATTTGATTGCATTTTAAAATATTTTTAGCGCCTTTCCTACTAATAATAGTATTATGAAGTGTTTCTAAAAATTTAATGTAATGATTAAATTGATATCGTAGTATTGTTGCGAGGTAAAATTAATAAAGATTAGATGTAGATATTATTTTTAATAGGATTATTATTTTATACATATTATTGCCAATATACGTTAATGCAATGAAACTGTATTTTATTTCACTATTCCCATATTATTATTTAATAGATTTTTTGTCTCTCATAAATATTCAGAAAAGTCTTCTATGACCAGCAGTTTCAAACAAAACGTTTAATTTGCCGTATGTATGGAAAAGCTAATTTAATTCGCTTCATTACCATTGACTCTTATTCAAGGTAATTATATTAAGTACTAGCTGTGCGCGCGACTTCGTCCGTGTGGAATAGTTATTTTGGGCATCGTATTTATTATTGCAAACTACCTCTTCAGCTTTATAAATTGTAGCTGTTACCCACGACTTGAACCATTTTCGCAGCTCACGCAACTTATGCCCTCAAGATGAATAATTTTCTCCGTTTTTTCCACATTTTTCATTGTGTCTTCGCTCCTATTAGTTGCAGCGTGATGTTATATAGCCTAAAGCCTTCCTCGATAAATGGTCTATGCAACACAAAAAGAATTTTTCAATTCGCACCAGTAGTTCCTGAGATTAGCGCGTTCAAACAAACAAACTCTTCAGCTTTTTAATATTAGTATAGATAAAAACATACATGCATATAAGTTAGGTATAATAGGTTGTATATTTGCTACTAGTAATGAACCACATTCTATGTCTGCTTTGGTACAACAATACCATGAACTCTTGTTTTACAATTATTTTCATATTGATGAAGTTTAGACTAATAATAATACTGGATAAAAATTATTCCAAAAAAATCTTAAATCGACTTCATAGTGTCACTAAAAAGTTAATAAATAATTTATTTTTATTAGTTGCAGCGTGATGTTATATAGCCTAAAGCCTTCCTCGATAAATGGTCTATGCAACACAAAAATAATTTTTCAATTCGCACCAGTAGTTCCTGAGATTAGCGCGTTCAAACAAACAAACTCTTCAGCTTTTTAATATTAGTATAGATAAAAACATACATGCCTATAAGATAGGTATAATAGGTTGTATATTTGCTACTAGTAATAAACCACATTCTATGTCTGCTTTGGTACAACAATACCATGAACTCTTCTTTTACAATTATTTTCATATTGATGAAGTTTAGACTAATAATAATACTGGATAAAAATTATTCCAAAAAAATCTTAAATCGACTTCAAGTGTCACTAAAAAGTTAATAAATAATTTATTTTCATTTTTGCAACTTCAAATTCAGAACTGGGAGTAAAGAATCTATCAAATTATTGAACAATCCTATGAGTATTCTTATTGAAATCCGTAATATTTGTTGTTGACGTTGTTTAACGATGTCGTTTAACCGACTTTTTTGAAGTCGGTTAAAATACAACATTTATTGTAAGTCTTTTGTGTAGACAATGTATTCTACATACGTATAATAGACATGTTGGTCTATCAACAGTAACAGCAACGTTTACAATGTGTCCTAAAGTTGCAGCAAGGGTCACGTATGTAACGTAAACAGTGATAAGTCGGGACAGATATTGTGCATTAGTTTCTATTAGGGTGGAACGGACTCGGCCGAATTGTGAGTTAGGTGATACGGAGCCAACATACTGATGGTCCAAGTTTATGAAAATAGCTGAAACGTTGAAGTGATCCTAACTCGAAATTAGTGGGATGCCATAGAGTAGGTAACATTATAAACCTAGCCTCGCATCTAGTTTGGAAAATGCAGTCATGTATGAGTATGTGTGTTTTGAAATTCGAAATTCAACGCTACCGAGAGTTGAGTCATTGCAACTAGAATTAACTAACATGGATGGCTTGTTTAGTTATACTTAGGTAAATTAAATGATACAAAAATAAACTTAACTAAATGTCTTAGCTCGATTATGATTGTAAGCTACTTTCAAAAATGGGCATCGAAATCTATATCTATTTAAATAAATAACTCAAAACATAAGGTACCTATGTATTGATGTATGTAGGTATATAAATTTGCAAACCAGCCAAGAACAAAAGAATTTTATCCATTGTGATTTAAATTGAAAAATCTTGTCTTCGACATAGCAAACAGTACAAAATAGCAAACTTTTTTGAGGAAAGGGTCAGAAGTTTTACACAACAATGTCGAAGTTATTGTGCAGGGAAATTTCCGTACAAAAGATCCGGAACCGACCATCTGCTATAAATAACCTTTTGTGATCGAGAGACGAGCGAGCGACCTGGCGGAGGCGGCAAAGGGTAACTGCCACAGAACATTAGATGGAGAGAGTGGAATGAAGGTACTTGATAACAATTGAAAAAAGTTGATTTGGTTTTATTATCTTTTTGTGTATCTATTATTTTGTTCAGTTCAAGCTAAACTAGCAATGAGAATCGGTCTTCAGTGCTAGAGCTCGTGTCTAGTTTGAAGTGTTAATCACTTTTAGTTTCTCACTGTTAGTGACTGATTATTTTTTAGGATACTTTTGTCGGTTTTTAGATGATTCAGTGTAATAGATTAATATACAAACATGTTTACTTATATGCCTATAAGTTTTTGTAAGTGAAAACACCTGTCCAAGTATACTAGTACCGAATCGGTGCCACTAAAAAGTAAGTTTCAAACTTAATAATTTGCTCATACTTTACCCACCACTCTTATCCAGTCTACCAATAGTATTGCTTGACCCACAAAGATTGAACCCGCCTTTAGGCCTATAGGGAACTGTACCCCAATCTGTGTCCCCGGCCATAAATCATTGCGGTGCGCCGATTCGGAGACACTGACATCGACTAACGAGCTATTATACTTATTAACGTGATAGCCGCAAGTAATTTAAAAGGTCGCGGGATAGACAATACAATACAGCTGATACAAGACCCCTAAAGTTCAACATAATTAGGGTCCAGGAAGACTAAAATTTTCCACAGTAAATAAATCGGAAACTGCAAATGGCACAACAAAAATCAGTCTCATTTTAGCAACACATTTGCACAATTAAAAGACCGTTGGTACCAGTGCAGAAATGTGCAGCAGAGCGCCAAAGCCTTGAACGGGCCTTCAAACCGTCTCATTTAAATAGACCCCCCCGCGTTTCGCTCGCCATTGTTGTGTTCGTACTGGTATAAGAGCAAGCGCGGGTCTACATATTCTGGTCGCGAGTAAGGCCTCTCCGAAGGGCCTCTTTGTCCGCTTCGCGGGGCCTCATTTGCTGAAAGCTCCGGCTTGAAGTGTCGACAGAAATCCGGCCATTTTCGACCTACCCCTTTACAGCTGCATTTAAAAATGACACTTTAGTGTTGAGAGGTGATTACTGTGGCTGGTGTGGAGGTTGCGAACGACTCTTAGTTAACGTTGCCTTTTCAAAAGGTCGGGCTAAATATCTTTTCAAAGTTTTTTGAGAAAACTCTAAACAAAGGAAAACCAAATCTTTCATAATTCATGTATATCTGCTTAATTCTCACATTCTAAAAATTTGCTTAGTACTATAGGTTATACTATTCGTATTCGTTTTGAGTCTAGACAGCAGAAATAATTTCCAAATGGTAGACAAAAATACCTCTAACAATTTGGACTGGGTCTGACAGACCCTTTGTTTCGTACACCTACGGACCTTTATGGATACCTAAACCCTCAATGTTAAAGATTAAAGAAATATTTAGGTAAAGAAATTGGGGTAAAATGTTAGTAGGTATGTAGATTATTTCATACAATATTATAAGATATAGGTACATATTTTAACGTGCCAATGTCTACGTTATGTATTAAATAAAACAAAATATATTACTAAACTTTTGTTGATCACTGCTGTTAGCAAATTTTCAATAAATAGATTATGAAACTACAATTGTATCAGTCTGTAGCTAGGCCTTATGGTTTATTTAGCGTTTGCTTAGTGTGGGGCTAGATGGCGCTGTGTGCAATGTCCCGGAATATTTATTTATTTATATATTACGCTAGCATAAATATTATCTCTGATATGATATTTATAATTAGAAGAAAAAAGTCAACTATAAGCAACTCTACGCAGCTTTTATCAAAAGCAAAACAAAACATCTGCACAACATTACACGACATTTCCATCCGAAGCGACCTATTGAAATTGCAACAGTCATCCGAGTTTAAGAATAGGAAAAATGGCCTTTCTTCTACCATTATCATACAACCTTGCGGGTGGGTGTGCGTTTTGACATTATATATTGTAAGGAGGATCCCCGTCGACCTGTCAAATACAAGACTGGCCTACGGAAGCCGAGTTTTTATGACGCTCCAAGCAAAGTCACAGAATATGTATAGTATGTATACAGATCTGGATGGTAGGTACAGGGTTTGCAGTGAAACTCCTTGAGGTAGCTTTATGTCATGGTGGCTGATTGCTCAAGATAATTGCTCAGTTTTAGAGGTTGGTTTTGAAATTCTTAATGGGTAGTAATTTGCAGTTCGATGATTCCTAAAAATTGACAAAATTATTAATGCCAGTGTAGATATAACATTATATCACACGATGTGTCAGGGTTTAAGCTACATATAACGTTAAGAAAGGAAGAAAATACATACGTTTATTGGAGCATAATGTCATAGATACAATGATCAAGTCAAAGAGAAATCATTTCGTAGAGGAAAAATAATTTAAGGGCCAGAACCCTTAAATATTGAATTAAGTGACTTGCCTAGAAATATATTTGATGTAAAAAATAATAAGTACACTATAAAAAAACCTTTACCCACTCCTTACTACGTCCCACTCAGCTGTCGCCTGCAGCCACTGGCTTGAGATTATAAAAATGTGAAAAACTCAGAACATGTCTTCAGTTTTTCTTCTACATCAACTCTAGCGCCATCTGTGAGAACCTCAGTAAGCTATCATGAGGGAAACTCTGGTCTCTGTTCTGGCTTTACTAGCCGTAGCCTGTCCTGGCAGGACCTCGGAAATTGGGAAGGATGGCTTCAATTTCTACAAAGGTAAGATTTTATTAATTTTGAAAACAGACTTTTATGTTTAATTTTATAAAAGGGCCGCTTATGAGTACGAGTACAAAGAAGTCGGTTCTACTTTCAATATAAGTACCTATACCAAACAAGTCTCTTATAACGAATATCAACGTGTACCTATTGTATACTTACAGCTTAATTCAGTTTCACATTTCATTAAACCAAACCTAAAGCTTTCCATTCAAGCTATTTCCAAAATTCTTCCCCAAACGTTATAGACGCTATTTTTGGCCAAATTTCCTCATAACAAAGGCCTAGGTGCTATTTTCATAACGTATAGATAGTTGGAGTTCCAAGATAGGACATAAAGTCGAACGACGGTCTCTGATAGGCCATTGGTGTTCAGATTCTGCGGTGAATATGCTATCTACCGACTTATGTCTCTCCACATCGCTCTTTTAAGGAATTCACTCCCTGAAGTTTCCTTGGAGCTCTTGGAAATAATAAAATGAAAAAGATATTAAAAGGGTGATAAGAATAAATAATTAAAAAGCGATATTACTAAAGTAACTCGTCAGTATTTTTACGACACAAGATAAGAACTACAAACGCAAGTCTAGATATACTTTAAATACTTAAATATTGTACTCTGACTTTGCCAATATTATTAAACATTTCTATATTTTAATACTTTGTTTCAATGGAGCGATTAACATAGCGTTTGAAAGAGCTTTTCATCTTACAAAACGTGAAAACATTTTTGATGCACAAATTTGTTTGTGAATTTTTAATAACTACGTTCCTTCAATTCTTCTGAAGGTAAAGGTTATTTTTTGTATGCCTCATCTGAAGCTATTAACGAAATAGCTTTTTCCAATAAATTTTAGATGAAAGACTTGAATACAGATAAGCTGTATAATAACCTCGTTAGTTCTCGAAGACATGTTCAAATTGAATAACATAACGCGGCCTCATGTTTTGTTAGACTGAAAGTAGCTTTTATTGTATATTATTTATTTTTTCATAGTTTTATTTGTTAGTTATAATGTATTTTCTGTGTAAACACATATTCGTCGAAGTTCATAAACTTCAATAGCCTCAGAATAAAATGTATTTGTTTGATTTTTTAATTTAAATGATGGATCATGTATGGCTCATATTTTTATAACGGGTATGTTCATTAGTTTTGATAGGTTGTTAATAATCATGTCTGATTCGAATAAAAAAGTTATGAGAGATAACAAACGGTTATTAAATAGTGAAGCGGATCACCGAGTTTTTTACATAGGTAGTCTCTAGTCCCGTGATTCTTATAGACTATTTTGTTATCCTGAAAGACTGCGAGCAACTTTGCTGTCATCCTTAAATTGATAAGGACATAATGTTTGTCTCCATGTATTATTTGACAAATGCATCTTGTCGTTTTGGTACTAGCTAATGTTATGTACATACTTTTTTAGATTACGTCAGAGGAAGATCAGATGACGTGGTTCCGGAAAGCTCTCCTGAAGAACGTATCGTATGTAAGTACATAAAAAAACTTTTCTTAGTAAATTAATGTAACTAGGTACAATTATAATAATTTACTAAGATAAGAATAAAGGTCTAAAGTTTCTACAGTCTTTAAAAACTTACACACGCTGTGTGGCTTTCTGCGGAGTAATATTTTAATTTAGCGTATTTTAGAAATAGACAAATCAAATTTTTGAATGGTGTTAATATTTATTGCAAGTTTGACATTCATAATGTTGTGAACATTATGAATGTCAAACTTATAGGCATTTGCATAAAAAAAACTCACAGGCAGGCTGGTTTGGTAAAGTGTAAATTTATTGTACAATTATCAAATTTTATTGCCACAGGTGAAATGTTTCACAAAATTGATTGTCCCGAGTTACAAATAAATTGAAGATGTTGACAATTGTATGTTTTCAGTTGACTGCTTCATAATTTTATATTACAAACACAACTCCCACTCGGTCCGCCCTCGGGAGTTGATTCGGTCGCAAATACAATAACAATATGCCTGATTTTTGTATTGAATTGAAATAATTTTCGTCAACATTAACTGAATTTTATTACTCTTCTGTAAATAATTCAACATAAGCCAAATAAATTGCTTGATATTTTTTAAATAAACCTTGAAAGAGGTTACATTTTTATGTATTAACTAGCTGGTGCGCGCGACTTCGTCCGCGTGGAATAGTTATTACCATAAAAACGGTTTTAGTGAGTTAACCTTAAAATATAGACATATACTGTTGTGGACATTTTTTAAATCAAGAGGAATAATTCTTTCATACACATTTTTTGATATCTTGAACCGTTTTCGCAGCGCACGCAACGGAAGCCCTCAGAGAATAATTTTCCCTGTTTCTTCTACATTTTCTATTGATTCTTCGCTCCTATTAGTTACAGCGTGATGTTATATAGCCTAAAACCTTCCTCGATAAATAGTCTCTTCAACACAAAAATAATTTTTCAAATCAGACCAGTAGTTCCTGAGATTAGTGCGTTTAAACAAACAAACAAACAAACTCTTCAGCTTTATAATATTAGTATAGATTATTAAAAAACACATTTAACAAAACTAAAACTAAGGCACATTATTATTTTTACAAATATAGTAATTTGAATTATAAGAGTAAACTCTAGTGGCTTTTACGGAATATGTACTACAAGGTCAATAAAAATTAGCATTACAAGAACGAATAAACAAATCTTAAGTACATACTTACACTCCAGTATAAAAAATCTTTACACATACTTTTATTTTTATAATATTTCAGATTACTACCGGACACCGTTATCCTTGTATCCCAGCCTACTGCCCGCTCTTGAGCAGGATTATAGGAAGAGGACTGGAAACGTATACAAGAGTAAGGTGTTTTTATGTAATTACTTTTTAAACGGCTCATGTATGCCAAATAATAATAAATTAAGGCAACACTATACGCACGCTTTTATAGGTAACTAGTGGGTGCTCGCGGTTTGGCTCGCATTAAGTAGTAAAACTTGCATCCCCTATTTCACCCCTTTAAAAATTGCATTTCCATAAATCCTTTCTTATCGGATGCCTATAAGTCATAACATCTACCTGCATGCCACATTTCAGCCCGATCCGTCTAGTGATTTGGGCTGTGCCTTGATAGATTACTAAGTAAGTCAGTCGGTCACCTTTGAGTTTCATATATTTAGATTAAAAGTACGCTTTAAATATTTTGGTATTTAGACACCCGTACAATATCATCGGAGTAATTTAGATAACTACTTCATATCTGCATGTATACTACACATATATACGATGTGTATTTCTACATATTTAACGACTAACTGAGTACTTCTTTAGTGTAAGTGCAGATCACTTTAACATCAAGCTGCTTTCAAGGATGTATCACACAACAGTGCTCAAGCAAGTGGAATATCTCTGGCGCAATGTAATATGCTCATTTGTTTTGACAGATTACTTACCACAGTATAATAGTCTCCTAAGCAAGTCCACAATCTCTTAACGTAGCTATTACGTGGATTTAATCTTGAGTGTGTGTGTAATTGAGCTTTATAGTGGTGTGATAAGGTTGTATTTTGTTTGTCAGATCACATGCTGAGCAAAGACCAGTGGGACGGTAGCACCGCGGCGAGTAAGCGAAGCTCCAAAGCTGCGCTTTCTTTCCTCATGCAAGGAAAGCATCCTATTTTTGCGTAAGTCGATTTCTTTTAATGTTTTATTGTGATTATAAACAAAAGAACTTAAAACAAAAGTTTCACTGTTTTATAATCAGTTGAAGACAATGTGATGAATTTACATTAGAAACAAATATATCGTTGTAACGAATTTAGGTATACTTTTTTCGTGACCAATGAACCTTCAAATCTATGGAAACTTTACGTAACTGTTACGGCCGATGATGATGTTTCTTAAATTTATTTTATACATCACATTAAATTATCATCAACAGTAGGTAATTAGACATAATTTAAAGCTTGTTTCATATTCATTATAAATCAGTGATATTAAGCGAGTGTGGCTCAGCGGTTCCAGTGTCTGCTTTTCATCCAGACGTACCCTGGTTCGAATCCGCCCTACACCAATGACTTGTATTTTTCAAGTTATGTGTAGATTTGCACTCGCTTAGCGGTGAAGGAAAACATCGTGAGGAAACCGACATGTTTGAGGACCACAATATCCGAGGACATGCGTCTTCCGTGGAAGGACCTGGGCGCCCACCACGATGTATCTGCCCAAGAAAACTCCCCTAACGAATTAATTCTGCGGGGGAGTCACGACCCTCAGTCATGAGGAAATACGACTCAAAAGAGAGAAATTAGTGATAAAAACACTATTACAGCAAATAATTGTAAACAGATTAGGCTTTCAGATATCAGTTTCATCTTCATTCGATATGAGCTTTTCAAAGTACTGCTAACTTCTCAAATGTTTACTGTAAACCTACCCGTATTTAGGTAAATAGGTACTGATATACGCCATATATGTAAATGTGTAAATGCTGGTAAAATTTAAAGCACATTTAAAATACATTGATGCAAAATTCGTAACGCTCGTAACTTCTTTTTAATTTTTGGAACTTTATCACAATGGTTATTTTTATTTGCACGTTACAATAACATATTACAATGACTACTATAGCTACATAATTGATTATTATATCGTATGGGCTTATAGACCTATCCTCAATAGTGAATAGTTAGATTTCCATCATGATTTTGAAGTTTCTGCTACAACATTATTTCAGTTTTCAGTCACTAACCGCACCATTATAGTTTGCAATAAGTTAGCATATAATTTCAATTTGCAGTTGCATGAACAAGGAATTATGTATAATTCTTTTTTTTACTGACCTATACTGTCCCACTCTTGGGCAAAGGTCTCTTCCAACTCCCTCCATGCGTCCCTGTCGAAGGCTTCCTCACGCCAGGCACCCCGAAACCGGTCGATATCCCGTCAATCTTAACGGATTATAATTCATTTATAATCCATTTATGTATTACAAGAATAAACTATAATATATAATGTTAGAAAAAAAACTGCGCTATTGAAATAATGTTTGATCTGACAGACGTGCATATAACACGTGCAGTCACTACTCAACTCCCATCGAGCCACTGATGAGCAGAACTTTAGTGTTCTGTTATCGTGACAACAAGTGAAGCGTACATAGTTACATACTCTAACTTAGATGCTAGATACTAAGTTAACATTGTCTACGCGGTACTTGGCTGGGTACAGCCTTATCTACCTTCCTCGCTAGCTATTCCTTACTATGTTTTGGAGTTAGGATGCTGTTATGGAATATACCTAAGTGTCCTTGATATAACTAACTAGAGCAAATGTAAGTTTAGTAACACATGGAAGCATTTACCAGTTGAGATCTTTTTACAAGACAAGCTTACAATACATTCTAGGAAGCTAAAATTTCAAATTTGGAGTTTATACTCGAGTTGATCTTATTTAGAAGTGCCAGTTGTCATTTAATAGTTTACAGGTAGAGGCAGCTTTGGTTGCATAAATCGAGATCAAAATTGGACTATGTTACTTTAGGATTAAGGATATTATTTCCACATTTTTTTTATCGAAGATCCATCGCTTCTTTAGGGCGTAAGGAAAACTAATAACAATTTTTAAAATCTTCAAGTTTGCTTTCATTATAATTGTATGGCAAAAAATGAAATGTTAAATTTCCTTTCATATCATTATTTTGTTCACACTAGAAAACTTAAATATTTTCAGGAATGCAAAGTTGCCCTGTCCTTACGGAAAATAGGCGCGCTGTTTTCATGCCGTAGGTAAAACTTATATCACAATATGCTAAATACTGTAAATACTCCCATATTTTAATTTTAAAAATATAACTTCATGTTGTAGGAATCTGCCAATTAATTGTAGTAAGATATATTCTGCTAATGATTTTTGCCCCAAAATATATATCATCATGATCATACTTTACCGTAAAAATATAATTCATTTACTAACACAAACGTTATACAGAAAATTATTTTTGTTTCAGAGATGACGGTGCATCGGAAAACAGCGTAGAAGTACCAATGAAATAATTATAAACTTAGTACATATTATATAGAAAGTTGATATCTCCATTCATATGGCATGTGTGTAATTAAATGTTATAGTAGATTTATGTTCAAAGATGTTAAGACAGAATTATATCAGTCAAAACGTATAAACAAATAAAATGTTTTAGTTAAAGTTAAACAAACGTTTTAATTAAAACAGTAGACACTCTCAACATTGCATTTAATGTCAATTCGATTGTTTTAAATACTGAAATACGAAACCGTGACTTCTCGTCGTCTATTTTCATTGATAAATAAAATAACGTGCTACGCAATGGCCCCATAATTCATAAAGATAGCTTGACAACGTAGAATTTATAGAAGAACTACGTTTTCCATCTGTTTTATGTAGATATAAAAACATTAAAACATACCTACCACACAAAGAGCTTGCAAATTATAGATATTTTTTTACATATTTTATACATAATCATATTACTATATTAAATTAAATAAAGTACAGACTGTCTGTGACCTGCGTCACGCATCGCCTATCTTAAAATTTCTCACCATGGTAGTGAGGTAAGAAATTAGAAGTATAGTATTAAAGGAAGTAGGTACATGAAAATAAAGATAATAAAATAAAATTGTAATCCAATTTGTTTAAAATAGATAAAAGAATATTAAATGTTTGGCATAAAGTTTTACCTTTTCGCTGTCAACTTTTTTCTATATTCAAACCAAAAGAGCTCATCATTAAACTTTTAAATAGAGAAAGAAGCGAAGTTTAAAAATCAGTAAAAGTCTCAATATTCCCTCGCTATTATCAATTTGTCGGAGAGTGGGCAGAAAGTGGCGCCACTAAAGGCACTTGCTAAAGAAAAAAATACCTTGAGTGATTGGTCCTCTTTGTGAATAGCTGAGTGGTTACAGTACGCGCAACGTTACTCTGCGAGTGGGCGTAGTTGGAACTAAAAAGCTTAGATAGGAATACGATAAACAAGGCTACTAGTAAATAACAAGTAATAAAAATGAGTATTATAACTCAACAGAAATACAATACAATACTTGGTTTGATATGTATGTACTTATGTCCACATAAACGCATTCGTTTATCGGTAAAGGTACATCGTAAGGAAAATGACATGGACCAAAAGAAGTAAATTTACCACCACCTAAATCCTATCCATTAAAAAATGCATCCAAATCCGTTGTGTATATAAAAAAAATTAAGCATACATACATAGCACATACAGATAGACGCGGAAAGAGACTTTGCTTTATACTCTATAGTGATAGTGAAGTCAAATATACTTTTCTTGTACATCACAATTACCATCTAACGGATTTCATGACAATGATATTATTTTTAGTTTGGGAAAAACAAGCGTAAATTTTATTATTTATCTATGATTCTAAATACAAATAGATTGCGAAAGTGCTTCCGTCATCTACAAATAAAATTACCTTGCGCAGAGTGTACGGCCAGTGTTGTAATTTTACGGAATCCCCTTCTGTGTTGTTATAGGGGAAAATATGACGTGAAGCATCGCAAGCAAGAGCCGCTGTTTGCGCTGTCGAGAGTAAAATATGTAAAACATATAATACTGAAGAAACAAATAGTCAATCCAAATGCTTTGTACAAAATGAGAATGATAGGCTTATTCTGGAAAACGGCATTATCGAGGCAATTAAGTAGCTTTAACAGTTTTATAAATATTGTATTTCCTCCTAACTCGTATTCCCCATTATTGAGGGTCGTGACTCCCCCACAGAATCAATTCGTTGGGGAGTTATCTTGGGCAGATACATGGTGGTGGACGCCCAGCTCCTTCCACGGAAAATAACGTACACATTTATGGAAATATAAAATACTCGCAGTGTCGCTTCTACGTCCGTTATTTCAGGAGACTAAGTAATCAAATAATCAATACTATCTGTGTAAAAATATATCCTTGTATTTAAAACATATTATTTACGAGATTAAAAAAAAAACTTTGAATAATATCTTTAGTTTTTAACTTATCATAGTCAATTCCATTTTACAAAACGTGAATACAACCTTGGCAAATTAAATGAAACAACATAGTTCCTGCCTCATTTCCATTAGGGCTGTACCAGGGATAGAACACATAAATGGTTTTTGCGGCGTCCCATTTCCTAGAAAATGTTTCCGTAAGTGAAAATTATATTCGGCCGTAAGCTGGGAATATCAACAAATACAAACATAACTACGTTATGTTGTTTTGATATCGTTAGTGGGATTATAGGATGGATATTTTAACTGGAATGGTTTTTTTAAGATTAGGAACGTGTTAAGCTCAAGCATTTTTTGGAGACGATCGTCTGGAGTCTATTTGTTTGGATATTTACAAATCGAATATTAATTCATCTTTTATAATTTTTAATGTTACCATTGAACTGTTTTTTTATAGTGTAGTCAGAACACGCTACTTACAAATATCTACATCTTTAAGTATAAATTGAATACCACAACGCCTAACCATTGCAGTGCTGGTTTTGAATGTTGAATCTCAGTATGTTTGTGAATTCTAAACTGTTATACTGTATCATAGTTAGCTAAGTATGCAGGTATTTTGACACGGTAAAGCGCTAACTTCTCCTATAAATTGATGCTCGCAAGCTAAGCGAGGCATTTGGATACCGAGTGTTTAGTTTAGTGTGAAGCAATATTGTTGTTTCGATAGTGCTTTGATCGTAAACGTTGTTATTTTTTTTAGTTAATTTAAACAAAATCTTTTTATAGTCTTTTCATGAAATATTTTTGATAGAAAGTAATTTCAGTTTGATGCAGGTATTTTTTCTTTATAAAACTGTCATTACAATTTTTTTTTATTGGTCAGTTCAACTGGTGGTTTAGGGCCTTCCACTCTGACTTGGACAACAAGGCGTTATAAGGATTTCGTTATTTCGGCTCGAGATGTGTCAATGGTGGGCGGCCCTGCATGAGTGCACCAGACTGACCAGCAGCAAGGAGAGATCGCGGGACATCGTGAGACGAGCTATATCTGCAACCCACAATAATACCACATGTTGGCTACGACACTTATGACTAACGAGCATGCTACGACTGAGAATAAGGTCACTTGAAGCGATATAAGCGAAACTGTGGCAAAAAATGGACCATGCATGTTCTGGTATGAAATTGATGTGATGTTTAGCAAGGTTTCAATTCACACACGTGATCAAGTTGAAATCATAGGTAATTAAATACAAAAGTGATTCATTACAAGCATGCTAAGTCGTCTGTTCGTTTATGCATTCAGTCTTGGGACAATGTTATAAAGTTAGAGAGCTCGCTGAGCCACTTCTTGGAGTTAAGCGGAATGAACGAGAACGCTATTTGATTTCACTGGAATTGAAAATTTTGTTCCCAACTATTAGAGGAGGAACAAAGGAAATTGTGCATATTGAGTCGCCTCGTTAGCTAGAATAGCAACTGTGGTTTGTACTGCAGTTAGCCGCTTGTTACGACAACTTTGTGGTTGGTTAGTTATGGGGAAGTATGGGTTATATGAGTGGGTTAAATACATATTATTAAAATGAAACTCTGGAAAAAATATATTTAACAATTAGATACGCTCACCGAGACATGTGATTAGATATGTAACGCAGCATGATAACAAAAAACCACATTTTAAAATACAATAATGTGTGTAAAAATTAATAAAGTTTCTGTTCATATAAGATTCGTTCCAGCATACAAAGTTTCTAGCACGGTGTTTAGTTCTGCCAGTTAGTCAACAAACCTCGTTGTGTTGGCAGGTTCTCTATGAGTTTTATAAAGTTTGAGATGCGCCTGTTGGTAATATACATTTTTGATAGCGGTTTGTTCACCAACTTTAAAATAAGCAGGAGCTTTGATTCCTGTTGATCACCTTTAAATTAGTCACCTTTCAGAACCTAACCAACAAAAAAATGATTGAAAAACTTCTCATATAGTCTAAACACTTTTATTATAATGAAGTATTATTTTTTTATAAAAAAATCTTCTTCATATCGAATGAGAGTAACCAAATCCAGTGTCGAGAGTTTATCAAGCCGCTAAGGGCCTCTAACAAACTTCCGGGAGATGCAATTTATCGTGTCATCCGACCAACAGAACACTAAAAGACGCCAAACACTAACATTATCAATAATTATTTAATTTTAAAACACGACTTCAAATTCGCTCGTATTTTTTACCTCTCCCGAAGACCCTTGTTATTCAACGTTGTTCTAAACAAGCTTTTAACCCGGCCGCGTTCGCTCCGTTTAATGTCATTATGTTACAGCGTGTTCTAACCAGGAACGAACCGAAGGATGGGAATAAGGGAGAAGGGTGTTGTTTTAATGGGAGAATAATAAGTTTGTGTTTTATACTGGCTCATGGAAGTAAAAGAGAAGGATGAAACTTTTTTTTGCACTGGCTTGGAGAATCTAAATTATTAATTGTCAAAATTGTTATCAGAAGTTACAAATTATAGATTTTATGAGAAATATTAAAACCTACGAAATACATAATAAGCAGATTCGCAACGAAGACAACACAAAATATAACAATTTTTAAATGCAGTCCGATCTTTGTTTATTGAACCTCCGTTGTTCTCGTTTCAAGGGGACCCTCGTCAGTGTATTTTGAAACATGCAAATGTGATCGAACGTAAAGGTGGATTTACATCAAACGAACATAGAACTTAAATTGAAACAGGAACATTTTTTCGTAATCTTTCAGTGTAAACGAACGTTAGGTCATCTGTTTTTTTACTAATTCATGTCAAGTCTGTGGTTGGTAACACGCAAGATCGCTTTAAGTAAGTTCTCTGCCACTCTAACGCCGTTTACATCGAGCGAGCGAGCATTCTTAGAACATTCTATAAAATCTTTGCGAACGCACTAAGAACAACGAAAAAATTCTCTGCTCCTGTTTACACTAAAAGAATTTGACGTAGTTCCCACCAAGTCACGTGAACGTAGAACGATCCACTTGTCTGGTGTAAATCCACCTTAAGGTACGGTGGAAATGTGTTCTTTGATGCTTCACCTCACACCTGTTGAAAGGTTCTTGAAAGGAGGCTTGTTATGCTAATAGACAGGTTTTGTTCAAAATTAGAGTAAAAATAGACATGTTTAAACCTAGAAGTATTTTACTCGTAGATATGTCGATCACATTTTCGTTACCGTTATTTTAACAATTTTGTTTGTATCATAGAATATGCTCACAAATTACAATATATCACATATTGTACAGTCAGTTACGTAGGCTACATAGGTTTCGGTTTCAACATTTAAAGGCACAGTCAGCTAAATTGAAAACCATCTGTCTTTTCCTTACTTGTATGTATAAAAGGCCGACGACACGTCAGAACGTGTACCTCTCGTAACACCTTTTATTAAATAAGCGCGTTCAATCCAGTCGAGTGGACGCAATTTGGCCGCCACACTATCGAGTACTGCGCCCAGATTGCCCATGTGGGTCACGTATTATTCAATAAACCCAAAATTAATACCAAGGACGTGCCCCGCTTCCCCAAAAAGCCTCTTCTCCGACCAATGCTCCTCTAATAAAGATATTGGATGGACCCTTTCAATTATTTACTTAACTAGAAGAAAATGGCCGCTGCGGTCGCCATTTTGTAGTTGTGAGATGTTTTCTTAGGTACCTAATATTTTTTAATGAACTAATAGTCTCTCAATACTATAAGGAGACAGCAGTTTGAAAATTAGAAAACAAAATACAACCTGATTTTTTTTCTCTTAAAATATACCTCTATTCTTAACTCCAATAATTAAAGAACAATCAAAGGTAATTTCTTTTCAAAATCAGAAATTCCACTAATTTGCGAACTTTTATCTCTCCCCTTATTTTGTAAAGAAGCCATAATAATTAATTGTTTAATAAGAGATAATTTCGTGCGGCTGAATCAAGGAAAGTCTTTGGTTTAGACTCGACTCACGTCTTTTATTAATTTCAAACAATATTATATTTAAATACGAGAAATTAACTGAGAAGTTTGGCTTTGAATTCGCGATAGCACCGTATGCTTTGAAATACTACTTTAATTGAAAGCTGGGAAAACTTGGGCGCTCCCAACTTTTCGGTAGTCATTAATAATAAATTGGTAAACCTAATTAATATATTCCGATAGATATTCCTATTAATTATGCACATGGCAAAATGAGATTTTTGAGTAAATTTACTGAGTGAAATATGGAATAGTTTTATAAGTAACTTCTAAGTAAATGAACTCTCAGAAAGTAATTATCTGGGCATTTTAAATCGAATATAGGTTTCCAGACACCATTTTTTTTAAATAAATCGTTCATTGTCCATGATGGGTTTTTTCTTTATATCAAACTTTATATAATGTTAAAGTATTTCGCAACAACTTGCTGTTTCTAAACAGATATACGCCAAAAAATAATATGTACCTAATATCTATACATCACATTTTATTCCCCAATTACATTAGTGCCGCGCTATAGCCGTTAGCCACAAGAAGGTGAAGGCATTATTTTATGTTTATTTTCTAATTTCACCAGATTACTTCTGCCAGATGTTGGCTCGTTCAGAAACATGAACAAATCCATAGTGACGGCTGAGAGCACTGGATGGAATTAGATACAGATTTCGAGCACTTACGATATTGCTGCTTCTACCGATAAGGGCGTGGACGGTGAAATATACTAGATCTACTGTACGATGAATGTTCATGGACAACTTGTTTATGATATCTCGATAAACATAACTATTTAAGACTTACCTTGTGACTAGTGGGTGCTCGCAGCTGTAAAACTTGCATTCCCTATTTCACCCCTTTAAAAGCAGCGTTTCCAAAAATCCTTTCTTAGCGGATGCCTACTTCATAACATCTACCTGCATGCCAAATTTCAGCCCAATCCGTATTGTGGTTTGGGCTGTGCGTTGATAGATCACTATATCAGTCAGTCAATCAGTCAGTCAGTCACCTTTGAGTTTTATTTATCTATTTCGATTCATATGATTAGAGAATAAAGACATTGGTTTTATTAGAAATATTATTGTTCTTATGGGATGGAAATTAAGTAGGTACGGGTCAAATAAGTAAACATATTCTAGCATCACCCTTAAGTAAATTGGTATATGGCAAAAACATGTATGGTCATATAAATTAATATATATTCATTACGACTAAACCGTTTCTTTATTAAAACCGTTTTATTGTGCATACCCCCAACCCTTACCCCACGCAAACCTATACAAGCACTATATTAATATATACTGCTACTTTACTTATAGATTAAACTTCGCTTCAAATTTTTTTTTTGATGTGATCAGTGTATGTTGGACAACATCTCCGACTTCTATATGTTGGTGGATTGACAGACGAACATACAAAAAAAAAAAAAACCGTTTCTTTATATAGGTATAGGTAGATTCTGATTCTGATTTAGCCAATTCGGATTACGTATTTAATGGATATACTTTTAATAAGATGAGATATTTGCAAGATAATATGTAAGCTCTGTGGCTCACACGCAGTCGATTCAAAAGATGTTTGTTTTCTTTTATCACAAAGAATATAATAAAGAAGTTTGATTGCGTGTGGGTTTAAGCCCTGGCTTGGGGCGCATTCGAGCAAACGAGACTTATTGGTCCAAAAATAATTGTCGACAAAGGTCAATGCAATTACTGGTGATGAAATCCGCAATGATAAAACTTATTCGGTAAATGTTGGTAATTTGTTTTGTATGGATACGTGTAGGCAGCATCGAATAAAGTTTACTCGATTATTTTGTAACTTTTGATTTCATATTTAAGAAGGTTTTCTTGTTTTCTTTGTGTGTATATATTTTAATAGACCTAAATGCCGTTTATTAGAACAATGTATTAAATATCTTTAGGTGAGTTTTGCAAAGTTACTCAGAATTTATGAGGTAAAGATGAAAAGACGAGAGAAGCGTATGTAAGTTAGATAAATTGTAAACGTGAGTCACCGAAGCGATGATTTTCATTTCGCTTTACACGTAGATGCTGAAAGAAATTTGCTTTTGAAGTCGTAAAAATCGAGGGTATTTATAGCGGGTAGAATGTCACGTGTATTTTATTGTTGTATGTTGTTCACTGCGTTTATAATTCTTGAGTATTTTCGGATTGCAAATATAGGATTTACAGCTATAATTTTAAAATGAAATACATTAAATAGAACAATCTTTTCAATATTGATATCTAACAGAGAAGAATTAAGCATAAATTGTTATTCTATCATGTTCACTAATATACGCTATTGTTGAAATGCTGAACGCGTTAAGAGACTATTAGTAAGTAAATTTTTTGTTTCTAAAAAAATTGCAGCTGATATCATTTCAATCCCATAAGCGCTATATTTTCGTGCTAAGTCCCATAGATGGACTTGTGTTACGGGTAACACAAGTCCATCTATGGGACTTAGCACGGGACAATGGAATACCAACTTGTACTGCTACATGTAAGACTTAAAATCCTGTACATTACCTAATCTAAGTACATACTGTGTTTATTTTGGCATTATAAAAATAATTTGAATTTGAATCATTATTCTCTACGAATACCTACATGTTTGTAACTATAGTTCTACTTGTACCGATATCTTCAATTACGTCTTCACAGAGTAGTATTGTAAATCTCAACCTCAGTTTGGCGCCGAGCTATTTATAACGCTGACTTCCCAATATCGCGCTTGTCGCTTTCAAACGAGGTCGGTTATTCTCAATGCCTTCCTAATTAATCAACGGGATAATTTGGAGAAGTCTACCGTGGTTGAGAGTTAAGGTGCTTCTAAAGTTTGGCAACACACTCACTTGGTTTTTTTTAATGACATTAACATATTTTTTTTTTTTTTTTTTTATTTTTTTTTTACTGATCCCGGACAATATCAGGGGCCTTATTTTCTGACTCATTCATTCTACTTCTCACTTTTATGCTTCTCGCACTTTCGCGCTTCATACATTAACATATTTAGAAAAAATCACGATGAGGGAAAAAATAAATAGGAAACTCTTAAGTATTTTGGCTAACGGCAAAGTTTTCTTTTTATTCATCATTTTGAATAGTGTTAAAAATACCTTCACACAAAAAAATATCAGAAACCACGCAAGACGCGGTTGCTGAAATACATTTTAGATACATGCAATAAAATTTTAGTGTAAGTACATATTTTGTCATGAGGCGATGAACTTATTATAATTAACAGCTAAGCATACTAAAAAAATGTGTGAATGAGATAGGTGCCAAACTATAGAAGCATCTTAATGCAAACTCATAATTTGCTGCGGTAGGCGATATAAATTACAGCGAGTGATTGGAACAAATTGCTATCAAATGGTGATGGAAACGGCGCATCTATTTTGTAGCGAGCCGAGAGTGACTGTTAAGGATTCCTATATTTGTAACGTTGCAATCTCGTTTAATGAACCCCTGTTCAAAATATATAATTTGTTACAATAAGGTGCAAAAGATGTTTATGATGTAATATACATATATTATGTTGATAATATCTGTCGTATTTAATGAAATAAAGTTCATTTAATGGCTTGTACTTTGAAAATTGTTTCTATAAATATATAGGTATGTGGGACCACTTTTTAAACAAGCTATTAAGAAGAGAAAAAGAGAGATTCATACGAATTAGTTGACGGAGATATCGCATTACATACCATCCATATTCAGCTCAATTAAACATGTTTTCATTTTTCAAAGTCGGTTAAATAATTTTGGTCCATAACAATAAATAAAGTTTTTTTTACTGATACTGGCCAAATTGACATTAAATATCTACCCTATTGATCTGATATTTCTTTTTTTAATCTTGTACAGCTCTGTGGTTTCTCTCCTGCCAATGCAATATCCACCAATCAATAGAAGACCATACATTGCTAGTATCCACATTGAGGCTCTATTCAACAACAGCTAGTACCAGAACCGCAATTAGACGTCTTGATTGGACATCCTACATACATGGACATGACATTCTGAGAATTGATTATATACGGGACATGGACTTGTATGTGTGGACATCTGGGATACGGATTGTGGAATAATTATTGTGAGTGGTTTCTAGAAACTAATCTTAGTTAAATCTCTTTAGAACAGATTGTTTCCGTCAATATTTTTCCCAAATTACCATTGTATTATACAAAGAAGAAATACGTAATAAGAACTAGATAGAACAATGGAGAAGCTAGGCCGGATTTTTTTTTCAAGATATTCAATCTAAACAGTTTGTTTCCATACATAATCTATAGAAATGCTGCCGTTTTATTTTACTAACAGGATCTATACCACATTAAGTATAGGTTTTATCTTAACATTTACTTTTATCTTTGTTTAATCCGTGTTTAAAGTGTGTAACGAAAAATATATCTATTTATTAATTTTATATTATTTTTTGGACAAACAAATAGCTAAATAACATAATAGGAACACAAATAGTTTGAAAGGAATATTTTGATTAAAGCAAAACCACCATTAAACACCCGGAAATAACAGATATAAAGTAAAATAGTTACATTACATTTAAAGAAGTTGTCATGTTTTATTATGTGGAATATATTAATGTTATTTAAGTTAAATATGCTGTTAGTTGTGAGCGTGCATACTTTTAATACAAATTGTTGATTGTTTGTTTTACGTGGGATAGATTTACTTTTGACTACAGCCTGCCTGATATTAAGCATTGTTCCTCTCTGGTCTTACTTGCTATGTTTCTCCCTGATATATTACTTACAAACTCTTTGTATTAAAACCTGTGAAAAAGCCGCATCCAGCGGCACCGTTCATTACGGAACATGAAATGAGCGTCATTGGTTGAAGAGGCTCACGTACACTGTATCAATTTGGCAGACGTGATCCAGGCACTAATACGGTGGCGATAGACCCTGGACGAGTCATACGTGGAGACGGCATAAGGTTAGGGGTTATTGCTTTAAGAAAAAACGAAAGTACCGACGTATAAAATAAAATAAAATAAAAAAGCCTTTATTTCTATTACTCGTTTAGGAATAGTTACAAAATAAGTAGGTAATGTACATTATATTGAGAACCATTTGAGTAAGTATATTCTTTATGACATATTATACAATGTGTCTTTAAGAATTTATATAAGTTTTATATATAAGTTTTCGTTTAAGTTTAGGTAAGTACAATAATTTAGATTGATAGCTGACATATATTTACCAGCATAGTACATATTATACACATAAAATAATTTATATAGGTAACTAACAATTAAATAATAGTTATGGGAATGTACATCTAATTCCACCTAGTTTCTAGATAATAAATATTTTGATATTTTGACTGGCCTGTTAGCTTAGTTGGTAGTGGCTCTGCCTTCTAATCTAGGGGTTGCGGGTTCGATTCCCGCTTGACACAAGTATTTATGAAATTTAAAAATTTATAATTACTTGTGTTGAGTCTGGTCGTTTGTATGTATAATAAGTATGTATTTACAAAAGAAAAGTATGTAAGTATTATATCCGTTATCTAGTACTCACGACACAAGCGTTTGCTTAGTGTGGGGCTAGATGGCGCTGTGTGCAATGTCCCGGAATATTTATTTATTTATTTAATTTCAATTTCAATATAAATGAAACGCCTTTTTAGGATTCGATATGATTACTTATCAACTAACTTGAAATGTATAAGATTATAAACAAAGAACAAAACACAAATTCAAGGTACAAGATCCATGAGTGAGATTAAAACAGCTGATAGGTACTAAAATGTTACTAAGCCATAGTTAATTTGCAAATTGAGCAGACAATAGTTTCATTGCAATAAGTTGTAGCTCAAATGTATATGATGATGCAACGTACAACTGAAATATTCTATACAGAACTAGGAAGGCAATCTGCATATGATAATCTTCTTCTTATCGAATGAGAGTACTCTCATGTCGAGAGTTTTCAAACCGCCCTAAGGTCCTCTGACATGGCTTAACGACTGACATACCTACTAGACTAACAGCTGGGATCTATATGATAATAATGATGATGTTTAAACTCTCCTACCCCTTTGAAACCTTCCTAACTCCATCACAGTAAAGCCCATTCTTCCTCCGATGATCACCGTTTCATTAAATTTAATGAGAAGAGTGGGAATGGGCGGTATTAATTCCCACAGCGATGTTCGGAAGTTTTTATATTTGAGCACGATCTACGTGACTACCATTAGTTAGAGGTTAGTAACGATATGACTCTTGTAAAAATGGTTTACGACTGTTTAAATAAAGTGTGTTGTCTGTAGATTTATAACGAAACCTTATGTTTCTCAATACTTCCTTAAAAGAACAAAATACTTACTGTATTTTGTTTACAAGTAGTAAATAAAAAGGTGTGACTATTTGTACGGGTGCCGGACGAATACATTATAATTATTCGTACGTAATAGACTCAGCCTAAAAAATATATATCACGAGTAAATGGATTCGGATCAATGATTTCATACTTATAGACGGTAACCATTATAACACCTAAAACATTCTTCAAACGAATTGAGAACTTCCTATTTTGTAGACGGTTAAAAACCAGACTACGACTGCTATTTATCGATTATATAGGTATATGTAAAAGCCTTTTATTTTCCATAATAAGAATATTTTTTACAATAGATTTTAGTTTTTACTTGACCAATTTTATGTTTCATGTTAATATATTTATTTGAAGTCATGCATTTATTAAGAAACTCTTCTATAGAGTAAAGGTCATCTCTATTTTTCTCCACTTGCTTCTCTCTGTGGTTTTGTCGATTTATCGATTACTGTCAGATTTTGAAAGTATCTAAAAATGTATAATATCTTACATAATTTTTATCAATAAACAATATTTATTGTTACTAACTCATCAACGCGACTCGTGTAACTTCTATTTACGTTAAACAAAGGAAATGTCTCAAAGGAATTAAAGTTTAAACGGCAAGAAACCTAAGCATGTACTTCACAGTTTCTTCATAGAAAATAATCTTCACTTGAAGAGACAAACGGCCCTCTATCTACTAAGAAACAGATAAGAAACTTTTCCTTTTGATATATAAACCTTGTTTGAACTAAAAAGGCCATAACCACAATACCCGGTAGTAAAACATAACGTCTCATATAAAGTACAAGACTTAAGTTTAGAAATTATGTCGGAAGCTTAGTGAATAAATCATAAAGTTGTGGAGCTTCTATACAACAAATGACTTGTTGTTGAATTTGTTTCGCATTTTTCATAAAAGTTATTAAATTAAGGTCCCACACCTCGTTTGATCAAACGTCAATAAAATATAAATAATATGTTATTTTTTATCTAATGTAGATGCACGTCCAGTCGACCAACATTGCAAGAAATTTTTGATAATTTATAATTTTTATAACATTCAGGCTCATGCCTGTATAGAAAAAAAACGAATCATAATCGATAAAGGCCAAAATATTTTTATAGTTTCGTAAAAACTTATCCTACGGCGAACTCTTTAATATTCAATAACCCGTTCGCGCTCTAGGCTTATTTGCAAGGCTTTAAAAAGTCACTGTTATTTTAAACACCGTTTCAGCATGATCTTTATGAAAGCAATGTTATTTTACCGCCGCATTACAAAGACGTGATTCAGAATCGAATCACATTATTCACCAAAAGTGTAATTGAAGTGTCTCATAACGCCTAATCTTATCATCTTTACAGTTCTCAGCGGCGTTCGCACTAATATTGTTAAGGTGATAGTTTGTGTTTGTGTTATTAGCTATTTACTTTTGCATTTAGATAACACGAATTGGAATGGAGAAAGGAAATTATACTGAAGTTTAATGTATAGATTTAGATTGGATTATCTATTTCATACGAATTAATCCGTATAAAGTTTATTTTTGAGAGTTAAGTGCGTCTGAGAAAAATAGTTACCTAGTTCTAATAATGTCGTAAAAAAATATTTATCTAATTTAAGTGTTTATCTAGATTTGTCTCATACGCCAAAGTTGCTGATAAATGTGGCAATTACCGAAACAGCGGCACTGCAGTTATCTGCGAATATTTGGTTAAACGAGGTGGTAATTAATACCGCTTTCTGACATCATGAGCATTAATTTCACGAAACAATACAAGCTTGCCGTTTCGCGTGACTAAATGGAGCGCTGAAATAGCTGAAACCTACAAAATGAACGAGATAACATAGATTGCTTTAATGCTTTCTTGTTAAATAATTTATAACTTACGCAGAAAGTCAATGGTATGAACGTTAATTTATTGAAGACAGCATTTTGCCATTTTTTTGTTAATAATAGTGATGAAAAGGATATTTGTGTAGGTATATTTTCCATACTGCGTGTTAAATTTTGTAGGCTCTCGCAAGGTGTGATTAATTATTGTCTTATTCGGAATGAGAATCTGGCTTAAAATGGTGTTGCCGTATTCAGGGAAATTTAATAGCGTCGTAAAAGCTTGTGAATTACGGTTAATCTGATTATTTAGGTACCCGCCATTTTCCGAGAAAATATCCGCGGTTCGAGAATTACAATCGCTTTTGAAAGCAATGTCTTTGAAGTTGGCAATTTGGTTCAATAGACATCGTTTGATTCTTAATAATCTAAATGCTCCCGATTTTTTGCTTACCAATTTTGTTTGGCAATTTGTGAGAGGAGGCTTTCCTTTGGTGCCTACTTTTTACTCGGGATTGGATTTGTACCGAACCCTTGTCTACGTTGGGAAAGTTTGTGATGAGTCAGTTCAATTGATGAAGTAACTAACTTTCCGCCGAGTTTGCAAGAATTCATTCTGTTGATGAAAATTCGCTGAGCTGCCAGAAACAAGCCCCGAACTATAACAGTTTTACTAATAATGAAACTTCTTTTTAATACAGAAGAATACCCGCAACTTCTGTTTGGTTTTGGCAACAGTCTCAATTTCTTAGTGCAGCGGAGTTGAGAATTAGGTACGCGTTTCAACGCTTACTGATCGTCGTTTTTATGTGAGTAGTATAATGATAATTTTTAGCCCATATAATGCTCCATCATGAACATAACTAATAGGTAAGAAATTAGGATGATATCAAATTATTCTTTATTAAACAACATTGTTATTACCATCCGAATCAAACAGTATACTTCACCTCTCCATTCCCCGCCATATGCAATTGCACAAACGAGTTAACGAAATTTAGTAACATTAACTGCAATTTCGGTGGAAAGACCAACTCGGGGCGAATTGAACTAAAATCAACGTTGGCTTTATGAGACTGTCCGGCGTCCATTTTGTGAATTAATTAAAAACAGCGGTTTCATCCGTAAGTAGTTTGAGAGCAATGCGATGGAGTTTGAAATTTCTAGCCTCGTTTGGCTTCCGGTATCATTGTTGCAGTTTGTACAGAACAGTGGCTTAGCACACCTTTTATAATTAAATGAATCACTATTATTGCAATTCTCCAACTTTATCAGGTGTTGTTACGGTCCGTGCTTGGGTGACTCACGCAAAAAGGGAAAGTGGCATTTACGTTTCAGGTTTTTAAGGGGCAGATACAACGTCAAATAACACCACTCTCTCAGTCTCGGTAGTTTATCATCTTAGAAGAGTGGTATGTATACATAATAGATCTACGAAATCTATATCTATACTAATATATAAAGCTGAAGAGTTTGTTTGTTTGTATGTTTGTTTGTTTGTTTGAACGCGCTAATCTCAGGAACTACTGGTCCGTTTTGAAAAATCCTTTTTGTGTTTGATAGACCATTCATCGAGGAAGGCTTTAGGCTATATAACATCACGCTACAACTAAAAGGAGCGAAGAAATGATGGAAAATGTGGAAAAAACGGGGAAAATTATTCATCTTTGAGGGCTTCCGTTGCATGCGCTGAGAAAATGGTTTAAGACTATACTAATCTATACAGCTGAAGTGTTTGCTTGTTTGTATGTTTGTTTGAACGCGCTAATCTCAGGAACTACTGGTCCGATTTAAAAAAATATTTTTGTGTTTGATAGACCATTCATCGAGGAAGGCTATATAACATCACGCTACAACTAATAGGAGCGAAGAAATAATGGAAAATGTGGAAAAACGGAATAAAATATTCATTTTTGAGGGCTTCCGTTGCGTGCGCTGCGAAAACGGTTCAAGATATCAAATAAATATGTGATAAAGAATTATTTCTCTTGAAATGATCTAACAAAATGTCTGCAACAGTATATGTCTATCTTTTAAGGTTAACTCCTATTGAGTTAACCCGTTTTTATAGTCATAACTATTCCACGCGGACGAAGTCGCGGGAACCAGCTAGTTCATTATAATCAGCCAAGATTTATCTTTTCCTATTGCGTTGCTTGATTGTTTGTTGTGTATCTTCGGATAAACAAGACAAGGAGGTCAAATGCCTGTTAAATGTACTTATACCTATGTTACAACTTTACATTATCAATAAAGATTCTTTATCTTTATCTTACTTTTCCGACTTCAATTAAATGAGGTGGTCCTTAATTTGTCCAATTATTTTTCGTTTGTAATGTGTATGTTTTAAAAAAAACTATTTAAAAACTATTTTTGGTAATTTATATTTCAAAATAATATCACATCTATTCTAATTGAATTAAACACTGAAATATATTTACAGTGCTAAAGACTCGGGCATTACTTGAGTAAATAAAGTGTTTGTTTCAAGTTTTGCTTACGTTTTGTGTATTATTTGGAACATAGTTAGCATCTGAACTGCTACAAGTATTTGAACTAAAACTGGAGATTCGTGTTTTGAGTTGGAGTTATTTTCCATTTTCTCATAATCTTTTGCACTTTTTGTGTTTTGCTTTACAACAGTTTCTTTGGTTAATTTACGAACAGGCGAAAACAAACATGGGATAAAGTACAAAATATATTGTTTTATTCATTTTTAACACTGGTTGTATTAATGTAAAAATAGTATAATGATAAATAAATAGTAATATAAACATTTATTTGCAACTTGTAAAGGAATTTACATGCAATAACTTAAAAGTAGAACTTAGTAGGCAACTTATTAATGTGTTATTCAAGTGTAGTACCTACTTATACAAAAAAAGATAATAAAACTTATCAAAGATATTCACAGAAGAGCTGTGTTTAGAAGATAAGCAGGCAAACAAATTTAGAGCGCGGTGTACCTAACCTCAAGGGAAATTCTCACACATTATATCCGAACCCGCTGCCGATCTCATATTTCTGCATTTGTAATAACCGATTTGGAAAATGTGCACTATTTTTGTGGAAAAACAAAAACTTTGAAATACTTTCACAATTCAAGGTGAATAATACTCGTAGTTTCTATTTATTTAAACGAAGTATGTAACGGCGTACCTGTCCTATATAGATCATATTATGTACTTAGAACGTTTAAAAAAAAACGAAATACTATAAGGCGGAGATATCAATTTGGGTATGTTTTGTTACAAATGCAACCTGGAAAGATCGTCGCTCCATCATTCAAAATGTAACTCAACTAATGCAGATTTACATACATATTATGTTGCCATCCGTGAACCTTATACCTAAATCTTAATAATAATATTTTTTTGGGCCACCGAGATAAAAAGATAAAGAATCTTTATTGATAACGTAAACTTGTAACATAGGTATAAGTACTAATATCACAGAATATGCTACACAAATTACAATATCTCGTCAAATTGAATTTATAACATTTAGTTTTAATACAATTTTAGAAGTTATAATGTCAAGTTTTATTAATAACATAATGAAAATTTTTGTTATTAAAATCATGTCAAACATAATAATAGGTATGTAGGTAATCATACAATAAGTCAATTTAAATAAATCTTGGTACTTGGTACCGGTTGATACAGGCCTGGCCTAGTTGGGGTGCGATGATCGGACTACCTTCACGTTGGGTAAGCCCAACTAATTTCATCTCTCCATATGGGGATTTGGGGTTAGTTGGGGAAACCTGGTGCACCCCGTCCACAGGTTAGTAACTTCCACCTTCCGGTGGATCTTGCTAGCCTGTGTCCAAACGTTCGATCGAGTGGGGGCCCTCGCCTATACCTCCCCTTCGAGAGGGCTGGTTGTAGGGCCCGAGGCGTGGAGCTCGCTGCACCTCGCGGTGTAGGTGGAGCTGGGTGCTCTTTAAGAGCACCCGAGGTGGTCGCCGAGAGGCGAGAGGAGTTCGGTGTACCGGCCGAGTAGCGGCGACCCGGGAACCGAACTCCGTGCGCAGAGGGCGCATTGGAGGAGGGCGGTCGCTTTGGCGTGCGACTGCCTGACTCCTGGGGGCTCTGGGTGGCAGGTCGGGGAACCTGTTGCCCTGGAATGAGTCCCCACAGGATGCACGACGTGTCCCGTGTTCTGACACGTCGTCCATTGAGGGTTGAGCTGAAGCTCCCCGAGGCGGGGCCCGTTACCGGGCCAGCATTACCAGGGCTGCGGATGTATGCATCGCGCTCTCGTGGCCCTGGACCAACGATGCGGAGATGGAACACCCCAGGTTTTTAGTGGGTATGCCGCCCTTATAGAGTGGGGCGGAGACTCCCACATAACCACCCGCCCTCCCCGGGGTTTTTTGGGTAGTACCTGTAATAGGTTTTCCTGGGCAACAAAAAAAAAAGGCCTGGCCTAGTTCGGGGTCAAAGGGAAGCGCACATAATCTTTTTCAATAGTATAATAATATATTAGACCTGATTATATGAATGTCTTCCATGTATTTCTTACTGTAAATAAATTGATATCTGATTTGATGGAATTTCCATCTACATGAAATTGAAACAACTCAAAACATTATCACAACGTAACGGGAGACATTTTGACAGCATTGAAATAATCAATGTCCCCTTTTAACTTCGATTTTAATTACGTTTATTATTGTGACATGTCATGCCAATATTAATTAATACATTATCGGGACTCGCGTACAATTGATATCTTGTTTCACATACATATCCATTTCTATTTATTACGATGTTTGATATTATTTTAATTAATTATCATTCTGTTTCAAATTATCGCCCCTGGATCTACAATTACGAGTATATAGTACCAAATATATTTTACAGAATACCTAGAATTTGAATAATATTTAGGAGGTACTCTAATCTAAATAATGGTACCCGTATCAGTTTTAGCGCCTGGATTTATTACGAGTTGAATTTACAGATTTTGCCAAACAAAGTTATATTTGTTTAACAAATAGGTATTTTGTTTAATTCTTTTTAATAATGCAGTACAAACACAAACACAAATTGGTGTTTTGTGGTACTTAATTACGCAATTATAAAAAATATATATAAACTATGTGAAAATCTAACTCCATTTGTAACGCTTACAAGGCTTAATTCTGAATACATACAGCCCGCCTGATGGTAAGCACTGCTGAAGTCTAATGTGCAACACGTTTTCCTAAATATGTATCAACCAATATTCTTATGAATCATAAAAATTCTATAAATTTTGTTTTAATTAAACAAACACACGTGTTACACCTGCATAAGATAACAAGGAAAAGTTGGGTATCCTCTCGAAGGTGCGAAAGTACTTCAAGCCGGAACAGCTGCTTACTTTGTATCAAGCACAAGTTCGGTCGTGCATGGAGTACTGTTCGCATCTTTGGGATGGATCAGCCAAGTACCAACTTGAGGCACTAGAGGCCATTGAGAGTCGAGCCAAGAAGATCATTGATAATAATAAACTGTGCCGAGCGAAACTTCAAAGTCTTGAACACCGTCGCAAAGTCGCCAGTTTGTCGGTTTTCTATCGGTTGCATTTCGGAGAGTGTGCCGCGGAATTGCACGGACTAATTCCGCCCGCGCCCTTCTTTCACCGGACGAGTAGAGGTACGGCAGGACGACACCGGTTTATGGTGGAAGTTCCTAAGACCCGCACGAATCGGTACGCTTCCACCTTTATTGTTCGTACCGCTAGGTTGTGGAACTCCCTGCCTGGCTCTCTGTTCCCCACGCACTATAATCCAGCGATCTTCAAAGCGAGAGTGAATCGGTTCTTATCGGGTAAGCACGCTCCATCTTAGGCCATAGCCTTACTTGCTATCAGGTAAACTATGGTCAAGTGCAAACCCGTTCAAGTTAAAAAAAAAAAAAAAAAAAAAGGAACCAGTTCGAGTGTTCAATTATTTTGTCTGAGAACGGAATATTCCGCGTCATATTTCAGGCATAAGGTGGGTTTTAAGGGATTCCTTGACAAATGATTCCAATTACAGCGCGTGTTACGTCTTTTTGTAGCGTATGCAGGTTTTATGCGAGTTAGATAACGGTCTGTATGGTTTGAGATAAGTTGTTTTGAAATGACTGGTTAGGTTATGACAAAATTGAGATATGTTTTGGTATTCTATTTTTATCTAGACTTGCAGGTTAAATTCTTCTTATACAAGGTGTAACAGAAGGGTGTGACAATATTAAAGAGTATACATATATATCATGTAAGGAGTCATATACCAAAATATGAAAAATTAAATCGCATATATTTTTTACCATACAAAAATAAGATAAAATTTTTCACTTGATTTCGTGGCAGCCCTAGCGAGTGACGAAACCGAAATAAGAACACATTCTTTCATCCCGTTCTAGAATTAGTTTTAACGCAACGTATTCTCTCTCTCTCGCGCTCTCAGAGAGACACCGCCGCGCCGTGTCATTTGTCAATGAAAGAAAAGACAATGAACGCTCAAAATGATAAGATGTAGGGTTGCAAGTCTTAAAGTTTTAATGAAAGTTCAACTTATGATTACTCGAAATCTATGACACTTAGAATTCTGAAACCTAGTGGGCTGTATTCTATATATACATAGGTATGTATAGTATAAGTATTGTCACACCCTTCTGTTACACCTTGTATAAACTGTAAACATAATACATATTTTTTTATCCCAAATATTTTTTTTATCTTAAATGCCTACTGACATTGTTAGTAATGCTAAAGTAAAAAAAAAACTGTGTAATCATCACATAAATGGTCTTTCGATATATTGTCGTTTATTTGTTCATTAGCTTATGAGTTGGTGTATACAAGCTAATATTACTCACTGCAGTAAATGAGACTAAATAAGCTAATGATTTAAGTAAACATTTTATCAGAATTTGATGAGCTATTAATTAGCACACTGGATTTTTTGATACGTTTTTTTAAAAACACAATTCAAAGTTATTACGTTGCTTTGTTTTTACCAGTTATGTCAGGTTCTTGAAATTTTAAATTACATTTTTGCCATCGCGTTTCGTAGCTCAAGGGTGCTTAACGTCTCATCTCGTAACATGTTTTGATTGTTGTTTCTTTTTTAATATTTTCTGCTTCATTTCGAATTAAATATGTAAACGCTTAAAATGATGAGATTGTATTTTGAGAAATATATTTCAAGGTAATATTATCTGTTTTTGTTGTTATTAGGTAAATTAGTTCATATTCAAATCTTGATGCAGTGATAATTTTCACATTGACCGTATTAGAACATTTTTTTTATTGAAAGTTAGATATAAATTTAGATATGGTACATAATTCCTATGCGAGTAATTAGATATAATATAAAGTGATAATTAACCACTGAATTATTAATTTCATATTTAAAAAGAATTCACTAAGCCTAATATTATAATAGCCAAATATATGTAGGTATATAATAAAATTTAGAAAAGTTTTATATTGTTCTGTTACTCGAAGAAATATATATTCAACTTCAAGCTTACTGGCCCTTAAAAGCTTATTTAATTCATAAAATAAGCTTTTTTCCTGTTTGATAAGTAGGCACATTTTCTCTAACAATATCAGAAAAAGTAAAAATTAATTAGGCTTTTGTATACTTGTGCCCGTCACGTGCCCTAACGAAATTTAAAACAGTAATGAGAAATAATAAATTTCTGGATGAAATATAAATCTTTTTAAGTATCATGAAGAAGAAAAACTTGAGGCCCAAGGGTGTAAAAATATTCAGAGAGCACCCCAGTTTCATTAGTTGCTCGCGGTACTTTGTAAAAACATTATAAATTGCAAACGTAAATAATAACGGGGTGTTTGTCCCCAAAAAGAAAAAGTGTCTTAATTATTGCTTTTTTTTGCGGACCTGTATGAAAATATTGCCTTAAGTATAGCCCGGCATGATTTTAAAACACTAAAGTTAAAATTAAAACAAACATTTATTTGATGTAATTTTTTTATCACCAATTTATCAGTTGCGGTAAGTAATTAACTTTACGAGTCAATTTATTTGGATGATAAAGAAAGAAAATTAAGAAAGAAAAATATTTACTTATGGCTTCACAGATTTAAAAGTAATATAGATGAACGAATGTGAATGCTAAACATAGTAGCATAAGAAAGCAGGGATTACAAACTTATTCTTATAAAAAAAATCTTCGGTTGCAGCTTATAAAGTCCTTAAAAGTCGATTTTCAATGACATAAGTTGTATTGCGCTATGCCTAGTGCTTTCTTTGTTTCAAGAAACGGCCTTAAGTGCCTTCCAAAGTACTGGCAACACTTAAAAGTTTTTAAAAGCTTGCGACTTTGTCGCTCGTCGATTTTTGACTAATCCTTTAGACGACGAAAAGTTTGGTCGTTTGTTCCATCGGAATTTGCAAAAAAAAAATTGTGAGAGAAAATGATGGCTTTACACTGAGCAAAGAAATAAAAAGTTTTACTTTCTTGTTTATGTAACCGTCTTTGTTAAATAAGGAAATGTAAAAAAACACTGTTACTTTATTTTTTAAATAACGGCTTAGAATTAAATATTAAATCCCTTTTGTATCAGTTTCAGGCATATGTGTACTTAACACTAAAAAAATCTAATATATTAAAGGTTACTAAGCAAAAAATATCACTATACGTACCTACTAACGTTTGACTAACAACATAACCAACCTACTTTTTTACCTGACATGGAAACTGAATTCAACCTAAGTAATATACAGTGTTGGGTCTAATATTTCAACACATTCACTTAGCTTATTGTACCTACGGAGGGCCGTACGGTTCTACCCAGCAGGCTGTATTGATATTAATGAAGATGATGCAACATTTTCACAGATACCTGAGTATGTTTCAGTAATATTTTGGACAAAAGGTACGGTTGCTTTGATTTTTCATGCCTTTCAACATACTTTTTAAGGGTTAAAACTTTGCGTCATTATAGCAACTTATAATGTAGGTATTTCACGTGATCATGCGACAACATTTAACGATTTTCAATCAAAAAATAACTAACCGTGCTCGCGACTTCGTCCGCGTGGAATAATTATTTTGGGTATCATATTTATTTTTGCAAACAACCTCTTCAGCTTTATAAATTATAGCTGTTACCCACGACTTGAACCGTTTTTGCAGCTCACGCAACGGAAGCCCTCAAAGATTAATAATTTTCCCTGTTTTTTTCACATTTTCTATTGTTTCTTCGCTTCTATTAGATGTAGTGTGATGTTAAATAGCCTAAAACCTTCCTCGATATATGGTTTAATCAAAACAAAAATAATGTTTCAATTCGCACCAGTAGTTCCTGAGATTAGCGCGTTCAAACAAACAAACAAACAAACTCTTCAGCTTTATAATATTACTATAGATAGTATAGAATATTCTGCTATTTCTGCGTTCTCTCGAGAAAAAGTGGCCAATGTCACTTTTGGGGTTCTGTGGGTAAAAGAAATATAAATAAACGCATTATTTTACTTTTCTTATATTATGATATAAATATGTATTTTTTTTGTAATTAACATGTATATACAACTGTGGAATTATGTATCTACTAATATGTTGTGAGTAAATAATTCCTACTAAGTATATGTCAGAACAACGATTAACCGCATGAGTTGCGATATAGTTCTGGGAAAAACAGAACAAAACAGTTGTTTGGGATTAGGTACGGGAAATTAGGAATGTTAGCAAAAAGAACCGAATGATAACAATACTGTTTCTCATTGTTTCTTTTACATTGGCTATGTATTGGCTAGTTATTTTATCCAGACAAAGAATATTGTGTCTGGTATCTAAGGTTTTTTGTTGAACCTACTGTTTCTGTCTATTTCCTTTTTAGTCTAAGTATCTAGTAATATTTCGTACATACATTCTAATAATAGTGAAAAGAAGTTTACTGGTTTCATTGCTTCCTCACAAACACTAGCTCTGTAACCGTTTCGAAGCCAGGGTTTATTCAAGACACTTGCAAAAGAGTAATAAAAGAAAAATCCGCGAAGCAGCAAATAAATCCACCGCATTGTTTTAATACGAGAGCTCTTAATATAGCGCCAGTATTTGGGAGCACTACGCGCCCCGGGGAGCCGGGAGCGGGAAACCGGGAGTCGGGGAGCCGCTCTACAAACACGGATTCTTTACGAGTTATTTTTTAAATTAAATTTTTCGCGCACATAAGTCCCCTGAATACGCGCGGCGTCGCGGAAATCCTCCAGAAGAGTGGATTTCGCGGGATTTGGAATCAGCCCGCGCACGTGCCGCGTCGCGTAGCTAGTCCCTCTACCGTTCCGGAATTTCATTTACTTTACATTTTTTACACTCCCGAAATAAAGGATGAAGCAACCGAAGATTCTCGTTCACGGTAAAATTAGCTCGTAAATATGCCCCAGACTTGTTTGATAAACTTGAGAACCACTTTATTTGTTTTCCGTTTTCAAGCGGAGTACATCTTGTGTTGCGGATTTATTTTTAATGTGTTTGATTAATTTTAGTTCTTATTCGTAATTTAATTATGTGTGCCAAATGCGTGGTCAACAGATAGAAACGCTTTAACGCTCTCATAGTTAGCCGTTTATGCTATGGATGAATTCGTTCATGATATACTCATTATAAATTTACCAGACCTGAAATAATTGTTCTAATAAATAAGTTCTATGAATCTAAATACAACTTGGGTCCCCAACATAAAATAAGTCTGCTTAGCAGTGTAGGTTTCTATATGACAATCTAGTGTACCTACAAGCAATTTATTTTTAGAAGCTTCTAGTAAGTTTGCACGTACGACCCGCATTTGTATGAGCAAGTGGAGCGACAATGTTTGCGCCCACCAAGTCTATTGTATGTAAGTTTTAAATATTAAATAAAGAAGTTTGCGAGTAAACTCCACCTCGCATATTCCGTAAAAGGCAATACAAAAAGGTCGTCGATAGCGGTTGACTATTTTATGAGTGGGTGTGTTTGGCCATTGTTGTCTGGAAAGGGGTGGATGCTATACTTTCCTACTTTCCCATTTATTCTGTCCAGATTTCGTGAGGCATTAAATTGGGTTTGCGGATGGCTGCAGATGTCTTCACGGCAATATCTGAGCGGATGCGGAAGCCCCGGGCCCGCCGGGACCGAGGATTTGAATAGGCCGCGTCCTCCACTCGCGGCTGTGTCAACTTCATTGCTACAGTTTCACGACATTATATTCTATAGACATATTACTGTGATAGAACTCGTAAGTAAATGAATGGATTCAATCTAGGTATGATATTTTTGATTCCAGATATTTCATCAGTATTTAAGTATTGCATACATATTGCACTAAACGATAGACTAAACTAGATGATAGATATATTGATATGTAGTTAGGAATCTTTGTGGGTTGTTGCCCATGGCAGAGAATAATACATATATTTTAATACAAGTACTTTTTTATATGTATATGTTGGTAAGTCACTTTATGTACTGCGCACAAAGACATCGATCGCGTTCTATTTAGACAAAGTATAGTTCAGACAAGTTGTAGTTTATATCAAGACCCAACACTATTACCATATCAAATGACATACAACATTTCTTTTAGGTCTATAACGTCATAAATAGCGTTTATATAAACTTTCAAAAGGATTATACAGTACAGTAGGTAGATTGAACAGTATACGGTATAAAGTAATCATAATTACGAAGTATGATGTATATGTTCGTAATCAGTCTCAACTACATATAGTATGGTTACAAATCACATATGTAGTATGGTTACAAATCACATATGTAGTATGGTTACAAATCACATATGTAGTATGGTTACAAATCACATATGTAGTATGGTTACAAATCACATATGTAGTATGGTTACAAATCCACTACTTACGCCACTGTATTGTTCTGTCCTTAATAACGTCGCTCGTTACAGCGATATCAGTTTCAATGCGACGCTTCTGACGATATTTGCGCCTACACGTTGTATGGGGCTGACAATACATGCTGTACAGGGATAATGACATACTTGCAAAAAAAAAATAGAGAAAAAATGACAATCTGTATGATTACTGTTTGAAACTGTGGTTAAATATAGGGCTTGTGCAGGGCGTGCTTTACACAAACTAATGTTAAAAACAAATAAGTAGATATCTCTTTACGAATTGATTGAACCCACGGTTGATCCTCGAAGGCAAGATTCCGGGAAGGAGAAGCCCTGGCCGTTTAAGAATGAAATGGCTAGACGACATCAAGAAATGGACGAAGCTAAGCTACCCGCATATAAAAGAAGCAATATGGGTTCGCAAGAAGTTTTGCCGACTGACCTCCGAACTTCAATATGAAGATGGCACCCAACGATAATGATTGTAGCTTTACTTTAAATATAATAATAAGGGTAAAAATAAAGTTTTAAAACACCGAGTAACTGCTGATACGAAGTATATTGGTGTAGTGGTGAATAAGCAATATTTTCTGTAGAAACAAACCACTTAAAAAAAAGTATTGACTTAGCAACTACTACAACTTAACATATCAGTATTTTAAAAGTATCGACAAATTTTAAAATTAGTGTCTTTCGATTTTCTCTTTATTACTTTTGCCAGAGTCTAATGGTGAAGGAAAACATCTTGAGGGTTTCCTCACGATGTTTTCCTTCACCACTAGACATGTGTTGAGGACCACAATATCCGAGGACATGTGTCTTCCGTGGAAGGACCTGGGCGCCCACCACGATGTATCTGCCCAAGAAAACTCCCCCTCCTACACCCCTAACGAATTATTTCTACGGGAAATGCACAACCCTCAGTCATGAGGAATACAACTCAAGAGACAAAGAAAGAGAGAGAGAGTTGCGCTCAAGTTATTTTTTTTATAGTTTTCTGATTACAACTAAGCTCACATTTCCTACTGGCACTGTAGAGACACAATATAATTGTAACCTTTGCGTGTCTGCGCATCAATCACGGCGGAAACAATCGCTCGAATATAAACAGGAAACTACGCAGGTATCTGAAAGTACGTTAACCACATGGTTTACAAAAGAATAAATATTACTATGATTATTATAGCCATGTCAGAGGCCATGGGGCGGCTTGGTAAACTTTCGACACCATACTTGGCTACTCTCATTCGATAAGAAGATTATTATAGGTTTTCTGTAAATAACTTTAAGCATAACTTCAACTTCTATCTACACATATTATAATAAAACTGAAGAAGGTCGAAAATTTCAACATTGAAGATATATAAATAAATGTTTGGAGATACTTTGAAATTATAGCAGAACACATTCCAACAATATCTAGATTTTTTTCCGTTTATCTGTGTCGCTGTCAGATCATCATCATTTTTTGTATGTGGATATATGAGATCTTAGGAATGTCATAGGTTACTTTTATCACGAAATAATGCGAGCGAAACCGGGGGTGCCTACTAGTTTATAAATAGTAATAAATCCATATATATAAAACTCAAAGGTGACTGACTGACTGATATAGTGATCTATCAACGCACAGCCCAAACCACTGGATTGGGCTGAAACTTGGAATGATGGTAGAGTTGGACGACGTAGGCATCCGCTAAGAAAGGATTTTTGGAAATGCCACTTTTAAAGGGGTGAAATAGGGGATGCGAGTATTACTTCTTAATGCGAGCGAAGCCGCGAGTCATTTTTGAGTTATATATACAAGGTGTAACAGAAGGGTGTGACAATACTTATACTATACATACCTATGTATATATAGAATACAGCCCACTAGGTTTCAGAATTCTAAGTGTCATAGATTTCGAGTAATCATAAGTTGAACTTTCATTAAAACTTTAAGACTTGCAACTCTACATCTTATCATTTTGAGCGTTCATTGACTTTTCTTTCATTGACAAATGACACGGTGCGGCGGTGTCTCTCTGAGAGCGCGAGAGAGAGAGGATACGTTGCGTTAAAACTAATGCTAGAACGGGATGAAAGAATGTGTGCTTATTTCGGTTTCGTTCGGTCAGTGATCACTCGCTAGGGCTGCCACGATATCAAGTCAAAAATATTATCTAATTTTTGTATGATAAAAAATATATGCGATTTAATTTTTCATATTTTGGTATATGACTCCTTACATGATATATATGTATACTCTTTAATATTGTCACACCCTTCTGTTACACCTTGTATATATAGATTAGAGGGCGTCGGGTGATGTGTTTAATGATTGAGTTTATTTCATTTAGTTTATTTAGATTTTGTATCGATATGTTTAAGAACACGAATTAATTCAAACGAGACATAGAAAATTACAGTTACTTGCAGCTAGCTGTACTTATACTAGTCGGATTTGGACAAAAGAAAACATACATAAAATAAAAATAAAAACATCGATTTAATTCAGGCCAAGCAATTTAACTTTCCATTGCTACGAAAACTGTCAAGTGCTGCGACAAACGTCCAAAAGCAAGCAGCAAAGCAGAATAACGCTAAACGTTAAATGAATAGGAGCCAAAGTAGCGGCTAACTCTTCCACCGCACAGTAATTATTTTTGCCTTGTTTAGGAAGGACAAATTGCTCACAGAGTTCCTGCTTCATGTTTACGACCATCCCGTCGTATTTATTCGGGTTTTCTTTTGTTATACCGTGTGAAAATGGTTTTTTTAATCGAAAAAAGGTAAAATGTAGCGTTTGCCTTCCGTAATATACCGATCTTCGGTATTTATGGAGGCGCGCGTCGTTTGTTTTTGGGATGATAAAAGGGCAAATATTTTGTAAAAGAATATGCGCTTGTTTGTAACTGCGGAAGAATCGGTAGCTATAAATTAAAAGATAAATTATTTTATTTCGTAAACTACATAACGTAAGCCATATGTATTGTGTATTATGTAAGTGAAGATCGTTTATATAATTGAATAGATACATTACTCAATTTTGGTGTGTAATAATGTTATGCAGTAAACTTGTTTTATTTATCTAACTTCTATTAATGCATTTTTAGTTAAATTATTGGCGCTTTGTATAATTTGATTAATTGTAATTTCCTATCATTTTGTAGAGAGCGGACCTGACATGAAAATATTTAATCTCATTTTATATTTCAATTAAAGTTAGCTTATATCAGTTTAATATATCATGTATTAAATCGACATACACAACAGAACCTTAGATAGAAGAACACATGAAATTTGTCTGAAACAAACCTGAGAATCTATCGACATATGTAGCTCCTTTGTACCTGAACTGTGAGGTTTCAATAGAAAGGCATGTTCAGGATTATTGCTGCTAATTTATTGCAGTGCTGTTTAAATACAGGTAGAAAATTTTTAATTAATTTTTTTTTTTAAATATTGAAAAGATTCTGTTGAGCTGACAGTGATTCTTTTTAGTTGTATGTTATCACTTGCACTTGTTTTGTTTAATTTATTATTTAGTAACAAGCTTTAACTGAGTAGTCAAAAACGAATCGCTTTGTTTTAATTCAACAAATGTGGTCGACTTCAAGTCACTTATTTTGTCTTCAGGTGTTTCCTACACCTGAAGAAAAGATAAGTATTTTGTGAAAAAAAAAAACTATATGATTAGTTTTATATGAATCCAAAGAAACATCCGATACCTAATATCCAACCACATTCACTAGAAAATAGTTTGAAGGAATAGATATTTTAGTGAAACGTACTAACGTTTCACTAAAATATCTATTCCTTCGAACTATTTTCTAAGAAAAGTAGGTATTTCAGAAAAAAACTATGATACAAAAACAATCGTATATGGCTGGTTAAGAGCCAAGGTTTTGTTCAGTTATTTATAATTTTGAGATCAATAAATCACACGTAACGTTTACTGTTTGTCTTTGCAACATTTTTTTATCAAAATACTACAAATATTTATCAGAATAAACTCAGGTTTCAAAAATGTAGTAGACGCACTACCTAAAATATTATGTGTAACTTAAACTTTTTATTGAATAATGAGCGAAAGTTAGTAGATCGTAGCATAGTGGTTAAGACATTCTGACGATAGCAGAAATACACAAGTTCGAATCCAGCCGGTCATGGCGGTTATGTCATTATTTTAGCCCATTTTTCAATAAATAGTTTACGTTAAAAAACCAATGTGTGGGTTTCGCACTTGACAAAAAAAACTCATATTATGTGTGCTTCATATTATACAGTTTATGTTCAACTCTTACTACATATTCTACCAAAGTTCATCGATCTAAAGCACAATAGTTCGTAGTTCGTAGTCCAGCGCGCGGGTTGCTCAGTGCCCAAACTGAGCGAGTTCCGCATACTTGCCGTGATTTATTGGAGAACTGCATGACCCTTCTCATACAATATTACACAGTTTACTACTCGTAAAAGACCGTTTATACTTCACTCGTGGATGGTGATAGCTTTACTCGCATTGTTTCGAAATAAAATTTAGCCTATGTCAAAAATGATTATAATATATTGTTACTCTGTTGGGGCTTGAAGGAGATAGATATATAGATAATACTTTATTGTCGCACACATTTAAAACAAAATTAATGATAGTTACTTACGTTAACTACTTTAGTGCCACAAGTGGAAGCCTTATTGCTCAAAGCAATCCCTTCCAGGCAACCATTGGATGGAGAGGAATAAACAGGAGGAACAAACATGAACAAACTAAAGTTTTCATAGATACATATTTTGTATTTGTCATTTGTTTTGTTACATTTGTAAAGAAAACAATAAAATAAAAAATATCTACTATAGTATACGACTATCCAGCAGTAGAAAAAAACCAGCTGTGGATGATGATGCTGAAACAATATGACATCAAAGTCAAACATATTCTGAATTAAATAAATAAAAGCAGGAATGTAGGTACATAAATTTAACTAAATTGCACTAAAAATATTTGAACACTTTTCGTTTGTACTTCATAGCATCATTTCCATATTAGTAGATAAGAGGTATTTTCAGTGTGAGGCCACAGAAAATACCGTGTATTTCTTAGTTCTCTGGCAAGCGTCGTAGACACCGACTCTCGTAGCTCGTAGCCGCGTAGCACTCACTCTATGAGATTATGTGGCGTAGAGGTAGGTGAAATCAAGGCAAACACGACGCGCACACTTTCAATGTTTGAGCTGAAACTTGTGGAAACTCTGAGATCTACAATAGGACAGAGATCTTTCTACTATGCAATATGAGTGCTATTGAAATATAAATAAACATATATGTACCTATAATAGTATACCTGCGTATATAGTACGTTTCAATATAATTTAAGGGGACTTGAAATTTAATGTTTCGTTTTTTTATTCAATTTGGTTGGCTAAATACTTTTGGTCAACTCTGGTGTCACAGTTTTCAAACCGCCCTAAGGCTTCTGACATGGCTTATCGACTGACGAACTGAGGGTACGTGACATTTATGAAAACAACAAGTTTTGTAAGCTTCATGACATCTGAGCTGCACTTACCTACATAAAAATGGACCTCATTATGAAAAAATATCACAGAAATGTGCTGATTTATTATTACTTAAAAATTGTAGCACAAAACTAATCTCGTTATTTATAATTTACGACCATTTTCCAAAATATAAAGAAAATTGCGAAATATGAATCAAAATTTAATTTTGCAACTAAAAGCATGCTAAGAGATAGTTATTTGTAATTAAATAACCTGAAACGAGTTTAAAAAGAAGCAAAAATTTAAGATAACATTTTTTACAAAGTAAAATAAATTGCGTTTTATTATAAACACAAATCGCTTCAGACATGACGCAGTCTTGTTTAAAAGCTCAACTTATATTGAGTTTTTGAGTTATTGTCACAGTTTTTTAACTTTATTAAGAAAAGCATTCTTAACACCAAACTAAAATCTAACTTCAACCAAATTTAAAGGTTTCATCAACGTAATATATGTTATGTTATTTATATATGTTAGAATTTTATTATAATTCTTCCCTTTTAAGTCGCAAACTTCGTATCTGAGGGTCGTGACTCCCCCGAATAATTGGTTCTCTTAGTAAAACACATGTACATAGCATTGTGTGCCCAAGTTCTTTCACGGATAATTATAATTCAAGTAGCAAGTGTAAACAAATTTGTCCAACTTATAATATATACCCATTTAGATTGTATACCAAAGTTGTTAGATGGCGCTGTGTGCAATGTCCTGAAATATTTTTTATTATTTACCGTAAAACTGTAAAAGAGGTCTTTCTGCGTTAACGGAACAAGAATAACCATTTAGTAAAACCATCTATTCCCAGTTTCTAAGAATGAAATTTCCGACTTAAAGAGGTTATAAGATTAGCTAAAGCTGTGATTTGTTTGATGACACGTCGTTATAGATTTTATTACGAGAATCTTGCTACGGTGGAATCTGCGACAAGCTAGAATTATTCCGCTTATAAAATTGGCAGCTAAAATTGAGATTGTTGGAGGCAGAGATAAAGATTAAACGTAGATAGAGCAACATTGTTTACGTTTAGTGGGATTACTTTTTGTTTATTATATAGAAGTAAAGTTAAAAAAACTTTGATTTACTACCATATTATTTTATGTTTTTTTATAATATATAAAAAATGTTGCAAAAAGGTAGATATTCTGCTTGATGGTAAGCAGTCACCGTTGCCTATGGACTTGCACTCCAGAGGTGTTGCAGCGCCTTGCCAGCTTAGAGATGTATTTGTGAATAAACTTTCTTGTTTGGTGATATTACTCTAAAAAAAATCCAGTAAAAAAAAACAATGAACATTAAATAATGTGTTTCAAATAGATCTGCTTCTTACTAAAATAAGTAAAAACTGTTGTTGTCTGGAGGCAGAAATTTTCAGATATTGTTAATGTGCTAGTTTACATATTTTAATTCATATCAGGGCAGTTTTAAAACTCTGATATCATAGTTGGGCTCTTTTATATGAACTTATTCAATTCATAAAGTTTTAAGACTACATCTACTTGCATAATTTTATCTAAGCTTGTAGGAGGCTTTTGTCTGTGTGCGTAACTTGTCTGTGTACAATGCGGGCGTATTTTAATTGAGGCTGAGTTGTGATTGTGGCACGGAGAGGTATTGTCAGACTACCAGCAGACAAGGCTGCTCCCTTATCTTTCCTCTGTGTGAGTCGCTGACAGGAGACCGCGGCTTTTTAATTCCATCTACAGCTGTTAAACATGATATTTTTGCCAGAAAATGACGTTCGAGATTCAAGTGAAAACTTAATTCATTACGGACGTCATTTCAAACGCTGAATAGGTACTGAATGAGCGTCATTTAGTTTTCGTATGTTGACTTATAATGTAGATTGAATTCACAGCCGGCACCAACATTTTAACTGGAATAAAACACCAACATCATTCGTGCTTTAATCTTAGTTCGACATGCAAAAACGAGCAATATTTTATTCAAAATGCTCACAGCTTTAAAATGCGTTGTAAATAATTCCTAGATCTTTGAGTATTTACATGTCAGATAGAATACAAAAATACTGGAAAATATTGGCTTGTTTTTGTAAACCTACGTCGCAGTTGATTTAGGTTGGTAATATTATCTACTCCAATTATATTAACAAGACGATTTTCCGAGAAATTGCTAGAACTATTTTGTATTTAAACAATGTTTACTGAATATTTGTTTATTATTGTAATTGAAGAGCTCCTCGCTTGTTAAATATTATTTAAGTTTTAGCTTAAAAGGGTCACTTAAGTAGGTCGAGCTTCAATAACTTAGAGGGTGAAGGATTACTTACTGCTTAGAAGCCAAGCAGGTATTTTGGCTAAGAGAGCTTCGGAGAAAGCAGTTTATTATAAAATAAAGTGCGATTCTAAGGCGCTAAATTTGAGTTTTAAGATTAGGTTTATGTTGGTACTGTTAAATTGTAAGCTATGAAGTAGTAGACTGCCTAATATGATTTGATGCCTTAGAAAGTACAAGTCTATCTTTGAAATTAATGTTTTTAATTGGTTTCATACTCAAGTTTGTAAAGACGTCAGTTTGCTGTTTATTTTATATAATGTGTGTTTTATACAAAGTGAACGAGTCACATATATATTGCGGCTGGTTTTTGAAGAAAGTCACAGAAATCTAAATAAACAGTGTTTATTTAGATTTCTGTAAAGAAAGTGGAGTTAAGTGGGTAATCAGAAAACTGAACTTTCCGTGTAACCCCAAACAATTTATTTATATTTACGAGCGCCATGTTTTTAATCGTTTCTATTTAATTCTAAGATCTTTATTAAAGCTTCTAAAATTAAATAGATAAAGTATAAGATTTTGTACTATATTCATTTTACAAATATGGCCGCTTGGTCTCCTATGTGAAAATTGCAGAACTATGGTGATCTGTGAAATCTAAGTTTATGCACTGCAATTAGAACAAAAGGCGTTAATTTAATAACGCTCCGTAAAATAAACCGTCGTATCGTTTGTTGCGAGCGTTTGATGCCGAGGGCTTTGCAGTTCCCATTCGAGGCTCGTGTGCTTTTTAGAGAGGGGAAACTAGCTGGTAAATGTTTAAGAGGAATTGGATTCAAAAACTCAAATATTTGATTGCATAGAGTTTGATATTTTAGAATGAAAAAAAAATAGGTCATTGAGCAGTAGCAGCAGAAAAACACTTTATATTTATCCAGAGTTTTCATTTAGAAATCTTATACATTTATGCTTTTAGGGACTTACATTGCGTTTAATTTGCTTAAATAGTAGCCCAAAAATATATTATAATACGTTTAGACTATATATTGATGTATTAGAAAATGAAAGAAACTTAATTTATTACAGCACAAATCACATTACAAAAGTCACATATTATCAACAAAAAACTCAACTAATTTGTCGCTTATCTTCCAATACAACCTTGATTTATAACGTGGTAGGTACATAATTTAATAAGTTAACCTTTTGTTTTAAGTTCCACTAACATTACATATATGAACTTGTTTTTTTGAACTATTTAACTATGTCTATACACGTAATCTAAGAATCGTTAGTTCACCCACTGCTAGTATATCAGCACAATAATATATTGTGATTGAATAGATATAAAAAAAACTAGTTTTACTTTTCCCGTCTCTACGGGGCGGCCGCTTCATTAGCAGCATTTGTTCCACTCGTTACTGGCAGGTAGCGCTAGTTATGCACCAACTTAGAGATACAGGTGCTGACGTATTACTTTGTTTACTTATTTTGTACCAGAACACTGTGTAATGGACTGTACATATTTACTGAGATTTTCTTCAACCGTTAATTTTAAAGAAATAGCGCTTAAAAAGTTCTTTTTTCATTTCTTATACATACTTCGCACGAGATTTATAAATACTTATTCCAAAATAAATCACCCCATAAGATACACAGTCAGGCATAATCTGACCGAAACAATATTGCTAAAACGACATTATGAAGCAATAAGGCTTGGGTTACAAAGGGACCTCTATCGCTGAAATTGCTGTAAATATCCATTTAAGGGGTAGAAATACCGATGACATAAAAAACCTGAGACTCCTTACTTATTATCCAATGAGAGTGCCCAAATCTAGTGTCGAGAGTTTATCAAGCCGCCCAATTGCTTCTGACATAGCTAAATGACTACCACGTGATGACAAATAGCCGGGACCTACAATTACCTACTTTATATTTACATTTTACTGACTAACTAATCACATCACCTCACTATATTTTTTCATTTGTATGTGAGTGAGTACCTATATTTGTTCCTTCTCTAAAGTTTAAGAAGATAAAATTGATTACGGAGATAAGTATAATCTTTGATTAAAACTAGCGAATTCGGAGGGTAATCATAAAATTTAATCGACAATTGGTTGGTTACACCAGCCAAGACCATCCAGTTTCCAGTTTCCAGAAAACTATTCTGACTACAAATATCGTAGAATTTTAAACGTAAACCTTTTAGAAAATAGATATGTTTTTAATTTGTTGAATGAATATTTTTTCCTGATATTAGAGGTCTGTGGGGTACAATTTCGTTAGAAAAGATTTATGCCATACTTACCATCGCACAATTACAAGCCCTGTTGACATTGTTAACCATTTATTATAATGTAATCGTTATTCTAGTGCTCGATATATTTTAAAAGCTGTTAAAATAGCTCTTTACTACATCGTCATTATTAAAATGGTTGCAAAATTATGTTTTATACATTATAAAATCATATTAAAACATTTATGAAATCATGAATTGTTTACCTATGTATGGAGAACAGCGATGTATTTTTATTGAACTTCTAAAAATATTTATGGCTATTACTTTTGAACGATCTTTATTAAATATACTGTATTGAATGATATGCAAAATTTGATGTGTAACTGGTACAGGTAAGAGCTAAGAGAAACCAACGTTATTTGCAGTTTTTTGAACTACAAGATGAAAATAAATAGTTATGAGTAGAAAGATTGGGCCACTGAAGTTCAAAGTTTATCAAAATTCCTCATAAAATTTAATAAATACCTTCCTTGCGTGAGTAAGATAAATTCAAACCTATTTAGACTAGGCATATTTAGCAGTAGGCTTATCTCACGTAGAGATTTCCACGTAGCCACCGTAGCAGGCCGCGTAGCACCGTGGCACGTAGCACGTAGTTCTTATCAAACGTCGTAGACGCTATGTAAATGTCACTATGAGTCTCAAAACTTTGCCGCGAGAATATTTATGATAAATCGTCGGCGCCTGGATAAAACGTCTTTTACCTTCCGCACCCTGCAGTGGTGATGCGGCAATCTTTGCGGAATACTTACCTTGTAGTGAAATGTTTGTAAAAGCATCTACCTGAAATGGAAATTAGTAAATGCATTCATTTACTAACTTCCATTAGTAGAGAACTTTCAACTTTTGCCTTGTTTTATTTTTTTAAATATCGGAAAGTTAATGTTTTATACGTAACAAACCAACTCGACTTAGTCTTTAGAAATACTTAATATTTTCACGGATGGCATTTATTAGCAGAATTAAAAAAAAACCACAAAAATGTCATTTTACTGAAATTTACAAGTTACTGAAGTTATAACGTGTAAGCACGCTACATCTTAGGCCATAGCCTTTCCAAACCACCACTCAAAGTATGTATAAAAGCATAAAACTCGTTCTAGTTATTAAAAGATGTTTGTCTTCCAACCGGTTTCTCCTAGGTAAGCGCGCAAGATCGTAAATTACAACGTTGCTTAACATTAGGCAAGTTAAAGTAAAGCGTGGGCCTCTCATGTAAAAAACTTTTGTTTATAAAATAGAGTTAAAAAAAAAACCGGGAGATTGCACACAGCGCCATCTAGCCCCACACTAAGCAAACGCTTCGTGTTCGTGTCGTGGGTAGTAGTAGATAACGGATATAATACTTAAATACTTTACTTTTGTAAATACATCAATTATTATACATACAAACGACTAGACTCAACACAAGTAATTATATATTTTTTTTAAAGTACATAAATACTTGTGTCATGCGGGAATCGAACCCGCGACCTTTAGATTAGAAGTTGTATGATTTACCAAATTCAAACACTAAAAAACAACATGTGCGTTGTAATAGTACAAGAACGAATGCCATCACTTGTCTACAGCTTGTAAAGCTGCGAAGTAAGCGTAAACCTAAAGTTTTACTGTCGGTCCGTTTATAGAGACCGTAAACAGTTGTGTTGTGTGAGTTTCGAGTAAACACAGTCAACATCATTTACCCATTTATTTTTATATAGCCTTTCTGATCCAATTTTCTTTAAGTACAAATGATGTATACTAGTCTAAGAATTTTTGTGTAAATAAAGTAAATATTATTATTATTATTTCACTTCACAGATTCTCGGGCCTTACGCCCGGTATTTTTAAGGCATCAGTGGGGCCGTAGCCAACACTGAGAGGCCTTTTACAATGTTATACTTAAAATTAAGTAAAAAATACAGATAGAGGATGTTAGGTATATAAAGTAACTATTGCAGACATGGTATTAATGTTACAGGCTATTGTGTTGAGTTGTTCATTGACTTAATTAAACTGGTCTATTGTACGAGGAACGGCACCCGCCAGTTATGCCTCATTCATAATAAAATATAGCGGGTGATGACTTGCCACTCACTAAATGGGCCCTCCACAAAAGGCAGCCTAAGATGACGCCGGAAGGGAAACATTGGTGTGAGTGGCTTAGGGTGTCGAGAGGTGTGCTGCGCGTTCTCTGAGCGGTACTAGCGGCGTTATGCCCTTTAACACTTCCACCCTGGAGCTTAGGTACTAAGCTCTTGCGTCTTCCACTCCCGGACGGCCAATCAAGGCAAGCCGGGAGGCAGGGGGTCTCATTTAGCCCCCAGGGAATCGGGGTCCGCGGTGACGCTACTCACCGACGACTCGCCATAAAGTCGCCCCTGCGGTTATTATTATTATTATTATTTTTATTAAAACACTACTCGTCTGATGCCACGGTAATTGCATGTGGTTGCTACTTATACAACATACAATGTGTTTTAAAAAAATGTTTTAGATATAATAGGCTTTTTAATCTCTGCGTGAAGCATTGTTACTTACCTACGGATTTGATGCGTACTCTAGTAGTACCTATTCCAAAAAATAAAACGGGTGATATCTCGAGCGTGTCTAACTACAGGCCTATCTCTCTGGCAACAATAGTGGCCAAGGTGCTGGAACGGGTTCTTCAAACCCACATATTGACCTTACCAATCGACGATGGCCAATTTGGATTCCGGCCACAACTTGCAACTGACATGGCGGTATTCTCTTTAAAGGAGGTAGTCAAGTATTATACTGAAAACGAAACTACAGTGTACGCATGCTTTCTTGACTTGAGCCGGGCTTTTGACACAATAAAACACGACCTCCTTTGGACAAAAATGCACGGCTCGAATGTCCCCCCTGAGGTTGTTGGCCTGATGGAGTACTGGTACAACAATCAGACCAACAGCGTCAGATGGGATACGGAAGTTTCAGACAGCTACAGACTGTCTTGTGGTGTGAGGCAAGGTGGGATCACCTCGCCAGACCTCTTTAACTATTATGTGAATAACCTGATTGTGGAACTGAGCAGCACGCCTGTCGGGCTCAGATTGGATGGCAGATATGTCAACAATCTGAGTTACGCTGATGATATGGTGCTGCTGAGTCCCACAATCAAAGGTCTGCAGAATCTTCTCGGTGTCTGTGAGCAGTATGCTCGAGAGCATAATCTCACATACAACGAAAAGAAGACTGAAATGGTAGTCTTCCGGGCGGGTAGTGGTCCTCTAAATATACCACCACTGAAATTAAATGGGCAGCCTGTCAAAATCGTCGAGAGTTTCAAGTACCTTGGCCACATTGTGACGTCTGATATGAAAAATGCGTGGTCGGAAACATGATAGCCAGAAAATTTTATAATGCTGCGCCTGACGTGAAAGTTACCCTATTTAAGTCATTTTGCCAAACGTTTTACACATGTCAACTCTGGACTAATTACACGAAAAAATCGCACAACTCCATCAGAGATGCATACAACAACATCTACAGGCAGCTCATGGGCCTGTCGCGGAGCTGTAGTGCATCCGGTATGTTTTTTGACGCACGCATTGACAGCTTTAATGCTATACAGCGCAAGAGGATTGCTTCTTTTATATCCAGAGTCGACATTTGTAAAAACAGTATTATTAAGAGTCTGTCTGACCGCATGCACATGACTGCAACATACCGGCAATGGTTGGATATTGTCACGTAATCTGTATTTCTACATAATTCAATTTATGCTTTTATATTGTACCTTTGTGTATGAACCTTTCTATGGACCCTGCTGTCTGAAATAAAGACCTATTATTATTATTATTATTATAATAAAATCTGTTTACGCAAGAATTATGTTTGTACATAACATAAGAAAGCATGATAGGTTATCCAGCACTTGCCCACAGTAAATAAATTTTAAAGTATTGTCTTATAACTAAAGTGTAATTGACGATTCTTTTTACTATTCTCTCTATCTCTCTCTTGAGTGGTATTTCCTCATGACTAAGGGTCGTGGCTCCCCCACAGAATAAATTCGTTAGGCGACATATTTTGAAAGAAAGAAATTTTTTTGTAAGTAAGAAAGAAAGAAAATCTCTCAAAAAAGAAAGAAAGAGATCTCCTGGACAGATAATATGATGATGATGATGATGATGATGATGATGTCGTCCCAGTCGTATCCGACGATGGCGACCCTGGCTATGTCTTTCTGGCGTGTGCTCTCAAGTGGCTGGCAAACCCGAATTTCGTCTTGAAGACCCGGTCACATGATGCGCAGTAGAGCTGGCCTAAGCTGTTATATGTGTAGTTGTAGGAAGGTTTTGGACGGTTCTTGCGAGCTTGGCGTTTCAAATCCAACTCAGATAGACGAGCACTCTCGAAATTTCGCACTCCTTTCTTCACTTTGGAGCGCCAAGCAGTCCTCATTTGTGCGTCTTCCTGCCAATTTTCTACGGACAGCTTGCATGCAGTCAAATTCCGTTTGAACACGTCTTTATAGCGCAGGTACTGCCCGCCAGAATTACGTTTTCCTTTTGAAAGCTCCGAATAGAAAACGCTCTTCGGTAGTCTACAGTCTTCCATGCGTTGAACGTGGCCACACCATCGCAGCTGTCCTCTCATCAGATGGGCCTCAATTCCTTGCATTTGCGAACGACGCAGAACTTCCGTGTTAGGAACCCGATCTTGCCATTTGATGCGAAGAATAGAGCGCAGGCATTTCAAATGAAAAGCATCTAGCTTTCTTACATCGGCTTTATACAGACACCAGGTTTCCGAGGCATATAAAAGTATGGGCAAAATCAAAGCGCGATATACTGCAAGCTTGGTCTTTAGGGTGATGTCGTGGGACTTCCAAACACGCTGATTTAACTTCCCGAAACTCACTGCAGCAGAAGCAATACGTGCAGGGATTTCAGATGCTAGTCGATTGTCACTCCTTATTTGGCAACCCAGGTACCGAAAACTAGTGACTTCTTCCAAGATAGTATTTTCGATTTTTAGTGTCTCATCATTAGACGGGCAGCCTCTTGGCGGCTGTTTAAGCAACTGGGTACTGGGTACTGGCAACAGATAATATACATTGTGGTGGGCGCCCTGGTACTTCCATGTAAAACCCATGCCCTCAGATATTGTAGTCCTCAAACATGTCGTCTTCGTCGATTAGAAGCAGAATGCGTCTGGATGAAAAACAGACAATGGAACCGCTGAGCCACACTGTTTTTTAACTTAAGTATAAAAACTAAATAATAATAATTTGTATGAAAAACTTTGTTATTTTTATCTTATAGCAACCATCTAACAAAAAAATCTTTAGTTATAACCACAACCACAGAGAAAGCATAAAGCTTTGATTTCCTAGGAAAGCGGTGCCTTCATATAGCGGCCGTAATACAGCGGTGAATGACGTCACTAAACCGTTGTCTATGTAAACGAAATGGCGCAGTTTCCTGGAGAGCGGTAACTTGCACCGTAATTTACTTTAATTATTTTTGCGTCCGTAATATCTCGGCCGCTATACGATGGCACCGCTTTCCAAGGAAACCAAAGCTTTATTCTTTAAAAATAACTCTGTATAAAACGCCCATGTATCTAGTAAGCAGCAAAAACGTTTATGTGCCCCAAAACGACTTTCTTGAATTATAGCAAAGATTACTTCTGTTTAGTGGGAAAGAGTTCAACTTCTAAGCTATTTATACGGTTTTGTTCAGCTTTGAATACGAAACACAGAGAGTTACGCAATCTTACCTGGATTTTTATTTTTCTTCGTATTAGAACTTGTTTGAGTAAACTTTAGATTTACATTTTATAAAGTGCTAATTTTTGAGCATGCGAAGTGAAATGCAGGTAAAGTTTTCACTTTGTGTTTGTGTTCTGTTTAAATTGAACTTCATTTGATATTTGCATTTTACTTTCCAATAAACTACTTAATAAGCTTGGATTGTTAATAATAGGTGTACAATAAATGTTCAATAGCATTAATCTGACAGCTACATTACCTTTGCATATTACTACTATTCGCTTGTGTGCTACTTGATAGCAAGCCAGCTAAATCTCATACAAGTCTCTATTTGAGAAGAAAGCAAAATCAAAACGCCTAAAATATTTATTTAGAAAGTTATTCAGTAGACATAGTAAATGTCATAGTAAGTATCTTAAAACGTCTTTATTAAAGTAACATATTGACCTCTTTAACCCAAGGATGACCATTTACCCACACCTTTGTTAAAGTTCCTATAACGGGCTTAAAACAGCCAGGTCATGTCATCGACCGGCAACTTCCTTCCCCGTCATAAAGGCTGTATAGGTGCCGTAACGACACCTTGCGTAGGCGACAACACAAACAAAGACACCTTAAGGAAAGTCACCAAGATTTTATGAATATGAAGAGAGCGTCTGAGTAATATTACTATGTTCTTATGTAATTTCTTCAAGCGTGCAATGCGATTCGTTAACAACAGATCAGGCTGTAGTCAAACGTAAGCCTATCTCGTGATAAAATAAATAAATAATAATAATTTAAATTAGTTTGTTTCTCATATTGCAATAGATAAGTTGTCAGTATCAATGTTGATAATGTAAAAGTGTACGTACTATGCACAACATTATGTATGTAGATTATGATAAAAACAACTTGTAACCCCGCACCAACGCGAGTAATATAGCTAATTCAAATACAAATAAATTTTGGTGATAGCTCATGTTAAGTATTGACATGCTGGTTCAAACTTCCTACACGCGTGATGATTCTGATTGCTAATTGGTTCATTTAATACATATGGTGTGGCGCCCATTCAGATCAGAGGTAAATAAGAATAATTAAGAGTGTCTGAGTTATTTTGTCACCTTACAAACCCATCGTGGCTTCATCACGGCCGATTTGACCGGCCCAACACGATCGCAAATGGACGACGGTGGCGGTGTATCGCAGTTGTTCAACTTTTATGAGGTCAATGCGAGGTGACGTTCTTGTTTACCGGCCAGGTGGAGTTATAGCCACACCAAACGACACGGTACCTTTTTATATTTCTTCATTTTCTTGTGTTGTTACTTGCAGGCACCAGTTGACACCACATGACACGTTCCATCCTAGACCATAATGATTGCTTACCATCAGACGAATTATTACGGTCAAGTGCAAACCCATTCATAGTAAAAAAAAAGATTGCATTCCCTGAGAGTTTCCTCGACTTCATGAATTTTCAATAGACATATAACAAAAGCTAGTAACTAAAAATGATGCTCTTAAAAGGTTATGCGTTAGTTACAAGGGACTCAGTATATTTAGTATCTTAGTCGCGTAGTAGAGATGCTAAGTATATAGCTAATAACCTGCTCTGTGACTACGATATCTTATGACAATTATACACAACAATCTGTGCACTGAACTAAATTTTATGAATAAGATTCAATGATAAACAACTACATTTGCCTTATTTCTCTGTATTTTTTAATTTTTTATTTCATTATTCCCCACTTGTTTGTCGAGTACTGTACGACACTGGTATATAGTTTACATGCCCCGTGGGATGCTTGTCACCCGATACATCAGCGCTTCCGGAGTCTAAGAGCATCCCCGTGGCCAATATTCGACCAGACTACAAAATAGCCTGTCGAAACTTACCCTTGTCACTTTAACCAACTCACCCTGGAGAGAGATTAAAAAGGATATGGTTTGGTCGGTCAGCAGAAAAATGTATGGTAAAATGGTCATGAATTACATCTTATAAGTTTATTTTTATGTGTAAAATAGTCATAATCTCACACATAGTCATGTTTTTTTTCAGTTTAATACATAATGGAAACGACACTTGATAAATAAATAGTTCATCTAATAAGTATCAATCAAAAGTGACCACAGCATGTACCAACCACTTTCCAATACATTAGTCAAAGTTAGTTCTTAGAAAAGATAAATTGATGCAGAAATTCTCTCTTTTTGTATAAAAAGAGAAATTAAAAATATTCAGGGTTATTATTGTACTTTTACAGGATTGAGTGTTTATTAATAACGAATCATGTAATAATAATAATGATACATAAAAGGAAGGGAAAGGAACTATACACTCTAGTTCTAACTACAAAAAAAGGGTCAAGTTAATAAGTTTAATAACTAATTTAAACATACCTACCAGAGCCAATACATTCTGCTTACCACAGTTGCTATAAACTGGCTAACCAAATAAATGTCTCCTCGATTAAAAATGCTCGGTGCACACCGCGGTGTCACTTGCGACCCTCTTTAGCTAGAGAAAAGGCTTCAGCGGTATTTGGCTTATTTGCAGGCTTTCTTGAGTCGTTAGGGTTGTATGGAGGACTAATCGGTTAGTGACACATTTTGTACAACTATCTACTTGTTTTTTTTCGTTTACACTGTTAATGACCAGAATTCAGAACAATTCTAAAAGCCAAAAAGTAAGTCAAGATTATGAGTTAATTTATTTAGGGCTAAACCTGCACTATGGTTGATTAAATTTAACTTTTATTGGAAAATCAGCGCCATCAGCCGCTCAGTCTGAAGTGTATGGAAATGAGTGTGGATTGTCGCGCCTGGCAGTTAGTACACCATTGGTGATCGGAAATACGCAGGTTCGGATCCTGCCGGTCGCGATTGTTTTCGCACATTTTCCAATAAAAGTTTAATTTAAGTCAAGATTAATTAAGCTTTCTATTAATTTAAAAATACAAAAAATTACAGCCCATGATAAAGACTACGAGTAGAGTAGAAGAATTTTTATAGGAGAAAAGTAGTTGTGGCATTAATATATACTTGGCATAAATCTATCATCACGTCGGTTGTTATTTTAATATTGAGGTTCAAACTTTTTCATATAGATCACAAAATATTAAAAAACAGTTTTATGGGTTTCTAATACTTATACTTTGGCTGTTTTCAGCATTTTTCGCTAAAACTGAATTTTAGTATCTACTTAGCTTTCAAAACTTTCCAGACTTTTATAGTACTTGCTTTTTTATTTACAACCCGTTAAAAGTTTGTCATTTGATGGACAATAAATGTGCACAAACTTCCAAAGGAAATTGAACATTGATTCTTAAAATTGTGATTAACTTGGGTATGACGTTTAACAAGGCATATAACAAATTGATTAATTATGAAATTCAATAATTGATTCTAAGTATTTTTTTAAGTAAGGCGGCTTATGTAGTTCGATATCAATATAATCATGAACATTTCCTAACCTAAAACTATCGACCAATATATTTAAATTCCTACCAATAACGAAAATAGAGGCAAATCTTACATTTCCTCTGTAGTAGAATCAGCAATATTTCAAGGTAAGTGATATCTGAGATCGTCTTCAGAGTAATATAAAGCGGTTTCAATACGGTTCAGTTCTTAAGGGAGATATAAGATGGTACGATAAGTCCCGCAATATGTCCACGTAAGAGTAGGTGAGTATCGAGAGATATATGTATGTCTTATGCTTGTTGTATGTACATGTGTCTAACCTCGCCAAGACGGGCAAAGAGGCAGTTTTAGTGTATGGAATTGGGATGACTAGTGCATTGTTTTAAAACATGAAATAGAAAAAGAAGAGAGTACAAGTATATATCACTTTAACTATGCTATAATACTATATTATACTGCTGATCACAATAGTAGGTTTTTCCATTGTGGTGCGACAAATGTACAAAAATAAAAATTTCAATAACCCATCCAACACATTTAACTAATAAAACATCAAAGTTTTAGCTTCTATAGTGATATGAACAAAAATTTCATATCGAAAATTTAATATGTACCGTGGCTACTAAATTTCCAGCCTACAACAGTTCGAAATAAATGAATATACAGATGATATCAGAAAATGTATTTTTTGTACAATATTACACAAGGTAAGCAAATTCTAATTATAGCGGGGAATATTTTCCCAACTTTACACATTAAAATTGTTTTCCCGTCCAAGAGACTGTAAAATAATAACAAAGTTGCCGAGGCTGCCGCAAGGTGTTTTATTTTGTGAAAACAAAAGATAAATTACTTTACATAATAAATCACTTTTTCTGTATTCGTGTGGATGTAGAGAGAGGCATGTGGTGCGCTGTAGGTAGGCAGGTATAGAGATAGGAATATGTTATGTAAGAGTACCGTTGTGGTCTAGAGCGTTGATTAATATTAATATTTTATGTGATAATGATTGGCTTAACTTTAGTTTGAAAAACAAGTCATTGAGTGAAACAACTTTTTAACTAAATAGTTGAAATGACCTTTTTTACTATGCAAATAGCTAAGAAAATATTATGTACTATGCTACAGAGTGTTATTTTTCAAGATGCAGTCGATATAAATTTGTCTTTCGCATTAAAACCCTTTGCAAACTCAAACTTACGTATTATCTGCAAGACAAAGCCAAGTCGGTATCTAAGACTAAATCAAAGCATCCATTAATATTCCATATAGCATCAATCTGTTTGATTAGTTATGCTAACATTTGATCAAAGCGCGTGTGGGATTATATAATGGTCAAGACATCTGTGTCGATAGTATGTTCACAATACCAACATTATCATCATCATCATCGGGTGCCATCTTCATATTGAAGTTCGGAGGTCAGTTGGCAAAACTTATTACGATCCCATGCTGCTTCTTTTAGATGCGGGTAGCTTAGCTTTGTCCATTTCTTGATGTCGTCTAGCCATTTCATCCTTTGACGGCCAGGTCTTCTTTAACATTGAATCAGATTTATTGTTTTACAGTTGTTAATAAAAAAATGTTTATACTGCGAAGTAAATTACAGCTTACAGTGTTTGTTATGGCAATTTACACAGATTAATAATATCAGATTGTTCTTTTGGTACAGAAAGTAAGGCAACATAAAATTTCAATCTTGCATGACAGACCAGAAAGTGACACGTCAATATTAATTATAATACCCCATAGTTCGTCATAGTTTGGTTGTCTGGTACATGTTTAAGCAGATTTGGTATTGTGTTGCTGTTTTATCCAGCTCAGTTTCTGTAATCACAATTTTATACCCAAAATTGACGTAAAATCCAATCAACGATGAAAATTTATTACAAAAGCTCCGCAAGACATTGCTTTGCCGTATTGAATGTTTTGTATTGCTTGTAGCCATACTAACGCCAGAGAGTATTAATCGGCAGTGGATTTACTCGGTCATCATTAGGAGATTAATGGTTGCGGTCATTGGATAAGGATTACCTACTGGTAACACTGGTTTCGCACATTAGAGGAGTTTTTTTGAAGTATTTTACCTAAACGTATTTGCTGTATATTTTTGCTTCTTTATCTAGGAAAAAATTTAACTTCTATCGTTCTTTAGGCAGGTACACACATCGTTTCGTGGAAGGACTTGGGTGCCCACCACGATGTATCCGCCGATGAAAACTCCCCTAACAAATTAATTCTGCGGGGGAGCCATGACCCTCAGTCCTGAGGAAATAAAACTCAAGAGATTCATCGTTTTCTTAGCGTTTGGCGTCAAAATTTCCTGGTAAAATATGGCTATCTAGAGCAGGCAGCCTTACAATTGTTAAGAACTTTAGGTACATATCTGTTTATTCATTAAGATAAAATCAATCTTTCTTGTCTAGTAAGAGTGTCAGTTCACGATATAAAATTTATTTATTATCATAACGTAAAGAATTTCTTAGGTGTGAAATAAATAAGAAATATTGCCCCGAAAAGTCAAATTACAGTGATATCTAAAGCCAAGCGTGACATGTTGATAAAGTCATTGTAGTTTCACTAACCTAATAAAACGCTATCCAATTTAAATTGCCGTCATATTTTCTCAAATCTAAATGTTGCTTTTGAATGATTCAGGCGAGATGAAATATGAACTCATAAATATTAGGGTGAGTCCAAATGCATCTCGTGTGGCAGGCAGGCAACGTTTCTTTTAGTGAATTTACATTTATATTAGCTGCCATCGGCACAAGAATCCAGACACCTACTTATACTGTACACACTAGTGGACGCCTGCGGCTTCACTCGCATTATATAAGGGTAAAAAGTAATCTATAACAATTCATACTACTTACATACCAAAATTCATAATGATACGTTCAGGCATTTTTGCGTTATGAGCGTTTAAATAAACAGTTACACAGAATAACAATAAAAATTTCGAAAAACTACTGAAACGCGTTCTGATATGGATTTAAAGTATACCCAATTTTTTCCTCATATCTTCTATGTTCAGATTTCTGACCTTCAGCTTTATTATATGTATAGAATATTGGGATATGTGTGCTAGAGTTTTTTTAAATAATGACACGTTTATTGGGTGTGAAGATCGTGAACCGCAGACGCATTGCAAGGGGAACTAGGCGTGGTTCGAGGTATTTTCCGCCATTTTGCACAGAAATCGAAATACCCAGCATGTGATAAAAAGTCGTGGACTGTACGTTTTTTTTTTACATTATATAGGCTTACGCTTGACTACAACTTGCCTGATGGTAAGCAACGTTATAGTCTATCGTATATGATAAACTTTGATTTGGTAGTTGACTTACTAAATTCTAGGAGACTAGGAATACTTTATAATAGGAACTTTATGGTGGTAGTGGCAAAAATAAAAATATCTGCTACAGAGCTATCACTCTATATGGCGGTGGCTAAATATTATTAGATTTAATGAAACTAATTATAATAAAAAACACTTTATTCAAATTTTGTGGTTCAATCGATTTTTGCTAGTAAAATATAAATTTCAGAACAACATATTTGGTTTTCTATTCAAAAAAGGGTTGATTGTATTAACTTTTTTAATTTAGTTTATGTACCTAAGAATCAATGTACACAAGTGTCTATAAAGCATGACCAGTTGTATCTTAATATCAGTCGAAGAACATTGTCGGACTTGGGTAATCCCACGACAAAGGGGTCTAGTGAATAATGTATACGAAGACACGGCTATATCGCCTGTATTTATAGATGATGTAATGAGGCGACATCTAGCTGTAGCTGTATGTTCTTTTTATTAATAAAAGCGTAACTTAAGTCATACTATGTTCTGCAAAGACTAATCAGCATCCAGTTTTATCATTCAAACATCGCGATGCAAGATTCTTATAAAACACTTATCGCGTGGTATTTGTAGTGAAAATATTCTGCAGATATTCTATAGTATAAGTATTGATTAACATATACGATCAAGATTTTTTATGGTACTAGTTGACATCGGTGCCCAAGTTTGCGTTGTTTCGGGGTTTCGTTATAATAGCCTATGCCACGCTCTAACCCAACCCACAAACGCAATTTTACTTGCATAAACTGGCAATATTTTTTTTCTTGTAATAACGAGTTACATAAGTGAGTATGACGCCATACTGTCTGTAAATATGAACCTTAAAAAATGTATTTGTAATATAATCTTATAATAAGTTAGATGGCGTCAGCGGCGACCACTATCCATTTATTTTTAGTTACTATGTTACTCTGTACCGATGTCCGAAAACAGGCCTTGCAGCCTTAAAGAGACATCGTACTGTGTAGGTGTTTACACTTTGATAAAAAAATACGTAATACTTGTAAGTCTTTGTTTCGATCCTTGGGGAAGATCTCCAGTATCCGACACACAAGCTTCAGCTTAGTTCGGGGCTGAGGGTCTACCTCCGGGATGGATCTTTTGTATCACCTGCACATTGTTTTATGTAAACTTAAAGAAATAAAGATTTTTGTATTTGTATTAACATTGCATCTATAGTTACATATGTAGTTTAGTCACACAACGATCCTTGTGAAGAGGTAATAAAGTTTATGTTTGCAGCCCGTTGTTCATAGTATCGCCACCGTACCAACAATGTTCTAACGCTTTGTAATAGAGATGTAACGCATTAAACAAAGTGAATATTCAAAAATACACCTACACACAAAAATTAATAAAATGTACGCAGTTACCATGTTTTATATAAATAAGCATCAAAATAGCCCGCCTTATTTACGTCTTCACTCATTCCCTCCCGAATAAACAAAACAATATGAACGATCTCGCAATACCTTGGAAAAATATAGCTTCAGTCGACGAAGAAGAATAATTATTATTTCATTTGCTTCTTTATTGACTTACGGGAACGCGGATACAAAGTTATCATTGTGTTACAAACAAATAATTTACCTTTCAGGGCGTCGGGTTTTTGTTTATTCTTTTCCGTTTTAGCGGAATTCGCTGTATCTAACGTCGCTGTATCTTTGCTCTTCTGAAATAAAATTCTTGTTACTACGCTTATTATAGATAGTAGATACTTTTATATTTTCTTCTGATGTTTTTTTATAATTGAGTTAACAACCTTTGATCACAATATATTTGAAACGTCTTTATCTATGGCTTAAACCGATTTAAACATGCACATAATTATGTAGATATGTATGTAATATGTGGAAGTCTTAGACACTAACTAGCAGTACTAGATACTGAGTTCTAAATTTTCTATTGGAGGGTTCCTAAAGCATGGTCAACCTTTAATCTCACTATTCAAGCATCGCTACAGGCGGCTGTCAAGTTAAAAAACTATCATAGCTTAGCACTTGATTGCTACAATGGTGATTTTACGATCTTCATTGCTAAAACATTTCCACCGCTCACACGTAAAAAGGCCAATATCACATTCCTAACACGGCGAAAAAAATGCGATTTTAACATTATTCCGAGAGTGGAGGCAATTTCGTCGTATTGGCCAGCTACCTGTCAACCAGCCTCGTTGACGATCCAGCAAAAAGTTAAAAGGTCGCGTGAAGGGCAATTGAAAAGGGATCCGACGTGGACTGCCTCTTGGTACTAAACGAAGCAGGGCACAAAGAGAGGGGCTTGGAGTTTTGTATATTACAAATGTGTTTTTTTATTATGGGTAAATAAAAAAAAAATGGATTAAACTTAAATTAATCAATTATTGCGTTAGGATGAATGTGTTTTCTTACTGGGCTACAACTATGGGATACAATTCTAAGAATTTCAAAACCGCTCAAATAGGTATTTTCTAAATTCAACATAAAATGAAATGGTTTAAGCGACGCTTAATTTTTCTTACAAATGTCAAATGTTATACAGTTGAGGTTCCAAAGACTCGCACCAAGCGTTTTGCTTCGACTTTCATCGTGCGAACAGCAAAACCGTGGAACTCCTTGCCCGAATCTCTATTCCCCTTGAACTATAATTTGTCGCTCTTCAAGTCAGGAGTAAACCGGTTTCTTCTAGGCAAGCGCGCTAGATCGTAGACTACAACGTTGCTTAACATCAGGCAAGTTGTAGTTAAGCGTAAGCCTATTTCATGTAAAAAAAATAAAAAAAAAGTTGAATACGAATACTAATAAAATATTAATCTTACAACGCTACTCTCCTGCGTATTAAAATACTGCTTACAAATATTTAGAGCGCCATATTCTTTTTTCTTTCATGTATTTTATTCTTAGCCCCCAATCTGACGGCCTCAGTCCATCCTCTCTGACCGCCCTAAACGGGCGCCATTTTGCTATCCAATCGACATCTCATCGATCATTTGACCAAAACCCGGCTAAATTACTGGAATTCTATTGCCCTTTTTTGAATACACTTGAACCTTTACTACCCATGACCGATCGCCACTTAGCTTTGTCAGCTGAAACGGTGATTTAACTCTCAAGAGTCGAGTCTTAACGATTTCTATACAATAATAATAATAATAATAACCGCAGGGGCGACTTTATGGCGAGTCGTCGGTGAGTGGCGTCACCGCGGACCCCGATTCCCTGGGGGCTAAATGAGACCCCCTGCCTCCCGGCTTGCCTTAATTGGCCGACCGGGAGTGGAAGACGCAAGAGCTAAGTACCTAAGCTCCAGGGTGGAAGTGTTAAAGGGCATAACGCCGCTAGTACCGCTCAGAGAACGCGCAGCACACCTCTCTACACCCTAAGCCACTCACATCAATGTTGCCCTTCCGGTGCCATCTTAGGCTGCCTTTTGTGGAGGGCCCATTTAGTGAGTGGCAAGTCATCACCCGCTATAATTTTTATGAATGAGGCATAACTGGCGGGTGCCGTTCCTCGTACAATAGACCAGTTTAATTAAGTCAATGAACAACTCAACACAATAGCCTGTAACATCAATACCATGTCTGCAATAGTAATTTTATATACCTAACATCCTCTTTCTGTAATTTTGTACTTAATTTTAAGTATAGTATTGTAAAAGGCCTCTCAGTGTTGGCTACGTCCCCACTGATGCCTTAAAAATACCGGGCGTAAGGCCCGAGAGTCTGTGAAGGAATTAAAGATAATAATAATAATAAATTCCGGGACATTGCACACAGCGCCATCTAGCCCCACACTAAGCAAATAATGAACATAATAATTTATATAAATATTACCATTATAATCTATATTAATATAAAACTCAAAGGTGACTGACTGATTGACTGACTGATATAGTGATCTATCAACGCACAGCCCAAACCAATGGATGGATCGGGCTGAAATTTGGCATGCAGATAGATGTTATGACGTAGGCATCCCCTAAGAAAGGATTTTTGAAAATTCCACTTTTAAAGGGGTAAAATAGGGGATGCAAGTTTCACTTCTTAATGCGAGCGAAGTCGCGAGCACCCACTAGTATTTTATATAATGGTAAAAATATTGTAGATTGTTTCTTTATTAACATTCTTTTCACGACTCTAGACATATTAAAGGAATATTCATTTATTTACTAGCCTGTGACTGCTCATTCAAACGGCTAAGCTGGTTAAGTTGTAAATTGGTATGGAATTAAATTACATCCTGAATACTTTTACTGCCCGTGACTGTGAAATAATAACATGCCCTTGACGCATTTATCGTTTTCCATGCTCTGTATAATTTAAAATTACATTTTTGTAATTGCATATTATGGAAAAAACATGAAGAAATTAATTATGTGAAAAGCCAGTGTTAGCACATAAGCTATCATTAAACACCGATTAAAACGAGAAACCGAGTAGCACTATTAGTTTAATATAAATTTACTTCTTTAAGTTTTTACCCATATGATTTTTGCTAAATTTTCAAAATCACTAAACACAAGTAAAGTCCCAGATAAAAATAAAATATGAAACCTTTGCAGCCTCACGCTCCCATAAACTTTTAATACCTACATTTCGGGGCTTCCTTATTCATCTCTGGGCGTGTTATGACCTCTTCGTCACATCAGTTGAAGACATAAAAACGCCATTTGGAGCCTCAAGAAGTTTAAGTGGTGGAAACTAGCGCCCAGGGATTGAATGAATAAACGGACATAGTTTATACTGGTGTCTTAGAATATAAAATATAAGATCTGTGTTAATATTAGGAAACTATTTCAGTTTTCAATCTGGTTTGTTTATTTTTTTCTAAGTTATTGAATGAATGTTTAAGCTCATTCAAACCGAAGCAAGTAGCTGAATCATTAAAATTTGTGTATATATTTTCATAACTAGTGTACTCCCGCGGCTTTGCTCGCATTACTTCAGCATAAAAAAGTAGCATATAGCACTTTAAACTGTTGGAACGTGATCTGCTACAATTTCAAGTATCTCCAAATATTTTTTTTTAAATATTGTATCTTCAATGTTCAGACTTTTGACCTCTGCAGCCTATATGTATTAGATTAACGTGGTGCAAGACCAAATTTGTTTTTATCCTTAATATGAAATAGAAACTCATGTTTTCACTCACATAAAAATGGTATTTTAATGAAAACATTTTCATCAAAAGCGTGTATTCATCATCCATTGAAATCATCCTCAACAGCAACTGAATAGCAGGCTGAGCTCTTGGAAGCTAGATTTTATGAAAATATGAAATTATTTTGCATGCTAAAGTGCTCTTCTTTAGTTGTATAAAAAGGTTGAAATGTAATACATTAATGTCTCCTGAAAATGACCTAGATAAATTTATGTGTACGTGTTGTATGCCTAGTAATAATTTGACAATATAATCATTTTATATTGTTATGGTTAAAATAAAGTTTATTGAAATCACCGCGTGATTTAAATTTAATTACAAACAATTTCTCGAAATTGCAATAAACTTTTGATAATTTAAATTTAAAATTATTCTCAGACAGGTGGAAATGGATGGATTTTATTCACTTCACTTTGAACTGAGTTGCTATTATCTCATATATTCGCTTAACAATAAAACTGGCGTCAGTGGAAAGCGAAAAAACCTCCTCGCGAATTCATTTACACTGATTTATTTCACTCCAAATAATCCTCTTAAACCTTCACAATTCGTTAACGAGAAAGCAAGGTAAACAAACAAAAATCCATTTAAAATTGTATACAAAACGATCCTTATTTGGAAACAATTTGGCTCCCTAATGACTGCGCTGGGACTCACAATGACGGAGCGGGGCCTCAGGGCCCTTAATATGACATTGATTAGATGTTACTAACTAATTGTGTTATATTTTGAAACAATTTCAATTTTTAAAGCAAATAATTAAAGTTAAATGAAAACTTTCAAGTCATTTCCATATTTTAATTAGTGCAAAAAAAAACGGTTACGAGGCTTTTAGTCGTGCGATTTGACATTTTTTTTTTCAAACCTATGCTTACCTAACGCTTGTTATGTATGTCCTCAATTCATATTATATATACAAAAATGATATCTTTTGTATATTTAGAATCTACAAAAGATGTCTTCAATTAAATTATAATAAATAGTATTTATCTTCAATTTCAATATTATCTGGTTTAATTGTGTTAATAAAACTACGAATTTCAGTAAATAATTTCAATAACCACTTTATTTTAGCAAACATTCTGAAATCGCTACAGCTACTTTACTGTACCGAATAGCGTTAAAATGCTTTAAATTTGGTGAAAGCTTCATTTGGACGTGTTTTGTACGGTCTTAATGTTTTGCATGCACTTTGAACGGAATTAAAGTTTCAAGCTTGCTGATCCACGTTTGGTGAATGATGAGCGCTTTATTTTTTATTTAAACTAGCGGTGCCCCTCAGTTTTTCACGTTAATCAAGGATAAAAGTAGCCAATAACTTAATGTTCTTTTTGAGTAATTGATTCAGCCATTTATGTGTAAAGAAGGGTCAAATACATTCACACACAAAAACTCACACAAAGTTTCGACTTCATAAGATTAGTCTGATGTATAAATAAAGTTCTTTGCATTTATTGTTTCCTTGTTATTTAGCTCGCAAGGTTTTGTATCTCAGCAGAATGCCTTATGTGTTCCCAAATATTAAAGCCACATGTTGATGCAATACCTCTGCGAGCAACAGAAGTGTTATTAAAATTAGAATCTGTCTCGTTAAAGCATACCAGAACCCTAAAAAGCGGTGTGAAATCTTGACTTCAGAGATCGCGATTGTAATACAACTTTATTTTACTTACTGAAATTTGTGTACGTACTAATATAACAGTAATAATCATACCTTGTACTCGAGTGCAACATACACAAGACTGTCTGAAACCGTAAATAACATGTGCTTGTTACCATACATTCTTCTGTGCTGTTATCAAAATAAATAAAATAAATAAGAAATTAACTTTCTAGGTAAAAAATGATGACTAATAACCTAAGCCTGCATTATCATATCTCCCTAGATAATCCGGAGGCTGTATAGCAGAGGCTTGTCTGGCGCACCGCCAAACGTCGATGCCACGTGACGCCCGGACCCAAGCTTCGGACGGCCCATTTAGCTATCTTTATTAACCACGCTAATTACCCACTGTGGGCTAAATTAGAGCGCCCAAATTTACTATTTTGGCATTCATTTTTGAGTTAAAATTATATTCCCTTATTTTTTAGTAAAAGTATATATCACAACTGGTGTAGATACCTAGATAGATTTAGTAAACAGTGCATTTTAAAATAATGTTATCATATACATCTCAAATATAGCCTAAAATTCGACGCAATAAACATACCACATTAAGCGTAAAACTAAACCAAATGCAAATTTTTTTATTAATACAAACATACCGAAAATTTGTTTAAATTGTGGAATTAGTTTTTCCCTTTATAAGCAAATTTCTAGGTACAGTATACTGATAAATGAAATCACATGTAGTTAGATAAAAGTGCAGCCATTTTTACACGTCGCGGGAAACCTCAGTGGATTGCAGCGTTTATCTTCACAGTTCTTTATTGCGACTTCAATAAGTCGCATTTAATCTACTGATTTTTGTTTAGGACTTTACTCGTACAAGACGTTTGTAAATTTTATTATTATATTCGAACATAAGTAAAGACTATAATCTCAAAAACTTTGTTTTCCTGATACATAACATGAGAATGAAAAGACCTGACGGTATGACCCTAATTCCCTGGAAGATGGGGCGGCCATTAGTGTGGGAAGCTACTTGTGTGGACACGGCACCGACTCACCTTCCTTCCACCTGTGCTCAGGCTGGCGCCGCGGCCGCCCAAGCCGAGAACCTCAAACGGCATAAATATTCAAAACTCGATCGCGTTTATATGTTTGTGCCGTTTGCGGTGGAGACATTGGGTCCGTGGGGTCCAGCTGCGTTGGACTTGTATCGGGACCTGGCCAAGCGTTTGGTGGAAGTGACAGGTCTCCAGAATGCTGGCTGCTACTTTGCTCAAAAGGTGAGCATTGTTATACAAACCGGAAATGCCGCCAGCATTTTGGGGACCTTTTCTTCTACTACAGGCATTTTAGATTAATAATTGTTGTTTTAAAAGTAGTTTAAGTTTTTATTCTATTGTTAGTATTTAGTTTTTTAAATTAGTTTTTAACAAAATGTAAGTTTTTTGAATACGTGAGAATGTATATGACTACAAAAAACCTAAATGGAACATCCAATGAGAGAAAGCACAGCCTATTCGACTTTCATTTTGTCGCTTGATGTTGAAAAGGTAAACTTATAACAACGAAAAGAAAAGACATTTCATGATAAACCAATCGTAAAATTTTATAACGCCTAAATAGATGTTCGGCCAAATGGTGGGATGACAAAAAAACGAAAAGCAGTCTCAACTTACTGTATTAAAAACTAGTCATGCTGGTATACTCGTATATTACTATTGTGATTAAATTACTCTTTACTTTAAACAGAATAATTGCAAAATTTGCAACTGTGTGACGATGACGTCATATATAAGAGTGCTTCGAAAGCATTGAAGTATAAAACGAGAGCGGACACAATTAAGCAATTTATTAATGACGAGCTTCATTGATCGGGTAAATGAGTAAATGGAATGGTCACCATGAATAACTTATACATAGAAACTTTACTGAAAAAAAATCCATGAAAAGGTCAACCGGCGGTGGAGTGGTAGTGGGCGAGGCTTAACTTTTACCGACCAACTGCGATTAATTAGATATATAGAAAATTATTTACTGTAACATACGTAATAACATACACAGAAAGAGATATCTTATATTAGTGCCACAAGTGGCGGCCTCATTACTAAAAGCTATCTCTACCAGGCAAACATTGGATGGAGTTGGTGAGGAATTAATAAATAATAGACACTGAGGACGTGGTTTACAAAAGAAATAGATGAGATAAGATAAATAACACAAACAAACATAATTATAATGTATATAAACATTAAAACAATACATCCTAATACAAATCATACTGAATATACAATTCGAAGCATTCGGCTTGTTCTGGCATCGTAACTAATAATCGTGTTCGTGTTGGAAATAGATGATATGTAGTATCATTTTTGACGCGTCATTTGTACAGAGCTACAATTCTTCAGCATCAATTGTTCAGAGGATGGTTGCCATCGCCATTTCACCGGGTTTCAAAAGAGGAATTGTGAAACGGTGTATAAAAATAATTAAATACGACATCTCGATTCTACTTAGTGGAAACGTAATTAAGCGTCATTTGAGACTGTCCTACGGATTTTTGTTTACAGTTTGGTAAATGGATTGTAGGTGAACTTTTCTGGTGTTTACTGTAAATATAATAATTTATCTCATAGATTTGATGTACACATACCTACACGCATACACAAACACTCCACACACACACACACACACACACACGTACGCACTTACATAGGTACTTTTAACAAAATTAATAAAAATATTCATATATATATATATATATATATTTATATCATTAACAGACTGCTAATAATAAGATAACTAAATTTAAATGTTAACTTTGATACTTTTAGATTATGGATGAAGCCTAACTAGCACACCTATTGTAAACTCACCTGGGGGTGCGGTTCTCCTGAGACACAAGCATTCTTGCTTGTGTCTCAGGAGAACCGGTCCAATTCATTGCACAAATAAAATGTACTTTACACATATTTTATAAGATTATATTACAGGCTATAACTATTGTATATTTTAAAATGTTATTTGTGTCAATAAATGATTTTATTATTATAAATATAATTGTTGCAGTACTTCAGTATAAATAGCTTTACTGTTAACTAGTTTAAGTCAATGTTTAGCTGAAAAAATGATTACTTAATACTGAAAATGCTTGTTTAATACATTTTTTTCAACGTTTAAATAGCTTTTGGAATGCAAGTCGAATAACTCTCAGATCTACGTCCACAAAAAAATCCAGGCCGTTGACGCGATAAAGACAGGCGGCAGAAAAACATCTCATATTAACACAAACTTTTCCTATTTAATACAGCCTCCAGCCCAGTCGCGAACTCTCGCCATTTGCTCCCTCTTGAAATACCATTTGCAAAGGTAAAACAACTCAAAGACATCTGACACCTATACCTCGAAATTTCTTATCTATACATATAATTACCAAGAGCCATGTTAATGTTGAATGTGATTTTAAGGCAGAACCAGGACCTCGACCTTTTAATTTCTAACGATGCATTGAAATTTCTAATGAAATTTGTAGCATAGTTAAAAAGATGTAATGACATAATTACACTCAAGCTATGTAAATAATTAATGTTTTGTAATATCCATAATATTTAACTAAAGCAGGCGCCATTGGACTTAATATGTAAGGCTAAAATAAAAAAATAAAACTGTAGAGGAGACCAAAAGTCTGAACATTGATGATATAAAAAAAATAGAAATTTAGTTTTTTTTATCTGTTTTTCTATTTCTCTGTTTATATGTGTCTCTATTTGTCTATTAATTTAAACGCTCATCACGCAAAACTGTTAAACGGATCATCATTATTTTTGAAATGTAGGTAATATAAGGTCTTAGGAATGTCATAAGCTACTTTTTATCCTGAAATAATACCAGCGAAGCCGCGGGGCCCTACTAGTAATCAATATTTTGTGTCAGTCAAGTGATTTTCTTGCCAATCAGCATCCAGAATTATCATGCACCCTTATCAACGGAAAATGATACGCAACGACCTGACTGCCTGGCTCTCTGTTCCCCACGCACTATAATCCAGCGATCTTCAAAAAGAGAGTGAATCGGTTCTTATCGGGTAAGCACGCTCCATCTTAGGCCATAGCCTTACTTGCTATCAGGTAAACTATGGTCAAGTGCAAACCCGTTCAAGTTAAAAAAAAAAAAAAAAAAAACGAGCCTTGATATTTTCCGCGATAATACAGAGGATGATATTTGATCAAACTTTCATCAAAATTTGGTTAGTCTGGTGGTCATAAAAAGAACAAATATTTGCGACACACAAGATTTCACTCACTGTGTGTAAGCTAGACTCGCAGTTAAGTTACACACACTTAGAAGGACATTGTGTGAATAAAATAAACTGATCGTTGGTAGGAAATGTATATTATGTATTAACTTTTTTATATGTAAGTAGACCAGTGTAAGGTGTCTCTAGTTGCAACATCTTTGTCCATTTGCGAGACTATATCAACTCGGAAATACGGTGGAACTTTTATTTAAACGTCAAAAACATTTGCAAAGCTTCGACCTTTGTTACGATGCCGTTAACGAAACTCATTTGGGCTCAGATCTTATCCGGTCGTTTCAACTTTTGTTTAACTACTGTATAGTTTTAAGTAGCATTGCTGGTTGTATATTAGTGACCCTTGGGTTGGTAGAAATGGACTGCAAACATTACGCGGGTTTGAAAATATACGACAGCAAATTTTTGGAATGGTTTTAGCTTTAGTGTGTTGATAAGAAATTATTTTGGAAAAGGATAAAAAAGGATAATAGTACGTAATAAACAAATTTTTGTATTATATTAATTAATAAATATTCAAAACGTATTATTTTTATATTAACAAGTAGGCGCAATCAAGAATATCTTCATAAAACAAATTCTTGAGCAACTTGCCAAAGACAAATTGATAAAATCATTTTCATAACGGGCGAAGATTTACTGCGCACTAAAAATGACAAAAGCATTTCTACAATAAGCTTTGACGCAGAAGCAGACCTATAAGTTCTTATCTGAATCAAAGAAAGCTACTGCACAAAGATTCCGAACAAAGAACGTAAGCGGGAAAGCTCTGCGGTGTCGAAATAACCTTTTAAAGAATACACGGAAAGTCAATTATAGGAAAACTGGGTTTCAACCACAGATAAAATAAGAAATATTTGTTCTAGCGTAGGATGACTAAAGGTTAAAAGTTGTTTTTTTCTTTTTATCACAATCGAATACTCTGGAAAAAAAAAGATAAAAGAAGCCCACAAATAACCGGTACAAATATGTCGCAACGAAAATTCAATTCATATAAAAAATATTTAATTACACAATATATTTATTAAACAATATTATTTATATAGTATGTATTGCAAAATAATTTACTTAAAATGCAGATATTTTGTAGGTACCTACTTACTTTTTATTTCCCAATATGATTTACAGTATTTCATACTTAACTTACAAAACAATGTATGTTTATCTTTTTAGGCCATTATGAAATGCTAAATAAATTAGAGATTTTAATAATATAAACTGTACTCATATGTTGCGTAACATCGAATACGAGTGGCCAATTATGATGTCATTAGTTTATAAAACCGCCGCTCTAAGGGCAAGGGTCTTAAATCCACTAAGGTTAGGCATTAAGAGCACAAAACACATACATAATGTATACTCATACATATCTTATGCTCATACTTTCAGTCGCGAAGTAGAAGGTTTTTTTAAATGAAGGTCTCTGGTTCGTATCTACAATTGTTAGATCTGTTAGCGTCACGCTTGTAGCTATCTGATCTGGAAAATGGTTCCACTTCTGGTCTGAAATGGAAAAACTATAAGTGGGTAAGAAGTGTCTGCTTGTAAAGGGAAACTAGTGTTAGCTACTGTTCTTGCGATTGTGGATTAGTTTATTTCTGAGTGCTATGGTTGTGTTATTTGATTGGATATTTTTAAGATGTACTAAATTCTTAGTACATTATACATTTCATCTTGTTAAGTTCAGCCAGCGTTTGCAATGCAAACGAAAAAAAAGTGTTTTTACGACTTTACATTAGAAATCTTGAATTTATCATTAGATCTCTAATATATTAAGCATATTATTTTACATTATAAACCATCACTGAAGCTTTCTATCTATTAAAAAAAACAAGTTGGTAGTTGTAAACACATACTTACTATAGATACATACAGATGCGGTAAGCGACTTTGCTTTATACTTAGTAGTGATGATGTATGCAGCTCACTACACATTAAAACATCATTATTATCTTCAACCATCTTACTACAATGCATTACTCTACCCTAGATAAGACACACCACATCCAGCTTAACACTAAACATCCCAAGAAGTAGTTCTCGCAAATTATTGCCCTCCCAGCTCTCTCTGGTCGTTTAAATAATCTCGCCTGCAATAAAAGCTAGCCGCGATGTATGCAAGTACACTACCATTAGAGGGCCCAGTGCAAACTCCCCTGTGGAGATAGGCTAAATAATCTAGGGATTTACGGACACCTAATTGTTTTAATTATTTGCTCTTAAGATTAATAACTAGAAATAAAAAAAAAATTCGTACTCAAGACTTTATTACAAATACACTTTAAATTACATTACAAAGAATTAATAAAAACATACAAATATAAACTTAAAATTCGAGCCTTAGTCGGTTATCTAGCTTGAGATTTGGGTTCTGTAATGCGTGAAATAAATGACGTTGGATTTCTTTCATATCGTTTGCACGGAAGTAGCATAACACTACCGTTTTTTATTTTACGGCATGGTAATTAACTAACTTGAATTTTATCTACTTTCCTGTACTAAGGCGCATTTGTTTGTTACCGCTTAAAAAGAACAATTGAAGAACTGTTTAATAAAAAAACAAGAGACCGTAAGTTATTAATCCATTCGGGAATTAAATAATAGCGTAACGGTATTGTATTGCAATAATTTCAACACAATGCTCCCTCTACCAGTTATTACCCCATAGTCCGGGACTAATGGTCTGACCGCGAGTAAGGTCTACAAGACTAACCCCGCCTCGACGCTGGACTTGTCAGCCTTTAAAATCTCACACAGGATTTTCAACACTCGTATATGTACCTATGTAGGTGCTCGTATATTTACTTTCCGTATGTAGGTGCTGTACTGGTATATTTGCCTTTCGTATGTAGGTGCTGGTTTCTGGTTGGGAATGCATTTGGGTAGCTAGATTTTTATATCTGGCTTGACTTGTGTGGGATTAGGATGGTAGGTTTTCTTTTGGGTTCGGATTATTCCTTGTTATAAAGACAATGAAAAATAAAAGATTGAACGGTTATTTATGAATGTATCAAAAAATAGTAGTTTATGCAACTGTCATATAATGGAGGGTATTAAAACACGAGTGTGAGTTTATGAAACGAGCGCAGCGAGTTTCATAATAGTAACGAGTGTGCTACAGAAAAATACTCTAGAGATAGTCAATTTACAGGAGTCAATAAAAAACCAGCAGAATGCAATCGAAGAAAAACAAAGTTACGCCCGAGTCACAGCTGGGCTACCAAAAACTCGAGAAACGACACATTCGGTAGTCATAACATCAACAAACGAGGGTGATTCAGGAGAGCAATTAATCCAGATAATTAGAAAGACAGTAAATGCTAAAGAAGAAGGCCTACGTATAGATAAAATTAGAAAAGCAAAAGATGGAATAGTGATACTGGGCTGTCGCACACGTGAGGATCTCAGTAAAATAAAAGACAGACTGAAGAACCCAGATGGTATGCTTCAGGTGGAGGACATTAAAAACAAAGATCCTATAGTGATCATACGGGATGTCCTCCAGTGTCATTCAGATGAAGACGTACTGAAGGCTTTGAAGGTACAAAATAAACGTCTTTTTGGCGGTCTTAGCGTAGAGGACGAAAGGATGACAGTAAAATACAGGAGAAAACATGTCAGGAACACACTCCTTAACCATGTTGTTCTTGCTGTCTCACCACTTCTTTGGAACCGAATGATACAAGAAGGAACTGTATGCGTAGACTTGCAAACATGCAGAGTATTGGACCAATCCCCTCTAGTGCAGTGCTCACGTTGCTTAGGATACGGACACGGCAAACGTTTTTGCCAAGAACCAGCAGACCTATGCAGCCACTGTGGGGGTCCACACTTGAAGAGTGAGTGTGCTGACTGGTTGGCCAAGGAGCCGCCAGCGTGTTGCAATTGTCGACGAGCTCGGCATGTCGATGTGGCCCACAACGCATTTAGTAATGAATGCCCAGTGCGGAAAAGATGGGAAACGCTAGCTAGGTCAGCTATTGCCTATTGCTAAAGTGGCACCAAGCATTAACACACCAGTTGGTACCCACCAGTACAGAGTGGCTCAAGCTAATCTACAGAAGTGTAAGCAAGCAACTGATGACATTATTATCGAAGCTATTAAATGAAAGCTTGCTTTTGTGTTAGTTCAAGAACCTTATATTGGCAACTCTTGGGAGCTTAAAAGCTATCCCGGTGTCAGAGTTATACAAAATAGTAAGAAAGCTGAAATGTCTAATAAGTCTGCTATCCTAATATTTGATGACACAAACGATGTTATTCAATGCCCTGACCTGACAACGTATAATATGGTGGTCATTAAACTAAGAACAAAGGCTTGGAAACTAGGATTAGTGTCAATCTATTTAGAATGCAATGGCGACATTGAAGCTGACATCAAACACATCATAGCCAAAATTGGTACTCGGAATGTGATACTGGCGGGCGACTCCAACGCATGGAGTACATGGTGGGGCTGTAGAGAGACAAGGGATCGAGGTGAAGTTTTTGCGGAAATGCTTGATAGCATGGACTTTCAAATTCTGAATACAGGCACAGGTTTTACGTACGATACGATAAGAGGCGGCATCAGATACACCAGCTGTGTTGACGTAACTACGTGTTCCATGAGCATGCTTGGCAAAATAGATGGATGGAGAATAGCTAGTGACATCACGGTATCTGATCACAACACCTTACTATTTGAAATAAATTTTGAAAAATCAGTAGGGACCCACAAAGAAGGAACCACCAGAGAACACCAGGTTATAACACCAGGAAAGCAGATTGGAATCAATTCAGCGAAGACCTTCTGGAAATATGGGACAAAAATAATTTTAGTAGCGAAAAAGTAATTGAAGCGAACAATGTGGATATCTTAGAAGACATAATTAATAAATACACTGCATACTTATCCGAAGTTTGCTCAAAAACAATGCCAAAAGCAAAAAACAAACCTTTGTGTGAAATGCCATGGTGGAATAAAGAGCTGGAAAAACTCAAACGTGATATGATGACCAAAAAACGCCGCATACAATGTGCTTCAAGAGTCCGTAGAAGCTTTGTCGTTAACCAGTATCTTGCAGCAAAGACACTATACCTTGAAGAGGTTTCAAAAGCTAGGGTAGCAAGCTGGAAAGCCTTCTGTGGAAGGCAAGATAGGGAAAGCCTATGGGACGGTGTGTATAGAGTTATAAGCCGCACCGCCGTTCGGAAAGAAGATGTGCCTCTGGTACGCAACGGAAAGGTCTTAAACGGGGAAGAGTCGGCGAAATTACTCGCAGAAACTTTCTATCCCGAAGACGTAGCTGCTAACGACAACTCAGAACACCAAGCAATAAGAATAACAGCAAGGAGTGTAAATGGAGAGTCACATGATGACTCATGCGATCCCCCATTTACTGCAGATGAGTTGAAGTGGACAGCTAATAGTTTCAGCCCCAAGAAAGCACCAGCGCATGATGGACTTACGGCGGACATATGCAGAGCGGCAATTGCTTGTGACCCCGAACTCTTTCTCAACATACTGAACAAATGCCTAGAACTGTCTTACTTTCCCAAGCTCTGGAAGGAAGCGACAGTTGTAGTACTAAGAAAGAGCGGTAAAGAAGACTATACACATCCCAATTCATATAGGCCGATTGGACTATTGCCTATTCTGGGTAAAGTTCTAGAAAAGATGATAGTGAGAAGAGTTCGGTGGCATACACTACCTGAAATGAGCCCGCATCAGTATGGCTTCACACCACAGCGTAGTACAGAGGATTCCCTATATGTCATGATGAGTCACATTTACAAACGACTGAAAGAACACAAATTAATAACAGTTGTCTCACTTGACATCGAGGGAGCTTTTAATAATTGTTGGTGGCCAGCTGTCAAATGTAGACTGGGTGAATCCAAATGTCCCTTGAACCTAAGGAGAATAATGGACAGCTACCTGAGTGACAGACGAGTAAGGCTTAGATACGCCGGATCTGAAACAGTAAGAGAAACATCTAAAGGATGCATCCAAGGTTCGATAGCGGGTCCAACTCTATGGAATCTTCTTTTGGATCCTCTACTCAAAAAATTGACAGCTGAAGGGCACTACTGTCAAGCATTCGCCGATGATGTTATTCTCATAGCCTCCGGAAGGACTTCTAATGAGGTGCAGCAGCAGGCCAATGCCGCATTAGCACTTGTCCAGGAGTGGGGTGTCGTTAATAAGCTTACATTTGCAGCAAATAAGACCAAAGCAATGGTAATAACTAACAAGCTGAAATACGACACACCAGTCCTGAGCATGGGTGGTGAAAGAATCGAAATGTCACGCGAAATGAAAATTCTAGGACTCACGATCGACAATGCTTTGACTTTTAATCAACACGTTTCAAATGTGTGTCGCAAAGCTCTGAATTTTTACAAGCAAATGTCACGTGCTGCCAGAATATACTGGGGTCTACAGCCTGAGATAATCAAGATTATGTACGTAGCAGTTGTAGAGCCGATAATTTTGTACGCGGCTAGCGCATGGGGTCCAGCAGCTCGAAAAAGCAAAGCCCAAAAGCAATTGAACGCCGTTCAACGAGGGTTCGTTCAAAAAATCACCAAGTCATACAAGACAGTGTCGCTGAACGCGGCCCTTGCACTCGCCGGATTGCTTCCATTGGACTTTAGAGTCTTGGAAGCAGCATCTTTATTTGAAATAAAGCGTGGTTATTCCCGACAAGTGATCAATGAACACGATATCGAAAAAAATATGGACTTTGTTCTGCTACCACATCCAGCTAAAACTAAATCACTCCAATTTGGTAGCGTGGCAGACGGTGTAGACTGGTTTCAGCAAAACGAAAAAGCCTACAAAATATTTACCGATGGAAGTAAAATTGAAGATAAAGTTGGAGCCGCTCTTTCAATATGGCAAGGCAAAACCGAAACACAATTTCGCAAGTTTCGACTAGAACCATTCTGCACCGTTTACCAGGCCGAACTGCTAGCACTTCAAAAGGCGGTAGAAAAAGTGGACGAGTGTAGTATATTCTGTGACTCGAGGTCAGCCCTTGAAACAGTGGCTTCTGGAGTTTCCCTCCATCCTCTCGCCGTAAAAATTAATGCAGCTGTCAATGCACGACCAGATAAAACAATACACTTCATCTGGATCAAGGCACACATAGGACTGGAGGGAAATGAAAGAGCTGATATTCTTGCCAAGGAAGCTGCGTTGCACCGTAGGACAAGAGCTGATTATGAACAATGCCCGATTTCATATGTCAAGCGTCAAATACGCCTGGATACGCTTGACGAATGGAACCGGCGCTACAGATCAGGAGTGAGTGCGTCAGTAACCAAGCTCATTTTCCCTGACGCTGTTGGAGCATATTCTATCCTGAAAAAGATGGAGCTCACTCCCATATTGGTACAGGTGTTCACAGGGCATGGGGGATTCTCAGAATATTTACACAGAGTCAAGCGCAAGGACAGTCCCGCATGCCCTTGTGACCCGGACATGAAAGAAACTGTTGTTCATATCTTGACAGAGTGCCCCATTCATGGGAAGGATAGAAATGACTTAGAAATTAGGTTAGGTATAAATATAGAAACTAAAATACTGAATGAATTGGTGTGTAACAAAGATTATAGAAATAGTTTTCTGGAATTCTGTAAAAAAGCTGGTAGACAAGTAATTAATAGAAATAAATAGTATTAATAAAATCACTTAGGTATATCATGAATGTATATACAATAAGTAATTTATAAAAGAAAATAGAAAGAAAAAAAAAACCGAAAACAAATAAGAAAAAAAAGAAAAGAATAGAAAAAAAAAAAACTAGTAAAAAAAAAGAAACAAAAAAAAAAAGATAAATAAGAAACCCGTTTTATTGTGCATACCCCCAACCCTTACCCCACGCAAACCTATACAAGCACTATATTAATATATATACTGCTACTTTACTTATAGATTAAACTTCGCTTCAAATTTTTTTTTGATGTGATCAGTGTTTGTTGGACAACATCTCCGACTTCTATATGTTGGTGGATTGACAGACGAACATACAAATAAAAAAAAAAAAAGCAGTAGGCTCTAATAAGCTTATGGTGATGATACATTTTAAGATTGCAAAAAGACATTGTTTTACCATGAACCTTGGTGATACAAAACAAAATTTACAAACAGCATTTGTTCCGTAATTCTATAAGCTCCTAGCAAGATTTTCCGCTGCGTTATGGGCACTGATTTTATTTGAATCGCTCCCTTGGATAAGGCAAATGTCTCCCATTTTCCTTTAAGGAAAGTAAAATGTCAGGGTCAAGAAATCTGTGCACGGTGCGGACGTGACTTTACTTTAAATAATCGATTTAAATATGCTTCATCAGATTTTTTGAAAACAACAATGCTTTGCGCACTTACTTTTTTTGTAATATTTTTAAGGAAATCATATTGCAGCAACGGATTAAAATTTTTGGTTGTTTATTTTTTTTGTCATAAAAATTTGATTTCCGTTTTTAAATTTTATAAGTTGCTGTTTCCATTAAAGCTAACGCCTTACTGCATAACATTCAGCATTATACGTCTTAAAAAGCTGGTTTTCTAAGTACATATAGGTATATATCAATAGAGAGTTATAACAGAATAGTAATGGAAAACCTACTGATTGAAATCTGTGAATCGATCTCAAGACGTTATCAATGGCGGTCCCTAATCACGCACGACATAACTAAGCCCGCCAATTAGTTGAGGCAGAACCCTTCCTTAGCTCATTACCGACGCAGTATCTTCTATAGCCTGAATTACCCTGGCCTAAGATCGCAGCTTAACAGATTAACAGTCGTAAATAAGTGTGGCAGCTCTCTAAATATAATAGGCAAATTGTTACATAATATGTTAAATACATTTACATACGTACACACACATACAACATCTGGTGGTATATATTTTAGTCACAGCTAGTATTTAAGTCGACAATGTCACACGCTAATCTATCTCTTTAAAAATTACTACAAGTTTTTGTTTTCAAAATAAGCGAATTGATATTTTAGTTGAGTTAGAAATTTGTTTAAAACGAAATCGTTCATGTCTATCAAAATTTAACATTTGTAGGTTAGGTAACCTATTTAACATTTGTAGGTTGCTAAGTACGTACATATTCAATTAAGATTGAACCCACAAAAGAAATATTTAGGAAAGATAGTATTGATTTTGTTACATTTGTAGGTAGGATAAGACAAAATTATTCATTTTGGAACTTCTTGCCTCTATTCTTGAACTATAATTTGATGGTCTTCAAGTCGAGGGTAAACCGAATTCTTCTAAGTAAATCCGCAAGATTACATTGCTTAAAATCAGGCAAGTTGTAGCCAAGCGTGTGCCTATCTCATGTAAAAAAAGGATTTTTAAAATATATATCCTTATAATCATTTTGCTCAGCAACCAAGCATTTGCTACCCCTACTATCACCAGACTATCAGCAGATTATCAGAGCTCAGCATGAATACCGGTGTCCATGCAACCGAGCTTGTGTCGGTCGAATCTAGCGACGGATTGAAGCCGCGAGTGGCCGCGGTCAATTCGGATGTGAACCCGCGGTTATGGTGACATTTCAGGTTCGTAAATTTGATTAAAAGAGTTTATGTACTTTGGTGTTGAAAATAACTTCTATATCAAACGGCTTTAATATGATAGACAGTTTTAAATGTCAGCCAACCTACGTAATCACTTTTATGTAAATGCTATTTTACAGTTGTCTTTTTAAAGATTGATTGTTATGGTCATTGTTTACGTTTTATATTCTTATTATAGTCATAATCTGATTCATTTGTAAGTCTTGAATCTTCTCTTAAACGCAGATAAAGTATGCGGTATAAACTATGTATAGTTCATATGCAGGTTAGGTTTAAATTTGATTTTACCACACCTAGAAACAAAAAACGTACGTAAAGTGTTCAAAAAACCTGTGAAAAGCAGTCACTGTGAAACAAAACTACATATTACTCCAAAGTTTTTGTCTGGAATGGATTTCCGCAAAGTAATGCCTAATTCAATATCTTATTTAAATATCTTACAAATGTTGCAACCTCTTGAGTCGCATTTCCTCATGACTAGGGGTCGCAACTCTCCCGCAGAATTAATTCATTGGGGGAGTTCTCTTGGGCAGATATGTAGGTACATCATGGTGGGCACCCAGAGCCTTCCACAAGACACAATTTCCTTGGCTATTGGTCCTCAAATATGTCGCTTTCCTCACGATCTTTTCCTACACTGTTAGGCGAGTGCCAATCCACACATATCTTGAAAATACAAGTCATTGGTGTAGGGCTGGATTTTAACCTGGGTGCATCTGCATGATAAGCAGACACTGGAACCGCTAAGCCACACACTCTCTTTTACATAATATGTATACATACCTACATATGTAGTTACCTACAACACTATGCCCGTTCATATAGTCCATACGACCTAGTTCAGCTGAGTGCGGCTCTCAATCGGTCTGTAATCCTAGATCATTGCCTCTCCGTGCTGTTATTATCCACCCACAATGAACGGTATTAGTGCTGCTATACGCTAGCTGAGCTGTATAGTTGGACCTGGATAAACTATACAACAATACATACTATTGAACTAATAATGCTATGCTATTTATGTACTTTGGTCTAGATGATTAGTAATAACATAGTGGAATAAGATATGATACATAGAATTACCTAAAATTTTAGCAATTCATTAAATACTTCGGTTTGATTACATATTGTTTCTTGGATGTGTATATGCAAATGTGTCAAAGTATGCCTGGCTTCTTCTCTCTAATTAATTATAAAGTTTTTATTCAGTAAGTCAGGTTAATACATTTAATGCAGTTCTAGTATAAAACACTTCTATTGAATTGGACGTGAACTTTCCTAAGGCGTTAATAGCATATGTAGGTGCATACGCAGCTCGATTATAAATATTTTTGTTCAAAACAGTCTCACTGTATTTCTATGGTTGTTTGCTGTTTAACTCCTTTCGGACATTTGAGCTTACCCGGATCTAATGTCTGGAACGGGCTGCTTCGGTTTAATATTAGATATATATATATTATACTTACGAGTACAACACGTTTTATAAAAGAAATAGGTACTTATTATACATTATATTTACGATCTTTGTGTGCCAGTGATTAGATTAAACATTGCATATTTATTTATTTATTCGTAGAATAGATGAGGGCAGAAACACGAACAAGAAAAATCATAATATCTCTCAAAAACAGCAAATTTATTTTTACCTTTATCATCATCATCAACGACAACTTAGCAATGAGCAGTAAAAACAACAGTATAATTTATCAAGTGTTTACACAAGAAGATTTAGTGTCATTGAATTTCCAATAGCCGACCTGACAAAGCCTAAGCTCTAATCCAAATCGCCATAAATACCTCATTTAAAAGCGTCCGCAATATCAATTTCAGGAGTGGCTTAGCAAAGCTTTTCCTGAGACCCTGCGATTTTATCTTGAAAATCCTTTTCAATGGGGGATAAAATATGAAACGTGCATGGAGGCTGATAGCAGCAAATAACCTGTCCGGTCCCATATCTGGTTAGCTGGGGCCGCGTGCTCTCGCTAACACTCACGTATACTGCCTACGCCTTTACAACTTGCCACAGTGGAAATTATAGGAAGTAGATATTTTTGGAAAGGGAACGAATTTTTTGATAAGAATATATTTTGCCTGGACATGCGTATTACATCTTTGACTTCATCGTAGCTTTCCGTCAGGCAAGTTGTGCCAGTTGAACGTGAGCTCATAATAAACAATGAAATTTTTTATGAATAAAAGATGAATAAAGTACTCTTATCATTAAAATAGTGAACAAGTATGTGTTTTATTAGCTTCTGCGAATGTAATTGAAGTGCATGCTTTTCTTTAGCTAATGAAATTTGACATAAGATCCAAATAAGAGAATAGTGTCGTCCTCTTACCACCCGACAAGTTGTCGAAAAAATTGCATGGATGTCCTTAGAAAATTATTTTTCATCTGTTTCACAATTTCCTCAAGATGTTTGGCAAGAGCCAAGTTAAATGTTTATACTCAGACAATTTAGTGATATTCGAACCGCAACGCCCTGGTCGATACCAAAAACTTCTTTGCATATCTGTTCTAAAATACGTAACTTTACTTTATACATAAAATCCTTGAAAATATCAGCTGTGTACACTCCGGCGTGTTTACTTTGAATACGCGCGAAGAGTGGACGATGGGAATTCAGCGATAGCTGCGCTGTGGTGTGCCGTTGCATAACCTGGATGCTGTGAAAGAGTATAATGTAAAACCCGTTGATACCTGCAGTTGGAAACCCTAATTTTCATCTAGCACACGTCTTATTATGCATTTACTTTAGTATGTGTTATAACATCGATTCTATGGTCTTCTTCTTATCGAATGAGCCGCCCTAAGGGCCTCTGGCATGGCTTTACAACTGCCGTACTAGACAAACAGCCGGGATCTACAACTTAATGTGTCAACGTGTGGTATGGTGAGAGTATTACTTAAACAAAACAAAGTATTTCAGGATAAAAAGAAACCTATGACACTCCTTAGATTTCATACTACCTACATACCAAAAATAATGATAATCCGTTCAGTCGTTTTTGCGTTACGTCAGGGGCGTTTAAAGAAACAGACAAACAGAGAAACAGGTAAACATAGAAACATAAAAAATAGACAACATTTCTAAAAACTGCTGCAATGTGTTTTGTTATCGAGTATATCTATATCTAAAAAAAAACTAATATCTTCTACGCACAAATTTTTGAGCCTCTTCAGCCTTATTATACAAATGTATAGATTGTTTTTTGTTGTCATAGCAGCAATGAAAGTATATTTATGAAAATTTCAGCTTTTATCACGATAGATACAGCCTGGTAATAGACAGACAGACAGCGCAGGCTTAGTAACACGGTCAGTTATTGACTTTCACGTACAGAACCCTCTCAAAGAGAACAAAAATTACTTCCTTAACCTTGCTACATTTCATAAACTTCCTATAATATATTACTAGATTATTTAAGTCATATGTTATATTATGTACATTCTTAAGGTATATACAAAAATGACTTAAAAATACAGAAAACTTATACAAAACAGATATTTACAAAAAGTTCAGCACACCGTCCATGTTGTCGCTGTGCGGCAGGGAACCCAGGATGCTGGCAGTATTTCCTCTTTGAATGCAAAGACTCAAACGTTGAGAAAAATAGCTGCCAGCCCTGAGATCTCCTGTGGCAAGGACCAAACGCTTGCTAACCTGTTTCACAAATAATTTTGTGTCCGGAGACCACGGGCCCAACGTCTCAACAGATAGCGCAAAAAAATCATAATTTGCGCTAATCTGCGAGTATTTTCGTTGTTTCCCGAGTTGGGCCTGTAGTGCTGCAGCCCCGACGCTACGAGCGGTGGCACTGACGTGAGACGGCGCTAAGGTGTCTACACACGTGTCGTCCCAGACCAAAGGACGGCCGAGACACCACGGTACTAAAGTAGCGCCGTCTGGCCTCATGCCGTCATCACGTGAGAGCCCACTCGGCTCAAGCACCGAAGGCATGCCAGCGGTGGAGAGTGCCCGCCTGACTAAATCATTGAGCACCCAGTGACGATAAAGTCGGCCAGCACTCTTCACACAGGCCAACCCGTGTCGTCCGGACATGTCCACGTTCTGGCCGCACGGACATCGATGAGGCTCACACAATTTTGCACCCACACGCAAACCCACAGCTACGCGCAAGCTTTTCGGATCAAGTACGGTGGCGAGGTTGTCAGATGGCAGTGCGTGAAGCCAGTAGCCTGACTCAGCTTGCGATACTGCAAGGAGACGCGCTCGGTCGGTATCGTCTGGGGATTGGTCTAACAGTGCTGAAAAGGTTATTTTAAGAAGAGGGCTATCCCAGGACCGTTGGATCCCTAATTCAGTGGGGAGATCCGTATTTTGACATGAAGCACTCCAAGCTTCCAAGGCTTCCGCCTGGCATGCTACCCGAACATCAGTGATAGAAAGTATTTTTCCGATGAGGGTTTGCGTGCCGTAGCTAGAAGCCAAAAAAGCTGGAAGTGCCACACTTGATGTTGTACGGATTCCCAGACCACCGAAACTGATGGGTAGTGTTGCCTGTGCCCAAGAACGAGTAAATCTTAGCCAGCTAATTTAGTGTATTTGATAGATCTTTATTAACAATTCCGAATTTTGGATAACTTTTTAGTGATAGTAGACATGAAGTCGGTGCATGATTTTTTAAATTAAACTATATTTTTTAATAACTTGGTCAGCCAGTTTATAGGGCCTTACGTCCAATGCACATGATTTTGGCATAGACGAATTGAACTAGAGTTTAATTAATCTATGTTTTTTTTTACTGTCTTTAGCTGGGAAAAATTTTGGTTATAATTGACTACATACAGCTGTTGTATACAATTATGAAGAAACATTTCATTTCGTCAATTTATGGCTATTAACGAAATAGTAGCAAGTTTCCAGGTATTTAAAATAGTTTACTATTAGACGAACCAAAACTAAAAAGTAACCCTGAAGAGACACAAGAAGCATTCGTATCTAGATTTATATGTATAGTAGAATGCACCTAAACAGACAGTATTGATGCTATTGATCTCGGTCTAGACGGGAAGCACAGAGGTCGGATTGTCGCCGTGGACTTACAAACTTTTTTATACTAGAAATACCTTATATTTAAGAACATATATTATGAAATTAGCTTTTCCCAAATGTTTTGTATTTTTTTATCATTCTTCCTTTTTCAAGGTGTGAATTGATTTATACTTGTTTAGCGGTGAAATAAGTAGTGAGTATGCCGATGTGCGATGACCATAAATTCCGACATTAGTGTCTTATGGTGTGTCTTTGTGTGGTGTGTCTACATGTGAACTATACCCTGGATACTTGCCTATTATACCTCTTTGATGATTGCTTGAAGCGGAACTCCCAGTAATGAAGAGATGACTTTAACTCATATTAAATATAAAATAGGTTTATTTAGTGGGTGCTCGCGGCTTCGCTCGCATTAAGAAGTAAAACTTGCATCCCCTATTTTAACCCTTAAAAAGTGGCACTTCCAAAAAATTTTTCTTAGCTAATGCCTACATTATAGCACCTACTTGCATGCCAAATTTCAGCTCGATCTATACAGTAGTTTGGGCTGTGCGTTGATAGATTGCTATGTCAGTCACTCAACTTTGAGTTTTATATTTTTAGAAAACAGAACAAAAAATACATCTTATATTGTCTCTCATTATTAATTATGATTTTGACTGTTGTTAGCTACGAATAAGGTCCCACGTTTGGGTGCCATGATAAAAAAATATGATTCTAAGGTACTTCTAAGGAGACCCTTGCAACTTCTTTGGTAAACATATCGCCCCAAGATACAAGACTGTAGACGTGTAACAAACGATCTCACTACATTTCACTGATTCCATGCAGTCGCGTGTGAGATAGAACGCCAGTACCACTTTTGTATAGGTATATCTGATACTATCAATTTGACTTTTTATGGAATTCGATGGCTGGAGTAGAAGATTGTGTGAAATGATATTGAAACGTTATTTTTGTTGCGTCGTATAATTGTCATTAATGATGGTTGTCCCGGGGTGCTGAATTAAAACGTAGAGAGTGTTTTTCTAATAAATCATGTTCTGCGGTCATTTCACGTATTGCACAATGCACATGTCTTCTGTTGTCAGACTCTGTTGTGAAGTGTTGTTTCTTAAAAATAATAATATTCTCCTGCACTCCTTCACCGATAAGCAAGTGTATTTAAAATTCTGAATAGTCCTTATTAATAAGTACATACATAATAGTAGTTTATGCAACTGTCATATAATGAAGTAAAATAATTTCATAATAGTAACGAGTGTTTTAATACCCGTGTTATATGCAGTTGCATACACTACTTTATCTTTACTAATGCAATTAATCAAACAACAAGAGTAAAAGCTGACAATAGTTAATTTTTCATATAATTTTTTTAGATTTTTCTGGCTAAAGATTGTGAGTTACTTTTGTTGCCAATTCTAGAATATCCGGAGGCGTACAAATATCATCGTCGCTATCCATTTTTAACTTTTAATTTGTATTTAAAAAACAAAACACATGCGAAACATTAAATTCACGCGTACGTGTATTGTCACAGTGATTTTGCCGCCATTAAAATCTAACCAACGAGAGCGCAGCGCGACCAACCTGATTGGCCCTGCAATCAGGTTGGTCACGCTTTTTCGATGTTATAACGAGCTATTACGATATCGATGTGGATATTATAAGATCATGTGAAATTGCTTAAATTGAGTGTTTTGTTGTCTGTGCTATAACAGTAGTAGTAATTATAAGTCAAGTATTGGAAACATAAGTAGAATGTTACAACAATAGTGTAGATAAAAGAAATTAATATGTATATTTTGATAATTTAATGAAATGTTCCGTTTTGTGTGCCATAGTAAATAGATAAAAACATACTGGATTTTTTTTATGTAGGTACCTACTTGTAATATGCGTCTGTAAGTAAGATTTCTAATGAGCTACGTATCAAGGAGTGAAAAACAAACGAATCTGTAAATAAATATCATGCTCATATTTCATAAAGTCGGCCTGCCAATTTCGGGCGAGTTATTTTTCAGAAGATAAAGCTTTTTATTCGGTGTTAAACAGACAAATCGGATTTAGTATGGATTAGTCTGTCCTCATAAATCTTATAACGAGACAGTGTAAGCTTATTTGCATGGCTTTAAACTCGGCCAGTGGCGAATGAGAGACGACCATTTATATTTAGGGCCGAATTAAAATTCGGGCGCGATCCGTGTTATTAACTTTGTAATTTTATCGCTGTTACCGCAGATATTAACGCTGTATTACAAACTGACAGATTTAATTCGTTGAATTTGTCAGCGCGGTAATTGGAGCGAAATTAAAAATCTCAAATTGAGTTTTGTTGCTTATTGCTTTTGTTGAGCTGGTGCTGTTTTGTTTATTTTTGTAGAAATTTAAATAACAAAGGTACATTTCTCTCCAAACTATGTAATCTTAAATTAAAAAAACACATTTAAAATTATCTGCAATAAAAAAACTAATGACGTTACGTCTGTATAATGTACAAATAACTATTAAATAACCACGATTGACAGACTTTAAAACATAGAGTTACATTTGACTAACTTTAAGTACTAGTTACCTTATCAAAAGCTATCAACTAAGTTCTTCAAAATTCTACAGCAGCAGGTCAGCAATTATTGAACCTGTATTTTAATCACATTACACGTTATGTCTATGCTTTCTATATTTATTACTTTTATGTGTTTTTTCCTTTGATTTCTCATTTTTGGTTTCTTTGTGCTTCAGATCACAGCAATTTTTACAGCATTCAAACTTTTTACTGCCAGGCCTGAAAATATAAAAAAAAAAAACAATAATCAATACAAATAATAATTATACAAATCTACACTTTTGAAGGTTAGCCGGTGTTTTTTCTCTATCACTTTGTGATAAGTTTGGAAACAAATTAATCGTTCATACAAGTTTATAAGCAGAAAGAAGGATAACCCTGTCATTGAATGCGTTGATAAGAAGTTAACATCTAAATCATATCTAAAATATTTTGCAAGCCACACAATATCAAAAACTGAAAGTTCATATAACTTAGTCAAATAGTCGTGTCCTACGACACAATTTTACTGCAAATTTTCCAACATCAATTTGCAAAAATGACGCTTGTTCGCTGTGCTGTGTAAAAATGGACAAAATAGCTGTTGTTTTTAAAAAATAATAGCGCTGTGAGATGCAGCCGTCTGTGAACAAAACAGCTTGTAATTGACGCCGTCACACTGATAAGCTGCGGGGTTATTCTGGGACAATACCACACCAAATAGACAACTAATTATTTATCACTAATGGACACCCGTGGCTTCGCTCGCGTTATGTCGGGATAAAAAGTAGCCTATGACACTTCTAACACCTCGTACTACCTACATATCAAAAATCATGATGATCCGTTCAGCTATTAATGCGCTATGGGCGTTTAAATAAACAGAGACACAGATAAACAGAAAATAATTCTAAAATCGGCTGAAACATGTTTGTTATCGATATAAAAGAATACCTTATATTTTTGTTTGTTGGCTTGATAGTTTATTTTTACGCCGTAACGCAATGCAGTAACGGATGATACTGATCCTGACATAGGCCACTTTTATTCTAAAATAATGCTACACAGAGATCCGTTAATTATTTTCTTTTTATATCTCTCATACCGGGAAAAGTGTAAAGCATAACTGCTGATTATTTTTATTATCAGTCCAACCGAAATAATCTATAAATATGTATTTCATGTTTTTGTAAAAAAATAAGCGAATAAATGGCTACGGAAACAATATAACTTTGATAATTTTCAAATTTCATTTGGGATTTGTACAATCCATCTCACTACATTGCACTACCGTATATTTCATATAAAGTGTCATGCTAAAGTCATCAACAATAAAAATAAATTAAACATTATAGTAGTATGATAATTTTAATACATCATCCGGAATAATCCTCGGTCCTGGGCGGCGTTTGTCAGGGCGGGCGGGTCGATTCATCCGCCCTGTCACGGAGAAATCCAGCTCGCCCGCTTCCGGTATCACTGCACTATATTTCTACGTGAAACCAGTGCAAAGGTAACTTAGTGGACTTTTAAAAGTATATTTTGTTTTAGGTATACCTAGGTAATTTGGTATTTTGTAAAATTCAAATCAATTCAATATAACTTTATTGACTATATAAATAAACATAACAAAATAATAAATAATAAGGCAGGCTGTAGTCAAACGTAAACCTATCCAACGTAAAAAAAAAGCATTTTAACTATAAAATATATATGTACATCTAGGTGGCCTTGTCACCTTAAGTGATCTCTTTCAGGCCTAGGCCAGGTTAAAGCTGGTAGATTAAGAACTGAGCCAAAAAAATTATTAAATATCTAAGTTGCTGGACAAACGCAGGTTACTTTTTTGTATCTGTAACTTATTTGTAAGATGTTTGTCTTAATTAGAGGTTTTTTTTTTACATGATATAGGCTCATTTTAATTTTTAATTTAATCATTTATTTACACTTAATAACTAGGTACAGATCTTAATGCTATGTAGGTTACCTGCTTAAAGTGGGCTAAGTACAATATTTAACTAATATAATATAAGTACAATAATACCTACTACATAGACATTAAGCACTGGGTGCACTACATTGCACACTAAGTCGAGACTTGTGTCGTGCAACGTAGGCTCTTTCCATTCATGAATAGTATGAAATAAAATAAAAAAAAGAACAAGATAACTTAAATATAGCTATCGCTTAGATAATATACACATTTATGATAATTTGTTTTATTATCCAAGACATCTCAAAACAAATACAAATAAGAGCACATCTGCACAAAACTCATGACATTACATTAAGTACATCAAATTCTAAGATCTTTTCAAGTGTCTACATTATGTTCCTTCCAAGGTATTTTATTTTTGTTTTTTGTGGGTATACCTATCCTATGATAACGCGGTACGCGTATTGTGTGTACCTATACAATGTGTTATGATTGGGGCCTGCATTTCAAAACTAAATTGTCCGGTAAACATGCGTGGTATTGCAAGTTAATGTTGCGCACGCACCTTGTATAATATATGAGGACATATACTAATAATAATGTAAAAGTAATTCATCCCGACCCGATCATGTTTTCGGCAAGCGTTTCGCGCGCTGAAAAGGAGCTGATAAACTCGTGTCATGCGCCGGCGCGGCGGCCGGCGACTGGCGCGCCGCGCGGTGACAGTGAATGGCCCGCTCACTCGGACGACTGGATGCGTGGGGGGGATAATCTGGCCTGGCGTTGACTTCTAGGGATGGGAAAGGCTCGATACTATATACGTTATCGTAGTGTACCATTATCTTACGATGTTTATTTTGATAATTATCTAGTAAATTGTATTACATTATACTTACATTTGGAGTTGATTAAAGTTTACTTAAATCATATATACTTACATTAAATTAAATGGTAATATACAGACATGATAAATTTATGGGACATTTGTCATAAGCGGTTTAGTAGGTTTTTTAAATAAAATTTATTAAATATGAGTACATGAACCTAATAGACAATTTATGAAAGCAGGCCCCGTAGCGTTAGGTTTTACATAGCTTTTCAGTTTCTTTATAGTTTAGTGTAGATAGCCATGACATGATTTTCTTTTTGCAGGTTTGTCTTGTCGTATTTAAAATATCAAGTTTCTGATGTAGATATCTGTATAAAGATGGTCCTTGAAAAGAAAAACAGCGTTTGGCTAGGCAAGTTCTAGCTTTTGGAAGTGGCCATGTGTAAGTTCGTGATGTCCGAGCTGGTTTTTTGACAGTAGACAAGGCCTTTTTATGAAAACGTAGGCTAGCGGCCATTATGTAAAGTTGCCTGACAGTCAAAAATTTAGTGTCTTCATATAATTGAGTAGTTGGGTATCTATAAGGTTTTTTATGGGCCACTTTTAAGATTGCACGCTGGGCAACTTCCACTTTTTTTAGTCGAGTTTTGACCACAGTACCCCAACAGACAATACAATATGTCAAGATAGACTGACAGAGTGCAATATAAACTGTTCGAATAGTTTTAGTATCGGCAACAGCGCCCAACCTTTTAAATATATGCAACATTTTTCGAAGTCTTGTACTTAAACTTTTGGTGTGGTTTTCAAAAGTGAGATTGCAATCTATGGTCAGACCTAAGTATTTTAGGTGGCTAACACGCTCTATCTTCGGACAGCTACATGAAGAGTCAGAGTGGTTGCCACAACTGTGCAGTTTTAGTGTAATCCCTGTCGGTTGTGTACGCTGTGTCATTTGAAAGGTCATGTATTTGGTTTTGCTGGTATTGAGTGTTAATAGGTTACAGTTTAACCAACCGGCAACTTGAGCCAGACCTCGATTTGCAGCATCAACGGCCTCTTTCCAGGTCTTACCGCTGCATATCAGAGAGGTATCATCGGCGAAACAGAAAATATCTATGTTTGGTAGTTTTAACTGGCAGAGATCGTTGATATAAACCAAAAAGAGGGTAGGCCCAAGGACACTCCCTTGTGGGACGCCAAACGAAAGAGTAGCGTAGTCACTAGACTGGTTAGAAAAACGGATCCTTTGTTTCCTATAACTGAGATAAGATTGGAACCAGTCCAGGGCAGTTCCTCGCACACCCAGGTTCTCCAGTTTTTTAATGAGTATTTGCCAAGACACTGTGTCGAATGCCTTGGCCAAATCAAGGAAAATTCCGAGAATTTTTTTGGTAGAATCTAGTAGATTTGTGACTTTTTCTACCATTGCCAGAACAGCATCTTCCGTAGATTTGTTCCGCCTGAAGCCGAACTGGTTTTGCGATAGTATGTTGTTCTTTTCCAAGAAGCTCAGTAACCGGTTATTAACAACCTTTTCTAAGATCTTGGACAAAGAAGGCAACAATGAGATTGGGCGGTAGTTGGAGACGATTGAAGTAGACCCTGATTTATGAATTGGTGTAACGTCAGCAATTTTAAAACAGTTCGGAACTATTCCGTTTAGTAAACTTAGATTGCAGACGTGAGCGATCAGTGGGGCTAGAATTATACGAGAGCTCTTTAAAATCTCATTGGAGATTAGATCGCGTCCAGGTGCAGAATTATTTTTGAGTCCCGAGATGATTTTGCTTACTTCAAACGCATCTGTTGGTGATAGAAATAATGATTGCACTGGAGAATTTTCTAATGTGACTTTGTCAGCTAGTTGTTTCTCAGTTTTATTGAGATTGGATAAAATTGATTTGGCGAGATCACTGCCAACAGAGACAAAAAAGTTATTTGAGAGGTTAAGTGATTCAGCGACTGAGGGGCGGATTTTAAGAAGATCGGAAGGAATTGATTTAGTAGCTTTTATATTGCAAATGTCTTTAAGGGTGTGCCAAAGTTTTTTGGGGTTATTTTTATGTGTATTAATTAGGTTTGTCTCGTATTTACATCTCTGTGCTTTGATTAGAGCGTTGTAGGAATTTCGTATGTATTTGTACTTAGATTGCAAAATTAGGTTGTTAGGTGATTTTTTGGCTTGCATATGTAAGGAATCTTTGCGCCGAGCTAGCTTTAGAAGTGATTTGTTCATCCAGGGTCTGAAAGTTTGTTTCGAGCTTCTAATTATTCTCAGGGTTGTATTTTTTTTTTTTTTTTTTTTATTCTCATTTTTAAGGGACTTTTGTTATTACATGTCAGTCCCATTGTATATACTATACTAATTACAAAAATATTAAACTATTATGGAGATGACCTGTCCACCCAAATATCTCACTTAAGTTGAGACATGTAGGAGAACAGATCTCTCGCCGCGTCACAGTGAGGCACAGCTAGTATATCATTGAAGCAACCTACATCCCGCAGGTTGAGTTGGTAGGTCACTGCAAGGGCGCGCCGCTCCTGCTGAAGGCGGACACACTCTACCAGTACATGGTACACATCCTCTACAACTCCACATGTTTCACAATTAGGTGTATCCGCCTTCCGCATGAGGAATGCGAATTTTTTTAACGGCATGTGTCCAGTTCTTAGTCTATGTGCTGTAACAATTAACTTACGTCCGATAGAAACATTACTGAACCATGGTATATGAGGGGGCTCACATACTATTGTTTTATACCAAATACCTTTATACATAGATCTTTCATCGAAGTATTCTTTCCATGTATGAAAGCACTGTTTTTTAAATTTGGGCAGTAATTCGGTATAATTTGGCAAAACACTATAATTACGACCTTCTAAAACCGCCTTTTTTGCAAGTGAGTCAGCCTCCTCATTGCCTTTCAAGCCAATATGCGATGGTACCCATTGCAATTTAATATCAGATCCCCGCGCAGTTAACTCGGCCAGTTGAGATATAACTTTATAAGCCGTGGACACTCCCCGCCTGCCCGACGTGCATCTCAAGATATGTTGCAGTGCACTTCTACTGTCAGTACATATCACAGCCTTTCGCGTCATTTTATCAACAATGTAAGCGAGTGCTTCCGATATTGCAATGAGCTCCACCGTCATAATGGATACATTTTGATTATTTATTTTATAACAATTATTACTATTTATATTAGAGGATGGGTCATAAAACGCCGCTCCTCGTCCATTGTCACTCTTTGAACCGTCCGAATACAGTATACACCAACCATGATATTTATTACTTAGCTCTTTAGTCGCTTCGGCTTTTAAATTATTTACCTCTTGCGAGTTTTTTGGGCCTTTTAAACAATCTAAATTAGTAACGATAATATCCGCACAGTTACAATTAGTAATCCAAGTATGTAATGAGAACATATCTAATAGTGATGAAGTATATATGTCTTCGTGGCAAACATTAGATAAAGTGACTACTAACAAAGGATTTTTTTTACGCCACCAATAGCCGTAGGTAGTTCTAGACTCGTCACATCTCGTATGCAGCAGAGACAGCGCTCTGAGCGGCTCGTTCTCTGTGGACGCGCGAAGCTTCATACAGTACTTCATGGCTAAATACCTTCTCCTAATATGCAGTGGAAATACACAGAGCTCACTCTCCATGGCGTGTACCGGAGTACTTCTTATAAACCCACCAATCGTTCTCAAAGCCTGATTCTGAACCTTATCAAGTTTATATGTATGCATTTTTGCACAGTTATCAAATAAGAATGATCCGTATTCCGCAATGTGTTCTATAAGGTAGTCAGTTGCTGTGTTGACATCGGTAAGGTTGAAGAAGTAGTCCCAGTCTGTATTTGTTAGAGTGGTTGTCACACCACTGTAGTCTATCTTTGTGATACGTTTAGGCTCTCTATAAAGTTTACAGTGTTGGCTTTTTATAGATGTAATGACGGCATGATGGTCCGTGCAATCGGAGTCACAGATGATGACTCGAGCGTTATTTTTTGTCTTAATCAATGTGTGGTCGATGCATGTCTGGCTAATATCCCGTGTGATTGTAGTGTGACCAGGAATATAACCATAATGAGCAGTTAGTTCAAGGTAAGCATGACGCTTCCGATCTTTAGAGGTAGGTTTTATGTCAATATTAATGTCTCCAGATATAATACTGGATTCTGTGGTGATGGTCTTAATTACATATTCGAGAGACTTGATAAAAGCATCAGTATTTTCGTATGACGGGCTGCGATATATAGCTACAACACTAAGCTCGTTTTTTATTTTAATAATCAGGCAATTTGCGTCGGTGAACAGGGGCTCTTGTATTGTAAAGTCAAGTCCGTGTTTGATATAAACCACAAGGCCATCATTCTGATTTCTCAGTACAACCGAATGATGGCAGGTATAGTTCGGAATATCAATTTGAACGAAAGTATCGTCAATCCAGGTTTCTGTCAAAATTATAACGTCAGGTTGGAAGGTAAGTCTGGCTAGGTATACTAGGAACGTATCGAGATTTTTACGAATGCTTCTTATATTTTGTGTTAAAACGATTATCTGATCTGAAGGATCCCCTATTAATTTTGAACATTCTGCCACCGTGTCTGCTTTAAAACTATCAATCAGAAATTCCTCATCAATGCAATTTATTAGATCAATGTTATTTGTCATTCTCACAGTTAAAGAACAAATAAACAATTGCACAGGCAGACCTGTGCAATAAGGTGTTTAATTTTGGTGTAAGATTGCATTGGTGAGGATTTTCCGAATTTTAATTCTGCAGACAGGTTGGCAGTAGTATTGGCGGTACGTAAACACGAGTGCTTCTTTAATTGTGGATAAAGTTTGTAACTGTAGTTTACACTGGAACTAGTGATTCGTACCACGAAACGAAAAAGCGCATGTCTGTATCGCCTAGCAAGGAAGCTTGCAAATGCGTAGTATACGTTCCTGGTTTTTACCGAAATGTATCCGGCTGTGAGTTTGTCGTAGGTAGGGTAGTTTAAACGATGTATGTATGTATAAGAAATCGGTGCAGATGTACTTTTCAGTTTGAATAATCTTATAAATAGCGTAAATCTAACATGTTTATGTAACAAAATGTATAAAACGTTAACTAAAAATATCGATATGTGAAGTATGAAGCACTTATTATTTTTGATAAAGAAACTAGTGAAAGCAGACCTTGGTTTCGCTGCAGGTGAAAGATTCACTTGGAGAGAGCGTAGTCATTGCGGCCGCAATTTCTGCAAGTCACTTTCGTCAGCGATGCGGATGGGAGGTGAGCCATCTTCTTTACGAAGGTATACTCGGCCAGAAGACGTCCAACAATAGGCAAAGCTGTGGTTCTTCGCAAACTCTCGTGCTAAGTAGTGTATCTTGCGTTCTTTTTGCGTCAGATTTTCAGCAATGTATACAGGTCGGGCCGGACCATCCATTTTTAAATGGGATGTGCAGAATCTATCATGCTGATGCTCCTTGTTAAACGTCTTGTAGGAGCGCAAAATGCTATCTTTTGCAGAGACTGTGGTGAAGTCCACTATTATCGGCTTGTTTTCCGATCTACTGTTCGTACGACGTACATCTTTTATGTCAAAACTCTGCAGTGGTATCCTCAGGAATTCAGCGCTATTTAAGATGATTTTTTTAAGATCTTCTTTGGTCTCATTGGAGCTAGCAGGGACGTTTCTGAATTCCAGGCTGCAGCCCCTGAAAGATCGTTGTAGCTGCTCAACCTGAGTTTTGAGTTCGTGTATGGCTTGTTTGTCCTGTTTGTTCTCTGCTTCCAAAGCTTTGATTCTATTACAGGCATCTTCGTATTTAGAGGATAAAATGTCTACGGACGCCTGCACGTTATTAATAGATCCAAGTAAAGCTGTTTGTAAGTTAGCAAACATCTTGTCTTCACGCTCTTGCTGACGCTTTTCCATGGCAGCTAGCATATCAACTAGATCTGATTTGGATAAATTATCCAAACCACCGGTAATGTCGCTAGATCCCCGTTTTTGCACTGGAGGGCGATCCAGGGTCTTCAAGGGCTTAGATTTCTGCTTCCTTAACTTGGGAATCTTGTTCAAATTATTAAGAGAAGATGCGGCACTAAGAGCAGCTTCAACCGGTTGTTCGGATGAACTGTCATCAGTGAGCGGGGCCGCATCCATTGGTGTTGCGTATGCTGAAGTTGGCAGCGAAAACGAATCAGGTGGCGTACGATTTAACGGCATTACAATGTGGAAATAGTTAGGGGTGAAAAATCGATATCGATAAACACAGTCTATATGGTCAGCACTAGTACCAGGGCCAACAGTGTGGCTATGAGGCGGTCTCGGCGTAGGTAGTAGGTAGTTAATGCGGCAGCAGGTAGCTGGCAACGATGCAAAAACTACGTGCTCGGGCTCAGTCGGCAGGTTACTCGGGGAGCGTCAGGCGGCCAGAGCGAGAACGAGCACTTTAATAGGTAGAACTGCTTACTTGCACGTGCGGCGACACCTCTTCTGCGGTTATGGGCTCCTATTTTTTCATACACTTATAACTTGAATTTGCTTTGGATTTGATTTAAAATTTTAACAACAGATCACATACACGTCTACTCTGAGCCGAGGTCCGGGAGGAAGAGGACGGGAGAGGAGCTCACGCTTGACTACAACTTGCCTGATGGTAAGCAATGTTATAGTCTACGATGTAGCGCGCTTGCCTAGAAGAAACCGGTTTACTCTCCGTGAAAAATACTACTCGTAGTTCAGACAGTTTTGTACGCGTCGATACCAATGTTTTTAGTTGCAGCATTAATATTTTTCTCTACAGCTGTATAAGGTTACGTTTACACAATTTTTTAAAGTAAAAGACGATATTAGGCAATCAATCTAGCAATTGAAACACTTTTTTGATGCAAGAACACACTCATGTCACTCGTATAGTCAGACAAAGTTAGCCTAAATTGCCAGAAAAATGCCTGGCGCGTTGCACATTAATAAATTTTAATTAAAATTCCAATGTAGCCTCGCGTCTATCGTAGCCATAGATAGGTCGTAGCGAAATTACATCTGCTTCAATTAAAACATGCCAGAGGTCGTAACGAGGCATTCTCATTCTATTTCGTAAAAGAATATGCTATTTTAACTGGAATGCTTTTGATCTCAATTTTGTACTGTTTAATTTTTGGTGCAGATTGTTTGTTTGTTTTTTTTTAAGTGGTTATTGTTTTGTGTGTGACTACTCAGCCTGCCTGATGCATTGCTGCACCCTAGGGTGAGAGTAAGAGAAGTAGGTTTATACCTGTGTACCTCTAGAACAGTGACCACAAATTATCTCAAAAAGGAAACAACTTACGGTAGTTTGTCCAAGATCCATCTATACGCCATTGTAGAGATTTGAAATACGCCTTTATAGACGTAATGCTTTTGGTTGGTTTATGGCTACCTCTTGAACAGTGACCACAAATTAAACCAAAAAGAAGACAACTCACGGTAGATTGTCAGAGATCCAGCTGCAGTAGCAGTTCATCTTCATCCCAACAGCGACGTGGTCACCCTCACACTGCGCGCCTCCCACAGTTACAGCTATAAGCCTGCCCTGACGGACTGCTGGCGCGCCGGAGTCGTTCTGTATTCGAATTAGAAATAGGTTATAGATATATTAAAATATACCTTTACTACTAGGGCGCCTGCAGCGCATTATGGAGAAAAACCTATTTCACCCTTTTAAAAGTGGCATTTCCAGAAATCCTTTCTTAGCGGATGCCTACGTCATATCATCTACCAAATTCCATTCCAAATTTCAGCCCAATCCGTCCAGTGGTTTGGGCTGTGCGTTGATAGATCACTATATCAGTCAGTCAGTCACCTTTGAGTTTTATATATTTAGATAAGGAAAAAAAAGATGGAACAGAAGGAGGTTATTGTATTGTGTAAATATTTTTGAGGCAACGGCGTGGTTTGATCTACATGTTATCGCTATAAAAGAGGGTTTAAAAGTATTAATTCGTCATCTAGTAGCAGGAGGTAAGTTTTTTCTTCGGTTTAATAATTGAACAGTTTGAATAATATATGAACATGGACATTATTGATGTGTGAAATTTGTATCTATACATGGGAAGCAAAAATGCATGGCAGATGATATTCGAGTTGTTTTTTTTTTATATAAAATCCCTTCGATAAAAGAACGTGACGAGACTTCGCTATTACAACGTTTTAATTTTATTTGTCTACTAAAAAAATAAAGTCATGGATAAAGAATCTTTACTGATTCTATAAGGTTGCAACATACAACTCACATATAATATAAATACGTACTTACTTCACTTATACATCGTTTCGTGCTCGTGTAACAAATCGCATCATTGCCTTTAGCTAAAAATAAGAGATCAATACAATATTAATAAAGTCCAATGCAAATTCAGTCGAAATCTATTGAAACTATATACTTTGCATAATAATTATTAATATTAATAAAGTATTGTTAAGCTGTACCTACAAATTTCATATTTTGCCGGCATCGCCTTTTCAACCAGCGCTCTGCAACCTTGTATATTGACATAGCCAAAACTTCCCACAAATAGTTGGTTTTGCTGAATAGAAATAATAAATATTTTTTTTTACAAATAATATAGAAAACTTGATACTTAAATTTAACCTTTTACTTAATTTTTACTTTTATTTCCACATTTGATTCATTTTAAAAACAAAGATATACATAGTATGAAAAAAGATATTGTTGTAGAAATTACTAGGGTTTTTTGTTCAAGATTTTTGATAGTACCCAATTGATGCATAGATATAATTTCGAAACAACGATAATGGAATAAATTGATAAAAATAATCAATATTTTTGTTTATCATGATATTTTTGCATACATGATGTATTTTTGAAAAAAAAGGTAATGTATAAACTGGATACAAGATTAGAATAGTGAAATTGAATGTAAAAGAATACTATAAATATCATCTTAATGTTTATAATCACAGTGAAAAACAAGTAAGTTGAAATTACTGAGTAAAAAAATAATTAATTACTTGTGATCCCAAGCTTCTTCTCCAACCCTGCGGGTTTTCCGAGATTGTTTTATTCTCTCGAAGATTCTTACGAGTATTTTCTTTTGTCTTCACTGTTTCTGTCTTTGAAGAACACGTAAAACTTTAATTTGTATGAAATTGAAAAGATAGCGTAAAATCTAGATAAAGAGATAATAGGTATCTTCTAGGTAAGCGTGTTACACTCTAGGCTACAGTAATGCTTAACATTAGGCAGGCTGTAGTCAAACGTAACCTCGTAACGTAAACGAAACCTATCCCACGTAAATAAAGCCTAAAATTTTCAATAAAAACTTTTGCACTTATACCATTGGTGTGATTGAATGATGTGAAAATTATAAAGCTGTATGTTTATTTATAGATAACTTGTCTGCATATATAAACTTACTTGTGATTCTAACTTTCTTCTCCAGTCGTGTGTTTCTCTCTCAGAATCTTCACCAGATCTATGTCTTCCCTTCAACTTTGAACAAAAAAAAAATTTGCATTTATTATTTAAAGAAAACAACAAAGAATTATATGTAAAAGTAGTTACATATACATACTTACTGTCTTATATTTCTTCATATTTACATGCTTCATTACAGGCCCATACAAATGATGGTCATTCCCATAGAAATGTTTAGAGAATACTTTTTGAAAGGCTCTGGTCAGTGTTTTTGTGGTTTCATATATCTTGTTAGTATGTTTTTTACTTATGTACATATTTTTTGTGATTTTACTACTCGTGAAATGTTTCTTAAATTGCACTTTCTCGTAGCTGTCTCTAAAGTTAATCTCTTCACCGAATTGGTAGGGTTTAATGGATGCGTTTTCCTGAAAATATGATTCAGAAAATAACTGATAATATGAGTTCCAGCAAATTTTTTTCAAAGAAATTGATTTTCTTTTTTGTTTATCAGGTCACCTATAATGTGTAATGTTTAGTCGGGTTATTGATCTTTGTATTACGATAAATTTGAAAAAAAGAGACTCTAAAACCTCTTGAAAGTTATTTTTCATTAACATATATTAGTACTCACAACTTTAATCTTGCTAGCGCTTACAGCATCAGCGAGATATCGGCTCTTCCGTTTAGTTGTTTGTGATTCTTTTTCATCCACAATTAGATCGTAGTAATCTTCATAGTCATTGTTATCATCGGGTTTTGGTTTGGTAGGTTTAGATTTTATCTGTCGATTATTATCTTGATTGCTCAAACTCTTTGTAGATTGTTTAAATTTATTCTCATCTCTTTGTTTGATTTCGTCTTCAGCGCGTTGGTGTAGTATAGTATTAAAATATTTCTCGATTGTTGTTGTAGTTGTTCTTGGCTCGACGAACTTTAAAAACATCTAGCGTTAATATTTTAGTACTTTTACTATATTTACTAATTTTGCATTTATCGTCGAAACGTCGTTGTGTAGCTATTACAAGTTAAATTGCAAATATTTTAAGTGACTTTTACATTTTAATATTGTTTTGTTTATATTATTTAGAAATAATTTGTCGGTCTTCAAGTCGAGAGTAAACCGGTTTCTTCTAGGCAACCGTGCCAGATCGTAGATTACAACGTTAACTTAACATCAGGCAAGTTGTAGTCAAGCGTGAGCCTAATGTAAAAAATAAATAATGTTTAATAGTAGAAAACTTCAGTGAATGATAAATTGAACAATACTTACCTATCGGCAAGTAAAAAAACTGATTTACAAATTATCTTTACATCAAATACTTACAACTCGTAATATTTTTTGTCGTTCTTTACTTTTGTTTTCCTGTAAAAGCTTAAATATTAGTTTTTCACAAGTATGGCAACATTTTACTTAGCAGTAACAACATTATAAAAAGGCATTTTAAAACGTTACAAACTTAATTAATTATATATTATTCTTCCTGCTCTTAAAAACCGTGCATTAAATATATTATGAAACAATTAATTTCAATAATTTAATTTACAATTTAATTACTTACCTCATTACCAGAATTTCGAAATCTTTTATATGCGACTTTCGTATTTTCTTTATCACTGTTTTCTTCCTGGAAATTGAAAACATTATTTTTTTAAACTTAACAATTTAATTTAATTAACAAAATATTTATATCAGTTATTTGTTTTAGTTTTCAACGTAAGATCAGTGCTGATTGCCACATAACCGGCATTGTGCTGAGTTGGGGCTGTGTTGTGGCAGATTTATTTTTATGTAATTGTTGTTGTTTTTGTGTGTGTCCTGTAAATCTGTCACAATAAATGTTCTCTTTCTTTTTTCTTTCTAATAATGGGTATCATCTTATAATCACTACTTCACATCAATGAGACAAAATGAATGCAATTATTAATGTCGACTTATCACAACCAACGGGATTCTCGTATTTTCTACGTACGTCTGAACAAGACTCGTACGCGGTAGTTTTCCTTTGCTTCTTGATTGGAGGAGGTTCACTGCTTTTTTCATCCTGAAAAGGAGAAACAAACACATACCGTGAAATAAAAATACACTCAACCGTTGCTACTTTCCTCGGATGCCTTGTTGGATGAAATAACAACGAGTTGGGTATGTCTTGATGCGAGTGGACTGTATATTTTTACTGGTTGCGCGTGCGGTGCGATAGACGGGTATTGTCGTTCTGTTGGCGCGCGGGCTGCCCCCTGTCGTCGTTGGCGGGAACCTCTCACGTTGGTCGACCTGTCCCGCCGTTATGTTGGTAGCGGGAGGTGACGCTCCAACAAAACCCTTAAGGTATTTGGCGCAAAAAACATCATCACATGCGAAAAGTCAAATGAAAACTAGAAACCATCGAAACAAAACTACTTTGCGATTGTGAAATGAACATACCTGATATCAAATGATTATAAATCTGGTATATATATTTTCTTATTTTACTCACCTACTTTTACTCAATTAATTATAAAGAAATATACGCACATCATCATCTTCTTCTCCCCAGCTATAAACAGTGACGTTAGAATCAACATGCGCGGACATATCTCCTGCCAGAGGTATTATAGATCCTGGTTTATCCGACGTCATTCCTGCGAACGTATACACGAGGGCCAAATCTGCAGTCCAGCCTTCAAACATGGGGTGGTCGATGATCTTCTCGATAGGTAGGTATTGTTCGTAGCCGGTTTCAAACATGGCTTTAGTGCCGATCACGACGAATGAAGCTGTAAGTTCTGGTTTTGAAGATGAGTATCTGTTTCTTCCTAGACTGAAATAGAAAAAAATGGAGTTGTAATTTTTGAGTCGATTACTTTCATACTCAAAAAGATAAGGTATATAGTGTCGAAATTTTATTAAAAATAATCATAAACAAAATGGTAAATATTTTAAAATACTCCCGCACATTTGTTTTGGTAGTTCGTACCAAAATATTGAAACAAAATTTCTGTGAAATGCAATTGCCCAAGTTGAATAACGAAAGTTAAAACGACGTGCAGTTGAGTGGTTGTCTAACAAACTTCAAGTTTTATTATAACATTTGGCCGGCCACAGAATATGAGGCTAGTGAGGGTACAAACACAGAAATAAAAATAAAAATAAAAATAAATAAATATTTCAGGACATATCACATATTTATCAAATATGGCCAACAAACTGACCGATACACAGAATACACTCTATATAGATATATCCCTAATTCTAACTGCATTAGATACTACAATATATTAATAATTGGATGCTTTGCAAATTAATGTAAGGAAAAATTTAAATTATGACACAAAGATCTTCAAATCTAGAGTAAATAGGTTTCTCATAGGCAAACGTTGAATATATTAGACCACAGTGGTGCCTACCATCAGGCAGGCAATAGTCAAACGTTGGTCTATTCCGTTTTAAAAAATACATAGGTAAAAAGAACTAAATAAATTGTATTTAAATAAATTTCACTTTAGTTTTGTAGATCATTGCCTATAGGTTTTGCTTTTAATTTTGATTGCTATTATGTTAATGAATTATTGATTTAAACAGCTGCACAGATAACCATCTAAGCATTGTTATGGTTTGTAGAGAGTTAATTAATTTATTTAGGATAAATCCATACATATTGTTTTATAACATAAGTAAATTTTAATATTTAAACACAATAATATAAAAATATTTTATATTATTGTGTAATTCGGTTCATAAATAACGGAGTAATCGCGTAACATCTACAAAAAAAAAACTTTCAGAAGACTTGATAACCTCCTTGTTTTGAAATCGGTTAAATATAATATCGGTAGTAGGTAGATATAGAGTTGCCACTTGCATTCGCAATCTATACTATAGTAATCAGTGCCCACAACAAACTTGAAACTAAACAGGCCATATTTTCTAGTTGGCCAGCTTTCCTAACTTCTTGACAAAGGTTTGTTCGTGTGCTTGAGAACTAACTTTAATTGGAATTTGTTCCTGGTGTAAATTCCCATTCGGAACTTTTCACGATAGTTGGCTTTCTTAAAACTACGAGTACTAAACTTGTAGATCTTTAAACTGCTTTTTTGTAATTTGAGTTACATTACTTTAGTAATTTGAATGTAGTGTTAGTCTATTAAAATTTGCAATGATGATTGCATCTGAGATCTTTGTAGTCGGTAGTTAAACACCATAAAAACAGTTACTAACTAATCATTTGATACTAGTTTTAACTAAATTATAAAAAAAATGTGAACTTAAAAATGTGTTCTTTGCTTTTGGTTGGAGGTAGGTACTATATGGAGTTTACGGGGGTAAACAGTATTTTGTATCAGTCTCAAATCAAATCCATATAGTACCTCCAACCAAAAGCAAAGAACACATTTTTAAGTTATTTTTTTTATAATTTAGTTAAAACTAGTATCTAATGATTAGTTAGTAACTGTTAACTAACTACATACGCGATAACCCCAGTTCAATTATTATTATTAGTTATTGCTAGTTAAATTATACTTACAAGCAGTGTGCTGCTGTAATCACTACGTTGTCGTGTATTATAGCCCCTGTGCAAGTTCTCTTCGAGTGATCTTTGAAAACAATACTAAAAAATAATGGATATTATAAAAAAATGGATGTTTAATTAATAATCTGTAGCTAATTTTGTAATGGTAGACCATTACAACAAATTCTTGTTTTTTTACGAATTTGTATATAAAATATCAACACAAGCAAGTGGCGAAAAGGATTTCGCTTTTATAATCAAATAGATAACTTATTTTAGTCATCAGAGGTTCTTTCAAATTCTACTTAATACATTAACTGTGAATACGTTTAAACATTATTAAAGAATATGATTTTTATAATCAAATAAAAATAACTTACTCTATTAAAGCTACAAATGTATAAAAGTCGCTAAATTCAGTGTAAATATTTGCTTTGTTTTCTTCTTCTTTAGCTGGATTGTCCTGTTCAGGGCCTGAAATAGAAGGAAGTTAAAAGAAACCAAATTATAATGTTACGTACTCGATACAATTAAACAAAATATTAAATGCACAATTATGCAAAACAAAATGAATTGGTCAAATACAACCCCATTTAATGTAAATTTATTAATTTTCACAAAAAGGCTGTCATCATCATCAAAATTGGCATTTCTGTAATATGTGAGCAGTAAACTTTGCGGGCGCATCTAAAGTCACCTTATAAATGAATAAGAAATTGGGAAAACTGAAAAATCAGCTTCTTGCAAAGTCAGACCAATAATCACAAAAATTTAAAATAATAATTGTATCTCTCTGATACCTAAGTCCAGTAATGACTTATCACATACTATCTGTGTTATCCTCTTGCGCCTTCACAAGAACCACAACAGCACAAACAACTGCAAGCGCAGAATTAGAAAAATACATTTTAAAATTGTCAATATCATGTCGACACGTACAACGTACTGGCAACTTAGATTTTAATTAAACTGATAAGGGAGCTTGTTTACTTATAATATGAGTTGTTGAGATTCGGTGTTGGCTTTAATTTTGTGATGTGTATGTTTGTTTATTGGTTTTACGTGATTGAATGCGGAGATAATAATTATTTATGATGGGAGCCAAAAGTGTTTGCTGTTTAAACTGATTCCGTTTGATGATTTCAAATATAGAAAGAGTGAGCACTTTGTTTTGTATGTTATGTACAATTGTCGGTTCTATCGTATATTTCAAACGAATGAACCAAATTATGATCTAGTTTTTCATTTGCTTAAAATGTGATTAAAAAGTTAAAATATTTTGAGACTCAGTGCAATAAATTGCCTGATTTTTTATTGGCTTGATTAGTTTAGAATTTAGAATTTAGTTACATATAAACGCCTAAAAAGTAAAATCATGGCAACATTACAAGACTCAATAGCGCAACATGCACTAACTATCAATTACCACGAAAAATCATTAGCTTCCGTTCGGTTTCCCCAAGTTTTCTTATTCGAGGCATTTGAACGGCTCTCCTCTCAACCCATTTGTACGTGTTAAAGTGTCTGTCAACACAGATGCCATCTCGCTGTCTCAATATTATATTTTGCGACCGGACCCCACTTGACCTGTCTTCCTTAGCCCACTTAAAGGTACTTAAGGGTCGGCTTATTTAACGTGCTGTGTCCCGAACACACTTTCATACAAACATTTGTATAAAACGATTAAAAACTTAAAGATTAATTGTTTATTTATACCTACCATATAAATAAAATGCGACGTGTTATCGTTTATTTCTGTGCAAGCGCGCTAGATGGTAGACGTTACTGTATTGTATCAAGCGATTTGTGCTCAGTTGTTAACCTATAATGCCTAAAAAACATTCAGTATAAGAACTTCGTTTTCAACAATGGTTTTGTAGTTGTCTTTTAATATATTTACTAAAAAAAATACAAATCTAAAAAGCCATAACTTTTATACTGGTTATAAGTACTTACAATTTAAAGTATACTATACAATCATTATTTTTACTTAACTACTTATAATTTGTATGAAATTATCCTCTGGCTACTGTACCTTAAGGGTCGGCTTATTTAACTTGAAATTGAGGCGTATTGTGGCCGACCCTCAGACGGAAGGACCGGTCGAGAAAGTTTCGCAAGTACAAATTGAAACCATATTTGAACGTTTGCCGATTACAATTGAAACATAATTTTCGTCTTCGGGGAATTTGCGCGGAACTTCAAGGGCTTACTATTTACAATATTTAGGTGGACTTTTGTAAGTACTAAGTACCTTAATTTGGGTCGGACTCTGGGGTATCAAAATTGTTCAGATGATTTTACTTGAATAGGTATTGGTAACATATTGAACAAGTATAAATCGAATTTACATTGTTTATTTCAGACAACTAATCGCATTACATTTTGTAAGTAACTTTTGTGTGCACAATTTTTACCCACGCAAGTTTGCTAACTAGTTAGAAGTGAATTTAAAAAGTTACATAATGACGATTCATACAAGATACATCAATTAGTGACCACTATGACCACAATTTCAGATATAAGGTTAATAAAGAGATAATAAAATCATATTTCTCAAAAAGTTTAATTATCTTTTGTCTTACCATACAAGAAAGTTTGTAAGAATATACTTCAGTCACTTATTTTTTTAGCCTTATAGCAAAAAAAAGAAAAGTTACTCCAGTAAATTTTACGTTAACTTAAACAGAAGCAGCACAACTAAACCCTGTTCTGTTGTAACTACCATAGTTTTCAGGAGATTATGCGGACGAGCTGCAATATAGGCTGTTACAGCGTGTCCTATGGCCTATTCTTTCCCCAGCCGTGTTAATGGGTAGAAAAACACCGTTTGCAAGCAGAACAGTGTAAGCCCCGTTTGATATTGTTATCCTTTTGTTTGTGAAGTGCTGTTATGTTGGAACATATTGAAAGAAATGTTGAAAATAACTTTATTTAAAATATATACATATATTGTATCGGTAGTGATCCAAAATACTCAGGGTACGAAGCTTATGTGTAAATCTGTAATCCGTATAAACTGTACGAGTAATAGATTATCTCATTCAAATTGTTAACAAGATTTGGACGATTATTTAAACACTAGTGGGCGCCCGCGGCTTCGCTCGCATTAAAAAGTAAAACTTGCATCCCCTATTTCACCCCTTTTAAAAGTAGCATTTCCAAAAATCCTTTCTTAGCGGATGCCTACGTTATAACATCTACCTTCATTCCAAATTTCAGCCCAATCCGTCCAGTGGTTCGGGCTGTGCGTTGATAGATCACTATATCAGTCAGTCAATCAGTCAGTCACCTTTGAGTTTTATATATATAGATATGAAGTAATGATTGAAGAACAAAGATTAAGCAACAATATGTACACATAATACATATTGTCATCATATCTTAAATACTTTTACAAACTTTATCCCTCATAATATTCCAGCGACGCGAAGTTATCGTTAAATGAGAGAATAGATCGTGGTATTTAATAACGACCATAATTGAATATCAATTCATATTAAAGAGCAGTACCTACTAAATCTCCTTTGAGAGTAATAAATTTGGAGAGCTTCCAATTATTCTTAGACAAACAGGTTTAGTAGACAAATAGTTCTAGAAACATCCACAAAGGTTCCTAGTTTCGGTTCCTAGCCCACGGCACTTGCCGAACAAAACATGTTCATCAAAAGAGACACACACACACACTCACAGACAAGGTTCAGAGTTACTAGACAGTATTTATATGTAAAATACGTATATACCTATATAAATAATTCAGAAAAGTTTTGCTACTTTACTTATTTATTGTGAATATACTGTATTGAAGATTTGCAGTCAAAACCTTTGATTGGTTTGAGCTAGTAAATTAATTTGTGAAAGTGAAATGAATACTGTTTTTATTCTGGTATAATTGTTTTAATGCAGAATAAGATGGCAATAACGTTTAAGAGTTAGAACGTTAATTGCATGTTCTGCACTATGTACCCATTAAATTGTCGTTTTGTGTTTCAATTTTCATAATAATGCTTTTTTATTGTATTATTTTAAATGATTTATCGACTAATCCTGTACACTCACACACAAACAATCAACCTAAATCTACTTTTAGCTGCACTATCCCGATAAACAGAACAAGCCACTGGTCTGTTGTGTAAAGCGCTTAAGTAAAATAATTTGTGGAAAATAAGCACGGAATTTACTGCTTCAGGGAGTCTCTAGAGTTAAATTTATTGTGGAGCGCTATTCTGGAATTTTAAGCAGTGGCGCCGCACTGCGGGTTCAAGTTTTTTGAGGGGCGGTCCGGGACATGGCGGTTGTTGTGTTTGTCATAAATATGAGATATAGTAAACCTATTAGGGATAGTAAATGTGATGGAAAGAGCAGTGAACTTAAGATATTGAATCAGACGTTACTTTGCGGAAATCCATTGTTAATGAAACTCTGGAGAAATATCTCTAGCTCCTTAACCGACTTCAAACAACAAATTTGATATATATAATTGTTCCCTCCATATACCACGGCCACATTTATCCTCCACGTTGATTCGCCTGATGGGCAACGACGGTGAAGTCGAAGACGTAGAACGTTTGCCCAGAAGAAACCTATTCACTCGTGCTTTGAAGGCATTCACATTGTAAGACTGGGAAAATACCTCCGGGAGTGAGATCTACAGAGTACGTATTAAGAACGACTCTTGGAAACGCACTGTTTGGGTTTTAGGAACTGATACAGTGAATGACGAAACGGTTACGGCCGAATGTGGTTATCTATAATAATAGATCAGCCGCAGACTTTCCTATTGTAGGATTACTTTAAATGAGTAAACCTTACATATATGTCGTTGTGTCCTCTTGAGCGTGAAAGCATATTATGTCGTTGTGTCCTCTTGAGCGTGAAAGCATATACATAAGTAATGTTTCACACTCAGAATAGAGAATGAAGTACACAAATTCGTGTCAATCAATCAGAAGCATAATTGTATTTTTTTAATTTTATAAAAAAAAACACTTTATTTGATGAAAAAAATTTAAGTCTCTTGAAATTATAATTTCTCCACTTAAAATGTCTGTTGTTCGTATAATTTTATCCAAAGCCCTATTTGCCAACCCAGCAAATCCTGTACTGTTAAAATTTGTCCCTGATAAGTGTAGCCTAAACCTACAGTTTGGTTTGACACCGGTCTACACATTAACTGGATTGTGGCTTGTCGCCTTATTGCCTGTCCCACATTGCCTTTGCACAATTAAATTTCCAGCCAAAAATTACAGACAATTGTACTTTTAGTAATAATGGGGCAAAAATTACACGAGGCTAGCTTATTTCATTGTTCGCACGGCTGTTACATATATTTCAATTGTGTGCGAAGTTTAATGCCTTGGAAATGAGTGATAGGTGACCTTGCTTGGCTTATTTTACATATACTAAGTTATTGTTGTCCATTTTATACACAGTGTTTATCCAGAAAATAAAAGGTTGATTGCATTATAACTTGCTTTCAATATCGATTGAATACATAAACGGCAATATTCTTTAATGCCAACACACGTCCCTCAGATTAAATTTTCCGGCGAAAATGTTATTTACATTGCACTGAAGTTCACATTTCCCATGTTGTAAAACTAGGAAGACAAAGGCTTCTCGTAACGCTTTTACAAGCCGTGCTTGCAACAAACAACTACTAAAATTCTTCAAAATTAAACCCAGTCTATTGTGTCGTTCAGAACATTCCCCGCGACCACAATGTCACTTAATTCCGTGTAATATACAGTTAGTGCGGAAGCCATACTACTTCCGGTAGCTTCGCAAGAAAAGCCAGAAATTAGCACAAAATAATTTTCTATTTCAGCAAAATAGTTGTAAAGGAAGTTTGCTGGCAATTTATGCGGTTGCGCAAATTGTAGTGTTTATCGGGGGAGTGACATAGTTTCTTTGTAAATGCAGAGTTCTGCATAGTTATCTACTTGAGAACGAAATAGTGGCATAAAATGTAGAAACTTTAATTGTGTGGGTATAAAGTCGCTATTATGTAAATGGCTATAAAATTGCGTATTAACAGGGTATATGTGACTAAAAAGGTTTTGCTATTTAAAAATAATAAAAATGGATATATTAACTTAACCAATGATTGATCATAGAAGTATATGAGTTTCTACAATTGTAAGTTTGGTTTTCAGGTAAAAAGATTAAATACAGCTTACAGTGTGAAGATATTAATATCAGCCGTTGAATCAAATGCCTCATAGGCTTTGCCTCTTAAGAAAATCACTCAAATTAATCTACAGCAAAAGGTGTTACATTCCCTGTCAGTATTAGTTAGTAGTGATGACCTTACATGTAACTGCTCTTAGGCAAAAAATAAAAAAGTACCTATATCTTCCGGTAACATCTCCGTGCCCCTCGATAAAATATGATATCTCGTACAGGAACAAGCAAAATTAATATTTTCCATTTATGGTGGCATAAACAAAATGTGTGTACATTACAGCCATGTTGTAATATTTCAGTGCCGATGCCATTACATTCAATAGACGTTTAACTATGGTAAAAATACACGAGATATGTTAAGCATACAAATAACCACCGGTTCTGCTTGATGATGACTCCCTGATCCCTTGAGCTATAAATCAGCGATCTTCTAAACTAGAGTAAACCGGCCCTTATTGGGAAAGCAAGCTCCATCTTAGGTCATAGCTATTGCTTACCGTCCGGCAAACTATGGTCAAGTGAGGTTGAAACGGGTTCTAGGTACCTATAACGTAACGTATAACGTGCATGGAGCAAAAATAAACGAGCGTTTGCGTAACGACCACGTATTTTAGTCAGATTAATCAGTAGATATTATATTAGGTTATATTAGGTTGGTACACTTAATATAATACACTCAATATAATAATATATTAGGTTGGTACACTTATAAGAAAAAGTATTCATGCCTCATTGCTAACTTTAGTCAGATAAGTAGAAATCTCTGAGCAATAGGGTCTGTGTTTAGTACCGCTACACCATGACAACGAATGGTTATAGCTATCAGTTTGCCCTGTTTTGGGAAATTTCGTCCAAATATTGTTTACGTTCTGATATTTGGATAAATTTATTGACTCACGCAGTTGATTTGCTAAGTAATTTTATCATATGAGGTTCATTGGCGTTTTCAAATAGAATAAAATATATGTAAGTACTTTGATGTCAGGTTTTAAACATAAAATAATGTAGTGACTTATGTCACTTCCGTTACCCTAAACTACATATGTGACATTAATTATGTAGATAACATTAACTTTACTGTATTTTTTTTATTCATTAGTTTCTACATTATACACAATTGAAAATCCTGAATACTTACCTTAAAAAGAAATACAAAAAAAACAAATGAGTTCACTTTTAAGCAACTTCAATGAAATTCACGAATGAACAGACACTTTTATTCTGTACCATTATTTTATCAGAGTTCTTTTATTGATAAATTTGATTGATATACAAATTAATGAAAAAGGATCATTGTACCAAAATTATATTTCTTAATGGTGCAACCGATATCCAATCAGTTGGAACCAATGGTGTAATTCGATAGCCTTTCAAATTACCGACAAACCTACGCGAGAACTGAGACTGATAACACTAATTTTTACGTTTAATTAATGTACCTAAATTGATGTGATGATGCAAAAATCTTCTTGTGGTACTTATTGTTTTCGAACTGCTTAAAAACGAGAAAAAAATAAAGTTTTCCAATGTTGAAGCATTTCCATTTTGAGATTTCATTGTTGTACTCTGTATTCTGAGGGCAGTGGGTATTTTTTTAAAATAAATTTAGAAAATCTGTTTAACATTTTTGATTCTTTTTTGTACTTGACTAAAGTAGCCTCACGCTAAGCAATAATTGCAGTCGAAGATGCGAGTATGCATAGATGTATACCTAGTAAATAAAATAGTTCGTGATTATCAGAGAATCAGACGAAAAGTTCCATAAATAATGTGTGAAATATATTACAAATGCAGTTTTTCATGCATGCATCTTGCGGTTTCTATTTTTAATAATATAAATTAAATTTAATTATAATAAATTTAGTGGTTTAACATTGGGTGTTTCAATATTGTTACAGCAGTCGCTTTTCTCGCTTAAGTATAGATGGATCGTCATTAAGTTACCGATTGAATGAACCGAGACGTAATTATCAGCAATCGAGTCAACAAAGCAGTTTTAAATCGATTCGGTGATTTAATTACTACCCGCGACTTTTGTGCCGACCTCACTTGTCAGATACTTTGTGTGATATTCATTTATCTGCTTATTGTTACGGTAAATTAAACAAGTATGAGTATTACTATTTTTAACATCAGTGCCTTTAGACAAGAGGCGTATTTTAGTGAGCGTACTGACGCATACTTTTAGAATAGAAAGACCAATGCATGGGATCGACATAAGAAAATCCCCCCGTGGAGCGCATCGTGATGTCTATCCCTTAAATTGGTATTTCTATTCCGTAATTATACGTCAGTACGCTTACTAAGATATGCCTCTTGTCTAAGGGGGCTAATATCATTTACTAGCCAGCGTTGTAAAAACGAGTTTTAAAAATGCCAGAAAACTTTATCAAAATTTGATCATAGTTTCTTAAAAGGAACTCCAATAAGCGATTACAATTGACATAGATACTTTAAGTACGAACCATCTTCTAGAAACACTGTTTTCTGAAAATAATAATCCAGGGATCTTCAAATTTAAAGTAACTAGGAGTCACCTAAGCAAGTATTTCTACTTTATTTCTTACAGCATTGCTTAACATCAAGCGGGTTGTAGTTAAACGTGAGACTATGGCCGTGTTAAAAAGTAACGCATTGTTCTTCCTCAGAAGAAAATATATTACATTCTTAGATTATATAGGGGCCGTAGTCGTCTCGTGATATTAAATCATTTGCATGTATGTGTTACAAACTAACTAACATATTCAGATAATTTTAATTTATAAAGGTTAGACCCGTAGCTTAGCGTGGTAAGTGAAAATAAAACTGATTATTGTAAAACTTACCCCAAACACGTTCCGATAAGAAGAGAAACATTAAAACGCCAGCCAATAGCTCGCCAACCTTAAGAACTTTGAAAACTATTAGGAAGATTAAAATCTAAGGATTTCTATTCTTTGAACAGAATGTTGTTTATTATGATTTGCGTGAAAAAGGTCAATTCTTTTGACAGTAACATAAAATAGGAACTGTTCTTTATCACACTTCACACTTATATAAAAAGGGCGAAACATTGTGCGTGTAAGTTTGACTGAACCATTATGGATGAAATGTAGTGTGGAGTAGGATTAGTCCCTGGATTAACACTACTTTTATTTTAATAGTATTAATGTGGTAACCGCCCGCTGCTAGTTAGGCATATAATTCCGAGATTACTTCGTCTCTCTATGTTTTACTCTAAACTTCAAAATAAGACAAAGAAAACTAACATCTTAAGACCCACTTAAAATCTGACCACTGTGTTATAGTTACGCGAAAGAACTTACTCAATTCTGTGGATAAATCTATCTCTCTGTTATGAGGAGTACAATCTAAAGGAATAAAGTACTTTCGTAAGTATAGTTTGTTTTTTTGTTTTATATGGGTCTGATTTGTAAAATTAAAATATCTGTACCTACGATTATGAAATGAATTGGATAAATTAAACCAAAATTTATATCCATAAACTAATTTAATACGTGCCATTTAAGCCTAAATACAACAATAACATAATCACACAAATCATTATTCTAAGCACTTTGCTTATTTTACATGGCAGATACAAGTGACGCAAACTCCAAACCAATCGCTAAAATTCGTCATTATTATACTCCCATACATAATACAATAAGAAACACAACTTACATAAACCCCATGTGCTCCAATTATCACGTGACAGATTTTATATATCGAGGCTTTATGTAGAAAAAATAAGGTTTCTTCAATACATGAGTTTACTGCTAACATCAGAACAGCTTATCAGAAAACGGCTATCGAAAGCTTGCTTATGGTTCGTTTGCTTACAAAATGGTGGTCATTCCATTACCCTTATTTGTTAATGGTTTATCAACTATGTGGTTAGTATTACGAGTGTAAAATGTCCAAGCTTCTCACATGTTTGCATCAACCGTTTCTTAATTTCTTATCAATTGAATGAAGGCTACTCTATTTAGTATTAATACTCTGTCTCGAATTAGGTTCACCCTTGTTCCCAGATGGTTCGTCCTGAGGCCTAAGTCCATGCACATCCTCATCCAGGACCACTGTCTCATGCATCCGACGAGATGCGAGCGTCTCCACGCGCTCGTATACGCTCTCGTTGGAACGGATGAATTGTCTGTAATGAAAATAGATACGATTAAATTTAGTTGTAATAACCGGCTAGCACTTACGTTAGTTTTCAGAAACATTCCGAACTAAATAAAAAAAAAACGACATAATTATTGACGTAAGTGCTAGCCGGTTATTACAACTAAAAATAGGTATGGTTTAAAATAAAAATAGTACCTATACCAAGCTGTTATTAGCATTCATTTATGACTAGGCCTTATTATTGACATCAAATTTCATCAAAATTGGTTAAACTTTTTGAATTTCAAGAAGGAAAGACCATACCCAGGCTCTCAATACTTGTAATTTTTTATGTCACCAGTTTGTTAAAACATACAAAACCAAGGTTTTTTAAAATCATTGAAACCTTAGAAATGGTAATCGTCACACAAACTGGCATAAACAGAAATACAAGTCCTAGCAGCTGTTTCTCTTATGCGTAGAATTACTTGTACGTCATCGTCATCATCATTAACAGCCCTTGGGATCCCACTGCTGTATAGGCCTTCCTTTGTACGTGTCATATGCGTCGATCTTGTGCAGACCTCATCCAGGTTGGACCCTCGACTATACTAAATATTAAACAATATTCCCGCGTACTTGAAATCTTCAAACTGCAGCTTGTACAGCAGAGTGATCTCGACGGCGATGACGGTGGCTCCTCGCTTGCTATCCTTCATGAGGAGCGCCACCTCTCCGAAATACTCACCGTCTCCCAGGTGACATACCTGAAACATACACACATCTATACATAAAATAAAGCTGAAGAAGGTGTAAAGTCTGAACATTAAAGCTATTTAAAAATTGTTTAGAGATATTTTAATTGATTGTAGAACACGTTTCAAAAATTTCTAGATATTTTGTTTGTTTATCTGTCTCTCTGTTTATGGTAATCTCTATGATAGTCTGCTTATTTAAACACTTATCACGCAATAATGGCTGAACGGATCATCATGATTTTTGGTATGTAGGTAGTATGAGGTCTTAGGAGTGTCATAGACTATTTTTTATCCCGAAATAATGCAAGCGAAGCCGCGAGTGTCCACTAGTAGAATAATATATGCTCACGGCTCGTATATTGAGACAAAATGCATTTGTAACCCTTTAATATCACCATCTGAAATTCACGATGATACGACGCTTCGTTGCAGAGTAAAGAGGAACAAACAGAACAACAAACACTCTTTTGCTTTTGTAATGTATAATTGTAGGTACTTATGATATTTTTTTTTATACGAGTATTCACATAAATTTTGCTGTAATAAATTGAATTTATCCACCTAGTTTAGTGAAAGCTGCGTAAACAGAAACTGGCACTGTAACTACATAACAAATTTGTTGCAATCATATCAGTAAAGATGTGATAACTGGAAGATCTGAATTTTGTATAACATTTCAAATATTATCGCTAAGAAGACTCTAACCTCAGACCCTTTCAACGAGTAGACAGCTACAGTCCCGCTCGCCACGAAGTACATGTAGTCACCTCGCTCACCAGCTCGGAACACAAACTCATTGGGCATGTACACCTGATGATAAGACAAAATATACATTTATGTCTAGTAAGTATATGACAAAACAAAACATAAACAAACATGTAAGGCAGTTGTGTAATATTATGTACATATGTTGACCAACTGTCATGAGATCGATGTTTGGATAAGTGACGAAAAATTGCCATCCTATTTGGGTACATTCTCAAATCGATTCAATATTTAAAGGTCTTTATTGATTCATAACTTGTACTAGTTTTATAAACTAGTACAACAAAAGTGTAAATTTTAATCCTAGTGGTACAATGAACTTGATTTACTTACTGGTTTTTCGTACACTGGGCACGTTTAAAACAAAAAAAAAACAATTCTCAAATCGATTGATAATTTAATTGTAGAATTAATTGTGCTGTTCAAGTGTAGGTCATGTTGTGGCAGTAGTCAAGATATCAAAGGTCCAAAGGGTTATTGGAAAAATAATTTATAATTGAACTAATACGATAAAAAAAGAAGAAATCTTTAAACTGTATTTCAACAAAGTATAGGCGGCCTCTACGATTTATCTGCTCAAAAGAACTCCCCTAACGAATTAATTCAGCGGAGGAGTCACTATACTCAGTCATGAAGAAATACGACTTAAGAGTAAGAAAAAAGCATACCTCTGGTACCAGACAGCCAAGCGTGGCGCCCAGCACAGGCGCAGCCACGCCCTGCAGCAGTGGGACGCGCGCCACCAGCCGACTGCACGTATGGAGGGTCAGCTCGTTGCGTAGGCTCTCTGGAAGATTGGAGTCTCATTAGCTCCGAGCCCGACATACCTGGCTGCATCACTATAAAATATCCCCCCGGTGAGAGTGCGGGACGTAGAAATGCATTTCCTGGTTAATATTAGTGATTGACCGCTGCTATGATCACGTTGTATCGAGTCAAAAAGCTGTCTCTATCACTCACTGAGGTAATACTATGACCACATTACGTTTATGGATCTAGCTATGTTAGTGTAAAAACACCATGTGGAAAACCTTGGATTCTATCCAAGATACCGAAAAAACTATAAAAAAAATACTATGACCCTAACAAAAATCATGATGATAAATCGCTTGAAAGCAGACGAAACAAATACATTTTAACTTTTATAATTATGATATTATGATAAGGCTCACCAGATAATGAATTGAGTACATTGTCTTCATTGTAGTATCGTTCCTGGTAGCGATAATAGTAGAAATCTCGGACTCGCTTCTTCAGAGCAACTGGGAACTGCTTGTGTCGCATATACTCCTGCAAACCAATTATTATTTTTATTCGAGTATCTCTCTCACTCTCTTGAATCGTATTTCCTCATGACTGAGGGTCGTGTCTCCCCGCAGAATGAATTAGTAGGGGAGTTTTCTTGGGCAGATACATCGTGGTGGGCGCCCAGGTCCTTCCACGGAAGACACAATGTTCTCGGATATCGTGGTCCTCAAACATGTCGGTTTCCTCACGATGTTTTCCTTCACTTTGTGTGGGGCTAGATGGCACTGTGTGATATGTCCAGATTTCTATTTAATTAATTTAAAAATGAATTAATTTTATGGGGAAGTTACGAACTTCCGTCTTGTGGAAATACAACTCAAAAGAGAAACAGAAGTGAAGTACAACGTAACGTACACAAAATATGCGAAACTTATAATATCACGCCGTCTGTATCGGTAGAAATAATAAATATAATATGCCACTCACTTCAACTTGGTTGATGAGCGCATAGAAGCGTATGGTTGAGCTGTATATCGTCAAATACATCTTCAACAGGAATACTGAAATAGAGGAAACAAATTTTATTATACGTTCCTACAAATAAAACCTTTTGTACGTCATAAATGCTCGATAAAATAAAAAATAGACAAGTATTAAATACCAAATTGTCAATTATAAGATATAATAAATATATTTATTTGACAAATCACTGGTACATGGCGTGTCACAAAAACATAACTTATTACTAGATTAATGCAATTATATAAAAATAAAATAAAAGATTTATATTTATCATTAATAATTTGATATATATATATAGCTTTTCTGCCCGTAAAAATCTTTCATATGAGAGAAAAAATCACCAACTTTGCTATACAAGTTACATATATTTACTTGACAAATAGTTACCAAACGTATACACCATGAACATCGTCGAGTATAAGATCACCAGCGAGTGAATGAGGATTTCGTCGTGTTGAGTTGCATGGAACTGAGAGAATCCCGTTCCTGAAGACCAACAAAGTAAGCAAATGAATTTCTGCTAAATTATAATATTAATAGTGGACGGCCGCAGCTCCGCTTGCATTATTTCGGGATAAAAAGTAACCTTGAAAGTAAGTATGTATGATACTTCCGGGATTTCATACTACTTACATACCAAACAATTATGAAGATCCGTTAAGCTGTTTTTGCGTTATGAGCGTTTAAATAAACAGACAAACAGAGACATAGATAAACAGACATTTCTAGAAATTGTTAGAACGTGTTCTGCTTTCATTTCGAAGTACATATCTCCAAACAATTTATTGTTTACATATTATAAAAGAATCTACTTATGTTATACAAGGAGGACAAATATTTAAATAACGGTAGAAAGAAATGGTGACACCTCTAATAACAAAGGAAAATAAAGTTGAAGAAAGATTAAGACTGAATAGATATTTATAGTGAAGGTGCCAACCAAAAAACGTGGAAAGAGTGACGAAGATGCTTTTCCTGTAGCGGTCGGATATGCTCAGGTGGTAGATGGCATCGGGACATTTCCAACCATCCGTGAGGAAGCTTGCGTACTTCGGCAAATGGTACCCGCGCCCTGCGAATACACAATTAAATAAAACTATTATAAAAAAAATTGCCACATGTGTTTGGAAGCATATGTAAATCTACTTACTACTCTAATTTTATTAAATTCTAACTCTTACAATCTAAATATATAAAACTCAAAGGTGACTGACTGACTGACTGACTGACTGACTGACTGACTGACTGATATAGTGATCTATCAACGCACAGCCCAAACCACTGGACGGATTGGGCTTTAACATGGAATGAAAGTAGATGTTATTACGTAAACATCCGCTAAGAAAGGATTTTTGGAAATTTGGTAAAAATCTCGGAATTCAAGATACCCAGCTGTAAGTCTGTAAATACTTGTATATTGACACCCTAAAAGTTGTCTCAAAACTTACATATGGTAGGGTGTACGCGACTATTAAATTTCAAGGTCAAAGGTCTCAAAAATCGGTTTTATGTAAATATCTAATTCCCTATGGGTTTTTTGCTATTTGTATACCTATTTTATGATCAATATTGTAGAATACAAAATTCTCTACAAATTTTGTCAACTTTTTTTTTTAAACAGTGAACCTTTTTCGAGATATAGGGCGGAGAGCGCGCGGTTTACAAAGGCATTACAGTTCCAAAATAATTGTTGTATTTGACGGATATTCAGTCAGACTACAGTAAAAACGTAAAGCTATTGAGCAGCAGAGAAGAACTGCTGCACTTTCAAAAATGTATGAAGTCTGTTTCGATGAAACAATGGTTGTACCAGTTACTCAAGAAAAAATCTTTAATTACCAATGTTAAGCAAAGGTTGACGCGATCAGACCTTGGATGGGTGACCGAAAAGTGGCATTACATTTTTTTAAAATTGTGCAGGCCCTGTTTGTTTGTCTACTACGGCAGTAGTTAAATCATCTCAGAGGCCCTTTGTGCTTTAATATACTCTCGAGTTTCAACACCAGAGTTGGCCAAATGAGAGTTCATTCGATAAGAAAAAGATCTTACAGTAGACAGAGAAGACGGGCGGGAAGTAGATAACGCAGCTGCACCAGTGGCAGGTCACGAGGAAGACGACCAAGAAGCGCACGCATGCGGCCAGGATGTGAGACCGACTGAGCGCCTGATAAATAACATCACACATTTTATTAAAAGATGACATGTAGACCCCGGCTGATCGTCATAGGTACAGCGATCGTTGAGTTGAGTCTAATATCATACCCCCTAAAGTGCCAGCTCTCATATCGAGAGTTTTCAAACCGAAATAGGGTCAGCTGACTTGGCTTAGCTACTATATAAAAAAAAAACTGACTATAACGTCGAGGTTAATATTTTCTGTATGCGTGTTTTGTCCAGGTGCTCTTAGTTTGCTAGGTATTCTTTTCTCGGTAAGCCTTAACTTATTCAAAGAAAACTATACACATAGTACTGTTTCTTAAACTTAACAACATAGGACTTACTTTCAAAATGAGGTTTAAATCAACCAGAGCGGTGTAGAAGCGCGCGCATCGCAGCAGCGGCAGAATCATAGTCAGTAACAACGCACGTCCCTGTCCAGGCCACCACAGGAACACTACCAGAGTCGCCGGTACTGTGGATAGCACGTCCACTGCCAGCCAACGGGTCGCGTATCTCCTAAGAAATAAAACTTTGTTTTATAGACGCAAATACCTTTTCAGTTGATTAGTGACCAAAAGAAAAAAAAATGTATCCCAACCTGATCTAATAAGAGAAGTTACCAAGTTTTACTTAACGTTCAGCCGTATTTTCAAACTTTGGTTTAGTCTATAAAAAACGAAGTAAAATAGTCTGATGATGGTGTTTGTGATTGTGATGTAAACAAAGATCTCGCCTGTAGACAATCAAAAGCTAGGTTTTGTAGTTCAAAGCATAATTAACGGTATTAACAGTAACGATGCACGACTGTGAGTGTTAAATTGCAATAAAAGTTGTTGACATCATCAATATTATAGCGACTTAGTTACTAGAAACACAGAATACATAAGTACTACAAGGAGTTGCAAGAATTCGTTTTGAACTAAAATGTGGGCTCAATACACTTTCGTTAAATTGACAAACGTGACTGGTTGTAGCTATTTTGGACAACAGGCGTCTTCGAAGTCCGTAGTAAGTGTGTCGCAGTGGTGCTTAATTCAACTAGTGATGGGCGGGCTGTGGTCGAATGCGACTAAAATAGCCAAGTCATTGCTGTAACTGCAATTTCTCCGTTCATTCATCAATTTACTTAATGGGAATACATGATTTGCACCCCACTCTTTATCATTTTGTTACCTCAGATACTATTGTTTTGTATCTCAGTAATCTTAGTTAGTTTCTTAATTATCTTTAAAAATACTGAGTGATATTCGGGTGATCAATTATTTCTTATCAAAGCTATTTCAATAAACTGACTTACCGAGCAATCATGCTTCTATCGAGCACTATATCCGTTGTGGGGTTTGGGACGTATCCAGTGTTGAAATTCAGCCAGATATCAAACCAGCAGATAACATATAACCACAGAATGAACCAGTCCAGGGTATGAACTGCATGGGTACCGTCCGGCTGCGGTTGGATGATGTATCCGAGGCGAAACATGGAAACGCAGGCGTGGATGATATTGATTGCTACCATTGTCGATGTCCAAACCAGCCGGGCCATGCTGTAAGGATGTAGAAGATAGTTTCCTCCTTCGTGTAAATGTCGTGCTCTTTCTGCGAGTATTGCTGGGTGGCTGTGGAAGCGTTCCTTTGCTTCAGGGTGGTGGGTGGACACTTGACACATCTTGCGGAGACGACGGCAGCGGCCGGTTGGAAGTCCACCGCCGAGCGTGCTGTCTGAACCTGAAAATAACAAAAGAAATAATCATGATGATGCATTGAGGCATTCGCACTAAAAGTTAGGTCTATCTGGATTTCTTTTAACCAATATAATATTGCTTTTGACTTTGTCCAATATGAACACTTACCGAGGCCTAACTTGCATTGATGGTATTTGATCGCCATGACTTGTTTGTAAACAAAAAGTTTCACAAATCGTGCTATTGAAAGCAAATTACTATAATTATTCCACAAATGAGAATCAGGAATAGAATTATGCTAATCTTCTTACAAACCATAGAAAATTGCTGAATTTTCTATCTACATGACAGAAAAGTAAATTAATCGCCATTTATTGTGACAATTACGATCAGAGAAAAATTAACATCTACGTTAAATGTCCAATTTTGTAAAAAGTTTTATCTACACTAATGTTGTAACATTCTACTTATGTTTCCAATACTTGACTTATAATTACTACTGTTATAGCACAGACAACAAAACACTCAATTTAAGCAATTTCACATGATGTTATAATATCCACATCGATATCGTAATAGCTCATTATAACATCGAAAAAGCGTGACCAACCTGATTGCAGGGCCAATCAGGTTGGTCGCGCTGCACTCTCGTTGGTTAGATTTTAACTTTTTTAACACTCGTTACTATTATGAAACTCGCTGCGCTCGTTTCATAAACTCACACTCGTGTTTTAATACCCTTAATTATATGACAGTTGCATAAACTACTATTATCATAACTTTAATAGCCAATAGTTTATCATACAAAATTCAAAAACCGTTTTGTATATGTTTCAACAGCAACTTCTATTTAAACTGGTTTAAATATATACCAAAGCACGATGGTGGGGCTGGTAGAAGCAGATACAAATATTGCTCAAAACTCGGGCTAATATAAATGTAAATTCAGATTCAAAGCGCTGACGTGCTGCTACGCGGTTTCCTTCTGATTATATTACACTGCATGAAACGCTTATGTGTAAAAGCTATGTTGCCATGCCATGGCGGTAAACGAAAGGTTGTTATTTATTTATTTATTTATTTATAACGGTACACATAACAGAATGAGTTCATATATAAGCCAAATACACATTCAAAACTGGTTATTTTTAACCAACTGCATAGACGGAGGTTGCCATTATATGGAATAGTAATTTTGAAATGGAATAAGATAGACCTTGATTACTATAACAAATACATTTTATCAAGGTTTATTGGGATATAATTAGCCTGACAAATGTATGCTTTATTTAGAATTATGAATAAATTTAAATCATAAACAAAAACTTTTTCATTAAATAATGTAATGCTAATTTTGTCCCAACAAACCGCAAATGAATCCGGGAACATAATTATACTAGTAAAGCAATGTACTGAGAAAAATTTATATATTTTATGAACTCCCTTTTTATAAGAAATCTATAAATCTGATCAATATTCAGTCCCCAACAGCGAATCTATTCACTTAGTTTTTTAATAAGCGGGTCAGATATTCTTCGCAGAGGACTGGAAATTTAATATAATTGTCGGGGGAAGAAAAATGTCCTAATCCCCGGGGAGCATTTAGGAGACCTTGTGGCTAAAGCACAGCGACCGTTAATTTATGACACATATGAATCAGTTTTAAGGATTTTTAAACATTATCAGACATTTATTTATTTTGGTATACAATTAAGTATATTTGATAGATTGATTGAGACCGTTTCGACTTAAAATACCACAAAAGAGTGAAGTGAGTAAGGAAGAAATCCCTCAACATTTTTATTGTGGCATGTGTCGCCGTGCGTAAATCTCAAAATGATTTTAGATTATCTACCTTTTTTGTTTACACGAAATAGGCTTACGTTTGACTATAGCCTGCCTGTTGTTAAGCACCGCTATAGTCTAAGATGTAGCACGCTTGCCTAGAAGATACCTATTTACACTAGATTTGAAGAGTAAATAGGTTTATAATTAACTGGGAACAGGGCTCCAGGTAGACAGTTCCAAAGTCTCGCCGCCCTTACTACGAAGGTAGAAGCAAAGCGCTTCGTGCGAGTCGTTGGAACTTCCACCATGAACCGGTGACGCCCTGCTGACTTCCTGCTTGTTCGACGGTGGAATGGAGACGGAGAAATTATGTTGTGAAGCTCCGTTGCACACTCACCGAAATGTAACCGATAGAAGACCGCCAGACCTTATTTGCTAATAAATAATAATAAATAAAGGAAAGTTAAATTTATTAAAATAATAAGAAACAATATTTACACATATTAACACTAATAGAACTAAAAAAGAGTATTTACATCTAAACTAAATTTAAACAATCTACATGTGGTATGGAGCCAAGAACGCTGGCTGCATTCCCACGCTGGATTGCTATAAAAATCCTTTGCGCAAGGAACCAGCCAGCGTTCTTGTCTCTAGTGATGTCAATCAACATTTTATTTAATTTTTTTTATAAAAGACTTCGTGCTTTGCCCCACGAACCAAAAGTTTCGAAGCCAAGCGGTACGAAAATATAATCAGTCGATAATGATGTATATTTTCGCCGCTTGGCTTCTTATAAATAAATACATATTTCGGGACATTGTACACAGCTCCATCTAGCCCCACACTAAGCTAACGCTTGTGTCGTGTGTACTAGATAACGGATATAATACTTATATACTTTTCTTAAAAAATACTTGTGTCCCGCGGGAATCGAACCCGCAGCCCCTAGATTAGAAGGCAAAGCTATTACCAACTAAACAAACAGGCCAGTTATAAATATATGAATCATGGTGTATTGTGTGCGTGCTATGATCTCTCTGCGTCTGTCCCCGTCACTCTCTTGTCGCGACCACGCGGCCCGCTGTATTAGCATGCAAATTGATGGCTCCACGATTTATGACCTCAAACCTAACTCCATTTTTAAAGACGCCTTTTTAGACCCCTTGTGGATTTATCATTCGATTTATTTTATTTTAGTTGGTGAATAGGAATTAAGTACGTATTTTATTACTAACTAGTGGGTGCTAGCGGCTTCGCTCGCATAACGAAGTAAAACTTGCATCCCCTATTTTACCCCTTTAAAAGTGGTATTTCCATAAATTCTTTCTTAGCAGATTGCTACGTCATAACATCTACCTTCATTCTAAATTTCAACTCAATCCATCCAGCGGTTTGTGTTGGGCGTTGATAGATCACTATATCAGTCAGTCAGTCACCTTGAGTTTTATATACGGCTGCGGCTACGCTCGCATTATATCAGGATACAGATAAGCCTTTGACACTCCTTAGGCCTCATACTACTTACATGCCAAAAATCATACCATCTGTTTTGCCGTTTTTGTTAGATGAGCGTTTAATAAAGTAAACTGCTAAAACGTGTTCTATTATCAATGTATTCTCAGACATTTATGTAATATTTTTATGTTTACCTTTATTATGTATTGTATTTTTAGAGATATCTAAAAAAATCAAATATGATAAAAAAAAACTCCAGCGATAATTAGTCTCTGATCTGTTGATTTAATGAGTAAACTTAACTGATTGGCATATGTACCAGGAACCTGAAGTAAGTCCATTAGCTTTTGGCGTATATGTTCGGTACCTATATTGTTTATTTTTGCCCTCTAAGGCGCAGGTAATCATACGTTTCCACACATGAAACATAGTAAAAAAAATAATAACAATAAAATTAAATCCAGTCTCATCTCTGCAGTAAGTGAATTTAACTGAGAGAAAACACACGGCAACGTGTTGTAATTCCTTAAGTCACTAAAAGATGTCACTTGTGCACGAACACTGGAGCTGCCTGCTTGTTTTGCTACGTATGTATGTATAAATAAGGCTTGACATACACTTAAAGTTAATTTGAAGAAAAAAAACTCTGCTTTTGTACAAAGATTTTGCCCGGTTATAACACCTGTGTTTATATTTATGGAATAGAAAGAGTAATTTTATCCTTAGATGTTGCTTCTTAAATTTGAGTTCAATTATACATTTATTTTTTATCACTAGAGACAAGGAAACTGGTTCCTTGCGCAAAAGATTTCAAAAGCAATCAATAGTTACTGTGCATTTCTTGTAAATTTTATTGTCATTATAAAATGTACACAATACAATAAAACTAAGTCGTCGTAAATAATGCTGAACCACAATATTTTATAAAAGAACGTTGTAAATGAAAAAAACGCTATTCATGTACACAATAAACCGTAAACCGAGTAAACCAGTTTCTTCTAGGCAAGCGCGCTAGATCGAAGATTATAACGTTGCTTAACATCAGGCAAATTGTAGTCAAGCGTGAGCCTATTTCATGTAAAAAAAACAATACCAAGTCTGTTCTATTTGTCTTTAAATTTCCTTTTTTTCAAATGTAATATTGTTTTTTGTGTGAGCACAGTGCGCTACTCCCAGGCGCGTGACAACGCGTTGCAACGTCCTTAGCGTTTTAATTAATTTCACGGTTCCATTGGTACAAGACTTTTACTTTGTACAGTGCACATAGCATGCTTACAATAAATCATTTGTCAATACTTATTTTCAGTGACATGAGTCATCAAGATTGTATGAATTGTTGTGTATTAAAAACAAAAAAATGTCTTTGTAACAAAAAGTGTAATAACTTAAATAAATAAATCTTTTTTTTATCAACTGAAGAAACATTCAGGTGTTATTGGTTCGAGATTAGAAAAATATCGTTTTTAATTTTTACTGTTTTTTACTATACGTATTATTCATCATCTTCATCGGGTGCTATCTTCATATTGAAGTTTGGAGGTCAGTTGGCACAACTTCATGCGATCCCATGCTGCTTCTTTTGAATGTAGGTATTATTGGGTACCCAAATTTGATAGGCAATTAAGTGCAATTACAACCATCAATACCTACGACTTTCGTTCGCGGTAGTAGTAGACACTAACATTTGGCTATTATGTACGACATTTCGCTTTTTAATTATTTTTAAACATATTTATAGTCAGAACATCTAATATTAACACACAACCAAAATTTCAAAGTTGTGGAAATTGTTAGACCGTAATATTTTATATACAATCTACTATGAAATTAATATAATGAGGCAATATTGAGAAGCGGTGCTAACACTCTTGTTCAGTGATTAGGTTTGAGAGGATGATACCTACAAACGCTTTGAGCGCTCATTTTGCCTTGATATGGAAGTTGTTTTAAACTACGCTGTGACCTTAAGATTACGCATCTGAGATCCTTTAACTGACTTAATTAAAATATGAATGGAATTCAGTGTCTTCCCGCAGTTATAAAATAAAAGGAACTCCTAAAAGTTTATTATTTCCAACTGATTTTTATGTAAGATGTATAATAAAACAACAACAAATTACAATACAATACAAATTTAATTTTCTGAGAATAATAATTCTCTGAAAATTAAAAGGAAGAAAAGCCCTCTTACAAAATGTTTTTGTGTCGAAAATCTAGTAAATAAAAGGCTAAAGCTCTAAATGGACTATTTTGAAATCATATATTGCTCGTCATGAATTTGAAAAAAACTAGTCAAAATTAAAAAAATAATAATTTCAGGTATGTATCTACATAAAATCAGAAAAAAAAATTGATAATGTAAACATAAACAACACCCATTTTTCCATCCACGCCCGTTGGTTGGCTCAGTCGGTGCGAGATATAATTATTATTTGACTTTGTAATTACTGACCCAGGGGTCCTCATATTGCCCTTATGCCCTTAAGCTCTACCGTTAAAAGTGTTTGCGTATTTTTCCGGGACCCGTAAAACAAATAACCTTTTGTTTATTTCATGCACGCAAAAAGCTAAGCTGCGATGTTGTTGTGTTGACCACGCTTACAGAGCGTATTAACAAAGATTTAATTGTAGACTGAATACGAAATGTTTTTGTTTCCCTCTCGGATATAACTTGCGGAAAAAATATTATATTTTCAGAATGTAAATGTTACGGAAAGAGAGTACGTGTGTAGAGCTTTAATATAGACAGTTCCTATTTTAGCTTTTAACCGACTTCGAAAAAAGAAGGTCATTAAGTCTTATGAAAGTAATTTTCTCTTTTTTGTGGGTATGTTACGCGATTACGCATTATATATTGTACAGAAGATTATATCCATTACAGTGACATAAATGGCTTTGTCAAATAGAAATTTAAGCTTACACAGAAGAAACAGATTTTAGCCAAAAAAATGTTCACCCAATTTTTATATTAGCTTACAATGTCTCTAATGATTTGTGTTTTCAATTTGTGAATCATACATGTATAAAAGTTCTACAATAAAACCGTAAAGAATTTATTTTATTCGTTAACAATGCCTGAAAAAGCCCCGAAGGTTTTTTAATCAAACGAGCTGAAATTGGATTAAAACTGAAATGTTGTTGAAAATTGCTGTCAAGCGAGTGAAGATAACGCTATTCGTGTCCATTGAAACATGACAACCGACTTGACATTTATTGGAATTAATTGCTTTTATAATAAATACATTTATCAATGCAGTTTTCTTGCATATATTTTTTAATTTAATATCTGCCAACTACTGTTTCTGAATAGCCAAACTGTTCAAACCAGTTTCTTTTGACGTTTTTCCTGACTATCATCACATTGCCGTAAATGATAAACGTACTCAAGATTGTAGGTCCCACTATCGTACTCAACGTTCTGTGTAAGTTACGAATATAATACCAACGAAAGCTATTTAAACACACAGCAGTCTATAAAAATAAAAGCTTCATAGTTATAATAGATAGTTCATTGGCTAGTAACCACTTTGAGTCGCAGCGTCACATTAGTAAGTATGTTACAAAATTGTCCTTGGCGTAAATCTAGTAAAATAAAATAAAAACACATGAAAGTTAGCATACAAACCTTGTTCTTAACTACCAGAAACTCGACCAGTGAACTAGTATTTTCCTCACAATTTACACGCCATCCAGCAGTCTACAAGTCGTCTACAAATTTACCTTGGGGAAGTAAAAATAAGTGTATGCAAATTGTATGGTAATAGCCTAGTTGTAGCTCTGTCACGTTTGAGGAGCGACAGCCTGTGGAGCTGGATGAGGCAACCTAACAGAACCTATTAGACAGGAATATTTAAATAGGTTATCTGCAAAATCTTTTTGTAAGTGGGTATTTTTGATTTTATAAAGACAAATAATCTGCTGGCCGAGAGAGATGGAAGATCACTCTGTAAGGTAAAATGACAAAGAGAAGAAGGTAAATGTATCAGATTATATTTGAAGAAGTTTAGGATTCCACTGAACTGTTAAATCTTTTGGGGCATGGAAAGGAGAAATCCTTTACGTGCCCGTAAATAAACAAACAATGAAATTATAGATTAAAATTGTTTACTGCTACTAAAGACAAAACAAGAAAGATCTTTTGCAGCAATGACGACATTCAAGAACATATTTTATTTGGTAATCTAAATATATAAAACTCAAAGGTGACTGACTGACTGATATAGTGATCTATCAACGTACAGCCCAAACTACTGGACGGATTGAGCTGTAACTTGAAATTAAAGTAGATGTTATGACATAGTAGGCATCCGCTAAGAAAGGATTTTTGGAAATGCCACTTTTAAAGGGGTGAAATATGGGATGCAAGTTTTACTTCTTAACGCGAGCGAAGCCGCGAGCACCCACTAGTAGGTTAATAAAAGGATTAAAGATTTTTTTATTTCCTAACAGCCACCACCAATAGTAGGTTCATTTTTAATGTACTTACATATATGTACTCACTATTCTAAAATACCTTAACAATACTCTGTTTCTATTATATATTGTAAGCTTGATATAAACATTGATGTTGAAATGATAAATAGAATATGCAAAGTACCTAAATATTCTTAAAATAAATGTAGCTGACCTACCTTTCCTTGGCCTCTTTCCAAAGGTAAGTCAAATATTATAATATGTTTATTTGTTTAAATTTTGTCTCCAAATTTCTATATAGTCTATGGCTTATATTTGAATTTGTTGTATTAAAATAAAAGTCAGTTATAATTGGTAACTGTAGTTTAGAATGGTCCTAAATTTGCTTTGGATACAGCTAAAGTTCAAAGTTCATTCATTCATTGAGATGATCTTTTGATTCTATTCGACCTGATCACCTATTTCTGAGTTTATTAATGAATGACTCGAAGAAGGTATTCAATAGTTAATTAAAAAGTGTTTATATTGTACTAGTGTCATACCAAAACCATCATCTTCACAAATTTAAGGACGAAGCCTTTGTCGGTGGAGTATGCGCCATCCTTCCCGATCTTCTGCCAATTCTTCGACCTTTTTATACGACATAACAACGTTGCTTAACATCAAGCGAGTTGTAGTCAAGCGAGCCTATCTTATTTAAAAAAAAAGACGCCCGCCTTCTCCATTACTTAGTCCATATATGACCTCCTTGGCCTTCCTCTTCTTCATCGTGCTTCCAGTTTCCCCTCAATGATGGTAAACTAAATTTAGAATAAAAAAACAGACTTTTTCAGTCTTAGATTGCATTTAAGTCAATCTAGAAGAGCAGGACGTAACATCAAAATACGATGCAGAAAGATTTACTTTTTTATTTTTTATTCCTATCTCCCAAATTCCAAGTCAAAAGTAGGTAATAACATGGCCTATTTCTCTGTAGTTTTATCTAGCACTGCTGGGGCGTGATTTATAAGCTAGGAAGCCATTTATCATCGTTACAAACATGACCTTCACCTAGACCTTTCTGTTTTAGCCTAGCAACTCCCACCAGGCATTTGTGCCCTGATTTCTATATGCTGGATATTAGATATTTAGGTATAGTTGGACTAGAAAGTCTTTATTATAACTAACATTTGGTTGAAAAAAGTCTTTAGTCAGTTGGATACCAGGTCTAGTAATAATCTTGAACAAATGGTTAGGAACGACTTTGAAACAAAAGAAAAGCTTTTAGCCTTGATTTCACTTCTTATTTTTAGATAAAATTATTATAACAATTATAATCTTAACCCTACAATTAATCAATATTTTAATAATTACTTACAGATAATTTGAATAATTAGGGTATTTTAAAATAATCCTATTAGACTTTATTCAATCTAGAATTAACTCCGGCTGATGCTATTTATTTGGTGTTCAAAAGAGTAATTAAAAAACAGTATAAAACAATATATTTATTCAATCAGTGCTCTCTGAATCTCAAGCATGTACGTACATTTATTCAGCTTGTACGTGCTAATTTGACATGAGAGAGGGATACACGTAACTCCATCTACAGTTTTGGTGTATGTAACGAACTAAAGCAGTTAAACTTGTGTTTACAATTGAAACAATTCCAGCAAGGTAAACGTGATGAAATGTAGGGTCACTTGCACAGGTGAACTTGCATACAACATTATCTTAATTAATTTTATAATTCATTAACTTTTTAGTTAATTCTATTTTGCAATGTGTCCGATTATTGTGATTTTTATAGTATATCAAAACATACTCTTATAGTGGCTGGTTTTTATCACGAAATAACATAAGCCAAGCATTCAATGGTTTATGTAAATATTATGATATTACCTAATATCCTACTTATATCGTTTTTGTATATATGTTGCAATCTGTATAATTTGGCGATGGTATCAAGCAGTTTCATTGAAGCCAAACTCTTTGGCTAGTATGATTGGGTAAGGAGGTTAGGTAGATGGCCCTCTGTAATTTTACGTATTGTTTATTTTAAGCAACGGTAAGGAACTAAACATTCAATCATTCTTACTTTTTAAATTAAGTATAGATAAAATTAATCTGGGCGTGTCACACATAACCATTTAGCCCCATAATACGCTAACATATGTGTTGTAGGCATAAGATAATGTATATAATCCTTACAAATGACATAAAATGAAAAAAAAAATTGCCAAAAAATCTTAGGTTACAAAGTCTTTCTGACCTCGTGGTAGCTGTTAGGCTGTGTTACGAAGCCAGAGTCATCTCTCAATATATTTCTAATTTAATGTTTAGTTACGTCTTAGCTAATAAAAAATAATGTATGGTTTCATACAATAGTGTTTAAAAAATTAATTTTTATTATTTAATATTTATTATGTTTTAGTCTTTAAATGTTCTGGATTAAAACCAGTTCTAATGTATATTTAGTTCATTTAAGAACACATTCTGTTTTGTGTGCCATTATAAAATAAACAAATAAATAAAACCCCAGTCATGCAACTGCACCTTAACCTGAACTGCTTTAGTTTTCAACGCGTGATGTTGGAAGCGCCGGTAATAGTTGGGGTTTGTCGGTAAACGGTTTGGCTTAGAAATTTTCCTTGTGAAAGTTATCAGGCTTTGCTTTAAGTGCACAGAGGATTAGATATGAAATAATGCTTAGCTCGTTTATGCATGTGAAGTTTGAAACAGGTTACGCAAAACACTGTATGCTTTTACTTTAATTTCATAAAAATATGCAAGGTTAAGAAAACTTTTTATGTTTGATAAATCTTAATGTTTGTTATGTTTTTATTTAAATAAAACCATTTCTTAATTAATATTTTGGCACTCTGTTTATTTGTGTGTTAATTGTAAGCAGGGGGCTCCCGAGACACAGTGAAAACTAGTTCAGGAGGCTTTGGATTTCAATATCTTTTTGTACAACAAAATTATGCAAAATAAACAATTTTTTTTTGTTATTATTTTATTTACTTATTAAGTTTTATTTAATTATATAAGTTTTGAAGTTTATACACATGTGCAAAAACGTATGACATTAAACAGTATTTTTAGTGCTATTTACTATTTACGTATATAAAACTCACTTAGGTACTCATTGTATGTAGGTACGATAATAAATCACCACTTAAACATACACACTTGCATACTTTTTCAGTATATATTCTCGACTATCCAAAAAATACATTTCGTTACCTCCGCCAATAACATTCTACCATTACTGGCACGTTACATTTGTTATAAATAAGTAATTTATTTGTATTATTTCTGTTCATCAATATCCATCCCTCATGCAGGTAAACAGATCCCACAGACCGCCACCGTCACCCCGACCTCCATAAACAGAGTACGTCCGCACCAATCAACAGCGACAATGGAATCCCACAAGTCCCGGCACTAATCCATACGCAAATGGCAGTCATTTCCCCTCGCCCGCTAGAATGGAGGCTTGTTTTTGCACCGACATCGACAATACAGGACATAGATAATATAAACAAGAAATACCTATAACACCTTGCAGTTTTTTTGTAGAATTTATCGGATCTTGTGTGAAATATCTAAGTAGTATCTGTGCATAAACATTGTTTCTGATTTACAATTACACCAGTCATTTTAGTCAGTCATTGTTATAAATTATTAAAATAAACTTGTTTAGTTTACGATGGTATATTACTACTAGTTTTTAATTCTTTACATACACCATCTTCTAAGAAAATCTCAATAATTGTCAATCATATGTTTTTCAGAAACCATTCAACATTCAAGCCTCCTGCAAATAACGTCATGTAAATGCATAGTAATATATGTGCCTGACTTATCACTGGATAAGTTTGGCATACATATGTAAGTCAGAATTGTTTTACTATTTCACATCTATTAGATGTAACATCTACGATGAAGACCATCGCATTTCATACCACAACTTCCCTACAAAACCTTAACTCACCATACAAGCCCAATTAACTGCGATTGCGAACCCTAGTATCATAACAATACAGCTTACTTTCGCATTATACATCTTGTTTCTCTTCTAGACTTGTTCAAGTTTAATCGTTTTAGGCGTTCAGAGTAGGGCCCCAGGCCACCAGGCAATTTCCTGGGCTGTCTGCGTGTCTGCTCTCACGCAATATCCGCCTATATACGCGCGGAATGCTAATCTCGGGCAGCGCTGTCACATCGTCAGTGACAAATTTGACACGTCTGATAGAGCGGGGAGTGGATCTTTGGCAGGTTCAGGCAATATAGTCGGTGGTTGTGGCATTTTTTGTGCTTTGGAGTTTACTGGGTTGATATAGTGAGACGCGGCCTGTGTATGATAAGACGGTATGAATGGAGGTTGATAATATTTTACGAATGTATCTGCAAGTTTCAAGATATATGAAATAGACACAAAGGATAAATGATGTGTAACTTTACAATAACAAAATGTTTTGTTAGTGAACATTATGTGTTCCACTTTTGACCACCGAGTGGTTTGTGCAAATTGTACAAATCCTTGTTATTTTTAATCATGAATCGTAGAAGAACCTGGGTGCCCACCATGATGTATATCTGCTCAAAAGGACTCTCCTAACGAATTATTTCTGCGGGGGAGTCAGGACCCTCAGTCATGAGGATATACGACTCGAATCTCAAAGACTCAAACTCACATCACGAAAAGAAGTGTTTAGGTAAACAAAAGCACATTTTGACAGATTGAAGTGATGAAACTAAATATTTTACAAGTTTCCTGTTTCAATAAAATTTCCTGACTCACACTCCACTCCCCGGAAATAAGAACCTACTTTGAAGTTTATTTAATCATCCCATTTTTCGAGGAAAAATGTTCTATCAAAATATTTAGTTGAACTTTTCACGACACGATAAGGCGAGGCAATTTCGCCGTATCTCGGAATGCGAGTAATATGTGACAAGGTAATTTAGTCAGTACATTCCCTAGCATTTAGGCATAGAATCGTGTGACATAATTTTCTTGTACGATATAATATCTGTGTCTCATCTATGCATGTCATAATCGTTTAATATTCGAAGGTTAAGCCAGAAATAGGCTTTGTGCTGAAAATAGCTTGATATCCTCGTAGCGCATTATTGAGCTATTTGAGTGTGATTACTTTGGAAGTGGTTATACGATGTTATCGAATGTACTCAAGTGTATTGTGATTACGTACTTCGAGGCATAAGCATTTTGAGAAGCTTCTGAGAGGTAATACTCAAGAAAGTTTAATGTCATCGATGGTGAGTTTAGATTGTTTTCGTTAATCGGTTGTTTTTCTGGTGCCATTTTTTTAAGAATAGATACATATGTGACTAAACGGTGTCTGTCAAATATTAATATGATTTCTCTAATGTCGCAATTTTTTTTCTATTGATTATATGCAAACTATATAAATTCTCAATCCTAGACCGTAATGATTGCTTACCATCAGGCGAATAACGGTCAAGTGCTAACCCATTCCTTGTTAAAAAATAGGTTTGCGTTTGATTACAGCCTGCCTGATGTTAGGCATTGCTGTAGCCTAGAGTACACGTTAACCTAGAAGATACCTTTAAACTCTATATTTTAAACATATTTTTTTGACATCAAAAGGCATAATGGGTTATCATGTACGCCAAAAACTAGGTATTTCTGTTCATAATACGTCGATACCTGGCAGGCGCTGTAATTGGCAGACGTAGGGCTTGGCTGACAGGACGGATCGTGATATAGGACCACCGACATGGAATAGAAACTTCATATCACTGTACTGGGTTATTGAGAATCATTACACAAATGTTATGCAGGTCAAAGTTTGTAAATTTTACTGAAACACATATTCGCATAAGAATAAGTTTAGTGTATGTTATTGTATGTAGTTATTGTGGAAGGACCTTGGCGCTCACCACGATGTAACTACCCAAGAAAGTTTCCCTAATCAATTAATCCTGCGGAGAGTCAGGACCCTCAGTAAAGAGAAAATACGAATTGAAAGAAGAAGGAAGCGTATGCAACAATGATATGTATAGACAAATAACCTGTAAAAAGGCACTTTGTGATAGTTGCCGCGCTATAATTTACTCCACGATGTCTTGTTTTTTGCATATCTATTCCCTTGATATTTTATACGAAACCTTGTATGAAATCATGTGACGTGTATTTGATATTTATTGGAAAATTATATCGGGTAAGAAAGATACCATTTAGTGGTTCGGCTCCGAGTAGATTGACTTGATTAGGGTCGTGTCTTGACGTAGGTGTAGCATGAAAGACCATTCAAGTAGTAATATGTCATGAAAATATTGGAAAATTACACGAATATGAGTAGACATTTTTCGCGTTGGTGTTTGAGTTGAAAAGAAGCCTGAATGATTTGTTGATTCTAGTACATTAATAAAAAATGTTGATACCTATCTATCTATTAAAACTGTCACAAACGGAGAGTAAGACAGATAAAAAACTACACTTTTGTTGAAAACCCTGGAGAAATATGTTGTGTTTTTCCGCTGCGACTGCTCCTTAACCGACTTCAAACAACAAACTTGATGGTTTTTAGGTGTGTTCTTCCTTATACTACCACCACACCTCACCTTCTAACCAACGTGGCCTCCGTGGATCACAAGATCTTCCCAACACCGCACCTTGTGTATTGATGCTTTGTTGCTCTCTCTTCTTAAAATTAAGCTAAGTCCATAATAACATATTATTTTTCTTTTCTTTCTCTCTTGATTCCGCTAAATTATATTATTACAATAAATTAAACACAATACATCTCAAATCTACAAACCACACAAAGGTACATTGTGTGGTTGATCCAGTAACATACATCTGTAAGCAAGGCTTTATACGTAGCAAGCCTTTCCCACGAGTATAGTTTGAAGCTCCTTGCCTAACTATAACTAATGAAACGCCAGATTCTGCTGATAGAGGCTTACTCACGTATTATGGGACGGGACAAGGTGGGATACGTATTATTAGACATTAGGCTGCGAGAAGAATAACGTAAGTAAGGATATTAATATCTGATAAAGGAAATGACAGCTCTGGTGGCAAAAGTTTTTTGACCGTTTTAGGGGTGTCTTGCTAGTCATAAAGATAGCAGTTTTATAACAAGCAGTTGATTAAATACCGATAACCTTAAATTTAATGTGTATTTGAAGTATCCAAGCTTCTAGGTTTACTCTTTTTAAAAATAAAATCATTTGAGTGTACCAATTGTGTATCTATTTAAGGCATGAATTTGAAGATCATTATACGCATGGTTATATATAAAATAAAAATAAATATTTCAGGACATATCACACAGCGACATCTAGCCTCATACTAAGCTTACGCTTGTATGTTGGGTGCTAGATAACGGAAATATTTATTTTCTAAATACATGCTTATAATACATAGAAACGACCGGATTCAAAAAGTTTCTTGTATTATGTGGGAATCAAACCCGCACCCCTAAATTAGAAGGCTGAGCCACTACCAACTAAACTAACAGGGTAGTCATTTGTAACAAATATACCAATGGCATATTTGTTACAAATGACGAAATTGCAAAAAAAAATTACAACTATACACAATGTGAAACACAACATGATAAATGTTTACCAACAATTATGTCCCAAACAAATAATCAAGGCCGTTCGGCAAAAAAACACATACCCCAGACAAGCCCCGCCAATACGGCCGAAAAAACTATAATAGCTAATACTGATAAATGAAACAGGGATCCCGAAAGCAATGTCCAATATTTCCCCAGATAAGATACAGGGATACAAGCAATACCGTCCGTTTGTTTATGTCGACACAGGCCACCGGCATCAGAACCCGAGGGAATCTATACGTATTATATGTAGCCATATAGGTATGTATGTAGTAGGTATTTGTGTTAGTCGTATATGTTTGGAAGACTGTAACGATATCAATATTATCAGGGCAGAAAATTAGGTTTGCGAATTTTCAGAAACAAACTCTAGATCCTAATTAAGTATAGAGTTAATCAGATAATTTAAGTAAGATTCGTTATTTAGTATCCATGATACAAGCGTTTGTTTATTATGGGGCTAGATGGCGCTGTGTAATATGTCCCGGTATATTTATATTTAATTAGATAGATATAATTGGTAAACCTGGTATTAAATATGCAATGAAAACAAGACTGACTAATGGGAACCTTTGCGCCAGGAGCGATCCGGGGTGGGCTCTTTGATTAATTTTTGTTTGTTTTATTTAGACTGACATTGTTTTACATATAAAGACTTGACCTGTGTTACTAAAAATACTTTTTATATGTATAATGTAACGTAAAACTTTTTTTATACGTTTTACAATACACATGTCGAAAGCTCTCGACCATAATAATAACCTAATAGGTACATGTTCTTTGACCGCTGTCAAGTAGTAAGGATTAACGGCCCATAAAAACGTAGCTACGAAAAATTTTACGAGTTTAGATTAATTGGTAAGCAAAATAATTTATCTCTTTATTAAAATAAATAAATATGTGTATGTGATATTTTCTGTCAGAGATATACATATATTGTTATTACTACACTAATATTATAAATGAGATAGTGTACGAATGTTTAATCGTTTTTCAGATCAATATAATTTAAATAGATATAGGTCACAATATCATCTTAAGTCCATCTAGAAACGTATTTATGGCAAATTATTAAAAATCAGCCTTGAAAGAAAGAATAAATTATCAAAATTTCTTGCATTCTAACCATGAATGTTTTTTTAATAGAAAATTTCCTAATCATTTCATACTGACCATTCATATAAATATTTGGTGCTGAGCCCGTTAATATCTACATGATTTTGATAGCTGACCAAAAATAGCATCTCTCTAAATTTTACTACCTACGTGCTACGCGCTACGGTGCGTTTACGATATTGCTACGAGACTGCTACGAATGTGCTACGACGCACTTAAATCACACAAATGAAACACATTGGCAGTTACATTATTTTGCTATTTTGTTTTATGTTCCTTACTGATGTTTCTTTATGAATTCAAGTTTATATGGGACTATAGCAACACGAATTATGCTAAAAAAAGAGAAATTTATTTAACACATAATTTATATTATAATAATAACAATTCGGTAGACATTTTTTTTTACATCTAACTGTTATCTAATTTTATCTAAAAAACAAAAATTATAAGTATTTTTTTGAGTATGACAGACACAAACTGTTTTTTTTTTTAAATTAGCTGTTTTTGTTTTAGTTCGACTTAACCAAAATTTAAATTTCAAACATCTTCTCTATTGATTGGAGTAATGCAGGTTGTAAATGGAGTGACTTATCAAAGACACATGTCTCATACAAAGAATCACCATGTCTCATGAGAGTCCATCAATGCGTAAGTACATATATTATGTAGCGTACATCTTCAAATCCAGAGTTAATAGGTAAGCGTGTTACACCCTAGGCTGCAGCAATGCTTAACATCAGGCAGGTTGTAATAATAATAATAATAATAATAATATGTCTTTATTGCACACCAACATGAAAGAAATACATGAAAGGATAAATTTATGATGACGTACATATGGGCGGCCTTATCGCCTTAAGCGATTTCTTCCAGGCAACCTTTGGATGGACACGATTAGCTGAGAAGAAAAGGGTCAGAGGTGTACTAAAACAAATATAAGGAATTTATAAATACATACAAAAAAAACCTAACTACAACAACAAATACCTACACAATCAAGTAATTATAACACATACACTACTTACATACAGAATTATAAATTACAGATTTGCCAAAGTTAAAAAATGGTGGAAAATTTGATTTTGAAAAATTAATAAGGATTTAGACTTACGTATAGAAAGAGGCAAAGCATTCCATAAGGCTACAGCATGTACTGCAAACGACTTATGAAAGTACATATTAGCCTGAGTAGAGGAAGATGATGGAAATGACAGAAGGAGAGATCGACTAGGACGTAAGGAGACAGAATGTGTGGGAGTCACAAAACTGAAATATTCTTTCAAGTAATGAGGGGTGACAGGATGGAAGAGAATTTTGTAGAGAAAGGAAAGAACATGAGTATTGCGGCGAAAGCGAATCGGTAACCATTTGAGCTTCTTGCGTGACTCTGAAATACGATCATATTTCCGCAAACCAAATATGAAACGTATGCAAAAATTTTGGAGACGCTCAAGTTTGTTTAGCTGCTCTTCGGTTAAATCGAAATAACAAACGTCAGCGTAATCAAGAAGTGGTAAGAGAAGTGACTTAACAAGCGCAGTTTTAGTAGATATGGGAAGAAAATTTCGCAATCTGCGGAGAGAGGCTGATGATGCAAAAATTCTACGACTTACTTCAGTTAGCTGTGGACCCCAAGAAAAAGTTGAGTCAAAGAAAACACCCAAATTTTTAACTACTTCACTGAATGGTATCACCACCCCATCAAATATGACATGGGGCAGTCGGAACCAGTCAATTTTGGACACCATATGAGAACTACCGATAATAATCGTCTGAGTCTTATTAGCATTGATAGCAAGACCATACGACCTACCCCAGTCTCGTATGTGTTCCAAGTCAGAGTTCGTGGTGTCAATCGCCACATGAAGCAGAGATAAAGGAGCCTGTGTATATATCTGTAAATCATCCGCATATAGGTGGTAGGAAGAAGAAATATTGTGAGAGATAGAATTAATGAAGATGGCAAATAGCAAAGGAGATAGCACGCCGCCCTGTGGTACACCGGCAGAAATATTACACCATGATGAATAGGTGTCATCAATGCGTATACGTTGCCGGCGTCCAAACAGATAGCTTCTAAACCATTCAATTACTGTTGGAGATATGTTAAGAGACCGTAAAAGACCTAACAGCACATCAAAGTCCACGTTATTAAAAGCACTGCTAAAGTCAAGTAGAGTCAGAACTGTTAGGTAACAACTCGACATTCCTTCTCTGATATCATCTGTTACTTTAGTAAGAGCAGTGACAGTGCTGTGACCCGGACGAAAGCCAGATTGGAAAGGATTAAGGAGGTTATTGTTGGTGAGGAATGTGGTAAGTTAGCTGTGGATCAGTTTTTCTAAAACTTTGGAGAGGAAAGGAAGGATAGAGATAGGACGATACTCAGAGAAAGATGATGGGTTGTACTTTTTAGGTAACGGAATGATATTGGCTTCTTTCCATGAAGATGGGAAGCAGCCAGAGGATATGGAAAAATTTAGGAGATAATGAATTATAGGAGTGACTTCGTCCAGGATCGGTAAGATCATTTTACTGGCTGTAGTCAAACGTAAACCTATCCCACGTAAAAAAAATGTATGTGCCGTAAGAAAAACAGACAGACCAATAGATATACATACATAGTTTTAGTTTTATATGTATGTTGGTTCTTTTTTTTCCTCCCAAGGAAAATCTACTATCCAAATACAATCCCGTTCAAACAATATTCTCTACGGAGATCAAACCCCTCAAACAAGCATTGCGGTGACTCAAACCTATAAGGAGCTAAATCACTTTAGTCAACTCTAACCTCCCCGGAATTAACCAATCCAACCATTGAAAATAGTTGGCCATCATCAATTTGAAATGTAGTCATCCGAACGCGGTTTTACACTCGGGAAGTGCTGAGTGATTTATTCAAATAGCCAAACTATTCTCGGGCCGTGAACCGTGAAAACACGTAGTCTCCGCATACCGGAAATTTATACGCGAACGGTCCCTGTGTCCCGTATAATAAGAGCGAGTAAATGACAATTTGAATTTCAAAAGTAGGTAGATAAGTTAAGCAGAGTGTGACTTGCGCATTTCACACGGTTCTTGGCGAGCTTGCCAGCCGAAACGCTGACGAGCTTCAGTACTCTTCTGGACACAGAGCGAGGTGGACGCGTTTATGCTCCTCCGATACTTTGACAGTTCTTCCGCGTACGCACGTTATATAATTGTGTTGTTTAGTGAACGAAGTTGTCAACACGGATTTTTTTACTCAGCAAGGTATGAGACTTATTGTATATTTTATTATTTAAAAAATGTTTCGTAGTTTTTGAAGGGAATGGTTGAGAGCTTGTGTAAATAATGCAAAGGCACCCAAAAGGTATACGTGGGTCAGTTAGGAAGAATTGTCGTGATGCAGCAAACCCTACCGTACCTTTCACTGGGTTCGCTCTTAACTAAATTAAGAAAGGTACTCCATAAAGCCTAATGTAGATTTATTTTTAGTAACATGGCAGTGAAAATGGTTTTAACTTACTAGATAGTAGTAACATTTTATAATACGAATACTTATAATATTATCACTGTTTATCAAGAATAATCGATTTGATCTTTATCAATAAAGAAATTGATATAAAATATATTATTATGTTAATCTTCTAAATGAATGTGTTGCTTTATTTTAAGTAGTTAAATTTTTTTTGTACATACTTATTTTTTACAACGGGTTTCAAAAACTATAAGTTATAGTAGTATAGTATGGTTTGTTTATATATTCGAACCGGTTAATTTTCTATTGATTGCGACTTTTATTGTCTTTAAGTATATCAAGTATGTTCAACTAATGTATTTTTTTTATTGTGCTCTGAATGCTTCTAACTAAAAATGCTCATGTTAATCATTTTTCGTGTCATTCACAAAACAAATACGACTTTCCGGAATAAAATACTAATTAACGAAGTCAACTACATGTCGTGCTGCGCTTTAAAAAAGCCTTAACGAGCTTTTGCTGGAAATAATGACGCATTTTGTTTATAATCTCACTCGGCCTACGGTGTTTTTTAATTAAAAACCAGTCTTTGAGAATAATTGATAACCTCTTTTTATGAGGTTGGTTAAAAATAAGCTATTTTGGTAGGGGTAGTGGCAGTTGCAGACAAGTTGAAAATAAACCGGTTTCTTTTGGGAAGCGCGATAGATCATAATATTTGTTTATCATCAGGAGAAATGCAGTCAAGTGTGAGCCATTAAAATGTAAAACGGGTAGAAAATGTTCAACATACTAACTAACTTTATGCTACCTCAGGGAACAGTAACACTTTAAACACCTTTTGTATTGTCCTATTAAAAAAACTTATGACTTTTTACTAGACAATATATTATGTATATGAAGATGTTTTTTTTTTCAACATGAACTCCCTATAGTTTGAAAACTACTACTACCTGTAGCCATCTGTAACCGAACACTTGTTTAAAGATTTATAGAACATTATTATATTTGCTAACTAAAACAATTGTAGCGCCGCAAGGTCGATAAGCAACTTACACCTAACCTAGCTACTTTAAAAACTGGCTTGGTTTTATCAGAGTTCTATTTTTAATACAACACTATAACAGAACATATCAAAGCAAAATAACTGTCAATCCTAAAACACAATAAAATCACTCCATGGATTGCGTAATACAAACAACGGGAAACAAAAACAAAGGGAAGAGTGTATTTGCTCTCTCTGATTTAACCATCTGTCCTTAATGTTGTGTACGGAGAAGAAATGTTTTCAAATCCCATCTTTTGCTAACGGAAGTGATTTTGGCAATATTTACATACACCGGTGGCATTCCCGTGAAGGGAGCATTTTTTACGCATAAAATATCTAATGGTATTCATACCTACCTCGCTTTGCTGGAGTAAAACAAAAAGATTTTCAATTACTTAATGCGAACAACTGTCATCTCAGTAAATTTGTGGATAGTCCAGAGTTTTTAATCCGCCCTAAGGACCTACAATAAAAACTTACTTACTCTGGACAAGTGACCAACAGTTGTAATTTTTATACTTCTTGTGACGCTAAACGTGGCTAAACCATGTCACCGATTTAAAAAAAAATATCACACAAAAGATTACCACTCTCACATCATCACTAAAGGTCTAAAACAAGGATTAAGCTATCAATTATGTCTAATAAAATTTATGAAGCACCCGCAGCTGAGCTAGCGGAGGCAATCGCATGCGATTACCAATGTTAAGCAAACGTCGACGCGGTCAGTCCTTGGATAGGTGACCGAAAAGTGGCAATTCATATTGGGCGCTTTGGACGTATGACACGTTAAATTGTAGGTCCTAACTGTTTGTCTTGTACGGCAGTCGTGAAGCCATGTCAGAGGCCCGTAGGGCTAGATAAACTCTCGACACCAGAGTTGGCCACTGTCATTAGAGAAGAAGAAGATGTTTCATTGCAGAATAATTTAGTATAACCTTTAGGATAAAGGTTTAGGTAGTCCTGGTTTATGCTGGGCATAGTAGCTAATACTATTAATAATTATTCTACGGTAAGATAGTATTTCATATAGAGCATTAATTGCCTCAAGCAAATTATAGTTCAGGTACAAATTGGTCCTAATTATAAATTATTTCGAGTGTTCTTGATTATTAGTGGATTTTACTCTGTAAAAGGTTAATAGGATCACTAACAGCCATTTGATTATGATTTTTGGTTTATGAATTTGATAAATACGCAACTACTTCTTCTAGGTAAAAAATACATTACCATGATTACTACTTGTCAATGCTAGCGTGTTCTATTTTATTAATCTACACTTACTTATTTTTACACATAACCACTCACGTTTCGGAGCGTGGAAATTTAAGTAAGCGTATACCGAATTATACCGTTATTTGTTTATTTATAACTTCACTAGTGAAACAAAAAAAACTTTTCTTGTGTTAATTTAAAAAGTGATATGCTAGCACGATACAACGATAGCTCAAAAGAAAATACCAAAGAAAAGAAAAATACGTAAAACAAAATATCACACCTGCCCCATTTCTCCAGAAAACGTTCCCAACTTTCATTCGACGCTACCTTAGCTTATTCTAAATTTCTAAGCCCACAAAAACTTATAGAGGAGATAACTCCAATTTCTTTCTGCGTTAGAGGGAACGTAGACGGTACATGGTAATGCTGTGATTTGCACATTTTAATATTAACACGCCTCGGGTGGGAGTAACACGTTCCGGTCTCCCGAATTACGAATTTGGTGGAATGTGAAATATTCATCCGGCTGGCAGCGGTCGCCTAAAGCTTACTAGCTTTAGCATTTTTAAGTGTGGATGGAATGAATGAGGTCAGTTTTATGAGTTTGTTTGGGTATCATCATCTTCAGCGTTCACATTTGGTTTTAGACATGATTTTGAGAATTATTCTTGTCCACCATTGTGATGAATCATCGTTACAAAAATAAGTAATCATTGTTTTGGACAAATTTTGTATAATATATATTATTAAAAACGGAGTAGGGGTACTTTTGACTATAGCATGCCCGATGTAAAGCTCCACTGATGATGTATCAATTATGCACCAATAATTCATAATCATTAATGCCAATTTCTACTACGGCAGCACCTTCTATACTTGTTATTTGAAAATCTTAGTATTATTCAAGCCACCGTACTGCCGTTTTCTATGTGCATTAAAGAGCAGAGTATTTTTTTTTAATATAATAAATAAAATGTTTTATTTTATCTGGCTTTGTGTAGGAGGAGGCACCATGTTTTCGTCATCATTTATTCCTTTTTTTCTCCCATATAAATACATAACTATATCTTTATTACTCACTAGTGGATGCTCGCGGCTTCACTCGCATTAAGAAGTAAAACTTGCATCCCCATATTTCACCCCTTAAAAGCGGTTTTTCCAAAAATCCTTTTTAGCGGATGCCTACGTCATAACATCTACCTGCATGCCAAATTTCAGCACGATCCGTCCAGTGGTTTAGGCTGTGCGTTGATAGATCACTATATCAGTCAGTCAATCAGTCAGTCAGTCACCTTTGAGTTTTATATCAGAAAAACATTATACATTCTAGTTCTCTCTCTCTCTTTCATATTCCTTTTCCATAATATTATATTTCAAAATGGTTTTTCTCAGTTTTTCAAAGTTTCTAGTAATATTGCGTAACAACGGTCATTATAATGTGCAATGTTCTATTGCATAATTTAATACAAGCTCATGTACAATTATCATCATTCGCAGCCTTGAGATGATATTCCAGTGATGGGTATAGACTTCCTTTTGTACGTACCATCAATTATACATTATTAAGATAGAGCTTGCTATATAAGGTTTTGTTTGCTTTGGAGTTCTATAAAACAAAATGTTTTCTTTTTGAAAACTGTAATACTTATACGGTTGATATTCTAGTTTACTTACCTACAATTTGAAGAATAAATTATTTTACAATTCTATCTTACTTAATACAACTTTGTTCCAAATAAAATTTTTAATGTGAATGTCAAATGTCAAGAAGTTAAAGATTAAAACTATTTTGTCGGTTATAATTTATTAACATACGTTAATACCATACATGACACGCAAACCGACAATTGAAATAGACTCACGATAATAATATTACATAAAAAATATGTACCTATTAAAATAACTTTTTACAACTTAATAATTACTTAAGGCTTAGTCCATCTTGCGAATCAAAAGGTCTTTTATTACAAGCTGTATACAAACCGAAATAGGCACTAAATATATCTACAATATTAATCTAAGCATATAATCTATTGATCGCTAGATTAATGTATAGCCAATAAATACTAGTAAAAATCGTTGGTATTTCCTTCGTACTTCCAACGCTATTATTTTTTCCTATTAAGACAGTTTTTGGGACGTTTATATCTCAACACAACACTGGGTCCCTGAGGCATTTGGATCTATTTATACGCCACGACTACGATCCGATCAAATTACATATAAGAAGTAGGTTCTAGCTAACCGTAATTGCTACTTTAGTCGTTGTACTATATCACAGGCCAATCGGGCGGTTCGTAAATCTAGGAAACCCAGACTTTGTCACACTCATACAAACTGGCTCACTTATAAAAAGTGTCAAAAACTATGATTGCCACGTTTTGTAAAGATATTTGATTTTACAGATTACAGGAAAGACTAGACTTTAAATTTAATGTGTTACGGGTTCAAACCATATCGTACAAGGAACCTTACAAAAGTAATGACACAAAATAAGATAAAAATTAGCTTTCAGAGATGTAACTTAATAATAAGTTTTATTCCTCAAATGCACTGCCAAAATGGTCTTGATATGTATACTACGGATTCATCACGACTAAAATACAGATCAAATAACAACATTGTTTTACTTATCCCTTCCTTGCTTTGTTTCTTATTTCGAGTCGTAGATTGTAAACCTGATAGTCGAGTCTTTATTGCCCGGTGTCATCGAGCTGGGATCTTTATAGGACGACCCACACATCATGTCAAATAGACGTCTCAATATGGCAAATAAATACAATATATAATATATATATATCGAGACCGGCGCCTGTACAGATAAATAATCTTTATTAAGACTGTAAAGTTGTATTTCAAATATTTATATCATAGAATTTGCAACACAAATAAAAACATCTCGACCAATTAAATTAAAAAAAAAGTTTTAATACAATCTTACAAAGTATGTACCTGAAATAACAACTGGCTTTTACTTGATTAATAAAAAACAAACGTATCCTATAAAAATAACCTATACCTACATACAAACGAATACATTACTCTGACCAAATAATTTCGTATTTGACCTTAATTGAATATCACCTACTCATAATGCAAATCATATTTTTTTTTCTAAGCCTGTTATGGATTTCAAAAATTGTAGACAAACTTTATTGGGCTTGTGATACACTATTATTTTCCAAAATAACCCATAGCCCCTTTTACAGGCCAACCAAACATGGAAGCAATATTTTTTTGTATTGTCTGTTTTTTTTAACGAAATAGGCTCACGCTTTACTGCAACTTGCCTGATGTTAAGCAACGTAAACGATTATGACTACGATTTAGCGCGCTTGTCTAGAAGAAACCGATTCACTCTCGACTAGAACATCCATAAATTATAGTTCGAGGGGAATAGAGATTCCGGCAAGGAGTTCCATAGTTTTTTTATTTATTTTTACCATAACATAATTGCTTAAAGGCTTCAACTAATGGCGGGGAAATGGACCGGCTCCACATCACGACTGGCTTATGAAGTAGCTACGAACCTCTCGAGTTCCACAGTTTGGTAGTAGGTACGCACGATGAAAGTCGAAGTTTGTGGTCTGACAGCGGCGGCTATTACCGGCGAGTCTGGGAACTGTTATGTCTGTGAAGACCCCAAGGCGTAGTACAGAAGTTTCTTATAGTAGTTGTAAAAAGTTGCGCAAAGGCGTTATCGGTTATGACGGTAGATTATGGCGCGTGCTTCAGGCGTTATGATTGTGCACGATATATGGCATTGGATATACCTAAAAAATAATGTTAATAATGCATGTCCAATTCATAAACATAGAACTCGGTTTTTAAATCTTGATTTTTATAAATGGTGGCAAAAAATAGAATATTCTCTATTTAAGAAGTTATTTATTTATTACGTACCTAAATAATTAAATCCAAATCACCATAAAGCCAAATTTTACTTCCTTATTACAATTAGCATACATTTGATGACTTTTATTAGATAATTAACACGTATTAAATTTATACAGAACGTTTTTCTAACGCATTGGGTACTACCAACCCAAATGTTGATAAAAAATGTATTTAATTTCCAATGAAAAATGTTTCCAGCCCGGTTGGTTAGAATAGCTCCATAGAGAGTCTGCCAATCAACCGTCGTCTCGTAAAAGTTTAACGAACTCTGATTGTGATTTGTGGTCCTCTCTATTGTACACACGAGATATGTTTTCGACGCTGTCATCACGGTTTTTCAACAAAAGAAATATACGAATAGGCTGGGGTTCGTTTTCATATCAAATCTAGCTGAAAAGAAAAAGATGTTAGTGTCGATTGTTGATTTGTTAATTTTGTTAGATAAATACGTAAAAACATGGAGAAAATTTGAGCTGTCTTCAAGTAAAAATTGTATTGTATGGGTTTCAAGTAAAAATTAAGAATATAAATACTTCTTAAATGGACTTCTTTGAATAACTTATCACTTTAGTTCAATAACAATTTATGAGAAACATCACAACTTTTTGAATTCAAATTAGCAAACTCGAGTTAAATCCTAACATCATCTCGCTTATCCCCGATTTGGCGACAATTAATCAATTTCCACAAGAAATTTCAAGACAGCACCGTTTCGAAAACAATTACGACGCTAATAGCAAAAACAGGGAGTTATTAAAAGTTTGTACCAATTTGTAAATGCGAGTGACGTAAGACCCTGAGAGGAGGGCCCAGATCGGCCGATGCCCAACAAATCGCTACTATTTATTACTGACCAAGTTTCCCTATCAGCAATTTGCCAAAACCATTACGTGGATAACGGGCCCTATATATTTTATACAGATAAAGGTCATAGCACACTTAAACGACTCTGCTCCAACACCGCTTCCACCCAACACTGCCGTAACTGCTCGCAGTCCGCGCGGCGACAGCTAGCAGGCACCCAGCAGTCCACGCGGCGACAGCTTGCACCGCGTCGCGCGCATCGCGCGCGGACACCGCGCTGACGCCGCGCTGACTCCGCGCGGACACCGCGCCGACCGCTCGCCTACATCGTGCGGCCAGCGAGGCATCAACTACCGAGCAGTCTGACGGCGGTAAGCTCGCTGACAGCGGGCTGTCTGGCAATTCATGATGCCAATGTAAAAATATATCTAAAGAGCAATGTTTAAAGACTATATTTGAATAATATTCTTTTGCCGGGTGGGAGCAGAGTCGTTTAAGTGAGCTGTGACCTTAATTCCTACCTACCCATCTACAAGCACTTTACATTTACAATCTATATTATGATAGTCAGAAATTCATGCCTAAAACTAAGGCTGTTTACTAGAAATTGAAAATGAAAACTCGACATGTTCTCGGGTAAATGATTTTTCTCGAAGATGAGCTTGAAATTTTCCTCCGCTACAAATGGAGACTCGGGTTTATTTACGGAAGATTCTTGATAAGAAAGTTGTAAAATTTTAGCTACGCGATAGGATGGGAAACTGTTTTAAAGAGGAAAATGAAAATAAAGCAAAAACGATCGTGACTTAGCAGTCGTCTAGCAAAAGTAAAATGCATTTTAATAATAGATTTACTTTTGAATATGAATAGTTTTTATTTAGAATGAAATCATGTAAATCAGTACTGTTTAACGTTTGTCCACTGCACGGAACAGAAAAAACAAGGTCCACTGCAACGGAGGTTTATTATAATAAATAAATAACTATATATATTCTCTGCGCTCTTCTCGTTTCCTCCACTTGAAATTTCCTGAGTTTCGCCATCCCAATCTCTACCATCACTCCTCTTTCACTGTGCAAGCTGTTCGCTTGTGGAATGACCTGCCACTGAATATCAAGCAGGCTAAATCCTTGCCCATATTTCAGAGCTTGGTTTTTAATCATTACATTTCTACTTTGTGATGTTAATTGGTCTGTGTAAGTCTTTTTTATTTGAATTATGTTCTGCTTACTCTTATTTTTGTGTGATTTCCTTCAATGTATTTATAGGTATTTCCTTTAAATATCAATAATATGTAGTTTTGTGTGTAAGTATGTTTGTATGTTGTTTACTTTGAATGTTATATTTGTTATTGTGTTTTATTTTTAAATTATTTAATATTGTGTTAAGTACGCCAGTTTTATGGATTTCCTCTAGTGTTGTCCAAACTAGGTTACCTGGAAGAGATCACTTTAGTGATAAGGTCGCCCAATGTCCCTGGTTACCTTACCTTTATGTTAAATATGTTCTTTTTATTTGGTGTACAATAAAGTATATTGGATTTGATTTGATTTGAAATAAAATAAATAGCCTTAACTCCCTTCAAATATTAAAAGTAATTGTAAATATTTTTTTTGAGTTTTATATTATAATAGCTACTGTATTGACAATTAAATATAGATTTTATAGGGCCATCCAAGTATGGGTATAGACTTACTCGATTGCTTTCCACTTAGTGCAGTCTCTTACTAGCTGCGTCCATCCCTATTATATAAAACCACGTCATTCTCAGCAAATTCAAAAATATATTTTCCTTGAAACGAAGCTAAAAATAGCCAACAACATCCTGTTAAAACGCACGTTAGGGGCACCTCAAACCTTTACCACGTCACTCCCAAAATATGATTACTCATGCCTCGGTAACTCGGCATACTTGCCACGCAGAGGGCGCTAATCACACTTGTAACAATGTGGCTGTTTATTTAATACCCCGTCAGCTCGTTAGGCGGGTTACTTGTTAGAGGTAAAACTTCTTTGACGATATAGTGGGGAAGAAATGGAGTATGGAGTACTCCATAGCTATGAACCTTTTCTGTAAGCTCTGTGTACATCTGTGTCCATTCCAGTGCGTGCATAATTTACCTTCGACTATAGAGTCGCAAATAAGTATCACTGGATGGTAGTATGTATTTGTCAGTCCTCGGATGAGTGACCAAAAAGTGGCATTCCATTTTGGGCACTTCCGTGCGTTGGATGACACGTTAAATTGTAGGTTCCAACTGTTTGTTAGGTTAGGTCATGTACGGCAATCGTTAAGTCATGCCAAAGACCCTTAGGGCGGCTTGATAAACTCTTGACGCCAAAGTTGAAATGTTCGATAAGAAGAAGAAAAAGAAGTATTGAATTTGTATATTAAATACCTACATTTTATTTAAAAAAAACCTACATTTTATTTAAAAAAAGTTATTTTATAGCAGATTTAAAAAAAGCCATGGTGATAAAACTTTTCAAATGTAACATCCGAGGTAAAAGAAAATTTTAAAGAATAATCACCATCTCATGTTTGAATACGTAGTGTGATTGATAAGTAATTTTAAACTGTCATGATAGAATAAGTTTCACCAATTATAAATTGTTTTTACATCAAATCAAGGCAATTTCAGAAAGAAACATTAAATTATGTAGTAGGGAACAATTTCTCCTGGCTACAACTTTTACCACAGTTTTTGTGGGTATATTACGGTACGGTAAGCGTCTATTGGTTTTTCCTTCAGACTTTCCTCTTCTGATTCAGTGATTTATGAGGCTGAAATAAACTGTATTGAACGTAGGTATATGCGGTGTTTTCTCACTTTTTTTCTTAGATGAGACGAAAAAACAATACACCCTATCCGCAATGTACAACCTGAAAAAAGAGTTGATTTAAAATATGATAATTATGTAATATATCCATTATATAGTACCCATGGGGCTAGATGGCGCTGTGTAATATGTCCTGAAATGTGTATCTATTTTATTTTATTTTTATTAAGAGTATGGTGTGGCGTTACCTAACTTTAAATTAATTATTAGTTATAAGCATTATAACCAATAATTAATTTAGCAGATTTTTACTAATGAAAAACTCAGTATTTTTACTAAATTACGTTTAGTTTTATTGCGCTTTAATGCTTTATTTTTATCAAATATTTATTTCTAGCAGCATTCATTGGCAAAAAAGGTTTTTTCTTATTTTATTTTTTTTTTAACATGAAATAGGCTTACGCTTGACTACAACTTGCCTGATGTTAAGCAACGTTATAGTCTACGATGTAGCGCGCTTGCCTAGAAGAAACCGGTTTACTCTCGACTTGAAGACCGACAAATTATAGTTCAAGGGGAATAGAGATTCGGGCAAGGAGTTCCACAGTTTGGCTGTTCGCACGATGAAAGTCGAAGCAAAACGCTTGGTGCGAGTCTTTGGAACCTCAACTGTATATCGGTGCCTCCTTGCCGTGCCTCTACTCGTGCGATGGTGAAATGGGGCTGCAGGAATTAAATTATGCAATTCCTCCGCACTTTTTACAATCTAATAATAGTAAAAGCCTCCATTACTTTCTCCAATATAACCTATAAATATTATTACTTCGTATAATTAAGTCAATGAATATAAAATAATGTGAATATGATAACAATGCGCAATTAAATTCCCCATTGTGCGCCATTGCTGGTTCGGATTGAATGCCACAGCCACGGCACATCAAGGCGGATGGTGTTAACGATTTGGTTATGTCACTAGGTATATACTAGTATCCCATGATATAGATTATTACCTACGTCAAAGCGTAATATATCGTATTTCATGGTTTCAACTATTTTTATTTAAATATATGATAATTGTATAGAGATAATAATAATCGTTTATATATGTAGAAACTATGTAATGTCTACGTACATACATAATTACAGAGATTTTTGTGCCCTTTGTCGATTTATAATTGAATCGAATGTATCATTTTGACCAAAGCACTGAATAACAATAAATTGATGGAAAGATTAAGAATTTTGATTTGTTTATTTTTCGCACATAAATCGCAATATCGCAAAAAAAAATCAATTTTTATACAAGTGTATTATGCATTTACATTAACATACAATACATATTTGTAAAATTGGCATTTTAATGGAAATCTAATTATCAGATAAATATAAAAGTCACGAAGGCTTCTCGTGGCCTAGGAATAAATGCGCCAAGAAACAGCTTTTATACACAAATAAACGAGAAACTTGCACATTACAGGTCAAATTACGGAGAAAAGTGGATCAATAAATAACAGAACAGGAAAAAAAAGGAAATAGGCAGTGACGTCCAAATGTTCAAGAGTACACAAAAGCTTCAAGTGAAAAGTAATTTTGTCTCCATCTTTAAATACTAAACCGAGCATGAAACGTTTTCTTCCCTAATTAATTATTAGTGGGGACCTTTCGGTGGCCTCTACGCTACGCACAAAACATTAAGGCCATTTTATGTGTTCGTGTATTAGGCCACTTACTGACGGCGCCGGTTCATTTATTTCTATTAATTGACAGGCCGAAGAACACGATCGAGATTTATGAAATAACCATGAAAGGTTGTTCAGGGGTTAACGTTTCATATTTTAATACAAATTTATTAAGAAAGCGAACGATTTTGCATTTTAATTTGTTTTAGATTCTCAAGAACTTACGGGTTAGCAACTTATGAAAAGAAATAGTCTTGAGCACTCTCCATTTGTATCTGATTTTCTTGTACAAGAATATATTTCATCCTAATGATTTGTCATGTATACATTTACATTTCTTTCACATATATTGCTAGAAGCGTAACCAATTATTCCACTGTGATGTCAGATACAAACCCATTTACTGAAATCACATTACTGTCACCCTCCATTAGTCATTACAGCTAAGTGCATTACCGAGACCCATTTACTAATGTAACCATAAATATCATCAGACGCACGGAAAACACAAATAAACACATACAACCTAATATAATTAATCCTGATAATATTCGAACATCCAATTTACATTTTGTACTTAATTAAAAAGCTCTCAAGACGTCGCAGAAAATTAGTCCTTTGATGATATTTAGGGGGGATCAAAGTGATCAAATCCTTACAGATTCGTGTACAACATCGGCTTTAAGTTGGCGAACTATGTATATAAACTAAATATATTAAGTATAAGGAGTATCCTTCCTCGTAAAAGATAATGACGGTCTGAAATAGGTGACGCTTGGGCTTACAAGATGTAGAATATTATACGCGTTAATTAATTATCAATGTAGCGTGGAGCGGGTGTAAAGTTACCTCTATAGGTTTATACGGCAGGCCTTGACCGGAGTTGGTACTTGTAGGGATTGTAAAGGAAAATGAAATCTGAAATGGCCTCTGCGACCTGAATTTGCTGTATAGTTAACATAATTAGTGAAATAAAATGATTACTTACTAAAAGCGAGTGAATCAGCGGAAGCGGAATTGCACGGACTAATTCCACCCGCGCCCTTCTTTCACCGGACGAGTAGAGGTACGGCAGGACGACACCGGTTTATGGTGGCAGTTCCTAAGACCCGCACGAAACGGTACGGTTCTACCTTTATTGTTCGTACCGCTAGGTTGTGGAACTCCCTGCCTGGCTCTCTGTTCCCCACGCACTATAATCCAGCGATCTTCAAAGTGAGAGTGAATCGGTTCTTATCGGGTAAGCACGCTCCATCTTAGGCCATAGCCTTTGCTAACCATCAGGCAAACTATGGTAACGTATAAACCCGTTTTACTCGTAGTTGGAAATATACATACTTATACATAGTGAGACAGGGTACTATAATCACAGTACTAATAATAATTCAATATATAAAATGCTAATCAAGATTAAATTGATCTTATACAACTATGTATGATATTATACAGTTATTTACACACAAACTCTTTAACAGAAATTATCCTCTAGGTTACTGACACTTTTACATTTTTAAACCAATTTTAATAAAAATAACTCAATGTTTGTTGTTAGAAGAATGTGATAAATTAATTAGATACTTAATTTTTTTTTTATGAAAGTTTTTACGCTTATTTCCAATAGGCAACTTTCCTACATAACTTTTTACATAAGTTATCCGGAGTTTGATGTCAAATATAATGAGCAGGCATGTTTATATTTTAACTGGCAATTACCACAGAACACGATAATTAATTTTAATTACGAAATGTTTAAACGTAGGACATTCTTTTAGAAAGGTTTGGTAATTCAAAGCGTTCACGGGCCTAAAATAAAGCAAAGGTCAATCTTAATTTTATTGTTCACTTTCGTCACAAATCCATCATGACGCAGGCAGACCAAATTAGATAAACTCAACAAACGTTAATGATATGGTAATATACTAGTAGCTTGTTTCATTAATTAAAAATAGAATAATGTTATTGTAATTAATAAGTGTTTTAGGAAAGTATTTTTCATTTCATTTCATACTTATCACCTTAGTTGTGTCATAGTTTAGATTGACATCTGTACTTTAGTACGTTACGTAAGAAGGAGATCATGCAAAAAAACAAGTCATTTGAGTTTTTTTACATGAGATAGGCTCACGCTTGACTACAACTTACCTGATGTTAAGCAACGTAAACGATTACGACTACGATTTAGCGCGCTTGCCTAGAAGAAACCGATTCACTCTCGACTAGAACACCCATAAATTATAGTTCGAGGGGAAAAGAGATTCCGGCAAGGAGTTCCATAGATTTTTTTATTTATTTTTACCATAACATAATTGCTTCTTAATCTAAGATCTAGCGCGCTTGCCTAGAATAAACCGGTTTACTCTCATTATTGTTCATTGACATTTTATTTGAAAACTATTTTTGTCCGTTAAACTTTAAAGTAGGTAACGATAGATTACCCTCATTATAGCTCATTTTAAACATTCACACTATATCGGTCGCAAAGCACTTAAATGTGGTCTAACAAAATGAGGCTTGTACAAAATGCAATGCAATTAGATCGAAGCTAATTAACATTATGTAAAACTTATTCATTATTCAGCTACAAATAAAAAACAAAGATTATGCAACCGAAAACAATTTCTAAACTGAATTGATAAGGGTCAATTTGAGTTCATTTGTTTTAATTAAACAAATTACTCAAATCAAGCCCTCAAACTTTAACTACGTACTAGATGTGAATAATAAATTTAAAAAACGTTTTGAAATACATATATATTTCGTATATAATAATAAGTTTTAGTTTTTCATGAAAGCATTACTAATAAAATTAAAAAAATATAAATAAAATAATTAAGCATAAATAAATACGTAATAGCTAAATGATTTTAAATATTGTATTTTCATGACTTTAATGTACAAAGTTCTTACATCATGTTTGAACTTTTCTTACACGCAATGCGTATAAGTTTTTTAATTTGGGTCACAACTTATTACGCAGTTTTCACTTTATTTTTATTTGGAAAAAATACAAAGATTACCGGCGTAGTTATAATAAAATTCGTTTCGTATTTTATGGTTAATTTAAAAATTATTTACAAAAAATATTTAAAAAATTAAATGTTTAGGTTCCATAGGTACCTCTTTTTTACGTGGGATAGGTTTACGTTTGACAGCTTGCCTGATGTAAAAGCATTGCTGCAGCCTAACACGCTTACCTAGAAGATACCTATTAACTCTAGATTTGAAGACCCCTGGATTGTAGACCTAAATACTGTTCTATATTAATACGTATAAATTCACGTAATATTAACAGTGAAGCTACACAATATTCCTGTGTCAGACCTTTAGTGTTCGCATTACTTGCAGCTGTTACACAGTTTACTATCTGCACCAAATGCACGATAATATTGTATTACCTGATACTAATGAAAACGGTATGTAGTTTAAATATGTATGTTCAAGGAAAGCAATAGAATAATGTCACTACGGTTAAGATCGCAAAAGTAGCTTAATCCTGAAATTGTTTTCAATATTCGTTTTTAGTTTAATGATTAAAAAAATTTTTTTTTTAAATCAACTTACAAAACATAAAATACTTAACAAATTAGAGACTAATTTTGTTTCAATACATATGTTTTCCTCATTTTCAAGTACATACTTATAAAAAAATAAATCGATCAAGTTGAAATATTTTAAAAGAAGCATATTAAATGCAAGCAGTGCCTATTTCTTGCCGTGCAAAAAATACAGATTACTTGACTAAACAACGCATGCAATTAATTCTAATTTATTATTTGTGTGACATAAGTTTTAACTGTTGGATTATTTAAGAGTAACAACTAAAGAAACCTTCACGGAAGTGTAACTAACACCGTGTCAGTTTAAAGTATCCAATTAAAACTTGGTTGTTTACATTTACATGGATTGTTGGCCAATTTCTGCTCAAACACGTCAAGAGTATGTTACTAACACAAACAAACTCCGGCGTACAAAGTTTTCTACGTAGAGGCTAGGCCCACACTATAAGGGACTAAAATCACTGCATTTTAGTATTATTAAATGACTTAAAGAAAACCTTACCTACTTCATTGCCTAAAATTTAATTATTATTAGGTTGTTTAAATTTTTGGTATGGCAAGACATGTGCTTTAAATTTTATTTGATATACTAGCGGCACTCCATCTTTTCTGATAAAGTTGATGTTGCTGTAGCGTGTTTGATCGATAAACAAACACGTTTAAGAAGTTTATATTATTTTTGACTATTTATCTGTGTCTCTGTTTGTCTGTTTATTTAAAAACTAAAGATAGCAGAACGGATCATTAGTTATTGATATGTTGGTAGTATGAGGTCTTAGGAATGTCATAGGCTAGCGAGCGAAGCCGCGGACCTCCACTAGTTAGCAATAAAAAATGAAGTCGAAGTGCGTTACAACCCTAAAGCATCCCACGTATAAGTTAAAGCTCACAGTCGGTTACAGATTGAGCTTTTATAAGTCTTCGTCTGTGAACTTGCTTATTAGTTGCTTCTAGTCACTGACATTTCAGAAATTATACTGCAATAACCTTACATACGTAAAGAGATATTAGTGCAGCAACCACAACAGAAATTCAAAAACCTATTCAAAAAATTACCAATTTTGCTTTAATTTAAAAATGACAAAGAACTAGTGGTATGTACATATAAGTAATTGACATGATATAAAAGAAGAAATGGTTTATGTAAATTAATGTGGTGATAATAATGTAAGTAATTTAATGAAATATCAAATATAAAGTTGCATTAAGGTTTTTTTATCTCATATGTACTAAAAAAATACTATTCTCCTACCAAAAATTTTAGTGACGCTATTTGTAGTTTTTGTTCAACACATTTGTTCTTTTCCTGATGCTTACACTGTTGTGCTCACAAATTTTAAAAATAATTTAATATACTATTTTGTTACGCTGTACATTTTGTTAACATGCGTTATTTTTTATTCTAATTTATGTAGATCCCACTTGACTACAATACTCTTAAAAAAACATATCAATAGGTACTCGTTTTAGTTACAGTCTACCTCGATCACTATCTAACCACAGCCCCGTTTTGCAGCTGTTCCCACATGGCTACTACTATTTGCATTCAATTATACACTTGGCCTTTCAATCGCCTAATTGGAAACTCAAAGGCTCATTGGATCTATTTTCACTATTTGTGTCGAGTTGAAGTGTTAGTTAAATATTTGTAGTAGGTACCTGCTCGTAGTTTAAGTACTTTTGTGTACTTATTGTTTTTGATGGTCAGATGTTGTTTATTCATATGGGAAAATCTTTCCTAGTACAGAGATGAAGCCAATGTTAGTGAAAATTATATAAATAAATCTTAGATATTTGAGTTTTGGTCTGATGTCTGTAAAATGTAAAACTGTATTGACATACTTCATAATCAAAAGCTCAGTCTTTTCACCAATCTGACTGTTCAAAGCAAAACCTAACTTTGATTGGTAATTTAAACCGTAGATTTCATATTTCCTTCAAAGGCCACAAAATGTTTTCTCATTTCATTCCTTCAAAGCCCCACTATTATTCCCAACCATAATAATAGGACGAATTCGCTGAAGCATTTTAAAGTACAACAAAGCAACGATCTTAATTCGATTTCATGGTCGATGCGTTCACTCGCTTTGATGTAAATAGCAGTTTGTGCTTCGCAACGTCAGAGTTTCTGTAAGCCAAGGAAACCAAATTAAGAATCAATAGAGGGGACGTGAATTCTTTGGCGCCAACGGACGTCGAGATAAATGACTCAATTCAGAAAGAAGTGAGCGTCGACCATCGATAATGGCCACAGGGTACGGATCTCGGTCCCCACTAGTAATAAAAATCAAGCTTGATGAACTGCCGAACGAAAAATAATTCTCTTCAATTTTTCATTGGTAATGGTATCCGGAGCAATATTTTCTCTTTGAAGAAAAATGTTTATTCGATATCTCTATGAATTTGAAAGCCTCTTAAAAAGCTTTTATTTTAGTTTCAATTTAAAATTAGTCCAGAGTAAGCAAAGTTGTAATGGATTGTAAAATTATTTATACATAACGTGGTTGTTCGAGTGAATAAAATTAAAAGCTTCTTAAAAACCTTTAATATTTTTTGACGAAAAAGAAAAAGTTCTTCAATAATTATTTTTGACTTATCAATTGTTTAAGCAATTGCGCGTGAAACTGCGGGCAACCTTTAGTATATAAACGATATCCCAAACAATCCCAACTTTCTTTCTTCAGACAATAACATCACCCTCTTTTGTTCCAGAATGAAACTTTCGTGAGTTCCGCCAATGTGTGTCAGTATACGGACGATGCAACCCTAGCGGTGCCATCTAGTGTGATGTGAGCGAAGCTATGATACGCATCAGCCAGTGGGTGGCGATGGCGGCGGTGGTAGCGCTGGCCGGCGCGGTGCGGGAGTGGCACTGCGTCTGTAATCCAAGGGAATGCGAGGTGCTGGAGCCTAGTGGCTGCCCCGGACTTGGGATCATGGTGTTGGATTCTTGCGGGTGAGTTGATTAGATTAGTGTCCGGTTTTAGACGCTAGATGGCGCTGTTCATCAGTTTCGTTTCACTTGTGACCCCAAACAGCTTACAAGTGTTGGTTATAAGAAAATCACCCAACGGAGTCTGGAGTAGAATCGAATGTATGAAATCAATAAGTAGGTTTGATTCCTTTAACTAATTATTAATTTGAGGCCTACTGCATTGGTAAAAATATACGAATTTGAACCAATAACCAATTAGATATAATGATCAATTTTACCACATTTTATTTAGAAAACAAATATTTTTGACAGCATATTCCTAATACTATTCTAGAAAGAAAATCTAGAACAGAAAATCGACTTTTGATGCTGATTACCTAGCTCAGGCGAATCATTATTTCTTTGTATCAACTTCCAACCTACTTCTACCTTTCCTATTTTCTCAGGGAGCCGGTGAAAATGGCAATGCCTATTAACCTCAGCGATATCGGGCTAGCTGACCTTGTTTCCATAATACCTCACTGGCGACCTATTTACCTTGCTATTATAATAGTTGACCATTTTAAAGACTAGGGTATTTTTTATAAGTTTGCTCGCGGTTTTATCGGCTTTGTATCAAGATTATAAGTAACTCATGTCACTCTTGAAACCCTGAATTATAAGCAAACAAATAATCACATACGAAGTAATTGCTACAATTTGTTACGGACGTGCGGTATATCAATATATAGGTTTATTTTATTGTAAAAAATAAATTTTGAAAACTAAGCGAGATTTATTGTAAAATAATATTTGCACCTCTACTAATTGGACCATATAACTTAGATCCGCTTCCTGTTGTGATTGTAGCCAAGTTTTAATTGCCCTATAAATCGAAGACTTTGAAATCACACGATAAAGAGAATCTCTATCTCCAGGTAATTACCGAGGGCTTTTACCAAAAAACTTTCATTCGTCGAGGGACTGATCCACTTAAGGTGAAGTTTCAAAATAGGGAAGTCGAAAGAAAACGCAATTACTGAACTTTGAAGCTCGTTTCGCTCGCAGCGTTAATATAAACAAAAATATCTTTCAGAAAAATTAACATCTTCACGATTTCCAGGCTCGTTGTTGACTCCGCGGTCGAGTAAATACCAAATAGACCAACACGAATTTAAGAGCCGTTCCGCTAATCTCCTTTTCTGTTTAATTTCCGCTGAAATATTAAATTGTGCCGTTTTCTTTTCTAGATGCTGCAAAGTGTGCGCGCGAACGTTAGGCGAGGACTGCGGTGGTTTTAGCGGGACTTGTGAGCCAGGACTCAAGTGTTTCGAGGGTTCTTGTACGCCGATCACGTGAACTGAATAAAACCTAATCTGTATCATATGTGTATAGTGTTGTTAGTCATACGAAACATATCCACGACGACGTACCAACGAGAGGACCACACGCGGAGACGCGCATAGAAGTAACGGAGTCGTGTGACAATAATTCATTCGAGATGGTAAGGAACCGGGGAACGAAACAAGACTCTACCTGCTGTTGATGTCGGTATGATTATTTCCGTACAGAAAGAAGGCAAATTTTATTTTAATGTTCGTACCGGCAATAGAGCTCGCGATAAAATCGGCATCGCTGCCATTTCGCTCGTTAAAACCCCATTTCACTACATTCTCTAACCTGAATTTGTTTGCCAAGATACGTGGAGCAGTACGACAAGCTGAAAGTTATGTTTGTGTGCGTAATTATTGTTTGCTACAACAATGTGGGTTACTCCTTTACTTATTCATGGTTATGACGCAGTTGGTTTACTTATAAGTACCCAAGTTTAAATGCTGTTTTGAAAATGTTGTACAATATATAATAAGAGATATACATATATTACAAGATATGTCTGTTTTGTAATTTGAGCAGGATTTTGAAGATTGCTGTGTGCAATCACGACTGCTCAGACTCACATTTTTTTCTATCTGTCGTATCACAACCCTGTTTCACATACAAGACACCAAACTAAGTAAAGCTATTAAAATTGTAATTCCATCTTATAAAACAGTTGCAATTTTGTCTTCATGGAATTGATATAAAAAAAACAGTATAAAAATTATGATATCTACTAAAGTTGATAATGGGTTCAATTTAAAACCTAAAAACCTTTAGATTTGGCCGATCTAGATTGTGTTATTTGTATTTCGTATTGATAATAACTGTCACTTTTATAACATTTATTACTTATCTGTAACCTAAATGAGTTTGAAACAAAATAACTTAAATATAAAGTTAATTCCCTTGTATTATAGAATTTTGTATCTATAGTTATATATCTATTCTATACTTGAGTGTGCTTCCAGATAACAGTAGTAAGTACATCATTGTTCTGTGAATGGAAGATCAACATAAAAAATGCAAAATCATATGAAAGTAACGAAATAGTAATCACAAATGAGTGGATTCAATTTTGCTTGTTTAGCTACTGAATGGGATATTTTTATAATAAAAACATATTGTTGCCGAACTCCATTGCGATGCCTCGCAGGGATACCAGCAACTATTGATACTTGTATGAAGATACTCGTACGGAAACTTTACGTTAGTTAAATGATAAAAGAAATACTTTTTATAGTAAATGCTTTAATTTGCAGTAGGTACAACAGTTCTGAACGGGCAAGCAAGCAAGCGCATCCGATCATCCGAGCTTAGCTTTTATTTTCCCGCCAAAATCTCTAATATTTTTCCGTTCCTGTCAGTTTGACGTACCAGTCAAACTGACAGCCAGCAAATACTCTTTTTGAGCAAAGAGGTTAAACTCATTGATGCAAAGAGGTTACTGTACTCATTTGATGTAAAAAGGTTGAACTAAATTTTAATTCTAATTTGATAAACATAAGTTATGGTATTTAGTATGTCGGTAACAATATCGTATGAAAGAAATCGCTAATCCTTTTATTACAAATGTTTGCATTGAAAAAAGTAAAGACCATTTTGTAGACATTTTTCACCTTTTTTTCACAGTCATTTTTGCTGAATAAATGTCACTTTGGACATGCCATCAGAGTCTTTTCCATCAACATAGTTTTGCTATGAAAATAAAATGATATGAATACTTATAGCTTAAATGAGCAGTTTCGCATCCTATCATGGTGATTATGTTCGTCAGTTTTTCTGTAACTTTATCAACAATCTCAGTGCAGTTAAGCACTTTCAAACATAAGTAAGGTAAATATTCTATAATTTTGTAAATATTGTTCGGGTTAGCATTTTTATCTTGTAGTTGTAATATTGTATAGTAACGTACCTTTGTAATTGGTATTGCAGAAGTTAGAGTAAGAATTTAACAGTATTGTTTTAGTTTCGTTATAAACATCTGGGAATAGCGAAACAGAATCGTTTTTTTGTTATTCAAGAGTAGATGATCTTGTTTTGTATTTAAATAAGGTTTTTTTTTTGGAACTGGAAGTTTTTTTGTATAATAATAAATGATGATACATTGTTTAGTCAGCCAAAGCCCAAGAAGGCTTTTAAAAAAAACTAGATAGGCTTACGCTTGACTACAATTTGCCTGATGTAAAGCAACGTTATCAAATATATAACGATCTTGCGCGCTTGCCTAAAAGGAACCAATGAGAAGGCTGGTTCTTGATGCCTAATAATTTTACCAATAACATTCCACCAGGCAGCCTAGCAGTGCTAAATAAACTGGGAGAAACGGGGAGTCATATAAGATTTTTTGCTTGTGTTTTAACTGTATTTCATATTTGTATGATGTATATATTGTGTTTTGTTGTATGTATGCATATTTTATTGTTCTAAAATAAACTCATACTATAATTCTATGATGGTTGTTTAGCGTTGAACAATAAGTCAAAATTTATTGGTTTTTAATACATTTGGCTATAAAAACTAGTGTGATAACTGTCATAATAAAACAATAATGTATCTTTTGAAAAAGAGCATTCACAGCTTTTCCTAATGTGTTTTTTTTTTATCCTACATTAAGCTTCAAAATAAACTTAATTAGCAAGTTTGTTTGTTTGTGTTTGAATTAAAATTATTATGTAAGTGTATGAAAAAAATACATAACCTATATTTTTAGTAGCCTAACAGTATGTAAGCCATAGATTTTCATGTGTAACCTGAGTAGATATTGTATAACTTCTAAATACGATGTAAAATATAACAATGCTACTCGTTAACTGTGCACATAAGAATAAATAAGTTAAAACTACAAAGTTGTGTTGTATTTTTATTGCATCCATCTTGCATTTGTTATTGAGGCACAAAATTATAAATTTGTCGTCTCAATTTTTTTTTCTCTTGTGACTAAAACTTGTTAAAGAGGCTTTTCTGTGACATGTAGGTAAAGAAAAAGAAGTCTAATAAATTACATAAATCATCTTTGAGTCGTATTTCCTCAAGCCCGTGACTCTAACGCAGAATTAATTTGCTAGGGCAGTTCTCTTGGGCAGATACATCGTGGTGGGTGCCCAGGTCCTCGGATGTTGTGATCCTCAAACAGGTTGGTTTCCTCATGATGTTTTTCTACACTGCTAAGCGAGTGCAAATCATCACTTTACTTAAAAATACAACTGATGTAGGGCCGGATTTGAACCTGGGTGCGTCTGGATGAAAAGCAGACACTGGAACCGCAGAGCCACACTCACATTTTTAACCAACTTCAAAAAAGGAAGTTGCCAAGTCTTCTGAAAGTTTATATGTACACTAGCTGTGCCAGCGACTTCGTCCGCATAGAATAGTTATTACCATAAGAACGATTCTAGTGAGTTAATCTTATAAGATAGACATATACTGTTGTAAACATTTTGTTAGATCATTTCAAGAGGAATAATTCTTTCAAACGTTTTTTTGATATCTTGAACCGTTTTCGCAGCACACGCAAGGGAAGCCCTCAAAGATGAATAATTTTTCCCGTTTTTTTTTCCACATTTTCCTTTGTTTCTTCGCTCATATAAGTTGCAGTGTGATTTTATATAGCCGAAAGCCATCCTCGATAAATGGTCTATCCAACACAAAAAGAATTTTTCAATTCCCACCAGTAGTACCTGAGATTAGCGCGTTCAAACAAACTCTTCAGCTTTATAATATTAGTATAGATAGTATAGATTCACAGCATTCATGAAGCATTTCATTAACCTGTCTACGTATGATAGATTGAACGACCGCAAAGAGAATACAATTAATAAACTTTTCCAAAAGTCAAGTTTGAACTGTTTAATTATTCACATTGTAGTAAACATTCGACAGCACCAAGTGTCTGAGTGCTCAAAAACTCATTTAAATTCAAGGATTTCTCTAAACCCTTTCACAAATCAGACTATTTTGACTTGAGTGGTGAAAAGGCCACTTTTGCTTTAATTAAAAGTGTAATTAAAATTTTATTGCTTTTCATTTGCAAAAAAATTCATTTGGGCCTTCTGTTGGTTTTAATTAATGTGAAAATTATGGAAACATCATTCATGACAAATATATGTTTGCTAAGAGCGTGGCATTGTCTCATCTCCTAATCGTTTTTGAGCATAGATTTGGTAAGTGGTTTTCTTTAGGGAAAAACTAAAATTCAAATTCAAAATTCAAAGCATTTATTTGGACACACAGGACACAACAATATATACATACAAAAGTTAACAACAGATAGAAAAGAAAGGTATTACGTTACATTGATGTATCCCGTGCGTCAAAAAAGGTCATACCTCAGCATTAATGCTGCAGATTGCTCTGCACTACTATACTTCATTTGCTTTGTTTGGTTAGAAATTTTATCTTTCTCAAATTTCATTCATGAAATATCCAAATTCATTATAATCGTCTTAATGCTAATAAGCTTAAGTTTCACTTTATCCGTATAAAACAGACAGTCAAGATAATCGTAGGTAAGATAATGATTTAATCTGTTAGCCGTTATATGTACATACATCAAATACTTTAAAGACCTAAGTAATTGGTATTTCAATTTTTTTTTGATGAGATCATTGAGTGTCTTACAACATCTTCGACTTCTATATGTTGGTGGATTGACAGACGAACATACAAAAAAAAATTGGTAAGCAAGTATTCTAGATTTGAATAGGTATTTAATAAACTGTAAATACTGAGTTTAGAGGGTTTATTATTGTTGTTTCAGTATAAACAACGTAGTCCTTGAAGTCTCGAGGGAGATATTGAATGACTCTTAATAGGCTACAGGCTATCGAGTCAACTATCTATCTAGATTAATTATACCTAGTTTGTTGGAATAAATTATTGTCTGGCGTATCAAACAAAAATAGTATATTATACACACAAGCTTTTCCTTAGTGCGGGACTAGATTGTGCTCTGTGCAATGTCCCGGAATATTTATTTGTTTTGTTTTAGTAAATAAGTTCGCATGAGGGTGGCTAAGAAGAGTATAGCAAACTTTTTGAAGGACTTCTAAAAAGTGATATCTGACCAAGCAAGTCAAATGTAAATTGCACTTTGATTTTATGCAGGCGTGGCTGTTATGAGAAGAAATATTTTATTATATTAAATTTAGATGGTATTCACAAATGGATATGCACTGCGCCGCAGCCTTATGGATCAAATGGTCTTATTACAAAACGCGGTTTAATAATAAGTCCAAAACTTTTACCAATGATAAATCGACGATCTAATTTGAAGTTAACATTTTCATTGTTTATATGTGACGTTTGATCAACAAGAACCAACTTTTTATTTTAAAAGTCCTGGACTAATATTTGAACCACGTTTTGTTATAAGACGGAAATAGTCTGATTCATAAACTACATAATATTGTACTCGTAATTTATTTTGGTATAATAAATATAAAATACAGAGACGTTTTATGTAATGTTAACCAAAATGTTTACTCTGTCGGGGACAGAGTAAAAATTTTACACATATTTCATTTCACACTAGTCATTTTCTATAATAATTGTAGATATAATAAATGAGACGTAAAATATTCTTTCTTAACGTCGCATTTATTATACAGTTTATATTATATATGATAGCTAGCTATAGACCAACAAACAAATACGATATTTTAAATAGAAACAATAAATACTATATTTTATAAAGAAGCAATGAATAGAAAATTGTATATAATACAAAAAGCTTTTATTCCAATGACAATCAAGATGAACAACCTTCGTCAAGATGTTAACTGGTCTGTGGTGATGTAAGGAACCAAGTGGTGCTTACTAAATAGACAGTGAAAAAGGTTCCTTTAGTTTTCTTTTGAAAGGGTAATTTTAGGTGTATTCGTTAAAAGGGTTACCGTACGAAGTTTTGGCGTAAAGGGCAGATGAATGTAGCCTCGAAAAACGGGCAGGGTTTTTTTTTATATAAGTTAGGCAAGGTTTGATAATGTTGCTAAGGTAATATTTTTCATGGATTTGACCAATAATTATGTATTTCAATTCATTTATTGTTATTATATCTTAGGCATATCAAACACCACTTTTTTATCAATGTTAACTATAGAGGCCAAACCACACTATTAGAATTTTTAGCATACATATTTATAGCATTTTACACATTATCGCAGTAAAAACCTTTATATCTAAAGTCAAATTAAACTATCCAAAAAAGTTTTATCTGTATTTTTATTATATATGTTCATCCAAATGTTTTATCAGTAAAATGATTAAAAGTACGAGCAAACGAGTAAACAAGAATCCAAAGTAATACCTATACAAACGCAAAGCAATCTCATCTTTGCAGAGTGTGGGTTTTCAAATGATTCAAAATCCTCATATCTATGTATTTACACAGAACAGATTAAAGGGCAACTTTGAGGAGAGTTGGCGTTAAACCGGAATTTACACAGATAAATTAAATACTTCATTCAGTATAAACAAATGGTATTGAAAAAACTTCAGATTTCCGCCTAATCTTTCTTTGTTTCTTCCTTCTAATGATGCCAGTTTTTCAAGCCAGGACAGCAAGCCAGCTTGTATTTCTATATAATGTTTGTAGTCAAAACTGGCTTCATCGATACCTACATATAATAAAGCTAGAGTGGGTCGAAAGTCTGAACATTAAGGATTAAAAAAAAATGATTGCTACTTTGACTTGATAGCAGAACACGTTCAAACAATTTCTATAAATTTTGTCTGTTTAACTTATCACGCAAAAACAGAACGTTCACTGAATCATCACGTTTTTTATAAATGTATGTAGGTAGTTTGAGATCATAGGCTATGTTTCATCCTAAAATAGTGCGAGCGAAGCCACGGGCGTCTACTAGTACTTTATATAAGTTCACATTCAGATAAAATTCACCTTTTCATAATTAAAAAATGTATACCTTCGCAGTCTCAAAAACATCAGTAAGATTAATTCCTCCGCTTCACAAAACAAAGTTCAGTTACACACATAAATTGGTGTTCTTTCGAGAAACATTACTTGTTTGCAAAGTTTGTACCTAATTGTATGTATAATAAGTATGTATTTACAAAAGAAAAGTATATAAGTATTATATCCGTTATCTAGTACCCATGATACAAGCGCAAGCTTAGTATGGGGCTAGATGGCGCTGTGTGATATGTCCTGAAATATTTATTGATTTTATTTTATAATTCACCAAGAGCACAAAACAATAACATCTCCGTTCGTATTTTGGAATCATTTTTTCAATTATCGTGACTCGTGTAACGTAGGTAGTTATAATAAAATATTTTTATGTTATCTCTTATATCGAGGTCATAGAAGATCAAATCCTATGTATAAAATGTTATGTTAATGTATTGATAATGGGTGTACTGTTAATCCTCAATCTTAGTGGATAGAAATGATAATAGTTACATGTAGTCTCTCTGTGAAGAAATACGACTCAAGATATTAAGTCGTATTTCTTCTTGGCTGAGGGTCGTGACTCCCCCGCAGAAGTAATCCGTTAGAGTTTTCTTAGGTAAATACATCGTGGTGGGCGCTCAGGTACCACCAGCGCTCCGGGACCACGTAAGAAATATGAAGTCAGTCAAACACCTCGTCAGCATAATATACTCCATTATCTAGAAATGTTTTTTGTATCCCATAAATAATAAGAAATAATAATAAAACCGGGACATTGCACATAACTGTATACTGTTATCATTGTATAAATGTATAAGTACTGTACTGTATAATTGATTACAATTGAGTATGGAGATACACAAGATTAACGCATAACATCACACCATAAGACACCACTGGTTTATAAATCCAACAATTGCCACAAAATTAGGAGCTTGTCAAGGCACCTTAAGCTTATTTACGTCATAATTTTGTAATTCCGTATTTTTCCTCAAATGTAACTTGTTTAAGCGCTCCGGTATAAATAGAGACGACAAGTCTTTGTGAGATAATCTACTTTAACACCCAAATCTAAATTAAATTCACTAGTATACAGCTTTTCTCAGTAAACTTTAAAACTAGAGAATAATGTACAAACTAAACTATCTGCCACTAGACTATCGCCGCCAGACAAAAGGCTGTAAAATAATTACGCGAGCTCAAAGATAAAACAACAGCCGTCTCGTTGCTAAGTGCCCATTCTGTTCACTATTTCACCCTTTATACGGACGCGTTTAATTTAAAACTTTGTTCTATGTGGGACTAATCTTGCCTCCGTGTCAAGGGAAGGTCCCGACCGTTCCCAGGGTCACTGCATGGATATTGACCACGTTTCACAATTACAATTTTACACACATCTACCAGTTTATCAAGACCTCTATATTTTGAAGCGACCGTTACTCGTCTTCCACAATGACGTTACGATTCCTACACGTGCCAGGTCGAAACAATTTGGACGATTTATAATTTTAATATCAGCGGGTCATCGTTTCGTGGATGTAACAAGTGAAATTAGGGACAAAATTGAATCTTACTCGAAAAGTTTACGACGTTGTAATTTTTTAGCGGTTTACCTTTAACTTCGACATGAGAGATCAAAACTAATTTTATGGTATGTTTGCTGTATTTTAATAAGCAAAACAGTATATAAATTGGAAAATAGGTAGGTTAACTAGTCACACGGAAAGTTATTGAATGAAACTCAGGGCCAGCAAATACAATGTAAAGAAAGAAAAAAAACATATACAGTCACAAGCTAAAAGATTTATTTACTGCTCTGATTTTAAATATAAATACTTTCATCGCAGTCACAATTTGCACAAAATAATTACCGACCCATCCAAATAGATACCTGAATCCGATACAAACGAAACATTATCAGGAATCCCTGTTAAACTAACGACCAACAAATATACTGGTTCCAACTACATTTTATATATACGTGTCGATATCATGCACAGATGTTTAAGTGAGTTGATAGATAGATAGATAGCGCTTGGTTGACGCGACGCATGACCAAAATACTGGCCTTTTTCTGGCTCAACGTGTCAGCATTGCCATCCAGCGTGGTAATGCGGCCAGCATGCTGGGCACGCTGACCTTTGGTAGTGGGCTGGAGCACTTAGATTATCTTGAGGCTTTTCTAAAGATTTTCTAAGTGCCCCTTTTTGTAGTAGTTAGTAGTAGTATGTTTAGTTTTTTTTCCCTAGTTTTTATATTTTATTATTGTAAATAAAGATATTAAGTCAGACGTTGATAGATGAAATACAACAAAAAGGCGTTAGTTATACTAGTTACTAGTTTACTTCTAACATATGCAAAGTCAACAAGATCTATGTAAATGTAACATGACACTCCGTAACGTTAGTCGGTACCTAACGTAAGAAAAATAGTGAATATATAATAAAGTTTGCCTATTTTGTGAGTAACAATAAAAATTCCATGAAAGTTGTTGAAATCAGAATATTCTTGAGGATAATGAGTACAATTAGCCTTAGGTAATAAAATAATCTATTTTATTTTCAATATTTATTAATTTTCTTTCGATCTATATAATAAAATAATTGGATTGTAACCATTACATACTCCCGTAAGAAAATCAATAAGAAAAAAACAATATGCATGCAAATAATTTTAATAAAGGATGATAATTCTGACAGCTGTCATGTCCAATTTTTTGCGAATTTGACGTAAAATGTATGATGTTAACTGTCAAAATTATCATCATAATATAATAAACAAATATATATATATATATATATATAAAGCAAACTTTAGTCTATACAGCATGAATCCAGTCAACAAGATATAAAACCTGTGACAGTACCCGAGTGATGTTTTAATTACACGCGCCGTCGAGTACATACGTTGGTGAGAATGTGTTTTATTTCCCCTTGTTCCACATTACAGCAGACGTGAACGGCCAATGGGACTGCGGAGACCTATTACGATGTATAGTGTTGCGATCTTCTAACTGCTCTAGTGTTTTATGATTATTTGAGGAGGATGCACGCGGAAAAGCGCCAGATATTTTATAAGAAAAAAGTATTTTTTAAACTGCATAGTTAAATATCTGGCCACCTTATCGCCTGAAACGTTACCTACGCTATTACACTTGTTATAGAGCCATAAAATGTATTTACTGATTGGCGACAGTTCGTACCGTAGCTTTTTTTTATCTGCGTATCAAAGTTTACTACAAAAGTAAGATAAAATACAAGTTATAAAACCAGATTTCGTGAAATAACCTCGATCACAATTTAAAAAACATACCTTGTTTTTATGTACGCAGATTTATCATAATCATCATCCTTTTATCGCCCACTGCTGAGCATAGGACTCTCTTCTTGTACGCCATTCGTTCCGGTCCTGTGCAGATTAAATACAGTTATAATATACTTATAACCATAGAGTAATATAATATACCAGGGTTATAACAATAAAAAATATAATGGCGTATTTCGACTACATAAAAATAAAAGATAAATTATTACTTCTTTAAGGTTACTTACGTCGATTAGGTATTTTCAAAACTTTAATTACAGGCTTACGTGAACCACTCCAGGCCTTCCCTTAGCGTGTACAAAAAGGATAAGACCTATCCCACGTTTAAGGCGAGATAACTTTTTATAAACTTAAATAATGTTTCGATTTTAACTACCTCAGGAGCAAAATAAAATTGTACATAGGAGAATTCACTTATATACATATTAAATCATATATTCAACAGGAATTAAGTTTATATGCTTTAAGTAGGGATAAAAAACTTAAATTCTGTTCAAAAACCATAAACAAAAATTTTTGTAACATAATATTGTATTGTTTCATAAATTGTTTTCTGGAAGTCTGATTGTTTTTTATACAACCATTCGTTTTTTTTTTTTTTTTACGTTTTTAGGTTTACGTTTGACTACAGCCTGCCTGATGTTAAGCATTGCTGCAGCCTAGGGTGTAACACGTTTACCTAGAAGATACCTATTAACTCTAGATTTGAAAACCCCTGGATTGTAGTTCGCAGGAAACACAGCTTCTGGTAAAGTGTTCCAAAGCTTTGCCGTCCGTACAATAAACGACTATTATTACTTATTTTCTATTTGAGATCACATGAAACGCTAACAATCCAATCATTTGATGATTACCTAATATGAACATATTTAAGATGTTACAACGAAGACAATTCTTATATAGGTACAAGAGAAAGATTCCAAAGTCCAGCCATTCTAAACTCTAAGACAATATTGTCCATGTCAGTTCAGTGCCTCATTCCAACTGTCTATATACACATATTAATAGGTACAGCAACGAATTGAAGACACGTTTTCCTTTTCTTCGGAAGATTCGCGTAACCTTGTTTTGGTAAATAAAGTTAACTCACTTTTCCAGTGGTTCTCTTGAAAGAGCTACTTTCCCCTAAGTTTACTTAAGGATTACCGCTCTGTGTTATTGTGCGTTTATTCGTTTTGAATGTAAGATTGTTTTTGTCTAAACTATTAATACTTACGGTTTATATTTGGTTTGCGCAAATATGACCACATATCCGAATTTCGAAAAAAGCTCAAATGGTTACCTATCCGCTTTCGCCGTAATGCTCATATCCTATCCCTTCTGTACAAAATCCTCTTCAATGCTTTCACTCCGCTTTATCTAAAAGAAAGATTTTCTTATGTCACGGCTTCCCATACCGACTCCCTGCGAACTTCCCGTGTCCTCCGCTTGTGTATCCCTGACTTCAACCATTCCAACCTTGTCTACCACTCTTCTTTCACCATGCAAGCTATTCGCTTATGGAATGATCTGCCACTTCATATTAGGCAGGCCAAATCCCTTCCTATTTTTCAGAGCTTGGTTCATAATTATTATATGCATGACTAATTTGTGGACTCAGGTTTTTTTTTTTTTTCCTTCTTTTTGAGTAGGTTTATTATGTGTTGTTTTCCTTTCTCTGTTTGTAATAGATATAAATGTAGGCATTTTACATGTTTTTAGGTTTTTAGTTGTTCTTTTTGTTAAATTATTATTAAGTTGTATTAGTTTTATTAGGTACGCCAGCTTTACTGGTTTCCTATCGTTGTTTTCCAAACTAGGTTGCCTGGAAGAGATCACTCTAAGTGATAAGGCCGCCCTCTGTCCCAATATTATGGTTTTTTTTTTTCTTTATACTTGTGTTCTCTTGCTATATTGGTGTACAATAAAGAATTTTTGATTTTGATTTTTTTTTTGAATACTTTAGGAAAATATTAGTGGAATCACACAAAAAAATTGAAAGTGCATCTTTTAAGTACTGGACTTTCAAAGTATTTTTTTAATGTCTGTTAAGTTATTGAAAGACCTAATTTTGAATAAAAAAAAACATATTTTCTATACTGAAAACTGTTTATCCAGGACTTACGGAGTATCAAACTATAGTCTATACACCGCCATGTTATATCTCTAAGACAATAACTGCTAAAAACGTTCCATATTCCCAAACACTAAAGAAAAACGGGTGCAAATAAAACAATCTCGTAAAATTTTAGGTGCGTTGTCCGAAATAAAAGGCCAATTCGGGCGGTCGAGCCGTAAATCTGAACAATCGCAACATCACGGTCCTTGTGCCATGATGCTGTCTACAACAAAAGGCAAGTGTGGTACACAAAGGCTATTGAATGCGACGGTGGCGCCTCTGGCCCCTTGGGCTGCCATAAGCGGCATGACATAAAACTAATTGGCCATTACTGTGTTATCGTACCCACTTGTCGTAAAATGGCGGTATCGTGATCGAAGGCGGACTATGCAGATCGCTGTTTGGAGTGGTCGCTTGACCACGCGCTTAGGATTTAGCTGCCCATATTATACTAGTCAGGGATAGATTATTGTCCGTTTAACGATCGCACACTAAACGAAAGCATCCATAGACCAGTAAATTTCCTTTGTGTTAAGTAAAAATGTAGGTCCCGACTGTTAATCATAGTAGAACTGTAACAGACGTTAAACCAAGTTACATGTCTTTAAGATGTCTTGAAAAACTATCGACTATGGAGTGGACTACTCACAACATTTGATAAGATCAGTAAATGAAGTATTTGATTCGAAACCGTTGTGTATACTGTAGCAGATTGCAAAAAAGAAAGTGTAATCGTGATACAAATACTAATAAAATCTAGATTGCAAAACACAGTAAAAAGCTTCTCTTTACAGCTCAATACTAAAGCGTATTTACAAATCGACTCCAGTTGCAAGTTTGCTTAATGCACTAAGATTCTATGAAAGCTCTTCTAATAAAACCTGCTCCAAGTGAAAAGTAATTTATTCAATCGTTAACTTATTCAGCACACACACACATTTTCACATTCTTCACAAGTCAATATGTTTGTCTATTAATTTTGGACAGACTTTTAGGAAGTATTGATTAAATTTTAGACTTGTGATAATTTTGTGTTTTTGTTTCTATATCTAGAAATATTAAAATGTATTATGATTTGATAAATAGCTAATTAAATATGATTTTGTCAATTTTTTTAAATGATGTTACATCTACCTTACCATACCTGAGGTACCATGGTACCTTATAATAATATACCTACCTATAGAAATTGTTATTGTATGTACAATCTGTAATAAATATACAGTTTTAACTTGCCAAATAACAACAAAAAGAAAAAACAAAACGTTAAACTATCTGGCAGAGCATTCATTCAAAGTTGCAATAGTTCACATTTTAAATTCCGTCTGCGAGCATATATGGCGGCGGGTAAGCTGCATTCATTTGCATGTTATATGAATAAACATCGGAATATTTGGCAAACATTAGTGGGGTAGATAAAAGTTGGCACTGCCCTAGGGAGTAAATCGAGTGGAACTGCTATCAGGCCTTGTAAATAGTAATTGAAACTGCTGAAAAAAGCGGGGTTGCTCACATAGTATATACTATGTATATTGAAGTACTATTGAATTTTAAAGAGAATTTCAATTAAAATATGGAATAAATAATAACTACTTATCATAAATGATTTAAAAAAAAACACATTTAATATTAAACACGAAATATTTTTAGCATACATGATTCATGATTCCCACGACACAGGGAAACCTAGTGTGGGGATCACAGTCAACATCATTTACCCATTTATTTTTATATAGCCTTTCTGATCCAATTTTCTTTAAGTACAAATGATGTATACTAGTCTAAGAATTTTTGTGTAAATAAAGTAAATATTATATTATTATTATTATATTATACAAAATGTTTCTGAAAGAAAAAAAACTAGGACGCAACTTATCATTTTTGCCTTTTAGCCATATAGCAAGTTGCATTTCAATAACTCACAATTCCATAATTTTCATGTCTCAGATTGTTGTTACACACAAAATTTAAGAAATCATAACCTTCAACATTTCAAAGTCGGTTATAAAGTTGGCGCAACCCTGGCAGTAAATCGCGCGGAGATGATATCGAGCCCTGGAGCGAGTCATTAAAATGAAATTTGCTTCCATATTAGCCATGGCATCGCGCCGGGTCGGGGTGGGAACCACTAAATGCCATATGCTTGTCGTATACTGGGTACAATATAACAGTGACATTTCTATCACGCAAAAATATTTAAAAAAAAAGAAAAAAATAAGACATTAATTTGGGACAAGGGGTGGCTTGACTTGGAGTGATGTCCTCCAGGCAACTTAGCTTGCTTTGATTACCGTATATAAATCTGTATCGGTGGCGTACTGTCTTTATTATTTCAGAGATAAAGGCCCTTAGGGCGGCTTGATAAACTCTGGGCATCATAGTTGGCCACTTTCATTCTATTAGAATAAGATTTCAGAGATCGGTAATTTTACCTGGAGCGAGTCATTTAAATTAAATTAGCATCATTTGCAAATTTCCATATTAGACATGGCATCGCGTCGGGTCGGGGAGGGAACCACTAAATGCCATATGCTTGTCGTATACTGGGTACAATATAGTCCTCCTTGGCGTGTCCGCCAATGGCGAATCTCGACTACTTATTTTTGTTATAGTTATGAGTTGATGATTGGTTTTGTTTTGTTTGTGAGTTTGCGAGCCGTGTACGGATTCATGGCTCGTAAACCCAAATTTAGTTTTTAAATTGCTATTGCATGGTCACAGTGATATTGACCACTATCATTTTAAGTAGAAGTACATGCAGGCTTTGAGTGGGTTTTACGAAATAGGCGTTTGGCGTCAAGGTCTTCTACACGCTTTTCTTCGTAGGTGTTGACGGCATTATGAACTGACTTGCGCCATTTATGACTGTTTTTGGCCATAAATAAATTTCTTTGGATAATACAACAATGGGGAATATAACAGTGATATTTCTGTCAGTCAAAAATACCTTATTGATTAAATAAAATAATTAGGTATTTAAGGATACCTATTGCTCAGTGCACTTTCTAACTAAATAAACACTGGTATGATGGGTACTAGATTATTGTTCACCAAATTTGAATCAAATACACTAAGAAAAAATAGTACGTATCTAATATTGGGCCAGTGAGCGGCCTTATCACTAGCAATTATCTCGTCCAGGCAACTTAGCTGAGATAATTTTGACAGGAAATCGGTATCGATGGCGTAATGTCTGTGTTATTTTAGAGATGGGGAATATTACTATATCTATGAAATTTGCTTCCATATTAGCTATGGCATCGTACTGTGTGTTTAACACCTGTTAAATAACTCTTTATATGTTTTTAGATTGAAACATTATATTTCAAAACTAAGTTAAAATATATTAATTAGAATACTGATTGTCCAATATACCATAACCACATTCTGAGAACTGAGATGCCAACTATCGGACGCTAAGTTTCATTCACAGAATTCATTAACTTGTAATTAATATCGTATGAAACCAAGCTAGTGATCTATAGTTCTTAGTAAAGTTGTGCATTAAAAAACCTCAATAATCTGATTAACAGTGAATTTTCTAGAGAAAACTAATATGGTTTATTTATAGCTGTACTTCTAGTGATTGCATTGTTTGTTTATCGATTTCTCTTACTTTTTATTGGCGCTTGCTCATATGGCAATGTATTACACCAGATGATATACCATGGCAAGATATTACACCAAGTTTAGAATTAATGTTTCACTACAGTTAGGTATATTTATACATACCAAAACAAAATAACGGCCACATCTTGTGAGGAAGTAAGAATCAATTTGAATTTTATTTGGTTTTTAATATTAATGAGATAAGACACTCGCTAAACATATTATTAAATTCCCGTTCTAGTAAATAACATACGTATTAAATGAAGACACACAAAGCAATATCATATACCAATGCATGTTTACATATTACCCAATAACAGTTAAGCACTATACTCGTATCTGCGACGTTAATATCATCAGGTTCAATAAGCCAGACAATTTCTATAAGGCTGATATTATGCGGCACCACTAACGTACTGAATTTACGCCAAAGTGCCAATAAATGGGTGGTAGGAAAATACTATGGAGCGTTTTCGTTTAGGGAAGAGTTAAATTTGCACGATATTAGCTGCGACGCGATGGTTAGGTAGATAAGGTGATCTAGGAAGACGTTATGCACGGAGTTAGTCGAGTGATGTGTTATGGATTTTGACATGTGGATAGATATGATAGATGCCGATATTGTATGTTAATAGCAGTAGATACAGATGTACTTAATGTGTTGCCACTAACCGCCATGTTAACAAAAAATAACCGGCCAAGTGCGAGTCGGACTCGCGCACCGAGGGTTCCGTACAAACCTGCAAGGTTTACAAAGTATTTTGTGATGTAACTAAAAATTTATGGTTTTCGTAATTTTTCCTTTATCTATGCTATAAGACGTTGCTTCGTACCAAATTTCAAGATTCTGAGTTCACGGGAAGCACCCTGTAGGTTTTGATTCCCTTGCAAGTGTCGAAAATTTGCGGCATAAATGGCTGTATCTTTTGATTGCGTTGGCTTAGAAGTTTGATTTTTTCACAGCTTCAAGGGACAGTAGACCTGAGTGATTGATATAAATTTCAGCTTTATACCTCTACGCGTTCCAGAGAAAAAGGGTCTTGACAGACGGACGGACGGACGGACAGACGGACAACAAAGTGATCCTATAAGGGTTCCGTTTTTTCCTTTTGAGGTACGGAACCCTAAAAAGGTTCCATAATCAAAAGGGGCGTAGTTACCTAAAGAGTGTTTTGTTTTGTCATTTTAATTTAGTTTTTATAACCGTAATAAGAGAGAAAAAAAATCACTGTTTTTCAAAACAGCTTTTTGACAAGGTATTATTTTGATCCACAAATGTGGTAAAGTAAGACAATAAAAGCATTAAAGATATTTTTTTCTATAATACTCGTATGTACAATAAATTGGGTTATCAAGAATCTTTCCAAATCGTGAAATATCTTTTTAGCTATAAATGGAAATTTATTTTCACATTGAGTAAGTTTTCGATACGTTAGCGACTTGTTCGACTTCAAACTTTGCCCATTTTATTAAGATGTATCTCTAAGCTTTTAAAGTTTTAAGGAGTTGATCAAGGTCCATCTAACAAAGGATTCTACACGTTTTGGTCAAGGTTAAAGCTCGAAAATTGGATATATGTTACCTGAAAATGGATCTCCAATCACCCAACAGTATGTTTGCAAATTACAAATAGGTATGGACTAAAGTAAACCGGAAAATATGTAACAAGAATAAAAGACTCATGTAACGCATAATCAAATCACTCCTAGAAGTAACGTACATATGTTTACCTGAAATGCAGTAAATAAATTTTAATGTCCTGAACATTGTTATTTTTGCAGTATTTATTCATATATTCTATTCAATTTTAAAACGCTTTCACCTTCCCAACAGAATTATCCCTTCTGTCCCAAACAGGGGACTTTGTAAACAAAGCAGTAAGAGAAAAATAAAATAATACATAATATCTAAAGGACTGCCCCTTGGCTTATTCTATTTACCAACCCTTTGAGTATTGTTTTAAACGGGTTAGCGAAATAATATACTTGTGTTATGGTAGGGTCTGAAAACGATCTAGTTTCGTAATACTGTTCTTGGTAATATTTTTTTGGAATAGTTTGAAATGTTACAACATATCATACTTATGAAAATAAACAAGGAAATGGTGGCAAGATATTTTTTTTACAAAATAAGTGGCGAATAGAAATATGGCCCGCCATTAGATAAGCACTCAGTAGTTGCCGTCACCTATGGACACTTGCATTGCCAAAGGCGTTGTAACGCTTTGCCAGCTCAAAGTATAAATAAAATATATGTATAAAAATACAAAAAAATAAATAAATACCTTTCTATTATACTAACACAAAATAGAGATATATATTTAAAAAAATACATAAGTTTTAATAAACATAAGGAGTCGTCTGTCCACGCGTGTAATACTATACCGTAGAAAAATTATAAGACAGTAAACGAGAACTATAATACTACAAGAAAAATAGTAAAGGTCTAACATACACACACCCAAGATACCTTTTTCCTCCGAAAACTCTCTAATAAATACTTGATAATGGTGAAATGCTGTCTATTACATGGCCAAAGCTTATCTTAGAGACTAAATTCGCCTGAGGAAAATCCTCTATTATTTCCCCTAAATATAGTGAGATATATTTCACAGATAAAAAGAGAGGTTTGATTTATTACCTCTTCTGAAAATGTAGCCCTGGGACTGAATAAGCTGATAATAATTTTGTTTTCAATTTTCCTTCAAAATATGTATAAGGTTTTTAGTAAGAAAAGTAATGGAATTTTACAAAATAATTTACTGTGTTCTTTTATTGATTTAGCTGTCTGGTTTTTTGTGCACATGGCATAAAGATGTGTACTTTATAGATAAAACAAGAAAATTGCAAACCAGAAGTATTCAAATTATGATCAAACACTTCTTTGTAGGAAAATAATCTACCTACACCATAAATTAGTAATAGCAAACATGTTAATATAATTATTATATTAATGTATTTAACCATTAAATATATCAAGAAACCTCGGCAGCACAAAATACTTACGAAGTTTCAACACTTACAATAAAACAAACGAAACCCGTTACATAATCACGCGTGGGTAGCCTACAATATTTACAGAGAAACAAAAATAATTTTTTCAGAACATTCTGGGTTTGTTTTTGTACCTAAGAATACACAAATTACCATAAGGCTAAAGAAAACCTTTCTACATAACAGCTATGGTGACGAAAAACCATTATAATTAGAGATGGCAAGCTCTGTTTACCCGTCGGTGGTATTAAGCTACCTTCTGCATAGATTTACAGAAATCCCCGCTCAAATCCCTGTTCCGTGTTCTACTTTATAATGGAAATTCAGGATAATGTGGATGACGATAGCTTATTCCGGTCCACACAAAAAGTTAAACGAGGAACCCTCCGAGGAATTTTATTTCAATTAGTTTGGAGTCTCCGTGTAATTGAAATAATGATCGCGTTCTAGCTCATTTAACTCACGGAGAGACACGTAAACTGGCTTTTTTCTACTCCTTTCCGGAAAATTGTTGAGCCTACCGAAAGAAAAGAGAATCGATTAACCAAGGCAGCAGAACTAAAATTAGCATAACATAATTATCTTATCAGGAAAAACAGTGAGGGAAAATCTGAATAAAAATGTCTGAGCGTTATCCCCTGTGAAAACAAAAGCTAACCGCGGCTAATGAGACCTCGTTATGATAATAATTTTCTCGTAAAAGGAAATTTGGATCTAAGAAACCTCTGCATTGTTACTACAGGGTAAAAGAAACCTCTTTTGTCCCCCATTAGCCCTATTAGTTTTTCTGTATCTGTAGTTTTTCATCTTTGGAATCAGATTTAGATAAAGATATTATATATTTGTGTAGAACATAAAGTATCACTATTACAATATTGTACAAGGTGCGCAAATATTTGACATTGATAAAGTTGTTCATTATTATTATTTATTTTATAACTCAATAAACAAGACACAATGACTATCGTTAATAAGCATCATTCGCTTCTATTTTGCACACAAAAAACTATTAAGTTTCTATACTTACTCGTATTACATATTATGTTATCTTAATTTTTTCTAGCAAATTTAAAACTTAACTTAATTTAAACTATGAGTATTAATAAAAGGTGCATCCGTTTAAGGTGGACTTAAAATACTTTTGTCGACAATTGACTGTTAAATATTTGTAAAAATACTTATTAGTACTGGTACTTCATGTTCATGCAAACTAAAAAATAGTTAAAAATAGTTTCTTCTAACATCAAGCAGACAGTAGTCAAACGTAAGCCGTGTTAAAACAAATGCGAAACGTAATCTTACAATTTTTCTTGACATACCCATCCATAGTATAAAGAATTGAAATTGTTGCAAATTTTCTCGGAACCACATCAAAAAAACCGGCCAAGTGCGAGTCGGACTCGCGCACCGAGGGTTCCGTACAAACCTGCAAGGTTAAATATTTTGTGATGTAACTAAAAATTTATGGTTTTCGTAATTTTTCCTTTATCTATGCTATAAGACGTTGCTTCGTACCAAATTTCAAGATTCTGAGTTCACGGGAAGCACCCTGTAGGTTTTGATTCCCTTGCAAGTGTCGAAAATTTGCGGCATAAATGGCTGTATCTTTTGATTGCGTTGGCTTAGAAGTTTGATTTTTTCACAGCTTCAAGGGACAGTAGACCTGAGTAATTGATATAAATTTCAGCTTCATACCTCTACGCGTTCCTGAGAAAAAGGGTCTTGACAGACGGACGGACGGACGGACAGACGGACAACAAAGTGATCCTATAAGGGTTCCGTTTTTTCCTTTTGAGGTACGGAGCCCTAAAAAGCAAAGGCAATACCCAGTACGACGAGCAAACTGCATTCATATTCAAATAATATTCATTGTCCTTTAATATGCAGTCGTCAACACCTTCTGCTACATCGATTCGCTTTTTACCGAGCATTATTGTGCTCAGAAATGTGACATAGATAAATTTCTCAGCTTTAATGCAGAAATTGTGTTATTTTTAACATAAAAACTCTGTTACAGAGCTAAGGAAATTGTTCTTAAAATAAACAATCATAGTACGAGTTTAGCACTTGTCAAAATAACTCGTAAACGAACTGAAGCTTTGGTTTCCTAGGACAGCGGTGCCTTCATATAGCGGCTGTAATATTACGGACGCAAAAATAATTAAAGTAAATTACGGTGCAAGTTACTGCTCTCCAGGAAACCGCGCCATTTCGTTTACATAGACAACGTTCTAGTGACATCATTCACCGCTGTATTACGGCCGCTATATGTCGGAACCGCTTTCCTAGGAAATCAGAGCTTAAGCGTCAAGGGAATTTTACTATAGTACAATGAATGCATATCAGGGCACTGGTTACATGCATAAGTTGCATTTAGACGATTTATATTTCACATCACTTTTATAACACGTAAGTTTTATAAATTTTAGCATAGCTGAAAACATAACTTCAAATGCCTCAGTGAAAAAATTGTTATCTAAAATTTTACATATTATGTATGTCGCTCTCGTTACCGTATATAACTACAATAATATAACTACATACTAACAGGGTGAACCGTCACACTTTAAAATTAACAAAACAATAAAAAATATGTTCATTGTTGTACGCACTCAAAAAAAACGAATTAATCTTGAATAAATTTAGAAAACTGTATACAAATAATGACATACAAAATACAAGTATAAACGTATCTGAGAGACAGATCCATCTCTATCACAATCACTCCCCACAAACAATATCTAAAGTTCCTCTCCTTTGTTAGGTAGAAAAATGTCTTCATTACCTTATGGTTTTCTCCATCTGCGAATCAATAGAACTATAATATAAGAGGGTTGAACGTCTTAACATTGAAGATATTTAAAAAAAATATTTGGAGACACTCCCAATTGATAGCAGAATAAGTTCCAACAATTTCTACAAATTTTGTCTGTTTATCTGTGTCTCTGTTAATTTAAACGCTTATCACACAAAAACGGCTGAACTCATCATGATCATCATGATGGAGTGTAAATAGTATGAGATCTTAGGAGTGTTATAAGTTACTTTGTATCCTGAAATAATGCGAGCAAAGCTGCGGGCGTCCACCAATATCAAATAGAATTCCCGACCGGGTTCATTGTAGCATATGGAAATGGTTAATTTTAAGCATGCTATACTAAGAAATCCACATTTATTAAATAAAAAACCGATTAAAGGGTAGCTATAATGAAAATAGCTTACCACCAACTTGAAAATTGACAAGTTTATGCAAGTGATCACGTATTTCATCTGCTTGAGCTCTTAATTTGCTTGAGTAGAAACAAGGGAACAACATTAAAACTGTGTATTTTACGCATCGCAAAATTATGTACCAGGTAGAAGGATGAGACATCTGAAAACAAGACAATTAGATTAATATGTAATGCAACTTATTACCTCGAATTATTTGGGTATCACTGAGGGATGCAGCTAGTTAGAATATGTTACCTCTACTATTTTCACAGTACAACATTAAAAGAATGAATGAATGATTGAATGTCATTTATTTCAGACCTTTAGTCCATACATATTTCAAAAATATCATATCAGAACAAACATTACTCTTTACCATTACAGAAAAGTACATACAAAATAAGACAAAATAGCTCTTCTTTTTTAAAGGGATAACAATTCGATAATAAATGATATAAAATACATATATACCTACTTTAGCCAATTAAATCGTTTTATTTGACTTATGCTTCTCAGTGCGTTTTCGTATAATATATTGTAAAATATAGTTTATTAAATTTGCTTTTTAAAGGTATATAAATGGTAATATTATGTGATAAACTTACAGCGTTTGTTGTCCATAGTTGAAAGAGTTTATGTAGTATTTTCAATTCTACAACTGTCGCTAACCCAGATGAAAACAGTGTTATGGTTATCTGAAATACACATATCTATATATATAAAACTCAAAGGTGACTGATTGACTGACTGATATAGTGATCTATCAACGCACAGCCCAAACCACTGGACGGATCGGGCTGAAATTTGGAATGAAGGTAGATGTTATGACGAAAGCATCCGCTAAGAAAGGATTTTGATGAATTCTACCCCTAAGGGAATAAAATAGGGGATGAAAGTTTGTATGAAACTTTGTCAATTTTCAACCGATCGGGCTGAGACTTTGCATGCATAAAGCTACTATGACGTAGGCGCTCGCTATGAAAAGGTTTTTATAAATTCTACCCCTAAGGGGATAAAATAGGGGATGAAAGTTTGTATGAAACTTTGTCAATTTTAAACCGATCGGGCTGAGACTTTGCATGCATAAAGCTACTATGACGTAGGCGCTCGCTATGAAAAGATTTTGATAAATTCTACCCCTAAAGGATATAAAATCTATACTAATATTATAAAGCTGAAGAGTTTGTTTGTTTATTTGTTTGTTTGTTTGAACGCACTAATCTCAGGAACTACTGGTGCGAATTGAAAAAACCATTTATCGAGGAAGGCTTTAGGCTATATAACATCACGCTGCAACTAATAGGAGCGAAGAAATAATGGAAAATGTGGAAAAAACGGGGAAAATTATTCATCTTTGAGGGCGTCTTTTGCGTGCGCTGCGAAAACGGTTCAAGATATCAAAAAATATGTATCAAAGAATTATATCTCTTGAAATGATATAACAAAATGTCTGCAACAGTATATGTATATATCTTTTAAGGTTAACTCAATAAACCCGTTTTTATGGTAAAAACTATTCCACGCGGACGAAGTCGCGGGAACCAGCTAGTATTTTATAATTTTAAAATTAGCCAGATGACGTTTAAAAAATTTGTTTTTATCCAGCTTTCTAAGGAAAATGTGGAGTATTGCTAACAATGCAACTTTTTTCCTGGACGCAGGTATCACCGCAGATCACCGTTTGTCAAGAATAAACGTACTTGATTTTTTTATTAAAGAGCACCAAAAAAATAATATATTTATGTATTTTATAAAGTAAGTTTTTGGTATGCACTTACCGACATTTTCAAGCAATAACTTATTTTATCTCCACATCGTTCCAACAAGGCATACATTTTGTGTAACTCCTTAACACTCAAATTTGTTCTCTGTGCCAACTTCTCTAAATTATTCAACTTTTTCTTTGTAGTTCCTATTCTATGAGCTGATATTTTGTAAACGTGTTCTTTAATTATAACTAATCTTTGGAGGACCAGCCATATAAGAATAACACAAAACATTTGTTCACAATCGTGTGCAAATGCAGCCATGAATACTAATGTAGTCTTATTAACTACAGATGATATTCCATGACTATTAGAGTCTTTGAAAGAGTTGCTCAAATCCAAGGCAGTGTATTCGCATGCCATATAAAATAACCAAACTATAATCACAAGCATTATTATCCACGAAGAAGGTACAATTTCTTTAGAACCTTGTATATTTAACGTTTTGTCCAATACGTTAAGGTCACGAAATATTTTTTTAAGCTTGCTTTTTCCGACTAACATTGTAATTATAGATATCAAAGAGTATTCAACTATAACAGTATATTTTACGATAGAGTATCCAAGCTTGTTCAGAAATTTAAAGTCTAAGGCTAGACTGCATACGAAAAAAATACTTATGGCATTATAAAAATAACTGATTCTTATGTACAATTTAGGTAACTGGAGCAAATACAGTCTGTTGATCCCAAAAAGAAATTGTACTAAAAAGAAATATTTTAGCGACCTTATGATTTTACAATCATCCGTTACATAATTATTTTTCTGAGGACTCGATATTGTTATTTCAGACACCTCTTGAGATGATATAGGTCTAACCATTTTGACTTGTTTCAAAAAACGAGTGTTTTGTATTTGAACCAGGTGTAGACTAGTTAACTTTTGTATATATATTTGTATCTACATTAACGTAATTTCAATAATGGTATATTATAAAGATAAAACGTTACATTATACTGAGTGCATTTATTAAACTTGACACATTACGTCCGGTACGGTAATATTTCGATAACGACATCGTCAAAGTCGAGGGTCAACCTGGATGAGGTCTGCACAAGATCGACGCAGATGGCACATACAAAGGGAGGCCTATACCCAGCAGTGGGATCCCAAGGGCTGTGGATGATGATGATGATGACACATTTACTAACCAAAGATGTTGTATATTATTATGTAACTAACGTATTCCAGCTTTCAATACCCCCACATAGACAAGCAGCAAGCAGACTTTCAACTTACTCTATTAACAACAAAAACAAGATCGAGACTGACACACCGTCTCTTGTTAGCTGAGGAAGCAGTAAAACATTATTTTTTAAGTTTTCTTTGAAAGTTTGTTGGCTAAGTAATTCTTTTTCACACACAGAAATTATTCCATTTTTTTATAGCTTTTTGAGGGATAAGATGGGGCTAAACAACATTATTATAGTATTATCAAATAAAAATACGCAGCCAGCTTGATGGGTTATTTAGTTGATTTTGACCTTTACTCGTATTTTTTATTTATTTAATGGTGTTTTAATTGTGTGACATTTATATATTTCTTTATAACGAATAACTATGATGTGTGTAGGTATTCCAAATAAGTGATTTTGTTAATTATAATATTAAAAGTAAAAATATGACTTGGTATATTTTAAAGTCAATGTGCTAGTGGGTCTAAGAGTAAGGCCTAATTTACTTAAAAAAAACATTATGTAAGTTGTATGATAATTTAGTTATCGTATTAATGAAAGTGTTTTAGTTTCTGCTTGCTTGTGTTATCTTTTATCCACATGTCATCAACGACACTGATGTATTGATAAAAAACTAATGTTGTTCCTTACAATTGCTCATTTTATTCCTGGCAAATGATAATAATATGCCGTGTAAGATCTCTAGGGCACTGTCTAAAGCTTGGAAATAAGTAGTGGCTGCTTCCATACGATATTGCCATCAAAAGTATATTAATTATTTCACTATTTAATTACCAATGTTATATTAAGCATAGGTCCACGCGGTCAGTCATTGGATGGGTGACCGAAAAGTGGCATTCCATTTTGGGCGCTTCCGTGGATTGGATGACACGTAAAATTGTAGGTCCCGGTTGTTTGTCTAATACGGCAGTCGTTAAGCCATGTCAGAGGCCCTTATAGTGGTTGGATAACTCTCGACACCGGAGTTGGCCACTCTCATTCGATAATAAGAAGACTAGTTAAATGAATAACAAACATTCAACTTTTTAAGAAACTATAGCACTTACTTTTAATGAGTGTTACAGTAATAGTATGACGAATAGCGTCGCTCGGCTCAATCAAGTTACTGTCACAACACAAAATACATTAATTTTATATATTTCATTAATATGAAATTGACCAATTTAATCTTGTTTATCAAACGCCAGAACAAAGTTACAGATTTCAAGGAAGAAAAACATGTGAAAAAACCAAAAATAAGTCCAGGCTAATAGTCAAACCACGTTATTTTATACCAGCTATGTATTTAATATTTATTATTTCTTTCAGATAAAGATTATCGCCGCAAACTGAAAGCATTTTTCTATTTAACTCGAGAATGTGATTTTTGTATTGCTCTCGCTGGAGTAATCAAGCTGGATATGTCTTATCTAACGTTTCACTTACGTCATCATAATTTGTTCAATTTTCTAAATTTACTGATTGAACTTTTTTCTAATCAAAATGTGTTTGATTGTCAACAAAATGTGTTTTATTTGTACTTTTCATTTTAAATCATTATCTATATCTATACATATATAATAAAGCTGAAGAGGGTCAAAATCTCTGAAATCAAAAATCTGAACATTGAAGAGATTAGAAAAAAAAATGTTTAGGTATTTTTTTGAAAACGGCTGAACTGATTTTTAGTATGAAGGTAGTATGAGGTTTTAGAAGTGTTATAGGCTATTCTTTATATTAAATTCAGTATAAAATGTTTCTGGTTTTTCTATATTGAGCTACCTGTCAATAAAATTGATGTTATGCTCATTACAAATATTTAATAATAAATTACATTTTCTATTCAGTGTACAGTAATAATTTATTCAACAAATCATGAACCTAAGCTTGTGTTTAGATTTGACATGTACCCTATTATTATGCCCAACAATTTAATCTCTATCTCTATTTTTATATAATAATCAAAACACAACTTTAATACAGTATACACTACGAATACGAACAAAAAATTATCAATATGTTAACTAACGGGTTTAAAAAAAAAATGTAAAAACGTTTAGTTAACATATTGATATAATGTCTCACGAAAATTTTAAAATGATTCTTTTGAAAATTAGCAATAAATACATACGTTCTATATCTCAAAATTCAAATCAAAATTCGTTTATTTTACAAAATCTTTAGGCTATAATAGTGACATATAATTTAATAACAAAAGATACAAGTAAGTACTATTCAATTTTCATTTCAAACAATTCAAGAATTTTATTAATATATATAAAATGTGAAATAATTCAAGAGGAAATTGATTAAATACTAAGGCTACATGTTTTCATTGGACCCCAAACTAGGCAAAAACTTGTATCTTGGAGATCCGTAGAGATAGATGTTCCGTATATTTTCTTTGTAGTAAAATTAACAATATTATGTTTGAGAAGTACAAAGTTAAATGGAGTTTGCAGGATATTTCAGAAAGAAGAAAGTACATATAATAATTATAAAAATTGAAAGAGATAAGCGAGTGTGGCTCAGCGGTTCCAGTGTCTGCTTTTCATCCAGACGCACCCTGGTTCAAATCCACCCTACACCAATGACTTGTATTTTCAAGTTATGTGTAGATTTGCACTCGCTTAGCGGTGAAGGAAAACATCGTGAGGAAACCGACATGTTTGAGGACCACAATATCCGAGGACATGCGTCTTCCGTGGAATGACCTGGGCGCCCACCACGATGTATCTGCCCAAGAAAACTCCCCTAACGAATTTATTCTGCGGGGGAGTCACGACCCTCAGTCATGAGGAAATACGACTCAAAGAGAGAAAGAGAGAAAGAGAGAAGCACGATTCAATCGTAAATGAGCTTAGAAAACTGTATACAAATAATAAGATACGCAATGCAGATATTCGCGTATTTTAGAGATAGATTCATCTCTGCCTGAATAACTCCCCACAAGGAGTATCTAAAATTCCTCTCCTTTGTTAGGTAGAAGAATGTCTTCATTATTTTATGATCTTCTCCACCTGTGAAATATTTGAAAACACCATCATTAATTCCTTTATTTAGCCTAACGATCAGAAAGTCAGCAGATAGACATCGTTTCATGGTGAAAGTGCCAAAATGACAAACAGTTTCTTCTAGGCAAGCGTGCTACATCTTAGACTATAGTGGTGCTTAACATCAGGCAGGCTATAGACAAACGTAAGACTATATATTGTAAAAAAAAATTACAGTTTCTACATTTATTGTAAGGACAGCAATACTTTTGAATACTCGGAAGCTGTTTGCATGTACATAAATGTAGTAAATTAACTTACCTACTACTTCAAAATTTACAAGTTTATGCAAGTGAATACGTATTTCGTCTGCTTGAGCTCTTACTTTACTTGAGTTGTAGCAAGGGATCAATATCAAAACTGTATATTTTATACATCGCATAATTATGTACCAGGTAGCTGGATGATAAATCTGAAAAACACAATTTAAATATATAAAATTCCAGGGTGAGTAAATAACTAACATAGTGATCTATCAACGCACAGCCCAAACCACTGGACGGATCGGGCTAAAATTCGGCATGTAGGTAGACATCACATTTACGTATTGATTACATCCTGAATTTTAATTGACATTTGTTTCCTGGGAACATTTTTGTTTTATTTTGTCGTATAATGTAAAGAAATGATAATGTAAACATGCCACCGTATAACTTACGAATCTTCCTTTCGCTAATGCGATGATCTTCTGCAGTACCTTCAATTGCACAACTGTGAGAATACCAGACGTGAACATTGCTATAGATAACTGAAATATATTATTTTTATTACAATTATGACCAATCAGTCAGCATTAACCATCTTATTTTTAAAGATATTGGAGGCAAAATTATGGTAGTATATACAATATTTCTGTCAACGCAAGACAGGGAGTATTGGCGTAAGAGGGCGGAGGCCTACACCCTGCAGTGGGTCTCATTAGGCTGATGATGATGATGATATCTGTCCGTTTCCCACGCTCAAACTATTTGTAGATGTAATTTGGTATTGAGACATACAAGTCTCTAATTTAATATGTAGGCTTCTTTAATTGCTAATTAAGACTTGCGTGGTTAATTGACGAAGTTACTTAATATAATACAGCTATAATAAATAATCCTAAATAAAGCTATAAAAGCTAATAATATATAATGGAGCTACAAATTTTATAAATAAACATTATTTTATACACTCACCGATAATTTCAAGCAGTCATTTAATTTATCTGCACATCGTTCCAGCAAGGCATACACTTTGTGCAACTCCTTAACACTCAAATTTGTTCTGTGTGCCAACTTCTCTAAATTACTTAACTTCTTGCAAGTGGTGGATTTTTTTTGAAAAGGTATTTTGTAAAGATGTTCTTTGATTATAATTAATCTTTTAAGTATCTGATGCAGAAGAATAAAACAAAATACGTGTTCTAAATCCTGAGCAACACCAGCTAAGAAAATTAATGTAAATACTGCATATGATGCTTCAGTACGAACACCCAACCAACCAACAGAAATATAACTCATAAATAAGATAATAAGTTCGCAAGCTAAATAAAAAAACATAACTGCCGTCCCAAGCATTATTTTCATTGCAGAAGGTAGAACCTCTACAGTATCTTGTACATTCAATGTTATGTCCAATATGTTCAAGTTACGAAAGAATTTTTTAAGCTTACTTTTGCCCGATAGCAAACTGATAACGGACAGCAAACAGTATTCGACTATAACAGTATGCTTAGTCATTGTGTAACCAAAGCTGGTTTGAACCGAAACGTCTAAGGTTATACTACATACAAGAAATATACTTATAACCGTATAGAAATACCCAAGTCTTAGGTAAAATTTAGGTAACTGGAGCAAATACAGTCTGTTGATTCCAAAAATAAATTGTACTAGGAACATGAATCTTAACGGTCGTATGATTCTGAACTGATTACAAACATAATTTTGTTTCTTTGGGCTTGATATTGTTATTTCGGACACTTCTTGAGAAGTTATAGGTCTAACCATTTTGACCTTTGTCAATAAACTATTAATACGTTTTCAGAACATGCTTTTAACTAGTGAAATATTTACCAAGCATTAGTGGTATGTTGTTTTTATTTTACTTTAGAAAGTCCAATTTGGATAATGCGATGTGATGAAAACATAACTTTATTCTACATACATATACATATAAGATATCTGTCAAAGTTGAAATAACGTACTATTTATATGTGTTTAATTGAGCCTTGTACACACACAATGACATGTTTGGCAAACAGAAACAAACAGTCCACACATTTTTGCATAATATAGTTTATTTACAGTAACGTAAATTTTTAAGTTTAGTAAAAAAGCTAACTAGGATATATTTGCTGTGATGTGGCCGCAAAATATTAATCTCAACTGAATTACTACGTAAGACAACACAGAAACTCCTCTTTTTGATAATTTCCATGACTATACTCGTAGGGAAAAATATCACGCAATTATTTCTACAGATATAAAAAATAACATATTTAATTAATAGTACATTTTTAGATTTAATTAATGATTAAAATTTATGAATACAGCGCCATTTGATAAATTTTATATTGTAAAAATTTCAATATTTTAGTTACTGGTCATATTGCATTTTAGTCAAGGATTTTCATTTCATCTCTCTCTTTATGATTTTAGTTAATTATTTCATTTGCCTATATAAATGTCAGTGAAGAATTGATAGAAAACAAGTGACATTTCTCAGAGTTGCTCGTTTCAAAATATACATACATATTTATATGTTTGGCAACTCCCATTCTACTCCACTAATGAAACTCTATGTACATATGTGAGTATACTTACTAAATAACACATTTTCATTTAGATCAGGGGTCGGCAACCGGCGGCCCGCGGGCCGTATGCGGCCCGTGGACTATCTTGGTGCGGCCCGCAAGCCTGAGGTCCGTAAGAAAAAAAATACCAAAGCAAAAGGCAAAAATTCACTAGAATTTATACGGCCATGCGTTGGGCCATGAGAGTACGAGAGTACGTTGAAAGCTCGCTCAAACGCGGGGTGATAAAATTTTACCTATTTCATTTCTTAACAACTGTTTATCAAGACTGTGATATTATGTATTGTTTCTACCGAAATTAAAGATTTGCTGTATTCAAATTCTTAGCAATATTTTTTGCGCTTATCCGCCGCACATGGATGTCGGCGGCAGCTCCTTTGAAACAATAGGCGGCGGCACTCTTTGATTAGACGCAGGTGTGCGGCGGCGAAAAAATTCAAAGCGACGGGCTTTAGTTAAAATCACAGCCGCGCGCAGCTCTCTCCTCATTCTGTTGTGGAAATTCGCCGGAAAATCACGTCTCATCTGGTTGGCAGCTACGCGATTCGTTTCACCTTTCTTCCCTTCGCTAATAGCTTCTCACGACGTATGAGGTAAGTACATATATATATATATATACGTTGTATGCACTCGCGAGCAATTTGTTATATTTTGTTTACTGCTTGTTAAAGTGAACCTTCAGATTGATGGGTAAAATATATTCTATGGACGGGGATAGTACTAGACACGACATGAAGATAGTTATGTCATGTTTTCATTACCTATTTTTTAATGGGGAGTTGAATTTGTAGGTGCCAAATCGAACATATTTATTTTTTTACACCGAATTTAAATTTCTTCATTATTGTTACAGAATAATTATGGAAACATGGCTTCAAGAAAAAGGAAGATAGAAGAAGAAAAAAGAATTTTTAACGAATTATGGACAGAATTATACTTTTTTATCGAGTTTAAAGGAAAACCGTTATGCTTGATTTGTCAAAAGAGTATTTCTGTAGTAAAGGAATATAACCTGAAGCGACATTACGACACTGAGCACAAAGCTAAATTTGACTGTCTTGAAGGAGAAATACGAAAAAAGAAAATTTTTGCTTTGAAATCGTCATTAAAAAATCAACAAAACATATTTAAGGTTGTGGCAGACAACAGCGAATCGAATGTTCGTGCCAGCTACAGGGTAGCAGAGATTCTAGCAAAAAGTGGACGTCCGTTTACCGATAGTGAATTAGTTAAAGAGTGTGTCTTAGCTATAGCAGAAGAAATATGCCCAGAGCAGAAAAAAATGTTTGAAAGTCTTAGTCTCTCTGCCAGAACTTGCACCCGACGTACCGAAGACTTGGGTGCTAATTTGTGTGAACAACTCAGGGATAAGGCACAGTCTTTTGACTGCTTCTCTTTAGCGATGGATGAAAGTACGGACGTGTCGGATACAGCACAGCTACTCATATTTGTACGCGGCATTGTCGATAACTTTACTGTTTACGAAGAGCTTGTGAAAATGTGCAGTTTGAAAGGTACAACTACGGGAGAAGATTTATTTCACCATTTGGAACAAGCTCTGGATTCATTGCAATTAAGTTGGGAAAAGTTAACAAGTGTCACTACCGATGGAGGTAAGAACATGAGCGGTCAAAACAAAGGTGTTGTCGGGAGAGTCATCAGCAAAGTGAAAGAATCTGGATCTACTGTGCCATTGATTTTTCACTGTATTGTCCATCAAGAGGCATTGTGCTCCAAGGTTATATCCTGGAAAGAAATAATGGATACTGTAACATCCACTGTTAATTTTATAAGAAGAAATGGGCTCATACACCGTCAGTTCCAAAAGTTTTTGAAAGATCTGGAAGCTGATCATGGTGACGTGGTTTACTACTGTGAAGTAAGGTGGCTCAGTCGAGGTGCCGTTTTGGAACGGTTTTTTGATTTGAGAAAAGAAATTGGCAACTTCATGGAGATGAAAGGAAAGCCAGTGGAACAGCTCACTAACAAACAGTGGATTATCGATCTTGCTTTTTTGACTGATTTGACTATGGAACTGAATCAGCTTAACAAACACTTACAAGGAAAAAATAAATTGATTTGCGATATGTATTCAGATGTAAAGTCATTTGAGATGAAACTGAAACTGTTTATCAAGCATATTGATGAAAAAAAGCTTGACCATTTTCCTAATTGCGAGAAAGCCGTGGAAGAAGCTGGAGCTAATTTTGAGTGGCAAAATATTACAATGAGAAACGTGTTAACACAACTACAAACTGAGTTTGTAAATCGATTCACCGACTTTAAAAAGATCTCCCTTAACATGGAAATATTCCAAAACCCTTTTGCAATTGATATTAATGATGTACCAAGCAATTTGCAAATGAACATAGTAGATTTGCAAAGTAATAGTTAGTACACTTAAAATGGCATTTAAGGAAAGCACTGACTTGGTACAGTTCTACGGAGGTTTGAGTTCTGAAAACTTCAAAGAATTGAAAAAGTTTGCTCAGCAGATAATCACTATGTTTGGTAGTACGTATTTGTGTGAGCAGACTTTTTCAATTCTCAACTACCGCAAAAATAAGAATTGTTCACGGTTAACGGATGAACATTTAGACGCGATACTGCGCGTGTCTACGACTAAAATGAAAGCAGACGTTAAAAAACTTGCAAGTCAAATGTAGCCGCAAAAATCTCACTAGTTATTACTTTTATGTTAGTATAGTAATTTAATTTAAAAATACATGATTGTATGAATATATATGCGTTTTATTTCATATATTAAAAAAATTATAAATAAGTGCGGCCCGCACTATTACTCTGGCAAAATATCTGGCCCTGCTATAGCAAATGGTTGCCGACCCCTGATTTAGATAAATGAACTTGTTTCACTGTTTTAGCGTTTTGAGAAATAACATACGACCTTATTTCAAGACAGTTTCTTCAAATTATTCATACAATTCCTTATTATTCAAGGCAATAGTGATAATGGGGCTGTAAGTGGATATTTAATGGACCTGCAATGTTCACGATCGTCTTATTACATCGACTAATACCTTTCAAGTAACACACAAGAAGTATTAAAAATATGAAACTTGGTACCATTTTTACAATTACTAAAAGTAAGAACAAGGTTTCGGATTTGACTAAAGAAAATCCGAAAAAAAATGTTAGCCAATCGAAACCTAGTCCAGCTTCAACGTGTTTAATAATATTTGAATCTTGTTTGGGAATCAATCGCCTATATTTAATATCGCAAGCAAAATTGATAAAAGTATTGAGCATATTGCATTTGATATGCATGGCTGTAATTATTGTTGATTTTCTCATTCGATCAGCAGAAAAACACAAATTTATTGGTTTCATTTCCCTAAATGGTATAATTTTTGAATATATTATTTTAACTTTTCTTGCTTTTACTAAGGGTTGCGGGATAATAAAAAAGCAAGTACATTGCATGGCTGAATTTCGTGAAATATTGCGAATACCAAATTGGTCGGTCGCTACTTCGAAGAAATTTTTGTGTTTCTGGTTGATATTGTGCGTTACATTAAGTTTATGTACTGTTTATCTACTCTACGGTATATACGTCACAAAGATGTCGGATGTACTATTGTTATTTATCACCCTGACTGCCCACGACTGTGAAATTATATTTTTCTTAGTACAAGTAAGAGATATCTATTTGAGTGTTAGTTTTATTAAAACATGTGTTGAGAAGATGTTTGACGACAATAAAATGGGAAATAAAATCGTCGATGTGGAAATATTAAACAAAGCGTATAAGTTACTTGAAAAATGCACAAGAAGATACAATAGATATATAGACATGTCGGTATGTAAACTTATTATTAAAAATTATTTTCATTTAAGTACCTATAATAATAATAATGGGTATTCGTTTTTCACCTTTGCTAGCTAAAAATGGTGCCTAAAGCTATAGGGACCATCATAACATAACTGTAACAAATCATGCATTTTTGAGAGAAACAACCCCTTAATAATTTCAGCTTTTATTCATTGTTTTTTTTTTCAGCAAAACCAAGTAATTACATAAATCGATAAGTTTATAAATATCTTTTTAGTGAACTGTTTTATTTTTCAGGTAACTGTAATATTTGCTGCTTCTTTTATTGCTATATTGTTGTTGGTGAAATGGACAGCACAAAATTGTCCTATGATTTATGCAGGAAATGGGGTAAGAGCAGTAGTTTTTTACTAATTCGTAAATTTTTCATTATTTTATTTAATATCTGAAAATCCTCGTCCTACTCATTTCGTTTGAAAAATATATCCCTGCCAGATTGGTTGCCTGGAAGAGATCGCTCTTAGCGATAAAGCCGCAAATTAAGACGAGATTCTAATTTGTATGTTTTTTTTTTGTATTGTTTCATTTATGGTGTTTTAATAAAGTATTTATGTATCTATCTGTTTCTCTAACTTCAACATTCAAATTGTCCGTTTTGTAGAAGTGATGGTATTACATCTAATCCTAAATACAATACGATAGATAGAAAAAAATCCTGCCGGTCGTGATTATTTTCGCTCATTTTCCAATAAAAGTTTATACCTATTAAACATATAATAAAGCTAAAGAGTGTCAAAAGTGTGAACATTGAAGATATTTCCTATCTCAAGCTATCTCAAAAAATTTTTATTTTGAGATAGATAGGTACTTCGAATTGATAGCAGAAAACGTTTCAACAATTTCAAGATTTTTCTGTTTATATACTTCTCTATTTATCTGTGTCTCTGTTTATTTAATCGTATACAGTTGAACGGATCATCATGATTTTTGTTATGTTGGTAGCAAGTCTTAGAGGTGTCATAGGCTACTTTTTATCCTGAAATAATGCGAGCAAAGCCGGGGGCGTCTGCTAATATTGAAATATTTTAAATGAATTTCCTGAAATCATAGTCTTTTGTATGGGCACCCTTTCAAAGTTATGCGATACGAGTATTAATTTACATATTTTTATATATCCTTGTTTTTCTTGCAGCCATATTATTTAACCTACTCCTGTATATACAATGTGGTGAGAATTGTTAAAACACTAACTTTGGTGACATCTTACGTTGTTTACGCCAGTGTTGCAACAGTTCAAGCTTTTAGCATTCGGAAGATACTATTTAGAGCCATACAAAACAAACCTATGGGTAAGGATGTAATATCAAAAACTAACTAATTCGTATGTTATAAAATTATATTTTATAGTAGTTTTTATTGTACTTTATAGACTATTTATTTACTTAACGATTTTCTATTGTAGCCATGCTTGAATTAGCTTGACATAATATTCATACTGAAAGCCACTACATAACGTACATTAATTAAAAAATAAATTAAGACAATTTTTTGTTTTATATTATATTATTCAATTATGGTGTATCTGATTATGATGATAAATATACTGTATCAATAACACATACACTTATACCTAACTAATGTAGTGTTTTTTTTTTTCAGATAAAGTATATCGCCGCAAACTTAAAGCATTCTTCTACTTGACGCGAGAGTGTGATTTTTCTATAACTCTCGCTGGAGTAGTTAAGTTAGATTTGTCGTATACGTTCACTTTCATGAATCTATGTCTCACTTACGTCATTATAACTGTTCAGTTTTCTAAATTAATGGATTGAAAGACTTTGAAAAAACTTCGATGTAATAATTTGACTTTTATATCCAAGTAATAGTTCTGTATAATCTAATGTTTGTTTTCATAATGTTGTAAGCTATCGCTCAATCGATCTAAATTCATTTTGTCATCAAAATCAAGTAATGTTTTAGTGAAGTATACATAAGTGTACAGTTTATTTCTTTAAATCTTTGTTCGTAACTAATATGTTTTTAATTTAGTTTGTTTCACGCCAGTTTGGTGGAAGCTCTTACAATGAGCGTAAAAACAATATACAAAGTTTCACCACAAAACGCCCCTCCGACTATAAAAAATAATTACGTAGACACCAATATACAAATTGTTCAACAAATTAGAAGACTCGTGTTATTAGAGACGACACTTGGGATAGACAGAACCTTTCTGTTACAAGTCGGTAATTTTAAAGGCACTATAATCAAATTGTATTCCTGTCTTCTACTTTGTTTTAGTTTTTACTTTACCATCTACGGTGATCATATAGGCACTACGCATTTTGTGCTAAAATATCTTCTGCTAGTTGAGTACACTACTTTAGTGATTCTTGTCCTTACATCGAGCAAAACGAAACTAAGAAAATATTTCCAACAATTACAAGAACTAGACGCATTGCTTAGAATAGAAAATAATTTAAACTTAACAACTTCACCTTTAGCTATTCGAATTTCAGTTATTGTGTGCATTATTTATGGCGTCTGTGAATATTATCTTGAAATGAATTTGTACAACGAGAGTTTGATAGATTTGAGTCACCTATGCATTTTGACTGAATCGTTGGTTCACGATTTTGAGCAAATATTTTTCTTTACGCTCTTGCGGTTTACTTACCTTAGATTGTTGATAGTTAAGTCTCACATTGTGAAAGCGTTTAACTTCGATGACAAAGTATTTGATGAGAAAAGAGTCGAGAAGCTGTCGTCAAAGGCGAACCTTAACATAAGTTCGTTGCATCGAGTTTATGAACTACTGCACCGGTGCTCTTCTGATCTAGACACTGTGATGGGAGTGCCGGTATGTAAAAACAAACACATTTGAATATTGGAAAAGTTTTTGGTTCTATTTTAATTGACTGAACAAGTGGAGTGTACTCTCAAATTGCAGCGTTTGCATTTCTATTTGTGGTATGTTTTTGTTGGTTAAATCGATTTACAAACTAACAATTATATAGTTGTCTATATTGGTTTTATCATCGCAATGTTTTGTTTCAACGATTTAGAGCCAAAAGTTTTTTTTTCATTTGGTTTTCACCTAGAACATTTAAAACAAAAAACATTAAACCTTGGCAAATAGTAAGTAGAATCAAGTAAGTGTTAAGTTAGATACAAAGTAATTTGTGACAAATATGTAACACACTGTAAGATTCTTACTGCAAATTGCTATTTCAGATGCTCGTTATATTTTTCTCGTCCGGTATATCAACAATAATGCTCCTGAAGTTTTTCGTGACCCTTTTTCAACTGGACTCGAATGCAGTAAGTGACCTATTTTAAACCTAAACGTGATAGTTTTAATCTGTTGTTTCTTTTTGGTAACAATTCTATACCTATTCTTTTCTATATATACATATAATAAAGGTGAAGAGGGCCAAAAGTCTGATCAATGAAGATATAAAAAAATGTTTGGAGATACTTCGAATTAATAGTAGAATACGTTCCAATGCTTCTAGATTGTTTTCTGTTTATCTGTGTCACTGTTTATTTTAATAAAACGCTTATCACTAAAAAACGGCCGAACAAATCATCATGATTTTAGATATTTACATTTTTTTTTACATGATAATAGGCTTACGCTTGACTACAACTTGCCTGATGGTAAGCACCGTTATAGTCTACGATCTAGTGCGCTTGCCTAGAAGAAACCGGTTTACTCTCGACTTGAAGGCCGACAAATTATAGTTAAAGGGGAATAGAGATTCGGGCAAGGAGTTATGTAGTATGAATCAATCAATTTGAAATTACTAATGCCTAAATGTATAAGCATTCTTTCTCTCTCAGTTCCGACAGTAAAAACAAGAAATTTCTATACCAATCTATGTAATACAGTGACAATAATTTCAAGCATATTGTACTCGTGGGTCGGATGACAAGTTAAATTGTAGGTCCCGGCTGTTTGTCTAGTACGGCAGCCGTTAAGCCATGTCACAGGCCTTTATGGCGGCTTGATAAACTCTCGACGCCAGAGTTAACCACTCTCATTCAATAAGGAGGAGAAGGAGGAGGATCATATAATGCTAATATTTTGCAAATCTATTTCAGAACACAAACTCCACAATATTGTACCTGGTGTTACGTTGCGCGAAACATACATTACTGCTGATAGTGCCCTGCTACTACTCCAGCGTTACCAACGTACAGGCCACTATTATACGAACCACTCTCCACGATGCTGTCAATTCTATGCGTTTAAGTAAGGTTCTTTTTATATTATTAGCCTTCAAAACAGGCCTCTCCTAAGGCATCACACTCAGTCCCTGTTTTCAATGGGTTCCCGCTCCACCTAGTGGCAGGGCGCCCTACACTAAGCTTGCTAAGACGTAGTTTTTACTCAAGGTTTTCTACTATATAAATCCTGGTATTGTATATATTGTATAGCTATCTTATTTTACCGTGAAGACAAAATAATGGGTTTATGTTGCCTCCTAAGTATACAACATTAATTTATGTCATGAAAATAGATAAATATTTTTTATATATAATGCTGATATATTTAAATTAAATTTCATTAAAATTTAAAATATTTTAGCTAAATTAAATTTAATTTAATTAAAGAAATAAATTAAATATTTTTTTGATATAATTGTATTCCTATTTATTTACTATTCAATGTGCTTTTTTTTCAGACAAATCAGACCGCCGTAAAGTGAAGACTTTCTTCCAACTAACCCGGGAAAGCGATTTTAGCTACGCCCTCTGTGGAGTGATTAAGTTAAATATGACTCTACCTCTGAGCTATATGAGCCTGTGTACTACTTATCTAGTCATCATTATACAGTTTTCTAAGTTTATCGATTAGAATAATGATAGTGTCAGCAAATCCACCGCACTTTACATTATTAGTAAATTAAAGGTAGATAATAAATATTATAGACGCATTTAATATGGGTGATTCCAGTGTGAACCCAAAAAGCAATACCATTAAAGCATTATCATACTGATGCAAATCAGTGTATTAATAATTCTTTTGCAATTCCGTTCTATTATTGTTATTGCAAGATTATTGGTAAGCCAAACAAGTTATGATAAAGTCTACTTTATCTATTTTATTTCATACAAAGAAAAGTAGTCAAGATTTAAAAACTAGAATTATTTTTAAACCCATGGACCAAAAATTTATTTGCTAAGTTCATCATTATTCCACTTTACAGTATAAAATTTTGTGTGAATAAAATTTTGATGCATCAACCTCGTATCTACAATTATAAAAATAAAATATATCCAATGTAGTCAAGATTAATAAGGATTAATGTACATATTATTATGTCGGTATTCAGTAGGTATAGTCTTTATGTTCCAATTTAATTTCACAATTACTAAAATATTTTAGCTGTATCATGAAGAAATAATAGAGATATTAAAATAAATATTATTATTCAATTACAAACGTTTTGATGATTTTGATTTAAACTGAGTACGTTAAAATGAAATTAATGTTTATAAAATTATTGAACGAATACCTACGCAATATCTAGCTGTTTTATTTTGTTAAGAGCCAGTTTCACAGAACCAGTGTTATGTTTAAGTGAATTGTAACAGTTCACATTATATTCTCATATGTTTTTATTTGTCTTGATATTTTTCTTTTAGCATATCTGTTTATGTAGTTTTTAAATTGAATAAACCTCTACCAACATGAATGTATAAATTGATTTACTAAATAAACCTACTACCAATATTTTCAAAATATATTACTCAATTTCGACCAATAATTTGAACAATAAAGTTACCCTAACTCCCAGATAAACAACACAACAAATTAATGGCTAGCAATTTGAATACTAAACGGCTATAAGCAAAACTAAAACTATAGCTCGTTAGCGAAATTGGCGAATTAACAATAAACTTGACAAATGGCTTAATCAATATCTATGGGTTTGTTGTTTCCACCTAAATATTAACTACGCAGCAATCCTCGTTTTTAAAACGAAAACATCATTAAGGCCTCGGTCCACTGTTATGAAGGGTCAAATAGGCCTACAAATTGCGCGAAACACGGTCCCTCTTGATTAACTTTCACGAGAAACGGTACTTGGGATCTAATAAAATAAAATTGGGTCCTATCAATACACAACGTTACTGTTCAACTAGTCTTAAAAGTTAGGCACCAAATTTAAGCCAAGTTTAAACAACAACCGCCTAAATCATCAAAGTTAAGTCAGAACCTCTAATTTCATTTTGAGAAACAGCATCATAAATCCTTCGGTTCTGTTGGATAAAATTATGATAAACGTGTAATCAGCCTTACGTCGAATAAACCATTTTGTACGAATATCCCCGTCTTCTTGTGATGAAAATGTGACTTGGCGAATTTCGATTTTCTCCATGGAATTACGGCAACTCTGCCTGTAATATCCCTGAAGATTTCTGTTATAGCGAATGAACGGCCGAGTTTTGAGGGTAGAGAAAAAATTAGCGAGATAGCATTCAGTTTTATTGCTTGCCGTCCATCTCTCCAAAATTCGGGGGTGACACAAATGGCGTCGCAGCCTTTATCTGCGAGGGAACCTTGAGGGGACTAAGGGTTTCTCTCAAAACACGAATATTAAGCCTTTGTAGTTGGGACGGGTACGCACAAATGACATCTGACACGAAAGAAAATAAAGGACGTTTCTTAAATATTTGTAGCGATAACTTTTTTAGATTAGCCAGGGGAATAATTTAGAGGCAGAAGTTTTCCTTGTGCTAGATTTTTGACAAGATTTTTCCTAGAATTACAGGATGGTTTCAGATTATCTCTGCGAATAAAAGATTTTTGCTGAGACGGTCCTTGGAAGTTCTATCAAGAGTCATGAAGTGCTTACTAATGATCTTATTTTAAGTATCCATAAAATACCTAGAATACAAACACATTATTTATTCTTGAAACAAGAATGACTGAGACATAAAACGACATATTTCACGTCGCTCCACAAAACGCGTAGAGTATTCAAAGGCGGCACTTTCCCCCATACTTTCTCGAAATTTCCGGAGCTATTATCATTAGCTCCAGATGACGATGGGTCCAACTTACATCTTATCTTTTATCCGGAAATCCTTTGTCCCTAATAGGTTTAGTGGCGCCTTTGGAAAATGAGATAAAAAACTGGTTTCGAAAAGGCCCGGAGGCTGTTAACGTAATGAAATATAGCGATCAGCCGATTCTTCTGATTACCGACGTACCCTTCCTTATTGGTTCTTTGTATAAACCTACTGCTGGTACTCTTCTATTGTGTGCGTTGGCGGCTCTCTATTTGATTCGGAAATTAAGGTAAGAAGGCAAGTAAACAAAGTTATTAGGGACAGTAAAAGTGTATTTGCTGCGCTGTTACTATGTTGCCAATTTGATATAATATTTTATATGATTTATGTTTATCATCATGGTCAGCTTTTTATTAGGCTCTACTAAGCAAAGACCTCTCCTCTAGTACGCCACCTGTCTCGGTCCTGCGTAGATCAAATCGAGTTCTTTATGGAACATGTTTTTTTAACTAATATTGTATCCTGACAAGAATGTTTTTTACGTATAGCTTGTCAGTTGATTGATTGAGTAGCTCAACTACATCCTTCACATGTAGCTATCATTTACCGCCCCTAATTGCCAATTAGTGCGGTTTGCCATGTTTTCGATATTGACGTCTATCCTAAGGAAACTGCGTATGTGGCTCTACCATTGATATCAGCATTGACATGCTCCATTTTCTGCAACAGTCATTTTTGTGGCGTTTTTGGTTGCATGGTGGCCTAAAGCCTAGGGTTTCGTGTGAGTAATTTATATAAAATCAGTTATTAGATCAAAGGTAATGTATCAAAGTAATTTCATGGATTTATTGAATGAGGTTTTTTTATACATTAATGGTTGTAGACAGGCAGTAGTCAAATGCAAACCTAGACTACTATGCAATGGTTGATTATTTTCTTGATTACTGAAGTACTTATTTTAAGGGTGATCTAATTGTATATTAAAAACTAATAGCTACGAGTACATAATACATAATAAATTTATTTATTGTAATAGTCAATCAAACATTTTCAAAATAGTAGCAACTAAAGAACAATATATTGATAAGACATAACAGAGTAGCTTTTGAAATTCTATATTTCTGAAGTTAGGACTTAATTCCCTTGAAAAATATTGATGTAAAGCAGACTAAAATGTTCTAGACTTTTGAATAAAAATAAACGACTAGTCTCGTCTTCAACTCCGCTCAAGTACTAACTCAAATTGCCAATTTAGAGTACTTTGAAGAACATTTACTGTTTGAAATTGACAAACTGAGCCCTTATTTGGATATTTGACACAGTTGGATATAATGTTTACTTAGCGAAATGCCTCTTAGGAAATTGATTATTTCAATGGAACACTTTAATATATCGTCTCGTTAAATCTATTCTATTTGTTTGAAATGCTTAACAAATTTGTGTAAATGGCACCATTCGATTTTTTTACACTGAATTGGTTTGTATTTGACCATAATTTGCACGATGGTAAGCGATCATTACGATCTAGGATAGAGCGTGCTTATACCAATCAATTAATACATTTTTAAAGCTATGGAATCAATTTAATGTGAATAAATAAGGATCAGCATTACAAAATGATTAAATCTCTGAAAGAAAAATTGGATCTTGCAACTATTGTAACGATTTACAAAAATAACTGTAGTAGATATTTAAGAAACATTTGTAAACCGTTTCGTAACTTGAAGGCGAGTTAACAAACGCTAAAAGTACTTGTAAAATAAGTTCCCAGTTTCTTTCAGTGCAGAAACTATAAGAGTACAGTTTTTACAATACAATACAATACAATACAATACAATACAATACAATACAATACAATACAATACAATACAATACAATACAATACAATACAATACAATACAATACAATACAATACAATACAATACAATACAATACAATACAATACAATACAATACAATACAATACAATACAATACAATACAATACAATACAATACAATACAATACAATACAATACAATACAATACAATACAATACAATACAATACAATACAATACAATACAATACAATACAATACAATACAATACAATACAATACAATACAATACAATACAATACAATACAATACAATACAATACAATACAATACAATACAATACAATACAATACAATACAATACAATACAATACAATACAATACAATACAATACAATACAATACAATACAATACAATACAATACAATACAATACAATACAATACAATACAATACAATACAATACAATACAATACAATACAATACAATACAATACAATACAATACAATACAATACAATACAATACAATACAATACAATACAATACAATACAATACAATACAATACAATACAATACAATACAATACAATACAATACAATACAATACAATACAATACAATACAATACAATACAATACAATACAATACAATACAATACAATACAATACAATACAATACAATACAATACAATACAATATAACTTTATTATGCACACCAAAAATAAATTACAATATGAAATGAGCTTAAACTATAAAAGAATGCACAAGTGGGCGGCCTTATCACCTTGAGTGATCTCTTCCAGGCAACCTTAGCAAGAAAACGGTGACAGAAATCAGTTTGGTCGGTGGCGTACAAATAAATACAATACTTAAAAAAAAAAAAAAATTAAACCTATAACTAAATAGAGAAAGTAAAAGAAAATCAAACTAATTTACATGTTACAAATAATAATACATTAATAAACTATGAACACACACATTTAACACCAATAAACGCGATTGATAGTTTACAACGTAGAGATGTAATAGCTGTATACCATACTCTGGAAAATCGACAGAGATTTAGCCTGCCTGATATTTAAAGGCAGGTCGTTCCAGAGTAAGAGAGCTTTAAAAGTTTTTAGACCTAGTATATACTGTACATTGTTATTAATAACTTGACTTTTAAATAATATTCGATATGGTAGGTGAATTTATATTGACTTCGTAGGTTATCTTATTTGTTTCCATTTTTATAAAAATGACTACTTAACAAAATAGGACATGGGAGCCACGACCCGACGTAAAGAGCATATACGATTCAAGGAGGAACAATTCAGAAGTGTATATCAACCATACACATACTCGTACGTACTTATCTAGTTCTTAAACATTTTTTTTATTTACAATAATAAAGTACATAAAAAAGGGAAGAAAACGGCCAGTATGGGCACGCTGCCCTCTGGCAGTGGGCTGGGCACTCAGACTATCTTTAAGATTTTCTAAGTGCCCCCCCTTTTTATGTTGTAGTTAGTAGTATATTTAGTTTTTCTTCCCTTGTTTTTATGTATTATTCTTAAACATTATAATATCATATTTCTAAGATTGATGCAACTACCTGGTACCTGGTATTAAGTATTTTGTGGTACAACTAAGTACCTTCATATTTTAATAGAAGGATATCTTAGCCATGCAGCGCCGCTGAGCACACAGAGCAAGACAAAGCGGCAACCACTTTAGCAGTCGCCGCTCGTAGCCAGAACAGGTTTCATGAATTGTTCCTTTTGTCGCCCCCAACACTGTGAATGCCAAACGCGATGAATTTGAATTTTATAAACATTTCACGAAAATTGAACGCAAAATTGAATTTTATAACGAGACGGGAATGTGCATCCGGTGTGTTTGTACGCGTACGGTTTTGGAGTTTTATGATGGAAATATTTACGGACGCCGGCCGGTATTTTGTGTGTCAGTGAATGGGTTTTTATAAATCATGTGTTTTTTTTCCAAAAACTTTTAAAGCATTGACTAGATTGATGGTTTTCAACTATAAAATAAATGTTTGAGTGGCTGGTGGTCAGTAAAAGAACCGCGATCTGTCGAACGAGTGATGGCTGTCATTCTTTGTCTTCACGAAAAGTGTTTATTTTTTTCCAATGTTAACTAACATTGGAAAAAAATAAACGCACACAAAGTTCCGGACATTCACAGCCATTTCGTTTCAATTGGTTTCGTGTCTCAATATGTCTTTTACTTTTATTCTTATCAAATGAATTCTACTGAGTGACATAAACATGTATGTCCTCATTTTACCAAGCCATGTTAACAATTTCATAGAATTTCCCAGAAGTTTATATCAAAGGACACAATATTACATGCAAAGACTGTCCTTACCCTTCTAGTTTTTTTTTCTAGAGATACATACGTGTTCGAATGTCCAACACGACCCTGTAGAACATACAAAGGATAATAATATTAAAGTATACCGTCCTTCTGTAGAAGGTTTAGGAAATAACGCAACTGAATAATAAAAATATGTTAATACTGAAACGTCAATTAAGCTGCATGGTTACAAAACATAATTTATTTATTTTAACATTTTAAAAGATGTTCAATGTGTATGTATTTTTTTTAATTAAACGATAGCTAAAGCAATCTGTCACTGTAAACTTTAATGTCCTTCATTAATGGCTCGTATTTATTTGTGTTACATTTAACATGTTTGACTATTAAACAGCCTAGTAGGATTCAAACCTATTTGATTTTGCTAGACAAATGAAGGAAACTGTACACAAAAAAACAGACACCAGAAAAGTAGGTAAAGAGGAAGGCTCTGGCGGAAAGCGGCGTTCAACCTAACCTATTTAAATTGTGCCTTAAGAAGCTTATTGTAAAAGAGGTTAAGAGTTTAGCAGAAAGTGGCCTGTAGTGTCGCGGGGCCTTTGAACGTGGCCGTCGGGTTTCTTTCATCTTTGAAGATAATTACTAAGGAAAAATAAAATGGTTGTAGAAAAAATAATCGTTTGTTTATGTTTGATAATCTACCGATATAATTAATTTATCTGATTTTTAGGCATAGAATAACGAAAAATAAATAGAAATAATAATAATAATTTACGCGTATATGTAGCTCTACCTTAAAAAAAACGGGCTCTAGGCATTATTTTATAGTTTTTTCTATAACGTCTTTTGCGTCAGCGAAAATTGTTACTACCTACTCACGAAATAAGTTAATATACATCATTATCGACTGATTATATTTCCGTACCGCTTGGCTTCGAAACTTTTGGTCCGTGGGGTAAAAGCACTAAGTCTTTTATAAAAAAAAAAAAAATGTTGATTGACATCACTAGAGACAAGAACGCTGGCTGGTTCCTTGCGCAAAGGATTTCTATAGCAATCCAGCGTGGGAATGCAGCCAGCGTTCTTGGTTCCATACCACATGTAGATTGTTTAAATTTAGTTTAGATGCAATTACTCTTTTTTAGTTCTATTAGTGTTAATATGTGTAAATATTGTTTCTTATTATTGAGTAAAAGACTAGTTAATATTAAATCAAGTTCCAAACTTTTCTAACATAGTAATTAAAGTAGGTACACATTTTCTTTGCAATAAAATATGAATACATAAAACCTTGAAACTTAATTTAACACGTCTATTTCTTAACAAAGTTAGTGTAGGCGTACCTTTATTTAGGAACTTCAAAGTTAGCCGCATAGTAACAAGCAGGTAGATAGGATAGAGCCGGCCCCGGTCAAAGCACTGCTGTGGTTACTTAACATAGATTGTACTTACATGGACTTCGAATTTTAGACCGAATGGTCGATCTGTTACCTAAATCATCATTTCAATTCAATTCAATTTTTATTTTTTTATTTTTTAGGAGGGATTTAATTTAATAATACAACTTATAAAACACAATATAGAGAAATAATCGTAACTAATTAAAAACTAAACCTTATAATAAACTTCAAAATACTATAAATTAACAACTAAATACACTAGAATATAAACAGCCTTACAAATAATATACTAAACTCAAGTCGGAATCTGCGGGCAAGGTGCCTAAAATGCTGGCGGCGTTACCTCGCTGAATTTCCAAACTTATGCGTTGACCGAGGTAAGCTCCAGCTCTCGGATCATTTGTTCTGTCAACCAGCCGCAGTAATTTATTTAATTCAAATTTATAATTACTTGTGTTGAGTCTGGTCGTTTCTATGTATAATAAGTATGTATTTACAAAAGAAAAGCAAATACGTAATATATCCGTTATCTAGAACCCACGACACAAGTGTTTGCTTAGTGTGGGGCTAGATGGCGATGTGTGCAATGTCCCTGAATATTTATTTATTATATATTTATCATCATCGGGTGCCATCTTCATATTGAAGTTCGGAGGTCAGTTGGCAAAACTTCTTGTGTCTTCTGTGTTTTTCTTCCCATGCTGTTTTTTTAGATGCGGGTATTATCTTCGTCCATTTCTTCATTTTTCATTCGTTAGTCTGTTAAATAGAAAACCTTTTATAAGATTATCTTGTTTTCATCAACGCTGAGTTATGTATATCAAAAGCTTTCTGTGCGTTTTTACGACACGTAAACCTACGAGTATGAAACAGGCATTCGAATTACAAAAGTATTTCAGCCATTACTCGAATAACTGATTACTATTATTAAACAAGAGAGATTTATTTAGACAGCATAGTTGTTTAAAAACAGGCAACTAAACATTATGTTAAACTAATTTATTAAAAGAAAAACAATTCTACAACAAAATAATACAATCCTTAAAACTATTTATGTCTAGAATAAAAACTAACTTACTATCTTTATGTGTATCGAAATGTACGTATATGAGGAAAGTATAATATAGTATAATAGTATCGGGCCCTTTTTAGAAAAGAAATTGAAGTTACTTTCGGAAAATATTCACAGATTGGGTTATCTAAATTCACACATTGCATACACCATACTTAAATCTTGCCTTTTTGTACCAAAATTTACTTACGCTTTAAGAGCATGCCCAATCTGGAAACATTTAGATGTTTTACAAGACTTAGATACCACGCTAAAAACAGCATTGGAAAAAATTCTTAATTTGAACCTCGCAACAAACTCTTGGACACAAGCAACTTTACCTATTAGAACAGGTGGTATCGGCATTCGCAAAATTTCTAGTGTTGCACTTCCTGCCTTTCTGTCTTCTGTGCATGGCGTATCTCAACTCTGTTCATCTATTTTGAAATCACCGTCAGTTGAGATAAATTGTGCGGCAGATGCAGTGAGAGAGTGGACATCTCTCTCTACCAATGTTGACATCCCTAAGGAACCAATCTGCCAAAAACTTTGGGATGCTCCATTGGTACAGAAGCAATTTAACTCTTTAAAACAAAATTTAATAGGTGACAACGATCGCGCAAGGCTTCAAGCAGTGTCTCAACACGAATCTGGCCAATGGCTACATGCCCTCCCTTCTGCCAACCTCGGTACACTTTTCGACAATGGCAGTTTCAGAATCGCTATCGGCTTGCGAATTGGAGCTGCTATTGTCGAACAACACAGTTGCACATGTGGTAGCGATGTCGATAGGAAGGGCCTCCACGGACTTTCATGCCTTCGCAGTGCAGGCTGATTCTCCCGCCACGGCTCGCTGAATGATATAGTGAGACGGGCACTTGCCACTGTCAACGTACCATCGGTTCTTGAACCGATTGGCATGGTCCGTGACGATGGTAAGCGCCCCGATGGCCTCACACTGATTCCCTGGGAGCGGGGAAAAGCTCTTGTATGGGACGCAACTTGCGTCGATACACTAGCTCCTTCTCGCCTCATATTTTTGTACCGCTTGGCTTCGATACTTTTGGTCCGTGGGGTAAAAGCACTAAGTCTTTTATAAAAAAAAAAAAAAAAATGTTGATTGACATCACTAGAGACTAGAACGCTGGCTGGTTCCTTGCGCAAAGGATTTCTATAGCAATCCAGCGTGGGAATGCAGCCAGCGTTCTTGGCTCCATACCACTTGTAGATTGTTTAAATTTAGTTTAGATGTAAATACTCTTTTTTAGTTCTACGTATAATAATTCATAGTAATAAAATCAGTTCTCTCTGGTTTCTATTACTTTTCCTCGTCCTCTCATCGTAGAAGAGAACGTAGGAAGTGGTTCACCAGTTTTGTCAAAATACTTGCGACTAAAATAACTGTACTTTGACACCGGAGACGCTGATGTAACACATTTCTGTGGTTACTCATTTTCTTTGGAGAATTATACGAAGTATGTGATGTACATAATTACTTACTACTCGTATTACGTAGTAGAAACATTAACGTATTTATGTAAAAGTAATGTATATTCGTATAGCGTACCTCTACGTTATCAAATTTGAGATTTTTTCAGGTACTATGCTTACCTGCACATCTCAGTGCAGGAATCTTTAAAAAAGTTTCTTCTTGGTGAGTGACTGTATTGACAGTCTGCAATGTAGTCAAATTCGAATCTATACCAGGCAAAAAAATAATACATGTTCGTCTACATAACATCATACTAAACTTAGACTATAAGGCATATAATGATAATGAGAGTCATGAAAATGTGATGAATTATAGTTGAACGAATTAGATTTTTTTTTATAAATTGAACAACATAATAGCCAAAAAATGGCATAATGTATGACAAAATAAAGGACCTATCAGCCACCTTTAGTCGTATTAACCTTGACATAGGTGAGAAGTGAATGTCGCGTAATCCGCTCCTACCTTTAGGGTTAAACCCTGACAACCCTGAAACCCGTTTGTGGTTTCTTCAGTCTACAGCCTTTGACGTAACGTAGTTAAGTTGCGGTAAATATTCGGGGCTGAGAGGCAACGAGGCTTGAAACTCAGCAACCGGTGGATAGTGGATACTTGGTTCATTTACCGGTACGTACTTATCTTTATTTACAATAATAAAACATAAAAACAAGGGAAACATAAAGGGTGGCACTTAGAAAATCTTTAGAACAGCCTAAAAATAATCTAAGTCCAGCCCACTGCCAGAGGGCAGCGTGCCCAGCATACTAGCCAGTTAATGGTAAAATTAAATGAACAGAAAAAAAATATAGCACTGAAGAAGATACCTATTTAGAACTAGATATTTTTTTTTCTGCAAGGTTTACGTTTGACTACAGCCTGCCTGATGTTAAGCATTGCTGCGGCCTAGGGTCTAACATGCTTACCTAGAAGATAGCTTTGGATTTTTATCGGCCTAAAAAACAATATTTCTGTTCATGGGACAAAACTGTAGACGATAATGATGATAAATATTTTTGCAGTGAAAAGTTAAAAATACTTTCGTAATGACAGCCCTATTCTATTTCTTAATAATTGAGTAAATGGATCAGACATTGAAACATCTTATAAAGCCAACACTGAACAATTAAAGCTCAAAGATTTGTAAGAATCTTAAATCATTAAGTATTGCCATTATAAGAGTACTTCCATTGAAACAACTTCAGTAATTTTCCGTTTGTTAATAACATCTAATAAATGTAAGAAAATATCCTGAAATGTAATCCAAAAGATCTGTGAAACATCGTTTCTTGAAATATGAATCTTGTAAACCAATTTGTTAGGAAGAGGGCTGGCCTTTGATGAAATATTTAAAAAGGCAGTTCTTGGAAGAAAAAGCTTTAGTCCCTTTGTTTAAAGTCACAATTAAAAGCTAATAAACTCAAAAACATTTGGACAAGCGAATTGTCTTTTTAATTGTTTGTACAGAATCTTTGAATCCAATTATACTTCTACTTATTGAAAAATAATTTAGCTGAAAATCGGTTCTTACAGAGCAATTATGTTCTACCCTAAACAATAACAAAATCATCTAACATCTGGTGATTTATTATGGTCAGGTGATTACCAATGTTAAGCAAAGGTCGACGCGGTCAGTCCTTGGATGGGTGACCGAAATGTGGCATTCCATTTTGGACGCTTCCGTGAGTCGGATGACACGTTAAATTGTAGGTTCCGGCTGTTTGTCTAGTACGGCAGTCGTTAAGCCATGACAGAGGCCTATGCTTAATTAACTCTCGACACTAGAGTTGGCCTCTCTCATTCGATAAGAAGAAGAAGATGGTCAAGTGGAATTAAAATCAATGACGATTTGATAAAATCTCGTTTACTTTCATACACCAAAATTTTCTAAGTTTTATCAAAGCTATCAAACGCACTAGTTTAAAAGAGTATTAATTAAAAAGTCGATCAAAATTATGACTGCAGATTTGAGGTAAGTGCGTTTACTTGAAATTACAAAAGAATTTACTAAAGAAATTTAAAATCTGAGAAAAAGCATAAAGATATATATAGTTATATCTTTATTCCAGACTTAAGTCATCCAAATAGATATTCAACGTTCATTTATCTTAATAAATTTTCTTTGTACGCCTTATCATTATAGCTTTTTTATGAGTTCTTTTACTTTTTACGAGTAAAATGACCGGCAAGCTGCTGTCAGTCATAGCTATCTTATTTAAACCGGAGGATTTATAGTACAAATTGAATTTTATAGACGTATATTATGCCAATTTGGGTAGAACTTAAAGTTATGTTGACTGTGTAGAAGGTTGTTGTTATGACGAAGGCATCCGCTAAGAAAGGATTTTTGGAAATGCCATTTTTAAAGGGGTGAAATAGGGAATGCAAGTTTTACTTCTTAATGCGAGCAAAACCGCGAGCACCCGCTACTAGTATATATGTTTAAAATGTTTTTCTTATTATGTTTTGTATTATCGCACAAACAAAATCAAGGTATCATAAATGTAAGAGCACATTATTTGAGTGTACATCATATTATTAAAAGGTAGGTAAAAGGTGATATTTTAACAAAATTAGTTCAATATCTACATGTCAAGAAATATCTTAGTTCTTGCACCAAACCACACCAAACCTAAAATGATTACTTGTATTCAGAACACAAAATAGGAAAAAAACTGGCCAAGTGTTGGTACAATTTATGGATACAGTGTTCTGATACACCGATACATTAAATTAAAAATATGTATTGGTGGTTATAACTCTATGTATGATGACTCAATAAAAATATTATGTATAGCATATATTACAATCTATTTTTTACCATCGAGGGGCACATTGCACATGAAAGACACAATACCGACTAGATGAGGAGGCATATACCCAGCTTATATATGGGTAGATAATTTTTATCTCCATGAATGCATTTTCAAAATAATAATCATTCCTGACGCATTTTTTTGATGTTATTTTATTTATTTTTCGTCCAGTGTTACTACTATTACTGTTTGCACCCGGATCCCCAAAAAGCCGGTCATCACTCACATTCGGCCGTCAAAGCTAGGTCATCAGCTCGCCCCGGGCTCCCCTAGGTGTCCTATCTAACACAGCTGCAATAAAAAGGAATGAATCCACTCTGCTCACTGGCTAGTTCTAGGTAAGGCGACAGTGACTAGTTTTCTTACTAATGGTTTTTTTTACCCAGAAATACTTACTAGCGATAATTATTTTAAGCCGGGCTCAAACAGCGGGGGCTGATCGTCATTTATTGTGTACGAGACTAAATAGTATGATAAATGATAATATAAGTGATAAGTGACGTAATTTTTGACGTAAGTGCTAGCCGGTTAATACAACTAAATATAAGTGATCCGTTTAAAATAGCGAACGCAACCGAACTACTAAATCTTCTACCACTTAGCGTTTGTTTGAAAACATTAATAACGCATTGATACAAGTCTGCGCAGCAAATCATTTCATTAATCTAACAACTGGCAACTCGTTTTTTTAGCCTTAACCAATTAAAAAAATTGATTCTTCCACTCGTAATCAAAGTGATCATCAACTCCCTATCCAACAGTATCGCGATAAACTCATGTTAATTTAGCCCAAGGATAGCATCTGTTCAAGGGGAAGAGTTACTTTCCCTCCGAAGAAAATGAACAATAGTTTTCTGTACTGGCCCTAGAGATTTCACGGATGAGTTAATTTACTCAGAACTCTCCCTAGCGGTGCATTTTCTCAAGTGATGTTGAACAATGTAAGAGAAGAATGATACAGCGGAGAACCGCATAAATAAAGTGCAGTACATACTTTCTTGTTTATATTACTTGAGTATTGCTGTATTTGACCTACTTTACTGAGATACTCGACTAAGCACTTGAATAAAACTAGATGGTGCTTGAGAAGGAAGTTTTCTTTTTTTTAAGATGATTCAGAAACTTGTTTAAATTAACTGATTTTATCAGACGTCAAACGTAAGCCAATAATGTTGAAGCACACTGGGTCTTAGAGTTATCCGAAAAACTTAAGCGTTACAAACCGATATTCATTGTGCAATTACATAATGCGATTGTAAACAACCGTGTTAACATGCGACATGTTATAAGACTACAAAATCCGAAGAAAACATGGATAGGCTCCAATACCCACTACGATGTGCCGCGAAGAGAACTCCCGGCCCAAATTGATTCTGCGGCGAACTAACCCTCAGTAATAAGGGTTGTGACTATTGAAAAGGAGAGTGAGTTTAATAATAACCCAGTACGTACTCACTTGATTGCAATCTACTGTTAATTGAAGCGTTTATCGCTAGCCTGTAGTGTGTGAGCGCAGGTGTTATTAAGTATTAGTCACTATGCCGTGTTCTGTTCCTGATTTGATTGCAATATGCTATTACTACAACATATACATGTGACAAGAACGTTCTTACAGTATTATATATTACAATAGTAAAATCATAATAAGCTACTGTGTGCACAGAAATAAAGTTTATTCAATTTAGTCATCTTTTGTTTTATATTGTCCACTTTTGGTGATTCTCTTGTTTTATATCGATGAAAAGTATTCTATTCTAATATCTTACTTAAAAACATGACATTGAATAAACTGTCAACTCGTAGTTAATAAATCTTAACATTATCATCATCATCATCAGCCTATTGAGACCCACTGTAGGGTATAGGCCTCCTCCCTCTTACATCAATACTTACTGTCTTCACATGATATTAAGGTATAATTTACTCAAAAGTATGGCACGATTTTGGTATACGTATGGCAGGGTTGTTGAACAAAATTACTAGGTACATAATATGTACATAAACAAATGTTATGTAAAACCCAAATTGCCACAAAACATAGGTACATAGTTTGTAACCGTAAATAGATTTACCGATTATGTACATAAGGTACATAAGTGCGTCGCGCATCATTGGGAGGCGTAATTAAAATAGAGTTGTGTTGTTCTGTTCATTGAACATATATTGTGATAGTTCTACTAAACAATTACATAATCACCCAGCGCTGATACATTATGTGGCATGTTGGCTGTTTGTTATTATGTAGACTATAATGTTGGGTTGTAGATACTTAGTTTTTGGCTTTACGTGTAGTAGGTACGTATTTTCACACATTTAAAAAAAAAAATAGGTTCGTATAAAAGTGTCTATCTCTAGTGTAAGGAATGTACCATTTTGTCTTATTTCTACTATTTATACTAGGCTACAATTTTTTATTTAAAATTCCTTATAAATTATATGACAGGTTTTTAAATAACTTTTTTTAACTATAACGGGTTTGCACTTTGCCATAGTTTACTTGATAGCAAGCAATGGCTATGGCCTAAGATGGATTTAATTTCTTAAGTAAATTATTAAAAGCTGTAAATAAGTATGCGCGGTACATAAAAAGCCTCCCTTTTATTATTTTACATCAAGCAACAATATCCCTGTATATGTACCTTCACCAATCCCTGGCTGGAAACTCCAATGTTTCGCGGAAAGCTTTCTAAAGCCACATAAAACCTGCCTGTAAACATTTGGCTAAGCTTATTTAAAACGGAGGTTTAGGTTTTAAAAATAGCCAGGATTACTGATTTAAGTAACGGAATTCTCTGCATTGTACCTTGTGCTTTAAACTTTTCATCTGAGATTAGAGATAATCTAGGTCTTATTTACTGACATACTGGCTCTAACCTTTCAGCTCTTTCAACAGCTTCAATGCTAGAATGGAATAATTAATATTCATTTGTTTTAGAAATAAAGCTATGCAGTAGTTTGAAGATTTTTCAGCGATTTAAATTTTCATTAATGACACGATTAAAAAGCAAAAATTAAGTATACATCTTTTGAGAACACCAAAATAAAAACTAGTTACAAAATCTTAAGTAAGAGCTTGAAAAAAGCCATGAGGTCAAACCCTCTATCAGAAGACAGCGTGTTTAGCATGCTGAACAAACAAATAAAAATAGCTAAATAAAATTAAAACTTTTCAAATCAGAATAGATTCGTTAAGAATTTCTAAGTGAAAATGCCATTTTACTCTTTGTTACTAATTCAATTAAAATGTTTAAATACAATACATTATAAATCGGCCCTTTTTCTGTTACATAGATTTGCACTTACTTTCTGCCATTCGCTCTGCATGCTTTTTACATTGAACTTAATTAAGCCATATACTGATGCCCGGGAAAAGTGAAAATTCTATTATGGTTTTTTTTTATAACATATTGTATAGTATGATTTTTTTTAATTTGTCTGTTACTACATTTAAGCTCCCATGAATGCAGAGTTCTTATAATCCAGTTTATATATCAAACAAATTTGTTAAGGGATTTAGATATGTTCAAGTAAAAATTACAGCCATCAATATTTTGAAGCCGAATAACTGTTAATGTTCATTTTTCCCTCGTGTTTAATTGGCTTGATTAAAAAAGAACAAATTTGGTATAAAGATAGATTACCACTCGAACTCGAACACTCAAATAAAAATACAAAACAAACGTAAACGTAAATTCGTTTTATGGATGCGCTACTAACGAAACCGACATGATTGGGGACTATTCATTCTGCGAAGAAGTCACGACCCTCAGACATAAGGAAATACAACCAAATACTTCAGGGCATATCACACAGCGGCATTTAGCCCCATACTAAGCTTACGCTTTTCAACTTAGGTTTAATACGCCCAGGTATTCCAATACCTAGTTCTCTTCAAACTACGCTCAAAGCAACAATGTGAAGCGAGTGAAATACGAATATGTAACTTGCACATAATTCTACAAGGAAATTCATTAAGAACCGTCTCGTTACATTGCCAGCTGTAAGTAATGAAGCGTTCTCATTTTACTCACTGGAGCAGTAATGAATTCTACATTTCGTGTGCATCCTTAAAACACAAAGACGTACGCAGCAGACAGTGAAATGAGATGAAAATTTAAGCCCTGTTGACCTTTAGACGTTGATTTCATCGGTGTTGCTACGGAGAAAAATGGGTACCTAGTATTTCGTCTCTTTGTAGCATTTGGTTTTTGGTTTGGGTATTTTTGGGATGATTTGGAATGATTTTGGTAAACATGTTTTTCATATGTATTATTTAGGTATTGATTGGAATTTCAAGGTGGAAAGTTATCAGGAAACGATAACTTTACGTACATAAGTTAAAATTACTATCATCATACGATTAAACAAATGCGAGAGAGTGTTTATAGGTGCATCTGTTCATCTTTACATCACATTGGAGTGACGGATTTTAGTAATTAAATTACTTATATTGAGTGAAAGGTTATTTCTAGGGTTGGTTGGTGATTTTGAGAGTATCAGTTTTTGATATAGATACACATACCAGTTTAATTAAATTCATCTTACAAGTAAAAAATCCTAAACGTACGAAACCTTCAAGAACGGCCAAAGTCGTTGCACAGCTTGTACCAAAAAGATTAACAAGTCACAGGTCGTGTGCTCCACCGTGCGTGTTTTTTCTAAACAAAGCGAATATACATTTTCCTCTGTTGTATCGTGGATCGAAAATTGCTATTTTTAGCCACATGAATCATTTTGCTAAATATTTTTGTAAACGTTTTTTATCGGTGACTTTAATTGTATTAATGCAAATGTTATAATCATTTTTTAGTCGCGTCTCTCCGATATAATAAAATGTATATATATTAAAATTGTAACCGAATGTCTCCGAATAGGCTAAGTTACGATTATCACGATGGAATATTAACATATTGAAATTCCTTTTCTAAAATAAAATAAATAAAATATCTACCAATTTATTTTATATTATGCTTACCTACCTATATTTGTACATATATGTTTATTAACTTTTTGAAAAAAACTTAACCCACATAAATTACAATTCATATTTGGTAATTATCTAAACTATGTTACATTCTTAAAAATATGAACAACAAATATTTTTGTAAAAATGTTATAAAAACTAAACAAAATGTAAATTTATGCTCCTATATTTATACATTCTAAAGATTTTAAGCTTTACATCATAATAAAGTTAAATTAAATTGTTAAAAAACTTATCAACAACATTCATTACGGCTAGAAATAATGTCTTTGCAAAGTTTTCAGTCAGAATAAGATGTTCTCTGTTTCTGAAGTCAGAAATATCTCCGCCCACTCAAAGCGACTACACTATGACAAAGCATTTTTGTCAGTCGTTGAAAAAGTATACATAAAGTATGGATTGAAGTGCCCGAAGCTCAGTTAGCTGAGGTAATCGCATGCTACCAATATTAAGCAATTGTTAACGCGCTCTGTCCATGGACGGGTGACCAAAAAGTGGCATTCCATTTTGGGCCCTTCCGTGGGTCATAGGAGACGTAAAATTTTAGGTGTCGGCCGTTTTTCTAGTGCGTTCGTTGTTAAACTATGTCAGAGCAGAGGTCTTCCGACCCAGAGTGAATAGGTTTCTGTAAGGCAAACGTGCAACATCTTAGACTACAGTGGTGCTTAACATCAAGCGTATGCCTATTCCGTGTTAAAAAAAGGCCCTTAGGTCGGATTAATAATGTCTCAACTCCAGAGTTAGCCACTCTCATTCGATAAAAAGAATAGAATCAAGTGACAAATTAAAACCGCCAACTCTAAAGAAGTAAGCACGTAGCATTCTTCATTACCTTGTATCTACCTGCATTGAGAGCAAAAGAAACTCATTAAAAGTTTCACCAGATCCGTGTATATATGTTCTGGGTGATTTGAAAATCATTTCAACCTAAAAATATTATGAAAATCTAAAATAAATTTTATCTCTAAACGGTAAATGCTAAATCTTGAATATAAGAGTTTTTCTAAGAGGTGGAAAACTTCCATCAGATTCCCTGTTTGCTTAAAACCTACAGTCTATTGGTATTTTTTATGTTTTTTTCACATAGCATTATCTGTAAGATTAGCTATTAATACAAGATACTTACTGTTTGCATGTGATAAACAATATGCCGACGAACATTTTTGAAATGATATTTCTCGTGTAAGTCTCGTAATTTTACTTAGTTGGAACTCCTATGATCGGTGAAAGGATGTAAAATATATCAGTTCATAAGTATTTGATGAAGTTTTCATTTCCGTGTGAAAACTTTTTTTAAAGTATTATTTTGTAAAATTTCTATAGGTACGTATAGTGAATAAAGAGCTGTCAGAATAAAAGATGGATAGAACATAACGAAAAAACCTGTTGGTTTCTGTTTACCCTGAATAATATGGATACCACACTGCGACAGTCCGTGACGTTTCTGCAGCGTAAACAAAACTTTGTCCATTTTAAAACTTGGTGAATACGTAATTGACGTTTTTATTAAGGGAGAGATGGAGTTCCAGCGATCGATAATGGTAACGAAAGATGTGAGCTGTGCTGGCGGCTTTTTATGCCGGATGTTTTCTGGGCTGTTAGAATGTTTTTTTTTTCGAAGAAATTATTCATTTATTATCTGACCTCCTGGGCTTCTTTTCCCTGGAATCTTGCCTTCGAGAATCAACTTTAGAAAATCATACAGGGATCCTCTCTGCATTTGTCCAAAGCAACCGACTTTGCGACATTAATATTTATTGATTCAATAATTTGCTTGGAACCTACTACTTTCCTTCGAAAATTGTTAAAAAACCTAATACATGTGATTTCATTAGTACTTTTGTGACAGTGGACCACTTTTCTTCAGAAACAAATAAGTAGAAAACAAAGTTTCCAATTCATTACAAGTTTAGTGATGGTATGTTTTTCTTCGATTTTTAATTGCGAACACTATCCGGTAAAACTATCCTGTTTCTCAGCACATTGCAAAACTTGTTTTTAATTAAAGCTACAGATGCAGACTTTTTGTAATGGTCGCGGCAACTAGATCGAGCTACTGAAGTATACCTGTTGGACTTTTTATCTTTACTTTGAAATTGAAATAACAGTGGTCAGGGAAAATCAGACATCGGTATTTTTAAAGAGAACTTAGCGCAATGTAATAGTTTGCTTGCGAGTGTTCCGGGAGTTTACATATATTATGATAGTTTGCAAAAGTTAGTCCATGACCGTGTCTGTTTGCCCTTTATTAGTACTTAAATTTTGTACTGAAAGAGAGATCTATGTTCAGCAGTGGGCGATATTGGACTTATGATGATATTGATAATGTCAAACTCTGGATTAACGCATAAGCTACTGTTATTCATTGCTTTTTTGTATTTAAATAATTAACGAGTATGTATCAAATTGTAGTTTCTAACTCGACCAGTGTTACACTTTGATTTCACATGCAACGACTTGGCAAATCGGAAACAAACCATTTCGCATTCGCTGACGAAACTGACATTCATTGATTAGCAAACCAAACGCGTACTCAGAACCCTTAACCAGTTAAGTGTAGCAAACACATCAACCGTGTTCAAACTAGTGCAAGTATGAAGTTTTTAATTCTATTATCATTTACTTTTATAGTCAATACCGTGGGTGATACTTACGATAGATTCAGTGGGAAGAAAATAGCTGAAGCCATTGAAAAGGAATTCAGAAATAAAAATGCAACCGAGTGAGTATTATTGAATCGATTAGTATTTATAGAAACGTGATTCATTTATTCATTCAGCACTGCGAGCGATTAATTCATTTTAAAGGTTAGTGATGTTTATTAATAGATGGACTATCGTATTTTCATTTGAAATTAATGTAAACTGTTTTCATATTATATACTTTGAAATAGAAAGAAACAAAATACATACCTATGGCCAAAAAGAAAATATCGTTCATTTTTAAACCAACTGTCTATCGGCTACATACTGAGCTCTGACACAACAATAATATCAACATTATCAATTTTTTATAAAAGTAACTGACATCCCGCGCAAATACCCACTCAGGTTCCCACACAAACTAAAAACTTTACAAGCTAGACTACAAATGCAAAATATGGGCCCTAAATCAATGGCTATTAATTTTTTTAATAAATTACCAGTAAACATAAAAAATATTGTAAACTAAAAACGTTTTGCCCGTGACCTAAAAATATATTTGACTACGAAATGCTACTACTCCGTCGACGAATTTTTAAACGAGAAATCGAATAATTGAGTTAATTTTTAATCGAGATATGAATCGGGCCGCTTCTCACTCAGACATATATGTACATATTTGCATACCCTATCAGGGTCATTGTTCAGTGTTAAACCTTTACAATTTGCAAATAAATGCTATCACTTTGACTATGACTATTTTTATTTTATCGTGACAACAGAATGAAGATTTTTAAAATATGTCTTTTTCACTAATTATTTCATAAAACTTTCTTATTAAAATCTCGCATGTTCAAGGTAGGCGATAATTCATTATTTAACTTTGTTTTCGGAACAATTAACGAACTCTGGCCAACTTGTTTTAAATTGTTAAAGTTTAATTGTTTTCATACCGACAGCGTGTGAATATGGGTAATTTTAAAATAACTTAAATGAACGCTGCCAGTTTATTTTATTCGTTTAAAAATGACAAAATTAAATTGTGTTTTAATAATAACAGGTACGTGTGGTTTAACATCTGTTATGTTTAGCTTCCATTTTTGTGATTTATACATTTATTATCAGTGTTTTTAACACAAATAAAATGTTACAAACGAAACATTCGTAGGTATCGTAGTGCAGCAGTCCATGGTACCAGTATTTAACCTAAAAAAGTGGCTTTAGTATATCACAACAAAATCAATTTTTGTGTTAAGTACTACGTTTGAGATACGAAAAAAATTTCCCAAAAATCTATAGCTCTGTTTTGACAAGTCAGAGGAACAAATGGACCAACAAACACAATAGCACTTTATTATTTAAAAAATAATAGGTATGATTGATTTCTGCCTGTTTTTAACCACCTTCAGAAAAAGGAGGTTATCAAGTCTTCTGAAAGTTTTTTGTGGGTATGTTACGCGATCACTCTGTTATTTATACACCGATTTCAATCATTATACATATATTATCGATGCAAGTAGACGAGTATCACTTGTTGATGGAATGTGCTCGGGATGCAAACGTCACAAAATCTATTTTTTCCAAATATAATTTGTGTCAATACGATGTGGGTGTATTCACGCACATCCTAGCGGCTCCCGCGTCCGAAGGCGCGCTCATGATGTACGACATGTTTGCGAAGTTGTGACCGCCTTATTGTGGCTACAGCTTCGTAATGCGTCGTGGATCATGATCGCGTCCATTTGTTTGTACTATAATTGTGTTAAATTAAACTTTTATTGGAAAATGAGCGAAAATAATCACGACCGGCAGGATTCGAACCTGCGTATTTCTGCTACCGTCAGAACGCCTTAACCACTAGGCTACGGTCTACTAACTGCCAGGCGCGAAAAATAATATAATAATAATAATATATAATTGTGTTATTATTATTTGTGTTCTTACTTATTTGATTTAGAGTTTATAAATCTTTAAAATTGTTAAGATGTGATGTATGATATTGGTTAAGGTATGATGGGACTGACATGCCAAAGTTGGCCAAAGCCCCAATAAATAAAATTATGAATAAAAAAAAATATATATCTGTTATCTCGAGTACCCATGATACACGCGTAATGTACAGTGCTAGATGGCGCTGACTTTTATGTCCTACTTTTAATATTTTTTTTTTTCAGTGGTTGTTCCATCGATGTGAAGAGCTGCACGCCCCACGAAGGCAGGCGCATAGATGGCACCTGTAACAACTACAAGGAACCGACCAGGGGAGCCGCTGGAGGCCCTTACTTGAGGCTACTGCAGGCTGAGTATGGGAGAGGTAAGTTACCAAATAACTTATTGACAAGTTTACACCCTAAGCTGCAGCAATGCTTAACATCAGGCAGGCTGTAGTCAAACGTAAACCTATCCCACGTATAACCAAAAAGAAAGATTATATAATTATTTATTTCAATTACTTATGTACTAACAGCTTAAACCAACACGTACATTTCGCCAACTATTACAATAATGCTAAAGCATTTGGGTAAAACATATTAAAAACTTTGTTACTAATAAATTTACCAACAATCACAACGAAATTTCCTATATTTAGTACAAAACTCATCTATGTCTCTGTTCTGAGCAATCATTGCAGCTGTTTTATTGACACTGACATCCAGGCATTTCAAATACTTAGTGTGATTGTAGTTTTGGGAAATCTGGTGCTCCAGAAACGACATTCACACCATGCGCTCAAAGTAGGAGCATGCCTTTCCAGGAATGTAGCTGACACTGAAACAAAAACATCCGAATTACAAGAAGATATGAATAAATGTTAAGATCTCCTTTGTCTATTTAAACTTTGAACAACAATGACATCCCTATTTGGTCGTGGATTTAACAGTGCTGTCTTTATACTACAAATCATGTACCACCAGCTTAAGCAAACATGCCTAAACTTTGAAAAAACAAGTATGATAAAATATTGAATCAGGCGTTACTCTGCGGAAATCCATTGTAAATGTATCTCTGGAGTCATATGTAGTGTTTTTCCGCATTGACTGCTCCTTAACCGGCTTCAAACAACAAACTTAGTGGTTTTTATGTGTATTCCTCCATATACTACCGCCAAACCTCACCTCCTAATCAAAGTGGCCTTCGTGGTTCTTTGGATCATACCAACACCGCACCTTGTGTATTCATGTTTTGTAGTTTTCGTTCGGCAAGTATCAACAACACGTGCCGACGAGAATATCTTCAGACTTCTAGTTATTCAAACAGCAACCTATCTTTACAAGCTAGCATCTAAAACCATTTCCCCGAGCCGAGTTTCCCGCGTCACTCTCAGTTCACTTCAGGCCATTACGTGCCGAGCAAAATGTCAATAAGCTCCTTATTTCACGGCGCCTTAAATTAAACGGTGTATACTTTATTTTGTCGCTTTATTTTAAAGTCAGCGCTTTTGAACTGTAGAAGATGTCAATATATTTGAGTAGATTTTTTTCTCTTCTACTGTTTGCTACAGGCCTTTTTCATACGATCGTCTTTGGAATCGTGTGTAATTTTAACATTTATATATAATCATGTCACCGCATAATATGCCGTATCCACTTTTGCTATAGCTTGGCATATGCTGGTTTTTGGCCTATCCTTGTACTTATAAGCAGTAAGTCAAGTCATAGAAAACCTATGATTATCTCATAAGCCCTTCTGGCCGTCGGACGTGACCCACTAAATTCACAGAAGGCAATGTTCTAATATAAATACATATCACCTTTGAGGCAGATAAAAACAACTATTTAACTTTTTTTTTATAAGTGCTTGTCTAGCTTTGCGTGGGGTGGGGTAAGGGTTGGGGTATGCACAATAAAACGGGTTCCTTATTTATCTTTTTTTTCTTTTCTTTTTCTTATTTGTTTACTGTATTTATTTATATGTATATTTATTATTTTATTACAGATGGAGGTATACGCACTAACAAGCATGGAGAGCCACTGCCCTCAGCTCGGAAGGTCCGCACCTCCCTGCAGACCACGGGCCGAGTTGATGACAAGAAGACGTTCACAGCTGCTGCCAGTGCCATGCTGGAGTTCATACATCGAGATGTCAGCTTATTGAGTGGGCCGAGTAAGCTTTTTTCTCTATAAACTGGTAAAATGAACTGCATAGATAAATGGAAAAATATTCATCTGCAAAGCAAAAAACTTCTAATAGGTACATATTTACTAAAAGACAAGGTAGTGCAAGCTTCCAGTTTCAGCTAATCAGTTTAGATCTACAAATACATTTTCTAATTTTTATAGGTATCTGAGCTTGACCAACTGATTGATCCGTTGTTTTTAGTTAATCTACAACATAATATTCATTGATGCAATGGAGACAATCATAGTGTAGAAATACAGCGGAAGTGAACATAGTTATATTGGCAGGTTTCATTAACATAATTGCAAACGCAATGAATTTCATATTCATTAGCTAAAACTGTTTCAACTCATTGACTTTCAATTAGGTACAATAACAGTCATTAGTGGCATTCTAAATATTTTTCATCAAGTTTTAGTTTGATTACATTAAAGGATAATTTTAGAAATAGTTTTATAACCACGACATGCTGTACCTATATGATGATTTGCTTTCTGATGTTGTCCAAATTGAGAAGGAATTAATTATAATACAAGTTTTACTGTTTTATAAACGCTTCACGTCTTCGTATTTCGTAAAAATCTGATTAAAACTAAATGGCATCATTTGTTTTGGATCAGACTCCAGAATTGATTTCAGCGTCGCGACCCTCATAGATTTTTAGGCCCGTTTCTACGTCTAATAAAATTAATCAAATTCAACAAGTGTCTCATTTCAGATGATTACCTCAGGGAGCGGCACTGCTGCGAGGCGGCGGGCAGGTCTGATCCGCGCTGCATACCCATTACCGTGCCAAAAGACGACCCCTATCTCAAAGTGACTGATATAACCTGTCTCAACTTCTCCCGGGCGGAAACTTTCCAAGACTCCGGTTGCACACCCGAAATAATACCCAAGGAACAGGTTAGCAAGTTCCCAACTTAGGCGCTACAAACTTTATGATACGTGTGAAAATGATCGCACTTTGAACTCGCATTATATTTTCTGATATTAAAATATTCAGAGGGTGACTTAAATCGTGACTTTATCCTCGTACGCTTGTGCTTAGAATACAGAACGACCTCAGGACGTCGGCTCCGAGTAGTTCTGAATTGATTCGACACGAATTACGATTCAAACGAAAGTTGGGATGTTCACCTTTGGTTTATAACTATAGCTGCTTTACATTCATAGGGATAGCTGAAAATATATCAGACTTACCCCTTTTGTGGCCTTGGAATTGGGAATGAAGTATTCAATCGTGATACATTATAAGCAGATAAAAACAAGTGAGCACATCTACAAAAGTTTTACAACATTGCTCTGTCACTGTACTATGCACAAAAATCTAAATAAATAGATTATTTATTTAGATTTCTGTGGTACTATGGTTCCCGTAAGGCATGATTTAATTTAATTGTAATAACCGGCTAGCACTTACGTCAAACGGCGTGCTGACTCATCTTCCTGATGATGGAACCCGCAGTGTTCCGAAACATGTCGTACTATTTTTGCTATAATTACTAGTGTAAGTGCTAGCCGGTCAATTAAATTGCCTTCCTCTGTTAAAAACAGTGTTTTTATTTCTGTAGATTTTACCTGAATACTGATAAATATATTGTAAGCCATCTTATTTTATTTTATTTTCAACTTTTGATATTATTTACGTTGCAGATAAACTATCAAACTCCACTCATAGATTTATCAACAATATACGGAGCTGATGAAGAATCTCTTGCCAAAGTAAGAAAGAATGAGCTTGGTCTATTGATACTTGAACGCAGAATTGACAGAAAAGTTCCTTTGAACTTAAACGATATACCTAAAGTACCAGAAAAAGAAAATGGGACGGCTCTTGATAATTCGACTGCTGAAAATGTAATTGCCAATAGTGAAGTAGCAGAAGCAGTTGTAAATAATGCAACAACAGAAAGTAATGTCTGTATACAAAATATGAGTAACGAATCTTTATGCTATCAGTTTGGTAAGTTTTAAGTTTGTTTTTAATATCCAAGCATTTTATGTTCGACCGACTTAAACAAAAAAGAGGTTATGTAGCCCTGAAAGTTTTTTTTACTGAAAGCCTTTAGTGATAAATTGCGTGCTAATGCAATAAAAAAAAAAGAAGTTATAATAATAATATTTTACTTTATTTACACAAAAATCCTTAGACTAGTATACATCATTTGTACTTAAAGAAATTTGGATCAGAAAGGCTATATAAAAATAAATGGGTAAATGATGTTGACTGTGATCCCCACACTAGGTTTCCCTGTGTCGTGATAATCATGTTCTTCGAAAAGGAATATCTAAACATGAATGATAGGAAACTATCATATACATAGGTAATATATAGGATCTGTATATACAATTTTTTGATTAGTAAGAAATACAAGATTATCTAAAACAGGAAAGGATCAATTCCGAGCAAGTAAAAGACTGACTAAAACTATTTGCTACTAGCTATAAAATCTTAATCTAAGTATTAATATTATTTTGATACCTATATGGCTTCGAAAAATATTCAGGATAACTAAGGTACAGGATAAGTAGGTACATATATAGAGATATTCATATCCCAAATTTTCATTCGGAGATAATCATCATAAATATGTCACATGACATTTGAGTAGACCAGAATTTGCTTAGTATCTATACTAATATTATAAAGCTGAAGAGTTTGTTTGTTTGTTTTTTTTGTTTGAACGCGCTAATCTCAGAAACTACTGGTGCGAATTGAAAAATTCTTTTTGTGTTGAATAGACCATTTATCGAGGCAGGCTTTAGACTATATAACATCACGCTGCAACTAATAGGAGCGAAAAAACAATGGAAAATGTGGAAAAAACGGGGGAAATTATTCATCTTTAAAGGCTTCCGTTGCGTGCGCTGCGAAAACGGTTCAAAATTCAAAGAATTAATGAACAAAATAACTATTAATAACCACGCGGACGAAGTCGCAGGCACAGTTAGTTTATAATATTTATGGCATGAAATGCTATAATAGGCTCTGAAAGTATTAAACTACATATTTTCAATATAAAATCAGACTTTACCAATCCACTTTTCTTGCATTTCAGGGTTCCCAAAAGCAGGAAACTATAACCTAAGACCCACGACTTTAGGTATATTTTTCATGCGGGAACACAACCGTATAGCGGGCGAGCTTCACAAGATCAACCCGTGTTGGAAAGACGACCGGCTCTTCAAGGTGGCGCGCCAGATCAATATAGCCACAGCTGCTAATATTTACATGTATGAACTACTGCCGGGCTTACTAGGTAATGTAATGTTTATTATGGTGCTTGTAACTGATATTCGTCAAGATAGGGGCTAGTTTTAGTAAAAAGATGTTAATAATTTTTGTTTCCAATTTTTAGGTTGTTTATAGTTAAAATAATCACGAGTACTAGGTAAAATGTTGCATTTCGTGGACTACTTTATTAGATGCTAGTTTAAAACAATATCTTTCTTCCATGATCTGAATGATAAGTATATTATTTTGTATTGACTATTTTTCCGTTCGATATTTTGTTTGACATTGAAATATGTATTCTTATCTAGTTGATTGGGCTCGTTTGAACGCTAATTTTAATACCAAACTAAAGAAAATAGAAGATGTAAATTTAATGCATTTTATTGTCAGGTTATAGAAACATGATAAACTACGGCCTTCTCTCGGAGGATGTGAAACACGTTTCCACTTACGACGAGATAACGCCGCCGTCGGTTTATGCAGAGTTCGAGATCGCCACACGATACTTCCACACGATGATCGATGGGAGAGTCAAGTAAGTATAGAGAAATCAAAAAATATTGTTGATTTTTGTAAAAAAAACACTGTAACGCCACAAAAAGGGAGTAATATCACAGATATTCAAATAACCAAATATCACCGCGCTAGAATCACACCATATTGCTTTAACATTTTTTTTAACCGATTTCAAAAAAGGAGTTTATCAAGTCTTAAAAAATTTTTTTTTTAGATTACCATATTCTCGTGACGTTATTTGATAAATGATTAATGCACGTTTGTTATATTTTTTGCAGAAAATACACAGAAAAGCACCACTACGCTGGTGAATTTTCTGTAAGTGAGACCATGTATCGACAAGCTCTTTTAGAACAAGACAGAAACATTGAAGAAATCAACCGCGGTACTTTCTACCAGGGAGCGGCTAAACTTGACGATATACTGGATCCTGAGGTACAAATATTTCATATTTAATTGATTCACAATTTCCATAAAACGTGACAATTTATCTAGAATCAAACATAAAATTTTAATGGTGGTTAGGTTTATTTTTACTCAAAAACTAGACTGTAAGTATGATTGAATATGATTACCAAAATAAATCAATCTTATAGTCTTCGATTGCTGGTGTTCAAATGATAACTTTCCATCGCAAGGAATTTGTGAAACTTCTTTTTCGTTTTGACTCTATGTTTCGCCGTGAGAATTCAATTAGGTACTGGACAGAATAGAGCGAATAAAATAAGAAGAATAAAGTGGTATAATATATCTATAGATTGTAAGACTTGTATATTGAAATATTAAAAACTTACCATTCTTTTCTTTCTTCAAACAACAAATTCGTCCGCATAATTTTTCTCTCTCAGATTTCAGAAAACTATTTCGGTGATCTTCAAAAAGCGCATGATCTAGGATCTATAGACATCCAACGCGGAAGAGATATGGGCGTCCGAGGGTATAATGATTACAGACACCTGTGTGGCTTCACGCATGTGAAAAAATTCGAGGAACTTGTGGATATCATGGAAGCTGAAGTATGGTTTTATTTCTATGTATAAATCATATACTTATGTATGTACGTACACGTGTAAATGAACATTGCCTATAACAGCCTGGAAGTGCGTTTATAGAATAGAATAAAGATAAATCGAAATCAGAAAATATCATTATAGGCAGATATGTAAGTACAAGTGAGAACGTTTACATACGTTCTACAACAATGTCTTTCTCAATGTGCTATGGTTCCCGTTAGGAATGATTTAATTTAGTTGTAATAATCATTGATATATTATATTAAAAAAAAATCCTTTCTTGTTTATACTAACTCAAAAAATAATTTTCAAAATAATTTATTGTCGACTATCAAGAATTTCTATAATCTAGAGCCAGTGTGAAGTGGTCTCAGCTGACACACAAGAAAATGAAATGTAAATTGTCCATATAATGTGAGTGAGTTATCGAGCGAGTGCTGCGTGCTGCGTGTAGTGTCCCTGCTCCGGCGCCGGCGTCGATAAACTAAATAAATAATTTGTTTATTGTGCATAAAATACAGTGTTATAGGTACAGCTTTAAATAATAAAAATTTACATAAATTACGTCGGTGTCATACGTTGGTATGGTTAACTGAGTCGTGTACAAGGTACCTCAAGGGTCCTGAATTGCAAGACTGCAGTACCTCCCGCCGCAGCAGGCTTCTTTGCCTATATTTACACTGATTTTACGATTTTATAACATAATTATACTGTCCTAAATATGAATAAAAAGATTACAAAAATATGTATGTATTGCTAATTATTAACTAATTGTAAACAAACTTTTAGTCAGTGATACCAGCATTGAGGTCACAAATCCGTAGAATGTACATGGATTATCTGATTTACTGACCGTCAGTGTAAATTTTAAATACTAACTTGACGTTAAAATTAGTTTATGAACCACCAATTTTGCTTTGCCTAATTTTGTCATTGGCTTTATTTCAAAATACATTTCGTTCGAAAACTTGAACATTTTGAGAACGCTTTAAATTACTAGCGATTGAAATCATTTACAAAATTTGATATAAAATTCACGCACAACACAAAAACTGCATTTAAAAGTACAAAGAAGTACACCATAAAACATCACAAAACTAATAAGAGGAGTACAAATCTTCGAGGTAAATATTACCACTTGTTATAAAGTAGAAAATATTTATCCTTGTTGTAAAACCAGGTAGTGATCATTTTATAAAATGCAAAACTATTTTTTTAGTTTTCTCAGAGGATGGTTTACCTTCAAACTCTTCACGAATTTTGTTAGAAAAATGTTAGCTGTATTTTAGTATAGATTTAGATTGTTTATTTTACTGACTTAAATATATATTTGTTAGCTGTTCAGTTTTGGTTCAACTAATCAAATCTAAATATTTTGGAGGAGGAAAAGTTTTATTTCAAGATTATTGTATTTGTTGTATATTGTTGCAAAAATTATGGAATTTTTTGAATATTTTTGTGTGGCTCTGCTAGGCGATCATTATGGCAAATCATGGTTATTTCTTATCAAGAGTTTTATTGATTCAGAGCTTGCATTTTAACATGATAATCAAATACAATACAGTTGTATGGTCAAGCTTGAAATAAATGTCTTTCATTAATTTATTTTTATTAAGACACCTATAGGTCAAAATTGATATAATACTTGAAAGATATCATTACTAAAACAAACATAATTCATCAACATACGTCACCTTACTACAAAATATGACAAAGGTATCATTCACTTACATTCCACTTTCGTCGGGGAAACCTTTTAGCATTATCCCGTCCTCATCGACCTCGAGCCAAGACAAACTAGACGTCTAAGTGGAAAGATAAATCTAAGTGCCGTGTCTATCTTCCATACATTCTGACATCTTGAACAATATCACCCAAAGATTATGGTGCTTTTAAAAGGGTAATAGTATTCTTTGGTATGGTGCTACTGACTTTGTTTACAGCGTTGGCTTTTGTTAACTAAAACAGGTTTGTACTTGACCATATTTTGCCTGATGGTAAGCATAAGCTATGCTTTAGTAGTCTGTAAGAAAAATAATCAAATGCCGTGTATTTTTTTATAGTCATATTCTAATGATCTTATGCTTTGTTTTGCGTTGTAATCATCTAAATCTACAACAAATATTATAAAACGAAATCAAAACTGTGAAGGCTACAGCGAGTATCAGATTTTTTTCACAAAAAATGCTTTCGAAGATGATACAACCATCAAAAGAAAAAAAATACATGTGAGCATGGTATATTCTCATACGTTTGCAATTAGTTAAAGAGACAATTGCTATTTTCATTTTAAACTCTCGTATGTTGTCTGTATAATAAAAAGCATAACGTTTTTTAGCTTAACGATTTTTGTCACGCAGCAATTTATTTAAGTGCCCTGTCATGATAAAAATATTAGAGTAGTTCCATTTTAAAAGTAATTATGGTAATAAAACTTAAATAGTTTGTTCGGGAAAGCCCAAAACATAAATCGTTAGTATAACTGAATAAACATACATACAACATAAAGTAATATTTTTAAATAAACTTTTAAAGTAAAATAATTGTCCTTTGGTTTTCCAGAAGCATGCATTAAATTTCACTTTCATAAACGTACAAATATTAAAATCCCATATATCATAGGGTTGGCTCAATAAATAACTTTATGTAGGTTAACTTTATGTGACGTCCCCATGACTTTTGTCACAAAACAGCCTTGATGGTTTCCATTGATGAACCAGTATAAAAAAACTCTTTTCAGAAAATGGAAGCCCTCAAGCGCCTGTACAAAGACGTAGATGACATAGATCTGCTAGCTGGTATCCTCAGTGAGAAGACGATGCAAGGAACCTTCGTGGGGCCAACTCTCTTCTGCATCATGGCGAAACAGCTGGAACTGTTTCGGTACTCTGATAGGTTCTGGCACGAACGAGGAGATCAGTTCCATAGTTTCAGTTTAGGTAAGAATTTGTTACGAATGTTACTAAAATCGTTCTAAGGTATGGTTTTACTTGTAACTATTAAATGTCTGCCGTCGACATCGGAAAAAAAAAACAAATATTTTTTTATTCAATCAACGGGGTCAGAGACCGGGGACAACGGGCACTATTTTTAATATTTTTATTGACATCCCGTTGTCCCCGGTGACCGGGGACACGGCCACCGGGGACAACGGGAAGGAACCATATTATATTGGTTTCCTCAAGATGTTTATCTTCACCGCTAAGCGAGTGGAAATCTACACATAACTTGAAAATACAAGTCATTAGTGTATGGGCGGATTCAAACCAAGGTAAGTCTGTATGAAAAGGAGACACTGGAACCGCTGAGCCATACTCGCTTGACCTGAATACTTAGGTACAAAAAAGGGTCGTGTTTCAGTATTAAATAACCATGAAGCCTCATCTTATTTACTGCGAATAACGGTTATTTACTAGTTAAACTCGACTTTCTATATAATAGAAATAGTATACTTGTGTACAGTACACTACACTAATACCATACCATTTTATATTCAACGTCCGAAACATCCGGAATAAAAACATGTTTAATTGCACACCGACGCTGAATAGCAAACAACACCGCATAAAACATTCCTGTCCGTAGTAAATAGTTTCTAAAAATTACAGCCAGCAGCGCAAAATGAAAAAAAAACACTCGCATTTAACAGAAGTTTTCAGGCACAATCGTTTTTCACACTGCAATGGTCGTAACTGAAAACGTATTGCTTTGGAGTGGCCGTTTTTTTAACATTTATATTGAAAATAAAACTTTCAGGTCAGCTGTACGAGATCAGAAAAACAAGCATGGCGGCCATTGCATGTGACAACGCGGAGGGAATCTCGTTTGTACAACCACAAGCTTTTCATAACGTGAGACCTGGGTGAGTGTTATTGCTGTTTATTTTCTGGCTGATTAATCTGTTTTTTTAACATACAAGATAACTTAAATTTAAACGAATATCATAAATGAGAGTAAAAATGTCTTTGGTGTGTTTTTTTCCTCTGACACCGAAACGAAACAATAGATAAAATCGATATTTTTAGTATAGTGATAATAGAGGCTACCAAAAGTTACATAGGGTATTTTATATTATCAAACAAAACGGGCAAAGATACTTACTTATGTAGCTCCTTACTCATAGACCCACATCTAGTGTATAACACAGTGCAAAAATCGCTTTTTCTTAATTTATTTTCCAAGTTCTATGCAAACAATAATAGAAAAAGTTTTAATTTAATCAGTCCTTTCAGACGATGAATGACTTCAGATTGGATTGGCTTCAAAAAATAAACTTCACTTGTTAACAAACTTGTATTGAAAATTAAAGAAAGCAATTTGCGAAAACGTTGTTTGAGCTTCAAATAAAATTCCATTGTCATCAATATTTATTTGGCGACGCGACATAAAGAAAAGTCAATTTCGTATTTAAAATTCGATTGGGTACATACAATATTAAATACCGTATGTGCGCAATTCACAATGTAATCGAATGTACGTTGAAAAGAAAAAATAAATGAATGGAAGCAAAATAAAACAGCAGACAGCAAATATAAATATTATTCGGAGGCGTCGCATAATGTGAAAAAATATTTGTTTAAATTGTGTCTCATGAAATATAAAAATTATTCTCATCTTAGTAGACTTACATCATAAGTTGGTTCCTCTTTTGTATTACTATCACAATACCAGCTGTGTTTCAACAATGGCAAAAAAGGCAGTTTGTAATTTAGTCTTTGTTGCAATATAAAAAAAAAACTATAAACTTGGAAATTATATTTTAATTGTGGGGTATGTGCTGTCGTCCCACTGGCTGAACCTACTGGTCGGACGTACGGGAATTTTAATTAATTACCGTTTACGCTAGATATTGATACTAGTTGGAAAAAATATCATAGTGGCCGTGTAACGTTCTTAAATAATAATATATTATAATGTTCCAAACCGGTTCAGTAGGTTCAGCCAGTGAGATGACGGAACATACCCCATAATCGTCGCTTTAAAAATACATTACTTAGCTTAAAATTAACTAAACAGCCCATGGTTAAAAACATACGTATTTCTAAAATCGCTGTCTGCGAGTACGTTTTACTGCGTATACAACCCCGTATTTGGGCGTCAGTCGTCAAGTCCCGCCTGAAGTGTTCATGTATTATGAAAGCAAACGGCTGTTGAAGTTTCAATGGCGGATGCGTAACGAGATATCCTCGCATTATGCAATGATGGCGTGTAAATGGTTTAAACGCTTAGTCCGTATTAAAGGCTGTTTATATATACAGACAAATACCTATATATATGACAGACAACTATAACATTACACTTTGAAAACTAATGTCTTGACGTATAAAAATTATATAAATAAATGAACGTTGAGCATGGTGAGCACGTTCTAGCGGAGATACTTACTAGTTATACAAGTTCGATTGGTTCGTTTGAATTATAACAATAAATTTGTAGATGCGTCAAAATCTTGAAAACGACAACGATTAAACGATTCTATTTACTTCAATGTTTCTCCCATAAAACTTTTCAACAACTTACTTGTTACCATGATGATTTTACTCAGTGGTATGATTTGGACTGTCTCAAGAGACAAATAAAAATACCTGTGTAATTTTTAAAGCTAGTACGTATACAATGTTCCAAGTATTAGAAATATGACAAGACAATATTTTTTAAAGCACGAATACCATTTTTTATTTGGTTATATTGTCTCTTTCTCTGATAAAGAAATATATATTTATGCAGTTTGTCTATTCACCAAATTAGCGTTTCTCTCGCCTAGTGTGTCAACGAATTCATAATATGCATGTAACGTAACGTAGTCACACATGCATATTGGTTTTGCAAATAGCGGTAGATGCACGTATCTGTCACGGTTAATATCTGTTTATGTAAACGGACGCCTACTCGACGCCATTACGGGCCAAGTAATGTTACAAAATTACGTACCTAATGAAATTTTAGCTCATGATTATTAAATCGTATAGAATAGCATTTTCTCCATGTACATAATGTAGCTGTATTTGTAATCCCCGTTGCACCCATGAAATAAAATTATCGCTGTGATTTTTTGTGTGAGCAAAATGTATTTCACGTATTTAAAACTTGACGTAAGGGAAAATTGGAAAATTACTGGTAATAAAATTAAAATAAGGCGCATTCATTTAATGATATTAAGTTAAACCGCGCCCATATTCATATAAGTAAATCAAATTAAAATATCCATGTAACGAAAAATCCCAAACTAAGATAAAAATAGTCAAATTTAACAAATGAATTCCATCAAAGCACACGCCTCAATCACTTTCCAGAATGCTCTCACAAAATTGACTCGTTACTTTACCGAACTCTTAAATTAATTGCTAGCAGCCATAAAACAAAACTTGTCTCCTATCCACACATCAAAACCCTTTTTATTAAAAGGATTAAAAAGCCAGATTAACCTTTCCAATTTATCTTTCAGCAACACTCCGGTCCCCTGTACTCACATCGAGCGACCAGATCTGAGCAAATGGAAGGATAATAGCTGCTTCAAGCATAAATACTCACATGAAGCGACACATGTACCGTTGAGTTTCGTTGAGAATGGATTTGGTTCGAACGCAAACTTCTCGAGATTCTTCGAAGAACTGCTGTATTATAAGCCTAATGAACATATGCTGCCTAAGGTTTAGTGGTGTACTTTCATAGAATAAGGGAATATATGCTATACATATGTCACGTCAGAGGCCCTTACGGCGGCCTCATAAACTCTCGACACGAGATTTGACCACTCTCATTCGATATGAAGAAGAAGAATGTAAGCGTGTTTAATGGTTTGATTGTCCGTCTTTGTTGGAGTGACGAATCATCGTCATTTTTGTTATGCTGATAGTATATGAACCAGAGAGTGACAATGGATATTTTTTTTAATCCACAACCATGCGGGAGAAACCGCGGGCATCATTAGTTTAATAGACTCGTATCTAAGTTAATTGGAAGTAGAATTACATTAAAACCTGGCACCTAAATTGAAATGTAACATTTGATATGTACGTAATACTGCGATACAGGGGTACCTACTGCAGTAGCCACTGGTAACTCTACTATAAGGTCAATTTAAATAAAATTTAAAACGCTGTCAATTAAGTTATCTCTAAGGTAAGAAATAAATTCTAATTCTAACGTAATTTACTAGTCGACTTAAAATAATGTACAGTAAAAAACATGTTGACACAGCATTACTGATACGTTACACAAAATTTTTAAAGTTTTGGATTGTGTTTTAGAAAAAGATTATATGATTTTATGCTAGGTATTTTGTGAAATACTTAAAGCATTGGTGTAGTACAGTCACCTTTTAAACTGTTTATACCAACCATAAATGTATGATATTATTTCATCGCAACTTTGATGTTCCCATTCTCAAAAACTTATGATCATCATGATTTGTAGAAACGCTCTGGGCTTTACAAAAAATAAAATACTTCGCTAAAATCTTTACAAAAGTTAACAATTCCAAGTCAACGACCCTTCGTAAAACAATAACAAAATATTTTCAAGATTGTAAGAAAATTGAGGTTCACGCTCTTTACAAAATTAATTTCTTATTCAACTTGATGACTCGAATTATAATTTGAACAAAAATATTTTTGAAAATTTGAGAAATATTGGAATGAAGATGAGAATGGAATTTTAAAACGTATCTAACCTCCCGGGTCATTAATAATGTAAATAAAGTTGTTATTTTTTAATGGTTGCTTTTTAATTTTATCATAAACCACGGTTTTTAATGCCACACAACGACAAAAGATCGCACTATATCGAATTTCTTTTATAATATTTACATAATTAATTTTAAGTGCCCGTCAAATAGAGATAAAACAACAGTTTTTATGTAGATGTACTATTACTATGGCTATGTGAAGAGTCAAAATTAACGCACGCACTATGCTACTAATAAAAATTGCTTTTAAGCGTAGCATAAAAATAAATTACAGTGCATATAAAAACTTAATAGTTTTTATAACAGGAACAACACAAATAAAACCGTTACACTAGACTACAAAGCTCTCAAGAACTTTTCAGATCTCTTATGTAGCAATAAAATAAATTAAAAAGAAAAACTCCGAGGTAGTGCAACTGTTCTCCTTTATTCAACACAACCGGGGAATTGGTGTAATTTCCACGAGGAAAATTAAAAAGAAACGAGTTTATCTTAGCGGCCCTTCGCGTTATTACCGTTTGGCTCAACCGGGGGTGTTACCAATGTTACTATATATTATTAAGCTATTAGGTCAATAGTAATCATCATCATGCTCATCCACTCACTGCTATGTATAGGCCTCATCCAGCACGCCACACAGTACTGTTTCCAGTCCGTCTAATCTAATCCATTACTATTGTCAAATACAAGCGTGATTTAATTAAAAAAAAATCTTAATTATGTTTTTTTGAATGAATATTCATTAATACGAAAATTATAATAATCTATCAATCAATTTATATAATTCTAATACTGAAACAAATCATTTTTCCAAGTGCTGAAACTACATTACTATTATAATAGGATTTTCTCATTGTTCCTCATTTTTATAATGAAATCACTAAAAAAACACAATCATAGATGCCTGCACCTAGTTTATTTATAAAAAAAATTGGTAGCCTCCTCAGTTTGCTTTTTAGCTCACTTTTATTTCAAATGCCTAATAAAGACGACGAATCAGTGTAAAAATTTAAGCAGATTTTATTTTATAGCTCTTTTGGGACTGTAAAGAAAAACTACACTACTTTTTACGAAATAATTCATGAATCTCATCAAAACATATAATAATAATGAATAAATAATGTGGAATGATTAGACGTTCTACATTTTAGCTTATATATATTTTTTTTGTGTTCGTCTTATGCCATTTTACTTTCGTTATTGTGAAATAGGTACATCTATAAATCTTACACACAGAATTCGTGTGGTTTGAATTTTGGTAAATAAGTACCTAGTACTTGTTAGTTTTCTCCTGTTTTTTTACAATGAATAATACCATCTTTTGTTTTTTATCTTTATTAATTATAAATAAATATTTTATTGGGCATCGAAAACTTAAAAATATATACAATTAAAAATACATATTATAAGTAGGTATATTTAATTTTTCATTTTATTATTTTCCATTATATTACTTACAAATACATATTTATTTATTTATAAAATAATAATCACCAAAACTGGACAACATTTTTGTTTTGCAGAGGGACAGCACTTGAAATTGAAATGGAAACAGAGGCAGAAAAACACGATATAATGAAAAGCGCTAACGAATTAATATTGCAGAATATCGGGATTGGAGGAAAATTTTTGAAATTGGATTTGGGATGTTTCAAATTTAGATACCGATAGATCGGAGAATTTATTCAACTGTAGCGATAATTTCGTTGTATTGTTTATGGAAATTCAGATATGACTTTTGGAGATTACAAATTAATGCTGAGAAATGTTTAATTAATGAATTTACGTTTCTAATTAAACTTGACATTAAATACATGTAGAAACATTTGAATATAAGAAAGATGATTTAATATATAAAATATATATTAAATATAGAAAAAAGAGACACATTTATAATTCCGAGCAATTTATTAGCGTAGCACAACAGTTGGCGCAGTTGGTTTACAAAAACTCCCCTCTCGTGTCGTATATCCTCATGACTGAGGGTCGTGACTCCCTCTCCAAACTAATTCGATAGGGGAGTTCTCTTGGACAGATACATCCTGGTGGGCCCAGGTCCTTCCATGGAAGACATATGCCGTCGGATATTGTAGTCCTTAAGTATGTCGGTTTCCTCACGACGTTTTCCCTTCACCGCTAAGCGAATGCAAAACCACACATAACTTGGAAATACAAGTCATTGGTGTAGGGCCAGATTCGAACCAGGGTGCGTCTGAATGTAAAGCTGACACTCGAACCGCTGAGCCACACTCGTTTAGCAAGCAGAACAGTAACTATATGAAAAGCCTAATAATACCTACATCCTACGTACCGTAGTTAGGGTTTTTTCCTCCTTTTTAGTGCTATTCCAATTTCAGGTTTACTATATAAGAGACAAGCTATAAATTCCGTATTTAATATAAAATTTAAGGCTGTATTGCGCAACAGATGTGCCTAACATTGGATCTAGAAGATAACATTTAGTGAGTCTTAAAATTTATGACTTGTAAGTCTTTATTTATTAAATAGCTAATAGAAGAAAGGAAAATCAATTAGATACACAATACAATAAAAAAATCAACAGCTGATTTGATCCCAACAAAGTTGACAGACAAACAAAAAGTAAATTCTAAAATTATAAAAAATAGGCTATTGTAAATCTTTGCCTATAGATAAACGCGTCCATAAAAAAACATGATTATGTTTCTATGCAAGTATCATTCAAACAAAAATATAACTAACAGGAAACTCTCCAAGAAAAGGTTATACTACTTATGAATAAAAAAATTGCCCTCGACATACATAAACTTCAATCCTGCCTGAGACACGTGTCAAGCGCAGATAAATATAGCTTCTAACATCGAAGGAAACTCAAGACAATGCGGACCTTGAAAACGAATCCTTGAACTCTGTATTGTGTTTCATCCATTCTGTAAATATGAGATCGTAATCTTCTTCATCTCAAATCTAAGGTACTTTACTTAACAGAATAGAAGATTTTTTAAAGATTGCTTTTGTGTCTGTATATAATATCATCAAAATATAATTGCAATCAAGCATAATCAAACGCTTGATACAGCGGAAAATTGCTATATGAAGAATTTGTATAAAATAATTAAATAATTTACTACAAAATGAAGTCACTGTTGAAACACTGATATTTATTCAAAACTGACGTATAATCTTTAACCTTAAAATATACCTACTAACATTATAATACCTACAAAAGATTAAAACCCATATATAAAAATAGAGTAACAATAAAAAACTTAATACACATATTACCACTAATCGATTCTCAATTAAAATTTCTGCACATTTTCTTAACATTTGTATATCTAATACGCCACCAGTAATCTAAAATTCCAACCCGATGCGATAAAATTTCACACAGTGCCCTTTGTACCACAGCAAACACAATACCATTAGGATTTACCACAAGACCTTTCCCATACGCGACCCCACTTCACGAAAAAATTCTGTCACTTGAGGAGCCATTACCTTATAAAAATAGCATGTGTCGACTGTACATGTTAGTTTCAATTTTTTCCGTGTAATTTGTTCAGTGAAACTGTTCCTACCATCCTTATGCCATCACCCCCGGGCGTTTCATTCGAAAATACCGCGTCCTTTTGAGGGTTGAGATCGAACTGTCAAATTTCTTTGTATATCTTGCCTTATAGTGAAATCTTTACTGCGGTAAGTCATATAGTGAAAAGGATGCATTGAGGATGGCCAGGAAAATTAAAAATAAAACAATTTGGCTGTATAAACCACGACAGCAAACGTAACGGCTTAAAAAAATAAACCGTAAAGGATTTTATAAAATAAAAGTCAATATTCCCTGTCATTTCAACAGCGCCATCTAGCTTCCTACTAAGCAAATTAAACAGTTAGTTTTAGTACGATACCTTAGACATGCATACTTGTAAACAGATACACTCAGACACTTTAAACGAGCCATAAGGATATAGCAGCGCAAAATATGTACTGTTCTTTCTGTAGAGATTCTCAAGTATTTTGTATGAACTCCCGCAATGTAAGGCAATGAGGACAAATATCTAGTTTTACCACTTGTATATAATTTTCAGCCAATTTATAGAATAGAATAGAATAGAATAGAATAGAATAGAATAGAATAGAATAGAATAGAATAGAATAGAATAGAATAGAATAGAATAGAATAGAATATAACTTTAATGTACACCATAAGAACACAAAAATTACAAACAGAAATAAACATACATAAATTAAAGTGTTGCATTGTTATGAACAGGCGGCGTACAATATATATTTTATTTATATTATTAAATTAATTGAAAGATACAATACACACTCAATATATACTATTAATAATACACATACTAATAATAATTTATAACGTCTCTTCAAACTTACAAATTCCCTTCTTCACTCTTATTATAAAACCTCATCTGTGAAGTTATTTCTACCTTTTCTACCGTGTTTTACCTTCTGTAAGGGTGAAAGCCTTCAAGGTCGCATTTTGTCGGATTGACGATTATTGGAGCCCTGAACTTGAAACGTAAGATCTGATTTACTACGAGTACAAGCGTTATCAGGAATGTTTATTATTTTAGAAAATGTTAATTTGGAAAGGTTCTTGTTTATCTTAAATAATAAATAGCAAGTACATGTGATGAGGTTAGAGGTAGATAGTTTAATGGTAAATTTACTTAGAAATATTTTTTTATTAATGTACATGTATTTATTGGACATTAATCTAATACCCGAGCTCTTAATATATAGCTATTTGCAGTGGTTGTTACAAAAAATTAACTGATTTTATTTATAGGCACATGAAACCTAGTATTCTCCCCACTCAAAATTCGCCTTACGACTTAATTCTGCGGAGGAGTCCTCAGTCATGAGGAAATATGACTCAAAGAGAGAATACCTATTGTTCAAAAATAGAATTCTTCATATCTCCTTATAGCGAAATAAAAGTCTTAAAAACTGACAATAGAGCCTTAGAGATTGAACAATGAGGAGGAAAGCTCGCAGAAGCTCTCATTTCTATACAACCACAATGACACGTGTGTTCGAAAGGTGGAAGCTACGGAGTCAAGCTTCTATGAAAGCCTATTTACAGCTTCAAGTTGCGGATATGTTGTGACGCGCGGGTTGACTCGTGTCTGCTTTTCGTAAGTTCTTTAACTATTTTTTTTTTTTTTCAGTTTAGTGAGATTATAATCATTACTTTAGTAAGTTAACTTGAACTAGTCATGCGGATTGCTTACTGACCGTTGATAGTAACGGCCCAAAGTACAATTCAAAATTTGAAATGTACTTTGGGCTAACGCATAATACATATTTGTTCAGACGCTAGCCTGTTCAAATGTTGGTGTTAATGTGTATTAATAACCGATTCCTTAGAATAGCCTGGATGTTTTCTTCTTTTCGTGCCTTTATTTCATTTATTACGTCTCAATCAGGTTTTTTTTTTTTTAACTTGAACGGGTTTGCACTTGACCATAGTTTACCTGATAGCAAGTAAGGCTATGGCCTAAGATGGAGCGTGCTTACCCGAGGTTTGAGGAATTGCTTATTTTTTGTGTTATTACATTTAATCAAAATAAAATTTGTAAACTATCAAAAACCGTAAACACACGCCTACGTTAGTAATTGTTTTTAAAAAAATGTACCTAATATAATGTTCATCTTATTTCACAATAAAAAAAATTAACAATCATACTGACAAACCAACCCTTTCGTACATACATACATCTAGCTTCACAATCCGCTTACTAAAAATCCTCTTCACACGAACTATGAAATAATATCCGGCACGTTTCCTTAAAAAAATACAACACATTTTTCCTAAAAAGAAAACCAAGAAATTCGAAACGCGGTTCCGACTAGATTCATTACTATGCTATGTATGGAAAAGCCAAACGTAGAAATACGTGATTGGAATGTATGTACTGGGTTATTGTAAAATAAGCCTCTAAGCTACATAAGTAAGGGTCATTGTACTTGCTAATATGATTGTGACGTGTCTCAGAACGAGAGACGCGAAGTCATAAAGTAAAAAAAAGTGAAAATTGGTTGTTTTTTTGAATTGTTTAATTGAATTAGAAGTTATTTTTGTTAAGTGTGTGGCGAACGTCGCGCCACCTCAAAACATATCTATAGACTCACGCACATGAGCGGGAAGGGGGCGCGGGGATAACACCGCGCTTCAATATCACGCAGGACACGCGGTCATTGCGGTCGCACACGCACAAGAGTCGGTCCGAGACCTTCACCGAAGCTCCCCGCTCCCGCGCCACGCCAACGCACTCGCGGAAATGTTTATCGTAGCTTTCTAAGCTAATATAAGTCTTTAAGTCTTATATAATAATGGAGACGTTTTGTGTTGTGTACCTAGTGAATAAAAGAATGTTGTGACTATACCTACCAATGACTTTCATTACTACACCGCAAGGCGTCCCAAAATGGTGACCCCGGTGCAAAAAACTTTCCGTGTTCAGTGCGAGACTATGTTACTTATCAAGTGCTTCAGTTACCTACGACAACACAGTGCTTAAAATCGCAATAAACATCGGCGCACTTAGTAACTCATACTGCGTCAAACCGCCGATAACATAGGCGTCATAACGCTGCAATGCAAGCAACGCGTCGCGTCTACAAGTGGGCATAGCGCGGCAAACATCAATCAAAGCGCGCCGCCAGGAAAAACACGCAACGCAACGTACAAAGCGCGCCGCCTCACCCGTGGCCTCACAAACCGCGCTCAGCAACTAACTAGCTACGAGCTACGTGGCTACGCCATCACGATAATATTACCGTGACACCATGTTGCTCGGTAGCAACGTCGCCCGCGCCTAGCAAGCACAAATCCACGTGGTTTCACCCTGTTGCTATGCGGTAGCGAATCAACCACGCGGAGTATACGAAACGACGAGATCTGCGAGCATCCTCGCCGAACCCGCTTCAACCGTACCTACATCTAAGTAGCAGAGCCAGGAGATGGAAACACCTCCGTCACTCCCTACCTTCGTGCCAGCACCATGAGTATACCTACAGACATTTGGTGAGCGAACTTTAGTATTAGCTAAATACCTACTCGTTCAAAAATTTCGTCAACATAATAGTTACAGTGCATACCTACCTAAAACATTAGAACTCGAAACAACAGTGAAGTGAATTTTCGTAGTTACCTTAGTTCTAATTATTTATAGGATGTATCTACGTACTTATAAAATTTCTTTGTGCTTATGTATAGATTACGTTAAGAATTTGTGATACTCTCAACTTACCTAGGCACACATTTACGTGAGCGAATCATGTATTTATTATAGACACGTTCACGGCGGCCGGATATTACCTACCTATTTTAACCCATTACGCACCGCCCGCCGTCCGATTATTGTTATTTTAACCCATTGCGCACCGCCCGCCATCCGATTATAGTATTATTTTTTTTTGTTAACACACTCTCTGCCGGTTAACTTATTTTATGTACTGGTTAACATTTATTATAATAATTTTTATGTTTAAATTGATTTTTGTTTTCTCTTGTATTTGTTTTATAATAATGTAAATAATTATAGATATTAAGTACAACCGTTATTTTTTAGTACTGATTATAATTTATTATTTATTATTCCGGTACTGAAAGCGGTTGTTACTTTCGGTTCGTGTGACGTATATATCTATATACTTACTGGCATACCTATTCCTTATCTCTTTCGACTTCTCCCTTTCCGCAACTCAACATGACGGCGGAACAGAATAATAAGTTAACTCAACTTGCTCGCCTAGTCGAGGTACTTACAAATTGCGTAGATGCCCTCAGCGCGAGATCAGCAAGGTCAGAGAGGTCAAGTTCAGCTTCGCACCTGTGCTGGTTTCATTGTACCTACGGACATGAGGCACGTAAATGCACGAAACCGTGCTCGTGGAAGTCGGAAAAACTCACTTCACGATCAGTAGTCGCGGCGACTGATCATTCAGATATAACAAGCCGCCGGTTATTCGCTGTCGATAAAACGACGTGTTACCAATTTCTCATCGATACCGGCAGCGACATATGTTGCTACCCGAGAAAATTATGCAAGGGTCGCGCGATACAAGCAACCGGATATCAACTAGCTGCGGCTAACGGCAGCTCAATAAAGACATACGGGACTATCTCGTTACACCTGAATTTAGGCCTGCGTCGAGATTTTCACTGGCATTTTATCATCGCTGACGTAGATACGCCAATAATAGGTGCGGATTTCTTAAGTCATTACAACTTACTACCTGACCTTCGAAACAAGAGAATTATCGATGGAAACACCAAGCTATCTACCCAGGCATCGATTGCAAATGTGAGCCAAGTCAGTGTAAGATCCGTGTCTGCTCAATCGACCTCACTTTACTCGAATCTTCTATTGGAGTTTCCTGACCTCACGCGACCTCCAGGTCTACCACGACAAGTGAAACACAATACGGTACATCACATCATCACGACCGATGGACCTCCAGTTTCCTCCCGCCCACGTCGCCTGGCCCCTCAGAAACTAGCTGCAGCTAAAAAGGAATTTGAAGACATGGTCACTTGTGGAACAGCTCGACCATCTGACAGTCCTTGGGCATCACCGCTACACATGGCTAAAAAGGGTCAGGAAGGATGGCGACCTTGTGGAGACTACCGCGCTCTGAACGCTCGTACTGTTCCAGACCGGTATCCCGTCAGGCACATCGCCGATTTTACGCACAACATCTCTGGTTCAACAATATTTAGCACCATTGACCTCGTAAAAGCATTCCAGCAGGTGCCAGTACACCAACCAGACATTTGCAAGACTGCCATCACCACACCGTTCGGGCTATACGAGTTTCCGTTCATGACTTTCGGCTTACGAAATGCTGGACAAACTTTTCAACGGTTCATGGACGAAGTCGTGAGGGGACTCGACTTCTGCTATACATACATTGACGACATAATTGTATTCTCACGGTCACACCAGGAGCACAAGGAACATCTACGTACCTTATTCCAACGCCTGGCAGACTACGGCGTCGTAGTGAACGCATCCAAGTGCGTTTTCGGTGCCGAAGAAGTAACATTCTTAGGGTACTCCATCAACAAAGATGGAACTCGCCCTCCAAAAGAGAGGATTGAAGCGTTGCGGAGTTATCCCTTACCTAAAACAGTGCAAGGTCTTCGCCGCTTCCTCGGGATGATTAACTTTTATCGCCGATTCCTCCCAAAAGCAGCAGAAACACAAGCGCCACTCATCAACGTCTTAGCCTCATCCAAACTCAAAGGTGCTAAACCAGTGCCCTGGACGCCAGAACTTGAATTGGCATTCCAAAGGTGTAAAGACGCCCTGGTGAGCGTTACTCTGCTTGCTCACCCAAACAGTAACGCGCCATTAGGTCTGTTTACAGACGCGTCATCAACTTACGTGGGAGCTTGCCTACAACAAAAGGTGTCTAATCAATGGCAACCATTGGCATTTTTCAGCAAGAAACTAACAGATAAACAAAGCCAATGGCCCGCCTACTATCGCGAACTCCTTGGAGTATACGAAAGTGTACAGCACTTTCGACATATTCTTGAGGCACAACACGCGACAATCTACACCGACCACAAGCCTCTCATATATGCTTTCAGCCAAAAACGAGAGAAGCTCCCACCAATACAACTGAACCAACTTAGCTTCATCAGTCAATTCACGACGGATGTCAAGCATGTTAAAGGTGTTGACAATGTTGTCGCCGACACCATGTCACGAGTGGAACAAATTTCACTTGGTGACGATTTTGCTTCGCTCGCTCGAGCACAAGCAGAGGACGATGACCTCGAAAACATTCGCAACAACTCCTCTTTAAAACTAGTGCCTACATTAGTTCCCGGGTCCGATATCACCATTCTTTGCGATGACACGACCGGGAAACCACGGCCATACTTGCCACCGCAACATCGTCGTGCAGCCTTTGATCGACTTCACAATTTGAGTCACCCTGGGGTGCGTGCAACTACGCGCCTTGTGGCTGATCGCTACGTATGGCCCGGCATTAAAAAAGACTGTCGCAACTGGTCACGCGAGTGCCTCGCATGCCAGAAATGCAAAGTCACACGACATGTATCAGCCCCGCTCGCTGATTTTCCTACTCCATCTGGACGATTCAAACACGTCCATCTGGATATCATAGGACCACTTCCGTCCTCCAACGGTTACACCTACTGCCTTACGGCAATTGACCGTTTTACAAGATGGCCAGAGGCTTGGCCAATGACAAATATAACAGCCGAAGAAGTTGCTGACCAATTTCTTCACGGTTGGATTGCTCGTTTTGGCGTCCCCACCACCGTCACTACTGACCAAGGACGTCAATTCGAATCCACGTTATTCAACAAACTAATGGATCTAGGAGCTACCAGAAGAGCGAGAACAACTAGCTACCACCCACAGGCTAACGGTATGGTGGAACGCTTCCACCGGCATCTCAAGGCCGCTATCATGTGTCATTCACAATCCTGGCACAAAGCCTTACCGCTCGTTCTTCTCGGCATCAGATCAGCACTTAAAGAGGATCTACGCTGTTCCTCTGCAGACCTTGTATACGGTGAACCACTACGCTTACCGGGCGAGCTCCTGGTACCTAGTGGCACACCACAACATACAAGCGATGACTTCATGGCCCGGCTACAGAGCACAATGGCCAAAGTACGTCCAGCACCGGCGTCCCGACACACGGAGCCCAAAACTTTTGTATTCAAAAATTTGAGCGACGCTTCACACATCTTCTTACGAGATGACACGGTACGCCGCGCACTTCAACCCCCTTACACAGGGCCCTATAAAGTTCTTAATCGCACAGACAAGACACTCACTATTCAAATGCCTGGTAGGAGCGTTCAAGTTAGCATCGACAGAACTAAGCCAGCTTACATAGCTCCTCAAATGGAACCAACATCGAGTCAAACGGTGCCAACGGCTGTTCCTGCATCCACTGCAGACAGATCGGTACAGCCAAACGCAGCACTGCCAGTTCCTAGCACTACTTTTTCGCCAGGACTAGCACCCAGACCACAACCACAATCACCCAATCCCTTACCTACCGACCCTCCAGCTAAGTACGTCACCCGATCCGGACGTCGCGTCCGCTTTAAGCTTCCGGTGGATGTGTAATATTTTTTTTGTAATTATGTATACACCTTAAGGTCGGTTAATGTAAGTTCAGTTTTAAGTTTTTATTTGTTAAAGCTCGGTTTACCTTTCTCCGTGGGGGGGTGGTGTGGCGAACGTCGCGCCACCTCAAAACATATCTATAGACTCACGCACATGAGCGGGAAGGGGGCGCGGGGATAACACCGCGCTTCAATATCACGCAGGACACGCGGTCATTGCGGTCGCACACGCACAAGAGTCGGTCCGAGACCTTCACCGAAGCTCCCCGCTCCCGCGCCACGCCAACGCACTCGCGGAAATGTTTATCGTAGCTTTCTAAGCTAATATAAGTCTTTAAGTCTTATATAATAATGGAGACGTTTTGTGTTGTGTACCTAGTGAATAAAAGAATGTTGTGACTATACCTACCAATGACTTTCATTACTACACCGCAAGGCGTCCCAAAAGTGCTTAAACTGCACTATGTCATTATGCGTACCATGCCAGTTGTGGTTATTTTCGCTAATTTTCGAATATATTTTTTTCAATTGTACGTAATTTTTAGAACGGAATCATGAACAGTACCCTATCCAGAGGCAAACCGTCAGCCCGAAGGTCGGATGACATTTCCAAACAAGTATGTAGGTAGGAGATGGATGAGATAGGCTGGAAACCGTACTATGTGGCACGTTGGAGAGAAGGCCTATACTCAGCAGTGGGTGAACACGGGCTGACTTGATGATGATGATGATGGAGAATCATAAACTTGATGTATACTCGTAAAAGGGACGGCGTGTTTGTTGGTCGGTTCATTCCGCTTTCAAGCCGCAATAGAGTGAGATCACATACATATGTATACATTGTAATGTTTGGTAAAGTGTTTTGGATCCAGAAAGTGGCCAATGCTAGTTTTTATCCCCTTTATGCTTTGTTCGTAAATAACTGGGTTGCCTTCATTTATAATTTAGTTCTGAAACGTCACTTATTTTTTTTCTCTAAGTTAATAAGTACCTAACTTATCACAAAATAATAGTGTCTTACTAACGAAACCACACAATTAGACTAATCGAACTATAACAACATGTATGTACATATGTATGTATGTATACTTATTTTTTTCATTTGCCAACACAAGCAAACGTGCAAAACAGCAGCTGTAAAAAAACTAATAAATGGAAAAAATCTAATATTTTGTAGGAGAAAAATAACTTTAATACTCAACAACCCTGTATGCTACAATACCTCTGTTACACATTATGTCGCATATGTAAAACAGGGATCGATCTGAACTTTCAATGGCGTCTAAATCTTGAGCCCCTGAACTACAAATGGTTGTACCCACTTTCAGACCACTTTTTCCGCTTGCCCTATAAATAGTTTGTTTGTAGTTTGCGATAGCTTTATTTGTGTATAGGATAGTGGTGTAGAAATGTGTGAGGCAGAAGTTTTTTTTTTATGTTTGATATTTTTACTAACTAAAACGGTCTTGCACTTGGCCATAGTTTGTTTTGTTCTACGTTCTGTTTCATCGTGTATTTTTACTGGTTTTGTAAAAACATTTTGTTTTCAGTTTTTTAAAGGCAGGCAGTGATAAAAGCTTTGCAAAATGACTTAAAATTAAGCGAGTTTAGACTAAGCGGAAGCGTCAGTAAAAAAAATTTGATTATATTAAACAAGATTGGACAGTATTGCACACATTTCTTCTTCGTATGAGAGTGGCCAACTCTGATTTCAATAATTTTCAAATGACTGTAAGGGCATCTAACATGGCGTAACGACTGCTGCACTCCGACTAGGACACGTGACCTACAATTCAACGTGTCAACCGATACACGTAAGCGCCCAAAATGGATACCACTATTTGGTGATCTAACCACCTAAGGACTGATTATGTTGACAGTTGCTTGTATTGTTTTTTTTAGAAAGAAAGGAAGAAAGAAAATATACCTATTTAGACACACACAAAACTTTAACCTATTTACTTACTAAACTTATATGCTAAGAATGTGATGTCCCAATACAGCCGCAACTCAGCCTAATGCCGATGGCACAGACACCAGCGCTGATATTCTGTTGCGGCTGGCGGTGACGTCACACACACCTAGTGAACATAAAAACTAAATACTATAACTAAACTAAGGCACAAGTACAGAAAGAAAAACTACTACAGCAACAACAAGTAGATACTAAAATAACCATAATAGTCTATACCTATATATTCAAACAAATAGATTATAATAATAATAAATTTAAAACTTTGAGGTATCAAATTACACTGGTCTCATGTACCAAAAGGGCTTCCCTGTTCTGGTGAACAAACATATTTTTTAAGACTTATTTTAAACATTTTTAAAGAACGCAGGTTCTTAATTTTATTTGTTCAGCAGTTTGAATGTTTACCATTCCTAGGCTAGGGTGTAACATGCTTTCTTAGAAGATACCTATAGTACACACTGAAACTAAACTGCTACGACAAGGACTCTGTAAGAGTCGTAGGAAAAAACTTCAAAGCTTAGAGTAATTGCATTTTTTATCTTACTCTAAATCTATCGTAACTGGGCTAAGTAGCCTGACGCTTCGATTAGCCCTGGGTCTGAGCTAACAGGACCTAAAAAATTAGATCGACCACTCGGCAGTGTTAATTGGCAATTAGGAGAAATTGTTGGACGAGATAGCGCGAGTTATTAGATTACAGCGGAAATAAATGCCAGTTGCTAATTTTTGTAGATTTAAATGAAATATCGGTGATAGAAGAGGATTTATTCTTGTGAGAATAAATTATGTTCAGTTATGTTTAACTTAATTTGTTTTCAATATCGAATTCTTGTGTTTACGGCTCAGCTATTTTTTAGCGGAGAGACGGCTAGTGGGAAATAGTCATAGTAAATCAACGATTTTCATCCCTCTCATGTACTAAATAGGTATATTCAATATTGTCTTTTTGGCTGTCATAATTTGACTTGTTACCAATTAACCAATTATTTCAATACTCATTTAAAAAAAATACGAATCTACTATAATATTTAGCACGTAATTTGATACAAAACTGATCATATACAAAACGCTGACTGGCTAATTGGAGAATGCTCAAACACGGCATAGTTCTTGTGATATTATATTTACCGCTCAAATCATTAATTATTTTATAATCGTGCAAATAAATTAAGACGCTGTTTTTGAGTTGTCGTCAAAGGCTGTTAGTATTATTTAAAAGACAAGCTATAATATCTTTCATTCTTTCGCGAACCATAATGAACAAAAGAAATGTCACGGTTTTTTTACCCTTTCAAAGCAGCGATTGAGTTGAATATAACTAAATTTTTATCGCTTACTTCTATACCTTGTTACTCTTAAGCGTGTACTTACAATAACTCATGTGTCCAAAGTCAGAACGTAAGCGACACTGATCAATAACCTTAGACCGATCAGCGACTCACTGTTATATACTCCTTATGTACCTAGTTATGTACAAGGCTACTAGAAACACTAGCAACCTAGCCTACAATACATATCAATCAATCAATCAATCAAATATACTTTATTGTACAACAAAAAAAGAAAATAATTAACATAAAGGTGGAAGGTAATCAGGGACATTGGGCGACCGTATCACTTAAGTGATCTCTTCCAGACATTTGTATGACATATATATGTGTACAAGCTTTAATTAAACTGAGGAAATTTAAAGATAAAAATTTCGCTACTTTCGTTCGAGTAGTGAAGTTGTTGTACGGAACGGAACGATTTTTTACGAATTCCCAAGGTGGCTATTACTTTTTATATAATAAACCTTGTATAGAAATGGGATTTCAGATATGTATATAAGAAAAATAGCCTTTGTTAGAAGTAATACATTTATTAGGTACCTACAGTCTACTGTGACACCTAAAATGGAGTACCGTTTATTTACTGTTTTTTTTTAGTTTATACGCCTATAAAAAAATTGTAGCCTGTATCTGATTTTATCCATTAAATTATGTATGTGATTGAATATTCAAAGTTCTAGTAGAGAAAGTAACAAAATTATTTATTTACCACTACTTTGTTTCTCCCGTTTCATACAAACTCGGGTTGATAATATATTTACGAGTATTGTTTTCAATACTGCCGGCCGGAAAATTCGTTAAGCTGAAATAACCGGGCTATTCTAAAAGTACAAACAACCTATATTCGTTTGTTACTAGGAAACGGTCATGGAGTGTAATTCTTTTGAAACTCTACTGGTACTGATATGTTTTTAAAATATTTGTTACGTATGAAAATTTATAATATTACAAGAAGTTTAAGCTTTTATTAAATATTTCGGTCAAGGTACATATGTATATATATATATATAAAGCTTATAAAATAGTTTTAATATATTTCAACTTTGTATTGCATTTTTTGTTTAACGCGGGGTGCTATGTGAAATCGACATTTCATAAAAATCAAATAAAATAGAAGTATATAAGATAGAGCTGTTTTTTTTCAGTTTATATAATTTTGATTCAGTATTAAGACAATAAAAAACGCCAGAACATGATTACGTATAATTCGCTCGATAGTTTTATTTTTTGAAAAATAGTTGTTTTTAAATGTTTTTCACCTTTTTTACCAAAAGTAGTACAGAAATGTAAACCAATTTAATTATATTTAAAAGATAATGTTATTATTTAGAGGAGTAAAAAGCCATAAATAGAATATTCTGAATTGCTGATTTTATATGAATTTATTTCGTCCAAAACGTCTGGAAAACTGCTCAAATTGTGCAAAATTGTTTGCGTGTGGACAAGACTCGTCGGCCGGAGCTATGCGCGCGATGCTCGCCCTTGCTCTCATGTTAATACGGCGTGGATTTACATGCCAAAAAGCAACTATAGGCATTTTTCCAAGCGCAAAGCGTTTTCGGGTGAAATATCGTGGCTTTAAGTACCTACTAGTAATTTCAATGATGTATTATTTTGTCTGCTGTTATCATCATTTGATGTGTTCCAATTTTCCCATTCTTGCGTATATTTAACATTCTGCATGGTCTAGCTCGAACTCTCGTTCATTTGATCTCAAGTCTCTATCCAACTGTTAAGCTCCAATCATCTCATAAATCCGCGCTCCCTTCCAAATAGTTGGCAAATTGTCAATCGCATCGTTCGACTCTGCGGTTTTGCATACCAATCGAACAGCAAAAACTAACAAATACAACAGTTGCCTTTAAACGAACTCGCCCATTGCAATTCCGATTCTTTTAAACTCTTCGATTGTATGCGGTTTGGTAAATATTGCGGATTTTGTGTACGAATGCTGTACGAATAGTAACATTTTTGATCTGAATTCGGGAAAATATTGAGGCTGTGGGAACTAGATTTAAAATTTCGTACTCAGTAGCAAAAGCTGACTCCAAATTGACCTGGTTCACTGCAATAAATTATGTGAAGGGATGATGATATCATGTGTTTTTGTTTTTCTAAAAAAAAATTTTGACTACAAAAGAAACACATGAAAATACACATGATTAAACTTTATATTCATTTAGACGCACCCTGGTTCGAATCCGACCCTACACCAATGACTTGTATTTTCAAGTTATGTGTGGATTTGCACTCGCTTAACGGTGAAGGAAAACATCGTGAGGAAACCGACATGTTTGAGGACCATAATATCCGAGGACATGTGTCTCCGTGGAAGGACCTGGGCGCCCACCACGATGTATCTGCCCAAGAAAACTCCCCTAACGAATTAATTCTGCGGGGGAGTCACGACCCTCAGTCATGAGGAAATACGACTCAAGAAGAAGAGAAACTTTATATTCATCAGGCAATGATGATCATTAATAACTAAGGCAATTATTTACTGTCATTTCCAGACTTTTAGAATAAGTAAGATTGCCCCATTCTTAAGAATTTGTTTTTCAGAATATTTGCTAAAATTTTGTTAATTAGACTAGCACCCTGTGGTTTTGCTAAATTTAGTATTGTTGACTTTAATTATGAATTTTTAGTATAAAACACATCTACTTTTTCACCCAAAAAAAATTCAGCCACATACCTACAAAGTCATTTAAGTACATTTGGGAGCCGCCATCCTCCATAAAATTCTTCAAAAAGAGCCAGCAACGACATTAATCAGCCTAATTGATACAATCATTTGCCATTTACGATAATGGCTCCAGTGAAATGGTACCATCACCGCTCGACGACGTTACAATAAACAGGCACCTTATTATTGTTAAAAGCATCAAGTATACATATGCCAAATAGGTAAGATAAGAAACCAGTTAAATAAGTCTTGTTAAAATTTAAGTATTGTATTTAATAGGAAGTTATTGCATAAATAATATAAATTACTTATCGTATTTGTTTAGAAACTAAATTGCAAGTCACATGCTGATTTGTCGATTCCTGTATTCTGATTATTCGGAGCATAGCTTGTGGATGAAAATATATGTATTTTGTAAAATATATGTTCAACGTTGCAGTCATTATTACATCGTGAGGAAACCGGCATGTTTGAGGATCACAAAATCCAAGGACTGAGAAGGCCTTCTGAGAAATCTGTGCACTAACTACTAGCGCATTCTGATAAAGAACCTGGGCGCCTACCACGATGTATATGCCAAAGAGAACTCTCCTAATTCTTCAGGAGCGCCACGAGCCTTAGTCATGAGGAAATACGTCTCAAACAGAGAGTTTTTTTGCAGACGATAAATGGATTGGTTGATATGTCTTGGGATTAAATATGTCTATGACACTTGCTAATAGAATGCCTGCAATCAAGAGATTGAAATCTGTAGGTATCTTGTTTGTGTGCACTAACTACTTGCGCATTTAGTATGCGGTGGAATTGTATAGAGATGCTGATGTTATGCTTAATGCTTGAATATAATCTGATTTTCAAACTTGCCGTTAAAAGTACATATCTTATACTAACTTTAAATAAATATTCCAAAAACATTTAACACAGTACCTTACACTAAGCAAACGGAGCTAAAATTCAAGAAAAAAACGATGAAAAGAACAAGTGTCATTTAATTTTATTTTACTTTCAATTAAAGTAAGGACCATGGTCAATGATTCCAGTCTATATAAAAATACTTATATTATAATAATTACTTAATTTTGTTACGTAAAAAATCAAGTTAGTTAGTTTTTTAAATCTTAATTTACTGCTTCTGTACTGCAATATCCAAACAACCAACTCTATACAAATACATTGGTCAGCCATTTCCATAGCAATCAAGATATGTTAACAGCCCTCTTTGATATTCAAAGTCGTGAGCAGGCGCTCTTACAAGCCTCATCAGTGTTATATTGACCACTACGTTACCAGCATGGGGTGATCACACCCTATTGTGTATGCGGCCTTATTTATCTGTGTATTTGGTAAACACTCACACTAATATTATAGAAGTAAGGCTCGCACAGCGTTTTGCTTCCACTTTTATAGTGCGAACGGCTAAATTGTGGAACTCCCTGCCTGACTCCCTGTTCCCCGCGGAATATAACCTTGCGATCTTCAAAGCGAGAGTGAATCGGTTCTTACTGGGTAAGCACGTTCCATCCTAGAACGTAATGATAGTTTTCCATCAGGCGAATTACGGTCAAGTGCAACCCATGTCGTGTAAAAAAAAGTGAAAGTTTGTTGTCATGTTAGTATGAAGATAGATTATTATGATTTAGTTTAGCACATAAGCAACTTTAGTCAATAATTTAGTTTTTGTACAAGTTTATATCTGTAGGTTTTACTTTATTGTAAATAAATAAAAAAAAAAATAATAAATAAATATTTCGGGACATTGCACACGGCGCCATCTAGCCCCACACTAAGCAAACGCTTGTGTCGTGGGTACTAGATAACGGATATAATACTTATATACTTTTCTTTTGTAAATACATACTTATTATACATACAAACAACCAGACTCAACACAAGAAATTATACATTTTTAAAATGCATAAATACTTGTGTCAGGCGGGAATCGAACCCGCAACCCCTAGATTAGAAGGCAGAGCCACTACCAACTAAGCTAACAGGCCAGTCAATTAAGCCATTTTTCTATGTTTTAGCTAAGGAATGTCAACAGCTTCAAAAATTGCAGCCATTAGGCCATTTCAGAGTCTTTTGGACCTTCTTTGATATTCAAAATGGTGTGCAGGCGCTCTTACAAGCCTCATCAGTATTATCTTGACCAGTACGTTACCAGCGTGGGGTAATCACATCCTAGTACGTAGTAATAATCATAATATATCTGAAATTATCTAAGCTTAGAAAGAAAATTCGTCTATTGTTGATTTTAATCACGTATACTTTTGTTCGTTATGTGTCTTTTCGATTTTTAGTAACAATAAAGATCTTATTATTTACATACAGACATACATAGCCTCTGATAAAATCTGCCAAAACGCAGCTATTACTTCGCATAATGCTGATTGCATGGAAGCAGCCAGTGCTTTTCTTCCCTTGAGGATGCCGTTTAAAGAATGCACTTAGAGTTTTCCTGTTAGTTTTGGTATTTCGAGGGTATTTTCTTAAATGCACCTTGAATTTTATTTAATAAAAAATCCTGTAACCACTATAAATCATGCTTGCCCGTTCATCCGTTTTTATTGTAAAAGATAAACAAATAAACAGACAATAATTTTAAAAATACTAAAGAAACTTTAAATTTAAGTTTTACATGAACTAAATTCATAGCATTGTTTTGATTACGCTGAATTTTTGTAAGCTCATCGTTTCGGTTATCCAGAATGCACAAATTGCACAATCAATTTCATCACAACAAACATGTTCAGGCAATGTCCAAAATAAATAGTTTACGTAGCGTAGTCAATCACATCAAGATAATTAAATCAGTTCATTGGTCTGGAAACTATAACATACTTGGTTAAATAACTGACTGAGAGAACGTAGTTCATGAAGTAACTTTGAAACTAATACTTTAAAACCAAACTTTTTTTGCATGGATTGGGTACGAGTTTGACTACAGCCTGCGCGGTAATGCAGCCTAGGGTGCGACACTTAGCTAAAAGTCAATACTTATTTATTATACTTATTATGTTATTTTCTATCTGAACAATTCTTTTTACATATTTGTACTATATGTACTAGTGCATAAATATTATCTAAGCATTGTATCAACTAATTTTAAATACTCATTAGTATTGTGTTCTATGGGTTGCATAAAAATATAGGCTACAAGGTTTTAATGTAAGTAAAAAAAAATACCTCGTAAATACAATACCACGCGAGCAATCTCGCGGTTTTTCACTAGATTTATTTAAATTGTGAGGTCTACTATGATCTTTACTGATACTAACGCAACTGCTATGTAAATTGCTTGTCAATTACTGACACAGCTACGTCCATCTCTCGGCTTTGTAATGTAACATTAGATGGTGACAGATTGTTAATTATAATGCCGCTGCCTATTAATGATGGCGGAGCATGGATGTAACTATAGCGTAACCAGATTATGGTATCTGAATATTATACGAAAGCCACATTATAAACTCGAATTAGAGTTAGTATTATTTTTTAACAATATGGTTTGTAGTCCAGGACAGACTGTGTTTGACCAGTAAGAACCAATTTACTTCCACTTTGTCACTTTGAAGTGTTTGAAATCCCTCCCAATTCCTAATTTCTGTGAACCATGACCTCTGCTTTATTGATATCTCCTCTACAATACTTAAGTATCTCTCGCCATATGTTACAATGATAAACACGATTTTTAAAAAAATCTATTCATAATATCTACGATTTTATTCTAATGCCTAATTAAATATTGTAATCGGCATTATTTTCCTTTACTTATATCTTAGAAAAGAATACAAAACAACTCAAATATGGTAGTTTTTACATCATAATAACCCAATTTTCTTCTGCACACTTCGCTAAGCTGTAATAACTAGGTGCTAATTGCAACCTACTATTAACAGAAATAGCAGGCTAAAATAACACACTAAAATAGCAGGCCATTGTAACAACAGTCCACTGTTTAACCTATTTCGTTAACAATTGTGATTGGAATCGATTTGTAATTATTTCGGGAACTGAATCGGATGTACAACGTTTATTTGCTTTTACAATGTAGGTTAAGTAGATAAGAGGTTTTCATTTGTGTTTATTAGAATCTGATGCAAGTTGCCAGTGTGGTGGATTACTTTATAGAGAATTATGGAGAGGAGGCCTATACTCAGCTTCAGTAGATCGAACATGTAGATGATGAGATTTAATTATTAAAATATTTGTTGTTATTAACAATAATTATGTACGTATTATTTAGTTGTAACTAAGATAAAATAATGATAAATAATATGAGTTCGTATAGCTATAACATTTCCTGGCCATTCCTTTTTTCCCTTTCCCTTCCCTTTTGCGCTAATTCGAGCAATATGCTTTATATCCATAAATATTATTTATATTAGTTACATAAAATTAAGCTACTTTAATTCGTTCTTTAAAGAACAGTTTTTATATATTATTATTATTCTTAATCTTGGTAAGAACCTTAAAGATACAAGTGCACTCATCGATCCTCTCTGCTTTAATGTTCCGAGCATTAGCCAACTAGTGTACCTAGTAGGATCTACTTAGCCTTAGACCGTTTTAAGGTTTAGTCTCTGAGTTAAATCTTCATCTTATACTATATGTACAAAGGCAAAAAATATTACTATTAAAATGTATTTGTGTTAAAAAATAAGTTGTATCGATCATTAACTTTTAGCTTTGACCACATTGCAAAAGCTGAGCTGTTGTTAAAATATGTATATCAACAATAATTAAGAAGTAGTCATTTCTTAACTAAATAATAAAGATGCTACGCTAATTTTAATCTCGTGGTTCGGCTACCGGGCACGGGTAAATCGCGAATTTTAAGTTCTTTTTATTTATTTGTATCGTTATTTTTATTTGCTTTTGTCATAAAATCCACCTGGATGATTGAACCTTACCCAACAAGTAAGTATAGTAGGAACTACTTAGTGTTGACCGTAAACCGGCGGTGGAGCGTTTTATGCTCAGAACAGATGTCAGCAATGAACGCTGGGCAGAGAGGTGGACGCCATTTTGTGGATAGTGTAAGTTTCACAGTATTTCTTCCAACCACTTAATATTACAATTCCACCGCTGAGCCACATGAATTTCTCCATATTGTTTAGTGGTTTCTTTGAGTTTTATGTCATTACGTTACATTTAGGTGGCCTTTTCATTATTTTTATATTATTATATCTTGCCGGCGATATTATACATTGAAACCATTTCAAAATCTTGCTCATTTTCAATATTTCATCAATTTTGAGTCGATTCACAAAATATTTAAGAAAAATATATATTCTCCTATTCCATAAAGCAACTACTTACACCGTCACCAGTTTGCCTTACACAGCAGCAATGTTCAATGTTCATTTATTCGTAAAGATTATTTACACGTCAAATTCCATAATTACAATCTTAATAAATTGGATAATTATAAATGTCAATTTGTATACAATTAATCTTATATAAATATATAGTACAATGTACTTTGTACGTTTCATTTATTTATCTATTTTGTAGAACTCTTCAAATGTATAAAAAGCCTGTTCTATTAGCCATTCTTTCAATTTATGTTTGAAGACATGAACACTAGTGGCTGCTGTGACTTTGTCCGGTAGATTGTTGTATACGGTCGGAGCCATGACATGAGTTAACTTAGTCGACTTCACGAGAGTTCTTTTTACAGTTTTAAACTTGCTTCCGTTTCGCGTAGGGTACCGGTGACATGAGCCACGTGTGGCGTATTCGTCTAGGTTCGCTCTGGCATAAACTGCTACCTGAAAAATCAGTAAAGCAGGCAACGTTAGGATCCCCAGATCTCTGAAATAAGGGCGAGCGTGGGTGTCTGGGGGGACGCGCGCCAAGCACCGCACCGCGCGCTTCTGCATGCGGAACACGCGCTCCCAGTCCGCAGCTCTAGCCCATATTTCAGCACCATATTGTAGCTGTGAGTGTACCGTGGCAAAGTAGCACGTTCGCGCTACGTCTCCAGGCACTACTCTTGCCACTCTCTCCAGTGCGAAACAGGCGCTCCCTAGCTTACCACAAACATTTTCAATGTGGGCTTCCCACGTCAGACCGCGGTCGATCTCAAACCCAAGGAACATTGTAGACTGCTGTTCTTCTATTCTCTCTCCATCCACCAGGACTGTCATGGGTCTCAGTGGCCGACCTGACAAGCTGAACTGGATGAAGTGAGTCTTCCCCAGGTTGAGAGCGAGCCCGTTCATTTAGCACTTAATATTGTAGGTCATGTTATTATAGTAAGGCACTCGCCCAGCCAATTTCGAGACAAAAGCGGTCGGATAACTATAATTGAACACCCATACTATAAGAAAAAGATAAAGAGGTACTTATATTTCAAAGCACCTTCTAAAATATATACAACAGCTCTCCTCCCATATTTTCGTAAACCCAAGTATGGCCGCGAAGTGACCGTTCCGGATCCCAGTCAGCCATGACGCTAGTTTGATTGCGATTTGGTTCTGTTGCTTCTGGTTAATTACTAGCTACTTGGATTTGTGTTGCTGTCGAAGTTTATAAATACTAACATGTACTGATTTGACTATATCTGTAATACCTACAATTCGAAAAACATATGTCTGTGTTATTTGACTTGTAAACGCTGTGTAGCCAATATGACGTTATGAAAGAGTCACCCACTTAGCAGTGCTTAGTGAAGTATCGAATAACTCAAATAATTCCTTGTACCCCAACGAATGTACTGCAGAATTTTATAGGAAGATAAATTATACTCAGCATCAACATAAAGTGTACCTAATGATTTACCCCCAAATTAACGCGGTCATCGCCACAAGACGCACAATTTCAAAATCAAGCAAAGAGACTAAAAATCTTTGAAAAAGAACAAAAGCTCAACTACCCAAAGTTGGTCATATTGGCTGAGTCTGAGCAGGCGTATGAATTTCCAACTGCAATCGAAGTTTGGTAATAACTTCATTCGAATGACCATTCCAGTCGTTCCAAACTTCAAGCGGCTAATCTCGAAACATACCGGACTTCTCAACTAAAGATGGCTCATTCCATTTACTTGACAGATTATATTAAACTACAGTCATTGTTTTCAAAGAAAATTTATTGACACTGAACTAATTTCGTAGAGCAAATTGTTGTATCGCATTAGTTGTAATTTGCGTTGTTTCAGTGAAATTTTATTATTATTGTCTAAAAACAATTAACACATTACAACACATATTTTGACACTATATACTACTGATAAAGTAATATTGCAATTTCAAAACTATTACCATAAATATTTTGGTATATATGTCGTATGATAATTCGATACTTCGAATCTTCGCGGAAATCCTAGGGGTTTTGCGAAAACGCGGATAATTAGACATAGGCGAAAAATTATCAAATCTTACTGGACAAAGTCAGGATTTTTGCCCCACCACTTGCACTACAACAGGACTTGGCTCCTCCTCGCTTCGCTCGTCGTCGCATGTGCGTGGTAGAAAGCAACCTAACGAACCTAATCTACCTTCTGTCACAGACAAGTGACTTCGAGTCCAACACTAGCACTACAACAGGACAGATAATTTTTCGCCTATGTCTAATTATCCGCGTTTTCGCAAAACCCCTAGGATTTCCCCGAAGATTCGAAGTATCGAATTATCCTACGACATATATACCTTGCTTTCATCTGTTGTGTATATTTAGCTACTATTATCCTTCTTTGGCAGTATGTATTAATAAACATCAGGTCTTTTTCGGCCTTTGTCGAGAAGACAAGCTGAAGAGAATGAACCACAGTGCTAAAAGAATAGTTTTTATTAGTTACATAAACAAAACTCAAATATTGTAAACCAGTAATAAAGGGTTTTTATTTTTATTTATTTATTTATTATTAATAAACATCAACTTGGACGATTGCCATTGCTTACCATTTGCATTTATATAATACTAGCTGATGCGCGCGACTTCGTCTGCGTGGAATAGTTATTACCATAAAAACGGTTCTAGTGAGTTAACCTTAAAAGATATATACTGTTACAGACATTTTGTTAGATCATTTCAAGATAAATAATTCTTTGATACACATTTTTTTGATATCATTAACCGTTTTCGCAGCGCACGCAACGGAAGCCCGCAAGGATGAATAATTTACCCCGTATTATTCAAATTTTCCATTGTTTCTTCGCTCATATTAGTTGCAGCGTAATGTTATATAGCTTAAAGTCGTCCTCGATAAATGGTCTAACCAACACAAAAAGAACTTTTTAATTCGCACCAGTAATTCCTGAGATGAGCGCGTTCAAACAAACAAACAAACAAGCAAAAAAACAAACAAATATACTCTTCAGCTTTATAATATTATAGTATATAGTATAGATAAATTAGAGGATAATACAAGATTAAAATGAAAATGAAAATAATTATTGTGTACTACAAAATGTCTTAAGGCTATGTAACATAAAAATTTATAACTAGGTTCTTAAATAACTAACTTAGCCTTAGGTAAACATAATGCGTCGGACTCCAGACTGGGTTACCGTATCCTGGAGCCGACCTCTTCCCCATTAGGTATGTAAACAAATAATTTCAATTACAATTACAAAGATGTGTACAAAGTATAATAAGTATAAGGTACCTATATAAATAAATTATCTTCGTTTTTGTTCCAATTTTTAGTATTCACAACTAGGTATGTACCATAGACATTGGAATCCAATGTCTATGGTATGTACATAAACAATGACAAATACGCGCGGCTCACTGAGTCACCGCGCGCATCGTGAAGTCACGATTTGTTACCTACCTACTCGGCGCAGCGCCTGCGGTACAATAGCTACGGCTATACAGGTTGACTAGGTTCAATAAGAAGTAATTAATTTTAGAGGTATATTATATCTCGTACATATATAACGAGTCTATTATTTTAATAGATTCCTAATTTGCTATTTGACATTAGTTTTATTGAGGTTATACATATAAATTAAGTAAAGTACATGGTGTTATCATATGTTTAAATTTTGATTGTTACTGCACTGTCACTTCATAATATGTAATTATAGTATCTATTCGGGTATATGTAGTAGTTTTTCAGTAGATTTATAATCTATTAGATAATCTTACAGTATACATTAGTTAGGTACAAACGCTATGCATAACTTGAAAATGATCTTATATATTCTAGCACAATTCTAGCGTTTCGACAGCTGCAAGCTTTCAGAAGCTACAGAGTATCGTAATACCGAGACAGAGGCAAACTTATATTGTTCAATACACTACAGGTATTCTTTGGCAATATTTTCTATGCTCAGTTTTCTTTGTGTGGAGGATAGCACTCAGGCGTTTTCAATTTTGCAGAGAAACGACACTATATATTACAATAGATGCCTCATTGCAGCGAAAAAAATGTTAATATTCCACTAATGCATATGTATAAGAGCAGAAGTTTGTGAATGTGTACTTATGTATATTTGTATTTTTTTCATACTCAAGTGGCAGAGACAATATCAATTAAATCTGATTTTTTTTTCTATGTTTTAGTTTAATTCACTTAATTATTAAAAAATTCATCATTAGTGTAATACGTGTACAGTTCTAATTAGAATAAATGAATTTGAAAATGATAATATATTGTTGCCTGAAAGATATGGTAGTCGAAACGATATGTATTGTATATAGGATAGTTTAATAACTTGTCTTGTTTATATTGTCCACGTAACAGAGTATTTGTGTCAGCTGCTACCTCGTCAACCTTTGTCGCTTTTCAGTTTTAAAATTCTATTGTAGTTTCGCAAGAACAGGCAGAGGTGTCGGATTATTCCTAGTGGTGCACTTTGTCATGGTACTGACAATACGACGTATTTTGTGGCATGCATTTGAGAAGTGTATGTTGTATTAGGCCGTAGGTAGGTATGTCGGCCTTTCACCATTACCATGTATGCTTTTGACACTAAGGTAAAAAAATAAAATAAATAATAAACACAATATATAAAATGTATTTATTTCACGAAATTTAATACTAGTGACAATATCGTGTGAATCCTCTGACCTCGATGTTGCAAAGTCAAAGTCATCTCCCACTATAATACTAGGTGCATAACGTTGTAGTAGATAGTAGTCGTAGATTATGGGCTTTTAATCTTATGATCAATTCATAGTAAGTATGTTATTTCAAGATTTATCATCATTTCATGTTATACCTACTGCAAATATTCTTACTATCGAATGAGTATGGCCAACTCTGGTACTGCCCTTTAATTCTTATTATACTTGACTAGCTGTGCCAGCGACTTCGTCCGCGTGGAATAGTTATTAACGGAAGCCCTCAAAGATGAATAATTTTCTCCATTTTTTCCACATTTTCCATGGTTTCTTCGCTTCTATTAGTTGGAGCGTAATGTTATATAGCTTTAAGCCTTCCTCGATAAATGGTCTATTCAACACAAAAAGAATTTTTCAAATCGCACCAGTAGTTCCTGAGATTAGCGCGTTTAAACAAACAAACTCTTCAGCTTTATAATATTAGTAAGTATACATAAGACGTGGTTTCAGACCTTGCGGTGGTAAAACCTGATTTGTGTAATTAATGTTCAAAGATGAATGATTCGTAATGAGGAACACAAAGTAATTAGGAGGATTATTATTGTGGCTCACCTGGCTTTTAACAAGTTTTATTCATATATACGAACAAAATAATATAAAGATAAAACACTTCCACTGTTACGAATTGAAGTAATCTTACGTGAAGTCGTATTAACAAACCGCGAGTTTCTTCTTTGGTATAATTACCAGGAAGGAATTCAGAGCATGTTCCAAAATCATACTTGAATATAAAAGAGGAAGTTTGTAGATACACTTTCGTGACAAAACAGGCGTTGAGTGATAAACTGCACGTTTTAGAGAAAACAAAGAGCTCGCTTTCTGACAATCAATTATCAAAACTGTGTATTAATAACTGTAGTTTTTAATTAATAAACACTGTTATTTGAAGTTTTTAAATTAACGTAAACATGTCATTATGTATATACTATTAACACTTACATTTATGACCTCTGAACTAATATACGTATTCACCGTAGAAACATTATCTAAATATATAAAACTCAAAGGTGACTAACTGACTGACATAGTGATCTATCAACGCACAGCCCAAACCCCTGGACGGCTTGGGCTGAAATTTGGAATTAAGGTAGATGTTATGACGTAGCATCCGCTAAGAAATTATTTTTGGAAATGCCACTTTTAAGGGGTGAAATAGAAGATGCAAATTTTACTTATTAATGCAAGCGAAGCCGCGAGGACCCGCTAGCTCACAATAAATTTGGTAGTATAATAAATTATTTATTCTCTCTTAGATCCTAAAGTCCCCCAGTGTTCCGAGCTATTCCCGGTATGAGTAAATAACAAAATACTGAATTCGCCCCACGGCAAGGTAGGTAGTGATAAACGCGAACAATCTACCCTAACCGCATTCCGACCGACTCATTACAACATTCCGAATAGGAGTCGTCTTCTGAAATGCCAAGGTCAAAGTCAAGTACCTTGTTCTAAATGAAGAGTTTTGTTGGCGGCCATTTCTGTTTATCTTTCTTTGTTTCTTGTTGAGGTTTTTCACCGTTTGTTGTACTCAGTTGCTGATCGTAAAGCGATTTAGGAATGTTCGTGTACGTTTATTTTATAGTGAAAGCGACATAGGTATCAAAGACTTTTTATTTCACTAACAACTGTTTTATGCTTGCACCATAATACCGATGAAAAATTGTTATACAATAACACACTCACGCTGTATTAAATACCTACTACTCACAAAATATACTTTAAGTTCCACATCTATTCGTATGGTAACATGGTCGTATAGCCGTCAAAACTAATAAGTAATTAGGTACATACAAGTCAATATTCATTAAAATAACATTACCAAAATTTTATAGAACACTTCCCATAAAACATTAAAATTGCATTTCAAAGGGTACGAAACAATTTCACTCTCGCCCTCGAAAACCTCTGAAAATAATGTTTCAAATTTCATCATAATAATGGAGTCATTTGAATAATCTGGCACTGAATTATTCATGAACTTCATCATATTGGTTTGTTGTTTAACATATTCACAGACTCAAAGGGATGGTTAAATCATTGCCATAGGAAAAATTGATTTAGAGCACCCTTTCAAAGTATGGCAATAATATTGTTATACTACACAAATCTGGATATGTTTATTTGAATCATATGTTAGTTGTTCATCTAAGTAAAACGACTATAAATACTTAGTAATAAATGAGATTATTCCAGGGCTGATAATGATGATATTCCTACCTCTGCAGAACGTACAAAAAAAGGTTTATTGTAAATTAAAACAATATAACTGACTTTGATAGATACATTATGATTCTTTGTACATATGTATCTGTCATGTTAATGCAGGAAAATTCCTGAGAGAAATTACAGAAAAAAGATTCTCATAAGTACTATATTCTATGCTAATTAATTTAGAAACGTAATCCCGACCATTGAATTGTACGTAAACATGATTCAACGTCTATTTTTCTTATGTGTGCTTATAACCATAGCCGTGTCTCGTAGTATCACGACGTATCCAAACATGACGCTAATGTTGATGGGGCAAGATTGGATCATTGCAGCTTCGGGTATCACCAGCACTGGACTAGAAGTACCGGTGCCTAGAAAAAATGTGTACCAGTGCATTTGGTTCACAATACAACCGTCCAACAATAGAAGTATTTGCAGAATTAATGGTACAACCCACATGCTTCCAAACGTCGTATTTATGGGGAAAAGTTATCCAGCAGACGACGAACCTCAAGAAATCGGACCATTGTACGAAGAATGGGATATATCTCAGCTTGTTAACTCGTTAAAGTCGTTGAAATGTAAGGATGAAAAATCGCGTTTAGGATGGCATGCTACGTTTGCTGTCTCTCCCATTGGTGACTCTCAAGAGCATTTCTTCCTAGTCGCAAATTCTGGAGGTATGAAAAAGTTTTTCCTACAAACTGCAATTATTACGAAAGATTATTACGAGTTAGATAAATTAGAAGGCTTGATTGAGATTGTGCAAAATGTGTTCAATAAGAGTTTCCCATTTCCGATGCCTGTGATGAGCCCGAAATGCTACTTACGTGTTTGAACAAACTAAATATTTTTGTTCATGAAAGCAAGGAAGTTTTAATAAGATTTTATGTTAAGGAGAATGTTATACACTTACAATTTTAAGTTTGATTTGTTTTCCGTATTTATAAATAAATAATTCCTGTTTTTGGCTAAGCGTTGGGTTTTATTTTCAAAGCTCTGAATTTTATAGATTATAGCGCATACACTTAACTTTACTTTACGTACCTAACTAGATATTATAAGAAAATATTGTACACATACATACTAGTTTAAGTTTAAGATTTTAAATTTTATATTAAGTTTTTGATTTTAGAATATTTAGTTTTAATCTTAGCAACGCCCTAATTCCCCTCTGAACAGGGTAAATGTAAATTGGTACATTTAAGTATGCTAATAAAGAAATTGAAATTTAATTAAATTAACAGGAGTCTATGTCCTCTCTGTAATCATATAACTTGGCCCAACCTATCCCTAAGATACACAGCAAATCCCAAAATAATTATTAACAAATTACCGAAGTATGTATACAAGCCTTATACGACCTGATAATTAATCTATAACGTGGGGTGATTAGGTCTGAGCAAAGTTCAGCACTAACTCTAAAGTTTGCAAACTTGATATTAATACACTCCAATTTAGTTCACAACTTCGTTATCGGAGAGCTTCAAATGGCTTAAAGGTGCAGATAAATCCGATACGGTTTTTGAAACAAACTCTTTGGAAAAGTTGTGAATCTGGCTCGTCGAGGGACACAAGTTGCCAGGTAGCTGGTGGCTTTACAGATTCTTAGTTACGGGACACGCTTCAAAGAAAATCTTACATATGTTTTTTTTTTTTTTAACTTGCACGGGTTTGCACTTGACCATAGTTTAACCATGTAAGATTTTCAACGCATGACTCATCAGCGATCTTCTTCCGAGTTAAATATTTAACTCGGAAGAAGATCGCTGATGAGTCATGCGTTAATCCAAATGGAATTATAATATTGAACTAGCAGTTGGATCCGAACTAAAATAGATTAGATAGATAGATAGATAGAATACCTATTCTTTATTGTAACACACAAAATAAAAGTAAAATACAAAGAAATAGATCAAACATAAACTTATACTAGTGCCACAAGTGGCGGCCTTATCGCTAAAAGCGATCTCTTCCAGGCAACCATTGGATGGAGAGAAAATGTTATTATATTTTTTTTTTGTTAATGACTGATAAGTATAGGTAAGGGAAACGAAGTCGAAACATGTTGTCTAATATGTACGTTATATTGTTATTATACTCATAATATTTTATGATATTATTGAGATCAATTAAACCCATATACATAGAATATATACTGTATACAAAAACCTACCCTTCAAGGAAACAAATCATATTTGTCACAGGAATCTGACAGATTTATTTACATACGCAAAAAATATTAAACAGAAATGAAGCTATTCCAGGCAACCAATATCCTAAATAAGCAGTATTTTTCTCGCAAAGCCGTTTTCATAAAACAAATATTAGTATCGATGTAGATCGCGGGCTGTCAGTGTGGTTTTTTTACGAGCACCGTAAAAACTCGGGGTCGAAGAATACATTTATTTATTTTGAAGCTGAGGTCCGGTCACGTAGTTGTGGAGGCAAGTGGTATCCATAACGGTGTGACGCCGGCAAATAGACCGCGGCGAGGAAACAAAACACACAAACTGACTTCTTATTTCTGTATCATTTATGCGGGGGCGGTTTATAGTGGCTTGATATGTGTGCCGACTGTTACCGTGGCAGTTACTTATATACTGTTTTTTTTAAATCTTGGGTAAAATAACCGATTTTGTGCCGTTTTTTGTAAGATCTCAAATCTTATAAATACACCAAATCAAGTAGTTAGTTTTTGTCACAGTCTAAAGCAGCTAAAACTTGAAAAGATTTTATCGTATTGTAGCAGAAACAAAATGTATACCTACATCAATTTCAATTATAAACTTACGATACATAAAAACGAAATCTCACCATTACAAAAATTCAGATGTTTTTTTCCAAAAGCCACATCTGTGGAATATTTACCCAGCGGTAACAACAGGGTGTCCACACAGCTTGGCCAGAATAGTCCCTCGTGTTACGTTCACACGTCTCGAGAATACTGATTATGTTTGTGACCACTCATTGTAAGAATAGTAGGCTTCCGTGTCAGGACTTTTTTTGCGGTGATATAAAGTATGCAGAACTAAAAACTTAAGAGGAAACCGCTAAGTAACCCCTGATTACCGTTGTATCTTAAGTAGTATGCAAAAATGAGGCTAAAAGGCAGTTTAGTAATAGCAATTATTAAAATAAAAAATCAACTAAAAAGTACGTTTAAAACTATTTCATCCTATTATTTTATAAGATGGATGTAAAATAATGGATGGATTCCTATTTACACACATTATGTCTACAGTGTTGTACCTACATATACATATTATGAGAAATTAGAAAGTAAGAAATGCAAAATTATTTTTTGTTTTTTTTTCTAATATTGGTTTAGTTAATTAATTAAATGATTAGAAATTAATTGACTAACCCCATTATTACAATCTAACTACCAACTTAACCACAAACTCACACCTCATCAACCAAAACTTCACGTAAGCTATGTATGAAATAAACAAATGATTCATTCATATGTGTATTTAGGCATAATTCTACTTATATCTCTCCAAGAAAGGCCTATGATATCTGATGGTACGCTTGGTATGCGTTCTATGAACACATAGCCGAGCCTTTAGGTATACAACAAAAATTGACTGACGACCTTCCCTGGGGCAAGTTATTCCCATCGCCCTCTGCTTCAATGAACTGGAAATATATTTTGACTCGTATTTCTTTGTAATAAGGTTGGTTATCGCACGTTATAAATCACATACTCGAAGTTATACAAGTTAAATGTGGTCCATACATCAAATTTAACTGCGCGATGTTTGGTTTATCAACTTTGTATCCGCTTCTGTTCGTATCTTTATGAGAGTGCTGTGAATGTTGTTATTCATGCCAAGCTTCTCTCTAGGGCGCAGTTTATTGTCTGATTACAGCTTTATTATAGCTGCTATGTGACTGAAAAATATGGATTCATTATGTTATTTATGATAGAAAAAAATTGTTTAAACATTGTAATGATAAAATACGAAAATAATTCGTGATTATCAATAAGTAGTTAAATTTATAAATTGCATAATATGATACATAAAAAATATAAAGAATAAATTAAGCTAATTAGACGTCTAGCCGTAAAAACATCTAGGTCTACCAACACAACTAACGATTTTAATACATTCGATGTTTCCGATTTCGAAGGCGCTACTAGGGTGCCTGACGTTGAGTCTCATACACCTAACTGCTTAGACCTTCTGCTGACAACAGATCCAGACCGGTACTCAGTGACAATATCGTCACCCTTGGGTAAGTCCGACCATTGTCTGGTGAAGTCTGTGTCCGTATATTACCCATCCGTTCCGAGCCCTAGCGGTAGTCGGCGGTTGTGGAGATACAGGTCAGCGGATTGGGATGAGATGCGGTCTTTTTATGCATCGTATCCTTGGCAGGCTGTCTGCTTCTCTTCTAAAGACCCTTCAGTCTGTGCGGATGCCGTGATGGATACTATTCGCCTAGGTATGGAATATTTCATTCCTTACTCGGATGTATCCCAGTCCGGCAAAGCTCGCCCATGGTTTGGACCAGAATGTAGACGTGCAGAAGCGCTGAAACATGAGGCATACCTTGCATGGGTTGATGCTCGCCACCGCAAGGCTAGGAATACTAGCAAGAAGAAGATGACATACAACAAAGCCGCCAAGTCCTGCAAAAAGGTTCTTCAGAAGGCACGCTTCGATCACATTGGCCGAGTAGGGAACAAATTAGCTTCGTACCCCGCGGGTAGTAAAGCCTTTTGGTCCCTGGCAAAGTTGATCGAAGGGAACTTCTGCCGCCCCTCATTGCCTCCACTGCTGAAACCTGACGGATCTCTGGCTCACTCTGCAGATGAGAAAGCAAATTTATTTGCTTCTCTATTTGCGGAAAATTCGCGTCTTGATGCTTGTGGTGCTTCGCCTCCTCCTCCTCTTGAATGTCCGACTGCCATGTCGGATTTCAAGATTCGCCAAACGGAGGTCCGTAAAGTGCTACGCGATCTGGACGTGAACAAGGCCAGTGGTCCTGACGGTATTCCAGCTATAGTACTGAGGACATGTGCGCCTGAGCTGGCTCCTGTGTTGACGCGCCTCTTTCAGCTTTCTCTTGAGACTGGCAAAGTGCCGATTTCATGGAAACTTGCTAACGTGCAGCCCGTGCCCAAAAAAGGTAGTCGTGCTGACCCTTCTAACTACCGGCCCATTTCAGTCACGTCCGTGCTCTGCAAGAGTATGGAACGTGTCCTGAACCGCAGGCTCCTGGCGTACCTTGAATCGCATGACCTATTCAGTGACCGACAATATGGCTTTCGCCAGAATCGGTCCACTGGAGACATTCTAGTGTACGCCACTCACATATGGAGTGAAGCCATTGAGAAATACGGGGAAGCCCTGGCGGTTTCCCTGGATATTTCTAAGGCTTTTGACAGGGTTTGGCACGATGGCCTTATTAGCAAGCTTTCCTCTTACGGCCTGCCCGCTGGGCTTCGTGCTTGGATTTCGGACTTTTTGAGGGATAGGTCTATTCGAGTAGTCGTTGATGGCTGCTCCTCAGATCTAATGGCTATCAATGCCGGAGTCCCTCAAGGGTCGGTGCTCTCTGCAACTCTTTTCCTGCTGCATATTAACGATCTGCTGAAACCCGGAACCTTTGGGTACGCAGACGACAGCACCGTTGTAGAGAGCTATACATCCACAGCGCGGGCCAGTGCGGCCGAGATCCAGTGGCTCAGGGAGGCGATGGTCGAGCGTATAAACCTGGCTCTCAAGGTAGTCTCCGATTGGGGTGATGCCAATCTAGTCAGGTTTAATGCTGCGAAGACCCAGGCGTGTCTTTTCACCGCTAAAAAGAGGCCATTCGAGCTGGCCCCCACTTTCCGAAATTCGACTGTGCCGATAACTGACCACCTTGATCTTCTTGGTATTACATTGTCCCCTACTCTTAATTTTGGCTCTCACATTGAGTCTAAAGCCGAAGTTGCAGCCAAAAAGTTGGGTATCCTCTCGAAGGTGCGAAAGTACTTCAAGCCGGAACAGCTGCTTACTTTGTATCAAGCACAAGTTCGGTCGTGCATGGAGTACTGTTCGCATCTTTGGGATGGATCAGCCAAGTACCAACTTGAGGCACTAGAGGCCATTGAGAGTCGAGCCAAGAAGATCATTGATAATAATAAACTGTGCCGAGCGAAACTTCAAAGTCTTGAACACCGTCGCAAAGTCGCCAGTTTGTCGGTTTTCTATCGGTTGCATTTCGGAGAGTGTGCCGCGGAATTGCACGGACTAATTCCGCCCGCGCCCTTCTTTCACCGGACGAGTAGAGGTACGGCAGGACGACACCGGTTTATGGTGGAAGTTCCTAAGACCCGCACGAAACGGTACGCTTCCACCTTTATTGTTCGTACCGCTAGGTTGTGGAACTCCCTGCCTGGCTCTCTGTTCCCCACGCACTATAATCCAGCGATCTTCAAAGCGAGAGTGAATCGGTTCTTATCGGGTAAGCACGCTCCATCTTAGGCCATAGCCTTACTTGCTATCAGGTAAACTATGGTCAAGTGCAAACCCGTTCAAGTTAAAAAAAAAAAAAAAAAATTTCACCAAAATCTGAAATATTATACCTAACAGTAAGAATAATGTTACTGTCTTTAAATCGTAGTTTGGTATGTAGGTACGTCTAAACAATTTCAAATGGTGACCGATGTTTATGGCAATTTTTTCGTAGTACTTAACACTGACAATTTGATTTTATAACTATCATAGAAACATTTTAAAAAAAAGTATATAAGTATTATATCCGTTACCTAGTACCCACGACACAAGCGTTTTCTTAGTGTGGGGCTAGATGGCGCTGTGTGCAATGACCTGGAATATTTATTTATTTATTTTAAAATCCTATTCCACCGACAAATTATTATTAATAAGCTAGCGCAAAAAACACTAGCCAAGAAAATGGACCTTAGTTTATCTCGTTCTTTGAAAACTAACTCCTGTCTTCTTATAATAAGCATGTCGAGTTTCTTACTACTTTCTTCAAGTCACTTTATCTAGAAAGGATCGTCTGTAGTATCAACTCGCAAGTATTTTAGTAAACAACTTGACATCGGATATTTGCAATCTTCTGGTGGTTTACCTTTAACTGAAACCCTTCTGAGAAGATTAAGCAAGATTATTATTTTGGACGATGTTCTGTGAATTGTTCGCTATGAATTTGTTCATGTTACATATGTTTATAGACCTATATGTAATTAGAACATGAGAATATTTAGAGTATTTTAGATTAGATATTTATTAGAACGTAAAGAAATCGATTGGATTCTCATATTTTTGGGACATCATATCTATAACCATAACTTAAATTAGAATACTTAATGTTTTTCGGAGTATTTTTTTATGTTTCACAGTGCAACGGAATAACATGGGTAGTAGTATAGGGTGCTGAAAATTACCATTGGTTGTAGTATAGGGTCCTGAAAGTTACGAAGGATACTGTTTCGCCGGATACAACGCGGGTTAAGCTGTAGACGCTATTAGTTTCATATATTTCTTGATTTATCTGGGACAGAAATATGTTATGATTTATAATTTATGAGATAAAAGATAAAGATAAAGATTCTATTTAAACAATACCCACTCCTACTCAATTCTCAAGATCATGTAAAAAAAATCATATATCTGTTATAATATCGCTCCTGTTACCTAAATATTTCTAGGAGTGTAAGGCAAAGTAAATACATCATATTCAGACACATAATTTGTAATAATATCCGTCCCCTAAATACCCAATTCTATGTCAAATACACCTTGTTTACTTTATCCTCTATACATAAATTATATTCAGTTATGTGTAGTGGACAGGATTCTCATAAAAACAAAACTATCTTGCATCAATATCAGCTATCCAAATAAATGAATCCACTCAAGATACATCAAAAACTGTAATAAGTAACCCTGTGTAAACAACGTAATGTCCCCAGAGGCGTACAGTTTGCCAACGTCCACGTGTGGACCAATCCCACGTCCCTGTGGACAACAGACTCATGTCCACGTGGACGTCCCTCAATTCGAGCAGTGATTCCGAATTCGCGCCCCCGGGACCTATCATGGCGGATTTACTACATTGGGACAGAGCAAATAATTTATTTATAGTAATTAGTCGGGTTCATGATAGCTGCTGTGAATTGTTTAGGCTGTGAAACAAAATATACTTCAAGAATTGTACGTAAGTGTAGCGTAAGTTTCAAGTAAATTTATTCATTTATAAAAACATCATCATCTACATCGTGGTTCACAAGCAGTTTTGAAACTATCGATTTTTTTTACGTTTTATCAAATAAAAACAATGAAAAATTATTTGAAAATTTTAACCAATGAACCCTGGCTTGTAATTTTCAGGAAGAGAACAGGGTATATAGAGGTTATAAGGTACAGAATTCTACAGATTCGCTATTCTTACTATAAATAGTATTTAGATACTTCAATTACTTACATAAATGATGTTTCGCGTGTTTCTATGTTAACTTTCAAATAACTGATAAATTAATCAATCTTTAGTAGGTACAAATTAATTAGAAGCACAAATAGATAGTGTTTACTAAAAAAATATGTAACCACAGAATAAACAAACAAGCAATATTTCCAGGATCCAGGAGAATAAAGTAAACAAAATAAACACTAAATTCCTGATTTTGTACGTCGTTTCTTTACCTAGTAAGTATTTCTCTCTAAATTGGCTTCACTGATTCCCAAAAGATTGGTTGGCGCACAAACATGGATTGGGAATCTCAATCAGACAATCAGTTGAACTAAAACGTAGAAACATAGTGTTGTGAAATAGTCTTTACTTACATATCTACACTTAATAATAAAAAAATGATTTAAAAAAAAAATAAGTATCATTAATGATTATGTTACATAAATCAATTTCGGCTATTTCTACATATTATATTATGAGCTCATAATATGTGACTTGTAAAGAGCTCTAGGTATAACTTAGTAATCTAGTCTCAACATCTTATTTATCACCGTATGTGTTATTATTACAAAGAAATCATTTGATACTTTCTAACTGAAGTTTTGAAAACAAACAAAAGTTTCATTAAAATTTGTGGAACCAATTAACCTAAAATATCTAACCACCTACATAAGGTAATCTTTAGCTGCCCTAAGTCTGTCGTTATAGCAAAGTGGAAGTTAAACATTTTCAATCAGCCCAAACTCTATCCGCTGCTGGTTTTGTTTTCTTTCTAAAGAGTGCCTAACTGAGCATTGTTTTGCTTGACAAAAAGGCGTTTTAAAAGCGGATCCCACCTTATCTCAGAGAAAACGAGTTTGTCCAAAGTATTATGCAAAAATCCACTCAGTTTGTTAAACGAATTCTCCACTGTTAGCTGAATAATGTTGAGCAGAAATAAAATAAACAGGTACACGTTTTGCGAGATTATTTAGTTGAATTTTAAAATTGTTTTCGAATGTTATTCTGTTTTAACTTACTTTGCCTGAAAACGTAAACTAAAAGATAAAGTAAGTAATAATTAGGCTACTGAAATGTTTACATGTAACGTTCGTTAAGTTTTCAGTTTTGGACTGATTTCATTATGAAATAGCTATTAAAGTCGCATGCAAACATAACGTATTTATATTATTCTACTTTCGTATATATTGTAATGTATTTTTTTTAACAAGGAATAGGTTTGCACTTACCGTAATTCGCCTGATGGTAAGCAATCATTACGTTCTACGATACGATCCAACTCATTAACAAAAGAACTTTCATGATCATAATATTTCATTGTGCTATTTAAGTGGATAAATCAAGGCACAACCTAAAATTTTAATGTGTTTATGTGCAACATTCGCATATCTACATATGTCTACGCCACATGAAACTCGTATATCTAGTAACGTTGTTAAATTAAAGTTACCATTAAACCGTTTGTTATAATTTTAATGCCCTCATTAAATCTCGTCTCCAAAGCGGTAATCCTACATTCAGGTGGCCGGGAATTAATTTGAGCACCCTAATAATTTGTGCCGAGCAATCCAGCTTCTTTGAAATGTCCAGTAACTGGTGAGCAAGATTCCTGTTTCCTGTTCAGATGGAGAACAATTTTAGTGAAGAAGTCGAGAGATAATTGGTAATAAACTTACTACATACCGCCTTCCAAACGGAAGAAGATTGTAATTTGACAAAATTTTTTGTTGTATTTTTTGCGCGCCCCTAGTTTATTTATATAATATTCATTTTTATTTATATCAGTGTTTTTATCGGTAAATAGGCAATTTTCCTGATAAGGTTCCATAAGGATTTTAATGAAACAAGGTTTATTTTTTTAATAAAGAAAAAAAAACGGCCATAAATAGAAAGCTGTAACACTATGTAGGGCCTCTGCAGGCCGATGAAGGGTTGTTGGTGCTGTCAAGCAATGAAAAGTCCGAAAAATGCAGTCAATCTTGATATATATTTCAAAACAAACGAGAGAAAACCTGTAGATTTGTAAGGTTGAGAATATTGCCGAAAAGCCGCGCATGTGTCATTCAAATTGATATTGACGTACCGAACCACGGGGACCAGGCGGGACACTGACAGTTAACTTTTTTAAGAACGTGGCTACGCACCTCTAACGTCACAAAGCTTAGATATAAATTTATAAAATAGCAAAAAATATCATGGATGATGCAAGATATGTTCGGTTTATAATGGGTATTATATTATATATCTATACTCTTCAGAGTAGGTATAGAAAGTAAACAATGATAATTAACAATCACACATGTTGTTCCTAACTAACTTAGTAACCACAACTATGAAGTTATTATTATTTTTATTTTCTACTAAATACCATACTACCTGTTGAAAGTTTTTTACTTTTCTCTTAATTACATACTTGTTCCGTAACGATATTTTGAAAAAACTACATATTTAACATTCCTCCAATTCACGTAAACAAACCGTCCACTACCTCCTCTGCTACAGCTATTCATTAATCCTGCAGCTAAATGGGTTCCGGCGAGTTCTTGCAATACGGATTATAACGGACGCGAACTGAACAGCACAACTTACCTGTAACTTATGAACTGCGCTTATTGCAGTCTTGCTGTCCACGTTTTGCTTTATGGGATGACGTTTTTGTTATTAATGATAGTACAAAGTAAGGTAATATAACGGTAATTGGTTTTTGAAATGTTTGCTTAGAGGTGTTATATCTATAAATAAAGAATAATATTGACGATGTCTGATATAATGTTCAATATGAAAAAATAAGTAAGTCTCAAAGTTATCAATTCCTAAATGTATGTTTACTTCGATCAAAAAATTAAAAATTCAGTCAAACTAGTCCATTTTCGTGATGCATCAATTGGATTATTTGTATCGGGTTAAAATGCAGTGATAAAATAGAGAATAGTCTTATCACATATGTTCGTGTAACAATACATAACTGTCTCCATTATCGCTAACTTATCGTCAAATTAAACCGTATCAAAAAAATTAAATGCCCTAGCTTCAATAAAAAGCTAACATCGCCAACCGATCGTGAAACCACCGATTCATATTAATTTAACTACCATCTCCCCATCAATATCAACAGTAGACAAAAGAGGTAATTGAAAATATCTCGCTTTTCATCGGGGTTCGGCCTTTTACGACCCAATTTTTCACATCCCTTCGTTCTAGGGACCTTCGATTTAATATTCCGCCTTTATGGTGAAAAATGATTTATTGAAGGAGGCAACACCGCGCCGCGTGATACGAGGCGTGGCTCAAATTGCACCTGTTATGTGATGATAATATGTCGTCTCCGTGTAATTTTTATGGCGAATTTACGGCGTGTTCAAGCAAAACCTTATGGGACGAGCAATAAGTGACACCTGGTGAGTTTCGTAAAATAATCAAATTATTAAAGCAGTTCAGTTTAATTAAAATGTGTATAAATTAATGTGAGTATAATTTTATGCGATTATTACTATGGACATTTTTTTTTCATAATATGGCAATACACACATTAAGTAATTGTTACATCGGCATTTAATTTGACTATAATATTGTTACAGTAAATTCAAATAAAAATATTTTGACCCGTAATCATCATCATCATCACCATCCACAATCCTTGGGATCCCACTGCTGGGTATAGGCCTCCCTTTGTATGTGCCATCTGCGTCTCTTTGTCCCGTGATAACTTAGGCTTACATTATTACAGTACAGACATCGAGCTAAGATTATATCCTAGCTCGATGAGTACAGATTCAAATAAGTTTTAGATAATATAAAGTTATATTAAAACAAAAACGCTACATTGTCTGTACCTTTATTACCCAACCACGTCTTAAATTTTTGGCCGCGAGAGTTGTCCACAATTTTCTAGTTAAACCCACAAAGTTAAACCAAAGTTAGATTAGCTACACAAACGTACTGCGTCCAACAAGTTAAAACACTTTTCAACAAATGTTGTTTATTTTACAAATTAAATCTGTAGAAAATGTTTTAAAGATACCTTTACAATGTCTACAATAGCAAAAGCTGGGTAAAAGAATAGGTAGGTATGGACTTAAAACCAGTTGTGATCAATTTGAAATTTTTATTTTTGTATAATATTAAGTTAGCAGAAACCGACAGAATTTTAAAAAAATATAGGTATTTGCATTTTTATATCAAATGATTGAACAAAAATTCGTCAAAAATTAACCAGGTTTGTCTTTATTCTAAAAGATGCAAATACTAATTTATAAAAAATACTTGTAACAAAAAAAGTCCGTGTAAAACGTCCCTTATTTTACTCAATAGCACCAAGCAGCAAATACTAAGCTTGTTAGGTAAATAACTGGTCATGTTTGCCAGTTAGATTAAACTAACTAAAAGGTTCTTGAACCCTACACTTTTTTGCTGAGTTCAGTTACCTTGAAGTTATTATTGAAATTCTTTTCTGTAATTCAAGGGCGAGCCAATTTCTGTCTGCGCTTGCAAAGATAACACACGTAGCGACTTCGTTTTGGAATTAGGAGTCTACGAACTTTATAGAAAGACGGTTCTTGGCAGGTAAAGAGCACTTTTCATACGAGTTTTTGTAAATCGTGGTTTTATATGGGAAATAGTGTTTATTGATTTGTTTAGTCAGCTTTCACTCCGCAACGGAAAAACGGATTAAATAATGATTTCTAGACAATACGAGTATTTATTAGTAAACCCGTTGTAATTTATGTATAGAAAAAAAATCGTTGAACTCAGTTGGCTGGAGACATACAAAATTTTTAGATTTCGGCTTTTCGATAGAACTTATCATGGGCTTATCATAACTTATTAAAGTTACATAGTTTAAAGACGCATAGCATAAAAATATCTAGGCAAATAAAATTTACGAAGAATAAAAGATTTCTATTTATAAAAATTTGCCTATAATTTTTTTAGCCATTATATTAATTAACACAAAAAAGGTTCTCTTAAAAGATACACCACAAAAACCCTTCGTAAAGTTTTTTTACGTTTATTATTTTAATCTTGGTTCATCAGCCGTTGGTCTGAAAACTAATTCTTGTTAGTCTGAAGGAAAATCTATAAATAGCACGTGCACTTCTGCTGTTAACATCTCAGACAAATTGCCAATTACATCTTTATTGCAGGTTAAAAAATAAAATGCTAGCAATCAAACTAGAAAACTTATCGTTATGATTCTTGAAGGGTTTACTGCTGAAACAGAAGGTCTTATTTTATGAACTATATATAATATCATGAAAGATTTTCATTGCATGGTTGTCTAAACGTAGAGCGATTAGCGATTAGGCGGTGTAATTCGTGTCTGAGATGCAACATGCTATTTAACGTTTGAACACTTTGAACAGACCCACGGAAACTCGCACACGTAAATAAAAAGATAAGATAAAAAAGATATATATAATTTATTTCCAAAAACATTAATTCATGGTTTGCACAAATTGATACATAATAATTAAATAATTCATTACATTTTTGTTTGATAAAACTTAATGATTAATTATCTTAAATTATAAATGACGTGATAACTAGTACATAGTATAAACGCAAATTTGATATTTAGCGTATATAATAATAATATCTCCTTGTTTTTTTGACATATAGTCATATTTTTCTTACAATTACAAAAATAGCTTATAATATATATTTAGTCGCATGTTAAGTAGTACATGTACCCATGTGTATAACATAAGTTATCACCTCGATAAGGCATAAAAAGAAACTCGTCAAAAACTCGAATAAGAAACTTCATCACCACCCGCTAGTTACTAGGCAGCTGAAAATATTTGAAATCCCTCTTCCGATCGTGTTTTCGACACATACAAGTGGATTTTTTCGTTCATCAATCTTTTTGAAATCTCCCTGAGTGAATTCTTTCACTGAAACCAGTACATTCATACGTTACAAAACGTCCATACATAATGTGCTGGTGTCGCATATTTACATACGTACCCGTACCGTGGCATTGGAGACAGTTACTAAGCTTCGCATTAGCTTATATTTGCGAGGGAAACAGTGCAAAGACGTTACAATTATTTACTTTTTTTTCAGCTGTACATGAATAACAATGTATTTTTGTAATGTAAACACAATCAAAAATATAAACTGAGCAACTTCAGGCGTTTGCCTATTACAGGTGCGGTTTTAACACACAAGATGTCACTGCTGCATTTCTTTAGGATCAATATAATTTTCATTTTCTCAATATTTTTATTACCAGTCAGGCAATTGTCCACAAATGACTCACTTTGTAGGCCTCCTGGAGCACACGCAAACACTGTACTGTAGTCCAAGATGATTTTTAAACGAAATGGGTGTGCACTTGACCATAATTACTGATACATAAAAGTCAAACCTATGTCTCTGCGTGTTCCTCTAGTAGGCTGGTTGTAATAGAGCGGCGGCATCTGTTGCCAGAATTAATAGCTTCCACGTGACCTCTAGCGCTCGGGGCCACCGACAGATGGCGCTGTACTGAGTCCATAACGTTAATGGCCGCCCACTACAAGCTGTATCTACAGTGATATGTAAATATGTGCACGAAATTAAAGGTTGACGTTAAATGTTAACATTTGTGGTTTCTTTTCCAACATAAATAGGCAATATATACCTACTATTAATATAATTTTAATATGTAAGTGTAGACCGTATCAACACAATTTAATAAAATGACACGTTAGTTTACAAAATATAACAAAAATAGGCTTTGAGAAATAATTCTATATCTATGGAACAACCACGTGTAACGATAAAATGGGTACTTGTATTATCAGTAGCGCATTGCGGTGCCTAGACCTGAATTACCTTGCTTTTAAATTTTAGTCACCAAATACACAATCTAGCGGCAGGTTTCTCATTATGAAAACGCCCGTACAAGCTTGGTGTATCCAATCTTGTAGCGTGCTGCACGTAGCATCGTGAAATTCAAATATTCATGGATGTTTAAATTATAACGGGTAGTTAGGATGTAGGGGCGGGCAAAGTTTTACAGCAATTATTCGGGTTGAGCCACGCTTGGGCTCAGCTCGGCGCCGCCACAGATGGCGCCAGGAGCGGGCTAATAACCAGCCATCCACAGACCACGAAAAACTTTTGAAATTCGATTGTAATCGTCGAGATCAGAATTTGAAAATGAACGGAGTTTCCGCTCTAACAATAACTTCAACTTTTCTTTGTAAATTTTCTCTGAAGTTGAATTTTCTTGCGAATGCAACTCTCCGATTTCCTCTTTGGTTGGGGCCATTCTACAAGTGGAGGACTTCATTCTTTTTACAATAGCTTGTAGTTTCAGTTCCGGGTGGTAATTACTTTAATTATTTAGCGTAATGATAACATTTACTGGGCTAGACACAGAATAACATCAAAACGAAAATTCCCTCACTATTGTCCGGAAAATCAAATTTCTAAATAAACGCTACAATTAATAAGAAAGTAATTAAGGTCATTTTGTGCAAAAGGTCAGGCGACGGAAGTTGGCCGAACTAAATAAAATTACCGAGAGGGCGATGAAAATTTCTTGACGCATAAATTTTGTTCAAACAGATTTTTACTGGAATCTTTTATTTCCGTTCTTAGCGATTCCTCCATCTTCATTAGTCATACTTTGCGAGATAAAATGATTTATTATGGCCGGGAGAGGGGTTTTATTGGTATACTCGCGATGCCTCTTGGGTCCGTTCAGATATCAGGATATGAGAAGAGGCTTGTAAAAATGTCGCCAGTAATATTTCACATTGATGATCACACCATTATTTTATCATAAATTAAAATCATTACAGCCATAAATAGTACATATTTATGTACAAACTACATAGTTATTATATTGACACAATAAGAACGAAACCGTGTTACTAAATTGTTTTTTTAGTAGATAACTACAATTTCTTACAAATTTACTGAATTAAGAAAAAAAAAAGTTATAAACAAAATCACCTAGCATTATTTATATTTCTTACTAAAAATCTCTGATCGGTGTATTAAAATTGTTCCATATTAATAAACCTGGATATTAAACGTGCTTAGATAAACTTTAATAGATGTTTAAGTAAGACAGCCTCCGGCCTTTTAGGACCATTGCTTAGTAGCGAGGAAAGCGATTTGGTGTATGATTTTTTATGTATAGCGTTTTTAATGTTTTATTTTGATAAATAACTTTGAACTGTCACTTAGTATGAATTGAAATGGTGGTCAAATGTAAGCCAATGATATCGAAACACTATATATCAAATAAATACTTCGTTAAACTTTCATTTCCATACACTTCAGACTGAGCGGCTGATGGCGCCATCAGCCGCTCAGTCTGAAGTGTATGGAAATGAGTGTGGATTTTCGCGCCTGGCAGTTAGTAGGCCGTAGCCTAGTTGGTTAAGGCGTTCCGGACGGTGATCGGAATACGCAGGTTCGAATCCTGCTGGTCGTGTTTATTTTCGCTCATTTTCCAATGAAAGTTTAATTTAAACAACCATAGTGCAGGTTTAGCACTTAGTAAATTAACTCATAAATACTTCGTTGTGTTATATTTGTTTCATTGCCGACTGAGGGACAGATAGTCGTGAGTGTTTGTTGAAAGGATTATACTTTGGAAATGGATTACTTATGAAACTTCTTTAATTTCTTCCTCTATAAATCACATGGATAACGTAGAAAGCATACACTGTAGCATCTCAAAATAATTATTAATTAAAAATAGTGAGTAATTATATTACCATAAATCTTAAGCTAATTGCACCCATGTCAAAAACAATGACGACAGATTAGTGTATTCATTTTAATTTACTTTACAAAAATTCTCATTTAATATGTTATGACTAAAATTAAATACATTTTTGATAGCACTAAAAACCGCAAATATTAATCGATGAACTGTATCTAAAAGTTGCAAACAGTGTTGTCGGGTAAGTACCCGCTCCCGCTCGAGCGTCAGTCTTCCCGCCGTACCTCGCGTCCAGTCTTAGGATAGTTATTAACCGACGGTTAACTTCTAACAAAGGTTTAGTTTACTTAGGACTCGCCTGCTCTAATGGAAAGATAACATTCCACAACTGATTTTGTCCCCGCGACTTTTGTACAAAATTCCGCACAAAAACGATCTTTCGGTTATTATGTTCCGCTTCACGGAATTCAAACTTTCTTCATAAATATGAGAATTTTCAATTTATTTTCGGAGTTTCACGTTTTTGTTGCTTCATTACGACTGAGATGTATTTTGGCGTGAAATACTCTTTATAGGAAAAGATAGCTTCGGAATTCAGGGGACAAAAATATTGTTTAAATATTTTCTATCACGGGCCCTGTCAAAATGATTACGAACCGAAATGGAAGACTTTGCTCACAATATTTCTATTGAAAGAAATTGTGAATGTTTATTCGCGTTCAGATGCTTTCGGGATCTTTTAATTGAGAACTTTGAAAAGGAAATTGTAATTTTTTCATAGAATAGGCTGAAGCTAGGAAATCGTAATTGGATTCGTTTTAACACGCATAATTATTTCTAATTTTTTTTTTTAATTTTTTCTCAAACTAACAATTCAAGTAAACTCCCCGAACGAATCATTTCTACCGAAGACACGATCCTCCGTAATGAGGATTACAACCCAAAAAAGGAATAACCAGTTTTACTACTTAAATAAAATAAATTAGCTATTTAATATAGTCATAAGTGAAACTCATCCAAGCGTATCATGTTAGCCTGAATTTAAGTTCAAATTACCCGCAGGTAGTTTTAGCCGTGCTTTAAACAAGTTTCCGCTTTTGAGACGCGGGCGCGGACACCACGTCTGTAGATTTTTAAGGACAGATTATTATTTCTTTATATCTATGATAAAAGGCACGTGATTGCAGCCTCATGCGATAGGTCAGACCAGCTTTCCACCTCCCTCGAGTCCAATAAGTTGTACGAAGCTCTGCACGCTGCTGAGTACAGAGTTGAATCGCGATAAATATTGTGCATTCAAGCTCGATCCAAGGACGAGACTTGCTAATGAGGAATACGAAGCCAGGAGAAGGATTTCTATGATAAATTTGATACTTTGGCTCTATTTGGCGCTTAATATAATAAGCGGAATGGAGTAGGGCGTAAGAATGACAAATGTAAATAAACTACCAAAATTAGTCTATGTAACAATAAAGTGGCTAACGTTTTGATATAATACTACTAAATTAAATCTGGGCTTTACGTCACAATACAGCAGTTGTTAAGCCATACCGGAGGTCTCTAAAGCAGAAAAAAACTCCAGATAACCACCAACTTCTAAATTAAGTTATTAAATAATCTGCCAGCCAGCCTTAAATAGTTGGAGAGGCACCATAAAAAGAAGAAATAATCTGACATATAACCCTTTCAATACATTTTTAATACTTGCACTAAAGCACCCATTAAGAATCTACTTGCCTAAATATTTTTACCACAAACCCTTTTCGACTTGCCACACTTTACCTATTAATGTTACCACATTTTCCCAGTTACCTACATGGTCACCCTACAAACACTCCCCGGAACAACTTTTAATCGCTGCAAACTCCTTTCAAGACTGCTGAAGGATATGCGATTCGACGTTTAGTTAAATAGAATTATTTTAATTACTTTTCGTGTTTCAGGATAGACCAGATTTAATTAGGTATTAATAACTTAGAGCAAAGTTTTGCGGATAATTTGCCAAAATTTTGTTTGGCTGTTGGTTAGGTTTACTTCTTTGTTGTTAATTTTTAACATCAGTTTTCTTCTCATAATCAAAATCATGACTATGTAATAATTTATAGATTCTTTATATTATTTACCATCTTGAAATATAAAAAAATAAATATATAAAACTCAAAGGTGACTAACTGATTGACTGACTGATATAGTGATCTATCAACGCACAGCCCAAACCAATGGACGGATCGGGCTGAAATTTGGCATGAAGATAGATGTTAAAGGATTTTTGGAAATGCCACTTTTAAAGGGGTGAAATAGGGGATGCAAGTTTTACTTCTTAATGCGAGCGAAGCCGCGAGCACCCACTAGTGGTACATGATTCTGTTATTATTAAATGACTTATAAAAAAAAACCTCATGGTATTTGTTCTTGTCATCTTATGCAAGCGTATAGTTATTGTTCAGTAATATATCTACTGATTCCACAATAAATAACAAACGAGTCAGTTCAATATTCTGTAACCGCAGTATTTTTCATAACATTGCATCCGTTTGAGTTTTTGTTTGTTTCAATGTATGAGTGTTTCCTGAAAACCTGACGCAGTGTAAATAGTGTAACTGAACTGGACTCGATATAATCACTTTTATACATTGAAGTACAAAAACACAAAGGACTGAAGCTAATGTAATAAATAAAAAATTAATCAGGACATATCACACAAATAATAAGTTCTAAGTTACGTCAGACGTAGCTTACGATGTAACATTACTACTTCTTCTTATCGAATGAGAGTGGCTAACTCAAGTGTCGAACACAGCGCTTTGCTTCTACGTTTATTGTACGGATGGCGAAGCTTTGGAACACTTTACAAGAAGCTGTATTTCCTGTGAACTACAATCCAGGGGTCTTCGAATCTAGAGTATGTACATATGTAGTTATGTAGATATCTTTAAGGTAAGCGTGTACCCTAGTCTGCAGGAATGCTTAACTTCAGGCAGGCTGTAGTCCACGTTAAAAAAGCTCTGCGTCGAGAGTTTATCAAGGCACCCTAAGGGCCTTTGACATGGCTTATCGACTGCCCTAGACATACAGCCGGGACCTACATTTTAACGTGTCTTCCGACCCACGGAAGCGCCCAAAAAGGAATGCCACTTTTCGAACACCCATCCAAGGCATGACTTCGACGACCTTTGCTTTGGTAATAGCATAACGTAACAACTCTCCCAATAACAAAAAGATAACTTATACAAAAATCCACGTTACATGTGCCCCATTATAACTCCTCATACTACCGCAAAAATGTCTTAAAATTTAAAGACAATGCGCCAAAATCTCTGTTGTTCTGATCATAATGTGAATTTCCTCGCTCTTTCCACCAGAAATGTTCGGGACAGGCTATAAGGCGGTCCCTTGACACCTATCGGAAGGGTTAAGCTGCTATTTTATAACGGTTCTTTTATTTTATGCTTTCCCATTTAACTTTGACCTGCGTCACTTTTTCTTTCTTCCCATTTTTCTGGAACGACGATTTTATTTAATGACGCCCTGTATTAGATAAGCCGTGTTTTTTCAAAGTTGTCCTGAAAATAAGTTGTTAAAAAATAAATGGATGGTTTCAAATAGCACTCAACTAAGACAATAAGTAAGATCACACAAAAAATATTTTACGCCAATAAGGTAAATAAACTAAGAAAATCTCAAAATACCAGCTCAAATAAAAAAAATACCAGAACATTAGATTAGGAAATACACACTATCACTTGCAGTAATGTAATCTAAATATGTTAGTTTAGACAACTTTAATATGTTTACGTTACTTTTTACCATGGATAAATATTGTTCCATGTATTAAAATATAACATTTCTAATTTGATCATTTACTTGATTAGAATTTTCATAAAGAATTCCGTTAATCGACTAACAAATTAATTGCTCAACAATGTGAATGTATCGTATTGTCAATGCAGCACAGAAATTCCTTTACCAAAAGCCGTTTCCCAAGAGATACAGCAGTGCGGTCATTCATTATAATAAAATTACCCAAATTAAAATCCCAGAGCGCTCCGCACATCACAACCCCGTTCTATTATCGGCTCCGACCGCAATCAGGCTCAAAATACTGTATACTTGGAGGAAAAATGGCACATAGGAAGGTAGCTCTGGTTTTTGTTATCTGTATGATGATGATAGTGATGCGGTCCGAGCCCATTTCGGCTACGGGGAAGAATTTAAAGAAACATCAGTGTTTCTCACCTTGGTCTTTGCACTTGATGTAAATAACATATAACCAATAACTGCAGAGTATAAGCGTCTATTTTTTTGCGCTAATAATTGCTGGCCTGCGCTGTTCAATCCCAGATGTTTCTAAATCGTCCAGCCACCGTTATACAGGTTATAACTACACTTTGCGTGATACGCAAAGTGTAGTTATAACCTGTATAACGGTAAATTGTTAGAAAAAAATGTCATTGGACTTAACAAGGAAAACAATAATTAGGTTTTAATTTAGATAAGAGTAGTGCCTTAAAATATACCTCTAGACATCACTTTACTATCAAGCAAGTTTAACTTTTTTTTTTCACATATTGTTTCCTCGTTACTCCTTTAATGTACAAGTAGATCATCATCATTGGGCGCCATCTTCATTTAGAAGTTTGGAGGTCAATTGGCAATTTTTTTTGCGTTCCCATGCTGCTTCTTTTAGATGCGGATAGCTCAGTTTTGTCCACTTTTTAATGTCGTCTAGCCAGTAGAGATGTATCTCTACAGTAGATACTAGATTTATAAAAAAATATGTCATTAAAACAGCCAGTTGTAAGCCGTATGATATTTATTAGCATGTAAATATGCTCATCAATTAACTCCGGAGTATCGAGTTGGCTGCCATTTGCATAATGTAATCGAGGCTTGCAATCCGTCCGATACGTGATAGTAGGACCTCCATCACTTTGGTTAGATTTATTGCATTTAGTTTTAGCATGAATAATTATAATATGACGTGCTTGGTTTGTTTACAGTCAGCCATTAGACAACCAGGGCCTGAAAAGACCAGCAATTTGAGAGTACAAGTACTTTTTTCATTAAATAATGTTTAATTAATTAATATTGTAGTCATTAATGTTGATTTTGTTGTTAATGAAAAAAATATTTTTACCCGGGCGTCTGAAATGAAACCAGGAGAGAGTTAAGTGTTTGTGTGCTCGAATTAACTGTATTTTGTCTGTATTTTTAATCACTTCTAGTCACTACACCACCTCAATTACCCGTCAGTATACATGTAATATTTTTTTTCATAGATTAATTCAAATGTCGGACGTGTTATATACTAGCTTGTATTACTTTGTCTGTAGATAAAAATTTTAGCATTTTACATTTCATTAAACAAATTCAAAATGGTAATTAATTTTTTATTAATGATTTATTTATATTTATTATATATATACTAAACTCTCGACACCACCGTTGGCCACTTTTTTTCAACAAGAAGAAGCAATAAGCAAACTTTGATGTTTAATAGCAATATTAATTCTGTATTTGTGAAGTTAGGTCTGGTCGTTTGTATGTATAATAAGTATGTATTTACAAAATATTAATTAAAAAAAAATAATAATAATAATAATAATAAAATAATATTTATTTTGGATCATTTTTGGTGCAAAGGTTAGCCATCGCGATTCAACGTGGCAACGCGGCGAGCGTAATGGGAACCTTTGCGCCGGGAGCGATCCGGGGTGGGCTCTTTGATTAATTTTTGTTTGTTTTATTTTACTTCATATTTTATTTTAGGTATATTATATATTTTAATATTATGTTTAGGACTTGTAAATATTAGTCAGTTATTTTATGTTTCATAAGTTATGAATAAATTTACAAAAGAAAAGTATATAAGTATTATATCTGTTATCTAGTACCCGCGACACAAGCGTTTGCTTAGTGCGGGGCTAGATGGCGCTGTGTGCAATGTCCAGGAATATTTATTTATTTAATTAATTAAGTAATTCAACCCGTAGATACCGATTAAGTCTAAGTATGGGCATTATTTTAGATAAAGACCTTTTCTCTGTATCTCTTTTAATACGCTACAGTATATCAATATCAAATCTGTAGTGGTAGTTTTGATTGCATCAAATATTGAACAGTCCTCATCTATGAAGTAGTTGTTAGCTAAATCACTGTTGGTTCTCCACTATCGGATCCAAAGCAGGAGTGTAGAGCAAATTGTCTTAGCATTGACGTTTAAGTAAATCGATTATTGCGTCTTTGTGCTCAATTTGAAAGCTTAAACGTGTAGTCTACCAAATTTAATTAAATCTCCTGTATTTAAAAACAACATTTCTATCAGAACTAAATGAATACGAGTAATTAATAAACTAAATATTTCTTAAATTAAAAATTTGCAAATAAAGAGTTCGGCTCAAATATTCTTTTTTTGACATTTCACACAGATATCGCTATAAAATATGTCTACGAAGTGCAACGACTCTACAAGCTACGCTCCGTAGCAACCGTCTACGTAAACTCTACGATAATATTGCTACACACATCGATACAAATGGTAATTGAATTTTTTGTGATGGGAAAGATTAGCGTTTGACAGCACCCGCCTGCTGCAGCCTTATTTTTGTTATGATATTCGATTTTGCTTTAGTGGAAAATATGTTGATTTTATAAAGTATTTATCTATACTAATATTATAAAGCTGAAGAGTTTGTTTGTTTGAACGCGCTTATCTCAGGGACTAATGATGCGAATCGAAAATATCTTTTTGTGTGGACTAGGAAGGCTTTAAGCTATATAACATCACGCTGCAACTAATAGGAGCGAAGATACAATAGAAAATTTGGAAAAAACGGGGAAAATTATTCATCTTTGAGGGTTTCCGTTGCGTGCGCTGCGAAAATGGTCCAAGATTAAAAAAATGTGTAAATAAGAATTATTTCTCTTGAAATGATGTAACAAAATGTTCGCAACAGTATATTTCTATCTTTTAAGGTTAACTCACTAGAACTGTTTTTATGGTAATAACTATTCCACGCGGACGAAGTCGCGCGCACCAGCTAGTATTGAAATAAGTTTTATATACCAAAACAAGGCAAACGATGTTGCGGGCATCCTCTATTTCCTCAACACAATACACCATGCATCTCATCAATCGCTCAAAACCATCGTCTGCACGTTTCGTTTACCTCAGTACTGGCGCGTCATATTTTCGATACCTATTTTCTTACGAAATGTTGCGCGAAACTCCTTCGGATCCGGAAATTGGATACGCTTGCCCAGAACTTACCAATTTACTTTTTACCTCGAGAAGGTTTACTCACACATTTTTTCATCATTCCGTTCCGTAGAAGGACTTGAGGGGCACGATTTATTTTGACGTGTATGAGCTGTGGTTTGAATAATATAATAACAGTTTTACAATGAAAATATTTTATCATCATCATCATCAGTCTAAAGTCAGCTTTTCTTTCCCAAGCCACACTATGATACTAGATTTGGTTTTAAAAAGTTTATGGAAGTATGATAGTTACACAACAAGACATGTGTAAAAACTTCTAAGGTGGTTTAAAATCTCGACACCAGCTGCTAAAGCTATTCTCATCCTAATTATTGCTACAAAAAATCATATCAATATCATTCTCCCTTCAAGACATAACGTTACATTCGCCATTTATATTCTAAGCAATTTAAAAACGCGTAATGAAAGCTTAACGCTAGCAATTTATAAGAGGGGCGTTTTTTATGGAGCAATTTTTCAGTAATACCACGCATCACTGCACTCCATTGCGTGTTATAGAAACGCCTCACAAGAAAATGGGAATTCGTACACACAACCACCCTAAACTGATGACAAGGAAATATCACTCTTATTCACAAGACTTTATAGTACAAAATAGAGCAATATTTCTGAGAATAGGACAATAATGTTAAAGTCCAAATAATCTGCCTCCATTCTTATGCCCTGGGAATAGAGTTAGCTTTGCCACTTTTTAATTGTGTTTTTAGGTGACGTGGAAAGTAGGTTTTTCTTGTATAAAATGGAAAAATTATAAGACTAAAGTACTTTAATATCCACCGCATAGAGGTTTAGTAATAGCAGTAATAAAGTAGGGTTGGAAATGATATTTATAATTTTGTAACTACTTGATAGCTTGTATGTTTTATATTGGTTAAATAACTATGACATTATAGTTTTAAATAGCTTAATGTATCCAGTAACATTATGAACAATAACTTTTAATATTAGTTTAATAGATGTCCTTAAAAATTCAAGCCACTTTAAATTAGATTCTGATTTTTCACCTTATCATATCGTACTTATGAACCTTCCTATGATAAAGTAATGGAAATATTCTAGAACATAAGCTATATTAATGAAACATACCTAAAATATTTATTTACCTTTCCTTTAACATTATCTATACATATAATAAAGCTGAAGGAGGTAGAAAGTCTGAACATTGAAGATATTTAAAAAAAATTGGGTATACCATGAATCGATAATAAAACACATTTCAGCAGTTTTTATATTTTTTGTCGTTTATCTGTGTCTCTGTTTGTCCGTTTATTTAAACGCTCATCACGCAAGAACGGTTAAACGGATCATCATACTATTATAGGTAGAATGAGATCTTCGGAGTATCAAATGCTACGTTTTATCCTGAAATAATGTGAGCAAAGCCGCGGACGTCCCCTAGTATTTCATAACTTCATAATGTCAACGAGAAATACGTTTCAAATTTCGCCAAACTTCATACGGAACAAGTTGATGTTCCGAAAATCAATATAACTAGTTAGATAGTGGGATGTCGTTAAGAGAGTTGGAGATCGCTAAATAAATTATCTACTTTGCGCAACCGCAGTCTGAACCAGCTTAATTGGCAGTCACAAGTGAAGGACTCCTGCACTATACGCAGATAAGGAGTGAACTAACTTAGTCTTAGTTTTAATGACAGTTGATTTTTTAATGTGATCTTTGGAATATTGTAAGTGTTAGGCGCTGTGTTATATGTTCGGAAATAAATATCTAAATAATACTATGAGTAAGATATTTAAGCAATGCGTGTAAAACAAAGAAGAAATCCAACAAAATAGTTTACTTTACAAGTATAAATGAACTGTCCCTTCTCTTTAACTTGTACCTGTTTGATCACATCCATATTGCGTTCCATTACATTCAACTGACTATGTTACAGTGCTAATGAAAGCGCTTCAATGGATACTTCAATCAATCGTTTATATCTTAATCAAACAAACATATTACTATAGTATAAAAAATGTTAAGTAACTTTATAACATTTTTTCTATCGCGTTACCTAATATCAAACAGCTGCAGAAAAGAGAAATTTGGCTTCAATAAGTGAAGTAGATAAACTAGCGCTCTGTTCTCCAGAGTGCTGTCTAAGTTAGAAACTAAGTTACCATCAAAGCTAACAATGTAGGCACCGCCGATAGGCATCAGATATGTTCTGGGAATAGTACAGATAATAATATTCACCGTGTTCTTTAACATTATTAAAGATTAACTTTATTAAGTCGTCTTGTAATTATACCAATCTCAGTCATTACTAATTTATGTAAGTTATGTAAATTTAACAGATATTTATGTACCTGTTAAATTTGATTTGATTTATGAGTTAAATTTGATTTATGATATTTATGTGGCATTCTATTTGGGAGCATTCGTGAATCGGATGACACATCAAATTGTAGGTCCTGGCGGAGACTAATAGGGCGGTTTAACTCTGACACCAGAATTGGCCTACCTTATACTTTTTTTCCGAGGAGGAAATCTTCATAGATCCCTGTCTCTGCAGGGGGGGGCAGGGGGGTACAGCTGGGGTATGTGAGATTTCTTCTCACTAAAACTTCTCACTCACTTTTATTTTAACGGATAATTATATCGCTTACTTAACCGAACACAATATTGTAATTTACAAGAGTTAAACCATCATAGTATCTAAAGTTTGTGATAGTATTATATACATATAGATTTTTTTTTCTTTGTCACGATCAAAAATGGTAGCATTCAAAATTGACACATTATATATACAAAACGTTTTAAAAATAAAGTTACTGCAATATAAATACACATTGCGCCACCATAACATTCACGGAATCCCGATTAACAACTCGTACTCGTGTGCAATTTCAGCATTTTTGCAACAATGGCAAATATTCGACGTTTTACAATTAATCTCCAATAAAATTTTATCGAATATGCAATATCCATACGGGCTTAATCTTATGCTGGCTGGTTTAAAAAATGTAAATGTTTCGGATGAACGTTGGGCTGTACCTCCACAGATGCATTAACAATTTTATTTAGACTTAAGTTGGTTAAGTTGGAAGAAAATTAAGATCTAAAATTTATTTATTTCTTCGTTCTCATTAGAATAATACCATTAAACTATTTAGGTGCAACCTACTAGTTTTTAGGCCATATAATAACGTAATGAAACGTAGTGACGTAAAAATGCTCAATATTGTTTGTTATGAATATTCACCATAATTTTTTGACATATTCGATTTAAATTTTATGATATGATTTATTTACTGAAATATTAATTAATTGTATTTTAATAATAAAAAAATCAAGAGATATTTCAACAGAAAAGAGGTGTATCTATATCACTATCATATATCTCTCTAACGAACACAAATAAAGTCGATACTCCACGGCCGCAATGATGTCGGCATTACCCACGGTCGGCGGCCGCTTTCAAAGCGCAGGCCGTGTAAAAATGTTCACATTTACATTTTACAGCCTCTGTGCTGTCCGACGTCCGTGATTGTAACATGCGCTGCCAATGTTCAACAAAATATGCTGAACAAATCTAATTTGCTCTTTGTATTTGCCTATTGATGTTTTTTGTGCGTGAGCGCTGTTGGACGTTTATAATATAGTATTATAGTGTGAAAATCGGGTTTAATAGTAGTTTATGCAACTGTCATATAATGAAGGGTATTAAAACACGAGTGTGAGTTTATGAAACGAGCGCAGCGAGTTTCATAATAGTAACGAGTGTTATATGCAGTTGCATACACTACTTTATCTTCACTAATGCAATTAATCAAACAAAAGTAAAAGCTGACAATAGTTAATTTTTCATATAATTTTCTAGATTTTTCTGGCAAAAGATTTTGAGTTACTTTTGTTGCCAATTCTAGAATATCCGGAGGCGTACAAATATCATCGTCGCTATCCATTTTTAACTTTTAATTTGTATTTTAAAAACAAAACACATTGCGAAACATTAAATTCACGCGTGTATTGTCACAGTGATTTGCCGCCATTAAAATCTAAACATCTATAAAGCGTGACCAACCTGATTGGCCCTGCAATCAGGTTGGTCGCGCTTTATCGATGTTATAATGAGCTATTACGATTTCGATGTGACAGCATGATGCATGACGTGATTGTGATAGCATCATGTGAAATTGCTTAAATTGAGTGTTTTGTTGTCTGTGCTATAACAGTAGTAATTATAAGTCAAGTATTGGAAACATAAGTAGAATGTTACAACATTAGTGTAGATAAAGTTATTTAAAGAATTTACCATACTATATTTTATGCAATTCAGTTCTACCATATGACCGTGAAGAAGTAAGAAAGAAAAATACATACAAACACAAGGTCCAATTTTTGCTTATATAATAAATTAGTTCGTAGGATACAAGCTATATAGTAAGTATATACAAAATTGTGTGGATTATAAATAAAATTTTATAGTCATTGTAAATAGCTTATCTCTGAAAAAAATTAAAATAACTTCCTCTTCCTAGTGAATCAAAGAATTAAAACGAATTAATTTATGAGCCATATATATGAGGTCAAATAGCCTTATTAATATGGCACCATAATATTGAACATTAACCCAATAATAAAGTACCACGGCTACCGTAATACCGAAAGCATTTGCACGAGATATTATAAAATTTAAGTACCTTAATACAACCATGATCGTTACTTTTTACACGTTATAAAAAGCCAGCGTTATCGAGAGAGCGAATTAAAATTTAAATTGGCACCAAGAGGCGTTTATTTAATTTATCGGTTACAGAAAATTAATGTACGGTTTTAAAAGTCAATTACTTTGAAGTACGGGCATTGACACAGGGGTCAAAGCACGGGTGGCAAGAGAAATTTGGCAACAGCACAGAATAAATTATATCATATACACACCGTTACAGGAAGATTATTATATCATTAATGACATTCAATGTATACAGGTTTTATAAGTAATTTATCTATTTATAGATAGGTTTAATTAAATGTCACCCTTTATGTTAACGTAACCCTAGGAAATTAGGTATTTTTACTAATTCTCTCTTAAAATTATTTGTATTGTAACATTTTTTGTGTAGATACATATATATTTTCATATTATAATTTCCCCCGACACAGGGTGACCTAGTGGGGGAAATATAGTACTTATCATTCGTGAGCTAATGTTTATTCTTACGTAATATGTTAGGTACATATATATGAACTATAAGTTTTTTCAAAATATAGGTATAGCCTGTCTCCTATCTGGTTATGCGTCATTTAAGAAGAACATTAAACCTCGTGATAATTCCTAACTCTGTGAATTAACAACATAATGAATAGCTGCGTATGTAAGTGTAAGTGTGTCACATTTGTGTGATTATATTATTCAGACAAATATTTTAAAAGCTCAGCAGTGTGAACAAGTTACATAGCTAATTAATATCTCGTTCAATAGTCTATGTCTCGCATTTTCATCTGCATGTTTTTTTTCTAATATATAATCATTCATCTATATTTTTACGTATCAGGTTGTAACTAGGTTGTATTATAAACTTAAATATATCAAGATGTAAAATGATTTCCAAATGGTTTAGTGCCCAATTTCACGCAAATTAGTTTAGCCGATTTAATATAGGAAGAAGGAAGAGAAACACTCACTTAAATTCACACCCACGAACTGATACATAAAAAGCTGAAAAAGCTTAGTACCAAACCAAACAACCATAAATAATGTATAGTAATTAGTATGATTACGCAACATTAGGATCTCTTTGATATGTAACATTTAAAAGCTTTCTTGTTAAATTTTAACCTCATTTAGTTTACGACATTTTAAAAGTAATTTGATATTTTTTCTAAGAAATTGTCTATTACTTATTCAATAAAAGTTTTACCAAGCTTTCATAATTCGTAAGTAAGAATTAATTTGATTTTTCAAGAATTTGTCTATTGCTTATTCACTAAAAGTTATAACAGAGATTTCAAAATTCGCACAACACGCAAACCACCAAAATTTTACTACTTGTATTATATTATACACAAAAAGTTTTTACTGTGTCGACAGAAGCGAGCATAACAATGTTTAATACAGCAACGTTTACTTATTATGTTTATCTGCTATTTGTAACAAACAAATGCAATCAAAATTTTACGCTTTACGAACTAATAAAACAAGAGGGAGTGAAAATTCACTGTAAGGCCTCATAAAACGTTGTCAATGTAGCTACAACGCGTAAATTTGATTTTATTTGCACGTATGAGCATAAAAAGTTTTCTAATCTGTTATATGGCTATTCTCAATTCATTTTATAACTGAATGTTTTTTCTTTCAAAGCCAAATGAAGGCCATTTGGATCAAGGGTTTTTGTTCAGCCCTAGGTGCCTTTGAAGTGCTCTGGACAGAAGAAGATAGCGGTTGTTTCTCCATTTTACGAAAGTGCTATCAAATAAATAAATAATACGGGACAAATTATAAGCAAAAGATGCATTCGTACTGTTGCAAAAATGTGTCATATGAGTACCTATGTCATTTATGACTTCTTCTTATCAAATGAGAGTGGACAACTCTAGTGTCGAGAGTTTTCAAACCGCCCTAAAAGACTTCATTTATGACTTAAAAGAAAATACCTAACTCTGAAGATCTATGTATATAGTACCTACTTACCGTAATAATTACACGTAAACCATAAATCACGTCTCATATTGTTTCCCAGAAGCATTGTTTGTCACAATATAATTGTATATGTACCTATGTATTGTATGTGTCGACTGTGCCAAATTCCAAATATGTAAGTAAATGTTAATTTATATCTACAGACGTTGCCCGTTACAGATGCGTGTGATAGCAGACAAAATATTCTAGAATTCAAAATTCTAAATGTATGAATGTATTCACAACTATTCACAATTAATTATGTTTCTATTTCAACTCTCGAAATTATTCATGTTTCGCCTGCAATTGATCACTTTAATTTAATTTTCTATATACATTTCCGTATATTATAAGAAAGTTTACTCACAGAATAAATCCAACCTTATCATTTTTGCCATAGCAAATGTAAAATACACAATAATAAATATATAATTAGCTAAGAATTGGTAATAGTCGGAAATACTGCAGTATTTTTTCTTATTTGACATTAATATCAAGTAATCATACACAGAGAAGGTGCAGATAGCAATTACGTACTGCACGGTATTGTCTGAGATATGTCTGCCAAGTCTAATGTCTTTATATATAAATCAACTCTAAAGCTCCACACGACACTTGCTCTGATTCCTTTACTCTCGAATTTCACGTCGGCATTGTTGTGAAGCCATTCCAATTGCTGTAATTAAAAACAAACTTTTATGAGAGAATCTCATTAAACCGAATGAGGCCTTCGTTTTTTGCGTCCGCGTTTTAAAGGGCTTCAAAGAAGATATCATAATAAACTTGCTTTGAATGAAGAACGGGTATTTTAAAAAATATTTGTTAAAAAATTGAGTTATGTATATTTTGACTGAAAATAAATAATATTTCAATATACTTAATAAATACAGTTTTAATCTATACTAATATTCCTAATATAATATTCCTTTTTTTATCCTTTCACTCCGCTTTATCTAAAAGAAAGATTTTCTTATGTCACGGCTTCCCATACCGACTCCCTGCGAACTTCCCGTGTCCTCCGCTTGTGTATCCCTGACTTAAACCATTCCAACCTTTTATACCACTCTTCTTTCACCATGCAAGCTATTCGCTTATGGAATGACCTGCCACTTCATATTAGGCAGGCCAAATCCCTTCCTATTTTTCAGAGCTTGGTTCATAATTATTATATGCATGACTAATTTGTGGACTCAGGTTTTTTTTATTTTATTTTTTCCTTCTTTTTGAGTAGGTTTATTATGTGTTGTTTTCCTTTCTCTGTTTGTAATAGATATAAGTGTAGGCATTTTACATGTTTTTAGGTTTAGTTGTTCTTTTTGTTAAATTATTATTAAGTTGTATTAGTTTTAGTAGGTACGCCAGCTTTACTGTTTTCCTATCGTTGTTTTCCAAACTAGGTGGCCTGGAAGAGATCACTCTAAGTGATAAGGCCGCCCTCTGTCCCAATATTATGTTTTTTTTTCTTTATACTTGTGTTCTCTTGCTATATTGGTGTACAATAAAGAATTTTTGAATTGAATTGAATTAATATTATAAAGCTGAAGAGTTTGTTTGTTTGTGTGAACGTGCTAATCTCAGGAACTACTGGTGCGATTTAAAAAATTCTTTTTGTGTTGAATAGACCATTTATCGAGAAAGGCTTTAGGTTATATAACCATGGAAAATGTGGAAAAAATGGGGAAAATTATTCATCTTTGAGGGCTTCCTTTAATAAATAAACCACGCGGACGAAGTCGCTGGCACAGCTAGTTTTTAATATAGTTATTTGATACTAGCATACTTATTATTTTAACTTTATAAATTAATTATTTTAAAACTTAGATACGAAACAATCAACTTTTATGTAATCTGTTTAAAATATATTCAATTCCAAATCCTTTGTTCTTTTTCTTTCCAAACAAATCTTTTATTCCAAGAGCTAAGTATTTCAAGATTCAAACCTACGTGATTTACTCGTTTTTTCAGCGCCTAAATAATACACTTAGCTTATATATCTCCGCCATGAGTCACAGTGGAACTGAAAACGGGATCAAATCAAATAAACAAGAGATTGCGTAATACCTGTCTGCTATAGGATCAGAGCCTACTGGATATATATCGTAAAAAATCTCTCTCTTTGAATCGTATTTCCTCATGACTGAGGGTCGTGACTCCCCCTCAGAATTAATTCGTTAGGGGAGTTTTCTTGGGCAGATACATCGTGGTGGGCGCCCAGGTCCTTCCACGGAAGACACATGTCCTTGGATATTGTGGTCCTTAAACATGTCGGTTTCTTCACGATGTTTTCCTTCACCGTTAAGCGAGTGCAAATCCACACAATACAAGTCATTGGTGTAGGGCCGGATTCGAACCAGGGTATGTCTGAATGAAAAGCAGACACTCGAACCGCTGAGCCACACTCGCTTAATCGCAAAAAATACCATACCTGTAAATTTTCGTAAATTTCCAAATATCGCAGTATACACACCTAAACATATATGAAATAAATTCCTATTTACGAATAATGTATATAAACCGAAAATTTCCAAATGTCGCTTGACAAAAGTTGTTGTTGATTTTGATGTCATAAAACCAACCTTTAAAGATTATGTGTCAGTTATTACCTTAAATTTTAATACATACAAAATCATCATCATCTTCATCGACACTTAATGACTGAGCTGGATATCGTCCTCTTGCCTTTGGTGGAAAAGATGACGGTCCCGTGTCGTTCTAGTCCACAGAATCGTTTGGTTAAATTTGATTTACTGTATATTTTTTCTTGTCTTTTTTATATGTAAAATGATAACAAAAACACTAACTTTTAAAACCAAATCTCTATGTTAAACTCATGCAAAATAAGTAAGAGTATTGTACAATACAAGAATCTCCATTGGCTCCCAAACTAGTAGAGCTCTTCAATAAATAAACCCCGGGGTTGTTTTCGGAAGTTAATGGGAATCATTCCTATTGAAATGAATCTCGGTTGTTTAAATTAGATTTTTATTTTTGGCTTGTAATCTTAGATATTTTCGGTTTATTTATTATTAAATCAAATTAAGGTAGACATGTCTTGTTGTTTACGTGAAGGGTATTTTGAAGGGTTTCATACTTTATTCATACGAAAAACAAAAACAATATTTTATATTTCGAATAAAAAGTTTAAGTGACTGGACAATTACCACATAATTAATACACACATTTTTATCACATATTTTTTTAAGGCAAAGTCATAGTAGAGCAGGTAAATTGTGGTCAAGCGCAAATCTGTTTTTTATAAGCAAATAATCATGAATTAACAATATATTGTAGAATTCCCAAAGTAGCAAAAAATTACCAGCCTTAAAATTCCTAGCGATTTTCAGTTTTAATTGAAGCCAAAATACCATCAAAATGTACATGAAATCTGAGACTTTTGCCACAAAATTTCCTCACCGAGGCCCTAGAGATTCAATGCAGTGTGGTAGAGTTAAATTTATGAGGAAAGTTCAGGAGTCATGTTTAGCGTATGCTGTTTTTTTCATGTTACTTTTTTATTACTTTGTTATGCACGAATTATTTGCGACAAACTTGTACGCATATTGTGATTTTGAGGAGAAATTTTTAACCATAGATTACTAAGAAGATCTTTTAACAAAACCTTTTGATCAAAGTTTGATTGTCTGATACAAATAACAGTCAAATTCTCTTACAATTCTTTACAATTCTCAATGCCCAACATAACTATTACACGCGGACGAAATCGCAGGCACAGCTAGTCTTAGATACAAAAACTGACCAAAACTGCTTAGAACCTATAGAGTTCTCAGAGATTCAATTTAACTTTAATCATATTGTCTCCTATTCGTAGATTTTTCAAGGAAATCAGTTTTGTTTACACTTTCGTTACCGAAAATAAACTTGAATCTGATAAAACAAAGAACAAGTAAACTTTTCGTTTTGTTTCTAATTTGCCCGATAATAAGTAAAATTAAGACTGCTACGGAGCGCATTTATGCAGCAAAAATAAACTAATATTACTTCAAATACAATCGACGCATCGCAAAAATGTAAATCGCAAGTAAACTTATCTTTCTTTCTCAGTTATCTACATTCATCTTAGAGATTTCAACCAAGATTATTTTTAAGACGAAAACTGAACAAACAATTTTAAGCGCGAAGAACAAGAATTCTTGGGATGGTTCTTTCTTTCATTTTCATAAAGTTTGTGGGTATTAAAGTGTCGGCACTTGAGATGGTGGCTCCTGCAATTTGGCTCCAGGCCAGCTGTTATATTAGGACTGTTCCCTATAACTCCTAATAAGTGCCTCTGTGGCCACCAAGAATTATCTTTACATATTTGATGTCGTAAAACTATTTTATACCTAGAAATAGTACATGCTTACCCGTCAACAATCATGTTGGTACCAACACGTCAAACATTATATAAATTCAGACATTCAGTTCCGCGCGCGGAAAATAGTATTTGTTTATGTAATTTGACTTAAAAAAATAATCTTTATATTTACACATCCCACTAATTTAATCATATTTTATACTAAACTTACCAAAAAGAAAGTAAGTAGGAAATCTTGCAGGGTTTTCCGGGAAGCGCCCTCCATTACAGTGGCCGAGAACACCCCTTCATTCCATCTTATTACGTATTAATAAACGCCCCTCAGACTCGGACATGCCAGAAAAAATATTTATACATCCAATCGAGATACATACTGAATATTCATTTGATGGGGGTTTAGTTTTGGACCGTTAATTTTATAGTGGCTGGACATTCTTGGGAAAAATACAGTCTAAACTCAACTTGCAAATGTTTATCAGACTTAAGATAAGAACTTATAACTAACCTAAAAAAGACCCTATCCTATTGTATCATTTACTCTCGTAATTTTGAATTCGGATGGATTTAAGAAAATGAATCGCTTATATTCTTTTTGGTCATTTTTGTTCAAATTAGGAATCAAAAAGAACAAAAAATGCAAATTGCTGCCGTGCCTTGACTTTGCTAAGCATGTATATATGGCATAGCTAACCGAGGTGTGGGCGCAATCATGTGCTTCTATATTTTTCTATCTATATTATTATATTAAAGCTGAAAAGGGTCAAAAATCTGAACATAGAAAATATAAAAATATAATGTATAAAATTTAGATCGATAATAAAAGACGTTTCAGCAGTGTTTAGAATTTTTGTATTTATGTCGGTTTATTTAAACGCTCATAACGCATAAAAGCATTTGGTATGCACATTGTATGAGATCTTAGGAGTGTCAAAGGCTCTTTTTATCTCAAAATAATGCGAGTAAAACCGGGGGCGTTCACTAGTATTATAACATAAACGTTAGATTAGGGGTCGTCCATTAATCACGTGAGGCTCGAAAGGGGGGGGGAGGGGTCCATAAAAAGTCACGAAATATCACAAGGGGGGAGGGGGGGTGTAGTGACATATCACATGTATTTATTTTTTCGACTAACGCGCGAAATGCAAAAAACCTTCTGCAGGTCCTGTAACCTTTATGTTTACCGCTAGACATTATTGTAATATTTAATTTGAAAAAAAGTAGAAAATTAAGATTTTTAATAGGTCTAAAAATACACGTGATATATGGGGGGGAGGGGGGTTAATCATAAACATCACCATGTATCACCACGGGGGAGGGGGGGTTAAAAATGCCAAAAAAACATCACGTGATTTATGGACGGCCCCTTAAAGAATACATGTGTTAAATTAATTTACCTACTATATTATACCAGTATTAAGACTTCCTATAAAATGGCCCATATCAAATCTATTTGAAAACTAAACATAATCTCTAATCTCAACCAGGTGGCGTTAAATTGAAATTCTATGTAACTGCCATCCGCTGAATGGAAATCGGATTTCATCAAAATGTGCATAAAAATTTTCAATAACGTATTGCAACAACATGATATTTTTGAGAGCTGAGAACTGGGAATTAGGCTTTATGTGGAGAAGATAGAAAAAAAATCTTACAAAACCTTTTAAATCATTGTAAGCATTTTTAATCACTTACGTAGATTAGCTAGGAGTAAGTTAAGAGAATTTATTTACGTAAAAGCTTTTACTTTATATGTTATCATTCGTAATCTTTATCAAAATGAGTCTATTTTGGGTTATTCTTGAGTAAAGAGGTTAAAACCATTCCTAATGTGTTCGACCAGTATTTTCATAACGATTAACTACCTTATTAATTATACTAGATAAAACACCCTTAACTACATTTTATAGTACTAGTAGGTACTAACAGTTTAATTATACCCAAACTTTTCTCTGAGCGCATCTATATAGGTTCCTGGCAATGATTACCTACAACCATTTATTTTTGTCTTTAACAATGTGCTACTCAGTAGTTTACCGGCATACCATTTTTAAAAGCGCTTATCGAACAATACATTCACAACGGATTACAAATTATGATAGACAGGCAGCGTCAAAAATCCAACACAAAAGACTGTGTGTGCTATCACACTGCGTTTGCCGAAACCATTGTTTACGATCATGGAATTTGCATATAATCCGCGAAGCATGCCACTTTTTTTGTCCGGAACTTTAATGGAAATAGGTCTAGCAAACACCGTTGTGAACATTGCTCGGGAACGCTTTGTGTGCGCATTTCGAATTGAATTTTGCATGCCAGTACGTAGCAGCTGATTTGAATGAAGCCATAGTTGTCTGTGACATGCTATGTGTGTACTTGCCACAGACTAGGTAGTAGGTCTGGATTAGAACATTCAAAGGGGTTAGTCTATTTGTAGGGGACAAAGGTGACTGTATAGAACATAGTCACTGTTAATGTCTTATAGTTAGGCTGATTGACATGGCTAAGCAGATTTTTTTGTATGTGTGAGGTAGAAAAATCTAGTTATACTTGTCATCACTAAAAAAGGTAAAAAAATTATACAGCATTATAATATGAAGAATCAGAATAACAAAACTACAGGAAACTTTTCATAATAACTTTATTACATTATATTAATTACAACTAACATGTAACTTAAATATGTATGTTTGCTTAGATTTAAGATAATTTCATTGTGGAATGTTATAAATTAGAATATTTTATACAATACTAGCAATAAAAAAATAATAAGTTAATCATTAGCGTGATTCGATAAGATCAAAATATCTATAATGTTCATTAAAATAAATGAATAAATTCCAAGTATTTCTAAGGGAAACAATAAGTCTGTTACTCGTGACTAGATGAGTCCGAACCTAGTCAATATTATACTCGTAGAGGTAAGGGTTACATCAGTCGGCTTAACATTCTATGAGGGACAAGATGATATCTACAACGATATGATCAAACAGCTACATATTTCACGTTGATATGACAAATTCTTCCAAAAATAATATTTACAGTCAGACACCACTATTTATTTTTTAAAGGCATAAATATTTTATCGATATATTTTTTCATCGTGTGGTGGCATGCTTATGAAATAAGGCGCAGGCGGTGGAGGTGGTGCCAAGTATCTGACTGACCCTGGCCCTTGTGGCATCTTATGAGGTAAAGTGGCGTTTGAAATGGAAGCTGGAGGCAGTGTAGCTGCATAACCAGGCCAAGGAGGTCCCCACATCGGAGGAGCGCCTCCAGCAGGACTGCTGGCTAGCGGACCTCCTCTGTACGAATTAGAAGACATCCTCAACCTAACTATACAAATAATCACAATCAAAATAGCAATAAAAGCCACCACCCCACCAACTATGCCTATGATCAAATTATCGTCATTCGTAGAAGCTACACCAATGACTGGAGCTCCTTTTGGCTCCCCTTGTGGTTTAGGTCGCTCGTGTGACGGAGCCACCGACCAAATGATATCTGGCTCAGCAGAGGTCCGATGTACGAGTCGTGGCGGTACAGTCGTTGGCATACTTGAGACCGGTACTGTTGTTCTCCTTTTTGTTTCACATGTCAGTTCATCGTCACCGATTTCTACAAGTAGAAACCCTGACAGATGTTCTGGTGATTCACATTTCACATCGTTGATTCCAACATACGGTAGCCACCTTCTCAAGGCTCGAGCATTACAATCGCATCTTATGGGATTACTGTCTAGACCAAACATGGACAGATCAGCCCTTCTATCGTCTAACGCCACAAGTAGTTGAGGTTGTAAAGTAGACAGTTGACTGCCGGCGACATCAATGGTTATTTGGGAAGATCTAGGTAATGGGAAAAGAAGAGCTGGCGGTAAACTTGTAATAGACGTATTTCGGAATCTCACAATGATTGATGGAGATTTTAATCCAGCTAAAACTCCGGATGAAACAGTTTTCAGCCTCGATCCTCTAACTCCAAGCTCTTCCAAACGTGGGTGTAAAGTGGAATGCAATTGATCGGGACCTATATTGGTGTCTTTGAATTCAACATCTAATTTCTCTAGAGCAGGCAAGTGTTCTAACGCGCCCTGAACATCAAAGTAACCCAATCTCGGATAACCGTATGCTCTCAACTCCACCAGATTGGCTAAATTTCTAAACGTATTCTTCTCAATTCTTGTACATTTTTCTAGATTTCTCATATCGAGCACTCGGAGTGAAGTAAGTCCTTCAAAGTTTCCATCCATCACCATAGTTATTGGGTTGGTAGATATATTCAGAACAAGAAGATTCTTCAATTTCGGCCACGACATAGCTAGCGCGCCAGAAACATCGGTTATTTGATTATCCGATATATCTAAAGACTCGAGTAACGTAGTTCGAGTAAAAGTTTTTTCGGAAAACTTGGTAATGTTGTTATGGGATAAGTTCAATTTGTACAGAAATGGAGTCTCGAGCTGTCCAATTGATTTCACACCTGTCCCGGCGAGGTTCAAATCTCGGACAGTTTTCGGCTCAGTAAGAACATTATTAATGGTCTTCTCTGACAAGGGATTGTATGACAAGTCAAGTTTCTTGATATTAACCATAACATTGTTCTCGACCGGAATATCTACTATTTGGTTGTGCGATAGATCTACGGACGAAACAAAGAAGTATTGTTTTTGCAATGCTCTCAGCGGAGGATGCTCAAACAGATTTCGACTCAACGCAACTTTTTCAAGCATATGCAATCTCGAGCGCTCAAAAATATTTTCCGGTAATTCAGTGAGCAAATTTCCAGCCAAATCCAAATTTTCAAGTCGAATAAGTCCTTCAAAAAGCCTATCTCCTAAGCGATCTATTTTATTGTCGGACAAATCCAAATACTGAATTTGAGAGGAGTTGTGGAAAGCCATCTCGCTTATTGTTTCCAGTTCGTTCCTAGCTAGCAATATCGTTCGTAATTTTGGCAATCGAGCGAAATCGAGTTCGTCTACGTTCTTCAATGCGTTGCCAGATAAGTCGACTAACTCCAAATACTGTAAGGTGCTTATAAGTTCCGACGGGAAAAAGTTGAACTTGTTATTTGTTAAGATTATTTCTCGCAAACGCGGGTGTATTTTGAAAGAAGAGGGGAATAAGTAGCTTAACTGATTGTCGGAAAGATCTATTACTTCGAGACTCGTCCCGGTGTTGAAGAACTCTCCTTTAAACGCGCTTAATTGATTACCCTTCAGCGATAAATATTGGATCGACATTACATTTACAAAGGCGGGGGTTCTCAACGTAACAATATTGTTATAGGAGAGGTCCAAATGAGTCAGATTCTTTAGGTTTTTGAACGTATTTTCGGAAATCTCTTGTAAAAGATTGTTTGATAAGTAAATTCGTTCCAAGTTATAATTTTTGGAAAATAAATTTACCGGTAACGCTTTTAAGCCCACATGGCTTATATCAATGCTCAATAATGCCTGATTATGCTGAAACACATTTTGCGGCAGCACGTTAATATGTGCGTTACGACTAATGTTCAAATGCGATAAGCTGGGTATTGACTCGAAAGCGTCGACTGGTATTTCCGATATTTGATTATCCGAGACATCCAAAAACCAGAGGTTGATGAATTTCATTTGTTCGCCAGTGAATCCCAATATTCTGTTCTGGCTCAAAGACAAAAATTGGAGCGTTTGTTCGAGTCCGCCGAATACTTCGGCCGCGATGGAATTTAATAGGTTTCCGGAGAGATCCAAGTGGTTTAACGTTTTAAAGTGATTAAAGGCAGCCGGCGGGAGTTCTCTGATAACGTTCCTTGATAGCACTAGGGATGTGACTCGCTCGGACACGGCCTTCAAGATGTCGCTCGATAGAGCCGTCACTCGGTTGAACCCGAGATGGACCGACACAAGGTTGGGGAGCCGGGAGAGGGCTGTGGCGGGGATTAGCAAGATGTTGTTGTCTCGTAGAAGTAGCGTGTTGAGATTAGACAAGCCATCGAACGCGTCATCCTCCACCTGCAAACGAAAACATTTTGTTAAACCGTATTCAAGGCAAGTGGTTCTGCTTGAGCGATAAATTTAAAGGCACTCGTATAGAGATTTAGAGCACACTTACAGTGCGAAGTGAGTTAACCCCCACATCCAAATAGCGGAGCTCGGTAAGGCCGACGAAGGTGCCAGGTGACAGCTTTACGAGGTTATTTCTGCTTAAATCTAGCACTTGCAGCGCTACCAGCGAATTGAAGTGACTGTTATCGATATTCTGAAATAGAAAAGATATATTTTTTAAGATTTTTTGTGTACCAAAAATTACAAAAAGGGTTAGATGTATTCAAATAAATCCTTAAAATAGTTTTTGTGGGCCAAAGGTCAAATCAAAAGGTATTCTGAGGATAATCATGACATTTCTCAACCTTTTTATGTCAATTCATAAAATGCCTTTCACTGCCCAATACAGATTTTCTAACTGGTGTTCGAAAATAATTCCTCCGTAGGATCTCAATTCTAAGAGTCGAGAAACGTATCCATTCGCGTAAAGATGATTTAATCGCGAAGTTTCTATCTAAAACTTAACTACTTCATCAGCGTTGATCTCGGCCACTTGAAATGTTCGATAGCAAACTTCTGGCAAATTAAAAAGTTGAACACCCACCGTAATCATATTACTAGAGAGATTCAAGTGGCTCAGACCAGCGAATGATTTGAACGCGACTGTTGGGAAGTCTGCGATAAAGTTTTCTGAGAGGTCCAACTTCTCTAAATTCTGAGCTCCTTGGAACACGTCGCTGTTGAATTTTGAAAGTCTGTTGCGACCCAAATCGAGGGTTTGTAAGTCTGTGAGGCCTATGAAAGCGCCGCCTTCGATAGCTGATATCATATTTCCGTGTAGATCGATTTCTTTCAATGTCTTTTGAGAGACAAACGACGCTTGTCTGACGATCGCTGTAAATCAGAGAAAAAAAATGTTACGTTTTGTTACAAAGATTTTCCGATATTTTAAAAATGTTATACGTTATTCAACTAGAGCTAAAAACTAGATAACCACTGCGATTTAGAATAGAATAACATTTATTGCGACAGTTCTACTAAAATTTAGTAGGTATACTATACATACATACATACACACATACATTTCACTTTGTTGTTTATATATGACTGATATAGGTAGGTAGGTATAATCGATACCTAGATATAATCGACTTTTATGTTTGTTGAATTTTAATAACCGTTTTTGGCGATATGTAAATATGTAAAAAAGCTTATAATAAGTTAAGTCTTACCTATTCTATTCTCCCTCATCGACAGAACTCTCAGTGCCTGAGGTCCGTTCAGAGATGAGGACGGTATCGAGCTGATGTAGTTCCTGTCCAGACGGAGAACCTGAAATACAGAAACATTGACAAATCAAGGCGAGTTGTAGTCAAGCATGAGCCTATCTAGTTTAAAAAAACAATTCAGGGAGAAACAGCACTCGTCAAAAGTTATTGATGGTTTGCGTAGGTTTGTAAAATATAGAAAGGATTTTTTTTCTGCTCTTAGTATTAATAAACTGTAGTGTCAATTTCGGGTTCAACAAATAATTGTTTTTAATATTTTTGGGATCTCTGATTTACAAAAAAGTCTATTGAACAGTAATAATTAATGAAACCATAGACTTTAATAATACATAAACCTTAGCACACTATCCATAGACATAAGCTGATAGTATATTTTATGTACGACTATGAATTATTAAAATATCGACTAGGTATTTGAATAATTAGTTTAAGTCTTACTTCCATTCTGTTTACTAACGAACACTTTTAAATTATTTCCAACTTTTTGAAATTTTAAGCCATTCTATAAAAAAAAAATACCAACCATCTGACATTCCTATACCTATAGTCTACATTATCAACTGTTTTATAAAAAAAAAACATTATTTATTCATAACTTATAAAACATAAAGTAACTGACTAATAGTATATATTTACAAGTCCTAAACATAATATTAAAATATATAATATACCTAAAATAAAATATGAAGTAAAATAAAACAAATTAGTCTACATTATATATCGTGTATATTGGGAAAACGGTGCCAGTAATTGAACTTCCTTCAGTTCTTTTGTAGCAAATATGAGGTCTCGAACAACACAAGGCAAGTAACAATGTTGCCCTAGGTCAAACTGGACTTGTTTGTGGACCAGATTGGGTTCGGACAGTGTGAACGATGAACCAACATCATGTTAACTTACTTTAGTTTATCTATTTACCTTTATTTTTCTTTTGTTTTTTATATAGTCTAGGAACAAGTCAGTTTCAATTCGAACAGATTATGAAATAGCAATATTGATTTCTTGTTCACAACCTAGAAATGAGTAACTAGCTAATCGAACGCAAATAGGTCTGAACGTAGCAATAAGGGTCTGTTTAGCATAAAAATCAAGAGCTGTGTTCATTTTGTTTTCTCTATAAATTGCACTGAATGAACTAAATTTTTTTTTTCAGAGTGCCAAGATAATTTATTTATTTACAAAAATAACTAACTAATTTTTACACATATACCATAAGTATATATACAAAAATGACTTAAAAATACAGAAAACTTATACAAAATGAACTAAATTAAATTAATTGAATTTGTTAATGTAAATTGAAAACAATCTTATCAAATTTAGTAAAAATCTGACTAAATGGAAGACAATAAGATCTACAAAGAATATGTGAATAGTATGCTACAATGCTTTGAGATACTTCAAAGTATCAATAACAACTCGTATCTATATTAACCTTACCTAACATTCAACGCCATATATCATTAAGAAGCGTACCTTTAGCACATCACATCCAATCATCAATCCCTCTTCGATTCCTCTAATACTGTTCCCGCTCAGATCCAGTTCTTCCAATGCAGGTAGGTTATGGAACTCTGCTGTGGAGAATATAGGGTTCAGGTTGTCTCCAAGAAGGTTGTCAGCCAAGACTATCTTCGTGATGTTGCCTTTGATGCCGGAGAGAAGACGGTCCGGGAGTCTTCGTAAGCTGTTGTGGGAGAAGTCTAGCTCTTTGAGAGGGAGCCCGTAGGATGAGAATATCTGAAAGAAAGAGATGTTTTTTGATAGTGGTGTGTAATTCAGTGTGGCAAAGGACAAAGAAATTATTTGTAGATGATGTTAAGCGAGAGTGAATCGTTTCTTATCAGTTAAGCACGCTCCATCTTAGTCCCTAGCTTTTGCTTACCATCAGGCAAACTTTGGTCAAGAGCAAACCCATTCTAATTAATAAAAGAGAAAAGATTCAAATAAATTCTATAAGAGCCTTTTGCGTCGCATTGTTAACAATTACATACATGTATAATATAAATTGAAATCAGAATTGCAATAATTGCATTGGTTTTGCCTCTAAAATGGTTTAACAACTGCTGCATCTCAAATAACCCTCAGCACTACACTGCCATATGCAATAATATATTCAGTTTTAGAGCAGTAGGTAAATCAGCGTCGGACCACAAATCTGCAATCCAAACTTCACTGTAATCGGGTTTGCAAGAATCTCCAGAGACTAGAGGTCCGGCAAAGACGCTATTGTTAGCCAACTTTCCAAGTGCGAGTTAATGTATTCTTGTTCATAACTTGGCAAGTGGCGACCTCTGTCAATCGGGACGGCTTCAGTTTGAGCAACTTCAAATGGAGAGGTCAAGCATGGTAAGGACACTTGATAAGTAGCGTAAGATATCTTATGTAAATCAAGTGGTAACTTATTGATTGCAGCACAGATTGCAAATGAAAATTTCTTCTAGTTTCATCTTTCATTTGTTTATATTATGAAAACAAGTTTTATTTGGGCCTTCGATTTGGGCTGTCAATTTAAATACCATCATTACAGATATCAGAAGTACCCATTGACGAACTGAACAATTAGCCGTGTCATTTTTTTTTTTACTTGACGTGACGTTCATTTCATATTGTAATTTATTTTGGTGTGCATAATAAAGTTATATTGTATTGTATTGTATTGTGACGTTACAATTTGAGTGTGTACTAGTAGGTACCTGTATAACCACAGTGTGACTGTGTTAAGTGAAAAAAAATGATTAAATACTCATTTATAGGTCCCTACGTGAACCAAAATATAAAAACAATGATTAAATATTCATTTATAGCTAGGTACCTTAATATACCGGAAAAACTTCCAAGTGAGTTGGGGCTAAGGGGATGAAATATTAAATATTCAGACAGTCATCCTTTAGATTATGCTTTTAATCTTAAAATGTACATTTGCTTTCGCTTCCTCGTATTAGTTGTGATGTAAAAAGTGATTACATAAATGTGGAAATATAAATATTGTTTGAGCAGACTTTCCCGATATTTTTTTCGAGTAACTGATAAATGAAGATGAATGTTTTGCTCTTAAAATATGTTTAACTATATGTTTAACTGGCAAGCTTTAAAAAAGTAAGAAAATGACTAGGAAATAATATCAGATTCATTACACACGTATACATGTACATAATAATGTTCTAATGTGTTTCCCAGTAATTCAACAATTTACGAGTACCATGATATGATGCAAACCTGAAATATCAGACCTTAACCAAAACCACATAACGATACGATCACAAATCTATATCTAAATATATAAAACTCAAAGGTGACTGACTGACTGATATAGTGATCTATCAATGCACAGCCTAAACCACTGGATGGATCGGGCTGAAATTTGGCATGCAGGTAGATGTTATGACGTAGGCATCCGCTAAGAAAGGATTTTTGGAAAAGCCGTATTAAAGGGATGAAATAGGGGATGCAAGTTTTATTTCTTAATGCGAGCAAAGCCGCGAGCATCCACTTGTACATAATAAGCTTGTTCTAATTTTGATTATTTAAATTATGTCGAGCTGTAATGCTACGACACGGAAGTATTTTCAATTATTCAACCAACTATACATATTAACGCTGTCAGTAATTCAATTTGAAATTTTATGAGAATTGAATTATTGATTGCTCAGTTAATTTTATAATCAATTTTAAGTAATATGTACACTAATAATATTTCAACTAGGAAAGAATAGATACCAAGATACAGGCGGTTTGTTACTATCTACCACGTCATAATATGTACTTTGTCTGACACATAATGTTTGGATGACTTTGTGTGTGTTTGTGTGTGTGTGTGTGTGTGTGTGTGTGCAGTAAATCTACCTATCTAATTTTAAAATCATTACCACCGCGAGACACCACTACTTTCCACCAATAAACCCCGACGAGCCAATGTCCCGCAATAATTCCCGAAGCCTGCATCCGACTATAAATTCAACACAAAAGGACGCGGATGTTACAGACGAGGCGGAAAATACCTGTAGGCTTACAGCACACAATAAATCCAACAAATTTACACTGAATATTACTGAAATTGGACGAACAACTGTTTCTGGTGATTGTCCGTGAATTGTTCGGGGCGTTTGGAAATTATTGGCGTTAAGGTAAACTTTCGGTTTATTCGTCTGTATTTTTTTATGAAACATATTAATTCAATAAAACTGGATTTCAAGTCTAAACTGGAAAAGGACATCTCAGGGCTGGTAGCTATTTTCTCAACGTTTGAGTCTTTCCATTCAATAAATACTGCCAGCATCTTGGGATCCTGACGCTGGTGTGTGGTGGTTATTTGTTTTTTTTTTCTTTATGTTTAACTATTTTTTGTATATACAGCAATGAATAAATGTGATCATTGGAAGCCTAGCTTTAGCATATCTCGGCTATTCGCAGGACTAGTTGGGGATCGATGCCAGTTCCGAGAAGGCACAATTCGAGTATTTCAATGTACGATGCATCCTTCACAAAGGTGAATTGTTGTTTATCAAACTACTATTGTATCAGATATCGCAAATGTATTGATGACAGTAGCTGTAGGCTCTAATCTGAGTGTTTGAAAAGGTATATATTATGACTAGTGGGTGCTCGCGGCCTCGCTCGCATTAAGAAGTAAAACTTGCATCCCCTATTTCACCTCTTTAAAAGTGGCATTTCCAAAAATCCTTTCTTAGCGGATGCCTACGTTATAACATATACCTTCATTCCAAATTTAAGCTCAACCCGTCCAGTGGTTTGGGCTATGCGTTGATAGATCACTATATCAGTCAGTTAGTCAGTCACCTTTGAATTGTATATATAAAGATTAAATGTATATAATGTATGAACACAACATAATAACATATTGTATGAACATTTTTGGTGGCCTACTTACATTCTTTACAGTTTGCCAATGATTTCATTAATCTCAACGAGTTTTTCATTCCAAAACAATATTACCAAGCAAATTACAAAGGCTTTAATTCATCGCATCCCCAAATTAACTTATATTAATTTTATTAAGTTATTACAATTAAAAATAAATCCAAGAAAGAGGAAATATATAGACTAGCAAAAAAAGAGATAAATTGATTCCGGCTGATACCGTTTAGACAACTTTACTTGTACAAACTTATTTATTTACCTTTCTAAACATTAAGTGAATTCAGCAAGGCGGATATCCAATTCACGCCTCTAATACATATTTAGTAACTCAGGCGCAATCAGTCCGCGCGCGTGCCTATCAGAACATGAAATCGCGTGCCTGACTAGAAATCTATAGTTCCAACGCACGAGTTATGCGAAATGGTTGTGGGTTATACATTCAGCTCGCGTTGATCGTCATTGTTTACTTATGTTATTACTATTTTCTACAGATTGCAATATATATTTTTTGTCTATTATGAATAAATAGATAATACGAGGTAAATTGATGGTATAAAAACCGATTGATGGTCGATCTGAGCAATTTCTTATCAAATCATTGCTGCGATGTCAGGACGGGATATCAAACAAACGTTGTAAATGGCCAACCAGATGGATGACGTGATATGACGCATGCTACTTATATATTGTACGAGTGGGTGATCGTGGCTTCGCTCGCATTAAGAAGTAAAACTTGCATCCCCTATTTCACCCCTTTAAATGTGGCATATCCAAAAATCCTTTCTTAGTAGATGCCCTGGTATATTATACCTATATTACTCTATGGTAGATGCCTACGTCATAGCATTTGCCTGCATGCAATTTCAGCCCGATCCGTCTAGGGGTTTGGGGTGTGCGTTGATAGATCACTATGTCAGTCAGTCACCTTTGAGTTTTATATATTTAGATGAAGGGTGCAGCTATACGGTACTATTATTAGGACAAAGTATGATGAAAAAACAAAGGGATAAAGCAACGCCATCATGTTACCATCATTGCTCAAAGCAACATTTAAAATACTACGATCTATGAGATTATTGTTAAAGCCAAAAACTAATCTAAGAATAAGCTCATCTCTAAACAAGTTCACCCTAACTCGGCTAACCATCACCCTAGTTGTCAGGCGTAACTATAAAAAAACTAACTTAAAATGAAATGAAATTAATCATTTCATTCATTTCATTACATTATAGGTCCCGGCTGTTAGTCTAGTAAGGCAGTCGTTAAGCCATGTCAGAAACCCTTAGGGCGGTTTGAAAATACTCGACACCAGAGTTGGCCACTCTCATTCGATAAGAAGATGATTTATTTAATTCTAGTTGACAAGCGTAACTATTACTACTTGAAATTAATAATTTCATTTCATTCCAGTTGTCAAGCGTAACTATCAAAAAACTTACTTGTGTGGGTAAAGCCTGTTGTCCAGCCCACTTCTGACTGAAGGAAATAATCGGCGCTCCATACGGCAATGGCGGATAGTCACCAGAAAACACCACCCGGTCGCAGTTCATCAGGATCCTCAGCTGCAGCTGCCGGTCCACCTGGACTCGGCACGTGCAGTGGTACCGCAGGTCATCGTTCAGCTCGGAACAGGGCACCCACTGCTGCTGGGCCAGGGTGTGGGGGAGAGCCAGGAGGAGCAGTAATGGCCACATTGTCATCTGGAACAAGATTAAATGAGTATTATTTTTGATAGATTTAGTTGTCTGTTTTGATGGGAGACAAGAATAAGCAATAGTAGGTTGTTTGATCTGTTTCACTTTTCATGGTCTAAGCTCATTGTTGGGAAAAGAATGTACAAAAAACTGTAGTTACTAGCAACTAAGTTTTTATTTTTTTATCAATGACCATTCATTGTACAATGACTACTAGCGATTTGTTTTTCAGACTATAATTTTTTGTATGATCCCGGGGAAAATCGAAAAGATTTTTCCCAAATTGAGAAAATAACCATAAACACTAACAAATCTATAACCGAACAAGCAGAAAGTTCGCAGGTAGACACCGTTTCATGGTGGAAGTGCCGAAGTGTCAACAAACACAGCGCTTTGCCTCTACGTTTATTGTACGGACGGCAAAGCTTTGAAACTCTACCAGAAGCCGTGTTTCCAGCGAAGTACAATCCAGGGGTCTTCAAATCTAGAGTTAATAGGTATCTTCTAGGTAAGCATGTTACATCCTAGGCTGCATAAATGCTCAACATATAACAATATTTCACGTGTGAATGAAATCTATAAAAAAAAGCTGAAAAAGGTCAAGCATCTGAACATAGAAGATATGAGAAAAAAAAATGTTTGGGTTTACTTTGAATCCATAACAGAACACATCTCAGTTTTTAGAATTTTTGTCTGTTTATCTAATTGTATGTTAATATAAACGCTCATAACGCAAGAACGGCAGAACAGATCATCATGATTTTTGGTATGTAGGTAGTATGAAAGCTTAGAAGTATCATAAGCTATTTTTATCTCAAAATAATGCAAAAGAAGCCGCGGACGTCCATTAGTAATAAAATATTATCCTAGGAACAGCATATCGTCTTCTCAGAGGTTTCAATAGCCGTATAATTCATGTGTAATACATGAGCATGTTCTGGTTCAGCTTAGCTAAACTCGAATGCATGTTGTCGCATAATTGGAGATGTAAGCCTCGATAGTGGGTATAATACGTTCTATCAACTATATAATTGTTGTAAATATTGCATAATATGCCACCTCTGTTGTGTTAATTAAGCAAACTCTTTGGTAAGTCAGTCTCCTTTCCACACATATTCTGATTTCCATTCGATATTTGAATAGCCGTTCATCTTTTGTTTTTTCCTCTCGAATTAAAGTCGACAACAACAATAATTATTTAACAATAATACTATATTATGTTGATTTAGTAGGATTTCAATGGGCATGAGTGTTTTCGTTTGCATGAGTGTCTAATCTAAACACAAAAAAAAATAACTTGAGTTTACCAAGTCTTCTAAAAGTTTTTTGGGGTATGTTACGCGATTACTCCTTTATTTAAAAACCAATTTTAAAATTCGTTGAGCTTTGTTTCCGAGATGGTCCCATATATTTTTTCCATTCGGTTTAGTACCTACTTTTAATGTAACAACACATTTTCTAAATTAGTTCAAAATATAATCTAGAAAAAAAGATTAAAATTATGTGATTACGAAATCACTTGAAGAGCATGACGACACGACCCAATACATTTCTAAAATTCATTAGAAATCAAAGAAAGAAATTGTAAGTGCTTAAAATAGACATAAAGAAAAATACTTAACTTGTGAACTAGGCATCTCATTTTCTGAGACCTATTCACTCAAAGAATTTTAGACCTTAATTTAGGATTCAGAAATACTTACAAGTAGTAGAACCTTCAAACAACGTCTCAACAATGCGTACTTGAAATCAGTCAGACAGAATTGAAAACAGTACAAGTAGAATGGACTGCAAGTATCTCTTAAAAGTTATAATTGGAAATTATCTATGCCCACGTAGAACATCACTACTCAAACACTAGAAAACTGAAATATAATAAATAAATAAATAAATAAATATTTCAGGACATATCACACAGCGCCACCTAGCCCCACACTAAGCTTACGCTTGTATCATGGATACTAGATAACGGATATAATACATATATACTTTTCTTTTGTAAATACATACTTATTATACATAGAAACGACCAGACGCAACACAAATAATTACAAATTTAAATGTTCGTAATTATTTGTGTCATGCGGGAATCGAACCCGCACCCCTAGATTAGAAGGCAGAGCCACTACCAACTAAGCTAACAGAGCAGTCAATATCAAATATCATATAGTCAAATATATAAAGTGTAATTGATGAATGATATAATTATTCCATCTTTATTTATATATACATCTTTATTTATATATACCTACATGTAATAAAGCTAAAGAAGGTCAAACTCTGAGGGTAAAGATATTAAAAAAACATGTTTGGGTGTACTTCAAATTGAAAGCAGAACGCGTTCCAACAATTTCTAAAAATTTCAACTGTTTATCTTCGTCTGTTTATATGTACCTATAATCGCTTATCACGCAAAAACGTCTGAACGTATCATCATGATTTCTGATAGGTAGTATGAGGTCTTAAAAGTGTCATGGGCTCTTTATCTAATGCGAGCGAAGCAGCGGGTGTCCACGTTATGTGTAATTTTTTTTTTTTTGCGTGTGATAGGTTTACGTTTGACTACAGCCTGCCTGATGTTAAGCATTGCTGCAGCCTAGGGTGTAACACGTTTACCTAGAAGATACCTATTAACTCTAGATTTGAAAACCCCTGGATTGTAGTTTGCAGGAAACACAGCTTCTGGTAAAGTGTTCCAGAGCTTTGCCGTCCTTCTGTAACTTAAGTAATACAATTTTTATGATATATAATTATGTATATTATGTTTTAAATCTAAAAACCCTCACCTTCCGAATGTTTTACCAGAGTAAAACCTCAGTAATGAGAATAATTACCAAAAGAGAGATATCGTAACTATTTAATTTTTACATGACATTTCCACGATTTGTTTTTTTTAGAAAGTGTTGTTTTATCTACATTTTACCACCAATCAAGTTGCCGATTTGACTGTTGCTATCGTCAAGATAGCCAATACGATAAATGTATCTGCAAAGAACATCGGCACTCGTAAACGGATCGTCGTAAGCAGGAATTTACGAGCGATCCTTTGTTTATTGTACACAAAGATGCGTCCGACCAACCGTAGATTATTTGTGGTTTTAGACAGCAGTTTGCTTGGGCAGCAGAGAAATGAAGTGATGCAGTAAATACAAGTTATAGTTATATTATATATTTTTTAAATTGAATCGGATCGTCAATAAAAGAATTGCAGGCTCTGGGCGGCCACTCTCCTCTCTCTCGGCCTCTGAAGTAGCAAGCGTCCATAGGCGACGACGGTGACTGCCTACAATCTGGCAGTCTGTACACAATTAAAAAAAATAAGTAGACTGTTTGCATATTTTTATTTAGACACTAAAGCAATACTCGCCCAAACGGAACTGTGATTGAAAATGGAACACGCATAGGTACAGTAGAAGCGTGACATGTGCGGTACTTCTTCTTTATTACCTGTCTAAAAACCTGTACTCCACGATCGACAACCTACATGGCAACACAACGTGTCAAATACTGATTCCAGTATAAAATCTCGTGATGGATGTGGCAACCCTCTTTCAGGTCCGACTGACAACGTCGTATGTAAAACGAATTTTATTGCCACACTATTTATAGCCCGAGTGCAATAACGAAAACATATTTTGCACGAAATAGAATATTTGCAATACGACGTGTGTGGCAACTTTGTTTGCCAGATTTGTCGTATTGGTTCAGTTATGTAAGTAATTGAGGCTATAAATCGCTGAAATGTCAGTCGATTTCATATGTAGGGCTTTAAACTGACAAATAGACTTGCGGAGTATTATTATAATATGTTCGGAGCTTGCGGCGTGAATCGAGAAATAATGAAAAGATTTTGATTCAAGGAAGGCATACATATTTTTATTGTCTGTCACTTTTCTTCATCTAGAAAGATACTCAGATTCTTTCTGTACCGGGAAACTATTGAAATTGCTTTCTTACACCAATTTTATCGGAAGTATAAAAGATATTAAACTTCCCTCTATCGTCGGATAACCATTCTTGTCTGCAAAGTTTCGACGTTGTCAATTTGCGTTGCGACTGCACTGAACAACTTGCAGACCGTGATCAATAATAAAACGGTAAGTAATTTCAAGAAACTTTGATTACGTTAAATTGAAAAAAATATAAAACTAATGACTGTACAAACAAAAAAACATCCTACTTTTACTTATTCTTTCTTTACTAGTGCGAAATAGTGTTAATTACATTAAACAGAAATGAAAAAGTCTTTTTTCTAAAAAGATATCCCAATTTTTTTGCATATGTCCAAATTGTGTTTTACATAGCTAAAAAAATTCCTTCTCTTCCAAAGCAGAAAAAGTATAAAGCACATAAATATCTTGAAAAATAAATTACAATATAACTTAGAGTATAACCGCTCAGTGGCCAGCAACTATTCTTGCTTAGCTTGCGTTTATGGCTACTATAACTTCTTTACTACCCTACTTAAACAGCTCTAGGGAGAAAAAGTTTACGTTCTAGTTCAAAAATCGAGTGGCGAGCGAATACCGAATGGGTAAATTATTAACGATGGCCGATTTATGTGGAAAGTTTCGGGAGTGTCCGAAACTAGCCAAACAGGCGCGTGGAAAGAAGTAGCTAAGATTTTTGTGGCTAATTTTACTGAACTAAAAAAAAATACTTTCAGTATCTTATGTGAGCGCCATATATACAAAAAATGGTTACAATCACAAGATTCGAGAATAAGACGTTTGTAACTCATTAACGACCCATATATATGACAGGAAATAAAGAATTACCTAGAAATGTCTTATGTGTTTTAAAACAGTTATAGACTTTACTTTTTTATCATCACAGCTTATTACTAAACAGAATTTACAAATAACATTTGCACATGAAGCACAAAAATCATCTCTTTATCATAATTACAAAAATTGCATCTTAACTAGTGCAGATCTAAATTTCTGCACGAAATTATATTGTCAATCGCTTCGTATCCTCGACCATCCCCAACTTTTCATATTATTCCCAGTTTTGATTCCGCATACAGAATCTTTTCATGAACTTTGTGTGATGTCAGAGTAGCTGCTTTGCGGATGATGGATTTATTTTGGGGTCACTTCCGACGCTTGTTATTTATTGGCCTTTTTGTTATTTATTCGATGGTTTTCGTGACCCATTTTTGTTGACATGAAAATTGTATTTTTTTGTTATATTGCAAAACAAGTTTTATAAACAAGCTCAATTGACAATTTGGTAAAAATATATGATTCAAAGTATTCATTTAATTGTATCATTTTTAAAACAATGTTTGAATTCTCCTCAGATGAAAAACTAAATTACTAAAAGCGGTATTTTTACTTGTGGTATATTTTTGTGTGCTTTATATAGTAAAAAATGTATTTAGATTATTTAATATGCTTATAATTATTCATTTCATCAACACAACGAACGTTAATTATAACTGTCTTGCATATACACATATATATATAAACACAGGCATCATTTACATTGTAATCACGGAAGCGCTCCTAAATATCTCCCCTGATACTGCATTAGGCACATACAGAGCTACTTAAAATAGATTGCAGTTATATATAAATATATAATCGTAATTAATATTTCTTTTCCATTTACGAAAGTACCTTACTAAATTTTCAGTAAGTTTTTCACGTAAGATAAAATCGTATGTTCTCTTTTACGGTAAATTGTATGTTTAGATGTCGGACCAAACTTATAACAGTTTTTCGGGGTACTTCAGGAGTACAAAAAGTTAACAAGTATGTAAATAAAAGTAGTTTAGTGTGTGTCTCAATAAATATATTTTCTTTCTTTTGAATAGTTATATGATTATTAATTTCATTACGATAGCTTCGTAGTCATTATTGACTTAAGTCTGATTTATCTATGAGATAATCAGTAACCATCTACTGACCCACTTGCTGATTTCTCGCTCTTTTTCTAACTTGTATTTTTTTAATTATTTTTATTTCAATGTGGATATCTAAAACGTTCCTTCAACCCTGTGTAAAATAATATCTCCCATATCAACAGAGCCCGTATCCTTCCCGTACAAACACCGCAGCTCGACCTAATCGATGTTTAATTTCAAGCAGCGCTGCAAACACCCTGGGGGATACAATATACCTTAAAAGTAATTATATGTGTAGCAAAATTTAGTGTCAAAAGTTTTCAAACTTCCTTCTTATAAGATTGTAAAAGTAGTATTGACATTAATGTGAGAAGCTTTTTATTTTCATTTCGTTTTTAACCTATTTAAACATTAACAAAATCATAGAAATTTGTAAGGACGTGAGACACAGAAACCTAGCATTCAAGTAACATTATTTATGTCAAGTTTGTTTGACACGATTGAATAAGTAAAGTTACATTTTACAAACATAAACAGCAGTAATGACTCACCTTTAACTTCTGTATTAATCAAATATATGCTACCTAACCCTAAATTAACCCTAACCTATACAGTATCTAAGTAACCCCTTAGCTAGAGAAGCCACACTTCCTTGAGCCCGCTCCGGTATCGCCGCGGGCTGACGCAAACATTCAATATACGACCAAATAACTGCGTGAGGACTGTTTGTATGTCTAATTACTGCAAACTTTAACGCACTTCTTAGAAGAGACGGTACGCTCCATCTTAGGCCATAGACTTTGCTTACCAGCAGGTAAACTCTGGTCAAGTGAAAACCCGTTTTAGTTAAAAAAAACATATCTTGACTCTTTAGAAGAAGAACGTTACAAATGGTGGATATGAACAGACAAATAAAACCGTACATAAACTAATTCGTAAATCACGCGATGAAAATACAGAAAAATAAAATTAAAAACCGACATAGCTACAATGTGAATTTCTCAGATCTTAATTCTTATCAGCTCTATGTGTTATTATGCTACAAATTATCATCACTTTCATACAAAAGATAGAACTGATGCCCTTTTCTGTGAAATATGCACATTTTTTTCTATATTTTCGACCAACTCCTTGACCTCCTTATACGACATGACGAAGAAAATTTGTAATTACCTACACTCACGTCAAATCTGTAAAATACTATCTATCTCCACATCCTTATTCTATGAGCGCACAAAACAAAGACTATAACTCAGTAGAACAGACGCGCAACAAATCTCCCGGCCGGCCTCGTGCCCCGGTCACATGCAACATCGCTGTGCAACAAATAGTGCAACATCTGCTGGATACATTGATTACAGGAAAAATACCAAAATGTTTTAATTTTTTTATAATATCATTTACATGAATTGTCTATGCCAGATGTAGCGGCACTCCCACGTCTTGCTCTTCCTCCTGAGGTCGCATTCCTCATCACTGAGGGTTGTGACACCCTCGCAGAAAGAATTCACTTAGTAATTTCTCTTGTTGCATCCTTCAAAACCAGATCTTTCCTCGGAATATACATACATGTTCTCGGACGTTACCAAATGTACCAAGTGTTGGTAAAGAAGGTGTGTTGTAGTCAAGCGTTAACCTATCAAGTATAAAAAAAATCTTACATGGTTATACTTTAGTTAACAGTAATCCAGTACAATATAGTTGAAAGCAGACACATTCATGGCTTGATTACTTGAATTATTCCTGGAAGAGATCGCTCTACGCGATAAGGCCGCCCAATGTACCTAGATTAAGTAATTTTACTATAAATTGTTTCTGTATTTTGTTTTCTGGTGTACAATAAAGTTATATTGATTGATTGATTGATTGATTATTTAAACCCAATAGCTCCTAACCTAATATAAAGTACAGCGCGTGGAACCGCCCAACAAGCGAGCCAAATATGCTGGGCGCGCGCCAAATTACTACTTTAGGCTAATATTTTGACAAACATTCCTTGTTAATGCACTCACAAGCTGGATGAACCTAGTGCAATATGGTTACCATTAAAAGGGTCCAATATGTCATGTACATAGTTACCTATACGTAGTAATTATTGTAGGTCCCGGCTGTTTGTTTAGCACAGCAGTCGTTGAGACATGTCAGAGGCCCTTAGGGCGGCTTGATAAACTCTCAACACCAGAGTTGGCCACTCTCATTCGATAAGTAGAAGCCAGTTACTTATATAATTTGTGTCCATGAAAATAGACAAAAGTATTTGTATGGTTGCTGTTGGATGTTGACGATTTATTTTGTAAACACTGTTTTAAACATCTCCGTATATTCGTATCACAAAAAAATCATTTTTTTTTATTGTGTATTAAGTACCTTATGCTAGTGGTCAGAGTACTTTTCTCTGACTGCTTAGCCTCATTTTGTCTTAAACAATCGCAACCATACAATGGATAGATTATACAATCACTACTATTCTTAAAACAGCGTGAATAACACTACTAAAACAGCTAAGCAATTAAAGTCATAACTTATGTAATAATTATACAACTTCATGCTCACTGAAGAATTTACAAGTACATGAATAAATTAAGAGTAAACCACCTTAGTCATAGAACACGATAATTATCTTTAATAACACACTTTCACTCATATTGTAGAAAAAATGCGCTTGAATATATATGTAATACCTAACGTTCGATTATGTAAGAAAACTCATCATTTTTATCAGTAGGTACTGTTTCGCTGAACTGTTTTTTTTTTAGACTCAGTTCCATGAAAACACTGTAGCCGTTGAAGTTTTTACAAATGTCGTAATTATTATTGTCTGTCATCCGATAGTATCTATATAAGCTCATATCCTTACAATATCTGAGAATTGAAGACCGAAATATCTAAAGAACGAATGTGATGCTTTTATTCGTAACACAATGACCCATTAGTTTTAAAAAACCAATGAAATGTTTGTCCTAATACTTCAAAAAAACATTAACATGGACTTAAGAGATAATAAACAGCTATATAAACAGCTTCGAAGTATAATCACAGCTTTATCCATAACTAGGTACAATATTTATCATTTTGCGGTTGCAGCACACAATCTATTATCTAGCAGGCCATAACATTTGAGTGGCTCCAAGCTATCATAATAAAAGTTTTATAACCCATATCCTCGCGCAGAACCTATAGCGACAGATGCTTTTGTTATACGAGGATTATAATATAAAATTGAAGAGTTTAATGTTCCATCGAGGGTGACGGAAATCAGGTCGTGAAAAGAACCGCTCGTACTCGTAAACCAATAGATTGAGAAGCTTGTTCTTGATTACCAAAATTGAGAATTGACACGATCAAAGCTTGAATAGGTTGTATATACATAGGTGGTGTGACATAAGAGCTAAACCCAGATTTAAGACGTTTTACAAATTACACTGTTTTATACGTAGAATATATTTATGTAGAATTGGTGACCTGCAATGTACGTTTACTTGTACGGGATAAAAAGTAGTGACGTGCACTGTCTGTGCTGTCTTTCAGTGACCATACATGACCGCAATTTTTTTTTATCGTCCGTTATTTTTATTAAAAGAGAGTGGCTAACTCTGGTGTCGAGTGTATCAAGCCGCCGTAAGAACCTCTGACATGGCTTAACGACTGCCGTACTATGACAAACACCCGACACCTACACTTTAACGTGTCATCCGACCCACGCTATTAGAATGTGCTAATATCCAAATTTCAAAAATAACTGAACTGATTTTGATGATACTTCATCGGTTTAATAATCATAAAGCAACTAACACGCGTAGAATCACCTAGCATGGCTAATCGCAATTTGTTATGGCTGCAAGCACTGAACTAAACTCAATTAGATCGACGATTCAGTTCAAACGCATCGCTAATGACGTTCAAATATGCATTCGTTACCGCACTGTTATTTCACGGCATAGACTAAATAAATATCAGGCTGGCTATAGGCAAACCCAAGCTTATTCTGTGTTAAAAAAAATAGATTTAGGTAAAATCGAAGCCCCGTTTCTCAGTTTCAGTAACGAACAGTAAAAAGTTTTCGCTAGATGGCAACATTTTGCGTTACGGTTTCATTGCTGCTACTGCACTAAATTATTTGCATATAAGGTTTTAAATTAAAATTGACGTGAGACATTTAACTTTTTATAGCAAATACTTTAGTAAAATTTTGAAGCATTTTATTTTATTTATGTAGGTTTAAATCTTCCAGCTGGATTGACATATTTATAAAAAAAACTTTATTTGTTTATATAATAACTAACTTAATGTAGGTATGGTCTCTCAAAATATACTTATTCGATTTATTTTTTACACCCGAAATATAACCACGGCCGGGTTTTATTAATTACATACATACCTATATCCATTCAAGAAGATATTTTTTTATTTGTTCATATGCTGAGAATATGGAATTAGATGTTTACCGTGTGATGTCGTTGTAAAAGAGCCATACGAACTTTAATTATGACTTGATTACGCACTACCGGGCGGTTTGGTGGTATTTATGATTAAAATATTGATCTGTGGGTAAAGTAATAATTTAATCAGAATAGCGACCATAAAATATGGTTTACAGAGAAAATAAGGTTACATTACTAGGTATGAAATGTAATATTAACAAGCAAGAGCCTAATTTATATACACTGTACTACGAAGTTACCATTATTAAATTTATTGTTAAACTAGTGGGTGCTCGCGGCTTCGCTCGCATTAAGAAGTAAAACTTGCATCCCCTATTTCACCCCTTTAAAAGTGGCATTTCCAAAAATCCTTTCTTAGCGGATGCCTACGTCATAACATCAACCTCCATTCCAAATTTCAGCCCGATCCGTCCAGCGGTATTTAACTTTCAAAATCCACAGCTCAAAAATGTAACCTCGAAGTTCAATAAAACTGTCGCAACTCATTTTAAACCAACGAACACAAACTAAGCTCGTCCACTCAAAATGCAAATGGAAACTATTCTAATCAAATGCAACAGGATCCGAAAACACGTTACAAAATAGTTCACAGTCTGTGTAGTACTCCATCGAGAGTAATCTTGTTAAAAACTTTGTTTATCTGCTATACCCTTAAGAAAAATTGCTAGAGTCAAGGGTTCTTAACGTAGCTAGCTGTGTCCCGCTGGTTCATCCTTTTCTATTTTATGAATATTAATTTAGAGCTTAAGTTAACTATCCAACCAAAGTAAAGTTGCCACCAAAAATATAAAACTTATATGTATGTATGTATGTTTGTGTCTTATAAGTTGTATATCACTGATTCAATCGGTGTTCTTTCCTTTAACTTCATTGTGAGAAGGCTCTTTATAGACCTTTATACCTAATATTAAATACCTACAGATGAGCTTAAATGGAACTGGCTTACAAACTGGTTAGGTTATGGAAAAAAAAAGTTTGAGAGTGGAATAATTAGAACTTGACTCTGTATTAACTTATTGCCAGTGTTAATTGACTTTTTACATTGAAATTAGACTATGGAGGAAGAGAGACAAAAGTTTCTGGATACAGACAGACACGTTTGGATTTTTATCATGTTTTTGCTACCTGAAAATACAATATCTTGTTTAAGAGATAATCTGATATACTTGTACGTTGTAGCGTTCACTGCGAGTTGGAGTGGAGTTTTTGTACGTTTTGTACCGTCTGCCCGACGCGATATAATAAACTTGTATTTTAGTTTATGGACAGTTTTCACGCTCGAACTATGACGGGGTTTTTGTTTTCGTGTTTAGTTTTGACTAAGTATTTAATTTTATGGACTCTTTGTTCGAAGTCAGTTATGTACCAATTGCAAATTTTTTAAATTGTTATGTACCATGCCCTATATATATATATAGATAGCCTTTTTTTGTTTGTTTGAAAACTGTAGTGGTCTAAAACGGTCTTTACGAGAAAATTGGATTGTATTTCTTGGCTATTTACCAAAATTTTATTTACCTATTCCAAAAAATTTGCGTATTTGTTAATTTTCATTTATTTTAAAAGGTTTGCGTATTTGCTAGTTTTTGTCAATTATAAATATCTCAATTATGAACACGTAAATCCTAGTGAACATGGAATCATTTTAACTTTAGTAATCAAACTTGGATTCATCTGAGTAGCGTACAAGAAGAGAGGCCTTTGCTCAGCAGTGGGCGATGATGATGATAATGAATCAAACTCGGAACTCCCTGAAAAACTTACAGAATATCAAAACACTTACTTGTAAATTATTTAAAACAGTACAAGTCAGCCGTGCGTGTTAAGCGCTATCAAAATCCGATTGTTTACCCATTGTGAAATGATAAATCACCGGTCACAGGCTGATTGCTTTGCAATCACAATCAATCACGGTATGTATGTTACGGTAAATGTGGATAATGCGGGAATTATGCATAATTCCCGGGAATTATGCATAATTACCAGTGCTCTTGGTAAAAGTGAGAAAAACATTCGAATTAATCACATTTACCTGTAATTATACATAATAACCATACCCCTTTGGTAAATGTAGAAAATAATGATATTAAACATGGCAAAAAACAAAACAGGCAAGGCACTGAACCAAAACCGCCAAATTTGTCGGTCTTCAAGGCGAAAGCAAACTGGTTTCTTCTAGGCAAGTGCGCTGGATCGTAGATTATACCTAACGTTGTTTAACACCAGGCAAGTTGCAGTCTAGCGTGAGCCTATTTCATGTAAAAAAACTCTAGTAAAAAATAAAATAAACAAAACTCTACTCTACTCTACTCTGCTCTGCTCTGCTCTGCTCTGCTCTGCTCTGCTCTGCTCTGCTCTGCTCTGCTCTGCTCTGCTCTGCTCTGCTCTGCTCTGCTCTGCTCTGCTCTGCTCTGCTCTGCTCTGCTCTGCTCTGCTCTGCTCTGCTCTGCTCTGCTCTGCTCTGCTCTGCTCTGCTCTGCTCTGCTCTGCTCTGCTCTGCTCTGCTCTGCTCTGCTCTGCTCTGCTCTGCTCTGCTCTGCTCTGCTCTGCTCTGCTCTGCTCTGCTCTGCTCTGCTCTGCTCTGCTCTGCTCTGCTCTGCTCTGCTCTGCTCTGCTCTGCTCTGCTCTGCTCTGCTCTGCTCTGCTCTACTCTACTCTACTCCCGGGAATTATCCATAATTCCCGATTATCTACATTTACCGTAACATGTATACAAACATTATACGTTTGTATGTATGATTGTATGCACATGGTACATGTTCCTCACTTGTACTAAGAAAAAACTAAACAAAACAGTAAGTTGTGATCGTGATCTAAGTTACTGTGTGACAGGCCCATCTTGTGGTATGTATAAATCAGTCTCAAAACGTTTTATATTGCAAGACTGTTGTAAAGTAATTCATCCGCCTTGTAATATAGGAATATATTATCCACGGTACCATTTTTTTAAGTAAACGTTTACATCAGGACTTTTAGTACATTTATTGGTTTCAGATCGTTTCAAAAGAATTTTTCATTTAATGTTTCCGTTTTCAAATTTGTTGTCGCAATAAATGTTACATAGCTACATTGTATTCGGAAGATGGCTCAGGATAGCTGTTTTTTTTTTTTACGTGTGATAGGTTTACGTTTGACTACAGCCTGCCTGATGTTAAGCATTGCTGCAGCCTAGGGTGTAACACGTTTACCTAGAAGATACCTATTAACTCTAGATTTGAAAACCCCTGGATTGTAGTTCGCAGGAAACACAGCTTCTGGTAAAGTGTTCCAGAGCTTTGCCGTCCGTACAATAAACGTAGAAGCAAAGCGCTGCGTTCGACACTTCGGCACTTCCACCATAAAACGATGTCTACCTGCGGACTTTCTGCTTGTTCGGTTATAAAAGGGAGCTGAGGGAATCAGTTTATGTAGCTCCTCTGCACACTCTCCGAAATGTATTTGATAAAAGACCGACAGACTGGCCACCTTGCGGCGATGTTCCAAACTTTGGAGTTTTGCCTTCTTAATGGTGGTTTTACCTACTAACCTCTTAGCTCGCGTTTCAATCGAATCCAACGCCTCTAGCTGGTATTTTGCTGATCTATCCCAAAGATGCGAGCAGTACTCCATGCACGACCGAACTTGTGCTTTATACAAGGTAAGCAACTGTTCCGGATGGAAGTACCGACGCACCTTCGAGAGGATACCAAGCTTTTTGGCAGCCAATTGAGCCTGTGACTCAATATAGGACCCAAAATTTAGTGACGAGGTAAGGGAGACTCCAAGTAGGTCCAGCTGGTTTGTGATTGGAATCGAGACATTCCGGAAAGTAGGGGCCAGGTGGAACGGCCTCTTTTTGGCGGAGAAAAGACACGCCTGCGTCTTAGTGGCATTGAATCTGACCAGGTTGGCATCGCCCCAATCGGAGACTGCCTGAAGAGAAAGATTCATGCGTTCGACCATCGCCTCTCTGAGTGTTTGGATTTCGGCCGCACTAGTTCGTGCAGTGGACACATAACTCTCTACAACCGTGCTGTCGTCTGCATACCCAAAGATACCGGGTTTGAGCAGATCGTTAATATGCAGCAAAAATAGGGTTGCAGACAGTATTGACCCTTGGGGGACTCCGGCATTAACAGCCATCCGGTCAGACGAGCAGCCATCAACGACCACCCGAATAGACCGATCCCTCAAAAAGTCTGAAATCCACGTACAGAAACCAGAGGGCAAACCGTACGAGGAAAGCTTACTAATAAGGCCATCGTGCCATACCCTGTCAAAGGCTTTTGAAATGTCAAGAGAAACCGCCAGTACTTCTTCGAATTTCTCCAATGCCTCACTCCAGATGTGAGTGGCATACGCTAGAAGATCCCCAGTTGAACGATTCCGGCGAAGGCCATATTGTCGATCACTGAGGAGGTCATTCGATTCTAGGTACGCCAGGAGCCTGCCGTTCAGGACGCGTTCCATACTCTTACAGAGAATGGACGTGACTGAAATGGGCCTGTAGTTTGCAGGGTCAGCACGCCTATTTTTTTTGGGCACAGGCTGCACGTTAGCAAGCTTCCACGAACTCGGTACTATACCAGTCTCAAGAGAGAGCCTGAAGAGACGTGTCAATACAGGAGACAACTCAGGCGCACACGTCCTCAGTACTATTGCAGGAATACCATCAGGGCCACTAGCCTTATTCACATCCAAATTGCGTAGTGTTTTGCGAACCTCCATTTGGCAAATCCGGATTTCAGGCATAGCCACAGAACTGCCGGGTAAGACTGGAGATGTCGCACTACCAGCATCTAGACGCGAAGACTCCGCAAACAGAGACGCAAGCAAGTTTGCTTTCTCTTTGGCGGTGTGAGCCAAAGACCCATCTGGTTTCTGCAGTGGAGGCAGCGAGGGACGGCAGAAGTTAGCTTCAACCGCCTTGGCTAGAGACCAAAACGCTTTACTACCCGCTGGGTACGAAGCAAGTTTAGTCCCTATTCGGCCAACGTGGTCGAAACGAGCCTTCTGTAACACCTTCTTGCAGGACTTGGCTGTCTTGTTAAAAATTTTCTTCTTTTCACGTATGTCAGAAGCCTTTTGCAGTCGAGCGTCAACCCATGCAAGGTATGCCTGATGTTTGCTCGCCTCAGTGCGCGCACATTCAGGTCCAAACCATGGGCGAGCTGTGCTTGTCGATGGTACATCTGAATATGGAATAAAGTATTCCATTCCTTGACGCAACACATCAGAAATAGCTTCAGCGCAGGCGCTGGGATCGCTCGAAGAAAAACAAATTGACTGCCAAGGGAAAGATGCAAAGAATGACCGCATCTCATCCCAATCTGCTGACTTGTATCGCCACAACCGCCGCGAGTCCCTGGGGCTGGGATCAGGCGGGGAGTAAACGGATACAGATTTCACCAAACAGTGATCGGATTTACCTAGGGGCGACGAAATCGCCACCGAATATCTGTCTGGATCGGTTGTCATCAGAAGGTCTAGACAATAAGGTGTGTGGGAGTCAACATCCGGTACCCTAGTGGCTCCCTGGACTAGTTGGGTGAGATTTAACGAAAGGGCAAGCCGCTTCGTTTCTCTTCCCGCATGGTCGGTGTCTCGGTATGGATAGAGCCAATCTTGATGATGGCCATTAAAATCCCCAAGTAACACTAGTTGAGCCGACGGGTACTCCTGTTGAGCTTCATCCGCCATCTCGCTGAGGTAGTCAGTGAGCCTGGTCGTCTCTGAATCTCCAGTGTGCGAGCGGTAGACACAGGCATAGAGGATTTTCTCAATGCCAGTGTCCACCAGGTTCCATAAAACCGAAAAGCTTGGGTCTTCAAATTTACGGAGACGCCGAGAACAAATGTCATCGCGAGCGTATAAGCATACGCCCGCACGTGGTTTAAAGTTGTGCTCCAGGGTGTACCCTGGGTAGGAAAGGTACGACACGTCGGATGGACATCTGATCTGGGTCTCCGTTAGAAACAACAGGTGCGGCTTCTCTGTCTCGAGGTGATAGTGGACAGGAACGATGTTGGAGTGCAGGCCTCTGATGTTCGAGAGGTGCACTTTGAGTGAGAGGGAAGTGAACCGCTGTGGAGCACGTTTTCTTCTGTTGCTTCTCATATTGGGACTTTTTGTAAAGGTAGGAAGTCGGCAGTAGAGTGTTGTACTTAGTAGGGAGTATTGATAAATTAAACCACTCGGTTATGCATCACAATGACAACTGATTTATTAAAGTTAAGTCTAAGACTACCCTAAACAATAGCAATAAATATTTTTGATTCTGATGCCTACCTAGCATAAAAAATATAGTATAAATAAATCATCGTACTGGAATAAATAAAACGCCCTGAAATTGTTTTTCAATACTTCTAACTCTGTATTCACGTATAAACTACTCGTAAAATATAACTGCAATCAAAGATATGAACTGAATAGACGTCAATAGCTGAAGCTGTTTATGAATACCTACAACATCGAAATAGCTATTACTGGCGAAAGGGAGGAAGTGTGAATATGGCAGGGATGTACTGAGGATAATAAAACATAGACGTATTTACCTCGTAAGAAACATAAGTTAAGTTGAAATTACATATAACTGTTGTAGTTTTTAATCTGGCTTGATTTATTTATATTTTATAAATTTTAGGTGATTTTTGTGCAAACACATCATATAGTAGGTATAAATAAATCCTAAACGACTTTATATGTACTTATATCATTCTAAAAAAACGCTAAAACAAGAGTCAAAACATTGTGTAACCCCTTTCTCCTCTCTGAGTCCGTCCCAATATCACGGTCTTTGATACGCCGTGAATGCTGCGTACAGAGTTGAAAAGTGTTAATGTTAGAGAAAAATAGTATGTCTTACCAAAAAAACGTAAATTCGTATATCTTTCTTAAAAACGCTAAAACAAAAATCAACTCAAAGTAAAAAAAACCTCTTCTCCCCCTTCCTAGGTCCGTCCCTATATCACGGTCTCCCATACCCCGTTCTGAATATGAATGCAGCGTATCGAGTAGAAAAGTATCTTAGATATAAGATAAATATAAAACTTACTAAAAAACGCTAATACGCGAGTCAATACATGGTAAAAAAAACCTTTCCCCCTCCTTAAGTCCGTCCCAATATCACGGTCTCCGATACCCCGTTCCGTACGTGAACGCTGCGTATCGAGTTATGACCTCGCTGCATTGTTTCATGCTATTCAATTGACATAACGCCATTCACCACGTATATACACGCTGCAAAACGATATGAAACAGCGCGCTGTTTCATATCGTTTTGCATACGGAAACAGGATCGAATAGGTACGCGTTTGTAGATTTAATATGATGTCTACAATAATATACAGGTACAATACTGACTGCTCGTTTAGCTATGTTGGTAGTTGCTCTGCGCGGGTTCGAATCCCGCTTAGCACAAGTTATTATTAATATTAAAATTTGTAATTACTTGTGTGAGGCTGGTCGTTTCTATACATAATATATATGTATTTGCAAAAGAAACGTATATATGTATGTATTATATCCGTGACCTAGTACCCATTATACAAGCATAAGCTTAGTATGGGGCTAGATGGCGCTGTGTGATAAATATGTCCTGATATATTTATTTTATTAATATTATGGAATTTATGTTGTTATTCTTTTTAAGATAATTCGTATGCTTCGAAACAGATCAAATCGACTTGTTAACACATTTAATTGGCATTTTTTCCGCGAACTTAAGAGGAGAGAGACGTAAAAAAGAGTTATTTTAATTTCTATGTACGTACATATACCGGTTAGTAGGTACTCACAGTCGACATTGTCGATACCAATCGTCCGATCGTCCAATCTGGAATCACACTATCATGATATCAGAATTATATACGCCTATGTATAAACTATACACAGTATTGTGCTATGTACTCATGTGCTATGAATATGCTTCATTAAATACCCGTGTTCATATGAAGCGTCCTCGTAGTCCAGTGAATGTTAGGTTTGCGGCACTGTTGTGGGCTGCAGTCTAATCTGGGCTAGATTGGATTAGTAATGCACGAGTGAGTACTTGATAGATTTGCAGGGTTAATAGTGACTAATGCATAAGTTTTTATGTTTATAAAATGTCAAAAGACACTGTGTTACATGGCTTTAGAAAATTCTTAAAAAATAATACCTATTATGTTTTAGAATTAATCTTTTTGTATAAAACAACGTCATTTCCTGCAATCAGTATGTACTCCTAGAATAAAAATTGTTGGTTATGATGAACTTCATTCGTCTATAATAAAATATGTATTAGTACCAAATAAAAGCATTTAAAATCTACACATAAATCGAAGGATAGCCATTGTGATGTGATAAACCGATACATATTATCAATGTATTATATATTATTTATAAATAGTTCTGTGCATACTTGCATATCTATAAAATAGAAAATACAATACCAAAAACTCTGTACCTAATGAAGCATGCATGATATTGTTTAACAAAAAAAAATATCTACATATGTAGCTACATATGCATATTTTACATAGCTATGTAAAATGAAACAAAATACTAAAAGCTGTTTTCAATACCAGTAAATGCTTGAAATAATATTTACCTCATGAAACATTAACATGCATCACTGTATCATTGCTAATTAGCTTAAATATCCGCACTAAAATTAATTTGAATAAACAGTATTGCAACTGACAGGTATTGCGCTAAATAGTATATAGTTATGTATATCTGCCATGCTGATAATTCAGTACTGACGTGTGCATTAATTAATTTAACAAATGCAATAGAAATATTGACTGCTACGGTCATCATAAGATCAAAAAAATACTAGTTTCAATTGCCTAATTGTACAAGGCTTCGCAATCTTTATACATCTTGAACTACAGTTTATTATTCTACTAGCTGTGCCAGCGACTTCGTCCGCGTGGAATAGTTATTATCATAAAAAGGCTTCCAGTGAGTTAATCTTAAAAGATAGACATATACTGTTGGAGATATTTTGTTAGATCATTTTAAGAGAAATAATTCTCTCATACGTATTTTTTTGATATCTTGAACCGTTTTAGCAGCGAACGCAACGGAAGCGCACAAAGATAAATAATTTTCCCCGTTTTTTCCACATTTTCCATTGTTTCTTCACTCCTAGTAGTTGCAGCGTGATGCTATATAGCCTAAAGCTTCCTCGATATACGGTCTATTTAACATAAAAAGATTTTTAATTCGCACCAGTAGTTCCTGAGATTAGCGCGTTCAAACAAACAAACAAACAATGCTCAACGTATCAGCATTGCCATCCAGCGTGGTAATGCGGCCAGCATGCTGGGCACGCTGCCCTCTGGTAGTGGGCTGGAGCACTTAGATTATCTTTAGGCTTTTCTAAAGATTTTCTAAGTGCCCCTTTTTGTAGTAGTTAGAAGTAGTATGTTTAGTTTTCCTTCACTTGTTTTTATATTTTATTATTGTAAATAAAGCATACAATATGTACCTATGTCAAAAAATACTTAAAAACAAACAATCAAACAAACTCTTCAGCTTTATAATATTAGTATAGATAAGTCGAGAATGAACTGCTTTCTTTAGGCAACTTACACCATATAGAGTTAGTCAAGAGTGATTGAAAAAAATATTTCGGTAACCAAATTCATAACTTAGGTTTACATAGGCGGTAAAAGAATCTTATAGTTATGGAGGTAGGTGCATAAATTAGACTGCATAGTTCCACTACATTGTAAGTTAAAGTGAGCGTTCGTAATTAAGTCTTACAGCACTTATGGAACAAGATTTCGTTATTCCAAGATGCATTGTAGACTTAATGAAAAAACTTTTTAATTTAACTTTTGCACCGCCTTGCAAAGGTGCCTCAACTTACGCACTTAGCAACTAGCTACTATGATTTTAATTAAAAAGGTACAAGCGCAAGCGTTTCAAACATTAAACTTTATAGAAATGTTATTAAATAGCTTTGTTTATAAATGTTGACTTACGTTTATATGATACAAACCAACCTACATAAAATGATGAGTTTTGATTAGTATGTTTATGGTTTAGTGACGGAATTTCCATTATCATTAATTTCATCAGTAAATATAATGTAAGTAGATTACAATAAATGTCAAAAGAAACCTGTATAGGTATATGGAAAATTTCATTCTAGAAAGGAGCCTTAATACGGGTAGATTTTGGCTGTTTATAATATTTTGGTTTTATGTGTTGTACCTATTTTAAGTTAATGTTGATGTTTTGAATTGTGTATGGACTAAAAGTCTAAAATAAATGTCTTTTTTTTATGATGATCAACTTGGTTGCCTGGAAGAGATCGCTCTTAGCGATAGAGCCGCCAATTAAGACGCTGATTCTAATGTGTATGTTTTTTTGTATTGTTTCATTTGTGGTGTTTTAATAAAGTATTTATCTATCTATATGTAGTCTATTTCAGTTTATATATACATTATGTACTTCGGTCAGCACACCGCATTTTCTTTCGCAACTTTAGGCCTTAAACAATATCATATGAGACATTTGCTCCCACATCTATGAATATGAAACTTACTTTACATAAAAATCAACTACTTTACAGACCCAACAAAGGAACTAGTCAATAGAAAACAAAGTAGTCGCCGGACAAAGCAGATGGGGTAGTACAATGGTGGTTCACGAGATAAATCCATTTACGCTAGATTTGAGCTGCAATGCGTTCTCACTAGAGTAGACGCGGTCTCACGGAGAATGCTCCGAGTAACTCGTAGATTGAGTGCCGTGTGAAGCTAGTGTTGCAGATGTGATCTGTTGTATACGGTAGAGAAGATATGAGGTTACGGTGACATATTAATTGATAATTTTCAACAAGGATCTGTGAGATATAAGAAGACATATAACTTCTTCAGGGTTCACATAATCTAAAAATCAACTCTAGAATGCAGTACTCTCCGATCATTGAGTCAGAATGAGATAGTTGACGTCAAGATACGGTCACCCTGCCTGGAGATTAACGCTCCATTTTCGGGTATTATTGAAGGTGTAGATAATATTTGACAGTGCATTTTTTATACGATTCTCTTTTAATTCAACCAATTAATGTTTTTCTCTATACAAATATTATTAAAGCTGAAGAGTTTGTTTGTTTTGTTTGAACGCGCTAATCTCAGGAACTACTGGTGCGAATTGAAAAATTCTTTTTGTGTTGAATAGACCAATTATCGAGGAAGGCGTTAGGTTAGATAACATCACGCTGCAACTAATAGGAGCGAAGAAACAATGGAAAATGTGGGAAAAACGTGGAAAATTATTCATCTTTGAGGGCTTCCATTGCGTGCGCTGCGAAAACTGTTCAAGATATCAAAAAACTTTTTTAAAGATTTATTCCTCTTGAAATGATCTAACAAAATGTCCGCAACAGTATTTGTCTATCTTTTAAGGTTAACTCACTAGAACCGTTTTTATGGTATTAACTATTTCACGTGGACGAAGTCGCGCGCACCTGCTAGTTAAATAAATATGGGTATAGAATGTTAAATGTAAAAATACAATTATTGAATTTGTTGAAAGAAAAATATACAAAAGTTAAGAAAACTCGTTTGGAATCTGTTCTGAATTCGTTAGTTTGATAAGTCAGTGAACTAAACAATACACTTAATCATACTAAAGAGTCTAAATCTTTTGAAAGTCAATTGTACGTTTAAATAGAATAGAGTTGAAGTACTAGATGTGCGCTGATAGTGAAATTGGAAATAGAATCGACTCTAGACACATGTTAGAGTCAGTATCTCGATCTGATACAGTGCTGCAAACATATTTTGTCAGACTAGCAGCCTTCCTTTTGAGTTATACTTTTATTTTTAAATTTTATTTATCCATATTTGTTTCCGTTGTTAAACAAATATGAATAAAGGACGATTACTAATAAATTCTACTTTTCACTGAAAATAACTTTCTGACGAAGTTTTGTATATGTATGTATGTTATGTCAATTTCCTATGATATGTTGTACATTAAAAAATAACGGTACGAAACATAACAATAACTGTTGCATCATAGAGCATTTAAAAAACTAAATAATTTAAATTTCATCAATTCTAACCATCTACTGCAGGTCATGAAATCTTTATATTGCGCTGATATTTGCTTACCTAGCTCATAAACATTCCATCAAATTAATTGATAATTGTTTCTAAAGGCAGCATATACTTGCAGGAGTGTACCCTAGTATCCTCAGTGGGCTTACTGTGTGGCGATGTTTTCTGAAGTCAGCACGATGCTTCCCTGCGGGGGAGTTGCCAATTGAAACCGTATCGCTGGTGAGAGGCTAACTCCCATATAGACTATAAAGCCCTTATATATATTTTTATAGCAAAAAGGTTTACACTTATAAAATTAGTTTTCTTGTCAAGCATATCACATCTTAAACTGCCGTGATACGCTAAAAGGCAGCATTTGCTTATAGCAGTGTAAATTACTATTTTCTAAGAGTATAGAGTAGGTATTTGTCAAAATATTTTTAGAACTCAGCACATGACTGTGAGCGTTGACAATTGAAACAGTATCGTTTGTTCTCATCAGAGAGGTCAGTAATAAGAATCTATTCCAGACTGGGTAATGAAATCTAACTTTTTATCCTTCTATACTGTAAAGTAATTTCGGATGACGCACCTATATCTATATTAATTTCGATATTAGACTCATGTAAGTTCATTTCGTTAAAATTATAATAAAATGAATAAATATTTCAGGACATATCACACAGCGCCATCTAATCCCAAATAAAAATCGGTTACGATTATTTCTCTATGTGTTTTGTAAGTTGTTTTGAATAAATGGGAAATAAAAAACCTGGTTTTGAGGGTGAGTTTTTCACGTTTTTAGAGGTAAAAAACACGTATACTGATTTTAAGTGTAAGGACATCTCGAGGTTTAGTCATTAAATCCAGAAAGTAAACTAATAACTAAAGTAAACTCTAACATAAAGCCCTACATTAATTTTTTTTTGTTTTAAAACCAATGAAAAAGGAAAATTAAAAATTTTCATACATCATAAAATATCTGTTCACATACAGGCAGTGACACGCTTGGGAGCAATTCCGAGACATTGATTTATGGTCAGTAAAATTCAGTTTTTATAACACCTATCGAGCGGGGCGTGTCAAACTGAGTCACTATTCATTCTATTGAGCGATTTATTCGAATCGTGCTGAGTGAACGTTTCTATTGATTGCGCTTATTGCCGCGCTGCTGTTTGGGACTAACATGTGGTACAGAGCAACGTGGTATAGATTTTTTGCACAGTCTGTGTCTTTTCTGGTATAGATATTTGTACACGATCTTTGTTTTTTCTTCCTTGTCTAAGTTTAACAATAACCATATTACACACATTCTAACTAAGCGCATAAATAGAGAGTCTTAGAATTATTAGCATTTGCTAAATTAGTCAAGATATGTAGATAAACAAGAAATGAAGGTCAGGAAATTCAGCATGACAGCAAATAAATTATTAAGGGGAGATAGAGTAAATTCTCTTACAAATAGTGTACATAATTGGCTTGATAAATGCTTTGATGTAAAACAAAATTGATATGAAATTAATAATCAATATCTCTTCATTAGGCCACTTAGTTTACAAATGACAAATTCGTGATGTTAAGCATATACAAAGTTAACGATAGACTACATTGGCGTAATTCTCTAATTAAAAACGGGCCACACCTAGGTAGTTAGTAGATACTATAACCTATTCTAAAAATCTTTGCAATAAAAAATATCAGCTCTACGATGTGAGCCAATACATTTGCGTAGACAATACGTAGAGGCAAATCGTAGACAGCCTACGGTGCTACGCGCTACGCCGAGCTACGCCCGATGCATTCATTTATACTGGTTCGAAGCACTTTATAATCAGTCTGTTCCAAAGACATCACATGAAATGAGACACATTGGAAGAAATTTCCACACACATGTGTCAAATAAATCCACAGCTAATATCACATTTGGATTACTATTTGATCCCTTGCCATGGATATGTTGGATAAAGCTAAGTTCATATATAATTTTCTTGATAGACCAATCTGACATGCTATAAAAAGGCAGTCAACAAAAAGTTTCAGAGTCTTTCTTAATACGTACAAACACTGAATAGAACTCCTTTCATTATCAGTATTTCTGCAGACGTAACTCGAACAATCTGGACGTTTACGCTTTTTTATTGTGATTAAGTTTCTTTTTGCATATTTCATTTTATTATTTTTCTATAACTAGATGGTGAGGTGTAGGCAAGCAACAGGCCAAATTATATCAATAAGTAGTTGTCTATGGGTCGTATTGTGCACAAAGACTAAGCATCTTGCAAACAGAGTCGTATTGAGGCAGACATTTCAAACGGGGCTCTGCTATGTACATGCGTTTGACCCAATTTCTATGTTTGGTATAACGTACGTAGGTGATTAGTGAACTATTAATTGAGTTTGTAAGTTTGTGCTGAGTTGATTCAATCACGATAAACTTAGATTGTTTTTGGTTTGTGCTAGATTATTGAGAGCAACATCTTTGCATCATTTTCGCTGTTATATTTTTGCACACAGACAAAAAACATACTCGTTATATGGCACAATCTATCACACCGCGACACAGGTTCGCCTAGTGCGGTGTTTATAGTGCATTTATGTATAGTTTTATAATGTTTTTGGAGCAATAAACGAAATTTTTATTTATTTATTTATTATCTATGGATTTTTCCTAAAAAAAATAGAATAATGTTAAAAATGGAACGTTTCTACGTACTATATATGCTTCAAAAGTTAGACTTTGCTCAGATCCGTCGCTGTCGGCTTATACCGTATATCGGGAATAGAATTGAGATCGTAACGAGTACGGTTGTAGTAAAGTGATTTTATTTCCCCTCCACCTCGGGAATAGAGACGCATTTCACTGATATATGCAGAGATCGAATTCTTACCTTTAAATTTATATAGAATTTACGTGTAAAAATTTAGTCCCTATTTTTTACCGTAACTCTAAAAACAAATACGAAAAAATGCAGAGTTTAAACGTAGCTTTATAAACGAATATGCTTGCTTTTTATTTCATCAATGAATTTGATGATCAAAGGATCAAACACGTTCAATGATTACAGCTCACGATTCTAAAAGACCCGATATTCAGAGTCTAATTAAAAGTGGCTTTACCGGCGGATGTTTTTTCAGAGAAACAAAAAAAGCAAACTTCGGGAACCGCAAAATAACAGGAAAAAGCGGTTTTAAAAATTCTTTTACTCGGTTCGTGTTGCTAGCTACTAGGAGCGCAGCATTTGATGGAGGCGTTCCGTTGCTCTTGTTTTGAAAGCTGAAGTGCCAGCAGCCACTTTGCGTTCTGCCTAAGTCATAGCGAGGCTTTTTGACAAATGTATGTTGATGTTATACTTCTTAGCATGGTTATTATAATGGTTAGTCTAAATAGTACTACTGCGATTAGACGATACTTCGTACAAACTAGAATCAAAGAAAACTGAAACTAAGATGGTTCATATATTATATGTAATTAGCTTTTTTGACGTTCCAAAGGGTATACTACAAAGACTACTACTTTTTGATAATTGCAAATATATTATATACTAGCTGTGCCCGCGACTTCGTCCGCGTGGAATAAGTTATTTTGGGCATTGATTCTTTCATACACATTTTTTTTTTATTTTGAATCGTTTGCGCAGCGCACGCAACGGAAGCCCTCAAAGGTGAATAATTTTCCCCGTTTTTTTCACATTTTTTATTGTTTCTTCGCTCCTATTAGTTTGAGCGTGATGTTTTAAACAAACAAACTATTCAGCTTTATAATATCAGTAGTATAGATTAAGGTGTAGACACGAGAGAGAGCACTCTACGATAAATATGTATATCGCTAAAGATATGTAACTTTGAAATCCATCTCGCTCTTACCACCAAAGAGTCAAACATTTTACAGAATATGATTTTTAAAATCAGTCTGAGACTAAGCAAATACAAATATTTGTATAGGCAATTTTCTTACATTTATAAATAAGTAAAAGTACGTAAACTTTTAGTTTTCAAAAGTTGATCTAATGGCTCCCTCCATCCCCTGTAAAAGCGACTTCCAAAAAGCTCTCACACGTTGGAAAGCTGCCAACACTCTGATCCGTAATCACCATTGTTTACACACAAAACAAAACCTGCAATTAGAACAAACAACAAATATTAAAACTTGGCGTATAGTTGGTAAGCAATTGCAGCTTAATTGATTAGAATTAATTGGTTTAACAAAATGTTTTCTGATAACTGACAAATGTTTGAATACAGGATAAAAGTGGAAATTAAATAGTGTCCAAATAAAATTTGTGTTAAATACAAAAATTTACGAAATTTTGTTTCTTTTTTTGTGATTAGTACAAATATGTATATTTTAATAACATGACAATGTATGTAAGTCGGGCTATATGACTGTATTATTATGCAACAAATACCTCAAAATCAACGGTAACGCCACCCATAATTATGAGTTCCAGTTTATTTAAGTATGATCATATATGAATGTGACTTAAACATCATCGCAACAAAATAGCTGCCCAACAAATCACTTCCCCGCATTAAATGTTTATTTTTCCCAAACAATGGGCGCGAAAAGTTTCCACAAATAAGGTCGATGTTGAAATGTTTGTGGAAAAATCTGAAAAGGGTTACTTTGCCCTTGAACTGAAGAGTTGAGGCTTTTACGCAAAGTTAACATCAGTCTAGCAGGAACGTCGCTAATAAATTATGGATAAGAGCAAATTCGCGGCGAAGACGTAGAGATCGCTAGAGATTCTTAATGGTGTAGAAAGACAAATTGGTATACGAGAGACGTATATCTTAGGCCTTAGAATGTCGCGACGCTAGGTAAAAATGTCTCTTATAGGCAATATATAAAGATGTATGATAATTTTAAGGATTGATTAAAAAACGATTCTAAACTAGATAAGAAGTTTAATAAATCTCTAAAGAATATTTTAATCTAAGCGCAGCTGATTTTGTTTGCCACAGATACTCGTAAGTGCTTCATTTTTAGCTAGTTACTGATATAGCGGGGACTTTACTTCTAAGACAGTAAATGCAGCACCTAGAACCATGGGGAAAATGCACTATTCTTACTATTACTTGAGGTATCTGGAGGCACAGCTGTGTCCCCGCTAAATCGAAGTTAACTTTTCAAAATTCAAATAGAACTCGGACTAGGATAGAAATGAGGGTTACCGTTTTTGACATTATACCAACGTTTCTAGTAGCAATATTTTTAAGATAACATTTCAAACACCTCGCGATCGTGCATCTCTTGCAGAGTCTTCAAAGGCAGTAGCCCCCCTGACTAGAACATAACCTATGACAAACTTATGTTTTACTAGCTTTGCTCGCGACTTCATCCGCGTCGAATAGTTATTTTAAGCATCATATTAATTTTTGCAAACAACCTCAGCTTTATAAATTATAGCTGTTACCCATGACTTAAACCGTTTTTGAAGCGCACGCAACTGAATCCCTCATAGATGAATTTTCCCGTTTTTTTTTTGCCCGTTTTTCCACATTTTCCATTGTTTCTTCACTCCTATTAGTTGCAGCGTGATGTTATTTAGCTTAAAGCCTTCCTCGATAAATGGTCACTTCAAAACAAAAATAATTTTACAATTCGGATCAGTAGTTCCTGTGATTAGCGCGTTCAAACAAACAAACAAACAAACTCTTCAGCTTTATAATATTATAGTATAGATTGCAATAAAGGCGTACACAATAGTTAGGAATATTAAATTGGATGGAAAATTAACCCAAATGCTAACGGGGCACGGCGGATTCTCCTTCTACTTACATCGGTTCAAGTGCAAGGAGAGTCCGTCATGCATCTGTGATCCCGATGTTCAAGAAAGTGCTCTGCATGTTATCACTGAGTGCCCAGTCTTCGGTAGGCTAAGATTCGATACTGAAATGGAACTAGATGAAGATATTAAGATAGACAATTTATGTAACATAATAAATGATAAATACAAAAGACTTAAATTTCTAGAATATTGTAAAAAAGTAGTTATAATTGTAAATAATAGAAATAAGTAAACAACGGAACAACACCTCTGTATAATTGAATTTATATTAGAAAGTGTCCAAAACAATGCTAATTAGAAATTTAAATGAAAATGTAAACAGTCAGTAGGTAAATTAAATTAATAAAGTAGGTTGTAAGAAAAATTGTAAAGTAGTTCGTAAGAAAGCGTAGATTAGGTTCCCCCATAAACCGCCTGGGGAGTTAGATGTATTCAAATAATAAAAAAAAAAAAAAAAAAAAAAAAAAAAAAAAGCGGAATTATCACTCGCACCATTCTACGACTTACGTTGTAAAGGCGTGGAGTGCGTCGCCGCCGTAAATAGGTACCTAATAAACGTACCGCGTATTTTGTAACGAGTATAATTTATCGAATTGAAATAATGTACGCACGTCTCATGTCTCGTGGAGCTAATTTGTACGCGGAATATTTTACCATACTACCGCATTTACGAACGTTGCGGTCTTTGGTAATAAAGAAATCATCATCAACATCAACGACAATTTCTTTGATTATACTTTTTTATCTAGAACGGGTTTGCACTTGGCCATAGTTTGCCTGATAGTAAGCAAAATCTATGGCCTAAAATGGAGCGTGCTTACCCGATAAGAACCGATTAATTCTATTACGATTATTATTTGAAGATCGCTGGATTATTGTGAGTGGGGAACAAAGAGAATGAAAATAAAAATACTGCTCTCAATTTTTTGTTGATAGTCATCAAGCTTTCAGCTATTAACACAAACAAATGTAAATCGTGTATGTAATTTATTTATAACAGAGAGTATACCACTCTTTAGTGTTTCTTCTATATCGCATGTTTGATAACATTTATTCACACAAAATTCACTATGCTATTATTACATACAAATGTTAATCAATATGTTTTTTACAATTATTTTATAAAATTTTATACTCACAAAGTCAAATGAATTCTTTGTAAATCCTGAGAGGTAAGCGTGATTCTATCAGACACTTGTCCTGGATTTCTTTTTATTCAAACTTTTAAATTTTAAATTAAAAAACATAAGTCAATAGCCCGGATATATTCAAGTCAGTAAGATACCATCTATATTTAAACTTCCAACAGTATAGCAAAGATTTCGCCCTAGATCACAGCAAGAGCCGGCGAGGAAAATTGAAACAAGATTCTGATATGCAGATGTAAAACTACTAAAGATCGGAACATATTGAATCTGGAGAACATATTGGAAACGTAAGACAGCGCGGAGAGCACGAGGTAGAGGGTTCAAGTTGAACCCCACTACTCATGTGTGTGTGAGTGTGTGTGTATATTTTATAGTGGTATTTGTTTTAAAATAATACATAAAAAATATTTATTTACAAGTCTTAAACATAATATTAAACTTAGTTGACGCGACGCATGACCAAAATGCTGGCCTTATCAGCATTGCCATCCAGCGTGGTAATGCGGCCAGTATGCTGGGCACGCTGCCCTCTGGTAGTGGGCTGGAGCACTTAGACTATCTCTAGGCTTTTCTAAAGATTTTCTAAGTGCCCCTTTTTTGTAGTAGTCCGAAGTAGTATGTTTAGTTTTTCTTCCCTTGTTTTTATATTTTATTATTTTAAATAAAATATTATATCAAACCATATCTACAAATATACAATATACCTACCTAAAATAAGATATGAAGCAAAATAAAATTAACAAAATTTATAAAAATAATATAAATGTTTTCAAATAATATCTATTTCAATTCAAGTAACTCAATAAACGACTTTTTTTAAATAATATTTTTAGGAGCATTCAAAACAGAATCAAAGGGCTATTTTTATTTTATTTACAATCAAATTTGGTGACTCTATGGAAATCTTTATTAAATGAGGAAAAAATAATTATATCGAAGCAATACAACTACAAAATTTATGTAGATTTATCTCGTGAATTCCTAAATACAATTAACAAAAGTTTTTTTTTCAATCAAAACCACTCATAAAATGTTATGCGTAACCAGTTACCCTGCATACAAGACTAGACATAGAGGATCAAGACTAGTAAGTGAGTATAAGGGCTAGATGATAGTGTCAGCCGGATATTGCGATACGTTCAACGCCGCCTCTGCACGTCGCATTGCGCTCTCAAATATTCATTATGAGTATTGTATCTCGCATTTCATGAGGCTCATCTAAAATCTATACAGGCAAAACTGTAAGTGATCAGTGTCTGTGTAATAAATAAATAAAATAATCTTTGTTGGAAAATAAAAATACGTTTTTAGGTAATCGTGTACTCGAATGACATTTGACATAAGCTTACAATGTTTGTTAAATTAGAGTGCTTACAATTAACACTTATAGCGCCTCTCTTTTTGTGTTGAATTCAAAAGTAATTTCATTTTGACGCTAATGAAATATACAAGACATCAGAATCTTTATAATCCTATTCTCGTAATTTTATTTCATCAAACAATACTCACTACTTATCCGTATCTTCTTAACATCCAATCACGGTATCGTTTTTCTTCAGAGAAGGGTACAAATAACTTCCAAGAGATACATAAAATCACCACCCGTGGCTTTATTCGATATCCTATGGGAGCCGTATATCGTAGGAAGAAGAAGTACATTCCTTAAGTATTTTATGGTACAACCTATCTTACACTGAATTTATCGCAAACCCAAAAAACCGTTACCTTGTGAGAACAAACAAACCTCTTGATAGTCTATTTATTTTGTAGTTATAAACTTAAGAGGCTCCAGCAGTTACTAAGGCGGCTACGAAAATTTACTGTTACTATATCTGATTATGTTAGGCAAAGGTCGACGCGGTCAGTCTTTGGATGGGTGACCAAAAAGTAGCATTCCATTTTGGGCGCTTCCGTGGGTCGGACAAGAAGAGAGTTGTTATAGTACGTCAGAGGTCCTTAAAGCGGCTTGAAAAACTCTTGACACCAGAGTTGACCACTCTGATTCGATAAGAAGAAGAATAGCTGATACTGAAATCACAACAGATAGGTGATTCAAATTATTAAAAAATAACAGAAAAAAGTGACATACACATACACCGAAAACAACATTTCTGAGTAATTTAAAAATTATTATACAACTAGTGGATGCCCGTAGCTTCGCTCGCATTATTTCGGGATTAAACACACCAAAAATCATGATGATGCGTTCATTCGGTTTTGCGTGCTGGGCGTTTAAATAAACAGACAAATAGATAAACATAAAAACAGATAAATAGACATAAATAATAACGTTTATTTTGACAGGTAAGTATAGCTGTAGCGAACATTTAAAAATTTTACTATGAGATAGGGCTTATGACTATACAATAGTTGGTGATCCCTGGACATCAAACTAGGTCAGCACCTGTGTGATGATGTCCAGAAATAATATCTAAAAACGTGTTCTGTTATAATATCCAAAAACGTGTTCTGTTATCGATTTAAAGTATACCCAAAAAATTTTTTTCTGATATCTTCAGTGTATAGATTTTTCCCCTCTTCAGCTTTATTATATGTATCTCTCTGTAGATCACTGTACGGCTGAACTCATAAGAGTATTTTTTTCGGTAATGAATTAAATAGTGTCATAACTCGCAATTAAATTTTAATTCCATACTAATGCAAATGTGTACCACAAGTTCTTCTACTAACCGACTGAATTTCAATTATTAATAATCATAACATTACTCTTTATGTTTCCAGCTGTAATATAAATATGTTCATAAAATTTTGTGAAAAAAAAAGCAATTAATTATATGGAATTCCATACCATTAATTACTCGGTTCGGAATAAGGCAACATTTTCATAGGTCAGAGAAAATTAATCATTTTGAACGGAATAAATGAGGAAAGGGTCGGAGGGTGTTTTATTATAATGATTCCAATTAGGGGTTTAATGTTTGGAGCAGTAGCATTTTATAGACGACCCAAAGTCACGAGAAAAACCTAAATGTGAAATAAAATAATTAAAATTAATATTTTTAAATTTTTGCTTACATAAATAATTATAAATCTTGCGGGTAAGTTGTCTTGTACTGATTGCATTTTTATTTATTTTATTTTGCGGTATTTAGAAGCAGTAGATATGTTCATATACTTGTTAAAATTGTAAGTCAGTTGTTAAGCTATATCAGAGGCTCTTAAGGTGGTTTAAAAACTCTGACAACAAAGTTGGCCACTCTTATACGAACTTACTTATGCTTGTTTACATTACATTTTGACAATACTTTATAAGTCAAATCTATACTAATAATATAAAGCTGAAGAGTTTGTTTGTTTGAACGCGCTAATCTCAGGAACTACTGGTGCGAATTGAAGAATTCTTTTTGTGTTGAATAGACCGTATATCGAGGAAGGCTTTCGGCTATATAACATCACGCTGCAACAAATAGGAGCGAAGAAACAATGGAAAATGTAGAAAAAACGGGGGAAATTATTCATCTTGCTCTGCGAAAACGGTTCAAGTCGTGGGTAACAGCTATAATTTATAAAGCTGTAGAGATTGTTTGCAAATATAAATATGATGCCCAAAATAACTATTTCACGCGGACGAAGTCGCGAGCACAGTTATAGTAGTATATATTATGTCTGTAACAAACATGTTATATTTGGTATTAATATTATGCCGCATGTCAATATTTGTATACGTCTATTGCCTAGTGTGTAGTATATGGTAGTCTATGACTATTTCGTCTATGGTTCGGGGCTTGTAGAATCCGTAACTCTTTTCGTACACGTTCATGATTATAATGGCTGCCAATAGACAAGTATTTTAGAGATTTGTGGGATAGCAAATTACAACCTGTAGGTATTTGCCTAATCCCTCTTTTCGAAGGATTCTTAATCCAACCTGAGCCGTTGTAATAATGAGATTCTCTCGAATTTAAATTTAGTGAAAACAATTTTGTTAATTTGTCCTTTCTTTGGGGCTGAAGTGCGTAATATTTAAATTAGTTGCTTGAGTAACAAAGCGCTTTGAGCCTATTGAGTAGATCGGTGCCCGCCTAATAATTATAAAATTAGGCGCTAGACGTAAATCTATTCTATTTCTAAATTACTTTGCAGCTTTAAAGATAAAATTGAGTTTTTACAAAGCTGAATGACATTAAACTATTGATTGGTGTAAGTGAACACAGATTGCTCATAATAAATAAGCTAAAAGTTAATACATACGTCTCAAAACCCTCATTAAATTATGAATGAAGCATAAATCAAACCTGTATTTATTTTATTTCAACTAATTTTTTTTATTTATTTATATCAACTCTAAAAATCCCAAATCTAACTGGCTCTCAATGTCTCCCAAGACGATTGCAGGCATTTTTCAAACTCTAAATCAATATGAAGGCGAATAGAGCAGCCCGATAAGGGTTGCAAAATGGTTGCAAACCTCTTGATGGCTACTCCCCACCGTCCGGGGAAATTTACTACCGACCGATAACGAAAATGGCGAAAAAAACACACAATAATCGGTGTAAATCGTTTTTTTCTGCGGCCAAATCGGTGTGAATGGTATTTGCGATGGCATTATTGGGTCTTTACATTTTTTAAGCGTCTCACAACTGCTTGGGACGGTCCCTAAAGATTGATGTTTTCGTGTTGGGTTTTAGAGATTTTGCGTATTGGAAATGTCTAAAATATTTGGTTGAATAAAAAATATTCTCATTGAAGTTTTTCTTTACATAGTCAGAACAAATAACAGTTGCTGGTTAATTTTAATATTAAAACTTTCGTGAGACATTTTATCAAAAGATTAACTAAAACGGTTTTCACTCACGTGTAAATCGCGTAAATGGTTTACGCGTTTCGGATGTTATGACACCCATCTTCAAAACGTTCGTCCTGGGCCGCGGCAACACGCAGACAGAGCAGAGCAGAGACGCAGAGTTTTTTTAGTTGCTGGTTAATGTTTATTTTTTTTTTGATTCACACTACAATCTGCAATTTCTGTTTGTTGGTAAAAAACATAACATCAAAGTAATTTTCCTTTCTTTCGAGCAAGAAAAGACAACACTATCTACTAAAACACAGCCACAGCCAGCCCCAACGGAAGACCAGCGCTGGTTGCTTCCAGTAATCAGCATTATGCTTAGTTGGGGCTGTGGTGGGGCAGACTTATTTATGTATTTATTTATTGTATGTATGTATGTATATTTGGTAAATCTGTCTCAATAAATGTATTTTCTATTTCTAAAACCACTAGAAATCAAATGGTCCACAAATTTAGACAAGGGTGTGCAAAATTATCCACTAACCACAAAGTCTACCATCAAATTGGTCGATTAAAACTCGTCTGCCAACTTTTATACCCACCTCTAGTTAACAAAACGTCTCAAGTTAAACTCAAGTCAAGTAAGTAGTCTCTTAATTAACCGTCGTTTACCTAAGCTAGCTTAATGATAGAGTACGAGACATTTACAACTTGGAACTTGGTTGGAGTTGGATTATTTTAATTTGATTAATAAGGAACTTGGGTTGTAATTGGTTGTAAGTCGCGCTGGGTACGAGGCGGTTGGTCTTTGAGGCGTAAACACATTTAAAGGTATTTAGCTTCGTAATTAAATAAATTATTCAGGAATAACATTAACAGAGTGTTTAATTTGGATAAGCTTATGATTTCGATTCGTATGGCTTTGTTTTGTTGTGTCTGTATCTGCCTTGCAACACAAGTACATCATTTCTTTCTTGGCACCTAGCAGCCCATTAAAATGTATGTCTAAAACTAAGGAAGAGCCTACACTCCACAATGCAGGTAAATTACATCCTAGTGTGGAGTGTACGGTGCAAAGTTGTATAAGTACCTAAATTTTTGCTAAATAAAGTTATCCTTATCCTTATCTTTATTTTAATTTCATGAACCGTCTTCATTTGTATTGTTTTTATCAAAAGTTAGTTTAGAATAGTTCTTTCATTTATCTGGAAAACTCAATACCATACAAAATAGATATAAAATTCCTATTAAACGTTTATCATACTTCAGCTCTCCTTTGATTGAATTCACCTTTTGTCCGAAAAGCCAGACAACGGTCCAAACTGTTCAAATACGCAGAATTCTCTAAACACAATAATCCCACTATGATGTCTGGCATTTGTCTAGAAAATGTATCGGAGAGGCATTATATTATTTTATCTAGCGATTTTCAAAGGGAAACTTAATCTGTTTTACTGCGTAAGCACGCACTATACTAGACCACAAATGATTGCTAACATAAAGCAAATTATCTTCAAGCTAAAATCTTTTGCTAGTTTAAAATCTTTTTACATAATGTTACTGGTAACAATTACAGATTAATGTTGTTTATTAACGTCAATATAATTAATTAACTGCATCGTCGCATTATGTCATACGACTTGAAGTGAACTATTGGGTCTATCTTATATATATAAAGCCCTCTTTATACTGACACCAACGTATCTAAAAAGTTGTCTTTCGAGTCACGCGAGAAGCTTTTAAATCGAAATAAATTCAGTTTTCGCTAAAGCAACGGCCAATTTAGATTTTATTGCTGTGTACATAGAAAAATACGCGAATCTAGTTGTCATAAATCTTTAAACTCTTATCCATTTTCCTATGCTAAAATCTATGATAAAATCAGTGGCGAAAAATGCTGTTATGCTTTTTCAGAAAATGATTCTAACAAGATGGATTCAGGGAATATACTTTTCAAGCTTTGTGTATTTTACAAATTCATTTATAAATACTGCTACATATTTCATTATTGATTATTTTAAGCTACACAGGTATAAGTAAAAATCAGAATTAGACTTTCTACAATAATTTGCCGTTGAGTATGAAAAAATCCTAAATTATTTTTTTAGTTTATTGTCCAAAAACATGAAACTTACAAACTAGCAAGCAAATAAAATGATTTGGATATAATATAAAGAGTATGATTAGGTACTCTGAGAGCCATACTAAGATTTCATCAAACTTTATTTCTTCTTTTTTCGGATAACAAAAGTAGATCTTCAAAATATCGAATAACAAGCCAATAATTTTGCTTCTACATTAACCCGTCGAGAGTCCGGCCACCCCTTTACTTTATGAGGAGCGAAAACTCGGCCCATTTTTTTCGTCCTTATAAAGGCGGTCATACACCATGGTTTTCATTAAAATAGAATTTATTATTATTGTTGTAGGTATATTTGTATTGTGTTACTTTCTAGCAAATATCGGATATCTTGTAATTTTAAAAACACGTCCGCCTATGCCAGTTCTTGTAGGCCTATCTAGCAAATTTAAGGGTTTTAGACTAATTAACAACACATTTGTTATTATTTAAATAAATTTCAAATAATACACATTAACGATTTTTCACTAGTTCCCGTTATAGATACAATGATATATCAGCTTATATATTGTACATTCCCCCTAAGCCTAGTACTCGCGCAGTTCGTAGGCCGAGCTGTGGTATGCTCGTCCACTTCACGGGACATAAAGCTTTTATGGAGATACACGGGCGTCCCATGGGCCAATTTATTCTATGGCCCAGCACTACTAGCTGACATATGCCCCAAACATATACTTTATTCCGAGAGGCATTTCCTGGGCCAACTCTATACAGCCATTTATTATTCTTTGACACTGTGAAGATTACTTCACCATTATACTTGTTTACTTTCTTTTATTACTTATAGCTTTCACATAAACAAATTGGAAAATAGTACTACGAAGCTCAAAGAATGGATTTATCAACGACCAGACTTTATGTTTCCATTGTATCAACAAATTTTACACAAAAACACATTAAACCGTAGTGAATTTGGTTCCAAAACAAAGCTCTTTGTTGTTGAAAAACTGACAACATCAGTGTGAAGGCGAAGGTTGTTTTCAGCGACCGCGGATTAAGTGGAACAAGCTTTAAGGTGCTTTAAAGTTCGAACCATTCCAAAGTCAATTTTAAAGTTATTTGCATATTTTGTGTTTTCCGGACGAGATTGGTTCGGCATCGGAGCCGATATTCCAATATTCATTAGGCGGATACCGATCAGTTAGGTAACTCAGCTTTAGGTAAAAATTAAACAGAGTTTTTCTCGGCTTAGGACGGGCCGGTGCTGCAATCTTCGAGGGAATTACCCTGAATTTATATGGGGAGTTTAATTTTATCTGATAACTTTGTGAATTGGCGGCTTTAACAAAGCCAGCTGTTTTGTTTTTATTATCTTTTTTTGTTACGGTTAAATAATTAGTGTAAGGAAAATAGAGAAAAACACAGTTTGGACCAACCATAAACACGAAGCGTGCGTAAAACTGGAAGGCGGCTCATTTTGGATGCAAACTTCCTGCCAACGTTTTCAAAAAGCGGAGCGGCGTAAATCGCGAGCACAATCTCTTTAATCAAATCGGCTTGGAGCGCAATTGTTTTCCGAACCCGTAACCTCCAACAGAAAACTAACATCAAAGCGTAAGTAAGCAATCCAGGCGACATCAGAAAAGCTATGAATGTAAATCAAGTGGAACCTCATCAAAGTTGGTGACGGGCCTGGGGCGGTTCCCAACTCATTTTCATATTACGCTCGCTCCGCGATGCGCGCAGCGGATTAGGACAAACTTTAATGCCCTTTTCGCTTACGTTGGATTTTTTCAGGGCTGATTAGAATGGGTAAAAGGTTCTGTAAAGGGCGTTTTGTGTTGCTGAGACGGCTTTGTTTTTTATTGGTTTTGTATTGAAAGGAAATAATAAACCAAATTTTGTTATTTTCTGTCATATACGAGTATGATATGTTTTTATTAACTAGATCTCTATGTTCTATGTGTATGTATCTGAAATATAACGGAACTTTTTAAATCCTTATAATCAAATTATTATATGAGGCGAAAGTTTCTGCTCTGTCTTAGAATATATGAGCTGGTGATGATCATGATATAACAAATCAATTTTATCACTGTAGGTTATTTAATCATACAAATACTGATATTTTAAATTTGAGTAGATATAAACATAATAAATATTTCCATATAAAAACTGAACTCTCTAACGGGCGAAATCAATGAACTTCGTAAGTAAAAGTTCCGAGGAAGCGTTGTGATTTTTATCGGAAGTGCAATCTGAGCTAACCCAAGGTGAAAGGTCGAGAAAGGGATACAGTTCCAAGAAACTCAGCAAATATTTCCGCTAACACTGCGAATAAAAGTAGACCGAAATTTTATTAATTAAATGACTTGCGGTTCACCAAGCTGAATAGGATTTTGATTGTGGTGCAAATAATTAATTTGCACGCTGTTTTGTTGTGCCTGTTATGTTTTTTAGGAAACGAAATTCGAAAACTAAGATATTGTAATTTCATTGCTATGACACGTTATTTCCAAGATTTGGTCTTAGCTTTTCATCTTTGTTATGTAATTATGAATAGTACGTGTATCTACCTACAATGATACATTAATAGGCTCAAATGTAGCGACTCAATGGAAAGCAATAGAAAAAAATATACAGTTACGTTATTAATATCACGTGAAACGTCTGTTATTTGTTCAACCGTCTATCCCTTATCAAACTTAGACTAGTTTATGTAACGTTTTTCAAACTCTTCTTTGTACAAAAAGGTCAGATATCCTAGAAAACTTAACCTATGTTTGCCCTTAACATACGTTTTAGGCTTAAAATAATTGTCAAGCACAAAGAGCCCAGAAATAACTTACTATATCAAACCCACGTAAGTAAAATGAATTCATATTATGTAATCCTTTAGAATGGATAGAAACAACCAAATAGAAGATATGTTAATTAAGGCATCATTGTTGTATCTTTTCAAGATAATATTCGCCTTCTAGATATAATTATAATTTGATTAAATTAATTGTTAAACAGCTGACTAATAAATCTGGGAATTAACAAACAAATCAAGCTATTAAAAATAATCATAATACGCCTGATTTAATATTTTAATGAATTTCTTTAAAATTTTAAACGTGTCATTAGATTTTAATCATCATCTCTGTTCCCTGTATATTCTAGCCTGAGCAATCGTTTTGTCACTCAGGAGCAACTTAAAATGCCGGTGCCTTCGTAAGAGTTGTTTCGACAAAACTGCATTTACATGGCGCCTCTCATTTACAATTCCATTCCTAATCATTTACTAGAGTTACCCAACCGCAAATTTTACTCGGAGTTGAAAAAGTGGTTGATGAGTGAGAGTTTTTATACAGTAAAGGAGTTTCTGGACAAAACAGCTTGTAGATTTCATGTTTACCACGAAAAATAATAAAATTATAAGAAAAATTAGTATATTTAATGAATTTTAATCAAGTACCTTCTATATGAATTTAAGAAAAAATATTATATTTGCGTACCTTATGTAAGGTTGTAATGGTGAAACTTTATATTAATTAAGATCTACTGTACCCATTTTACATGCGAATAAATGACATCTGAATCTGAATCTTAAAAAAATATGAATAAAAGTCTTTTCCTCGTTTATCATTATCTTAACTAAGTCACCTGGAACGTTTGCTATCCTAAATAACTTAACTTAAATAGGAACTTCAACTCGCTAAATCCAAGCGAATCAAACTTAACTGCCCTTAAATGTTTAGGTCTGTAGAGCTGTAGTAAAATATTTTTAGATAGTTAGATATTTGGGTTAGCAAAAACCTTTGTAGGAATATTTTACCGAGCATGATATAAGGTACTGCCTATTATTTTTCATTTGTATAGAGATGGAAAGACTTCGTACTCTTGGGTAGATCGGTACTTGTATAAGTAAAAACATATACACTTGTACATTAAATGTAATAGGCGTAATTAAGAGACTCTATTAGTAAAGCTGTAGTCCTATTAAATTGGTACTCTGCTATGTACAAGAACAATCTCACTAACCGATTTGAAACCAACATATATGTACATAACATATGTACTATCTTATTTCTACGTAAAACATGTCGCAAACCGTTTACCCCATTTGAAAAATAGATCGTCATAAAGAGAAGACACACATCTCAGTCATCGATCTCCGGCGGAGTGGTTCGTGACGTCATTCCTCTATGCAGTTGACAGGTTCAAAGCGCGCCGACTATTTAATGCAACGACTATAAAATCCATCGGCAGATATGACACGTAGTGTAGGGGACGTGGGGAAACGATCGGCAGTTGTTGAAGTGAAAACTGCAGCTATTTGCAAGAGATGGCTGTCGCATTGAGTTTCTTAGAAGTGTTGTTTATTAGTGTACAGTTTAAGTTCTTAAGTGAGTGTAAGATTAAGATGTTACTACATGAGGATATTTTTATGGGAAGCCTTATATCACTCCTCCTCAGAATCAATTTAGAACCAGACTAGAAACATTATAGGGACCCATTAACTCCAACTTCAAGCGGCGAGTGTATCACAGCGGTTCCAGTGTCTGCTTTTCTTCCAGACACACCCTGGTTCGAATCCAGCCGTACACCATTGATTTGTATTTTCAAGTTATGCGTAAATTTGCACTCGCTTAACTGTGAAGGGAAACATTGCGAGGAAACCGACATGTTTGAGGACCACAATATCCGAAGACATGAGTCTTCCTTCATCCGTGGAAAGACCTGGGCGCCCCCCTCAACAGAACTCCCTAACTAATTAATCTGCGGGGGATACACGACCCTTAGTCATGAGGAAATACGACTCAAGAGACAGGGAGAACATAAATTTAAGCACAAATGTATTATTTTACAACGTTACTTATAAAATATCTCTCCACCCGTGTGGTCACGTCTAGTGGTCACGTAGCGGACAGGACTCCTAACGAGACGCCTGTACCTACACATAGCAGGCTGATGGTTAAATGTAACTCCATTGCCATTTTACACCTATTGTGTATGTGCAAGTGAATTTATACGTTGTGCAGTGATGGTTTTATCTGAAACCTTGCTTTACAGGACCATTTCAGTACCTAGTGCAAGTTTCCAGAAACTGCACGTAAGAATGTAGGTATTAGACTAAGTTTCTTGTCAAGAAATATTTTAAATTGTTAAGGTATTAATCATATTAAAAGCAATTTATCACACCATTAAAAAAATGTGTGTTTAATTTATATTCATTTATTTTCGTAAATCCTATTTACACGTCCAATAAAACTTATTTAATTACTAGCTGGTTCCCGCGACTTCGTCCGCGTGGAATAGTTATTACCATAAAAACGGGTTAACTCAAAAGGAGTTAACCTTAAAAGATAGACATATACTGTTGCAGACATTTTATTTGATCATTTCAAGAAAAATCATTTTTTTATACATAATTTTGTGATATCTTGAACCGTTTTCTCAGCGCATGCAACGGAAGCCCCTCAAAGGTGAATAATTTTCCCCGTTTTTTCCACATTTTCCATCATTTCTTCGCTCCTATTAGTTGTAGCGTGATGTTATATAGCCTAAAGCCTTCCTCGATGAATGGTCTATCAAACACAAAAAGAAATTTTTCAAATCGGACCAGTAGTTCCTGAGATTAGCACGTTCAAACAAACAAACATACAAACAAACAAACTCTTCAGCTTTATATATTAGTATAGATGTACATTTTTGGCAGTCTATTTTATTTCCCTCTTTCACCACAGAATACTTATTCTAATTACTATTTTCTTGCCGCAATGGAGCGACGGAGCAAAGTGATGTTGGTATGGAGATAGTACGAAATTAGAATCCTATGAGTAATTTGCTCCAGTTGCTATTTTATGTAACAGTCATAGTAGCATTGGAATTAAAGCATTTTTTTCGTTTGTTGGTAAGGACTTCTTTCAAGCCGCAAGGGTTATCATTATTTAATTTGTATATATGTTTTTATGTAAAAGTATGACCAGACGTACGCAGTCACTAAGACAATAGTCTATAATAATCATCTCTAAAAATATATTTCGTATTACTTCCTAAATGCAAACATCTGATAAGTTCCTCCCATATACTACCTCCCATATACTATATATCCCATATAATGCTACTGTTTACAATAGATTCAGTTTGTAAAAATACTTTCCTTATAATGTATTTATTAATTGTATAGACATAAATAATAATTTGTGCATGCTGTGCTTAACTTAAACAGGTAGTACATTTAGTTATTATTTAGTTAGTTTTATTTAGTTTATAAAAATACTTGTGTAACATAAATGTAACAATGTCATTACCAATGTTGAGCCAAAATAAATAAATATAAAAAAATATAATTTTTTTTTTTTTTTTTTTAACATGAAATAGGCTCACGCTTGACTACAACTTGCCTGATGTTAAGCAACGTTATAGTCTACGATGTAGCGCGCTTGCCTAGAAGAAACCGGTTTACTCTCGACTTGAAGACCGACAAATTATAGTTTAAGGGGAATAGAGATTCGGGCAAGGAGTTCCACAGTTTGGCTGTTCGCACGATGAAAGTCGAAGCAAAACGCTTGGTGCGAGTCTTTGGAACCTCAACTGTATATCGGTGCCTCCTTGCCGTGCCTCTACTCGTGCGATGGTGAAATGGGGCTGCAGGAATTAAATTATGCAATTCCTCCGCACACTCTCCGAAATGCAACCTGTAAAAAACCGAAAGACTGGCCACCTTACGGCGGTGCTCAAGGCTTTGTAATTTTGAGCTACAGAGTGAGTCTTTCGCGATGAGATTTTTTGCCCGTTTCTCAATTAACTCTAACGCCTCAAGCTGGTACTTGGCAGATCCATCCCAAAGGTGCGAACAATACTCCATACATGACCGAACTTGCGCTTGATACAAGGTCAGCAGCTGTTCTGGAGTGAAGTATCGTCGCACCTTCGAGAGGATTCCCAGCTTCTTGGCTGCGAGTTGAGCTGTAGACTCAATATAGGAGCCAAAGTTGAGGGTCGGAGTCAAAGTGACACCTAGCAACTCTAGATGGTCGGTGATGGGCACGGTTACATTACGGAAAGAGGGCGCCAGTAGGAATGGCCTCCTCTTTGCAGAGAAAAGACACGCTTGTGTTTTCGAGGCATTAAACTTAACCAGATTGGCATCGCCCTACTCAGAGACTACCGTGAGGGAAAAGTTTAAGCGCTCGATCATGGCTTCCCTGCAAGACTGGATCTCGGTCGCACTAGCTCTAGCGGTGGACATATAGCTCTCTACAACAGTGCTGTCATCTGCATACCCAAAGGTACCGGGCTTCAGCAGATCATTAATGTGCAGCAGAAAAAGTGTTGCAGAAAGCACTGATCCCTGGGGAACTCCGGCATTAATCGCCATAAGATCAGACGAGCAGCCATCAACGACTACCCGAATAGATCTATCCCTCAGGAAATCTGATATCCATACGCAAAAACTAGTAGGTAGTCCAAACGATGAAAGCTTGCTGACTAGGCCGTCATGCCAAACCCTGTCGAAGGCTTTAGAAATATCTAGAGAAACTGCCAGGGCTTCCCCGTATTTCTCAATAGCCTCACTCCAGATGTGTGTAGCGTACACTAGAAGATCCCCAGTGGACCGGTTCCGGCGGAAGCCATATTGCCGGTCACTGAGGAGGTCATTAGACTCTAGGTACGCCAGGAGCCTGCCGTTCAGGACACGCTCCATGCTCTTACAGAGCACGGAGGTGACCGAAATGGCCCTGGGCATTGGCAGGGTCAGCACGACTACCTTTTTTGGGCACTGGTTGCACGTTAGCCAGCTTCCACGTCTTCGGCACATATCCAGTCGCAAGAGAGAGCCGAAACAAGCGCGTCAACACAGGAGTCAACTCAGCTGCACACGTCCTCAGAACTATGGCTGGAATACTATCAGGGCCACTGGCTTTATTCACATCTAGACTACGAAGTATTTTCCGAACCTCCTTTTGGCGGATACTTATGTCAGGCATTGCAGCCGTTGTGCCAGGAGATGAGGGAGGTGTCGTACTACCAGCATCTAGACGAGAATTTTCCGCGAATATAGAGGCAAACAAGTTTGCCTTTTCTTCGGCGGTGTGAGCCAATGTACCGTCGGGTTTCAGCAGTGGAGGCAGTGAGGGGCGACAGAAATTCGTTTCAACCGATTTAGCTAGGGACCAAAACGCTTTGCTATCTGCTGGGTACGAAGCTAGTTTGTTCCCTATTCGACTAATGTGGTCGAAACGCGCTTTCTGCATGACCTTCTTGCAGGACTTGGCAGCCTTGTTGAATGCTTTTTTCTTAAGGCGTATGTCCCTGGCTTTGCGGCTTCGAGCATCGACCCAGGCGAGGTAGGCATCATGCTTCAGTGCTTCCGCACGTCCACATTCAGGTCCAAACCACGGGCGAGCTTTACCAGACAGAGTCAGGTCTGAGTACGGAATGTAATACTCCATACCCAGCTTAAGGACATCTGTGACGGCATTAGCGCAAACGGTGGGATCTCCAGAAGAAAAACATACTGGCTGCCAAGGGTAAGATGAAAAAAAAGAGCGCATCTCATCCCAATCTGCTGACTTGTATCGCCACAGCCGCCGAGAGCCCTTAGGGCTGGGGTCGGGCGGGGAGTAGACAGATACAGACTTCACCAGACAGTGGTCGGAGTTGCCTAAAGGCGATGAGATCGACACAGAGTATCTGTCCGGTTCAGTAGTCATCAGAAGGTCCAAACAATTAGGTGTATGCCCATCCACATCAGGTACCCTCGTAGCACCTTGGACCAGCTGGGTGAGATCTAACGCTAAAGCAAGCTTCCGCGTCTCCCTTCCAGCATGATCTGTGATCTGGTATGGGAACAGCCACTCCTGGTGGCGGCCGTTAAAATCCCCCAGAAACACTAATTGGGCCGTCGGGTACTTGAGAAGAGCAGCATCCGCCGCCTCACTGAGGTATTCTGTGAGCTTAGTCGTCTCCTGGTCTCCGGTGTGCGAACGGTAGACACAGGCGTAGAGAATCTTCTCATCACCCGTGTCCAGCAGCGCCCAGAGAACAGAAAAAGATCGGTCTTCAAGATTACGGAGACGCTTAACACAGATGTCGTCCCGGACGTACATGCAAACCCCTGCCCGAGCCTTAAAATTGTGCTCAAGGGTATAACCCGGGTATAGCAAATACGCCGTGTCCGACGGACATCGGATCTGCGTCTCCGTGAGAAAAAGGAGAGCTGGTCTTTCGGTCTCAAGGTGGTAATGGACCGCGTTGATATTGGAGTGCATCCCCCTAATATTAGTGAGATGCACTTTCAGAGAAAGGGCGTGCTTCCGCTGTTGGACCGTTTTTCTCCTGTTGTTCCTCTTCATAATTCGAGAGTTGACGGTGAGGAGGTGGCAGTGGGGTGAGGTCTTCGACTACGCAGACCAGCAGACACTTTACAAAAGACTGCACCAGTGGGGAGCTAGTTTGGAGGCATCGGGGACGCCCGTGCCCCCCCAGGGATGTTCATCGGGCCCTTTCATCCGGGCGCCAACCGGCACGATGACGCATCCCCGGGATTTTTCGCGAGTTGGCGGGACAGCCTTTCATGAGCGGCTAACACACTACTTGGGTCCCCTACTTACTGCGGTCGGCCAGCGGAGAACCGTGCCACGGATCCCGCTTACCTCCAGAACTAGCTACCCAGTACAGTCATAGTGTCAGCGTCTAGTACGGCTATACGCGCAAGCAAAAAAACAGCTACCCCGACCCAACTCCTCGGACGGTGTCATCGGAGCACGCGTCGGAACACGGCTAGGCCGCTTGGCGACGCGACCTAGTCCGATGGGTGGTCACTAACCGCGGCCGAAGCCTACCACCAGTGAGTTGCTGCCTGGTTTGCACCACCCAGGGACCACGTGTGGGGATACGAAATAAGGGTACTCTCCCACGGACGAGGGCAGCTCAATCCCCATATAGGATAATGAACTTGCGCTCACAAAAAATATATCACGTTTAGATGGATTACACCGGTCAAACCAACTTTACCATAACTGGTATACAGTGAATGCCGAAATTCGTTAAGTTAAGTACAGGTGCTATCAATATCTTTTTACCGTTATAGTATGTGATTTCAAAACTGGTTTAAACACGTGCTTTAATAAATAAGACGTAGCAATTGCCTACATTTGTATCTACGATTATGATACAAGGTATTCTAGAACAAATATAATGTAACAGTGCGACTATATTATATATATATATACATATACTATTTATATCTGGGCAAGAACAGCGCAAGACAGGGAATATTGGCGTAAGAGGGTGGAGGCCTATGCCCGGCAGTGGGTCCCATTAGGCTGATGATGATGATGATGACGACTATATAAATGATGTTTACTCGCAACATATTGAAATGTTCATCGGCTTCCTTGAAATCGTACAATATTTATGTAAACAAGCATAATGAGAATTGACTGAACCGGTTTCCTTGAAAAATAAAATATGTCAAAACATGGCTTGATTTTTTAAATTTGATTCCTTTTTATTTTTAAGCTTTATGGACAAGAAACAAACCGAAGCGCCCAAAGCATTCAGAGCAAAGCTTTTCACAAACATTATGTTTGTATTGTAACCAATAAAAGGCATTGGAGTATTTCGACTACATTGGCGCTGTTTCGTTAAAATCCGTGTCCAGCCGTCGTCCAATCAAAGAGCGCTGTCGATGCAGCACAAAAACTCTCGAAAATAGAACACTGAATTTTGGAAGCTTAAAGCTTGAATCGCACAATTACTTTGACAATAAAATAACACCTAAATCAGAGGGATTAATTAAAAAAGATAATGCCTTAAATACTTATTTGACACAAGGTGGTGCACGCGGCTTCGCTCGCATAAAGAAATACAACTTGCATTCCTTATTTCACCCCTTTAAAAGTGCATTTTTGAAATACTTTTCTTAGCGGATGCCTACGTCATAACATCTACTTGCATCCCAAATTTCAGCCCGATCCGTCCAGTGGTTTGGGCTGTGCGTGACGCTATATCAGTCAGTCACCTTTGAGTTTATATATTTAGATTGTAAATATGACAAATATTTAATGTATATTTTTAAGTAGATGTGTTCCAGGAGCTTAATTTAAGAGCCAGTTCCTACTAAGTACTACACAGGTATGGCTTCACCTTTCACCTAAATGTTGATTATGCATTGACATCGACATCAGAAGCGACTAAAAATAACTGTCCAGTCTGAAATTGTTGCATTAAATGATATTATTATCATTTTAAATGAAAATTGCATACTGTCTGTATTGTCCTATGAGAGATCAGGTAAAGGTACCTAGGTCCAGAAAGTAGGTACGGCTTAAAAAAATGTTTTTTAAACCTGGCCGTACCTTTTCACATTCAAAACTATACCAAACTTTAAACCTTGCCTTTGAAAGTACAGTTAGCACAATTTCAAAAGTGTCGATGTGATCGATTGTACGGGAACAAGCTCAGGGCGTGATGGATGCCTCGCCCTGGTATAACTGGCACTGACTGTACCAGCTGTCAGGATAAAAGGCTAGTCAGGTATTATCGCGTTTTTTTACTTTTTATGTATTTATTTTCTTACAAAGTCATAGCGTAAAATACGAGTATGTGTATAGACCCATATTTTACCTTTTTTTAATTACTGTTAAAGTCAGAACTTTGACAGTAATTAAAAAAGGTAAAAAAAAACATCTAGAAATCTATTTAAGAACTACGTATTTTTAAGAGTATGTGATGCTAACCATCAAGCTTAATAAAGTACACTCATACATAATCAGCATTAGAAGACCCGACAGTATGATTCTCGGAAGTTACAGACTTCAGTAGCAAGTTTCTTGCACATAAGTAAAAGCAAAACACCGTGTAGAACATCTAATTAATTTGTAACTCTACTGAAGTACTTCATTAGTTAATTAATTTATCAAAGACCAAACACCAGAAAATAGAGTTTCTAAGAACTATTTCTACAAATAAGTTTACTAGTTATTACTTTTCCCAGGGGTTTTCAAATCTAGAGTAAATAGGTTTCTTCTAGTCAAGCGTGCTACATCTTAGACTATACTATAGTCTAAGCCTATTTCGTGTTAAAAAATACGACAGCAATAAAGAAACACCATATTGCTTTATTACAGCTTCGAACTACAATTTTATTCCATCCTAGAACGAGGATGTAACCGGAAGCACACACTGAAACTGTTACGATTCAATAGAGCTGTTAAACGGCTTACCTTTGTGTTGGGAACGCGAAATAAATCTGAAACAGAGGATAAAATGCGTTTTATGTATTGTGCTGAAAGGGTAAACAAAACAAGTTATCTGTTTCGCGGCTATAAAGCTTTTAAATGTGCTTTGAGCGGTCGTAAATTTAGCTACCGTAGCCTAGTTGATACCTGTAGCATGCCACATGACATGCCAATAATACAGGTTCAAATCCTATTGAAATTATATTCATTAACATGCTCATAAATAAAAACAATCGATGTGTGACTTCATTGCTTTCCAACATCATTCAAACTGCACTAATAGTACAGAAAAAATAGTAGCAGTAGTAATTTATTACACTCCTAATATACATATAATATATATTTAAAACGCATATTCGATAAATACCCATGTACGTAAACTTTCATGTCATTTGATTTTTTGATCAAATGTCTAAATTTTCGACACTAGCTACTGCAAATAGTATATTTAAACATCTGCACATGAGTTCCTTTTCTCCTTAAGTATTCGCCATGACTGAGGTTCATCACTCGCTGCAGAATTGTTTTATTAGTCAAGAATATCCTGATGGGCATCCAGACCCTTCCACGAAAAATTGAATGGAATGAACAATGGAACTTTTTCTTATCATTCTATATCTCACTTGTTACCGTTTAAAATATCTACTCTCCTTCCCAATCTCACAAAGGTTAGTCCATCCACGTACTTTGCCCATTCAATTCCCGCGACACATCGCGCCGCGTCGCAACCTATCATTTTTTCGATCAATGGTGTTCTCCAGTGATACATCGTGCAATCGGGCCCCAATCTAACGGCAATTCTTCGCTGAAAAGACCTTGATCGCTATTTTGCTGCAGGTATTTGAAAGTGTATTCGATAGTAGGAGGAAGTAGATAATAGCTAGACAATAAAATTATAATAACATAGAAAAGTGAAAGTTTTGTTAATGAAAGTTCAAGCAACATACAATGCCACCACATATCGTAATATATTTTATTATTAAAAGTTCTCAAAATTTATTATTATGCGATTCTACTCTTAATTTTTGCTACTTAATTACTTTCTTAAATATTAAACAATATTAAAAAATAATTTAAAAACAAATCTAAAGAATATTTGACGTTGAACCCATTTCGATGAAGAAAAAAATCCTACATATTTCATCGTTACAACATTTATTTCTGATTTTATCATACACATATATAATCTTGAAAACTACACCATTTTTATTATAGAAACAGAAAATTTAATAAAAATACATCTTACAAAGTATAATAGACAAGGAAAATCCAGCAAGATAACAGCATTACGGTCGCACTGCAAGCTGCAAACTTCTCCCATCGAAGTGTTGAGAAGTCGACTTAATCATGAGTCGAACTCAACTAAACAGGTTACCAAAGTTACGAACACAATTAAGGCAGGGCCTGATTGACAGATAAACGCTGCCAACATTCGGTGGTGAGAAAATAATTATGGGAATAGAGATTGCATATCGTGTAAGACTCAATTAGGTATATATTTATTTCTATTTTTAATTATTGTGGACAAAAGTAACTGCCCGCAACTTTGCTCGTATGTTCTATGATACGACAATACAATACCAATACGCTAAAATAAACAAAAAACTAACAAACACATCTCGCCGGTATGTTAATAATGTTGATTTGTTGTAAAATATTTTTTGGCTTAACAATTACTCTCATATGAATATAGTTGTAATCGGATCTAGGTGAATCACTGAACGATTGAACATGCATATAATACTGAATCACGTTCCGTTTTCGAGTGGTGGTTTTGTTTACTTTTGGAAAAATTGTGGTCAAATATACACTTATCTATTGTTAACATAATATAATAAAATGAATTACATAAACCAAATTTAACTTGGAAATAGTTTCATAACATTTTGATGTGATGTAGGCTTCTATCAAAATTAGAAAAAATATTTTACGTAAGTTAAGTTTACTAATGACATTATATGTATAACCATTTCCAAATTACCATCATAGTTTAAATGTAATTAATTTTATAGAACGTTTGCATCGTCACCCTAGACACGCAAAGTAATTAAACTTTATTAAAAATTCCGTTTCTCGAGCCCCAAGTAACTAAAGTTATCTACTCATTTTTAATGTAAAAGAACTTGGTAAGTATTCCGACCTTTTAAACGTCTGATTTAGAGAAATCTAGTTTGAAACCTGAAAAGATTTACTAATTTGTTCAATGTATAGTTTTCTTGGAAGATTTTATCTAACTTTCGAACCTCATTAAGAAGTCATTAGTCTTAAATGCATTTGCTAATAAACATTTTGAACGCTAAGCGCATACTTTTGATTTTGACTTCTTTTATTTATTTATTTATTTAATTTACAAGTTGTCCAACGGACACAAACACACAATAGCAAATAATGATATAAACAAAAATCCAATTAGAGGACAACACGGGTAACAACACAATATATATACATAAAACTATGAACACAAAAACACTACACCTACATCAACAACACAAAATACTCACAAGCCTACACTTAACTTACTTAAAACAGAATAAACCTATACAATTTCATAATTAACAACAAACACACAAATCAAACAAAGAACTCGCTGCTCAGCCGCCGCCTCAACGAAGCCAAGCTACACCTGTATGGATCCAGCCCCAACCGTTTGTCAGCAGCATTGTAACTCACACTCGCTCTCACCAGAAATGCATTCTGGGTATAGTTGGCATGTTTGGGTGGAATATATAATAGAGGGTTAAAGCGACCTCGAAATGTAGTACAGTTTAAGTTAATTTCTTCTTTAAAGTATCTTCTTTCATATTTGGCAATTTAGGCAAATATTTCACTGAAATGTATAAAAACTCAACCCGTATTCTTTAAATAAAGGATATAAATTGACTCAATTCTCTCCCATAAAATGCAAACTTTGAAATCCAAATCAGTTCCACTGCTTCAAAGATTTTTATGAAGACCTATAAAACATCTACCTAGACACCATTGTATGAAAATCGAGCTATAACCATAACTTTCGATTTGCCACGAACAATCACTCATTGTAATATGATCCGAGGTTTTACTATAAAATAGTGCTCAACCATCAATGAAAATGAAACGTTTTGCTATGGAATACCATTAATAAGATACATTTGCTAGGATTTCGCTCAAAATTTTTAATCACTAGAGTCTTGCAGCTTTTAAATTTATTTAATCTAGTTTTTGTGTACCTGCTTAGCAATGATTTTATACCAATACATACAGATGCAAATTTTGTATTGCTTGATTGTTGAACAGTAAATTTTAGTCTGCTGCTAATTATTATTATTAACAGCTCATGAAGCACCATACGACAAAAACCTCAGCCCTTTTACGTCAGTTATTATTTTGGGATGTACTTGCTTTTTATACTTTCATACATCGTCCAGTCATACCGTTATGACTACTATAGAAGTATACGTAAGCTATGACTTCGCTATATAATGATAGAAATATAACGGTTTTAGAATAGAATAGAAAATTCTTTATTGCAACACACGATAATAATTACAAATAAAGAAGAAAAAATATTTATACTAGTGCCACAAGTGGCGGCCTTATGCTAAAAGCAATCTCTTCCAGGCAACCATTGGATGGAAATGAATAAATAAGAGATATTTTAAGACGTGGTATACCAAAAAAAAGATTAGATTAAACATACATACTACAAACCTACTTAATAAACTATACATATAAGCACTCTCGCTTCCCTTCAGTGAAAATTGCTGTTATTATTTCTACTACTATCACCTTTAAATATTTTGTTGTGTATTATATGTATTTGTATATAAACATTAATTTTATTATATTAAGTATGTGTATTGCGTATTTATATGTATATATATATATATATGTATATATATTAGTAAAATTTCATTTTTCCTTTTTGTTGTACACCACATTCTTCTTTTTTTTCTTTTGCTTATTTCTCTCCAGCTGAAGGTTGCCTGGAAGAGATCGCTTTCAGCGATAAGGCCGCCGCTTGTGGCACTAGTTAAGGTGCAATTTGTTCTATGTACTGTTTTTTTAATATGTGTCAACAATAAAGAGTTAATCTATCTATCTATCTATCTATCTCTAATATATTTAAGCTTATTTCATGTTTTGTTATTTATGTTTTACATTGGTGCACATTAAAGATATATTCTATTCTATTCTATTCTATTCTATTCTATTCTATTCTATAAATCATACACCCTAATATAGTTTTCCTACTTCTTTAATATCGGCCCACATACAGTAGAAGAAAGTCCATCCCAGTCCCAAAGATTCCTCGATTCCTTCATTCGTTTCAAGCGGCGCACATCAATAAAACATAACTCACACAAATGCATTATTCAAGATCAAAATCAAATGAGATACTTGACACTTTCGTCGGGGACAAAGAATGGATCGTTTACAACTGTCACAGACATGCCCCTCGTGCACCGCACTTATCGCCTCTTGTAGGGCTGACTCTTTTCTATTCGTTTCATGTTACAATCGATTATTAATCGACTAATACTTAATGGGCTCAAAATGAGCCTTAACCCGACTACTAAGAGTAATAATCGCGATGTTGTGTTTTTGAAATCAGCCCAGAACATGGAAATCGCAAAATCTTTAGTCTCTCTCGCTTTCTCCTATAGCCCAAGAAGCAAACGTAAAGAAGTTCTAGATTTTTTTAAATCTTAATATTCTTGAGTTATTATATATAATAAATAAATAATAATAATAAATAAATATTTCAGGACATATCACACAGCGCCATCTAGCCCCATACTAAGCTTTCGCTTGTATCATGGGTACTAGATAACGGATATAATGCATATATACTTTTTTTTTGTAATTACATACTTATTATTTTTTACAATACATTTATCTTAATCTTATCTTTATCTTTATTATACACATATGTTAGGTGACTTCAATGAAAGTGTGAAATCTTGCGACAAAAGATTTAAATTTAAAGATTAAAACTATGATCGTGGGAACGAATGACTCATAAAATGATAAACGTAATCAGTAATCGAGTGAAATTGCAATTAAAAATTAGTCATGGCAACCCTTGCACGAGAAAGGTCGGACGTAACTGCATAGCGAATAGATGGGTATCTGATATCTATTGTGTTGACACGAGCAATTAACGGACCCACGGCTAGGAAAATAGGACAAATAGTATTCTATTCATGGGAAAACCAGATTTTATTAAAAAGTAAAATCTAGGTAAAGAAATATTGATATCCGCATCATTACAACTACAAAAATATAAAGTGGTATTTAATCTAGACACTTCTGTGGATCGGGTAAAATTCGTTAAATCGATCGATGGTTAAATTGTAGGTTCCAGCACTTCGTTGAATACTACAGTTGTTCACGGATGTTAAGTTGAGTTGTGGACGGTTTAAAAACTCGCGACACCAGAGTAAGACACATTCATACAAAATTACTTTTTAAAATATGAACTGGTAACTTTGATTGAACGCAACAAATGATATAAGTTCTAATTTCAAACAATGTGTATAAAAGCTTAACAATGTTGTATGCCGTAAACCACGTACTTGTCATAACCACTAATAAATTCAGGCATCAATAAAATATCAAACACTATATTATGGACTGCGGTCTGTTCTACGAATTATTAGGTATTGCTTACCAAAATATGGTGTTCTGAACGTGTCAATTGTGATGTTTTTTACAATATGGTTTTGCTTGAATTAGTTCATAAATCGTACTAGTTGAATAATTAATTTATAGTTTTGAGATTAACATATAGTACACAGAAAAATGTTAAAGTTTTGTTAAAACAGTGACTTATAAGATACTCTCTTTGAGTCGTATCTCCTCATGGCTGAGGGTCGAGACTCCCCGCAGAATTAATTAATAATATAATAATAATAAATATTCCGGGACAATGCACACAGCGCCATATAGCCCCACACTAAGCAAACGCTTGTGTCGTGGGTACGAGATAACGGATATAATACTTATATACTACTTTTCTTTTGTAAATACATACTTATTATACATACAAACGACCAGACTCAACACAAGTAATTATAATTTTTTATAATGCATAAATACTTGTGTCACGCGGGAATCGAACCCGCAATCCCTAGATTAGAAGGCAGAGCCACTACCAACTAAGCTAACAGGCCAGTCAAATTCATTCAGAGAGTTATCTTGGGTAGATACATCATGATAGGCACCCAGATTATTCCACGGATAAGATACATTAGATTACATTATAAAAAAGTTTAATAAAAGTACACCTAATATTGGCACGCGTACAATTCTAGGCTGTAACAATTTGCGACGTGGTAGGAGCTTAGTGAGAAAGTAATAAACAAGTTTTATTAACATCACGCAAACTATCTAATATTGCAAAGAAAAAGTATTCAATATTTGCAAACAGTTGCTCGCGGTTTCACTCGTGTTGTTTTTTATGCTTATGCTTGACTATAACTCGCCTGATGTTAAGCTACGTTATAGATACAATACGTTATAGATGTAAATAGACAACGATAGAAAAGTATATGTTGCGATGTTGTATCGAGTTAAATTTTCAGTCGACTATAGATTATGTACTCACATATGTAATACTAACTCAAAACCAAACATTATGACAATCCGCTATTATATGTTACGTGAAAGAGTAAGATAAACAAACCAACAAACTTACTTTCGTTTCTTGTTATGGTATATGATTGCGAAAGAGTATTTAATATATCGCGCCTCCGACGCTTACAGCTTACCCTGCCATTCAGGTAGGTAAGCTTATCATGCTAGCCTTAGACACGATTAGTCCATTTCGATTCGCAGTCTTAATATGATAGGACAAGGATTATGTGGGTCAGATTATACAGCGGGTTACTCTCATTTGGCTTACAGCATTGGGCCGGAAAATTCCAAAATTCGAGCCACAGATGAAATATCATTCCTGGAATGGATACGTTTATGCATCCGCATAATATAGGTACTTAGGTACGAGTAGATATAATAGACCGTAACATATCTCAACATTTGGTAATCAATCTACACGTATTTTTTTTTTGTTGATAGTGATTTTTTTTTTGATAAGGATGATATTTTTTTTTTATAAAGATGAAAATAAATACATTTTATTATAGCAACGGCAAGGATAATTCGCACTTCACAGTGCTAGCATGCTGTGAAATATTATCTTATTATTTAGGACTTGTACTTTTCCGCCTACTTTGGTTGCAATTTTGCACCGCTTTTCTTGCATTATTTTTTCATTGATAGAGATCAAATATATATATTTATTTTTGTATTTCTACCTATCTAGCCGTTGCTCCTGGATGCCAGTTCCATATTAAATTTTGGGTCGGCCCGCGCAGCCCTCTTTTGAATAGTTTATGATACGTTTGCAAGTTTGCAGCTTCAATAAACGGAATACAGGCGTTCGGTCAATGACTTCCTGTAAGCTTCAGCTTTCAATCGGATTTGGCTGATTTTGTACGTTGCTTACAGCTACCGACATTAAGCTGCGAATATATTTATTAGGTATGCTTTGGTAGGTTATACGAACGAAATTGGAGGTTATGTTTGAGGTGTAAATGTTGTGGGACTCAGTACTAATACATAACGTTTTATAATGTTAAAAATACCTACTCGTAAAGTCTTAATTACTTTCTGTACAAATAAAAATGTGATAATTTTCAGTAGAAAATTATAACATTTTTTATACACTACTAAGCGCAAAATAGCAATATTTTCCCTTTTAAAGATAAAGATTTATTTATTTGCCAGATGTAGTTTGTTACATGATGGTAGGTGATAAAATATCAAATATTAGAACCATACATCTCAACCATTACTGGTGTGCAAATTAGACATAATAGGTATAAAAAACTTAATTCAATGTTAATGATTATTTGTAAAGAGAAAATTTAAGAAATGTCAAAGTTATATAAATTAAATTAATGTCACAAATGATTAGTTATCTTATCATTTATATATAATTTCACACAATAATAACATTAAGATAGTAAAATATGAAACAATTTTCTTCTAAAAACAGTCAAATTTACATATTCGCGAATCGAGTTTTGCAGGTGATTATAGATTTTTACAATATTCATTGTAAATTGTCTAGAGCTCGAGATAAACCTCCTCTAAATAATTTAAACTATGTTTTGTATTAGGTATCTGCTAAAGAGATAAAGACAAGCTTGAGCACATAAGTAGTCCCTGTTGTACCCAATTTGAATTTGAACCATTACCACGTTTGTACGAAGTAGTTCGCAGCAGCAAAAATGTGTACTTAAAGTGTTAGCTCCCAGCTGACTCGTACAAAGAAGAACCTAAACCTATTTTCGACTTTATTTCCTTGTATTATGAATGAAAATTGCTTGTTAAATGTTCACTTGCACTTGTAAGAAGAATTGAGACGTGACCGTCCTTAAAACTGTGTTGAGGTGAGTCGAGATCAGTCCCGTTATGGCCTTGATCGTAGGTAAAGTGGTCATACTCTTTATGAGATGTGGTTTTGAATCCGCTGCCTTTGGAAGTGCTTACCTGTACGTGTGTTCATTACTTCCTTTGTATACTGAAGAATGTATGAATAAATAGCACAAAGGGTCGTCCGTTACAAATAAGCATTCTTAATCGTAAGTTTAAACCATTATTAGTATCAGGCTTGTTGTAGTCAAGTATGAGCCAATTTTCATATAAACATAAATTATAATCATGTATGTATTGTATGTTCTGTTCACCTAATATAAAACTCACGTCATTATTTATTTGTTTGTTTGAAAAATACATATTTGAATTAATGATCCATTAAACTATGCCTTCTCTTGTACGTGCCTTGTATAAAACCTGTATTTTATCAAACCTGTAGACTTACCTAGCTCTATTTTTTGTAAATATTTTAATCACCTGAAATATCCTAATTAGCATCTAAGTAGGAATTGAAATAAACATTTATAACAAAGCATTATGTCGTAAACAGAACAAAATCCAACGAAGAGTTCATAAACATAAAGCCACAAGCGTGACTAAGTTGCTTTTATACAGAAAAATACCGAGAGACAAAAGAACATTCTGTTTTGATGATCCTATTCAGGATAAACTAACCTTTTTAAAATTAAAGTCACGTTTAATCTTTTATGCAAAAATGTTTATAAATGCGCTCTGTGCATTTCTTGGTGCGTTATGATGACAATTTGAACCTATCTGTTTTAGTGTCATATAGATTTGGTGGTCATTTTCCTAAAAAAAATTGTTGTACTAGTATAAACACATTCAAAAACTCGTGCGTATGCAAGCAATAGACTTTTAATCTGACAATTAAACAAACAATATACAAATTTGATCAAACAATGTTGAACAAACTTCCCAGATACGTATGTACATATAGTATGATGTTATTTGCCGTTAAAATAATTCCACCTATTAAAACTACTACAGCAGATACTTTACACGTAACAAGAGATTGCTCCGCCAGGTGTTTCAAACATTTCTTTCATCTATTTTCAAAAACAACTCGTCGACTATGAAATTGATTTTTTCATTGTTGTTTTGGAATGTTTCTGTTCCACGGCGAGACTGTTTGCAACAGCGATATTGTAGAGGATTGAAAAAGAAGCAAAAAATGCTGACAGGGAATTTCTCAATTAGATATGCTACCTTGTGAACTCTGTTAGATGAAATTGGAGCCGCTTTCAACGTAGTTAGTGTTTGTAATTTATAAAGAAAAGAGATTGCTATTTATAAGTGGTTTGTATAAGAAACAAATAGATCCAGTAATTACTTTGGTATCTCGATATCTTTTTGGTTCAAATAATTGTGATTTTGCATAATTTAACAAACTACAAATAAATCTGTATTAATATCTGACATTCACCATTAAATAGTTAGAAAAATTTACTTTACACTGTCCATCTTATCATAAATTTGTCAAGTTCAAGCTCCAATTATTTATAACTGAAACAGTAGCTAAGAAGAACAACAACATCATTAAATAACCACCACATTATCTTCTACTGGCGTATAATTCGTGCCCTAACCGTCCAATCCAGTATCATCCTGTTCTTGAACAGTTGAGCACCTCTGCATTTCCATAATAGATAGAGACAGTCTTAGCAGATCCTACAATGTATACAATTAGTACTGAAGTAGGACACAGATCTCGTAAATATTAAAGTCCGGACTTCGATGAAGGAAAACTGAAGATACGACCTTTACATTGTCTCCACGATGAAGATTATATCCTTAAGCTTTTGTATTGATTTGAGTATCTCCGTAAAATGTTATGAGCCAGCTGGTTTGAAGTTTTCAATTTGTTTTATACTTTAATAAAGTACTAAGTATGTCATCAAAAGAACTTCAATTATATTATTTAACAATCTTAATTTCAGAGTGTTTTCCGATTAAGCAACGTTTGTTACATCTGATAACATGTCGGTATCTCTTTCAATAAAAATTCAACATTTGTCACAACTATCAATATGAATCAAGCAGCAGCATTTTGTAATTTTTTACAGGATTTTGTAATGTGAAAAATAGCAACACTCATTAACCAACTACTAATCGAGTTAGTTTTTTAAGTAAGACGGTAAATTACACAAATCACACACAAATCATAGATGTTACATCTGTCTTTATTTTGCTCAATCTAAGGTCCATGCAAATAGCGAATGCATTTGTATAGAAAGGGCCGGAGCCGCGGCTGCTTACATAATTTCTCCTGAATTAGCCTCAGAAGCCTACTGAAGTACTCACACTACCTTTTAGGTATCTGACTGCTTGAATACGTTCAGAAAATGAGCAGCAAATATTGTATGAACTAATAATGATATGGATAAACGTTGTAAAGCTATTTAAGACTCCCAATTGACAAATAGTAACTAAAATTATGAGAATTATGCTTATTGTAGTGTATTATGTATTTTAGACAATTTGACACTTTGTTTTTTTTTACTTTTTGGCTTCATTTTTGACCAGTGAAAGGGATATTTTTGGCTTGTTTATTTTTTTCGTGCTACACTGGAGCACTGGAGCTAAACCTTAGAAAGAAGTGAGGGATCATCATGATATTTTTTGCTATGAAGGAAGTAACGAGTAATTAAAACAGAGACTCTTTTATGTCTCGAAAAGATGGTATCAAAGTAAGCAACTAGTTATAAATAGTCGAACAAATGGGCAATGAAACTAGGCTTGCATAAAATAGGTAGAGGAACACAGACTCTTAGCGCCGAAACTTGCAAATTCTTTGGAGCACTAATTCCGCTGTCGCCAGCAGATTGCTAAATAGCTCGGAAGCACGTAAACTTTGAACAAAGAGGCACAAACGTTTCGTTTAAGGCTACAATACAATGGTAAAAATAGCAAATAGCAAATAAATTATAATCTGAATGTTGCGAATTGCTTGTAAATAAAAAATAATGTAGAGTAAAAAAATGCCAATAAAAAATAAAATATACAAGTGCGTAATCATTTGCCTGGCAGTTGTTTTTAAAACGTAGAACGTAAGAAGTAGTTATACAAACACGATTTTATGTAAGAGAATGTAAGCATACATTATGTTATTGTTTCAATGTATGGAAGTTTTAACATTTCTTTTCTGTAATAAAACTGACCGTGAAATAGACTATTTAATAAACTATTTAATTGAAAAAATATACGGTAGTATCTGATAAAAGACAAAAATTAATCAGGTTTACAAACAGAGTGAGAACAACAAGAAAAAAATAGCATACAAAGTCGCCTTAACCAGCACACTGAAAATTTCTCCGTTTCATTCCGAAACTGATATTTAAAAGGAAACCCAGTTTCGGCAATTTATGAAATGTAAATCTTTCGGACCTAAGAGCTAATTTAATTTTGGCTTCAGCAATTGTAATTAAGTATATCCCTTTCTCTAATTTCATTTCGGTATTTAACCTTAATAAAATTTAATAACGTTGGTATCTGCTAGGAACTGAGTACGAAGCAGTTTTAATCATTACAAATATAACTGTAGACTGTTGAGTTGTAAATAACAAGATCATGTAGTAACAATAATTCAAATAATTATGAATAGGTTTACTTATTTTATATAGTTACTGGTACAAATATATGGTATATGTACGTGTAGATTCTGTCTTTGTCTGTTCCGATAAATTCAGTAGTTATGAGTAATTTGAATAAAATTATTGGATACTAATTTTGAGGGGTTTTTTTTTATTTTTCTGTCCAAAAATTTGTGAATTTTAAATCAACTACTTTAAAAAAATAATGTTAATGTTAGATAAAGTCATTGAGGTAGGTATGATATAATCAAATACAAGTTATCTAAATGACAGTCTTCAATGCAAATCTGAACATACCTAGATCACCCACACACTCAACTATCACGAATCTAGTTCTACATAACAAGGTCGATCAAATACTAACCAGGAACCAAATGGCAAAGAGATTGGATATAAAATGGCGTTATTTCGAGCAGATAGAGAATAGAACTGCTAAATAGCTAGTAAAGTGTAACGTGAAACAACGTCCGATGGTAGGAATATTCTTTCAGCTACTGGTGGGGTTTGGATCTAAAACTCAGATTAGATATATTTTAATAGGATCACACTTCGTCTCATTCTGCATGTCTAAAATGTATCCCACTTACTGAGCCATAACCTATTCGGTTAGTTTAAAAAAGGCTGGAAACAGTGTTCTGACTGACTTTTGTTTTACTAATTTACAAAAATAGGTAAAGATTTAGAAATGCACTCTGAATGCATGCTATTTATACGTGAGAATAGATCATAACCATACATTCTATGATAATAATAGCGAAATCTCTGTACGTAACGTCTAAAGTCCATTGCAGTAGTCGTATGTCCAAAGCTACATAAGCTTTAAGCCTGCGTTTGCTCAATACGATTAAATACTAAAAGTGTTTCACGCAAAGAAGTATGGTAAACAATATTTTTTTTTAACTAAAACAGGTTTGCACTTGACCATAGTTTGCCTGATGGTAATCAACTATGGTCTATAGCTATAAAACAAGTTAAGATTTTAGCAGCAAATAGAATTCCTTCAAAAAGAACAAAGCCCCACTGCAGCCTATGTCCAAACCGTGCGTTTGATTGCGCCACTGCATTAGGCAGTAAGCGCTGCACTCTGCAGGCCGATAAACACTGCGCGGTTGACTTCCTCATTCACTGGCTTATTGAGGTCTAATGGAATGTGCTGTTAATATATTTGTTTATAACTAAGTCGTTAAATTATAGGAATTGATCCAAAGCAGTCATGGGAACAATCTTTGTCAAGAATATTTCTTACATTTGTTGTTAAGTTTTTTGTACAAAAAATGTATTAAAATAAGTGGTATTTATTGTATTCTACCCAGCCATTAATTTCTTTTAAAAAACATTTCTTTTAAAATTGACTACGATACAGTATAAAGGGTTGACAGATGCATGCCTTTGACGTTTCTTATTTATCTAAGTACTAATGTGATGAACAATGGAGAGAAATGCAATAGCGTGACTCGATTTTATACTTATGTAGGTAGACTCTAAACAACTTCTTACCATTTATGCTACTGTGAATTTACGAGCCCTAGAAAATTTACACCACCATCCAAATCCAGGTCCACCCAAGCCCAGCAGTGGTAAATTGGGCAAACCACGTCGCACGAGACGAGGCGATTCGGTGAATCCGATTTGTTCAACTGCTGAATCGGGTCGTTCGACTAAGCAGATTACTGTCTGGTTTGGAATAGGAAATGGTTTAATGCTTAAACACTCGTCGCAATAGTTTCGTGCCTTAGCAGTTGCCAATTTTCGTGACGACAGTGAGCAGTATGATTGTGATTGTTACCATTCTAGTTTTCAAATTTTAGAAGAATTTATGAATTCGTATAACTATTGTTCATTAAAAAGCTCATTTTGGCGAACAGTTATGAATAATACAACGTTGAATGTGTTTATTATTTGATCTAATATTTTAATCGATAGGATCTTATGATTGGCCACCTACGTTGCTTAGTTTAACATGAATAAATAATAAATTAATATTAACACTTTAGGACACAGCTACCTACATTAATTTACATTATCGTATAAATATAATTACTATGTAATAAAAATATAAATTCGTTAATTAGTAAAAGACCTGTTACGAACTATCTATTTTCTATTTATGTAATTCTATATTTTTTCTTTAGTACCGTAATATAAATCATTCGGTTCAGTGAACTCGCGAACATTTCAATGTTTTTTGTGAGTTACCTCAATAAATAGTTACTAAGTGGACTTGTTTCTTTCTTACCAGTTACGTGCAATATTTCTTGCGAGGAACAAAAATATGTTTCTTTTTGTTACGTAGCATTATTTTATTTAATATAAGATAGAGGTTTAATTGGTTGCCTACATAATGAGAAACAAAAATTGTATCTTAGATAAATAACTTATAGCTGAGATTAGATTAGTAGAACGCGATTCCATTTTATAAATGAAATGCATAAAAATAGGCATATTTAATTATCTAATTATGCTAATATTGGAAAGCCAAATAATATTTTGCAATGATATTGATTACATACATTCTATTTGCTATCGAAGCTATAAAAAACCGGAAATTCTTGACCATAATTAAAACGTTTATAACAAAAACGATAGTTATGTAAATAGTTATTATCTATATTTGAACTCTCTTATAAAACTCGTGCCTCCACTAAGGGCCCGTTCACACATGGGAGTCCGTTTTACGTTTTTAACGGATCCGTCATTACTGGATGCGATGTTCACACATAGGTGCAATATAACGTACACCCTGCACATACCGCCCGCCACGCACATAGTATATATATCCGTTAAAATTCTACGTATCCGTATATTTTTACTGCTCAGTCGTCCAGTATTCGATGACAAAACGGAACGTCATTTTTTACGGAATCATATTTTTTACTGTACTATACAGAATAATGCGCCATGTGTGAAGTCGCTCATACAACTAGGTACATACGCCATCGACGAAAAAAAACGTACACGATAAAACGGAGCAGTAAAAACGGAGACAATGTGTGAACCGGCCGTAACTAAACCTTCCAATTTCACCTCAATGAACATCAAACGCCGTAATTGTTATTTTAATAGTATTTAGTAATGCCATGGTCATACGCTAGACAAACAGATGACCAACAGCTCTCCGTGTATGTTACACTCATACACCCTTATTACCCTGACTACCGCATACAAACTTTTTAGATGATATATCGCATGTGCATTAATATACTTGCTGTAAAAACTATCAACAACAGGAAATTGGACTGTGAATTAGCTGTCATACAAATAATGCCCTGTTTTGGTTTACCTACAATAAGAGACTGAATGGGTTATATGAGACGTCTAAATAAAAATAAATATTTCGGGACATTGCACACAGCGCCATCTAGCCCCACACTAAGCAAACACTTGTGTCGTGGGTACTAGATAACGGATATAATACTTATATACTTTTCTTTTGTAAATACATACTTATTATACATACAAACGACCAGACTCTCAACACAAGTAATTATAAATTTTAAAATTCATTAATACTGGTGTCACGCGGGAATCGAACCCGCCACCCATAGATTAGAAGGCAGAGCCACTACTAAATAAGCTACCAGGCCAGTCAAATTATAAAGAAAATGATAATTAATAGTTATTAATTGTCAAGATAAGATATTTTATAGGACTATTCATTTTCTTGCAAAGAGCGACCATTGCTGCATGACCAGACGATGACTTGACACTGAGAATGCACAGGAATTGATTCCCAGGCGTGTGTATGGGGTATTAAATACATGCCACGGGCCTCCAAAACCCGGCCATGTTTCATGACCAGCTGGTTAATATAAGATGGAATGCAGTTGTCAAGGTTAGCACGAATGAACTTGAGTGCAAGCTCGTTTGACATTTCCGACAATGTCGATTAAGCTTGCGGATCTTGCTGGTTATTATAATTAAAACAGAACAACCACATTTACTATCAAAGAGCTAAGATATGCGAGATTTTAGAATAAACGATAATTCTACAAATATTTTTCTGTTTCTTCTAATGTGGGTCCTTACTCTTAGTCCTACCAAAACGTAAGTATTTGGAATACATAAAAAAATTATATTCATTGTTCAAAACAACAAAAATTAATAGTAACACTTACAAATAAAAATATATATATATATCAAACTAATCTACTTTTTCAAAAGGTAGTGGACCCAAAATGCTGGCTGCATTGCCCCGTTGAATAGCTAGACTAATCTTTTGGGCAAAGTACAAGCCAGCATTTTGGTCACGCGAAGCGTTTACTTCCTAATTTTGTTGTTTTTAATTATATCTATAAATATACACACACATAATAAGTTTTATATACATTGTTGATATTTTGCTTTGAAACACGACTAAGCATGTAATCTACTCATAGCCGAACCATCATCAGAAGATGATTAGAACAAAAAATACCGAGCCGATGTACTGTCCAATGTCCATGATTACCGTTTTTGTAATAAAAATGCCCATCAACCGGTTCTACCAGACCTTGACTACTCTGACTCAGATCAACGCCACAGGCTCGTTTCGCGAGATAGTTTTCGATTCTTGTTATTTTGAATACTTGATATTATATCTCAAGCTGACACAGCCCAGAAACTTCCTATTCTTTTTCTACATCTATTGGGTAATTCGAATTATTTTCCTTGTTACTGAGGGGAATCCCCGCAGAATTGATTCATTGAGGAAGTCTTCTCAGGCAGGTACATTATAGAGGGCGTTCGGAGTCTTTTACGATACCTACCTAGGTTTCGTATAAAAAAAATAAAACATCTAATCATCATCATAAAATGTAATAAACTAGACACCTTTGGAGTAATAAAAAATAATACATGTATAATAATTTAATGTTAACTCAAAAGTTGTAATGACTTTTATTTGAAAAAAATAATATAATAAAACATAAAGTTTACTAATTAAAAAAAAACTGTAGTCCATCACTCATCTGCAAACTCCCATTCATAAAACACGTTAAAGAGCAGGTGAAGTAAAGTATATTAAAGAAACAACAAAGAGTTAGCTCGTATGAATCCAAATACAGATGAAAGAAGCTATCATCTTACGTGCCTTTAATATTCAGAATTGTATGCAGGCAAATACGGCCGGTACGGACTCCGGACTGAGGTATAGGCGAGGAGGGAAGGCCTAAAGAAATAAAGGGAATAAATAATAAATGAATAAATAATTTATTTTAAGTGAAACACTTATGATCTATAACAATATATTCACTGCACTCCACACTAGGATAACCTTTGTTGTGGAGGGCAGGCTATTTGCACCAAAAACCTATGATTTCATTAAGCCAATTTCACGAACAAAGTTTTTAGCCTCCATACTTCAAGTGGCCTAGATGTGTGAAAGAAATTACATAATTATATTTTATACTAATTTGTTATAACGGGTATATATTTTTCTCCCGGCTGTCTCCGGGTTCTAGGGAGCTACTCCGCGACCTTACGCCGCGCGCCGGTCGCAACTGTATTACACGGCTTTCGATATTTTTTCCCGGATTTATTACCCGGCCCGCTGGATTTACAGCTTTGACCGAAATGCTTACCCACAGCATTTTGTTAGCTTTTTATTGGCAATTTGTTACCTTGTGTATCTTTTTGGGATTCGCGATTCCCCCACAAATTGAACTCTTGACGGTTTGTTTGATTTATTTATTGTTTTACTTGTTTATGAGGCGCCGGAGGTTGCTTTTTAGTGCACGCTGTGGAAGAACCCTTCTTGCAGGTGGTTGACCCTGCCAGATATCAAATTTTTTTCAAAGATATTTTGGTTATTGTTTTCTGTGTCATATTTATCTATTGCGTAGGTATATAGGTGTGATATCTTGAGTATATATGTATATTTAGAAGCTGTTATACTAGTCAATTCAGTAGTAATAAAATAGTCAGCAGAAGTACTATAGTTTAAATAAAAATATGCTAAATACTTTAAACTAACTAGCGCAGTTGTCCATAAAATAGAAACTGGATTCTCAATCGATGACACATTTTATAAAAATGGCGTTGTATTACGAACAGTTATGTTTGGTACGAGGACAACCTGTTTCCAAAACTGGATTCAGATATAACACTATATTTTTGGAAACTCCGCTTAAGGTTATAAATTGCGTAGGTTATACTGCATACGCTATCTCTATTTCATAATCATGGTTAGGTATTATGAAACTTGTAAAAAGAACAATAATTTCAATATTATTTTAATGATGATGGTTCCGCAAGGAGGCACCGTTATACAGTTGAGGTTCCAAAGACTTCGCACCAAGCGTTTTGTTTCGACTTTCACCGTGCGAACAGTAAAACTGTGGAACTCCTTGCCCGAATCTCTATTCCCCTTGAACTATAATTTGTCGGTCTTCAAGTCGAAAGTAAACCGGTTTCTTCTAGGCAATACGCTAGATCGTAGATTATAACGTTGCTTAACATCAGGCAAGTTGTAGTCAAGCGTGAGCCTATATCAAGTAAAAAAAAATTGTAGGTAGTAATTAACGGCGTTCGATGGCGATGTGTGAATTGTCCCGAAATATTTGGGTATTTGTTTGGTATGATTCTTTAAATTGATAAGTAGGTAAGGAAATCTAATAATGAAAACCGCTACCCGTCTGAGTGTCCACATCTGGTGCAGACAATATATACTCCTATATTTGAACATTATCATACAGTTTTGAATAAATTGTCTCAAATGCGGCATAAAGCCACCGAGTAGGAAATGTTACAGAATGATCACTTCTGTAAAACTGTTCTAAATATACGACAGCAAACACAAAATTAAAAACCATCTCCTCAAACAAAGTATGGTCTGGTAGAGTCGAATATTTATTAAATAATGTATTATATATATATATATATATTAAGTATAAAAACTACAAGTGCATACATATTTCTCTGCGTAGTTTTTACTCCACATCCAATGTGGCTAGACGAATAACTCTGAAATACTGGAAATCCCGCGTTGACAGTATCGTTTTAGAGATATATCTGCAGTACCGTGAATTTGAAATAAAATCTGCAGTTACACGGCTGCGCCAGCAAATGTTGGAAACAAGTGCACAAGGCAGCGCAAAATTTGAATATTGGACGTTATCTGTTTTTATGTAGCAACTAGCAAAAATATCACTTTTACACATATGTAGTTGCAAACGATTTCAACTGGACACCGTCGTAGAAAAAGTTATTAATATGGCGGGAAAAATATAAAACTGTGAATTTCATAAAGGCACGCCATTTTTATTGACCAAAACAGACGTAAAATAAACCTCTGTTTGGTACAACAATACTTTTATACATGACATAAAACGAACAAAACCAGGATCAACTAAATGAAATCAACAAAACATTATTATGGTCACAATAATTGTTTATTTGGGTACATTACATTGAGCAAAAGCACTCGTACGCATTCCGGAATAGCGTAGGAGTAATCAGGGTGGTAATACCATCGGAACATCCTGCCAGCTTTCTACCTCACGGGTATAAAAGCCATTACGTGAGATAACAACCCCTTACCCTATTTCTAAAACCGTTGAAACACTTACACCATTTACACATTAAAACTTGAAAATCGTACACGATACTATCACAAAATTAAACTTGTCGTTACCTACTGCAGTTCAAGGTGGTACCAAATGCATTTAAAATTAAATTGCCCAAGCCTTAGTATTTTTTTTTAATAATTTTGTATTTATATCTTATTACATACGTAGATAAGAATATGATATATGCTTATTCTACGACTACTTCATTATTCCAAAAAAACCCTGCAGTTAAAAAGTTTTTGTAAAATAAACGATTTTTTATATTGATTTTATTGGTTTTGATTGTAATTGGGTTACTCGTAGTTAGAAGAATATTTTATTTCTTAGATAGATAGATAGATAAATTCTTTATTAAAACACCAAATACATAAAAAACAATACAAAAAAACATCGAAAATAAAATTTGCATTTTAATTGACGGCCTTATCGCTAAGAGCGATCTCTTCCAGGCAACCAATTTGGCAGGGATATATTCTTCAAAATAAGTGAGCAGGACGAGGTGTTTACGATATTAAATGAAAAAAAGTTCTTATGTGTGTTTTGGAATATTTTGGCTGGAGTATCGTTTGCGTATGGCTGCTCAAATAAGTCACCTGCCATACTATGTAGCGCAAAAAAACTCGCCACATTTTCGTCTAAGCCCTAAGCACAATGTGCACGGCCCCTAGATTGTATAAACTGCCACGAGGGTCGTTATCCTTTATGATACGATGTGATATGATGAAAACATAACAATGATGTTCAATTCTGAGAATGGTTACACTACTAAGGAAAACATTTAGGCAACGATACTTTGCCAAGATCCCATCTTAATGGCATTTGAATTGTGGTACAAATGTATCTGCTCCAGGAGAGTAAATTAGGATGATGCGGTTACATTTAGTATTGTACGTTGTTATTGTTGTAGGCACTTTAAATTATCTAAAAAAATATAAAAAAAAAACCAACATATATATTATTTATAAAAATATATATGTTGGTTTATAGCTTTTGTTTTCACGGCAAATGCAACTGTAGAATGGTTTGAGTGAATGTGAAACGTAATTAATAATATTAACTGACGTAAATTAAGCAAGATTAATGACATACCGTCTGCAAATAGCAGAAACAACATCACTTAATTGCCTCAAAATGATCGTCAACGGCAATTTCAAAAAGCATTCAGCTTCGAACACTTCAGTAACACTTTCAAAGATTTCTCCGCGTTTCTCCTTTAAAAAATCAGCGTGAAAAGTCAAAGGCGATCGCTGTGATCATTCATCTTGTAGGCGTATGTTCTGAGATGCGAACTTGATGCCAGATTGAATCGCATCGCTCAACGGACGTTGATCGATAGATCTAGTCCAACTGGACCGACTATTCTGAATAGGGACGTGGGCGGTAAAGAAGCTATTAATTTATTTTTTTTATTTTATAAAAGATCTTCTTTTACAGATGCGTAGGCTTGAGAAATCTACCTATATATAGTAGAATGGTAGTACTGAAACCATTCCTACACCCTAAGCTGCATCGTAAGATTTCATTTCTAGGCTAGAGTACATATATTATATAGTTTTACGTGGTTAATTTTAGCTGTCGACGAACATCACTTTAAGCCCCTACAATAATTTTATTCAATTAGATACTAAATTGTTATAGTTAAATAAACTTATTGATTTTGAGACATTTTAGCAGATCCTAGTAAGAGCCTAAAAGTATCAAATAAGAGCCTATCTTTTAATTTTTCGAAATAAACTTCATAAGGCGGTATACTATCGTCAACATGTCACTAAGCAAAGTCTCGTTTAGCTCGGGCTTCCCCAATCAAAACTTACAAAGAAACCTCGCTGTTAAACTAACAAAGTAAATTAATTACCTGCATACTTATTACGTGGGTAGTTCCCGTTAGGCACCCACTCTTGCATATTCAGGGTTGGACGGATCTAGGGTTAGCATAAGGACATGACTTTGGTCTTAAGAGTCTTAAGGCATCAATATGCAATTATCTACTTAAAATATTTCTATGTTATTGTTATTAAAAGGACACGCAAGCCATTGTATGCTTCCTAACCTTAAGACGTGGCCATAATTGCTAATTTCTTTCTAACATTTCATTTGAGTATGTGCTATATCAAATAAGGTTTTTAGATAAAATAACATAGAAATGAGCAATAATAGTCACCTCTGACAATATAACGACCTGCAATATCAATAATAATATCACATCAATATCCCAATTCACGGATTACGCTTATGAGCTTTTATATTGCTTCTTTATTCTCTCTTTGAGTCGTATTTCCTCTTGACTGAGGGTCATGACTGCCCTGCAGAATTAATTCGTTAGGGGAGTTCTCTTGTGCAGATACATCGTGGTGGAACCGCTGAGCCACACTCGCTTTATGCCTCTTTACAGCCATACGTAAATATTCAAAAATAGAGTAATGGTATAAGTAATTCACCTTGATCCACACCTGCTGTACGTAGAGTATCCAACAGTTCTAAAGGCCAGGGTGAGGCAAAACACTATTTGCCGAGCAAAGATTGAGGACGCGTCCCCGAAGTGTGTTTGCTGTGTTAGCCCGACCAACAAACATCGCGGACGATAGACGAGACATTATTGTAAATATTTGTGACATAATCATGATTATCATTTTGTGTCAGCATGATATTTGGTTTATTTAATCCACTTTCACGCCGCAACGGAGCAACGGTTCTCTTTAGAGTAATATACATAATTTTCTTTTAAGACAAAAACCAGGCTAGTGTCAAAAAAACCATGCAACGGGTCAGACACATTGCCATGCGTGATGAACGCAACAAAAAACGCACGCAATAATAAAATCATATTTAATAATAAAATCATGTTCAAAAAGTTAATGATTTGAATTAACTTTTTCGTCTATGCTATGTAATGCTGATTGTTCAACAGTTATCATTAACGTTTTCGTTAGGTACTTCAAGTCGAGGGTGGATTGAATTCTTCTAACCAAACAGATAGCTAAATTCACTGTTGTCTAGCATTAGGCGAGTAAGTCTGACATTAAAAAACTATTAGATAATATGGGAGTCTCTTAATTATATTGTCAATGTTAACCAACAACCATTGTGCATAATAGTCTTTCTCACTTTTTGCGTCGTACGACGTCGGTACACCGCAAACTTGCCTATAAGGCTCTAATACCCGTTTGCCATGGAAATGGTTATGACGCTCGTTATAGATACGCCTTTTTGTAATGATGTGGTTCGTGACAATGTCACCTGCCTTTATACTCTGGGTGTTATAAAATGAGGGTAGACGTGCAACAATCAAGAGTGGCAAATAGAGTAGGTAAATATGTATCAAAAAAGTAAGCAAATTACGTGAAACGACAAGGTGAAGATTGTTTAAGACACTGCTGCTAAATAATCCAACTAGCTTTAGCATTTGGATCTTCTACAAAGAATCTTCTAAAGTGTACTGATTCTAGAAATTTGGCAAGAGATTGATGTTATAGTGCACGTGAAGTTAATTTTTGAAAAAAGAACAATGAACCTTCAAAGCATAGTTCAAATTAATAGATTATTTTTATTACCCATCTTATCTGATATAAAATTCTTCGTGTATAAAAATACGAACTAAAAATTGGGTAAAGTGAAACATTATTCTGATCAAACAGTTAAATAAATCTGGCAGCCGTACCAACGACTTCATAAAATCAAAGCATAAAAATCCAGGGTTATTAAAATGGAAGCCGGTGGACCAAAGACCTAAGTCATTTATTACGGTCTATGATATGAACCTCAAACCCAATTTGTCAGCCATTTAAATTCGAGCCAAGAAACGCCTGAGGCCAATAAAATGTTCATCTCAAAGGCACTGAAAAATCGTTTTCATTTATAACATGCTGTTAATATAAACACTTGGTACTCGATTAGCTGTAGGTATAAGTATAGTATATACCTATATACATAGAGTAAGATGATTACGTAAATACACCAAACATTGTTAGACAGATTTATAGATAATAACTAATTGAGTAAGTAATTTTAGAAGTGATTCAGATAAATCTTCTTAATTCTTTCCTAAAAGACTACAAATAACTACAAACTTTTTACAAACTTACTGAATCTTTTTCAATGAAATGTTTTATTAGAATCAAATTCTATTTAATTAATCTTAGTGCTCTATATTTGTATAGATTTATATTACCCTATATAGATTTATAATACTTTAGGTGATAACAAAAAAGTATTATAGCATATTTTACTCAACGTATAATTTGAGCAGTTTAAAATTCAGATAGCGATTACATTTCATCTAAAAACTTCCAAAATTAAACTGAGAAAACCAGTCGTGGAATAAAATTAAATTCGTTAGCAACAGAACCAGCAATGATTATAAATCGCTTATCAAAGAATCCTCAAAGTTTACATTCCAGCTCGATATTGGAAAACTTTGAAAACGCAATCTGTAAATGCCTGTTGAGTTATCAGTCACAATCACATAAGTACGCGGCGAAGAATCGTCGTAAGAGCCGAATTTGGATGTGGCCTTTAAGACCTTCTATTTAGAAAGGTGGTAGGTTAACCCTCAGCTTTGTAACATTGTTGAAAATCTAAAACCTACATAGTTTTTGGTACAGAATAGAGTCTGATTTATTCAAATTCCTTCGAGTTTGGGAAAACGCTAGATTTGTTTGTGTATGTATGGTATGTAAGTACGTACCTACTCATACATTTCTGCGGTTGTAACTACTTTATATCTGAATAAAGTTTGATTACAGAAGTGTTTACTTGATTTCAATCCTTCAAATTACGCACTCTATTTGATTGCTTTCATAACCTTAACGACCTTTCTTTACCTAATCAACCTAATACAAATCCTAACGACTTGTTTTAAAACTGATACGATGAATCAATCAATCAAATTAAACTAATGATAAGTATTACTGTATCTATAAGAAAAAAGGAAATGTGTGCCATTGAAATATTTAAAAAGATAACTAAAATGTTGACACCGATTTTTTTACAGTTCTCTTTGAAATGCAATAACAAGCCAAGTTTTGAAAATCAAAACTCAATACAACACAATAGTGATATGGTCAAATGTGAGTATTACACATGTACTCACGTGATATCAATGAAAAAATAGTTACATATATTGGAACAAACACACAGATATACCTTTAACTAAGTAAATACACATCTAATTATATCATTCAGCATAATTCAAATCATCATATTACCTAACAACAAGCCCCCGGAACTAACCAAAACAGTAAACAGGAATAAGAATCTAGTTTGAACTAGTATTCCTGCTCCAATAATCCAGAAATCCGCATCTTACGGATCTGTGAGTCACGAGAATCCACTTTTTGTATCAAATACCTTTCGCTTTATAAATGGAAATACTAACAGTTTCAACGGAGATCGAATGACGGTTTATAGTGGCGTCAAATAGTAGTAAAAAGTTTTAACACTTTTAGATAATACCTTTGAAAGAAAAGAAGATCATTTACTCGTGTAGTCGAATCTTGGTTTTGAGCATCGCGATCGTTGCTGTCTTTTGTTTTATTTTCACTTTTGTTTTAAACAAGATGGTTTCCTGTGACATTCCGTCTTATTGGATTAGAGAATCGTTCTAACCAGAGATAATACATGTTTTAATTTAATATTATAATAAAGTGGATTACTTACTTACCTATTCATGAAACTAAAACGGTCAGTTATATTGCCATAGATTCAGTATCAACGCTCATACTTTTGTTCCTCTTACTTCATGTGTGTGTTTGTACTGTGTTTACCTGAAAAAAGAAAGAATACATGTTTTATACAATGTATAGGAGAAAAATACTACAAAAATTTTTGCTGTGCTGAATTTTTAATGCAATGGAGCAGATACTGACGACATTACAATTAGTTTTTAATTGTACCCGCTGCACTGACGAACGGAATTACATAAAAAAAATATTAGCATAAAATTTGTAAAATGTATCCTATCAGCGTAACCAAAAACACCATAGGAATTCGTGAACCGTTTCTTCCTTGATTGCATGTGCATCAGAACGGTAAAGCACAGCAATTTACGAGCATGTACATATGTGTGTGTGTCTTATTTGGACATACACAGGCGAGTAACTAGCTCGTTGTAAACAGTTCACAGGAAACCTAGCCGGCCAACCATGTAGCTATGTAACGGAATTATTACTCCCTTAAGTATATAATAGTAACTAAGTATCATTCCTATTAAAAAAAAACCTATGAAAACTTTTAGAATTTTTGACGGTTATTTAACTCCTTATTTTACAGAATAACAGAACTAAAGAGACTAAGGTTTTTTATTATGGATGCATTTTCGAAACCGCAATGTTCAAAATATGCAATAACATATTATAAAAAAGCTGTAAATATTTTTCGCTTGACAGCCATCTTTGATTTAGGATGCCATTTAGCGACAAATACAGACATGATGACAAACAGAAAACTTTGAAAGCGTTATTTAAATATTACACACACTATCGTTTACTCACGTAGGTATATTGTACATACACTATACCAGTTTACGAGCTTACTCAAGGAAAGGTCGTTTCGTAATTCATTTTCTCGCTCCACTCGGAAAATTTCGATTTACATTTAGCCCCCCAGAAGGCCCGAGCCTTAAATTCGTCAAATTTATCTCCAAAACAAAACTTAATATTCGCATATCGTGATCAAAACGGGACATCTTACTCTTACTTTAGTTAATTGAATCTCGCCGAATGGAGCAAGGACTGGCTGTGATGTTTATAGATCCCGCGATTTCATCTTTTGTTTTCCACAAAGGATTCATTCAGTTTAATTGTGGCACATGCTTTGTTTCGAGCGAAGAGAAAAAGATGAGTCGCGCGAAAATAATACAAAATAATGCAAGATTTTCGAGTCGTACTTAGTCAGATTGCCTCGTACTCGGGACTCTTAATTTGATGAGAAGAATGTAAAACCGTCGTTATTTGAAGGGCGTGAAGGGAGAGGGGTGGGGGGAAGGAAGACCACGATTTATATTGCTCCAGATGAGATTATGGTATGACGGAGTCGTAAAACATTAGAATGCTAAGCCTGGCCGCTTTATTTGAACCTTTCTTTGAAGCCATGATGCTGACCTCATTAAAAGTAATAAAGAACAATGCTCTGTTTACTTTGGAAAATGAAAGGACTGATTCTGAAATCACAAGCTGGAATTTTTAATGTTTCGTGGATTTTATGATTTTGTGTTGAAGTTTTGTTACCTAGATATAAATACAGGAGCCAAGGGAATCTGCCTCGAGATATATATAAGTTTCTATAGTATAAATATACATCTTATAAAAAGTTTGTTTAGTTATTCCGGAATACTGAATATGTAAGTACTTGCAGATGGCAGACCAGAAAAGACATTAGTGAAGCAAAAAATACGCCAGAAAATACGTAGAAAATGAGCAATAATGTAACCTAATTCGTTTCAGCTACACCGACCTTCTTTATACCCAGCGACATGAAACAATAAGGGACTGGCTTTAACTCACCATTTTGTTATAATAATTTTATAAATTATATAATAATGAAATTTGTATTTAATGTAAGTGCTAGGATTAAATGTACACTAGCATCGTATTACTAAATTGTTATAATATTAATAAAGAATATTTGAAAACAAAACCGTTTTGTAAGCACATGCGGATTCTCAGTTTCAAACAAAATTGTGAGTCACACTTTATGCGCCTTCTCCTGATATTGCTAATATTCAAACTGTGTTGACTTATTATTTTACAATTAGTAGCGCCCTGTGTTTACCGACGCGCGACGTATCCAAGATAAAAAAGTAGCCTGTTTGTTATTCTAGGGAATAAAATAGTTTAAGCCAGAAGTATTTAAATACACACAAATACAGTAACTTTCACCTTTATAGTATTAGTGGAAAGTGGGTTCAGATGGGATGTGATTAATGTTCGGTGACGGTTTGCCTATGTATCGGCAAGGCCTCTCCGTTAGTGTACAATGTCGGTATTATCCCGTTCAGACGTCGAAATAAACCCAATAACAAGCGAGCGAGCCCGGAGGAGGAAAATCGACAGATTATTGGGAAAGGGCTCTATACGCTGAATTGGATAAAGTAATTACCTTTACTTACACTACAATGCTTTAAAATGTAAATGTTGTTCTTCTTAGCCAAGTTCCCAAATTATAGGCGAATCCTGATCAACCCGATTTAGCAATGCTCCGAATATATGCCACTAATGTTGTAAACTAGTAGGGCTCCATGGTCTAAACTATCTCCATGTCAACTTTCATTCATTCACAGCTGTGTTTAAGTGTGAAAAAGTACTTAACAAACATGTGTATGTAACACATATATAGGTACAGAAGCACAAACGTTCACCTATGTATTAATCTATATAATATAAATTTATTTTTATTAGCCATAAACACTACATAGGTGGTTTTTTTTCGTAAGTATAGGGCTTCGTGATTGTTTTTTATCAGTTTTATTAACATTAAACTTAGACCATGTCATTGAACCTTGGTGTAATATTGTAAGAAAAGCTTACCGCGGCGAGAAATACTGCAGCCCTGCAACACAAGGTCTCTGTGACACTTAGTGCAGAGCTCAGTTTACCTCACCAACGTACCTTAGTAAGTTACTTATTTTACATTGTTTTAGTGATTTTAGTGGTACGTATACACTCTGTAGTACATACATAAATAAAGGATTATCTATACTAATATTATAAAGCTGAAGAGTTTGTTTGTTTGTTTGAACGTGCTAATCTCAGGAACTACTAGAGCAAATTGAATTTTTTTTTTGTGTTTAATAGACCATTTATCGAGGAAGGCTTTAGGCTATATAACATCACGCTGCAACTAATTTGAGCGAAGAAACAATGGAAAATATGGAAAAAACGGGGAAAATTATTCATCTTTGAGGGCTTCCGTTGCGTGCGCTGCGAAAACGGTTCAAGATATCAAAAAAATGTGTATTAAAGAATTATTTCTCTTGAATTGATCTAACAAAATGTCCGTGACAGTATATATCTATCTTTTAAGTTTATCTCACTAGAACCGTTTTATGGTAATAACTTTTCCACGCGGACGAAGTCGCGCACACCAGCTAGTTATTTTTATAAAATTTAGTGATCATAATGAAGCGAGTGTGGCTCGGCGGTTCCAGTATCTGCTTTTCAACCAGACGCACCCTGGTTCGAATCTGTCCCTACACCTTGTATTTTCAAGTTATGTGTGGATTTGCACACGCTTAGCGGTGAAGGGAAACATCGTGAAGAAACCGACATGTTTGGAGACTACAATATCCGAGGACATGTGTCTCCCGTGGAAGAACCTGGGTGCCGACCGAATTAATCCGAACGAATTAATTCTGCGGGGAGTCACGACCCTCAGTTATGAGGAAATTACGACTCACAGAATGACACAATCAATATACATTTCACATAGGTACATAAGTAGATGATGAGGACCCCCGGCGAGAAATAACTACTGTACCCGCATCGCAAACAGATACAACGTGCTTAGAAACGTCAACAGTCCGCCCTTCGAGCTTCGTCCCTAATGTCGTAAAACCAAAATCGGTCGAGTCTTCTGTTACTATCGGAAACGAAGATGATTGGCACCTTGTTACTAAGAAACGATCTGCGAAGAAATCGGGAATGATGTCGGTCGCTCAAAAAACTAACCACGTGTCCAGAAATTCATATACCACAAGTTATATCGACAAGGCAACCACTAGCCGCGAAGATAACTGGCCACGAAGAGTGCGAAAGTCTACGAATAGTAACTCCTTTATTGTCGGCTCGGGAAAAATCGATGTGGACTTGAAAGCTGTTGAAAAGACAAAACACGTACATGCATGGTCTTTTAGCCCCGAAACTACTACGCAGCAAGTGTCGAACTATTTAAATAAAATTACAGAGTTGAGTGGAAAATGCGAGATTGAAAAACGCAATCTACATACAGCAAAGCATGCAGCGTTCATAGTTAGTTGTCCGGAGAGCCTGTATGAGCAGTTAAGCTCGCCAGCGTCCTGGCCGCCTGGCGTGAGGGTGGCGCGGTGGTTTCGGCGCGGTACTGGCGGAAGCGCGCGCGCCAACGCCGGCGCTGCAGCCGCAATCGCCGCGCGCTCGGGAACTGCCCGCCCTGACGCCGCCCGTCCCAGGCGCTCCGCTGCAGTCGCCGCCCGCCCGCACTGACACTGTAGCTTCGGATAAGCACATTGCGCTACGACGGAAGACTGAACATAGTTTAATTATTTGTCAACAGAATATTAGGTCACTTAGTGTTAAAAAAGTGAATCGGTTAGAAGTTTTATTAAAACAAGAATTGAAATGTGAAGTTTTAGGGATTACTGAGCACTGGTGTACTGACAGAAACTTGAAATGTATTAACATAGACGGTTATACTCTTATGTCTAGCTATTGTAGAAAACGGACCGGCCACGGTGGCTCATGTTTGTACGTAAAAGACGGGACTAAGGCGGTTGAGTGTACAGATTTTGTGAAGCGCTCTAAAGAGCGATTTTGTGAAGTATCCGCCGTAGAGTTAGTTGATTACGAGCTGATAATACTGTGTGTATATCGAACTAACAAAGTCAGCGCTGGTAGTTTTCTTGATCACTTTGAGCCAGTTCTTGAGCTAGCCAGTGAAAGTAAAAAAGAAGTACTTATCATAGGTGATACAAACATAAATTGGTTGACAAAGTGCTTCCATCAGAATCACCTCAAAGATATGCTCGCGGCCCATGACTTTGTTAACTTAGTCGATTTTCCGACACGGGTGTGTGACACGGTTGCTACCTGCTTGGATCATGCGTATAGCAACCGAGCCTTAGGAGCGGATGTGGCGAGCGCCGTGAACACCTCGCAGCACACGCCCGAAGACCCCATTAGTGACCACTTAGCTGTGCGCATTGAGCTAAGGTGCCAGCAGCGCACGCCGCCGCCACGCACGCAGCTCGTGCGGGAGTTCACTGAATCGAGTCGTATGAATTTCGATCGAGCGGTTGCGAGCGTCGACTGGCAAGAGATACTTACTAAGTATAACGGTGACCCAGAAAGTGCAACGACTGCTATGATCAACATTCTAAAGAACCAAATTCATACTTGTTTCCCGCTGAAAAAGAAACCTATAAAAAAGCGTTCGTGGGTCTCTGACGAAGTACTCCAACTAAAAAGCCTATTGTTTGAAACTGCTGAGATTGCAAACAAGTTTGTAGAGAATGATCATCTTCAATTCATATGCGAGGATCTAAGCGCTCTATATGACAGAAAAATTGCAGAGCACAAGGCAAGTTACTACTCTAAAATGATTGCGAAAAATGACAATAAATGTAGAGCTATCTGGAAGGCGGTAAATACTGAGAGAGGCAATTGCAAAAAGTCTACTACAAGTTTCAGTGAAGTAACTAAAGATGAGGATGGAATTAAATTCATGACGAGGAAAGCAGCCGCGGACGCAATGAACTCAAAGTTTGTAAGTGCGGCCGCGACTTGTGGAGCGCCGCGCGCCTACCTCCCTCTTGTGAGCGCGGCGCTTGCAGCCGCCCGCCCGCCCGGCGACTGTTGCTTCCGAATTACTAAGTTTACCGCTGACGAAATCTATAAAATCATCTCGACACGTATACCTAAGAAGCCGACCAAAGATATATATGATATATCAATGGAAACAATAAACTTAGCTAAGGAAACATTAGCACCGTGTTTGGCGGTAGTTTTTAATAGCTGTATAGACTCGGGCATCTTTCCCGGAGCGATGAAATTGAGTAAAGTATCGCCTCTGTTCAAGGGAAGGGGAAAGCGCGAGGATTTGGATGCATACCGACCCGTCTCTATAATCCCTGCAATCGCCAAAATTTTTGAAAATGGCCTCAGTTCTCGGCTCATTGCGTTTCTTGCCTCTACTGGGGCTCTACCAGAACGTCAATATGCGTATCGAGCGGGCAGGTCCACCACTGATCTTACTCGTGAAGTTATCAAGAGTGTGCTAGAGGCGTGTGACAAGAGCCAGCGTGTAGCGGTACTCTGTTGCGATTTGTCAAAAGCTTTTGACGTCGCAGACCATAGAGTCCTTGCGGCAAAACTCTACCATTACGGTATATGTGGTCCTGCGCACGCGCTATTAATAGATATGCTGCAAGGTAGAGCCCAGGTGGTGGTTGGAGATGGCGGAGAAACAAGGTCGGACCCGCTGACTGTTGGGATGGGGGTAGCGCAAGGGTCGTCTGTATCCAACATCCTCTTTTCCGTTCTCCTTAACGACTTGCCCGAATTTGTCGCATCCGGGAGGATTTTCATGTATGCCGATGATGTAGCAGCCGTGATTTCCGCCAAAACACAGGTAGAGTTAGAAAAACGACTTAATGACACTGCCTCTGAGCTTGCACAATGGTTTAAACGAAACGGATTAGCCTTGAATCTAAAAAAGACACATTTCCTGCAGTTTTCGATATCTGGAAGACCTACAGATAAGCTGCATGTAGCTATTGATGGAGAAAAAATACAGCAGGTAGAGTCGACTATTTTTCTAGGCTTCGAAATTGACCGTGGACTGACATGGTCCACACATATTGAAAGACTGTGCGCCAAATTAGGCAGTGCATGTTTTGCGCTAGGGCGACTGTCGAGAGTGGTTTCCGCCGATGTGGTACGCGTTTGCTACTTTGCGACTGTGCATTCAGTCCTGCAGTATGGTACAGAGCTCTGGGGGCACGCCGCAGACAGATTGCGTGCCTTCAGAATGCAGAAGCGTGCTGTCAGGGCTATCGCAAAAGTGTCGCGTCGTACGTCGACAAAACCATTTTTCAAGTCCCTAGAGATTCCGACTCTACCTTCGCTTGTGATCCTGCAACTTGCCATACATGTTAGGAAAAATCTAGAGATGCTGGATAGGCGCGCAGATAAACACTCGCTACACATGACACTCCGCAGAGATAAAGATCTCGCGCCCGTGTCGGTGAGGTTGATGCGATCGAGGAAGTTGACGCTCGTTATGGGCCCGGAGGTATATAACTGCTTGCCGGTAGATATTAAGAATACTATGAGTTATAATGTTTTTAAAATAAAGCTCAAGAACTGGCTGGTTAAAAAGACTTTTTACAGTATCGCTGAATTTTTTCAGAGTGAAAAGAAATGTTACGTAAATAATTTCGGACGCAATGTTGCCGCTGAATAGTTATAAGAAGTACTTACATACATAAATAATGTCTCATGTACTGTTATACCAACTTATTTGTGTTTAAAACAAATGTAATGTGACAATACTGTATATATATATATACATATTTATTGTTTAATTATTGAATTGAATTATTATCAATTTTTATTGATCTTGTATTATTTTGAATAAAGACAAATTGAAATGTAATGACATGTAATTCTAACAAATTATGAATAAAAATGTTTATCTGTTTATCTGTTTATCTATGCTTCAATAAGCTAAAACAAATAGGCAGCCTAATATTACTCTATTATCGTGTTGTTTGATAACTTTGATAATAAATTACGGCAATTACGCCGTACTTACTTTCTAAAGGTAGAATTTCAATATCAATTACGTATTGAAACTAGTTCACGTGATTGGTTCCAAGTTTTAAGCTGATCAAACTGAATATCGACGTGGGGCTCTTGTGAATAAAATATGACAGGCTCATTTGTTTTGAAGGTTTCATCTCACTTAGGAGAAGCGATACGATTTTTCTGCCCCCTTACACAAGAGCCGTATTTTAGTGAGCGTACTGTCGCTCACTTATAGAATAGAAATATGTGATTGGCATCGCGACGATTGACATGCTACGTCACTACCATACATTGGTATTTCTATTCCTTAGGCGAGCGCCAGTACGCTCACTAAAATACAGCTCTTGTCTAAGGGGGCTGACAACTTTTTTATTTTATCGCCCGAAGTGACGGCTGCACAAAAGCAATGAGGTAGTTCAAAAAGGTAAATCATAAAATTATTTATTTGGCGGCAAAGTGTATTTTATTAGTGTGGTGCACATATAATGTAAAATACTTACACGCAAAATAAAAATGAAAAGTCAGGAAAGTTAGTTATTTTAATCACATAGCGTAAGATTACCACATATAGTTTACTATAGGTAGGTAGTTTGATATTACATTATAATGGTTTTAAAACCTGCAGACCAACTTAAAACAATGGAGCAGATTTCATATCGGTGTCAGAGCGTAACAAAGACATGTCAACATAATTTACCGCACGATATAAACGCACTCATAATAACCATCAACATATTCTACAAAACCTTCTAACGTAGACAATATTAACCAGACCACTATACTACCTATTTAAGTACAACTTTCTCTCTCTCTCTCTTCTCTATATATACTAAAAAAATATTCTATATTCTTATCTTCTTGAGGTTTGATAAACTCTCTACATCAGAAATGGCCACTCTCATTCGAAAAGAAGACCTGGTTTAGACCAGGATTAGATGCTGATTAGTCAGCACCATAATTTAATTGTATTGGAAATTATGTTATCTGCATTGTTGTGTTATTTAATTGTATGAAATTAAATGTTGTATAATCGTAATAATGTAACCAAAGTATTTTTGTATAATAAACAACTTTGTATTTACATTATACATTTTTTTTACATGATATAGGCTTACGCTTGACTACAACTTGCCTGATGGTAAGCAACGTTATAGTCTACGATCTAGCGCGCTTGCCTAGAAGAAACCGGTTTACTCTCGACTTGAAGATTGATTTCTAAGAAGAGGTCTGTTCAACAGTATATCGTTGTCTTCAAGTAATGCTTACATGTTTGTATGTATATGGTTTACTTCCAAACATGCTCCACTTTTTTGCATCTTGTTAACAGGTATACAGTTATAATACTATAATGGTCATGATATCTGGGTCAGTTATGGCGACCTTTATTTTTACTTTTTTCTTCGCACTTGATCCTAATGTAGCTTTCATATCTGAGATCTTACGCCGGCTTATTTTTTTGTCAACTGGTTTTGAGATTATGAACCTGTTTAAATGTCAGACACTGCGATAAGGTTGAAAATGGAAGGTAGAATGTTTTTGGCATAATTTAAATATGCTCGTACTAAATTCAGCGTATTTTGTAGAAAATTATTATCATCCGCATAACGGTACAATCAATAAATCTTATATTACATACTTAATAGAAAATTTTAGTTATAGTACCAAAGTTCGTGCGGTCAAAGATAGACATCAAAAGGTTGAACCACTGCAGAAGTCCGTATTTATAGTAGTCATGACTTCAAAAACTAACCATATCAAGGATTACTGCTGCCACTCGAAAATTTCTGGTTCGAAATCTAAAATCAGAAAGAAAGAAAGAAAGAAAACATTTATTGTGACAGATTTTAAAAACACACAGGAGTAAAAACATAAAAAACAAACATAAAATCTGCCACAACACAGCCCCAACTCAGCATAATGCTGGTTGTATGGAAGCAACCAGCGCTGGTCTTCCGTTGGGGCTGGCTGTGACGTCACGCACGTACAAGAAGGCAGGCAAACAAACAAAGGACGTATACAAAGAGGAACACTGGTAGTGGAAGAAATGAAATAAAATTAATAAAAGATATAACATAAGAGCTAGGGCTACACTAATACATATAAAATACTGATATACAGAATAATATATATACTTATGGACAAAAACTTATGTAGGTACTGCAAAACGAATCGTAAATATATAGAATAGAACGAACAATCAAGAACTCTTGATTGATTAATCAAGAACTCTCCCAATAGAAAAATAGCGCTGTTACTTCTTATGGCCTTACAAATTAATGTGTTTATATAGATTCCATTTGCAGAAGTAATCTGCCTAGTAATTATGCTATAGCCAAGTGAGAAGCTTACATTCCTACCTACTGCTAACCGCAGCCGTAATGGCGCAAATAAGCACACACTTCTCTAAAGAAACCACAAATATTTCTGCCAAGTTCTGTTTGCAGTCGCGTTACTAAGGCAAATAAACTCGCGTGATTGGCCAATTCTTTGTACTAACTCAAAACAAGCGGTTAGTTTACGACATGATTGTTAAAACATGGTGTCTATGTTAATGTTAACAGCTGATAGATATGTCAAGGTGGTCACGCCTGTCAATCAAATTGAATCTGATATTATGAGTAGGTATTGTAATCGATAGTATTATGCTACATTTAAATCTGTACAAAACATGGTATGTTACAAGTTTGCTGTATCAGTACTTAAGTATTGCCTTTAATATTTATAGAACTTTTCGAGTATTATCACTATAAAAAGTATTATAAAATTAAATAATTACGTTTGAGTGTCGAAGCCGCCCAGAGAATTATAAAATAAATAAAATAAAAAAGCCTTTATTTCTATTACTCGTTAAGGAATAGTTACAAAATAAGTAGGTAATTTACATTATATTGAGAACTATTTAAGTAAGTATATTCTTTATGACATATTATACAATGTGCAATTAAGAGTTTATATAAGTTTTATGTACAAGTTTTTGTTTAAGTTTAGGTAAGTACAAAAATTGAAATTGTAGTGATTTTCTTTTCTCTAGAACTTTCGGTGGGTAGTCTTCTTTGATGTACCATGTTTGATCGTTATTTTTGTTTTTGTTTTGTAGTATGGTAACTTTTTTTCCAAATGTAGTTAAAGTTACTCTTATGGGTCTAGTCTTATTGTTATTTTGGCCTATTCGGCCCACATACTCGAAGTCTCGCTTTTCACACTCAACCCCTAATTCTGTGACAATGTTTACTACTTAATTTTCCAAATCTATGTAACTGCGTTCATTCTCAGGTATGCCAAAAAATATTAAATTTCTGCTCCTAAGTCTTCTATCAAATTCATCCAGTCTTTTTTCGTGTTTTTCTTGAGTTTCTTGTATATTTCTGAGGTCTTTCCTTACTGTTTTAAATTCATCTTCTATTTTCTTATAAATCACGTCTTCTACATTTTTTAAATTGCTTTGACCGTCCTAATTAATTTGTACTCTCAAGTTCTGAAGCATTTGCATCATATTGCATTGTTCTGACATATTGACTTTATTAAAATCTTTTTTGTGATAAATTGCTACCAAAATGTCCTTTAAATTAGACAGAAATTATTTTAATGGCAAAATTGGGTGCTTATATAATATATGTCCAAATATATAAATTTACGATGTTTTCAAAATTAAAGTAGCAAAATGACCATTTGGTATAACTGGGATTCGTTCCACCTTGATAGTAATCCGCCGGTTCCGGAGTCGTGCCTTGTGCCACTACGCTACCGCGGCTCCTGACAGTTGACTCTAATTTAGCAGGCGTCTTTAACTTATTTTTATTCCTTTGCTGGTTGAAAGTGGGTAGTATTTATTATCATTGATTTGCAGGAATGACCGTAGAATGAAATCACTATAAAGTTTCTATTGTTTTCACTGTTTTTGGATTTATTTCACTTGTTTTTCTATATTAGTTTAATTTTTATGCACTATTGGTTCGCTGTTCCGTTTGCACGGGATATTTTAGTGTTAATTCTGTCCAAATACTTGTTTTTGGGTCCTTATTTGTATGACTTATATTGTCTACAAAATTCACAAATATCTTTTTATTGCACTGTTTTAATGTCTTGTCTACACAATATAATGTTTATTATCACTTTTTACACTAAACAACACTATTTGCGCACTAATTAGTCCAATATTTTTATTTTTGCGATATATTTGACGTAGAGCTGATGTTTACATGTCGCGCCCTCTAGCGGAACCCGCCCAGAGAATTACTCCGTTTTTAAAAGTAAATTCTCCGCCATTATAGTAGTGTACAATCACAACACAACATGACATGTTGTGTTTTCGCTCAAAACATTGTCGTTTGTCAAGAAAAATATGTGCTACTATAAAACAAAAAAAACAAGAGAAAACCGTATAGTCTACTTATTTGAACGTCTGAGCCAAGATGAGCCAAGCTTAACTTTAAGGAGATAAAAGTCAAAATAGGTAGACAGGTAAACACATAAAGAATTTATTTCTCCAGCTAAAAATGCTGATAAAACTCGCCGAAAAAAATACAACAAGGTACGTCAAAATTGTCTGGAGTTTTGAAGTTCCCTCCTAAAGAACAATATAACGTAATTTACTTCAGTGACTTCACTTGTATTTATAAAACGTCTTTGTTTCAAAACCTTTGTCCTGAAATGTGAATACTTTGAAATCAGTTGTTATCACACAGTTAGACTAAATTGTAACTTTTTGCTAAATTTACTTGACGTCTTAACTGTCTCAGCAAAAGTTAGGAAAGCTGAAAAAAGCTAATAAAAGCTTTGAAACTAGTAACTAAGATACGCACTCTAAAACTTCGCACCTGAGATAAAATATTGATCTGACAATAATTGAACCACAATGTACTAGACAAGCTACACATACTCAAGTCACTGTCTGAATACGTAATTAAGTTAAAATAACGAACCGGTCCAAAATATGTCTTTCATATTCTTCAACTTTCTACCCCTGAGCGCCACGAACCAAAATTGTAAAACACTGTGAGTAATTTCATGGTGGTATATTTAATTTGTTGGCGGCATACGGGTTGCTTTGACGCTGACAAACTTTCTGTTCTTGTAATGCGAAGTTCTCAATAAATTGTTAATGTCGAGCACACGAAGAAGTTCACTTCTGTATATTTCTTTGAATTGATGCTTTGATGAAGAGTTGCGATTTTGGTTTGAGAATCATAAAGAAAATTGTGACACATGACACCGGTTTCGTTATTTAATAATATCTAACAGTTAATTTAAGTTTTTCTTCTATGTATATGAAACCATAAAAACCATGCGTACATAATATGTACATCCATACCATACTTACATAGGTTATATTATTTGATGCCTCTTTAGCACAGGTAATTAATTATTAACATGATCTAATGATCATGATCAAATATCGTACTAAATTTATTACAACACAACACATCATACAAAAAAAAGTTTGGGTATTCTTTAAATCGATAATAAAAACACGTATCAGCAGTTTTTACATTTTTTGTCAGTTTGTCTGTTTATATAAACGCTCATCACGAAAAAACATCATGTTTTTTTGTATATACGTACGTAGTATGATGTCTTTGAGTGTCAAAGATTACTTTTTATCCTGAATTAACGCGAGTGCAGCCGCGGGCGTTCACTAGTCCATGATAAACTCGTTTTGAATCAATCAGCCTTTATATATCCTATAGAATAGACTAGATATTGACTGAATACAGTAAGACCTAGATATATCAATTACATCAATACAGTATTGTCGAAATACTGTTTACCAATTAGTACAGAACGGTGGATTGGATGGGTAATTACCACACAAATGAGACCAAACTTGCTATCATTGATTGCCTTGTAATTAGCAATGACGTACACATTATTAGTTTAGGTGAAATTTAGAAAGGACATATTAGTTTGAGTGGCAGTTAACTCATAATTTATGTTAAGAGTAAATTGACTGTATTAAAATGCCTTTTTAATGCCATGTGCAAATGATGTCTTATTGTTTATAATGTTTTGTTCTAATTACCACATATTATTTTAGAGTTTTTTTTACCTAAAATTCTCTTTGTTTTTATCTTAACCATACAGGTCTCGAACCAAACCGATCACACATTGCTCAATTCCTGTCAATAAACTATTCGATTCTATTATTTAATAACACCAGACTATCAACATAACAGCTTTAATTGAACGTTAATTGCTTGAATCAGCCCCATCTTGAATCCCACGATGGATTTCTCCACAAAGATGGGTAGATTGGTGCAATTAATATTCAAAACAATTACATTTTCCCATGTGCTCTGAGAAGATCTGTGATTACACTGATGGATATTCGTAACGGGTCTAGATTAGACTAGCTATTTTATCAAAACGTGATCTAGTTTACTATTCTACGCGTAATAAGATTGGAGCGCATTTTATCTTCAGTAAACTGCGATGAATAATATCTTTATACATTTTATCTCAGATGAAACTCTGGAAAATTATTTAGTGTTATTCTTCGACTGCTCCTTGCTGGCTTCAAACACACATTTTTTGATTTTTTATTTTATTTATATTGGTATCAACGTAGAAGGACATGGGCGCCCACCACGATTTATCTGCCCAAGAGAACTCCCCTAACGAATTATTTCTGCAGGAGAGTCACGCCCTCAGATATGAGGAAATACGACTCAAAGAGAGAGAGATCAACTTACTACAGTATATAAGTTCGTATATGAGTGGCCAAATAACTAACTACATAGTACTTTCTAACTAAACAATTTAAAAGCTACAGAAATCTACGTCTCATTACAAAATGCCTTGACATTGAAAACGACTGCCCTGTTAGCATAGTTGGTAGTGGCTCTGCCTTCTAATCTAGGGGTGCGGGTTCGATTCCCGCATCACACAAGTAATTATGCACATTAAAATATTATGTAATTACTTGTGTTGAGTCTGGTCATTTCATATTTTTTGGGGACTGAGCTGCCTTCGTCCGTGGGAGAGCATCCTAGTTCCGTATCCCCACACGTGGTCCCTGGGTGGTGCAAACCAGGCAGCAACTCACTGGTGGTAGGCTTCGGCCGTGGTTAGTGACCACCCACCGGACTAAGCCGCGTCGCCAAACGGTCTAGCCGTGTTCCGGCGCGTGGTCCGGTGACAACGTCCAAGGAGGTGGGTCGGGATAGTTGTTTCTTCGTAGCAGACACCTGTTTAACACACATGCACATCGAGACATTGGGCAGCTAGTTTCGGAGGGTAGCGGGATCCGTGGCACGGTTCGTCGCTGGCCGACCGCAGTTAGTAGGGGACCCAAGTAGCGATTTAGCCATTCGTGAAAGGCTGTCCCGCCAACTTGCGAAAAATCCCGAGGTTGCGCCAACGTGCCGGTTGGCGACCGGATGAAAGGGCCCGTTGGACTTTCTTGGGGGGGCACGGGCGTCCCCGCGGTCTCCGGACTAGTTCCTCCACCGATGTCTTGAATTGTTCATGTGTGACGAGGTAGCTACGCAAAACCTCATCCCACTGCCATTTCCTTACCGACCCCCACTTTTGCACTATCATGAAGGTTAAGAGACAAAGGAAAAGCGTACCACAGCGACAGCACGCCCTTTCACTTAAAGTGCACCTCACAAACATTCGAGGATTGCACTCCAATCTCGTTCCGGTCCACCACCATCTCGAGACCGAAAAACCTGCACTCATGATTTTGACGGAGACGCAGATCAAATGCCCGTCGGATACGGCGTACCTGCTGTACCCGGGTTACAGCCTAGAGCATAACTTCAATGCTCGGGCTGGGGTGTGCATGTACGTCCGTGACGACATTTGTTGTCAGCGTCTCCGTAACCTTGAAGATTCTCAGATTCTCTGTGCTTTGGGCGCTTGTGGACACAGGAATAGACAAGATTCTATATGCCTGTGTCTACCGATCACACAGCGGCGATCAGGAGACAACCAGGCTTACTGAATACCTCAATGAGGCGGCGGATAAGGCTCTTCAGAAGTACCCTACAGCCCAAATAGTGTTTCTGGGGGATTTCAATGGACGCCACCAAGAGTGGCTATACCCATATCAGATCACTGACCATGCTGGGAGAGAGACGCGTAAGCTCGCTTTGGCGTTAAATCTCACTCAGCTGGTCCAAGGCGCTACTAGGGTGCCTGACGTTGAGTCTCATACACCTAACTGCTTAGACCTTCTGCTGACAACAGATCCAGACCGGTACTCAGTGACAATATCGTCACCCTTGGGTAAATCCGACCATTGTCTGGCGAAGTCTGTGTCCGTATATTACCCATCCGTTCCGAGCCCTAGCGGTAGTCGGCGGTTGTGGAGATACAGGTCAGCGGATTGGGATGAGATGCGGTCTTTTTATGCATCGTATCCTTGGCAGGCTGTCTGCTTCTCTTCTAAAGACCCTTCAGTCTGTGCGGATGCCGTGATGGATACTATTCGCCTAGGTATGGAATATTTCATTCCTTACTCGGATGTATCCCAGTCCGGCAAAGATCGCCCATGGTTTGGACCAGAATGTAGACGTGCAGAAGCGCTGAAACATGAGGCATACCTTGCATGGGTTGATGCTCGCCACCGCAAGGCTAGGAATACTAGCAAGAAGAAGATGGCATACAACAAAGCCGCCAAGTCCTGCAAAAAGGTTCTTCAGAAGGCACGCTTCGATCACATTGGCCGAGTAGGGAACAAATTAGCTTCGTACCCCGCGGGTAGTAAAGCCTTTTGGTCCCTGGCAAAGTTGATCGAAGGGAACTTCTGCCGCCCCTCATTGCCTCCACTGCTGAAACCTGACGGATCTCTGGCTCACTCTGCAGATGAGAAAGCAAATTTATTTGCTTCTCTATTTGCGGAAAATTCGCGTCTTGATGCTTGTGGTGCTTCGCCTCCTCCTCCTCTTGAATGTCCGACTGCCATGTCGGATTTCAAGATTCGCCAAACGGAGGTCCGTAAAGTGCTACGCGATCTGGACGTGAACAAGGCCAGTGGTCCTGACGGTATTCCAGCTATAGTACTGAGGACATGTGCGCCTGAGCTGGCTCCTGTGTTGACGCGCCTCTTTCAGCTTTCTCTTGAGACTGGCAAAGTGCCGATTTCATGGAAACTTGCTAACGTGCAGCCCGTGCCCAAAAAAGGTAGTCGTGCTGACCCTTCTAACTACCGGCCCATTTCAGTCACGTCCGTGCTCTGCAAGAGTATGGAACGTGTCCTGAACCGCAGGCTCCTGGCGTACCTTGAATCGCATGTCCTATTTAGTGACCGACAATATGGCTTTCGCCAGAATCGGTCCACTGGAGACATTCTAGTGTACGCCACTCACATATGGAGTGAAGCCATTGAGAAATACGGGGAAGCCCTGGCGGTTTCCCTGGATATTTCTAAGGCTTTTGACAGGGTTTGGCACGATGGCCTTATTAGCAAGCTTTCCTCTTACGGCCTGCCCGCTGGGCTTCGTGCTTGGATTTCGGACTTTTTGAGGGATAGGTCTATTCGAGTAGTCGTTGATGGCTGCTCCTCAGATCTAATGGCTATCAATGCCGGAGTCCCTCAAGGGTCGGTGCTCTCTGCAACTCTTTTCCTGCTGCATATTAACGATCTGCTGAAACCCGGAACCTTTGGGTACGCAGACGACAGCACCGTTGTAGAGAGCTATACATCCACAGCGCGGGCCAGTGCGGCCGAGATCCAGTGGCTCAGGGAGGCGATGGTCGAGCGTATAAACCTGGCTCTCAAGGCAGTCTCCGATTGGGATGATGCCAATCTAGTCAGGTTTAATGCTGCGAAGACCCAGGCGTGTCTTTTCACCGCTAAAAAGAGGCCATTCGAGCTGGCCCCCACTTTCCGAAATTCGACTGTGCCGATAACTGACCACCTTGATCTTCTTGGTATTACATTGTCCCCTACTCTTAATTTTGGCTCTCACATTGTGTCTAAAGCCGAAGTTGCAGCCAAAAAGTTGGGTATCCTCTCGAAGGTGCGAAAGTACTTCAAGCCGGAACAGCTGCTTACTTTGTATCAAGCACAAGTTCGGTCGTGCATGGAGTACTGTTCGCATCTTTGGAATGGATCAGCCAAGTACCAACTTGAGGCACTAGAGGCCATTGAGAGTCGAGCCAAGAAGATCATTGGTAATAATAAACTGTGCCGAGCGAAACTTCAAAGTCTTGAACACCGTCGCAAAGTCGCCAGTTTGTCGGTTTTCTATCGGTTGCATTTCGGAGAGTGTGCCGCGGAATTGCACGGACTAATTCCGCCCGCGCCCTTCTTTCACCGGACGAGTAGACGTACGGCAGGACGACACCGGTTTATGGTGGAAGTTCCTAAGACCCGCACGAAACGGTACGCTTCTACGCTTCCATGTATAATAAGTATGTATTTACAAAAGAAAAGTATATATGTATTATACCCGCTATCTAGTACCCATGATACAAGCGTAAGCTTAGTATGGGGCTAGATGGCGCTGTGTGATATGTCCTGAAATATTTATTTATTTTTTAAAAGAACGTTTACAAAATATACCTTAATATTGAGTGTCAAAGTAAAGTGTCCACTATTTTTTTTATAAAACCTATCTATTACAGCAACTATACCTATTTTCAAAACCTAACAATTCTTTTCCAAGCGTTCTGGCATTTGGCAAGCTGTAAACAACTTTATCTACTAGGCCTGGTACGTGACCGACCTATCAGTTTGACTTGAAAAGAATGGCTGCCTTTTTAACAGCATTTAGCAGAAACCGCAGATGAAGGTCGTTATTTCATTCGCATCTTACGTGTTGCAACCTTTACATTGAGAATACAATAGGTATGGAGTAGAGAATTTCGTGAATGAATGTTGTGTGTCAGCAAATATGTAAGTACTTAAAACAACCATTATGATTTTAATATATTTAAATTCCATGCAAACTTGTCGAAAACGATTCAAAATAATCGAAACAATTGCTTAACATCAGGCAAGTTGTAGTCAAGCGTAAGCTTATTTCATGTAAAAAAAATGTATTTTTACTTTTTGATATTGGCTAACACTCACGTAAAATATAAATAATTTGTTGCTACCATCCCAAAAGCATGGAAGGACATTTTTGCCAGTCTGTTTACGTTTTTACACCTTGTAAAAACGTAATATGTCTGTGCTGTATGACATCACGTTGTCTATGTTTGTATTACACCAAAATATATTCATCATGTATGTATAGACATAACTTTTATTAAACATATTCCAAATACACCTATACAGCTAAAATAGTTGTAAGTAAATAATTTTAATGTAATTTATAATTTTATTTAAAAATAAGAAAAAATATTTACACATATTAACACTAATAGAACTAAAAAAGAGTATTTACATCTAAACTAAATTTAAACAATCAACATGTGGTATGAAGCCAAGAACGCTGGCTGCATTCCCACGCTGGATTGCTATAGAAATAATGTAATTTTAATTAGTAATAATTTACTTTAAATTAGGTATATGTTTGACGAGACATGATTGATGCCAACTCTTATAATTAATCTAATAAGTTTGTTGTAATTATCAATGTTTATTAATTATATCTATCTATCTATCAAAAATTGTTTCAATTCCGTTCACAGGTTTATTTATTTCTATTATAGCAGATACAGAAAAAGAGTACAACAATGTCGAAGTGTAACCAATTTTGAACGCATGACTTGGTAACCTAGCAACGTGCGTGAAAAAATTGCCACTTTCTGTATTACACAACGAGTTTACAGTAGACATCTAAAGCACAGAATACAGAGTAAAGAACATTATAAAGATATAATTTGACTGACATAAGTGTTTGCTTAGTATGAGGTGAGATGGCGCTGTGGGATGTGTCCTGAAATATTTATTATTTAATATTAATTCCGGTACAGACATGCCACACTGTCGCCTGTGCAGTAGTTGTTTCAGCCAACAGAGCAAAGTCCGACTTAAAAAAATATATTTTAGAATTTTTCGTTAATTTAAAAAAAATGTGTTACAAATTCAGTAATAAAATATTTATAAAACAGAATAACAAAATTGTCAAATAAATCTGATAATAACTTATTTCAAAGTCTTTTCATAATCAGTAAAGTAGTTCGGGAACTACTTATCAAAACTACGGCGAAGTTGAAAAGATAGTAAAGTACTAACAACCCTGAAAAAAGAAAGCTTCGATCGTTGTACTTGAAATATTTTACGAGATAGATAAGATACCATGGATTACCTCATATAGATTATTTACTTGTTTTTAAATCATAATAAATCAATTTTGCGTGTTGCCATAAATTCGTACGTACTTTTTCTAGAGTTTTGATTTACTGTAAAGATAATTCTGCTATATTAAGCCATGGAAATATGATCACTTACGAGTATATCATAAAGCTAGCATTGTATATTTATTTCTGTTTAGTTATTACTAAACAGAAAAGGTATTATTTCATTAGATATAACAATGACTATGATCCATCAGATGAAAAAAATACAAAAAAAACATCATTTAGTTTTTATCATGGCTGTTTGGCTACAGCCTGCCTGATGTTAAGTACCACTGTAGTCTAAGATGTAGCAAACTTGCCTAGAAAAAACGTATTTACTCTAGATTTGAAGACCCCTGGCTTACAATTTTCTAAAAACAGGGCTCCAGGTAGAGAGTTCCATAGTGTCACTGTCCTGACGCTGTAGTTTTTATGCAATCAATACAAGGTCATAAAAGTGGTGGTAATCTATTGACAAGAACAATACTTTGTGAATACTCGAATAAGAATAAATTCCGTAGGCAAGTTATTTTACTTTGTCGGGGAAACTTACTTGGTACTAACTTAGAAGTATCGAAGCCTTGAGTCATGAATAAGTGGTTTTCAGTCGATTGATTTTAGGTAAGTTTCGGTCTGATCAGTTATTAGGTACGCTCTTTGCTCATTTAATGCTAATAAGGATGTTTATGTACAATATGAAAATGCTATGTAGGTTTATGTTGTATACTTTCATGTTGTTATTACGAGTAAGTAATTTTTAATATGTTATTTAAATCGGTTTAAATATAGACATATGTATGTATATTGCGCATATACACATTGTACACTGTACATACTTCTTTTTATTTTTTTGTGACATAGGCTACTTGAAAAATATTGAACATGGTTTGAATTTATGAATGTAAGAGATATTCCATGGACATACACAGTAACTAACATACAAAATGTAAGGTTAATCAAATTTCAAATGTGATTTTACCACTTTTTAATGTTGTATCTTGGTTTTTTTGTTACATCCTTTTAAATTGTTTGTTAGAAGGGGCTGTAAAAATGCAAGACGAAATAGCATTCTGTAACATCGGTTATGTCAATTTCGCGGATAATTAGCGCAACAAAAGTGTAGCTGTTACGTAGACAGTAGACTAACAAAAGCAAAAAATATCAAGTTAAATAACTTGGTTAATTACTTTTAGACTTACTCGTATTAAATTATCGTTTCTTTCCAAATTGTAACAGGTTTCTTTAAGTCTGTAGATACATAGTCTAATTACGATTTAATAAGTTCTTTCTAATAATTATACGCATTTAATTATATACGTCTAAGTTCTTTATTACCTAACCTGTATTTTTAAGTAAAGCCATTAAATCGGTTTATATGTACGTTTTGAAGTTGTGCGTATACATTAAGTATTACAGATTTTAAAATAGACCAAATGAGTCTTATATTCTTTAGGTACATGAATATAGGTACAAGCTGGCCGATGCGGGGACGTTTTAATAAAAAGAAAATACTTGTAAATTAAAGTTGCAACATCGAAAGTAACAAGGGAAAACTAATAAAAACAGACGAAATTAACAAGATTTGCAATAAACTAAAGCTCTCTGTCGCCGATGTTGCTAGCTTTTATAAAATTAAGTTCAGTAAAGTCGCCGGTAAGCTCCTCAGTCTACTGAATACAGATTGATAAAATTGAATTAGGTTTCTGAATTGGATTCAAGAAGATTTAGATTAGAGACATTGTAGGTATACAGAGGTTTAGCTAAAGAAATCTTTATTTATTGGCAGGTCTTTAACTGCTTACGTGTATTGAAAAACATTGCCAAATAGATTTATTTTTTGAACTCTTTACTTATTGCCACAATGAATATTTATTTAGCAATTTATTCTTAGACTTTTCTACTGCTGGATTCGGATAACATGTTCAATTATATGTAAGCTTAGGTGCATTTCAGGGTACTATTAAATTATTCTTACAACTTGATACTAGTTTTTTAATCAATGGTTTCGAATATAGGTAATAAATAATAAATGTACCTACTGATACTACGGGTTTGAAAATTTGCAAAGTTTTAAATACGATCTAAATATCCAATTTAATAAAGTTTTCATCAGTCCCAACTCCCATATCACGCTCCTATGTTTGTTAATTTTATCCTAAAGTTAGGTTAGTTATCCCTGAGCCTCAAAGTTGTTTTAGAAAGCTGTCAAATAATTAGAGTGGCTCCTTAGAGAATGCTCTTGTGCCTTGAACGTATTTAAATATTCTCTCTTGAAGTCTAATGCTTCGGGTATACTAAGGACTATGGAAACTATGGAGGAAAGTAATATTGTTTTAGATATGGTATGTGATAACGATGTGGTTAGTGCCTAGTTACAAGAAAGGAAGGTTCGAGGAACTTCAATATAATATACATTTTCATCGTATATTTAAATAGATACAAAAAGGACGAACCACCATCATATATTTATAAATGTTTTTGTAAGCACACTGTCAGCTGCACACTTGTTGTACACTTAAACTAGATTTTTTATTACTCAATTAAACACAACAGGTGCCTGTGTGCACCCATGTGCACTGCACGTATTTATTTTGAGCTTACATCCTAGAATAAAATATAAGCAAGAGAAAATAAACAAAAACCATTTTATTTACCACCTTAATATTTATCGTCCCATTGTAGTCCCCTTGAATATGTCCATTTATGTCATAAAGTGGTCCCTGAACAAGCCCATTTGGCTGTGGTATTGACACTTAAAATTTAGTATTTTTATGAAACGCTCGTCTGGGCACTAGCATAAGTAGGTGTATAGTTAAGGCCGGTGTTATTGAATTTGCGAAGATTTACGAAGCCTGTCCATTTTTATTATAACCATGCCAATGTGGGCGATTTTCGCTTTTGTTTGAGACATATCAAGTAATAGGTAAAATATATTGCTCTGCAAAGAATAATATTTGTTCGTTTATTTATTTCAGTATTCTTTCAGGTAGGTCTTTCACCTAGACTAGTCTAGATGTCTGTCGTCTTGTTCAAACTCTTTGTTCTCAAATAAAAAAATATTTTGCTGGAAGCGTTCAGTATAAATATAATCTGTAATATTCTGTATCACCAGATCATATGAGACGTACAAAGTAGTCCAGCCTACAGAGCGCGCCCAGCATGCTGGCCGCATTACCACGCTGGATAGCAATGCTGATACGTCGAGGCAGAAAACGTCCAGCATTTTGGTCACGCGTTATACAAAACTATACAAAACTACACGTGATATGTCATAACAAAAAATCTGCAGTACCCATATATGGTAGCCAATTAAGTCAATTACCTTAATTTAATCGTAACCAAAAAAAAAATATACCTTGGTCGGTATCTTGTTATCACTTTCATAGAAAACTTTCTTCTAAAGCAATGCATTTGCTCTGAAATCTTGTTATACATTTTATTTCTCCACAGAGATTGGTGCAGTTATTAACATTTAATATGGTTAAAAAGCGGAACCCAGGCTCTGGAATGTGGTAAATTATGATTATAGGCTCGCACTCGAGAAGATGAAGATAACTTTGTAACTCATTGTAGGTACCTACTTACTATCTGTGGAACATTTGCTTTGACTTACGTATTTATTGTTGTGGCAATACTTTATATACACTTCTTTTAGTCAACCTAATTTTAATGGCACAATTAATTTCATTATATCTTTAATAAGAAAAAGAAAGGTATATGATTAAACCGCATTAACTGCATTAATTTATAACAAAACGGATAATCGTGGACTGAGTAAAATCATATATAAAAATACATTGTGTTTTAGGTCAATTTTAAGGTTACCTAAAACATGCGATTGCCGATATAATATTTGGTTCATTAAGGTTAAAAATTTGATTCCGAAAAGTAAGCCATATCAATACTGCGTATACAAATAAAACAAACTCTTAAAACAAATTTTCTATCTCAAATTTTCAAAATATACATACATACCTACTACTATGAATCTACATGTACGGGTGCTTGATTGTAATAGCACCTTTATGTTGCCTGCGGCGTTTTCAATTTTCATCCGTGAATGAAACTAGGTAGGAACTCATAAAAATTTAGGTAAAATCCATTGAGGTGCACTTTCATCGATGAAGGCATTAATTTTATGAGTGCCGTTATGTATAGATATAAAATGTGTTTTAGATACCTATATGTAGGTACTTATGTTTGATGATACGGGCTGGAAAGTTATATTTATAATTATATAGGTAAGCATGATCATATACATAGCACTTTCGTGTTACACCACTGTTAAACTCAAATGGACGGAGAGAGTATACAATTAACATAGTTTCGAAACGTTATTTTTTCTCTAAATCAGTACCTAATCAGTAATAACGTTAAAAATAAACGCGTTCAAATATATGCTTGTATTTTTTGTACTCACGTGCCGATAGCATTTCTGACCAAACACTTAAACTTATTAGATACAAAATATACACACCACCATGTAACATTTGTTTATGGTAAAATTATTGTGATTACTCTGATCTTGTGCTAGTGAGGACTGTTACTCACGTAGAAAAAGCTTTTTAACAGACGGGTTTGGTTAAAAAAATATAATGTACTTTTTTTCAGTTTAAAATACAAGAGCCCTATGTTTTAAGCGACGATCACAATTAGTTTAATTCTACATTGTTTGACATGAACTTGAAATCCATTTAGAACACAATATTTTTTTTTCTACTTTACCAATTAAATGTCTACGTAGCACCACAGATTAGCGAAACTAGGGGGTGCTCGCGGCCTCGCTCGCATTAAGAAGTAAAACTTGCACCCCCTATTTCACCCCTTTAAAAGTGGCATTTCCAAAAACCCTTTCTTAGCGGATGCCTACGTCATAACATCTACCTTCATTCCAAATTCAGCCCAATCCGTCCAGTAGTATGGGCTGTGCGTTGATAGATCATTATATCAGTCAGTAAGTCAGTCACCTTTGAGTTTTATATATTTATATTAACTAAAAAATCTCATTAAACTGTCAGTATTTCCACAGAAGTCAACCGGGACATTAGAACTATTCATCCGTGAGTTGGTCCCGTAGTGCGTGGACTGCTCTCCACCGGTAATTAGTCGGCTACCATCTATCCGGTTACATGCATAAGGTACTGTATTGACTGAACATACATAATGGCGTAACACTCTTACATACCTAGTTTAGAATTTCTTAACTTTGCATCTCTTATTCTATAGTTACCTGTTCACTGTAATATATATCAGACTAGCAAACCCGGCGAACTCCGTTTCGACACCAGAAGGCTTTGTTTTTTTTTTTTTATAAACCTGACGGAGCCCGAGACCTTTCCAACGAATGCAAACCCGAGGAAATCGGTTCGTGCGTTCTCAAGTTATAGCGTCAGGAAGGAAAACCCGACTTATTTTTATATAATAGATATCAGAAAGATTTAAATTCCAATTTATATGTACCAAAACAGAGCTTTAGATCTGACAACCAACCGCAAATTCCACTTTTACAATAAATTGAAATCAATCGCCTCTTGAACCCATGATGCTTAACATTACTAAATTATCAAAAGCCAATCCCAACCAATAATCACTTGAAACTGGCTACGATCACTCAATGAGCCAATTCATCCGCGTCTCTAACGGTACCGGGCCGCGCGCCGCGCGCCGCGTTCCGATCTCATCTGCGCCTGCGCCGGACAGGTGGGTTCTTAGTAAGCATAGCTTGGAAGGTCAGCTGATTACTGATTAGCTAGAAGAGGAGGAATTAAATGATTTGATATTTCTGTAATTTTTATTACCTACGGAAACTTTTTTACGTCTGTGCGAAGTCGGGTTTTTTTGCGAATGCAAGTGAATCTAACAAACTTATTCAATACCATTAAAATTGTGTATACTATACAGTAAGTTTGTACCACTTAGCAGCAGTATTTTAAATTAGCATAGTCGTCATTCATATTCAAAACTACTTACAGTCTGCGCAAGATTACTCTGTGCACGAATAAAATCCGAATAAAACAATCTAAATCTTACGTAAGTAAGTTTTTAATTTGAAGGCTAAATTATTTGCTGTAGGGCGATCATAAGTTATTTTAGTACAACAATAACATCTTTGACACAAAATTACAAGCACTTAACAATTTACTTTAATTAGGTACTTCTTATTACCGCAAACGTCGCTTCTTCCTAATTAGCTGTATTCAGGCGTGGTAATTAAAAGCGAATAATAATGAGCTTGTCTTTGTAATATAATAATACTAGTTGTGCCACAAACCAGTGTCAAGCCGAGTCTGCTATGGCTATTGCTTTATAATTGCTATTGTATTGTAGCTTCTCTCTTCTCTCTAATCTAAGCTTATACTCAAAAACCTACATATGCGTGCGTACTACACTACTTTCTTGAAACAAACAAATTGCCATTAAACGGAAAAAACGACAATTGAATCACAACGTTGCAGTTGCAACGTGCAATACCTAAGATTATTTTTTTTATAAAATAGAGCGATCGCCATCTAATATTTATAAAAATCGTTCATATTGATAAATTATCATCATCTAATCACTTTACTAGTTTAATGTAGCTCTAGCCTAGCGCTTGGTTTATGAGGCCATCTTTACAAATCCAACTAATCAAAACAAAACAAATATTGGTCACAAACAATTGCAAACTCGTAGCAATTATTCGCCAATAGCCATAGCCGACTTGTTGTCCCGTTGAAAAAACAAACGTGTAAAACAACCGGTAGAGGGCCTCCAATCGCCATCCGCAATTAAAACCCAGAAGAAAGTATGAAAGTGAGTGCAAAAACATACTTCATTCAAACTGTCAATGGCACGGGTAGAAAAAGGTTTTATGTCGTTTTATTATACATGTTGCCATGTAACTAGTATGTATGTTTGTCAGAAATGCTGAGTGAGAGCGTATTGGTGAGAGCTTACTTGTTATTATGATAGCTATTAATTTGCTGAACTTCGAAATGGTCACCAGTATATACGAGTACAGATAGACACTTTGTATATAGCATATACATGCTGTTTGCTTAAACTAAAATACAACCTGTAGGTACTTAATAACAGACATAGCATAAGCTGCATTCTGCTTTAGAAAAATAGTAAACACAATGCCTGTACCTTAGTATGTTTTTCGATTGTTCATACCAGGTTGAAGTAACATTTTTATACCAGTATGGCTTGATTTTGATAAACAATCATGCCTAATAAATCAATAAAAACAGCATGTACGAACTAATATGTCCAAAACTACTTCCCATACTGTGTCTATGCAGTTGCATATAAAGTGCATTACCACAGAATGCATCATAGTCCCTAAAACCTACTGTACACAGAATATTAAAACAGTTTCTATTCTAAAGCACAGAATAGAGAAGTACTATGGCATACTCTATGCAGGTTCATACATACAAAATGGGTTAGCAAAATATGACTAGCTGAGTCTCTGAGTATAATTAAATGGTAATGCAGTCGAGGCTTGTATTAAAGTTTTACGAGAGTTGATGCGGACATTCCGGAATTATTGTGGGTAATATGATGCAACTTGAAATGATCTAGCTTGGCAATGCATACTTTATGTCTTTGTTTGGAATGGTTTACATGGGATGTCTGTTCAGATAGAGGTAGCGAAAAGTTTTATGTGGAGGATACCTAGTTTTTGTCTAAAGAGCTATGAATATAGTTTCGTACATATTCATTACTCTGATATATTTTCGTTTTATCAATATTGAAATACGTATCTATTCATTCAGTTCTTAGAAGTTTCAGATCTTGAAGTATTATTCAGAAAATATTACTCAAGAACTCCATAAAATCAGAGTCGGCTCAACTTTCCAAAGCCGCCACCCGCGTTGGAGGTCCACAATTTTTTAAGAAGTAGATAATATTTAGAAAAGGCTACACGTTAAATATTTAAGTGCGGAGACGCTTAGTTTACGAGATATTAATTTTTTAAAATCGAAAAATAATCCTTCGTTTTGACAGTTTCTTGACACTATGACGGCCATTAGCGTTTCGTTTTACGGACTGCTATTACATACAAGCGTGCGACTTATCAAACTATTATATTTATTTGCTAATGTGTATGTAATGTTTAGTTTTTGTCACAATTACGTATATATTGATGAAAAATACATATAATACGTAATTTTATTTATTATTTGATCGCAAATTTTTACGTAGTTATAATATTTTGTGTGTAACTTGTAACTTGATGAACGAAACGTGACGCCATTGTTTTTTTTTAGTATTGGCGTTACACTCTTCGCGTATTTGCCAGTGTCAAGTAATTTTCTTTCTTCTTCGATGCATGCTTGAGGTTAGGTTAGAATAGAAGGGGATGGCGGGGTCGAGTGAGCGAGCGTAGCGGGTTGGGGTGTACTTTACGGGACGCTAAACCTAACCTAACCTGTTGTAGTGCAAGTGTTGGACTCGAAGTCACTTGTCTGTGTCAGAAGGTAGATTAGGTTCGTTAGGTTGCTTTCTACCACGCACATGCGACGACGAGCGAAGCGAGGAGGAGCCAAGTCCTGTTGTAGTGCTAGTGTTGGACTCGAAGTCACTTGTCTGTGTCAGAAGGTAGATTAGGTTCGTTAGGTTGCTTTCTACCACGCACATGCGACGACGAGCGAAGCGAGGAGGAGCCAAGTCCTGTTGTAGTGCTAGTGTTGGACTCGAAGTCACTTGTCTGTGTCAGAAGGTAGATTAGGTTCGTTAGGTTGCTTTCTACCACGCACATGCGACGACGAGCGAAGCGAGGAGGAGCCAAGTCCTGTTGTAGTGCAAGTGTTGGACTCGAAGTTACTTGTCTGTGACAGAAGGTAGATTAGGTTCGTTAGGTTGCTTTCTACCACGCACATGCGACGACGAGCGAAGCGAGGAGGAGCCAAGTCCTGTTGTAGTGCAAGTGTTGGGTTAGGTAGTTAAGTACCCCATAGTGAAATCGTAGTACTTAACCTCAAAATACAAAAATGGTCATATCTCGAAAACTATTGATCTCCGCACCCCCCCCTTTTAGGGGAGGGCTTACCCACTCCCCCCCTCCCTCCCCCCTCCCCCCCAACCCCCCCCTTGAATGGCGGCTTTGGAAAGTTTAACCTCAGAGTCTTAAAATGTAAAACGATTCTTGTCAGTTCATTTTTGCCATCATCATCATAATGCAAATTCATTTATTCAAACTCACCGCAGCCGTCAGAGTCGCTGTAACGATCAACTCGTGAAAATTTAAACAAATGTATTCCGCGGAAAAGGCTTTCCAGTTAAGACGTTCATTCATATCGAAAAGTGCTCGTTTTAAATTCGAAACGTCGGTTCCAACTTACCTGTGCTCTGACGACGTTTTCTCACAGTTTTCTAACTTCCCCGAAGCGTTCCGGCAAACTTATAACTCACAAACTTGTCGACGTTCAGACACGATAAATAATCACCTCGTCGATATGAAAACATGAAATCTCCATAATTCGCAACATTTCACAAATCACATTGAACTCGCGAAGAACCGAGAGCTTGTAAAAGGCCGTATTGATAAAAGTTCCGTCGCACCTTCGCGGCCTTAATGGGTCACGTAAAAAGTTTTCGCGACAACTTTTTCGTGAGTTCCGATTGAGTTATGGTGGAATTTGCACTTGAAAGTATTTGGAGCGCTCGGTCGGATCGGTGCGGTGTATGCGTGCGCGCATAGAGGCGTGCTCGGGGGGCAGAGACCTCGGAGCGTGGTGCGCCGGCGCCGACTGGCGAGCCTGCCGCGAGTACCGTTGTAGCGAGAGTGGGAGCGAGGTCGACTCACGCTTTGACATTTCCAAGTTGTTTCGTTACTTCATTTCGATGTCATGACTCGCTTTTGTTGTTATTGTTCGTGGATAGCGAACACAAAAGTTTTTCGGCTGGCCTATGATTGAGAGCAATTTGCAGGCCGACTGTTTCACATTGTAGGTAGATGTATAAGTGGCTGAGTGTAGAATAGACTATAGATTTTAAGTAGCGCTTTGTTATCGTATGTGGGGTAAAGTAATGATGCAGAACCTGGTCTTTATCTTATCATTAGTGGAAGGAAGTTGAGTTTTGTATACCTACTTTCTTTTTAGGTAACTAGGTACTTACAGACTACTTAGGTACTGGAAGAGATCACTCTTAGCGATAAGGCCGCCAATTAAGACACTAATTTTAATTTCTATGTTTTTTATATATATGTGGTGTTATAATAAATAATTTATCTATCTACCTATCTATCTACAGTACCTACTTATGTACTTGTGCTTGTGTGTTCCGTAACCTCACATACTTAACATTTTTTTTTACATGATATAGGCTCACGCTTGACTATAACTTGCCTGATGTTAAGCAACGTTATAATCTACGATCTAGCGCGCTTGCCTAGAAGAAACCGGTTTACTCTCGACTTGAAGACCGACAAATTATAGTTCAAGGGGAACAGAGATTCGGCAAAGGAGTAAATAAAATTTACAAACACATTTATTTACACAAATATTATTTAATGAACTCTAGAAGTCGTAAATTACATTGTAACAAATAGTTAGGTAACGGAGCTCAAGAAAGCGTGCGTACTTAGGGGTAAGTACTTAACTAATTTTAGAGAACTAAGCACACGATGTTACCGAAACTCTTGAAAACTTAACTTTGATTTATTTGTTTTATGTCTTTCACATTAATATATGTCTGAGGACTCCACCGAGAGTTATTACCTTAGATAAATGTGTCTTGGAACCTATACGTATAGATAACTAGGTACTTAATTCTGTGGTACCTAGTCTTATAAAATGCCTGAATAGGAAGAACAAAGGAAGGTCGTGGCGTATGAATATAGGTATAATAGGCTTACTTATGAGTTGAAAATAAAGTGATTCGTAACACGAATCTATTCATTATTGCAATTGCATAAAAATATCATATTTAAGTAGATAAATAAGTGGCAATTTTCACTCATATTAGATCAAGACTGCCTAGCTTCTAGTCCATAGAAAAATAAAAGGTTCTAGCCATATTCTGATTTAAATTTACCTAAGTATATACATAGCGTACAATAGGTATATAATGCAGACAGCCACGTTTCTCTCGAGATGGATCGGCTGTCACACATGCCTCTGACACCTTTTATATTATTTTTTCAATAGTGTCGGCCCGGGAGCCCTATTTTCCCAAGAAACAACAACTAAGATCGATGCGATGGAGTCAATCTTTTAATAACTTAGATATAACTCAAACTTATTTTATTTAGATTGATGGTGAATCACAATTTATGTGGTAAATACTTATCTATTTATTCCTCTCCATCCAATGGTTGCCTGGAAGAGATTGCTTTTAGCAATAAGGCCGCCACTTGTGGCACCAGAGTAGTTTATGTAGTTTATATAAAAAATTAAATAAAATGTTGATTGACATCACTAGAGACTAGAACGCTGGCTGGTTCCTTGCGCAAAGGATTTCTATAGCAATCCAGCGTGGGAATGCAGCCAGCGTTCTTGGCTCCATACCACATGTAGATTGTTTAAATTTAATTTAGATTATTTGTAAATATTGTTTCTTATTATTGAATAAGTTTATGTAATTATTTTTTATTAATTTTGTTTTATACCTATGTGTGTGACAATAAATAATTATCTATCTATTTTATGGTCGACTTACAAACCAATGTTTGATTAATATAGGTGCACGCGGCTCCGCTCGCGTTGTGTTGGATTAAAATTAGATTATGTCTAATCGTTGCTCCACTAAGACGTTAAGTAGGAATTAACGTCAATTAACCAACAAACTCACTTTTGCATATTTTTTAACTAAAACATAACACTTGACCGTAGTTTATCTGATGGTATTATAACAATAAGCAATAACTATGGTCTAAGATGGATCGTAAATACCCAATACGAACCGTTCACTGTCGCTTTAAAGATCGCTGGATTACAGTTCGTGGGGGACTGGGAGTCAGGCAGGGAGTTCCACAACTCATCAGTTATTTACATAATGGTATAATAATTTTAGACAGCCAGAAATGGCGAAGTTTCCTTGCTTTCTTTTCTCTGGTAGTTGTATACTAGTGCATTTCCAGTGTATCAGCACTTAGGCAGGCATTCTCAGGTGTAAAAAACTTTTCCCATCAATCAGTCTCCCCACAGAGTACCTCGTTCAATTTGAAGGAAAGTTGTTGTGAAGTAAAACTTAAAATCATAACGTTCAGGTTTATAATGTGGGAAGAACTTAGCGTGGGTAAACTTTATTATAGAGCGGTAATGGATGTGCATAGCAGCGGCAGAATGCTGGCTTTCGTGACCATTTATATTTTAACGATACTTTAGCCTTTAGTACAATAGGCACTCGTATTCAGTAAAAAAGGTAAAATAAAAGAAATTTTTTAGCCTTTTCCAGGTTCCTTTAATGTGTTAAGCATAAAAAGTATTTAGGACCTAAATTTGTGGAATATTTATTAATTGTTATTTCTGCTCGGTGATTAAATAATCTCCTAAGAAGTTTTATGAAGCCGCAATTTTTTAAACAATATCTATGCAAATACAAAAACCTTACGGGCTTTCTATTGCTTATAATCATGATGACCGAATTGGACAGTAACTACAATAACTATACATATACATACTTACAAAACAATGACACACACACACACACACAAACAAGACTTGTAATCTCGTCGCACCACATCCTCTCACCCTGTCTAATCATCCTTATCTCCAGAACTCCTTACTAGCTCCTATAGCTGTCATATACTGGCAACACCATAACTCGTATTTCCGTATGCACTTATGAGATTACGGTCAATGAAACCCCGCAATATTGGCGGGGCTGGTAATACCACATTGTGTGTTCAACAGATTAGTTTGAGAGCGAAGCCGTAAATTTTCCGTATTAGGTATGTGCTAAGATGGTTGAAAGGAATAACTTGGGCTATCGAATCGACTTAGACAAGAGCATAGGTAGAATGAATAGGTTATGTCCTTACATCATGTCTATTGTGATAGTTTAGAAGAAACTATGTATATCATTGTTCGGTTTCTATGTGTAGTTCATACATACCTACCTATATATGTAGTTCATAGGTAGACATTGATGTAATGTAACCAATATAACTATCTTGGGATACCTTACTAACTTAGGTTAAACCATTTTGTGACAAGTGATGTCTTTAATCTTCTCCAAAATCACCTATTTGGTCACATTGACGAATTGGCCAAAGGGGCGATGTTTAATTCGCGCCTCTTTTGCCAAGCTTTCATTAGAAATCTGTGCATATTATGTTCCTAAGTAAGACAACTAAAGAATTATTCAAAGGGACACTCTTCTATCCGTCAGCTGCGAGGTCCGTTCCACAAAAAGGAAGCCCACACGTCGGCGTCACAAAGCTGCAGTTTATAAATCAACTTTAGGTACCTATTCTATCAACAGCTGCTCATTCTACTAATGAGGTACGCTTTCGCGGTTCGTATGAATAGACATAAAGCAATAATAGGCAGGTCTAAGAGGAACTGTGTTTGTTGTTCTGTCTGTTCCACTTGTAAACCGCAACGGATCAATGGATCGTCGAGAATTTTAGTATGGTGGAGTTTGATAGAAAAGGGGCCTGTGAGTTTATAAACAATTTTTACTCATTAACAACACGAGCGAAGCTGCAGGCATCTACTAGTCATTTTATATACCTACTTACCTACTTACGCACAGACCTTAGCTCTTATGTTTCTTATTCAACACGCTCAAACGACTAACCCAGTACCCCTAGCTCGAGTTTGAGTCCGTAAAGTAAAAGTTAGTCGTAAGTATTACTTCCGACTTTCATGCAATGGTAGCTGGAGTTAGGTCTCGATGGTAAGTAAAAGAAAGTAACATTACCGGTTGATTAACTTCGTTCATTCTTTCATTCATTCATTTCTACGAATATTTTTATCTGCGATTCCTATGTCCTGTCAAAACAACATGGCGCGAAATAAATAAAACTAAATAAATAAGTTCAAAATATGTAACCTTTAGGAGTATTTTTAAAGATTCGAAGCTTTTATTGTACAAAAGGAAGAAAAGAAGTTGATTGTGACAGCGCATATCAATTCTTCGAAGAGATGACTGTTAGTTTGAGTGTTTGGAAGAACGCCGAGGCACGGTAAACTAATCTGCCCGATTATAGACGAGATAAAAGCAGAAAGGCTTCGCCGGCACAGCCATGTGCAGAAGATGATCAAAACGCGTATATTCGGGGCGACCGTGTAGCTGCAAGAGACCGGTGGCGCGCCATAAATATCGCTGGAAGGATCGGGTCGAAGAGCATCTCCACAGGATTCATGATCCCACCTACCTATTGAAGGGCAGAAACCGGCTGAGTCACAGCGCCAGCCAAAGTAAAGTAAACATAAAGTTTTCATACCTACATTAAATCCGGAACAAAGAAAGAAAGCGGGCGAGTAGGAAATACAATCGAATCTTGGAGAAGTCTTTGTAATATTAATTGTAAGTTGGGAAATAAATCCATTCTACATCTAGGTAGCTTCATCATAGAAATTTAGACCCATAATTCAATTAATTAACATGAATAGTTTCAGTGTTTTATAAATAGGAACTCAAATGAAGTTCTACAAATTCAATTTTACAGGTTAAGTAAAAGTTACTACAAATATAATATTTTAAAACTGGCCTTATTGAATAAATCTGCATCAAGACTTGAAGTAAACCAACCGAATCTCTATCCAATGAACAAACAGCAAAAGGCGTGGAGAGTATAAGTAGTACCAGAAGAAGCTGCCGTGGCATACTATGGTGCCATCCATCATACTTCTCTATACTTAGGTATGTATGACAATGATTATACTCTATGTTGAGTTTTCAAACTCTCCTTAGAACCTCTGATAAGGGCATAACAGCTGCCACACTACGACAACCAGCTGGATCACTACTTTCCTTAATTTACTCAAGTTTCTGAGTGTATCAATGAAATTAAATGTAAACTATAAACTGTTACTACTTCATGCTCATATAGCTAAATGGACTTAATCGATAAATTAAGACACAAATTACCTGAAATTAAATAAATACTTTCCATTAAAGATTTATTGAAACTGAGGTGGTGCTAATATAAGTTTATTTTAAGTTGTTATGTACAAACTTTCTCTATTCTAGATAATCACAAGATTCCTATCTTCTATACTTAATTGCCTGGTATATCTGTATGAATAGTAATAATAGCTGAGGAAATTAACCTTAGCCCTGAATCTGGCATCTCATAAACTATTGCAATAGCTTTGCTGGCTACACAGGTACCTACCTACTTATTTTATGTGAACAAATAAAATGCAATTGTACAATAATAAGTATTTTATTTTGCAGGTGCTGAATATGCCAGGGAGAGAAGACATTATTATTGGTATTTTATGCCTAAGATTATTTAAGTATTTTATCTTATTACAAAACATATAATTTTAATTTCAATGAGTTTTATTTACAAAGTTTATCCAACCTTACCAGTAACATAACTAATACATTATAATTAAACTATATAGGTAGGTTCCTCTTTATGGTTACCATAAAGTTGTAAAATAAATATTCTATACAAATAACAATATCACACTCATTTTCTAGTTTTTGTAACAAACAGCAATGTATTGTGTTACATTAATTTTAGTTCATTATTTGAAAACACTAAGTATACTTATACCTACATTTACAGATTAGACTATGGAACCTATATCTTAAGACCTCTTCAAAGCTTTATTAGTAATAATAAAATTCGGTGGGAGTTTCTCTAATTGTTTGAAGAAGTCACAGAAATCTAAATAGGTACCTGTTTATTTAGATTTCTGTGGAAGAACTATACTGGAAGTTCGAAGAAGTGTATTTTACTTCTTTATTGCACACAGTTTAACTATACATTTATGTACATTGGTACTGATATTGTTGGATACAATGGTGCAACTACAATAAATAAGGGTTATATAATTTACTGATATGAATCCAGAACTAATGCAGATTACTAAAATACAAGCCTAAAGTACATAGGATTGGTATATAACTTTACAAAACAATTGCAAACTTATGAGATTAACATTAAGTTGTGTATGGTTTTAAAATTTAGGTATTTATAATATATGGTTTAATTCACAATGTATATAAAATAAAATAACAACAACACCATAAAACAGCTTTTCATTAGTAATTTCTTGTAAATAATTATCTTGAAATCTAAAATGCAAAGGATGTGCTGTACTTTTTGTACATAAGAACACAAGTTTAGCCTAGTCTCTCTCTTCACTTATTCTGTAAGTAGAAGTCCGACCAAATCATGACACCGGCTGTGGAATGGATTGCAGGTATTGTAGACAGCTTCCGGACTAGCTTCAACAAGGTTCCGGAATGGCATCAAGGGCTAATCTCTCTAGGCTAGCCTGAAACACAATGTCCTGTAAATGAAAATATAAAGTATGAAGGTACATAATTATTGGATTTTAAGTTTTCCACTAGACTAGACAGGATAAACATTTCATGCCAAGTATGCTCCTAACATTGCATCAGAGTGAGACCCTCATACCTGGAATTCATGCTGGTAGTGCAATGTTTACTATCACAGCTCTTTGCAAAACCATCAATAAGTTATGCTTTTCACTTGTGTAAGTTACTTTGGTAGATATTTTTAATTTTGAGTGTTACAATGTTTATTTTAAGTATTGTAACATTAATTTGTCCAAGGCAACAGGACTTTATGAGTAGGTACCTACAATATATAGATTAATGAAGGCAGCTACAATCTAACATAGCTGCTATTTCCAGACGGAACCTTTTGGACTGCCGACGTACCTACAGGCTACAGTCCATAGCTTCCTACTTACGGCAGATCTTAGGTCCGCTCAACGCATCTGTTGCGCAATATCTTTGAGAAGTCACTATGAATGTTTATTGGGGAGGCATTAAAACTAACTTTGGGTCGTGCATGGAGACTATTTTACTGTTAAATAGAGCTTGAACTAGCGTACTAACTAAATTTCCTAACTTACCAACAAACTTTGAATACTTTACATTGAATCTGGTTCGGTCGGTGTCATTTTCTTCATTGGCCTCATTAAAGGCCTCATTGCATCTACGAGAGATGTTTTGCGGGAATTGTTGATGCGGATTTGCACTTGAATTGGTTCACAGTAACAAGGAAAAAGCACAAAAACCTCGCGATTCGCGAGCTAATTTCCAAACCGCGGTCGGTTTTTAATACAAATTTGACGTTCAAACTTTTGACAATATAATTGCCATAGACAATTACAGACAATGTTTTTTAGTTAAAAATAGATTTAGAAAATAATGTTTATATAGCCTAAACTAATTTTATAGTAATTAAATTATATATAACACAGGAAAATCGAACTCAAAAGTTGTCGATAGTTTTCTCACTGAAAAAATGGCGGTGAAAGTATTTGTGACATTTTGTCGAAGGCTGGGTCTGGTATTTACGGATCACCTGTCAAATTAAAACTCCTACTCGCTAGCTATGTAAATCTCCATACATTGGTCCCGTAATTTCATCGAATCCTGCGGAGTAAGCGAGGTCGCGAGTAAAATAGTTTCGCTATTCGCCACCAGGTGCGCTGTACGATTTTGTATGAAATGCCGTTCGAGAAATTTTCGTATCCTGCGATGGTAATATTCCTGCTAAGCCCACAGTTTTGATGTTTGATAAGAAGATAAATAGCCATAAAAAAGATTGGTCATTAATAAAAAAAAGTTTTGACAAGACCTGTCCATTATTCTATGAGGGTGCTCTTAACATTTCTTTCACGCGTGAGATAGAGACAGCCATCATTATGGATGCAAATTCCTCCGACGCTACTTAGTAGTCCGCGGACGGAGGGAGCCGTGAGAAAATGGACGCCACCGCGAGTTATTCATGCGAAAATTATTTATGACAAAGCACCTGGAGGTACCCATTTGGTAGGTAAAAGGTACGCTCACATAATGATGTTACCACAAAGGCGACACGTATACTTACCTATGTAGATATACCTAGGATATTTACATTAACCCAAAATTTTACCTATACTATGAGTATGGGTAAATCTGAGAACATGTAGTCCATGGAAGGATCCGTCTGGACGCTTACCACGTTGTACTCGTCCTAAAATCGTTGCCTAAAATAACTTCCAGTAGTAATTACCTGTGGTCACGACAATTTTGAAATGTAACTGGAAGAGAGAGAGAGAGAGAGATGAATATAAGCAGATACACATGAAGTGTAGATATACTTACATGTAGGTATGTACATATGCATATTACTTACTTACCGAGGCATTTCATCCCTTTCTTCTACTTAGGTACATAATGTGGTAATAAACCTGAACTGGTTTTAAGAATATAATTAACGAACGATAGGTACTTATCCATCACAACAAAATATTAGTTGCCCACCAAGAGATAGCGTTCCAGTGATTGCTAATTCTACTCTAAGAATAATGTGACCAGATCAAAGATCTTTTAATAATTATTTGTAGATCTTTAAATAATATATTATGTTACTGCCCTAGAAAAAAAATTCAAATATTTTCCCGGGTTTGTGTAAACAAGGTGTAAGTTTTAGAAACTCGGAGGAAGGACAAGCCTGGAGTCATAGTAATAAATTGAACGTGTTCTGTATGTCTGCACTCTTTCGACTTATGTGCGCACCAACGCGGAAGAAAGAGATAACTAGTTACTATATAGATCACCTTCAAATGACAGTGTAGCCGTTTTTTAATACCTCAATTTAGTGATGTGCCTACGACGTACGAAATAAAAAACCGAAACCGAACCGAAACATACATTCTGTTCTGTCACGTTAACGATTATTCTAGTACTTTCGCTAACTAAACCATATTAAAGTGACGTAATTTTATTGTAACATGTTTTCAAAATCGATCTTTTAGGCATAGTTAGAACTAGGTGAGAAAACCTGGAAAAGGATTGTGTAGTTCGAAATAAATAAAATAACTCAGATAACTTTTGTAGGTTTTTATTTACTGACCCTTAAATAATACAGTTTTATTTAAAAAATTACGTACTTTATCTTGTGGTTGTATAAGTTGCTTAGTCATATAATGAATTTTCGTTTTTAAGTATGTCTCGGCTATGGCTTTTATGAGTAGATTTCTATGATTATCAATATTCCACTGATCAATACAATGTTGAAATAATTATTCGAATAAATTACTACTATTGGCAAAACCGAGACCCGATTTTAACCGAATTCAGAACAATTGTGCACAACACTATAAACCAAACTTTTGCGTATTTTTAACATATAATGGCAAAATTTAATTGTTTTCCTCCAAAATGAGGTTCTAAAAGAGTAGAAATTTGTTATATTTTAATATTTTGATTCAGTTTTGTATTGTTTTGTGGAAAATGATAAAAACCTCTAACCTGTGAAATGACAAGCTCTGGATTTCGTCACTTTTCTTCGAAGCATGGCTCTTACAGCCATAGGCAACGCACGCCATTTGTTCTTCAGTAGAAAACACTTCTCAAACAAACTCATTTAACCAAATATTCCAAAGATTCAAGGTATATTCGCCAAAAATCCAAATCCACAGCTAGTATCCAAATTGGTTACTCGAGCTAGAAAAACCGGCTTCACTAACGTAAAGGGCCGAACAGATTGTATATAGTTGTCTCTTTTTAGCACACTAAAAACATTCATTAAAAAGAGAGGTTCCGATAGTGCGCCACACTTCAACTTATTACTATGTCTCCAGGCTTGTCCTTCCTCCGAGTTTAGAAACGAATCATTCAATATGACACATGCATGTCTCATCGTTGTTTTGTTACTGTCAGTGTCATCAGTTGTCCGAGATTTTTGTAAACATTTCCGATTTCAGAAAACGATAATAATTTCCATTTCATTGTAATTTTAGTGTTTTTTTATGGATTTTCTACCAACACAAAAACAAATTATCGAAACGAAATTAATAAGACATACCTACGAATTTATTGGCGTGCTCTCAATTACATATGTACTCAATATCATTAGGTACCTACACTGAATACAAGTGAAATGGTTAATTAATTGATTTGTATTGAAAACAGGAAAACTGTACCAAATTCTACAATTATTTCATGACATAGTGCTAATCAGTGATTATTGAACAATGTCGGCGTTACTAACAGCAGATTGGTTCCAGCTGGACTCCTACTACAGGCAAGTATTTACAAATTGACAAAAAGTAGGTGGATCCCTAAAGCTAAAAGTATTTTAGTTTCGACTATTATCTTTATAATGATTCGCCAATTGATTTATAATGTAAAGCACTGGTTAACATATTAAGGTAATGTTTTTCTACAACCAATTAATGCAGTTTTTCCTGTGTCTAATCCACTTCCAAACATGTCTCTTAAAATTCTACTAAAACCTCATATTACCAACTCTTTCAGGAAATTTGACCTGTACACAATGAACTGGCTAATGGATGAAGGTTTAGAGAACATGATAGTGACTGGGGCAGCGTATGGAGGACCCATAGCAGTGGTGAGGGATCGGAAGAAATATGTCAAGATTGCAACCAATACCAAGCCTGTTATTACTATTTATAACTGCGCTGGGAATGTTCTTTCAAAGATATTGGTAAGACTATGACTTTTTATTCTATTCTCTTATATTATTGTAACTATCAATACCGAAACAAGTGTTTGTTCATATGTAACATTTATGTAGCCAGAATATTTGAAATGATTTATCTGTATTTTTGTTAGTAGTATTGCAGCTATCAAATCAATAACCTTACATTACATTAATATACAATGCAACAAAGCTATTTTGACAATTGGACACACGGCTGCATATATTGTTTAGAAATTGTCAGATCAACATTCTTGGTTCATATTATTTTTGTTTGTTTCAAAAGAGCTATCATCGGATTAACAAAATGTTCTGTTAAAATTTAGTCAATCTAGAGATTTTCTACCTATCCTCAGCATTTTTGTCAGAATATAGCTACAGGTGATTGTATATAAAGTAAATCATCATATTATCTAAATTATGTTTCTTTATGTTTCAGTGGAACAATGGTGCCCTAGTCCACATGGGGTGGTCAGACAGTGAGCAGCTGCTCTGCATACAAGAGAGTGGAGATGTCCTCATCTATGACATGTTTGGTGCTTATCAGAAGACATTCAATTTGGGACAGGAAGTTAGAGACACAAAGGTATACCAAGCAGACAGTATTAGTTATTTTTTTAAATAAATGCATAGGAGTTGGTAGTAGTGTACTTTCAAGTATATATCAGACTAGCTACCATCCTTAAGTAAACCACTACCACTCTCGAGTGTTGAGTTGCTTGTGATTGTGATCACCTCAAGCTCAGAACTGGTTTCTCGCTGCTAGCTGCGGATGGTAGATGACAGGCCAACATTTTGTTTATCTACCGCCTTTTGGCATTGTTTTTACTATAATTTAGGTTTATGTTATGAATAGCAATGTTGTACTAAAACTTGCTAACTAAGTAATTAGTATATATTTTATATATGTTTTTAATGTAGACTGAGCATAATTTTGTACATAGTAAAAATAATCTATAAAATTTAATATAATAGTTTATAAATAAGCCTTAGCTTGTTAAATGAACTAATGTTTCATGATTATGCATTACTAGGATAAAATGTACATTAGTGACTGTATGTAGATATAATTATTATTGAATAAATATATTTTAGGATTGATAGGTGGTGGGGTTGATGCCACTAGCACAATATCATAGACTAAAAACCCCATGGTCCACCCTCAAAGCATTTTTACGGACTGGACCAAGCTTATAGTCATTTCAGTCTCATCTGTTCTATCTTTTTACATCACCTACAATTAGATTAAAATTTTGTATGGATGTATTTTGTAAAACTTATTTTGGTCATTAAATGTACACAATCCTTAACCTCCTCAGACCCGAAGCATATGTGTGTTTGCGATGGAGCTGAAACTACGTAGGTTGATGAATGGGGTTCTAAATATTGTGAAAAAAATATGAAAAAAAATATCTTTTGCTTATTTTTTTTAATGGCACGTCCCCTTTAGGAGACGCTAGGTCCTAAAGTTTATACTTCGAAGCATTAAAACATATTATCCACGCCTCCCATCATGGTATTGTATTGTTGAATTGCGAAAGGTCTATCAATTTCAATGAATCTTTTTGTTTTTTTACACCAACGTCTGCATTTGTACACAGGTTCTTTTGAATCGACAGATGATGCTGTGACAACTGGTTTATTGTCAAACCACTTCAAGCACGCTAGATTGCCATCACTTCTAACTAGTTGATCTGAGGAGCCACGTCCTTGTTTTCTCAGATGTGCATCAGTCTTAAAATTACAATCTGAAGGTATCTTAGCCTTGCTAAGCGTGCCTGTTGCCTGCATGCCCTTCTCACGTAATTTATCCAATAACTCTGGTGAAGTAAAGAACCTGTCCATGTATAGCTTCGCTCCTTCAGGCAGTGTTTCAGACAACCTCAAAACAACTTTTGCTCCAATATCAAAGCCTTCAGCTTGATCATTTGGCAAAACTGAGTCTATTTTACCCTCATACATAAAAAAATCTAGAGGCACACCATCTGGCGATGTGCAAACAAAGTTTTTCAACCCCCAAGGATTTGGTTTTCCGCGGATAAACTGCCGCATGGCGACGTGTCCCCAGAAAGGTACCGTCTGCTAATCAACACTAACGTTTTGAGTTCTTGGTGTGTCCAGGCAAGCTTTTCGTACAGAATCCATCACAGGGCTAACTTTCCAGTATTTAGTTTGCTTGGAAACTTCATTAACCTCAAGGTCGTTAACTAGTTTCAAAATTGAACGGAGTTTCAAGTACCGGTCTCTAGTCATTCGATCAGCTATCATTGCTACCCTTGTTTTATTAGCCCAGAACATTCTGATTCTTGGCCAGCCCAAATAGCTCATAGCCAAAGTTATTCCGAAAAATATTTTCATTTATTCCACAGTAGTATTCAAATTTTGGCCCTTTTTTAACAAGTAAGTCTGGTTGGAATAAGTACTAAACTTATCGTAAATATCTTCAGGAATATATGGAGAGATATATGTAATTGGATCTGTTAATACAGGAACTCCACTTGCTGCTGGAGGTTGTACATACTGGCCAGGTGGATACGGAGTAAAATTATCCTGGTGTTTAAAATAAAGTCGACAGCTAGAGATTTGACGAGTAGCAACAGTCGTCAATGGTACATCTTCATCGCTAGAATCTTCGCTGGGGTCCTCTTCATCTTCGAGGTCTTAGACGCGAGGTTCAGTAGAAGCAGGGTCATCAGCTTCATCGTCAGACAGACCTTCAACTTCGGAATCATTAGCATTGCATTCCAAAATTCTTCTAATCTCAGTATCCCGTAATGCTACCAAAAAACATATAAATTAAATAAATCCGACAATCGACTTTGAACAAAATAACTATGAATTTTATTTAGTTTAAGACCTTATGTCCCTTCTAGGAGACAACTATATTACACACTCTCATTACGCATAAATACTTGGAAAAATAAAAAAATATCACATTACACTTAAGTCCCATATCACTAACTTATGAAAAAACAGATGTTTTAATATCGAACTGCATTAATTGTAACAAAATTGATTAAAAACTTACCGCGAGCAGCCATGATTTACACCCAGTAACTTGTAATGTCAAAATCCATTAAATTCTGGCGGTAAAATCTAAAAACCATTTTTATTTCTCCAGTAGCGTTCATTCTACAGCCAATAGACGCGCTGTTACTTAGTAGTTCAAGATAAAATCGCTAGAAGGCACTACTAGTAAAATGGTCTCTTATAGGAGACTTGGGGTCTGAGGAGGTTAAACATTAATATTTATTTATTCACTTGATGTTTCAGGTGTGCAAAGCTCAATTGTTCACAAGCCCCCATGGAGTGGGTATTGGAGTGATCACCACTACAAACAGGATGTTTCTGCTTAGTAATGTCTCCGAACCCAAAGTCAGATCTGTACCTGATCTGCCCAGTAAGTAATCTAATCTAATATTGCAAGGTTTTTACAATTAACACTTACAGCCCAGTAATCAAGTATGACATGGCCATATCTAAAATACATACTAATATGCCATGGGTTACAAAAGTAAATCTTGAATTTTAATTTAATATTTTTTTGGCTTATATAGTTTTAGCATTATTTTGTAGTATCAGATTACATTTCTTTGGGTACTAAGATCTTGTTTGGCAAAATTTAAATAAGACCTATCTAGCCTTAGACTATTATTTCATGACTAGCAGCATTCGGGATAAAGAACAGCCTATGTGTTAATCTATCTACTCTATCTCCATATCAAATGTCATACAAATTGGTTCAGCTACTCACAACTTGAAAAATATCAAATATAATACAAACACACACAAAGTTACGCCTTTATGATAATACTGGGTGAGATTTTTTAATCTCTGGAATAAAAAAAATCAAGTGTTTTTTGGTTTATCTATTCCAGGAGCAAACGAGCCTATATCATGTTGGTGCGTTCTCAGTTTTGGGTTCCTGGTGTGTCGAGACAAGGACATATTCAGATGTCAACTTGGAGAGCTGAGAGCTGTGCTGATGGTAAATGCTGTTTTTAGATTCTTATAACTAGATTACCGCGTCTTCGCTTGCGTTGTAAAAGTATAAAATACGCCCAAGATCGTATACTATCACTATAGTGTATTCACGGAGACGAGTTAGTATAGCGCCTTCTCTATCGCACATTATTATACAAATGACAAAGACAAAAAAATCTTTTTTAGGGTCAGTGGGCGTTAACAATACTTTAGAAATGTAAATGTGCGTTCACACTGCGCTTCTTAAAAGTTCGCTTAGTTTATTCCTGCGGCTTCGTCTGACGTATAAATTAAGAGACATTTATTTGATAGAATTTTTTTATGGGTATCTACTATTTTTTATATATCTGATGGATATGAAGAAAAGAAATAAAATCGATAGTTAATGATTAAATTTTCTTTATTATATGTGGAGCGAAAGCAGAACAAACAGCCTAACAAACTCACTTTGAACCTTATACATAGAAGTATATGTACATTTTCAACAAATTATGATCATACTAAAATACCTATCACACAGTCTCATAATCGATTTTGGGGGGAATTTTTATTGTACTCAAATTTCACCCAATTCTGACAATATTATAAACATATGGGTTAAATTGATAACCTGTCTGTGTGTAAGTCGTATTTCCTTATGACTGAGGGTCCCCGCAGAATTAATTCGTTAGGGGAGTTCTCTTGTGCAGATACATCGTGGTGGGCGCCCAGCTCCTTCCACGGAAGACACATGTCCTCGGATATTGTGCTCCTCAAACATGTCGGTTTCGTCACGATGTTTTCCTTCACCGTTAAAAGAGTGCAAATCCACACATGACTTGTAAGTCATTGGTGTAGGGCCGGATTCGAACCAGGGTGCGTCTGGATGAAAAGCAGACAATGAAACTTAATTGATAACCTTCTCTTAGAAATAGACTGTAAAAACATACAATAACGAGAAATATATATTTTCTCATTCCAGCGTCCAGAAATCAAGAGCCCCTACACCCAGATCTTATCGATAGTGGCGTCTCAGAACGGCAAGCACGTGGCTTTGTTCACAGACTCTGGCATGCTCTGGATAGGGTCGTCCGACTTCAAGACGCGGTACTCGGAGATAGATACCGGATATATCAAACAACCTAAAGAGTTGATGTGGTGAGTAATTTGATATGGTGTCTTCCCTTGGTCACTTTATTTGGACAAGAACATTGCATTAAGCTTAGGTACCGTACATTAAATAGCAATGAAGTGGTCACTTTATTTGGACATGAACATTACATTAAGTTCACAGTAAATTACATAGCAATTAAGTGTTAGTATACAATTTAAAAATGTAAACACTTAAGATCTTCAAAAACCCTTGTAGAAAATTCTTTTTCTGGCATGACTAGACTATTAAAAGTACCTAATTTAAAAAAGGAAAAGATATAGTAGGAAATTTCCCACAACGCCATCTAGCCCCATACTAAGCTAACGCTTGTATCGTGGATTTATAATCACATTTCGCTTACCTCTACTACTTTTATAGATAGCAACATAAAAGTTACAATCCGGAATTAAAATAACCATATGAAAATCCAGAGTCTAATTTATGTCCATGCCAAATTTCATCCAAATAAATATAGCCGTATAAGCGTAATGAAATAACACAAACATACATACACACATGGACAAAGGCATTAGTGGAATTTTCTACATTTCAGGTGCGGGTCCCAAGCAATAATGGCACATTGGGACGACATGCTCTGCATCTACGGAACTAAAGGAGACTGCGTTCCCTTCCCATATGACGGCCCTTTCCATCTCATACAGGAGATGGAGTGCGTCAGAATTGTGTCGGAAATATCTCACGAGTTGGTGCAGAAAGTGCCTCACGTCGTGGAGAAGATATTCAGGATTAATAGCACGGGAGCAGGGTCGTATCTGGTGGAAGCTTCCAGACAGTTCCAGGTAAAATTATTTTAATTTATTTAAGAATAAGATTTAAAGTATGTAGCTCAAATTACTGACCCCACAAATACTCATTAAAATCTGTTATATACCTATATATATACCAACGTACTGTGATATCCATACAACGGCCCTTTCCGTCTCTTATAATAGACTTTGATATCTACGTACTTTTCTTAAATGAGCTGAATATACATTAAAGCTGGTTTCGATCCAGAACAAATTCTAAAATATGTGTACACAGCTTGATCTAAATGTGATTAATAATTGTAACGGAAATGTCTCATGAGTTAGAGCATTACAACTAATTAACTAAAACGAAACGCGATAAACTTTAAAATTTTTGATGGTTCCATTTTTTTTAATTCAAGCATACTTACACACACACACCTGTAACTACTAGTAAGTTAGTCTGGTCCAGTTAAATATAATAAGCTTGTGTAAAAGAACAAACCAAAGAAAAAAAAACAAGCATATCTAATGTTTTTACCAATTTTCCGTTGTAGAAACGCAGTCACCGCGCGGACGAATACATCCGTCTAGTAAAGCCAGACCTTCCGAAGGCGGTACAAGACTGTATCGAGGCAGCTGCGTTTGAGTTCAACCCTGAAGTGCAGAAGATGTTGATCAGAGCCGCACAGTTTGGGAAGGGATTCATCATGGACCCGGAACTCACCGATTTGTATGTTAAAACTTGCAGGTTAGTACGTCTGGTATTTAAAAATTATGGATTTTGTACGTACTGCAAAGTTGTGGAACAGGGACTGTTCCCCTCAAATTATAATCCAGTGATCTTCAAAGCGAGAGTGAATCGGATTTTATCGGGTAAGCACGCTTCATCTTAGGTCATAGCCTTTGCTTACCATCAGGCCAACTGTGGTCAAGCAAATCCATCTAAGTAAAAGAAAATATTCCAAATTCCTATTTTAAAAAGAAAAAGTGATTCTTGGCTTGTTTGTTCGTATGTCACGTCGCCTCGTCGTGATTTTATTGTGGAGGTAGTATGAAATCTCGAAAATCCCGAATCCTAACTAACAAAACCCCAAGCATCCACTGTTGTGATGATAGTAGTAAGTAATGCCGTATTTATTGTTATTTCCAGATGGTTGAGAGTGCTGAACGCCGTGCGAGACCCGAAGGTGGCAATTCCGCTCACTTCTGTGCAGTATCCTTTTAAAAATATAGCTCAGACATCGACCTTAGAAACATGTTGAATCGTTTTAAACCCTAATTTTTACCTCTTAACTTCATACTCGTATATGGAAACTATATTGGTGAGTGGCGCCGTCAGCCGCTTAGTCCGGAAAAATTGGAAAAGGGCGTGGATTTTCGCTCCTGGCAGTGAGTCGACCTTGACCGAGTGGTCTTAGGCATTCTGACGAGTAATCAGGATAACGCAGATTCGAATCGTCGAATCTGCAGGTCGTCATTATTTTTGATTTCCAATTAGTTTAGTATAGATTGATGATGCTGTATCGTCACTTCTATTACATAACAATAGTATTTCCTATACACTTTATTCAGACTGAGTAACCTAGGCGAGCGCGTGCTGCTGGACCGGCTGATCTGGCGCCGCCTGCACTGCCTGGCCACACACATCGCACACCACCTGCAGCTGCGGGACGGACGGACCAGGGTGCTCGCGCACTGGGCCTGCTACAAGGTACACTGAGTAACCTAGGCGAGCGCGTGCTGCTGGACCGGCTGATCTGGCGCCGCCTGCACTGCCTGGCCACACACATCGCACACCACCTGCAGCTGCGGGACGGACGGACCAGGGTGCTCGCGCACTGGGCCTGCTACAAGGTACACTGAGTAACCTAGGCGAGCGCGTGCTGCTGGACCGGCTGATCTGGCGCCGCCTGCACTGCCTGGCCACACACATCGCACACCACCTGCAGCTGCGGGACGGACGGACCAGGGTGCTCGCGCACTGGGCCTGCTACAAGGTACACTGAGTAACCTAGGCGAGCGCGTGCTGCTGGACCGGCTGATCTGGCGCCGCCTGCACTGCCTGGCCACACACATCGCACACCACCTGCAGCTGCGGGACGGACGGACGAGGGTGCTCGCGCACTGGGCCTGCTACAAGGTACACTGAGTAACCTAGGCGAGCGCGTGCTGCTGGACCGGCTGATCTGGCGCCGCCTGCACTGCCTGGCCACACACATCGCACACCACCTGCAGCTGCGGGACGGACGGACCAGGGTGTTCGCGCACTGGGCCTGCTACAAGGTACACTGAGTAACTTTTATAGGCTCACGCTTGACTACAACTTGCCTGATGTTAAGCAACGTTATAATCTACGATCTAGCGCGCTTACCTAGAAGAAACCGGTTTACTCTCGACTTGAAGACCGAATAATTATACCTTATATAACTCTACTGACTTGACTAACATCACAGACACTTGGGGATTATGACCTTAGTTCCGCAACCCTAAATGCCACGCATAAATTGAGTAAGCAAACTTAGCTACGGGATACAGATAACAGTTTTTGCGGTGAGAAGCGTAACTACAAGAAGGGAGAGTTGACGAAATTGTTAGAACGTTCATGACCTTCAAACGGCAGAACTGATCTGTATAAAATTTGCCAAAAACATAAATCACCCTAAACCGCTTCCGTTGGTCAGCCGACACGTTAAAGGTCCTGGTTGTCACTCCTAGTGCGCAATCGTTAAGCCATTAGAGATGGCACTTAGGACGATTTGAAAACTCTAACACCAGAGAGCCACTCTCACTCTAACTTACTTATCCTGAATTGAAACAAATGATACTTTATTCCAAACTGCTTCCAAAACAAGCTTAATATCACATTCCAGGTGACACAACCGCACCTGGACAACGAGAGTGCGGCGCGGGAGATCGGTGAGAAGCTGCGCAACGTGCCCGGCATCTCATATACTACCATCGCCATGAAGGCGGCTGAGAAGGGACGGAAGGCACTCGCTATTAAAGTTAGTACTTTTTCTCAATTTTTCTATATCTGATAATATTTTGAAAATTGTAGTAATCGGCTGTTTTTACTAATTTATAAAATTAAATATATGTTTCCTGATGTCTCCGTCAGTTATGAATCGTTTAATTTAATCTTTATCTGTTCGACAGGTGATGCTTCAGAGGTAGGCCTGTATATTTTTGACAGAAATTGGTTTAAGTTTGTCAGTTTGTTAGAGAAAAAACCTATATACTATCCGAAAAAAGTCTTGAATAACGCCTACAGAAAAAAAAGTGAGCAACCTGATCAAAAACATCTGCTGTATTCTGTTTCATCGTCATCCTATCGTTCACAGATCCTAGAATACGAGAGTCACAGCAAGCTGCAGGTGCCCCTCCTGCTGTCGCTGGGCGAGGGGTCCAACGCCCTCCTGAAGGCCACCGCCAGCGGAGACACGGACCTGGTGTATATTGTGCTGCTGCACCTTAAGGAGAAAATGGGCAAGCATGAGTTTGAGGTAAAGTTTAATTGTATTTTTTTTTTATTAAATATATCTATATTGATAAGGAATAGGTTTAAAGACAGGTATAGAGTACACACACACACACTATACACTTAGTTGAACTTTAGTTGTGTGCTACCTACCCCACACTAGGATGAATTGTGTTGTGGGTTCCAGCTTCTACTATATTATGTCCATTCATGGAAAAATAATAAGAGTGATCATATAATCAGCAATGTCTATTTCACACTTTCGCCAAAGCAGCAACTTTTGCTCATTAAACTGCCCTAAGAGCTTCGGGCTGACAATCATCTAAATTACTTGTTTGGTCACTCTTCTAAAGTCCGTTTGTTTATTTTTTTTAAACCGTACCTGAGTGAACTGAATTACAAATAATTTATGCGACGCAATCTAAAGACTACATTTATCTCTTTCTCCCAGCTAACAATCCGCAGCTTCCCGCTCGCCCACGCGCTGTACATCAAGTACTGTGCGAGCCACAACCGCGAGGCGCTCAGACAGGTGTACGTGCAAGAGGACGACTTCCAGGGACAGGCTGCGACACATATTAGAGATGCGATCGACCAGACCAACCCGGGCAGTATAGAGGCATCGCTTATATCGGCCAGGGAGTGCTATAAGAAGGGTAAAAATGATTTAGGTAAATATAATTTTATTATATCAGTTATTAATTATAAGTGGAGAAACGCGATCGCGATGTGTCAAGTAAAAGTATCCTATGTCACTCTCAGCACATTCTAAAAATCACGTGTATTTCTTGTTCATTACCGTGATAAAAAAAAACAAACCAACACTTTGTTTATTTATGATAATTTGAACTATCCTTGTAAAGCAACAAGCTATCTTATTAAAATACAGAAAATGCTGAAAATGCTATGATAGTGAAGGATCGATTTGTCATTCTTTTTTTATAAAAAAACAAATGCAAGAATAAATAAATAAACAATCAAGTATATTTATGTACTTTATTACTCTACTACTTGTGGACACTGACTCTTATTACCTATACTATTTTTATCCTATTTCCAGGCGTAGCAATCTGTGAGGACGCACGTAAGTTGTGCAAGCAACAGTCGAGTCTACAAGAGACCTACGGATCTAGCTTCGTGGGGCTCTCTTTGCACAACACTGTGAAGAAACTGTTAGAACAAGGGGAGATCAAGCTCGCTGATAAACTCAGAGCGGAGTACAAGATGCCTGATAAAAGGTAATTTAAAGTATTGAATAAATATCCAATTAGCCACAAATTCGGGCTGAGTGTTGTGTCTTGCTAGGCTAATGATGATGATGATGAGGTCCCCGCGTGAGTGTATGAGGACGCTGGAGACATACTTCGGGTCGACGTTTGTAGACTTTTTTGCCCAGAGTGAAGAAACTTCTGCAAAAACCGTTTGACAAGATTTTCAGGCGGTTTTGTTTGAAATCTCTCGATAGCAGAGTTCGCCGCACACATTAAAACATATATACATTACAGAATATCTGTATGTTTCCAATCTTTCTTATTGTACACGTACGGAGAGGATGAGTAACTTGTTTATTTAATGCATTACTCTAACTCTCTCTTGAGTCGTATGTCCTCATGACGGAGGGTTTGTGACTCCCGCAGAATTAACTCTTTAGGGGAGTTTTCTTGTCCAGATACATCGTGGTGGGCGCCCAGGTCCTTCCACGGGAGACGCATATCCTCGGATAATGGGGTCTTCCAACATGTCGGTTTCCTCACGATGTTTTCTTTCACCTTTAAGCGACTGCAAATCCACACATAACTTCGAAGAATCCAAGTCATTGGTGTAGGGCCGGATTCGAACCAGGGTGCGTTTGGATGTTTTTTTTTATTATTTAATAATGAATCTGACATGGAAGCCTAAATTGATTAATTAATACTTTATTGGACACTCACATAATAAAAATAAATCGTAATACAAAAAAGAGAAAAATTTTAATCTGATGCCACAAATTTTGCCTACATAACGCACGACATCAACCAATATGTATGATTTCCGCAGATACTGGTGGCTGCGTATCCTCACCCTGGCCGAGCTGGACAAGTGGGAGGACCTGGACTCGTTCTCTCGCTCCAAGAAGTCCCCGGTCGGGTACGAGCCCTTCGTGGACGCGTGTCTCAAGTACAACCAGAACGATGAAGCACTCAAGTACCTGCCCAAGTGTAGGGACGAGATTAAAGTCAAATATTATGTCAAGGCTGGGTAAGTGCCTCTTATTAACACCGCATGCTATAGATATATGTAAACTTTCGGTTCATAAATCGCGATGCTGACACGAATTTCAAATTATAAAGGCAACCTAATTTTAATTATAAAATTAATTTCTTCAGCAATGTTCGCCCTTAATACAATGAAGGCAGTTTTAACAGTGGTGGCCATACAATAATAAGGCTTTGACTGCAATGATTTGGATAAGAAATATCAAATGTCACTACGATGTAACGCTTAATTGCAGAGTAAAAAAACAACAAAAAGTGCAAGAAACCGATAATGCTATTTTTAAATAAGTTTTTTACTTCTAAGTCTTAGTTATACTCATAGGGTAATTTTTCTCTAATATGATACAATCTTATACCAATATGTAACTTTTACGGTTTTCACTCACGTGTAATTTCGCGTATGTTGTTTACGCGTTTCGGGTGTAATGCCACCCATCATCAGAACGTACGTTTTGGGAGCTCGCTAGCGGCTCGCCGAGACACGGGCGCCTGCCTGGGATGGTGGGGGTGGAGGCGAGGCGATGTTACTACTCCCGGCCGCTTCGTCCTCAACTCGCTCCATATTCAATAGTACATTGTTACCCTAGGGGTGAAAGTAACTTATTTAGTCCCGAGACGGGGTTTGGCGCCCGAACGCAGTGAGGGCGCTTATAGTTCGAGGGACTAAATAAGTCTTTAACCTGAGGTAAACACTGTGCTTTTCATTACAAATACGAGAAAAGTAAAAATAAAAACATGAATTAGCTAAAGAAAATATGAGTAAATTTTATTGTACCACCCAAATCAAAACAAATATACCTAAAATCGTATGACGATTTCCCACTGCCGCTCTAGCCTCTTCTCTTATAAAATCAAGCGTTAAATTCATATCAGAATCAAATGAACTCATTTTATATTTTGTTTTTTTTTTCTGTGGCCGGCCAGCTATTCATTTTTTTAGCCATTATTTTTTATTTTCATCATTAAAAAAATGGTAAATATTTTACCGAAATCTAAGTTATTTTAAAGAAATTGTTGAAACTAAATTATAATAAAGTTATTTAAAAAATATATATTCTGTACTCAATACTTAACAAGTTATTACTTTAAGTTATTTTAATCATTATTATTATTATATTTAGTTATTTTATATCGTGGCTGTATAGAAAGTTGGATCATGGTTCAAGAGATATGTGAAAAGTAACTATTTTTTTTTATAATATGTCAGCTGTCAGTTGAAAGCGATTCTCCCTAGGGATGAAAAGTACTACTTCCAACCCGCTCTTCAGGCAACTTCAGATCTACTTTCAGAGTATGAGTAATGAAAAATCATTTATTGCACTTATGGATACAGACATGGCATAAAATATAAATATATGTATTAGTAACATTCTCCGTAACTTTACCTTTCGGTGTGCAATTATTAAACAAATTGCTACAATATTGATAAGAATGTCTTACGAAAAGTTAAATAATTAAATCTTATACCATTCCAGATTCTACGAGGAAGCAGCGCAGGTAGCATTCGAGCAGAAAGACGAGAGCGCGCTCCTGTTTGTACAGAACAAGTGTCCCGCGAGTGACGTCACCAAGCAAGCCCACATCGCGGCGCTGCTCTCCCAGCTGCACGCCAGGAAATGATTGATGCACCACCTGCTGGAGGAGGTGCTGTAGGCTTATAACCAACAGGCGGCGTGAATACATGCTTTAGGTTTTTTGTAAACTTACTGGCTCTTATTACAAGACGTGATATAATTGGGCCAGAACTTTAAAAATAGTATGTTTGTTTTTGTTGTTCCAAATTTGTCTGTCTAATGTCACAAAAAACCAAACTGTCAAAATATTTGCAATGATAACATTACACAAGTACAAGTACGCTGTACTGGTGGAGATCAATGAATGATAATCATCAACGTTTTAATTTGAAGTTGACATTTTGATTGTTTGATCAACAAGAACAGAAATTTTATTTTCAATGGTAAGTCTCGCTATTCAACGGGGCAATGCAGCCAGCATTTTGGGTACGCTGCCTTTCGATAAAGTAGATTAGGTTATGATGTGTATGACTTTTTTGTATACGAAGTGTATTTATGTCAATCTGAGTGGTCAAATATGAATTCCTCAATCATTAATAAATAATAAGGTCTGTAAGTTTCTTCCCACTTGACATTGGCAGAATTGCGAAGACATATCTTCGCAAAAGCCATAACAAAAAAAAAGTTTTTTTTTGTTTTGAGATGGACTGTATTCTTACCCTGCTTACCCTTAGTAAATTTTTCTAGAACAACAGTAATTTTAACTCGCCTGCCAAATCTAAATATATAAAACTCAAAGGTGACTAACTGACTTAAATATTGATCTATCAAAGCACAGTAGTGACGTAGGCATCCGATAAGAAAGGATTTTTGGAAATGCCACTTTTAAAGGGGTGAAACAGGGGATTCAAGTTTTACTTCTTAATGCGAGCACCTACTAGTTAATTGCTAAACAACGTGATTGGATGAAAATTTGAAATCCACCAACCAATGAAAATGCGTAATTGATTTGATGGAAGAATTAAATTGATCGTCTTGGCCTTACCAGGCCTTAAAATAGTAAAGTAGGTAATTTTACTTACCACTGTTGTCTTCTATATATTTCGTCAAAATGATAGGTGTTAAATTCCTCAAGTTATTCGTATGAATATCGATGTATGATTGTATATTAAATATAGTAATTCCTGTTTACATGATTTGAGCCTCGAAATAGCAGAAACCGTGTCAAGTCGCCGTAAGCCTCTGATGTAGCATAAAATATCCAATTGTACGTAGGTACATAAAGACCTTGTAAATGAAGTACTTATCGTCACTCGTTTTTTTTTAAATACCTGATACTAATCATGTAATGTTTTGAATATGTGTGTATAAAAAGAAAGGACTTTTCGCAGTGTACCTATATATATTAAATAGCTTAAGCTTTGTTGTATATCTATTTAAATAATGTAAGTCTATCTAGTTTTATACTGTGATATCTCAATATATTCCAAAATGTATGTAAAGAAATATACGCTACAATATAAGTGAAACACATAAATAGTTGCAGTTTGTTTTATTGTGAAGACATAACAATACATACATGCATATAATGTAAGTATGATTATATAAGTATACTATACATCAAGTCATTTTCCCTTCGTAAATCTCTTTCATTGTAGTTTCCACAACCTTTTTTTTTATAAACATTATTCCATACAAACTTTTTTTTTTCGTATTTTAGTCCGTGAATATACTAAAACTGTAGAAGCAATTCAGCTTTAGGCGAATGAAGTATTCAGCAACAACTTGATACATATTATATAGCAGGTTTTTTTTCTAATTGAACAGAATATGAAACAAATATGGCAGCTCAAATAAGCCAATGACAGCTCGAAGATTTAAAAGCTCGCGTTGTGATTGGTCGTTGGTCTGCCATTTTTGCTTATGTTAATTTTAGGTTGCAGAAATACAAGGTATGATCTCGTATAATACCTACGTTTTTATAAAACTTTATATCTTTTCTGACTTGCGTATGTCATAGAAATAAACTTCGAATTATTATAATTTTCTGAGATGTCAATTTCTTAAAATCTAATAACACATAAGTATACAATAAATATTCACACCAATACAAGTTGTTATAAAAGTCTCAGCACACCAAAACGTATATAATATGTAAGTTTAACGTGTCAACAGTGTGCTATGACTTTTAATCATGAGGCCTAACATTAACAAAAAATGAATTCATAATATGTATCTCTCCACAATTCTCAACAACACACACATAAAAGTACTGCGATCGCAGAGAGAATCATATAATGATTCACAAATAGTGTATGCTATACCTCTTTGCAAATATATGACAATACTATGCTAGTATGATTACAAAATCACACCAAGAAATATGCAGCTTACATCGAAAAGATTGTCATGTATTTAATAATAAGTACCTATGTAATAAATGAACAAGCTAATTCAGCAAAAAAAATTAAGGAGAAAAATAAATCTACTTCTTTATTCCCTGATAGACTTACGCTTGACCACAATGGGCCTTATTACAAAACGTGGTTTAAATATAAGTCTAGACCAAGTCCGTTTTGGTTGTTTAAAAATTGTCTGTCTACTGTCATAATTATCAAACTGTCAAAATGTACCAATATTAAATCAAAATGTCAACAAAAAATGATTTTATTTTTTGTTGACATTTTGATTGCTTGCAAAATAAAAAAATGGGTTCTTGTTGTTCAAACATCACATAGATGTTTGAACAACAAGAACCCATTTTTTATTTTCAAAGTCCTGGACTAATATTTAAACCGCGTTTTGTAATAAGACGGATTAAGTATTACTCGCTTGTTGTCAAACAACGTTGCAGTCTATTATCAAGCGCGCTTGCCTAGAAGACAGAAATTTTCTTGCTGATGCTTTGCATTGCTCTATAATCGATCAAATAACTTTTTACTGGCTACATATTTCCTTATACACAATTATTTTGAAATTAGATCACAAATGAGAAGAATAACAAATTACCTTCTTGGAGGCTCAAATCAACTCCTATTCCGACGCAACAATTTCAAAATTGGTCTTTTAATTGACAAACCACAGATCTCAATCTTTTAGTTAATGTTCTTATATTCGTATTACATCCACATCTCAACCAACTTCGTATAAAGTCTGTCTGACTAAAAAAACTTTTACAGAAACTACGATTTGACTATATTTTACATTTTTAGTAAAGTAGCATTCTCAGCCTATTTTGGTGTTGTTTTTAGTGAGACAGATTTTAAACATTATAACATCTTTTCATCAAACCCTGTACTTACTCACCCCTATTCTGACATTACATTTTCTTTCTGAAGGAATAGGAAAGAGTTATAGACATTATTAGTTTTAAACTTCAATTCAGAATTGGAGTCATTGTAATCTGTTTCAAAATGTATGTATAATTTACTAAACTCAATATTACAATCCTTTAACGTTTTAAACTCAAAATTAACAGGTTTATGTATAACCTAACCGAGTCCTTCATAAAATGATAAGCGTGTGTTTACTAGAAATCATATACAGCAGACGTGCTTTAAATTACAGTGCTGTAACAAATAATATACCTCATTGGCCGCCATTTTGACAGATGTAACTAATTTCAGTCAAGTCAGTGTAATACATGCAACAACTTGCATAAATTAACCATGTGTTTTATCTAATTTTTATCTTTTTTTTTGTTCTATTACCATCAAAATGAATACATGTATAAAATCGTAGAGAAAGAAGTACATGTTGTATCAATATTAACTGAGTATAACCACATGATGTAAATCCATTGTTATTGCAGTACAATCTTAGAAATATTTTAACACTATTTGCGGCCAATATAAAATAAAAGTCCCTTTTGTTGGATAAAACTCACTACAGCCACATATTACAAAATGGCGACGCGTGACATAAATTAAATCGTTCTTAAAACCACACCAATGTTACTAAATATTATTCGTATTAATAATGTCTTTCCAAGCGAATAAATTAATGATAACATAGAGGTAAGATATAGTCAAACTATCAGTCTTAAATTAATATTCTATGCGAGTCAACAAATTGTTAGACACAAGTGAGCAGGACCCTTAATATTGACATAAAAATAAGCCGTTTACCTTATTAAGTAATTCTTTCTCCTAGTTACGGAATACCTTCTTATCAGCAAAAGAGTCCGCCTATCATAGTATCCAAACATGGCCCATTATTTGATAAATGACAACAATTTGGACGTCTCTGAATGGCAAATTTTTTTCTAATCTTCAATCTTCTTTCAAATCTTTTTTTTTTTCTTTTCTTTTTATTTCTTAATTTCAATTTAAATTTTGTATAGCTTTGTTTCCGTTAGATGAGTTTTCCAACCTCCTAAAAAAACTGTTTTCCTGAAGGAATCAGCTGCTACAACACGAGAGACTACTTTCTCTCAGCGTAGCAGCTGCTCGACTTAATTTTTGTATTCTAAAATGTCCTATTTTAAATTAGATTATAAATAAGTGTAAATATTATAAGAATTTGTGTGTCCAATAAACATTTTTATTATTATTATTAATGATTTCTTCACACCTTTAGAATACCATTGCTGCTACCCAATCACAATCGTCTCTTATGTGCGTGCTGCGCCGTGTTTGGTTGTCACACTAACTAACAATCTACGGAATTACTTTGATGTCAACACTAAGGGCACAATTAAGAACTAAAATAAAAATATTAGACTTATATATTCGCATAACAACTTTTACAATAACGTCTTAGGTATAAAAAACTAATATAAAGTGTTACAATCTTTAGACCGAAGCATTAGCTATTTAGATTGAGATATTTTTGTTAATTTTTTTTTTGTAATTTTAAGGTGCTAAGCTAACTCAGGGTATTGCACTAAATAAATATATAGCAATGCCCCTTTCTCACCGTTTTATGAAATGAGGTATAATGATGAACTAAATGGGACGGACAATAAGCATATTTTGTCATGTGTTGTTAAAAAGAAGAAACTTGTGGAATCTAGTATTTTTTAAACTAAAACATGTTTGCACTTGACCATAGTTTGCCTGATGGTAAGAAAGATAGAAATAAAAATCATTTACTGGCTCAAAATTAGACAAATAAGATGTTCTCAATCTTCAATATTATTCAGATACTCAATTTAAGAATTAAATTACGTATTTTTTTTTTTAATTGAGTAGGTACGATTTGAAAAATCCAATAAATAGTTTCAAAATTCCACAAATTTTGAATCCTTTTTACAATTTTTTTTTATTAAAAACAACGCATGACAGATGCTGCTTACAATAACTTAAATAACAAACGAATATATTTTCTTACTAATTACCAAATAAACGAATAAGTAATTGTGATACGTTTGTATCTATGTACGACTAGCTATTAATATATTGTTACATTAAGTAACACATTAGCGGGTAAAAATAGGACATAAAGATATTTCGTTTCAAAGTCAAAAATATTATCAACTAAATCAAGAAATCTTTGGACCCAGCCCAAGCTTCTTTAATTTATTTATCAAAGACCGTTCCTAAACTAAATGATGTTTAAAAAAACATGGCGCTAATGCAACACAACATTAAAAGCAGGTGAAACCGCTGTAATGGACATGAGTTGATAGCGTCAATTTATTTATCATATAGGTAATTTAATGTCCGCATATTTCAAATAGATATAAATAATTAATCACTAATCATATGTCTTTGCTTTAAAATAATGAGTAAACGTAGCAAGACACAATCTCGAGCTATTTTAGGCTTTCTTTGGTAGTCACACTATCGTATTCCAAATATCACACACAAACCCAACACCGCGACCAAATACCTAATAATTTAGCTTCATTCAAACACGCTTCACAAGCTTTATCAATTACCTACATTTTCTTATTTTATTCGCCAACGCGTTTCTATCAAAACCCTTTTAGCACCTTCCCTTAACAATGTTTAGATATCGAACTGAGCAGTAATGTTTGCTTTGAGGTAACAATAATTGTTTATTTATTTATAAATAATAACAGGTAACCGATCTGTTATTTCGACATTTGAGAGGAGATCCATGGGTCCCGCCCTAGATGTCTTTGGATCCTGTATTGCGGGGATACAGGTACGCTTCATTTGCACACATGAATATCACACACGTAACAAAAACCAATATGAAACTATCAAAGATTACATCGTAAAGCTTTATCGATCAAATCAAATAATTTATTCGATCGATGTTAATGACACCAGCAATTTATATTGTTTCCTCAAAGGTTGGAAGCCAAGCCACTTTATAAGAAACTAACTCATCTTTATAAGGTTCCAAGCGCTCGCGACATAAAAGTTGAACTAAGATTCTGCAGATAGAGCACTTATCGATACAAATTCAATAACAAACAATTAAAGGAAAGACACAGCTTCCAAAACAATCACATCGATGAAACGTTTCAACGATTTTAAGTAACATTTTTGGCGAAGAGTTACGGCAACTACACGAATTTCATAATACTTACTCTATCTTTGGTAGGTAAACTATTTCAAATCAACAAATTTTCAGCAAGTACCTATTCTAAAACGTGCTTACAATTATGGCTTAAGCCAGATTTGTGTTGCAATAAAATATCGTGAATTTAGACATTCTTGTCAATAAAAGAAGACAAAACACTCATGTTTTAGGGTAAAATATTAAGGTCGAAGGCACACATTAACTAGACATATAAACGAATGAAATCGTCGCCAGCCTTAAATCTACAGTACCTATGTATTTTAAATACAAGCATTTTTTTTTCATTTTCTAGTTATATCACATTTACGAGTACATCATTTACTCTAGCTTTATTAATAAAGTGAATGCTTTTTTTGTATTTTTTTTCTTAGTTACAAAATCTAACGTGAAAATTAATTATTAAACAATAGGTTAAAATAAAAATCAATTCAAAGTTGTTTGAAGTAATTAATAGCTTGATATTCTGTAAGTAATATTTTCTGCTTACAAATATGCATACCATAAGCAATCTCGTGAAATTATTAAGTACAATATAGTCTATATAAGAGAAATAATGGCACATACTTAGAGAATGGGATCTAAGATATGTTCTAAGACCCTAGAAATTCTCCACACATAGAACATTCGACATGTTTGGGGAAGACAACACGAAATGGGGGTATTTTGAAACACTGTCTGCCATAATATACGATACATACATATTATACCTAAAATACTACACAAAGGCTGATACAAAAACAGCCTTAACAATGAGACATCTAGATCAAAAGTCAATATTCATATACTTAAACACGTTTTATCCCACAAATCGTATTTCAGGACAACAAATGTACCTAACATACACTACTATAGACAAGTTTTATACATTTGTCCAAGTAGATAGTTCGCAGATCCATCGATCCAACAGGAGCTGTCTTTACTCCAGCGTATTTAAACTTATTACGAGAAAATAACATAAAATAAAAAAACTCAAACAAAAGAAATCAACTTCTGAAATAAATAAATAAATAGCCTTACGTGAAAGTGCGATGGAATCTTTGTGCAATCAACTAAAAGCATGCTTCAAGCAAAACTACACGTTTAACAGCGCAAAATAAACTCTTTTTTGTTTGTTTTTGTATAGGAACATGTTGTAACTAAGCCTAGCATAATGACTTAAATTCGTGAGAGTCGGTTAAGACCAAACTGGAGAGCAATTTCCCTCGGAGATACAATCTATGAATTAAATTAATTTTCCCAGATCTTGCATTATCCAACATCTAAATGTGCATAAGTCTCAGTGAACTCCATAAGAAAACTGCCTATTCCAATTTGGCTTCTCAAATAAATAAATTTAGTGCTCAACATAGGACATGGGCTGGTTCTGTACGGTCACCTTAGGGGAGCGCTCGAATTTCTTCTCTACGGGGCTCGTATTAGAGGTGATGAGTCCATGACGCAGATTGCTGCTCACGATGGTCAGGTTCTGTTTGGGGATGGTGAAAGTGGAGTTGTTCTTGAACGAGTCGTAGATGCGGACCAGTTTATTGGTGTCGTACGTGTCGGAGCGCGCCGGGGAGGCTGTCACTACCAAACCTGGCATTTTGACGATGCGGGGCTCCGGCGGGACCGGCGGGGATGCAGTCACGGTGACAGCGGGCGCGTGGCTCGCGTGATGGAGCGCAGAGTGGGACTTCAGACTCTGCGCGGTCTTATAGCTTTTGCCGCATTGGCATTTGTAGGCCTTTTTTACCCTGGAAATTACAAAAGGCTTGCTTCAATTTGGGTACGGGAAAGGGTGGTATACACATATTTTAAATTGTATGTCTATCAAACAGAAATCAAGTCAACTTTAATGTTTCGATTAGTGATTGGCTCAATATTGACTAATTAACTAATCAAATTACAGTCAAAACCTTATGCTTTTTTGAAACGGTAGGTTTCGTCATGCTTAAAATACATATGTAGGTACCTTTACTTGTTAATTAACGAGTTTGCAAGCTTTATGTACTAAATGGCAAATGGTTGGTATAACTAGTTAAAATTAATCTCTAGTCTAATGCATACCTAACTATACCGCTGTCACAAAGGTCATATCTAATAGGTCAATACGTAACCTAAACTATCAGACACGCTAGTCCCTACACGACTGAAGTTCTAAATACTTAATCCAATATAAATTGTTCATAGTACTCTAACCAATCTAGTTACGGGTAAATTTTTATTATATATTATACATTCTGTTTTAAAACCTGTACCCATTTCTTCCAGAAATATTCCTGGGCCGTCAGACGTTTCTTGGGAGCACGGTAGTACTTTTTATTGTACGACTCAGCAGGCATCACCGGAAACTTTCTATTATGAAAGGCCATTAAAATGTTAGAAAAGTCAATTACTTAGATACACCACTAAATACAAGGATATATGATAGCATCCTCTCCTTTGGTACTGTGGAATATTTGGGCCTGCGGTATCACTAGATCTCCACATACATTTATTACATACATAGATCTGAGCGCAAACCCAGTAGAGTTCTCAACCAAACAGAGCGCCTGTGTTTCACAAATTCGAGAACAATTGATCAGAATAGCGATCTTTAAACCGGTAATGAATCGGTCCTTACTGGGTAAGCCCATTCCATCAAAGTTCTTGACCCATATGACCACAATAACACTTACCATCAGGCAAATCAAGTTTTGATTCATCACTTAAGAAATAAATGAGATAGTGAGAAGGTAACTCATATATGTAGGTGCTACTTACTTCCCGTCCTTCTTATGTCCATTCTTGGAGTGATACTTGATGCCGTTAACGTTCTTGTACCGTTTCTTGCAGCCCGGCACGGGGCACGCGAACGGCTTCTCCTGTGCGGCCGGGCCTAGGGCGCCGGAGGCTGCGCTCGGGTTCATTCTGAGAGAGCAATGGAAATATTTCATGGAATAGCAATCGTTACGCAATGTCGGAGGCTCTTAGGGCGGCCTGATACACTCTCGACACCAGAGACTTATAGTGTTTTCAAACTTCGAGGCCTCTGATATAGTTTACCGTCTATTGAACCCACAATTTAACTTATAACCCACGCATGCGCCTTAATTTCTGTACTATACACGGTTCATCGTTGTGGATGGATATCTTTGGACTGATGGTGACAGTTGTTCAGCTTTGAATACCTACTCACCGAGTAACGCAACCACATAACCAAGAGCTCTTCTTAAGTTTATAGTTTGCTTTACTGAGCCACCTCCCCATTTTTTGTTCCACTTTTCTCATTTATCTAACAAGTAGGTAATAGTTCAGTTGCAACTCTAGTTTTGTCCAGGATGTGTGGTAACTTCACTACACGTAAGTTACCAGTAGGTGCCTATCGAATAAAATCAAATCAAATCAAAATTCATTTATTTGCACGAATATTGTCTTACATAGTAGGTAGGTGTTAAATAAATTTGTTGTATCAAATATTCTGCCGATAGGCGTACAAATGATAGTTTTATGGCTAGTCAATTTATGTGTATATTTTCTTTTTTTCTTCAACAAAGTCATTTACTTTATAATAACATTTGGTTAGTAGGTACTCAAACATTTTTTTCTTGAAACTATACCACTATCCCTGTATAATGCTCAATGGTTAAGTAATGCAACTCACTTGACGCCGTACCGCAGGATGTAGTCGGGGCTGTACTCGTCCGCGGTGGTCCACGAGTCATTGCTGTCCTCGGACAGGCTCATCATCTCATCCTCGTCCATCTCGCTTCCTGCACAGTAATGTGTAATTAGCTAGGGTCGTTTAAACTGGACTGTAAGTCATAAGACAGCCAGGACACCTAAAGCAATAATAAAATAAATATAAGGTACCAGGGGTCTTCCAATCTAGAGTAAATAGGTTTCTTCTTCTGCTACATCTTATATTATAGTGGTGCTTAATATAAGGCAGGCTATAGTCAAACGAAAGCCTATTTCGTGTTAAAAAAAGTCATTTATTTCAGGCATTTTCAACCCAAGCCACTAAAGCAATAGCCGCAGAAGTGACATTCCTCGTTTAAGCACTGCTCTCAAAATATGTACTAGTCCAGCACTAATCCTCATTTATACTATAGTGTTATCCGAGAAACTTTCTTATTTAGGTAGGTGCAGCCAAAACTAAAGGTATTGCTCAACAATACGGCATGGAATATAGCAGTCCGCTCCACTAACGTCGTTTCGTATTTCGACGTAATAAATGCATTTCTTTTTTTATCGTATCCATTAAAAACTACCAAATTGTTACCTAATTTACACTTAACAGCATGGAGCAAATGCACCATTTATTTCTTTTTTTATATATATGATATAGGCTTACGCTTGACTACAACTTGCCTGATGTTAAGCAACGTTATAATCTACGATCTAGCGCGCTTGCCTAGAAGAAACCGGTTTACTCTCGACTTGAAGACCGACAAATTACCTATAGTTCAAGGGGAGTAGAGATTCGGACAAGGAGTTCCACAGCGCTTGGTGCGAGTCTTTGGGACCTAAACTGTATAACGGTGCCTCCTTGCCGAACCCCTACTCGTACGATGGTGAAACGGAGCTGCAGGAATTAAATTATGCAATTCCTCCGCACACTCAATAGGTACAATAAGTGCACCTTACAGCTACGCCAAATCGTACACTTATGATTAATTGAAATTAATAAGTACACAAACTATACCTACAGCAGTACGTGTCTTTAATAAAGACATCACATACTCTTAGACATAAAGAAAGATAATCTTTGTGTATAAGAGACAGTCTAATGGAATAGTTAATTTGTCAGTAAGGAAGGGCCGCACCTCCATATACTATGTATCTATGTATCTCTAAAGGTAGGTACTAGATACAGATACAGATATTTATTGATAAATTATGGAAATTTACATGTCAAAATTAAATATTCATACAATACTATTATTAATCGTACTAATCAAATTATGTATCAATGATACCATCAGCGGTAAACTTGTCATCTAGGTAGTGGCCTATCTTATAGTAAGCTTTATTTACCAAGAATGCTTTTAATTTACATTTGTAAATATTATCGGATGCTGTATTTTTAATACTTTCAGGCAGGTGGTTATAAAACTTCGAGCCTCCGTAGGAGCCTCCTCCCTATTACCTCATCTGCATCAAGAGTATCCACAATACTTGACACTCAACACGCTGCGTCATAGTTCATAGCTATAACTATAAACAAACTAGTGATCGTGACTCATTTACGTTGCAATCAAGCCATCATAAAACGCTAGTCTAGCAAATAATTCTAGATTCTCAGCAATTATGTTCAGATTCTAGCGCTTCGGAAGACACCTAAAGCACCATAATGGGTCTATGGCATGGTCAAAAGGCAAATTCTACGTAAGAAAAACATTTCACAGAACGCCTAAAGATGTGTTCCAGACGCTTCCTTTGAATGCCAATTTATTTCAATGCAGGCATGCTCTACCTACATAATACTACCTGCTCATGATCTGAATTATCAGGAAATAAATCGTCATCAACTTTCCATCTTCATATTGAAGTTTGGATGTCAGTTGGTAAAATTTTCTGTGATACCGTACTGCTGTTTTAACCGATTTCGAAAAAGGAGGTTATCAAGTCTTAGATATTTTTATTCTGATAGCTCAGAAAATAGAGAATTTAACATATGTAACTTATTCTATTAATGTACTGCGGCAAATATGGAAACAATATTTCAAGATCCCATCCTCACCAGTAGGTGTAGTGCTCCGCACGGAGGGCTCCCGTGGCGCGGAGAGCAGCCGGCGGCGCTGCTCGGGCGCGGGCGGAGCGTTCTGGATCTCGCGCCGCGACTCCGCCGAGAAGAACCTCAGCACGTAGCTCATCGGCACGCATGATGGCTGCGACGCCTCGCTCTGCTCTAGCACCGCTGGGTCATCATCTACCGACGAAGGCCAAACGCATATAAACCTCTTTAGACAATCGACACCTTGCCACTTCCGACAGTCAGCTGATCGACCCAAACAACAATGTTTACAGAATTCGATGCAACAAATAACTGTAATTATACGTGCGATTGCTACTTGGCACGCGATATAGGTAAATAAAACACATTTCAGACCAGCATAAATTAAAAATAGGCAAAACCTGAGAGCGAGCTTTTGTATTTCACGCGAAAATACATGACAGTGATGACAACCTAACGAAATTGATAAGGCGTAAATGGGGTGGATATGGGATTACTCATACGGATGCGTTTTAGGACACGATTATTAGTTATACATTTTGTACGTACCAATATGAATGTCTTCGATATGTCCAATGAGATCAAAGAGGCCTGTGAATTTGATTCCACAGCCTCTGTAAGTACAGATGTTCGTCATGAACAGCGCCATGTTGTCGGACAATGATGATAAGTACTACGGTCGAGTCAGTTCCACTACTTCGATCAACTGGCTGTTGTGTTATCATCAATTAACAACATAGCTTATAGTCACTCAAAAGGTTGTGATTACTAAAGATAAATCTTTTATTTATTTATAATTTACTTTTATTGACTATAAATATAAATGAATCAAAATACAGTTTTAAAAGTGCTTGAAGTAATTGTCATTTTGCGCAGCGGATCGATAGTTGGCTGCGCCGATCGGATATCTGCCAAATATCGACCAATGGTAGCGCCGCATTCATGCTCTGTTTCATTTCTCCACTCAGAAATTGAACATTCCAAAGGCCGGTCTCCTCCTTTTCGGTGTTCTTTGGTAAGTGCGGCAAAAATTGCGATTAAAACGAATCGTGAAAAAGTGTTTTAGCTGGAAGCCATCAGCTAATAAAAAGTGATCTAACCGACCTCCACGGCTCTAAAGTGTGTGACAGTGCGAATATTTTGTTGTGATCTTGTAAGTTGTCAAAGGAGACAGTAATTCCGTCAGCTCGCCGATTCGGCCATTTTCCGTCAAGAATTAAGAATTTCATTCAGTGGTAATATACGCCCTTTCTCGCCCTGAAATTGTGTGCACAGTGATATCCCATAAGATAGGCTTTACATAATAGTGTTGAATTATCGACCCGACTCTCCGTTACGTAGTCCTGTAAATTACGTAACCTCAGCGGTTCGTCGGTCAAACTGTCAAGTGTTGAAGTCGCAGTTTTGTGCCGACTCCCGCAGTGTAAGCCGGTTCCGCGACCAGTCCACTCATACAGAACTTCGGTTTCTTTCAGTTGTCGCTCGCCGCACCCACAAATACACAAAATGCTGTCTGCCGCCAGACTGATCGCCCCTGCAGCCAGGTCTGCTGTAAGTACTCAGCATTTACCTCATTTTGATAGTTCTTTTAACTGAAACTTAGATCAATTGACTTGAACGCGAATGGTAGGTCGTAATTTCAGTGACATTTTCATAGTTGACCTTGTTAATCCTTCCTGACTTGGTGATTTACTACATACATCAATGAAGAGGTTACTGCAGTTGACTGTATTTAATTACAGAGCAATTTAAGGGTTCCTGAATGGAATTGTAACCTTAACTTTGGATGTTACATAATTACATAACCTGAGCACTGAATCAGTTGATTTCTAATCAGCTGATTTTATCAACTGCTTGAATTAATCAATTCCTGAAAGTGTAACCTACTATTACTGTACTGCTTTGGATCACATTGTGGTGCATTGCATTATTGATTTATAGGGTGTAGCCAGTGCAGGGTTATGCATACTTGATATAATATAGGTACATTTGGATGGTTACAGATCTTCAGCAACACAGCGCTGGTCCGACCACTCGCAGCAGTCCCCACGCAGTCACAGCTTGTGCCCGCAGCCCCCACCCAGCTCTCAGCTGTGCGCTCCTTCCAGACCACCTCTGTCACCAAGGATATTGACTCTGCTGCCAAATTCATTGGTGCTGGTGCAGCGACAGTAGGAGTCGCCGGATCTGGTATGGTCATTTCCACCTTTACACTGTTCTTGTGAATGTACATTCTGTGTTTTAAACATGTCATGATTTCTAACCTATTGCTTGAACTTTTAGCCTCACTGGTTTAATATTTTTGACTAACATGGGTTACACCCATGTTAGGTTATGGGAGAATGTGATTGCATAACACAGTATTGATTTTTGTCTAAAGAGGGCTGACCTGCTTAAGGGTTGAAGGTTCAATGCTATTTGAGGAAGTGCAGTATTTGATACATCATTGGAAAAATAAAATTATTGGTTAATGGGAACAACTTCTTAAATGGAATAATTAACCTGAAAACTTGTATGAAAATGAGTTATGGAAGCTATTCAAACTTTACTCAAGACAAGAACAAAAGCTTAACAATCATTCTTCAATACTGCAAATCCTCTAAGTGTTATGTTATGTTGCTAACTATCCCAGCCCTGGCACTAAACCCCTTTCATTCCTTATCATTCCTGCAGGTGTTGGTATCGGAGTGGTGTTTGGATGCTTGATCATTGGCTATGCTCGCAATCCCTCATTGAAGCAGCAGATATTCTCATATGCAATCCTGGGATTTGCTCTTTCAGAAGCTATGGGATTATTTTGTATCATGATTGCGTTCTTAATGTTATTTGCTTTTTAGCATTACTATAACCTGGCACTGTGTATATTGTGGATCATTATTGTACTGATATCATTTGATTTTGCTTTGATACTAATTGTTTTTGTAAGCTATATTTTATCAACAGTTTATGTTGACTTATTGAAGTGGTCTATGAAGATTGAAATGAAGGTGAGGTGGATTCTGTTGAGTTTTGTAGCTAGCCACACTAAGCAGCAGATAGATTTTTACTCATCTCTTGTAGTTAGTATCTCATTAGATCTTTATAAAAATCCAACTGTTCAAATCAAAGTTCCAAATTCATCAGTATGTTTGTTCATTTGCACAGAAAATTGTCTATTGTAGCAATGACTAATGCATGTTGTACATGTTTCCAGGAGCGGGTATTGGAACGGTGTTCGGCTCCCTGATCATTGGTTATGCCAGGAACCCCTCCCTGAAGCAGCAGCTGTTCTCCTACGCTATCCTGGGTTTCGCCCTGTCCGAGGCTATGGGTCTCTTCTGTCTCATGATGGCGTTCCTGCTGCTGTTTGCTTTCTAAGCTCCTTTACGTTTAAGAACACTACTGCCATCCCACACGATGAGGTTTCAGTGAATACACCTGGAGTGGACGGCCGCGGAATCGAATGTGTGAAACCTCTCCTCATAGTGATGCAAGGACTGATGTGTACAGTGTTACACTATCCAGTGTTATCATCAGGAATGCAATTTATTTAATTATGTAGTAATAATATAAAAATCTGCAAATAAAATGTTGTTCGTAAACATTTCTTTGGATGCTACTGTTATTTCAATTCCTGATTTTTGTAGACTGAACTATTTCTCTATCATGTTGAAACCATACTAAGATTCGGTGATGATATAAATTAGCCAGTGAATGCGTAAAGCGTGAATATTGTCATCGACTTTTGGAATGCTTTGTTCTGTTTGAGGATGTCGGCATCTGTATTGTACATTTTTAGGGCGAATAAATGATACAAACAAATTTATGAGCTTTTTTGTAACTTCCTAACAATCGAGTGGTAGGTTAGGACTTGGGAGAAGATAGCCTGATGCTCAAACAATATGATTAAAGCCCTCAAAACACAAAATGTACAATAGATTCAAACCAAGTAGGTACCTAGTTTACCACCATCAAATGACCTCAATTCTATAGTGTTAGGATTTTGTTTCGAAAGATAGGTAGCTATATGTAAAAGCGTACAATAACCTAAAACTTGCTAAATGGTGATAGTTACGTAACATTTGCACAACACTGCTCCAGTCGCCGCGCTGTCGGACAATTTGGCAAAGAGCGGTGTAGATTCGGTACCTACCGTCTGATGAAAGATAGCGGTAAAATAGGTCATTTACCCCACGGTAAAATACCATTAAAAGAGTAGAAAATTCCACCTAAAAGGAATATTTGCACACGTGCCCATGACATTGATGGAATGGCTCTAGCGACTCCAGTATAGAGTTTAGACCCCTTGGTTTAATTTTAGAAATTAGGTTGTTCACTGGCCTAGAATCATCTATTCTCATTTAGCAGCAGTTTTAATTCAGCAACGTTCTAAATTTTACACAGAATCACAGGAACATTACCATGCTCCGACGATTTGGAATGAAGATAGACCATGGATTGACGCGAGTCACCGCTAGTAAAAGATAATTTTTTATTTATTGTCCAGGTTTATATAGAAATGAAAACAAAACGATAAAAGATAGTTGACACATTGATGACAAACAGTTCCTTCTGTTGTTGGTAATGTAATAAAAGGTGCTGTTTAAAATTAATAGTTAATTTTTAAAAACATTCCTGATACTTGGGTTGTTAGTGACGTAGCCACAAATCTATTACTTTCCTCAGACCTAGGTACTCATGTTCAGAGACGTAGGTATATTCCATGGACCTCTACTAAAGTTATTTTTATGCCTCTCTTCGGGACATATGTACTCGAGGATCTTGTGTGTCTAATTACTTATATTACTACACTTGACAAATAAAACAATAGAATATAGTCAACAAGTTTATCTTTATTGTTTTGTAGTACACCTTGCAATAAGCTTATTTATACCTCTGTTGAAAAACTACTATTTGTTATAGAGCTAAAACTTTAAATAAACGGGGATAATACTAAACGTCAGGCATTTATAATGCTATATTTAGAATTTCGTCTGTAATTGGCAAAATGAATGCAATCCAAAGTATATGATCGGAGTGTACTCACTTTGACTGATAAGATCTTTAATGCTGAGTACTCAATGTTTGATACATCAGAAGATTGTTCATTAAAATGAATTGCTTCTGACGTACAAAACAGTGACTACAAAGCTTACAAAATGATATATGTGTTTCCTTGACACTTTAAACACATAGCCTAAGTTTAAACTAACAACAGCATAATTTTGGTGTCATAAATGTTGTACATGGTTTACACACATAATTTATCATTCACAATCTTCAACAACCGTGGTAAAACATACCACTTGAACACATCTACTAGTTGCGGGAAATAAAAAGTATACAAAATGATAAGTCGTAACATTACAACATAATTTAACCACGATTCTGTAAATCAGCTTCACCCATAATCTCCTTAACCTAAACAGCAAACAAAATAAGGCATTTTCCTACACAATCATTTCCATCCACTTACATTTTTAATCGAAAACTGCACATTGTTGTTGAGTCGAGTTCTTGTAACAAATACATGTTTTTTATTGAATTGCAATCAGATTACTTCTGCAGAGATCAACACTCATTAATATTATTTGGTCCAGGATACTAAGTACGAGGTCGTCTCAGGAACTCGACTCAGCGGCTGTTCTTACACAATATTTTTGGCTCAACATATTCACCACAATCATAACTTTACATCTCACCACAATTTATAGTTATCTTTTACGAACTAGTGTTGATATTACTTTAATTTATATTACAGCTATCTCTATATAAATAGTATTTAGATGGCTTCAGTTTCAAACTGCACGCCCTTAGATATAGTAATAGGTCCGTATGTCTCCTCCTGCTCTATTTTCAACACTTGATGCTTCTTGAGAACAAGTAAACTGTAGAATTTTTGTGCCACCTGTAACAGATAAACCGGCTCTTTAGTAACAATAATTATATCTGAAGCATGAAATTTACGAAATATAATTTCAGTTAGTTATAAGCTTATAGCTAGAAATAGGATATATGCCTTTTCTTCGGCACGCCACACGATCCCACCCAGATACCATTCCATATTCGGAAGATACAAGACTGTGTTTGGTGAAGCCATTTCTGACTCCTTTTAACTTTGGAAACAATAGTAGATGTAGTGTACCTGTTTCCTGTTGTTGTGTCGAGGCGCCAGTTCCAGGAAGCTGAGCTGCAGCCCGGCGGCCAGCTTGGGCCGCATGACGGCGAACAGCTGCGCGGCGCGCCGGTTCAGCACGCGCTCCTCGAACTGCTCGTCCGTCTCGCCCGCCTCGCGCTCGCCCTCCTCCGCCTGCGCGTTATAAAGTTAGCTTGTATTAATATACACCACCAGTACCAAATGTGAAATAGATAGATAGAAAAGATTCGCTGCCCTCTTATTTTGTATGTCTATTTATATATGCCCCCTTTTTGAATTTCAATTTACAATGCGTATTGAAAACGCATACTTGCGTTCCGGGCATGTCGTTAATTCTCCGAAAACGCAAAGACACGCTATGAGCAGTCAAAGCGATATTCTTTATTATAATACACGAAATATTATATAAAGAGAGATTAAAAATAAATTATACTAGTGCCACATGTGGCGGCCTTATCGCTAAAATCGATCTCTTCCAGGCAACCACAAATAGGTTACTTATTATCCTCAAAAGTGGGAAAAGCTGCAGCAGGCAACTACTACAAGCGAGTACATAAAGAGAAAATGTATGTAAATAAATTCGTTCAATCTTCAAATCAATCTCAAAATTCAAATTAAATGTTCCCTTGAATGACCTAAGTGTCTAAGCCCACATACACTATGGTTTATTTCAAAACTAACCGAGAAGATATGAGCGAAAATAATTCTGACACATGAGTATTCAAACTAGCATCATGTTTGTAAAGACGCAGGTTGTCCAGTCGACTCTCGGCCTGGTGAGTTGAGACCACTTTCGCTCATTACCAAACACGTTTTTAGTTGAAACTAGCTGACCCGGCGAACCTAGAGGACCGGCGGCCTTAGAGGCAATAAATAAGCAGATTTTGGATTTGATTCAATTCGATTAAAAAAAAACGGGTTTAAAAAGTATCCTATGTCTGTCTCCTGGTTCTAAGCTCCCCACCACATTTCAGCTAAATCCGTTCAGCTGTTCTTGAGTATTAAATGGTGTAACTAACACCACTTTCTTTTATGAATATAGATGAAATAAAAGAGAATAAGAATGTACTCACGTTCTCCGGCGTCTGCGGCAGGTCGTAGTCGTGCTGTGGACTGTGGTGGCCTGCTTGGTGGTCGTCGTAGCCGAGGTTAGTCATCTGCATGCCATCCTGCAGATAAACAACATTTCATTAGTAAGCACGAATGGCCAACTGATGTCCAGACCTTTTTTTTTCAAATGAAATCATTTAGATATAGACAGTTGTTTTTATGGCCTCTTCCGTGTGGCCACAATTTCGCCAATGTCACGTCACAAAAAAGACTAACGTAACGTACGGTTTGGTAGTTTAAAGATTAACAGGGCAAGTAAGCCGTATTTTCTTATAACTAAAGATAGCGGCTCTCCTGCAGAAATCTCCAAATAAGATATGATATGTTTTTGTCGTTTCACCACTGGTTTATCAACTAGCTACATTTGTCTAGATTTGATTTTCTGGCGGACCATTTCGCTCATCGGTTTAAAACTGTATGTAATTGTACTCACCCTGTATTGGTCGGAGAGTCTGGGCGCGAAGTCTATGGGTGCCGCGGCGCCGCCTCCCTGCGGCATCATGGGCGCGCGCTCGGCGCCGTGCAGCAGCGCCGGGTGCGCTGAACCTGGGGGGACACATGGCAAATATAAGTCAAAATTATGACATTAAAAAGTAGCAAAAACATTAATAAAATAATGGGAGAACAGACATAGTATACGGATGCAGACAGTACATGATAACTAAGAACCAAATAAGACAATGAAAAAAAACATCTGTTTAAGATAGCAGAGTTTAAATAATTACCTGGAGTCATACCTCCGTGTTGGAGCCCCGTAGGGGTCATTCCACCGTGGTGCAATCCAGCTGGGGTCATGCCGCCGTGATGTAGCCCTGCCGGAGTCATGCCACCATGTTGGAGCCCAGCCGGGGTCATGCCGCCGTGTTGCAGACCAGCTGGGGTCATTCCACCATGTTGTAAGCCAGCGGGCGTCATCCCTCCGTGTGCTAAGCCGGCTGGAGTCATGCCGCCATGCTGTAACCCAGCTGGGGTCATTCCGCCGTGTTGTAACCCTGCGGGAGTCATCCCCCCGTGCGCTAGTCCGGCGGGAGTCATACCGCCGTGTTGTAACCCAGCTGGGGTCATACCGCCGTGACCTAAGCCAGCGGGGGTCATGCCACCATGTTGTAAACCAACTGGGGTCATGCCACCATGGTCAAGTCCACCTGGAAAAGAATATGCTTGTATCATATAAGACGTGTGACAGGATTTTTGGGGTCGTCCATTAATCACGTGAGGCTCGAAAGGGGGGGGGGGGTAAAAAAAAATCACGAAATATCACAAGGTGGAGGGGGGGGGGTGTAGTGACATATTACGTGTATTTATTTTTTCGACTAACGCGCGAATAACAAAAACAATCTGCAGGTCCTGTAACCTTTCTGTTTACCGCTAGACATTATTGTAATATTTAATTTGAATAAAAGTAGAAAATTAAGATTCTTTAATACACGTGATATATGGGGGGAGGGGGGGGGTTAATCATAAACATCACCATGTATCACCACAGGGGAGGGGGGGTTAAAAAATGCCAAAAAAAACATCACGTGATTAATGGACGGCCCCTTTGTAATTATAGCTTGTTATTTTATTGGCTGTAGGCAAAATATGTTTCATGTACAAAAATATGTGACAACCATTAGGTTGTCTGTAATGAAATTAGATCTAATTTTATTTTGTGTTTTAAAATAAAAACTCAGATCATAGATGGAAGCTTTGGGCAGGAGACAATCACAAAGAAATTTGAAGATAAAGGTAACCTCTAAGTTTCGATTAGGAAAGTTATCCATGCCATTTCATCGTCTTACATATAAAAAATAACGATGATTTAAACAAATATCTCATTAATACATTTGACTTCTGACAAAGAGTGTTTCTTTTATCGTGTACAGGCCAATTGAATATAGGCATTATACAGATTGTATTATTTAGCTTTTTTATAAGTTAGACGAATATTAATAGAAAGAGTGAAAAGTCAAGCTCATGCATTTACCTGGCGTCATGTCACCGTGATGCAAGCCAGCGGGAGTCATGCCCCCGTCCAGGAGTCCAGGAGTCATACAGCCCGGAGTCATGCCTGTCCGGAACCAACCTCTATTTACTACAGGGCACAGCAAAGTAAGGACAGACAAGCGGCTAAATGATTCGGAGATCCTTGGGTATTCTACTCATTTTATATAAGGTCTGGTATTTTTTTATTGGGTTTCTGGGCATAGGTGGAGTGCAATAAAGGGTAAGACTAATCATTTTTTTAACGAATAAAAAATTTGGCATAGTCTATCGAAAGACTAGTATAGAATTACACATTTTTTTCTATGATACATCTCAGTTTATTTGAAACTGAAAATGCTAACAAAATGGTGCACATAGTCGATAATAGAATTACGCAAATGTAGTGTGGGTCACATTTGGCTTTACATTTTTTAATGCAGAACCATCCAGACACGGAAAGTGATTTATTTTATCTAGAGTTATATTTTTTTTTGCTTTTTATTACACCGCAACACTGAATTTACTAATGTGGTGTCTATGCCACGTTAGTATAGAGTGTAATTTTGTTTTTGGAATTATAAAACATTATTGTTTTTTTGTTTCCAGCGAGGTTTATAGCAAAGAAAGAGGGTCAAGCAAATCTAAAATGCAGAATTTGACATGTGTAAATTACAGGGTTTACTGCCACTTCTAAAAATAAGGAGGGCCGCAACCAAAATGATAAATATCAAGCAGATCTAAATAGCTTGCTAATATAGAAATGCAGATATTAAAATTAGCTAAGAATGGTAGAGAGACCACTAGGAGCAGATGCTAACTACTATTAGTTAGGAATAATATATTAAACAGGCTTCAAATATTAGAACCAACAAGATTATGCATATAAACGTGTATTATTCATTCTCATGATACAACTAGAAGATTCCATCTCCAGCGTATTTGGATCATATCTTCAAAAACATGAGAAACTACTACTTGATAATTCTACTTTTAATGCCGAGTGAGAACATATTCTCCAGATACCTCAAATATTATTTATACCTAGTGCATAGGTCACTTGTACTAATGGATGTTCCCGACTTCACCCGCGTTGTGTCGGTACTTTTTATTTTACTTTCACCATACCAATAGTCCGACGTAGTACGATCATACGTTGCGACGTGAAAGTGGAACAAACAGAGAAAATAACCTTTTAGCTTTGATGCGATAGTATGCTTACCGCCATGATGCAGGTGTACCGGCGTCATGCCCCCCGCCAGCCCCAGGTCGGGGTGCTCGCCGTGCTGCAGCCCCGCCGGGGTCAGGCCGCCGTGCGGGAGACCGCCTGGAATAATAAATATTTTTTATTTATTCATACCATTACAATAAGTGTTCCTTACAGCTACGCCAAAACGTACACTTACCATTATCACGTTACACATTGATATTCTGACTAGGGGGTGCTCGCGTTTAAAAGTATTATTATCCATTAAGTTAGTATTCGTTTCATTCAATCTTGTAATGCCTATTTCACACTCTCAGAAGTATAATTTCCAAAAATCTTTTCTAGTGGATGCCTAAATCATAGTCACTATCTGCCGATCCCGATCGGTCCAGTGGTTCGGGCTGTGTTGATAGATCAGTCAGTGAGCGTGTTATACAATATATCGAAGATAGATAAGTGTGTAGTGTGTACCTGGAGTGAGCACGCCGGGCGTGAGGCCGCCCTGCAGCAGCGTGCCCGGCGTCAGCGGGCCCAGCGCGCCCGGCGTCAGCGGAGCGCCCAGCGAGCTCAGCATGCCTGCGCACACACACAGGAGTTAAAGTATATTAAAGGTACATTGTATATAATCATTACAACTTTTTCGACCAATTTATGCAAAAAGAATGAAATGATTAAGGCATGAAAGAGAATCACAATTACGCTCTCGCTTTTATGTAAAGGAATGATTATGCAGAACAAATAAATTTTACAAATTTATTATCATTCTTTTGGGGATTAGGGAAGTCTGTACACAATCTTTTTAACAAGCTTGACAATCAAACGCGTGTAGCATCCAGTCCGTCCAGGACTGAGAAATCTTGGATGTCAGAGGCCCAAAAGGGAGCTGTAAACCCTCGACACAAGAGTTGGCCACACTTATAAGATCAGAGGAAGCTTCGGAAGAATTCATTGCATTTCAATTATTATTAGCCTCACAGTCAAAGTGATGTATGTAGTTACAACGAAGGAAGATGCAGGTTATCTCTGTTCCCCTCAAACTATAAATTATCGGTGTTCAAGTCGAGACGGAATTTTATTCTTCTAGGCAAGCGCGCTAGATCGTAAATTATAACATCAGTTTAAAAAAAAAAAGGTTCGGACCCCACCAACTGTGATAATTGTTGCCCTTTTCCATATGAATGTATATTATACCTGGCGTGTTGGGTGCTTCCACGTCGTCCATCCTCGGCGTCGGGGGCTCCTCGGGCTCCGCGGGGCGCTCCCCTAGGCGGGCACCATCATGTTATGTTAGTGAGTGGACATACAAGCGTGATACCACAACCATGGCATGTGTGTTACATTGGAATGGTTTCTTTGCACAGATATAAAAACTAACAAGACTTTCACCACGTGAATATGAGTTTAGAAATTAATCAAAATCTTTCAAAAAATGAGTCAGTAAAACGGCTTAAGAGGCCCCAGATTGCTGATTTAAACAAAGAAGGGATGGGGGTCACTGGACTCCAAACCTGAAGAAAAGCCTGCACACAATCAACAGCACTGCTTATGGCTCCGCCGATTGCAACGAAATTGAAAGGAAATTGGAAGAAAAAAAAAAAAAAAAAGAAATTAATCAGATTTAGAATTTGTTTATATATATTTTGAATAGTTTTTTTTATTACCTACTATTTTAGATTGAATATGAATACCATTTCCCAAATTGAATGATTTCTAAGCTTATGAGTGGACAGTAGAATAATATATTAGATAGTAAAATTGAATGATGGAGATAATGGTCGAACTTCGAATTGTTTATGATGAAGCTTTCATGTCTGTGCCATTATTCAAAATAAGTGGATTTAATTTCATATAAACAAGTTAAATCAAGGAAAATCTATTATTTTAACAAATCATTAGTGTAGATGTATGCAGAAAGATTTTTATAATTTTTAAATGTATTCATAACAGTTATGTTTCCTTCATAGTCCTTAGTGTTATTATGTGCAAAAAGATGTAATTTTTATTGAAATATATAAACAAATGTTTGAGAAATCACATCAGTTCATTTGTTATTAAATTTCTTGTTTAACTCTTCAGAGGAAACAACAGAATCCACTTTTCACTTGGATTTATTTTGTAAAGCCATTTAGCCATTTCCTTTAAAATGCGATATGTACATTTGTTCATCAGTAATAGTAGTTTATAAAGGGTATTAAAACACGAGTGTGAGTTTATGAAACGAGCGCAGCGAGTTTCATAATAGTAACGAGTACATACAGAATACAAGAGTAAAAGCTGACAATAGTAAATTTTTCATATAATTTTCTAGATTTTTCTGGCAAGAGATTGTGAGTTACTTTTGTTGCCAATTCTAGAATATCCGGAGGCGTACAAATATCATCGTCGCTATCCATTTTTAACTTTTAATTTGTATTTAAAAAACAAAACACTTTGCGAAACATTAAATTCACGCGTACGTGTATTGTCACAGTGATTTTGCCGCCATTAAAATCTAACCAACGAGAGTGCAGCGCGACCAACCTGATTGGCCCTGCAATCAGGTTGGTCACGCTTTTCCGATGTTATAATGAGCTATTACGATATCGATGTGGATATTATATCATCATGTGAAATTGCTTAAATTGAGTGTTTTGTTGTCTGTGCTATAACAGTAGTAATTATAAGTCAAGTATTGGAAACATAAGTAGAATGTTACAACATTAGTGTAGATAAAGTATATTACAAGAGGAATAATAATGGTATTGATGTAGTGAATGTCACAAGGTAGCATGTAGAGGCAGTGCACGGTAAAGTGGTGCTTGTACGTACCGACAGAAGGCTCGTAGTCCTGCGGCACCGGCGTGGGGGGCTCCAGCTCGAGCGGGGCGGGGGGCTCGGCCTGGATGCTCTGGAATACAAGGGACAAAGTCTGTAATACAAATCTTAAGTATTTTAACTATTATTCTCTATTAGTGAGGAGCGTGACTCCACATTTCTGACATCCGGATATCTTGGGTAAATAATTATATCGTGGCGGACATCGAAGTTCTCAAGTCATGATGTTATCTTTATCTTTCAAAGTAGGACAAATATTTTCATATTTTGTAATGAAAACATTAATTATTGTAGTATTAAGATCATACCTATAAGGTGTTTCTCTGTTTAAATTTGGGTTACCAGCCAAAGACGTCTAAACTGATACATTTTAACCAATGAAATTAAGTCATAGAAGTGGCAATGCTTACTTTGATTGTAATCTAATTTTCAAGTGGTGTTTGTGAAACATCCTGTAAAAGCTGTCGATTATAATAAAAGTCACTGAGCAACAAACGCAATCCAATTAGATTATGTACTTTTTAAACCCAATCTATAACTAGCTGTATCCATGGATGTATATAATACACGTACCTCTTCATGTTTCCGCTTCTTGGCCTGCCGGCGCGGCGCGCTGGGCTCGGCCGGCTCGGGGGACTTGGCCTCCGCCGCCGCCTCCTCCAGCTCGCTGCGCAGCGTCATGTTGCGCTGGTACTTCTGCAATACACGGTACACCACATATAATACAGAAATACAGTCAAATAAAATAAATAAGTATAATAAATAATTATACGCCGGCAATTAAATATTTCATTTATATGTAGCAGAAGATGCCTGTACCAAGAATAGGCTTAAGTATGCTGCCCTGGAGTCGTATTACATCTTTGTTTCCTGGCAGTGGAAACGATGGGCTTTTGGAGTAAGGGCGCGAAGACATTATCGGGGAAATTGGGCAGAAACTTAAAAGTTACGACCGGTGAGTCCCGCTCTGGAATGTTTCTGGTGCGACGGCTAGCTATTGCCATCCAGCGTGGAAACGCAGCTAGCTTGATGGGAACATTTGCACTTTGCATTAAGGCGGGCTTTTCAACCACACCTTGAAACCACAGTTGATATAAATAAATAATAATAAATAAATAAAAAATCCGGGACATTGGACACAGCGCCATCTAGCCCCACACTAGCAAACACTTAGACAAATCTTAAAATTCATAATAACTTGTGTTATGCGAGAATCGAACCCGCGACCCTTTGATTAGAAGGCAGATATAGACATTGGTCTCCTATCGGCTAACCTTGAACAGCACCCGCGAGGGTATAGGGCGGGCGGGCAGCGTGAACAGCTTCTCAACCCCGCCCGTCTCCTTCCAGTGCATGAGGCGGCGCGTGGGCGGCGCCAGGTCCAGTGTGGTCACGATGTCCGACGTGTTGGACAGCTGGTTCTTCATCTCTTCACCAGATATGTTCTTCACCTCGTCCACGATCAGTTTGCGCTTGCGCTTCGCTTTGGTTATGCCTGGAGGGACGGGACAATTTGTTATACTTTCATATTACAGCTTTTTAGAAGTAAATCGTCATGCAACGATATCAATGCTCAAGTTTATCTCAATGTTACAATATGATGTGTGACGGATCAGCATGATTTTTGGTATGGTGAAATGACAGAGTTCTAAAAATTATATACGTAAGCTACTTATTAATTTAATGTAAAAGTATATGTTTATACTATATAACGTGAGCGAAGCCTTTTACAATGCTTGTTTACTAGTTTTTAGTGGAATAAACTAAATAATAACATGTTTCATTCTACACACCTTTGAGCACAGTGTGGTCTACAGGCGCCAGCGCGAAGGACTCCTCCTCGTTCTGCAGCAGCGTGGTGTTGTCGACGGGCGCGGGCTCAGGCTCCGGCGCCGGCGCCTCCGCCGGCCCGGGGAGCGGCTCGTCCACCTCCTAGTGAAACAAAGAACGTGATTCAGTCGTTGTACATGTCGTCACTCGTCACTGATTTGTCTCAATCTCAACAGAAGTCCAGCGCTGACTGATCGCATTGTCGTCGAGGCCAGCATGTGAAAAATTTTGTACGTACACGTGTTTATGTATTTCTCTGTAATTTGTTAACAGTGTTTGTACCAACTTTCTTGTCTCAATTTTTTACAGTCAATTGCACTACCTTTTTTCTTCTTGTCTCAAAACAAATTATTTCCATTTTTTTCAGTCAGTTGTATTTACATATCTCCTTCCGGCTGCTGTCAATATCTAAAAGGTCTCCAAGTGGCCACCAGGCCACCTGAAGTGACATTGCATAAGCGATACTCGCCTGGTGTTATGCAACATTGTAGTCATGTGTGTAGTCGTTATAGATAGTTGAAGTCAAGTGGGATATTTTTTATTAACAGCAAGAGATGTAAAACAAAGTTGACTTACCATAGCCATAGGTCTGACAGAGGGCGGGCGCGGCGTGGCGGGCGGCGGCATCAGGTCGGGCTCCGGCAGGGCGCCGCCCTCGTGCGCGGGGGACCCGCCCCAGCTGGGACACAGGGAATTTATTACAACACATGAATATAAGAAGAAATCCTATTGCAGGTTAGTTATAGGACTGAGGTAAGTTAACTAACCTGCTATAGGGATTTCTTAATAATAGGTAAAACCTTCCGAGCAAGTAACGAACTTTCTTAGCAACTAACAGTCTGAGTACACATTTAGATCATACTAGCGGCGCTCAGCAGTGTTACCCGCGTTATTCCGGGATAAGAAACCAGCCTATGTGTTATAATCCAGAGTCTAATCTATCTTCTCTTAAAATTTCTTCCAAATCGGTTCAGCCGTTTTAGCGTGAAGAAGTAACGAACATACATATACACACACACAAACTTTACCGAAGAGAGACAACAAGAGAGTAAACCGGTTTCTTCTAGGCAAGCGCGCTAGATCGTAGATTATAACGTTGCTTAACATCAGGCAAGTTGTAGTCAAGAGTGAGCCTACCTCATGTATATATAGACTGTCCAGCACATAATATTTGACTGTCCTCTAACCAAGCAAGTATGACGGACAAATGGAGGATTTTAAAACCTTAACTGCAGATGCGATTGCATATTTAAAAACAATAAATTTATGAAGAAGAGATTTAAAAAAATGCCACACGATAAATAAATGTTTATGTAATGTATATATAAATCATAGTGTTGCATAAAATTATTTATTTATTTTGTAATGTTTATGATTTCAATAAATATTTCTTTCTTTATTTTCTATAAAAAAAACCCCTGAGTTCGTCCCTCACCTGTGCTGCGGCGAGTTCCCCGCATCGTAGTGGTCTCCCATGTCGTCGTCCGAGTCGGGTGCGTCGGCGGCCGCCTCCGCGCCCGCCTCGCACCCCGCGCCCGCGCCGCTCACACCCGCCTCGATCTCAGCCTGCACGTACAGATAGTGTCTCATTGCAATAAATAACACTTAAAAACAAATAGTGGTAGATCCAACTAATACACTTTCACAAAGGAGATGCTTTAGGCTTTTTTTCCTCAGACATACATACTAATAAAACATTCAGAGAACATATTATTTTTTAACATTCACGTTTACCGTCATTTCATTAGCCCAGAGTATGGATGGAGCGCTTCTTTACCTTTGCATCAATTACAAAAAATAATATATAAATAGTAGAGCCAACGAACAGTATGTGTATCGTAAAGCTGTAATTAACTGCATACCTGCAAGGACTGTGGTTGCTGCGAGGGACCAGCGAGGCCGGGCGTGGCGCCGGCGCCGCCGCCCGCCGACACGTCGCCGAATAGGTCGCCCTCGAACAACCCGCCCGCGTCTGCAACGTACGATGTAGCTTGGTACAGTTATTCAGCAAGGGCGCCATACATAAACATAAAGTAAGTTGTCTGTGGATAACAATAAGAATAAAAACCTTTTACTGTTATATGAAACCTTAAATTTGACAAAAACAACGAAAAATATATAATAACAAAATATGAATAAATTAAAAGTTTAATATCACAACCCAAAGACCAAAGATGATGGTGTGGTGGACCTAATACTGAACAATATTACTCAAAAGTGGGGCCTGAAAACATGCAGCACACTTGCCTAAAGCATTCATTGCTATGGATGGATATACTGATACAGAGACATAAATTTCTGAGTATCATTATTGAACCATCAAACTATTGGTTTAAGATAAGTAAAGGTATGTTCAGCATTGCACCATACAGACTTTATTAATAACATAGAAAAATCACAAAATAAGTCAATAAACTAACGTTCAAAATAAGCAACATCTCCAATAGTGCCTCCGAACCCATCATAATTCATTGAGTGGTTCTACTTTCATACCTCATTTGTCTGTTAGCACAGGGCCGGCAGCGCTAGAGAGCCCACCTTACTAGTAACTAACAATATATAGCTTTATTCAGTCAATAAACTCACGTCCAAAATCAGCAACATCTCCAATGGTGCCTCCGAAGCCATCGTCCATGGGAGCATGTGGTGCAGCCTCCATGCGGCGCTCGTCTGTGAGCACGGGCCCTGCGGCGCTGGTACCTGCCGCGTCACTCTGCTTGCCACCCAGCTCCAGGGACGAACCATCCGCAAACAGCAAGTTGCTCTGGAAATGGAGATACCAAATTTGAGATCATTGTGCTGCATGATTCATAAAATATTAGCAAATAGAAGTAGCAATGGGCTGGCTTTAGTTATCTGAAGAAAAGATAACCAATGAATTAAAATGGATCCTTGAATGAATACACATCCAGACACATAGCAAGACAAGTCAGAGGGATGACTTAAGAGGACGCCCTGAGAATTTGGTAGCAAGAATTTGTATTTTACTCGACATGGACAAAAGCAACTAAACTAAAATTTTATGTTCAAGATTCATCATTTCAATTACTATATTTTACAAATATCATAACACCAACGGCCAATTTATGTAACACAAAATAATTAATCAAAAAGATCTCTATAAAGTAGAGTATATCGATTTTGTCGGAGTTGGTTTTGGATTAGAGCATTAAAATTTTCCACACTTGTTAATTAACACAATCACTTTGATTTGTGAATAGATTATTCGAAACAAATTCGTAGTTTTTGAAATAAACGACCAAAACCATTTTGTCGCTTGCGCCCTTTCGGAATAAGTGGGGTTTTAGCGATACTTGCCACCCGCGCCTGTTCGGCGGTGCAGGGCGCTTGGACATACAAATTCAGATTTATAGTTCGCCACTGCGTCGTCTTAAAGAAGGTAGCTGACATACATTCATTAATTCAGCAAAATATGAACTGTGTGACTACATTGGATGTAGAAAGTAACTAAATCTGTATTTGGCCATTTAATTATTTCTCACCTCAAAATGCACCATATTCTTACCTGTTCCATCCCATCTTCATTGCCAATGTGCTCTCTCATGATATCCGGGTTGTCGGTATCAAATCCCATGTCTCCGAAGCCATCATCGTGAGTGACCAGATTGAGGGATCCATAGTCCTCTCTCATGGTGATCTCCTCGGCACGGGACTGGTTCAGGGAGAACTGGGCTTCAATGTCTACCTCACTGTAAATGTTGAAGGGCTTAGTTTGTTCTCTCTCTCTCTCTTTCTCTATAAATTTATCTGAATCTATGAAGACTAGAGCAAGTTCTAATATTTCAAAAAAAATAAGTTTAAAAGTGTTGTATCCTCTGAACTTAGCGAGATTTTATCTCAAAGAAACCACTTTCTGAGGTTTATAAACTGTAGTCAAAGTTAGGCTATTGATGAACTTGATGAATTTTATGAAAAAATATAAGCATTTCAAGTAATACCTATGGTAGTAGTATGGTAGGGTTGATTGGTATGGGTATTGATTTTGTCTTCGATTTATTGCTAATTTTATTTTATCTGATTTAGAGTAAGTAAGAAGTTATTGCTTAAGTGTGTAAAAATTATAAGAACTTTGTGTCTTATGATGAATATTTAGTAACTTATAACTTACTTCAATTCAGGCATGGCGGTGTCAAAGTCATGGAACACCTCTGGCAGGGTGATGGCATTCATGGCTGCCTCGCGGTGCTCCTCGGGAAGATCCACCATGCCTGGCCTGAAGGCCATCTGGAAGGATGTGAATAAGTATCTTAGTAGTTACATAATTAAGGTAACAATACTATATGGGACTTGATGGTGATGTGTGAAATGACCCAGAATATTAAAGTACTTATTTATTGTGCCACTGAGTCTACAACAAAGCACCTAACAGTGTGTTTCAGTATCTATTAGAAAGCCTATTCCAAGACTGTACAAGAATACTTTATCTTGATCCCTTGTGAAGGTTTGTCGGGTTACCTGGTGACCAAATGCCTGTTTGTAAAGTATAAATAATGTACAATGAGCCTAAGGGTAGCTAAAATTGTTTAACACCTGAGTAGACAACTCTTGCATGTATTCACAAAATCAATGTGAATTGGTGTTGTCTGCAGATGGATGTATATCTTCTCAAGAATCTCTTCTCTATAATAAATGATACTACAAAAGATCAACATTATTCCGTCAGAGTGTAATTAACAACTACTAAGAGACAAACTATAACAACAAACAGTACATGCATCTCATTTCCTAAATAGTTACACCTATAGGGTGCAGAAAAATTGATGTTTTAAGTAAGATACTTACAGGACAAACAATACATAAATTTAAGAACAAACCTTGATTTTGACAAAAGCTTCATTACAGTCTTGCAGCAAATATTTAGCTTTTCTGGAGTAGATTCTCACAACACCAAGTAGCAGATGGCCAGATGTTCGCAAGGCCATCTTCACTTTCGGCTTCAGGATGCCATCTACTGACTTCTCAATGTTGGTCTCGAATACATGGGCTTTGGTGAGCTTCTTGTCCCAATGAGCCGCCAGCCAAATCTTGGCCAACGGGCCCTTTTTGGCCAGCACAAAGTGTGCGTAAAACATTATGCCAAATCACTTTATCCGGGCCACAATTTCATGAAACTGATCCTGAAACAAAGTGATCGTGTTTTAAACACAGTAATGCCAAACGAAACCCTAAATAAACGCCATGGTGAAGATGAAAACGTTTTTCCAATCACTGCTTTGGCGCCTATTCTCAACATCATAATAAATATTGAAGAATATGTTGGAAATCGATTCTCTTTTATAAAATATTTAATGTTAATAATCTTACCTACTACACCACATATAATATAGCAAAAATTACTAGATTATTTAGTCACAAATCACAAATTTCGTTCTTCATTTCAGACAACGTAAACATGACAACAAGTTCGGTTTTCAAGATGGCGGCAGTGAAATCCATTCATCGGCGGATTTCGGCGACGACGACCGTTGTTGTAATTTGGTTGACCATAGAAACACATCGTCTGGTCGGTTTCTTTGTGTTCTAACATCATAGCTATTAACTTTCTGTTTGTTTTTAGCCGTTTTCATGGTAATTTTCTTGCGGCGGCAAGTACAATCAATGGATTTTGTCGCTCAATATAGATTAATTTATTTAAGTTAATTTTATTAGCGCAACACACATATAGATTAATTTATTTACGTTATAGATAATTTATTTAAGTTAATTTTATTAGCGCTGAAGTTAATTTTATTAGCGCAACACACATATGTATAACTCGAGATTTTGTAGTGTCTTTATTATTATAAGAATTTAAATTTTCCGTTATGCTTATTTCTATGCCATAACAGGCGTTTCTATCAATAAAACTTTATCATATAAGTACTTTACAACTCATGTACATACAATGTGTGTTGATATCAGTTCGCTAAAAGCTTTATGCCATTTACAAAAAGACTTTGTTATGTTACTTTCAAATTAAAATAAACGTAAATGTCACATTAAGAAAAGAAAAAATAATACCATGCTACAAAAATAGTTTAATTTTGTGAACTTTTTTGTGTTTGAGTTTTCCTTCCCTTGTTGACACGTTCCATTGTGAATATTTTTAAAATTGACTTACAAGTCTTAAACATAATATTAAAATATACAATATACCTAAAATAAAATATAAAGCAAATTAAAACAAACAAAAATTTATCAAAGAGCCCACCCCGGATCACTCCTGGGGCAAAGGTTCCCATTAATAAAATTACGCTCGCCGCGTTGCCATGTTGAATCGCGATGGCTAACCTTTGCACCAAAAATGATCCAGAGCGGGTGTCCCTCGTCTTCACTCCCTGATGAAATGTTTTCAAATTGCTCATTTTATTCGTATATTGGTATCACTGTACTTACATAATCAATTATAATTGATTTTTAATCTTCATGTTTCAGTATTGTCACAATAATTTGTAGTACCTACTGAATGCAAACATTACAGATGACATTGTACTTTTGTGGATTATTTTTACAATAATGGATAATTTATCATTGTTAAGACCACAGTTTAACATTGAGTAGAGTACCTACAATCATACACATCATACGCATAATAATTACCTAATTTCTGGTTTCATGCCTTTCGGGTATCCTACTTACGGACAGACAAATAAGGTACATCATACTATATGACATGGCTCCTTGAGTGTTTTTCTTCGAATTTTATTACAAAGTGTAATAAGCCTACCCTTTAAGCTTAAGATACCTACGTATCTTAAGCATTCAGTAATCATATCATGTGCAATATACATTGTACTGAAATAATTCTTGTAATACTTTTAAATGCTTGGCAAACAGACCACAAACTGGCCTCGCTACCAACAACTACAAAGACGAAGCAGTATTTTTTTTTCAGCTTTTTAGTATAATAAATAGAAGCGTAAAGCGAGTGCAGTAACTAAGAGATTAAAAACGCTCATTCAAAAAATGTCTTTCTTTTTAAAATCTATATGGCAACATTTGCAACACTGTATCATCGGCCATTTTGATTGACCTATCACTTTTTGTCAGTTCTCTTTTCCGGTCTACCTGTGGGGCACGCGAGACGTACGTTGAGTTTTATCCTAAAATTATAGTGATATCATTTAGAATTTTACATATTTTATAGTGAAATCGGTGAAAGAAGTTAACAATATCATAGGAATGTGGTGTATTTAATGTTCATTTTCTATTTTACAGTGATCAAACATGTTGTTCACGTTGAGCGTAAATTCGCTCTATTTGTGGCCAGACCGATGATGTGACTTCTGATCAATGCATTGATTTTGTTGCTAGGTCTGCCACAGGGTCTCCAAGATGGGCGCGTACAGATATATACAGGAGTTGTATAGGAAAAAGTTGAGCGATGTTATGCGTTTTCTCTTGCGTGTGAGAGTATGGCAGTACCGCCAGCTCACCCGCATGCACCGCGCCCCCAGGCCTACCAGGCCCGACAAGGCTAGGAGGCTAGGATACCGCGCCAAGCAAGGTAAGTTAGCGTTCTTAGGTTATGTCACATTCATTTAAGTACGCCGGTTTAACAGTTTTTTTTTTTTTTTTTTTTTTTTACATTAGATAGGCTCACGCTTGACTACAACTTGCCTGATGTTAAGCAACGTTATAATCTACGATCTAGCGCGCTTGCCTAGAAGAAACCGGTTTACTCTCGACTTGAAGACCGACAAATTATAGTTCAAGGGGAATAGAGATTCGGGCAAGGAGTTCCACAGTTTGGCTGTTCGCACGATAAAAGTCGAAGCGAACCGCTTGGTGCGAGTCTTTGGAACCTCAACTGTATAACGGTGCCTTCTTGCCGTACCTCTACTCGTACGATGGTAAAATGGGGCTGCAGGAATTATATTATGTGTGCTTTGTTAACACATGTTTTGTTTTCTAGGTTACGTTATCTTCAGAATCCGTGTGCGCCGTGGTGGCCGCAAGCGCCCGGTCGCCAAGGGAGCCACTTACGGCAAGCCCAAGAGCCACGGAGTCAACCAGCTGAAGCCCACACGCAACCTGCAGTCTATGGCTGAGGTTAGTACCACATGAATGTTATTTTTTTTAATGATTGGCTAGTTCAGGTGATATCAGACGGTTCATTTTTTGTTCATTTTCACCTTTCATTCGGTACATTTCACTCGAAATGAAATGTCTGAACAAAAAATGAAACACGAGTGCCGAATGAATTCATTAGTGAACCGATCCAACAATGTTGGATATTGGCATCCGGCATCTTTCATTCCCACTCCGAATGAACGAGAAATGAACGGTCTGAACACTGAGAGAACGTTCATTCGGATTCGGCCATTTTGTTTCGAGTCCTGTAGCCGACGGACGTCATATTGTCGACGAAGTTATATTTTTTTCTGTGTGTTATTATATTGTTTTCATGCGGCAAAATGGTGTTCAAGTGGAACGATCAAAATACATTACTTTTTTTGGAGAACTTTAAAAATTATCAATGCCTTTGGAACCACAAAATTGATGAATACAAAGACCGAACAATGCGGGTAAACTCTATAAAATCTCTAATCAGTGATTTAAACTTAGAGATTACTGAAGAAGATATTAAACATAAAATAAAAACGATAAGGACCCGGTATACAACAGAATTAACCAAAATAAAGCAGTCTACTAAAAGCGGTTGCTCTTCTGACGATGTCTATGTACCGAACCTGTACTGGTTTAAACATGCAGAATTTTTAAGCAGTGTATGCGTCCCACGGCAGAGTACATCAAGTCTCGTAAGTAGAATCTTTTATCAATCCATACTAATCCATATCCATAATATTAATCCATATCCTAGTAACTCTGTCTGTTCGATAAGCGACCACTACGTGAACAGAAGCTAGGTAGGTACCTACTTAATACTTATACTCAAACAAAAACAACGTATATGAATTGTATGGGTTTATTCAGTATTATTACATCATATTCTTCTTATCATGTTCCATTGCCATGGTACAGTGCATGAAGTGACGAACTTTTCTGCATATACGTCACGCACGCGGCGGGCATTTTCACTATGATTTCTTGCATTGGTTGGTGGTAAATCGCTTAATGCTAAAGATGGTACTTCTCGCCATTCTCCAGGTACAATGGACCCTGTGACCCAATCCTCACTTTCCAGTGATCGTTGTTGCACGTAGTCCACTGTAGTTTTTCTGAGCCAATTATGTAATGCACACGTCGTTTTAACAAGTTGTTCAACTTTTTGCACTGACAATGGAATCGCCTTTTCATAGATTCGAAATTTTGATACTAATATTCCAAAAGAGTTTTCGACCACTCGTCGAGCTCTTGACAGCCGATAGTTAAATATTTTTTGTTTATCGCCAAACTCTCCTCTAGTATTATATGGTTTCAAAACATCCGTCCGCAAAGGAAAGGCATCATCTGCGACGATTACGCCTTCCTTTGGGAAATTTAGAAGATTCGACAACAAAGCTTCATTCAGTGTTGATTTATTAAAGACGGATGCATCATTTGCCCTTCCGTTTGTCCCAACATCTATATAAATAAAATTATAATTCGCATCTACTACTGCAAATAGATGTATACTAAAATTCTTTTTGTAGTCGAAATATTCAGAGCCTGATTTTCCTGGGCATCTTATGTTCACCAATTTTCCATCCATTGCACCACAACAGTTTGGAAAGTTCCATAATCTATAGTAGTCTTCCATTATGTTATTCCATTCATGTTGACTTCCAGGAACCTGTAATAATAAAAGTGTCAACATTTTAATTACAGGATGCACCACAGACTCAAAATGAAGACTCTGCTGAATCTGAGCAGACTCAAGCTGGCAGTGAGGAACAGAAGACGCCAATATCTGAGATTAGTTGGAATGGAAGTAGTGAACTGATGACTCCTTCATATTCTCGAAAGCCAACAAACAAGAAAAGGAAGATTGATATACCGATTGATAGAGCAATTAAAGAATTAAAAACTATAAGCGAGCAAGCCAAAGTCCAAACTGAAGATGAGTTTGATTTGTTTTGCAAAAGTTTGGCAGTACAACTCAAGAAAATGCCCTTGAACAGGGCTTTGATATGTCAGGAAAAACTTCAATCTGTGATGACTCAGGAACGATTAACACAGATGTCACAATCATTTCCTGAAGTAATTTACTCGGACTCCAGCACTCCATCCCCATTTACTATCAACCAATCGCCTCTATACCAAAATACAACACCGGAGTTTAATTATAGTAACTACCTTGTCACCGAACAAGTTTATACGCAACCACAACCAGTGCCTGTACCCGTGAGTTCACCACAAGAGACCAATCAAGTCACAATTGTCCAAACATCCACCCAAGAGCAAGGAAACATACTCTCACAAGCTCTAAAAAGTATTATGTAAATGTTGATTGTCTAAATTAAAATGTTTCAAGAAAATAACTTAATATTTTATTAAATAGATATAACTGACCTTAATAACCTTTCCAAGGGCTGTCCAAATGGCTTCACATACTTCTTGAAAAAAGTAGGATATTGTATTTCGAGGTACTCTGTACAAAAACTCTAAACTTCCAAAACTATCACCTGTAGCCAGGTATCTCAGTACAATTTGAAGTTTTATCCGGGTAGGTATGCTATCTCTCATTAAAGTGTTTTCTTTCGTTATTAACGGAGCAACAAGAAGTAGAAGTTCTTCAAATTTACTTTCATCCATTCGAAGATGATTACAATAGGAATCAGGATCTTCAACGGCTAGTTCTCTCAACAATGTATTGGAAGCTCCTAATAAATTTCTTCTTGCAATCCATGGTCGCACCCACCACCGTCGACGTTTTCTTTGCTTCTTTTTTGTCAACTCTTTGATTAAATGATCACAAATTAAACTAATTCCAAGACGTACGACTTCATTCGATGACATATTTAAAAGAAAGAACAATGAATGTTCATTTCTGTATCATTTCGTCTAAGCCGTGTGAACATAGAATGAAAAAAAAATGAAGCATTCACTCGAGTGAACAATCATTCGAGTGAACCGTCTGATATCACCTTTCTGACCTCTAAAAGTGCTTGTACTCACTTATTCCAACATGTTGTTTGTCTCTCATCTCATATACACCAAACAACATGTTAATTCAACTGTATTGTATTTTCCAGGAGCGTGTTGGTCGCCGTTGCGGTGGTCTTCGCGTCTTGAACTCATACTGGGTGGCACAGGACTCTTCATACAAATACTTTGAAGTTATCCTGGTTGATCCTTCACACAAGGTAAGCCTCTTACCCTATTAAACAAAAGCTAAGTTTCCTAAAGAAATAATTTCTATGATGAACTCTTGTCATGCACCAATCTGAAAGGTTTTGCTGAATACTCACCTACCAATTTATCTGATTTCACACCCAACTCCTACTAAACCACTATTGAACAAACACCAAGTCTAAAACAAGCATTATTCTCTGCAGGCCATCCGTCGTGATCCCAAGATCAACTGGATAGTGAATGCTGTGCACAAGCACCGTGAGATGCGCGGTCTGACCTCTGCTGGTCGCAGCTCCAGAGGCCTCGGAAAGGGTCACCGTTACTCACAGACTACCGGAGGCTCTCGCCGCGCTGCTTGGCTCAGGAAGAACACACTGCAGCTGCGTCGCAAGCGATAAACTACCAGACTGCTGCACCAGTGACTTTCCATTTGTTTATGTCTGTCTACTCTCAGATGGAAAGCCAGTGGATAATAAAATTTTACTCTACAATATCTGTTTTTGTTGCAAAGTAGCCTAGTTATTATAACCCATGATGGATATGTGCTGTAAGTATTGTAGAATGTTATTTGTAAGAATTTTAAATTGATGAGTTGTAAAATTAGGTTTTATGTGCAGGTGCTGATGTAAGATAACAGCTTGCAGACTTCTCTATTGGATACTTGTTAAACTAAGGTGTGTATTATTATGATGTTATTTTAATTATTCTTTAAATTACTATAGTATATTTGATGATGATATAATGCATTATGAAAAAAGCGCAAACCATGTTTACCACGCATTTAAAACTTCCTTGGATGGCTGACATACAAATCATATCAATAAAACTTGTACTTGTTTTATAATATTCTCATCTTGAATTATTGGTTCTTTACAGATTGCTCCGGAGGAGTTGCCCTGCAGTTATTTTATTGAAGGTAATTATCAATTAATTACTTACCTTTTTTACCTACTACAAACTTGAATCTTCTAGTGACTGGTAATCTTTGTTTTTATTTTCATGAAATAGGCTCACACTTGACTATAACTTGCCTGATGTTAAGCAACGATCTTGTAATCTACGATCTAGCGCGCTTGTCTAGAAGAAACCGGTTGTTTCTTCTCCCATCATAACTTACTAGTAACATAGCTAAACTGATAAGTAGTTACCTACTGGTTGATTGAAGATGGTTATTATAGTTTACAAAGATAAATATTTAATACCCCAGATACTGATTGAATCCAAATTCATCTTTGCTGTCTTGTTAAAATGTTACAACATTGATGAGACATAGAATTTGGATAGAATAAGTCTTGCCTAGGTGAGGTTCTTGATTACTACCAACACGGTCAACGGACCTCAATCCGGCAAGAAACAAGTATCTTCCCAGCGTTCTTTTTACGTGAATTGAATTGTATCATTATATGTAGTACTAATATTAAATTTATCTTTTACAGGAAACAACTTCATGGAGCTTTATTTATTTCAACAAATGAAGACTAGCTCAGATGTTCCTGATTAATTTTTCAAGCTACCACGCACCAGATCGCTTTGTCCAATAATGTCGACGTAGAGCTAAATTACGTTATTAGCGAATTATATCCAATATGTAAAAATTACAAAGATATTCATAAGTGATACGAACGACAACAAAGAAAAGATTGCCTTTTTACCAGTGGAGGCTATTTTATATACCTACTGTGACTTTTTTTGGTCAGACTCACTTTAAAACAATCAAATTAAAAGAATGTCTATATAACCAAAGCTATCTACTCGTACCTCATTGGTTCTGCTGGAGCCAAATAGATGAAAACTTAAGCCATAATTAGTGGCCCACTAAGTTCGTGATGTCGGAGTTCCGGTGTAGTCCCATTATACCAATGTGATCTTTCCAAAAAATGATTGCGTTATAAATAAATGTTTTACACTACTACAAAAGTAGTTTCACTTATTTTCCTATTAAGTTTTCACAAAACTTTTACACCTATACGAGTATTTTGGTTATGTAGGTACCTATGTTATGGTAAACACGACAACCAAGTAATGTAGGTACCTACCTAACTAATCTTATTTTTCACAAAAATTATATTAGGTAGGTACCTTATGTAGATGCATTACCTACACATGATTTTTATTTTCATAAATACACGGATGCCTACCTACTTTATTGAACGTGTAAAATTCAAAAAAGTATTAACACGATTACATAATGCTAATTCTCATTAAAATTAACAGTAAAATTTGATAGACTAATCACATCAAATAGGTAGGTATCAATCACCTACACATAATTATATATATATTACAACAATTCCATTACATACTTAATCTTACACAACACCCAGAAACTACTTACTTCATCCACACGCTACAAGCTCAATAGTAAAATACTAATAAATAAAAAATTTTGTGGCAACACAAATCTCTCTTCCATTCAAAGAATAGATAAACTGAAAGTTGTTTACTTTGTTTTTGTTTCCTCATTGATTGATATCTATTTTTCTAATTTCTAAGCTTTGTTCAGTTTGTTGTTTTTAATTAGTGTTTTTACTTAATTAATGTATTATTATTGCAAAGAAACATGGTTACAAGTGTGGGGGTGGTGGTGTCTCTGATTTCCTTGCAACACAGGACCTCTGATACCTAGTGCAGGAGTCAGTCATTCCACCGCGTACCAATACTTTTTAAAGTACATATTTGCATATACATCACATAAAATAGGTACGTTTTACATATGTATTTTGTGACCAATAAACTATTTGATTTGAAAAAAAAAGGTACCGTAAAATGGGGTGAATAGGGACAAAACCGGGAATCAGTTTTGACATTGAATATTTCTTCCACATCATTACAATTTTTAGTAGGATTTGTAATAGATTATTGAATCTTTCCTATGGCAACATTAAATAAGCTGCAAATAGTAAAAAATTACGTTTGAAAATGGGTTATACAAGACGCCCCAGTTATAACCGTGATATTAACTTCGGTCTGTAGGCTTTATTTTGAAATATGTCAATAAGAGTGTTTGTTTAAAACGTTATTTAGTGTTTTGACCGTCATATGCATATGACGTACGCTTGATTTATCACTTAATATTAGTATCATTTTGATAAATTAGAATGCCATAACAAATTTGTGTTTTTTGGGGTGAATAAGGACGTCTTAGGTATGAATAAGGACGAGAGCGGGGTGAAACGGGACAAGAATGAAATGAATAGGGACGACTTATGTATTAATAGGGACAGCTTTATATGGTTGTCAATATGCAGTTAACTGTTTTTAAGATAAATAGGTACCTATTCTAGATAATAATAAGATTAATTTTCTTATGTTTTCATATTCATAATAATTAAAACTTATAATAATTAGGTTTATCTCATTTTAAATAATTCAATAAATTTAGTGACAGCCCTAGTAAATTTCCCCATTCACCTTATATTCGTCTCTAATCACCCCGTTTTCACGGTGAATAGGGATTGCCTATATTTTACCGTTTTATTCTTAAATTGCAATACTAATCGCGTAGTTTTATGTTGGTTCACAGAGATACTATAAAGACTCATATAATTCAATCGTCATACAGCTAATTTTCTTACTAAAAACACCTTAATTTTCGGTGTGAAGTTCAAAATCGTCCCTTTTCACCCCATTCTACGGTAGGCAACTGAAAATGTAACATTCCTACTCCTCAATATATTCCTAAAAAAATGGGCAGCAATGTGTTCCTGTAACTCGTGCCATTCTTAGATTACCTACTACAGCAAAGAATACAACTTATGTAGGTACAGTTGGGTAGGTAGACCAATATCAGCATTGAAATTTACAATAAGCTGTCGTCACACATACCAATATCTAATTTTACATCTTAGATACCTACTAAAGTTTTAGTGTTACCAAAACTTACGTCCTAACAAAGTGAGTTAGCAGTAACTATATCCTGTTCAATTAAAGGGCTGAATAACACAGATTTGTTAAGATAATGACTTTATTCAAATAATTCTATGATCTTAAAAGTATATAACAATGAAATCGCTGCTAAGTGCTAACATATCACACTAGCATAGAATGTGTTTAGTTTGTTTACATTACAAAAATAAGTGGGTTTATAGTTCTATAACGTATAAAAGTTACGGTGTTGAATAAATGATGTTTATGACGATTGAAACATGATACACAATTACATCTAAATAATTTAATTATATTATAAAACATACAAATCTAAGTAATTATTTACATACTGAGACCAGTGACTAATTTAAAACGGATTCAGTAAAGATAAGCAGATTCATTAGAGTAGGTACCTAGGACAGCAGCAGTCCACCGGCAATCTACATATATTATAAGTAATTAGTACAAAATAAATATATTTGGGAAAACGTGACATGTTTCTTTGTCAATAAAATCAATCGTGATATGGTAGAATGATACAGAAAACATGCCAAGAAATATTTTTTTTATAAACAATAAGTAAACACAATTATGAGATGTATAGTTACACATTCAATACGAGTAGGTTTAATTTCAACTTTATACTACTAATCAAATAGATAGAAAAAAACTTGGACGGTTAAAAAGAGACAAAAACAGACCTTTGAGTTCTTTTGTGCAAGTAGGATACTAGTATGTATTATTATATTTATTTATGATTGGGCCATAGCGCGAAATTTACTTTAATTACAATGAAGTGGAATAAAAAATCCGGTACCTTAATTAATATAGCATATATAAATTCAGAGCAACTTAAAACCATAGCTTAGTTGGCTGAAAAGAAATATTACATTAAGAAGGTTACTACATAAGTAAAAATTTATTCATCATCATTTTTTTATTCATATTTCAATGAAAATCACCCGACACAATCTCACAATTAACATACATCATTGTTTCAAGTTCATCTTACTTTTCTGACAACTTGGAACAATATATCACATAACTTCTAGACCAACTGCAGTGTCGAGTTTTCAAACCGCCTTTAGGGCATCTGACATGACTGAACGACTGAACATTTAACTGAAATTGTAGGTAAAATAATTTTATTGAAACATGACTTAGTTAGCCCTCATTTATGTTCTAATTAAGCTCTTAAAATATAGTCGTTTAGGCTTTACTTGATCGACAGAGTCAATAATAAACAACAGCACATCAAAGCTATTATGTATATATGCGATGAGAAATTATTTACATCTACTCTGGTTTAGCGAAACTTTGTAATATACTTGAATTAATTATGAGGCCTTTGAATTGAATTGGATCAAATTAGAAAATGATATAGTTAAAAGTCCTTGAAAAACTATCCTGCTTTTTTATTTTATCATGACACTGTTTGTTTGTTCTGATTGGTTAGGCCTACCTAAGCAATCAGAACAAATAAATATGTACATATTTTGAGACAGAGATGAAACAAACATACAAATGTTGTTGTTTAATGTAATCCTGACAGATGTCTAACAAAATGTTTATCTGTTATCATTTCTATGTTATATGTAAATATGTCTTACAAAATGGTGTTAAAAGAAGATATAGCAATGTAAATTACAAACCCTAAGTAATTTATAAAATTAAATCTAAATAGCAATCAATGCTGAAGTGAAAACCACATGGGTTGTACAATATGTTTAGTTTTATTTATATTTTAATGAAGTAACATAATAATAAATATTGTATTTTGTAGTAGGTAATTTTACAAAACTAGGGTTTGATTGCGATAGGCTATTTTTATTAATATAGCGTTCAAGTATGTTTGTTTTTAAAAGCATTTGAACAACGCTCAGCTACTAGAATTTGTTGAAACTTTCGCGTGTTTTTAACGACTTCAAATGGGAGGTACTCGATTCTTTTGAATATTTTTTAACATTTTTGTCCACTGACCAGTCAGACATACGGCCACATGCGACACTGTGGCTGTGTGTAAGTAGTCGGCTAGTTGTTGGGTACAGGCTGCGGCCGGCGGTCGAAGTGGAATGTATCGGACAGGTAGAGGCCGAAGATGGCGACCGAGTAGAACACGGTGAGACCGAACAGAGCCACGCTCGCGCTCGCTGTGAACATGTTGGAGTATTCGCATCTGGAAGTAGAGATAGAGAAACATTTATTGAGACAGATTTACCAAATATACACACACATACAATAAATAAATAAATAAGTCTGTCCCAATACAACCCCAACTCAGCATAATGCTGATTACTGGAAGCAATCAGCGCTGGTCTTCCGTTGGGGCTGGCCGTGACGTCACGTTCGAAACAATGCTTTAGTTTACAAACGTAAATGATAGAGCGAGAAAGAACAAAATAAATACATGAATCATAAACCTTAGATACACATGGAAGATACTTACTTATACACAAAATTTATAAGAATGCACTTAGCTAATCCACGTAGTATATAGTAAGAATATATCCGTTATCTGGTACGAGTACCTATGACACTAGCGGGGCTAGATGCCTCTGTGTGCAATGTCCCGTCTATTTTAGTTATTTCTTGTATGATTTTCGTTAAAATGTACCTTTTCTTTTTATTTCAGTTGACAAATAGAGTTGAGTTTTCAAACCGCCTTAACATGTCAGGATACGTATGTACCTAGTAGTTGTGCCGTATTTATAGTAATGTATTGATTTAATTACATATATAAATGTGCTACCATGTATAACTGTATGTACTGTAAATAAATTTATATTTGATTTTTTGAGTAGTTAGTAGTCAATTGGAGTATTTATAATGACAGATGGTTCTTATCGGGTAAGCACGCTCTATCTTAGGCCATAGCCTTCGCTTGCTATCAGGCAAACTATGGCCAAGTGCAAACCCGTTCAGGTAAAAAAAAAAAGATAGAAAACAATTATGGAAAATGAGTGAAAAAGGAACTTAATGAACCTCAGATACGAGTATAACATACCTAAAGAACCAGACGACGGTGAGTGCGACGGAGACCAGCGTCATGAGTATGTTCTCCAGGTCCCAGGCGCGCTCGGGCGGCGCGCGCGGCGGGGCGCCCGCCGCCACCAGCGGGGCCGCCTCCTCGGGGGCGCCGCGCTGGGGACACGGACACACAACAATCAGTAAACTGCTATCTTATTAATCTTATTTTAAATAAAAACGAATCGCAAAATGTGTTGGTAAGCGCATAACTCAACAACGCCTGGACCGATTTCCTCAGTGGCCGCCTCGTCGCACAGCACGCTAGTATACCTGTGTGAGAGTCCTGTTGGGATGCACCAGACAGTGCACCACGGCGCGGTGGTGGAGCCCCAGGGCTCGCAGTGTGGCCGCCTCGTCGCACAGCACGCGCCCGTTAAATATCAGCCGCACGCGGGACTCGGCCGACAGCTCGCTCGAGAAGTGCCGCCTGGAATAAGTAGATAAATAACTTTATAAAAAGATTCTAAGTGGGTCTACATAGTAGAGTAGAAGCGTGTTCAAGGTCCACCAAAACCACTGGTTGGCTAATATGCCCAAGTGTATATAAGATCTGTCATAGCGGTAAGTCAAATCCCCAGTCACCAATACATCTTTGCAGTGACAACCCCCATTTCATTTGCTTCCCGTGATCGCCAAAGTAATTTCAACCTTAAACACCCACCACCACTTTTTAAACTTGATAGTAGTTGATAGATTAAGCTTGATACACTCAGATCGCTACAACTCAAACTCAGCAATTCATCATCATTAACTGGCGGATGTATTTCCACAACCTGTATTCCATTCGAAGAATTGTGACATGATTTTATTGACTGGACAGTGAGCTCTGATTTCGGTACTAGTTTAATAACATAAAGTAAAATAACTTACCATTTAAAATCCTTCAACAACTCATCCAAACTTCCCTCGACCTCTTTCAGCGTATCGTTGAGATATTTCAGTCGGATCAGTATCTTCCTATCATTTGCTTCGTTATTATCTCCCGTGACATCTGGTTCAGTTTCTTCTGTGTTCGAGTTGTTTTGTGGATCTTTGTCTTTCTTCTCAGTTTGACATCTGTTTATCAGTGTGGTGGCCTCTGAGTCGTTGGCTGGAACATATACATATGCGAGTCAATAACAGAACTTTTAGTACATACATGGAGACATCTAAACAATGTGCATACTTATAATTTATGCAATATTCTAAAGGTAAGCTCATAGAAGATTTTGGTACAGTATATCAATCTCAATAACTTGTTTTTTTGGAGATGAAGAAAAGCACATATTTCTGTACATTTCGTGAAATTTTAGATGTAACTGTTGATTTTAATCATACACTAAATCATCATCAATTCAATAAAAAAAAAATACTTATGTACTGCCTTAAGGTCATAAACAACTGCCGAGAAAAGTAAATTGATTTGCCAGAGTTAATAATTTTGTGGCCACTGATTTTAGGACCACCTCCCTTACTCTTTTCAATAGTATTCCTATACAGCTAAGGGCCCTGTATTCCCTTTACCTTGTGGTCTGCTGAACACATCACAGTTGTTAGTCTCGTCCGCCTCCATGGCACTGACGATGCTATCCATCTCTCTGATCTGTGCATTGCTCGCTGGCTCTGAATCTTCTTGTGAATCTGTTTCCGTTTCGGTCGTCGATTCTGTTGCGGTTTGGGTGGTGCGAGGTGCTGGAAGTGTATTAGATAGTTAATATTTCATTCTATTGCATGTGCTAGATTAATTTGGAAACTTCCAGATTAACTTTGTGCCAGTAATGTATAGGTGTCGCAATTATTATAATGTTTATATCATTTTAAAGCTTCTTAGCAGTCGCACAAACATCTGTAATCATGACTTCGCAGAATACCGCCAAAAGATTAAAATGCCAACAGTCATGTATTATTGCCCCACTGTTGCTCATAGCTAATATTTATAAATAGTACGTAAATATTGGTATATCTTGACTATAGTGTATTCACGGAGACTAGTTAGTAGAGCGCTATCTCACTCACACAATTTTTAACTGTGATTGGTCAGTGATACACGCTAAGGCGGTGTACACAGTACGAGTACTTTTTAGTCTACTCATACTTCCCGTACTGTGCAGGCGTGCTTTTACTTGTGAACCAGCTAGTGTATTGGATTTGATTCTTGACGACTTGGCAAACACAAAATGGCAGAATTAAAAAATGGAATTAAACGAATCAATTCAAAATATTGACGCAGAGAAATGGAAAAAATGTATAAAGCATGTCATACAAATAGTTGAGCCCAAAATGGATGCCATGGACAGAAATGTGGAAGCAATGACTGAAAGATTCATAATAAATGTAGGAACGACGACAGTAGTGATAGTACGGAGAGTGATGATGATGATGATATGTTATAAACTTGTATAGGTAGATATTATAATATAATAAAGAAAATTTAACTCTCGATTTTATTTCTTTCCTTCATACCTTTCCTTTCCTTTGTACCTACTTTTTATATATCTGATGGATATCAGATATATAAAAAGTAGGTACCAATAAAAAAAACTATGAAATAAATGTCTCTCAAATTATACGACAGACGAAGCCGCAGGAATAAACTAAGCGAACTTTTAAGAAGCGCAGTGTGAACGCACTAAGGTATTGTTAACGCCCACTGACCCTGAAATACATTTTTTTGTCTTTGTCATTTGTATGATAATGTGCGATAGAGAAGGCGCTATACTAACTCGTCTCCGTGAATACACTATAGTTAATCCTGTTACAATATTGATGTATAAGCCTAGCCAGTTAGCTTAGTTGGTAGTGGCTCTGCCTTCTAATCTAGGGTTGCGGGTACGGTTCCCGCATGACATACATAAGTGTAGAACCGAAATTATAAATTTTAAAATTCATAATTTTGGTTCGTCACTTGGCTGGAGGGACCTTACCTTGTTAGTGATGTCTTAGTATTGCAATGTATTTATGTAATATACATAAAAACCTATATTGCTATTTTATTTATTTACATTATCAAAACGAACGAAAAAAATTATGAATAAACATAGTAAACTGCGTAAGCAATGTGTTAAGTCTAACAATGTCTCCGAGATCCTTTGTCGGAGGAAGTAGGTACAGACGGAAAAAAAAGTGTATTATTTTAATTAATATCTTAAACACCTTGTCCTACTCATTTAATTTCAAGATTATATCCCTGCCAGATTGGTTGCCTGGAAGAGATCGCTCTTAGCGATAAGGCCGCCAATTTAATAAGACGCTAAGATTTTTTGTATTGTTTTTTATATGAGTAAGTCAACTAATAGATACCTACGTAGGTAACTATATTTATCTATCTATCTATTAGTTAGTTGTCTCACAGTTGATCCTCCTGTAGAAGTGCAGGCGGTTGTTCTCGAGAAGCGCCATGTCTGCGTCCACGATGCTGTCCATCTCCTGCAGCGGCACCACCTCGTCGGCCGGCGCGCTCGACTCCGCGGCCACCGTCGACGTCACGCTCGCTGCAACTGACGCACACATGGCTCTTAGGAATGTTATTTAGAACTCAATCATATATAATTTGGAGAGACCAAGGAAGAGGGGGAGGGATGTGTACCATGAAGTAGCACTGATTGAAAAGAAAAGGGGAAGAGAGAGAAAGAGTAAGAGGGAGCCAGATAGAAAAAGAGTGATGAGTGGAAAACTATAGGGACCTATACGAGACAGGCAACTTCTGTCGACAAAATTAAAGTACTACTTTTACTACAGTTATCTTATTTAAAAATAAATTTTATAAATCTTATATAGAAATTATTCTTTTACTTGCAACTTCTTTCAGGAAAACAGGATCTTTTATAATTGTACCACCAAGATACAGGCTAACGCTTAGTTTGGGGTCTACTGTTAACACTATTATTGTATTGTAAATTAACTAAAATATGAATATTGTAATATGTAGGTTAAGTTTTCAATTGGCAAATAAACCTATTTTTACTTTTACAAAGTAGTCTGGTTATTTTCCATAAACATAATATATAAATTTTTGTCATCAGATGTTTTTGGCCTTTACCCTGTGTAAAATCATCTTTATTCATATCATCATCCGTGTTTTAAAAATAAAAATGTAGAATCGTGCTTGTGTAGTGCATTTTACGCGCTTCAAATAGCATGGTTACTTCAACGTAGGAAAATCAGTTCTTATTATAAATTTTAAACTAAGCGTGTAAAGTGCATTACGGCGGATTTCCCAACTTTAGTTGCAAACAGGAAATTACCTAAGTACTTAGTAATTATATCCATTATACTCTATATTTAATGTCTATGTCGCTTAGCTGATAAAATCACGTAGAGGTCACAGAGCAAACAAATCTCGGTCAGTACGAAAATAAATATTGGCAAAGGGCATTCCCGATTTGAAGTAAACATTAATTAGTGTAAACTCTATTTCTGTAAACATGTAACAGTCGGTATGTGAAGTATGTGTTATGTATGTATTAACGAACGTATTTATGCGTAATTTGCACTTAAACTGAACAACTTGTAAATGTAAACACTTTTAATCAGATGTCAGAGATAGGTTGACGAAGTGGAATAAACATTAAGTGCAAAGTATTTACACAACGTAGGTACGTTAACGTTTTGGAAAGTGTGTTTTTATCACGTTAAATTGTAGGTCCCGGCTGTTAGTCTAGTACGGCAGTAGTTAAGCCATGTCAGAGGCCTTTAGGGCGGTTTGAAAACTCTCGTCACCAGAGATGGCCACTCACATTCGATAAGAAGAAGATCAGAGGAAAGTTTGATCGTACATCTATAGTTGATTGTGCTCTTGTAACGAGTTTTCAAACCAAGTAAGGGGACCCTGGGCCGGTGACAAAAGCGTATAGTGAACCTGGGTAAGCCATGGGATGCCTTACAATGTCTTAACCAGTAGCACGATGTTTTCTACTGGTCTACAAATTCTACCTGTTTCTTGATTTCTCATCTGATAAACTTTTTTGACTTTATAAAAACTTAAGTAGATATTAATTTGGTTTACAGACCTTGGGCAGGCGTATCAACGAAATATAATTTCCATGATTATAGGAGCAACTGGTAATTTAACCTTTTGTAAGCTATACAGTATACGCACATACCTATTCACCTTTGGTCGAGTCAAAATACATGTACGACGCGACGTCATAATAACGTTTTTTATTGTTTGACTGTTGTTACGTTTTCAATCAGTGCTCCTGTGATTTTATTAAAATCGCATTTGCATATAAATATTATAAATGCGAAACTTTGTGTATATGTTTGTTACCTACTTCTTCTGGGCCCATCAGCCAAACATTTGAACTGATGTGGATAACATTTGGTAGATATGGAGATTTAGATTGGTCTAATTTAAATCCCCTTAAATTAACGCTTAGTCTACTCTTTATTTCGGGCAAACCCGAGTAAAACGTCGGGGCAGCGCTAGTAAAACATATGAATAATAGAAACGGAAATAACTTACATAGACTAAAGCGCTGTACACTATTGTATTTTATTTTAATGCTGTCAAAAAACGTTTTATTTATATAAATGAGCGATGATCTCAGTGTTTTATATTCAAGCTATTGCATATGCATACGGATCAGGTACATTGCTACTAATGACTCAATTAGGGTATCGCACGTTACTGTTACATATTCTGTTGCATTCTAATCAGTTTTCCGATAAGTGTAGTGTTGAGGTTTAACGCTTAACATCTACGTAAAAATGTATAGATAACATATAACATAATAGGTATTCTATTTTAGACTTTTTATGTAGGTATTAACTTAGCTAGAGCTATATATAGGTAGTCTATCTATTGTGTTGTGTACTTAATATTTCTGTAGTAGTTGAATGTGTATTGTCACCATTTACAAGACTACTAATTTCATCTGGAAAGATTTTTTTTATCTATTATATCTTTCATCTTACACAAAGAAGGGAAAATGGCAAATCTAAACAAATCTATCATACATTAACAACATTCCTAGGATAATTTATTATGCATTCCAGCAATGGAACTGATCAACAACATATAGGTACAACATTGTCTCAGTAAACAACAAATCTTGCATCAGAATGTTGTGTCATTTGTTTTTGTAGGTATATAGAATAACTACTTTATGTACTTCTTTATGTTCTGTATACAGGTCATAATTCTGTAGGTATAGTCTTCCTGAGTCTGATACAAAGTCTTGTTTTAAACAGTAATAGTTTTTCCTTGAATTACAAATTAATTATTCTTTAGAAAGGTAAACCATTAATAGGTACACACAATGGTTAGTGCTGCAATCAAATGTTGATTTTAGATTTATCAGTTCCTGTTGATAAGTGAGCATTAAAGTAAACAAAACTTAAGCTGTTTACATTATCTGAGAAAGATAAGTAAAGGAATGTGTAATGTCGATCAGTTATTAATGTCATGTAATAGTATCCATATTTTTTTGGCAAATGATTATTGGTAGATATTTACCACCAGGGGCACCAGGTAACACTCCCAAAACGACACCCGCACAAACTACTACTAAACTAAATAAATTAAATTCGTTTATTGGTGTAATACTTATTGAAAACCATTAAATGGATCTAAATCTTATAACCTAATGATTATCTAATAAGCATTTAAACCAGTTTCGGATAAAATCATTAAAAAAACTTTACTTCGGACTAGAAAGTAATCCATAGTTTGTTAGTAAATTATAACTATTCTTACTGGCTAGGGTTAGTATAATTGAGAAGTAGTTATCATTTCCCATAAAGCAGATGTGAAGAAATATAATCAGTGTTACCTGTTTCTGTAGCAGGCTGGCCTGAAGTGGTGGTCTGCCGGTTTGTGTACAGCATAGTCAATGGGGAAGCTGTGGAGATAATAGGATAATAACTAATTAACATGCAGTGACTTCTGTGAAATTTCATATAAACTGTTTCAACGAGACATAAAAACTAAGAAAGGTTATTTTTTAGAGCTGTTGTATAGTAAGTCTCAAAAAGTTGAATTGTACCTATATATGTATCAAGTTTTTTTTAAGCTTTAGAGCTTCAAACTACACTTGAGTGGCATGGCACCAAAATACCAAATTTATATATGGTTATATTATAATATCTAATAACATCACATAAGTCATATAAAAAAGCTTAAGTTAAACTGTTTTCCAGGACACAATGTAGGAATGGATAATCTGCATTAAAAAAATTTGGTAAAAAAATGGTATTTTATTGATCCAGGATCTAACTCTTGTGATAACCAATACTGTGTGTTCGTTTTATGTTTAAAAGAGACAGTAATTTGTCTTAACAAATGGTGGCGCTTAATAGTGAATGAATGACTTTACAGATCAAATAGCAGGTACATATATGTTTTAAAATAAGCCTATAGATATCTAGGGATATAATTATACAAAATCATTGACAAAGTGACGATGATCTGTTGAAATATTGAATATAGGACAAAAAAATTATGTTGTTGTAAAAATTTGACTTTATTATAACATACATATGTTTCTACAACTTCGTGAATATCATAAATAAACTTGATTGTGAAGTGACAAGATAAAATATGAGTACTATTTTTTGTAACTATTACTTTCCCAGTGGGATTTCAATTAATCAATCAATGTTATTTTTGTAATATGGTAAACTTTTTAAAATAGCTAATTTTACTGCTGTTGTATAAGACTTAGCATGTTTGCCTCGAAGAAACTTATTAGTGCTGGATTTGAAGTTGGTAAATTTTGGGTTTAAATTTTCCAGAAAATGCAATGTAGAGAGTTTCTCTCTTTACTATCTATTAGTCACTCACCACTTGTCCGAATGCTAAGTGTGACTGGATGGTCAGCACGCTGCCGCAGCAAGATGGTTCTGTAGCGGTCCATACGAGCATTGGTAGACCACCACGCCAGCGCAGCCACTAGCATCACCACCACCGCTGCTGCGAAGTGCACCACTTCATCGCCAATGCCATCAATAAGTTGCATGGCCGGTCTGCAAACAATTAAATAGCTATAGTTTTTAATAGTTTTGGACATTTCCACATTAGTCTGAAATAAATAATTTGAATTTGAATTTAATAGTTGCAGTTGTTTTGTAAAAGCACTTTTTGATGTTTATATCTTATATAATATATATGTGCCACTTTAATTGCATTGACATCTCAAGAAACTCGCTGAAGACCAAATAGGATGATCATAGTCCACATAATGTTAATAATTAATTCATATCACTAACAACTACTGCTTACATAATTTCACTTTACACTTTTTAATATTCACAAAACCAACTTCACAGAGTTAAGTACATATTATTGAATTAAACATTTGTGTAAACAAAATATCAACAAGTTAATTTCATAAAATGTTAAATAACTTTGTTGCAACCAGATTAATTTCAATATGAACAATGTAATGACTTAATTTGCTTCTAAATAAACATAACTGTACCTAGTGATCACATTTTTTTAATCTGGCATAGACTAGATAGATGCAATTAATTTTTAATTACTTAGTTTATCACAAAGAAAGGTCATAGATAAGCCATGTTTGTAAGTAATAAAGTAGGTTTCTTTTATGTACAAAAAGAGTTTAATGAACTTTAACTTTAATTGCTTCCTTACATTAGCTATTATTTATAGTTTATTGGTCAACTTTGTTGTTAGAAAGCTGAACTTTCCAGCCTAAAAACTTTCCCTCATTGATATTCCTTCACTCTTTATGAGGCATTCCACATAAAAAGTAAATCAACATTTATTGTACATTATATATTATTAGAATCTATAGATGCACTGTGTGTACACATTGCTATTAGAATAAAACTGATAACATATCAAGACAATCAATATTGTCTTGACATCTAGTTATGTCCTGCCATCTGCAAAAACCAATGTTTTTATATCAACACCTGAGACGGCTCCAGTGTCCTGCCGCACGGTCCGATCCCGACCCGCACACGGCACATGTGCAAGCTGACCCTTTTTTTTTGCGCAGGTAGTATTGTAACTTTGTAGTTTTAAGTATTGTTTTGTAAGTTAGTATAAGCATAGCCATGTAGACAAATAAACGTCCTTGGTTCCTATAAAAATATTTCATTTTTGGAACCCCTTCCTCACCAGCTCGGCTGTACCGTGCCAACCTGTCTATCAATTACCAATATTGTAATCAGTAATGTTGTTATTATATGGAGAACTTAATAATTGGAAAGCTGTTAACAAAGAGACAAATTGCTTTAGCTTATTTATTTAGATCAACAGAGAAGAAACATAATATAGGTAATATCATATTATAGCACATAACATTAGTCAGCACTAAATAATGTATATTACAGCTATGTATGAGGTAAGAATATAAATAAACGTAAAGATTCAATTGAATGCATCATTAAATTAACTATCCTCAATAAGTAATTAGCAAAATATTGAAACCAAACAAGAGACTAGCATATGCGTTAAAATAAACAATAGTCGCCTTATACTGTATTACGTATTATTGAAATGATAGCTGGTACATCTCGACAAGCTAGATTTAGTCCACACTTTCTAGGCTCAAGACCAAGGTCGTTAAACACAAAGCTTATCGCTTACCTCAAAATTACTCCTCACAAGGTGATTCTGATTCGCGGGCGTTTAACAAGCGAACTCAGCTAATATTTACATGAATCGCAACTGGATGGCCCCGTAAAACAACATTTTACGAGGTCTCGGACAACACACCGATTTTGTACCTATATTGCAGTATTGCACTACACTTAATATTTACCGAAATGTCAGCGGTTGAGCGTTTATTTTAAGCTTTAAATTACGACGTAGGTATAACACTAAATTCGACAATCTAGAAACTCTCAAGAAGATTTTTCACGAAAATCTGCGAAAACCACACGAAACAAAAATGGAAAACAATATTAACTGTCAACGTCACTTTCAATGTTTATGTCAGTATGAATAGTGACATTAATTCTTTTTTGCCTTAAAACGGTACTCTTATATAGTAAATCATCAATATCATTATCATAATATTACACCTAATAATAGCTTACTCATAGGGTACATATTTAGAGCATTTTCTTATTTAGGTAACTCAGCTCAATTTTCTTTTTTATATTTTGAAACAAACATGGGGTCAGACGTCTTCACGATAAATTGGAAACAATAATGTACTTACCTACCTATATTTTCCATATATAGAGCTTGTTTGATGAATAAATTTTTTGTGTGTCGATTAAACGATTATGAGCGCTGACATAGCACATTTTTGCGTTTATTGTAATCGAAGAAAAACACGGACTTTACTAAAATACACATTATGGGGACTCATGTGTACGTGCATATTTATTTACTAGCTGACCCGGTATTCTGTTCCGTCTTAGAGGCAATAAATAAGCAGATTGTGGATTTTATTCAATACAATTTTTTTAAAGGGTAAAAAGTATCCTATGTCCGTCTCCTGGTTCTAAGCTACCTCCCCACCAATTTTCAGCTAAATTCGTTCAGCCGTTCTTGAGTTATAAATGGTGTAACTAACACCACTTTCTTTTGTTTATATAGATTTTATCATCAAGAAAACTGTAACACCTTTGCCTTCACCGCTAAGCAAGTGCAAATCCACACATAACTTGAAAAATAAGTCATTGGTATAGAGGTGCGTCAGGTTAGTCAGGGTTAAAAGCAGACGCTATAGTCTGAGTCGCCGAGCCACAATCGATTTTTTACAATGATAACCGATTAATTTAAAAACTTTAATTGAACTTAATTGTAATTATTAGTTCCAGTTCTCGATACCAATTTGTATGCAATTAAGGATTAACTCGTAAATGAAAGTTCGGTTAACAGAAAGATTGGTTTAATATTTCTTATTTCAGTAAAAAAAAAATGTATTTTACTTAGTTACATTTCCACTTCATAACTTACTATGTAAATTATTATTATGTACCTTCAAGAAAATAATCAAAAAGAAAGTTACAATAAACAAGTTTATCTCCCATCTGATCTTACATTAAATTAAAGTAAATATACATGTTCCTACACACATAAGTACAATATAGATATTACATAAATATTTTTCACAAGGCGTTAGGTATGTACCTAGGTACCTACTTATTTATTTTTGTTGACAAGTCGAATAAGTACCTATAGTAATTATACAATTATTGCAACCAAAGCAAGTATTATGTAACTTAGTAGGTAGGTAGTAAGTATCCCGTTTTTTACTTATTCATCCTCAAACCCGATAATCTCACCTAACATCCTTACATCTTGCATCATCTCGCTCTGACGTAATAGACCACTCATAGGAAGTCAATACGTGATTTTATTAATCTCCTTAAATTTGTTGGATCTCCCTTATTTTAAATTATATATTAAGGAAGTTTCATTATGTCATACATGCTATTTACTACAATTAAGTTGCTGCTTATTATACGTTGTATTGTTTTGTTATGAATTAAATTGATGACAGAAAGAGACATTCAAATACGACTTCCCACTGGTACGAGTGAGACAAAAAAGTGCAATGTAAATTCTTACATTCTGGTGAATTTGACGACTACTTCTGGTACGTTTCAGTCAACGCAGATATTAAACATTAGTTCTTGTACTCTTTTTGACTTGGCGTTATATGATAAAACACGATGACACGCCATAAAATTAAATATATTTCTTAGCCTATTAACTAAATATCAAGAAATAGTTCTTAATATATAATACATTTATGAATAATAATAGGTATAGTTAATTTTAAGTTATGATAAAAATATTGAAAAGCGTGTACAGGAACGTATCCGATATTGCGTCAGCCGCCCCAAGTAGATACTCATTCTATTCTAGCTAGAGGCGCCAGCACTTTGAACTTTATTCTCAGACTGTTGATACGTAATTTATCTCGCGGTTTCTTTCGATTGAATCAGTGGCATTTACTGGATTGTAATTCATAACGGCTGTATAACTACGATAATTCATTTATTTGTATTTCTTTCATTCATTATTTGTGGTTTACCCAAAGTTTTATTACACCATTAATCTGGTGGTTCAGTTTGTTCTTTCGTTATTATTTGGTCTTAATAACTTTGTTACTAAGACCTCCGTCAGACTGTTTTCACGCTGGTTAGAGACAAAAATATTACCAAAAAACATACGGACGGCGCCAAATATTTTTTAACATGAGCTACGTTTACAACCAACAACCAAATCTATTCAACACGACTTATTACGAATCTGTTATTAACTCTCATAATCAGATCAACAAGCTATTGGTCTTGCGAAGAATTAACCATTGTTGTCAAAGAAAAGACAAAATCAAGAAGTTCAAGATAATGAGTTTTACAAGACACACCAAGATGTAAGTACATATTTATAATCATACTTTTGGCCCACTAGCACAACTACTCTTAACTTTACTCTTTGCTATATTTTACTTGGTAATTTGTCACTAAATGCGTTTAAGAATTGTAGTGCAAGTGGACCCTATTATAGGTAAGTAGTAAGTACATAGTTTATTATTACTTACCTATGATTAATTTCACACGAAGCGTATAAGTGTATAGAGGGCGCCACATTTGGCAAACAATAACACAATCATTGATGTATGAGATACCAAAACGACACCCATATCTTAGCAAATTAAGGCACAGTCTGTCAGTTGGTCATATTTTACAAGCGCATGACATGCTATGGTAGAAATGACAGTCATCAATGTAATCCAATAGTATGATTATAATCTGGTAATTAATCGCCAAACTACTTGATAAGAAAAAAATATAGGTATAAAAAATGTGATATTACCAAGACACAAAAATATGTGATGACAAAAGGTACCTACAGAATTTCGAACTCATCTCTCTCACATGTTCGATGCGGTGCGCCGGCGCATGCAGACAGATATGAAGATATATGTAAAGTTATTCCGCTAGATGACACTAGTATCTACTTACTATAGGTACTTGAAATATTATACCGAGGTAATAAAAAAAATTGTTGCTCTCGGGAGGATATTGCAAATCTCTAAGTATTTTTTGTATTGTGTCTTATCCATTAAAATTGGTGACATATATAGGTAATAAAGATTTTGGTTCATTACTTGTTGAAAGAGATATAATACGCGGATCTAGCTATTTTTTCAGTCTTCATAATAAGAATGAGCCCATGTGTTAGAATAGATTAGAATTTAAAATAAATTTAACTAGCTACTTAAAAAGGAAGTTAAAGTTTAGCTAGTTTTATAATATGTAGTTCTTGTGTAGATCAGTAGATGTACAAATAAATAATTTAAAAATCACATTTTACATCTTCAATCACATGTTAAAAAGTTAAAACACTTGCATTATTTTATATGTAGAGTATACGGTACGTTAATACGTGGTGCTACGTGCAAGAAATCGTAACGGATCGCACATTGAGAAACCATGCTCAACATTTTCCTTGTAAGAGAAAGCTTCAAGTTCTTCTTAAAGAAGGGATTTTCCTCAAAGGAAGACGCAATCATTGGCCAAACTTTCTACTACTTTAATAAGTGTAAAGAATATAAAATAATATCGGCTCATGCACCTATAAACAGTTTGAAACACAAAATGAATTTAAACATGACGTCATAACTGCAGTAATAACATGATTGGCGAACACTACAAGTTTTGCTGACGTATTTCCGCAACATTTATCAAAATACGAGATAAATTGTACTATAGTAAATTAGATAGTATATTTAGTTATACTCCTCCCTCTAATCTGTTGATAACAATGATTGTTACACGTGTAACGTGTAGCATTACGAAGGACATATTGAGGACAATACTTCCATACAAAGAAATAAAGCTAAATTAAGGTCAGGGAGGGTGAGGGTGTGCAAGTATAGATAGGCATTTCATTTAGAATTCAATTTTACGGCCATACACATATTTTATACCTTACAATTTTGGAATATAACTACAATAAATAATTGACTAGGTCTGGCTATCGCATTGGAAACATTATTTGGTCACTACGCAGTCAGCATGAGTAGGAGAATTTGCAAATCATCTTTATCATCTAGTCTAGCGAGTTGGTTTATCAGTGACGTAGTTCGAGGCAGGTGGCCGTGAGTCCTCCGCAGAGGCCTCGGTGGGTGAACAGTTATGGCGATTCTTTCATTTCCTACGTATCTAAGGACAATATGTACATATCTGCGCTATCTAGAACAAATGATACTTATTTAGGTCATGTAAATTTACGAGTAGGTACCTATGTAGTTAGATAGACACAATGGAAATAATGCCTAACATAGAAATGATTGCTATACCTACCTCTCGAAAATTATTAGGCTTTATTAGTTATGTAAACTACAAAACTTATGTAGGTACTTTCCTGATTTATTCGGTTGCAAATAATAAATACAACCAACTCTTATAGAGACCAATAAATTAGCTAATCTAACAGAGTTCTTTAGTCTTGTACTGCAGTGCTTTCTTTCTATAAATTATGAGGAAAGTATATAGGTATAGAGTTTAAATATATTTTGGACAGATATATAGGTAGGTAATGAACTTTGTCGTGAAGAGAAAATCATGCAGTAGCAGTGCTTAGGTAGGTATTTGACGTGCTCATGATTAAGACAGAATTGACTTTGAACTGAGTTTAATGACCCACATAAGTCTTAGCATCATTTTTGCTTGGCAATTAGGTATAGAAAAATCAGAAGAATAGGTACCTACCTATAATAATAATAAATACTTTATATAAACGTTTTTTTCCTCAAATAAAGTGTATAAGTAATTTAATTTCAAAAAAACGAAACCTCATGGTAAATTTTTTAACTGACTTGCAAAAAAAGGAGGGTATAAAGTCTTCTGAAAGTTTTTGTATCTGATAAGACTGATGAATATTGTCATTCATTTCACAATGCCGCATTGAGCTAGATTTTAAGTTTAACTTAATTGTCAATAATATTAAACCTTTCACTTGTGTTTGCTTTTCAACAGTGAATGAATCATGCAAAAACATTATCCGTCACACCACACACAAGTTTCGATTCGACTTGCGTGTTTCCCCACAGCAATTTTGTAGTTGTATACATTCTATAGGTATATATTGAGCGTGTGGAAGTAGTCTCGTGACCCTCGACATTCAAGCGATGCTATTGGCTGCGAAGCGCGCGTCATGTCGCGTAAGCCAATCGTGAGCGACCAAAGCTATTTATAGAACGTAAAAGTTCAATGGAGGGGTTTGAGGAAAACTGTAGACGCTTCCGTTGGCATAGCTATTGCACAACGTTTTCGCAGCTCGCACGGAGTGCTCGTGTCCGTTTTCGTTATTTTGTAGCGCTTAAACTGAGACAAATTGTCGTAAATTATCACGCGTTTTCAAACAACCTCAACTAAACAAAATATTCAACCTTTTCTGGAATAAGTGAATCTATTCCATAAAGCAACTGGCTGTACTCGATATTTTTGTAGCAAGGTAATGTGATTTGATTTTTATTGATACTTGTATGGTTTTTTGATATTGCACAACGTTTCTTGAGAATATTTTAACAGTAAGTAGTTACATAATTAACTTGATAATACCTACCATAAAATATTATATAACAAGTAAATAATCAATTTCATAAAATTGCGCAATATTATTTTTGTATAGAATTTCAATACACCAACAGAGATTGTTGAGTATATCAGCTTCTGATAAGTAAAATACTAATAGATAATTCATTTATTAAAATATAAGTTATTTTTACCAAGTATAACTTATACAAAAGTAAGCTTACATGGACTTACAAGTCGAAACCGGTTTATAAGACAGGTGATTGTCACGTTGACTATATCTATTTTATTTTTTGCGCACTATTCATCAAAGCCACCCCTCATGAAAGAGCCAAAAGTTCGATATCTACGCATTTAGGTCCAAAATACAGCGTAATTTGTAAATTAACCTTGAAAGCGGAACTTGGTCGGCCGGCACTCAAGTTACATAGTAGGCGGCTGACAATTAATGTTTGTTTGCTTTATGACTTGCTGTTTTAATATTAAAGTACTGATAAAGGGGAACTATTGATTATTACAAGTAACGTTTTATTTTTTATACAGTTACTTTTGATATTAATTATAACTGTCCACATACACAAGCGTAAGCTTAGTGTGGGGCTAGATGGCGCTGTGTGCAATGTCCCGGAATATTTATTTATTTATACCTACTAAGACCAAGTGTGTTTTGGGAAACTGCCAGCGTTTCTAGAAAGTGCGATCGTTTTTTTAGAGATTAGTAGAAACACGTTCTTAGTGTAGTGACGAACGCTCGTCTAATTATCAAACACACTTTAACGACATTTTCTATACCTACTACTATCAAACTACCAACGTGATTAAAATACTATTATACAGTTTTTTAATGGTACTGTGATTGGTGTGGGCTATAATTAGGTAGAATATTAAAGTAGTCGCCTCCGCCTTTGGTATTACAAGTATTTATGTATAAATAAATATATTTTAATTCCCAAGGTCAGAAAGTTTTACATAGTTAAGTATTGATGTTTACTGCCCAAAACGCAAATGAACCACAACCAGTTAGTTAAAAATATAACAACCATATTATATAGTTCCCTTATTTATTGGTGTTTATCGTCTGAATGTGTAATTAATGAGTGTTTCTGTGTTGTTACAGGCCTACTGTCGGGACAGTTACTTGGTTGGCTGCCTAAAGAGCTAAGATTTCTATAGGAGCTCAAGAAGAGTTCAAACAAGTAAGTAATTGCGTTCGCTCTGTCCAAACTTTATCTGTTCACAGGTACAAGAGGATGTCTCGTCTAAAGAAGCACTTTTCGCAAGAGATATTTTTTTCTATTTGTAGGCCCCTATTCAATTTTATGATCAGTTGCAATTTAGAGTAATGGATTAGTCTTTTTTAAAATCAGAACAACTTGCCTCTCACTCAAATAAATCAGCTCAGAATATACTTATTTTTAAAGATTTAAATTTTCCAAGTATTCTCTTACATTGAAGGACACGATATTTTGATCATAGATCAAAGCGAATCCAAAAATAACTAAAAATCAAAATATGATTTGCTATGACTATCATTTTCAACAGCATTTTCTTGCTTGCATTTTCACGCTTTCACATCATCAAATTACAAAAAAATCAACATCTCAAATCATGTCTTAGGGCAACCAATGTCGAATGTTTTAATGAACTTGACTTGATATCTATGGCATTGCGACGATAAACCAAAACGCAAACTGATACTTAAAAGATAACAAAAAACAAGGACATCAGTTGCTAGCCACATTTGTCGCAGTTTAAGACGTTTGTCTTTCATACCAAACATGTCTAATATTTAATCATTTTAGACTAATGAAAGACTAATATACTTACGCATACTACTTTTTAGTTCATTTTACGCATAAACTATTATTACTTAGTATTGTAAGGTTTGCTTCTTGATTAAATTTAACTTAAGTTATAACTATAACTTTAAGACATAGATATCATTAGATTAATCTAGAGTAAAGATGACGGGAGTTTAGATAAGACTATTTAGAATTAATTTGGCCTCTTTACTCTCTAAAATGGTAACCACCGACCGGGAACGACTCCTAGCTACCGATTTTCGTTGGGGGTATAAAACGAAATATTATAACGAAAGATATGAGTTGAGATGATGACAGACAAACATGGGCATTACAAGGGCATGGGCAGGTGACAAGGCAATTCTAATTATGTTGATTGCATAACACAACACCACACAACAAGGCAATAGAATGAAAATGTCTGACGAGCATTCCATTTCAAGTATATTACATGTTTTATTATTTGAATATATTAAATTATATATGCTATTATTTATGCAATCATCATTCCTTCAACTGTTTTACAGCATATTCTACTATAAGTACATACATATTTATACAAATTCAAACCATATTTCTATGTTCATTATCCGGAACTATTGAAATTAATTATATATTCGTCTCAAGGCTCTGACCTTTGATGCAGGTGTATCTTAAATATCGTCGTGGCACGTATTTTTTAACATCTCAATATTTAACGGTTAGCACAATCATTATCGTGTCATTATATAAAAAATATATAAGTAAAATAGGTACATACAATGTTATATTATGCTGATGTAAATCATCATTCATTTTATTGTTGGTCTCTCTCTATCCACATTGTTTCCTTGTCATGCTCACATATATTTCACCAATATTTTACACATTTCATAACTCTTCTACCATTGGCCCCACCTCGCTTCATACGAATATGCACATTATGTTACGTCGTATCATTTTTGTTTGTAGTTCTATTCAAAATGGTTGCTCAAAGAATCACCTGTCCGAGTCGGAGCGACGATATCGGAAATCGATACACCAATTCAAACACCGAAAGATATGGTTTTTTCGCAAACGAGTCACAAGACTCAAAGTATTTTGAAAGTGGTAGACCTAGATCGTTTAAAGCCCGAAAAGAATCAGCAGGTGAACGGTTCGACCGGAGTGGTTACCGACAATTCCGACGGACTTACGCTCGGGGAAGCGACACCTCCGCCACCAATGGCCATCACCAGCTTTTCAGAGGTAAGACCGGTTCCAGCAATCGTGAGTACTACATATATAATTTCTACTTTATTAATATATTTAGTTTATTTTTAGTTCCGCTAACACGTCTGAACTTCTGCTAACATTGGGTTAATCTACTTTCAGGGTTATTTGAAACCGGAGCCATTGTACGACACCAAAATGTTCCACGATTCGGATTCAGAGTTCTTCCAAGATCTGGTCCAGTGGTGCTCCACTCCCGCGAAGGAAGAACAAGTACAAACCATTGGTAAGTATCATTTTAATTGAATAGCAATCCCATTGATAGAGACCTCAACCCATATTCTAATCCAATTCAACAAACTTTTGAGTTAATATCTACTGCCATAAAACGAAAAGTCTCCAAAAACATTAACCATGAACTTAATATATGAATTATTTCCCTAAATTTGACATCTGATAATAAAACACCATCTAAATATATTTTTTTCTTCCGACAGATTCCAATGACACCGAAAAAAGGGCACTCACAATTGACACCACACAAACACAATTCTCGCCTCAAGGCTGGGACGCATTCGATCCCATCTCTCCGTACAATCAAACAGGCTTTTACAATACCACACCTGTGGACCCTCTCTCTCCAAACATGGAAGGGTTTCATCAGTTTGATAACAATTACTTAGGTTTACCAGAAGTCCAAAAACAAAACAAAATTCAGTTCCAAGAACAATTTTTAGATATTAGTAGTTTGCCTGTTGTTATCGGAGAGATGGCACAAGAGCGAAACCCTGAGGCACACCCGTGGCCAATGGCGCCGCACGTAGGGTGGGCCAATATTTACGAAACAGACTACACACAATCCTACACAAACAAACACAACACTATGCCCTTCATCGACCAAGAAGACTCCCTTGACCTAAAACTCGTATCGGTAATGCCGCGGGAGGTGGAGAGTAATAACTTAGTAGTATCAGAGTATGTAGTCAAGGACAATGGAATCAACAAGGGGGTTTTACTAGAATCAGACTTACACAGGAGAAACGGGGGGCTATCTGTGGACGTGGCGGCGCCGGCTCAGAACTGGTCAAGCGAGATCGTCAGCACGCCGGAGATCTTATCATACGTAGAACAATTAGAAAAAGAGAAAAACCCGCATATGATGGTTAGTATTACTACAGGAACCACTGAAAAATCACAAAATGCAACAAAATTATTGTTTCAGAGATCTAAAGTCTATTTTGATTTGTTACAGAAAACTAAACAATTATGGCCAGTTCAAATTACAACAGAAGTCACGGCGCCAGTTACGAAGATGGACGTCCCGTCACCGGTTGATTACGAACCGGTTACTCCCAAGAGTGAATCTCATTCAATCGTCGAGTCAGATCCAGACGATGGCAAATGCCACTCAAGCAAGAGAAGACGTCACGATAGCGAAGATTCAGATGAAACATACACTCCTCACACTGAACATACACCAAGGAAGTACAAGAGGAGAAAGGCTAACGTTCCCATTAAGGAAATGATTCTCGCGTTGGAAGGGTCACAACAGCTGACGAAGGCGCGAAGAGGACGCCCTCCCAAGAGACGGGAGAGTACCGTCTCCTCAGCATGTAGTGTAGATGAAAACTCATCATGCGCATCTACACACGAAACAAAATATAGAGAACTAAGAGATAAAAATAATGAGGCGTCAAAGAGATCACGAATGAACAGAAAACTCAAAGAACTACAGATGGAACAGTTAGCGACAGATTTAGAAGAAAAGAATAAAAAATTAAAAGTAAAAGCTGATATCTTAGAAGATATGACAAAACGGTTAAAAGAGGCACTGATGACTGCCATTTTGCAAAAATGAAATAGTTTAATCTAGCTTTCATTTAGCTTGACTTTCTGTCTCTTTGTGATCTCCTTGAATTGGAGGACCCATATTCGTAGAAATTGCCATTTTATTTGTTTTATATGGCAACATGCTTGATCATTATTGTCTAATATTTGTGGGTCAGATTTGAACCTAGGCAGTAAGATTTTAGTGTGAAATATTTTATGAGTATAAATGTTATGAGATATGAATACCACGCAATGTTACAAAATGTAACATCAAGGTTTCATGAACACCCCGGATTTGACAACTATTTTATAAGATTAGAGTAACTAACTACTACAATTTATTTGCTAGACATCTAAGCATTTTTTGGTACACTGTGTATCATAGAAACTTATAATAAGTGATTGTGATGTTACAAACATCTTTTGCATTTTATGTAATTTGTCTTTAACTTGAAAATAATATTATTCTTATTGTATAACTTTTAAAAGATAAAGTATCAAATGATGCAGCAAAAAAATATCATTAAGTAACTAATTTATATAAATTTGTCGCACCTACATACCAGTGTGTATAGGTGAATTAATTGCATGGTATTTGAATGTTAATTTGTTTTTATTCTATTATAAAATAAAATGTTTTAAGTAAATAGTGACTTTCTATTGTTTTAATTGAATTAGGTAGTAGGTAGGTAATACAAGTTTTTTATCAGATATTAGAATGTTGACATCCAAATTATGTTAGTGTGTTATTACTTGGTAGCTGCTGTAATGTGGAGTCCTTCCATGACTACTAATAAATTTTTAAGTAAAATGTAATTTAATAAGTAATTCAAGTAGGTAGATTAAATTAGGTGGGTAGTTGAATGACACCTAGAAAACACATTTGTTTATATGTAGTGACATTTATTTCTTTTCATGATTATAGGTAATCCCACCAAAAACATTCTGTAAAAAAATTGCCAAGTCTCGATAGAGCTGCTTGTTTATCTCTAAAAAGTAATAAAATCTAAAGAATTAGTTAAGCCAAGAACATTTTCAATACCATCTCTGGATGCTTTGGAACATTAAACAATAAAAATTGTTAAATTCAAACGGTAGAGGTCACATTTTATGCAAATCCTATCACACTTAATTAAAAACGATACCCCCTGATTTGTACTAAGAGCACAGGTTATAGCCAAAGGAAAAAAATGTTGATATTCTTCTTATCGCTTTGAATATCTACCCAGTCAAAGCCTTATTTATTGTCATAAATATAATATCATCATCATTTTTATATCATTATAAAAATATTAGCGAGTGTTTTTGTTGGATAGGTAGGTACTAATACTGCCCAACAATTTATATCTGTAGTTATCACCTTTGTAGTCTGTTTGTTCTGCTTTCAAACCGCAATCTCAAAAGAAAAAATATAATGTAAGCCTCGTAAGCAATTGCGACGGATCATATAGGATTTATGCTATGGTTATTATTTAAGTCTTTATCGTGAGACCTAATTGAGCTAGGATCTAGCCTTTACTACCTTCTATGCTCTATTTGCCTAGAATAGCTTGGATGCTTTTACTAACAGGTGAATGAAATGCAAACAAAATTTCATGGTTTTTCAAATAGTAGCAGCCTGCTTTTACGGGTCGCGTGAAAGGGAATGAAGAGTCTCATAGCTGTAAAAAGATAATTTATTTATAATTCACAATTAGAACATAATGTACCGAATAAAATTCGTGATACAAATTATACTTGAATGTGCCAAACAGACATGTTACAAAATTTCCACCACTTGCCTGATCGCAACAATAGTGAGGTACTGTTGTAAGCCCGCCTGTTTCTAATGTGAGGCAGACACTGCATCACTTGCAATTTGCATTGCGCCATAATATCATACATGTTTTTGATTACTATAAAGAATTTGAGTGTAAAGATAAATAATACAAAAATTAACATTCTAATAATAACCCTACATCAACTAAATATTTAACACAAAGAATATTCTAGAATAAAGAAAGTAGATTCCCCATAGTGGTGGTATCACATTACTGCACTGAATGTAATGTTACTACAAAACTTAAATAGAAACAATAATTGATAGAGTAATATGTATAATATGTAAACAAAGGGTTATCGGCAGCACCTGAACAAACCAGATTGCAAAAATCATAGGAATCGGGTAATACATACAATATCATCATGTAACAAACCCATAGAAAAATTTACACCAATCAGTTCAATAATGGTCACAAATATGAGCCCCAGTCTTTATCGGCAGCTTCTTACACAGAGTGCGAGAAAATGTAGCCAGCAAGGTTGTCATGTAAGGGGGAGTCGATAAAGACTGGGGCTGGATTCGGAACGATGTGAGCATATAGCAACCCTAATATACACTTATATCCACACCGCACTAACCACTAATCAGTTCTATTACATAGCAGTATGTAAGATCGTCTCAGTGCTTCTTATCGAGTCCCACTGCGCGTTAAGACACTTGACACTCGCTAATTTACACTTTACACTCCAGTCAATGGACACTATTTTTTCTTGCACAGCAAAGTTCAACGCGACGTTAATCGGAGGCGCCGTCGTTGGCGTCTTCCAGGAAGCTGAACTTATTTGATGCCACAAAATTCTGCAATCAAAACAATTCTATGTAAGTAAAGGATCTGAATACTTCTACATAGATCTACCTACTTGAGACTGGAATTGTGTCAAGTATTACAATACAGACATTTCTAGAAAAATATAATTGTAGGTGTAAAGCGACCATACCACACATATCAAGCATGAAATGGTGTCTAAGTAACCTTTTTTTTTCTAGCACATTGCTACAGCAGTAGCCAAAAAAATCAAAACATTTAAAATCTTGAATTTTGTTTTAAGTGCACTATATCTCAATACAATTGAATTTCTTCGCTAAAGTTACAGCTACACAGACAGCTGCAATATATGGTATATAGTATGTTATGAAGACTGGAATAATGCCGTTATTACACTACTACACAAAAAAGGAGATATAAAGAAGTTGGACAACTACAGACCAATAAGCTTCCTATCTCATGTGTACAAGTTGTTCACACGAGTAATAGTCAACAGACTGAAGAATAAGCTTGACTCATGTCAGCCACGGGAACAGGCAGGATTCAGCTCCGGATACAGTACCTGCGACCATCTACAAGCTGTAAAAACCTTAATCGAGAAGTGTCATGAGTACCAGAAGCCGATTATGGTGACATTTGTAGATTATGAGAAAGCTTTTGACTCAGTTGAGGCTTGGGCTGTGGAAAACTCGTTAGTGGAGAGTTGATGAGCGTTACATAAAGATGGTTAAGTATCTCCAGGAAAATGCAACCGCATGTGTCAACCTGCATGAAAAAACTTCAAAGTTTAAGTTATCTAGAGGAGTCAGACAGGGAGACACAATTTCTCCAAAACTCTTTACCGCGACTTTAGAAGGCGTCTTTAAGAAGCTAAATTGGGAAGAGAAAGGTATCGAGATAGAAGGAGAGCGGCTCACAAATTTGAGGTTCGCCGATGATCTGGTGTTATTCTCAGATAATGTCCCTGATATGTTGTCTATGATTCAAGACCTGAAGACAGAATCTGGAAAAGTAGGGTTGAAAATGAATATATCGAAGACCAAAATTATGACTAATATACCAGGCGTGGATAGATACCATATGCCTGTGGAATTGGTGACGAGCTACATCTACTTGGGACACAGAATAACACTAGGTTTAGGAAATCAGGCTGCAGAGGTAGAAAGGCGTATATCCCAAGCCTGGGCAGCATTCGGCGCAAACAACCAAATACTTCGCAACAAGAAGCTGTCTATTAATCTGAAGGCCAAGGTATTCGAAGAATGTATCACGCCAGTCTTCACGTACGGTGCTGAAACTATGACTCTCACAGAACGATCAGCTGAGAAACTTAGAGTCGCGCAACGTGCCATGGAAAGAGCTATGCTCGGAATCACCTTGCGCGATAGAAGGAGAAACGAGTGGATACGGCGAAAAACGGGACTGAAAGACGTAGTATAAGTCATTACGGGAAGAAAGTGGAGATGGGCTGGCCATATTGCTCGAATGGACTGTCACCGATGGACACGAAGACTAGTAGTGTGGAGACCATGGGCAGACAGGAGACCACGAGGCCGCCCACCGTTACGATGGGTTGATGACATCCGGAAGCACGCGGGTCACAACTGGATGGCTAGAGCAGCAGATCGCGAGTTATGGAGAAAAATAGGAGAGGCCTATGTTCAGAAATGGACTCCTTAAAGGCTAAGAAAGAAGAAGAAGAAGAATATGTTATGGTTGCAGCAGTCTGTATGCAGTTTAGGCCTATTTCAATACTTCATTATGTGTAGTACGCACCGGTTTCTCCTGTTCTTTCAACTTGGGCAGTGGTTTGTCATCATCATCATCGCGGCGGTCTCGCGAGCGGCTCGGGCGGTCGCCGTTTCTCTCCGGCTCGTCTCTCTCGCGCGAGTCGGCGCGGCGGCGGTCGTCTCTACCCCGCGAGGTGTCTCGGCGCTGTTCTTCTCTGTCTCGCGAGTCAGCGCGGCGGCGGTCATCCCTGTCGCGGGAGTCGGGGCGGCGACGCTCGCGCGAGTCGGCACGACCGCGAGAGTAGTCGCGGCCGCCATCTCGTGAGCCGTCGCGCCGCCTGTCGCCCGAGTAGTCTCGTCTGTCACGCCTGTGCAAACAAAATAATAAATATCTTTGGAGAAAAATGTAGAAGCAAATTACATTCGGAATAAATTGACGACAGAAACAGAGCTACAGTTCATAACCATTTCAAACACTGACAATGCTTCACAGTTGCATGAAGAAACAAGAAATTAGGAACAGACAAACCCTCACCAAACCTCCTTCCACCTTGCACACATATTTTGTCGCCTATCTACCAGATATATTGAAATATTGACAGTAGCTAGTACCCACCTATCATCCCGGTAGCTGCCGTCACGTGTGTCCCGCTCATCCCTGGGGCCGCGCGTCTTGTCGTCCCGCGAGTAGTCGCGTCTCTCGCGCGAGTCGCGGCGGTCGCGGTCGTTGCGTCTGTCTTTGTCGTCCTTGGAATAGTCGCGCCTGTCCCTGTTGTAGCTTCGCGAGTCGCGCGGTCTGTCGTCTGCGAACAAGAGATAGATATACTATTATATGCTGTCGACCTAACTACACTAATACGAACTTACTCACATTATAGAACTTCTTTTCTATTGTTGATCAAATCGTTGATTTAATTTTACTTCAAATTTTTATCGAGTCCACAGACCGACGTTCATTTATTCAAAAACAATGCTTAATGTTTGTATTATAAAATAAAGGCGAAACGTCGTGCTCTAGTAAGCATCATACTCACTGAAATGATGCATGCTGAATTACAACATAATATTTTGATTAAGTTCCGAAACTTACCGCGTCTGCCGCCGGCGGCGCGACGGTCATCGGAATGGTCGTTCTGAAAAGAAAAAATAAATAAATTTACCCCAATTTTATAGACAGGTGTAAATATAACATTCATTTATTATAATATTATCTTTATTGGCTCAGTGTCAATATATTTGAATACTCACTCGTCGAGATCCCCATCTTTCCTTCTCCTCAGCAGCTTTTCTCGCTTCCTCCTCCTGCTTGCGGAGACGCTCCTCGATTTCACGCTCCCTGCAATTAAGATATTTCTTAGATGAAAAAAATGTTCTAGCATAATATACACATTAAGGTGCGTAATTATTCACTAATTGTACCGATTTGAGTCCAACTTTGATATGAATAATCAATTCTATTCTGCTTACTTATGTATGTATGTACAAATAAATAAAATTGTGGGTATAGAGCGACCGGATCACGAATAAATATCACGAAACGGTGTCTAGTTAACCCTGATTCACTGTAGCACATCGTCACATGGTGTGACACAAGGATCAAGACATTTGCAGTCTAGCTACTTGCTTTCATGTGCATACATACTAAACATGTGTCGACATTTAAACATGAACATATATATCTATTTTTTAAGTATAATTCATGCTGTTATCTGAAGTAACTGTTTTACTTTCATATGTAAATGCCTTGTCTGATGAATGACAAGTCGTTGGTTCGTTCTTATCCGCTCAAGGTTTATGCAAATTACTAATTCGATAACTGCTACTGAGAATAAACTTCAAATCAAAGAATATAATTATGATATTCTACTTTTATGTGGAATTTAAAGTATATTTGTACACATTCCTCTCGAAATCTACTAACTATTATTATTAAGCTAATCAGATCTAAGCATGTACAATACATAGGAAGAGACACAGAGAATTATCTTTGTTTTATAATGTTGCTACTTTACTGTACATATCAATACATTTTCGTCAATAATTATGTGAAAAAATTTTTGCTTGCCTTACGGGAACTATATTATAGTCACGGCAAGCTTGATGGGCACATTTGCACCGGGAACGATTACGGGGTTATTTAGTTAATTTGACTTTTAGTTTTATTTGACATATAAATATATAATGATATACACTTTAATGAATTACTTTCTTTATGTTTAATTAATGTACTCACTTAGCAGCAGTGTCGACAGGCTTGGCAGCACCGAACACCTTCTCGGCGGGCACCGGCTTGGGTTTCTCCGGCGCCTTCTCGTCCTTGTCGAGCGGGGCTCCGTCCGCCGGCTTCGTGGGCACCTCGGCCTCGCGCGGCACCGTGCGCGGGAGCAGGTTCAACTTGGGCCGCTCGCGGGGCTTGCTGTCTGCGAGCCAGCCATTACAAAAATAAACAACTTAATAAAGCGTTGAAGTGCCTCGACAGTCTATAAAATAATTACTTCAAATAATGTGTTTTAATATGTAAGTAATGAGGTGTTTATGACTGCCCTCGTTTGATGGAAAGCGACAGTCAAAGATACCCAAAACAAGTCACTTTTTACAGATTTAAATACAATAAAATAATAAATATTCAATAGACCAACAAACATAATATGCATACCTTCTCTAGGTGGCAGATCACGCTCTCTGTCGCGATCGCCGAAACCTCTGCCGCCGAACCCTCCTCGGCCTTCTCTGTTACTGTGGATTACAGGTTTAATAAATATAGGCAAAGAAACGGTATAAGTAGAGAAAAATAAAACACAAAACCTAAGAATTATTAAGTGATTAATTATATTATGTCAAATTGTAGGTATTATAAAATAGCGTCTAACCAACAAATAAGAGTTTAAAAAACAGTTTTCCTTTTTTTTACATTAAATAGGCTTACGATTGACTATATTATAGCCTGCCTGATGTTAAGCACCACTACCAAACTACTAACTACTTCCTTACCCAAATCCGCCGCCATCACGTTCAGCAGTGCGGAAGCCATCTCGGCCGCCGTAGCCGCGTTGCTCACGACCACTGCAAGATTTAATAAATTTAATTTAAAAAAAACAGGAATACGTGGTGCGAATCCTGGACCTCCCACATTTTACACATGTTCTAGCATTTTGTAGTCCTCAAAGATTATTAGATGCACCATTAAGCGAGTGCAAGCCCACATTTTTGCTTACTAAACATTTTTGTCGTCCGGTCGCGAGATGGGTCGACGACATAGTTAAAGTCTAGGGTCAAACCTGGATGAGATCTGCCCAAGATCAACGCAGATGGCACATACAAAGGGAGGCCTATACCTATGTGGGATCCCAAGGGCTGTGGATGATTATGAAACATTTTTTGTAATGGGTTTGCACTTCACATTAGTTTGCCTGATGGTAAGCGGTCATTAGGGATTAAAAGTGGCAAAATGGTGTTACCGGTCCCCGTCTCTATCCGCGTATCTGTCCCGTCCGTAGGAGTCCCGGCCGCCGTAGGGCGTGCGCGCGGGCTCCGGCGCCGGCCGGTCGCCGTCGCGCCACCCGCCCGGCCTGTTGTCGGCGCTCGCTGCAAGTATACGATACACGTTACAAGATAGAACACACGGGTAGGTACTGCTTAGTGCTTATTAACGCATAACCTTTTAAAGTGGCTTTGTTAAATTCGTAGGTAACGAGATACAATTCAATTCACGTAAAAAGAACGCTGGGGGTTAGGCTGCGCAGTAGGCGATTTATCGGTCGGTTTGGTGGTATGAGGTGCGGGCGGGGGCGTACCGGTCACGCGCCGCTTGAATGCCGGAGCGCCATTGGTTCGTCAGTCGACCTGCGCCATCTGCACTGTGTTAACGCAACTTTTGCTCTCAAAATCCCATCGCGCACGAAAGTGTTTTGTTTGAAATGGTTTTACATAGAAGAGTGAGAAAAATGATCTATGACGTTTATTGTTTTATGAAGAAAGAGGCTGATAACAATGCAGTTAATAATTTAAAACAATGCATAAAACGGACCGCGAGGCAACAAAATGTTCTGAGTCCTTCTTTTTTAAATTATTTTTAATAAATAATTCATATTTATTCACTGAATTTTTATTTTATTTTATTTATTTCGGCTTACCATTGGTAATAACATTAATACAATTATCTTACTCTAGTATTTTTATAATTAATAAGAATTAATTATGTTTTAATTATTTTCATTTGATAACATTCTATCAAATATACATATAACCATATATGTAGGTACCTAGCCATTACACGAATACAACCAATATTTATTATGAATATACGAAACTGCGTAGTAATTTTGTGCGTGATTGTACCCATGCGCAAACATACCCCCTCTACTTTCGTCCAGCGTTCATTTTACATGAAATGGGTTATAAACAATATTTTATGATACTAGTGGATACCCGCGGCTTTGTTCACGTTGTTTCGGGATAAATAGTAAAGTAATATATAATGAACTAGCTGGTTCCCGCGACTTCGTCCGCGTGGAATAGTTAAGTTATTACCATAAAAACGGGTTTATTGAGTTAACTTTAAAAGATAGACATATACTGTTGCAGACATTTTGTTATATCATTTCAAGAGAAATAATTCTTTGATACATATTTTATGATATCTTGAACCGTTTTCGCAGCGCACGCAAAAGACGCCCTCAAAGATGAATAATTTTCCATGTTATATAGCCTAAAGCCTTCCTCGATAAATGGTCTACTAAACACAAAAAGATTTTTTCAATTCGCACCAGTAGTTCCTGAGATTAGCGCGTTCAAACAAACAAACTCTTCAGCTTTATAATATTATAGTATACATTTTATCCCCTTAGGGGTTAAATTTATCAAAATATTTTCATAGCGAGCGCCTACGTCATAGTAGCTTTATGCATGCAAAGTCTCAGCCCGATCGATTTAAAATTGACAAAGTTTCATACAAACTTTCATCCCCTTTTTTATCCCCTTAGGGGTGGAATTTATCAAAATCTTTTCATAGCGAGCGCCTACGTCATAGTAGCTTTATGCATGCAAAGTCTCAGCCCGATCGGTTTAAAATTGTCAAAGTTTCATAAAAAATTTCATCCCCTATTTTATCCCCTTAGGGGTGGAATTTATCAAAATCTTTTCATAGTGAGCGCCTACGTCATAGTAGCTTTATGCATGCAAAGTGTCAGCCCGATCGGTTTAAAATTGACAAAGTTTTATACAAACTTTCATCCCCTTAGGGGTAGAATTCATCAAAATCCTTTCTTAGCGGATGCCTACGTCATAACATCTACCTTCATTCCAAATTTCAGCCCGATCCGTCCAGTGGTTTGGGCTGTGCGTTGATAGATCACTATATCAGTCAGTCAATCAGTCACCTTTGAGTTTTATATAGATAAACTAGTTATAAGTCACGGCAAAAGCTATTGTGCCCAATCATAAGTAAACCTAATTTTATTGAGACCTAACGTGACATTGCACTTTGGTTATCATATAAACAATAATAAGCTTAAGACATAACTTCTACCATTTCTAGTAATATCCTATCAGTTTCGGAGTATTCTTTAGATTAAAATAAACAGAAACAATTGATTAAGTACTATTATTGACCACATTTAGAAAAATAATCATTCCAAACATAAAACAGCTAGTAAAATCAGGCACAACACACTCCTAACTCAGCATGATGCTGATAAAAATAAATCACTCAGTTTTAAGTATCTGCAATAGCCAGAGCAAGCCCAAGAGTAGTCTGAATTGAGTTACGGCGCGGCCGCGTCACAGATTGTACTAAAAGTGCCGGTCGCGGGGGCTTCCAACAGCAATCCAGACTACATCTCGTCCGAAGAGTCCTCGACCAAGTCTGGGTGCTGGCGTGTCTGGTGCCCCCGCCGCAGCTGTGAGCCACGCCCCCGGCTAGAGGGACACTGCACAGAGACCTAACTCAGACCTTCCCGAGATGGAGGGAGTAACTAGGAGCACTTATCTTAACCAATCAAGGCTCTTCAGTCGATGTAAATATGCTATGTGGTTGCTGCCACAGATAAATGGTTAGGTTCACAATAGTTGTTCAAAATCTTAAAGTAAGTTAGAAAATAGTGATCCATGTACTCTGCAAGTGCATCCCAAGTGTGACATTAGAGCTTGCTCTGTACTACTGGCAGATTACTTATCATCATTGTGATTGTTTGGTATTTTAAAAGATAGTTATTGAATCCGTGTTGCCGATCAAAGGGCAGAGATACTCGTATGTTGTTTTAGATTATTATGTTATTGTATTTTGTTCCTTACATTCAAGCACATATGTAGGTAGTAGTACTATTTAATCTAATGTAACTAGTTTCATTTTCAAATTAAATCAGGTTTGAATTTCAGTTATTTGACAATGGTTACTTTTAGCTATAAGGCCGTTAATTATGGAATTACTTAGTACTAAATTCTGATGTTTCACGTAGTTTTAAGCCCAATTAGGAATGAATAAAGCTATAAACGAATGTGCTTTTATAACCTAGGAGGAGACTATTTAACTAGTATATCTCGATGAATAGTATATGTACTTACACTCCCTCTCGCGGTCCGGCGGGCGGTCGCGGCGGTCCTCCCGGTCCATGGTGCGCGGAGCCCGGGCCTGCGGCTCGGGCGCTGCGCGCGGCCCCGACCGCCAGTCACCCATCGTGCGCTCCGGGTCGTACTCTCTATAAAATACAAGACCATGTTAAAAACTTGGGTGTTTCATTATTTAGGACCAGAATTTACAGAGGTCCGATGTTCACTCAGTGTAAAACAGCTACTCTCCTAAGTTAGGTAGACTGGGATTCAACACCATTAGGAAGTAAAGTAAGTTTCTTCTGATAGAACTGTTATCCGATTGCGAATATTATTTAATACCGATGTAAATTGAACAGCGGATTAACACGGTTTACATTGTGGAGTATTGATTGTCAGTTCAATTTTTATCGTATTAAACAAACAAGGCTTGCACGATTCTGTACAACTAGTACCATTTAAATTAATGTGCATCTATTTGTGTAATTTTCATTCCTATGAAGTTATTTGTAATAGAGATAGATTAGTACATAGGCTACATTTCATTTCAGGATAGCGCAGTTAAAACCGCGGTGCGCCACTAGTTTGAAATATGCGAATACATCAAGTCAAGCAAAACAAATATATTAGAAGGGACAAGTTAGACACTCCCCCTAGCAACATCAACTATGACAGAGTCTATACACAGGTAGAATGATGTCAGCACGGGGAATGGAGTTCCCCTCAGACAAGCCTGTTACATTAGATGCGTACTATTTCAAATGGTGATACGACTTGCACGATGAAATGAACCCATCATAATACATAGAATAGAAACAACTGGTTTAATTTTTGTTATGAGACTTTTTTTTGTAGTATAATGTTATTGGGTTCGCCTGTTTCCATGTAGGTCCTAAAAAACTGTATGTAGGATATTGTGTGTTATATTAGCACTCTGAAAAGGTATCGTTTATTGTAGATATTTCTTTCAAATGTGAAAGTATGTCAAATTGTAAGTTAGATCGTAACGCTCAAACAGTAGGTAGATATGATTTGAATATAATTTGCCATGGAGACAATCAGACATGGCTACTTTTTACGTTGTATTCTTTTCCTCTAGTTTTCTATATTAACTGTTCTATCAACTGATTTGATATGGTTGACGTTTGAGTATCTTCTCGTAAAAATGTTGTGATTTCGCATGTGTATTGGCTCGGAATGATTGTGTGGCGACGGATATTTTATCTAACGATGAATTATTATAGCAATTTCATCACCGTTCGTGACGCGCTAGCAGAAACGCAGCTAGTTAGCAACCCTACCACGTTTGTTCCTCCAATTTCTAATATTCGCATGAACCATACAAGGTGTTTCATTATCGCTTTGACTGCTCATAGCGCGTCTTTGCGCGTTCAGAGAATTAACAACATGCCCGGAACGCAAGAATGCGTTTACAATACGCTTCGTAAATTGAAATTCAAAAAGGGAACATGTATAAGTAGACATACAAAATAAGAGGAAATACATATACAGCAAATACGTTAAAAAAATGTGCTAATAAGATGAATTCATGATTACCTGTCCCTGTCGGAGCGCCCCATGCCGCCGCGGCCCATGCGGCGGTCGTTGTCTTGCGTGGCGACCTCTATTCTAATCCTGCGCCCGCTTATTGTCTGTCACAACAAAGCACACACACACACACATATATAGTTCACAATCTTTTCCCACTCATTGTTCACAAGGACACCCTTATTTTAAATTATATACAGGGTTATCAAATAAAGAAATCTTCTAATAGGGGCTGTCATGTGAATAACTTATTTAAGCTATGGGAACAAATCTGGGAAGATAGCAAAATATTATTTTTTTGCATTTCTACAAAACCTTGTCACTACGTTTGAAATTTCTTTTATATCCTACTTAACTATGCATCATGGTTTTAATCATGCAAGGTAATATACTAGGATTTTATCTTCGATAAGGCATAAAGCTATGTTAGCTCATGATATTAATGGTCACTATAAATGACTTAATAGTAATAAAAATATATTTATGAGACTGTCATCTTAAATAATTGTTTCCTGATAACCCAGTGCAGAGATGATCATCAATATTTGAATAATGTATGGGATGGTTTTACATTCACTGGTATTTTTAAGGTTTTTATACCTACACAGGTTTTCATTTTGTATTCTGCTATTGGCGTTATAAGAATGCATTATGTACGTATCTAACACTCTCTTTCTCATTTAATACTTCATATTTGAAATACAATTAGTTCCCAGTGAATTTTTATAATTAAATAAATGACTTTTCATACAGCTGGCAGGACTAAATCATTAGTTACTATTTGCGTCAAGATCACATAGACTACTTCTTTGCCAAGATCATATATTCTTGAGACAACAAGGATGAATTTGTTCTGTATTGTCAAAATTAATTGATTACCACTATACTATTATTATAAGCAAGTGTGGCTTAGCAGTTCCAGTGTCTGCTTTTCACCCAGACGCAGCCTGGTTCGAATCCGACCCTACACCAATGACTTCTATTTTCAAGTTATGTGAGGGTGGGGGAGTCACAACCCTCAGTCATGAGGAAATACGGTTCAAGACGAGATACTGTTATTACTGGATAATCTGTTTACTTATTTAAAAAAACTGGATATAATCAGTTTACTTATTTCAAAAAACTTTAGAGACTACCATTCAAATGTGTAAGGTAGTGGATTTTCAAACGCCTAACATCACTCATGAGCCCATGGTGATTACTGCATTCCACATAACAAATCATTTACTGCTGTGAGAGTAATATGAAAACCTCATTAAGTTTTACAAAAGGATTCCTTACCAGATCTGCAATATTCATGGCGCTGACAAGACTCTCCCTGTCTTCAAAGTCCACATATCCAAATCCTTTGAGGCGGTCACCCTCGCGCGGCAATCTTAAGTTGGTAATCTGTGAAACAAATACATCTTTTACTGAAAATTCTTGTTGTATTGCTACACAAAAACTTTTGATTTTGATTTGGCTGCTGAGCGAGAACGAATTTATTCAAATTGGGAGTTAAGAGGTGTAAATTCTTGTTTCACAAGGTGGATAATTTCAATACACACCAGGCATGGCATTGTTGGATGGACAAGTTTGATGCTCTTCATCAGCTATATGTTTTACTTGTCTATTTAATTATTAAGTCTCCAGATAAGAAGTACATAGTATGTAATATACCTAAATTTACATTTATGATGTATTTTAATCATGAGTTATTTTGTCAAGTGCTAAACCCGCACTATGGTTGTTTAACTTATAACATATTTTAATTAGTTGTATTTGTATGTAAGACTTGATGTGAAAACCTAGGTAGTTACAACTGATAGATCTTGCAACATATTTTAGTCGCAACATGCAAATTAATGAGTTCACATCAGTAAGCTGACTGTTGACATACTGAGCTCACAATACATGCATGTAAGATAAAGGTCAAGGCACAAAATATTACGCGCCCACTTCCTATATAAAGGACCAAAAACTAGCCCAATAGCTGCTATACTAATGAATAGAATAACAATTAGGTTATGGCAGTAAAATGTAGACTACATTTAGTACCATAATGCCTTTGAAATGAAATGTTTATTTGCTTAAGAATGTAGGTTACAGAGATGACAGGTACATGTTTATGCAATTTGACGTTCCGTACATTCGACCAATAGCTGGCGTGCAAATGTTTGTCAAGATTAATAACTAAGCTAAGGTATGCAAACAGGTGAGAAAAATAATTAATTACTAACACTTTTACATATTTCTATTAAAGGATTCAGTTATTTCACAAGTTTTGCAATTGGTATCCCGCAGTAAACACCTAAATATTCATCTACAGAGTAATAACATTCATTCAGTAGCAATTTACGAAGATTAAATTTAAATCTGCTAATTGGCATACATTTGAGATCATCAGGAAGTTTGTTATAAATTATAGCAGCCATGTGATTGGCGTTGTTCTTAGTTAATTCCAATCTACAACCAGATACATGTATTTTGTTTTTAGTTTCTTTTTGCATCATGTGTCGTCTACTGATACACTGGTGTGTTTTAAATAAACTAGGATTACTTTTGACAAAGATAGCTGCTTTCTCAATGTATAGGCATGGTAGTGGTAGAATTTTCAGCTGTTTATAAATTGGTTTACATGATTCTAGGAAATGGACACCTTTAATTACTCTCATGCATTTCTTTTGTAATATAAACAGCCTATCCATGTCACTAGAATTTCCCCACAACAATATTCCATATTGGAGAACTGAGCTTACATAGCCATGGTATGCTTTAAGAGCTGCTTCTACCGATACAGTATCTCGAATACAGTATAATGCAAAAACGAATCTATTTAATTTGTTACATGTTATCTCACTTTACACATTGTAAGTAAAAAATTGTTCACCCATTGTTTTGCTTTACTACTTTAGGTTAAAAAAGGTTATAATCACACATATTATCATTTATGGACCTGTCTACATTCAAGTCAAAAAACATGACAAAACCTTACTCCATTCCACAAGATAATATTAATGGATTAAAACATATTAGGTTTCACTCATATTTTGTATTATGATCACATTTTATTTGGACATATATGTATTTTTTTATACATTCATATTATTAACTGAAATTTTTAAGTATTCATGAAGCAATAAGTCAAACTACCTAAAATAATAGTATTCCATCCATCAGCCCAGATTACTCTAGAAGTCTGGAAATATGATTAGTGTTGGCCTGCTGTGACAGCTTTTGTCTGAAGCCAGCACATAGTGGAACAAGACAAACATCCTAAGTTATCATCTGCAATGGATTTTTTTGCTATGTAGCGACCTAACCTTATTCAATATCATACCTTAAGCCCTTCAAAGAGCTCTGTGATAGCACTCTCGTCGACATCGTAGGGCAGGTTGGATATGTGCGCGATGTAGGGCGGGCGACGCGGGATGGACTCGTCGTCCACAGCCAGCCCCCCGCGCGCGGCGCGCGACGCGCTCGGCAGCACCACGGGCGCGCGCGTGCGCGACCCGTACCCATAGCTCTCCGCTGGGAAACAAAATACTTGTTATAGAAGAAGAAAGTGAAGTTCAAACAGAGTTACATAAATCTTTTGTTTAATAATAATAATGTATTTAAGTCAAACACTTAGTTTGGGAAGATATTCTATATTGTAGTGGAATGCAGCTCAGTTACCAATAGTCAATTTGTTACAGTAAAATACAGCTGAGTTAGTAATACAGCTAAGAATTATTGTTTGTTTATAGTAAAATGCTAAGTTATTCATTGCTCAACATTGGAACACAAAGTTTGTGATAAAAGTGATAGGACTAAGTTAACACAACACTTAGTGTTATTGTTCAAGATGCAGTATTTTGAAATAAAATGTAGCAAGATAAGCAGCTACTCTATCTAGCATTCTAGCCAGTCAAGTTCACTTGACAGAAAAGAGAAGGAATTGGCAGAATTAATTTATCAAAATACCATTGTATTCACATTTTTTTAACAATTATTAGATAGAAATTATCCACAGCAATGCATATTAACTCTACCTCTATTCCTACAGCATATTTAAGATAGCACTGTGTAACTGATAAATAGATTATCCTTTATTGCTGTACTCAAATTTAATTACCAATAGCTGAAGAAATAATGAAGTAAGATATATGTTTATCTATACCTCCTATAGCTAGCTGCATTGTTATTAGTTATTGACATTCTCTGCATGTTTGTCATAATGCAGTGAATCAAGAAACAAGTATTACAAGACCCTCAGTATAAACAGGGAGCTGGCCAATGAAAGACTAGTCTGAATTGAGTTGTGGCATGAGCCATCTCGTAGATTGTGCTGAAACAGCTGGTCACAGGAGTTTCCAACAGTGGCAGCACCTACACCTCTCCCTGCCCACACGGGCGGGTGTCACAGGCTGGATGCTGCACTGGCATTTCTGGTTCCCCCATCTTCTCTGTAGGAGAAGCATCCGGCTAGAATGTAATTTATAACACATAGACCTTTCCTCAGACCTTCCCGGGGTGGAGGGAGTGACCGGGCACTCTGCAAGTGCACCCCAAGTACGAGATTAACATTGGCAAGCCATTACCCTTTATTTCATCATCGGGTCTACATATGACATTAACTAGGCTAAGTAATAGGTGGCTACTGAATGGAATGATGTACTTACTTTCTTCATCGACGGAGGCCGCCCAGTTATTTGTAGTTGGTATCGTTGTAGGCTCCGCAATAATGTCTGTGAGGTTGGCTTTGATCCATTTTGCCTTCTTTCCTTTCTTGCCTGCAAAATGCCACAATATTGATCTGGTGTGTAACGACGTTGAAGGACAGGACACGTTAATTGTAAAAGTGAGAGAATTTATGAATAATGATGACGCATAGCGAGTGAACGACCTAGTCCGATTTTGGAAAGCGGTTATTCGCGAACAGATCGAAAAGACATATACGAGATGCGGTTAGAGTGACCCAATTTATCGAGTCTTACCTTGAACTGAATGCTACGAGTACTTTGAGATAATATAGTTACGAGTATATGCAGAAATAAAGAGTTGTAAAAGTTCAGAAATGTGGCCACGCGGTAAATCCAAACGTCCGCAAGGGTGAAACGATGACACGTTAGCATTATTAGGTAACAATTAAAGGCTTCTAACTGATGTAATTAATTGAAGCATGTATAGTTCAAGGCAGCGGCATGCAAAATTATGAAAATAAATGCGCTTTTAAAGTAATAATTAGGGTTTTTTCACATGACAAAATTCACAGAACTAACCTGGAGCGGCCATATTACAAGGCTGGGGTCAGTGTTACCACTGACTGATATTCAATTACCCCGTCGTCAGTAATGACATCTGTACAAATGTTGCCGTTATAAATTTAATGTACATACGTGATAATTTATATGAGGTATTAATTTTATTGTAAATACCTATTGTAATATAAATTTGATCAACTCTGTTCGCTATGTGAGGTAAATGTACAAGAAGCAGGCATGTGAATTATGTATCCATGTCATGTCTTGCAGATAGATCAGCCACTTGACCCACAATATAGATTATTATTTTCAAAGGGCATAGATTATTAAAAATATCATTAAAATTACATACTATTAATGAATAGTAAATGGATGATCTGAATGCAGATCATCCATTTTACACGTCACATTGTATAATTATAAATAAATTTGAGTAAGTAGGTAGCTCCTTTTAGGATAGTGTTTCCAAGTGTGTGGTGTGACTACCTACATACCTGTTTGTTAGTGACGAAGTAATATTTAGACTTGTTCAGATCTTTAATACGAAATAACAATGTAGACACTTCTCCCATTTTGTTTTTAACAACAAAAATATTACCGTCAGACGAATTCATACATATACTTACTTCATCCTATTGCCGTATAATATGGTAAATTATTTTGCTTTAGGCAATATAGTTAATAAAAGAAATATTGTCTATGGAAGTAAAGGTCATGGTACACTCAAAACATTGCAAAATTATATTGTGTCAAATTACTGGCAACTCGAGCATGTCAAAAGCAAGATGGTAAGTCCTAATACAGGATTGTCTGTAATGATAGATTCCTGCATGGATTTTACTGTTTTACTTAATGAGTGCTATCATTGCTGAGAATCCAGCGTAATCGAGCGCAGAATAACACATCACAGTCAAAATAAATAAAAACACAATATTATTTTATTTTACAAGAAGTATAGGTTATAACAGTTATGTACAGATAATGTTATTTTAAAATAGCCTAAGTTTGATTAAAGCGTTTCACTGTTGCTACTAAATTATCACTATCATTATCCGCAGCTGTTAGCCGGGTCCGCTAATGATAAATAAAAATAAAAACTCCTGATAAATTAAGTGTAGCAATAACATAATTGTGTTATATTTTAATACAAGGGGCTATAGCTAAATTATAAAGTTGCGGGTGTTTAAAATAAAATAACAGACAAAGAGACAACAACATACACACAATAACGTAGACATTAATCAATCAATCAATCAATCAGTTCTTTATTGACAAAAATATACACAAGACACAAAATGTTTCAAGTCTCTGGCTTCCGAACTAGAAAATTATCTGTGTCTCGGAAACCAGCTCCTTCTCTATTAAGGATCACAAAATGTCAATAAGACAGAGATAAGACTTACAATTAAAAAGTTTATAATAGCGTGATGACAAAACATTGTAAAAAAATATTTACGAAGCTAGTTAGTTACACTTAGTTAAGAAAATTACAGAATAAAAAAAATTTTGATAGTTAGGTAATATTATATATTATAAGTTAGGCACACCTATTATCGGGCAACGGAAGAATGTCATATGAATGTAGGAGTAAATATATTTGACATACATAGGTACATACATATATAATTAAATCAAAGGATATAAACCCAATAGAATAAGTATGTACCATGGTTTTATATTGATGTAAGGTATAAAGTTTATTACATTTATATAATTCGTAAGATGCAAATTTGTAAGTGATAGAAATGTGTAGTAAGCACAAGCCGATATTAACATAATATGTTTTTGCTTCAAAATAGCTTCCTGGCAGGTATTAATAGATTTTCAGTGTCAGTATAATTCAAGTTACTAAGCCATGTTAGTACGGTATTTTGAAATTTGTTAAGTGTCATGTCTTTGATCTGATAGTTTTTATATAGTTTGTTGTACAAAAAAGGAGCAGTTGACTCAAAGTGTCGTTCTGCAATAACACATCCAGCTTTTGGGACTGGAAATTTATTTGTACGTGTGTTACGTGACTGTATTAGTTGAGGTACATAGTGTTGATGATACCTACGAAGTGTTCGGTAAATGAATAGTTTTCTAACTGACAGCACTTCTATCTTTTTATAAACTTCCACTGTGGGGTGGCGAAATGGTAAATACATCATCACTTTCAATACTGCACGTTGAGCTCTTTCTAGTGAGATCATAAAACATTAATACATAGACACATATGATTTTAAATTTATAATTGATAGAAAGCAGTTATAAATGTTATTAGCTTTACTTATTAAGCAATCGTCATTTATTGCTTATTCAGCAATAGATTTCACAAGATTGTCCCATCTATTTGTAATTAAATTCCATCTACTCAAAGCAAACTATAATCACACCTCCCTCATCCAACACATAAATCATGTAGACAGGCACCTCTACTCCTGGCAGAGCAGCAATGTCAGACAAAGGGTAAACCGACTCGAAAGGCGCAACCAAACGTCCGGAAACAGGCGTCTGGGTGGTGGTCGGTAGATAGAGCCAGGTATTAGTTACTGACAGGTAATCTGCGCCTCCGGTGCAAGCTTCGGAGCTTGGATAAACTGGTAGTTATTCTGTATGAGCGAGGGCACCGCGGGTGACTGGGCCGTCCGTCCCAGACGTGATGAGCCGCGACCAGCCGCGTACGTACACAGACACAGCACAGGCCCGCCATTCGACTCGATTGCTCGGTGTGTGCGGACGCGTCGCGCTAACTCGCGCAGCACTATCGTCTGTTTCAGTCATGTTTTATTTAGACTAGCCGAAGCTCGCGAGTGGTACCTAAACGTAGTGGTTAATTTCTCTGTGGTGGTACCGAACTCGGCGGTGATAACGGGAGTGCGCGGCGATGTGATTTGTGTTGTGTTTACGTTATGTCTATGGTGCTTGTTTGTTTATAATGGGGTACGCGTCGAGCGGAGCGCGCGGGGCGCACGAGGCGCTGCTGGCGCGCCAGGACGCCGAGCTGAGGCTCATGGAGGCCATGAAGCGGAGCCTCCAGGCCAAGATGAAGTCCGACCGGGAGTACGCGCTGGCGCTCTCCGCCGCCGCCGCGCAGGGACAGAAGATGGACAAGTGCGAGGAACTTAACGGTATGCATCGTAAACTGCGACACGCTTCATCAAATCATCAACCACTCATGCTTTGTGATGTTAACGGTATTTATGAATTAAAGTAGAAAGAAAGAAAGGAAAGAAGGAACAATATAGAAGAACAAAAGTTTTAAATACATGAAAATGAACCTTGTGTAGGTAAGTATTACCTACCCTCAATTTACTTAAAAATTATCGCGCTCGTTCAAAAACTTTAAATCAGTCAACATTTTAAATTGTTTAGCTGTAGGTAATCGATTTTATGTGAAGTCTATTTTTTTAGATTATTTTAAGGTCCCACAGTGATACTGTCAAATCAGTGCAAAAAATGCATCTCTCACCTCAAAGATATAAATTATGGGAAGTAAACAAGTCGTTAATCGTAGCAATATCTCATTTCCGGTCTCTAATCAACACTGCGGTCTGCCCATCAGTACATTCCTACTTCATTCATAATGGATTCAACGTCAATGAATTTTATTTACCAGTGAGAATGTACGATACATCTAATTATCAATAATCTAGACCAGTTTTTCTGAATTAACTCTAACCATCTGCTAGAAATGTATAATTTCCAGAGAAATAGGAAAATGTTTGCATGTAGGTATGTCTCATTGCACTTTTACCTATCTTTTTCAATCTTATTCATCGCGATCAAAATTCAAAAATATTCCTATTTTTATAATACTTACTTATCTAACCATGTTTAAGTACGTGTGATTGTTTCTTTTTGAATTTCTTTGCTAAAAACAAACATAATGGGCTCAACACAAGTAAACAAATAACTTTCGCTCATTTTACAAAGCCACTCCACACTCGCCATCTTCAAGCTTATCTCACACCACTCTTCAAATTCAAACTTATCAGTCTATCTGAAGCCTATAATTTTGCATCAATTACAGTTTTGATGGTTCAATGAGGTTCCTATTCCCGCTCACAAACCATTTTGTCTCCACATTCCAGGGTCTCTGATAGCATCCGCGTGGCGCACCATGACCGAGGAGTGGGAGACCACCAGCAAGCTGATCCGCACCAACGCAGAGGCACTGGAGTCCCGGGCCCTGGACCGCCTCACCACGCTCATGGCGGAGCGGAGGAAGGCCAGGAAAGCCTACCAGGAAGACCATTCCAAGATATCTTCACAGTTCACACAAGTAAGATTTTTAATTGAGTGTTTAATTTTAATATTAACTGGATTTACTTTGTGCTATTACTTAGAAATATAATTGCGAGGGAAAATCTCATACACTTCATTGTGGTAACATTTTAACATATTTACTTTATTTACAATAATAAAATATAAAAACAAGTGAAGGAAAACTAAACATACTACTTCTAACTACTACAAAAAGGGGCACTTAGAAAATCTTTAGAAAAGCCTAAAGATATTGTGGTTATTATATAATTATATTAGGTATAATATAATATATTAGACCACGTTACATCCCTAAGATTTAGGGTCGCGGTATTTTTGTCGACGAGAAAAGGTTCTAATTTGGTTGTTATAATGTGATGTCGACACATTTCTCATATGTTATTGGATGGATCACGGCAAGGATGAGAGACCTCCGTCGAAGATCACTTTTTACATACAAATCCGTACAATGACTTAGTACTTAGTAAGCAAAGGATTCAAGTTGAGATTGAAGCACGACTGTGCTTAATATAGCCCGAAATAGACTTTAAACGGGTACTACTTTTTGTTGATAGCATTGACCTTCTGCTGTCAAGTAATTAATGATTTCTTGAGGTTTCCTTTGGATATCTTTGTACAACTCTGGCGCAGACACGGCATCAAAGTGTCAATTCTTTTTCTATGATTGCAGAAATGATTCGCTTATTTTTTGCGACTAACTCGTTAAGTTTGATTGCAAATTACAATCCTTTGTTAAATCACCAAATCTTGGAAACACATCCATAAATACCTGCTTAATTTAATTATTTCTTGTCAGCGATGAAAACTACTTATAAGATAAGCTATCTGCTGAGTTGTAGGCCGAATCCTCTGATTATATCAATTATATGTAAGTATAGTCTGAGACCGAATCACAGTCTCTAAAGATGAACTTTCTTTAGCTATGGAAAATCGATAATTTTATATTCGTATGCATGTTAATGAACCCATACGAAATATCATTAGATGTGGTCATAATTTCTTACGGTTTTATCACCGCCGCTATCACCGTGTCCGATCACGCCCGCTGCGATAACACCCTCTGACTCATTCAACTGATGCAAGTTTTCTTTTTACCTTTAACTCGTAGGCAGGCGTTACGTCGCTATAAGCACACAAGTCACGTCTAGGACAACTCGACTTGCTGATAACTTTCGAAACAAGACCACTTGTACTAAAGTGGCCTAGGAAATAAAATTACTCTAGATTTCGCCGGTGCTAGAGAGATTGTAACTGGTAATGCGCTGTTTTCATGTTTGTTTCATTATTGCCGGGTAAAGCGTTCGTCGGCGGGCGCGCCCGTTACGGCGGGACCGGTTCGCTCGTAGTTCCTCGTCCGCTTCCTATTACAGATCTACTCCTAGCTGCAGCGGCTATACATAATTAGGTCTGAGCGAACGGTGCGAACGAAACAACTGTGTCGAGGCCAGTTCGCCGCGCTGCCGATACTCCAATAAGACACCGATGTGGGCTAATCGATCTTATCCGACGCGACGCTGCAAATGACTTACGGTACCGAGTTGACGAGAGACTCGCCATCGCCGACGTAGATAGCGCGCTCGTCACAATCAAACAGACGCATGATTGCACAAACACGATGCCTATCGATCTACCGAAGCTGGGAGCGAACCGGTTCCGATTTTGGCAGATCAGTTCTGGTTAAACTTAAACCTGTTTACCGACATTAGGATTTCAAAATCGGATATCGTTATGGACAGACATCTCGCTCGCGGGCTCGTTGCCAATTTTTTCCACCGCGATGTAAATAAAGCAAACGATATTGGCGCCATGCACACATGTGTTCAAATTTAATCTGTTTAGTGAAATCTGGCTACGCCCTATTTCTCTATCTTATGATGTACGAGTATTTATGTTTTCGTAGAATCGGTTCGTTTTGTTTGTAGCGTTTGCGTTAGAAAGTTGTGAGTCCGCTCCGCGCGCTGTGTGAGTGCAGCAGGAAGGACATTTGTATTCCAGAGAATGCACTCGGGCTAATGAATTAGTGACATTAGGCCGCACAGTACCGGCGCGAGGAATGCGTGGGCCCATCCCACGAATTACAATAGACACTTCGATACGACGAGACGGCGACGATGGCGGCACAAAATTTTACTTGACAGCCAATCTGACCTGAACATTATGTAACATTGTCCTCGAACAAAGGCAATCGCGTAATAGTCTCAACTTAATTCAAAAGCAGTTCTACCACTTTGGTCTCCGAAGTAACCTACTTTAATGGCTTTGGTAAATCGTTTAATTATAATGATGACAACATCTCCGTTTGAAATATTATAAGGCTTATGTTATTGTTTTTGTAATCTGTTATGGAAAGAAGTTTGTTCTTTTAGTCGGGCGTTCAATAAACAAAGGTTCGTGTGCAGTCAGGACGCAGTGAAAGGCTCCACGGTCCATCTTGCATCCCGCTCTTGCACCGCGTCATAATCTGTGCTTTAGAGGAGGAGGTGAGATGTATATTTGTGATTTGAGCATAGTAGTGTAAAGCGAGGCTTTGAAGCTCTGCATGGGGATTGGTCGGCACCTGTCATCGTTCATTGGCCTGCGCCTGCGTTATCGGCGCGTGTACAATCCATTTTTTATATAATTTTGTTTCCATCGTCATTATTTCCAGCAGCGATTTATTTATAAGCAAAAAGTGAGAAAGTGACAATCACCGTTCGATTACATTTAATTATGGGGTGATCTATATATATACCTATATAAACTTCAATATTTAGCCATTTAAACTTTTTATATTTTTCCTTATTCATTTAGCAGTTAGTATTTTCCGTGACTGTGTTTCGTCTCTTTGTAATAAAATCCCCTAAAAATAGGTAGGTAACTAGATATACAAATACATTTACATGCCTTTTCTACCTCTCATCGCCTGTTAGTCATTGCCGAGTTTTCGATGTTGCAACCACAGACGTCATTTACGTAGGTATCGTACGTAAACCGGGTAGTTGTATCGATGTGTTTGTTTAGTTTGTTTATGTATATTTACCGGAACCGGACGTATCTGTGCCCACGTGGCCTACATTTCCACGGAGCTTCTCTCCCACTTGTCGCGTTAATCTAGAATGGTTCGTGTCTGCGTTGCCAAGCAAATAAAGCGAGGAAACTGGGTTGAAAGAATCTCGAGCGATGCCGTTTCTTTTCGCCTCAGCTGTTCTACCGTCTGTGTGTGCGGTGAACTAGATCGACCAATACAAAAACTTGATGATTTTTTTCAAGAGAAATCGACTTTGATTAAGGAAAGCTTATGTTAAATAGAACACCCCAGTTTATATTTAGACAGAGGGAAGTTTGATGTATTTAGGATATCCAGGGTTTCCAAACGTATATACTACATCTTGTATTTTTATTATCCTACGTTAATAATATATAAATATATTTTGTATTACACTTTACGTGCGTGTTTAATATAAAACATAATATTTATATTAATAACTCGTGTTTATGATAAGGAACAAGACATAACACATTAAAGACACCACGATTTTCTTTACGACGCGACGTTCGGAAATCCATTACGTCACCTTACATTAGTGTCACGAATATTTTTTCTGGTCGAATATTTGAGTTAGTGCCAATACTTCACGTCTGCAGCGACTATTGGCGAGATATCTGAAGCTAATATGGTTGGTGACGAAACTTGAATTATATTACATGTCGTCATTATAAAACACATATGTGTGTAGTAAAAGATTTATAAAACGGAGATTTGTAAAATAGAGTCTACCCATACGGTTATTTCCCTAATTCCAATCCAATACAATGACAAACGAAAAAGCCCAAATAAAATTGTCAGCACTGCTATACTTTTAAATGACGTTGATCGTAAAGTGACTACATATGTATTTATGACGTAATCATCACCAATTCACCAGGTGTCCTTCGAGCGTTTAACAAATTAATCGAATTGGATGTAATCGATAGGATCGATGTCGTAGTCTTGCGCAACAATCGAATCGACATTAGTGAGCCGACTGTGAAAGTGAAACCGCCTCGATCAGTGAAAGTACATGGCACTGGCTGCCAGTTATCTAATTTGACTATGCTAGTACTGGTTGGCTACAGGTGGCTCTAGCTAATATCTAGGATGAATAATGTAATTTTATGATCATCATTTAAGTAATCAAGAGGATTAAGAACGGGTTTAGAAATGCCAAGAAAGCAATTTATATAGAGGCCTCTGTTACTTTACCAATATTAAGAAGCTGATTTTTTGAAAATTAAGTATGTACTGGTTGAACTGCTAACCTCTTTATATGTTAACTAAAAAGATCGCCCTCAGTGATAAGGCCGTCACTTGATACACTCCAAGTAATGTTTCTTTTGTACATATTTAATCTTGTGCGTAAATATTGATTTAGGTATTTATCTATCTTTGTTATAGAAGAGAATAAATTATCGCCAAGTGATTGTGAAATACTGTGCTATTCAAGTTCACAGGGTTAGATCATGTTTAAATAGATAAATAATTTGTCAGTATTATTTAGCTATAATTCAACTTACAAAATGATCTTTCAGTAGATTTTGCTTTGTTTTTAAAGTTCATCTATAAACTTTGTATTATAACAAAACGGCATCAACTTGTAATGAACATTTTATGAACTGTTAACTTAGATCTGTAAGACTAAAATTCTTATTCTTTTCACTAATTATTTGACCAAATACTTAACAATTTGACCTCTTCTGATGTCTGTAATGTAATGTTACTATATCTAATTTAATGAAAATGTGAACTGTTAAACTTAGATTGGTAAGACTATAATTCTAATTCTTTTCATTAATTATTTTCACTAACTACTTATCAATTTGACCTTTTCTGATTTTTGTAATTGTCCTATATTTTAATTTAATGTAATGTAATTTAAATTCTATTTTGTAAAAGTAAATATTTAAAACTTAAAATGTATACTCTCCTAAAATAAGACCCCGGAAGGAACTAATCTCCGTGACACAGACGCACCGGCGTCTAGTACGGTGCTTTAGTGATATTTAGTATGTGTGCATTTTTATGAAAATAAATAATTTTGAATTTGTAAAAAAAAAATGTTTATGACCTTGCTTCTTAAACTTTCAGTCTATCACGTACTCTTATGTTAGCAACAGCAAGAAAATTTAAATGAATTTACTTTAGTATAGATTCTGATATTATTACAAGTTAACGAGACACTTACACAACTCGTTTAAAAATGACTTTTTGACTTTTTTATTGTTCTTTGTGAATGTGATATTCTTGTTCTGCTAATAGTATAATTTTGTGACTTTATTCCTAGTGTGCGATTGCCTTTAGTCCAATGACTATTTTATCTATTGCATTCCGATGCTGAGTCAATAAGCCTGTGTCCCATTCCTTTAGTTATCAGGCTAGGTAGTTAAATGGCTCGGTATGTCCACTTACTGACGATAACATTACTAATGACATTCTTTGCAAATAGTTATCAAGGTTGAAGAGAAAATATGGAAGTATTTGTTTTCTAACAAATAGTTACATACATGTTTTCTCCTACGTGAATCTTTAATTAATTTACTAAGTATATCCACATTTTTCCTCTAAAAAGGATCTATGTCTGCCACACAATTTATATTTTATTAAAAGATAAAGATAAAGAATCTTTATTGATAATGTAAAATTGTAACATACATAGGTATAAGTACTAATATCACAGAATATGCTACACAAATTACAATATCTCGTCAAATTGAATTTATAACATTTAGCTTTTATAAAATTTTAGAAGTTACATATGTCTAGTTTTATTAATAAAATAATGAAAATTTTTGTTATTAAAATCATGTCAAACATAATAATAGGTATATAATCATACAATATGTCAACTAAAATAAATCTTGGTACTGTCACTGTGTATTTTATATCAAGACTTATGAACTAACAAGTTCTCTGAATTTACACATTTGACCTTCTCTGTAAATATTTCACTTTACAAAATATCTAAACTCTGGCCTTTATCTCAAAGTGTCGATGACATGATTGTAAAGTGAGTCAACATTATTTCTATTGTGCGGAATTGTTTGTTAACCATTTGGGAGTCACTGGGAGTAAACTCTACAAAATGTAAGATGAAGTCACATGGCCCCATGCCAATAAGACGGGACGGGGCTAAAAGCTATTTATTAGTATAGTAGTGGATGTTTGAGGCTTTGTCTGCGATATTTCTGATAGTTAGTATCCTGATATTAGTATTGGGACCCTATACTACAAATTACAAGGTGCTTACCAGTTACCATAATAGCAATTGTTTTTTATTTATAGTAAAAGTAGTAAAAAATACTGATATTAGTTACATTCCTTTCTATCTTTCATAATTTTATTCACAATGACCGAAACAATATTTTTTAACTGATTATCGTCTTCGGGGAGATTAATGTAGACCGAGTCACCACGATTGTTTTTACGATTTACTTTATCACTCGATGAATTTAAGTCACTTATTATATCATTACTTTTCACTGAACTACTATCACCAATGTTCGTGACACTTCCGGAGTTGTAGTTGATATCAACGGAGCAATTGTTTCCAATCATGATAACACTTCCAATATTCTTCTCATTTTTGATATGATTGTTGTTTCCGATGATTTTAAGCCGGTGACGATTTTCAGATATTTCCATCGTGAGATTATTGCCATCAATTCGATACTGCTTCATTTTAATTAATCAAATAATAATTGCTGGATTTCTCTTTTTCAGTTTTGGTCTGTTCTGGAATGCTTTCAGATTTTCCGTTTCCTTTTTTTCATATATGGTTTAATGTTCTTCAGAGAAGTTTTGCTTTGTTAATATTTTTGTAGTAAATACAAGGTAAGGAAGGGATTAAAGATGTGAACCAGTAAAAATCCTAATTGCTAGTGCAGTAGTCATTAGTAAACTTCCATATAAATATCGAATGGTACCTAAGATCTGGAAAAACACGTCTCGGGTGATTCCCCGTCATATGTCTGACTTGTGTACTAAGTTTTTTATTTATCTATTACCTAACTAACATGACGATAACATAATTTTCGTTAGATTAATTTATGTAAATAATAAAGTTACAAATATTTTCTATGCACAGTGCGCGTTTTGTGACTTTGTCTTGTCTAATAGTGTGTACTATTAGTTTTTGCATTAATTTATCCAAAAACCGCTGCAACGTGTCGTTAATCATATAATATTGACCTCATTTACCTGAAATACAAATCAGTATACCTACATACATAGTTATAAAGTGAGTATGAATTCAAATGACAACGAAAAAGTTTTTGTTAAAAGATTAATACCAATAGCATCCTTATTCCCAACATGTCCGTAGATAATATATAGATCTAGAGCACCATTGACTCTGTATAATTAATTAAATGCACATATTTACACAACTCAGACGTCGGCAGATATCATCTCAATGTAACAAGTAAACTGCAATAAGTAACCTTTTACGTTGATTGTGTTCTCACGCTCCTTTGTTAGGTACTTCGTGCTGCGCCCGCGCATTGCACAACTGCAGCTCCTAATATAGACTTAAAATATGATTGATTTATCAGACTTGTTGGTTTAAAATATTGATGCAGCCTTTCAAATACAATCTATTATCATCGTTCCTTTAAAAACTTTCAATGATAAGACGACATGGAGTCATGCCTTTCGAAAATCACAGTTCATAACTACCCTAACCTTGTGTATGACTGTATGTTTATACCAATTATTGAATCGTTAAACCTTTTTATCTGATCGCCTTTCAAATGTGTAAGCAACAAGCGGCATTTCCGAGCCTAAAATTAAACTATATTGTATCGGATTGTGTTGGTATCGATCGCCAATCTTTACAGCCTCTGTTTATCGCGCCCAGTTTCTGTAGCGGCGATACCCCATAAATTACCTACTCCTTTGTTGACGTTGCCGCCATTTTAATTCCATCTCGAGAAACGATTTTTAACCAATGTCGAGAGGGAAGTTGATATGTTTTGACGATTTAATCATACATTCATTTCATTTATACGTAAAAAAAACACAACAACAAAAATATACAATAACACGTATGTAGTTATTTCTAATAATTAGAAGTATTTTGTAAGGGATTCAACTGTATTGAAAGTTTTTGATGCAAAAATAGATTTAAAAAAAAACACAGAGTTCAAATCAAATGAAAATATCTAGCAGGGCAAAAGTAAATTAAAAAAAAATTGGGAAGACTTGCGTCTACCGGTAAGTTAATATCGGTTAAATAAAAAGTCTACAAAATCGAATATACAAAATTTAAGCCAGTTGTGTGTTGTGTCTCGGCAGGTCGTTTTGGTCCGATTTGTTTCGCGGTTCGTGGTAATCGCCAGTGAGGTGCTGGACCTGTTATTTGCGCCTACCCGCCTTTCCGGTGCATTTACTCACAATGATCGGTATAAGTGTTATAATGTAATTCGAGATATCGAGTGCTAAACGAATAGTTGGAAGGTTTTAGAAGTATTGGGAAACTTCTCTTCAGGTTTTCTTATTAGGCTTAATAAAATAATCTGAAACAGAAGTCCTCTATGAAAATATTTTAGTAGGCCTGTCTAGGTCATAGCACACTTAAACGACTCTGCTCCAACACCGCTCCCACCCAACACTGCCGTAACTGCTCGCAGTCCACGCGGCGACAGCTAGCAGGCACCCAGCAGTCCACGCGGCGACAGCTAGCAGGCACCGAGCAGTCCACGCGGCGACAGCTAGCAGGCACCGAACAGTCCACGCGGCGAAAGCTTGCAGACGGCCAGCTGTCCACCCGAATATTAGAATATTATTCAAATATAGTCTTTAAACATTGCTCTTTAGATATATTTTACATTGGCATCATGAATTAGCAGACAGCCCGCAGTCAGCGCGCTGACGCCGCGCTGTCGCCGCGCTGTCGCCGCGCTGACTCCGCGCTGGCTCCGCGCGGACACCGCGCCGACCGCTCGCCTACCTCGTGCGGCCAGCGAGGCATCAACTACCGAGCAGTCTGACGGCAGTCAGCTCGCTGACAGCGGGCTGTCTGCTAATTCATGATGCCAATGTAAAATATATCTAATGAGCAATGTTTAAAGACTATATTTGAATAATATTCTTTTTGCCGGGTGGGAGCAGAGTCGTTTAAGTGAGCTGTGACCTTTATTTTGTAACGGTAATACAGTTTTGCTGTACATTGTTTTCAACTAATCTTACATTACCAGTAATAAACAATCCGTTCATTGGTAGAGCTAGAGATATTTTATCGACTACAGAGCACATGGATTGCTGTATGCTGATATTAATTTCAAGATGCGCAGAAATAAAACATACTTGTGCCAATCGTGCGCTGGCGCAGGCGTCTGGATCTCTCAATGTAAAATATTTGTATTATCCTTTGATAGCTCGATATTGCATCATCAAAATATACGGATCTATAATAATGACAATATCCTCGAACAATTAGGGATGGTTCTTGCAATGTGAGCCAGTAAATACAACTTTTAGTTACGAATAGTAAGTAGAGAGAATTATTGGTTTCGTTTTAGTTCATACTTTAGTTACTGATTGTAGCGTGAAGTCAACAAGTAGGACTGCATCCATAATAACTACGATATTTTACTGGGAGAAAAACTTAAATAATAATGAACCTGGTTATAAAATTCGTCCCCTCGTTCAATCAGTCGCGGTACTCTGGCTGCGCGCGCGCACTTCTTGGAATTAGATGTCGCATCGCTCCAAATAGTTCGTTGCACTGTCTCGGAGATGTGGCCTCGCATTACCACTTACATCTGCGCATGAACCTTGATGGTTCTAATGATCAAATGGCGAAAAATCTACGGCGTAAATTTTTAACCGAGTAGTTTTTTAAGGAGTTCTCAATTCGATTGAATGATTGGTATGCGTTTTTTCTGATGGACATATATGTTATGTTATTATTATTTCATGGATCACTCTAAGGCTAAACAAAAGGCTTATTTTACCCTGCTTTTAGTAATTTTTTTTACATGAAACAGGCTCACGCTTTACTACAACTTGCCTGATGTTAAGCAACGTTATAATCTACGATCTAGCGCTCTTGCCTAGAAGAAACCGGTTTACTCGACATGAAGACGACAAATTATAGTTCAAGGGGAATAGAGATAAATTGTATTTTTAACATAGGTACGTTTTATTACAATTTTATCATCGAGCTAGGATTATATAGATCGATGAATTCCATGGAGCATTACGGTCTATCTCCTTGTTTATATGGCACAAACAAAGTTCGCTAAATACTTGAAAGAGTCAAAACTTCTTTGTTCTATTGCAAAATGTTTAAATGGCCAATTACTTAACGCAGATCTTTCATTCATTGAGTATGAGTAATATGAACATAATGCAAGATTAGAATTGCTAATCAGCAAAACAACAAAAGCTAAATTAATATGCTCTATTCATTTTCAATGGTTTTCTTAGTAGCGCAAACAATGAATTGTGTTTTTAGAAATGGTTAGTTAGATATAACGGAATTTAAACGGAAATTGGCAATTAACTTAAGTTATGTGAAGGTTATCCACAAGTAAAACGTATTAGATACTGAAACAGATTACTACAGGTGTTAGAGTAACTACAATAAAGTTACTGTGTCTACATGATCGTGAAAAAACTTTAAAGATAATAATATCTTTAGATTTGAATCAATGGCCAGCAAATAAAATAATAATAACTACGAAGCAATATTTGTATTCAGGAGCACGTGCAAAATAGTAAATGCACACGACGTGCGCCTGTGGTTTTCATACGAACGCAAATAAGCACTTTATAAATAAGTAGAAATTGAGCAATACGACACCAATCCTTGATGTGATTGTGTTGGCAGAATCGAAGTCGTGATACTTGTAGCTGACTAGGATTTTAGTATTGGTTACATAAACACAGAAAGAAGGCAATAAATTGAATATTGCGTACCAGTAGCTACTGTAAAAACTCTCTCTTTGAGTCGTATTTCCTCATGACTCAGGGTCGTGACTTCCCCGCAGAATTAATTCGTTAGGGGAGTTCTCTTGGGCAGATACATCGTGGTGGGTGCCCAGATCCTTCCACGGAAGACACATGTGGTCCTCAAACATGTCGGTTTCCTCACGATGTTTTCCTTCACCGCTAAGCGAGTGCAAATCTACACTTAACTTGAAACCACAAGTCATTGGTGTAGGGCCAGATTCGAACCAGGGTGCGTCTGGATGAAAAGCAGACACTAGAACCGCTGAGCTACACTCGCTATGTAACAACAACAACACTTGAAATGTAGGTTAAGATTCAATTTAATTGTTGTCTGTTGAACAAGTCTTCGACCTCCATCAAGATAAGTCCACTAAGTAACAGTTTGCCATCAGATCCGTTGATAATTAATCATGCTAATGTGCTAATCTAAGTACAACAACCATTGTTATGAATGATGCAACGCTACAAATGTTGTGAATTTTTGTTACGATGCTCGTGATATAATTTTATGTTCAGCTGTAATCTGGGTCATGAGAGACGCCGCTGCAAGTCTCTGTATTAATCTCAGTAAATGTGGAAATAGAACAGTTGTTCCGTCTACATTAAAGACGAAAGATGAATTAAATGGTTAATGAGTTTTGCGACCCAATTCTCGGAACACGGGATAATGAGTCGCTAATTTGTGTGAGCGATTGTTACATCATTGCAAAGAATGCGGTTGGTAATGTTAAAAGTTCACACGAGGATGCATCCTCGTGTGAACTAACAAAAAAAAATGTTTCTTTTCTAAATGAATTTAGAAAATAAACTTATACTTAGGTATTTGCGTTGTGGCAAATAGAATGACAAAGTATTAAGGATGGTAAATTCTCTATAAATGTGGTTGCATTGTCGCTGGATACCAGGCAGAGTTCTAATTCAGAGTTCAACTGAGAGGTCAATTGGCAATTTCCTTCCAGATTGCCATCGTCTAATTGCCCCGACGAGACAATTCGCGCCCGAGAGCACCGACCAACTGTGTTGCTATTGAGATCATTCACGATTTTCATACCAACGTCAGACATATTATGTTAGATCTTGTAATTGATAGTAATAATTACCTAGAGACATACGGATTAAATGTCAAGGAAGTACATATTTGAGATCATCAACAGTTTTTACTTGAGCAATGATATCATTCGATTGTGTATATCAAGTCTTCAAACTATCAAAATCTGATGACTTTATCGAAAGAAATAATAGAAGAACTGGTTTCATATACGGCCAACGATATGCCAATAAACCGGGCACTTCACTTAATTGCTGTTACATACAAAAACTGGCATTTTCAATTGCTCATCAATTTTCAACGGTTAACAATTAACAATGTTTATGGTATTTCACGCGACTCATCACAATCAACTCCCACAGTAACACGCTGGACACCAGGTACTTCCAAACTCGATGTTAAAAAAATTGACAGCAAGCCTCCAACGTAATATATTAATGAAAAGATGGGATAGAAAAAAGATATTAGAAATTCGAATTTTAAAAGGCGGCGCGTTCAAGCAACCGTGCGCCGGAGTTTATTTTGTTTGAGTGCTCGAAAAAGAAAACAAAAGTGTGGTCGTTCTTTTCTCCTATTTGCCTCTGACCTCGGTTCTTATTGACAATGGCTGCCAGAATGAAATATGGCGCGCTGCTAACGAAAAAGAGATTAGGTGGACGATATTATTCTTCATCTATTGTGGCCATCGGAGGCGGCACTGTTTGCTGTTACAAACGCTCTCTTATTTTTTTTAATCACCGAGCAAGTTGTGACGAAGGTTGAATGTTTTCTAAAGACCATATCGACCGGTCGTAACAACCTGTTATACTCGTAATTCTATGTAGATTCCCAATAGACAAGATTATTATGTTGAAAAGGATAACTAAATATACGAAACGTTCGCTACTGATTAATCGTGGTGATAATAAAAAAAAACTTTGCAGCTTATCTTTGGGACCTACAAGTATGAGCATATTTTGTTTAACAAACATTCCTGCTCTACATTTACATGTTAATCATGCGAAACAACAGTATGTAATCATGTCAGACTCACACAACAATCACCACTTGCATTGTTATCTGGCAGCACCTGTGAAATCTGCAAACATGACCCACTGTCTCCAGAGGAGAGGCGAGTGAAATGCGCGAGACATCATTATCACCATCAGTTAGTAGCAAGCCGTGTAACGTAACGAGCTGATCCTGTATTACCACGTCCTTTATTAGCTGATACGGAGACAAGCACTGCGAATGTCTACTCTGTTATTTGGCAATAAGGCTTGAATTGGTGTCAAGTCAAGCTGCGCCGCGCTAAGGACGTGGTATACGGGCTGATGGTGTTGGCGCCGCGCGGGGGCGCGGGGCGGGGCGGTGCGCGTGTGGCGCAGCGCAGACACAATAACTCGCCGCAGCCGAGCCTTCCCAGAACCGGTCCTCTCTGTGCTCTGCCGAATTTCGCGTCGACCACCCATCGGTGGCTGTGGCTTCACTCCCGATACTTATCGCGTCTGTATTTACGACTAGAAACACCGGTACGGTCCTCGGGCGGTGGAATCGCGAGACCACCCGTCGATTGTTCGCTGAGAAATATATCAAAGCACGCCTGCAATAGAGCTCTAGTACTATTACTTCTTTTGTACCTAGTAACCAGCAGAGAAGATAATAGTATTTTATGAGTTTTGTAGTTGATCCATCAGAATCATTTTTCGCAACTTGACGATTTTGATATCAACAGTCATGAATTAAGTAGTTTGTAAATTTTGTAATCAAGAATTTTGTATCATCTGCGAGATGCTCCGGTAGATTAGATTCTGTGCCAACACCCGTCACGTGATCGCACTTATTATTGGGTTTACGCTTTTCCGAAACTACCTCTCTAGTTTTGTCTGTGCTAAGCCAATATGTGCCTGCTCATAGTATAAGTTACATCAATTTCTCGGTTGTTAAAATGTTTGCGAAACTGAAAAGATCAACACATTATTCTTTGAAGTCATTGTAGTTAGGACAAGCTGACCAAAGTGATAAATTAGAAAAACTCCTTGACGTTAGATAATAAAGATTCAGTAGGCAGTGGAACTAGTTCGTTGTCTTGCCTCGGCGTTTTTATTACAGTACAGAGTGACGCATCTACTGAAATAATTGTTACGATACCGTAGTGCGACAATTTTAGATAGTTATGTGAATCAAAAGTATTCTGGGAAATGAAATGTTTGTAATTACAATAGTTCAAAACTTAATACATTTCCACATGTAGTTACGTGGCCATAAAAATCTGAATCGTTAAATGAAAATAATCGAGCTGTTACCGGTCCAATTATTTTATTGCCGTACAGTTTTATTGAGAGCCTTCTAGCCAGGACTGCTCTATGCAGGCGATTAGCTGCAGGCAAACACGACGTGTGTATGTTTGGACATATATACGTCTATATCTGTATGTGAGTGGTATTCTTTGTGTTTAGTCTAATCGTAAAATCTCATAATCGGCGCAGACACCGATCATCAATGACTTTCATCAGATTTTAATATTGTTATTTCTGTTTTTAATTTTCTAGCGCTCATTTGGGCAAGAAACTTATAATTTTCTCTCTTGGAGACTTTGGTCATTTGACTGATTTCGTTTGATTTGTTAATAATTCTAAAACGGACAGAATAAAAATAGCCAACATTGTATATAATGGAGAAAGTTTCTAATTAGACAGGAATGCAGGAATATAAATTAAAGAAACACTTTTTACAGTAAGGCATAACGATTTTGATTGGATGTATGCCGTAGGTACAAGTTTCAAATTACACCTGTGAATTAACATGTCAATGGACACAACGTCACTACACTATACATATTTCTGTTATTTTTAACTCGAATGGGAATCTTGTCTACGTAGGAGGTCTATGTTTCCAATTACATACCGAACCCAAGTACAAACCCGTATGTACTTGGATTCGGTATGTAATTGGATTGAATTAAATATATTACTACTAATTTCAAGTAATCAACTTATATTAGTCCATATATAGAGAAAGCATCTTATCACGTCTTGACATACTGTATACAAATATTACTTACTTATCTATAATTCTTCGCTATTGTCGTATAATACAAGTAAACCTCATACAAATGCAAGCCTAGAGACCATCGACCTAGTTTCTACAACACGTCGTGAACCAACCAAACAACCTCATCTATTTCCCCTTACACTATCGTCATCACACTTTGATACCATCAAACCATTTTATTCAGAACTTTCAGTTTTCTTTAAATTAACATTAATTCATTAATCACCGCCGTTCAGTTTAGTCTTCCGAGTGTCTTCTTATATTGGTTTACCGATTAAATGGAGTTTGCTTAGCTGTGTCAATACAGTCGTTTGGTAGCGCCCGTGCGATACCAAGAATTCTCTTCTTTACGTACAGAGGTACTTAAATTGTATTTATCTTTGTTATTTCTATCAAGTCACCGGAGGATGTGAAGTTTGATAATAATGTTTACTGATACTCTTCGGTGATAAGTTTACGGCTGTCATCAGTTGATTGTCTATTTTCCGTTGCACCACCATTACTGCGTGTGACTGTATTAGTGCCTACAGCTTACACCTTATCGCTTGTTTAATGCTCGACATATTTATTGGTCTAAGCCGGACTTGTCATGACTCAGCTCAGAAGCCAACCAGCATAACTCACTATCACTCACTACTCACCTAAACGGTTCCTGTTGAAATATCAATGACGAAACAAGCACCAACACAAATGTGTTTACGAGAAATTGAACAAACCGAGAGTAAGTAGGTATTGTTGTGGTGTAGACCACCTAAGTGGTAACAAAGGGCCCCTGGTAGTGCGTTAGCATTAGGGCTCGCGAACGTGTAGGCATGTCATGTGTCAATGTCCTTACATCGAGGTTACGTGACTTCTTACTGTACATTGTTTACATCTAAAGGCTTTAAGGAAAAGATAAACTTTCCAATTCTCAGTCAATTACGTAAATAATGTTAAATTTTACTTTAAAAATTATTATGTCACTGTAAAAAAATCTTAAAAAATCAGTAAAAACGTAAGCTGAAAGTGGCACATAATATTTTTTGTATGACATGGTTAAAAATCGCGTTATAAAAATTCTCTTACTATAATAATAACATAGTTCCAGACAACATATCCCCTATAATTTCAGGTTACCTAGTCGAAAAGCAATAAAATATATCATGCAAAGATCCCGTCCACTCCTATAAAAGGGTGAACAGGAAAGTCAATCTACCTGACGGTACCTCAGGAAATTGCAACAAATATGCGCTCGCATATAATAGAGGTTGTAATTGGCATGCAGCCCGTGGGAACGAGGCACTGCAGCCCCAGGGAGGGAGAGTAGTGAATGACCCTCTCCCGATGAATGGAGCTATTGTTACAGGCGCTATTAACTCGGTTACCGATGCCGCGGTAATGGAGAAAGTCCATGGAAATAATGGAAAGCTGGTAATGGCTTTATAAAGAAATTGTAGGTGTAGGAATCTATAACGAAGCTAAAATTGAAAAACAACAAAACGAGGAAACCGGCAATTGTTATAACATTTAAATTATTTTTAACATAATCTCCCAAATTATAACAACGTACATAGCTAAGCCAACTCGACTCCAATACGTAGGACTTTCCTGAAACATTTCTATTGAAAAAAAAAACAACAATTCTACATTTTCTTCCTAAATACTTTCAAGAAACCTTTTTTTTATCATGAAGTACGATTTGTCAACATATCTCGTATCCTTATCGTTGTCATCGGTATCCTCAAACCTTACGATGTTATTCCTCACGTCAGTTGTCAAGTTGATCACTCGCGTCGCACGTGCGGGCGCTGGCGGCCGGCGGGCTGGTGAAAGCGCACCGCACCTTGGTCTGCAAGTTTGCCACTTGCATGACCTTGCAAGTCTTGTACTGTAGGACTGCCACTGATTTCTATGTGACGTGTCTCATTGCTTTGTTTGTGTTAGGCCGTGTGGGATAAATTTTTGTCTAAGACAGTCAATATCTCATTTCACTTACACTAAATCATTGTAACCAGCCAAACGCACCGGATTTTGGCCCTTCATGCACCAAATATTAACGGATTTATTTACTGCTAGCGACACCTAGTGTGCTTTATACTAATACTTTTTTAAATTGCATTTCTGAAAATCTCTCATTCGTGACCCTACAGTAACACTGACATGACATAGATGATAAAAACATATTTGAGCTTTCTTTCATATGTTAATGTTTGTGCATCCTGTTGCGCAGACTGCTAGTGAATCTATAGATAATGTTTTATCGTAAGTTGATATAACAGCAAAATGTAAAGTTAACGCGTCAACTGGCATTAAAGAAATTGCACATACAAGTTGACATTTCAATTCGATTAGCACTAGAAAGCTGGCAAGGTGTAGATAGTAGAAATACGAGATTAAGCATAGTTCTCACGGGATCACACATAACAAGTTTTGCAAGTGTTGAACCAGTAGAAATAATCATAAACGTAACGTTTACATGAAAAATATGATATTATCGCACAAGTTTATGAATCTCCTTCCTGTATACCTACTACTGATTTAAGAAGTACTAGTGCAAAAATTTGAGAAAAAGCTTGGCTTTCTAACCTTTGTTTATTTTTTGTTATTTTATCAAAAAAGTTTAATCAAATTTGATGGGTTCAGAGAAGTAGATGCAAAGCTTTATGGCTTAGGTATCTACTCTTGATAACTTACCTTTTTATGTTATTCTTATTTACTTCACAACATGATTTGCTTTATGTGCAACATGACTGGCAGCTACAAGCTACAATACGTCAACCTGTGCATAATTCCACGTGCAAGGCATCATTATGCGGCTCGCCACTCGCTCCAGGACCATATCCCTTCGTACCTCTACCTATGCAAGAACGTGTTCTACCACTCACCACAACTCTCAGCACAATTCTACCAAGTATATAAACCCTCTCCCGTCAACATACGGACTATAACTCTTTACACCCGGTTTATGCTCTACGCGTATCTGGTTAAAGCTACCGGTGACTCATAGTCGATAACCAATTAAAAAATATTCAGTCTCGATACCTACGCATTTCCTTTGATTTATATCTTGTGTGAATTAAGTACGTGTTTGTTAACATTCTTGTAAATGTTTTTTTATCCCATTTACCTACCAAGGGTGCAAAACCACAATGTACCGCGACTTAGCCTTGAACTTTGAAATCAAGAATTTATACAATTTAGAATGTAAATTCTCAGCCCAAATGCTGTTTAAATAGGTATACAAAATTCCTGCGTGTTGTTAAGTGAGTTAATCGTGTGACTCTACGATTACTTTACAGGGTACTTAAAAATTGTCTCGAAGTCAGCGGTAATGGTCGTTTCCACGAAAAGGCTTTCTCTTTGTCAGCGGCACCGTCAAAGAAGTCCGTTGATGCAATCACGAAACTGGTAGATTTGCCCTGCCACAATATTTCATACCGAGTCGTATCGCCAGGATGAATGATCGATGGCACTATAAGCCATTTGGAAGACTGTATCCAGACATAAACTTGTATTGGTTATTTTCTTACGACCGTCGTCTTATATGTTTCCTGGAAGCTTTAATGAATATAGCACAGTCAGTTACAAGTCGGTACAGAATTTTTTTGTGGGCTAATACGGGCTTTTTGTTAGCCCCATTGTTCGAGAGCTATTAATGTATTGCTCACAAATGGCTTAACAGAAAATATAAAAGATTAAGTACGATATTATTTATGCACATCTATGACTATGATACAAGTTACAATATTATATATGTATTATTTAGTACATACATAATCTAGGCTACGATATAACAATGTAACGGTTGAGTTCCATAAACGTTTGTCACTAGATATGCATAACGCGTATCAGAGCCTTTAAAAGATCGTGTCAAAGTCGGGGCCTTGGTTCGTTGACTTGTCTTTATAGATCAGAACTGATGCAAGTGTGAATATCCCGTGTGCTGTTTATTATTATATGATTCTGATATTTAAATGGGACAAAATAATCAACAAGTAGGTGACTCCAAAAAAGTTTTAATTAGAATTTACGATACTATAGATGCCACTGCTACTATTTATTACGTACGCTATATACGGTTCCGAATCTAAAGTTTGATATCATCGAGACGAGTTGATAGAAAATGATTTCGCCGCATATTCTACTAGAGCTTTGAGAAGCTGACTAACGATTAAATGAGGCAGCTACTTTGTGAATTGTAAGAAGTTTTCTTGGTAATGCGCTGAGAAACAGTTACTCAAAGATCTCCTTCCGTAATGTTCATAAATGACATTGTTGTGTTCTGCTTTTTTGAGAACATCATCAGTCAGTGGTAGACTTCATCACATTTACAGTTTTTAGTCTTACACAACTCATAACAATGTTAGAGGTACATTAAAACTCTCACTAGCTTGTCTTGTCTCTATTATTATTGGCAATTATATCGCAAAAATATCACCCATAACAAATCTGTATGCAAAACATACGTATCACACGTATAATTTGCGTAGGTATGAGGTGGCCTGTAATTTTTAATATATTCATCAATGGGTTTCTATTACCATTATTCTGTGTAAATTACATTGTTACTCAACATGCCACATAATGCGTCGATTTGAGTGTGGCTTATGACACACTTGATTTTTTCATGTAGGCATGTTTTTTTAACTGGGCAACTCTAGGCATGGTTCAATAAGAGAAGGTGTTTAAATGCTTCTCGAAGATAAACTACTCAATAAGAGTGAGAGTGGCGGTGTGAATGACCCGAGAGTTGTTAGCGGTGTACCGCAGGGCTCGGCGCTGGGCCCTGCTCCTTTTGTTTGGATATTCATTTCGCGTTAACATGCCATAATGAACTTTTATAGCCAATATAATAAGTGTACTACTCTGAGTTAAATTGAATTCTGGGAACTCGGCACTTTTTCTTGTTTTTTAATAGCATATATATTTATTTATGTATGTTATTAAACTACTACCCAAGTAGATTTCTTCTTTGAACTAATTTGGTGCTTTTAATTTTTTTATCTTATATAGATAAAGAGGTTTCTAATTATTTTTTAAATAAGTCATTGAGTGATCCTAAAACATTATTAGGTTTTGAGAGGGACACTAATGTTATGCATGAATGCACGTGTGAATGAAGAAAGATAAATATTTTCCTTATACGTACTTACCCACATACGAATTATTCGCTTAGTTTGAAACCTGATTTTACGTTAGTGCTACTGGATGCGGGCTTGTTGGCAAATACCAATTTTCCTCAAACATTTTCAACAAAATAATCTTTTCTGATCTATAACTCTGAAGGCAAGTTTAAATATTTTTGAATGCCAACTTATGTGTGTTATAAGTGCCAATCACATAATTATCACACACGAAATTAAAAAACAGAACAGTTTTATGAAGTTTCATTCACTCTACCGATTGTTACTTTATGGAATGGCCTAATTTAACACTTACTTTAAGATTTTAAAGAAAAAAATAAATGAAATATTTACCTACCTGCTAATGACAATTTAATTTATCTTTAATTGTTTTCATTTGTGATTCACCGCAAAGTTAAAGTAAAGTATTTATAGTACGAGGCTTTTACGCAGTTTATATTTTTTGTATCGAAGGCTATAAGGAAATGAGTTAATTTTAAACTCGATGTTCTTGCTATTACCTACCTATATACCTTAAACACTTTAATTGTAAAAAAAACTTGCCTTATTAAACTTTAAGAGACTCAAAGAGATATTTTACTTCTCATATTGATAAGTAACCTTATTTTGAAATTTTTTGTACATTGTCATATCGCACTAAAATCATCATGAAATCGATTATGATAACTTTATGATCTTTAAAACTAGGCTGCTTGTTAACAATTCAAAGTATTTCCGCTCCGTCACATACAACAACCTCCGGCGCGTCGTCACGAAGTCTGACGTCCGACGTTTTTTCTTTATCTTTATTGATGAGCTTCGTTTTAAATTTATGTTTATGTATGATGTCATTTCAGTTAATGCACTACTTGTAATTAACTTTGCTCTTCTATCTCTAGCGTGATAATTTCAATTTGTCTTTTGTTTGCTATTACGCCACACATTACATATTTGTCGAAATGTTGTAGGCGTAGTTAAATATTCAATGATGTCAATATTTAGACATGTGTCTAAAAACCCAGTTGTCTCGACACCGTTCTGTCTGTTATTATTTTCGTCCTCATATTCAATTTGTCTATAGCGTACAATAATTATGTTTTTTTATTTTCAATTGTAATAGGGATGTTATGTTCACACGATGTTTGAAGGCTCTATTTGATGTTTGTCCTCATATTTTCGGATCTTTTCTTTTAACTAGCCAGAGTCATAGTCATAGAATTGTATTTGAAACATTTAGCCCTGAGAAGACCAGACTACCTGATCGTAATTTACCATTTATTTTTATGTCCCGATCTCTGCCATTTAAGCTACAATAACGAGAGCTTAGTAATAACAGGTGTAAAAGCAGAACAAAGCGGCTCGAGCGCGGGTGTCGTTAAAACTTCATTTAATTATCCGCATGCATCGGGTGATCGTGGGAAACTTTCTTATCGACTTGACGGATGTTTCACCTAGTTTCTGTACACTTGATTTCACAAAAATAAACGTTATCATAAAACTTTGTGTGTGCGGAACTGAAAACTTGTTTGTTTTTATTGATAAGATATTTTTATAAAGTAGCTGCTTACCTATCTACTTCCTATTTTGAAAGCTTGTCTCTAACATATTGTAAAACTAGACCGTGTCGAATTGCTATGATGCTAGTTAGAACTTATCTAAATAGAGAATCCGACAATTAAACCTATGATACCCAAAGTAATCCAAAGAATAATCGAGATATTGTTTCCTGTTCGGAAACACAGGTCAATATGTTCGGACAAATTGCGCTTCTACAAGATTGATGTATCTTTTACATTAGCTTTATCGATGATTAATATGGAATGGAAATATTTATGTTGAAATCGATTCGCGTTCTTTATCTTTTGTTATTCATACATATTTTGATTGTCTTCGTTTGGATCTTTATTTACAATAATAAAATATAAAAACAAGGGAAAAAAACTAAGTAAACATACTACTACTACTAACTAATACAAAAAGGGGCACTTAGAAAATCTTTAGAAAAGCCTAAAGATAATCTAAGTGCTTCGTTTGGTGTTCTTAGAACCAAATTGGTACATTCATGTTTACTGAAGTTAAAGTAACTTTGTTTCCTTATTCCAGTTGTCTGAGGAAGTGACGAGGAAGCAGAGCGAGTACCAAAAATGCCTGGAGTCGTACAAACAGATGCGCACTAAGTTTGAGGAGAATTACCTTAAATGTAAGTGTAAGTTTTATCATTTCTATTAGGCATGATTTTATATTATCAAATTACGCTTTAATGTCTTGAAGTGGATGATAGTTGTAGTAATAAAATTATTAGCATGTGAGTATTTGTAGCGTTACGTACGAATGTTACCTGAATTATTTATCAGCTATGCTGCGCATGTTATTTCGCTTTTACATCCTGATATACTACTAGTGGACGCCCGCGGCTTCACTCGCATTATTTTGAGATAAAGTAAGTAGCCACTTCTAAGACACTTCTAAGACTTCATACTACCTACATACCGAAAATCATGATGATGTATACCCATAAAAAAAGTAATACCTACCTATCTTCTATATTCAGATTTTTTAATTTTGACCCTCTTTAGCTTTACCTATTATAGTAAAGATATTTATAGATAAAACATTAAAATAGATAATTGTAAATGTTTGCTTTTTTAACGAACTTATATGATATAAATTAGTCTTTATCATTATATATCGTCTATGTATTCATGGTTCTTTTAACTACCTAAGCAGAGCAATTCAACATAACGTTCGTTTCCTTCCCATTCCAGGCCCAACGAGTAGAGGCGGCAGAAAGCTGGACGAGACCAGAGACAAGTACGGGAAGGCGTGTAGGAGACTGCATCGAGCTCACAACGAGTACGTGCTCCTGCTGGCGGAGGCCACGGAGTGCGAGAGGGCGCTGCGCACGGCCGCGCTGCCGGCGCTGCTGGACCAGCAGAGGAGGCAGGGAGAGGCCACTGCGTCCTCGTGGTGAGTCAACAAACTATACATGTCTAAGAAACATAAACAACATTGAATGATTGACTTTACATTAATATAGTCTTCGAACATAGACGTTTAAGAAGTTGACGGATAACAGAAACTCGAATACTTACTACATAATGCTATATACTTTATGTGGGTCGAAGATCTTATTAGACTAGGTCTTTTTAGAGGAGCAGTTTTAAAGTGTTGAAACATGAATGGCTGCCTTTGTACTGTTAGGTCTCATTAAATTCTGTTATAAATGTATTCGATAATTATTATTTTTTTTCAGGAAAGGAATCCTTCTCGAGGTGGTGCAACGTGGCGACTTCAGTACTGAGAAATTTAGAGAAATCCAAACCAAAATCGAAACCACTGTCCAAAACTTAAGGCCCCAAGACGAATACAAAGAATTTATAGAAAAGTACAAGTGAGTATCGGAACTATGAGAACATAAGTATTACTTACCTCATTCTAACTGGATGTTTAGATCAGAAAATTGCAAGTCATGACAAAACTAGGAGAAGCCAAAATCAGAATTGGACTGCTAGTGACCGAAAAGAATAAGAAAAAGTAGCACTAATGAACAAATATTTAGATACCTATTCTTAGAATACTATACAATTAGAGAAGGAAATAAGTTATTTTATAATTATCCATAGCGTAATTAAATTAACTTGGTATGACGTCGTAGGCGACTGGAACAAATAGGTGAAATAATCTATTTTGTTATACGTGTGACGTTGTCCTTCTCAATTAGAACAATAACATACAAAAATGAGGAAACAAAGCCGTTTGCACCAGGAAACAATAACAATAAGAGGCAATATTGGACTCAAAGACGTGAAATATTCGTAAAATACATTACTGCTTATTGAATGAATGCATCATGGCTTCGGCAAGTAACTTCGGACGAAGTTTTCTATCGAAAACGGAACCCAAACACCAATCATAGAAGCCCTTGAAATTTCTATCAATGGTTAAAATTATTCAATTTAGAGAGCTGTAACCAATTACAGCTCTCTAAACTTTCCTTTCGTTTCGATTGAAATTTACCTCGTGAAACATTCTTCACGATAAAGAACCTTAGAACCGTTTAGACTAGTATCTTATATCGCTATGAAACATAACTTTTATATAAGATTTTGTTCGGTCAGATCCCCTCCGTCGACGCCGGTGATATTCACGTTCGACGAGAGCTTGGTGGAAGACACGAGCGGCAAGCTGCAACCCAACCAGCTCACCGTCGACAACCTCACTGTGGAGTGGCTCAAGGAGAAACTCACAGGTACATACAGAATGATGCTTTGTAATCATTGAAATAGTGATTTGGTCAGAATATCAGAATGAATGCTACAATAAGAGCGAGTACCTACGTGCAAGCCTAAAAAAACTTTCAAAAGCAAAGTTTAAAATAAATGTCTATCCTACACTTTCGTTTGGGTTAAGTTGGCGATCCTTCAATGAAACACTATTGAAGTGATTGGAGTTTTTAGAAGGAACGCCAACTAAGATCAAGTTCCATAAACAGAAAGTCCCCAACAATTCTGGGCAAGAAATGTCACAGAGATAAAGATTTATATCGTTATAGTACACCGGGAATCCCTAGTGTTATAACTTTAAAGAACCACTTCGGGTTTGCGTCTGAAGAGTACCTGGAAAAGATCCCATATCTAATCGGCTATTGTATGTTAAAGTAATACTTTTACAAAAACCCAGAGCATCGCAATCCACTATTAACATTAGACTAGAGAATCATTTATAATACGTATGTGCATAATTTGAAAGGCAAGCAGTTATTAAAAAAGAAACATTTTAATAACCCACATATGACCTATTATAGAATTGGAGTCAACTCTACAAGATAACAGAGAAAAGCAGACTGCGTTGCAAGGCCCGGAGATCATAGGCAATGGCGTCTGTAAGAACAATAACACGGGGATCAACAACGGAGTTAACGGGATCGACAGGTAAACACCACAGTGCTAAAAGATAAGACAGTTTGGAGCAGAGAAAGGTGTTTTCGTTCTTCTGTCTTGCTTAGGTATATTGAGAGAAATAACATTAGGTATTTGAGTAAAATGACGCACTAAAAATTGATCTGTTATGTTTTATTTCTGCTTGTATATTTTGATTATGTGCAATAGGTGCCTTTATACATATAACATATCTACTTGCATATAAAAAAAATGTGAACAGAATTGGTCAAGTACCTAGTTTTCATATAATATGAAAGGTTGCTGTTGATTTTTGTCTTTTTTAGATAAGTAGGTAAACATTTCTCCCTTAATTTACTTAATTTACCTTAAACGAGGTCGTTATATAGTCATCCACTTTTCTCAGACTCCTCTTTTGTAAACAACATACGTAAATAGTGTCTTAACTAATTTGTTCTTCTAAAAACCACAGAAATGAGTCACTGCTAGCAAGTCATCTTACTAGCTTTTATTCTAATAGTTTGTTTATTTACTAAATTGATTTGTCTGGGCAAGAATACTACTAAGAAGTACTTTGTAAAAATCATAGAATTAGTAATATCATGTATAAACTATTACAAGTGAACAATAACACATTGTCGTTAATTATTTTAGGCATTCACCGCCACCCATACCAGTGACGACATCAGAACCAATCAAGTTGCTGGAGCTGCGAGTAGCGGAGCGGAAATGTGCCAAACAAGCAGAGATGATCCGGTCAGCGCTGGCAGAGCTCGGCTGCGAGGAAGCACCCAGCGGCTGCCCAGACCTCTCCAACGAGACCGTGGGCGTCGACAGCCTCGACGGCAGCTCGCCCGACCACCAGGTACGTGCGGGGAATGGGAACGACAACCACCTAATTACACCAATTAAAACCAACTGGCCGAGTTTAAATTACTTTCAACTCGAGTAAACCGGATTAAATAAGTTAATATGAGGTAGATGTGAAAACTGTCCTCCCTTGTCAGGATCGCTCGTCGATTGGTTCGAAAGCGTCCATGGACGCGCTGCGGTTGCATCTCCATTCAGTTATACCTCCGAAGCCGTTCTTCCGATTCTTCACTCGGCCCTTCCGTCGCAAGTCCGCCCCGTCCAGCCCCGCCTTGCCGCCGAAGACCTACCGCAGCAGCAGCGTGGGGCCCTCGGAATCGGTAAAAGTGCTGACTCTCCGCAAGAAACGGATCAGAGTCTTAAAGCGGCGCTTGCGTAAACGTATGGATGTCTATGTGAAGTGTCGTGTGCAGCATAAAACCTTGTTCAAGAAAAGGAGGAAGGCCCTAGGGGACCTCGATAGTTGCTCTAACAGTGTGGTGAGTGCCACTAACCGAAGTAAACCTCCCACGCATGGCATGGTCGCATGTAGCTCTAACCACGTGGCACTAGAGCACAGTTTATTCGGTCAGCGCTCGGCATCATTCAGAGAGTTAATTTTAGAGCGAGTTGTGGCGTCACCGCGCCGCACGAACTTCTCGGGAGTAAGCTTTCATATAAAATTAAAATAGCACCGCCGGCTTCTTCTAAACTCAAATTCAAAATCAAGGTGACGCCGCTTGAGCCGTTCCAGAAATGTATCAGTGTTTACGCCACGTCTGTGTACGCTTCGGTCGCGAGATTTACGTGGACTTCATCCTGTTTTTTGTGATATTTCCTTCCAGTGGCGAAATTCAAAGATAGTGAGTTTGGGGCAATGTGTAACTTGGACTATTGAGACTTTCCGTACAGAATAATGGATCCATTCGCGATGTACATAACGCACGCGGAGCTGCCCCCGCCGTATGTGATCCCTCGACGGAAGAAGCGCCTGAAACAGCTGCAACTTGAACTTGAGCAGGAATACGTATGTGGCGGCTTTACGTGTGACGTTGTTGTGATATGTAGATAATTATGTAAGTTAATTAACGTGTGTGCATGTAACTTTCCTAACTAGCGTGATGTTAGCGAAGTTTTGCGTGATTTGGAGTTTATTAACTATACTTAAACTTACAAAAACTTTATATTTTAACGCCTTATGTTTCTTCAATTTTTATTGTCTCGTCCGCTAAACGAACATTAAAGCACGTATCATCTGTCAAAAATAAATGTTTTTACAATTTTTTTATAAGTCTTTAGTTCTAAAGTTATATATGACCTTCCACAACAATCTCTCTGTCTCTCTCTCTCTCTTGTCCAAGTTAAGAGCGATAGTGATTAACCATGATTGAACGTTTGATTCTACAGCAGTTATTGACAAGCTATCTATTATTCAGTGTATTCACTTCCTCTTCCCCAACGCAGGTGAGTGTGAGCGAGACCGAGCGGTCGCTGGTGGAGCAGGAGTGGTTCCACGGCGTGCTGCCGCGCGAGGAGGTGGTGCGGCTGCTGCGCGCCGACGGAGACTACCTCGTGCGGGAGACCACGCGGAACCACGCGCGCCAGCTCGTGCTGTCCGTGTGCTGGGGGCAGCACAAGCACTTCATTGTGCAGACCACGCCTGAGGTAAATGACACCACTATTGGTTACCGTTTTATCCGGTTTTGCCGAATCCTGAACAATACATTGTCATTGCGTAAAGGTCCATAAATGACAGTGACTTCTTGTTCATCACATATCTTACTAGCTTGGACTCGTACATAAAAAAAACATATAAGTACTTATAATGTGCTTCGTTAATCTTCTCATGTCTGTAGTGTACCTATAGGTAGGTACTTATACCCATCGCTTAGATTGTGATTGCGGCAAGACAAGATGCATGCATATCATTGACCTGTCTGGAATAACTGTTGAATAAGGACGGATGTCACGCATTTCATCTATTTTGATAGATGTAGGTTAAAAACTATTCATAAGTTTTGGGTTTCAATCTCTTAGGTGTGTGATCGAAAACCATGAAAATAAAATTTCCTGGCAATAGGTAGGTAGGTACTTACCCAGAATTACAAAGCATCCATTACCATGTCTTCCTGTGGCTGATTATTTAAAAACAATACTTGGCCTTATTTTGTCCACAGTTAAGATCATAATCAAACGCTGCTCATTGTGCCTGATTCCACTTTTTCTTTGTTAAAAATAATCCCCTATTCTTTTCTTTCCAGGGTCACTACAGGTTTGAAGGGGCAGCTTTCCCCTCGGTCGCCGAGCTGATCGCGTGGCAGCGCACCAGTGGAGTGCCCGTCACGGCCAGGTCCGGGGCCCTGCTGCGCCGCGCTGTGCCTCGGGAGAACTGGGAGCTTAATAATGATGATGTGCAGTTGCTGGATAAAATTGGGCGGGTAAGCTTCGACGTTTATCCGAGGACATGTGTCTTCCGTGGAAGGACGTGGGCGCCCACCTCAATGTATCTGCCTAAGAGAACTCCCCATTAACGAATTAATTTTGGCGGGGAAGTCACGACCCTCAGTCATGAGGACATACGACTCAAGAAAAGCTTTGACATTTTTTTTTAAACTTATGACGCAAATCAGTTTATTTTCATATAAAAATTACATCACTTAGCATCCCGATTTTGATTATCTCGCTGCTCTATGCTCTTCACAGAAAGATACAGATAAAATAATAGACAACCACACCCCGCACTGATGCAGTGTTAAAAAAATTGGGTGATGAGAGTTCATGATTAAAGGAAAATATTGATCGGCAGGTATTATTGACGTCGACAGTTAATACTTATATTAGTTGTTTGATGATATCGACAATATAATCATTACTCAATTTTTTATTTAATTTATTATTACTGTACAAATTAAAGTTATTCATTCATACCATTACATTATCAGGGTAACTTCGGAGACGTATACAAAGCACGCCTAAAGACGACCAGCCAAGAAGTTGCAGTGAAGACTTGCAGAGTGGCGTTACCGGAGGAACAGAAGAGGACCTTCCTCCAAGAAGGGAGGATCCTCAAGCAGTACCAGCATCCGAACATCGTGAGACTCATCGGTATAGCGGTGCAGAAACAACCTATCATGATTGTCATGGAACTTGTGTCAGGTGAGATTTCCTTTCCATTGTGCGTAGGCGATACACGTGTCCTGTAGAATACCTAGAAAGGGTATTAGCGCGTAATAGATTACAAAAGTACTTATGTGTACAATAATGAAATGTGTTATGTGCTAAATTTTATTTTATGGATTGCATTACTACTAACCCTAGCCTGTAAGAATAGTTATAAGTTACTAACAAAATATGGATCAATCAATTGTAGTCCGAAATAAATTATTTTGAATTTTGAATTGAATTACATTGCTATGGAGCGCGAATCCACACGCGCTGTTTCCAATTCGTGTCAAAACTTTTAAAAGCTCATAAAATGTGCTTCTGTCATAAATTATCTAAAATACCGCTGCATTATTAGAACACATACAATGTAGTCGGGTGAACTTAAACGTCAGTTAGATAAAATAAGGAAAACACGTGGGTTGTAAACCATTCATCGCCGCAGTTAGCTCTTCTGTGCGTCTTCCGTAGGCGGCGCAAGACATGATACACGAGTTAAAATTAAATCTGCACTTTTATCTATATTGCCCTGTCCGGATATTTCTGGAACTGGAGAATTGTACGGAGAATCGAATAAACAGTGATTTTATATTTTGGGATAGATTTATCTTTTCAATGAGTACAAATTTATTTATTCTATCCGTAGAATAAATGCAAAGTTTGGGGCTAGAAGGTGCCGTGGCCAATGAATATTTATTTTCCTACCGCCATATTTTCATCCGCCACGCAGATGCGAATAGATCATTGTTTTGGTCTCATTTCTTATATTTATGCATATGTGATTCGACCGCTTACAATAAGACAAATAAACAATATAAATATGTTCCACCTTTGACGGTGACTCAATGATAACATTTTATTACTTATTAAATGAAACTCTGGAGAAATTTCTCCATAAACGACTTCAAACAACAAATTTGATAGTTTTAGGTGTGTTTCTCCATATACCACCGCCACACCTCACCTTCTAACCAACGTGGCATCCGTGGCTTTCAAGATCTTACCAACACCGCAACTTGTCTTCAAGTTTTGTAGTTCTCCTTGATGTAATGACAAGTGTGAAAATAATATATGTATATACTTAGTGTAGTTACAGCAATACTATGTTACTTTCCAGGCGGGTCCCTGCTGACGTTCCTGCGCACGCGCTCGTCGACGCTGGCCGCGCGCTCGCTGCTCGCCATGTGCCGGGACGCAGCCGCCGGCATGAGATACCTCGAGTCTAAGGTAACATATTTAATATTTCTGGAATTCTTTTGCTGCGGTTCTAATAATGCTGACATGAGTATGTGCAAAAGCTTGTACGGTACAAATTTAACAACCATAATGACAGGAATCAGCCAGTTAAACTAAATTATTATGACGGATAAAATTATTATGCGTAACTATATTATTATGCGTAAAAAGTAGAAACACCTATTGTCATTTATTTATGATTAATAGATAAAATTACCTGGAGGCCCTACCAAAAAAATAAAAAAGTATTTTTTTATTATGGTGCTCAATTAATTGAAATTCCCCAGAACTGCATCCACCGCGACCTGGCGGCGCGCAACTGCCTGATCGGCGACGACAACATCGTGAAGATCTCGGACTTCGGCATGTCTCGGGAGGAGGAGGAGTACATCGTGTCCGGAGGCATGAAGCAGATACCCATTAAGTGGACCGCGCCGGAGGCACTTAATTTTGGTAGGTAGTTATTCTATTGGCCACTTTCTATTGGATATAGTATTAGGTATATCCTTTATCTAGTACCCACGACACAAGCGTTTGCTTAGTGTGGGGCTAGATGGCGCTGTGTGCAATGTCCCGGAATATTTATATTTCTTCTAAATAGTGGATGCTCACTTGTATGACACCTCGCTCGTGCTGTTTCATGATAAAATGTTTACTAAAGCTTCTTCGGGAGTCGGGATCCCAGGTATAGGTAGGTACTTGGTTCATGCTAAAATTTCGACTATCGGTCACCCAGTGAAAAAGGAACATAGTGATATTGAGATTTAAAACCAGAGAACTATTGGCAAAAAAAAATAAAGGTAAATAAATAAAATTAAATTAAACTTACCTTACTTACTTACCCCTAAATATCTACCTCCTCACGCAAAAGTTCTCTAACTTGATTTTTTTATGTATTACAAGGGTTTTAGTAAATATTAAGTGTATATATCGGTTGGCAGGTAAATACACGTCCCTGTGCGACGTGTGGAGCTACGGCGTGCTGATGTGGGAGATCTTCTCGAAGGGAGACACGCCCTACGCCGGCATGTCCAACTCACGCGCAAGGGAGAAGATCGACACTGGTGAGAGACCTTTTCTTATTCTCTTTTTTTTTAAACAAGATAGTCTCACGCTTGACTACAACTCGCCTGATGTTAAGCAACGTTGTAATATACGATCTAGCGCGCTTGCCTAGAAGAAACCGATTAATATATCAGTGTTTATTCTGTACTTACTATCTTTTCTTTTTACTACACTATTGGTTGATACTGTATTATTATCTTCCTCTCTTAAGAAAGTTTGTCTGTGTGTATATGTGAGTGCATGTGTTTGTTTCTTCTTAACTATTAAAACCGACTGAAACGTTTCTATGATATTGGGTATGGAGATACATTTGACTTTAGAGGTTCTTTTTGTTTTGGATAAACGCAGGTACGCCATTAATTTAAAAATAAAACCACAGATAGGACAAATAAAGCTTTCAAAATGACAAGTACCAAACTTTCTCCCCAGGTTACCGCATGCCAGCTCCGGAGGGGTGTTCCGAGGATGTGTACGCGCTGATGCTGCGCTGCTGGGAGTACGAGCCAGACAAGCGGCCGCCCTTCCACCAGCTCTACACACTCATAGACAACATATACAATCGGTAACAACCGGCCTAGGAGTTTGAGAGATACCATTGGATACAATTTGGATGGGTTCAAGACTTATGTTGGGATCAGAAAAAGAAAATTCTAAAAACCATTCAAGCCCGTGTTACTTGTTTTATAAATATTCTATCAGTAGGTATACCTATCTGTAACAGGCAGAAGCAGCCTAGGACTTGGAAGAAAACTCTGGGCTAAAAAAGGGTCAAACAAACCTACGAACGAAACCCGGCAACTAGTTAAACAGCCTCACTGACATTATATAAAACCGGAAAAAGGGTTAGAGAAAATTATTGGATACATTTTGGACGGGAGCGCTACTCCACATAAATAAAGCTGTTAAGTTTCTGCAATTTGAAATTGAGAAACTGTAATGATGATGATTAATAATGAAATTTTAAGAGGTTCATCCAGAAAGGAAATACAGTGAAAGAGAAGTTGTGACTTGAGACAGACGAAACCAGTAAATTTCGAAAACCTATTGTAGGTATAGATCAAACAAAACATGTCATCAAAACTACAATAAGATTGATTGAGAAAAATGATTATGCAGCTATTCGTGTTTAAAATAAAAATTATACTTATGTACCTACATCAACATAATCATGTACCCATTTAAAACGGTACATAAGAAAATATGTTGTGTAGACGTAATGGAGTGTGTCACTTAATTCAAGTAAATAAAAGTGAATAGATCTCTCTTTGTTGATTCAATTTATATCAATTAAGGCATATGTAAAGTATGTATACAAATAATAAATAAGTACATAGCTTGTACGTAACATTGTGTGTTGTCTTATCAGTGTTTGACTGATGTTGTATTTTATCCAGTACAATTATTGACGGTGTGTAACGAATATAAATAAACGTTAACTTTAGGTCAAAATTCGACCTTTTATCTACAATTTATAACGCATTCGAAACCTAAAGTGATAGTGATTTGAAACATTTTATTGACTGACTTCAGATAACAGACCCAGGAATATACAGTAATGTGAAAGACAACTTGTTTGATTGGTTGTTACTTATATGTAATTAAACTAAGACTAACTTACTTTCAACTTTATCGTCTAAAGTTTTTGGAGTAAGTATACTTAATGAATATAAAATCTAGCAATTTTTAGACATCGTAATATTAACTCTACTAACGTAAGATGTTATATGTATGTATTGTAATCTGATGTTAGAATTGAGCTTCTATTTTATAAAGTTGTATTTTTAATATTTTAAGATTATATGAATTTGTGGCAATATGCATTAAATGTTGTGATATGTTTTGTGCTTCCGATCCAAGTATATTATGTAACTAAAATATTTTGAATAATGAATATTTTGTATGAATGTATTTTCTATGTATCTTTTAATTATATTTCTTGCCTAGTGTGTATTTGAATTTGAGTAAATGTAACAGAAAGTGAGATATCAAATGTTAGAATAAGTATTTTAATTACAAGTTTTATAAATCCTAGCTATAGATGTTATTGTACATATTTTTCATACATAACTATTAAAGTGCCACACATTTTTGGAAATATATTTGAGCTTTTCATTTATTCTTAGATTTTGTGATACCGTATTCTTTCTATTTTACAAGGTTTTAGGTACTCAAATACCTAAATAAATAGCTACTTATACAGAGATAAATAGATTCACGCTATTATTGAGCAAATTTGTAGATGTTAGTGTTTCTGTGCTCTTGGTAAATAAAGTCACGGATTAATAGTTAAACACTTAATGCCAACACTGTAAACATTTAAGCTGTTGCTTGCCGCGGCAGGAAATACTGCGGCTTTGCATTACAGGATACCAGGATACCTAGCGCAGAGCCCAGTAAAACCTTTTTTTTTACATGATATAGGCTTACGCTTGACTATAACTTGCCTGATAGTAAGCAACGTTATAGTCTACGATCTAGCGCGCTTGCCTAGAAGAAACCGGTTTACTCCCGACTAGATAAGAGTGATACAGAGTATCTCTAGGTTTACCTACCTGGAGATACTCTGTATTTATGTAGGTAGGTATGTACATACATAGATATGAAGTCTTTTCATAAATAAACGATTATGTATTACTATTATTACTGGAGCTAGCTGATATAAATATTCAAAAACAACACACTAATAACAAATACATATTTATTTACAACAATAGCTTACAGATACAGTTTGATAAGTTCGTCGCTGACGGCCGCCGGCGTCAGTATACCGATATCCGTGAATAGCAAGCTTATATACAAGGGGGGAGTATAGTCTACTAGAGGGTGCTCTTTTGACAGATCCTTGGAGTTTTTCAAAGTGCTGGTGAGATATTTGAACTCGTTGGGAAGGTCCTGCTGGTTCAGAGGGTAGATCCGGGAGAACTTGAAGCTCTCTGTTAAGACCATGACTGGTTTTTTTAGTTCGAGCGCTGCCATACCTATTGAGTATGTACCGATCTGGAATAAAATATTATTTTTTTAGTATGTATATCCCACCAACGTCCCTGGCAATGCCAAGGGTTTTTTGTATCTTATCTATGTATTTGATCTTGATTTGGAACAAAATATTTAGATGTCTAAGAAATAAGATGCAAGCTTCTAGTTGTTTGTCTGAGAGACAGCTTACCTATGATATTTGGCACGGAGAAGATACAATTGTATAATTATACCTATAACGCGAATTTATGTTTGTCGGTCTGGTTGTTCCTATTTCACCTCACAACCGAATAGCAAATCAATTTTAAATTATGAAGTCAATGAAGTCAAATATGAAGTCAGTTAGCCACTCAAGACAAGTTTTAATATTTCCGACGTAGTTCTGCTATAATGTTATTTTTCCTTTTGGCATGGTGATTGTAAAGGATCCCTAGTATGACATGGCTAGTTTTTATCCAGACATCACGCGAGCGAGGCCGCGGGTATCTACTAGTAGGAAATTACCTTGTTGCTGGAGCATTAGCATTTTGAACACTGACATTCATAGTTTTAACCACCATGTATACATATTAAGTATATAGTGTAAGTATATAGTGTAAGTATATAGTGTAAGTATATAGTGTAAGTATATAGTGTAAGTATATAGTGTAGTTACCTTTTTTTCTTTTTTATTTCTGTTCATTATTCACCTCTGATTGTGTCAGAGACCTTATGTAACTACTACATTTGTTTATTTATACATTGTAGTTACCTTGTTAATGACTCCTCCGTTCTCCGTGACCCCCTCGGCGCCGAGCATGACGAGGTCCACCTGCTCCATGATGGAGCCCACGGCCGAGTCCAGCACAAGCGTGGCGTCCACTCCTGCCTCCGACAGCTGCTGCTGCATCACCACTCTGGGGGAAGTGAAAAGGGAAATAAAAAAAACTAAGATTGTGTGGTTTATTCTTTCATTTTGTTGAGACATAGATAAATAATAATTCATGGGAAACATAATTAGATAAGTTGTCTACCCTAATGCAGATGATACTAAAGGTTTCAATACCCTTAGACAAAATAATGGCCATTTTGTATCGTCCTATCTTAGTGGAAACCTATGTCATAACATCTACCTGCATGCCAAATTTCAGCCCGATCCTTCCAGTGGTTTGGGCTCCCAAAACATGTGAATATATTTATATGATAGTCAACAATATGAAACTTACCCACTATTGTCTGGACCAGACATAGTAACATATACTTTGAATATAATGTTTGTTTTGGCCGCCTCTATCAGTGCTTGGAGAACGACTCTTGATCTTGAATGTGTAAGGATTTTCTGAAATTAAAAACATCAAAGAGATACACAACTGACTCTATTAAACAGTACTTACCTAAAGCCTGCAAGGAAAACCACAGTTGCAGTAAGCTCACTATCATAACAGATTAGTAAGAAAGAGATGAAATCAACAAAAAAATTAATACACAAAAGCTGCAACCAATTTATTAACAAATCCTATAGGTGTTTACTATCACCAATAATAAAAATCTGAAGACGCGGCCAGTTCTTGGATGGGTGTCCAAAATGTGACATTCTATTTTGTGGTGCATCTGCGGGTCGGATACCATGTTAAATTGTAGGTGCCACCTGTTTGTCAGTGCATGTCAGTCGTTAAGCCATGTCAGAGGCGTTTATAGCCTTAGGATTTGAAAAGTCTGACACTAGAATTGCCCACCTTGATATATAGAAGATTTTAAACAGTAGTGATATTAGAAAAATACTTACATATCCAACTCTAATAAAGGCAATGGCTTGTTTGGCAATCTTCGCTCGAGCCTCCATCAGCCTGTCCAGGAATATTCTACCTCTCTGCAACATTATCTGCTCACATTCTTCAAATGACTGCAAATAAAAAAAATATATAATTATAAATTTAGATATAAATACATACAATTTCAACTTTTATTGGAAAATATCGAAGAGAAAATGAGCATAAATAATCATGACAGCCAGGAACCTGCATATTTCTGATCACCATCCAGAATGCCTTAAACAACCATAGTGCTGGGTTAGCACTTGACAAAATAACTCATATTAAAAAAGAATTGTTTATTATGCAAGGACATATATAGTTAGAATTAACATAATCTTAATCTACCTATATATATAATCGACAATTATCTTTCCCAAGAGGAAGTAGGTGAAATATCAGGATCTTAAGGGTCTCTTTAAGTAAAAGTTCACTATATAGTTGATTATAATGTAATATTAAATAAAAAATATGTTTATTGGTCTGATTGTTGTAGTTTAGTACTACAATGGAGCAACAGATCATAGTGATTTTTGGTATGGTAATAGTAGTACAGGGTTCTCAGATTTATCTTGGCTATGTTTTGTCTCGAAACAACAAAAGCAAGCTTTTGTTGTTTCAAGTATGAAGTAAATTATAAACAACCAACTAACCGAAGTATCCAACTTAGCGAAGGTGATGAACCTCATGAACAGCTCACATCCTGATGAGATGGCAGTGACCGGCTGGTCACAGTGTTTCATTGCATCTACAGCTAGCTGCAGGTTCAAGTCCAGCTCCCGCACTGTGGCCACTGCAACATTAAAGGGACTTCTTTAGTATAAAATATGAAGGCACAAATGTGTATAAAAATATTGTTATATTTATCTGGTATCCATAGTTAGTCATTTACATAGTTAAGTAAAATAAAATATCTCAATAAAAATGTTTATAATTCACGTTTTCACTTGAGTACCTACATATTAAACAAATTGTAGAAAATTTTGTTAAGCCTAGTGAATCACTTACTATGAAAGTGAAATTTATACCCAAATTTAAATAATATTTGATGATTTTTTTATATTTTATTAGAGAGAGAAGTCATATAAAGGAGGTTTATTTTATGTTACTATCATCAGAAACACTAAATCCTAAATATAGCAGTAGGTACAGATGACAGGTTCAAGCATCAATATGAAGGTTCTTACATGGTGCAATAGTGGTGAAAGTAATATCACACTCTCAAAATTACCTTTGTAGTTTTCTATGACGGTCAGTAGAGTTTTGATAGCAGCGACACCGACTGATACATCCTCTTCTTCTTTTAGGATCTTCAAGAATATTTCTTGGACTTCTGAAAATGTATGATACTCTGATTTACTTCTGATTCTTTTACACGAGTCTAGTTTACCTGGATATTTAATGAATAATGTAGACAAATATGATTACCTTCTTTCTTCATATTGATATAATTCTATTAGTCAAGTAAATATAGAGAAAACAGGAATAAAATAAAAACAAAAGTTATTTATTTTTGTTTACGTGATCAACATAACCTCAAAATCTTAAAACCTTTGATAATCCGTCAGATGTCAGTTCAGTAAATTACAAATGTCAATATCATGTATTTGTTTTAGCTTTGGACGATATACTCGTTCTTCCATGTTGGAACCCGTTCTATCATCATCAACTATCACCGTGGTCAGTCCTTGGATGGCTGACCAAAAAGTGGCGCTTCCGCAGATCAGATGACATTTTAATTTGTAGAGATTTTTATACAGTAGATTTTACGCTATATTCTGATATAGCCCTGATATGGCCCCTAAGGTGATATCACAGTCAGTTCATAAGAGTTAAACCATTTGCACACGAATTGAGCAATCCGTATCTAACTAAAAGGAGCAGCATGGAATCAACTCAACTTCTATAAAAAGAAGGCATCCGATGATGATGACACGATATGGACCCTTAGATTCACTTACAACTTAAGTAGGTAGGTACAACCATAGGTACAATACAACCCAAGAAGCGTTAGGTATCAATCAATCCACCATCTTATGAATAGTTAATTCCTAGGTTGAAATCGCAACACACATGTCCAGTCTCACGGTTAATTCAGTTTTGGGATAAGTACTTTTCATTTCAGACTGTGTTTGGGCTGACATGGTGTTAGTGAATACTTACTAGCGTGACTTATGACTAAAACCTACTGATTAACTTTTTTATAAATTGTATAATTAGATTGCTTTCCTTACAGCGTCAGTATTTGACGACTCATTGTTTTTTTATCACGTAGGTACCTACCTAAGAGCCATCTACTTATCTTAGTACAATAGGTACGATTTCCAGAATTAGCTACCTCATTTTCACGGTGTGCAAGAGGAAATGACTGGCCGGTATCACAAACATCGCAAGTCGAGGGAAAGGCATGGCCGTCGGTTGCCAACAAATGCAGTGTTAAAGACTGCCTTACCGTCGAATGGCTAACACGTCTTTATGTCTTGCAATCTTTGTTTAGTTTACGTTCCATGTTTACAAAACTGTAAGGAAGTGACGGTATTGACGATCGATTGTGTTAACTCGCCACAGTCATGGGAAATACTGCATCTGTGAAGTTGAACGAAAAAAGGCGATGGCAGTAAGTGTTTATACATTACTTTATATAGCGCATTTAACTTACTTATTTAAACAAATAGTATTATGATGTGAACGTTGGTTTTAAATTACAAAGTTCATGATAACAATGTCTAATGATGCCCGTGTTGGCTGACATTAACGATTAGTTTAATCTGTTTGATATTTATAAGGTGACTTTACATGGAAACAAGTCGACATCTCATTTAATCTATCGCATGATATTGTATGACATTCATCTATCTTGTTATATTTATGGAGTCTTAGGCAGTACTTAATTAATAACTGAAACAATTATGTTTCTATGATGGATCCACTTGAATAAAATACCCCTGATTATAAGCAATATTCTAGCTTTCAATCAGGCGGTTGCCTAGAAGAAATCTTTCCTACGTCTGAATTCAGGCCTATCAAGCAAAAAGTACTTTACTTAAAGGAAGGTAATCGGTAATAAAATGTCGGTACCAATTAATAAAATAGTGTAAACACAAACCGGATCCGGATATAATACCGGAGCGGAAATATAGTGTAATAACTAACTTATGTGTCTAACGGAAATTAAGGATTGACTATTATTAAGTCCTTCGATACGCCCTACATACGCAGGTGTATAGTAGTAGCACAGAATACAGAGTACAAGTAGTAGGTAAGCTTATTAATAAAACGTAAAAATCTCGATTCATGTTTTGCGCTTACCGATCATCACATTAAGTAGATCCATCGGGTTTTTTTATTTATTTTTTCATGGGGGTTTAACCGTTTTACCGACTACTCCAAATCGACATAATTTCCTTCTGCCTTATGTGACTAAGGCATGACGTCGTCAGTTTTGAAGCTGTATTGTCCTACATGTATAGGAAAATCGATTTTGGGTGTAGAACACCTGGGTTTTCCTACAAAAACTAGACTAAATGAGGTACTTAGGTAGGTACATGCATGAATCATTAATAAATTCTCGATCTAATTTTGAAGCTTCGATTAAATTAACTATCATTTGTAATACTCATGCTTAAAGGCACAATATGAAGGCACATACTATGTTTGTTCATATCTAGAGGAAGAACCTTGGCAAGAAGTAGGTAGGTAATATTAGGTACCAGGTACATACATAACCTATTTTTGCGCAGTCACATATGATTATCTGACACACCTCTAATGACTTCATTTATTGCTGTATGCATTATAATTTGCACATAATGTTTAATGCCGACTCTGACAAAACCTTGCAAGTTAGCTCGCTTGCAATTTGCCTTGGATTAATTATTTATGAGCCGTGAAAATGTCTAAGTTGGTACTTAATTTCGAGTAATTCGTGGAATTGCATTGATTAGTGAAGCGCATATTTGCATCCACAATTGCATTGGTTTTTTTCCATGTTAGTTCTAGTTTCACGCCAATTTCATTCAATCTTACATCATCATCACCAGCCCACGGTCGTTCACTTCTGGACATAGGCCTCTCCCAAGGCACGCCACTCAGCCCGACTTTGTGCTTCTCGTCTCCACCTGTTCCTTGCTAAAAAAAAATCTTTAATAGGAATTAACTGTTTTCTTTTTCTCGTATATTTTAGCCGTACTATTGATTGTACTCTGTATGCTGTGGTATTGGTAGGCTATTGGCTACATACCTAGATATCAATCTAAAATGTCTATCAATAAAAATAAAAAATAAAAAATCCGCGACATTGCACACAGCGCCATCTAGCCCCACACTAAGCTAACGCTTGTGTCGTGGGTACTAGATAACAGATATAATACTTATATACTTTTTTGTTGTAAATATTTACTTATTATACATACAGACGACCAGACTCAACAAAGTAATCATAAATTTTAATATCAATGATGCAAAATATAGATTAAAGTAATCTATTGCCAATATAAAAAACGCATTTGCAGTATTGAGAGATAAAAATTAGTAAACGGTCATATAATATTTGCGCATAAAAATCTATGCAGTAGGTATTGCAGTAGCAAAATTGCATCGGCAAGGATGAAGCAATGCAAACACTTTCTAACCGAGTTACTTTCACACTCACATGGTCACAATGCCACTATTCGAGATTACAACATTAGATTATTATGTGCAAGAAACCGCTAAACTATTATAATGCTTACCTACCGCACACCGATCAATATCAGTTCAATATAAACCTTATTACACAGTGTCAAAGTAGATATTTCCATGAAGTGTAAGTGGTAGGTTCTTGTAGTGTGGTTGCTTCACCATCAGTCAGTGGATGACAGGTATTAGCCGGTGTTTTGTCAGCTCGCTATATCTTGCAAAACGTGGATTGACAATGATTGGCACGGCTAGGGTTTGATTGGATGTAGGTACTTAGGATTAATTTTTGTTATATTGAAGGGGCAAATATTAAACTACTTAGGCAATTGTAAAACGTCCGTTTCGTTATTATTTATCTTACTAATTGATACCAGTGGCTTCGCTATTTTTATGTCGGGATAAAAAGTAGTCTATGTCACTCTCTAGACAAAGGGTAATAGTATTCTTTGCTCTAGACGTTATGTCTCTACGTTATGTCATTCGACATAAGTGTGACGTGTAAGAGGAACAAAGAGACGTATATATAATACATATAAACCAAGAAGCATAATTCCGCTTTCATGTAGTACGATGCAAGCTGGTATCAGCAATCATGGCTATAAAAAAATGTGTCTTAAGTGACATTTAAATGTACACTAGCATAAAAGCACCAACATATCAAGGTACTATAGTGACTAGATAGACCTAGGCTATGTCTGGAGATAGGCAGGGTATCGGAGCTCTGAACGCCCTTGGTTTGAACCTGACCCTGCGCACGCGCATGCAACTGTCGTGCGGACGCCATGCCTCACTTGACTAATACATAATTAGTATGTAAGTCATTACGTGCTGTTCTTTCTAGTTCATACTGGAAATAGGATTAAACACTAGACACTAGTTCAAAGTTTCTTAAACACGCGTACCTATCAAAAATCTAATACGTATCTACATAACGTCAATTCATCATAAAAATTAAAATGTGTGCAAAAAGCAGTAAACTATAAATTACATTTTTAAATCTAAATTTTAAATATCAATCATATAATTTGTCTAGTTCCAGTACCATCTAAGTATTAGCTTTACAAGTTTACTCATCAAAGTACAAAACTAATCTTACAAAATTACCCTTCTTTATAAATCTTAATGATGTCTAAGACGTCTAGCAACTTACCAGCAATTATTGAGCATACTTATCTACCTTCCAGTTAAGTCATAACAAAAAAGCCTCTGACTGCCACAGACAGCGTGACTAGCACATAACAGAGCAAAGCTGCTACTTATTCATGAAATAAGTCCACGGTAAAGTTTGAAACTAACATTTTATAGTTATTAGATGCTATTATCGCCTCGGAGGAAGGACAAGCCTGGAGTCATAGTAATAAATTGAACGTGTTCTGTATGTCTGCACTCTTTCGACTTATGTGCGCACCAACGCGGAAGAAAGAGATAACTAGTTACTATATAGATCACCTTCAAATGACAGTGTAGCCGTTTTTTAATACCTCAATTTAGTGATGTGCCTACGACGTACGAAATAAAAATCCGAAACCGAACCGAAACATACATTCTGTTCTGTCACGTTAACGATTATTCTAGTAGTTTCGCTAACTAAACCATATTAAAGTGACGTAATTGTAACATGTTTTCAAAATCGATCTTTTAGGCATAGTTAGAACTAGGTGAGAAAACCTGGAAAAGGATTGTGTAGTTCGAAATAAATAAAATAACTCAGATAACTTTTGTAGGTTTTTATTTACTGACCCTTAAACAATACAGTTTTATTTAAAAAATTACGTACTTTATCTTGTGGTTGTATAAGTTGCTAAGTCATATAATGAATTTTCGTTTTTAAGTATGTCTCGGCTATGGCTTTTATGAGTAGATTTCTATGATTATCAATATTCCACTGATCAATACTATGTTGAAATAATTGTTTGAATAAATTACTACTATTGGCAAAACCGAGACCCGATTTTAACCGAATTCAGAACAATTGTGCACAACACTATAAACCAAACTTTTGCGTATTTTTAACATATAATGGCAAAATTTAATTGTTTTCCTCCAAAATGAGGTTCTAAAAGAGTAGAAATTTGTTATATTTTAATATTTTGATTCAGTTTTGTATTGTTTTGTGGAAAATGATAAAAAACTCTAACCTGTGAAATGACAAGCTCTGGATTTCGTCACTTTTCTTCGAAGCATGGCTCTTACAGCCATAGGCAACGCACGCCATTTGTTCTTCAGTAGAAAACACTTCTCAAACAAACTCATTTAACCAAATATTCCAAAGATTCACGGTATATTCGCCAAAAATCCAAATCCACAGCTAGTATCCAAATTGGTTACTCGAGCTAGAAAAACCGGCTTCACTAACGTAAAGGGCCGAACAGATTGTATATAGTTGTCTCTTTTTAGCACACTAAAAACATTAATTAAAAAGAGAGGTTCCGATAGTGCGCCACACTTCAACTTATTACTATGTCTCCAGGCTTGTCCTTCCTCCGAGATTATCGCGCAGTAATGGCGCCATGCTTCATAAAACGGGCTATAAAATTTCTTGCGGAGGTTTCAACATTGACATTGCCATTGGTGGCGACCTCTCTCAACATCTAGGGCACGGCTGTCGTCTGTAATGATCTAACTGATCCAATATCATAATTACTATGACTATCACAGCTACGAGGGATTATGATCGATGGGATTGTGCCGGTTCTTATATGGCTAGAAAAGTGGTAGGTACGGTTTTGCAATTGGTTTTGTTATGTTTGTTGTAGGCCATGTACGTACGTTGTACATAATACTGTACATGTAGTTCTTGTAACCAAGAGAGTGTATGATACTCGTTATATCGTAGGACATGTAAATATTTGTATTTCTTAAACTGTCTTAGTGTTTATTTTACTTGTGACGGCTAGGTATGAAACGTGTAGGTAGAAACAAATAATAGATAATATAAGAAAATATTGTACACATACATACTAGTTTAAGTTTAAGATTTTATATTAAGTTTTAGATTTTAGAAAATTTAGTTTTAATCTTAGCAACGCCCTAATTCCCCTCTTAACAGGGTAAATGTAAATACATTTAAGTATGCTAATAAAGAAATTTGAAATTTGAGCAAACATATGTACACATATATATATGTATCTTGGGCAACTAGTGTGCTGATATGTTTCCGACGCAAAACTTCTTAACACGTAAACTTAATCGCTTGACCCAACAGATAAAATGTATCATGAGTGGTCACACCATCAACGGGTTAGATGTGTTTTTATTATGGTATTCGTTATCTCTTATAGTTTATAAAATATGTATGTTTACGCAAATTGATAATGGTGGTCCGTAGTACGATCGCAGAATACAGTTACGATTAAAAACGTTCGACTTGTGATGACATGAAGCAAAGAGATAACTATAGATAAAACCAATATCACCACCATTTAGAGTCGATCACGCGTTACTGCTTTATTTATTTTCTTTGAGCCGCGTGACAGTGTAGGTAGATTACTGAACATTTAGTATTATTGATAAGGTAAAAGTTGATATGAGAACAGATCGCAGTCTCCGCATCCTTTAGTTGACTTTCAGAGCTCGTCGGAGCTCCATAGCCTCTCTCTCCCACACATTGCAATATTGGAAAACCTTTTGGAAAATTCCATTCGCAATAAAATGCATTAAGACTTTTTGTTAAACAAAGAGTTTGCATACTAAATTTTAAAAAGCAACCTGTGATAAATTTTGATCTCTATTCCCCGTTTTGAAAATGGAATTCCTGACACGCAAAGTCAAATCCAACGGTCAATTTGACCCGCGTCAAATTAATGGCGAAAGTAATTCGCGGAAGACTTGTAAACGGTAAGCTTTTTTAAATTATTATAACAAGAACATACATATTATTATTGTGTCTAAATTAATCAGAAACAGCTATCTGATATCTGTTCATTCTGGCATGACATGTCAAATTTTCAGCGCAATATGTCGCGAAAACGCACCAAATATTTCCGCGAAGACTTCAGAACTTCATGGAGCCCAGCGTACTAAGGGTTATTACTTAAATGTTGACTAATTTTATTTTTATTCACTGTTACTATAACAGTGTCCAAGTCTCTGGAAGCTGCCCGGGCCGGCTACAGACAGTTCGTACCAATCACGCCCTTCAAGTACGTCTCAGCTACGTAACATATTCAGTATGTAGCTTAGATATTAGCTCGAGTTTGTAGAGTATCTCCATATGTTAATATTTGTAGGGGAGTATCTATTTATTTATTTATTCATAATTGCTCACATACAATTTAAAAAAAAATACATGTTTTTATTTTGTCAATAAAAAAAACGTGAGGAAATCAAATACCTAGTACTTATAATCTTCGAGTATTATTTCCTGCCTTGCTCAATTTAAAATAGTAAATTTTAGAGCGATGTAAAATTCAAATCTATGGATTAAAACGATTAATAACCATTCACGATGAATTAAGGAGATGAAGCCATTAGGCTATACAGCTATCGCCCACTGCTGAGCATAGGCACTCTCCTAGTACGCCACTGTATGGGTATATCTACCCAAATATAACATCGTTCTCCTCGGTCTGGTACAAGGTGTATGATTGGTCTATGCTGAGATCACGCCATGCCACCATCGTGACAGCCACGGCTGATGAAACTGTTACATCAGCAGTTCATAGCATCTAGATACGACTCATGATTATATCACCATAATGTTGCCAAGGAGTTATCTGTGTAAAAAATAATTACATGATTTTTTATTGCTCAATACTCACATAACGTGTTTGTCACATTGATTTTGTTGTAGAAATTACATGAAATGAAATATATATTTTCCCCCTATTTTCAGTTTTGTTACTACATGCCAAACGATCAGACAATGTAGCCTTAAATTTAAAACAATACCGCGAGTAACGCAGCGAGGCGCAACTAGTCATAAATATTGAGTACCAATTTAGCGCAGGTTGTAAGGTGACTCCCAAGAGTTCAGTAAAGTTCCGCGTGCTGTCATTAATCTCGTCTTATCTCTTATCATTTGCACATGAACTTAATTTGTCCGAATTATAGTCCGAGTCAATTTTATTGTGCATTAAGTTACTGTTTTTTAATAATTTTATGTCACAAAGAAAATGGTTTTAGTGGGACTAAAATGTAGCTTAGGCATTTATATAGATACCTAGTGACTTGCTAACATGACGGCCTTACGGCCAAGGTAAAAGTAAAAAATTAAAACACTTAAAAAACTAAGATCGAAAACTGTGCCAAAATTTTAGTAGATTATTATTTTGACTCTCATTTTACAAATACTATTTTATAAAGTTTGAAATAAGTAAATGTTTATTTCAGATATTAAATAAGAATGTATGACGTGTCACAATCCAAACATTGCTCGGCGGATGGCAAGCCGTGCCCCGTTACGGATTTATTTAGGTAGGCTCTAGCTTGTATAATATCTAGATTGGTGGATTACTTTTGTGCTAGTTTTAAATATTGTGCAGTAGTTGGGCTTCTTTTTGGATTAGTGACGAAAACTCTTTCATTCGCCCAGATTTTTAATTGGATATGAATAAAAGAAGTTTTAATATCACTTAATATTAGCATTCATAAGTTTTCATATGTAGATGTTCAACTAAGTTTATGAAAGTCCTTGCTAAATCGTAGCACTTCCTTGCGTAGCTACATCGTAGCACGGCTGTTCTAGCGTAGCTGTAGCATCGGCGTAGCACATTATGTATTCTGGGGTAGCACACAGCTAGAGCGAGGAAATACTATTTTGGTAGCAGGATGATAAACAAAATACAAAAAAATAACGCATTGACATAGTTTTTTTTATCTCGGAAAATATAATATATGCAAGTAATTTCGTAAATATGACTGTAAACAAAAGAAGAACAATATTTTTCTTACAAAAATATACATGAGGAAGGCAACGGTTTTTTTTTGTAATCAAACACAGACATTTGAAACCGGTTTAAAATCTACATAAAATGCTAATCTTGGTAAAACCAAGGTACAATGTGAGGAATTTCTTACTATCCGGAAGTCTGGTGGAGTGCTTTTGTTCGGAAGTGCAGTGCATTCCAAAAGAGAACCCTAAAATTTACATAAATATTTAATATACCATCTCAACGGAAGGTAGCATACCACAACATATAAATGAAAACGGTATAAAATATTACACGGTGCAATCTATTTTTGCAGAATTTCAAAGTAATATATTTCCTATAAAAAAGATTCTCTATACTACGTTTATAAGCTGCGTATCACACAAAGACGCTTGCATTTACTTTACATACAGAAAGGCAATTTAAATGTGAACCGAATGGCCTGATATTAGAAATACCTATAGGTTGTACTACAGCCATATCGCAATTCAGTACTTCATGCAATTAGCACATTTCGTATCAAAACAAACCACATTGTGTAGGCGAACCAGATATAATGCATTTAAATAAATTAATACCTATACAGAAAGGACAATGACCGAACAAATTGGCACAAAAATTTTAACGTCTGACAAGTAGTAAATTTTTTAATTATTTTGTTTTGATTAGTTTTGAAACCCTTATGCGTAAATGTGAAAAAGAATTGCATACGATGTACAAAGTATTCTCTTATCTAAACATATACATACGTATCTAGTTCTAAGGTCCACTATCTACGTAAATAGCAGACCACGTCTCTTATCAATATACAAGTAATGGAATATTTTAATGCGAGTGCAATTAGCGTATGTTCACATTCACACCGCTCCAGTTCGCACGGCGCGCGTTGACCTCAGCGCCATCTGTTATCGTTGCGGTGCACCGCACCAGTGGTGTGCTATCTGAAAAGTTTTTCCGCTTTCCCAGCAGCGAGACAGCGATGAGTCCGGCGCCCCCCGCACACCGAGACAAAAGTGGCGCCTCGTACGGTGGCGGCAAGCAGTCGCTGTTTGCGAGCGGAGGCAAGAGTGCGTGCGACATGGAACGCGACCGCATCGGCGTGTGGGGCTCCGGCGACGGCCAGGCCGCCAGCCGGGTGTCCGGCCTGGACCGGCTCAAGCACCCCGGCCTCAACAAGGTAATATATTCTTGTTGATTTGCATGCCTCGTAATTCGGTTAGGTCATGGTTGCACGCGTGCTACGGAAGTGTTTGCCCCGGTCATCTGTTCCGAGTACTTAGTTCCGAGTGGAGTAGCCGGCTCACGCCACTGCTCCTATTGTCATGCTAATGTTTCGAGCGAGTGTTTGTTTCCCGCCGCACAACTTGGAGGCGTCAACAAACTTTTCACCGGAACTCGAGAATGTTTGTTTGCGAAACTAACGTTATTTTAGGTGTAGCGTAATTATGTTTGCTTGACGATAAAATTATTAGCGTAGTCACAAGGAGCAAACAATAACTTGTGGCGATTGCGTAGAGTAAGAGCCATTAGCGGCCACTACTGAGTAATGTTTGCAATCAAGCTAAGTTGGAAATAAATTAGAATTTACAGGCAATAAAATACTTTACATTGCTAACTAACGATATAATTATTGTCTGGTAAATAGATCAATGGTCACTAGTCAATTATCTTAGTAAAGCGTCCGGACTTCCGTATCTATAAAAAATCTGGAACACACAAGTTCATTGTTAATCGTACTGACAAGGACAATATCCTCAATAAATAAAACATTGAGGTAGTTTGATTGGCAAGAACCTCTTCATCTACATATCTTGAGATCACGAAAATGATTTATTGTTTCGGTATGACGTAGTTTTATTTCGATTACAATCTATATTGCATCTGCACTGATAAAATACACGCAACTGAATTGTTTCTCTCGATCTTATCATTCAAGATGTTTTGGTATAAATAACTACTTACGTTTTTGCTGTTTAATTACAATAGACGTAAACGCAATACCAATCTTACCATCAACATAAAGTATGCTATTAAAATGCTAATTTATATTATAACTAAGGTAGCTATAATCTTTAAACGATTTAATAAGCATTTATAAATGTACCAAGCGATTTAGAATGAGAACATTTTAATTTTGCAAATGTCCATTAATCGTTCTTAATATAGGAAGTTTCCTTAAACCCACGATGAATCAATATTATGTCTTCATAAAGTGCTAATTACTGTTGTCGTAAGACTACACATATAGCTTTATTATAATCCTACTCGCATACTACTATATTGAAGTAACATGACAGAGCAATGTAGGTATTTACATATCACTTCTACACATAATAACCATTGAATGCAATAGTCATTATTGTAATGAAAAGTAAACATAATCTACATATATTAGTTCAAATGCAATACAAGAAAAAACAAACCTGAATCAAACCATTATAAAAATATCGTTTTTAGCGCATGATTTTTTTATAAGAGAGTGAAATTCTTACTCTTATTCTTTTGGCCAAGAGACCAGAGGGTTTTAAAATGTATTGCGATATTTAAGCAGAAGGAACTAATGGGGTTTGAAGAGCGCAGGGGTGCAATTATTTTCTATACAGTCTGGATAAGGGTGCCATGTATATGCAATCATACATATTATAGCTGTAGCTTTGGCTTTACATTTATCTCGTACTAGTAGCGCCTAAAGGAATCACTTGCATTCTGGTTAAAAAAAAAACAGTCGAATGAGAGCCTCCTTGATTAATTCATAATACACATAACACATTACCTTTTTTAAAATATTAACTCTAAAACTCTCTTATATTTAACATTTTTATTATTAAAATTCAGTACGGAGTTATGTTTTATGTGTTGTTTGTTTCATTGAAGAACTTGAGATGTTATGAATCCAGGTCTCTTGTATATATTACATATCCAATTCGTACCAAATAATATCAAGTATTTTAATATTAAAAATTTCGTGAGACAAATCAAGTTATATTAAATGTGAACTTGAAAATGTAACAACCATTTTCACAGTCACATGTGGAAACATAAAACCTTCAAATTGATATTAGTGTGATGCATGAATTGAATATGAAGGTTTGCTCCGTGACTCGATTAGTTGTTGACGTCAGCATATTTCCCTGTGAAAGACATATCTTGCATGACTGGGGCTTTTTGGTGTAGTCATGAATAATATAGACGCAATATCATGATTTTTGTTATTTTAATAAATATAACTATATTTGGCATAAAATCATTAGAATCAACCATGTGATTTGAAAATAATAATAGTGCCACAATTTTCTACTATCTCCATTAATATGGACTAATTTTTTTTTTCATAATATTAGTCGTTATGACACATACTCAAACTTATGTTTAATCATTCATCGCTAAAATTTCATCAGCATGTACGCAAGATGAATAATCGCAGGTAAAACATACCTATAGAATAGCATTGTATATTCCAAGACATTTCATTTCATTACACCATGTCTTTTTCCTTTATATACAAAAAAGGCGTAATGAGTATTAATTTTGAGGTATTTGTCTATAAATATCCTATCAGTCGACGATCTTAGAGTGGAAGTCAGTGACCGAAGTGCGGAAAATCCAAGCCAAGATTTTCCCAGTATTGAACTCATTTATAAACGTTAAGGAAAATGGAACAGCTACAATCATATCTCATCTAATACGGCGCCATCAATATTGTATCAGATCTAGACTTAGGTATAGTTTTCTGGCGTCGGGTAATATTTGCTTTTATAGACATTGTTGTCTATACGTATTTTTTTCAGGCCAAATCCCTGTCCCACCTGTATCTCAGTTGAAGTAATTAATTATTTTTATACTAAAAATACAAATATGTACATAAGGAATACTCGTAGCATAACTAAATATCTATATCCGATAGATAAAAAGTAAGCAGTAAGTCATTCATGTTAGGTCACATCAATACAGCCATATTTCAGCTATCAATTTGACTGGGGTAAGCGGTGGCGTGACAATATCAGGCCTCCGCCCGCCTGGCCTGCCTTAGGTCCCAACACACTGACTGAGTAGGTTATTAACATTGACTAGAATGGTCCTCTAACCGTGAGACGGGTATAATAAGAGATCATCTATACAGACCTTTTCTGTCCAAGTTTAAATTATTGTATGTAATTGAGCTAATAAAAAGCTAATAGTTTGGTGCAATTACTCGTAAGAGGATAAAAAATAAGTCTGATTTTATTGTATTTAATTCATTTAGTAACTCTCTTAAATCCAAACAGCAAAAATCCTTTCTCTTCTGCACAGTCAGATAAATAATAAATCTAATATATACCTAAACCTGGTCGCTCGATAAACCACCCTCCCCAAATGTATTCTTTTGAATTAAAGGTCGACTGGCGATGTTCGCTTTAACCTAATCAAATTTACCCTCAGTACACGTGGCAATAAAGTTAGAAAAGAGTTTCCGTAATAATATTTGCCATTTACTTTGATAACACGTACCTAGCGTGAAAAAGTTAAACATCTTTTTATTATCTTACGCTTAAGCTTACATATTTCTCGCAAGTATTCTAAAACAGCCGGGCTGTATATGTTACGACAAGTCGCATATATGTATCTCGTAAGTTCGTTGATATTTGTTCCTTTTTCATTCCGCTACAGACAAACCCACGGATCTTTACTTTTATCTCGATACAATGCGGGCCAAGCCTCGGGCATCCACTAGTCTAACATAAGTAACTATCTTTATAAAGATAAATCTTTGCGAATGTTTGCTTATTATCTAATAATGTAATATTTTTTTGGTGTAAATAAGTCCTGAATGTTACATAATATGTGCCTGGCAAGGAACTGAAACTTGACGTCACTTGGCCTGACTTGTCGATAACTTGCCTGAAGCCTCGCGTCGGTTACCTGGGCAACTTGGACCTCCACTTCTAAGGTTTCTTGGCACCTGATGTACACGAGTTTTCTCGAATATTGATAATTCTGTGATGTTGATACATGGAATAGTCATATTTATACCTTATTTTAGTTTTCTCAACTTAGCATGTCGTTTAGACGTTACCTTAGTCATATATGTACAGGTTTTTTTTTATATAAATTGATTGAATTATTTTTATTTATTTATTGTACACTTGCCCACAGCACTTACAGTTTCCCAAAGCGTGTTTTAGACCAATTGTCAGAATATGTTTTTCAAATATCTAAAACGTTGAACAACCAAGTAGGTATACTTATCATGTTTTTTAAGCTATTAATGTCCACACGAATAAAAGTGTTTATGTTTGGCAGTCAGGAACATTATAATTTCATTTCTCAATTTGCCTTAAATATTTGAAACGTTTCAGTATAATTTCTAGAATAACAGCTTTGAATAACAATAAGCCTTTACGTCGTAAATTCCATGATTAATCTCATCGTTCGTTTCAGGTTAAGCTTCTTATCCTCTGTAAACCTGGTTAAATTACGTCGTCCACTGCAGAGGCAAACGTGAAATGAACTAAAAAGGAAAATGTTTTCATTATTTTGAAGATATTTAAAAAAAAAGGAACAATTATAATATTTTCATACACCATATTTATATTTTTTCTGAATCTGGACAGAAAAGCTAACTTATTTAGATTTACGTCAGGGTTTCATATAACATGAGATATGTCATACCTATATGATTTTGGATATATTTACCTACTCAGAAAATGGGAACTCTCGAGCTGTTCTCGTTTCTAAAATTACAAAAGCTTTTTCATATAAATTCAACAAATGTAACATTTGTCATGAAAATATCGGATATATATATTATTTATTATACATATACCTATATATAATTTCCTTCACCAACGATACTAATTCAATGAGCATCTTCTATCTTTTCTATAAACTTGTAGGTGTGTTTGTCCAGTAGGTAAGCCTTTAGATTTAGGTCAAATTTCTAGGGCGAGCGGGCGTAATGCGGTACCAATAGCAATAGACATAACTGTGGCTCACAATAAACATAAGTTGGTAAAAATGTATGCCTAAACATAGCAGATTTTGGGTTGCGAATAACAGTACCTATACTGATTATGGAATTTCAACTGCTATAAGATGGTAAAACAAATTTTAAGCGGAAGGAAAATTGTTCAATATTAATAAATCACGGTAACAGAAGCTTAACAAGTGATTGAAGAAGAGGAACAATTACAGACTTGGGAATTAAATTCCTTTGTTCGCTAACTTGTATCAGAAACTGACGTAGAACAGCGAGAGTTAATAAAATTTGCAAGTTTAATGTAGGTATCTCGGAATTTGTTCACTCGCGGATTTTTGCATTTTACGCTTTTCGCGTAAAATGGGGTAGATTTTGGAATTTTTACTTTTTACAAAACAAATGCGGAAAAACCGAAGAAGAAGTGTAAACAGACTAGGAAGTCAACTCAGACAATATTGCGAAAGGAAGCTTGTAGGTAATACTGTCATCTATTTAAGCGCATATTGCATTTAAATTCTCGCAGATTGCCGTGTAAATACATTACATCGTTATCAGAGCTTTATCCGATATACAAACAAACAGCTCTCGTAATTTAGGCTGTATCGCATAAAGCCGTAGAAGCGATCGAGCAAATATTGTGATTAGAATAGCACTTGTACGGGGAGGATTACCGTCGCCATGGGGACGATGATAGCAGGCGAGATCGTAAAGCGGGTTTATGGGGTTATTTGTAGATATATAGGTGGTAGAAATATGACAATTTGTAAAGGGGCAGATTTTTATTTGAGCTTGCAGGTATTTGAATACCTCCGTGTAACGTCCTTTTTATATTTCGTGATCTTTTGGCCAAACACGATTTCATAAGAAGTATTTTTTTACAACCGTCCGTTACAACCGTCACCCTTGATTGTTTGCCTGTCTGATTGGTTTGGTTTGGTAATAGTATAGCTATTGGGTCCTGAGAGTAATATAGGCTATACTTATGTCCCTATATAACTCGAACGAAACCATGGGAATTCACTAGTGAAAGTTATCAAAATTTATGTTCACACCAATGACTTCATTTATTTACTGCTTTCTGGATTCTCACAATACACATTATATGAATATAATAGGCAATAATACGGTAAATGTATATGAGATTGCATAAAAATGAAATCTGATTCATAAATTTAAAAATACCTATATTACAAAGCGAGTTAGCGACATTGGTCGAATCAGGAATGATCATATTTTACGAACACATACATACAATGTACATGTTTATAAATGACTAAGATCAAAAATGCTAAGTCATGTTGTGTAAACAAATATTTGAATCTTGTTTTCGCCTCACCCTTTATATTGTAATCATAATTTCATCTTGTTCAGGCTTGTTCCATGCATAATATAGGCAGCTTTAGAGTGGCTTAGCGTAGAGCCTGCTGTATTTGTTATTATGATGGAGAGCCATCATTTGCTCGTCAGTGCGTCGCCATGGTAACCAGATAATGGCACTACTAACACTTTGCCATTCGCACCATGGGTGTTGGTGTAGCAATAAACCAGTCTTTGTTTCCGCGCTCCAACGAACCATTGGTTTTCAGTGGGTCACCGCGATATTTTCTGCAGTCGTTAGATTGTATCGGCCACTTTTTCAGCAGTTGTTAGAATATTGATTCTCTCGTAATTGCTACTTGTTTGGCTCCAATAATATCACAAGGCTTTTTTTAAGCACGTTTATTTTTTATTCGCTCTATTCTGTTAAATAATGGTCATCTTGTATTAGTAAATTGCTTTATCACGTTTATTTGATTTTTACGTTAAAATCGTGAATCGCATGTTCCTATAGAATTGTCCTATAATATGTGTTTTTGTATGTTACTTTGCAAATATGAAATTAGAAACATGTAAAAAAAGCCTGAGGCCTGATAAATTACGACGGATCTGTTAAATAAAATCAAGGCAACAAGATATGTAGAGTACGGATGTAATAACTATTTAGTATCTGCTGTTATAAAACTTATTTGTATTAGCATTTAATTAAGGTGATTGTGTGCAAATGTTAGTAGATCAGCCTTGTGCCTTGATCCCATTATGCAGGTGTCCTATGTCCTAGGCTAGCAGCTTTCAGTCTAGTGCCAGTGTGTGGTCTACACATTGTCTGCACTCGTGACTTAGCAATATACGAGTCATGGTCAAAATTAATCTGGTATTGCACTTTTTATTCGGATAAATGTTAAGTATACTTGTTGCTACGTTTTATTGTTTGCCTCTAAATATATTTTTTTTTTTACAAAAGTCGAAATCGCAACGTACGCATTAACTTTATTAATTCTCCCCTAATTTTCTTGAAAAAGTAATTGGCCCTGAATCGTAATTAAGGGTACAGCGTAAAAATACGAGCTAATTCACTTTTTCTGCTGAATCGTTTATTCAGTTCAGCAAAAAACGTTTGTTTCAGGTCAATGTTGAACCGACTGGTTTCATGCTCGTTGAGTTTTCAGGCGAACCACATTCCTGGGCCATGGTAACAGTTTATTGCAAAACAGTTGAAGTTGGCTTAGAGCAGAAACTCTTGAAATTAAATTACAGTGCTTTGGATCTGAAACTGTCGGCACCCTTGTCATAAATTTCCCAGCTGGGAGCACCTCATCCCATGATTTACTGCGTAAGATGTTAGAACGTTTCGTTCCGTGAGGGCGTAAAGTTTGCTTCAGGTTGTTTTGCATTTTACCGTTTTGAGAGAATTTAAATTTGATAGTAAATATGTGTCAATTGATAAAAATCATTTCCATGTGATCTAAATATATATTGTTATGTAGGTAAAGGTATACAATAAGTTAATGTGAGACTTGTTTGTATTTATTCTTTTTACATTCGTACCATCTACCTTTGTACAAATTCCATTTTCCTAGACAAACACAAACTCACCTACAAGTGGGTTCTCTCCTGGCACATATTGCCCCAGGTACAGTGTTCTCTCCTGGCACATGTTGCCCCAGGTACGGAGGTCTCTGCCTACTCTCTAACGGAAAATCAACACCGCTTTCCCACAGCTTGTTTGCTTTGTTTTTCGTCTATTTGTTTACAATTTTATTGAAAGGCTACGTTTGTTGTTTGCAAAGATTTAGGACTTTTTATTTTATATCGAAAATATTTTATTTACTTGAAGACTTTTATATATACTGTAGGATTTGTTACGTTTTAAAATGTGTTGCCAAAAACCATTTTTTATTATGACCACGAAATTAGGAAAATGAATGCATTTAAACCATATTGCTTCATCACGTCGTTAATTAAGCACTTTCTCATTGATTGAATCAAAAACAAACATCAATCTAATTAATTCTCCCAAACCGATTACACAAATGAACAAGGTAACTAAATACGTTCCAATTAGGGCACGGTCCTAATCCACTGATCGATTTCGTTTCCTCTCTTGTGGACACAAGAGAGGAGGGCAAGACGGTATATACTTACACATATAGCAATCTATTACATCGAGTACCGGTGACCACTTGCCAAGGTGAAGGTCCGCATACACAGACTATATACCAGTACAAATAACACGTAATATAACTGACACACCTACTTTATGACCAAGACAAGCATATCAACACGTCACGTTTGTAACCTACTTTGAGATAAAAAGCTGACGAAACGATCAATCAGCTAAATTTTAACGCTGTCGTGTTAAAACAACTATCTGCGTGGAAAAGTATTGATTTAATCAATGTTTCTGTGAATATGTATCTGGGACATTTTGATATGCGTAGGTGAATAGAAACGACGATTGGTTAATAGGCTCGTGACGGTTCAAGTCTAGACTGAAATTAATGCAAAATTTAGAACGAATTCTGATTTCATGCATATTGGTAGACCATGGTATGTTATAATACATAAGACATATTCACGTGTACAAGGTATGTTGTACCTACATACAAACACATCGTGTACCTTTTCCCAGATTTGGTTTCCCTTCGTCTCGTTCATCAAAGTCGGACCCTTCTCCTAAACAACCCTTACAATGAAGGACCGGGCGAGATTTTTGTTTTGCTTACTCATATTTTATTCCTTCACATACGCAATGTATATTTGTGTTACTAGATTTATCACCATGAGTTTTCCACGTAAGCTAATCAAAACGTGATATCTCTTAGATTTCTTATACTATAGGTATATAATTACTTATGTACAGTACAAAGGTGTAGCGGTGGACGTTGACACCACATTAAAAATTCCTATTCGCGAGTATCGAGCGCTATCGACGCAGCGGACATTTTCCAATCAATTTATTATTGCACCGTCCCTATATCCAGGCTAGAACATGGTTCTTTCTTCAGTAGCCTGAGAACTCTGTCCAACGGCGCTGAAAATTGAAAAACTTCACTAAAGCAATTTCATAGATTGCCCTAAATGATGTGCTATTAGATGAATAGCTTTTGTTCCGACGAGAAAAGTTGTGACGTTGAGCTAATAAATATTTCTCGTGTACCTTTGATTCAATTCGCTCCCCGGGGTTCAATTTGATGTGATTTAGTCGGTAATGGATCTGGTGGCTTGAGACTGGCAATAAAACAGTGATTAATTGGCAATATGGAGAGGGATTGGTGGCAACTCACACCGAGGAGGGAAATGTGCTCAATACCTGAATGTCTTTTGGCGGCTGATTCAAGGGTGGGTCCACTTGATGATTTTCATCTTATTGGCTTTTAGTTACTAATAAGACATAGAATTAAAGCGAGATATTATAATTAATTGGTTCGCTTTTTATACTAAATTAATAACAACTGACACTTGAGCAAACTTCAATATATAACAAGTCTACAAAGCTATACAAAGTCACTTTCAACGAAATAGATTCATACGAGTATGTAGGTATGTACATATATAGTAGATATACGAGTAGGTTGTGAACTTTGCATTATCTCATGATTCTCATTTATGAACATACATTTTAACAAAGAAAAAAAGTACGATGATTTGCCTAAGTACAATTATTTTAATTATATTCTCAGGATTAATAAAAAACTAATTAATTAGTTGTGCTACATTATAAAAGGAATTACAAAAAATACTTCACTTACGTACGCTTACCTATTATTCGGAGCTGTTACATTAATAATTGTAATTATACTAGCAACTGGTAGAAGATACGTAAAGTAGGAGCAATTTAAATTGTTACACGTTTGAATGCTACCTACCTCAGAGGTGGAGTTTCTATTTATTTGCTTGAAGAAACTTGGCAAAGAATACCGCATTAAATTATTGTTGTTCAGCTTCAAAGTTAGCGCTTTACCGGGCCCCGCTCAAAGGACTTTGACTAGAAACCTGAAAGGCACACAGCTTTGGCAGTAAGTTATTACTGCCAAAGTGTGGAATGAGCAGCTATCTATTTGAATTTCAAATAGTTAGCAAGGATCGATTTAGTAAGCCATATCCCACCAAAAACATTCTGTAAAAAATTTGCCAAGTCTCGTTAGAGCTGCATGTTTATCTCTAAAAAGTAATGAAATCTCTAGAATTAGTTAAGCCAAGTCTAAGGCTCCTTACTGCGAATTATTTATTATTATAGTTAATTTTACTATTTGGATGATGAGTGAGTGAGTGAGTGAGTCGAGTGTCGAAAATGCGAAACTTTGCATTAGCATAACTTCGGAACTATAACCAACTTGAAATTCTGGATTTCAAGTGTGTTATTACGAATTTCTAGATGACGAAAATTGTAGCGTTTTAATCCTATCCAGAGGTTCTCAAATAGGGGGCTGAAAATGCGGCGAAACGGTTCGAGAAAAGGATGGTACGGCAGTGTTTGCTTCGCGCTCGACTTGGCGGGGGCACTACCGTGCCCCCAGATTTTTGCTAATTTCGCGATTTAATTGTAGCTGTACTCGAATACTTAGTATTACAAAATGCATACCTAGTACAATATAGTACCTAAGATATACTTACTAATGTTGTGAGTAGCTAGGTAGTATTTTCATCTTACCTCTTACTTTGTGATTTGGTAGGCATTTCATTAGCAGAAATATACGAGTACGTGACATAGTGTATTTTTTATCTATGACATGTTTGAAAAAAAAGATCGATGAGTATTATTCTAGATTTCTGCACAACATAAAACAAATATTGCAATTACAATTTATTATGGTTGCACGAAGCCTATACAAAGTAACCGATTATTTATATAAATTGGTGTCCATTTGGCATAATTATCTCCATGACTCAACTGCTTCTTATTCACGAGCCATCGCCGGCGCGTGCTCCAAATATTCCTTCCACTAACATCGACTGAATTTCATAACTTGCTGAAATTGCTACGTATATGTACCTAACTTCTAAAGGTATGTTATACGGTACGCAAATACCTCAAACTATATAATAATGTCTCAGTTATTTATTGCAGAGTCATCTAGATGAACTCATCCAGTACTTTGTAATAGCTGTGGGTTTGATTTGTAGATTAAATTTTATTTAACTACAATGAATGTATAGAATAGTGATTATTTCGTGTAAACTATTAAATAACAAAAAGGCTAATTTGAACCTTATTTTCTCATTTATACAGTACAAGTCGGTTACAAATGTGTAATGGCCAAGGTTGCAAGCCGGTCACCTTCGTTGCGTCATCACAACAGCTGATGCCAGTCAGCACCGACTTACGCTTCCTGATACAACTGTTGCTTGACTTATGACGATGATTAATTTACTTTCGAATAGTATGATTGTTTATTTTCAAGGATCAAAATGGAATGGCACATGGTTAATATACTACCCATTCCATTTCTACAATATTGGTTGTATTTAATCAAACTTTTATATTGGAATGGATGAACTGAAATGTGTTATCTTATAAAGGCATACTAACTGGATGTCGTCTGGGTTACGAGACGTCTGGAAGTAAAATTGAAACAATAAAGCGTCAATTTGCGTCCTCGTTCAAGCTATCAGCACAGAACAATGTAACAATTTACAAATGTAACAGTGCAGTGGACTGTGATCGAGTTCAATTGCAGAACGCAGGCTGCGGCTCGTCTTTTCTTTACCTAGTATTGTGTTATTACGTTGTTTTCAATATCAAATTGTTCTTCTACTGAGCACAATCACAAAACAGTTCAAAAATATCTAGAAGACCACTTAGAAAATAATCCTGAACATACATTTGGGCTCTTCCGTCGGTACACCTATAAATCTGTTTGAAATGGATATTTTAAGAGTTGGTACCCTTTTTAGGCTACTTTAGAAGACATAAGACACATTCAGGCAAGTTGTAGTCAAGCGTGAGCCTATCTAATGTAAAAAAAAAAAAAAAAAAAAACATAAGTGTACATAGTGATACGGAATCCTCCTGTCAGCTCCTTAGTTAGCTGAGGTTTTCGTGTGGATATCAAGCCAAGATGGCCACGCGGTTATTCCATGGATGGATGGGTGATCAAACAGTGGCATTCCATTATGGTCGAAAGTGTTGAAACACAAACTTGTACATCTTTGTGGATCAGGTGACACTCTAGTTTGTTGAGTTCTCGAAACTAGAGTTAGCTACTTTAACTTATTTAGGTGCTATAGGTGCTACAGTGACCTATATACCTATGTCACATGCCTAACCTAGAAAGATTCTACTTTTACTTACATACTTAAGTTATTTCATTTGTTAATTTATTTGTTTTATAAATCGGAATTCGTACTTTATAACTTGTAACACCTGCTATTCCTTCCCCAGGGCATGGCGTTCACGATCGAGGAGCGGCAAACACTGGGCATCCACGGGCTGCTGCCGGCCAGGGTGAAGAGCCAAGAGGAGCAGGTGGAGCTGTGCCGGCTGTCCATCGAGCGGTACGAGAACCCGCTCAACAAGTACATCTACCTGATGGGGCTGCTGGTGAGTGAGCCGACGAGTGTTTTCACTGACTTTAAAAAGAATAATCGATTCGTTCATTATAATGAGCGGCGTAATCGAATATTTTACCTACACACAACAAAAATTCCGTCAAATCGAAAACCTCTTCCGTTTTCTTAAGTCGTTTACGAATAGGTTAAGTATCTTAATTTGGATTTCGATATTTTTTCTTATAAATTATCGTTGGTTATCTCAATAACGTCTAATAAGTACTTAGTCTTGGTTTCCGGTGTACGGAATAAATTCACCAAAAAAAATTAAAATACAATAGGGAACTATTTAAACTCTCCAACTCTTTAGAATATATCTAATTCTAAATGTGAGCCTTTCTACATATAATGTGTCTTTCTCCTGTATTAGCACCATTCTTCTCAACAAAGGTTACATACGCAACATATATTACAGCTATCTCTCTGTCTGGTATAAGAAAGAGGAGTAAAAAGTACTGCCTTCATGGTTCATGTTTAATTCAGAGCCTTGCAGCCATTCCGAGAACATTTTCTCAAAAGACATTGTGAATTTCCGTGTAGAACTTGTAATCATGTACGAAAGTAAATTAATACAGTGAAGGTTTTGTGTTCGATGATTCTTATTGATTGAATTACATAGGTATACATTTATGTAAAGATTATAAATACCTACACGTCTGAAATGTGAAAGGAAAAGTAAATCACTTAAATAGAAATCGTCAAATACACACTTCGGCAGTTTTGTGTCCTTAGTTTTGTGTCCGCTTCAACAGAAAAGTTCCTCAAAGAGTTGGAGAGTTCTTAGCGCGTGTCTAATAGGGCGGTACACAAAGGATTTTCTCTCTAAGGGTGATTCATAAGTTCGCAACATTATGGGGAAAGAAAAATAGAAGGCTTTCATTGTAAGCTGTAAATCTCTCAAGGTTACATTTTTTTAGCACCCTTATTAATCTTGAGATTCTGATTTATGAATAAAACCTTATTCTTTTCAAGTTTTTATTGCTACGAGTACCTATACCTACCTACTTTCTTTCAAATTTCGTAATCAATTAATTTTTGTTTATTAAAAAAAACAATACACAAATTACCCTATAATTACCATAAATATTGTAACATATCTGAGTCATATCAACATTTTCGCCGAACTTATAGTCCTTTTAGATGAAGCAACCAACTGTGATATCGGTTTGCATTGAAAGTACTTTTTTAACCACCCTGTTTAATATCAAGCGAGTAGGTTTTTAAGTACCTAAGTACGTAGGTACATCTACATCGGAAGGTTCTCGAAGATAGTGAGAGGGTACTCGAAGCATGGTTCCTGCCGTGGCAAGGCCTAGCGCCTCGAGCAGTGACCTACTTCTAACTCACTAATGGACACACTTACCTACCTGCCTTGGATGTACATAGATATTATGATGCTTGAGATACTTGTGTGACGTTATCTTACTGATTATCTTTAGAGCATTTTGATAGGTTAATTAGTTGTTTGTTTACATTGAAAGAGGATATTCTGTGTTGAATAATTGATACTTTTAAAAGGTAGGTATTTGATGTTGTAATAAAATTATTGATGCACTTAGTAGGTGTAAAACGCTATTTTAGTACCAAACAATCTCACAACTGTGTTATTCCTAAATTATGTTTCAGGGAAATCAGTGTCAACATATTATGTTTCCTTCCTTTTGCTCCAGTGTTCTGATATTATGGATTGTTTTGCCTCATTACCCCGTAGCTGTTGCATGAGAGAAGCGAAAGCCGTGATAATCGCAACATGATTGTAACCGTATAATTAATTATAGCAGTGGCAATGTCACCACGCATCGTTGCTTGCGTCGCGGCGATATGTCTGGCACCGACATAAATATTTATAATTACTAATAGCACACACAAAACATACATATAAGAGTTAACATTTCTCTTTCTTTGAGTCGTGTTTCCTCATGACGGAGGGTTCACATATGGAGAGAGAAATGATAAAGTTTTCTCGGTGCTGTGAATAGAAACAAAGTGAGACTACATAAACACGCTATCTGCCATGTTATATGAGACACGTCTCCCAATAGCGAAAGAAGCATGTTTGTGGAAAAAAGGAAACGAGGGAAAAAAGGTTTTATTCAATTGGTTTATAAGTCATTTTTCTTCCAGGACCGCAACGAGCACCTGTTCTACCGCTTCGTGGGCGAGAATGTGGCTGAGATGATGCCCATAGTATACACCCCCACCGTGGGACTGGCGTGCCAGAAGTTCGGGCTCGTGTACCGCCGCCCCAGGGGACTCTTCATCACCATACACGACAAGGGACACGTATACGACATACTGAAGAACTGGTGAGCATAATTTTATTAAAGTCAAAGTAATGGTGTGTCTAGGATCGACTTTTCTAACAGACTAGTTTCTAAAAGATGTCATTTATCTCATACTACTCAAGGTGGACACGGCTGGTTTAACGACGAAAGGACGTCGCTATATATGTAGACAGGTTCTTTGGGAAATGCCTGTTATTATTTATTAAGCGAAACCTAAAAGTGAATCCATCAATCCCACAAGACAACGCTATTGTAACTTTAACCTTATTCCCCAGGCCAGAGACCGACGTGCGTGCGATCGTGGTGACGGATGGAGAGCGCATCCTGGGGCTGGGAGACCTGGGCGCATGCGGCATGGGCATCCCCGTGGGCAAGCTGGCGCTGTACACCGCGCTCGCGGGGATCAAGCCACACCAGTGCCTGCCCATCACACTAGGTACTTACTAATATTATGAGATACTTAACATAATGGATGCTCTCTAGGCCCAACTCTCTTTCTTCTACTCCACCTGAATCTACTAACTAATAATGACCTAACGATAATTCACAATATCAAAATACATATTCAGTGTTTTGTGTACGCAAATGCATCATCTTATTTAGTTGCATTGAAAGACCTGTCTCTCTGACAACGTATGTATGTGCAATGACGTTTATCACCCATGTTGACTATCGCCATTTTATCATTATCTAAAATTAAAGTCATTTGCCAATAACCATGCAACTTTGTACTAGGTCCACCGGAAAATTACAAATCTAATAATAACAAGAAATATTTATGCATAATCTCAACGGCTAAACCTAACTCATCGTTCTCGCGTATTTTTCTTACATCCGTGGTTCACGTGACCTCGCCATGGATCATCTTTTCTCTCAATATCTCGCGCCATCGACTCCGGCATTCTCCTGTGTTAATGACCTCTTGAACTTTTGTTGTCAAGTGTGGTGCTGAATTGCTGATATAAACCTTCCTACTCTACAAATATATTTATTTGCAGACGTGGGCACCAACACTCAGACAATGCTGGACGACCCTCTTTACATCGGTCTCCGGCACAAGCGTATCCGTGGTCTGGAATACGACGAGTTCATCGAAGAGTTCATGCAAGCTGTGGTGAGGCGCTTCGGACAGAACTGCCTCATCCAGTTCGAGGACTTCGGCAATGCCAACGCTTTCAGACTGCTCGAGAAGTACCGTGGCAAGTAAGTACATTTTTCATGGCTGAAATTCCATCTATTTTAATTTTTACTTACCTACATCACAGAATACATCAAACTCATATTGGTAACTAAGTATGCTAACACATAGGGATTAAAGCGACAATGACCTACTATCTATTTCTCTAACTTGTGTTAAATGCTACGATTCCTTGTTAAACTCTTTCACGCATTCCTCAGGTACTGTACGTTCAACGATGACATCCAGGGCACGGCAGCAGTGGCGGTGGCAGGCCTGTTCGCCAGTCTGAGGGTCACCGGGAAGAAACTCTCTGAAAATGTCATCGTCTTCCAGGGAGCTGGAGAGGTCAGTTTTATATTTGTCTCTATTTGCCTACATATTAATGCCCGTAAGCATTGAGATCGAGGGTTTTATGATACAAAATCAACTTGAATCATTGCCCACTTGCAAACTGGCGTGTTGGTGGTGCAGCGTAGGTATATATACGAGTATAGGTATATTTTATTCAAGAAGATAGCCATGTCATTTCGTTGATCATAAAAATTAACAATCAATCGAATAGAGAACCTTCTACTCTTTTGAAGGGGCTCAATATTGGAAGCCACAGTTACAGCTCAACTCCAGGCTTTACATTTTACAAATAGGCGCAGTGGTAGCAGTATTTTTTTCAACCCTCCATTATAATGTTTCAGGCATCTCTGGGCATTGCTCAGCTGTGCGTGATGGCGATGTTATCGGAAGGTGCGACGGAGGCGGAGGCCAAGTCTCGCATCTGGATGGTGGACTCGAAGGGGCTCATTGTCAAGAACAGGCCGGAGGGAGGACTCACGGAACACAAGGAGAAGTTCGCCAAGGACCACGCGCCGATACGCACGCTCAAGGAGGTGGTCGAGACTGCCAGGCCTTCTGTGCTTATTGGTGAGTTTTGTAGAAGTCAGAATAATATACATATGCAGTTGAATAATGCTTAATTATTTTAATCAAAACAGTTTCATATTTTGCCTTTTAAGTTTTAAATGACTCTGTTCTTACGAATGTAAATGATTATGATAAATTAATGAATGTAACGAGCTAACACGGTCCACTACCCCTCCAGGCGCAGCAGCTATCGGCGGCGCGTTCACCGCGGACATCCTGCGCATGATGGGCGAGTTCAACGAGAAGCCAGTCATCTTCGCACTCTCCAACCCCACCAGCAAGGCCGAGTGTACCGCTGAGGAGGCCTACTCTAATACTGGGGTAGGTATTTTGAGTTATTATGTTGTTAGGTGTCTTTGGCACCAAGGGAAGACTTAGGCATACTCAACACAATTCTTCATACAATGAGTTTTTAGTATTGATATGATAGATTTGCTGGAATTAAAACATCAAACATCTTAGACTACAGTTGTGCTCAAAATCAGGCAGGCTGTAGTCAAAAGAGTGACAAATCCGGGTTAAAAAAAATTATGAGTAATCATTAAAAGGTTCCAGTCCAGTTTAAAACAAAGGCTTTCAGGTTTAACACATAACAAATAAATGTATTATGCTTGGCGAAATATTTTGTAAAATATGTGAAGAAACTTATCAACTTAACGAATGTCGTTCTCGACTTCCTCATTAATTCACTCTTTTCAGAACGGTCGACGCTAGTCCACCAGACATAAAACCAGAAATGTAATGTTTTCTTTTCTCCCCAGGACCGTGCCATCTTCGCTTCAGGCTCCCCGTTCCCGGACTACCGCACGAAGGACGGGCGCACTCTGAAGCCGGGTCAGGGCAACAACGCGTACATCTTCCCCGGACTGGCGCTCGGCATCATCTGCGCCGGGATTGTCGACATCTCGGAGGACTTCATGCTGCTCGCCGCTGAGGTAACTAACTCCTCCTGTTCGTATTTCTCATTAATTAGGGTCGTGACTCCATCGCAGAAGTGATTCATTGGTAAAATTCTGTTAGGAAAATACGTCGTGGTTGATAGGGCTAGTACTTTAACTATAAAGAAATAGTTTGACTCACAAAAATACCTAGGAATCTGTTTTTTCGTAGACCAATCTATGAAAATTTGTTATGACCAGCGAAATTTTCCTTCAGGAAAAACAGTGACTTGTATATTTATTTATTTCATTAATGGGCGAGCAGCAAATTGCTGTTGTGCCCATATCACACTGTGTCAAAATTGTTTCATAAAGTCCACGCAAAGTTCAAAATTATACAGTTCACTGGTGAAATGATCACAAGTTAACAACAGATTTTCTACAGAGTATTTTTTTTGTATTATTAGCACAGGTATTAGGTACTTTAGAGAATAGCAACGCAAGTATTATAAGTTGAACATTGTTTTCAGGCGTTAGCAGAGATCGTATCACAGAAGGACCTGGACCACGGCGGCCTGTACCCTCCACTGGCTAACATCAAGGACTGCTCCGTCAAGATCGCCAGGAAAGTTGTAGAACACGCGTATGACTGTGGTAAGTCCAAATATTAATTAATCATTTAAGTAAATCAGGCTAGTTCGTCTCCTTGATTTAGTTTATAAGTAGGTAAGTAGCTATTGAGTGAAGCCAAATGTTTTGGGTCCCGATTTTCCAACAGACACATTTTTTAAGGATTTAATATAGGGAATTATCGTAATGGCAGTGTTTGCAAGGTTTTCAATGGAAAATGCATATGAAATCCTTATTTTGTTTTTGTTTCCCCGTCGAATGTATGATTTGTTTGTTCCAGGTAAAGCGTCAGTGCTGCCGCGACCAGCCAACATCGAGGAATTCATCCGAGCGCAGATGTACGAGGTGGCGTACTCGCCCGCGGTGCCGCCCGTCTACACGTGGCCGGTGGAGGAGGCGCGCGTCGACATGGCCTAGGGAGGGGGGCTGCCTTGCGTCTCTATGTAGGCACACATACAAGACTAAACAATAACATCTATAGTGGCGCTAAAGTACTTGGCCAGTACTTGGAACTATACACTTATAATAGTGATTTTCGCAATATCTACAAAAGTTTATTTATAACAATGTTCGAAATGTTTTAAAAATGAGAGGTATGTGCGTTTTGTGATTTGGAAAGTGATACAGAAGCATAGTTATATATGTGAATTATATGTATATTTCAGCCAACAACACCAACCTTAATTATTATTAGACTTCACGTTTTGAAGATTTGTATAAAAGCCATATTTATTTTAACAATCTTGAACAAACTAATATTAGAGCAACGAGTAGGAGATATGGGTCGTTTTTTAGTAAAACATGTGATGTTTTTTATAAACTTATAACGAGCTTTTTGCATTGTAAAGTTATGAAATGCTATACATAAGTGTTATTATGTTATTATTTACGCGCATTGTAAATGCCGATTATATATTTTTGTGATAAAATGCTGCGGCACTCATACATTTCTTAAATATTTTATTGGAAAGCATTTACCATCTAGCCTGACTATTTAATTCACTAACTTATTTATTTATCATTCCAAACGAATCTTCGGATAGTTGTTCCATGTATGATAGGTACTTACAAATTGTAATCTCGATTTTTATCATCACAATAATTAATCTATTTAATCCATTTCATTCAATCAATATTTCGTTCCTTGAAATTTTAGAGTAAGTTACAATATGCTCATACTCGTAAATATACAATGTGTCGTATATGAATGTAAATTTTAAATAAACGAAAATCCTATAAACAACTTTGTTTTCATTTCTAATAAACTATCCCATTTATTACTGCGACTGGCCTGTTAGCTTAGTTGGTAGTGGCTCTGCCATCTAATCTAGAGGTCGCGGGTTCGATTCCCGCATAGCAAAAATATATGTTCTTTAAAAAAAAATTATAATTACTTGTGTTGAGTCTGGTCGTTTGTATGTATATTAAGAAAAATATGATATTTATTTCAAAACAACAAAAATTAATAGTAGGTAACAGAGTATAATAAGTATGTATTTACAAAAGAAAAGTATATAAGTATTATATCCGTTATCTAGTACCCACGACACAAGCGTTTGCTTAGTGTGGGGCTAGATGGCGCTGTGTGCAATGTCCCGGAATATTTATTTATTTATTTTATGAGTACAGGTTGCAGATTGTTGGTCTCATACTTGGCATACCTATAGCATGTTTGTCAAGAGATAAAATTAGAATTAGTAAAATATACGTTCTTTGAATATTGTCAATACTAATAGTATTCTTTGGTATTGATAAATAGCTGAAAAAAGCTACTCTCTTTTCAATGAGCATTTTCAGATCTTCAATTTAAAAAAGTAGTACAAAAAAGCTCACTAACAGTTGCTACGCTAGAAAAAACGTACGTTTCTGTCACTCAGTATAATTGGTTAGGTACAAGTTTTGTTTGTGTTCGAGTTCAAGAACTAAATATAATTCAACATATTTCTTAAGAAGGGGTTTTAAGGTAGTTTAATAATTTAATCAAAAACGTAAGTATGCCCTGCGACGCAATATGTTGTGTGGCATGGTGTGGCGCCTAGAAAAGCTATATAATATTCCATTGATTCTAGGTTATATTTTCTGCAGAGATAATTTTATGATTCAACATTAGTTAGGGTACTTCCTATATACTATAGGACCTACCTACCGGAATGAACTAACAGAAACAAACAAATTCATAGAGACTGACAGTCTATATTTCAAAATAATATTTATAAATACAAATTGAGAAGTACCGATTCACAACAAAGTATTACCTAGATTACAGTGTTCCACATATTAATTATCACTTATCACTTCATAGTTCGTCTGTACAATGTGTCGGCGGGGCGGGGGCGGAACAACCTCCGCCTCACCGGCTCAGCGAGTGCGAGGGGCAGGGGGCGGAGCACCCGACGCCACACCGGCTCAGCGAGTGCGAGGGGCAGGGGCGAAGCACCCGGCGCCTCACCGGCTCAGCGAGTGCGAGCGCTCGCGGGAGGCCGAGCTCTCACCGTTGCACCGCGCGCGGTCATTGCCTGCAATGTAAACATGTGTCAGTATGTCACACTTCATTGACTCTGTCGTACTGTGCCGGGAGATTGTATCACCATGGTAGCGCGCCTTACGGGAAATTATTGAAAGTCTTTCTGAAACTGATCGAAAAATAATAGCTTAGTTTCCCGACAGCCACACTACCAAGTAGATAATGATGGAAAAGATTGAATAACATTATGATACGTTTCTCAAGTGTAAACGAAAGAGTAGAGGTGTTAAATATAGACAACATTGATGATTAGTGATGCGAGCAAATCTCGTTAGTTGAAGAGAACACTGGGACGAGCACAAAACTACATTCAATATTAAGCCAATTGTACGAGATTTGTCAAGCATCAGCACTGCGTGTTTGTATGGACTAAAACAATATCTGTACAAAATATAATGAAATTATATAAACAAGGTGTATCATAAATAAATCTAAAACAAATGAAAAGGTACAAACAAAATCAAATATACAATCGTCATGTCGTAGTATGAGATTCGATTTGTAAAAATAAAAAGCTCTCATGAAGCGACTAACGTTAAGCTAGGCCTGACCTAAGGAATGCCGGCCTTGTAAACTGGTGTCCTATAACAAAAGATAACAAATCATCGTACTTTGAAAGAAAACAGATTCATTTCTCTCTTTCTTCTAGTACGTAGTTAGCATTCGATTAGTAAATAGTACACATCGTCGGTAAATACTCGGGAGAGTAAGACTCGCAATTTAAAATGAGACATGAAATAAATCGTTTCATATAAATGTACATTTAGGTCGCGCATATTGAGAGCAGCCTCGGTAGTTCCGACACCGCTCCACTAATAACGCACTCAGGGTCAGCATCTACAACGATCATCTCAATATAACTACGTGGACTTGTACTAACAGATCAATTGTGAGTACTAAATATGTTTTATATGCACTTAGTCATTCGTGTCATCATATTTTCGAACGAAACAATGTAATGATATTTTATGTGACGCTGCGAGAACTCAGAGACTAATACAACATGGATGAATAGATCAAACATTACTTGTCACATTTATTGTAATCACAATTTGTTAGGCTAATCAAATATCTTTCCAAAAATTGGGAAAGGTTACGGTTTCTACATAATTTCCAACCTAGAAATTGTTTGCATTTTAACTAGACTAATGTGGTATAAAATATCGAGCAAAAAATCGAGTACAGTGCAAAGTGAGACATATCTAGCGTGTGTGTGAGTCGCATCCAGTCTTACCACAATATGTACTCGAGGCACGTCACATACAATCAACGAGAACTAGTGAACATTGTCTTCTCAACATCTCAGATCGTACGTACAAGCAAGACGCTGAGTTTAGCCAGTTTATTCTAGCGTTTGATCTCCAAATATTTTATAACGATAAGATACAACTTTTCTGGTGGTCATGTTATTGATAAGTTCATAAATGTAGTTATACAGTATAGATTTTAGGCCACAGCGTAGCTCGATTGGCTATCGCTTCAGGTGACCTGTGGCCAAATGACTGCTCACGCTCAGTATAAAAAATAAGTGCCTAGATCATCACGAGTCACGATCCTCCGCAGTGAGTGTTGGATCCGGTTTATTAAACATGAGTTTTGTTATAAAGAGCAGTGGAAATTATTTCATCCTTTTCGCACAATACAGCATAATTGCAATATGTGATAAAGAGGGCATGATTTTCGCCACTATTTATAAGTCATATATAATGAACCAGGTTTAACGACCAACAAATGGGTAACGTAATGGATGCATGGAAGTAGTCAGTAGGTTGTAGTGTTACAGTACCGAGCCTCTGGTGCGGCGGCAGCTTGTTGAAGAAGGGGTGCTTGAGCGCGTCCCGCAGCGTGACGCGCTGCGAGGGCTCGTACTCCAGCATGCGCGCGATCAGCTCAAACAGCTGGCGCGCCTCCTCGCCCGTGCTCGACAGGTACCTCTGCAACGCAACACACATATACATACATACATACTATAGTTGTATTACAAGGAGACAGCAAATACATTTATTCGAGCTTATACCTGCTGATTTAAATGTCATTCAGAGGATAATTTTTTTTTATTACAGTGGGAGCTATTTCATCATGGACTTAATGTTCATATAACATTACTGTACAAAATGTTTGGGTGATTTTCCTCTTTGTTGAGTATACTAGCAATGCAACACATATTTAGATATACACCTGAAAGAACATGTGCCCAATAATATCCGTAAAACAACTTTTGAAATAGGTACTGATTCTTTACGAGGTTTATGTAACACGCAACGAGATAAAAATGACATCAATAACCCATTACACGTTAAAATGCGTGAAAACAAAGCTTGGAATTGAGGAAGGGTACATTGTTAACGGAATAGTTGTAGAGTATTAAACCCATTTATGTAGCGCAACTATCGGTAGGATCACACTTGCGTAACTCCGCAATATACAACTCGTACACGCTGTAGAAACTTACAGATGTGTGCGATAACATACATACATACCTACATACATACATACATAGCAACAAGCTTGGAACTTTACTGCGTTGAAAGTGAAAGTAGCAGCTAAGTCAGCCACTACAGAAGCCTTACGTAACTATGTTGCTTTTGTGATCGCGTTCAAGGTAAATATACACTCAAGGTAAAGAAATCTATTTAGCTAAAACATTGCCAAAACATTGGTTAAGTTGGGAAATTTACTACTACGAAGTGTAATGGGTCATTGTCAAGGTAACAATAGAATTTGTTTACATTATAAACACACATTGATTTGTCGAGTACATCGAACTGCACTCGTTGAAATTAATTATTAATATATCATCACATCACCATACATTCGCAAATTATCAAACTCTATTAGATAGAGTATAAATCAGAGTAATCTGATTCTCCTTTCCGTGTTAGAGAAGTGATGGTAGAAGATGACAAGAAGATGATTTTTAAGAACAGAAGGAGATCTTTACTATAAAATAGAGTACTCACCAGTAGTGGCTTGCAGTTTTCCCTAACATATCGGCCGGCGGATGACTTCTCGTCCCAGTCTAACTTGCCGTGGTAGAAGTACTTCGTCCTTGTCTTGCGCGCCATTCTGCAATTATACAGACACGATGTTTGTAACTTGTACACTAGGAGCGACCGTTAGTAATAATACTACTTGATATGTTTATATGAATAAATGGTTTGCAGATCATTTAAACGGGTCTTGACGTTGCGCACGAGGAAGTGAAGTTAGTTATACGCAGTCTCGTTATAATATGACGCGTGTTATGGACCGAATAAAGAGATAAATAGATATTTGCTTCGGTTATTTTGCCGACAACGTATGTGGTATTGTATTATATCCACTGAAATTAAAACCCAAGATTTACGTAAAAGTGTCGATCGAGTGTATGACTAACATGATTGATGTTTTCATGGTTGAGAATCGAGGCAATAATATTGGATTCCATTAAAGGAGTCGACGCGATAATTGTTCTGTTCTATGTCATGATTAAAATGTAACCTTAGCAACAAGGTTCAAGCCGTTTGATTAATGGAATTCATAGCCATTTTCTATGAAGTAATACGATAAAAATGCGAAGAATTTCTCAACTTTGGTTAGGTTAGTGTCTAAAAACAGCAGACATGAAACATCGTGGGTTATGCATTAGTGAGTAAATTTAGAGATTATAGCCTGTGACGAATCATGGCGAGGCACGCTAGGCTAGCTTCACATCACCCATGGAGTTTCAATCTGCATACTATGAATATTAAATAGGACGCAGGCGTAGCAATAGTGAACTAAGAGTTTAAATGTATCAATAATTTAATACGGCTATGGCTTGAGCTACAGACAGACAAACTATAAGAACAGTGTGTATGTTGCGCGTGTGTGTGTGTGTACCTGTAAGGAATGGGCCCGAGGATCCTCTCCATCATGGCGAGGTGCTCGCGGTTGTCGTGCGTCTGGAACAGCGTGATGCCGAGGTACAGCTCGAACATGATGCAGCCGATGGACCACACGTCGCACGGCTGCGCCCAACCCAGCTCTGCAACACGCGAAACAATCCTTCTTTGTAATATAATAGTATAATAAAAAGCTACAAAACTGATTTTCAATATTTAACTAATATGGACAGTGAAAACTGAAGGTATGCTTAGAAATACTGATTCTCAAAACAACATGAATTACAATTGAGGTTACACGAGGAACAAGAAAGAAAATAGAATGGAACGCTCATTACAGAAAATATTGAAGTTTTTAAAAATATATTAATGTAGGTAGGTATGTGTGAAATAAAAAATCTAGGTCGAAGCCGTTTTGTTTCAGACAGACAACCTAAAATAGCTAAAGAAGAAAGAGAGCATTTAAGTACGTGATTGGCGATAAAAATAAGTTCATTGTGTTGTTGGCTCCGATACGGATTTAGTTGCCGCTCAATCGATGAAGCGGGAGTGGATAATGAGTGTCCTTGCGAGGACAACACACGTCTGCTCGATTCATTAACGTGGGTGCTTTAATCGCACCGTACTCTTTGTACCACTCTTTTACAACGCTACTAAATATAATACAATGGTTTTGCCCAATACCAAGTAGATAACATTTTAAAACTTTATTTCGTGATGTGGTAAATTTTAATACTGCTAGTATCGTATCGTCGCTGGCGCATACAACAATACCAAGTTAATTGCATCTCTATTTAAACACATTGCATATATAATTATTCGCATAATTACTCATATTTGAAAGCGACTACGCTCAGCTTTATATAATAACTGAGAGCGCGTGATGCGACAACAGTAACCGGCGTTATCGACAGGAAGATGCGTGGTTAATGGGTCAGCGGTCGCACTCGCCTCGGGGAAGGAAATATTCCACACTGAAATACTTCATTTAGAACGGCGTTCTAAGCATTAACTGCACTCTCTCACTACATGGCATATCGCATGTTGGAAATGTCTAGAGATAGTTTATCAGTGCAACGCGAGCGCGAGTAAACATTCTGTGAACGTCATCAAGCGCATGTCACACGTCAGACAGTTCTTTCGGTTCAATCGTAGGTTAAAATAGTACGAACATATAAGAAAATAACTGTAAGACGTCCAATATTTATTGTGTTTTTTTTTTACGGAAAACGTAGCAATTTTAATAGTTTTGCCAAACCTTGAATGACCACACCAACGATTAACATGCTTTTCGTCACGGTTAGTTCTCGCGGTTTATTACATTATCCAGTTAATCACTATGTACAAACGACTGAAAAGGTTACCAGACTAGCGTGTAGTGTACATTTAGTAAAGCTTACTTTTTATTGGGCAGTTGGCACGTTATTTGCATAGTGTTACTATTTTTAATTTTATATGGTTGAACAAGAAGAAATTTAAAGTGGCACAATAGTACTGCAATTGTTTTTGGTAAGCAGGAGGGGTAAAATTCGCTCATCAATTTGAGCATCATTAATTAATAAGTACATTTTTTTAATGATGTTGTGATGAGAGTACATACCTAGTATGACCTCGGGCGCCCGGTAGTGCCTCGTGGACACGATGGTGCTGTGGTGCTCGTGGTCGAAGGTGGCGCTGCCGAAGTCGATGAGGCGCACGTCGGTGCGCTTCACGCGCAGCTGGTCGTGACTCTGGAAAGTAACGCGAGCTACTGTTACCACGCGTCATATGTATATAGCTGATAGGATTGCTTGTCTGTTATATACAGACTAGAGGTCTGAAGCTAATGTCTTTTATTTATGATAATGCGCCGATTTATTCTAAGAAAACTTGACATGAAAAAAAATTATGAAATTGCATGCAAAGTTGTACATTGACTGGCTTTGAGTAAAACATTTTCCCGGTTATGGTATTTACACAGATGAGTTAAAATGGCTCAGGATAAATTTGGATGCAACTGAACACATTAGTTTCCTAAACAATATCCATAATATATAATAAATAGTCTATACAATAGATACAAATATGGAATCAAAGGTTTTGATACATGAGGGCGATATAAATTAATATGGAATTAATTAAATTGGACTTTGTTATCATTGGCGAGTCAGCATTCATTGAACTGCTCCTTACTTTGAAATTAATATGATTGAAATTAGGAGAATGCCTGATAACAATGTATCAACTATACTAAAAACATTGTTTTGCATTATCTAGATAACAAAGATAAAAAAAGTATCGTGTTATATGTCTATGCCGGTTTTGAATGAGTGGAAACGGAACAGGTTTTCCAGTTTACGAGATTTTCCTAGCTTTGCTGGTTTACTGCCTGTTAGAAACAGATGGATCAGCACATACATGCATGACGGGGTAACTACTTTCTAACTACTGTACCTACATATGATATTTTTTTCATAATTTTTAAATGCTAATTAGCTTACCTTGATTCATGATAATATGTATTGAACTACTCAATTAATCGAGGTTACGAACACAGACATGTGTTTACGGTGAAACAGTACATATTTACTTTTAGCTCTTTGAGCGGCGTTAGCTTAGCTTGTACCTCTTTCAGTCATTTTATTTTTGGTATCTACGTAGTTACGTACATAAATAATTACACATCACGCCTATAAATATTGTTCAACATGTACATAATATGTACATGTTGAACAATATTTATGGGAATTAGCGTAACAAAAGTAGGTAATGTTATTTATGGTTTACCTTACTTATTTTGCGGTATTCACAAATTGACACATTGCCATAAATGTTTATTTTGTCCACCTTTTATATAATGTTGATGACACAGGTTGAATAATACGAATGTGGTCAGTAAGAATCGCGGTATGTGAGTGAATGTACCTTTTTGCTAGGATTATATACGGAGACGACCTCGTAGTCGCTGTCCAAGAAGAGTATGTTCTCGGGCTTGAGGTCGGTGTGTGTGAGCTTGTTGTCGTGCAGGAACAGCACGCTGTAGATGAGCTGGTAGGCGATGTGCCGCACCTGCTCCAGCGGGTACGGCTGGTAGTTGTTGTCTTTCTGGAATAACACCGCAGCACACGATATAGCGACGCAAACGGTGTATGTGATCCAGTTTCAGGGGTTTAGATCTAATAGGTGCCTTCTAGGTAATCGTGTTATTTTTACGCGGGCTAGGTTTGCGTTGGACTACAGCCTGCCTACCTTTTACACTAGACTATAGCAATGCTTAACATCAGGCGGGCTGTAGTCCAACTCAAACCTATCCCACAGACACATGTCCTCGGATGTTGTGGTCCTCAAACATGTCGGTTTCCTCACGATGTTTTCCTTCACCGTTAAGTGAGTGAAAATCACTTGTAATTACATATTTTTGAAGAAATTACTCATAAAAATGCATGTGCCGGGCAGTGTATGGGCGGCCCTTACATGCTTAAATCTCCAAAACTACGCAACTGGTTTTGATGTGTTTTTTTTAACAGATAATGCTTTATTAGGACGGTTTTTAAGTATATATCGTGTATAATATGTAGGTATGTGACCGTGCCGCCGGGCATCGTAGCTATTTGAGAAAATGTTGCAGCATTGAAATGCAAGAAAGTCAGGTCAAGAATCTAACCAGAACAATTCGAGATTTTATAAAAAAAAAGCCGTGATATTTAATTGGCCTCACCAGTTAAAACAATAAAGTGCAGTGTTTACAGGATGTTTATAATTACGGTGCGCTGTAATGAAGGTTTTAAAACGGCACGCGTGATTCAAAGACGCAGGGCCTGTGTGCGAGTGAGTGTACACGAGAGAGCTATAAGAGGTTACTCACCAGGAAGTCGAACACGCTCTGGCCGAGCATCTCGAAGGCGATGCACATGTGACCGTGGTACTCGAACCAGTCTAACATCTTAACACATAAGCTGCAACAGAAACAAACGCCGGCGTTAATTCGATTCACCAATCAAGGGCGCTCGTGCACACTATACGTTTTATATGAAAGTTAGCGGCAAGCGGGTGGCGGTATTTTAGTTTCGAGTTGACATCGAGTCGTTCGCTGGCGGCGTGCCAGCCGGGACCATAACGTCGCATATATCCGCGCAAGGTCAAATATTGTTACATTCGACTCGACCCGCCTCCAGTATCAACAATGAAGCTCCGCCGTTACGATCGCTGACAGATACTCACTTTTTACAGTCGGGGTCTAGCTCAGCTAATTTTTCTAATACGTTAATCTCGAGTTTAGCAGCCTCTCTGTACTTCTCTACGTTTTTGATTATCTTCAGAGCCATTCTGTGCTCCCTGGAAATAAAACATTGGATGGATTAGTAGGCGGCAGATGTGATAGTTGGGCGCGCGAAGAAAGTGGCTGCAATACTATAAACATATGAAAATAGAGGTGAATAATTGACGTAAGGCGCGCTTTGCCAAACAATGTGTGTCATCATCCGCCGGCCAGCGTGAACGCAAGTGTGAACGACACCGACCGACCATATACAAATATATTCATATTTATAAACGGATTTTTTCACATCGAATATGATAATTCTAACATGTCGAGACACAAATGCAAATGAGTGGAAAGTGAATCAGATAAGTCGCGAGTCGTAGTGTCACGACATGTTTACGTAATTTCAAGCGGCATTCCCAAGCGGCAGATACAAGAAGAAGGGGTACTTACATTTCCAAGTCCTTCACCTCGACCACTTTGCCGAAGGTGCCCTCACCGAGCGTATCGATGATTTTATCTGAAATCAAACCGACTCGGTTAGTGTGTGTCTGCGGGCGAGGCATGGCGGAGTCCGCACCACATCGGCCTATACAATAAGACAGTTTAGTGGACTGATGTATGGAGCTCCACCATGACTCGAGAACGTATCCATTCTGGTGACAAGACTCGATCGCAAGAAATTGTCATGTTATTGTTTTTATTCACTTTGTTGGAATAAATTAAAAATGCAAATGAAAAGTTAAATATCTAAAAATCTTCTTGAGCGCGATTCACTGAACTGTAAAGGACAAATCTCAATAGTATAAGAAATATTCGTTCTTTGCTTCAATTCTGTTGGAATGAGATAACGTCAAGTGGAGTGTTGTGTGGTGTGTGATGTATCAGAGTATGTGTACTCGGTAAATGTTTGTGTGTGGGGTGTGAGTGTTGCGAATGTAAGGAGTGTGTGGTGAGTAGTGTAGTGTGTGTATATGTGTGTGTGAGTACAAGTGTAGTGTGAGTTGGATAGTATGGTACACGAACATCGGGCTCCCATGACATATCCGGGCCAGTAGACCAGATGTCCGTCCTTGTCGTCCTTGACGGAGGAGCGTGCCCGCGAGGTCTGCGCGCCGAGCCGTTCCCCGCGCCGTGCCGCACGCCGCACCGCACGCCGCGCCGTACGCCGCCAGCCGCACGCACCGCGCCGCACGCACCACGCACCGCCACATGCCACGGCCACGGAGAGCGCCACGATCGCCACGACCCGAGTAGTGTTGTACCCAACAATCAAACAATGGAACGGTTGCCCGTCAGACAAGCGACATTTGGTATTGGAGTGTCGTACATGCTGTTAAGAGGACGGACGGACGGGTGGCGGAAGCGGAAGGCGGGAGGCGGCGGGCAGCCGAGGCGCGCCCGGCCGCCCGCCCGGCGGGACGGGACCGGGGCGAGGCCAGCCACACTCGTGCACACAGCGTCCACGCAAGCGACCATTCACACGGAAAGTGTCCACCCGAACCTCTCTTTACAATTTACTCATTACTATTAAGACAATTACATTGGCTGAATTTGATCAACAAAAACTTGTTTTACGCTTTAATTTAGGAAATATCTTAATACACAAAAGAGACATATTAAAAGTAAAGACACACACAACGAGATGTGAGACATGCACTACCATAGCGATTCTTTGTTAGTTTAAGGCCGGGCAAATTTCTAGCTCACTGTTTTGTTTACATTCCATGTCTACCCTCAATCGGAATTTATGTACTGTGGGTTTTTATTTTAGTCACTTCATAATAAAATTATGACGATCAGAGAATATTGAAATGATTAAAGTTGGGTAATTTTTGTTTATTTTGTGTATAACAAAACATAACCCATAATAGTAGCACGGTAACCAAACTTAATTTCCGAAACGATTTGATATGAAACCTTTGGCATCAGGAATATATAATGCACTGCATCCTATAATGTATTTATAAGTCGATCCCTAAGTCTGTAACATCGTTAAATCCGGCGCAAAAGAACAGTAAATGTAGGTAGCTGTTTGTTGCGGTGAGGAGGTAAAGAGGCTTACAGTTTGGTAACTAGTAGTAGTAGTAGCAAACCACGCGGAGGATGCGTGTTAGCGCGGCACAGGGCACATCACACGGCACACGGGTGCTTACGGGCGGCGTGGCCGCGCGGCGCGTGTGGTGGCGCGGGCGCTGCGGCCGCACGCGGCTGCGCAGCTCGGGCGGCAGCGCCACCACGTCGCCCACGGCTAGCGGCTCGGCCGCGCTGGGCGCCGCGCGCGCTTCTTTGGCTCCCATGCGCCCGTACATCTCGTCCAGGTGCGCATACTTCATTATCAATCCCTGGATCTCCTGCCGCTTGGTCTCGCGCTCGCTCAGTTTCCTGTCGCCGACAGGGGTCCTGTCTTCGTCCTCGTCACTCGACGGGAAATATATCTGTTTCTGCCCGCCTCTATCTCCCCTGGCCGGTGATGAAGCCGGCGTTTTAGTTGTCAATTTAGAGCTTTTATCTTTCCCGGATTGCAAAGGTGAAATTAAATCTCGAGTCACTTGCTGCGTACTAGTTATATCTATGGGATGTAGTGCTAACTTCGTGAGTTTTCTTTCGTTTTCACTTTTGTCGGCCCTGAGAGACCTGCGCTGGTGTCGTCTGTAAATGCTGTCTCTGTCTTTACCATAGTACCTTCCATCACGAATGGTGACATCGAAACCATTTTTATATTCCTCTTTTTCCTTTTGTTTGTGAGCAGACAGCCTTCGATCCGCCGTGTTTCGGTATGGTGTTTTATCCCGAGTTTTTTCCCGAGAATAATTATTTCTCTTGAATGAATTTTCACCGAAAACAGCAGTAGTCAGGCTTCTCATCAATCCTCCTCCTCTTGGAAAAGCCGGTTCCGGCTCTAATGTTTTATCGCGATCTTCCTTCTCCTTTCGCGCTCTTTCTTTTTTCTGTATCGCTATTCTGTCTAGAACCGATGAATATTTGTCCTCCAGCCGGCTGCGCGTGCTTCCCAGAAGGATGGCACTTTCGATATTATTATTGGCTTCCTTAAGAGGATACCGCTTAGTGAACGGCGATGATTGATTATCTTGGATGTGCGCTCTGCGGAATGAGTCAGTGCGCGAGAGAGCGACTGCGTGCAGCGGAGATGCGTCGAGGCGCGGCTTGGGCCCGCCCAGGTAGCCGTACACGCGCTCGTCAGCCAGCTTCCTGGCGGGCACGCTCACGCCCGCCAGGGACACGTACGGCGATATGTGCCCGTTGTTCTCGTAGCGTCGGACGCTGGACAGGCCCGAACTTTTATTAGAGAACAACTTGTCATCGTACCGCGGTCGAGCGGTTGAAAGCTTTGCGTCGGCGGGTGTTTCAGTCTTTTCGGAGGGGCCTCGTCTTGTCAATCTGTTTATGAAACTGGAGTATCCGTCGGACAGCAGCTGTGTCACGCTGGCCGTGGAGGAGCGGTTGTAACGTTGCCGCCGCGGGCTCGTCGTGCCGTTTCCCGTCGTGTTTATGCTGGCCATGATGTCCGATTTCACACACCTTACAAGGTATTCTAATTGTTAACGCAGTAATTTATCCGGGATTTATGACATATTCCAAAAACATGATATTTCCACGGTTCACATTGCGCGCTAAGGCATGTTCACAATATTATCACAGGTAAGCACGGCGTAATGGCTCACCACCGGACATTCGACTGGTGCTATGTCGAGATTGAGCGCGTACCTAAGAGCGAGCGAATTTCAGAAAGATCACTAGCGCAGCCGAGTGCGGCCGTCGGTGCCAAGTAATGGTCGCGGACTAAAAATATCGGCAACCCGTGGGAGCGCCCTCCCGCGCACTCCGGAGGTGCCCGCGCACAACACATTTCTTCGCATTACACTTCATTATCTATCTACCTAGCTGTTTGTAATTATGCACAAATCGAGACGTCTATTCATTGTTACTGGCATCTAATCATGGGCCTGCAGTTGGGACACGAGCACATACGACGAGTACTTGTATCTATTCTGTATGTGCTCGCTGAATTTTTATCTGTTCCAAGAATAATTTAAATACCTAAACACCTATAATTTCTTCCATGTGCTATTATTGTAGCCGCTGACATCAGCGCTAGACGTGCATCGTAGACTGTTTGTAGTTCACAAATCCTGCCTGTTTGTAAACTGTCGCATCCGAAGTAGACACGGTGGACAGCCAAGCATGTGAAGATGACGAGGTGTAAGTTTAGTGGCGGGCGCGAGTCAGCCAACACGGCTCTGTCAATAAGAGGTGGGTAACCGGGCCAGTGGAGCAGCGCGAGCGCTGAACAATAGCTGCGTCGCGGGCGCACTCGCCACCGGCCGCCGCCCGCTACATGTTATATTACGGCACAGGTCACGCATGTCAGCTGGTATCGGCCGCAGATGACCACCGTGCCGTATCTCGCCGAGGATGTGTGGTAACAGACGGACGCGCTCGCACCGTACACAACAGACACACTGATAGCGTCTATCAGGCACAACCGCACGCCGTGACGTCGCATGTTTACCGAACTACTACCAAAGTACCTTCTACTTTTTCTTAAGTGTGAATTACTTAATTTTTTAATACGATATTTTGGTCTGCAACAAATTTAAATGTTTGTTAACGCGTTTTAATAACAATGAAAACAAACAAATTAACTAAATAACATTGTTTTGTTTACAGTTCATTAGTACAATTCTAAATCAATATTAAAACAGAGAGAATAAAACAGCAGATCGCTAGAAGTATGTAAACTTTTAACTTTTTTCTGCATAATATTAGGAAAATAAGGCCACTTTATTCACTCATTCAACTCAGTCAGCCAATTTATTTATTTTATTTATTTATTTATTTATAGTCTGCAAAACAGGCACTAAGTTAAAACACACATAACAAACTTATTGAATAGAAAAAAAAAATACTAGCACTTAATGCCCTCTAGATGTAGACCTAACTTACAATTTTAAGATAATTACTTACAAATGAATACATATATTACATGCTACTTTAAACAATTAAGAAACAAAAATTACATAAATAAAGAGTACACCATGCATATTATAATAATAAGGCATTTATTTCCATTCGCGAACCGTCCCTATAATGACCATTTAATGCTTAAAAACCGATACGCACCCCAGTAAATGAGCAATACTCTGGCAATGATAGAGGATAGTTGAAATCAATGAAATCTTGGATAGCTTTTAGCAAACTGAACGACTTCATGGTGCCCAATGGCAAATAAATCGCGAGCACTACAATGATCACAGTTCCAAAACTGCCTCCGTCGCCGTGGGAGGCTGATTGTAACACTACACTAGAACTATTCGAGGGCATTTCTGTTGTGTATCAAACGCAAGTTTGAGACTGATGGCTCGGAACAGCTGCTGTTATTACGGCGGGAAGGGTCTCCGTGGCAGCGAGGGGCAATGACAGGTAAAGACCCTCGGCTCGCGGCCGCCATGTTGCTCCCGTCGCACAATACAATAATAATAATATAAGCCGGAAACCGAGTAATAAAGCTAAATATGATCTGGACAAGGTTTCACGATAACATCTATACACTCGTGTCTTTTTCATCACTCATAAGTTCAACATGTTTTATCTATATACATATATTTATTTGTGTTGGTTTATTTTAATAATCCGAATTTCAGTCAGTCATAAACCTAGCAAATAAGATAAAACATGTAAGTGGGTACATATGAAAATGAAGGTTGGCAGTAATTTTCATCTACTTGACAGTGAGTTAGTTTGATTGCCTAGACTTGAAACAACACGCGATGGAAACACTACAAGAAGTTGACGAGAATATATCGATGCAATTTGGTTAAACTGACCTTGCCCGCAAGTCGAGTGCAAGCACCGTCGACATCGAATAGGATCTCGGCGACTACGGAAAGCAATTTAGAGACATCGTGCCATTTGCACCCGTGCTCCTTGAGAAAACGCTTGTAAAGTTCATAGAAAGAGTGGAGACGAAGAGGTAGCCGCGGCCGGTCAAACTTCACTGACACCTCAGTCATGTTGCACTAGTCCCGGACAATGTGAGAAATCAGCCGGCGCGCTGGGGGCGCGCGGGCTCGCGGCCGGCCCTTGTTCAACTGCGACCGTGCGCGGCTGTCTCGCCACGACTGTTTGCTGCACCGACACCCGCACTCCTGACACTATTTACAATATTTTCACTACTTAAATTGACGAATGTATGAAAAACTCGCAATGACTCAGTGATAAGAGACGTTTGTTTGTAACCGCACCGCGCAAAGTCTGAGACGACACTAAGTGAACGGTCCGCGATGTAGCTCTTCAATTAACGGCGACAAATGGAACAAATGAATGTAACAGAGCTTTCAGTTTGAACAGGATATATCCGCGTCCAACTGATTAGTCTCGCACAATGACCACTACGCCTTAGAGTCCATTATTTTCCATGAAACAATTAGAAATTATAATTATAAAATATTACGATTTTTTGTTTTTGTGTTGACATCATCGTTTTATCAAAGAACGAGCCATATTGTAAAAGAGAAACTAAACTAATTTAAACTTTATCAGCAATAAAATCATTAAGATTGATAACAGAGTTACAGTTCAGTTCGTATATTAAATAGGAGCTGAGCAGTGGATATTATTACAGCTGGTTTCGTTCGATAACGATAAAGGTTTTTAGACGAGCGTGAAGTGAGAATGCGGCGACTGAGGCAAACCGAGCAATATCGGCAAGGTCGGGCGGAAGGAACTAGGCATTACCAAACAGATAGGTGCGCTAAACCACGGGCGTACCGTATTTATCAGACCATATCTTGACCGCTCGCCGCGCCACACTACGCCACTTCATGTTATGCGATAGCGATACATTCTAAACAATGAACTTGACCTCCAAGTTCCGAGCATAGGATGCCATGTCGAAAACAGCTAGTAACGAGAAATCCTAATACCCTAAGCTATGTACGTTATAGCACAAATTATGTTTGGTTAGCGAGGTGCGTTAATGTGGTACATTTTTAATCGCATAAACTGCACTAAATACACATTGTTTGTTAGTAATAAGTCACAGTACTTCAAGAAATGTTGTCGACAAAGAGCGTTGTTTGTTTTCATCTTTGAAATTCTTTCCATTGTATAGGCAAGAACTAAAGGAATATGAAGGTTTCGCAGAGCTGGTGAAGACCAACTGTAGCCGGTTTCAATGAGCCAAATTAATAGAATATGTATGTACCGGCGCTGCGCTGTTTCACAACCATGGATTTTGAGCGTAGCGTGTGTACGTTACCGCATTACTCTTTATTAAGTAAATACCCACTAGTTACCCAACAGACAAATATTCATAGATTGAACTTGGACTTACTTGTCCCAAAAATTAAAAGCATGTCTCAATACTCGAAGTGTGCCTACTGGAGCGCTTTACTTATGCGCCCTTTTAATGAAGTTAATACAGTATTTCTCATAATTCGCGTCTCGGATTCAAGTATACAGGAGAAAAGAATGTATGTTTTCCTAGGTGAAGGTGATCAACGCAAACTATTTCCGTGCGCATGCGTCGTTATGTTTATAACTGAAGAAAGAAACCACAATATGTGGCGCCATCTAGTTTTCGCGGAGAGAATCGCAAACATTTGTGCCAGCTCCGTTAATCTATTTCGGTCTCTTGATCACATTTTTATGCATGAATCTCTACATTAGTAATATCACGGAATTTTAACTATATGACTTTGATGTTATTTCATTAAAATTAGGTATATACATATTTCATTAATCTCTATAGGTACTTATACTATGTACCTTTTTTATTTTAAACAAAAGCACGTTTGTTAGAAAGCAAAAGTATGTTTAGCAAACACGAAACTCAGCTAGTTTTATATAATTTGAGCACAAAACAATGTATCAATTATCTTGAAATAGGCTAGAAGAGGCCAAAGACTGAAACCAATTCAATCCTTGACCCAGTAATATCATGCTAAAATAGATGCGCATTGCTCCCGGTGCGCTGGCAACTCTTGCGCAGTTTTCACATCAACAAAGATCTCAATAAACTTCTAGGCAAGTGTCGCCTAGATGACTAATATAAAGATGTGATGGCTGACCTCTACTTCCTTGGGAGGCTTGTCGGGTTGCAGCTGAACGGCAGGTGCCGGCTGCGAGTACGAGCACGAGGGCTGGGGTTCTGCACTCGACGGAGCGATCCCTTTGGTCTGCGAGGGAGGCTTCTGACTCTTCTCGAAAGTTGGCCTACTTTCCACTTTCTGCACGCGTATCTGCGGCGGAGGGACGGCATTTATCGGTTTGTCGCCAGTGGGCGGCTTGTGCGGCAGCCACGAGGGCGGCACCGCAGGAGGGCGGGGGTGGGCTTCTTGTTGTACACTTTTTGATTCACTCATTGCATTCATTTCCAATTTTTCAGCGGGTTTTGTAATGGTTTCCCGCATATTTTTACTTATTTGAGTGCATTGTGCAGAATTTTGTTTTTCAGGTTGAGTAGTCGCCGTTTCCGTATTACTTTCTAAAGGGGGTAACGGCGGCGGCACACTATCAGGTATTGGAATGGACGGCAACTGGCTGAGAGGTAAAGGAGGCGGCACTTTACTTGCCGCCGTAGGCTCGTCTGTTGTCGTTCCGGTGTTACTGCTCGCGGCTTCATTTTTGTAGGTTTTACTGGTGTCTGTAAGCTTGATGTCTTGCACGTCCGGCGGCAGCGCCGGTGATATTTCGTCTCTGCTTTGAGAGTAGTCTGTGCTATCACAGCATGACAGTTCATCAAGACTTTGAACGAGATCTAAAGCGGAAGCTTCATGGTAGTCAGTGGAACACGGAGATGTGTCGGCGCTGGTGTCGTCCACGCCCGCCAATTGTAAGCTCTTGCTGTCCGGAACGAACGCCAAACTAGAAGTGATATCGTTCGACACATCCGCGTTTAACGAATCATCAGAATGTGCGGATGTTTCTTTAACTGTAAGTTCTACACTATTTTTGTCATCTTCACTATTATTAACATTACTCACTACAAATTGTGATTCATTTTCTGTCAAATTCGTCGTAACTTCACTATTTTCACTACTTAAAATAGGATTAGGTAAAAGGTTACTATGTATCGGATGGCCACTACTTGTATTTTCTTCTCGAGCTTGTTCTACTTCCGGTAAGCTCATATAGGTGGGAATAGCGTAATCTAAATCAGTTAACGGCATGTAATTGATGCCGTCATAGTCACCAGCTTCGTAATGTGGAGAATAATATTGGAAGCCTGAATTATCACTACAATAGGCTGCGTTGTCACCGCAGTAAGCCCACGGGTCGTTCGCAGGTATAAGAGGTAAACCATCATAATACAACCCAGTGTTCAAATCTCGGTCGATCACATACTCCGGCTTATACTCCCATTGCGGCACAAATGCATCTTCAAAGGCCAAATAATTTTCCGGTAACATCACCATCGTCGGGTTCAATTGTGCGGCATCTACGGCATACGAGCCATCATAAAACGGGTTATTGAGCACAAACTGAGGGTGGTCTAGAGGAGCGCAATCCACCGTCACTTCAGCTTCTACAAACAAGCCATATTTCGATAAATCAGGTTCAGAACACCGATGACGGAAAGCTTGCGAGTCGATGTCGATTTCAAACTGTGATGTATAAATATCCGAAATGTCGAAACTGTGTGTCCTTCGTAAAAAGTTATCTGGCGATGTCTGATATTGAGCGTTGTCCGATTTTAGCACTGGATTGTCAAGTTCATCGTGTAGTCCATCGCAAGTTGGCACGCCCACGTTGTTTATCTCGGCGAGCGCATCCTCGTCGCTTGTTTGCTGCGACGGGCCGGCGGGCAGCAGCAGCACGCGCGGCAGCGCAGGCGGCGGCCCGCAGAACAGCAAGTTGTTGGGCGGCGCTCGCGGCGGCGCGGCCATGGCTCGGGCGCCCGCCTCGGCCCCACGCACGTACTGTCCCGGCTCAGCGAGGGAGACGCGCCAGGCCCGCGGCTGACCTATGCGACTGACTGAAGCCGTACCAAGTGACGAAGGCGAACGCAAATAGAACGGGCGCAAGCGCGAGGAGGTCGCCGTCTCTCGCGCACATCTTCACGGGCGAAGGCGCACGCGCACGCGCATTCACAAGCCAAACCCGTCCCGCGTGTAATCCCAAACAGGCGCGCTGACGTTTATGCTTTATTCTGGTTCCGCACTATGCGTACGTCGACTACTAACATAATAATACAGAAGTGAGCGACAGACAGGTTTTCGGGTAGACACTTTTTACGCAGAGTGGTGGATTCTCATTCTTCACACATCATTCATACATCAGTCTAAAATTATATATGGGAACAGAATACTGACCTGTTCCGGCGATCGCGGGGAAGACTCGTCGCGATGGTGCCTTCTCCGCCTGTGCGAAGTAGGCGAGCGCCGGTGGTGCGATCGCTTGGAGCGTTCATTGCGGCGCCTCCACGAGTGCTCCGAGCTGTGGAATCAGTCATCGGTAGGCTGTAGGGTTAGTGGCTTCGGGGGAACAGTGACAATGGCAACAAACGTCGAAGTAAGGGTAGTGTGCGCTATCGACGAGTTAGTAGTACTGACGTGGGGGAGGGGTCGCGGCCGTAGCTGGGGGCCACCAGCAGCGCGAGGTGGTCGGCCGGCGGCGCGCAGCACGCCGCCAGCAGCGCCCGCAGCGCGCTCCAGAATCGCGCACGCGAGCCCGTTTCTCGCGCCCCGTCTACACCTATCTTAGTGTTAACTATGTTTCACAACTTTGCGTCAACACTCATTACACGGTAACCGCTTGGAAAAGAAAATCACGATTCTAATCTTAACAGTTAACCGAAGGTCAGGTGCGAGCGCGTTTAGCGACAACTTGCAAAATGAATGAGCGTAAAACGAAACGATAAGATAAAAGGTGAGCGAGATAAATGAAACATGATGCGGAAGTAGTCGCGGCAGGAGTTCGCAGAGCGCGCGGACCCGCCGCGAGCTGCGGTCGCAGGCGCACTGCCCGCGCGCACGCCGCTCGCTTTACTTGCTCAAGTAAAACGACAACAACACAATCAAACACTCGTTTCAACAACACCGACCGTCAGAACCGAACAATCAAAACTACCACGTCACTTTCCATCGACGACTCTCAGCAAAAACCCTGATAAAAATCATTCAACGTCAGTGACTCACACATATGCTAGAATACCCATGTTCGCTAGGCTGTCAATTAGATGTAACTATTCTTTGATAGCGCGACTCACCAACAATCCCTCAAGCCAATGTGATTGAATGAAGTATTTAATTTAGTTATTCTTGATAGACTTCCACCGCGGTCTGTGGTCACGAGTAATTTCATAAGTAAGGATTGTTTTGAGATTGATTGACGCTGGAGCGAGAGTGTACTCATCACAATGCACACGTGTGACCAACTCTGCATGGACTCGACACCTAGCGAGAGGGACAAGGTTCACTAATGCAATTAACCCCCTCAGATAATTGGTTTACCTGGTCACATTGTGCATGTAGGAAAGTAATGCAACTATGAATAGAAAGGTCTTAAACTAATACCGAACACGTCTATAATAGCCAGGAAATCAATATTTGTTTACGGCAAATCATCAACGCTCAAAATAAAGAATTATATTATATACATAAGTTAATCAATTTATAGCACAAATATGGTTCCAGCCACATAACATACCGAATATTTTTATGAGATAACTTTCCGACACTTTCAAGTTTCATACAAAATACCAAGGTGAATATTATTGTTATGAGTATTTAGCGATCCAAAAGAAAGGTGGTAGCAGAAGGCGCTGATGTGCCTGAACAAAGTGTAAGTGAGATTATCTGAAACAGATGGCAGCACCTGCATTCGGGGCGACATTACTTTAGGCCCTTTAGTAGGAATTACCTAATACTCAATTGTTTTGTCTACGCTGACCATTACTTAGCTACATATTGCTGGATATCACCTGCCTGACATACCGTTTAGGACATCCAGCAATGGAACTTCTTATGATGATATACTGATATTATTATTATTAAGGCCTAACTTACTTACTGTACTTAAATAGCCTAACTTACCTATTAAAAAATTAATATAAAAACCTACTAATATAACTAACAATCATTGTCACAACTCTATGCTGAAGTGAATTTAAATTGCAAGAACTTTCAATTGAGCCTTCAACTGATAAAAACACAATTGTATAATTTAATTTTTGTTCAACGGAAGAACCCTGGCACCGCGACACAGGGAATCCTACAGCGGTTGTCAGGGACACCTACAATGTAAACAAATGTATTAAGGCAAATAAAATTCTTTTATCTTTATCTTTATCTTAAACTTTAAGTTTTATCGTTTGAATATGAGTTGCCGATCATATGTACGTGTCGTATCCTAGGTATGCGAGAGATGGTTTACTAGTTAATTTTAGTTGATGGCTTCTGTACAAATTGAAAAACGTAATTGGAAAAAAATGGGCAAGATTTAAGAAATAGTTTCTGGTTTGTGCAAGTGTTGCCGGTGGGTTCATATTGAGCAGATGTATAAGGTAGCTAGCTGCTCCTTGAGAGACAGCGCGTGCGCGTGCGCGGGCGGCGGCGATGTGTGTCAAGCTTAATGTCACATTGTTTAGCGGCTCCGGCCGACAGGTTCAACTTGAACACGCGAGATTGTTTCAGGCTAGACTAGACCTTCTACTTTATTGGTTAGGCATAAACGTTTATCATTCGCATGTGCTATATTTCAACTTGTACAAATTGACATTGAATTTCTGTTTCGCCATTAACGATCAAGGCAAGTCCCTAAGTCTAGACGAATTTTACCAAAGATCTAAACATATATTTGTAACTATATGTATGTTCGTACGTTGTATGATTGTAACTTATTCCCAATTTTACAAGTGAAATGCATTCTCACTTATGTGTGTTTGTTTACGTTCCAATTTAGATATATTAAATCATAGACGGCGAATGCCAACAATGAATGAGACGGCAGCGTGGGCTAATAGTGTAGTAACATTTTGTAATACAACTTTTTGTAAGCCAAAGCCACATAATAATCATTAAGCGTACAAAGAGACAGATGAGTTTGCAGTCGTCATCAGCGAAAGTAGCACTTGCAACTTTGAATCTTTACAAAACGAACAATAGATCAGACTTTAGAAGCTAATAGTTATCAATGTTCGCACTTTGAAAGCGACATCGGAGTAAGTGACACAAAGACGTTCGATTACAGAAGATGTGTAACAATGACAGAACATGTGCGTGCTTTATTTAAGGAAGCTTTGATAGCGTTGTCGATGCACAACAAAGCCTCGCACGTCATCCTTTAGGTATGGATGTGGCCGCCAATAACAAACACCGGGCAATTCACTTTCGACGATTGTTGACGGCGCTGTCACTCCCAGTCTCCGATATACGCAATAGTTATGCGAGAACTGTATCCAACCGGCTCACAGAAACCCAAAACCAGCGAAACCGGTAACTAAACGTCATTGTATTGGTAAATACGAAATTCAATCATGGGCAGATGAGCATAGTCATCGCATCATAAGCATAAAGCGTGAGATAATTTGAAAAATAGTGTCCGTTTCCTGCGCTAAATAACCGTTAGACCGGTAGTGTATGGGAGTTTAATTGCGGCAACCCAAGGTGGTTGTTAAAGGTGAAAGCGAACATGGACGTAATTCGCGACTCGTGTGTTTATGTAGTTGCAGCGAACGCTTTCGGAGCGCTGACTCGTGGTTGTCAATATTGGTAGAAACTGTGAGAAAGTTTATTTCAATACTTGTGGCCGCCCACGGCTTCGCTCGCATTATTTCATGATAAAAGGTAGCCTATGACACTCCTAAGACTTCAATCTACCCACGTACTTCACAATACTTGTGGCCGCCCACGGCTTCGCTCCCATTATTTCATGATAAAAGGTAGCCTATGACACTCCTAAGACTTCAATCTACCCACGTACTTCACAATACTTGTGGCCGCCCACGGCTTCGCTCCCATTATTTCATGATAAAAGGTAGCCTATGACACTCCTAAGACTTCAAACTACCCACGTACTTCACAATACTTGTGGCCGCCCACGGCTTCGCTCCCATTATTTCATGATAAAAGGTAGCCTATGACACTCCTAAGACTTCAATCTACCCACGTACTTCACAATACTTGTGGCCGCCCACGGCTTCGCTCCCATTATTTCATGATAAAAGGTAGCCTATGACACTCCTAAGACTTCAAACTACCCACGTACTTCACAATACTTGTGGCCGCCCACGGCTTCGCTCCCATTATTTCATGATAAAAGGTAGCCTATGACACTCCTAAGACTTCAATCTACCCACGTACTTCACAATACTTGTGGCCGCCCACGGCTTCGCTCCCATTATTTCATGATAAAAGGTAGCCTATGACACTCCTAAGACTTCAAACTACCCACGTACCAAAAATCATGATGATCCTTTCAGCCGTTTTTGTGTGATGAGCATTTAAATAAACAGAGACACAGAAACAGTCAAATTTATAGAAATTGTTAGAACGTGTTCTGATACAATTCGAAGTAGGTATCTCCGATAATTTTTTTATAAATATCTTTGTGTTAAGAGACTTTTGAAACAGAAATTTCATAGAATATTTACTTGTATATTACTTATGTACCTTTCAGAATAAATAATTAAATAAAAATAAAGTTACTATTAAAGGGATCAACATCCCTCCCCTACAACAAACATGTCTTTCTTTTATAGATAATGGTACGGAACCCATTTACGCGAGTCTGACTCGCATTTAGCTGTTTTATAATTATTGCGAAAAAGATGAATTCAGTGACGCTATATTAAGTATAAAATCGGCAGAGTTCTCTAACAGTAAAAGTAAACCTACTTAGCTCGGCATAATAACCATCAACAACGCGATAATACTATATTAATTATATTATAATTTTAAAACATATATACTACATTATTAAGGAAAATGACAAAGTAATAAAGGAAAACATTAATTTGCAATCCAGCCAGCACTTCGTCTTACCGCTTTAGTTATGATACAGTGTTCACACAACGGTTCTTTATATTTAGAAAAACCGAACACGTGTTTCGGATTGAATCATCTCATTTGTTTATTCTGTTCGCTGGAAGGCATTTCCATAAACCACATTTCATCATTTCACTTTCATCGGCTTATCTACAGGACAGGTTAATTTATTCCCTTCGGCATTTCCATTTGTTCGAGTAATTACCGTGAAAGCGTAGTGTAAATAATAAGGAAATCTAAACCGAATAAAGGGTGTGATAAGGTCAGAAAATCAAAGCGAGAGTGGAACGATTTGCGTCATAATGGGGAGGTTATAAGCACTGGTTGCGAGGCAGCAGCGAGCAGCGAGCGAGCTGCCTGCCGCCTGGCGCTGTTACGAAATCGAAAGCGACGCTAGCTAAGAAACGTGGACGGAATGATCAACGATCAAACCCGCGCACATCGTTCATAGATTGAGGGCTAACGTTTTACTGACCAAAACCCAAGCAGTTTGAGTACGAGGGCAAGTCTCACAAGGCCGTATCGGATGAACGGTTATAAAGAACCGTGTCAAAGCTGCAACCTCCGCTAATGACCGTTGGCGCACGTTGACATCGCCTTAGTCAGGTCAATGGCAATATTTGCGGGAAAAATTTCAATTTCTAACTCTACAATATCTTGATTTGGCCGGAATAATCAGCACAATGATGAGTAATATCTGAATAAGACTCGCTTCGCTTGGACAGAAAACTACCCATCCAAGGATGCATTTTTTGAAACCTGCCACATTAAACCATAATATCTTCGCTAATAAATTTGCAAACAAAAACATAATAGACGAATTATAATGACGTCATGACGCCTACGAAATTGACAAATCCTTTACAGGCAGTAACCAGGACAGGACCTTGAAACATTCACCGAGCGCTATCGAGACGAATCTGAGCTATGGCGGAGCGGGCGCCCACTTACTCACACGCCAAAATAATGCTACATTACTCTACTTAGTTGTTCGAACAACTACACTGCAAGGAGAGCTCACGGATGAAATTTAAGTTGAATTACAACTTGAGAAGGATTCGGACTTCAGAAATAGTTTGCAGTCAGCGAGTCGGAACGAAAGTCAATTTACTTATATCGATTGAATACAACCAGTTCATGTACAATAAAATATAAGACAATATAAAACTCAACATAATGAACGAAATATTTCGTTAAGTTATAAATACGGAAATGAACAAACTAAACATGATTGTGCCGTTTCGGCAAAACATTGCTGCCATTTATGTCCGAAGCCTAACAGCGATAATGAGCAAAGACATTGAGCAACGAGCAGCAGGATGGATAAAGCCAGCGCAGAGGTGAGTCACGGTAGGTTGTGCAACCACTTGCACAACCAGCCAGCTATCGACACTGTCATACCGCGTAACACAACCAACAAATGGTTTGCAGAGACCATTATCAACAACTGACAACTGCAGAGGTCAGGGTCTGCCAGCAAACCTAACTGAGGGTGTGTTGTGTGTGAGTTAATGAGATAGTTATTGCGGCATGGAATAAGCCGCGAGCAAACCTAACGGTAAACACATGTATTACAACCGCTGCACAATTAGGAACAACCTAATGGGGAGACTTCTCGACCGACTACACGTCAGATTTCTAATTCGTATCAAGGATATTATTTTCTTTTTAAAAACATCTCTCCAAATTTGGAATGAAGACTTAATTTGCGCGGGTGATTTATATGTTTCGTTAATTGCTTCGCTAATCACAGGAAACATTTTATTATTCATGAATGTTGGGAACTAGGTGAACTGCGAAAGTGATATTTATTTAAAGCCTGTTGGCAGCGGCGCGTAGCCACGGCCCAGGTATAACGTGTAGTCAAATGCCAAACCCTGGGCTCGCGGCACCGAGACTGGATCAGCAAGTCGACGCCCTCGCCCCGCACCGCAACAACCCTAGGTTTTTCCTATTTATAGGCTCACCGAGTCGGTTAGCAGCGACATAGTCGACTATTATTATATCCTGAATTGGTGTTATTGACTAACGCACACTGGTAATGAATCAAAGTAGTTTGTTGGCGAGGTGGGGTAGATGTTAGTAGAGGAAAGTGTTGTGGTGCAGTGTACATACGATACGCTCCACTCGTGGTCGCGCATGTTCTTCTGGAAGGCGTGTGACTTGGGCGTCCAGGCGTCGAGGTGGCGGTAGAGCGCGGGCAGCTCGCCCGCCTTCCCCTCGAGGCGCTCGGCCAGCCGCTGCTGCACCAGCGCCCGGGGCCCGCTGGTCAGCGGCCGCTGCTCCGCCGCCTCGCCTCCGCCTCTGCCCGTATCCTTGGCGTTGCCGTTGAATCCGTTTATTTTCTCTCCGTTGCAAGACGTCACGCTTTTCGGGCTATTTGTGCTGAGCAATTTGCTTCTAACGGTATCGGCCTTACCGTAATTCTTATATTGCACCGATTCTGTTCCGTTCGCTACTCGCGAATACTTCAATGAATCGTAAGTGTCGCCATTCAGGCTGCTATATTCGATGTGGTTTAGATTGATATCTCTGTCGACTCGCTTCGCCGTCAAATCGAAGCCATTTCGTTTGCTATAACGCTCTTCGTGACTCTGTTTTAAGAAGTTATTCTCAAAGCTAGTTTTACATTTAGGAACGTCGCTTAGATAGTCGTGATAACCTAAATCTTTGCTATGTAATCCTTTATCACAGCCTTTCTTAAGAGTCTCTTGAATATCGATTCCGTTCCCGTTCACCTTGGCGTAGGTGAAGCTGGCAGGCTGGTGCGCGTCCGCGTCCTTGTTCTCCAGCTCGTGCTTGACGTCGCCGCCGCGCCGGGGCCTGGCGTGGAAGGTGGCGGCGCTGAGATCAGGGCGCGCGCACTCGGCGGGCGCGGCCCACGTGTCGTGCTTCCCCTTGTCGCCGCTCTTGGAGGACCACGCCTTGGCCAGCGCCGCCTTGAGAGCCTCGCGGCGCTCGTGCACGCTCACGCGCGGGTACTCGTGGATGGGCACGATGGCGGGCGCGTACAGCGTCGACCGCGGCGTAGCGCGAGTGATGCGGAAACTTCTGAACTCCCTGTTGAACTCCGAACTCAAAGAATAAGCCGGTATTCTCGAAGTCACCATTTTGAGATCAAAATTTCTCCGTACAGTTAATCGTTCGAGACACACTAGTGATCTATAGGCACAGAACACACGGAACACATATCGACTCTACCTGAAAAGAGTTCGCAGTGCGAAAATGTACGGAACCGAACGTGACGCGGAACGCGATAAGATGCACGATAAAAATCAACAAAGGCTTTAGTCTCGTGTGTGAGTAACGATGCACGGTATGGATATGCGTCTGTGGGCCGCGACCTTCGGGGTGGGCGGCGCGGCCGGCGCACTGGTCAACGAACCAGGGCGGCACCATGCTTGCATAATGTCGCGCCTGCACCGCTTGCAGCCACCTTGCTCTCGCCGCAGCAAAAACCTAATCTACACCGCGAGTTCATATTCATGAGCGCAACACGCTAATACACGAATCTATTAACGAACAGCGGCAATAACGCGTCACTTGTAACTTAGCCCGTTTTGTGGAGTAGTTGGTTACGCCGTATAAGTGCAACAAGTGTCGCCTTGGTGACATCCCAAATATGGATAGAGCAGCTGCCATATGGCCAGCGCCCGACACATCCTAGGCGGTCCCGCCGGCTGCATCCACACCACCACTGCACTCACTGAACCGCTTTTTTAATTTAGGTAAATATAGATCGAACAGGAATAATGTATCAAGTTATCTACAATGCTAAGACTGTATAATAATGTGCTACTTTATATTTATGCGCTTAGGTTGTGTGTTTAATGAGCACAATACGAGACAGAAAACGAGAAACGAGACATGTTTGCGGATGTATTAAAACTGGGTTATTGTTTTGATATCGAGCAACACAGTAAAACAATACATATTTATTTCTTATTAAAGGACACGTTCGGTTCGGCACATTTTCATCACAAGAAAAACTGCTTATTTATTAACTGCTTGCTTATTTATTTATCTGCTTTTTTTTTGCATACGAGGCAGGAAAACACCGGGTATTATGTATACACGTATGTAGCGACACTTAGGTCGCACCGGAAACGAGCGCGGGACCGGTCGTGAATACCTTCTGTAGGCGCGCGCGAGAACTGCGTGCGGCGTGCGTGCACCGCTGCGACTCGACTGAGTGCGCCGCGGTGGCGCGCGCGAGGACCCCACCGCCGCCTCTCTCCTGCGCCCGGGTTCAACCGCAGGAGCACTGACCTTCGCTACCAGCGCTGACACACTGCCGCGGCCGCCCCGTGCCGCGCACGCATGCATCTCCCGGTGCAATTGTATAAACGCATTACGAACCATCACGCTTTACTCACCGGAGCCCTTTGTTTAGAAAATTTAGCAAAATATAATTGCAAACTAACAACACAAAAACTAATCCAAACTGGTAAGAAGAAAGCTCCAATTAAGCTCTACGAAAAGCTCATGAAAAATTCACTTTCTTGGTACTGATTAAAGTTCAATGGTCGGAAATAATTCAAGCAGCGCTTGAGAAAACGAACCGACAATGGTTTGTGCCATGATTACCTATGTTAACTAAATTTGAAGACAAATAAATTCTAATTTCAGATTTATTACCGGCATTTTGTGCTAGTACTTACCATTTATTAACATATTTACAACTATCTATACATTCATCACTAAGAAATATTTACTTCAATCTTAAAACAACGAGCCACATAAAGTAGAAAGTTAACAGCAAATTGTTAATTTGTGTATATAAAAAAATTCAATTTCTCCTTTATCTTTATACGAATACGCAAAGAAACTCATTGAAATAAATATATATGTTGGAAAAGCCAATTACCCGATCAATTAATATTTTATAGACATAAAATGTTGCATGTCATAAGCGTTTATATAATATGTATATACATACTTACTATTCTACTTTATTAGAGAATAGTCGTGTGTTAGTGAATGTTGGAAGAGGGCCGCGCACACCTCACCTTCGACGTTTGTTGCAAGATAGGTCAAGTTTATATTTACCTGAAACGAAACAGATACAATTAATCGATACTTATTATGATATTGAGCCTTGACAAATAAAAAGCGAATATAAATTGAAAAGAAGTCATGTACACTTCAATCCAAGCGAGGTAGTGAAGGTCGCGGGTTTCGAAACAGCATGAACTGAACATTATAATGTATGCATTTGGGCCACTGACAAAACCAAGTAATACACAAATTAATGGAAGCGCACCGATAAAGGCAATTCGACGATGTTTTTGTATGATCAATGATTGAACTCGGCACCTATTACTTGCCTGCACAGATAAACGTAGGTATGTTTCATATCACAAGGAGCAATCACTGCTACTTTTTAGGATACATTTAGATGAATACATTTTGAAGTGGTCACAGAGCTGCTATTTATTATATTATCCATCAAATACCATTATGTGAAAAAATATAAATTTTATTAGTTACCTACGCCGAACCTGCTGTTCTCGTATACTTACTATTTCATTGAATCAGTCGTAGGCATCTATTTATAATTTAGTAGGAAATATCCTATGTACGTTTAATGTACATATACCTACACATATAGGGATACACACTCATACACATATCAATAATAAACTTTACAAGTTCGACTAGAATGAGGACAAATATCTCAACTTGTATTTGGTATTATAAATATTGTATGTTTGCCCTGAAACAACTGACAAGGTAAATATTATTGTCATAACTAACTGTTCATGCACAAAATCGTTAAAAGAAATGGCTCATTTAATATCAATTTATGTGTGAAACAAACGTGACCTAAAGTGGGGTCATTATTGCTTATTCAGCGGCGATGTGTGTCACTGCCAGCGATTACACGCTCCTAAGGCTTTATCCCCTTTAGGGCTTAAAGCTCTACTTTGAACCTGACCTGCATTCTTGTACGCACCACACTATGTATCAACTAGTCAATGTTATGTGTAAATATTTCACTAAATCATCCGACAAAAATGACTGTACTCCAATTTGGAAAGTTGGAAACGATCGAAAGAACGAGGATAATGAATGAATCACGGCGTTAATGTTATTTTACCTAAACAACCGTTAGGATACGTTCCTCGCCTCCTACACGAACAATTGTTTGAAAAGCCCTCAAACTGGATCCGTTACATGCGAATGATGAAATCTCACATGTGAATTGATGAGACACACATACACACATTCGAGTGAGCAACAAAAAATGTACTCGACCTAGGATTGTAGGTGACTACGTCAGTGTATACAATTGGTGGCGTAGATGTCGGCAAAAAGTGGTGGCCCCGCAGGCGGCTGCGAGAACCAACAAACGGAGAGGTCCAATGACCCAAATGATCGTTACTGGGCCGCGCCGCCCGCCTAGACACACTCACTAAACAAAAATCGGTCACCAACTTCCTCGAACCACGTGCGAGCAAGATACAAATAAACTTTATGACCTTAAAACTTGCAACATTAAGTTATTTTTGTTCAGCTTTTAGAATTGTAGATGGTCGTAGAGCAAAAAATCAGGAAACATTCGGTCGTATAAGATTTAGTCTAAATGAGCCGATCCAAACCCATCTATAGCTTTAATCACATCACGAAGATTTGATACATATCGTGAACATACATACTTCTACGTCTAAGTCTACTTCTAAGCTGGCCATGGTGAATTAATCCGATACCATAAATGGTGCCCTACGGAAACCTGATCTGGCGAGCACGAGTTCAACACAATCTCAACAATCTATCAAAATAGCAGCCTTAAATAGACTTCCTCTAGTCATGGATTCTCCTCGGCCACTTGATGGTGTTGCGTGCCTAAACAGACAAGAGAACTTTTTGCACTCCAATGTATGGAGATGTGGGTAATGGATCAATTGAGGTTGTCTCGATTCTCGCTAATTGCAGTACATTAGCAGAAGGCGGAGAGCACTGAGTGTTTCAAAAAATAGCGCAATCATAACTGAGTCGAAAGTAACGGTCCTCATTAATCATCGAGGCCAGTTTCGGTCAAACACAAAGTACATTTACCCACATCGCATCGGCGAACAATATTAGTTATTGATTCGTCATCATTAGGTCACTAGGCTCCATAGCCTACTTGCGGTGGCCATACATCATCATTCATCAATCCCGTTCCGCTTGTCCATTATTTATCAGTTTCAAAATAAACCTCATTGTTTGTGCCTATCTAAAGTCTTTTTTTTCAAAGTCAAGAAAACTTCATGTATGAGTAACTACTATTACCAAAGCATGTCAAAACATGTAAAGTTCAATATCCGTACGTTTGGTTTCTTCTTGTAAAGAGTAAGTCACGATATAATTGTTACTAGATCCCTGACTAACCGGTCGCGATGCTCGATTCAGTCCCTCTCAATTACCACCATAACAAACGTGATTCCAAAAGATTCAACTGCTAGATACAAATACGTGGGAACTGCCTCGACTTATGAAACTAAATAAAAACAAAATCTAACAAATGGAGCATAAAATTACACGAGACGTTTAATTATTTTTTCCTTTACACAGACGGATAAGCGGGACAGGAGAAATCAGTCCGTCGACCCGAGTAAAAAGCGCCTTTCCCACAAAGCCTTGCCAGTCGAGCTTCTCGGAAGCATAACAAAGATCCTGTACGTGTGTGTGACTCACGCTGCTGGACAGACTCGCTTCCAGACAATAAAAGGAATGCCAATCGGTTTGGACAAACAAAGACAACAACTGTGTTGTGATTCTTCGGACCTACGCTCGGGGAAAATCTGTGGCCGCGGAATGTTACGAGTTTCAAGGCTTTTCATTGCAACCTTCGAATGCTACATTATTTACGAATGTCGAGTGCCTTAGTCAAAAATAAGCTTAAAACCGCGCCAGATATTTACTAACAACTAATTGAACACCTGCCTGGGGCTGGGTGAACGCTACTACAAACTTGCACATGTCAAGCTAGATGGGTTTCAAACAAGAACCTTTGTTTTATTGCACCTTCAGTTCCTATCTACTCAAGTAGCGAGCACACCTTACATGGAAAGTATTGAACATATCTTGTGTGACGGCTAACACACACAACACTGCGCTAGTAAAGTTATGTATTTTTTGTTAGATTCACCGTGTTTTCTATTTCTAACCAAAATCTTTTTATTGATAAAGAATCATACGCCAAGTGATATTATTAGGTGCCATAAAATATATAGCGGGTGGTTTTAGTAAATCGTCATGTACACCAGATATATTCTGCGATTTATAACTCGCAAGTAAACGTTTGGATAGTTAGGATTAGCAAATTTTTCCATTAATTTACAAAAGTTCTAAAATAAGTAAAATTATTGTTGTTATTGCAGAACTAAAGCCATCTCAAAACAGTTTTGTGTGAGATTTCAGTAACGCAACATTATAAAGCATACACAATATATAAACGTAAGCACTGTGTACAAGTAGTAATAAATGCAGCTAATCAAGAGCGGACACTAGGTGTACCGCAGAGTAGTGTTAATGGGTTACGAGAAGTGTGGTCGCGCTCGACAAGCGGCGGCCTGCAATGGGGGCAGAAAGTGGTGTTACAGCGCTGTACAGTTGGATTCGGCGAAGAGACGCGTAGGTGTAGCCAGCCGCATTATCGCTCTCGCCATCCTTCATACAAGAAATTGCTCGTTCCCATAATTTGAATTCGGGGTCGCTGTCATACTTACAATCTGCGATTAGAAAGGAGAGAGCAAAATTGTATTGCGATAAACATACAAAATCGTGCTTTGATTGAGACGAAATTAATGTTTCTTTTTACTGCTTCCTACTCGGGTGCAAAGAACTCATTTAATGAATAGTGAGTCAATAGGAAACTTATTTACAAGTTGGTTGGTTGAATAAGGATAAATCATTATTCAAGTCCATTACAAATAAACGTTGTTGTTGGATACTGACAATATGGCTTGTCACAGACGACGAGCAAATTGTACTCTTTTCTGCATACCATTTCTGTTATTATAAATCATAAAATACACATGAACGACACACATTATGTAGTGAGACGACGCAATTAATTCGACACGTATTAATTGTACAGTCATTAACACCTGAACTTCAAGTGAGTCAGAAAAAACATAATGCGGGTGCTTTGTCGGGTAAGCAACACGGAAGCACGTAGGCAATTCGTCGAGAAGAAGGTTAAACCATAAAACCGAACGCTGCTTTCCGACAACCTCGTAGTGGATCGACGCCTTGCAATAAATCTAAAGTTGCCGCGGGCACATCGATGGGTAACTTTCGCTTCTAAATTTTATATACATAACTATACCTATATTTGATTTATATTTTAAGACTGAAATCATATCTCAATTAAAGAGGAACGGTTGCAACCAATGTGCAATGTTTAATACAAATAGAGATAGGCAGACACACCATAGTAATCGTGCTCATGCTCGAAAACAAAAGTGATCCTCACAATTCACGCGGTTGCGCAGATTGCGTAAATGCTTTGTTTGCTTACCTGTCTTGTGAACTTATGCGGTGAAATTGAAAACCAAGCGCGCAACCGGCATAGAAAACAGCGATTGTACGAGTTGTCATAACATGGCACGACATGCGTTAACGCCAGGTTTTACAATGATTGAAGTAGAACTGACATTCCCGTAGATGATAACTGTTTGTAGTCACTATTTTGCAAGCACTTATTTACAATCAAAACTGCTATGTCAAAAAAAAACAGTACGGATCAATTGAATGTGCTCGATTTTAGCGAGTAATGGAAGAACTATAAAGTTAAAAAAATGAAAATTACACTTGCGTATTGACGAGGATCAATGTGTTTTTATGATTTACAAACTACCACTTTTAAACTTTTTTGACCTAATTCGATAAAAGTTCGGGGCATGCAATGGACCCGACATCCGTCTCTTTGTAATTATTTTCACGTCAATGACGCCGGGTTAAGTACAGTACAATTATGTAGTTTCGTTTCTTAACCGGTTTAACCATTATATTTACATCGAAAATGATATAAAATGCTGAACGCCCACCATCCAATCACAAAAACATTTTAAATGCTGTGTTATATTTCATCGTATAGAATATCTGTAAATGTAGAATAATAAAATAACGATCAAGCAATGGACATTTTTACTACAAATGCTTTGTAGTGTGTGTTTGTGTTGTAAAGGTACGAAATTGGTATCGTTACCAAGACTGACACGTTCCATAACTAAAGAAAATAAATAGCGCCAGTGTACTTATATTATATTCTATGATAGTGCTACGCATTTGATAGTGAATAAGCATAATTTAAAAACAAAAGTATCTAAGTTACTGATTTTATTTTTGTGTGAGTGCCCTTTACATACTTAATTACAATCACGTGTTCTTATTAATATTGATTATTGAAAAGTGTGAAACAGCAATTATTATTAGTTATAATCAGTTCACGACGAATTCATTGATTCATACTTCCGCGAACGATCAATTTACCAAAAGATCATTTGCAGAGTTTGAGTGCGACGCCTGCGTCGATATCGAACAATCGTGGGCGGCCGATGCATTGGCAGTCCTTAAACGGAAACCTTGTTTACGTACTTGTATTCCCTTTAGGATAGGCAATATCGATGGTCGGCAAGGTCCCCGTCATTATACTCGTACTCGTAAAACGAGCCATCTTATCTCTCGCTTTAATAAGTACACACGAGCCGGCGCGGCGCGGTATCGGTTCCTCAGTCCTTCATAAAATGATTCAATTCGTTGGTTGTACTTCCGTGCTCGTGACCCGATACTGACTGCGCCTCGCCCTCCACCGCAAACACTGATGATGCACGACGAGCTTTGTATATACAATTTGTGTTTATTTCAAGCTAAAAATGAAATAAATGATTCTTTTTGCATAATCGACTACGTGCCATCGCGGTTTTACTTTATTTAGCAGCCTGACTAAAGAATAATCTCGTCATGCTGATAACTTACAGGTGGTATGTGGCATTAATGGCAGGTTAAAGCTTTATTTATCAGTAATTAATTCATGCCTATACTAGTATGATCGAAGAAAGATTCAATGTTTATATTAAAAGGTGCAGGCGATATCGTATCCATGCGTATGATGGAGCATGGTCAATGCCAATGTTTATGGCATCGCACCTTAGCACGCAAACTTGTCTCTAAACAAAGGTTTATAAAACCAGTTGAATATTTTTTGCAGCTTGAACTTGGGAGTTCAAATATAAACGATTTAGAAACTGTACATCATTATCATCGTAATCCAAGAACTCATTTTGCACTTTCTCTTGCGGTGGACAAAGAAGTCGATCGAGGTAAATAAAGTCGTTGAGACAATAATTACTCTTGACAATTCGGGTTAACGTGATAATTTTCCACGAATGAGTCACGGCGACTTTGGCTCGGACTAGGTTCGCACTTGCTCCAATTCCCCACATCTTTCATATCATATTTCATTCAAATGTCGCGTGAGAACTCTTTGTTTGTCTTTGTGTGGCCATTGTGATGATAAACATGGGTTTCAATAGTGGGTCACGTACGCATACAGATTTCCACTCACTTTCCTTGCGGAGGAACCGTGCGAAGTAATTCTGTACCGTCTGGGGCGACCTATAGAGCCCATAAACAAATCCCGCCCACGCACTACACTAAACAATACCGACATTACTGATTAGTATGTATCTACCGGTTCCACGAAGCAAGACATGTAACGGACTAGGTACCCACTCGTACATAGTGCGCGCATTATTTATTTCTTAGATTCGATTAACGCTTATATGAATACAATGGCGATGCGTATCTGATGTTTTCCTATTTAACGAAATTCGAAACGAAATTATACCGACCGTTATCATCGTTAACATTTAAATAACATCGATTATAAGTAATAATTATAATATATTATGTAAGAGATGCTTTTATATTCCGCTCCGAAAGCACGAGGAAGCGTAAACTGGTCCGTTTACATGCATATGATCATATAGTTGCGTCACATAGGTAATTTATGGTTATAGGAAGCCATCGAAATGATAGAATGATTCCGTGAAATGGAGAGTATTCATTAATTAATTAGGCAATGTTAGAGCGGACAAACAAGTCCACGGCGAGTAGCTTTCACTATCCGCCTACCGCTGTCCGCTGTTCCACTCGAACCTACAATACTGGTTTTTACTTCAACTAAATTTAAGAGGCTATCTTCCTAGTAACACCCACATCGCAATCCCAACACTAATTATGTACTTATCAACTCATTTATGAAATTGTATTTCGCAATTTGATTGACTTGGCTATAGTGAAAGTGAAAAGATGTCACGGTTTATAATTTCAAGAGAAAGGCTCTTTTTGATACCTAGTGTAATATGCAATTAAGTATATTATTATGTACCTACTTGCTGCGTAACATGCAACTTACAGTCGGAATTTAGTTAGCGTACCACGACTGTTGAATAATTTTAGCACAGAAGAGCAGTTCAGAATTAGTAATACCTCCAGTACAGTCTCAATCAGGACTTTTAATGAGTAGTGTGCAAGTATTCGTGAGCTATTTTCGAGCAATAAGCGGCGAGCCGGAGATGGAGCAGTCACTTTTAATTGTCGTTCTTGCACGCGCCTCGAGCCGAGTACTTTCTACCAGCCCGCCGCGTTCCACGACCAACAATCACATCGTTATACTTTTTGTCTATAGGTCCATTATTAGTAAGAGTAAACGCGGCTCGCTCCACATTTTCATTTCGCCAACAGTTTTTACATGGATCGATGGTTCGAACGTGGAACACTCACTGAAGCAAGGTATTTATTGTACATTCCTGCACTTTTCAAAGACAAGAATAGTAACCGCTGTCAGGTCAGAGACAAGTCGCTAGTTTAACGTTAAATCGTGTATAAACAGCGGTCGATATAAATATACGTCGAGCCATTAGAGTAAACGTACTACGCTCAAACAAGCGTTCACTGAGCGTGAATCGATTTATGAAAGACGCAGTCATGTGTGGAGAGTGGTGACCATGGATGGGAATATATAAAAATAACCCCTTTGAATATGTTATTATTGTGGTGATCATGGTGCAATATCGCACGTAGGTAGCTTCACTAAGCCTACACTCGCTTTCGTCTCCCGAAATGGGTATAGCAATAACGATGAGTAATGAATAGAGAGCTGGTTTAATTCGCGCCGCTGCCTGCGCCCACGCGCGCATCCACTCGGAACAATGCTTACTGGTTTACTTTCTCAATTGACTCACACTAATTCATTGCATACGTCTAGCACCACGAATTAGATTGATGGCAGCGGTACTCGAGACCTCCACGACTAATTGGAACACTTTCATTAACATAATGTCAACAGCGTACAGCCACGGTGACGTACCGCCATCCGACACACACATGCCGGGTACATCTTTTGTCTACATATAGATGTAACGTAAGTAACAGTGAACAAAGCGATGATTTAACTTCATAAAATAAGCCACAAAAGGCCTTGCTACGGCCCTGGTAAGGCGCATTGCACTTAAATTGAACGATTGTCGCGAACTCAACAAGGAAATGTGGAACTATACGTCTTTGTTTACATTATATTATTATGTGGTTATAAGAATTTCTGAAAACTGTTCTATACTACGTATAGGAATACGTAGTATAGAACAATGACAACTAATCCCACCAAAACATTCTGTAATAAACTAGCCAATGGAGCTGCTTGTTCTATCTATCTCTAACTATAATAATTAAGAAATCGCAGTAAGGAAGTTTAGACTTGGCACTGATTTGGTATAGATTTAATTACTTTTCAGCTCTTTCTTGGCTAATTGTGTACACATGTTTTTGGATTGCAGAATGTGGCTTCTTTTAGAAAGGTGGGCTTATTGTTCATTTAGTTATATCGTAATTAGAGGCTAAATTAAATTAGAACATGTGTCCACGCTGGATTTTTGCAATAACTGTAGATGTTTTTATATAATACACAGTAGAAGGGGGCATAACCAGCTGAGACTAGCTGCGTGTTCTTCATCAGATACTTCAGACATTCGATTTTTGACATGAAGTGAAGCGGCCCACCAAATTGAATATATTTTGTTAAGGCGGTATGTCGATGTCTGTAATAGTTTGGTTGGGCTCTAGTGTTTTCTAATCAGAGTCACTCCAGAAGAGAGTAGGTATGGTATATCTATCGATTATTCTACTTTTTATAGTTTTTCCTTAATGTGGCCATTAAACCCTAACAATGTACCATATTTCAACTTTGAGTATAAGTAATGGTTCTATTTTGATGATTATAAGTGTCATAAATGCGAAACTTTACTTCCGCTTAACTTCGGAACTAAACGACCTACTTTAAGTACATATGTGATTATAGCTAACTACACTTTACCAGAAGCTGTGCTTACTGCGAACTACAATCCAGGGGTTTTCAAATCTAGAGTTAATAGGTATCTTCTAGGTAAACGTAAAACTATACCACGTAAAAAAACTGAATGACGAAAATGTCTACGTTCTGGTCTTATCGAGGTTCTCAAATAGGGCTAAAATGAAATGGTTCCAGTAAAGGAAGGTACGGCAGTGCTTGTTTCGCGCTCGCCTTGGCGGATTAGTTTTAACAGATTTAAATGATTGTTAAAAATAAACACTTTTCCGTCTACACTGGAAAATAAATAATTCTGAGTTATTTTGTCAAGTGCACTAAGGTTGTCTAACTTAAACTATTTATTGAAAAATGAGCAAAAAAACTACCGGCTGGTCCGGCAGGTTACCGTTTCCGCGAATTTTCCAATAAAACTTTTAAAATAAATAATTACTTATAAGGAAAATATCGACTATATATTTGTTTTAATTTCGCGTGTATTTTCTTTGTCGAGACAAAGAAATTGATATTAAGCAACCCACATATCATCGATGCTTGTCACATACTTAGTACCTATTGTCAAGTAGTGTGCATGTGCGCAGGCGCAGCAATGCACTAATGAAGGCATGCCGCCGCGCTGACCCCCGACCCACGCGGGGTCGACGCCCGCCTCCTCCCCGCGCTCCCTGGCCCGCTCCTGCAGGACGCCGCCACTCTGCTTTATCTCAATGAATTTTGCTCTTGAATCATCACGCCACTTCTGTTTACATTTCTAGATGTCACCGTTAATCACTTTTATCAATATCGATATATCTATTTGATGGACTTGCATGCAAACCTAATTGCATCCTGTTTTCCCTTTCGATTTAAAAAAATATGCATATGCAAAGCATCGTAACTATTATGCAAATCGACCACAGTAAAATTGGAAATTAATAGATAGGTATCAAACGGCAAAAGAATTCACGCAAACCAGTAAAATGTGTAATATTCGAGCTTTTATTCCCCCGTTCTCAGACACATCTATTACCACTATTAAGCTTTCCTGCGAAACTTGCCGAAGATAATATTCAACATGCAAACGATTCAGTCTATGTGAAACTGAATTAGCTTCGTGCGAGAGGCAGCGCGTTGAAGTCTTTTATATGAAAAAGGTGTCAGGTAACGAAGGATCTCCCGTTTTTAATTGTTTGTGATAAAAAGCAGCTGCGACGAGTAACCGAGGCGAGTCAGGAACACCTGCTGGTAATTACACATCGGCGGATGTGCGCAGTTAGATGTGAAGCTGTCACCCGCCGCGCCCGCGCTAACCCTGAGGTAGGTACTAGAGCTACTGCACCCAACACACACATTACATACATATTTGCCATTTTACGAGTGCTAATCTCTCAAGGTTGAATGAACCTGAAACGATGCCGAGGTAAAAATAAAAAGTGCTATTTAAAAACACCACTTAAAGCTTTTGAATCTAGGTATGTCGATTAGCGATGCTTACAGAACAGCATAGATTTTCGCCTATTCTAATCTTAACATTCTTATACAGCTTTTTAGTTGTATTACCGAGGCTAAAAAATCTCAACGTCGTTGGATGGATATTGAATAGTAAGAAAAGCGATTAGATCTTCCTCTTCTAAGACATAATCACACATGGACTATTCCAGTCAAGAAAAGAGCCACAACGGCATGAAACATACAAGAGCCCTTTGTGTGCGAATTGTTGTTGAGGTGTTTCGCATGAGCGCGGAGTCAACGTACCTGCGAGACCGGTTCGCTAATCGATCCCGAAGCGCGCCCGCTCCCGTCCTCGCCTAAACATAACGGACTCTCCGAGACCAGATCTCGAACCAGCTGTAGGGTTGTTCAACATCATTTTTGGACTTGGTACAAACAAGGCAAAGTGAGTTTTCAAACGTGCCAATTCGATCTAAAGAAAATGTGGAAGTCAAACTGACCGACCTGTTGTTCTTCTTTTTCGAGTTATTTTATAGTACTTTTTTATTTTTATACATGTATAGGTATGCACAATAGAACATATGATATGCACATAACAACATTAATTACTATATAATTACTGGTAATAGCGAGGAAAGGAGGATTCGCATTCGCAGCGCATTCTTGGCCTGTGCCTATCTGAGCCAGTGTGACTTGTAAAGCACGGCGCCGCCTGCCACTGCCACTTGATTAAATTAAATATCTGCTGAAACTGCGAGTGTTCAAGCAACGCTATTTGCTCAGCAGCTGCATTAAGTACACCTGTTAGAAGTAAACTATTTCGTAATGTTATAAACGCGTTCACGTAACTTCCTAACTGGCACGTATTAGTTTACGAGCCGCCGCCGAATTGTGTAATCTTTCCACTGGGGAACTAATAAGTAATTATGTGACAGTAATGACTGCTTAGCTTCGAGGGAAACGGACATTCGTAACACCAACATTTTCTACAAATCGATTGAAATGCCAGCGTTAATAGTGTTGTTCTGCAAACGTGACAATGGCGCCATTGTTCCATCCATATGCGTATTATGATTTGCACAATCAGCTGCAACAATTGACGTATACTATCAATACATGTAAACCTAGCTTTATCGGTTGGAATTAGAAAACATCTTTAACAAAGAAATAATAAATAATATTTTACATAATTTTGCTCCGAGCCGATGTCAATATTTAACTGGAAGAGCTGACCTACAGACGGCAAATAGATAAATTCTCAATCGTATAAATTCCATAATAGCTTAAATGATTTATTAACTCTTCCATTTAGGGCTAGAAGAGAGTGATTTATAAGATTCTACAATCCATTAAATATACGAAGCGATTGAATCAAAACGTTAATTTATTACCATCAATACTCTCGGGCATTTATGATAGTGACATTACTGTTATGTTATATCTTCTTGATATCGACTCCCTATCGACCAATACGATGCCAATAAACTGGTCTAAAGCGACGACGTGCAACCATTTGGCACACAATTATAATCTAATATTAGAAAAGTATGTGGCAAAGTAAAATTTGCGCACTCAAAGCTACAATTTAGTATCGTTATAAATTGCAGGCTAACAGCTCTCACTAAACCACGTAAACGGTCGTTGATTCCGTCACATGTGCCCGATCCGCGCACAATGCCCGCCAGCAGACAGCCGAATAAATAAGCGACCAAATAATAAAGGCATCCACTCGACGACACCGATTCCACAATTTCCACACATAATGACAGTCGCTCTAAATGCGTCAAACTGTAAACGCCTTCAAATCACACCCATAGTGTCTCACTGAGTGCTCTTACAGCGTACCATAACTGCTATTTATCAGATCTGGCTTCTCTTGCAGTACCAGTAAATTGGTCAAAGAGAAATTGCGACACAAAAATTATACAAATGGTGGAAACTTCGTATCAGGCAGTGATATTGAACGTCATCATAATTACTAAAAACAATGCGACGAACGTGTATGCAAGCGTAGCGATCGAAGGAGAGCATCGCGGGAGCAGCATCCGAGGCCACACGTCGAATTTATTTATACAGGATATGATGAGTGGCGACCTCACCGGCGTAATCCAATACGTTAGTGAGGAAATCATTTTCTTAATGATGTTGCCTTGAGCCTTCGTCAAAATTATGAGATCGTGTGACATGACGAGCACAGGAAGAAGGAACAACGTTTTTGATGAGAACAAATCATTAGCGTGATTCAATATTTTCGTATGCTAAGTCGGGGTAATAAATAATGCATGTATGTACCGCAGGAAGCGTATGAGGGCAAAAGTTGTCGAATGAGTAACAAGCTAGCGAAGGGAATAAATCTTTAATTGTATTATATCGGACATGCTGTACCTACTCTCTGAGCTGTACGGCTCCGAGGCATAAATCCCAGCGAGCGAGCGGTACCGCGGAGCTGCGTTCCGCTTCGCAACATGGAAAGCATTTCTGCCGAGATCGAAGCTGGCTTAGGTAGATAAATCACGTACGAAACGCGCCGCGCTCAGGGTGCCCAGTGAAAATAGGCATACTGAAAACTGCATTCGCTAACGCACTACACTGACCTATCGACAATTCGTGTAGAAAACGTCTTAAATTTTTTTAGTTAATTGTAACCAAGCACACATATAATAAAGGCAAACAACCTGAATTACAGTTGAATGAATGATAAGTTGGTATAATCATGAAATAGTCGAGTAGGTACTCTGTGCAAAAAGCTCTCTGCGTGGGCCGCAGCTGCACCTACTGCACTTCTAGTTTTACTGTGTCAAGAACAACGCCTGTCGCCCCCACCCCGCCGACCCGCCATTTGTCACCTGAATACAAGCAACACAACTCTTGCGACAATCGCTCTATGCGCAACACGTTTGCGGTTCCCGATGTTGCATTTTTCACAAAACAACAATGCTGTTTAGATGCTTCCTCGTTTGGCAATCGTCCCACAAAACGAAATAACAGCGACACTTGCGGTTGATAAAGAGGTGCCAAACCTGTGAAGTACAAGTGCGATTCAATTTATGAAGATGACGTGTGTCCCGCTGACCAAAACCGAAATCACGTATTGCTCGCTCACAGATAAATAAAGATTACCGTTTTAGTAAACGACCTTTCAGAGGTCCTTGGCATACAATCGTTGCGAAAGACGAGAAAATGAAAATATATCGGCACGTTCGTGCGCCGACAATGCAGTTTGCGAATAAAAAGTAAATATTCGTGGTTATCCAACGCAAACTTGGCGTGAGATTACGTACAAGGCATCGAAACTGTGTATCGTATCGAGAGAATGTATTTAGCCAAATCTTAGTTCGTCATTTATGACGAACTAAGATTTGGCGTGCTTTAGCACGCGTGGGATTATTCAGCAGCGGTATAAAGAATCCAGACCGTTAAGTATAATTTGCAGGCTACGCAGCAATTACTGTCGCCAGCCCTTTGTGCGAAATATCAATTTATAGGCCTCACGAGTCGAATCAAATTCCATTATAAATGCGTTAGAGCTTTGTGAAGCAGAACACTTGGCTGAATGCAGTTCAGTGGCCCCTTGAGCAAATCCATTTATGCAACGTTATGTATTTTATAGCGTGGCGATATAATACAGCTAGAGCTAGTCTATAATATAGTGAACTGACTCAGTCGATAGTATTACTGCAATTGTCTTTTGAAACATTGTTTTGTAATTTTTTAAAGCGTTATATCGATAAGCCTCGTATAAACTGGATTAAGAAACCTGGTGAAATGATTTAATTTCTCAACGATAACTCGCGTGTAAACAACAACTCTAACAATGCCTGAAAGAGGATGCTCCGTCGACCAGTGCCCACATTCGCGACTGGTCGTGGGTTAACTTACGTTACGACGGTCATCCTGCCATTAAGTGGGCAATGAAAGAGAAAAAAGAGCCAATAGGCTGTCGGTGCAGTGGAGCATAATACCTACGCCTTCAGATGTATAAGGCCCTCGCGGCCGCCGGCGTCGAGGAATGCAATAACGAAACTGGATTCCAGACCGCTGCTGACAGCTCGGCCCAACTTTGTATCTAGCCGCACATTTTACTAGCTTACATAGCACATATTTTTGTTCCAACTGTCCTCAAATTACTTTATTGGAATTGGTAGTCACATTGACAACAAATCGACTTTAGTTTTCTTGGTGGACAATAGGTATTTAACTAGGTGGTTTATGTCACCGTTACGTCTATTTGGGTTTCCTGCTTTAACAGTTTACTTAATTAACATTTCTAAGCCCGAAAAAGACAATGAGATGCAACGGTTTAAATCACAGAGCCAGGTCGAAAGTTCGTTTTCGTTTACAACAGCCATCAAACAGTTATGTGAATGAACTAGTGGTGTGCGAAATTAGTACCCTCCGTTCAAAATATCGCAAAAAGCAGTCCGTAAATACAATTAAAACATCTTAATACAGTTTTAACTGTTCAAACGTTCATATCATCCCATGAAGAACAAATGAGTCAGTGTAACGGAGTGTTTAAAACAATAAAATGAAAATATTTATTTCTCAGCCTTGGGTGAATAAGCCGCGGCTCCTCTTAAGTAAAACTTGGTTAATAGGGTAAAACAATAACCATTATACGATACGAATGTCAATGTTAGCGTGGATGTATGAAAAAAGTCAAGTGCGTTCCCACGGAGTGAAACAAGTCGAAGGCCGTCGCTTTAATAAGACGTGTGTGACAGCACAACTATACTTTATATTGCCAATTTGTTTAAGAACCACCTACTTAATCATACAATATCATTGATTGGCACCTCTTGACAACACAACAAAGCTGCCGCGCTCTACTCCTTGATACAATCTATAAAAGGACTGAGTTAATCATACTCGCAGTTTAGTACGAAAATGTATTTAAAAGTTACCTATTTCCTATCTTATAGGAAGTTAAACTTTCTGACTATGTGCAATGTGCATGTAAAAATGTGGAATCTATTTCCTTGTCAAGCTGAGTTTTATCGTACTATAACTAAACCATAATATTAGTAGTTTAAATAGTATTTGAAAATTAATTTATATCTGTTATCTACAGGGCTGGCAATATAAATTCCATCATCGTATGCGCCAGACCGCAAATGATCTTCGGCATTCATAAATAAATTGCCAATATGCCCTTGCGGTTTTTTGTTTATTTTTTTTAACTATGATGGATAGTTGGCTCGTGCTGTTTTCAAGTTAGGTTCAGTAATCATGATTCTTTTGGAACAGAACTGGTTTATAGTTTTTTTTTTTTTAAATAACATACTGACAATTTCCAAATAAACGTTCATTTAGATAAAAATTTAACTAACCTCATAAAAAGGAGTTCCTCAATGAATGATGAATATCTCAACTGCTACATTTTGTTCAGCACCTGCTATTATTACCATCGTATCATATGCGGTGTACATTGTATGACTACTATGGCTAAGATTTGCGTGAGAAAGTTAACCCAAACTGGCCCTAGAAATACCGTTTGCCAACCTGCAGCCGACCTGACTACCGTTACTCCCTAGCTATATGCGAAAATATAATGGAATTTACTTCTATCTATGGTCCCAGAAGCAACTGCACGGATTGCTCAGATATTTTAAACTAACCACCGTCTTATAATGAGTCAAAATCATACCAAATTGTTACCCGCACACCTGTTTAATGTTACCTTCCTGAAAAAATTTCCTACCTTACAGTCAAAACCACATCAAAATACTTCACTCATTTTAGGAAGAGTCAGTTTATACTTGAAATGACAGAGAACGATAATAATGAGTCAGATGACTTAAAATATCTAGTATAATGCAGTATGTAATCTAAATGTAGCATACAGAGAATAGCCACGCAATTAAAGTTGTTAATGTTGAACCCGACCACATCGAAATAATAGCACCTACAAGCAAACAGAAATGGGCATCGATAACTTGTTCAGTTTTTACGATTTGATGACTATAGTTAATTTCGCATATTTGTTCAATTGGTAATAAATTCATCAAGTGTATTGTGTGACTTCATTGGAAAGAAATTATGTTGTAATACTGGGATGAATATTTCTAATTTGCATACATTATAGCACTAGGCAGTTACTTAGCTAATGAGCTTAAGCCACACTGCATTCATTAAATTCCTGCAAGCTGTTGTTCCAGGTGTTTAATAATACACATTAATATTGTGACATTTGTTGTTATTGCGACACGCCATATATATATCTTTAAATCTTTACAATATATACTTGAATAATATAATCAAAGCTTCTACAAATAACATTACTGGATCTTTACTTAAACTTTTAACTTGTTTTTTGCGAGAAATAAGTGAGACTCCTCTAGTGTGAAACACCTGAAACCTAATATTCAAGTCACAACGCCATCTATACGAGTGAGTAAGTACTAAGTCAATCGCTTGTGTACGGCCTTAACGCTGAGCTCAAAATAAAGTACTATGTACTTAATTATAGATACTACGTCTAGATGGCGCTTAAGTCAAACTATAACCATAGAAGCATCATAGATCATTATAGAAGCTTTCATGTTTTCTACCAGAGCTGTATTTCACACAAGCCTTTTTCTATTATATTGAGTGTGTTTATGTAATAAGGCCAATAGCCAACATAGTAAATACTGATTTCCTATCAGTGTACAATATAAATATTTAATTATCATAAAAACTTCAATATACAAAGATTAACATACCATTATAAATCATTCAATATATGCTGTTCCAAATTCTAATTTTGGGCAAAGTACATGGCCATTCAATTTAAGCTGTTCCAAATTCTAATTTTGGGCAAAGTACATGGCCACGGGATGAAGTATAAAGTGTTTAACAGAAGTAAACAACTCACCTTTCTCGTTCCCTGGAGCGACTCCTCTTCCTGTAGGTGCCCTCAGCGGAGCCGTCGTCGAGCCTGCGCCGCTTGGCCTCGTACGAGCGAGAGCGGGAGCGTGACGCCGACCCGTAGTGTCGCCTGCGCGTCCGCGGCATCTGTAACCACACACCACACACTTACTGAAGAACACAACCACACCAAGCGAGCAGACCAACCCTATGTATCGAGAAGCATGTTAGCAATGTTAAGCTGTCCCACAGTCAGATATATGTTGACTGCTGATAAATAATTACTATCAAGAATATCACATACAAACTTTCTCAAGTTTTGCTATCAACTACTATATTTGTATGTGTGTAATAAAAAAAATCAACATGTTTTCAAATCAACTAAATTGTGTATCTTAAATGTGTTATGTATGTTTCAGCAGCAATTGAGTGTAATGTATAAGTTAGGTAAATCATAGGTGTGTAAGTTTGCCAATATCAATTATTAAAGAAGAGTCAACTATAACATGGAAGCTGAAGGAAGTAGGGCAGGCTGTGAGTTGCTGCTGCTGAACAAAACAAAGGTCTATTTGTGATTTGTGTACATGTGTACCATAGGCATGGTTAAGGCTGTATGCTGTGAAAGCAACTTGATACAGTTGTTAATCAATGTGGAAATTAACAACATCACTAAGAGTACAATTACATATTTACAGTGTAGTAGTAGCTTTTATAAACTAGATGGAGATTTTCACAGGTTGCAGCTCATTTCATTATTTTATTTTATGTATTTTTTCCTATCCACTAACTAAACTGTTAGGTATGTTGAATATAAAAGATTTGCTTGTCATTTGTTTCAAGTATTATTTTCTAACATGAAGTATAGGTTAACTTATAATACTGCATGTTATAATGGTTGAGATGAGCACCACATGCTTCAATCTTGTTATTATGAAATGAGAAAAATATTCAATGCCATTATCACAAAAGTTGATTACTCTCTTGTGAAAAAAACAGGGTCAGATAGGATATAATATTCAGCCACTGTGAAAATAACGTAGGCATCCTTCCCAAATGAGTCAATCATTTCAGTCAACGAAAATATGGTAAATAGAGTATGAAAGCCATTCCGTGGAAAATCCATGCTAGTTTAGATCTATGACAGCCAAAAACAATGTTTTTTTATTTTTAATTATTCATAATTTATGATAAGTAGGTAATTGTTAATTGAAAGAAAATTTATGGGTTTCATTGCTTGGTGCCAACATGTTTTTTTTTTTTTTAACATGAAATAGGCTTACGCTTGACTACAACTTGCCTGATGTTAAGCAATGTACATGTGTAACAGAACAATTGATGGAACATGAATAAATGAAGGTAATCATGATTATTCACAGTAGATCTAACCTGTAGTGGGGATGTTAGCTGTAATCAGGTAAAATGGACCTAGTCAGCACTTAGGTTTACAGAAATCAAGGATGTCAATGATGATAGACCAGTAATGAAATCCATAATATAAGTAATGTTATACAAGTCAGATTTTAGTGAATTATCTTTGACAGTCATATTTATAAGGAAAGTACTTCCAGTACTTCCACTTACCATAAATAGATACCAAAACTCGTATCCGAGAGGTTAACACTGAAAAACATAAACTTTTTAGACCATCCATGATTTGGTCGAGAGCCTTGCTTTCTACATAGTATCAAACCAACATGCTAAAGCCAGATGAACTGAAAATAGCAGAATGTTCAAAAATAGAGCAGCCAAAATTATAATTTAACAAGTAACGACTAAGCTCAGAGATCAGACTTATACATAATGTTGTTTGGTGACTTAATGTCTCTGGAAAAATTGTATCTGCACAGTTATGTGTAGACTTTGATTTTTAACAAAGCTATTATAGCTTCTTACAGTTTAATCACTATAAGTATCTGCTACGTCTGCCTAAAGTATTACATTAAAAGGGGTTTTAGCTTTGATCAAAACCTTTGATAACTAATAACTATAGATTCAGAACTTATCACAAACTCTTATGCCAAATGAGTATAGTTTCTTGTATTCAGATATATAAATAACTTCTATTGTTGACTGTACAACTCTATTTAATTGAAATCGATGTAAAATAGCAATATAAGCAAAATATTTGCACCAAGACCTAAAATCAATTTGAGTACCTAGTATAGGTTGCAGCAAAATAATTACATTGGCAATAAACAGGTATATTTATCGTGGTGTTGAGTATTCTAACTAGTTTTAACGCAAGTTACATGTTCATGTGGCGCACGGAAATGTCAAAATGTATTTACATTTTACTACAGCGACGCCATGTTGGTTTGGCTAGGACACCATTGGAGCCCTAATGCATTTAGAAAGTAAAATAAACTACTCACCCTCAAATCACGCAAGTATTTCAATTTACACCAGAGTATTTGCGTAAAATTGGTAAGGTAATTCCAAGTTCGCGATGCAGAGCCTTGAATCACGCTGCTTCGCAATAAAGGCCCGAACATCGATCCGAATCCTAGAACGACGCTTCTTGGTTTTTCATTGGTTCATTTTTCTTGAACGCAGCATTCCGCAGCAAGCTCTCAACAATATGGCGTTCACAATGAGCAAGTTTCTCAACTATTAAGAATTTATTTCCGTTTACCGCAATAATTTAATGATAAAGTTTATTTAATTACATATAAAATTATTTAAAGTGCAATATAAGTAGAAATAAATTATCGAAAATAGTTATAAAGTATTAGAAAAAAAAAGTCACTAAAGCAAGGTCATTTACCGGATCTTTCAAAAGTGACATCTAGCGGCCATCTTACGAATCAGAAAGAAAAAATATGATGCGTTCACAATTTCTTGTTTTTAATTGAGAACTGGCACAATACAAAGTTGTGGCCAAATAAAAAAAACTATTTCTTGTTTACTTTTTTTTGTAATATATTTGTAATTTTGTAATTTTTTTGTAATAAGAACATCGGACCAAACCAAAATTAGCCGGACTAATTTTTTTAATTTGGTGCAAAACTAACTATAACCTATTCAGCGTTTCTTTAGAACTAAATTTAAAAAGATTATGGTCATAGACAAATATGAACCAAATTGAGTTGCGTTCATCACGCCATCTAGTGGCAAGTAGTAATATTAGTTTGAAACCTGGACAATAGAGGGAGTAAATAACTAAATACTGCCCAATATTTTATCTGTGTGTATATTATATCATCATCACTTTGACGATCCATATCATCTGTATTTTTTTTCTTTGGCACTAACTTTGTATTGTGCCAGTTCTCAAGTAAAAATTATCATCTGTGGGCTTAGCAGGAATATTACCATCGCAGGATACGAAAATTTCTCGAACGGCATTTCATACAAAATCGTACAGCGCACCTGGTGGCGAGTAGCGAAACTATTTTACTCGCGACCTCGCTTACTCCGCAGGATTCGATGAAATTACGGGACCAATGTATGGAGATTTACATAGCTAGCGAGTAGGAGTTTTAATTTGACAGGTGATCCGTAAATACCAGACCCAGCCTTCGACAAAATGTCACAAATACTTTCACCGCCATTTTTTCAGTGAGAAAACTATCGACAACTTTTGAGATCGATTTTCCTGTGTTATATATAATTTAATTACTATAAAATTAAATTAGGCTATATAAACATTATTTTCTAAATCTATTTTTAACTAAAAAACATTGTCTGTTATTGTCTATGGCAATTATATTGTCAAAAGTTTGAACGTCAAATTTGTATTAAAAACCGACCGCGGTTTGGAAATTAGCTCGCGAATCGCGAGGTTTTTGTGCTTTTTCCTTGTTACTGTGAACCAATTCAAGTGCAAATCCGCATCAACAATTCCCGCAAAACATCTCTCGTAGATGCAATGAGGCCTTTAATGAGGCCAATGAAGAAAATGACACCGACCGAACCAGATTCAATGTAAAGTATTCAAAGTTTGTTGGTAAGTTAGGAAATTTAGTTAGTACGCTAGTTCAAGCTCTATTTAACAGTAAAATAGTCTCCATGCACGACCCAAAGTTAGTTTTAATGCCTCCCCAATAAACATTCATAGTGACTTCTCAAAGATATTGCGCAACAGATGCGTTGAGCGGACCTAAGATCTGCCGTAAGTAGGAAGCTATGGACTGTAGCCTGTAGGTACGTCGGCAGTCCAAAAGGTTCCGTCTGGAAATAGCAGCTATGTTAGATTGTAGCTGCCTTCATTAATCTATATATTGTAGGTACCTACTCATAAAGTCCTTTTGCCTTGGACAATTAATGTTACAATACTTAAAATAAACATTGTAACACTTAAAATTAAATATATCTACCAAAGTAACTTACACAAATGAATAGCATACCTTATTGATGGTTTTGCAAAGAGCTGTGATAGTAAACATTGCACTACCAGCATGAATTCCAGGTATGGGGGTGTCACTCTGATGCCTTGTCTTTGAGAGCCAACGGTAACCATATAAAAACCTCCACAAGCAATGTTAGGAGCATACTTGGCATGAAATGTTTATCCTGGCTAGTCTAGTGGAAAACTTAAAATCCAATAATTATGTACATACTTTATATTTTTATTTACAGGACATTGTGTTTCAGGCTAGCCTAGAGAGATTAGCCCTTGATGCCATTCCGGAACCTTGTTGAAGCTAGTCCGGAAGCTGTCTACAATACCTACAATCCATTCCACAGCCGGTGTCATGATTTGGTCGGACTACTACTTACATACAGAATAAGTGAAGAGAGAGACTAGACTAAACTTGTGTTCTTATGCACAAAAAGTACAGCACATTCTTTGCATTTTACATTTCAAGATAGTTATTTACAGGAAATTACTAATGAAAAGCTGTTTTATGGTGTTGTTGTTATTTTATTTTATATACATTGTGAATTAAACCATATTATATTATAAATACCTAAATTTTAAAACCATACACAACTTAATTTTAATCTCATAAGTTTGCAATTGTTTTGTAAAGTTGTATACCAATCCTATGTACTTGAGGCTTGTATTTTAGTAATCTTTGCATTAGTTGGATTCATATCAGTAAATTATACCTATATAACCCTTAATTATTGTAGTTGCACCATTGTATCCAACAATATCAGTACCAACATAAATGTATAGTTAGACTGTGTGCAATAAAGAAGTAAAATACACTTCTTCTAACTTCCAGTATACTTCTTCCACAGAAATCTAAATAAACAGGTACCTGTTTAGATTTCTGTGACTTCTTCAAACAATTAGAGAAACTCCCGCCGAATTTTATTATGACTAATAAAGCTTTGAAGAGGTCTTAAGATATAGGTTCCATAGTCTAATCTGTAAATGTAGGTATATACTTAGTGTTTTCAAATAATGAACTAAAATTAATGTAACACAATACATTGCTGTTTGTTACAAAAACTAGAAAATGAGTGTGATATTGTTATTTGTATAGAATATTTATTTTACAACTTTATGGTAACCATAAAGAGGTACCTACCTATATAGTTTAATTATAATGTATTAGTTATGTTACTGGTAAGGTTGGATAAACTTTGTAAATAAAACTCATTGAAATTAAAATTATATGTTTTGTAATAAGATAAAATACTTAAATAATCTTAGACATAAAATACCAATAATAATGTCTTCTCTCCCTGGCATATTCAGCACCTGCAAATAAAATACTTATTATTGTACAATTGCATTTTATTTGTTCACATAAAATAAGTAGGTAGGTACCTGTGTAGCCAGCAAAGCTAATTGCAATAAGTTTATGAGATGCCAGATTCAGGGCTAAGGTTAATTTCCTCAGCTATTATTACTATTCATACAGATATACCAGGCAAGTAAGTATAGAAGATAGGAATCTTGTGATTATCTAGAATAGAGAAAGTTTGTACATAACAACTTAAAATAAACTTATATAAGAACCACCTCAGTTTCAATTAATCTTTAATGGAAAGTATTTATTTAATTTCAGGTAATTTGTGTCTTAATTTATCGATTAAGTCCATTTAGCTCTCAGATAAAGGAACCAATTGGTTCCTTTATCTTTGATTTAGCTATATGAGCATGAAGTAGTAACAGTTTATAATTTTCATTTAATTTCATTGATACACTCAGAAACTTGAGTAAATTAAGGAAAGTAGTGATCCAGCTGGTTGTCGTATTGTGGCAGCTGTTATGCCCTTATCAAAGGTTCTAAGGATAGTTTGAAAACTCAATATAGAGTATAATCACTGTCATACATACCTAAGTATAGAGAAGTATGATGGATGGCACCATAGTATGGCACGGCAGCTTCTTCTGGTACTTATACTCTCCACGCCTTTTGCTGTTTGTTCATTGGATAGAGATTCGGCCAGTTTCCTTCCAGTCTTGATGCAGATTTATTCAATAAGGCCAGTTTTAAAATATTATATTTGTAGTAACTTTTACTTAACCTGTAAAATTGAATTTGTAGAACTTCATTTGAGTATTTATAAAACACTGAAACTATTCATGTTAATTAATTGAATTATGGGTCTAAATTTCTATGATGAAGCTACCTAGATGTAGAATGGATTTATTTCCCAACTTACAAATATTACAAAGACTTCTCCAAGATTCGATTGTATTTCCTACTCGCCCGCTTTCTTTCTTTGTTCCGGATTTAATGTATGAAAACTTTATGTTTACTTTACTTTGGCTGGCGCTGTGACTCAGCCGGTTTCTGCCCTTCAATAGGTAGGTACTAGAAGATAGATGCCACTCAGCGCGGTCTGGAGCAAGGTCCTATTAACACTGGGATCATGAATCCTGTGGAGATGCTCTTCGACCCGATCCTTCCAGCGATATTTATGGCGCGCCACCGGTCTCTTGCAGCTACACGGTCGCCCCGAATATACGCGTTTTGATCATCTTCTGCACATAGCTGTGCCAGCGAAGCCTTTCTGCTTTTATCTCGTCTATAATCGGGCAGATTAGTTTACCGTGCCTCGGCGTTCTTCCAAACACTCAAACTAACAGTCATCTCTTCGAAGAATTGATATGCGCTGTCACAATCAACTTCTTTTCTTCCTTTTGTACAATAAAAGCTTCGAATCTTTAAAAACACTCCTAAAAGTTACATATTTTGAACATATTTATTTAGTTTTATTTATTTCGCGCCATGTTGTTTTGACAGGACATAGGAATCGCAGATAAAAATATTCGTAGAAAAGAATGAATGAAAGAATGAACGAAGTTAATCAACCGGTAATGTTACTTTCTTTTACTTACCATCGAGACCTAACTCCAGCTACCAATGCATGAAAGTCGGAAGTAATACCTACTTACGACTAACTTTTACTTTACGGACTCAAACTCGAGCTAGGGGTAATGCATGCATTGATCACTCCAGAGACGTTTCCCTAGCAACAATGGTTTTGTTATTTTTCATTTTGATTATTATTACCTATTTATGCTAAATTATTTCAATCTTTCTAGTTAATCTTTAATGATTATTTCTTTCTTTCGTTCTCATGAACATCGAATCTTTTATCTGTAAAATGGTAGTTAGTTTTTAATCATACCACGGGACTTATTTCATATAATAATGCTATGTAATTCAAGAAAAACATGTTCTGGCTTTTTACACATTGTTTCAATGGATAAACTACTGCTGCCACGACGAATTCGATATATCTTTCAGGACGAATTGCGATAACTATTGAAACTGCTTTAATTGAAAGCAGAAACTCATATACAAGCAATACAAATACACGGAACTAAATTTTATTCGTCACGTTTTAGGTCTTGTCTAATTTGACGCTTAGCGATCAAATTTTAGACGGAAATTTCGTTAAATTATGCGCCGTCGAATAGCTTTTTGACGTTTTCAACTAAATTGAATGACCATAAACAATTCAGTCGTCTCGATCTAAAAATAGTTTATTTGTGTATGCAGCGGAATAACAAAACCAGTTTCGACAGGGACTAAAACCATTTAGTCGTAGATAATTTAGTCTAATCCGTTTTCCGCAGAATTCGCACCATTGCTCTTTATAATAGCCAAAAAGTGGAAGTATCTATTTGAAGGCGGCTTTGCATTATTATGAATTAGGTCTCGCCCGCGGCTTCTCACGCGTTATTACACATACATATGAAACTACTGTGGCGACACAAAGCGCCACCATGCGATTTGTTTCACTACGTCGCGCCCGCCGTTACACGGATCCAATCCCAAATATACTTCTTGAAGCACCGAAGAGAGGAAGGGGGGGAGAGCGCGCGGTCGCGTGAATATAAGCACATCTCCGCGCCGCAGGAGCAGTCCGAACTACAGCCTGTCGTCCCGGCGTTATAGGAAAGCGCCGCAGCGACAGGCACATCGCCATCGGCACATCGCCACACATCACCACACCACTTCGAGCAACGCCGCCGCTGCTGGTGCGCCCCGCGGACTGGCGACTCGACGTCGTCCACGTGGAGCAACGCCGCCGCTGCTGGTACGCCGCGCGGACTGAGCGACTCGGCGTCGACGCGTCGAACAACGCCGACCGTCGCTGGTGCGCCGCCGGACAGAGCGACTCGTCGTGTGTGTGCGTGAACTTCCCCGGGGTCAGCGTGCCCCGGCGCCCAGCCCCTCTAAAGAGCGCAAGCTCGCTGAGGACCTACCAGCTCCCCCTTGGGGACTGGCAGACGACCCACGACTGACCGAATGCAGGAGCAGTCAGTCTGCCGCCCGCTTTCGCACACGACACACGCCACGTGATCCGCGCCCTCCGCGCGGTCTCCCGCCCGCGCCTCGCAAAGTAGTGCCTGTAACTTCTGTACTATGTAACTTCTGTACTATGTACAACAATGTATAGGGAGCATATCTCCGATTGTGACGACACCGAATAAACATTCAACATAAATCACACTGTGTTATCATTCCCGTCACCCGGGGCTCGTGCTCCCCATAATGGTGACCCGCGACATTTCGTACACGAAAATTCATAGTGCAGTTCAGTGTTCTGTCCAAATAAAAACCGCGAGTACAAACTGTTTATAAGCTCGCCAAAGGTGCTAATTCTGCGGAAAACGGATTAGACTAAATTACGACTAAATGGGTTTAGTCGCTGTCAAACTGGTTTTGTTATTCCGCTGTATACACGAATAAACTGTTTTTAGATCGAGACGGAATAAATTGTTTATGGTCATTCAATTTATTTGAAAACGTCAAAAAGCTATTCCACGGCGCATAACTTAACGAAATTTCCGTCTAAAATTTGATCGCTAAGCGTTAAATTAGACAAGACCTAAAACGTGACGAATAAAATTTAATTCCGTGTATTTGTATTGCTTGTATATGAGTTTCTGCTTTCAATTAAAGCAGTTTCAATAGTTATCGCAATTCGTCCTGAAAGATATAACGAATTCGTCGTGGCAGCAGTAGTTTGTTTTGTAACTTGTTTTTCTTGAATTACATAGCATTATTATATGAAATAAGTCTCATGGTATGATTAAAAACTAACTACCATTTTACAGATAAAAGATGTTAATTAGAAGGAAAGAAAGTAATAATCATGAAAGATTAACTAGAAAACAATGAAATAAATAAGCATAAATAGGTAATAATAATCAAGATGAAAAATAACAAAACCAATGTTGCTAGGGAAACGTCTCGGGGGTAATCAATGCAGATGATGATTTTTACTTGAGAACTGGCACAATACAAAGTTAGTGCCAAAGAAAAAAAATACAGATGATGATGATATAATATACACCTCGGAGGAAGGACAAGCCTGGAGACATAGTAATAAGTTGAAGTGTGGCGCACTATCGGAACCTCTCTTTTTAATGAATGTTTTTAGTGTGCTAAAAAGAGACAACTATATACAATCTGTTCGGCCCTTTACGTTAGTGAAGCCGGTTTTTCTAGCTCGAGTAACCAATTTGGATACTAGCTGTGAATTTGGATTTTTGGCGAATATACCGTGAATCTTTGGAATATTTGGTTAAATGAGTTTGTTTGAGAAGTGTTTTCTACTGAAGAACAAATGGCGTGCGTTGCCTATGGCTGTAAGAGCCATGCTTCGAAGAAAAGTGACGAAATCCAGAGCTTGTCATTTCACAGGTTAGAGTTTTTTATCATTTTCCACAAAACAATACAAAATTGAATCAAAATATTAAAATATAACAAATTTCTACTCTTTTAGAACCTCATTTTGGAGGAAAACAATTAAATTTTGCCGTTATATGTTAAAAATACGCAAAAGTTTGGTTTATAGTGTTGTGCACAATTGTTCTGAATTCGGTTAAAATCGGGTCTCGGTTTTGCCAATAGTAGTAATTTATTCGAACAATTATTTCAACATAGTATTGATCAGTGGAATATTGATAATCATAGAAATCTACTCATAAAAGCCATAGCCGAGACATACTTAAAAACGAAAATTCATTATATGACTAAGCAACTTATACAACCACAAGATAAAGTACGTAATTTTTCAAATAAAACTGTATTGTTTAAGGGTCAGTAAATAAAAACCTACAAAAGTTATGAGTTATTTTATTTATTTCGAACTACACAATCCTTTTCCAGGTTTTCTCACCTAGTTCTAACTATGCCTAAAAGATCGATTTTGAAAACATGTTACAATTACGTCACTTTAATATGGTTTAGTTAGCGAAACTACTAGAATAATCGTTAACGTGACAGAACAGAATGTATGTTTCGGTTCGGTTTCGGTTTTTTATTTCGTACGTCGTAGGCACATCACTAAATTGAGGTATTAAAAAACGGCTACACTGTCATTTGAAGGTGATCTATATAGTAACTAGTTATCTCTTTCTTCCGCGTTGGTGCGCACATAAGTCGAAAGAGTGCAGACATACAGAACACGCTCAATTTATTACTATGACTCCAGGCTTGTTCTTCCTCCGAGATATACACACAAATAAAATATTGGGCAGTAATTAGTTATTTACTCCCTCTATTGTCCAGGTTTCAAACTAATATTACTACTTGCCACTAGATGGCGTGATTGACGCAACTCAATTTAGTTCATGTTTGTCTAAGACCATAACCTTTTTTAATTTGGTTCTGAAAAAACGCCGAATAGGTTATAGCTGTTAGTTTTGCACCAAATTAAAAAATTTAGTCCGGCTAATTTTGGTTTGGTCCGATGTTCTCGCATCGCGGCCATAGGGACAGTCGCGGAAGGCGACTTTGACTTTTTATACTATGTAGTGAATAGTAGTGATGTAGTGTCTAGTGACGCGACATTATCATTATAAATAACTTTCATTTATCTTCATCATAACGTTTATCGCTCTCGGACAAAATGTATATTTTTACTCGAATTCATAAATCTCCTAGAATGTCCACCATACCATAAGTTCTCGTAAGGAAAGATATAATTTAAATAGAACACCAATTAGCACTTTAAAATTTACTATTATATAACTATGTCGAATATTTAGCTCGACATGAAAAAGTTGCTGCTAATGGCGACCCATATAATTGCGAAGAATACAAAATCAAATATCTATTTCAAGTCAAAATCGAATATTTATTCTTTTCAAATTTGCTAGGTAATATTGAAAATAACGTGTTAAGGGTGACAACACTGAGCTTGAAACAATATTTAGCGTTTTTACCATTTACCCTGTATCTAAATATATAAAACTCAAAGGTAAACGTAGTGGTTAAATTCTCTTGGCTCAAGACTGACTGACTGATATAGTGATCTATCAACGCACAGCCGAAACCACTGGACGGATTGAGCTGAAATTTGGAATGGAGGTAAATAATGTCACGACGTAAGCATCCGCTAAGAAAGAATTTTTGGAAATGCCACTTTTAAAGGGGTGAAATAGGGGATCCAAGTTACACTTCTTAATGCGAGCGAAGCCGCGAGCGTATGCGCCCCGGGGGAATAATATCACAAATATGTAGGTATGTAGGTATATTGTAGCCAATCAGTTCACTAGATTTCTTGAAATGCTTGCCGTATTGTAATTAAGTGTAGGTACTACAATACTTGAATGACAAATTTCATATAACATTTATAAAAATGATTACTTCCAGGCTATTTTAAGCACAATGTTTGTACGCCCACTTGGGCAGTAACTAGAGTACCTACCTGACGCTAGCATCACAAGCTCTCAATTTGTACAACTTTACCACCTAGTTGCCTGACAATAAATCTTATTTCATTTCACCGATCTGGCAGGGAAATAATATTATTATTCTCTATTCTATTACCTAGTTTATTTTGCATTTCCCTATAACAATGTCTGGCAACTTATAAATAAATAAGTACTTAAATAAGATGGTAGACGATTAGGTGAAATGCAAGTTTTATCAAAATCCGTTCAGTGGGTTTTGACATAATATATGACAAGAGATATGCCTAATTGCCTATTATACCCAGCAGTGGGAAAAAACCTTCTGCAGATGATGAAGAAAGACCTATGTAGGTAGGTATATCTCGAAATAAATAATCCGGAAGTTACTTAGCTAAATTTCTTAGATAACATAAAAAGGCACGCTATTTTCGGATTAGCCTTCAAGAAAGCTATTGCGAAAATAGTGTGCCGATTTCCAATTTAGTGTGTGGTGATTACTCTTCCGATCCGGCCAGGTCAGTGGTGGGTTTGGCGAAAGTGGGCAAATGGGAGCGAGTGCCGACCTTCTGGCGGGAATCAGCTGATCGGGATTGCGCAGTGCGCAAATGTGCGGGGAGCGGGGCCGGGTTGGTGCACGGCGGGCCCGGCCAGTCGGCCCGCGCCCGCCGGCCCTCGCCCTGCGCCGCCCGCTGCCATGCGGCCGCGCCACGAGCCTCTCCGGCCCGCCCCGCAGCCTCCGGCGTACCTATTATGAGAGACGACAAACCGTGCGCGGAAATGTTCGACATGTCAATTCAGGAAGTGAACGGGAAGGGGCCCAAGAAGAGAAAAAAGTCTCTGGAAGAGAGCTCGTCGGCCGGCTGCGAGGTGCAGGATGAGAAGCAGGCGCGCGCGGGCTCGGGCGTGACGCTGCTGCACTGGCGGGACATGCCGCGCCACCTGCAGTTCAACCCCTACGTGCTGACCGGCTACCGGCCGCTGCAGTCCGCCGCCGGCTGCGTGCGGAGCCTCTTCTACTTCCACAACGAGACCATCAACATACTCACACATGGTAATTGCATCAAACCATCTAAACGCTACATTACTTATCAATAAAGCATATTCCTGTTGCTTCTGATCGGGGATTGAAGTCTAAATTTCAAGTTGAGTACTTTCTAGCACTTAGCAAATCTTTACCAACTCATGAAATATGAATAAAAATGTTATTTATGTCATTACACTCCTTTTCATCAATGTCTTGTAAGTGAAATGTAAGTAGTATAGGTTCGAAATAAAATCAGGATTATCTAAGCAAAATTATTTCGTAGTTTACTTAGCTCAGCTAGGCTACAACTTCATAATGTAAATGTATGCTTGTATTGTACATTTTGTAAATCTATGCTGCTAGTCTGTACTCTGTGACTGAATAAAGCATTCCTCTACAAAATGTACGTAGGTAATTGAAATCCCGCGCTACGTTTGGCGGCCCGCGCGTAGCGTTCTGCTACGGTCCACTCTACAAAATGCATACAATATGTAGCCGATTTCACAACTTTTATCACTCTTTAAATATAAGCAACAGCTTGTCTCAAGACTGAAAAACCTTGCATTAATTAGCAATTCAAATTAACATTTGAAAGTATGTCGAGTGTAGTGTGAAGTGCAAATAATGTGAATATGCCGGGTTGCGTTGTTGGATCGATGCCGGAGCTTGTATCGGCGCGGCGGAGGCACGGCCGGGACACGGGGCACGGGGCTCATGTACACACATATTTTAAAATTCAGATAACCCGTAAAATATGCCTTAACTGTCGTCAGACAGTTTGATTAGTTTTGAATTTTCTTTAAACGTACATCAACATGAGTTAAATCTTATGAAATAAAAAAAAATATAGACAATCGTAGCTATGTTTGAAATTGTAAAGTGTACTTGTATTGTATTGTAGTGAACATTTTTAAATTAAATTCAAGCTGACACTCAAATTTCGATTACTATGCAAGCTTTGGGTAAGTACTTGTTTACTAAAATAAGTAAAATCAATTTGGCAGTCCTCAGCTAGCAGGCGAGGGTTGCCTCCACCTTGCCGTCCCTTCATAATATGGATCCAAAAGCATTTCTACAATCATACCTTTATAAGTATAGAAGCCAAATTAATTGGAAGGTATTCTCGTAAATAAATGCGAATGAAAAGCCAGTTATGAACTTTCTCGAAAGTTATAATTATATTTTGTGCTCCAAAATCTGAGAGTCTTATATTTGTTTATTTGAATCGCATACTTATGGAGTATGCAAATTTATTAGACAAGTAAAAAGATTTATAGTTTGCTATTTCTTCGTATAAGGAAAGTTAAAGTTTAACTGATTGTTACTGTAGGAATTTAATTAAATGAATAAAGCTTTCGTTATTCTGTGGGGAGCTACGGTCCCACAGACCAATCAAATAATATCTCCTAAAACATGAATCTTGAGAGATCGTCATCATTATCATCAGCTTGGGTTTGTTCACAGCTTATTGTATGCTTCTTACATTATTACGTATGAACTCAAATACAAGTACGTCTTCTAGCAATCTGTATGCTTGAGTTTCAATTACGTAATATTGAATACTGATTTGTGCTTATTTTGTCAGCCTTCCTCATTGAATAAATATCTCCAGAAGCAAGGACGTATGCCAAAAAACCCATTCTTCTCCTTTACTCGTACATAACAGAACGCAAAATATGTAGGCCGAGGAATGTAAACAGATTCCGTTTTCTCTGCATCGGCCAATAATTTTGTAGGGGCGGCTTCTTAGAGCAACTAACTTGTCATACGACTCTACTTGGAAAAATAAAATAACGACAATAATATAAATTAGAGCTTTACTTGGATAAATCTTTTCCACTCAAGGTAGGTTATTGAAACTAGCTCTATTGTCATAATTAATTTAAAGAAGAAAGAAAAAGATTATGAACAATATATGTTTGTGTTTTTATGTAAAATATCGAAATCGAAGTAGGAATACGAGTAAAAATAACTTTATTTTACACCTTCCTATTTTTTTCATCTCGTCTGTATTTTGAAATCAATACGCTTGTGACATTGACATTGCAATAAGCCTGATGATGAATCTTATCTATTTTGTAAGTCCTTGGTATGAAAATAATACAAGGGGGGAGTGGGTCCGCCGCGGCCGGGCGGCCCCAAGGAACCATACAAACTCGTTTACGGTGTGCGAATACATCTTGAAGAACTCCCAATCTATATTGGAATGCCAAATTAAATACTTCAATGTATTTCGAATTACCAGAAATAACCTTAACACTGTTGTTCTGACAAATTCTTGTTGTACTCGCCAATAACCTTACATAAGACTAAATCAATTCTAAGCAACTTTCCGAAATATGGTTTAACTCCGTCCTGATACAACATATACTCAATTATTAAATGTAATACTCGGAAAATATGAATATAAACGAGAAGCCGAGAGTAATTAAATTTACCGAGATATAATATTGACCTTCATTAAAGCTACATCCATTTAGTAACCTTTTCCAGTCTTTAGCTAATGTAGCTAATATTAGAATTTATGAATGAAGTATTTTTGAACACACCTTTAAGCGATTATTTTAAAAGTATGCACATATTTGTAACAATGATAGATAGATGGATAAATTCTTTATTAAAACACCACATATATATAATAAACAATACAAAAAAACATAGAAATTAAAATTAGCGTCTTAATTGGCGGCCTTATCACTAAGAGCGATCTCTTCCAGGCAACCAATCTGGCAGGGATATAATCTTCAAATTAAGTGAGTAGGACGAGGTGTTTAAGATAGTGCTGTTTTCAGATGAATGTGTTGTCACCAAATAAAGGTGTACGAATTAATTAAATTACTTACTTTCAAGGGGCTTAAAGTTCATTACTTATTGATTATATAGGTTTCGTCTTCATTGCTTCTTTAGTACTTACTGACTTTCGTTAGCTAATCCAAAGCCGATTTAATTCAATATTTCATCACTTTAATACGAAAATTACTTAACTTCGTTAGAATAGGAGACGATGATAGGATTTAATAGCGCCGAAGAAGTTATCTCAAATGAAATAGATTTACGCCTGTCTGTGATTCGACATGGCTGAATAGGTAAAGTATCTCGGCGGTTCCAGACAGAAGCAGGTTTGAATCCTGCTTATAATATCACTGTACATACATACATATTTACTATCGCTAATTTCCAAATAAGTTATGTAACGTTACGTATACCTCGAACGCTGCATTATTGAGCAACAGAAGCCACGCGGGACGCGGCGGCGGCTCTTTCCTCTTTACACAGATACATATATACCTATAGGTATATATGTACTGTAAAGGATGTTCATAATTGCCAATTAAGAATTAATCTGTGCCTTGTCTGGCCTCATTCTGGGTGCCAGGTGGGCTAGTTAGCTATGCGCAAAGCCATGGAAATCTCGATGAGATTGTCTGCTAAGAAATTCATCATGTTTTAGAGTAACTGTTAAATTTTTAGTGTGATTATAGTGGTTATCTTATCACAAAATTCAGTTTAAAGTTTGTAAATAAATAAACAGTAAATAAATAACAAATTGTTATCAAGTGCAAACCTGTTTTAACAGGTTTGCAGGTTTAAAAAAATCAGACAAATATTTGTAGTAAATAATAACTTGACTTAAATATCTACTTACACCTACTTATTATAAAAAAGAAAGAACGAACAGAGACTATTTTTAAATGCAGTCCACGATATAAGTGATTTGCAATTCGCTAGCTATCCGCTATCCGGTCTTACATTTTCATGTTAGCGTGCCAAGGTTTTGCGAAAAATGACTTCAAAATCCGAGAAAGCATTACGTAAGTTTTCGTGGTAGTAGGTACCACCAGGTCATTACAAACAGTACAATGTCTACAATATTAGTGCCTAGTCACGAGTAAGTCGTATCCATTAAGTAGCTGTATGGAGTTCAAGAAACCATTAACATTACAATGTGACAGCCAACTGACTGAGCATTGAAAGGGGTAATTTATGTTGCCCCTGAGACCTCGCCACGATGTATATAATTTAGTGTTATGAGCTTCGTATGAGTACCGGCACGGTACGTAAAACATTGATTAGCTGGAAACTTTTATTGTTGTGTCTTTCATGAAATGTATTCTTTTAAATTTGTCTTTTCTTGAACAATTCAGAGGTTAGATTTTTTTCTACGAGGTTGGATTTAACATACCAAATGTTTCGCTAAAAAAAGCTTGTTTAATTATAAAAACAGAAACAGACGGATAGTACATTATTGTATAACTAGAATTTTCATAAAAATACATTCGTAGCGCTACGGGCGCCTGGCGTAGAGCCTCTACATCAATTTATAGCTATTTTCTATCAACTCGTGGAAGGTGATAAATTTGGTGCGAACCTATTGAATAGGCTTACAAACTTTAGTGTGGGCGTGATAAAAACTACCAACTACTATTATAGTATTTTTATTTAAGTAGGAGGATATTTTTGGCAACCGTTTTGTTATGTCATGCCTAGTTTAATATTGTTATAATTCGGAGAAATTTGTTTTCGGAGGCTTAACTATTTCGAATTAAAGATCCCTAACTTTATATTGGTTTATTCTTCAACTGATTTGTAATAAAATAAGCCTTGAAGGTTTATCTGTCAGTTACAGAATTCAGACCTATATTAAGATAAGATAAGATATTTCTTTAATGCACACCAAAAAATTACATAATGAAAGAAATTTAAAAACTAATCTAATGTACATTGGGCGGCCTTATCGCCTTAGGCGATTTCTTCCAGGCAACCTTTGGATGGACAGGATTTAGAATTATAAATAGGCGGTGTACAAGAATACGTAAATTAAATAAATAAGGGAAAGAACACAATACAAACTCAGATAATACACTAATAAATAATAATAAACAATACAATACATAATACTATATGGATGATAAGTAATGATGATACACTAGCTTTTGGAATATGCTTAAGGACTTAGCTTGCCTAACAGGCAAGGGCAACATGTATGTATGTATTAAGTACATTGAATAAAGATAAAGACTAAAAAAATTACTTCCTCCAGCAAAATTACTTTCAGAAGATAATTCCATTTCTCTATCAAACTCCATAAATATATTACTCTGAGTCACCAAAACCTTAAAGCGTTCCGTTATAGGAGCCCAAAGTGCTTAAAGCGGGAAGCCCCCGAGAATGGAGGGTTATTGCTAAGTTCCTACACAGCTTGCACTGTATCAATATTCAACTCGTTACACTGTTAGCACAATCGATGCCACTTTGTACTGTGCTCTACACGACACAAGAAACAAAGTATTATGTAATGCTAAACCAACTTTTTAAGGGAGCTTATTTTTAAAGTTTATTTGAACTGATCATTTAAATGAGTCTAGCTGAGCTCGTTGTCATATTCATGTATTATATCTACCAAGGTATTTGAATAGCTTGATCATTTTCTTTATAACACTAGCACACTACTGCCAAAAAACTGCAACACAATATTTTAATCTGTTTCGTATAAAGTAGTAAGTAAAACATTTAGACGAATCGCAATACATATGAAATGTGTAAACAATTAAATACGACAATGTTCAGTATTAAACGGCGAATGATAAAGGTAAATTGTATAATAGGCTTATTAATCGATCGTTGCATTTGTGTTTCATTTGTCATACTAACGTCAAGTACACCAACACGATTAAAACATTATTTATGCATCGTTTAAATAATCCCATAAAAAACATAAATGTGCAAATAGACCCAAGTTCAACAACGAGGGTACGATTTCTTTGCTGCCTTCAACGCCAAGAGAAGGCTCGGATGGCAAGTTAAAATCATCAAGTTTATTTTTTATAACAAAAAATAATATTCTACAATTCAATGAATATCCTAGAAGCTGAAAGTCAGCATTAGCTAGTTTAAAACATAGTGTCAATTACGTATAATATCGTATAATCATGATTTAAATTCCTTATACTACAAGATCGCTATATATATATATATCGTGAAATTAATGATTCCGGTTCGCAGTTTCGTTTCGGCTCATTGAAGCATTGAAACGCAATGCGGCGCTCCGACATACAGTCTCACTTGCCAGCTTATCTCCACGAATAAGAGAGAAAGCCTGTTCATTTAATATTGAACAAAAAGTCAAGCTTGAGGTGCTCCAACAACATTCCATTTAACCATATAATATTTATTTAAATTTATAGCTACAATAATTCGTAAATAAAATAACATTGGAAAATAGTACCTATAACAAGTATCTACATAAACAATAGTACATATAACAAGTTTAAGCAGTACACACTTACATATATCCAATAGTCTACTACTTTAAAAAATCTTAAGTATTATAAAAATGGTCTGTTAAAATATCAATTGAGCTTTTAAGATATATGTGCAATCACATTTTGGTTTAACCCTTTGCAACCGAGCCTATACAATCGTGCAATTGTTTTAAAAAAAATCTATCTCCTATACGAATCAACTTTTCGAACCGCAACCGACACCGATCGATCGTGCATTTATCTGTTTTGCGTAAAAAATACACTGCACCTTTCTGTGCCTCACTTCCTAGAGGTCAGTAGCCCGCGAGCGGTTGGTGACGATGGCTGCGCATTTTGGCGGGAAACGCGCATTACGTAAGTACTGTTTATTGCATATTTTTGTTAGAAACTGTAATATCTTTGTGTTTTAATATTATTCGGGATAGCGTTACCTATTGTTACGTATGGTAATAATTATTCGAAGTAAGGTTTTTACACCACAATTGTTGTCGGAAATAAAAAGTTGCACGATCGTGTGCTTTCGGTTGTAGTAAGTAATTTTGACTGAGTACCTAAAATGATAGTTTTTACTTGTTGACTGTAAATTATTGTTTTTCTAATATATTTTGGTACCTTTTCAGGCTCTGATTTGACGGAAGATGAAATTTTCAATGCTTTGGGTGACGGGAATGACTCTGAAGTCGAAGACTTGATCGACGACGAAGATTTAGATCAATGTCTTCTTGAATTAAATCCTTCACTTTTCGGGCTTTCACATCCAGTTCCAGATTTTGAACCCAAAGATGTTGAGAACACTGAGCCGGCACCTAGTATCAGCTCTAAAGTTCATTTGACAAATCAGGCTGCACCCAGAAACAGCTGTGTATCAACTAGTAGAATAAACACTTCCTCGAGAAGAAACGTTTACAGGGGCCCCGACCTGCCGCCATCTACTTCCAGTACTGACCCCGCACCTACACCAGCGCCAAATACTACACGCACTCGAAAGCGTACTTACACCACTCCCCAACCATGGAAACGTCAATCTTTTACCGATAAATCACATGATTACTCTCCATTGCCAATACGAAATGTCAGGAACCCAATAGAATATTTTAACGAATATCTCGATGAACCATTTTTTGAACACATCGCCACTTGTACTAATTTATACCACATGAGAAAGACTGGAACAGAGCTGAAAACCACGGCAGCAGAAATTATGAAGTTCTTTGGAATTCAAGCCTTGATGGGGATTTTGCCGTACCCTCGTCTACCAATGTACTGGCGCACTGGAATTGCTCTCGAAAAAATAACTTCCTTGATGGCTCGTGATAGATTCTTGTGCCTTCGGAATGATTTACACGTGGTCGAGATGGACACAGCGCCGCCTGGCACCAGCAACCCTTGCTGGAAAGTTCAACCAATGATCGACAAAATAAGAGACGGCTGTCGTAAGCAAGAGAGAGGCCCTGGATTTTACTCCATTGACGAACAGATGATACCGTTTACCGGCAGATGTGCTCTACGCCAAGTGGTAAAGAACAAGCCTCGACCTACAGGCCTCAAAAACTTCGTGTTAACTACCAGCGACGGTCTCATGCTTGACTTCGAAATTTATAGAGGGGCTAAAACAATGTTCGGTGAAGAATATAGCTCACTTGGTCTTGGTCCGTCAGTCATTCTTCACCTGTCACACAGCATACCTGTGGGGAGTTGTGTGTACCAGGACCGCTACTTTACTACCATACCGTTGATTGAAGAAATGAACAAACGAGGTCTGCACTGCACTGGCACAATCATGTTGAATCGAATCCCTGATCGATCAAGCTTAAAACTAAAAGATGATAAGAAAATGTCACGAGGCGATAGTGATGAAATGGTCAGAGGCTCGTCAGTTGTTGTAAAATGGAAAGACAACAAAAGTGTTCTGCTTGCTTCTAATTGTACCAGCTCTGCTAATAATATCCTTGTGAAGCGATGGGAAAAGAAGCAGAATGCCTATGTTGATGTGAGAGCTCCTAATATTGTGTTTATGTACAATAAAAACATGGGTGGGGTAGATGTTCTTGATCAACAGATGGAGTACTATAGGACCTTCTGGAAAACAAGGAAGTGGACCTTAAAGGTGTTAATTCACTTTTTTGACCTAGCAATTGTAAACGCATGGAGAGCTTATAAAATGGATTGTGATGCCAATAAATACCCGCGAAATAAAATATTGCAACTGCTAGACTTCCGCCTTGAAATCCACGAAGTATTGACAAATGTTCCGCAAAAAAGAAGGCTCCAAGAAGAGCACGATGAAGAAGAAGTACCAGTAGTGATTCCACGAAAATATCAGAGGGCCATTCGGCCACCAGACACTTTAAGATATGATGGTTACGAGCACTATCCGATCTTTGATGAAATCAAGTCACCAAGAGCTTGTAAATTTGAATTGTGTACTAGTCGTTCTAAGATCAGATGCGCTAAGTGTAATGTGTATCTCTGCCTATCTCGCGGCCAAAACTGTTTCCTAGAATATCATAAAAAATGATTGTATTTTTATAATACTTATTTGTCTATTGCAACTAATTGCTGGCTAAGTACCTACACCAAATACTTTAAATAATACTAAGAAGGCTGATTGTAAGACTAATATGATTAATAAACACCTGTGATTATGATATTTATCATTTTATTTCACTAAACATAGTTGATAATATCTAACTGCACGATCGTGCATTTACAATTTATTCCTGACACGCACGATCGTGCAGTTAGTTTTTAACCATCAGGGTAGTAAAATGATTTTTTTTGTTAATTTTCCTACGTTCATAATTATCTTAAAACTCGGTTTTAGTAACTTTTTGTTATAAAATCTATCTTTCATCTTCTCGGTTGCAAAGGGTTAATAAAAATAGTTCTATTACAAATAGTAATAGGGCTTAGCGATTGGACTTTACCCTGAATTGGGCAGATTTTCACGCCATCGAGTTGAATCCGATTGCATCGATTATGGCAATCGTTCGTCGATAGGCCGGAAATTGGCTAACTTGCGCCGAATCAAACCCCATTCGGTACATAGCGATCGATAGCTGACGTATTTACTGACTTACTGGGGCTTATACCGTCACCTTTTTTCTAACCAATGAAAGAGCTTCTTTTCTAAATAAATAAATAAAAAATCTTTATTAATGAAATACTAAAATTTATTTTCAGTATTCTGTCGGATAATGTTTTGAAGGGGCTATGTATACTTAGAATGAGTTATGAAAACGTTTCTATAAGATTTTAAATACCGCTATAAAAGGGACAAAGTAAAGAATCAGCATAGAAATTGTATTTCTTTACATCTTCGCAAAAAACAAGTATTTAATTTTAGACTTGAAAACTACCTTACATTACAATATTAATTAAAGAGACTTTGTAATAGGAGCCAAGAAATCTGTTGTCCATTAATATTAACAATTCAAACCAAGGTTGAAACCAAACAGATCTGGTGGTGAATATGCAGGCTGGATGCTATGCAGCGTCGCGTCGGTGACATTTATAATTCAGTGCCGGAATCCATTACCGTTGAGCACCGCCAGCTACCTGCACTCCGCCAAACAATTTGTTGAAGCATTATTTAGTTTGCTCGTGTACTATGTACGTTTTATAGGAACTTCTCAGTAAATGTAGGTATATGACGCCACGTATTTAGTTTGTGTTGAACTAATCAGCATTAGAGAAAAAGAGAATTGTCATTACAGAAGTATCTATATAAATAAATACGATGATACACTTAAATGTTATATTCTTTTAGTTTAGCCTAAATATTTATTGAAACTTTTGAAGGTACCTTATCCCACAAGGCTTTCAAAAAAACGCGCTATTAAGATATTCATTTCAACCAAATTTCAAATTTCATTGCAGCTGCATCAAAGCTGCAACGAGCATTTCACGAGGCATTTTTTTCATCATGTAGGCAACATCAGTATTGTCTTCGCTCCCACTTTCCGGCAAGAATCCAGGCCATGTAGCTACATCAGAGACAAAGGAATATCGCGGAAGTTTCTAGTAACCTTCACCTTACATAACGCGCACCGATTTCAGTTAGTCTGCTTAGCTGCAGTGTAACTTAGTGTCAAGCTATACGGGCTATATTCGCTTGTATACACGCGTCACTAACGTAGTTTTGTGAAGCTCGACGCGGCTTACATGTTCGCCGTTATACAGGACAACGCGGCGAGCTTTTATCTCGCAAGCGTACAAAACACATAAATTGCCGCGGGTACTAGAAAATGAGAAAATATTTCGGTGAAAATTTGCGCTAAAGAGAAGACGTTGTCGACAAAAAGGCTGATTTCTCAGGCTTTGTTGGAAAATTAGCTGTGTTTTACGCAAACTAATCTTGTATTTTCACCTGTTCATTTGGAGATGTTTACTCACAGTTATCCACGACGAATAAATGTGATAATCGATATCAGAAACTTTAATATTGTACTCAAATATCAACTTATGTACATAAGAACACACATAAACACGGTTATCTCTTAATGTTATACACGAAAGCGATTAATCGTGGCAAGAAAGTTAACTTCACAAATGACTGTCATTACATCCGAACATTGAGCGAGCAATTAATAAGAGTGTTATAGTAGGTACTGTTCGAGTAATTTGTCCCTAAACTGACGAGCAACAAGCTACCTCCCAAATTGTATGTAATTATTTACTGGACGTATCAAGGGGGCGGGGGGCGGGCCGTGCAGGCGCAACAATTACTAGCAACTGAGAAAGTTTTAACATAAACATGTTTTTATTTGTTTCCTTGGTATTTGTTTCAATGTTTATCTTTTTAAACTTAGCATAACGGTGTAATTTCTTTTTTGTGGAGGTTGAAATTTGGCCTGTATTCAGGAACGGGTCAAGTCTTAGTACAAATGTTGTTGATATTGATGTTCTAAAGCAGCTCATACAAGGTTAGGCGTTAATACTAGAGAGAATGTCTCTTTGTCTTTATTGATCAAAGTCAGTGGTCACTGTATTATAGTTCCCGTAAGGCATGATTTAATTTAGTTGTAATAACTGGCTAACACTTACGTCAAAAATTACGTCGAAAAATTAGCTCGACAAGTTTCGGAAATCTGAGGTTTCCATCATCAACTTCCGAAACTTGTCGAGCTAATTTTTTGACGTAATTTTTGACGTAAGTGTTAGCCGGTTATTACAACTAAATTAAAGTCAGAGGTAATTCACGTCGTAACAGTTTTTGATAGTGGTATGGGGTTCCACTAATATAAATAACTTTTGATTCCAGAACAATGTAAGCGAACCCACAGACACCCATTATTTAATTAATAAAATAAATAAAATACCTACAAAAACAATTAAGAACACAATGAAACGCCAACTAAATAATACTAATTAAATTCCAGTGTCCACGCTCCGTCCTAACTACTATTTCCCTTCGCATTCCCTTCGCCCCAGTCTAACTGTAGCCTAAGTAAATCTAGGTATGTACAGTATACCTAAGTAAACAGAGGGAATCCTACTTAGCTCCGTAATCACCGCTCAGAAGCCTTAGTGCGTGGGAGCTGAGGTGAACCGGTTCTATTTCTGTCAATACACACTATACTTACTGATAGCTTGTTGGCGTGGATAGAAAACTAATGGGCTTAGATACTTTATCATATAAATATCTAAATATATAAAACTCAAAGGTGACTGACTGATATAGTGATCTATCAACGCACAGCCCAAACCACTGGACGGATTGGGCTGAAATTTGGAATGAAGGTAGACGCTATGACGTAGGCATCCGCTAAGAAAGGATTTTTGGAAATGCCACTTTTAAAGGGGTGAAATAGGAGATGCAAGTTTTACTTCTTAATGAGAGCGAAGCCGCGAGCACCCACTAGTTTACTCACACAGGGCAGCTAGTAACTGAAGCATTAGGTTTAAAAGGTGGCTCTTTTAGTAAATCAAAGACATTTTGATCTAACATTTTAGGAAATTCAGGAAAAAAGTAGCAGTTCCATACAGAAAATTCATACATCTTAAAGAAATGCCTTTCTACTTAATATTACATAGAAAATAATATACCTACTTATAGCATTTTTTAAAAGTCTTACAATGTAATTTGTTAGTTTTGGCTTCTGATGTACTAGAGCTACTCACAAAATCGCCGGCGTCAAAAACTTATTCCTGTCTTCTCGTTCTCGTACTTATTTCATACGTCGCTCTGCCTTCTTTTCTAGAGGAGCGGGTTCGATTCCCGCATGACACAAGTAATTTATGAATTTTAAATTTATAATTACTTGTGTTGAGGCTTGTCATTCCTATATATATATATGTATAAAAATAATGTATTGAAAAAAGAAAAGTATTATATCCGTAATTTCGTACCCATGATACAAGCATTAGCTTAGTATAGGGCTAGATAGCGCTGAGTGATATGTCATCATATATTTATTTATTTATTTATTAGTAACCCTATACTAATATTAGTAATAACTTCCATGATTTACTCCTACGTTCATACCCAAAATATTTTTGGTTTAATATTGAAGGGTTGTTAATGGAAGTTTAATATTTGCCACAATGCATGCAGTGAGACACCTAACTTAATTCAATATCTATATCCCAAAGTTAGACTGGAATGTTTGTGAATCTGGGTCAACTTATATGATATGTGTAATTGAATTGAATAATTCACGAGTAAATATTTGCTTTGCGATGCTGAAACATGCATAACAATCCTAATTGCATCATAAATAATGCTCATTAGTATGTTTAATCTAAATTAGATTAATATATTGGTTGTAGTTTGTACCGTATAATGACAAATTCACTGTAGCTTCCCCTGAAAAAACCTTTTTCCGTTTCATCTCATTAAGATTTCAACGCTAACGTTTCATAACCATAAAAAAGTCCAACAAAAAACGAATTTGCTAAACCTAGAACTTAATCAAGAAACAATGGTAGCGTGAAGCGAAAATATGGGTCAGCCAACTCTGTTACGTAATAGCACTTCGCTGAACGAAAGTAAAATACAGCACTGCCTTCTACTGGCGTTTTGGCTGAAACCTTACAATACAGACCATCCACTAAGTGGTTTTGAATGTGAAACATCCCTTTTTAATATTACTGACTAAAACAAGACTATAAAACATACTTGAAACAGACGTGATGGCATAAGGCCATAACTCAGATAATCTTTTATTATTTCAATCAAAATCAGCTAGACACGGTTTCGCGTTTACCCTCGTACCTTTTCGAAATTTGATAATAAAAATACGTTTAATATGGAGATTGTCCTTGTCCTGGGGATACTGTACGTATGGTGTGCCATATCAAGCCATATCAATGCTCGTAGGCAGTATACATATACATATATATGTAGTCTGCAAAATGATGTGTTATATTCAGCTCCCTAGGCCGTCATAGAGTTGATCTAGATATTGTTTACCTCGTCTCGCCTCAGCGATATGAAATGATATTCAAGGAACATAACAGTACCTATAGATTTATAATCATAACGCTGTTTGCTTCCCATTTTGTAATCCAAGCACGTACGAATCCAAATACCCGTCCATATTTCTGTATTAATTCTATTTTTGTATACCTACAGCCCTACACCTACGGGCTCCAAACAGCTCTTTTATTTATGTTTCAAAAAGCTATTTCAATCAACGTTCACCGTACCTTTCCATTTTCTATCAGCCATCGCTTTGGATGAAATTGTTAACAAGTCTACCTTCGTATTTTCTAAAATAACATTTTAAAGAAACATGAACGCTTAATTAATTAAATAAATAAAAGTCATTTATTTCAGGCTTGTATCGATAAACTTATATTAATACATTGTTTACGGATGTCATAGTCAAGTTAAAAAAATAATCATAAAACAAAATGTGATTTTATATTAGTTTATTTTATTTCGCTCCATGTGATTGTGAACAGATATCCAGCGCCAAACACTGAATTCCGGACATCGTCAGAAATCGTTATGATTATGAGCTCGTTCTTTAGCTCAACTACTTATTGATATATAGACCACCCCAGTATTTGTCCATATTCTAGTTGCTGTGTTAAATCTGGTTGTTTCTTTGTATAATAAGCATTTATTTGACAAAAAAGACATATTAATTATAGTACCATGACACAATCTATACCTTAGTAGTATGAAATGTTTTGACCTTATTACTGAATGTTATAAATATTGTGTTGGCAGGAGTATCCCTGGTGTACATGGTGACGGTGCTCCCGGGGCTGCTGCCGTGGGGCGGCGGCGGCGCCTGGTTCCTGTCGCTGTGCCACCTGCTGGGGGCCATGGCGCCCTGGTGCGGCTCCTTCATCTACCACCTCTTCATGAACCACTACAGGGGCGAGGGGCTCTACCACCGCCTGCTGCAGCTCGACATGCTCGGCATCTGGGTCAGCCAGAGTATAGGTCAGTCCCGTGCAATGTTTTACATTACTTACACGTATGGTATTTGTAGAAATTGTTTCACATTGCTGCTTAAAACATACGTAAAAGCGTAGGACGTCTAAATAGTAATTACTGAATAATAACGGCCATAATATATTTTTAATACCGGTTACACGACGCATTTTAACCACTTCTTCTAAATGCAGACGAAAATCAAGAAAAATATGAAAATTCTTTTTGCCTTTGAATTTATCATACGCAGCTTTCGTAGCTTCTCTACGAAAGCCTACGCCGTAGTCATACAAACTGTATTACCGAGTTACGCTTACAGTAACAAGCTTACTGAAGCGTTCCTTACAGCGCTATATTATTAGTGCCTACGCACGAAATACCTCACAAAAGTTTGCCGCAAGCTAACAAAATAAAAGGCCATAATGTACGACGCGTACGTGACGAGAGACGTCCGACAATTTAGTCAAATTCATGAGGAGCTGTTATGAAATCACACGCAACGGTACTTGCTGTACAAATAGCCTTTTGACAACATTTGCAGGCTCTCTCCGTGTACAATCGGCGAGGGTTTAACGTGTGTTTATGTAAACCTCAATCCGCGTGTTTGTTTTGCGTACCGCTACTTCAATTCGCTCGTACCTCCAAAATAGATATCGGATTTTCATAACGAAATGAGTTTTGTCGTGAAGAAAGGTCATGTCATTACACCCTTTGAGGTCGGCTTTTAGCTATTACGTATTTGGAAAAATCAAGTTTCTGGCTTAACGTGTCGTCGGTGATTACGAGTGAGGCGTATAGAAAGCCGGCGTCAAATAGGAGCTCATTAAAATTTCACAGATTGTTCAGCATTACTCCTTTACCAACAATGCTTGGAAGCAATTTGCGCAATCTCATAATTACCCTCGGAGTCAGCCGCGTGACACATTGCGACAGCTACATTGGGAATGCTCAAACGCGACGGAATTTTCGAAATGGTTCGGAAATTCAGCGACATTTCACGGAGTTGCTGCCGATTAAAGCGGAATACGCTCACATCAACGTCAGGCTGGGGCGGGTGCCCTGCATACAGGGTCGCTAATCAATAAGCGTGAAATTGTACCAATAAATTAATTAATTTACCGATAAAATACCGATAAATTCATTAACCTATGGTATGAGTACAAAAAATACTACTTTGTACAACACATGACTGGGAACACAAACTCCTTATGAATTTAAGGAATTTAATAGCTGTATGTAGTACAGACTAAATAATAATAAATGTGAGTAAAAATATCGCTTAACTTTCATAGTTTATGCTCCGCTCTGTTAGTAATTTTGCAACTTTGACATCAAGTTTTTTGGTCATCTATTTACTGCGTACGATTGATTAAATTGTCTCAATATACGTGGCGCCTGGTTCCGTATAGCCCTGTACAGCCGGGCTGGCTCAGTGACCAGCACGCGAGCACTAAAAGTAAATGAACCTGCTCGCATCGTTCATATTTCCGCAGCATTTCAACTCGCCCATATTTTACGAGCAGATATAGCCGTGGAAAGATAGCGAATACACCCCATGAAAAATATGAATTCGATCGAAGGGAGCGTACATATTTTATTGAAAATTTTTTGCTATTCTATTTTCATTTAGATATTTTTTTGTAAAATAAATCGATTGAATATTACATACATACGATAATATGACGTTGCTAAAATTATTTTCTACGCGAATATTGATACATCAGCTACATGAAACGTAACGACTATGTCGATATAAATCAACTGCAGTATTCGCACGAGTTGGAAAATCTAAATTAAGTAAAAGTAATACATATTTTTTCTAATATTTCATTTAGGATTCTTAGCTTTATCTTATTCACAACGTCATAACTTACCTGATGAAAAGATACTTTTACTAAGTATTCTTCACATACTTGTATCTTTCAGTAGGTAGTTTACCTACGCTGTTATTTTAGTAAACATGCTTCAGACATCCTTCGAACAGGTCGCTCGTTACCTTGCACATCTTTCTGCGACAACTTCCTAATGTATGTAGGTGTCTCGACATATTACAGTAATAGACTGGCATTTTCCAAGCGCACAGAGCACTATCTCAAAATGTCAGACAAGAATGTGTAATATGTATCACATTCAGCTATATTACGAGTAAGTTTGGTGGCAGCACTCGTTAAAGAGATGTCATCCATGTTTACTTTTATATTGACAAAAATGTCATAAGCTCACCTAGAAGGCACCATTCGTACATAAAGAGTTGATAAGATTAACCACCTACCGCGAAATAAAGTAGCGATTTAAAAGATTACGCAAACCACGCCACGCCACGTATAAGAAATCAAACTGTGTTGACTAGTTATTTTTAAACGTATTGGTATGTCCGATATTTTAGCATACTATGTTGACTTGTAGATACAAGCAAATGTATAAGTTAGGAAGGAAACGGGAAACTTTAGCACCTACCTACCTACTTGTGCGAAGTTTAAAGTTGTTAAACGTACGACCTCAAGGCGAGATGTCGCTACTATTAACTAGAAACTCGGGCGAAGTTGAGTGTGTGACATGTCGTCAATTTACACATATGTATTTGTTTATTTATTTAAGTGCTAATTCTGCACTATGTTATACAATATATACATGTCTAGAAAAGTTTAAAATACCTGAATTCTTCGTTGCAGATTGCAGTCTCACAAAAGCTCCGAAATCGGATAAATCGGATATCACAAGTTTTATTTTAATAACTATAGACCATTTGATAACCTCAAATTGTTGGAAATGATCAAAATTAGCCTTATTATTAGCATTTTAAGAAGATACCGATATTCCCTTGCCGGTCCCGGGTCGGCAGGCGGCCCGGCCGGCAGGCGCGCGGCGAGCTCCTGCCGACCTAACACGATTATATACGACTCACGGGGAATTCCATTTACGAATTGGGAACATAAAGCCGTCTTACTGGGAAATTAACTTATCATTTCACGACAAAAATACTTCAATTTCGTGACAAAAATACTACGCCCGTTTCCGTTATTAAATGCGCACCTATTTTTACGCTACTGGGAAAAGAGGAGTTACGTTTTGAGTGGAGACAAATGTAATTTATGTGGAAGATAATAAGTTAGTTACTATGTAAATAAGAAATGAAGATTTATGGGTAAGAGGTAAGGGGCTGAGACGGCGGTACTTGGGAATGTTTTTATTTAGAATTTTTCGAGATAAAACTCCACTCCCGCATAAATTTAGAAGCGGAGCGCCGCGTCAAGGGTCAAGAGACCTTTCAATTTTCATAGCTGTATACATTTTTAAATAAACGCTCGCTCACAGACTGACATTCGACGTATACAAGTATCTACTTATATGTGTAAGTATACATAGGTACCTAACTAATTTATTATTTTTTTTGAATGAAACTTTGTCATGACATGATAGATTTTATAAGGATGTAATTAAGTAACCAGTTATCAAATATTCGGCTAAGCCAGAGTAGTCTTGGCATCTTGGATCCATCAATACAATTCCTGTTTCAGTATAACAAACAATCATTTAACTGTCACGTCTAACAACCATTTAAATCATATCTTAATTAAGCTGTCATGATAATAGATATGCTACCAACATAGATACATACATGCTACTTTACTATATGTCCGTATGGGCACGTGTACGCATTATTAGATGCAATCAAACGGAAAACATGGTTGAACATTGATTTATTCTTTAACTGAATCACGCAGAACAAACATCGTGCAATTGCATCTCACGTACCTACATACATAATAGCGTATTTTTTTGTGTAGGTACAAGCGTCGCAAAACGAACGTACATCCTTGAAAAAATATAAACTCTAAATAAAAATGTGAACTCTATATATAAAATATTAACTCTAAATATAAAATGTTAACTCTATATATAAAATATTAACTCTAAATATAAAATGTGAACTCTAAATATAAAATATTAACTCAAAATATAAACTCTAAATATAAAATATGTCACACAGTTTACAAGCCTGATTATCATGCACAAATTTTATTTGTTAATCTCCTTTTTGTATTAGCGTAGGTTAAAAATTAGGTGAGGATATGTTGTACATAGTATAACCTCTGTTGTGCTTATAAGCAACCTCTTTGGTAGGTTAGTTTACACATACTATTTTTTATATGCAGTATTTAAATAGATAGTCTTTAGTTAACTTTCCCTCTCTCGAATAAAATGTTTTCTGGCGACAACATGTCTCTTGTTGTTTTAAGTAAATATTTTATCAATACAATTTATTAAAGGTTACTGCTAGTTAGATAAAAATGTCATGATATTTCAATTTAACTAGCAGCATTCATTTTTGTAATGCTTTAGTAACGGACCTAAGAATATCCTAAGTAAGATAATTATTATCCATTCCATTTAATAACGTCTGGTTTTTCTCGTACTTGTAGAAAATACTATATAATTCTTACCGTTTTTACGAGGGAGACCGAGAGGCCGACCTTTAATAGATCTCTGGAGGAAAATAGAAGGTTGTTCTATTTCATTGCTATAAATGTTCGATAAACTGTGTCACTGGGACACTCGGCCGAATTTCTTGGTCCAGACTGATATTTTTATTGCCTTTTGTATTTTAAAATTATTATTTAATATTATTTTACTTGTTAATGTTAAAAGCAGACGCTTAACTGCCGAGCCACACTCGCTTGTTGCTAAATCCACATAAAAAGTTCCTCTTTGATTCTACTCGTACACTTCTCACTATTCATTTACAAACTGTAACTTTCCATCGAATCAATTCAAGTCAAAACAAACTGTTGAAATAAAGTTTTGTGCTCCAAGAAGTGTAGTAAAGTTGGTGGAAGCGGATCAAGCGGCTAGATCATTGCTACTGGCTGTTTAAACAGCAAATACTCCCGCGATAAAACTAACTCAGACTGAGAACTTTGACAGTGCTCGCACTTAACACGTCACAGTTGTAAAATAAAGGATAGTATCTGCGTATTTATACGTACTCGTATATCTAAATTTATATATGAATGAATAAATTCGACGTACCGTTATTAGTCCGGTAGTACTCAAAAAAATCCATGAACCGACAAAAAATGCCACCAGCTATTTTATTGCTATGCATGTATTAGGACCTCCTATGACCTGTTCTTTTTATTCTGAGTTTTCTACCCTGTGGGAGCTGTGCATAACTTTTGGTGGGCATAAATGTGCCCCTGAAATTTTTTATTGATAATATTTCTTAAATGACTGAATTTATTGAAAAGTGGTATTTAGACAAGTTTTTGATCAATCAATTTGAAACAGAATGATACGAATTTAATGTTTTTTTTTATACTGATGCTCCTCAAAGTGGGACCTAATTTACTCACTTATACAAAAATGGCTTTATTTTCACTGCCACCGAAAATGGCCCTCGATAAAAAATGTAGATTTTTAAAATATTTTTTGTCCATTCGAACGGAATTGATTACAGCTATGTATATCAATTCCATTAGAATATATGTACCTATAATTAAAAATGTATATCAACTTAAATGTTATTCTAACCAAGTATTTTTACTAAATTAAGTAAGTAGGTATTGCTTTATATTTGTAGGTTTGAGTTCGTAATTGAAATGTTATTGAAATGAAACCTATTCTGTGCCTGCCCAACTAATCGCGACCCGGAACGGAAATAAATTCGTCGAGTCGGCGAATTATCACCGAAAACGTAGCGAATGACGTCAACAAGAAAATAATGAAAATATGATGGATTGTCTGGTGATGTCACATACTTAAGGCCTAAGCAACGCTATAATGCGGTTGCTAAAAGCTTATAAGCGTTAGAAAGAATTAATTCATAGTGTTGAACAATTTACAACTGTTCGACTCAAAGTCTACAACTTTTCGTACGATTTACTCGCTCTTTTAACTTTACGAGCTATTAATTTTCCCTTTCAAAGAAACTATACTCAGTTATTCATACAGAGTGATGTAAGCATCAGCATAACAATCAACTCATAAGTATCAGCTACTACGAAACGATACCGTCTACTTTATGAGTGCATAAATTGTTATCTGTTTTTACTTAATTGCACTATGTATTGTCTCATTAATACCTAAAAACTGAGCTTATCCTGATGGTTGAAATTATTAATAAAATATAATATAGCTTCACCTAACGGTCATATGTCATATACATTTCATCAGCTTTGTGTGAGATAATCAGCATTATCAATCAAGCATAGTTTGCATGATGGTTGATGATGATTGTGTTGGGGCTGACTTATTTATTGTATGTATGTATGTGTGGGTGTATTATTAATATTTTTTTGTAAATCTATATCAATAAATGTAATTCTATTCTGTAGATAATGGCCAGTTTAAAAATTAGATTATTTTAGATAAAACGCGTTTTGGTTTAAAAAATCTTGTCACCATTGACACCTAAAGTGGTACAATGCGCTCTGTGACAAAGGTAACATACTTTTATGTAAGCGAAGGTCCTTTACGTTGTATAGTGCAGTACGCGAGTAGAAGCTAGACAGGGCAGGTCAAGTACAAAGTCAGGGCCGCGACCCGTGGCGTGCGGGACATCCGCCACCATACCACGATATGCACATTTTCATTTAAACATTCAAGTTACGTAACCTATTGCCTACTTTTCCTGAATCTGGCAACTAGAACACCTTGTGCATACCATTGTATGAAAAATTGTATTTGTCCGTAGTTCGGTTTGATCATCTTTGACGGACCAGAGCGTCGTGAGAGTGGGCTACTATTATCTCCAAACAACGCGATCGAAATCGTGGGCATTAATAAGTGCCTATTTATGTAGGTATATATTACAGTATCTATAGCTGGTGAAGATCTTTTGTGCTTACTTTTTATTTGGGGCAAGTATCAGTGCTGACACTGCTGAGTTTTAACATCTCTAATGTTTAGTAAAAAATGTTATTTTAGTGAAGCCTTAGCTTCTTATAGAAAAATTATAGAGATCAAACTGTGAAAATTAAACCTATGTTTCGAACAAAAAATATTACTTAATAGTCTAGTATAGTTATACAAGTTTACGGTGAAAAATGCTAAAAAGTGTCATGACTTGCAGTTCGCTCGCGACATGCAGCAATCTATTACAGTAGAAACCAGCAATTTCAGAGGCGGCTTTAAATTGTTTCTGAATTATACTTTTTTCTACTGAAGACTTTAAGGTTTACTACAGTTTTAGAAATTTTCGACAAGTTATTTTCCACAGTATATTATTATGCCTATATACGGCGTAGACATTGATAAGTAGTGGCTAGGTACAATAATGCATACTTAGTTACGACTGGGAAACCCAAGAAGGGGAAAAACCCTTGCAGTAAACTGATAAAATTAAACAATCAATGCTGCATATATCTCAAAAACAACTCAGTTAATTTATTATTAAGAATATGCGATGAATACTTTTAATAATTATTAGGAGTGTAGTAAAAGTAAGTTAGTTATGAGAATGGCCAACTTTAGAGTGAAGTATTTTAAACCGATTTGGAAGCCTCTGGCATGGTTCAACTTAACCGAGCCTGACAATCACCTACACAGGCCACCTTGTCCACAAAATGGAATGCCACTTTTTGGTCACCCATCCAACGTTTGAATGAGATGATACTCTTATACTGGCTTAGCTCTGGCAACGGGGCGTGCGAATAATGACACCAACTGAGCTACGTGATACAGGTGTGATACAGGCATGGTGTCGCAGTCACCCGCGAGCGTTTATTATGAAATAATAAAGCGAATAGAACGAGGCAGCGAATCGACCCAACGGCGGCGCGGCACTACCGGTGGACTTTCCGCACTTAAAAAAACACTAGAGGTTAGGGGCGGGCTTACTATCTAACCGTACAGGACAATAATCTGATACTATTTTATTTTAATTGTTGACATTTTATAAGAAAAATCATTTAGAAAGTAAACTTTAATAAACAAGGTGTATAATAAAATAACACTGTGATTAAATGTTCCAAAACAAGCAGACTATTATCTTTAGTTTTATTGGGGAATGTGGGGTATCAAGATTAAAATATAATTTCTAATAAATAAAACTCATCTTTGACTTACCACGCAGCTTCGCAACATTTACAAACGACATACATCGAAAAATATCAAACGACATCATATCCTAATAACGTGCAGTGCGATAACTTCTCTGTTCCCTTCGGATAGTCTATCGCTAGAATAACAGATACGTTACGATGATGGAGGGTATATAAATGTTACCTCTATGGTTACGACATGAGTTGGCAGCCCTGCGGCGGTGGCGCCGCGCGGCGGCGGGCCGAGACGGCGCGGCGCGGCGCGAGGGGCTCTCTGAATGTCAGTAGGCCGACCACGGGCCGGGCAGTATCGACACATGATGCATTACCACAGAATAATGGCATTACTAACATCCTAACCACCGGCTGCTTCATTTATAAACCTGAAATCATTGATTATTAATTGTTTAAATAGGTACTTGAAGGGATGCTTAAGGCACTCATTACAGAACTGATAAAATTCTAATTAATTAAATTAAGATGTAAAGTCATCGGTTCAAAAACTCAGTTGCTCAATACATAAACATATGTATAGTAGCTATAACTCAGCCTACCTCTGACATAACAGAGATCCACAGAGCCTCGTGCCTACCTCCGTACAGAGTGCAGTGATACAGCCTGCATCTACACATCCAGCCTTCATGTGGGTCAGGGGGACTACTATAGAACCTGTTGCCATCTCGGTTTTATCGTGGTTTTAATATGAGTTTATTCTTTATATGATTTTTGTCAGCAGTTTGAAACCGTATAGCAATTTTATTGTTATGAGAATGATGAATACTTTAATTTCACACTTCCATATATTTTTCCGTTACTCCATAACACCAGGTTGCTCTATTTTTTAATAGGTTTCTTTAGTCAGAAGTATTTGAGGGGTAGTGCATGGTACCCCCGGGTTATTATCGGTGAGTGCAGATGGCGTGGCCCACTCGTCCCGGCGCGCCGCATCGCGGCGCGGCGCGAGCGCCTCTAATTAAACGCTTTCATACTATTAATGAGCCCTTGGACCCCTCCAGCCACTGACACTGCATATTTCTTGCAAACTACTAGCGCATACATGGCCTCTTTCAGTTCTCTGCTGTTTGTCATAGTACAGCAGTCATTAGGCCTTATCAGAGGCCCAAAGGCAGGTTTTAAAACTTTCGACACTGATATCGAGTATGTAGGTACTCTTAGACGATTACTTTACTATTAGTGAGCTTTGGCAAAATCATTTTTCGTATTTCCATGTATTAAGTAAATATAAAGACTTTTATAAAAGCACAAACAAAATGTGCACATTGATAGTTTCAATGGCTTTGTTCATTCTGAAGACTGAACGTAAATAGAAATACAATTATTATGAGTAGATAATGCGGAATTTCCCTTTGAAATCGTAGAGGCGAGTTGGTTTTCTTCATCGATCTTGTGCATTTTGTATTTGAATGAACTGCATACGAGCCACAAATTACTCAACACTGTTACTAAATAGGGCCAACCTCAGGACGCTTTGTCTATCAATCATTATACAAAGCTATCAAACATTACAACATCATGGTAAATATATAAATCGTATCAGCAAGCTCGGTAATAACGGAACATAAAGCCTCTAAGTATTGGCATTTTGTTATTCATTTGCATGTTCGTCCTGATTCATTCAATATCGTATCGAATACCGAACGATGCCTAACTTTTCTCGAACAGATAATTCACAACTCGCATTTAGATTCGCTATTTATGAACAAACACAACAACAACAACTCTCGCTCAAACATGTTACATATCCACGCTGCCTGCATTTTGCCGACGTAGCTTCGGTTCCCACCGCTTGCACAACATCGCATGTCGCGGAATGTCAACGCTGCAGTTTCATGTTACCAGCGTCCGGCGATTTAGACATAGGACACTCTTCATTCTAACATCGATGAAGCAAGTCAATTTAGTTATAGTTAATTGTAACTTTAATTTTAAATAAATAATTTTTAAGGACTCTTTATTCCAACATCGATAAAGACAGTCAACTTAATTATAGTTAATTTGTAATTTTAATTTTAAATAAATAATTTTTAAGTTAACCTTTGCATTTTTTTTGCAAACTCCGGCCGCAGCCTCCGTAATTGGCGCAGTCGATAAAGAGGGTTTTAGAGTCAGTGCGCGCGGGCCGCTTGTTCATACAGCTTGACTCCGTTGTCGCTGACCAAAATCCAGAACCTACAACCTGAGGAGCTGCAGCCGGGAGTGTATCCAGCCATCGATACGGCAGAGGAAATCAAGGAAATGTATATGTGAGTACCCTAGATCTTACTAGAGTTGCTCTCCCCTCTTATCCTATAAGTATTATTCCAAAGGGTCCCCAAGATTTTCCATCCAAGGCAATCGCGGGCCCCTAGGTTAGCTTAGAATATATATTGTCGTTTATTCGTGCATCGAGCACGCCTTATTCGATATTAAAAGTTTAGTGCAAATTAAGGATATTTTATATTCAACTGATGAAATCCTTGATATAGACACTAGGAACTTTTACGAAATAGTAAAATTAGGTTATTTTTATTTAGATAAACAGGTAGTAATAGTTATAAAAGTCCCTATTGCCGATCCTAAGTCATATGACCTGTACCGACTATCCATTGTTCCCAACGCTAATCAAAACGTTCTCATACCTTCCTCACCTTTCATAGCAATCTCTGGTAAAGACTCTAGGTTCATGGAGGCTGAATGCCCGAAGGTAGAAACCTGGTTCCTCTGTCAACCTCGGACCACCTATGAACCACGAGACAAGCCTCATTGCGTCCAGCAGCTCATCACCCAGCAGGTTCTCAACAAGTCCTGCACCCTGACTCCAGTAAAACTGACTCATGAAGCTCTGGAACAGCTCGACGATAAGCACTACACCCTGAGTTTCCCCATCGAGACAAAGGTGAAGATCTCTTGCGGCCAGAAGCAGTATCAAACTCTAAAAGGAAGTTACCTGGCAGTTGTCCCACTTCAATGTCACCTGAAGGCTCCGGAATTTACCATCTCTAATATGAACAACCGAATCAAAGGACATGCTATAAGGATAATGGAAATGCCTCAGTATGACGAGTCGAGGCCCTTGGAACATCCACCGCTTATCCTTAATTCAATCAACCTGCAGAACTTACACACCATCAGCACAAAAATATCATCAGAATCTCCAGTTCACATAAAAACCGCCACCAGTGAGATAGTCTACCACACTACGATCCCCATCTAATGGTACTCGGAATAGGCGCACTAATTATTATAGCAGTAAAGTATAACGGGAGAAGGAAACAACAGAATACCAACAAAGCTACCTACAGAAAGCAGCGAAGATATGCCACACAACGCTTCTGCAACTCTAGCTGCACAGCAAATCGACCCTAACTCCATTCGAGTCGATTACAAGGACATCTCAGCAACCCTCTCCAGCCACCTGCCATCGATTAGTTGCTGATCTTCGGGGGGAGGTGTTACATATCCACGCTGCCTGCATTTTGCCGACGTAGCTTCGGTTCCCACCGCTTGCACAACATCGCATGTCGCGGAATGTCAACGCTGCAGTTTCATGTTACCAGCGTCCGGCGATTTAGACATAGGACACTCTTCATTCTAACATCGATGAAGCAAGTCAATTTAGTTATAGTTAATTGTAACTTTAATTTTAAATAAATAATTTTTAAGGACTCTTTATTCCAACATCGATAAAGACAGTCAACTTAATTATAGTTAATTTGTAATTTTAATTTTAAATAAATAATTTTTAAGTTAACCTTTGCATTTTTTTTGCAAACTCCGGCCGCAGCCTCCGTAATTAACACGAAATCATATTATGTAAAGTTAATCCGAAAGTTTCAGTAATTATCCCATGTAGGCACTTGTCGAGTGAAACTAAAACAAAAGGTTTCTGCTCGAGTTTGAAATGAAAATTGTGAAAGTGGCAGGGCTCTCGGGATTAGGGGTTTAATTTTGGATCAAAACGATCGCGAGTCTGCGGTCGGAGTTTAGTACCCTCGCCGCGACGCTGGGAGCCACCGGATAATGAGATTACGTTTGCAAAACTTGTGCGTGCTGCACTGAATAATACCGTAGCACGATTGTGTTTGGATTATACTGCTTTCATCTCAAATCTCACGGTTTCATTGAAATATTTCACTTTTGATAAAGTAGACAAACATTTGACATGATTCTGTGTGTACCAATACCAAGATTTTTAGTTCATGGATAAAGTTTTCGTGACTAGACTAAGTATTTGTTGCTCCAGTTATAGACCAGTAGCCACAGAGCTACGAGTGTGAGAGAAGTGTTATCGTACGGCGCAGGCTTCATCATTGTTTCACGAGCACTTTACAGCAGTAGCACCGTCCCGCGCCGCCGAGCTGTCTGCGCAACGCATAGCCGATGTTAGGGCAGAATTACCAATGCAATATCATTAAGTCATATTTGTAGCGATATTTCTTAGTTTAAATGTTTGTCCTGTCAACTTGTCATTTGAAACATCTTCTTTAGTAATAAATTCATATTTTCTCCGTTTTGTCTGTTAAGTACATATTTTTATACATTTTTCATACACCGTTCCGTATTTTACGTAACATGTCAAAAAGTGAACAGCATTCTGCTTAGTTAGGCTACCACTAAGACTCGATCGCAATATTCAGGTAAACAATCTTATCCATAAAAGCTTTAAAATTAGGAGTAAGATGCACGTAGCGGAGTGTCGTGGAGTGGATCAGTCAAGTGGCCCCCGACTTTGTTAGAGGCCCATCGAGGCGCCTCTCTCCTCTCCGGTCGATAGCCCTCGTCTTTGTACATTTGTCAATGAAAACCTAAACTTTGGGACAAGTTTTCAAGTTTTAATGCCGCTCTCTTTATGCCTTCAGCCAAAGCAGAACTACTCTGAATACAAATCGCCTGCTTTGAGGCAGACTACCTACTAAGAAAGATAAGCTAAACATCTCATTCTGATGCGGTCTCCGCCTAAAGCTCAGGAAGTTACGTAAAAGGAAGTCAAATTTACTCTAACGACTTTTTGTTGCCATCAAAGATCGTTAAGTTCAGGCGTGACCTAGATTCGTAAGAGATTTGTTTTGAAAATCCAGAAAACATATTTTTTCTGGATTTTACTAGTAAGTATTTGTTAAGTTACTAATAAGTTACAAACCAATACAGAATCAGCATGCTAATTCCATTAGTCCGTTCTTTTGCACGACCTTGAAGCTGATTGTCGGAAACCTTTGAACTGGCAAGTAATCCAGCGTCATTAAGTTATAGCTCCCCTCTGTAGAGTAGACGGCAGCAGGGTGTGCCTGCGGAGCCCGAGGTGGTCACGTCAGAGGTCACTTCGTCAACAGCATTTGTAGCATGTTAATATACTTCACAGCAATTTATTCAAAAATGGTTCAAAATGGTCATCTTTATTGATCTTTGTCCAGAACATGGAAAAAAGAGACACTTATGTTCAGAATGATATAATTAAAACCATAATGAATTCAAAAATGTACCTATAGACAGATATTCAATTTATTATTATTATTATTTTTAGCCAAAAGGTTTTTATCATTTTCTAGACTAAATATCATCCCACGGATTTTGTATATCTAATAATTAAAACAGAAAGCTCAAAGATTCGTGATATGTCGACTAACACTCGTTCAAGTATTCAAGGCCTCGTTAAAGCTTAACCAACCTATTGGAACTTGGAAAGTAAAGCTCGCAGCAATCTCCAGAGGCCAAGGCTCAAGTCATTATCTGAAGTTAGCGCGGCACTGTTTTATAAAATTTACGATAAGCCAGAGTAAACATAGTTACACGTTTTATGATACAAACTTTAAGGCGAGGTTGGCTGAGGCTTGTAAAAATTTCTACATTTTTTTTTCTATTATTAGCTACCTTCTGGACCACTGTTTGGAAAATGAGTTAGCAAAATACACACCTATATTTATTGATCGAATAAATTATATCATATATGCATGTACCCGAGTATAACACCCTTCATTTTGTTAATAGTAATTTGTCGGTACAAAAGACTTCAACGAAATATCAGGTTGTCAAAAAAAAATCTTTGTATTAATGTGCAATTTCCAGGTTTGGTTCCAAACATGTCACTTTCATCTCCATTCTATGTAAACTAGCACATTGTAACCCTTAGCAACAGCAACATTAACTAGTAATAGCAGTACTGGTAACATAGATGCGGTGAAGTTTATGAAGCGGCACACTTCTGAGAGGTGGCGGAGGGCTGAATGTTTCATTATTACAAGTTATGTACAAGCGGTGTACAAGTTACGAAAAATATCTTCATATCTGTCATATGAGTTTTTGTTACTTAGAGAATAAATAGCTTTTGTTGTGAGTAATGGTTGACAATTAAATTCAAGACACTGATACTCAAATTCATTTGAAAGAAAAGAAACTAATTGGTGATTTCTTTTCTTTCATAATTATGTTCGTTGTCTGACGCCGGCGAAGAGCAGTTGCAACGAAATATTACTAAATATATTTTCTAACTCTCTGTGTTCACTATTGTCATATGAAACTTAACTTTAAAGTTCGTTTTGTTCGATAAGAGCACGAATAAACTGTTGTAGTAACTCTATTCATTATTTTACAAGTACCTCCCTACAATAAATATCAGGTGTTGTATGGGCGGCCCTGCTGCGGCTGACGTCCTCTCGCCCGCTTAGCTCCAGACAATACCTATTAATGCCGCTCCACATATTAGAAGCCATACACGCATGAAGCGACTCTCCAAATTAAACAATATATCAATGTGGCCTAGTAACAGCGATCATTAACGTCTATGATAGTACAAGAGAAGGGTTAAGCCTGAAATCAATATCTTTTATTTAATTTATTTTAATTGATTATTAAATTAATTTTTACATACTATAAAATAGGCGTAAATACTAACCAAATATTTTTTTGACATTTCAATTATCAAAAAATCTTTATTTTCAAGTGGTTTTTTAAAATATGTAGGAATTTTTTGTTACACGTTTTTTGCATAATAAAATTTATTATGTCGATTGGATAAATAACATTGAAACCTATGCATGCCCACCAAAGTTCAATTTCAATACTGGTTTTTGATGTAAGTAAGCTAATTGAATAAAGTAAGAGTAGCTGTAACATAATAGTTCGATATGTGTTTGCAAGATAAGAGGCAGCTTGTAGGCGATGCGAGCTAATCTGCGATATAACGGGCGTCGCGTGGGGCCGCCCCGGCCGGCCGGCGCAGTGGGTCGGTGGTAGCTGTGCAAGCTACACTCAACTGCACAAAGAACACTGTAACTATTATCTAAATATCAAACTCTGAATTTCTTAGTGACACAAAAAATATCAGTATTTCTTTTCAAATATTTGTTACTTTTATGCTTTATTCGCATAAAATGTCAAAAACTCAAGATGTGGGCTTTAGCTAAAGATCCACCCGCGAGGTAAGCTCTAAAGCTCAATATATGAGTGGTGAGGTGTGCCCGCGACGTGTGCTTTGTACTCGCCGCGCGGAGAGGCCCGCGGCGCTGATTCAAGACATCATCCAACGGGGAAGCCACGCTTTGATCTCCGTATTCTATTCAAACATGAAGAGCGCACGTTTCAGTACATTTCGAGTTTAGTGATATTGAAAAATGTGAATGTACCTGAATGTAGAAACTTCATTTATAGATTAGTTTGTACCTAATTGTATTTTAAATAGAAATCAGCTCTTTGCTTCCTACTTCACTCTGGCCCTACAACTTGTTTTTTTTTTATACTATACCATAACGGGTTTGCCATAGTTTGCCTGATAGTAAGCAAAGGTTTTGGCCTAAGATGGAGCGTGCTTACCCGACAAGAACCGATTCACTCTCGCTTTGAAGTTCGCTGGATTATTCGTTAGTTTACAACTTTTGCTTCGTTCGGAAACCTACTCCTTCGCTCTCCGGAAACAAAAATCAAATAACATTAAATCTGCCGACCCGAGCTACAGCCGTGGGTTTCCGCAGACATTAAACAAAAGCGAAACAATGTGGACAGAAGTGTGAAAATCCTAGCGAAATCTGAGCACAGAAGCTATGAATATTTTATATGTGTGAACTAAATCCGCCCGAACTCCGAAAGTAGGCCAGTACGTTACTGCGAGCCAGCTTCAGACATTCTTTTATTTTTCACATTGTTGGTCCAATTATAGGAATTTGTTTTAGAAGTGGTTTAAGTTCGTGCACGTCGAGGGCAGTCGTTAAAAACATATTAATCACAGAGTACCTAGGGGAGGGGCGAATCAGCGTCCCAGTGGCTAATGGTTCAGATACTGTACAATATCGTTACAATCTCCCCAAATGGAGTTAGCAGCGGCCGTGGAAATAAAAACATGAAAAATGGGGAAAGTTTCCGACCACAATTTATGTGGAGTTTTCCTCGGCTGGGTTTTCCCGGAGGTTAACAGATTTTAATACTTATTATTACTGTTCACTTCGAGATATTACGGACTTGTTTCCACGTGAGATTTCACTGTAATTATAGTTGCACTCGTATCTAAATGTTCCACAGTTACCTGATGTGCTGGTATATTGTTGCAGGCGCGATCCCGATGGTGACGGCGACGGTGTACTGCGCGCCGTGGCCGCTGCGCTACGGGGCGCTGCTCGTCTACTGCCTCGGCAGCCTTATTGGCCTTTATAAGGTACACTATACTAGACTACTGACTAAAAAAAAGCTATAAAAATGGTTGTTTGTGAGGTTAATTTTCATTTTGAAGTTTATACAAATCTGAAGAATACTCCAAACATACTTACCTACACCTAAAAATCTTTTGCTAATAACGCTCGTTATTCATTTTCTTACTATTTAGTTTTATTATTTTCTTATTCCTGAATGACATTAGAATATAAGTTGAATAAAAACCCCAGAACAAAACATGGCCTATTTCCATTTGGTGTGGAGCCTCATTCTTTTTCCCTAACTTTTTCAATATCGTAACGTAACACACGGATGTGTTCATTCCTCAGAGAATATCCTCGTATATAGAATATCCTCGTGTCAAAAAGCGGGAAACAAAAGAATTGTCTTGTCTGTTCTAAGTTCGAATAGATCAGTTAGGGAGCACGACAATTCAAAAGAGAGATAGTGTGAAAATTACAGATTGGCTTTGAATTACATAGTGACTCGCAGACTCATAGGTTACATTAACATGTATGACGCTAACCATGTTTGGTAATACAAGTCTTATTGTCTTGTTATTTGTAAGACAGATTGTAAAGCTCTGACATATCACAGCTAAAACTTAACAACTATTTCTTCCAAAGGATACCTTCATAAGAACTATACTTAAAGATAAACATTCTTTATTGATAAAGTGGTTCACATCGGTTCAATGGGTTTCGAAATCAGCGTACACAAACTTAGTATTAATTTTTCTGTCTCCTGTTTGAGAGCCACCGATTATAATTAAGTATTGGAGTATTATGCTACATCAATAACAATATCTGAGGCGTACTGTGTGTGTTTGCAGGCGATGCGCGCGTGGTCCCCGTGGGAGCGGCGGCTGTGCTTCGCGGCGCCCTTCTGCATGCGCCTGCTGCTGGCAGCGGCCCGCGCCGCGCGCGTCGGCGGCGGCGACCCGCACTCCATACTGCATGTATTCTTGCAGGTACTAACACTCACAAAGACTAGTCTTGCTTCACACTGGACAGACAGGTGGGACCACCAGGTTACCTGAAGCGACATCCAACAAATTATACTGTGCTCCAAGCTGGAGCGTACCAGTACTGGGACATAACAACATGTCTGAAGTTACTGAAAATGTATTTAATTTTGCTAATGCCGAGGTTAGAGCTGACTGTTTGTTACCAAAAATAACGTAATATGTATCTGAATTTCTAATATAATACCTAGATATTTGTGTTAGTCAATCGGGCTTTACGTGTCATAGCGCAGGTGGTTAACTTAATTATTAAACCCATCTCACCTATCCCAGAATTAACAATTTTTCTTTCCGGCTGAATGCTTCACAAAGACACTTGGCTAATCAAATATTTGCGAAGCGGAAGCGGAATTTTAAGTCCTCATCAATTCAATGACGCCGCGGAAATTGGCTTTGTTTCGTGTTCGCACCACGCTTGGTAATTCAAGTAGCACAAGATAAGAAATATAGGGGCTTAACTAATTCAAACATTTGTCTGATGGAACTTCTCATAAGCTATGTGATTGAATAACATATACAAAAACAATAGTTCGCTATTTTATCAAATAAAATACACATAAAAGTAACATTAAGCCTCATACGACATAATCCGGTTCATTTGTTGACGATGCACTGGTCTACAACGTAGTTAGTATTTTAAGATTTCATGAAATTCTATACTCCTACATCTTCCTTTACCTACAAAACCCAGCGTCGGATTGCTTGCCTGCAGCGGCAGGGCGGGGAGGTGAAACAATAGCCTTTAATGGGAGTAATGCGGCGAGATAATTAGAGAGGAGCCGATACTCGGCTACGGCGAGAGGAGCTCGGATTAAACTCGTACGTAAAGCTTGCATTAGAGCCAGCACTAAGTGTAGAATAGTTAGGAGATCGCTACTGGCTGAGTAGGATATTGTAGCGAGAACTTAACTCTCGATCTTTAAATTGTCTTCTACAATGCATTTTTTTATCAGGTCTGTCGTTATGTATTGAATGTTTGTTACTTCCAAAATAATTGTACGAAGTACCGTACGAATATTATAATGGCAAAAATAAGTATGTGAAAGTTAGGCAAACTATTGAACTGATTTGATTGAACTTTTATATGGAGATCAATTAGTCCCTGTATTCACAGAAAGGCTAATTTTTATCCCGAAATAACCCACGTAAACCCACGAGGTGATAAATTATACAAAAAAACTAAAAACACTTTACATACATATTTGGGAACAATTTTATTATTTTCAGTATTTTGTTGGTTCACAAACTTGCATAAATGCCGACAATTAAAACAAATGTCTCCCTCTAACACTGGCTGCAAGTCTCGTGCAAGCCGCGCCGTGCGGTGGACGTTCGTTATTTATAGGCACTTTATTGGAGCGGGCGCGCGCGGGACCCTCGCCAATTAGCCAGCCTCCAGCGGGTCAATACTTCATTACTGCAGCTCAACTAGCGCTGGAACACGATACCGACTAATATCGGCTTATAGAATTATATATTGTAACTAGCTGACCCGGCCACGCGTTGCTGTAACTAAAATTTAAAAAGTGGAAATAATTGAATTATACGGTATTTCGTTCACTAAAAAATAAATTTAATTAATTTTATAGCGTCAACAACACGTGGTAATTATTCTGTTAAAATGTAGCTTAAATATGACACGTTCGTAGATTTACCATAGCAGCGCCATCTATTGCATACGTCAACAACACGTGGTAATTATTCTGTTAAAATGTAGCTTATATTATGACACGTTCGTAGATTTACCATAGCAGCGCCATCTATTGATTACTTACTCAACCCAGTCGAAAGGTATCGACATCTGTTAGAATCATTTGGAGTTAACAGATAATTGCGACTGTCAAATAATAACAGACAAATAATTAGCAATAAATTAAAATTGCGACTATAATTTGAGATTTAAACTATCCTATCTCTCAAGTTGGATCGAACTGCACATGGTGTGCGAATTTTATTATAATCGGTTAAGTGGTTTAGGAGTCCATTGAGGACAAACATTGTGACACGAGATTTATATATATTATTATTAAGACGAACTTGGCAATTTTGTACAGTTTATAAAATTAAAACTTCCAAGGTAAGTTTTAATTTTAGTGACGGAACCATGCACATAACGCATGCATGAAGCCTAGGTGGGCAATGGTTCTACCTCAATGTTCCGCTGCTGATTATGAGATGAAAATTGTTCAAAGTGATCCGCCAATAATAGAAGTTACAATGAGCTTCTATGGATAAATTACAAAATATCATCTTATCCAAATTGTATCGACCAAAAAATATCATGAAATTAGTTCTGTTTTTTTTGTAATGAGCTGAAAGACGAACAGTAAACTTGCCAACATAGCTAGTAGACAACTGAAATTATAGAGTGATTAACGGCTTATTGGTTTGCATTAAGTTAATCCAGACATACATAAATGACCACTAGTTTCAGTTAATAAGTTATATCCGGTAAGACAAATAAAACATAACGATTAAAATATTATGACACTACAAAACAACGTATACCTACTAATAGCTACCTACTAATGATTTCAATGAAACTGCATTCTCGAAGACATTAAAGATACCTCGATCATCTGATACATCTGGTTTTACCTGTACACCTTTACCTAAGTCAGCTTGCTGACGTCACGCGGGTGATTTCCAAAAGCAATTTGTATCACGTAATCAGTCATTCGTGATACGATACAATTATTATTGTTTATTAATTCTCTATCGTGCTTTGACCATGGACAATAGACGGTTTTTATCGTGCTAGCTATCTAATGGAAACCATTGATTCAAATATACATGTCGGTCTACGAAATGAAACCGGATTTTTAATATAGCAAGTAGTATCGTAAATCTATACAATTTGACATGTCACAAATTAGAATGTTAACGAAGTTAAAAGAAATATTAGAGGAAACTTTTATGAATGACGTAAGAATTGAAAATAAATTCACAATTTTAACTGTTTAGTTATGGAGAATTATCACAATAACATGCAACGGTAGACATATGCATTAAGACTTAATGTGATAACGAAGTTCTTCGAAGGTGTTCCCGCGGTGATTCATCAATCTTACTCACGACCGCTGCAACCTGTATTTAAATAGAAAACACCGCAACCAAGGATTAAATACATTACTCACAAAGAACAAAGATGTTTGCTTGTTGTTAATCTGCCAGGAAGTATTTTGTGTGACGCATATCTTAAGTCTTTATATTTTTCAGTCTTTAGGTCTCGAGCGTAATGGGCTAAACCTAATTTGAAACAATGTCTGAGCAATAACGTCACGTTTAAGTAAACTACGTATTCCATACATTTGTAAATGCCAGTCGTGATTGTTTTCCTGTAAAATGTTTTTAAAATATAAGCTGGCTGGTTTTATCCGAGGAGATATTTAGAATACCCAAATTCATCCTTATTTTACTGGACATTGTTAGGTACTTCACAACGGTAACTTACAGCCAGTTTTTTTTTTTTATTATCCGGTTCATTGAAAGACGAATAGTGGCTTTTCCTAAAAGCTAAGTATAAGTTATGGGTATGATTTTGTTTTGAACTGACATATGTATGTACTTACTTATATACAGCACCTTTTCCTAACTGCGGATAAAATAATACTTATCTGCAGAAGTGATGAAATCGACCGGCTATTTTCGTCCTTATGAGAAAGACCTCCAAAAACAGTCTGACAAAAGATTAATTAATCTCAATAATCGATCTTTATGGGAGTTCATCCGCACCCGAGACGCGAAATGAAACAAAATGGAGGCGCAACATTATAATATAATGAGTTAGCTGTTACCCGTGGATATGCTTGCTAAATGATCCTACCCTAGATAGTGAGGTGGCTGCAAATGTTTCTGAGTTCTATAAAATAGGGGTTGCTGGTTAAAGTAACTGATATTGATCGTAGGTTCACAGAACAATAATTTACGATCGTGTTCGATTTTTGATTCTTGTATATTTTCGTATCTAATATTGTTATGTGATTCAGATAGTTTGTGAGAATTCCTCGAAACTATATGCGTACAGTGAAGTAAACAATGTCACAAATCACAATATTCGTATTTGAGTGTCATCGTTGCCCAAATGAAAAACAAACCCGCGGATCTATCACTATTGTTTGCATATGATTGTTTGTGATATTGAAACACAGTTGCTTGTGTATGTTTGGATACATTAAGTACATCATTAGTCCCCGGCGTGATGCGTACGGTGTGGGATGGATCCCTCCAGAGGGAACACAAAGGCCAAACTCTGGCGTGTTGCCAAACTACTCCCTGACCTCTCCCAGGGATGTGCTACGGAACCCAACAAGCACGTAATTTGATACCGTACCTACTTGAATTACTTTCATGACGTGACAGCCCTGGATGATTTATCTTTCGTTATTATTAGGGGCAACGTTTGTAGCGCAAAGTAGGCTAAAAGCTTATTGATTTTGGTCGACCTTTATTTTTCAGTTACTACTACGTAACTATTCTCTCTATTGAGTCGTATTTCCTCATCACTGAGGGTCGTGACTTCCCCGCGGAATTAATTCGTTAGGAGAGTTCTCGGCTGATACAACGTGGCGGGCGCCCAGATCCTTCCACGACCTAACATGAATATTTGGTAATAAATTAAGAATGGCATTTGCTTTTCGAACCAATAACACTCAAATTCGTGGACATGTGTCACCCGTGTAAGGACCCAAGTGACCACCGTGGTGTATCTTTCTAAGAGAATTAATTATGCCGGCGAGTAACGACCATCAGTAATGAGCAAAACAAACAAGTAGGAGGAACAAAAAGACCCGAGTGATTCGTTATCCTCCAAATATATATTTTTTTTTATTCATTATCAGGACTTACAATTTTTTTATTTTTTTTTCATCAATTAGGAATTTCTGAAAACCATACATAAAATGTATTGTAAAACGCCCGACGGGCCAAACGACGCCCAAGCTCCCAGTGGCCCGCGCCCGTCCCACGCGGTCGAGGCGGGGACTCGCGGGATAACAAATGAGTGCGCCCTTCCTGCAGTGATCATTCTTGGGCTCAACCAGCGGCCGAACCCTTTGTACGTGCTTACGTACCAGTTACTACACAGAGTATATAAATTATACGTAGGTACTGCAGTACTGATACGGCCCTCGCCATCCCGTGCTTGGATCGATGCGAGCGCCGCGCTCTGCACTCTCAACTGACGGGAATTCCAACGCGTGTGTTTGTTCTGGGAAAACTGACCATGTTATATTTATAGGCTTTGGATTAGAAAATCACAATGACGGAAAGAAGAATAATGTATTTATTGTTGCTGTAATAACATAACACTGAATAAGTTAAAAACTAAATTATTCAGAAACAAAGCTTGTAGGGTTATGTTGCTAAACTCGTCAACGCGACTTTTACAGTTTACTAAAGGGTCCAAGACTTTGCTCACGTTGTTAGATTTTGTGGTCCCATACAAAGAAACAACGATAACTCGTCATAATTTTGGCGTACCTACTTTTATTCCATGTGGTGAAGAAGTTTTAACATCAACATGTTTACTTTAGTTTTTATACATCCGGGAATAATGAAGGTCTCTTTAAAAAGATAAATACGTAATACTAGATATCCCAGTCGTTATAAACAAAATCAATACAATATAATCGTATAATAAACTGTGCTTTAATTGCATGTTGCGAAAAGCTTTGCGTTTTCTGTGACTATTAGTAACAAAGAATATAATATCTTCTTAGCTATTCCTAGTATTTCATGGTCTTTATTTATTTTATTTTTCAAGTGCAAAGGCAAATATGCGAAGAATGAATAAATGTGTTTATGTAGTTAGATATCTACTGTTATCAACGTAATATGCAATGATGTAGGCCTGTGACATTTGCTGGTTTCTGTAAAATATATAAAGAGTTACGTTGGTGAAATTAACGATAAAAGTTGGTATTTAAACTATCATCTACCTTGGAATGGCAAAAATAAGTTAAGGAAAAATATGCATTACTTATTTACACAAGTGATGATATCAATTGGAGTTTGCGGATAATTTGCAGCTGCAATGTATTTTTTTTTTTTTTTAAATATAGTACGTCTGGAAAGACTTCACTATGATAGGTATGTACTATGCACAAATAAGATAGATACCATAATCGGCTTTAAAGAAGAACTAGTACAACCCCCTCACGACAATCCACCGCTCCAGTGTGGCGGGACATGCAAGACAACGAGTAAGTTAGATCACAGCTCCGCCGCAATAAAGTCGCTGTGTTATATTAAGACACTTATAATACAATATTCAAAAGAATATATTCACGGCTGGCAGGAATCCAACCTGCATCTTCTGGAATTCACCCACGATGCCTTACCAATTACGCAACGGTCGACGACTAATCGGTATCAAATCAAACAAAAATCAAATCCCGCCAATATATAATAGTAAATTTTGCGAAATGAGTTTGTCAAACAAACCTTTTAGTGGTTAGAGAAGTGAACAAGTGTTTGTACGACGTTGCAGGACGCGGTGTCGCTGGGTGGCGGGGTGATCGGCGCCATGCACATCCCGGAGAAGTGGTTCCCGGGCGCGGTGGACCGCTGCCTCAACTCGCACAACATCATGCACGTGCTCGTCGTGCTGGCCGTCTACTCCATGCACCAGGTATCACATTCACGTCTAGTCGGTTTGCCCGCTTCATTTTCAATATCTCTTTGGCTAGGAAATCTTAAAAATATAAGTACGCTTGTCTTTTGTATTCTTTTTTTGTATTTAATAATTATTTTATTTTTTTCTTTGACCTCGTTTTGTTTACAAAATGAAAAACTTGAAATATTGGATTATTTATTCGAGTTTGTATGTTTAAAAAATAATTTAATACATACTAACAAACAGATGTTTTACACATGTCAAAACGCATGATAGAATAAAATTATACTAGGTAGTCATAAAAACAAGCTATTATTAAGTTATTAAAAACCATTAAATAAATTGTAATTCTCTTATATGTACGCATGAGGAATGTTGTTTCCTCTTATGCACGATCTGTTATTTTATAAATGATTTCATAGTGATGCCCGCGACATCGTTATTTGAGCGATGTCGCGGTAGTAGCGCGTCTTCGCTCGCATTTTTTTGAGATAAAAGTAGACTATGACACTGCTAAGACCTAACACTACTCACTTACAAAAAAAATTGAGGATCCAGCCATCTTTGCGTGATGAGCGTTTAAATGAAAAGGGAAACTGATAGCCAGACAAACTAAATTCTAAAATGTGATGAAACTTGTTCTGTTATCGATTTAAAGTATACCCACACAACATTTTTTCGAATATCTTCTATATACAGATTTTAGACCCTTTTCAGCTTTATTAAATGTATAGAAGAGATTAAGTTGTATATCAGTAACCTGCTCCTTGCCTTGCAGGTGACGACCCGCGACCTGGAGTGGATGTCCCGCGTGGACTGCCTGGCCCCGCTCCGCACGCTATGACGACACCCCGCCCACTCCCCCTCTACTCTCGACACCTTCTAGCATCTTCTAGCCACTACTGTTACAGCCTACGTTATACCAAGCAACTAACAGGGAACTAAATCGTACCTGCCGGCTGTCTGCCATAGTACGGCAGCCATGGCGTTTGAAATGGCTGCACGAATGCCGTAGCCGGGCCGTTTGAAAATTCTGACTCCATGAATGGACCACTCTCAAATGAACATACTTTTTGATGGGGAGCTTTACCGGAACATACAAATGAACCAGTGTTTAGTCATTAGATTTACAACGCATAAAATTGTTACTAAGGAAGGAAAAGAACTCGCGTCTCGAAGAAGCTCAAAATGATCAAATTCATTACTGTTTTTTGGACTTCCTTCACTGACGGATTCTTTTCCGGCTATGAAAAACTCTTGCAGTTGCGTTATTTTATCACATTGATATTTATTCAAATATGTACGGAAAAAAATACCAAACAATGGTTGATTTGAATTTTACGGTAAGGGTCTTAAGTGAAATAGTAGGTGATATAGCTAATCATGTAATCTACTATGTACACATTAGCAATCTCGCTGACTGTAAGCCATCATTCATTAATTAACGAAAGAAGATTTGGTTTAGAGTTAATCTGTCCTCATTGAAAAAGTTGCGTCAAACAGCATATGAGCGATACATTTATACTTTTATCAGTCTACGTACGCAGAATCTAATTTTATTAGCATTGAACCTCTATCTAAGCTGAAATGTACTTTCGTCCGTAGTGCTCTTCTAAGGTTTCCTTCGAATAGAGTCAAATGTAATCAAAATAATTACTTGGAACCAAGTATATAAATATAGTACTGCTGGCGTGGATGGCACTTAGCTGTTTTCCTCGAGACACTTCAAGTGCCCCACATATCGGTGGTTTCCGCAGATAACGTTTTCTTTTGGGGATATGTTCAAAGGAAAATAACCTGTATTTAATTACTATAAAGTCTATCTAATGATGAACATAAACCGATAGACAGTATGAGGAAAGTTTCGTGACCTGGTTCAGGCACTTCATATGAAACAATGAGCAAACAGCTCCACGAAATGTTAGCCTGTGAATACTTCATGAGTGAGAACTGATCAAACATTATCGATAGGGTTCACAAACAGCTCGGTCATACACCAGGAACAGAAACAACATCATCGATAACAAATTCCTTAAAAAAGATCATTTCTGAAGTGATAGAAATATAAAAAGTCGATTAATTCTGATAACCAACACATTTTAAAACATACATTAAGCTTGTTCTGTATAGTGCGATACAAATGCATATGCTAACATATCTTCTCAAACGCAATTAATTCAAACGGGTACACTAAAAAGTTTAAAGATATAAAACTAGTCAAATTTGTGGGCTAGAAATAGATCTCTGGCGAAATTACTTCCTACCGAGAGCTAGAACATCTGCCACATGCTAGGCTAGATTAAATACTTGCTAGACTTTGAACGATAGATCCTGATTTCTTATTTTACTCATATAAGACAAGTATGTAGCTAAATTTGAAATCAGTGACATTGTGTGCAATTACCAGTTTAGTCAAAATTTGAATTAATATATGAAGTTAACTGGCAATTGCACGGATTTTCATGTCCCAAAGCTGTGTGAAGCATGCACTAATCATAAGATTAGCAAAGTTTCAAAATGGCACCTATAGGATAGTCAGCGTTGCGCTTTGTGATCTACGGATGCATTCCGATAATTAATTCAATTATAATAATTAACTCCGTGATATGAGCATTCTTAGAAACATAATTTGTAGTACATAAGGCGGTGGCGAAGCGCTGAGCTGCTGTTGTCACTGATCTCTTCAGATGGATTCATCGTCGCTTATTGCAGCTGTCGGGTGCGTTTTTATTTCTAACTTGCAGATGTTTTCCGCTGTATAGCCAAGTCGAACATTTGTTCTAGTTTATAAAAACAATCTGAAAGCATCAGTGAGACATGGCGATGCCAAGACGCCAATCGAGTTGTAATTACATAAGTAGTAGACAATACCACGGCCTACAATATAGTAGATACTTGGCTCGACGCCTCGATAGCACCTTCACTCGTTTAGTACTATCCTATATTAGAGCCGCTAACTATAACTAGATCGTTAAAATGTAGATAGATCTTCGTTAATTAATAGTTAAAGTGATTAGTGAGATAAGTTATCGAATTAGACGAGTTATTGATGCAAACGAATCTTTGAAAACTATTAGTAAGCTTGTAAGTAATTTGATATTATATTACAATGCATAAATAAGGCGGTTGTTTCTAAATCTATGAAAGACGTCTATCTATTAGGAATTGCACCACTTTTAGTTAGTAAGTTGTTATTTTTTTAGATATAATCTAAAGATATTTAATTATTAAGTAACCTGCAAGAAAGCTTGATAGTTTCCTATGTTTCTAAATTGGCACAATTCTCACAAACTGTAAAACTATTAATTCAATCTGAGCATTTATGTGTAATGAAGCCATTTCTAAAGTCTCATTAAAAATGTCGTCTCAATCATGTATATATTTATGCAGACACATTTTAAAAAAACATTTTGAGATCTAAATTTTTACTTGCTTTATCATCATTTACATAATTCTATGCCTAAGTTTAGATTGGAACAAATCAGCCGGCTAGTTAGTAGCCTTCTGTCGTGTCTATGAGCCATTAAGTACTAAGAATATATCGAAAAAGAAAAAAAAGATATAAAATTGTTTCCCGAATGTGGTGTTTAATCTTCAACGATAACACCAATAATCGGGTAAAGTCAGGCTGAATTTGTCCAAACATTATAAACATGTATAAATGTATGTATCTACTCGCGACCAATCGATGGTACTTATATTTTTATATTCTCGATGTTGTGTGCTTGTCTGCTTGGCCCAAAGCCGTCATCATATGTCTATGGAAAGGATGCACTTTTTTATTGTTTTTTGATAAAGTGCAGTAAAGACGCTCTATAATGTATAGTTGAGTTTCAAAATGAATTCTCGCCCAAACTCTTACAAAGTGTTGTACATACGAGTATGCGTAAGACTCGAAAAGTATGAATGACTAGATGAAATATGTGACAAACTGTCGGTATCTTAACAGTGCTCGGCACTGAAAACTAATTACATAATTATGTTGTGAGTTTCTAGTTTAATCACAATGTTTTTTCACTAAAACTACAAAGTCATGTCTGCCAAAAGTTGAGATTGTCAGCTGCCGAAACTCCTGGATACCTGCTATTTCAAGTAACATTGATCACACATCCTTTTTATTTATTTTATCTAACTACATCCATAACAGTTTGTACAAAAATGCGCTTAGAGTCCATTTCTATACTCAAAAAAACGGTTATTCATAAAAAAGTGCATCACTTTAACACATTAGCTTATGCATTTCTCTACTTATACACAAACCTCTTAATAAGACATTAGATATAAATATGAAAGGAGGTGTCGGCTCCGCCCGGTCGCTCCATAGGACTCAATAAGCTAGTTGTACCGTAGGTCGCGTAGATGATGTAGACTACGAGCAATAATTAGACAATTTGTTATGAGACAGACCTAGGCAAGGAAACAATTCCTGGCTTCTTTAACGTCAGTTGATTCAGAAATGATGATCATAAGGAATGTAAAATCATATAAGTACATAATATACAAAAGTTACCACAAGAAGCTCAGATTATATGTGGTCGAAGCTTTATAAAAATGAAAGATGGAGTTAATAAAATACTTCTACTCAATTTCCAAAATTATTGACGTAAAGAGATCTAAAATTAGTAAATTTAATTACCAGTCGATGGACATTCACCACATAGAATAGGCTCCTACTCGCTACTTTCATTTTATCATTCACAGATCATTTTAATGGTTTGCTATTTTATTATTATGCCCTTACAGTTTCAGTATCAAATTCTGCGTGGCACTGTATATACAGAAATATAGACTAATGTTGGACTTACACATGTAATTAATTTATTTCTATGTACACACTGCTGTCAGATTAATTAGCCAATACGAGTCCTTCATAATATTCGCAAAAATAATACGAGATATGAATGTGTTTTGTTAAATACCATATCAAAATAATTCATTGCAAAAATAGGATAAATTAAAGAATAGATCTACATACCTATATAATTATGTTTCTACGGGCATTCTTGCTGAAGTCAAATCAAAATAAAATTATTTAACGTGTATTATACTCTGGTATTTTTGAAAAACATGTCATCGTTTTAGAAATTATCAACTTTCTTGTAATCAATAAAATGATTAAAAATATTGTTTATGAAAAAACATGTTACGTTAGTTAAAATATATTGTTACTAACAGCTATAACACTTTACACTACACATTTGGAGTTAGAAAATAATGTTATTGAACATTTATTCTAGTTTTAAGTTGCGTATTTATTTTGTCTACTACACGCTAAAAATCAGAAGTTAATAATTAATTTAGTGATAATTGAGAGCAATACAAACAATCAGTATTGCGTTATTGTAATGATAGTCGGCAAGTGAAGTCACGTGGTGTCGCCTGAATGTTACTGATCAAACTTTCAATTTGCACGTTGACGGATTATTAAAGTTCATTTGAATTCAATGAATCTTGTTTTTGTCTTAGCGTATCCTTACTGCAGGCGATTAGCAGATCAGCAGAAACCATAACATATATAAACATAAGGATCCTAAAATGCTACAGCAATAATATGTAATCGACATTATATATATTTTTTTTAAATTCAAATTCGTTTATTAGCATACTTAAATGTATTTACATTTACCCTGTTAAGAGGGAAATTAGGGCATTGCTAAAATTCAAACTAAATATTCCAAAATCTAAAACTTAATATAAAATCAGTATGTGTACCTACAATATATTCTTATATTATCTATTATTAATCTATTTTACATTGAGATCATTATTATATCCTATTCCTTATTTTCGTCATTAAAATAGTCTTCTATAGTGTAGTAGCATTTCTGTATGAAATATAGTTTTAGTTTGGTTTGGAAAGTTTTAATATTTTGTTCTCGTTTATGTAGTTTGGCAGTTTATTGTATATATCTGTATATTTTTATTCGTAGGTATAAGTAAATTATTTATTTAGGACTTTGGATGCGCAGAAACAGCGCCGACCTTCTCACCTTGAACTTTGAAAATAGTGTTTGTTTATTGTTGTCTAAATTGGTGTCACGAAATCGATTAAAATCGATCGGTAAATAAGAAAAAATAAACCAACATCGATGAATTGGTAACTTTAACATACCTTCTATGAATCATCTAATCCTAAACTATGACGTATGAACGTTTTGATGTTTCCTTACTATGTTTTTTATTAAATCTCTCTTATAGTCTTTTCAAAATAGAAATATATGGGAATTTATTTAACCTCCCATAAACATATTGTATATGAGGAGACAATTGACGCAACACCGTGCCCGCATGAGGAGTGTTTACATCGAGCTGTTATCTTCTGCCTGCGTACGTACTGTCTTTATAACAGAAACACTAAAAATAAAGTCTTACCTACATCTAAGGTCTAATTCATAAATTCATCGAAATTATGTCTAAGTATTTGATACTAATACACCTGTAGGCTACCTTCACCTACATAATATATATGTCACCTCTATACATACATATGTAATTTCAATATGTACTATAAACTTACTTAATTATGTCAGTTAGTATCACTTTACTTGCAGTAAGCGCTTATTTGATTACTAGACTAGAATGAATCAATCAGAATCAGAATCAGAATCACGTGCAAGTACTGAGCGTATTATTTTTATTACATGATTAAAATTACCATTATTTATATTTATGACACAACGTCATGGGTATAAATGAGCGCATCTTGTAACCGTACTCATCCTCACATAGATGTACGTGGTTGCGGTTACCGGCAACTAACGCACTACCTTTTAAGGGTAACCAAAAACTAGGTATTTATTGAAATATAAAATCAGCCGTTTGTCGCATTTAAAAAGTTTTCTATGTAATTAATGGAGATTTTTTAAACTCTTGTTGAGAAATAAACGATATGATTAAACATTTATTTCAAGAAAAATCATAAGTAAGTAATCTTGAAATTAAATTTTTGATTTGATGTATTAAAGCAAACTTTAAAAGTTTGACTATCGGTAACTTTGTATATCTCTGAGTCTTACACGTTATTGATGTACAAGAATGGTGTTATAGAGACGAAAAATGAATGGAGTTTAATTTAAAACACACTTCATATCCTGAATATTTGTAGCAAAATCCTGGATACAGGTCTACGGCGTAGCACTATCCTTCTACGTAAGCTACGAGTAAGTACCTACACCGTATCCCATTTCATTCCCAATTCATTTTACTTAGGTATTTTAATAAATACTTTAGTGTAAGTAATAAAATTATCTCAAAGATTATTGAACATATTCAACTTTTAGTAAATATAAATATATTTAATACAACTTTTTTAAGTCATTTTTGCATATACTTATGGTATATGTGTAAAAATTAGTTAGTTATTTTTGTAAATAATCTTTTAGTACATACTCGTATTTGGTAAAGTCTCAGAATACAGAAAGAACTGTTAGTAGAATACAGTTCTTTCTGTATTCTGAGGGTAAAGTTAAAAACTTGATAGAACAAATAAACACTATAATAATGAATTACTTGCTTATCGTTGGTTACTGAGAAACTCTTAAACGAAAACAGTCTGATTGACCGCAAGCCCAAATGCGACCCATATCGTGCAGGGTGAGATAGATAACAAATGGGTGAACACATTAGCGGGCTCAGAAGCCGCGTAGTTTCCTCGTGGAGGCGCGCTGTGATATATAGTGGCGCGCGCCAGTGGCTGCCAGTCTGTAGCAAGATGGCAGCATTCCGTGTCGCTCAGTTGTGTGCGCTAGTGGCGCTGGTGGCGAGCGGGGCCGCGCGGCCCGGCGCCGGGGACAACGACATACCCGCCGCTGACAAACCTAGTGAGTTCTACTTATTTGTAAACAAAAACAACTATTGAGACCACTTGTACTACTTGAGAATATATAAAAATACATAGTAAAATTGTCTTGTTATATGTGTAAATGAAATGCATTTACGTTGGACGTGTGTTGCGTTAAGTAAATAAATAGATTGTATCCTTATGTATTTCTAAACTTTAAGCCTTGCATTCAATAAAATGTGATGTGTTAGTGAAGAAGCAGTGACACATTTGAAGGTACTACATATAATAAATTCTCAAATATATTCGAGGTACATAAATCAGGTAGTTTATTCAAAAATAATTATGAAAACAAGCGCAGCGTGGATTGCAACAAGAATTTCACATAAGAATGTTTGTTTTATCAGTTTTTGTTAATCTATTTGGATTTGGTTACCCACATATCGAGTTCTTAATGATAAGGTGGGTTACTTTCGTGATAATGAGCAAAAGGGTTTCCCGTCTCAATTATAAGTATGCAAACCAATATTATTTTAATTGGTGTAAAGTGTACGTTGTGGTACTTTGTGTTTAGTATTCTGAAATACTACTCTATACCAGTGTTTATTCAAGGTATGTGTATTTGTAGTTATGTAGGTACAGGTAAATTCAAATCGTTCATACCTACTACATATAAGAGTAGAATTCCACACAAGATATTTTTGTTTATATTAATGTACGATCTTATATCCGTATCCTGCTATGTTTTCTATAATCAAGTGTTAGCGTACTTATATTTTCTCAGGGAAAACATCTACAAAGTTAGAGTAGGTACGATTCCCAAGGAATGTGGTAAAATTTTATGGCATTTTCCTGTCATTATTGTAACTAACTTGAAATACATATTTGTAGTAACAATATAGTGATATTGTACTACACAAATCGGCTTAATATTAAAGTTATTTCAAGAGTAGTGTTTGATAACCTATTACTTGCACTTGACCCGGTAACACAAACAAACTTGGTGCTTATCTGATAACAATTCAAGACTAGGTCACGAGGTTCATGTACAATAACAGCTCCTAATTTAATAACTCTGAATAAAAATTAGTTACAGTACTTTGCATACCTACTTATTGCAAGGAGGAGGACGAAAAATTAAACCTACTTTCACTACAATTGAAATTACTATATACTTACACGAAGGCTTGTATACCTACGAGTATGTACAGAACCGACTTTTATTAAACTGAGATCAAACCAACGAATTTTTAGACACAGTTTACAAGCTACGTCTACCTTCACACTCATATTTTAACGAATTAATAACCTCTTTATGTTGGACAAGTCGTATAAAAGTTACGTAGGAATATTATGTACATTGGTAACTTTAAATAATCCGTTGGGCAAAATCACCAAAAACAGATTGTTTGCTGAAAGAAAACTTTCATATAAACGTTGAACACATCTGTCGATGAATATATAGTCTGTTTCTTCACCAGATTACCTGTTGCTACATTTACTGCAGGTTGCACTACAAATGGTCATTTATAATAATCGATGCAATAATAGGTGGGATAATTACTAATACCAGTTATGCGACAGTTTTTATGCGATAACGGAGCGATTTCCATCCGTTTGTGGTATGTAAGGCGGTAATTGGTGTCTCATTAGGCATTGATTGCTGCTTGCTGGCGATTGTCAAGCTTGTGCAGCTATCACTGCTTGTAAATATTCATACCTTGACTGCCTTCAACACTAGCGCAGTAATTCTGACTGATAACTAAATAGGCCTAAGCAGTAGTCATTATAACTTAAATTACAATCTTAGGCTTGAATAATCATTCAAGTCATCCATACCTAGATGCCTAGTTAATGGATGTAATGTAAACACATGTAGAAACCATTTTCGAAGTTTTTTATTTCTTAAGTTATCTTATGTTTTTATAAGTAAATTTCTAAAAGGCAAGACCCAAAACAATTGTTGATGCATATGATGTAAGCTACAGTGCTGTAAAGATTCTGGTATTTCTCTAGTTGCCCTGTACAAGCGATAGCTATTTGAGTCTGTCGACTTTATAAAAATACTCCTATATCTATACGAAATACCTACTTCAAAATTGCAGATGATGTAGTAGACATCAGCAAGGCGGAAGTGGATCCGAAGCCAGCGGCAGACAAGCCTGAGCCAGTTGAAGTATTCAAGGCGGTGAATGAGAAGTACCCTCACGCACTGCTGTTCGGAGGCACCTGCGGCGGGACCATCATCAGCCCCACCTGGGTGCTCACTGCGGGACACTGGTATGATACACACCACTTAGCATTATTGTTGATATTAATAAGTAAAAAAAACTTTCAGAAGACGAAGAGAAGGTTATCAATAACCTCTTTTTTTTGAAGTCGGTTAAAAAGATTCACCACTCCCTATCACTATTATATCCGTTATCTAGTACCCACGACACAAGCGTTTGCTTAGTGTGGGGCTAGATGGCGATGTGTGCAATGTCTCGGAATATTTATTTATTTATTTCGGTACTCAAACAAAATCCATTGAATAACAAGATCCTAATCCGCTAACGACAAACTCGTGATGTTTCTACCCAAGAGTTTTTACATGATATCTAACCCATAAGCGTTTCATTTAACATGTTCAATTATGTTATTTTATTATGTACATAACAAGACGTCGTATTGGTAAAACTGGTTTGGAGGCTTTGTCTATGTTATTCGAGCGGGCTCACCTACCTGGAGGCTTTGTCTATGTTATTCGAGCGGGCTCACCTACCTGGAGGCTTTGTCTATGTTATTCGAGCGGGCTCACCTACCTGGAGGCTTTGTCTATGTTATTCGAGCGGGCTCACCTACCTGGAGGCTTTGTCTATGTTATTCGAGCGGGCTCACCTACCTGGAGGCTTTGTCTATGTTATTCGAGCGGGCTCACCTACCTGGAGGCTTTGACTATGTTATTCGAGCGGGCTCACCTGCCTGAGTCGTTTGCTACGCAGTTTGCAAAAGCTGTTTGGTAACAATCAGGACCATTTAACGGCAAAACAAAGAGAAATATACACAAATATGTATGTTTTCCTTTTAGCATGTGGTGGTAACTTGGACGTGATGTGGTCATATAATGCGGCTTGCGGTGTAGTGCTAGCATGTGGTGGTAACTTGGACGTGACGTGGTCATATAATGCGGCTTGCGGTGTAGTGCTAGCATGTGGTGGTAACTTGGACGTGACGTGGTCATATAATGCGGCTTGCGGTGTAGTGCTAGCATGTGGTGGTAACTTGGACGTGACGTGGTCATATAATGCGGCTTGCGGTGTAGTGCTAGCATGTGGTGGTAACTTGGACGTGACGTGGTCATATAATGCGGCTTGCGGTGTAGTACTAGCATGTGGTGGTAACTTGGACGTGACGTGGTCATATAATGCGGCTTGCGGTGTAGTGCTAGCATGTGGTGGTAACTTGGACGTGACGTGGTCATATAATGCGGCTTGCGGTGTAGTGCTAGCATGTGGTGGTAACTTGGACGTGACGTGGTCATATAATGCGGCTTGCGGTGTAGTGCTAGCATGTGGTGGTAACTTGGACGTGACGTGGTCATATAATGCGGCTTGCGGTGTAGTGCTAGCATGTGGTGGTAACTTGGACGTGACGTGGTCATATAATGCGGCTTGCGGTGTAGTACTAGCATGTGGTGGTAACTTGGACGTGACGTGGTCATATAATGCGGCTTGCGGTGTAGTGCTAGCATGTGGTGGTAACTTGGACGTGACGTGGTCATATAATGCGGCTTGCGGTGTAGTGCTAGCATGTGGTGGTAACTTGGACGTGACGTGGTCATATAATGCGGCTTGCGGTGTAGTGCTAGCATGTGGTGGTAACTTGGACGTGACGTGGTCATATAATGCGGCTTGCGGTGTAGTGCTAGCATGTGGTGGTAACTTGGACGTGACGTGGTCATATAATGCGGCTTGCGGTGTAGTGCTAGCATGTGGTGGTAACTTGGACGTGACGTGGTCATATAATGCGGCTTGCGGTGTAGTGCTAGCATGTGGTGGTAACTTGGACGTGACGTGGTCATATAATGCGGCTTGCGGTGTAGTGCTAGCATGTGGTGGTAACTTGGACGTGACGTGGTCATATAATGCGGCTTGCGGTGTAGTGCTAGCATGTGGTGGTAACTTGGACGTGACGTGGTCATATAATGCGGCTTGCGGTGTAGTGCTAGCATGTGGTGGTAACTTGGACGTGACGTGGTCATATAATGCGGCTTGCGGTGTAGTGCTAGCATGTGGTGGTAACTTGGACGTGACGTGGTCATATAATGCGGCTTGCGGTGTAGTGCTAGCATGTGGTGGTAACTTGGACGTGACGTGGTCATATAATGCGGCTTGCGGTGTAGTGCTAGCATGTGGTGGTAACTTGGACGTGACGTGGTCATATAATGCGGCTTGCGGTGTAGTGCTAGCATGTGGTGGTAACTTGGACGTGACGTGGTCATATAATGCGGCTTGCGGTGTAGTGCTAGCGTAGTTATTCTCATTGTAGGTAATTAAGTATTAGTAACGTTACTTGTAAACAACCGTTTACATAAATAAGTTATGCGCCGCCTTCTTCCTGGTACTCTAGCTAGTAGGTACAGAGTTACTATAACAAATTTGTTGATTAACTTCATAACACACTGTGCTTTACTACATCACACAACATGACCACCTAATTTACATAGGTTGTAAATTTTTCTACCAATGTAATCCGCAAAAATCCTTGTGGGGAGCGACTATAAGCTATAAGGCAGTATCAATATCATCACTAACTCAGTACCAATCAGTAAATAGGTATCTAGCATATGGGTTACCTACAATACTATGAACTAAAGCGACCAATAGTATTACCAGCACAAAGTCATTGATGGATCAAATATGTTTTCGATGTGCTCCCAACCGGATCTCCACAAACTGTTGACAATGACTGCGCTATATCGGCGGGTTGTCGAATCCAATACTTGCCCAAATGTAGCAACTAACGTAACAATAAGCGACCTTCATCAAATACCCTATAAGAGTTCTGGGAACTAGGAGCCCGCTTGTACTCGTCACCGCAAAGGATGGATGAATGAATAAGGTATATTACTGAGAATGTGTAGGTACCTCACACTAACATGTAAATGTGTGAGTGATGAAATGCAATAAAATAACGTATCATGTTCCACACCCAAATTGTTTTTATTCTTCTATTATGAATAGGTATATAGTCTGACTTAATTTTCTGTTTGGCTTATTTCTTTGCATCCAAAGTGTGCCTACGATATCTTGCTTTAATACCTACGTCATAGATTTTAGCTCTACTCTAAGCTGTTGTATGTATTTTGTGCCAACAATAAATTACATCTTTTGCAACCACAGGTGGAACTATGTATTTCGAGTACAATATTATAGAGTTGTCAACGCATTGTTCCAGCACGCTGTTCACGGGCGGTCGCTACGTGCTGGCCGGCACCAACAACACCGAAAACGACTCTGGCGTGTATCGCAACGTGAAGCGGCTGGTCATACACCCCCTCTTCACTGTCGGACCTTACTGGCTCGACGCTGACAAGTTTAATCTTAAACAGGTAAGTTTTGCACTTTACAAGCATTTATCCGATGTCTATATGCCAAAAATACAATGTATCAAATCCAACTTTACTGGATGTGTTTGGAATAAATACATTGGTACCCACACTACATGTCATGTTTGTTTTCTATCTATACACATATTTTATGGATCGTATTCGTAGTTCACGCGTTGATGTCTTTTCTGTGTCGTAACACGTTAATAAATCGTAGCGTAAAATACGATCCCGTAGCTACATGCCGCCGAATATTTTCTATTGTAATCTACTAATAGGATACGTCGTTGGTCGCGCATAAGTCTAAATACAATATTATAGCCCTTTTTTCTACACCTACACTTTTATGAGAATTGTGCATATCTAAATATGTTGGTTGTGTCCAGGTGGCTGCCCGCTGGGACTTCCTGCTGGCGGAGCTGGAGGAGGCGCTGCCGCTGGACGGCGCCACCATGGCCGCCGCCACCCTCAACGACGAGGCGGCGCTGCCCGCCGGACTCGAGGTCGACTACGCGGGTTACGGCACTGACCACCACGGGGTAACACGTCGAACTTTATTGTCATATTCAAAAGTAGTTTTTTAACAATTCAAATATTTTATAAAAATAGGTACTGTTACTGTTGGTAATGGAACCTAGATTATGTAAGAAATGTTTGTTGTTAATCTTCTATAATAATGTAATCTAATTATTCAGACTTGGTAGGAAATATTTAGATGAAAGTTGCAGGTTAACTTTTTTCTACCGATTTCGAATTTAAAACTTATGTATTATATAAACATATTTGTAGGCAAAACAATTTGCTACAAATTATGTATTCACAAATTTTTGTAAGACTCATATTTTCCGAGATATCGCGAAAAAAGCGTTTTCACCCCTTTTTCCAAGATGGCAGCCGGGGGACATGTGTGGTGACCCCACAAACTTGAAGTTAAGCTTCTATTGACCCCCCAAACATGACTCAAAAATAAAATTTCGTCCTCTAAGAAATGCAAAGCTCATGTACCTGGGTGGTTATCTGAAATTTGGTTAACTTGGTGTTAGCATCAATTTTGACAATATTATTCATAAAATATCCAATATTTGAAAATACTAAACGATGTTATAAAGTCCATTTGGTTCGGTCACTCATTTTGATACATATCATAATATTCTTTATTTCCAAAAATTGACATTTTTACTCCAAATATCAGGCCCTAGCCATGAAGGATCTCCAGAATTTAGTATTCATTTCACTGTAATTATAAATCTTTATGAATAATTTGATCAAACTCTCTTTATATTCGTTTACTATTACATTACTATCATTGTCATAATGATTCAATTTATAATAATACTATGTTTCATCACATTATTTCAAGTCAAAAAGTGTAAGTGATAAAACATATCAGGCCCTAGTCATTTACGAAATTAAAAAATACGCGGCATCCAAGCATATGGTTATTTCATAACTCACTCAGTACGATAGCATCGGTGTGAAGTTAGTTGCAAACACGACCCAAGCCGCGGCAGCCATTTTGTTATTAGTGCGAGCGCCGACTTTGCTGCAGAAACACGTGCTGTGCCAGTCAAACTCTCAGTCCCTAGGTAAGTCGTTTTAAAGATTTTAATTAATAATTTATCTCATTACTTATTGTTAATATGAGTTTGGTCTGCCTTGTTATTTTGACCGCCTATTGGTTTTGATGTTGTTTTTAAATAATATGTTTCATTTGATTTTGTTTCGTTTCGTCAGTCCCTAGACCGTCAGGCCCTAGTCGTAATAGTGACTAGGGCCTGACGCGACATCTAGGGACTGATGGTCATACTGTGTGATGCATAGCTTTATACAAAATACCATTATATTTGTTGTAGAATATGGCGCCTAGAAAGAAAAAAACATTGTCCAAAGAGGAAATTGCAAAAAATAAGTCTGAACAGGCTAAGAGACGATTGGAAAGAATTAAAAATGACCCTGTTTTGCTGGCAGAGTACAAAGAAATGGAACGACTAAAATATCTAAAGAAAAAGGAAAAAGGACAACGAAAATGTGTAAAAGACATGACTCCACGTGAGCACAGAAAGGCAAAAAAAAACTGGGTAGCCTATTCATCTGATTATAGAAAAAATCAAAAGGTTCGTGAAAATACAGATAAATACGTGGACCAAAATACGCCGCCGTCTTCGGAAGATGAAATTATTCCTGATGTTTATTTATTAAATCAAAGAGAAGCTGAAGCTAGAAGGAGGAGTGTAGTTCAACGGAAAAAAAGAAATAGTATACTGAAGAGGAAGGACTTACTCATTGAAAATTTAAAAAAGAAACTTGCCAGCGAACAACAAAGAAACAGAAGACTGAAACATAGAATGATAAAAAAGAAGAAAGCACTGACTCCAAAAAGTAAAATTGTAGAAATGGCCAACGACCCTAATCAAAAAGTTGAATTGATAAAAAAAGCGTTATTTTGCGAAATTGTTCAGAGGCAAATTTCAGACAAAAAAATTGAGACACACCAAGAAAAAAACTGCATAAAAACGATTTTGTCCAGTCCACTGACACATAAATATAAGATATGGAGACTTGGAAACAAAGCTATTACATATAAAAAGATGGGATTTAATCGTACAAAATATGAAGTTAAGGGAAATAGAAAGAGAGTTGAAGAAATCATACACAAGTTTTATGAAGATGACAGTAATAGTCGTTGTGCGGCTGGAAAAAAGGAATGCATCACTCGCAAAAAAAATAAAAAACAAAAAAGATTTTTGCTGGATTCCTTGAAAAATTTACATCAAAAATTTCTAAAGACGAACTTGATGAAAATAGGGTATACTTCATTCTGCAAATTGCGTCCATTTTGGGTTGTTATGCCTCAGCTTCAAGATCGTGACACCTGTGCTTGTGTTACACATGAAAACATCAATTTAAAATTAGCTGCCTTAAAAAATGCAAATATTCTGGACTTTGAAACATATAAAACTGCACTGGAAACAATCTGTTGTGATCGCTACTCCGAAAAATGCTTAGCGAGAACTTGCCAAGACTGCTCAATGAAGATTTTACCATACAAGGAATTTGATAATAGTATGGATATTGCAGTCAAACAATGGAAGCATAGCAAGGAATTTATTAAGGACATTAAAACTAAACAGGATCGATGCGTCACAAAATACAAGAAAGAGATGTACAACTTAAAACCTCGTGATTTAGTTATGCAATTGGAAGAGAGTGATCTACCAAAATTATTCCAACATGAACAGAACATTGTCCATCAATATAAAACTATTAAATCGTTGAAAGAGTCACTTACAGAAAAGGATGCACTAATTCACATGGATTTCTCGGAAAACTATACAACTAAATGCAACAAAGAAATTCAGTCTTATCATTTTGGTGGCTCCAGGACTCAAATTTCTTTGCATACAGTGGTGGTTTACACAAAGGATAAAGTAACGTCTCATTGCACTGTGTCGTTAAATTTATCTCATAACGCTGGAGCCATTTGGGCACATTTACAGCCTATCCTCAGAAAATTGCCATCCTCTGTAGAAAACCTGCATTTTTTGAGTGACGGTCCTGTAACCCAATATCGAAATAAAACAATGTTTTATATTTTGGGTTGCAGAATCCAGGATTTTTATCCAGTGGCTAATAAATTCACATGGAATTTCCATGAGGCGGGACATGGAAAAGGGGCACCAGATGGAATCGGAGCTACATGCAAACGTACTGCAGACCAACTCATAGCTCAGAGAAGTGACATAACAAACTTGTACGACTTTGTAGCTGTGCTTCGAGAACGGTGTCCAAATATACAGATCTCTGTTATCGAAGATGCTGACATAGAAAATGTTAACAAAATGATCAAGGAACATGAGAAAGAGCAGAAACCGTTTAAAGGAACTCTCTTAGTGCATCAAGTCTCGGGTTATACTTATAACCCCAATAAACTTGCCTTGAAATCACTAAGTTGCTTCTGTGATAATGTTGGTTGTGATCATTATAACTTGGGGACTATAACGTACCAGACCAATACACAGCGGCTTCAAGTTTCAGATATTTTCACGGATTCTGAAGATGATATGCCACTAGCAAGTATGAGCCACATTGCACAAGAAAAGGCTAAAATGAGCTATGGCAGTGGAGATTATGTTCTGGTTAAGTTAATAATGAGGGGAAGAGAATACCGATACGCCGCAATTTGCTCAAAATATGATGATGAAGATGGCGAGCTGACAGTAACATTCCTTAAAGTGTGCAATGAAGATGGCAGAGAATTTAAAATTAATGATAATGATATCGCCGACGTGCCTTACGAAGATGTTATAGAAAAACTGCCAGTTCCTAATCTAATCGTCAAGAGAAATACAGTATTTTACAAATTTAAAACCCCCGTTCAAGTTTACGAGAAGTGAAGCAAATAGTGATAAAAATAAATACGTGACACTAGTTAGTTTAAGTTTAAAATATTTGAAAGAAGAAAGTGTAATATTTTTTTGTGATCTCAAAATAACTAATGACATTCTGAATATTGTGTTCAATTATAATTTGGTTACTTAGAAGTGTAGAAGGCTGATTATTTAAAATATTTGTTAATTACTTAAAGACAATATCTAGTTAGTAAGTATTAAACTGATAGTACAATTTGACTGCTATATGCATAATAAATACTGTGTTATAGTTCATAAATTTGTGAATTAATAAGATTATTTGTAGTTGCAGTTGATTTTTCAATAAAATGTGATTTGACATAATAACCGTGTTTTGCGTCAGTCCCTATCGCGTCTCGTCAGTCCCTAGAAATCTGATTTTAAAAAATCGTAAATATCTCTAAAAATAACAAGTAAAGTGACTGGCCCTTTTAGATACAGCAAAGTAGATGTTATACCCACAGCATAAACTATAAACTGTTGTGATTTTCAACTAAAAACACCACTTTCAAAATTACGTCAGAAGTTAACCAAATTTCAGATAACCACCCACCTAACATTTCAATGGACTATATGAATAACCTAAAAACTTGTCAATTGAAAAAACCCCCCACAAGCATGGACTTCAAAGCTCTGTGGTAGTTTCAATAGATGGAGCAAACATTCAGGCCCGCCTCTGGCGGCGATTGTAGGAACTATGTGTTTGTGCAAGTAGCTTGTAACGTGTTGGTAATGAGTACACCGCTGCTGGTTCAGGGCACGATGCGCAGTGAGATGCACGGCATGGAGCTGGCGGTGCAGGAGGACAGCACGTGCGAGGCGACCCTCGAGCAGTACAACGCGCAGGACATGCTCTGCACCAAGGGCCGCCCGCCGCGGTACGACTCCGCTTGCAATGTGAGTACACACCTGCAGACTACTTACCACGGTAATATAGAAACAGGCAAACAGGTAAAACCCGAACTCACCACTATAGGAGCCACGCTTGATTCGCAAACAAATGACGGCTAGGGATTCGGACGAACGACGCGAAATCATGAAATAACTTTTATTTATTTGTGTGTAGGTACTTTTTTTTTATTACATTATACATAGAATTCTTTGCAAAATCATTAGAAAAAATCTCTTGGACTTGATTCGTGGACAGTTCCCACATCAACAGGTTTTTTTTTTTGTTAAACTTTTCTTATCTACTATTATTCCTCACCGCTTGAGTTCAGATGGGAAATCCAATCATTTGAGGAGATCCCTCGGGCAGATACATCGCGGTGGGTGTTGCCACTAATGACACATGTTCGACGATTGTATAGTCTTCAAACACGTCAGTTTTCTTGCAATATTTCCCTTCGCCAAAACATGCGAGAAAATATGGCGATATCACTAGTAGTAGGTACTTGAACTATAAAAAACTTTTGTTACAATATAAATTTGACAAAATGCGTAATCATTTGTAGTTTAGAAAAATAATGAACAGTATACATTTCTACACTTTTTGGTTTCACTATGACTACATCTTTTTTAAAATTATTACATAATAATATGTATAATATTGTCTCAACACTTTGCTAGTAATATTATTGTCGGCTCTACTTGACTCCACGTATGTACCAGGGCGACAGCGGCAGCGGGCTGGTGGACGCGCGCGGCCGCGTGGTGGGCGTGGCCTCGTGGGTCGAGAACGACGCGCACGAGTGCCGCAACGGGGCGCTCGTCGTCTTCTCGCGGGTCTCCGCCGTGCGCGACTGGATCCGACAAGTCACATCCGTCTAGACCTACCAAATACTAGAATAAGAGAACGAATGACAGACTGATTCAACGTGTATTTCTGATCAGCAATACTATTGCCTAGACTTGCTTTTTATTCGAGATAATGACACTCTCGTGACCCTATTTGAATTACCTATCAAAATTCAAATTTTGTTGATAAAATATCAAACACACAGTCCCTTTTATGTAATGGTGTGATATGAGTAAGTAGATATCGGTCTCGATTTACATGTAAATTATTAATTGCTTTTTGTTATTTCTCACAACGCAACATTTTCATATTGGTACTTCTTGGTATAATATGTCTGGTTTTGCCAAAGCCAAAAAATGTTTTGAGAATCAAACCTATTCATGTATCTAACGCCACAATTGAAATTATTTGTAATGTCAGCGTACCAGAAAATGTTTAGCATTTGACTTATTTTACGTGCAAAAATTGTTATTGATCTTAACTATGTAGGTAATACAATTATTATTTGTATAATGTACAATTTTACATTTGTAAGAGTAATAAAGTTTTACTATGTTGGTAGATGTGGTTGTTACAGTAAGAGTTAGTTTTTACATACTGCACGGTTAGATTGACATTCCCAACTTGAATATATTTGACCTAACACAACTATTTATACCCAGCCCAAGTTAACTTTCTACGATATTTGTAATTAACTAATTTAGCCTGTCACCTCTACTGGCTAGATACACTTGTTAACTGCAATCCACGCATCAGCGAGCGCTGCTCTCTAATTCATGTTATTTTTATCTAATCATATGCATGTAGTACAATATTGTCCTAGCCAAAGGTTGTCGCACTTGATAATCATATCACAAATATAAAAAAGAAAACTGAGAAATAAATATTTTATAATTTCCCAGTGCCTAGTTTTTATTCTAAGAACCCCTTTACGTGTCTGTTTGCCCTAGAGGGATGTTTCGTAAGTGAACAGTAATAAAACGAAGTTTATGTTCCTGAAAATTTAATGACTTTAATAGAAGTTAACTAAATTAAAACAGCAAGATAGAAGGAAGTCATTCGTATTAACATGTTCGTCTGATTATGTTTAAGCGAAATAACCAAAATTAATCAATGACCTAACAAAATATACAACAAAAGTCATTAAATAATTGTGTCCAATGAGTCAGTTAGTGAGCGGCGTTCGAGCGCCGCAGCAATACATGGATATTACCACTTCACCACTAAATCAACGAGTTACAATAATACAACTTACAATTTTGAATAATATTGTGATTAAAAGAAAAAAGCTAAATAATTCTTTCCTACTTATACGATGTGTAATAATATAAAGTGTCGACTACTTAATAATATAACTATCCATATTCTTACTTTAAATTTTCACACAAAGGGCGCGCGGCGAGCCGCCGCCTCTACGAGTCCTTAGCCGAAACACCAAACGAAGCGACAGTCGATCCCGAACCGAGCCACCGCGAGGCACGCCGGCCTCCGCGACCTAGCTTTTTTTGGACTTTTATTTTTTACAATATATAGGATCTGTCTCTATAGTTAATTATATCTAGTATTTACAACGGAGGCGATCGGACGATATTCCAACTCCACTCGTCGTCGTCCTCTATGAATCCCGTATCCTACCCGAAACGAACGTATCTACAACTTTTAACCGAATTTAAAAGTACATGTCTGGGCGCGAGCCGCGCGCGGGGCGCGAGGCGCGGGGCGCGGGGCGTCCGGGCGAGCGCGGCGCGGCGGCTCATATCTTGTGTATCTTCTGCGACACCACCACCGGGTTGTTGCGGCGGATCTCCTGCGCGCCCAGCTCCCGGTAGTCGAACGAGCACTCGTGCTTGTCGCTGTACCGGTGCACGGCGCAGAACAGCCCGCCGCATCGGCACTCGAACCCTGCAACCACACGGACCGACGTTACACTGCGTGCTATTTACAAGTTGAAGCTTGCACAGTCAAGATAGCTTCCCACAGTAAGAAGCTGTAAGGCGAGCGCAATTTTTTTTTGAAATGTCACCTATGCCCTGGCATCCATTAATTCCTTTTGTAGAGGAGAACCGGAAACGTCTAGTACACTAATACAAATGAACAGCGCGTATCCCCGCGAGCGAAGCGAGTGCGAACATTTTTCATGGCTTTTCATATTTTAGGGATTCATACTGCCCCGATAAATAAGAAACTCAATGTAGAAAACAGCATCTAAATCGACATAGTTGGTTGAGTTTTTTGCGCAAACAAATGTATACTAAAGCGCCCTGTAAAGTAGTCAGTGAATCACATAAATGAACTCTTTTACTAAACAAATCTAAGCCTCACCGATCAGAAAACCGCAATCGTAACACAGCTAGAAACAGGCACCAATCAAACCTCAACACGTCACAGAAGACCGCATCGAAATCTGAGTAGTCGTTTAGGAAATAAACATTAAATTGGTTTGCAAAAACTATATCGTTTTCTTGCGTTATTGGTATTTTTTTGAAAAGTGTTGAACCAAATGAGAAAGAAAATAATGGGACCACCCTGAGAGCAAAGCTAGCCGAATAACAAAAATAACGATTGACATCGGTTCAAAGTAACAAACTGATCGCATAACATACCCACAAAAATAATGGGACCACCCTGAGAGCAAAGCTAGCCGAATAACAAAAATAACGATTGACATCGGTTCAAAGTAACAAACTGATCGCATAACATACCCACAAAAATAATGGGACCACCCTGAGAGCAAAGCTAGCCGAATAACAAAAATAACGATTGACATCGGTTCAAAGTAACAAACTGATCGCATAACATACCCACAAAAATAATGGGACCACCCTGAGAGCAAAGCTAGCCGAATAACAAAAATAACGATTGACATCGGTTCAAAGTAACAAACTGATCGCATAACATACCCACAAAAATAATGGGACCACCCTGAGAGCAAAGCTAGCCGAATAACAAAAATAACGATTGACATCGGTTCAAAGTAACAAACTGATCGCATAACATACCCACAAAAATAATGGGACCACCCTGAGAGCAAAGCTAGCCGAATAACAAAAATAACGATTGACATCGGTTCAAAGTAACAAACTGATCGCATAACATACCCACAAAAATAATGGGACCACCCTGAGAGCAAAGCTAGCCGAATAACAAAAATAACGATTGACATCGGTTCAAAGTAACAAACTGATCGCATAACATACCCACAAAAATAATGGGACCACCCTGAGAGCAAAGCTAGCCGAATAACAAAAATTACGATTGACATCGGTTCAAAGTAACAAACTGATCGCATAACATACCCACAAAAATAATGGGACCACCCTGAGAGCAAAGCTAGCCGAATAACAAAAATAACGATTGACATCGGTTCAAAGTAACAAACTGATCGCATAACATACCCACAAAAATAATGGGACCACCCTGAGAGCAAAGCTAGCCGAATAACAAAAATAACGATTGACATCGGTTCAAAGTAACAAACTGATCGCATAACATACCCACAAAAATAATGGGACCACCCTGAGAGCAAAGCTAGCCGAATAACAAAAATAACGATTGACATCGGTTCAAAGTAACAAACTGATCGCATAACATACCCACAAAAATAATGGGACCACCCTGAGAGCAAAGCTAGCCGAATAACAAAAATAACGATTGACATCGGTTCAAAGTAACAAACTGATCGCATAACATACCCACAAAAATAATGGGACCACCCTGAGAGCAAAGCTAGCCGAATAACAAAAATAACGATTGACATCGGTTCAAAGTAACAAACTGATCGCATAACATACCCACAAAAATAATGGGACCACCCTGAGAGCAAAGCTAGCCGAATAACAAAAATAACGATTGACATCGGTTCAAAGTAACAAACTGATCGCATAACATACCCACAAAAAACCTTTCAGAAGACTTGATAACCAGCTTTTTTGAAGTTGGTAAAAAATAAATGAGAAATTATATCTATTTTTACATATTCTGGTTCGAATATAAACTCATTTTTAGTTTATTAAAAGACTTGCGCAATAATGAGCAAGCCGTATAGTTATTTAAGGAATTAATTCGTAAAAACATTCGAATTTGGTGAGTCATATGTACATGTTTGTGTCAAATACGTGTTGAGTGACAGTTAGCATGGTCCTCGGGGAAACTACGGTACTGTCGTCATACTACATCATATTGCATGCAACTACAATCTCGTATCAATTCATTGGACATAACCAATAAATCATAATGAAATTATGACTCATAAAATCGTACAAGTAGAGTTTCAAAGCTATGATAATGTAAAATGTTCTATTTTGTTCTAGGACGAATACCACTAATTAATTTTATTTCAATACATTCAATGAGAAAAATATTCCCTGAATCTGTTGTCACATGTTATGCTTTATTTTCATAACATAACAAATTCTGTACAAGGATGAATGTTGTTCGAGATTTGGAAGTGTACGTTTTCCTATTTGCCAGGCGAGACATATATTTGCGTCCAGACAACGCAGACATTTCTATTATAATCTATGAAACCATTTAAAATTTGTAAATACATACTTATTATACATACGAACGACCAGACTGATCACAAGTAATTATAAAATTTTGGAAATCGGGAATTGAACCCGCAACCCATTATTACTTCTTCTTTGTTTCAGCGGAAGTATGTAAAAATACTCCAGCCTAGATTTATATGAGTCCAATCGAACTGGCGACAGACAGATTGTTAGAGTATAAGATGGTAAAAAAATGTTGATTGTAGTTTTTATAAGCTCTGTGTGTTGTTTTAACTCGGTGCATGTAATTACTGAGAAAAAATATCCATGAAATATATGTAAAAAGGAGACTCTGGTGACATAGTAACAAGTTCAATGCACACACCTGTGAGTCCAACCTTCTTGCGGCAAACAGCGCATCGGTTCTTTTTCTTCTTGTCCTTGCTGGGGTCCTTGTCGTCCGTGTCCGACTCGGCGGCGCCCGCGCTCGCGCCGCTCGTGCTCGCCGCGCCGCTCTCTTCTTCTAATTTCTGGAAAACGCATTACAATGCTTGTAAATATACAAACTAGCAATAGACAAAAACAAAAAACATAATCAGATTATCTCTACTGAAGGGCATATATTGAATAAATCACCTAGGAAACGGATGTCATCTCATATAGGGAGTCAAATATTTGATTTTAAAAAGATTAATAAGGAAATCTTAAGGAATGCAAGACATAATGTACAAAAAATATTTACGGACAAATAGAGTTATTCCAGCTTTCAGTTAAATTAAAATTAAATAGTTTAAAATTGCCACTCAGTTAAAAGTACATAAATAATTTCGGATGAATAAATAAATATATACATATCTGTACAACGAATTGGTAAGTTGTTATTATAATTTGAAGCAAACTGATTCACAATAGTTATCAGTAAAGTATATTTTCAATTCACTCGAACAATGACGTCAACCGCCTTACGAGCGCTTTGTCATTTACAAGTAGTATTTATGTAATCAATCAGGAAAAGTATCCGGTCAATATTTCGCGAAATTGGCTAGAAGCGGCCGATGTGTAACGTGAGTGCTGACTCGCGTGGATTCCCGCTTGAATCGTCCAATTAAAACCAACCCTCTTCAAGTTCCTCTTGGCGGGTTCCCGGGGCGATGCGCGCGATTTGTCAGGGGCGAGGAATAGTTCTTTCGGGTGTGAGTCGAGCGCGGGCGCTTCCGGGATGCTCTCGTGGATCTCCAGCTTCCTGGGCCTGGCCGGGTCGCGCGCCCCGTCGGGCGTGGGCAGCGGCGCGGCGTCGTTGGCCTCGCCGGCGCGCCGCTTGCTCTCGAAGCTCTTGGAGCGCGACACGCCCAGGCCCTGCTCTGCCGACGACCCTTGCCCGACGTTGCTAGACTTGCTGTTACGACGTAGTGCTTTTTTTAGTATCCTCTTCCCCTTCGAATCTTTTTTGTTAGGGTCATTTTCCATTATTCAGCTTTTATGTTTATTTTTCAGATTCATTTTGACTGCAATCGAACATTTTGTTTAGTTGTTGTAGCGCTGGAACCGGGCGACCATTATCAAATAACGCGATTGGAGCGAGCAGTGATCGGAATATTGAACGTGTTACCGGGTCTATGTAAAGGTGCCCCTCATTGCGTGTCACCGATTTCAGGGCTAAAACATACGTACAAATATTACATTTTAAAGTCACTCAAAACGAATTCTGATTTGGATAAATAGATAAAAATGAAATGGTCACAAAAATATTTCAAGGAAATGTTTATCGAAGATTATTGTACAAGTCAAAATGTCAAATTGACAATATTCTTATTTTAACTTTACGTGTCAAAACTTCTACCCTCAATGCGAACTTTTTGGCTAAAAAGGAGTTTGACTATTGTGCCAATATTAAAATCGGCAACAGGTATGTTGCAGGTTTGTATTGTAGTAGTTAAAATACAGTTTCATTTAGTGTAAAAGGGTTTAAAGTCAGCCCTAATAATGGTAATGTTTATTGCACTACGTCGTATCATTAGCATAGAGGTCCCCGGGGCATTCAACCACACAGGCTCGACACGAATAAAATAAATAAATAACCAACACTAACATTCTAGAGGACATCAACACTTCACCAGTAGATATTTCAACGCATAACGCCGTGCTACGACCACCTTTGTGTTTACCTTTGTTCTGCACTATACAAGTTATAAAGTATTTTATACCAAAAAGCCCAGAAGCATCTATTTTATTACATTACATCTGGGGGCACGTGCCCCCGCCAAGTCGAGCGCGAAGCAAACACTGCCGTACCATCCTTTACAGGAACAATTTCGCCGCATTTTCAGGCCCCTATTTAACTATAATAATAAAGAAATCGCAGTAACGAATCTTAGACTTGGCACGACCTTGTCTAGATTTCATTACTTTTTAGAGATAAACAAGCAGCTCTATCGAGACTAGGCTAGTTTTTTACAGAATGTTTTTGGTGGGATAAAATCTCCACGAGTATTGTGTGAGTGAGTCGAGTACGAGTATGAATGCTCATTATTTCCATGGTTTGGTTCAAGCCAGTTATACGTGCAAAGGAATTAATATGTAATTGATTACCTACATGTCTAGCAATTACATACTAGAACATATAAATTGTACATACATACCCATTTAAATAAATACTATGCAAAAGTTGCAAAGAGTTCAACAGCAATAATTGCTTACCTGTGATGTGACTGGTTCCTGATATAATGTATCGCCACCGTTCACAATCAAAGGGATTAGTAAAATCGAGCTGTAAGCAGTGTGAGTATACTTAACAGAAGGCTTATGTATACTTATCTAAAATATCCTATACTTTATTCCATTTGCCTTTCTGTTTTATATAAAATTATAATAAGATATATATATAATTATACATATATACTTATAGTTATTATTATTCAACAACAAAGGCAATTTTGGATGTGAAGAATTATTGCTCTACATATTTAAATCTAATCTAAATACGTATTGTACGCTTTTAGATACAAGCGATAATTATGTGGTCTGGCTGATAGAGCGAAAGTGTCGGCCGGAGCTGATTCACGTTGTTTTTCAAACGGTCGTGTTGTTTTCTAGAAACAACAGAAGCATACAAACAGTTTACCTCCGAGCGGGTTCATTGAGAACATTCACTTCACTATAATGCCGATAAATAACGATTGTTTTTTCACTCGAACATGCAGAGTAAAGCTGAGAATTCACGATAGTACATGGCGTCAAAAGCGGTAAGTTATTTTTTGTAGCGATAACTAACCACTAACTAACTAATAAAAAGAAGTAGCTTTAAATCCTATTTAAAAGTAAATATATATATTTATAGTATATAATAGTTTCCCATTCATTCATATACATATGTAATATGAACACGGGTATAAAAATACTAGCTGGTTCCCGCGACTTCGTCCGCGTGGATTAGTTATTACCATTAAAACGGGTTTATTGGGTTAACTTTAAAAGATAGACATATACTGTTGCAGACATTTTGTTATATCATTTCAAGAGAAATAATTCTTTGATACATATTTTTTGACATCTTGAACCATTTTCGCAGCGCACGCAAAAGACGCCCTCAAAGATGAAAAATTTTCCCCGTTTTTTCCACATATTCCATTATTTCTTCGCTCCTATTAGTTGCAGCGCGATGTTATATAGTCTAAAGCTTTCCTCGTTAAATGGTCTACTAAACACAAAAATAATTTTTCAATTCGCACCAGTAGTTCCTGAGATTATCGCATTCAAACAAACACACTCTTCAGCTTTATAATATTACTTAGTATAGATTTTATCTCCTTTAAGGGTAGAATTTATCAAAATCTTTTCATAGCGAGCGCCTACGTCGTAGTAGCTTTATGCATGCAAAGTCTCAGCCCGATCGGTTTAAAATTGACAAAGTTTCATACAAACTTTCATCCCCTTTTTTATCCCCTTAGGGGTGGAATTCATCAAAATCTTTTCATAGCGAGCGCCTACGTCATAGTAGCTTTATGCATGAAGTTTCAGCCCGATCGGTTTAAAATTGACAAAGTTTCATACAAACTTTCATCCCCTATTTTATCCCCTTAGGGGTGGAATTTATCAAAATCTTTTTATAACCAGCGCCTACGTCATATTAGCTTTATGCATGAAGTCTCAGCCCGATCGGTTTAAAATTGACAAAGTTTCATACAAATTTTCATCCCCTATTTTATCCCTTTAGGGGTGGAATTTATTAAAATCTTTTCATAGCGAGCGCCTACGTCATAGTAGCTTTATGCATGCAAAGTCTCAGCCCAATCGGTTTAAAATTGAAAAAGTTTTATACAAACTTTCATCCCCTATTTTATCCCCTTAGGGGTAGAATTCATCAAAATCCTTTCTTAGCGGATGCCTACGTCATAACATCTGCCTTCATTCCAAATTTCAGCCCGATCCGTCCAGTGGTTTGGCCTGTGCGTTGATAGATCACTATATCAGTCAGTCAGTCAATCAGTCACCTTTGAGTTTTATATACTTAGATTGTTAAACATATTTGAGTTCAATAAAGTATTTGCGCATCACAGCAAAGTTAATGTTGACACAACTTTATAAAATGGGTTTATCGGTCATCCTGTATTGAGGTTACCGATTTTGCATAGTCCGCGAGGCGCGCGCCTCGCGTCGTATAATTTTTGTGTCGACATACACACACCTACCTACAGCCAGTAGTTTGGTTGACCAATGTCATTCTACGTAGGTGTAAATGAACAAGTTGGTCAAATGTGTGCCCGTCATTTGTTAGGGTTGCCAACTCATGTAGTGTCCGGCCCTCGTCGATTGCTCAAATTTAAATCTCCCACGCTGGCATAGCATTGGTAATAATTGATGAACAAAAATATCACTTACAAATTGAGACCTCGAATTTTTACAGATTCATTGACTGAATATTTGACGAAAACGTTACGTTTTTTTTACATTCAACAAATATACAAGCAATAGCGTATCATTCTCAAGGTAGAATGAAGGCCTACATTGCCAAAACTGTGTGAAGCAAGAGTGGCGCGTATAACGGCATTATTACAGTAATACTCGCGCGCAATGGCGATTGTTTGTGAGAAACGGTGAACGAGGAAACACTTTCTGAACTTTGCTACTATTCTCAATAAGTCAATAGCCACTGATTAGCAACATTGATATACTTTTCCACAAATGGTCAATTGTCGCTGAGTTTTCCTCTACCGCGTTGGCAGCCCTGCCGCTGCGAGCGCTCGCACTCGGGTGGTGCGATGACGCAGGTATCGTACATTATGAGCGCGGACCAAATGGAACTAGAATACCGGACCGTCTATTTCCTTTTTATTGTCCTACTAAGATAAAAAGCAGCCAATGGGGCCGTGGATGTGTGTAGTTCCGAGATGTATGTTCTACGAAAACTTATTAAAGTCTGATATACCTATGCTTAATTCTGAAACGAATTTGAGAAGGAAAGTCTATAATATTGCCACGATAAAGGATTCAAAAGCCACGGGTCCAGTATTATTATTGATGAGGTATCACAAAATATATTGTAAATAGTAGTGTGATGTGGTTGCTTACATCAGTGGCGGGGTGCGGCGAGGCGGGCAGGCTGGGTACGGTAGGCGCGGCGGCGGCCAGCGGCGTGGCGGCGGCGGCCGGCACGAAGGCGCTCGACACCGGCGACGGAGTCGACGCGGGCGGCTGCTGCTTCTTCTTCAGCGCCTCCTGGAACACAACAACCACACATGTCATCGTATATTTACTATATGTAACCGTCTCCACATCCACATATCATATTCAAAAGGCACTATCAAACAACCTTCGACGTCACTTGTAGTACACACCAGAACTTGTTCAACATATTTTGTAAAACGGTAGTACCATGTGGCCTGCCACCATGCATATGTCGTGGCCGCATCGTAGAGTTGCCCATTTCATCAAATGATCGGCCATTTCATGAAATGGTTGCATTTCATGAAATATTTCACTGTCCATTGGCCATATCATGGTGTGCCCAGGCCAGATCAATGATAAGAAATCGTTTGACGATAGGGCCAGCTGGATGCACTGCTATTTCATGAAATAATCAATCCTAATCGATCATATCGCGAAATAGTTTCATTAACTACCGGTAGAGGCGCTGTAAGTCTCTAAGTGCTTTGTTTGTGTCAAGATGGCGGCCCTTGTAAACGAAGACATATTTTCACAAAACAAAAACGCGAATAATTCGTAATTAAACGTGAAAGAAAGTGATAATAAAAGAGTTTTTGATGAAAAAGTATTAGAGTACCTACAATGCAAGTCATGCAAGTTCCAAGCAAAATGTGAAAAAACCGTGGAGTTTGGAACGTATATCTCAGGCTAGTAATAGTTTCTTTAAATTAAATTTTTATGCACTTAATTGAATTAAATAACGTATTTTATCAAAATACCCGTAATATATAATAAAAATACCCAAAAAAAATAATTTCTTCTTTAGGTTATAAAACAAATAAAAGAGAGTAGGGTGACCACGAAGAAGAAGTCTATGGACTACTACTGGTTATCAAAATATGATATTATGGAAACTGTCGAAGAGGAATACCTCATATTCAAGAAAAAAACGCTGATGATCTAACGATTCATATTTAGTCTGATGCAGACTTATTTTGAAGTATTGAAGGAAGTTCACAAAAGTGTTGGACATGGTGGTCGACTCAAAATGATTCAACACATCAAAACAGGCTCTACATTGTTAACAATATGTGATGTGCCAAAGTTCTTAGTTATTTTTTTCTATTATTTTACTTAGGTACCTTTTTGTTCAATATTAGTTAATGATATGTGACCTTTATTTTTTTTAAATAATATAACAGTTACCTATTAGTAAGTATGTGATTAAGACTCATGTAAAGAAACATTCCTACCAAAAACTTGAGATACCTATAAAACTCTAGTGCGCGCCAAAGATGCCACGTATGGTTCAACGCGTGTGTACGCGTTCGTCCATGTGCCTTTTTAAATTAAGTAAGTTTCTTATACTTATTTTAAAATTATTTTAATTTAATTTAAACAACTAAATATAAACAAGTACGTAACACAATTGTCCTGGGTTTTCATTTTATGGTTACCCCATTTTCACGATATGGTCAAACGTGGGTGACCAAATCGCTAAACGTTTATCGTTTAATGATTTGGCTACCATTAGTTGGCCACTTCATGAAACGTGAACACTTCACGAAATGCTCAACCATTTCATGAAATTATCAATTCAGCGATTTGGCCACGACACATACATTTTGTAACAAACTTTGTGCAGTGTTCAAAACACTATTGATATAACAATATGTGTTTCAATCGCACATTCAAAAAGCTAGCAAGTCTGTCTACAGCTTGAAAAAGTAGTACTTCAATTTACAATTTCACAGTTCGAGTTCTTCAATTACACAAGAAACTCACATTAACATTTTAAGTAACTAATATATTTCACTAAAATAATTAGACACTAAGTCTTCTTCTCCACACAATAATCTATTGCAATATGTATATAAATCTAGTAATAAGTCATTGTTATTGTGCTATGCCATGTACCAGTGTTTTTGTCTAAATAATTTACAAGCTCTGACCAGATGATACGACCTCTAGAGTAAAAGACAAGTTGCTATGCTAACCTTTTAGCCAGGCTGTCATTATATAAGAATCACTATTATTTCACTAACACAGCCTTGCTATTCACAGAAGTACAATGGTTTCATGTTATTTAAAGTCGCTATTTGGTTTCCCAGTATGTAAAACAAAACCAGTACAGAGGAAACTGCTTGATGGTGAGTCATAGGGACGTGGGTTCGTTGTTTACTTTCATTGCGGGTGGCGTCACTTGAAGCGCTCACTGATTCTTTCAATCGCCCTCTCGCTGGAGCGCTCACACAGCAGCCGCTGACACACACTATATTAAACCATCCAAAATTCCAGAATCGATGTTAGTATAAAATAACTGGAGCTCGAACTTTTTAACATGAATACGCTGGAAATGACAAGATATTGCGTTCAGGCCATGGTGTGCCAATACCGGGACACAAGATACATACATAGCATAAATAGGACATAATGATCAATTTAGATACAACACACAAATAATCGGAATCCCTGATGTAAGTACATATTATCTTTAATGTAACTCAGACTACCAAGTTAACTACTAATGAAAAGTTACCTTGGCTTGGTGCAGTTGCATGCTGCATGGTAATAAGAATGTAGTACAAAGTCAACTTGCACACATGATAGGTTTTATCCACGTTCTATGACGAGCAATTGTACTATCATTTTGAATATGTAGTTGTTTGTTTGTTGCTAGTAGTTTGTTAGGTATTTCATAACTTTATCGACATTCTGACGCACGCCGTTTAAATTTTTCATCTCGCGTCTTATTTCTCATTACTGGTCGTGACTTCCCCGACAAACATCATGAGGAAATCCACATATACATCATACCAATATATTGCAGCCCATGAGCTCAATTCCACCCTGAAGAGGAACGAACCTCAGTAATGAGGAATACCACTCAAGGATGATTCGGATCGAGTGTGCCTCTATCCTCTAATACAAAATCAAATAAAAACATGGAGGCATATGTATTGAAAACATAGGTGCACTTTTTACTTTGTATTTATTTAGCACGGCAAAACAGGTCAGTTAGAACAAAACCAGATTATTAACTAGTATGACAGCTATCATCTACAACACAAGTTTATTTACTATTAACTTCTTTTACTTCCTCTATGGTTGATGTATACAGGTATTGATGAACACAAATCTGTGTACCTTCCCACGACTACACAAGTTTAGTGTAGAGCCTACATAATATGGAAGGCTAGTTGGAGGCGGAGCAATGGAATACAAAATGAAGGCAGTGTATGGTGTGTGGCTGAGAGCTGCGAGCGAGGGAGACGTCTGCCGGCACTCGCTCGCCTCCGGTAATAGTTATGGTCTCGAATTAATAGCACTTGTCCAGCGCAACGCGACGCGACGAGCGCAGAGAAGCTCCGTTGCCTACATGTCATCGCACACTTACATCTATCTATTCATGATGGCATATATAACGTGATATAACTTAATTTTATGCTAGCTGACGACGAAAGCCTAGCTAACCTAAATGCTCTGGTGATATACATGTGATTCGACTAGCTTAGAACATGAACACTCTTCAATACTTTTGTAATTTCTAATCCTTATATAATCCCCGCCCACGATACAAAACGAACAGTATCCTCATAACTTACATGTTCCGCAGTTGACGTTCGTCCTCCAAAACACAGTAATGAGGTGCCGAAAGAGCCCCACTGAGTCAACCGTCGAATGGAAGGTAAGCCATAATGACATGGCTAGCGGGCGACCCGACGGGGAGTGTCTGGGAGTGACGTTGGCTGGCGACCCAGTGATAGATCTAACAAGCGCACCTGGATACAGTGAGTCATGCCGGCCAGTGTCACCCGGTCGCATACTGCCACATCGATCCACTACCTCGTAAAACGCTACCACATCGTGCTATTCTTGCAATTCTTTTACAAACCTCAGTTTGCAGTAATACGTGACTGGCTTACCTTAAAACAAACTGAGCAGAGTCCATCTGTGGAAGGGTTGCCGTAGAAGCCGCAGCCCGAGCGGCACAGCTGCTCCATGGGGTTGGATTCGCGCTCCATTATCGCACTGTATATAGTTCACAGATTTCCACTTCAAGTTAACACTAGTAGAGTACGATTGCACTACAGTTATTGCACTCGATTGTCGTAACACAGTGTTCCACAACGACCAGTGAGCGGTGCGCTGCACTTGTAACAATGTAATTTAGACGTGATTTATCTTCTGGCTTGCTGTATCTGCGGTAAGTGGCTTTCCCTGCCAACGAGCTAACTGTTCCTTTTATGTCAGGATCGCAGTGGGCCCTGGAACAAATACATTTTTGTTAATCATTTGTCTCTACGAGGTAAGTATACTTATATTTTCAAACTATGAACAGTGTTCGTGATTAATCGCGTTAGGAGATTACAACGAAGTCGTAAGAGAGTCGATCGTACGGTTGAATAACAAAGCATTTTGAAAGCGATAATACATCGGGCGGCGGTGTGTCGGTGTCGTGCTCGAATGTGCGCACAACGCGATTATTTCACTAGAAAGTGATATTAGGCGTAGAATATGATTTCGTCGGACTGGAAGCAGAACATAATATGCATAACGACGAGTTTGCGTAACAAGAGAGAGCGATAGAGCTAAGTAGAACGCGCCCGCGAAACGAAGCCCGCGCGCCGCGCCACGGCCTGGCCAAGGTCGCAGCAGGCTCCGCGCTGGGCCTCCAACCCACCGCTAATATTTGGAGACACAAAGCAAATTGATATTGCAAGATGCCTTCGCACTGTCCTCGGACAAACTAAATATCTACCATGAAGGTCACAGTTACATCATCTGCCAACAAAATGTACAAGAGGACGGTAGAGGGCGACACACGTAGTTCATATAAATTAGAAGAGGTGCGTTGATAAAGATAAAGTAATTTTATACAAATGATTTCAATTCAACGACATTAATCGATGTCGCAACACTTTTAATTATATTCATTTTAGATGCGCTGTGCACTTGCAATATACAAACTTACCTAGAAAAGTAAAATTATTGCTTGAAGACCAAAGAATTTTATCAAAATCATATTAACTAGGTATTATGAATTATGAGCATGTCACTTGCTAACTACCAATATTTTCTGCGTACCAATACTACAAGTAATAACATACACGAGTAATATTTGCAATTTGTTTGCAAGATATAGTAAAGTGATCATCATCATGTAATATGCATATATGAACGAGGTGGTGGTGTGAAGTGGAGAGTGCGGGTCGATACCCGGCGCGGTTGGGGAGTCAGCGACCGCGCCGCACGCAAGGGTGCGATGCGCGCGCGCATCCCGCCCGAACACACCTACGTGCATTATCATCGCCGCCAGCATATATATTTATATTTATTTATTTATTTTATTACTTATGTACTAACAGCTTAAGCCAACACGTACATTAAGCCAACTATTATTATATATATTATAACTACCTACTATAATAATGCTAAAGCATTTGGGTAGAACATATTATAAACTACGTTACTTAAAAATTTACAACAATTACAACGAAATTTCCTATATTTAGAACAGAACACATCTATGTCTCTGTTCTGAGCAATCATTGCATTGAGCAAGCTAATGGCTTGAGCAGACGGCGCGTACTGCGAGGTACATGTGCGCGCGCGCAGCGCAGCGAACAACGGACGCACACCACACTCTCGCGGCGGCCGCTGCCGAGTCGGCGCCAGCAAGGCGAGGCGAGCCAGCGCATCGGGATTATGTATCTGACCGTTATATATTACGTACTACCTATGTACAACATTATTTTCACAAGCTTCTCTCAGATTTTTAATGTTTTTAAGTGCCCCGAAGCGAGCGGGGCAGCACCCGCCGCTATACATATACATCACTTAAAAACATATCTACTACATTATTATAAGTTGTTAATATAAAACTAAGTTGTAAACAAGAACCCCCGGAAGAACCTGCCTCTCTACGACACAGTTTTTTACTAATGTAAGAGGCAGAGCTATTTGTACAGTGTAACATATTGTTTTGTTTTACAATAAATTTATCTTTATCTTTATCTTATAAGTATAACAATTCTACATGTTTGCGACAGACGTTCGTTCGGAGATTCTGAACACGCGTTGGAGCTAACTTCACCGGTTTTGAGTCAAAAGAGCGTAGTGCTGTCGCGATTTGCTGATTCATGGTATCAATGCGTGATTTACTGAAAATACTTGTAGTTGCAGATACATAGGAATAAACGCATTTCATGAATACTTCTCGGTACCTAATTTACCTATGTATAAAGGAATCATCTCTCTCATGTAAGATGATGCATGAACATTGATACATCGTATAATACGAGCTCCATAAATGAAGTTCCTTCACCACAGTTAGTTCCTTGACTACCTATATATTCATTGACACCCAAGGAGCATTGTTTCGCAGTAGAATACAAACCCTGCTTACGAGCTCGGAGCGTGAGTTTTATATATAGTCTGTTGGTTCTGTTGGCCTATATAAAAAACTACCAATTGGATTTGGTCCCAATGACGAAGTACCTTCGTCACCAAATCTAACGATATTCGATAAACCGCTTCTAACTAGGTTGTTAACGACTCGGTTCAAAGTCCGCTCAGAATTTGTGCGGCGACGAGGAAAAGGAAGACACGGCGGCAGTGCTCACATCACGATTCACATTGAGACAGATTCGACACGTCTTTCAACGGCATCGCCTCTAACAAAAGCAAGCTGTGCAATTTCTGCGGCTCCTTCTTCTGTTTGCCGCTTTCGCTACTGCATTTATTATAATGCTTTTAAAAATCTACTACATTAAGTTTAACTTCGAGGAATTTAGTATCGTCATCTAACCTGGTTACTTCTGTTGGAGTATTTTATATTAGTAATTTCTCACAAAGAACTTGAAATTCAAATATTCAGCGGTAGTTATAAAACATTAGAAGTCAAGTAAGTAATATTGATACCGAATAAGTGTGCCAAGGCGACCATCAACCTATTCAACCAGTCGGAAACGTGATGTACAATTATAGCATTACGATAATGGAGATGCCTGGCGCGCGCTGCCAAATTAACATTACATTTACTAGATTCGATTTTGATGTATCTAATAGGTAGGTAAGTATATCTAAATCTCAAAAACCATTTTGGTTTGACAAGAGTTCATTTCGATGCTTCGAAGTATATGGCACATAGAATCGCAATTTCCACCACTGATAAAGAGATTAGAAATGCGCAGCGGCGATAAGAGAAGAGTGATAAGGCGTGCGACACTACAAATGTGGCGGTAGATGTGACCGGGGAGGGGGGCGGCGGGCGCCCCGTGCAGCCGCGGTGCCCCGCTGACCCACTTGCCGAGTTCGCTTCGCAATTCGAGCGCGCTCCGCCTCGGCCTGCATCCACACACACTACACCAGACCTGCCGTTTCATTTCTAACAGAGCGAACCGATCCAACTCACACACCGCTAGGTGGAATTATGTCGTCATAATCGAGTGACGTCACGCCTACATCGCCACTTGCCAAACTATGAATGCCAACTATGAACGGCGCGTGAGCTACGACGGGCTAGCGAAGCGGCATTGGCAAACATTTCACAGGTACTATACGAAAATGTTTAAAGCAATGGCAGAGCACTAACTTGACAAAAAATTTACATCTGGAAGCACACATGGCGATCGAACCCCTCCCGCGTAGACTCCTCACATCTATTCAACACATGGCCATCGATGAAACTGAAACCTTGCTAGCGACATGGCCCACACTATTTAGACACTAACAGCAGCCTATCACACTATAGCCAAATTAAACTAACAGAGAGCCTTTAAAACTCTTAGATGAATAATTATGACAATTAGGTATGTATAACAAAGAACGTGAAACAGATGGCTCGACCCAGTGGCAATTGACAAAATGAAAAGTTGTGCTAACTGTAAGAAATTGAAATTGAGGCTACCTCCCACGAATCTGGCGATCCATATGTAGGTCGTGAGTGCGGCTGTAGGCACTGGATCGTGTATGGGACGCATGGAAACCATCATTCATTACAATCTATAGATAGGTGCAGTGCTCGATTTTTGTCAGGCTGGCAAAATACAGGTCTGACCACTCGACCAACGGTATCCGTAACGGTACGATCGAAAAAATTCGTGCACTGCTTAGGGAATCCCTCAAAACGCTCAGTAAACAGACTTTATGTGATAGTTTCTTAAGGTTTAATTCGAAGTAATATAGATGCTCGGTTAAATACCCAAGTAGGTAGTTGGTGTATATTATTCAGTACACGTACAACATGCTAGGAATAATGATCAAATTAATAACTAAAAGCTTCTAGTTATGGCAGACTACAAAGACTTGATGTATCTACATAAGTACTTGGATGTCTACATGCTCAATAATAATTATGACAACATGTGTAAAAAATAAAATAAATAATAGAGGTTAATAGGGGTGCCTAATAGTTAAACCTTACAATCACCTCGAGCCAAGAAAACAAATTGAAGTTTATTTTACTGTGATTTGCGACAAAAATAAAAAGCGTCTTGGCAGTCGTATGCGAGGCTATAATTTTGTTATCAAACAAAAACATTCCGCCTACCAACACAACACAAAGACTGCGGAAACTAGGCCCGCGTCGCGACCAACGAAAACCGCACTGATCGAGGTCATTTTTTTTCTAATGAGAGTATTTTTTTATTATCAATGTAGGTAGGTTCCTATGATACTAAAGAAACATCAATCACACAAGTGCGCGTCTCTGTGTTAGCGGAAACGTCACTTACCAAAAATAGACTGGCCAGGGTCTTCTGGTTAGTCTTCCGCGTGGTCTTGCAAGCAGGAAACGAGCACAATTATTAACTCCTCGATACGAACAAGTTAGACCGGCAGGAAGCGACACAAAGCCGGCGGTAGGACAATGACATCAGGATTTGGAAGGAAGAATTTGCGTCACCGTGTAGACAATGACGCGGCGACAATCGAGCACCACGCAAGGCAAGATGGCCGCTCGACGCAGTGTCAGCTGATCGCGCTCACGCAGCGCAGCTGTGCTGCGGAGACGGCGCTAGCGCCGCCCGCCGCCGTCCCGCTCGCACGCGCACAATGGATGGACGTGCGAGCTCATTGTTTGTTAACACAATGCTCGGCTCACTACGATAGCTATTTGATTGCGATGGGAGCTTTGGCTATTTCAATAAAATACACCAGATTGTATCAACAGGTGGAAACAACTTTTGGGACGCACTAAGTTTTTTATGGAAGAGGAAACGACAATGTCAAATCAGACATGTGTATTATAACTTATTGCGTACAACAATGCACGTTTAGAGGAAAACTTAATTGAGAATTTTATTTAGGTACATACCTACATGACAAGTAGGTACGACCTAAAGCAGCATAATACTGATATTTAAAAATTAAACGAAATAATGGAACTAACAACAGAAAACATGTATTTACAATATAATACAATATAAAAAACAAGGCAAGAAAAACTAAACATACTACTTGAAAAAAAATGGGGGTACTTAGAAAAGCCTAAAGATAGGTCTCAAGCCTACTACCAGACGGTATAGCGAACATGTAACCTGTAACAACAGATGCTATATATATATGTATACTATAGACCTATATGCTTTTGATTTGAAGCGAAAACACAAGTTACTAAAAGATTTGAAAATCACCACTCTTCTGATCGAAATTAGCACGAATAATAGGTATAATGATCGAATTCTGCCCTTATCTGCAGTATTAAAATATATTTGGAAAATAACAACAACAACTACTGACGTAAGTAGTTGAAATATCCATAAACTAATGACGAGGACGGCTTTATAATTTAGTAAGTACAGGTTTGTGGTTAGCAGCGATAACATTTAACACGGTTTGTAGGTATTATCGATAAGTCTATATCACAATTTTTCATCAGAATCCGTGACAAACTACAACACAAATATCAAATGCGAAAACATGTTTTGATAAAAACAAATACGCAGGTTGCTAGACTCTGGTGTTGACAGAGATCATTATACTTTGGCCAAGTTATAACTGGTTTTATTAATCTAGAGGCAATATACATTACAGTAGATGCAATGAATTAGTAATTAAAAATATCCCATAGAGGCATCCGCACGTGTTTAGAGCTTTCTTGCCATACAAATGGCAAGAAAGCTCTAAACACGTGCGGGCGTTGACCTTCTGACACCAAGGTCAGTGCGGCGGCCTTCAAACAGCCTCGGCCAGCCAGCGCACTCACTCCGCTCCACGCATCTCACACGGCGCGTGCACAAACGTGCACTCACTGGTATTACCTTCAAGTGGGAACTCGAGCCCATGGCCACGTAGAAACCACGCTCGAAAGCGCTCAAAGTCACGATAACCTCAATCACAGACACTTTCCACGTCGCTAAAGACACGGTCACTAATTTGGCACTATTATCCGACAAGATAAGGTGTATTAGTCGCATCCGAGGAACTGTTCCGTTTTGTAAGACGCAGCGGACGTGTCGGCCTCGGCGGCACGAGCTCCGACGCGGGCGGCGGGCGCACTCGAACTGCGGGCTGAGGCAGTCTGGCGGCTGGCGGGTCGCGGCGAGCGCTCGCTTGCAACTATTCGCGTCATCCGCTCGCCGCCGCCGCTCCACACGCGCACGCACCAACACAAACACGCCGCGCCGTGATAAACACACGACCCGACCCCGCACCGCCACTTCCACTCCACACAACAAGCTCGGACCAGCATTTTTAATCACATCACTCCTATGCTTGGCTGCTCTAGCCCGTTATGTCGTAACGCGTAACGAATAGCTGTTTCCATTTAACTAGAAAGCTTACTGATCTACATGCACTTCTATTTACAAACAGCGTTGCGGTGCTTATTTAATTTCCGTATTAGCCATAAATACATACAAAGCATCCTTCCCAAGCTGAAGATACTTGGAGCAGATAACACGAGTTGTTTAGATTAGATGATATACCAACAGACAGCCGGACGTGAGTCATAACGTAGTCGTGGAATGATGACTATGCAATGACAAAATTAATGCTTTCGTTTTCTACTAATTAAGTTTGATTCGAAAACAAATAAATATACTGGCTCTACTAAATTAAATCTCACTGCACATTGTTTCCGTACTTTCGTTTCCAAATGTGTCCAATGATATATGATAGAGCACAATGATATGCGAGGGGTACCTAAGTATACAACAAATGTATAAAACTGTATGTCTACACAAATCTTTCTACTTCTTTTTTCTCACAGTAATCTTTTACAGTATTATAAATCTATCCATACATACATATAATAAGAGCGTCTGAAAAGGGTCGAAAGTCTGAACATTAAAGATATATAAAAAAAAATGTTTGGGGATACTTCAAATTGATAGCAGAACACGTTTCATCAATTTCTAGAAATTTGGTCTGTTTATCTGTGTTTGTCTGTTTATTTAAACGCTTATCATGCGAAAACGGCTAAACGGATCATCATGATTTTTGGTATGTAGGTAGTATGATGTCATAGGCTACTTTTTATCCTGAAATAATGCAAGCCGCGGGCGTCCACTGGTTATAAATATGGGTATATTGCTATCGCAATTTTATTTCACCGATATTGAGACTGGTTAATAAATGAATATTCCGTAACTTTTCACACACCATAGTGGAAGTATAACTGGAACGCAAGCTATTTAGCATACTACTATTCATTTAGAAATCTATATTCATCACCATACTATTATTAGGACCCATACAAGATACTCTATTTACGCGACGCTTATATTGTTGTTTAAAAGTTTTATTCACTCACGCCACAGATCCAGATTTTATATTAAAAGTTTAATGAAAAAGTGCAGTGCTCTTTCAGCCGAAAGTGAAAAGACCTACCAAGGTATATAAAAATCAATATTTGAATGTCGACGGCCGTTCAACTTGCCAATAGACGCGTATACATCTATCTGAGAGGGCGAACGCTTTCTGGAGGGTGTGCTGTGCACTGGGCGGTATGTTTGTTTTGAAATAAGCCAAAGTAAGGATATATAAATTAGAAGTGTATTTACAAAACACAAGAGTTGCGCAGTTGTTCCAATTTGCGCGGCGTCATTGACATTTATGATAATGACGGTGAGTTGGTGAAGCGGCGCTGAGCAAAGTAAACAAAGCCACGCGGAGTCGGGCGGCGTCGCCAGTGCGCGGGCCGCAGACAAAGCCCGACGAGGCGAGTCGACGATCTACCCGAATTAGTCCTGGGCCAGGGCGCTGACCTCGCGCCGCCACACGCGCACTTTGCGCCTACATCGCGCACTCTCATTCACAATAACACACCACATCAAAGTCGCCAATATAAACTCGGTCACAGCTTTCATTTCCAGAGGCATTAACGACTCTATGAAGGATTTGTGCACCACTTGACGAAACATTGGAATACCACAAGGTTACAGTCATTAGTACAGAATAATCTTTATTTCCATTTTTTTGTTGATAACCGCGTTTAAATTTAACATGTATTGTAGTCCAAACTAAAATGTTTGTTTGATACAATTAGGAAATATACATGTTGTTAATCAGCAACGCCACGATCTCAACACACGACTCGGCAGAATCTGAAGATTTATTTCAACCCTAAAATTAAGGACTTCATGACATGTCACGATTTTGATACAGAATGAACTCCATGATAGCGTCGAGAAAAGGAAACACAATTCGATCCTACATTTTCCAGTTAGTTTGATGATTTGTATTTTGTGAACTGTAAACTGGTCTTTGACTAATATGAAAGAGTCCATTGTTTCAGTCACAAGAGCGTATGAAACAAAGACACAAAGAGTAAATGAAGAAATTGAGCGATAAAGGTCAATGAAATATTCACACGTGGCAGGAGTAATCACATCCCAGCAAGTTGGACGGCGCGGCGCGTCACGTGTAGTGTAGCATGCCCTTCAGATCTACCACGAGTTCATTTGGCACACATTTTTGGTCGGCGATAATGCGTAGCTGCCGCAACCCCACTGAACAAAACAGTTTCTGTTTGAACACTGCTGAACGATCAACTATACAATACACACAGATGTAGAGGTAAAAATCTGTTATCGAGTCTGCATGCGACCTCACATGTTGAATATAGTGTACATAATACATTGTAGCGTATAGACAGGAGCCAATACATAGCCTACAATAAAATGTATGACGACAGCATGAAGGCCAAAACTGAACATATAATCAAGCTGCTGGTTTGTGACAAAATAAATAGTTATTATTGCAAAGTAAGGGGTTGGATAATAATGTGAAATTGAGTAGGTTGTCATTTTGAACCCAGAAACTCAAAAGAAAAATTACATTTCTATTAATAAAGGGCCAGTAAAATTTCAACAGTGTAACAGTTGCTGAGATTGCAATTGCATATAACAAGATATACCTATTTCTTGCATATCAACTAAGGAACAGGAAGTAATTGATTAGCAACAAGGACTAGCAGTGTGCAATGGAAAAGTAAAATGGTTAATTAGGTGTTAGACTAGACCTACCTGGTATTGGAAGAGTGAGTTCCGTACCAAACAAATGTCCTTCCAAGTGCGCAAGCCCGTCAGCTCACAAGCAGGCGACACCACTGTGCGGATCTGAGCAGCATCCACCGGCATCACAATGAATGGTTACTCCACCTGCACACACCACACACCTTCTTTACTTGCCCTAACTAAAGCTACCATTGTACACCAAGTCAAACATACCACATTCATCACATCAAGCCATATTGACCTTTAGAGACCATTTATTGTTATTTTAATGTCTAGCAAATGTTCTAAGTTGTTTAATTGCAAAACAAATCTTATTTTTTCTTCATCTACTAAAGAATCACTTGAGACTTAACTAGTTGCTTGAAGTGATGAATTACATAGACATTAGCGGGACAGACCTTCACAAAAAATTTAATTATAATCCATTTATGTATGTGAGATAACCTGGAATGACAAAACGGAATGTCCTGGATTATTTAAAAATTGCACCCATCACAGTGATTCTATTTGGGGTATTGAAAATGACTAGTTGACGGATACAAGAAATAAATTCAGTTAAAATTTGAGTGAGTGAATAGTAATAACTAGGAACAAATGCTTTGCTGAATAACTTATTACTGAGTACTGATTCACTTTGGATGTTAAACTATGGACTAAAATTGTGATATATTGAGCCCTAAATGTATAATATAAAAACCCAGATGTGATGTAAATAATCACCCACAGGTTTCCCATTTTACACTAAAATGGGAACCAAACTTTATAGAAATCATAATTATTGACTGAGCATTATATTTATTTTTGAATACTTTTTAGTTATTATGTATATTCAATATTTTCTCAGATTTATACATAAAACTAAACTATGACATTTATTTTTACATGAGATAGGCTCACGCCTTGCTACATGTTTCCTGATGTTATGCCACATTGTTATCTACAATCTAAAAAATACTAAAGCAAAAATACAATACTACAAGTAGTATTAAGTATAAGTTTATACTTAACTTTACCTATTCATTTACCAAATATAGTAGTTTCACTAAATTTCCAAAAACTTGTATATTCTAAATTAACTGATATAAATGGTAATGGCAATTTATGATTAAGTAATATAATTTAAAAAAAAAACTATATTATTCCTTTCAATGTTTTTTTTTTGTATGCTGAGGGTTTTCTGTACACCACACTAGATCATCTTTGGATTCTGTATTATGATGTACAATTTCCCCGCGACATATTTATTATTATACTATATTTATTTCAAAACCTAATATTAAGTTAAACACTAATTCAAGTCTTCTATTGACAACTACACATGCAAACAACTTATTTACATTAACATTAACAAACAAATTGTTGCAACATTTGGTTTGTATGATACCAACAGTTAAGTTTCTTATGAGTTATGATAATTAATAATGGTTCGCCTTTGGGTCATCGATCATCGAATTTTGGGGAAGGTGTTTGTGGGTTTGTGGAAGGGAGGGAAGGGGGAGAGGATCTCTCCCCCTGTGAAGGGGAAGTTGCAGAAACTACTACTTCACGAGATATTTTTTCAAATTCCTAACCTAAAAACATACAAAAATCTATTTTTTTCTAAATTGGAGAGGAAAGGGGTGGGGCGAGGAAGGGGTCCATCCCCTGTGAAGGGGAAGTTGATTTAATTTTACCTTTTGTTTTGGGAGTTATTAAATTTAAAAAAATTAACATACTGAGTTTTGGGTGGCTTAAAATAATAATAATCTAACCTACTATGGTTTTGGGTAGTTTTAAGAAAAATATCTAAACTGCTGTAGTTTTGGGTGGTTACAAAAATTAATCTAACCCACTGTGGTTTTGGGTGGTTATAATAAAAAAAACTAACTTACTGTGGTTTTGGGTGGATAAAACAAAATCTAACCTTGTAGTTATGGGTGGTTACGAAACAAACAGACAGGAATATGATAAACGCTATCAACTGTAAGGCTCACAAATGATGACTAGAGTAAAATAAAATTAACCACCATATCCATCAACCAAAAATCTACAATTATGTTTTATTAATCCTAATTTTTAAGTATTTCCTTTCCTTCAAAATACTAGTCAGAGAAAACAGTACAATTGTTAGTATTTTCAATATTTGTGCTTACCTGATCATTTTTATACAGATATATTTATGATTATGTTTAATTTATAAACAAGTGTGGCTTAGCGGTTCCAGTATCTGCTTTTCATCCAGACACACCCTGGTTTGAATCCAGCCCTACTACACCAATGACTTATATTTTCAAGTTTTATGTGGGTTTGCACACACTTAGCGGTGAAGGAAAACATGAAGAAATTTGATGATTGATGTCCCAATGGCAATTGTAATTGTTAATATGTAGCAATACAATTTTTATTGTTTATTATAGAATTAAGCCGAAACCATTCCAATAATTATCATAAACATAAATATCAACCTACTGCAGTCATAAAATGTATAAGAAAAAATCAATTAGTTATCTCTAATTTTGTATTCTACTTTCAAGACCTCAGGCAAAATTAAAATGATAAGAAAACATCAAATACATCAAATCTTATTTGAAACTGTTTCAACTTTGAAAGTTATTTGTATAGGTAGCCAAATTCTACTTCATAGGTTCATTTTACATAATTTCAAACTTACTTTCAAGCTATGAACTTTGGCTTCTTTCTTCTCGTAGTTGATAACATTGTGGTTTACTGTTAGTGCTATCTATTTTCAACTATTTATCTTGCCATTAACCACAGCTGATAACCAGCCAGTTGAGTTATCAGCGCCTTCACAAGGTATCTGAATGGACCTAACAAATAAAGTGGGTTAAGTACTTCCAACTGTGCCACTACTACTAATTAGGATCTATTCTTTACAGTTCCAGGGAAAAATAAATTTTCAAGAAGTGGTAAGAGTAACAAGACATCAAGCATTTGGCTATCAAATGTGAAAACATTAAAAAAGCATAAAGAACAGGAAGAGGGAGTCTGTTTACTTAAATAACTTTTCCCTATAAAAATAGCAATAGATATCAGTCATTACACATTCTACAATCCAAAAGCAATCAACAATTTACAATCTTAGATAAGTGTCATTACTGTTTCTAGAACCTCTACAGTGTAATTCATGTAACAAACTCAACAGATTCAAACTACGCCACTACATTTTTTTCATATGATGTTGCAGGTAAACTAATAAAAATCCATACTACATTTTTAGGCTCAATTTTATGGTAAAAAAAAACCAGAAATGGTACATATTTGTAATGGTTTTCTGATGCAATGATGTATAACTGGATATAAGAAATTATACTCATGACAAAGATAATGAAGTGATACAAAGAATCTTCGATGAAACGCCTCCATGGTGGTATCGTGACAAAATGCGTACCTACCTACATAATATTACTGAGCCGTGTTCTCGCGCACTTGGGAATATAAGTAAACAGCTAGTTAAGAACTTCAGCTATGGTTTCCTAAGCTACGACGAACACCAGACAAGAGACTCGAGGAACAAAGAAAATATTGAAGAATTTAGTAATTGGCATTCACGAAGAAAATGGCGTCATATCACTAGTCACGGAACAAGGTACAATTTCGTCATACTGATACACATATCACGACCACAAAAATAACTACATTAATACAAACACATGCAATATAAAATACTTTTCTTAGTTGAATTACTCACTTTGAATAAAAATTCCAAAGAAAATCATCCAAAAACTCAATAGATTGATGACAAGGCACTCCACTCACCGTTTGCAAAACCAGACTGATGTCACGTGACCATAAATATTACCAGCTATGCGGAGCAAATAATAGCTTTTATTGTGATATCAATGAAAGTTTCTTTCATTATAATTCTGTTAATTATAATATTGTATCCCAACAATTAATAGTAAGCACAACATCTTGATTTGAAACTAACTACCACTACACTACTACTAAATCATGATGATCCATCACTCAATTGCAGCGTGAAAGCACAACAAACAAACCAACAAACATATTTTCACTCATATTAATTTGATATGATAAAAATACTACCTATGTATATAAATATACATAAATATAATAACATACTATATGTTTTAAATGTATGCTAAATTAGTTGTTTTTATAAAAGGCTTACGACAGTGTTGATTTAATTTTCAGTTTTTTTTAATTATCTAGGTATCTAACCCAAATTCAATTTTACAAATTTAAGTACCTAACTTATATTATAAATAGTAAAGTCTGCAAACCTTTTAGATGGAAATAAGTAGTTATATACGCTACTAATGTTTAGCACTTAGTTTCATAGATCAATAAAATTATCAGTGATTTTGAAGACAAACTTTAGCACTTTTTTCTTATAATGGTATTCTTCTGGCACCATAGACAAACAAAGCCTCATTTAAAAAGTTTTTGTTTGTCTACGAATGTAGACAAATAGGTGTCATTTTAATAATTATGTCAACATCATTATTTTTATAAACTTCAGTTTACTGTCACTGAAGTTCAGCATTCAGCAGGCCAGCTGAGTAAAAGTTGATACTTGATTTATGATAGGAGGTGAAATAAATTCGGCTTCATATATTTAGATACATAGAAGCTAGCTTTATTCAAAATTAAATTACAATGCCAACTATATCTGTAAAACGTGATTCCTTATTTGCGGCTCTCGGAAAAACTTACAGTAAGTTGTCAGAAAAGACTGCCGCCAGTATAACGTCTAATGTTTACATATTTTACCACTGCCACGTTTAATTTTCAGCTGATGATGAATTCCAAGACCTGTGTTTTGAATTCGGGCTGGAACTGGACGAAGTAGTGAGTATTCTTGACATTAATTTTCTGATATTGATAGTTTATAAACTCAGGATTATTGAATTGTAGGTTATAAACTAAGCTGATGAAATAGAGATTTTTACTATTGTATATTGCTTACCCTGTAAATTATTTTCTTTTCTTGTGTGAAATAAAAAGAGCCAAAATATCTTTGATAGTACACTTCAATAAGAATAAAATCTTTGTTTAGTTGGACAGTATTGCCAATGTTGTTGATGAATCTGGCTGTGTATAGTAGTTTGATTGCTGTTGCCTCCTGAGTTTACAATCTAACACAGTTTTCTAGGTCATACTTTCATTTATAACATTGGATACATATTTCCAGACAACAGAAAAGCAGATGTTGATGAAAGAGCAAGGAAACCAGGCAGGTGCTGGATTTTCAGAAGAGATTCTTTACAGGATTGACATCCCGGCCAACAGATATGATCTGCTGTGCTTGGAAGGCTTAGTGGATGGACTACTGGTGTTCCTGGGAAAGTAAGAGCTATACATACAAATGACATGTCTTTCATTTATTTATAATAAGTACCTATATCAAAAATATTTGTTAAAAACGAAGTAAAAGTTAAGTTATTGCACTGTATATATCTAGGGTGTAGCATTGCATAGTTGGTAGTGGCTCTGCCTTCTAAACTAGGGGTTGCAGGTTCGATTTCAGCATGACACAAGTATTTTTTAATTAAAAAAATCATTATTGTGTTGAGTCTGGTTGTTTGTATGTACCTAGTCAGGTCATAAATTCTGTCACATGTTTAATATAAAATAATTGTAATAACTTTATTCTTTATGTAACCATTTATATACCAAAATGAACTTAACAAAACATAGATTCTTATGACAATAAAGTTTATTCAAAATGACCTCCGTGATTTTGAATACAGGCCTTCAATCTGCGTGGCCAGTCGTCTATCGCTGCACGAACAAGGTCCATGTCAATATCGGCGGCTGCTTAATCAAGGATGTCTTGAGTGAGTCACGCGCCGCCAGCCAGTCTTGTGTGCTCTTCGCTCTATGAGCTGGCGCCGAATCTTGTTGGAATTTCCAGTGCTTGTTATTGAACATGATATGAGAAACAGGTTCCACAAGGTTCGTCAGGACTGTATTTTGATACACAACTGCATTCGTTTTTAGGTTTTTTTTTCACGAGAAAGGTTTCTCACAAAATTGTACCTCTGTTAAGCCACAATAAGAAACTCCCAACCATACCATGAGCGAGGATGGAAAATGACTGTGGAATACGTTTGCTCGCTTCTTCACTACTGTGTGCGTACACCTTATCATTTTGTTTGTTGTAGCTCTCTTCTACGGTAAAAATTTTTTCATCCGAAAAAAGAATTTACCGTAATTTTTTTCCCGCGTACCGCTTCAACAAAGCGCGGCATCTCTTCAGTCTCAGGTCCATTAGACGAGCATTCAAACGATGTCCTGTTTTTCTTCAATATGCCCGAAGCCCTAAGTCTTCATTTAACAGCTTTTTCACCGTGGTTCTGCTTAACCCCATCTGAAGGGCCAACAGTTTCTGCTTACGTTTGGGATTTCTTTGAATTCGCGCCTTCACAGCTTTTATCACTGCTGGAGTCCTAACAGACCGAGGGCGACCACTTCTTGACCTGTCATCTACACTAGAGTCTTCATTGTATCGTTTGATGGTACGATAAACGAATCTTTTGGTTATACCTATTCAAATTTTTCAGTATGTCAAAAATTTGAATTGGCGCGTAACCGCAACGATGTAATGCAATAACTGCAACACGGTCTTCTTTAAGCGTCCACTCCATATTTAAAAATGAGTAAAATTCTAAAAAGTATACATTTTTATTTTCATGAACAATTCGAAATTCGAATTCAATAAACTTTTTTGTGGCCAGCATTCTAAAAGAAAAGTTTTTACTGTGTGACAATACTTATGACCTGACTAGGTATAATAAGTATTTATTTACAAATGAAAAGTATATAAGTATTATATCAGTTACCCACGACACAACATTTACTTAGTGTGTGTGTGTAGCGCCATCTAGCCCTACACTAAGCAAAAGCTTGTATTAAAAAATAAAGGTTTTTTTGTTATGTGGTATAGGTTTACGTATGTGTGAAATTATTCAACAATCAAGTCAATGTATTTACTATTAATATCTGGCTCACTACTTTTAATGGTAGAAGAACTAAGTGATGAGACTTGGTTTTTTGACAAGTATTGCTGTATGTATTGGATAGATATTACAGCAATTGTTGTTGCATAATTGCATGCACTCTAATTATTAGCAATTTGGATCAGACAGCAGACCCATATTGTACCAGAGTTAGCTTACACTCTGTTCACTTCACATTCACTTATCAATTTAGTACTTCTTCTTATTGAATGATAGTGGCAACTCTGGAGTCGAGAGTTTATTAAGCCGCCCTAAGGGCCTCTGACATGGCCTAATGACTACTGTACTATGACAAACAGCCGGGTCCTACAATTTAACGTGTCATTCGACCCACAGAAGCGCCCAAAATGGAATGCCACTTTGGGTCACCCATCCAAGGACTGACCACGTCGACTTTGCTTAACATTGGTGATCACATTTGTTTGCTTCTGCTACCTGTGCTACGGGTGCTTAAGAATTTGGTACTAGTTGTCACATGCAAATACATTTCTATGTATATTGGCTTATAGTTTCTGTATTCACAACATATTGTATGATCAGCTCCTAGAGCCCTGCAGGGTTGTGTGTTTCTCTTGCACATGTGTTGCCTCAAATTTTCTTGATTTTGTATGTTATGATGATGATTGCAGAAGAACATTGAATTAAATTACGAAACTTATATTATAAACCACAAAGATGGAGATCATACTACACTGGAAAGTAATATAGAAAACATACAAACCCTAAAATTCTACTTAAAAAAAATGCTTGCTCTTTGAATAAATTAATTCATGTGTAATTTAATAACATGGAAAATGTTTCAGAAAAGCCCCTCCCCAGTTCCAGCTGACCAAGTATGAGGATGTGCACTCGCTGCACCTCACTCCTGCGACGGCTCAGATCAGGCCCTATGCTGTGGCAGCCGTGCTCCGGGGGGTCACATTCACCAAGGAGTCTTATGATAGCTTCATTGATTTACAAGTGAAGGATTTATATGCCTAATCTAATTGTACTGTATATTATGTATGACCCATCCAACTTGTCCTTGTTTTGTTATACTCTCTCTCTCCTTGCGTCGCGTCGATACCCCAATGCTGGGAGTCGTGACCGTTCATGTCATCATCTTTCCTTTTACGATGCTCCTCCAATTCCTCTGATTCCCGGCGACGTGCACTGCATCTGCTACACTTGTGTTGCGGGCTACTTTTACTTGATCAGACCATCGCGTCGGACCATTTTATTTACTTTTACTAGAAACCATTTATTTATTTATTAAGGCTTATCATTTGTTTTCCCAATAGTACATACAATAGAATTATAACAGACTATATAGGTAAATACTTGATTGTATCACATGTCGAAGTTAGTCACAGCTTGCACTATAACTTACATTATTTGCAAACACAATTTTATAAGAGTATTTTGTCAATCTATATATTATATTTATAATTTTGGTGCTTTACGCTTAAATTTAAAATAAATCCATATATTTATCAGAACCATGCTTCCCATAGTTACTCTTATGCCCTCTCTTTCCCTCTTGACACAATATACTACGATTTTGTATAGAGATGAAAACGTACTATGTTCTGTCACTATGTTACATGTTATTCTTCTCCATTTCTAAGTATATCTTGTAGATATTGTATCATTTTTTTCTGTTGAAGAAGAACCACATTACATAGCACTTATTACTTATATTATAGTACATTACAAGCATATTAAATATGTTATCAAATGACATAGAACTCTTTGATTTCATTATCCAGGACAAGCTGCACCAGAACATCGCCCGCAAGAGGACGCTGGTGGCCATCGGCACACACGACCTGGACAGCGTCGCCGGCCCCTTCGTGTACGACGCGCTGCCTCCCGACCAAATCAAGTTCAAACCACTCAACCAGCAGAAGGAGATGACCGCCACCGAGCTCATGGAACTGTATTCTGTGAGTTACTGCACTTTAGGCCATGATATTTTTATGGCACTTATTTATTTGCTGCTTAGGATAAATTTATTCTCGTATATGTATGTGCCTTCAAAAGCTTCTTTTGCTTCCCGTATGTATTAACTTTAAATTACCAATCGGCAGTTTTTTCCCCGACAGTATAACAACGCAAAATTGTGGTGTGTACCTGTCTTTGTATTATGTTTGTATGGACTGTATACGCAACGCAAAAATGTGTTATGTGTTTACCCGTTTTTGTATTGTTTGTATGTATTTAAATAGGTACATATTATGTTTCTTTCTGGCACTATAGTTTTCTGTATACTATGAAGTGCATGTAACCAGAGTTCCTTGTTCTTTATTAGTTATTATATCTATATTTATGTACATAATGTACGTTCCCAGAGCCACGCCCAGCTGAAGCAGTACCTGGGCATCATCCGGGACAGCCCCGTGTACCCCGTCATCAAGGACAAGCACGGGGTGGTGCTGTCCATGCCTCCCATCATCAACGGAGACCACTCCAAGATCACCCTGGATACCAAGAATGTGTTCATTGAATGTACTGCTACTGATTTGACAAAGGTAAGAGTTATTTTCTCACTTCTTCACTTAGATCATAATCAAAATTAATTTAAAAAATCCTTAGGTAAACATATTTTATTTCTTATAACAGATAGATATTATAACACACCTCGCAGTATTATTATAAAGGCAAAAGTTTGCGTGTGTGTGTGTCTGGATGTGTATATATTCTTCATACTCAAATGGCTGAACTTACTTTTCATCACATATGAACACCGGTAAAACCGCTGATAGTGTTGTAATACTGTGGTAGGAAAGAAGGGCACAATTATTATTTTTTCCAAAATTAAGTTACATACATTCAGAATCGAAAAGAAGTTTATTTGTTAAAAAATCTTTGGAAAACAAATAGTTGTGCCTACTTTTCTTATGACGTCAACTATTGCCATCATAAGATCATTTGCAGGACATGTTGTATATAGATATATTGTAGCGGTAGTATGGGTCCTGGGAATGACGTAGGCTACATTTTATTCCGAAATAATGCGAGCTAAGGCGCGGGCATCGACTAGTTTATAATATGTGTTTGCAATACAAGGTCTACCCCTCTAGTACCCACGACACAAGCGTTTGCTTAGTGTGGGGCTAGATGGCCCTGTGTGCAATGTCCCGGAATATTAATTTATTTATTTTGATTGCAGGCGATAGTAGTGTTGGACACAGTAGTGTGCATGTTCTCCAAGTACTGCTCGGCTCCGTACTCCGTGCAGGGCTGCAAGGTGTATGCGCCCGACGGCAGCTTCCAGCTGTACCCCGCCCTGCGCTACCGGGAGGAGGTCATACATATACAGAAGGCTAATGATTATATTGGTATCAGGTAAATTCATTCAGATGACTGCTCTGTTAGCTTAGTTGGTAATGGAACTGCCTTCTTATGTAGGGGTGCAGGTTCGATTCCCGCATAACACAAGTAATTATGCATATTAACGTTTGTAATTACTTGTTTTAAGTATAGTCGTTCCTATGTATAATAAGTAGGTATGTTCATTAAATGTATGTATTATATCCGTTATCTAGTACCCATGATACAAGCGTAAGCTTAGTATGGGGCTAGATAGCGCTGTGTGAGATGTCCTGGCCCTGAAATATATATTTTTTTAGATATTATACCGGCTAATGCTTACATAAAAAATATGCTGAAAAAATTACTCGACATGTGACCAAGCAAAGTTTCGAAATTAGTGATAATATAATACCAAAATTTAATCATGTCTTACGGGAACATTATAACTGATAAATTAATTAAAGCTTAACCACATACGAATAAGTTCAGTGTGATGCCCTAAATGACTACCATCTCATAAGTAAAGCTTATGGAACAACAGTACAATTTAATATGTTCTATTCTATTCTAAAAAAGTAGCCTAGAGAGTGATATATATACATTATTACATATATCCACTAGTAATCTATACTTACAATCATTAAATTGTAAGAAAATCTAAACTGTGGTAAAATTAATTAAACTGAATGTGTAATTGAATTGTCTATCTATTTAGAGTTCTTATATATATCTTTAAAAATGTAATTTTATGTTACAAGCTCACCCACCTCTAGGAATAGAAAACCTACGTACAAACGTACTGTGAAATAAAACTACATTTATTTTATGGACTAGCCATGTAGGAAATTGTGATCACTATTTCATGATCAAAAGATTTGAAGGCCTAAATTATCTTCTATTCCAGCGAAGAAGGCGACAAGCTTGCATCTCTCCTGAGCCGTATGTGCCTGACGGCGAAGGCGGACGCTTCCGTGCTGCGGGTGCGTGTGCCGCCAACACGGCACGACGTCATACACGCATGCGACTTGTATGAAGATATCGCTATTGCTTATGGGTACGTTATACATAAACAGTAATTTACCTCCTTATATTCCTCGTTTTAAATTGAACAAATACATGTTAGTGAATGGTGTGAATCGAACCTGAACTGATCAATTTGGTGTCAAGGTAGATCAGACTCTAAATTGATACAGAGATTTTCCGTCCCGTATAAGTGCAGGAACGCGTATTGATCGATCTAGAAACGTTAAAAATGTACACAAGTTTTTTTTTTTCTAAAACGTTAAACGGCGCGCGGCGGCGCATCGCTGGCGGCCGCGCTCGGGTCTAATATGCAAGTTCAATTACCAGTTTCATTTCTTTGAAACATATTCTTAATTAGCCTTAGATTATGCTGTAAAAAATCGCTATCGTGTAACGGTGTTTAAACAAACTGTTCCAGATACAACAACATAGTCCGCCGGCCGAGCGCAGTGTGCACGGCGGGCGCGCAGGAGCCGCGCAACAAGCTGACGGAGCAGCTGCGGCGCGAGTGTGCGCACGCGGCCTACACCGAGACACTCACGTTCACACTGGTAGGAACAGTACAGCATCATCTACTTGCAGTCCTCCACTTCTGGACATAGGCCTCTCCCGTGACTCACCACTCAGTTCCCTACGCGACCGCACCACTCCCCCGCGCAACGCTTCACTCCTCCGTGCGACGCTCCAGTCCCTCGCGCGACGCACCACTCCCCCGCGCTTGTATTTCTTCCCCCTGCATGTATTTTAGACCCCTAATCATGCTATGTTTGTGTCCGCGAACACTATGCTGACAGTGTCTAGTGGCAGATGTTCAGCTACGACATTATCACACTCGGATTACTAAACTGGACCACCCAGGCGCCAGTGTCCATCCTTGGCCTCGATGGAAATTTGAAGCTTCCCGAAGTAGCAGTAGGTAGCATTAGCTTTATATGTCTTAAATGAATCTGTGTAACCTGGCTTGCAGTGCTCCCGAGAAGACATCGCCAGCAAGCTGGGCTACGAGCCGGCGCAGGTTCCCGCGGTGCACATCTCCAACCCCAAGACGCTGGAGTTCCAGGTGGTGCGCACGCTGCTGCTGCCCGGCCTGCTGAAGACGCTGGCCGCCAACAAGAACATGCCGCTGCCGCTCAGACTGTTCGAAATCAGTGATGTGGTGCGACAGGACGCATCTGCCGGTAAATTATTAATTCTACCATCACTGCAACCAGAATACAAACATTGTTTGTTGGTTACGCTTTCATACGAAGAGAACTTTTTATTGTGATTTTTGGTATGTTGATAGTTGAGGGGCCTGAGAGTGACGGGCTAGTTGTTATTACGATACGAACGAGCGGTATGCGTGTACCCACTAACTATGTATAGTTAAAAGCAGCATGTATAAATAGGACCTTTTATACAATATCTATATGCATAGAATAATGTTATGGATGTAGTTTGTCTGTGTTTCTTGTTCTTTCTTCCTTGACTTTCCTCAAAAGTATTACATTATTAGTTATACATTATAGTTATATTACATTGCATATTACTTTTTTGTGGCCTCGAGATGGATACGAGTCGTAGAGCCGGAGCCTCCTCGTTATTGAGGGTTGTAACTCCCTCGCACTATTAATTAATTCGGGAAGTTCTCTCGGGCATGTACATGGTGTCCTCATATTTGCTACCGTTATATACCGTTAGTGTGATATAGTAGTGGCAGTGGCCCCCGGTCGGTTGCAGAGAGCGGCGCAGTGAACGAGCGGCGGCTGTGCGCCGTGCACTGCGGCCGCGCGGGGGGCTTCCAGCACGTGCACGGGCTGCTGGACCGCGCCATGGCGCTGCTGCGGGAGCCGCGCCACGCCCTGACCGGCTACTCGCTGCGACCGCACGATGGTAATCTACGCCCACGCTCTTGTACAAGCATTCTCGTTGCAGTAGCGTTAGTGTACACCGCAAAGCAACGCTGCTTACGCTCGGCCCGCAAACTGGCCGAGCATTATCGTTAAATACGGATATAGATAGCTGTATTATTTAAAACTAGCAGACGCCCGCGGCTTCGCTCGCATTAACTTTTCGAACATAACTTTTTTTATTTATGAACCAATACACTAAATGTTAAGTTAAAAATGCACCAACATGTTAGTGGAAACCGTAGACAAATCGGTTCAGCCGTTTTCGAGACTACCTATCACGAACAAACATACCTACATACAAACAGATTTCTTTTTAAACATGATTTTTGGGTTCTTATGCATCTATAAAGACCCGTAAAATATTTTTTTAAATTATCTTCAATGTACAGATACCGACCGGTTACAGCTTTAATTTCTTTTGAAAAGTGTTTATAAAAAAATATCCCATAATGTACTGATGCAAACCTACAATAAGTACCTACAGCAAATTGCTGTTACCTATATTATTTTTATGGCATTATTAGTACTGGCTGTTACTGGACTATAAATAAAATAGCTACTAATATCTAGCCAATATAGCATGTTATGGTTTATTCAGGTCATTAGAACGGTTAGTCTATTTCCTCAACGCTGTGTTTACAATATGGTGACCTGACCTCGCTTCAAGTTATTGTGTTGCACGTATTTAAGTTATTCACACATCACAACTTGTAGTTCCGCATATATTACTTACTGTGTAGCGCTAAATATGCAAATGATGATCACCCGTTAAACAAGTGACAATAATGGAAGCATTGTTTCATCACAATGTTATTATGGCCAAATATTAATATAATTTACCTGCTCTGGATTGATTCACTATAGGTAGTAAATGTTCATAAGTATATTCGAGCCGCGGGACAGATTTCAATACCTATTTATGATTCATATATAATAAATAATAATAATAATAAATAAATATTCCGGGACATTGCACACAGCGCCATCTAGCCCCACACTAAGCAAACGCTTGTGTCGTGGGTACTAGGTAACGGATTTAATACTTATATACTTTTCTTTTGTAAATACATACTTATTATACATACAAACAACCAAACTCAACACAAGTAATCATAAATTTTTAAAATGCATAAATACTTGTGTCACGCGGGAATCGAACCCGCAACCCTTAGATTAGAAGGCCGAGCCACTACCAACTAAGCTAACAGGCCAGTAAATGTAAATAATGTCGACCTATCTTAAATATAAGTTAAAATATCAAAATGAAACACTAAAAATAACTTGCAGAAGACTTGAGATCCTCCTTTTTTGAAGTCGGTTAAAAATTAGTGTTACTTGTGTTGGTGTTAACTGTTATATTTGTTTAATTTGCAGTACAATCTTCTCTAAGCATCTTCTTCTTCTTATCGAATGAGAGTGGCTAACTCTGGTGTCGAGAGTTTATCAAGCCACCCTAAGAGCATCTGACATGACTTAACGACTACCGAACTAGACTAATAGGCGAGACCTACCCTACCTACCTAAGTCATCCGACCCGCTCTAAGCATAATGTACTCATACAATGATATAAGTGTTAGTTAATTGTTGTAATAAATATACGTAACACATAGGTTGATAGTCGTACTCCGTTCCAGACCCGGCGTACTTCCCCGGGCGGTGCGCGGAGGTGGTGGTGCGCGGGCGCAGCATCGGCCGCGTGGGCGTGCTGCACCCCGACGTGCTAGCCGCCTTCGATCTCACCAACCCCTGCGCGGCGCTCGAGATCTCCATCGAACCATTCGTCTAAACATAATTATGCTTTGTCCATTACAGCTTGATCATTTTGACAGCTACCATCTCACATTTTCCGCGAATTTCAAATCCGTAAAATGTATGTAATGACAGCTGTCAAAATTACCACGATATAAAGAACAATGCATACTGCTGACTGGTCGTCCTGCGACGAAGATAACACGAATAATATGAAGGAAGAAATTTGTGAATGTGTTTGGTACCCTTTTTTGGCTTAAAAAAAATAAGTTTTGCTAGACCACACTCACAAATTTTCGTCTTTATAATATTGGTATGATCGGAATAAGATTGTTGCCATCACGCAGAAGGAAAATTTCCAAAACAAAAAAAAATGTACAGCTCAACTAGGTAACCAGTGATACAATATTGTATTGATCAATATTGCTTTAATCTTGTGTCGGGAATTGTCAGGCATTTTTACAAGAACTACAAAGCTATGTTATGATTATTGTTATCATAAGTATATCGTAATTTATTAAAATATTTTGTATGACTCATTATGGCTTATCAATTCTTATCGCTTTAATCACAGACTTCCCATATATTATAGGTAATCATCATATACTTAATCAACAAATCAAAATCAATAGGCTAATAAGGTAATGCCTGATAATGATTCCAAATAAACAACTCAGACTTAGTATACAACAGATATAAGATTATGTTTAAATACATTTATTTGTGTTCACAATAAAACAGCACAAAAACTTACGAGTATTATACCAACAATCACATTTATACTATGAATATAAGTAGATAATACAATATGTTGACTCATAAAATATAATATTTATACATAGTTTCTTTTGAAAATATAAATAAATAGAAACTTATGCTTGTAAATGTGCAAGCGAAAAAATACTTCATTTAGTAGCAGTACTTACATACATTTAATTACAAATAAATTCTAATGAAACAATTATGATCAATAAATAACACTTTCATATTATACCCTAGCTAGACACAAGATTTTTTTAAAAGTTAAACAATAGCAAAGGATTTTAGTGCTTGCAAAGGGTGTGTACATATTATAGTTTAGCAACCCAGTACTGATATTTTTTAGTGAAATATGTTTAACATTTTTATAATACATATTTTTGCTCCAACTTTCAGTACAACTTTCTAAGGCACTATGTGTTTTTAATTGACAGTTCTATATTTCTTTGAGGGAGAATTAAGTTACAACTTGTGATAGCAACTATTTCAGGTAAACCTTTCTGTTTAATACTACAACTATAATACCTCACCTTGGTTATCTACTTGGTAGATTCCACATTACTCATTTTAATACCATGTATCATTTATTGTGTTGAATACTGATATAGATAATGTTTAAGTTTAGCCACAACCAGCATTTTTTTCAAATTTCAGCTTTAACATGTCAGTTTGAAATAGCATTCAATCTACTAATGGCTATGTTTATCTATATATATGCCAAAGTGCATGTTTTATTTAATTAATATTATATTACATTATTTTTAGAGTACATTGAAGATATTTCATACTGTTAGGATAGAGAAAAAAAGAATCTGCTCGATTGATCAGTTTGATGGACGGATAAAAGCAGCTATCATAGAGACATCACTGTTTATTAATCAAGCAGCAGTTGTATCTTGAACATTCTCTCTAAATCATACCGCTTGAAGTCTCGGGCTATGATGAATGGACACAGGTAGAAAGACAACTCTTTCAAATTAGGTGCACTGGACTTGATAGCTTTAGCCACTTGCATGGTGACATGCAGGCATCGCGACAGACTCAAGTAGGTGAGATTATGAAATATGTTGTTGGAGAAATAAGCCAGCAGAGCACTTGTGGAGAAATAACCATGTCGCAACTTCAATGAATGCAAATTTTTTAATCTATACAAGTGCCTTAAACTTGAGTCAAAGAGAGTTTTACAAGTCATGATATGTAGGACTTGTAAGATTTTGCAATTAGATATATAGCACATGATATCATCATTCAGGGTGTCACCATAAATGTAAAGAGCTCGAAGAGTGGACTGTTTAGTTCTAAGTAGAGATTCCAGGAAGTCAGCGGGGATGTTCTTCATCTTTTCCATGTTTATACTGGCTAAATGAGTGCACTGCAACATGCTGTAGAGGCTATCATGAGTCAGTGCAAAGTTGGAAAGGATCAAGGTTTCCAAGTACTTGAGGTTTTCAAATGGCAAATGATACACAAAATTGCCATTTGCATTTTCTGGGCTGTGAACTATGAGGGAGTTTCGAAAACTCAAGAACTTCAAGTTTGGCCAATGACCTAGGTCATCAAAGATACAACTGTCAACCTGAGATATACTTATTTCTAAATGAGTCAAGTTGGGGCAATAACTTATTAGTGAAGCTCGTACTTGGGAATACAGTTTAAAATACTGTAATTTTACATTTTTCAAATACCTAGACACAAAAGGCACAATGTTTTCACTTATCTTCACATAGTTTTTCATGCATACTACTAAACGTGTGTTGTCCCAGACACATGGAGTCAAGCACAGTTGTTGCCAGCGAGAGCAAACTTTTGCCACTGACAGCAAAGACTCAAAATCTATCATAGAGAACATGTAAATAAGTATTTCATTTGGCAGGTCATTTATGGTGAGCACATGGGCGCAGAGTTGAGCGTCTGTCATCTCTAGGTGCACCATCCTGCACCTCTGCCCCAGCACACCTGCAAACAGATACATGCTTACACCACTGCACCAAATGCATGTGTGAAACCTTGCTCCTATATTCTTGAGTACTACAGTAAGTGAAATACTATCAAATATACAGAAACGGATTCCATGGTAGCACAAAGAACATTAATTTAACCCAAAAAGGTCATGAACCTTGGACAACATGAGACAAATCTTGCTCCATTCTAGGGACATAAATATTTCTTATTGAAAGCAAATTGTATCTTAAGAGAGAGCATACTATTAATTATTACCGAGTAATTACCTTAAAATGGTCTTGCTTCCTTGAGAAAATCGTAGCGTTTGCTTTAATGCAATCATAATTTTTATACTAATATTTGAGTGTACTCATGGTATTCACATGGCGTCAAATTGTTTTGAAAATAAAAACCCACATGTTCCAATTTAATAATCATTTTAAAAGTGAAGTAAGTAGGATAATAAATTAAATAATTATCGTAGAAATAAAAATAACTTTCATCTCCAAATTGATGCTTCTATTTTTGTAATGACGTTTTACGTGTGTTCTGTTTTGCTTTGCTTTGAATGTATTTGACAGTGGCAGTTTATCTGACAGTTTATAAAGTCTTAAACTTTTATGACGATGTTAGAAAAATATTTACCCTATTTAGAAATTTTATACATTTATGTAGGTATAAATAACTTGAGCAACAATTCCAATTTATTCAAATACTGTTACTATGACTATGATACATGATTTCAAAGAAGAAAAACATTTATTTAAATAGAGTTTAATTTCATTGTATATAGTGATAGTTACTTGAATACTTAAACATAATAATTCGTACCTATCTGAGTTTGAAACACAACTATTACGTTAGGTTCATTTAATTTCTTATTTAAAAACTGGTGGTAGGTAAGACGACGCTGGTGCCGACGGGTTCGTTACAGATGGCCGTTGATTAGTAGAAGGTGGAAGATATCCTCCTGGTGGTGGTGCAGAAGCAAATGGTCGAGGGGTGGCACTGCTAGCTGGGGACTGACCACGACCTGGAGGTATGTAACTGGCACTGGGTCCCGGTCTTGAACCGCTTTGAGTTCCTTGATTCGATGTTTGGCCATTTCCACTGATTGAAACTGAAGTATCAGCTTGGTTGGTTGGATTGCTTGGTGGAAGATATCGGACTGTTGGTTGGGCTGGACTTGGTGGATTGTTGACTGGTGGTGGCAGATATTGGTCTACTGGTTGAGTTATACCTGGTGTTACATTGGAGATAGAACCATCTGGCCCCCGTGCTGTTGTGACCGTATCAGGCTTTATGCCATTTGAATCTCCACCATCAGATTTTGGAGGCAGATACTTCGGAGCGTTAGTGGACGCCTCTGTTCCCTGCGCTGATTGTGATGACTGAGAATTTGTTGGCACATTATATTCGTAACCAGCGGCGGATACAATATTAGAACCCGTTTGTGCAGATCCAGCGCTATTTGCTTGACCAGAGCTTACACTTGAAGTTTGACCTCCACTAGCTACACCAGTTCCTGCATTCGATGGCGCACTGTAGCCATACCCAGGTGAACCTCCATTTGAAACTTGTGCCGAACCAGCGCTGTTCGCTTGACCAGAACTTACACTTGAAATTTGACCACCACTAGCTACACCTGCACCAGTCCCTGCATTCGATGGCGCATTGTACCCATACCCAGAAGAGCCTCCATATGACGCTTGTGCAGATCCAGTAGACACGGATCCAGCACCAGCAGATGGAGCATCATAACCGTAGCCAGCCGCACCAGATGTTTGAGTTGCTATTCCTGATTGCGATGCCCCCGTAGATGTGGTACCCTGAGCCGCATTAGTTCCAGCACTTTGAACTCCATAGCTGTAGCCGGCCACTGGGCTTGCCGCCGAGGATACAGCGCCGCCTCCCGCGCTAGCTCCCGCTGGGGCGCCGCCACTGACCGAGTTGCCGCCCGACGCTGGCACTGGATATGCGTAATACATCATTTGCGCCTGAGTCCTGTCAACAGTAGGTGCTTGAGTGGTCACAGAGATGAGTGGCGCCCTGGTGGGCAGGTCGAACGCTACACTTGGCATGTCGTACACGTACCCGGCCTGGCGCCGCTCGCGGGCCCCCGCTGGAGCGCGCAGCTCCGCCGGCCCCTGCCGCGGTGACGAGGGCTGCCCGCTCGAACTCACCACCAGGTGCACCATTACACCTACTACAACTAGCAATTTCATTTTATTTTTACAAAACTAGTGTAGACGAGTGCAGCGAGACCTCTCCGAGTGCAAAAAGTCGTGAGTAACTTTGTTTACAAATATTTATAAGTAAACAAGTTTGTGGTAAATATTTGAGGAAGCTTTTTACTCCGCGGATGTTACGAAATTCTTAGCGCGGCGGTGAGTAAGTACTTTAATTTCCAGAGAAACACTTCCACTACCTACTTTTGGTAACGTTCGAAGAGTATCACACCGGATGGAACACCTTTTTAACCGAATTCCAAAAAAAGAAGGTTATCAAGTCTTCTGAAAGTTTTTTTTGTGGGGATGTTACGCGATTACTCCGTTGTTTATCAACCGATTTCAAAAATTCTTTTTTTATTCTATGAGGATAGATTCCGAGATGGTCCCATAAACATTGTTTTTCATTCTGTTTAGTACTTTTTGAGAAAAAACCAATAAACCAACAAATTGATAAAGTTTATGCAAACCAATTTTACCCATATTTCCAAAATTACTAGTCTGATTTTGATACAGTTTTCTGTGATGTGTTGAGGTATAATGGGTGCATTTTTTTAACTATGTATTACGATGACAACTCACTGGGGGGCGCTGCTGTGTACACTATATATTCTGAATTATCAGCCCGATTTTGATGCTGTTTTCTCTGATAGGCTTAGGTTTGTTTAGCAAATGAATTTATTTACGTGATTCGTTGATTACTTATTACTTATTAGAGGGCGCTTCATACATACATTTATTAGTGCCTAAAACTAAAAGTGCTTAGCTGATTCTGATGGTGATTTCAACATTGAGTTTATTATTGATCGGGGTAGTATAAATCCTGAGAATATGGAAAAAAACACATCAAAAATTTCGCGCTCGCTTCTGGCTTCGCTCGCGCCTGGCTCGCTGCGCTCGCACTCTTGCTCAAACTGCTAAACCAATATGGATGCTGCTTTCCACATTGAGTTTGTTGTAGATCGGGTTAGTATGGTTCACTAGAATACGAAAAGTCGTAAAAATGTTCGCGCTCGTTTCGCTCGCGCAAGGTTCGCTGCGCTAGCCCACATTTGTTCTATGTTTTTTATCTATGGGCCACCGGCAAATATCCAGTCATAAAAAAACTATTGAGGTCGCTTCACTCGCGCATAATTGTATTAAAACTCTTACAATTGGTACAAGTTTTTTTTTTAATTCTGTCCACCTATAACTTAGAGTAGGAATCAAAAATCGACTTCATGTGTCACTAGGTTAGAAAGAAGCTAATGAATAATTTATGTTCATTTTTGCGACTTCAAAATTCAGAATTGGGAGTAAGAATCTATCAAATTATTGAAACTTACAATCCTAAGTATATGATGTAGGTATTCTTATTGAAATCAGTAATATTTGGAGTCGGTGCCTGCATGAAAGCGAAACAAAATTAGCATGACGATATAATAAAGAAAATATACTCGAAAAATAATCTTAAAAGTCACCTTACTACCTTTACTTTTGTAGGGTAGAATATAACTTAGTAAACTGAGTGGTTACTTATTTCATTATAGCTAGTTGTCATTATGCGGTTTGGTTAGTGGAAATTTCATCATAACAAATGCTAAGAGCCTAGCACCGTCGACACTGGTGGATAATGAGATTCTACAAGGACTGGACAAGTCAGGGTTGCTCATTCTAATTCTCCGCAACTTATTTTTATACCTTCATAGTAGGTTAAGTAACAAAAGAACAAGATTCCAATTGTATTGTGAGTATGTGTGTGTTTTATTTACAGACAAATATACTTAGATCGCTATCGGTACTACAGAACACTATTTTCTCGAGTGTATTATTATTTCTATTATCAGCATCTGAAGCAAGATATCAAGCGACAGGCGGGTCGATGTAGTCGGGGTAGAAGCCAGAGCCTGTGACGCATTTCTTCATGTAGCCCAGACACGAGCGAGTGCAGCAGTCACTGTGGGAGGTGCACTGGAACAACATACATAAGTACACATAGTTGTAAGATATTAAGAGACGAGAGAAAACTTGTCTGAGGATATCAGGTCTACCGTACATAGATAATTCTTTATTGTAAAACAGACCTTATAAAAAACACCAAAAAAAGTAGGTAGTAAAGTAAATATAACAACCTGCATCTAAAATATTAAGTGCGCCGTATGAGTCATTGATATAAAGAAATATATGCAATTAGACAAGTTGTTTTCTGATTAAGTACGTAGGTACTTAATACAATTCATCAAAATTCTGCTTATATACTAGAAACTACGCTATTATACCTACCTACTTAAACTCTGTAGGTACTTACGAATTGACCGATCTTTGCGCAGTCCTTCGCTGGTTGGCGATCTTCAGTTTCCACTTGAAGGGGCAGCACGTGGGTATCTACTTCTATAGGCGTCGGCTTCAGGTCGTTGTTGTCGACATCTTCCCGGGGAATGGGCACATCCTTGGTGCCAACGTCCTGCGATCTAATCAAGTTGCAGCTGACGCAACCCACGACGAGGAAAACGAGAGACAAAGTAAGTGTGTGGGTCATCGTGACATGGGTCGTAATGTGACACTAACGGATTCCAACGCAGCCAGCCTGATATAGGGAGCTGGTGACATTCGCCGCTATCACCTATTACTCACTGCACTATATCGACGCTTTGTAGGCAACTGCACTAATTTGTGAAATTCCTAATATTTTAATTGCTCTTAAATTAATAGTTATGACATTTAGATACTTATTTATAAATGACTACTTAGTGGATGTGCACGGCATCGTTCGCGTTATAGGTATCGGGTTTAAATGTACATATTTTATATCTTTCTCAATAGGATCACGATGATCCGATGCTCTGTCTGCAGCGTCAAATAGTATCAAACATGAACAAACTCACTCTCATTTTTAAGTATTATTATAGAATTCATATAAAAAAATCATTTTTAACAACTGGACCTACTGTGCTGTGATAACTATAGGATAGTGAATATGTTGCATTGCAAGTAATAAATAGTTTTACCTGACCCATTTTTTTATTTCAATTAATCATTTGGTTCACTTTCCCTCCATGCCGCAGACACATCCCAAAGAGTTAGGTACATGTAAACACCTAGTAGGTGGTTAGATACATGTATAGGTGTGAGTGCCCGCATGATATGAGACCGGCAGATAACGCACGCTGCGCACAACCACTGCTACAGGATGTGCTGTGCTGATAATGTTCTGCACTGCAACTTTATATATATCTCATAGAAATTAGCAAATTGTTATACTTACGTCATCTATCAAATCACGCTTTTAGCTTACAGTGATGAAACGACTACATACTTCTATCATAATAGATTAATTGCAGCAATGTGCAATTTTCTATTGCTATCAAGTTTTATGCAGGCACTTACGAGTCGATTAATTTGTTACATTTCAGTTAATTTGGGAGAAATCAAATCAGTACATTCTACCTTGTATTATAATGAAGTTATTAGGTTAGAAATGTTAAATACAACCTGTATTTTAGGAACTCATTACGTTTGTCCTCATACGTTTAGGTGGGTAGGTAATAGATCGGTATTATCTCTCAGCGTGAGTAATAGTTGCTTATTTACCACTAGTTTTAAGCTTACTGGTCTATTCTAATTTACTTGTTTAGGTACATAATTATTATTATGTATTCATCTTTCATCATCATTGTCCTACTTGGGGCCGCAACCAACACTGAGAGGCCTTTTACAATACATACAATACTTAAAATTAAGTAAAAAATTACAGAGATTGGATATAGGTAGGTAAGGGTGTAAAATAACTATGTATTTCGTACATTGTATTAATTAAAGCTATGGTGTTGAGGCTGCAAAGGGTCAAAAATATGAATATAGAAGCTATAAGAAAAAAAATTGGGTGTACTTTAAATCGATAATAAATCACGTTTCAGCTGTTATTATAATTTTTGTCTGCTTAATCTGTTTCTCCGTTTATCTGTGTCTCTGTATATTTAAACACAAAAACGGCTGAACGTATCATCATGACTTTAGGTATTGAAGTAGTATGAGGTCTTAGGAGTGTTAAAAGCTTTATCCTGAAATAATGCAAGCAAAGCCGCGAGCGTCCACTAGTACATAATAAATAGATTGTATGACACATTGACAAGAGTTTTACAAAAATAAGGGAAAATAATGAGTACATTTTAATTTGGCACAAACTAATTTAATTTTCCCTCAGTATTAACAAGGTTTCCTAAAAGTCGAAAGGAACATCCAACAGGTTTCTTTTAGGTGTGGTTCTCCTGGAAGCCTGCTGTCTGGGCGGGGAGGTTGTCTTCTTCCCTCCAAACAAGCCACCGAGCCCTCCCACCACCGGCAAGTTGGCCATCTGTCCTTGATTCTGGCCCCCCTGTCCCACCAGTGGCAACCCTCCTTGTCCCGGTAACAGTTGCCCTTTCTGCCCAGATAACCCAGGCAGCCCGTTCAAAGGCAGTTGACCAATAGGAAGAGTACCCAGCAACTCAGTAACTAGATTCTTGCATAAAGCACTCGTCAATCTATCTCCGATGTTGCCCCAAATGCCCATTTGACAAAATCTGTAAAAAAAAGATATTATAAATTATCTACAAGAAAAGAGAATATTTTTGTAAGTTGTGCATTTACGTGCATTTTAATAGATATTTATCTTGCAAGGTTATTTTTCTAAAAATATTTGATCTTGAGTCTGCAGTCAAGTTTAACGCTTGGTCAGTAGTAAAAAGTATTATCTTTAATTAATATCCTTAACTACTTTGTAAATAATTATTATGTTAATTAATCCTAATAACCTACCTCGGCAGCTGCTACCGCATTAGGTTATTACTTATTTCATTAACACAGTAAGCTGTCTGCGAGACACGCTCAACAATTCATCATTTGTGTTGCAGACAATTAGCAGCCAGTCTCATTTTTTTTAAATATTACTTAAAAATAATATGTATAATAGGACCACAAAAATTCTTTCTATTATATTATGTACATTTTGTAATGACCAGTTTGTCTACAGTAACTTGGACCAATCAAAAGCTCTTAGCTTTCCAAACCTCGCTAGACTTTACGGTTATACGTGTCGTGAATACAATGTGTTAACAGAAGACGGATACATCCTGAAACTATTTCGTATTCCCGGTAACAAACAGAAATCTGTGTTTTTAATGCATGGTCTTATGGATTCATCTGATACTTTTATCCTTCGAGGTAAAAAATCTATCGCTGCTGCACTGGCAGAGCAACAATATGACGTGTGGCTCGGGAACACGAGAGGCAACAAATACAGTCGCAGGCACACACACCTACAACCCGACATTGATAAACAGTTCTGGAACTTTACGTTTCATGAAATGGGGGTCTATGACTTGAGAGCTTTCATAGACTTCATTCTAAAAGAAAATAACATTGACCTGATAAGTTTAATCGGGCATTCTCTGGGAAATACAGTTTTTTACATATTAGGCTCTGAAAGACCTGAATACAACGAAAAAATTAATATTGCTATAGCTTTGGCTCCAATATGTTATTTGGATATAAAGAATTTGAGAGCGCCGGTTTCGACACTAATAAACGCGGGATACGAGTTAAATGAGATATTATTCCGTATGAATATAGCACAAGTAGTTGATGATAAGATGAAGAGGTTGATTATTAATGTTTGTGCTGAGAGACCTCTGGGATATAATCTGTGCGGGTTGGGAGTACTCAGTGCGTTTACCGGGGAAGACAGCGAAGAGTTCGAACCAGATTTTTATTATCTATTGATCAAATATTACCCGACGAGTACATCAAGAAAGAATTTGCTACATTTGGCGCAGGTGGGGATAAAAAATGCTTTCTCACAATTTGATTACGGATCCTCTGAAAACTTGGAATTGTACAACTCAACCCTGTCACCTCAATACAACCTAAACAAAGTAAAAATGCGTATCGCATTAATAGCGAGCCAGAATGACAGGTTGAGCTCGTTGAAAAACGTTGATATTTTGAAAAAGAAATTGCCTAACATTGTCAGTTTCCATGTTGTGAAACGAAAATTGTTCAACCACATTGACTTTGTCTGGGGAAAACATATGGACCAATATTTATTCCCTCATATCTTTGAGTTATTAAATAAATACACTTGATCGAATTGCTTAAGCCTTGGTATCACTCACTATCTATTTAAGAAGTCGTGTTTTTTATTACGTAATGGAAACTAGAACTCTTTTATTATTTTTATGTTTGTTCTTTATTCACCTCGCAAAGAAGCAATGGATCACGATGATTTTAGATAAGACATAGTTTGGGGTATCTACCTACTTTACATCCCGATACCACGCGGGTGATCCGCTAGTAAGAATGTGTCTGGTTTGTACCCACATTACGAAATTTGCAAACAAATATAGTTGATACTATTTAAATCAAAATAATTACCTATCACTTAGGAATTTAACAAGGTAACCATATTATTTTAATTGTTAACTTACCTAAAATCCTTTTCGACTTTGATCTCATCTGTTATTTTCAGAAACTGGTCATTGTTCTTTGAAAATGGTATATCGAAGAGGTTACCGCCACTCTTTTTTTCGTTTTTGCCAGTGCTGTGCGCAAATTTGGAGAAGAGTCCTACGAAGTTGTCTCTTGCTCTGGCATCTACTCCAGATATTTCTCCCCCGAGTGGTTTTCCCTCTGAATCCAGGGGCTCGAATAGATATGCGAGCTCGTCTCCATGAGCCGGGCCTTTCATCTTTGCTTCTTCTGGCATGTCGTTGGCTGGCTCTGTAATAATTAACATGTCAAAATATAAAGAATACCTAATTAAAGAATCAATCATGTAAAAAGATGTACCTAATAGTAAAGAAGAACGTTGCCAGAGAACCCATTAAAAAGGTTAGGTAGTATTTAGGTACATAACTTAATTTTTTAGTAGCAACACAACGACCAACAACTCTCTAACCACTAATGAGCAAGGTCGTTGGTTGTAAGTTTTGTTTTTTTAATTAAATAGACTGACGTAAAATGTTTTTCACTTGAGAATTAAGTTAGATTAGATCTTGAGTAATATTTAGAGTAGGTACCTAATTAGTCTTATTAACTTTATAACTTTATTCGGACTAGTGGACGCCCGCGGCTTCGCTCGCATTATTTCAGGATTAAAAGTAGCCTATGACACTCCTAAGACCTAGGTACTATCTACATACCAAAAATCATGATGAACCATTCAGCCGTTTTTGCATGATGAGCTTTTACTTAAACAGATAACCAAAAAACAGACAAAAAATATAAAAAACATCGGAACGATTTTTATTATCGATTTATTATAGTAGGTATACCCAATAAAATGACAATTTTTTTCTAAGTACTGATTGTTGACCCTCCTCAGCTTCAAAGAATATGATAGAAGATATAGATTACGGCTTAATAAGGTGGACCATGTTATGTTCGGTGCTTCAGGCTAAGTCACCGCCACAAAGTTTCCACTCGTTTCTCTCCAATTTCCAAGTAATCATTCACTCCTTCATTCGAAGCACCTTAGGTCAAGCACGTTTACTTGACCCTATTTTATTGACTGACTTGACATATAACATACCAGCGAGTGGTACAGCAGGCAGGAAGAAGTGTCCCTTGCTGAGGTTGCCGACATGCTCGAAGCTGTAGAGGAAGGCGCTGCCGCCGCCGCTCCACGCGTTCACTGTCTGGTACGCCGGGAAGTTGAACAGGGCGTCCGCTGGAACAGGGGAATAGGTTGCATGAATTATGCCTGCCGATATATTTTTAAAACCTTCCTCTTATAGAATTTATTAAAAAAAACCGACTTCAAGTGTAACTAATAAGTTAATAAATAATTAATTTCATTTTTAAGACTTCAAAATTTAGAATTGGGAGTAAAGAATTCAAATTATTGAAACTTACAATCCCATAAGTACCTACTCTTCTTGAAATCCGTAATATTTGTTGTCGACACCTGTCACTGGTCAAACGAAATCGACGCATGTCGAAGTCGCTGTTCCAGACGGCTCTGGATTTGTTCCTTACTTATCCTGATAGGTATTGTTGCGACTGGCAACGACACCAAATATTACGAATTTCAATAAGACTACTAAGTATAGGATTGTAAGTTACAATAATTTGATAGATTCTTTTTTTAGTTTAATTTCGTACTCTCTACTCTTAGTTATGTGGATTGTGGACAGTGTTTATCTGAATTGAAAAAAAAATGAACTAATTGCGCGAGTGAAGTGAGAACAATATTTTTTTAAGACTGGATATTTGCTGGCCCATCACACTCGGAAAAATAATAGGAACACAGAAAAAAGTGAGCGAGCGCGAAAATTGTTAGGACTTTTCATATTCTAGTGACCCATACTAACCCGATCTACAACAAACTCAATGTTGAAAGCAGCATCCATATTAACTTAGTAGCTTTAGAAAGAGTGGGCGAAGCGAGGTAGGCGCGAGCGATGCGAGCGCGAAATTTTTAATGTTTTTTTCATATTCTTAGGATTCATGCTACCCCGATCAATAACAAATTCAATGTCAGCATTTGAATTGGCAACGTAAACGTATATATGAAGCCCCCTCTAGTGAGTAATCAACGAATCACGTAAATAAATTCATTTAGTAAACAAATCAAAGCCTATCAGAGAAAAGCGCATCAAAATCGGGTTGATAATTCAGAAGATATAATGTACCTATACAGCAGCACCCCCTGGTGAGTTGTCATCGTAATTACAGACATAGCTTAAAAGGTGCACCAATTAAACCTCAACACATCACAAAAAACTGTATCAAAATTGGTTTAGAAATATAGGTAAAATTGGTTTGCATAAACTTTATCAATTTGTTGGATTGTTGGTTTTATCTCAAAAAGTACTGACCTAATGGAAATGCTTATTGGTTAAAAACTTGCTTCGTAAATAAGCCATTATTTCTCGAAACACGTAAGATACAAAAGTTGGTTATTGTGGGTTCGCTACGGGAGCATATAGTAGTAGTAGTATTAACATTAGCAACAAGGGTCCCACTTCAGCCGGCAGAAGGGAGGAGGTACAAAGGATAGCAAACAGTTAGGATCGCATTGTTAAACGTTCCCCATGGGAAAAAAATATAGGTATGTAAGTCTAAAGATGATAATAAAAAAGCAAATTTAAACCCCCTGAGGTCTCGAACAGCTACAACGGATCAAAGTTAGATAAAGAAACAAATTTGAGTAGCATATGGTAACTATAACTATGCTCATAATAAAATAGGGCTCTGGGAAGCAAAATTTAGGTACAATTATATATATATAAATTTAAGTTTCTTTCTGATAATAATTTTAGTCGAAGTTACCATACCCAATATTCATATTTACATAATATAAAAAAAAACCTATGTAGAAAATTTACCAATATTTTTACATGTCCTGAACGCATAATATCAACTTCAACACAGAGAGAGGCCACATAAATTGTTATAAAATTCCTCGTTTCGTGAGAACTACGCCGGTGACAATGTTGTACCCACCGGAAGCCTCAGCGATCTGAGAGAGTCCATCGATTGCGTTGGTGGTAGTGTCGAACAACACCGTGTAGTAGTCTGCTAGTGGAAGCACCTGGACATGACATAATTTCAATTAATATATATGTATAATCATCGTTAGCTGTATGAAATGGGCCTCAAAAAATCTCTATGTAGGTTAAACAGCAGAAGATTAGGTTATTGGGGAATGCGGGTCGCGATTCTAAATCAGACCGTTTATTTTTAAAAGATAAAGATAAAACGATAAAGAATCTTCATTGATAAAGTAAAGTTGTAACATAGGTATAAGTACTAATATCATAGAATATGCTACACAAATTACAATATCTCGTCAAATTGAATTTATAACATTTAGTTTTAATAAAATTTTAGAAGTTACAATGTCTAGTTTTATTAATAACGTAATGAAAGTTTTTGTTATTAAAATCATGTCAAACATAATGATTTTATAATCGTAATCGTAGTTCATCATGAAATGAAAAAGAACATCATTAGCTAGCTACACTCAACATAATAATAATGAATATGTATATGTGTAGGGTGTATGTCCAAAATGCAAATTAGTTCATAATAAATGAATAGTGTATTAGTGCACCTGGTTGAGTGCTTTAAGAGGCAGCAGACCCTCGACCCCGGACACCACGGACTGCAAGCCACCGATCAGGTCCTTCTTGATGAAGTCCTTCACTGTCTGCAGCTGGTTGGTGAGGAACTTGTTGTATTTACCTGGAACGTAGTAGAGTAAACCATAATGTAAGGAAAATTGTAAAATGACGAAAAATTGAGGCTCCTATACTCTCTTATACATATAATATACCTACTAGTGAGTGGGTGCCCACGACTTCGCACGCAGTAACAAGTAACACTATCAATTTAAGTTACATACAAACGTACAACCCCTATATCACCCACTTTGAAATTTACAAAAAAAACCTTACTTAGCGGATATCTATGCTTACTGATATCATAGTTGCTATCTGAATGCTAAATTACCTACAGCTCGATCGGTACAGTGGTTTTTTTTACGTGGGCTAGGTTTACGTTTGACTACATCCTGCCTGATGTTAAGCGTTGCTGCAGCCTAGGGTGTAACACGTTTACCTAGAAAATTGTTGCAGAAATCGTTTAAATCCTCACCGTACACAGCTCGTGAGGTCTCTGCGGAAGTGACGCCGGTGAGCAGCGGCGCGCGCTTCTCCTTCTTGCTGAGGGTCTCTGCCGGCGCCTCCACCACCAGCGGGGGCAGCGCGCGCAGGTCATCCGCGCCCTCCACGCGGGCCCCAGCACCTGCATCAAGGTTTTTTAGATATTTCAATTAGGTATTTGACTACTTGCACATGCAACCACCGTAGTAGTATTCTTTCGGCCTCTGGAAATAAGACTATGTAATCATATGTATAAATAAATATAAGAAATAAGTCGCCAGGTGAAGATGGCGTCTCTTCAGACACATTAATGGCAATGATAGAGCCGCTGGCGCCATTATTAACTAGACTTTTCAATGAGATTTTAGAAAAAGAGACGATTCCCGAAGACTGGTACTATTCCATTATTACACTACTTCATAAAAAAGGCGATCGTAACAAAATGGACAGACCCATATGTTTACTACCCACTTTATATAAACTGTTCTCCTCTGTAAATTTGTTCCGCATTACTAGAGCCTTGGACGAACAGCAGCCTCGGGAACAAGCCGGCTTCAGAAAATGTTTTTCGACAGTGGATCACATGTTCACAATTAATCGATTCATAGAGCGATATAACGAGTATAACAAGACTCTATATCTAGCCTTCGTCGATTATACCAAAGCGTTCGACTCTATCTTACATAAACACCTCTGGAAAAGTCTGGTAGAGCAAGGTATCCATGAAAAATACGTAAACATATTAAGGGTAATATATGGGAAGTGTCACGCAAAAATCAAATTAGAAAAAGTTGGTCCCCCGTTTGAAATAAGAAGGGGCGTGAAACAATGTGACCCTGTCTCTCCCAAGATGTTCACTGCTATACTAGAGACAATGTTTAGAAAGCTAGACTGGTCTTCTTGCGGTATAAATATTAATGGAGAACGTCTCACGCATCTACGGTTCGCTGACGACAACACTGGACCTGGAGAGCAGGAAGATCGGCCTACACATGAATCTGAGCAAAACCAAATTAATGACCAACGGAGAGCAGAAGCAGATTCAAATAAAAAACACCAGCGTAGAGTACGTCAACGAGTACCTCGGACAAATCACATCCTTTCAGGACTCTACCGCTAAGGAGGTAGACAGAAGAATAGCCATTGCTTGGTAAAAATACTGGGCTAATAAAGATATATTTAAAAGTCGTATCCCAATCCACCTCAAAAACGGCTCATGGAAAGTACTATTCTTCCGTCTTTACTTTACGATTGCCAAACTTGGGCTCTAAATAAAGATATAGTGGACAAAATAGCCAAGTTTCAGAGAGCAACTGAAAGATCTATGCTTGGTATCAAATTAATGGACAGAGTCAAGAACACAGATATAAGGAGAAGAACAAAGATTACTGACGCAGTCAAAATGCTTTGCCGACTCAAATGGAAGTGGGCCGGCCATCTCGCACGCATCACGGACAACAAGTGGAGCGAGAGAGTCATCCACTGGTACCCGCGCGACAGCACCAGGACGAGAGGGCGGCAGAAGAAGAGGTGGCGCGACGATATCACCCAGGCTGCCGGCGTGGCTTGGCCGCAGCTAGCGAGAGACCGCACTAACTGGAAAGCAATAGAGGAGGCCTATACCCATACTTGGGTGCCCTTATAAAATCACCAAAATTGTAAATACAGTAGTTACATATTATAATTAGAACTTAGTTAAAATTGTTTACAACTAATTTAAATATTGAAGGGAATAAAGGCTATTTTATTTCTATTATTTTTATTTTATTTAATCTCACTATCACCGGAATTATGAAGGCTGATATACGTAAACGTTAATATGGAGATAGGCTTAACACTGAATTAATACAAAGGCTATTTTTGTATTGATAAATAAACCGATAAACGATAGGAAAATCGAAAAAAAAAACACGGGAGGTAAATTGTTTAACTTTGTGGTTTTAACTGAAGAAAAACTTAAAACGAAGGCATCTAAGTGCTGAAGAGTTTTGACATGCAACAACACTTACCGCTACGCCCGGCAATATCATTTAAAAACTTTTCTGTGTCCATTCCGCCCATATTCAAATCTTCATCAGCCTGTTAAACAATTACACATATTAAAAAATTATATACATGGTTAGTGGTAAGTAACTAATGAATAACATTTTATGGGCGGCTTTGTTACTTACGTGAAAAGCTATAACTTTAGATCTACGATTTTTTCAAATTCACTCAGTAAGACCGCGAAGAAGTCTTGTATATACCTAACAGCTAAATTTTATGCGTGTTTCGAAAAGTCATAGAATAAAGTTGTTGGTTTTGGTGTAGGTAGGTACTAAAGGCGCCCTTATTAAAAGGTCAGGTATGCGGTAGCACCGACCATATAATAATGCGTTAGTAGTTACTCTCTACCTGGAGCCCTGTTCCCAGAAAATTATAACCCAGGGGTCTTCAAATCTAGAGTAAATAGGTTTCTTCTAGGCAAGCGTGCTACATCTTAGACTATAGTGGTGCTTAACATCAAGCAGGCTATAGTCAAATGTAAGCCTATGTAATGTACAAAAAAAAAGTTACCTACCAGTAGGTACCTAACCCTAGCAGTATTTACATATGCTGTTCATTTTGAAAACTTGGTGATAAAATAAATTTTATAATATTACACGGACCAGTATGAGGTGGTGTGTGAAACTGAATATGTGACCTACAATATAATGTTTTAGACATTACATCTAACTTACGAGTACGATTTTTTCGAAGGGCATGTTTCGCAGACACATGACAAGTCGCTCGGCAGGTTCGTGTGGACACCCGGTGCGGTTGGCGAGCGCGCTGGCGTGGTGCGCGGGGTCGGAGCGCACGGCCCCAGGCGACAGCGGAGTACCCGACAGGGCCGCCACACCGGTGGCACTCCGCCCTTCGGGAGACAGCGCCAGGAGTGATGCCGCGCTCCCCCCAGAGCCTTGCCCCATCAGCACTACGCGGTTCTTGTCACCACCGAAAAACTCTATATATTCGTTAATCTACAACAAAATAGATATTGTACGTCCTATATAACTTGTCGAATGCTAGAACTACAAATAACGATAAAGGCAACGCAAGGTAATGATCGTGTTTCTGCAAGTAAATAGCGGAAAATTGAGGATAAGTAAGAAGTGTAAGAACAAGTAATCTCTTACCCAAACCATCGCAGTATGAAGATCAAACAATCCCAAATTCCCAGCAGCGTCTCTCTGTCCAGTGCTGAGATATCCCAGAGACCCCAGGCGGTACTGTGCTGTTACTAAGATCGTATCCTTCTGAGCAAAATGCTGGCCCTAGAATAAGGTTATATACATGGACAATATAAGTAGGTAGGTATATTGTATTTGTAGTAGTTAGAAGCAGTATGTTTAGTTTTCCTTTACTTGTTTTTATATTTTATTATTGTAAATAAAGCACTTATAAGTAGGTACTATTAATAAATAAATGTATGATTATATGTAAAGTGAATATTTCAGTAACAATTTAGTTACCCCATAAGCTGTCGCTGATCCACTCCTGTAGTTGCCGCCGTGAATGAAGAAGATCACTGGACAGCCTAAAAATAATAAACATGTTACTTAATCAATAATCGAATATCTAATGTGTATCTATCTAATTGATATTAATGATGAATAATGGCATAATTTAATCTCTAATAATTACATATCCATAGTCAAAAACCACATCTATCACCTACCTATAGATACCACGGTAGCTGCATAATCTGAGAGCCTCGAGAAAAACCATCATTAAGTCTTATTACATCTACGAGAAAATAATTACCTATCTAGCGTCCATACTAGCGACTCTAGCGAGAGCCAAAGTCACGGTCATAATATTGGCTTGGCAAGTGTAGTGCCGTTAAGTAAGTAGAGGTTTTTGAGAATATAAGATATTTAAAATAAAAGCACAAACCAGCCTCATCTCCAGGCATTTTAGGAGCGTAAACGTTAAGGCACAGGCAGTCCTCGTCTCCAATGATCCTGCTGGGCATGTAGGGGTCTGGCTGCGGGCAAGGGTAGCACTGCTGCGTGGCTGTGAGCTCGCCAGCGGGCAGCCGCCGCGCCGCGCGCTGGAACCGCCGGGGACCCACCGGAGGCTCCGCATATCTACATTAATATATTAAACTTAACGAAAATACCGAAATTGCGAACGAAAACGCTTGGCGCTTGGAAGAATGCCTACACTTGCTTTTTCCCCGCATAATTTGAGCAGTTATGCAGTCGTTTTTGACGAAATAATTTCATAAGAAATCAGTAATTCACAATATTCATAATATGTCTATTCACCCCTGGAATAGCAATTCCTTTCAGATAGAATAAAATTGGTTTAATTTTCTGTAGGTACTTTGGGAAAAAAATTAAAAATATTTCAAATCAATTATTTTTCAATAAATAAAACTATTTATCGAAGTACCTATGCGTTAGTCGTGTTTTGGCGTCTATTATTGTCTTATCATACAATTAAAAATATTAATAAACAAAAGCCTTTATTTGCCTTGATATGACAAAAAACCGTTATTATTACTAAATTTATGTAACTCTACTTCTTTAACTGAGTGATTAACGTTTTTAGTGTGTGACGTCAGGGCACTCAGTGTTGAGTGAAGGCCTCCTCCATGCTTCATCATGTGTTCCAGTGCTGCTAGGCTCCATGCTCGTTGGTGTTAGGAAGGATTGGTTTTTTAGCTTGATATTTCAATCAAGCCTTTTTAAGCCATTTTTAAAGGGAAGCTTGGGGCTGATTGTTTGTTCTCACTCGGTCGCAGTTGCTTGGTAGCTGTCTGTTTGGTTTTTTTTTGTGATGTGCTAACTGCTACTGTCACGGTCCGATTTTTCCGGCGGGCTCACTATTTACGGCTTACTATTTCACGGTTTAGGCACATTTGGTGAACTCCAGCCAGTGAAGCCTCCAGTGAATACAGACAACGCCCTCTTGTTAATTGGTTTGTCCGAGTTGATAGTTCTATATTAGGTACATATACCTATATACTTAATTTCTTTTTAAAGTCGATTTCACATAGTACCTACTCCGTCTTAAGGTACATAAATATTTGAATTTACACATTATCTTTGTGGTTTCCGAGTGTATATCCTGTGTAGCTAGGCTAGTATCTCCTACCGCGGCAAACTACCTACGTCTAGATACATCTTATATTTTTAAGAATTCTTAAAAAATATCTAAGAATCAAGAACCAAACTGTTCAACTTAATATCCACTTTCCTGTTTAATTAACTTTTCTTTACATTAGTTTTGGTCATAATAATCAATTGATGATTGACATGACTCTATTTCCCTTGAACTATAATTTGTCGGTCTTCAAGTCGAGAGTAAACCGGTTTCTTCTAAGCAAGCGCGCTAGATCGTAGATTACAACGTTGCTTAACATCAGGCAAGTTGTAGTCAAGCGTGAGCCTATCTAATGAAAAAAAAAATATATGTTGGATGACTGAAGATGGTAGTCGGTGCGATGTTCAAATCCCCAAAAAATACACATTGAGTAACTAGGCAGCAAAGAAGATAAAATGTGATATTATTACGTTGTATTTTTTACATTATTTTAAAAATACATACTGTTATAGCGGGACTGCTTATCAGAGTATCCGCAAAGATTAACAGTTCCTGAATACCGCAGACAAATATATACTATAACATAGGTAGGTAGATATAATCATTACATTCAGAGCTTTTGCACTCTGCATGAAGATTTCATAAGAATCCGGATTTTGTTATTTACACCTTAAAACTTTTATAATAAACAATAGGTAGGTATAATATAAACATAAAAAAGTTGAAAAACAGGAAGAATTCTAAAGGGATATATGTTACATTGATGTACCCCGTGCGCCAAAAAAGGTCATAACTCAGCATTCATGCTGCAGATTACTCTACAGCGCTGAATTTCAGATATGACACTTTAAGACGCGCGAGATCAAGATTTAAGGAATTAAATTAATTAAGAAAATAAATTAAAAGAAGGGTAAAATGATGAAGATTAAGCAGAATCTATCACATGAAGATAATATAACTAAATTTAAAGGATAAGTACATACAAATTAAAAACTAGAATATAAACGAAAACACAACAATTGGTAATAAACAGTACCTATTACCAAAATGCATTGGTAAGATGTGCATTATAGGTAAACAGAGGTAGTAGTATATACTGGAAACTAGAATTAACATTAAATAATCAAAATTAATAAGTCAGGTCATTGAGGAATACCCCATGCAGAGAAAAGAAAAAAAAGAAAAGTTAACAGTGCTAACAGGTATTTCCTATGATACGAAAACAAAATTTACTCATTATTGCAAGAGGTAGGTATGCAATTCCTGCATTTGGTTTGGTGGCGTGGCATACATACTTAACTAACAGACTGAAAAGAAAAGCCTCGTTAGAAGGACGTACTATAGATCTTTTATGTTGACTTGTTAAAGGACTAATAAACTTATTGGCCTGCATCGTACGACGAAGCACCCGGAATTGTCTAGCCTCGAATGAATAGTCGTTGAACACAACTGACCTGATGCCATAAAAGCTGTAGTATCCAAGCTTGTCGTCCTTGACGCCCTCGATACGCGCGCTGCGTCCATGGCGCTGCACGAACACCACGGCAGCGTCAGGCTCCGGCGGCGCGGCGGGCGCTCCGCCCACCACGGCGCGCACCGGCGCCAGGCACCAGCACAGACCCGCCACCACCAACCAAACCCGCGGCTCAGACATCACTAACGCGATCCAGCTGTAACCTACTTTATCCAGCCTCGATGTTCCACGCCGCGGCCGGAACTCACTACCCACCCACCCACATACCAAATTTTGGACTTGTCCATAAGCACATTAAGCACTACTTGCTTGCTGGTTTAGGTATACCTAGTCAAAAAGTACTTATCCCTACTTCAACTTCAGAATTAGATATAGCGCTTACTGAAAGCTTTGGCGTACCTAACTAGTAACTACCTACCTTTATCATGTTGTCTGGAAGTAACTGGAAAACCTCTCCGACTTATAAAATCATTCCTTGAAGATAGAGAGCAAATTGTCGAAGTAAAAATAGACAAACAACGTCATAAATCATCACCAAGGAAAGTAGATATAGGAATTCCGCAGGGATCATCATTGGGAAATACCTTGTTTCTGGCATTTCTCAATGATTTATGCCTTAGTGGAATTTAAGGAGAAGTAATCCAGTATGCATATGATACGACAGTGATTATAATCGCTGAGTCACATGAAGAACTTCAGAAATGTATAAATAAAACTTTAAGAGAGTTAGAAAACTGGTTTACGGTGAATGGCCTGAAACTGAATACTGATAAAACGAATATACCTAATGTTCTTCAATGCTGTATCACCAAACATTAAATAATAATAAATAATATGCAAAGCATGTAAAGCTATTAGGATTCGATTTAGATCCCTCCTTAACATGGAAAGAACATATTAATAATACTTGTAAAAAAATGGCTAAAGGGGTTTATGCATTAAAACAGTTGAAACCAATAACAAGCCCAGAGCACGGAAACAAGCAAGCAGCAAGGAAACTTATTATTCATACATACACTCTATACTTTCATACGGCATAAGTATATGGGGCAATGCTACAGACTTTGAAAGAGTGTTAATAATGCAGAAACCAGCAATAAGAGTACTTGTGGGAGGTAGATATAGAGAGTCTTGTAGAAACCATTTCAAAGAGTTGAAGATATTGACGTCAGTGTCGCAATATATATTAGAGATTGTAAAGTTTGTAAAAAGAAATCCACATTAGTTTAAACTTAAGACTTATAACTCAAATAGATCCAAGATAAACAGAGTATTGTTATAACCTACTGTGTCTAGGCTGTGTATGACTAAGAAACTACCCACTATAATGGGAGAGAAACTGTTCAATAAACTCTCCGCACACATTCAGTCTATGAATAATGATCAGCAAATTTGCAATAGCGTCAAACAATTATTGTTAGACCAGAGACTTTACAGTTTTAAAGAATACTTTGAAAATGACTACAGTCAACTAGCAATTGATTCTAATCTTGCTTAGAAATTAAGTAATTAACTACTAGGTAGGTAAGGAGTGTGATGCCAAATTGTCATTTTAGCCCCTATACAGCTAAAGTGACAGTAGGTACCTAGATTTATTTAAGTTGACATATTGTATGATTACATACCCATTATTATGTTTGACATGATTTTAATAACAAAAATTTCATTATGTTATTCATAAAATTGACATTGTAATTTCTAAAATTTTATTAAAACTACTTATCATCATCATCGTCATCATAAATTTAAGGGCCGGGCCCTTGTCTGTGGAGTATGCGCCATCCTTTCCGGTCTTCTGCCAATTCCTTGACCTCCTTATACGACATGACACCCGCCTTTGCTTTTATTTGGTCCATGTATGATCTTCTCGGCCTTCCTCTTCCTCTTCGGGCTTCCAATTTTCCTTCCATGATGTTTCTTATAAATTCGTCATGTCGTATAAGGTGGCCAACCATCTTCCCTCTTCTGTTTTCAATAGTTGCCAGTATTGTACGGTGTTCTTGGACCATGCTCAGCACTTCTTCATTGGTCTTTCTTTCTTTCCAACTAATTTTCTCCATCCGCCGCCAGCACCACATTTCAAAAGCTTCTATTCGTTCTCTATCTCTTTGAGTCATGGTCCAAGTTTCGCTTCCATAAAGAGCAATACTCCATATGTAAGATTTTATGAGCTGTTTTCTTACGTGTTTTGCAATTTTGGATTTTAGTAAATGTTTCTTCCGGTTGAATGCTGTTTTTGCTATGGATATTCGGGTTATTATGTCTTGAGTGCATCTTGAGTCTTCTGTTATTACGCTTCCTAAATATTTGAATGAATGTACTTGTTCTATTGGGTTATTGTGCAGTTTAATGGGATTTCTATTGTAAATTTGGTTTCTGGTGATTGTCATAGTTTTGGTCTTGTTTGAGTTAATTTTGAGGCCTATTTCTTGAAAAGCTTCGTCCATTTGTTTGATTAGTTTTTCCAGTTCATTTCTATTGTCGGCTAAAGCTGCAATGTCATCTGCGTAACGTATAAAGAAAATCCGCTCTCCATTCACTTTAATTTCACCGTTTTCTGATTCTATGATTTTACTAATTGCATTTTCAATAAATATGTTGAAAATAGTTGGTGAAAGTGGGCATCCTTGTCTTACTCCTTGTCGTATTTTTGCTGTTGTGGTTTCAGTTCCTATGTCTATTGTGGTTTGCTGATTTTTATAAAGGTTGTATATTATTCTTCTGTCTCTATAGTCTACTCCAATGTTTTTTAAAATCGTAAGCATCTTTTTCCAATTTACTTTGTCAAAAGCTTTTTCCAGGTCAATGAATGCAATATGTGTATCTATACCCAGATCTATTCGCTTGTTAGTGATGAGTCTTAGAGCCAGTATTGCTTCTCGTGTTCCTTTTCCTCGTCTAAATCCATATTGGTCTTTGGTAATATTTTCTTCGGCAATGGGTCTTAGTCTATTGTGAATAATTTGTATGAGTATTTTTGAAGCATGTGATATGAGACTTAGTGTTCTGTGTTCTTCGCATTTGTGGGTGTTAAGTTTTTTGGGTAGAAGTACTGTTTTAGTGGTTTGAAAATCATTAGGAATGTTACCTGTTAAGTACATTTCTTGGGTCAGTTTAAATATTTCATCTAAGAGAGGGTCACATGCCGCATATTTGATAAGTTCTATGTGAATTTGGTCTTCTCCTGCTGCTTTTCCATTTTGTATATTTTGTAGAGCTCTGTCAAATTCTTCTCGTACTATTGGTGGGCCTAAATCATCACAATCTATTGAATTTTCTTCTTCTAGATCTTTATCATCCAGTCCTGCTCCGTCGTATAATGTTTCTATGTAGTTTTTCCATCGTTGTACTATTTCTTTTTCGTCCAGTAGCATTTTTCCATCTGAGTCAAGGATTGCTGTGCTTTTTGTCTTGTGTTTAAGGTCAATTTTCTTAATAAGACTATATGCTTTATCTACTTTTCCTTCTTTCAGGTATTTTTCAATGAGTTGACAGTCTTCTTTTATTGCATTTTCTTTGGCTTCATTACATTTTAAAGTTATTTTGTTGGTTAAAGTTTTATATTTGCTTACACTTGTAGCATCAGTTTTATTTTTCAGCTTCCTGCGGTCAAGCATGAGGGTTATTATATCCTGTGTCAACCACTTTTTTCTTGGGACTATTTTTACTTTGTTTATACATTCATTAGCACTAGTACGTATCATGTTGCTAATATTTTTCCATCTTGTTTCTATGTCTATTGGACTAGAATTATTTAATTCTATGCTATTTATATAATCTTTCAATTTATCTCCTAGCTTATTACTATATTGCACTGTTGTATTGCTCGTTTTATCCTTAATACTAGTGAGATCTATTTTCTTCGGTTTAGTTTTTCTTTTGTTTTGTTGTAATTCCAGATTATGTTTGCTTATAAGTAAGTTGTGATCGGATTTTATATCAACGCCCGGTAAGGTTTTGCAATTTGTGACGGATCGTTTGTATTTTTCTTTTACTAATATGTAGTTATAAGGAGGCGGGGTTCCTTATACAATAAAACAAGAGAAACTGTCAGAAGATGATTGTATTGGTCACAACACAGAATCAAATCGAGGGTTCGGGGAGCGCGCACGAGTACGTCCCGTCACAGTCGTATCGTAGCCGGACTGTCGCAGTGTTTGAATTTAAAGAACGCGTGGCGAATGACTGAGACGGAAGATAGCGAGTGTGAGCTCCAGAGTGAGATAGTTAATCTAGGTATCGTCTAGGAGGGCGGCCACGAGAGGCACGAGTTGGCAACGACACAGGGTGGTTTACTATATCCTCCCCCTCTAGTTCAGGAGTACGCCCTCGCTCCTGGACTAGCTTCTTGCCTTCAGTAAGCGGACGGCCTCGCTTCCTTTTTGGGATAACAGGCGAAGCCGGTGAGCTGTCGTTCGTACCTTTGTAAGCAGTAAGGTCCTGAATGTGATACTTACCTAGAACTTCACTAGGATGGTCTACTTTGGACAAGATATAAGTGGTTGGACTTACTATGCCCGAAACCTGGTATGGCCCATCACGTTTTGGAGCGAATTTGGTAGTTATGTTCTTTGAAGCGCTGCTGAGGATGCGGGATTTAAGTAATACCAAATCACCTACCTTCAATGTTTCTGTTTGAAGACGAGATTGATCAGCGTACTCTTTGGTTTTATCTTGTTCAATCTCGACACGCTCGCGTATCGCTGAGAGTGAGTTAACAAACGTCCTAAGGTATGGCGTTATTTGAGGGACAAAGTTTTCTTTACTAAGAATGGTCCTAAGGTCATGTGTGACTTCCGTGGGCGATCTCATTTCTCTGCCAAAAGTCAAATAAGCTGGTGATACCCCTGTTGTTCGGCATTTAGAGCCGTTTAAAGCGAAACGAACAAGTGGCAACTTCTTAGGCCAGGAGGTGTGGTCTTCTTGCACAAGATAAGCTAACATAGCTTTTAAGTCTCTGTTCTTACGCTCCGCAGGATTTGCCTGGGGATGATAGAGAGGAACAAAGTTTTGTTTAATATCGAGGAGGGACATGCACTGACGCATGACTGCGGACACGAACTGGACGCCATTATCAGATATGATCCGACGAGGCAACCCGAAACGTAGAAAGAATTCTTCAATTAGAACTAACGCACATGCTTCAGCTGTAGCGTCTTTAAGGGGAAATATTTCTATCCATCGTGTCGCGGTGTCTTCAATTAAAAATACCCAACGCTCCCCCTGTTCTCCCGGTGGTAGAGGGCCAAAAAGGTCTATGGCTAAGACTTCATTCCGTTGATTCAGAACAGGAGTTTGGAGGAGACCAGGCGGTTTTGTATTTGATGCCTTATATCGTTGACAATGAATGCACGACCTGACATAATCAGTTACTAAGCGGCGCATTCCTGTGAAATAATAAAGCTGAGATACCTTTTGGTATGTGCGGTCTATTCCGGGGTGGCCTGCCAGAGGCGAATCATGTAGCTTCTTCAGGACTTCATCTACTTGATCAGCCGGAATGACTAACTGAGGGGAATCTACTTCAGCATCCGGGTTGTATCTATATAAAACTCCTTGGTTCATAAGGTAACCTCGTTCATACCATCTTTGAGAGGCAACCTCATCATTACCTTCAAGTTCCTTGACGATTTTCGTCAGCTCGGGATCCGAAAGTTGTTTCTGTCTTATTTGACCAGGAGACTTCGTCGGCAGGTCACATGTAACGGTGCAAATACCACAGTCCTCGCGAGTTTCGATAGAGCATATGGGTCTGCTAAGTGTGTCTGCTACAACGTTGGCTTTTCCCGGTGTGTACTCGAACTTGATGTCAAATGACTGTAATTTGAGGGCCCAACGGACCAACCTACCTGTTGGCGACTTTAAAGAGAGCAGCCAGCGAAGAGCTTGGTGGTCACTGCCAACGGTTACGGGATGGCCGTCGATATATGATCTAAAACGCTCAACTGCCCAAACCACGGCAAGCGCCTCCCGTTCAGTTGTCGAGTAGTTGCGCTCCGCATTGTTGAGGAGTCGACTCGCATACTCAATTGGCCTTTCGTTATTACCTTCACCCTGAAGAAGAACTGCTCCTACTGCGTAGTTACTCGCGTCTGTTCGAAGAACGAAAGGGCAATTGAAGTCAGGTTGAACCAGAACAGGTGCAGAAGTGAGTAGTCGTTTTAGCTCATTGAAAGCTTGGGATTGTTCGGAGTCCCAAGACCAAACTTGATTTTTCCTAGTCAAACGCGTTAGTGGTTCGGCAACTTTTGAAAAATTTGGGCGTTGGGCGCCAGTATAAGGAGGCGGGGTTCCTTATACAATAAAACAAGAGAAACTGTCAGAAGATGATTGTATTGGTCACAACACAGAATCAAATCGAGGGTTCGGGGAGCGCGCACGAGTACGTCCCGTCACAGTCGTATCGTAGCCGGACTGTCGCAGTGTTTGAATTTAAAGAACGCGTGGCGAATGACTGAGACGGAAGATAGCGAGTGTGAGCTCCAGAGTGAGATAGTTAATCTAGGTATCGTCTAGGAGGGCGGCCACGAGAGGCACGAGTTGGCAACGACACAGGGTGGTTTACTATATCGTCTATTTGATATCTCGCTGTGTCTCCCGGGTTTTTCCAAGTATACAATCTTCTTTTGGGTTGTTTATAGTGTGTATTGAGAGGTACCATATTATGTTCTTTACAAAATTGAACGAGTCTGTTTCCTCTTTCATTTCTTTTTCCTAAGCCAAACATTCCAACTTTATTGTCTTCTGCTCCTTCGCCTAATACTGCGTTAAAGTCTCCCATAACGACTAGATAATCATTTTCGTGGACAATGTCTAATATGGAGTCTATGTTATTATACATATCTTCTACTTCGTCTATGTGGTGTCCGGTAGTGGGCATGTACACTTGTAGAATTACGATGTTTCTGTGTTCATTTTTTATTATAACTGCTGTTAATCTATCGCTATGGTGTATGGTATTTGTTACTTTATCTCCCCATTTTTTACTTAGTATTAGTGCTGTGCCGTTTTTTCCTTGAGTTTCTCCTGTATATATTACTCTGTGATCCCCGTTCCAGTAATCTCCACTTCCTCCCCAACGAGTCTCACTTAATCCTACTATATCTATCTTACAGTTATCCATTTCCATTAACAGATTCTCAAGTTTGCCTGCTGGCAACATCGTTTTCGCATTGAACGTACCGATTGTACAGGGATTTCGCAGGATGACGACCCGGGTAGCCCTGTTACTACCCCTGCCGGACTCGGACCGCCACGGCATGTTACTTCGCGGAAGCCCGTTGTCAAGAACGTTTACTGTATTAGGCGACATTTTCCATTAGGTACTCCAAAATTGGGATAAGTAGTGCGGTGGTTTCCCACTTGCCTTCCGCACCGCGGTACAAGAGCTGGTTGCCCATCAGTTGCTATCCTGACCAGAACCCTTCCAGAGCCTTCCTCTTCGGCCTCTCGCCAGTACCGGTGTTACCGCTGCCTAACACCGGGGAAACGCTTATTTAATGGCGGCGTTTGATCGCCATGTCACAGAACCGTTGTTGGACCTTTTGTAGCACTTTATAGGTTAGCCCGCTCCACCAGACTACCCACTACGTCCTGATAGTTCCGCCGCTGTTGGTCGGGGACTGCTTATTGGTTATTCGCAGCTAACCACCATATCTGGTGGCCGTTCCACTATCCGCCACCCGTGGACCCCTCCGGTGTCTGTCAGCTCAGCCCCGGATATTACGGAAAACTACTTAAATGTTATAAAATTCAATTTGACGAGATTTGTAATTTGTGTAGCATATTTTATGATATTAGTACTTATACCTATGTTACAACTTTACATTATCAATAAAGATTCTTTATCTTTTATCTTTAGTAGGAGTAAAATATGTACCTATTTTCATTCAGCCAGATATCACTCATCGTTTTAAGTGTCGCAAAGGTGCAAATGTCGCCTCTTTGGTGTATCTATAGTAGATGATTCTAACAGATGTCAATACCTTTCGACTGGGTTGAGTAAGTAATCAATAGATGGCGCTGCTATGGTAAATCTACGAACTTGTCATATACCTAAGCTACATTTTAACAGAATAATTACCACGTGTTGTTGACGTAATCGATAGATGGCGCTGCTATGGTAAATCTACGAACGTGTCATACACCTCAGCTACATTTTAACAGAATAATTACATTAATTACCACGTGTTGTTGACGCTATAATAGTAGTTTATGCAACTGTCATATATAATAGGTACCCGTGTTATATGCAGTTGCATACACTACTTTATCTTCACTAATGCAATTAATCAAACAACAAAAGTAAAAGCTGACAATAGTTAATTTTTTAATCGAAACATTAAATTTACGCGTTCGTGTATTGTCACAGTGATTTTGCCGCCATTAAAATCTAACCAACGAGAGTGCAGCGCGACCAACCTGATTGGCCCTGCAATCAGGTTGGTCACGCTTTTTCGATGTTATAATGAGCTATTACGATATCGATGTGGATATTATAACATCATGTTAAATTGCTTAAATTGAGTGTTTTGTTGTCTGTGCGATAACAGTAGTAATTATAAGTCAAGTATTGGAAACATAAGTAGAATGTTACAACATTAGTGTAGATACAAGTTTTTATGATATTAGCATGTATCTGAGAGTTGGTAGGTACTTGGAGAGCATTTGATTATGAGAGAGATGTCATCTGCAAATAGTATGCAATGTGTATTTAATAATTTGGACAACTTCTGTATTGTATATTAATTTAAAACAACCATAGTGCAGGTTAGCACTTAATAAATTAACTCATAACTTCTGTATTCTGAGATTTGGACAAACTGAATCCTGTTTTCTAAGTATGATCTTAGCCAGTTTAAAGGTTTGCCTCTTATACCAATATCTGACAGGTCCTTAACAAGTATTTTATGTGAGACTTTATCGTAGGCTTTTGTCATATCTAGGAGTATACTGATGGCAATATGTTTATTATTTACAGTCTCTAGAATTTGTTGTGTATATTTGAACATGGCAAGAAGCGTTTTCAATAAGTTTTATAAAAAAAGGAAAAAAAATTACTTAGCTCTAGGTATCTTATACATATAAGTACTTCTATTTTATTTAATTTTTATGAAATGTATATCAATAAAATCAATTCCAATTGGTTTTTAGTTTCAATAAAATAATACACTACCTATTTGTCAGCAAATATTACACATGAACAAATAATAATTGTTAGATAGATAATTTAATGGACACTCACATAAAAAACATAGGTACCTACTTAATCCAAACGGAAAAAAAACTAAGGTATGTTGGGGTAAGAGCAGATGGTTTTTTGATGTTCTTGAAAGACTTTGAAAAAATATTTTTATTTCAATATTCTGATTTCTTAACGGACTTCTAGAATATTTTTATGCAAAAAAGAATGACTGCGCTTTGTGTATATAAATAATTAAATCAAGATTGTATTTATGTCAAAATGAGGTCTAATTGAAAAAGTAGTGTTTTTGTTTACCAGGGAAAGTGCGGACTATATCGGGGGAAAAGCGGTCTATATCCTAAAATCAATTCTATGGCGTCAATTGTAAGGTTCATAATGAATTATAATACGCTTTAACCCCAGTCAAATTATACTTTTGCAACAGTCTTGACTGTTAAGTATCTTGACCAGCAATAAAATTTTTATTTTTTTAAAATCTTAATACGTCCGCTCTTCCCCGTTACGAAAATGAAAAAATAAAGTGGTTTTCTCAAACTTTATAAGGAATGACTTTTCGCCAAAATTATTATTTAAAATAAAACAAATTAAATCAAATAAATTTTGATGAATACATAGCCACAAACTTACGCGGTGTACGAGCTAATTCGCATAACAACTTTGCCAATTTTTTTAATATAGGTAACCCGAACTTGCTGTTAGGGCATTTAAGAAAAGAAAAAATTATTAAAATCACTATAAAAGTAAGTAGGTACATAAATGTACATAATTTAACAAAATAATAGGTACATTACATTCGATAGAGTTACAAAGAAATTTCATGTGAAATACTATGGGAAAGAGCGGATTGCAATCTAAAACCTTAACTATAGGTTTTTTAGGCTAAGGTTTAGAAAGTACCCATTCCTCGGAGGAAGGCTTGTCCTTCCTCCGAGACCCATTCGTTTTAAGGCTTCATTTTTTTTTACAGATAGCTTATATTATTAGAAACCTATATACAAAATCTTATTTTTAGGAAACTTATGGTTTTTGAGATATAATTATTTAAAAATCAGGAAAAAGACGTGAAAAAATCGACCATTTTGACACCTTCCTGTCATTTTGGCGGCCATTCGCGTTTCGTTTTAAGAATTACTACATGTAATGGTATTTAATAATTATAAAATATACATAATATTATCTATTTTGGTACAAAAAAATCAAAGGTCTTATATTTTATGAAAAATACATATAATACGTAATTTTATTTATTATTTGATCGCAAACTTTTACGTAGTTATCATATTTTGTGTGTAATTTGTAACTTGATGAAAGAAACGTGACGCCATTGTTTTTTTTTAGTATTGGCGTCATACTCTTCGCGTATTTGCCAGTGTCAAGTAATTTTCTTTCTTCTTCGATGCATGCTTGAGGTTAGGTTAGAATAGAAGGGGATGGCGGGGTCGAGTGAGCGAGCGTAGCGGGTTGGGGTGTACTTTACGGGACGCTTAAGCTAACCTAACATGTTGTAGTGCAAGTGTTGGACTCGAAGTCACTTGTCTGTGACAGAAGGTACATTAGGTTCGTTAGGTTGCTTTCTACCACGCACATGCGACGACGAGCGAAGCGAGGAGGAGCCAAGTCCTGTTGTAGTGCATGTGTTGGACTCGAAGTCACTTGTCTGTGACAGAAGGTAGATTAGGTTCGTTAGGTTGCTTTCTACCACGCACATGCGACGACGAGCGAAGCGAGGAGGAGCCAAGTCCTGTTGTATTGCAAGTGTTGGGTTAGGTAGTTAAGTACCCCATAGTGAAATCGTAACCTCAAAATACAAAAAAAACCGGCCAAGTGCGAGTCGGACTCGCGCACCGAGGGTTCCGTAAAATTTCAAGATTCTGAGTTCACGGGAAGCACCCTGTAGGTTTTGATTCCCTTGCAAGTGTCGAAAATTTGCGGCATAAATGGCTGTATCTTTTGATTGCGTTGGCTTAGAAGTTTGATTGTTTCACAGCTTCAAGGGACAGTAGAACTGAGTAATTGATATAAATTTCAGCTTCATACCTCTACGCGTTCCTGAGGAAAAGGGTCTTGACAGACGGACGGACGGACGGACAGACGGACAACAAAGTGATCCTATAAGGGTTCCGTTTTTTCCTTTTGAGGTACGGAACCCTAAAAATGGTCATATCTCAAAAAGGGGGGGTTCCGATGCCCCCCCCCCTCTTTTGGGAGGAGGTTCCCCCTCCCCTCCCCCTCCCCCTCAACCCCCCCCCCCTCGATTGCGTACTTTCTAAACCCCACCCGTATTTTATTATTCTAACCTAGAAAATATAATTAGAACAAGAGTGATAAGCACAAAAACCAGATTATGAATACTCCTTTTGGATACTGAGATACACACCCAAGGGAAAGAGCGTATTTAACAAAATCGACGCAAAATTGCGCACTTTTACATTTTGCTCTTCGGTACACGAGTTATTGCGTGAAACAACCACTGCAGTCTAAAAAATAAAAATTGAGGCACAACAACATGGCGTTATTGCCTGTATTGCCAGTATTAAAAAATAATCATTGGTTTGGGAGTTATTAAAACTATCCGCTCTTTCACCGATCTGCTCTTACCCCAACAAACTCTAATGCCACAAATGGCGGCCTTATCGCTAAAAGCGATCTCTTCCAGGCAACCGTAGGATGGAGAGGAAAATATAAAAAAAGACTAGACGGGGTGTACAATAACGCGCACATGAAATTTGACTATAAAACAACAACAACTGGTTAACAAGTTATTTACCTATTATTTTATTAACATTAACATTCATAATCTAAGTATTCATTTACATAATCATTGTTAATTAACATCAATTTTGACAGCTCCGCCGTATCGGTCGCATCAACCATTGCGGAGAATGTGGAGCCAACTCGATGCGCTCGGCTGGGCCCTAATTCATTCTATGAGGACTATATACTATGTCTTGCTCGTAACACGGCAAGACACGGATACCTAAGTGACGTAAGGAATTCATCTGTCAACTTATCGTGCGCTTCGTGGGCACGTATTTTAACGCGCCACGTCTGGCGCAGTGTTGCCAACTCAGTGGATTTTCCACTAGATCTGGTTGTTTAGACTGGCAATTTAGCGGACAAATTTTGGTTTTAGTGGCTAGTGGATTTTTCTAGTGGCTTAGATTGTTTCATTTAGTGGTACGGCTAGACATTTAACCACCAGCACAATTTACATATCTACAGGAAAGGACTTGAACGTTTACATTACATGATGGGTATATTTTGGGTTTGATATGTAGGAAACACTCCTATGCTGTCGATTTCTTAAATTATTTTGATTATAGTCTTTATTTGTATGACCACTAGGTCAAATTTGATTTGAAATTAGAAGGTTTGTATGCATGCACAGAAATATACCATATACAGAAGTTGTAGAAGAAGCCGATTCTTCCGAAGATGATTTTTAATCTATATTTTGTTTGTCTTCTTGTAATTTTGTACCTAACTGAAATAAACTGATTTTATGATACAATTTAGGATAATGTTTTTTTTTTTGCCAAAAAGTATCTTGATAATGTTAGTGGTTTTGTGGTGGTTTAAAAGATAGCGAAACTTAGTGGTTTTCTGGTGGGTTAACAAATTTGTGGATTTATTAAAAATTTGTTGGCAACACTGGTCTGGCGCCAAGACACGATCTTAAAGTAACTACTTCTTGTATTCTGTGTCTGTGTAAACAATAAGTTTCAATTCAGTCTCCGAATAAAATTTGTGCTAATAAACGTTTATTGACGATTCTAAAAACCTGTTTTACAATAGAAACACCTAAAAATCGAAGCATTTTCGAAAACAAGAAGAAAAAAGGATAATATTGACTGAATTCAAGCCGACCGGCAATCGGCAAATCACTAGGTAGGTACCTACGCAACAAAAAAGATGAACCGACAAAACCTGCTGAAAACAATAAAGCAACCTGTGAAGTGACAAATATCCATCTGAAAATAGTGTGAAAAGGCCAGAAAAAACAAAAAATATGTACATAACAAACCCATACATAACCTCAAATCCTACCTGCAATCATCAAATAAAATTATGGAAGAAGTGTTATGTATTGTAAAATCTCCACACAACCTCCTCTAGTATGGCCGGCCTCCATGGAGGAAAGCGGCCACAACCCTCATGCCACCTCCAACTCATGCCACACCAACAAAGAAACAAACAGAATATACTTGTGCACATATAATGTAAGTTCACTTGCAACAACCAGCCGAATGATACAAGAACATGCCAACGTTCCATGGTAAGAAGTAATAACAAAAATCAAGCTCAAATACAGAATAAGATGTTCAGATATAAGAAAGAAAACAAAAAAAAATTGGATGCTTTGCAACATAGACTAAAGCAGAAATGGAGATGGGCCGGGCACCTTGCATGGTTACAAGATAAAAGATGGACAAAGAGAGCAACTATCTGGAAAGGAGCACTAGGTAACAGAAAACAAGGAAGACCTGAAGACAGGTAGCACAAAGATATAGAAAAAGTTGCTCCGAACTGGAGGGAAGAAGCTCCAGACAGAAAAATGTGTAATAGGCTGGAAGAAGCCTTTACCTAGAAGGGGTCATATAACCTATATAAATAAAATAAAATGTAATTTGACTTATTATTTAGTAACCAGAAATGTTATAATACAGATAGGTATAAATAAATAAAATTAGCATTAGTTGTAAATGGGTAGTATAATTAGTTTTGAAGTAGTTAAATAATGTTACATGTATTATAAGGTTTTAAGAATAAAAAGGCTTTTTATTTCAATTCCTTAATTAGCATAAATGTATTTACAGTTACCCTGTTAAGAGGGGAATTAGGGTGTAGCTAAAATTAAAACTAAATATTCTAAAATTTAAAACTTAATATAAAATTTATTATCTCGAATCTTGTGGCCTGTGGTTAACTAATTCTAATAAAATAAGTAAGTATCCTATCCTACTTCAATTGTAAGTTTAGGGGGACATATTCAACATAATATGACATTTTTTAATCTTATATGTGGTATAAGAAAGCGATTAGTGATTCATTGTGAATGGTGTTGTTAAATGTATGATCATTCAATTTGGACCCATCACCTAGTTGTTGCAAGCCCAGCCCAGTCAGCCGTTAAAAGGTGGCTCTGGCTCAGCAGGGATATTAGGCCGAATACCTGAAAGACCATAGTGATATGGCTTCAGGCCTCGACCAAACCCTGCAGGGGCGGGTGGCCCTTTGAACGGGCTGGGCTATTTTATTATCAGTTTGTCTTTAGTGGTTGTGGGACTATGGGTTTTGGCTTCAAAGCTCTGATTACTTTGTCTTGTATTTGTCTATCAAATAATATTTTTACAATTCTTATATGTACTGGAGGGAATTTCAGCCCTATTTGTATTGACACTATAGATAGATTATCTATCTATAGTGTCTAATAAAAAATAGACTATCTATCATAGATAGTCTATTTTTTAATTCGAGATATTTTTGGTAAACAAAGGTGTTGACTGTGCAAAATAACTGCACGAAAATCGTGCAGTTACTATTTTGTCGATTTCACGGTTTTTATTTATCTTATAAAAATAAGGCGATAGCTAGAATTATTCAAACAATTATGCAGTATTGACTTTTATACGATTGTTCTTCTAAAGAAAATTAAAATTATCTAAATCTTTTTTCGTGCAGTTTTTTTTTGTATACTTCAACACTACAGAGACGCGGAACATTTCGTAGAGTCGCCATATTATTTACACACACAGTTAAAAAGCCACTTTGCACTCTTGTATATCAAATAACTATTCTAAATATTTTTTCTTCTTGCGTTAGGTAAATAATAAAAACAAGCCTTAATAGTTTATACAGAAATATAAACAGGTATTTGTTTTTTTTTTACATGATATAGGCTTACGCTTGACTACAACTAGCCTGATGGTAAGCAATGTTATAGTCTACGATGTAGCGCGCTTGCCTAGAAGAAACCGGTTTACTCTCGACTTAAAAACCGACAAATTATAGTTCAAGGGGAATAGAGATTCGGGCAAGGAGTTCCACAGTTTGGCTGTTCGCACGATGAAAGTCGAAGCAAAGCGCTTGGTGCGAGTCTTTGGAACCTCAACTGTATAACGGTAGGTATAAAAAAAATTCCAAAAGGTTCCACACATCTGACCTGCCACATTGACAGTGACATATCTTGACAATTCTTTGTTTACAAAAAATATCTCGAATTAAAAAATAAACTATAATTATCTCAATGCCTTGATTGATTGAATGCCTGAAGGGACTAAAACAGTATATTATTGTTGCTTAAATAGATTTTTATTACTATACACTTATCACTAACCAACAAAGAAATCTCATGGGAGATTCAATAGTATGCCTATTTTTACAAACTCATGAAGTCGAGCGCGTTCGGCGCCATTCGTGACTCCGCAGTAGGTAGTCTGTCGCGAGAATCAAGCAAGGTGAAATCAAGTCTGTCATCTGTGCCTGTCGCTCAATGACACTTTTTTTAAATAATTTATTCATGACCATAGATACAAAGTCCTTCAGTTGATTTTTCTTTTTAATTTATTTATGGCCATGGATACAAAGTCCTTCAGACGATGACACAGACTTTATGGTGTTGCCATAAGTAAATAGAAATAAAAATTGTGCAGTTATAAAAGAGGATGCACGTGCACTGATGGTTTTTCTTTTTAATGAAGAAACTGTAGGAATCGAAGTTTTTTCTAGCGTGGCAACTGTTTACCTTGCCCTATGCTAAAAACCTAGATAAGTTTATATTTTAAATCAAACATAATTGTTACGGGATAGGGGCTGTTTTTAATCAAAAACACAATGCCATAATTTATCCAATAGTATGCCTATTATTCAATAGTATGCCTATTTTTACAAACTCATGAAGTCGAGCGCGTTCGGCGCCATTCGTGACTCCGCAGTAGGTAGTCTGTCGCGAGAATCAAGCAAGGTGAAATCAAGTCTGTCATCTGTGCCTGTCGCTCAATGACACTTTTTTTAAATAATTTATTCATGACCATAGATACAAAGTCCTTCAGTTGATTTTTCTTTTTAATTTATTTATGGCCATGGATACAAAGTCCTTCAGACGATGACACAGACTTTATGGTGTTGCCATAAGTAAATAGAAATAAAAATTGTGCAGTTATAAAAGAGGATGCACGTGCACTGATGGTTTTTCTTTTTAATGAAGAAACTGTAGGAATCGAAGTTTTTTCTAGCGTGGCAACTGTTTACCTTGCCCTATGCTAAAAACCTAGATAAGTTTATATTTTAAATCAAACATAATTGTTACGGGATAGGGGCTGTTTTTAATCAAAAACACAATGCCATAATTTATTGTCTTTAATTTGACGATGTTGACACACACACACACGTACGTAGAGACTACGTAAAACACTAAGCACACACATTTACTACACAGTACCTGAGACAGTACTTCACTATGCACTCGCACACATTTAGGTATCGCTTGATTGTTCGCCTCGATCGCTTGATTAAAACTGACTCCGGCCCACCATCAGTGGGTCGTCCGCCAGTCCCCAAGGGAGAGCTGGTAGGGCCACAGACACGAGCAACTATTTGCTTCTTCCGCTGACACTTGTATGAAGATACTCGTACCTACGAAAACTTTACGTCGGTAGCACGGTAAAATTACCGTGTCGGTAGGTACCGTAAAGTGGGGTTATTTGGTACATAATTTTATGAAAAATAATATTTTAACAAGATTTAATAGAGATAGTCGTGTCATAATAACTGTTTTTCAAAGATCCTAACAGTAGCTTTTCTTACTGGTAGGTATTACCATTCGTATACGCAATGCAATTCCAAAGATATTACTTTTCTAAAGTGCTGTTCCAATTATCGCAATATTGGGACTATATTTTGAAACTTGACGAAAATAATGAAAATTTTCAAAGTTTTTAGTGAGTTTTGATTTGAACAAGTCATGCGATATTTGGAACCATAATAACGTATCTGAACATATCAAAATAGTGTGATCTTCATTAATATTTATCTGTAAAATTCGTACTTAACTAAAAATGTGGCGCAAATATATTTGGGGCTATTTGGAATCAGTATGGAGATTCGAATAAACTTTAGTAAAGAATGTAGGGTGAATTTGGAACAATTTAAGGAGAGGTCACTTAAAAAAATAAAAAAATATGTTGTTTAATTAGGTAGGGCATAAAGAAAAGCCTAAAGATAATCTAAGTGCTCCACTTAGATTATCTTTAGGCTATTCTTAAGATTTTCTAAGTGCCCCTTTTTATAGTAGTTAGAAGTAGTACTTATGTTTAGTTTTCCTTCATTTGTTTTTATATATTATTATTGTAAAGAAGGTTACCTAATAGATAGGTACATTTGTACCTAGTTTAGATTATCATGATCATCCACAGCCGGTTATTTTATACTGCTTGGTACAATAACCTATTGCTGCTAAACATAGAAGATACTTCTATGCTGCTAAACACAATGATATTCTATAAAAACTTGAGGGCTAAACATATTTTTTCAGTTTTTCCTCGAGAAATATGTTAAGCAGCATAGAAGTATCAAAAAGACATAGAGGTTTCGTCACTTTGACTAAACCTGTCCGTTTTAATGTTGATATTGTAATAACTTGATTTTTTTACATATTATACTTCGTGCAATAATATTATCAATAGGGTTATTTAATTACTTTTTGATATATATATCCAGAATTTTTTAAAATCAAATAAATGATTTATCGTGCAATAAATTTTCTCGACATGGTAGCTATGACGCCGCTGTATACGTCGCGTTTGCGTCATCATAGCAAGAACAACTTTCAAACCCGGCGGTAGTGGAGCGGAGTACATGTATTATTTTTGTAACGAACTCTAACTAAAGTATACATTCTAAATGTTTCTAGTAACGGAAAATTAAGTACAAACTGATTAGGATAGGTACGTACGTGCGACATCTAAATGTGCAATTTAAGTGTTGTGATAGTGTATTGATAATGTCTAATGAGCTAAAAAACTACGTTAACATCGATCTTTAGTTGTATCGCTCTTTGTATACACAAATAACCTGACATTATGAATTAATAACTGTATTACATTTGCAGGTTTCATAAAGAATCTTCGCCATCATGGCGTCGGACGAACAGTTTTCACTATGTTGGAACAACTTCCATGCGAATATGTCAGCAGGCTTTCATGGCCTGCTGTCTCGTGGAGATCTCGTTGATGTTACACTGGCTGCCGAAGGCAGATTACTACAAGCACATAAATTAGTTCTCTCAGTATGCTCGCCATACTTCCAAGAGATGTTCAAAATGAACCCGACGCAACATCCAATAGGTAAGAGATTTACATTCAACTGAAAGTTTATTGCACCATTAACTCCATACTAACACCGCCTGTTTTGTTTCAGTATTTTTAAAAGATGTTAGTCATTCAGCGTTAAGAGACTTATTACAGTTTATGTATCAAGGAGAAGTTAATGTTAAACAAGAAGAATTAGCGTCGTTTATTAGTACTGCGGAACAGCTTCAAGTCAAAGGTTTAACCGGCAATCAAAACGAAGAAAGTTCCACGCCATCTAAACCAAAGCCGACCTCAAGGCCAGGCCCGAGGTCGTCCCAACAAAGGCAATCTGTTACGACTAAGTTAGAGACTGATTTAGATTCTAAGCCCTCCTTAACGCCAGTAGCAGTTAAACGACCAAATAGGCCATCGATAGCATCTAATAATTCATCATCGTCACAAAGCGGACCTGCGAAACGAAAATGTGTAGACCCGTTAGAAGCTGGACCCTCTGGATCTGCTAAAGAAGAATTCGTAACGATACCAGACGAAGATGAAAATAACGCAGTTGCACCCAAAATGGAACCGGAATTTGTTAATGAAAGTATGTGGGATGAAGACGAAGGCGACACTAACAATGATGAAACAAATTTCGGCGAAGACGACTCTAACATGGAAATGACTGGTACGTGTTGTAATGAAGACAGATTTTATGATTTTCTATTACTATCTAATTGACAAACAGTTATCATTAATGTTTAAATTTGCAGGTTTTGATGGCTCTACAACTGGCGATGGTAATATTACTGGAGGCGAAGGTGGCGCAGTAGGCGACGCACAAGGTAGGTTACCACACGAAAGTTCTTCACGGAGGCTAATGGTATACATTTCTTTTTACCATAAGGCTCCGTTGAACTGCATTGAAACATGAATGATTCATTTGTGATCAATGCAGTTCATGTATTTTATATTAAATGAAATTTGTAAGTTAGTTTTAAGTATATTAGTTAGAACGTAGTATTATCTTATTAGGTAACGGTAAAAATGTTGTAGTGATAGTAAAGTGGTAAAGTAAACAGTAAAGCGGTAATTAATGGTACAGGCAAGGAATGGTAAAGTGGTAACTTAATGAAATAGGGAAGGTATCTTGTAAAAGTGGTAACTGGTAAACGAGGAAAGACGACGATACGAGGTAAACCGCTATGCAACGTCGAAGGAATGTAAGTATAGTCGTATAGCGCAGGATGAGCTATACGTCCTGTAAGTATGATGAGCTTATGAAAACTGGGACGAAGCGACAAATCTCAGATGGGCGAAAGGGAGGTATTGCATTCAGTAAATATGGCTTGTCGCTCTATTGATAAAAACTGGTTCGTGAAAACGCTGGTCTCTAAATTAAGAGCATAACCGCACTGTTGTTAGACACAACTAGACTAATTCTGAAATACTACTATGGTGCTTATTAGGAAGGATTATGTAATGGTAACTATTGAATTGATTCCTGAAGGTACCGTAAAATGAGGATTTTAACTAGTTACACTACATATTATACAGTATAACAAAAAGTCTTGGTAGTAACACTGTCCGGTATATGTAACTGATTCGATAAAAATAAAGGTTGGTCCAAGTATGTAGTTATACTTTTAGTTATGAGAGCGCGCGGTTTACAAAGGCATAGGTTATAAATAATTGTAGGTATTTGACGTAGGGATATTTAGACTACAGTAAGAACGTAAGAGTTCCAATGCTCCATAGGGAGCAGCAGAGAAGAATTGCTGCACTTGTCCTACATAGGTATTATAACTGCAGTTTTTTATACTTAGGTACTACAATTGCAGTTACAACAAGAACATCAGAATCTCTGGCTTGTTTTGTAGTATTGCAGCTCGCAATTTTTAATTAACATTCATATGTATGTACCTAATATTTTTATTGTTTCGTTTTAAGATTTTTTCTTGAGTAACTGGTACCTATAACCATTGTTTCATCGAAATCGACTTCATACATTTTTGAAAGTGCAGCAGTTCTCTCCTGCTCCCTATGGAGCATTGGACCTCCTACGTTCTTAGTGTAGTCTGAATATACGTCAAATAGGTATAACGATTATTTGTAAACCGCGCGTTCTCCGCCCTCTACCGCGAAAAAGGTTCACCATTTTATAAAAATATATACCTACCTATCAAAATTTGTAGAGAATTACATATGTATTCTACAATATTGATCATCTATACAAATAGCAATAAAACCCATAGGGAATGAGATATTTACAAAAAACCGATTTGTCAAGTTATGCCTTTTTAAATTACCTAGTTGGCTAATACTAAAGTTTGCCACCTCAAGCCGCCCCAACTGGTGGGGCAGATTCCACTAGGTAGTCTAAAATCTTGGTGGATTTTGCCTCAGCAGGGCTGGCCTTGTAAGTTTTTTTTGTTTATCCTATAAAATGTGTAGTTTTAAAATAAAACAAAAGCTAGCAAACTTTTCAGTAGATTCGATTTGAAGCTAGGAATGCAATCAATCCCAGTAAACATTTTTTGTATTTAGAAGGTAAATTCGGGTTTTAGTAAATAGGTATGTGGATAAAGCATTTGTAGATATATCTATAGGTAAAAAAAGTAGTTTCGTACACTAAAAAGAAAGAAAAAAATAGATTTTGTGTGTTTATGAAATAGTGTAACTACGTTATATTTGTATAACTAGGTCCTTGCATATATGAAAATGTAGTAAGTACTTACTATTTTGGTTTTGCACTTAAAATAAAACCAGTACTTAAAATAAGTAAAAATATAGATGGCGCCAGGAGTAGTGTTGATATGATAACAATATAAAAGTAAGTATATTCCGTTTCACGAATTAATTGCCACGCAAAAGTTGGATTTACAGTTATATATGTTACTATCGCTCACATTATTTCGGGATAAAAAGTACCTACATACCAAAAATCACCAAGATCCGTTCAGCCGTTTTTGAGTGATGAGCGTTTAAATAACTTCAACCCAAATCCACGCAGAACATTTAAATAGTACTTCCGGAACCAATACTGGATATATACAAGAAAGGGCCATACTACATGTCTTTACGAATATACAATAAACTGCCAAACTACATAAAAAAGGAACAAAATTTTAAAACTTTCTAAACCAAACTAAAACTATATTTTATACAGAAATGTTACTACACAATGACGAAAATAAGGAATAGGGTAATAATTATGATCTCAATGAAAATAGATTAATAATAGATAATACAAGAAAATATTGTACACATACTAGTTCAAGTTTATGATTTTAAAATTTATATTAAGTTTTTAGATTTTAAAATATTTAGTTTTAATTTTAGCTACGCCCTCATTCCCCTCTTAACAGGGTAAATGTAAATACATTTATGCTAATAAAGGCATTGAATTGAATAAAAATAAACAGATTTTTTTCTAGGTATTGTTGGAATGTGTTCTGTTATCAATTCGTAGTATGTATCTCCAAACATTTCTTTTAATAACTTCAATATTCTGAATTTCGACCCTCGCTAGTGGGTTCTCACGGCTTCGCTAGCATTAAGAAGTCCCCTATCCTATTTCACCCCTTTAAAAGTAGCATATCAAAAAATCCTTTCTAAGAGGATGCCTACGTCATACATCTACCTGCATGCCAAATTTCCGTCCAGTGGTTTGGGCTGTGCGTTAATAGATCTCTATATCAGTCAGTCAGTCACCTTTGAGTTGTATATATTTAGTTTGTTTAGTTCGTATAGATGATGACTTGATAATGACGTGAGTCCTTAGCTTTAACTAGGCTAACAGCAGGAAGAGGCGGAGCGCGCGCGGGAAAGGTTCGCAGAGCCTAACTCCCTGCCAAGAAGGCGCGGTGGCGGGCGGCGCTTGGCGCACAACCGCCGAATTCCATAAAGTCATAGAGATAGTACCTATAAGTAGGTAGGTAATAAGTAGGTACATACGTAGTTATGTGAACCTCTATGCATAAAGGGGACTCATGCAGGTCGGGGAACCTGTCGCCGTTAATAACGAGTCCCCACAGGATGCACGACGTGTCCTGTGTTCCGACACGTCGTCCAGCAGAAGGATGAGCTGAAGTTCTCCGAGACGGCACCTGATGCCGGGCCAGCATCGCCAGGGCTGGCGGATGAATGCATCGCGCCCCGTGGCTCTCGACCTGTGATGCGGAGGAGGAACACCCCAGGTAATTAGTGGGTATGCCGCCCAAGGCAGTGACTCTGACTCCCACATAACCACCCGCCCTCCCCGGCGTCGGGTGGTAGGTAGCTATAAAAGGTTTTCCTGCGACAAAAAAAAGGCACAAACAGCAACACATTTAACATATACCTATGAAATGAAATGCATTTATTTGCTCGAATATTGTCATACATTGATGTTAACATTTATAGAATCAAGAGTATTCTGCCGATAGGCGTAGAAAACTTGCTGTATCTAAACCAACAATCACCTCTATCTATTTTATATTAAAAAGTTAAACCGTTTTATTTGGTAATTTAGTATAGTTTGACGATGAAGCGAAGTAAGAGATACCTTGAAGTAAAAATATAATATTTATGTAAGTACCTATGTAGTAGATTCAAACTGTAGGTAATCTAATCTAATAATTTATAGTTAAGACATGTATCTACCCTAAACATAGACAATTTAGATATTCAACGCGTGTCAATGAGAAAAAATCTTTATTGCAACAAGTGGCGCCCCCATTTTTGCCTCTGCTTTAACTCCAAAGTAGAATTTAACCACATTAACTTTAGCTAGCGTATGTATCATATTCATTTATTTCTTCATTTGGGTTAAAACTAAACTTAGTTTTGCACACTTATGAATGTCAAATCTAGTACATAATAAATGATGCCAAAGCCATACTATAAAAAAATACATTTAAATTATAAAAACAAATTCAATAAGAATAATAAATAAAATAAAATTATCTAATACTAATATCTATGCATGTGCCCATGGAAATATTTTTACCAGCCCCTCGTATCTCGTGTACCTATATAGTCTCCTTGTTGAACCAATCAACACCCCCAATCTACACTACGAATTCGTGTACATACTTATCAATATTACACTGTTTTTTCTTCTATTCAAATAAACTGAATCCAGTGTTAGTATTTTTTTATCTATGACATGCCCTACACGAAGTCTCATCGACTCTGTGTTTACATACAATACAATTTCTGCGTAGATCGAAACGTTATTGCTATTTGTGGTCTTCCGTCTTGCTACGCCGCGAGTCTATGGTTTAATGCATTTGTCATTCGGTGATTGTTTACTATTTTGGGAAATAGTAATAGTTTTAAATGATGTCGTGATTAATATTAACCAATCCTCTAATTAATTAATGAAGTGACGATATTTAAATGTTGTTTTCCAAAATGTATTATTTATGTGGACCTAACAAACGACCCGTATCGGTGATGTTTACGTGAATTCTACAACTTGTTTCGTGTTATTAGAGTGAATCTATCATGAAAGTTGAATAAAAAGTGTTGTTTATACCTGGTGATTATTCATGCAGTATGTGGAATACCCATGAAACGAGAGCGGAGCATTGGGGAAAGTAACACGACACAAATGAATGCAGGTTGTCATCGAATGTAGCAGGTACCTCCTAACTCCTAATGCTTTTTATATGCAGAGAGATGTGTTAACATGAAAGTGAACACATTTATGTTCTATACTGATTATTTAAACACAGAAAATCAAATAATCATGATGCTTAGACTGCTAATTCCTAGCAGCTTGTAAACATAACCTACAAATACAAATGCTTTAACTCATTTTTATCATTCTTGCTTTTACAAGGTGCTATTTTATTTACCTCTCTTTCACAATGTTAAACGTATAATATTCACTAGAGACTGAATTTTAAACAACCATCCACATAAAAATTGCTGGTTGATTGATGACTTCAATGGTTGTATCTTTTTGTTTTACATTTCAAAACTACCCAGGAAGAAAATCATAGTAATTGGCAAATTTATATGTAGTTATTGAGTACTAGTGTGATAAATTGAAATAGTAAGTCATTCTGTGAACTTGTTCACTTGCACAGTTAGTGGCACATACTCTGGAGCCCCTCCACCATCTGATAGGGTCATAATAATATCACATAGTTACACCTGATTTATAGCCAATTTAATACCAATTTGACCAGCCATACTTGAAGAGATTTACTCGTAAGTTGCTAAATTTTTACTGTAAATGTCATCTATTATTTTGTTTTGCTAGGTTCACTACAGTAAGTCCTACACTAAGCTTGCTTGGTCCAAGATTTCTTTACTCATTAGGTATATTTATAAGTAACTGATTATCAGTAGTCTAACTACTGTATGCTACAGTGTGCTATTTCTGCAAGCTTTCACATTCCTTGGCAGTAACTATAAATACATCTTTCTAATTCTACATGAAAATGATAAGTGTGGCACAGTCCAATTCAATTGATAATAATAATATTAGTCTAAGTGATTATTTTATATTACATATGAGTAAGGAATACTCAAATTTGAATTAGTTATAGCCTTTTCCGTGGTATGTTAAACTGATCTTAAATTGTCCCACTAATATTGTAAGGTACAAAATCGGGAAAAATAATACTGTTTTGGCCTCATAGTTCCCTGGAAGTTGGGTACATTTTTGCTAAAAGTACTTAGTTCAGTAATGCAATAGAGCAGGGTCACCATATTTCACCTACATTGCTATTATCATCAACTTGTATGACGGTTTTGATTAGCTATTGGGAGCCATTAGGAATTGAAGAAGGGAGTGATTCAATTTGCTGGCTCATGAAATTTGATAGATGACAGCTAGACAGATGTTGAACGTGCAATATGATGAAAGTTTAGATTTAGTTGATCCCACCAGAAACGTTCTGTAAAAAACTAGCCAAGTCTCGATGGAGCTGCTTGTTTGTTACTGAGATTTCTTTATTATTATTGTCAATGTTATATGACTGGCTGTTGAACATTCTTTATTATGTTAGTGGGTACAAATCAAAGGCCAAATCACACAACATTAACTATAATAATAAGGAAATTGCAGTAACAAACCTTAGACTTGGCACGACCTTGTCTAGATTTCATTACTTTTTAGAGATAAACAAGCAGCTCAATCGAGACTTAGCTAGTTTTTTACAGATTGTTTTTGGTGGGATTTCACTACTTTTTGTAGAAACATGGGCTTAATAATTTATGTAAAGAAGATGTGTCCCACTATGCTGGATTTTTGCAATGTCATTTGAATAGTAGAAAAGGGCTAACCCTTACCATTATTATAGAATTACTGAAATGAAGTGGCCCACCAAGTTGAATGTTGAAGTGGAACAGTTGCTTACCTTGTATAAAGCACAAGTTCGGTCGTGCATGGAGTATTGCTCGCATCTTTGGGATGGATCAGCAAAATACCAGCTAGAGGCGTTGGATTCGATTGAAACGCGAGCTAAGAGGTTAGTAGGTAAAACCACCATTAAGAAGGCAAAACTCCAAAGTTTGGAACATCGCCGCAAGGTGGCCAGTCTGTCGGTCTTTTATCGAATACATTTCGGAGAGTGTGCAGAGGAGCTACATAAACTGATTCCCTCAGCTCCCTTTTATAACCGAACAAGCAGAAAGTCCGCAGGTAGACATCGTTTTATGGTGGAAGTGCCGAAGTGTCGAACGCAGCGATTTGCTTCTACGTTTATTGTACGGACGGCAAAGCTCTGGAACACTTTACCAGAAGCTGTGTTTCCTGCGAACTACAATCCAGGGGTTTTCAAATCTTGAGTTAATAGGTATCTTCTAGGTAAACGTGTTACACCCTAGGCTGCAGCAATGCTTAACATCAGGCAGGCTGTAGTCAAACGTAAACCTATCACACGTAAAAAAAAAAAAAATTTTTTGTAAAGGTGGTAGGTATGTAATAGTTTGGCTGGGCTTTTGTGTTTGCTAATCAGGGTCACCAGGTACTCCATATCTTCGATTATCCTAGTTTTTATAGTTTTCCCTTTATGTGAAGATTTCATATGCAAGCTAAGGTAGCTTTCCTACTTGCACATTATTTTATTCTTATTATGCTTCTATTTTTAAGCAAATGTGTTTATTGTAGTAATATATCATACTTTAGTATGCTGAGAAAAATGCTTTTAATTTTATTCCATGATTCAATGCTTTGTTTTGTTTTATTTTTTCAAAGTAATGTAAGTAGGTATTTGATGTGGTACATCACACAGGGTAGGTACCTATAGATCCAATATTGTTGGCTCATCTGAAATTTATACTGAAAATCATATAAGTAAAGTATTTAACTACAACATAACTATGATGGTTATGGCGAAAAATAATTTGAGTACTTCATGTACCAAAATGAAATGTGTTAAGTAACAACTTTTACATTTCCTTCTTAGCTATCAATAATCAGATAAAGTACTTTATTTGAACTAAGGTTCACTTTTTGGTGAAAATTTGTGTTTTTCCACAAAACATGATGATAGGCTACATATACCTCCTAGACTTGTACTTGTTCATTTCTGAGGGTTCTGATTCACTCTCAGAACTAATTTGTTTGGGGAATTATCTTGAAGCTTTTTCTACAATATACAGATAACAGCGCTAGCATGACATAGAAACTGGCTAACTATAACTAGGTACCAGTCTTACTAACCTACATACCTATTTTATGTTCGATACATATTTATTTTGAATATATTCTATGGACAGTAATTGCAAATAGTGTTATACAATTACTATTGTATCCAAAATAAGAAAACCATCATAGCTGTATAAATAGAAAATGAAATCGGGTAAAAAGATAACAACTTAAAATAAAACGAATTATTGCATGACATTGAATTTTTAGGTACAAGAAAGAAACCTAAAAAAGGTCCCCTCCAATGTAGGGGGATATGTGAAGAGTAAAAAAATATATAAAAAATAGTGCAGTAGTTGTGTGTTTGTCTACGAAAATAGATATTTGACAGCGAGGGCCAGTTGTCTTGCAATGTGTGTATGTAGCTTTGAGATAAAAAAATAATCACTTATTTAATACTTAACTCCATATTTACTTACAAGTCAGTACAAAAATAAAAGTAAGTACCTACCTAAGTAATTTATTAGGTATTATGTTTACTTTAATAACAAGGAATAAAGAGTATTTGAACTTACTTAAGTATAATAATAAACATATGATAACTAAGATACAATATTTTAATAGGTCAACAGGGTATTTATTGAAAAAAAAAACGTACAAAACAAATTTTACTAATAAAAAAAAAAAACTTGAGTAACTTATAAACTAAAACTTATAATAAACTTAAAACACCTATAAAAAAAGTATATCTGTAGGCAACGTTCCCAGCATGCTGGCGGCATTGCCACGTTGGATGGCAATGCTTATCCTTTGCGCCAAGAGTGTGCCAGCACGCTGGTCACGGGTTGCCTGAACTATTTGTTCTACTAAAAATTTATAAATTTTATGGCCCTTTAAGGATAAGCATTGCCATCCAATGTGGCAATGCCGCCAGCATGCTGGGAACATTGCCTACAGATATACTTTTTTTATAGGTGTTTTAAGTTTATTATAAGTTTTAGTTTATAGGTCAACTAAATTTTTTATAATTTACTTATTTACATAAGTACATATAAAATTTGTACATATAGGTACATATATGTATGTACAAATTTTCAAAACAATCTTTATAGAAATTAATCTAGTCTATAAGTACATTATTTACACAAAGTCAATTATATATTATGTTCATACTAATGGGTGCCCACGGCTTCACTTACATTAAGATGTATTATTATTGATCAGTTAAAGTTTCATACAAACTTGCAACCTCTTTTTCACCCCCTTAGAAGTGGAATTTTCAAAATGCCTTAACAGATGGCTACATCATGGTAACTTACAGCCAATCCAAATGCCAAATTACAGCCAATTCAATTCAGTGGTTTAGGCCATGTACAGATAGATCAGTCAGTCAATCAGTTAGTCACACATAAATGTCCACCCTTGAGCTTGTCTGCATAGCACATCTGTGATAGAAAAGCACCCTTAGACTCTTGTAAACCATACCAACTGCTATAGTTAGTTATACAATTTAATTTTGAAGCCAAGGCATACAATTCTTATACATAAGATACTTAGATCTATAATACTACACATTTTGGGTTAATTTATTGTCCTTGTCAAAGAACTGCTCATTTTTAGGCACAGCTGATAAATTCCACGACGTGTAAATGTTCTAAACTATATGTTGTTATCACTCATGACCTTGTGTGCCCTTAGATAAGAAGGGTGTACTTACTATGTGTAAACTAAAAGATAGCCAATAACATAGTTGTTAGAATGTTGTACCTACTTCTGTGTTAACTATAACTTGATTAGCTTCTTACTTATAACATTATTATTTTTTACAGATATTTACTTACTTATTTCTACTGTTTTGTTTCAGTATGTACTAAAGACATATTTATGCAATAAATAATATTTGACTCTGCAGCATTTTTTTGTTCTATTGCTCCCCTTTGATATTTGATTTCTTCAATATATTATGTCTTGTATATTTGTTTAACTGGCATTCACCACTAAATGTTTTTAATAGGTTTACTACGCATGACACAAATAAAAGGGGAACTACATTTCATTCAAACAAAAAGTGGTCACCTTCAATTGATACATGAGCCCTACATATTTGTAACGGACAGTGTTCGGAGCGGGCGGACATTCTGGAGATGCATGGAGTACGGGCGGCGGTGTCGGGCCAGGATCACCTCCAAGAACAATGTGCTCAAAGTTACCAACCCTGTGCACAACCACGACCACAACCATTCCAAGAAAATATTACGGAAGTACGAGCTGGGAGAAGTAGTCACATGTCCGACAGTGTAACCACACCCACTGCAGTCAATGCAATTGATATTCTTTTAGTGCCTACATTGTGTAGGTGTCTGTGTATATCTTTGTAATTTTTTCAATAGTATTCAGTATAATAAAACAACTGTGATGAAAACATTAGAACAGGGGATAATACTGACTAGTCAAAAAGTTTTTGTACAAAAAATATGAGATCATGGATTACTTAGTATGAATCTGCTTGAAATATCACCATTAATTCTGTATCTATGGAGGTAAATTTCCCATAGCTAGTATTGTCCCTTACTACAAAAGTTGGCTGAGCAAAGATTTTGAGTTCAGAGCAACAGTCTGATGCTGTATGGTATACTTACTTATATGTACACATACATATTTATGTATGTGTACATGTCTGATTATGACTTTCTGTGTGTGTGTGTAGCCATATTATCACTTTATCTGTGAAGTTTGGGCCAGTCCAACTATCACTATTTTAGTTCAAGGAGAACTGCTAGAAAATGATAGAATTCATTAAAAAAATATGGAATTCTTCTACAATAATTATTATTCGTTGATTGACATGTTTTAAAAAATATGGCTATGTGATGTGACATGAGTGTTACCAATAATTTAATTGGGTACACCTGATAAAAAGAAATGCCTAGTGTTTGTGATGAAATAGTGTTAAGAGAAAAATATAGATGTATGTGGGTATCAATAAAATGAGGAATGAAATTAATTTTATGGGAATTTTTAACTAACTAATAAGTGTTAAACTTATTTCTGTAGGTACACAATTTCAAAAGTAATTGTGTAAAAATAAAATTACTGGCTCACATCTTGTACCTTATGTCCATAAATAAATGTAGATGTCTCGAGTGCTTGCCAGACACATACTTGTATTAAATCAAATCAGTGAATGACATCAAATTAGCTATAGTAACTGATGTGGTTTCAATATCTACAATATCTTATGTTCTGGTTATTGATGAGTGGTGTATAAGCATATGTACAGCTATACATTCATATACTTAATACAAGTATGACGAGTATGTTTGTATTCAACGGGGTATACATGAGATCTAACAATGTGGTGTGATGATCGATTCATTCAAAATTAGACTGAACTAAGTAACTTTAACCTTTGCTATATTATACATATCTGCATATGCTGTTAAAGTATATCGATTGAAAGATCATCTTTTGCACTTTGGTTCAGTTCAATATCTTATCAGTCCACCTTGAAACATTAGTATTATGCCGTCCCTGCATTACTGGCGACCCGCAAGCACGGGTAGTGTGACTATCGGCAGCAGGGGCGGTGTGTGTGTGTGTGAGTGACGTGGGTGTATGTGTGCAGCCGTGCAGGTGCGCTGGTGTGTGACGCGGCGCGGCGCGCCGGCGTTGCTTCTGGACGGGTATGGGTTCGTGGCGCGCAAGCGGCGCGGCGCGCGCGTGTACTGGGCGTGCCGCGCGCGCCGCGCCGGCTGCCCCGCGCGCGCCACCACGGCGGCCGGCTTGCTGCGCGCGCCTCCGCGGCCGCACAACCACGCGCCGCCCGCCGCGCGCCACAAGCACCACGCGCTCGAGAGTCTCATCGAGACCATACCCCGAGGGGCCGCCGCAGACCTACCACTATTGCACAATTCTTGCCTGCCAACCGGTTAACCGTTTCTACGGCAGATTATGCGCACGTAACTAGTTGCAGAATTTTGTAGTTAGGCAGCCCTTTGTATAATAATTTCAGACCTGTACCATGGGTCGCATGGAATGATTAAATGTATGACCATAAAATCTCGCTTTCATTGTAAAAAAATTGTCCTCCAATCTTTGTAAAATTTTCCGAATAAAATCTTTTTGTACTAGATACGAGTAATGTCGACATTGACGTTTATACATAAATACAAGTTGACGTAAGGCGCTAGGTGTAGATGGATTAAGCGGTAGCGTATAGTGAAAAGCCATATTTTGCAGTGGAGTTCGTGATATCGAACCGCGGGCGGCGGCATATGCGGCTTGGAGGGTTCTCGTTCTACGCGGAGAAGGTGTTCCCGGAGAAGAGCAAGGTGCGGTGGCGCTGCACGCGGCGCACGTGTCGTGCGTACGCGCACACGCTGCACGACCGCATCTTCGCGCTCAGCAACAACCACTCGCACGCGCCGCCGGCTGCGCCCGCGCACCGCTCGCTCGCGCACGCGGCCTTCGCCGCCGCCGCCGTCAAGGCGGTATTAGACGAATAGAGACGCCTACCAACATGCGACATTATGCACGTACATACCAACGATTGCTGAATCTTTTCAGAATCGAGCAACTTTGAAAAGACACTGATTATTATAGTCTGTGTCTTGTAATACAGGCTATTGTTAAATCAGTCTGGTAATTCTTCGACATTCCGGCCTCGTATCGTTGTCCTACCCCTAGCCACCGACACTTCTTCTGTTGTCCGTTTGTTAAAAAATATTTTAATCAGTCTTCATTACACTTGTGTGTTCTACTTTTTGCACTGTTTCATGTCAATGTGTTGGTAAATATTTTAATATTGGAAAACTATGCACAAATTTATTCTGTGCCAAAAATTACAAATTCCACAATAAGATAAAATTGTTTCCGATATTCTGACTTGTTTGCATCGGGTCTTAATAGATATTTATTTGAAAAATGTTTATGTGTAATTGAAGATTGTTGATATTGAATGGAAAGCCTGCCTATTTTAATTGTGATTGGTGATATGAATGAATTAAGGTACTTACAAATTAAAAGACAATGACACTAAGGTGCAGTAGTTCGTGCGAGTGATTTTCTTACAAACTGCTGTATAGTTGGACTCTTACTTTTATGTCAAGAAGACAGATGATACTGTATAATTTCGAATTGTAGGGATCCAAACAAAGTCGAGCTCCAACAAATGCGTCTTAATCGTATTATTAGTATCAAGACGGTTGGGTTTCTCATACATTTGTATTTCATCACTTAATCTTATAGTGTTACTAAGTAAGTACCTACTGCAACACTTTGTATGAAAATACGTTCGCTACACTTCACTCGATATCTAGTCAATGTAGATAGTACGCTCGTAGCATATAATATTATAAGTAGATTAGAATAGTTGACAAAATTAGCGTGTTGTGATTATTTTACCCAGTTCTCAGTGGTGAGTTTTATATGTAAATATTTGGGGTCCTAAGTACATACATACTTTAATCATGAATGGTGCTAGGCAGTCGGTAGTTGCTTCTCCCTCTAGTGAAAGGATTATGTCTAAAATGTATATTCGTTACTTTACAGTAAAATACCATTACATTCCCACTCTGATTACCGAAACTTTTTATAAATTATGTAATAAAATAACTTTAACTGAAATAGTTACCTATTAAATACTTATTTCTTGATGAAAGTTAAATAATGCAAGATAAAGGTATAAAAGGCAGTTTAAATGCGTACTTAGGGGTCTTATTACTAAACCTGATTTAACTATTTATTCAGAACTTTGAAAATACTAAGTCCATTTTTGTAGTTCGAAATTTGTCTGTGTACTAGCTGACAGTAATTAAACTGTCAAAATGTTACCAATGATAATTTAACGTTGACATTTTGATTGTCTGTATGTGATGTTGGAACAACAAGAACCTTATTTCTATTTTCATAGTTCTAGCCTAATACTTTAACCATGTTTTTTAGTAACGGATAGTGTTTATAACCGACTTCTCGATGATCTTCTTCATTAAGATGAAGTTTTTGTAGGTACCTACGATGATCGGTTTGGGCCTCCTAAATCCGTTTAAAAGCTTTCCTACCGTTACGATTCGTAGAGTTACATACATCGAGATGATTCTTTTTGGTTTGGGAGTGTGTCTATAATCAGAGAATTGGTCGAGTTATCAGAAACGGTTTTTGGTATCAAGATTTGGTCAATGGTCACCCGCATTGAGTTTGCGCGGCAATGAACAAGTCCATATTTTTAATTTACCCGTCGTGATTTGTATATTTGTAGATAGAATGCATATATTTAGGTGCTTAGATCTGAATTTTATTTTAATTACTTATTTATTTATACTCGGTTTTAATTACGTGTCACCCTTATAACATTAACTGGAATATTTATAAAAAAAAGTAGGTACCTACTTATCAGTTTTTGTCGAAAAACGTGTTACATACCTACTTACCTTTACCCAGACTATAAGTAATGCAGTTTATCCTTATTACTCATGTATTTGTAAATATACCTGAATAATATTTGCTTTAGAAATAAAAGTAAGATGCTTATTATATGTATACATTATGTATAACACTTAGCTACTTATAATATAAAAGAAACAATATCCTCCATACTAAGTTCTAAGTGTAGTAGTACATTAGCAGCTACTACGTAAGTTTTTCTATTTCTTATCATCTTGTTAATTTTGATGCAAGTAAATACCTACTTACAGCCTACTCATTATTATTTTTATCACATTTGGTGACTTTTTTGACAATGATTTATAAGGTTTTTTTTATCTAGTCAGCATTTAAATATTAGTTTTAGTTGGATTTACGGATCTCAATGATTAATAAATTAATATAACATAGTTAGTCAAGTATTAGTTACTTGATAAATGTACGTAAGTACGTATGTATATTTATGAATGAAAGTCGTTACTCCCAGGTTCACTTAACGTGGTATAGGAATGATTACACGCTCATAAAAATCCTATGCTTACTATTACATTATATACACGAAAATCAGTAAGCAATACCTTTATTATCAATATAACGAATAACTACAAAATAATGTACTTTGAGTGAGATTATAAAGTATCATATGATTTAAGAAAAAATACAGTTACATTAGTTATATTCCGCGGACATTGAATATAGACGCTGTATTATCATTTTTTGCTGTATAAATTCGGAGTTCCTGTATCAATTTATGAAAATGTACAATTTGTACATAATAGGTACAAATATTAAAAAAATCCAATACATATTTTTAGCTGTGGTTTTATGTATGTATTATCTTTAAAGGTGTATTAAGAATACCTACTGTACAAAATATAACTAATACAATAATAACATACTGGCATATTATTTTAATAACATGACGAGATATTCTGTTATAATTTGCTTGTTCTCTCAGGGTTAATTATCTTTCAATTCTAAAAAGTAATTTTCGAACGAGCCGTACCTCTAATAATGTATCCCTATTTGAATATTAATAATTGGGTGTATCAATATCTATGCAGAAATCTAGTTTATCAGCTTCAAAGCTACTAATAGCTTTTGTAAGGTATGAGTGTTGAGCATGCACGCGTGCGCGACCCAGGGTGCGGTGCATGACGTGTTGAGAGCTGCGTGTGTTGCAGGCGGCGGCGTGCGCCTGTGCGTGGGGCCGGGCGGGCGGCCGCGGCTGTGGGTGCGCGGGCGCAGCTTCTACGCCGCGCACACCATGCGCTCGGGCGTGGTGCGCTGGCGCTGCACCATGGGCGGCTGCGGCTGCAAGGCCTACACGCAGAAGGGGCAGCTGCACAAGCTGGTGGGCGAGCACAACCACGCAGGCCGCTGCGGCCGCCGCGCGCCCGCCAAGCACCCGCCCGCGCCGCGGCCCTCGCCGCCTACGCCGCTCCTCGTGCCCAGGATACATAGCATAGACTTCGACAACTTCGACCCCAGCGCCTGGCTTGTTCGCTACTAACTCATTAGAGAACTTCACGTCTAGTCAATCTCATTTTTTCTGAAAAATACCTCATAGTTTATAGAACCTTTTAAACTCCAGTTGAATGTACTTGTGTGTCGTTACGGCGTAACAGGTTTTAGTAAATTAAGACTAAATTTAAATTGAATTTATTTGTGCCAAATGAAGGATCTAGTCGCAATATTACAATTAAGGTGTTATTTTTTAAACAAAGTATGATTTTATTATTTTTGTTTTTTGTACATATGTACACACATCCTAAACAGTAGGTCTAACAGTATTTATAAAAATACTACGATAACATATTTCTACAGGTAGGGTATTAATGTAAGTCAGGTTCAGGATGTAGAGTAGACGGTAACTTTCGTGTCTTCCTATTTTAAGAAATAATAATGATGATCTCACTTAGACTATATATTAGAATATTATGTGTTAGTGGCAATATGCAAACTATTATCGTCTTTTTGAAATCAGTATACATTTATAATTTGGATCATTTGCTCATTATATAAATATACTTGAAAGTATATTGTTGCCAAAATAAAAACATTCTGTGCCAAGTAATTGCTCATAATCTCTTAGAGAGTAAATACTATTGCTCTGTTATTGATCATACAAAATAACTAGGTATGTCATGTAAAAATAAAAATATACTTCATTTTTTGGAATCGTGTATGTGTTACAATGAAATACAATTTTAACCATTGGCAGAGTTTTTTTATTAATACCTTACGCGTTGCAATAAAACTTTGAAAGAATCAATAGATGGTTTTTATTTATACTTCTCTTACGTTGTCATTGAAATCACATAAAGGTATGCTCGGATAACAATCAGGAGTAAGTATAATAAATTAGTCCTCAGTGGAGATATCGACGAGATTAGTGATATATTAGAGTTAGATGCATGTTAGATAGTGTGTGTGTCGTATGGTGTAGTGACCGAGGCGCGTGTGGTTGCAGCTCGCTTCATCCGCGCGGGCAAGGGGCGCCTGCTGTTGCACCGCGGGTACACGTTCCGGCTGAAGAACAACCTGGCGCACGGACGCAAGCAGTGGTACTGCTCCTCGCGCCTCACCTCGCGCTGCCTCGCCGACGTGAACACGGAGGGCCCCGAGGGGCACGAGCGCATCGTGCGCTCGCGGTACGCGCACAATCACGCGCCGCCCAACGTGCGCCGGTTCGCGGACGGGCGCTACGTGGTGCGCACGCCGCACCAGTCCGGACACCGCGCGCCCGCGCCGCTGGACCCGCACCACCAGCTGCTGCAGCTGCAGCACGCGCTGGCGCTGTACGCCGCCACGGCGCACGCGTCGGCCACGGCCGGCGCCGCCGCCGCGCCCGCCACCCTCTCGCCGGCCGGCGGCGCGCGCCGCTCGCCCGCCCCGCCGCGCCACTCGCCCGACGGCCTCCCGCCGCCGCACGCCGCGCAGCCGGTGCCGCTCCTGGTGGACACGCCCTTCAAGGAGGAGAACTGAACCACTCCTCCGCGCGCCGCTCTACGATTTTAACGATGTACCTACCGTAACGACTTGACTATGACAATGATTGTAACTTTCGAGTATTCGATATTTTCTAAAAGCCTATTGGCGTGCGAAATTATAGCATAATTTATTTAGGTTTAACGATTAGCGTAAGCGATTAGGGGACGAGGTGTCGATTTAGTGTAGGTTTCGACGATGGCTATTGTTGGTTGTTCGATATCAGTGATGTGAATGTGAGGTGTCGTGTATCGATGTTGGCGACCGATGAAGCGCAGAGCGGTAATGCACTAGGCTAGAGGGCCTCTCGGGGCCCGCGTTATCCGTATAGGTGTGGGATATTTATCGAATCGAATAGGATTAGTAAGGATGTTATCGTGTAGGAATAAGAACTTCTGAATGTATAACGGTGTCAGCTCGTATCGATGTCAGGCTTCAGGCAGTTGGTTATTATCTGGAATAGTTGGTTAGCACGCAGTGGTACCGCGAGCACGCCGGTCACGCGACGGCAGGACAGGAAGGCCCGGCGCCGGCGCAAGTCGGGGCCGGGCGACGCGACGGTGACTGATCGAGGCGGATTCGTTCCGAGATAAGCAATACGGTGCCCCTGGACTGTACTTAGAATTACTTAATTTATTTTGAGAATGTTGACTTTACATTTTTCGGATACTTTTTGCTATTTAGACATTTAGAAGTCCGCCTCTTTAATCTTTAAGAATTATACCAGTAGTTGTTGAAATTGTCCAAAGTTCACGGTGTCTTGGGCGCGCTGTCGCGATCGTAGCGTTTGCCTTAGTCGATGTTGTGCTCTTTAGGATCGGTTTTAAGTACTTAAAGCTCAATCATCTACCTCTTCACTTTTTATACGGGTTTTACATATTAGTTTAAATTATACAATTTATACAAGAATGAATACTCAGAAGCTTTACTCGAGTAAGGTGTTAGGCTAAGCTAGGTTAGACCGGGGCGAGGCGCGCGCCGCGGCGGCTCGCCGCGCAGGGTCCGGCGCGCGCACGACCCCGCTAATATTATCGAAATTCATCTACCTCTTTACTTAGTTTTAATTACTTGTATACACGGGCGTTCGCTGTTGACGAATTTTTAATTAGTGTGAATAGGCTCTATTTGAGACTGTTGCTGAATATATTTTATGAATTGTTTGTGTCTGTACTGCGTCGTTCGTTCGAGTCGCGAGCGACAGGAGCGTCGAGAACGTACGACTTGCGTACATAATATGCTACCTACTCTGATTTAAGTACAAATTTTATGAACTGCTTTACCTAATTGTTACTTAGATTTACTTGAGTTCTTTCGAGATGTAGTGTGCGTGTGAATGTATTTTATTATTTAGGTGTGATTGTAGAGCGTGTCAAACTGTTAGGTCGTGGAGGAGGCGCGGGTGCGGCGCGCGCGGGCAGGGGGGTGTCCCGCTGGTGCTGCACGTGCCACGACCACCCGCCGCACTGCTCCCTCGCGCAGCCGCACCCGACACTACTATAGCTTGCATTTACCACCGTTTGACACGTTCTATTGTACCTGATCAATTCTAAGCCAAATAATATGGGCGTCCCAAATATGTATGAAACCGTGGCGACTACTGAAATAAATCGTTGCATAATATTATGGAAGTTATTGTGTACAATATAATTTAGAGCGAAGACAATATTCGTCAATTATAAAAATACGATTTTACTTCTTAGTTGAAAATTAAGTAATCTAGGGGATTTTACATGATCTGTGTAAATATTGTTTTTTTTTGGTTGGGAAAATGAATTAATAGTCGTTTTTAAAAGTGTGAAGTAAGAAGTAGTACCGTACAGTGTACTTGCGTTGTTCACACGTGGTTAAGTTATTGTGAATCTCTGAGCGCTGCGCCGGCGCCGCCCGCGCTGCCGCGCACCACGGCTCGCCACGGCTTCATGGGCACAACGCCACTTTTTACTCTAATCAACTTATCTACCTCATTCGCTGTTAACTACTCATATTATAAAAGTCTTATAAATATATTAATTAATCACGGTAATTTTATACCTACTTAAAACATTACTTAATTATCTATATCATAAGGTTTTTTAGTTGAGTATGGGATACGTTTGTGGAATCATATTAAATTGTACTTATGAATTAACCGCTCGTTTTATTTCTCACTCACCCCCGCTATTTTATGTTATTAATCAACAATTTGTTATTTATCGCTTCGTCGACTAGTTATGTTAAGTTATAGAGCTGACTAATGTTTGGTCTTCAGGTATAACATTCCTGAAATCTCGCCGCGGGAAAGTGATAATGATGGTGAACACGTTTCCGTTCTGCGAGGAGTCGAAGCTGCGGGACAAGGTGATCTGGCGCTGCACGTCGAAGAAGACCAACTGCAAGGCGCGGATACACATGCTGGGCCAGAGCGTGGTGGCGGTGAAGGGCATGCACAACCACCCGCCGCGCGCGCTGGTCCTGCCCGCGGCGCGCCGCGCGCCCGCGCCTGCGACCGCGCCCGCGCGCAAGCCGCTCGACGCGCTGCCGCCGCTGCCCGCCAACACCCTGGACGCGCTCACCGCGCCTCTACACTATGAATGACAGACATATTGCACTCACACTTGCAACAGTTGCCACCTAATATTAATAAGTATTCGATATGTCTTATGAAAGCACCATATCAAACGCATACTTTATCATATGTTAACATTTTACGGTTTTACTTTTATTTTTATGTATTAGTAGTCTTCAAAAGGGTTGGAAATCTGTCCTTGGACGAGGTGTTCCTTTATTTCCATTCCAATTATAAAACAGTTCAATTGATCTGTAATCTGTAATACATTCCTTGCGTACGTTTATTATTTTTTAAATCGTTTAAAATTTTGTTACCTGTATAGCGTACGTATTTTAAACCGATCTCAAAAAAAGAGGTCATGAAGTCTTCTGAAATTTGTGAATATGTTACGCAATTATTCTGTTATTTATGAACCTATTTAAACCATTCATTTTTTATTCAAAGGGGAATGCTTCCCAGGAGGTTCCCTTAATATTTTTTCATTCGATTATGCAAACCAATTTTAACTTTATTTCTAAAACGATTTGGTTTTTGATACAGTCTTCTGTGATGTGTTGAGGTTAGATTAGTGCATGGTCTAGCTATGTGTTACGATAACAGCTCACCAGGGGCAGGGGGCGCTGCTGTTTACCTTATATCTTCTAAATTACTAGCCCGATTTTAATGCGGTTTTCTCTGATAGACTTTAGATTTGTTTAGTAAATGAATTTATGTTGACTATCTTATTATTCTTACTGGGCGGATAAATATTTGATTTTTCTGTATAGATAACTTTTAGCTATGTCACTTAATATGTTCATTCAGTGAAAGGGAAACTTCAGTTTTATAACAAATATCATGATATATGTATGGTATGTACCAACACAGTAGGTAGGTACATTCCACATTGGTGCTTATGGGAGCTGGTGATAACTAGAAACCTTTAATAATACTGCGAAAGTTATAATATTTGATAAATTTTATATGTGCTTACAGTATATAATATACCTACCTAAAAAGTATAAATTAATTTACCTATGAATTGTTATGTTTAAGATACTCACGGTAAGTTTATGATATTATAATAGGCATAGATTAAGATATAAGCGCACTGCAATTAATGCCAAGATGTGATAAGAGACAATACTGTATATTTAATCAAGTTTATTGAAAATTGCGAATATCTTTTTTAATGTTTATATAGTACTTATATGTTTTATGGATGAGCTCAACATGATAATATTTATAAGATGTTGATATTCGGCTGATATTTGTACATAGATAAGTAAACGTGCCTTCTGTAAGACAATGGGACCTATTTGTCAATTAATTTTAAATTGATGTACTGAACATTCCTCTAAAATTTAGCTCAGCAATTATTCGTACACCTATGGCATTTTAAATAAGTAATGTAAGACTTAAAAAGACAGTTACGTTTATGAAGAGTATTACTCCTTAAGATACAATTAAACATTTTATGTTATAACGAGAGTGTTTTCATTGCATCGACAAGTTTCAGTACTAGTTTGTGTCGCATACGTTAAGCAAGAATCTAGGAGAAAATGCGTGCATAGATTTAGCACAGCACCAATACAAATAACGCACGAGCACTCGCTCGCAACACCCCGCTACTGAAGCGTATGATCACGTCATTTTATGCATTAGGTAGATGTGAGCAGACTGCACTGACAGAGGGTGAACATGGATCTGTTGTTGCGATAGGTGACCAAGATGATGTGTATGGTGGGTTGCATTGTGGGGGCCTTATGACGTTCCGCTTTCGGCGCGCTTCGAGGAGGCAGGAGCCCTTGATATTTTCGGGAAAGTTCGCGTTTGTGAAGGAATTAGAAATCCCGAACGGCAAGGCTCGCTGGAGGTGTAACCACGTGTCCGGGAACTGCCCCGCCGACCTCTACACCGAGGACGGAGATGTAGTGCTGCTGCTCGACAGACACACGCACACATGAAGATGTACCTAATGTCTACTTATGTACGGTGCTGGCCACGTGACGAATTTACTTAAAGTACCTACATGCAACTAGTCAAATTATAAATTCATATATGCCTCCTCCTGTATTTATTTTATAATTTAGGTACTAAACAATTTAGTCGTTTTATATTATTTACTTTAAATGTTAACATAGTATTATATAAAAGAAAAATGTGTGTAGTTATTTCTCGAGCCAATCCTCTAAACACAAAGCCAAAACACCTCACGTGAATAACGAACGGACCATTTCAGGGTTTAAATACGAATATAGTAAATATACGTTACTCATTATCATTATTATATTTAGAAAATAATTTCACATCACTTTAATTTTAAGAAGATCTTAAGGCGGCTTATTTCCTACTCGGGGAAATAAGAAATATCTTATGATCAGCGGATACGCATTCATTGAATCAGCGGCTACCTACTGTCGCTGTCCAAGGCAGGGGCGCGGACCAATAAGGATGGCGAGCAGCTCAACCACGACAAACCAATGTTCTATCAGAAGACCACCAACAAAATGGTTATATAGATCTTCCTGACTAACAAAACATACCATACTACGGGCGCACTTGTCTTGTGCTACTATATAAGTAACTTAAAAAGTTTGTTAAAAAAATTGTTATGTAACGCGTAAACCATTTACGCGATTTACACGTGAGTGAAAACCGTTCAGTTAATCTTTTGAATTGTTATGTATATAAAAACTTACATTCGTCCTAACGTTACATCGTAATTAATATCAATAAAGAAGTAATTTGATCACGCACCCGCTTAGTATTACTGCTTTTGTAATTTGTCTAACAAGTTTATTCTTAGATTTGAATTTTGTTTCTCATTGTGTTTTCTTGGTATTAAACTTGTCCGTTCTTTTGCAGAAGCCTTTTTCCTGCCGTCACGTGCCGGAAAGTCCGTGCTGATATTTCGAAACAACAAGTTCTGGGTGAATAATCAGTACCGGGACAAGCTGAACTGGGCTTGCAGGGATAAGGATATCAACGGGTGCTTGTGTAGAGTTCAGACCACGTTGGAAGGTCGCTTCATCAAGGTGAAGGGGGGACACAATCACCAGCCCAACTTCACTCCGGAAAACTTCCAAGCCCCGCTGGTGTCCGTGAAGAAGTTCAACAAGTGGAACTCGTCGGGGTCCCCTCAAGTGGCTAGCTAGAAGCTGGCCGCGCTTCCCAGGCCGGCGGCGGGGCGGGGGCGCGAGGCTGTGAGGAGGGGCAGGCGCAACTAATGTGTTTTTACTTAGGCTTACAAGCATGTAGTGCATTCCACGGACAACTTACTGTAATGGCTGTTTTATGTCGTGTTCAAAAACTTCAAAAAGACAGTCATATATACATTCCTATTTTCTTCAAATTGAGATATTTGGAATTCATTACAATCTAAAAGACTGACTTTATTTTTTTAAATATATTTACTTCACTTATTCGTCGCAATTTTATAAATGTGATTCAAAAGAATTTGATGATATCTTACCAAAATCTCATGAAATGTTAGAATCTGTTTTTTAAACATAAACTTGGAAATAATAATGTGTTAATGTTTTTTAGAGTTATATTAATATGAATAGTAACAAAGTGCTCAGATATGTGTAAAATAATTCACATTTTACTAGACAGAAGCTCGGCGTACTTATTTAAAAGTGGTAAATAATAAAAGACGTACGTACCTTCTAAAACACAAGTAGTTGGAAAATTATTATTATGGAACCAAATGTTGCTTATACATACATATAAACATTAATTTTTAATTTCATCAATATTTCAATTATTTTAAAAGAAACCTTCATAGCGCCACAAACGCGGTGGATTGATGGCTTTTATAAGTTTAGGGGTTCGTAGTTTTATTATTTTGTTTGTTACAATTATCTATAAACATTGTCCCGGCGTAGCTTAATAATTTTAAGTAATTGATTTACCATTTTGCCTGACATTTGCTTGATTTTGAATTGGTTTTAGTTACTTAATGATGTGAAATAAATCGTGTATTTTTGTATTTATATGTTTTTTTATTTACCTATTTTTTTTACGTGGGCTAGGTTTACGTTTGACTACAGCCAGTCCTGATGTTATTTACTTATTGCGTTGGGATTGTTTTACCTGGTAAATCCTGAGACGCACCAGATGTGCTACAATTATTTTCTAGCATATGAAGTGTTTGAATACAAGAACTGACTCCGACATACGCATTGATCATTATTTGTAAGATTTCAAAATGTATCTCCATCCCTGGTTTGTTTAAACAAGTTATTTTTTTCTGTAAATGAGCTTGAAAATACTTTTCCCAAACAGGATCCGAATTTGCATCTTCCAGTGTCATAGGTGTATTGCCTGGGCCGTGGTAGAATTGAAGTCGTATTTTGGTTGGTGAAGTAAGACGTATTGCATGACACAGTACCGGAGGTGTGTCGGTGTGGTTGCAGTGCGCTGGAGCAAGTCGCGGTACGGCAACCCGGTGCTGGTGCTGGAGGGGCAGCGGTTCCGGCGCGTGGGGCGCGCGGACGCGCTCGCGCCGAGCGTCACCTGGCTGTGCATCAAGTCCGACACCGGCTGCAACTGCTACGCGGTGACGCGGCACGGCCGCCTCGTCGCCAGGGGCTACGACCACCAGCACCACGTGAGGAGCCGCTACCGCCGGCCGCGCCACCTCGCGCCCGCGCCTGCGCCCACGTCTGCACCGCCTGCACCACACCTCACGACCACTGCTGTCGTTGTCAAACTTGAGAAACCACACGCGGATAGTATCCACGAAGGCTGTGATGTGACATCTCTAGTCTAACTAGAACTTGTTTTATATCATATTGTAATCGTTTTAAAATTAAAACTTGACGAGTTACCTAGGTAGGTTGACATTAAAATAGCAATTTGCTTAAATCCTGGATAGGTACCTAGTTACGTAGAATTTTAGGGTAAATCTTGAACGCGTTAAACGTGTTGTTTTTACAGTTTTATCAATAAAGTATAAGTATTTTTCTCTATATTTGTTGTGTCCTCATTTTCTGTTACTTTGAATTTAACTAATCCCAAACTTATTTGGTATATACGATATATCTTAATCTGATTGATTTATAACTGGTATGGTAAGTCAGAGTCAAGGTATAGAGTAGCGTTACATTGAGTGGTGCCTCAGAACACGATCACTCACCGGTGTGGTTTAGTTACAGGCACCCCGACGCCTGCGAGCGAGCCGCCGCCGACTTTGGGCCTGCCGTTCCCGTTCCCGTGCTTCCCCGGCCAGTTCCGATACTGCCTGAGCAAGCGCGGCAAGCCAGCCATCGAGGTGGGTGCGCATCGGTTCTGCTTCAACGGGCGCGCGGCCAGCGGCAAGGTGTGGTGGCGCTGCTCGCGCAACCCTCGCTGCCGCGCTGCCGTTCACACCTTCGGCCTGCGCGTCGTACAGATGAACAGCGCGCACACGTGCGGCGTGCGTGCGACGCCGCTGCGACCCATGTTCTAAACCTCGCGCGTGGATGAAGCGCGGCAAACCTGGCAATATCGAGCAAGATAAATTTCGCCACCAATTATTTAAAATTGTAAAAAATGCCGCGTCTCCCCGTGTAGTAATAGCAGTATGCAGCACGGATGGGGTAGTTTGCTTTCGCTCACTCTACCATTAGTGCCGGCGAGCCCGCATGCCGTGTGGGGCGCCGCGCTGGGTCGGACCTAGTTAGAGTAGAGCCAGTGGCCAGTGTTTGAGTCAATTTGTCGATGTTCATGATGGACCACCGGCTCCCGATATGTTGATGGTGTTTGGCACGATAATGATCTCAATTCGAATCTCTACGGTTGAAGGGAATAAGAAATGTTATAGTTGATGGGTTCACGTCTAGGATGGTTTGTGAATTTTTGCTCTTGTGCCTTCCAGCCGGTGGTCGACGAGTAATAATGCATCATGTATACGCTTTTAACGATTTATTATTCATGTATACGAACGAATGAGATTTTTTGCAAACTATAGTTTGCTCATTTATTGTCTTTCTCCAAAGAGATTATAACGGTGTATACCTATCTTTATTACGTATTAAGTAGATAACCACATACGAATGGTAGATATTTTTGCGCTGTGTAAAAGTATACGATTATATTAAATGATAGATCTAGATGATACAATATTATAGTATTAAGGATCGTCGTCAGTGACTCGGGGTTGTGGAGACATGTTCCAGACTGCATTTATTTCTGTGATCGTTCTAGGTAGTCATTTCAAACAACCTCTTTATATTGCATTTACATCGACTGTACGACTCTGAAGTCGGATGATGATACAAATGGAACACAAGTACAATAGTAGAATAAGTAGTTAATAAACCGACGTTCACAGTTATCTTGTCGTGGATATTTGGATAGGCTTTAAATCACTTTTAATTTCAACATATTCGAATGCTCATAGATGTGGCCTTAGTCATGTTTTAATCGGTCTCTACTGATGCTTATTGATCTCTTTCTATTGTTTGGTCTATTTAGAAAAATACTTAGTGTCTGGCTCGCGAGGCAAGTTTGATTAGTTCCCTGCCAGGGTATGTCGGTGTAGCAACGTCTCGCTTTAGTTCTTCCCACTGACGGCGGTCCCTCTAGTTGTAGTTTACTGTACAAAGTGATAGTTCTCTTATGATATCCTAAGTATTTTTATACATTACTTTTACATTATTTTTTTACGATTTTATTCGTGAAAGTTTGTACATAAAGCGGTTGTTTGTTGGAGCGCGCTGGATTGCTCCGGGTGGGTTCTGTTGCGGTCGACACCTCGGTTATGTTGAAGAGAACGCTTATTCAAAGAATGTTTGAACGGTTCACTGAGATACCACAGTTTGAGCACGAACATACGCAATAAAATAACTAGGGACTAATAAGTCTTACGCAAACATTCGATTGTGTCGGTCAATTGGTCGACGTAATACAGGAAATAGGAAAATTAATATATGTATTTAAAACAACTTTAACACAAATTAATGCTGAAATATCATATACCTATATTTATTGATATACCAAGTTGTATAAACAGTACAAACATATAATGCTGGGAAATTTTTCCAGAGAGCTCAAACTGTGTGAAACTCCTGGTACTTGGTCGGTATCTCAATGTTTAAACAAAGTCATCTCATGTATACGATTAGGAATGTAACGACTTAAAGTAGGCATTTGCATTTATTGAACAATTTACTCTTATTATAATAATACTCATTGTATACGATTACGTATACGTTATAGTTTTAAGAATTTATTCATTATTTTAGTGATAACTTTGTGTCACTGTTATTTTATTATTGATTTGCATAAAATTATATTACTTTTTATATACGACAATATACACTATTATATTATTTTCCTTTTGAAGTTGGTACTTAAAGATTACGCACAAAATATGAATTTGTTGTTTTCAAAGTTACGAAAACAGATATGCTTTACGAATGATTTTATTATTTCACAAAAGATTTTTACACCAGATTATAATATGTTAACCTGTTTTAAATGTTTGTTTACCATATGTTATATTTTAGCACCTAAGTTATATTTAGGAACCAGTGGTTTTTACCGAAACGAATGTATACGATTTACTGTGTTAACCTTCGAAGTATTATTTTTGAAGTATTATTTTAATGTATTGTGATAAGATATTATTGTATTGCTCTTATTGTTTAGTCCTGAAAGTATTATGCAAGTAACGGTAGCTATAAGCGACAGTCGTCGGTCTGAGAATGTAACGCTGTGTAGACTACGGTAGATGGAAATGTATAGGTACAAAGAATGATTATATTGCGCTGACTACACCACCGGCCTTTCATTGGTGCGTACGCCGCACTGCCCACCATTCCACTGCCATCTAGAAGTACTCGCCGACCAACCAGATTACAAATAAAAGAACAATGTCACGGACTTTCAGGAAGATACTCTGCAAGCTACAGGTATTCTGTTTGCTCTTTAATTTTCCAGCCACACTACGATTTCTCTAAGAACTGTATTGTAAAGGTTGTGGTGAGAGAGTGCAGTGCATCCGGTATCTCGCTGACCAGTGTGGTGTTGCAGGTTGGTTCTACATCCGGTCCGCGCGCGGCGGCCTGCACCTGGTGGCCGACGGACACATATTCTACGAGGACGGCGGCTCGCACCCGCGCCGCGTGACGTGGCGCTGCGCGCGCTCCTACCAAAAGGCGGAGCGCTGCCAAGTGGCGCTGTGCCTGCGCGACGGCCGCCTCGTGTACTTCCGTGGCTCGCACAACCATCCCGCCACCTACAACCCGGCCAAGCACGAGTCGCGCCGCTTCGAGGTGGACCCCATGGGCAAGTACAAGATAGTGCCGGGGGCGGCGGCGCGGCGCGCGCCGGATGCCGCGCCGCGCGTGCCGCTGGTGCCAGCGCCGCCGCACGCCGCGCTCATCATATAGGCCTGGCGCGACCTCCTCGTGCGCGGGCTCCTAGACGGGAGCCGATGACCGCGCGGGGAGCGTCGCCCCCACACAACACCGCCAGCGAGCGGTGCCTGCGTTCGTTTTAGGAACGATGCCGCCTCCGGCTGTGCGCTACGAAAATTAAGGCCTTATTATGTAGTAGTTACGCCTAACGTTACGATTCCTTGAGTAGAATAGATTATTCGGACCACTTGATTTTATATTTGTATCTTTTGCGGGTAATGACACAATATCCTGATACACTATCGCAAATTGAAATATACGATAGTAAAATGACAAACTTCCGTAAAATATTACAACCAAATCATTCCATGTAGATGATCATAATTTATTTATATAATGACAAAAATGTTTGTCTCACACCAAATCCTTCAGTCAAATGTATTCATTCATTGTATCTAATGGCGACTAATTTGTCATGAATTATTCAAAGCAATTGGTAATATTCCAAGCCAAGCATATTATATTGTTATTGTTTTTATTTATTTGTTATCATGTCATATAATGTTGTTCTTGACATTTTGTATTTTTAAGGTTTGAAACAAACAAATTTGAAATGATTTCTTTAAATCTCTAAAGTAGCGATAGCAGCAATGCCAAAATCGAATTATCGAATGAACAAGCAAGTAGGGGAGTGTGTAATAAAACGCTTTATGGTCGCCTGGCCCGCCTCGGCCGCGGCGGTCGCTGGCGGTCGCCTGGCCCGCCACGGCCTCGGCCGCGGCGGTCGCTGCCGACTATTATTTATTACCTAGTCTATAAGGAAATTGATAAAACTAAAATCATTGTATAACGTGAATGTGCAATATTCTCTTACCAAAAATGTTTAGAAATTATGTATACAAACTGTATAGCTTTAATTATAGCGTAGCCGTCTTGTTGATGCTTTTTTATAAAATTCTATTTATAGACCGCGATGTAGGATGCGGCACGACTGATAGCTGACGATACTAAATACTCCAATATATTGAACGTATATAATGTATATCTAGCTGTAGACTAGCGTAGTACTGAGTGGGCGGCGCCGGCTCGGGGGGCAGCGCGCGAGCGATACTTTTGTATTAGAACATATACAATATACACATACGAGCATGTAGCTCTAATGTAGACCACTGTACAGTAGCGAGACGACCTAGACCACGTAGCCTGCTGTCAAGTAGATAATAGTTAACGAACACACTGTACTTTATTCAGCTTTGTAATAATATTGAAAAATAATTTGATTCTCGGCACGATTATATAATTTTGAAGGCCCAAATAAAATTAACTTGCGCTCTATAATTTGTTTAGTATATTTGTTCTGGTCTTATTTCTATGTTGTTGGTTTATATAATATCCACAATGAGTATTGTACGTACGTTGTATTCCGTAATATTTCTGCGCATAACTTCACCGTAACTGATTTGAAGCCTGATCTACATATAAACGCGTATACGACTAGATCTGTTTCTATGTTTCATTAGATCCCATCCTGTTCCAATGTTCTAATTCTCATTTACCTTTCCATGTTTCTCCCGTAGGTAATACCAATATTTTTGATTTATTTACATACATTATAAGCTGCTTTTATAGTTTCGTAAATAAATTTTATTCCATCTCAGCAGAACACACGAGTGCTTAAAAATACGTATTATGCTACTTGATTTCTTTTCGTAAAAGATATAACTTTGATTAATACAGTTTACGTACAGCAGCGGTTCACCTACATGTACAGTGTAAGAAGTGTGATTTGTCCATTATAGCATGATAATTAAGATAGCTGTCACGTCAAACTTTCGGAAGATGCCTCAAGATGACAGCTGTCAAAATTATTATGCTGTTGGGGTCAAATCATAAGACAATATTTTCGTATCGAAATCGGTCAGTAGGTTGATTAGTTAAAGCATGTGTGTTGAGTGTAGAGGTGTTGGTGACGAAGCTATTGTACGTAGTAGGGGTGTTCGTGGGGCGGCGCCTGGTGCTGGGCGCGCACTGCTACCGGCTGGAGGGGCGGTTCCGGCGCGGGCGGCGGCGCTGGCTGTGCGCGCGCGGCTGCGGCGCCCGCCTGCACACGCTCGGCACGGTGGTCGTGTTCGCCGAGCTACGGCACCGGTGCCAGCATCACACCATCTGATCTCAGCTGAAGCTACTTATTCAACTCAAGTTTCAAACTTAATATATATATTCTCGGAGGTTCACGTGAAAGGGGTTTCACAATTTCGGAACGTTTTCATTTGGAAACGAAATGAATATCACTCATAGACGTCTAAACTGATCAATCTATATCTATTTTGATCAATAACAATCATCCACTTATCGTAGAATTTCCAGAGGGTTCTAGATACACATACCGTTTCTGAGTGGAAACGTTCCGAATTCGTGAAACACCCGCCATGCAAGCTGGTCTCTAGTGTTGCGAAACTATTCGTCCGTAAGCGATTAAAACGGCCGTTATTATGTAAAAATATAATTTTTCAAGGTAAACACACATAGAAATATAGATAACTTTTCTTATTTATACATACCACACAGGTGAACGTCCGAAGTTCCATGTGCATCGCGACGAGACTACCTGTGTGCATGTGTTTTAAGCCTTGAGGCTGGGCGAAAGTGCCATGTATAGAAATATAGCAGTATAGTGGTACATATTTTTAAAGCAGAACCATGATCCTTGAATAATGATTTGTTCAATTGTATTACAGTTACGCCAACCAATTGTAAGTTTATAATTTACTAGCGGGTGCTCGCGGCTTCGCTCGCATTAAAAAGTAAAACTTGCATCCCGTATTTCACCCCTTTAAAAGTGGTATTTCCAAAAATCCTTTCTTAGCGGATGCCTACGTCATAACATCTACGTTCATTCCAAATTTCAGCCCAATCTGTCCAGTGGTTTGGGCTGTGCGTTGATAGATCACTATATCAGTCAGTCAATCAGTCAGTCAGTCACTTTTGAGTTTTTTATATATAGATTTGTTTTAGAACGTTTTAAAGAATATCTATTGAAATATGTTTTTCGAGTTAGTTAATTTCGAGTATTCAAATTCAAAATTCAAATTCAAAATCATTTATTTCAGACATTGGTCCATATTCACAATACTATAATTCACTTTATTACTGTATTATTACACTGTATTACTTGGTAGGATTTTAAATGTGCTGCTCAAACTGTTGGTTTTATTATTTATTATTATAAAGACTCAATTGATACCACCGTTTTTATACTTGCCGCATTGTTAAGTTGTAATCATTGGCACAGTTTTATATGTGCTTACTTAGTTATTTCAATACATACATAATATATCTATAAAGCAATAATAAAATAGTTTCATTATTTCATATACATAGTTTTTTGTATTGTGTAGTTGGCAGTGAGCAACTAACAGTGCGTGTTGGTTGCAGCAGAGAGCGACAGGGTCTCGGTGATATACTCGGCGCACGGGTACCCGAAGCTGGTGTGCGGCGGCTACCTGTACCGGCCGCACAACGCCTACCGCAACAAGCTGCGCGTGCTGTGGTACTGCGCCGGCAGGGCGCGCCACCAGTGCCAGGCCAAGCTGCGCACCTACAACGGGGAGATCATCGGCCAGCTGGAGCCCCACACGCACCCGCCGTGACCCGCGCGCGCGCCCGCCGCCGGTCTGCAGCCTGCCCGCGCACACTGTCCGCCCAGAGCTCGCCCTGCTGACACGGTGCAGACTGTGCCCTCTCACAGGTCGCAGACCACTCATGCCACTGCCAGGTATTTGAATGACTTGTTCAGAATCTACGGGGATCGGCTGCGAGCCACATAATAATAAGCCATTAATATTGCTCTATTTTCTTACTCTTGTTATCGATTTCTGAGTTACTACTACATAGTACATACATTCGTTGTTGTTTTTGTTAATAGGAACTTGGAGAACTATCAAACTCAGAAGACTGTAAACTTTTTTTTCATAATTTCAATGGTCTTGTGGACTCTTAATCTATCATAGATGCCAAAATAACTGTAATGGTAATAAATAAAATAAAAAATCTAATAATTATTTTACTGTATTATGGTAAATCAATATTATCTTATAACCGATGTAAGGTAATGCAAAAACGTAGTTATTTGAAGGAATCATATTTTGCGCCACAATGTTTGTGTGCTGTGTTTCCGACGCAATATCACCTTCATAATCTAGATGTAACATCGACTGGCGGTAATTAGTAGTAGTGTACATAGCGGTTACATTAGAAAACATAGTGTGGCAAGTATTGTAAGATGCCTTCCTGGGCGGGACTCTTGAACAGGGTGTAGGCAATGTAGCATGTAGTGTAGATACCTCCAGTATAGAAGGTAACAGGTGCAGATTATGCAACACTACTGGAGGCAGTGAATAGGTCGGTCGCGTTACGCAGAGAATTTCGGAAATTGGTCTGGTGTATGTTGTTCTCATGCAAATGAATTGCTTTCCTAATCTTAAAAAAGATTGCTTTGTAATATCACTGTTTATGAGATCGTGATATAAGAAGGTAAGACAGATCAACGTCCGAATGTCTCTTTGCAACCAGAATGTATGTGCGCGTGGTTGACGGGTTTGCCTTGGCGCAGTGCCGGCGATATACGTGCCGTCGCGGACGGGCAAGTCGCTGCTGGTGCACGACAGCTACACCTACTACCTGAAGAACCTGCAGGCGCACGGGCGCAAGCAGTGGTACTGCTCGTCGCGGGACATGGCCGGCTGCCGAGCTGACGTGATCACGGCGCCGGCGCGCGCCGGGCCCGGCGACGTGCTGTTCCTCGTGCGCGGCCGACACATCCACGCGCCGCCCAGCTACTACTTCACGCCGGACGGCAAGTATGTGCGCAAGAAGGATGTCTACCAGCGGTACAGGTAGCCAGCCTGAACGTCACCTGGCCTGACCATCATTTTATACTAACTGTTGTGTACTGCCTCTTCCTTCTCGAGTCGCATTCCTCGTTTCTGAGGGTCGTGACTCCTTCGTAGAATTATAGTTCTCTTGGGCATTCTATTAAATAATATGTGATGAATTTTACCTCGACTTGTAGGCAACATAGAGACTTCGTCACATGAGTTCATGTGGAATCAATACAATCAAAATCAACTTCTTAACTTTGAAAAAATATAAACGGTCAAGATGCGAGAGAGAGTCTGAGAGTCAGTAGTTTCTTGAATATTGAACGATCATACGCGCAAGTTTGTAAGTAAACAATTACTTATTTAGTGTTTTCTTTTGTGTGTATGAATAAGTAGGTAATTTATGTTTTATTTTTTTACGTCTTGTTTTTGCTTTGCGTTTTTAATGAATTTTGTGTGGATTTGGTGAGGATCATTAAGACTTTTTTTATTACTTTAATTTGATATTATTTGGCTCTGGCTTTAATTATGTTCTCTCATTTTTAATATTGATAATTTATTTCTATTTATTTTTACATTTTTTTTTGTACGTTATTTTTACTAATGTGTTTTTGACAAGATGTGATACTGTGAAATAGTGTTTGTAGAGGAGGCATTTGATGAAACATTTAGATTTGTGTACTAAAAGTTCCTAAAATAAACGTGGAATGCGACAGACGTCGTAACATGTATGATTTAGGTGAATAAGCCGAGTATACGCGTAACGGTATTTTTGTACGCATTACAAGTCGTAACCTTATTTTAAAAGTATTCATTGAGGAACTCTTAGCATTGTATGTAATGCACGGCGCGAAGTATTGAATTAATTGTTTCTTTTATTATTACTCAATGTACGAATCAATGATTGATGTACCTACTTAAACTGACTATTTGTTTGCATAGTTTCGTTTCTGAAGAAAGGTTTCTGTTTACTCGCATTTACGTTTATTTTGTGCGGATACTGTGTAATACTAGAATATTAAACGGTATGAATGGAAGCTGGTTGTTTTCCTGGGCCGGGGGCGGAATATCGAGTCGCGTTGCTTGGGTAACAGTTAGTGCTAGGCAGGGAGCTAGCTGGTGGAGGGGAGTGGGGAGGCAGGGTGCGTACTGTGCGTGGCCCGGGCCGCGTTATGTAACCCCTGACGTCACGTGGCCTGCGTAGTGCGTACTCTGTGACGTACCGGCGCACACACGTGCCCGCCGTGTTTGTAAATAACGCCTAGTGCCGCACAATCCATGTAGATTCACCCAATGAACAAACTAATTTAGTATGATACTAATGAACTTATCTATGTAGCCATGCTTGTACGTGTCTACGACGCAGTTTGGCGGTTTAGTAAACCGAGTTAGACGCGTATTAATTTGTTATTGAATCATTATTACTACTAAAAATACCCAGAACAATCATACGTGTTACCTGCAGATAGCTACGTTTATATTTCAACTTCATTTAGAATTACAATTTACGTATTCGTTCGTAAGGTTTTTCAGTTGCCACCATAAAATTGTAAACTAATAGGTACATATTTTATAACTTAATTTTAAAATTATGAATTCAGTTTATATATAAAGTTCATGTGAAACAATAACATGTACCTAAATGTTAATCGAGAGCACTTTTTACCGAAAACGATTGTAAAAGATCGAGGAGAGTTGAGTTAGAGCAAAGATAAAAATCCAAAACAGTATAAAAGGGCGGCGGATACGCGTCGTCGCAACACAGTTATCAATTCTCATAGCTGTAACATCCGCGTATCTATTCGAGACTCGAGAGGTCATGAATTGCGCAGTTGTGACGGATCAATACCAGCTACAAAGTTATGAAAGAACTTCGGCAGGGCACGGGGAATCGTATGGGCGTTCCCTCCATCTCGCGCTATAGCCTAGTTACGCCCTGAATGCCCTAATTTCGGCGTGCCTACTGCGTTCCGTTGTACGCAAGCCGCGCCGGCTCGCCTGTGTGCGCACCCACACACCGCAGCGCGCTGTGAACACACCACGCTTACTTACTACGTTCCACGTTTCCATGTTTACGTCGAGCTCTCCGCCTATTTATAGATACTTCAGGAAACTAGATAGAGCTCCTTGCGATAACAAATACGCGTGTTCTTTCAATCACTCGCCTTGTTACATTGTTTGATGGACTAGTATGGTTTATTTACTCTTTTCTGAGAGCTTTGGTTACTTACTTGTCATAGGTAGTTTTAAGTTATTAGAGACTTTTTAGTTCAGTCATTCTAAGGAATATAAATGAATATACTTATTCTGTTTTAATTCTGCGCTGTTTTGCTTAAGGGATCAGGTTACCTAAGCACTTGATTATGGAAGTACTTAACTGAAATGTAAAATAAAAAAAAAAGTAATAGGTTTACGCGATGATAAGATTATTAGTATTTTATCAAAATAAAATCCTTGCTATATAAGTCATTCATACTTTATGATACTTGTAAATTCGTACGTCCCATTCTCCGAATGTAAATTGGCCGGCGAGGGCTGAACTCGCTCTAAACAAGAAGTTGACACAACAATTAGTGAGCGACACGACGTGTGTCTTAATTACATTCATAAAGCGATTTGTCGAAGGGACGTCCGAGTGGAGGTCTTAATTGGCGTAACAGGTTCTCGGATGTTAATCGTGTTTACATGAGCAGCGAGCGGCGTGGTGCCCGGGCGGGCGCGCGGCCCGGGACCCGGCCCGGCCCGGCGCCGGCACGCCGCGCGCGGGTTGCGCGCGCCACGCGTGCCCGTGGTGGTGGGGCCCCAATCGATAATGCCCCAGGATCTGCGGCCCCTCTCCTCTCCCGATCTATCCACCCACCACCGCCATGCCTGTCAAATTATAACATCCCATTGTAGTAATAAGGTCGTTTTTACATCTCCGCTTCCGCTAATGTATCCGTCATGCTTAATAGCGGCTATAAAGGAACTTTTTTGATGCAGGCATTGTTTCTTTGTAGAGCTTTTATGTCTGGATACGTTGAGCTCGGATTTGTTAAGATTAAGGTACTTTGTTTTGGTTTATTGATGTTTAAATATTAATATATAAATAAAGGGGGTGACTCGTGGATGTTGTATTCTTTTTGATAGGATGTTCTACAATAGGAATTTCGTCTCTTACGCACAGAAAATGTTTCAGTTTTAATAACTTTAGCACAAGCACGTTATCCATACATATGTGTGAGCACGAATGATTAATTGCACGCCGCATAGAATGCCGTAGTTGATAGAGCAGCATGCCATGAAGCTCGTGTTCCAAGCAGTGTGCTGGAGGTGGTGTCTGGCCGCAGGTTGGGAGCTGCGCTCGTGGCGCGTGCAGGTGCGCTGGGTGGCGCAGCACCGGCGCGCGCAACTGCTGGTGCACGCGCCCAGCTGCCGCGTCACCGCCGCCGCGCGCCGCCGCTGCGACTGCCACCTGCGGCGCCCGCACTGACCTGCCTCCACTGCCGCCACGACCAGTCTACAACCACTGTTACGCAGACGACAACGGCATTACCGCTGCGATCACTACAGTCTATAAAAGGCTCTTACTATTCTTGTAAACCACGAAGACACTTGCGTGGTTCTTTTGTAACCTCTGCTAAATGTTATTGCCGCACATAGCAAGGGTGGTATACATCCGTCCACAAGAAATGCTTTACATTTTTGAAATTTGTTTATGGGTAATGTGGAATGTATGGAACCGATTTAGTCTAATTAGGTGTGTTTTTTCATGCAATTTCGTAACTATCTATCGCTTTGATTTATTGTAAACGTGCCATGTTACGTACTTACGCGCTACGTTTACCTATAGATCTCTATTTATTGTTTACGAAAAGCGTCTCTAAGGATCTACCCTAAATGAAATATTCACCCCTAGCTTAGCTGTACGTGTTCCTAGTGCGTAGAGAGCACCTTGTTTGTTACTGAACACAGCTACTGTATTTGATCCTCTTTATGTGATGTTGCGACTCAGTTCCATATTAACTGATTTGTCTCGTACAAATTGTGTCTTGAAATATGGATAGATAGAATAGTAGTAGTTAAGTTAGAACCTTCAAGTTAGAACCTATCAATTCTCCGCCCTATTCACAGAAACAAGAAAAGGGGTCAAACAAAACAAAAGACATTCCATTTTTAGTACATTTCTTAAAATAGATCGTTCTGCGCATGCCCGTCTCCATCAATGGGATTTATTTTTAGATATTTACGCAGATTGTACGATTTCCGCATTGTGCGTAGTATTTATTAGATATAACACGTTGCCTTGTATGAATCGATGAGGGATCTCAGTATTATTGTATAGGAACCAATTGTCATAGAGCCAAGCTCCACCGTGACTTTCACGATCGCAAATAAAATAGTAAACAATAAATGTAATTCAATATACCTATGTTAATGCGTGTTTGATTGAGTAGACGCGGGAGGGCATCTGCGGGAGTAGCGATGGTTTTAACCAGGTGTTTGTCGGTTGCAAGGTGTGGCGCGCTACCTGGCCACGGCGCGCGGCGCCAGGCTTCTCTACTACCAGGGGAACACGTACTTCATGAACTCGAGGAAGAAGCTGGACAAGAGCCGCCTGCTGTGGTACTGCTCGTCGCGCAAGTCGCGCTCCTGCCCCGCCTCCATCCTCACACTCAACGACCGCGTGCTGGGCTTGCCCCCGCTGCACACCCATCCGCCCAAACTGTCGCTCACCTACTGCAACGACCGCCCCGACACACACGTCGGACCCCACGCATTCCTACAGATACAAATCGAACAGACTTGTGATTAGAACATTCCAAAGAATTTATTGGTTCGTTCATATGGTTATTGTTTGTTACATTCAGACTTTCACGGTGCCAAATATGTTGTTATTTTATAGACAATGATGAAATTGCAGGTTTGATTAGCACAAATGTATGTTAGGGGCTTAGTGTAGGAATATAATTACGACGGAACGTACGAGTTTATGTCTAAGAGATACAGTTCCAGTAAAATAATTACTTAGATCACGTCGCGGAACCGAAAAGAATGGTAACAATCTAGTCGTTGAATCTCTAATAATTGGCTGAATATCGAATATCTTCTCCCTAACGTTTTAGTTAGGTTGTTTATTTAGTCGTATCTACACATTGTGTAACTATTTCTAAGATTTCTTATCCATATTGTCATAATTGACTAAAAATTCGTATAGGTCATTTAAATGTTATCGCATAAAATTTTATTATCTAGTTGTCATTGGTGTTGTTTACTCATTTGTAGGTTCGGTTATCGATTCTAGTCAATTTGTTATTTTAATATTACATAAATGTAAGCACCAATAGTACAACGAGTACAAAAAAGAGTATATATATAGCCATTTAGCGTGTTCTCGAACGTTTAGAATGTCATGTCTGTGCCAAAGCTCTTTGAATATAAATGTTTCAAATAAGCCGTGAATATTTCTCTCTAGTCGATAATCTCCACGGCGGCCCGCCTACTCTGGTTTCTACCTGCCCTGCCCATTCTGGGAATTAAAAAAAAAAGAATGTCTAGACGTCCTGCCTTTTAATGCTTTTTCTATTTAAATGCGTTTTTATGGAATAGTTTGATTGCATTCAATGCTAGCGCCAGCTGCAGGTAGAGCACTGGGCGACTATTCAAATACTACTTTATTTTTTGGAGCTCAGATGCCTTTTCACTTTAGCTCACTGAGGCATTGAAATCGGTTACTTTTTTGGGCTAACCCTCGGGTTATTATACCGGGGCATTGTGCGGAGGTACGCCTGTTCCTAGCAGTTGATAAGGTACACATTTAGGTAGGTACCAGCGCCTATTCAGCGGTGGCGTGCTTTCATTTCAATGTTCCCTGCTTTGTAATGGATGGTAATTTAAATAAGTGTAGGGTTACTTGTACGATAATGCTGGAAACCGGTACGGCTTAGGCTTACCTGGGGATAGAATGATGGAATTCCTGTGTACATATCTATTGTTACTTCTTAAGTCGGGATCTATTTGAATTTAACAAAAGTTCTTAGAACTGTAATTTAAATTTATAATCCGAAATATGTTTTTCGAAGAAAGATAAAAGTAGTAGTTATGTATCGAAATCGTTTCAACACTACTCTAGTATACTTTTAGTTTGTAATTTAGATTGCTGAGTGAATTCGTTGGTTCCGGCCCCGCTGCGCGCCGCCCACCGCGAGTCCAAGTACTACAGCATTCCACCTGCCCCAAGAAACCACTTCTGTTTGCACACATCACAGATTGTTCCAAATGTTATCTTAGTTTTACTAAACAAGCATACTATGAGATTTTCTTTCAGACTAAGGTTGTGTATATGCATATGAGTAAAGTCTGGACTAAATGTCGGTAGCGCAAGTATACCATCTAAGCGATTATGGGAGCAAAGCGATGAAGGTGCATACAGAAGTAGCCTGACGTCGGCCAAGCATCACAGAACCGTTGCGTTGGCGACCTACTGGATCTAATCACTAGCTACTTGACTAACTAACTTGATGGGTAAATAATAAGAAATTCAACTTTTGTTTCTATACGAATGAGTAATGGTTCGCGATCGTCAAGTTCTTACTACAATTTTATTTCCAAGATAAATGATACGTACCTACATATTTAAACAAAAAATTAAGTGAAATGAAATAAACATCAATTATTGAATAATCAAATTTAGGTAAAGAAACAGCAAATATTCATTCACAGGTTTTCTTGACAGTTATGTTACATCAATTCGCCTAGCCGCGTGCTATTATTCCCTATAGTATAACTATGTTTACTTGCTTTAGTTAATACCTAAGCTTCTTTTGACTAGTTCCACTTAAAGAACATGAGATTGCTACTATTTTTTGTTTCAGCTTTTCTATTTGCGTCATGAAATGATACTACAAAATGTAGTACAGATAGGCAACTACGTCAATGCGATTGAAATGGTTCATGAGTTTTTGCTTGTCTAGGTACTTCCTTAGGTTATTGCACCTACTAAATAGAAACTACAGGAAATTTCCTAGTATAGATTCCTACCTATAGTAGGTACTATAGTGGATAAACAACTAGAGAACAAAGTCTATGCTTCTGTGACATGATTAGCTACTAACTGCGGCACTTGTCACATTGAGGATTTACACGAGAAAGTATTAGTGTGTTTAAGTGTGGTTTAATTGGTATTCGGAACATGTATAAAACATATAAGTATGTGAGTTAGTACTAGACAGAAAAGTTTAAAGATTTTATTATATGATTTACATGTTTAATTACTTAGTTGCTTTAAAGCGTAAACTTCCTCTTTATGAAATAATTCCTTTCTCAAAGCAGTATTACGCACTTATGCAGGAAAAACATTGTCACAGCACAGCAAATGTTTTTAAAGTTTATGGGATGTTTATGATATAATATATACAGAAATATAGGTTACGAGACAAATGTATTTGTAGATTTTCTGCTACCAAGAGGTAAATATCATACATGTCTAGAACAGATGCCATGAGGCCGCCGAACACGATGCCACTACCCAGGGCGGAGGAGAGACGACTCCCTGTAATGAGTAGGTAATACGACTTTGGAAAAGGACCTTAATAAACTGACAAATCTTCCGACAGCGTTTAGCCCTGCATACATCATCAAGTTACAGAAATGATACAAATACATATGTGGAGAACACAGCTACGTGTAACAAAGAAAAATAGTTTTTAGAATAACTATGTATGTTGTAATACTTGGCATGTTTGTATAATGATGGCGCAGACTCCGCGAGCACCAGGGCTATTATCTACAGCAGCGCAGGGCGTTCACACAGGAGAGCCGTTATATATCTACTTATAGTTCTAATCTGATCGAGCTCGGGTTTTCCAGCTTTTTCTATATGCATATATTGAGTTGTTATGATGATCTTGCAGAGCTCGCTCGGCGTCCTATAGATGTTTTGATTACGATGTTTATCTGCACTACCTACTTAAGCTATCAGGTGTGATTTGCTTTTCCAGATGTGTCATTCGTTTTTTCCTGTACTTTACACCTGTTGGAGTGTTTATTCCTATGGTTTAACTATTTATTTATTCTACACGTTTAAATACTTCAATTACAAATTGTAAGTAGTTATCTTGTTGCTTTAATCGGCTCCAACGTACCTAATGTACATTACCTTAAAAAATAAAACAAAATTTTATATACTTAAATATAAAATGTTGCTATTACTACTACGAAATCATTTTTACTAAATAAGGGATTGCACTTGGCCTTAGTAGACACTAATTTATATACCTAAAGACTTATTACGTACTGGAAGTGCCCTACATTGCGGCAGCAGGTGAGCCGACATCGGATGTGAGATGCGTCGGAGAAGGGCACCTAGTCAGAGCGCGGCGCAAGTAGCTGGTCGCTAGAGAGTTCTGTTAGTGCCGAGGCCCTTCCTAAACCTCGATCGATATCTCTAAGTTAACGGTAAACTGCATTTTTGAGCCGCTAACTGTACTACGAGTATAGGCTGATGCGGCCCATGCTATATGCGTACAACTACATGTTTTTCTCTCTATTAGTTTGGTATGTGATTATGTAAGTGGCTGTAGCTTATATATTTTTGTTTGGGCTATGGTTTGACTTGATATTTTTCTCTGATTTAACTTTTTGAGTTATACACGAATGTATACAGATTACCTAATCCGTATAGGATTTTCAGGTACTTACTTGTATCTACTTATACCTGCTAATGTACTATTTTTATGTTTACTGCAAGCAAAAACATTTTCAGGTTTTTAATCAAAAGTTTGTTATCGAGAAACTGAAAATCAAGAAGCTGTTTTAAAAAATAGGAACAACCGACTAATAATACTGTGATATTTGCAAATATCTGGAGCTCTGGCGAAAAATAACGCACCTTATTACATAAAGTAAGTATTAGTTTGTTTCGAATAGGCACCTGACGGGTGCTTAACTAGTCAATTATTAATATTTATAGAACGTAGCTGCAGAGATTTCTCCTTAACGTTACGATAAAATAATTTATAACGATCAATAAAAAAATATTGATCGTTATAAATTATTTTAATATTCATTGCGTTTTAAGGAACAACATACTTATATGTACATTTATAGGTACCTGCAGAAAAAGTATAGGACCGAATCAACGGCAAGCAGCTTTGATAAATTTAGGCCATAATATCAACGTGTAAACTATCAAAGGCATGAAACTGGTTTAGGAACAACGCAATGCCGCAGCATGATGCCGACACGCTGCGTGAATTAGGTTACAACCAACGCGCCCTAAAGCCCTTGACGCAACTATAAATAAGTAATTGAAGGGCACGTAGCGCCCTCAAACGTCTGCCTCAGGAAGCTGCCTAAATCCGGGACTAGAACCCACTTGAGCTCAGACTATTGAGATGTTTCCCAAACCTGCGCACAGATGGCGCTAGTAGTCCTCTGAACGCGTGAACCTAAATTAAATATTTTTAAATAGTACTTAAACTTACTGTACAACGCAGAATAAATACAGAGCCACATAAATGAGCTTTAAAATAGATAAGAAATGTGTATATTTCTTTTTTACAAATTATTAGCAACAATATTATATTTTTGGTTTGTCACAAGCACGACATAGATGGAGCTACTGGTAATTTCGTAGCATAGCAAAACAAATATTATATTGTTGTTTTGCGTACATTTATGTTTCTGCGCAGATCATTCCATGCTGTTTTATAAGATTCAAAACAAATTTTTGTTTGTACGAGTTTGGACTTGGTACGGAATAGCGCAGTATAGACTAAATTGAAATACCAAACATGTAGGGTTCTGAACTTCTCTGAGTATAGGTACTTGAACAGTTGAATTTAAGAACAAATAAAACTCTCATAGATATCAATTCGACTTAGAAATGGGCCTTGAAAACAGGACATGGCCACAGTAATCAGGGCACCTAGTACCACAGAAATTTAAGTAAATAAGTAAATAGTAACTTCAATGTTGGAACATTGAAGTTAGCATCGATAGATGTATGAGTGGCTACAACACTAAGCATGTTTCAGTTGCAAGGTACGTGATGTCTCGCCACGGGAACCCCATGGTGGTCTATAAAGGGATGAACTTCATCAAGGAGAAGTGCCACGGAGTGAAGACCAGGTGGGTATGTGGGAAGAAACGTCGCGCCAACTGCCCCGCCACCATCACCACGCTGTACAACGCTATCGTGAAAACCAACGAGAGGCACTCGCACGCCACTCCCGTGCACCATACTAGATAGTACTTGTAACTGAGTTACTTACTTTATTACAGAGGGAAAATGATGTACAGGAAAGAGATAATGTTTTACAATAGAAAATATAATATTATAGAGTTATTTACTTCATAAGACACAATATCAAAGGCTAATTATTGTTGTGTTTTAAAAATGTTGTATTAGCTAGGCCCGCTTGCTTAACGATTATTAAACACATTTAGCAACAAAACTAGTTTCAGAATTGTGCGAGCGGGCTGAGTATTTAGGAAGTAATTAATGCAATTTAACGATACAATGGTACAATGATACAATGGTGCTACAACAATATACATACTTGTCTGGAAAACGTACTGAGCCCGTATTGAAAGACTAAACTATGTTTTAAGTTTAGTAATACTTTACTACGTTTCATGAATATACCAACTTATACATAGGTATATATAAATTGGTATATTTATGAAAATCATAATTTTGAAGAGTGCAATTACTCGTAGGTGCGTCTTAAATATTGTCTAAAGACATTTTATAGAATAGAATAGAATATATCTTTAATGTACACCATAAAACATAGGAATAACAAAACAGGAAATAAGCTTAAATATATTAAAGTGATGTGATTTATAGCTCATTACATATTTATTTCAAACTACGTAGTTCTATATAGTATTATATTTATAAAGTATAAGTACTTAGTACGGTTGTAGATTCGATTTTTCCATTTTTATGCTTCATTCATAAAACACATTCCATTATGATAAAGATAGGAACGTAAGTTTTATTAATTAAAAAAAAACTGTATTTGTATATTTAACAAACTAATCTTAAATTTAGTGTGTGATAAAAGGTATTGTCTACACATTGTTGAAGCTGGTGTATTTAATATGTAATCCAATAAAATAGTGGCCTTTAAAATTTCTACTTTCAAAAAAGATAAGATTGATATTTGAATAAGACTTTTTAAACTAAGTAATAATATCGGTAGGTATTGTAAATAAATAATCAACACTTACTTATTATTACTATTACTTGATTTTTGTGTAATAAATATGTTATAACCATTCCGCGTACTTACTGTTAATTTAATTAATGTTGAGTTTATTGAATAAAAATATTTTTATACTTTTAAGGGTCTTTTCTTTTTGGTGTGACTTACTCAAAGGACCTTGAATATAATAATATAGAACATCTAAGTGTACGACGACTTGCAAGTTAAACGCGTGCCCAAAAATTAAGCCTTTTAAGTTGTTTTTTTTACTTTGTTAGGATACCTACAATTTGAGGCACATACGTCATAAAGTCTTTCTGAGTTTTTAAGTCTAACTATAAAACATTTAATATGCAAATATTCAGCAGCCTTGCCAGCCATTACTTCACTTGACGAGCGGTTGTGCTATGAAAATCCTGAAACGTTAAGTTTACTAATTTAGTTTTGAAATGCAGGCCCTAATCATAACACATTGAATAGGTACACACAATACTCGTACCGCGTTATCACAGGATATACCCACAAAAATAAAATACCTTGGAAGGAACATAATATGTTGGCACTTGACTAGATCTTAGAATTCGATGTAATGTCATGAATTTTGTGCAGATATGCTTTTCATTGTATTTGTCTTGCGATGTCATAGAAAATAAATAAATTATCATAAATGTGTATATCTGAGCGAAACTATGTAGGTTGGTACATATGTTTTGATGATTTTGTGCAGCCATACTCATTTCTGTTAGTTAGATTTTTTTTTATCTAGAACTATACTCAAGTACATAGGTAATACTTGTTGTTTTTATTTTCACTTGTAGTTTTTGTTTCATATACATCTATGAATCAACGGAAAGAGCCTACATTGCACGACACAAGTTTCGACTTAGTGTGCAATGTAGTGCACCGAGTGCTTAATGTCTATGTAGTAATTATGATCTTGTTTAATATTGTAATACCTACATTTACAAGTACATAGCATTAAGATCTGTAACTAGTTATTAAGTGTAAATAAATAAACGATTAAAGTCGTAACTCCGACCACTCAATTTTCTTTCAGACACGAAAATATTGCAGAGACCACGACTATTCTCTTTCTACGATTTGGAAATAGCCTTGCATCATTGTTCCAGTGATTAACTCTATCATCCTGTGATACTGCTGACCTTGTAACTACACAATATGTAAATAAAACAGTATTTGTACAGAGCAGGCAAAGGTCTCTCAAACTCAAAACATTAGTTTGACACTGACGATAACTTCTGGGTCTTAATCTTAATACATGTAAAATTATTAATAATTATATTTATCATAAAAACTTACATTACCATCATTTTAAATGTGAGTTAGAATGTCTTTTACTTACCGAAAAGTCGATACTTTACAATATGTCAAGATATATAGCAAGCTTTTACAATACCGCTATAATAAAAATCTATTACTGCCTGAATTATAAGAAACATAATAAATACAACTTATACATAAATTGAGAATATGGTTTAAAGTAACAACAATTCTATTCGTTTGTGATCTTGAGGTGTAGTGAGGGTAACCTAGTTGAAAGGATACATACTCGAATAGTTACTACAATTTAACTAGTCAGTATTATAAAGTAGTATTATAGTAAAAAACCTATACACGTCTTCCTGCTTGTGCCTCTGCTTAGATAAGAACGTGTGCTATAATATTTTTTGTACATATAAAGATAAAACAAAGATAAAGAATCTTTATTGATAATGTAAAATTGTAACATACATAGGTATAAGTACTAATATCACAGAATATGCTACACAAATTAGAATATCTCGTCAAATTGAATTTATAACATTAAGCTTTTATAAAATTTTAGAAGTTACATATGTCTAGTTTTATTAATAAAATAATGAACATTTTTGTTATTAAAATCATGTCAAACATAATAATAGGTATGTAATCATACAATATGTCAACTTAAATAAATCTTGGTACTGTCACTTTAGCTGTATATTATTAATATACTTACATCAAACAGTCCGTTGTTAAGTATTTATTATGTATTACTACCGTCATATTACAAAACGCAGTTTAAATATTAGTCCAAGACTTTGAAAATATAAAGAGGTTTCTTGTTATTCAAACATTACAAACAAACAATCAAAATTTCAACATGAAATTGGAACTTTGATTTAACATTGGTACATTTTGACAGTTTGATAATTATGACAGTAGACAGACAATTTTCGAACAACTAAAACGGGCTTGGTCTAAACTAATATTTAAAACACGTTTTGTAATAAGGCCCATTATGCATAAGCTCGAAGTAATAAAATCATTTTATATAACAGACTCGCTATTTTTATGAAAATTTCATTTCAAATTGAATTTCGAGTTTGATGAGTTTTTTGTTCTAGTCTATTCCACCCGAAGCAGTGCAAATAGCATCATCAGATTGTTTTTTACAAGTTGTTAGTTGTGCCTTTACCTATGTAAAATAAGCTATTCAAAAGTAATCTAGGTAAGTATGTTTTCTACGTGATAATATAATAAGTATTGACCCGTATCTTAAGTTATAATTATTGTTGATCCGTGTACATGTACTTAAAAATAATACTTAAAAATATATGTATATTTTGCAGAGAAATATTTATAGCTGTTTTCTACATAATCTTATGTTTGCAGGAGCCGACTTAGTTAGTCAACAAATGTGTTCTGCAGAAGACAAAACTCTATTAAAAAAATTGGATGTTGCGGCCCCTTCTATCGATGGTATTGAACAACCTAAAAAAAAGGGGAAAATATAAAAGTAACACAAAATCACGTTATTTTACGTGAAAACATACTTGTATATTCCGAAATTTCTAGAAAACAAGAAACAGAATTTTCCGGTAATCAAAGTGAGTTACAAGTTATTCCTAGTGAGAATACAAACATTCCCATGAAAAGACCTTTAGATGATTCTTACGAATCCAAGGACTTGCAATTAAAGAATATTTCTTTGGATCTTAGAACAGAACACGTAAAAAAAAGTAGATTAATGACGGAAGTGGAGGATCCTGATACGCGTTGAAAACGGACGACCGATCCTTTCTCAGAGTATGGCGACTGCCAGATTCCTAATATGATGCAAAATATTAAATTTCATTGGTATTATCCTACTAAAACACGCAAACCTATATTTCCAACAAAAATAAAACACTTAGCAGATGGCTCCGTAAGGAGATATTTAGGGCGCCAACTTAAGTCTCATATTAAAACTTTAATAGCTACTCCAGGCCGTGAAATAGCACTCGTTACTGAAGACGTCGCCACTAATACTTCTAGTAATACACTGAAAGATCGAAGAATGATTTGAGACGACAAGTGAATGATAATCAATCTATGAATATTGCACAACTATATATGCCTGAATCTCAACAGCAACGTATGGTAAAACAGCCTGCAAATATTACACCACAACAATCGGTTAAAAGACAGCTTAATACAGAGCCGCAACCGGTAGTAAGGCTGCCGCAAAATTTTCGTAAACCGCCTTTAAACATTCCACCGGCAACAATGTATGCAAAACTACATACAGCTCTGTCACAACCGCCTGTAGACATTCCACCGCTATCAATGTCTGAAAAAAATCTGCTAAGTGAGGCACAGCAATTAGTAAATATTCCATCCCATCAAACAGTAGAAAAGCTGCCGCAAAATTTAACAAAGCAGTCAGCAGGCAATTCCTTACCATCATTGCTTGAAAGACTACCTCTAAATCTCTCACAGCAAGCTGTAAACATTCTATCAAAACAAATGTTAGTAAATTTGCCATTCAATCAATCACAGCGGGCTATAAACAGCCCATCTCATCAAATGGTAGAAAGAATGCCTGCAAATGTTGAATCACAGACAGCAAACATGACCCAGCAACCAATGGTTGCAAGATTTGAACAAAATATCGAACAGCAGGCTATACTTGCTCCTGCCAATCGACCTTCGGCTCAGCCTCAACAGCGGCCAAATATCGATCAAGACATTGAAAAGACGCCATTAGACGTCTCACGTTCTTTGAACTATTTACGTCAAATCAGAGAAAGTTTTGAAACCTTTCAAGGCTTACTGCTAGAAAGCGTTCAGCTTGAGTCTCCCCGCAATCCAGACAACGACCAGTCGTCAGAGTCGTCGGGCTCACGAAGTGAAAGTCCCGTGAACTCACCACCGCGTGATGCAGAAGACGGTGGCTTGCCGCCGGTGCTCGCTCACATTCGCCTGCAACCGCTGAGATATATGCAACGAAGAGCTCATCCCAACGAGAATCAGGAACGTCCTAGCATGCTCCCGATGCTTCCATTGCCAGATTGGTTCGAGTTTATGCATAATAGGGAAGATGTATGGAATTTTGAATTTGAGTAAATTGTACTGAATATACAGGCCAAGTATATATATATACTCGTACTTGCCTATTTTCTAGTCGTATACAATACGTTTCATATTTTATTGGTTTAAGGATAAATACATGAATCACATGTCAAAAATAATCTGAATAATATCGTATTTATAAGTAGTTAAATTTAATCTCTAGTCAAGACGGAGGAGCTTTGAATTTCTAGTCATTTATTTATATATAATATTTCGCATATAACGCGATACTTATTTTAAAGAAGGATAAATATGTGAAACCGATCATATTAATATAGGGATTACACAATCTGAATGTAATCACTATAAATAAATAAATAAATTTCTTTATTGTCCGACACATAATGCATAAAAATAACTACGGATTTCTCTCAAACTATAGTTACTTACATACATATTTTTCTAATGAATGATTAAATTAGCGTATTCTAGTAGACAGTGTTTACAATCAGTTCAGTAGAGTTTACATGGGTTATGGATATGTTGTCAAAAATCAAAATTCAATGTAGGTTTGGACAACTGATGCCTGAACTAGTAATAAAACTGTATCTTAGGCATCAGTGCCTGCCAGAGTAAAAGGATTCCAGTGTTGTTATTACAAATGTAGTAAAGTGCTTGTCATAATGTACATTCAATACTTAGACGTAAAAAATAAAATAAAAATAACTATAATTACAATTCGCAGCAATGCTATTACCGTTACAAAGTGGTAAATCACTAGCCGAGGACTTGAGACTGTGTCTAAAAAATTACATTTATTGGTCCGCGAAATTATATTGTATTGATCCGAGGTTATTTATTATACAGGTGAATCGGTAGCCGATACATGGCTAGAAATAAATGGTCTGAGGATAAAGTAGGTGACGCATTTATAATATGTGTCGTAATGATATGTCTGTATGTGACTTGATGCACTTGATATATACAGGACAGCTCCTAGTCTACATTATACCTAAGTTGGAAAATGAATGTTTGTCATTTGTAACGGCCGTTTTAACTTAGTTCTAAGCAAGCGATATTATATTGATATTTTGATCTATTGATCTACGCTCTGTTATATTTGTGAGCGGAGCATCTTCGTTATCCATAATAGTAATTCTACCGGCTGGGCATGGGTATTTGGGCATGGAGAAATAAAACGTAGCACTTCAACTTATTGATGGTATATTACAATTTGTTCGAGGTTAAACTATGAAATACAACTGTAGGAAGATTGTCTGATAACTAATTACACTAATTCGGTCGACACTCCAACCAACACGTAACGCCACCACGCGATGCGAACCGATTGCCCTCCCAAGTAAGAATGGCGGTCTCTCGCACGGCACTAGCGCTGGTTGTTGCGTCAGAGCAGGGCTCCGAAGTTAGTCTCAAGTCAATGTCAGCCGTTATTGACAGTGACATAAACATTATAACATATTTCGAACATTGTGACAGCTGACAGTGACATTGAAACCAACTCGCCTACTCTCCGAATCAAACATTAACAACAACTTAAACACTCTTCGAATCAAACGCGCCGACACGGCCAGACTGACATTCGCACGTCCTCGTGCGATCCGATTTCTCTCGCAGCAGATGACCTGGAATAAAAGAAAAGACACAGCTGGGATCACTAATGTCATTTTGCTCGTCTATCCTGACAATTTCGAAAGATATAATTCAGTACACGCACATATTATCAGTATCTAATATTTGGCTTCGAGAAATTGAGATCACGTCAAGATGTTGTTTCAACTAAGTTAATTATCACACAAAACTTCACTATTCGACCTCGTGCGAATATGACCGTACCGCTGCAGGGTGCCCCCACCACCAAGATCGCCACTCACAGGTAACGACAAGAGAGCAACGGACAGCCCTGCAGTTGCAGCTCCACTTCACGACATTATTTGACCTCATGCAAATAAGCCACCGCAGGGTGCCCCCACCACCAAGATCGCCACTCTCAGGTAACGACAAGGGAGCACCGGACAGCCCTGCAGTCGGAGCACCTCTCTACGACAATATTTGACATCATGCAAATATCGCCAAATCTCTAGCTTCTGCCCGACGGCATCTCATACGACGTGACGTTATATCATCTGACGTGAAACCAACTAACTCTTAAGCAATGGTGTTGAATGATACGTAACAAAGTCACATCTCAAAATTAAATCTCTAATTCACTTCCCAATGCTGAGAGGGTCGCCGAGGTGGCGCTCATTGTGTGCGAACTAGCAACCAAATCGTATCATCGTCTGATGAAACCTCCTCATTACTTTAACTCTGACCCGCCGTCTCGGCCTCCTCCTCCTCATCGTCAACATAATTAATCAAAAAGGTAACTACCTACTTCTATTAAGCCATCAAGACCCCTAGGCACTATGCCCAGATTTTCGTGAACATCTTTATGAATCTGATTTTAACTATCTATCTTTTCAAAACGTGGGTACCTGTGCTGTATTACTATGCCTTCTATTCTAATCCTTTCGCAGTACCCAGAAATTGATTGACTGTTTTACTATTCACTAATGAGTAACCAAAAGGAAACGAGCTCACCGGGAGTATGGTCAAAGTGTCTCGGGCAGACTATGTACGCTCCAAACCACGCCGACAGCATCCCTGCTCTGGCGGTGCTGATCAGCAAGAAGGCGGCACCACTTGCTACTGGCTGGGTGCGAGGAGTGACAACAGCATCCTGAAAACAGAAACGGATACGCGCCAGTACTGAGGCATCTTATATGGGCCATTTAAACAGGGATGATTTCAGATTCAGTTTCATTTTATATGCACAGTATATATCTTGAAATTCAATCTCCAACGGACACGACTCCCAGAAAAGCTGGACTGTTAACAGAAAAATCTCAACGAATCCTGTCAAGACCTGATTTTACTGAAATATCTTGCGTAAAATAGGAAAAGACTACTAAGTTAAAACTATGATAATGTTATTTTGATTGAATCTTGAGTTTCAATTAAATTTCACAGTGCACAGCTGACCTATTATGTGGCATAAAATGAACTGCCACTTATTTAGCACTGCACAATCATAAAATAGCTACGCACTAACAGCTATCAGCAAATAGGCAATAAATTTTCTACAAAAAAAATCAATACTCAATCGTACCGCAACATTTATAGTGCTGTATGCTCGTATTAACTGGTATGGTTCTTCTCAATAACGCCTTTTAATCATTTATAACAAATTGCAACCAAATCTTACTTCGACAAAAGAGCATTCAACACCAGAAACGTAATGAATTTAAACAATATCACCTTTGATATCCGATGAAGTTGCACGCTGCACTCAGTCACCACTCGACCGTGGCTGCGCTCGCCCGGCCGCGTGCTACCACTGCTGCTTCATGTGCCGTGGCCGCCCGGCCGCGTGACACCACTGCTGCTCCATGTGCCGTGGTCGCCCGGCCGCATGCCACCACTGCAGCTGCATGTGCCGCGGCCGCCCGGCCGCGTGCCACCACCGCTGCTCCATGTGCCGCCCGGAGCGCACTCCACCGCATCGGCATCGCGTGTCACTGCCACGTGGCATGAGTCTGCTGCAGGCGCTGCTTATGTACTCCCTCACGATGCGGTCTATATCTTGTAATTTTCTTGCTTGTCAATTATTTTCGTCGTTTCTTTCGTAGTCTTTCTTCTACGACATTTTAAATTAGAAGATATGAAAGTCCTTCCAAATCCAAAAAGAAAATCTTGTCTTTCAATTCACAGTACACGTATTCGTAAATTTCAACGCAATTATAAAATCGCTTTATGGTCTTCTCTGGTCCAAGGATTATCGTTGCCGCATTGATAAGTTTCAGTAAAACACAAATCCCACCTGTTTTTTTTATCTTTCACACGTTTTTGTTCATTGACACGAAGAATTGATAATTTTCGTGGGTCTGATTTTCACGTAGGCAGAACATGCATGGCTCTCATTGTGTTTCTCGGCGATCAATTATTTCTCCATTTTTGCCATCATCCCACTTCTGATGTGGGGTCAGCGGAGCATCTTCGTTATCCATAATAGTAATTCTACCGGCTGGGCATGGGTATTTGGGCATGGAGAAATAAAACGTAGCACTTCAACTTATTGATGGTATATTACAATTTGTTCGAGGTTAAACTATGAAATACAACTGTAGGAAGATTGTCTGATAACTAATTACACTAATTCGGTCGACACTCCAACCAACACGTAACGCCACCACGCGATGCGAACCGATTGCCCTCCCAAGTAAGAATGGCGGTCTCTCGCACGGCACTAGCGCTGGTTGTTGCGTCAGAGCAGGGCTCCGAAGTTAGTCTCAAGTCAATGTCAGCCGTTATTGACAGTGACATAAACATTATAACATATTTCGAACATTGTGACAGCTGACAGTGACATTGAAACCAACTCGCCTACTCTCCGAATCAAACATTAACAACAACTTAAACACTCTTCGAATCAAACGCGCCGACATATTTTTAATTATTTTGTTTCTGTGTTAAATACTCACCTACATAATGTATTTATTTTACATAAATATTCAACTACCCGTAGGTTACTTTTTGACCTAATTATATTACTATGAGTACGTACTACATGTAGTACTGAAAAAGGAAAATCTTGAATTCCTATTTTTTATATTGCTTACGACCTACGAATTAGGTATCTGTGGTTTTAAGGGTAAGTTATGTTTTGTTTACATTGATAACTTTAAAGATGGTATTGAAGTATTTAGATATGCATTATATTTACAAGACGAAATAGTGTACTCCGTAAATGTAATATACAAAACGATACGATATACGAGTAAATTTAAATTTAATTATGTAATTCATGTTCTATGAGCGAAAATGCCGGATCTCATTTATTTACACTAAACGTAGTTGTAGTTTACTTTTATATTCACATTATAATATTTCAAATCATGTACTAAGTATCAATATATAACATTCCGTAATCGGTAACCAATAACCATGTATTTCAATGCAGTATAATCGGTGTTATAAAAAGTAACAAAAATCAAATATTCGTTTGATTTATCTATAAAACCTAACAATTTATCTATTAAATCTGATTTATTTATTTGTTAGTTTCAAACCAAGAAATAAACTAATTTTGCCAAAATGTACGCACGCCAGGTTCGCAGACTAACGTGTGCGTGTGTTGCAGACGTGCAGTTCATCCCGACGGAGAAGGGCAAGTACATCCTGGTGCTGCGCGGGTTCACGTACTCGCAGGTGGGGGGAAGGTTCTTCTACTGCTCGTCCAAGCACATGGGGTGCCGCGCGCGCGTGCGCATGCTGGCCGGCAAGCTGGTGCCGTCGGGCGACGCGCACAACCACGCGCCTCCGTCACACGCGCGCTGCGGCAACGGCGCCTTCGTGCAGCTGCGGCCGCGCGCGCTGCTGCCCGCGCTGCCCGCGCCGCTCGCCGCGCTGACGCCCGCCGCGCTGGCGCTGCACGCGCTCAACTTCCCCCGCATCATGCCCAAGACAGACCTCTGGTCTCGACTGCCCGCGCCTCAACTCAAAAAAGACTCGTAACTTTCACACATCTCAATTTGTATGGAATCAACGAGCGAGCGACTCGTAACATTTCAGTTGGCAGCTATGATAATAAGGGCTAGGAACACTGATGTGATTATTGACATAATATTGGTAGTCAGTATTAATATATCTAACCCTTCCTTGAAGACTTCAGGTAGAAAACAGGAAGACGCAAATTTGTGCGTTACGTTTAATTTCGTTTATAAATCAATTTTTTAAAGTAAACAATGCTTGTTTATGTACGCTCTCTGCTTAAATGGATACGGTGGTACACTAAAAAGAAACCTGCATCTGATATGGCGGATTTCAATATTTTTTTTTTCACATTATTTAGCCTTCCGCTTGACTACATCTTGCCTGATGGTAAGCAAAGTTATACGTCTACGATCTAGCGCGCTTGCCTAGAAGAAACCGGTTAACTCTTGACTTGAAGTGTATAAAATATAACCACGAACATTGTCTAAAGTGCATATGATTCACAATATGGCAAATCCATGTACCTGGCAGGCTATTTTTGTAGTATGTAGGTAATACCAGAGACTATACCGCCTCTCCTAGGACCTGAAATCTCGACATGAAGACACTGAAACAGTTGAGCGTGCCATGTTGTATGCTAGTAACCGTGGCTATTATGTATTCTGTGCCGTGGCACCATCACATCACATCAGTTGTAGTCAAGCGTGAGCCTATCTAATGTAAAAAAAAGAACTAGCAATAAGTCCAACACAATTATGTTTAAAACAATGTTAAAATGTTTCTTACATTTGTTGTTCGATCTCTAAAACGTATATTAGTTTTAAGCTTCGCTTGTGGTGATAAATGATTCAACGCGATACGTAATTCGGTGATATTTTCAGCTAGGCAATAATCGTAAGCCTTATTTTATTATGTCATAGTTCTACTTAAGATGTTGTTTCCTAAATATTTTAGTTGTAAATAAAATCCTAAATCCTATTTTATTATAGATGCATATCTACATGAATTATATCTGCTTAATTAGCTTTGTTGTTTTTTTAATACATGCTTAGAATATAAGTTAGCTTGAGAATTTATGTTGTAAGTTCAAAATTTTTTGCCAGCGGTAGCTTTTCCAATATGTTTATAAGTAAAGTAAGTAAGTATACTATCGTTCATTTTGTTTGTGCTAGACTGCAAAAATCGACTTAAAACTTATTTCGTATAAAATAGAAAATCGTATACTAATACTACAAAATTTTATGTTCTTTTTATTTTTAGATGTTGCGTTTATCGATCGCGAGGTTGACGGAAAATATTACAGAACTTTACTGTACCAAGGCCACCGATACCACATCAACTACCAGAACCGTAAGCGAATCTCGTGGAAGTGCAACAAATCTAAATGTAATGCACGAGTCACCACCTACAACGATGAAGTCATGTGCACCAAACACGAGCATGCGCATGTGTAGACGCGACCTTTTACATATTGTAACCTATACATCTGAATGTAATTTCACTATGTACTTGCACCTAAAAGTAAAAAAAATATTGTAATCAACTGTGTACTTACTACACAGTAGCTCTAAAAATATAGGATACTATAAAAATATTTCATGTAGTTTTTGTATTTTATTTCTTCATTCATTAGTGCAAACATACAAGCGACATATTTGAAAGCTCAGCATTAGTATTTACATAATTATAGGTATTTGGTATACTAGGTACAGGTGTGTTTTACCAACAGTTACTAACGAGCACACAACTTTCAGGCGTGGTCAAGCGGTTGTCGAGCAATGGCCGCGTGCAGCTGTGTCTGGGAGAGTACCGCTTCTGCCGCTGCAACCCCTACGACGCCGGGCCGCGGCTCCGCTGGCGCTGCACCCGCCAGGCCAGGGGCTGCCGCGCCAAGATCCTCACCTACGATGGCGCCATCCTCAAACATGTGGACACACATAACCACTGATTGTATTCTAGTACACCAGTACTTGTACATGTAGTCGCACCATGACATTTGTTTATCTGTTCTACTACTTTTTGTTATTTTCTTCTTATTTGTATAGATGTGTACGTCCTTCCAGCAAGGTGTTCCACTACATGAAGCTCGCGAACTGTACACCTTTGAAATAATTTAGTACAACTTTGATTTATTATGATAAAATTTTTATATCAAGAAGTTAAGAAACAAAATTTGTGATTTTTTTATTAAAATGTCTGTAGTAGTCAAACAATGATTTTTGTATATCTAATGTCAATTTCAATGATTGGATTTTTAAATACCGTAATACATCAAAATTGCAAAATAATCAACCTTGCTGGAAGTGACCAATTTAGATAAAATATCTTAAGAACATGGGGATTTCTTTGTTACAGGTACTTAAAATAATAGTTATCACACAAATGCTAAATGGCAACTTCCTGTAATGAAACAGCCAGAATGAAATACTAACAACTAAAACTGCGCACAGTACATTCTAAAACGAACTTATTTGTTAGGTAATAGGTGAATAAATTGGTAAACTTTGGTTTTGATTTCAGATGGAATTGGATAAGGTGATACAACACTAACCTGGTGGACTCTAGAAAAAGAAAATTATGAAAGATATGAATCCTATGAGATAGACCAATTTGATATTTATCTCTACTAATTCAATGTTTATTTTAATAAAAAACTGATATGTATAAGAGAAATTAAATGAAATGAAATCTCCTGTTTCACAAAATTTCAAAGATTTTGTAATCGCTTTGAAGCTTTGTTAGTATATCGGTAAGTGTTCTTGTACGCATAGAGCTCCAAAAGATTGGTGTGATTTTGATCGATGTTGCTATGTGTACAAAACTGTTAAGGTGACTAAGAAGGTTGCACTTGCAGTGTGTCGGCCGGACGCGATACAGTTCGTGACGACCAAGTTTGGCAACCCCACCATCCTGTGGGGCAAGTATCGGTTCATCAAGAAGCTGGCGCGGCGGAGCAAGACGTGGTGGGAGTGCACCGCCAGAAAGTCAGCGCACTGCCGCTGTATCGCGGTCACCGTCGACAACAGGCTCGTCAAACTCAACGGCTGGCATAATCACTAACTTGCTGTTGTAGCGCACAGGTTTACAATCAAATGTCTTCAACACATCTTTGCAATTTGAGTGTGATTCGTTTTTACTGATTGAAGAATTGAAACGTTATTGAATGACAGAATATTACAAAAGCTGTGCTTTTTGGCAAAATTTTGAATTGACTTGGTGGTTCTTAATAATAATAATTTATTGTAAATGTAGTTATCGAGTATATCTTAGATTGTACATTATGTCCGGTAGGAAGTAAATATATAATATGTGTATGTGCTGTTTTGAATTGAAAACATAAATGTTCATAAAATAATAATCGCTTCATTAGTTGTTTTATTAATACAGCTTTAAAGGCAGACTGGATTGACTTTAAAATTTATTGGTTCACCAGAAATAAGTAACCTAATAATATACCTATAGAAAGTGGTTTTGGAAAAGATGTTATTCGTTTCTACCTATTTATGTTCCTTACTTCGACATGTGTTATCATCGCTTACATTGATATGCGGAACTCAGGGATTTGTGTAAACATTAGGTAAAAAGTGGGTAAACATATTTATTTTGTTCAGAGCCGAAGTTCGACCTGTCCCAGCGCGGCAACCTGGTGATCCAGATCGGCGAGTGGCGCTTCAACAAGCACGCGTGCTGGGGCTCCAAGGTGCGCTGGACCTGCATCAAGAAGAAGAACGGCTGCAACGCCGCCATCACCACCGTCAACGATATCATCGTCAAGACGCTCGGGAAACATAACCACTAGCGCGAGCATATATCTATGAGATCTGTTTCAACTATGATCACTTTCCATATAGAGCATACAGTTCAGAGTTATGTATAGAATTGGAAGAGGCCAATCGCAAATTCTTATTTGAAAAATGATTTTCAACTTAGTAAAATCAATGTAAAAAAGTAGAATAATCATATGTAATAAATTTTAAACGTTTAATACAAAAATCAAGACGCGGCTGCCAACCTTATAGATGTATTTACAATGTTCCGATGCTATAATTAGTTGTGAGTCTATTCACATGACTTTTATGTAATCCTGTCAATTGTTACCATTAATATTTAATTGCCAGAAAAACTAATTTGCTAATCATCGGGTTAAATTTCTCAGTGATAACTTGGCCAATAGTAACCATTGGCTTGCTGAATTTCAGTTGATTATGATGAGAAACAAATAAATAAACAAACTATGTAAAAATAAGGATTTCAGCACATCTGTAATTAATGTTATAGTACAATTAAGACCCTAAATTTTAGAGAGTACAGTCTCGTTAGTAAGATATAACGCATAAGTTTTTAATATTAAAAATGTTACATTTAAATTGTTAATATGTTTATTGAAATTACGAATCATTAACTTGTCTTGACGTTCTTTATTCTATTGTTCGTTGTGAAATGGGTTTATGGCGATTTGATGACTCAATGACGACAATCTCGAAATTATTGGCAATTTTTCTTAGTTTCTTGTATTGATCTGATTTAAGTATTTTTTATTTGGATTTTTCTAAGAAAGGTTAATGTGAATGCGTTTTTAAATTGTTATGTATTAGACACACATATTTAATAATTTTAATTAGGAACTAGGATTAGTGCACAACGTATCTTGGTAGTTCTGTAATGTTTAGTTTTATTATCTTTATATTTTTGTAATTTCTTAACTATTGAGATCTTTATCCAATAAAATGAATTAAAAAAGTATGTAAAGCTTTCAATAGCTTCAAAAACCTCTAAAGTAATTTGTAATTGGGAACAGTATTTCCCATAATTGGTACTAACAGATGTTAACTTTCCAGATCTGAACCCTACGTTCGCTCGGTCGCAGCGCGGGAACCCCGTCATCATGATCGGTCAGTACCGCTTCAACCGCGTCAATAAGTACGGGAACCGCATCCGGTGGGTTTGCGTGAAGGCCAAGGCGGGGTGCCGCGCCTCCCTCCACACCCTGGACAACGCCATCGTGCGAGTGTGGGGCTTCCACGACCCCCTGGCGCACACCAGCGCCAACCGGTACCTCTCCTAGATCACGCTGCCATTGCTACGCGAGCAATGTTCTAAGCAATTATGTTTATTGGTAAAAGTCAAGTTATGTAAAATTTACATAGAACAATATTAAGTAAGAGATTTTATTTCTATCGGTTTTTTGCTTAATTTGATTTTTTGAGGTATTTTTCACAAGATGTGCCTCTAGAAATTTAGTATTATTAATGTATTGACACCGGACGTTTAAGTTTTCTACGTATGATTATCTGTAAATATATGCTGAGTGTTTGCCGTTTCGGAATCTCCTAAATCATGACAAAAAGGTGCTTCATCACATTTCAATGTATAGAGCATGCAACATCTTAGAGTACAGCGGTGGTTATCATCAGGCAGGCTGCTGTCAAACGTTGGCCTATTCCGTGCAAAAAAAATGTCGCGAGAAACATAAGAAGATAAGAATCGCGAGTTGAAGCTCGGACACGTATCAGATGAGATGAGAGAATGTTGTAACAAGTACATTATTTAGTGTTTAAGCTGGTAGCAATGTATCGGGGGCGGTAATATAAGTGTTACAAACTAGTAGCTGAGTTATGACTTCAGTAGCAAACGAGTGATGACTTCAACTTGAATGTTGCCTACATTAGCTGAACTATGTGCACTTACTGAAGTTACACTAACATAAATATTACTTACGTTTTGGTGGTGGACAAATAGCTTCCATTCAATCAGTTTTATCATAATCATGAGTCATGTTTATTTTAAATATTTTACTATGCAATTAATATTATATTCTCTCAATAAAATTAGTTTTACTATTTATGGTTTCAGTGGTGTTCCATTTACCTCCCGCGACATATTTTTACCTAATCGATAGTGTATATTGACGATGATTCGCGATGAATGCTGAAGGTGTTCAAAGGTCTGTCAGTTGTCATTAATAATAGTTATTAAATCACTATTGATCAATAGTTAGCAAGTTTGGCGAATTAAGTGATCTCATTTCCATTGTAGTACAAGTATGCTCCAAATTGGACCACAATTTCTCCTGTGTCACTTGCACCGCAGGTGATCTAGTGTTGAAAACTATTAAACAACAAAACATTAAACATCATTAGTTGATTCTAGTGAATGAGTGCATACTAGTAAGTGTGATGTGTAGTGATCATTGCAGGTTCCGTGTGGTTCCGCAAGTACGCCACTAGTCGCGGCACGGTGATGCTGGCGGCGGGCGGGCACAGATTCTCGAAGGACAGGTCCCGGGGCGCGAGCGTGCGCTGGCAGTGCTCCCTGCGCTCGCGCACGCGCTGCCGAGCATACGTGGCCACGTGCGGCGCGCGCGTGCTGCGGTACAGCCTCCACCACAACCACCCCAGTCAGTGACCGGGAGCAACCTGCACAGAGCCTGCAAGGCGGGCCCAGTGCACTGAGCCACATACACTACTGTGGTGGCAGACTGAAATTAAACGTAAACCAGTTGACGAATGCCAGTTAGAGCTTTAGGGAATAAGACTTATGTGATTACAGCGATCTTTACAAGAACATGATGCTATAAACCGTCCGCTAATTGTAAAGCTTTTTAAATTTCTTATTTATTTATTATTACTCAAAGTATGTAAATGTTGTTCAGAAATATTGTAATTAGGGTACAATTTAAATCCAATATATTTTTATTGATTAGCAGGTACTTTCAATTCCATTCTGCGCTTAATTCAGTTAAAATATGTCCCTATTTAGGCGTCATAGAAATATAGCTAATATATGCCCGTAACTAAAAATTGATTATCTAAAAGGTAATTTTCATTTTATTGCCATTTTATTTGATCTCTATTTTTGCGTGATATAGATAATGATATCTACAGCATTTTCAACTTGCAGTTCTTCTATATCAGACGGATCGTGGTTCGTGGATCCTAGTGTTGCAAGCGTACCGTTTCTGCAAGAGCTACTACAGACCTTCAGGCGTGGTCCGGTGGCGATGTAACACTAAGACCAGCACCCGATGCCCAGCTTCCATCACAACATACAATGGAGTCGTCATACACTTCTCTAACGCACATAACCACAGAGCTGTCCCGTGGCCTCCGAACAGTAAGAGCATGCGGTTCGTCACTGCGCTCGAGGTGCGCCTTGGCAGGCTGAGGAAACAAGGAGCAGAGCTGGTCATCGATCCTTGCTGAAAGTGAGACAAGTCATCAAGTCATAGATTCTTAATAAAATTGTGAACGTGATAGTGTCAGAGACACAAAGTGGAATGATGAAGATAGATTTTGCGGTGCGTGATTGAGTGAGACAAATCAAAATAGAGCATCAAATGTCGCTATTTACATATTGATTAATTTTGTTATTTATTTTATATGCCAAAGACGATTGATGTGTTGTTGAGATCTCAAACAGAATTTCTAGTCATAATGTGATTGATTTTATCTTTCCAATTAAACATAGATATGCTTAGCTGTACAAACGTTCGTTTTTTAGGGTTCCGTACCTCAAAAGGAAAAAACGGAACCCTTATAGGATCACTTTGTTGTCCGTCTGTCCGTCCGTCCGTCCGTCTGTCAAGACCCTTTTTCTCAGGAACGCGTAGAGGTATGAAGCTGAAATTTATATCAATTACTCAGGTCTACTGTCCCTTGAAGCTGTGAAAAAATCAAACTTCTAAGCCAACGCAATCAAAAGATACAGCCATTTATGCCGCAAATTTTCGACACTTGCAAGGGAATCAAAACCTACAGGGTGCTTCCCGTGAACTCAGAATCTTGAAAATTGGTACGAAGCAACGTCTTATAGCATAGATAAAGGAAAAATTACGAAAACCATAAATTTTTAGTTACATCACAAAATATTTAACCTTGCAGGTTTGTACGGAACCCTCGGTGCGCGAGTCCGACTCGCACTTGACCGGTTTTTTTTTTAATATGTTGTTTGCTTAGATTGCTATTTGTAATATACGGCTGTTGATAAATGTATATCATGGGATGGTTTAACAATTCCCAACACTAGATTTGACTACTTTCATACGTTAAGAAGTAGGTACTTCTAAATTTTCTTTCTATGAAATCTGAATGCATTATTCAAAATCAAAATCCAAAATATTTATTTACTTACCATGAAAACATTAAAAGCATATTATGTGCACTTATCGATAAAATATGTATGACTTATTAAGGTAACTGATTATTTTACTTTCATAAACATAAGTAGCTGTGATTTTGGAAATAAATAATTATGCAACAGCATGCAGCGTTGTTTTATTTACGTGGGACAGGCTTACGTTTAACTACAGCCTGTCTTATTAAATTAATTTAACCATAGTCTTGTGACTATATAGTTAGTTATGTCAAACGTGTGGAATTTATCACGCGCCGAGTGCAATACTGGTGGACCCCAAACTAAGCAGAAGCCTGTATCTTGGACATCCTTACATTTGTTTTTCTAATAACTAGTGCTTTCATGTACTGCATGTTTTTTTAACAATATAAAATGTTAGTATTCGTACAATGTTATTTACTGAAGGAAAACAAAAAACACATTATTATATCTCCAAAATTATAAGCCTTTTCTGTCTATCGCACATCGACACCTATCTTGGTCCAATCTTTAGTCTGTCGTTTTCGTAACATTTTTTTGTGTATATTGACGTATTGTTATTGTAGTATCGGTGCTGACGACGGGGCGAGGCACCACCATGTTGGTGCACGGCTGCTACAAGCTGTGCAAGGCGTACATGATGGGACGCAAGACTCGCTGGCAGTGCACCACGCGCTCCAGGACCAAGTGTACCGCATACGTTATCACCTACGACAATAACACCATCTTACGCGCGCGACTCATACATAATCATAATGGCTAGTTGTTATATTCATCACTTATGAGATAATTGTCGAGGGAAACGAAAGGCTGGTAAGAGCCAACGGAAGACCAGCGCTGATTGCTTCCAGTAATCATCGTAATGCTGAGTTGGGGCAGACTTAATTATTGTATGTATGTGTGTATATTTGGTAAATCTGTCTCAATAAGTGTTTTTTCTATTTATTTCTATTTCAAGTAAAAAGACAGAGAAGGTTAAAAAAATTGTGGAAAACAGGCAAGAATTTTAAAATTTCGATTTTTGAACCAATGCAGTGGAGAAACAAGGCTGAATAAATGTAATAACATATTGTCGGTTACCATTTTGTTACGATGAATTTTCAAATAATGCGTTGCTGGATTACCTACTATTTCCGTGTTAGATTGACATCAGATTGAAATTTTTGTATTTAATTTCTGCGTTTATTACATATTTGTTACAAGTAATCAATTTGATTTATTTCCTCAGTAAATGTGCTGTTCTTCAGGAACTGTAATAACGAACGAAATAATGTAGTTCTTAAATTAGTTTCATGTTTAGCTGCTTCTAAATTCTGTTGCTGATTTAATACTTAATTGTGTACATGTTCTGTTATATGAACAGAGCATCTTTCTTTTTATTTTGTGTTACTTTATGTTTGATTTTCACATACATAATATGGTCCATGCCTACAGGTGAATCTAATATTTGCTTCAGCTATGCTAATCTCACAGCGAGAATTTATGGCTGCGAAAATAATTCAACATTCGCAGAACCCTTTGAGTGGCTTTTTTATTTCGAGGTCATACTTTCATTTTCGCTATGAAATGAAGAAGTTTTGATGATGCAGTTTGTCGCCGACACCATATACCTGCATATTAGGCAGTTTCATACTAATGAATAAATTTACTGACGTTCCAGAAGTGACTAGGATCAGAACAAAGCGAGGTACCCATATGCTGGTGGTAGCGGGGTACCGATTCTCCCAGTGCAGTGTGCCCAACATTGGCAACCGCATCCGCTGGCAGTGCTCGCTCAAAACCAGGACAAAGTGCACGGCTTCTATGGTCACCAAGGACAACGTGATACTGCGAGCCAAGCTTGAACATAACCACTAGTGAATAGTGAACGAGGCTTCAATGGAGATACTCTTCTGAGTGGAAAAAATAATAAACGTCCTTATAGTGATGGAACATTCAGATGCTGGCAACGTGACGGTGCTAAGAAGACACCAAACAGTGCGCAGGAGCGATAGCAGTGCTCTTAGCACCATTTTATAATGAAACGGATTTCCGCGCCATATCTCGAGAAAATGGTTTTTATCATAAATATAATCAAAACTTCATTTCCTAGTATATATTATGTTATTTTATGTAAATACAAAATCTTTTTTTAACAAATGCTGCGTTGACCTTTATCTTACCAACAATAGGAATTCTTAATAATTATTATTAGCCTAGTAATGACAATCAAATCTAGTATATATACATATGTATGTACATCACATGTTTATTAATTCTATCCATTAGTAGTAGACAATGATGAGCAATTATGGAAATAATTAAATATCTTCTGTTTATTAGAAGGTGTAAACGAGATCCAATCTGGTGTTTGCCATTCGAGAAGTCGACAAAACGTATAAGAACATCGCAATATTACAACGTCTTCCAAACATTCCCAAACGTGGAACAAGCAGAAAGGTTCTCGAGACACGAAGGTATATGATCGAGGCTCAAAATGTATAATACATTTACATAAGGCTGATGGCAATAAGGTACTTGCTACATAGGTACAGTCTGACTCAGTCACCGTGTGCCTCAATGAAAACAAACATTTACATCATAAGTGCGCGGGACAAGCCGTGGTTTGCCACGGCTTGTCCCGCGCACTTAAGGAAATCAGCGACGAAGTTAACATGAGTTATTTCTCAAAATAAATGTATATCTTCGAAAAAAAAGTGTGCCTCGAAATAACTAAATATTCTACACGTTTTTAATTAATTATATACAAAAGTAAATACACAGTTTTGTACAATAAATATTAGTCTATAAAAAAGATTGTTGGTCTGACGTCTCCGCCATGACATTTGTTGTAAAATCAGTAAAAACGAGTGTCTAGTGAGACTACTTTTTCGAGACAGGAAATGTAGGCTTTTTTATAAAACGGTCTTAATTTTTTCGTCTTATTGTAATACGTGTGATACGAACATTTGCTAAGCTTCTATATTTGCAGTATTGGCTTTTATCAAACCAATGACTTATTGTAAACCCCCTTTTATCTAATACTTATAACAATTTCGTAATGTCTTTTATGAATTTCATTCTACAACGAAAAAGTACAGTATAAGGCTTAGTGCATACAATTATTATATTTCTGATTTTATGTATTCCAAATTTTAATAAAGTTTAAATGTGTGTACGCCTGTTGGGGTGGATATGTGTATTGTGATAATAAAATATAAAAGCTTGTTAAGTTTAAATGCTTGTGTGTCTGTGAGGGTGGGTATGTGATGTTGTAATAATAAAAGATTGATTAAAAAACATGCTTAGGTATGTATGTATAAAACTATATTTTTATTATTTTACAGATGATACCCGCTATAGCATTATTTTTTTTTCTAGGAAAGCTCCCAAAAACCCATGCTAAAAGGCAAAAAGCTTACATAGAGAGGCTAAAAAGGGAAAAGCCAAATAAATATGGGGAAATACGTATTAAACATTTGTTAAAAGTTAAAGAAAATATAAGAAAGAAAAATGAACTTCTGACAGAAGAAGAAAAAAAAGAGCTACGAGCAAAATGGAGACAAGCCAATGCTAAAAGAGCCGAACGAAAAGAAAAGCAGTACATACATCGGAAAAAGAAAAATAACTAAAAATAATACGACAATGCTAGAGGAAAGACTACAGAAGCTGACTGATAAAAATAAACCGATTAAAATGAAGAAATAAGAATTTAAGACAGGCCTGTAGTCGTATGAAAAGGCTAATGGAGATTGAGATGGCTGAAAAACCATTACTTGAACAACAAACTAACAATGATGCTATTTCGGTAACAACTTCTGAAACTCAACAGTGTGACGATACACCATAAACGAAATATTCATTTCTTTGAAAGAGAAGATGTAAGTAGTCCCAACGCGGGCAAAAAAGTGCAAAAAATACAGACCAGAAGGTGGTAAAGCGTCATTGCAAACTTTTTATCGATTCTGACGGTTCTCAGTAGTGAAACCAAGACTTCAAGTCAGGAATACTTGAGCTTACATAAAGCATTACAATTTATCTTTCAAAGCAATATTGTTGAAAAGGCAAGGTTTGCTTCAGACATCTGACATTGATGTCTGAATTGATTGATAAACTTATGAAAAATATCTCTTGCGAAATAGCTTTTCTAGATATCCACATTATCAAAAATGAAAATAGATACTGACAAAGGCAAAGAAAAAACATGTAGTGATTATTCTTAAAGATGGAAAACATAGACACAAAAAATAAAGTAGTTTGTAAGGGACTTAAACCTCTATCGCTAAAAATTATATTCAAGCGCCACAGCAAATAGAAGCTAAACCAAAGTCTGAGAAACGGTTTATTAAATTTCAACTTTTATAAGAATACGGAAGAAATTTATAAATCGCTAATGGATAGTGATTCAAATTAAAGTGTGTTTAAAATTTATAAATAAATCTCTCTTGTTTTATTTTAAACCCCTTACAATAGGTCTAAATAAACACATTTAAGTCGTAAGCTTATCTACGTACAATAAATATATAAAAGGATAAATATAATAAAAAAACACTAAAACTTATTAAATTAAATAAATTATATTTTGCCATTGTATAACAAGGCTAATTTTACTATTTAGTTGCAGCCAACTACTATTTCGTTATGTATATTATTTTGAAAAATACTCATATATAGTAACTTCCAGCGTTAAATATAATAAAGTTGGGAATGACTGGTTAAATATGATGTTTATCGAAGCTCCTTCCTGTATTTTGCTGTACATAATATATTTAAGTGTACTGTGCTGTATGTATATATGGCAGCAGGAGGTAGGTGGGTAGCTGGTAAAGATATTTAGGGTGATCCACTTTTGACTCTTCTGTTTCGTAGATGGAATCGATCTAACCTGGTGTGTTAATATACCACGAAATAAGAAACGAACAAATTGGTTCAACTTAACCAAAAAATTCAAAAACGCTAAAGAGGCTGAAGCGTTTGTGAAAAATGAAGGTATATGGTCAAGAAAAAAAATGAAGGTATATGGTCAAGAAAAAAAATGAAGGTATATGGTCAAGAAAAAAAAACAACTGATACGGCTGATGGCACCAAAATATTTTATCGCTGCAACATGGTCAAGAAAAAGGGACCACAGTGCGCGTCAAATATGTACATGTTACATGATGCGTGCTCTGGCGCTGTATTTATGTATCACAATGAAAACGAGCACACTCATCAGAGCTTGCCCCGCGCCGGCAAGGGGATCAGCGAGGAGGTCAAGGAGGTAGTGGAGCAAATGTCACAACAAAAACTGAAGCAGAGAAATATAATGCGACTTTTAACCCAGATGACCGACATAACAGTGCCGACAAAAATACAACTAAATAATTATATAGCACTTCATAAACGTAGAGCCGATATAACTGTCACTGAAGCTATTATACAAGACTTACAAAAATCAAAGATATGCTTATTCTAGTAAGAATAGTTAAGTGTATCGAAATTTAAAAAATATTTAAATAATAAAGAAAATATTTTTTTATTTTCTGTACCATGTCAAAACATTGGTACGTTGGGTTTAGGGGCAGAAGATTTGTTAAGCCAATTAAAGAAAATTATAATAATCAAATACAAGATAATTTCCTGACTATAGTTGACTAATTTAATTTCAATCAAGGGTGGCAAGTTGATGTCCTGTATTTTACTTTCTCAATATGTCGGTTTTCTTTTTTTTTTTTTTTCTTAATAATTCTTAATAAATAAAATATGCTAGTGCAGTGTTTTTAATGTATTGTTGAGATAACGTTTTTTGTTTGGTTGTAGAAAGTGATTCGATATTTTGAATAAAGTCTGTGGTCGGATGTCTTTCAGATAGTGACTCAGATTATTTGTGGAGCGACAAGAAAAACCAATCCAAGCGGGGAGAAGGGAAAATATATAAATATATTACTACATTTTCTAATGCCGAAGAAGCGGATGATTTCCTGAGAGCGGAAGGTACTTGGGCGGCCATTTCTACACACAGAACTGGAGAAGGTACCAAAAAGTACTATCGCTGCAACCAAGTAAAGTATCGGGGGCCCCAGTGTGCATCCTCGCTGTATCTGCTCGTTTCTTCCGCGAACTTGCAAGATGTGGAACGATCTACCCCCTGAGGTCTTTCCACGTAGCTACAATATGGGGAGATTTAAAAAGGGTATTCACAAACACCTCTCTAAGCTGGCAAAGTCCTGCAGCACCTCTGGAGTTGCAAGTGTCCATAGGCGACGATGATTGCTTACCATCAGGCAGATCGTCTGCCTTTTTGCCACTTTTTTTTATAAAAAAAAAAAAAAAAAAAAATCTGCTGTATGTAGGTAGTTCACAGGCCGTGCAACTGTACCGCAGTGAAGCAGGGCACGACCACCAACTCATCCAGCGCGCCCAAAAGAAAACAGGCTTAAGTACGGTGCTCAAGGAAGAGATCAAAAAAATATATGCTCTAAAACATAAACCAAAGTATATAATGAAACAGTTAAGCCAAATGCAAGGAGTTAAGTTACCTACGAAACGACAGCTAAACAATTATTTATACGAACTTCGCCGGAGAGAGGTTAGGGTCATTACTGAAATGAAATTGAAGGAGATAGAGAGTGATATGCGAGATCTTTAAACACAATAAACAAGTTGGGTTCGTTATTCGTCGACTATATAGTTTCGCTTCTGTACTTACTAATACTTGTATTATTTTTCTTTTATTCTGTGCTAATACTATGATATGATATAGAATTTTTCAAAATGTATATTAATTACCATATACGCTCTAAATTTCACCCTACAAGGGCTTGTAGATGTACATAATGTCCCAAACTCTACGAATTAGTTTTAGGAAATTGGTACCGTAACAAGATGAGAAATTTATCCACGAAAGTGTTTTGCGCTTTCGGGAGCATATTTTATTGTGCAGTATATATCCGACATTTAGGTACATCTTAGGCAGGGCTATTATGTTAATACATTGTAATTTTTAGTCGAAGATTGTATTTTCCTGTTTTAATGTGTTATGTGTAATAGACATTTTTAAGCAACATTCGAATGAGGCATTTGAAATAAATCTATACGATACAGTTTTACGTAAATGTATTTTATCTTAACTGTTTTTATGCTAAGCTATGAGGATGCACATAAAATTGAGCCAAGAACTTTTACAACATGTGTTGTGTGCATAGCAGCAGTAATCGGTGGTCTGGCTGGGAGGGTTGATGGCAGTTATGAGTACATCTAGTTGTATTAACCGGCTAGCACTTACGTCAAAAATTACGTCGAAAAAATTAGCTCGACAAGTTTCGGAAATCTGAGGTTTCCATCATCAGGAGGACGAGTCAGCACGCGCGTCCCGGTTGGCCGCCTCGTCCAGACTGGTCCGCCGACTCGCTGCCGCACCCCCCCCGCTTCTGCGCCCGCTCCGCTCTCGCAACCGCTCGCGCACCGCGACGGGTGAGGATAGGCGATCGAGGCGCCACCGGCGGATCGTGTATTTCTTCCTCATCGCTTGAGATCCGTTGCACCAAGATATTGGGGTCCGCGCACACTATGCTGACCGTGTCTAGTGGCAGATGTTCAGCTACATCGTCCTCCCGGCCAGAGTTTAAAACAGGTCTCCACGCAGGTGCCAATGTCCATCCTCGGTCACGATTAAAGTTTGGATGTCGACCTATTTCTACTGCTTCCCGAACTTTCCTCGGTACTAGGAACTTCTCCTGGAACTTTTTCTCCTTCTTTTTTCGACGTAATTTTTGACGTAAGTGCTAGCCGGTTAATACAACTAAATTTAGTCATGCCTTACGGGAACTATAATACAGTTATGAGTACGTTTTAAATACTAATATCTGTCGTCTGTTCCTTAGATAGCGAGTCTGAATCCGATGCACCGTGGAGCTATGCATCCGAACACGCGGACGCGTCAAAAGGCAAGAGGGAAGCACGCTATTATAATTATAACTTCTTCCAAAAATTTGAAAATGCAGAAGAAGCGGAGAAATTCTTGAAAAATGAAGCTTTATGGTCTAAAGTGAAAACAAGACACACAGCTGAAGGCACGAAAATACATTTCCGTTGTAATTTGGTAAAAAAACTCGGACCGCAGTGCGCGGCCAAGATGTACATGTTACACGCGGCGCACTCTGACGCAGTCATTATGTACCTCAACGACAGCGAGCACACCCACCAGAACATTCCTGCCTCCAAGAAGGGGTTCAGTAAAGAGATGAAGGAAGTTATAGACAAAATGTTCGATCAGAATTTACAAACGAAACAAATACAGCGTCGTATTAGCCATATGAAAGGTTTGATAGTGCCCACGAAGAATCAAGTAAATAATTATAGAGCTTATTATCGAAGTAAATCCGGTAGAACCGATTAGTTACACTTACTTAACCGAGGATAATATGATTAGCACGTGAAATATTCCATCATAAATTCTTTGCGGTAAAAGACAGATTTTCAAAAATACTTAATCAACTAACTCACTCTTAGGTGAAGGTGAAAAAAATCCACGCCACGTGACAATGATTTCAAAGTTTTACCTATGATAAAAAAAAGACAATGTTAAAGCTTAAATTATCTGGTCCACTAAAACCGCTTCGCATTTTGACTGAGAGAGACTTGCCTCTCTCAGTCACAATACGTAGCAATTTTAGTACGTCACATATAAGATGAGAAATGCACTTACTGTTGCTAATATTTTGTTGACAATATTCGTAGTGGTCAATAAACATGGTATTGGTGGGATTTTATTTTGTTGTTAACGAGTGGAGGGTTGGTTTTATCATAATCTCATTCTATAACACGTAGACATTATTCATATTATGTTATAAATTCATGTAATAGTGGTCTCAATCTATTAAGTGAATAATTGAAGGTATATCTCAAACGTTTCGTTAATGCTTTATAATCCTGACGCAAGTGGTTAAAAAATAACGAAGCATTTCGAAGTAAAAATTAAATAACATAAATTTAAAAACAACATTTGATAATAACTTTTAGTATACTTTTGTAATATAGGTAAGCACACGCCATTATTGTTTACGATTACATAATTATATTAAACTATTAGATAAACATTATGTTTAGAGAAAAAAAAAACCGGCCAAGTGCGAGTCGGACTCGCGCACCGAGGGTTCCGTACAAACCTGCAAGGTTAAATATTTTGTGATGTAACTAAAAATTTATGGTTTTCGTAATTTTTCCTTTATCTATGCTATAAGACGTTGCTTCGTACCAAATTTCAAGATTCTGAGTTCACGGGACGCACCCTGTAGGTTTTGATTCCCTTGCAAGTGTCGAAAATTTGCGGCATAAATGGCTGTATCTTTTGATTGCGTTGGCTTAGAAGTTTGATTTTTTCACAGCTTCAAGGGACAGTAGACCTGAGTAATTGATATAAATTTCAGCTTCATACCTCTACGCGTTCCTGAGAAAAAGGGTCTTGACAGACGGACGGACGGACGGACAGACGGACAACAAAGTGATCCTATAAGGGTTCCGTTTTTTCCTTTTGAGGTACGGAACCCTAATATATTTACTAAATACTGTGGCTCCACAAACACAAGTTCCGTAAGGGACTTAGCGTGGAGCTCAGGGTTTATGTCGAACGTACGCCAACACAAAGAATGAACCTAAGCCTATTTTAGAAAATTCTTATTATGTACTGTCACTGTGTTTCGATAAATAAAATATTTGTATTTGTATTTGTATTGTATTTGTATTTATTGTGTCGAATTTTTATACTTCCGCGTCATAATGACTGTAAACTGTTTTTTTTAAATTGGTTAATGTTTTTAATAGTTATTATATTACGTTCAAGAATAAATATTCTACAATATAGAATTAATTAAATATTTATGCGAAATTTATTCATTCTAGGACATGAAAGATAATAGACACCACTATATAATCGATCCAATTGATCCACGATTACGCAATAAAATAACGTGAGATTGATATAATTAAGTTGGTAGTAAAGTAGTACATGATAAAATGATATGAACTGATTATGTAATGTAACATTGTTTTATTTGTTCAGATGATTCAGATCCGACGTGGGTGTGGCCGTGTGAAGCCTCCACTGCCAGGAAGAGGGAGTCCAAATGTTATAATTTCGTTATGAAATTTGAGAACATCAAAGAAGCGGAAGATTACCTGCAAAGAGAACGTATTTGGTCATATTTCTATGCACATAAAACGGAGTTGGGCACTAAAAGATACTATCGGTGCAATCTGGTGAAGAAACGTGGACCACAGTGTGCGGCCAATATATATTTTCTCTACGAAGCTAACTCAGAGGCAGTACTACTGTACAAGACGGATACCGACCACGACCACCAGCTCATACAGAGTGCAAAGAAACACGGACTCAGCAAGGAGACTAAGGAAGAAATAAACAAGCTGATTGGCTTGAAACTAAAACCGAAAGATATGCTCCACCACTTGGGTCAGATCCCAGGCATCGATGTCCCGACCAGAGTGCAGCTAACTAACTACTTAGCGGAGCACCGACGTAAATCCATCATGGCTCTCACTCAGATCAAACTCAAAGAGATCAAAAATGATTTACAAGAACATTTCAATGCCCCAACCTCTAAAGATAAAACATGATTTGGTACTTATTTTTATTATGGTCTTACTCTTACTAGAAAATTTAGAAATTAAGGCTTAGTATTAAACAAGCTTTTTATGTGCAAGGGTGTCGTCCGTTATTGTCAGTTTTAAAATAAGTATGGCATTGCAATCTATACACGTAACATAGTTGTAGTCTTTATTAAAACTTAAATTAATTCTATGATCTTCTATTATAATCTTATTGTTCACTTAGTAATCATGTGTTTTAAATGTAGACTAATTAAACAATCAGACTTGACTAATCGAGTTTCACTGTAGAGCCGCCAACAAGATTTGGAATAAGATTGTATTTACTACCCGTCATTCATAATAGTGACTGATTTCGTAGTCACTCAGTAAAGATCTCTTATGAACAAGTAAACAACTTTTTTTCTATAATTAACAGTTTCTAATATGTTTTGTTGCACAGGTCTCCGGTTCGAGGTGACTAAATCTGGTAACGCCGTGATGGTGCTGGGTCGGTACCGGTACAACCGAGTGACCAAGTGCAAGGGGCCCAGGTACCGCTGGACCTGCGTCAAGTACTCCAATGGCTGCAGAGCTACCGTCATCACCATGGCGCACAGGATCGTCAACTTCTTGCATTCACACTGCCACTAGATCACCTATCGCTTCTTTCTCTATAATAGTTGTCCATTTCTGAACAGATGCTACCTCTTACTCTATTTCACCATGACTGTATACTTATACTATTCAATCTGCGACTCTGATTAGATACATAATATTAATGCTACAACGGGAAAAAATATTTGAAAACATCTTGTAAATAACGAATACATTTTATTAAGGACATGGATCCTTTAATTTAAGTATCTAATTGTGGATTACTTTTTTAGGCCTTCTTTGAGCAGTTTTTTTTTCTTTTTTAACGAAGGCAGTGTTGTACTTATTACAAAATTTACAAAAGTTAGTACATAAGTTTAATTTTAAGCGAGAAGTTTTTAAGGCTATGTTGTTTAAATAATATATAATTTGAATTATTTATAAAGGCTAATAAGGGTTATATTGTTGTTAAAATAACGGTTCTGTATTTTATATTTTTACAATTTTATTTATTTGTGTTACGATTATGATAAAATATTTAGAGAGGTACGTATCAACTTTGTACTCAGATACTTATATACAAATTACGATATCTTGATACTTTTGTTTTATTATTTTTGTCACTTGATTTTTTTTAAACTCTACTACAACGAGCTTTTTAGGGGCATTTTTTTTAGTAAAATATACACCAAAGTATTCTCATCACATCACAGAAAACTGCATCAAAATCCGAGTAGTCGCTTTGGAAATATAGGTAAAATCGGTTTGCATAAACTTTATCAATTTGAGGGTTAATTGGTTTTTCTCAAAAAGTACTGGACCGAATGAGCAAAATGGAACCATCTCGAAAACAAAAACCATCGAATAAAAACAAATTATTGAAATCGGTTCATAAATAATGTAGTAATCGCGTAGCTGAAAGTTATTTTGTGGGTGTTATTCACAAAAAAAAAAACTACAGAAGACTTGATAACTTCCTTTTTTGAAGTCGGTTAAAAATCTATGTAATGATTCCCATTCCAGAGCCCCAGTTCGAGTACACACGGAGCGGTAACCCGGTGCTGGTGGTGGGCGGGCGGCGGTACAACCTCGTGCTGACGTGCCAGGGCTCCAAGGTGCGCTGGACCTGCGTGCGCTACTCCCGCGGCTGCCGCTCCAGCATCATAACGCTGGACAACTCGATCATAGTGCACAGGGATCAGCATACCAACTGATGTACTAGCTCAATATGAGGGGGTCAAAGTCAGTTCCAAATAAATAGTAATCAATAAATAGATGTTCCAGGACAGCATCATCTAGCCCCACACGAAGCAAACGCTTAGGTATATGATGGAATAGAATACATATATACTTTTTTTTTGTAAATATTTACTTATTATACATAGATACGACCAGACTCGACACGAATAATTATAGATTTTAAATAATATATAATAACCAGTTTAAAAAAATACATGTGGTATTTGATGTTATTTCCGATCAGATTTGTGAATAGTTGATTGCTAAGAAAGCATTTTCTTTTTCAAATTATTTCCGGTCAATGTTAATTGCGGTTTATTATACCGTATTTACCTAATTTAGTGTGAATTTAAATTAAAGACAATAAAAGGATTAGCGGGCAAATAAATTGCAATGAGACATTGAATTGAATCGTTCGCTATTCTTGTTATTAATTTATCTTCTCTATTTTACACATTTAGCTATTTTGTAGAGTTAAGTTTAAAACATGACTTTATAGTTAAATATTTTATTAATTTTCTCTCTGACTAGTGAGAAAATCTTGGTCACATGAACAAAATCTTTTTTCTATGAACTAAAGCCCAACTCAACTAATCAACAACTTTGCTAATCACCGTGACACAGACGCACCGGCGTCTAGTACGGTGCTTTAGAGATATTTTGTATGTGTGCATTTTTATGAAAATAAATAATTTTGAATTTGAATTTGAACTGTGTATTTGTATTTATTGTGGTCTTACATCTGATTAGTGTTCAGGTGGAATGTTTATAGAAAACACAGAACAGAAATATAAATAACTTAATTTTCTGTGTTCTGAACGAATGAAGATACGTTACTGAAATCTATATCGGATAATCTGGGCCATCAACAATATTTTATATAAACGCTTAAAAAAAGACAGCATATTTTACATATATATATATTTTTATTTGTTTGTTTTACAGTGCCAGTGTTTTCCAAGACGCGTAATGGAAAGCCTATGATACTAGTGGGGCAGTATAAGTTCTATCAGCATGACATGACTCGGGCGGGCCAGCGCTGGCAATGCGGCAGCAAGAGGTGTCCCGCAGCACTGTACACTATAAACTCTGTAATTATCCAAATGAGAGGCCACCACAAGCACTACTAAACTAACTTGACATCATCATACCCATGCCTCGAATAACAACACTATATATACAAGTAACTACTCTTGAATACTCGAAGCTGGATTGTGTTCTATCTCTAATGAGTTTTTGTTATTGTCTAATTCGTTTTTTGTTATTGTTTAATTCGTAATCATATAATTTTATTATAAGGAATTTCATTACTTTTTTATTATTTTTCAGTTAATTTTTTTATTAGTGGTACGCTCTGACTTTCATTTTTCTGCGCGGTCTACTAAATATGTAGGCACTCGTAGATACTATTTATTTACTATATCCACTTAGTCAATTAATGACAAGCCACATTCAATTATTTTTCTACTTCAAAAAATACTTTTGTTTTGTCATATATGGATGATCATGTCATGATCCATATAGTCACATCTATAGACTTCATAAGAACGGAGTCTAAAGTTTTATATTATTGACAAGATTTCTTACGAATCAATAATTGAAAAGACGTCGATCTAGGCTTAAGTTTTAATCTTGATTATTTTTTAACAAAATTTGTGAAGTAAATGTTTGTATAGTAAAAACCTCTGTAATTATTTTTTTGTTTTTATATAGGAAATTATTTACAGGTCCTTAATTTAATAATGAGCTAGCCCATCTTATCATTTTCTGATTTCTTGTTTCGTCGTTATCATGGTTCCAAGGACTCGTTAAGTCGTCGGTCCACAGTTTGTTCAGTATATTTTCTAGATGTGTAGGCCTGTCGGCAGCTGGCTACCTTCAAATGAAAAATCTTTTGCCAACTGTTAACGGTGTGCTCCATCAGGCTCGGTTGGGAGCTAGTTTTATTCCAGTACAGATATGCTTTACCACAGTGTCACTTGTGCTGGTGTCACTGCGGGTTATCTGGTGATCATCAGCAACAATTGACTGACCGTGTAAAAAAATATTGATTTTATTGCAGCTCTAACAAGACTCCGATGAATTTGAAGAAAACAGTAAGCTCGTAGTTAAGCCTAAGATTCACTTGGAGGCGAATGTCCCCGGACACCACCTACCGGATTGGACGCGGAACAGATACAAGTGCACGCACTGTTACCTTAGATCATTTGTATGGTGTTTGCAATGCAAGAGTAATTTATGTATCAATAATCGGAGAAACTGCATACCTGTCATATCACAAGCACTTGTTATAATAAGTAAACAATAAAATATACTTACAAAAGAAAATTTTGTTGCATTTTTGTTGAACGCTTTGACTTATTTTAAACAATTTTACGTCAAGTAGTGTCTGCCCGTTCTAGCTGATTTTAAACAATATTGTTATACTTTTAGAATTCTATTTTGATCAAACAAAACGCGGTAATCAACAAAACAAGTAAAGGAATTTTATCTCGCTTCCCTTCAGTGAAAATTGCTGTTATTATTTCTACTACTATCACCTTTAAATATTTTGTTGTGTATTATATGTATTTGTTTATAAACATTAATTTTATTATATTAAGTATGTGTATTGCGTATTTATATGTATATATATATATATATTAGTAAAATTTCTTTTTTCCTTTTTGTTGTACACCACATTCTTCTTTATTTCTTTTGCTTATTTCTCTCCAGCTGAAGGTTGCCTTGAAGAGATCGCTTTCAGCGATAAGGCCGCCGCTTGTGGCACTAGTTAAGGTGCAATTTGTTCTATGTACTGTTTTTTAATATGTGTCAACAATAAAGAGTTAATCTATCTATCTATCTATCTAATCCAGTGATAATTTGGAGAGGACACAGATACGACCAGTGTAACATTTACAGTAACAGTGTGAAGCTGCGCTGGAGTTGCATCAAGAAGTACTCCGGCTGTCTCGCGACTATTGTCACTTTGAATAAGGAAACGATTGTCAAATATACAGCCCACAACCACGACTGAATTTAAAATTGTATGTAGGTACTTAGATATATTACTAACATCAAATATTTTTTTTTAAACAAGATAAGCTCACTCTTGACTACAACTCGCCTGATGTTAAGCTACGTTGTAATCTACGATATTGAATAGTTATTGTTTATTCACTGTGGAAATATTTCATAATTCACAATACAGCTCTTTAGGTAGGCGCCTGCGCTGGTGCTCCACTGCATAAAATATTTATTTCTTCTCCGTGACTAGCTAAATAATGTAAATATGTTTACAATTATTTTAAATCAATTTGTATTAATTGCAGAATTAACAAAAAAATAACTAACTACGCTACACAACTCTTATTTAATTATCATGTTTGTTTGTTATTTACATTTACATTAATGTTTCTCCCAAACACTACAAAATAAAATAAAATATTTTGGAATGAAGAAAGCGTATTTTTATTTATTTTATGTTAATTATTGGCATTCAATTTTCAAAAATATTCGTATTTTATTGTATTTTTTTTTACAAATATTTTTGTAAATCCGCGTGGAATAGTTATTACCACAAAAACGGTTCTAGTGAGTTAACCTTAAAACATAGACACATACCGTTGCGTACATTTTGTTAGATTATTTCAAGAGAAAGAATTCTTTCTAACACATTTTTTTGATATCTTGAACCGTTTTCGCAGCGCATGTAACGGAAGCCTTCAAAGATAAATAATTTTCCCCGTTTTTTCCACATTTTCTATTGTTTCTTCGCTCCTATTAGTTGCAGCGTGATGTTATATAGCCTAAAGCCTTCCTTGATAACTGGTCTATTCAACACAAAAATAAATTTTCAACTCGCACCAGTAGTTCCTGATATTAGCGCGTTCAAACAAACAATCAAACTCTTCAGCTTTATAATATTAATATAGTATATAATATAGATTATTTTTTGTATAATAAATTAATTTTAATTAAATTAAATAGATAAGATAAGTGCAGTGTATGTGAGTGCGTGTTGTTTCCAGTAAAATTAATCTTAATTAAATGAAATAGATAAGATAAGTGCGGTGTCTGTGAGTGCGTGTTGTTTCCAGTGGCGATGTTTATAAAGAGTCGTCTAGGCAAGCCTGTGATCGAGGTGGGGCGCTACAAGTTCCTGCAGCTGCCGCCGCGGTCGGGGGAGGACGCGCGCGCGCGGGTCTGGCGCTGCGCCCGAGCCTCCTGCCGCGCCGCCCTGCACACACACGACGATGTCCTTGTAAAAACCTTGAAAGAACATAACCATTAGTGTTTATTTTTAATTAATTTTTATTTGATTTTTGTGAAACCGGCTTTTTCTCTTCAAAATAATGTCAAATTGCTAAGTACATATATGAATCTTATGGATAATGAAAGAAAATAAAGCCATTAAGAAAATATAGTGCATAAAATTATAATTGAAAGTTTAACAGTAAACGTTTGTTTTGATTATGACGGACACAAACGCGTGAGTAAAAGCCGGGCTTTTTGTTCACGTTAGTGTTTAGATTTGTAATTTATTTAAATATATCACCGCTTTCATGGTTATACTATTAAGTGTAACCATTGTCATAAACAAACAAATATGGATTGGCCGGTGCGTGTTTGTGGTGTAAATGCTTAACTAAAGAAAAATGGAAAACACAAATAGCATTATTTCGCATGGCTGGGAGCTGAAGTGAACTACTCGTGCTTAACTAGTTGAATAAATGAGCGCTTACAATATACATACATAGAGCACATCGTATCGGCCAGTCCATACCAAGCAGTCGGCGTGTGTCAATTATTGCTACGGCAGCACTACGCGATGTTGCTATGAGTGCTACGCTCTTCTACGAAATGAACAAATTTCGTAGCAAGCCAAAGTTCATATTGTTATATGTATTTGACATAAGTAAAGGAATGGCAAGTTCTTAGGTATTGGCTTTCTTGTACTTGATGTGTTGCCAATTTTTTTATGATAATGTTTAAGTTACTAATACTTGTTAGCTATTAACAAAATAACATTGACATTATTTGTTTAGTTTTGTTGTTATAATTACAGCTTTCTTTATCACCCTGCATAGCTGTTTCTTTGCTTATTTAATGTGTACGATTGTCTCACTCAACCAGAAGTGGTTCCACATGTTCCTATCTGTAACAAGCTCAGCATGAATTCCTCTTTTATTACTGTTTTACTTCCGCATGAATCGCACATTTATTTTGCAAGCTATTTTGGTTTGTACGCTCTTTCATTTGTTGCTTATAACAGCACGGATTTTGGTTTCTTATTTTTCGCAGAACAGCCAGTATTCACTAGGACCCGTGCGGGTAAACTCAGCATAATTGTGGGATCGCATAAGTTTTATCAGCATCCGATGTGTAAGAGTGGTCAGCCCTGGCGTTGCAGCAAGAAGTTCTGTCCGGCTACTCTTTACACCGTCGATAATGTTATTGTCAAAACTAGAAATGACCACATGCATGCCTGATTCCAAGCAGCTTCAGCATAACATTTTTACTCGCACCTTATTCCTTTCAGTTATCTTAATTTTATAGACAATATGTGCATATTGTGCATACATATATTATCGTTTACACAACTTTATGTTTCTGTTCTATAAAAAAATCTGTATAAAAGACATGTACAAATGTTACGTTACTAATATTGTGACGTTTTGTGATATCTACCTCTATAAGTAATATATATAAGTATTATAAATACATTCAATATAAAGTACAACTATAGATATGCATATTTTTGTACGTGTGTAAGTTATATAATTGCGATGAAACTCCCTGTTTGTTCTACATCAATTGTTTGTGGTTCCTATGTTAGATAATAGTTTACTTTACAACCAACCACCAACTTATTACATAATCTAAACAAAATGTATGTATGTATTTTTTTCTTATTGAATGAGAGTGGCTAACTATGGTGTCGAGAGTTTATCAAGCCCCTTGACATTGCTTTACGACTGCCGTACTAGATAAACAGCCGGGACCTACAACTTAACGTGTCACCAGACCCACGCTAAGCGCCTGAATTGGAATGCCACTTTTCGGTCACCTATCCTAGGTCGACCTTTGGTTAACATTGGTAATCGCATGCGATTGACTGCGCTAGCTGAGCTGCGGGCGCTTCATGTATATATGATGGTTGCTTATGAATCTTACTCAACCTATCATGCAGAAATATTGATTTATACAAAGAATGATAATAGTGGGTCTGAATTTACTATGAGTAAACAGAAAGTTGGCAATAATCTAAGAAAAAGTTGAACAGATCACACCCTATAGTTTGCTCTCATGTTGCTAACTCTTACGAGTATGCTATAGTTCCGTATTCTAGTTAGCTGTATCAAAATGTCCTATTGAATTTAATCGGTGGTACGATTATTTGACTGCCTCGATACGATTAGAATTTAGATTGCTGTTATTGATTGTCACTCGGTCAATTATTCTAAGTAGGTACAAATGGTTAAGTACACGAGTAAATTGTGCTTACAAGAAAAATACTGTGTTGCAAATGTACTATCGTGATTGTTTACAGTGTGTCGTTGTGGTAACTTCTTTACTTTAAGGAATGTCTTATAAGAAAAGAAACACAAAGGTGATTTACGTAAAAAAGTTTAATTAAAACATACACCATCATGCTATATTTTTGGAAAAAAATAATTGGCGGGGGCACTGCCGTGCCCCCAGATGCACATTTGTGTATTTTTTGATTTGAATAAAAGAACTGAATCCAAAGTTATTTAGTGTATAATGTTTACTTATAAGTGCAAAGGTTAATCTTTGAGCAATTTTTCTCTATTGTTTGGTTTATAAGAATAATACTTATTATGTTTTCTCTCAGGGATACTGAGAAATTATGTTTGAAGAAATAAATATATTTATTGTAACTGTGGTTCTATTTTATAAACTTGTTATATTTTCTTTACCTGCCTATTACTTATATCTGTTGATCTTAGTAGAGAACTTGTATATAAAAGATACGGTACATATCATATAGTGTCAGCTCCACTCCAAACTAAAGTTTTACGCGTGCATCTTACAATACGTAGTTTGTCTCTATAAATAAATTTCTGTAGATAGTACTTGATATAAAAAGTTAGTAAAGTACCTACTAAACAAATGTTAGGAGTAATAATTAGCTTCAATAAGAAAACTTATACACTTTCAGAAATCGTATGACCATTTATAGACTTCAACAGCAACTTACGTTACAAATTATGTTTTTAGGTAGGTTAGTTAATAACCTTTCGTTCGAGATGACTCGCTACGGCAACCCTGTGATCGTGTACGGCAACTACCGGTACAACAAGTGGAGCGGTTCCAAGGGAGACAGGGTGCGGTGGACGTGCGTCAAGAACCAGCAGGGCTGCCGCGCCACCATCACCACGCTGCACAATTACATCGTCAAAATAAAAAATGAACATACACATTGAATTCATGGATCTCATAAACTTGCACTTTGAAATCTTCATAAATTTGCAAGTATTAATACATAGGCTATGCTTACACTTAAAAATATTGCGTTTTGCTCATGAGAGATGAATCGATGAATATGCTATATTGTCTTGTAATGTTTGCAATGCTTTGAGGTACAACATATTAGTCAAGAATATAAGAAGTAGAACGCAAGGCTGCAGTGACGGCGTAGTGCGTGTCGGGCTCGAGATACCTGTCTAGAAATATTTTAGATAATATTACAAACTACTCATTTCCTAGTCATGAAAAGTATTTAGATGTTTAAGACATAGACTGCTTTATCTAGCTTTAAAATAATATTTACAAATAAAAATGGATTACGTTAATAGAACATGCCGCAAATTAGAATCAGGAAGTAGTGATTACTGAGATAGAAACTTAGAGATTCTTTGAGTAGATAAGCAGAAAACAGAAGGTGACGTCTATCAGACTGTTAGCTAAAATAATAGATTTAGGAGGGAAACAGTCATTTTGTTATCATTTTTTATTTGAGAAATTGACATTTTGATTATGATAACTGTGTATGTTTGTCAATCAAATTACACTTTATTTTTATTTTATTATACCTTGTAGCGCGCATATCAAATGTTGGCCCTCGCCCCGCCCCCGCTAAGGAAGGCACGCGGCGCTCCGAAAGAATAAAGAATCAGAAACATTATAGTTGCACGGAAACTCCTGAGCGCGCCGCCTGCGCTCTCCGCGGCTCGAAAATAATGTATCGTGACGCTTCCGAAAATAAATAATTTGTAGTGGGACCCAGTGACTTTTCTTTTATCATGGACATCCCCGCTATAATGGCGCCTAACGTGAAGCAGAACTCTAAATATCAGTGTTAAAATTATTCGCGAAAGTGAGCGTGTAGGTATATTGCGTATTTTACCGCAGTGAACTGTGATGTGTACTTACTATGTGTGTGTGAGTATATGGGCAAACGCACGTGGCGCAATACGAAACTTCGGGAAGTATATTTGTTAATAGACCCGTGTATCGGATGGCGCCAAGCTAGTACCTATACCGCTCCTTCGTTAGTCGTTCGTTCGTTCATACATTCACTCAAAATTCTCGGAAATCGAGATAGTGTTGTGTGAACTGTGAACTCAGTCGAATGGTGTCCGTGCAGTTTTAGAGAAAACGATAATATTCTCTCGCCGCGTAATTACGTTGAAGTACCTGTGTATATTGGTGTTGAACTCTCAGCGTAATAATATCGGTAGTAAACACGTAGGTATTGGGGACCTATTGTTTCGTGTTTATATGAGAATAAAGTCGGTTGTCTTTTGTCTAGTTGGACAGTGTTAGTGCGTACCAAGTGAACCTGGATGAACACGTAGGTATCCTAGACTTTGATTGGGACCTATTGTTTCGTGTTTTATGTGACTATACAGTGTTTTATTTTGGTTTTCTATGCACATTGGTACCTATGTCGTTAGGTTACCTAGACTTTTTATGAACCCAGTTTACGCGCGTGTGTTTAGAAAAGTAAACGAACGTTTCGTTTTCGTTATACCTATGATGGACTGTGATTGCTATTTATTAGACGTTTATACCTATTATGAACGGTGAATGTTGGTTAAACTCCCGTGTACGAGTTAACCAACGTTTAGGTATATCGTGTACTGTGTTTGTGGACTTTTGCGGACAATGGTGTTAACGCGTGCCGGTGCCTCGTCCGAGGACTCGCCGCCGCCGCCCGCGCCGGTTGTTCTGGACGGCCTGGAGGCCGAACCACCGCGCGAGTATCGTGTGCACCAGGTGACGCTGGGACTGGGTCCGAGCGTTGGCTGTGATGATGTCACGGCTGTGCCTGTGGCCGCGCCGGCCCTAGCGGCCGAGGCGTGCGCTGCGCCGCCGCCGCCAACTGCGGTTGCGCCCGCGGGCGCGCCGCTTCCTGCACCTGCGTCGGCTGGCGCCCCGTTCCCGGCGGGCGCGGCCGCCGCTCCTAACATCGTGTTAAGCGCCGAACAACTTATGCTTCTACTAAATCAGCTAAGTCACGGACCACAAGGTACGAACATGCCTTCTAATAACTTATTGAAATGCACCGCTCGATTTAGTGGTGACAAATCGTCCGATGTAATGGCATTTTTGGACGCCGTACAAACCTATAAGGAATGCGCTGCCGTCAGTGATGACGTTGCCCTCCGGGGGCTCTCCATGCTGCTTACGGATATGGCAGCAACGTGGTGGCAAGGAGTTAAAGCTACCACGGCCACCTGGAAGGACGCAGTCGAAGCGTTGAAGAACACTTTTGGACCCCGACTGCCACCGCATCTCATCTATAGGAAAATATTTGAACGTGAGCAGGGTCAGCACGAGGCCACTGACCTTTTCATATGCCACGTGCGTGCCCTGTATGCCCAGCTTCCTCCGTCGTCGTTGTCACAAGCGACCCAGCTGGATATGCTGTACGGATTGCTGCATCTTCGAATTAGAGAGAAAATTCCGCGCTCGTCTTTCGATACTTTTGACGAACTGATACGGCGCGCCCGGCGAGTTGAGGATCTTCTGAGCGAAAGTAGTCAACCTGTTAACTCGCCGTCGTCTTCGTCGTCTAATGATGCTGCCAGATCCAGCGTGACACGCGCTCTTAAGTCACGACCTCAATGCAGTTATTGTAAACAGTTTGGTCATTTGAAGGACGCCTGTAGACGGCTGAAGGAAAAGAAACCTGCAGAAAACAATGATGTTACCCAGTCGGAGAATCGTCCTAGTATCACGTGCTTTGGATGCGGAGCACCAGGTGTTATACGGTCTAAATGTGAAACGTGTAAAAAAGCGAAAAGTGACGCGGTAAAAGTGGCCTTTCAGGCAGTTTCCGTAACGTCTATGATCAGCGATGATCTCGACTCGCGACCTAGGCCGATTATTGAAGTGCGTATCTGTGATTCTGTAGGCAATTTATTGCTAGATTGTGGCGCTAAGCATTGTGTAGGTAGTAAAAGCCTTCGTGAACACTTAGTTAATAATGGTCATGTCTTCTCACAAAAGTTTGTAAAATTGAAGTATGCTGATGGGCGAGTGTGCTTCCAAAATGTTGATGTAGCACGGGTCAAAATTGTCATGCGAGGGTTAACGTTTGTCGTTAAATTCATAATGCTCCCGGATGCAACCGAGAGTCTGTTAGGTATGAATTTCATTCGTGCAGCTGGTGTGGTACTTGACTTTGATGTTGGGGTATGGTACATGCGACATGATAGGACACCTCAACCTATGCGTTATGAAGCTATGGACGTTCAAGCTCTGACCTGCGCTTCGGTGGAGCTTCGGGAAGATGAAGGCACTCATCTTAATGTCGAGGATCGTGAGCGATTATCCCAAGTCCTGAATGTCAACGAGGACATTTTTGCTGCAGGAGGGGAACCGACAGAATTTGCAGTGCATCGTATTGACACCGGAGACGCTACACCTATAGCTAGTCCACCATATCGCTGTTCTCCTGCGAAGAAGGAAATTATTCGAAAGGAGTTAGATAAGATGCTCGAAGAAGGAGTTATTGAAGAAGCTGAATCTGAGTGGGCAGCTCCAGTAGTACTAGTACCTAAGAGGAATGGAGAGGTTCGTTTCTGTGTGGATTACAGAAAATTAAATAAAGTGACTAAAACTGATCGTTATCCGATTCCTGTCATTGATGAGCTGTTGAAGAGTACACGGCCGAATGCTGTAATGTCTACGATTGACTTAAAATCGGGGTACTGGCAGACGATGGTAGTGCCAGAGGACCGACACAAGACAGCGTTCACTACGCCGTTCGGAAACTTCCAATTTTGCCGTATGCCGTTCGGTTTGAAGAATGCGCCGGCTACGTTCCAACGGTTAATGGATAGGATGAGATCAGGACTCAAGGACATCTGTGTTCTTACTTATCTGGATGATATTTTGGTGATCTCGGAAGACCTGGATCACCACCTGGAAGACCTAAAACAGGTCTTTGATCGTCTTCGCTTGTTTAAGTTGTATGCTAACAGGGAAAAATGTGTGTTTGCAAGAGAGAAGGTAACTTATCTGGGACACGTCATTTCAGCCCAAGGAATTGAACCGGACCCTTCAAAGGTAGAAGCTGTGATGAGTATGAAGCCACCTACCAATTTGAAGGAGCTGAAAACTTTTCTCCAGACTTGCTCATGGTTTCGCAAGTTCATCATGCAATTTTCAGAGATCGCACGGCCCTTGACTGATTTAACGAAGAAGGACAGACGCTGGCAGTGGGGGTAGGAGCAGAACATCGCGTTTGAAGAACTCAAGAAGCGACTCTCCTCCAGCTCGATTCTGCGCCAGCCAGATTTCGACGAACCTTTTATATTGCGGACTGATGCCAGTTCGTACGCACTAGGAGCCGTACTTCTACAAGGTTCGTGTCCGACAGAGGAGAGACCAATTGTGTACGCTAGCCGACTGCTTAACTCGGCTGAGCGCAATTATCATACTACCGAGCGAGAAGCTCTAGCGGTTGTTTGGGCTTTAGATAAGTTTCGTGACTATGTAGAAGGAGCCCAAGTCTTAGTGGCAACCGACCATCAGCCTTTGAAGTGGCTGCTGACTCTAAAGACGCCGAGTGGAAGATTAGCACGTTGGGCTATGAAGCTACAAGCGCATAATTTGAATGTCGAGTATACTCCGGGACGAGTTAATCTGGTTGCTGATACGCTGAGCCGTCCCGTCCCTGAAGAAGTAGAGGAGCCGGCTACTGAACTTTGTCCGGTTGTAGTAGACTTACCACATCGTAGCCCATTGGATATCCGTAGTGCTCAGCTTGCTGATCCGGAAGTCAGCAAGATCATCTCCGACTTTGAAGACCAGACCAGTACAGCAGACCGATGGTCTGATAGAGGTTATTACATGTCACAAGGAGTCTTATATAGATGTGACCAAGATAATGAATCTGAGGAACCTCAACTAGTTGTACCAGAATCTCTTCGCGAAGATCTCATGAAGCAAATTCATGATGCGCCGACTGCTGGTCATCTAGGTTTGGAGAGAACACTAAAGAAGATAAAAGAACGTTACTTCTTTAAAAATATGAGGACTTATGTAGCCCAGTATTTAAAAGCATGTGATGCATGTCAGAAATACAAACCAACTAACATGAAACCGGCAGGACTACTCCAGACACCGATAATGAATCAGCGATTTGAAGTGTTGGCCATGGACCTTTTTGGCCCATTACCTGAAGGCGACAACGCAGAGAAGTGGATTCTTCTTGTTGAAGACACTGCCAGTCGTTGGGTAGAGCTGTTTGCGCTTCAGGATACCACAGCGGAGACCTGTGCCAAGGTTCTTGTCGAAGAGGTTTTCTTGCGTTACGGCTTGCCTCGTCGTATCATTTCGGATAATGGTACGCAGTTTGTTTCGGCAGTAATGCAAAAAGTAATGTATGTCATGGGGGTAGAGCAAGCCCTTACTCCAGTTTACCACCCGGAAGCTAATCCCGCTGAGCGGAAGAATCGCGAATTAAAACAACTTCTGGCGATATTGGTAGGTTCTGAGCATCGTAATTGGCCGAAGGTTCTACCTACAGTAAGATTTTCATTGAATAATGCAATCAACATGACCACGGGTCATTCTGCGTCGTATTTGACGTTTGCCCGCGAAATGCGTACTCCTCTAGATGTCAACAATGACATTCGGGCAATAGTTTCACAAGAAAATTTTGTGCCACAAATTACGCCGTATCTGAACGAGTTTGGGCGTATTCTCGTTGATGTCAAACGCCATATCGAAGACCACCAAGATAGAAGGAAGGCGGATGGAGATCAGCGGCGTAGAGACTTTGTACCATACAACGTTGGGGATTTGGTACTGGTGGATACACACTTGCACAGTAATGCAGCCAAAGGATTCACCAAGAAGTTCGCGCCAAAGCGAGAGGGGCCCTATCAAGTTGCTAGGGTCATTTCTCCCACGTCTTTTGAGGTTGTCGATTCAACTGGGGACATCCGAGGGAAGTACCATGCCAGCGCCCTAACTCCTTACATTGGAGATGTTGTTACTATCAGACATCCTCGCCGTCGTGGACGTCCAGCCAAGTCACAGTCGGGTCGATCATGTGACTTGGAGGGGGAGGTTGTAGCGCGCATATCAAATGTTGGCCCTCGCCCCGCCCCCGCTAAGGAAGGCACGCGGCGCTCCGAAAGAATAAAGAATCAGAAACATTATAGTTGCACGGAAACTCCTGAGCGCGCCGCCTGCGCTCTCCGCGGCTCGAAAATAATGTATCGTGACGCTTCCGAAAATAAATAATTTGTAGTGGGACCCAGTGACTTTTCTTTTATCATGGACATCCCCGCTATAACCTTTAAATAAAAAAATAAAATAAAATAAGCCTTTATTACTGTTTATGTACAATTGATTATTATCTATTCTATTAATAACTATTTACATTAGACAGCTTGTCCGTCGACAAAGGCCTCCTCCAAAGCTTTCTTTTTTTTAATTTACTATTCTAAGAGGTGTGCGCCAAAGAGACCCAGTGTCCCACCTTTAAATGTAGCGATATAAAATATAAAAATTATAAATATTAATATAAATATAAACATTGTAGTTACGTGTATATGACATTGGTGATAAAATACTTATTTCGGATTATGTGCGTCGTGTCTAATAACTTTCTTCTGTAGTGGCCCTCGTTACCTACACGAGGATAAATGGTTAACGAATCCATTTATTTTTATTTTAGATCCGATATTTACTACGTCACGGTTTGGGAATGCTTTGATATTGTTAGGTCAATATCGTTTCAACGAATATTCGCGATCCAACGGACCTAAAGCAAGATTTTATTGTTCAAGAGTATCTACGGGATGCAAGGCTAGTATAAAAACATACAAAAACACAATTATACAATTGAATAACATACATAACCATTGATTAGTAAAGTAGTTTAAAACAATTGAAGTAATCTGTTAAATTAGTATCTAAGTTCTACAGCTTAAAGCTTGACTACAGCCCGCCTGCTAGCAAGAGTTGGTAGCAATGCTTGATATCGGGCGGTGTGGGTAGTCAAACATGTACCTAAAAATAATAGTGAGAAAGCCAATGTATTATTCTACAACCATTAAAAGGGACAATTCAGTTACATAATAATAGGCCAACTAGTTCATAGAAATATATAAAGAGCAAATGTATAACGGTGCCTCCTTGCCGAACCTCTACTCGTGCGATTTATTTATACTTGTATTTATTCTAATAAACATTTTGATTCTGATGTTTGATTTCATTATTTACTACATTTACCAATGTGATTAATTCGAAAGCTTTTACCACTTTTACCGAGAGGACTGGTAATAAGTATGCATAATTACCACATTATCCACATTTACCGTAACATATACATAAATCTAGAATACAGTGCTTATATGTAATGTGAATATAATATATCCAACTGAAATAATGAAAAATGTTTTCCTAAAATTCCTGCCGGTCCCAACGGAAGACTAGCGCTGGATGCTTGCATCCAGCACATGCTGATTTGGGGCCGCGTTGTGACATGAAATGTCTATAATTGTGCTAATCTACTATATAAAAATAAGTCGGGTTTGCCTTCCTGACGCTATAACTCCAGAACGCACAAACCGTTTTGCATTCGTTGGAAAGGTCTCAGGCTCCGTGAGGTTTATAAAAAAAAGAAAGACAAAAAAGGAAGCCATCTGGTGGCGACACGAAGTTAGCGGGGTTTGCTAGCAATTTTAAATTTATTTTGGCCTATTTTTATGTTTCGTAAATGTGTTTTCGTTACATTATTTATTCTTAAAATATGTAGCTTTGTAGAAGGTAAGAAACATTTGATTAAAGTGGTGTTTTGCGACTAATAATGCCAAACAGAAGAGAAATGAAAAAATGCTAATTATTTTCACGCAATTTTTGTTTTAGAACCAATAGGTATTTACGACTACACGCAATGGAAAAGCTGCAATCTCGATAGGAAAATATCGCTTCAACGTTATCTCAAAGTATAGAGGACCTTATTTTAGATTTGTTTGTACAAGAATAGGTTTCAGGTGCAAGGCTTGTATTAGGACCTACAACAAAACCATTATACATATAAATAACGTATATAAGCATTAATATTAATAAATGTATTTAATATTATTGATGTAATACATTCAGGTAGTACCTAAGCATGTCATTAAAGTTCGTTTCCGAAATTAGGTGAAACAGGTCATTATTTGTATGTGCCTGTAGGTAAATGCTAAGCAGCAGATAAGTGCGACTTTTAAGTATGACTTTTGGGCGGATAAGGCATCCAATTGTCTACGAGTACAAAATTGGTAGTAAGACTATTAATCGTACTACTAATATGAAAGACTTGGGTGTCTTGTTTGACCAAAAGCTAACTTTCCATGACCACATAAACGCGTTGGTCAAAGAGTCATTTAGGCGGCTTGGTTTCGTACTCCGCAATTGTAAAGTTTTTCATAGCCAGCACGTCATTAGATTACTTTTTAGCACTTTGGTGCGCAGCAAACTAGAATCCTCGATGTGCGTCTGGAATCCACATGAGAGCACATATGTATTGCCGATAGAAAAGGTGCAGAGAGCCTTTCTTAGGTACCTATATAAGCGTCTTTACGGATATTATCCGTTCATGTATCCTTCTGATTTTATATTGGGTTGCTTGTGCTATAACTCTTTGAAGGTCAGAAGAAATAAACACCAGCTGACTATCATGTGTAAGGTTATACGTGGAGATGTTGATGCACCAGACTTGCACGATAAGTTGTGTCAACTATTTGTACCGGACCAATATTTGCGTAGCAGGCGACACAAGCTTTTGGTTGAGCCCCACTGCCGCACGGTGGCTCGGGCCGCCTCCCCACTCCCGCGCACTCTCGCCGCACTCAACGCGCTGCTCGCTGCCAACCCAACGTGTGATTTGTTTACGGACGGTTGGCCGGTTATTATGTTAGCGTGTTTGAGATTTTGCGAGCAGATGATTTAATGATTGTATAAATGACTTAGTTTTAGATTAAGTGATTGTTATTTAAGTAAAATTAAGAAATTGTAAATATGAATTGTAATTAATTTAAAATTGAAATTTAATTAATTGTAAAAATTTATTTTGAATGGACTGATTATTATTTTACTTTTGACAACTTATTATATATATATTTTAATTATTATATGACATTGTTTTAAGTGATTGAGTGAGTATGAAATAATTAATGTAATTGGTTGCGACCGTTTTAATTATTATTAAATAAATATATATATATATATAAGTGTATCAAGAAGGCATTACTGAATAAACAATAAAATACACGTGAACAAAAAATTGTAGTTATCATTTATTTAAATCTAAAATATTTGAATCTTTAAGCAAAATTAAGTACCTACTTACCTATTACCTAAAAGAATTACTTAATAAGTGAACATTTTAATTTTTACTATTAAGTTTTGTTAGGGACTTTTTTTGCAAGTCCGATATAGACATTAATGTGTTAAATTAATACGCTTGTTGTAAATCCTAAATTGATCTAAGTGAACCTGAAAATTTAGACCAGGATGATTCGAATGGACAATTTAAGTATCTGAAGAAAATATGTGCCCATGGACATTTTTGTTTGGTGTCCGAACGCACGGGGTCTATTTAAAGATCTGCCCAAGTGGCTGGTGGACAGAACTAACGATCCGAGAGCTGGCGGTTACTTCGGTCAACGTTTAAGTTTGGCGATTCAGTGAGGTAACGCCGCCAGCAGTTTAGGTATCTTGCCCGCAGATCCTGATTAAGGTTTAGTATATTATTTGTAAGGTTGAATATATTTTAGATTATACTTATAGTTGTTATTTTAGTTGATGTTGTTGTGCTGTTTTAGAAATGTTTACTAATATTATAATATTATACAATACCGATAAAATATTGAGATATGTTTGCAGCATTAGATGAAAGCAAGGCACTATATACGATGTCTCGTTACGGCAAGCCCGCGATACAAGTGGGTCAGTACAGGTACAACATGTGCACCAGCAGCAGGCTGCAGCGAGCCCGGGCCCGGTTCAGGTGCACGCGACTCGCGCAGGGCTGCAAGGCGACCATCATCACTCTGCACGGCAAAATTATAAAATTCAACCACCAACATAATCACTGATTTTAACTTACTTTACTTGAGAGAACCTGTACTTACCTAAATATTTTGTAAGAAGGTACATACAATTATAAATAATAAAATCATTTATTGACAGAAACAACATTTTAAAATATACAATAGTAGCCTATAATATAATATTAGAAAATATGTGTAAGTACATTTTTATTTGTGCAATGAATAGAACCGGTTCTTCTGAACTAAGCAAGGATGCTTGTGTCTCAGCAAAATATTTATAGTCATACTAGTATGAGTGCCTGCGCCTCTAAACTAAGCATAGCTTGTGTCTTAGAGGTGCATGCTGCCCAGTTTAATGTTACAAAGTAATTCCATGTGAGGTGTTATTAACAATTTACAACTTGATCTTAAAATTAAATATAACCTAATCATTTAATAATTCACTTTGTGAATCGTTACTAAGTTACTGTGTAAACACCTGGGGATCGGCCGGAACGTGCAACTTGCTTAAACTAGAACGAGTCCAAGGCGCAGTCCTGAAAGTGGCATATAGGAAAACTTTTAAGTTCCCTACAGATCTTTTGCACACAGAAACAAACCACCTATCTGTGAGACAAATCTACATCAGATCAACAGCCCTGCGTTTTCATAGGACAGCACTACAAACAAGACATGAAAGAACACGATATACAACATGGGCAATCACAAAAGTAGGCATACAAATTGGACAAAGATCCTACAAGTTTAGAGGACGTTATCTCTACCGCCTTATCAATCAGAAACTCAACATACTAGAGGATAACAAATACAATGCAAAACGTAAAATCACAGCATATCTGCGACAACTGAACTATGAAGAAACGGAAGAATTAATTAGGATTGTAAAATAAAACACTTCATTCAACCAATACTTTTTTATAAGTCATCAAACCCTGGATGTCACCGTCACCCCCACTAACAGCTGGGCGGTATTCGGTGACACCCAATTACTCCCACCATACTCAAACACCCTCACACTCTCATCTACACTCACAGTAAAACACTCATCACGCTAGAGCCCTCCGCCACCTGAACAGGTCCAGGAGGCACTAGAGGAAACGAAAACCACAATACCCACGTATTTTTGTATTATAACATTGTTTTATTTTTATTTTTTAAATACTATTCTGCAGTCGGACTAAATATATATAACTCTACTAAACACTCCTGCCATAAAACTAATATACTAACACATTACTATTATTATCAATCAAATTATCCTTATTATTTTTAATAATAATAGGTTAACCATTTTCATATAAGATCTAATTATGTATGTACATACGTCACTCACGTCACGAATGTTAAAAATTATAATTGCCATTATAGATTTATAAGACTCCTAATTGGTAACCATCGGAAGAACCCTGAGCTCCGCGACACAGGGAATCCTACAGCGGCAGCCAGGGAGCATGTCATTAAAATTTTAGTATAAGATAATGAATTGTAAAATTGTAATACCTTGCCATTATTATTTGAATCAATAAAAAATATTATTATTATTATTATATTAATTTTCTTACAGTTTGGTGTGTATGGGAATTATGGGACATACTTGACAATTATGACAAGAAAACATAGTGTTGCATAATGCATGAAATTGTTTATTTATTTGTTCCTAATGGTTTTGGTTTTAATAAATATTAAATTTTATTAGTTAGTGTTACTTATTAAGTAGATTGCTAAAAGTAACTATTGTAACCATAATAAAACTCTATGTACAGATTTCAATCCAGTATTCACGAAGTCTCGATTCGGCAAGCCCGTGATAGAGCTGGGACCGTATCGATACAACAAGTACTGCAAGAGTTCTGCCGCCGGAGTGAAGGCGCGATGGCGCTGCAACAAACATTGTACTCGCAGCTGCAAGGCTTATATAATAACTCTCCTTGATGAAGTGGTGACTGTAGCAGGAGAACACAATCATTAATTAACGAAATTTCAATAAAACACGCTAATCTTTTAACTTTTTACTATCCAATATGAGCTTGTAGGACATAGATATGGATACAAAACAAATTTGCATCTCACATTCGCGATGTCGACGTCCGTCGATGTACAATATGTGTATCACACACAAACCAAGTATCACATTTTCCACTCAGAAAAATATCTTATAAAGTGGACCTGCTTCTTTCAAGCAATATTTGAAACAAGTATCTACATACATAAATAAGAGCTGGTCACTGTGGAGGAGTAGACCGAATTCCCCCCAAGCAAGTGTAAGAAAATAATAATATATTATTGCTAAAAATATATACTTATTCTTAGTATTTTTAAATAAATTGCAACATATTCTAATAATCTGTATATATAATTCATAAAAATACATGATATTGTTTGAGGGAGGCCTCCGCTGAAAAGCGACTATTACCTGAAACTTTGTTTAAAATATCTAACCATGTCACATTTGTTAAGATTGTCATGTACATTATGTACAGCTACAGTAATATGAATTTGTTACATAAGCAAAATTGTAAAGCTTTACTATATAAAGTTTATTGTACCTACTAATACAAATAAAATTCAAATTTATAGTGTTCATAGTTTAGTACACATTTCTAATATAATATGTAAGAACAACAGATATTTCACCTAATATTAAATAAGTACTGTGTTCTCAACTTGATATTTTCATAGTAGTATTTTCAATCTCTCTCTTTGAGTCGTATTTCCTCATGACTGAGGGTCGTGACTCCCCCGCAGAATTAATTCGTTAGGGGAGTTTTCTTGGGCAGATACATCGTGGTGGGCGCCCAGGTCCTTCCACGGAAGACACATGTCCTCGGATATTGTGGTCCTCAAACATGTCGGTTTCCTCACGATGTTTACCTTCACCGTTAAGCGAGTGCAAAATCACACTAGCTTTATTTGCAATCTAAGTTATGAAATAAAATATGTAAATGTTAAGTGAAGTCTAAAGTATACTAATACTAACAATTGTTATACTGATAACTTCTAAATTTTCAAACATGCATGGATGTATAAAGTTAATTTAAGGAGTTATAGAAAATAAAGGCTTTGTTTTATTTATTTTATTTTAATGACAAGATATAAAAATGTTTTATTTTTAAAGTACCATTCAACTTTTTCTGAAGACCAATAAATGTCTATTAGTAGACTTAAGGCCAGTATTTACAACGAATAAATACGGGAAGCCCGTGATAGAGCTGGGCCCGGACCAATATACAACAAGAAGAACTGCAGTGAATCCGGCCCGAGGGCTCGGTGGTTCTGTAACAAACAGCACTATATTACGATTGCCAGGCAAATGTCTTGACTATTTCTGATAAATCATGATTGTCAATGGAGAGCATAACCATTAAAATGGAGCAGCACTTAAACACGTTTAAACTAAGTAAATCGTATCATAATGAAGCCGTTTCCCATTTCTCATAAATATTTTTTACATTATTAATTTGGACTTCTTCATAAGTACAATTTAAGATAAGATAAGATAAGATAAGATATGTCTTTAATGCACACCAAAGAAATAACAATATAAAAAGAAATATAAAAACTAATTTAACGTACATTGGGCGGCCTTATCGCCTTAGGCGATTTCTTCCAGGCAACCTTTGGATGGACAGGATTTAGAATCTTAAATAGGCGGTGTACAAGAATACATAAAATAAATAAGTGAAAGAACACAATACAAACTCAGATAATACACTAATAAATAATAATAAGCAATACAATACATAATACTATATGGATGATAAATAATGATGATACACTAGTTTTTGGAAAATGCTTATGGACTTAGCTTGCCTAACAGGCAATGGCAACATGTTCCACAATTTGATGGCTTGGATGGTGAAGGAATGATTGTACATTAAGTTGGAGTACGATGAGGTAGAAGGGATCTCGAGGAGAAGGGACCGGGACGAACGCAGGGAGCTGGAGTGGGAGGCGGTCACAAATGCAAAACGTTCCTTTAAGTAACATGGAGTGGACGGGAAGAATAGGATTTTGTAAAGAAGGGTTAGGATATGAGAATTGCGGCGAAGACGGATGGGCAACCATTTGAGCTTCTGCCGATATTCAGAGACGTGATCGTACTTGCGCAGTCCAAATATAAAATGTACGCAGAAATTTTGAAGTCGCTCGAGTTTGTCGAGCTGCTCATTTAACGTGTTTTTTTATTTAATTTTATAATTTTACTGCTGGTTTTGAAATATTTATCGATGTTTAATATGTTTACAGGTTGGGTGCCTGAGTTTACGACCTCTCGTTATGGTCGGCCCGTGATAACTCTAGGCCCGTATCGCTACAACAAGATGTCCAGCGACACGTTGAAGGCTCGCTGGGTGTGCTCCAGGAAGTCCAGCCGCAATGGCTGCAGGGCCTACATCACCACGCTGAGGAATAAAGTGCTCATGAACACAGTCGCACACACACACTCACAGTAATCTAGTGATACTAAAATGAATAGGTACCTTATTTTCTTTTGATATTTGGTTTAAAAATCAATTTTGTTGTGTACTTATATTTATATTTTTTATGTTTATATCTAGCCTTAGAAAAGAAAACTTTTTTTATAGTGATAAGTGCATTATAAAAAAAATTAAAGAAAGTGGTCAATAAAAATTATGTTAATTCAAATTAGTTAGATAAAATTATTACATTTAATAACTACTATCTCTACGATTACTGATTTGCTTATCTTAGCTCTGAGTTCAGTTGTCACAGTTTAAATAAAAAAGGTTGTGTTGATTGCTTGATGTTTTTGATTTAATGAGTAAATTCAAATAATTAAAGTTCATATAAAACCAGTCTGCTGAAATTATACAGCCAAAGATTTGTATATAAATAATGTACTAGAGTAACACGACGCAAATCGAATATGTACTCGCTTAATATATGAAGTGGTTTGAATGGTGATTATATTACGAGTCCACTACTCCCGGATCAATGTGCTAAACACCACAGAGCGGCGGTAATCAAAACATCGTTTATATTTCTGCACTATTACAGTATTGACATCTCAATCAATTCAATTTACATTATAATGTTGATAATATACTACTATTATATAATATCAATACCTATAAGTAATATGTAGTATAAGTATAATGTAGTAGAAAACGAAAAAATGTAGTTGGATGGAATTTTCATGTTAGGGATGCGCACGCTCAAGCTAGGTTAATGTTTTCTGTATGGGTTCTGTATGGTAAGCCGCGCTTGGGATGTCACTACGATAATATGACTGCCTCGCGCAGGGATTACAAAGCTGCACTCAAATACGTCTTAAAAAATCAAGAGAAAATCAGACTTGACATGTTGGCCCGACACTGTGGAGAAGGAAATTTTATTAAATTTTGGCGAGAAACTAAAAAATTAGACTGTAAAACAAGTATACCTATAATTGTAGGTGGTGAACAAAATAAAAAGAATATCTCTAATTTGTTTCGGAAACATTTTAATGTAGATAATGGTCAGACAGATACAGATAAGAGTAGACCTTAACGTGGCTCGGAGCCCCACCAGGTCAAAGTAACACCGAAGCAAATTGAAGATATCTTACGTAACATGAAGCGTGGTAAGTCTCCGGGCCACGATGGCCTCAGTATAGAACATTTATTGTATGCTGGACAACATATCTGTCATGTGCTAGCGTGGCTTTTTAATCTATGCGTGAGGCACTGCTACTTACCCGGCTCTCTCATTCGTACCGTTGTAGCTCCTATTGCCAAAAGCAAGACTGGTGACATCTCGAGTGTAGCGAACTATAGGCCGATCTCTCTAGCCACTATTGTGGCCAAGATACTGGAAAAAGTTATTCACTTTTATTTAAAATCGCTGCACATTGATGATGGACAATATGGATTTAGACCCCAACTGTCCACCGACATGGCTATATTTTCGATGAAGTTAGTAATTATTAAATTATTTATCTTTCGATTTATCATGAATACAGTCGCACAGACACACTCACAGTAATCTAGTCATTCTAAAATGAATAGGTACCTTATTGCATTTTGATTTTTGGTTTAGAAATCAATTTTGTTGTTTACTTACTTATATTCATATTTTTTATGTTTATAGAATTAGAATAGCCTTAGAAAAGAAAACTATTTTTTTATAGTGATTAGTGAATTATAAAAAAAATAAAGAAAGCGGTCAATAAAAATTATGTAAATTCAAATAAATAAAACTCTAATCCATAAACATGTAATAACTAATGTCAAGTTAACTAAATAAACCTAACCTAAACCCGCCCTTAATCGTGCCCGGTGCAAATGTGCCCATCAAGCTCGTTGCGTTTCCGCGCTGGATGGCAATAGCTAGCCGTTGCACTAGAAACGATCCAGAGCGGAAGTCACCGGTCGTAACTCTAAGTTTGTGCCCAATTTCCCCGATGAAGGACTTCGCAACCTTACTCCAACAGCCCATCGTTTCCACTGCCAGGGGAACAAAGATGTAATGCGACTCCCAGGGCAGAAGTAGTTAGATAAATTTATTACATTTTATGATTTATTACATTTACTATCACTACGATTACTGATTTGCTTATCTTAGCTCTGAGTTCAGTCAGTTGTCACAGTTTAAATAAAAATGGTTGTGTTGATTGATGGATGTTTTTGATTTAATGAGTAATGTCAAATAAATAAAGTTCATATAAAACCAGTCTGCTGAAATTATACAGCCAAAGATTTGTATATAAATAAATAAATAATGTACTAGAGTAACACGACGAAAATATAATATGTACTCGCTTAATATATGAAGTGGTTTGAATGGTGATTATATTACGAGTCCACTACTCCCGGATCAATGTGCTAAACACCACAGAGCGTCGGTAATTAAAACATTGTTTATATTTCTGCACTATTACAGTATTGACATCTCAATCAATTCAATTTACATTATAATGTTGATAATATACTACTATTATATAATATCAATCTAAGTAATATAAAAATTCCAACTAATTGAAACTGGCATTGTCTGAACACTATTTTTCGTGCTTAAAATTTCTAGATCCAATTTTCACGCTGAATCAGAAAGGCAATCCCGCCATAGATTGGAACGGGTACCGTTATAATAAGGCGTATGGTCATTCTACCAAGTGTCGGTGGATCTGCGCCAGTCAAAGCTGGAGGAGGTGTAAGGCAACCATCGTCACTCTCCATGGAAGAGTGGTGCGTCAGAATCACACACACAATCATCCAGCTAAGGAAAGTTAAGGTTGGCAGTCATAGCAACAAAAATAACCACGCGCTGAGAAGTATCTGTCCACGAGAGTATCGAACAGAAACTATTTATTGCCTTTTTTTTAAATTGCTTTGTGTTTTTTTTATTTTAAATTCATCCATCCTAAATTTAAGGGCTAAGACTTATGAAGAGTTCTTCTGAAGAGTAGACGCAAATCTTCCCGTTCTTTACAACGATAATGTATTTTTATCTATCTCTAAATTAGAAAACTCTTGAAGTGTTTTGTTTGTGTTAATCTAGATGTATACGCTTATGATAATAAACAAAATACAAAATTAAGAAAAATAATCGTTTTTAAGTGCCACAAACTTAATGACGATCTTATATTTGAAAATGATTTCTAATAATGTGATAAATTACAGGGTTTTACTCAAACATTCATCTCCGTATCGTGTAACATTTCTAGGTCCAACCATGACGCGCAACCAGAAAGGTAACCCCGCCGTAGAGTGGAACGGGTATCGTTACAATAGAACACCTTTCGGTGACTCCGTGAGGTGTAGATGGATCTGTGCGTCTCACAACTCTCAGCGGTGCAAGGCTTCTCTCATCACGTACAACGGGGAAGTACTCCACGTGAAATACCGGCACAATCATCCGCCGAAATTAAGATAAAGTCAAATCGAAAACAGATTTTATTATTAATATGCAAATAACTTCTTAATATGTTGACAAAACGAAGATCCAAACTGGTTTAAGTTGCAAGATGGTTTAGTCCTTGCCTTTGTTGTTGAACCTACCAAAAGCAACCAGAGAAAAGAACAAAATAGAAGAAGAGATTTAAGTATTATACCCATTAAAATACATAAGATATAGCTACGTTACGCAGTCTGTAATGTCCCCGGGATATTTTAGAGTAATGTTTAGATAAAGTACTTAAGGAGATTTTAAAATACAGAGATGATCTATTGTACCTGTAAATAAAGGAGATGTCTTTTTATTATTTTAAAAACCAAGTTATTACACACTTTAAATTTTACGATTTTTTTAGATTCCAATGTGACTTTCAGATCCAGTATTTATTATGAACAACCGCAATAAGCCTGCAATACAATGGAAAGGCTATCGATATAATAAATACAATCCAAAAAACTGCGATGGCGATAAGTTTCGGTGGATTTGCAGCAGCCAGGGATACAAGAAGTGTAAAGCGAGTATTATCACCATCAACAACCAAGTGATTCAGATCAGATACCAACACAACCACCCTCCTCCTTGGCTTTAGATGGGCTCGTAATCTGACTGAATCGGAAGCGCCATTTACAAGCTGATATCGTCCAATACAATTAGTGTAAGTAATTAATACAAGTAAACAATAATTAATTAGTAAAACAAAGTGCCATATTTAAATACTTTTGTATTTTTTTTATAAAATAGCAATATTTGTACGATTTGGAGGAAAGAAAAACTTATTTATTGTCCTTCTAACGTAACTACTACATATGTACATAGATAGTTTTGACAAGTATGCAAAAAATAATTATGCTGTTCTTGTTTAATTTATTAACGTTGATTTAAAATATAATATAAAAACAAGAATAAGTGTTTTTTTAATATAGTAGTTTGAGCATATATAAATAGCATATGGCAAACTCAGTTCCGCCATATTCAATTAAAATAAAACGGGATAAGAAATTTTCTGCTAAATCCGTTTAGCGGTTCTTGGGTTATGAATTGTGTAACTTACACCACTTTCTTTTTATATTATAAATATCAGAGCGACAGGATTATAAGTACCATCTTCAGACATCATAGGGACGTATAGCTAGGGTGATCGAGCAAAGAGACAACCAGAAATACGGGAGTACAGGTTTATTACACCTTTTTTAGGTACCAAGAATATCGCACTAGGCAAATGAATCGAATGACAGTCAATAGGTAGTTTCCATAGCAACTGACTGCCGTCTCTGCGCCTCTCCATCGGCTAGACTCTGTCGTAGCACGAGGTTAGCCGAGTTGAGACGAATGCTGCCACATGGTAGGACTCACAGAACAACGATCGGGCCACAGCGCCTCCGCGCGCGCCCCCCCATAGAAGCGAAATGAATAATAATACGTGGTTCTCGTTTGGCCAGTAAACAGGCCAACCTAACCTACGACAGCGCTTGTCAGTCTGTTGTCGAACATAGTCCGAGCGAGAGAGTTTTCGGTCCTTTTACTCGGTTTTACAGCATGATAAACTATTAACTATGTCTTGGTGTCAAGTTAAATTGTAAGAACAATAGTTCCAGTGTAACCGGCGTGAAATACCATCGTTAAGTAGTAAAATTTTGTAATTTCAATAATAAAAGCTTTTGATATTATGAATGGCATAAACACATTCGTTGTCTTGACGACGCTACTTCTCGATAGCAAAGTGATGTGTAAATGAAACCTAGCAAATTATCGATAATCAATATAATGTATATGATGTTTCTGGATTTGTATGGAAATGTTTCTGGATTACGGTTTTTATTTAACACATACTCAATTTACAGATTTCCAATAATCCAGTGTTAAAAAATAAATGGATATTGGCGACCGGTAGATACAACTGGTTTCCTCATAAAAATGCCAGAATATGCTGCAGTCATTTTGAAGATGATTTGATAATTTTGTATAGAGATAGTGTCAGTCCCGGGTACGGACATAGGATAGTTTTTATCCCACGGGATAAAAACGTTTTTACAGCGGATAACACCGCGGGCCATAGCTAGTTAACTATAATTTGTACTTAAATAATATAGTAATACTAAAGACATATATTTCCATCTTCGAAGTAAATGTGTAAAAAATCGATAAAAAAATATCGACATTGCACAGCCGATGAAGTTGAAGCGTACTGTGTAGGTACATGAACATCTCGTGCGTCGTAGTGTGCGTGCCGAAAGTGTGTTAGTTTTAGTAAATGGTGACACCTGTTTTGTACTGAATAAAGAAAGAATTCGCCTCTAGTCACAGGGCGACAAGCATGGACTTCAAAGCTTTGTGGTAGGACTCGTGCCGCGCTCCGTTTCACTACCGTATTCAAAACCGTCTCCGACGTAATATTTATCTAAAAATGACCAGAAATCTAAGTAATCTGTGTGTGTAATAAGTATCATACATAGTTCTTTTATGTACTTGTGATATTTTATTTCAGAAAACTTGAAGAAATTTAGAACGTCTAGAGGGTAGAAAAAATTGTGTGCAGTGTTATAAAAATCTCAGACGGACAATGACAGTTCGCGAAGCAAAACTTAGAGTTAAAAAAATCATAACATTTTGCGGAAGATGCGACAGGACGTTGTGTCGACTCTGTTATAGAGATACGCATTTTTAATCAAGTTTGAAGATTTATTAATTATCCTTTCCATTATTAAAAAAAAACGGAATACGTAACTGACATGTGTTGGTTGGTAATAATGAAATTATAATTTGATTAAAATTTAGTAGGTAGCTGAAATATATTATTTTCCTTTGTAGTGTTAATTTGGATTTGGTTTAATAATATAGAAGACTTTAACCCTTAACCACTGACGTGTGATTTTCTTACATTTACAGTGACATACGTATGACCACGTCAGGTGGTCAATCTCACCTGTTTTGGCACGTGCTACGTGTTCACACTTATCCGCCACACAAGCATCTCTGGCGTCTAGGAAACTACAAAAAAGGATGCGGCCAAATTCCTACCCATATTCAAATTATGAACGAAAAACTATTTGGGTGACGTATGACATACGTAAGTCAGTGGTTAAGGGTTAAAAAAAAATTGCACAAGTTATATACCAAATAAAAATAGATATATACTAATCTAAAACTAGGACGATACGATACTGTACTAGCGCTATTTAAACAATTTGTTTTCCACTCTGTCACAGTTTGCTTTTGTGAAAGATTTTTTACTTACGAGATTAAAAAGCAACAAATCAGATCAAATGATCGTTTAAAAGCCGACGATGGCAAGAATCAGCGCTAGGAACTACTTAGTTGTTAAATAATAGGTAAATGATGTTGTTTCGTCTGTTACATTTATCGAATTCGTAATGTCGTCGCGTGGTTACACTAATATTGTGTACAATAGTTATACATTTAGTTTAAATAGAACATCTAGTGCGGGGGAGAGGAGGTTTCTTACTAAGAAGAGTGGGCCATGCAGAGCAACTATTCGTACTTTTGAAGGAAAATTTATTCAGTTTTACAATCATTATAATGACCACGAAACGAAGATAAGACAATAAAAAGCGAAAGCTATAATCCAGCGGTTTTCAAAGCGAGAGTGAATCGGTTCTTATTGGGTAAGCACGTTCCATCTTAGGCCATAGCCTTTGCTTGCTATCAGGTAATTTTTAATTATTATTTAGATATAGGTATATGTTCGATTTGGTCAATTATTATTTTTTAATATTCGTTGCAGTTCAAGGGTGGTTATTACAGCGAGAATAATTTGAAAAAAAAAACCCAACCTTTTCTCTTTTTCAAACAAATGTTTTCTAAATAACTAGAGAGTAAAGGAGTCAACAGACAGGACGAAGTCTGTCGGGTCCGCTAGTTATATATATATAGATAATACTCACCTACGAGGTGCTCAGCATTTATTTGTGTTGTAGACCCGCCAATGATAGTGTGGAACAAGAACGGCAACCCTGTGATCATCTACCGCGGGTTCCGGTTCAACCGGCACAGCAGCAGCCGCGGCTGGAAGGGCCTCTTCGTGTGCACGCGGACCGCCACTGGCTGCAGAGCCTCCATCAAGACTTTCAACAATCAGATCACCGAGATTAAAGGGGAACATACTCACAGGTGATGTTAATCATAATTCAACAGATCTGCCAGTAAATGCTTGCATCGCGCGTCGCTAAGCATCCTGACCACTCATACGATGTTAAAATGCATTGTTATATTGGCGTCAATTCGAATGAAATCTGTACTTACGAGGTTATTTTTACAAATTTAAATCATTTATTTTAGATTGTGCATACCTACGTGTTATTTTCTATGTTACTATTTATGTTATTGTTTTTATTCCATTGTTAATCCTCTCACACAAATTAAAATAATACGAAAGGTAAACATATATCACGTCTTATATGCAATGTACAGAAAAAACTATTGGTATTGAAAATAATTTAAAGTGTGTATATAAAATGTAGTAGTAACTATTACCACGGTGCATTTGGTCTTTACAATATGTATTAACAAAGCTAATTTAATGGATGTTAAACAATAAACTTTATACCCGAGATGTTATACACAATTATTTATTTTTTAAATTTTGTTTTACCTATAGTTATTTCTAAAGAGCGTAGGAATAAGGCACCAATTTTACTCACGGTAAGTATTTTTAGCTTTAGTTGTTTAATTATGTTAGAAAAAACAGAGAATAGGAAAAGAAGAGAGGAAAAAATAAGTGCTCTATTGTTCACAGAGATAGTATTTACAAGAAACAGAAACAACCGTGTGACTGTGGTATACCAGGGTTGGTTGTACAACCAGCACAGTAAGGGCAAGTGGCCGCGTGGCTACCACGTGTGCCGTCGCCGCACCGGATGCAAGGCTCGCCTCAGGACGTGCGAGAATGAACTGCTCAGTGCTCGGACTGATCATAATCCCTAAACAAAGTTTTGATGTCCCTCCATTCTACATAGACTACAATTATTGCTTATCATCAGGCAAACTGAGGTCAATAATTGCCGCATTTTTCCTTCTTAAATAGTTAAGATACAACTATCATGCCCTGTGACGTAGACATTACTATGACTATCATAGTCAACAATAAAGAATTCTATAATAGCTTCGTAGGTCTCATTTTCCAAAGGTTGGAATATATTTTATTTCAAACTAAACAAAGAATTTTTTTATTAGAATATGGCAAAGTTCAGGAGTGGGGTGTACGAGTTTCGCTTCCATTGTTTCGGAATAAAATATTGCCTGGCTCTTAACAAAACACGATCAATCGTTGACTTGTTCTCACATAAGAAAAAACATTTTTTTTTTACAAATATAATATGAGTAAGTACATACATTCTATTTTACACATATGTTATTAAAAATTACATTACATTTAATGTCATACTGTAATAACAACCGGTTTCAGGTCCTGTGTTGGGTGTTACAAAGAAGGGCAAGCCGCTGCTGGTGTACAAGGGTGTCCGGTTCCACCAGCACAGCAGCAGCCGCGGAGAGAGGAAGGTGTTCGTGTGCTCGCGCTGGTACCGCGGCTGCAGGGCCTCCATCCGCGCCTTCGGCTCGCAGATATTCCAGAACAACGATACACACTCGAACCACTAACTGTGGTGAACTCAGGAACATATAGTGTACATAAAGTACAAGTAAATAAGGCTTATGCCAATGCGCAACACGAAATAAGTTTCTCGTGGTTTTTGTTTATAGAATATCAAGATGTTCACAGTGTCCGTCAAGTCAAACGGCGAGAAACCAACGGATTTTGTTATCAGTATCGCGTATATATTGACAGTTGGATTGGCAAATTACTCGACGTAATTTTTGCGTTTCGATACGAGATGAATTTGACGATGCGCATTATAATACACGACAAACCGTTCTTAAGGAAAATCATCAAGAAAATACCATGATTGTTAATACATATTTCAGACTAGCTGTGACAGCGACTTCGTCCGCGTGGAATAGTTATTATCATAAAACGGTTCTAGTGAGTTAATCTTAAAAGATAGACATATACTGTTGCGGACATTTTGTTAGATCATTTTAGGAGGAATAATTCTTTGCTACATATTTTTTTGATATCTTGAACCGTTTTCGCGGCGCACGCAACGAAAGCTCTCAAAGACAAATAATTTTCCCCGTTATTTCGACATTTTTAATTGTTTCTTCGCTCCTAGTAGTTGCAGCATGATGTTATATAGCCTAAAGCCTTCCTCGATAAACGGTCTATCCAACATAAAAATATTTTTTCAATTCGCACCAGTAGTTCCTGAGATTAGCGCGATCAAACAAACAAACAAACAAACAAACTCTTCAGCTTTATAATATTAGTGTAGATACGAAGGGCATGGTCACAGCGTAGCCCGCCGAGACCATACCCTGCATGGCACTGTGACGTGTGATGCATCCGTGTCATGAATGATTATGTTACCACTCTACAAGTTCACTTATTACGCTTGACATTATAGTTATAGCGTATCACGTATTATACTATCATTATATAAATAAATAAGGCACGATATGTCTACATAAATTATACATTTTGATTATTTTATAAAGTACATGTCTACTAAATGTACTAGGCTCAACGCTTATAGGTGAAGTGGTACGTAGTTACTCGTATTCATAACTAAGGTAAAACACATATTTAAATTTGATTACGGATATTTCCATATTGGGATGAGGCATTTTGCCAAAAATTTGGGATATACGAGGAGAGCCAAAATCACTAAGCGCCGGGCGAAAATAATGTTGCATTACTATAACCTTTTAATATTGCAGGAAGTTTTGGGTAAAGGAAGACACATTAAAAAAAAAAAACATTTAGTTAAGTACACAAATACATGTAAACTTTAATGAAATTCAATAATTTATTATTTATTAAAATAAAAACATGTTGTTTTCAGCAGGTGATTCAGCAGCTCCTTTTTTATGTGCAAACCGCAACGGCAATCCGATAATCATTTATGGCGGCTTCCGCTTCAGCCAGCACAGCTCCAGCAAGGGCCGGAGAGACAAACTGTTATTTGTCTGTTCCATGTGGTCTAAGGGCTGTCGAGCGCAGATTAAGATCTACAAAGGAGAAGTGATTGACATCAAAAATGAACACAATCACGACACAAGGCTAGCGCGCTCCACCTTAGACTATAGTAGACTTTAGTATAATCATCATCCACAGCCCTTGGGACCCCACTGCTGGGTATAGGCCTCCCTTTGTATGTGCCATCTGCGTCAATCTTGTCCAGACCTCATTCAGGTTAGACCCACGACTATGACGATATCATCGACCCATCTCGCGACAGGACGACCCACTCCAAAAACATTATAATAAAGAATTTTCGATTCACGGTTGAATTGCTGTTCGGAATATTGTGTAAATAATAAAGACAAAGATAGTATTTATACCAATGTGATATTACTTAGATTGTGTATGAAAATCGAAAATGTGATTACAATTGAAATATTTTTGTGACATATAGTACGAGTACTATTTTTCTCTTAATAATGAATTAATTTCTCACAGGAATGTATCATTTATTTAATCCCTTAAACAACGTTCAATTACACATACATTGTAAGTAAGTACATATATTAATCGTGCATATATATTATTATCTACACCATACCTGCATACAACTACCATTCATCTAGTACAACTGAAATGGGTATTTGAGAGTGGTAATTATTCCAGTGCCAATATTCACGACGACTCGCACGGGCAAGCCGGCCATCGTGTTCAACAAGTACCGGTTCAACCTGTGCCGCGAGCAGGGCTGCAAGCGGTACTGGCGCTGCTGGCGCTGGAGGGACGGCCACTGCCGCGCCATCATCACCACCGTCAACGACATCATCGTGTGTGTGGGCAAGAACCAGCACAACCACTACCACGTCATCCACCGCGCGCCCGCCGCCAGGAAACATAGAGCCGTCATACGGGGCACGTGTTCATAACAATAATCAATATAGTGATCAAATTAAGCGAAATATTGTACGCATACATGGTAAATCGAGGCAAAAATCATGTAAGCGTATTGACAAGCAACGAGATGGATGTTGACAAAAATGGTAGAATTCGACACGAGAACTCATACTAGCTTCATCCGTGATGTGAAGCATAATTATATTTGAAACAAAATTGGACGATTTCCGAAAGCAAATTTTTTAAAATGTATATATTGTATGTATATTTTGTGTGAGTTATTTGTTTTTATTTTAACAGAATATTTGTTTAGTATTGGCAATACTAAATTGTCACTTAAATTCAAATGTCTTTGTCAAATGGCTCTTCCGTTTGCGACAGAACGCTGGTTGGACGCGTCTCTGTGGCCTTTGCTAAAATCATGTAAAAAACAAGTGCTTTGAAATAAACAAGTGAAGTGTATAAGTGTGTGTAAGTCTATCTAGATTCCTGAGTGTATAAGTGCCTTTAATTGATAACCTAATTTCTAATATAAAAGTTGATCCTTCGAGCCGGATCAGCTTTTATATTAGAAATTAGGTTATCAATTAAAGGCACTTATACAGTCAGGAATCTAGATAGAAACAATACCTCAAAAGAGTAATAATAACTGAAACACCTTATGTACCTGCGTAGGCTTTGATGTTAGAGCGGTGAAGTCTTAATTTCACCCACCGAATATGAATTTAAGATATTCTTGATGTTTGTCATAAATTGATCAAACTTTTCTATTTATTTATGTAATATTTGTAAGTAGTCGTTACACTCGCTAGTTACTCTAACTTATTTACTTCAGCCGGCGCTGCGACCCAGCTGCATCCTGGCCAGTTACTCAATCAACTTATTTATAAATAATGAAGTGCATGTATTTAAGAATGTGTGTGTCAGAAATCATTGGCTATTTTTTATTTTAGCAACATTAAATCATTCCAAATATGTAGGAGTTTTAATGAAGCTGCATACGTACTACTATCTCTATATATCTATCTTATTGTTTATATATGAAATACTCTGAAACTTTCCAATAACTTGCAGATGCTTAATTTCACTGAAGAGACATCCTTGTTATAAAACAGTACGATCTTCTTCATCTTCGTGTCTGGTACCACATATTTTCTTTTCATTTACTTTTAGGTTTGGTATCTTTTATTGAGGTGGATTTTCAGATAGACAAATACTCTATTTATTACTCAAATTGATGTACCTTGTTTATTATTGGATATACTAATAAAACTATTTAAACAGATTTCAGTTAGGTTCTGTTTGTTTTTCTCTCAGCTAATATTTTTAAGAACGCAAGGGGCCACAAGGTGCTTGTGATAGGTCCCTACAAATTCTACAAAAACCAGAGATGTAGAGGTTTAAGGGCGTGCTGGTTCTGCAGCCGGCGCGCGCGGAGCAAGTGCCCTGCCGCCGTCCTGATGTACGACAACACAATCTTGAGTCAAAAGAGACAACATAACCACTAGCTACTAATAATATAAAAATGTATACAGACTCTTACGCCCGATATTTTAGAAGGTATCAGCGAGCAGTAGCCAACACTGAGAGGCCCCGTTCATAAAACAAAAACGTATTATTCTTATGTTCATAGTTTTATCTTTAAACACATGTAATATATTATAGGTATGTATATTTTCTTGTTTTTCTTATATTTTATTGGCTCACCATAATTCATTCTTCTCCTTTAATATCTAATGAAAAGTATAATTCTCTCTATTTAGACCATGTTTGTACTTTGCGTTAAGTAGTTCAATTTGTAAAGAAAATAAATAAATATTAATTTATTCAACAAAACAACAAACTGTTATTATAGAACTGAATTTATAAAAAAATGTAAGTTTTTAACTTGATAAGTATTTTTTATATCATATTTTTATTTGATATGTCAAGTCGTATGTACAGTTGTACATATTTACAGGATCCATTGAATATTCGTCCAGAGGTCGCCGCTTGGTGATCGGCAGATATATTTTCCACAAGAACAACCGTTGTAAAGGAGCTAAAGTCTCCTGGTTCTGCAGCATGAGGAAATCCACCAAGTGTAAGGCATCTGCTATCACTTTCGGTGACGCGGTGATAGCATATGTAAATATACATAATCATAAATGAAACAAAAATGTTTTAAATATTAAATTATGACTAAAATAGTGTCTATGAAATATAATTGAATTATTTTTTACTATAAAATGTTGTTTGTTCGGCTCTTATTTAATGTTGATAATTGTACAATTTGAAATAGGAAATGTTTTACTACATTCTAATTAGTGGATTAAATTAGAATGGATTAACACGCGAATAAATAACACAATAGCTAGAAGCATAGAGACGTGGACGAAACTTTGCTAACTGAATATAAAGAAAATATTCGCAGTCTGGGCCCTGAATTATAACCCTCAGAAAACCAGATCAGTTTAAGTCTTCAAAGTTTCGCTGTCCTTACTACGGAGATGATTTGGGTAAGTTTAATATGACTATATGGTTCAACGATTATGTTACATACATAATTGCAAAATACTTGAAATCTATTACCTCAACTATTGATTACATTGTAGGTCACATAGTGTACGATTCCAAGGGTTTCCCGCGGCTGGTGATTGGTCCGTACACGTATTACAAGAACAACAAGGCGACTGGATACAAGACCTCCTGGCACTGCGCTCGCAGTCGACGCAAGAACCCAGCCACGCGCTGCCCGGCCTCCCTCTCCACCTACAACAACCAAATATTGTACCACAAGAAACCGCATAATCACTGAACCAATACTTGTTATGATAGAGGCCAAGAGAACTTTGAGAATTGTCGACTAGTAGCGACATTTGTCATCTAAACGTAATCCAATCTGTTTTAAAAACGCGGATGAAAACTGATTCCAATTGAATCATGTTTAACTTGACTGTAGTATGTTTAAATTAAAATAGCAAGACTAAATGCTAAGTGATACTAGTGTGAAAAACATAATTGTTTGAAATAAAAATACATTAATTTTTAAAAGAAATTATGAAATGGTTAGTTATGTTAATAAGAGGTTACCTATGTTTAGTTTAGTACAGGTAGATTATTCAATCGTTATTTAATATTCGAATCGGGGTGCATCAGACTGAAAAGCAAACGCTTACACCGTCGAGCCACACTTACCACAATATAATAGATTAAAGTGCATTTTAAATACCTGATTTCAGCACAATTCATCACATGAGGAAACGGGACTAAAATATTGGTTGTGGGCAAGTACATGTATCACAGAAATAATCGCTCGAGAGGAGTGAAGTCCACGTGGTTCTGTAGCTTTAAGAATAAGAGATGCCAGGCTTCGGCCGCTGTGTTGTACGATCGGGACATTATACCCTTTAAACACGAACACAACCATTGATCAGTTTTCTAATGACAAAATAATTTATTCCGAAGAAGTTTTATGGATAACTAAAAAGCGCCATGTCGTTAAAAGACAGTCGAAATCCCGATGTGATTTTCCTCGTATTGGCTTACAAGATCCGAATTATATGTAATGTTTGAAACTTAATTATATATTTGTAATTAATTACGTCCGTTACAGAAGTCATAAAAAAATCCTTAAGTAAAAACAGTCATTTGTAAATCGTGTATTTCTTATCTATAATGTTACCAACCTGATATGTAAATATTGAGTCGCATTCCTCATTATTGAGGGTCATGATTCTCAGAATTCATTCGTGTAGAAGTGAAATGTATAAGATAAGACATTTATCACTCTTATGAGTCATACTGGGCTAATCAAATTGCATTTTATTAAAATTATTTAAGAGTTTTTTTTTTCAATTTTTTGTCTCGTTGCAATCTGCGGTGCCATAAGCAATGCTGTTGATTGGGTACAGGCCTTTCAGGTTTGGAGTCCAGTGACCCCCATCCCTTCTTTGGTCAAATCAGCAAACTGGGGCCTCTTAAGCCGCCTTACTGACTAATTTTTTATCAGATTTGTTGCAAGTTCGTTTGTGTGCCTCTCTTATCTCATTTTGTTTTTCTTGCTGTGTCTGTGAATTTTCTTCACGGTGGGCATTTCCAGGTACTCATGTATTTCATCATTTTTTGTGAACCATGGTGCGTTGGTAATGTTTCGAAATACATTGTTTTGGAACCTTCATTATTTCAGAGTAATAACCATAATTATCATTTCGTTACTATTATTATTTATTTCAAATAACTAACTTGTATATTTTCAGGTCCAGTGAAACTTGTGACGAGAAAGAATGGCGATAAAATTTTGCTAGTTGGTAATAAATACTGGTTTTTCAAGAATAAACAAATAAAAGGGCTGAAATCGACGTGGTTCTGTAACCGAGTCACCTCCGGCTGCCCGGCTCTAGTCGTGGTCGAAGAAGATAAAAAAGTAATTTGCTTTAAACATAAACACGACCATTGACAGTATGTCGGGTACTTACTTCTCATTTTTCAACTAACATTTTGAGCTTTACTTGACATCAATACTACTGTTTTGTCGGTTTAGTTCTCACTACACGTGCTAATTGGATGTACGTCATATGTTCAGTGATAGACGCTATAAGCAGGATAATTTAGATAGTTATCATCTCCATAGATTTTTGATGAACTCTCGACACCAGAGTTGGCTCTCATTCGATAAGAATAAGAAGACGTCAAATTCGCTAAAAATCTAAATTATCATGTTAACGGACATATTTGCGCGTGTAGCCGCTGTTTTAGCATGACGTGTCACTGAACATGCAATAAGATGCAAGTAAATCATTGTCAATTAGTGGAATACCATTCATGTATTTATTTAGCATAACACGAATTTAAGCTAATTTAATGTTAAGACATGTATCATGCACATAATAGTGGTTTCAGAGGTAAACTACTCGTATTACTCCATGTTAATTAACTAGCATACTTAGCATTACTTAGATTTACTTTGAAGTCTATGTTTGCTATGAGCGATATTTATTTTCCATAAAAACGCGTATTAATTTAGTTCGGCCTCACAAACTTACATGTTTGAAGATATCTACATTGATATTTATTAGTAACATCTTCCAAATCTTTTTGTGCTTTACCGTCGACTTTTGCGCTTTTCCATACGTTTGGCTGTTGGTATAGAGTCGTACAATAATACCTTCGCCGTTTCGATGTCTTCAATTGAAAAAGACGAGCTGTAAATGCGTATGAGGCTGTCATTGCCCATAATCTCAATCTTATTTTGGACGAGTAACTTATTAAAATATAATATAGTGTTTTTATTGTAACAAATGCGTAACCTGACGTGTTGGCCGTTTGAACTAGGACAAAATATAGGATTTGTGTTATCCAGACAAGTGTTTTATTATTTTTAATAGTGTTTTATTGCGGCTTTCCTCATTTTAACGTTCGAATTAAAAAATAACCTACGTCACTATCAGCAAAAATATGACTGTCGCTCCGTTGCAGCGTAAAAGCGGAAGAAACATATATTATGTGTTTGTCTACCCGTGTCGGAGCCTGAAATGGCAAAATATATGATTAATTTTATCGACAAATCAAGATCTAAAATTTTTTTTTTCCTCCTCATGGTGGAATGGCAGCCATTTTGTTATTTTTGACACCAACCCTTGGGCGCTTGTATTAATTTAGTCATAACTTATTATGTAAAGGGCATATTGATTTAAAAAAATATCATTTGATAGCTAAATGTATGGGCAATAAAACGAGATTAAACTTTTGCAATATTTTATTCATTAAAGGAAAGAAAATAAATCAGAACAAAAAAAAATATAACTTTTTTCAGAGAAAAAATCTTAAAAGTAAGCTTTTTACGAAAAAACATGGGAGTAAGTTTTAAATTTGTTTTTTCCATAATGTAGTACAGGATGTAAGCTTTCTAAAAGATCCAAACAGTATTGATGTGACTAACATACTTTAGTAGATATGGTTGGTTGAATTGGTAGATATGGTAGGTTGAATAGGACCCTAGTTTACTAGTCATGTTGATATAAACAAGATAAAATTAAAAGCCACTTCATTTATTTGTGCAAAAATGTTCAATTATTCTTTTAACATACTTATTACAGCCACTGCTCAAAATTTTTTTAAATCAATATGCCCTTTAAATAATAAGTTATGACTAAATTAATACAAGCGCCCAAGGGTTGGTGTCAAAAATAACAAAATGGCTGCCATTCTACCATGAGGAGGAAAAAAAAATTTTAGAGCTTGATTTGTCGATAAAATTAATCATATATTTTACCATTTCAGGCTCCGACACGGGTAGACAAACACATTGTATAGGCACTTACCATCAAATATATATGTTATGTAACATGTGTAAACAAACATGTTAACTGAGCTTCTTATTAAGTGTTTTATAATTTTCAGCGTCTTTCATTCGCAGTAGTAGTGGGCGGCCGATCTTAGTACTCGACGGGTTCAAATATTACAAAGGCGGAGCAAGAGGCCCGATAACCACGCGGTACTGCAAAAATAATAGAAACAGAGTTAAGGAGAAACAATGCCATGCTTCTGTGAAAACGTTTAAAGATCGGGTTATATACATTGTAAGAGAACATAATCATTCACAATAAAACGTGTATTTTTACTTAACTCTACTTGTACTTACATGATGTAAATATAGTCGTATGCCTAGGCTGTACTGTAAGTTCACAATGTAACATGTTTGCGAATATATGATTTCTTTTTAACAGTACGAGTTAAAACTCAACTACATTCAAATTACCTTAAATTATGGTAATTGTTAAGTATAAGTAAAGTTTTAACTCGTTCTGCAGGATGATCTGTAATCTAACAGAACATACCACATTTTTTTATTAACCTATATTGTCCAATTTCTGAAAAAAGGTCTTCAATATATCATTATTTGATAGATTTTTCTTTTCATAATATACTTGTTTTGAATTAATGACAAATTCGTATCAAATCTGAACAAATATGACATGTTGAGTTTGTTCGTATTTCAGCGCCCCGGTTCGTGTTCAGTCGTTTCGGCAAGCCTGCGATACAGAAGGGCATATATCGGTTCAACAAGAACAACCGCACCAAGGGGCCCAAGGCGCTGTGGACGTGCGGCAGGGTCAGCTCGGGATGCAAGGCCTCCATCACCACCCTCAACGATATCATCCTGAAGGAGAAAACAGAACATAACCACTGACGTACGATACAGAAAGTATGTAATGTTTACGTTGTATAGCGCTGTATGAAATTTCCCGGAATATGTATGTATTTAGTGAAGCCCTGTTGTGAAATAAGACGGATTGAGTTTCTTTACTCGGAAAAAAACCAACCAATTTATGGTATTCTATAATAATATACTTTTAGTTTTTTTATTCATAAGAATATATTATAAATACATACATTATACATGTATGTATTTATAATATATTCTTAAGCAGTGGTAAAGTTTAAGATTGTATTTTACAGTTGTTTGTTGCTGAAATAAGTATGTATGTACTTACAGTAGCATATTTTTGTAATCTTTGTCTTATTTAGTATTAAACTTTAACTAAAATGATAAAATAATACAACTATGATATTGAAATTAATTTATGCTGTTTCTATTACTCAAACACAAACCTACAATTATGGATAGAATTGAAAACGTTTTTAAGGTAGTAAGTACTACTACACATACGTACTATAAAATGGTAAATTAGTAGCTTAACATATTTAGAAGTATTTATAGTACATGAACAATTTACAATAAACTACATTAAAAATAATGTTTCAGGTTCAACGGCAGCTTCCAAGTTCGTCAAACCTCTGCTTACTTTAAACGGGCACAGCTTCTTCCTTAAAAACGACCGAGGGTCTCGACGTTATTGGACGTGCAGTAAATACAGGCTTGGCTGCAACATGGCCGTCACCACCTGGGACGACACTGTGGTCAAACAAAGCGGGAAACACAATCATAATTGAGTATTAAAAAAAATATAAGTCCGTGTAGTTACTACAAGATAACCTTCGAATAACCATTTACCGTTGACTAATGCAGGAGTAGACAGTGATTCAACATCGGTTAGTTTCACTTTACATTGCTTGTATCTAATATTGATACATGGTTTTCACAAGTGGTGAAACAGGACAAAACGATTATCAGATAATTAGTTGTTGATTCATGGATCATTTTTATTAGTGAGACGTATGATCTAGTCGTTATAAATAGGTTGGAATATTTCGTAAACAAAATATATCATAAATAAATTTCACAAATTTTCACCGCTTTACCTATAACTTTTTTCGATGGATTTCCTTAAAAAATTGTGGGAAGGTTTGTGAATATAGTAAGTAAAGATTTCTAGTCATTAACTGTAAAGTTGAGCGTCTTTTTATCTAATTTTAGCCACGTACTCGTAAGTTTAAGATATTGAATATTCCGCCTCAGAACAGGTTTTGCAAAAATATTATTATGCTAAAGTGTCTAAATGTATAATTGTATGGTATTGCTAGTAGATATATGTAATTCCTAATGATAAGTTCCTCGTATTACTACTTATTTTAGACTTGGGTAGTGACCAAATCTCGCTTCAAAGGATTGGAAAATTTGTTGTGGGTATGACTACATATTTTTCCAATTAAAATTTACTAAGTAAGGTTTTCAACACCAACAACATCAATTTTAAAATGCTACGATATTTTGAAGTCTAATTTTATTACCATCTTTATACTGATGTGCCAAATGATCATCGAAATCAAGGTGGCTTCGTTTATAATCTTTAGAGTGTTTTTGAAACTATTTTATTTATCCACTTCGATTAAAACTAAATTAACTTTACTTATGTAAAGAAGGTGTTTATATCAGATTTTGTCTTTTTACTTCGATATTTGTTTTAGGTTAAGCATAAGGTACTTAATGTATATAAAGTTATTAATTTACATAATTCATAATGTTACAAAGCATAAATAAAAATATGTGTACCAATTTGAATAAAAGAGATAGTTTCGTAGTATCTAGTTAGATGTCACCAGATGTGTATCAACTGTTTGGTATCCTCAAAGCATCGCTTTTAGCGTTGTTTGTAGAGATAATATGAAATAAATGAGGTACAGTAGTTTTGAAACGTACTAAGAAGAAAATTAAACAAAAAATATTTATTCAAAACAACACAGATTTAAACTTAGGCGTATCAACATACTTTAAAACTAACTTTCTACCTATATTATACCTTACTTAGCTGTCTCAAATAGAAAATCTGTTTCTAAGCACTCAAATTATATGTTCCGGTCGCCTTGTCTGTGGTCTTGCACACACACTCTACCTCCGACTACATTGTCGCTTGTGCGAATGCTGCTTCACGCGACCTGGTAGACACAAGATAAGTTAAAATGAATACTGCATCATTGTAACAGCGACTATTTACGTAAGGATAGTATAGTATGTGTTATACGTATATGAATGATCTCTTATTACAAGTAAATGTATGGTTATAAATATATGTATATAAATTATACATTTTAATTAAATATGTAACGATTAATCGGTTTAATGAGTGTGTAAGTCTTCTTCTGTCGTCTGTGTTGTATGTGTAGGAACTTTTACAAAATAAAACTAAGTATTAATCCATAATGTTTTCAATACAATAGTTCAAAATAAAATCGAGTTAATGATTCCAATTACTTTTATTTCAGGCTAAATATGTTCTAACTTCACGCAGAAAACATTTTGTTTATATACAATTTTTGAATAAATTGAGCATTAAGTGTATTTATTCATTGAACATATCTTCTTAATACCACTCGATACATTACGCCGAATCTACTTAAAATTTAGTTTTAATTCCATTTATGAAAAACACAAACTAAGCGGAGTGACCAAAATACAAAATGAGACGAATTTGAAAAAATATAAGAGAGAGGTGAAACGCGTACCGATCACTAATGTCCACTGATTGTGTATACTCCATGGAAGCAGTTCTATTATGAGTACACATCGCGCGGCAAACCTCTGCTACTAGTGGACGGATACAAGGATAACGTGAAACATACTCGACGCAACGGACGAGGCGCGAGGTGGGTGTGCAACCAGGCTTTTAAAGGATGCAAGTCTACTGCAATTACCATCGAAAACCAACTATATACTTTGAATGTCCACAATCATTAGTAGTGGCTTACAAATAACTTTAATAAACGTTTTTAGAAGCATTATTCATTATGCGACGTTGGTCTCTTTTTACGCTATACACATATGGTTATGTGTAGATATAAAATATACTATTCAACCATAAGACTGACAATTTATTTACTTACATAATAAATGTAATTAAATTTATAAAATCAACTGTCGATCTCCTGTTTCAGATTTCTGATAAGTATTATGAATTTTAAAATTTGTAATAACTTGTGTTGTGTACGATTGAAAAGTATATAGATAGATAAATTCTTTATTAAAACACCACATACATAAAAAACAATACAAAACACATAGAAAATAAAATTTGCGTTTTAATTGGCGGCCTTATCGCTAAGAGCGATCTCTTCCAGGCAAATAATCTGGCAGGGATAAATTCTTCAAAATAAGTGAGTAGGGCGAGGTGTTTAAGATATGAAATGAAAAAAAGATCAAAAAGTTTGTATATATGTTACGGTAAATGTAGATAATCGGGAATTATGCATAATTCCCGGGAATTATACATAATTGCCAACGCACTCGGTAAATGTTGAGAATTATCCACATTTACCGGTATATATATATATATATATATATATATATAATTACCATACCTCTTTGGTTAATGTACAAAATAATGAAATCAAACATCAGAATCAATATGTCTATGAGAATAAATACATGTACAAATAAAATAAAAAAATCGCACGAGTAGAGGATCAAGAGCTCAAACCTTCTGTTTGGTGGCAAAACATAAAATAGTAGTAGAGTATAGTAGAGTAGAGTAGAGTAGAGTAGAGTAGAGTAGAGTAGAGTAGAGTAGAGTAGAGTAGAGTAGAGTAGAGTAGAGTAGAGTAGAGTAAAGAAAGCCTAGAAGAAACCAGTTTGCTTTCGCCTTGAAGACCGACAAATTATAATTCAGTGCGGTGCCTCCTTGCCTGTTTTGTTTTTTGCCATGTTTGATTTCATTATTTTCTACATTTACCAAAGGGGTATGGTTATTATGTATAATTACCGGTAAATGTGATTAATTCGAATGTTTTTCTCACTTTCACCAAGAGCACTGGTAATTATGCATAACTCCCGGGAATTATGCATAATTCCCGCATTATCCACATTTACCGTAACATATATATATATTATACGGCATATAGTACCCATGATAAAAAACGTAAACTTAATATGGGGGCTAGATGGCGCTGTGTGATATGTCCTGAAATATTTATCTTATTTAGATTAAAAACCTTGCTTGTGTTGACTGTAACGCCTTTCGGGAGAAGATTCTTCATCTCAACATGCACGTATCTGTTTGTAACTAGGTAAGTATCTAGTTTAAGTGATTCTTGAAACATACAATTTCATTGTCTCTATGTTCAATTTAATACAGAATAATGAAAATCGAATTTTCAGGTATTTTTATTTAATATTAGCTAATCAGAAAGTTGTAATATATAATTAATTATTAAATATGATGTCTTTTGTATATTTTAGCTGTATTGTCGGCGAGAGTGGGATTTGCAATCAGTCAGAGAGGCAGAGACGTCTTGATTGTCAACGACTTCCGGTTTAACTTGAAGAATGACTACGGGATGAAGAAGAGCTGGATATGTACACAAATTCGGAAGGGATGCAAAGTATCAGCTTCCACATTTGATATGGAGTTAACTCGCATCTCCGGGGTTCATAATCATAGTCCTCCTGCGTATACTGCCATGTTATGATCTCTCCGATCTAGACAACTCACATAGCTTTTGTGGCATTAAGTCATCAATTCTAGCTCGATGCATTTAGTTTAACTAATGCATGTATGAAAATACGTTTGAGAGACTTTAAGTAGTGTATAGTTTAAACATTTTATAAATAAATTTCTATAATCGTGCCTTATTGTCTTACTATTTACATTATCATCATCATCAGCTCAACAAAACTCACTAAAAAATTAAACTTGAGACAGGGATTATTAGTGCAAAAGGTATAATCCCTATTTTGCGCTGTTCTCGCCCCGATCATATTATTATGTGTTTGATGTCAGAGGTTTCCTTCTGACTTTCTCATATCGCGCAGCCACCGCCCGCGCCGGTTGCCAAGACGTGATGTAAATATAAGTCTGTTAATTCTAACGCATCTCGCATTGTTGATTTTCAGCGTCTCGCGCGCAGTATTCCCTCAGCAAGTTCGGCAAGCGCGTTCTGATAGTAGATAATTATAGATTTTATTTGAAGAATGCAAACGGAGACCGCATCCACTGGGTCTGCAATCAGAGTTACAAAAGTTGCAAAGTGACGGTGAATACCTGTAACGATGTTATAATTAAAATCTCTGGCAAGCACACCCATCTGCCACCGAATACCCCTCCGATTCTGGGTCATTTGAAGTTCAAAATGTAAATTGTTTTATTTCTCATTACTGCAGTTTAAAAGTTTGTTAATAAAGACACACAGTAAATAATTTTATGAACACTGTAAATATGCCATAAGTATCTCGGGATCGAACCCTGATCTACCTCATTCGATAAGTCAATAGATAATAGTCTTTTAAAATGATGATGTATAGATAATATATATGAACACATTATTGTGTATAATGTATGTTGTGAATTTATTGTAAGTTATGATATGATACAAAAATCGAACTAAATATTTATTTTACTTTAACGTCTTTTTTGTTATACAATGTATAGAATTATAAGTTTTGAAATGGTTATCTTCTTTGTATGGGAACTCTTAACAGATATCGGCCTGGTTTTGGGCGCGGATGTGTAGATCAAAGCGAACCTAAGCATTGAAATAATATTAATACAAACAATATATGTGCAATTAACTTAAAAAATACTTACATAATATCGAAATAAAAAGTCTTACAAATATGAAATAAATCAATTTCGTTAACTTATTGTATTTCTTGGCTCTCACTTCATATCACCTCGCCTGATTTTGAGCGAATTTGTGGTCGGCGATTTAGCGCGCTTGGCTAGAGAAACCTACTCACTGTCGAAGAGTTACCGGAACAGGCGTAGGGTCATGTAACGTACCTAGGGACGTACCTTTGGACATAGATAATATTTGAAAAACTACCAACATTAAAATTACGAAATTCTGCCAAACGGGTAGTATTTTTCCTACTTGGCAACACCAGTAAATGGCGTGATTGTGTCGGCATCGGGTGAAACGTGAAGTTGTTGTGAAGTTTTTTGAGTACAAAAGTAATTATTTTGATGTTTTGATTATAGATTTATATATGACATGCATGCATATATTGCTCACAATAAATAAATTTACATATCTTTAGCTAGTTGCGTATACGATTCCATAATGAACAATATCGCATTCTAACCTACAAATCAACATAATTCGTTTTTATTTTATATTGCTTTGGTTGTACCTTTGGACACGTTTCTGTCTGTGCCTTGGGACACGTCCTACGGACACTACTTGATGATGTTGCATTTTTTTGCCTGCAGTGCCAAGGAGCAAAACGACGACGACGATTAAAACTAGCATTACACTCTGTAAAAAATGGAGGAAAAGTGCGTACAGTAGCCAGCATAGTTGAAGAAAATTTAGAGTCAGTTTATCCTAATGTTGAGAAGTCTCAAGAGAAATTGATTCAGTCGGAAAATCAGCCATCTACTTCCCGAGGATTCATGTCAAATGTAGATGAACCAAATGCAACTAAACATTCAATTACTCCTGAAATGATACGGCCATTACCAAAATGTGTTAGAAAAGAAACTAAAAGAGGAAGGAAGAAAGGCAGTTCTCGAATTTTAACTAGCACACCGGAAAAGGAAGCGATTTTAAAGCAAATGATGGAGAAAGAAAATAAAGGAAAATGCAAAGGAAAGAGGTCTTGTAATCCTCAGCTGAACCTAGATGCTCCTGCAGCTGTTAAAGCAACGAAAGTTCCTGCAACAAAAATTTCCATTCTGAGCGAAAACATATATGTCACTTGCCAGTCTTGTAATAGAATGGATCTTAAAGAAAAGTTCCTACAATGTTTTAAATTGGATGACAGTGATGATGAATCTGCTGAAGAATTATTTGAAATGGTTAAAGCATCCAAGTAAATATCTTGGGTGATATTGATCTCATTTTTATTTCTAATTTAATTAAAATGGTCCTATTATTACCTAAGACTAGCTACACATGTGATTTTGTTTTAAAACTAGAATAGGATATTTTTGTTACATTTGATAAAAATAATTATTAATAATAAGGAGATTAAAAGACTTATTACACAGAAAACACTGTCTTTCATTTCGTCCCAAGGTGCAAACAGTGCTGTCCAAAGGTACAAATAAGTAACGTACCTGAGGACAAAGGAACATATTTAAAACTAAGGTGATAAAATAAAAAATGGTAACACTGAATACATGATAAAAAACCCAGTAATATTAGACCGTATGCCCTACAACATAAGATTTTAACTATTTTTATATTTTGAGCATAAACAAAGATACGTCGTTTCAAATATGAGGCTACCAAAATGTCCATAGGTACGTTACATGACCCTAAGTAACATTAAATCTCTTCCGTCGTGAGGTTCTGTTTAAGATTTGAGTACTTAGCATATTTTTAATATGAGATCAAACAGATACATTCTATCGAGTAGGCATGAGGCTTGCATGAAGTGACTGACGTATCTTGTATGTGATTGAACCAATCCCCTACGAGTGGTGAAAGAATAGGTATATTACAGGATCTTTGCAGTTTGGATATTCTAAGAAAGGGATGCCGCGGCTCCAACATAGTGGATATTCCTATAGTTTAATTTAATGTATGAGAACGGACTTTGTGCGTACTGGTATTGTATTAAAAGCAGCTTTAAATGTAAGGCATCCATCTTCAAATACAAGGGAGCACATAATCATGCTTAGAAACACTAATATATGAAGCGGTATTTTTTTAATCAATCATCATCACCCTGAGTGATTAGGTCACATAACTTTAGTTTAGTAAAGAGTTAACTCTACTAAAATGTGTCTACTTCAAATGTACACGTTTCGCGGTACATTTAATTGTATACTTATTAACTTGCTACTTATTATTTATCGTTATGTATACTAAAATATCGTTTCCAGATTATATCCTGTTGACGTGTACGCGCAGGGCAGCGGCGTCTCAAACATCATGGATATGTTTGTAATTTAATCAACGAAAATCACCTCCGGTCCTATTGGCACTGCATCAAAACTAACTTGCGATGTAAAGCCGCCATTTTCATTTTTAAAGAAAATATCTTCAAACATATAGGACGTCATAATCACATTGACACACGCTGTGATGCTAAGTTGTGTTCAAAAACACAAATAAAGAAAAAATCTGTTTAATTTTAAGGCAAGTATGTTGTAATTTATTATGTATATTTATTAAATTTAGGCTTTATGGTGTAAATATAAAAGGATATAAGAAATTTATTCTATTAAACTCTTAAAATTAAAATATATATATATATCTTTTTAATTTCAGTACATGATATAGTTATGGAGCATGAAAGCGCCAGTATCTGGTACTGCGGGCACAAGTACGCGCGCCTCAAGCAGGAGGGGGTTCGAGTGTGGTGGAACTGTACCAGGAAAACTTGCTGCAAGTGTAAATGTTCCATCGTCACCTACTTAGATAAAGTGGTCATTACTAAGTTTCAACATTCTCACGATGATGAACACAACCATCCTTACTAAACTAGCCGATAGAATACATACCTACTCTTAGAAAAATTGATAAAGTTGAATTAAAATCCACAAAAATAAAGTTTCAGACTGAGTAAGACAGCCTTTATTTGAACGTTTTAAATATATGTTATAAGTTACATAAGTGTTATAAGATACATATTATGTCAATATTAGTTATTTTCGTAAATAAAAATAATAAGTGACGAGAGGCAGAATGGTGCTGTGGAGGTACAGGTTTTACCGACTTCTCAGCTCGGATGAGATCTTTCGCTGAAGTGGTAAAACCTGTACCTCCACAGCACCATTCTGCATCTCGTCACTCCTTTGTGTTCAAAGATCTAGCCACATGCGAATATGTATTCCTAAGGGAAGAAATACTCCGTGGCGCACTTCAACCGGCCTACACTGGGCCATACATAATTACTTCGACGAGGAGGCAAAACTTACAAAATACTGGTAAGGAACTCAGAGCAAACGGTATCCATAGACCGCCTCAAGCCGACCCACATATTGTCTGACACCATTCCTTTTTTTTTTTTTTTTGTTGCCCAGGAAAACCTATTACAGGTACCACCCAAAAAACCCCGGGGAGGGCGGATGGTTATGTGGGAGTCTCCGCCCCACTCTATAAGGGCGGCATACCCACTAAAAACCTGGGGTGTTCCATCTCCGCATCGTTGGTCCAGGGCCACGAGAGCGCGATGCATACATCCGCAGCCCTGGTGATGCTGGCCCGGTAACGGGCCCCGCCTCGGGGAGCTTCAGCTCAACCCTCAATGGACGACGTGTCAGAACACGGGACACGTCATGCATCCTGTGGGGACTCATTCCAGGGCAACAGGTTCCCCGACCTGCAACCCAGAGCCCCCAGGAGTCAGGCAGTCGCACGCCAAAGCGACCGCCCTCCTCCAATGCGCCCTCTGCGCACGGAGTTCGGTTCCCGTGTCGCCGCTACTCGGCCGGTACACCGAACTCCTCTCGCCTCTCGGCGACCACCTCGGGTGCTCTTAAAGAGCACCCAGCTCCACCCACACCGCGAGGTGCGGCGAGCTCCACGCCTCGGGCCCTACAACCAGCCCTCTCGAAGGGGAGGTATAGGCGAGGGCCCCCACTCGATCGAACGTTTGGACACAGGCTAGCAAGATCCACCGGAAGGTGGATGTTACTAACCTGTGGACGGGGTGCACCAAATTTTTCCCCAACTAACCCCAAATCCCCATATGGAGAGATGAAATTAGTTGGGCTTACCCAACGTGATGGTAGTCCGATCATCGCACCCCACCGTCTGACACCATTCCTACCCCAACTCCTACTCTTACTCCAACTCACACTCCTCCAACACCAACCCAGGATACCGCTCCTTCACTTCCTGTTCGGACCACTCGCTCCGGACGGCGCGTACGGTTCCCGGATTTTTATCGCCCTTAGCCGGTCTCTGGAGGGGAGTGATGTAGGTAACTCCACATTTATTTATCACTATGTAATATATTTTATTATTATATATTTTTCACAGACTCTCGGGCCTTACGCCCGGTATTTTTAAGGCATCAGTGGGGCCGGAGCCAACACTGAGAGGCCTTTTACAATATTATACTTAAAATTAAGTAAAAATTACAGATAGAGGATGTTAGGTATATAAAGTAACTATTGCAGACATGGTATTAATGTTACAGGCTATTGTGTTGAGTTGTTCATTGACTTAATTAAACTGGTCTATTGTACGAGGAACGGCACCCGCCAGTTATGCCTCATTCATAATAAAATATAGCGGGTGATGACTTGCCACTCACTAAATGGGCCCTCCACAGAAGGCAGCCTAAGATGACGCCGGAAGGGCAACATTGGTGTGAGTGGCTTAGGGTGTCGAGAGGTGTGCTGCGCGTTCTCTGAGCGGTACTAGCGGCGTTATGCCCTTTAACACTTCCACCCTGGAGCTTAGGTACTGAGCTCTTGCGTCTTTCACTCCCGGACGGCCAATCAAGGCAAGCCGGGAGGCAGGGGGTCTCATTTAGCCCCCAGGGAATCGGGGTCCGCGGTGACGCTACTCACGGACGACTCGCCATAAAGTCGCCCCTGCGGTTATTATTATTATTCTTCACAGTTATTATACATTTTATTCTTAACATTTTCATTATAAAATATTTATTTATATATTTATTTACATAGTAAACCTAATAAATATTATTTACACAAGCATAGCCGCGAGTAAACTCTTGTTTTGCAATCGCTATTGTTCGCTCGTGGCTTTGTCGCGGAGATACCGAGCGCGAAACCGGTTTCGACGCCGGCCCGCGCCCGGCCACCAGTGCAGTGCCTCACTGATTTTTACGAAGCACGCACGCGCTGCCTTAACATTCAAATTCTGTATCGTTCTCTCTCGCCATTTTATATTTGTGTTTTTGTTGTTATTGTTTTTAATGTGGACAAATAATAGACTTTGGATTTATGGAATTTGGTGTTTACTTTCTTCATACACCGTCACCCACTAAATCCTATAGTACATAAGCTAGGTCCATTCCGCTAAATAAATCAATATTATCTTAATAATAACTTTTCTTCTAATTACATACTTACTATTTTATGTAATTACAAATGTTTGTTCATGATTACGTTCTAGTAATATAACAATGTTTAATGTTTAAAATAAAAAAAAAATGCGTTATAAATATTAATAAAAAACAGTTTCTCAATTTGTTTACTTGTAGTTTTTTTAAGTTTGGTAATTTGGTAAAAGATGAATTGTGGACAGGTTACGTCCAGTTGACATTTTGTTCAATACGGTAAATGAAACTCACCATTTGTAGCGACATCGTTTTAGAAAAAATCTGATATATGTAAGTCTATTTGTATAGAGCAGTCGTCTAACAATGATAATGTTAACTTTCCAGTTTGCTTCATAAAGAACTGCCGAGGAGGAATCAGCGTGATGGTGAACGGGTACAAGTTCAAGAAGCAGTCTGGCTACCGAGAGAAATCTTACTGGTACTGTGTGAAGAGAGCGAAGATGTGTAACGCCAAGCTGACCTTGAAAAACTATGCTATGTATAACTCGTACCTAGTTCATAATCATTAATATAGCTTGCAAAAACAGCGCTTTACGTATACGTCGCCACGATACAGCTTGCTTCATACATTATACATATAAGGTCAGGTCGTCTTTACTTGAAATAATTTAAAATAAATTAATAAGATATTTTTCACTTATACACAGAGTTTTTTATAGGTTGTGGTAGCTGTCAATAATAATAATAATAATATGTCTTCATTGCACACCAACATGAAAGGATAAATTTATGATGACGTACATATGGGCGGCCTTATCGCCTTAAGCGATTTCTTCCAGGCAACCTTTGGATGGACACGATTAGCTGAGAAGAAAAGGGTCAGAGGTGTACTAAAACAAATATAAGGAATTTATAAATACATACAAAAAAATCCTTACTACAACAACAAATACCTACACAATCAAGTAATTATAACACATACACTACTTACATACAGGATAATAAATTACAGATTTGCCAAAGTTAAAAAATGGTGGAAAATTAGATTTTGAAAAATTAATAAGGATTTAGACTTACGTATAGAAAGAGGCAAAGCATTCCATAAGGCTACAGCATGTACTGCAAACGACTTATGAAAGTACATATTAGCCTGAGTAGAGGAAGATGATGGAAATGACAGAAGGAGAGATCGACTAGGACGTAAGGAGACAGAATGTGTGGGAGTCACAAAACTGAAATATTCTTTCAAGTAATGAGGGGTGACAGGATGGAAGAGAATTTTGTAGAGAAAGGAAAGAACATGAGTATTGCGGCGAAAGCGAATCGGTAACCATTTGAGCTCCTTGCGTGACTCTGAAATACGATCATATTTCCGCAAACCAAATATGAAACGTATGCAAAAATTTTTCAATGTCAAAGCTTACACGTATGTATCGTATACTAACAAAATTGAAAGTTGTAACCGTTCCAATGAAGCTGGCGGAGGTATGCACATGCGATTATCAATGTACATAAAGCAATTGTCGATGCAGTCAGTCTATGAAAGAGTTAATCACTCACAAACTATAAAAATATATAGATTTAGGAATATTGTATATTAAACATAGATTTAGAAATATTTATATAATGTATCTAAGTGTGTAATATGTTCAAACAGAATATTTTATTTAATTTCAAAATAATTACGTACAGATGAATCTCAATTGTAATGTGACTTTTGGTATACGTTATCTTGTAGGGGTTTAATTTTTTGTAGACATACGACGATACGATTAATATATTTGATGTTTTGTAATAAAAAAATATATTCGGCGTTACTGTGTAAAATTATTGTATTGTTTGTTAATTAGTATCTAGTAATGTTATTGTTGGCTGTAAGTATTTGTGGTTCAGAATTATTTATTAAATAGATTATTCCAGTTATGATTTACATTACTTAAATTATTGTCGTTTTGAAGCGAACCAATCCATACGCTTTTTGAAATATTTTTCTAGAGATGAGTAATTATTTTTTTTGCTGAGTCCATTCAAGTTCAGTTTATGTCAGTGTCACAACTGTACAACAAGTGTCTGTTAAATACCTCGTTGTCGTCGCTTGTTATTTCAGAATGTTGTATCGAGCCCCACTTTGAAAGGAATCGTTCGGGCAACTTGGTGATGTACATAGGAGACTATAGATACAACAAGCGGAGTGACAGTAAGGGGTGCAAGTTGAAGTGGGTGTGTGTGAAGGAAGAAGCATGTCGCGCCACCGCCGTCACTATCAACGAAACCATTGTGAAGATGACTCATCAACATAATCATTAAAGCAAATGATATGAGTAATGTATTATCTGACAAGTAGGTAAATACATCTATCGTTACAGAGCTTTGGCGTGTTTGTATTATATAAGTACTCTAGTACACTATGTTAAGCTTACAGACAGTGCTTCAAACCATATACATTAAATTTTGTAATTACTATACATATTAACGACCAGAGCGTAATTTCGTGCAAACCTAAAACCTAATGATAAATTATAAGTGCTAACCCGAATTATGTTTTAGCTAATAAATTAAATTATTTATATTTTTTTCAAGACTGATTTAGTTATAAACATGACTTATGGTGCTCAATCTCCAAGTACTTTATTAAGATATCACACGCTTTAAAATTTATATAGTTTTCTTGAAAATGCATGAAAAAACTGAGACTTCTTCTTAAACGTTTTCATCATTGCTTTTAATGTTATGTGTATGATGTTTAAAGCGCCTCGATGTTCTATCTTGGCGACCTATGAGACTCCACCAGGTTGGACCAGCGCAACCACTAACACTCTGAATATTTCAGATCTGGCCATGACGGAGATGAAGCCGAAGTTCATCAACTCCCTGCGAGGTTTCCCCGCGGTGGAGCTGGGCGGCTACCGGTACAACAAGAGGATCGAGCGCCCTGGACCCAAGGAGTACTGGAGGTGTTCCAAGCGACGGGACAAGAGATGCAACGCCTCTATTGTCACACTCGGAGACGAGGTCATCGAGATCAAGAGTTGCCACAACCATTAGTTGCATCTACGAGTATATTGTCATCAGCTCGTAATCAATTATAGTATTTATTAGGCCCGTCGTCAAGCTATGTCGAAGGGGTGGGGTGTGGGTGATGTACGTTTCGAAATTCTAAATCGAATTGGCTACGCTCATTCGACAAGAAAAATAAATAATCGCTGATAGTAATTGGCCTCACGTCACATACTCTGCAATGAGTTGGTTATTTATTTATTTATTTATTTATTTTAAATTTAGTTACATACCATGCTAACAGCTTTTACCAAAACGCACAGTATGTTATAACTTATATAGGTACTTATAATTTACAATACCGAGCTTTATAGAAGCTTGGATCACTATTAAATTTTATACAAAAATGTAACATAGAATTAAATCTAGTATTAAATAAATCAACCTCAGGTATTTGAGCAATCATATCGTTGAGTAGATCTATGGCGTGTACCGTCGATGAATACCTGGCAGTGTCGGTGCGCACACGCGCCGGCAGTCGACCGTTGGATTCCGCGCTGCGCAGTCAATTCCGCTCCCGTTGAGCAGGCCCGCCCTCTCCGTGTTCGTCGAAGTACTCGCGTCGCTCACCATCGTCGACTATAGCAGCTATTACCCTTCTACATCGAGTAGCAAGCACAATAGCAGCACAAGACCACCACCATCATCATCCCAAGCCGCCGCACGCTGCAGTTTTTGTATTACTTGCAGCCGCTCGCCGCAGCTTGGTATTACTTGCCGCCGCTCACCGCCGGCGTGCCACAGCTCGCCGCCGCCAGCGCCCAGCAAGCTTCAGCTCGCCGCAGCTTGCTCGCAGTAAGCCACAGCTTGCCGCAGCTGAACTTTAAGTGACTACAGTGAACATTAGTGCCCATTGTGAAAAAATTGTGTCGCAGAAATCACAAGTGCGTCAATCCGGTTCGGTGTCCACCACTAACCGTGCGCGTGCGAAGTGTTATTGTGATCAAGTGCAACATAGCGGCCCAGGCCGACACACTTACTGTTTGGTGGTCAAACGCGTAGTGTTGTGGCTCACCCCGCTATACCCCACCATTTCCCGGAGCTGCCTTGCGCCCGGAAAAGATGTCGGACCAAGACAGGACCCGCCCTAACCGAGAGGAGAACCCGGAGGAACCCCGCCCCGGCAGATCGCAGGTTAGAGCATTTAGAATTGAGACTATAAACATACGCAATGCGCCGCGTGCGCGTAGTGCCGGGGCGGTGGGGAGAATCCTCTTCCCGGGGCCTGAGCGCCCTCAGGAGGAGGCGCGACCCCTGCAGCTTGCGGCGCTCGGCTCTCGGCGCACGCGAGATGACAGACGTGCCGAGGACAGTGACGAGGAGGTGTCACCGTCCAATTTAGAGAAGAAGCAGAAGCTCTCTTCCTCAACAACAACTGCCCACACCGTGTCCCCCTCCCCGCGCCCCGCAGAAGGGGGAGGAGAGAGCCCCATAAGGGCCAGAAGAAGCCATACGAGTGAGACCGACTCCTCTGATGATGACGAGTCGTCATCATCTTCATCAGCAGCCACCCCAGTGCATAGTGCCACGACGGCGGCCCAGGTGCACAGAGGGGAGAGCACCTCGAGCCGGAACCTTAACGACACATCGTATGCCGACATAAGGTCAAACTCGCCAACGCCGCCATCATATGCACATATGGTAAGACAATCACCACCGCCGAGGGACACACCAGGAAATGTGTCTCCAACTATTACAGTACTCCAAGTACCACCGGCACGCCCAAGGGGGACTCCCCCCCCACCCCCGCTCACAGCGGAGCAGCGTCTCCGGACTACGTAACAACCAGCGCGGCCACGATCACACCACCTCCAGCAGGCGAACCTCAGGGACGCAACCAAGGACAAGGGGGGGAGAGGGGCAACTACCCCCCCATAATCGTGGAGAACCTGGAGAACTGGCCACGCCATCTGGGGATATTGAGATCCCAGTTGGGACATATCCCCAATGCCCGCCCACTCAACCAAGGCATTAGATTTCGCCCAAAGAGTGCAAACGAATACCGTACCATCCAAAGGTACCTGGTGGACCTGCAGGAGAGTACACCAGGATTGGCGTGGTATTTTTACTCCCTGGAGACGGAGAGGCCACAGAAAGTGGCACTATGGGGCCTCCCACAGGGCACTCAGGGGGAACAAATAGTGGAGGCCCTAAATGAGAGGGGCTTCCCAGCCAAGTTTGCGCGCGCACTGCCCACCCGGCCCGGAGCGAGCAAGTGCGTATACCACGTCCAACTAGACCACCTATCGGAGCAGGAGCTGGAGCGACTGTATGGCACACAGGACCTGCTAAATATGCCCAGAGTGGTGATTGAGGCCTGGAGAGGCAAAACGGTGATACCACAGTGCCACCGATGCCAACAATTCGGGCACTCATCACCCAACTGTCACCGCCCGCAGAAATGCGTGAAGTGCGCGGGCCCGCACTTCGGATCACAATGCCCCCGACAGGAGAACGCCCCCTTGAAGTGTGCCAATTGTGAGGGGGCGCATGCAGCAAACAGCAGGATATGCCCAGTGTTTCGTCGAGAGGCCCGCCGACGAAATATTCGCATACCAGGAGACCAGCGGCCACCAGCAGCGCCGGCAGCTATGCCACGACTGCGCCCACCATCACCGCCGCCCCGGGCTGGAGCCAGGGCGGCCCCACCAGCAGCCCAGCGCGCTCCTCCACAGCAGCATGGCCAAGTGCAGCCATGGAGAGCGCAACAACCGACCACTCTACAACCACCGGCCAACCACCCTGGCGAACAGCCCCGCCGCAGGGCAAGAGGCCGAGGCAGAAGGGATCGCCAACAAGTGGTGGCCTCCACCCCGGTGCCAACCGGAAGAGGGCCCCCCGAATTCAAGCCATTCCCACCACCAGCACAACACGCAGCCAGAGGTGGCTGGCGTGGACGTTCCCGCGGCTCCTCACGCGGACGCTCCCGCGGCTCCTCACGCGGACGCTCCCGCGGCTCCTCACGTGGACGCGCGCGCGGGCAAGGCCGGCAGGCCGACCGCCAACCACTACAACCACCAACACAACCACCCGTCGCCCTCTCCAACCGACAGGCGCAACAGCAAGGGCAACGGGGCAGCGCAGCTGGTCAGGTATTTATACCAAGACCAGTTGAACTACAACTCCACCCCAGAGACCCCAGAAGGACTGGAGCCCGAGCAACAGAGGCCAACCAACAGGAGGAGGACCACCTCCCGCCAACACCAATTCAGCCATCGCAACAGCAGCAGGACGCCTTGCTGCCAGCCCTTTTAAGGCAAGTAATGCCAATGCCAGCCTTCCGTCGGATCCCACCCAGGGCGTCCACGGATGACACCAACATCGTACCGCCGACCACCACGGCCGCACGAAACCAGGAACAGCCACAGCCACAACGACCAGCATTCCAACTAATGCGCCGCCGGGAACAACCCCAAGGCGACCAAACAACACCAGCACCAGAAGGCCCCAACGCACAGATGATGGGGACACTCCTGAGCTCACTCCAAGCCATCGCCCGGGCAGCGCAGGAGCTGCACCAGCAGGCGATGAATGCCATTACCGCCCTCCAATCGTTCCAGTATGGTCAGTAAGCCCACCAGAATACTGTACTGGAACGCGGGGGGGATCAGCGCTAGAGCCAAGAAGGCCTCCCTGCTAGAACTCGCCCAGGAACAAGATGTCCACATAATCCTCCTGGGCGAGACGAAAATAAAACCAACAAACAGACTCACCCTACAGAACTACGAGTGTTACAGGAGAGATGAGATATCCCCCGCCAACGTAGCTTACAGAGGAGTTGCAGCGCTGGTAAGGAGGGATGTCATCCACGAAGAGCTGGACCTCCTGGACTTTGAACAAACGCGCACAGTAGGAGTTCGAGCACAGATTGCCGGCGTAGAGATGGACATATACGCTGGCTATAGACCACCGCTCTCAAAAGCACCCATCAACACCAAAGACTTTGAGACCATTTTCAAAGGGAGAAACCCAACACTGCTCGCCGCTGACCTAAACTGTAAGCACATCGCCTGGGGATCACATAGCACGCTGCCCAATGGCGAGAAGCTGCTGAAAGTGACCCAGGCGCTGGATGCGACAGTGTTGGGGCCCGACTCACCAACCCACATTCCGACCAACGTGAAGCATAGAGCCGATGTGCTGGACATCGTGGTCCACCGAGGGTTTCATTGCCCGGTCTCGGTGGAAACCATCTATGCTTTAAACGAGCCACACATGCCAATCCTCATCACCATCGGAGGAACAACGTGCATCATCCCCAGACCACTGAAGAGGAGAGTGGACTGGCCGAAGTTCCTAGGAGAGCTGGAGTCGCTGAAGGTGGGCCCGCTGTCAACGCCGGAAGAGGTGGACCGGTGCGCAGAGGAGCTGACCACAGCGATCAAAGAAGCCAAAGATAGGGCGACAACGGAAGAGTCAGACACCGCCATTCGGAACCCGTTGCCGCCCGCACTTCAAGCCCTAAAACGAGAGAAGAAGACATTGGTAAAACTGTGGGCCAGCTCCCGATGTCCACGTACCAAAACGCGACTTAACCAGGTGACAACGGACCTAGCTGAGAGGGTCAAGACGTGGAGAGGTGCCACGTGGGAGGAACACCTGGAGAAATGCGCAGACGACACTACCTCACTCCACCAACTGAACCGCCACCTCACCAGAACCAAAACCACGGTGTGCCCCCTGATGGATGAGAGAGGTGAGAAGCACTACTCACCACAATCTAGAGCCGAACTCCTGGCAGACCACCTCGAAAGGCAATTCCAGCTGCATCCGATACCTGACGAGGCGGGCCAAGGAGTTCGCGATCATCATGCGAGAGTTACAGCCGAAGTGCAAGAATACCTCGCCACCCCAGCCCCGCCACTAGATGGAGAGACTTTCTTCTCACCGGCGGAAGTGACCCGGGCGGCCATACGCCTGAATGCCAAGAAGGCGCCGGGTCACGATGGAATACCGAGCGCCGCCTACAAAAGGATGCCCAAGCGAGCACTCGTGTGCCTGACCCGGCTCTTTAACGGCGTGCTGCGGACCGGGCACTTCCCGCAAGACTGGAAAACTGGCAAGGTGATCGTCTTGCACAAGCCTGGGAAAGACAGACGATCACCTGCCAGTTATAGGCCAATAACCCTCTTGCCACACATGGCGAAACTGTATGAGCGCCTCCTGCTCACAAGAATGAAGCCCCACATGCAAGTGAGAGAGGAACAGTACGGTTTCCGTTCCCACCATTCCACAACACTGCAGCTTACCAGGGTGCTGCATGAAATGGCCCTTGGAATGAACAATGGGATGCGGACCGTAGCTGTGTTCCTAGACGTGGAGAAGGCCTTCGACAGAGTATGGCACGAGGGCCTCCTACACAAACTCATGACTTCCACGACACTTCCCAAACCACTCGTACACCTGCTGGCCTCATTTCTCAGCAACAGAGACTTCTACGTGACCGTTGAGAGAGCAGACTCCGGACGTCGAAGCATCTCGGCAGGAGTGCCACAGGGGAGCTGCCTGTCTCCGTTACTGTACGCCCAGTTCACTGATGATATCCCGGTCCCCCAGCCATAATTCGCTGGAACCGAACCCATAAAGCTCTCGTTGTTCGCGGACGACTGTGCATATTTCGCGACAACGAGGAGCACAGTCACAGGACAAAGAAGAGTCCAGAGGGCCCTGGACCTACTCCCTGATTGGCTCGACAAATGGAGGATTGCGGTAAACGTAGGGAAAACGACCGCGATCGCCACGGGCCGACAGATAAAGCTCCCGAAGGAGTTAAAACTTCGGAACATACCAATCAAGTGGGAACGATCGACCAAATTCCTAGGCGTCACAATAGACAATGAAGTCAAGATGGGTGTCCATGCGCAGAAAGCGATGGGCCAAGCAAAAGCGGCGCGGGCACTCTTGATGCCAGTACTGAGGTCGAACCTCCCACTTAAAACCAAGATCGGAATCTACAAAACGTACGTCAGAACTCGGCTGACGTACGCAGCTCCAGCATGGTACTCGCTGCTGTCCAAAACCGAGAAAGACAAGATACAGCGGGTACAAAACGGAACTCTGCGTATCATCACGCAGGCAGGAAGATACGTACGAAACGACGTGATCAAAAGAGACTGCAAGATGGAATCAATCTCGCAGTTTGTGGTCCGTTTGTCGCGAGGGATGTTTGACCGCGCAGACAACGGACCGCACCTCCACTTGCGCGGGATAGCGCCACTTCATACCAGGCCCCCGGACATATCAGCACAGTCTTGGCGCACCCTCCAGCGCGAACTCCTCGCTGTCTCAGACGAGGAGGACGACGCGGGGGTCGCGCAGGACTCACGCAACACCAACACAGTACCTGGGCTCTGAGCGGCCGTGTGGCTGGCGCCAGAGCCCCGGACAGATGACAGCACCTCCACCCTCTGGGCTCCGTGCGGCCGTGTGGCTGGCGCCGGAGCCCAGGCTGATGACACCACCCAACCTCTGGGCTCCGTGCGGCCGTGTGGCTGGCGCCGCGGCCCAGGCAGATGACACCACCTCACCTCTGGACTCCGTGCGGCCGTGTGGCTGGCGCCGGAGTCCAGGCAAACGACTCCACTTCACCCTTCACCCTCTGGGCTCTGTGCGGCCGTATGGCTGGCGCCAGAGCTCAGGCAGTCGGCACATAAACCATCTGGGCCCTGAGCGGCCGTTCGGCTGGCGCCGGGGTCCAGGCACAAAGAAGAAGATGACATCCCCTCCCGTGAAGAGAGAAGAGGATGTCAGAGGACCAAGGACCAAGAAAGAGAAGATGAAGGAAGCTACCAGACCTTGGCACCCACACTTCTGCACACCCTTACCACCTACACTCTTGCCAATCCGAACCCGCGCACAACTGTATATTATTGTATAAAATCCGCTCACTCAGTCATACATTTTGTAATCCGGGAGAGGTTTCCTTCCAAAAAAACCAGCAGGCACCCTTTGAAAGTCAAAAAAGCATCCGGTAAAAAGAGCGGTACCGCGACAGCACCAAAAAAAAAAAAAAAAAAACAAAAAGCGCAAAAGAAATAGCCGCTGAAGGAAACCTCTTCCCAATTTCCCAGAGTCCCGAGTGGCTCTGAGTCCAGCCCCTCGAAAGAGCTCAGGCTCAAATGAGGTCGACGAGAAGATCTGTCGACGACGCGCCGGCCCCGCGAGCAGGCGGCGCGCGCAGCACGCGCGGGGCTCGCGCGCCCGCGCAGCCACGCTCAGCGACAAGCGAGCGAGCGTACTCGGGTCATCGATAACACCGTTCAGTAACTGGTAATAGTGCATCATCAATGCACAACGTCTCCTTACTTCTAACGTATTGATGCCTACCATTCCGGAAACAAATAGAGACGGATACAAATACGGGTAATAACCATACATTTTTTTATACAAGTACCTAGAAAATTTCTTTTGCACTTTTTCCAGCATCAGATTGAAGTTATTGATGATGATATAAGATCTCCTCGTTTTTTCGGCTCGTTCTGGGATTACTATTTTAGCCAGATATTAGATGTAAGTACGATTCAGAATGTCATCAATTCACCGCATTTGTGGGTGACCTATGTTTCTTTTCTTACTAATTTAAATTGAATTCTGAATGTATGCGCGGATGTAATTATTATTATATGCATAATATATGTAGTCACAAATATCACATGAAACCCTGACCTTGTGGTAGTCTTTGTTTGTTGTAGTAGTTATGTATGTACCTACTACGTAAGGCTCAGGTCAGAGTTTTCTTCTAATTGTACGATATATTTTATTAGGTTATAGATTTGTAAGTTAATATTTTTTTTTAAATATAAGATTAAATAAAATAAAATTATTTGCCATATTGTCATCATCATATTTCATACCATTTTAAGTGAAATTTCATATGTTGATCACAATGAAGCAAGCCATCTACATGTTTTTTTAATAAGATATTATGATACGGTATTGAGGCTTGCAATATAGTATTTTAGCTTTAGTGTCTTAAAATAACATTTAGAAAAATATTGTTCAATGCATGTGGTTGATAAAAGAAACGAAGTAAACATTTAAATAAATTTATTTAGAAACGTTTCTTTGACTAAAGATATATAAAACAGAGCTTGTATCTAACCCCGAAATAATGGAGACATTACTTTGCGACACACTTTAGCAACAATTGTAAAATTTGGAACAAATTAAGTTTTTTTATCATGTTAATAATATTGAGTAACTATAAATAAAAAAAAATATGAATAGATATCAATACACAATCACATAATATTTTCCATTACTGTGTAAAATGAATGTTACATTATTTTATTTGTATCGATATAAATAAGTGACGTATTATAGTTGTAAGCAACTAAAATGTCTACACTGCACGAAAATGTACCTAATTATAGATACTGCTGCTATTATAATTCTGCTTGGATTATCAAACATTTGTTTTAAATTCGTACAGAAAAACGTAAACTGCACTGAACCGACTTCTATGCCATTTATTATTAGTGAAAAAAAAAATGCATTCTAACTGTGCCAAAACTTAAAATAAAGGTTTCTGAAATGTAAAAGTAATCCAATTGTAATTTTTAGATGCAGTAATGATTTTAACGAAACGCGGCAGCAAACAGCTTATTCTAGACGGGTACAGGTATATACGGAACAAGCACTGGGGCAGCAGCGTGCACTGGGTCTGCAACAAGAAGAAACAAGATGGCTGCAAGGTCACTGTCCTCACGCACAAAGATGGCGTCCTCAAAATATCCGGGAGGCATAATCATGGAATTTAACTGCGGTAATAGTCTTGTACCGTACAAGGTTAAATTATATTTGTTAAAAAGATAGAAAATGGTACTGTAAGATTCTTATTTGCATTGTTTTTATCTATTATTTAAAATAATTATTAAGTGCTCACAGATTTAAAAAACTAAGAAATGTGAAAAAAACTCCAAGTATGGACTGACTGACATTTTATTTTATAGGCCTTTTTGTTGGTTAATTGTTACTGTATACGTTATTATTAATAATAAACACGTGGTGTTCACAATACTGTCGTATTTAATTTAGTTATGTTACTGTGCAAATAGATACATTACACGGGATGGTGTTGCGGGTAAAGAAATACCAGCGCCGTTAAAATTAATTGCAACAAGTAAAAGATCAAAGTATAATAGTACTAATATTACCTATTGCTCAAATATCTTCTCCCATTTCCATTCAGTCCCAGCTACATTCAGTAAATTAGATTAATTCTGACCTGGTTTTCCATTTCAGCTTTTTTCAGCACGGCAGTTAATGGCAAACCTTGTTTGGAAATAAACGGCTACAAGTTTAGAATCCACCAGTATGAGGGCATGAAGACGAGGTGGCGCTGCGTGAAGAAAACCTCAGGGTGTGCCGCCTTCGTGACCACCATTGATAATATCATCATCAGGAGCAGAGACGACCATAACCACGGCTGAGAATTTTTTAGTACATTTTGGTAAACTATAATATTGTGACATAACAGAATTACTTTTAGTAATTAATATACCTCCTCGTTAATGTATGTAGGTATACTGTATTCATTCTTTAACACTAATTCGATTGATTATTTTGTATGATGTTATCTGAATAATTTCCTTAAGAGACCAGGAAATAAATAAAATACATAATAGAAATTGGAGTCTGAAGTGATTTTATTACATAATTATGTACTAGTTTCATACTTAAGGTACCTACAAGAAAATACATATTTATGAAATTAGGAAAAAAACATAATTCATAAGACTATTGATCGCATACGCATCTGTATGTAAAATAACTAATATTTAAACTTATGTAACCTTTTCATCGTATACATAGAAGTCATGACTAGCTACTAGTATATAGGGCTTTATTTAGTTAGATAAGACAGAAAAATGTACAATTATAGTGATTAAATAGATATTGTGATTTAATTAAAGTATTCATGTTTAGTTAACTTCCTTCATAACTTATATGAGTCATGTAGTGACGATCTTTTCAATAGCATAAAGATGAAAATAGTGGCTTCCTATGTTATGATGATGATTACATATATTATATACACATATAACATACTTGCAGAATACTTAAACCAAGACGTGCTGTACGAGAAGAACCGGCGCGGGAACATCGTGCTGATCTTCCGAGGGTGTCGCTTCAACAGGAGCCACGGCCACGTGGACGGCAAGCTGTACTGGCGCTGCGTGCGGCGGAACCAGGGCTGCCGGGGGAACGTCACCACCGTGGGCCGCAGCGTGGTCTCCTACACCGACCACACCAACAAATGCACACTCAACTTTGACGATATCGCCAAAACTAAATGGCTGGTGCAGGAACTTCACGACGTAAAATAGAAGTTCGCGGACTGAGCGGCTGGCCCGGAACAATCGTATACATAAGTTCAGACTTCAGAAAGTCAGTATTTATCTAGTGCCACGCTGTCAAGTTTTTTTAGTATATTAGTAGATCTATAATTATAATTTAATCAATGAATTATAAATATGAACTAAAATGTGATGATTCGGGCGTCATAATACAAATGCTACATTTTTGGAATGTAAGAGAAGCAAAAGATTTAAAAATAGTAAATGATATTGCGATGATCAGTAGGGCAGTTTTGGTAAATTATTATAAATATTGTTTGTACGAAAGGATTACACGTATTACTAGTCAGGTTTGAATACAACTGGGTATTCATTTTAATATTTTTTTGTTATATTATTTTTATTTAATAAATATTATAATATATTTGTTTGCATGAATCTGTTTTGTTCTGTATTTGTTTATATTTAATACATGTATTTACAAAACATTTATTAGATTTTTAAATGTTATTTTCTCCGTATTTTAAAAATATCATTGAGTGTTGTAACCTATACTTAATCCATTAAAATAAAATATTGTCGTAGTCACTAACTCTTATTTATAGAATTTAAATGTGTTTAAACGTGAAAATTCGTTTTTCTTTTGCCACCACTGTACTAAACACATTGTTAATTTTACTCAGTTATAAAAACGTTGAAAAATAATTAGTAAGTATTTGGTGATAACATTAAATGTACAAAATAATCATGACATTCTAGTATATTCATCTAGATCAAATCGGCAAGCACAAAACTAAAGCTTAATTGATTTCAGCATTCGTGACGTCACTGCTCCGAGCTCGGTTTTACAACGAGACGACGAACATTTACATCGGAGGGCACAAGTTCTTCCGGCATTCGAGGTCGCTGGTCGGCAATAGGATCCGGTGGACTTGCGCCAAGAAACACAAGCACAAGTGTAAGGCGTCGGCGGTCACCATAGATGGCATCATTGTCAACACCACAGGACAACACTCACATGCATAGAATGCATGCAGACGTGCACAATCCAAGACCATGGACTATAGAAAACTGGGTGCAGTGAGACGATTTCGAAAAACTTTTAAAGGTTTTTATGTTCTTTATTCTCCGGTATCAGTTTTTATATGAACTGAATAGAATTTTAAATGAATTGAAAGAACTTTAGGGAAAGTTTTTTATTCATCTGTGTGACGACGCAATCGCAATTTATAATCTTTTTCATTGTCGGTTCGAAACTTAATCGATTGAATGTCAAACATATATTATAGTTATTTGTACGATACTTTGCGAGTTGTCATGTGATTCAAGAGTTGTTCGTGGCTGTGATGGTCAAACACAAACAAAAGAGTTACGAGTATATTATTTGTTCTTCGTAACCAATTGTTGGAACTACTTCATGTTGGAATTTCAGATCACACACTAGGTGTCAGAGTTTATACCCACCATTCTGGATCAAAGAACTAAATAGAAAAAAATAAAAAAAATAATGTGTAACGAATACTTAAATATTAAATCCCTCTGTCTTTACGATATTGTTAAGTAACGTAACGTTGGTGTCTTCAGTAATGTTTTGAGCGTGTTGTATTATACACACATTTAAAGACAAGTATTTGTACAGACAATTATATTTATCATATAGATATTAAATAAATTTTAACAAGTTCAACTGGTGTAACTATACTCTAAAAGAGACAATTTTAAATATGTTATCGTAAAATAAAAATAAAATAATTTAGGTAGTAGTAATGACTGTAGGTTACGTTGTCATTCAAAATGAGTGAGTTGGCTATTTACGAAAATATTAATATTGTTTTTGGTGGTGATTCAGATATTTATATTTGTTTATTTTTTAGCAAACTGAAATAACCATGCGTTTATTGGTAAAAAATAATTACTGTAATATATTAACCATGTTATTTTTAATTTAACTGCCTTTTGTTGTGGTAATTATGGTGTCTTGATTTTTATTTAATACGTGTTTTAAAATCTTGTCGACATTCCACGGCTCCACGAAGCCGAGTTAATATTTTAAAATATTCCTATATATTTAATTTATTAGAGTTTATACCAAAGGGATGATAATATGTTATCGATAAATATTTACTAGCGAGTAAGCATAAAATGTATTTGGATGGACTGTTAGTATTTATGTAATGTGATAAACCTTTCGGAGTATTTATAATATCACATATTTTATCTTTTCTTTTCTTAAAATCATATGTTGTTGTTTGTTGCAAGTTTTTTGAAGTGAAAGTCTACGAATCAAACAAAATATATAATATGTAATACAAATGGCGTAGAAAAGATTCGGATATAAAGTGTGATCAAAATGTTTAAATACAATGAGTATATTGAAGCATATTATTATACTAATATATTTTCTATTATAATTATAGTAAGAGCATTATTAGTATTTTTTCTGATTGTAATAAAGTTGTCTTTTAATATCAAATTTCGTGTTTAAATTAATGGGAATTAATTATTAATTAAATTAATTGTAGATAAACTTACATTAACACATTTTTTAGTGCATAAGATACATATATTATTTACTTTTTCTAAGCCAGAATTAATTTTGAAACCAGATCCCTAAGGGTAGTAGTTTCACCTACATGTGTCATTGTGAGAGTTCTCCAGGAAACATGAGATGGCGCTGTGTTAAACAAAACTATAAAACGAAAGCTGCCATTGTTACAGTTGATGGTATCATTTTAAAAATGAAGGACACTCACAACCACTGTTCAATTAAATCAAATATAGTTTTTGGTCTGGAAGCAACTTAGTAAATTTCAGTTTACCTTTGATAAATCCGAGTCGAATATAAGTGAAACTAAATCGGTATATTTCCCTAGGTGCTGCATTATCCAAGCCAGAGTTTTACCTAATAATGTCACAAAGAGGCAGGTTCATGGTTCTGAGGAACGGCTTCAAATATGACGAGAAGAGAAAAAACAAGAATGGTTCAACAGTTTGGAGATGCGTCAATAGAAAAGTATGTCGAGCGTCTCTGATTACGTCTACAGACAACTTGATAGTGAAGGAATGTAAACATAGATGTCAACCAGATGTGCTCTTAGACGTATCCAGTACAGAAGAAGCGTGTAGAGACGATATAGATACTTGTAGTAAAGTCGCAGGGAGTAAGGATGTCATTACAGATACCGGGAGTAAAGACGATGAATTAATAGCCGATACATTGTTATAGTGCATAGTTGTCTATACAAGAGAATATAATGTTGGTAGGTTGTAAAATAGTTACAGTATGTTATTTTTTAATAGTTTAATTAAATGAAAATAAACGAATGTAGTGTTTTGCTATTACACCTGTTTTAACATTAACTTACTTAATTACTGCGAGTAAGTAAATAAATAGAGATGATATGTTATGTTGTGAACAGACTAGATGTAACTGTCAACAGGCAAACAACATATTCCACCGTCTCTAAATAACCTATTGAGAACATTATAAAACATCTAAAAACCTTCTTATTGCAGGTACATACCGACCTACCTTCCGTAAGCCCTCCTGCGCACATACCACACCGCACAAGTACAAACGCAGCACTATAGGTTTAAACACCATGCCCAACTTCCGTAAAGATTAGGTACTGTAATTATAGCAAGAAAATAGACAGCGATAATTTTATACTGAACTTCCTATTACTTACCTAAACCAGTGAAAATAACCTGTCCCAAACCCAGGAAAACTTCGGCCACAGATTCTTCTATCAAGAGCGAATATTTCGTTCCACATTATAAGACTGGAAAGTTTATCCCTGTTTGTCAAGAAACCTTCTTAAAGATGTTGTCTTGGTGCTGAGAAGGAAAGTTTATTTGCGTGTCTTATATACGATTTTCCAGGTTTTTTGAAGCGCGCAAGTAGAAGAAGCTGCGTGTTATTTTATTAATATGCGAATCATTTATTTCAGTAATATGGGTGAAGAATTCGAGCGGGAAACAAGTAGCTTTAATTGATGGTTATTCGTTTTATAATAACAGTTATACTCCGAATGTGTGTCGGTTGGTATGTACCCGACATAATGTGTGCAGAGCAAGAGTCGTGCTCGACCAGGACGGCGTGGTGAAGTCTGCGCAATTGCAGCACACACATCAACCTGCCAAATACACAATAGTTAAAGGAGTTTATATAAGAATATGAATTAATTCAACTTTCTTGCTGGTAAAAAATATAAGAAAAAGTTTGTTTTCTGCCAATGACACAGAACACATGATTTTTCTTATGTTTTACGAATAAATGTTATAATCTACTTTCACGATACTACTACAATTATAAAATACTTAAAGGAAACAGAGTTTTTTTATTACTATTTAATATCAAACTTGGCTATTGGTTCCGGATTGTGTTAATTTTCATAACAAGGCGCATCCGAAGTGCAAAGCTAGGTTCTCAGTGCATGCAGACGGACTCGTCGCCAAGGCACACATACATCATAACCACAAAGCTCCTAATCTTAAAATCTTTCGCGGGGTTTGTTATAAGTTTTGACCCCCTGAAACAATTAAAACGTTGAATGTTTGCCAAATTGATATTTTGTGTTTGTAACTTAGTTTGTACAGGACAAAATTCGGCATGTTACAAAAAAGTTAAAGAGACATGTCCATCTTTTTTTAAATAAAATAACTTAAATGCAGCCCTAAGTTACCTAAACGACTGCACTTGTAATAAATAAATAAGATAAAATATTTACTAAAGTGAGTTCAATGTGTATGAGACTTATTAATTGTAATACTAATATGTATTTAAATGAGCTCCGCCACATATTCTTTGTAAACTTTATAGATGCAACATTTGTTTATAGTGCGATGGTATACAAACCCAAGAGGAAAGAAGCTGGCTCTTGTGAATGGACATACCTTCTATATCCGGAGCAACGGGATTGACGTGATGAGGTTAACGTGCACTCGCTACCCGAAGTGTAAAGCTCGCTTTATGATCAAATCTGATGGACTCATGAAAAACGCCAATCTGAATCATACCCATGAAGGTCCGCAGTATAGACTTAACAACGGTGTTTATTATAAACTTTGAAATCAGTATGTACGTTTATGTTCGCATTACATTTCCTCTAAATATCAAGATGTTATTACATACTGATAAAAAATTGTCCCAACAAAATTTTCAAATTAAAGAAACGCTTATGTTTTTAAGTTTACTTTTTTTTTCGCCTTAAGTTTTTACAAGTTTTACAAAATAATTTCCACCAATAGTATAAGTAGCACCGTTTCATATCGATCCTGCATGTACATATGTATATGTGATCCATACGGTTTGCACCACTTCTGTAATCCAGTAATTTGTATAACCTTAACCTTTGAAACCTCAATCTAAACGTTGGAAGTATCAACTTAAAAGAAGTGCAAATCTAACATTTATTTATATATATATAAATAAATGTAAATCTTCCTTAAAGCATTACAGTATTTTTATTGACTAATCTCTAATTCACAGTGCAAAGGCTCGTTAATTCAAGAGGGAAAGTTCTGGCATTTTTTAACAATTACACTTTTTACAAACAGAAGAGTAGTACTGCGACGATCGCGTACTTCGCTTGCACCAGACATCCGAAGTGTAAGGCGCGCATTACTATTAAATATGACGAAGTCGTGACAAAGGCATCATTGAAACATAACCACGAACCTCCGGCGTGTCGTGTCATTAACGGTGTTTATTATAAAGTCTAGCGATTGCATTAAATACAATTAAATTTATTAATTTTCTGCCTGTTTCGTTTCATTTAACCCTCAATTAAATGAAGTATGCTATAAGAGTGACATGTCTTTGTATCAGTTTATTTATGTGTCTGAGACAACTTTAGCTCCCAAATGGATAGACTAATTTTGATAATTATTTTACAGTACAATGGGTTATCAGCGCTAGAGGGAAAAAATGGCTATTATGCGCGGATACACATTTTATAACGAGAGTAATAGTCCTAACGTAATGTATCTCCGTTGCACAACACATTCAAAATGTAAAGCTCGCTTCAGCATAAAGTCCGACGGAACGATAAAGATAACCAACTTGCAGCACACTCACGACCCGCCGAACTTCAGAATTTTTAATGGAGTATTACATAAATTTTAAATAAAAATAAACATTTTGATAAAATGAAGGACCTTTTCATCTTTTTTATTTTTTGCTGTTACTTTTACTCTTTCTTACTGTGTAGACTCTTTACTCCCCATTCATTGGTGGGTAAAAAGATTGTGTCATTGTCACTCAACAAAATGAGGAGTGCCATAAGTTAAACTCGTCTGTGTAACTATTTATATACTCGTATATATGTATGTTTGATAATATTAGCTCCCAAACGGATTGACTGATTTTGTTAATTATTTTACAGTGCAATGGGTTATAAGCGCAAGAGGCAAAAAATTGGCTATTATGCGCGGATACACATTTTATAACCAGAGTTATACTCCAAATGTGAAGCATCTATGCTGCACTACACAACCAAAATGTAAAGCACGCTTCAGCATAAAGTCCGACGGAACGATGAAGATAACCAACTTGCAGCACACTCACGACCCGCCGAATTATAGAATTGTTGATGGAATATACTACAAAATTTAAATAAAACTAAATAGTTTTTTTTTATGATTGTGCCAGGAGCATAAGGCGATATTTGCTTATCTGCATATGCGATCTTTCTGCATATGCAGAGAAGATACTATTCACATAGTATCACGTACAACACGTAGCATTAAGTATATAAGATGTTAGTCTTAATAAGAACACATTGATTCGCATACATATTGATAATATACAAGTCACAATATACTTTGATACATCCCAAGATGTAAGTGTTTAAATTATCCCATCACCCTTGCACTCCGGCAAAATGATCTTCTATATATATCATTTGATATTGTATTGCTAAAATGTTTGATTAGTACATGACATAAAAGATTAATGGGTTCATGTGTAAATGTGACTGAGCCGTTGATTACTGGTTGTACCAGAAGTGTTATTTAATTTATTTCTTCCTGTTTGTTACTTGCAGTACTATGGGTGCACAACAGACAAGGCAAAATGCTTGCCTTAGTGAATGGCTTCTCGTTTTACAAGAACAGCAGCGATAGCGCGAGCAATGTGCGGTGGAGGTGCACCAGGAGCCCCAATTGTAACGCGAGGTTTCTACTGTGGAGAGGGGGTCCTAGTGAAGGCTATGATGTCTCATTGCCACGGACCTCCGCGGTACAAGATTATTGGTGGAATCTATTTCAAAATCTAGCAGCTATCTCCTCAGTTAGCTCCTTGTAGTAAACCCGCTTTTGGGACAAACAAACTTTATGTTAGTAGTAATATCACCGCTAGGACGTGATTTTCGCAAAAATCTCACTTGTAGTTTGTATATTAAGATATTAGTAAATAAAGATTCATAAAATGTATGAGTAAACTAACCTTATTTGTATATACGAATATTTTGTGTTATACATAAATGTAGCTGTTGGCGATGAGCGCTTCTGTCGGAACAAGTTGTTCTACGATCTCTTGCGTGATAGCTAACTTATATTTGTGACTGTTAATGTGTATTCATTCATATAGCAATTTCTTATTGCAATATATTTTTTTAAATTACATTTCATTATTATTTTTACTAATGAACATTGCGCACATATAGGCCTTAGGACCAGCTTAGGACTATACAACATAATTGAATAATACGGCATGCACACACAAGGTAAAGAATGAACACATTATCTTTCAGCGACATTTTTCATGAACAGCAAAGGCAATCCTATAGCGATAGTGAACAAGTTCTGTTTCTACCGATCAAAGTGTACGAAGTCCAGTCAGACCTGGGTCTGCAGTCGGAAGACGGCCACAGGCTGCAAGGCGAGCTTCGTCATATCTGGGGACGGCACCGCGGCGGTGCACAAAGCACTGCAACACACGCACGCGCCACCCAAGTACGACATCGTTGACGGAGTGTTTCAGTCCTATTATAGCAAATATAAGAAACAGTCGCAACTGTAAACCACGTCATTGCAGAGGAATACAATGTTCTTGTGATATTGGTTCTATAAAACCTGCAATACATGACTTTTATGAGTAATCATTTTCCAGTGACATTACTGATTATCGAAGATATAATCATGTTGCGCAGTGACGAATATTGCAGTGACAAGGATACTCAAAACTTATGTTTCAGAATCACTCTAAGTAATATTAAATAGATAATAAAATCAGTTTTTTTTAACTTTATTTTTTGGGCGTTTGATTTTTTGCTCTTAACCTCTCAATGAAATTCAGTTGAAATATGGCGCGGAGAAAGATTACATGCTGTTGAGATCTTACACCTTAATTTTTTAACTAATATTCATGTACTGTTGTTTATTTCCAGTTTCATTTGTAAGAACGATGAAAGGAAAAAGAATTGCAATGATCAACAACTATACGTATTACTTCCAACTGAGGACGAAGTCCACTCTGCATTGGAAGTGCACTACGTACCCTCGCTGCAAGGCGCGACTCAAAACGTCTCTAGTGGGACAAATCTTGGATGCAAATATCCAGCACTGCCACGAGTATCCATCGCATACTGTACGAGATGGAGTCATCTTTAGGATTTAAGAACTAGCAGTTACGGCAGCATATACATTTAAACGGGAATAAGGTTAAAGATCACAGCAAGTAACTGTTAAAATTATTAGTTGTTGTGGAGTCTCGGGCTTTAGAACGAATAACACAATATTTATAGTATTGCTTATAGATTCCTTTAGAAACTTACTTATGAGTTTTAGTTTGAGGATAAGTAAATACATAATCTTGTCTATTTTGGTCTTTGATTTCACGTTCATGTCTCCAATAGGACTAAACAATATTATACAAATGTAATTATACAATGTGAACAATGAAACGACTGGTAATTTAATTATTATATCTTTTTTCAGTAAAATTCGTGACGCAGAGATCGGGCAAGGAGCGAGCTGTTTGGAAAAACTACACATTTTACATCGGAGTGAGAAACAAAACTACAATTAGATGGCACTGTACTCTGTATCCCAAATGTAAAGCGAGGTTCACACTCAACACTGATGATGGCAAGATGATAAGATCCAACCCAAGACACTGCCACCCTCCGCCGCGGTTTAGAATCATTGACGGAGTGTTTTGTAAAACTACTTTACACAAACGGAGAAACACAAGAGTATTTTTTCCAAAACATGAATAAATTACGTATATTATGATTAGATAGCATGATTATTAATTGTTTCTACTGATTACAGTTGTATTTTTATTTTAGGATTGCAGGCGCATCTGCTAATTGATTGTGTTGTGTTTCATTTATTTGTGAATCTTTTCTTGGGTATAGTAGTAAGAAAGAAAAAAGAAGAAGAAATAAGAAATAGTTATTATGTAGGAGTGCGTTAGTGTATGAGTAAAAATATGCATACGAATATGAGTTTATGTAGCATTTGAGAGGTGCAGTGTTTACGGAATCCTTTTATTAATTAAGTTATATTATTAGCGTTAATGTTTAGGTAACTTAAATAAATAAATATTTTTATCTCAGACACAGTTTGTATTTTCCTGATTCAAAAATATTAATTCATGTCCAATCTTACGTAAATACTTAATAAATTAATCCTGACGAAAGATTCAAACAATATGTCTTTTTTTAACTAATTTGCATTTATCACACGTCAATGTATGCTATTCTCTTTCTACAACGTTGAATATGATTTTCTTGTTTTAGTAAAGTATGTGCTGCAGAAGTCCGGCAAGGCTCGCGCAGTGTGGCACAACTACACCTTCTACATCGGCACCCGCAACAAGAGCACTATAGTGTGGCAATGTACCTTGTACCCCAAGTGCCGCGCGAGGTTCACTCTCAACATAGACGGCGTGATGATACGACACAACGCCGTGCACACTCACGCACCGCCTCGGTTCAAAATCATAGACGGCGTCTTTTTTAAACTTTAATTAGTTACATTCAATATGCCGTTTGGGCCACGGATAAAGTATAGAGAATTTGTACATACTGTACATAGTGAAGGTTGATGCAGTCGGTTGCCTTGTCATTCAGTATTGTACATATAACGTAACAGTAACAGCTTTGTTCTGTTCACGTGTTGCGCAGCTGGAGTTCATTGTGATAGGAAATATGTAGCTGTATATACATTTGTTTCTCTGTAATAAACTAGATTAAGATTCAATTTACACAAAAATATTAGAAGTTTTTTCGGTATAAAATTTATCATCATTATTTAATCAATTCTGCTTGAGAAGCCTTGTTCCTAAGACAAAAACTTAATCTTTCAAGTATAAAGTGTATGTTAATTTAGTAAAAAAAAATTCTTATTGAACAGAAAAGTGATTTGGTTCTGTTTAACTTAATATATTTATTTAATTTTAAACTATGAATAAAATTATAAAATTCCTGAATTTTACAAAGTTAATTATTTGTGTCACTTACCTATCCTAAAACGTAAAACGATTTGTCACTTATCCTTCCAATAATTTGTTTTATTTATCTGTTTTTTTAAAGCAACATTTCGGAAATACCTTTAGCAATAAATGATGAATAATTATACTATTTTAAAAGGCAATTACAATCCTCCTGTAGGGCCAGGTGTACTCATCACTGCGACGGGAAAACTATGAAAAAATCCAATTTAGTCCATGCTCAGGTGACTACACCGTACCTATGCTAAAATAAATGGAATGTTCGTAAAACTTGAACAGAGAAACAACCACAATACTAATATACGAAGCAACCACACTTACGACATAATTTAAATTCGTTAAAATGGAGTTTTAATGCAAAAAAATTAACAGCGAAATCGTTCCATTTGTTCGATCTAAAATGATGCAAAATGCTGCCACTGCCCAAAATACCCTGAATAAAATTATTTACTAACAAAAATAATCTGTTTGTTTAAATGTTGTATAAAATTTGTGCTATTTTAGGTAAGTACATATTTTTATATAAAACAGCTTTTTAATGTTATATATTATAAATTACAACTAAATTATATAACTCGTGTCCCGCTGAATAATTTTCATTACTTAGAAAGGGTTCCACCGACTACCAAGGCTTTTCCAGCGAAGCCTTGTCGCGTCTGCACCAGAAATAAAAAAAGAAAGGAGTCATCTTTCGTTTGTGCCACTTGTCCGGAAAAACCTGCCTTGTGTGTAGTCAACTGTTTTTACACTTACCATACTGATGCTCGTTTTACATAATTATATAAAAAATATACATACCTACTAACAATATACCTATGTAATCTACAATTATTTATCAATGTGATTAGTTGTAAAAGTAATGTTTGATCTCATGACGATCTCGTACTGTAAGTAATCATTGTAAATGACGTGTACTTTGTACCAAATATTTTTTTTATGACGTGTTTTTAGATTTTTTTATTGATGTCAATAAATTAAAAACCTCATTTCAGGAGGCCTAGTAACACAAGCTCCCGAAGTACTACTTGCCTGTATCTATTAGTTGACCCCTAGCCACCTAGTAGGGATTCAATGTACTAACGTGGTGTAAGTAATATATAATATACTCGTATCAATAAGTTGCGGCGCTCAATCACTACGAGTATTTGTAGCTATAATGTTACTTTGAAGGTCTATACATATAATAATGCTGAAGAGGGTATAAAAATACTTTACCTTTATCCTGAAATAATGCGAGCGAAGCCGCGGGCGTCCACTAGTAATATATAACATTGAAATAGATAAAATATTTGTTTTGCGCCTACTGATAAAATCTTGAAGTATTTTATTTATGTTTCAGTGTGTTTTTACAAAAACCAAGCCGGAAAAGATATAGCTCTAGTGGACGGGCACCCTTACTACTGTCAGAGATCGAGAGCGAATACTCACAGTTGGTTCTGCACCAGAGGCATGCCTTGTCGGGCGCGGTTTGTTCTGCGAAATGATGGGACTATGAAAAGCTCTCATTTGGAACACGTGCATGAGCGTCGTATGTACACAATCATCAATGGAACATATTACAAATGTTAGAAACGCAATATTGTCGTAACACGTTGGAGAGGAGATGTAATTAATAAATTTTGGAAACTTGTAAACAACTTATTGAGTTTATTTATCATAAAAGTGGGAGTTATTCTTACAGTTAGATCACATTGTGGTTTCAACCTCACCTACTTCACTGTCTGTCCAACGAGGCAGACGTAACAACGGCGAGAATATGTAATTTGTAATACATATTGAATATAATCGGAGAGTAATTAACTATTAACTGGGTATCTGTTCCGAGAGAAAAAATAAGCTGAGAGTAATAAAAAAGTAATGCACTACTAACATTAAGTGTACGTAGGTAAGTTAATAGTTAAACTGTCTTCAATAGTGCTGAAACGGGCAATACAATTTTTTAACTTCAACAGCCAAGTATTTCAATACTTTATCTTCAATCAATCGCAAACGATTACCAATGTTAAGCAAAGGTCGACGCGGTCAGTACGCGGATGGGTGACTTAAAAGTGGCATTCCATTTTGGGCGTTTCCGTGGGTCGGATGACACGGATGATTAAATTGTAGATCCTGGCTTATTTTAATATTAAAACTTTCGTGAGACATTTTATTCAATATGTTAACTAAACGGTTTACCAGAACATACGTTCTGAAGATGGATGTCATAACATCCGAAACGCGTAAACAACTTACGCGATTTACACGTGAGTGAAAAGCGTATTGTTAACATATTAGATCCTGGCTGTTGGCACGGCAGTCATTAAGTCATGTCAGATGCCTTAGGTGGCTTGATAAACTCTCGACCCCAGAGTTAGCCAGTCTCGTTCGATAAGAAGAAGAAGTAATTGTAGATTTTTATTTAGATTTAAATATTAATGTAAATTAATTTTCAAATTCTATAAATGTTTCAGTGCAGGTCGTCAAAGATAATGCTAGCAGTCTCGTGGCACTACTGAATGGAAACACTTACTACTACCACCGGGCGACCAGCAGTACGGTCGCGTGGCGATGCACTAGGAGACACACTTGCAGAGCCAGGATCACTCAAGATATCCACGGGAAGATTAAGAAACTCAGCGGCAACCATACTCATGAACCACCAATTTACAGAATCGTTAATGGAATAATTCTATGATAAAAAAGTTAATATTCAACTAATTTTTATTTTTCACTGTCTTTTTAAAATATTGCCGTACTTGTACAGCAAAGTGGCCATTTTGCTGCACCACAAGTATAGTTTCAGATAGAGACGAATAAAACAATTGCGACGTGGTAATATATCATCAAATCAATTATTAAATGTGATTTCATATGTGTTCTGCCGTAATTAATCCGTTGCTTTCCTTTCAGTTGTATATTGCGATCAGTCTAACGGACACAAGGTGGCCATTATTGATGGCTATCCATACTACCTCCATCGACAATGTAAGACTACTCAGAACTGGTTGTGTCATAAAAGTAAACAGTGTCCAGCCAAGTTTACGATGTACCTCCACGGAGGTTTCAAGCATTCTTACACGATACATAATCATGCACCGCCTACTTATAGAATTGTAAACGGTTTCTACTTTAAAGTGTAAATGGAACGAAAGAAATCTTGGTAATGAATGGTTACTGGGAACGTGACATAGTATGTATTATAACAAAGTTCTATGTAAACTTTAACTTATATGTACATTTATATTAAATCATGTGTTATACACAATTATACTTGTATATTGATTTGTAAAAATGTTACGTGTATGTTTTACTTAAAATATACAGGAAGATGTGACCAAAAGGTAAAACTACCCTGTATATTTTACTGTGTATTTGTACTAAAGCAGCCCTTCAAAAAGGCGGCTTAATACTTACCATAAAGCAAAAAAATAAATTCTCGGCCCTCGAGAAAATGGATTGAACAGCTGTTTTTTTTGAGAATTTCCATTATTAAAGCCGCTCTTAAAATGTTGTACGTTAGTTACTACCCTGTATGTTATTACCATCATTTCTGTCGGTAAAGTTATACAAGCAACCCACTTAAGTAACTGAAGTAGGGCGTGTCGGCTAAGGGCGGTGGTACTCACGGAGCGTTTTTTCCCACGCCCGCCGCGGTCGCGGAATCGAGTTTAATTTTCAATTACACGGGACAGCGAGCCGCGCCCGCTTGTACAAGATGCCCGCGGGTGCAGCGGTAGCCGCAAACAATCGCAACCGCCGCGGGTGTAAAACGCGTCGTGAAATGTGCTTGAGTTTTTTACATGCATATCTGTATTCTACAAGACTGCGGGCCCGCAACCGCGACTTGAACTTACGAAAACTTGAATAAAACATGAAAATCAGCCTAAAAATCCTTGAAAATAAACGGTTTATTCCAACTAGTGGAAGGTTTTGTTCCAAGTAGTTCGACTGTCGAACTAGTTGGAAATTTTTATTCCAAGTAGTTCGACTGTCGAACTAGTTGGAAATTTTTATTCCAAGTAGTTCGATAGTCGAACTAGTTGGAAATTTTTATTCCAAGTAGTTCGATGGTCGAACTAGTTGGAAATTTTTATTCCAAGTAGTTCGATGGTCGAACTAGTTGGATTTTTTTAGTCCAATTTGTTATACAGAAATTGTTAACTTATCGTAAAATTCGGTAGCCAGTTGTTTGTGAAGTTACTAATACACACACAGACATACAACAAAACACATTTCCTTTTGTTTGTAGTTTGCAGAATCATGATTGTTTGATCGTATACTTTATTTTACGAACTCCATCAATCGATGTTTTTCTATTAATTACAGTTGTTCAATTATTGCTGTAAGAATTACCTACATTATTTTTTCTACATTACCAAACTTATATGTAGGTACCTCAGGCTAAATATACGAGCATTAAAGTTAAATTAAATTATTTATTAAAGTTTAAACGTGTTAATAATAGACAAGCGACAAATATGAACAAAATTTTTGAGGTTAAATAACTAAATAAAACGACATCATTTTTTTTTCAGTAATATTCGCCAAAAACTCAAAAGGAACGGAATTGGTTGTCGTGAAGAACTACTCGTATTACTTGCGTTGTTTTGGTAAATTCACAATAAATTGGTGTTGCACTAACAGCAAGAAATGTTTGGCCAGGCTTAGAACAGATATCGATAGGAAACGCATCATTGGCGGAAATTTCCTGCATATTCATGATCCTCCTAAATTTGAAATAGAGAAAGGAGTTTATCGTAAACTTTCTTATGGTCGACCTAGCGTAAAATATACGGGCACTACCACTTTCTAACATTTAGAATTTTACGCTCGACTACCGATTCCAGCGGATAATTTGGGAGTTTTATCGCAATATCCGAAAATCCAAAAGTACAATAGGTATTCTAGTTAAATTTTAACTAGATATTAAGTGCAAAATAAATTGATATGATATACATACTTTGCATTTTTAAAATGAAATGTTGACCTAACGACAAATAAAATACTTGTGACATTATAAATATATGTTACAATAACTATGACTGCGGAGAGAGAAAGATATTGTTGATTTAACAACTTTGCAAAGTCAAAGTTTGTTGTTTGTATGTTATTTCTTGAAATTTATTTATTATTATTAAGAGCCCAAAGTGTCCCATTGTTGGGCAAAGGCCTCCCTACCCTTTTTTCACTTATCTCTGTCTTGTGCTATTGCGTTCCAATCTGGTTGGTGATTATCCAGGTCGTCCCTCCATCGCTTTCTGGGTCTGCCGCGACGTCTTTTATGTGTTGGTGACCATTGCGTCGTTGTCTTAGCCCAAAGTCGTCGGGCATTCGGCAGACGTCTCCAGCCCAATCCCACTTCAAGTTGGCAGCCTTCTGGGTCACATCGGTAATGTTGGTTTTGGAACGCAGTATGGTGTTTCTGATGCGGTCTATAAGCTTTACGCCTAGAATACTGCGTTCCATAGCTCTTTGGCAAACCTCCAGATCTGACTTTTGATCTTCTGTCAAAGACCAAGTCTGCGCCCCGTATTTCAGGACTGGGAGAATGCACATGTCCATGAGTCTGCGTTTAAGAGATAGTGGTAGATCTCCCTTCATGAGGTCTTTATACAGTAAATAAATTCTTATTGAAAAACGTTCTTTACTAATTATTATTTATATTCTTAGGTTCTCAGTTGGCTTTTGCCTGGTATGAAAATAAGGAGCTGATGCATACGTTTTGACAATCTAGCCATACCTTAGTATTTTAAGTAATCAAAATCAAATAATTGGTGTCAGTGCATCTAAAACGGACAAGCGTGTTGGTCAACGTTAGGCCCGAGTCGGGTTTCTTACGTCAATCTTTAAGTAATATAAAACAAGTAGAATACTTGACACTATTTATCTTAATAGTTTTTACTCGCTGAACGAGATTACCATTTTTAAAATAGTTCTTCTTCCCCATGCCTGCCAATTTATTAAACGTATTAATGACTAGTATTAAATTATTTACAAACAAATAAGACGTCTGTCTTTATGGTGTTCAAAGTGTAAGTTGCCGATTTAAAGAAATAAGTTTAACATACTTATATAATTGTACTTTTTCAGTTGAGTTCTTTACTAACTCTAAAGGCACGCAGGTTGCGGTCCTGAATGGTTTACCTACTACATGGGGAGGCAGAACAAACGTACTATATATTGGCGATGCACGCAAACGGGACATTGCACGGCCAGATTTACAACACTTGCGTCATCACACCACACCATAATAAAACATCAATTAATACATGATCACTGTCCCCCCGATATGCAGTGATTGATGGAGCTTATCACAAAGTGTAGTTATATTTTCTTTTGCTTTTTATGGTTTTTACACTGAACAACGCAACGATAAACCATTTTTTTTAATATTTTTTAAGTTTTATTTCAATTCATTAAATTGTACAAAACGCTATTTGAGTAGCTTGTTGTAGTCAGTTTACTAACGTTGTTTGCTTCTTGTTGTACAGATGTTGCTTGTTTTTAACGATGCTTTATACATTATTTTCAGTTCAGTTTATCCTCAACTCTCGCGGCAAGCAGCTGGCACTCATAGACGGCTTTACTTACTATCCTCATGTGCATAATAAAACCACTACTAACTGGGCATGCACATCTAACTGTCTCGCAAGATTCACAGTACGCCGGGACAACCAACAAATAGTGAAGGCGAAGTTAGATCATAATCATGAACGACCTACTTATAAAATTATTAATGGAGTTTGTTATAAAATAGTGTAAGGTTTCCTAACAAAAGCCCTAAATTTACCGGTTATTTGCCGGTAATTTACCGGTAAATAATATTTCATCGACTGGCCACACTGGTGGCCGCTTGGTGGGGCGTGACATTCGTAACAGACGGCAATTCGAATCCAGCGCTCGAGGCGAGCGGACGTACGAAGTTGTAATGTAAAGATAATAAGTTACTTTTGGTATTTAAAGAATTATACTCACATTGTCATTTATATATATTTGAGTTTTAATTATTATCGTCAAACACCTTCAGTTGAGGATAGGCAGTTTACACCTCAGAAGCCAGGGATTACCTAACCAATGAAAACGTAAGTACACGCCTACAACTTGATTATAACCTATGCAGTCAGATTTATTTAAAGCTTTTGTTTGTTTGCTTGACTAAAGTTTTAATCTAACGTTAACTCATATAATGTTGTTACGTGTATGCATAAAAACTACCCACATTCCCAGTTCATTGTGTTTTTATATTTCCAAAGTAACTTTGAATAGTTTTATCTTGTTAACTAGAAAAAGTTCGAAATAAAGTAACAAAAAAAAAAACCATTTTGTGTATCCCGACTGTGCGGTCAGGGGGTTTATAAGGGGGGATCAAAATTCCATTATTTTTTGCGTAGGACGCATAGTTTTCGAGATTTTGGGTATTTTGTTGTCTTGACACCGTTCATATTGCCTGAATTGATATCTAACGCACACAATCTCCGGCTACGAGTTTCAGACGGAGTGCAGAAGCGAGTTCGCCAGCTGGAGCTCGAGCTGCAACGAGAACGAGACGCGGAGCAACGTCGCCAGCGGAGCGTGCGCCACGGGTCACCACAAGGAGCGACACGCGGCGGCCGCAGCCGCAGCCGTCGACGCAGCCGTGGTACCAGCCGTCACCGCAGCCGTGGCCGCAGCCGTAGCCGCAGCCGTAGCCGCAGCCGTGGTACCAGCCGTGGCCGCAACCGTGTACCCGATGGGGACTATCGAGGAGATTCAAAAAGGTTACGTAGTCCATTATTTTCTTCTAAAGACGTAACTCAGATTATTAAGTTCATTACAGATATCCTCCCGTCACAGCCGGGCAATAGCACACAAATGTCGAATAGAGATAGTAAAAACATAATACCTGAGTTTAATCCTTCAGAGAAAAACCAGCGCGTGGATATTTGACTTAAAAAGGCTAATGAATGTGCGATGGTCTACGGCTGGGACGAGAGCACTGTACATTTTGCTATGCAGAAACTGTCCGGGCTAGCTAAAACATGGTACGAAAGTCAGAGTTCTATTTTGTATATCTGGTCGGAATGGCAAGCCAAACTATTAAGCGCCTTTCCTTGCGACCAAAACTATGGGCAGTTGCTTGAACACATGTTAAAGCGCAAAAGTAGGATTAATGATCCTATTCAAAACTACTTTTATGAAAAACTTTCCCTCCTTAACCAATGTTATATAATCGGCAAGCGCGCCGTCGACTGTGTTGTCCACGGAATTAGTGACAGGACCACGAGGTCTAGCGCACTAGCACTACGGTGCGAGGAACCTGACGATTTATTGAAGTTCTTGATTAGCAATAATAGAGATCCTTACACCCCTCAACAATTATATTCGATGGATCGTAATTCAAATACGAGCGACGATAAATTAAATAATCGCTCTTGCATAAAAAAAAAAACAATCCTGGGTTGTTCTGTTACAATTGCAAAGAGAAAGAGCACCCGTTTTTTTAGATGCCCAAAGCCTCTGGTGAAATGCAGCAGTTGTGACAAAGTAGGCCATAAAGCTGAACTCTGTCGTTACAAACAAGAGACGAGATCAAGTAAGGCCGACGGGGTGGCGAAAACTATGCTTATAAGTAGTTTAAAACCAAACGATAAATTTACCAAGGAGGTAATAGTAGAGGACATGCCGAAGCAAGCGTACATTGATCTGGGCAGTGAGGTTACCTTAATTGCTCAGTCATGTTTGGCAAATCTCGGGTTATCTCACGACCATATTCCATCCACTATAAAAGGTTTCGGCAATAGCCTTGTGAGTTCATTGGGCTCTGTAAATCTAAACTTATCCATAGACGGTGTGACGGCAACTGTCTGTTGTCACGTAGTGGAGGACCAATTCTTGGAGAAGGACTTGCTTATAGGGCAAATCTTCACCGAACAACCTCACATAGTTATTTACAAAGACGTGAATAAGCTACAATTTTTACACGTTGATTCGGAACTACCTAACTTCATTCAAGATGATAGCGATGAACGGCTTCACAAGGTCAGTCTTGTAGCACACTGTAGCCTTCAAGGGGCTGCTAGCGTCAAGGTCAAGACTGGAACTTTTACCGGCAATGTGATAGTTAGTGAAGTCATATTATGGCGGGGTTTACGCAGTCAAAGACGGTACATTCTACGACACCGTACAACCCTGCGTCGTTCCATGTCAGCTTCAGGAAAACTCGATAGTCGCCAGAGCGGAAAGAGTAGACTCTGTTTATAGACTTGTGAGCGGGGAAATTCCTACAGCTATGAGCATTAGCACCGAGTCTAACTCGGCTATTAAATTCGACGAAAGCCTAGTACAACTAGATGAAACTGTTTCCGAAGAAACCAAAACCAAGCTTCTAGACGTGCTAAGGCGTCATAAAAAGTGTTTTGCGCATGGTTTGGCAGACCTTGGATGTACGAACGCGGCAGAAATGAACATAGAGTTGAGCAGCCAGCGTCCCGTAGTTTACAGGCCGTACCGGCTGTGGTACCATGAACGAGAGAAGGTTCGTGAAATGGTCGACTAGATGTTAAAAGCGGGCATCCTCCGAGAATCAACTTCTAACTACGCTAGCCCGATAATACTCGTGCGGAAGAAGAACGGTGGAATGCGACTATGTGTAGATTACAGGCAACTAAATTCTCTGATCATAAAAGAGAGATACCCTATTCCAATAATAGAGGATGAAGTGGCGAGGTTATCGGAACAGGCATGGTTCATCACACTAGATCTGATGTCAGGTTATTACCAATTTAATCGTCATTACGAATATAATCGTATTCCGTTCGGACTAGCAAATACTCCAGCCGTCTTCCAAAGGATGATGAACCACGTCCTGGGACAGGTTCGATTTAATAAAACCACAGTTTATTTAGATGACCTGTTAATTTTTGGTGAAACGTTTGAATGTATAACAACATTTAGTCGAGGTCTTAAAATTGATAGAAAATGCGCTTCTGAAACTGAACCTTTCTAAATGCAGTTTCTTACGAACGAAAATAGACTACTTGGGGTACGAAATTGGCGCAAATGGTATGCGCCCAGGTTCTGCCAAAATTCAGAGCTCCACACGGATGCTAGCAAGATAGGTATCGGGGGAATATTACTCCAGCGTCCAATGGGAAGCCAAGGCCCATTCCATCCTGTAGCGTATTATAGCCGCCAGACTACCCCAGAGGAGAGAAACTTCCACTCGTACGAATTAGAAACTCTTGCAGTTGTATGCTCTTTGAAGAAGTTTCGGGTTTACCTCTTAGGGAAACCGTTCAAAGTTGTTACCGATTGCAGTGCACTGCGATCTACGTTTGAGAAACGTGACTTGATACCCCGGATTGCCCGTTGGTAGATTGCCTTGCAGGAGTTTGACTGTCATATCGAGTATAGACCAGGTACAAAAATGGTCCATGTTGACGCCCTTACCAGGAATCCTACAAATGATATAGATCCTGCAGATCACGTAAGATATCCGCCAGAACTGGCAATATCCGACGAGGATTGGCTGCTGACCTTACGACTAGGAGACCCTGAGTTGTGCAGGATTGGAGATATTGTCAACAGTAACCTAGATCCCAAAGGAATGGCTTACATAAGAGACAATTATATGTTAAACAGCAACAAATTTGTTGTTATTCAGGTGCCTTGGGGGTGATAAAGAGAACATCAAATGGGTGGTTCCAAAGGGTGCAAGGTGGCAGGTGTGTAAGATGAATCACGATGATATAGGTCACGTTGCTTATGAAAAAACCCTAGAACGCACGAAGAAAAGTTACTGGTTTTCAAAAATGAAACGGATTACGTAAACGCATGAATAGATTGTGCCTATGCTAAAAAGGCTGCCAATGGGCGAGAGGGGTTGCTGCATCCCATAGAAAAAGTTGCGATTCCATTTCACATTTTGCATGTTGACTACTTTGGACCCTTTGTAAAGTCGAAAAGGGGGTTTACACATACGCTAAATATCATAGACTCCTTCACTAAGTTCTTGTTTATCAAACCTGTACGGAGTACTAGTACTCAAAATGTAATAAAACATTGCAAGACATTTTTGTCATTTTTCGCCCCCCCCTGATAGATTAATCAGCGATCGAGGTTCTTGTTTCACTGCTCATGCGTTCCGAAGGTTTTGTCTTGAGCGAGGCATAAAACACGTGTTGAACGCAGTGTCGAGTCCTAGGGCAAATAATCAGGTAGAGCGCTACAATAGGACCATACTTGACTGTTTGACATCTCAAAATTTACGCGATAATGAGAAGGATTGGGACAGTAAAATTGGACAAATACAATGGGGCTTAAATAACACAATACAAAAAAAACTATAGAAAAGACTCCAGTAGAAATAATGTTCGGTACCGCGATGAATTGTGAAGTCGAACCAGCATTAAACGAGATCATAGAAGATACTCGCGAAGTCACCGACTTATCTGATATTCGTACTGGTGTCAAAGGAAAGATCGATAAAGCCCAAGCTATGCAAAAGACAGTACGATCGGAATAGCCATGCTGCTCGTACATATAGCAAGGGAGATTTAGTTCAAATAACAAAGGTCTCGTTTCAAGGCAAAGGTCAAAGCACGAAACTAATGCCTTCTTACGAAGGTCCTTTTAGGATCACTAAAGTCATAGGGAACGATCGTTACAGGGTTGTTCCAAAAGCAGGTTTGAGGGAATGAAAGGGAAACGCAAAACCACGGTTGCCGCTGATAGGATGCGACCATGGATTCATTTAGCTTCATTATGTTTGGCTGAAACAGATAATGAACAAAGTGGTACTGAATCTATTGAATAATTAGAATCTCAGGTCTATAAATCTCATCCGGACAGTTCCAAATTAAACAGAATATAAATGTGATTTTAGCTGAGTATATGTACATTGTTACTTAAGTGAAATGTAATGCGAGGATGTTGTTTTGTGTTGTTTAAGGTCGGGCGCGAGCTGCAGACACATTCGTGCCTGGCCTGATACCGCACAAAACCATCGCAGAGTTTATAATTAGAATATAGCAAGATATTGTGATTTTGGTCATGTCTGTTTTTCATCTATTCAAGTTTTAATATTAAAACTCTCGTGAGACATTTTATCAAAAGATTAACTAAACGGTTTTCACTCACGTGTAAATCGCGTAAATGGTTTACGCGTTTCGTATTCAAGTTTTGCTAAACATGTGTTAAGTTCACTTCACAATTACAAGAATATTAATGAATTACTCAGTGACAAAATATGTATATTGTTTTTGGTTACAAAGATGTATTTAAGTTGTTATATGGTTACAAGGATAGATATACGTGGTTACAAGGTTACAAGGATAGATATAAGTGGTTACAAGGTTACAAGGATAGATATAAGTGGTTACAAGGTTACAAGGTTACAAGGTTACAAGGTTACAAGGTTACAAGGTTACAAGGTTACAAGGATAGATATAAGTGGTTACAAGGTTACAAGGTTACAAGGATAGATATAAGTAGATTTATATTTGTTTTGTTGAATTATATAACGACATAATTAATTCATTTACAATCAGCATCTCTTGTTAATTTGTTGATGATGACTCAATTTAAATTAACAGTATTGTTACAATAAAAAAAAAAATGTAATTATAGTAATGAGTGCCATAAGTTTGAATATTGTACAGTATATGTGAATGTCTCGTTCCGCCAAGTGTAAGGTTTCATAATGGTTCCACCTGGTGCATGCATGAGGACATGCATGTCATCAGGATGGTCGAGTGTAAGGTTTCCTAACAAAAGCCCTAAATTTACCGGTTATTTGCCGGTAATTTACCGGTAAATAATATTTCATCGACTGGCCACACTGGTGGCCGCTTGGTGGGGCGTGACATTCGTAACAGACGGCAATTCGAATCCAGCGCTCGAGGCGAGCGGACGTACGAAGTTGTAATGTAAAGATAATAAGTTACTTTTGGTATTTAAAGAATTATACTCACATTGTCATTTATATATATTTGAGTTTTAATTATTATCGTCAAACACCTTCAGTTGAGGATAGGCAGTTTACACCAGGTTAGGTAATATAGTTTAACTCACAAGGATATGTGTATTATTTCTATTTCACATACGTAACTGCTTAACATCAGGCAAGTTGTAGTCAAGCGAGAGCCTATCTCATGTAAAAAAAATAAGCAATGTCAGGCTCAAATCACAATAGTTTAATATAAATTTGGCGAAACATCGTTTTAAAACTTTTTTCAACGTTTGGTACCTATTTAATGAATAAGTTAAGAAGGTGTAAAGACCTATTGTCAACTATTTCGGAATGACTTAAAGCGATAAAGCCAGTTATGGAATCAGCTAATTTTATATTTTACTAGTGGGTGTGTAGTGGGTGTATTACACTAACTGCACCGCCAGACTCTCCATCGCAGCGGATGACGACCAGTAGTGTGTGCTCAAAGCCAGCAAGAAACATCTGCACAAACCCACGCCCTTCGATATTGTCGATGGCGTATATTTGGGGAACTAGAACGCCCGTCGAGATTATCCTGAGAACCTAACGCAGTTAGGTAACTCTTGATTTCAGTGTTTACGAATTAACTTATAACACACCTTAGACCCCACCGCTATCTCGTTGATAGTGAGATTTATTAAAATTACGAAGTACTTCTAAAATATGACTTATTCACTGGAATTTGTTATAATAGCTATAAGTCTATCAAAGAATAAAAAAAGAAGTTTAATTGAGTTTATTTTTATACTTATATTCCAGTAATTAATAATCCTTGCGTCAGTTCTTGGACCACTTTGTTCGATTGTGTGTTCAAGTGATCAGGTGATCAAATGTCCTTGTAAAAAATACTATTAAACATCGTTAAAAGCCAAACATAATATTATTAAATTGTATCTAGACAATAATTGCGGAATATCATTCGATGTATTAATCAATTACTTATTTTTTTTTAGCAATAACATATGTGCTGAACGCGAGACAGAAGCAGATAGCAATGTTGAACGGTTACACGTTTTACTGTTCCGCTAAAACCAATACAACAGTGCAATGGCAATGTACTATGAACGGTCAGCGATGCAGAGCGAGGTTCTCCACCCTGGCCGAGGACACACAGCTCATCGTGAAGTCGCAGCTGCAACACAACCACAACCCTCCGCAATACAGTATTGTTCATGGAATTTATTGTAAGATTTGAAAAGTTTTCATCAACCTGGGCCTCCACCACGATGTATCTGCTCAGAACTCATGACCATGACCCTCAATAATGAGGATTACAACTGTTGGCGACGCGCACAAATGTAATAGTTACAATGCAGGTGCGCTTCACATTTGAGATTGAATTGTAGATTCCCTGTTTGCTGTCCAACCGCGCAGATGGCCGGTTGTGTGCTATAAAATGATTCCTGATTTCTCCAACCCAAAGGTCTCATAGTGTTGTGCGCGACAAATGTGTGAACCGCGCCCAAATTTCTTATGTCGTAGACTAAGTAGGAGGAGGAAGTAATGTATAAGAATTATAGATACTTTCTAAGTAAGCTTGTAGGCAGTTATATGCAACGCATTTGTATTTGCCATTTGCGACGCCGAGTGGTTGGTGATTACGTAATTTCAAAGTATTCGCTTATATGCAATCAACTGGCGCAATGATTTCGCAACAAATTTAATTCTTATTGGGTACACGCTCCATCTTACACCATAGATATTGCTTGCCATCAGACAAACTATGGTCAAGTGCAAACCTGTTTTAGTTTAAAGAGAAAAACGAGATTTTTGTGTATTTTTTTACACATGTAATGTAAATACATTGTATTTGGAATTTAATAAAAACAGCGTGTTATTATAATATTTTTGGGGACTGAGCTGCCCTCGTCCGTGGGAGAGCACCCTAGTTCCGTATCCCCACACGTGGTCCCTGGGTGGTGCAAATCAGGCAGCAACTCACTGGTGGTAGGCTTCGGCCGTGGTTAGTGACCACCCACCGGACTAAGCCGCGTCGCCAAACGGTCTAGCCGTGTTCCGGCGCGTGGTCCGGTGACACCGTCCAAGGAGGTGGGTCGGGATAGTTGTTTCTTCGTAGCAGACACCTGTTTAACACACATGCACATCGAGACATTGGGCAGCTAGTTTCGGAGGGTAGCGGGATCCGTGGCACGGTTCGTCGCTGGCCGACCGCAGTTAGTAGGGGACCCAAGTAGCGATTTAGCCATTCGTGAAAGGTCCCGCCAACTTGCGAAAAATCCCGAGGTTGCGTCAACGTGCCGGTTGGCGACCGGATGAAAGGGCCCGTTGGACTTTCTTGGGGGGGCACGGGCGTCCCCGCGGTCTCCGGACTAGTTCCTCCACCGATGTCTTGAATTGTTCATGTGTGACGAGGTAGCTACGCAAAACCTCATCCCACTGCCATTTCCTTACCGACCCCCACTTTTGCACTATCATGAAGGTTAAGAGACAAAGGAAAAGCGTACCACAGCGACAGCACGCCCTTTCACTTAAAGTGCACCTCACAAACATTCGAGGATTGCACTCCAATCTCGTTCCGGTCCACCACCATCTCGAGACCGAAAAACCTGCACTCATGATTTTGACGGAGACGCAGATCAAATGCCCGTCGGATACGGCGTACCTGCTGTACCCGGGTTACAGCCTAGAGCATAACTTCAAAGCTCGGGCTGGGGTGTGCATGTACGTCCGTGACGACATTTGTTGTCAGCGTCTCCGTAACCTTGAAGATCGCAGATTCTCTGTGCTTTGGGCGCTTGTGGACACAGGAATAGACAAGATTCTATATGCCTGTGTCTACCGATCACACAGCGGCGATCAGGAGACAACCAGGCTTACTGAATACCTCAATGAGGCGGCGGATAAGGCTCTTCAGAAGTACCCTACAGCCCAATTAGTGTTTCTGGGGGATTTCAATGGACGCCACCAAGAGTGGCTATACCCATACCAGATCACTGACCATGCTGGGAGAGAGACGCGTAAGCTCGCTTTGGCGTTAAATCTCACTCAGCTGGTCCAAGGCGCTACTAGGGTGCCTGACGTTGAGTCTCATACACCTAACTGCTTAGACCTTCTGCTGACAACAGATCCAGACCGGTACTCAGTGACAATATCGTCACCCTTGGGTAAGTCCGACCATTGTCTGGTGAAGTCTGTGTCCGTATATTACCCATCCGTTCCGAGCCCTAGCGGTAGTCGGCGGTTGTGGAGATACAGGTCAGCGGATTGGGATGAGATGCGGTCTTTTTATGCATCGTATCCTTGGCAGGCTGTCTGCTTCTCTTCTAAAGACCCTTCAGTCTGTGCGGATGCCGTGATGGATACTATTCGCCTAGGTATGGAATATTTCTTTCCTTACTCGGATGTATCCCAGTCCGGCAAAGCTCGCCCATGGTTTGGACCAGAATGTAGACGTGCAGAAGCGCTGAAACATGAGGCATACCTTGCATGGGTTGATGCTCGCCACCGCAAGGCTAGGAATACTAGCAAGAAGAAGATGACATACAACAAAGCCGCCAAGTCCTGCAAAAAGGTTCTTCAGAAGGCACGCTTCGATCACATTGGCCGAGTAGGGAACAAATTAGCTTCGTACCCCGCGGGTAGTAAAGCCTTTTGGTCCCTGGCAAAGTTGATCGAAGGGAACTTCTGCCGCCCCTCATTGCCTCCACTGCTGAAACCTGACGGATCTCTGGCTCACTCTGCAGATGAGAAAGCAAATTTATTTGCTTCTCTATTTGCGGAAAATTCGCGTCTTGATGCTTGTGGTGCTTCGCCTCCTCCTCCTCTTGAATGTCCGACTGCCATGTCGGATTTCAAGATTCGCCAAACGGAGGTCCGTAAAGTGCTACGCGATCTGGACGTGAACAAGGCCAGTGGTCCTGACGGTATTCCAGCTATAGTACTGAGGACATGTGCGCCTGAGCTGGCTCCTGTGTTGACGCGCCTCTTTCAGCTTTCTCTTGAGACTGGCAAAGTGCCGATTTCATGGAAACTTGCTAACGTGCAGCCCGTGCCCAAAAAAGGTAGTCGTGCTGACCCTTCTAACTACCGGCCCATTTCAGTCACGTCCGTGCTCTGCAAGAGTATGGAACGTGTCCTGAACCGCAGGCTCCTGGCGTACCTTGAATCGCATGACCTATTCAGTGACCGACAATATGGCTTTCGCCAGAATCGGTCCACTGGAGACATTCTAGTGTACGCCACTCACATATGGAGTGAAGCCATTGAGAAATACGGGGAAGCCCTGGCGGTTTCCCTGGATATTTCTAAGGCTTTTGACAGGGTTTGGCACGATGGCCTTATTAGCAAGCTTTCCTCTTACGGCCTGCCCGCTGGGCTTCGTGCTTGGATTTCGGACTTTTTGAGGGATAGGTCTATTCGAGTAGTCGTTGATGGCTGCTCCTCAGATCTAATGGCTATCAATGCCGGAGTCCCTCAAGGGTCGGTGCTCTCTGCAACTCTTTTCCTGCTGCATATTAACGATCTGCTGAAACCCGGAACCTTTGGGTACGCAGACGACAGCACCGTTGTAGAGAGCTATACATCCACAGCGCGGGCCAGTGCGGCCGAGATCCAGTGGCTCAGGGAGGCGATGGTCGAGCGTATAAACCTGGCTCTCAAGGCAGTCTCCGATTGGGGTGATGCCAATCTAGTCAGGTTTAATGCTGCGAAGACCCAGGCGTGTCTTTTCACCGCTAAAAAGAGGCCATTCGAGCTGGCCCCCACTTTCCGAAATTCGACTGTGCCGATAACTGACCACCTTGATCTTCTTGGTATTACATTGTCCCCTACTCTTAATTTTGGCTCTCACATTGAGTCTAAAGCCGAAGTTGCAGCCAAAAAGTTGCGTATCCTCTCGAAGGTGCGAAAGTACTTCAAGCCGGAACAGCTGCTTACTTTGTATCAAGCACAAGTTCGGTCGTGCATGGAGTACTGTTCGCATCTTTGGGATGGATCAGCCAAGTACCAACTTGAGGCACTAGAGGCCATTGAGAGTCGAGCCAAGAAGATCATTGATAATAATAAACTGTGCCGAGCGAAACTTCAAAGTCTTGAACACCGTCGCAAAGTCGCCAGTTTGTCGGTTTTCTATCGGTTGCATTTCGGAGAGTGTGCCGCGGAATTGCACGGACTAATTCCGCCAGCGCCCTTCTTTCACCGGACGAGTAGAGGTACGGCAGGACGACACCGGTTTATGGTGGAAGTTCCTAAGACCCGCACGAAACGGTACGCTTCCACCTTTATTGTTCGTACCGCTAGGTTGTGGAACTCCCTGCCTGGCTCTCTGTTCCCACGCACTATAATCCAGCGATCTTCAAAGCGAGAGTGAATCGGTTCTTATCGGGTAAGCACGCTCCATCTTAGGCCATAGCCTTACTTGCTATCAGGTAAACTATGGTCAAGTGCAAACCCGTTCAAGTTAAAAAAAAAAAAAAAAAAAAAAATATTTTTAGTAAATTTTATTTTTTTAAAGTAAAGACCATGTGTTTTCTTATATAAGGTTTAGTACTTAAAATTTTACTTATTTTTATTGGTACGAACATTTGAGTTTTTAAACTATAGTTTGTCGTAATCGTGCACCATACCTTACAATCCAAACACATAACTTCCCTAAAGCATGCTTTTCAACTCCATCGCAGTGCATCTAATCATGTCTTCAACATTTCCAGCCCAATGCGTGATCAACGCGAAAGGGAAGCCTTTACTGATCATTGACGGGTTCACATTCTATCTCCGGGGGCAGTTCACAGACACCCGGCAATGGGCTTGCACCAACCGCGGGGGACGGACCAAGTGTAAGGCTCGGCTAACAACGCAGGGGGCGGAGCACACAGTCATCAGGGCGAACCTGCAGCACTTCCACCCGAGACCCATGTACACTATCATGAATGGCATCTATCATAAACTTGGGAAATGATATCGTTTGTACTACACATGCATTTAAACTTTCATGGCAAGGACCATCTGTGCAGCACATACGGCTAATGTCTTGATATCATTATACGACTTATAACCCGTTTTCAGGAAAGGCTAATTTAGCAGACGATTTTGTAGTGACTTGGAACTTTAGAATGTTTGTTTTGTCATATACCAGATATATTCTCGTAGATAGAGTACTGCAAGTATGATTCAGGATCTATGTAATCTTGTAAATGGTGCCTATCATGAACTTAATAATCATTTTGTTTTGTATTTGTTTCCAACACTGTGATAGACATCTTCATGAGTTGTAATTATTGTGTGAGTTTAATAATGAATTAGTACTTTTTATTAAACGCTAGTTAATAAAGTACGATTTTAAGTGTAGGTAATGTTTGAATTTACACATTATTTAAATTAGGCTACTCTGGGTTTAAAACATCAATATTACAAAAACATTTAGCTTTACAACTTTTTTTTGGTTCTATATACTCAAGTTCCCTTCATACCTCAAAAGAAGTGAGATCCTCACATGATAATTATGTTTTCAGTGTTCTTTGTTAGAAACAGTCAAGGTACACAACTGGCCGTGGCGAATGGGTTCACATTTTACCTGAAAGCCTCCAGAAGGCTCAGAAGGTCCTGGACATGAATTAACGCCAGCGGGGCGACTGCCTGCCAGGCTGCTTTCAGCACCATAAGAAGTTACGTCGACTTTGTACATACCAATATGCAGCACAATCATTCACCGCCCCCTTATATCCTCTTTAACGGCGTATATCATTCGATGAACACGTGAATAAAGTACATACATATTATACAATAATACAGTCTTGTCTTGTTTATAAAATGAATCTAAATTTATACTAGGATTTAGAGTTAGATGAGTTTTTATTTTCATTAATTACAAATCAAGATAACCCATTAGGTATGTGTTTTTCTAACTATGTACACGTAATTTTATTCAGTGTTCTTTGCAACGACCGCCAACGGGACACCTATAACCGTCCTGGATGGATACACGTATTATATTCAATCGCAGTCTTTCAACTCTGACAAGTGGACAATATGGTCATGTACTAATTGTATAAGTGACAGTGCCCATGTCAAGAGTAAATCTAAATTCGTCACTCACAAAGAGAATACTATAATTGTTAAAGTCATTAACACTTATCACCCAAAGTCTTCGTTAACATAATTAAATTAAAATGATAAATGGCTTAATATATAGTTTTTTTAATAAAATAAATTGTATTGTGTGAAAAGTAATAAAATAAAAATAGCCTTTATTACCCTAGTTAAAAAGATTCACATTACATTTTTTGATGTCACTTTGTTCATTAAAATATTGTAATTAATTTTTTTATATTTTTTTTAACATTGTTAATTATAATGTCACTAATTAAAATGTCAAAAGGAATTTACGATGTTGAAATAGAAAATATTGACGTAGTAAGTAGTAGCAGTGAGCAGGTATTAAATCTGAAGTGGAACAAATATTGAAGTCAAATTTTTACCAATAATCTGGGGATCATCCAACTCTTAACGTAGGCCTCATCCAACTCCTCCCCTCGTCAATGCAGTTTTAGCGCCACCAGCTCTATGTCACCTCTCCGTCGTCTGACAGGGCGTGCGCGTTCTCTTTGTCCATTTCGTGGTGTCTAGTGGCGAAAAGTCATGACTGTAATAATACCAAAAATATTTTCAGTCCAGTACGTAAGGAATATCAGAGGGAAACCCGCGGCAATAAAGGATGGTTACTCGTATTTTCTTCAAGCTGTTACTACAAAAACACACGATTGGGCCTGTACCTGCCTCGGAGGGACTACTAGATGTAAAGCCAGATTTGTAACTCTCAGAGAAGATAAAAGAATCGTCAAAGACACCCTGTATCATAATCACAAACCGCGTCCTTATACAATCTTGAAACGACCCCACCATAAGAGGCTGAATATTACGTAAATTATAATTTGTCTCCTTTATACATTATTTAGTATTTTGTGCTTATGTGACTTTTTTGAATTTGTTATGTGTATGCATCGTATTAATTTACAAATCCAATATACATATATGATTGTCAAAATACATTTTTAAATTACTTTTGTTTGAATAACGGTCAATGATAAATAAGTAAAGTTGGAAAGTTAATAATTATTTTTGTATTTTCATGTTGATTACGTCGCTTATGATTACGCTATTTTTACAATATAACTAATAAAGATGTACCTGACATCACAGCAGTTGCCTTGTTAATTTAATAACAAAAATCTATGACATGTAATACGAAAAAAAAAAATCTAATGTTTATCTGTTTTCAGTTCGATATCTAATGAATGACAGAGGAAAACTAATGGCGATAAAGGATGGATTCACGTATTTTCTGCAAGCAAAAACTACCAACACTTATAACTAATTTTAAATTTCACTGATTTAATGCAACTTCTTTCCTATGTTTTAAAAACACTTAGTTAAGGCTTTCGAGGTGATTACAAAAATAACCCTGGATGGTGATGGTAGGTACTATGTAGGGATTTATTTAAGATCTGATAGTGAGATTCCTATTTACTTACTCGTATGAACTATTTATATGCAAAGTTACATATGTGTGAGATGTGTAATGAAAACTATGAAGGTCACTCGGAGATGTGCTCTGAATGGCATTTATTATTTTCTAACTGGTGGTTGCTGTGTAATGTTTCATTACTGATTTTCTTAAGAAGACTATTATCTTATTTTAAGAATCATTTTTACTATCAATTTACTCTTAAAGACTTATTGTTATTGTTATTGTAATTCCTTAATTTTATTTAATTTAATTAAAACTTTCTCAAGTGAGTAGACAGTTTTGTATTTCCACTTTGACTACGTTTTTGTGAACTAAACCTACGATTAACTATTGTATTTTGTCCTGAACTAATTAGCTTGCTTACAGGAACTTAAAAACTAATAAAGAGTTTAACTGTGATTTTGACGCTTTACAAGTTGTTCGGGTGTTATGTATGTACATAAAATCTACTACCGTAAGAAGAGCGTTGTTTAGCTGAACGATTTTTTTCATATTATCTAAATCGGTTGAGTAGTTTAGAGATATGGATCATTCGTACATTTCCAGAAGAGTATAAAGGTTGCTGAGAGACGTTGGTTTAGTTTTTAAAATTCCTACTTGTTACATTTTTGTTCGGTTATCTTTCATCATAATGCAAAAGATCCATATCGATATAAAGTACAGTTTTCAAGAAATCCGCAATAAAAGCATAGACTCAGGAATTTTAACACACACTTTATAGGTTTATCATACTCAAATTCGATCCAATTTAGACAATATCACCACCGTACAGGTCGATTTTAAAACCTTTTTATGAGTCAGTTTAAATATTCTTAATATGTACAATATGTTTTCAGCGCGCTACTTGGTGAATGTTAGAGGAAAACCTTTGGCAATACTGAATGGATACACTTTTACTATTCAAGGTCAATTATCAAACACATTGAACTGGGCGTGTACTAACAACGGAGGAAGAACTAACTGTAAAGCCAGATATGTCGCTCTAAGAGAATGTAACACAATTGTTAAAGCCAATTTAAACCACAATCATTCGCCGCCGTCTTTCACAGTCATAAATGGCATATATCATAAGTTGTAATCATTATTTGCACTTCATTTTGAACGCCGTTCTGTCTATGAGTAGGTAATGTGAAAAATCTATTACCTATATATATACCTATATATATATTACCGATTTTTGTTAACCTATATTGTCCCACTCCTAATAATACAATAAAAAAATTACACATGTGATATAATATAAAATTATAGTTTTTAAAACGCCTATTAATATTTATCAAATTTATATCAAGTACATATCCAAATATTTCGTAATGAATTGTTTGTAATCGTTCCAGTGACGTACGTGGTAAACAAAAGAGGATCCCCTTTGGCTATTCTAAGGGGATATACTTTTTGTCTCAATGGGTCTTCAGCCACAACAAACAACAGATGGCGCTGTACAAAAAATTGTGGATTAGTTCCTTGTAAAGCTAGTTTTACGATTGACAAATTATGCGGTATTTTAATAAAGTCGAATTATGAACGCGAACACTTGCCGCCTGTTTTTAAAATTACAAATGGCGTCATACATAGGTCTCGTTTTCCTTACCAAATGTGATAGATAGTAAGCATGTCGAAATGTCTATTATTATGTTTGTAAAGAACTTAAATTTAAAATAGAAAAATCTAACAAAAAATGGTGTATATGTTACGGTAAATGTAGATAATCGGGAATTATGCATAATTACCAACGCACACGGTAAATGTAGAGAATTATCCACATTTACCGGTAATTACATACAACTAGCTGTGCCAGTGACTTCGTCCGCGTGTAAAAGTTATTTTAGGCAATATTTTTTTGCATTTTGAAGCGTTTTCACAGCGCACGCAATGGAAGCCCTCAAAGATGAATAAATTTGCCCGTTTTTTTCCACATTATCCATTGTTTCTTCGCTCCTATTACTTGCAGCGTGATGTTATATAGCCTAATGCCTTCCTTGATAAATGTTCTATTCAATACAAAAATAATTTTTCAATTCGCACCAGTAGTTCCTGAGATTAGCGCGTTCAAACAAACTCTTCAGCTTTATAATATTAGTATAGAAGTATAGATAACCATACCCCTTTGGTAGAATATAATAAAATCAAACAGCAGAATCAAAATGTTTATTAAAATAAATTGCACGAGTAGAGGTTCGGCAAGGAGGCACCGTTATACATTAGAGGTTCCAAAGACTCCCTCTGAATTATAATTAGTCAGTCTCCAAGTCGAGAGTAAAACGGTTTCTTCTAGCGAGCGCACTAGATCGTAAATTATAACTTGCTTAACATCAGGCAAGTTGTAGTCAAGCGTGAGCCTATGATTACCGGTAAATGTGATTAATTCGAAAGTTTTTCGCACTTTTACCGAGAGCAATGGTAATTATGCATAATTCCCGGGTATTATGCATAATTCCCGCATTATCCACATTTACCGTAACATATATATTAACTAAACGGTTTTCACTCACGTGTAATTCTCTTATGTTGTATACGCGTTTCGGATGTAATAACAGTGCATCATTAGAACGTGCGTTCTGGGACCATTACCTACTATTCATTACATCCGAAACGCGTAAACAACATACATACTTACACAAATTTCACGTGAGTGAAAATCGTTTAGTTCACATATTCACCATTTTTTGTTAGATTTTTCTTTTTGAATTTTAAGTTCTTTACATACGTGTATTTATCTAGAGGCTCTGGGACTTCTGCAGGGAATACAACCAGAAAACCACCAGCACATCGTAATTGAAAACACTTCTCTGGGTTTCTCTTCCAGGCTTACAGTGTCTGGCACTGCTTTCACCTCTGGGCTCGCTTGTATCTTGGTGACCATATCCCTTAGGACCTAAGGACTTTAAATTAACAGTCTACCAGCGAAGCCCTGGCTCCTCCTTTTAGTCGGCTCTTACGACAGGCAGGGGCTACCGGAACAGTATTCTATTCTACCCCGGTTCCAGGGTCAAGGAGGCAATCTCCTTCACCACCCTCTTGTCTTCTCATTGAAGCATTGTTATCTCTATCTCTTTCTCGACCGGCAATTTCTTTTTTCGAAATCACTTCTTCACAGAACTCTACCACTGCTTTCCAGGCTGATTTATCTGTATCTTATTTATACGTAGGTACCTAGATACTGGTTTACGTTTTAGTGAGTTACATAGTTATCCGGAAGGGTAATTCCCTGGCAATCGTAGCAGGCTTCTCATTTTACAGTAATGGCAGTTCAAGTGACAGAGCCAGGTGGAGGTGTACTGCAATTAGCAGACTAACCACTGCAAAGTATAGGTCGTAAACTAAAAAAACTGGTGCTTTGACTATGAGATTTAAGATATTTTTTCCACTGCACTGACAACTATAATGTCCTGTTGTGCTATGTTCTCCAGTTCACATAAAGTGATACCTACCTGAACGATCGGGCTCGAGGTAGCATGCGTGTACTAGATTGAAACTAGTTTTCAAATGATGCTATTATATACATATTTCTAGATAAACTACTATTGACGAATTGAATAAAAATGTGTTTGAACATATAGTGTTTCTATACATCGATGATCGGAATACAATTTTATATGAATTCAAGCTATGTTTTTAAAAGAACATATATGTACCTATGATAGTTATATAGCTTATATTTTATTTAATTAACATTTGATTTCAGTGACATATTTAATTAACGGAACGGGTCATTCTATTGCGATTCTAGACGGTTACCCGTTTTGCCGTAATGAAGAATCAGCCGAAACACTGAGATGGCGATGCACCAGAAACAACTCGTGCAAGGCTAAAATTATAACTTGCAAAGTTAGCGGTACTCTACTGAAAGGGTTCAGAGCTCTTCACACCCACCCCCCACTACGACATACTATTGTAAATGGTGTTTACTACAAGATCTGAGATATTCTAAGTTTGCTTTGTATGTGGCTAGAAGGCGCGCGCTGTGTGCAATATATCTAAATATTTGTTTATTGATTCATTGCTTTTATGTTTGATTTATTAAAATAATATGTAGTAAGTATGGTCATGGCAAGTTGCCTAAAGAGCCAATTTTTAAAACTGTATATTGTTATTTTTTATATTTAAGTATTAGGGAGAAGAGAAAACTTGATCCTACTGAAACTACATTCATATTTTTATAGTCTTAAGAGAATGCAAAAAATATGGTATCTAAATATTAAATTTTAAATAAAACAACAAGTAATTCATACATACTTGTTTAATTACAGTGACATACGTTGTTAACGCCAGGGGTAATTCTATGGCGATATTCGAAGGTTACACGTTTTGCCGTAGTGGAAGTTCAACTGATACATATAGATGGAGATGTACTAGAAATAGTGGGATACCTCGTTGTAAAGCTTCCATTGTAACCTCCAAAAAAGATGGCGATTTAATAAGCGGCAGTACGATTCACACTCATACTCCGCCTTTATATACAATTATTCAAGGTATATACCATAAGATTTAAAAAATATTAGTGCTAACTTTAGTATTAGTATTGATTGTTAAAGTGTAAGGTTATTTTAAAATGTTTCAATTTTTAATAATTTTATCGATTTATGTAAGTAATTAAATTTTGTAAATAATTTGTAAAGTTACGAATACCAACACCTTTAGTCATCGCTTACAATAATATTAAAGTGAAATGAACATGGTTACGTATTTGCTTTCAAAAACTAGCAACTCGGTGAGTGGGGCGATGACAGAGGTGGGGGTAGTCGTATAAAGGCAACGAGGCTGGTTCGTCGTCGTTGGAGCTCGAAAGAGAGAGGACGAAAGATTGTGAGCTATGACGATTGTGATTAAAAGATATAAGTAAGGACGAATTATAATACTTAAAGTGAAATAATGAAGCTGGTGTTTAATTTATTCCTGTGAAGTAAGGGTTATCTTATAGAAGTATATAATAAAATAATTAGCAGAATGTACTTACTAATAAGACGAGAATATCTACTAATATTACGTACATAATTAATTTACTTAATTTACTTTATGTGTTTACATTTTATAACACAAATAGAACCTAGAATCATGTAAAGACGACTTATTATGTAATATGTACAACGTAGTTACAATCATCTAAACATGTGTATTATTTATATAAATAAAAAAAATCGCATTATTATTACCTTTATTTTGAAAAATAAAAGGTCTGTTATATTGTCCTTCGTTTAGTTAATCAAAATTTTTCGTTCCAGTGACATACGTAGTTAACACCAGGGGTAATTCTGTGGCAATTGTAGAAGGTTACACGTTTAGCCGTCATGGAAGTTCACCAGGAAGAGATAGATGGAGATGCATTGGATATAGATGTAATAATATTACCAAATGCAAGGCTACAATTATAACATGCAAAGAAAATGGTACTTTGCTGAAATGTCCCTTCAATCACAGCCATCCCCCGCCCCCATACAAAATAATTCGCGGTGTTATCTATTTCTATAGGACCTAGATAATCCAATATCGTATAACAAATATATAAATAGATGTATTTATTTAATAGATGTATTATCCGTTATCTAGTACCCACGACACAAGCGTTTGCTTAGTGTGGGGCTAGATGGCGCTGTGTGATATGTCCTGAAATATTTATTAAAATAAATTTATTATTATTTGTGATGTGTTTTTGTTATCTATCTAAAGAAAAACTTAATAAAAGGGTATGGAAATATACAATCTATATATTTTGTACTTGTAAACAATGTAAGTTACGTAGAAGTAGATGTCTATATTTTAATTAAGTAATTAGATATTATATTGCATAATGATTGGATACTTGTTTACATTCCAGTGACATACGTCATGAACAACAAGGGCAAAAGTCTGGCTATCCTAGAAGGTTACTCGTTTTATATCAACGGAGTTTCAAGTAATATTAATAGATGGCGCTGCACCAGAAGTGGCGGAACTCGCAATGTCCCCCGATGTGAAGCTCTGTTTTCCACAATGAAGGATACTCGCGATATAGTTAAGGCCCGTTTAGTACATAACCATTCTCCGCCGTTACACAAAATTGTAAACGGCGTGTACCATAAGATCTTGAAATATCAATAGAAAAATCTTAATTGAGACACATACAAATTTTTAGTTTAATAATATATTTATAATTTAAGTTACATTACTAAAATTGTAATGCCCCAATACAGCCGTAATTCTAATATTGATGGCACAGGGCCAGCAGCGCTGATATTCATGTGGCGGTGACGTCACGAACTCCATTCAAACCATGTTACCTTCTCATACGTCTGCACTTGTGGTGCCCAGGTTGGTGCTTCCAAAAGTACCAGAATCAAAGTAACTGATCAAACGGTAAACGCCCGAACAGTCCCTTTGGTGCCTTGGCACAGTGGTCACGTGGTCACGTTTGGGATGCTACCATTCATTCTTCTCGTATTGATCATTGTAGTGTTGTTGCAGCTATTAATAATACAGATTTTAGTTTTATTTACAATATATCGGACGCAAATTTGGCACTTGACTCCTTGATCAAAGAAATATCTACTATTATCTGTAGCAATACTTGTAAAATTAAAATACCACGCCGGAAAGTTATTCTTAAGCCCTGGATTACTCCGGGATTATTACGATGCATACGAAACAGGGACAAACTACATAAAATTTTTAAAAATGACGTTAACAATTATATTAATAAAACCACATACTTACGCTACAGAAATTTCTGCAACAATCTGTTAAAGAGACTTAAGATCCAGCATCATAAACAAGAATTTCAAAAATCTATGGGCAAACCAAAAGAAATGTGGCGAACCATAAAAAAAGTAGCTAATATTCCTTCCACGAAATCCTCTGCAACTGCATTACTGGATATATGCCGTGACCCTGTCTCTTCTCTTGACAAGATCAATAATTACTTTGTAAGCATCGGACAAACTTTAGCTAATGCCATTACCAACATTCATGGGAAAGACGGATCTAAACAAGATAAAACTGACCCTAATATTACTGCATATAATAACTCCTCTTCTATGGCTGTCTATGAGACAGATACAGAGGAAGTCGGAAGGATCCTTCGTAGTCTTCGAAGAAACTGTGCGATCGGATGGGATGGTATTCCATCGAGTATACTTATAGACTGTAGTACATCCCTAGTGCCACCTCTTACCTATATATTTAATCTCTGCCTTTGCTCTGGTGTGTTCCCAGCCTCTTTGAAAAAAGCTGTAGTCCTCCCGGTTTTTAAAAGCGGTAGCAAAGAGTGTTTAACTAATTACAGACCGATTTCTATTTTGAGTTCCCTATCTAAGGTCTTAGAAAAAATTATGAACCTCAGACTTACCAAATTTCTCGAAAAGCATAGCATACTGTCAGGAAATCAATACGGCTTCCGAAAAGGTATATCCACTGAGGAAGCCGTTCTTGATCTCACCTCTACTGTAATAAGTCATCTAGATAACAAACGTAAGTCTGTGGGTATATTTTTAGACTTATCTAAAGCCTTTGATACGGTCTGTGTACCTAAACTCATAAAAAAACTAGAAAAAATTGGAATTAGGGGGGTAGTCTTAAAAAATTTTTGTGACTACCTTCAAAATAGAAAACAATTTGTAAAAATTAATGAATTCATTAGTAATGAGAAAACTATAACATTTGGCGTTCCCCAAGGTAGTATTTTAGGCCCTACCCTCTTTTTAATATATGTAAATGACTTATGCAATCTGAAAATACCATTTACGAGTATATATTCGTATGCCGATGATACGGCTCTAATAGTAAATGGCAGCTCATGGGAAAGCACCAGAGAACATGCTCAGTTTGCATTGAACACTACTATGAAATGGCTGTCTTCAAATCTACTAACATTAAATATCGATAAAACAAAATACTTGACGTTTGCCCCCTGCACTTCATCCTTGCCACCAACCAATTCATTATCAATTTATGCTCACAATTGTAACTCGTCTCACTTGTTTGTCCCGTCATGCAAATGTAAAACTTTAAGTAAAGTAGACAATATCAGATATTTAGGTGTAGAAATTGATAGTACCCTTAGCTGGAAACCTCATATTCAAAATCTTATTAGTAGAACCAAGTGCCTTATGTATATATTTAGAAATCTACGATCCTCTGCTGATAAGGCCACCCTAAAAGTGGTTTACAGTTCACTAGCAGAGTCAATTTTGTCGTATTGTGACACTGTCTGGGGAGGTGCATGCATCACTACAATTCTACCTCTCGAAAGAGCACAAAGAGCAGTTCTAAAAGTCATGCACAAAAAACCAATTAGATATAGAACCGCCACCCTATCCAAGGATGCAGATGTGCTGACAGTCCGACAATTGTATATACTCCATACAATATTAAAAAAACACAAGCGCCTACCCTATAATTCACTTAACGACAACCCTCGAAGACGATCAAGAGTTTGTAAAACTGAAAAACATAGAACTGTTTTAGCTAGTCGACATAATAATATAAGAGCTAGTCGTTTGAATAACGTAATAAATTCAACCATTAATATCTATCCGCTTACGTGGTCCAAAGTAAAGTCAGAGCTAAGCAAATACTTAAAATCTTTGTCTTACGATGACACTGAAAATTTACTAAAAATTCCTGAGTAAAATAAATTAAATTTATTCTCAAATACACTATATCAGACGAACATCACACACGCACACACACACACACACTCTCTCTCAAACAAACACTCATACATATACACACACTCACACGCGAGCATATATTCGCACACGCTAACACACACACAGACACACACACACACACACACACATACAAAACAAATGTATAAAAAAAACGTTTCAATAACTATTGTTTTTGTATCTCTTTCTTTTTTTTTTGTTAACATAATAGTTAATTTCCTTTTTAATTTGTACACTAGCTTGTTTCTTTTTCAAATTATTAGGTTAAAGATATAACAGATTAAATTAACAATAAAATGTTAGTAAGTCATAAACTCCACGCGGAGAGACCTGGTGTGCGCGATACAGTTTTGTAACTAGTGCGCATACCAGATAGACTGTATCTCACAATTATTTAAGTTTAATCAATAAATTAGTCAATTAAACCTAATGTAAAGTTCACAAATTGTAAATAGTCAAATAAACTTTATTATTATTATTATTATTATTACCTGCGAATATATGCTGCTTGCCACCTCGCTGGGAGCCAGCACACTGCTGGCGAGGTGGCGAACTCTGCCGCCAGGGGCAATAATGTAATAAATAGGACCGGTTCTTCTGAATCTAAGCAAGAGTGTTTGTGTATGCAGGTATAAGTGTACATCAAATCTATTAAGGGTCAGTACATATACCAGCATCATTGAAGATGTGGTGACAGACCCATAACAGGTAGCATCGCTGGATATCTATAGTGCTATTAATTATTAGGTATGTACATAATATAAACTATATCCTTAGTTTAGTGATTGATCGCACTCTGAGCTGGGATGCTCATTTAGTTTATGTCAGCAATAAGATGTCTGCCTCTGGTGCTTCACTGAGGCGACTCTGTAATTTTCTACCCACTGCCACTAAAGTTTCACTCGCACAGTCTCTCCTTCTTCCCATTCTTGATTATGCGGACGCCTGCTATCTCGACCTTCGTGAAGATCAACTAAATAAACTTGAGCGGCTCCAGAACTTCTGTATTAGATTCATATTTGGTCTACGCAAGTATGATCGCATCTCTCATTTTCGCCATAAGCTCAAGTGGCTTCCTATTCGCCTTCGACGGAATGCTCACATCCTCTCTCTAGTATACAACATTCTTTTTAATCCTACCTTCCCGCGTTATTTAAAGCAGAGTCTTTGTTACGCACATGACCGTCACTCGCTTCACATTCGATCGTCATATAACCTTACTCTTGCCACCCCGAGGCACGACAAAGTGTCATACGGCAGTTCTTTTGCTACACAAGCTGTGCAATTGTGGAACGCTTTATCGTTAGACGTGAGGAAAGCGCCATCTCTAGATATATTCAAAAACAAAGTTTTTAAACTGTATTTGTCCTCTCAAGTTGAATAGAAAGTAAGTTTATGCTATTGTAGTTATCGTTTTTTTATTTATTACTTATCATATTATGTATTGAGGTATGTATAAGTGTATTTGTTTATTTTGCTATTTATGTATGTTTATTTTATGATATTATGTATTTATGTAATTTCACATACATTTAAAACACCTCGTCTACCATTATACTTGCGTCTTATCCCTGCCAGATTGGTTGCCTGGAAGAGATCGCTTTAAGCGATAAGGTCGCCAGCTAAGACACTAGGCTTAAGTTTTAATATATATATATTTTTGTAAATTTCTGTATTGTGCTGGTGTTTTTAATAAAGTGTATATCTACCTACCTATCTGGTATATTATAACAAAGTCTTCTATTATCTTCTATTATTATTATTCTCTTAAGATGTCCATAGTATTAGTTTTTAATAAAGTGTATATCTACCTACCTATCTGGTATATTATAACAAAGTCTTCTATTATCTTCTATTATTATTATTCTCTTAAGATGTCCATAGTATTAGTTTTTAATAAAGTGTATATCTACCTACCTATCTGGTATATGATAACAAAGTCTTCTATTATCTTCTATTATTATTATTCTCTTAAGATGTCCATAGTATTAGTTTTTAATAAAGTGTATATCTACCTATCTATCTGGTATATTATAACAAAGTCTTCTATTATCTTCTATTATTATTATTCTCTTAAGATGTCCATAGTATTAGTTTTTAATAAAGTGTATATCTACCTATCTATCTGGTATATTATAACAAAGTCTTCTATTATCTTCTATTATTATTATTCTCTTAAGATGTCCATAGTATTAGTTTTTAATAAAGTGTATATCTACCTACCTATCTGGTATATTATAACAAAGTCTTCTATTATCTTCTATTATTATTATTCTCTTAAGATGTCCATAGTATTAGTTTTTAATAAAGTGTATATCTACCTATCTATCTGGTATATTATAACAAAGTCTTCTATTATCTTCTATTATTATTATTCTCTTAAGATGTCCATAGTATTAGTTTTTTTTTAAATTCTAATTGTATATGTTAACCATCTAACTAAACCACTTGGAAAAACCTGTCTTTTGCAACACAGTTCCAACTAAAGCAAAAACAGAACCATGTCAAAGACAGAATCATGTAAGTAAATTATACTATAAGGTTGCTTCAAATAAAATTTACTTTAATGATATTATATTTTATGAGAATTTTTATTAATTTACTGTTTGCATTGTTAAAGGTATATGTATAATGATGTTTATCTACACTAATGTTGTAACATTCTACTTATGTTTCCAATACTTGACTTATAATTACTACTGTTATAGCGCAGACAACAAAACACTCAATTTAAGCAATTTCACATGATGGTATAATATCCACATCGATATCGTAATAGCTCATTATAACATCGGAAAAGCGTGACCAACCTGATTGCAGAGCCAATCAGGTTGGTCGCGCTGCACTCTCGTTGGTTAGATTTTAATGGCGGCAAAATCACTGTGACAATACACGTACGCGTGAATTTAATGTTTGGCAATGTGTTTTGTTTTTTACTCGTTACTATTATGAAACTCGCTGCGCTCGTTTCATAAACTCACACTCGTGTTTTAATCCCCTTAATTATATGACAGTTGCATAAACTACTATTTTTGTATTAATAAAGTTGTATTTGCAACTACTAGGACATGAGTAGACTAACCTAAAGTAGACGGACATACTGTTTGTAGTCATGGATCCTTTAATATTAGAGTGCGGTGGAAGTGAACCAGAACCAGCGGCAACTGCGAGGTTCGTATAGCTTCACGTATACACGATGCAGTAATTGTTGATATTTAGAACAAAACCATGAACCAAATAAATACACGATGATGAATAGCATACCTATACAAATATAATAAAGCAGAAGATTTTGTTTGTTTGTTTGAACGCGCTAATCTCAAGAACTACTGGTGCGAATTGTAAAAATATTTTTGTGTTGAATAGACCATACATCGAGAAAGGTTTTAGGCTATATAACATCACGCTGCAACTACTAGGAGCGAAGAAACAATGGAAAACCTGGAAAAGCGGGGAAAATTATTCATCTTTGAAGGCTTCAGTTGCGTGCGCTGCGAAAACGGTTCAAGTCGTGCGTAACAGCTATAATTTATAAAGCTGAAGAGGTTGTTTGCAAAAATATATATGATGCCCAAAATAACTATTCCACGCATACGAAGTCGCAGGCACAGCTAGTATTATATGTAAATCTTAAAAATTACACTTCATAAAACAACTGTATCGAAAGAAAGAAAGAAAACATTTATTGTGACAGATTTTACAGAAGAACACACAGGAGTAAAAACATAAAAACAAACATAAAATCTGCCACAACACAGCCCCAACTCAGCATAATGCTGGTTGTGTGGAAGCAACCAGCGCTGGTCTTCCGTTGGGGCTGGCTGTGACGTCACGCACGTACAAGAAGGCAGGCAAACAAACAAACAAATCGCGTTGTTGAATATGTAAACTCAAGATTATTAAATGTGGAGCTATATAGGTATCTAATTTATCCTATTAATCCTGCAGGGCAAGCACGGCATGGGGATAAATAGTCTTTCCCCCATTTTATCCACCTGACAGTGTCATTCCCACCTTTCTTATCATGACAACCTATGACAACAGTGGAAAGAAATATAATTTATCCCATTGACGTTTATGGTGGAATATTCATGAAATTTTATCACGCTACTCCCCGCTGTAAATATAAAATAAAAATAAAAAGAATGAACAATTTTTTGAAGGTTAGATGAATTGATAAAACGTTTGAAGCATAATTCGAACATTGTATTCATTTTAATTTGATTTCGTAATTATGGCAACAAAATAGGAATAAAATATTATAATGCTACTCCCGCCGTATATCTATCCCGGTTTGACTTTCCCCGGCTACTCCGTGCCAAAATTGACAGCGGGGAAACAAATTCTTTTCTTTCCCTCGGGATATATTGTCTTCTGCCCGTGCTAGCCCTGCTGCCTGTGAATCTACTGTGCTGATACATAAACCGATTAAACATTAACATTTATATTTAATAATTTTTATGCAGATTAATGTTTATAGTTTTTACCTATATTATCGCGATGGTGTTTGAAATGGATGTTACTATAAATACAAGTATGTACATATATTGATAATTTATTTTATTTCATTTCCGTTGTCTATGTGACTAGTATGAGAGGGAGAACCTTGGCTATATATGAAGGCTACAGTTATTGTCGGGATGGAACCTCAAAAGGCACAGCCCGCTGGAGGTGTCTAAAAACTAGCAGCTCGTGTAAAGGTCGCCTCATTATTTGTCTACATTCTGAGGCTTTAATAAAAAGCATCGAGCATAATCATGCGCCGGATGAACAATATTGTGAATGGCATCTATGTTAAGATAAATAAATCGAGTAGTTGCAAGTAGTCCGGATCGCCTTGACTGATTCTATTTTACTAAAGAAATAAATCATTTTAATATTAAAACTTACGTGAGACATTTTATCAAAAGATTAACTAAACGGTTTTCACTCACGTGTAAATCGCGTAAACCATTTACGCGATTTACACGTGAGTGAAAACCGTTTAGTTAATCTTTTGAAATAAATCATATTTAAAACATACTATTTTTAATAATGAGAGCATGACGTGTGATACCTGCTTAACCTAGTTTAGTACCTTTACAATGCTTTTGTTTATTGTAGTGCAGTTATCTCTCTGCAATAGCTATTGGAGGCATCTTTCCGGGCAATATAACCTAATATTCGAGGATCCGTTTCAGGCATAAAGTGGATAGTCTTTGATGCTCAGTTGTTTTAGTATCGACACGTTAGTACGGAAAGCTGTCCACGGTATTCTCAGCATGCGTCGCCAGCACCACATTTCAAAAGCATCTATGCACTTTCGGTCCGCTGTTTTCAAGGTCTATGTCTCAACTCTATAGACGAATATAAAAAAAAACTAGCGACTTTGTCTTCAGCGTAAATAGATATTTATAGAAGCCGTAATATTTTAGATATTCTGCTAGTTTTAGGCTTTCAAATTGGACATTTTGCTGCTTAAACTATAAAAATAAATGCGTTTTATTGTTCTGAAACTGTTTGTATTACCCTTCATTTAATTATGTTTCTTTTATTACAGTAACCTATGCAATTTCTAAAAAAGGGAAGACAATAGCTGTAGTAGATGGGTTCAGTTTTTGTGGCAAACGACAAAGTGCGGTGGCAGTGTACAAGAAGTAGCAACAATTGTAAAGCTCGCTTAATTACTTCTAAATGAGAAGGAACATTGGTAAAATTGTGCCTCGATTATAATCATGATCCACCTAATTACAAAATCAGTAATGGTTTATGGCCCTAATGTTTTGCAAAAAAATACAAATAATCACTTAGGTTAAACTTTTATTGGAAAATGAGCGAAAATAATCACGACCGGCAGGATTCGAACCTGCGTATTTCCGATCACCGTCCGCAATAATATCAGGTTAAGAACTTATTAAATAAAACACATAGGGAAATATTTATTGTAGGAATAAATAACTAATAGTATTTACAAGTGTAGTCTAATCATTTTTGGTGCAAAGGTTAGCCATCGCGATTCAACGTGGGAACGCGGCGAGCGTAATGGGAACCTTTGCGCCCGGAGCGATCCGGGGTGGGCTCTTTGATTAATTTTTGTTTGTTTTATTTTACTATACTTATTTAATTAAATCATAATCACTTAGGTACCAAAAATTTTAAGACAAAAATTAATAATAATTGGTCGATTGTTTTGTTTTCAAACACATTACAAATAGACGTAGAAAATAAATGTTTGACAAAAAAATCATATTGTAAATTACTATTAAATAAATATATTCAAAGGTACATAGATACTTTTTATTCCAATGTATACTACCATTTTATGGTGCGTGACAAAAAACGGAATGCGTACATTCTCTTAGTTAAACAGTTTCCTCATTGGACGTCTTGCTGCTCATAAAGCATAAATTAGTGATAAAGTTTTCATACTCTTAACGTTACCCTTTTTATAATAAACGATGTTTCTTTTATTACAGTAACCTATGTAACTTCAGAGAAAGGGAAGACAATAGCTATAGTAGAGGGGTACAGTTTTTCTGGCAATGGCTGCTCAAACGGCACAAAGCGGTGGCAGTGTACGAGACAACGCAGCAATTGTAAAGCTCGCTTGATTACTTCTAGACATGAAGGACAATTGATAAAATTTAGTTCAAAACATAGTCATGATCCGCCTAAATTCAAAATCATAAATGGAATCTATATAAAGCTGTAGAGTGGAGAGTAGTTTATAGTAAAGAAATGGCAAGCTCATGTTGTAAATTTTCCTGGGATTAATACATAATTAAGAATAATAATTTCTTTTATTATTACGTTTAGGGTATAATCCTCGTGCCTCGGATGACCACGTCTGGCATGACAAGATTTTACAGTCATAATGTAGAAGTCAGCCCGACAAATGATTATAATTTTTTACAAGATTTTTCAGGTATTTTCGTTAAAAGCTCAAAAGGAAAATGTTTCGCCAAAGTGAACACACATATATTTCTTGTGCATGGCGAGTCGCTTGAAACAACGCGATGGAAATGTACTCGAAGCGGCGGTATCCACAACTGTAAAGCACGAGTTACTTCCCTCAAAGATACCCTGCCATTATTAGAGGCAACTTGCAACATACCCATAAACCAACTCCTTTTAAAACAATAAGAGGTATTTGATATATGTAGATGTTTTCGGTGAATGATGAAAAAACTAAATCAAAGCAGCACTCCAAATCAAATAGCTAGTTAAAATAAAGCTAGTTTTTACTTATTAACATTATAGGTATAAAGCTGAAGAGTTTGTTTGTTTGTTTGAACGCGCTAATCTCAGCAACTACTAGTCTGAATTGAAAAATTATTTTTGTGTTGAATAGACCATTTATTGAGGAAGGCTTAAGGCTATATAACATCACACCGCATTTAATAGGAGCGAAAAAACAATGGAAAATGTGGAAAAAACGGGGAAAATTCTTCATCTTTGAGGGCTTTCGTTGCGTGTGCTGCGAAAACGGTGCATGATATCAATATACATATTTTATTGAAAGAATTATTTCTCTTGAAATGATCTAACAAAACGTTTGCTACAGTATACGTCTATCTTTTAACATATCCTCACTAGAACCGTTTTTATGGTAATAACTACATCATGCGGACAAATCGCTGGCACAGCTAGTTTCATTATAATTTATTTCAATAATTTTTTTATCTTGTTTCTATCTTGTATTTATTTTACAGTACAATATGTAGTCACAGATAGAGGTATAACTCAAGCAGGATTGAATGGACTCACGTTCACCCATCACTGGGATTCAATAAGGACAAGCTCATGGCAATGTACCCGAAAATGTAGACCTACTTTTTGCAAAGCTCGAATTACTACTTCAAAGGAAAATGGTGCTTTAGTAAAAGCTATGAGAGAACATAATCACGAGCGGCCCTGTTATGTCATTAAAGATGGCGTCATTATATAAAATATAACTATGAAGTTCAAATATAGGAATACCTTTTTACGATAATATTAATTGGATTGACTTAGTTACTGTTACTCAGGTACTGTTTATTTAGATTTCTGTGGTTTGAACGCATATTTGTATGGTAAATAAATGTCGTTCACGGAACAAATAATATTCCAACCAATGTGGCAAGTGTATGATGATGATTAAATAATGTATGTATAGTGCTTTTTTAAATTTATTAATTGTAAATGTATTTTTTACCATTTAGTTTTAATTGAAATCTCTAATATTTTATAAATATTTATCACTCTGTATATTATTTTTCTGTTATGAACATTTGGTAGAAATTATGCTCATAATGTATAAATTGGTATTAATGAAATACATAAAAAAGGATGAATTAACATTTAATTATAATTTAACGGAAAAAATCTCAACTCTAATTCAGATTTTACGATACATAGCAGATGTGCAATTGTAAGTATGTGCGTATCACAACGTTCGTTAAATTATATATAATACAATACTAATACAACAATACAATATAATAGTAATAGTAAATGATATATTTATAATAGTAATACTTATCTCTTGATAAATCGTTTTCTAGTAAATGAAAATTTATGTTGTTTTACATTGTGAGATAAAAGCAAACCTAATAAAATGATCTAAAAATATATTACGATTGATTTTTATCTTGTTTGCAGTACAATTCGTGATCAACAAAAGAGGGATACGTCAAGCAGTTGTGAATGGATTCACGTTTACCCACCACTGGGACTCGACCAAGACGTGCTCGTGGCAATGCACGAGGAAGAACAAACCAACATTTTGCACGGCGAGAATAACTACTTCCAAGAAAAATGGTTTTGTGATAAAAACTAAAGGAGCACATAACCACGAGCCGCCCTGTCATGTCATTAAAGGCGGAGTTATCGTCAAATATCGATCTTGATACAAACGAAAATATTTATGACCCTTTTGTACTTAAATTCCTTAAAAATAATGAATTGAAAATTGGCACGTGCTTAGAATATAAATAAATGAATAAGAGTTAAAAGAGAAGATTTTATTTTTAATTGTTATAACAAAATGGTGGATGTCTGTGTTGTTTAAAACTACTTCAATATAGGTTTGAAAGCAAGTGAACTTAGTAGTGAAATACTGAATGATAAGTTAAGTTAAACAGCTAATCATGTTCGATGTAATGTAATAAAAATCATATTATTAATGATTACTTTCACTCTTTTACATAACCTCGTCCACTTTAACAATTTCAGATTTCTTTTTCTTGATGATCCATCTTTCCGCTGTAGCGTGAAATAATAATAAATAAATAATATTGCACTTTTAGCTATCCATATGAAACTAAATCATTCGTTAGACGGACTTATTGATGCGTAAAACCTAATTCCACTTTCAGTCATCTTCGTGCAGAACAGTAGAGGCAAGGACCTAGCAGTACTGTATGGTCACACATTCTACCGCGACGGTCATTCTCGTTCGTCCGATAGATGGCAGTGCACCAGAAAGTGTGGGTCGTACCCGTGCAAATCACGCTTCTCAACCTTGAAATACGACGGGAGAATAATTAAGTATAATCTAGAGCATAATCATGAACCACCGGCTTACAGAATACATAAGGGCGTATTATACAAGTTCAGGCAGTAACGGATGCTTTGTCAGACGCCCTTAAGCGGGTTGAATACGAAAGTTGCCCCCTCTCGCCTGATATAAAATTATTCTGTCTGTTTTTGATAATTAGTTGATGGGCTTTGCTGTATAGATCAGATGTACTTAATAGTATATAATATATATGTAATGTAGTTATTCGTAATTATCAAAAAAACATTATATTATACTGGTTTTCCTAATTGCAAAAATCAATTTCTACATATAAAAAATAAATGAATATTCCGGAACATTGCACACAGCGCCATCGATCCCATACTACGCTTGTGTCGTGGGTACTAGACAACGTATAAAATACTAATATACTTTTCATTTGTTAATACACTACATACTTATTATACATAGAAACAACCAGACTCAACACAAATAATTATAGGTTTTAAAACTCATAATTACTTGTGTCATGCGGGAATCGAACCCGCAACCCTAGATTAGATAGATAGATAGATTAACGCTTTATTGGACACACAAATAAACTAGAACACAACACAAACAAGAAAAAAAATAACAATATGCACGGCTTGTCCAACAGCACGCAGCGGTGGAAGTGCTCCAGACACGGGAGACCTACTTTTTGTAAAGCTAAAATAATACTGGACACTAACTCGACACTTATAAAACAAGCTAAAGTCGAGCACAACCATAGACCGCCCAAATACAAGGTTCTTAAAGGCATATTTTACAAGTGCTACTGAAATAATTGTGAAATGTTTCACAGCCTCCGCAGCATGGCTCGCGCGATAGTTAAGTTGACACCTTTTTTTGTCTAAGTTGCGAACATGAGTTGGCAACTCGGAAGAGATAAAACGTGACAAATTACGATGAAGTGAAAGGTCGATTGCAAAATTTATAGATACCTACAGTGACAAATATGTAGGATACACAACCTTTGTGGCGGCAGCCATGCTCCCAGTGCTTGAAAAAGTAATGGTTATCAGATTTCTTAACATCGCCACCAGTCCTAAATTCATATAACGAGTAGGTATCATATTTTCAGACAATGTAATAGAAATGTTTTTAACATTTTTAAGGGAAGACTACTTAAGAATCGAATATATAGAAACCATATTATTTTTATACAAATCCTATGCTGTGTTTAATTTTGCTGGAGTTATATGCGTGTACAGCCGCCGAGGCACGGAGCTGGCTGTACACGCATATAACAGTGGGTGGGTATGTGGGTGTCGCTCGGGAGAATCATGTGGCATTGCACTCACCACAATTCTTGTAAAGCGTCATTCACCATAACTAAACTAGATAGAATTATTATAAAAGAAGCACAACCATAAACCTCCAGTTTTCAGAGTAGTTTAATTAATATATATAGAAAAATCAATTAAATGTTTTTTTTACGTGGGTTAGGTTTATGTTAGACTACAGCTTGACTGATGTTAAGCATTGCTGCAGCCTAGGGATTAACACGTTTACCCATGATAAAAAAAAATCACTAGTCGTGAGAAAATTGTATACTTGTATGTACATAGAAAAGTAGCATTGGTCAAAACGTATATTCCCGTTTTGTAATTCAATTTAATTGAAGTTCAATTGTAGTGTACTTCTTCAATGTTTAACGGAAATAATTGATTCAGTTTTGTACGCGACAAACGTCAGTGGAAAAAAACTAGCCGTGTAATAGAGAGTATACGTACTGTCGCCACGCTGAGTCAGCGGCCACGACACGCTGGCAGTGTTCCAACCACGCCACCTGCAGAGCTAGACTGATCACTACTAAACATGGAGGCATGTTGAAGAGAGCTTCATCACATCACTCTCACAACCCTCCTGTTTTCCAAATTATTAATGGCATATTAATAAAGATATATTGAGTTGTCAATATATTTTTGTTTATTAACCTATGTTGTCCCACTCCTTGGCAAAGGTCTCCTCCAACTTTCTCCATGAATCTTGGTCGATAGCCGCCTCACACCGCTCACTCCGAAAAAGAGAGACTAAAAATATACTCTTTTATTGGATCATAATTAAGACCAGTAAAAATTACATTAAAAGCGCGCTAGATCGGTGATTACAACGTTGCTTAACATCAGGCAAGTTGTAGTCAAGTGTGAGCCTATCTAATGTAAAAAAATAAAAATAAATAATGACATAATTGAACATACATAGACTCTCTTATATCTCTTAACAAAACCTGATGTTTGATGAAGGTTGATTGATTCGTTACCAATAGTTCCGTATACGCTAAAGTATTTACATTTTTGGTTGCAGTGCTATTTGTGAAGAATTACAAAGGGACAAACTTGGCGGTGTATCAGGGGTATACCTACTGTCGTCACAGCAGACGAAAGACTAATACAGTGAGGTGGCAGTGCACGAGCAATAATTCTTGTAAAGCTATTATCATCACAGTGGCCAGACGTCGAGGTCATACCATTCTCAGAGCTCGCACAGAACACACGCACAAGCCTCCGAGAATAAACATCATTAATGGTATATTGTATAAGTAAACAAATGTCTGAAACCGACCATCACTATGACAAGTTTAGAAGAAATTTAATGAGTATGTAATTATAACTGAGTGTTTGTTATTATAAACATGAAGCATTTTTTGTTTTTGCCTTGAATTATTTCATCTATGGAGAATATTAGGATATATAATGAAGAAACTTACTGTAGCAAAATTTTCGTATAATAATGGAAGTGACATTCATAATGAGCGATTAATACGTCAGTTTTGGATTTTTACTGCCATGAGTTTGTAAATCTTAGCATATACCGGTAAATTTAATGATTTACCTCAGATTGGTATCATTTAGTTGCAGTTGAGCTGGTGAAGACTTACAGGGGATACGAGCAGGCAATCTTCCAAGGGCATACATATGCACGCCACGGGATATATAAAACATGTTATGAAATCGACAGATGGCGCTGCACGCGCGCCGGTCGGAGGCCGTACTGCAAGGCTAGCATATATACCTCTAAAACAGACAAGCTAGTCGTAAGAGCGGTCGCCGCGCATAATCATGAACTACCCAAGTTTATAGTCGTTGAAGGCGTGATACATAAATAAAATGTTGCTTTGCTATACCTCCCTATATCCCGTCAAGAGTTAGATAAAGATAAAAGAATGTTTCTATGCGTTAATACATTTGTTAACATTGTAGGTGTCCCTGGCAACCTCTGTAGGATTCCCTGTGTCGCGGTGCCAGGGTTCTTCCTTTGAACAAAATTATATTATACATATTGTGTTGTTTTTAGTTGAAGACTCAAATGATTGCTCTTACAAGTTAAACTCACTTCAGCATAGAGTTGTGAGAATGATTGTTAGTTATGTAAGTAGGTTTTATATTGTTAATTGTTTATTATTAGTAAGTCAGATAGGCTTTTATTGTTAACTGTTTTTAGAAAACATAACTCCTCTTTTTTACTTACTACTATTAAAATTCAAGTTCCACCTACTCAGTCAAATTACTAAAAAAATATTTAACCAAAAAGGCATCTTTCATTTGAAACCTTACTTAGCACAGAAACGATGGAATAATATTTTTATAAAATTCATTGTAGCAATCATATGTGGTTTTTGTCACTATTGTGTGACACCCAATTGAATTAAATATGTTTTATTAAAACTAATTGTTTTTTTTTTATTATGCCTAGGAAATAGTCATGAAGGTACTATAATCCAGTTGGAGAGATCTCAGCGCGGCCGACCTATACTTTACCGGGAAGGCTTCAGGTACAACAAAAGGTACACTGGCAAAAAAGGTAACACAAAGTGGATCTGTACGAAAAGAAATATATACAAAGCACACCTTCATTTAGCAAGTGACTACTCAGTTATAAAAGAAGCTAAACATAGCTGTTTGCCCGAATGTGTCGAATGAACATGATGTGAAATTTTAAAACGTATTTGAACAACTAACCTTCGTCGAATCGACGACGCCATTTTGAATAAATCTCGATGTTTTTTGTACGACAAGTGTCACTTCTATATTTTAACAAAACTTATACTGATTTCAGATTTATTGATGGTAGTGTTTTTGGTAAAGTGAATTCTTAATTTTCAAATCAAATCAAATCAAATATACTTTATTGTACACCAAATAAAAAAGAACATATTTAACATAAAGGTGGAAGGTAACCAGGGACATTGGGCGACCTTATCACTAAAGTGATCTCTTCCAGGTAACCTAGTTTGGACAACACTAGAGGAAATCCGTAAAGCTGGCGTACTTAACACAATATTAAATAATTTAAAGATAAAACACAATAACAAATATAACATTCAAAGTAAACAATATACAAACATACCTACTTACACACAAAACTACATATTATTGATATTTAAAGGAAATATATACATTGAAGGAAATCACACAAAAATAAAAGAAAGCAGAACATATTTCAAGTAAAAAGACTTACACACACCAACTAACATCACAAAGTAGAAATGTAATGATTAAAAACCAAGCTCTGAAATATGGGCAAGGATTTAGCCTGCTTGATATTAAGCGGCAGGTCATTCCTAATTGTAATTTTATCGATTGGAAGAAATGTTCGTCGTACCTGATGTTCTGGTCTGAGAGTTTCATGTTTACTCAATTTTATCTACCGAATTAAATTATTAATGAACTAATATTTTTGCGTCTGATTTACTACTGCCTCAATAAGGTTCAATCACAATTTATCAACAAATTTTAAAAGTAGGAAAGTATTAGTAAATTATTTCGTGCTTGGCGGTTTTAACCGCGTTAATCTGGAATAAAGGTAGCGTATGTGTAAATTCAAATTAAAAGCTGCATCTGAATAAGTGCACTTTATGATATACATATTTAATTTCTTCGAATTAGGTCCTGCCGTTTCAGAGTGTAGAAGTAACAAACACACACACTTATACATATTATGTACAATTGTACATAAACTTTCACCTTCTTCTTCATCTTAGTGGGATCAATACGTCAATGGAATTAAATGTAATTCTTTGAAAAATAAAGTTTTAGTTTGAATATTAAATCAGACATCTATTGCAGTGGTTTGCGTAACAAATAGCAGAGGGAAAACAATACTGATCTATGAAGGCTACACTTTCTGTAGCGACGGAGTGTCTGCAAGAACGCAGCGGTGGCAGTGCACGCGCCAGACCCGGGAGCACGCGTGCAGAGCGAGGCTCACCACCAGCTGCAGGGACATGGCTATAGTTAGGAAACTCACCAGACATAACCATAACCCTCCTACCTTTCGAATAATTGACGGGGTGTTGCATAAATTCTAGAACAAACAATAAAACTAATGCCGTGCATAGTATTTATTTATTACCGCTTGGTATGTTATATAATAATAATACACATAATGCAGATATAAGGTATCTATATTTTGATTATACCGAAAATTAGATTTCTAAACGCCGATTTTTATTTCTTGCTTTTAAAGTTTATTGGAAGTAAGTAGGTACATGCTTATTTAAACTTTTACTTGTTTAGACTCGAGCTAGACCATGTAAGTTTGATTTTCTGAGTGCGTTTTTTTATTATTATGTAATATTTAGAAGTAGTATTTGTTTTTTTCCCTCGTTTTCCTGTGTTATTATTGTGAAGAAAGCGTATGCTACTTTGCCAAATATTTCTGTTTGTTTCAGTGACTTACGCTATGAACAGAAGAGGGAAAGAAATTGCTATTTTTCAAGGATACACCTTTTGTAAACACGGGTCATCCGCAAGCACGGTGCGGTGGCAATGCACCAAACATCATGTTTGTAAAGCTAGTCTGATCATGGAGAACCAAGGAAATAATATACTCAAGTGGACGGGGCATAATCATGAACCACCTTCATATACAATTGTAGATGGCGTTTTTTATAAATTTTAATATATTTATTTTTTAAGAGCGACGCTCGTTTTGTTCACGGTCCCTCTGTTACTAAAACTAATTCATAATACGTGAGCCTGTAAGGCATACAAATAATAATACGTCTCTGGACGTCTACTTCTATGGATCTCTCGTAGCATATGTCGAGGTTATAATTTTAATTTATTAATTTAATTATGTAAAATATTTGGTTATTTTATTATTTGAATAGAAATACTACGTGCACCCGTAGAAAAATAAGATAAAGATTGATTGATTTATTTGCACACATACGCGCTACTAAAAAAAGTAATTTCATTTTACAGCTCCCATAAATAGAAAATTTAAGCTAAGATATTTTAATCATTGTACTGATCTAGCAAACTAGTACTTCAATATACAAGCTTTACAATCAATATCTTGCCATTTAAATCCAAATCTTTGTATTCACTCATTATTAAATATTTGAATAGAGGACAGAGAAAAAACACAACATTGTTAAATTAACCCCCATATAGAGCATTAATCAGTATTTATAATAAGTATAAGTAAATACTAATTAAAACACTCCATAATTTCTCGTACTTATATTTCAGCACCAATAGTTTTAATATTTTAATTTGTTTCAGTATCATTTGTGCTGAATACTAGAGGGAAAGAGCTAGCAATACTAGCGGGACACACTTACTGTCGCGATGGATCTTCCGTGAACACAGAGAGATGGGCGTGCACGAGAAGAGGCAGTATGCATTCTAAATGTAAAGCAAGAATTACTATAAGCAAATGCAGAGGATATATTGTAAAAGCTTCAATAACGCATAACCACAAACCACCGACTTTTAAAATCATAAATGGCATTCTAATGAAATTTTGAAAATAGGATCGGTAAACCCAACTGATTAAGATATGTTACTTTCCAATTTCTACATTGTAGGTGTATAATTGTATATACCGTTTTAACATACGAATAACGAACATACAATTTAATTTTGGATTGCAGTTTTGTGTTTTGTTCATATCACTATACACTAAAGTATATCAGTTTCAGTCACAGTTTACACATATAAATATTACTTTAAAATCTGTCGCTATTTTGATAGAATTGTTAAGTGAAATTAAGAGCTATAGATAGGCTATAGATGTATAAAATGGACTTCCTTGAGTACCGGCAGCTGGTAATCAAAATAAAATGTACTAGAAAATTCTATTTTTTTAATACACTATATATTTTTAGTACAGTGAAGCATTTACCTTCAGGTCACCTGTAGCGACACCCGCACAAGCCACATCTGTAGTCCCAAGGAGCATGCTAGTATTGATATTATCGATTTTGCAATTAAATTGCACTGTTAAAAAACGATGTTATTGTTATACGTTTCAGTTCGCATCATGAAAACGTCTAGAGGGAAAGAGGTAGCAGTTCTAAAAGTACATACCTATTGTCACAGTGGATCCTCCTTTACCACGGACCGATGGTGTTGTTCAAGGAACGCTATATGTAAAGCAAGACTCACAACTGATGAACACGACGGAACCGTGCTCAGAGCTTACCCAGACCAAAACCACGAGCCGCCTGTTTTTAAAATCATTGATGGTATACTGCACAGGCTCTGAAATTATTCTGTATTGTTTCTGAATATAATTCTAGTTTTTTCATTGCTCGATTATTTGAGTGTGTGATGTCCCAACAGTGTGTTTCATCACTGCTGGGCTTAAACCACCCTTTGTATGCGTCGATACGATATAATGTTTGGTCGTAAACGTGAAATAAACTGGGATAAACAAGAGCAGTTTGTTTTATTAGTAAACAATATCACAATCATACTCATAACCACCTTTATATGAAGTTTAAATTGTAACTAAAATTAAATTAACTAAAGATTAGCCGTGCTCTATGAAGAGGACGCCCTGAGAATTTGGTAGCAAGAATTCGTATTTTACTCGACATGGACAAGAGCAACTAAACTAAAATTTTATGTTCAAGATTAATCATTTCAATTACTATATTTTACGAATATCATAACACCAACAGCCAATTTTTGTAACACAAAATAATTAATCAAAAAGATCTCTATAAAGTTGAGTATATCGATTTTGTCGGCGTTGCAAAGATTAGAGCATTAAAATTTTCCACACATGTTAATTAACACAATCACTTTGATTTGTGAATAGATTATTTGAAACAAATTCGTAGTTTTTGAAATAAACGACCAAAACCATTTTGTCGCTTGCGCCCTTTCGGAATAAGTGGGGTTTTAGCGATACTTGCCACCCGCGCCTGTTCGGCGGTTGGACCTACAATTTCAGATTTATAGTTCGCCACTGCGTCGTCTGAAGCTATCACTCTCTTCATATAAATGTTGTATCAAGTAGTTAGTACTATGCGTGCCAAATAAGAATAGGACTGTCAAGACGCCATTTTGTTCAGCAATACGCGCCAACTTAATACCCAAAGTGTATGGTGTGCAAAAAAAAAACATAAATTTTATTTTGTTTGAATCCTTAATGTACGTTTTTTTGGCAAATCTTATACATTTTACGCCAAATCTGATGTAGATTTGGCGTAAAATGTAAAAGATTTTTTTACACTTATATTATAAAGAAGAAAGATTTGATTATTTGTTTGTTTGAATTGAATAGGCTCCAAAACTACTGGACCGATATGAAAAATTCTTTCACCATTGGAATCCAACATTCACCTTGACAAACAAGGGGTACTATTTATCCTGGATTAAACTTTTAATCCTGGATTAACATGGGTTAAACCGTGTAGCGCTACTAGTTAATTATAAATGAGTAGGATTTGAAAGAAAAAGCATTACTTATATATAATATTATTAGTAGCATTAACTATGTAATATATGTTCATACCTATAGAATTATTTTTTTAAATATTATTCATTAATAAAATTCAAGAATAGTATTTTTAAATGAATATTAAAATTTATTACCTAATAATTATTGTATTATAATTATACAATAATTATTAATAAATCTTAATCTGTACCTATCTATGAACAATAAATTATAGCACAATATGAATAATAAAAAAATATTATGCACTTTTTGTGCTGGCAGTACTATTTTGACAATTATTGTGTGAAGTTGGCAGCAAACGCGATCCTATTCTTATTTGGCACGCATAGTATATTTGAATTGATACACACGATTCTTTGTTGCTGTTGCCCACGGAGCCTCCCGCGTTGTATCCGGAAATAAAGTAGCTTATGTTACTCCTAGAATCTTTTGCTACCATCATCTGTAGCGAGACCAAGTGGGGCATACCTGTATTAAAATGGATTTTGAAATAAAATTTTAAATATGCGTATGTTGTTAAAAACATTATATGTGACACGGTGTTATTGTTATTCGTTACAGTTTACATTGTGAAGACGCAAAGAGGGAAAAAACTAGCCATCGTTGAAGGATACACCTTCTGTCGCAATGGATCGTCCATTAACACAGATAGGTGGTGTTGTACTAGGAATACTATAGAATGTAAAGCTAGAGTTGTCACGCTTAAAGGCGTGGGAACCATTGTCAGGGCTTACACGGAGCATACTCACGAGCCGCCTGTATTTAGAATCGTTAATGGCATACTGCACAGGCTCTGAAATTGTATTATATATGAACATAATACTATTTTTTATTGCTTGACTAATTTGCTGGCTACATAACGATACTTATAAATTAACGCTATTCAATGTAAAAATACGGAAAAAGAAAATTCATATTTTACACTAGATTTGTTTTTTTTAATCATAATTTTATTTATTGGGGCTTTGGCCAACACTGGCATGTCAGGTCACTAGATTTGTGTAACTTGATATCTGAAATTGGAAATAATAATTTGCTTGTAGGTTCAAGGTATTACAAAAATGTCAAATAAATTGAGACAAACTATAGCTATATTTTCATAAATAACACAAACATATTATTAATGCCTTACTGATAACCACCTTGTTTAGAAATACAAAGTTTATACGAAAATTAAAAAAATAAGCTTGTGACGTCATTTCAGATTTCCCTTCATGTGCTTATTTTGAAACGAATTTTAAGTATGTCGGAAATTAAACACATGCGTCATTGTGGTTATAAACTGTGGATACTTACGACTTCGGTCTTATTGTAATCAAGATAAAGCGTACGAGTATATAGTGTTCACCTTAGACCACCTTACGAGACATCACATCGATCAGTCGTTCAGTTTGGCTGAAATAGAAACAAAATTGTAGCTTTTCTAATAACTTGAATGAATTATTAACCAATGTATTTGTTACAGCAAACATTGTGAAGAATAGTAAAGGGAAAGCTGTAGCAATACTAGGAGGCCATACATATTGTGCTAACGGAACTTCTATGAACAAGGTGAGATGGGCCTGCACAAGAAACAGCTCGAGAACGCCATGTAAAGCCAGAATAACCACCTTTAAATACAGTGGAATCCTCCTTAAAGCTAATACAACACACCAGCATGACCCGCCGGTTTTTAAGGTTATAAACGGCATAATACATCTTAGAAATATATAGACTACAATAGACTTACGACTAGATTCTAACATTGGCGTGGAATGAAAAATACGAACATTTGAACACATAAACTTGTCAGTTGACTATCTGATTACTACCTGAAGCGACAAGTCGCACAAGCAACAGTCAAAGGTGAAGATGAGAACCAGACAATGAAAGCGACTGTTTACATCTGTTAATAATGGCTGAGTAATGACATTAAAAATGTACTCAGACATTTTTTTCCAACGTTAGAGGAGTTTTTAAGTTAAAAAGTGATTGTTGAAGGATTCCATTAAAATAATATGGTACTGAACAAGAATGTTTTTCTTAAATTTTATGTAAGTACGAATATTGTATCTATTATAATATTTTTTTTCCAAAGTTGGCCACTCTCATTCCATCAGAAGAAGAAGAAGTTATAAAATAAGTGACAATTAGTTTTTATTGACTATGTCCTACCAAAATCTGCCGACATTAAAAATATAATTTGTTACAGTTTTCTTTGTAAAGAATGTCAGAGGCACAGAGCTAGCAATATTCGGAGGACATACCTACTGTCACGATGGTGCCTCTAATAGGACGGACAGATGGGCGTGTACAAGAAACACTAAATGTAAAGCTAGAATAATTACTGTCAAATGCAGTGGACTCATCCTCAAAGGTCATACAATACATAACCACGAGCCGCCTGCATTTAGTATTATAAATGACATACTATATAAATTTTGAATAGTTATGTTAAACTGCCGCACCCGCTGTTTTATCTGTTAACCCGGGGTCAAAAATAGCGTGTGTGTGTTTGTCCAGGTTCTATATTAATACATCCAAATTCGTACCAGTTATTTGAGCATGAAGAAGGATAAATCGCCCACACACAAGTACACACCAATTTTTACCTCTATAACCTTGACAATACTGTGCAGATACATTCTGACGAAGTGAAAACTTTTTTTGTGCCTTGAGCCAAAAATATTGTGCTTAAGATTTTTCTACATATATTAATTGGCTTGAACATTGAGCAAGTGCTGTGCTAAATTTGTGAATAAACTGCTATCTTAACTTTAGTCTTGTAATTGAAATAAAACCACGAATGTACTGATTACTGATTTTTATTTTACGATACAGATTTTTTAGTGTCAGTTTCAAACGGTTTATAAGTAGTACTAATAATTAATTATTATAGCCTCAAAACCTATAAAATTTGATTAATACCCAAACCTGTGTGTGAGCTTAATATGAGGTAAATATTAAACGTCATTTATTTCAGGCATTTGCATATACATTTTAAATTTTCTTTAGACACAGCATAGGCATTGTCATGTCCCGCGCTCAATGCAAATGTAAAAAAAAAGATCTTCATACTTCTTCTTAAGTTCACTCATTTGTTATATACTTCTGTTTGTTACAGTGTCCGTTGTGCAGAATAATAGAGGGAAAGATCTAGTAATCTTAAATGGCTATACATTTTGTTGTGCTGGCTATTCTGTGAACACAGTGAGATGGCAATGTACTCGGAGCAGCGCCACTACTGCATGCAGAGCAAGGTTCACTTTACTCAGAAACGGGAATAAAATCATTAGAGCTCAAGCTTACCATAACCACGAACCGCCAAATTTTAAACTGATTAACGGAATCTTACATAAACTGTAAACATTAATTGTCGTATGAATGAACTTGGAATAGTGCTACATTAACTTTAAGAACTAAACTTAGAATGAACAATTATCGAATAAATAAACACGGATCATAAAAAAGAGTAATCAAATCGAGGCCTACTTTACTTATTGAAAGTGTTAGATATACAAGGCAAATTAATCGTCCAAAATACATAGTGTCAATGCCAAATATCAAAATGTAGTTAACTGTCAGTGTTAGTTAATTCGTATAATCTGTTTACCGTCAAGTCCAATACCTTCGAGTTTACTACGTGTTCTGTTCTAGTATAATGTGAGGACGCAGCGGTGGGTGGTGGGAAGCGAGGAATGTAAAAATACATAATATAATAATTTGCAATAAACATTACTACTTTAAACTTTTATTTTGCATTTTCCTCTTCTCTTATACATTTTATTTGTTACAGTGTCCTTTGTGAAGAATAACAGAGGGAAAGATCTAGCAATATTAAACGGCTATACATATTATCGCGCTGGTTGTTCTATGAACACAGTGAGGTGGCATTGTACGAGAAGCAGCGCCTATACAGCGTGTAAAGCAAAGTTAACTACGTCCAAGGAAGGGAATATAATCCTTAGAGCTCAAGTAAATCATAACCACGAACCGCCTAAATATAGAATGTATAACGGAGTCTTACATAAATTGTAATATTTACCTGTCGCTTTATACCTTATAAATTTGTCTGTGATTGTGCGTATTATGTAGTTTTGTTTGAATTGATATTAAAATCAATAATTCGGATGTAGGTATAGTTTGTAAAAGTTATCAAAATTAATTTTACCAAGCAACTTTTTGCGTCACGGTAACTCACACTATATTTTGTTTTATTATCGTAATTTGTGGTAGTGTTCTGTGGAAAGAATATTAGGGGAAGAGTGTTGACAGTTCCAAGAATTTACTTCTTGTCAAAACATGCCCGAGAGACACGATGCTAGTTTTCAGGCTAGGATAACAAGCTAGTTAGCCAGTGCTCGGTAATTCAATATTTTAGAAAAAAAAATAGTTTTGTCTATACGAAGCCAGACACTAGCTTGCTAGCTTGCTGTCCTAGCTTGAAAAAGTCCTCGTCATTGAATCGTATACCTCATGTCTGAGGATCGTGGCCACCACCTCCCAGCACCAGCTCGAGAAGGAAGTGGAAAGATTTTATCAAGGAAAACCTTGATGACATCTCTCCACTTCCTTCTATTACATCTTTCCATCTTTTATTTCTTTTATTTACTTCTGTTTTCGGCAACATGCAATGCATTATAGACGGTCAGCATCCAAAGTGTTGTGAATTTGGAAAACTATGTAAAGCTAGCCGCGTGTAGCAGGCTGGCAGGTATGTAAGCAGCAACAAGTCAGTCGCAGTGCATCCGACGCGGTGCAATCATGCTGTGCTAAACCAAATGCACGATCTACAGAAACCAGTATATGATCCGTTGAAATTTACTAGTACAAAAGCATTATACGCCTATTATTGAAACTATTAGGTAGTAAGTGAATTGTCAACGATATTTAACAAGAAAATAATTTGAAATAACATTAGATCTAAAAAACTGTAAAAATTGCGTATTATGATTTATTCGAATACCCACGCCCTCAAAGTTATTAACTGTTACTTAGTAAGTACATATATGTAGAATAGATGATTCAACAAATTCTATTAAAAAACTTTTGTACTTTTCACTCGTTTTCATAACAATCAATCAATATAAAAGTCAAAACAATATTGTAAGTAATAACTTACAAAAAAATCGTCTATTATTACATTCCGTAAACAAAAAATAAGAACGCAAACCCATTAAACAGGACCCTTTTTAGTACTAAGCTATACTTTAATGTTAATCTGAAACTTATTCTATATCAATATTAAAACAAATATCATTAATTTATTTCAGTTAGGTACGTGAAGAACGAGAAAGGCAAACCTCTGGCTATAATAGACGGTTTCACGTTCTACTTCGCTCGGAGTGGCAAATCTTCAACCTCGTGGCAATGTACCAGTAACAATGCGAAGGCAAGGTGCAAAGCAAGATTTACATCTGTAAATATTGGTGAAGACAATATAATTACCAGAGCATTTACGGAACACAATCATAAAGCTCCCAACTATAAAATAATAGAGGGTATTTATCATAGGTTTTAATTAAGAAAAACGACATATAACAGTTAATGTTAGATTTAGGCATTTTAAACATAATCCTAAAGGTTTAGGTATAAAATACAGCTATTTTCTGTTAGTAATAATTATGAATTCATTGCATTGATGTCGAGATTATGTTTAGTCGGTATTTAGTTAATATTGTACCCTTATTTTTCATGTACGTGTAGGTATTCGAAATAATTGTATGCATTGACAATTCAGTTTAATTTTGATTTAAATACCATTGGTATACCAATAGTATTGGTTACCGCCCATGTGCGCGCCCAAGTGCGCACGTGGTCATCGTTAACCGTTACAATTTTAAATACAGAGTAATAACATGCGATTTATAAATAATTGTGCATTGTAGAAACACATAATTAATGGAATTAATAAAACATATTTACAAATAGTTTTATAATGAGAATTTAAGTTTTACAAAACAATTCAAATCACTACTTTTAAGTTTTACTAATCAATTTAAATCATCTTTTTAGCTTATTTAGTTAATGTAAACTAATTATTATAATAATTCATTAAATAATTAAGAATAATTATTAGTTGTTATTGACTAATTATCTTATCGCGCCGGTATTTACATTTTCTATTGTTTCTTCGCTCCTATTAGTTGCAGCGTGATTTTATATAGCTTAAAGCCTTCCTCGGTAAATGGTCTCTTCAACAAAAAAATAATCTTTCAAATCGGACCAGTAGTTCCTGACTTTAGCGCGTTCAAACAAACAAACAAACTCTTCAGCTTTATAATATTAGTATAGAATAGTATAGATAAAAATTATGTTAAGACTATATTTAGTGAATATTTTATATCCCTTAAATTGTATGGTAAGCTACTATTTGTATGATTTTTTTACATGAAATAGGCTCACGCTTGACTACAACTTGCCTGATGTTAAGCAACGTTATAATCTACGATCTAGCGCGCTTGCCTAGAAGAAACCGGTTTACTCTCTACTTGCATATGTCCAATGCACGTTGGAGGAAAGTAATCAAAATAAATTAAAAAAATATTTTTTTAATCTATTTTGTAATATAGGTGAAGTGTTATACCTAACAATACTTAAAATAAAATGTATGATAAAATCTATTGATCTATGTACAATTTTTTGCATTAATATGAATTCACGAAATTAAGTTATTACGATGAAATAATAATAATGTATAGAGTTTGGAATGAATTAACTTTTGATCGGTGTTAGAATGGTAGTGATCTAAGTAAAAATAAATGTTGACTTTATTAAAACACCTCAAGATAACAGTTCCAAATAAAACGTTAAGTAGAAAATGCAGTTAAAAATTAAATTAGCGGATTAGATAAGATATGGCTTTTTTTCAATAAAGTGTTTGAAACCCTATTATTATACTTTATTTTTTTCTATTATAATATTTATTTACTTATACAACTACACTTACAATGTACTAATGATAAATATACATTCAATAAAACAACAAATTATAATTTACCTAGCAATCAGATTATTTATTCTTTCAGAAATTGGCAAATACAAGATAAAAATATCTAAGCACAAGAAGTTGGTGTTCCGGGAGTTTTTCGAAACGAAAGGTCGTAAGTCCCAGTCAGCCGTGTGGCCGTACTACCTTCGTACTGAAGACGGGGTCTACGCTCGCTGCAAGGCGTGCAACAAAATAATCAAATGCTTAAACACTACCACGTCCTTACATTATCATCTGAAACAACATTATTAAGGTTCGATACTTCTACATCCAATCCAAGGATATTATCTTCCGTGGAAGGATCTGGCCATCACGATGTAGCTGCCCAAGAAATCTTTCTTATTGCTTTAATTCTGTAGGGGAGTCATGACACTCAGTCATGGGGAAATACGATTAAAAGATAGAGAAACTTCCATAGAATTTAAAGTCCGATAAATTATTATCAAACGCTGATAATCATGTGAGAAAACATCACACTTACATAAAATATGTCATGCAATACTTACTTACTACTCGTATTGTACCTGACATTAACAACTTGCGTGTATCCTAGTGTATCCTAACTTTCCGGATACAGTTATTATTGATATATTTGATAAATATTCCATAAGACAATCTTAGGACCTTCCAATAAAATTGTATAAATAATTAGATTTAGGTACTTACTTTCGAACCCAAAAATATTTGTAATTTACTCAAATAGATGAATGAATTGTCTTAATTCAATCAGTTGCTCCCAGTCCCCATTGCTTTATAAGATAATTTTATCCAAGAGATTAATTTGCATAAGATAATATAAAAGTAAACCAAAATATGTTTTAAAACGGTTTGTTTTTTTTTTGTAAAAATAAAGATTGTTTGAATTAAAAGTATGATTTTATCTGACTACCCGCTTTTTTTTTATAAATCTGTAATGTATTATAAATCTAACAAGCAATAAGCATTGAAGTAACAAACTTAATAGGTATAGAAACTCTGTTTGCAATACGGTTAAGTAAAATAAAAGCTTTTTTATTTCATTTTATTTTATTTTATTACCCGCTTTATTTTGTATAGTTGTATTGTTGCGCAAAAGTGTAAAAATCAGTCAGTCAGAGACCATATGTCGCGCGCGAAGGTCGAGTTGTTCTTGCATTGTGTTTTGTAAGTACATAAAGAGTATGAAGTGCAAATAAACTGTTTTACTGTGATATGTTTATTTTATTTCTAGATTAATTTGACATACATGCAATGTATATATTAAGAAATATACAGCATATAGTAAAATGTCAGTAATTTAAGTGTATGTAGAACGCTTATATAAATCAGTGTTAGTGCATAGTAGTTCGTAGTGAGTTGAACAAATACCTATATTTAACTGTATGCAGTATTCAAGACGTCGTTGGTCGTAAGTCGTTTTGTTTCACTTTATCTTCAAATTTCTTGTGTTTTTTTAATGTACTGGGATTTCGGTTAATCAGAACGTTCACCCTAAGCTACAGCAAAGCTTGATTGGACAGGCTGTAGACAAACGCAAATCTACAAAACCGTATATGTGAGAAATATATCTTGGTATTATTTTGATGAATTAAATCTCAATACATTTTAAACAGAAAATGTGTTTCTAGCTGGACTAATATTAACTTTAACACTGGATCAACTTACGATATTGCTACAACTATAATCTACTTTAAGAAGCTTGAGTATTATTATTTACAACATTCGTATCCGTGGCGACCCCTTGTGCATATTCTTACAATAGCAGGTAGAGCCAGTTCCGCTAACAGCTGTTTATTTTGTCCCTTCTTCTTTTGGCAATCATAGTTTGCCTCTGACAACGGTTTTTTACTATGCCAACAGTCGGTGTTTTGTTTGTAAGTATCGTTTTTAGTATTTGTAAAGATATTTTTAAAATGCCAACTGTCACTATTTTGTTTTTAAGTAACTGTGAATAAGAAAACTTGGATCAGGGATCTAAGAAGTCTATTTCAAGTTTTGTATGCCTGTGAAATGAAACCATACAATGGAATGGAAACTGTCCACTATGCTTCAGAATAAAACCAATGGATAATGCTCTGGAGCCGTTCAATTAAATACCTGGGCACGGTTCTTGATGCCAAGCTTAACTGAACTGAAAATACCTCCAAGCTACTTATCAAAGACACCAAAGCTTTAAATGCATATCCTATTCTCAACCGTAAGTCAAACTTAAGTAGTAATGCTAAACATACCATACTCCTGTCCAATGTGGAGTAGCACCTGCCGAACTAACTTTAATAAGCCACAAGCCATTCAAAACAAAGCTTTAATAATAGCAAATAATACAGCCTTTAAAACCAACTTAACTAAATTACACTTACATATACACTATCCTACATCTCCCGCCACGGCTCGCTGAATGATATAGTGAGACGGGCACTTGCCACTGTCAACGTACCATCAGTTCTTGAACCGATTGGCATGGTCCGTGACGATGGTAAGCGCCCCGATGGCCTCACACTGATTCCCTGGGAGCGGGGAAAAGCTCTTGTATGGGACGCAACTTGCGTCGATACACTAGCTCCTTCTCGCCTCAGTGGAACAGTACAAGCGGCAGGAGCCGCGGCGGACGCAGCAGAAGAAGCCAAGCGGCGAAAATATACATCATTATCGACTGATTATATTTTCGTACCGCTTGGCTTCGAAACTTTTGGTCCGTGGGGAAAAAGCACGAAGTCTTTTATAAAAAAATTAAATAAAATGTTGATTGACATCACTAGAGACAAGAACGCTGGCTGGTTCCTTGCGCAAAGGATTTCTATAGCAATCCAGCGTGGGAATGCAGCCAGCGTTCTTGGCTCCATACCACATGTAGATTGTTTAAATTTAGTTTAGATGTAAATACTCTTTTTTAGTTCTATTAGTGTTAATATGTGTAAATATTGTTTCTTATTATTTTAATAAATCAATCACTATCCTACATTATATTTATTTATTAACAAGTTATGAGAAAAGTTTTATTTACGTACTAGCCCCATTAACAAAAACGCCACTAATAAAAACCTATGTACAACTCGAAATAAAGATCTCAAGTTTATCGATACTTAACGAATCGGTTAGGTATCTCACAATTTCATACTAATTCGTGATGAACAGACCGCGCGTTGACGTCACTCGTGCGCCGCGAGCTCGGTCGAGTCGAGCGAGCGCGAGCCGCGTACACAGCAATCTCGCCCCTGTTACCTGTGGTATTGGGTCGCAGTGCGCTGGCCGGTCGGCCGTGCTTGTGTGCGTGTGTACCTACACGACGGCCGCTGTTGCTTGCTGTGAATGTTACCTACGCTACCAACTCGTTCGTTTCTACCCACTTTGGGCTATTTATTATTCTTTTTTTTTTTTTATTATGTGAATACGTCTAACTCCCCAGGCGGTTTATGGGGGAACCTAATCTACGCTTTCTTACTAGCTACTTTACAATTTTTCTTACAACCTACTTTATTAATTTAATTTACTGACTGTTTACATTTTCATTTAAATTTCTAACTAACATTGTTTTAGACACTTTCTAATATAAATTTAATTATACAGAAGTGTTTTTCCGTTGTTTACTTATTTCTATTATTTACAGTTATAACTACTTTTTTACAATATTCTAGAAATTTAGGTCTTTTGTATTTATCATTTATTATGTTACATAAATTGTCTATCTTAATATCTTCATCTAGTTCCATTTCAGTATCGAATCTTAGCCTACCGAAGACTGGGCACTCAGTGATAACATGCAGAGCACTTTCTTGAACATCGGGATCACAGATGCATGACGGACTCTCCTTGCACTTGAACCGATGTAAGTAGAAGGAGAATCCGCCGTGCCCCGTTAGCATTTGGGTTAATTTTCCATCCAATTTAATATTCCTAACTATTGTGTACGCCTTTATTGCATCTGGGAAGAATACCTTTGTGGTGGAGCTTTGTGGAGCAGCTAGATACCGTGAGTTCCACTTCTCTATTGACTCTGTCCGGATAGCTCTCTTGGCATATGACACTGGGCAGCTGTCGTATTTGGGCCTTACTCTGAACCTCCTATCTTATTTAACCAATATCCACTGTTTCAAAATGCAATGCTGTGCTAAAGCTTGCGTATTAGATTTATTAAGATATTTTATCAAATTCAGTTTATTATTGTTTATTTATATATATTCGCATTGCTAAAGTTTTATATGAGTGGTGATCCAGCTTGTAAACATACTAACTTTCATGTCAAAACATGCTAAGAAACTTGTTTATAACTACGCACACTAGCATATTTTATTGTTTATTACTTATGTGTGAAATATAGACTTTTTGAAATTGAAATTGATATGAATGGAAATACGCAGGTTCGAATCCTGCCGGTCGTGATTATTTTCGCTCATTTTCCAATAAAAGTTTAATTGGATATTAAATGTTTATTTTTTCAGATTTATGGTGGTTTTCGTCACCAAAGCAGTCAGAAGCGTCGCACGGGTCTCCTGGAACACCCTGACTCTCCCACATTACCAAGAGCTGGGTCACATGACTCTGCCAGGCATCTTGATATATCAAGTGGCGTGGCTGTGAACACTCGTGTCCACCTAGTTGACTACACCGAGCGGTCCTCGAGACACGACTATCCCACCCGTCATGGCTCGCAGCTGGCCAATCTCCCACGATGCCTGCACAAGTCCGCTAAGTTGACGCACGTGATGGGTCCTGCAGTGTATAATAAGTTGCCCTCTGAGATAGTAAAAAGTGCAAGTCTGGAAGGTTTTAAAATGAAACTGAAGCACTGGCTAATAAAAAAAAGCCTTTTATAAATATGATGATTATATCCCTAAAATTGAGTGAGATTCGTATGCCATGCTATTTATCTGACAATCGTAATGAAATAACATAATTAATTATTTAGTTTATATTCTTTTGACTTATGCATTATAAGACAATGATTTATTAGATTTAAATTTTATTAATTTTGATTGATTAATAGAAGAAAGATTTAATTATGATGTTATTTATTTTATATAGATTATGATAAAATAATGCATTTGTATGTTCTCGTACATCAAGTGTACTAGCAATTATTTATATTCAGTTTATGACATGTAATAAATATTATAAATAAATGAACTTGAACTTGAACGAAATAAACAAATTTAGTAAAGTAATATACCACCTTGGATAAGGATCCCAACTGGTATATTTTTTTAGCATACATACATTTGAGTATCATTTATTCGTAGCACTTTACATATTGTGCCTACAAACATTATGCTCTCTTGTATTTAATATCATATATGCGTTCAAATTTCTTCATACAATTATTGCAAGAGATCTTTCAATGAAAACAAAGTAACTCAGTGTATTTTTTCAGTGATCTGGGCCCAAAACGCCGTTGGTAAAGCAAGAGTGGTTATAAATGGATATTCGTTCTACAAAGACGGAGGTTGCCGCAAATCTGATTACTACAGATGTACTATGGGCAGAAAATGTACTGCACGCGTCATCGTTAGCAATGGACAAATAAAAACTCCTCTTAGTGTGTTACAACATAGCCACGAAGCTCCCAAATTTGTTATTTGTAATGGTATTTATACGAGAGTATATTATTAGATACGATGTGAATGTTTGATTTATTTTGGCGGTGTTCTCTCCGAATTTCTGCGGGAAGTCACAACTCAGATCCAAGTTGCATATTTCATGTCTCGATAGGTGATGAAATATAGCCATAGATTTATTTATTCATAGTGATACATACATACATTGTGCACAAGTTTTGAAGTAGAAACTTCTGAAAGTGCTTTCATAAATCAATTGTTTTATCACTAAAGTAAACAATGCAAACATATGTTTTTCACTCCTGTAATGTAGAAACCTGTAAAACAGTTATCAAATGTAACATATTGTGTAAATATATTTTAGTTGAGTGGGCTAAGCATATGGACGGTAAACAGGTAGCTTTGCTCAACGGATTCACCTATGGGAGGAACTCAGTAGGCCGCGGCGGAGCAATTTACTACCGATGTACGGTCGGAACAAGTGTAAAGCCAGATTCGTCACCTACCCCGGCGGAAGGATGGTCGTCACAACCAGCATACACACGCACCAGGCCCCTAGATATATTGTTAAAAACGGCATCTATCATAGATTATGATAAGTAAATATATAGCTATGGTAAGATCAGTGCAGACACAGGTTGAGTCCCAAAGTGTTTAAAACAAGATGTCAGCGATCAGCTATGCGTCTTGATTGTCTAATCGTTCGAAGTAACAAAATAAAATCACAAATGATTGTAAGTTGTATCTAAGTTGAATTGAGTAAAGTTATAAAATATTGTTTGACTCGCTTTTATGACATATAAAAAATATCAATGATTTTCTTTTTTATTGTTTTGAGTAATTCTACATTGCAATGGTCAAACAGTTGCCTAGGTTGAGAAAAGGTTCTTTTTCAGGTGTTCGTTATATTGACAAGGAATGAATGAGACTCATTTCGCATCACAATCGTCTGTTTAATAAATTTATTAAAAAAAAAAATTACGTCGTTTTAATACATTTGGAAATTAAAACATAAATTTTTAATTGCCCCTTATTTTAATGTTACAGCATATAACTACGTTAAAGACATGTTTGACTATTATTTAGCATATTCTGTAGAATAAATAGCACGCTTGTCGGCAGTGTTCCATGATCTGGTTTTGTTTCAGTTGTATGGGCGCACAACAAGGCTGGCAAGAAGATGGTTATAGTCGATCACTATACCTTCTACTTGGACAAAGTGACGCAGAGTGGGTCGGAGCACTACCGTTGCACCTCGGGAAACAGATGCAAGGCGCGCATGATCATCACTGAAGGCGTCATCAGAGTCAGGAGAACCTCGCACACTCACAACCCCCCTAATTTCCATATAACTAACGGTGTATGTCATAAGATTAAATAATTATAATTGCTTTTAAAACAACTAATAACTAAAAAAAAAACAATCTCATTAAGTAATTTAATAAGTGGCATTTGCTAGTAAGGATGTGCGAGTAATTCATTACATCTTCACACATAATATTATAAAAGCGAAGGTTTGTGTGTGTGTGTGTGTGTGTGTGTCAATGTGTTGTTCGTTATTCACGACCTAACTGTGTAGCCGTTTGGTCTGATTTCCATGAAAGTGGGTATGGAGATAGATTAGGAGATAAGTTTATAGTTATAAGCTTAACACACAGATAACTATTTAAAATTAGTTAGTTAGCCGCTAGTTATAAATAAGCTTTATAATCTTACTAACACATAGAATATAATATGAGGACGACCTTCTTTTAGTCCATAGAATAGATGTTCTTACATTATACCTTTATTGTGCTATTACTAATTTTATCTCCTAGATATAACAAAATATAGTTAATAGGTTGTATGTTACGTTAGTTAAGTAAAAATTTTATCTTTTTAACGCTTTCGTGATGTTTTGAATCTGCCCGAATGACATTTGACTCCCACTATTTATTATGTAGAAAGTAATTTATATTAGAGTTTGTTTGTTTGATTTAGACATAAACACTGAGTTTTTAAATGTAATACTTCTTTTTTTACTGTTGCTGAAATGGGCGACCGTGACGATTCACATCTTGTTTGCGTCTTGTTCTTCTTATATTTTAGTGAATACATTTAAGAAAAATAAATACGAGCATTTCTTACTCGAACTCAAGTTGGTTGCATGCAGTATTACAAGTTTGTATGAGTAATTTTAAAATAGAAAATAAATCTTATGTCATAAAATGTTTGGCATTTAGTCTTTGATTTAATCAAATGAATCATTTTATTTTTTGAATTGCTATATTTGTTTTTTCTTGCATCTTAGAATTACAGAGATTTTTTTTCAAACTCATTTAACTCATTCATCTTACTTACTTACCTTTTTTTTCTTTTCTATTCTATACTTCATTCGCGGAGTCGAGCTAATAGGGAAGTCAAGCGCTGAATGTGATTGGTTGAAGATAAGAAACTAAGGGCGCGAACACCGTGCGATCAAATCTTAGTACGATACTGTTCCTTGATCGGTGCGAACTTGTTCTTTGTTTGGCGTTATTTCAGTGTGTTCAGTGTTGGGACAAAAATATAGAAAAAATGCAAGAAAAAAATCTTCTAAATGTAGAGGACGATTCCAATACTGATCTATATAGCGAATAAATGTTCATGCATATTTTTTTTTTGTTTTTTAAATTCTATTGTTCAATTTGTTAAGATCATTTTGCACAAAATCATAAAATATTCTAATCTTGCGTTCAAACTCTGTTATACATTAAAATTATTATTATTTTTAGATGATAGATTACCCATTTAAGCGCAGCCTTACATTTCCATGAATTAGCCACACCCGACCAATCCTGACAATTTGAGTCGGTTCTGCATCCTTATCAGTTTCATACGATTGTGCAAGGGAGAGGGCGCTCCATTAGTTTGACTCCGCGAATGGAGTGTAGTACAGGCACGCTTAACCCTAGAGCACATTATTCACTTATGTGTATGTCGCTTCAGGTAACATGATGGTCAAGTCTGGCAGTGCTAAAACTATACCGTAACATGTCATCTCTTTCTCTCTTTGAGTCGTATTTCCTCATGACTGAAGGTCGTGACTCCCCCGCAGAATTAATTCGTTAGGGGAGTTTTCTTGGGCAGATACATCGTGGTGGGCGCCCAGGTCCTTCCACCGAAGACGCATGTCCTCGGATATTGTGGTCCTCAAACATGTCGGTTTCCTCACGATGTTTTCCTTCACCGCTAAGCGAGTGCAAATCTACACATAACTTGAAAAATACAAGTCATTGGTGTAGGGCGGATTCGAACCAGGATACGTCTGGATGAAAAGCAGACACTGGAACCGCTGAGCCACACTCGCTTAACAATGTAACATGTCATATGTAGGTACTTATATCATGTGTGTTTTTTTTTATAAATATGTTCTTAAATATACTAAATATGATATTTAAGCTAGATTCGATGCCGTACAGACTCGAAACAATGTGTACACATCTTGATAATCTTGGTTTTGTTATAGTAACATGGGCGCACAATCCAGCCGGTAAGAAGATGATAATCATGGAGGGCTATACATTCTACTTGGATGGAAGGAGCAATGCTAGTGGCTCCGAGTACTATCGATGTACAGCGGGCAGTAAGTGCAAGGCTCGTATCATCGTGACACTGGGAGTGATACGATGTAGAGCCACATGGCACACGCATGACCCACCCACCTTCCATTTAACTAGTGACGGAGTATGTTATAAAACCTAATTTTAACGCCTTTAGTGTGTAAATTAAATTCAGCATATTTTATTGTTGAATGTCTCTTTTATTGTTGACAATTTAACTAATCTGTGGCTCTTGTATTGGCTTAACAGCTCAGCGCAGCTGCAATAAAATTTATTTAAAAAAATCACAAACCGACTTCATGTGTCTCTAAAAAGTTAATAAATAATTTATTTTCATTTTTGCGACTACAAAATTCAGAATTGGGAGTAAAGAATCTATCAAAGTTATTGAAAATTACGATCCTATAAGTATTCTTATTGTAATCTATAATATTAGCTGTCGGTGCCAGTCACAAAAAAAATTGAAATCGGTTCATAAATAACGGAGTAATCGCGTAACATATCCACAAAAAAAATTTTCAGAAGACTTGATAACCTTTATTTTTTTGGAAGTTGGTTAATAATAGTAACTCAAAGTAAAGTAGTAAAAGAACGCTAGAGAAGTTAGTACTCTCGTAATTGCAGTAAGGATGCTAAGTATGAATGTTGTAAATGAAATATTTATCTTTTGAATACAATTTTGAGTCAACTGTTTTGACAGATAAGTGATCTATATTTAGAAGTGAAAATTTGGATGTGAATGTTGATGAATATATGTATTTATTTCAGTTATAAAATGTTAGTTAGGTTGAATTAATAGGCTAGCTGTTTGATGGTTAGTTACGAGTATTTCCTTGTTTGTCATAACTCTGGCCTGATTTTGCATATCGGGTTCAAAGTATTTCAGAATAGAGTATCCACTTTAGAGTTAAATGAGTATATTCAATATTGCTGTTTTACTATTTACAATAATTAAAAATGGAATGTTAATAATTCACTCTGATAAAAGTAACATATTTGAAGTACATTCCTACTTTTTGTAAAGTCGTGTGGATTTAGTACAATTTAATTCGAATAAGAAGCAGTGTTGCTTTTTAACTCGCGGAATTTTATTTTGTGATGTTTGACGGATTATATATGTAGGAAGATATTAATATAATTAATCACTTTATTTTCAGTGTCGTGGCTAACAAGTCTAGGTGGGAAAAGTATGGCGATAATAAACAAATATACATTTTACCGACAGAAAGGAAAACGACCAAATGCGGAGTATTATAAGTGCCATAGGAAATTTTGTAAAGCTGGCTTTTTGTTCGTTCAAGGAAACGCCAAAGAATTTCAGTTAGAACATAAACACAGGCCACCAAAATTCACTATCGTGGATGGAGTCTGTACCGAATTATACAATATCTTTTGATTTAATATAACTTTGTTTTTGTAATAATATGAAATGCATATTTATGTGTTTTTAATTATTTAAGCAATTTTAATTAGACTCAGTAGTTTACTGCTTACTACATGCTTTTTTTATTGAAACATGACATGCTTGTTTATAAGAATATTTTGTAAAAAAATAACTTAACTATTTTGTATCTCTGACGTATCGTCAGGAAAGATACGCTTATAATGAATTAGCTACTTTTCGGAATACTGATGTTAAAAAATATCTAAGTTTATTATCTGATACAAATTCCGTTTCCAAACGTATCAATCAAATAAAATTAAAATCATTTGTCGTTTCCTACAGTGAAATATGCGAGAAACATGGCGGGAAACAAGATAGTGATCATAAACGGTTATTCGTTTATCAAAGAGAAGGGTGTCGCGCCGGCTCCGGAGTACTACCGATGTCACAGATATAGCGGCAAGGAGAGTTGTAAGGTCCGAGTCTCGCTCAAAGACGGGAAGTTTTCTAAGCAGAAAGTTGAGCACAACCACTCACCCATGCCTTACACTATCAGAAGTGGACTTTTTATAAAACTTTAAAACCGCAGCTGAAAATTTGCTGTTCACTGTTCAGTGTATGAGATAAGTGCCACAATAATAAAATGTATTAAATGTAAAATATTATATTTGTGTGTCCTTAAATTTAACTTCGTATGAAAAAATACGTACGTCGTAGCCTGTAGTGACGCTCAATATAAGGCGGGTTGCAGTCAAACCTGAACTTATAATACCTACGTCACATAATACAAACGACAAGAAGTGTTTATGACAACATTGATAACATACAATAATTATAAATAAAATTTATAAAAAATAATTTTATATTGTTTATTTTAGATCTGCGCTTTACTATGTAAATAAAAGTTGGGCCTAGTAATAAATAAGGGCTTCGAACCCACAATTACCTTTTCTTTTTTTATAAATAAAATTAAGCGAATATGACTCGGTGGTGTGAGCGTCTGCTTTACATCCTTACGTACCTTGGTTCGAATCTGGCCTTGCTCCAATGACTTGTTTTTCAAGTTATGTGTGAATACTAGACTCAAGTGGCGTAGGCAGGCCTCTTTACGAGACACACTGATGGCAGATGGAGTAAATATACTCTTTGGAGTAAAGCATTATATTTTTCAGTTCGGTTTGTAACGAGTATTGGAGGCAAGAACGTAGCCATAATCGATGGATATTCCTTCTACAGGGATGGACCTGACAGAAAAATCAATATATACTACTACAGGTGTCACAAAAAAGATGCAAAGCACGTTTTGTCTTGAGAAACGGACAGATCAATATAAAAAATTTTGTTCACAAACATGACCAACCTAAATTTATGATTCTAAATGATTGTTTTGTAAAAATTTAAGGACTACGTCTGCATCTATTTGTATTTTGAAATTAATAAATACAGTAAGTATATTATGTAACAGTTTTTGTAAAATATTTTGATTGCAGGTGTATTGTTTTTCTTAGTTCATATGGATACATGTATACTATACACATTCATGTACAGTCACACGCTTTGATTCATATTGTTACAACAATATGTAGATGTTGCTATTAAAAATATATAATTACGTGTGTTGAGTCTGGTCGTTTGTATTTACAAAAATCACTTCAAATATTTTCTGGGAGACAATATGTAAGTATTATATCCGTTAACCCACGACAAAGTGTTTGCTAGTGTGGGGCTAAATGGTGATGTGTGCAATCTTCCGGTATATTTATTTAATTTTATTTTTTAGTGCAATTTTTGACGAATCTCGGTGGCAAGCAAGTAGGCGCCTTACATGGATACTCGTTCTACAAATACGGAGCAGACAACAAAAAAACGAGTACTACAGATGTTATAAAAAAGGATGCAAAGCACGGTTTGTTTTCTATTATGGAGTGGTTAGGATAAAAAATTTAGATCATGATCATGACCCACCCAATTTTACGATTCAAAATGGTGTTTTTATAAAAATTTAACTACAAAATTGGCTTCTCTATTTTGAAATTGTAAACAGTATATTGGAAACATTTGTTTATCATAACATTCCAAAACAGTAAATAAACACAGATAAAAGTGATAAACACATTTTATTTAACAAGATCGGTGACGGTTCTGTTCGTGAATTACCTCATGAAGAAACTGAATGCTTTCAAACGCACGTCGTGATAGTCAACACAATGGAATCTTGTGAAGTTAGACCGTGGTGGTGGTACCAATTAATTATTATATATATTTTCAAATTTATATTGTAACTAAAACATGTATTGTTTTCGAAGTGATATTTGCCAAGACGAAGAATGGAAGTGAGATAGCGGTCATCAAAAGTTACTCCTTTCTGAAAGTTAAAAGCTCAAACCCTGGAGTCGACAACTACATATGCCACAAGAGTGATTGCTCAAATAAGTTTGAATACGAACCAGAACATAAACTGATTCGTATACCTAACTTCCAACATAACCATGACAAACCTAAATATACCATAGAGAATGGCATTTTGATAAAACTTCAGTATACGTTGAAGAAGATGAAAAAAGATAAGAAAGAAGACAAAAAGAAGAGAAGACGAAATAGAAAAAAATAAGCATATATATATACATATGTATTTGGAGAATGGAACTGATCAAATGAGCTTATTTTTATATGTATTTATGTGAATAGAATAAGTTTTGCCTAACTCAATCCCTACGTGGTGGATCATTTGTTTTTTTTTCATACGTTGCACTGCCTTTTGTATTAAGTTTATTTACATTACCCTAAATTCGTATGAAGTTAGTATTGAGTTATCTATATTTTTATGTTGATTCCATTTTTTATTTTTTAAATTACTTCAGTAAAATGGTACAAGAAAAAGACTGGACAAGAGATCGCAGTTTTACAAGGATATTCTTTTTACATACACAAAAGAAACAAGAAGTCATTCAATTGGTCGTGCACTGGCGATAAGAGTTGTAAAGCGAGACTCAACACATCTAAGGATGAAGAAAAAGAAAAAAGAATAATATACAGTGCATGCTTGGATCACTGCCACGGACGCCCGACTTACTTGATCGATGGAGATATTTATATGAAGTTATAGCATTTGTTTGATAAGTTTTTTTTATATAGATAATCCTTAAAGGGTTGGAATATGTTTTAAAATAATGAGGGATTTAAATTCGGTGCTAACTTAGCTAAAATAAAAAATAAATAGAACGCGATTATATTGCGATACGTATAACGGATGTTATTGCATTTCATGCAGTATGTAATTGTTACTATTACTGTTTGAATGAATAAAATGAAAATATTATGTGAATGCTTTATTAAATGAATAAATAAAATTTAATTAAATATCAACACTTTATACTTAAAACCATATATTTTATCACATGATTTCATTTGATGCTGTATATTTTGGCAACATCAATATATTACTGAAGCCAACAGGCCCAAGAAAAGCCACAACTAGTTTGCTATTCATTAAAAACTGGCCACTCTGCTAGAAACCAACTTTATTACAGACATAATGTTTTACGACAAGTATAGTCCACCAAGAGTTACTAACTTGATTGTGTAATTTCAGTGATTCTCCTGGCAAAGTCCCGTTATTCTGGTAAACATCTAGTTATGTACAATGAGTATACATACTACTGTAAGAAACAATGCAAGAAGACCAAAAACTTTCATTGGTACTGCTCTACTCACAACTGCAGAGGATGTAATGCTAAACTCAAGTTGGATGAAAAGTTTGGTATTGTAGGGTTAGAAAATTTGCACACCCATCCACCGGCGAAATACTGTATCTACGAAGGGCAGTACATCAAACTTAGTGGAGCAACTACGGCGTAAAATAAATCTATAATATCTATACTTATGTTAAGGTTTATTTGCAAGTTTTTGCAAGTTTGTTTTTGGCCCCTTTGACTAAAGAAACAAAGAGTGACGGAAAGAATATAAATAGATTACAGTTGACGTGGATAAATGTTTCAATATTAAAACTGTCCGCAGTTAAATTTTAGAGTTAGATGTTTGCTAAAAGACATCAAGTAAAATTATGAAACTACCATATGTATGTATGGTACGTATACTTTATTTTCTGTTGTATATTGTTGTCTTTTATTCGTAGATTTTTGGAATAAAAAACCTTAGATTAGCAATTTGAGATTGATACTCGTCTTTCAATTAAAAATATTCATCCTGCTTGAACCGACCAAGTATAAACTAGGAAGCCACATATTTATACTCATTGAGCTGATAAATTTACTTCTAAATTTATGAAATATTACTATAACATAATTACGTAATTTTGACAACCACCACTCAGGATTCGGTATATTTTGTCCATCCATCTCTCTATAATATAAGTATACCTACATATGTAGTGTTATCGATGCCATGCAAAAAAAAACTAATAGGTAATATTTATCTTTACAGAGTTTCAATTCGTGAATACAGGAAAGAGCAATCAGCTAGTACTTTGCAATGGATACACATACAGTTTTCGTTCACGTCAGGCCGCGCAAAAAATATTCCATTGGAGATGTTCCACGCATTATTCTAAAGGATGCAAAGCGTTGTTGAGTTTGTACGACAACAAGAAGATAAAAAACCACAACATGTGCCACAACCATAGTCCTATGAAGTATTATATGGTAAATGGTGTTTTTATAAGATACTAACGGCATCCAGAGGTACCTACATAAAAAAACGCGAAAATTAACAAAAAGACATTAGCTTCATTTTTGATAGATTTCAATGCCTATTTTTAATAATATGAATGAATTAATTATTGAACGCATTTTTTAGAAATATAGATTTGGATTTTTAAAAATAGGCATTGAAGTAGGACATTTACCAGTACGTACTTACTCATTATAAACGATACCTATTTTGTGCAATATATAACATATGTATGTATATTATGTTTACGACCATATAATATATTATATAATTTCGGTACAAATTGCCTTTCTACAAGTACATGTACATAATATACATTGCTTATATTAAGTAATAAAAATTCTGTGTATAAAGACAATTCTCCATACTTATTGTACGGGACAATTGTCTTTCCACATATTTCCTAAATTCCTAAAACAAGAATTGTTTTATTTAAACGTAAAGCGCTACTGCTTTAGTATAAGGAAAATAATAAAGAAATAAGACAGAAAAGATCTCCTCTTGCAGTTTCAACCGCAAGGTATATACATACTTCATTAATTTTTTTTTTTTTTAAGTTTTAATAAAACATTTATTCATAACTTATGAAACATAAAATAACTGACTAATATTTACAAGTCCTAAACATAATATTAAAATATATAATATACCTTCATTAATTATATATAACGTTTGTTGTTGCAGAACCGGCTGGCTTCGAAGTATTTAACACAACAAAAGGTCGCCAAGTGATTATGTACAACGAATATACTTACAGTTTTCACCTTCACAGTCCAGCCAAAAATTTATTTTTCTGGAGATGTTCAACGCACTATACAAAAGGGTGTAGAGGAAGAATGGCATTAGCAGATAACAAAGTAATCATCAAACACAATAATCTGCACACGCATGAGCCATACAAATACGTTCAGAGCAACGGTGTTCTGATAAAATTAGCGTGAATTTTAGTTATTTGTAGTGAACGTGAATACTCGTGTAGAGTCTAGAATGTAATTTTATCATTAACTAGTGGGCACTCCAAACTTTTTTTAAATAATTTTCACTGACCATACTTTCGACCCTCTTCAGTTTTATTATATGACAAATCAAATCAAAAGTTTTTTATTGAACTTAAATCTACCCATTAACAAAATTTGTAGCTTAAGACTAAAATAATGAAATATACAATTAAAATAATTTAAGTGCTACAATTTAATTATGAACTGGTTGGTGCCTCTGAACTAAGCTAGGCTTGTATCTCAGGGGCAACACTTCCCCATGTGTGTTTACTTAACGCGCTTAGTAACTGATTTAAATATGGTTAATAGTATAATTATTAAAAAATATGGGTAGATGAGCAGTGTGTTTGATATTGAAATAAAACATTCAAATAAAATTGTAATTGATTACACCCGATTCCATTTTCAAAATATCACAACTTATTGGAGTAAGTTTGATGCGTGTTGTGGTGAGTTACTTGAGACAAAGCATATGTGCCTGCTATTTTAACTGCGTGTTTTATTCGTTTGGGTTTTTTGTATAATTTGAAGTAAATTTCACGTATTCATTTATTGTTATTTCAGATTTCCAGTTCGTATATTCACAGACGAATAACCTGTATGTGCTTCTGAATAATTACACGTACAGCAGACACGTCGCTGGTAAGAACAACACGTGGTCGTGGCGATGTTCTACTCATCACCGCAAGGGATGTAAAGCAAGGCTCACTTTACGAAATGGAAACAAAATCGTTAAAAAACGAGAAGAACATAACCACAAATATTCAAGATTTTTCTTGAATAATGGTGTTTTCATAAGGTACTGACGACGTCCCGGCATAAAGCGCGCAAAGCGAAGAGTTCCAAACCGTAGCGTAGTGCGAAGTATTTCACTGAGAGGACCCGTCTGAAAGAACCTAACCTAACCAGAAGAATAGCACCCCGCCTGTTACAAATTGATTCCACGAAGAGCACCGATCGATTCGATAGGTGCTTTTCGTAAAATACATTTTAATAATCTGGGTTTAGATAAATTTTAAGCGAAACAAAAGTTTATTGTCAGTGCTTTTTAATATCGCGATAACAGTGTAATCGTCTGAAAATTGACGACTAAATTAAACAATTACTAACACAAGCAACCGACCAATTAAAAATCAGGAAGCCTCATATTGGTACATATATTACTCTTGGAGCTGATACAATTAATTTTAAATTTATTAAATACTAGTGGACGGCCGCGGCTTCGATCGCATTATTTTGAGATAAAAAGGTTTAAAATGAACATAACTTTTTTATTTACGAACCGATTGAAATGAAATAAACACTAGATGTTAAGTTAAAAATGCGCCAACATGTTAGTGAAAGCCATAGACATATCGGTTTAGCCTTTTTCGAGTCTATAACGAATTAATTGATAATTGTAAGGAAACTTATGAGTGTAAAACTCTGCGCTGACGAGAAACCACTGACAGCTGCAAGATTGACAGTTTTATATAATTATTCTAGGCGCCACTGTGACGATCAAAGGTGCCATGAAAAAAAAAGATGGAAAAAAGTAATTTGTAGTTTTATTTACTAACACAATTAAATTAGAAACTAATTAAAAAAACTACATGCTAAATAAAAAACTTAAACTACTTCTAAAACTAAAAAACTACAAAAGTATTGTACTGTGATATGAAGTGAAATGGAAAAATATAAATATATCTGTGTTTTTATGTAAATATTTGCTTAATTATTTGAGATTGGCGTAGAAATTAATTGATAACGTTGTTTTACAAACCATTTTGTCATCTTATATTATTATGGCAATATGTGAATGCCCGGCGCCGCCATATTTTCTTCACAATTTGGTTTTGATATTCTTGATTATTCAGTTCTCTCAGCTACACTTGATATCATTTATAGTAATTTTATTTGATGACTTATCATCAAATAAAATTACTATAAATGATATTACTTATAATTAAATAAATAATGATTATTTTTAGGTATGTTTTGTTTTTCCTTCTGTTCTCACGTTTTTTCCTGTATTTTTTTTTGTATTTTTAAGATACCTAATCTCTTGTATTTCAAATGTAAATTTTACTGTGATAATGATACAAATATGTGCCAGATGTTATTTAATAATTATTTAAACAATGTTAATCTTCTTATCTTAACAAAGCTGGAGATTTTGTATTTACATTTATAATGGTTTGATAAATTTAGTCTAATGCGACTGTGGCTTTAAATATTTCAGGTAAAGATTCTTCTCCCGGTACGGTCATAAATGAATACACCATAATAAAATCTGGTAAGGGTCGAGTTATGCTTAATGGTGGATATTCATACACCATTCAGAGGAAAACTAAGTTGGCAACTGTTTGGGCGTGCACAAATAAAAAGAGAAGAAAGTGTCCCGGCAACGTAAAAGAAGATTTCCTGACAGGCAATGTGCGGTTACATATTAAACATAAACTAAATTGTCTTCCGAAAGTTTCCGAAAATCAGGTCAAACTGGCTTTGGACAAAATTAAATCGGATATCGAAGAAATGCCCAATTTTTCTATAAAGGACATTTTCGAAGGCCGCATGAATGAACTGAAAAATAAAGTTCCTGATGCAAATATACCGACATTTGACAGCGTCAAAAGTCAACTTTACAGAGTTCGAAAAAACAGTTTGATGTAAAAAATAAAACTGAAATAGTGATCAAGTGAGGTATAATTTAACTATATTGATTTGGGCTTTATAATGCTATTATTTTGTTTTTTTGATACGGTGCGGGACACTTCTCTAATTTAATTAATATTTATAAAGTTTTGGGCTCATAAAAAGTTTTCCTATGAAATTATTGTAAGTAAGTACACGAAATAAATAAACTAAACATTGCATCCAAAATATTTTTTTGTTGTGTTAATATGTCGATAATATATCATTTCTTGTATCCATGGAAACAGATACAGCTATTGTATCCTGGATTCAAATGTTAAATTCACGATATGCATTTAAAATATTTATCTTTTTCAACATACCTTGATGAACTTGCAGATTTTGAGTTCGTATTTAGACCAATGTCGAGACGCAAGCTTCTACTTTGGAACAATTACACGTACTCGCAACATACCGGCGGAAGAAATAGTATCTGGACGTGGCGATGCTCGACGCACTGCACCAGGGGGTGTAATGCGAGAATCACTGTACAAGATGATGCTTGTATTATCAAGCAACAAGGAACACACTCCCATGAACCTTGTAAAAACGTCGTAAATAAGGGCACTTTTGTTAAAATAAGTGATTAAATTGCTGAGCTGATTTTAAAACGTCGTATACATACAGTTATGCTCCCCTACATGCCACAGGGACCATCCAGTGTAATTTTGAGTGTAAAATAAAAATAAAAACCGCACAAGTACTGGAAGAGAAATAATTATTACGAAATAATGAATGTATGTATTTTTTGTGTTATATTATGTTTAGTGGTTGGTGTGTGGGTGACGGTGTATGGAGAAGAAAGTAAACACCAAATACCATTAATAATCAAAGTCTATTTAAATATCCACAATATCAGAACAATAAAACACAATTACAAGTGGCGAGAACGAATCTGAATGCGAAGGCGGCGCGTGGCGCGTGTGTGCTTAGGTACGAACAGTTAGGCACACTCGCGGCTATGCTTGTGTAAATAATATTTACATCTCTCATGTTCGGAAAGTAGGTCCTTATTACCCCCAAATGGGGCTTGTAACTAACCAATTAGCGCTCTAGGGTAATAATGTAGCTAGAAAAGCCCTAGGGCGGTAAGTAATTAAAAAAAAACTTTTCACTCTTTTAAAAAGTTCAAGTAGTAGACAAAGGAGGTCGCTTCGCTATTCAAACTCAAACTCAAACTTCTTCGTATGAGTATAATAGTCATCAATTTTAAATATCGAACGGCGATGCTCAATTTCGTTCCTGACAAAAAAAGATGAAAAAAGGCGGGAATAGAAAACTTTCATTTTAAATGTTGTTTGTTTTTGGGTTTTTTTTTATAAATACGTGCTAATTAGGAAAAAAAAACAAGAGTTCTGCAAGTGATGACGATATATTATGTAAGCTGCACTACTGATTCAATGAAAATGGAAGCTGAAATAGCAATAAACAATATTTTGCTTGAAAGTTCTAATTAGAGATATTTGAAAACTTACGACGAGTTCATGAATTGGCGAAAAGAAAAACGAGTAAGTTCTGATTTTGTTGACCAGCAAATATCACAATCTCAAACTTTTAACATACCCTTAAAACACCTGTCCCTAAAATTTTAAAATTGTTTTCATTTCACTGTAAATTTTAACCATTAAAATGTTTTATTCTTGTAATACGGGTTTTTTCTACTAACCTCACAATCGAGATGTAAAGCAGAGTAGTTAGCTCGGGTGTAAGCATCAATTGCACCCTCGAACTATAGGCGCCCTCGCTGCGCTCGTGCGCCTAACTATCTCGGGCTGCAATTGATGCCTTACAGCCCTCGGCTACTAATCTACTATTATAGTGTGATGTATGAATGTTTGTGGAATGTAAGTGAGTAATGAATGTGGAGTGTAAATATACTATGTAAATAAATATAGAAATAAATATGACGGCGCAGCCGTGTTGAGGAAAATAGTAAACGAACCTTAATACGAAGAATAACCTCTATGGTTGTTCTGGCGGAGCGTCGTATCGATGACAGCGGGGCACCCATCTTTAAAAAGGAACTTCTTTTCAAGAGAGCAGTGTCAGCGCACCACGGCCACGACGAATCGCTTTATATTTGGCTAGAGTTACTTAAATTGTAAAATAATGCCCAATCACATTATATTAACGATTATGTACCAGTATACAAGACGAGTTTTAATACTACCGGCCCTCCTGTCCCGAAAAATATTTTATGTTGAAAATGTTTAGAATAAAATATTATAGTATAATTACATAGTGATAAATAAATGTGGAGTTAATAGAATAATTGAAATGTATTCATTGGGCAAGTCAATTTACATTTTCTTAATTATAGGGTACCTACCTGCATTATGTTTTGTTATGTTTTGTTATTGTTATGGAGTTACTTACATTATGTTTTGTTATCTCGGTAAAATATTTTTTCTATCTTTGATATATTCCACTAGTTTATTATCACAGTTATTGAGATACGGCCTGGGGCTGCGCTGCTATACGCTATGCTTTTTTATTAGCACGAAACACTCAAAAGTAAGTTCAACACGTCTAATTTATTATAGTTGATACTAAATTATACAATATAATGTAAGTTATGAAATCTACTTATAGAAATGTTATAAAGATGTGTTTGTCGGTTCTTGTTTCACAGAAATATCGGATTGTATTACAACAAAGCAACACGAGCTGACTACTTTTCGGAAACATCGGCGGAAATTAAAGGAAAGTATTGAGCTGTATGCAGAAGACCACGGTCAGCTCTCTCAGCCTACTCTAGTCTCTTCAGAGAGACTGCAGGCTGGCAACACACGATCATTGCCAGATCATTACATGCAAACATCAGACAAACGGAGAAGATGCGTCAATTGCTCGAGACACCGAGTTGAAAATCGGACTCAAAACTTATGCGCGAAGTGCAAAGTTTACTTGTGTTATACACGGAAGCGAAATTGTTTTGCGGAATATCATAATTATTAATTACTCTATTATACTTAATAAATCGTTTGAATTTCGTTGTTATGTGACCTTCAAATATTTGCTTTGCTTCAAATTGTTTTTTGTGTGCAGTACACGTAACATTGTTGACTTGTTGCTCACTTTTGTTGTGTGACACAACATCTTGAAAAATTGACGCAGTTTATTACAAATGGTTTGCACTCTGTACTCTGTGACTCCGCTGCGTATTTTGTTCACTAGGGGAGTTTTCTTGGGCATACATCGCGGCGGGCGACCAAGCTTTTCGGAAAGACACAGTGTTTTCGGATTTTGTGGTGTGGTGGTTGAATTTTATTAATTGATTAGTAATGTCTGTCTTGTAAGTAGAGTAGATGTAACTCTCATTTTGTTGTATAAATCTCTGCTTACAGTATGGTTGCTGGGAAGCCAGCCGTCGACATCTTCTTCGAATGATGAATTACTTTCGTGAACAGAAGTGCAGGCGTTGTACTATTAAGAGCTGGACATCAGTACACTAAAAAGAGAGAAAGTGATACCGGATGCTGTGAGTGGAGATGTATCAACTGGTCTAGAAATTGTTCAGGGTCTCTTAACATAAAGGACAACAACATTGTTAAAGAGATACAACATAAATGTGAGCCCAACCAACTGGAAAACATCATTGCAAAGAAGTTACACGATTATCGTAAAAAGGTGGAGACTTTTTATCTTAATACGAATTGTGAAGTTTTTTAATTCCTAATTCAAATTGATCGGATGACATTTGTAAGCACGTTGGTAGGAGATGGCTCAGACAGGCTGGAGACCGTGTTAAGTGGCACGTTTGCTTGGATGCCTATGTTCAGCAGTTTATCAGTGGGTGAACACTGGCTGACATGACGATGATAATTATGAATTTAAATTAGTGCCAGAGTTTACTTACTTAGTGTTGAATAAAATTTATAATAGTTACAAATACGTATATTAACATATTGAATTGGGCGTTACTTTGCAGAAATCCATTGTTAATGTAATTCTGGAAAAAATATCTAGTGTTTTTCCGCTGCGACTGCTCCTTAACCGACTTCAAATTACAAACTTGATGGTTTTAGGTGTGTTCATCCATATACCACCGCCACACCTCTCCTCCTAACCAAAGTGGCCTCTGTGGCTCTTAAGATCTTACTAACACCGCGCCTTGTGTCTTCAAGTTTTTGTAATTCTCCTTCGGCAAGATATTCTCATAGACACGTGTCACGCCTCTCCACGAGGCATCCTCAGGATGTGTTTACTCCTCGAACGTCGCAGCGGAAAAACACTATATATTATTTCCAGGGTTTCATGTGTATTAACGTTTTGATTGTTTTACAGAAATATCGATTTATGTGACAACAGAGTCATACGAGATGACTCCTCCACAGAAATATAAAGAAAATACTGAGCTTAATACAATACACCTGCGTCATGGGATACAAGACGTTGAAAACGTGAAAAGATGCGCAACAGTGTATTGGAAATAGGAGTCGTAAAATACGCGCGAAGTGTAATGTCCGCTTCATCTTATCGAAAAAGAGTGGCCAACTCTGGTGTTGAGATTAAATCAAGCCGCCCTAAGTGCCTCTGACATGACTTAACGATTGCCATACCATGAGAAACAATGTCCACTTATGTTATACAACTAAGAGATACTATTTCGCGAAATACTAAACTTCAGTAGTTAAATACCATTAAGTTAAAACATTAAAACTAATTAGCCTTTTTTTTCCTCATTTCCTCTTTTTTTATTAAATTACAGAGATCCAAAATGTGCATTTAAATATTGCATTGTTAGTAACGAAATCATATCTATTGATTATTAATACTATAGATTTCGACGTTTTGAATCTTTTAATTTGAAAACGTCTCGTAATCTACTGATCAAATTTACAATTAATGTGGCCTAGAAAAACATTGTATGAATAAAGATACATTATAATAGAATTAACATTTGTCATGTAACTCTCTATTTTTCAGTATGGCTCCAGGAATGCAAGCCGTCCACATTGGAAACATTTTCAAATGATGAACATACATACATAAACAGAAATGGTGGGGTTGTTCTGCTAAGAGCTGGCCACCAGTATATTAAGTATAAACAATGCAAAATCGGTTGGATTATGTAGAGATGTGTCAATTACCGAAAGAAAATAAAAAAGTGCATGGGATACATAAACATTATGGACAACAAAATAGTTAAAGCGAAACCTCATGAATGTGAACCCAGCCTTCTGGAAAATATCATAGCAAAGAAGATACACGATTGCAGAAATGAAATAGCGTCTACTTGTTCTCCAATAGCAAGCATTTATAAAAAAATAAAAGCAGAATTAAGAGATGCTGGAATAGAAGAAAAGGATATTCCAACATTTTCTTATTTAAAAAATGCACTCAATATTTTGGCACATGAATTTCAAACTAGTGTTTACATTATGCGTCAGTTGATTAAGAAGTCGATGGTGCGGGCGAGTTGTACGATTGTGCGTGTGTGAGTGACTGCCTACACTGTTTGTTGTCATACCACTTGAATTTATACACAAATTGAGGGTAGTTAGATATTAAAACAAAATAAAAAAATTGTTTGTGTAACCTAGCTCATAAGACGTTATTATAATTAAATTATGAACATACTGGGAGATGACTCTGGCCTCGTAACACAGCCTAACGGCTACCACGAGGTCAGAGGATTCGAAACATTTTGTGAAAAATATCTTTGGAAAATAAATGATTTTGTATTTGTATTTGTATTTGTATTTATAAGGCTAGAAAAACATAAGCTGGTGTATTAAGAATGACCTATTTAAAATAATAGTGGTTACTAGACTTTATACGATTACTGCGAGTACATTGTCCTAACTATTATTATTATTAAGAAGTTATTTTTGTGAACAGAAAATAAAACACGGATTTTATTTGATTGCTTGTTATCTGGACTCTATGTTCATTTATGATCATTGTTATCTGTAATACATTTTATCACATGTCACGTCATAGTAGCTACTGCTGTATTATATAATATTTGTAGACACCATGGCATCCCTGATTCTTGTTTTGTCTATGAATAGAAAGGCTCGATGAATGGAACTCACTGAGAAATGTGTTACCCTTTGCATAGTGTTAATGCTTTACTTAGGGAAGTACCGTTTGTGAATACGGGTGTTAGAGGCCATTAAGGTAGTATTATTATTATGTGCTGTGCCATCGGTGTGGCCAGTCGATCAAAACAGTTATTCGATAAATTTCCCCTAAAATTAGCGTGAATAAAACCTGGCACATATAATAACCTGATAGTTTTTTTTACAGAATTAAGTTTTGTGACATCTCAAACCGGCAACACGCTGTTATACTTTAACGGCTATACATATAGTCGTATTACAAAGAAAGTGAATAATAAGAAAAGTTTTTGGAGGTGCTCTACACATACTAACAGGGGTTGTTTGGCGAGACTTATTGTACAGGACATGAAGACGCTTGAGAGACAAAGGAATGAACACATCCACCCGCCGCCACAGTATTTGTTACGAAGCGGACGCTTATTTAGAGTTAACTAAGGGGTTTCTATGTTCTAACTAAACATATACCTGTTAAAATATCCTATATCATTATTAATATCTTAGTATTCCATGTAGTACCTACGTTAAATTTCAACGGCATTTACATTACACCTGAAATTCCTACTGTATAATTTTTATTACTTTACTAACACCAAAGTTGTATAATGTGGAGCCCTCACCGGCATATTGAAAACCAGCGACGCTCAAACACAGGTTTGTTGAATATCCGTAAGCCACGAGTAATATAATGCTATAGAAACTACCATGTGATCGGTAAAGAATAATGTGTAACAACTACATTTTAAATAGTAACAAATGTCAATGGAATCTAATACTTCTACCGGAGAAAAAATACTTTCTTTCTAATGTATTTTACAATAGAAAGAATATATTTTTTCTCCGGAACAAATATTTTTGTGAACTAAATGTTAAGAATTGATTGTATTTTAAGTCAAAATGCATGCATCAAAAAATTTATCTTAAATTATTATTTATTGTTAAAATAAAGTTAGACCGAAATCAATATTGGTTGAGTCAAGTTCTATTCTACCTTGATACCCAATTTCATTAAAATTGTTTCAGCTTTTGGACGTGATACAGTAACAAATATACGCGCACACTCATACGCACAAACTTTAACCTTTATAATAATATTAGTGTAAGCTTGAGTCAAGGATTTTCATTTCATCCCTCTCTATAGGTATATTAATTCCATGGCATGAGCTAAGACTTAAGCTGTCATATCGCAGTTTTTATATGTTAGGTACTGACAGTGTCTGCTTGTTGCAGGCTTTGAATTCGTTAAGACGCTCTCAGGGCGTACTTTTCTTCTCTACAATGACTACACATACTGCAAAGCAAGTAAACAAAAAAGTGGAAAACGTACGGTGTTTTGGAGATGTTCTACTCATTGCGGTAAAGGATGCAATGCCAGAATCGGTTTGTTGAATAACAGGTCGATAATAAAACAAAAGACACAACATACGCATCTACCCTGCAAGTATGTGATGCAGCAGGACCTGTATATAAGAATATAACTTCATATTTTGGAATGAAACAAACCAATGTTGCTTCTGAAAATAATGAAACGTTATTGATTATTCAATGTTCGTTTGTCCACGATGCTTCAATTAATAAAAAAATCTGATCAAAATTTTACTTTTTGTCGTTTTCATATTCAATCCAATTCAATATTATCTATGTATTATGTTTATGTTATTTAGTATATAGGGTGGTTATGTACGTGTATTATGATATATTTACGTGCGTGACGTCCGTCACCCGCCGGTTCCAACGGAAGACCAGCGCTGGATGCTTGCATCCAGCATATGCTGAGCTGGGGCCGGATTGTGACATGATACTTCTTGTATTGTATTTTTGTTTTTTATTGTAGGTATGTCTATTTTATATTTCATGTGACAATAAATTTATTTTATTCATATTATTACATTAATTTTAACCTCTTAATCAAACCACAGTCGAAGTCGCAGTCGAAGCGCGTCAATTCAAACTCAAAGAAATTTATACCTATCACCATAACTGCTGTATTTTGAACTTGCAGAGCGCCGTACTGAGTAACCCGTGTTTAAATAGTTATTATATATAAAACTTTGAATTAATTTTATTTTATTATACCAAGTTACAGGTTTTCTTGCAAACGATACAAAAGTAAATGTTCCGTGCCTCTTTGCATATGGTTTGAAAAAGGTTGTTTAGTAAAGGTTATTTCTTTGTTTTTTTTTCTATTTTCAGTTACTTTGCAGTATGATTTTATAGAAATGCCATCGGGGAAGCATTTATTACTGATGGACAACTACAAATACAATACAAACCACAAACTTGGAAAACGGAATATTTGGCATTGTTCCAAAAGAACAAGCATAAAATGTAACGCCAAAGTGATCACTGTATTTCGCGAAGTAGTCGACGTCTCGGGAGAACATAACCATCTATGAGTTATTTGGAAGTTTAACTGCACATATGATACAATTCTTTGTTTTTCATAAATTGTGTTTTTTGTGAGATATACAAGTTATTCACCTTGTAAACAATTTTTATTTGGTCTGAAATTGCATCTATTTGAATAACAAAATACTGCAAATTTTTAATTTAATTTTAAAATCAATTACTTCTATGTTCTACTTAGTAAAAGATGAAAATTGTGTGTAAGCAAAATTATACATTTACATGTCTTTTATTAAAAAAAAAATGAAAGGCTGAATGACATCACTAGAGGCAAGACGCTGGCTGGTTCCTTGCGCAAAGCATTTCTATAGCAATCCAGCATGGGAATGCAGCCAGCGTACTTGGCTCCATTCCACATGGGGATGTTTTAAATTTAGGTTAAATGTACATACTCATTTTTAGTTTAGTGTACATATGTACATATATATATTAAATATTAATATTTAATACAAATTCTTTATTGTATTTAATTATTTAAAAAAATATATGTAAAATATGAAGAAATGTGAAAATTTGTTTCGAGTTTCGAGATAAGTAAAAGCATGATGTTAACCATATTTATAATTTTATTTTTAAGGCGACGTGGCTTACCTTCGATTGAAAACTGGAAAATACCTACTAAAAATTGGAAACAAAACTTTCAGTTCAAATTATGCTGAAGGGAAAAAATGTACTTGGTATTGTTCGAAAAGGAAAAGCCGGCATTGCTCAGCCAAAGCTAAAACAGAATGCGGTACATTAAAGCAAGTTATAGGATATCATAATCATGAATAGCGAAATAATTATTTCTTAATAAGGTAACAAGTTCAATAAAAGTAAAGAGCTTTTGTTTTTTTTGATTGAGATAATACCTATATTAGCAATAAAGATTATATTAGATATATTAGATTGGCTGTAATTCGATAAAATTCGTGATTCTTTTTACTTACTAGATGAATAAATTATCAGGTCAAGTGATTAATCAATAGCATTAATGAGTTGATTGCCATATGTTTGTGATTTATTTTTGTGATGTGTTAAGGATACTACTTCATATGTAAATAAACTGTCAGCAAATGTCGTTAAAACGAGTGTTTCATTCTTTGAATAGCTATGACTTTCTAAATGCCAATGAATGTAGCCATTGACTAATATGTTATTCAATTTATTACTTGATTACTTGCTCTCAATGTACTTTATAACTTGATTATTCGGTCCCATGTCGGCGTGCGAATATTTCGATCGTTATGCTCTTGTTGAAACTACCCAGACCTCTAGTATAACTAAGAAATGCGCTGCGATATTACTAAATAAGTTTGTATGAAACACTAATTCTGATGTCAGAGTTGTAGAACCGCCCTAAGGGCCTCTGAGATGGATTACTTTTGTTACTAAGTTACGATTACCATCACTTTCTAATACCAGAAAGCATTTGAAACAAGTCTTTGAGTACAGTTTTTTTATTGAAACTAATAACTTAAATTCCAATCAAGTACTTGGCAATTTAGCATGAATTAATCAAGGAGGATGCCACATATATTGTATACCTACTTAGCAGAAATTAATAATCGTTTCATATCAAGATGTTAATCTGATTTATTTTTCAGGGCTGAGAAATGTGACGTTTATAACACGAGCGTCAGGAAACACTACATTGTTTATAGACCGGTATTCATACTTTACTAGTTACAAGTGTGTCCAGGACAAACGAAGTTGCAGTTGGTGGTGCTCTAAACGATCCTCGAATAAGTGTCCAGTTCGGTTGACCACCAGCTACGGGAAAGTTATCCACGAGCGAGGGAAACATAACCACGATCCACCGTCGTGGGCAGTTGCAAACACCTTGATCTGCCGAGCTAGAGCCTCCGCGAGTAGAACTTTAAGTAAAGTAAAGACTGAGAAAGATGACAGTACCTAACATTTAAAATGTTACGCCAAAATTAGTAGCAGTGCTGGCAATTTTTTTAAGAATCTCCTTAGAATATGTGTCATTGACTTATGTAAGGCTTTACAGTACATTTCATAGAAAGTACACATACATTTCTAATTATTTCGTATTACGGTAGATGTGGGCCATTCGAATGAAACGTCTGAATTGTAATAAATAAGCATGGTATGAACAATTTTTTAAATAAAATTAATGTGGCAAAGTTTATGTCGTTTTTCTGTCCTGTAAATTCAGGAATTGTGTAATCATTTGTATTCCACATTAAACAAATTTAATTTAATGACTGGTCTGAAAACAAAAAGAATATTTACTATAATCAATCAAGTTTCTGAATCAGTATAAAGTTACGTTACTTAGATATCATCATCATGGAGTCACCTACTCTTGCTTATTGTAAATTAGTCTTCATTATATTTAAAAAAATGTAGGTTACCTTAAAGGTCTTCCGCTCACGTAGTCGTAGTCAATTTACAAATTAATAAGCTATTTCACTTTCAGACGGAGTATCATTTCTATGTTTGAGTAGCGGGAAGTACCTAATGGTCGTTGGCGATTACTCATTCAACACAAATAGTAGAGATAAGGACAAACGAAAGGTGACTGTGTAGTGCTCTAAGCGAGTTAGCAGAATGTGCAAGGTGCGCGCGCAGACTTCTTACGGGGCTTTAACAACCATGAATGGAGCCATACACATTGATCGTAAACTGAAGTAACTGTTTATGCTGCGTCAATATCAAAGACTATTTGGGTGCTTTGAAAACTCTTGACTAGAGTTAGCCCCTCTCACAAGATATGAAGAAAGTGGTTTTATTGTACAATTATAAGATGAGATGTGATTATGATAAGCCGTTGGTACACTCCTACCTTTGTTGTACGTACCGCAAATTTGTTGAACTTACTGCCTAACTACCACTTTCCCGTGAATTATAGTTAGCGATCTTTAAAGTGAGTCAAAGGACTCTTTTAAACAAAAATTCAGCATAAAAATACTCTAGATATTTTTTCTGTCATTCATCGTTAATTCATAATAAATTGTGTAAAAAATACTCAGACAAATTAAGTATATGTGGTGTTTATTCTGTCCTCTTCAATGCTACGCTAAGATCTCACGGAGCGGTTTTTTCCCAAGCCCGCCGCGGTGGCGGGCTCGCAGCCTTTGTAGAATACAGATAAGTACATATGTAAAAAAAACAAGCACATTTCACGACGCGTTTTACGCCCGCGGCAGTTCCGATTGTTAGCGGCTACCGTTGAACCCGCGGGCATCTTGTACAAGCGGGCGCGGCTCGCGGTCCCGCAGCCGCGGCGGGTTCCACCCACGCGCTCTGCGATCAGGCAAGGCCCATCTTGCGATAATCAAACGCCAGGTTTGCGGGCGAAAATCGCAGCCGCGGCGGCTGCGGGACCGCACAAAACTCCGGTCTCGTTAGTTTTGAAAATTAAGCTCCATTCCGCCACCGCGTCGAGCGCGGGAAAAAAACGCTTCGTGAGTCCTTAGCCTATCTGCGCTGGTGGTTTACCATCTCATATAATTATTTTTTTGGTTCAGTTATGTTTAAGCACTGACCTCCATCAGTACATACGGCGTACTTGTACTGATGGAAATCAGTGTGTTTAAGTATATCAATTACTCGTATAGAGAGAGGCATATTAGTGTACGTGTGTAATCTGCTACCATTTACAGAAGTACGACTGATCCAATCGCAAAAAGGCAAGTCTCTTATCTACTGCGGCGGCTTTACCTTCTACCTCCCTCGTCCATATGAAGCTGTGACCAGGAAGAGGTGGTACTGCTCCACAGGCAGAGCTAAAGGATGCCCCGCTCACATCATTTGTCAAGATAGTAAGATTATATTGATAGACAACCACCACAACCATCCACCTCCTGAAGGTCGGCCGAACTGGTACAGGCCATTTTGTCAGTTAAAGTAGGTTATCGCTGACCTTAGGGTCTGTTCACACATGGGAGTCCGTTTTACCGGTACGTTTTGAACGGATACGTCATAAATTAATGCTCTTTTCACACATAGGCACCGTATAACTTACAACGGATCCGTCATTACTGGATGCGATGTTCACACATAGGTACCGTATAGCGTACACCCCGCATATACCGCCCGCACGCACACAGTATCTATCCGTTATAATTCTACGTATTTGTATATTTTTACAGTGAACAGAGCATAATTTTATGACTGATCCGTTAAAAACGTGCCGGTAAAACGGACTCCCATGTGTGAACGGGCCCTGAACCGGCCGTGAACGGGCCGTTAGTTACACATACCTACTGGAAACTTATGTACGTAATGTTATGTTATGTCAAATATAACTTTGGTCTCAGTTATAGTAATTCAATGACTGTTTGATGACAGTGGCTCTAAAACTTGTACTTAGGTACTTCTTACTTGGATTAAAAACATCCTTTTTACAGTTCTGTTTATACTTTGTATGGAATCTCATTTAAAGTAAATAAAAAAAATATTCATTGTGTAGAATATTTTATACGTAATTTATATGGTAATAATTGTCGTCTTGCTGATAAAGTATTGCTAGATACAAATTTTAACAAAAAACTAGGAGTGTCAACCTACATACGAGTAATTATATAATGTACCCAAATATGTAAAATTTTAAGTTTTCATAATTAAAATTTTACACATAACAATTCAAACTGTCTATTTATATGCGATGTAAATACAATTTTGAGTTATTCACCTGATTTTGTATGTTATGTTCCAAACCTTTATAGCTCTTCAATAAATGTATTTTGCCTCTGCATGAGGTGTCCTGGACAACTATTGAGCTCATACACATTGATCGTAAACTGAAGTTACTGTTTTATGTTGCGTCAATGTCAGAGACTCTATGGGTGCTTAAAAAACTCTTGACTCTCGAGTTAGACCCGCTCACAAGATATGAAGAAAGTGGTTTATTGTACAATAATTATGAGCACGCACTATACATTTCTTTATTGTATGAAACGCAAATTTATTGAACTTTCTGCCTAACTACCAATTTTCCGTGAACTACAATTAGTGACGTTTAAAGCGAAAGTCAACATAAAGAATACTCTTCAAATTCACAAGTTTCATTTATTCTTTCCTCTTGAATGTTACAGTTATCTAGTCAATACAGCATCACAATGTAAAAAACCTTCACTTCACAAGCGTAATAAATGTACATAATTAGTTATGTTAATAAATTAAAATTGAGAAATGTACATGTAGGTGACATGCCAAAATATAATTAAATTCTTATAAATATAATTTATTATTATGAGTGAATATAAAGGTTAATTCAGTACACATCATTATGAGTTTTTGTGTGTTGCTACTAGATTTAACGATCTATTGTGTATTTATTATAAAAAGATATTGTATAGGTGGACTTTAAGTTAATTATTTGATTTATTTTACGTGCATGCATAATAACTAGCACGCCCACCAACCACTAATAACAAAACCTGCCCTGGTAGACAGACTTTGTTACTCAACCACGTGTCGGCGGTAGTGGCTTACCATCTCATGTCATTATTTTTTTGGTTCGGTTACGTTTCTATTTTATCAATTATTCGTAGGGTGAGGTATATTCTTGTTCGTATCTAATGTGCTGCATTTTACAGAGGTGCGACTAATCCAATCGCAGAAAGGTAAGACTCTTCTCTCCTGCGGCGGCTTTACCTTCTTCCTCCCTCGTCCATATGAAGCTGTGACCAGGAAGAGGTGGTACTGCTCCACGGGCAGACCTAAAGGATGTTCTGCTCTCATCATCAGTCAAGATAGTAAGATTATATTGATAAACAACCACCACAACCATCCACCTTCTGACGGTCGGCCAAAATGGTACAGGCCATTGCGTCAGTTAAAGTAAGTTATCGCTGACTAAGTTACACATGGGCGTTTTTCAAAAAGATGTACATAATAATATGCAAATTTGTAGCGTCCTAGAATTTAATTGCTCATAAAAAAATAAAATGAAGTAATTTCGATAAATAATTTATTTACGTGTATAATTATGATACATTAGTTTATAAATGTAGTTATATAAACAACCTAACTGTCATAATAACGACATTACGATAAAAACAAACAGCAAAACTGTGTAAAATTTACATGTCCCACGCACATTTTGTAACTTTGAAGCCGCCATCATAATATCTACAAATGATTGAGCGTGCTATTTTAAGCTTTGATCGATGTATGATGGAACCATTAGTACAATTAAATGCTCTATACAGTCGAAGTTACCAACAAAATAGCTCAAAATAATGTTTAATTCTTGTCCCAGTAATATTGATAACCTGGAATTCCGGTAATAGTCTCGGTCATTTTTAGACACTTAAGATTTTTTTTGCACTAAATCATTGTTATTTTTTTCATTCTGGTGACTTTGGTAAGCATAACGTAATAGCCGCCATTTTGTTTCAAACTCCAGTGTCAAAAATCTGTGCTTAAAAGTGGTCGCGTCACGGTGGATCCAATTTGAAGTTCCAGATAGCAACACGATTTTATGAGGCAATGCAAGTTATTGTATTATTAACTGTAACACAATCACATTTTATTCTATGAAGTATTGTAAAATAAAACCAAATTAGTAATAAAACGAACAAAACAGTTATAATTATTGTTTGAAGGTAAGAAGTAGTGGATTCGTCACATCAAGATAGTCACGTGATGTATATCCGGAATCATTTTGTGACGCACTGGAACTATTAAGCTGGACATACATTTGATCGTGAATAATAGAAAAAAAACGTATTCGAAATTAATTGATGCTAAAATTAGCCATGTAATGGTGTGTATTGTCAATACTTGATTTACTGTTCTTAGATTATTAACTTCTACGGAACGAAATAAATATAAAGGATTTAGGGTGATATGTTGTTTGTTTCATGTGGATACAAATTATGTCTTAAAGGGCTTGATCGATTTAGAGTTTTATTTTATAGTTTTAAAAATAGGATTTGTTTGCATATCAGGCGTGAACCGCCTGACAAAGGTATAGTATGGTCCCAGACAGCCCCTGAATAAGCGGCCTACCTGTACATGTACTTTTTTACATGTCTCTGGGTTTGCAATATGTAGGATTTATGTATTATATTTTCAATAATAACTTTATTTTGTTAATATAATATTTCTAATTATTTCAGCTAAAATGGCCCTAACAGGTGCAGAAAGGGCTAAAAGATATCGAGAGAAACTAAAACAAAACCCCGAAAAGTTTGAAGAGGAGCGAAAAAAGCAACTAAAACGAGTTCAAAATAATAGGAAAAAAATTAATGAATTGACAGAAGAAGATAAAGAACGTAGGAGAAAAACATGGAGAGAAGAAAAGAAAAAACAAAAACTGAAAAAGAAAAAAGAAGTTCACCAAAATCTGAACCCAGCGAATATATACGTTTAAAAATTCGTTACAAAAAAATATGCAGGAATTATCAGCAGCTCTAGCAAATATTCATAAACAGAAATCAAAACATGAATAAATAAGTAAAAAAAAATTACCGTGTAAACTTAGCTCACGAAGCTAAGGTTTGTGAACTTCAAACAAAAATAGATAAGCTTACTGCGCGTCAAGAAAATTTGGAGTTATCACTGCGAAAAACTTACGGAACTGCTCATTCCTTACCAGCAAAAAGACTTCTCAAATCTATTGCCATAAATCAAGTAGTCAAAACAAATAGATCAGTTAAAGCTGTTGCTACTTGCTTAGGGCTAAAGGGGCGCATAAGACAAAGTAAGAAAAAGACTGTATTAAATAAAAAGATCCAAGATGTAATGAAGCATTTTTATATGAGAGATGATATAAGCCGGAACACTGCCGGGTAACGCGAAACAAGAACTAGAGGAAAAAAGAAGATGCAAATAAGATATTCGACTGACACATCACAAAATGTATACGGAGTTTACAAAGAAGAAGAGGGAACACACAGTTTCACTACCTTCTTAAAGCTCTTCAATAAATTTATTTTGCCTCTGTATGAGTAGTCCTGAACTATTATTTTTTCTCTTATAAACTTAATTCCTTATTTTATTATCTTCATCACCGAATTCTTCAAAGATTTTTTTTGTGAATCTATTACAATGTGTTTAAATTTTCAGCAATGTTTGTAAGATCAGCGAGAGGGCGCGACCAAATTATTTACAACGGATACAAGTTTTACAAAGAGTATGGTTCAATAGATTCTGATAAGCATACTAGATGGCGCTGTACCAAAAGAAAATGCAAAGCGTATCTACGGACAGTCAACAGTATAATATTACAAGCATATGAAGAGCATCATCATGAGTATATGTAACTGTTGTGTAAACATAATTAACTAAAATCTATCAATTTTCAAGATAATAATCGGTTCTTACTGGGTTCGCTTGCTCTATCGTAAACCACCATGATCGCTTAGATATGTTCATTAGGCAAAGCGAAGCCAAGTGAATTCAAATGAAGCAATTGGTTTTTATAACCAAATCTTCGTAGTAAAAACAGACATACTTAGGAACACTATCAGATGTCAAGCGTAAGTCTAAAAGGCAAAAAAGTAGCAAACCATTATAACATGTCATTATCGACAGTCTATTCATACGTTGTGCTTGATAACTGAACATTTTGATTTATTAAATGCGATCTTGAGTGGTGTGGGGTACATAATTATAAGATGGATTGTAAATCATATGTTTGTAAAGTACATTGAGGTTCTTGTTATGTACAAATGTGTAAATTGTACATAGATAAATCAGATAACTGGAGGATAAATAAATATGCATCAAATCAATGAATATCCGATTATAAGTTTCTCTGTTGGACAATACGAAATGAATTTCATTGATCCTTTTTACTTTTATATTTTTTAGTTTACTTTCTCCCGATAATTATACAATGAATCAAATAATATCTATTACTTATGAGCGTCCGTCTTCTTGTTTGCCTCGAAAATAACCCGATATTCCTGGTAGATATTTGGAAAGTTTCTAAACAAACTAACTTTCCTCATTCTTTCAAACGGAAAGTCATTCATTTAATGTTTTAAATATCAGCAGTATCTTAATATTTTCAGGAAAATATTTCCCAGCGCCATATTTCTACGTAAATAACAAAGGCAAGAACATGCTTATAATTGACGGCATTCGGTATCGAATCAACAAAAACTGCCACGGGAAAGTGAGGTGGCGATGTGCCAGTCATGAGAGGTTCGGGTGTCGAGCCAAAGTACATACTGTAGATACTGAAATAGTTTACTTCGTAGATAATCATACGAGTGCTGATACAGTCCCAGCAGATCAAATTGAGATGAGCTACTAAGCAGGAACCTGTCAGTCAAACAATCAAATATTATTTCTTGTTCGCCGTAATTTAATAACATTTACATCAAAAATTAACTTTTAACCATATCACTGAAATTTACACTAGTTTCCTTGAAAAAGATATCAAGCATACTAGTTGGTGCAAGAAATCAGTAACGCTGGCCGTATCAAGTTTAAAGTGATGATAAATAACATGAAATGAGTTTAACTGTTGATTTAGTTTATATTTATTGCAATTCAATTTATTAAATATTGCTTTTTATAAATACAGTAGGTAGACCGCATTATTTCAATTGTGTGATTGTTAGGTTAAATGATATTACCGGGAATTAATCTACCGATAAGGAATGCGTGATATGATGCATGATAATGTTATATTTAGCTATTTTAGTGCATTCTTTTATTGAAGATAAGTATTTCATTGTGAGAGTGAAGGATAAAAATAGTAAATAAATTCAAAATACGACAAATTGTTTTTTTAGATTTAAGTTATTGTCTTCTTCTTTATTTTTGTTGACACGATAAAGCTCTGTAATGTTGACGCAATTCTAGACGGTTGTTTTATTTTATTTAATATTATATGTTTGTATAGATTGTTCGTGAGACGGTATAGGTCGGACGGTAGTACGACGGTAGGTAACATGCGTTTGAGGTGAGTGGATGTTTGTTAGTTTATGCGTGCAAACAAAAATGTTGCCATTTATCTCGAAAGCCACAAATCAAGTCAATCAAGTCTGATCTTAATTCGGATATCTTATTTTTCTAGGTTACGGGTTTATTGAACCAGTTATCATCAAAGGAACCAAAGGAAACGACATCCTTATTTATGACAATGTCAGATTCAGAGTGAATGGACCGAGAGATGGTTGCAAAGTGAGATGGCGCAGCACAAGCCACGCTAAATACAGGTGTAAAGCCTCACTTGTGACCATCGATCGAGAAGTTATTGCATACAACAATACTCATACTACTTATATACTGTCTTAGGTGCCAGTTCACCAGTGCCTAGAATGGTTAATTTAGCCAATAGATACCACAGTAATGCAAGTGACCTAGATATATTTTGTGAATCTGTATCCAAATTCAAAATGCATGTGACTTCTGCGCTGAGGGCCGGTGAGGCCCACACCTAAAACTAAACTATTTTGTTTATAAAAACAGATAATTCCTTGTATATTTGCTAAATGTACTGTAGTTTTAAATCCATGACTTGTTGAGTTCCTAAACAACAATGTTTTCTACTTATTGTTTTCAACTAGGATTAGTTTGTAAATATATTTTCATTATCTTTATGTACTGTAATAAAAATAAAATTGTGCATGCTGTGCTTAGCTTTAATAGGTAATACATTTTGTTTATATATAAAAATACTAGTGTAAGATAATTGTATTAATGTTATTACCAATGTTAAGCCGAAATAAATAAAATAAATATAGATCGTAATGATTTTTATTAAGAAACTAGCAAACCCCTATCAGCGATGGCGCTGTATGTAAAAAAAAATCCCTGTTTTCCCGCTTTTCTCTTGAAAATTTTCCTGAATTTTCTTTGTTATAAACCTCACGGAGCCCAAGACCTTTCCAACGAATGCAAAAGCGTGGAATCGGTTCGTGTGTTCTGGAGTTATAGCGTCAGGAAGGAAAACCCGAGTTATTTTTATATAGTAGATGAAACAACTTTTTCACTGACGCTGGTAACACTTGTCAACTTATATCATTATCGTGTATTGTATGTTTAGGGTTTAATTACATCATCATTATGTCAGTAAGTGGAGTGTAATAAAATAGTTTAAATAGTTTAGCTTCAACGGAAGTGAGTCAAATTGAACTTGCTACATTATAAGTCAAGGTAAATAAACACTTTTAAAAATAAGACTGATGATCTTTAGTTTTATTGTAATTTTTAGAATTAAATTGAGTACAATAAGTCAATTAAAACATTTAAATTAAGTAATTTTGGTTGCAAAGGTTAGCCATCGCGATTCAACGTGGCAACGCGGCGAGCGTAAATCCTTTACAACGTAAACTTTGCAACGGGAGCGATCCGGGGTGGGCTCTTCTATAAATTTTTGTTTATTTTATTTTGCTTCAAATTTTATTTTATTTATATTGTATTTATGTAGATATCTATGGTTAAATATAGTATTTAAGACTTGTAAATAAATATTCAGTTAAATTGAAAGATATGTAACCAGTAATTTTGTACTTTCAGTACAATACATACGGTCTCAGCGCGGCAAGACATTGTTATGTGTAGACGGGTATACTTTCTGCGTTCAATCAACAAACATGGAAATTGGCAAGAGACGTTGGGTGTGTTCCACAAACACTCATAAAAAGTGCCGAGCGACTGTCCACACGGTTGGAGATATGATTGTAAAACTTAATAACCAACATAATCATGCTAACTGCGCAATAAAGTATCTCGACAAGTGAATGCAACTAAATTTATTCGTGGTTTCTATTGAAAATAATCTTAATATTTATAGATTCCTTACACACGGAAACAAAATTCCGTTTTTATTGAACTCATAAATTAAAATATGTTAACGACTGAACTTGGCAGATTTTTTCTTTAAATCTACGTTCTATTTACATTATTTTCTGGTATTTTTCTTTCAGTAAAATACATACAATCTAGTCGTGGTTCAACCTTATTGAGTGTCGATGGCTATACTTTTTGTACAAAGAGAACAGCGTTCACGAATCTAAAGACACGCTGGGTTTGTTCCACACATAGTAATAGAAAATGCCGAGCAAGTATCCACACTGTGGGAGAAGTTGTAACTAAAATGTATAACATACATAATCATAACCGCCTTTGATTTTATGATGCGTTCCGTCACCCAACTGCGATCAGTGTGGTAAGACAAAAGACGTGAATCATATACTAATGGAGTATATGAGGAACCAATCTGGAATGTGAGAGCCGCAGATCGTCCAAGAACCTTGGCATGGTTTTAGTGGGATCGGATTAGCTAATTAATCTAGTTCTTGCAGGTACGCAAGGAGCTGTTTTCCCTCGATGTGTGTAAATCGAGTGGGCCAGATGGAATCCCGGCTATCGTCCTCAAGAAGTGCTGTCCAGAGTTAGCTCCAGTCTTAACGCGTCTATTTCGTCTCTCTTACGCCACGGGCCTTGTTCCATCGGCCTGGAAAGTTGCACTTGTCCACCCTATCCCTAAAAAAGGTGATCGTACGAATCCGTCTAACTATCGCCCTATAGCTATTACATCCCTTCTCTCCAAAGTAATGGAAAGGATTGTCAATTCGCAGTTGCTTGGATATCTAGAGGAGCACCAGCTGATTAGTGACCATCAATACGGCTTCCGTCATGGACGCTCAGCTGGTGATCTTCTAGTTTACCTAACGCATCGATGGGCAGAGGCAATTGAGAGTAGGGGTGAAGCACTGGCCATTAGTTTAGACATCGCGAAAGCTTTTGATAGGGTGTGGCACAAAGCACTTCTAGCCAAACTTCCCTCGTACGGACTACCTAACGGCCTGTGCACGTGGGTGTCAAGCTTCCTATCTGGTCGTACTATTAGTGTTGTAGTCGACGGATCACGTTCCGAAGCTAAGCCGATCAATGCTGGGGTCCCGCAGGGTTCCGTGCTGTCTCCTACGCTATTCATTCTGCATATCAATGACATGTTGCAGATTAGTAATATTCATTGTTATGCAGATGATAGTACGGGTGACGCATGTTACCGTGGAGCAGATGCAAGCTTGTGTCTGACATTGAGTCATCCCTGGAGAAAGTCTCTCACTGGGGTGATATAAACTTAGTCAATTTTAACCCATCTAAGACACAAGTGTGTGCATTCACCGCTAAGAAAACACCTGATGTTGTAGCGCCACGTTTTCAAGGTGTTTCCCTCACGGTATCCAAGAACTTGGAAATCCTTGGGAAGGATATATCGAGCGAGGTCCAATTTAGGGGACACATCGAGGCTAAGGCAAAATTAGCCTCTAAAAAACTCGGTGTACTTAACAAGGCGAAACGTTACTTCACGTCGGGTCAACGGCTTCTACTTTATAAAGCACAAGTGCGCCCTCACGTGGAGTACTGTTCGCACTTGTGGAATGGTGCACCGAAATATCAACTAGATCCCCTAGATTCTATGCAGCGGAGAGCCGTCCGAATTGTCCATGATCCCAAGCTGACAAAAAAGTTGGAGCCGTTGAGTCTCCGTAGGGATGTGGGATCCCTCTGTATCTTTTATAGGCTCTTTTTTGGGGAGTGTTCTAAAGAGCTTTTTAATTTAATTCCGGCAAATCATTTTCATCACCGGACTGCTCGGCACCGTGAAAGAGCTCATCCTCACATCTTGCAAAATTGGAGCTCCCACACAGTCCGTTTCATGCGCTCGTTTCTTCCGCGAACTTGCAAGATGTGGAACGATCTACCCCCTGAGGTCTTTCCACGGAGCTACAATATGGGGAGATTTAAAAAGGGTATTCACAAACACCTCTCTAAGCTGGCAAAGTCCTGCAGCACCTCTGGAGTTGCAAGTGTCCATAGGCGACGATGATTGCTTACCATCAGGCAGATCGTCTGCCTTTTTGCCACATTTTTAAAAAAAAAAAAAAAAAATCTAGTATTATAAGAATATTGAGTAAATGTAATTGTTATTAGGCTACGGTGGGGCTGGCATACGTGATTAGTTTAAAGCCCCTAAATTTCAATTGAATAAAAAAAATCATAGACGGTTTGTAAGTTTATTTCTTAACTAACGCTGCTTGCGGTGTTATTTGTGTAACTGTATACTAAACAATAAAATGTACGCTTCTATCTTTTGATGACTAAGCATATTTTTATTTCAATATTCATACTAGTTAAAAGGTATTGTAATTGTTACACATTTTATTTTACATTAAATAGGCTTACGTTTGACGATAGCCTGCCTGATGTTAAGCACCACCAAAGTCTAAGATGTAGCACGCTTGCCTAGAAGAAACCTATTTACTCTAGATTTGAAGACCCCTGGGTTATAATTTTCTGGGAAGATTATTATTTTCTTTTTTATTTATTTTTTCACATATGTCAAGTTAAAAAAACATATGGTATGTACTTACTCGTACCATGCTTTAAGACATAAATATGAAAAAAAAGAGACAGCTGTACTAGAGTGAAACGGCACGCCATACCAGCGTTGCTGACAAGATCTGTCTTATACTTTTTTCAGAACCATTAATAAAACTAAATAAATACCGTTTAGGAAAAGGGGCAAAGAAGAGAAACTGTGTTGAATGTTACCAAAAGCTTTGGATATTATAAACAAGTCGCGAAAATGCCACAAAAGTAAAATAAAAAAACTAACTAGGTATATGTAACAGATGTAGAAGGAACTTCTGTTTGATTTGCTTTAATGAAATACATTAATGACCATTAATTAATGTATTGCATTTTATCCTCTTATCAAAACAATTGATATCTGATTTCTTCATATCAACCTAAAATATTTCTTTGTTTTTAGTTATAGATTCTTCACTTGTCCACGCCAGCCGTCATTTAAAAAATATGCTTTTTCTTACATGAAACTATGAAGAAAGCACCGTAACCGGTTTTTATACGCCTCACGCTGCCACTATTGTAGTTTTTGTAAAATGCGTACTGTAGAAATGGAAAGAATAGAAATAAAATGTATCTTTTCAAAAGTGTTCATGAGAACAAATCTAATCGTTTATTTTCTTTTCAGTGAAATACATTACGTCTAAGCGAGGTAATACATTGTTAAGTATTAATGGATACACATTTTGTAAGCGGTACACGGGTAAACTAACCGAAAAGATACGTTGGATCTGTTCCACTCACAACCACAAAAAATGCCGAGCTGTGGTCCAGACTATTCAAGGCGTTATTGTACAATTGTATAATGTACATAATCACGTATTAGATTATTAAGATCAAGATTTCGGTCGATCGCTTTCAAAGCTACTTTAGTCTATGTATGCTTCATCATGCACCACACACACACACGCATACATTTACACAGTCAATCGTTTACACACGAATATACATCACACTATCTATAACGTATTACACACCATCACAAACACTCTCAATGGTAAGATATTTACATTTTATTGTCACTTTAACTACCTTAACTTTTTAAGTTTTTATAGTCAAATTTCATGTGCTCGTTATTGTACACCCCGTCTAGTCTTTTTGTATATTTTCCTCTCCATCCTACGGTTGCCTGGAAGAGATCGCTTTTAGCGATAAGGCCGCCATTTGTGGCATTAGTTTTAATTATTTGTTTTTCCGATTTGTATTATGTTTTTATGTGTGTCCAATAAAGCATCAATCTATCTATCTACCTATATTAAGAGTTTAACTAGTTACGGTATAATCTTGGGTAGCAGTTGTTTAAGATTAGAAGCTGGTTTGGTAGGTATAGAAAATGTTGTTTTTAATCCGTAGATAATAGAGTACATTGACACATTATGTTGATTCTTGGTTTTGTGTATAGATGGTGTAAACTTAACTTATTAACATAGCTTATAGGTTGTTGTGGTTAGATTGTTGATGTGTAGTATTTTAATAGTCTGCGTAAATGTCCTTTAAATGTTTCCCGAGTGAATACGATTAAAAAAGTACATATGTACATACAAAAGTATGTATGTACATACTTGATAATGTGAATTATATTCCAACTATTTAAAGTCTTTTAAATGTTGTATATCTCATTATTACTTAACATTAAATCATGTATTCGATGTGACTTTATTTTTTTTTGTCTATATAACTTATGAATAGGTACGTTATGAACTCTTATGATCAACTAAGGTTTAGAGTTAGTATTTTTCAGTGTACATAGGCTACGTGTTAATTTCATTTTAGTATTAATAAGTTACTGTTTTGTAGGCTATTTTACAATGTCATCATAGAATATGAATACAACGAACAAAGTATTTCAAGTATAATTAAATTGATTTCAGCAAAATATATAATATCCCAGAAGTCCGGGAACACTCTACTAAGCATCGATGGATATACGTTCTGCATCCAGTCCAGGGCGGTAGACACCAAGAAGATCAGATGGGTCTGCTCTACGCATAACCATAAAAAATGCCGCGCAAATGCACATACGGTCAATGACATGATTGTGAGGATAAATAATGTGCATAACCACTTGCGATGAAATAATTATATTATTCCACGAGCAAGCAGCTACAAATGTACGTACTCGTTTTGCAAACAATTTATGCAAAATACTTACAATTTAAATCTGTATTTAGTCGTGACAGCCTAGTTAGCAAAGCTGTGGTCGAAGCAAGAACAAGCCTGAACATTAAAAAGAAACATTACAACTGCATAGTCTTGTAAGTGAATTAATGCTAATTGTCTAGTATATAAACGTAGTCCTTACAAACAAATTCTCATTAATTATATTATTATGTTACATAAGACGATTCTATGATCTGCTATGAAATATTCAGCGAATGTTTAGCTATTGCTCATAAATCAATTGTCTGTATTCGAATCTTTGTTTATTTGTGACCTTCTTCAGTATAACAATTATTCCCATAAAAGCTAACAAAACTTCATTTTTAACCAATTTGTGGAGAGAAGTTTCTCAAATACTATGTACCTGTGAACATATATTATACTTCGGGTCAACCGAAGACGATTATATTGTTTACTCAGCAGCAGTCCGTGGAACTGTGCTGCCACTGTCATACATTTAGAACAATACAAACAATTTTTTTTAGCAATATAATAGTTTTTTTTTTCTTATTTCAGCACATTTTTCTCTATCAAGACGAGGCAAGAAGCTTATGTGGATCGATGGCAAATCATTTAGATTTAAATCGAAATGTGGTCCTGGAGCAAGATGGGTCTGCTCTACACATAATGGTAAAAACTGTAAGGCTGTGATTAAAGAGATTGATAATACAGTTTTTAAAATTATCAGCGACCATAACCACTAAACCACAATGATTTAATTTTTGCTCCCATGAATTTAGTCGGTGTGAGTTCGTTTGTTTACTATATTCAAGTTCTGTAATTGTTGTTCACGTGAAATTTTAGTTCTTAGCTTAGTCGAGTTTTTTTATAAGGGATAGTTTTGCATTTGGCTACAGCCTATTACTGCAGCGTAGGGTGTTACACGCTCACCTAGAACGTACTTATTTACTTTAGATTTGAAGAACCCTTTATTGAATTTATTTTTATGTAAAAAAATCATCGAAACACTCTTTTTGTACAATATATGAATTTACAAACCTCAAATATAAACCTTGATACTTACATAATCCCTAAATAGAAACCAATACATTGGTACTTACATCTGTGTACTAGGATCACAGAAATCTAAATAAAGAGGTACTAGAAGTCGTATAACCGCATGACCTTGTCGCCACACTGGTGGTCCACAAACCACCAGCGCTATTTCAAGCTCAAATTTACATTTAGTATAGCTCCGAACGCCGTACGAGAAACAACTGTTGAAAATGGTGTGTTGCAGCATTTCTCATTGAGGAAATTTATCAAAAACCTGTAATTTTACAAATAAAAGGATTACCTTTCACCGGTAAGTCTTAAATATCTAAAATTACTATGTTTTTTTAATAATTTAAGTATTACGTGAACCGGTACCACTGTTTCACAATCTTACCGTATTAAACACTGCGTAAAAAACCATTGCTGCATTTCTTTACCAATACTCAAACCGTTCATAGGCGTAAAAAGCAATGTAATACAAGACGCACGCACGCAACGAGGCCGCTCCCACAGTCTATGGATGATATTACCGTGGCCGTGAAATAGGGATGGGACAGTGCCGTGCGCGTCCATCGGTTGGCTTAGCGTTTCGAATTTAATTAGCCCGATGGTATTGTTATGTGTAGAAGTAAACATCTTCTTTTATTTTAATATTAACGCGGGGTGCTATGTAAAATCGACATTTCATAAAAATCAAATAAAATAGAAGTATTTAAGATAGAGCAATTTTTTCTTAATTCGTATAATTTTGAATCAGTGTTAAGACAATAAAAAACGCCAAAACACGATTACGTATACTTTGCTCGTAGTTTTATTTTTTAATAGTTGTTTTGAAAAAATTTTTTTGTCCTGATGTAGTACATAAATTTAATCCAATTTAATTATATCTAAAAGATAATGTTATTATATAGAGGTGTAAAAAGCCATAAATAGAATATTCTGAATTGCTGATTTTATTCTATAATACTATATTTTTTAGAGATCATAATAAATTTATTACAATAAACGTTAAATTATTCGAAATATAGCCCATTTTAATTTTGTCAAGCACTAGCGTACATGGGTTTTTTGCTAGTGTAGTAGTGAGTTACAGTACACGCTTTTTATCAATGTGTGAACACCAATCATAGCGCAAGAATTTGTGTGTGAGTTTATTTGTGTGCGTGAATTTGCGTTTGGACATAGCTGTATAAGTAGTTGTGTTTGACCTCTAAGTTCATTTCTGGCGACATCGGTTTCGGAACAATATTGCACTAAAGGCCCTTCTAATACCTGTTTATTTAGATTTCTGTGACTAAGATAGTCTTTATATGACATTTTATAAGTTGATAATATTTTCTTAATATATTGTACTAACGTTTAAATGACATATTGTAAAAAAATATTATAATTAAATAATAAATGTTTATTTCAGTGTCATACGTCATGTCGGCGCGTGGTAATCCGTTAGCGTACATCGATGGATACACGTTTACTATGCAAACATCGAAGGGTGTCAAAAAACGATGGGGTTGTTCCACACATGTAACTAAGAAATGCACAGCCAGTATCACTACGATAGAGGACGTCGCCGTCAAAGTTAATAACAAACATAATCACGCTCCTAAATATATGAGATGATACATACAAACATAAACTGTAGTGCCAGGCGTGGTGAATCTTATGTCAAATATATGCGCAACGTGTATTCACTAACTATAAAACCAGTGTAAGTAAACGTAAGGTTGGGTTTCTAGAAACCTTCATTTTGTTTGAAATCTAGCAATTAGGAGGATACATATACTTAATTTGTTTTTTTTTTAATCTCTTACTACAATTGGTATGATATCTCGGCGGACGATGCATCCTAATTGATGAGATTTAAATTAATTTATTTCTAAGTAATTATTATGATTCTCTTACATCGAATATCTATAGTTTGACATGTAACTTTAAATTGTGAACAATTATTTTTCAATCTATCTAACTAGCCTAAAAATTTCATAGTGGCTACCAGATTTGTTTGCCAAGAACAAATTTAAATAAAGTCAGCTAATATCTGTTTGTAATATATTGTTTTGAGTGTATTCTTTGTATCCACATGCATATTAATATCACAAACAGATACATACAACGAATTAAATTAAATGTTCTGATAAAGCAATTTTTTAATACATTTCCACGCGCTGTCATTTGTTGAATTTCAAATTTTCAGCCCATAACGACGCGTTGGAAAATGATTGGTATGGAGATCGTTTTTCTAAAAACATGATGATTACAATTCTTTTTTTACAAATTTCTGTCCAAACTATATAAGGTATTTTTGCCTTCTCGCAATTACTGTCTTAATTATTATTTCAGTGTCATATGTAAGGTCGATACGTGGTAACCCGCTGATCCGCGTCGACGGATTCACCTTCACTTTACTAAGATCAAGCGGCAACAAGAAGCGCTGGGCGTGCTCCACTCATGTCAATAAGAAATGCTCTGCAAAGATACTGATGATAGACGATGTCATCTGTATATTAGATAATAATCATAATCATCCTAAGAAGTTGAACAAGAGCTATAAATGGTTTGTACAAGACAACATTCAATGGATATAGACAGCTCTCAGTTGAAAGTGATTCTCCCTAGGGATGAAAAGTATTACTTTCAACCCGCTCCTCAGGCAACTTCAGACCTACTTTCAGAGTATAAGTAATGAAATAGTACATTTCATACGTATCAGCGTTAATGAGGAATCAGGACATTTTTGTATGAGGTCTCAATTTTCACAGTTTCATTAAACGTTAAGACTTCGTTATAATTATCAAACTAATTATGCATAAGTATTGTAAGCATATCATTTTATGACTGACAATGTATAAAACTCACCTACTTTATAATGTGAATAAATGTAATATTTCTTACATTTTTTTCTTATGATATATATGCATATAAATAATAAATAAATAAATAAAAATTTCGTTTATTGCTCGAAAAACATATATAATATGTAATGTTATTATTTCCAGATCTATGTATAGGTGATGTGTTGTCTGACGTGTACATAACAAAGACTGGTAAAGGTCACAGGCGACTCATTAGCGCCGGCTACGACTACCATGTTGCTGAGAGATATAAGAATGGCTCCATCCGCTGGCGATGTGCGAAAAGAAGTATTCGTTGTACAGGAACCGTTGTAGAAAGAAAACAAAACATATTCATTATAAAACGACTTCATAACAACTATTGCATCCCAGACTTCACTAGAGTAGAACTCGATGTACAGTTGAGAATTTGTGTGAACCGAGCACTCACTGATAGGCGAGTCCCGACAACCACTTTGTACTATGATTTCCTCAAAGCTCTGAAAGCTAAAGGAGACAATCACATTGAAGCTGCTTTAAGCCTAGCTTCTTTCAGGGACTTAATAAACAGGTCGCGAAAGAAGCTAGGTGGCGGTTATATAAATAAAGAATCTGTTGCTTAAATAATATTAGAGGGTCTTGAAAATGGTCCATAATAGTAATAATTTATTTAATCGTACCATTTTTACCGAAAAAAGTTTAATATACTTTTAGTTTGGTGAAATACGGCAAATGAAAACGTCACTTGTATGGTGCGTCTGTACTGTCAATATGTACCAATCCAGGAACCAAACGAGTGTTGAATATTGAATAGGATTCTTTCCTTCTAATTGTCATCTGTAAAATAAAACATCGTTTATCGTTGTCGTTTTAAATTTTGACGTAGTTTTAGTAAATAAAATGGCAAATTTTAACAAATTGAAACATAAACTATGTTTCAATTTCATAAAATGTTGAGATTAGTTATTTCTCATTTCTTGTTTAAAACACTGTTTGTACTAAAATACTAGTAAACATTGAGAGAGTGGTGACATTTACATGCTGAGTTGTGGAAAAGTTTTAAACAATTGTAATACAAGATAACTTTTATAAAATAGTGTTTATTCAGTAAAACTAATATAAATATCTTTAATTGTATGATACTGTCAATAATTTAAATAGGATAACGACATTCTGACGACAGAAAGTTTTCTTTCGAATATAGATCCGCCAATCAAATACACCTAAATCGACATAAGCCAGTTCTGTTGCAGTGCTTTGTCATTTCGGTAATAACCGTCAGATATTAACAGACTTTTTTATTTTCAGTTTCGTTCAAACGCTCCCGTCGTGGTAAACTACTGCTCTGCGTGGATGGCTTCTCTTTCAACCTCAAGCACAGTCACAACAATAAAAAGCGCTGGGTCTGCTCCACACATAATACCAAGCACTGCAAAGCTGTGGTCCTCATGTTAGACGACATTATACAATTCATTAACAATGAACATAATCATGGTACGCAAGATTCGAACAAGATTTCGAGTTTACAAGACGTTATATTTCCTATTACACAAAATATACAATAGGATAGTAATCCTTTTGTATATTTTGTGTAATAGGAAATAACCCCTATACCTATTTGTATATGTAATACGGTAAGTAGTAGTGCCGTATTACATATACAAATAGGTAGGTATATATCATACATAAACATACCTATGTAATACATACATGGTGTCGCTGTTTTGCGAGCAAAGTTTTATAATCGAATTATGTAGATTGGCAGTAATGGAACAACTAATTTATGTACAGGAACATGGAAGGGACAAAACACATCACAGACGGCGACACTAACAAAGTCCAAATAATAACACTTATATACACAGATACTTATCAACAAAAAAAATACGAAACATTCGGATAAATAAAACATTCCTTACTACTGAAAAAAAAAATACAATGGTTTTTCGATAAAAATAAAGTACCTACACATGATTTCTATTTTAAATACTTACTATTTTTTTCATTATAACTATGTAGGTACTAAAACTCAACTTCGAATATTGCACTTGAAACTACATACTATGATTACTAAAATAACTACGTTGTTACAAATACTGGTGTGTTTCTCTTTATAATTTTCGTGTGTGGTATTCTAATAAAATTACATTCATGTAATCGATGTTTGAAAATACACCCAATAATATATTATTTTTATAAGTAAATTGTTTGGGTTCGTCTTTATTTCATCCTTAAATACTTGAGGGTAGTCATCCTTTTCGATCCGTACTATTGAAGTAGATTTATTGACTTACAAATGGTATAGCATCGAAAAACCTATCTTTTTACCCTATTAAGTATCTTGTTCAATTTTATTCATTTCAGATAGCATTCTTTTCCATAGTAAGCATTCTAAGAAACCATTTCATAGACTTTTCAAAATGGACGGTCCTGTTAAAAAATTAAGACGAAGATGCAAACAGTGTTATAAGGATAACAAAATAAATTATAGCGTGTTTTATGCGACGCGAAAAACGAAGAAAGTGGCGACGTTTTGCATAGATTGTCCTAATAAACCAAGTTTGTGTTTGAATTGTTTTGATAAAATACATAGGTAATTAAGTGTTTACTGGTTTTCATTCTACAGATTTTTTCTGTTGATTACTTTAAAATAAATTTCTGCACAGGCGTACTTGACTTTAGAGTCACTTGTGGGGGTGTCGTTTCAGATAAAAATCTGTTCATTCGCCTGATGCATAATAATAGAAGCTATGTATTACCACATCACCTTTCATATCTCCCTGTTGCAGTGACATACATGACATCGCAGAATGGCAGACGCCTACTCTGCATCGATGGATTCACATACTACTGTCATTATAATAACGGAAACAACCAGCGCTGGGCGTGTTCCACGACTTCATCTAGAAGATGTTGTGCTTCTTTAATAATCTCTAATGACATAATTGTCAAAATTAATAATAATCACAACCACCCGACTCGTTATTTAATAGGTGTGAATATTATATTTATTTGCAAATTGTAGAAAATAATCTCTGGATCCCTCAGAAGTTGTTAATTTAGTTTCATTCGAAGAACACGTGAACTTGTTCTTATTTTTTTTAATGAGATAGGCTCACGCTTTTCTACAGCTTGCCTGATGTTAAGCAACGTGGTAATTTACGATCTTACGCCTACCAACAAGGAACCGGTTTACTCGAACCATTGTTACTGTTTGTTACTTGAACCATTTATGTCCGTTTTATGTATAAGATAGACTGCAAGTCCCCCTCACAAGTCATATGAATACCTTATTTATTTAGATTTAAAAAAACGAAATATTTTTAATGCCGGTATGCTGGGCTGAGCACATCTTTACCTTTAGGATTTTCTAAGTGTTAGAAGTTAGTATGTTGTTTTTCTTTTATTAATGGCGTTGTTATCAAAATCTGTCGTTATATATATAATTACTTAAAATTCTAAGTATTATAGTTCCCGTAAGGCATGATTTAATTTAGTTGTATTAACCGGCTAGCACTTACGTCAAACGAGGCGGCCAACCGGGACGCGCGTGCTGACTCGTCCTCCTGATGATGGAAACCTCAGATTTCCGAAACTTGTCGAGCTAATTTTTCGACGTAATTTTTGACGTAAGTGCTAGCCGGTTAATACAACTAAATTAAATTCTAAGTAGTTTTTCAATTTATTGTATTTCAGTTACGTTCACGAAATCAAGGAGAGGAAATTCGCAAATATGTGTCGAAGGCTACTCATTCTGCATTGAAAGAAGAACAGCCCTCAAAGAATTCTGGCGATGTTCTACACATAACGGTAGGGGATGCAAGGCTCGCCTTTGCATTGTACAAGGGACCATCTTATATATTAGAAACAAGCACAATCATTAATATTTATTGTTAAGATGCGGCGCAAGCTAATTTTCCTACAAAATTTTGTTATAATTTATTTTTAAGTAACATAGCAAAACATGCGGTAATTAAAAAAGTAGTTTATGCAACTGTCATATAATGATGGGTATTAAAACACGAGTGTGAGTTTATGAAACAAGCGCAGCGAGTTTCATAATAGTAACGAGTGTTTTAATACCCGTGTTATATGCAGTTGCATACACTACTTTATCCTCACTAATGCATTGATAATTTAATAAATTAAATTCAAGCCTACGTGTATTGTCACAGTGATTTTGCCGCCATTAAAATCTAACCAATGAGAGCGCAGCTGCGCGCATCAATAAAACGCGACCAACCTGATTGGCCCTGCAATCAGGTTGGTCGCGTTTTATTGATGTTATAATGAGATATTACGATATCGATGTGGATATTATACCATCATGTGCAATTGCTTAAATTGAGTGTTTTGTTGTCTGCGCTATAACAGTAGTAAATTATAAGTCAAGTATTGGAAACATAAGTAGAATGTTACAATATTAGTGTAGATAAAAATACTTATTAAAAGAAAGTCTTTCATAACTTTACATTACATTTAAGACAAACTATCGACATACGGATTGATTTAATAATTATCAACTACAGCATTTGACGTCCCATTACTGGGTATAGCAAGCACTATTTGCATGATTCAACGTAAAGGAATGTTTCGAGACATTTCACACAGCACTATCTTTCCCCATATTAAGCTAACTCTTGTGGCATGGGCACTATATAATACTTATGAACATATGTTAACATCTTCTTTTTATTTCAGTGATATTCACAAAGTCACAAAGAGGTAAACCGATGATATGTGTGAGTGGGTTTCGATTCCGTCTGTTCAGAACAACGGGAGCCGGTGGAGACAAGAAGCGCTGGGTGTGCTCCACACATCACGGGAAGAGATGTCGAGCCGGTGTAACTACTCTGAACAACACTATTGTTAAATTTGATCCGCGACATAATCATCTGTAATTAAGCAATCATTTATGTAAAAGCAAAAGCGGAATTTGTTGGTTTGTATGATCCGCTTTTACACCGCAGCGGATGATTGATACCGAGACAATGAGAACGAAACAGCAGAATCAAACATTGTTTAAGTGGCAAAAAATAATGCGTTAATACGTATGTACGTAGTACATGTACCAGATACTTAGCGATTTTCTGTTGTTGTACTCGTAAGTTCCATGTTCACGAGGAATCCTTACTACTCGGGTCGTCTTCCAGCCCCTGAGGGGGACTGGTAGGTAAGTACCTCGTCGAAGCGAACTTCTTTAGAGTGGATGGGCTCCGGGGCACATAGGCCCCAGGAAAATTCAGAGAGGAATCCTTGAAGCTAGTCATTAGATAGAATAATTTAATTTTTGTTACATGATTATTGCATATAATATTATAGGAAATACCTACAATAGAATACAATAGCACTGGACAGAAATAAATGGTAAAAGGGTAGTGAGACCTTTGCCCAATAATGGAGCAATGCAGGCTCTTAATAATAATATTTGTAGTAAAAATCATTCAAAAAGGGCATGCGGATTAATTCATGACATTATTAACCTATCGACCAATAATTCTACTTGGGGGCTCGGCGCGGGCGGTGCACCGACCAAATCAAAAAATGTGGCAATTCAATTATGTGTAGCAAATGTATAAATCAAGAACTATTCAGTTTGGTATTGTATAATAATAAAGCTGGTCAAGCGCTACATTTAAAAGTGTCATGTTACATAATATTAAAATAACAGCAAAAGTATAATCTTAGGCAAACATCTTGAGCCATGACCTTGAGTGCGCAGTAGACGATTTTTTAAGGTATCGTTGGTGGAAAGAGAGGTGTGCGGGGGCATTCTGTCAGAATGCGTCCCCGTGATTGGCCGATCAGTTGGCCCCTGTTCCCCGCGTTGCTCGCATGTTCCGCGAGCGTCTGACTACACTTGCGTGCAGTGTCAATAGGCTATTCCGAGTTTAGAAGTTTTGTTGCTAAAGTTTGTTTTTTATTGTATTATTGTTACTTTGTTTTAATGTGTTTTACCTACCAAAAACTTTTTTGGACAATGCCGCCAAAACGTAATACAGTTCTGAAGAAAAAAATTAAAATTATTTATTTTGTGACAAGAAATTACATACGTTTTTATGTTTATATTGTTGCGCAACTAGTGGCTTAAACTTGTCTAGTTTTACTTAAATAAACGACTTTACAGAATTTCACTTTATATTTTACAAACACCAACAATGACCAATAAAATATGTCCGGAAGTGTACATGCGCGAACTTACCCCCACTACGTCGACTTTGGCTCAAGATGTTTGCCTATACCTATAAGTAACGTATTCTAGCTATACCTATATAATAAAATTGTATAAACCAGCATAGTTGGATGTATCATATTGTGTTTATTTAGTTTCAGTTACAAGGTCCAGGCAAGGCAAGCTTCTGCTGTTAATCGACGGATATTCGTTTCGAGTTCACACAGATTTAGGGCCGAAGAAGATTTGGGTTTGTTCAACTCGCAGCAATAAGTATTGTAAAGCGCGTCTTACAACAGTAGACGATGTCATCATAAAACTTGCTAATCACCACACCCACGAAGCGGTGTATGGTGTCATAAATATTCCATAATAAATATTGGTTACTCACTACATTTATTAGTAACTAGCTGTGCCTGCGACTTCGTCCGCGTGGAATAGTTATTTTCGTCATTAATTCTTTGAGTTTTGAACTATTTTCGCAGCGAACGCAACGGAACCCGGGCTCAGAGATGAAAAATTTTCCCCGTTTTTTCTCACATTTTCCATTGTTTCTTAGCTCCTATTAGTTGCAGCGTGATGTTATATATTCTAAAGCCTTCCTCAATAAATAGTCTGTTCAACACAAAAATATTTTTTCAATTCGCACCAGTAGTTCCTGAGATTAGCGCGTTCAAACAAACAAACAAACATTTCAGCTTTATAATATTAGTATAGTTTTGATTGACGAACATTAGCTAAGCAGCTGATAACGGTAGGTACTTGTGCGGTTGTTTTATATAAGTACTTATATAGTAAGTGGTACGCCTGGTTGTAAGACGCGGTAAACTAATTCATCGTAGACGAATTCCAGAAAATGCAGGTTCATATCCTGTCGGTAGTAATTGTTTTCACTCATTTCTAAAAAAGTTGGTTTACCAAACTAATAAATTTACTTCAAAAATCCACTGGCTGAGTACGGGATCTATTGAGTTGAATGCTGCATATTATAAAATAATATTTTCAAACGTTAAACTTTTCACTGAATATCAAATGGCAACACTGTGGAATGGAAATACTGATTTTGATCAGCATTTTTTCGCTTTCCTAAACAATATTATTTACTTATTTTTTTAATTTCAGTTGTGTTCACCAAATCAAGGAAAGGAAAAGTTCTTATTGTTGTTAACGGATACTCATACTCTTGCCAAAGAGAAAATGGCATCAAGCAACGTTGGTACTGCTCTACACATCATTCGAGGAAGTGTTTGGCATCGTTGATAATAATAGATAACGTTATTGTTAAAATGGGCGCAAACCACAATCATGTACCACGCTCAAGTACTCAACATTAAACTATTTATCAATAATACAATAATATTATGTAATTTATTTCTCATACATAGGAGCTGATAACTAAGCATTTTCAATGTGGCTTTTCATGACCAATGTATTAGTTTCGTAATTTTTGAACAGTGTGTTTCACTGCCATAATATCAATACCATAATTAAATATTGTGTCTACCTAGTTAAATTTGATGCTAGCTATACATACTGTGTCTAGTGTATTATATTTCATTTTGACAGCCGCCATTTCCACACTGAAATGTAATGCGTGCACAAAGAATAAAAGTATGTTATCCATTATCTAGTACCCACGACACATGTGTTTGCTTAGTGTAGGGCTAGATGGCGCTGTGTGCAATGTCCCGTAATATTAATTTAATGCTGAATACCTAATTTACAAATTGGTTTACCGACTGATAATACTACACAATCATTTACCTATGTATGTACTTAATCTACAAATTATGTATACTTAGGTTAAGTATTTTTGTGTCAATAAAAATAAATTATTAATAATTATACTGTTTTTCTGGTCTCAGACAACGATCAAAACAAATTGTTCGTTTACTGAAGTATTTGCGCCGGTATTCCAAACATTTATGGTGTTTCTACACCTTAGAATGGTTGTCCACATCCAGAGCGGTGGTCTGCTCACCTATAGATACTTTACCCATATGTTAATTTGTCCATATAGAATGTCAATTTTGACAGCTGTCATTTCCACACATTTTCCGTGAAGTTAGTCATAATTATGGAGATGTCAAAATATTATGCTTGAAAGGATAATACATAAATAATGCCCAATTCCTTCAGTGAAGGTTTTAAATTGTTAATTAAACTTTCAGTTACATACAAGATGTCAAGAACAGGCAGAAAACTTATGTGTATTGATGGATACACGTACTTCTTACTCAAATCTGTTGGGTTTAAAGAACGCTGGGCCTGTTCCACACATCGAGGAAAGAAATGTCGAGCTAATATTACTGTGATCGGAAATCAAATAGTTCAAATAAACAAGGTTCATAACCACTAAACCGACATAATATGATTATCAAAAAATGGTGTAATGAATCTGAAATAAAGAACTTTTGTATTATTTATTTATTTAATGCATGCCATTTTATAAAGATAAACGCGTATTATTTGTTTTAATGGTCTGTTTCTTTAGCTTTCATACTGCAACGGCGAAATGAATCTTACTCGTAGTTATGCTGGACATCAATATGTAGCTAAGACGGTTTGCACTCACGTGTAATTCGCCTGTAATAAAAATGTGTCACGTAAATTTTAATGGTAAAGGTTCTGTTTGAGCAGATTTGTAGTTTGTAAAAATTCCGATAGATGTCGCTGTAGAGTCTTAAAACGCACAAACTCGCTGCTTGCCATTTCAGGTGTAAGAAAACTTGACAAAGTATCTAACGCAGTTGCTTATTGAAGTACTATTGTTTATTCATTGGTGTCGAAACCAGGGATGTGAAGTGAAGTGATGTGATGAGTATTGAATAATTGAATTGAACAGTGCAGTGCTAAAAGAACATTGAAAGAAAACTGTAAGTAGAGTGCAAAAAAAGTGGACATTTGAAAGAAATGGACTTTGGACTCTCAAACACTTAAAATAATATCGTCCTATTTTCAAAGACACAATAAAACAACAACTGTTGTGAGCATTACAAATTGAAGTAGTATTATATATTCAGTTTCTATGTTGGATATGATAATAGTAATTGTTTAAGGTCCTGAAAATAACATAGACTATTTTAAGTGAAACAACGCGTGGGAACAGGACAAAACAGGTTATTGAACATGTTTGAGTTATTATTTCACAAGACATCTAAACATATAAAACTCAAAGGTGACTGACTGACTGATATAGTGATCTATCAACGCACAACCCAAACTACTGCACGGATCGGACTGAAATTTGGCATGACTTTGGTAGATGTTATGACGTAGGCATCCGCTAAGAAAGGATTTTCGGAAAAGCCGCTTTTAAAGGGGTGAAATAGGGGATGGAAGTTTTATTTCTTAATGTGAGCGAAGCCGCGAGCACCCACTAGTTTCTTATATATTTGCAATAAGTGTCACTGTGCTGTACTACCAATAATGTAATGCAGCGTTATTATTTATCGATACGAGCACAGGTTACAGTTGAGTCCTACTTGAGTACTATAGACACTCCGAGCTTTAAAGACAACCTCGACATATTCATTAGCATAAATATGATATATTGTTATGAAGGCAAGGTTATAAGATTTTACAGAAATATTTAGTGAGGTAGTGAGTGTTTGGAGAAAAACAAAATACATAATTGTAATGCATAAATGTGCTTTAACTGCTTATGAAAGTTAATCAATGTTATTTATTTTTAGTTACTTACAAGTTATCGAAACGAGGAAAAACGCTCCTATGTTTGGATGGGTACACATATTATTTGTACAGGACTTTGGGATTTAGAGAACGGTGGATATGTTCCACACATCATAAGAAGAAATGCCGGGCGGCTATAAGTATTGTCAGCTCGATGATTATTAACCCTTAGCCACCTAACGTGTTTTTGAGTTACACTACTACCTAACGGCGGTCATGGTGACCGCTTAGTATTTTCTATGTTTTATATTTAAAAAAAATGTAAAATGATATAAATGAAAGACAGATCGTAATCTTTATTATTTTTTTATTATAATGATGTTAAAAAACTTTGAAAAAAAATATTCATACATATTAATAATCAATGCTTATAATTAACTTAGACATTTTAGTACAAAATCTAGGCATTATAAAAATCTGAGATCTGACTAGTAACTATGTCTGAAACCTAACTAAATCTTCTTATTTGTTGGTACTTTAATGTATAAACTACTATATAAAACTATTAATGGCACATTCAAACAACTTTTTTCATAAAATTACAATGGGTAAACAGTTACAATTTTTGACGACAGTTTACGCACATCTTTTGCGAGCACTCAACGCAAATGGGTGTCTTACATTGAAAACACATGTGATGTGTTTTGCGTTTTTTTTTAGCATCACAAGTTGAGCAAGTCTTCCTGATTTCAAACCTTTCGATGTTATCTGTTGAGGAAGTGCTTGGCTCTTGGTCCATCTTCAGTACGCGGCGAATAGCGCCTTGAAGTTCTCGATGTAAACCGGGCTTGTTCACACGTCGTTCCAAATGAGGTTTTACAAGATCTTCAGCCAGTTGTTTCATGAAATTTAACCTTCGTTCATGTTACTTACGATGTATGAATTTGCACCAGAAATGTCTATCATTCTATAAAATATCGCCATAGGCCATCGTTGGGTTCGTCGAGAAGTTGAGTAGATAGCACATTTCTGGTCTAGCATATCTACGCCGCCTTTGGTGCTGTTATAAAACATAATTATTTCCGGTTTCTGCGTGTTTGGATCAAGGGTTGGTGTGTGGTGCATACTGGATAGGACAAGTACTGATTTATTTGGTTTTGGTACATAAGACACCAAGGTTGCATCTGATGTGAACCCAAAAATTGACGAACCGGCTTCTCGATGACGACTGGGGAGAAATTGCGGCGGGATTTCACGTTTGTTTTTTTTCAGGGTGCCCACTAGTGTCCGCTGCTTTTGTTTTAGCATATTCATCAGCTCCACTGAAGTAAACCAATTGTCAGTAGTGACATTTCTGTGGGTACCCTCTATTGAAGACACCAATCTCAACACAGATTGTGTCGGTTTGTTCAATCTTTGGTATTCAACTGGTAATCTTTGGCTATCAGAGTCTTTTCCCAAATAGATGTAAGCGTCCAGAAGATATCCACTGCATGCATCAGTTATACACATAATTTTCAGGCCGTATTTATGAGGTTTTTTCGGAATGTACATCTTGAACCGGCATCTGCCACGAAAAGCTACTAGCATCTCGTCTATGCAAGCGTAGCTGCCAATTGAACATATATCTTTACAGTTTTGTATAAGCTTATCAAACAGTTGAGATATTGGTGCAGCTAAGTCACTGCTCCGGCGTTCATCTCGGGTAGTTGCATCATCAAACCGAAGACAATTGAGTAGAACTTCAAACCTATTTTTGCTCATAACACAGCGATAAATGTCTCTGCCTGTGCCGTCTGTGCTGTACCAGCCTGTGTAGTGAGTATTTTTTTCTTTTTTTTTTATGTATGGTTTTCTTTGAAAATTGCAGTGTAGTACAGCATACCAATGAAAGCTTTCAGTTCAATCACATCCAGATCTTGAACACACGTTTTAATTTGATAGTTAGGTCGAATTTTTCTTATTTTGTCATTTGTGTGCTTCACAATATTTTCGAGCATCCATTCTTCAAAAAACATTAGCCATAAATCCAGGGGCTTTGTATTGGCATGCAAAACATCCCTGAAATGAGGTTTGAGTCCAGGTGGTTGTCGAATAATATTATGCTGCATTGTTCTCGACCTTGACACTGGCGGATAAGCAGACCAACGGAATCGTTTTTTGCCAAAGTAATTTCTATATCTTGCAAGTGGAACGTCGTCATCAGATGATGAATCATCCATTAACGGCGGCTCAATGTTGGTTCCATCTTCGTCTTGACACTCTGCATTATCTTGTAAATCTGAGTCAGACTGACACTCGTCTCTGATAAAATGATCCACTGGGATATCTTCGATGTCGCTGCAGTCTTCGTTTGGCAATTCTGGCTCATTTCTTTCATTTTCCGTCTCTGAATCAGAAACTTGTTCTAACCATTTCAAGATGTTTCGGTTTAGTCGTTCATCAGACATAATAAAGCTACAAAAACAAAAAGAATTGATTTTATTAAAAATTACGTAAACACCTAACGGCGGTCACCATGACCGCAAACAAAATATAATTACCTGTAGGTTTTGAACGCGCGCACGTGTGAAGCGACCGAGCGCACACTGCGTACTGGAGAGCGGGGGGGTCAAGTAGATGAACTCACAGACGCATAGCTCGCATAATAACGGAATAATTCAAAAAATAAAAACCGCTGGAGTCACTGTGACCGCCGTTAGGTGGTTAAGAGTTAAAATAAATGCCCAACACAACCACTAAAACAATATAAAATTATGGTTTAATGTGTGAAGAGTGAAGAGCCTGTTCTCTCGGTTAACAAATGTATGTATTAACGCAAATAAAATGTATTTTATCTTTATCTACTATGCAAGTTCCTCCTCCTTGAATCGCATCCCTCATGTATGAGGATCGTGACCAGCACCTTCTCCTTGATGACATCTTTCCACTTCCTTCTGCTGTCGGCAACATGCAAAGCAAGTTCAAGGTGGAAAATTAAAGCACAATTTGTTTTCTTAAATTGAACCTATGTTTTGTTTGAACAAATTTATTTATTTGTTTTAAGAATATGTAAATTTAATGTTTTACAGAATTGAGAATCTATAAATGGCGATTGCAACTAAAGTAATATTGGTGATCGTATCTATAGATTTGTAGATAAACAATAAAATTATAAACAAAAAACATAAATGTCATGTTTTTCTTTTGACTATTGCATGTATTGTGTTATTTGTCTTTTAAAGTATTTTTGTAAGTATATATTTTGTTTATGAACTAATTGTGTGCTGCTAGTTAAGATGAAGTAAGTATTCAGTTGCGATTAGAAGCCACCGGCGCGCGGCGTGGACAGTCTTAGGGTGGGTGACCAAACTTCCAATGTATTTTTTTTTTCTTGTATGTATATTTTGTTTGGTTCGGAAGATGTATTAAATTATAGCTCTTATTAGCTTGTTAAGCCTTTAGGACGGTCGGATTGTATACAGAAGAAATTAAACTACTAGCACTTACTTTACTAATTGAATTTATTTTTCTGTTACAGACAAGGAGATGATATTCCTGAACGAAGATATTCAGCAAAAGGCGTATTTTAGAGTAAATAAGAAATCGACACGTACATAATAAAATATGTTTATTTATTTTTTACTAATTGAAAAACTTAACCTATATAATATTACAATTTGTTTAACTTACAATACAACAATAGTGTTAACTGTAGACCCCAAACTAGGCGTTAGCCTGTATCTTGGTGGTCCAATTATAAAAGATCCTGTTTTCCAGTAAGAAGTTGACGCTAGTAAAAGAATAATTTCAATACTATCTAGAGATGTATAAAACAATAATAATCACGGCCATGTACATAGTTTAGTTACAGAAATGTTCATCCATAGTTTATAAAAAATCTTTTTAAATAAGATATCTGTAGTAAAACCTTGTCAAAAAGTTTAATACAATATTTATGATCACAAAAATTACATTTTGAAAATTGAAAATTGAAATCAGTTGATTGATGTTTACCGCATGAAGATGCTGCTTAAGCTTAGGTAGATTTATTATTAGGTACTATAGGTATGTTAAGCACTTTGGCCGGGTAAGATTGTGTGTTTGTGTGTGTGAGTGTGTATATGTGTGTATCCGTGTGTGTGTGTGTGTGTGTGTGTGTGTGTGTGTGTGTGTGTGTGTGTGTGTGTGTGAGTGTGTGTATTTTGTATTGATGGGCTTCTGCCGTCAGACAATGAAGCTGTGGTGTCATCCCATCACCTTCTAAGTGTGCAGTGAGAAGTAAGTAATGGTTGTGATATAATGGTATCGCTTAAGGCTTCAGGCAATCAAAAGAGATCTTCCACCTGTATGTTCTCTCTGCCTGCTTGGTTGTATACTTTGACTAATTCTTCAACTTCCTGATATGACTTTGTTTGTAGCCAGTGTTTTATTTTACCACGCGCTTTCCTGTGTGTAATCTGTCTTACATCACAGCTATTTAGCACAGCTTTTAGCACAAAAAGATGAATATATGGCGGCAGGCGTGAGGCGAAAACTGTTCGGACTTCAGGTAATTGGACCTGTGCAGAGGTCTTATCTGTGTTTTCATTTTGGCCTTTATGTTGAGTTTGGCTCACCGCCTTAATTACAAACAATTGTCGCACTGTCAAAGCTTTGGCATCAAGATAAAGTTGTGAGGTTGGATAACGGCGCGGTTTTCCTAGTAGAACTTTTATGACAGCTCTTTGAGCTCGTTCTAAGGAAATCATGAATGATTTTGCTGCACCCCCCCAGGCATTTATGCAGTATTGAAGTAAGGACTGACACAGTGCCGTATATACTAGTCTTTTAACTGCTATGTTCATTACTGGTCTAAGCGTCTTCATCAGGTATATCTGTTTCCGGACTTTCTTGACTAGACTTGCAATGTGGGATTGGAATGTGAGTTTTTCATCTATTTCAACACCTAGGTATTTTATTGATGACACTCTCTTAATGTTTTGACATGGACAATTTCGCAGAAGAGGAAAGGAGATAACGGGGCATCCCTTTGTGTGAATTTTGATTGACTCCATATTAGGAACTGTGGCATTGGTTATGTGAAAGCCAATGAAACTAGTCTTTTTAATATTCAGGGTTAGAAGATTCATGTCGAGCCACTCAGAAATCCGTGACATTCCTCTTTCTGCAGCAGACTTTACAGCCGACCAGCTGCTAGCGTGGAACAAGGCTAGGGCATCGTCTGCATAACAGATTAGCCTAGAATTAGGGAGCTTAATCCTTAGGATACCGTCCATGTAGATGGTAAAAAGAGTAGGCGAAAGGATGCTCCCCTGTGGTAGTCCGAAAGAAATTGTTTGTTCTTGGCTGATTATGTCTCCAATTTTCAAATGTTGTCTTCTGTTGGTCAGGTAGCTTGAGAACCACTCGAGAGCTATTCCGCGCACCCCATAATTTTCTAGCTTCCTTAACAGCATAATTGTTGAGACCGTATTGAAGGCTTTGGCGAGATCTAGGAACACTCCAACGCATCTCTCTCCATTGTCCAGGTCTTTTGCTAAAGTTGAAGTGAGCAGATCTACCGCATCCTCTGTGCATTTCCCTCCTCTAAAGCCGAATTGCTGGTCTGACAGTAACTGCTGTTCTTCTAGAAAACGCACAAGCCGGTTATTTATTATTTTTTCCAGGATTTTGGAGAGAGCGGGCAAAAGAGAGATTGGACGGTAGTTATCTATATCGTCTTTTGAACCCGCTTTGTGGATTGTAATAACTGTCGCGGTCTTCCAGCACTCTGGAAAGATGCCTGTTTCTATGCTCAGATTGAAGATATGCGTGAGCGGAACAAGGATCGTAGGTTTGATGTGTTTCAGCAGCGCTGGAGTGATGCCGTCTTTGCCCGGGGCACTGTTACTTTTAAGGCCGGAAATTATACTATTTACCTCGAACAGGTCAGTGGGAGCCAGAAAAAAGGATCTAGGGGTGAGTGAATTTCCATTTAATATCATACTTAGAGAAACTTCTGTTTCATTAAGTTTTGTCAGGATAGCTGCTGCAAGGTCATCTCCTGTTTTTGCCAAGTGTTCGTTACATTCGTTAATTCTACATTGAGGAGAGGCTCCTTTTAAAAGTTCTGTGGGAATGTTCTTGGATTTTTTGATATCGCATATCTCTGTAATTGCTTTCCACAAATGTTTAGGATCTTTGTGTGTTTTGGTGATCCTCTGGTTATCATATTCCTCCTTTCTTTTCTGCAGTATAGAGTTACAAAAGTTTCTGTATCTGGTGTAAGTCTGTTTCAGGTTTACGTTTGTCGGTTGCTGCTTGACCTGGAGGTGTAGTTGATCCCTATGGCGCACACAGCGTATGAGACCTGGCGTAATCCACGCTTTCAAGCAGTGCTTTGTTCTGCTTGTTTTCCGGTTGTATGTGTGCTTCTGAATAAGAGTTAAAATGTAATTTGTGAAGGAATCCGCCGCTGTGTTGACGTCCTCTATTTCCAGTATATCTCTCCAATCCTTGTTTTTCAATTCTTCTAAAATAAGCGAGAAGTCAGTATTAGTTATATACCTACATGCCTTGCAGTTTTTAGGTTTGTTTTGGTCTATTTTGATACTAACCATCGTCATATCATGGTCCGTCACCGTGCATTGACACACAAAACCAGTGGCATTGTCAAAACCTCTCAAGAATATGTGATCTAGGCAGGTGTTGATTCTTGTTGGTAACGTGATGGCAGGTAGAAACCCATACTGATTTAGGACGCATTGGTATTTGTCGTTACTGCTATCTAGCGTGTCGTCAAGCATGTTGATGTTCATGTCATTCACGTCAATGTCAAGTAAAGTCAAGATGTAAAAAAAACCATAGCTGTGACATATGTAATGTTTGTGAGAAATTGGTGTGTGGTCGATGCGTGAAACTTGTGTATAAGAAAAATGTTTGTTATAAATGTGCCAAATTAGTTACTTAACCAATTACCAATATAATTTACCGGTACTAATATTAAGACTTTTGTTTTCTACATGTATATGGTGCATTATAATGGCGGACTATCGCTTGATTCCAACTCTACACCAATGTTTTTTTCAAGATGAGCATTTGGCTTAGCCATGAAGGAAAACATCGTAATGAGGACACGTGTAGACCATGGTGTTTCAAGGACCTGTTATCATAGTGTATGAGCTTCCTCAACAAATTAATAACTACGAACTAACTTTCCGTTAATGATTTAATCCCGCGGAGGAAGCACTACCCTCAGTGATGAGAAATACAATGTAAGTATGTATGCTGAGTAAAAACATAATATTTTATTACAGTAACATACAGAACATCGCACCGGGGCAAAACACTTATTTGTGTCGATGGATTTCCATTTTATATGGCCCGAGAAATCAAAGGAAGGCAACGATGGGTGTGCTCTACACACCACAAGAAAAAATGTACCGCTGCCTTGACGGTAGTTGACAATGTTATCGTGGTGATCAAGAATTATCATAATCATGAACTATTTGGGAATAGATAACTGTGACTTAGTGTTTTGGTGTGTTAATAAATGTACGGATAATATGACGTGAAATGTTTAGGGGAAGCTTTCGTTATGCAGCGTCGAGGTGTTGGAACAACATCCCTCCGCCGATCAGGAACCTGCGTAGTATGTATAGTTTTAAAATAAAACTCAAGAATTTTATTTTGGAACACCAGAAAAGGGAAGCTTCATTAGTCAATGACACCAGTGCTATTTAAATTGAACTGTATACGTAATATAGATTATAGTTTATACTCGTTTTTGTTAAAAATAGATTTTATTTTTTTCTATCGCCCATCATATTTGTCTTTGGTATTTGTTATGTTGTCTAGGTATGTCTTTGTTGTTTCTGTTAAAACACTTTATATCCATGTACACGTGCGTGACGTCATCACCAGCCCCAACGGAAGACCAGCGCTGGTTGCTATGCAGCCAGCATTATGCTGAGTTGGGGTTGTATTGTGGCAAATATGTATCTTATTTAAGTAGTTATACATATAGGTATGTATTTCTTGTTTGTGCTCGTTTGTTTATTATTTGCTACAATAAATCATTTTCTTTCTTTCTTTCAAAGTGAAAATAAATAAATAAAAAAACAAGGTAAATGTTAGTAACAGTTTTTTTGTATTACATTGTGTTAGGTAGGTGCTGCACTAGGAATACCTGTACCGCAGGCACCTACTATAGCGCTTCACTCGTACATACAATAACATCTTTTGCGGTGCGATTCTTATCCAAAATTATAGTGTAATTAAGATTACATTTTAAGGGAGAAATGACAGCATATGGCACAAGAAAATAAATATATATTCATTTAATAAATGGTAACTAAAATGAGAATTAAAGATTAATATGTTATATTTGTTATTTATTTACACAAGAAAAATATTACGTTAACTTAAAAAAAATTCAAAATTTGCATGGTTCTTGTTATGGCGCACACATGCCGGAATATTTTTATTTTATAGATATATCAATTCATTTTGTATTTTCAGTTTCATTTAAGACATCAAAACGAGGCAGGCAGTTACTATGTATAGACGGATACTCGTTCTGTCAAAAAACGTATGGATTCAAACAAAGATGGGTTTGTTCTACAGATAACTCAAAAAAATGCCGAGCTTATGCGGTATTAGTTGCGAATGAAATTGTTAAAGTTAATAATGAACACAACCACTCAAAACTTAACTAAATTGAGTAGCTACTTTAAATTATGCACAAGTCTTGTCGAAGGTCAACTGTCAGTATAAAAATAAAATCCAATTAGTAATTAAATAATTTACCTACTATTGCTGTGCGTAGTCTTATCTGAAGGGTAAACGAGGTCGCGATATGAAATAAAATAAAATATTTTGAATAATAAATAATGTGTGTTGATGTATTTTGTAATTAATTATACAAATGAAAACTTTGATAAAATAAAATAAAAAGTGTGTTGTTGTATGTTACCTGTATGCAATTAATAATTATTTAACTTTATGATTCGACTGAATGGTACCAGTTCTCTCTTTTGTGTTTCAGTTTCATTCAAGACATCTAAGAGAGGAAAACAATTACTAATAATTGACGGATACTCGTTTTACCAAAAAATGTCTGGAATGAAACAAAGATGGATGTGTTCTACGCATAACAAATGTGGAGCCATTGTAATATTAATAGGGAATGAGATTGTTAAAATTAATAATGAGCATAACCATTAACGAACGTGATTTGAGCTTTTTTAGTTTAGTTTCCTTTGGCTTACAAATAAAAAATACATAGTAACACCAAAAGTTTCACGTCACATATTATTCCTGTCATAAAAAAGTTATATATATATATGTATGTTATTGATTGATCGTAAAACGTCAAAACTGTGAATGTTTATGAATATATATGTGATTATTATAACATCTAGCAGTAATATATGAAGATACAACACATACATGTAGTTATATTTTATTTTTTTAATAATTGTTTTAATTATTTTAACGATTCAGTGACCACACATCTACCTATTTATTCCGTATTTTCAGTTGCATTAAAGACATCTCAAAGAGGAAAGCAGTTACTTTGTATCGACGGATACTCGTTTTGCCAAAAATCGTTTGGATTGAAACAAACATGGATTTGCTCTACACATAAAAATAAAAAGTGTAGAGCCAGTGTCATATTAATTGGAGATGAAATTGTCAAAATTAACAATGAGCATTATCATTAAAACAATATGATTTGTCCTATTTATTTACTTCTCTTTTAGTTAAGTTTAGTATAATTTTAGCTTTAAGGGTTTAGGTACAAGTTACACACCTAAAAACAGCAAAACGGAATACGACCCAACTGTGGTACGTGGTCCAACTGCCTAAATCTACTAGGAGAACGATTGGTAATTGCAATTCCTGTTATTCCTGCTACACTACACTAGAGATTGATATTAGTGTCCATTCAGCGAATACCACTCTCGCCTATAACTACTTACACTTAAAAAAAACACTTTATGGTCGCATAGCGTTCTAAAATAATGTTTCAAATCGGTTCAGTGTGTACTTTGAGACTATTTTGTTGGTAAGTCCGTTATCTGACTTGTAAATACGAAATATACTCCATATTTTCAGTTACAATCAAGCCATCTCGACGAGGGAAACAGTTACTGTGTATCGACGGACATTCGTTTTGCCAAAAGACGTTTGGGTTAAAACAAAGATGGGTGTGTTCTACACATCACAACAGAAACTGTAGAGGCAGTGTAATAATCGTCGGAGATGAAATTGTTAAAGTTAATAATAAGCATAACCATTAAAAGAATTATGATTTGTGCATTTCATTTACTTTAGTTTTGGTTAAGTTTAGTGTCAATTCAATTTCAAAATATCTTTATTATCATAAGACTCAACTGAAATAACATTGTCAGTGTACGTTCATACGTATATACGTTTAGTGTAGTTTTGTGTATATAAACGTGTTTAGTTACCGTACATCCAAATAACAGCAAAACGGAGTATGATCCGTGGTCCGACTGCCTGGATCTACTGCTGCACTATAAAAATATCGACCAATTTTACCGCGTCTTTTTAGTTAGGCTACATACTAAGTACAGATATAATTCTATTGCCGGTAACTCTATAAGGTCGGGTACCTATCGTTCTTAAATAATGTTTCAAATTGGTTTATGTGATTTCAGAGATTCGTATACAAAACTACACGTAACTAGTTAAGAAATGTATATGTTTTTTCTACATTCAAAAATAAATAACAAATTATATATTGATGATTATTTATTTATTGTACTCCGTATTTTCAGTTGTATGCAAGACATCTCGAAGAGGAAAGCAGTTACTTTGTATCGGCGGGTACTCGTTTTGTCAAAAAACATTTGGATTAAAACAAACATGGAATTGCTCTACACATAAAAATAAGAAATGTAGAGCCAGTTTAATATTAATCGGAGATGAATGTGTTAGAGTTAATAATAAGCATAACCATTAACAGAACATGATTTGTGAATTTTACTTTTTATTTACCTTTGAGCTTGTGAGTTTAAGAGGATTCTTTTATATATGATATATACCCAATATATAGTATATACACCCAAAACCAACACCCTTCGTATTTTCAGTTGCATTCAAGACATCTCGAAAAGGAAAACAGTTACTTTGAATCGACGGATACTCGTTTCGTCAAAAGACGTTCGGATTGAAACAAATATGGGATTGTTCAACACATAACAACAGAAAATGTGGAGCCAAAGTAATATCAATTGGAGATGAAATTGTTAAAATTAATAATGAACACAACCATTAAATAAACATTTATCCTCCATCTTCTTTAGTTTTAGTTTAGTGTTATTTTGTGATATCTGAAGGTTCAGTTAGGATACACCCGCAAAACCAACATTCTCCGTATTATATTTTCAGTTGGCTTCAAAACATCTCGGAGAGGAAAACAGTTGCTATGTATCGACGGATACTCGTTTTGTCAAAAAACGTCTGGATTGAAGCAAAGGTGGGTTTGTTCTACGCATAATCATAAAAAATGTGGAGCCTGTATAATAATATCTCATAATGAAATTGTTAGAATTAATAATGAGCATAACCATTAAAGCACTGAATGATATGAGCAGTTTACTTTCTTTACTTTTAGGTTATATGACACTAGCAGCGCCACGTGGGGTTATTCTCAAATACACTATATCAGACGAACATCACACACACACAAACACTATCTCAAACACACACTCATACATAAACACACACTCACACGCGAGCATATATTCGCACACGCTAACACACACACACAAATACAAAACAAATGTATAAAAAAAAATCAATATTATTCAAATAAAAAATTCAAAAACTAGTGTTTTTGTTTTTTTTTTTCTTTTTTTGTTAACATAATAGTTACTTTCCTTTTTATTCGTACACTAGCTTGTTTATTTTTTCAAATTATTAGGTTAAAGATGTAACAGAGTAAATTAACAATAAAATGTAAGTAAGTCATCAACTCCACGCGGAGAGACGTGTGCGCGATACAGTTCTGTAACTAGTGCGCATACCAGATAGACTGTATCTCACAATTATTTAAGTTTAATCAATAAATTTAACTTTTTATTTATTATTTTATTTATTATTTACCTAAATTAATCAGAGATAAAAGGTTATCTGTATATTGAGACTAATCGACATATATACCAAAATACATATAATCGTTCAAGTGCAGTTGTAACAAATATACATCCAAACACATACGCAAATTTTTACCATTATAATGTTTTTAGGATGTGGTTTCACGTCCCGCGTTCCAAGCGATACAAAATTAGTTCTCGCGTAGCGTTTGTCATCACACGGTCACGAGGGCTATACCACTTTCATGTACTCAATAATTTATTTATCTGATATATAAAATTTGTTTGTACGGTTTAACCGTTGTGGTCATAGCAGGGGACACAACCAGAGAATCAAGCGATGCTAGTCAAGTCTGTGGTTTGTATTAACATGCAAGAACGCTCTATGTACATAACTTCTCGCGCGCTCTAGCGCCGTCTACATCGAGCAAGCGAGCATTCTTAGATAATTCTATAGAATCTTAGCGAACTAAGAACAACGATAGAATGCTTTGCGCCTGTTAACACTAAAATAATATGACGTGGTGGGGGCGAATTCTCGTTTGATGTATATCCACCCTTACATTGCCTAGGTATATTTTAGCTGAGTTTTAGTTTAGAGAACTTAAATAACCAACTTATTCCTTATTTTCAGTTGTATTGAAGACATCCCAAAAAGGAAAACAGTTACTGTGTATCGATGGATATTCGTTTTATCAAAAAACATTTGGATTGAAACAAAGATGGGTGCGTTCTACACATCACAACAAAAAATGTGGAGCCAGTGTAATATTAATCGCGGATGAAATTGTTAAAATAAATAACTATCATAATCACGGAAAACCCGTTACCTCATCGATATAATGCTTTGATGTAAATGTATTCAAGTACAATAAAGTTTTAGCCTACAAAAAAAAACAAAAAGATACCAGATTGAGTTCAAAAATATTTACTTTCACTGTATCTATAGCTCATAGGTTTTTATAACTTTCAGTTTCTTTCAAAAGATCAAGGAAAGGAAGACATTTGATGTGCATTGAAGGATACACATTCAGTCTATATTTAACCTGAACCAAAAATAGATGGACATGTTCCACACATTATAAAAATAAATATATATAAAACTCAAAGATGACTGACTGATATAGTGATCTATCAACGCACAGCCCAAACCGCTGGACGGATTGGGCTGAAATTTGGAATGAAGGTAGATGTTATGACGTAGGCTTCCACTAAGAAAGGATTTTTGGAAATGCCACTTTTAAAGGGGTGAATAGGTGATGCAAGTTTTACTTCTTACTGCGAGCGAAGTCGCGAGCACCCACTAGTGTACATTAAAGTTAAAACCTACAAAAAAAATCAAAAAGATCATAACTATTTATAACTTTCAGTTTCTTTCAAAAGATCAAGAAAAGGAAGACAATTGCTGTGCATTGGAGGATACACATTCAGTCTACATTCAACCGGAATCAAAAAAAGGTGGACATGTTCCACACATTATATAAAGAAATGTCGAGCGTATGTCATGACGATATGTGACGAGATTGTGAAAGTTAACAATAATCATAACCATCCAAAACCTAATGTGGTTAAAAATAATATAACAGTTGAATTATACGGTTCCTAGATGGTTAAAGCCATAAATAATAACATTATTAAATTCTATTAAATAAAATATCAAATTTATATTATTAACCACGATCATAACCAGAAATAAACCTAGTTAAGTTTGGGAGCAAGTTAGGAATGTTTTTTTTAATCATTCCTTCTATAATTGGAGAATCTTTTGCGATTTATCTTTTATTCAATGAATTCTCTGTTTTCGGTAGATAAATATTTTAATGCGCATAATTTAATGAATTGAATGCATGCTCAACATTCATTTTGAACAACTTAATGAAGTCATAAAGATGTACCAAAATAATTTTATTTAATTGAAATTGAAGTATATGTTTTATTTATAACATAAAAAATATATGCCCGAAGATATTCAGAAATGCCATCGAACCACAGCCACAGAAAAAAAAACACAATTAATGAAAAATAAGTACATGTATGTTTTCATTTCAGTTGTTTTATCTCAGCGTTTGTCTTTGTTTAATTGATATTTTGGATTATATTTTCAGAACGATTAAATTTTTCATATGGCCATCATTGGTTTAATTTAACTGTACTAAAAATATGGTAAGTAAATAACTTATTCTCTTTTAATAAAATCTTTACAGAAATGATAAGATTTATGTCACGAAATCCAGTAAGAACTTATTGTTAACACAGATTGTAAGTTAATTCATCAAATTATTTGGTTTTCAGTAACATTCAAGACATCACAAAGAGGAAAACTGTTGTTATGTATTGAAGGATACACATTTAGTCAGCACACTGCTGGCATCAGGCAACGGTGGATATGTTCAACGCATTATTCTAGAAAATGTCGAGCATATGCTATGATAATACAAGGCCAGATTGCAAAAATTTACAATAATCATAATCACGTCAAAAATAAGTAAAATAAAATTAGTAAAAAAGTAATTACAAATCAGATTTTTAAATATATGTTTTATCGTTTTTTCTTATATAACAGTAGCCCGTGTATTAAAAAAATGTTGTACTAATAAAAGTATTGTATAGTTTAAAGCACAGAGGGTAACGTGCTCTAGTCAAGCCGTCTTACCATATATATATTATGTTTATAGCGCAATTAACAATACTAAATAATCAAATATACTATATATTTTTACAGTGACTTACAGAACTTTGCATCGATGGATACTCGTATAGTTTGAAAGTACCCGGAATAAAACAAAGATGGATATGCTCTACACATTACACAAAAAAGTGTCGAGCCAAAGTACTCATAATAGATGATAAAATTGTGAAAATGGACAACAATCATAACCACTAAAATCAACATATAAAGATGAGAAATGTGAGAGTGTCTAGATCTTGTTGAGAGTTTTCACGCGACCCGAGAAAATCTGTCTTATGCCCATTCTCACCAACCTCTCCTAATTTTAAGGGAGCCCTTAAACCACCCCTAAGTCATTTTAGGTGATAGTTTTATTTTCACCAACGCTTAAGGGTCACCTAAAATCTTAAGGGAGCTCTTAAAAATAGGGACCCGATATTCGGCCTCCTAGCGTTAGGGGGCAGTTTACCGGAACCATTGGCTATCGTAGCGTAGAGCGAAATGGACGAATTCTTTGAAAGTTTGGAAGCTATCGAAGTTGTGGATTTATTATCAAATCGAAATACATTTAGACGACCACGCATTTATCGTGAAAGAACAAATTATTTCACGAAATATGATGACCAAGACTTTTTTGTACGTTATAGGTTATCTAAGGAAAGTGTGTTATTTTTGTTAGACAAAATAGAACATCATTTGGAATATCCAGACGACAGGTAAGACCATATTTTCTTAAAATTTTGCCTTATTCAATGAATTGTGCTTTTGCGTCATGACCATTATCATTCAGGTACCTACCTATATACTTAGTTATGGTAACGGCGACCCACAATAACATTTTGCTAATATTAAATCCGTTTACAAAATTAATTGACTTTCTCTGTTGCAGGAATAAATCAGTGTCACCAATTAACCAACTACTATGCACTTTGAGGTTTTTTGCAACTGGAAACCATTTATTAGCAGTAGCTGATATGGCAGGAATTAGCGTAGCCACTAGTAGCAGAATAGTTCAAAAAGTATCTCAGGCTATAGCTACTCTGCAACATGAATTTATAAGGTTTCCAGATACTGAGCAACAACAGAGCCAAGTGAAACAAGACTTTTATAAAATTGCTCGGTTTCCTAATATTTTAGGCTGCATAGATTGTACTCATATAAAAATACAGTCACCAGGTAAGTTAGTAGTATATTATAAGCAAAAATTATTAAATTATTAATTAATTATTATTAAATTGGCTACAGCTAAATAAATAACATATATTTCAGGCGGAGATGATGCTGAACTCTTTCGGAACCGAAAATCATACATGTCTATTAATGTGCAAACAATCAGTGCAGCAAATTTATTAATTTTAAATGTTGTTGCAAGATGGCCTGGTTCAACACATGATTCAGCTATTTACCAGAATAGTAGACAATATTCTAAATTTGAAAGAGGTGAATATGCAGGAGCATATTTACTAGGGGATAGTGGTTATCCTTTAAAGGTAAAAAAACTTATATTTTATATTAGGTAAATCAAACTATATTTACAAATTTATGTTATATTTATGTAAGAAAAGTTAATATGTACAAAGTAAATGTTCTATCTATTTGTCATTATTTTTCTGTTGCACTCCTAACAAATTTTGTAATGGTAAAGCACCACCTGAAAGAAAACATATTTTTATTATTTCAGAGTCATCTTCTTACACCATATTTAAATTTGAGTAGAGAAAAAGACCACAAGTTAATAAATACTTACATTTATATTGGACTCCTCAAATAGCTCAATATTTATTGTGTTTGTAGAAACATTTTCAGTATCTTCAAGGCTTTGGGGAACTTTTGGCAAGCTTTGTTCAGTCGTTTCCATAGCATCACTGTCTGGAACACCTTGAATTCCAGTGCAGCCCCGCCCAACAATAGAGCAGACTTGTTCTAATATGGGATCAATTTTTATAACTGATGGTCCTCCACCAGTCTGCATTGTATCCCTGCGTGATGCTGTGTAGTAAATTTTGCTCTCAGTTTTTAGTTTCTCCCAAATTTTCATTAGGGAATCCTTGGACCTGAAAGTTGAGAATATTATTAGATCCAATCCTGAGTGTCTGTCCCTTTTAGGACCAACCATTATTACAATAAAATGACATAGTTATACAAAGAACAAACCTGTAGATATTTCCATTCATATTAAATGACTCTGTCACAGCCATCCAGGCATTATATTTTGCCTCGTTAGTAGCACCATCCGTTTTCTTATTTAGAATGGTGCCTCTGTGGTCCATTAAAATTTTAATCAGTCGCTCCTTTTCCTCGCCAGAGAAGTTTTGTCCTCTTTTCCTTTTTTCAGCCATTTCGGTTTTAGTTAATTGATTTGTACAGTAATGTGGGTAATATTGATCAGGAGTTTCAGTTGATGTACCTACTGTAAAACTACGAATAAGCGCAAACAACACAAAAATAACTATAATCTCTCCACTCGATAGTAAAATAACACGAATATTAAATCTCGAACGAAAATTTTAACGTATAATCTTAGCTGACAACTGTCATTTTTTTTTTAATAACTGCACGATTTCGTATTCTGCACACTTTATTACTACTTTATATCATTTTTCTTTATTTATCAAAGAAAATCTAACTGCCCCTAAGCTTTTATTATGTTTTTGGTGTTTTTGTAATTTTTAAATCAGGATATACCAACAAAATACAATATCGGTAATGTCATCGGCTAAAGTACGGTTTTCTCGCTACACAGATAAAAAAACATCTGTCACTTAACTAAGTGGCCCCTAACTAGGTATCACCTAAGCTGATGAAAATGAAACTAAGTAAGGGACCGATTTAGGTGATCCCTTAGCCTAGGGTATACTTAGTTAGGTGGAGTTTAGGGGTACCTTGGTGAGAATGGGCATTAGCCTAACAATTACCGCCGGACAGTGGACAGTTACAAATGTACAGGAACTACAAATGTGTCAACAGACCGAACCTCAAGTTCTTGATTAAAATTAAACCATAATATTGTACCATATTCAAGAATTTGTATCCTGCCCGTAAACTTGGCTGTGTACATATATGGAAAATATAAAACAAATGGCAATTATATTTTGTAAAGCACTGTATTTCATGGCGTTTTTACAAAATCTTGGTTTTATCTTATCATAATATGATGATATGAAACTCATATTATGAGTTTAATTTTGCCATAAGTTGTCACAATTTTAAACTTGGACGGTTTTATAACTATATTCCTAGTGAGATAGTAATGAATCGCTTTCGTATAACTATGCTACGGTATACAATTATATCCCTAGGGCTATAACTATATTACGTCTCCATCTATCTTACTGCGACATGTACATCACCAACTACACAACATGAATGCTATACCTATCACAATTCATCTTCAACATCCTTTCTCCACTGACCGATCTCATCTCAGATTGATCGTTTCCTAAGTCCCACTATTCATTATTTTTTACATACACAAACATTTAAATATTAACAAACATAATTTTAGAAATATATGTATACCTATACTCCAAGAACAGATACTATGTATATCCTGTAAATATTTTTTTTACAAATTTTGCATATTAAGCTTGGCAATACAAATGTATTTACAAATTAAAGGTTATGTTACTTTACAAACAGTAAAGTTAAAAAAATTATGTTGGTACTATGAGTTTCACTATTTAATAATAAGTCACAAAAGGAAACACAAGAAAAGAAAAGTTTGAAGTAAACATCAAATTACAAATTTGTTATGCTATCCGAACAAGCAAGCAAGGTTTGAAGTATTTTTCGTAACTTTCCTAGCCATATATAAAAAAATTGGAATTCAGGAAACCCGTTAACCGTCTTATTTGATTTACAGATCTATTGAAGATAGAATATCGGAATAAGGAGCTCATACCGGAGAACGCATTAGAATTTCAGAGACGTTTTTTATTGGCTCGAGAATTGGGAAAAATAAGAGGATATAAGCAATGTTGGGCAGCATTTGGGTGCATCTTTTTGAAAAAAGCCGATGGAAGGCACCTTGTCAAAATTTATAGCGATGAGGACTTAGATAATTTTAAAAACATGATTTGTTTTACATAGTTCGCCTACCAAAAGTTATAAAATATAATGACGGGGCACTGTTTGTCCTTTTCTTGAAGATTCCAATGAAATGAAAACAAAAAGTTATTCATAATAAACTTTAGTTTCAGTAAAAATTTGAACAACAAACGTTGTTTGCAGTGTACAGATAAATTCGTTTGATTTATACACATCTTGGATTAGCTGTACTTTTACTTTGCATATATTTAAATTATTTATTAAAATTAAAACTAGGGGTTGCGGGTTCAATTCCCTCGAGACGCAAGTTTTTATGAATTTATTTATAAATTTATAAAACTTGTGTAGTGTGGTCATTTGTATGTATAATAAGTTTGTATTTACAACAGAAAAGTATATAAGTATTATATCCGTTATCTAGTACCCACGACACAAGCGATTACTTGTATATTATTTATAAATTACTAGCAGCAACCCGCATTGTATCCAGTGATAATACAAAATAATATATTATGTTATTTTTTTTATTAACCTATACTGTCCCACTCCTAGGCCAAGGCCACCCCCATCTCCCTCCATGTGTTTCTCTTCCTAGTTATGTGTGTAATATTTTTATGGATGAATGTTGTTATCAAATATGATTGTTTTTTCAGTTACATTCAAGACATCACAAAAAGGAAAGCCATTGCTGTGTGTCGACGGATTCTCATTCAGTCAAAAATCATCCGGACTAAAACAAAGATGGGCTTGCTCTACCCATAACCATAGAAGATGTCTTGCTTACGTCACTGTCATTGACGATCAAATTGTTAAAATTAACAATAATCATAATCACGGTAAAAGGTGTTAGATAATTGTCAAAGAAAAACGTTATTTAATAAAGAGTCGGTTAACCTAAACATTCCTGATAATATAGCACATACGCTTTAATATACAAATGTATGAACGCAAATAATTGTCCCCCTTTATATGCTATTGTACAAATTCTTAAATGCACATTGCATAATATGTCATAAAGAATATACTTACTTAAATGGTTCTCAATATAATGTATATTACCTACTTATTTTGTAACTATTCCTTAATGAGTAATAGAAATAAAGGCTTTTTTATTTTATTTGTATTATATATGCTATTTTCGGCCTACTTTACTCTTACTTCTTAAGTGAAGCTTACCTTAAAAATTGTAAAACTATATTTTATATTTTCAGTTTCATTTAAGAAATCACAAAGAGGCAGGACTTTGCTGTGCGTCGACGGATACTCCTTTAGCCAAAAAACATCTGGATATAAACAACGCTGGGCCTGTTCTACCCACAATACTAAAAAATGTCTTGCATACGTCACTGTTATTGGCGAACAAATTGTTAAAATTAACAATAATCATAATCACGATAAAAAGTGTTGTCATTGTTAAAACGGAACGCGTAAATAGCGTCGCGTTTCAATGTGTAATGTGTTTTCATGAGCGACTGGGTAGACGCTCAAAATATTGCTGAGAAAGATCAGGGCAAAGAGGATCTCTGCAAATTTCAAGTGATCCAGTGGGAAACACTCGCTCAAAACCTTAGTAGGACTTAGTAGACGAGTAAATGGTGTCTTTTGGATAAACGTTGCTATAACGTTATTTTTTTATTAACCTATACTGTCCCCCTCCTGGGCGCTGGTCTCCCCTCCCTCCATGCGTCCCGGTCTCCGCCTCCTCACGCGGCACAATGAAACCGGTCGAGATCCTGACGCCAGCGGGTCTTGCGCCTTCCTCTACCACGTCGCCCTTGAGGTTCCCACTGGGTCAAGATCAAGTTTTATTTTAACTTCTAACTTTTACATGTATAGAGCAAGGTCTTAGTTCAAATTTCCAGAGAGCAATTTATTTTGATTGGCATTAAAAAGACACAAGAGGATTTTTTATTCCTGATATATTATAGGTATTAGTCTATTGTTTCTGGTCACATAATAATAATAATACGAGTATGTAAGATTTAATTTCCTTCCAGGGATGCATACATTTTGCTATTGGAGAGCTCCTTCAAACCACAATATTAACACAAAAATATATTTTCTCTTCCTAGTAATGTATGTAATATATTTTATGGATGAATGTTGCTACCAAATATGATTGTTTTTTCAGTTACATTCAAGACATCACAAAAAGGAAAGCCATTGCTGTGTGTCGACGGATACTCCTTTAACCAAAAAACATCCGGATTAAAACAACGCTGGGGCTGTTCTACCCACAGTAATAAAAAATGTCTTGCCTATATCACTGTTATTGGTGAACAAATTGTTAAAATTAACAATAATCATAATCACGATAAAAAGTGTTAAATAGTCATAGTTAAAACGGAACGCGTAAATAGCGTCGTGTTTTAATGTGTAATGTGTTTGATTGAGCGATTGGTTAGACGCTGATGAGACGCTCGAAATATTGCTGAGATAGATCAGGGCGAAGAGGATCCCTGCCGATTTCAAGTGGGAAACGCTCGCTCAAAACCTTAGCAGGACTTAGTAGACGAGTGAATGGCGTCATTTTGTATCGGACTTCAGGAATTAGCTGTGTGGCACCTTCATCTAAAGTTATTGAAGTTTTATATTGTGCTCTTTTGTTGTGTTCGATCCAATTTATCAGTTGCTTGGTTATGGTACTAAACATACATGTTATATAAAAAAAAATTACAGCTTTAGGATAGCGCGTCCTAGTGTCGAGACATACGTAACTGCTCTCGTTGGTGCTCTATTTCACCGTGTATTCCCTCCATAATACAACATAAATAAAAACTTAGTTCTTTTATCTTTGTTTTAATATCATATTTATTGACACCGTCAATCACCTTTGAAGTTTAATAGGAAGTTGGGAGTGTTAATGTAAACTAGTGATTTAGTTGATATGCTGAACATCAAATGAAAGTAAAAAACTCCTTTGTGCTATTAACTCTCTACTTTTACTTATGTGAACCATATCTTAAGAAATATAAAAACTAGTTTTAAATATTTTCAGTTTCTTTCAAGACATCACGAAGAGGCAGGCAATTGCTGTGTGTCGATGGATACTCTTTTTGCCTAAATAAGACTGGACTTAAACAAAAATGGATTTGTTCGACCCACCACAACAAGAGATGTCATGCTAATCTCATTATTATTGGAAACGAAATTGTGAAAATTAACAATGATCATAATCACGAAAGAAAATCTTAGAAAATAACTATCACAAATTATCTTCAGAGGAAATAACATATAAATTGATAAAAGAGCCTAAACGCAAATATTATGTTCGTTTCAAAAATTACTTACTCGATGATAATAAAAGAACTTGGCATTAAATAAGTTTATGTAAGTAGTTTAAAATTATTTGAGACAGAAAAAATAATGGCGTACATTGGTTTCAATTAAAGATTTTTTATTAATTTTAAACAATTATACATGTACCCTTTTTTCTGATGGAATAATTATAAAATTGATTGATGCTCATAATCACAATAAAACTACATAAAAGAAGATATATAACTAAATCAATAAAATAATTATGACTGTGGACAAGCGAGCGGAACCAATTTTGTCAATTGCGTCAAATTTATTTGTTGTTAGAAAGCCTGATATAATTAAAAAAAAAAAAAAAAAACCGGGACCTTGCACACAGCGCCATCTACCCCACACTAAGCAAACGCTTGTGTCGTGGGTACTAGATAACGGATATAAATACTTATTATACATACAAACGACTTATTTGTTTTAATAAAGGTAAAATATTTTAATGGTTTTTTTACCCTTAGAACATGCTTTAACTTTAATTATAAAGAAATATTTCATCATCATCACCAGCCTGTTATCGCCCAGCTAAAATAATAAATAATAAATAAATATTTCAGGACATATTACACTGCGCCATCTAGCCCCATACTAAGCTTTCGCTTGTATCATGGGTACTAGATAACGGATATAATACATATATACTTAATTTGTAAATACATACTTATTTAGCTATTCTTGTACGCCTCTTGAAAAAAAGAGATGAGCTGGTGCCATCAGACTGAGCGGCTGATGGCACCAGCTCAGTCTGAAGTGTATGTAAATGAGTGTGGATTTTCGCGCCTGGCAGTTGGTAGACCGTAGCCTAGTTCCGGACGGTGATCGGAAATACGCAGTAAAATTCTTCATTTCTAATTTGTCAGAACCAGCGTATTCCAGCAGTCAGGGCAGTTAGTAAACTTATCTTACTCGGTTGGCTAAAAAAACTGTCTTCCGGGAATAATACTTAAATAGGATAGTTTTCTATGACTTTATATATTTTTTTCAGTGTACTATAAAACGTCCCTAAAAGGAAAGCGGCTGCTATGCATCGACGGATACTCATACTATCAGCAAACGTATGGTTTCAAACAGAGATGGGGCTGCTCTACTCACATAAACAAGAAGTGCAATGCCTGCATTGTTGTTGTAGGTAATGAAATTGCAAAAATAAATAACAATCACACACACGACAAAGTCTTAATACTAGACAATGAATAGATTTGCAGTTATAACTCGGTTTAACTCTGCCTAAATCGAAATCAAATCAATTATGTTTTTAAGTCATGTACTTACTATTGTATAGATATAGATTAATATCAATTAAATGTAACCATTTCATGAAAGATGTTTATTTGCATAACTTACCTTTTTAAATATATTATAAAATTATGAATAATAATATGAGTTTGCTTTGAGCCCGTAGCAGATAAGGTAAATCAATTTACCACAGTGTTGTGTAAAACGCCATGCAGTTATTCTCTATTATCAAACGCAGAATCATTCGTATGTATCTAAATAATGTGTATTATTTCAGTTTCCTTCAAGACCTCGCGCAGAGGAAATAAGTTAATATGTGTTGATGGTTACACATTTTGTCAACAAACGTCTGGACTGAAACAGAGGTGGTTTTGTTCAACACACAACTCGAAGAGATGCAGAGCCGGTCTGGATCCTTGGAAGTGAAATTGTCAAAATCACTAATACTCATAATCACAATAGACCTGCGTAAATAATTGATTTTTATGCAAAAAAATATATACTCAGTATGCTTTGTTATGTGTAAGTCTTATTTCTTAATTATATGTTGATTACTTAATCTATTTTTTTTATTAGAAGATCTGGTAATAGGCTTGTTGATATACATAATCACTTTAATTAATTCCTTTAGCGAGAGGACGCCCTGAGAATTTGGTAGCAAGCATTCGTATTTTACTCGACATGGACAAAAGCAACTAAACTAAAATTTTATGTTCAAGATTCATCATTTCAATTACTATATTTTACGAATATCATTACACCAACGGCCAATTTTTGTAACACAAAATAATTAATCAAAAAGATCTCTATAAAGTTGAGTATATCGATTTTGTCAGCGTTGGTTTTGGATTAGAGCATTAAAATTTTCCACACATGTTAATTAACACAATCACTTTGATTTGTGAATAGATTATTTGAAACAAATTCGTAGTTTTTGAGATAAACGACCAAAACCATTTTGTCGCTTGCGCCCTTTCGGAATAAGTGGGGTTTTAGCGATACTTGCCACCCGCGCCTGTTCGGCGGTGCAGGGCGCTTGGACCTACAATTTCAGATTTATAGTTCGCCACTGCGTCGTCTTAACGTAATTCTGTTGATTTTAATAATTACTTAATTAAATAAAGATAAGTATCATAAAGAATCAATATCAATTTTGGTGTAACTTATAATTACAGTTATAAATTTAACTTTAAGTAACTTATAAAAGATCTCGTAAAGGAAGTTAGTTGCTAAGTGTGCACGGCTACACCTTTTGCCTACAACATCATATGAATGGAATTAATTACAAATACAAATTTCTAGAAATTGTTGGAACTTGTTCTGCTATCAATTCGAAGCATCTCCAAACGTGTTTTTTAATATCTTCATCGTTCAGACTTTGGGTTCTCTTCATCGTTATTGTACATATGTAAAGATATAATCACATATTTATAGATATAATTATTATAGCAAACGAAAATATTTTTTGTGTAAAATATACATTGCAAAATAAATACATTTATCGAATATGTCACTTTTCCTAATATTTTTTGTGATAATAAATTATTATTAATTAAATTATATAAATTACCGGTACAAAAAAAAGTTACAAAAAAAATGTATTTCACATTGTTTTGTTTTTTTTGCTACACAAATTCTTTTTGTATCTTAGCTGTGTTTGTATAATTTTGTTTAATATTTACAATTAACTGTAACTTCCATAAGTATCGTATTATATGTATTATTTTTATTGTTTTAGTTTAGTTAACTTACTGAACTTTGAACTTGTTTATAATCATGTTGTGCACGCATGTGTTTGATGCACAGAATGGATCATTACCTTTAATGTGTTTTGCTGTTACTCATGTATTTTCTGTGTATATTGTGTTGTGTGCCTAATAAATAATTAAAAATTTAGAAGAGTATATTCTATCAACTATATGTTGTTTTACAGTATCATTTGATATTAAGACATCTCAAAGAGGAAACCCATTGCTTTGTGTCGCTGGATGGAGATTTTATCAAAAAACAAAAGGACACAAACAGAGGTGGGCCTTGTTCAACACATTACACAAAAAAATGCCAAGCATGTATACATTATGTTTAGAGTCGAAATTATTGTAATAATCATAATCACAACAAACCAAATGTGAAATAAAACTATTGCTGTATTATGTTTGTTGTATATTTTTGTATCGCATCAGTAACATTCCAACACTTTCAAAAATTTCGACACCAGAGTTTGGTATTAGTGTTTTAATCATTATCTTTTTTTTTATGAATTTGATATTATAACATTGAAGTCTCAACAGGACGCCATGAAGAGTTGTTATACTTTTAGTAAACTACTTATTCGTTATATGCAATGTTACAGACGAGATTCTCAAACTGTTTTGTTTGTTTTCAGTGTCATACTCGTATGTACAATCACAAAAAGGGAAACCGTTGCTCGATGTGGACGGATGGACATTTTCCCAAACATCCAGAAAGAGATGGATTTGTTCTACACATAGCAGAAAACCATGCAGCGCTAAAGTCACGATGATAAATGAGAATTTATTCATATGAATAATATTCACAATCACGAAAAACCATTAAAAACCGGTGTCTGTATACCAAAACCTCTTACTCATAACTGAGTAACATCGACCACTGTCATACGACTTGCTTACTTACTGAGGGTCATAACGACCCCACAGCAGTATTTCTTTTTAATGTAAAGTAAAAAGTAAAATATGTTTATTTACTATTTGGACAACTTCACCTATGTATATCACTATGAACATTTTCATATTATTTTAGTTATTAACACTCCGTTACACGCGCCTTCAGAGATCCCGTGATAACACGCGCGGGGCTCAAAAGTGCCCCAAGGAAATTAATTTTTTTTTTCCTATTGGAATAGTAAAAAGAACAAAAAGTTTTTTCATACGTAATCAGTCTTTATTGATGCATAAAATACAAATAAAAAATTTCACTCTTTTACACTCAAACATAAAAAAAAAAACATTTTTACCATAACCTCAGGAAACAACAAAAAAAGACATACTTAATTAAGAATTATAATTTTAGTCGTCATTAGGTGCCTGGTCGAGATTTTTTATATTTTGGTCATAGCACTGGATACATATACTATATTTATGTTCATTACATATCGGCTTATAGCATTTTTGGCATGCTGTTCTGGTCGATCGATCTTTGGCCCTTCCACAGTAATGACATCTGGCCGTCTTGGTTCTTTTGCGCGGGATATCGTTATCCTGGAGTGTCAAATCGTTTTCATTGATACCTAAAAATAGCATGCTTCGTTCTTTTATATTTCTAGGAATCGTTTTAGAATACAATCTCCGTTGCATTTGTGGTTTTAGGTATTCTATAGCAACAGAGCGCAAGTAGTTGCGTCGAGGTATGCGCTTGTAATTGTGATTGACCATAGCGTCAATTATCATGCCATTTATTCCAGCTATGTTTATTATATCAAAAAATATGGTCAACGGCTATCGTCGGCTATTTCGTGCTACGCTGAAATGCTTGCACATTTTGTCCAATACGTCAACACCACACTTGGTTCTGTTATATTCCGTAATCATTTCGGGTTTTCTCGCGTCGCCAGTATTAGGATCAATCCTATCATCATTGTGCATAGTAGATGCTACTAATACTACTTTTTTGGGTTTTGGCACATATGACACTAAAGTGCACTTCTTCTGGAAACCGAACAATGCGTCATTGATGGGTCTGTCTTTAGATGTTTTAAATTTTTGCGGAATATCAGGTTTGTTCGATTTTAGGGTTCCTATGGCCGTAATCTTCTTTTTTTCTAGTTCCAGTAGCAATGGTATGCTTGTGAACCAGTTGTCCATAGTTACATTGCTTCCCATATTTTCAAGAGGTTTTAGCATCCTATGAACTATATCTGGCACCTTATTGGACACTTGAAAAGGTCCTGTGGGTTGGACTCCAGCGTATATTTCCAAATTATATGCATACGGAAACTGAACATCTACTAAGGCAAACAGTTTTAAACCGTATTTATCTGGTTTATTAGGTATAAACATACGAAAACCGCATCGCCCTCTAAATGCCACAAGCTGTTCATCAAGGGTGAGATATTCGCTCGGCGTGTAATATTTTTGCAAGTTTTTTACAAAAATATCGAATATTTGTCTAATGGGGGCAAGTTTGTCAGTTTCTCTTCGACTATCTCGGGTATTGACATCATCAAAACGAAGACATTTTAGCAAGAAGGTAAATCTATTTTGTGACATGGTGAGATTGATTGCGTCAACTGCGGTTCCATACTTATTATCCCAAAAGTCTTTTATTATTCTTCTTCCACTTTTTTCAACACCCATCATAACAAGCATTCCAATTAGAGCTGTTATTTCGCCACAGTCAGTATTTTTTGCATCCCTTTGTCGTTGATAATTTACTTTTATCTTATCGATGTATATGTTAGTACATTTTGTAATGATGTCTATCGTCTCATTGTCTATAAACAGATCAAAACATGATTTTGAAGTCTTACAAGCCAAAGCTTCGTTTTTTGGCCCGCAAATACGCGTACGAATGTTAGAGGCTTGTGTTCGAACGCTGTTTCTAAATGGTGCAGACTTCCACTCAAAACCTGATTTTGTTTTATAGGTCCGTAAATCAGATAAAGGTGCATCGTCATCTGAACTGTCTGACGTCAGTGACTGTGGCAGGGGGGTGGTGATTTCTGAGGCTGCAGAATTTCGTGCTATCTGGTCTTCTTCATCATTTTCTTGCTCTGACTGAGAGTCATGTAACTCTTCTATACAGTGGTCTTCTTCATCCTCACTACTAAACAGGTCTCCTGCACCACCTTCTTCTTCCTCGTCAGACTCCTGAAGCCACTCAAGTATTTGAGAGTCCATTCTATCCATTTTTATTTATGGTAGTACCTAAAATAAACAAAATATGTATTTAATCAAAACGACAAATAAAATTATAAACGACTTTACACCAAAACTTATTGATAAATTGCATAAAATAACTAAAACAACTTACCTCCGTTGTACGTACAATAGTCCCGTAGTTTCACGCGTGGGGCACAAATGTGCCACGGCAGCACTTAAATAATTGTCCAGCGAACGTCCTTCCGCCAACGCAGTCGACGTGTCACTAAACGCATACCAAGGACACTAGCGTCAGCTACTCAACGTCTCAAGATCATGCTTCACATATTTAATTAATAATAAGCAAAAAATCTTGGTTGGGGCACTTTTGAGCCCCGCGCGTGTAATGGAGTGTTAACTAAACTATGTTACTTAGATTCTTAATTGTACCATGCATATAAGTGGGTACATAATAATACACAATATAAATATATTTACGTATTTTATTTTGTTTGGGAAGTTTAATCGAGCAAGTTCGTATAGTGCTGCACGCCCGAGACCACACATAGAAGGCATATAATACAATTGTATCTTCCATGATCTTCGCAGCGAAATCGGTTTCTTGACTACTTAAGCCAAGAATTATTTGATATGTTATGCATGGTTTGATTAGCACTCACTGAGCGGTGAAGAAAAACGCCACTAAACGAATACAAAATTAACTATTACAGGCAAACTATCGCCAAGTGCAAACCCGTTCTAGTTTAATAAATAACAATAAAGTCTCAGGTGAAATAGGAATGTTGCAACTCTTGTTAACAAAAAGTATATCTTATTCTACTTATCTAATTTGCAGATTATAACCAAAAATGTCAAATAGTGCGCTCGTCGAAAGGAAGTAAGATATTGGTGCTGGGCATATACAAGCACTTCATACAAACAGTCGGAAGCTACTCGGTACAATGGAGATGTGCCAGAAGCAATCTAGGATGCACATCGCGAATACATACTAACTTGGACCATACTCTAATTTACTTCATGCAAGGCAAACATAATCACTAACAATATTTTTACTAGTTGCACGCGGCTTCTCTTGTGTTATTTGGTATAATAAGTACCTTTTTTGTTTTCCACCATTCCGAAAATCGCAATGATATAATTAATTTTCATGAAGGGAGTTGGGTGAGCCCTGTGCCCAGGAGTGGGACAGTATAGGCCGATAGAAATCCTGTGTAGCGTAAAAGAGAAACAAACAGAACAACAAGTACTTGTGCTTCTATATATCTAATGGTATTAATGGTATCTATAAATAAACACATAAAGCTATTTTGGGTTGAAAATTAAAACATACATGTATGTTACCTACCTTTTTGTGAAAAATAGTTTGGAGCTATTTAAACTTCACAACAAAACACGTTCCAGCAGTTTTCATTTTTTTCTGTTTTTGTTTTTCATTTTGTTTTTGAATGGCTGGTATGGAAGTAGTATGAGGGACATAGTATGACTTAAATTAATTCATAAAAAACGCAAGTAAAACCACACATCAAATTGTAAATAATATTGCTACTTTGCATTAATCGTATGGATAATATTACTGAGGGTTGTGAATCCTCCACAGAAGCATTAGGGTCTCAATGACCCGAAATAAATGTATGTAATGTTATTAGTTTTTATTAGAAAAAGAGAGAGAGATTCTTATTCACAGATGACACGTTTATTCAGATTTTAATTGATTTTTTAATAAATTTTACTAAAAAGCAATAGCGTACTTTACTTCTGAATATTCTATATAAGATACAGGGCTTTATCCTTCTAATGCATGATCTTCTTCTAATTGATTCATCGGTCTATTGTGAAGGTCTAAATGGACCTTACAGGTATTAACTAGGCATTATTAAAGTCTTTAATGTTATTAAAATAAATGTATATGAATTTATGTAAGTATGCCTTCTCATATTGTAACTGAAACTCTGGAGAAATATGTAGTGTTTTTCCGCTGCGACACACAACACTTCACTACATTTTTCTCCAGAGTTTCTGTTACAATGGATTTCCGCAAAGTAACGCCTGATTCAATGTCTTATTCTCATATTGTGTTTATTTCCAGACCAAGCGAAGTTTGTCCGAGGGCCAAGGGGTGCTAAATTGTTACAATATGGCGGATACCTCTACCTTCGTCACTGGAGCAAGCTGCATGGGCCCACCAAGTCCATCAAGACAAGGTGGTACTGCTCCACACACAAGAGAGGGGGATGCAAAGCTAGCATATTCACCATCGACGATATGCTCGTCAGAATTAAAAACATTCATAACCATGATTAAATGTTGTAATTTATGATAAAATTAAATAAGCTATCCCATCCCACTTATATTGTAACGGTGAAAGTTTATAAGTGTGTATATTTGTCGCTTCTTCCTGTTCAAACGGCTAAACCGATTTGAATAAAACTTGCTACGTATTGATGTAGGTTAAAACATGTTTAAACACCACAGGCTACTTGTTATTCCGGATTAATACGCATAAAACCGCGGGGCACTGCTCTCTAACCCTACAGCGGTGCTTTACATCGGGCGGGCTCTAGTCAAACCTATCTCGTACTACTCTAAAACGGTTTTCTGTAATTAATTCTTCCTGTAGACATTTGGACATGTTATTTTATGTAGTACTATGGCCCTTGTTGTGGTTTCATCAAGGCTTTTGTTTAAAAAATTAACTACTCAAGCTGTTTCTAATATACGAATAAGATATATGATGTTTACAGTAATACACTCTCTCACCCAGCAACATACCAATAATACATGCATAGGTGACATGTATGTATGCATATAGCTATTAAGTAGGTATATACGCGCGTGTAAACCGCCCTGACGTTCGCCAGGTAGCGGGAGGTGCGAGACATGTGTGAAATCAGTAATAAAGAAACTACAAGTGTAATATGGCGTTTCATTGTTAAAATCTAAGAACATAGCATTTTGGCGACGAGGATGTCTTCGTTTTTGGGAACGATCGATAGTTTTGACCACAAGAGATCGGATTGGGACGTGTTTATAGGCAGACTACACCAGTTCTGCAAAGTAAACGCTGTAAGAGAAGATCACAAAGCCGCGCTGCTCCTAACCTATCTTTCGGAGGAATCGTACCGGATCGCACGCAATGTAGTATTCCCACGCGAGCTTGAACAATTATCGTTTGCTGAACTAACGAAAGTTTTAGCTGAGTACTTCAAGCCCAAGCGGTGTGTGTTTGCAGCCAGATCGGAATTCTACAAAGCTGTTCAAGACCCCGGCGAATCTGTTAGCGAGTGGGCTGCGCGACTTCGGGGATTAGCAAGCCATTGTGACTTCGGTGCCGTCCTGGAGACTGTGTTACGTGATAAATTTGTTCTCGGTCTCATAGACGGTCCAGAACGGGACAAACTATTTGAAAAGGATGCTGCCCACTTGACGTTTGCAAAAGCGTTGGAAACCGCCGAGTGGGTGTCAAGTTCCAGGCAATTGAAGCAGTCTATTAAAGAAGAACCCATATTTAAAATAAATGGGCCTGTGCAAAGGTGCTATGCGCACGGTTCCGGAGGCGCTGCAGCCCCGGGGGCGCGCGCGGGCGCGACATACGGGCGGCAAGACGGCGCACGGAGCGCCGCCGCCGGCGCCGGCACGGCTGCGGGCCAGAGTTCGTGTGAGGTGTGTGGATTGAAGAACCACCTCGCCGACAAGTGTAGGTTTCGCCGTTACAAATGCCAGATATGTGGAGTTACTGGCCACCTGAAAAAAGTATGCAAACAAAAACTAAACAAGGTCGACGTGGAGGATAACACGCCGGAGGAGGACTGCCAGGAGTGCAAGCTATTCAGCATGAGGTACGGCACTTATGATCCGATAGAAATAGTTGTAAGTATTTGTGATCACAAACAGTCAATGGAACTAGATTCAGGGGCAGGTGTCACTGCCATCCCAGATACATTGTATAAACAGAAATACTCTCAATATCCGTTATCAACTTGTAAGTCTAAAATGTGCTTTTATAATGGACATAAAGTAACACCAGATGGATATTTTTACGCTGATGTGAATTATGACAATTTAACTGAGAAAATTAAGTTTTATGTAATAAAAGGCGGCGTTGCCCCTATTCTAGGAAGAGATTTTATGCATAAATTTAACTTAGGAATTATGCCTCTGGATAATAAAAATATCACATTATGCAACAACAACTCTGAATTAAAAACAATGTTAAGTGATTATAAAGATCTTTGGAGTGACGGTTTAGGCAAGTTTAATAAATTTACAGTAAACTTAAAGTTGAAAGAAAGTGCTCGGCCAAGATATTTCAAACCTCGGTCAGTCCCCTTTGCATTAAAAAATAAAGTAGAAGCTGAGTTAGATAGGCTAACGTCTGTTGGTATTTTAGTCCCGGTAAGCCATTCAGACTATGCAACACCAATTGTTCCAGTTTTGAAAGATGACGGAAAAGTTAAAATAGCGGGTGATTTTTCAGTTACGCTGAACAAAGACTTATGTATCGATAAGTACCCAATGCCGCGCATTGAAGAGGTGTTTGCAATGCTGGGCGGCGGGGAGCTTTATACTAAGCTAGACCTAAGTAACGCCTATAATCAATTTTGCTTAGATGAAGAGTCACAATTGCTAACAACCATTAGTACAACGCGCGGGTTGTTTAAATATACGCGGTTAGTTTATGGGCTAGCAAATGCACCAGCAATTTTTCAACAAGCAATGGAGAAGTTGCTGGTAGGTATTGATGGTGTCAGTGTATGGTGCGATGACATTTGCTTGACCGCCCCGTGCTTCTCCACGCACATGTCTAGACTTCGGGAAGTCTTACATAGACTGAACGGTGCCGGTTTAAAGCTGCACAAAAATAAATGCGCGTTTCTTCAACCGAGCGTTACCTACCTCGGGTTCGTAATAGATAAGAACGGCCTTCATTCATGCCCGAAAAAAGTTCAGGCCATTTTAAAAGCACCTTCACCGACTAATGTGCAGCAATTGAAACGATTCTTAGGTATCATAAACTACTATAGAAATTTTGTCCCCGGCGCGTCGTCAATCTTAGAACCACTACATGCGTTATTACGTAAAGATTCAGTGTGGACATGGGACAAGCCACAACAGGACGCCTTTGTTAAAATCAAGCGCGAGCTAGCGTCTGAACGCGTGCTGACGCATTTTGATCCCAGCGCGCGCCTCGTGCTGGCGGTGGACGCGGGCCCGGCCGGGCTGGGCGCCGTGCTGCAGCAGGGCGCGGAGGGCCGCGAGCGCCCGCTGGCATACGCCTCGAGGTCACTCGCGCCAAGCGAACGGAATTATAGCCAAATACATAAAGAAGCGACCGCTATCGTGTTCGGGGTAAAACACTTTCACCAGTACTTGTACGGGCGTGATCAACCTTTTGTTTTAATGTCTGATCATCGGCCTTTATTAGCTATTTTTGGTAAAAATAACGGCATTCCAGTGATGACGGCATCACGACTACAAAGATATGCATTATTTTTGTCCGCATATAATTATGAAATACGTTATATGCCGGGACATAAAAACGTACTCGCCGATTTCTTTTCAAGAGCGCCGATAGAAGCGAATGTTGAACAATCCGGTTTAGATAACAATGAAGACGTTTCATACTTGAATTTCATTGATAAAACACAGTTACCGATTTCGTTTGAAAACATTCAACAAGAGACGGCAAATGATAAAACGCTACAAATAGTCACAAAGTACATAACAAAAGGTTGGCCGCGGAAAATAACATGCAATAATGTGCTACCATATTTTAAATGCAAAACAGATTTAGAAGTAGTGCACGGTTGCCTGATGAGAGGTCACAAAATCGTTATTCCTTCAATTTTGCGACAAGAACTATTGCAGGAAGTTCATAAGGCTCATTTTGGCGTGGTGAAAACAAAAAGCATCGCACGAAGTAAAATGTGGTGGCCAGGTATAGATAAGGATATTGAGGTCACGGTCGGCGCTTGCAGCGCGTGCGCAGCCACGCGGCCCGCCCCGCCCCGCGCGCCGCCCGCACCCTGGCCGCGCCCCGCCGCTCCCTGGGAGCGCATACATATCGACTACATGCAGGTTGGCTCCCGGGTATTTTTGATAGTAGTCGATGCACATAGTAAATGGTTAGAATGTCTACACATGCAAGGCGGGCTGACAACTAATGAACTGATAAAAAAATTAAAATTATTATTTTCAATGTTTGGATTGCCTGAAACCGTCATGTCTGATAATGACCCTAAAATAAGTAACGACATGTTCAGTGAATTTTGTAAAAGTACAGGCATAAATCACTTGACCTCACCGATTTATCACCCGTGTAGTAACGGCCAAGCAGAAAACTCAGTGAGAACTTGTAAAAAAATGATTAAATGTATTCTTGCGGGCTCTGAAAACATGCATTGTAATCAAGTACTCGATAAGTTACTGAATTTTCTATTTGAATACAGAAACACGGTTCACTGTACCACCGGCGAGTCACCCGCTAAGTTAATGTTTAACCGGAACTTGCGAGGAAGACTCGATCTAATTTTGCCACCGAAATCACACGAACGGGCCACCGGTGATACCGTGAAACCTAGTAGGCATTTCCATAAGGGACAGAAGATATGGGTTAAATGTTTTGTATCTCAAAAAGCAATATGGAAATTAGGTCACATTGTAAAAGTGCTAGGGAATCGATTATATAATGTGATTGTAGATAACATAGAAGTTAAAAGGCATGTCGATCAAATCATGAAATACACGGGAGGTCAAGCGCCTCAGATGCGTCATCAAGGGTCGATTCAAGCGGAGCCCGATAGTACGGCGGGAGGAGAAGCGCGCGCTCGCAGCACGTCACGAGACGCGGCCGCGCCGCCGCCGCCTGCCTCGACCCCTGACAGCGCGCCTGCGCCCCCGCGCGCCGAGGTTATTGTTGTTTCCTCACGAGGTGGTCGTTATGACTTGAGACCAAGAAACAAAATTGTTAATTATAAAGTTTAGATATTAGTACATAGGTATGTATATTACTGTTTTGTTTGTTACCAGGTTTGGTTGCTAAAGGGGGAGAGATGACATGTATGTATGCATATAGCTATTAAGTAGGTATATACGCGCGTGTAAACCGCCCTGACGTTCGCCAGGTAGCGGGAGGTGCGAGACATGTGTGAAATCAGTAATAAAGAAACTACAAGTGTAATATGGCGTTTCATTGTTAAAATCTAAGAACATAGCAATAGGTCACCTGTTATTGTCTCATTCTTTTTAAATTACATGTTTGCCATTAAGTATACATATGTAATCATTATGAGACATGGAAACTTAGTAAGATTACAAGTAAGTTACCTGCACTAGCATTGTGCAAAATTGTACCAATTTTTACCTCTGGAAAAATATGACACATCATTATATTTTATTATATCTTAAACCACTAAAAAAGTGAATTTGAGAGAGTTTATTTTGAAGTTTTTATTTACGCTCTCGTAATAGTTTCGGTAATTAAATGTATTGTTGAACACTATGTTATATTGCAACCAATAAATGTTAATACTTACATCATACATCATATAAGTATGTGTAACTCTTATTCTCTCTTAACTCATAGTTTTGTAATTATTAATCACATTTAGATCAAGCTGTGAACACATTTTTGGAATTTGTTCTGGATCCAAACCTTTAAATGAATATTCAGTCCATTTAAGAACACATTCTGTTTTGTGTGCCATTATAAAATAAATAAATAAAATATTTTTCTATAGCTCTACCCTATCTAATCTAACATATTATGAAATATAACTTTTATATGTTAAATTAAATGAATCAAATACGAGTTTTCTTACAGATGAATCTCAATTCTGGCAAATATTGGAAACATCAAGAGGGACTAAAATGTTATTAATCGGTGTATATAAGTACACTATACACGTGATAAGTAAGCGGTTGATAAGATGGCGGTGCGGGAGACACAGCCTCGGCTGCAGGTCGTACGCTCACACTAACTTGGAGGGAACTGACATTTTATACATAAGAAGTGAACATAGTCATTAAGGTATGATAAATAAATATAAAGATGCAATTCACTATAATTAATGTACTATAATATTTATTGTTTGAAGTACAACTCGCTTATTAGAATATGTATGTACACTTAAACATAAGAATCTTAACCAATATGGTTCAGCGCGTGGTAGTCTATTTGTATTTAGCTTGCTTAGCCATACAGTTTATTGCCATAATCGAATAAACATACAATCGATTTTATATAATGGTATAATTCCTATGTAAGAAACTCTCTTGCTTGTAAGGAGAATAAATGACATCTAAATCTGAAAAAAAAATGTACAAAATTTAAACTTAGAATTCTTACTGGTGATCATATATCACCTTAAAGCGATTACCTTAAGCGAAGCAGTTGTTCAAAGTTGTAAATTATTTCCAGGTCCAGTATTCGCCAAATCTACTCGAGGGAAGTTATGTGTGAAGTGGGGTAGTTACACATTCAGTAAGCACTATACGGTCGGTGAAATGACGCGATGGCAATGTACCAGCGCCAGCACTAGACGATGTCGGGCGTACGTCTGTAGTTACGGGGAAGAATTCATCAAAATGTACAACAGCCACTCACACCAACCTAAACACCGTAGTATTGACTGGTCTCAACAAGACTGTCGCATGGATTATTATTGCTAGTTTAATATAATTTCCACAAAACTTGCAATAATAAAATAGCCTAGAAACCAAACGTTACGATCAGTCACTAGGACCTATCGTCTACAAGACTGAATTTTTGTATAGTGTATGATTATCATGTTTTGTTTTTAATGATTATACTTTTTTGTATATTATAGATTTGGATATATGTATGTAAGTACTCGTTTTTCAAATACCTACCCCTGTTTTATAGATCGATACAACATTTAATTTATTGTTCATGGATTTCCAATGTTTTAAGGCAGCGGGAAGACATTAATTAAATTGGAGAAATAAACTAATTATCTTCCTAGAAACTAGACCCCCTAGTTTGTAATGTACAAAAATGATTGAAATTATGACGAAATGTAGTTTTCTCAAACTGTTTGTAAGTAGTTCAGTGAATAAGGAACATTGACATTTGCACGATAAACCAATAAAATCATTTTTACATACGCCGGTTTTATTTAGTTTAAGTTGAAATGTCTTTTTTATTTATTTAACTATGCACTCATTGTGTGCCATGATTTAATAAATAAATTGTATATAAAAAACAAAATATGTTTTTTTAACTATAAAATGTACTCATATATTTACAGGTCCGTCCTTTTGTATGTCTCGCAAAGGAAAATTATTCGTCAAGTGGGGACATTACAATTTCTCTAGGCATTATGAGAGAAATTCTAAAGTGAGATGGCGTTGCTCGAGCGTGAACACTGCAGGTTGTAGGGCGCATTTGTTTAGCTTCGGCGAGAGATTTCTTACAGCAAGTAATTTGCACACCCATCCACCTGGAATAACTAGGTACTAGGAACAGAGATAACAGAAATCTAATTATGTTAAATTACATTTCTATGTCTGATATTACATTGTATAAACGTTTTAAATACAAACCAAAGGACTATACATCTTATTAAAATATTAATAAATGTCTTTCTTGAGTTCTTGATTATGTTATGTCCAAACACCAGCCACCGCCATTGCCGTACAGTTCGGCAAATTATTATTTGTACCTACTTATTTCCATAAAAAAATATCTACAAAATTTTCACTTAGTAATAAATAATAAATATGCTAAGCTACAATGTACTTTATTTTGTACAATTGATTTCATTTTGATTTGATTTCATGTTTTGCATTTTCACGAATATTCAAAAGTCGTAGTACAAAAGTTGTCGCTTTTTAAGTGCTAAAGCTCCAGTTACCAATACCGTAACTAACCTGATAGTGAAAGAGATACAAAAATGACTTTGCTCGTACAAAATTGTATGTGTTCATCTCTCAAAGATTTAATATCATCAGTCCACATTTTATCGAGACTATTTGTGTATCCGACAGGTCCTGTGTTCTCGGTGTCCCGACAAGGCAACCCATGTGTTGTTTACAAAGACTACTATTACGCCAAGAACCGGACTAATAAGTCTGGCCTAGTTACTTGGTCTTGTAGCTTGAACAGCACGCACAACTGCGTCGCTAGAGTTGTCACTTTTGACAAAGAATTTGTCAAGATTAGTGGCTGTCATAACCACCCACCGCCGCGGTCGACCATGATTCGTCGTAAGAAGCTGGCTTAGCTGTAGATGTAATTGATACTTCAAATTATTTTCAATAAAATAATTAAAAAAAACAGAATATGTAAAATCGTTTTAGATACAGGTATTTCAATGATCTTTATCTATATGTAAGTATGCAGTTTATGACGCAAAAAAATATTTCAATTATTAAAAAAAATATTTGTTGTTAATAATGTTTGGATATATACATTAAATTGATGACAAAACACGTTTTAGCAGATTTTAGTTTTTTTTTCTGTTTATCTGTGTCGCTGTTTATTTAAACGCCCATTGTGAAAAAAGGCTAAACGGATCGTCTTACATGTACAATTCTTTTTTATCCCGAAATCATCATCATCATTCAGAGTCGGCTTATTCCCATTGTCCATTGTCTCCTAGATCAGAATATATCAATAAATTACAATAATAACTGTCAATCATAATCAGATTTTAATTTTATAGAGATGATTAATTTTAGAGTAATTACTTTCCGGCGAGGGAATCACAAATGTAGCTATGGTAAATAGCCGGATCCACACCGGACGATCCAAAATGGATCGGCGATCCCGCGATCCAAGGATTGTGATGCGTGGAACGTGGATCGTGCTAGGTCGCTCCAACAGCAATCGTTTGCGATCCTTACTGAAAACAAGAAATGGGCGGATCCACACGGGACGATCCATGGATCGGCGATCCCGCGATCCACGATCCAAGGATCGTGATGGGTGGAGCGTGGATCGTGCTAAGTCGCTCCAATAACAATCTTTTGCGATCCTGACGGCTGCTCCAACGCGCTCCAAGTGACTGAATGCATGACCAAAAAACCGACAAGAAAAGGATCGCACGCAGCAAGGAGCGCGCGCACTTGGATCGCGCGCGGCGCGTCTACACTTCACGCTCCGTGGAGCGCGCTCGATGCCGCGCGCGATTGGAGCGCTTTGGATCATCTGGTGTGGATCCGGCTATTGCCTGTTACGTAGGTACATGTAAATATACATAATAAATAAACTGTTTTTTTTTCAGTTCCGACATTCTTCCAATCTTTCAGTGGTAAATTGAGTGTTCGTTGCGGAAATTACAGATTTTACAAGAACTACACAATAGGACACAATACAAGATGGATTTGTACTTCAAGGAAAACACAATGTAAAGCTCATATATTCAGCTATGGAAATGAATTTGTTAAAGTATACAATGTACATACTCATCCCCCGCCCGCCAGAGAGATTAGGCTTATTCTATAACTAGCTGTGCCAGCGACTTCGTCCGCGTTGAATAGTTATATTGAGCATTAATTCTTTGAATTTTGAACCGTTTTCGCAGCGCACGCAACGGAAGCCCTCAAAGATGAATAATTTTCCCCGTTTTTTTAGATTTTCCATTGTTTCTTCGCTCCTATTAGTTGCAGCCTATAGCCTAAAGCCTTCCTCGATAAAAGATCTATACAACACGATTTTTTCAATTCGCACCAGTAGTTCCTGATATTGAGATGCGCGTTCAAACAAACATACAAACAAACAAACTCTTCAGCTTTACAATATTTTGGTATAGATTAAGTATTTGAAGCATCATTTTTTCGTATGTCTTTTACTACATAAAGAAAAACAGAAAAGAAGACGTCAAGTATAAGAGGAATTTAAATAACATTGACAATAAGTTATTGTATTTAATCGCAATACAAGTGAGGATTATTCAAACATTGTAAACTTTACCTAATTTTATCATTTGCACGCGCGCATTCTTTACTCTGATATTATATGCTATTATTTTTCTACTGTCACTCTATATTGTTTGTATATTAGATATATTTTTTATCACTATGTATTAGTTCATTTTTGTACCTATTCAGTATGATATGTATTAGGTAGTTTGTTTTTATGTTTATGTACATTATAATTGACAAAAGCAATATAAAACCCGTAAGTGTACTAATGTACAATGGAACAAAAAAAGGAATTGACAACAGTGACTAAATGTCTTCGTATTATACAACATTAAAGAAAGGCATTAATTGGTGGAGGAAACTCATCATCAGCCCACGGTCGTCCACTTCTGGACATAGGCCTCTCCCAAGGCACGCCACTCAGCCCGACTTTGTGCTGGAGGAGGAAACTCAGCCCTTATTAACCAAGATACTATATGTGGAACAACTTATTGAAGCTTTTACAAAGAAAGACTTGAAAGTGAATACAGGTAACTTTCAAACGTTTTAACTGCTCGTTATATCGTTAATAGAAACGTGAATGTGGCATGTTCAGTAACTGTCTGCAAACAGGCTGGTGATCATGATAACTATTAATGTGTTTGTTTATTGAATTAACTAAAGGTTAAGGCAAATGGTGCCTTGTTTATCAAAATTTAACTTTTTTCCCAACTGAACCCAACTCAACCCGACTCTACATTACCCTAATCTTCTCAGCTCTGCCCTACTTTTCAGAACCCGCTGCAAACAAAACACATCATCTCGAAAAGACACCAAAGAAGAGGAGATGTGTAGGATGTTACGAGAAACTCCGCGCCTTCTTAACAAGTCGAGAGACTGACAAAAAAGTGAAAAAAATTCTCACAGAGTGCACTAGTTGCAAAAAATATTATTGTTTGACCTGTTTTAATGAAAAACATCCATAAGGTTGTTAAATAAATAAATAAAATCGATATTCATTTTCCAACACTAAATATTATAAGAAACTGGCATAAATATGCCAGTTTCTTATTATGTGCCATACAGTACGGTACGGGGTACATCATACTCCACAATTTATTTTACCCTTAACATGTAAACTAACTAATCTGACCACGGGCGGCGCCAGAGTAAGGTTAATAATAATAATAATCAACACATTGTTTTAATAATCACAAAAAAAAAGGATTTTAGTCTCCTACGGGCAGTGGGGTATAATATACCTCGTACCGCCACAATCTCTAGTATAGGGCATAGTTTAAAACGAGCCGTAACGCAGACATGGAAAGTATAGATAAATCTGTGCCGCTGGGAACGTGTTAATTGAAATTATTCATGTTTACAGGTCCGTATTTTTTCAAGTCCGTACACAATAAATTAAGTGTTCACTGCGATGGCTACAACTTCAGTAAAGATTACTCGACAGGCCAAAAAATCAGGTGGAAGTGTACTTCTTCCTACAAACAGTGCAGAGCATTTATATTTAGCTATGGCCAAGAATTTATAAAAGTGTGTAATGTCCATAATCATGATAAGAAAAGAATGAAGAAGCTGGCTATAAGTGTTTAACCCATTTACTTTATATGATGATCAAGCAACCTTCTAATTGAACGGAAGCCTCATGAGCTCGTATTATAATATTTTGAAACATAATTGTTAATGATGGTAGAAGAATAAAATCACTCTTTGCATGGCACTTGCCTGCTTCAATTATCGCTCCCCGTTTAATTTAATGTCCACCTCAATCATGTACAATTTTGATTTTATTATGTCTTTGTTTCATTTTAACCTATTTTGTCCCACTCCGGAGGTAATGATAATGTAAGCATCTCGAAATATACAATTTATTGTGAATCTATCCGATATTTCCTGTAAATCCAATCAACATAAAGCGTCCAAAATTTAAAAGAGCTTCTTTGCTGACAAAGAATATATGTATATAAAAATGTGCTAAACGTAATGACTATCATATATCCACTAAGAAAGTAGTTATATTAACAAACGATAATACAAGCCAGTGGTTTTGTTACAGGTCCATATTTCTATACCAAACTCAATAAGGTATACGTACATTGCGATGGATACGATTTCAGAAAAAGTTACTCAAAAGGCGGAAAAGTGAGATGGATTTGCAAAAACGCAAACAATAAGTGCAAAGCAGTTATATTTAGCGTTGATCAAGAATTTTTTAAAATCAATAATGTCCATAACCACGATAAAATAAAAAAAACAATTTGGTAGACAACTAACTTGCGAGTGAGCTGCAATTCTATGTAAATTTTTGATTTAAAATAAAATTTGTATTATTAATAAAGAAGTGCAAACAAATAATACTATGTTTAATGTAATACTCAACTTTTAGATATTAAGGTACTTACATACAATATTAGAAACTGTATACAGCTCTTTCTGTGTTTCTGACAGGCCCCAAGTTCTATACATCAAAACGAGGAAATATGGGCGTACACTGCAATGGCTACAATTTTTATAAACATTATACATCTGGCTACAAGACTAGGTGGAGGTGTACACTCGCTTGTAATTATAATTGTAAAGCATTTATATTTAGTTTTGGCAAAGAATTCATAAGCATTCATAACGTTCATAATCACGAGACTTAGTGACAATATTATTCAGTTAATTAATACAATGCGGGCAACACTGACCAGACTAGCGCAGGACCGTTGTACCTGGCAACGCAATGGAAGAGGCACACACAACATTGGGTGGCCAAGTAAATTGAAAAAGTTTTATGCATTTGTAAATATTGAATTTATTAAAATAGTTCAATTAACAACTAAATATTTTTTAAGAAATGGGAGTAAATTGGGCTTATTATTTACTTATTTACAATTAATCTACCCGCTGACATCGTATTATGATTTATGATTACATTTATTACTTACTTGCAACTATTTTTATGTAGAATGAATTTTTTGATTGACATCACTAGAGACAAGAACGCTGGCTGGTTCCTTGCGCAAAGGATTTCTATAGCAATCCAGCGTGGGAATGCAGCCAGCGTTCTTGGCTCCATACCACGTGTAGATTGTTTAAATTTAGTTTAGATGTAAATACTCTTTTTTAGTTCTATTAGTGTTAATATGTGTAAATATTGTTTCTTATTATTGAATAAAATCATTTATTAAGTATTAGTCTTCATATTTAGTTAAATAACTAATCTTGCAGAACGAAAGTATTATTTTGGTTCGGTATTTCATATTCTCTCTCAGTCTTAGTGGTCAGCGTTACTAATTCTTCCGAATTTTTAACAGTTTCCAGCTTTATCTAGTGATGACTCATTGAACGAACGTCACTGTGCATCAAAAATTGATGTGAAAGAGACAGTTAGTTTTCTTACCTAATTTCTCCGCATGCACAAATCAATCATTACGTCAACTTCAAATTAATGGACACACTGAATAACATGAATTTTGTTGACAATTATGATGTAATCAAAGGCACACCATCGACAGAAAAGTTTATAAATGGTGACATCGATTATTTTTCATTTCTTGGAATGATCTGTTGTGAATGCTTTTTAGTTTACACGGAACTTCAAGCCACTTCCCGACCAGATCTTAGTATGTTAACTTCGAAGGAATTTGGAAGATCTGTGTATCAAGGACTCCTTGCTCCGACATTCTTAAGCGAACGAAGACCTGAATCAGTGTGCAGTAGTGGCAGGAGCTCTGGAGTACCAACTCCTAAGCCCGCTTTCGTAAAAAATCACAAACCAACCGTACCTGAAGAGATACGCTTTGAAAGTAGCCGCCATCAGCCCGAACGAGGCTCATCGAGACGATGCTGCAAATGTAGCACAAAAAACAGCCCAGTACGGACCATTTGGCAATATACCACCTGTAAGGTCCCCCTGTGCTTACGAAAAGGGAAGACGTGTTTTCAAGACTTTCATAATGAAAAGTAGCAACCCTTTCATTTTCTTATATTTGTCACCTTTCATTCGTAGTAAAGAATTAATGTTAACTTATGTTTCATGTATATGAAGAGTCATAACTAACTAACTAGCTAAGCAGTCTTATATACCTATATAGCCTTCTTGATAATGCCATACGATTAAATAATAATAATCAACAGTCACCGTTACTATAATATACAGCACTGCGCTTATCCCTAGCGCACCGATGAGTTATGGCACCGCGGGCAGCGAGTCTTTGACTTTACCATAACCATCTTGGACGTCGTTTTTTATACATATTTTTTTAAAATTTTTGTCCACATGCCAGAAATAAACAAAAATGTTCAATTTTTTCACCCGTGTAAAAGTGTGACTGAAGGAGTCAAAATAAAGTTAAACTTTTTGATTTGATTGAATTAATGCATTTTTGTGTCACTAATTAATCTATAACTTACAAAAATATGCATGAGATACATTATGCACTGTCACTTCATTATTGTTTTATTTTATTACGTGGTACCTGATGATAAGCATTTCTGCAGCCCAGAGTATAACTCACTTTATACTTCTAAAAACGTATATAAGTACAAGCTGTGCCTGCGACTTCGTCCGCGTGGAATAGTTATTTTGGACAAGTTTTCGCAGCGCACGCAACGGAAGCCTTTAAGGATGAATAATTTACCCGTTTTTCCTCATTTTGCATTGTTTCTTCGCTTCTATTAGTTGCAGCGTGATGTTGTATAGCCTAAAACCTGCCTCGATAAATGGTCTGCTACATAGAACTCTTTAAAGACGTGTAAATTAGACTTAGACTAGATTTCTGCATTATTTATTTAATAATAATCAAAACGGCAGAAGCCATTCACTATTTCAGTTACAAAAAATACAATGCTACAATATTTATATAAGATATAATATATTATTAGTATACCTACTCATTAATGGTTTTGTCAGCAGGTCCTTGCTTCGCTACGTCACGCCAGGGAAACATGATCGTTGTATGTGACGGATATCATTTTAGCAAACACATGACTAAAGGCTACAAAATAAGATGGTGTTGCACCAGCTCGGGTTGCAAAGCTGTGGTGTACACTTATATGAATAACTACTTGAGGGTAGATAGAAAGCATACACACCAACCGCCTGCCGCCCACGCATCAAAGATAAGAGTGTTCCCATTTTAAAAGCCATCTGTAAAAAAAAACAATAGATTTTTTTTTCACATACAATTTCAATCAAGTGAATTCTTTACAGTAAGTCTGTTATTCGAATGTTGTAAAGAAAGTCTGGAATTAAATTCCACTGTCTGTACTATCAAATACTGGCTTTCAAGTAGCTAAATTTATGTAAATAATTAACATTATGTATTATTAAATCTATGTAAAGAACTGTAAGTAATAAAAAAATGTTTTTCATGAAATTTTACCGTTTTTTTAACAATATGTAGTTGATGTCTAGATAAAATCTCTTTAGGCTTAAGATGAGTGAATTAACCTCTCTTTCATGTACTTTGAATTAATACATTTCAATAAATGGATGACCCAACTTGAAGACTAAATAATAAATCAGTTTCCGTTTTATACCAAAACGTGGTTTAAATTTTTTACAGGTTGCATTTCGGAGAGTGTGCGGAGGAATTGCATAATATAATTCCTGCAGCCCCATTTTTACCATCGTACGAGAAGAGGTACGGCAAGAAGGCACCGTTATACAGTTGAGGTTCCAAAGACTCGCACCAAGCGGTTTGCTTCGACTTTTATCGTGCGAACAGCCAAACTGTGGAACTCCTTGCCCGAATCTCTATTCCCCTTGAACTATAATTTGTCGGTCTTCAAGTCGAGAGTAAACCGGTTTCTTCTAGGCAAGCGCGCTAGATCGTAGATTATAACGTTGCTTAACATCAGGCAAGTTGTAGTCAAGCGTGAGCCTATCTAATGTAAAAAAAAAAAAAAAAAATATTAGTCTAGAACTTTGAAATTAAAAAGTGTTGTTCAAACATCACATACTTATGTACAATCAAATGTCAACTTCAAATTTGAATTTTAAAGTTATTTTAGTAATTTTATGTAATATATAATAATATATTATATTGTATATAAGGTAATAATTTGTTTTTTTTTTATGCTAGAGGAAAAAAATTTTGAACAACAAGAAGTAACTTTTTTTCCAAAGTCCTACACTAATATTTTAAAAATCATGTTTTGGAATACGATGGTTTTAATCTATACATGCAACTATGCATTCTTCTTAGCAAATGAGAGTCGCCAACCGTGGTGTCGAGAGTTTATCAAGCCGCCCTGAGGGACATGGCTTAACGACTGCCGTACTAGACAAACAGCTGGGAACTACAATTTAACGTGTCATCCGACCCACGGAAGCTAAAATAGAATGGAATTTATCATGCAGATGTGTATATATTATACATATCTGCATGATACATCACAGCCAGTTCGGTCTATGTTTTTTCTTCGGTCGGTGTGAGTAAAGAGTTCGGTCAGTCAGACACCTTTGTGATTTATCTATCTATAAGACACATAGATTACGTAGTAATTGAATAATTATATTGTATTACAGGTCCCATATTTAGTGTGTCTCGCACTGGCAAACTGAGCGTCCACTATGCAGGCTGTAATTTTTATAAAAACAAAGCAGTGGCCACAAAACACGATGGGCTTGCACGTCTCATGCCAGGCAATGTAGGGCTTATATATATAGTTTTGGGGAAGAATTTATAAAGATTAATAACAATCATAATCATAATCCGACGCAGTGAATGTGTCTCACATACCTTGCATAATGTTTGTGTAATAAATCGATAAATTAAAATGTTGTTCCTTTTAATTGTATCTGTAATATTGACATAGGATGTTTTGTAAATATGTATAACTAACAATTTATTCCATGCATTTTTTATTGTTATGTCTAGCCATTGTCTAGCCGTGGTTCATTTTCTACCTTTTGTCAAAAATTTCGGATACATACGTCGCATACTTTCGTATTCTCATTTTAGATTATGGACTAATTAATGTGTATGTATTGCAGGGCCTGTGTATTGTTTGTCTCGTTTTGGCAAACAAAGCATTCACTATGCTGGAAATAATTTTTATAAAAAATATACAACTGGCTTTAAAACACGATGGAACTGCACGTTGCATGCCAAGCAATGTAAGGCTTATATCTATACTTACCAAGATGAATTTATAAAAATTAACAACAATCATAACCATAATAATCCATAGTTGAATTGTTTAGTGTTTGGTTAACTAACAAATAAAATGTCGAGTAAGTACGTAAAATTACGATTTTTTTATTTCGACTTACAAACGTTGGTATATTTAGTTCGTATTTTTTTGTTGTTACCTTGTTTCCTTTACTGCAGTAAATTAAACATTTTAGGAACCTACTACATAGTTTTCATTATACATTATGGAGTAACTTCATATTACAGCATGCCAGCTACGCTCTAATAACTGACTTTTCTGACAACACACGGTTGTCATATTATATTATATAGCTTATTGAAGTTTTTTTTTTTTTTTTTTTTTTTAACTGGAACGGGTTTGCACTTGACCATAGTTGTTAAATAATGTAGATAGATAGATAGATTAACTCTTTATTGTTGACACATATTAAAAAAACAGTACATAGAACAAATTGCACCTTAACTAGTGCCACAAGCGGCGGCCTTATCGCTGAATGCGATCTCTTCCAGGCAACCTTCAGCTGGAGAGAAATAAGCAAAAGAAAAAAAGAAGAATGTGGTGTACAACAAAAAGGAAAAAAGAAATTTTACTAATATATATATACATATATATACATATAAATACGCAATACACATACTTAATATAATAAAATTAATGTTTATATACAAATACATATAATACACAACAAAATATTTAAAGGTGATAGTAGTAGAAATAATAACAGCAATTTTCACTGAAGGGAAGCGAGATAAAATTCCTTTACTTGTTTTTTAAAGGAATCAATTGTCTGAGCCTTTTGAATGTTGATAGGCAGAGAATTCCATAAAGTAACAGCTTGTACAGTAAATGATGAGCCATAAAAAGATTTCTTTTTGAATGTTGGATGTGCGAGTGTTAATTTATTTGTAGATCGAAGAGAAAGAGAGTGTGTAGTATGGACATACGCAAAACGAAAAACTAAGTAACGCGGGGTAGCAGGGTTAAATAAAATGTTATATACGAGAGAGAGGATGTGAGCATTCCGGCGAAGTCGAATAGGCAGCCACTTGAGCTTAACACGAAATTGAGATATATGATCGTACTTACGTAGACCAAATATAAACCTTATACAGTAATTTTGTAACCGCTCAAGCTTATCTAGCTGATCTTCCCGAAGATCGAGATAGCAGGCGTCCGCATAGTCCAGGATAGGAAGAAGAAGGGATTGCGCAAGCTCAACTTTAGTGGCAGTTGGCAAGAAGTTTCGAAGACGTCTTAGTGACTCACCAGACGAGAAAATTCTTGAGCTTAATGAATCCACATGAGCATCCCAACTGAGCGACTGATCCATTATCAGACCAAGGTTCTTGACTGTATCACTATATGGAACGATGATGCCTTCAAAAATAACTGGCGGAATACCCTCCCAGTCAATCCTTGAGATCAGATGAGAGCTTCCAATGATAATGACCTGCGTTTTTGAAGGATTCACTTTTAAACCAAAGGATTTGCTCCATTCAGAGATACGGGAGAGGTTATCATTAGTGTTCCTAATAGCCGAGTCAAGATGACTAATATGAGCCTGCGAGTATATCTGTAAATCATCAGCATACAGGTGGTAGGGACATGAAAGATGTTGCGAAATGGAGTTAATAAAGATAGCGAAAAGAAGTGGTGATAACACGCCGCCCTGCGGGACACCAGCAATTGTGTTGCACCAAGAAGAAAAGGAATCTCCAAGGCGAACCCGCTGCCGACGCCCCAGCAGATAACTATGAAACCATTCTATCACTGATGGAGATATATTGATAGAGCGCAGCATTGCAAGCAGGATATCCAAATCAACGGTATTGAATGCATTACTGAAGTCTAACAGTGTTAGAACAGTAAGCTTACCGTCGTCCATACCCTCGCGTATGTCGTCTGTGATCTTTAAGAGCGCAGACACAGTGCTATGCCCAGGACGGAAACCGGATTGGTAAGGATTGAGCAAATCATGTCGGTTAAGGAAAAGACTAAGTTGACGATGGACAAGCCGCTCAAGGACTTTAGAAAGGAATGGAAGGATAGAAATAGGACGATATTCAGAGTAGGATTTAGGGTTGGATTTTTTAGGTAGAGGAATAATTTGCGCCTCTTTCCAGATTGTAGGGAAATCCCCACTGGAAATGGAATTGTTAAGGATAACGCACAGGACAGGAAGGATTATATCCAGGATGGGCAATAACATGTTCCGGCTAATAGAGTCACTACCAACCGCTCTAGATGAGATTGCAAGCACGCTCTTTTCAATATCACATGCAGTGAAAGATTTGAAAACAAAAGACGAAAAATTTTAAGGAGTAGGAATGGCTGAAAGTTAATTTAAAGAAGATTAATTGTATCAGATTTATCTTCATCTGACATAGCAGAAGAAGAAGAAAAGTGAATATTTAATGAATTAATATCTAAATTATGAGAGACAGTACTATGTTTAGCTTTGCCGATTCCCAATGAATTAAGAAATTTCCAGACTTTTGCTGGATCTTTATTTTCAACAGATGAGTGAATATGACGGCGCAGAGCATCCCTACACACCATATTGCAACGATTCCTGGCCTTGACATACTTCTCATGGTTGGACTCAGTGGGCTTTACCTTAAAACGTGTCTTGGCCACAGCTTTCTTGTGCATCAATGCTCTGATGTCATCAGTAAGCCACGGAGCCGGTAACTGCTTGAGCTTGATGGCACGAAGAGGAACATGTATGTCATACAGTTTCGTGATGATGTCATTAAAAATACTAACTTGATCATCAACGGAAACGGCATTTATGACAGGTGACCAATCAGTTTTAAGGGCATCATTAATTAAAGCTTGATGATCCATGCCACCAAAGTTGCGCTGCAGAATGATTTGGGGCTTAAGTTTAGAAGGACGAATTTTATAGGAAAGGTAAACTAAATCGTGATAGGAAAAATCGCTTGTGCTATACTGGCCATGCTTAACAACATGGTCAGGGGAACTAACTAACATTAAATCAAGAAGAGAAGGAGTTGCATTGGGAAAATGGTGAGTAGCACTAAGCGGGAGGATGTGTAAGTTGGTTGACTTAGTAATAGACTCAAGCCTAGATGTACGATAATCCTGTTTAAGGAGACAGGTATTAAAGTCACCCATAATGATTGAGTGACTATAAGAGGGACAGAAATCACATAAAAGGCTTTCAAAAGAGGAAAAAAAGTTAAGTTTAGAAGAGTTGCTATAATAGGCACCCAGAAGAATTTTATTTTTGGAAAGGACAACTTCAATGAAAAGATGTTCGCCAGCATTCACAGGGGGTGGTTGGCACGACTGACTAATAATGGAGTATGGTATATTAGCCTTAAGGTAAATGGCCACACCACCACCCTTGGAACCGATGCGATCATTTCGGATAAGAATAAATCCAGGAAGAGAGTAGGAAGTAGTAGGAAGACATGGACGAAGCCACGTTTCTGAGACTATTATAGCATGAAGATTTTTTTGGTCAAGGGACGCCAGCATATCTGAGTAGCTGGCCGAAATGCTCTGTGCGTTTATGTGGGCAACATTAAAATTTTTAGACATATCAGAAAAATTATTCTCAAGGAACTCAGACAGAGGTAACACGCTATCAAAACTATCATCGCTACTCTCAGAGGGAGCTGTAGAGGAGGCTGTGAAGTATTCACTGCCGCTGCTGCTGTTATTAAAAATATTTAACATAACTATATACTAATATATACCTAACAAAGGCAAATACACAATAAATATCTAATATAAATAAATAATAAATGTTAAACACTTCACAAATAAGAATGAGCTAAAAACAATAACTCAATCCACCCGCCGGTTGCACTGGAATGATAGTAGTTATAGAGAAAATGTATACACCCGGCATCTACTACAATTTTATTATTACATAACAATCACTTTTAAAGCTAATTCGTAACAATTTATAATCTAAGGCAAAATACAAGAAACGTGGTAGGTTTAGAAAGAGAGAGAGAAAAAAAGAAACAGACTTTGACTATGTAACTAACCAACATAAATCTTTTCAATATAATCTTTGACTCAAATACGTGACATTGGCAAGATTGCGGTAACGCTGCAGAAGCCATATTAAAAAGTTGAAGTTGCTTTAACTCAAATAATAACAGTTGCTTGCAATACATTAACTTTGGAAGTTTACATTAAATCTAATGTGAATTGTACAATGCAATGGTAGTATTTTGACATAAATATTTTCCAATTATTAACTAAACATTCAACAGCATTCAACGCATGAGCACAAACGGCTAAATAAATCACAATTGCTAATTACATATATATGCGATGTTGACTTTGACAGCAAAATACAATATAAGATAGAGACAAAAATAATAAATAAACATCATCATCATCAATTTAAAATAATGAACAATGTGTACAAAACGTGCTAAATACTTCAAAGTTGCTAAGCATAACATTAACTTAGACAATTGACAGTGTAAATATGACAAATCAATAGAAAATAATTTTCTAAACAAAAATGAAGGTGCGTTATGTTTACATTCTGCACAAAAGGATTATTGTAGAACATTATGAACAGAACAATGTCACGAGAAAGCAGCAACTATGTTTTCTACTTGGAGGTGGTTGGTTTCCGCCTTGTTTCTTTGGGCTTGGTCACCTTGGTTGCTCTGCTCTTCGACGGTGCCGTCTTGGAGGCCACAGAGTCGGCTGTCACCTCGGGCAACTCAATTTTGTCCAACTCAGCGACACAAGACACACGGTGACGCTTTCCTTCCGATCCAAGAATGAAAACAAATCCATCCTTTGTCCAGCATCTGTTTACTCCGAAGCGTTGGCGCGCCACCATGAAGGCGTCATGCCTAGGCTTCGTCAAAAACTCAGATAGGGTTACTCCAGTGCCTTTTAGTGCAGTTTTTGCTGACTTTTAAATAAAAAAAATAAATTTGAATTTGAATTTCAATATGTGCGGAAAACGGTCGCCGTAGCTGAAAACAGCTAAGAAGATTATATTTCTACTAAATATAATATTAATAATCATGTACATATTTATTACAGGTCCTACATTCCGTGTATCACGAAATGGCAAACTGAGTGTACATGATGAAGGCTATAACTTTTGCAAAAATTATACCAGGGGCTTGAAAACAAGATGGGTTTGCACGTATTGTGCAAAGCAATGTAAGGCTTATGTTTATACTTGTGGTGAAGAATTTGTAAAAATTAATAACCATCATAACCATAATCCTGCTTAATGAAGCATGTATTATTTAGTAGCGTCGTTAGTATATTATTTGTCATTTTACACTTTACAATACGTTTTTAAATTACGCTGAAATTAGATAAAGTTTAAATAACTTTTATTTCTTATAGTTATACTGAAGACAAAACCTGCGTGTGATTTGAAATAAAAATAATATGATGTGTGTGAATTGCGAGTTATTAATTTGAAAGTTGAATTTTTATGAGATTTACATATTATGTAAGTTACATTATTTTATTGTACCTATCATTATAATAGTATTTAGTAAAGTTGTTACTCGCGTTGTTGTACAATATCTATGAAACAAACGTAAGTGTTTCTAAATTTATCATCGACATGTTATATATTTTCTTTGCAGATTTGATTTTGTTCACATCCAAATCCGGAAAACCTCGTGCCCATTACCAGGGTTATAATTTCACCAAAAACTATTCAGCTGACATGAAAACCAGATGGCAGTGTTCTTTGAGAGGCAACCATAGATGTAAAGCAAGTTTATTGACATTTGGGAATCTGTTTCTTAAATTTAACGGAAGTCACAATCATCCTCCTTCTGTTAGAAGTAGATACTGGTAGAACTTAATTTCTTATAATATGACTAGTAGACGCCCGCGGCTGCGCTCGTATTATTTTGAGATAAATAGTAGCTTCACTTATTACACACACACACACACTTCTTATATTTCATACTGCCTTCATACCAAAAATCATCATGGTCCGTTAAGCCGTTTCTGCATTTAATGGTGTTAAATAAACTGATAAACAGACAAAATTCTACAAACTGCTGAAACTTGTTCTGTTATGGATTTAAAGTATACCTAAACAAATTTTATTCTAATATCTTCAATGTTCAGATTTTTGTTCCCCTTCAGCTTTAATATATTATGTACTTATAGAAGATAGATAGACATAGATTAGCAAATATATATTTTGTAAAGGTAAAAAGTTATTGCAATGAAGGTTGGTGTTGGTCAAGATTACGCCTGTCATGCATTTAGCAGAGATACCCATAAAAGCCCTTTTACTCTCCTTTATCAAATGCTGTAATTTTGGGCTTCTGTGATAGGTAATTTCAAGTTAGTAAGCGCTTAAATATATAATATTACTTCTTATACATTTATTGATATTTTATCTCTTGCCGTTGTAGAGTTGATAAGTTTATTTACTAAGTAATTAATGACATATTATATTTTCCTCTGTCAGGTATCATAACTTTTAGTTAAAGATAAATTTAAGTTTAGTCACTTAACTAGTCATAATTACGCTGAGGTGATTTTTCAGTGTATAACATCTTTATGAGTGTAAATTTGTCTATAGTTTGTTTGTATGTGTGTGTCTGTGTAGTGAATCTAATATTAAAAAAGAAATTCTTGTTATTTGTAAAGAAACATTCGTTATATCAACTGTTATTGTTGCTTTTTTATTTTGCCATACTAATGAAATGAGTGGAAATTCATATTATCAAAGGTTTAGGAAGATAGAATTATTCAATTTAACAAAAATATTATAAAGAAAAAAAATGTTATGTTTTTTTTTGTTATGTTGGTGCGAATAAATTCGATAAAATATTCAAAACAAGTTGTATCATTTAATACATGCAACAACATGTTTTAATATTTTGTGACACTGATAAAATAAAGTAGTATTATTAATCTTAGCATAGTCTCAACATGGGCTTCCAGACCGTGCTGTGATTATTAAATATTATCATTGTTACGACTTTAAGAACAGTTAATAAAATCATATTATTCATTTAATAATTTTGGGTATTGTAAGATGTTTTTTCTGTGTACATTCAACTTTTATTACAAATGAAACGATTTATTAGTACAAGTATATATTTACTTTCAGCCGCCGAGTTTGTCAAATCTAGAAGAGGCAACCTCATGATCCAACATAGCGGATATCTCTACAGTTTTGGCTACAACAGGGGTGTTAGAACTAGATGGCACTGCTCCAAGAAAACCCCTCAAAACTGTAAAGCCTATATATTTACACAGAACAATTATTATGATGTTATTAATGACAACCATTCGCACCCGCCATCAGACAAAAACAATGTTAGCTATATATAAACTCTGCTTTGTGGTTGATCTATATTATTTTCTTCTTTCTAGAAAACTGAAAAATAAAACACTAATCATTTAATTATTTTTTTCTTGTTATGGTTTTTATGTCGTGTTCATGAAATTTACACCAATAATCTATGATTAGCTTAGGCCAATGCCACACAGGTTCGTTAAATAAAATCTTATGAAAATCATTGTTGCGTAATGGACAGACCTAGTATAATTAGCATAACAATTGCATTTATTTAAATAGACAGTAACAGTCTGATCCTCCGCGACACAGGTGCGCTTGCTATAAATAAATAAATATATATATATTCCGGGACATTGCACACAGCGCCATCTAGCCCCACACTAAGCAAACGCTGAGTAGGTACTGCATTTTTATAGTACAATATGTAACAGTTTAACTATAACCTAAATACCTTGTTACTATAAGAAAACTCCATATTATGATCGTGTAGACGCTACGTACATAGTTCGTAGCGCTCTGCGTAGACACTTTAACATTACAAAGAAAAGATTTCTACGCGCTCTATTGAGGTAACACCCTTAGCGAGTCGGGATAAAATTCAAATATATTTATTTATAATATTCATCACATGACACAAAACTAAATAATTGCTATTAAACTTGATGTACAAGAACATACATTATGTTTTCATATTTTTTTTAACAGCCACTGTTTTAGTTTCATTTTGTAAGCTTGTATACTCACACTTTGTACTATGTCAGTTGGCAACTTATCATAAAAAGTAGCCTTCATTATATATAAATCTAGGATCAAACTATCAACATGACAAACTTCACTCAAATTGATCTAGCCGTTTGATCATGAAGGAATATTCTGACAAATACTGACAAACTTTATTAAGAAAAGCTTTTTTAATACCTGTGGAACGGGCTGTTTACTGTCATTATTATAAAGCAAAATCTAATTCTTATCAGTTTATCACGGTTTTATCTTTTTGTTTTTTTTTTAAACTACGAATGTGAGAGGAAAACAAGATTGACAACAAATAACTCGTTGATCTTGGCATTGTATATACATATGTTTGTAATGTATTGTGACAGTGACTATTTTTCAACGATTGTTTATAGCAATAGCTTTCAAAGAGATTCAAAGACAAGACATTTTCGTATTATCGTATAACGTTTATTAACATGTGATATTATGGTATATATGTATGTTCGCTTAATGAAACCAACATAATTTTAACTCTTTAATCGTCGTTACTAATAATACCTTATAATTTTTTACAGTTGCAACATTTTTCAAAACAAGCCGAGGTACCATACAAGTAAAGTTAGGATATTATAATTTTTCAAAAGATTATACCAACGGGGACAGAATTAAATGGCTTTGTTCGGTTAGAGCTCGCACGAAATGTAGAGCATTCATTTCTACCATCGGCGAGGAAATACTTTTCACGCACAATGAACATAATCATGCTCCCCCGAGGATGTACAGATAACTGTGAAAGCCAAAATAGAGACACTCCATGTAAAAAAAGTTTTATATTCATTAAAATTATTAACGAATAAATGTTTTTAACTTTAAGTTGTATATTAATATATTTTCTTTAAGATTATTAAAGTAGGAACAAAATCAAGGTATTTTAAGGCCAAAGTTTTTTTAATTATTACTTTTAATCCCGTAACAACGCGAGCGAAACCGCGAGCATCCACAAGTGTTCTCATAACTAGCAAACCTCACCAATAAATTTGATTCCAAGAACGGTTGTAAGATTAGAAATATCAAACGATTCATACATAGAAACTCTAATCATTTGCTAAGAATCTGCTTTTACTTGTGCATTTATATTTTTTTTATTTGTGTTTCTGTTTTAGGGCTAACATTTATTAAGACTCGCCGAGGTTACATACAAATCAGAATAGGAGAATATCGTTTCAGTAAAGGCTATGAGAGTAACGACAAAGCTACCTGGCTGTGTTCGAACAGAGGAGCAAACCGGTGCAAAGCATGTGCACAACGAAGCCATATTTATTAGGAATGAACATAATCATGATCCACCAGATTCATCTAGGTTTAAGTAAGGGTATAAGTACTACATTCCACAGAGTATGATATATTAGCACGTATTGTAGCTACTAGATATTTTTTCCGATCTTACGCTTACTATACGCATAAGAGATGCTGACTTCCCATTTAAAGGAAAATGTAAATAGTCATTAAATTAAATTAAACAAGTAGGTTGTAAGGAAAGTTGTAAAGTAGTTAGTAAGAAAGCGTAGATTAGGTTCCCCCATAAACAACCTGGGGAGTTAGAAGTATACAAACAATAAAAAAAGGACCTTTCCATTGAAAGTCAGTTTTTCTATAGTAAATAAGTATTTGTAATGAAAGGTCATCAACGCTTTACATAACTCTACTTCTATGTATTTCATACTTGTATTTCATACTTGTTTAATAAAACCTTTGACCAAACTGGTACCTATTATTTTAGTTAGTTATAGATATGGTAAAACCCTGAGAGCATTCATGTGTAATGTTAATAATAGTATAGTTATGTGTTTGGCGCTATATTTACTATGTACCTATATAGTTTATTATCATTAGTGTAATTCGTGTCTATATACGGTTCTATTAACGAATAAATGAAATTATTGGTTATACATATAAAATATATAATCTATCGTATCTTTATGTCTTTATTTATTGAAATAGGCATATCATTTATGAAATCAAGCTGTGTAATTAACTTGCGTGAGTTTGGTAATAGTGAAAGAAGCATGCAGCATAGAATTGATGACATAATGGAATCATATGATATCCTTTTGGGCATGTACAAACACTGTTGAATTTGGGTAATTTGACAAATTGCTTTCATGAACATTCGCGCTGTTTTAAAAAAATAATAAAGTTAATTAATCAAAATTTTTATATAATACTTGTTTGTTTGCAGTCCCAATGTTTATCATGTCGCGTAACGGCGGTGCTATGGTTCTATACCAAGGATATCGATTCTGCAAACAGTACACTTGCGGCGGTAAATCAAGATGGGTGTGCACGAGAAATAATAAAAAATGCAAAGCTTGCTTGTTCACCATACAAGAACAGTTTGTCAAGATAAATAATGTTCACAACCATGACCCACCAACATTATAAGATAAAACATTTTTTTTTATTAAACTTTGTTTAGCATTTTGTTCCTAAGATATATTACACATTCTCTTTGTACTTACGCTGTAGTCCAAATGAAATTGTAGAAATAAAGAATTTAATGTAATTTTTATTCATATTTACATTGCGTTACCTGTTTCTCATGTGTGTTGCAAAAATGTATTACTTATGTAACGAATAATATAACAATAACAATATTAATTTATTATATGAGTACAGTATTATTGAACTTATTTTTATGTACATATATTTAAACCTTAATATACAAATATTAATGAAAAAGTCTTCTTACCGTACCGTAATTGCTTTTCTACGTATATTTCACACTTAATATGGGGTCAGAAAATCAAGTTTGATTTCCTAACCATATTTTATTTTATAGCAAAAAGAGTTAAAATAAGCAGTGACAAAATTTTGCCGAGAAAAGAATCCCCGAAGAACGTTATTGTTAGTACTAAGTATATCTTTGAAACTACATATAGTTAATTAGGTAACTAATCATGGCAATAATATCTCGCCTCGAATAGAATCCTTTGCAAAGTATAATTAATTGCGGTGAGCGTAACACTAGTGTATATGTTTACTATGTTTCAGATCCAACATTTATCAGATCTCGACATGGAGGTATTATGATACAATGCGGAGATTACAGATTCACCAAACAATGCACAAGGGGTCCCAAAATAAGATGGGTGTGCACGTCAAAGAACAACAAATGCAAGGCGAGCATAACAACCATTGATAACCAGATTCTCAAGATAAATAATGAACATAACCACGCCCCAGCAACCTCACGCCTCCATACGATTATACATCGTTATGAAAACTATGTTGAACTTAATAAGAAATAAATGAGTTTCATTAAGTGTGTCAAAGAAACATGTTAGTTGTTTAGAATTCAACGTGAAATTTGGTTCTCAGGAAAATAAAAAGGTTACAAACTTTTATCTGTAATGATGCAGTAGCAAGTGAACTTTGATAACATATTTTGTCCTTCGTGTATGAACCACTATGATGTATTTTCCTCAAAGCAATTATAGAACAATATCCCTGTTAATAATCATAACAAGGTACCGGCCTAGGTTACCTGCCTGCGCCGGCGTTGGCAGATACAACATTAGGTACAAATCTAATATAATACACCGGCAGACTATTTATAACTAAATTACAATAAACAAATAGAATAAATTTTAATTAATTAAAATTTAAAACATATTAACACTCACTTTTATAGTTGCAGAATACTTTATCGGTCCTCGTGGATGCCGGATGCTACACATTGGACAATATACCTTCTCGAAGAAGAAATCATTCAGAGAAAAAACATGGTGGATGTGCTCTTGTAGCAAAAGTAGAAGATGTCAAGCTGTAGCCATAGCAATCAACGATATTATAGTAAAAATGAATAATGACCATAGTCATCCACCGCTGACCAGGGGCGGGCTGAATCTAACTGAGGCTGAAAGATCTTCTCTGCTACCCAACTCTAGTGTGGACAATTTTTAGACCGGTTGGTTGTATGCCTTTGACATGGTTCTGATGGAGCCTACAATTTACTTTTGGTCACCCATCCATATTCACAACTTAACGTTATGAAATTTCATTGTGATTGTTTATCAGTCACTGTACTTTGCTGGCGTTAACTTGTTAAATATGTAAACACACGCACTGTTTAAACTAGAAATGCAATAAATGGTTTTTATTTCTTATTATTCTAGGAATTGGAAAATATAATTCGTTGGTAATTTTTAATTTAATGTCTATTTATGTATATTTATTGATAAAATAATATCAAAGTAGGTACCAAACGTTTTCTGAAATTTCATTATTGTTAATATCTAAATGTAAATTACAACATTTGCGTATCATAAAGACTAATAAATACAAACCAATGGAAAAAATGTGTACCTAACGCCTGACAGAAAAATGTAATTACCTAATTGTTAATATACCTTAATGTCTGGAACGAGATGGCAATTACACCGCGACACAGGTTCGCCTAGTGCGGTGTTTATAGTGCATGTATGTATAGTTTTATTATTATTTTGGAGCAATAAACGAAATTTTTTTTTTTAACATAGTAATGACCTAAGCTTTTAATGTTTTGTAAATGTAATAACATAAAACATTGTACTTTGTGCAATCACGTGATTTTTACAATGTATACGTCGCAGGCATTTGTATGATTCCGCCGTTTACATACGGCGTCGTCCGCTCGCTGTTATGTAAAATGCCGAAGGCTAAATATATAATGCCGTGTCGTTAACACTTGCACTACAACAGCAATGACTGAAATTAAGCGTAATTTTCTTATTTTTATCATTAGGGTGGTCAACTTGTGAAACATTTTATTTTTTTCTATACAGAGAGCAAAGAACACAAAACAGTTTTTAATTTAATGTCAAACTCCTTGTCGCAAATGTCGACCAATCAAATCTCGAGAATTTATTTGCACCAAAGAGTTTTGAATTTCGAATCTTAGCGCAAGAAGTTTGTGTAAGCATTGAAATAGAGACCAGATATATTTTTGTGTTCCAAATTCAAACACCAAAATAGTGAATAAAATCAAAAAAGTGAATAAAAGGCCTTTTTATTCACTGTTTCGCGTGAATAAAATAAGTTTTTCAGAGTAGGTATGGTATAAAAAATATTATTCATGCCAATTTCTGCCAGTGCATTGCAAGTATAGCTTAGCAAAAGCATTATGAAAAAAAATACATCAATAATTTTATAAGTTTTTTCTTGCAGCGTTTGAATTCATTACTAACAAACGAGGAAATCAGATGTTGAAACTCGGCGAGTATTTTTACTGTAGACATCGTACCAAGGGCCTAAAAACAAGATGGATTTGCTCCAGTCACCACAACAGTGGTTGCTATGCTTGTGTTAACACGTATGATGGGGATATATATAAAATGAATACTCACCATTCGCATGAACCCCGCAAACCCGACCGATATAAATAATAAATAAAAAACATATATTCCCAAACACCATAATTATTATTTATGTAACTTCAAATAAAATTTATTCAACCATGTTCCAACTTTATCTGATCCATTAAATTAATGCAAAAAAACTTAAATTTTGTTACAAACTAATTCAAAAACTAAATACTAACAATAGAATAAAAACTCATTTATGTAAGTGATTAACAAAATGTATTTAAAATTGGTTTAATAACTAAGCTTTTGACTAACATTGATTGACAATATCCAACCGATTAGAATCTTAATTGATCATGATTACCTTACATAAGTAAATAAATCCGGACAAAGCACACAGCGCCATCTAGCCCCACACTTAGCAAACGCTTTTGTCTTGGGTACTAGATAACGGATATATTACATAATATATACTTTTCTTTTGTAAATACATACTTATTAAATACATACAAACGACCAGACTCAACACAAGTAATTATAAATATTTAAAATGCATAAATACATGTGTCAAGCGGGAATCGAAACTGCAACCCCTAGATTAGAAGGCAGAGCCACTACCAACTAAGCAAACAGGCCATTCGGTATGTAAGTTTAATAAAATGCCTTTTTATTACAGACATCGGGTTGGAGTTCTCAGTCAGCAAGCGTGGGCTCCGCAGGATGAGATATGGCCACTACTGGTTCTCCAACATTATTCTAAGGGACTCAAAACTCGGTGGTACTGTTCTTCTCACCACAGTCGCGGATGTAAAGCTGTTATCTTAACATACGACGACATGCTCATCAAGAACATAACTATGCATACTCATGACTAGATGTAATAATAAAGCGTGATTAAAGATTGTCTAATTTGATATTTTATTTAACATTTACTCAGTTCAGTTTGTATACAGATAAACAGACAAGAATTCTATAAAATGTTGGAACGTGTTCTGTTATTAATTCGAAATATCATCAATGTTCAGACTTTCGTCCAACTTCAGTTTTATCATATGTTTAGAAAAAGTTAATAGAAATAAGTAAATATATACGGTTGCATTGGGTTTAGTCAGAGGGGAAACAAGGTTTGATATGTTCTAGATTAACATAGAGACAAAGATACCTAATGTTTTAAAAATGTACGGTTTTTATTGTTAAGGTCAAAATTGTATTTTTGTTTTTCAGGGGCTGAATGCTTTTTCTACACAACAAAAAGAGGTACCAAAATGCTGGTATACTACGGCTACCGGTACTGCTTAAATTATATTACAGCTAAAAATGTAACTAGATGGCGTTGCAGCAGAAAACAAACTTATTGTAAAGCTCGTCTCTACACACGGGGTGGGAAAGTCCTTGTTGAAGGTAAAGATGAGTGCCATAACCATCCTCCGGTGTTGTAACTAATATCCAAAGACCGCCCCTGTGGCGCAGTGGCAGCGGCTTGCTTCGCAGGCAGGACGTTGAAGGTTCGATACCCGTAAAAAATATCAAAATTTATATATGTGAAATTGTTGTTAAAATTTTAATAAACGTTAAGGGAAAATGCGCTTGCCGTGTTTTATTTTCATAAAATTATGATGTAAGCACTGTTCGGTTTTATTAATTGCTTCATATTTTGTTTTAATTCAATAACATAAAATAGGTAGGTTTTATGAAAGATATTCAATGTGTTAATTAAATTTCTAAATGAATATTGCAGGAAATATCACTCAGCGCCATCTAGTCGCATACTAAGCATTGAGTTGTATTTTACAGATGGGGTGCCACAGTTTTGCCGTTCGTTGCGTGGTAACCTGATGATCACTTGCGCAGGATTCCGCTTCAGTCGGCAATATTCAAGAGGACAGAAAAGCAGGTGGCTTTGTTCAACAAACTATGCCAAAGGCTGCAAGGCGAATATCTTTACAGTCAATGAACAAATTGTAAAGATCAAAAATCTGCATAATCATCCGAGACCCACATTTAAATGTTAAGATAACATATTTTTGCAGTAGATCAATCATAGTCATTTTACGACTACCAACAAACCTAGAGGAATCTCATTTAGTCTTCGTTTTTAACGTTTACGCGAGACTTTTGTATTTGAGAGTTTACAATCAACGTATATTATTGTACATAATTTGATGTGCATAAGTTTGTAGCTTTAAGATTAATGCATGAATTCGAATTTTTAACATTATAGATTAAAAAAAATTAACGGGTGCCTCAGATCTGAGCTAGGCTTGAATCTCAGGTGTCACTTCCTTATGTGTTAGACAGTATTTTCCATAAAGTGTTTGGTCTAAGTTAAAAAGAACAAATTACATGACATGTTCCCTCAGAATAGGTACAGAAAAACATTTTCTGAGCATTTTACACTTATATTACAGAGATCACTTAGTATTAATTATCGTTTAGAAATTTGTTTCTTTGCGTTTAATTTAAATACTGTATCATAATTTATTCGCAGCTAAAAAAATGTATGTATTATTGTATAAGTTTTGACATTACGGTATTTGCCCTAATGTGGCTGAAGTATTACAAAATAGTTGTTAACTATCTCACAATTTATGTAGTAGGTACCTTTCTCTTTTTGTGTTAATTTTAATGTGTAATAAACAATACGACGAGATCTGTGTTTTTGCCTTTCAACTTCTGATATGTATTCTGTTTTTATTTTTACTATAATTATTTCTGATTAAATATAACTAAGATATTATTAAAAATAATTAAAAAAAAATCCATCTCGATTTTACTAACCACACCATGTGTATTGCAGCTCGTTTCGTGACGTCACGTCGTGGAAAGCGCATGATTCGACTGCACGGGTACAACTTCTACCTAGCTCGGATGATCGGTGCCAAGTCTCGGTGGGCTTGTTCCACCCACCACAGGTTCGGGTGTAGAGCGGCCATCATCACTGTAGACGACATGATCACGTCACTAAACACGGAACATAAACACGACAGAAAACAACAGACGGTCGTCACCACGGAAGTGCCGCAGGAAATTTATATCTTCAAAATGGATTAGGGGCGAGTACACGATGCAAGTTGCTTGTCTAATTTCATTACCCCTTCTATGTGGATCGGCTGCTACGTTTATTGAAAGGTACGATCCTGTAAGTGAATACTCTTATGTTCATACAGTACACAGTCGCGAAGTCATCACGGAGAGCCTAAAGGTTGGTTTAAAAGCTCTTGACACAAAATGGCCGCTTTTATGCCAGATAACATACTTTAATGACTATTCCTTTTATTTCTATAGTAAAAGAATACATGTGTTCTTCACCGAATGCTAGTCTAAACTTAAGTTTAGATTTTTCAATATTAAACAAAGAAGTCATCATATGTAAATACATATATGTATAATTAATAGTACCTTAATTAAATGAATAAATAATAAATCAAATAACGACAAGAAGCTTGTATCGTGATAATTATTATGTTGATACGTTTGAGCATTACATAGTACATCTTGGAATTCGATAAAAACTATTTTTGTCTTGAAACCATATTTCTTTATCTTATTTGAATGTAGTTAACAAACAACTCGCTATATTTTCTTACTAATGTTTTAACTTCTAATATTTTTACTAACACATTTTATACCACTAGCCTAAGCAAAGAAGCGGTTCTCTCAACCAATTAGAGCAAGTTATTTTAAAACTGTGACTATGTTGTGATTGGATTGCAACGACTACCATTTACTTATACGAATTCATATTATAATTGCAAAGATTTCTTGCAATTTGGATGGCATAACTCTATCTAATCACCCTAGGATGCAGCAATGCTTAACATCAGGCAGACTGTAGTGATAAATAAAACAAACTCACGTCAAAAAAAATATTTATCTATAAAGTTAAATATAGTGTAATTAATAATAACTACTTACCGCTTGCTTGTGCAAGTTATTTGTTAATTGAAACTTTTTTATTTTGCTTTTCAACTTTTATTTAGATTTATATGTTTTTCATAATTTAGCAAAGTAGGTAATCAATTCCAATTTCGACGGTATACTTTTCAACTACAAATATTGCCTTTATTTTTATAAATAAATATTAAACGGCTATTGAACATACATCTTGTGAAATAAGATAAAATTTGTTAATAATTACGGATAATATTGTATAACTTGAATTACCTAATAAAAAACATTAAAAAAATATTTATATTTTCTTACTCCACAAACATATTTTGATCACTACCCGTGGTCGGTATGGTGGAGCGTGCCAGCCCTAGGAGGTCTAGTGCTCACACGTTTTAGTTAAATAAAAACTATGTTGCTCTGCCGGAACTCTGCTTTTTTACAGATGAATCAACGTTCCAAATAATAACATCCCGGAAAGGCAGACCGTTGCTGCTGTGGCAAGGCTACACGTACTCATTCTCGAGGCAGAGCCGAGCCAGTCAGATATCGAATTGGAGATGCTCTACTCATGGGCCTCTCGGATGCCGAGCCACGCTGTTTACTGCACACAACAAGATCTTGTCTTCTAATAACTATACTCACAACCACCCACCACGACTGGAGTCAAGAGAACCAGTGTAAAATAACATTGAGAAATAACTGCTTTTTACAAAGTTTGTTCAGCAATACTTATTATGTTTTTGGATCGGTATTTAAATGTGTGATATTGAGCTAAATTTAAAACTTGTTTTTCACTGTGGTAAGTGTGACTAGTGTGATCATACCTCGAAAACCTCGACACCTGATTTTATTCCTACTTTAAGATATCTTAGTTGTAAATGATGCTTGAAGTAAAGGTAATGTGTTCAAATCATTCTTAATGTCAAAGGTAACAAAAAAATAAAGTAGCGAAAGTAGTTATTATTTTTGAAAATGACTGGTAAATTCTTGTATAGCTTTCTTTAACCCGACTGCGCAACCCAAAGGAGGATTATGAGTTCAATTCACAAGCTGTAACGTTATCTTTTTTTTCAGTTGAATATATTCGTTCCCTTCGTGGCAAGCCGTTGATTAGAATGGGCGGCTACACATATTACAAGAGAGCCTCGTCCGCGTATGGGAGAGAAAGATGGTATTGTTCCACTCACAGTACTTCGGGATGTAAAGCTATGATTAACAAGTTTGGGGAAGAAATCGTCAATATGAAACATGAACATAACCATCCAGGTCGATATGATTAGCCACACGGGCTTAACTGGGAGCACTGGCAGAGCCTGGTAACTGCTGAAATGACACCAGCTGACTAACTTAGTACCGTGGTTACAAACCCTTGGTTTTGTTTTTTGTATTAAGTTACCTGTGTTACAATTGAACGCTATAAAATTTTTAAATAGAAAAAATTAACTTGAACTCGCTAAACGATTTCAGTTAAAAAACATAATATTTAAGTTCGGTCAAATTTGTATAAGTAAGGTTTTTATATTGTGTGTTCTTTTACTTAGTTTTAAATGAAGTATGAATAAATTAAATTTAAAACTACCATTGACCAAATTACTTTCTTAGTATTATTCGTCCAATAACTTAATTTTGTTGCTATTGACTTTAGAGCCAATGTTTTTTTTAAATATTATTTAGCTTAATAATAATAGGAAACCTCGAGTTCTGAAAAAGGAAAACCCCGATTACAGTAAGTACCATCTCACACAAACTTGTCTTGGAACAAACTGATTTACTTATGGTCTTTAATTTTCTAGCAAAATGTTCGGTCATCTATTCGCAAAAAGGAAAACCTTTGATTCGGATCCGAGGTTACACTTATTACAAAAGGCTGACAACTACCCAAGGAAAAGAAAAATGGTATTGTTCCACTCATAGTGCAGCTGGTTGTACAGCTATGCTTGTTAAGGTCGGAAATTTAATTATTAGTATTAAAGACTCGCACAATCATTCAGGTAAACAAGAAACTCCACTGCATAGAACGTTGAACCAGTCCAATATGAATTATTTCTAAACCGGTGCTAAGACACATAGTTTGTGACTGTCGCGCCGCTACGATTCTGGAAGCCGGCAGCTACCTGCGCGTCCATAATGTTCACCCCTCTCTGAAACGTGACACAAATAAACTAATTTGCATAATAATAACTTTATAACCTTGTTTAAATCAAGCGCTGACTCAACTAATTTGCATAATAAAAGCTTTATGACTTTGTTTTGATTTAAATGTAGAACGGTCTGGAATGTTTTGTGCCGGTATATAAGCAGGCGCAACTCGGGCCGGAGTCAGTTAATCACTCAGACACAACCGCTGATAGGGCCTTCGCTCACTCCCCTTCAGGGATGAACAGGGCAACCCGGTCTCCCCCATCTGGCGACGGTCCAAGCCAATGTTCGTGCCTCAGAGGCGCCCTTGTGCCAGTCGCCCCTAACTAGTACATAGGCGCGGGCACCATCAGTGCCCAGCCATTGTCCGGTGACGCAGCAATGGTAGCACTTAAAAACCAGCTGCATAGTCCTTTCCAAAAAAAAAGGCCGGTGTCAGTTTAAATCAAGCAGTCGAGGCGAAGTAATCAAGCGATACTGAAGCAATATTACCTACGTATGTGTGAGTGCATAGTGAAGTACAGTAGTAACCTTGTGTGTTTAGTGTTTGATTTAGAAGTTTAAATGTTACAATTAAAAATAGATGAACCAATTAACGAATAATTTTATTCTAATATTCTCATAAATATGAATATGCTTGTTTTAGTATATCTTGTTACTAGCATAACATATATTACGACAATTCACTTAATCTACATCACGTATACTAATACTATAATCTGCAGATATGAAACTAAATTTTACTTTTCACTTATAGTGTTGCCAGTGATATCACAGAACCGTTCAAAGCTCCAATACGACGGCTACCAGTACGGGATAGTGTACCGGTCCAAGGGTCGCGAAAACTGGCATTGCTGCTTCAACGCGCTCGGGTGTAAAGCGGTCCTTTACACCGACGATGGGAAAGTGACGAAGCTGGTGCGGAGACACAATCATAACCCACTCCACGTCGATAACAGCCCACACGGGTGGCCACGGAGCGTCACGATGTCAGGGGCACGATACTTGGAGATCTCACCGATGGAAACGTTCGCTCTCGCCAAGCACAGGAACAAGAAAACTGGCCTTTGAGTTGTCTTTTCATTATTTTACTAGTTTAAGTTTTTGAGTAGCTTTTTTAATGTTTTAAGAAGCAAAATTAAGAGATTTATAGAAGGCACTAGTGTTGTACCAAAACGTAGATTATAAAGATAACTTTTTTTGACATATTTTCTTTGTTGGTATCAAAGAAAAAGTTGATACCTACTCGGCATAATCGTGAAGATTGACACTAATTTAACAATACTAAACTAAACATGTTAATAGTTCACATTACACATTGCAGCGAGTGTGTGTTGGGTAATACTTGTGTAAGTACGTGAACCACAAATGCTGGTATTTTTAAACGCTTATAGCGTTGATTTTTCTTATCTTGTTTTTCATTTCACTTGTAGTCTAGTTTGTTTTCTTTTAAATATATAAATGTTTTAGAATATCAGAGTTATTTTTTAAAAACTAAATTATACGAGAGAGAAGTACTGACAGACACACTTGCTTTCATATGATATATGGTAATAGCTCGAGTAGTTGGAGATAGTAAGTAACTTGCATTCTGATTTAGCTGAATGAGACCGTTTGTAACCATAACTTGTAGTTTTAGATACCCACTAGTTATATAGTCTAAATATAATGGTCATAGAATAATTAAAAAACACAAAAGTTATCAACAATCATAACAATACGTTGCAAACTTGCTACTTATCAAGTAAGAATTTTTAAAATATTTACACTTTCCATAATTATTAATTCATAGCAAATTCAATACTTACAAAAACGACATTTCTTATCATTTTTTTTATATTTACAGGTATGACAATCACATACTCTAGCCGAGGAAATCCTATAATCACACTCGGTGGATACAGATTCTGCAAACACATCACCATGGGGCCCAAAACTCGATGGAAATGCTGCACCATCGGCTGTCGAGCTGTATTGCATATTGTACACAACGAAATAATAATGTCTAAACTTATACATAACCACTAAATTAAGATAAGGGTGTAACGTGCGTTAGCGCGGCGTTACCGTAAATAGTGAAAAAAGAGAGAATAAGAGAAGAGGACCTTAAGAGATAAGCGTGTGAATGAGATACAAATTGGTGAAGCTACTTTTATCTGTAAATATTTTGAAGTTTAGTTGGTGTGTTGCAATAAGTCGTTAGAATTAGATCAAACGAGGTGACTCGTTGCGAGATCTAGTCGTCGTGAACTGTCGGTCGCAGCCTGTCGCCTGCAGACGTCTTCACCCTTAGACCAGTGGTGTATTTTTAAACCAATAGAATATAATACCAATATGGACATGCATACAAAATCACTCGCAAAGTGACGACAGGCGGACACTTCATTTACCAGACGCAATAAAAAGTCTACAATATGTAGCAAGATTGGGCTACTTCTTTAGTTTCGATTAGTCGTACCGTCAGCGCCCACTCTTACGTCACATCTAAGAACATAATGTCCTCATCACAATATTTCTTCTATAATATAAAAATGAATCGCAAAATGTGTTGGTAAGCGCATAACTTAACAACGTCTGGACCAATTTGGCCATTTATTTTTTAAATGACAGTCGAAGTTCAAGGATGGTTTTACAGCGAGAAAGATTTTAATAATTGACGGAAAAACCCTTAAAACAGCTCTTTTCTTTTTCCCATATAAACGTTTTATAATTAAAACGTGAAGTCAAGATGAGCTTTATTGCAATTGTAATTCAGTTTTGTGTCAGCAATGTACTTGTAGGTAGGAACAAAAACTGCCACATCACAAATCTTTTTGACAGGACGAAGTCTGTGGGGTCCGCTAGTTTAATATAAAAAAGACAATTTTATATTTTTTATATAATTATCTATCTTATATGGTATGTTTGTATGTAAGTATGTAAGTATGTAAAAGTATATTAAATCTTAATTTATTTAAAAGGGCATTTTATATTATTTTCCGCCTAGATAGAAATACTTTACTATCTACGTATTATTATACATTAAATTAGTTTTATTGAAATCTTTTAATATTTGCTACGTTTTCTCGTACAAAAAAAATGTGATCCCAGATGACATTTTAAAATTGTATTGATTTTTTGCAGTTTGTTTCTTCCGCTCAAAGAGAGGCAACAGGATGATGGAACTAAATGGATATCATTTCAACAATCAAAACCAAAAAAACGAGCTGAAAACAAGATGGCGGTGCACGCATGGAACCTGCCGTTCTGTTTTATTCACTGTTGGAGATAAATTAGTTAAATCTAAGTTAGTACATAATCATCCTAAGTTAGTACATAGTAATAAGTTTAGTTGCAAGCAAAAACAGTCGAATTGCGTTTTTTTTAAGTCGGTAGAAATATCGATGTGTAATGTTACATTTCAAACGATGTCCTAAATATATGATTGTGAAAAGACACAAACTGTTAAAATTGTATTAATTAACATACATTAGTAGTGTAAGCTTTAACTCGTATCATTCACATGTTTGTAACTTCTACCGTGGGTACTCTGTAGTCAGTACTTGCATAGGTTTAATTCTTGCACAATATATCACAATTAATAAATACTCTTAGTATTAATAAATTAATACCTACTGTTCTCTCTGTACCTATCTGGTTTCAATAATGAAACTCTTCATAAGAAAAGAAAATACTTCTTCGTAGGTTTATTTCAACAGGTACCAGCTTCACGCTATCAAACCGCGGCAATCTGATGATTGTGTCGGGAGGCCATCGGTTCTACAAAGTGCGGCAAACCAACAAGAAGACCAGGTGGAGGTGCACCATAGGGGACTGCCTTGCGGGGCTGCATACAGTGGGGCATGAAGTTGTCATGTCTAGGTTACAACACAGCCATGAATAATTAAAGATAAAAATACAATTTTGTGGATTGGGAATAAATCTTAAAATTTTGTTTGGCATATTTTTTTATTTTTAATTTATAAAATAATGTTTAAGTGAAGTTAATGTTGCCATCACTCATTATAATTATCATTAATATTTTAATATTAAAATTTTCGTGAGACATTATATCAATATGTGAACTTAACAGTTTTCACTCACGTGTAATTCGCGTATGTATGTTGTTCACGCGTTTCGGATGTAATGACACCCATCTTCAGAACGTACGCTCCGGGACCGTGGCAGCACGCAGAAACGCGTAAACAACATACGCGAATCACACGTGAGTGAAAACCGTTTAGTTAACGTATTATTATCATGAATGTCCAACAATGAGGCTGGTGGCCTGCCTCTGGATAGTAATTTAATGGTATATAATATCTATACCTATAGACTATTACTATGTACAGACTATATACCGATATTACAAACAAATAAATGAATAACTTATGCAGTAAAATCTAAGCCAGGTTTCCTAAAAAAAACAAATTAATTAATAAACAATGTATCATACATTGATGAAATAAAAATGCTTAGTGTGGGGTTAGATTGTGCTATATAAAATGCACCGGCACCTTCTTACTCACTTTATGTTATGTTAATTTTTAGGAGTGGTCTATTTCACGAAATCAAGACACGGTAACCCGTTGATCGTGATGTACGGTCGGAGGTTCAAGAAGCAGTGGTCCCGAGGTGAGAGGAAGCGGTGGGAGTGTGCTACACACAAGAACCTAGGGTGCAGGGCATTTGTTAACACTATCAAAGATATGTACGTCACTAAATCGAGCAATCAACATAATCATCCGTGAAAGTCAGTACCATTCCACTACAAGATCCAAGCGATATCGGGAAAAGAATAGAATTATCATTTAAAATGGACTAATAAAAATTGCGACAAAAATTAAAATTCGCCACAGACTGAAGTCCTGGATGCGAAGCATACGAGTATTATAATGTGAGACAATGGTTTTTTCACAAGAAATAATAACATTTTGATATAATATACAACTGATACATTTACCAATTATTTATTATGACATAATTTTATGTATACATATATATTTAAAAAAAATAACATGTACTTAACTATACTATTCAGACATGATATAAACACTACAGAAAAACTAATCGTCTATAAACCATTTGTCTATTACTATTTTATTAATTATATCAAAGTTGATTTAATAAATAAACTGGAATTTAACCTAACATTTGTACGACTAATATCAGTGATTTTGTGAGGGTGTGGCTAAATCAAAAGAATCGAGTAGATGTATATGTAAGTTTCTTTTGATGACCGATTAAAGCTGGTAACAGTGTAGTGCACTCTAGCAACTATCGGTGACAAATATGTGACAAGGTAGCGAGCAGAGGCAACATCATATACTATATTTAGAAATTAATAAAAATAATTATACAATAAACATTCTACGCAAATCAGACTTAGTTTTTTATACCACAACTGTGTCGCACTAAAACGGCGTATTATACTGTTTTTCTTTCACATTTTTTTATTGAGAATATGAAATTAAGATTTTATCTAAATGCCATAGGTATAGGTAGCTGTGTTTCCTGCGAACTACAATACAGGGGTTTTCAAATCTAGAGTTAATAGGTATCTTCTAGGTAAACGTGTTACACCCTAGGCTGCAGCAATGCTAACATCAGGCAGGCTGTAGTCAAACGTAAACCTATCACACGTAAAAAAAAAATAACCTTAAATTTCACTCGGTCGCTTCAAATTTACTCGCCACTACCACACATAAGCACGTTAACCTTTATTGTTCTGGCTGCATAGCCTACCTGAATGTATACTATGCAGCCAGAACGAAGAGTATAAAGATATACATTACAGGCTTTACACATTAAAGATTCAACATTTAAATATAAAATTTAAGTATACATGTGATTCAAAGCGAGAGTAAATTGATTATTATTATTGGATAAGCTCGTTCAATCCTAGACCACAATGATCGCTTACAGGGAATCATAGAGAAGCGTACACCGTATGCTGTGTAATAAAACTACTAATTATTGTTATTTAGTCATTGTATAGTTAAAATATATATATATAATAAAGTTACAGGAATATACATTGTAATAAAAGTTAATGTATATTTCATTTAATCAGGTAAAGATAACTATTGTTATCAGGACCTTATACATACGGTCACGCCGCGAATATTTAAGTAAGTCTATGTATAAATATGTACTTAGAATGATTATAATTGTTTTATTAAAGAATAAGGGAGCTCGTATGTCAATTAAACCACCACTTTATCTAGACTGGCTTATGATGCAGGTTGACAAACAACTAAATGTTTATGCCTTACTAGGAATATGTCGGTACCTTAATAATAATAATAATGACATTTGTAATTTCAATACACAGCAATAATATTATCAAGTTTGATTGCAGATAATGTACCAGGAATCGGAACAAAAGCGATTATCTTTAAGAACCAAAAAGGAAGGCCATATATATTTATTGGAGGATATAAATTTGGTATACACGAAAAGTACCCAAACAAAATTAGATGGAAATGTGTAAAGGCCAACAATGGGTGTAGAGCTAACTTGCACACTATCACTCAAGATAACTTCTTTGCAAAAATATGTTACGATCACAATCATAATTGAACCCATACACAAATACATACAGTTTTATTTTGTTTCATAAGGTGTATTGCGCTATTAAAGATATCTTAATTCTTATAATACTTTTAATATGTAGATTTTATTTGTAGTTGTAAATCTTACTATAACGATGTGAAAATTTAGGTGGATCAAAGCAAAATTATTTACTTACATATATGACGATGCTTACGTTAAAATAAACGATGAACATAACTATTAACCATGCTTAGAAAAATGCTGGATATCTAGTTTATAGCTATATCTCTAGAACACAAGCGTATTTTTATTTTAAAAATTAAGTGAAATAATTGTTTCTTAGAAAATTATTATTTCCAGATAACCCATAACAAGCATTTGTCTTAGTATTTGTAGATTATAGCTGTGTGAAATGTCCGAGTAGTATATAGTTTTAATTTTATAGCCTGTAGGTTGTTATGAACATGTAACTCACATACCATTACTCACATCATGATAATGGATGTAAGTAAATAATTAATTTACGTTAACTTAGTCGCTGCATCATGTAATTGCTAAATTGACGTTATGCTAACTTATCGATAAAATGAATATAATGCTGACTAAACAAGTGCTTTTATGTCCAGTTTTAATTTACACCAGTTAAGAATAAAATATGTAACTGTTTTAAGATTATTAATGATTTCTAAGTGCTCGCGACTCAAAAAAACTACTAAATACCATTTGTCCCTCTTTAGCTTTATTATATGTATATATAGATATACTAGTGAGTGCTCGTGGCTGCGCTCGCGTTCTCTCTCTCTGTGAGTCGTGACTACCCCGCAGAATTAGTTCGTTAGGGGAGTTCTCTTGGGCAGATACATCGTGGTGGGCGCCCAGGCCCACGGAAGACACATATCCACGGATATTGTGGTTCTCAAACATGTCGGTTTCGTCACGATGTTTTCCTTCACCGTTAAGTGAGTGCAAATCCACCCATAACTTGAAAATACAAGTCATTGGTGTAGGGCCGGATTCGAACCAGGGTGCGTCTGGATGAGAAACAAACACTGGTACCGCTGAGCCACACTCGCTTATCGCGCGCGTTACTTTGGGTTACAAAAGTAGCTACACTTTCTGGACACTATGCTATCATACTTTTTTTATAATTTTTAAGTAATTCGTTACCATAATTTTGAATGTACCTACACTTGATTTATTTTGTAATTATGGTTTTTATATTTGCAGAAATAGTACCATCGATTGGATCAGCACCAACGTTCATACAGAACCAAAAGGGGTTTTACAATATCCTGATCGGAAAACACAAATTTGGCGTTCAATATAGAAAAGAGCACAAGACTCGATGGCAATGTAGTAAACACTGTACCGGGTGTCGAGCCCACGTCTTCACACTCACTGATGATTATACCATTATTAAAACATATAATGAACATAATCACAGTTGACTTAATAACGATACAAAGAAGCGATGAAGACGCAACAAAACTCTGGGCTGCACTTTCTACACAGTTTATACCCAAAATATAAAATTATTTCCGATGTAGCAATGAAACCAGAATCAAAGCACATTTTTCAAAAATGAAGTATACGGTCATTCTTGTGTTTGCAACATTATTTATTCTAATAAGTACACAAGTGTTTCACACGTTTTCATGTAAATAATAACATTTTAGCACACAACGGCATAGATAATTTACATTTCATAATGTCTAGCTGCTGTATGGGCTGTTAATAAAGATATATATAAAACAACCATATAAGTTATTATTTATTTATTTATTTAATGCTCGTTTACCTTCAAGTTAATTGTGGTCAAGAACAATCCTATTTACAATAGATATAAAATGTATACAAACGTCCTTACCTATGCAATAAACGCACATTTTTTAATTTGTAATAATGGAATACCTTAACCAAAAAATGTCTTTGACTACAGATCTCGTGGGATCTAAAGCAGAATTGCTGACTCACCAGAAAGGACATACCAACATATTGATTGGGCCCTACAAGTTTGGATTCCATCGGAGAACGGAAAGCAAAGTTAGATGGAAATGTTCAAAAAATAGCAAGGGATGTCGAGCGTTTATATACACCACAAGAGATGACTACGAGTATATTATCCTTAAGATAAATAATAAACACAATCATTAATAGTTGATTTTATAACGTAAAACTAATTTTGGCAGATTATGTAAAAATAGCCAAAATATCCCTGTCTTTATTATGTTCTTTGTTTATAATACAATACGGGGACGAATATTGAGTACTAAGTCATTTAACTTACAACTCATAACTCACATCATATTTCTATGAATAAATTTTACTGAGTCTTCCATTTAAAAATAAAATTTTATCATGAGTAGGCAGCTATTTATATTTACCTTCTTTTACAGCTTTTGTCGGCACAACAGCATGTTTTGAAATGAATAGAGTGGGCAATCAAAACCTCAAGCTTGGGAAGTACAGATTTTGTCGTAAAGCCTCAAGCAGTAATGTAACATCTCGATGGAAATGTGTAAGAAATTCATACGGTTGTTTAGCGAAAGTCGTAACTAGCTTTTATCATAATGAACATATTATTGTAAAAGTTTATAACACACATAATCATTAGTTAAAATATCTACAAAAATTGTGATGTAATGAATGCTACAACGTCCATGATTAAAACTAGCTTTACGTTCAAGCAACCTAAATACTCGTATTTATTTTTACTACGTACACATTATCTTCTAAGTGAAACCGTTTGATTGTGAACAAATGCCATATTCTCGCATTTTGAAAAAAATATGTTGTGTACATAAGTACACAGATACAATTACATTAGTATCAATTACATACATACGTACCGTCTTTTATTAATATATGTACTTATATCACAAGTATTAGTATTGTAATAAACCGGCATTTTAGTAACATTGTTAGCTCGAAATACTAACAAAAAATTCTTGTATTTTTATTTTGTGTATAAAATTGATTGTGTATGCCAGTATCAAACGTTACACTGTATAAACGCTGAAACTTTGCAGAGGTAATAGAAATAGTCGATGCGCCGGACTCCGATCAGCCGGAAGATCGTGTCACTGTCAACACACAGCCTGAACTGGACAATGGTTTGTTACCTGGAGATGCCAAGATGTGTGAAGAGTTGAGTACACAGAGTGCCAGGTACGAGCTGAGTAACCGAGGTGGTTTGCTGCTCGTGTTGGGTGAGCACAGGTACTACCGCAGTAAGAGGGGTCGCGCTGCCGAACAGATCAACTACGAGAAAGAATGCCGCTGGCGATGCCTCAGAAATGCACTAACCTGCCCAGCGTATGTACACACTAAGAACAATGTCGTTATAGAAATATTTACTGAACATAACCATGAGTAAAATCAAATTCACGCTCACGTAACCGATCTTAACCTAATATAATCATTTGTAGCTAACCTTCTCTATTTGTAATATTGTAATACAGAATTGAATTAAAAGATAATTTCACTGCACTGAACTAAATTACTTACGTAGTAGTAATATATTAATGTTTCTCTGCAATAAAGTTACAGTTAGTTGTAAATAAATTATTTTTTCTGGATTAATATAAAATTATAATGCTTAACTTTTGAATTGCTTAAATATTATTATTGAAGAAACGAGTGAGTGCACCTGAGAACGCACTGATGTATACGTTGTATTATCTCACTAAAAAAAACCTGATCTTTATTTTATTTAGTTAATATTTACTAATCATTTAAACATACATATGGCATGTAATTGCAGATTTGAATTTTGCAATTAGAACTTTTTTTATTTACGCTGCATCAGAAAGATGTTTATTTTATACTTACCATTTTAATCACTTTCCGACTTATTACAAGACGCGGTTTAAATATTAGTCCAGGACTCTGAAAATAAAAGTGGGTTCGTGTTGTTTAGACTTCCCTTACTTGTACAAGCAATCAAAATGTCAATAAAAAATTGGAACTTTGATTTAACATTGGTACATTTTGACAGTATGATAATCATGACACTAGACAGACAATTTTCGAACAATTAAAACGGACTTGGTGTAGACTTATATTTAAACCACGTTTTGTAATAAGGCCCTAAGAGATTCAAATATAATACAAAGATCTTAAACTTAGCTCTTCAAATTAATAAATAGTATTTAAGTGGCACGAACCATATTATAGAATAAATGCTATTGGAACTGATTTTATGAAAGGTGTTAAATTTATTCATATACTAATGAAGCTTTAATTAACCCAGACTGCGAATTCCTTACAAAGATTTAAGTGTATCTAGTCTTGTCTTTTAAAAATAATTGTTAATATTATAGCCACTACCAACAGTATACTGTAACTACGCTCAATCATTTCAGAGGTAAAAGTGAAGATTGAAATAGTCGATGAGCCGGAATCCAACCAACCTGAAGATCTGGGCACTAACACTCAGACTAAAATGGACAATGGTTTGTTGCCCGGAGATGCCAAAACGTCTAAGGAGTTGAGTACAGAGAATGCCAGATTTGAGTACAGCAAACGAGGAAATTTGCTCCTCGTGTTGGGTGAGCACAGATACCACTCGTGTCAGGGAAATCGCAATGGCGAGAATCGTTGCCGCTGGCGATGCCTTAAAAATCAATTAACCTGCCCAGCGTATGTGCATACGAATGACAAGGTCGTCATAGAAGTGTTTACTGAACATAACCATAAGTAACATCAGTTTTTTACGTTACATTTTTTTTTTTTTTTGAAAGGACTATGCACCTGGTTGCTAGTAGCTACCTTTGCTGCGTCACCGGACGATATTTTTACGTTACATTTCCAGTATGACCTTAAATAGCTCAACTTTCACTATTCGTAATATGATGACGCTGAATAGAATTAAAATATACAAAATGAGATAAAATATTGAATTAGTTGTTTTGCGGAAATCCATTGTAAATGAAACTCTGGGGAAATATGTATGCAGTGTTTTTCCGTTGCGACTGCTCCTTTACCGGCTACAAACAACAAACTTGGTGGTTTTCGGGTGTGTTCTTCCATATACCACCGCCACACCTCTCCTCCTAACGAAAGTAGCCTTCGTGGCTCTTAAGATCTTACCAACACCACACCTTGTGACCTCAAGTTTTGTTGATTATCTTCGGCAAAATTTTGTCGTCGACACGTGTTTTGCCTTTCCACGAGGCATCCTCAGGACGTGTTGACTCTACGAACGTTGGTCCTACACTTTCGGGTAAAGGCCACTATGGTTAGAAGGACAGGTGTAGCCATGGTATTTGAAGGATACATAAAACACACCAAGTTTGTTGTTCGTAGCTGGATCACAGCAGTAAAAACACTACATATATCTCCAGAGTTTCAAATACAAAAGTAAATTAAACAGTTACCAAGCTTATCAACCGTGACTTTGTTTATTTTTCCATTGTTATTTAAATATTTAAGTATTTAATATTAAACTATCGTAAGACATTTTTGTGTGTTGTTTGTTGTGTCTGCGCTCAGCCGCGGTCCCAGAACAAACGTTCTGACGAAGGGTGTCATTACATCTGAGACGGTATCAGAACGCACTTTCTGACGCCGGGTGTCATCACATCTGAGACGGTCGCAGAACGCACGTTCTGACGACGGGTGTCATTACATTTGAGACGGTCTCAGAACGCACTTTCTGACGACGGGTGTCATCACATCTGAGACGGTTCCAGAACGCACGTTCTGACGACGGGTGTCATCTCATTTGAGACGGTCCCAGAACGCACGTTCTGACGACGGGTGTCATTACATGTGAGACGGTCCTAGAACGCACGTTTTGACGACGGGTGTCATCACGTCTGAAACGCGGAAACGTCATACGCGAAATTAAACGAGGGTAGAAACCGTTTTCATTTTTATTTTAAGTATATAACTTTTATGCATGCCGTGTGTATTTGATGTATTAACCAAAAGAACCTCATATTTCTTTTATTTTTTATATTTGCTGATTTTAATTAAAAAAAAGTTGATTTAATGCGGTTTTTTTATTTAAACGCATTACATAGATATTGCATGTTTCTAGGCTTTCCATTACTGTCTTAAGGAGATTAAAATTTAACGCAAAATCAGATTGACATATTAAATTTATTTCGCATTATCTTAATTATAAATGCTATATGATCAAATGGTCATATATTTGACCGTATAGTTTAAAAATCTTGAAACCTTAAGAACAGCTACCATACTCTCCTACATATACTAAAGCAACATCTTTTCTCAGAAGCGTCAGAAGAAGAGAGCGCTCTCGAGACTTGGCCGATCGTATTTAACAAGAACAAGCGAGGTGGTGTGAACCTGGTTTTTGGCAGACACAAGTTCTGCCATCATCGCACTATGGGGCAAAGAACTCGCTGGAGGTGCACTAGATCCTGCTACGGTTGCCGAGCTTTCCTCTACACCGTAGACAACGAAAACAAAATTGTCCACGCTGTTAATAAACATAACCATTAGGAATATCGATTTGTAAAAACGAACGTTACCTTTTTTTTAACCTGACCTTATAATATCGCTTTGCTATGAAATTAGCTTTGGCTTGTGCGCTTACAATAATGTGACATGTGTTACGAATCAATTAAACGTGTTACATTGATAACATTTGTAATTAAAACTGGATGAAATTGTAAACCACTATTTGTATGATGTGAATAATGGTAGTTGTATCACTCAAGTAATCAACTTATAACTTATCACTAGAATTCATGGTCATTTTCCATATATTATTATTAAAATAATTACCTTATTCTAAACATAAGAAATGTTGGTTTTAGTTTTTTTGTCTCCTTATGCATGGTAGTTCGTAGTTCAGAGATTGTTTTGATAACATTTTTTTTACCCGTTCAATATACTTAATTGATCAATTAATTAAGTAGTAATAACACAATATAACAATTTTGATTCATTGATAGGTAATTACAATCAATGTAATATTTTCGAGCAAATTGTCAAGGAAATCTCGTAAGCCGAGTAACCAGTAAGTAATGTAGTTTTTCTTTCTAAGCTTATCATAAAAAGATGAAATGAAAGCTTTAAAAATAAGCTTTAAAATGACTTTTCATCTCACTCCACACAATTAAATCAGAACAAAATAGTTTAAGTATAAATACATACATTAAACATTAATACAGTGCGTATCTCGCGTAATGTTTACTAGAGGTTTAATGTTTGTCCGTATAGTCAAGTACTTTAAGCTACCATATTCTTCTACAAGAAGTCTCGAAGGAGATGCGTAAGATATTCCTACGGTTGTTGAGCGAAAGTTATAATTGCCACTAATAATCATAATTTCCAAAAAGTCCAGAACACATATAATCATGTATTAAATATCTAAGACTATTTCGATGCAATGAATACTACAGCGCCCATAGTATGAAATAGCTAAACGTTTAAGACACCTTCATAAGAATGATCGTCAGTGACGTAATTCTCGCTTTTTAAAAAATATTGGCTTAAAAAAATATACATACAAAGATTGTATTTTAATGGTATATGATTGTATTTTAATATTTTAATGGTAGTTGATATAAACGTTTATTTAAAAATTTGTGCTTAAATTGTATTAGTAATTTAATAGCCACTGCCAACAGAATACTGTTACAATGCTCAATCATTTCAGAGGTAGGAGAAACTGTTGAAATAGTCGATGAGCCGGAATCCAACCAGCCTGAAGATCTGGGCACTAACACTCAGACTATAATGGACAATGGTCTGTTGCCCGGAGATGCCAAAACGTCTGAGGAGTTGAGTACAGAGAATGCCAGATTTGAGCTGAACAAACGAGGTGGTTCGCTCCCAGTGTTGGGTGACCACAGATACTGGTGACAGATACTACTGGTGTAAGCCAAGTCGCAAAGACCAAAAACATCGCCGCTGGCGATGCCTTAAAAATAGACTAACCTGCCCAGCGTATGTCAATAAGAAAAACAATGTCGTCATAGAAGTATTTACTGTACATAACCATAAATAGCATCAGTTTTTTACGTAACATTTCCAGTATGACCTCAATTAGCTCAACTTAAAATATACGAATACGAAATGATGAAGTTTTACTGACCCAGTCAAATGACTACGGTTACCTTAATATGATACCTGGTACATACCTTATAGCAGTAGAAGTAGTTCTGCCTCAGACGCTTATGCGAATCTTAAGGGTAACCACTGGTCAAATATTTCACCGTATATTACCTAAGAACAGCTACCATACTCCCCTACATATACTAAAGCAATACTTTTTTCAGAAGCGTCAGAAGAAGAGAGCGCTCTCGAGACTTGGCCGATCGTATATAACAAGAACAAGCGAGGTGGTGTGAACCTGGTCTTTGGCAGACACAAGTTCTTCCACCATCGCACTATGGGGCAAAGAACTCGCTGGAGGTGCAATAGATCCTGCAACGGCTGCCGAGCTTTCCTCTACACCGTAGACAACGAAAACAAAATCGTCCACGCTGTAAATAAACATAACCATTAGGAATGTCGATTTGTTAAAACTAACGTTACCTTCTTGCTAACCTTACCTTATAATAACGCTTTGCTATGAAATTCGCTTTGGCTTGTGCGCTTACACTAATGTGACATGTGTTACGAATCAATTAAACGTGTTACATTGATAACATTTGTAATTAAAACTGGATGAAATTGTAAACCACTATTTGTATGATGTGAATAATGGTAGTTTGTATGACTCAAGTAATCAACTTATAGCTTATCACTAGAATTCATGGTCATTTTCCATATATTATTATTTTAATAATTACCTTATTCTTAACATAAGATATGTTGTTCTTAGTTTTTTTTGTCTCCTTATGCATGTTAGTTTGTAGTTCAGAGATTGTTTTGATAACATTTTTTTTACCCGTTCAATATACTTAATTGATCAATTAATTAAGTAGTAATAACACAATATAACAATTTTGATTCATTGATAGGTCTTTACAATCAATGTATTATTTTCGAGCAAATTGTCAAGGAAATCTCGTAAGCCGAGTAACCAGTCATGTAGTTTTTCTTTATAAACTTATCATATAAAGATAAAAGCTTTGTAATCATCCATTCAATTAAATCAAAACAATTTCTTACGTGAAAGTTTCACTTTTTTAAGCATGTTTTATTTTAGTTTTAAGTACTTACTGTGGCGTACCTACTACTTTTTTATGGAATTTACTCTCGTTAAATAAACGCGATGGTTTTACACGATATTAGTACACCCATCTTGAGCGATACAATTTTCGTTGTGAAAAATCCAATCAGAAACAAAATTACGGGTTATGATTAGCAGATGTGATTGTCAATATCAATTCAGAATTTTGGCCTTCGATCTCGAATGATAAGTCCGTGAGTGTTACAAACTTGAATCGTAATTATGAAGACTTAAAGGTGAAGCACACACCGCGCAAAACAGATATCGCGTTTATTAAACTGAGGCCTAAAACACAACTTAATTAGAAAACAACAATTTAACATAAATAAATATTTGTTTTATTCAATTGTTATAAATTGAAAAATTTAACTGATTCAAAAGGGAATAGGTACTTATTATATTCCATCCATGTAGTTTCAAGTATAAAATGTACCTAGGTAGGTATTAATTAGTATAAGGCTTTGCTTTTTTTTAGTTAAAAAAAATTTGATAAAAATATCGGTGATGGTAAATGATTAACATTTTTATTTTGCTTTGTTAGAATAAGATACTTTAATTTCACTTCATTTTCATTTTGCTTGCTTAAATAAAGTATTTTTTGAAATTCTTGTTTTATTTTATATACTTGAGAATATTCAGAATGGATTAATTATTGTAATATCCTTGTATCTGGTAACAAGTGTTTTAGTACCGTGGTGTCTCGGCCGTCCTTTGGTCTGGGACGTCACGTGTGTAGGTAGACACCTTAGCGCCATCTCACGTCAGTGCCACCGCTCGTAGCGTCGGGGCTGCAGCACTACAGGCTCAACTCGGGAAACAACGAAAATACTCGCAGATTAGCGCAAATTATGATTTTATTTGCGCTATCTGTTGAGACGTTGGGCCCGTGGTCTCCGGACACAAAATTATTTGTGAAACAGGTTAGCAAGCGTTTGGTCCTTGCCACAGGAGATCTCAGGGCTGGCAGCTATTTTTCTCAACGTTTGAGTCTTTGCATTCAAAGAGGAAATACTGCCAGCATCCTGGGTTCCCTGCCGCACAGCGACAACTTGGACGGTGTGCTGAACTTTTTGTAAATATCTGTTTTGTATAAGTTTTCTGTATTTTTAAGTCATTTTTGTATATACTAGACTAGTGTATAGATTCAACGAATTTATTATTAAAATTATTTTATTTTTAACATGAAATTTGAAACATTAAATTAAAATAAAATAATCTACTGTTTATAAATTGTAAAGTCAGCCTCTTATGTCCCATCAAATTGATATACTATTATATAGGTATATATTATTGATATACAAAGGTCTAGTAAGGTGACGTTGTGGTGAGGTATATGTCTGTGTTCGATTATCATATCTTTTTTATTTAACCCAGGATAACCTTAAAAAGGTACCACTCGACCTTGGGGTGGGCGAGTGGTTATGTGGGAGTCTCCGCAAGAAGGGCGGCATATACAATATACAATTACCTTCTTACTTATATTTTTATACCACCCACAACTTTGTAAAACTTGAGCAATTGTATAATTTCATTATTTTATATTTTGTGTTTATCTGTTCATTAGAAGTAATTAATTCAACTTAATTTAAACGCAGCGAACAGATTAAATTATAATGTTACTATGTAAGTTGTTTTTCTTGGTCTAAATTTAGTACATAACGCATCGACTAAAGAATAATAAACACACTAGAATAGAAAAGGTATTTTAGAAGTAAAAATTAGTTTATGATAAATGCAATACAGACTTGGTTCTAAAACTTTTCTTTGTTTACAGCTAAAAAAGTGCTGGAGGCAGTCTATTCGTCGACTCACGGTCGACGATCAATATTATTCAACGGCCGAAAGTTTTACAAGCAGAAACAGTCTGCAGGGAAAATAAGATGGCGGTGCGCAAAATATAAGAGCCATGGATGTCTCGCGTACTTGTATACGAGGGATGACAACATTGTTCTCATTGTGGACCACCATTCCTGTCACCACGAGACCGCTAAAAAACAAGTTGATGCATCTATGATGAGGATTCTGAGCAGATATTACGAATGACGCGGCATCTTTAATTATAATTATACTCCATCTCTTGCAGAAGTCGATATGACTGCTTTAGTTTTTAATTTTTATTATCTTTTATCTGGTAGGTATATTAAGCTACACGTATTAATTTGTAAGGTTCATTGTGTTTAGATTTGATTTTTTATTTAGTTTAAGCATTAACTGGATCCGAAACTTGTTGTTGCTATTTTTAAAGCTGTTTATTATTGATTGAAAAAGCAGACATTTTTTTTCATTATGTTATTGTACAATTTTACCATACCGAGGAATTTTATAAATGAAATTTAAACTGGCCGTGATTCCAACCAACCGTATTTAAATCTTAAATTGCAAGTTACAGTCTTACTTATTCTTTACAACAACGAGGCTTGTTATCATCTGCTTCCATTCATAGCATAAAATATAGCTTTCTAATGGTGTAATGTTCAATCAACATTACTTAATCCGACTTTTTAATAAAATAATCAATTTAAAAAAAATGTCACTTCATCAGACCACTTACACTATATTTTATAATATCTTTTATGAATAAGTATTTTTTTACAAAAGTATTAATGTTTAATTTACTCAATTAAATAAACTAACAAGTAAAACTGTAATCCATAAACATATTATAACTAGTAATTTTAATTAAGTTTTATTTACTTAGGTACTGAAATGATGTAACGTTATTGTCATGTAACAATAAGTTAATTTTAGCATTTAAAACCCAATTAAGGATTTGTTTCACATGTTTGTCCCAATTTGCAATTTAGTATTAATTATGTTGTTAAGGTTTATATATTGTACGTGGTGCAGCTCCGACTTATATTATATACGAAAAAAGAAGACAATAGAGTGAAATATATAACAGATTTGTCAGAAAGTAAAAAACAGGCAAGGAGAGAAAAGTGGAAAGAAAACTCACGCAGATATTATCAAAGAATAAAACAAAAAAGAAAGATGAAATAGTTTGAGTACTGAGATATTTCTCATCATATATCAATATTGTGCTTGTAACATCCTTCCAATTAATTTTTGTCAAGTATTATAATAAACTTATTGGTTTCTTTTTATTACACCTATCAATTAATAAACAACTTTTGATAACCTACAAAATTGTTGATACTATTTTATGAGTTATTTTGTCAAGTTCTAAACCCACACCATAGTTTTTTATCTTAAACTTTTATAGGAAAACGAGCGAAAATAATCACAACCGGCAGGATTCGAACCTACGTATTTCTGATCACCGTCAGAACGCCTTAACCAACTAGGCTACGGTCTACTAATTGCCAGGCGCGAAAATCCACACTCATTTCCAAACACTTCCGACTAAGCGGCTGATGCTTTCAGAATATGTGTAACAAATCCTGCCGGTCGCGTTTTTTTCGTTCATTTTCCAATAAAAGTTTAAGATACTACATGAAGTGAAAAAAGTCTTTTATATTATTATAATACCTAAAAATGAACACATGTCCCATCTTACCAGATTACAAACAATCATCATAAATACTTTAAGAAATACAGAAACTTTTAGTTAAAATTCTTTAATTCCTAAAGTATATTTTCTACTTGTGGACGCCTGCGGCTTCGCTCTCATTATTTTGTAATAAAAACTAGCCTTCATACTATCTGTACAGGTTATTGCGTTATGAGTGTTTAAATATTAGACAAACAGGTAAACAGTTAAAAAAATAAAAATATACTCAAACATTTCTTTATTATCTTCTATGTTCAGATTGTTGGCCTCTTCAGCTTTTTGTGTATAGATATAGACAGATATTGTTTGGATTAAACATTTATAAATAGAAAGAGAAGGTCATACTCGTATACATTATGCGTGCACATACTCGTACGTATTGCAAGAAGATCTTATGTCATAACATAATAAAAGTTTCTAGCAAACCTCCATGTAGTCAGCAACCGGCGAGAAATCAATATCGAACCGGTTATCCGTGCGTTTTAAACTAGCGGGGGATGTGCCTATTTATTCATTAATACATATATACCCCGCTTAGTACCATCAAATATTCATGTTTTTATTTCATAAATTCATTATATATATGCATTTTTCAGAGCCAGTATTCCAGCAAATTTGTGGCAAAAAGCGGCTTGTTGTGGCTGGGTTCAAATACTCGGTGCACAAAACATACGGGCCGCATAGAACTAGGTGGCGCTGCACTCTACAGGCGCGGCGTAAATGTAAAGCTGCAGTATTTACTGAACATAACGACGTGGAGCGCGTCGTCTGTGGCCACAACCATCCTCCACAAGTTGGCATGAAACGCACGCGCAGGAAAATACTTCGCGATTAAAAATTGTAATTAAATTCAAAATTTCATTAATAGAACAACAATGGATCCATTTTGTTAGTGGCACACAAGTGAAATAAGAAAGTGATTAATAATTCATAATTCACTTATTCTTTTACGAACATGGGTATGTACAAAGATCTTAAATAAGTAAATATGTTTAACAGGTGCTCCATATTCTGCCTCATTGTACATAGTTTAATTATTGTCATTCAAATAGAGATATTTTGAAATTGAAAACATTCTGCCTACAACACTTGCAAAGATTAGTTACAGACGATTATCATATTAATCAAAACATACTGCTATAGGATGACTTAATAACGAAGAGGTTTTAGACAAATATAATATTTATTCAGTATATAATGCCCTGCCAAGGACGGGAATGTGCGAAAAAATGTCATAAGAAGCAAGGACATTGAAGATGGTGGTCACGACCCTCAGACATGGGGAATACGGTCAAGGGCAAACTTGGTTTAGTTAAAAAAAACGATTGGGAGGAGGAGGATATTTTAATACTTTTAATAAAAACAGATTTGCACTTGACCACATTTATTTTATGAAAAGCTACTATATTTTTTGGGTTTTTATTATATCACTGAGAATCAATTGCTAGCAAAATAATATATGAAGCTGAACCTAAATAAAATGGGCGTTAATTAAGTTTGTTGTATCACAATAATTATGTTTTAAATAAATAAAGATACACAAAATAAACGTATATATATGTATATCTTTGTTTTTCTTTACATTCTAACTAAAGGATAGACTGAGAAAGTACTGTATTAACATACATACATACATACATACATACATACATACATACATACATACATACATACATACATACATACATACATACATACATACATACATACATACATACATACAAGTACATACTTATATCTAGTCTCAGTAGTACATTATTTATATTTTATTATACACATTTCACAGTAAATATCCAGCACTCGATATTATTGAAAAAAAAGAGATAATGTCGGGCTTGCCTATATACATTACTACGTATGTATATTACAAATATTTATGCTTGTATTACATTTTCTAGAGCTAGTATTCGAAACATCAGTTGGTGGCAAAATGAGACTCGTTGTGGCTGGTTTCAAATACTCGGTACATAAATGCAATGGTTTGCATAGAACTAGATGGCGCTGCACCCTTCACTCGCGGCGGAGATGTCATGCTGCAGTATTTACTGAATATAATAAAGTGGTCCGGGTTGTTAATGGACATAACCACCCACCGCAGGTTGGCATGACTCGATCGAGAAAGAAAAAATACTTTGCGGATAAAGACCGAGAAGATAATATAGAGTGATATCTGTTTTTTTTTCAATAGTGACATGGTAAATGTATACATACGTATTGTACCTAAAAATTAAATTTATATGTAATTTCAATGCTTAATACAAGAAAATACAATAGAGGGCATGATCGTTCGTCCGGCATCTTACTTGGCACAACGCTCCTCCATCGCTATTCAGCGTGGAAACGCTGCCAGTGTACTGGGGACATTTAGTTCCGCGGGCGGGAACTGATGTTTTGTTCGTTGTCTGTTCGTTGGTATATTTTATTTTAATTTTAATGTGACTTAAATGTTAATGATGTTTGGCATGTAAATATTATGAATATGACTTTTACCCATTAAAAAAAAGATGAAACAAATTAATAAAATAATTCAAGAATAAATTAATATTATGAGTTATTTTGTCAAGTGCTAAACCCGCACTATGGTTGTTTAATTAATTATCTTTTTGCTCATTTTTCTTTAAAAAAAAGATAAATTATTATGTATTATAATTTTTCTTGTCATAGCCGATATTTATACTCGTATTTGTACTTGTTTGAGTTCCAGCCAAACGGGCACGGTTTCTCGATGTGTTTTTCAACTTGTATAGATCTGTTACTCTGGTGGGTTAATAGTAGTTTATGCAACTGTCATACAATGAAGGGTATTAAAACACGAGTGTGAGTTTTGAGTTCATAATAGTAACGAGTGTTTTAATACCCGTGTTACATGCAGTTGCATACACTACTTTATCTTCACTAATGCAATTAATCAAACAACAAGAGTAAAAGCTGACAATAGTTAATTTTTCATATAATTTTCTAGATTTTTCTGGCAAAAGATTGTGAGTTACTTTTGTTGCCAATTCTAGAATATCCAGAGGCGTACAAATATCATCGTCGCTATCCATTTTTTACTTGAAATTTGTATTTAAAAAACAAAACACATTGCGAAACATTAAATTCACGCGTACGTGTATTGTCACAGTGATTTTGCCGCCATTAAAATCTAACCAACGAGAGCGCAGCGCGACCAACCTGATTGGCCCTGCAATCAGGTTGGTCACGCTTTTTCGATGTTATAATGAGCTATTACGATATTGATGTGGATATTATAACATCATGTGAAATTGCTTAAATTTAGTGTTTTGAGTCAAGTATTGGAAACATAAGTAGAATGTTACAACATTAGTGTAGATAAATATATAATTACGTGTAATAAAGAACATCTTCCCACTTAAGTACATATAAAGGTGAATATTGGTACACATATGTTTGGTTCTTCATGATGCTTGATGGCTTAAATATGTTCAATAAGTTAAAAAAAATCACAAAGAAACTTATAAAAAGTAGGTATTACTAACCCATTTAATTTATTTCCAGGGTTTGAATACATAACATCCAGACAAGGCAAGACGATGCTATCGTGGTGCGGTTATACATACACCAAGCAATGTACAACTGGCAGCAAGATCAGGTGGCCTTGTTCCAAAGCACGCAGCCAGATGTGTAAAGCATTCGTTACCACATTCGAAGGAGAAATCATGAAAGTTGGCCCCGATCATACACACTAAACTTCAATAAAACTTGTGTTTGGCATTGAACAAAATTTGGGTTACTCATGTTTAATATAAAGTTTATATCTCATGCCACGGCTTTCATTTGGAACTCATGGTGACCCGTGGTCGGACATTGTAGTAAAGTAATAAAGAACCTCTTCTCACTTAAGTACATATAAAGGTAAATATTGGTACACACATGTTTGGTTCTTCATGATGCTTCACGGCTTGAAAATGTTCAATCAGTAAAAAAAAATCATAAAAAGTATTAACTTCCCTATTTGATTTATTTCCAGGGTTAGAATACATAACATCCAGAGAAGGCAAGACGATGCTATCATGGTGTGGTTATACATACAGCAAGCACAGTACAACGAGCAGCAAGATCAGGTGGAGGTGCTCCAAAGCAAGCAGCCAGATGTGTAGAGCATTCGTTATCACATTCAAAGGAGACATTTTGAAAATTGGCCACAATCATACACACTAAACTTCAATAAATCTTGTGTTTGGCATTGAACGAATTTGGGATACTCATGTTTTAACCTCTCAAGTGTCCAGCGCAGTCCCTTAAGTGCAGAAAAAAAATTCCGGACGTGTCCCGCGCACATAGGGGTGTGCGATTGCGTAGTGTTCTGTATGTCCGACATTTTGTTATGTTTCTTTTCCTTCAAACTTGTGACTGACGTATTTATTCCATCAAGCACATCAAACTCTGCTTGATTCGATTAATTTTTTGCGCAAGTTGGAACGAAAAAATGAATACAAAAGTTAAAAATGCCAAAGTTAGTTCCGCGCAAACGGCAAATATGGCGGGTGGATTATTGCGTCATCCTTTTGTTTTTATATGATTTTAAATGTAAATATTGCATTTTGATTGTGAAAAAGTTTATGATTATGAATGTCTGGATATATTGTGAGTGATTATACCTAGTGTGTTTTGTAACTGGTTGTGTAATTGTTAACAAAATATGATGTCGAAAAGTGAGTAGTGAAGTAGAGTGCAGAGTTCAGAGTAGTGAAGAAATCATAACCGCAATTTACAATCATCATAAAATCTAAATGTGAGTATATCTCATTATTTTGGCATTTGCGAGAATTCAGAAATTTCATAAGCAAAACAACAGTGTACTAATTATGTATCGTTACCTGTGAAGCATAGCTTTAAATTAGTATTTTTTATGATGACACCGACAAGTTTGATTGTTTTCAAAGAGGGCGGACATTTCGGCAACATATTTTTGTGTACGCGGGGCGCGCCACGGGTTAATATAAAGTTTATATCTCATGCCACGGCTTTCATTTCGAACTAATGGTGACCCGTGGTCGGACATTGTAGTATAGTAATAAAGAACATCTTCTCACTTAAGTACATATTTATTTTTCATTTTACTTCATATTTTATTTTAGGTATATTATATATTTTAATATTATGTTTAGGACTTGTAAATATTAGTCAGTTACTTTATGTTTTATAAGTTATGAATAAATGTTTTAATCCTTAGTACATATAAAGGTGAATATTGGTACACACATGTTTGATTCTTAATGATGCTTAACGGCTTGAAAATGTTAAATCAGTAAAAAAAAAATCACAAAGAAACTCAGAAAAAGTATTAACTTACCCATTTGATTTATTTCCAGGGTTAGAATACATAACATCCAGACAACGCAAGACGATGCTGTCGTGGTGCGGTTATACATACAGCAAGCAATGTACAACGGGCAGCAAGATCAGGTGGAGGTGCTCCAAAACGCGCAGCCAGAAGTGTAGAGCATTCGTTACCACATTCAAAGGAGAAATCATTAAAGTTGGCTCTGACCATACTAGAATCTTTTAAAACGTTTTGCCCTTTCCGTAGTTAACAACGTTTGTACGTAAATTAAACTTTTATTGGAAAATGAGCGAAAATAATCACGACCGGCAGGATTCGAACCTGCGTATTTCTGCTACCGTCAGAACGCCTTAACCACTAGGCTACGGTCTACTAACTGCCAGGCGCGAAAACCCACACTCATTTCCATACACTTCAGACTGAGCTGCTGATGGCTGAGTGGCTGATGAAATGTATGGAAATGAGTGTGGATTTTCGCGCCTGGCAGTTAGTAGACCGTAGCCTAGTGGTTAAGGCGTTCTGACGGTAGCAGAAATACGTAGGTTCGAATCCTGCCGGTCGTGATTATTTTCGCTCATTTTCCAATAAAAGTTTAATTTAAAACAACCATAGTGCAGGTTAGCACTTAATAAATTAACTCATAACGTTTGTACGTTTCGTGGCGCTACTGTCGGTTTTTGCCTGCATTTTCATCACAATCGCAAAACCGATTCAACACGTTCGCTTTGTTATGAAAATACGGAGCTTACAACCAAGATAGTATAAAAGACGCGTTACACGATTTTATTTCCAAATCATGGCGAAACCGTGGTCTAACCTCATCGTGTAAAATAACATAGAATAGAACATCATTACACTAAGCCTAAAAGGGTAAAATATATTGTGATTACACATTGTAAGCCTTCATAAATAAATCAAAGAGAAGAGAAGAAGAAATTGATATCATCTGGAAGCAACTACTTAGTAGCGAACTAAAAATAATTTATATAACTGAGAATTGGTTAGTTTTCTTTGATGATACTTATCCCGCATCCCACTTTTAGACATGAAAGTTCTCAAAGAGTACCTAACTATTAATCAACAATAAAACTAATAAAAGGTATTAATCCACTAAATCTATTTCTAGGGCCGGTGTATGTTCCATCCAGACTAGGCGGGATAATGCTATCGTGGTGCAACTATACATACAGCAAGCACAGTGAAACAGGCGCCAAGATCAGGTGGATGTGCTCTAAAAAAACTATCCAGAAGTGTAAAGCATTCGTTATCACAATTAATGGAATAATCGTAAAAGTTGGCTCTGACCACACTCACTAACATGCAATAAGCCTTGTCTTTCCCGTATTTAAGTGGGTATGGTGCGTTAGCGAGGCGTCACTGTCGTTTTTATACAAAGTGAATATTATGTTTTTGGAAAATTTAGCTTGATATCTAGTTAAAAATAGTGAAATACGACGGTAAACGCACGACACTGTCTCTGTATTACGTATTAGACATAAAGGCATCACAAAGAACTGTATTATTTCCAAACTGTAAACGTAACATTTTGATTACAAATTTTGATCCATAGTGAATCTATATATATAAAACTCAAAGGTGACTGATTGACTGACTGATATAGTGATCTATCAACGCACAGCCCAAACCCCTAGGGGGATAAAATAGGGGATGAAAGTTTGTATGAAACTCTGTCAATTTTAAACCCCTCGGGCTGAGACTTTGCATGCATAAAGCTACTATGACGTAGGCGCTCGCTATGAAAAGATTTTGATAAATTCCGCCCCTAAAGGATATAAAATGAAGGATAAAAGTTTGTATAAATCTTCTCAGATTTTCCCATTTTTGTCTAGCCGAAGGGAAAAATTGCTCTTACAACAGAACTATTTGCATGCGCATCGCAATATAGTGTAAGCCATTATATTAAATGGGTGTGCGAAAGGGAAAACTGTATTTATACCACGATTTTTTTATGTTGCTTGCTCACGAGTAAGTTTATCCAATAGCTTGATAATATTTAGCGCCTACTGACAGATTAGTTAAAAATATTGTGCACAATGAAGTTTATAGGCCCTAATTTTTGACACACGCTAAACAAAAGTATTTGCGACATTTGTTTACTAACTAAATATACCTAATTAATAAGAATACTTCTTAACGCGAGCGAAGCCACGGGCAAACGCTTTTCAATAAATAAAAAGAAAACATGTTATTTATACCTGTTGGTTATTGGTTAATATCTCAGTGAACTATATCCTCAGTGAAATACTGTAATTTTACTAAAACAATTTCTAAAGCTACGACACAGATCTGGTCTTAGAACTAACATGCATTATAATATACATATAAAACTTAGGGCGAATTGTATATTCCAAAATAATGAACTAGAGAGTGAACTAGCTCCCACAGTAGGATTCCCTATATAAATAAAATATAACAATCGTGCTTTTTTTGTTTACATTTAATTAATACTGTTTCCAGGGCCTGTATACGTTAGATCAAGGAAAGGTTATACAATGTTATCATGGTGCGGTTATAGACACGCAAGCATAGCACAATGGCGGCGGGCCGAATCAGGTGGTTGTGTGCCAAATCAAGAAGCCAGAAGTGTAACGCATTCGCCATTTACATTTACCACCTATAAAGGAGAAGTAGTTAAAGTTGGGTGGAACCATACTTGTAGATAAAGTTAATTGTGGACATCGTTAAATTAAAACTACCGTGTATCGTGTACCTACAGAGCAAAGGCGGACTTTATTTTTCTACCCTCATTTACAATATGTTTTATTACTGTTAGTTTCGTTTTGAAATCTGTATCTGACATAATCTTAGAGAATACCTACAAGTTATGTATTCTCTAAGGACATAATATTAATAAATGGGCTACGCGTTACGCGCATACCATCGCGTATACGTTTAATACGACAAGCAGAAATCGCGTTTTAAATAAAAGTTTGGGTAACCACAAGGTTCTTATACAAAATGTGTTTTGGAGACGTTATTTTGTGTTTTAATTTTCGCATTTCGTTTCATCGTTGTAATAACAGCAGTATTTTTTTACATATTATATGCCAAACTTATATAACCGTCAAATGATAAATCTAAGATCGGGTTACTTTTTCATATACATTTTTATTTTTTTTATCTACGCCTCTGAGACTCTGAGCATGTCTGACATATGTTAGGCTTCTACGGAATGTGTAATCTAAGAAATGATTTAGATCATTGCCTCTCTTCTATCCAAGGAGTGTTCATACTCCAGGACACGCTGGGCGACAGTCACTTTAGATCGCAAAAATTATATTAAATACCTGAAAACTATATTTTGTGTATTTTTAGAAGTCAGTTTCGTGATGTCCATCCGAGGTAAAATGATGCTGTCTTGGCTCGGATACACATATTACAAGCAGAAAGAAAGATCCGGCAAAATACGATGGTTGTGCTCCAAAACTAGCAGTAGGAAGTGTCACGCGTTTGTCACCACATTTGATAATGAAGTCCTTAGATATAACAATATGCATACTCATTAAAGATTAAAAATTCAAAAACTCCAACCCCCAACTACTTTCTACTCAACCCCGGTTTCTACAAAGAAGATTAATCTTAAATCTCCAAATAAATCAATTTATGCGCGTTATCATTGGCTGAAATTTGAAATGAACCAATTACAGACTTAGTTTTAAAGCACAGATTTAACTAATTGTCGTTTTAGAATTTGGTGGTTAGAAAGAAACATTTTATAGAACGAAAAATATGTAATTAATTGAAATGTTATAACTTTTCATATGTACATAAAATAAAATTAATTTGAGATTTTATCTCTCTTTTCCCGATATACATTGTATGGTTTAAGTGACAATGTAAGTTTCTATTGGGAAAAGAATTGTATATAAGCATGCTTACTTGTACCAACATTTAGTATTTAAGTTACATAGGTGGCTACTTGGAATGTTGTATTCTGTGATTTCGATTTCAAGTATGTGACGATTGGTCAGGAGTCATATTTGTTTTAAATTATTTATTTTTAAAGGCACTTATTTATTAAAGTAAATTCCAAGTTCTTTCATTCATCATTATTTATTGGCTTTAGTTTTTTATGTTTTGTTAGTTCTATGTTATCGCCCAATGCCTACTAAAGTATTTTTTTTACTCAAACTTATAATACAAATTATGTTTTAAGACATTCCATTTTGATGTAAATAGTAGTAACGGTGACGTACTGTACCTATTTAAGCATATTTTAGTTTTTCTTATGATTTGTAATTCAGCTTTCAGTTACGTGTTGTCTAATCGAGGCAAGGTGATGTTATCGTGGCGCGGCTACAGCTACACGAAGCAAGGAGAGAGGTGCGGCAAGACTAGGTGGCAGTGCAGTCGAGCGAGCAGCCAGAAATGTAAAGCATTCGTCACTACATTTAAAAATGAGATCGTAAGAGTTGGCGCCAATCACTCGCACGAGATATTAGTATATGACTAAACCATGTTTGTTGGTAGGTTTGTTCTAGTACCACACTTCACGTGTGCGACGGATCATCGACATTTTTGATTGATATAAACTATTTTTTATCTACTTTATTTTATAACGACACAGAGCGGGCGAGCAAAACCGCGGCTTTTGCTAGTTTTTAAATGAAATAATCGCGACTGAAAAAAATAGACCCGCTTGTCACATTTGAAAAAGGACGTATGTACTTTAGATTATCATATAAAATAGTTATTTAACAGCAATATTGTTATTACTTTCGAGACACGATGATAAGTTTTTTACATGTTTAGAATTTGATAAAGGCTTTCTTTATGTAAGAACTAAAATATAATAAAGTTCCTCGTAATGTTTGATCATAAATATTATTACTAAAATGGCAAAATAGAATTTCATTTTTATCCATAACTAAATGTTTTGTGTTTTTAATGACCATACCTTTGTCCAAAGTGTCGGTTTTGGTAACCTAGTCAAATGCATGACAAATGTGAACATTAGTAAAAATATTGATTTCATTTCAGGTCACAGCTTCATAATATCAAAAACTGGCAGCAGAATATTGTCCTTGGGCGGTTACACTTACTTCAAACATTATGCAACTGCAACTAAAACTCGATGGTGCTGTTCCAAGAAATTAAGTAGAAACTGTAAAGCGCATGTGACAACATTTACAAGTAACGATGAGCTTCTAGTGACAAACGGATCCCACACACACTGAACTGTCATTAAATTTATTGGAGTTTCGTAAATGTAATTGAGTAGACTTCTGTAAGTAAGTTTTCCAACGAGTACTAATATAACGTACGTATTAAGTTAAATTTTAATTTTATTCATAGTCACATGAGCCATTGAAATAATTGCTATACGCACAGAGTCGTAATAGTTTATGTGCATAACTATTAGGTTATTTAACAACTACTAGCGCCACCTATTGAGAATTTACCTAACTAACCACCGGCGGTAGTTTTGTAATGTTGTATGATTGTATTGAGTAAATGGCAAGATATGCATTGGTTTTGTAGATTCCTCTGTTGCTATTCCTACTGTGACGATGGCCACTTATGCTCATTGGCATAATTTCTAATATCTCCAAGGTCAATGAATTGTGAAGTGAAATGTGTAAAATGCGCCTAAATTCTTCCTAAAGGTCTTATTTACAATAGTTACACGTTTGCTTAGTGTGGGGCCAGATGGCGTAGTGTGAATTATACCGGTATCTTTTTATTTATATATTTAATTTTTAAATATTCTATATGAATAATAAATGAAATTCTTATATCAATTATATAGTGAGCATAGTTTCAATTCACAAAATATAGATGCGCTGAAAAGTTTGCTCCTTATTACCTAAGTACGAGTATTGTATTGCAGGTAATATGTGTGTCTGTATTGGTTAGCCAGTATTAGTGAGATACGTGTATGATGATAATAAATTTAGTTAAAAGTCCCTTAAATAAGGCTAAATTGAATGAATAACATACATACATACATATACATATCATAATCTGTCAAACAAAGAGTATCCTACATTATCAAACCTCAATATTCAGTCAGCTCAAAGTCTGATGGTAGTAAACAACTGGATATAAGTCTAGTTTACGAGTAAGTGAAAGGTCGCACCACTCAAGGCAGTGTTCTTGTAGACGCAACAGATGCAAAGCTCTGATAACCACTAGAGACTCTAAGATAGTGAAGGTTATAACAGGCTATATTCATCCACCAGGAAGACACGAACAAGTGCCCCCCTTTTCATGTTGTAGTTAGTAGTAGTATGTCTAGTTCTTCTTTTTTAACTTTTTTAATGTATTATTATTGTAAATAAAGTGTTAGACCTATGTATGTATTTTCTCTGCGGTGACATTTTGAGTAATAAATCTTTAAACAATGTATATCTTTATAATTTAATCGTTCCTGATTTTTTGTTTTAAATTTACGATACTGTGCTGGCTAGGCAAAAAACCACGTTCGTTATTACATATTCTTTTTTGTATCACATTTTCAGGGCCCCTGTGGATTACTTCATCGCACGGAAACACAATGTTAGTTCTCAATGGATATAAATTTGCAAAACACTACAAGTACGGATCACAAATAAAGTGGCAGTGCTCCGTATCGAAGACTAAGAGTTGTAAAGCAAGAGCCACGACTCGGGATGGAGTTGTCATCAAATCATCTAATTACCACAACCATATGCCCAATTATCGCCAATCCAAATATGATTCGCGTGGTTATCCAGTTTCCATCGTAAGATATTAATAGGACGGGTTACTAAGAGCGTATAGTACCTAGCACAAAGTCAAAGTCAAATCATTTATTGTATTACTGTGTTTTCAATACAATGTTGCAGATCTTATGCATACATTGGTACATGAAGAACACAATATACCCTCAAAGGGTGTTTACAAATAATTTTAATAGTTAATTGTGTGCGGGCTGTTCCGGAGTCTCGTCTTGGACGCCGTGACGAGCGGTCGCTTTCGGGAACGGTCAATAGAGCCTCGTAAATACAATTGATCCGTTAAACAATAGGCACAACATCTGCCAGCGGCTAGCACAATCGCTGCGAACAAAGCTTGACGGTCCCTAGCGTAGGTAAATTCTCTGGCCCGCGAAAAGTGCCTAACAACCAAGTGCCGTGCAACGCGTGTGTGTAATCTTTACATGTATCGTATCAGTGTGGGACAACCAGTGTAAGTGACCCGCGCCATTGGCACCAGAGGCCACCGATAACAGCAGTAACAACGCCCAGCGCGGGGTAACCCACTCCAGCAAAAGGAAAACTCGGTGAGCTTGTTCCATATTAGTCACACGCGGTCTAAACCCCTTTTCTCCTGTCTCTCCTACCTCAGCATCCTAGGATATTGACTAGACGTCTGCCACGAGGGACAAGTCCGTACTCAATCAGCCCACATCAGCAACCAACACCGTATATAGGGCGCCATATACTAAGTACTAAACCGATTGCATTAGCTAGACCTTACTATACCATTCCTAGCTCCACAAACAGTGCGGTTACTACTACCAGTTACGCTAAACTAACTTAGAATACGACATATCACTTAGATAACTAGAGCAAATAATGCCAGGTAGAATAAATTAGATTGTACCATAGCAAGTCCACCTACTCTCAACTACGTTAGATCACGCAAACCTCCAGTAATACTTCGTTGCTGCTATCCCCCCTAAATAAAATCTTTCGATCTGGCAAAGCTCAGACAATCTGGCCAAAACATCTTGACTTCAATTGGTCCTAAAAGCAATTTCTACCATCTCTAATTACTCTTTTAGGACTTAGGATCCCGACCTAGGGCATGCTAAATCCACCAGGATAGACTAGATTACGCGATCCCATACCACGGCTGTAATTACTCGTAACGAATGCGTAAACACTGGCTGTTGTAAGTAGATATAATATACATCGGGATTCCCTAAAATTTCCACGATAAATATATAGATAACTACTTACCCTACACTATCTAAAAAGCGGATAGGTTTTAAAGAAAGAAAGAAAACATCTATTGTTTATTTATTTTACAGTTGTAGACTTTTGTAACAACAAAAGAACCCCCAGAAATAACCCACATACAAAAAAAAAGTAGGTAAACCCCGCCATAAGACAATCTACTTTCCCAAAGCAAACAAAAAAGCCTAAATACGAATTATACTTAAATACAAAAACTACGCACATCTGCAGGTCCGTTTGGACAATAACCTAAGACATAACTAAATAGAAATATTACTTAAACAACAGCTATTCATTCCCAAAACAAACACGAAACGTAAAACTAAACAATAAATTAGAACATTAACAATAGGCACAGCTTAAAACCACCCGCAAATTTCCGACACAGCTGCGAGGCACTATGGTCGGGTCCTGATCCCTTTTTTTATCTCAGTTTTGCTACGTAAAATAAAGCCCAGACGTTTATTTTATACACATAAAACACTTAGTACAAAAAGCGTAGGTTTTTCGTTGACTATAATCGTTGTAAAACCTGATAAATAGCTTGATATTTGATAAATAGTTGTAGTTCACCAGTACCGCTATAACCTACATGTATTTTTTTAGTACCAAAATAATGGTAGGTAGGTACGATTCCAAATAATTAGCCCTAACTCACCTGGACACCACGCTAGAACTAAAGTAACGAACTTCGCCTGCCGCCGGACGAAAGGGTTCGTTAAGATCCCATAGATAGCCTAGGGAAAAACAGCAGATACTAAGTGCAAGTATCCTAACATTCACCTAACAAATGCCCCGTACCTAGAGTTGATAGACGAGACCCAAGTACCCACTCGAGTACTAATTACTCCCCTTCTACGTTAAAGGCAAAGGGGAACTAGTATAGCGCATGATACACTAGTTTTATAATACAAATACGTACATAGTATATAAGCTTCCTTCACAGCCTCGCAACAAACCTCAACAAAAAGGATCACGCGCATACCAGAAAGATATCACGAGCTAGCCACGGCACCCCGTCGTTTGCGATACCATCACGGTAAGGCACAAAGCAGATATGGAAATAGGGAACTCTATCGTAAAAATACCAGGAGACGGCAACTGCTTGTATCGCGCTATAGCCCACCAAATTAACGATTTGTATGGCCTAACCTTCGACCACCAACACATTCGACGAGACCTCGCACGCCACGTAGAAGAAAACCAAAACGATCCACAAATGTACCTAGCGATCAGAAGTAATCTAGATAGCTCAGCACAAAGCGAACAAATCAGGAACTACATTCTATCACAATACCAAGATGGTACATGGGGCGGCACAGACATACTTATAGCGGCAGCGGAATATTATAGTATTAACGTGAAAATCTTTCAAAACAACCCGCTACAAGAAACAGTATGCTTCTCTCCTAAGGATCCAAACGATGCCGCAGGTAGCATAGGTCTAATATTTACGTGGAACCACTTTGATTGCTTTGAAAATCACCTAGGAGTAATAAGTACAAACACCACGCAAAATGACCTTAGTCTAACCCTTGGAACTAGCACCCCAGAGGAGATACCAGATGAGTCCGGATACCGACTTGCCCGCCCCAGGCCACACCAAAAAAACAAAAAACAGGTAGTAAATGAAAACATAAACATTGCCACATGGAATATTAGAGGCGCCGCAACGTTGACTAAAAAACGAGAGATCGACGAGTTTCTAGACGGAAAATCTATCCATATTGCCTGCCTACAGGAAACTCACTTAAAATCCGGGACCTACGAATCTAGTCACTATACGTGGCACCTAAGCGGAAACAACAACAAAAGAGGCCTAGCTATTCTCATAAGAAAAAACAGCGGCCTAAGGCTGAACTGGACTAAAGCAAACACAAACAATATGGTTGCTTCTATACATACAAGCAGTGGAGCCTCTCTATTCATTACTACAACGCACTGGTTCAATGCAACGTCATCAGCAGCAAACGACGCGACTCGGCTACTACAACTGACCAAGAACAAACCAGGGAACTCAATAACAATCATACTAGGTGACTTCAACGCCCACATAGGACTCACAGATACACACGAACTTCGCGATAAAAATCAAATAGGCAAAAATCTCTTACACCAAACAAGTAACGACAACGGAGACATCTTATTAGATCTAATTGCACGGGAAAATCTCCGATTGGACACATCATTCGGCCGGCGCAGCTGTAAAACGACTTGGACGTCGGGGAACAAAACGTCGAAAATAGACCACATAATGACAGATGCCAAAAACAACCAGATTTTTAATTACATCAAAGGCGAAAAAACTATCCTATCTGACCACAGAATCATATGGGGAAACGTAAAGCCCCTCACATTAAATTCCAATAGGGACTCTACGAGACCTCCAATAAGACTAGCCAGGGCCAACGTTGCGAACGAGTTTGACTACAAAACCCTAAACTACGAGATGCTTCAAAGTACCACCACTCGAGAAAAATACCAAGAAACTTTATCAGAGGAAACCAAAAAGAGCAGGAACTGCGAAAACCGAAAAGAGCCGCTATCGTGGGAAGTGATAACAAACGTCATGAAGATGGCGGCCAATAAGACTATCAAATATGAAAGAAGGTACTCTAAGGCTAGAGAAGAAGCAATTACAAACCTACAGAAGGCGAAGTTCCATTATAAACATCATCCTCAAGATATAGAGGCTAGAAATACACTTAAAGAGTGCCGGCGCCGTTTGCAAGAGACCGAAGCAACGGAAGACCAACAAGAATGCCGCAGTTTTTTCAGCGGTCTAGCAAAAACACACCCATCAAAAAGGATGAGGATCACCTATGACTTCTATAGAAGGCACAAACAGAAGGAAAGAAGACGGGTCAAAAACACATTCATTCCGATTTCCAAGTGGGAAAAAGAACTTGACCTTACAGAGGGGTCGTTTACTGACGTACTGAGCGATGAAGACCCGACAGATCTAGGGCAAGAGCCCACACAAAGCAAACACGCACGAAATTAAATGCGAAATATTAGCCCACATAAACATGGCCTGGACTAAAAATGTCCTACCGGCTACCTGGACACAGTCAATACAAGTGCCCCTACCAAAAAAGGCTAATCCGAAGACGGTCGATGACTATAGACGAATCTCTATTTGCACCACCGGCTATAGGATATACGCTAACTTCCTACTAGGTAGATTAGACACCGTTACAAAAAAACTTGGAAACTATCAAGCTGCGTTCCTAAGCAACAGATCTACCGACGATCATATTTATTTATTTATTTATTTATTTATAACGGTACACATAACAGAATGAGTTCACATATAAGCCAAATACACATTCAAAACTGGTTTTGAACCAGAACAAATTCCTCAGGTGAGTGTACACAGCTTGAACAATATGAATTTGATTATTATTTTCAAAAAGAGTATTTTTAGTATTTTTCACCTTAAGACGAGTTCTGGACGAAGAGTGGAAGGCGGGCGAAACAATGCGGGCGTCTTGTCAATTGACCTCGAAAAAGCGTTTGACACAGTGGACCTAAACGCCTTAAGAGACATTTTACTGTCTAGAACCAATAGGCGCTGACCAATCGTATAGTCAAGGCGGCAATGAACGAAGAGAGAGAGAGATGAATGAACGAGACTTTATAAGAGCTGCCAGGGAGATATATAAGATGGCAGAAACCGACAGCAAATCTGATGAGGAAACAGAACGACATACCAACAGGCAAGCACCAACCATACCCCAGAAAAGGCCGTCAGATGACACAAGAACACCCCCTTAGCGACATAGGATCTATTCGACCCACATTTAAGATCCACCTACTACTCCCGACGCGGTTATGATTACTCACAATAGGACCAACATTACACAGCGAACGTGTTAAGGTAGCTCTTGCAAAGCCACACACTAACAAACCCCAAGATGGGTCAACTCAATAATCAACGAACACCAACTTTTACTAACGCTTATCCCTACCCCTAATAACAACCTTCTCCAAATCGGCGTCTGGCTGCATAGCCGGTCGACTACCATCCCGGAGCGTTAGCACAAAACCACGCTCCAAAACCTTGTGCCCCCTGGTATGCCGGTTTGACCGGAGCAGGCTTGTCCTGGCTGGGTGTGGTACCTATGTTCATGTTCATGTTAATTGTGTGCGGGCTGTTCCATTTGTTTTTTTTTTAATTTTATTTTGTTTGTATAGGAAATCATCATTTAAATTATCATCATATATATATTCGTCAACTGTGTAGTAGCATTTATGTATCAATAATTCTTTTAATTGTTCTTTGATATGATGGTTTTATCAATATTTTTTATTTGGTTGGGTTATTTACTAAACATATTTATGGCCATAGGCCGTGAAAGTGATGGTTGTTATGTCGGGAGCACTGATGTTAGCCAGAATTCGAATTAATTTATTTTGTCTCAAAAATATGTTATTTACGTCTGTGCTATTGCCCCATAATTATACCGTATCTAATCCACGAGTAAGCGTAAGTACGCATAATATGCCGAGAGCGCTGTAGGCTCGTCGGTAGCACAGCGAAGTTCTGCAAATGTGTAGGTGAAGCTGACAGCTTAGAGTTTATCTTCTGGACAAAACGTTTTTTAAACATAGTATTGTCATCACGCACATTACCAGAAATTCATTATTACGACCTTTTTTGTGTAAGTACTAAAATATAATAAACTTGCTCGTAATTTCGCTGTTTTAATGTTTATCATTAGTAGTATTTTTTAAACATTTTTTAAGATAAGATAAGATAAAAGAATTTTATTTGCCTTAATACATTTGTTTACATTGTAGGTGTCCCTGACAACCGCTGTAGGATTCCCTGTGTCGCGGTGCCAGGGTTCTTCCGTTGAACAAAAATTAAATTATACAATTGTGTTTTTATCAGTTGAAGGCTCAATTGAAAGTTCTTGCAATTTAAATTCACTTCAGCATAGAGTTGTGACAATGATTGTTAGTTATATTAGTAGGTTTTTATATTAATTTTTTAATAGGTAAGTTAGGCTATTTAAGTACAGTAAGTAAGTTAGGCCTTAATAATAATAATATCAGTATATCATCATAAGATTTCATTAAGAGGTAAGATAATTATGAATTATGATTGATATTATATAAAATTAGAAATCGTAATTTTGCTAACAGAGTACAGAGTGACTGTGGTACTCAGTGAAAATTGGCATAGCATATAATGTATCAAGTAGGTAGCTGATAGTCCCGAACGCCGGGGGTTACCCAGTGTGGGACGTGTAGGTATGTGTGAGTGTGTGTGACGAATGTGTGGATAAGAGTGTTTGTATTTGGTTGAAGTCATTCTACTATTCTTATTAATTCTTCTGTCTCCTGGTAAGTTAGACCCATCAGGTGAGTTGTTATTTTGTGTTTTGCTTTGTATTTACTATCTTCTTCTATATTTAATATCTTATTAAGTACACAGTAAATATAGCGTCCTCGGAAATTGTAGGATCTCATCCCTATTTGTGTGTTAACTTTAATTACTGGCCATCTTGATAAGTTACGTATACCTTCGCGAGTCCTACGTCTCGTTTGCATTGCTGAGCGATGGAAGCGCAGTGCTGCTGATTTGATGTATATTTTCCTAACCGTAAGGTGATTCGTCTCTTCGTGCAGAAGTTCTGTGGGATATCTAAATGTCTTATTATACGCAACTTTTAGAACAGCGCGTTGAGCCCGCTCAATTTTAAGTAGGTTGGTTGTACCGGCTGAACCCCAAGTGTTTACACAATAAATCAGAATAGATTCACAGAGTGAAATGTATACCATTCTTATAACGTTCACGTTTGCAATGCTTCTAAGTCTTTTGAAAATAAATAGTAGTTTTCTTAATCGCGCTACAAGTACTTCTATTTGTTTGGTCCAGGAAAGTGGATGTCAATGTGGATTCCGAGATATTTATAGTTCTTTTCTTGCGTTAGTATTGGACATTCACACTGATTACTATCATGACATGTGTGTAGGTGGAGTTTGATGGAAAGTGGGTCTTTGGGCATAGTTCGAGCTGAAACTCTAAAAGCCACTATTTTAGTTTTTGTGACATTAAGAGTAAGTAGGTTATGGCTTAGCCAGTTTGACACCTTCCTTAACCCTTCGTCTGCAGTTTCACTGACTTCTTTCCAGGTCTTATGAGAAAAGATTATACTCGTGTCGTCAGCGAAGCAGAATAGGCTGCCATTTTTTAATTTCATAACGCACAAATCGTTAATGTACGTCAAGAAAAGAGTAGGGCCAAGCACACTACCCTGTGGCACGCCATAATCTATTTCTGTAAGGTCACTTAATTGGCCATTAACTTTGACGCGTTGCTTGCGATTTGTGAGGTAAGATTCAAACCACTTCAAGGCCGTTCCCCTAACCCCCTTTTTTTCTAGTTTTTTGAGTAGTATTGACCTTGAAACGGTATCGAATGCTTTAGCAAGGTCAAGAAATACCCCCACAGATTTTTGACCTCTGTCAAGGTTAAATGACACGTGATCCACCAGAGCTGTGACGGCATCTTCTGTCGACTTGCCTGAGCGGAAACCAAATTGATTCGGGGAAAGTAAGTTCTCTTTTTCAAGGTAGTTTACTAATTTCTTATTTACTACTCTTTCAAGAACTTTTGAGATGGAACTAAGAAGGGAAATTGGTCTATAGTTGGCAACTTGCAGTTCATCACCAGCTTTGTAAATGGGACAAACATATGCTTCCTTTAAGGCATCTGGAACGATGCCTGATTCGATGCTGAGGTTACATATGTGTGTAATAGGGCCTATTAATATGTCTTTAGCAAGTTTTAAAAGTTGGTTACTTACATTGTCTCCACCCGGTGCGGAATTAACTTTTAAATTGCTTATAATCTTATTTATCTCATAGGCATCTGTAGGCGTAAGGAAAAATGATTTTGACGGTGGTTCGGTCGTCGTCAAATTGTTTGAGAGTTGCAGCTCTGTTGTGTTTAATTTCATTAGTATGTCATTGGCCAACGAGTTCCCTATTGATTCAAAGTATTGATTAATATGATTGAGTGATTCTATTGGGGTAGGACGCAATTTTAAGAGAGTGCAATGCTGTGATTTTAGAGTTTTTAGATAGCACACGTCTTTAACAGCATTCCAAATCTTTTTACTGTCACCACTTCCTTCTTCTATTTTCTTACAGTCATGGTAGTTTTTTAAGTTTTGTAAAATGTTATTGCAAATATTCCGGTAGTTTTTATAGCTTGTGCTAGCATTTAAATCATTAGGGTTCCTTTTTGAGTAGCGTCTAAGGTTATCTCGTTTTTTCATACACTTAAGTAGTCCCTTAGTAATCCATTCTCTCCTTATTAATTTAGAGTTAGGCACAATTTTAGTAGTTTTACTAGACTCAACAGCGTCGCTTATGTTTTCTACTAGATATTGTAATGCTAAATTTGTATCTTTTATGTCATATATTTTAAGCCAATCATGTTTTTCTAATTTTTCGATAACTTTATCATAGTGTATTTTTGCGACTTCTTTTTTAGTTACTTCTGGTACTGGAGGAGTGCCCGATATCCTTAGTAATACAGCGTCATGACCACTTATCTCAGAAGAACATACTACAGCAGAGGACGGAAACTTTGTGCATATAAATGCGTGGTCTAGGCAGCGTTTGTCGTGTGTAATAAATTGATGAGCTGGCAAGAAACCATAGCTCGTTACCAATTCTAAGTAATTCTCCGCCCGGGTATCAACTGGTGTTGGTAATACGTTTATATTCATATCACCAGTAAGAATACAGTTAGATCTAGGTATTGAACGCAAAATAGTGTCAAGTGAATCTGTAAACGACTTAATGTTATATTTTGAAGGCGATCTATATATAGCAACTATATTGTAGTAGTTAGAGATGTTAATAATTAGACAGTTTGCATCGTGACATGGTGGCTCAGTAATGCTAATTTCAAGGCCAATTTTTGTATAAACTACAATGCCATCATTTCTATTTGTAGATTTTTTTGTATGGTGACAATAATAATTGTCTAGAACTATTCCTGTAAAAGTATTGTCCGTCCAACTTTCTGTTAGGATTATAACACTAGGTATAAACGATAGACGTGATAAAAATGGCACAAGATATTTAAAATTCGCGCGTATACTACGTATGTTTTGAGTAAGGATAGTTAAATCTTTTGAATCATTATCTAAATCTAGGAACAATTTACACATTTCCGGTACAAAACAATAGTTACTATTTGTGACCTCCATTTCATCTATTTCACGTAATAGTTGTTTACTATCCATAATACGTAGTATAAAAGAAATAAAAAGTGCGAGAGTAGTAGCTAGTTATTGTTGGTTTGCATAGCAACACGTACATACATATAACAGGTTTCTTAGAAGTGTGAGTAATTAGGGCTCAGCGAGTCGAGCGATAAGGATTTCTATTCAGTTGCAGCGGTCGCTGTTCACGGCAGGACGTGTGATTATTGCAGGCCAATTGCCCTATTTCAGCGCACGTAAACAAAGCAAATATAGTATGGATTCTATTATATTTGCATTGGAGGGTGGCTGTTATACGGGTATGAAGATAGATTAACTTTTTGTGTATGATATGTGTATGTGAAAGATCAATTACATGGCAATACGTGCGAGGTGATATAAATATTGTTTTTGAGCGGCTAGTGCGGCTGTGTGCTAACGACATGAATAGATCTACTTCATAGTTAGGTGCTTCATAGCAAGTAAATAGGTAAGTTGAAAGTATATTTAGGCAGAACGCAATTTTAAACAAACATAGTGAGTAGTTAGGATTTTTGATATTATAGTATGTTATTAGAGTAGGGATAATATAATATATATTCGTGTAGTAAGTTAGGGTCTTAGGTATACTGTAGGAGTAACATAAATATATATCGTTAGTGTAAGTGTAGATTAGTGTGTGAGTATTACATTGGGCACATTGAAAGAATAATAATACAGTTTCAATATTTAGGCTAATCACTAGTAATTTGTGTTGAAACTTTGTATACTTTAGATAGTTTGTAGTAAAATAACATGCATTATATATTAAACTAACTTTGCTAATTAGGTCTAAGTTGTTCTCTGAGTCGGTTGACAGAAGTCACGCTTGACGCTGTGCTGATGCCGCTGATTTCTTCAACTCCTGAATTTGTTCTTCGCTTTTGATGATAATGTGAGGCATTCCTTCTTTTTTGCGAAGGTAGGTATTTCCATTAGACGTCCAACAAAAGGAGTAGTTTTCTGTCCTTGCTAAATCGCGAGCCAAGCAGAATAGTCTCTTAGTTTTAGCGGTGAGCAGTTCCGACACGAATATTTGAGCAGAATTACCAGAGATACCCAGATGCCGTGTCTGGAGCTTCGTGTCGCGATTTTTGTTATAAAGTCTAGACTTATTCAACACTGTCTCCTTTAATAGCGTGTTCGAAAACTCAGCGATGAGGGCGGTATTGTTTATGTCGGCCTTGCTAGGAATTCTGTATACGTCGCGGAGGTCCGCAGAGGAGAAATCAATGTTCAAAGTTTTTAGTAGTGACTTGACCATGTTAAAGAGATCTTCTTTTTTTTCTCCTTGTTTTTTGGCAATTGTTGACATTACTAAATGTTTTGTGTTTTAATGACCACAACTTTGACCTAAGTGTCGCTTTAGGTAATCTAGTAAAATGCATAACAAATGTGAATATTAGTAAAAATACCGATTACATTTCAGGTCACAGCTTCATAATGTCTAAAACTGGCAGCAGAATATTGTCCTTGGGCGGTTACACTTATTTCAAACGTTATGCAACTGCAACTAAAACTCGATGGTGCTGTTCCAAGAAAAACTGTAAAGCGCATGTCACAACACTTACGCGTAACGATGAGCTTCTAGTGACAAACGGATCCCACACGCACTGAACTATCATTAAATTTATTGGAGTTTTCTAAATGTAATTGAGTAGGTATCTTAACTGTAAGATATATAATAATATGTATCTTATTGCTGCAGCAATGCTTAACATCAGGCAGGCTGTAGTCAAACGTAAACCTATCACACGTAAAAATAAAAAAAAAAAAGTAAGTTTTTCAACGAGTACTAATATAATATACGTATTAAGTTACATTTTTGAACTTATTCATAGTCACTGTAATAATTATTATACGCACAGAGTTGTTATAGTTTATAAGAACTTAATCATTAGCCAAACTATAAGGTTATTTAAATAAAAAAATTCTAAATTCGTGCAAAAGGTCTCATTTACAAACGTATTTTAGCGTTTGCTTAGTGTGGGCTATGACATTCCAAATTTCAGCCCAATCCTTCCAAGCAAATCCTTCCAAGTTGTTTGTGCTGGGCGTTGATAGATCACTATATCAGTCAGTCAATCAGTCAGTCAGTCACCTTTGAGTTTTATATATGTAGATTACAGAATTAGCGAAAAACGTCACATTTTCCAGCGACGAGACAAAAAAAGACGTTGCATAGGATGTAACTAAAAATTAAGAAAACATTTAGTCAGCACAGAAGCGGCAAAGAAATCTAGACAAGTCATAACTTACTTACTGTTTACAATGTTATAAAAATATGAGCTTATCGTGTTTTAATGAAAATCACTATCCTTAGATTTTAGTTTCGGCGTAAATTTTATTTTAACGTAAAAATACTAATTCTTTTAATTTTGAATTTTAGCTTATAACTGACTGCAAAAAAGAGATTCCCGATTCGATGAAAATTTCTTTACATTGAAATAAAAGTTTATTCATGACATTGATAAACAATTGTGTGGTTGTAACATTGTCATCATCATAATGATAATGATATAAGCCTGAGTCCACCCACTGCTGAGTATAGGCCTCACCTGCAACGCGACACACAGTACGATCTCCAGCCTGTCTAATCCATAACAGTGTAACCGTTAGTAAAAGTCGAATAAATTTAACAAGTAACAAGTGGCGCCATTATAATATTTTGTACACTTTTAGTTTTTAAATCTTTTTTATGTGTCTCAATAATTTTTAAAACACAAATTTGATTTTAGTGTATCCGATCCCAAAATGTATGTTTAATTTCAGAAGTTGCGGGAAAACATCACATTTTCCTGCGAGGTGACAAAAAACGACGTTGTGTGATATGCTACAACAAATTAAGACAAAAACTGACTAGCACCGAAGCTTTTAAGAGAACAAAACAAATCATAACTTACTGTTCGCAATGTGATAAAAATATGTGTTTATCATGTTTTAACGAAAAACATTATTCTTAGATTCTAGGTACTTTGGCCAAAATGTAATTTTTAAGATATACTACCTAATTATGAAGTTTTCAATATATGTATATAAAAAATACTTAAATACTGGATGTATCGGTCACAGTAACAAGTAGGCAACCTGACATAAAAGAAAATATTAACCACGGCGTTATGGTCCCATCACATTATAACGAGTACACTCACCTACTTATTATTATTTTTATTGTATTGTTGGAAGTAGTGTATTTAGTTTTTTCCTTATTTTTCTGTATTAACTGCACCTCAATATGGAATCTGTTTTTTTCTCTATATAAAGAGTTTGATTTATTTAATTAAATGATTTAATGATTATTATAATGAGGGCGATTCGATATCATTGAACTAAATAAATAAATCTGCAACACACATACTCCAAGAGGAAGGTGAAAGGACGCACCACGCAATGGCAGTGTTCTTGTAGACGCAACAGATGCAAAGCTCTGATAACCACTAGAGACTCTAAGATAGTGAAGGCTACAACGAACCACACTCATCCGCCTGGGAGGCACAAACAGAATCGGCCGCGTCTTAACGATGCACGGGAGAATCTGTCTGTTAGTTAACCGGATCAAATAGTTTCTTCTGTTTCATCTTAGCTATATTATGAAATTTGAAATCAGATTTCTGAGTTAGTGTTTCGCTATTGTGTTCTTAAAATTGTTGTTTAGTTTCTTTGGTCAATCATCGCGTTAATTGTTGATATCATTGATAAGATAAAAGATCTTATCTTATCTTATCTTATCATTATTTCACGAATTAAGTTAATTATAATCATTTTCATAATTATTCATATTGAATTGACTTGAAATGCACTTCTTTTGACATCACATATTTGTTTATATACATATAACTGCATAAGATTATTAGTGAAGTAGCTTATTTTCGTCACCACCAACTGTGGGTAATATTGTCCGTCACTAAAACAACCAAATTTGAAATTAAATAAATCTTTATATCGATTGTAAGAGTGAAGTACTTAGTGGGAAGTTTATATTATTATTATTTGATACAAAGCTATTTTTAAGGTTTACATATTTTCATCACGTGTTAAAATTAATTACTTCATCAACTTATGTTTGTTTAAAAAAATACTAGTTAAAGTTTTCGTTTAGTTTAGTGCAGTGTATTAAACTCAAATAAATAATTTAAAATTAATTAAATTTGAAAGTATTGTTTCACTATTCCTTTTGAAAATATGCGTGATTTTTTGGTTTAGAATAATACATAAGATATCACCTACTCAATTCCTTTTTATTATTATTTCTACACGTTTCGGTTTCATAGTACACACATTACTTTGATATCTTTAATATTTTATACTTGTAATTTTAAAAGGTTTATCTATTGTGAGACATAAATTATACTATATGAACTGAGTATACAAACAAAACTTTTCTTTTTTATCTTAACATATCTATCAATCTATCTTAATATATATATCTGCATGTATTTCTTACTTCTACTACTTTTTATTGCAGGTATTTTATGGATCACTTCAACTCGGGGGCACCCAATGCTCGTCATGGAAGGATATAAGTTTTCTAAAAATAATGTAACGGGATTTAAAACACGTTGGTTGTGCTCGGTAGCAAAATCTAACAGATGTACTGCGAAGGTTCTTACTATTGATAATATGGTCGTCAAAGCACATAACTTTCACAACCATATGCCCAATCATGAATCTGGGTATCCACCGCCCACATAAACAGCCTTTTGCTCTACGAGTGGATGGCAGTAGCTTGCGTCGTATAACATTATGCTACTATTGAGACACTATGAGTGCTGCTTGTTAAAAAAACATAATTATCAGTGTTGCAAGGTTGAGAAATTTGTAATTTGCAAAACATGCGAAACCTAGACAAAATACCAGAACAAAATTATTTTTAAAATGCCTTAAAAATTTACTACAACTTGCCTGATGTTAATCAACGTTATACTCTACGATCTAGCGCGCTTGCCTAGAAGGAACCGGTATACTCTCACCTTGAAGACCGACAAATTATAGTTCAAGGGGAATAGAGATTCAGGCAAGGAGTTCCACAGTTTGGCTGTTCGCACGATGAAAGTCGAAGCAAAACGCTTGGTGCGAGTCTCTGGAACCTCAACTGTATAAAGGTGCCTCCTTGCCATACCTCAACTCGTACCTCTTTTTTGATGTAGTTATAAGTAATATGTTTAGTTTTTCTCCCTTGTTTTCATGTATTATTCTAGTAAATAAAGGTAGCTCATAAAAGAAAAAAAACTGTTTTATCTGATGCCAAAATAAAATAGTTGCACAGTAAAATATTTTATTAAACTGAATATAAATAAAAAACATAACTAAATAAAGATGTGTTCATAATTGTTACTACTCTCGTTATCTCGTTCTTGGTGAAAAACATGGCTATTCCGCGAGGAAACGCGGCTACCCAGATAATGAACACTTTAGCAAAAGGAGCAAAGGCCTGGATATTGAGTCAACATTGTATTAATAAATAAGGCTTCTTAGTAAATAAGACCACATATTACATAAAATATTTACATACTGAATAATTTCCTTTTTCTTTCAGGTACCTCTTATAAGATCATAAAATCCTCCCGATCTGGAAATGACCTGATTTTATACAATGGCTATACATATGGTTTGAAAAATCAGAATAGATGGGTGTGCACCTCGTCAAAGTGTTTCGTTAGATTATACCTTAACAACAAAAATGAGGTTGTCAAAATATCGGCACCACATAGTCACAAGCCTGTCGACTTTATAACCACTAAAGATGGAGATTACATACGAATATAACCTTGTTTAACCTTTCTTCCACTTATTAGTTTAATTTGATAAATAATCTTGAGTTTGGTTTGTAATCTTTCATTCGTTTTGGTAGAATTAAATAAACTTTTACGTATGCACTAATTAAATTTACAATTTATTTAACCTACATTGTCCTATTCCTATCTATGTATTTTTATAAGTTTCTGGCCTTTTCCTAAAATTTTGAATGAATGTATCAGCAGTTATATTTTACAAGAAAAAAAAGTTTTAATAATATATCAATGAATTTGTAAAGATTTTACACGAATAACTATTAGTTTTATATATGTACATATCTAAGTAAATTGGAATAAACATAACACTATACTGGTTTTATTTCTGTCATGGCACACTCAGCTATCATTAACTTTGCAATGACCATAACTATTAACAAAATATGGTTAATTACAGATGACTACGCGATTGTAAAATCGTCTCGAACCGGCAAATATTTGATTTTGCACGATAATTATACATATGGCTTAACGAACCGGAAGAGATGGGTGTGCACTACGGGGAATTGTTACGTGAGGCTACATTTTGACAAATGTGACAGGATTGTCAAGGTGGGAGGGACTCACAGTCACCCGCCTGTGAGATATGTAATATCCAAGACAGGAGAATACATTCGTATTTAAATCATACGTAATCAATGAAATGGAGAATGCATTCTTTATATTCAGTGACTTTATCTGTGAAGATGATAAGGACAGGATATTATTACTTAATTCCTTTTTTTATTATTTAATTATTGGTTTGTTTATTCTGTTCATAAACATTTCATATTTTTCATGTCATATAAGTATGTAATTGTATGATTTGTAATAAAATTGTACTCTTGTAATTGCCCAAAAAGTAAAAGTACATGATATTAAGTCAAGCTGTAATTAATTTGTTTTAATTTTCATACATTGAACGTGAACTTAATTTATATACATTACAGTACCTATACCTTCAGCGTCCTTACCCTCGTCAGTATTTTCAAAAAGATTTTACAGAGGGATCTAAATAGTAAAATCGAATTATGTTATTTATAGCAAGGTACAAAATCAATTTAATAAATATTTAAATATTTTTCTTCCAGATTTACGGCAGTTCCTTGGCGAGTCTTCTTCTCAGCATCATAATCATCCAAGCTCACACGAGTATGCAGTAGTAAAATCTCGTAGGGGGAATGATTTAATATTATACCAACATTTCAATTACGGTCGCAGCGGGAGGTATTGGGTTTGTACTTCTCAGTACTGCCGTGTAAGACTCGTGTTAGATGAAAAATCTAAAATTACTGGCCTAGTAGGAACTCATGCACATAACCCAGTGCATTATACTAAGACAATATCAGGAGTATATGTTCGGGTCAATAATTAGCTAGAAACGTAATCGATTACTTAGAAAGTGTTTGATTTTGTTATGGAAAGAAAAAAAATGTACCTTTTTGTTTATATATTTGTGTCTTGAATTGTGTACTAAGCATACTAAGTACACAATTTATCGGAAAGACTGATAGTGATAGCAAGACACATAGCGACATAATGTACCTTTACATATGTGATGATATATATTATTTTTATACAAACTAGTAGCATTACTGAAGAAACTCTTCTTTAACGTGTTAGAAATAAAGTTAGACGTAACTCGTTTCGTCAAAATTCGTCAATTTGTATTTTATTTAAAAAATATGTTACTAACATTTTTATATGTTGTAATGGAACTAAAATAATGGAACGTTACAAGGATGTTATTTTATTAAAATAAAATAAAAGGTAATTAAGTAAAATTACTAAAATCGTATTAGGCGTTGAAGACAGCAACGGTCTTTTGAAAACTCATGTGCTTACCATTCTCAACGTTACATGATTAAATCGAACATAACACAATATTATTTTTCTCTCTTTTGCAGTTCATTCATATAAAGTAGTGAAATCAAGAATTCGCATCGACTTAATTCTATACAAAGGCTATACATATGGGTATATAAAGCGAGATAAAATATGGAGATGCTCAGCAAATAATTGTTTTGCCTCTTTAAGTTTAAATTATTCTCTAGAAATAGTTAAGGAGTCTGGCTCGCATCATCATAATCCTGTCAATTATGTGGTGACAGAGAGCGGGCAGTATGTTCGCGTATAAATGTCATATTAGTAAAAACCTGAACCGCCCATAGCTCAGCTAGCGGAGGCGATCGCTGTTCGCACGATGAAAGTCGAAGAAAACGCTTGGTGCGAGTTTTTAAACCTTAACTGTATAACTGTGCCTCCTTGCCATACCTCTACTCGTACGATGGTGATGCATTGCCACCCAGAGTAATAATGCGGCCAGTATGCTGGGCACGCGGCCCTCTAGTAGTTAGCTTTTTGTTGTAGTTATAAGTATTATAGGTATATTTAGTTTTCTTTCCTAGTTTTCATGTATTATTCTAGTAAATAAAGATAGCTCATAAAATGAAAAAAACTCTTTTATCTGATGCCAAAATAAAAGATAGAAGAAGAACACATACAAATAATACGCTGATAAAATATTTATATCGTCCACTAACATGTATTATTTATACACTTCCAGGGCTTTCGCGAGACTTACAAAACCTACCTTATTACCTCGATAGCACAAAACGGCGGAGTTTGTCGGAAATCAAGCATCATCAGGCATCTTATCTATTGTGGCAGCTAGCTTCGTATCAAAGAAAATATTAAATAATTTCCTAACTCTTCAACGACCAGCAGAGTGTTTCACAAATTACAAGTTTACACTCGGAAACGAAAAGCCACAATCAAAGACGTCGAAACTGACATACATTCATATTTAAACCAATGACAGTCCTTCGCCAATCGTAGAAACTTCACGTGCTTCAACGATTGGCCTTTTGCTTCCGAGTAAAAACTTTCCGAATTTGTGAAATACTCTGCCTGCCGTACAGAGCCTTTAAAGAAATAAGTTGTGGTGGACATATTTATTTGTATATAACATATAATAGTTAACACGCAAGAGCTTTTGCTAAGATCTTAGATATTAATTCAGATGATTCTAAAAATTAGCGTTTGATTCTCATTCTTATCTTATTCGGTGACGACGAATATGGACAAACTTAATACCCACTTGCATTAAGATTTTTAAACACATTTAGCGTCTAAACTACCTAGTGAAAATGGCTAAATGTATTTATAAGTCGTTAGGTGAGCTTAAGAACTGTCTTGTTAGTATGGAAAATTCATTAGTTTTAGTTTTTTACAATGACATTCCTGATTGAATTTTTCGTCCAATGTACAAGTAAAATAATTATTATGTGAAAGTGTATAGCAATAGTGGTTTTGTATATAAACTTTGTAATACGGACGTTTTTTGATAATTCTTCGAAGTTTATGTAATGGCAACATTATTAGAATATGTATTTTATGTAGAATTTTTATATTTGATTTGGTTAGGTAATTGGTAATTACATGTTATTTTCTTTCTATTTCAGATCTGATTTCGGCGCAACATTTTTACTGGGTCAAATAATTTTCAAATTAAATTTACATATAAAACTGTGGGGTGACTGACGAATCCAAAGAAGTAATGGCTAAACTGATGAACCAAAACTTTTATATATGTAGGTCATTGTATTGTATTGTATTGTATTGTATTTATTTATCATTCCGTTGGATCTTCCGAACACTTGGTTTCGTCAAATATAAATAGTTAGGTACACAGTGTACATAAAAATAATTACAACATTAGTTTTTATTTGTTTTTAATTGCTTGCGTTCAGAGCTAGACAACCACCACACATGTGGATCTTTAGTGTAATGTTCAAGTTTATAATAAGCTTTTTTAATTAGGTAATCTTTAACATATTTTTTAAAGTGAGTTTCATTGAGGTCCAGGATTTCATTTGGAATCTTATTATAGAAGCTTATAGCATTACCTATAAATGACTTTCCGCTTTTCTGGAGTCTCAAACGTGGATATACAGGTTTATTTTTTTGGCGGGTAATCATATTGCAGTCATTTTTTTTTTGTTGAGGCCTCAAGTATTTACGGGCATACATTATGTTCTCGTAAATGTATAATGAGTGCACTGTTAGTATTTTTACTTCTCTGAAGACATTCTCTAGTGAATGACGGGGCCTTAAGTTATAAATAGCTCGAATAGCGCGTTTTTGTAAAACAAAGATGTCGTTTATATCTGCAGCGCTACCCCACAATAATATTCCATAGCTCATTATACTATGAAAATATGCAAAGTAAACTAGTCTAGCTGTGGATACATCAGTAATTTTACGGATTTCCCGTATTGCGTATGCTGCAGAAGAAAGTTTACCTGCGAGTGCTGATATATGAGCTCCCCATTGTAACTTTTCATCTATTGTCAAACCTAAGAATAGAGTCGAATTCACTAGTTCCAACTTTTCACCCATCATAAATATATTTGTATCTGATTTGGTCACATTAGGAAGTGTAAATTTTACACATTTTGTCTTATTAGGATTAAGCATCAAGTTGTTGGCTGAGAACCATTCGCTCACTTTCTTTAAAACTTCGCAGATATGACTAAGGTCTTGTGTACCTCTTTTATTTTTAAATACGATTGAAGTGTCATCGGCGAATTGAACAATATCACAATTTTTTAGAGAACCTAACATGTAGGGTAGGTCGTTCACATAAACTAAGAACAAAAAAGAGCCCAGGATAGAACCCTGTGGAACACCCATCTTGACTACAGCGCCTGAAGAACATGTGTTCCCTAAATTTACAGATTGAATTCTGTTTGATAGATAAGATGACATAAGGTTAGTGGCTTTGTCATTAAGACCATAAAATTGAAGCTTGACAATTAGAGTTTCATGGCATACGCAGTCGAATGCCTTGTTTAAGTCACAGAAAATCCCTACTGCATCCTGTTTACCTTCAAAAGCCTCTAGAATAGTACGTATTAACTTGGAGCCAGCATCTATTGTTGATCTCCCTCTTGTAAAGCCAAATTGATTTTCGTGTAGAATTTTATTGCAGTTGAAATGTACTAATAGCTGATCCAACATAATTTTTTCAAAAATTTTGCTGATTGATGGAAGTATTGAAACAGGCCTATAATTAGATGGATTTTCTTTAGAGCCAGATTTAAAAATAGGAACTATTTTGCTAAATTTCATCAAAGAAGGAAAGGTTCCAGTCACTATACAATAATTGAAAATGTTAGATAAATATGGAGCAATCGTAGTGATTATATTCCCTAATACATGAACTGAAATCCCCCAAAGGTCTTCAGTTTTTTTAACGTTTAAGCTTTTGAAAGTTTTTAAAATATTTGTAGGAGACACTGTGTGAAAGTCAAATAAAGAAGTAGGCTTAGAAACATGTTCAGCAAGGAAAGCTCTAGCTGATGCTGGCGAAGAGTTTAAATTTTTTGTTAAATTTGCAGCTATATTACTAAAATAACTTTCAAACACATCAACAATTTCTGATTTATTTGTAATCGTTATCCCATCTATATTTAACTTGCATAGTTTTTCACTATGTTTTTTCTTTCCTAATTCATTTTTAACTAAGTCCCATGTTGTTTTTATTTTATTATCAGATTTTAATATTTTATTTTTAATGTAAATAGATTTTGCCATATGACATACATTTTTGAAAATTTTTGAATAGTTTTTACAAAGGTTCTTTATAGATTCATTACGTAATTCGTTTTTTTGCGCGTAGAGCTGATACAAGGTATCTCTACTTTTAAAAATGCCGGGTGTTGCCCACTCTGCAAAGTTTACTTTGCCAGTAGATTTAAATTCTTTAACTGTATATACCTTATTAAATTCAGTTTCAATTAAGTCAAATAATAGTTTAAATTGTTGGTCTACGTTCATGTCCATGGTATTTTTAGGTAACAAAGCAATTGACTTTTCAATCGAAGCATAGAAATTTTCGTTACGTTTTTGAGTTATAGGTCGCGTACGAATAATTTGTGAAGTATTTTTAACCTTAGCATCGAAAGTTACACTAAGGCCTCTGTGATCTGACGGAAGCTTATCTATGATAGTTTTAGTTTTTACCTCGAAATTAACAAATATATTATCAATGCATGTTGAGGTCGTGGTAGTGATTCTAGTGGGATCGTGAAACAGCGGCTGAATTTTATACGATTCACATAGTTGTAACATTTTCTTTTTTTTACAAGTGTCTTTATACAAATTAATATTAAAATCACCACAAATCAATAATGGTTTGCTTTTATTAGATACTAGGGTTAGAGCGTCATCAAGGGCCTCAATGAAATCATCCACATTTGAATCCTCAGGTGGTCTATATGCGCACATAATGATATGGTTGTCCAGTTCAACACATGTGATCTCACAAGCACGTTCAACAGATCGCTTAACTACTTCTTTACATTCTTTTGCTTTAACATTATTTTTTACAAGTATTAATGATCCCCCACCCTGAGCTGATGTTCTATTGAATGAGCTTATAACATTATAATTATTAATAGCAAATGACATATTATTCTTAGATAACCATGTTTCCGTAAAGCATAAGATTTCATATGAGTGTTGAGATAAAAATAATTCAATTTCTATTAATTTACCATTAATTCTATTAATATTTTGATGCAGTAATTTAATTACAGATTTGTTGGGGTTATTATCTAATTTACTTGTCACATAACAGTTTAGATTGGTTTGATTAGATATAGCAGAGCCTAAATTAGTTTGTCTCGTTGTCAATTCTAGCGGTTTAAAGTTTTGATTGTACATTTGCATACCGTTGGTACATTATTTTTGTACATGTTATTTAAGACACTTGTCATATATTTAGCTACAGATATTTTCTGTTTGCCTGTCATTTTAAGTGAATTCCAATTTATAACAAAGTTTTTTACAGAGTTGTTCAAGTCAAGTAGAATGAAGTCATTATTGTACATAGTTGTCAAATTGTATAGAGTTATGTTAAGGTCATAAATATGCTTATTTTGTGCCTCATTTAGAAGCTTTGAGTATGGAAAGGCACACAACAATATTTTTCCCAGTGCTTGAGTTTTACGTAACTCACGCAATAACTGAATGCTATGAACTAGAGTTTTCTTTGTAACTCTACGGCTGTCACCCGCCAAAATTACAATATGTGATCCCTTTCCATGCCCATTACATGAAATCTTATTTATTAACTCACAATGAGAAATATTAGGTAGGCATATATTCGTAATTAAGTTTTCAGAATGTACATTAATAGCTGATCCTAAACCTCTCCCTAATGAGTCACTATACAGAGTAATATTCTTCGAATTACCAGACATATCTGGTCCACAACAATTTGAACAAGCATAGTGTATAGGTGCAGGTTTTACTACGCTTTGTACTTGAGCCAGGAGATTACAATTGGTCATTTGATGCTGATGTTCATTCTCTGTAGTAGTACCATGCTGGGAAGAAACTACTTCCAATTCCGGCACGTTGACTTGTTGTCTCAGTTCAGGAAAATTGGGGGTTTCTAGGCTTTGAATTACGTTCTGCAAATTTTTCAGTTGGTTTTCTATAAAATTAATTTTGTTGCATGTGTTATTTCTATTTTTTATGTCTTGTTCATATTTTTGTACAATTTCTAAAAGCATTTCACTCTCTTCCTCAAAGGCAGATGCCGTTCTGTTCGATTGAACTATTTCTTGTTTTAAGACATGTATTTTGTTTGTCAGATTTTTCACTTTGTATATGAATTTCTTAAGTTTATGTTTACTATTTCTTCTCCTTTTTACGACCATTTTCAAAAATTTGTATCCTTTTGTATTGTGTTGAGCCGGTAACGTTGACGTTTTTAGTAATAACTCACTAAACTTTAATTTTAAGTTGTTGTATTCTTTTTGCATATCCTTTACTTGTTTGTCACAGTTACAACTTTTATATAAGTTCCCAAATTCGATTTGCTCTTTTAGTAAACTTTGGTTTTCTGCCTGTATTTTCTCCATATATTCTTGTAAATCCTGGTTTTTTTGTTCTTCTTCATATAATCTTTTTTTAAAACAGTTAATTTCTTAACAAACTTTGATAAACTCTTTTTCGCTGTCTTCATGCTCTTGCAAAAGTTTTGAATTAAAACAATTTTTTTCTTCAATTTTTTTCTCTAATCCTTTTATAATTGTCTCATAGTTTTTGATTAAGGTATCTTTATTCTTATTGTCTTGCTTTGAAGTATTACAACTGTCGGTTTCTATATTCCTTGCTCTTTTACGAGTCATCATAGCCATATTTTGTAAATAAATTGGGTAAAACCTACTTATTCAATTCCACGTACTTTTTTGTATTTTGTTGAGCAGTGTTTAATTTTAAGTGTTACAAATTTTCCATGCAAAAATACGAGGTCGAGTCGGGGATCGAACTCGGGTGTCCAGTTTCAGAATCCAACGCTGAGACCGATCGACCACGGAGGCAGTTAAGTATGTGGTGAAATTTAGCAATCACAATGTGATAAGGTGACATACAATATTTTTGCCGCCGACTATGTCAATAATTTCAGAAAATGAAGGTAGTTAAAAAAACCACTAATATAACAATGATTTATCGATAATGTTTTAGCACTATTTACGTCTATTTTGCACTATTCCTTCTGATAACTTAGTGAGACTTCTGTTATCACTTGTTATTCACCATTTGTTTAAGTAGGTATATGTATTACAACTTGTATTATGATTTTGCACTTGAGTAAAGCACTGTCACTTCAGACGTATTTCGATAAATATTACAATTTGCACATTAAATTTCGGTACACAAATACTTTCACTTATTACATTGGTCTGTAATTTACAGAAGACCCCCACTTTCACTGCCTAAAATGCGTTAAAACTATTTTTTTATCAATTTAATAACAGAGACTTGTTTATATCATTTGCATAACATAAGTTATCCCGAAACTTTTAGCTAAATAAAATTGGAGTTTCACATTTGGGTGGTCTGTGGTTTAAATGCTCTCAATAGTCCCTGGATACCCCGTGAATCCAGTATAATAATGTCTTCAGGATGATGTTGAAACTTTCCGATTTTGTAGTACTTCCAACATGTTCGCGCAAAACGACACCGACGGCTTTAATGCTCTCATTAGGAAGAAGGTGGCGTCGCTAGTGCGGGGGCTGCGAGGGAGTGACAACATATCATCTTGAAAGCTGTAGCGGCAGACACGCATGCGCCTGTACTGAGACATTTCGTGCGGACTATGATTCCGCAAAGAATGCCTGCTAAGTACTTGACGTATTAAATAATGTTACTTCTTGTTAATTATACTAACCCTAGCCTGTAAGAATAGTTATTTGTTACTAACAATCTATGGATCACTTTGTAGTCCGAAAGAAATAATTTAGAATTTGAATTTGAAATATTTAAAGTACGTGAACAGCATCGCGAGAGAAAGTCATTTTGCTAGGATTTTTAATGAACGTTTTGAACAGATTCACTTTATTTATTACTGTGAAAAAAGTAGTTCTTACTCGTAAGTTAAATTTACCGACTAACGTAGTTTACTGCTGCTCATCAGATGTTGCTACGAAAAGACGTAGCAAAGCGTAGCATGTCTACGTTGGCTGGTTTACCTGTTAAATAGCTAATACACGATATATTTAAATAACTTAAACTTAGTTCTATTATTAATTAGTTTTCATGTTTATATTATGTTTATGTTATGTTGATAACAATAAATTGTAACGTATGCATAATTGCATATATTAATTATGATATCACTTATTTCCAGATCCTCTGAGTAATGAGCGTGTAGCAGAGGTTCTAAAAAGCGAGTCAAGTTCTGAAACCAGTGAAGATGATGATGATGAAAATGATATGTTAGATTTATTATTATTGATTTGAAATCGGTTACTTTGCAAACTATTGTCATTTCCTGGGCGTACCCTGATTAATATGGCGTTGCTACTGCTATGTGTTTATCTTGAAATAACTTCACTAGAAATGTACTAAAATAATTGTCAGTAATAAGAGTTGGGTAAAGCGATGTGCAACAACTAGTTCTATTAATAAAAGTTTTGAGATTTGATGTGCTTTTTTATCGGAACCCGTATCATTTTTATATGGAATGAAATTTACTCTTAGTTTAAATAATATGTAAAAACATCTATTCTTATCAGCTTAATTTATCTTCTTGTTCGTTGTTTACTACTCTGTAGATACTTCTGCGAATAGTGATGGAAATGTCTAAATAAACCTGTATGCTATTTTTGCTAATATTTTTTATCAGTTTCAGGGCTTTGCGTGATTGTTCTCCCAGATTTGGATTCTTTGATAGAACTGGAAAATGGAACTGATATACCTTCTATCTAACATTATTTTTTTAACATTGAAGTACAATCTAGTCGATAATTTACAAAACTCTCCAGGGGCCTTTGAAATGGCTTAATTACTGCTGTTAAAAATCAAACAGGCCGGCCTTACACTTAAATGTGTAATGAAGTTTTATAATCCATACATATAAGCCATTATTTCAAAAGAATAATGGAGTTTATTAAGTATACAGTCAAACTCTAATTTTAAGGAAATTGTGTGTTTAATGTTACGTAATCGTAGCTGTATGTTACAAGCTAAATTTACAATTAAATTAATGCATTTATTTACATAGCTTACCAATATTTGGTAAGTTCCTACTATTAGTCATTTTATGTTGACCAAATTAGGCTTCCTGCTTATTTAAGTAGCTAAGTTATTGAGTTATTTTTATACATGTAAACACGACATTATAATGAAATTAATCACTTTTTCTACATACGTTCGTGTTTAATTATTCCTTGTCATATTTAGACTTATCGTACAAATAACGAGAATTCTAATTACCTACAAAGTTTTATTTAATAAACACCAGTTTTACACATACTATTTAGGGTTACAAGTAACTCACGCAAAACTTTTAAAAGCAATTTTGCTCCACCAAAAGCAGGACCGTTTCATTCCTGTCATCTGTTCAATTTTGTTCTACATCTTATAGACAGTCACTTAAACAAACCTGGTTCTTGTCCACAGATTGTCCCATATTCTGCACGTCCAAGATCGGCGCCAAGTTGATGAAGCTGCGTGGGTACTGGTACACTCGCCACTCGGTGTGCTCGTCCAAGGTGAAGTGGCTGTGTGCCGACAGCCGCGTCATGGACTGCCACGCCCTGGTCGTCACCATCGGACACACCATGGTGGACCGACAGAACAGGCATACGCACTCGCCTTGTAGATAAAAGTTTCAAGTTATTGCGGTATCGTAATGTCAAATTGTCTATAAGTGCTATTAACGTCATTCAACACGAAATATTTCGGTCGTTGATTGATTTTACTACCGGGTTTGAGTATTTACAACAATACAAGCAATTTTTGCATCTGGACAAGAACAACAGAGATACACAGATCAATGTCTAAAAGACTTTGCGTCGATCAGCCCATAGTAACAATACTGACCGGACTGAACCTATCAACATCAATATCAGAGATCTCCATCCTCAGCCGAACTCACATTCAGTAGCAAGTAAAAAAATACTCCATAATATATGCTATCAAAACCAGTATGTTCTTGCCAGATTAGCAGAACCATATGTAAATTTTTAAATATGGCAATGATTGTGATACTGCGATACCGTACCTTATTAATTATTGATAGTTACCTAAGTTTTTCGTATTTGTTCCGTGATAATATACATATAAATAATACATTCTTAAATATACAGATTTATTTGGAAAGGTCCTATTCAATGGATAACCGATCGACATACCTACTTAGAGTAAAATAATCTTAATTTACAAAGAACTTTAAGTCTCGCTTGCACAAAAATTCTTAAACTCATATAACTATAAAACTTTATACATCTTAGACAAGAGTGGTGATTAACAATAGGAAGGCTGTAGTCAAACGTAAGCCTATTTCGTGATAAAAAAACTAGGTAGCAAAATTCTACCAAGTAAAATGACAAATGAGTTTAGAAGTTGTCGTGCAAGTTGTTTTTTAACATTGGATAATAATAGCTCAACTCTTTATAAATAACTCTGTATGAATACGACACTGTGTTGTGTAATGGCTCAATATTGGAATTGTTGATCTTTGAAAATTATATTTCCTAACTTAATAATATAAGTATTAAAATAAGATGCTGTCCATTTGTTTGTCCTTTAAAGTGAAGTCACAGGGGTAAAACCGTATTTTTTAACAACATTCTAAAAAATATTTTTAAAATTGTGTTGTTGTTGTTTAAAAAAACTTATTAAGTAATATACATATTTGGTATTTTTATTCATTATATGTTGTTTCACAATTCCATGGTACAGAATACAGAGTACAAGCCGTAGGTATTATTTACCATCAGGCAAACTATGGTCAAGTGCTCATCCGTTTCAGCTATATTATTTTTTACATAATTTCCCTCTGTGTCGTCGCCTTAAGGTCATTTGAAATTTAGTCTAAGTGTAAAATTGTAACGTTTATTAGAATATATCTTTAATGTACACCAATGTAAAACATAAATAACAAAACATGAAAAAAGCTTAAATATATTAGAGTGCTGTACATTGGGCGGCCTTATCGCCTTAGGCGATTTCTTCCAGGCAACCTTTTGGATGGACATTACTAAGAATTATAAACAGGCGGTGTACTTACTAAAAATATAATTAGATACATACATTAGTTAAAAGAACAAAAAATACTCAAAATATACATAAATAAATACATACATATATCATACATATTACCCAAAACATTTACGAAAAAAGCTACTATTTTATAAGTAAACTACATAAATTAATGCTATAACAATGACAAATAATGGTGATACACTAACTTTTGGAATATACTCAGCGACTTGGCCTGCCTGATTAAATAATATAAGTTAAAAGGAAAATTACTTATGTATGTCTGTATGATTTAGGTTCTTATTCTGTTATCGTCATTATATGTCTAGAAGAGCGATTTGTTTATGTTAAGATAAGTTTTTGTTTTCCAAATAAACATAACAATAGCGCAGAGAAGTTAATTTCAGTCTTTTGTACTACGCTGAAATATGTGAGGTGAAATTGTTAGTAAAATATCTAATGTTATGCTTAAATATATGTTGCCATTTTACTTTTCACCTTCTCGTTACTTGATCTCAGTTATTTAAGATGCGTGTTTTAATATTTGAAAAAGTTAACCAAACTTGGTCGAAAAGTTGTCATTCATACACGATAATGTAAAAATTAACACATTAAAAAAAACTTTTTTTCCATTTCAAAGTAGAATTAATAAATATTATTCATCTAGATATTTCTCATTCGCGATATAGTTTAATTAAAAAAACCTTTTTACCCTTTCTGGTAGGTAGTTCATTTGTGTTTGTGAGGTTTAGTTACATATTCTGTAATAATTTGTATATTACTAAGCACATTCAGAATGTACTACTAAAGTTACATACTTTACATACCGAGTTACTGGTAACGAACACAAAGTCTAAGGATTTTTTTTAAGTTTTGTTCTACGGCTTTTGAGAATCCGGAGTAAAAATATCTTTTGCTAATTTCCAAAAGCAATCGAGAAATAATTGTTGATTTTAAGTCAAACTTTTATTGAAAAATGAGCGAAAATAATCACTACCGACAGGATTCGAACCTGCGTATTTCTGCTAAGATCTGTAAGGCTATACGTTAGTTTACAGTATACCTTGTATATAAGAAATAGTAAGTATACTTAGTAATCATAATTGCTGTGAAATTGAATCAACGTTATCTACATATGTGTGCCTTTAGTTTGATTAAGACTACTTACTTTAAGGTCGTTTTGTTTAAATACAATTTCACGTTAATAGTATTTTCATTTATTTGAATTCCTTCATTAATATATTTATACCTTATACTGTTAAAATAGTCAGGGTATTTTATTATTAATAATAAAAATTAAATCAAATTCACTTTATCAAAATCTCATTTATTTATTCAAGTTCATGAGTACATACAATAAGTGCACAATGTCTTTTAAAAATATATATAACAGTATGGATAAAATAAAATCATTAATTTATATATTATAATTACGAATCACCATTATTCATAATTTAATGTCTTCGAGGTTAGAGTTCTTGAAAATCTCGAGAATTTCACGGAGTGCAACCATAAGTTGTAAGATCGTAAGGGCATCAATGTTTGTAACATAATAACAAAATAATTTGAATTGATTACACTTGGTATTGCTATGTCCTTAAAACTCAGTATGCCTTTCCAGGTAAGTTTCCTTCAAGAGTTTGCGCAGTATGTGGCGACAAGCCAGCTGGCTTGAACTAAGGAGTGTTCAGCTGCGAGCCTTGCAGGAACTTCTTCCGGCGAGCGAAGGGAAACGCAGAGGAGTACGAATGTGGATATGAATCTAGCTGCATTATAGATATGAAGACGCGGCGCAAGTGCCGATATTGTAGGTACTACAAGTGTATTAGGGTGGGGATGACTATTTAAAACAAAAGAGGTAAGTAATTACTCAAAACATCCAATTGGATGTTTTTCTAATGCATGTATTCTATTTAGTAAAGATAATTTTGGCAATCACTGCAATAATTGTAAGAAACATGTATTTTTGTATTTAGTGTAAGTACCTACATGAAATATTTACTTATTCTCTTGTTTCTTCATCGAATTAAAATGATTTCATTTTTATATTGTCTTTTATTTCACGTGACATTATATTAGTCCGTCTGTTGTCCGCTAAGACTAAGTCTAGGCTATTTGTTAGCGAAAAAAGGTAAAACATTCCTTGCTTCGGATTAATAAATATTTCAATATATGTATTTACTCTTTTATTTGAGTCTCATACTAATTTAGTTTATTAAAAACTACGCCTGATGTATAGAACTTGTACTATAATAGTACAGACGGTATTGTTTACTACTACTATTTATAATTTGCGTTTTTAGCGAAGGCGTCGGAAGACTGCCCAGTGTGCGGCGACCGAGTGTCCGGCATACATTATGGAGTCTTCACGTGTGAGTCCTGCAAGTCTTTCTTCCGAAGAACTGAGCGAGACTGCAGAGCGGGGGACTACATATGCTTCTACTCAAATAATTGCTCTATAACTATATATACGCGATCTAAATGCCGATATTGTAGGTACGTTAAATGTATAATGGCCGGGATGAAACAAAAGAAACATTAACCAAGTTTTATACATTTTTACAAAAAAAAAACATTTTTTATTTTGATCGACAAGTGATGGCGGCATTATTTCTGTTTCTGATGATAATAGCTCTATGTCAGCCTTTGGATACGTGGCTAGAAGGAATATCGTGTTTGCAAAATGTTTGTGTAGATAACTTTTATAATATTTAGTACGGCTTCTTCTTTTTATCGAATTAGAGTGAGCAACTTTGGTGTCGAGAGTTTATCAAGCCGCCCTAAGGGCCTCTGAAGTGGCTTAACGACTGCCATACTAGACAGGTATACTTTGTTAAAAAAATACAAAACTGTTCTCTTTGCAGTGCAGTAAAGACAGTGAGTACACTTATCTCGCTATAAAATCTTTTTTTATATTCTATCGGGTGTTCTTCGTGAAAAAATATTTTATGATGTTATTTACTGAAGCGTTCAACATTGGCAAATGAAGTAATAAGAGATCGAATTTCAATGATTGCTGTTCATTAGACGCTCAAAATTACTAACATTACCGTACCTCTATCAGATTTGTCCGGGCACTATATTTAGACATATTATGGGTAAACAATGTCAAAAACCTTTTTTAGAAAATATAAAATATTCTATTTAATATATTACAAATGTAACCAACCCTGAGTAAATATTTGATTTTAAAACTTGAACTTTAGTAAAATTATATACAATTTGTTAGCAATGTTTGCTTGAACTAAATATAAAAAATAAATAATAATGTTTGAATGATCTAATGGCACTGAGTATATAAGACAGCTCTAGTTGAATGTTTTTTACATACAAATTACACAGATTAAAAATGTTTTATTGCCAGTCTTCACACGTAGTTGACAACGTCTTCTTTTGGATTATTTCGTAGCAGTAACAACATTATTTTCTTTTTTTGAGTTGAAGTTCATGGAGTAGCTTTACATATCTTTTTATCGCTTTCTGAAGATTTTCTTTATATACATATAGGTACGGACTGAGGACTGCGTCTCCGTTTGAGAGATTGTGATGAAAATACAGGTTAAGATACTGCTAGGGTAGAAAACAAGAAGCATTTATTAGCAAACTACAAATTCAATGTCGAGTTTTCTAAAGATTTTAAGTTAAATAGCTGATTTAATAAAAATACATAAAAAGTGAGAAAATTGATGGTGGCACCGTGCAAACGGTTGGTAACTCAACTGTATATGATTGGTAAAATAATAAAATTGTTTGGAGTATGTCTATTTGTGGGTTGAAAAATAAGAAAGACCGAGTTACATATGAATCTTCCAACATCAACTCTCCAACTTTGAAAATTATGTACTTACATATTTTGTTTTCAATTATTGGTATATTATCGTGAAGGTATTTTTATTATTTTACATAAGGGTTTTATTAAAAATAAAAATATTGAATAATAAAGTTTTCTATTTGACATTGATTGTGACATGAAACTCCTTATTTGTACTCTTGTTTTTTATTGTGTGTCTATTTTATGTTTCATGTTACAATAAAATTATTTTATTCGTATTCTTATTATTAAAATAATATTTTATAAAGACGCAAACATACTAAGTTTAGTTTCTAATCAAGATTAAGTAGGTTTTTATGATTGATGACTTTTATATAATTAGTTAAGAGTTATGTTTTAGTAAGTCACACCTTGGGTTCTTGGTATATATTGAATAAAAAACAATATTTAAAGTATAAGGCATTTTTATTTCATGCTTATGTAAACAATTGTATTAGCTCCCTATCCTCTTAGCTCATATCCTATTTTTCCTCTTTGCATATTTTACAACATGTCAAATATATTCTTATTGCCTCTTTCGATACGTTACAATATTTGGTTTTCAATTCTTCATCCATCTTCCCCGCATGTTTCAGTATCAAGTGCATCGTGTGAAATACGCTGACGAAAAACTGATAGCAAATGGATCGCACAATCATGTACTATCTGTATTTAATATTCCGTAGTCCGTAACCAATGATAATGATAATGATACAATAGCTAATAAATGTCCTGAAATATATAAATATATATATATAAGCTGGTGCCGTCGGGCGACGCGCACAACCACGCGCCTCCGTCACACGCGCGCTGCGGCAACGGCGCCTTCGTGCAGCTGCGGCCGCGCGCGCTGCTGCCCGCGCTGCCCGCGCCGCTCGCCGCGCTGACGCCCGCCGCGCTGGCGCTGCACGCGCTCAACTTCCCCCGCATCATGCCCAAGACGGACCTCTGGTCCCGACTACCCGTGCCTCAACTCAAAAAAGACTCGTAACTTTCACACATCTCAATTTGTATGGAATCAACGAGCGAGCGACTCGTTAATATTTCAGTTGGCAGCTATGATATTAAGGGTTAGGCACACCGATGTGATTATTGACATAATATTTGTAGTCAGTATTAATATATCTCCCTTCCTTGAAGACTTCAGGTAGAAAACAGGAAGACGCAAATTTGTGCGTTACGTTTAATTTAGTTTATAAATCAATTTTTTAAAGTAAACAATGCTTTTTTACTTACTCTGCTTAAATGGATACGGTGGTACACTAGAAACCTGCATCTGATATGGCGGATTTCAATGCTACTGCAGTATAAAATAAAACCACGAACATTGTCTAAAGTGCATATGATTCACAATATGGCAAATCCATGTACCTGGCAGGCTATTTTTTGTAGTATGTAGGTAATACCAGAGACTATACCGCCTCTCCTAGGACCTGAAATCTCGACATGAAAGAGCTTAAGACACTGAAACAGTTGAGCGTGCCATGTTGAATGCAAGTAACCGTGGCACCATCACATCACATCAGTTGTAGTCAAGCGTGAGCCTATCTAATGTAAAAAAAAAGAACTAGCAATAAGTCCAACACAATTATGTTTAAAACAATGTTAAAATGTTTCTTACATTTGTTGTTCGATCTCTAAAACGTATATTAGTTTTAAGCTTCGCTTGTGGTGATAAATGATTCAACGCGATACGTAATTCGGTGATATTTTCAGCTAGGCAATAATCGTAAGCCTTATTTTATTATGTTATAGTTTTACTTAAGATGTTGTTTCCTAAATATTTTAGTTGTAAATAAAATCTTAAATCCTATTTTATTATAGATGCATATCTACATGAATTATATCTGCTTAATTAGCATTGTTGTTTTTTAATACATGCTTAGAATATAAGTTAGGTAGAGAATTTATGTTGTAAGTTCAAAAAAATTTGCCAGCGGTAGCTTTTCCAATATATGTTTATAAGTAAAGTAAGTAAGTAACTAAACTTACTTATTTTTTTTACATATCTTTCATTTTGTTAGTGCAAGACTGCCAAAATCGCCTTAAAACTTATTTCGTATAAAATAGAAAATCGTATACTAATACTACAAAAGTTTTTTTATTTTTAGATGTTGCGTTTATCGATCGCGAGGTTGACGGAAAATATTACAGAACTTTACTGTACCAAGGCCACCGATACCACATCAACTACCAGAACCGTAAGCGAATCTCGTGGAAGTGCAACAAAACTAAATGTAATGCACGAGTCACCACCTACAACGATGAAGTCATGTGCACCAAACACGAGCATGCGCATGTGTAGACGCGACCTTTTACATATTGTAACCTATACATCTGAATGTAATTTCACTATGTACTTGCACCTAAAAGTAAAAAAAATATTGTAATCAACTGTGTACTTACTACACAGTAGCTCTAAAAATATAGGATACTATAAAAATATTTCATGTAGTTTTTGTATTTTATTTCTTCATTCATTAGTGCAAACATACAAGCGACATATTTGAAAGCTCAGCATTAGTATGTACATAATTATTTGGTATACTAGGTACAGGTATGTTTTACCAACAGTTACTAACGAGCACAGAACTTTCAGGCGTGGTCAAGCGGTTGTCGAGCAATGGCCGCGTGCAGCTGTGTCTGGGAGAGTACCGCTTCTGCCGCTGCAACCCCTACGACGCCGGGCCGCGGCTCCGCTGGCGCTGCACCCGCCAGGCCAGGGGCTGCCGCGCCAAGATCCTCACCTACGATGGCGCCATCCTCAAACATGTGGACACACATAACCACTGATTGTATTCTAGTACACCAGTACTTGTACATGTAGTCGCACCATGACATTTGTTTATCTGTTCTACTACTTTTTGTTATTTTCTTCTTATTTGTATAGATGTGTACGTCCTTCCAGCAAGGTGTTCCACTACATGAAGCTCGCGAACTGTACACATTTGAAATAATTTAGTACAACTTTGATTTATTATGATAAAATTTTTATATCAAGAAGTTAAGAAACAAAATTTAATATTTTTTTTATTAAAATGTCTGTAGTAGTCAAACAATGATTTTTGTATATCTAATGTCAATTTCAATGATTGGATTTTTAAATACCGTAATACATCAAAATTGCAAAATAATCAACCTTGCTGGAAGTGACCAATTTAGATAAAATATCTTAAGAACATGGGGATTTCTTTGTTACAGGTACTTAAAATAATAGTTATCACACAAATGCTTAATGACAACTTCCTGTAATGAAACAGCCAGAATGAAATACTAACCAATAAAACTGCGCACAGTACATTCTAAAACGAACATATTTGTTAGGTAATAGGTGAATAAATTGGTAAACTTTGGTTTTGATTCCAGATGGAATTGGATAAGGTGACAACTAACCTCGTGGACTCAAGAAAAGGAATTACCTAAACAATAACTGAAGGTTCATTGTGAAGGATATGAATCCTATGAGATAGACCAATTTGATATTTTTATCTACTAATTCAATGTTTATTTTAGTAAAAAAACCCTGATATGTATAAATATAAAGAGAAATGTAATAAAATGAAATCTCCTGTTTCACAAAGCTTTTGTACAAAGCTCGACAAAGATTTTGTAATCGCTTTGAAGCTTTGTTAGTATATCGGTAAGTGTTCTTGTACGCATAGATCTCCAAAAGATTGGTGTGATTTTGATCGATGTTGCTATGTGTACAAAACTGTTAAGGTGACTAAGAAGGTTGCACTTGCAGTGTGTCGGCCGGACGCGATACAGTTCGTGACGACCAAGTTTGGCAACCCCACCATCCTGTGGGGCAAGTATCGGTTCATCAAGAAGCTGGCGCGGCGGAGCAAGACGTGGTGGGAGTGCACCGCCAGGAAGTCAGCGCACTGCCGCTGCATCGCGGTCACCGTCGACAACAGGCTCGTCAAACTCAACGGCTGGCATAATCACTAACTTGCTGTTGGAGGGGACAGGTTTACAATCAAATGTCTTCAACACATCTTTGCAATTTGAGTGTGATTCGTTCTCACTGATTGAAGAATTGGAACGTTATTGAATGACAGATTCTTACAAAAACTGTGCTTTCGCTTTTGTCTTTTGTAAGAACGAAAAACACCAAAGACGTAAAAAACACGAGGTCCCACAATACGAAGGTTTTTGTATAGCGCCAGTATTTTGCTAGATACATTCCAAAATACGAAATTTAGTAGTCAATGAAATTCCAATAAGGCATAATTTTGAAATGACTTGGGGGTTGTTTATAATTATTATTTATTGTAAATGAAGTATCGAGTATTTCTGAGATTGTACATATGTTCGGTAGGAAGTAAATATATAATATGTGTATAGTTGTTGTTTTGAATTAAAAACATAAATGTTCATAAAATAATAATCGCTTCATAGTTGTTTTATTAATACAGCTTTAAAGGTAGACTGGATGGACTTCAAAATTTACTGGTTCATCAGAAATAAGTAACCAAATAATTAATGGTTAAACGAATTTACCTTAAGTGAAGTTGGACCATAATTATACGAGACGACGTTACATGCGAATAGATTTCTTAAGTAACTATGACGCCTAGTACAGAATACAGAAGTGAGACTACATAGTTAATTAAGAAATCTCGAGCATGTACATAACGTCGTCGTAGTATAATAAGTCGTAATATACATATAGAAAGTGGTATTGGAAAAGATTTTATTCGTTTCTACCTGTTTATGTATGTTCCTTACTTCGACATGTGCTATCATCGCTTACATTGATATGCGGAACTCAGGGATATGTGTAAACATTAGGTAAAAAGTAGGTAAAAATATTTATTTTGTTCAGAGCCGAAGTTCGACCTGTCCCAGCGCGGCAACCTGGTGATCCAGATCGGCGAGTGGCGCTTCAACAAGCACGCGTGCTGGGGCTCCAAGGTGCGCTGGACCTGCATCAAGAAGAAGAACGGCTGCAACGCCGCCATCACCACCGTCAACGATATCATCGTCAAGACGCTCGGGAAACATAACCACTAGCGCGAGCATATATCTATGAGATCTGTTTCAACTATGATCACTTTCCATATAGAGTATGCAGTTCAAAGTTATGTATAGAATTGGAAGAGGTCAATCTCAAATTTTTATTTGAAAAATGATTTTCAACTTAAAAAATCAATGTAGAAAAGGAGAATAATCATAAGTAATAAATTTTAAACGTCTAAAACAAAAATCAAAACGCGGCTGCTAGCCAAATATTTAGATGTATTTACGATGTTCCGATGCTATAATTTTTTAATTTGTGAGTTTAACTATTTACCATGAATATTTAATTGCCAGAAAAACTAATTTGCTAATCATCGGGTTAAATTTCTCAGTGATAACTTGGCCAATAGTAACCATTGGCTTGCTGAAATTCAGTCGATTATGATGAGAAACAAATAAATAAACAAACTATGTAAAAATGAGGATTTCAGCACATCTGTAGTTCATGTTATAGTACAATTAAGACCCTAAATTTTAGAGAGTACAGTCTCGTTAGTAAGATATAACGCATAAGTTTTTAATGTTAAAAATGTTACATATAAATTGTTACTATGTTTATTGAAATTACGAATCATTAACTTGTCTTGACGTTCTTTATTCTATTGTTCGTTGTGAAATGGGTTTCTGGCAATTATTGACTCAATGACGACATTTTCGAAATTATTGGCTATTTTTCTTAGTTTCTTGTATTGATCTGATTTAAGTATTTTATATTTGTATTTTTCTAAGAAAGGTTCCTGTGAATGCGTTCTTAGATTGTTATGTATTAGAATAATTTTAATTAGGAACTATGATTAGTGCCAACGTATCTTGGTAGTTCTGTAATGTTTAGTTTTATTATCTTTATTTTTTGTAATTTCTTAACTATTGAGATCTTTATCCAATAAAGTGAATAAAAAAGTATGTTAAGCTTTTAATAGCTACAAACACCTCAAAAGTAATTTGTTATTGGGAACAGTATTTCCCATAGTTGGTACTGACAGATGTTAACTTTCCAGATCTGAACCCTACGTTCGCTCGGTCGCAGCGCGGGAACCCCGTCATCATGATCGGTCAGTACCGCTTCAACCGCGTCAATAAGTACGGGAACCGCATCCGGTGGGTTTGCGTGAAGGCCAAGGCGGGGTGCCGCGCCTCCCTCCACACCCTGGACAACGCCATCGTGCGCGTGTGGGGCTTTCACGACCCCCTGGCGCACACCAGCGCCAACCGGTACCTCTCTTAGATCACGCTGCTATTGCTACGCGAGCAATGTTCTAAGCAATTATGTTTATTGGTAAAAGTCAAGTTATGTAAAATTTACATAGAACATTATTAAGTAAGAGATTTTATTTCTATCGGTTTTTTGCTTAATTTGATTTTTTGAGGTATTTTTTACAAGACGTGCCTCTAGAAATTTAGTATTTTTAATGTATTGACACCGGACGTTTAAGTATTTCTACGTATGATTATCTGTAAATATATGCTGAGTGTTTGCCGTTTCGGAATCTCCTAAATCATGACAAAAAGGTGCTTCATCACATTTCAATGTATAGAGCATGCAACATCTTAGAGTACAGCGGTGGTTATCATCAGGCAGGCTGCAGTCAAACGTTGGCCTATTCCGTGCTAAAAAAATGTCGCGAGAAAAATAAGAAGATAAGAATCGCGAGTTGAAGCTCGGACACGTATCAGATGAGATGAGAGAATGTTGTAACAAGTACATTATTTAGTGTTTAAGCTAGCAATGTATCGGGGGCGGTAATATAAGTGTTACAAACTAGTAGCTGAGTTATGACTTCAGTAGCAAACGAGTGATGACTTCAACTTGAATGTTGCCTACATTAGCTGAACTATGTGCACTTACTGAAGTTACACTAACATAAATATTACTTACGTTTTGGTGGTGGATAAATAGCTTCCATTCAATCAGTTTTATCATAATCATGAGTCTTGTTTATTTTAAATATTTTACTATGCAATTAATATTATATTCTCTCAATAAAATTAGTTTTACTATTTATGGTTTCAGTGGTGTTCCATTTACCTCCCGCGACATATTTTTACCTAATCGATAGTAGTTATTGACGATGATTCGCGATGAATGCTGAAGGTGTTCAAAGGTCTGTCAGTTGTCATTAATAATAGTTATTAAATCACTATTGATCAATAGTTAGCAAGTTTGGCAAATTAAGTGATCTCATTTCCATTGTAGTACAAGTATGCTCCAAATTGTACCACAATTTCTCCTTTGTCACTTGCACCGCAGGTGATCTAGTGTTGAAAACTATTAAAAAACAAAACATTAGGTAAACATCATTTGTTGATTCTAGTGAATGATTACATACTAGTAAGAGTGATGTGTAGTGATCATTGCAGGTTCCGTATGGTTCCGCAAGTACGCCACTAGTCGGGGCACGGTGATGCTGGCGGCGGGCGGGCACAGGTTCACGAAGGACAAGTCCCGGGGCGCGAGCGTGCGCTGGCAGTGCTCCCTGCGCTCGCGCACGCGCTGCCGAATGTCGCTGCCGAGTGGAATGATGAAGATAGATTTTGCGGTGCGTGATTGAGTGAGACAAATCAAAATAGAGCATCAAATGTCGCTATTTACGTATTTATTAATTTTGTTATTTATTTTATATGCCAAAGACGATTGATGTGTTGTTGAGATCTCAAACAGAATTTCTAGTCATAATGTGATTGATTTTATCTTTCCAATAAAAGATAGATATGCTTAGCTGTACAAACGTAAACGAAACGGCACTAGAGGCCATTGAGAGTCGAGCCAAGAAGATCATTGGTAATAATAAACTGTGCCGAGCGAAACTTCAAAGTCTTGAACACCGTCGCAAAGTCGCCAGTTTGTCGGTTTTCTATCGGTTGCATTTCGGAGAGTGTGCCGCGGAATTGCACGGACTAATTCCGCCCGCGCCCTTCTTTCACCGGACGAGTAGAGGTATGGCAGGACGACACCGGTTTATGGTGGAAGTTCCTAAGACCCGCACGAAACGGTACGCTTCCACCTTTATTGTTCGTACCGCTAGGTTGTGGAACTCCCTGCCTGGCTCTCTGTTCCCCACGCACTATAATCCAGCGATCTTCAAAGCGAGAGTGAATCGGTTCTTATCGGGTAAGCACGCTCCATCTTAGGCCATAGCCTTACTTGCTATCAGGTAAACTATGGTCAAGTGCAAACCCGTACAAGTTAAAAAAAAAAAAAAAAAACGTACGTTTTTTTTAATTTGTTGTTTGCTTAGATTGCTATTTGTAATTGACGGCTGTTGATAAATCTATATCATGGGATGGTTTAACAATTCCCAACACTAGATTTGACTACTTTCATACGATAAGAAATAGGTACTTCTAAATTTTCTCTAAGTGCATTATTCAAAATCAAAATCTAAAATATTTATTTACTTACCATGAAAACATTAAACACATATTATGTGCACTAATGGATAAAATATGGAAGACTTATTAAGGTTACTGATTATTTTAAATAAACAACAGCATGCAGCGTTAATTTTTTTACGTGGGATAGGCTTATGTTTAACTACAGCCTGCCTGATGGAATTAATTTAACCATAGCCTTGTGACTAAATAGTTATGTCAAACGCGTTGAATTTATCACGCGCCGAGTGCAATACTGGTGGACCCCAAACTAAGCAGAAGCCTGTATCTTGGACATCCTTACATTTGTTTTTCTAATAACTGATGATCGCGTTTTCATGTACCTACTACATGTTTTTTTTAACAAGAATGTTAGTATTCGTACAATGTTATTTACTGAAGGAAAACAAAAGACACAATAATATATCTCCAAAATTATAACCCTTTTCTGACTATCGCACATTTTTCTTTCGACTTACTATATAACTTTAATCTGTCGTTGTCATATATTTTTGTGTATATTGACGTATTGTTATTGTAGTATCGGTGCTGACGACGGGGCGTGGCACCACCATGTTGGTGCACGGCTGCTACAAGCTGTGCAAGGCGTACATGATGGGACGCAAGACTCGCTGGCAGTGCACCACGCGCTCCAGGACCAAGTGTACCGCATACGTCATCACTTACGACAATAACACCATCTTACGCGCGCGACTCATACATAATCATAATGGCTAGTTCTTATATTCATCACTTATGAGATAATTGTCGAGGGGAAACGAAAGGCTGGTAAGAGCCAACGGAAGACCAGCGCTGATTGCTTCCAGTAATCATCGTAATGCTGAGTTGGGGCAGACTTAATTATTTTATATGTACATATGTGTGTTTATTTAGAAAATCTGTCTTAATAAGTGTTTTTCTATTTCTATTTAGATCTATTTCAAGTAAAAAGACAGAGAAGGTAAAAAAAATAGTGAAAAACAGGCAGGAATTTTTAAATTTCGATTTTTAGACCCATGGAGAAACAAGGCTGAATAAATGTAATAAAATATTGTTGTTTACCATTTTGTTACCAACTTTCAAATAATAGGTTGCTGGATTACCTACTATTTACGTGTTAGATTGACATCAGATTGAATTTTTTGCATATAATTTGTGCGTTTATTACATATTTGTTACAAGTTATCAATTTTATTTTATTTCCTCAGTTAATTTTCAGGAACTCTAATAAGGAACGAAATAATGTAGCTTTTAAATTAGTTTCATGTTTAGCTACTTCTAAATTCTGTTGCTGGTTTAATACTTAATTGTGTACATGTTCTGTTATATGAACAGAGCATCTTTCTTTTTATTTTGTGTTACTTTATGTTTGATTTTCACATACATAATATGGTCCATGCCTACAGGTGAATCTAATTTTTGCTTCAGCTTTGCTTATCTCACAGCGAGAACTTATGGCTGCGAAAATAATTCACCATTCGCAGAACCCTTTGAGTGGCATTTTTTTATTTCGGCGTCATACTTTCATTTTCTCTATGAAATGAAGAAGTTTTGATGATGCAGTTTGTCGCCGACACCATATACCTGCATATTAGGCAGTTTCATACTAATGAATAAATTTACTGACGTTCCAGAAGTGACTAGGATCAGAACAAAGCGAGGTACCCATATGCTGGTGGTAGCGGAGTACCGATTCTCCCAGTGCAGTGTGCCCAACATTGGCAACCGCATCCGCTGGCAGTGCTCGCTCAAAACCAGGACAAAGTGCACGGCTTCTATGGTCACCAAGGACAACGTGATACTGCGAGCCAAGCTTGAACATAACCACTAGTGAACAGTGAACGAGGCTTCTATGGAGATACTCTTCTAAGTGGAAAAAATAATAAACGTGCTTGTAGTGATGGAACGTTCAGATGCTGGCAACGTGACGGTGCTAAGAAGACACCAAATATATTCTCAATATCATATTCTCACTATAACATGTGATTAAGTCCGCAGGGTGCAGGAGCGATAGCAGCTAGTGGTCTTAGCACCATTTTATAATGAAACGGACTTCCGCGCCATATCTCAAGAAAATGGTTTTTATCATAAATATAATCATAACTTCATTTCCTAGTATATATTATGTTATTTTATGTAAATACAAAATCTATTTTTAACAAATGCTGCGTTGACCTTTATCTTACCAACAATAGGAATTCTTAATAATTATTATTAGCCTAGTAATGACAATCAAATCTAGTATATATATGTATATGTATGTACATCACATGTTTATTAATTCTATCCATTGTCAGTAGTAGACAATGATGAGCAATTATGGAAATAATTAAATATCTTCTGTTTATTAGAAGGTGTAAACGAGATCCAATCTGGTGTTTGCCATTCGAGAAGTCGACAAAACGTATAAGAACATCGCAATATTACAACGTCTTCCAAACATTCCCAAACGTGGAACAAGCAGAAAGGTTCTCGAGACACGAAGGTATATGATCGAGGCTCAAAATGAATAATACATTTACATAAGGCTGATGGCAATAAGGTACTTGCTACATAGGTACAGTCTGACTCAGTCACCGTGTGCCTCAATGAAAACAAACATTTACATCATAAGTGCGCAGGACAAGCCATGGTTTGCCACGGCTTGTCCCGCGCACTTAAAGAAATCAGCGACGAAGTTAACATCAGTTATTTCTCAAAATAAATGTATATCTTCGAAAAAAAGGTTTGCCTCGAAATAGCTAAATAGTCTACACGTTTTTAATTAATTATACTCAAAAGTAAATACACAGTTTTGTACAATAAATATTAGTCTATAAAAAAGATTGTTGGTCTGACGTCTCCGCCATGACATTTGTTGTAAAATCAGTAAAAACGAGTGTCTAGTGAGACTACTTTTTCGAGACAGGAAATGTAGGCTTTTTTCTGAAACGGTCTTAATTTTTTCGTCGTATTGTAATACGTGTGATACGAACATTTGCTAAGCTTCTATATTTGCAGTATTGGCTTTGATCAAACCAATGACTTATTGTAAACCCCCTTTTATCTAATACATATAACAATTTCGTTATGTCTTTTATGAATTTCATTCCACAACAAAAAATACAGTATAAGGCTAATACAATAGTAGTGCATACAATTATTATATTTCTGATTTTATGTATTCCAAATTTTAATAAAGTTTAAATGTTTGTACGCCTGTTTGGGTGGATATGTGTGTTGTGATAATAAAATATAAAAGCTTGTTAAATTTAAATGCTTGTGTGTCTGTGAGGGTGGGTATGTGATGTTGTAATAATAAAAGATTGTTTAAAAAAGATGCTTAGGTATGTATGTATAAAACTATATTTTTATTATTTTACAGATGATACCCGCTATAGCATTATTTTTTTTCTAGGAAAGCTCCCAAAAACCCATGCTGAAAGGCAAAAAGCTTACATAGAGAGGCTAAAAAGGGAAAAGCCAAATAAATATGAGGAAATACGTATTAAACATTTGTTAAAAGTTAAAGAAAATATTAGAAAGAAAAATGAACTTCTGACAGAAGAAGAAAAAGAAAAGCTACGAGCAAAATGGAGACAAGCCAATGCTAAAAGAGCCGAACGAAAAAAAAAGCAGTACATACATCGGAAATAAGAAAAATAACTAAAAATAATACGACAATGCTAGAGGAAAGACTACAGAAGCTGACTGATAAAAAAACCCGATTAAAATGAAGAAATAAGAATTTGAGACAGGCCTGTAATCGTATGAAAAGGCTTATGAAGATACTGAAAAAACCATCACTTGAACAACAAACTAACAATGATGCTATTTCGGTAACAACTTCTGAAACTCAACAGTGTGACGATACACCATAAACGAAATATCCAAGATTTCTTTGAAAGAGAAGATGTAAGTAGTCCTAACGCGGGCAAAAAAGTGCAAAAAATACAGACCAGAAGGTGGTAAAGCGTCATTGCAAACTTTTTATCGTTTTTTTTTTTTTTAACATGAAATAGTCTTACGCTTGACTACAACTTGCCTAATGTTAAGCAACGTTATAGTCTACGATGTAGCGCGCTTGCCTAGAAGAAACCGGTTTACTCTCGACTTGAAGACCGACAAATTATAGTTCAAGGGGAATAGAGATTCGGGCAAGGAGTTCCACAGTTTGGCTGTTTCGATTCCGACGGTTCTCAGTAGTGAAACCAAGACTTCAAGAAAGGAATACTTGAGCTTGCATAAAGCATTACAATTTATCTTTCAAAGCAATATTGTTGAAAAGGCAAGGTTTGCTTCAGACATCTGACATTGATGAACTTATGAAAAATATCTCTTGCAGCTTTTACTTATAGATAGAATTTTGATAATGTGGATAACAACAACTTGGATGTTATAATAGAGAATAATACTGCAATAGAACATGAAAATATAAATAATTAAAATGAAAATAGATACTGACAAAGGCAAAGAAAAAACATGTAGTGATTATTCTTAAAGATGGAAAACATAGACACATAAAATAAAGTAGTTTGTAAGGGACTTAAACCTCTATCGCTAAAAACTATATTCAAGCGCCACAGCAAATAAAAGCTAAACCAAAGTCTGAGAAACGGTTTATTAAATTTCAACTTTTATAAGAATACGGAAGAAATTTATAAATCGCTAATGGATAGTGATTCAAATTAAAAAGTGTTTAAAATTTATAAATAAATCAATACTCTCTTGTTTTATTTAAAACCCCTTACAATAGGTGTAACTAAACACATTTAAGTCGTAAGCTTATCTACGTACAATAAATATATAAAAGGATAAATATAATAAAAAAACACTAAAACTTATTAAATTAAATAAATTATATTTTGCCATTGTATAACAAGGCTAATTTTACTATTTAGTTGCAGCCAACTACTATTTCGTTATGTATATTATTTTGAAAAATACTCATATATAGTAACTTCCAGCGTTAAATATAATAAAGTTGGGAATGACTGGTTAAATATGATGTTTATCGAAGCTCCTTCCTGTATTTTGCTGTACATAATATATTTAAGTGTACTGTGCTGTATGTATATATGGCAGCAGGAGGTAGGTGGGTAGCTGGTAAAGATATTTAGGGTGATCCACTTTTGACTCTTCTGTTTCGTAGATGGAATCGATCTAACCTGGTGTGTTAATATACCACGAAATAAGAAACGAACAAATTGGTTCAACTTAACCAAAAAATTCAAAAACGCTAAAGAGGCTGAAGCGTTTGTGAAAAATGAAGGTATATGGTCAAGAAAAAAAAAACTGATACGGCTGATGGCACCAAAATATTTTATCGCTGCAACATGGTCAAGAAAAAGGGACCACAGTGCGCGTCAAATATGTACATGTTACATGATGCGTGCTCTGGCGCTGTATTTATGTATCACAATGAAAACGAGCACACTCATCAGAGCTTGCCCCGCGCCGGCAAGGGGATCAGCGAGGAGGTCAAGGAGATAGTGGACCAAATGTTACAACAAAAACTGAAGCAGAGAAATATAATGCGACTTTTAACCCAGATGACCGACATAACAGTGCCGACAAAAATACAACTAAATAATTATATAGCACTTCATAAACGTAGAGCCGATATAACTGTCACTGAAGCTATCATACAAGACTTACAAAAATCAAAGTTATGCTTATTCTAGTAAGAATAGTTAAGTGTATCGAAATTTAAAAAATATTTAAATAATAAAGAAAATATTTTTTTATTTTCTGTACCATGTCAAAACATTGGGTTTAGGGGCAGAAGATTTGTTAATCCAATTAAAGAATATTATAATAATCAAATACAAGATAATTTCCTGACTAAAGTTGACTAATTTAATTTGAATCAAGGGTGGGAAGTTGATGTGCTGTATTTTACTTTCTCAATATGTCGGTTTTCTTTTTTTTTTTTTTCTTAATAATTCTTAATAAATAAAATATGCTAGTGCAGTGTTTTTATTGTATTGTTGAGATAACGTTTTTTGTTTGGTTGTAGAAAGTGATTCGATATTTTGAATAAAATCTGTGGTCGGTCTTTCAGATAGTGACTCAGATTATTTGTGGAGCGACCAGAAAAACAAATCCAAGCGGGGAGAATGTAGTAATATATAAATATATTACTACATTTTCTAATGCCGAAGAAGCGGATGATTTCCTGAGAGCGGAAGGTACTTGGGCGGCCATTTCTACACACAGAACTGGAGAAGGTACCAAAAAGTACTATCGCTGCAACCAAGTAAAGTATCGGGGGCCCCAGTGTGCATCCTCGCTGTATCTGCTGTATGTAGGTAGTTCACAGGCCGTGCAGCTGTACCGCAGTGAAGCAGGGCACGACCACCAACTCATCCAGCGCGCCCAAAAGAAAACAGGCTTAAGTACGGTGCTCAAGGACGAGATCAAAAAATTATATGCTCTAAAACATAAACCAAAGTATATAATGAAACAGTTAAGCCAAATGCAAGGAGTTAAGTTACCTACGAAACGACAGCTAAACAATTATTTATACGAACTTCGCCGGAGAGAGGTTAAGGTCATTATTGAAATGACATTGAAGGAGATAGAGAGTGATATGCGAGATCTTTAAACAAAATAAACAAGTTGGGTTCGTTATTCGTCGACTATATAGTTTCGCTTCTGTACTTACTAATACTTGTATTATTTTTCTTTGATTCTGTGCTAATACTATGATATGATCTAGAATTTTTCAAAATTTATATTTACCATTACGCTCTAAATTTCACCCTACAAGGGCTTGTAGATGTACATAATGTCCCAAACTCTACGAATTAGTTTTAGGAAATTGGTACCGTAACAGGATGATAAATTTATCCACGAAAGTGTTTTGCGCTTCCGGGAGCATAGTTTATTGTGTAGTATATATCCGACATGTAGGTACATATTAGGCAGGGCTATTATGTTAATACATTGTACATTTTACTCAAAGATTGTATTTTCCTGTTTTAATGTGTTATGTGTAATAGACATGCTTAAAAATGTCTATTACACATTGTGTAATAGACATTTTTAAGCAACAGTCGAATGAGGCATTTGAAATAAATCTATACGATACAGTTTTACGTAAATGTATTTTATCTTAACTGTTTTTATACTAAGCTATGAGGATGCACATAAAATTGAGCCAAGAACTTTTACAACATGTGTTGTGTGCATAGCAGCAGTAATCGGTGGTCTGGCTGGGAGGGTTGATGGCAGTTATGAGTACGTTTTAAATACTAATATCTGTCGTCTGTTCCTTAGATAGCGAGTCTGAATCCGATGCACCGTGGAGCTATGCATCAGAACACGCGGACGCGTCAAAAGGCAAGAGGGAAGCACGCTATTATAATTATAACTTCTTCCAAAAATTTGAAAATGCAGAAGAAGCAGAGAAATTCTTGAAAAATGAAGCCTTATGGTCTAAAGTGAAAACAAGACACACAGCTGAAGGCACGAAAATACATTTCCGTTGTAATTTGGTAAAAAAACTCGGACCGCAGTGCGCGGCCAAGATGTACATGTTACACGCGGCGCACTCTGACGCAGTCATTATGTACCTCAACGACAGCGAGCACACCCACCAGAACATTCCTGCCTCCAAGAAGGGGTTCAGTAAAGAGATGAAGGAAATTATAGACAAAATGTTCGATCAGAATTTACAAACGAAACAAATACAGCGTCGTATTAGCCATATGAAAGGTTTGATAGTGCCCACGAAGAATCAAGTAAATAATTATAGAGCTTATTATCGACGTAAATCCGGCAGAACCGATTAGTTACACTTACTTAACCGAGGATAATATGATTAGTTCGTGAAATATTCCATCATAAATACTTTGCGGTAAAAGACAGATTTTCAAAAATACTTAATCAACTAACTCACTCTTAGGTGAAGGTGAAAAAAATCCACGCCACGTGACAATGATTTCAAAGTTTTACCTATGATAAAGAAATGTCAATGTTAAAGCTTAAATTATCTGGTCCACTAAAACCGCTTCGCATTTTGACTAAGAGAGACTTGCCTCTCTCAGTCACAATACGTAGCAATTTTAGTACGTCACATATAAGATGAGAAATGCACTTACTGTTGCTTAATATTTTGTTGCCAATATTCGTAGTGGAGAATAAACATGGTATTGGTGGGATTTTATTTTGTTGTTTACGAGTGGAGGGTTGGTTTTATCATAATCTCATTCTATAACACGTAGACATTATTCATATTATGTTATAAATTCATGTAATAGTGGTCTCAATTTATTAAATGAATAATTGAAGGTATATCTCAAACGTTTCGTTAATGCTTTATTATACTGACGCAAGTGTTTAAAAAATAACGAAGCATTTCGAAGTAAAAATTAAATAACCTAAATTTAAAAACAACATTTGTTAATAACTTTTAGTATACTTTTGTAATATAGGTAAGCACACGCCATTATTGTTTACGATTACATAATTATATTAAATTATTAGATAAACATTATGTTTAGATATAAAAATATATTTATTGTGTCGAATTTTTAATACTTCCGCGTCATAATGACTGTAAACTGTTTTTTTAAATTGGTTAATGTTTTAATAGTTATTATATTACGTTCAAGAATAAATATTCTACAATTTAGAATTAATTAAATATTCATGCGAAATTTATTCATTCTAGGACACGAAAGATAATAGACACCACTATATAATCGATCCAATTGATCCACGATTACGCAATAAAATAACGCGAGATTGATATAATTAAGTTGGTAGTAAATGTAGTACATGATAAAATGATATGAACTGATTATGTAATGTAACATTGTTTTATTTGTTCAGATGATTCAGATCCGACGTGGGTGTGGCCGTGTGAAGCCTCCACTGCCAGGAAGAGGGAGTCCAAATGTTATAATTTCGTTATGAAATTTGAGAACATCAAAGAAGCGGAAGATTACCTGCAAAGAGAACGTATTTGGTCATATTTCTATGCACATAAAACGGAGTTGGGCACTAAAAGATACTATCGGTGCAATCTGGTGAAGAAACGTGGACCACAGTGTGCGGCCAATATATATTTTCTCTACGAAGCTAACTCAGAGGCAGTACTACTGTACAAGACGGATACCGACCACGACCACCAGCTCATACAGAGTGCAAAGAAACACGGACTCAGCAAGGAGACTAAGGAAGAAATAAACAAGCTGATTGGCTTGAAACTAAAACCGAAAGATATGCTCCGCCACTTGGGTCAGATCCCAGGCATCGATGTCCCGACCAGAGTGCAGCTAACTAACTACTTAGCGGAGCACCGACGTAAATCCATCATGGCTCTCACTCAGATCAAACTCAAAGAGATCAAAAATGATTTACAAGAACATTTCAATGCCCCAACCTCTAAAGATGAAACATGATTTGGTACCTATGTTTATTATGGTCTTACTCTTACTAGAAAATTTAGAAATTAAGGCTTAGTATTATACAAGCTTTTTATGTGCAAGGGTGTCGTTCGTTATTGTCAGTTGCAAAATAAGTATGTTGCAATCTATGCACGTCACATAGTTGTAGTTTTTATTAACACTTAAATTAATTCTATGATCTTCTATTATAATCTTATTGTTCACTTAGTAATCATGTGTTTTAAATGTAGACTAATTAAACAATCAGACTTGACTAATCGAGTTTCACTGTAGAGCCGCCAACAAGATTTGGAATAAGATTGTATTTACTACCCGTCATTCATAATAGTGACTGATTTCGTAGTCACTCAGTAAAGATCTCTTATGAACAAGTAAACAACTTTTATTCTATAATTAACAGTTTCTAATATGTTTTGTTGCACAGGTCTCCGGTTCGAGGTGACTAAATCTGGTAACGCCGTGATGGTGCTGGGTCGGTACCGGTACAACCGAGTGACCAAGTGCAAGGGGCCCAGGTACCGCTGGACCTGCGTCAAGTACTCCAATGGCTGCAGAGCTACCGTCATCACCATGGCGCACAGGATCGTCAACTTCTTGCATTCACACTGCCACTAGATCACCTATCGCTTCTTTCTCTATAATAGTTGTCCATTTCTGAACAGATGCTACCTCCTACTCTATTTCACCATGACTGTATATTTATACTATTCAATCTGCGACTCTGATTAGATACATAATATTAATGCTACAACGGGAAAAATATTTGAAAACATTGTAAATAACGAATACATTTTATAAAGGACATGGATCCTTTAATTTAAGTATCTAATTGTGGAGTGGATTACACTATAATTTTAATGGCTTCTTTGAGCAGTTTTTTCTTTTTTAACGAAGGCAATGTTGTACTTATAACAAAATTTATAAAAGTTAGTACATAAGTTTGATTTTAAGCGAGGAGTTTTTAAGGCAATATTGTTAATAATATATAAATTGAATTATTTATTATACTAAGGGTATTGATGTTAAAATTTTCTGTTTTATATTTTTACAATTTCATTTATTTGTGTTATGATTATGATAAAATATTTAGAAAGGTTCCTATCAACTTTGTACTCAGATACTTTCGATATACAAATTACGATTTCTTGATACTTTTGTTTTATTATTTTTGTCACTTGATTTTTTTACACTCTACAACATTGATCTTGTCAGGGGCATATTTTTTATTAGACCAGAAAACTTCGTTCCCATTAGTGAGCAGATTTTTCATAGGCAAGTGTGCTATATCGTAGACTACAGTGAACATCAGACTGGTGGCTTTCGAAAGTATGTCAACATTTTTTTAGTAAAATATACACCAATCAATTGTCATCACATCACAGAAAACTGCATCAAAATCTGAGTAGTCGTTTTGGAAATATAGGTAAAATCGGTTTGCATAAACTTTATCAGTTTGAGGGTTAATTGGTTTTTCTCAAAAAGTACTGGACCGAATGAGCAAAATGGAACCATCTCGAAAACAATAACCATGGAATAAAAACAAATTATTGGAATCTGTTCATAAATAATGTAGTAATCGCGTAGCTGAAAGTTCTTTTGTGGGTGTTATTCACAAAAAAAACCTTTCAGTAGACTTGATAACTTCCTTTTTTGAAGTCGGTTAAAAATCTATTTAATGATTCCCATTCCAGGGTCAAAGTTCGAGTACACACGGAGCGGTAACCCGGTGCTGGTGGTGGGCGGATGGCGCTACAACCGCGTGCTGACGTGCCAGGGCTCCAAGGTGCGCTGGACGTGCGTGCGCTACTCCCGCGGCTGCCGCTCCAGCATCATCACGCTGGACAACTCGATCATACTGCACAGGGATCAGCATAACCACTGATGTACTAGCTCAATATGAGGGGGTCGAAGTCAGTTCCAAATAAATAGTAATCTATAAATGGATGTTCCAGGACAGCGCCATCTAGCCCCACACGAAGCATACGCTTAGGTATATCATGGGATATAATAATACTTTTTATGTAAATATTTACTTATTATACAACCAGACTCGACACGAATAATTATAGGTTTTTAATAATATATAATACAACCCAGTTTAAAAAATACAGGTGGTATTTGATGTTATTTCAGATCAGACTTCTGAGTTGATTGCTAAGAAAGCATTTTCTTATTTCAAATTATTTCTGGTCAATGTTAATTACGGTTTATTATACCGTACCTATTTACCTAATACAGTGTGAATATAAATTAAAGACAATAAAAGGATTAGCTGGCAAATTAATTACAATGGGAAATTGATTTGAATTGTTCGCTATTTTTGTTATTAATTTATCTACGCTATTTTACTACACTACTACATTTAGTTATTTTGTAGAGTTAAGTTTCAAACATGACTTTAAAGTTAAATATTTTATTATTTTTCTCTCTGACTGTTGAGAAAAACTCGATCACATGAACATGTTCTTTTTTCTATGAACTAAAGTCGAACTCAACTGCATATTTGTATTTATGGTGGCCTTACATCTGATTAGTGTTTATGAACACAGAATTAACACAGAACAGAAATATAAAAACTTAAATTTCTGTGTTCTGAACGAATGAAGATACGTTACTGAAATCTATATCAGATAATCTGGGCCATCAACAATATTTTATATAAACGCTTAAAAAAAGACAATATATATATATATATATATATATATATATATATATAGGTATATATATTATTTGTTCCTTTTACAATGCCAGTGTTTTCCAAGACACGTAAAGGAAAGCCTATGATACTATACAATACAATACAATACAATATAACTTTATTGCACACCAAAAATAAATAACAATATGCAATGAACTTAAACTATAAATGAATGCACAAGCGGGCGGCCTTATCACCTTGAGTGATCTCTTCCAGGCAACCTTAGCAAGAAAACGGTGACAGAAATCAGTTTGGTCGGTGGCGTACAAATAAATAAATAATACTTAAAAATAATAAAACCTATAACTAAACAGAGAAAATAAAAGAAAATCAATCTAATTTACAATGTTACAAATAATAATATTAATAAACTATGAACACACACATTTAACACCAATAAACGCGATTGACATTTTACAACGTAGAGATATAATGGCTGTATACCATACTCTGGAAAATCCGTCAGAGATTTAGCCTTCCTGATATTTAAAGGCAGGTCATTCCAGAGTAAGAGAGCTTTAATTGTGAAGGAGGATTTATAGAACAGATTGGAGTGGTTGAATTTAGGATATTGTAGGATGAGAGTACGTGAAAGACGAAGGGATGAAGAGTGAGTTTCACTCACAAAGGAGAAACGTTCTTTTAAGTATAAATGAGTGGAAGGAATAAATAGGACTTTGTAGAGCAGGGACAGCAGATGAGTCTTACGACGAAGACGGATAGGTAACCATTTGAGCTTTTTGCGAAATTCGGAAATGTGGTCATATTTACGCAAGCCAAATATGAACCTAATAAAGAAATTTTGGAGACGCTCGAGCTTATCGAGCTGCTCTTCGGTTAGGTCAGGATAACAAGCGTCAGCGTAATCTAAAATAGGATGTAGCAGAGACTGAACAAGCGAACAACAACAACAACAACTAAATTTAGATTTGGCAATAAGCTTTTTGCGTCGAAGAGTACGAATCTCATCGGTGAGCCATGGTGCAGGAGCATGTTTCATTTTAACTGCTCGTATAGGAGCATGTACGTCGTACAAACATGTCAAAATGCGGTTAAAATTTGGAATTTTGTCATCTACATATATTAATGGCTTCTTCAACAGCTGACCAATCCAAAGCTGACGCATCTTTGCGTAGATCTTCAACCTTCATCCTACCAAAACTGCGCTGAAGGAATATTTTAGCCTAGGCTTTGGGCAAACGAACCTTATAAGAAAGAAATATAGAATCAAGGTGCGAAATAAGATCAGCCGCACACTGGCCGTGCTTCTGGACGTGCTGAGGGAAAGAAACTAGAATGAGATCAAGAAGAGAGGGGGCAAAATTAGGCGGGTTATGTGTAGCATTCAAAGGTAAGATGGAAAGATTGCACGCCGCAGCTAGATTCAACAGGTTTCTGGTTCTATGATCTTGTTTCAGCAGGCATGTGTTAAAATCTCCCATCACAATAGTATGCTCAAAAGTAATTCATATATCTACGAGGAGATCCTCTAGCGAAGAAAAATAATTAACGTTACTATCGTGAGGGTAATAGACTCCAAGAAGAATTTTTGAATGATGAAGAACGGCTTCGATGAAAAGATGTTCACCGGCATTAGTAGGAGGTGGCTGCGCTGACATACTTACAATAGTGAAAGGAATATACGAACGTAGGTAAATAGCAACACCGCCACCTATCTGGCCGATCCTATCATTTCTTATCAGTTGAAAACCAGGCAAAGAAACACAAGTAGAAGGGATATTTGGTTTCAACCAAGACTCGGATACTAAAATATCATGTATATTAGGATTGAAGAAAGACGCTTGCATCTCAGTGATGTGTGCCATAATACTCTGAGCGTTGATGTGAAGGACATTAAAATTTTTAGGAACATCTGAAATAAAGGATTCTATAGATTTTAACAAAGTTGGTATACTACCTACTAAAACTATCAAGGCTGTCAGTAGCAGACAAACATGATTCATATTCGGGGCCATCATTGTCACAATCAGAGGACATTCGAGTACCTACATATGAGATGGTGTTAAATAAAGTACTTATGTAACTAATTAAGTATGATAAAAAAAATACAATATTATAGGTCAAACTTATCTACAATTACTACTAAAAGAGTAGTTTACAGATAAGTCAGCTACCTGCCTACTTATTATATTTATTTATCAAATTCAAATTCAAAATCTTTATTGGATTCAGAAAACTTACAGCTAGGTACTATTTATAAATACATATAAAAAAAACAAAACATATTATTACTAAACATATTCATAAAATAGAGAAACTTATCATATCAGGTGTATAAAGTGCTTAGCTCTTAACTATGTTGTACAAAATTAAGCGATGGTTTATTGCGACACAAAACTAAATCTGATTATCATATTACAAGACTACTTATTTACTAACTGTATAAACCTAATCTACGAAATACCTACTACGCAAAGGACAAAATATTCACAAATTTATCATTGATATTTACAAAACTTGACTATTAACTCTTATAGGTACGCATGCTAAGGTAAAAACAATATATGTATATATTTCTAAGTAAAGTGTTACAAAGTAGTACATATAACTATTCAAAATCAATTTCATACATAGAAATAACATTAATTAAGTTATGGCTAAATAGTTTGTATACACAGAAAAAAAAAAGATGCCTGACAATTCGTGACGACTATGACTTTTTAATATCAAAAATGTTGAACTGTCACTGTCAGTATGTATAAGACAAGAAAAGTTGGTGATTGTAAAAATAAATTATTAATAATTACAAGAAAAATTTTGGAATTTGTGAAACCGTAAACTACCTCAGCAAATTACATACCCAAGAGAAAATCACAGGAATGACTATGGTACTTCACTTTTTGGCTACTCTTCTCTTCAGTGTCTGGTTTCTTCAGGTTTCCTTTGCGGCGGTTTTCGGCTTAGAAGGCGCACCCTCCTTCGCTTCAATAGCCGCTAAATCTGCGCTGGCGTTCACTCGATGGCGAGTTCCATCTGACCCAAGGACAAAGATATTTCCCTCCCTCGTCCAACATTTCGAGACGCCGAAACGCTGGCGAGCCGCGACAAAAACATCATGACGCGGCTTCGTAAGGAATTCGGACAGCGTTACGCCGAACCCTTGAGGCACGTCTTTGTTGCCCAAATTTTGTCGCGGAGGCTGATATCCCGTAGCTTGAATAGTACAGGCCTAGGCCTATCATTGGCAGCTCGCCCCATACGATGACACCTGCTGACGTCGGACACAGTGAAACCAGGCATTTTAAAACGCTCCACAATAGCCTTTGCAACCACTTTACAAGTATCTTCTTTTTCAGTTTCTGGGAGTCCGTGAAGCAGCAGTATCTTGCGCTTTCTCGCCTTGGTCCACTTGCGCGGAAAACAAGGCGATCTGAGATTGCAGGGCGCGAAAAGTGGCAACTACAAAACTCTTGAAAGAAGTCAGTTCATTTGCCAAGTTCCCAGGGCTGGCTGGCAAGAAGATGATGCTGTTTGTATCTGCTCCTAGATCACATGCAGCCGCTGCACAAATACCTCCATCATCTGGCTCATTGTTTGATGAACTGCATCTATGTTTTCAAAAGTGAAATAAAAAGTTAGGTTATATGAACTTGCAGTGTTGAGTGAAGTGTAATTTAGTGGTTAACAGCTAATTAGACCGGAAAGGACACTTAATAGACAGGTAGGCAAGACTAATTAATGCATTTAAGTCTGCTATTTCCAATTTGGTACACTATTGACTATTTATTTAAATTAAAAACAGAAGTGATTAAAAAACGCGTGTTTACTTTGCAACTACCTCCGGCCGAAAAAATATATATGATACTAGTGGGGCTGTATAAGTTCTATCAGCATGACATGACTCGGGCGGGCCAGCGCTGGCAATGCGGCTCGAAGAGGTGTCCTGCAGCACTGTACACTATAAACTCTGTAATTATCCGATTGAGAGGCCACCACAAGCACTACTAATCTAACTTGACATCATCGTTCAATTACCTATGCCTCGAATAACAACACTATATATACAAGTAACTACTCTTGAATACTCGAAGCTTGATTGTGTTCTATCTCTAATGAGTTTTCGTTAGTGTCTAATTCGTTTTCAAATTATTTTAAGTATAATAAGTAACTTCATTTCTTTTTTATTATTTTTTAGTTATTTTTTTATTAGTGATAGGCTCTGACTTTATTTTTTCTGCGCGGTCTACTAAATATGTAGGCACTTGTAGATACTATTTATTTCCTATATCCACTTAGTCAATTAATGACAAGACACTTTCAATTATTTTTCTACTTCAAGAAATACTTTTCTTTATGTCAAAAATGGATGATCACATCATGATCCATATAGTCACATCTATAGACTTCTTAAGAACGGAGTCTAAAGTTTTATATTATCGACAAGATTTCTTACGAATCAATAATTGAAAGGAATGTTGATCTAGGCTTAAGTTTTAATCTGATTATATTTTATCAAAATTTGTGAAGTAAATGTTTGTATAGTAAAAACCTCTGTAATTCTATTTTTGTTTTTCTATAGGAAATTATTTACAGCATTGTACAGTTCCATAATTTAATAATGAGCTAGCCCTTCTTATCATTTTCTGATTTCTTGTTTCGGCGTTCTCATGGTTCCTAGGACTCGTTAAGTCGTCGGTTCACAGTTTGCTCAGTATATTTTATAGGTGTGTAGGCCTGTTGGGACCTGGCTAAATACCACCTTCAAATGAAAAATCTTTTGCCATTTGTTAATGGTGTGCTCTATCTGGCTTGATTGGGAGCTAGTTTTATTCCAGTACAGATATGCTTTATCACAGTGTCACTTGTGCTGGTGTCACTGCGGGTTATCTGGTGATCATCAGCAACATTTGACTGTCCTTGTAAAAAATATTGATTTTATTGCAGCTCTAACAAAAGACAAAGATGAATTTGAAGAAAACAGTAAGCTCATAGTTAAGCCTAAGATTCACTTGGAGGCGAATGTCTCCGGACACCACTTACCAGATTGGACTCGGAACAGATACAAGTGCATGCACTGTTCCCGTAGATCATTTGTATGGTGTCTGCAATGCAAGAGGCATTTATGTATCAACAATCGGAGAAACTGCTACCTGTTATATCACAAGCACTTGTTATAATAAGTAAACAATAAAATATACAAAAGAAAATTTAGTTGCAGTTTTGTTGTATGTTTTGACTTATTTTAAACAATTTTAGGTCAAGTAGTGCCTGCCCGTTCTAGCTGGTTTTTAACATAATTGGTATACTTTTAGAATTCTATTTTGATCAAACAAAACGCGGTAATCCAGTGATAATTTGGAGAGGACACAGATACGACCAGTGTAACATTTACAGTAACAGTGTGAAGCTGCGCTGGAGTTGCATCAAGAAGTACTCCGGCTGTCTCGCGACTATTGTCACTTTGAATAAGGAAACGATTGTCAAATATACTGCCCACAACCACGACTGAATTGAAAATTGTATGTACTTAGATCTATTAGTGACATCAAATATTTTTTTTAAACAAGATAAGCTCACCTTTGACTACAACTTGCCTGATGTTAGGCTACGTTGTAATCTACGATATTGAATAGGTATTGTTTATTCACTGAGGAAATATTTCATGCGCCTGCGCTGGTGCTCCACTGCATAAAAGATTTATTTCTTCTCCATGACTAGCTAAATAATGTAAATATGTTTACAATTATTTTTAATAATAATTTTAAATAAATTTGTATTAATTGCAGAATTAACAAAAAAAACTAACTACGCTTCATAACTCTTATATAATTATTTAATTATCATGTTTGTCTGTTATATTTATATATCTACATTAATGTTACTCCCAAACAATACAAAATAAAATAAAATAATTTGGAATGAAGAAAGCGTATTTTTATTTATTTTATGTTAATTATTGGCATTCAATTTTCAAAAATATATATGTGTGATTGTATTTTTTTACAAAAAATAATAATAAAGTAATTAATTAGAGGTGTTTTTATCATTAGTACTCCTAACATATACCTACTCAATTAAATGAGTATAAGCCACAGTATGAAACCATTTTAAGATAGTATAAGTAATTATTTTTTGTATAATGATCGCACATTTTTGTTTAAAAAGTCCTCGTTATAGACAAAATAATGTAAAATGAATAATAAATTAATTTTAGTTAAATGAAATAGATAAGAAAGGTGCGGTGTCTGTGAGTGCGTGTTGTTTCCAGTGGCGGTGTTTATAAAGAGTCGTCTGGGCAAGCCTGTGATCGAGGTGGGGCGCTACAAGTTCCTGCAGCTGCCGCCGCGGGAGGGGGAGGACGCGCGCGAGCGGGCCTGGCGCTGCGCCCGCGCCGCCTGCCGCGCCGCTCTGCACACATACGAAGATGTCATTGTAAAAACCTTGAACGAACATAACCATTAGTGTTTATTTTTAATTAATTCTTGAATTTGAATTTTGTGGAATCGGCTTTTTCTTTTCTTTATTTTCAAAATAATGTCAAATAGCTAAGTACCTAAAACTTAAACTAAACTAACTAACTAAACTTGGCTAACGAATGAAAGTAAAGCCATTACGAAAGTAGAGTGCATAAAGTATGATTTGAAAGTTTAACAGTAAACGTTTGTTTTGATTATGACGGACACAAACGCGTGAGTAAAAGCCGGGCTTTTCGTTCACGTTAGTGTTTAGATTTGTAATTAACTTAAATGAGGCACCGCTTTCATGGTTATACTATACTATTAAGTATTGTCATACACAAACAAATATGGATTGGCCGGTACTTGCTAGTGGTGTAAATGCTTAACTAAGGAAAGGTAGTGAATGGAAAACACAAATAGCATTATTTCGCATGGCTGGGAGCTGAAGCACGTGCTTAACTAGTTGAAAAAATGAGCGCTTACAATATACATACATAGAGCACATCGTATCGGCCAGTCCATACCAAGCAGTCTGCGTATGTCAATTATTGCTACGGCAGCACTACGCGATGTTGCTATGAGTGCTACGATCTTCTACGAAATGAACAAATTTCGTAGCAAGCCAAGGTTCATATTGTTATATGTATTTGACACAAGTTAATTACGATTAATTAAATACGATTGCCAATGGCAAGTTCTTAGGTATTGGCTTTCTTGTACTTGACGTGTTGCCAATTTTTTTATGATAATGTTTAAGTTACTAATACTTGTTAGCTATTAACAAAATAACATTGACATTGATATTATTTGTTTAGTTTTGTTGTTATAATTACAGCTTTCTTCATCACCCTGCATAGCTGTTTCTTTGCTTATTTTAATGTGTACGATTGTCTCACTCCACCAGAAGTGGTTCCACACGTTCCTATCTGTAACAAGCTCAGCATGAGTTCCTCTTTTATGACTGTTTTACTTCCGCATGAATCGCACATTTATTTCGCAAGCTATTTTGATTTGTTCGCTCTTTCATTTGGTTGCTTGAAACAGCACGGCTTTTGGTTTCTCATTTTTCGCAGAACAGCCAGTATTCAGTAAGACCCGTGCGGGTAAACTCAGCATAATTGTGGGATCACATAAGTTTTATCAACATCCGATGTGTAAGAGTGGACAGCCCCGGCGTTGCAGCAAGAAGTACTGTCCGGCTACTCTTTACACCGTCGATAATGTTATTGTCAAAACTAGAAATGACCACTTGCATGCCTGATTTCAAGCAGCTTCAGCATAACATTTTTACTCGCACCTTATTCCTTTCAGTTATCTTAATTTTATAGACAATATGTGCATATTGTGCATACATATATTATCGTTTTCACAACTTTATGTTTCTGTTGTATAAAATAAAAACTATATTAAATACATGTACAAATGTTACGTTACTAATATTGTGACGTTTTGTGATATCTACCTCTATAAGTAATATATATAAGTATTATAGGTATATACATTCAATATAAAGTACAACTATAGATATGCATATTTTTGTACGTGTGTAAGTTATATAATTGCCGATGAAACTCCCTGTTTGTTCTACATCAATTGTTTGTGGTTCCTATGTTAGATAATAGTTTACTTTACAACTAGTATTTCATGCCAACTTATTACTTAATTTAAACAAAATGTATGTATGTATGTATATTCTTCTTATCGAATGAGAGTGGCCAACTATGGTGTCGAGAGTTTATCAAGCCGCCCTAAGGGCCTCTGCCTTGGCTTAACGACTGCCATACTGGATAAACAGCCGGGACCTACATCTTAACGTGTCAGCAGACCCACGCCAAGCGCCTAAAATGGAATGCCACTTTTCGGTCACCTATCCAAGGACTGACCGCGTCAACCTTTGGTTAACATTGATAATCGCATGCGATTGCCTCCGCTAGCTGAGCTGCGGGCACTTCATATATGTATGGTGGTTGCTTATGCATCTTACTCAACCTATCATGCAGAAATATTGATTTATACAAAGAATGATAATAGTGGGTCTGAATTTACTATGAGTAAACAGAAAGTTGGCAATATTCTAGGAAAAAGATGAACAGATCACACCCTATAGTTTGCTCTCATGTTGCTTAATCTTACGAGTATGATAATTAGTTCCTTATTCTAGTTAGCTGTATCAAAATGTCCTATTGAATTTAATCGGTGGTACGATTATTAGACTGCCTCGCTACGATTAGAATTTAGATTGCTATTATTGTTTGTCACTCGGTCAATTATTCTAAGTAGGTACAAATGGTGTTAAGTTTACGAGTAAATTGTGTTTACAAGAAAAATATTGTGTTGCAATGTGTATCGTGATTGTTTACAGTGGGTTGTTGTGGTAACTTCTTAAGTTTAAAGAATGTCTTATAAGAAAAGAAACACAAAGGTGATTTACGTAAAAAAGTTTAATTAAAACATACACCATTATGCTATATTTTTGGAAAAAACTAATTGGCGGGGGCACTGCCGTGCCCCCAGATGCACATTTGTGTATTTTGATTTGAATAAAAGAACTGAATCGAAAGTTTTTTAGTGTATAATGTTTACTTATAAGTGCAAAGGTTAATCTTTGAACAATTTTTCTCTATTGTTTGGTTGATAAGAATAATACTAATTATGTTTTCCCTGTTTCAAGAAATAAATATATTTATTCTCACTGTGGTTTTATTTTATAAACTTGTTTTATTTTCTTTACCTGCCTATTACTTACATATATCTGTTGATCTTAGTAGAGAACTTGTATATAAAAGATACGGTACATATCATATAGTGTCAGCTCCACTCCAAACTAAAGTTTTACGCGTGCATCTTACAATACGTAGTTTGTCTCTATAAATAAATTTCTGTAAATAGTACTTGATATAAAAAGTTAGTAAAGTACTAAACAAATGTTAGGAGTAATAATTACCTTCAATAAGAAAACTTATACACTTTCAGAAATCGTATGACCATTTATAGACTTCAACAGCAACTTACGTTACAAATTATGTTTTTAGGTAGGTTAGTTAATAACCTTTCGTTCGAGATGACTCGCTACGGCAACCCTGTGATCGTGTACGGCAACTACCGGTACAACAAGTGGAGCGGTTCCAAGGGAGACAGGGTGCGGTGGACGTGCGTCAAGAACCAGCAGGGCTGCCGCGCCACCATCACCACGCTGCACAATTACATCGTCAAAATAAAAAATGAACATACTCATTGAATTCACGGATCTCATCAACTTGCACTTTGAATTCTTCATAAATTTGCAAGTATTAATACATAGGCTATGAACACTACACTTAAAAATATTGCGTTTTCCACATGAGAGATGAATCGATGAATATGCTATATTGTCTTGTAAGGTTTGCAAAGCTTTGAGTTACATATTAGTCAAGAATATAAGAAGTAGAACGCAAGGCTGCAGTGACGGCGTAGTGCGTGTCGGGCTCGAGATACCTGTCTCTAGAAATATTTTAGATAATATTACAAACTACTCATTTCCTAGTCATGAAAAGTATTTAGATGTTTAAGACATTGACTGCTTTATCTAGCTTTAAAATAATATTATTTACAAATAAAAATGGATTACGTTAATAGAACATGTCGCAAATTAGAATCAGGAAGTAGTGGCATCATGATTACTGAGATAGAAACGTAAAAAATATGCTCCTAATGATGTTTTGAGTCAGTAATCAGGAAACAGAAGGTGAAGGTAACAGCTATCGGACTGTTAGCTAAAATAATAGATATAAGAGGGAAACAATCATTTTGTTATTATTTAAGAAATTGACATTTTGATTATGATAACTGTGTATGTGTATGTTAGTCAATTCATTCAACCTTTAAAAATAGCGATATAAACATTGTTGTTACCTATACATGCAGTTGAGATAAAAGACTTTATATTGAATTATGTGCGTCGTGTCTGATAACTTCATCTGTGGTGGCCCTCGTTACCTACATCTATTCCTAAGCAACTCGTATAATTTAATTTAGTAAAAAGTTTATTTTTATTGCAGGTTTTTTCTCATGTTAAATTAAAAAGTGTTATAGTAATCCAAGAGTAAACCCTGAGGTACGAGTAACTTAACATTATAATATTTTTTTCTCATATGAATAACTTATACAGAAATGTTGTTATTTATGTTAAAAATGAGAAATATGCTTAAATGTTGATGAAAATGGAAAGGTGTCATGTTGTTAGGACAATAACGTTTCAACGTTTCCTCAAAATATAAAAGGTCTGCTTTTAGATTAATTTGTACGAAAAAAGGCGCAAGATGCAAGGCTTATAGCAAAAACTAAGAAAATAGTATTATACATATTTATAACACGCATAGTCATTAATTTATTAAGTAATAAAAATAAAATTAGTTTAGTTTCAACCCAAACTGATCACTATCTACCGTCTTTCAGAACTCTTTATTGTAGAGAAAAACACCTGTTTTATATATTATTATCTATGAAAGGTTCGTACGTGACTAGTTTGCGTGATGGTAAGCAATAGCTGTGGATTGGATGGATTATGGTTATTATTTTATTGTTTACAACTTATATTATTAATAAACTAAAATTTTATGAGTATTTTATTGCACACTTTTATTGGCCACTTGTAGTCTATGTACTAGTGACTTCACTCGATGATTTTGTAATAGTGAGAAGTGGAATGAATAAAATTTCTTATTTAATGTTAGTAAAGATCATAAAGTTTGAGCAGCTTAAAATTGAGCTGAACAGAAATGTAGGTACTTTTAATAAAATAACACTTGTCGCGAGCTTATTATTTGAATTTGCCGCCAAAAATATGGTATATTTTAGTTTTTAGTAGTGCAGTTTCATCTGCAATGGATTTCCGGAAAGTACCGCCATAATACAATATCTTACAAATAATATACTAGCTTAAAAAAAGTGTTACCTAATCATAGTATTTTTTTTGTTTTAGATCCAATTTTTACAACATCACGCTATGGGAAACCTGCAGTAGTGATAGGGAAATATCGTTTCAACGTTGTGTCAGCATGTAAAGGACCTGTTTTTAGATTCTATTGTTCAAGACAAGTTATGGGATGCAAGGCTAATATTAAAACATACAATGATGCGATTATACAATCGAATAACTTACATAACCATTGATAAGTAAAGGATTTAAATATTATTGGAGTAGACTGTCAAATTATTACCTAAACATTTGATTTAAGGGGAGGATTCACAGAGCGAATGAAGTGAAGAAATCTTTTTGCGCTTTGGTTAATGCACTTTATTACTAGCACGCAATTCCACTCACGGCGCGGCCCGGGCCGGTGCATCTCTTCCACGCGGGGTAAGGATTTTTACCCTTGTTTTACATAATAGTTTCATATCTCATCATTGTATATGTACATACATAATATTGCTTGTTTTCACTACTTGTCTGTTTATATTCATCATAAATTTAAGGGCCGTGCCCTTGTATGTGGAGTATGCGCCATCCTTCCCGGTCTTCTGCCAATTCCTTGACCTCCTTTAACGACATGACACCCGCCTTTTCTTTTATTTGCTCCATGTATGATCTTCTCGGCCTTCCTCATCCTCTTCGGGCTTCCAATTTTCCTTCCATGATGTTTCTTATAAATTCATTATGTCGTATAAGGTGGCCAACCATCTTCCCTCTTCTGTTTTCAATAGTTGCCAGTATTGTACGGTGTTCTTGGACCATGCTCAGCACTTCTTTATTGGTCTTTCTTTCTGTCCAACTAATTTTCTCCATCCGCCGCCAGCACCACATTTCAAAAGCTTCTATTCGTTCTCTATCTCTTTGAGTCATGGTCCAAGTTTCGCTTCCATAAAGAGCAATACTCCATATTTAAGATTTTATGAGCTGTTTATAGTTATTATTTCAACTATGTATTTTAACTTATATGCTGTCATTATGACTCTACTTGTCTATTTATTTGTTGTCATTATTTTTATCATTATTTGTATTTGCCTTAAAAAATAATGTAAAACTCTCAGAACCCAACCTAAGTGTTGAGTACGGATTTAATTGAACTGTAGGTTTAGTCTCAGGCGTCACATCACAGTGTTATTTGTTTGTAATCTTTTAGTCTGCATCTTGTGTCTGTACCTTTTGGAAATAAATAAATAAATATGAAATCAACAACTCGTAATTTTCTTATTACGCTCTATTCTCTTCATAGCTTTATTATGCAGATAATACCTATTAGACAGTAAAGTTTTATTATATTTTTTACCGCTTTTGATAAATATAATATCGAGTGTACTATGCGTAATCGTCTTCTGGCCTTTCGTGACTTAACACAAAAATCAAACAAAATATACAAGGTGTAACAGAAGGGTGTGACAATATTAAAGAGTATACATACATATCATGTAAGGAGTCATATACCAAAATATGAAAAATTAAATCGCATATATTTTTTACCATACAAAAATTAGATAATATTTTTCACTTGATTTCGTGGCAGCCCTAGCGAGTGATCACTGACCGAACGAAACCGAAATAAGCACACATTCTTTAATCCCGTTCTAGCATTAGTTTTAACGCAACGTATTCTCTCTCTCTCGCGCTGTCAGAGAGACACCGCCGCGCCGTGTCATTTTATAGCGTCAAAAGTCAATGAACGCTCAAAATGATAAGATGTAGGGTTGCAAGTCTTAAAGTTTTAATGAAAGTTCAACTTATGATTACTCGAAATCTATGACACTTAGAATTCTGAAACCTATTGGGCTGTATTCTATATATACATAGGTATGTATAGTATAAGTATTGTCACACCCTTCTGTTACACCTTGTATAAGTAAACTGAAAAAAAACCGAAGCTATGTTTATATCTCGTATTCTTTATTATGTTTTTTTTTAAATATCTCTATGATGAGGACGTTTGTTTCTGCAATTCACAATGCATAACGAAGGATAAATGGTTAACGAATACATTTTTTTATTTTAGATCCAATATTTACTACGTCACGGTTTGGGAATGCTTTGATATTGTTGGGTCAATATCGTTTCAACGAATATTCGCGATCCAACGGACCTAAAGCAAGATTTTATTGTTCAAGAGTATCTACGGGATGCAAGGCTAGTATAAAAACATACAAAAACACAATTATACAATTGAATAACATACATAACCATTGATTAGTAAAGTAGTTCAATACAATTGAAGTAATCTGTTAAATTAGTATCTAAGTTCTACAGCTTAAAGTTTGACTACAGCCCGCCTGCTAGCAAGAGTAAGATTATTGTTATGTGAACTTACTAGCAGTTTAAACACTGTTTTGCTGTATAACGATAGTCAGAGTGCACACAAGTTGGTGGCAAATTATGTTTGTCATAGGAAAAGCAAACATATTGATGTATGATATCACTTTATTAAGGATGTGATTAGCAATAAAGTTATTCAATTAGATTATTTGCCAACAACAGATATGACTGCTGATGTTCTCACAAAAGCGTTATGTCCTGTGAAACATAACAGATGTATGCAAGGTTTAGGGTTAGTTATGTAGATTCATAGGATGTAAATTTAATTGAAAGATATGCTTGATGAGATGTTTAGTTTATTTGCTGTAGTTGGGGTGTTAGAAATATTTTATACACAGTATGGCAACATCAAATAACCTAAAAATGTAACCTCTCTCTTTGTGCTGACCACTGAGTGGAATAAACGTGTGATGATAATATACGTTGTTTTATTATAAATGTTGCTTAAATAAATAATAACCTACAACTATATGTCTAAGATCGTTCTATTGTTTATGCATTAATGTATGCAAGCTAGTCATCAGTAGTAACTGCTTGTGCTCGTATTTCCAGTGAAAGTATTGATGACTCGCACAGGCAGACCCGCCCTGCAGATGGGCGTGTACCGGTACAACAAGGCCGCGTCGTACCGCGGGCCCAGGATGAGATGGGTGTGCGTCCGGGTACACTCGCAGTGTAAAGGCACTCTCACCACACTGGACAATATGATATTGAAATCTACGCCTCATAATCATTGAAGATATACCCCAGCTTTGAGATTGATTGTGTCTAGTGATTGTAAGACATTATACAAGCGACCGCTTCACCACTCATTTCTTGTTGAAAGAGTGGGCTGTATGTCATCTCATCAACAAGCATTTGTATTATACATCTGGAAATGATATACAGAGAAATAACAAAAATTAATATCTAAATGATAATGTTCCAAGTACTTCTTACACAATCTGGCTCATAGAGTAGTGTTTATAGTAGCGTTTAATGTCGGAACTATCCTCTTCTAGTCATAAATTAGCAATAATTTATTGCATGTATTTAGCTTCTTTAGTTAAAATCCGTCTTAATAGAAACCGTGGTTTCACTATTAGTCCAGAACTTTGAAAATACTAAGTTAAACCACGTTTTATAATATGACCCAGTTTATTGTGGTCTGGAAACGTATTCGTAAAAGTTAGTAAATATTGTAATGAAATCTTATTAAACGCATATTTATATGATTTTAGACTAAAAATTAACCACAGTTACAGATAACAACTCGTACTAAATACTAATACCTAAAGGTAATTTCTTTGTCCATTTTTCCTTCATCTCTCCAAAGTTAGCGTCACTTATTAAGTTGATTGCTTGTGAAAAGTAACCATTATACCTACAATAAATCTCTTTGTACAGATAATCCAGTATTCACGACGTCTCGATACGGCAAGCCCGTGATAGAGCTGGGATCGTATCGATATAACAAGTACTGCAAGAGTTCTGCCGCCGGAGTCAAGGCGCGATGGCTCTGCAACAAACATAGGACTAGCAGCTGCAAAGCTTATATCATAACTCTCCATGATGAAGTGGTGGGTGTAGTAGGAGAACACAATCATTAATTAATAAAATTTCAATCAAACATGCCAACCCTTTAACTTTTTACTATCCAATATGAGTAGGTAGGACATAGGTAGCGAAACAAAACGCATTTGCTTCTCACATTCGCGATGTCGACGTCCGTCAATGGACGTCAAGTAGAACATAATCATAATAACAATAGGTATATGTATCACACACAAACTAGGTATCACATTTTTCAGTCAGAAAAATATCTTATAAGTAAATTTGTCAATTTCCATCCTATCACCTGCGTTTTTGGTTGATTCTTATTCGAAGTGTCATGAGACAAGAGATAAAAATGTTTATTTTTAAAGTGCCATACAATTTGCTATTAGCAGACTAAACAACGGCCAGCATTTACAACGAATAAATACGGGAAGCCCGTGATAGAGCTGGGCCCGGACCAATATACAACAAGAAGAACTGCAGTGAATCCGGCCCGAGGGCTCGGTGGTTCTGTAACAAACAGCACTATTACGACTGCCAGGCAAATGTCTTGACTATTTATGATAAAATCATGATTGTCAATGGATAACCGTTAAAATGGAGCAGCACTCAAACACAAACTAAGTAAATCGTATCTTAATAAAGCCGTTTCCCATTTCTCATAAATATTTTTTACATTATTAATTTATGGACTTCTTTATTCGTATCTGATGTGTTCGATTAGCTTATTCTTTATCTGTGATTGGTTCTTATTGTCTGTGTTTTATATTGTTATTATTATAACTGGAAATAGCATATTATCGTCTACCATAAATTACACAAAAGTGCTCACAGGAGACATTTTATAAACATTAAGGTAATATTAGTCATGTGAATGATTTACAATTTACAGATAAAGATTTTCTAAGGGCCCCTTTTTGTAGTAGTTAGAAGTAGTATGTTTAGTTTTCCTTCACTTGTTTTTATATTTTATTATTGTATTTACAGATATAGATTAAACTAACAACATATGTAAATACTGTATGATCACGTTTTACGTTTTTGTTTTAATACCTATCTGGCAATCATAATTAATAGTTATGATTGTATAATATATTGACGAACGTCAGTGGGAACGTTCGTCAATATATTGTACTTCATAACTATTAAAAATAAAAACTGCTGGTTCTTCTTCTTATCGAATGAGACTGGCCAACTCTGGTGTCGAGTATTTTATCAAGCCGCCCTAAGGGCCTCTGACATGGCTCTAAGGCTGCCGTACTACAGCCGGGACCTACAATTTAACGTGTTTTTTAAGTTTATTTTTTTAAATTTACTGCTGGTTTTAAAATATTATGTGTTAATCTTTCATGTTTAATATGTTAACAGGTTGGGTGCCTGAGTTTACGACCTCTCGTTATGGTCGGCCTGTGATAACTCTAGGCCCGTATCGCTTCAACAAGATGTCCAGCGACACGTTGAAGGCTCGCTGGGTGTGCTCCAGGAAGTCCAGCCGCAGTGGCTGTAGGGCCTACATCACCACGCTGGGGAACAAAGTGCTCATGAATACAGTCGCACACACACACTCACAGTAATCTAGTAATTCTAAAATGAATAGGTACCTTATTTCATTTTGATTTTTGGTTTAGAAATCAATTTTGTTGTTTACTTACTTATATTCATATTTTTTATGTTTATAGAATTAGAATAGCCTTAGAAAAGAAAACTATTATTTTATAGTGATTAGTGCATTATAAAAAAAAATAAAGAAAGCGGTCAATAAAAATTATGTTAATTCAAATAAATAAAACTCTAATCCATAAACATGTAATAACTAATGTCAAGTTAACTAAATAACCCGCCCTTAATCGTGCCCGGTGCAAATGTGCCCATCAAGCTCGTTGCGTTTCCGCGCTGGATGGCAATAGCTAGCCGTTGCACTAGAAACGATCCAGAGCGGGAGTCACCGGTCGTAACTCTAAGCTTCTGCCCAATTTCCCCGATGAAGGACTTCGCAACCTTACTCCAACAGCCCATCGTTTCCACTGCCAGGGGAACAAAGATGTAATGCGACTCCCAGGGCAGAAGTAGTTAGATAAATTTATTACATTTTATGATTTATTACATTTACTATCACTACGATTACTGATTTGCTTATCTTAGCTCTGAGTTCAGTCAGTTGTCACAGTTTAAATAAAAATGGTTGTGTTGATTGATGGATGTTTTTGATTTAATGAGTAATGTCAAATAAATAAAGTTCATATAAAACCAGTCTGCTGAAATTATACATAAATAAATAAATAATGTACTAGAGTAACACGACGCAAATATAATATGTACTCGCTTAATATATGAAGTGGTTTGAATGGTGATTATATTACGAGTCCACTACTCCCGGATCAATGTGATAAACACCACAGAGCGTCGGTAATTAAAACATTGTTTATATTTCTGCACTATTACAGTATTGACATCTCAATCAATTCAATTTACATCATAATGTTGATAATATACTACTATTATATAATATCAATCTAAGTAATATAAAAATTCCAACGAATTGAAACTGGCATTGTCTGAACACTATTTTTCGTGCTTAAAATTTCTAGATCCAATTTTCACGCTGAATCAGAAAGGCAATCCCGCCATAGATTGGAACGGGTACCGCTATAATAAGGCGTATGGTCATTCTACCAAGTGTCGGTGGATCTGCGCCAGTCAAAGCTGGAGGAGGTGTAAGGCAACCATCGTCACTCTCCATGGAAGAGTGGTGCGTCAGAATCACACACACAATCACCCAGCTAAGGAATATTAAGGTTGGCAGTCATAGCAACAAAAATAACCACGCGCTGAAAAGTATCTGTCCACGAGAGTATCGAACAGAAACTATTTATTGCCTTTTTTTAAATTGCTTTGTGTTTTTTTTATTTTAAATTCATCCATCCTAAATTTAAGGGCTAAGACTTATGAAGAGTTCTTCTGAAGAGTAGACGCAAATCTTCCCGTTCTTTACAAATAATGTATTTTTATATATCTCTAAATTAGAAAACTCTTGAAGTGTTTTGTTTGTGTTAATCTAGATGTGTAGATATACGCTTATGATAATAAACAAAATACAAAATTAAGAAAAATAATCGTTTTTAAGTGCCACAAACTAATGACGATCTTATATTTGAAAATGATTTCTAATAATGTAATAAATTACAGGGTTTTACTCAAACCTTAATCTCCGTATCGTGTAACATTTCTAGGTCCAACCATGACGCGCAACCAGAAAGGCAACCCCGCCGTAGAGTGGAACGGGTATCGGTACAATAGAACACCTTTCGGTGACTCCGTGAGGTGTAGATGGATCTGTGCGTCTCACAACTCTAAGCGGTGCAAGGCTTCTCTCATCACGTACAACGGGGAAGTACTCCACGTGAAATACCAGCACAATCATCCGCCGAAATTAAGGTAAAGTCAAATCGAAAACAGATTTAATTCATAATAATAACAACTGGTTTAAGTTGTAAGATGGGCGCTGGTTTAGTCTTTGCCTTTGTTGTTGAACCTACCAAAAGCAACCAGAGAAAAGAACAAAATAGAAAAAGAGATTTAAGTATTTTACCCATTAAAATACATAAGATATAGGTACGTTACGCAGTCTGTGATGTCCCCGGGATATTTTAGAGTAATGTCTAGATTAAGTACTTAAGGCGAGTTTAAAATACAGAGATGCTCTATTGTACCTGTAAATAAAGGAGATGTCTTTTTATTATTTTACTAGCTGTGCCTGCGACTTCGTCCGCGTGGAATAGTTATTTTGGGCATCATATTTATTTTTGCAAACAACATCTTCAGCTTTATAAATTTAGCTGTTACCCACGACTTGAACCGTTTTCGCAGTGTACGCAACGGAAGAATAATTTTCCCCGTTTTTTTTCAGATAATCCATTGTTGCTTCGCTCCTATTAGTTGCAGCGTGATGTTATATAGCCTAAAAACTTCCTTAATAAATTCCTATTTAACACAAAAATAATTTTTCAGTTCGCACCAGTAGTGAGATTAGCGCGTTCAAACAAACAAACAGACTCTTCAGATTTATAATATTAGTATACATAAACCAAGTTATTATACACTTTCAATGTAACGTTTTCTTAGATTCCAATGTGACTTTCAGGTCCAGTATTTATTTTGAACAACCGCAATAAGCCTGCAATACAATGGAAAGGCTATCGATATAATAAATACAATCCAAAAAACTGCGATGGCGATAAGTTTCGGTGGATTTGCAGCAGCCAGGGATACAAGAAGTGTAAAGCGAGTATTATCACCATCAACAACCAAGTGATTCAGATCAGATACCAACACAACCACCCTCCTCCTTGGCTTTAGATGGGCTCGTAATCTGACTGAATCGGAAGCGCCATTTACAAGCTGATATCCTCCAGTACAATTAGTATAAGTAATTAATACAAGTAAACAATAATTAATTAGTAAAACAAAGTGCCATATTTAAATACTTTTGTATTTTTAAATAAAATAGCAATATTATTAGCAATTGCAATATTTGTACGATTTGGAGGGAAGAAAAACTTATTTATTGTCCTTCTAACGTAACTACATGTGTACATAGATAACTTTGACAAGTATGCAAAAAAATATGCTGTGCTTGTTTAATTTACTAACTTTGATTCAAAATATAATATAAAAACAAGAATAAGTGTTTTTTTAGTTTGAGCATATATAAATAGCACATGGGGAACTTTGTCCGCCATATTCAATTAAAAAAAAAACGGGATAAGAAATTTTCTGCTAAATCCGTTTCTTTTATATTATGAATGTCAGAGCGACAGGATTATAAGTACCATCTTCAGACATCATAGGGGCGTATAGCTAGGGTGATCGAGCAAAGACACAACCAGAAATACGGGAGTACAGGTTTATTACACCTTTTTTAGGTACCAAGTATATCGCACTAGGCAAATGAATCGAATGACAGTCAATAGGTAGTTTCCGTAGCAACTGACTGCCGTCTCTGCGACTCTGTCGTAGCACGAGGTTAGCCGAGTTCAGACGAATGCTGCCACATGGTAGGACTCGTGCCGCGCTCCGTTTCACTACCTTATTCAAAACCGTCTCCGACATATACTTATATATCTAAAGATGACCAGAAATCTAAGTAATGTGTGTGTGTAATAAGTATCATACATAGTTCTTTTATGTACTTGTAATATTTTATTTCAGAAATTTTAAAGAAATTTATAACGTCTAGAGGGCACTTCCTTGACAAACGTGCGACAAGAAAAAATTGTGTGCAGTGTTATAAAAATCTCAGACGGACAATGACAGCTCGCGAAGCAAAACTTAGAGTTAAAAAAGTCATAACATTTTGCGGCAGATGCGAAAAGACGTTGTGTCGACTCTGTTATAGAGATACGCATTATTAATCAATTATGTTTGAAGATTTATATATTATCGAGGTGGTTTCGTACTAAGTAGAGTGGGCAATGCAGAGCAACTATTCGTACTTTTGAAGGAAAAATTATTCAGCTTTACAATTATTATAATAACCACGAAACGAAGATAAGACAATAAAAAGTGAATTATTAAAGTATTGTAATATTGCACTAGAACTACAATGACGGATGTCCTACTAGTAAAGTATTAAAAGTCATCGATAGTGGTTGGTTTATGGAACAAAAGAAATTTAATTAAAGTGGAAAAATAAAAAACGTATTGATTGTTTTAATTTTTTTTACCGTCTAAGTTATTTTTTATTTCGTTGTCTGTTACATAACATTCTATTTGATTATGTTTTAAGTTAAAACGTCTATAGTTGATCGTTAGACATTTTGCATTGCATCATATGTGTAAGTTCTCTTTCTCTAATTCTAAAATCTATTTATATAGATAATACTTTCACCTACGAGGTGCTCAGCATTTATTTGTGTTGTAGACCCGCCAATGATAGTGTGGAACAAGAACGGCAACCCTGTGATCATCTACCGCGGGTTCCGGTTCAACCGGCACAGCAGCAGCCGCGGCTGGAAGGGCCTCTTCGTGTGCACGCGGACCGCCACTGGCTGCAGAGCCTCCATTAAGACGTTCAAAAATCAGATAACCGAGATTAAAGGGGAACATACTCACAGGTGATGTTAATCATAATTCAACAGATCTGCGAGTAAATGCATCGCGCGTCGCTAAGCATAATGCCCACTCATACGATGTTAAAATGCATATTTATATTGGCGTCAATTCGAATAAAATCTGTACTTATGAGGTTATTTTTACAAATTTAAATAATTTATTTTAGACTAGCTGGTGCGCGCGACTTCGTCCGCGTGGAATAGTTATTACCATAAAAACGGTTCTAGTTTGTTAACCTTAAAGGATAGACTTATACTGTTGCAGACATTTTGTTAGATCATTTTAAGAGGAATAATTCTTTACTAAACATTTTTGTGATATCTTGAACCGTTTTCGCAGCGCACCCAACGAAAGCCCCCAAAGATGAATATTTTTCCCCGTTTTTCCAACATTTTCTATTGTTTCTTCGCTCCTATTAGTTGCAGCGTGATGTTATATAGCCTAAAGCCTTCCTCGATAAATGGTCTATTTAACACAAAAAAAATTTTTCAATTCGCACCAGTAGTTCCTAAGATTAGCGCGTTCAAACAAACAAACAAACTCTTCAGCTTTATAATATTAGTATGGATTGTACATACCTACATACATGTTATTTTCTATGTTACTATTTATGTTATTGTTTTTATTCCATTGTTAATCCTCTCACACAAATTAAAATAATACGAATAAAAAGGTAAAAATATATCACGTCTTATATGCAATGCACAGAAAAAAACTATTGGTATTGAAAATAATTTAAAGTGTGTATATAAAATGTAGTAGTAACTATTACCACGGTGCATTTGGTCTTTACAAGATGTATTAACAAAGCTAATCATTTTATTTTAATGGATGTTAAACAATTTTTTTTTGTTTCACCATTGTTTCCCTCAACATAAGTCAAGGACATTTTCTGGCTGAACATTTGCTTGGGCGTTATGAATTTTATGATCGGTCCATTAGACACGTCACATGCAAAATTAATACTTAAATATGAAAACTGATTTTAAATGTTGGGAATGAAGTATTTAGTGAAAATATAATGAAATGGTTGTACATAAAAAGAATACTAAAATAATCGAAAATGAAAATAAGATGAATTTTACATAAAAGATTAAAAGTAAGAACCATATAAGTAGGTATACAATGAACATAATTATGATAATTTAAATGAGAATAGTAAGACTCTTACTAGAAGTTATTTCAAGAATTTCCCACAATTATAGTACTCACATCCTTACTTTTTTAGTTTTTTTATGTCTGTTTTTTTTATTGTTATTTTTACAATGTACAATCAACCTATAAGGTACGTGAGACGAGACTTACATGCTCAGCATGTATTCTTATTTCATGCTTCCCTTTTTACAATGTTTTTATTTAAAACGTAGTCGTTTTAAATAAAAACATTGAACATCGAGATGTTGACAGAGTCCGTCTCTAAAGTGAAACGGCGAGAAACTTATGGATGTTGTTATCAGTATCGCATATTTTGACAGTTGGATTGGCAAATTACTCGACGTAATTTTTTCGTTTCGATACGACATGAATTTGACGATGCGCATTATAAGACACGACAGACCGTTCTTAAGGAAAGTCATCAAGAAAATAGGATGATTGTTAATACATATTTCAGATACGGAGTGCATGGTCACAGCGTAGCCCGCCGAGACCATACCCTGCATGGCACTGTGACGTGTCATGAATAATTATGTTATCACTCTACAAGTTCACTTATTACGCTTGACATTATAGTTATAGCGTATCTCGTATTATACTATCTTTATATAAATAAATAAAGCACTATATGTCTACATAAATTATATACCTTTATTTTGATTATTTTATAAAGTACATGTCTACTAAATGTACTGGTTCAACGCTTATAGGTGAAGTGGTACGTAGTTACTCGTATTCATAACTAAGGTAAAACACATATTTAAATTTGATTCCGGATATTTCCATTTTGCGATGAGGCATTTTGCAAAAAATTTGGGATATACGAGGAGAGCCAAAATCACTAAGCTTCGGGCGAAAATAATGTTGCATTACTATAACCTTTTAATATCGCAGGAAGTTTTGGGTAAAGGGAGACACATTAAAAAAAACATTTAGTTAAGTACACAAATACATGTAAACTTTAATGAAATTCAATAATTTATTATTTATTAAAATAAAAACATGTTGTTTCCAGCAGGTGATTCAGCAGCCCCTTTTTTATGTGCAAACCGCAACGGCAATCCGATAATCATTTATGGCGGCTTCCGCTTCAGCCAGCACAGCTCCAGCAAGGGCCGGAGAGACAAACTGTTATTTGTCTGTTCCATGTGGTCTAAGGGCTGTCGAGCGCAGATTAAGATCTACAAGGGAGAAGTGATTGACATCAAAAATGAACACAATCACGACACAAGGCTCGCGCGCTCCACCTTAGACTATAGTAGACTTCAGTATCATCATCATCCACAGCCCTTGGGACCCCACTGCTGGGTATAGGCCTCCCTTTGTATGTGCCAGCTGCGTCAATCTTGTCCAGACCTCATTCAGGTTAGACCCACGACTATGACGATATCGTCGACCCATCTCGCGACCGGACGACCCACTCCAAAAACATTATAATAAAGAATTTTCGATTCACGGTTGAATTGCTGTTCGGAATATTGTGTAAATAATAAAGACAAAGATAGTATTTATACCAATGTGATATTACTTAGATTGTGTATGAAAATCGAAAATGTGATTACAATTGAAATATTTTTGTGACATATAGTACGAGTACTATTTTTCTCTTAATAATGAATTAGTTTCTCACAGGAATGTATCTTTTATTTAATCCCTTAAACAACGTTAAATTACACATACATTGTAAGTAAGTACATATATTAATCGTGCATATATATTATTATCTACACCGTACCTGCATACAACTACCATTCATCTAGTACAACTGAAATGGGTATTTGAGAGTGGTAATTATTCCAGTGCCAATATTCACGACGACTCGCACGGGCAAGCCGGCCATCGTGTTCAACAAGTACCGGTTCAACCTGTGCCGCGAGCAGGGCTGCAAGCGGTACTGGCGCTGCTGGCGCTGGAGGGACGGGCACTGCCGCGCCACCATCACCACCATCAACGACATCATCGTGTGTGTGGGCAAGAACGAGCACAACCACTACCACGTCATCCACCGCGCGCCCGCCGCCAGGAAACATAGAGCCGTGATACGGGGCACGTGTTCATAACAATAATCAATATAGTGATCAAATTAAGCGAAATATTGTACGCATACATGGTAAATCGAGGCAAAAATCATGTAAGCGTATTGACAAGCAACGAGATGGATGTTGAAAAAAATCGTAGAATTCGGCTCTAGAAATCATGCTAGCTTCATCCGAGCTGTGAAACATAATTGTATTTTAAATAAACTTGGACGATTTCCGAAAGCATATATTTTATAATGTGATATTTTGTGTGAGTTATTTGTTTTTATTTTAACAGTATATTTTAAGTGCCAGAACACGTTGATCGTCGCACATCGAATAAAAGCGGTAATTTAGGAAAAATAAACCGACTTCATTGCTTTGTCACATATGTAGTCATTTAACATTACAACAAACTTTATACATACCATTTACAGCCACATATGTATATATGTACATACCTGGACAATAACACACATGCGAAATGTAGCATAACGTGTTTGGGAATCTAGATAGAAACAATCCCTCAAAAGAGTCATAATAACTGAAACACCTTATGTACCTGCGTTATGTTAGAGCGGTGAAGTCTTGGTTTACCCACCGAATATGAATTTAAGATATTCTTGATATTTGTCATAGATTGATCAAACTTTTTTATTTATTTATGTAAAATGTGTAAGTAGTCGTTAGTTACTCTAACTTATTTACTTCAGCCGGCGCTGCGACCCAGCTGCATCCTGGCCAGTTATTCAATCAACTTATTTATAAATAATGAAGTGCATGTATTTAAGAAAGTGTGTGTCAGAAATCATTGGCTATTTTTTATTTTAGCAACATTAAATCATTCCAAATATGTAGGAGTTTTAATGAAGCTGCATACGTACTACTATCTCTATATATCTATCTTATTTTTAAATATGAAATACTCTGAAACTTTCCAATAACTTGCAGATGCTTAATTTCACTGAAGAGACATCCTTGTTATAAAACAGTACGATCTTCATCTTCGTGTCCGGTACCACATATTTTCTTCTTTTCATTTACCTACTCTTAGGGTTAGTATTTTTTATAGAGGTGGATTTTCAGATATACAAATACACTATTTATTACTCAAATTGATGCGTACCTTGTATCATGTTTTTTGGATATACTAATAAAACTATTTAAACAGATTTCTGTAAGGTTCTGTTTATTTTTCTTTCAGCTAATATCTTTGAGAACGCAAGGGGCCACAAGGTGCTTGTGATAGGTCCCTACAAGTTCTACAAAAACCAGAGATGTAGAGGTCTGAGGGCGAGCTGGTTCTGCAGCCGGCGCGTGCGGAGCAAGTGCCCTGCCGCCGTCCTGATGTACGACAACACAATCTTGAGTCAAAAGAGACAACATAACCATCAGCTACTAATAATATAAAAATGTATACATACTCTCGGGCCCGGTATTTTAGAAGGTATCAGCGAGCAGTAGCCAACACTGAGAGGCCCCGTACATAAAACAAAAACGTATTATTCTTATGTTCGTAGTTTTATCTTTAAACATTTGTATGTATGTAGGTAGGTATATTTTGTTTGCTCACAATATTTCATTCTTCCTCTTTAGACCATGTTTATACTTTGCGTTACGTAGTTAAACTTGTAAAGAAAATGAATAAATATTAATTTATTCAACAAAACAAGAAACTGTTTTTAAGGAACTGAATTTAAAAAAATGTAAGTTTTTTGCCTTGATAAGTATTTTTTACATCATATTGTTATTTTATATGTCAAGTCGTATGTACAATTGTACATATTTTCAGGGTCCATTGAATATTCGTCAAGAGGTCGCCGCTTGGTGATCGGCAGATATATTTTCCACAAGAACAACCGTTGTAAAGGAGCTAAAGTCTCCTGGTTCTGCAGCATGAGAAAATCCACCAAGTGTAAGGCATCTGCTATCACTTTCGGTGACGCGGTGATAGCATATGTGAATATACATAATCATAAATAAAACAAAAATGTTTTAAATATTAAATTATGACTAAAATAGTGTCTATGAAATATAATTGAATTATTTTTTACTATAAAATGTTGTTTGTTCGGCTCTTATTTAATGTTGATAATTGTACAATTTGAAATAGGAAATGTTTTACTACATTCTAAATATTGGATTAAATTAGAATGGATTAACACGCGGATAAATAACATAATAGCTAGAAGCATAGAGACGTGGACGAAACTTTGCTAACTGAATACAAAGAAAATATTCGCAGGGTGGCACCTGAATTATAACTCTCAGAAAACCAGATCAGGTTAAGTTTTCAAAGTTTCGCTGTCCTTCCTATGGAGACGATTTGGGTAAGTTAAATATGATTATATGGTTCAACGATTATGTCACACACATAATTGCAAAATACGTGAAATCAAATAAACTAATTAAAACCCACTATTGATTACATTGTAGGTCACATAGTGTACGCTTCCAAGGGTTTTCCGCGGCTGGTGATTGGTCCGTACACGTACTACAAAAACAACAAGGCGACTGGATACAGGACCTCCTGGCACTGCGCTCGCAGTCGACGCAAGAACCCAGCCACGCGCTGCCCGGCCTCCCTCTCTACCTACAAAAACCAAATATTGTACCACAAGAAACCGCATAATCACTGAACCAATACTTGTTATGATAGAGGCCAAGAGAACTTTGAGAATTGTCGACTAGTAGCGAAATCTGTCGTCTAAACGTAATCCAATCTGTTTTAAAAACGCGGATGAAAACTGATTCTAATTGAATCATGTTTAACTTGACTGTAGTATGTTTAAATTAAAATAGCAAGACTAAATGCTAAGTGATACTAGTGTGAAAAACAATAATTGATTGAAATAAAAATATTTTAATCTTTAACAGAAATTATGAAATGGTTAGTTATGTTAACGCTTAACGCTTACACCGTCGAGCCACACTTACCACAATATAATAGATTAAAGTGCATTTTAAATACCTGATTTCAGCACAATTCATCACATGAGGAAACGGGACTAAAATATTGGTTGTGGGCAAGTACATGTATCACAGAAACAATCGCTCGAGAGGAGTGAAGTCCACGTGGTTCTGTAGCTTTAAGAATAAGAGATGCCAGGCTTCGGCCGCTGTGTTGTACGATCGGGACATTATATCCTTTAAACACGAACACAACCATTGATCAGTTTTCTAATAACTAAATAATTTATCCCGAAGATGTTTTATGGATAACTAAAAAGCGCCATGTCGTTAAAAGACAGTCGAAATTCTGATGTGATTTTCCTCGTATTGGCTTACAAGATCCGAATTATATGTAATGTTTGAAACTTAATTATATATTTGTAATTAATTACGTCCGTTACAGACGTCATAAAAAATCCTTAAGTAAAAGCAGTCATTTGTAAATCGTGTATTTCTTATCTATAATGTTACCAACCTGATATGTAAATATTGAGTCGCATTCCTCATTATTGAGGGTCATGATTCCCCTCAGAATTCATTCGTGTAGAAGTAAAATGTATAAGATAAGACATTTATCACTCTTATGAGTCATACTGGGCTAATCAAATTGCATTTTATTAAAATTATTTAAGAGTTTTTTTTTTCAATTTTTGGAGTCCAGTGATCCCCATCCCTTCTTTGGTCAAATCAGCAAACTGGGGCCTCTTAAGCCGCCTTACTGACTAATTTTTTATCAGATTTGTTGCAAGTTCGTTTGTGTGCCTCTCTTATCTCATTTTGTTTTCTTGCTGTGTCTGTGAATTTTCTTCACGGTGGGCATTTCCAGGTACTCATGTATTTCATCATTTTTTGTGAACCATGGTGCGTTGGTAATGTTTCGAAATACATTGATTTGGAACCTTACATTGTTTTGGAACCTTAATTATTTCAGAGTAATAACCATAATTATCATTTCGTTACTATTATTATTTATTACAAATAACTAACTTGTATATTTTCAGGTCCAGTGAAACTTGTAACGAGAAAGAATGGCGATAAAATTTTGCTAGTTGGTGATAAATACTGGTTTTTCAAGAATAAACAAATAAAAGGGCTGAAATCGACGTGGTTCTGTAACCGAGTCACCTCCGGCTGCCCGGCTCTAGTCGTGGTCGAAGAAGATAAAAAAGTAATTTGCTTTAAACATAAACACGACCATTGACAGTATGTCGGGTACTTACTTCTCATTTTTCAACTAACATTTTGAGCTTTACTTGACATCAATACTACTGTTTTGTCGGTTTAGTTCTCACTACACGTGCTAATTGGATGTACATAGATACACGACGTCATATGTTCAGTGAAAGACGCTTTAAGCAGGATAATTTAGATAGTTATCATCTCCATAGATTTTTGATGAACTCTCGACACCAGAGTTGGCTCGATTTATTCGATAAGAATAAGAAGACGTCAAATTCGCTAAAAATCTAAATTATCATGTTAACGGACATATTTGCGCGTGTAGCCGCTGTTTTAGCATGACGTGTCACTGAACATGCAATAAGATGCAAGTAAATCATTGTCAATTAGTGGAATACCATTCATGTATTTATTTAGCATAACACGAATTTAAGCTAATTTAATGTTAAGACATGTATCATGCACATAATAGTGGTTTCGGAGGTAAACTACTCGTATTACTCCATGTTAATTAACTAGCATACTTAGCATTACTTAGATTTACTTTGAAGTCTATGTTTGCTATGAGCGATATTTATTTTCCATAAAAACGCGTATTCATTTAGTTCGGCCTCACAAACTTACATGTTTGAAGATATCTACATTGATATTTATTAGTAACATCTTCCAAATCTTTTTGTGCTTTACCGTCGACTTTTGCGCTTTTCCATACGTTTGGCTGTTGGTATAGAGTCGTACAGTAATACCTTCGCCGTTTCGATGTCTTCAATTGAAAAACACGAGCTGTAAATGCGTATGAGGCTGTCATTGCCCATAATATCAACCTTATTTTGGACGAGTAACTTAGTAAAATATAATATAGTTTTTTTTATTGTAACAAATGCGTAACTGACGTGTTGGCCGTTTGAACTAGGACAAAATAAAGGATTTGTGTTATCCAGACAAGTGTTTTATTAATTTAATAGTGTTTTTTCGCGGCTTTCCTCATTTTAACGTTCGAATTAAAAAATAACCCACGTCACTATCAGCAAAAATATGACTGTCGCTCCGTTGCAGCGTAAAAGCGGAAGAAATATATATATATCTACTTACCATCAAATATAATATATGTTATGTAACATGTGTAAACAAACATGTAAACTGAGCTTCTTATTAAGTGTTTTATAATTTTCAGCGTCTTTCATTCGCAGTAGTAGTGGGCGGCCGATCTTAGTACTCGACGGGTTCAAATATTACAAAGGTGGAGCAAGAGGCCCGATAACCACGTGATACTGCAAAAATAATAGAAACAGAGTTAAGGAGAAACAATGCCATGCTTCTGTGAAAACGTTTAAAGATCGGGTTATATACATTGTAAGAGAACATAATCATTCACAATAAAACGTGTATTTTTACTTAACTCTACTTGTACTTACATGATGTAAATATAGTCGTATGCCTTGGCTGTACTGTAAGTTCACAATGTAACATGTTTGCAAATATATGATTTCTTTTTAACAGTACGAGTTAAAACTCAACTACATTCAAATTACCTTATGGTAATTGTTAAGTATAAGTAAAGTTTTAACTCGTTCTGCAGGATGATCTGTAATCTAACAGAACATACCACATTTTTTTTTAACCTATATTGTCCAATTTCTGAAAAAAGGTCTTCAATATATCATTATTTGATAGATTTTCTTTTCATAATATACTTTTTTTGAATTAATGACAAATTCGTATCAAATCTGAACAAATATGACATGTTGAGTTTGTTCGTATTTCAGCGACCCGGTTCGTGTTCTCTCGTTTCGGTAAGCCTGCGATACAGAAGGGTATATATCGGTTCAACAAGAACAACCGCACCAAGGGGCCCAAGGCGCTGTGGACGTGCTGCAGGGTCAGCTCGGGATGCAAGGCCTCCATCACCACCCTCAACGATATCATCCTGAAGGAGAAAACAGAACATAACCATTGACGTACGATACAGAAAGTAATGTTTGCGTAGTATAGCGCTGTATGAATTTTCCCGGAATATTTTTTCCGCCTTATTCCAGAACGTGATTATATAACTATAAGTCTAGAAAATTGAAAATAAAAAGGGGTTCTTGTTGTTTAAATATCATATGGAAACAATCAAATGTCAACTGAACTAAACTTTGAAATTATCTAAGATAACATTTTGACAGGTTGATTTTTATGTTAGAACAAAACATATTATGAGCAACAAGAACAGACTATGTAGATATTTAGTGATGCCCCGTTGTGAAATAAGACGGATTGAGTTTTTTTACTCGGAAAAAGCCCTACCAATTTATATACTTTTATATTTTTATTTCAACAGAATAGTTAATTATTAAACATTTAATAATTAAACTTTTATTGGTAAATAAGCGAAAATAATCTCGACCGGCAGGATTCGAACCTGCGTATTTCTGCTACCGTCAGAATGCCTTAACCACTAGGCTACGGTCTACTAACTGCCAGGCGCGAAAATCCACACTCATTTCCATACACTTCAGACTGAGCGGCTGATGGCGCCACTTGTGCTGTCAGAATATGTCTAACAAATAATATATATATAATATAATAATAGTATGTATATTATAATTACATATATAAGCAGTGGTAAAGTTTAAGATTGTATTTTATAGTTGTTTGTTGCTGAAATAAGTATGTATGTACTTACCGTAGCATATTTTTGTAATCTTTGTCTTATTTAGTACCTATTAAACTTTAACTAAAATGTGTTTTTAAATGATAAAATGATACAACTATGATATAGTTTTACTCATGAAATTAATTTATGCTGTCTCTATTACTCAAATACAAACCTACAATTATGGATAGAATTGAAAACGTTTTTAAGGTAGTAAGTACTACTACAGATACGTACTAAAATAAAATGGTAAATGAAGATAAGATAAGATATGTCTTTAATGCACACCAAAGAAATTACAATATAAAAAAGAAATTTAAAAACTAATTTAATGCAAATTATCTCAGTAGCATAACATATTTAGAAGTATTTATAGTACATGAACAATTTTCAACAAACTACATTAAAAATAATGTTTCAGGTTCAACGGCAGCTTCCAAGTTCGTCAAACCTCTGCTTACTTTAAACGGGCACAGCTTCTTCCTTAAAAACGACCGAGGGTCTCGACGTTATTGGACGTGCAGTAAATACAGGCTTGGCTGCAACATGGCCGTCACCACCTGGGACGACACTGTGGTCAAACAAAGCGGGAAACACAATCATAACTGAGTATTTAATAATATAAGTCCGTGTAGATACTACAAGATAACCTTCGAATAACCATTTACCGTTGACTAATGCAGGAGTAGACAGTGATTCAACATCGGTTAGTTTCACTTTACATTGCTTGTATCTAATATTCATACATGTTTCATATATATTATACATGGTTTTCACAAGTGGTGAAACAGGACAAAACGATTATCAGATAATTAGTTGTTGATTCATGGATCATTTTTATTAGTGAGACGTATGATCTAGTCGTTATAAATAGGTTGGAATATTTCGTAAACAAAATATATCATAAATAAATTTCACAAATTTTCACCGCTTTACCTATAACTTTTTTCGATGGATTTCCTTAAAAAATTTTGGGAAGGTTTGTGAATATAGTAAGTAAAGATTTCTAGTCATTAACTGTAAAGTTGAGCGTCTTTTTATCTAATTTTAGCCACGTACTCGTAAGTTTAAGATATTGAATATTCCGCCTCAGAACAGGTTATGCAAAAATATTATTATCCTAGAGTGTCTAAATGTATAATTTTATGGTATTGCTAGTAGATATATGTAATTCCTAATGATAAGTTCCTCGTATTACTACTTATTTTAGACTTGGGTAGTGACCAAAAATCTCGCTTCAAAGGATTGGAAAATTTGTTGTGGGTATGACTACATATTTTTCCAATTAAAATTTACTAAGTAAGGTTTTCAACACCAACAACATCAATTTTAAAATGCTACGATATTTTGAAGTCTAATTTTATTACCATCTTTATACTGATGTGCCAAATGATCATCGAAATCAAGGTGGCTTCGTTTATAATCTTTAGAGTGTTTTTGAAACTATTTTATTTATCCACTTCGATTAAAACTAAATTAACTTTACTTATGTAAAGAAGGTGTTTATATCAGATTTTGTCTTTTTACTTCGATATTTGTTTTAGGTTAAGCATAAGGTACTTAATGTATATAAAGTTATTAATCTACATAATTCATAATGTTACAAAGCATAAATAAAAATATGTGTACCAATTTGAATAAAAGAGATAGTTTCGTAGTACCTAGTTAGATGTCACCAAATGTGTATCAACTGTTTGGTATCCTCAAAGCATCGCTGTTAGCGTTGTTTGTAGAGATAATATGAAATAAATGAGGTACAGTAGTTTTGACACGTACTAAGAAGAAAAATAAACAAAAAATATTTATTTAAAACAACACAGATTTAAATTTAGGCGTATCAACAAACCTTAAAACTAATATTCTACCTATGTTTTACCTTACTTAGCTGTCTCAAATAGAAAATCTGTTTCTAAGCACAAAATTATATGTTCCGGTCGCCTTGTCTGTGGTCTTGCACACACACTCTACCTCCGACTACATTGTCGCTTGTGCGAATGCTGCTTCACGCGACCTGGTAGACACATGATAAGTTAAAATGAATACTGCATCATTGTAACAGCGACTATTTCCGTAAGGATAGTATAGTATATGTTATACGTATATGAATGATCTCTTATTACGAGTAAATGTATGGTTATAAATATATGTATATAAATTATAAATTTTAATTAAATATGTAACGATTAATCGGTTTAATGAGTGTGGTAAGTCTTCTTCTGTCGTCTGTGTTGTATGTGTAGGAACTTTTACAAAATAAAACTAAGTATTAATCCATAATGTTTTCAATACAATAGTTCAAAATAAAATCGAGTTAATAATTCTAATTACTTTTATTTCAGGCTAAATATGTTCTAACTTCACGCAGAAAACATTTTGGTTTATATACTATTTTTGAATAAATTGAGCATTAAGTGTATTTATTCATTGAACATTTCTTCTTAATACCACTCGATACATTACGCCGAATCTACTTAAAATTTAGTTTTCATTCCATTTATGAAATACACAAACTAAGCGGAGTGACCAAAATACAAAATGAGACGAATTTGAAAAATTATAAGAGAGAGGTGAAACGCGTACCGATCACTAATGTCCACTGATTGTGTTTACTCCAGGGAAGCAGTTCTATTATGAGTACACATCGCGCGGCAAACCTCTGCTACTAGTGGACGGATACAAGTATAACGTGAAACATACTCGACGCAACGGACGAGGCGCGAGGTGGGTGTGCAACCAGGCTTTTAAAGGATGCAAGTCTACTGCAATTACCATCGATAATCAACTATATACTTTGAATGTCCACAATCATTAGTAGTGGCTTAAAAATAACTTTAATAAACGTTTTTAGAAGCATTACCCATTATGCGACGTTGATCTCTATTTTAAGCTATACCTACCTACCTATATGGTTATGTGTAGATATAAAATATACTATTCAACCATAAGACTGACAATTTATTTACTTACATAATAAATGTTATTAAATTTATAAAATCAACTGTTTATCTCCTATTTCAGAATTCTGATAAGTATTATGCATTTTAAAATTTATTATAACTTGTGTTGAGTCTGGTCGTTTCTATGTATAATAAGTATGTATTTACGATTGAAAAGTATATAGATACATAAATTCTTTATTAAAACACCACATACATAAAAAACAATACAAAAAACATAGAAAATAAAATTTGCGTTTTAATGGGCGGCCTTATCGCTAAGAGCGATCTCTTCCAGGCAAATAATCTGGCAGGGATAAATTCTTCAAAATAAGTGAGTAGGGCGAGGTGCTTAAGATATGAAATGAAAAAAAGATCAAAAAGTTTGTATATATATATTTTATCCGGCATATAGTCCCCATGATAAAAAACGTAAACTTAATATGGGGGCTAGATGGCGCTGGTGATATGTCCTGAAATATTTATCTTATTTAGATTAAAACCCTTGCTTGTATTGACTGTAACGCCTTTCGGGAGAAGATTCTTCATCTTAACATGCACGTATCTGTTTGTAACTAGGTAAGTATCTAGTTTAAGTGATTCTTGAAACATACTATTTCATTGTCTCTATGTTCAATTGAATACAGAATAATGAAAATCGAATTTTCAGGTATTTTTTATTTAATATTAGCTAATCAGAAAGTTGTAATATATAATTAATTATTAAATATGATGTCTTTTGTATATTTTAGCTGTATTGTCGGCGAGAGTGGGATTTGCAATCAGTCAGAGAGGCAGAGACGTCTTGATTGTCAACGACTTCCGGTTTAACTTAAAGAATGACTACGGGATGAAGAAGAGCTGGATTTGTACACAAATTCGGAAGGGATGCAAAGTATCAGCTTCCACATTTGATATGGAGTTAACTCGCATCTCCGGGGTTCATAATCATAGTCCCCCTGCGTATACTGCCATGTTATGATCTCTCCGATCTAGACAACTCACATAGCTTTTGTGGCATTAAGTCATCAATTCTAGCTCGATGCATTTAGTTTAACTAATGCATGTATGAAAATACGTTTGAGAGACTTTAAGTAGTGTATAGTTTAGACATTTTATAAATAAATTTCTATAATCGTGCCTTATTGTCTTACTATTTACAATATCATCATCATCAGTTCAACAAAACTCACTAAAAAATTAAACTTAAGACAGGGATTATTAGTGCAAAAGGTAGGCTCTAGCGCTGATAATCCCTATCTTGTGCTGTTCTCGCCCCGATCATATTATTATGTGTTTGATGTCAGAGGTTTCCTTCTGACTTTCCTCAACATGATCACCCTGAGTGATAAGGTCGCATAACTGTAGTTTAGTAAAGAGTTAATGACTACTAAAATGTATATTCTTCAAATGTACACGTTTCGCGGTATTTATAATTGTATACAAATTAACTTGCTACTTATTATTTATCGTTATGTATACTAAAATATCGTTTCCAGATTATATCCTGTTGCCGTGTACGCGCAGGGCAGCGGCGTCTCAAACATCATGGATATGTTTATAATTTAATCAACGAAAATCACCTCCGGTCCTATTGGCACTGCATCAAAACTAACTTGCGATGTAAAGCCGCCATTTTCATTTTTAAAGAAAATATCTTCAAACATATAGGACGTCATAATCACATTGACACACGTTGTGATGCTAAGTTGTGTTCAAAAACACAAATAAAGTAAAAATCTGTTTAATTTTAAGGCAAGTATGTTGTAATTTATTATGTATATTTATTAAATTTAGGCTTTATGGTGTAAATATAAAAGGATATAAGAAATTTATTCTTTACAACTCTTAAAATTAAAATATATATATATATATCTTTTTAATTTCAGTACATGATATAGTTATGGAGCATGAAAGCGCCAGTGTCTGGTACTGCGGGCACAAGTACGGGCGCCTCAAGCAGGAGGGGGTTCGAGTGTGGTGGAACTGCACCAGGAAAACTTGCTGCAAGTGTAAATGTTCCATCGTCACCTACTTAGATAAAGTGGTCATTACTAAGTTTCAACATTCTCACGATGATGAACACAACCATCCTTACTAAACTAGCCGATAGAATACATAGCTACTCTTAGAAAAATTGATAAAGTTGAATTAAAATCCACAAAAATAAAGTTTCAGAGTGAGTAAGACAGCCTTTATTTGAACGTTTTAAATATATGTTATAAATTACATAAGTGTTATAAGTTACATATTATTATGTCAATATTAGTTAGTTATTTTCGTAAATAAAGGTATTAATAAGTGACGAGAGGCAGAATGGTGCTGTGGAGGTACAGGTTTTACCGACTTCTCAGCTCAGATAAGATCTTTCGCTGAAGTGGTAAAACCTGTACCTCCACAGCACCATTCTGCCTCTCGTCACTCCTTTGTGTTCAAAGATCTAGCCACATGCGAATATGTATTCCTAAGGGAAGAAATACTCCGTGGCGCACTTCAACCGGCCTACACTGGCCCATACATAATTACTTCGACGAGGAGGCAAAACTTACAAAATACTGGTAAGGAACTCAGAGCAGACGGTATCCATAGACCGCCTCAAGCCGGCCTACATATTGTCTGACACCACTCCTACCCCAACTCCTACTCCTACTCTAACTCACACTCCTCCAACACCAACCCAGGATACCGCTCCTTCACTTCCTGTTCGGACCACTCGCCCCGGACGGCGCGCACGGTTCCCGGATTTTTATCGCCCTTAGCCGGTCTCTGGAGGGGAATGATGTAGGTAACTCCACATTTATTTATCGCTATGTAATATATTTTACCATTATAATATATTTTATTCTTAACATTTTCATTATAAAATATTTATTTCTATATTTATTTACATAGTATATTGACACTCCACATTCATTACTCACTTCACTTACATTCCACAAACAGTCATACATCCCACTAAACCTAGTCAAAAATAGAGCTTCCCTTTTTATGTTTTTAAAACTATTTATTTTACTCAATTTAAAATTACTTTAATTAAACTAATTTACAACTACGTGTTCGATACACGACGCTTAGATTATGATTGATTAACATATCTTAAAAATCACCGAGCTAAGGTCTCACGCTGCGGTAGGTCGCAGCTGCGGGGGTTCCGCGAATGCGCTCAGTATTGTCTTAGTCATCACTACGTTCGCGGTTCGACAAAGACAAATGAAGCATCGGGACGCATAACTCCTCCCTCCCTAAGTTCGAAGTTTTCGGGTACGATGGGTTGAGCCTGAAAACTTCGATTTACATAATAATATCTTATCATATATACCATTATAACTATGCCTAAAATTATATATAGAACTAGTGTCCACGCACTAATTTTCACTTCTATTACACTGTCACTATTGTCACTATTCACTGCTGCGTTTTTTAGTTAATTTGTTAAATGTTGTAGATTTGACAGCTCGATGTCGTCCAGGGTTGCGAGTTTCATCTCCGGGAGCGTCCTTGATGTTGAAGGCACCTCCGGTAAGTCCACGATCGGTAGCACTGGTATGTACGCATCTCTAGCTCGTCTGCTGAGCTTGTCTCCATCCACTTCCAATTCGCAGTTATCCTCTAGCGTGACCAAGTACGTTCCTTTTAAGGTGTGATAGGTGACATCTCCGTTGCAGTCTTGCGTGAGGGTGGTACTTGTTTTAGTGTATACCATCCAACTGTTGGGGTGAATGTTCTCTATTTTCACGCTACGGATGTCAACTATAACGGGCGTGCAGCTCGAAGTGTTTTGAGCAAACGTGATGAGGTCAACGACGCATTGGTCTCTTACAAATGGTGCAGTGTGATCTTCTTCGCATAGGAACTGGAGCTCGTCTACTTCTCTGCAAGGGGCGCGCAGCGACACAGTTTTCAACCCTTTCGCTAGCAGGTAGGGGAACTTAGGTAAGATGAGGGAAGTTTGGTTCAGGGTGTTGGTGATCGGCAGTGGTAAAACTTTACAATATATATAGATATCCTTTTCTACGAGTGGAATTTCAAGAATAAATGTTACCTGATCTCCTTTTACATAAATCTTAGGTACAATACTAGTTTCTAGTTTTATTATATTTTCTAAGCTAGCTGGGAATACAAGTTTATGTAAATATAGTTTGTAGTGTTTTGAGTAATTCACTTGTACTTATAACGGCTTGATGGAGCATTCCTAGTTTGCTAAATGCAATTACGTTTTCTATTTCACCAAGTCTAGAATAGAGATTTTGGAAGTTATGTAAAAATAGAGCATATATATTATGTATCTTTAAGACACCCTGATGTCTATAAGTGTCATTCATTCGTTGCCTGATATCGATTATAGCCTGATCTAATTGAATGAAATTGCTTTTAGATGAATTGATTGTATTGACCAATGTATTCAGCACTTCTGCGATTACCGTGACCTTCTTGCCAATAGATTTTTGCCGGGTGTTCACGTTATTTATTAACGTGTCGTACCTGTGGAGGTCGTTTTATATCCTTTAAAGGTGTTTTAGTTGCCCTTCCTTTGGTGATAATGGGTACTACATTCCTAACTATCTCTCCAGTAACTTCCGCTTTTGTATATCGGGGTTTGTCTTTACTTCTCCTTTCGTTCACTCCTTTTATAAATACTGTGTCACCTTCTTGTACGTTAAAGTGTTTTTCACCTCCACGTTTTTCTTTAATCTTTTCTTTGGTCTGTATAGCCTTGTCTGTGAGGTACTCGTAGAGATACTTTGTGCGTTTCCTATGGTCCTGAACTAACTTTTGGGTGTAGTCTTTTTCGAAATCTACGCTAAAAGGATTAGTAGCATCGGTATGTCCGAAAACTATTTCGAATGGTGTGAACCCGGTTGTACTATGTATGGCATGATTGTAGGACATGAGCGCGTACGTCATGACGGAAGCTGCGTCAGTGAATTTATGTTCGTATTTTGCAAGTCGATATATTTCTATTAAAGTTGAGTGGAATCTTTCCACGATTCCCATGGAATTCGGATTGTGTGGGGTTCCTATGTGAAGTTCTACTTTGTAGAATTGTAGAGTCTCTCTCAGTAGGGTATTATTAAACTCCGCGCCTGCATCCGCATTTAGTCTATGTGGGACGCCATATGTAGCGAAGTACTTGATGAGGGCTCGTACTATTTCAGGTGTGGTCTTAGCTTTCACTTCTATCGCTTGGCCAAGTTTGCTAAACGCGTCGACTAATGTCAAGTAAGTTGTGTTGTCAATGCTGAAGATGTCTATGAATATTTCTTGAAAGGGTTTGCTCTGCGTTTGAGTTAACTGTAGCTCTGGTTTTAATGGTTTTCGGTCATACTTCATCATCTTACAGTTTTCACATGTATTTATAACCGTTGATACGGTGATTTCCATATTGGGCCAATAATAGGTGCGTTTGATTTGTGTCAGCGTTTCTTTAATCCCTCTATGGCAGGTTTTGCCTAGATGGTATTTTTGTACTATTTCCTTCTGTTCGTCTTCACTTTCCACGTACACTACTCTCTGGGTACACTCTAAGATTTTCACTGTGTCCTTTTTGAAGAGTGCAATTATCGCTTCTGCAAATTGCTTACGGTGTGTCTTGTCTTCAAAGTATATGAAGTATCTCTTTTTGGGACTGATGTACTCTTTCAGAAATTGTTTGACTATGTCAGGCCTATTCAATGGCAAGTGCAATTCTAGAATTTTCTGTTTTGGCCTTGAGATATCTTTTACTGCAATTTTGTCTCTGAACCAAGTATGTACCAATATTTGATATGGTTTAGTGTCTATGGCTTCCTTCAGTATGGGGATACCGGAAGTATCTGTTTCCAACTCCGAGTGTTCCGTTGACTTCATTGATGATGCAGTGATAGTGCTACTGCCAGGTGATGGTATACCGTGTGGTGACTTCGGATCCTTTGATGACGGTATTGATATCACGTGATCTGACCCTGATGATATAGATAAGGTGCTCTCGCTGTCTATTTTTCGAGCATCACAGGCTTCTTGTAATGATTGGATGTCCTTCATTACTTTGTCTATATCCATTTTTTCTTCGTCTACGTTTACTTTTGTCGAGTCATTTCCATCTATTGCGTTTACCTTTATGCGGGACAACGCATCAGCGACTACATTTTGTTTACCGTTCTTGTATACGATGTCATAGTCATACTCTGCTAGTCTGAGTTTCCATCTCGTCAGTTTGCTATTTTGCTCTTTCATGCTATTCAGCCATGCCAAAGGTCGGTGGTCCGTAAAGATAGTGAAACGTCTACCATACAAGTAGGGTCTGAAGTGTTTCACAGCCCATACTATAGCTAACAGTTCTTTCTCTACTGTGCTATACCTTGATTCGGCGCCATTTAAGGTTCGGCTGGCATAAGCAATTGGCTTGTCGTTACCTACGGTGCCTTGTGATAGAACGGCTCCTATTGCAAAGTCAGATGCATCCGTAGTGAGTACGAATGGTTTTTCAAAGTCCGGGAATTGCAAGATCGGTGCGTTTACTAGCAGCTCTTTGCATGCCTCAAATGATGCGATGTATTCATTGGTCAGTTCTATCTTGCTTCGTTTCTTTAAGCAGCTTGTCATAGGGCGAGTAATTTTGGCAAAGTCCTTGATAAACTTTCTGTAGTAACCGACTAGACCGAGAAAGCTTTTAATTTCGGTCGTGGTCCTTGGAATAGGAAAGTTCAGTACTGCTTGAATTTTATCGTTGTTCGGTTTGAGACCGTCCTTCGTTATCAGATGTCCTAGATAAAGGACTTCCTTGCGAAAGAATTCGCACTTGTCTAGTGTGACTTTCAAGTTTGTCGCTCTTAAACGGTCAAAGACCATTCGCAGCTTGTCCATATGTTCTTGTAGGCTGGACGAATAGATGATTATGTCGTCAAGGTACACCAGGCAATGGATACCTTGTAGGCCTCTTAAAACATTGTCCATTGCTCTTTGGAACGTGGCGGGGGCAGTCTTGAGCCCGAACGGCATTCTGGTAAACTCATAGTGACCAGATTGTGTTGAGAATGCCGTCTTCTGTCTGTCTTCCTCTCTAACTTCTACCTGGTGATAGCCACTGGCCAGGTCAATGGTACTAAAGTAGGTGGCTTTACCTAGCTTGTCAAAGAGATCGGCGATGTTAGGTAACGGGTATTTGTCGTCCGTTGTTACTTCGTTAAGCCGACGGTAATCAATAACCATTCTATATTTGACTTCTCCAGATGCGTCGGCCTTTTTGGGCACCAAGTGAACGGGCGCACTCCAGGGAGAGTGCGACTCACGGATGACATCGTTCTGCAGTAGTTTGTCTACTTGGTTTTGTATCTCCGTGTTGTAGGCCGGAGGGTGTCGATATGGTCTAATAAAGATAGGATCTTCGTTCCTAGTTCTTATATGATGTTTGACTCCGTTTGTGAATGATAGGGGTATACTATCATGCTGGAATATATCCCTATATTCAAAACATAGCTTTTCTATGCTTGTTCTCTCTTCTTCATTCATATGATCCAGACGTAACTTCTGTAAGTTTTCTCTAAGAAGTCCGTCAAGTTCCCGTTGTTGGTCTTGCGTCGCATTAACTGCAAGTTCTTCTGTCTCGTACTTACTCACCTTCAATGGTCTATTGAATGTCATGGTGACTGGTTCTTGTGACGTGTTTTGTATCACGGTATAGGCATACGAGTCCGTGCATGTTACTATCGCACTAGGCATCCTTACGCCTTGACCAAAGTCCACGTAGTCGATTATCGCATCTCCATTCCGCAAGTCAGTGGGTACCTTTACCCGTGTCTCAGTCCTTGGCTCCAATGTTACCTCTGGAGGTGGGTTGTACATGATGGCTAGTCTGGTACTCGGGGTACTCAGAACTTGATTGTCCATATCTATTTTAGCTTTCAGTTGTTTCAGCATGTCTGAGCCTATCAGACCGTCATATCTTGAGTCCACGTCGTACACATAGAATTTTTGGTTTCCATGGCATCGGAATGTTTCCAGCATAGGTATGCATATAGTTTGGTCGTGAAAGCTACGAGCGTGTGTGCTCACTACTTCGAATGGCTCGTAACAAAGGAATCTTTGGAAGAATTTTTTCACAAGTGCAGGTGTCATGAACGATCTTGTGCTTCCTGTATCCAGCATGAAGCGTGCGCGTAACTCCGGAACATAAATGTGCGGTAGGCGGAGTCGCATTTCATAGTTTATGTGTATTACTTCGGTGTATGGCGCGAGGCTTGTGTCTGAAAATTTTGTTCAGTATAGTTACATACTGCTGTGCTTTCATCTATTTCAGGTACTTCAGATGAGTCTTGGTAGTATTCATTGTTGTAATTTTGCTCATAGTAATCGTTTTGTTCGTAGTAGTTATACTGGTCTGGTTCGGTTTCGGAATACATCTCATTCTCTTCTTCGGGCACCTCTAGTTTATTTTGTCTCAACGGGCGTGCAGTCCTCATTGACACGTCAGTGTCCTGCAATTGGTTTGGAATTTGTTGGTTTGGAATCCCAAACTTGAAATTTTGTTGTTGTGTCTGGCCAAAGGGTGGTCTGTATCCCTGTTGGGGGACACCAAAACGGTTGTTCTGATACGGTTGGAACCTAAACCCTGTGGGTTGCGGTGGTCTGTAGCCTGCTGGTTGACCCTGAGGGTTGAATCGGAAGCCTGTTGGCTGTGGCTGAGGGTTAAACCTGAATCCTGTCGGTTGACCTTGGAAGTTAGGTCTAAAACCTTGGGGTTGGTTAGGGGTTAAAAACCGATTATTTTGAAAGTTTGTGGGTGTCTGGAACCGTTGTTGTGGGGTTATACCAAATTTGAATTGTGGGGGTGCTGATGGCACAGGGTTGAATGCTAGGGGCTTATGTTGTAACGCACGGGTTTTATTTTTCGCGTTGTACTGCGCCAGGAAATTCACTTCTTCTGTAACTATACTTAGTGCGCTTTCTAAGTTTACGCACCCTTTCAACCTCACAACCCTGATTAAGTCTTCAGGGAGATTGAAAAGGAAAACGTTTAGAGCTAGGTTGTCGTAAACGATCATCTTGGCGGCTTTGACCCCCTCGTCGGTAATTAGATTAACTTTAGCAAATAATGTACTACGCGTATGTTGAATACGGTGGCAAAAATCTATGTAAGTTTCTTGAGGTTTAATTTTTAATTGGTCTAGTTCTATTGCAATGCATTCTTCGGACCTTGGATCACCAAAGTGCTGAATGAGAATTTCCTTTAGTCTGTCCCACGAACAAATATCGTCTCTTTCACTTAAAAGTTTGGCGGCATTGCCACAAAGCCTGCTCGATATCGCATGGAATACATAGCACTTCTGTGCTAGCGAGCACGATGGTTGCACATATGCATTGTGTATATAATTGGCCTTTTTTATGAATAGATTTAATAGGCCTTCGTCTCCATCAAACTTTGGAATGATGGATAATAATTCTGACTGGATAGTCCTAATCTGCTCCATTTTTATACTATTTCTATCACTATACTATAACGCGATTTATTTCTAAAATACTTGAGGATCTTCTCTCACTATATTAATACACAATTTATTCCAATATACTTAAGGAGATAAAATAACTACTAAAACAAAGTGCCGAAAACCGGAATAGGACAGGAACAGACGGGAAAATGCGAAAAGGTTTACTCACATAGTCACCGCTCTCATCCCTCCAGTCTCGATCGGCGGGCAGCGTAGTCTTGACAAATTTATTTGTTTGGTTCTTGATCCCGTGAAAGTGCGATGGCGGCACAGGAACAGGACGACCTCGGAGCGATTGCAGGAATCGTCGGTAGCCTGAACACACACAGGATCCCAGCCGTCTGCGCCAGTCAAAAATAGAGCTTCCCTTTTTATGTTTTTAAAACTATTTATTTTACTCAATTTAAAATTACTTTAATTAAACTAATTTACAACTACGTGTTCGATACACGACGCTTAGATTATGATTGATTAACATATCTTAAAAATCACCGAGCTAAGGTCTCACGCTGCGGTAGGTCGCAGCTGCGGGGGTTCCGCGAATGCGCTCAGTATTGTCTTAGTCATCACTACGTTCGCGGTTCGACAAAGACAAATGAAGCATCGGGACGCATAACTACCTTATAAATATTATTTACACAAGCATAGCCGCGAGTAAACTCTTGTTTTGCAATCGCTATTGTTCGCTCGTGGCTTTGTCGCGGAGATACCGAGCGCGAAACCGGTTTCGACGACGGCCCGCGCCCGGCCACCAGTGCAGTGCCTCACTGATTTTTACGAAGCACGCACGCGCTGCCTTAACATTCAAATTCTGTATCGTTCTCTCTCGCCATTTTATATTTGTGTTTTCGTTGTTATTGTTTTTAATGTGGACAAATAATAGACATTGGATTTATGGAATTTGGTGTTTACTTTCTTCATACACCGTCACCCACTAAATCCTATAGTACATAAGCTAGGTTGTAATTGAGTGGAAGCACTCCACCCACGAAATGCATTCCGCTAAATAAATCAATATTATCTTAATAATAACTTCTAATTACATACTTACTATTTTATGTAATTACAAATGTTTGTTCATGATTACGTTCTAGTAAAATAACAATGTTTCAAATAACAAAAAAATCGTTTTAAATAATAATAAAAACAGTTTTTCAATCTGTTTACTCGTAGTTTTTTAAGTTTGGTAATTTAGTAAAAGATGAATTGTGGACAGGTTACGTCCAGTTGACATTTTGTTCAATACGGTAACAAAAACTCACCATGTCATTTGTAGCGACATCGTTTTAGAAAAAATCTGATATATGTCTATTTGTATAGAGCAGTCGTCTAACAATGATAATGTTAACTTTCCAGTTTGCTTCATAAAGAACTGCCGAGGTGGAATCAGCGTGATGGTGAACGGGTACAAGTTCAAGAAGCAGTCTGGCTACCGAGAGAAATCTTACTGGTACTGTGTCAAGAGAGAGAAGATGTGTAACGCCAAGCTGACCTTGAAAAACTATGCTATGTATAACTCGTACCTAGTTCATAATCATTAATATAGCTTGCCAAAAACAGCGCTTTACGTATACGTCGCCACGATACAGCTTGCTTCATACATTATACATATAAGGTCAGGTCGCCTTTACTTGAAATAATTTAAAATAAATTAATAAGATATTTTTGTTTTATACACAGAGTTTTTTATAGGTTGTGGTAGCTGTCAATGTCAAAGCTTACACGTATGTATCGTATACTAACAAAATTGAAAGTTGTAACCGTTCCAATGAAGCTGGCGGAGGTATGCACATGCGATTATCAATATACATAAAGCAATTGTCGATGCAGTCAGTCTATGAAAGAGTTAATCACTCACAAACTATAAAAAACATAGATTTAGAAATATAAAACCTAACAATTTATTCTACAAAAGGAAAGTTAAATTTATTAAAATAATAAGAAACAATATTTACACATATTAACACTAATAGAACTAAAAAAGAGTATTTACATCTAAAGTAAATTTAAACAATCTACATGTGGTATGGAGCCAAGAACGCTGGCTGCATTCCCACGCTGGATATTTAGAAATATTGTATATTAAACATAGATTTAGAAATATTTATATAATGTATCTAAGTGTGTATTATATTCAAACAGAATATTTTATTTAATTTTAAATTAATTACGTACAGATGAATCTCAATTGTAATGTGACTTTTGGTATACGTTATCTTGTAGGGGTTTATTTTTTTGTAGACATACGACATTACGATTAATACCTATATATTTGATGTTTTGTAATAAAAAAATATATTCGGCGTTACTGTGTAAAATTATTGTATTGTTTGTTAAATAGTATCTAGTAATGTCATTGTTGGCTGTAAGTATTTGTGGTTCAGAATTATTTATTAAATAGATTATTCCAGTTATGATTTACATTACTTAAATTATTGTCGTTTTGAAGCGAACCAATCCATACGCTTTTTGAAATATTTTTCTAGAGATGAGTAATTATTTTTTTTGCTGAGACCATTCAAGTTCAGTTTATGTCACTGTCACAACTGTACAACAAGTGTCTGTTAAATACCTCGTTGTCGTCGCTTGTTATTTCAGAATGTTGTATCGAGGCCCACTTTGAAAGGAATCGTTCGGGGAACTTAGTGATGTACATAGGAGACTATAGATACAACAAGCGGAGTGACAGTAAGGGGTGCAAGTTGAAGTGGGTGTGTGTGAAGAAAGAGACATGTCGCGCCACCGCCGTCACTATCAACGAAACCATTGTGAAGATGACTCATCAACATAATCATTAAAGCAAATGATATGAGTAATGTATTATCTGACAAGTAGGTAAATACATCTATCGTTACAGAGCTTTGGCGTGTTTGTATTATATAAGTACTCTAGTACACTATGTTAAGCTTACAGACAGTGCTTCAAACCATATACATTAAATTTTGTAATTACTATACATATTAACGACCAGAGCGTAATTTCGTGCAAACCTAAAACCTAATGATAAATTATAAGTGTTAACCCGAATTATGTTTTAGCTAATAAATTAAATTATTTATATTTGTTTCAAGACTGATTTATTTATAAACATGACTTTTGGTGCTCAATCTCCAAGTACTTTATTAAGATATCACACGCTTTTAAATTTATAGAGTTTTCTTGAAAATGCATGAAAAAACTGAGACTTCTTCTTAAACGTTGTCATCATTGCTGGACGTTATGTCTATGTTATGTGTATGATGTTTAAAGCGCCTCGATGTTCTATCTTGGCGATCTATGAGACTCCACCAGGTTGGACCAGCGCAACCACTAACACTCTGTATATTTCAGATCTGGCCATGACGGAGATGAAGCCGAAGTTCATCAACTCCCTGCGAGGTTTCCCCGCGGTGGAGCTGGGCGGCTACCGGTACAACAAGAGGATCGAGCGCCCTGGGCCCAAGGAGTACTGGAGGTGTTCCAAGCGACGGGACAAGAGATGCAACGCCTCCATTGTCACACTCGGAGACGAGGTCATCGAGATCAAGAGTTGCCACAACCATTAGATGCATCTACGAGTATATTGTCATCAGCTCGTAATCAATTATAGTATTTGTTAAGCCCGTCGTCAAGCTATGTCGATTGGGTGGGGTGTGGGTGATGTACGTTTCGAAATTCTAAATCGAATTGGCTACGGTCATTCGACATGAAAAATAAATAATCGCTGATAGTAATTGGCCTCACGTCACATACTCTGCAATGGGTTGATTATAAGTTATTGATGATATAAGATCTCCTCGTATCTTCGGCTCGTCCTGGGATTACTATTTTAGCCAGATATTAGATGTACGATTCAGAATGTCATCAATTCACCGCATTTGTGGGTGACCTATGTTTCTTTACTTACTAATTTAAATTGAATTCTGAATGTATGCGTGGATGTACCTAATTATTATTAATGTACAATGTATGTAGTTACAAAAATCACATGAATACCCTGACCTTGTGGTAGTCTTTGTTTGTTGTAGTAGTTATGTATGTACTACGTAAGGCTCAGGTCAGAGTTTTCTCCTAATTGTACGATATATTTTATTAGGTTATAGGTTTGTAAGTTAATATTTTTTTTAAATATAAGATTAAATAAAATAAAATTATTAATCTTATCGACATCATTATATTTCATACCATTTTAAGTGAAATTTAATATTTTGATCACAATGAAGCAAGCCATCTTCATATTTTTTTTTAATAAAATATATGATACAGTATTGAGGCTTGCAATATATTTTAGCTTTAGTGTCTTACTTAAAATAACATTTAGAAAAATATTGTTTAATGCGTGTGGTTGAAAAAAGAAACGAAGTAAACATATAAATAAATTTATTTGGAAACGTTTCTTTGACAAAAGATATATTAAACAGAGCTTGTATCTAACCCCGAAATAATGGAGACATTACTTTGCGACACACTTTAGCAACAATTGTAAAATTTGGAACAAATTAAGTTTTTTTATCATGTTAATAATATTGAGTAACTATAAATAAAAAAAAAATATGAATAGATATCAATACACAATCACATAATATTTTCCATTACTGTGTAAAATGAATGTTACATTATTTTATTTGTATCGATATAAATAAGTGACGTATTATAGTTGTAAGCAACTAAAATGTCTACACTGCACGAAAATGTACCTAATTATAGATACTGCTGCTATTAATATTCTGCTTGGATTATCAAAAATTTGTTTTAAATTCGTACAAAAAAACGTAAACTGCACTGAACCGACTACTATGCCATTTATTATTAGAGAAAAAAATGCATTCTAACTGTGCCAAAACTTTTCTTTGTTTAAAACAAATAAAAATAAAGGTTTCTTAAATGTAAAAGTAATCCAATTGTAATTTTTAGATGCAGTAATGATTTTAACGAAACGCGGCAGCAAACAGCTTATTCTAGACGGGTACAGGTATATACGGAACAAGCACTGGGGCAGCAGCGTGCACTGGGTCTGCAACAAGAAGAAACAAGATGGCTGCAAGGTCACTGTCCTCACGCACAAAGATGGCGTCCTCAAAATATCCGGGAGGCATAATCATGGCATTTAACTGCGCTAATAGTCTTGTACCGTACAAGGTTAAATTATATTCGTTAAAAAGATAGAAAGTGGTACTGTAAGATTCTTATTTGCATTGTTTTTATCTATTATTTAAATAATTATTAAGTGCTCACAGATTTAAAAAACTAAGAAATGTGAAAAAAGGCGCTTTTTGTTGGTTACTGTTGGATAATTGTTACTGTATACGTTATTATTAATAATAAACACGTGGTGTTCACAATACTGTCGTATTTAATTTAGTTATATGTAGATATGTTACTGTGCAAAATAGATACATTACCTACACGGGATTGTGTTGCGGGTAAAGAAATACCAGCGCCGTTAAAATTAATTGCAACAAGTAAAAGATCAAAGTATAATTGTACTAATATTACCTATTGCTCAAATATCTTCTCCCATTTCCATTCAGTACCAGCTACATTCAGTAAATTACATTAATTCTGACCTGGTTTTCCATTTCAGCTTTTTTCAGCACGGCAGTTAATGGCAAACCTTGTTTGGAAATAAACGGCTACAAGTTTAGAATCCACCAGTATGAGGGCATGAAGACGAGGTGGCGCTGCGTGAAGAAAACCTCAGGGTGTGCCGCCTTCGTGACCACCATTGATAATATCATCATCAGGAGCAGAGACGACCATAACCACGGCTGAGAATTGTTTAGTACATTTTGGTAAACGATAATATTGTGACATAACAGAATTACTTTTAGTTATTAATATACCTACTCGTTAATGTATGTAGGTATACTGTATTCATTCTTTAACACTAATTCGATTAATTATTTTGTATGATGTTATCTGAATAATTTCCTTAAGAGACCAGGAAATAAATAAAATACTTAATAGAAATTGGAGTCTGAAGTGATTTTATTACATAATTATGTACTAGTTTCATACTTAAGGTACCTACAAGAAAATACATATTTATGAAATTAGGAAAAAAACATAATTCATAAGACTATTGATCGCATACGCATCTGTATGTAAAATAACTAATATTCAAACTTATGTAACCTTTTCATCGTATACATAGAAGTCATGACTAGCTACTAGTATATAGGGCTTTATTTAGTTAGATAAGACAGAAAAATGTACAATTATAGTGATTAAATAGATATTGTGATTTAATTAAAGTATTCATGTTTAGTTAACTTCCTTCATAACTTATATGAGTCATGTAGTGACGATCTTTTCAATAGCATAAAGATGAAAATAGTGGCTTCCTATGTTATGATGATGATTACATATATTATATTATATACACATATAACATACTTTCAGAATACTTAAACCAAGACGTGCTGTACGAGAAGAACCGGCGCGGGAACATCGTGCTGATCTTCCGAGGGTGTCGCTTCAACAGGAGCCACGGCCACGTGGACGGCAAGCTGTACTGGCGCTGCGTGCGGCGGAACCAGGGCTGCCGGGGGAACGTCGCCACCGTGGGCCGCAGCGTGGTCTCCTACACCGACCACACCAACAAATGCACACTCAACTTTGACGATATCGCCAAAACTAAATGGCTGGTGCAGGAACTTCACGGCGTAAAATAGAAGTTCGTGGACTGAGCGGCTGGCTCGGAACAATTCGTATACATAAGTTCAGACTTCAGAAAGTCAGTATTTATCTAGTGCCACGCTGTCAAGTTTTTTTAGTATATTAGTAGATCTATAATTATAATTTAATCAATGAATTATAAATATGAACTAAAATGTGATGATTCGGGCGTCATAATACAAATGCTACATTTTTGGAATGTAAGAGAAGCAAAAGATTTAAAAATAGTAAATGATATTGCGATGATCAGTAGGGCAGTTTTGGTAAATGATTATAAATATTGTTTGTACGAAAGGCTTACCCGTATTACTAGTCAGGTTTGAATACAACTGGATATTCATTTTAATATTTTTTTGTTATATTATTTTTATTTAATAAATATTATAATATATTTGTTTGCATGAATCTGTTTTGTTCTGTATTTGTTTATATTCAATACATGTATTTACAATACATTTATTAGATTTTTAAATGTTATTTTCTCCGTATTGTAACCTATACTTAATCCATTAAAATAAAATATTGTCGTAGTCACTAACTCTTAATTATAGAATTTAAATGTGTTTAAACGTGAAAATTCGTTTTTCTTTTGCCATCTCTGTACTAAACACATTGTTAATTTTACTCAGTTATAAAAACGTTGAAAAATAATTAGTAAGTATTTGGTATTATTTGGTGACAACATTAAATGTAAAAAATAATCATGACATTCTAGTATATTCATCTAGATCAAATCGTCAAGCACAAAACTAAAGCTTAATTGATTTCAGCATTCGTGACGTCACTGCTCCGAGCTCGGTTTTACAACGAGACGACGAACATTTACATCGGAGGGCACAAGTTCTTCCGGCATTCGAGGTCGCTGGTCGGCAATAGGATCCGGTGGACTTGCGCCAAGAAACACAAGCACAAGTGTAAGGCGTCGGCGGTCACCATAGATGGCATCATTGTCAACACCACAGGACAACACTCACATTCATAGAATGCATGCAGACGTACACAATCCAGGACCACGGACTATAGAAAACTAGGTGCAGTGCGACGTTTTGGAAAAACGGATATTTATAGGTTTTTTGTTCTATGTTTTCCGGTATCAGCTTTTATATGAACTGACTAGAATTTATGAATTGAAAGAACTTTTGGGAAAGTTTTTTATTCATCTGTGTGACGACGCAATCGCAATTTATAATCATTTCACTGTCGATTCGAAACTTAATCGATTGAATGTCAAACAAATATTATAATTATTTGTACGATACTTTATGAGTTGTCATGTGATTCAAGAGTTGTTCGTGGCTGTGATGGTCAAACACAAACATGAGTTACGAGTATATTATTTGTTCTTCGTAACCAATTGTTGAAACTACTTCATGTTGGAATTTCAGATCGCACACTAGGTGTCAGAGTTTATACCCGCCATACTGGATTAAAGAACGAAATATAAGATGTGTAACGAATACTTAAATATTGAATCCCTCTGTCTTTACGATATTGTTAAGTAACGTAACGTTGGTGTCTTCAGCAATTTTTTTGGGCGTGTTGTATTATACACACATTTAAAGAAAAGTATTTGTACAGAAAATTATCTTAATATCATATAGATATTAAATAAATTTTAACAAGTTCTACTGGTGTTATACTATACTCTAAAAGAGACAATTTTAAATATGTAATTTTAAAATAAAAAGTTTTAGTAGTAAGGACTGTAGGTAACGTTGACATTCAAAATGAGTGAGTTGGTTATTTACGAAAATATTAATATTGTTTTGGTGGTGATTCAGATATTTATATTTGTTTATTTTTTAGCAAACCATGCGTTTTTTGGTTATAAAATAATTACTGTAATATATTAACCATGTTATTTTTAACTTAACTGCCTTTTGTTGTGTTAATTATGGTGTATTGATTTTTATTTAATACGTGTTTTAAAATCTTGTCGACATTCCATGGCTCCACTAAGCCGAGTTAATATTTTAAAATATTCATTTATATTTAATTTATTAGAGTTTATACCAAAGGAATGATAATATGTTATCGATAAATATTTACTAGCGAGTAAGCATAACATTTTTAAAAATAAGTATTTGGGTGGACTGTTAGTATTTATGTAATGTGATAAACCTTTCGGAACATTATATATTTTATCATTTCTTATCTTAAAATCATATATAATATGTAATACAAATGGCGTAGAAAAGATTCGGATATAATGTGTGATCAAAATGTTTAAATACCATGAGTATATTGAAGCATATTATTATACTAATATATTTCTATTATAATTATAGTAAGAGCATTATTAGTATTTTTTCTGATTGTAATAAAGTTGTCTTTTAATATCAAATTTCGTGTTTAAATTAATTGTAGATAAACTAACATTAACACATTTTTTAGTGCATAAGATACATATATTATTTACTTTTTCTAAGCCAGAATTAATTTTGAAACCAGATCCCTAAGGGTAGTAGTTTCACCTACATGTGTCATTGTGAGAGTTCTCCAGGAAACATGAGATGGCGCTGTGTTAAACAAAACTATAAAACGAAAGCTGCCATTGTTACAGTTGATGGTATCATTATAAAAATGAAGGACACTCACAACCACTGTTCAATTAAATCAAATATAGTTTTTGGTCTGGAAGCAACTTAGTAAATTTCAGTTTACCTTTGATAAATCCGAGTCGAATATCAGTGAAACTAAATCGGTATATTTTCCCTAGGTGCTGCATTATCCAAGCCAGAGTTTTACCTGATAATGTCACAAAGAGGCAGGTTCTTGGTTCTGAGGAACGGCTTCAAATATGACGAGAAGAGAAAAAACAAGAATGGTTCAACAGTTTGGAGATGCGTCAATAGAAAAGTGTGTCGAGCGTCTCTGATTCTACGTCTACAGACAACTTGATTGTGAAGGAATGTAAACATAGATGTCAACCAGATGTGCTCTTAGACGTATCCAGTACAGAAGAAGCGTGTAGAGACGATATAGATACTTGTAGTAAAGTCGCAGGGAGTAAGGATGTCATTACAGATACCGGGAGTAAAGAAGATGAATTATTAGCCGATTTATTTATTATTATTTATTTATTTATTGTTCACTTGCCCACAGCACTTACAGTTTCCCAAAGCGTGCTGTGGGCCAACCTTAAAAAAATATACTTATATTAAAATTAATCCCTATACCTAGACTTATAGTAAATTTTCCTATTATTACAAATAAATATACTACAACATTGTAATATAAATTTAAATTTCGAATGGAATATATCAAGATCTGGCATCTGTGCAAGCATGTCGTTAAGCAGACTGACAGCATGTGTTGTGGGAGCGTACCGCGCCGTGGCGGTGCGCACCACCCCGCACGGCATAGCCAGCGGGCGGCGCGGGCAGCATGCGCGCGCCGCACGCGCTCCCGCCGCCAGCGACAACCGGGATAGAACACTAGGATCGTCGATGGATCCGCGCAAGAGCTGGAAGTAATGCGATAGCAAACTGCATTTTCGCCTTACTTCCAACGCATACATACCTACCATACCATAGACGAAGAGAGACGGATACAGAAAAGGGTAGAAGCCGTATAACTTTTTGTACAAATATCTAGCAAACTTTCTTTGTACTTTTTCAATCATTTCTTTGTACTTCTCTTCATGCGGATCCCAGATTAGGGCGTTATACTCTAGTTTACTGCGCACCAAAGAGTAATACAGTACCATTATAGCCCCTCTGTCATGAAATCGTCCTGTTTGCCGTATCACAAATCCAAGAGCTTTAAAAGCACTATTGCATATATTTTCAATATGTAGATTAAATTTAAGCTCTGTATCTAATGTCACACCGAGATCTCTTATTCGTGAGACACGCTCCAGACTGACACCAGACACACAGTAGTTGTAAGTGAGGGGATCACGTAACATACATACAACCGATACATTGTTATAGTGCATAGTTGTCTATACAAGAGAATATAATGTTGGTAGGTTGTAAAATAGTTACAGTATGTTATTTTTTAATAGTTTAATTAAATGAAAATAAACGAATGTAGTGTTTTGCTATTACACCTGTTTTAACATTAACTTACTTAATTACTGCGAGTAAGTAAATAAATAGAGATGATATTTTATGTTGTGAACAGACTAGATGTAACTGTCAACAGGCAAACAACATATTCCACCGTCTCTAAATAACCTATTGAGAACATTATAAAACATCTAAAAACCTTCTTATTGCAGGTACATACCGACCTACCTTCCGTAAGCCCTCCTGCGCACATACCACACCGCAAAAATACAAATGCAGCACTATAGTTTTAAACACCATGTCCAACATCCGTAAAGATTACTATCAATATAGCAAGAAAATAGACCGCAATAATTTTATACTGAATATCCTATTACCTAAACCAGTGAAAATAAACTTTCTAAAAACCAGGAAAACTTCGGCCACAGATTTTTCTATCAAGAGCGAATATTTTGTTCCACATTTTAAGACTGGAAAGCTTATCACTTAGCTTAGCTTTAAGTTTGTCAAGAAACCTTCTTCTAAATTTTGAATATTTAACAATTAAATGTTGTCTTGGTGCTGAGAAGGAATGTTTATTTGCTTGTCTTATATACAATTTTCCAGGTTTTTTGAAGCGCGCAAGTAGAAGAAGCTGCGTGTTATTTTATTAATGTGCTAATCATTTATTTCAGTAATATGGGTGAAGAATTCGAGCGGGAAACAAGTAGCTTTAATTGATGGTTATTCGTTTTATAATAACAGTTATACTCCGAATGTGTGTCGGTTGGTATGTACCCGACATAATGTGTGCAGAGCAAGAGTCGTGCTCGACCAGGACGGCGTGGTGAAGTCTGCGCAATTGCAGCACACACATCAACCTGCTAAATACACGATAGTTAAAGGAGTTTATATGAGAATATGAATTAATCCAACTTTCTTACTCATCTTAATGGTATAATATACAAAAAAAAGTTTGTGTTCTGCCATTGGCAGATTCTTTGGCATTCTTATGTTTTACGGATAAATGTTAAAACTACTTTCACGATACTACTGCAATTATACAATACTTGAAGATAACAGAATTTTTAACTTTTTTTCTATTTTTTAAAATCAAATTTGGCTATTGGTTCCGGATTGTGTTAATTTTCATAACAATACCATTACGTAAATGCGTTTGTTGGTTTCCATATCACGCCAATACAGTACCACGGCTTATAGTGGTTTTATATGGTGCTCGTATAGAGACCCGAAGGTAACATATACTTTTTATCGCGTAATCACGTGAGCGTCATTGATGACTATCATAAATATGACATGACATATCACAAACAATACTCACAAGGTGTTTCTGTTATTTTCAGTACAGTGGGTTAAGAATCACGCAGGAAGACTAATAGCTATTTTAAACGGATACACATTTAATAATAACTCTAGCAGTCAGAAGACGATGCGACTTAAATGTACCAGAAATAATATATGTAATGCAACTATATCTATGAAAAAAGACGGACAAATTATATGGGCTCGTCTAAATCACAATCATAAACCCTTACCATACAAAATTATCAATGGAGTTTTCTTCAAAAACTAACCGAAGTTTTTATATAATTATAATTGTATAGGTATACATGAATTGTACCAATGTATACGTGTTTTTGTAAATAAAGTATCGAACGTATGATTGTTTTTGTTTTCAAATTATCTTTATTTGCATAAATTCTTATTCTAATGTACAATTACAAGTGTATATTATAAAATCCTAGTAGTATATTGCAATCATATGGTGTATTCTTTAAGTAGGTATACTCATAAAAGAATTTATATAAATGTAAATTAAATTTTCGTATTTATACTATTAGACACTATTGATATATGAAAGTAACTTAATAATTTAGGTGTATGTAAGCCTATTTTAGATTGCATTACATTTAACAACATGGTTATCGTAACAAATACAGTGGCAAGCCAATTCGGGGGTAGATGACAATTTTAACTCCGATCGTCCAGTAAACAACAAGAACGTAGGTAGCATAAAGTGGCTCACACCCAGGCACATTCAAACCGAGAGCGTTTGGTCGCGCACGCCGTTCACACCCGATACCCGCGGTAATACGGGCGAGTACGGCGCGCACGACCGCCGCGCTCGGCCCGAGCGCGGCGTAGGTATGACGCGGCCTATTCATCGCGAGCGGACAAAAGAAAATAGTGGTGAGGTAGTTTGTACCTGTTGTAAGTATCGATATATTTTATATTGTGAATTCTAGATTGACAAATATTTTTAATCAAGCTATTTTTGTGTTTTGGAATTTTATGTAGATAAAACAATTCGGATAATTTATAAATGAAAATATCTATTTTAGGCAGACCTATTTTCAAATGTAATTTGTGAAGGTTTGTTCGAAACGGTGTGTTGTAAGAGTATTTTAAGGCTTTATTTTGTATAACCTGTAGTTTATTTATATTGGATTTGCATGTGCTGCTCCAGACAGGGCAGGCATATGTAATACATGGTCGTACCAGGGTGCGGTAGATACGTAATTTAGTGTAACTACTCAAGCTGGAACGTCTATTCATTAAGGGTTTCAGGGCATTCAGCGCCTTGACTCCTTTAAGGCAGAGTTTTTGAGTATTAGCGGTCCAGTTAAGCTTTGTATCGAGGGTTATACCCAGATACTTAACTGTGCGGCTCCATGGAATAAAATGACTGCCTATTTTTAATTTGCGCAAAGGCAGACGTCTTTGTCTTGTGAATAAGATAGCCTCGGTTTTGGAGGTATTGATCTTTAACTTCCATTTATGGAAATATTCTAGCAAGCGTTCCAGTGCAAGCTGGAGGCGACCAATAATAAGATCAATATCAGCTGAGAACGTGTAGCATGCTGTGTCGTCGGCGAAACAGGCAATACTAGTGCGGGGTTGTATTGGAATGTCATTCAAATATAGCAAAAATAAGTACGGCCCTAATATGGAGCCTTGTGGCACACCAGCAGGTACAGGCATGGTTTGCGAAATGTTTGTATCAACATGGACGTTAAATTTGCGATTTTTTAGATAAGAGTTAACAAGTGCCACAAGTGGCAGTGGAATTTGGATAGAGACTAGCTTATGTAAGAGTGCCTTGTGCCAAACGCTGTCAAAGGCTTTCTCGATGTCAAGAAGGAGCATCCCGGTTGACATTTTAAGGTTAAGGTTATGTGCCACCGTGTCAGCCACTCTCGCGAGCTGCTGAACCGTGGAATGACCCTCTCGAAAGCCTAATTGCTCATTTATAAGAAGGTGGCTGGAAGCTTTTAAGAGTTGCCGGTATATCACCTTCTCAAAAAGTTTTCCTAGACACGGGAGAAGGCTAATTGGACGGTAACTGGTGGGGTCTGATGGGTCTTTACCAGGTTTATGGATGGCAATTACCTTTGCAGCCTTCCACGAGTCTGGAAAGTAATTTAAACTTAGGCAAGCATTAAAGATTTTTGTTATTAGCACCAAGCATTTACGTGAGGCATTTTTTATTAGTATGTTTGCTATATTATCCACACCAGGAGCTTTGCGAGTTTTCAATTTTAAAATGTATTTTTTAATCTCAGAAGGGTGGACCATGGCGCAACCTTGGGTAACTATGGAGGAATCATTAAGGGTTTCGATTGTCTTGTTAACGACTGTGTCTTCGCTACTATGCCAGTCATGGGTTAGGTTAGTTAGGTATAGTTTTGTTAAATCCATTATTTTAAGGCTGTGCTCGTAACAACTTACCAGAAACATCCCCTTTACAGGCGCAAGTTTGGATCAGTTACTAATGTGTACTGGTGGAATAGAAGCGAAGCACAGCGTTAAAAACCGTTTCTCATTCTGTCATTTTTTAAAAATATATAAAAAAAAACTGGATCCCATTTCCCGCAGTCTGAAATGGACTGTCAAAATAGCCTGAACACATTGTAAGGGAAGTTTTTTTTTCAGTGCAATGGGTTACGAATGAAAAAGGAAAGAGGCTGGCTCTCCTTAACGGGTACACTTTTTACGACCACAGCCACAACAACAAGACAATGCGGCTCCTGTGCACGGCGCATCCGAAGTGCAAAGCTAGGTTCTCAGTGCATGCAGACGGACTCGTCGCCAAGGCACACATACATCATAACCACAAAGCTCGTAATCTTAAAATCTTTCGCGGGGTTTGTTATAAGTTTTGACCCCCTGAAACAATTAAAACGTTGAATGTTTGCCAAATTGATATTTTGTGTTTGTAACTTAGTTTGTACAGGACAAAATTCGGCATGTTACAAAAAAGTTAAAGAGACATGTCCATCTTTTTTTTAAATAAAATAACTTAAATGCAGCCCTAAGTTACCTAAACGAATGCACTTGTAATAAATAAATAAGTTAAAATATTTACTAAAGTGAGTTCAATATGTATGAGACTTATTAATTGTACTTTATACTAATATGTATTTAAATGAGCTCCGCCACATATTCTTTGTAAACTTTATAGATGCAACATTTGTTTTTAGTGCGATGGTATACAAACCCAAGAGGAAAGAAGCTGGCTCTTGTGAATGGACATACCTTCTATATCCGGAGCAACGGGATTGACGTGATGAGGTTAACGTGCACTCGCTACCCGAAGTGTAAAGCTCGCTTTATGATCAGATCTGATGGACTCATGAAAAACGCCAATCTGAATCATACCCATGAAGGTCCGCAGTATAGACTTAACAACGGTGTTTATTATAAACTTTGAAATCAGTATGTACGTTTATGTTCGCATTACATTTCCTCTAAATATCAAGATGTTATTACATACTGATAAAAAAAATTGTCCCAACAAAATATTCAAATTAAAGAAACGCTTATGTTTTTAAGTTTACTTTTTTTTCGCTTTGAGTTTTTAAAAGTTTTACAAAATAATTTCCACCAATAGTATAAGTAGCATCGTTTCATATCGATCCTGCATGTACATATGTATATGTGATCCATACGGTTTGCACCACTTCTGTAATCCAGTAATTTGTATAACCTTAACTTTTGAAACCTCAATCTAAACGTTGGAAGTATCAACTTAAAAGTAGTGCAAATCTAACATTTATTTATATATATATAAATAAATGTAAATCTTCCTTAAATCATTACAGTATTTTTATTGACTAATCTCTAATTCACAGTGCAATGGCTCGTTAATTCAAGAGGGAAAGTTCTGGCATTTTTGAACAATTACACTTTTTACAAACAGAAGAGTAGTACTGCGACGATCGCGTACTTCGCTTGCACCAGACATCCGAAGTGTAAGGCGCGCATTACTATTAAATATGACGAAGTCGTGACAAAGGCATCATTGAAACATAACCACAAACCTCCGTCGTGTCGTGTCATTAACGGTGTTTATTATAAAGTCTAGCGATTGCATTAAATACAATTAAATTTATTAATTTTCTGCCTGTTTCGTTTCATTTAACCCTCAACTAAATGAAGTGTGCTATATTCTTTTACTAGCGTCAACTTCTTTCTGGAAACAGGATCTTTTATAATTGGACCACGAAGATACAGGCTAACGCCTAGTTTGGGGTCTATAGTTAACACTAGTATTGTATTGTAAGTTAAACAAAATATAAATATTGTAATGTGTAGGTGTAGTTTTCAAATGGCAAATAAACATATTTTTACTTTACTTTACTTATAGGTTTGACATGTCTTTGTATCAGTCTATTTATATGTCAGTCTGAGACAACTTTAGCTCCCAAATGGATAGACTAATTTTGATTAATATTTTACAGTGCAATGGGTTATCAGCGCAAGAGGGAAAAAATTGGCTACTATGCGCGGATACACATTTTATAACGATAGTAATGGTCCTAACGTAATATATCTACGTTGCACAACACATTCAAAGTGTAAAGCTCGCTTCAGCATAAAGTCCGACGGAACGATGAAGATAACCAACTTGCAGCACACTCACGACCCGCCGAACTTCAGAATTTTTAATGGAGTATTACATAAATTTTAAATATAATTAAACAGTTTGATAAAATGAAGGACCTTTTCATCTTTTTTATTTTTAGCTGTTACTTTTACCCTTTCTTACTGTGTAGACTCTTTACTCCCCATTCATAGGTGGGTAAAAAGATTATGAGATTATGTCATTGTCACTCAACAAAAATGAGGTGTGTCATAAGTTAAACTCGTCTGTGTAACTGTTTATGTATGTATGAGATAATATTAGCTCCCAAATGGATAGACTAATTTTGATAAATATCTTACAGTGCAATGGGTTACCAGCGCAAGAGGGAAAAAATTGGCTATTATGCGCGGATACACATTTTATAACGAAAGTAATAGTCCTAACGTAATGTATCTACGTTGCACAACACATAGAAAATGTAAAGCACGCTTCAGCATAAAGTCCGACGGAACGATGAAGATAACCAACTTGCAGCACACTCACGACCCGCCGAATTATAGAATTGGTGATGGAATATACTACAAAATTTAAATAAAACTAAATAGTTAAAAAAAACCTATTTATCGTTTTATTTTTTCTGGTTTTGTTATCTTTTCTCATTTGTATGATCTTCTATGTAGATTTATATATTTGATATTGTATTGCTAAAATGTTTGATTAGTACATTAGTGAAAGATTAATGGGTTCATGTGTAAATGTGACTGAGCCGTTGATTACTTGTTGTACCAAAAGAGTTATTTAATTTATTTCTTCCTGTTTGTTACTTGCAGTACTATGGGTGCACAACAGACAAGGAAAAATGCTTGCCTTAGTGAATGGCTTCTCGTTTTACAAGAACAGCAGCGATAGCGCGAGCAATGTGCGGTGGAGGTGCACCAGGAGCCCCAATTGTAACGCGAGGTTTCTACTGTCGAGAGAGGGGCTCATAGTGAAGGCTATGATGTCTCATTGCCACGGACCTCCGCGGTACAAGATTATTGGTGGAATCTATTTCAAAATCTAGCAGCTATCTCCTAGTAAGTAGTAAGCCCGCCTTTGGGACAAACAAACTTTATGTAAGTAGTAATATCACCGCTAAGACGTGATTTTCGTACAAATACTTACTTGTAGTTTGTATATCAAGATAGTAAATAAAGATTCATAAAATGTATGAGTAAACTATATATACGAATATTTTGTGTTATATAGCTGTTGGCGATGAGCGCTTCTGTCGGAACAAGTTGTTCAACGATCTCTTGCGTGATAGCTAACTTTTATTTGTGAATGTTAATGTGTATTTATTTATAAAGCAATTTCTTATTGCAATATATTTTTTTAAATTACATTTCATTATTATTTTTACTAATGAACATTGCGCACATATAGGCCTTAGGACTATACAACATAATTGAATAATACGGCATGCACACACAAAGTAAAGAATGAACACATTATCTTTCAGCGACATTTTTCATGAACAGCAAAGGCAATCCTATAGCGATAGTGAACAAGTTCTGTTTCTACCGATCCAAGTGTACAAAGTCGAGTCAGACCTGGGTCTGCAGTCGGAAGACGGCCACAGGCTGCAAGGCGAGCTTCGTCATATCTGGGGACGGCTCCGCGGCGGTGCACAAAGCACTGCAACACACGCACGCGCCACCCAAGTACGACATCATTGACGGAGTGTTTCACTCCTATTATAGCAAATATAAGAAACAGTCGCAACTGTAAACCACGTCCTTGCAGACCAAGATTCCTAAAGTACACTGTTCTTGTGATAAGATATGGGTTCTAATAAAACCTGCAATAATTGACTTTTATGAGTAATCATTTTCCAGTGACATTAGTGATTATCGAAGATATAATCATGTTGCGCAGTGACGAATATTGCAGTGACAAGGATACTCAAAACTTATGTGTCAGAATCACTCTAAGTAATATTAAATAGATAATAAAATCAGTGAGTACATTATTTTTTGCATGTTTGATTTTTTGCTATCAATTTATCATCCGATTTAGATGAAATATGGCGCGGAGAAAGATTAGATGCTGTTGAGACCTTACACCGTAAATTTTTATACTAATATTAATGTACTGTTGTTTATTTCCAGTTTCATTTGTAAGAACGATGAAAGGAAAAAGAATTGCAATGATCAACAACTATACGTATTACTTCCAACTGAGGACGAAGTCCACTCTGCATTGGAAGTGCACTACGTACCCTCGCTGCAAGGCGCGACTCAAAACGTCTCTAGTGGGACAAATCTTGGATGCAAATATCCAGCACTGCCACGAGTATCCATCGCATACTGTACGAGATGGAGTCATCTTTAGGATTTAAGAACTAGCAGTTACGGCAGCATATACATTTAAACGGGAATAAGGTTAAAGATCACAGCAAGTAACTGTTAAAATTATTAGTTGTTGTGGAGTCTCGGGCTTTAGAACAAATAACACAATATTTATAGTATTGCTTATAGATTCCTTTAGAAACTTACTTATGAGTTTTAGTTTGAGGATAAGTAAATATGTAATCTTGTCTATTTTGTTCTTTGATTTCACGTTCATGTCTCCAATAGGACTAAACAATATTATACAAATTTAATTATACAATGTGAACAATGAAACGACTGGTAATTTAATTATTATCTCCCTTTTCAGTAAAATTCGTGACGCAGAGATCGGGCAAGGAGCGAGCTGTTTGGAAAAACTACACATTTTACATCGGAGTGAGAAACAAAACTACAATAAGATGGCACTGTACTCTGTATCCCAAATGTAAAGCGAGGTTCACACTCAACACTGATGATGGCAAGATGATAAGATCCAACCCAAGACACTGCCACCCTCCGCCGCGGTTTAGAATCATTGACGGAGTGTTTTGTAAAACTACTTTACACAAACGGAGAAACCCAAGAGTATTTTTTCCAAAACATGAATAGATTAGGTATATCATAAACAGGTCCCATGATTATTAATTGTTTCTACTAATTACAGTTGTATTTCTGTTTTAGGATTGCAGGCGCATCTGCTAATTGATTGTGTTGTATTAATTTATTTGAGAATCTTTTCTTGGGTATAGTAGTAAGAAAGAAAAAAGAAGAAGAAATAAGAAATAGTTATTACGTAGGAGTGCGTTAGTGTATGAGTAAAAATATGCATACGAATATGAGTTTATGTACCATTTGAGAGGTGCAGTGTTTACGAAATCCTTTTATTAATTAACTTATATTATAAGCGTTAATGTTTAGGTAACTTAAATAAATAAATATTTTTATCTCAGACACAGTTTGTATTTTCCTGATTCAAAAATATTAATTCATGTCCAATCTTACGTAAATACTTAATAAATTAATCCTGACAAAAGATTCAAACAATATGTCTTTTTTTAACTAATTTGCATTTATCACACGTCAATGTATGCTATTCTCTTTCTACAACGTTGAATATGATTTTCTTGTTTTAGTAAAGTATGTGCTGCAGAAGTCCGGCAAGGCTCGCGCAGTGTGGCACAACTACACCTTCTACATCGGCACCCGCAACAAGAGCACTACTGTGTGGCAATGTACCTTGTACCCCAAGTGCCGCGCGAGGTTCACTCTCAACATAGACGGTGTGATGATACGACACAACGCCGTGCACACTCACGCACCGCCTCGGTTCAAAATCATAGACGGCGTCTTTTTTAAACTTTAATTAGTTACATTCAATATGCCGTTGGGCCACGGATAAAGTATAGAGAATTTGTACATACTGTACATAGTGAAGGTTGATGCAGTCGGTTGCCTTGTCATTCAGTATTGTACATATACCTAACGTAATAGTAACAGCTTTGTTCTGTTCATGTGTTGCGCAGCTGGAGTTCATTGTGATAGGAAATATGTAGCTGTATATACATTTGTTTCTCTGTAATAAACTAGATTAAGATTCAATTTACACAAAAATATTGGGAGATTTTTCGGTATAAAGCCTGGAAGAGATCACTCAAGGTGATAAGGCCGCCCACTTGTGCATTCTTTTATAGTTTAAGCATCTCATATTGTAATTTATTTTTGGTGTGCATAATGAAGTAATATTGTATTGTATTGTATTGTATAAAATATATCATCTCTATTCAATTAATTCTGCTTGAGAAGCCTTGTTCCTAAGGCAAAAACTTAATCTTTTAAGTATAATGTGATTGTTAATTTAGTAAAAAAAAGTTCTTATTGAACAGTTCGTTCTGTTCTAATATATTTATTTAATTTTAAACTATGAATAAAATTATAAAATTCCTGAATTTTACAAAGTTAATTATTTGTGTCACTTACCTATCCTAAAACGTAAAACGATTTGTCACTTATCCTTCCAATAATTTGTTTTATTAATCTGTTTTTTTTAAAGCAACATTTCGGGAATACCTTTAGCAATAAATAATGACTAATTATACTATTTTAAAAGGCAATTACAATCCTCCTGTAGGGCCAGGTGTACTCATCACTGCGACGGGAAAACTATGAAAAAATCCAATTTAGTCCATGCTCAGGTGACTACACCGTACTTATGCTGAAATAAATGGAATGTTCGTGAAACTAGAACAGAGAAACAACCACGATACTAATATACGAAGCAACCACACTTACGAGATAATTTAAATTCGTAAAATGGAGTTTTAATGCAAAAAAAATAACAGCGAAATCGTTCCATTTGTTCGATCTAAAATGATGCAAAATTCTGCCACTGGCCAAAATACCCTGAATAAAATTATTTACTAACAAAAATAATCTGTTTGTTTAAATGTTGTATAAAATTTGTGCTATTTTAGGTAAGTACATATTTTTATATAAAACAGCTTTTTAATGTTATATATTATAAATTACAACTAAATTATATAACTCGTGTCCCGCTGAATAATTTTCATTACTTAGAAAGGGTTCCACCGACTACCAAGGCTTTTCCAGCGAAGCCTTGTCGCGTCTGCACCAGAAATAAAAAAAGAAAGGAGTCATCTTTCGTTTGTGCCACTTGTCCGGAAAAACCTGCCTTGTGTGTAGTCAACTGTTTTTACACCATACTGATGCTCGCTTTACATAATTATATAAAAAATATACATACCTACTAACAATATCTATGTAATCAACAATTATTTATCAATGTGATTAGCTGTAAAAGTAATGTTTGATCTCATGACGATCTCGTACTATAAGTAATCATTGTAAATGACGTGAATTTTGTACCAAAGAATTTGTATCTTGATTTTTTTACATATTAAAGTATTTTTTTACGTTATGTTTTATTAGAGATGTAAATAAATTAAAAACCTCGTTTCAGGAGGCCTAGTAACACCAGCTCCCGTTTAAAGTGCTACTTGCCTGTATCTCTCAGTTGACCCCTAGCCACCTAGTAGGCATTCAATGTACTAACGTGGTGTAAGTAATATATAATATACTCGTATCTATAAGTAGCGGCGCTCAATCACTACGAGTATTTGTAGCTATAATGTTACTTTGAAGGTCTATACATATAATTATGCTGAAGAGGGTATAAAAAATACTTTACCTTTATCCTGAAATAATGCGAGCCAAGCCGCAGGTGTCCGCTAGTAATATATAAAATTGAAATTGATAAAATATTTGTTTTGTGCCTTTTAATAAAATCATTATAAAGTATTTTATTTTTGTTTCCGTTTGTTTTTACAAGAACCAAGCCGGAAAAGATATAGCTCTAGTGGACGGGCATCCTTACTACTGTAAGAGATCGAGAGCAAATACTCACAGTTGGTTCTGCACCAGAGGCATGCCTGGACGGGCGCGGTTTGTTCTGCGAAATGATGGGACTATGGAAAGCTCTCATTTGGAACACGTGCATGAGCGTCGTATGTACACAATCATCAAGGAACATATTACAAATGTTAGAAACGCAATATTGTCGTAACACGTTGGAGAGGAGATGTGATTAATAAATTTTGGAAACTTGTAAACAACTTATTGAGTTTATTTATCATAAAAGTGGGAGTTATTCTTAGCGTTAGATCACATTGTGGTTTCAACCTCACCTACTTCACTGTCTGTCCAACGAGGCAGACGTAACAACGGCGAGAATATGTAATTTGTAATACATATTGAATATAATCGGAGAGTAATTAACTATTAACTGGGTATCTGTTCTGAGAGAAAAAATAAGCTGAGAGTAATAAAAAAGTAATGCACTACTAATATTAAGTGTACGTAGGTAAGTTAATAGTTAAAATGTCTTCAATAGTGTTGAAACGGGCAATACTATTTTTTAACTTCAACAGCCAAGTATTTCAATACTTTAACTTATGTTGTGGTTTTAATTGTAGCTCAGCTAGCGGAGGCAATCGCAAACGATTACCAATGTTAAGCAAAGGTCGACGCGGTCAGTACGCGGATGGGTGACTTAAAAGTGGCATTCCATTATGGGCGTTTCCGTGAGTCGGATGGCACGGTAAATTGTAGATCCTGGCTGTTGGCACGGCAGTCATTAAGTCATGTCAGATGCCTTATAGGCTTGATAAACTCGCGACCCCAGAGTTAATAGAACCAGTCTCGTTCAATGAGAAGAAGAACAAATTGTTGGTTTTTTATTTTGATTTAAATATTAATGTAAATTAATTTTCAAATTCTATAAATGTTTCAGTGCAGGTCGTCAAAGACAATGCTAGCAGTGTCGTGGCACTCCTGAATGGACACACTTACTACTACCACCGGGCGACCAGCAGTACGGTCGCGTGGCGATGCACTAGGAAACAGACTTGCAGAGCCAGGATCACTCAAGATATCCACGGCAAGATTAAGAAACTCAGCGGCAACCATACTCACAAACCATTAATTTATAGAATCGTTAATGGAATAATTCTACGATAAAAAGTAAAGTTAATATTCAACTAATTTTTATTTTTCACTGTTAGTTTAAAGTATCTGCCGTACTTGTACAGCAAAGTGGCCATTTTGCTGCACCACGAGTATAGTTTCAGATAGAGACGAATAAAACAATTTTATTGCGACGTGGTAATATATAATCAAATCAATTATTAAATGTAATTTCATATGTGTTCTGTCGTAATGTGTATTTTTTACTAATAATAAATCCGTTGCTTTCCTTTCAGTTGTATATTGCGACCAGTCTAACGGACACAAGGTGGCCATTATTGATGGCTATCCATACTACCTCCATCGACAATGTAAGACTACTCAGAACTGGTTGTGTAATAAAACTAAAAGTAAACAGTGTCCAGCCAAGTTTACGATGTACCTCCACGGAGGTTTCAAGCACTCTTACACGATACAAAATCATGCACCGTCTACTTATAGAATTGTAAACGGTTTTTACATTTAAGTGTAAATGGAACGAAACAAATGAACGTTCAATTATAACAAAGTTCTATGTAAACTTTAACGTACTTATACATTTATATTATAACACATGATATACACAATTATGCTTGTATATTCATTTGTAAAAAATGTTACGTGTATGTTTTACTTAAAATATACAGGAAGATGTGCCCAAAAGGTAAACCCTGAATATTTTTCTGTGTATTTGTAGCCGCCCTGCTTTAAGGACGGCTTTAGTACCATAAAGCAAAAAAATAAATTCTCGGCCCTCGAGAAAATGTATTTGAACAGCTGTTTTTTTCGAGAATTTCCATTATTAAAGCCGCTCTTAAAATGTTGTACGTTAGTTACCCTGTATGTTATTACCATCATATCTGTCGGTAAAGTTATACAAGCAACCCACTTAAGTAACTGAAGTAGGGCGTGTCGGCTAAGAGCGGCGGTACTCACGGAGCGTTTTTTTCCCACGCCCGCCGCGGTCGCGGTATCGAGTTTAATTTTCAAAACTCACGAAACCGGAGTTTTGTGCGATCCCTGTGTCCCTGTGCGGCGGCTGCGATTTTCACCCGCAAACCTGGCGGTTGATTATCGCAAGAAGGGCCTTCGCCGGACGCTGATCGAAGAACGCGCGGGTGGAACCCGCCGCGGCTGCGGGACAGCGAGCCGCGCCCGCTTGTACAAGATGCCCGCGGGTGCAGCGGTAGCCGCGAACAATCGCAACCGCCGCGGGCGTAAAACGCGTCGTGAAATGTGCTTGAGTTTTTTTACATGCATATCTGTACTGTACAAGACTGCGGGCCCGCAACCGCGACTTGAACTTACGAAAACTTGAATAAAACATGAAATTCAGCCTAAAAATCCTTGAAAATAAACAATACGTTTTACTGGTTTAACAGTTGCATTAGCAGTGTGCCGGAGCAATTAGAGATAAAAGAAGCCTCCGTATTTATCCAAGGTACACAAGAGACTACAACTAACAGATACAATCTATCTCCATACCAAGTTCCATCCTAATCGTTGCAGTGGCTTGAATGTGAAGAGGATCAAACCTACTCAATCATCAACCAACTACCACCTTTTGTTTCTAAAAAAACTTATATTTTTTTATTTTTTTTAGAAAAGACTGCAGCGTCTTGCCAAATGCTACCATCGCTGCGTCACCGGACGATTAATTTTATTTCACTTTTCTTTCCAGTTACATTTGCCAAAAATTCAAGAGGAACCCAACTGGTTGTTATGAACAATTACACGTTTTACATGCGTAGAAATAAAACGAATGTCAATTGGTGTTGTACTAATAACAAGAAATGCTTCGACAAGTTTAGAACGGATGCCGACAAAAATTACGTATACGATGGAGACTTCTCACATAATCATGATCCGCCCAAATTTACGATAAAGAATGGAATTTATCGTAAAATTCGGTAGCCAGTTGTGTGTGAAGTTTCTAATACACACACAGACATACAATAAAACACATTTCCTTTTTTAGGGTTCCGTACCTCAAAAGGAAAAAACGGAACCCTTATAGGATCACTTTGTTGTCCGTCTGTCCGTCCGTCCGTCCGTCTGTCAAGACCCTTTTTCTCAGGAACGCGTAAAGGTATGAAGCTGAAATTTATATCAATTACTCAGGTCTACTGTCCCTTGAAGCTGTGAAAAAATTAAACTTCTAAGCCAACGCAATCAAAAGATACAGCCATTTATGCCGCAAATTTTCGACACTTGCAAGGGAATCAAAACCTACAGGGTGCTTCCCGTGAACTCAGAATCTTGAAATTTGGTACGAAGCAACGTCTTATAGCATAGATAAAGGAAAAATTACGAAAACCATAAATTTTACGGAACCCTCGGTGCGCGAGTCCGACTCGCACTTGGCCGGTTTTTTTGTAGTTTGCAGAATCATGATTGTTTGATTGTACCTATATACTTTATTTTACGAACTCCATCAATCGATGTTTTTTCTTTAAATTACAGTTGTTCAATTATTGCTATAAGAATTACATTATTTTTTCTACATTACCAAACTTACATACATGTACCTCAATATACGAGCATCAAAGTTATATTAAATTATTTATTAAAGTTTAAACGGGTTAATAATAACCTTGACAGACGACAAATATGAACAAATATTTTGAGGTTAAATAACTAAATAAAACGACATCATTTTATTTCAGTAATATTCGCCAAAAACTCAAAAGGAACGGAATTGGTTGTCGTGAAGAACTACTCGTATTACTTGCGTTGTTTTGGTAAATCCACAATAAATTGGTGTTGCACTAACAGCAAAAAATGTTTGGCCAGGCTTAGAACAGATATCGATAGGAAACGCATTATTGGCGGAAATTTCCTGCATATTCATGATCCTCCTAAATTTGAAATAAAGAAAGGAGTTTATCGTAAACTTGCTTATGGTCGACCTAGCGTCAAATATACGGGCACTACCTATTTCTAACATTTAGAATTTTACGCTCGGCTACCGATTCCAGCGGATAATTTGGCAGTTTTATTGCAATATCCGATTTTCAATTTCAATTTCTTTATTAGCATTAAATGTACCTATTTACATTTACCCTGTTCAGAGGGGAATTAGGGCGTTGCTAAGATTAAAACTAAATATTCTAAAATCAAAAACTTAATATAAAATTTCAAATCTTAAACTTAAACTAGTATGTATATCCGAAAATCCGAAATGTACAATAGGTATTCTAGTTGAATTTTAACTAGTTATCAAGTGCAAAATAAAGGTATATGATACATACTTTGCATTTAAAAAAATGAAATGTTGACCTAACGACAAATAAGGGACTTGTGACATTGTAAAGATATGTTATAATACGAGTAACTATGACTGCGGAGAGAGATAGATATTATTGATTGAATAACTTTGCATCGTCAAAGTTTGTTGTTTCTACGTTATTTCTTGATATTTATTTATGTCTATTAATAAACACATTCTAATTAATTCTTTGCTAATTATTATTTATATTATTTATGAAAATAAGATGCTGATGTATACGATGTGACAATCTAGCCATACTTTAGTATTTGAAGTAATCACACTTGGTGTCAGTGCATCTACAACGGACAAGCGTGTTGGTCAACGTCAGGCCCGAGTCTGGTTTCTTACGTCAATCTTTAAGTAATATAAAACAAGTAGAATACTTGACACTATTTATCTTAATAGTTTTTACTCGCTGAACGAGATTACCATTTTTAAAATAGTTCTTTTTCCCCATGCCTGCCAATTTATTAAACGTATTAATGACTAGTATTAAATTATTTACAAACAAATAAGACGTCTGTCTTTATGGTGTTCAAAGTGTAAGTTGCCGATTCAAAGAAATAAGTTTAACATACTTACATAATTGTACTTTTTCAGTTGAGTTCTTTACTAACTCTAAACCGCAACCTGCGTGCCGGTTGCGGTTCTGAATGGTTTACCTACTACATGGGGAGGCAGAACAAACGTACTTTATATTGGCGATGCACGCAGTCGGGACATTGCACGGCCAGATTTACAACACTTGCGTCATCACACCACACCATAATAAAACATCAATTAATACATGATCACTGTCCCCCCGATATGCAGTGATTGATGGAGTTTATCACAAAGTGTAGTTATATTTTCTTTTGCTTTGAATGGTCTTTACACTGAACAACGCAACGATAAACCATTTTTTTCTATTAATTTTTAAGTTTTATTTCAATTCATTAAATTGTACCGAAGGCTATTTGAGTACTCAATTGTATTATTCCTTTCTAAAATGTGAGTTAGTATACTAACGTTGTTTGCTTCTTGTTGTACAGATGTTCCTTGTTTCTAACGATGCTTTATACATTATTTTCAGTTCAGTTTATCCTCAACTCTCGCGGCAAGCAGCTGGCACTCATAGACGGCTTTACTTACTATCCTCATGTGTATAATAAAACCACTACTAACTGGGCATGCACATCTAACTGTCTCGCAAGATTCACAGTACGCCGGGACAACCAACAAATAGTGAAGGCGAAGTTAGATCATAATCATGAACGACCTACTTATAAAATTATTAACGGAGTTTGTTATAAAATAGGTTAGGTAATATAGTTTAACTCATAAGGATATGTGTATTATTTCTATTTTACATACGTAACTGCTTAACATCAGGCAAATTGTAGTCAAGCGAGTGTCTATCTCATGTAAAAAAAATAAGCAATGTCAGGCTCAAATCACAATAGTTTAATATAAATTTGGCGAAACATCGTTTTAAAACTTTTTTCAACGTTTGGTACCTATTTAATGAATAAGTTAAGAAGGTGTAAAGACCTATTGTCAACTATTTCGGAATGACTTAAAGCGATAAAGCCAGTTATGGAATCAGCTTATTTTATATTTTACTAGTGGGTGCTCGTGGCTTCGCTCGCTTTATGAAATAAAACCTGCATTCCCTATTTCTCCCCTTTAAAAGCGGCATTTCCAAAAATTCTTTCTTAGGGGATGCCTACGTCATAACATCTACCCTTATTCCAAATGTCAACCCAATCCGTCCAGTGGTTTGGGCTGTGTGTTTATAGATCACTATATCGGTCAGTCAGTCCTTTGACCGTTGAGTTTTATGTATATACTTTAATTTTTGTTGTGTGTTGCAATGAAGAGTTCATTTATTTGTATATTTTCTAGTGCAGTACGTCCGAAGTAAGAAAGGCAACAAGCTGGCGCTGTACCGAGGCTACTGTTACTACTGCATCGGCAAGTCGAGCCAGCTGCAACAGTGGCGCTGCACGCGCTCCGGCCGCCCCACTAACTGCACCGCCAGACTCTCCATCGCAGCGGATGACGGCCAGTGTGTGCTCAAAGCCATCAAGAAACATCTGCACAAACCCACGCCCTTCGATATTGTCGATGGCGTTTATTTGGGGAACAAGAACGCCGCGGCGCCGGTCGAGATTATCCTGAGAACCTAACGCAGTTAGGTAACTCTTGATATCAGTGTTTACGAATTAACTTATAACACACCTTAGACCCCACCGCTATCTCGTTGATAGTGAGATTTATTAAATGAAATTACGAAGTACTTCTAAAAATATGACTTATTCACTGGACTTTGTTATAAAAGCTATAAGTCTATCAAAGAATAAAAAAATAAGTTTAATTGAGTTTATTTTTATACTTATATTCCAGTAATTAATAGTCCTTGCGTCAGTTCTTGGACCACATTGTTCGATTGTGTCTTCAAGTGATCAGGTGATCAAATGTCCTTGTAAAAAATACCATTAAACATCGTTAAAAGCCAAACATAATATTATTAAATTGTATCTAGACAATAATTGCTGAATATCATTCGATGTATTAATCAATTACTTATTTTCTTTTAGCAATAACATATGTCCTGAACGCGAGACAGAAGCAGATAGCAATGTTGAACGGTTACACGTTTTACTGTTCCGCTAAAACCAATACAACAGTGCAATGGCAATGTACTATGAACGGTCAGCGATGCAGAGCGAGGTTCTCCACCCTGGCCGAGGACACACAGCTCATCGTGAAGTCGCAGCTGCAACACAACCACAACCCTCCGCAATACAGTATTGTTCATGGAATTTATTGTAAGATTTGAGAAATTTTCATCATGAAAAAACCTGGGCGCCCACGACAATGTATCTGCTCAGAACTCCCCCAACGAATTGATTATGAGAAGGGGTGACCCTCAATAATAAGGATTATGACTGTTGACGACGCGCACAATGCAAAAGTTACAAAAAAATATTAAGTTTAGTTTGGCTAATTTGGATACTACTAACGCCATCTATTGACAATGTACAGAGACATTATTGTGTCGGTAGTTGTGGTGTTGTTGGTGTGCTATAAAATAATTCCTGATTTCTCCAACCCAAGAGACTCATAGTGTTGTGCGGGACAAATGTGTGAAACGCGCCCAAATTCCTCATTTCATAGACTAAGTAGGAGGAGGAAGTAATGTATAAGATTTATAGATACTCTCTAAGTTAGCTTGCAGGCAGTTATATGCAACGTACCTATTTGTAGTTGCTGTTCATATCTACGCCGAGTGGTTGGTGATTAGGTAATTTCAAAGTATTCGCTTATATTAAATCAACCGGAGCAATGATCTCACAACATATTTAGTTCTTATTGGGTACACGCTCCATCTTACGCCATAGCTATTGCTTGCCATCAGGCAAACTATGGTCAAGTGCAAACCTGTTTTAGTTTAAATAGAAAAACGAGATTTTTGTGTAATTTTTTTACGCATGTAATGTAAAAACATTGTATTTGGAATTTAATAAAAACAGCGTGTTATTATAATATTTTTAGTCAATTTTATTTTCTCATTGTCATTTTTAAAGTTAAGACCATGTTTTTCATTTATAAGGTTTAGTACTTAACAAAATACTTAGGTACTTATATTTATTGGTATGAGCGTTTGAGTTTTTAAACTATAGTTTGTCGTAATCGTGCACCATACCTTACAATCCAAACACACAACTTCCCTAAAGCATGCTTTTCAACTCCATCGCAGTGCATCTAATCATGTGCTCAACATTTCCAGCCCAATGCGTGATCAACGCGAAAGGGAAGCCTTTACTGATCATTGACGGGTTCACATTCTATCTCCGGGGGCAGTTCACAGACACCCGGCAATGGGCTTGCACCAACCGCGGGGGACGGACCAAGTGTAAGGCTCGGCTAACAACGCAGGGGGCGGAGCACACAGTCATCAGGGCGAACCTGCAGCACTTCCACCCGAGACCCATGTACACTATCATGAATGGCATCTATCATAAACTTGGGAAATGATATCGTTTGTACTACACATGCATTTAAACTCTCATGGCAAGGACCATCTGTGCAGCACATACAGCTAATGTCTTGATATCATTATACGACTTATAACCCGATTTCAGGAAAGGCTAATTTAGCAGACGATTTTGTAGTGACTTGGAACTTTAGAATGTTTGTTTTGTCATATACCAGATACATACTCGTAGATAGAGTACTGCAAGTATGATTCAGGATCTATGTAATCTTGTAAATGGTGCCTATCATGAACTTAAAAATCATTTTGTTGATCTTAATAATCAGTCTTGTCTTGTTTATAAAATGAATCTAAATTTATACTAGGATTTAGAGTTAGATGAGTTTTTATTTTCATTAATTACAAATCAAGATAACCCATTAGGTATGTGTTTTTCTAACTATGTACACGTAATTTTATTCAGTGTTCTTTGCAACGACCGCCAACGGGACACCTATAACCGTCCTGGATGGATACACGTATTATATTCAATCGCAGTCATTCAACTCTGACAAGTGGACAATATGGTCATGTACTAATTGTATAAGTGACAGTGCCCATGTCAAGAGTAAATCTAAATTCGTCACTCACAAAGAGAATACTATAATTGTTAATGTCATTAGCACTTATCACCCAAGGTCTTCGGTAACATAATTAAATTAAAATGATAAATGGCTTAATATATAGTTTTATTTAATAAAATAAATTGTATGATGTAGTAAATAAATTTAGTTCAGTAATTTAAGAAAAGTAATAAAATAAAAATAGCCTTTATTTCCCTAGTTAAAAAGATTCACATTACATTTTTTGATGTCACTTTGTTCATTAAAATATTGTAATTTTTTTTTTATATTTTTTTTAACATTGTTAATTATAATGTCACTAATTAAAATGTCAAAAGGAATTTACGATGTTGAAATAGAAAATATTGACTTAGTAAGTAGTAGCAGTGAGCAGGTATTAAATCTGAAGTGGAACAAATATTGACGTCAAATTTTTACCAATAATCTGGGGATCATCCAACTCTGAACGTAGGCCTCATCCAACTCCTCCCCTCGTCAATGCAGTTTTAGTCCTTAATTTTCCCGCCACCAGCTCTATGTCACCTCTCCGTCGTCTGACAGGGCGTGCGCGTTCTCTTTGTCCATTTCGTGGTGTCTAGTGGCGAAAAGTCATGACTGTAATAATACCAAAAATATTTTCAGTCCAGTACGTAAGGAATATCAGAGGGAAACCCGCGGCAATAAAGGATGGTTACTCGTATTTTCTTCAAGCTGTTACTACAAAAACACACGATTGGGCCTGTACCTGCCTCGGAGGGACTACTCGATGTAAAGCCAGATTTGTAACTCTCAGAGAGGATAAAAGAATCGTCAAAGACACCCTGTATCATAATCACAAACCGCGTCCTTATACAATCTTGAAACGACCCCACCATAAGTGGCTGAGTATTACGTAAATTATAATTTGTCTCCTTTATACATTATTTAGTATTTTGTGCTTATGTGACGTATTTTTGAATGTGTTATGTGTATGCATCGTATTAATTTACAACTCAAATATACATATATAATTGTCAAAATACATTATTAAATTACTTTTGTTTGAATAACGTCCAATGATAAATAAGTAAAGTTGGAAAGTTAATAATTGTTTTTGTATTTTCATGTTGATTACGTCGCTTATGATTACGCTATTTTTACAATATAACTAATAAAGATGATCTCAGCAGTTGCCTTGTTAATTTAATAACAATAATCAATGACATGTAATTCGAAAAAAAAATATTCTTATGTTTATCTGTTTTCAGTTCGATATCTAATGAATGACAGAGGAAAACTAATGGCGATAAAGGATGGATTCACGTATTTTCTGCAAGCAAAAACTACCAACACTTATAACTGGGCGTGTACATGTAACGGCGGCAGAACCAGGTGTAAAGCTAGATTCGTCAGTCTGAAAGAGGACAAAGTTGTAACCAAAGCAAGATTATTTCATAATCATAAGCCTCCCACGTATAGAATCCTGAATGGCATCTATTATAAGTGGTAAATATAATGTTAGAAATCTATCAATTAAAAAAATTATATTATTTACATATTTTATGATTGTGAGTTTCTTATATCTGAATACTTTGTATTTATTTTTTATATTTAGAGTCCTATTATTTAAGAATTTGTATGAAATGATGCCGGGGATATTGCACGAAATATTAGATTTAATGAAGATTTAATTTTAAATTTGACTGATTTAATGCAACTTCTTTCCTATATTTTAAAAACACTTAGTTAAGGCTTTCGAGGTGATTACAAAAATAACCCTGGATGGTGATGGTAGGTACTATGTAGGGATTTATTTAAGATCTGATAGTGAGATTCCTATTTACTTACTCGTATGCACTATTTATATGCAAAGTTACATATGTGTGAGATGTGTAATGAAAACTATTAAGGTCACTCGGAGATGTGCTCTGAATGGCATTTATTATTTTCTAACTGGTGGTTGCTGTGTAATGTTTCATTACTGATTTTCTTAAGAAGACTATTATCTTATTTTAAGAATCATTTTTACTATCAATTTACTCTTAAAGACTTATTATAATTGTTATTGTAATTCCTTAATTTTTTTTAATTTAATTAAAACTTTCTCAAGTGCGTAGACAATTTTGTATTTCCACTTTGACTACGTTTTTGTGAACTAAGCCTACGATTAACTATTGTATTTTGTCCTGAACTAATTAGCTTGCTTACAGGAACTTAAAAACTAATAAAGAGTTTAACTGTGATTTTGACGCTTTACAAGTTGTTCGGGTGTTATGTATGTACATAAAATCTACTACCGTAAGAAGAGCGTCGTTTAGCTGAACGATTTTTTTCATATTATCTAAATCGGTGGAGTAGTTTAGAGATATGGATCATTCGTACATTTCCAGAAGAGTATAAAGGTTGCTGAGAGACGTTGGTTTAGCTATTAAAATTCCTACTTGTTACATTTTTGTTCGGTTATCTTTCATCATAATGCAAAAGATCAATATCGATATAAAGTACAGTTTTCAAGAAATCCGCAATAAAAGCATAGACTCAGGAAATTTAACACAAAATTAATAGGTTTATCATACTCAAATTCGATCCAATTTAGACAATATCGCCACCGTACAGGTCGATTTTAAAACCTTTTTATAAGTTATATTCTTAATATGTACAATATGTTTTCAGCGCGCTACTTGGTGAATGTTAGAGGAAAACCTTTGGCAATATTGAATGGATACACTTTTACTATTCAAGGTCAATTATCAAACACATTGAACTGGGCGTTTACTAACAACGGAGGAAGAACTAACTGTAAAGCCAGATATGTCGCTCTAAGAGCATGTAACACAATTGTTAAAGCCAATTTAAACCACAATCATTCGCCGCCGTCTTTCACAGTCATAAATGGCATATATCATAAGTTGTAATCCGATACCCTAATTTGCAAACCTACCAACTCCTCTGGAGCAAATTTTACAGGAAATACTTAAATGTTCGTAATAAATTTATTTTACGCAATAAAGAAAAACCAAAAATCCTGTTGGAAATGAAGCTTTTTATTTATCTAAAAATAGTTAAAAATCAGTTTTTTTTAGTCATTATTAGGTTTTATGGTGAAAAAAGGAGTTGTTAGATTTGGTTTAAGCAATAATTGAAACTAAAAATGGAGTTGTTTGGTTTGGTCTTTAATAATGGTTAATTTACACGAATAAAAATACTTAATTTTCATGAGGCAACGCATCGTAGTAAGCGTGGTAATCACGGGACATGGTTGATTTAAGTTGCTGAAGATCAGAAAATTTCTTTTTTGTGATTTTTTTCTTTCGTTGTATAATTTTTGGAGATCCTCCACTCGCACGGGGATAACTTGAGTTTTCCGTTGATTGAGGATCTTCCACTCCTCGCCAAACCGCAGCTTGTACAGTACATCCCCATTAGGTCTGTACTGCAGAGCTCTTATGTCAGTAACATGTAAAATAAACACTTGCTTTTTGTAAGCCCCCCAAATATCTTTGCCGGCAGTAGTGAGAAGGTAGTTTAGCAAATAATGATTATCATTATTTGCACTTCATTTTGAACGCCGCGGCGTCCAGTCAGTTCATGAGTAGGTAATGTGAAAAATCTGTTTCATATCTACATTAATCTCTTAATATTTTGTAAAGAGAAGAAAATGTGTTTTTTACAAAGTATCATAACTTCCTTTTTTTACTTATGATTTTTGTTAACCTAAATTGTATATGATACAATATAAAATTTTAATTTACAATTGTGATATAATATCAAATTATTATTTTTTAAAAGTCTATTAATATTTAATACGCCCGTGTCCCGGCGGGCCGCTCGCGCGGCGGCGCGCAGTCTGCGTGCTGTCGCGGCCCAGAACGAACGTTCTGAAGATGGATGTCATAACATCCGAAACGCGTAAACAATTTTACGTGATCTACACGTGAGTGAAAACCGTTTAGTTAATCTTTTGATAAAATGTCTCACGAAAGTTTTAATATTAAAATATCTAAATATTTCGTAATGAATTGTTTGTAATCGTTCCAGTGACGTACGTGGTAAACAAAAGAGGATCCCCTTTGGCGATTCTAAGGGAGTATACTTTTTAAATTAAACTTTTATTGGAAAATGAGCGAAAATAATCACGACCGGCAGGATTCGAAATACGCAGGTTCGAATCCTGCCGGTCGTGATTATTTTCGCTCATTTTCCAATAAAAGTTTAATTTAAAAACAACCATAGTGCAGGTTTAGCACTTAATAAATTAACTCATGAGTATACTTTTTGTCTCAATGGGTCTTCAGCGACAACAAACAGATGGCGCTGTACAAAAAATTGTGGATTAGTTCCTTGTAAAGCTAGTTTTACGACTGACAAATTATGCGGTATTTTAATAAAGTCGAATTATGAACATGAACACTTGCCGCCTGTCTTTAAAATTACAAATGGCGTCATACATAGGTCTCGTTTTCCTGACCCAATGTGACAGATAGTAAGCAAGTGTTAAATAGTAAGCAGACATTTCGACATATTAAACATTTCGTGAGACATTTAATCAATATATTAACTAAAGGTTTTCACTCACGTGTAATTCGCTTATGTTGTTTAAGCGTTTCGGATGTAATGACAGTGCATCATCAGAGCGTGCGTTCTGGGACCGCGGCAGCGCGCATACTCATCACATCATTACTATTCATTACATCCGAAACGTGTAAACAACATACACGAATTACACGTGAGTGAAAATCGTTTAGTTAACATGTTCACAATTTTTTGTTAGATTTTTCTTTTTTAATTTTAAGTTCTTTACATACGTGTATTTAAGGAGATTCAGTGATTTATCCACCTATTAAAATGTGCAGAATTGTAAGTCATTTCTTATAAATCGTTCATACATGTTGCTTTGTATCTTTGTTTCCTACCTTCCTACGTTAGCACGTTTTTGACGTTTATTTATTTTTTATAAAGTGCAATATTATTACTAATTATTGATGAATACTAAAAAAGTACATGTCAAATAATTTATTATGGTAGTCACGATACATTAATTTTATTAATACATTTAGAAACTGTGATTTATACGTACCTAGATACTGGTTTACGTGTTAGTGAGTAACATGGTTATCCAGAAGGGTAATTCCCTGGCAATCGTAGCAGGCTTCTCATTTTACAGTAATGACAGTTCAAGTGACAGAGCCAGGTGGAGGTGTACTGCAATTAGCAGATTGACCACTGCAAAGTATCGCTCGTAACCCAGTTCAAGTGACAGAGCCAGGTGGAGATGTACTGCAATTAGCAGATTGACCACTGCAAAGTATCGCTCGTAACCCAGTTCAAGTGACAGAGCCAGGTGGAGATGTACTGCAATTAGCAGATTGACCACTGCAAAGTATCGCTCGTAACCCAGTTCAAGTGACAGAGCCAGGTGGAGATGTACTGCAATTAGCAGATTGACCACTGCAAAGTATCGCTCGTAACCCAGTTCAAGTGACAGAGCCAGGTGGAGGTGTGCTGCAATTAGCAGACTGACCACTGCAAAGTATAGGTCGTAACCTCAAAAAAATTGGTGCTTTAATAAAAGGCCAAATGACACACCCATCCTGCTCCTTCTTATAAAGTTATAAGTGGTCTATATACTATGAGATTTAAGATATTTTTTCCTATTTACCGATGACTATCTGTTGTGTTTTTTTATCACTAGTTCACCTAAAGTGATAGGTACCTGAACTCTGTGGCTTAAGGTGGCATGCGTGTACTAGATTGAAACTAGTTTTCAAATGAAGCTTAAACTTCTATCGACGAATTGAATAACAATGTGTTTGAACTTATAGTGTTTCTACACGTATCGATGATCGGAATTCAATTTTATATGAATTCAAAGTATGTTACTAAAAGTATGTATGTGATAGCTATATAGCTATTTTATTTACTTTTAAGTCGCAACAAACATTTGATTTCAGTGACATATTTGGTTAACGGCACGGGTCATTCTATGGCGATTCTAGACGGTGACACGTTTGCCGTAATGGAGAATCAGCCGAAACATGAGATGGCGATGCACCAGAAACAACTCGTGCAAGGCTAAAATTATAACATGCAAAGTTAGCGGTACTCTACTGAAAGGGTTCAGAGCTCTTCACACCCACCCCCCACCACAACATACTATATTGTAAATGGTCTTTACTACAAGATCTGAGATATTCTAAGTTTGCTTTGTATGTGGCTAGAGGGCGCTGTGTGCAATATATCGAAATATTTGTTCATTTGTTTTATTTTAATTTATTATTTTATGGGTGATAATCGTTACAAATATAAAGTGTTTTTTTTTTGTTTGCTTTATTAAAATAATATGTAGTAAGTATGGTCATGGCAAGTTGCCTACAGAGCCAATTTTTAAAACCGTATAACTATATTTTTTATATTTATTAGGAAGAAGAGAAAACTTGATCCTACTGAAGGGACTTTCATACATATTTTTATAGTTTTAAGAGAATGCAAAAATATGGTGTTTAAAGTTAAACAAATTCATGCATAATACTATTTATTAAAAATATTAAATTATAATATGATTGTTAAGGTAGCCATGTTATACAATTGATAAATTAGGAAACACTCAATCAATCAATCAAATATACTTTATTGTACACCAAATAAAAAAGAACATATTTAACATAAAGGTGGAAGGTAACCAGGGACATTGGGCGACCTTATCACTAAAGTGATCATACATACTTGTTTAATTACAGTGACATACGTTGTTAACGCCAGGGGTAATTCTATGGCGATATTCGAAGGTTACACGTTTTGCCGTAATGGAAGTTCAACTGATACATATAGATGGAGATGTACTAGAAATAGTGGGATACCTCGTTGTAATGCTTCCATTGTAACCTCCAAACAAGATGGCTATTTAATAAGCGGCAGTACGTTTCACACACATACTCCGCCTTTATACACAGTTATCAAGGTATATATAATAAGATTTAAAAATATTAGTGCTAACTTTAGTATTATTATTGATTGTTGAAGTGTAAGGTTATATTAAAATGTGTCAAGTTTTTTAATAATTTTATCGATTTATGTAATTGAATTTTGTAAATAATTTGCAAAGTTACGAATACCAACACCTTTAGTCATCGCTCACAATAATATTAAAGTGTAATGAACATGGTTACGTATTTGATTTCAAAAACTAGCAACTCGGTGAGTGGGGCGATGACAGAGGTGGGGGTAGTCGTATAAAGGCAACGAGGCTGGTTCGTCGTCGTTGGAGCTCGAAAGAGAGAGGACGAAAGATTGTGAGCTATGACGATTGTGATTAAAAGATATAAGTAAGGACGAATTATAATACTTAAAGTGAAATAATGAAGCTGGTGTTTAATTTATTCCTGTGAAGTAAGGGTTATCTTATAGAAGTATATAATAAAATAATTAGCAGAATGTACTTACTAATAAGACGAGAATATCTACTAATATTACGAACATAATTAATTTACTTAATTTACTTTATGTGTTTACATTTTATAACACAAATAGAACCTAGAATCATGTAAAGACGACTTATTATGTAATACAACGTTGTTACAATCATCTAAACATGTGTATTTTTTATACGATTGAGTATAAATAAAAAAATCGCATTATTATTACCTTTATTTTGAAAAATAAAAGGTCTGTTATATTGTCCTTCGTTTAGTTAATCAAAATTTTTCGTTCCAGTGACATACGTAGTTAACGCCAGGGGTAATTCTGTGGCAATTGTAGAAGGTTACACGTTTAGCCGTCATGGAAGTTCACCAGGAAGAGATAGATGGAGATGCATTGGATATAGATGTAATAATATTACCAAATGCAAGGCTACAGTTATAACATGCAAAGAAAATGGTACTTTGCTGAAATGTCCCTTCAATCACAGCCATCCCCCGCCTCCATACAAAATAATTCGCGGTGTTATCTATTTCTATAGGACCTAGATAATCCAATATCGTATAACAAATATATAAATAGATGTATTTGTGATGTGTTTTTGTTATCTATCTAAAGAATAACTTAATAAAAGGTTATGGAAATATACAATCTATATATTTTGTACTTGTAAACAATGTAAGTTACGTAGAAGTAGATGTCTATATTTTAATTAAGTAATTAGATATTATATTGCATAATAATTGGATACTTGTTTACATTCCAGTGACATACGTCATGAACAACAAGGGCAAAAGTCTGGCTATCCTAGAAGGTTACTCGTTTTATATCAACGGAGTCTCAAGTAATATTAATAGATGGCGCTGCACCAGAAGTGGCGGAACTCGCAATGTCCCCCGATGTGAAGCTCTGTTTTCCACTATGAAGGATACTCGCGATATAGTTAAGGCCCGTTTAGTACATAACCATTCTCCGCCGTTACACAAAATTGTAAACGGCGTGTACCATAAGATCTTGAAATATCAATAGAAAAATCTTAATTGAGACACATACAAATTTTTAGTTTAATAATATACCTATAATTTAAGTTACATTACTAAAATTGTAATGCCCCAATACAGTCGTAATTCTAATATTGATGGCACAGGGCCAGCAGCGCTGATATTCTTGTGGCGGTGACGTCACGAACTCCATTCAATCCATGTTACCTTCTCATACGTCTGCACTTGTGGTGCCCAGGTTGGTGCTTCCAAAAGTACCAGAATCAAAGTAACTGATCGAACGGTAAACGCCCGAACAGTCCCTTTGGTGCCTTGGCACAGTGGTCACGTGGTCACGTTTGGGATGCTACCTGCGAATATATGCTGCTTGCCACCTCGCTGGGAGCCAGCACACTGCTGGCGAGGTGGCGAACTCTGCCGCCAGGGGCAAGTGGCTCAAACACGCAGCAATCGCGCAGGCCTACGATATTATGCCATTTGCACGTGGAAACGCTGGCCCGTGGTGTTCGGAAGCAAAAACCTTTGTCACCAAGTTGGAGAGACGTATAAAAGATAAAGGTCACGATCTCCACGGTTGGTGCTGGTATTTGATTTCTTATGCAAAAAAATTCCCTTGCCTTCCAGCGCGGGAAAAATTAATCTCAACTTATAATTTTCTTTATTTTTAAATTAGCTAGGTTTGGGTTTGTAGTTACTATATAGTTTTTATTTTCTAATTTTGTATGTAAGTTTAGTATAAATTCTAATAAATGAATTCTCGGTCTTCATTATGTTTTTATTTTCCTTTATGTCACGTGACTTCATAGATTATAGCTAAAAAAAATATCAATATTGGATTTATTTTATTGCAGTTTTGTTGACAACCACCGGAAGAGGGAAGGCATTAGCTATAATAGAGGGTCACTCTTTCTGCGGCGATGGTTCTTCACACGAGACCGTGCGGTGGCGGTGTACTAGATGTAACACATGTAAAGCACGCCTCATCACTTCCAAACATGACGGAGCTGTGCTCAAATATTGTGGAGAACATAATCATGAACCACCCAGATTCAGAATCATGAATGGCGTATACGTCAAGTTGTAAAAATTGATGATGGTGATGTACTCCATGGCGTGTCCGTCAACGACGACGTATCGAGCTGACATCGGCATTGAATAGAAAACCCAAATTTTGTCTTGAAAACTTTGGTGCAGCGCGCACAGTGTAACGGATAATCAGCATTAAATGAAATATGGAAATGTACATATTTGTATGTAAAAAAATATAGGCATCGAAGTATTTGTTTAATCAAACTTGACATTTGTGTCGCGTTGATAAGTAAGACATACTCGTTCAATATCAAGCTAAATGTTGTTGATTCAATGTAGCAGACATGAAGTATATTGTTTCATATATAGTATATTGTACATACCACCAGTTTTTCATTTGTCAATAGTAAAATTATTCAATACCGACAGGTAAGTTAGCTTATAGTACTAAGCAAAATATTTTTATTGCAGTTATGTATGCAACTAGTTCGAGAGGAAATACCTTAGCTATAGTAGAAGGGCACACATTCTGTCGCGATGGTTCCTCGAGCGACACCGCCCGGTGGTGTTGCTCCAGAAAAACCAGCGGGTGCAGGGGCCGTCTGCACGTTTCTAAAACTAATGGAATTATAAAAAAAATACAACTCATGATCATGCGCCGAACAAATACAAAATTGTAGATGGCATACCTATACGTAAAGTTATGAATAATAAATAAAGTAAATTAGAAACAAAATCAGTCGTTTCAAACTAAAAGATCATATATCCTCGTTAACATGTATGAAGAAATAAAAAAAACTCGAATTTTGAAAAGTTGGTTTGGTACGTCAAAAACAACAATATGTATATCAAAATTTGTTATTGTTGACGTACCAAAGGCGCTCTTATAAAGTTGTACATTAGTTACTAGTCACTCTGTAAATGTATTTACATAATAATTTCATTTCATTGCAGTTACTTATGTGACCAGCAGAAGGGGACACCCGTTAGCTATATATGAAAGCTACACTTTTTGTCGCGATAGCACTTCAAGAAGTACAGAGCGATGGAAGTGCACCAGACATTGCAGCGCCTGCAAAGCTCGCTTTATTATTTCTAGACGGAATGGAGTATTGATGAAATGGCACTTAGAACATAATCATGACCCACCTAGATACAATATCATGGACGGCGTACTCAATAAGTTTTGAAAATTACTAGGTTCTATTGTTATAAATAAAATATTAATATATACTAAGTGACAACACCATCGGTCCGTGGTAAAGGAGGATCCACTGTGACAATAGGTATGTCCTTTTAGAACTGCTGCCTCTTACCCTCTAGACGTTTTCACGATGCGAACTGAAACATATAACAATAACATCGTTCACTGTATTATAGTTCCCGTAAGGCATGATTTAATTTAGTTGTAATAACCGGCTAGCACTTACCGGGACGCGCGTTCTGACTCGTCCTCCTGATGATGGAAACCTCAGTTTTCCGAAGCTTGTCGAGCTAGTTCTCGACGTAATTTTTGACGTAAGTGCTAGCCGGTTATTACAACTATGTTAATAACATCGTTTTTTTAACAATGCAATTTCTTTGCAAATTCTATAATATTCTTTTTTGACGTGAAAAACGTCTTATAAATCGAAGGAGCCAACCGTTATTTTAAAATTCTAATTGTATATGTTAACCATCTAACTAAACCACTTGGAAAAACCTGTCTTTTGCAACACAGTTCCAACTAAAGCAAAAACAGAACCATGTCAAAGACAGAAAGTCATGTAAGTAAATCTATACTAAAATATTATAAAGCTGAAGAGTTAGTTTGATTGTTTGTTTGTTTGAACGCGCTAAACTCAGGAACTACTGGTGCGAATTGAAAAAATATTCTTGTGTTGAATAGACCATATATCGAGGAAGGTTTTAGGCTATATAACATCACGCTGCAACTACTAGGAGCGAAGAAACAATGGAAAACCTGGAAAAAGCGGGGAAAATTATTCATCTTTGAAGGCTTCAGTTGCGTGCGCTGCGAAAACGGTTCAAGTCGTGCGTAACAGCTATAATTTATAAAGCTGAAGAGGTTGTTTGCAAAAATATATATGATGCCCAAAATAACTATTCCACGCATACGAAGTCGCAGGCACAGCTAGTATTATATGTAAATTTTAAAAATTACACTTCATAAGACAACTGTATCGAAAGAAAGAAAGAAAGAAAGAAAACATTTTTTGTGACAGATTTTACAGAAGAACACACAGGAGTAAAAACATAAAAACAAACATAAAATCTGCCACAATACAGCCCCAACTCAGCATAATGCTGGTTGTGTGGAAGCAACCAGCGCTGGTCTTCCGTTGGGGCTGGCTGTGACGTAACGCATGTACAAGAAGGCAGGCAAACAAACAAACAAATAGCGATGTTGAATATGTAAACTCTAGATTATTAAATGTGAAGCTATAGGTATCTAATTTTTATCCTATTAATCCTGCCTATGAATCTACTGTGCTAATACATAAACCGATTAAACATTAACATTTATATTGTTACGAGATAGGGGGGCTGTTTTTAAGGAAAAACACAATGCCTTAATATATTGCCTTTAATTCGACGATGTTTTCACACACAAGTTCGTAGAGTACTACGAAAAACACTAAGCACACACGTTCACTACACAGTACTTCACTTAGCACTTTCACACTCGTAATATCGCTTCGGTATCGCTTGACTGTTCACTTCGATCGCTTGGTTGAAAACTGTCCCTGGCCCGAGCTGCGCCCGTTTATATATCGGTAAGAAACTTCTCGAATGCTTTTGTATTACTTGGATCAAAACACAACCATAAAACCATTGTTATGCAAATTAGTTTCTTTTGTGTTACACTTAACAATGATGAATGTCGAACAATCTGGAACGCAATTAAAATGAGGTAAACAACTTGTTTACGCGTATGTGTACGCGCAGGTAGCTGCCGGTGGTAACGTGAACCTTCCAGAAAAGTCGCGGCGCCACAATATTTAATATTTTTTATGCAGATTAATGTTTATATTTTTACCTATATTATCGCGATGGTGTTTGAAATGGATGTTACTATAAATACAAGTATGTACATATATTGATAATTCATTTTATTTCATTTCAGTTGTCTATGTGACTAGTATGAGAGGGAGAACCTTGGCTATATATGAAGGCTACAGTTATTGTCGGGATGGAACCTCAAAAGGCACAGTCCGCTGGAGGTGTTTGAGAACTAACAGCTCGTGTAAAGGTCGCCTCATTATTTGTCTACATTCTGAGGCTTTAATAAAAAGCATCGAGCATAATCATGCGCCGGATGAGTACAATATTGTGAATGGCATCTATGTTAAGATAAATAAATCGAGTAGTTGCAAGTAGTCCGGATCGCCTTGACTGATTCTATTTTACTAAAGAAATAAATCATATTTAAAACATACTATTTTTAATAATGAGAGCATGACGTATGATACCTGCTTAACCTAGTTTAGTACCTTTACAATGCTTTTGTTTATTGTAGTGCAGTTATCTCTCTGCAATAGCTACTGGAGGCATCTTTCCGGGCAATATAACCTAATATTCGAGGATCCGTTTCAGGCATAAAGTGGATAGTCTTTGATGCTCAGTTGTTTTAGTATCGACACGTTAGTACGGAAAGCTGTCCACGGTATTCTCAGCATGCGTCGCCAGCACCACAATTTCAAAAGCATCTATGCACTTTCGGTCCGCTGTTTTCAAGGTCTATGTCTCAACTCTATAGACGAATATAAAAAAAAACTAGCGACTTTGTCTTCAGCGTAAATAGATATTTGTAGAAGCCGTAATATTTTAGATATTCTGCTAGTTTTAGGCTTTCAAATTGGCCATTTTGCTGCTTAAACTATAAAAATAAATGCGTTTTATTGTTCTGAAACTGTTTGTATTACCCTTCATTTAATTATGTTTCTTTTATTACAGTAACCTATGCAATTTCTAAAAAAGGGAAGACAATAGCTGTAGTAGATGGGTTCAGTTTTTGTGGCAAACGACAAAGTGCGGTGGCAGTGTACAAGAAGTAGCAACAATTGTAAAGCACGCTTAGTTACTTCTAAATGAGAAGGAACATTGGTAAAATTGTGCCCCGATCATAATCATGATCCACCTAATTACAAAATCAGTAATGGTTTATGGCCCTAACGTTTTGCAAAAAAATACAAATAATCACTTAGGTTAAACGTATATTGGAAAATGAGCGAAAATAATCACGACCGGCAGGATTCGAACCTGCGTATTTCCGATCACCGTCCGCAATAATATCAGGTTAAGAACTTAATAAATTAAACACATAGGGATATATTTATTGTAGGAATAAATGACAATAATAGTATTTACAAGTCTAGTCTCTCTAATCATTTTTGGTGCAAAGGTTAGCCATCGCGATTCAACGTGGCAACGCGGCGAGCGTAATGGGAACCTTTGCGCCGGGAGCAATCCGGGGTGGGCTCCTTGATTAATTTTTGTTTGTTTTATTTTACTATACTTATTTAATTAAATCATAATCACTTAGGTACCAAAAGTTTTAAGACAAAAATAAATAATAATTGGTCGATTGTTTTGTTTTCAAACACATTACAAATGGACGTAGAAAATAAATGTTTGACAAAAAGTTCATATTGTAAATTACTATTAAATAAATATATTCAAAGGTACATAGATACTTTTTGTTCCAATGTATACTACCATTTTATGGTGCCTGGTTGACAAAAAACGGAATGCGTTATAATAAAATAAACCCTTTTTATAACAAACGATCCAAGAACACCGTACAATACTGGCAACTATTGAAAACAGAAGAGGGAAGATGGTTGGCCACCTTATACGACATGACGAATTTATAAGAAACATCATGGAAGGAAAATTGGAAGCCCGAAGAGGAAGAGGAAGGCCGAGAAGATCATACATGGACCAAATAAAAGAAAAGGCGGGTGTCATGTCGTATAAGGAGGTCAAGGAATTGGCAGAAGACCGGGAAGGATGGCGCATACTCCACAGACAAGGGCCCGGCCCTTAAATTTATGATGATGATGATGATGATAACAAACGATGTTTCTTTTATTACAGTAACCTATGTAACTTCAGAGAAAGGGAAGACAATAGCAATAGTAGATGGGTACAGTTTTTCTGGCAATGGCTGCTCAAACGGCACAAAGCGGTGGCAGTGTACGAGACATCGCAGCAATTGTAAAGCTCGCTTGATTACTTCTAGACCTGAAGGAGAATTGATAAAATTTAGTTCAAAACATAGTCATGATCCGCCTAAATTCAAAATCATAAATGGAATCTACATAAAGCTGTAAAGTAGATAATAGTTTATAGTATGGCAAGCTCATGTTGTAAATTTTCCTGGGATTAATACATAATTAAGAATTATAATTTCTTTCATTATTACGATTAGGGTACAATCCTCGTGCCTCGGATGAGCACGTTGAGCGGTTGTAAAAACCTGACTGGCATGACAAGATTTTACAGTTTACAGTCATAATGTAGAAGTCAGCTCGACAAATGATTATAATTATTGACAAGATTTTTCAGGTATTTACGTTAAAAGTTCAAAAGAAAAATGTTTCGCCAAAGTGAACACATACATTTCTTGTGCACTGCGAGTCGCTTCAAACAACGCGATGGAAATGTATCCACAACTGTAAAGCACGAGTTACTTCCTTCCTAGAAACTAAATCAAATACAGCGCTCCAAATCAAATAGTTAGTTAAAATAAAGTTGGTTTTTACTTATAATAAGAAAGAAAGACAGAAAGAAAATTATTTATTGTTAAATCGAGACTTAATTGTAGGCGTATAAACAAAAACATTTAAACGAATAATTAATAATCTACCTATATCTAAGTATCTACGTTATACCCACCCTCCAAAACCACCCGCCAAGTCCTGCCCCAATCATAGAATAGACACACATACATACATATATAAACATATATATATACATACATACACATCCATTCCACGACAAGAACAAATCCCAGCAAACGATTCTAGAAGGTAGGCATAACGCTAATAATAAAAAACAAATTTTTTTTTAAAATGGGTAGGCCATTGTAGTACCTACAGTCGCACCACTCCCCCAATCAGCCACCGCGGCAGAACTAAGCAAACTGCTTGTATTTCTAGCCACGGGGACTTCTCGCGAAAGCAATGAGCCTGCAATGCACTACATTTGGAAATATTACCTACGCAAGTATACGACATTCTAAAAGATTAAGTTACCTATCATTGAATGTCGGTTAGCTTCTTAAATCTAAAATTATATATGAAATTAGGTTTGGTCGGAGTGAACTTACATGTTATACCTATCTATTACAAACTATTCTTATCAATTACTAGCTTTTATGATTACATCTTTTAGTTAAGTACTTATAGAAAAATAAAAAAGTAAACAGTTATTAAGCAACAAAATTAAACAGTTTTACATGTATAACAACAAGCAGCACAGAATACATAATACAAATAGCAGCTAAAAATAATCGCGCAAGCGCGGTTTGAATCTAGTTTGTGTGTGTGTGTGCGTGACTGTAAATGAATGTGTGAGTATTGTGTCTGAAAGGTGACATGTTTGAATGAAGGGATATGTATAATAAATTAGAATGTCGTATTTTAATTATTTTATGAAATGGTCAAATAAATAAATATGTAGTAGAACTAAACGAAAAGTTCTTAATTATATATTTATTATTTTCCACAAGTTAAATTCCTCTCCATCCACTGGTTATCTGGAAGAGAGCATAATACATAAATTATTCTTAATCTATACTAATATTATAAAGATGAAGAGTTTGTTTGTTTGAACGCGCTAATCTCAGGAACTACTGGTGCAAATTGAAAAATTCTTTTTATGTTGTATAGACCATTTATCGAGTAAGGCTTTAGATAAAATCACGCTGCAACTAATATGAGCGAAGAAACAATTGAAACATAAAGAAACGGGGAAAATTATTCATCTTTGAGCGCTTCCGTTGCGTGTGCTGCGAAAACGGTTCGAGATATCAAAAAAATATGTATTAAAGAATTATTCCTCTTAAAATGATCTAACGAAATGTGTGCAACAGTATATGTCTATTTTTTAAGATTTACTCACTAGAACCGTTTTTATGGTAATAACGCTTCGCTGGCACAGCTAGTTTCATTAGAATTTATTTCAACAAGAATTTTTCATCTTTTTATCTATCTTGTATTTATTTTACAGTACAATATGAAGTCACCGATAGAGGTATAACGCAAGCAGTATTGAATGGATTCACCTTCACCCATCACTGGGATCCAATAAGGAGAAGCTCATGGCAATGTACCAGAAAAAGTAGACCTACTCTTTGCAAAGCTCGAATTACTACTTCAAAGGAAAATGGTGCTTTAGTTTACGTTAAATTATATATTTATAATACTAATATTAACCTATATACATATTTTTAATATTAATACTTATCTCTTGATAAATCGTTTTCCAGTAAATGAAAATTTATGTTGGTTGCTTACATTGTGAGATAAAAGCAAACCTAATAATATGATCTAAAAAATATATTACGATTGATTTTTATCTTGTTTGCAGTACAATTCGTGATCAACAAAAGAGGGATACGTCAAGCAGTTGTGAATGGATTCACGTTTACCCACCACTGGGACTCGACCAAGACGTGCTCGTGGCAATGCACGAGGAAACAAACAAACCTACATTTTGCACGGCGAGAATAACTACTTCCAAGAAAAATGGTTTTGTAATAAAAACTAAAGGAGCACATAACCACGAGCCCCCCTGTTTTGTCATTAAAGGCGGAGTTATCGTCAAATATCGATCTTGATACATACAAAAATATTTATATTTATGACCCTTTTGTACTTAAATTCCCTAAAAATAATGAATTGAAAATTGGCACATGCTTAGAATAAGAGTTAAAAGAGAAGATTTTATTTTTAATTGATATAACAAAATGGTGGATGTCTGTGTTGTTTAAAACTACTTCAATTTAGGTTTGAAAGCAAGTGAACTTAGTAGTGAAATACTGAATGATAAATTAAGTTAAACTAATCTTGTTCGATCATATTTTCAATGATTACCTTCACTCTCTTACAAAACCTCGTCCACTTTGACAATAGCCTTCCCCCCGGATCTCTGAGGTGTGCAGACGTGTTTTTGGGAAGGAACCATTTTTCGTTTGTTTAAAATAAAATAATTTAAAATTTTGCCGCAAAATATTCAACGTACATAATAGGGCGTCAAAAACAAGAAGAGGTCGCAGCACAAAGAAGCCCGTACCACGATCAAGATTTGCATCGCTTCGCACGGTCACCGCGCCCCGCACCTGCCGCGCGCCACCCCGCGAGCACCCGCCGCTGCTGCCCGCTGCCAAAGTGAGACACGAGTAAGGCCCCTTACGTGAGTTTTATTACCTGCTCCGGCCGGCAGCCACTTACCGCGCCGCTCGAACCGTACGTCATCCACGGAGGAGGAGTCAAGGCTGCGCGTGTGTGCTGTGCGTGTGAAGCTACCTGCGCTCGCGCTGCGCGGCACGGGACACTTCTGTGCTTCCTGGTACTTACGAATTTGTACCGTGATTTAATTTCGCGCGGAAATGACAGGCGGTAAAACATCCACTCCGATGGCTGCGCCGGCGGCCGCATCGACGTCGCGCGCTACTTCAGCGGACACTCGACTTTTTCAAATATTTTCGGACTCGGAGGTAAATAAAAATAATGAAGCGCCGACAAAAGCTAAAAAAAAAGGCTCAAAAAAGAGAAAATGAGATAGCGACACTAGTCATAATAGTAGCGATTCTATGGGCAATTTTATGCCAGAAATAAAACAATTATTTAAATCGCTAGAAAACACTGTCAAGGAACTTTCCGTACAGCTGGACTCTCTCCGAGCTACAATAGATTTTATATCAAAGCAACACGAGTTGGTAGTTGAAAGAGTTAGTACACTGGAGTCTCAACGGAAGGAAAACCTAGCAGCTATACAAATACTGGAGGAAAAACTAGAGAACACGGAAAAATATCAGCGATCCAGTAGTGTGGAGATTAGAAATATACCGCCAATAAAACCTGAGACCAAAGATGATCTTGCGGAGATAGTACTACGTATCAGTAAAGCTATAAACATACCACTACGAGGGACGGACATCAGGAATATTTTCCGTGTAAGTAATAACTCGCCTAGTAAACCTATTATTGTGGACTTCTCTACGGTCGTGTACAAGGAAAAATTCCTGCACGCCCTGAAGATTTACAATAAGGCCTATAGGAACAATAAATTAAACACCTAATAAATTAATAAAACTAGAAGGACCTTCGAGACTTATCTACGTGTCTGAAAATTTAACTACAAAAATGCGAAAGGTATTCTTTCTGGCTCGCGAGTATGCAAAGACTAACAACTACAAGTATTGCTGGTCTTCACATGGAAAAATATATCTTCGCAAGAGCGACGGAGCTCCACATGTACGCATTGCGTCCGAGTTGGATATCTCGAAACTAAGCGAAAACAAATGACTAGCTGTACAGGTAATCTCATGTGTAGTATACTATTTGATTTATATTTTAAATGTTCAGAATCGCATGCACTACTTAAGAAATTTATTATCGTTTTCCAATGATTATTATGTTTTTAAGGTCATATCACTTATAACTGAACTATATTTATTACCTAAAAAAGAAATTGTAAAATTTATAAAATACTTAAAATACAAATACACACACACACATACTATCACTCATACTTACACCCTCACACAATCTCACATTGCAGATACTCCAATCCTACCTAACATCCTCTCCCATACATATACCACTCATACAACATGCATAATTATTACAACTACAGCTTGCCTTTTCTATAACGAAATTTCAGATCCTCATCCAAGTGCACTCTTTTGCCTTTCAAGCAACTATGGCTGATATCGACCATATAAATACTGAACTTGACTCTCTCTCGGCTGCTGACTGCTTCATATGCTCACCAGAAAACTGTTACCAACATATAAGTAAAAAACATAATTCCTTTTCCATGTTTCATACAAACATACGCAGCATAAATAAAAACTTTGATGAGTTAATGACCATGTTCGCAAGAATGAACCTGATATGTGATGTTGTCATACTAACAGAAGCATGGTTGAGTAAAGTTGTCAATCTCCCCACGATTGAAAACTATGTGAGCTACGTATCTAAATTTGCCAACCAAAATGACGGGGTTGCTCTTTATATAAAATCGAATATTACTCATTCCATTATTGATATTTTAAGTCCAGTAGATTGCAGTTGTATCGTATTAATTGTTGATCGCGAAACAGCTATAATTTCTATTTATAGATCTCCTAGTCATAACGATCCAACTAACTTTATAACCTATCTTAAAAAACTCTTGACGCTATTGACAACATTTAAAAACATCATTTTGATAGGTGATGTAAATATAAACATAAATAATCTCACAAATGATACGTATGCAGAAGAATATCTCTACGTTATGGCTCAGCACGGCCTTCTTCCAACCCATGATCACCCCACAAGAAATAAAAGCTGTCTCGATCATATATTTATAAAAACAAACCAGGATCGTGTAACGGCTCTCATACTGGACTCTCGTGTGACTGATCATTCGCCACTCATACTCTACTTTGATGATATGTCTCCCCGAAGGAAAACTGTTCCAAAAACCAAAACTGTCGTTAATTACCCTGCATTGGCTCTCGAACTATCCAAGATTGATTTTAGCCCTGTGTATGTTTGTACTGATGCAAGTATTGCAGCGGACATATTGATAAAAATTATTACTAGCTCTATCCTAAATAACACAAATATAGTTAAATTATCGCATAAACAAATAATTTTAAAGCCTTGGATTACGCATGGAGTGCTAGGGTGTCTAAGATTACGTGATAAAATGCATAAAAAACTAAAGTCTAACCCTAACAATATGATACTAAAATTAACATATACACGCTATAGAAATTACTGTACAAAACTAATACGTAAACTTAAACAAACTTACGACCGTGAACAGCTAGAAAAAGCCAGACGTAATCCAAAAGCTACTTGGAAGGTCATACGATCTATCACTTGTCTTGATAAGAAACAGTCTGCGTCCTCTGAACTCTTAAACATAGCCACTGATCCATTGTCCTCAGTTAATCAAGTAAATGACTTCTTTGTGAATGTAGGTAAAAATTTAGCTGAAAAAAATCCAGTTTCGCAATATGTGTCTGGTGAAATGCCTACTCAGTCAATGCTTACCAGTCAAGTGAACTCTATAGTTCTCCTTCCCACTGACCCAAAGGAAGTAGATGCCCTAATTGCTGGCCTAAAGGCTGACTGCGCTACAGGATGGGACAATATTTCTTCGAGGGCAATCAAGTACGGACGCGAAAGTCTGATATTTCCGATTACTCACGTCTATAACCTGTCTATCACTTCCGGAGTTTTTCCCCGTGCCTTTAAGAAAGCACTAGTTCATCCAATATTCAAGAATGGGAACAGAGACAGTGTAAACAATTACAGGCCTATCTCTGTTCTAACCACCCTGTCGAAACTGCTGGAAAAAATTTTGAACACTAGATTAATTGACTATTTGAACAAGAATGAACTTCTCGCTACTAATCAATATGGGTTTAGGAGGGGTAGGTCTACTGAAGACGCTGTGCTAGATCTCGTTAATAATGTTGTTAATCACATAGATATTAAAAATAAAGCTCTGTGCGTCTTTTTAGACCTCTCTAAAGCCTTTGACACTGTTTCTGTTCCTCTTCTTCTTCAGAAGTTGGAAAAACTGGGAATACGTGGGTTAGCTCTGGATCTCTTCAAAGATTACTTGTCAGACAGAAGTCAATGTGTAAAAATTGATGGTATCACAAGTGCCGATAAAGTTATTACCTACGGAGTTCCACAGGGTAGTGTCTTGGGACCTACTCTGTTCATACTCTACATTAACGACCTCTGCAAGCTCTACCTAAAAAAGTGTATGATTTTTACCTATGCAGATGATACGGCTCTCCTGGCCCACGGTAGAGACTGGATCGAAACCCGACACAACGCAGAAAAGGCGTTGAGGACCGTCACAAGATGGCTAAGTGGTAACATTCTCACTCTCAACCTGGACAAGACGAAGTACATGGCCTTCTCTGGTTGTACGCGATCACAGCCATCAGAGTCCTTCGAACTAAGGGCTCATACCTGTGATCCCTGTTCAGAGGCAGGCTGCTCATGTCTGAAGGTGGCAAGATGCTCAGAGTTTAAATACTTGGGCGTAGTCCTGGATTGTACGTTAAGCTGGAAGAGTCATCTGAACGTTTTGGTACCAAGAGTTAGAAAATTACTTTATGTCTTTAAAAAACTACGTGCTGTTGCGTCCTCTGAAACACTAAAACAGGTTTACTATGCACTGGGACAGTCAGTCATAGCATATTGTATCAGTGCCTGGGGTGGAACTCACACTACGCATATGAAACATCTTGAAATAGCACAAAGAGCTGTCTTAAAGGTTATGTGCGGGCTACCTGTTCGCTTCTCTACGGAAGCGCTCTACAACAACTGTGAAGTGCTTACTGTGAGACAGATATTTGTCCTTCAAATTATACTTCGCAAGCATAAGTCATTGTGTATAAATAACGCTGAACAGGAGTCCAAACGTAGGTCAGACAAAGTGTGCCCTACCATCAAGTGCAGAACTGCTCTGGCTGCCAGACACTATGAGAGAATCGCACCACGCCTTTACAATACTGTTAGCGCAAAAATAAAAATCTTTCCCCTATCGTATACGAATTGCAAGTTCTCTGTCGCAACGTGGTTAAAAACCCTAACATATGATGACACCGAGACATTACTAAAAACTGATAGGTAGGCTCAATAAACCTGTGTAACTTCTATATCTCTCCTTCCTTCATTCTACACACACACACACACACACACAAACACACTCGCACACACACACACACACACACACACACACACACACACATTCAAACCTATATTTTAATAGATAATAAAATGAATGTATTGACTACAAACAGTTCCTAAAAAAAATGTTGTCGAAATCTTTGGTCTTCATAAAATAACTATTTTTACTTTTCTATTATGTCATCAATTATACACATATTAACAATGTAATAATTCAATTTTATAATTTGTAGACTGTGATAAATTAAATAAATTAAAATAAATTAATTTTTAATCATCAATTTTATGTAACATGTACACAAACAATGTTTCTACTGGGAAGGACTAGGTACCAAGATACAGGCTAACGCCTAGTTTGGTATCTAGAGCCGCCATTTCATGTATGTACATTTATCTACATCAATAAATAATTTTGAATTTTGAATTTTGAATTTGAATTTCAGATTTCTTTTTCTTGATGATCCATCTTTCCGCTGTAGCGTGAAATAATAATAAATAAATAATATTGCACTTTTAGCTATCCATATGAAACTAAAATATTCGTTAGACGGACTTATTTTTGCGAAAAACCTAATTCCACTTTCAGTCATCTTCGTGCAGAACAGTAGAGGCAAGGACCTAGCAGTACTGTATGGTCACACATTCTACCGCGACGGTCATTCTCGTTCGTCCGATAGATGGCAGTGCACCAGAAAGTGTGGATCGTACCCGTGCAAATCACGCTTCTCAACCTTGAAATACGACGGGAGAATAATTAAGTATAATCTAGAGCACAATCATGAACCACCGGCTTACAGAATACATAAGGGCGTATTATACAAGTTCAGGCAGTAACGGATGCTTTGTCAGACGCCCTGAAGCGGTATGAATACGCTAGACAATAAAGTTGCCCATTCTCATCTCATATCAAATACTTCTGTCTCTTTGATAATCAGTTGATGGCCTTTGCTGTATAGACCAGGTGTACTCATTAGTACATAATATGTAATATAATTATACGTAAGTAATTATCAAAAAAAAAACCATTATATTATAATGGTTTTCCTAATTGCAAAAATCAATTTCTACATATAAAAATTAAATGAATATTCCGGAACATTGCACACAGCGCCATCAATGTCAAAATCAATCATTGTGTTGTGTCGTGGTACTAGATAACGGATAAAATACTTATATAGTATTATTTTGTAAATACATACCTATATACTTATTATTCATTGAAATGACCAGACTCAGCACAAATAATTATAGGTTTTAAAATTCATAATTACTTGTGTCATGCGGGAATCAAACCCGCAACCCTAGATTAGAAGGCAGATGCTCTACCAACTTAGCTAATAGGCCAATGAATTTAATATAAGTATTACCTATATTTTAGATAAGTTTATTTATGTTGTTGTTAAAATTTGTAAATATTTGTTTATGATGTTGGATACTTCGAAATCTTGTTGTAGATCCGTTTTTAGGTAACATTAGTGTAACGATATTTCAATGAACATATTACAAAATAATAGTGATTACCGTTTCCTTGTTAACGGAGTACCTACTACAGAGTATTAATAAAATGTATAACACTACAAGTACTCTGATGAATTTATTTCAATCACCGAGTTGTACAATATTGTACATACAATGTGTTTGTCTATACGTGTCGGAGCCTGAAATGGTAAAATATATGATTATTTTTGTTGACAAATCAAGCTCTAAAACTTTTTTTTCCTTCTCATGGTAGAATGGCAGCCATTTTGTTATTATCGACACCAACCCTTGGGCGCTTGTATTAATTTAGTCATAACTTATTATATAAAGGGCATATTGATTTAAAAAAATATCATATGATAGCTGAATGTATGGGCAGTAAACCGAGATTAAACATTTGCAATAGTTTATTCAATAAAGGGAAGAAAAAATCAGAATAAAAAAAAATAACTTTTTTCAGAGTAAAAATCTTAAAAGTAAGCTTTTTACAAAAATCTACGGGAGTAAGTTCTGAATTTGTTTCTTCTATAATGTAGTACAGGATGTAAACTTTCTAAAATAACAGTTTTGATGTAACTAACATACTTTAATAGATATGGTAGGTTGAATAGGACCCTAGTTTACTAGTCATGTTGAAATAAAACAAGACAAAATTAAAAGAATAAAAACAAGATAGAATCACGTGGCATTGCACTCGCCACAATTCTTGTAAAGCGTCATTCACCACAGCTAAACTAGATAAAATTATTATAAATCAGTCCACGGAGCACAGCCATAAACCTCCAGTTTTCAGACAGAGATAACATTTTGATTACTATACAGTAAAAACAATAAAATTATAAAAAAATATCACTGTCTAGTCGTGGGAAACTTGTCACATGTATATGTACCTACTTATCACAGTAGCATTTGTCAAAACGTATGTTCCTGTTTTCTAATTCGAATTGAAATCAAATTTCAAATTCTTTTATTGAGTACATTTTGTACGCTGAGGGTTTTCTGTACATCATACTAGATATATTTCGACTCAGTATTATGATGTACAGTTTCCCTGCGCCATTCAATGTAATTGAAGTTTAATTGTAGTGTACTTCTTCAATAATTAACGGAAATAATTGTTTCAGTTTTGTACGCGGCCACGACACGCTGGCAGTGTTCCAACCACGCCACCTGCAGAGCTACACACAACCAGGGCATCGACCTCACCTACCGCTTGGCTGAGTATCCTTTTAGGAACCACCAACGCCAGCGTCGGGTGTGCAGAGTTTGCAAAAAACGAGTGCATACGTTCTGTGTTGGTTGCAGCAAAACTGTTTGTATTGACTCCTGTTTCCTGACCATGCATTCATAACTTAATAATTAATCTATATTAAAAATAAATACAGGTGATTTTTTAAGTCACTAGCGAGGCAAAATCCTAATGTAGACTAATCATATCTAAACATGGAGGCATATTGATGAGAGCTTCATCACAACACTCTCACAACCCTCCTGTTTTCCAAATTATTAACGGCATAATGATAAAGATATATTGAGTTGATATATTTTTGTTTATTAACCTATGTTGTCCCACTCCTTGGCAAAGGTCTCTTCCAACTCTCTCCATGAATCTTGGTCGATAGCCGCCTCACACCGCTCACTCCGAAAAAGAGAGACTAAAAATATACTCTTTTATTGGATCATAATTAAGACCAGTAAAAATTACATTAAAAGCGCGCTACATCGGTGATTACAACGTTGCTTAACATCAAGCAAGTTGTAGTCAAGTGTGAGCCTATCTAATGTAAAAAAAATAATGACATAAGTGAACATAGATTCTCTTATTTCTCTTAACAAAACATGATGTTTAATGAAGGTTGATTGATTCGTTACCATTAATTCTGTATACGCTAAAGTAAACATTTTTGGTTGCAGTGCTATTTGTGAGGAATTGCAAAGGGACAAACTTGGCGGTGTATCAGGGGTATACTTACTGTCGTCACAGCAGACGAAAGACTAATACAGTGAGGTGGCAGTGCACGAGCCATAATTCTTGTAAAGCTATTATCATCACAGTGGCCAGACATCGCGGTCATACCATTCTCAGAGCTCGCACAGAACACACGCACAAGCCTCCGAGAATAAACATCATTAATGGTATATTGTATAAGTAAACAAATGTCTGAAACCGACCATCACTATGACAAGTTTAGAAGAAGTTTAATGAGTATGTAATTATATATATAACTAAGTGTTTATTATTATAAACATGAAACATTTTTTGTTTTTGCCTTGAATTATTTATCTATGGAGAATATTAGGATATATAATGAAGGAACTTACTGTAGCAAAATGTTCGTATAATAATGGAAGTGACATTCATAATGAGCGATTAATACGTCAGTTTTGGATTTTTACTGCCATGAGTTTGTAAATCTTAGCATATACCAGTAAATTTAATGATTTACCTCAGTTTGGTATCATTTTGTTGCAGTTGAGCTGGTGAAGACTTCCAGGGGATACGAGCAGGCAATCTTCCAAGGGCATACATATGCACGCCACGGGATATATAAAACATGTTATGAAATCGACAGATGGCGCTGCACGCGCGCCGGTCGGAGGCCGTACTGCAAGGCTAGCATATATACCTCTAAAACAGACAAGCTAGTCGTGAGAGCGGTCGCCGCGCATAATCATGAACCACCCAAGTTTATAGTCGTTGAAGGCGTGATACATAAATAAAATGTTGCTTTGCTATACCTATATCCCGTCAAGAGTTAGATAAAGATAAAATAAAGATAAACGAATTTTTATATGCGTTAATAACGATGTTTTACCTGAAATAAAACATATATTATATACTTACCTTATTTAAAGCTTAATAAATTGAGAGTGGCAATCGTGTTTCCGCTTCCTTTTTCCCTCTCTTTCGATCTTTATGCACTTTTTATCGTTCTGTCTCGCTCGCACACCCCCACCAACAGGCGACCGAGCCATGAAGGTGAAAATGGCTCGACCTCTTTTCATTGAGTCGAAATTTACACCAGGCAGAAATAAAATGTAAGCTTTAAATAAGGTAAGTATTTAATATATGTTTTATTTCAGGTAAAACATCGTTATTAAATAACTTGACCGTTATTTAAAGCTTAATAAATTGAGACGTGTCTGTTATCGCCTGGTGGGAAAGGACGCCAATGTGATAAAAAATTCCTAAGATTTAGAAAACTATTTAACTAACTACAATTAAGTAGGTACTGCCTGAATTGGTATCTTAAAAGTATAATCAAAATTAAACCACCAAAAGTGCAAGAGACAGATGTAATCAGTTTAATATAAACAATAATTTTAACTATCAATTATTAAGAGCTTATAAGCCACTTATTAACATATTAAGTGGAACAAATCAAGTAATTTATAATAATTATTTTACTTAATCAAACTTGGTCTTGACTGTTAAGTCAACCTTACTAGCATAATATAACGTATTAAGTTAATAATAATATTAGTTTTACATTGCATTGAACATATTAGAGACACAGAGACTATTTCTAGTATTATTTGACATTATTTCTTTACAATAGAAACGAGCAAAGGTATTATGTGACCTCCAATTGCCTCTAGCCAGAATTTCATCTAATGGGCAACCGTCAGACCAGTTTTTGGAAGCGACCGCTGACCGAATGCTTCCGGGTGTGGCAACGACACCTGCTTCTAACAACAAGGATTTTACCCATCCTGCAATAACGGTCCGCGATGCTGCTTTTGGTTGTCCTCTGATATTAATAAATAAATTTTGACATCCTGACTTTCGTTTTTCTTCTAGTATAGAGATTGTATGTTTTACCCAAAACACAGGATCTAGATTTTTGTTGGTAGGATTAGGTGATAATTTCCAGCCCGATTGTCTATATGACGTAGTGTCCGTTTTGGACCCAAAAATAGGCCACATTATTAGATTGTTATCGCTTTCAATGAAGTGCTTTGAATCAACCGCTAATAAGGTTAAATCATGTACTCTGCGACCGGAGCAGAGGAGCAAAAGTGTTGCTGTATGCCTGCATGTAGCAAAAACTGAACTTTCATCGATAGAATAATTACTTAAAAACAACGCTAAGTCATCTATATTCCAAACTGGCGGTTTGGATGATATGGGATTTTTCAAGGCGATAGCTTTTAAGATATGACGCACTAGCACATGTGAGCTCAATTTTTCACCAATATCAACATTGCATAACGTAGAAACTACTGACTTATGTAGAAAAATAGTGTTATATGCTAGGCCATGTACTATATATAGATCTGCTAAGAAACGTGACAAACTTGATCCTGAAGGTTCAGACGGGTTCACGCTTTGATCTGCGCACCATTTCAACCACCTATTCCATGCTACCTTGTAAGTTTTCTGGGTAGAGGTGCGCCAGGAATCTCTTAGGAGATTTAACTGAGATTCAGACCATTTAGTTAAGTACTTAGACCACCCCCACATTTCCATACTTCCAGAGTCATCTCCTTTACTTTGGGAGGAGGATGGCCGGTTGACGTGTCCACCAGATGTAAGTGAAGTTTCCTGATCGTGAATGGCGGCGCTAGCGCTCGGGTTTTTAAATCCGGTCGCCAGTACACTCGCTCCCACCTCGGGACGACTAAGAGGTATGTGCCGGTCGCTACGTTGAGGTGTTGCAGCACCTTTGGTATTAGAAGGGGTGGTGGGAATACCCACGCCAGGGGATAATTCCACGCTCGGGAGAATGCATCGTGGTAAGCTGCGTGAGGATCTGTCTGATCCAGAGACACGTAGTTGGTCACGACTTTGGTCTGATCTGATGCAAAAAGGTCTATCACCGGGACACCGAATCTCCTGAAGATCTTTGTTGTACACTGAGGCATCAGGTGCCATTCTGGTGGTTGTTGGTGACGTGACAGGCGGTCTGCGTGGCAGTTGTATTTGCCTGGGATGTACTGTACCTTCAGGTATATTTGGTGGAGTTCTAGCAGGCAAAAAACCTTTTTGGTTATTTGCATTAAGGGTTCGGATCTGGTTCCTCCCTCTTTCCTCAAAAATGCTACTACTGTTCTGTTGTCGCACTGAACTAGAACTGTTGACTTGCACATCTTTGGACCTTGCTCTTCCATCGTCTTTAGTATTGCAAGCATTTCTTTTTGGTTGCAGTGAAGAGTCTGCTCTTTTAGTGTCCACTGTCCTGACAACGTGAGGTTGTTGAGATGAGCACCCCAAGCTATATCTGACGCATCTGTGGTCAGGTAATGTGAGGGCGGTGGGTAGATAATTGGGGAAGCCTGGTGACAGTTCAGAAGCCACCATCTCAGGTCTTCCTGTACTTGCAGGGGTAGTACGAGGGTGCGAACGGATGTTTCTTTTAGTGCCTTGTTGAGAAACATGAGAGTATCCCGGAAATGTATTCTTCCTATGGGCACAGCAATGCTCGCAAAATTTAGCTTGCCTACTAGGCTTTGTAGCTCGCGTAGGGAAGTGGTATTTTTGTTCAATATTTTTGCTAAGGTTTGTTCCAGGTCTATAACTTTTTCGTGCGGGACAGATCGTTGGTTTTCCCACGGGTTCCATAGGACACCCAGAAATACCAAACTTTTGCTGGGAGACGTCACAGACTTTTCGTGGTTTATTCGCCACCCTAGATAACGTAAACGATTGAGCACTGCCTGGGTATGTGTGTGTAGTTCCTGATAGTTCTGATGTGCTATCAGGAAATCGTCCAGATATACGATAATTCGTATACCTTCTTGCCTTAAGGTATGTGCGATCCAATTTGTTAGTGAGGCAAAAACTTTGGGGGCAGTGCTTAGGCCAAACGGGAGACAGGTCATTTGTAACAATTGTCCGCCAGTAAAAAGTTCGTCAATCTTTTCACGTAATTGCCCTCCATTAAAGTTATGTGTGTCATGACCCCAAGATATAAGCTTAGCCATAGCGGTTTCGAATACTTCTCGCTGCTTAAGCAGACAAAAGGTGAGAGCAGCATAGCTTTTGTCGGTATGTGTCAAATACCGTGCACCTATGTCATAAGCTTTAATTTCATCGTTTGTATCTAGCTCCGTAAAGCCCGGTGAGTGGTTGTAAACTTTTTGTACATCCGAGTACCTAACATCACACCACTCTTCTTTATTAAAAAGTTGGACGTCATCCAAAGCATTTAAATAATTTTGTGGGGTTTTAGGAACTGAAGGTTCTTTCAATTTTACTTGCATATTGAATCTGTATTGATGAGAAATATTAGAGTCATTTCCTATCTCACTGTCCGCATAATCCGACAACGACCTACGATCTTGATTATCCAGTAAAGATATTGTAGCGTCATTAACCACATCTTGTAGCGGAACCTCTGCTGTAGGTGCTGCGTGCATCCTGCGCAGTTCGCTTAATTCTTGTGACATTTTTTGTAACAATTTATTCATATGCCTATTTTTACGCCCCCTTTTTTTATGGGAGCGACGATGACGTCTTTTTTTATTAGGGTACCTACTTGAGGTGCTCGTGGTGCTGGTGGAGCTGCTGCTGCTGCTGCTGCTGCTGTTGCTCGAGGATGCGGAACTGCATCGCTCACGCCGTACGTGTCGCTGCTCCACCGGTTTCTTTTGAACGCCCGAAGCCCCAGGCTCCGGTGGTATCGCATCCATGTTCGGTTCAGTCATCTAGATCAAACAATAGATTAGTAAACTAATCGAATATTCATGGAAAGCACCTTCAATCCAAAAGTGAATAATTAAAAATCAAAAAACAAAAATTGAAGGTAGTTATATAAAATAAAAATCATTAACAATTTAAACTCAAGTTTAATGTGCACATTCGAAAGATTAAACAAAAATGGAATTCAGTTACTAAGTGTAACTTGGTACACTAAACTGATAATAAAAGGAAACAAGTCGTATGGTAAAGACGAACGGTAACACCGTTAAAAAAATAAAAAAACTTTACCATTTATCAAAATAAGTGGAATCAACTTACTGCTTTCGGTTGGAAAGAGCACTTACTAAGTACACTGTTAAATTTAAATAAATTCCACTTGGTGTCTCGAAGACGACTATCGACTTGTCACAGCGGAATACTCAACGCCAATGAAAAGAGGTCGAGCCATTTTCACCTTCATGGCTCGGTCGCCTGTTGGTGGGGGTGTGCGAGCGAGACAGAACGATAAAAAGTGCATAAAGATCGAAAGAGAGGGAAAAAGGAAGCGGAAACACGATTGCCACTCTCAATTTATTAAGCTTTAAATAACGGTCAAGTTATTTAATACATTTGTTAACATTGTAGGTGTCCCTGGCAACCTCTGTAGGATTCCCTGTGTCGCGGTGCCAGGGTTCTTCCTTTGAACAAAATTAAATTATACATATTGTGTTGTTTTTAGTTGAAGACACAAATGATTGCTCTTACAAGTTAAATTCACTTCAGCATAGAGTTGTGAGAATGATTGTTAGTTATGTAAGTAGGTTTTATATGTTAATTGTTTATTATTAGTAAGTCAGATAGGCTATTATTGTTAACTGTTTTTAGAAAACATAACTCCTCTTTTTTTTGCTTAATACTATTAAAATTCAAGTTCCACCTACTCAGTCAAATTACTAAAAAAATATTTAACCAAAAAGGCATCTTTCATTTGAAACCCTACTTAGCAAAGAAACGATGGAAAAATATTTTTATAAAATTCATTGTAGCAATCTTATGTGGTTTTTGTCACTATTGTTTGACACCCAATTGAATTAAATATGTTTTATTAAAACTAATTGTTTTTTTTTTGTTATGCCTAGGAAAAAGTCATGAAGGTACTATAATCCAGTTGGAGAGATCTCAGCGCGGCCGACCTATACTTTACCGGGAAGGCTTCAGGTACAACAAAAGGTACACTGGCAAAAAAGGTAACACAAAGTGGATCTGTACGAAAAGACATATATGCAAAGCACACCTTCATTTAGCAAGTGACTACTCAGTTATAAAAGAAGCTAAACATAGCTGTTTGCCCGAATGTGTCGAATGAACATGATGTGAAATTTTAAAACGTATTTGAACAACTAACGTCACAACAACACGTAACACTTCGTCGAATCGACGACGCCATTTTGAATAAATCTCGATGTTTTTTGTACGACAAGTGTCACTTCTATATTTTAACAAAACTTATACTGATTTCAGATTTATTGATGGTAGTGTTTTTGGTAAAGTGAATTCTTAATTTTATCGATTGGAAGAAATGTTCGTCGTACTGATGTTCTGGTCTGAAAGTTTCATGTTTACTCAATTTTATCTACCGAATTAAATTATTAATGAACTAATATTTTTTGCGTCTGATTAATACTGCCTCATTAAGGTTCAATCTCAATTTATCAACAAATTTTAAAAGTAGGGAAATATAAGTATTTTTTTTCGTGATTGGCGGTTTTAACCGCGTTAATCTGGAATAAAGGTAGCGTATGTGTAAATTCAAATTAAAAGCTGCATCTGAATAAGTGCACTTTATGATATACATATTTAATTTTATTCGAAATAGTCCTGCCGTTTCAGAGTGTAGGAGTAAAAAACACACACACTTATACATATTATGTACAATTGTACATAAATTTTCACCTTCTTCTTCATCTTAGTGGGATCAATACGTCAATGGAATTAAATGTAATTCTTTGAAAAATAAAGTTTTAGTCTGAATATTAAATCAGAAATCTATTGCAGTGGTTTGCGTAACAAATAGCAGAGGGAAAACAATACTGATCTATGAAGGCTACACTTTCTGTAGCGACGGAGTGTCTGCAAGAACGCAGCGGTGGCAGTGCACGCGCCAGACCCGGGAGCACGCGTGCAGAGCGAGGCTCACCACCAGCTGCAGGGACATGGCTATAGTTAGGAGACTCACCAGACATAACCATAACCCTCCTACCTTTCGAATCATTGACGGGGTGTTGCATAAATTCTAGAACAAACAATAAAACTAATGCCGTGCATAGTATTTATTTATTACCGCTTGGTATGTTATATAATAATAATACACATAATGCAGATATAAGGTATCTATATTTTGATTATACCGAAAATTAGATTTCTAAACGCCGATTATTATTTCTTGCTTTTAAAGTTTTTTGGAAGTAAGTAGGTACATGCTTATTTAAACTTTTACTTGTTTAGACTCGAGCTAGACCATGTAAGTTTGATTTTCTGAGTGCGTTTTTTTATTATTATGTTATATTTGGAAGTAGTATTTGTTTTTTTCCCTCGTTTTCCTGTGTTATTATTGTGAAGAAAGCGTATGCTACTTTGCCAAATATTTCTGTTTGTTTCAGTGACTTACGCTATGAACAGAAGAGGGAAAGAAATTGCTATTTTTCAAGGATACCCGTTTTGTAAACACGGGTCATCCGCAAGCACGATGCGGTGGCAACGCACCAAACATCATGCTTGTAAAGCTAGTCTGATCATGGAGAACCAAGGAAATAGTATACTCAAGTGGACGGGGCATAATCATGAACCACCTTCACATACAATTGTAGATGGTGTTTTTATAAATTTTAATATAATATATATTTTTTAAGAGCGACGCTCGTTTTGTTCACGGTCCCTCTGTTACTAAAACTAATTCATAATACGTGAGCCTGTAAGGCATACAAATAATAATACGTCTCTGGACGTCTACTTCTATGGATCTCTCGTAGCATATGTCGAGGTTATAATTTTAATTTATTAATTTAATTATGTAAAATATTTGGTTATTTTATTATTTGAATAGAAATACTACGTGCACCCGTAGAAAAATAAGATTAAGATTGATTTATTTATTTGCATACATACGCACGTTACTAAAAAAGTAATTTTAATTTTACAGCTCCCGTAATAGAAAATTTATATATATATTACCATAAATAGGTAATAATAATGAATAAAATATAAATATTTTAATCGTTTTACTGATCTAGCAAACTAGTTCTTCAAAATACAAGCTTTTAAATCAATATCTTGCCATTTAAATCCAAATATTTGTATGTACTTATTATTCAATAATTGAATAGAGGCCAGAGAAAAAACACAACATTGTTAAATTAACCCCATATAGAGCATTAATCAGTACTTATATTATGTTTAAATACTAATTAAAACACTCCATAAGTTCTCGTGCTTATATTTCAGCATCAATAGTTTTAATATTTTTAATTTGTTTCAGTATCATTTGTGCTGAATACTAGAGGGAAAGAGCTAGCAATACTAGCAGGACACACTTACAGTCGCGATGGATCTTCCGAGAACACCGAGAGATGGGCGTGCACGAGAAGAGGCAGTATGCCTTCTTGTAAAGCAAGAATTATTATAAGCAAATGCACAGGATATATTGTAAAAGCTTCAATAACGCATAACCACAAACCACCGACTTTTAAAATCATAAATGGCATTCTAATGAAATTTTGAAAATAGGATCGGTAAACCCAACTGATGAGGATATGTTACTTTCCAATTTCTACATTGCAAGGTGTATAATTGTATATACCGTTTTAACATACGAATAACGAACATACTATTTAATTTTGGATTGCAGCTTTGTGTTTCATTCATATCACTACATATATATATACATTAAAGTATATCAGTTTCAGTCACAGTTTACACATATAAATATTTAGTACAGTGAAGCATTTACTTTCAGGTCACCTGTAGCGACACCCGCACAAGCCACATCTATAGTCCCAAGGAGCATGCTTGTATTGATATTATCGATTTTGCAATTAAATTGCATTGTTATAAAAACGATGTTACTGTTATATGTTTCAGTTCGCATCATGAAAACGTCTAGAGGGAAAGAGGTAGCAGTTCTAAAAGGACATACCTATTGTCACAGTGGATCCTCCTTCACCACGGACCGATGGTGTTGTTCAAGGAACGCTATATGTAAAGCAAGACTCACAACTGATAAACACGACGGAACCGTGCTCAGAGCTTACCCAGACCATAACCGTAATAACGAGCCGCCTGTTTTTAAAATCATTGATGGTATACTGCATAGGCTCTGAAATTATTCTGTATTGTATCTGAATATAATTCTAGTTTTTTCATTGCTCGATTATTTGAGTGTGTGATGTCCCAATAGTGTGTTTCATCACTGCTGGGCTTAAACCACCCTTTGTACTATGCGTCGATATAATGTTTGGTCGTAAACGTGAAATGAACTGGGATAAACAAGAGCAGTTTGTTTTATTAGTAAACAATGTCACAATCATACTCATAACCACCTTTATATGAAGTTTAAATTGTAACTAAAATTAAATTAACTAAAGATTAGCCGTGCTCTATGAAGCTATCACTCTCTTCATGTAAATGTTGTATCAAGTAGTTAGTACCTACTATGCGTGCCAAATAAGAATATTTTGTTCAGCAATACAGTTCACGCAAAACTTTATGAGCTCTCGGAACACGCACGCTAGTGGCTGCGCAGTACGCATATTATAGGTATCCGAGGGACGGGACAGGGCGTCGGGGAGGGCACCGGCCCCCGCGCCCCGCGCCGTATCACCGCTCGCGTCCCGTTGCGCCGTGCCTTAGTGTGAGTGCTACGTTCGTACACAACACTTGCGCACGTTGTAGACGAAAGTACAGTCGAGTGCAACAATTAATTTTCATTCCTATTGTAATTTTTTTACTGTTATTTGTTTTCGTTATTTTTATTTGTTTCTGTTATTGTTAAGTTTTGTCACCGTTTATATTGTATTTGTTATTTGTTTGTTATATTACTGTGGTTTCTTACTGTTATCGAACTTTTTGGTTTAATTAAATATTCCTCGCGGACGCTTTAATGTGCTACGTCGCCAAACATAAATAAATAAATGCACAAGTTTTATATTAAAGTTTTTTACCTATAGAATTAATTTTTCAAATATTACTCATTAATATTATTATTATTAATAAAATTCAAGAATAGTATTTTTAAATGAATATTAAAATTTATTAATAATAACTATTGTATGATCATTATACAATAATTATTAATAAATCTTAATCTGTACCTATCTATGAACAATAAATTATAGCACAATATGAATAATAAAAAAATATTATGCACTTTTTATGCTGGCAGTGGCTATTTTGACAATAAAATTATTGTGTGAAGTTGGCAGCAAACGCGATCCTGTTCTTATTTGGCACGCATAGTATATTTGAATTGATACACACGATTCTTTGTTGTTGCCCACGGAGCCTCCCGCGTTGTATCCGGATATAAAGTAGCTTATGTTAGATACTCCTAGAACCTTCTGCTACCATCATCTGTACCGAGACCATGTGGGCATACCTGTATTAAAATGGATTTTGAAATAAAATATTAAATATGCGTATGTTGTTAAAAACATTATATGTGACACGGTGTTATTGTTATTCGTTACAGTTTGCATTGTAAAGACGCAAAGAGGGAAAAAACTAGCCATCGTTGACGGATACACTTTTTGTCGCAATGGATCGTCCATTAACACAGATAGGTGGTGTTGTACTAGGAATACTATAAAATGTAAAGCTAGAGTTGTCACGCTTAAAGGCGTGGGAACCATTGTCAGGGCTTACACGGAGCATACTCACGAGCCGCCTGTATTTAGAATCGTTAATGGCATACTGCACAGGCTCTGAAATTGTATTGTTTATGAACATAATACTATTTTTTATTGCTTGACTAATTTGCTGGCTACATAACGATAGTTATAAATTAACGCTAATCAATGTAAAAATACGGAAAAAGAAAATTTATATATATATATATATATATATATATACAAACACACACACACACACACACACACACACACACACACTACACTCACACAATACACAAAATTAGGCTAAGATTTTCTTTTTTAAATATTTCTTTTTCTTAATTTCAATTTTGATTACCTTTGTTTTTGTAAGATTAGTCTTCCAACCTTTTGAAAAATGCTTCCCTGAAGGAATCAGCTGCTACAACACGAGAGACCACTTTCTCTCAGCGTAGCAGATGCTCGACATATCTTTTGTTTACTAAAATGCCCTATTTTATTTTAAGTTACATTATTAATAAGTGTTAGTATTTTAAGAAATTGTGTGTCCAATAAACATTTATTATTATTATTATATATTATTATATTTTACACTAGATTTGTGTAACTTGATATCTGAAATTGGAAATAATAATGTGCTTGTAGGTTCAAGGTATTACAAAAATGTAAAATAAATTGAGACAAACTATAGCTATATTTTCATAAATAACAAAAATATAATAATCCCTTACTGATAACCACCTTGTTTAGAAATACAAAGTTGATACGAAAGTTAAAAAATACGCATGTGACGTCATTTCAGATTTCCCTTCATGTGCTTATTTTGAAACGAATTTTAAGTATGTCGGAAATTAAACACATGCGTCATTGTGGTTATAAACTGTGGATACTTACGACTTCGGTCTTATTGTAATCAAGATAAAGCGTACGAGTATATAGTGTTCACCTTAGACCACCTTACGAGACATCACATTGATCAGTCGTTCAGTTTGGCTGAAATAGAAACAAAATTGTAGCTTTTCTAATAACTTAAATTAATTATTAACCAATGTATTTGTTACAGCAAACATTGTGAAGAATAGTAAAGGGAAAGCTGTAGCAATACTAGGAGGCCATAAATAGCGTGCTAACGGAACTTCTATGAACAAGGTGAGATGGGCCTGCACAAGAAACAGCTCGAGAACGCCATGTAAAGCCAGAATAACCACCTTTAAATACAGTGGAATCCTCCTTAAAGCTAATACAACACACCAGCATGACCCGCCGGTTTTTAAGGTTATAAACGGCATAATACATCTTAGAAATATATAGACTACAATAGACTTACGACTAGATTCTAACATTGGCGTGGAATGAAAAATACGAACATTTGAACACATAAACTTGTCAGTTGACTATCTGACTACTACCTGAAGCGACAAGTCGCACAAACAACACAACAGTCAAAGGTGAAGATGAGAACCAGACAATGAAAGCGACTGTTTACATCTGTTAATAATGGCTGAGTAATGACATTAAAAATGTACTCAGACATTTTTTTCCAACGTTAGAGGAGTTTTTAAGTTAAAAAGTGATTGTTGAAGGATTCCATTAAAATAATATGGTACTGAACAAGAATGTTTTTCTTAAATTTTATGTAAGTACGAATATTGTATCTATTATAATATTTTTTTTCCAAAGTTGGCCACTCTCATTCCATAACAAGAAGAAGAAGTTATAAAATAAGTGACAATTAGTTTTTATTGACTATGTCCTACTAAAATCTGCCGACATTAAAAATATAATTTGTTACAGTTTTCTTTGTAAAGAATGTCAGAGGCACAGAGCTAGCAATATTCGGAGGACATACCTACTGTCACGATGGTGCCTCTAATAGGACGGACAGATGGGCGTGTACAAGAAACACTAAATGTAAAGCTAGAATAATTACTGTCAAATGCAGTGGACTCATCCTCAAAGGTCATACAATACATAACCACGAGCCGCCTGCATTTAGTATTATAAATGGCATACTATATAAATTTTGAATAGTTATGTTAAACTGCCGCACCCGCTGTTTTATCTGTTAACCCGGAGTCAAAAATAGCATGTGTGTGTTTGTCCAGGTTCTATATTAATACATCCAAATTCGTACCAGTTATTTGAGCATGAAGAAGGATAAATCGCCCACACACAAGTACACACCAATTTTCACCTCTATAACCTTGACAATACTGTGCAGATACATTCTGACGAAGTGAAAACTTTTTTTGTGCCTTGAGCCAAAAATATTGTGCTTAAGATTTTTCTACATATATTAATTGGCTTGAACATTGAGCAAGTGCTGTGCTAAATTTGTAAATAAACTGTTATCTTAACTTTAGTCTTGTAATTGAAATAAAACCACGAATGTACTGATGATTACTGATTTTATATACGATACAGATTTTTTAGTGTCAGTTTCAAACGGTTTATAAGTATTACTAATAATTAATTATTATAGCCTCAAAACCTATAAAATTTGATTAATACCCAAACCTGTGTGTGAGCTTAATATGAGGTAAATATTAAACGTCATTTATTTCAGGCATTTGCATATACATTTTAAATTTTCTTTAGACACAGCATAGGCATTGTCATGTCCCGCGCTCAATGCAAATGTAAAAAAAAAGATCTTCAAACTTCTTCCTAAGTTCACTCATTTGTAATATACTTCTATTTGTTACAGTGTCCGTTGTGCAGAATAATAGAGGAAAAGATCTAGTAATCTTAAATGGCTATACATTTTGTTGTGCTGGCTATTCTGTGAACACAGTGAGATGGCAATGTACTCGGAGCCGCGCCACTACTGCATGCAGAGCAAGGTTCACTTTACTCAGAAACGGGAATAAAATCATTAGAGCTCAAGCTTACCATAACCACGAACCGCCAAATTTTAAACTGATTAACGGAATCTTACATAAACTGTAAACATTAATTGTCGTATGAATAAAATTGGAATAGTCCTACATTAACTTTAAGACTTAAGCTTAGAATGAAAAAATTATCAATTAAATAAACACGGATTTTAGAAAAAAAGTTATCAAGTCGAAGCCTACTTTACTTATTGAAAGTTTCAGATATATAAGGCAAATTAGTCGTTCAAAATACAAAGAGTGTTAATGCCAAATATCAAAATGTAGTTAACTGTCAGTGTCATCTCGTTTGACTAAGTTAATTTGTTTATTCTGTTTACCGTCAAGTCCAATACCTTCGAGTTTACCACGTGTTCTGTCTAGTATAATGTGAGGACGCAGCGGTGGGTGGTGGGAAGCAAGGAATGTAAAAAAACATAATATAATAATTTGCAATAAACATTACTACTTTTAACTTTTATTTTGCATTTTCCTCTTCTCTTATACATTTTATTTGTTACAGTGTCCTTTGTGAAGAATAACAGAGGGAAAGATCTAGCAATATTAAACGGCTATACATATTTTCGCGCTGGTTGTTCTTTGAATACAGTGAGGTGGCAATGTACGAGGAGCAGCGCCTATACAGCGTGTAAAGTTAACTACGTCCAAGGAAGGGAATATAATCCTTAGAGCTCAAGTAAATCATAACCAAGAACCGCCTAAATATAGAATGTATAACGGAGTCTTACATAAATTGTAATATTTATCTGTCGCTTTATACCTTATAAATTTCTGTGATTGTGCGTATTATGTAGTTTTGTTTAAATTGATATTAAAATCAATAATTCGGATGTATAGTTTGTAAAAGTTATTAAAATTAATGTTACCAGGCAACTTTTTGCGTCATGGTACCTAACTCACACTATATTTTGTTTATTATTGTAATTTGTGGTAGTGTTTTGTGGAAAGAAAATCAGGGGAAGGGAGTTCACAGTTTCAAGGATTTACTTCTTGTCGTAACATGCCCGAGAGACACGATGCTAGTTTTCAGGCTAGCAAGCCAGTGCACGGTAATTTAATATTTTAAAAATGAAACTAGTTTTGTCTACACGAAGCCAGACACTAGCTTGCTGTCCTAGCTTGAAAAAGTCCTCGTCATTGAATCGTATACCTCATGTCTGAGGATCGTGGCCACCACCTCCCAGCACCAGCTCGAGAAGGAAGTGGAAAGATTTTATCAAGGAAAACCTTGATGACATCTCTCCACTTCCTTCTATTACATCTTTCCATCTTTTATTTATTTTATTTACTTCTGTTTTCGGCAACATGCAATGCATTATAGACGGTAGTGTCCAAAGTGTTGCGAATTTGGAAAACTATGTAAAACTAGCCACGAGCAGCAGGCTGGCAGGTATGTGGGCAGCAACAAGTCAGTCGCAGTGCATCCGACGCGGTGCAATCATGTTGTGCTAAACCAAATGCTCGATCTACAGAACCCAGTATATGATCCTTTGAAATTAACTAGTACAAAAGCATTATACGCCTATTATTGAAACTATTAGGTAGGAAGTGAATTGTCAACGATATTTAACAAGAAAATAATTTGAAATAACATTAGATCTAAAAAACTGTAAAAAATGCGTATTATGATTTATTCGAATACCCACGCCCTCAAAGTTACCAACTGTAACTAAGTAAGTACATATATGTAGAATAGATGATTCAACAAATTCTATTAAAAAAACTTTTATACCTTTCACTTGTTTTCATAACAATCAATCAATATAAAAGTCAAAACAATATTGTAAGTAATAACTTACAAAAAAATCGTCTATTATTACATTCCGTAAACAAAAAATAAGAACGCAAACCCATTAAACAGGACCCTTTTTAGTACTAAGCTATACTTTATTGTTAATCTGAAACTTATTCTATATCAAACATAATATATTAAAACAAATATCATTAATTTATTTCAGTTACGTTCGTGAAGAACGAGAAAGGCAAACCTCTGGCTATAATAGACGGTTTCACGTTCTACTTCGCTCGGAGTGGCAAATCTTCAACCTCGTGGCAATGTACCAGTAACAATGCGAAGGCAAGGTACAAAGCAAGATTTACATCTGTAATTATTGGTGAAGACAATATAATTATCAGAGCATTTACGGAACACAATCATAAAGCTCCCAACTATAAAATAATACAGGGTATTTATCATAGGTTTTAATTAAGAAAAACAATATGTAACAGTTTATGTTAGATTTGGGCATTTTAAACATAATCCTAAAGGTTTAGGTATAAAATTACAGCTATTTTCTGTTAGTAAAAATTATGAATTCATTAGGTTGATGTCGAGATTATGTTTAGTCGGTATTTGGTTAATATTGTACCCTTATTTTTCATGTATGTGTAGGTATTCGAAATAATTGTATTCATTGACAATTCAGTTTAATTTTGATTTCGAATCGGTCATTAATTAATATAAAAGATAAAAATGGTGTATATTAAGACTATAATTTTTTTTTTTATTATTAATAATTACATTTTATGTTAAGCTACTAATTGTACCTATGTTTTTTTACATGAAATAGGCTCACGCTTGATTACAACTTGCCTGATGTTAAGCAACGTTATAATATACGATCTAGCGCGCTTGCCTAGAAGAAACCGGTTTACTCTCGACTAGGATATGTTTGAACACATCCAGTGCACGTTGGGGAAAGTGATCAAAATAGTTTAAAAATTATTTTTTTGCAACGACAATTTCGTTAATTTGCGATGGATACTCTGCTATTTTGTAATATAGGTGAAGTGTTATAACACTACTGTAAATAAAATGTATGATAAAATCTATTGAGCTGTATACAATTTTACACTAAATATGAATTATATGATCCACGAAATAAAGTTATTGTGATGAAATAATGATAATGTATAGAGTTTGAAATTGATTGATTTATGACTGGTGATAGAATGGTATAAATAAATGCTTACCTTATTAAAACATCTCAATATAACAGTTCCAAATAAAACGTTTAGTAGAAAATGCAGTTAAAATTAAATTAGCGGTTTAGATAAGCAATGTTTTTTTCAATAAAGTGTTATAATCCTATTATTATACCTTATTTTTTCTATTATAATATTTATTTACTTATTCAACTACACTTACAATGTACTAATGATAAATTTACATTCAATAAAATAATTTTTATTAAATTTTTCTAACAATCAGATTATTTTTTCTTTCAGAAATTGGCAAATACAAGATAACAATATCTAAGCACAAGAAGTTGGTGTTCCGGGAGTTCTTCGAAACGAAAGGTCGTAAGTCCCAGTCAGCCGTGTGGCCGTACTACCTTCGTACTGAAGACGGGGTCTACGCTCGCTGCAAGGCGTGCAACAAAATAATCAAATGCTTAAACACTACCACGTCCTTACATTATCATCTGAAACAACATTATTAAGGTACGATACTTCTACATCCAATCCAAGGATATATATCTTCCGTGGAAGGATCTGGCCATCACGATGTAGCTGCCCAAGAAATCTTTCTGCTTGTTTTAATTCTGTGGGGGAGTCACGACACTTAGTCATGAGGAAATACGATTTAAAGATAATACCCGACATTAACAACTTTCGTGTATCCTATTGTATCCAAAATCCTTCCAATAAAATTGGATAAATAATTAGATTTAGGTACTTACTTTCAAACCCAAAATTATTTGTAATTTACTTGAATAGATGTGTGAAGCAATAGAAAAATACAATCATTCATGCTCGCTACAGTAAAAAATTGCTTGTTTGAAACGAAATGTCTTAATTAAATCAGTTGCTTCCAGTCTCCATTGCTTTATAAGATAATTTTTTCCAAGAGATTAATTTGCATAAGATAATACAAAGAGTAAACCAAAATATGATTAAAAACGGTGTGTTTTTTTGTTGTAAAAATAAAGATTGTTTGAATTAAAAGTGTGATTTTATCTGACTACCCGCTTTATTTTGTATAGTTGTATTGTTGCGCAAGAGTGTAAAAATCAGTCAGTCAGAGACCAAATGTCGCGCGCGAAGGTCGTGTTGTTCTTGCATTGTGTTTTGTAAGTAAATAAAAAGTATGAAGTGCAAATAAACTCTTTTACTGTGATATGTTTATTTTATTTCTAGATTAATCTGACATACATGCAATGTATATATTAAGAAATATACAGCAAATAGTAAATTTTCAGTAAATTAAGTTTATGTGGAACGCTTATATAATTCAGTGTTAGTGCATAGTGCAGTGTAGTTCGTAGTGAGGGGAACAAATATTTAACTGTATGCTGTACTCAAGACGTCGGTCTCGAGTCGTTTTTTTTCACTTCATCTTCATTTTGTTTTTTTAATTCATTGGGATTTCGGATTTCGGTTACTCAGAACGTTCACCCTAAGCTACAGCAAAGCTTGATCGGACAGTCTATAGAAAAACTCAAATGTACAAAATCGTTTATGTGAGAAATATATCTTAGTATCATTATAGATGGCTGTCTGACATGTCCCGAAATATTTATTTATTTTGATTAATTAAATCTCAGTTCACTTATTTCTTTACATTTTAAACAGAAAATGTGTTTCCAGCTGGACTAATATAAACTTTAACACTGGATCACGTTACGATATAGCTACTATAATCTACTTTAAGAAGCTTGAGTATTATTATTTACAACATTCGTATCCGTGGCGACCCCTTGTGCATATTCTTACAATAGCAGGTAGAGCCAGTTCCGCTAACAGCTGTTTATTTTGTTACTGCTTGAATGGCAAGGGTTGGCAATCATAGTTTGCGTCTGATAACGGTTTCTTACTATGCCAACAGTCGGTGTTTTGTTTGTAAGTGACTTTTTTAGAAATTGTAAAGATTTTTTAAAAATGGTAACTGTCACTATTTTGTTTTTAAGTGATTTTGAATAAAAAACTTGTATCCGGGATCTAAGTAGTCTATTTCAAGTTTTGTATGCCTATGAAATGAAACCATAGAATGGAATAGAAACTGTCCACTATGCTTCAGAATAAAACTAATGGCTAATGCTCTGGAGCCGTTCAGGGAAATACCTGGGCACGGTTCTTGATGCCAAGTTTCACTGGAATGACAATACCTTCAAGCTACTTATCACAGACAGACAGAACACTACATTATCAAGAAATACAGACACAAACAAACAAGAAAACTCAATCCCAATCCGGGTAGTCGCCGTGGGAGCAGGTCATAAGCCTGTAGACTACAGCCTTCCATGCGGAAACACCACAGATAAAATTAAGACTCTATATTCGGAACACAATGGCGAAATTAATAATAAATCACAACGAAATCAGCATTTGAAACTATGTACTTATAATATACGATCACTCAAAGCTTCAAACAGAATCATTGAACTGGAAAAAGCACTAAAACACATTAAGTACGATGTCATTGGTATATCAGAAGTGAAAATTCAAGGACAAACCATTATTGATAGAGACCATTATATATTGATGTACCGAGGAGACAAAAAAGGCAGAAATGGTGTCGGATTTATTGTCGCCTCACACTTAAAACACTCTATAATCGACCACAAAACGTACTCCGACAGAGTAACCAGACTGGACCTACAAATTAATAAAACACTCGTAAACATTATACAAGTATACGCGCCCACAGATAAAAGCAGCTCTGATCCGACCGTCCTCAACTTTTACAAAGATATATTAACCGCTCTAGAAGGAACTTCGCGAGATACAATAATAATGGGAGATTTCAACTCAATGATAGGTATACCTCTAGAAGAAGAAAACAACATAAGTGGACCTTACGGATACGGGAAGAGAAATGAAAAAGGAGACCTACTACTGAATTTTTGTTTTGAACACAGGTTTGCCGTTACCAATACTTTCTACAAAAAACCAGAAAAAAGGAGATGGACCTGGAAATCCCCAGATGGGAAAACATTAAATGAGGTAGATTTTATACTTGTAAAACAAAGGCAGAAAGTACATAATCTCGAAGTTATCTCAACTAAATTCTCAACTGACCATCGAATGTTGCGATTAACTTACGATATAAACATCAACAGAAAAAGCCGAATAAGGTACGGACAAATACGCAATAATTATACACCTATAGAAGCAGTTTCTCTAAAGAACTTAATGTCTTTGCATTCACAAAACATTTTAAATAACGACATCAATAGTACATACAAGTCTACGATATCAGCGATCAAGCAATGTATAACTAAGCTACCTAAACGGCAAAAACTTGTAGAGTCACAAATAATCGACCAGAACATACAAAACCTTATCGATGAGAGAGAGAAACTTAAAAACATACACACACGCACACAAGATCAAAGAAATAGACTTAAAAAAATACACATTAAAATTAAAAAGAATATAATAGCAAACAAAAAGAAAATTAAACAGCAAAGTCTGGAAAAAGAATTGGAGAGTCGAAGTTCAACAAAATTCACTCGAAAGATCCACGACCAGAAAAAAGAATGGATTACGACTTTACAAAACAACACCGGCATAGAAACCACAAACAGGAAAGATATTTTAAGAGTTGCAACAAATTTCTATTCAGCTCTGTATTCCTCTAGAGAAGATTCTGCCGTAGAAACATGCAGTAGTGTCTCGGATAATGTTCCCGATTTACTTATACAGGAGGTAGAGCGCGGTATAATGAAGCTGAAGAAGAATAAATCTCCTGGCGAGGACGGCGTATCTACAGACACAATCATTGCTATGATAGAGCCCCTGGCACCGCAATTATTAAGGCTATTTAACAATATTCTTGCGCACGAAGAAATTCCTGAGGACTGGCAATATTCGATAATAACGTTATTGTATAAAAAAGGCAACCCACACGTCATGGACAATTACAGACCCATAAGCTTGTTACCAACACTATATAAATTGTTCTCATCTGTGATACTGTACAGAATTACAAATACCTTAGACGAACAGCAGCCACGGGAACAAGCCGGTTTCAGAAAGGGGTATTCTACAGTAGATCATATATTTACTTTAACTCAATGTATAGAAAAATGCAATGAACACCAAAATACTCTACATCTAGCGTTCGTTGATTACGCCAAAGCGTTCGACAGTATTTCACATAAATACCTTTGGGAGAGTTTGAGGCAACAAGGTATTCACGAAAAATACATCAATATTTTAAAAGTTATTTATAACAACTGTCAGGCAAAAATTAAAACAGAAAGAGTTGGTCCTGCATTTCCTGTAAAAAGAGGCGTAAAACAGGGTGATCCAGTGTCCCCAAAGCTATTTACAACAATACTGGAATCGATGTTCCGAAACCTGGATTGGTCTGACTACGGTCTCAACATAAACGGTGAACAACTAACCCACCTTCGTTTCGCCGACGACATCATAATTCTGGCAGAATCACATAATCACCTAGAGCAAATGCTTGATACTCTAAACAGGGAAAGCAAGAAAATAGGACTCTACATGAACCTAACAAAAACTAAACTTATGACAAATGGAGAAAGGATTCCTATCAAACTGGATGGTACGACCATAGAGTATGTGAACGAATACGTGTACCTGGGCCAGCTAATAAGAATGCAAGACTCTACCGCTAAAGAAATAGACCGACGCATAGCAATAGCTTGGCGGAAATATTGGGCCAACAAAGATGTGTTCAAAAGTAATATGCCAATGCATCTAAAGAAACGACTGATGGATAATACTATCTTACCATCACTGCTCTACGGTTGCCAAACTTGGGCGTTGAACAAGAAACTGGTTAAAAAGATAGCGACATTTCAGAGAGCTGCAGAGCGTTCAATGCTGGGTCTAAAGCTTATAGATAAAGTACCGAACGCTGAAATTAGGAAAAAAACTAAAGTTATCGACTCAGTATCAATGCTCTGCAAGCTCAAGTGGAAATGGGCGGGGCATATAGCTCGTGTTTCAGATGGCCGGTGGAGCGCGCGCGTCCTACACTGGTACCCGCGCGACTGCACCAGGGGACGCGGCCGCCCACGCAGCAGGTGGAGCGACGACATCACGCAAGTAGCGGGGGTCACATGGACGAGACAAGCACAAGACAGGAAACTGTGGGCACGCATGGAAGAGGCCTTCACCAAATTTTGGGTGCCCTAAAGATACCTATAATAATAATATAATAATAATAATAATTAGTAAATAATAGTTAGTAAATATGTAGATTACTTTATTTAAAATTATTTTGTAAGTTTTTATACATTTGTAAATGGGCAATAAAGGCTATTTTATTTTATTTTATTTTATTTTATTACTTATCACAGGCACTAAAGCTTTAAAATTTCGATCGATTTCTTCCAGGCAACCTTTTGTATGGACATTACTAAGAATTATAAACAGGCGGTGTACTAAAAAATATAATTAGATACATACATTAGTTAAAAGACCAATACTTACTCAAAATATACATAAATAAATATATACATATTTCATACACATTACACAAAATATTCAGGAAATAAGCTACTATTTTTATATAAGTAAACTACATAAATTAATGCTATAACAATGACAAATAATGGTGATACACTAACTTTTGGAATATACTCAGCGACTTGGCCTGCCTGATGGGCAGGGGCAACGTGTTCCACAAGAGGATCGCTTGGATGGTAAAGGATTGAGAGCAAAGAAGGTTGGAAAATTCAAAAGTAGAAGGAGTCTCTAATATAAGGGTCCGGGACGTGCGCAAGGAGCTGGAGTGGGAAGCGGTAACATATCGGAAACGTTCTTTCAAGTAAATAGGAGTTGAGGGAATGAATAGGACTTTGTAAAGAAGGGACAGGATATGGGAATTGCGTCGTAGACGAATGGGCAAACACTTCAACTTTTGACGAAACTCCGAGACATGGTCGTACTTACGCAGACCATATATGAAACGGATGCCAAAATTTTGAAGTCTCTCGAGCTTGTTGAGCTGCTCTTCAGTCAAATCCAGGTAGAATGCGTCCGCGTAATCTAATATTGGCAATAGAAGTGATTGTACAAGCGCAGTTTTAGTAATAATCGGCAAGAAATTTCGAAGACGTCTAATAGAAGCCGAGGAAGCAAATATCTTTCGGCTGACTTCATCTATCTGAGGACCCCATGAAAACTGTCTATCAAAAATAATGCCAAGGTTTTTGACCGTTTCACTGAATTTAATTGGTACTCCATCAAAAAGTACCTGTGGCAAGCGGAGTTTTGTTTAGATAAGATATGGCTCCTTCAACAAAGTGTTTAAAACTCATATTATAGGTATTTTTTTTGTAATATTTATTTGTCATTTCGTTACAAGTTTTGTATGCCATGCAATGAAACCATGCAATGGAATGGAAACTGTCCACTATCCTTCGAAATAAAACCTATGGATATTGCTCTGGAGCCGTTCAGTTAAATACCTGGGCACGGTTTTTTTTAACTTAACTTAACTTAAAGGCTTAACTGGACTGAAAATACCTCCAAGCTACTTATCAAAGGCACCAAAGCTTTAAATGCATTATATCCTATACTCAACCGTAAGTCAAACTTGAGTTGTAATGCTAACCTGCGAGTGCACTCCATCCTGGTCCACCAGTCATAAGTAGCACCTGCACTTTAATAAGCTACAAGCCATTGAAAACAAAGCGTTAATAATAGCAATTAATACTGCCTTTAGAACCAACTTAACTAAATTACACTTACAATTACACTATCCTACCTTAGATGTACATAGGTATTTATTTACAAGTTATCAGAAAAGTTTTTTTACGTACTAACCCCATTAACAAAACCAAACTAATAAAAGAACCAATGTACTACTCGAAATAAAGATCTCAAGTTTATCGAAACTTACAAAACGTATCGGTTAGGTATCTCACAATTTCATACTAATTCGTAATGAATAGACCGCGCGTTGACGTCACTCGTGCGCGGCGAGCTCGGTCGAGTCGAGCGAGCGCGAGCCGCGTACACGGCAATCTCGCCCCTGTTACCTGTGGTATCGGGTCGCAGTACGCTGGCCGGTTGGCCGTGCTTGTGTGCGTGAGTACCTACACGACGGCCCCTGTTGCTTGCTGTGAATGTTACCTGCACTACCAACACGTTTGTTTCTACCCACTTTGGGCTATTTATTCTTAATTAGCCTTCTATCGTTTTAACCTACATAAATCCACTGTTTCAAAATGCAATGCTGTGCTTAAGCTTGCGTAATAAGTGTAAGATTTATTACGATATTTGTATCAAATTCAATTTATTTTTGTTTATTTATACGCATTGCTAAAAGTTTTATATGAGTGGTGATCCAACTTGAAAACATACTATGTAACTTGCTTGTCAAAACATGCTAGGAAAATAGTATAGAACTACCTTACTTTATTGTTAATTACTTATATCTGAAATAAGGACATTTGAAATTGAAATTGAATTGAATGAATATTAAATGTTTTTTTCAGATTCTTGGTGGTTTTCGTTACCAAATAAACAAATTTAGTAAAGTAATATACCAGGTTGTATAAGGATCCCAACTGGTACATATTTTGCTTGGCATACATAAATTTGAGTATCAATTATTCGTAGCACTTTACATACTGTGCCTACAATCATTATGCTCTCTTGTATTTAATATCATATGCGTTCAAATTTCTTTATAAAATTATTGCAAGAGATCTTTCAATGAAAACAAAGTAACTCAGTGTATTTTTTCAGTGATCTGGGCCAAAAACGCCGTTGGTAAAGCAAGAGTGGTTATAAATGGATATTCGTTTTACAAAGACGGAGGTTGCCGCAAATCTGATTACTACAGATGTACTATGGGCAGAAAATGTACTGCACGCGTCATCGTTAGCAATGGACAAATAAAAACTCCTCTTAGTGTGTTACAACATAGCCATCAAGCTCCCAAATTTGTTATTTGTAATGGTATTTATACGAGAGTATGATATATTAGATACGATGTGAATGTTTGATTTTTTTTTGGCGGAGTCCTCTCCGAATTTCTGCGGGAAGTCACACCTCAGGCCCAAGTTGCATAATAATATATCATGTCTCGATAAGTGATGACATTATAGCCATAGATTTTTTTATTCATAGTCATACTTCACAGAAATCTAAATAAACAGGTACCTGTATATTTAGATTTCTGTGTCATACATACATTGTGCACAAGTTTTGAAGTAGATACTTCTGAAAGTGCTTTTATAAATAAATTGTTTTATTACTATGTAAGGTAAACAATGTAGGTAAACATTTTTTTTACTCCTATAATGTAGTAAACCATAACAGTTATCAAATGTAACACATTGTGTTAATATATTTTAGTTGACTGGGCAAAACATATATGGACGGTAAACAAGTAGCTTTGTTCAACGGATTCACCTATGGGAGGAACTCAGTAGGCCGCGGCGGAGCAATTTACTACCGATGTACGGTCGGGAACAAGTGTAAAGCCAGATTCGTCACCTACCCCGGCGGAAGGATGGTCGTCACAACCAGCATACACACGCACCAGGCCCCTAGATATATTGTTAAAAACGGCATCTATCATAGATTATGATAAGTAAATATATCGTTATGATAAGATCAGTGCAGACACAGGTTGAGTACCAAAGTGTTTAAAACAAGATGTCAGCGATCAGCTATGCGTCTTGATTGTCTAATCGTTAAATGTAACAAAATAAAATCACAAATGATTGTAAGTTGTATCTAAGTTGAATTGAGTAAAGTTATAAAATATTGTTTGACTCGCTTTTATGACATATAAAAAATATCAATGATTTTCTTTTTTATTGTTTTGAGTAATTCTACATTGCAATGGTCAAACAGTTGCCTAGGTTAAGAAAAGGTTCTTTTTCAGGTGTTCGTTATATTGACAAGGAATGAATGAGACTCATTTCGCATCACAATAGTCTGTTTAATAAATTTTTGAAAAAAAAAATTAACGTCGTTTTAATACATTTGGAAATTAAAACATTAATTTTTAATTGCCCCTTATTTCAATGTTACAGCATATTACTACGTTTAAGACATGTTTGACTATTATTTAGCATATTCTCTACAATAAAGTTCATACTAGCACGCTTGTCGACAGTATGTCATGATCTGGTTTTGTTTCAGTTGTATGGGCGCACAACAAGGCTGGCAAGAAGATGGTTATAGTCGATCACTATACCTTCTACTTGGACAAAGTGACGCAGAGTGGGTCGGAGCACTACCGTTGCACCTCGGGAAACAGATGCAAGGCGCGCATGATCATCACTGAAGGCGTCATCAGAGTCAGGAGAACCTCGCACACTCACAACCCCCCTAATTTCCATATAACTAACGGTGTATGTCATAAGATTAAATAATTATAATTGCTTTTAAAACAACTAATAACTAAAAAAAAAAACAATCTCATTAAGTAATTTAATAAGTGGCATTTGCTAGTAAGGATGTGCGAGTAATTCATTACATCTTCACACATAATATTATAAAAGCGAAGGTTTGTGTGTGTGTGTCAATGTGTTGTTCATTATTCACGACCAAACTGTGTAGCAGTTTAGTCTGATTTCCATGAAAGTGGGTATGGAGATAGATTAGGAGATAAGTATTTAGTTATAAGCTTAACACACAGATAACTATTTAAAATTAGTTAGTTAGCCGCTAGTTATAAATAACCTTTATAATCTTACTAATACATAGAATATGATATGAGGACGACCTTCGTTTGGTCCATAGAATAGATGTTCTTATATACATTCCGTGACGCAAATAGCTGTAAATTAGCTACTTCGACACATCTGTGCTTATTTTGTGGCATATAAATTCTTAAAATTTAAGTAAATAAATGTGCTTTGGCACATTTGGTATCAGTGGCATATTTAAGATAGACAAATTAATGATTAATTTAAGTATCAGCTCTCTATGTCTTGTGGTTCTTAGGATACAAGAAACTCAGAATTATTTAGGTAGATACATATATACATACATACATACAGTACAAGAGCAAGTTTTGGCGAGTTTATTAATAAAATATAAGCTTGGATATATATAGGTATTATGTATGTATGGTCAATGTCGTAGAAATTATGAAATAATTTCCAATTTTAATAATGCTTATTAATGAAATTATAGATAAATAATTATACTTAGTATATCAATGCACGCCCAGCACAGGTGTCAGCTGGTTTAAAATAAGAAAGATGGTAAAGATATATTGCAAACAATATTAATAATGTTGGAAACAGTCTAAAACCGCCAAGTAGACTCTTGGTATTAGTAATAAGCAGTGTCTGGCATCACTCTCTCTTTGAGTCGTATTCCCTCATGACTGAGGGTCGTAACTCCCCGCAGAATATTATTTCGTTAAATGTTACAAATTAAGGACCGAATATTGCAATTTTTAAAACAATCACTCATCATTCAAATTTAAAAAGTCGCAATGTTAGAACTAAACTCTTCTTCCAAGACGGCGGCCGGGGGACAAGGGTGGCAAACTTGAAGTTAAGCTTCGATCGACCCCCCAAACATGTCCCAAAAATAAAAATGTGTCCTCTAAAAAATGCAAAGCTCATGTAACATTTCAATGGACTATCTGGCATACGCACGCGCTTATGACGATTTTTTTCTCTCTTTCCCCCCCAAATCGCAAATTCATGTTATTTTTAATATGTAATTGTCAAGTGACTTTAACTCAAATTCAGTCAGGGACAGTCAGTACTATGAGTTTCAGTGTTCATTTATCTGCTTAGATATTTTTTTGTTAAAATCAACGACTAGATTAATTACTGTGAGCAGTAGGTATACCTTTATTGTGCTATTACTAATTTTATCTCCTATATATAACGAAATATAGTAAAAAGGTTTTATGTCACGTTAGTTAAGTAAAATTTTTTTAACGCTTTCGTGATGTTTGAATCTGCCCGAATGACATTTGAATCCTACTATTTATTATGTAGAAAGTAATTTATAGTAGAGTTTGTCTTTTTTATGAAGACAAACACTGAGTCTGTAAATGTAAAACTTTTTTTTACTTTTGCTGAAATGGGCGACCGTGACGATTAACATCTTGTTTGCGTCTTGTTCTTCTTATATTTTAATGAATACATTTAAGAAAAATAAATACGAGCAGTTTCTTACTCGAACTCAAGTTGGTTGCATGCAGTATTATAAGTTTGTATGAGTAATTTTAAAATTAGAAAATAAATCTTATGTCATAAAATGTTTGGATATTATTCTTTGATTTAATCAAATGAATCATTTTATTTTCATATTTGTTTATTCTTGCATCTTAGAATTACAGAGATTGTTTGCAAACTCAGTTAACTCATTCACTTTAAATGTTAGTCCGATACTGTTCCTTGATCGGCGCGGACGTGTTCTTATTTGGCGTTATTTCAGTGTGTTCAGTGTTGGGACAAAAATATAGAAAAAATGCAAGAAAAAATCTTCTAAATGTAGAGGACGATTCCAATACTGATCTTGATAGCGAATAAATGTTCATGCATATTTTTTGTTTTGTTTTTTAAATTCTATTGTTCAATTCGTTAAGATCATTTTACACAAAATCATAAAATATTCAATATCATATTCTAATCTTGCGTTCAATCTCTGTTATACATTAAAATTATTATTATTTTTAGATGATAGATTACCCATTTAAGCGCAGCCTTACATTTCCATGAATTGAAATTGAATTGACTGGCCTGTTAGCTTAGTTGGTAGTGGCTCTGCCTTCTAATCTAGGGGTTGCGGGTTCGATTCCCGCGTGACACAAGTATTTATGCATTATAAAAAAAAAATTATAATTACTTGTGTTGAGTCTGGTCGTTTGTATGTATAATAAGTATGTATTTACAAAAGAAAAGTATATAAGTATTATATCCGTTATCTAGTACCCACGACACAAGCGTTTGCTTAGTGTGGGGCTAGATTGCGCTGTGTGCATTGTCCCGGAATATTTATTTATTTATTTTATTTATTTATTAATTAGCCACACCCGCTGACCAATCCTGACAATTTGAGTAGGTGCTGCATCCTTATCAGTTTCATACGATTGTGCAAGAGAGATGGCGCTCCATTAGTTTGACTCCGCGGATGGAGTGTAGTGCAGGCACGCTTAACCCTAGAGCACATTATTCACTTATGTGTATGTCGCTTCAGGTAACATGATGGTCAAGTCTGGCAGTGCTAAAACTATACCGTAACATGTCATTTGTAGGTACTTATATATATATATATATATATTTTTTTATAAATATATCCTTAAATATACTAAATATGATATTTAAGCTAGATTCGATGCCGTACAGACTCCAAACAATGTGTACACATCTTGATAATCTTGGTTTTGTTATAGTAACATGGGCGCACAATCCAGCCGGTAAGAAGATGATAATCATGGAGGGCTATACATTCTACTTGGATGGAAGGAGCAATGCTAGTGGCTCCGAGTACTATCGGTGTACAGCGGGCAGTAAGTGCAAGGCTCGTATCATCGTGACACTGGGAGTGATACGATGTAGAGCCACATGGCACACGCATGACCCACCCACCTTCCATTTAACTAGTGACGGAGTATGTTATAAAACCTAATTTTAACGCCTTTAGTGTGTAAATTAAATTCAGCATATTTTATTGTTGAATGTCTCTTTTATTGTTGACAATTTAACTAATCTGTGGCTCTTGTATTGGCTTAACAGCACAGCGCAGCTGCAATAAAATTTATTTAAAAAAAATCAAAAACCGACTTCATGTGTCTCTAAAAAGTTAATAAATAATTTATTTTCATTTTTGCGACTTCAAAATTCAGAATTGGGAGTAAAGAATCTATCAAAGTTTTGAAACTTACGATCCTATAAGTATTCTTATTGTAATTTGTAATATTAGTTGTCGGAGCCAGTCACAAAAATAAATTAAAATCGGTTCATAAATAACGGAGTAATCTTGAGAAGACTTGATAACCTTTATTTGTTTGGAAGTTGGTTAATAATAGTAACTCAAAGTAAAGTAGTAAAAGAACGCTAGAGAAGTTAGTACTCTCGTAACTGCAGTAAGGATGCTAAGTATGAATGTTGTAAATGAAATATTTATCTTTTGAATACAATTTTGAGTCAACTGTTTTGACAGATAAGTAATCTATATTTAGAAGTGAAATTTGGTTGTGAATGTTGATGAATATATGTATTTATTTCAGTTATAAAATGTTAGTTAGGTTGAATTAATAGGCTAGTTGTTTGATGGTTAGTTACGAGTATTTCCTTGTTTGTCATAACTCTGGCCTGACTTTGCATATCGGGTTCAAAGTATTTCAGAATAGAGTATCCACTTTAGAGTTAAATGAGTATATTCAATATTGCTGTTTTACTATTTACAATAATTAAAAATGGAATGTTAATAATTCACTCTGATAAAAGTAACATATTTGAAGTACATTCCTACTTCTTGTAAATTCGTGTGGATTTAGTACAATTTAATTCGAATAAAAAGCAGTGTTGCTTTTTAACTCGCGGAATTTTATTTTGTGATGTTTAACGGAGTATATATGTAGGTAGATATTAACATAATTAATCACTTTATTTTCAGTGTCGTGGCTAACAAGTCTAGGTGGGAAAAGTATGGCGATATTAAACAAATATACATTTTACCGACAGAAAGGAAAACGACCAAATGCGGAGTATTATAAGTGCCATAGGAAATTTTGTAAAGCTGGCTTTTTGTTCGTTCAAGGAAACGCCAAAGAATTTCAGTTAGAACATAAACACAGGCCACCAAAATTCACTATCGTGGATGGAGTCTGTACCGAATTATACAACATCTTTTGATTTAATATAACTTTGTTTTTGTAATAACATGAAATGCATATTTATGTATTTTTAATTATTCAAGCAATTTTAATGAGACTCAGTAGTTTACTGCTTACTACATGCTATTTTTATTTTATACAAATGCCTGGAACATGACATGCTTGTTTATAAGAATATTTTATAAAAAAATAACTTAACTATTTTGTATCTCTGACGTATCGTCAGGAAAGATACGCTTATAATGAATTAGCTACTTTTCGGAATACTGATGTTAAAAAATATCTAAGTTTATTATCTGATACAAATTCCGTTTCCAAACGTATCAATCAAATAAAATTAAAATCATTTGTCGTTTCCTACAGTGAAATATGCGAGAAACATGGCGGGAAACAAGATAGTGATCATAAACGGTTATTCGTTTATCAAAGAGAAGGGTGTCGCACCGGCTCCGGAGTACTACCGATGTCAGAAGTATCGGCACAAGGAGAGTTGTAAGGTCCGAGTCTCGCTCATAGACGGGAAGTTTACTAAGCAGAAAGTCGAGCACAACCACTCACCCATGCCTTACACTATCAGAAGTGGAATTTTTATAAAACTTTAAAACCGCAGCTGAAAACTTGCTGTTCACAATCTATGCAAACATGTTAATCTGTAACAGAACATTCAAAGCAGTTCGGATTCGTTTCTCATAAATGAAGAAGATATCAACCAGATTCGCCGAGATTTTCTAAATCCTGTCTATCCAAAGGTTGCCTAGATAGCGATAAGGCCGCCCAATGTGCATTAATTTTTTTTTAACTTGAACGCGGTTGCACTTGACCATCGTTAGTTAGTTCTTAAAATTTCTTTCATTACGTTTTTTTTTGTGTGCATTGAAGACATATCTTATCTTATCTTATTCGCCGTTGACGGATACGTCGAAGAGAATATCATCATTGAACATGTTGATATTTAAATCTAAAATAAATATATACCCTTAGACCATAAACTATCGTTAGGTTTTAAGTTATTTTTTTTTGTAGTAGTAGCTAGAAGTACTAAGTTTAATTTTTTCTCTTATTTTTCTTTAATAAGTTCAATGCACTCTCCTACAGCACGAGATCTCTCTCAGAGTAGGAGATGCGTGCCACATAAAAGAAATGTATTAAATGTAAAATATTATATATAGGTATGTGTGTCCTTTAATTTAACTTCATATGAATAAATACGTACGTCGTAGCCTGTAGTGACGCTCAATATAAGGCGGGTTGCAGTCAAACATGAACTTATAATACCTACGTAACAAAATACAAACGACAAGAAGTGTTTATGACAACATTGATATCATACAATAATTATAAATAAAATTAATAAAAAATAATTTTATATTGTTTATTTTAGATCTGCGCTTTACTATGTAAATAAAAGTTGGCTATTAATAAATAAGGGCTTCGAACCCACAATTACCTTTTCTTTTTTTATAAATAAAATTAAGCGAGTATGGCTCGGTGGTGTGAGCGTCGGCTTTACATCCTTACGTACCTTGGTTCGAATCTGGCCTTGCTCCAATGACTTGTTTTTCAAGTTATGTGTGAATACTAGACTCAAGTGGCGTAGGCAGGCCTCTTTACGAGACACACTGATGGCAGATGGAGTAAATATACTCTTTGGAGTAAAGCATTATATTTTTCAGTTCGGTTTGTAACGAGTATTGGAGGCAAGAACGTAGCCATAATCGATGGATATTCCTTCTACAGGGATGGACCTGACAGAAAAATCAATATATACTACTACAGGTGTCACAAAAAAGTATGCAAAGCACGTTTTGTCCTGAGAAACGGACAGATTAATTTAAAAAAAATTGTTCACAAACATGACCAACCTAAATTTATGATTCTAAATGATTGTTTTGTAAAAATTTAAGGACTACGTCTGCATCTATTTGTATTTTGAAATTAATAAATACAGTAAGTATATTATGTAACAGTTTTTGTAAAATATTTTGATTGCAGGTGTATTGTTTTTATTAGTTCATATGGATACATGTATACTATAAACAATTATGTACAGTCACACGCTTTGATTCATATTGTTACAACAATATGTGGATGTTGCTATTAAAAATATATAATTACGTGTGTTGAGTCTGGTCGTTTGTATGTATTTACAAAAGTCACTTTAAATATTTTCTGGGAGACAGTATGTAAGTATTATATCCGTTAACCCACGACACAAGTGTTTGCTAGTGTGGGGCTAAATGGTGATGTGTGCAATCTTCCGGTATATTAATTTTAATTTTATTTTTTTAGAGCAATTTTTGACGAATCTCGGTGGCAAGCAAGTAGGCGCCTTACATGGGTACTCGTTCTACAAATACGGAGCAGACAACAACAATAACGAGTACTACAGATGTTATAAAAAAGGATGCAAAGCACGGTTTGTTTTCCATTATTGAGTGGTTAGGATAAAAAATTTAGATCATGATGATGACCCACCCAATTTTACGATTCAAAATGGTGTTTTTATATAAATTTAACTACAAATTGGCTTCTCTATTTTGAAATTGTAAACAGTATATTGGAAACATTTGTTTATCATAACATTCCAAAACAGTAAATAAACACAGATAAAAGTGACAAACACATTTTATTTAACAAGTTCGGTGACGGTTCTGTTCGTGAATTACCTCATGAAGAAACTGAATGCTTTCAAACGCACGTCGTGATAGTCAACACAATGGAATCTTGTGAAGTTAGACCGTGGTGGTGGTACCACTTAATTATTATATACATTTTCAAATTTATATTGTACTACTAAAAACTAAAACATGTATTGTTTTCGCAGTGATATTTGCCAAGACGAAGAATGGAAGTGAGATAGCGGTCATCAAAGGTTACTCCTTTCTGAAAGTTAAAAGCTCAAACCCTGGAGTCGACAACTACATATGCCACAAGAGTGATTGCTCAAATAAGTTTGAATACGAACCAGAACATAAACTGATTCGTATACCTAACTTCCAACATAACCATGACAAACCTAAATATACCATAGAGAATGGCATTTTGATAAAACTTCAGTATACGTTGAAGAAGATGAAAAAATATAAGAAAGAAGACAAAAAGAAGAGAAGACGAAATAGAAAAAAATAAGCATATATATATACATATGTATTTGGAGAATGGAACTGATCAAATGAGCTTATTTTTATATGTATTTATGTGAATAGAATGCGTTTTGCCTAACTCAATACCTACGTGGTGCATCATTTGTTTTTTTTCATACGTTGCACTGCTTTTGTATTAAGTTTATTTACATTACCGAATTGAATGAATGAATTCGTATGAAGTTAGTGTTGACTTGTCTATATTTTTATGTTGATTCCATTTTTTATTTTTTAAATTACTTCAGTAAAATGGTACAAGAAAAAGACTGGACAAGAGATCGCAGTTTTACAAGGATATTCTTTTTACATACACAAAAGAAACAAGAAGTCATTCAATTGGTCGTGCACTGGCGATAAGAGTTGTAAAGCGAGACTCAACACATCTAAGGATGAAGAAAAAGAAAAAAGAATAATATACAGTGCATGCTTGGATCACTGCCACGGACGCCCGACTTACTTGATCGATGGAGATATTTATATGAAGTTATAGCATTTGTTTGATAAGTTTTTTTTTATATAGATAATCCTTAAAGGGTTGGAATATGTTTTAAAATAATGAGGGATTTAAATTCGGTGCTAACTTAGCTAAAATAAAAAATCAATAGAACGCGATTATATTGCGATACGTATAACGGATGTTATTGCATTTCATGCAGTGTGTAATTGTTACTATTACTGTTTGAATGAATAAAATGAAAATATTATGTGAATGCTTTATTAAATGAATAAATAAAATTTAATTAAATATCAACACTTTATACTTAAAACCATATATTTTATCACATGATTTCATTTGATGCTGTATATTTTGGCAACATCAATATATTACTGAAGCCAACAGGCCCAAGAAAAGCCACAACCAGTTTGCTATTCATTAAAAACTGGCCACTCTGCTAGAAACCATTTTTATTACAGACATAATGTTTTACGACAAGTATAGTCCACCAAGAGTTACTAACTTGATTGTGTAATATCAGTGATTCTCCTGGCAAAGTCCCGTTATTCTGGTAAACATCTAGTTATGTACAATGAGTATACATACTACTGTAAGAAACAATGCAAGAAGACCAAAAACTTTCATTGGTACTGCTCTACTCACAACTGCAGAGGATGTAATGCTAAACTCAAGTTGGATGAAAAGTTTGGTATTGTAGGGTTAGAAAATTTGCACACCCATCCACCGGCGAAATACTGTATCTACGAAGGGCAGTACATCAAACTTAGTGGAGCAACTACGGCGTAAAATAAATCTATAATATCTATACTTATGTTAAGGTTTATTTGCAAGTTTTTGCAAGTTTGTTTTTGGCCCCTTTGACTAAAGAAACAAAGAGTGACGGAAAGAATATAAATAGATTACAGTTGACGTGGATAAATGTTTCAATATTAAAACTGTCCGCAGTTAAATTTTAGAGTTAGATGTTTGCTAAAAGACATCAAGTAAAATTATGAAACTACCATATGTATGTATGGTACGTATACTTTATTTTCTGTTGTATATTGTTGTCTTTTATTCGTAGATTTTTGGAATAAAAAACCTTAGATTAGCAATTTGAGATTGATACTCGTCTTTCAATTAAAAATATTCATCCTGCTTGAACCGACCAAGTATAAACTAGGAAGCCACATATTTATACTCATTGAGCTGATAAATTTACTTCTAAATTTATGAAATATTACTATAACATAATTACGTAATTTTGACAACCACCACTCAGGATTCGGTATGTTTTGTCCATCCATCTCTCTATAATATAAGTATACCTACATATGTAGTGTTATCGATGCCATGCAAAAAAAAACTAATAGGTAATATTTATCTTTACAGAGTTTCAATTCGTGAATACAGGAAAGAGCAATCAGCTAGTACTTTGCAATGGATACACATACAGTTTTCGTTCACGTCAGGCCGCGCAAAAAATATTCCATTGGAGATGTTCCACGCATTATTCTAAAGGATGCAAAGCGTTGTTGAGTTTGTACGACAACAAGAAAATAGATAAACACAACATGTGCCACAACCATAGTCCGATGAAGTATTATATGGTAAATGGTGTTTTTATAAGATACTAACCGCAGCCTTGCATTGCATTGCGCTTCAGGCTATTATGAGACCTACTGCAAGGTGCAAACACAACACAGGTACAGATAATAAAGCATTTTGTATCGTTAAGACATATATGTATTGTAGTTACCTAGATCTGATATTGTTTTTGGCCCAATAAAATCTTTTGTATTTTATTTGTATCCAGAGGTACGTGAAAAACGTGAAAATGAACAAAAAGACATTAACTTCTTTTTCGATAATTTTCAATGCCTATTTTTATTAATATGAATGAATTAATGAATGAATTTTTTAGAAATATAGATTTGGATTATTCAAAAATAGGCATTGAATTAGGAAATTTACAAGTACGTACTTACTCATTACATTAGTACATTACTCATCACAAAAGATACCTATTTTGTGCAATATATAACATATGTATGTATATTATGTTTACGACCATATGCGTGGTAAAATAAAACACTGGCTACAAACAAAGTCATATCAGGAAGTTGAAGAATTAGTCAAAGTATACAACCAAGCAGGCAGAGAGAACATACAGGTGGAAGATCTCTTTTGATTGCCTGAAGCCTTAAGCGATACCATTATATCACAACCATTACTTACTTCTCACTGCACACTTAGAAGGTGATGGGATGACACCACAGCTTCATTGTCTGACGGCAGAAGCCCATCAATATAAAATACACACACTCACACACACACACACACACACACACACACACACACACACACACACACACACGGATACACACATATACACACATATACACACTCACACACACAAACACACAATCTTACCCGGCCAAAGTGCTTAACATACCTATAGTACCTAATAATAAATCTACCTAAGCTTAAGCAGCATCTTCATGCGGTAAACATCAATCAACTGATTTCAATTTTCAATTTTCAAAATGTAATTTTTGTGATCATAAATATTGTATTAAACTTTTTGACAAGGTTTTACTACAGATATCTTATTTAAAAAGATTTTTTATAAACTATGGATGAACATTTCTGTAACTAAACTATGTACATGGCCGTGATTATTATTGTTTTATACATCTCTAGATAGTATTGAAATTATTCTTTTACTAGCGTCAACTTCTTACTGGAAAACAGGATCTTTTATAATTGGACCACCAAGATACAGGCTAACGCCTAGTTTGGGGTCTACAGTTAACACTATTGTTGTATTGTAAGTTAAACAAATTGTAATATTATATAGGTTAAGTTTTTCAATTAGTAAATAAACATATTTAAAAAAAAAAAAAAAAAAATCAGCATCATCCTCAGCTTGTAGAGCCCTATAACAGAACATAAGCCTCCTCCCTCATATGCCGATACTCCCTGTTTTGTGCTACTCTTGTCTAGGGTGGTTTTCAATCTTCCTGATATCGTTTAGCTTTTTCTAGGAAGAACCGTAGATATTACCTTACAATTACAATATAATATATTATATAATTTCGGTACAAATTGCCTTCCTACAAGTACATATACATAATATACATTGCTTACATTTAGTAATAAAAAACCTGTGTAAATTCGCTAAAACGCAATTCTCCATACTTATTGTACGGGACAATTGTCTTTTCGCAAATTTCCAAAATTCCTAGATCAAGAATTGTTTTATTTAAACGTAAAGCGCTACTGCTTTAGTATAAAGAAAATAATAAAGAAATAAGACAGAAAAGATCTCCTCTTGCCTTCGATCAATAATGCACTAGATTCAGCATTGCTTACAAAAATGACTCCAAAAAGTGGCATGAGATTACTTTATTCTGTATAGATTACGATATACACAGAAATACAAAATATGACTATGCCACAAAAAAATATTTATATGAAAGTCAATCTTACTACTGCATCATAAGGTTGAGTTTCGACTAATGTCGTATACATCATAAGTAATCTTGCTCCGCGATAACAACGAGTGCTCATAAATTTTTATGACCATACGCAGTGAGCGTTAGAAAATTCAACCGTATTGCTATAGCGATAAGGCTTAAATTCTAACCGTCGTAAGGCTGTGTCACGGTATTTAACTTACCATGACAGAATAGAACATAGAATTCATAGAGTCGCTTTGTTAATAAAAAGGTGGATAATTCTTTTACACTTCTACACTAATATCACCGTTTAATGGTGGAAGTTCCAAAGACTCGTACTTTAAAAAAAAAATAAGAAAGAGGAAAGAATTGATGTTTTGTTTTCCGAATTATATTACATTTACTACTTTATATCCCGGATTAACGCGGGTGAAACTTCAGAGTGCTGCTAGTATAGGTACTACCAACATTTTATATTTCTTGATACTAAAAAATAATAATACATTTTATTACAGTATTATTTTATTAAAACAGTATTACCTAAATCTTGCATGTTATTTTAACACAATAAATTAAAGATATTAAATATTTTTTTATATATTTAAACTATTATATATATTTAAACTACATCCATTTTACAGTCAAAGAAAAATAAAAGAATGCGGCGACTCCATTAGACTTGTTCTAAATCAGGCCTAATTTGTTCTTGTCTCTTGTGTTAAATCTATTATGCGTGCGAAAGAGACAACTGCGAAGCAAATACAAAAGGATTTAAATTCTAGAAATACTAATTTGGAGATGATACCTGGACTATTTCGAATATTAATCACTGTAAGTATTTGTAAAAAGTATAAAACTTATCGAAAATACAAAATCCCATATTGTTTTCTCTTTGTAAGCGTGTTATTTTTGCAACTTTTCACAGCACACTTCGGCATTGTTTCACATGACGGTCGGCGCGTCACTGACGGCAAAACAGTGCTTAATGTGAATTTAAGCACTGTTTAGTTTGGTTACTTTTAGCGCGCTTTCGCGTGATCTAGGTTATATTTGATCGAAGCCTCTTGCAGTTTCAACCGCTAGGTATATACATACTTCATTCATTATATATAACGTTTGTTGTTGCAGAACCGGCTGGCTTCGAAGTATTTAACACAACAAAAGGTCGCCAAGTGATTATGTACAACGAATATACTTACAGTTTCCACCTTCACAGTCCAGCCAAAAATTTATTTTTCTGGAGATGTTCAACGCACTATACAAAAGGGTGTAGAGGAAGAATGGCATTAGCAGATAACAAAGTAATTATTAAACACAATAATCTGCACACGCATGAGCCATACAAATACGTTAAGAGCAACGGTGTTCTGATAAAATTGACGTGAATTAAAAAATAATAATAATAAAAAATGTTTATTGGACACACAAATTCTTCTTTCTCTCGTGTTGTAGCAGCTGATTTCTTCAGGGAAACATTTTTTCAATAGGTTGGAAAACTCATCTTACAGAAACGAAGCTAATCAAAATTGAAATTAAGAAATAAAAAGAAAAATAAGTATTTAAAAAGAAAAATCTTAGCCTAATTTTGTGTATTGTGTGAGTGTAGTGTGTGTGTGTGTGTATGTATGTATATATATATATATATATATATATTTGTATATGTATAAATATATATGTATATTTGTATATGTATGTATATATATATATGTATATTTGTATATGTATAAATAGTGATGAGTAAGAATGTTTGAGTGTTTATGTGTAGGTATGTGATCACTGTATTATAGTTCCCGTAAGGCATGATTAAATTTAGTTGTATTAACCGGCTAGCACTTACGTCAAAAATTACGTCGAAAAATTAGCTCGACAAGTTTCGGAAATCTGAGGTTTCCATCATCAGGAGGACGAGTCAGCACGCGCGTCCCGGATGGCCGCCTCGTCCAGACTGGTTCGCCGACTCACTGCCGCACCCCCCCCGCTTCTGCGCCCGCTCCGCTCTCGCAACCGCTCGCGCACCGCGACGGGTGAGGATAGGCGATCGAGGCGCCACCGGCGGATCGTGTATTTCTTCCTCATCGCTTGAGATCCGTTGCACCAAGATATTGGGGTCCGCGCACACTATGCTGACCGTGTCTAGTGGCAGATGTTCAGCTACATCGTCCTCCCGGCCAGAGTTTAAAACAGGTCTCCACGCAGGTGCCAATGTCCATCCTCGGTCACGATTAAAGTTTGGATGTCGACCTATTTCTATTGCTTCCCGAACTTTCCTTGGTACTAGGAACTTCTCCTTGGCCAAGACCGACACCTTATCGCATGTGCTTGCTTAGGTATGTGCTTGAACGAGTTTGTAATCATTGCAGTGTGCATTGTTCTTATTTGTGACCATTGGTCTGAATAGGTGTGTTGTTTATTAAATTATGTTTTACATATCGGGTAGAAGTGTTATTGGTCATGTATTTCATTTTAAAACAATTAAGAGTTTTTCAGTGTTGTCATAGTCAAGAGAATTTAGCCATTTGTCTAATGCTAACTGTAAATCTCTATTATTTAGACTATTCATTTTATTTATTATACTACAAGCCTTATTGTTAAGATAAGGACCCAAGAAAGATTGATGATGCTTAAACAGAGCAGTGTTATGTTTAGGTATAGGAAAATGTATGTCATTTCTTCTGTGATTGCCGTTGTAGTGAACGTGAATACTCGAGTAGAGTCTAGAATGTATTTTTATCACTAACTAGTGGACACCCGCGGCTTCGCTCGCCTTATTTCAGGATAAAAAGTAGCCTCTGACACTTCAAAGACATAATACCATACATACCAAAAATCTTGATGATCCATTCAGCCGATTTTACGTGATGAGCCTTTAAAAACAGACAAATAGAGACACAGATAAACAGAAAAAAGTTCCAAAAATGGTTGGAACGTGTTCTGTTATCAATTCGAAAACTCTCCAAACTTTTTTGAAATATTTTCATTGACCGCACTTTCGACCCTCTTCAGCTTTATAATTATGTCAAATCAAAATCAAATCAAAAGTTTTTATTGAACTTAAATCTACCCATTTACAAAATTTGTAGTTTATGACTAAGATAATGAAATATACAATAAAATAATTTAAGTGCTACAATTTAATTATGAACTGGTGCCTCTGAACTAAGCTAGGCTTGTATCTCAGGGGCACCACTTCCCCATGTGTGTTGACATTAATGAACCTACTAAAAGTGCATAGTAACTGATTTAAAATATATGGTTAACAGTATAATAATTAAAATATATGGGTAGATGAACAGTGTGTTGGAAATAAAACATTCAAATTAAAGTGCATTTAATTACACCTGATTCCATTTTCAAAATATCACACCTTATAGGAGTAAGTTTGATGCATGTTGTGGTGAGTTACTTGAGACAAAGCATATGTGCCTACTGTTTTAACTGCGTGTTTTATTCGTTTGGGTTTTTTGTATAATTTGAAGTAAATTTCACGTATTCATTTATTGTTATTTCAGATTTCCAGTTCGTATATTCACAGGCGAATAACCTGTATGTGCTTCTGAATAATTATACGTACAGCAGACACGTCGCTGGTAAGAACAACACGTGGTCGTGGCGATGTTCTACTCATCACCGCAAGGGATGTAAAGCAAGGCTAACTTTACGGGATGGAAACAAAATCGTTAAAAAACGAGAAGAACATAACCACAAATATTCAAGATTTGTCTTGAATAATGGTGTTTTCATAAAGTACTGACGACGTCCCGGCAAAAAGCGCGCAAAGCGAAGAGTTCCAAAGCGTAGCGTAGTGCGAAGTATTTCACTTAGAGGACCCGTCTGAAAGAACCTAACCTAACCAGAAGAATAGCACCTAGCCTGTTACAAATTGATTCCACGAAGAGCACCGATCGATTCGATAGGTGCTTTTCGTAAAATCCGTTTGTAATAATCTGGGCTGGCATAACAGGTATAAAACAGGGACCACTGCCACTGTCACCAAGATATTCCTTCCCAACGTCGAGATGGCGTTTAAAATTATGAAGAAACTGAAACCTACGGGTCCACTCACTCAAATATTAACGGGGCACGGTGGATTCTCCGAATACTTGCACCGGTTCAAGTGTAAGGAGAATCCATCGTGCATCTGCGAACCTGGAAAGGAAGAATCAGTAATTCATATCATTACAGATTGTCCCGTGTATGGTTGGGAGAGGTATCAACTAGAACAAGAAATAGACTATGAAATAAAGAAAGAAAATTTAGCAAACATTATGTCAAATGAAAATATCAGAAACCAATTTCTGCAATACTGTTTAAAAATATGTAAAAAAGTTATAAAACGGAATAAATAGATAGATAAGAAAACGTTAAGTACATATATACAATATATATGTATATCAACAAAATTAAACAAGTCTACAAAGAAGATATACATGTACTTTCTGCACACTCGAGCAATACAGAACGTATCGCCGAGTTGCGTGTATGGATCTAGCTATGTCAATAAAAACACCATGTGGAAAGCCTTGGATTCTGTCTAAGATACCTACCGAAATTTAATAAAAAAAAAAAAAAAAAAAAAAAAAAAAAAACTGGGCTTGGATACATTTTAAGCAAAACAAAAGTTTATTATCTATTACTTTTTAATTTCGCGATAACAGTGTAATCGTCTGAAAATTGACGAATAAATTAAACAATTAATACTACAAGCAACCGACCAATTAAAAATCAGGAAGCCTCATATTGGTACATATATTACTCTTGGAGCTGATAAAATTAATTTTAAATTTATTAAATACTAGTGGACGGCCGCGGCTTCGATCGCATTATTTTGAGATAAAAAGGTTTAAAATGAACATAACTTTTTTATTTACGAACCGATTGAAATGAAATAAACACTAGATGTTAAGTTAAAAATGCACCAACATGTTAGTGAAAACCATAGACAAATCGTTTCAGCCCTTTTCGAGTCTATAACGAATTAATTGATAATTGTAATGAAACTTATGAGTGTAAAACTCTGTGCTGACGAGAAACCACTGACAGCTGCAAGATTGACAGTTTTATGTTATTATTCTAGGCGCCATGAAAAAAAAGATGGAAAGAAGGTATTTTGTAGTTTTATTCATTAACACAATTAAATTAGAAACTTATTAAAAAAAACTTATACTACTTCTAAAACTAAAATACTAAAAAAGTATTGTACTGTGATATGAAGTGAAATCAAAAAATATAAATATATGTGTGTTTTTATGTAAATATTCGCTTAATTATTTGAGATTGGCGTAGAAATTAATTGATAACGTTGTTTTACAAACCATTTTGTCATCTTATATTATTCTGGCAATATGTGAATGGCCGGCGCCGCAATGTTTTCCATACAATTTGGTTTTGATATTCTTGATTATTCAGTTCTCTCAGCTACATTTAATGTCATTCATAGTAATTTTATTTGATGATAAGTAATTAAATAAATAATGATTATTTTTAGGTATGTTTTGTTATTCTTTCTGTTCTCATGTTTTTTTTCTGTATTTTTTTTGTATTTTTAAGATACCTAATCTCTTATAGTTCAAATGTAAATTTTACTGTGATAATGATACAAATATGTGCCAGATGTTATTTAATAATTATTTTAAACAATGTTAATCTTCTTATCTTAACATAGCTGGAGATTTTGTATTTACATATCTAATGGTTTGATAAATTAAGCCTAATGCGACTGTGGCTTTAAATATTTCAGGTAAAGATTCTTCTCCCGGTACGGTCATAAATGAATACACCATAATAAAATCTGGTAAGTTCAAGTTATGCTTAATGGTGGATATTCATACACCATTCAGAGGAAAACTAAGTTGGCAACTGTTTGGGCGTGCACAAATAAAAAGAGAAGAAAGTGTCCCGGCAACGTAAAAGAAGATTTCCTGACAGGCAATGTGCGGTTACATATTAAACATAAACTAAATTGTCTTCCGAAAGTTTCCGAAAATCAGGTCAAACTGGCTTTGGACAAAATTAAATCCGATATCGAAGAAATGCCCAATTTTTCTATAAAGGACATTTTCGAAGGCCGCATGAATGAACTGAAAAATAAAGTTCCTGATGCAAATATACCGACATTTGACAGCGTCAAAAGTCAACTTTACAAAGTTCGAAAAAACAGTTTGATGTAAAAAATAAAACTGAAATAGTGATCAAGTGAGGTATAATTTAACTATATTGATTTGGGCTTATAATGCTATTATTTTGTTTTTTTGATACGGTGCGGGCCACTTCTCTAATTTAATTTATGTTTATAAAGTTTTGGGCTCATAAAAAGTTTTCCTATGAAATTATTGTAAGTAAGTACACGAAATAATTAAACTAAACATTGCATCCAAAATTTTTTTTGTTGTGTTAATATTTCGATAATATATCATTTCTTGTATCCATGGAAAAAGATACAGCTATTGTATCCTGGATTCAAATGATAAATTCACGAAATGCATTTAAAATATTTATCTTTTTCAACATACCTTGATGGACTTGCAGATTTTGAGTTCGTATTTAGGCCAATGTCGAGACGCAAGCTTTTACTTTGGAACAATTACACGTACTCGCAACATACCGGAAGAAATAATATCTGGACGTGGCGATGCTCGACGCACTGCACCAGGGGGTGTAATGCGAGAATCACTGTACAAGATGATGCTTGTATTATCAAGCAACAAGGAACACACTCCCATGAACCTTGTAAACACGTCGTAAATAAGGGCACTTTTGTTAAAATAAGTGATTAAATTGCTGAGCTGATTTTAAAACGTCGTATACATACAGGTATGCTCCCCTACATGCCACAGGGACCATCCAGTGTAATTTTGAGTGTAAAATAAAAATAAAAACCGCACAAGTACTGGAAGAAAAATAATTATTACGAAATAATTAATGTATGTATTTTTTGTGTTATATTATGTTTAGTGGTTGGTATGTGGGTGACGGATTATGGAGAAGAAAGTAAACACCAAATACCATTAATAAATCGTTTGAATTTCGTTGTTATGTGACCTTCAAATATTTGCTTTGCTTCAAATTGTTTTTTGTGTGCAGTACACGTAACATTGTTGACTTGTTGCTCACTTTTGTTGTGTGACACAACATCTTGAAAAATTGACGCAGTTTATTACAAATGGTTTGCACTCTGTACTCTGTGACTCCGCTGCGTATTTTATATTGTATATGCGTATTTTTAGACACAGTGTTTTCGGATTTTGTGGTGTGGTGGTTGAATTTTATTTATTGAATAGTAATGTCTGTCTTGTAAGTAGAGTAGTTGTAACACTCTTTTTGTTGTAGAAATCTCTGCTTACAGTATGGTTGCTGGCAAGCCAGCCGTCGACATCTTCTTCGAATGATGAATTAACTTACGTGAACAGAAGTGCAGGCGTTGTACTATTAAGAGCTGGACATCAGTACACTAAAAAGAGAGAAAGTGATACCGGATGCTGTGAGTGGAGATGTATCAACTGGTCTAGAAATTGTTCAGGGTCTCTTAACATAAAGGACAACAACATTGTTAAAGAGATACAACATAAATGTGAGCCCAACGAACTGGAAAACATCATTGCAAAGAAGTTACACGATTATCGTAAAAAGGTGGAGACTTTTTATTTTAATACGAATTGTGAAGTTTTTTAATTCCTAATTCGAATTGATCGGATGACATTTGTAAGCATGTTGGTAGGAGATGGCTCAGACAGGCTGGAGACCGTGTTAAGTGGCACGTTTGCTTGGAGGCCTATGTTCAGCAGTTTATCAGTGGGTGAACACTGGCTGACATGACGATGATAATTATGAATTCAAATTAGTGCCAGAGTTTACTTACTTAGTGTTGAATAAAATTTATAATAGTTACAAATACGTATATTAACATATTGAATTGGGCGTTACTTTGCAGAAATCCATTGTTAATGAAATTCTGGAAAAAATATCTAGTGTTTTTCCGCTGCGACTGCTCCTTAACCGACTTCAAATTACAAACTTGATGGTTTTAGGTGTGTTCATCCATATACCACCGCCAAACCTCTCCTCCTAACCAAAGTGGCCTCTGTGGCTCTTAAGATCTTACTAACACCGCGCCTTGTGTCTTCAAGTTTTTGTAATTCTCCTTCGGCAAGATATTCTCATAGACACGTGTCACGCCTCTCCACGAGGCATCCTCAGGATGTGTTTACTCCTCGAACGTCGCAGCGGAAAAACACTATATATTATTTCCAGGGTTTCATGTGTATTAACGTTTTGATTGTTTTACAGATATATCGATTTATGTGACAACAGAGTAATACGAGATGACTCCTCCACAGAAATATAAAGAAAATACTGAGCTTAATACAATACACCTGCGTCATAGGATACAAGACGTTGAAAACGTGAAAAGATGCGCAACAGTGTATTGGAAATAGGAGTCGTAAAATACGCGCGAAGTTTAATGTCCGCTTCTTCTTATAGAATAAGAGTGGCCAACTCTGGTGTTGAGATTAAATCAAGCCGCCCTAAGTGCCTCTGACATGACTTAACGATTGCCATACTATGAGAAACAATGTCCACTTATGTTATACAACTAAGAGATACTATTTCGCGAAATACTAAACTTCAGTAGTTAAATACCATTAAGTTAAAACATTAAAACTATTTAATTAGTCTTATTTTTTCCTCATTTCCTCATTTTTTTATTAATTACAGAGATCCAAAATGTGCATTTAAATATTGCATTGTTAGTAACGAAATCATATCTATTGATTATTAATACTATAGATTTCGACGTTTTGAATCTTTTAATTTGAAAACGTCTCGTAATCTACTGATCAAATTTACAATTAATGTGGCCTAGAAAAACATTGTATGAATAAAGATACATTATAATAGAATTAACATTTGTCATGTAACTCTCTATTTTTCAGTATGGCTCCAGGAATGCAAGCCGTCCACATTGGAAACATTTTCAAATGATGAACTTACATACATAAACAGAAATGGTGGGGTTGTTCTGCTAAGAGCTGGCCACCAGTATATTAAGTATAAACAATGCAAAATCGGTTGGATTATGTGGAGATGTGTCAATTACCGAAAGAAAATAAAAAAGTGCATGGGATACATAAACAAAATTGTTAAAGCGAAACCTCATGAATGTGAACCCAGCCTTCTGGAAAATATCATAGCAAAGAAGATACACGATTGCAGAAATGAAATAGCGTCTACTTGTTCTCCAATAGCAAGCATTTATAAAAAATTAAAAGCAGAATTAAGAGATGCTGGAATAGAAGAAAAGGATTTTCCAACATTTTCTTATTAAAAAATGCACTCTATAAGGCTAGAAAAACATAAGCTGGTGTATTAGGAATGACCTATTTAAAATAATAGTGGTTACTAGACTTTATACGATTACTGCGAGTACATTGTCCTAACTATTATTATTATTAAGAAGTTATTTTTGTGAACAGAAAATAAAACACGGATTTTATTTGATTGCTTGTTATCTGGACTCTATGTTCATTTATGATCATTGTTATCTGTAATACATTTTATCACATGTCACGTCATAGTAGCTACTGCTGTATTATATAATATTTGTAGACACCATGGCATCCCTGATTCTTGTTTTGTCTATGAATAGAAAGGCTCGATGAATGGAACTCACTGAGAAGTGTTACCCTTTGCATAGTGTTAATGCTTTACTTAGGGAAGTACCGTTTGTGAATACGGGTGTTAGAGGCCATTAAGGTAGTATTATTATTATGTGCTGTGCCATCGGTGTGGCCAGTCGATCAAAACAGTTATTCGATAAATTTCCCCTAAAATTACCGTGAATAAAACCTGGCACATATAATAACCTGATAGTTTTTTTTTTACAGAATTAAGTTTTGTGACATCTCAAACCGGCAACACGCTGTTATACTTTAACGGCTATACATATAGTCGTATTACAAAGAAAGTGAATAATAAGAAAAGTTTTTGGAGGTGCTCTACACATACTAACAGGGGCTGTTTGGCGAGACTTATTGTACAGGACATGAAGACGCTTGAGAGACAAAGGAATGAACACATCCACCCGCCGCCACAGTATTTGTTACGAAGCGGACGCTTATTTAGAGTTAACTAAGGGGTTTCTATGTTCTAACTAAACATATACCTGTTAAAATATCCTATATCATTATTAATATCTTAGTATTCCATGTAGTACCTACGTTAAATTTCAACGGCATTTAAATTGGTAAAAAAAACTATTTAGTACATCTGAAATTCCTACTGTATAATTTTTATTACTTTACTAACACCAAAGTTGTATAATGTGGAGCCCTCACCGGCGACACATATTGAAAACCAACGACGCTCAAACACAGGTTTGTTAAATATCCGTAAGCTACGAGTAATATATGCTATAGAAACTACCATGTGATCGGTAAAGAATAATGTGTAATAACTACATTTTTAATAGTAACAAATGTCAATGGAATCTAATACTTCTACCGGAGACAAAATACTATCTTTCTAATGTATTTTACATTAGAAAGAAAATTTCTCCGGAACAAATATTATTGTGGACTAAATGTTAAGAATGAGCCAGGACCGTTGGACAAAGAAAGTAGTAGAATGGATACCAAGATCGGACAAGCGAAAAAGAGGACGACCACATAGAAGATGGGAAGACATATTTTACCAGAGACATGGAATAGAATGGACAAGGTTAGCAAGGAACCGTAAAACATGGAAGAAACTGGGGGAGGCCTACGCCAACGAGGCGACAGCTATGACACCATGACGATACTTACAGACAAGAGAAATCGCACAATACCATGACATTAAAATTAACATTTCCTGGAACCAACAACAAACTTATGACATTTTATTTAATAAAACAATTACAGTGATGATGATGTTATTGGAAATTCAATGTAATGTGTGAGCATGCTCCGTATAAATAGCTGAATAAATGGCTTTTTTATATTTTATTTTTTTTATTTTATTTTTATTTTATAAATGTTAAGAATTGGTTGTATTTTAAGTCAAGATGCATCCATTAGAATATTTATCTTAAATTATTATTTATTGTCCAAATAAAGTTAGATCGAAATCAAGATTGGTTGAGTCAAGTTCTAATCTACCTTGATACCCAATTTCATTAAAATTGTTCCAGCTGTTTGGACGTGATACAGTAACAAATATACGCACACACTTTAACCTTTATAATAATATTAGTGTTATAAGCTTGAGTCAAGGATTTTCATTTCATCCCTCTGTATATATTAATTCCATGGCATGAGCTGAGACTTAAGCTATCATATCGCAGTTTTTATATGTTAGGTACTGACAGTGTCCGCTCGTTGCAGGCTTTGAATTCGTTAAGACGCACTCAGGGCGTACTTTTCTTCTCTACAATGACTACACATACTGCAAAGCAAGTAAACAAAAAAGTGGAAAACGTACGGTGTTTTGGAGATGTTCTACTCATTGCGGTAAAGGATGCAATGCCAGAATCGGTTTGTTGAATAACAGGTCGATAATAAAACAAAAGACACAACATACGCATCTACCCTGCAAGTATGTGATACAGCAGGACCTGTATATAAGAATATAACTTCATCAAATCAAATCAAATCAAATCAAATCAAATCAAATCAAATATACTTTATTGTACACCAAATAAAAAAGAACATATTTAACATAAAGGTGGAAGGTAACCAGGGACATTGGGCGACCTTATCACTAAAGTGATCTCTTCCAGGTAACCTAGTTCATATTTTGGAAAGAAATAAACCATTATTGCTTCTGAAAATAATGAAACGTTATTGATTATTCAATGTTCGTTTGTCCACGATGCTTCTATTAATAAAATAAGTCTGAACAAAATTTTTACTTTTTGTCGTTTTCATATTCAATCTAATTCAATATTATCTATGTATTATGTTTATGTTATTTAGTATATAGGGTGGTTACGTGTATTATGATATATTTACGTGCGTGACGTCACCCGCCGGTTCCAACGGAAGACCAGAGCTGGATGCTTGCATCCAGCATATGCTGAGCTGGGGCCGGATTGTGACATGAAACTTCTTGTATTGTATTCTTGTTTTTTATTGTAAGTATGTCTATTTTATATTTCATGTGACAATAAATTTATTTTATTCTTATTATTACATTAATTTTAACCTCTTAATCAAACCACAGTCGAAGTCGCAGTCGAAGCGCGTCAATTCAAACTCAAAGAAATTTATATATATAAAACTTTGAATAAAAAAAAAAAAAAAAAAAATTAAAAAACTTAAAAAAAAATTAAATAAACTTTGAATTAATTTTATTATACCAAGTTACAGGTTTTCTTGCAAACGATACAAAAGTAAATGTTCCGTGCCTCTTTGCATATGGTTTGAAAAAGGTTGTTTTCTGAAGGTTATTTCTTATTTTTTTTTCTTTTTTCAGTTACTTTCCAGTATGATTTTATAGAAATGCCATCGGGGAAGCATTTATTACTGATGGACAACTACAAATACAATACAAACCACAAACTTGGAAAACGGAATATTTGGCATTGTTCCAAAAGAACAAGCATAAAATGTAACGCCAAAGTGATCACTGTATTTCGCGAAGTAGTCGACGTCTCGGGAGAACATAACCATCTGAGTTATTTGGAAGTTTAACTGCACATATGATACAATTCTTTGTTTTTCATAAATTTAGTTTTTTGTGAGATATACAAATTATTCATCTTGTAAACAATTTTTATTTGGTCTGAAATTGCATCTATTTTAATAACAAAATAGTGCATTTTTTAATTTAATTTTAAAATCAATGACTTCTATGTTCTACTTAGTAAAAGATGAAAATTGTGTATAAGCAAAATTCTACATTTACATGTCTTTTATAAAAAAAAAAAATGAAAGGCTGAATGACATCACTAGAGACAAGACGCTGGCTGGTTCCTTGCGCAAAGGATTTCTATAGCAATCCAGCGTGGGAATGCAGCCAGCGTTCTTGGCTCCATTCCACATGTGGATGATTTAAATTTAGGTTAAATGTACATACTCTTTTTTAGTTCAGTGTATATATGTACATATATATATATATATATATATATTAATGTATACATATATATTAATTATTATTATTTAATACAAATTCTTTAGTCAAAGTCAAAAGTCAAAGATATTTATTGCGAAATATAGGTACAATTGATGGTAGTGAGATTACATAGGAACTCTATACTTCCACCCATAGGGCGTGCAAATTACAATTAAAATAATATACAACATTAAAAACTTAAATTTAAATATACTTATGTCACTATAAATATTGTATACCTAATGTCAATATATCTGTAATATGGGCTTATGTGGAATTATAATTGCCATAAAATTTAATAATTTTTAAAAAACAAATTTGTTGTAAAATCAATATGAAAAGTTATAAAAGTCAGATGGTACGGTCAAGAAGAAAAGATTTGATAGAGTAATAGGCTTTTCCTACCAAAAACATTTTTAGTTTGTGCTTAAATATGCCCAAAGATTTGGCTTCTTGGATTGACAATGGGAGTTTATTATAAATTTGTATGCCCATGTTAAAGATGCTATTACCATAAATTACAGTTCTTTGTTTACCCGAACATAATCTGTTCTCGTACCTGGTGCTTTTTAATGTGGCGTATTTATGCAGATTAGACTTAACTAAGAGAGATGCCTCATATATATAAACAGAAGGAAGAGTTAAAATTTTCAGATTTATTGTATTTAATTATTAAAAAAATAATGTAAAATATGAAGAAATGTGAAAATTTGTTTCGAGTTTCGAGATAAGTAAAGGCATAATGATGTTAATCATATTTATAATTTTATTTTAAGGCGACGTGGCTTACCTTCGATTGAAAACTGGAAAATACCTACTAAAAATTGGAAACAAAACTTTCAGTTCAAATTATGCTGAAGGGAAAAAATGTACTTGGTATTGTTCGAAAAGGAAAAGCCGGCATTGCTCAGCCAAAGCTAAAACAGAATGCGGTACATTAAAGCAAGTTATAGGATATCATAATCATGAATAGCGAAAGAATTATTTCTTAATAAGGTAACAAGTTCAATAAAAGTAAAAAACCTTTTTTTGGTTTAGATAATACCTATATAAATAGATTGGCTGTAATTTAGTAAAATTCGTGATCCTTTTTACTTAATAGATGAATATTTTTATTATGTTTTTGGAGCAATAAACGAAATTTGTATTTATTTATTTATTATTTATAAATTATCGAGTCAAGTGATTAATCAATAGCATTAATGAGTTGATTGCCATATGTTTGTGATTTTCTTTTTGTAATGTGTTAAGGATACTACTTTATATGTTAATAAACTGTCAGTAAATGTTGTTAAAACGTGTGTTTCATTCTTTGAATAGCTATGACTTTCTAAATGCCAATGAATGTAGCCATTGACTAATATGTTATTCAATTTATTTCTTGATTACTTGCTCTCAATGTACTTTATAACTTGATTATGTCCCATGTCGGCGTGCGAATATTTCGATCGTTATGCTCTTGTTGAAACTACCCAGACCTCTAGTATAACTAAGAAATGCGCTGCGATATTACTAAATAAGTTTGTATACACTAATTCTGATGTCACAGTTGTAGAACCGCCCTAAGGGCCTCTGCGATGGATTACTTTTGTTACTAAGTTACGATTACCATCACTTTCTAATACCAGAAAGCATTTGAAACAAGTCTTTGAGTACAGTTTTTTTATTGAAACTAATAACTTAAATTCCATGCAAGTCCTAGGCAATTTAGCATGAATTAATCAAAGAGAATGCCACAAATATTGTATACCTACAATTTGTTATTGTGATTTATTTTTCAGGGCTGAGAAATGTGACGTTTATAACACGAGCGTCAGGCAACACTACGTTGTTTATAGACCGGTATTCATACTTTACTAGTTACAACTACAAGTGTGTCCAGGACAAACGAAGTTGCAGTTGGTGCTCTAAAGGATCCTCGAATAAGTGTCCAGTTCGGTTGACCACCAGCTACGGGAAAGTTATCCACGAGCGAGGGAAACATAACCACGATCCACCGTCGTGGGCAGTTGCAAACACCTTGATCTGCCGAGCTAGAGCCTCCGCGAGTAGAACTTTAAGTAAAGTAAAGATTGAGAAAGATGACAGTACCTAACATTTAAAATGTTACGCCAAAATTAGTAGCAGTGCTGGCAATTTTTTTAAGAATCTCCTTAGAATATGTGTCATTGACTTATGTAAGGCTTTACAGTACATTTCATAGAAAGTACACATACATTTCTAATTATTTCGTATTACGGTAGATGTGGGCCATTCGAATAAAACGTCTGAATTGTAATAAATAAGCATGGTATGAACAATTTTTTAAATAAAATTAATGTGGCAAAGGTTATGTCGTTTTTCTGTCCTGTAAATTCATGAATTGTAAAATCAATATTTGTATTCCACATTAAACAAATTTAATTTAATGACTGGTCTGAAAACAAATAGATTATTTACTATCAATATAATAATCAATCAAGTTTCTGAATCAGTATAAAGTTACGTTACTTAGATATCATCATCATGGAGTCACCTGCTCTTGCTTATTGTAAATTAGTCTTCATTATATTTAAAAAAATGTAGGTTACCTTAGGGGTCTTCCGCTCACGTAGTCGTAGTCAATTTACAAATTAATAACCTATTTCACTTTCAGACGGAGTATCATTTCTATGTTTGAGTAGCGGGAAGTACCTAATGGTCGTTGGCGATAACTCATTCAACACAAATAGTAGAGATAAGGACAAACGAATAGTGACTGTGTACTGTTCTAAGCGAGTTAGCAGAATGTGCAAGGTGCGCGCGCAGACTTCTTACGGGGCTTTAACAACCATGAATGGAGCTCATACTCATTGATCGTAAACTGAAGTAACTGTTTATGCTGCGTCAATGTCAAAGACTCTATGGGTGCTTTGAAAACTCTTGACTCTAGAGTTAGCCCCTCTCACAAGATATGAAGAAAGTGGTTTTATTGTACAATTAAAAGATGAGATGTGATTATGATAAGCCGTTGGTACTCTTCTACCTTTGTTGTACGTACCGCAAATTTGTTGGACTTTCTGCCTAACTACCACTTTCCCGTGAATTATAGTTAGCGATCTTTAAAGCAAACGCAAAAGGACTCTTTTGAATAAAAATTCAACATAAAAATACTCTAAATATTCATTCTATTATTCATACTAAATTCATATATTGTGTATAAAATACTCAGACAAATTCTTTCCTCTTCAATGTCACGCTAAGAACTCACGGAGCGTTTTTTTCCCGCGCTCGCCGCGGTGGCGGGCCTGCCTTTGTAGAATACAGGTATGTATGTAAAAAATTCAAGATTTCACGACGCTTTTTACGCCCGCGGCAGTTACGATTGTTCGCGGCTCACCCATTTTGTACAAGCGGGCGCGGCTCGCGGTCCCGCCGCCGCGGCGGGTTCCACCCGCGCGCTCTGCGATCAGGCAAGGCCCATCTTGCGATAATCAAAGGTTTGCGGGCGAAAATCGCAGCCGCGGCGGCTGCGAGACCGCACAAAACTCCGGTCTCGTTAGTTTTGAAAATTAGGCTCCATTCCGCCACCGCGGCGAGCGCGGGAAAAAAACGCTTTGTGAGTCCTTAGCCTATCTGCGCTGGTGGTTTACCATCTCATATAATTATTTTTTTGGTTCAGTTATGTTTAAGTATATCAATTACTCGTAGAGAGAGGCATATTAGTGTACGTGTCTAATCTGCTACCATTTACAGAAGTACGACTGATCCAATCGCGAAAAGGCAAGTCTCTTATCTACTGCGGCGGCTTTACCTTCTACCTCCCTCGTCCATATGAAGCTGTGACCAGGAAGAGGTGGTACTGCTCCACGGGCAGAGCTAAAGGATGCCCCGCTCACATCATTTGTCAAGATAGTAAGATTATATTGATAGACAACCACCACAACCATCCACCTCCTGAAGGTCGGCCGAACTGGTACAGGCCATTTCGTCAGTTAAAGTAGGTTATCGCTGACCTTAGGGTCTGTTCACACATGGGAGTCCGTTTTACCGGTACGTTTTGAACGGATACGTCATAAATTAATGCTCTTTTCACACATAGGCACCGTATAACTTACAACGGATCCGTCATTACTGGATGCGATGTTCACACATGTATAGCGTACACCCCGCATATACCGCGCACGCACACAGTATCTATCCCACCATACCCAAATATGTAAAATTTTAAGTTTTCATAATTAAAATTTTACACATAACAATTCAAACTGTCTATTTATATGCGATGTAAATACAATTTTGAGTTTTTCACCTGATTTTGTATATTAGGTTCCAAACCTTTATAGCTCTTCAATAAATGTATTTTGCCTCTGTATGAGGTGTCCTCGACAATTATTGAGCTCATACTCATAGATCGTAAACTGAAGTTACTGTTTTATGTTGCGTCAATGTCAGAGACTCTATGGGTGCTTAAAAAACTCTTGACTCTCGAGTTAGACCCGCTCACAAGATATGAAGAAAGTGGTTTATTGTATAATTATGAGCACGCACTATACATTTCTTTATTGTATGAAACGCAAATTTGTTGAACTTTCTGCCTAACTACCAATTTTCCGTGAACTACAATTAGTGACGTTTAAAGCGAAAGTCAACATAAAGAATACTCTTCAAATTCACAAGTTTCATTTATTCTTTCCTCTTCAATGTTACAGTTATCTAGTCAATACAGCATCACAATGTAAAAAACCTTCACTTCACAAGCGTAATAAATGTACATAATTAGTTATGATAATAAATTAAAATTGAGAAATGTATAGTGACATGCCAAAATATAATTAAATTCTTATAAATATAATTTATTATTATGAGTGAATATAAAGGTTAATTCAGTACACATCATTATGAGTTTTTGTGTGTTGCTACTAGATTTAACGATCTATTGTGTATTATAAAAAGATATTGTATAGGTGGACTTTAAGTTAATTATTTGATTTATTTTACGTGCATGCATAATAACTAGCACGCCCACCAACCACTAATAACAAAACCTGCCCTGGTAGACAGAGTTTGTTACTCAACCACGTGTCGGCGGTAGTTGCTTACCATCTCATGTCATTATATTTTTGGTTCGGTTACGTTTCTATTTTATCAATTATTCGTAGGGTGAGGTATATTCTTGTTCGTATCTAATGTGCTACATTTTACAGAGGTGCGACTAATCCAATCGCAGAAAGGTAAGACTCTTCTCTCCTGCGGCGGCTTTACCTTCTTCCTCCCTCGTCCGTATGAAGCTGTGACCAGGAAGAGGTGGTACTGCTCCACGGGCAGACCTAAAGGATGTTCTGCTCACATCATCAGTCAAGATAGTAAGATTATATTGATAAACAACCACCACAACCATCCACCTTCTGACGGTCGGCCAAAATGGTACAGGCCATTTCGTCAGTTAAAGTAGGTTATCGCTGACTAAGTTACACATGGGCGTTTTTCAAAAAGATGTACATAATAATATGCAAATTTGTAGCGTCCTAGAATGTAATTGCTCATAAAGAAAATGAAGTAATTTCGATAAATAATTTATTTACGTGTATAAATATGATACATTAGTTTATAAATGTAGTTATATAAACAACCTAACTGTCATAAATACGACATTACGATAAAAACAAACAGCAAAACTGTGTAAAATTTACATGTCCCACGCACATTTTGTAACTTTCAAGCCGCCATCATAATATCTACAAATTATTGAGCGTGCTATTTTAAGCTTTGATCGATGTATGATGGAACCATTAGTACAATTAAATGCTCTATACAGTCGAAGTTACCAACAAAATAGCTCAAAATAATGTTTAATTCTTGTCCCAGTAATATTGATAACCTGGAATTCCGGTAATAGTCTCGGTCATTTTTAGACAATTAAGATTTTTTTTGCACTAAATCATTGTTATTTTTTTCATCCTGGCGACTTTGGTAAGCATAACGTAATAGCCGCCATTTTGTTTCAAACTCCAGTGTCAAAAATCTGTGCTTAAAAGTGGTCGCGTCACGGTGGATCCAATTCGAAGTTCCAGATAGCAACACGATTTTATGAGGCAATGCAAGTTATTGTATTATTAACTGTAACACAATCATGAAGTATTGTAAAATAAAACCAAATTAGTAATAAAACGAACAAAACAGTTATAATTATTGTTTGAAGGTAAGAAGTAGTGGATTCGTCACATCAAGATAGTCACGTGATGTATATATCCGGAATCATTTTGTGACGCACTGGAACTATTAAGCTGGGCATACATTTGATCGTGAATAATACAAAAAAAAACGTATTCGTAATTAATTGATGCTAAAATTAGCCATGTAATGGTGTGTATTGTCAATACTTGATTTACTGTTCTTAGATAATTAACTTCTACGAAACGAAATAAATATAAAGGATTTAGGGTGATATGTTGTTTGTTTCATGTGGATACAAATTATGTCTTAAAGGGCTTGATCGATTTAGAGTTTTATTTTATAGTTTTAAAAATAGGATTTGTGAGCATATCAGGCGTGAACCGCCTGACAAAGGTATAGTATGGTCCCAGACAGTCCCTGAATAAGCGGCCTACCTGAACTTTTTTACATGTCTCTGGGTTTGCAATATGTAGGATTTATGTATTATATTATTTTCAATAATAACTTTATTTTGTTAATATAATATTTCTAATTATTTCAGCTAAAATGGCCCTCACTGGTGCAGAAAGGGCTAAAAGATATCGAGAGAAACTAAAACTAAACCCCGAAAAGTTTGAAGAGGAGCGAAAAAAGCAACTAAAACGAGTTCAAAATAATAGGAAAAAAATTAATGAATTGACAGAAGAAGATAAAGAACGTAGGAGAAAAACATGGAGAGAAGAAAAGAAAAAACAAAAACTGAAAAAGAAGTTCACCAAAATCTGAACCCAGCGAATATATACGATTAAAAATTCGTTACAAAAAAATATGCAGGAATTATCAGCAGCTCTAGCAAATATTCGTAAACAGAAATCAAAACATGAATAAATAAGGAAAAAACTTTACCGTGTAAACTAAGCTCACGAAGCCAAGGTTTGTGAACTTCAAACAAAAATAGATAAGCTTACTGCGCGTCAAGAAAATTTGGAGTTATCACTGCGAAAAACTTACGGAACTGCTCATTCCTTACCAGCAAAAAGGCTTCTCAAATCTATTGCCATAAATCAAGTAGTCAAAACAAATAGATCAGTTAAAGCTGTTGCTACTTGCTTAGGGCTAAAGGGGCGCATAAGACAAAGTAAGAAAAAGACTGTATTAAATAAAAAGATCCCAGAAGAAATGAAGCATTTTTATATGAGAGATGATATAAGCCGGAACACTGCCGGATAACGCGAAACAAGAACTAGAGGAAAAAAGAAGATGCAAATAAGATATTCGACTGACACATCACAAAATGTATACGAAGTTTACAAAAAAGAAGAGGGAACACACAGTTTCGCTACCTTCTTAAAGCTCTTCAATAAATTTATTTTGCCTCTGTATGAGTAGTCCTGAACTATTATTTTTTCTCTTATAAACTTAATTCCTTATTTTATTATCTTCATCACCGAATTCTTCAAAGATTTTTTTTGTGAATCTATTACAATGTGTTTAAATTTTCAGCAATGTTTGTAAGATCAGCGAGAGGGCGCGACCAAATTATTTACAACGGATACAAGTTTTACAAAGAGTATGGTTCAATAGATTCTGATAAGCATACTAGATGGCGCTGTACCAAAAGAAAATGCAAAGCGTATCTACGGACAGTCAACAGTATAATATTACAAGCATATGAAGAGCATCATCATGAGTATATGTAACTGTTGTGTAAACATAATTAACTAAAATCTATCAATTTTCAAGATAATAATCGGTTCTTACTGGGTTCGCTTGCTCTATCGTAAACCACCATGATCGCTTAGATATGTTCATTAGGCAGAGCGAAGCCAAGTGAATTCAAATGAAGCAATTGGTTTTTATAATTAAATCTTCGTAGTAAAAACAGACATACTTAGGAACACTATCAGATGTCAAGCGTAAGTCTAAAAGGCAAAAAAGTAGCAAACCATTATAACATGTCATTATCGACAGTCTATTCAAACGTTGTGCTTGATAACTGAACATTTTGATTTATTAAATGCGATCTTGAGTGGTGTGGGGTACATAATTATAAGATGGATTGTAAATCATATGTTTGTAAAGTACATTGAGGTTCTTGTTATGTACAAATGTGTAAATTGTACATAGATAAATCAGATAACTGGAGGATAAATAAATATGCATCAAATCAATGAATATCCGATTATAAGTTTCTCTGTTGGACAATACGAAATGAATTTCATTGATCCTTTTTACTTTTATATTTTTTAGTTTACTTTCTCCCGATAATTATACAATGAATCAAATAATATCTATTACTTATGAGCGTCCGTCTTCTTGTTTGCCTCGAAAATAACCCGATATTCCTGGTAGATATATGGAAAGTTTCTAAACAAACTAACTTTCCTCATTCTTTCAAACGGAAAGTCATTCATTTAATGTTTTAAATATCAGCAGTATCTTAATATTTTCAGGAAAATATTTCCCAGCGCCATATTTCTACGTAAATAACAAAGGCAAGAACATGCTTATAATTGACGGCATTCGGTATCGAATCAACAAAAACTGCCACGGGAAAGTGAGGTGGCGATGTGCCAGTCATGAGAGGTTCGGGTGTCGAGCCAAAGTACATACTGTAGATACTGAAATAGTTTACTTCGTAGATAATCATACGAGTGCTGACACAGTCCCAGCAGATCAAATTGAGATGAGCTACTAAGCAGGAACCTGTCAGTCAAACAATCAAATATTATTTCTTGTTCGCCGTAATTTAATAACATTTACATCAAAAATTAACTTTTAACCATATCACTGAAATTTACACTAGTTTCCTTGAAAAAGATATCAAGCATACTAGTTGGTGCAAGAAATCAGTAACGCTGGCCGTATCAAGTTTAAAGTGATGATAAATAACATGAAATGAGTTTAACTGTTGATTTAGTTTATATTTATTGCAATTCAATTGATTAAATATTGCTTTTTATAAATACAGTAGGTAGACCGCATTATTTCAATTGTGTGATTGTTAGGTTTAATGATATTACCGGGAATCAATCTACCGATAAGGAATGCGTGATATGATGCATGATAATGTTATATTAAGCTATTTTAGTGCATTCTTTTATTGAAGATAAGTATTTCATTGTGAGAGTGAAGGATAAAAATAGTAAATTAATTCAAAATACGACATATTGTTTTTTTCGTTTTAATTATTGCCTTCTTCTTTATTTTTGTTGACAAGATAAAGCTCTGTAACGTTGACGCAATTCGAGACGGTTGTTTTATTTTATTTAATATTATATGTTTGTATAGATTGTTCGTGAGACGGTATAGGTCGGACGGTAGTACGACGGTAGGTAACATGCGTTTGAGGTGAGTGGATGTTTGTTAGTTTATGCGTGCAAACAAAAATGTTGCCATTTATCTCGAAAGCCACAAATCAAGTCAATCAAGTCTGATCTTAATTCGGATTTCTTATTTTTCTAGATTACGGGTTTATTGAACCAGTTATCATCAAAGGAACCAAAGGAAACGACATCCTTATTTATGACAATGTCAGATTCAGAGTGAATGGACCGAGAGATGGTTGCAAAGTGAGATGGCGCTGCACAAGCCACGCTAAATACAGGTGTAAAGCCTCACTTGTGACCATCGATCGAGAAGTTATTGCATACAACAATACTCATACTACTTATATACTGTCTTAGGTGCCAGTTCACCAGTGCCTAGAATGGTTAATTTAGCCAATAGATACCACAGTAATGCAAGTGACCTAGATATATTTTGTGAATCTGTATCCAAATTCAAAATGCATGTGACTTCTGCGCTGAGGGCCGGTGAGGCCCACACCTAAAACTAAACTATTTTGTTTATAAAAACAGATAATTCCTTGTATATTTGCTAAATGTACTGTAGTTTTAAATCCATGACTTGTTGAGTTCCTAAACAACAATGTTTTCTACTTATTGTTTTCAACTAGGATTAGTTTGTAAATATATTTTCATTATCTTTATGTACTGTAATAAAAATAAAATTGTGCATGCTGTGCTTAGCTTTAATAGGTAATACATTTTGTTTATATATAAAAATACTAGTGTAAGATAATTGTATTAATGTTATTACCAATGTTAAGCCGAAATAAATAAAATAAATATAGATCGTAATGATTTTTATTAAGAAACTAGCAAACCCCTATCAGCGATGGCGCTGTATGTAAAAAAAAATCCCTGTTTTCCCGCTTTTCTCTTGAAAATTTTCCTGAATTTTCTTTGTTATAAACCTCACGGAGCCCAAGACCTTTCCAACGAATGCAAAAGCGTGGAATCGGTTCGTGTGTTCTGGAGTTATAGCGTCAGGAAGGAAAACCCGAGTTATTTTTATATAGTAGATGAAACAACTTTTTCACTGACGCTGGTAACACTTGTCAACTTATATCATTATCGTGTATTGTATGTTTAGGGTTTAATTACATCATCATTATGTCAGTAAGTGGAGTGTAATAAAATAGTTTAAATAGTTCAGCTTCAACGGAAGTGAGTCAAATTGAACTTGCTACATTATAAGTCAAGGTAAATAAACACTTTTAAAAATAAGACTGATGATCTTTAGTTTTATTGTAATTTTTAGAATTAAATTGAGTACAATAAGTCAATTAAAACATTTAAATTAAGTAATTTTGGTTGCAAAGGTTAGCCATCGCGATTCAACGTGGCAACGCGGCGAGCGTAAATCCTTTACAACGTAAACTTTGCAACGGGAGCGATCCGGGGTGGGCTCTTCTATAAATTTTTGTTTATTTTATTTTGCTTCAAATTTTATTTTATTTATATTGTATTTATGTAGATATCTATGGTTAAATATAGTATTTAAGACTTGTAAATAAATATTTAGTTAAATTGAAAGATATGTAACCAGTAATTTTGTACTTTCAGTACAATACATACGGTCTCAGCGCGGCAAGACATTGTTATGTGTAGACGGGTATACTTTCTGCGTTCAATCAACAAACATGGAAATTGGCAAGAGACGTTGGGTGTGTTCCACAAACACTCATAAAAAGTGCCGAGCGACTGTCCACACGGTTGGAGATATGATTGTAAAACTTAATAACCAACATAATCATGCTAACTGCGCAATAAAGTATCTCGACAAGTGAATGCAACTAAATTTATTCGTGGTTTCTATTGAAAATAATCTTAATATTTATATATTCCTTACACACGGAAACAAAATTCCGTTTTTATTGAACTCATAAATTAAAATATGTTAACGACTGAACTTGGCAGATTTTTTCTTTAAATCTACGTTCTATTTACATTATTTTCTGGTATTTTTCTTTCAGTAAAATACATACAATCTAGTCGTGGTTCAACCTTATTGAGTGTCGATGGCTATACTTTTTGTACAAAGAGAACAGCGTTCACGAATCTAAAGACACGCTGGGTTTGTTCCACACATAGTAATAGAAAATGCCGAGCAAGTATCCACACTGTGGGAGAAGTTGTAACTAAAATGTATAACATACATAATCATAACCGCCTTTGATTTTATGATGCGTTCCGTCACCCAACTGCGATCAGTGTGGTAAGACAAAAGACGTGAACCATATACTAATGGAGTATATGAGGAACCAATCTGGAATGTGAGAGCCGCAGATCGTCCAAGAACCTTGGCATGGTTTTAGTGGGATCGGATTAGCTAATTAATCTAGTTCTTGCAGGTACGCAAGGAGCTGTTTTCCCTCGATGTGCGTAAATCGAGTGGGCCAGATGGAATCCCGGCTATCGTCCTCAAGAAGTGCTGTCCAGAGTTAGCTCCAGTCTTAACGCGTCTATTTCGTCTCTCTTACGCCACGGGCCTTGTTCCATCGGCCTGGAAAGTTGCACTTGTCCACCCTATCCCTAAAAAAGGTGATCGTACGAATCCGTCTAACTATCGCCCTATAGCTATTACATCCCTTCTCTCCAAAGTAATGGAAAGGATTGTCAATTCGCAGTTGCTTGGATATCTAGAGGAGCACCAGCTGATTAGTGACCATCAATACGGCTTCCGTCATGGACGCTCAGCTGGTGATCTTCTAGTTTACCTAACGCATCGATGGGCAGAGGCAATTGAGAGTAGGGGTGAAGCACTGGCCATTAGTTTAGACATCGCGAAAGCTTTTGATAGGGTGTGGCACAAAGCACTTCTAGCCAAACTTCCCTCGTACGGACTACCTAACGGCCTGTGCACGTGGGTGTCAAGCTTCCTATCTGGTCGTACTATTAGTGTTGTAGTCGACGGATCACGTTCCGAAGCTAAGCCGATCAATGCTGGGGTCCCGCAGGGTTCCGTGCTGTCTCCTACGCTATTCATTCTGCATATCAATGACATGTTGCAGATTAGTAATATTCATTGTTATGCAGATGATAGTACGGGTGACGCATGTTACCGTGGACGTGTAAACCACAAGCGCTCAGAGGTTGAAGAGAGCAGATGCAAGCTTGTGTCTGACATTGAGTCATCCCTGGAGAAAGTCTCTCACTGGGGTGATATAAACTTAGTCAATTTTAACCCATCTAAGACACAAGTGTGTGCATTCACCGCTAAGAAAACACCTTTTGTTGTAGCGCCACGTTTTCAAGGTGTTTCCCTCACGGTATCCAAGAACTTGGAAATCCTTGGGATGGATATATCGAGCGAGGTCCAATTTAGGGGACACATCGAGGCTAAGGCAAAATTAGCCTCTAAAAAACTCGGTGTACTTAACAAGGCGAAACGTTACTTCACGTCGGGTCAACGGCTTCTACTTTATAAAGCACAAGTGCGCCCTCACGTGGAGTACTGTTCGCACTTGTGGAATGGTGCACCGAAATATCAACTAGATCCCCTAGATTCTATGCAGCGGAGAGCCGTCCGAATTGTCCATGATCCCAAGCTGACAAAAAAGTTGGAGCCGTTGAGTCTCCGTAGGGATGTGGGATCCCTCTGTATCTTTTATAGGCTCTTTTTTGGGGAGTGTTCTAAAGAGCTTTTTAATTTAATTCCGGCAAATCATTTTCATCACCGGACTGCTCGGCACCGTGAAAGAGCTCATCCTCACATCTTGCAAAATTGGAGCTCCCACACAGTCCGTTTCATGCGCTCGTTTCTTCCGCGAACTTGCAAGATGTGGAACGATCTACCCCCTGAGGTCTTTCCACGGAGCTACAATATGGGGAGATTTAAAAAGGGTATTCACAAACACCTCTCTAAGCTGGCAAAGTCCTGCAGCACCTCTGGAGTTGCAAGTGTCCATAGGCGACGATGATTGCTTACCATCAGGCAGATCGTCTGCCTTTTTGCCACTTTTTTTTATAAAAAAAAAAAAAAAATCTGGTATTATAAGAATATTGAGTAAATGTAATTGTTATTAGGCTACGGTGGGGCTGGCATACGTGATTAGTTTAAAGCCCCTAAATTTCAATTGAATAAAAAAAATCATAGACGGTTTGTAAGTTTATTTCTTAACTAACGCTGCTTGCGGTGTTATTTGTGTAACTGTATACTAAACAATAAAATGTACGCTTCTATCTTTTGATGACTAAGCATATTTTTATTTCAATATTCATACTAGTTAAAAGGTATTGTAATTGTTACACATTTTATTTTACATTAAATAGGCTTACGTTTGACGATAGCCTGCCTGATGTTAAGCACCACCAAAGTCTAAGATGTAGCACGCTTGCCTAGAAGAAACCTATTTACTCTAGATTTGAAGACCCCTGGGTTATAATTTTCTGGGAAGATTATTATTTTCTTTTTTATTTATTTTTTCACATATGTCAAGTTAAAAAAACATATGGTATGTACTTACTCGTACCATGCTTTAAGACATAAATATGAAAAAAAAGAGACAGCTGTACTAGAGTGAAACGGCACGCCATACCAGCGTTGCTGACAAGATCTGTCTTATACTTTTTTCAGAACCATTAATAAAACTAAATAAATACCGTTTAGGAAAAGGGGCAAAGAAGAGAAACTGTGTTGAATGTTACCAAAAGCTTTGGATATTATAAACAAGTCGCGAAAATGCCACAAAAGTAAAATAAAAAAACTAACTAGGTATATGTAACAGATGTAGAAGGAACTTCTGTTTGATTTGCTTTAATGAAATACATTAATGACCATTAATTAATGTATTGCATTTTATCCTCTTATCAAAACAATTGATATCTGATTTCTTCATATCAACCTAAAATATTTCTTTGTTTTTAGTTATAGATTCTTCACTTGTCCACGCCAGCCGTCATTTAAAAAATATGCTTTTTCTTACATGAAACTATGAAGAAAGCACCGTAACCGGTTTTTATACGCCTCACGCTGCCACTATTGTAGTTTTTGTAAAATGCGTACTGTAGAAATGGAAAGAATAGAAATAAAATGTATCTTTTCAAAAGTGTTCATGAGAACAAATCTAATCGTTTATTTTCTTTTCAGTGAAATACATTACGTCTAAGCGAGGTAATACATTGTTAAGTATTAATGGATACACATTTTGTAAGCGGTACACGGGTAAAGTAACCGAAAAGATACGTTGGATCTGTTCCACTCACAACCACAAAAAATGCCGAGCTGTGGTCCAGACTATTCAAGGCGTTATTGTACAATTGTATAATGTACATAATCACGTATTAGATTATTAAGATCAAGATTTCGGTCGATCGCTTTCAAAGCTACTTTAGTCTATGTATGCTTCATCATGCACCACACACACACACGCATACATTTACACAGTCAATCGTTTACACACGAATATACATCACACTATCTATAACGTATTACACACCATCACAAACACTCTCAATGGTAAGATATTTACATTTTATTGTCACTTTAACTACCTTAACTTTTTAAGTTTTTATAGTCAAATTTCATGTGCTCGTTATTGTACACCCCGTCTAGTCTTTTTGTATATTTTCCTCTCCATCCTACGGTTGCCTGGAAGAGATCGCTTTTAGCGATAAGGCCGCCATTTGTGGCATTAGTTTTAATTATTTGTTTTTCCGATTTGTATTATGTTTTTATGTGTGTCCAATAAAGCATCAATCTATCTATCTACCTATATTAAGAGTTTAACTAGTTACGGTATAATCTTGGGTAGCAGTTGTTTAAGATTAGAAGCTGCTTTGGTAGGTATAGAAAATGTTGTTTTTAATCCGTAGATAATAGAGTACATTGACACATTATGTTGATTCTTGGTTTTGTGTATAGATGGTGTAAACTTAACTTATTAACATAGCTTATAGGTTGTTGTGGTTAGATTGTTGATGTGTAGTATTTTAATAGACTGCGTAAATGTCCTTTAAATGTTTCCCGAGTGAATACGATTAAAAAAGTACATATGTATGTACATACTTCATAATGTGAATTATATTCCAACTATTAAAAGTCTTTTAAATGTTGTATATCTCATTATTACTTAACATTAAATCATGTATTCGATGTGACTTTATTTTTTTGTCTATATAACTTATGAATAGGTACGTTATGAACTCTTATGATCTACTAAGGTTTAGAGTTAGTATTTTTCAGTGTACATAGGCTACGTGTTAATTTCATTTTAGTATTAATAAGTTACTGTTTTGTAGGCTATTTTACAATGTCATCATAGAATATGAATACAACGAACAAAGTATTTCAAGTATAATTAAATTGATTTCAGCAAAATATATAATATCCCAGAAGTCCGGGAACACTCTACTAAGCATCGATGGATATACGTTCTGCATCCAGTCCAGGGCGGTAGACACCAAGAAGATCAGATGGGTCTGCTCTACGCATAACCATAAAAAATGCCGCGCAAATGCACATACGGTCAATGACATGATTGTGAGGATAAATAATGTGCATAACCACTTGCGATGAAATAATTATATTATTCCACGAGCAAGCAGCTACAAATGTACGTACTCGTTTTGCTAACAATTTATGCAAAACACTTACAATTTGAATCTGTATTTAGTCGTGACAGCCTAGTTAGCAAAGCTGTGGTCGAAGCAAGAACAAGCCTGAACATTAAAAAGAAACATTACAACTGCATAGTCTTGTAAGTGAATTAATGCTAATTGTCTAGTAACTTTGTATAATTGTCCTTACAAACAAATTCTCATTAATTATATTATTATGTTACATAAGACGATTCTATGATCTGCTATGAAATATTCAGCGAATGTTTAGCTATTGCTCATAAATCAATTGTCTGTATTCGAATCTTTGTTTATTTGTGACCTTCTTCAGTATAACAATTATTCCCATAAAAGCTAACAAAACTTCATTTTTAACCAATTTGTGGAGAGAAGTTTCTCAAATACTATGTACCTGTGAACATATATTATACTTCGGGTCAACCGAAGACGATTATATTGTTTACTCAGCAGCAGTCCGTGGAACTGTGCTGCCACTGTCATACATTTAGAACAATACAAACAATTTTTTTTAGCAATATAATAGTTTTTTTTTTCTTATTTCAGCACATTTTTCTCTATCAAGACGAGGCAAGAAGCTTATGTGGATCGATGGCAAATCATTTAGATTTAAATCGAAATGTGGTCCTGGAGCAAGATGGGTCTGCTCTACACATAATGGTAAAAACTGTAAGGCTGTGATTAAAGAGATTGATAATACAGTTTTTAAAATTATCAGCGACCATAACCACTAAACCACAATGATTTAATTTTTGCTCCCATGAATTTAGTCGGTGTGAGTTCGTTTGTTTACTATATTCAAGTTCTGTAATTGTTGTTCACGTGAAATTTTAGTTCTTAGCATAGTCGAGTTTTTTTATAAGGGATAGTTTTTCATTTGGCTACAGCCTATTACAGCAGCGTAGGGTGTTACACGCTCACCTAGAACGTACTTATTTACTTTAGATTTGAAGAACCCTTTATTGAATTTATTTTTATGTAAAAAAATCATCGAAACACTCTTTTTGTACAATATATGAATTTACAAACCTCAAATATAAACCTTGATACTTACATAATCCCTAAATAGAAACCAATACATTGGTACTTACATCTGTGTACTAGGATCACAGAAATCTAAATAAAGAGGTACTAGAAGTCGTATAACCGCATGACCTTGTCGCCACACTGGTGGTCCACAAACCACCAGCGCTATTTCAAGCTCAAATTTACATTTAGTATAGCTCCGAACGCCGTACGAGAAACAACTGTTAAAAATGGTGTGTTGCAGCATTTCTCATTGAGGAAATTTATCAAAAACCTGTAATTTTACAAATAAAAGGATTACCTTTCACCGGTAAGTCTTAAATATCTAAAATTACTATGTTTTTTTAATAATTTAAGTATTACGTGAACCGGTACCACTGTTTTACAATCTTACCGTATTAAACACTGCGTAAAAAACCATTGCTGCATTTCTTTACCAATACTCAAACCGTTCATAGGCGTAAAAAGCAATGTAATACAAGACGCACGCACGCAACGAGGCCGCTCCCACAGTCTATGGATGATATTACCGTGGCCGTGAAATAGGGATGGAACAGTGCCGTGCGCGTCCATCGGTTGGCTTAGCGTTTCGAATTTAATTAGCCCGATGGTATTGTTATGTGTAGAAGTAAACATCTTCTTTTATTTTAATATTAACGCGGGGTGCTATGTAAAATCGACATTTCATAAAAATCAAATAAAATAGAAGTATTTAAGATAGAGCAATTTTTTCTTAATTCGTATAATTTTGAATCAGTGTTAAGACAATAAAAAACGCCAAAACACGATTACGTATACTTTGCTCGTAGTTTTATTTTTTAATAATTGTTTTGAAAAAATTTTTTTGTCCTGATGTAGTACATAAATTTAATCCAATTTAATTATATCTAAAAGATAATGTTATTATATAGAGGTGTAAAAAGCCATAAATAGAATATTCTGAATTGCTGATTTTATTCTATAATACTATATTTTTTAGAGATCATAATAAATTTATTACAATAAACGTTAAATTATTCGAAATATAGCCCATTTTAATTTTGTCAAGCACTAGCGTACATGGGTTTTTTGCTAGTGTAGTAGTGAGTTACAGTACACGCTTTTTATCAATGTGTGAACACCAATCATAGCGCAAGAATTTGTGTGTGAGTTTATTTGTGTGCGTGAATTTGCGTTTGGACATAGCTGTATAAGTAGTTGTGTTTGACCTCTAAGTTCATTTCTGGCGACATCGGTTTCGGAACAATATTGCACTAAAGGCCCTTCTAATACCTGTTTATTTAGATTTCTGTGACTAAGATAGTCTTTATATGACATTTTATAAGTTGATAATATTTTCTTAATATATTGTACTAACGTTTAAATGACATATTGTAAAAAAATATTATAATTAAATAATAAATGTTTATTTCAGTGTCATACGTCATGTCGGCGCGTGGTAATCCGTTAGCGTACATCGATGGATACACGTTTACTATGAAAACATCGAAGGGTGTCAAAAAACGATGGGGTTGTTCCACACATGTAACTAAGAAATGCACAGCCAGTATCACTACGATAGAGGACGTCGCCGTCAAAGTTAATAACAAACATAATCACGCTCCTAAATATATGAGATGATACATACAAACATAAACTGTAGTGCCAGGCGTGGTGAATCTTATGTCAAATATATGCGCAACGTGTATTCACTAACTATAAAACCAGTGTAAGTAAACGTAAGGTTGGGTTTCTAGAAACCTTCATTTTGTTTGAAATCTAGCAATTAGGAGGATACATATACTTAATTTGTTTTTTTTTTTAATCTCTTACTACAATTGGTATGATATCTCGGCGGACGATGCATCCTAATTGATGAGATTTAAATTAATTTATTTCTAAGTAATTATTATGATTCTCTTACATCGAATATCTATAGTTTGACATGTAACTTTAAATTGTGAACAATTATTTTTCAATCTATCTAACTAGCCTAAAAATTTCATAGTGGCTACCAGATTTGTTTGCCAAGAACAAATTTAAATAAAGTCAGCTAATATCTGTTTGTAATATATTGTTTTGAGTGTATTCTTTGTATCCACATGCATATTAATATTACAAACAGATACATACAACGAATTAAATTAAATGTTCTAATAAAGCAATTTTTTAATACATTTCCACGCGCTGTCATTTGTTGAATTTCAAATTTTCAGCCCATAACGACGCGTTGGAAAATGATTGGTATGGAGATCGTTTTTCTAAAAACATGATGATTACAATTCTTTTTTTACAAATTTCTGTCCAAACTATATAAGGTATTTTTGCCTTCTCGCAATTACTGTCTTAATTATTATTTCAGTGTCATATGTAAGGTCGATACGTGGTAACCCGCTGATCCGCGTCGACGGATTCACCTTCACTTTACTAAGATCAAGCGGCAACAAGAAGCGCTGGGCGTGCTCCACTCATGTCAATAAGAAATGCTCTGCAAAGATACTGATGATAGACGATGTCATCTGTATATTAGATAATAATCATAATCATCCTAAAAAGTTGAACAAGAGCTATAAATGGTTTGTACAAGACAACATTCAATAGATTTAGTTGTATTAACCGGCTAGCACTTACGTCAAAAATTACGTCAAATACAACTAAATTTAATCATGCCTTACGGAAACTATAATACAGTGAACATTCAATGGATATAGACAGCTCTCAGTTGAAAGTGATTCTCCCTAGGGATGAAAAGTATTACTTTCAACCCGCTCCTCAGGCAACTTCAGACCTACTTTCAGAGTATGAGTAATGAAATAGTACATTTCATACGTATCAGCGTTAATGAGGAATCAGGACATTTTTGTATGAGGTCTCAATTTTCACAGTTTCATCAAACGTTAAGACTTCGTTATAATTATCAAAATAAGTATTGTAAGCATATCATTTTATGACTGACAATGTATAAAACTCACCTACTTTATAATGTGAATAAATGTAATATTTCTTACATTTTTTTCTTATGATATATATGCATATAAATAATATATAAATAAATAAAAATTTCGTTTATTGCTCGAAAAACATGTATAATATGTAATGTTATTATTTCCAGATCTATGTATTGGTGATGTGTTGTCTGACGTGTACATAACAAAGACTGGTAAAGGTCACAGGCGACTCATCAGCGCCGGCTACGACTACCATGTGCTGAGAGATATAAGAATGGCTCCATCCGCTGGCGATGTGCGAAAAGAAGTATTCGTTGTACAGGAATTGTTATAGAAAGAAAACAAAACCTATTCATTATAAAACGACTTCATAACAACTATTGCATCCCAGACTTCACTAGAGTAGAACTCGATGAACAGTTGAGAATTTGCGTGAACCGAGCACTCACTGATAGGCGAGTCCCGACAACCACTTTGTACTATGATTTCCTCAAAGCTCTGAAAGCTAAAGGAGAAAGTCATCTTCGAGCTGCTTTAAGCCTAGCTTCTTTCAGGGACTTAATAAACAGGTCGCGAAAGAAGCTAGGTGACGGTCTTATAAATAAAGAGTCTGTTGTTTAAATAATGTCAGAGGGTCTTGAAAATGGTCTACATATAATAATAATAATTTATTTATTTGACCATTCTTACCGAAAAAAGTTTAAATATACTTTTAGTTTGGTGAAATACGGCAATGAAAACGTCACTTGTATGGTGCGTCTGTACTGTCAATATACCAATCCAGGAACAAAACGAGTGTTGAATATTGAATAGGATTCTTTCCTTCTAATTGTCATCTGAAAAATAAAACATCGTTTATCGTTGTCGTTTTAAATATTGATGTTGTTTTGGTAAATAAAATGGCAAATTTAACAAATTGAAACATAAACAATGTTTCAATTTCCATGTCACATGGTACGTACTACGAGTATGATGAAGTTGATTTAATAATAAAATGTTGAAATTAGTTATTTCTCATTTCTTGTTTAAACCCAAGATGTTCTTTGTTCATTGGTCTACTTAAATACTACTAAACATTGTGAGAATAAAAAAAGACACAAAAAGGTTCCGTTATATAGTAATAACTCCTTCTTTCAGTAAATAGCGAGCTGACTCAAATTTATATTTTGTGCAAAATATTTCGAAATTGACTGTAGTGACATTTACATGGTGAGTTGTGGAAAAGTTTTAAACAATTTGTAATAAAAGAGAACAATTATAAAATAGTGTTTATTTAGTAAAACTAATAGAAATATTTTGAACTTTGCAACTTTTTTATGGGAATTATCATACGATCAATAATTTAAATAGGATAACGACATTCTGACGACAAAAAGTTTTCTTTCAAATATAGATCCGCCAATCAAATACACTTAAATCGATATAAGCCAGTTCTGTTGCAGTGCTTTGTATTGTTATATTTTCGGTAATAACCGTCAGATATTAACTGTCTATTTTATTTTCAGTTTCGTTCAAACGCTCACGTCGTGGTAAACTACTGCTCTGCGTGGATGGCTTCTCTTTCAACCTCAAGCACAGTCACAACAATAAAAAGCGCTGGGTCTGTTCCACACATAATACCAAGCACTGCAAAGCTGTGGTCCTCATGTTAGACGACATTATACAATTCATTAACAATGAACATAATCATGGTACGCAAGATTCGAACAAGATTTCGAGTTTATAAGACGTTATATTTCCTATTACACAAAATACACAATAGGTACTATCCCGTATTACATATACAAATAGGTAGGAATATGTCATACATAAACATACCTATGTAATACATAAACGGTGTCGCTGTTTGCGAGCAAAGTTTTATAATCTAATAATGTAGATTGGCAGTAATGGAACAACTAATTTATGAACATTTATGTACAGGAACATGGAAAGAACAAAACACATCACACACGGCGACACTAACAAAGTCTAAATAATAACACTTATATATATACCTACAGATTATAACTGTGGAACTCCTTGCCCGAATCTCTATTCCCCTTGAACTACAATTTGTCGGTCTTCAAGTCGAGAGTAAACGGGTTTCTTCTAGGCAAGCGCGCTAGATCGTAGACTATAACGTTGCTTACCATCAGGCAAGTTGTAGTCAAGCGTAAGCCTATATCATGTAAAAAATATAATAATATTAATACAAAAAAAATACGAAACATTCGGATAAATACAACATTCCCTACTATTGAAAAAGAAATACACTGGATTTTGGAAACAAAAAAACTGTATCTACACATGATTTCTTTTTTAAATAGGTACTTACTATTTTTTTTCGTTATCACTACAAAAATTCAACTTCGAATATTGCACTTAGGTCTTTAAAATCATACTTGCCATCGAAAAGTTTACATTAAGATGTTGTCTTGTCAGTAGGAAATTTTGAAATAATGGTTGAATTAATTACTAGGTTTTAAAAGTAATAAAAAAATATTTATGTCATCTAGGTATAACAAACATTAAAATATCATTCGTTGTACATAAAATATCCAAAATAAAATAGTATACGGAAAATAATTTAATTGTAATTTTGTGATAGCTTATTTTTTACTACAACTAACTGCAAAAAAATTACACGTCATAAACACTCTTTGATACGAGTACATCCTAGCATATTTTTTTTTAAATAATTGGAGGCACCTTAAAATAATTTTCCTGTACCTGAATACAAGTCTTCTTATTCATTCAAAAATATTATCATAAATGTGTGTTCTTTTTTGTGTTTACAAAACCAGTTTTTGTGGTTTTGTGTGAAGTCTACTCTATTGAATTAGTTTACCTAAGATAGTTATTGTTATAGGTACTCATAATTGCTTGTAAATAATACAATAATGTTATAATTATCGATGCTAGTTTAACGAAGAAGTTTTACATCCGTTTAGTAAGCGAGCTCAAATAAGCTCTTATCAATTCTATTTAGTCGTGGAAAAGGAAATAAGTTATGTGAACAAATTATAATTTAAAAAAAAACATAAACTGAATACCCATGGAAGAGATAACTACATACTATGATTACTAAAATAACTACGTTGTTACAAATACTGGTGTGTTTCTCTTTATAATTTTCGTGTGTGGTATTCTAATAAAATTACATTCATGTAATCGATGTTTGAAAATACACCCAATAATATATTATTTTTATAAGTAAATTGTTTGGGTTCGTCTTTATTTCATCCTTAAATACTTGAGGGTAGTCATCCTTTTCGATCCGTACTATTGAAGTAGATTTATTGTTTTACAAATGGTATAGCATCGAAAAACCTATTAAGTATCTTGGTCAAATTTATTAATTTCAGATGGCATTCATTTCCAAAGTAAGCATTCTAAGAAACCATTTCATAGACTTTTCAAAATGGACGGTCCTGTTAAAAAGTTAAGACGAAGATGCAAACAGTGTTATAAGGATAACAAAATAAATTATAGCGTGTTTTATGCTACGCGAAAAACGAAGAAATTGGCAACGTTTTGCATTGATTGTCCTAATAAACCAAGTTTGTGTTTGAATTGTTTTGATAAAATACATGATTAAGTGTTTACTGGTTTTCATTCTACAGATTTTTTCTGTTGATTACTTTAAAATAAATTGCTGCACAGGCGTACTTGACTTTAGAGTCACTTGTGGGGTCGTCGTTTCAGATAAAAAGCTGTTCATTCGCCTGATGCATGATAATAGAAGCTATGTATTACCACATCACCTTTCATATCTCCCTGTTGCAGTGACATACATAACATCGCAGAAGAGCAGCCGCCTACTCTGCATCGATGGATTCACATACTACTGTCAGTATAATAACGGAAACAACCAGCGCTGGGCGTGTTCCACGACCAAATCTAGAAGATGTTGTGCTTCTTTAATGATCTGTAATGACATAATTGTCAAAATTAATAATAATCATAACCACCCGACACGTTATTAATAAGTGTGAATATTATATTTATTTGCAAATTGTTGAAAATAATCTCTTAAGGGACCTCAGATTTTATATTTAAGGCTATTAGTTGTTAATTTAGTTTCATTCGAAAAACACGAGAACTTTTTTCTTAATTTTTAAAATGAGATACGCTCACGCTTGGCTACAGCTTGCCTGATGTTAAGCAACGTGGTAATTTACGATCTTGCGCCTACCAACAAGGAACCGGTTTACTCGAACCATTGTTACTGTTTGTTACTTGAACCATTTATGTCCGTTTTATGTATAAGATAGACTGCAAGTCCCCCTCACAAGTCATATGAACCTTATTTATTTAGATTTAAAAAAACGAAATATTTTTAATGCCGGTATGCTGGGCTGAGCGCATCTTTACCTTTAGGATTTTCTAAGTGTTAGAAGTTAGTATGTTGTTTTTCTTTTATTAATGGCGTTGTTATCAAAATCTGTCGTTATATATATAATTACATAAAATTCTAAGTATTATAGTTCCCGTAAGGCATGATTTAATTTAGTTGTATTAACCGGCTAGCACTTACGTCAAACGAGGCGGCCAACCGGGACGCGCGTGCTGACTCGTCCTCCTGATGATGGAAACCTCAGATTTCCGAAACTTGTCGAGCTAATTTTTCGACGTAATTTTTGACGTAAGTGCTAGCCGGTTAATACAACTAAATTAAATTCTAAGTAGTTTTTCAATTTATTGTATTTCAGTTACGTTCACGAAATCAAGGAGAGGAAATTCGCAAATATGTGTCGAAGGCTACTCATTCTGCATTGAAAGAAGAACAGCCCTCAAAGAATTCTGGCGATGTTCTACACATAACGGTAGGGGATGCAAGGCTCGCCTTTGCATTGTACAAGGGACCATCTTATATATTAGAAACAAGCACAATCATTAATATTTATTGTTAAGATGCGGCGCAAGCTAATTTTCCTACAAAATTTTGTTACAATTTATTTTTAAGTAACATAGCAAAACATGCGGTAATTAAAAAAGTAGTTTATGCAACTGTCATATAATGATGGGTATTAAAACACGAGTGTGAGTTTATGAAACAAGCGCAGCGAGTTTCATAATAGTAACGAGTGTTTTAATACCCGTGTTATATGCAGTGGCATACACTACTTTATCCTCACTAATGCGTTGATAATTTATTAAATTAAATTCAAGCCTACGTGTATTGTCACAGTGATTTTGCCGCCATTAAAATCTAACTAATGAGAGCGCAGCTGCGCGCATCAATAAAACGCGACCAACCTGATTGGCCCTGCAATCAGGTTGGTCGCGTTTTATTGATGTTATAATGAGATATTACGATATCGATGTGGATATTATACCATCATGTGCAATTGCTTAAATTGAGTGTTTTGTTGTCTGCGCTATAACAGTAGTAATTATAAGTCAAGTATTGGAAACATAAGTAGAATGTTACAATATTAGTGTAAATAAAAATACTTATTAAAAGAAAGTTTTTCATAACTTCACATTAAATTTAAGACAAACTATCGACATACGGATTGATTTAATAATTATCAACTATAGCATTTGACATCCCATTACAGTATAGCAAGCACTATTTGCATGATTCAATGCAAAGGAATGTTTCGAGACATTTCACACAGCACTATCTATACCCATATTAAGCCAACGCTTGTGGCATGGGCACTATATAATACTTATGTACATATGTTAACATCTTCTTTTTATTTCAGTGATATTCACAAAGTCATAAAGAGGTAAACCGATGATATGTGTGAGTGGGTTTCGATTCCGTCTGTTCAGAACAACGGGAGCCGGTGGAGACAAGAAGCGCTGGGTGTGCTCCACACATCACGGGAAGAGATGTCGAGCCGGTGTAACTACTCTGAACAACACTATTGTTAAATTTGATCCGCGACATAATCATCTGTAATTAAGCAATCATTTATGTAAAAGCAAAAGCGGAATTTGTTGGTTTGTATGATCCGCTTTTACACCACAGCGGATGATTGATACCGAGACAATGAGAACGAAACAGCAGAATCAAACATTGTTTAAGTGGCAAAAATAATGCGTTTATACGTATGTACATGTACCAGATACTTAGCGATTTCCTGTTGTTATACTCGTTAGTTCCATGTTCACGAGGAATCCTTACTACCGGGTCGTGTTCCAGCCCCTGAGGGGGCTGGTAGGTAAGTACCTCGTCGGAGCGAACTTCTTTAGAGTGGATGGGCTCCGGGGCACATAGGCCCCAGGAAAATTCAGAGAGGAATCCCTGAAGCTAGTCATTAGATAGAATAATTTAATTTTTGTTACATGATTATTGCATATAATATTATAGGAAATACCTACAATAGAATACAATAGCACTGGACAGAAATAAATGGTAAAAGGGTAGTGAGACCTTTGCCCAATAATGGAGCAATGCAGGCTCTTAATAATAATATTTGTAGTAAAAATCATTCAAAAAGGGCATGCGGATTGATTGATTCATGACATTATTAACCTATCGACCAATTCTACTTGGGGGCTCGGCGCGGGCGGTGCACCGACCAAATCAAAAAATGTGGCAATTCAATTATGTGTAGCAAATGTATAAATCAAGAACTATTCAGTTTGGTATTGTATAATAATAAAGCTGGTCAAGCGCTACATTTAAAAGTGTCATGTTACATAATATTAAAATAACAGCAAAGGTATAATCTTAGGCAAACATCTTGAGCCATGACCTTGAGTGCGCAGTAGACGATTTTTTAAGGTATCGTTGGTGGAAAGAGAGGTGTGCGGGGGCATTCTGTCAGAATGTGTCCCCGTGATTGGCCGATCAGTTGGCCCCTGTTCCCCGCGTTGCTCGCATGTTCCGCGAGCGTCTGACTACACTTGCGTGCAGTGTCAATAGGCTATTCCGAGTTTAGAAGTTTTGTTGCTAAAGTTTGTTTTTTATTGTATTATTGTTACTTTGTTTTAATGTGTTTTACCTACCAAAAACTTTTTTGGACAATGCCGCCAAAACGTTATACAGTTCTGAAGAAAAAAATTAAAATTATTTATTTTGTGACAAGAAATTACATACGTTTTTATGTTTATATTGTTGCGCAACTAGTGGCTTAAACTTGTCTAGTTTTACTTAAATAAACGACTTTACAGAATTTCACTTTATATTTTACAAACACCAACAATGACCAATAAAATATGTCCGGAAGTGTACATGCGCGAACTTACCCCCACTACGTCGACTTTGGCTCAAGATGTTTGCCTATACCTATAAGTAACGTATTCTAGCTATACCTATATAATAAAATTGTATAAACCAGCATAGTTGGATGTATCATATTGTGTTTATTTAGTTTCAGTTACAAGGTCCAGGCAAGGCAAGCTTCTGCTGTTAATCGACGGATATTCGTTTCGAGTTCACACAGATTTAGGGCCGAAGAAGATTTGGGTTTGTTCAACTCGCAGCAATAAGTATTGTAAAGCGCGTCTTACAACAGTAGACGATGTCATCATAAAACTTGCTAATCACCACAACCACGAAGCGGTGTATGGTGTCATAAATATTCCATAGTAAATATTGGTTACTCACTACATTTATTAGTAACTAGCTGTGCCTGCGACTTCGTCCGCGTGGAATAGTTATTTTCGTCATTAATTCTTTGAGTTTTGAACTATTTTCGCAGCGAACGCAACGGAACCCGGGCTCAGAGATGAAAAATTTTCCCCTTTTTTTCCCACATTTTCCATTGTTTCTTAGCTCCTATTAGTTGCAGCGTGATGTTATATATTCTAAAGCCTTCCTCAATAAATAGTCTGTTCAACACAAAAATATTTTTTCAATTCGCACCAGTAGTTCCTGAGATTAGCGCGTTCAAACAAACATTTCAGCTTTATAATATTAGTATAGATTTGATTGACGAACATTAGCTAAGCAGCTGATAACGGTAGGTACTTGTGCGGTTGTTTTATATAAGTACTCATATAGTAAGTGGTACGCCTGGTTGTAAGACGCGGTAAACTAATTCATCGTAGACGAATTCCAGAAAATGCAGGTTCATATCCTGTCGGTAGTAATTGTTTTCACTCATTTCTAAAAAAGTTGGTTTACCAAACTAATAAATTTACTTCAAAAATCCACTGGCTGAGTACGGGATCTATTGAGTTGAAAGCTGCATATTATAAAATAATATTTTCAAACGTTAAACTTTTCACTGAATTTCAAATGGCAACACTGTGGAATGGCAATACTGATTTTAATCAGCATTTTTTCGCTTTCCTAAACATTATTTTATTTTTTTAATTTCAGTTGTGTTCACCAAATCAAGGAAAGGAAAAGTTCTTATTGTTGTTAACGGATACTCATACTCTTGCCAAAGAGAAAATGGCATCAAGCAACGTTGGTTTTGCTCTACACATCATTCGAGGAAGTGTTTGGCATCGTTGATAATAATAGATAACGTTATTGTTAAAATGGGCGCAAACCACAATCATGTACCACGCTCAAGTACTCAACATTAAACTATTTATTAATAATACAATAATATTATATAATTTATTTCTCATACATAGGAGCTGATAACACTAAGCATTTTCAATGTGGCTTTTGACGACCAATGTATTAGTTTCGTAATTTTTGAACAGTGTGTTTCACTGCCATAATGTCAGTCCCATATTTAAATATTCTGTCTAATTAAATTTGATGCTAGTTATACATAGGTACACTGTCTACAGGCAAACCATTTTACTCGCGGGACGCCCGCGGGGTGAGGTAGGTGGGCGCGGAGGAACTCTCAGACGTTATATATATATATATATAATTCTGTTTGATTTATAAGTTTAAAAATTGTTTGTATTTTTATTATATCATTTAAAAACGGCTAAACTTTTAAATATAATAAATGATTCTAAAGTTATTTTGTTCCATTTTTAAATAAATAAATATGTTCCAAAAACATTTACATTTATTTTAAATGTAAGTGAAACGAAATGACAAAGTTCATTATATTGTTTTGCATTCGAGTAAGATATCTCGGGATTTATCTCGAGTCATTACGTGTGTACCGCCTCTACCCCCCCACCTACCTCTTACCCCGCGGGCGTCCCGCGAGTTAAATGGCTTGCCTATAGTGTATTATATTCCATTTTGACAGCCGCCATTTCCACACTGAAATGTAATGCGTGCACAAAGAATAAAAGTATGTTATCCATTATCTAGTACCCACGACACATGTGTGTTTGCTTAGTGTAGGGCTAGATGGCGCTGTGTGCAATGTCCCGAAATATTAATTTAATGCTGAATACCTAATTTACAAATTGGTTTACCGACTTATGATACTACACAATCATTTACCTATGTATGTACTTAATCTACAAATGATGTATACTTAGGCTAAGTATTTTTGTGTCAATAAAAATAAATTATTATTAATTATACTGTTTTTCTGGTCTCAGACAACGATCAAAACAAATTGTTCGTTTACTGAAGTATTTGCGCCGGTATTCCAAACATTTATGGTGTTTCTACACCTTAGAATGGTTGTCCACATCCAGAGCGGTGGTCTGCTTACCTACTTTACCCGTATGTTAATTTGTCCATTATAGAATGTCAATTTTGACAGCTGTCATTTCCACAAATTTTCCGTGAATATAGTCATGCTTATGGAGATGTCAAAATATTATGCTTGAAAGGATAATACATAAATATTGCGCAATTCCTTAATTAAAGGTTTTAAATTGTTAATTAAACTTTCAGTTACATACAAGATGTCAAGAACAGGCAGAAAACTTATGTGTATTGATGGATACACGTACTTCTTACTCAAAACTGTTGGGTTTAAAGAACGCTGGGCCTGTTCCACACATCGAGGAAGGAAATGTCGTGCTAATATTACTGTAATCGAATCTGAAATAGTTCAAATAAACAATGTTCATAACCACTAAACCGGCATAATATGATTATTAAAAATGGTGTGATAAACCTGAAATAAAGAACTTTTATCCATTATTATTTATTTATGTAATGCATGCCATTTTATGGTCTGTTTCTTTAGCTTTCATACTGCAACGGCGAAATGAATCTTACTCGTAGTTTTGCTGGATATCAATATGTAACTAAGACGGTTTTCACTCACATGTAATTCGCCTGTAATAAAAATGTGTCACGAAAATTTTAATGGTAAAGTTTCTGTTTGAACAGAATTGTAGTTTGTAAAAATTCCGATAGATGTCGCTGTAGAGTCTTAAAACGCGCAAACTCGCCGCTTGCCATTTCAGGTGTTAGAAAACGTTAAATGATAACTTTTCTTGCTTGGGTGTCGAAACCAAGGAAGTGGAGTCACGGTAATAATGTCATACAGTATTGTAACTCGGCCGTGTCCTTGAAATAAGTGCCTACGCGCGGTACGTAAACATGAGATAGGGCTGTCGCTGTCGCCCACCTACAGCGTATTAATTGCATCTGGCTACTTTGAGTTTCTATCTAGTTTTGAGATTGTAAATTTATTACTTTTTATTTATTTACCTATTAGCACAGATACTTAGTAACAATATAAAATATTAATATTACCTAAATAAAATACTTTGTGAATTGAATAGAAAGTTTTCAATAAAAATGCAAGTTGTTTTTTTGATTGATAGATTTATTTAAAAAACTATGATTATGTATGTGACTATAACAAATCAATCTTATAAATTTGCGAACGAAAAATATTTGAATATATTTAAATGAAGTTCGGGATATTTTCTCCATTTTTTCTATATGTTCCACGAAATCATCGCCGGGTACAATTAAAAAAGTTAACGAAAAAAAAAGTGTACGAGATTCTTGTTAATCTTGAATCTCGTCCTGACCCTCTAAATCTCGTAACGGTACGAGATTTCTCGTACGTCTGGCAGCCCTAACCTGCCGCGCGCATGCCACGACCCGAGCGCGTAGGTATAGCTCGCGCGTCGCCCGTTTATATGAAGTTGGAATACTGTATGATTCTATTACCGTGGTGAAGTGATGCGATGTGAATGAATGGACAGGACCCTGGACTGGACAGTACATAAAGGACATTGAAAATGAAAATAGTAAGTAGGTAGAGTGCAAAAAAGTGAATAATATGGAGTGGATATTTGAGATGGCATGGACTTTGGACTCTCAAACACTGGAATAATTTCGTCCTAGTTTCATTAAGAGTGTTAGGACAATATTATAAACAACAAGTGTTGTGACTTGTGACTAACAACACTTGTTGTTTATTGTCCTAACACTCTTAATGAATAAATAATACTACTACAAATTGAAGTAGTATTATTTATTCAGATTCTATGTTGGATATGATAACAGTATTAATTTAAGGTCCTGAAAATAACAGAATATTATTAAGTGAAACTACGCGTGGGAACAGGAAAAAAACAGATTATTGAACATGTTTGAGTTATTATTTCACAAGACATCTAAATATATAAAACTCAAAGGTGACTGACTGACTGACTGATATAGTGATCTATCAACGCACAGCCCAAACCACTGGACGGATCGGACTGAAATTTGGCGTGCAAGTAGATGTTATGACGTAGGCATCCGCTAAGAAAGGATTTTCGGAAAAGCCGCTTTTAAAGGGGTGAAATAGGGAATTGAAGTTTTACTTCTTAATGCGAGCGAAGCCGCGAGCACCCACTAGTTTTATATTTGCAATAAGTGTAACTGTGCTGTACTTCCAATAATGTAATGCAGCGTTATTATTTATCGATACGAGCACAGGTTACAGTCGAGTCCTACTTGAGTACTATAGACACTCCGAGCTTTAAAGACAACCTCGACATATTCATTAGCATAATGTGATATATTGTTATGAAGGCAAGGTTATAAGATTTTACAGAAATATTTTGTGAGGTAGTGAGTGTTTGGAGAAAAACAAAATATATAATTTTAATGCATAAATGTGCTTTAACTGCTTATGAAAATTAATCAATGTTATTTATTTTTAGTTACTTACAAGAGATCGAAACGAGGAAAAACGCTCCTATGTTTGGATGGGTACACATATTATTTGTACAGAACTTTAGGACTTAGAGAACGGTGGATATGTTCCACACATCATACGAAGAAACGCCGGGCGGCTATAAGTATTGTCAGCTCGATGATTATTAAAATAAATGCCCAACACAACCACTAAAACAATATAAAATTATGGTTTAATGTGTGAAGAGTGAAGAGCCTGTTCTCCACTATACAAGTTCCTCCTCCTTAAATCGCATCCCTCATCATGTCTGAGGATCGTGACCAGCACCTTCTCCTTGATTACATCTTTCCACTTCCTTCTGCTGTCGGCAACATGCAAAGCAAGTTCAAGGTGGAAAAATTAAAGCACAATTTGTTTTCTTAAATTGTACCTATGTTATGTTTGAAGCAATTTATTTATTTGTTTTAAGAATATGTAAATTTAATGTTTTACAGAATTGAGAATCTATAAATTGCGATTGCAACTAAAGTAATATTGGTAACAGTATCTATAGATAAACAATAAAATTATAAACAAAAAACATATATATTATGTTTTTCTTTTGACTATTGCATGTGTTACCATTACTTTTAAAGTATTTTTAAATTTATTTTGTTTATGAACTAAATGTGTGCCGGTCAATATTCAGTTGCGATTAGAACCCACCGGCGCGCGGCGTGGACAGTCTTAGGGTGGGTGACCAAAAATCCAATGTATTTTTATTGTTGTATGTATATTTTGTTTGCGTACTTCATTGGGTCGGACGATTTATTAAATTATAGTTCTTATTAGTTTGTTAAGCATTTAGGACGGTCGGATTGTATACAGAAGAAATTAAACGTCTAGCACTTAGTTTACCAATTGAATTTATTTGTCTGTTACAGACAAGGAGATGATATTCCTGAACGAAGATATTCAGCAAAAGGCGTATTTTAGAGTAACTAAGAAATCGACACGTCAATGTCAAGTAAAGTCAAGATGTAAAAAAAAACCGTAGCTGTGACATATGTAATGTTTGTGAGAAATTGGTGTGTGGTCGATGCGTGAAACTTGTGTATAAGAAAAATTAATAATTAGTTAAGTAACTAATTTGGCACATTTATAACAAACATGTTATAAATGTGCCAAATTAGTTACTTAACCAGTTACCAATATAATTCACCGGTACTAATATTAAGACCTTTGTTTTCTACATGTATATGGTGCATTATAATGGCGGACTATCGCTTGATTCCAACTCTACACCAATGTTTTTATTCAAGATGAGCATTTGGCTTAGCCATGAAGGAAAACATCGTAATGAAGACACGTGTAGACCATGGTGTTTTCAAGGACCTGTTATCATAGTAACTAGTGTTATCATAGTAGCTTCCTCAACAAGTTAATAACTATGAATTAACTCTCCTTTAATGATTTAATCTCGCGGAGGAAGCACTACCCTCAGTGATGAGTAATACAATGTAAGTATGAATTCTGAGTAAAAACATATATTTTATTTCAGTAACATACAGAACATCGCACCGGGGCAAAACACTTATTTGTATCGATGGATTTCCATTTTATTTGGCCCGAGAAATCAAAGGAAGGCAACGATGGGTGTGCTCTACACACCACAAGAAAAAATGTACCGCTGCCTTGACGGTAGTTGACAATGTTATCGTGGTGATCAAGAATTATCATAATCATGAACTATCTGGGAATTGATAACTGTGACTTAGTGTTTTGGTGTGTTAATAACTCGTAATATGACGTAAAATGAAAATAAATAAATAAAATAACAAGGTAAATGTTAGTAACAGTTTTTTTGTATTACATTGTGTTAGGTCCTGCACTAGGAATACCTGTACCGCAGCCACCTACTATAGCCCTTCACTCGTACATACAATAACATCTTTGACGGTGCGATTCTTATCTAAAATTATAGTGTAATTAAGTCTACATTTTAAGGGAGAAATTACAGCATATGGCACAAGAAAAGAAATATATATTTTTTAATAAATGGTAACTAAAATGAGAATTAAAGGTTCATAATATGTTGTATTTGTTATTTATTTACGCAAGAAAAATATTACGTTAATTTAAAAAAAATCTTAAAATGAGCATGGTTCTTGTTATGGCGCACACATGCAATGCCCCGGAATATTTATTTATTTATTATTTAGATTTATCAATTCATTTTGTACTTTCAGTTTCATTTAAGACATCAAAACGAGGTAGGCAGTTGCTATGTATAGACGGATAGGTACTCGTTCTGTCAAAAAACGTATGGATTCAAACAAAGGTGGGTTTGTTCTACGGATAACTCAAAAAAATGTCGAGCTAATGCAGTATTAGTTGCGAATGAAATTGTTAAAGTTAATAATGAACAAAACTTAACTAAATTGCTAAATTGAGTAGATACTTTAAATTATGCACTAGTCTTTTTTAAAGTTAACTGTCAGTATAAAAATAAAATCCAATTGGTAATTAAATATATTACTATTGCTGTGGCGTAGTCTTATATGAAGAGTAAACGAGGTCGCGATATGAAATAAAATAAAATAATTGAATAATAAATAATGTGTGTTGATGTATTTTGTAATTAAAACTTTAATAAAAATAAAATAAAACAAAGTGTGTTGTTGTACGTTACCTGTATGCAATTAATAATTATTAAACTTTATGATTCGACTGAATGGTACCAGTTCTCTCTTTTGTATTCCAGTTTCATTCAAGACATCTAAGAGAGGAAAACAATTACTAATGATCGACGGATACTCGTTTTACCAAAAAACGTCTGGATTGAAACAAAGATGGATGTGTTCTACGCATAACAAATGTGGAGCCATTGTAATATTAATAGGGAATGAGATTGTTAAAATTAATAATGAGCATAACCATTAACGAACGTGATTTGAGCTTTTTAGTCTAGATTCCTTTAGCTTACAAATAAAAAATACATATCAATGTTAGTAACACCAAAAGTTTCACGTCACATAATATTCCTGTCACAAAAAAGTTTTAATATACATATAGGTACGTTATTGATTGATCGTAAAAATGTCAAAACTGTAAATGTTAATAATATACATGTGATTATTGTAACATCTAGTGGTAATATATGAAGATACAACACATAAATGTAGTTATATATTTTTTATTAATTATTGTTTTTTTTTTTTACGATTCAGTGACCACACATCTACTTATTCCGTATTTTCAGTTGCAATAAAGACATCTCAAAGAGGAAAGCAGTTACTTTGTATCGACGGATACACGTTTTGCCAAAGAACGTTTGGATTGAAACAAAGATGGATTTGCTCAACACATAAAAATAAAAAATGTAAAGCCAGTGTCATATTAGTTGGAGATGAAATTGTCAAAATTAACAATGAGCATAATCATTAAAACAATATGATTTGTCCTTTTTATTTATTTTTCTTTTAGTTAGGTTTAGTATATTATTACTTTTTTATCTTTAAGGGTTTAGGTATAACTTACACTTACACCCAAAAAACAGCAAAACGGAATACGACCCGTGGTCCAACTGCCTGAATCTACTAGGAGAACGATCGGGAATTGCAATTCCTGTTCGTCCTGCTACACTGCACTAGAGATTGATACTAGTGTCCATTCAGCAAATATAACTCTCGCCTATAACACTTTATGGTCGTATAGCGTTCTAAAATAATGTTTCAAATCAGTTCAGTGTACTCTGTGTGTTTATTTAGTTGGTAAGTTCGTTATCGGACTTGTAAATACGAATTATACTCCATATTTTCAGTTACAATCAAGTCATCTCAAAAAGGGAAACAGTTACTTTGTGTCGACGGACATTCGTTCTGCCAAAAGACGTTTGGGTTGAAACAAAGATGGGTGTGTTCTACACATCACAACAGAAGCTGTAGAGCCTGTGTAATAGTCATCGGAGATGATATTGTTAAAGTTAATAATAAGCATAACCATAAAAAGAATATGATTTGTGTATTTTATTTACTTTACTTTTGCTTAAGTTTAGTGTCAATTCAATTTTAAAATTTATTTATTATCATAAGACTCAACTGAAATAAAATTGTCAGTGTACGTACATACGTATATACGTTTAGTGTAGTTTAGTGTTTTTATAAGTGTTTAGTTACCATACACCCAAATAACAGCAAAACGGAGTATGACTCGTGGTCCGACTGCCTGGATCTACTGCTGCACAATAAAAATATCGACCAATTTTACCGCGTCTATTTAGCTAGGCTACATACTAAGTACAGATATAATTCTATTGCCAGTAATTCTTTAAGGTCGGGTACCTATCGTTCTTAAATAATGTTTCAAATTGGTTTATGTCATTTCAGAGATTCGTATACAAAACTACACGTAACTAGTTAAGAAATGTATAAGTTTTTTCTACATTCAACAATAAATAACAAATTATATATAGATGATTATTTATTAATTGTACTCCGTATTTTCAGTTGTATACAAGACATCTCGAAGAGGAAAGCAGTTACTTTGTATCGGCGGGTACTCGTTTTGTCAAAAAACATTTGGATTAAAACAAACATGGAATTGCTCTACACATAAAAATAAGAAATGTAGAGCCAGTTTAATATTAATCGGAGATGAATGTGTTAGAGTTAATAATAAGCATAAACATTAAAAGAACATGATTTGTGAATTTTACTTGTTATTTACCTTTGAGCTTGTGAGTTTAAGAGGATTCTTTTATATATGATATATACCCAATATATAGTATATATACCCAAAACCAACACCCTTCGTATTTTCAGTTGCATTCAAGACATCTCGAAAAGGAAAGCAGTTACTTTGTATCGACGGATACTCGTTTCGTCAAAAGACGTTCGGATTGAAACAAATATGGGATTGTTCAACACATAACAACAGAAAATGTGGAGCCAAAGTAATATCAATTGGAGATGAAATTGTTAAAATTAATAATGAACACAACCATTAAATAAACATTTATCCTCCATCTTCTTTAGTTTTAGTTTAGTGTTATTTTGTGATATCTGAAGGTTCAGTTAGGATACACCCGCAAAACCAATATTCTCCGTATTATATTTTCAGTTGGCTTCAAAACATCTCGGAGAGGAAAACAGTTGCTATGTATCGACGGATACTCGTTTTGTCAAAAAACGTCTGGATTGAAGCAAAGGTGGGTTTGTTCTACGCATAATCATAAAAAATGTGGAGCCTGTATAATAATATTTCATAATGAAATTGTTAGAATTAATAATGAGCATAACCATTAAAGCACTGAATGATATGAGCAGTTTACTTTCTTTACTTTTGGGTTATATGACACTAGCAGCGCCACGTGGGGTTACCTAAAATAATCAGAGATAAAAGGTTATCGGTATATTGAGGCTAATCTACTTTAATGCTATCTATCTAATCGTTTAAGCGCAAAGAAGTAACAAATCTACATTCAAACACAAACACAAATTTTTACCTTTATAATGTTTTTTTAAACATTAAATAAGCTTACGTTTGACTATAGCCTACCTGATGTTAAGCACCACTATAGTCTAAGATGTAGCACGCTTGCCTTGAATAAACCTATTTACTCTAGATTTGAAGACCCCTGGGTTATAATTTTCTGAGAACAGTACTCAAGGTAGAGAGTTCCATAGTCTCGCTGTCCTTACTATGAAGGTAGAAGCAAAGCGCTTCGTACGAGTCTTTGGAACTTCCACCATAAACCGGTGACTTCTTGCTTGTTCGACGGAGGAATGGAGACGGAGGAATTAAGTTAGATAGAAGATCGACAAGCTAGCAACCTTGCGACGATGTTCCAAGCTTTGTAGTTTCGCTTTTTGAGTTTTTGTTAGGATGTGGTCTCACGTGCGGCGTTACAAGCGATACAAGATTACGTAGTTCTCGCGGAGTGACCTTGACGTCACAAGGTCACGTGGGTTATACAACTTTAATGATAAGATAAGATAAGATAAGATAAGATAAGATAAGATAATCATTTATTCGTCAATAGTAATACACAACTTATGAACTATACGTTAACAGTTGGTAATTCTATTTTCTCGTCATACAAAAATATTTTTCAGTTAAAAGATTTTACACATGTCTTAATTTTCCAAAAATAATACATTTTTATAATGGTATACATGTCAAAATAAAATAAAAAGTCAAATAAACATTAATTACTCTACTAAAAAAACAAAACATCATACTCATTAATTTAGTTATCTGATATATATAAAATTAATAAATAAAAATGTTGTGTTATTTTTGTACTATGTACTCTCTATCTATCAAATTTGATACATCAACTGTCTATTTCACTTCAGTCACAAAGAATCAAGGATTTTCATTTCATCCCTCTCTTCCATGCAAAGAATGAGCGTGGTTAACTCTTCACGTCGTTTTTGACAACGGCACGTGCATGGAGCTAGAACTAGAACAAGAGCATTCTTTCGTGATCTTTTTATGATAATGAAAACTAGATCATCTAAATATATTTTGCGCATTCTAGTAAATTCAGTGGTTTGTATTAACACGCAAGAACGCTCTATGTAAGTTCTCGCGCGCTCTAGCGCCGTTTACATCGAGCGAGCGAACATTCTTAAATAATACTATAGAATCTTTGCGAACACACTAAGAACAACGATAGAACGCTCTGCGCCTGTTTACACTAAAATAATATGACGTGGTGGGGGTACAACGAGCGAAAGCTCGTTTGATGTATATCCACCCTTACATTGCCTAGGTATATTTTAGCTGAGTTTTAGTTTAGAGAACTTAAATAACCAACTAATTCCATATTTTCAGTTGTATTGAAGACATCCCAAAGAGGAAAACAGTTACTGTGTATCGATGGATATTCGTTTTATCAAAAAACATTTGGATTGAAACAAAGATGGGTGTGTTCTACACATAACAGCAAAAAATGTGGAGCCAGTGTAATATTAATCGGGGACGAAATTGTTAAAATAAATAACTATCATAATCACGGAAAACCCGTTACCTCATCGATATAATGCTTTGATGTAAATTTATTCATGTACAATAAAGATAAAACCTACAAAACAAAAAGATTCCAGATTGAGTTCAAAAATATTGTATCTATAGCTCAAACCTATTTATAACTTTCAGTTTCTTTCAAAAGATCAAGGAAAGGAAGACAATTGCTGTGCATTATCTGGGATTCAAACTAATATGTTTCCAATAGTTAAAAAAAATAATGGCTATCATACAAAAAAATGTCTCAATACAAATCCCATAAATTTGCCTACGGCCGAACAAAACGACGGAGCAAGTGCTGCGGTGAGGCCGAAGGCCGAACCGCAGCTCGTGTGACGTCAAAGTGAAGAAGATGCGAGGCCGAAGGCCGAGCATGACCGTCACTTTGACCATCAGACCCTTGAGTACCCCAAGGGATCTCGGAAACTATAAGAGATAGGGGGGTGATGCTTGAACTAATATTGGAGAGAACTGCATGCATGTTTCCAATAGTTAAAAAAAAAATGGCTTTCATACAAAAAAAACTTTCAGCAACTGCGACGTCAAAGTGAGGGAGATGCGAGGCCGAAGGCCGAGCTTCACTATCGCTTTGATGGGTCAGGATGAATTTAATGACGAAGCAAGTGCTGTGATGTCAAATAGAAGAAGAAGCGAAGCTGAAGGTCGAGCTTCACCGTCACTTTGCCCATGAGACCTATGGATATTTTTTCATATATCGGAGCTCCCCCCCTCCCTTTAAACCCCCCCTCGCGGGCCCCTTGGGGCCCGCGCACAGCGCACCTCTAGGAATAAAAAATAGGTGGATATGTTCCACACATTATAAAAAGAAATGTCGAGCGTATGTCATGACGATATGTGACGAGATTGTGAAAGTTAACAATAATCATAACCATCCAAAACCTAATGTGGTTAAAAATAATGTAACGGTTGAATTATACGGTTCCTAGATGGTTAAAGCAATAAATAATAACATTATTAAATTCTATTAAATAAAATTTCAAATATATTATTATTAACCACGATCATAACCACAAATAAACCTAGTTAAGTTTGGGAGCAAGTTAGAAATGTTTTTTTAATCATTCCTTCTATAATTGGAGATTTTTTTGCGATTTATCTTTTATTCAATTAATTCTTTGTTTTCGGTAGATAAATATTTTAATGCGCATAATTTAATGAATTGAATACAAGCTCATCATTCATTTTAAATAACATAATGAAGTTATAAAGATGTACCAATATAATTTTATTTAATTGAAGTATTTGTTTTATTTATAATAAAAAAAAAAAATTAAGAATATATTCCCGAAGATATTCAGAAATGCCATCGAACCACAGCGAAGCGCAAACCAAAAAAAAACACAATTAATGAAAAATAAATATATTATGTATGTTTACATTTCAGATGTTTTATCTCAGCGTTTGTCTTTGTTTAATTGACATTTTGGATTAAAATTTCAAAATGATTAATTTTTTCATATGGCCAGAATTGGGAGGTAAACACATTGGTTTCATTTAACTGTACTAAAAATATGGTAAGTAATTAACTTATTTTCTTTTAATAAAATCTTTACAGAAATGATAAGATTTATGTCACGAAATCCTGTAAGAACTTATTGTTTAGTTACACAGATTGTAAGTTAATTAATCATATTTATTTTATTTTCAGTAACATTCAAGACATCACAAAGAGGAAAACTGTTGTTATGTATTGAAGGATACACATTTAGTCAGCACACTGCTGGCATCAGACAACGCTGGATATGTTCGACGCATTATTCCAGAAAATGTCGAGCGTATGCTATGATAATACAAGGCCAGATTGCAAAAATTTACAATAATCATAATCACGTCAAAAATAAGTAAAATAAAATTAGTAAAAAAGTAATTATAAATCAGATTTTTAAATATATATTTTTCTTTTAGAACAGTAGCCCGTGTATTCAAAATTAATGGTGTAGTAATAAAAGTATTGTTTGTTTTGTTGTTGTTGTTTATAGCACAGAGGTTGACGTGCTCTAGCAAGTCAAGCCGTCTTACCATTTAGATACTATGTATATAGCACAAATAACAATACAAAATAATGAAATGTACTTTATATGTTTACAGTGACTTACAGAACTTCTCGAAAAGGACATCAGTTACTTTGCATCGATGGATACTCGTTTAGTTTAAAAGTACCCGGATTAAAACAAAGTTGGGTATGCTCTACACATTACACTAAAAAGTGTCGAGCCAAAGTAACTATTATAGAAGATAAAATTGTGAAAATGGACAACAATCATAACCACTAAAATCAACATATAAAGCTGTGAAATGTGAGAGTGTCCAACTCTACTGCTGGGGGTTTTCACGCGACCAGCGGACAGTGGACAGTTACAAATGTCCAGGAACTACAAATGTGTCAACTGACCGAACAAGTTCTTGATTAAAATTAAACCATATAATTGTACCATATTCAAGAATTTGTATCCTGCCCGTAAACTTGTTTGTGTACATACATATATGGAAGAAATAAATAATACAAATAGCATGTAACAATATCTGGCTTAGGCTGGAGTTCACCAAATGTGCCTAAACCGACGATTACTAAATCGGCCAGTTAAATTATAACTACCGTATAAACTTAGGTTTAAATATTTACTGTTCACCAGTCAAAATTAATCCACAGTTAGAAAACTGCGAGATGACCAACCGCACGAAGTTTACTTCAGAGCAAGCAGGTACAAGTTTTTGAACGTTATTATGCGAGTCAATACCGAAGACAGTCGTCCCGGCATACTTGTATGTTTTATGACTGCTTTTGAACTTGGAAGCGTAAACTAATAGACTGCCAAATTAGAAATAATGTAATACGTCACTGGGGAGCTTTAAAAGCATGATTGTTCGATATGGCCTGGTAATTTGTTCCAATATATTTCATGTGTTGATTTGTCTTGATCGTGGTGGTTATTTTCGTTTGTATTTTGTGATCATTTTTTTTTTGAGTTGAAGAAAATTTTAAATATATCAAAATTCTTCAAGAAAATGCTGTAAAAGAGGGAGCTATTAGGATTGCCGTTCTAGAAGAGCAATTCAAACAAGAGAAATAAAAAACACATAAACTTGACCGAAATAACATCGCTCAGTTCAGTTTTTATTTAAGATTTTTTTTGTCAGTAGGGCTATCTCTTATTTCTCGTAATTTTTGTTCTAGATAAATATTTTTGATACCTTAAATTAATTTTAATTTTATTTTGTAAATATACTACACAAAAAATTATTTACCAATATTTCAAGAATCATATTTTTTTCTGAATTAATTTAAAGGTATTACCTAGAGTAATGGTCAAAACTTTTTAATTTCAATCAATATTGACATAAACAAGAAAATATAGAAGTAATAAATAATTAGGTGTACTTTTGTATACAATTTTGACTCGAGATTGCCAAAATATGTCAAATGTAACGTAACCACAGACTACTATAGAGCGTAACTAAGAGTCAGGTATTGGAGCTCAGTTAAGATAATCTCGCAGTTAAGGCACTTAAACGCCAGTTACGTTGTGGTGAACACTAAAAATTGTTTAACCAACAGTTAAACTGGTAAACTGGCAGTTAAAAGTTTGGTGAACTCCACCCTAAGTAATTTGTAAATTACTAAGAGGCTCTTTGCATGCAATTACATACATATATATAAAATAACAAACAAATTGCCATTATGTTTTGTAAAGCACCGCATTTCATGGCGTTTTTACAAATCTTTTTAAAAATAGTTTTACGGTATTGAGTAAAACTTGATTTTAATATTTAAATGTATACATCACCAGCTACACAACATGCATGCTATAGCTATCACAATTCATCTTCAACATTCTTTCTCCACTGACCGATCTCATCTCAGATTGATCGTTTCCTAACTCCCACTATTCATTATTTTTTACACACACAAACATTTAAATATTAACAAACATCATTTTAGAAATATATATATGTATACCTATACTCCAAGAACAGATATGATATCCTGTATTAGTTACTCGTAATTCCATGTGTTTTGCAAGTTGATTTGAATAAACGGTTTATATGCTGTAAATCTATTATATATTTTTTCAAATTTTGCATATTAAACCTGGCAACACAAATGTATTAACAAATTGAAGGTTATGTTAGTTTATTTACAAACTGTAAAGATAAATATAATATATTTTATTTGAAAAAAACTAACAAAACAAATTTTACTAATTAAAAATAAATACTTAACTAATTAATAACTAACTTAAAAACTAAAACTTATAATAAACTCAAAACACCTATAAAAAAAGTATATCTGTAGGCAACGTTCCCAGCAGGCTGGCGGCATTGCCACGTTGTATGGCAATACTTATCCTTTGCGCCAAGAATGCGCCAGTATGCTGGTCACGGGTTGCCTGAACTGTAAAGTAAAAAAAAATTGTACTATGAGTTTCACTATTTAATAAAAAGTCACAAAAGGAAACATTGTCTCGCAACACAAGTCCATCTATGGGACTAAGCGCGGGACAATAGAATACCAACTTCTACATGTAAGATTTAAACTCCTGTACATTAATAAGTGAGTACTGTGTTTATTTTGGCATAATAAAAATAATTTGAATTTGATGTTTTTTATTCACACTGTGCAAACATTTAAGGTCAACGGAAAAACTATATTTAAATAAGACGTAAATATACGTTGGTACCAAGAACTGTTAACCTATCTCTTCTTGCATTATAAATTCTAGTAAGTAATTAAAATATGTGGTAAGGAATGTAAAATATTTAAAAATAATATCATATAAGTATGTAGTACCTAAGTATTCAGTTAAAATTATTTTGAAACATTTTTATGATAATTAATTTTTCTAACGTACCTCTATTTATTTTTCAGTAACTTATAAATTATCAAAAAAAGGAAAGCATTTGCTATGTATGGATGGACACTCCTACTACAAGAAAATGGTAACAGGCTTTAAACAAAAATGGATGTGTTCTACTCATAATCGCTGTCTAGCTTATGTCCTAATAATCGAAAACAAAATTTATAAGATAAATACTAATCATAATCATGACTAAAATTGTTAAATAATAAAAATATTAAAATATTTTTTTTTACATTAAATAGACTTTACGTTTTACTATAGCCTGCCTGATGTTAAGCACCACTATAGTCTAAGATGTAGCACGCTTGCCTAGAAGAAACCTATTTACTCTAGATTTGAAGACCCCTGGGTTATAATTTTCTGGGAATAGGGCTCCAGGTAGAGAGTTCCATAGTCTCGATGTCCTTACTATGAAGGTAGAATCAAAGCGTTTCGTGCGAGTCTTTGGAACTTCCACCATAAACCGGTGACGCCCTGATGACTTCCTGCTTGTTCGACGGTGGAATGGAGACGGAGGAATTATGTTGTGAAGCTCCGTTGCACACTCACCGAAATGTAACCGATAGAAGATCGACAGGCTAGTCACCTTGCGACGAAGTTCCAAGCTTTGGAGTTTCGCTTTAGCAACGGTGGCTGGTAAAATATACCCTTTTCACTCTTACCTATAAAAAGTATTGTGTGAAAATGACAAATATTGTATACATTATTCAAATAATTAGGTACATGCAAAGCATTGATCATTATCTGTTAATTTTTTCTTTACTTATATTAATTAACTGCATAATGTGAATGTGAGAGTGGACGTGCTCTGCGCTTCAGGCTCGCTTAGAGACCTACTGCAGAGCACAACACATCACAGGTACTTTTCTTTCTTATCTATTCAAGTCATAATATTATGTACTTTTAAACAACTTTTGGACCTTCATTATCAGGTTAATGACCCATCTTAAAATAGCAAATAAGCAATGCTATAAGCACATACTCAATTCAAAATTCAAAATTAATTTATACAGAATAAGTGTAACAATAATTCTTAATTACTACCTAACATACTGGGTGAGGGCACACCCGTGCTATGTTATGTTACTAATGTACGATAATGAAGAAAGGGTAAACATTGACACAAACATTCTTAAATCTAACGAATAACAATGTGATGGTTTGTATATCTATGGCTATGTAGTAGGTATGTATACATAGATCATCATTATCATCATCTTCAGACCATGTAGACTCACTGCTGGATATAGGCCTCCTCCCCTAGCGGCCATTGGTGCCGGTATTCTGCTTTATCCAGAGCCCCTAAGATGAAATGAAGGGCATATTTTAATTAAGAAAGCTACAACACTATTTAGATAGTTTATATTTATTCAACCAAGCTTTGTCAGTGTGCAAAAGCCTTTATCATTGTGTACTGTTATAAAGCTAAGGTTATGATTAGTAGATATCTTACAGGAAATAATGTAGGTATACATGCTAGAATAGTGTTTGGACTTGAAAAATGATGATTCTACAGAATTACCATTGTCGGGGGTGTCATAATAAATAATGGTTTGAGTAATACAGGACATAGCTATGGGATAATCAGATTGTGTTATGATGAGGGCAATCTCGCAATAAACCATCGCTCAACTTTGTACAACGTAGTTAAGAACTAAGCACTTTATACACCTGATATGATAAGTTTTTTGTTTTTTATATGTATTTATAAATAGTACCTAGCTGTAAGTTTTCTGAAGTAAGTTTTCTGAGGTAAGTAATTACATAACATACACATAGTTTCAAGCTAAATTGTTACCTATAATAAAATTATTAATACAATTTTGCTAACATACAAAATCTAAATTTTGTTGTAGATGAACTGACCTCATATACATATATACTTGCTAATAATACTTTCACTTGCTTATAATCTGTTGCTCCTTCAACATCTGAACAAAGAAATGTTTGAAGTAAACAATCAATTACAAATTGGATAAGTTATTTGAACGACAAAGTAAGATTTCAAGTATTTTTCGTAACTTTCTTAGTTATACATATATATAAATAAATTAGAATAAAGGGACCCCTTAACCGTTCAATTTGATTTACAGATCCATTGAAGATAAACTATCGGAATAAGGAGCTTATACCAGAGAATGCATTAGAATTTCAGAGACGTTTTTTATTAGCTAGAGAATTGGGAAAAACAAGAGGATATAAGCAATGTTGGGCAGCATTGGGTGCATCTTTTTGAAAAAAGCCGATGGAAAACACCTTGTAAAAATGTATAACGATGAGGACTTAGATAATTTTAGAAACATGATTTGTGTTACATAGTACGCCTACCAAAAGTTATAGAATATAATGACGGCGCCACTGTTCGTCCTTTTCTTCAAGATTCCAATGAAATGAAAACAAAAAGTACCTAATTTATAAGTAATACACTTTTGTAAGTTAAGTTTCAGTAAAAATTTGAACAAAACGTTGTTTGCAGTGTACAGATAAATTCGGTTGATTTATACAATCTTGGATTAACTGTACTAGTTTTTATGATTTTTTTTTAATTTATAAAACTTGTATTGAGTGTGGTCATTTGTATGTATTATAAGTTTGTATTTACAACAGAAAAGTATATAAGTATTAAGTTATCTAGTACCCACGACAAAAGCGTTTGCTTGTACATATATTATTTATAAATTACTAGCAGCAACCCGCAATGTATCCAGTGTTAATACAAAATACTATATTATGCTATTTTTTATTAACTTATAATGTCCCACTCCTGGGCAAAGGCCACCCCCTCAATGTGTTCCGGTCTTTATATGTGATAATTTACAGTTGTTGTCGCTCAGTCAACAGAATTTTATCCGGGAAAATACAATATGACGGTGATGATACGATAAAATGTCGGTGCGAAATTAATAAAACAAACACAAATATTACAAAAATACGTTTACTTTTAACCTCTAACTTTAAACAAATATGATTGTTTTTTCAGTTACATTCAAGACATCACAAAAAGGAAAGCCGTTGCTGTGTGTCGACGGATTCTCATTCAGTCAAAAATCATCCGGACTAAAACAAAGATGGGCTTGCTCTACCCATAACCATAGAAGATGTCTTGCTTACGTCACTGTCATTGATGATCAAATTGTTAAAATTAACAATAATCATAATCACGGTAAAAGGTGTTAGATAATTGTCAAAGAAAAACGTTATTTAACAAAGAGTCGGTTAACCTAAACATTCCTGATAATATAGCACATACGCTTTAATATACAAATGTATGAACGCAACGAATTTATTTATTTATTTACTTATTTTGTAACTATTCCATAATGAGTAATAGAAATAAAGGCTTTTTTATTTTATTTTTATTATATATGCTATTTTCGCCCTACTTTACTCTTAGTTCTTATGTGAAGCTTATCTTAAAAATTGTAAAACTATATTTTATATTTTCAGTTTCATTTAAGAAATCACAAAGAGGCAGGACTTTGCTGTGCGTCGACGGATACTCCTTTAGCCAAAAAACATCTGGATATAAACAACGCTGGGCCTGTTCTACCCACAATACTAAAAAATGTCTTGCATACGTCACTGTTATTGGCGAACAAATTGTTAAAATTAACAATAATCATAATCACGATAAAAAGTGTTGTCATTGTTAAAACGGAACGCGTAAATAGCGTCGCGTTTCAATGTGTAATGTGTTTGATTGAGCGATTGGCGAAATATTGCTGAAATAGATCAGGGCGAAAAGGATCCCTGCCAATTTCAAGTGGGAAACGCTCGCCCAAAACCTTAGTAGGACTTAGTAGACGAGTGAATGGCGTCAATTTGTATCGGAGTTCAGGAATTAGCTGTGTGGCAGCTTCATCTAAAGTTATTAAAGTTTTATATTGTGCTCTTTTGTTGTGTTCGATCCAATTTATCAGTTGCTTGGTTATGGTACTAAACATACATGTTGTACAAAAAAATTAACAGCTTTAGGATAGCGCGTCCTAGTGTCGAGACATACGTAACTGCTCTCGTTGGTGCTCTATTTCACCGTGTATTCCCTCCATAATACAACATAAACAAAAACTTAGTTCTATTATCTTTGTTTTAATATCATATTTATTGACACCGTCTTGAAATTAATACGAAGTTGGGAGTGTTAATGTAAACTAGTGATTTAGTTGATATGCTGAACATCAAATGAAAGTAAAAACTCCTTTGTGCTATTAAGTCTCTACTTTTACTTATGTGAACCATAACTTAAGAAATATAAAAACTATTTTTAAATGTTTTCAGTTTCTTTCAAGACATCACGAAGAGGCAGGCAATTGGTGTGTGTCGATGGATACTCCTTTTGCCTAAAAAAGGCTGGACTTAAACAAAAATGGATTTGTTCGACCCACAAAAACAGGAGATGTCTTGCTAATCTCATAATTATTGAAAAAGAAATTGTGAAAATTAACAATGATCATAATCACGAAAGAAAATCTTAGAAAATTACTATCACAAATTATCTTCAGAGGAAATAACATACTTATAAATTGATAAAAGAGCCTAAACGCAAATATTTATTCGTTTCAAAAGGAATTACTTACTCGATGATCATTAAAGAACTTGGCATTAAATAAGTTTATGTAAGTAGTTTAAAATTATTTGAGACTATTGCGGAAATTGGTTTCAATTAAAGATTTTTGGTTAATTTTCACATAAAATCTTTCAAATATTAAACAATTACACATGTACTTACCCACATAATTATTAAAAATCATTTTACGTTGCATATTTTTTTCTGATGGAATAATTATAAAAATGATTGATGGTCATAATCACAATAAAACTACATACAAGAAGATATATAACTAAATCAATAAAATAATCATGACTATGGACAAGCGAGCGGAATCAATTTTGTCAATTGCGTCAAATTTATTTGTTGTAAAAAAGCCTGATATAATTCTTTGAACTGTTTCTTATTTGTTTTAATAAAGGTAAAATATTTTAATGGTTTGTTTACCCTTAGAACATGCTTTAACTTTAATTATAAAAAAATATTTCATCATCATCACCAGCCTGTTATCGCCCAGCTAAAATAATAAATAAATATTTCAGGACATATTACACTGCGCCATCTAGCCCCATACTAAGCTTTCGCTTGTATCATGGGTACTAGATAACGGATATAATACATTTATACTTTTTTTTGTAAATACATACTTATTTAGCTATTCTTGTACGCCTCTTGAAAAAAAGAGATGAGCTGGTGCCATCAGTACTGAGCGGCTGATGGCACCAGCTCAGTCTGAAGTGTATGTAAATGAGTGTGGATTTTCGCGCCTGGCAGTTAGTAGACCGTAGCCTAATGGTTAAGACGTTCCGGACGGTGATCGGAAATACGCAGCAAAATTCTTCATTTCTAATTTGTCAGAACCAGCGTATTCCAGCAGTCAGGGCAGTTAGTAAACTTATCTGACTCGGCTGGCTAAAAAAAACTGTCTTCCGGGAATAATACTTAAATAGAATAGTTTTCTATGACTTTATATGTATATATTTTTTTCAGTGTACTATAAAACGTCCCTAAAAGGAAAGCGGCTGCTATGCATCGACGGATACTCATTCTATCAGCAAACTTATGGTTTCAAACAGAGATGGGGCTGCTCTACTCACAAAAACAAGAAGTGCAATGCCTGCATTGTTGTTGTAGGTAATGAAATTGCAAAAATAAATAACAATCACACACACGACAAAGTCTTAATACTAGACAATGAATAGATTTGCAGTTATAACTCGGTTTAACTCTGCCCAAATCGAAATCCAATCAAATATGTTTTTAAGTCATGTACTTACTATTGTATAGATATAGATTAATATCAATTAAATGTAACCATTTCATGAAAGATGTTTATTTGCATAACTTACCTTTTTAAATATATTATAAAATTATGAACAATAATATGAGTTTGCTTTGAGCCCGTAGCAGATAAGGTAAATCAATTTACCACAGTGTTGTGTAAAACGCCATGTTAAAAATATGCATGACTTTTAATAAGTGCAATAAGTAATTCAGCAGACGGCGTTAGTTCAACTTTACGTGCAATATATATACCTAATGTAGTTATGCTTAATTATCAAACGCAGAATCAATCGTATGTCTCTAAATAATGTATATTATTTCAGTTTCCTTCAAGACCTCGCGCAGAGGAAATAAGTTAATATGTGTTGATGGTTACACATTTTGTCAACAAACGTCTGGACTGAAACAGAGGTGGTTTTGTTCAACACACAACTCGAAGAGATGCAGAGCCGGTCTTTGGATCCTTGGAAATGAAATTGTCAAAATAAATAATACTCATAATCACAATAGACCTGCGTAAATAATTGATTTTTTTGCAAAAAAAATATATACTCAGTATGCTCAGTATGCTTTGTTATGTGTAAGTCTTATTTCTTAATTATATGTTGATTACTTAATCTATTTTTTTATTAGAAGATCTGGTAATAGGCTTGTTGATATACATGATCACTTTAATTAATTCCTTTAGCGAGGGTTATTACAATCTGATTAGTTAACGTAATTCTGTTGATTTTAATAATTACTTAATTAAATAAAGATCAGTATCATAAAGAATCAATATCAATTTTGGTGTAACTTATAATTACAGTTATAAATTTAACTTTAAGTATTTTATAAAAGATCTCGTAAAGGAAGTTAGTTGCTAAGTGTGCACGGCTACACCTTTTGCCTACAACATCATATGAATGGAATTAATTACAAATACAAATTTCTAGAAATTGTTGGAACTTGTTCTGCTATCAATTCGAAGCATCTCCAAACGTGTTTTTTAATATCTTCATCGTTCAGACTTTGGGTTCTCTTCATCGTTATTGTACATATGTAAAGATATAATTACATATTTATAGATATAATTATTATAGCAAACTAAAATATTTTTTTGTATAAAATATACATTGCAAAATAAATACATTTATCGAATATGTCACTTTTCCTAATATTTTTTGTGATAATAAATTATTATTAATTAAATTATATAAATTACCGGTACAAAAAAAAAGTTACAAAAAAATGTATTTCACATTGTGTTGTTTTGCTTGCTACAAAAATTCTTTTTGTATCTTAGCTGTGTTTTTATAATTTTGTTTAATATTTACAATTAACTGTAACTTCCATAAGTATCGTATCATATGTATTATTTTTATTGTTTTAGTTTAGTTAACTTACTGAACTTTGGATCTGTTTATAATCATGTTGTGCACGCATGTGTTTGATGCACAGAATGGATCATTACCTTTAATGTGTTTTGCTGTTACTCATGTATCTTCTGTGTATATTGTGTTGTGTGCCTAATAAATAATTAAAAATTTAGAAGAGTATATTCTATCAACTATATGTTGTTTTTAGTATCATTTGATATTAAGACATCTCAAAGAGGAAACCCATTGCTTTGTGTCGCTGGATGGAGATTTTATCAAAAAACAAAAGGACACAAACAGAGGTGGGCTTGTTCAACACATTACACAAAAAAATTCCAAGCATGTATACATTATGTTTAGAGTCGAAATTATTGTAATAATCATAATCACAACAAACCAAATGTGAAATAAAACTATTGCTGTATATATAATTTAATCATTGTTATTTAATACAGAATTTCAGAATTTCAAAGAGAATTGTACATGACCTTTGTAGATTTCGAAAAAGCATTTGATTTTGTGCAATGGGGCAGCATATGGGCGCGACTGAGCGAGATAGGGGTTCCGAGCAAGATAACAAACCTGATTAAGGCCATGTACGCCCAATACACCTGCCAAGTCAGCCACGACGGGCTTATCTCCGACGACATCAAAGTACATGCTGGAGTTCGTCAAGGATGTCTTCTCTCACCTCTGCTGTTTCTCATTGTTCTCGGTGGTATCATGATTCGGGCCAACAAGAACAAACGACGCGGAATAGAGTGGGGGTTATCGGAAATACTAGACGATCTAGATTATGCCGATGACCTTTGTCTACTAAGCCACAGATGCGCCGACATGCAAGCCAAAATCGATGACCTTAAACAAGAAGCAGCAGCAGCAGGACTTAAAATCAACACAGGGAAGACAAAAGAAATGCGATCTGGCGTGAATAATGAAACACCGCTACATGTGGGCCAAGAGCAGGTGGAGAGAGTCCACCGATTTACTTATCTTGGAAGCGTCGTGTCAGTCACTGGCGGTACAGAAGAGGACATCACTTCGAGGATTGCCAAAGCGAGGGCCACTTTCGCACAACTCCGTCCAGTGTGGCAGTCGCAGAAGCTAACGAGGTGGATCAAACTGAAGATCTTCAGGTCCAACGTGAAAACTGTGCTGCTATATGGATGTGAGACTTGGAAAGTCACGAAAGACCTCACGTACAAGCTTCAGGTCTGCGTCAATCGCTGCTTAAGGCACATACTGCGGATTTTCTGGCCTGAAAAGATATCCAACGCGGAACTATTGCGTAGATGTCACGAAAGCCCCATAGACCAGCAAATAAAGCGACGCAAGTGGAACTGGATCGGCCACACACTGCGGAGGGCTCCGGACCACATCCCTAAACAGGCTTTGGACTGGAACCCGCAAGGCAAGAGGAAACGTGGTCGTCCGAAACAAACTTGGCGTCGCTCCGTCATGGACGAAATTAAGTACATCCACAAGACCTGGCCCGAAGTGAAGCATGAAGCCCAAGACAGGACGAGATGGAGAATCACTGTGGACGCCCTCTGCCCCACTCAGGGGACCTAGGAACATAAGTAAGTAAGTAAGTATTTAATACAGATATTTTGAAATTTATTAAAATAATAAGAAACAATATTTACATATATTAACACTAATAGAACTAAAAAAGAGTATTTACATCTAAACTAAATTTAAACAATCTACATGTGGTATGGAGCCAAGAACGATATTGCTGTATTATGTTTGTTGTATATTTTTGTATCACATCAGTAATATTCCAACACTTTCAAAAATTTCGACACCAGAGTTTGGTATTAGTGTTTAAATCATTATCTTTTTTTTTATGAATTTGATATTATAACATTGAAGTCTCAACAGGACGCCATGAAGAGTTGTTATACTTTTAGTAAACTACTTATTCGTTATATGCAATGTTACAGACGAGATTCTCAAACTGTTTTGTTTGTTTTCAGTGTCATACTCGTATGTACAATCACAAAAAGGGAAACCGTTGCTCGATGTGGACGGATGGACATTTTCCCAAACATCCAGAAAGAGATGGATTTGTTCTACACATAGCAGAAAACCATGCAGCGCTAAAGTCATGATGATAAATGAGAATTTATTCATATGAATAATATTCACAATCACGAAAAACCATTAAAAACCGGTGTCTGTATACCAAAACCTCTTACTCATAACTGAGTAACATCGACCACTGTCATACGACTTGCTTACTTACTGAGGGTCATAACGACCCCACAGCAGTATTTCTTTTTAATGTAAAGTAAAAAGTAAAATATGTTTATTTACTATTTGGACAACTTCACCTATGTATATGAACATTTTCATATTATTTTAGTTATTAACTAAACTATGTTACTTAGATTCTTAATTGTATCATGCATATAAGTGGGTACATAATAATACACAATATAAATATATTTACGTATTTTATTTTGTTTGGGAAGTTTAATCGAGCAAGTTCGTATAGTGCTGCACGCCCGAGACCACACATAGAAGGCATATAATACAATTGTATCTTCCATGATCTTCGCAGCGAAATCGGTTTCTTGACTACTTAAGCCAAGAATTATTTGATATGTTATGCATGGTTTGATTAGCACTCACTGAGCGGTGAAGAAAAACGCCACTAAACGAATACAAAATTAACTATTACAGGCAAACTATCGCCAAGTGCAAACCCGTTCTAGTTAAATAAATAACAATAAAGTCTCAGGTGAAATAGGAATGTTGCAACTCTTGTTAGTGTAATAAAATCTAATTGAATCTATCTAATTAAATAATAACATAAGAAAACTTAATTTAATATTAATATTATTAAAGACTGCGCAGGACCGGCTTGAGTGGCCTAAAAAAGAGGGCCCTATACTCAGCAGTAGGCGATAACGGGCTGATGATGATGATGAAAACTATGAAATATAGTTTCTCAACGAAAACTATGAATGATTTTTAACAGGGTTCAAAACCAGAAATTATATATACCTATCTATTCGCCCTGCGTGTATTCAAATAGTTAAAGAGCTTGTGTGTGAAATTACGTGGATATATTAGTAGTATTTATACGTACGTACATACATATATTTCCGAAACTTTATGTAAAATTCAAATAAATTTAAACAGGACTTTTTGGTTTCCTTCAAAGTTCTATACTGTAGTACTGTAGTCTATACTGTATCCAGAAACGATTATTTAGGCATCAATTCATGATGGACAAAAAGTATATTTTATTCTACTTATCTAATTTGCAGATTATAACCAAAAATGTCAAATAGTGCGCTCGTCGAAAGGAAGTAAGATATTGGTGCTGGGCATATACAAGCACTTCATACAAACAGTCGGAAGCTACTCGGTACAATGGAGATGTGCCAGAAGCAATCTAGGATGCACATCGCGAATACATACTAACTTGGACCATACTCTAATTTACTTCATGCAAGGCAAACATAATCACTAACAATATTTTTACTAGTTGCACGCGGCTTCTCTTGTGTTATTTGGTATAATAAGTACCTTTTTTGTTTTCCACCATTCCGAAAATCGCAATGATATAATTAATTTTCATGAAGGGAGTTGGGTGAGCCCTGTGCCCAGGAGTGGGACAGTATAGGCCGATAGAAATCCTGTGTAGCGTAAAAGAGAAACAAACAGAACAACAAGTACTTGTGCTTCTATATATCTAATGGTATTAATGGTATCTATAAATAAACACATAAAGCTATTTTGGGTTGAAAATTAAAACATACATCTATGTTACCTACCTTTTTGTGAAAAATAGTTTGGAGCTATTTAAACTTCACAACAAAACACGTTCCAGCAGTTTTCATTTTTTTCTGTTTTTGTTTTTCATTTTGTTTTTGAATGGCTGGTATGGAAGTAGTATGAGGGACATAGTATGACTTAAATTAATTCATAAAAAACGCAAGTAAAACCACACATCAAATTGTAAATAATATTGCTACTTTGCATTAATCGTATGGATAATATTACTGAGGGTTGTGAATCCTCCACAGAAGCATTAGGGTCTCAATGACCCGAAATAAATGTATGTAATGTTATTAGTTTTTATTAGAAAAAGAGAGAGAGATTCTTATTCACAGATGACACGTTTATTCAGATTTTAATTGATTTTTTAATAAATTTTACTAAAAAGCAATAGCGTACTTTACTTCTGAATATTCTATATAAGATACAGGGCTTTATCCTTCTAATGCATGATCTTCTTCTAATTGATTCATCGGTCTATTGTGAAGGTCTAAATGGACCTTACAGGTATTAACTAGGCATTATTAAAGTCTTTAATGTTATTAAAATAAATGTATATGAATTTATGTAAGTATGCCTTCTCATATTGTAACTGAAACTCTGGAGAAATATGTAGTGTTTTTCCGCTGCGACACACAACACTTCACTACATTTTTCTCCAGAGTTTCTGTTACAATGGATTTCCGCAAAGTAACGCCTGATTCAATGTCTTATTCTCATATTGTGTTTATTTCCAGACCAAGCGAAGTTTGTCCGAGGGCCAAGGGGTGCTAAATTGTTACAATATGGCGGATACCTCTACCTTCGTCACTGGAGCAAGCTGCATGGGCCCACCAAGTCCATCAAGACAAGGTGGTACTGCTCCACACACAAGAGAGGGGGATGCAAAGCTAGCATATTCACCATCGACGATATGCTCGTCAGAATTAAAAACATTCATAACCATGATTAAATGTTGTAATTTATGATAAAATTAAATAAGCTATCCCATCCCACTTATATTGTAACGGTGAAAGTTTATAAGTGTGTATATTTGTCGCTTCTTCCTGTTCAAACGGCTGAACCGATTTGAATAAAACTTGCTACGTATTGATGTAGGTTAAAACATGTTTAAACACCACAGGCTACTTGTTATTCCGGATTAATACGCATAAAACCGCGGGGCACTGCTCTCTAACCCTACAGCGGTGCTTTACATCGGGCGGGCTCTAGTCAAACCTATCTCGTACTACTCTAAAACGGTTTTCTGTAATTAATTCTTCCTGTAGACATTTGGACATGTTATTTTATGTAGTACTATGGCCCTTGTTGTGGTTTCATCAAGGCTTTTGTTTAAAAAATTAACTACTCAAGCTGTTTCTAATATACGAATAAGATATATGATGTTTACAGTAATACACTCTCTCACCCAGCAACATACCAATAATACATGCATAGGTCACCTGTTATTGTCTCATTCTTTTTAAATTACATGTTTGCCATTAAGTATACATATGTAATCATTATGAGACATGGAAACTTAGTAAGATTACAAGTAAGTTACCTGCACTAGCATTGTGCAAAATTGTACCAATTTTTACCTCTGGAAAAATATGACACATCATTATATTTTATTATATCTTAAACCACTAAAAAAGTGAATTTGAGAGAGTTTATTTTGAAGTTTTTATTTACGCTCTCGTAATAGTTTCGGTAATTAAATGTATTGTTGAAAACTGTTATATTGCAACCAATAAATGTTAATACTTACATCATAAATCATATAAGTATGTGTAACTCTTATACTCTCTTAACTCATAGTTTTGTAATTATTAATCACATTTAGATCAAGCTGTGAACACATTTTTGGAATTTGTTCTGGATCCAAACCTTTAAATGAATATTCAGTCCATTTAAGAACACATTCTGTTTTGTGTGCCATTATAAAATAAATAAATAAAATATTTTTCTATAGCTCTACCCTATCTAATCTAACATATTATGAAATATAACTTTTATATGTTAAATTAAATGAATCAAATACGAGTTTTCTTACAGATGAATCTCAATTCTGGCAAATATTGGAAACATCAAGAGGGACTAAAATGTTATTAATCGGTGTATATAAGTACACTATACACGTGATAAGTAAGCGGTTGATAAGATGGCGGTGCGGGAGACACAGCCTCGGCTGCAGGTCGTACGCTCACACTAACTTGGAGGGAACTGACATTTTATACATAAGAAGTGAACATAGTCATTAAGGTATGATAAATAAATATAAAGATGCAATTCACTATAATTAATGTACTATAATATTTATTGTTTGAAGTACAACTCGCTTATTAGAATATGTATGTACACTTAAACATAAGAATCTTAACCAATATGGTTCAGCGCGTGGTAGTCTATTTGTATTTAGCTTGCTTAGCCATACAGTTTATTGCCATAATCGAATAAACATACAATCGATTTTATATAATGGTATAATTCCTATGTAAGAAACTCTCTTGCTAGTAAGGAGAATAAATGACATCTAAATCTGAAAAAAAAATGTACAAAATTTAAACTTAGAATTCTTACTGGTGATCATATATCTGAAAGCGATTACCTTAAGCGAAGCAGTTGTTCAAAGTTGTAAATTATTTCCAGGTCCAGTATTCGCCAAATCTACTCGAGGGAAGTTATGTGTGAAGTGGGGTAGTTACACATTCAGTAAGCACTATACGGTCGGTGAAATGACGCGATGGCAATGTACCAGCGCCAGCACTAGACGATGTCGGGCGTACGTCTGTAGTTACGGGGAAGAATTCATCAAAATGTACAACAGCCACTCACACCAACCTAAACACCGTAGTATTGACTGGTCTCAACAAGACTGTCGCATGGATTATTATTGCTAGTTTAATATAATTTCCACAAAACTTGCAATAATAAAATAGCCTAGAAACCAAACGTTACGATCAGTCACTAGGACCTATCGTCTACAAGACTGAATTTTTGTATAGTGTATGATTATCATGTTTTGTTTTTAATGATTATACTTTTTTGTATATTATAGATTTGGATATATGTATGTAAGTACTCGTTTTTCAAATACCTACCCCTGTTTTATAGATCGATACAACATTTAATTTATTGTTCATGGATTTCCAATGTTTTAAGGCAGCGGGAAGACATTAATTAAATTGCAGAAATAAACTAATTAAAAAATAATTAATAAACTAATTATCTTCCTAGAAACTAGAACCCCTAGTTTCTACTGTTTAATAATGATTGAAATTATGATGAAATGTAGTTTTCTCAAACTGTTTGTAAGTAGTTCAGTGAATAAGGAACATTGACATTTGCACGACAAACCAATAAAATCATTTTTACATACGCCGGTTTTATTTAGTTTAAGTTGAAATGTCTTTTTTATTTATTTAACTATGCACTCATTGTGTGCCATGATTTAATAAATAAATTGTATATAAAAAACAAAATATGTTTTTTTAAATATTAAATGTACTCATATATTTACAGGTCCGTCCTTTTGTATGTCTCGCAAAGGAAAATTATTCGTCAAGTGGGGACATTACAATTTCTATAGGCATTATGAGAGAAATTCTAAAGTGAGATGGCGTTGCACGAGCGTAAACACTGCAGGTTGTAGGGCGCATTTGTTTAGCTTTGGCGAGAGATTTCTTACAGCAAGTAATTTGCACACCCATCCACCTGGAATAACTAGGTACTAGGAACAGAGATAACAGAAATCTAATTATGTAAAATTACATTTCTATGTCTGATATTACATTGTATAAACGTTTTAAATACAAACCAAAGGACTATACATTATTACAATTCATCTTTTTAAAATATGAATAAATATCTTTCTTGAGTTCTTGATTATGTTATATCCAAACACCAGCTACCGCGAAGGTAACTAACATTATAATTATAAGTTATACATAATGTAAGTATATATTTGTACAATAACATAAGAACTTAAAACTTTTGAGAATTCGGAAAAAATAATATCTGTTTTTTCCAAAAGCTTCACAACGCTTTTACGTAATGTACTTACGCAAAACCAATTTTTCCACGAATCTCGAAAATATTTAAAACAGAAGTGTTTATAAATATATGACTAGCAACCCGGCTAGCAACATATGCATGATATATATCGCAATCACACATGCATGACACTGTGCCTGTTTAATTATCTTTCTGTGTGTCAACGACGTAGAGATTGGGATGAATTATGTGGCTCTACAAACACAGGTTCCGCTTGGGACTTAGCGTGGAGCTCAGGGTTTATATCGAACGTACGCCAACATAAAGAATGTAAGCTTATTTTAGAATATAATATGTACTGTCACTGAGTTTCGATAAATAAAATATTTGTATAAAATCGATTTCGTTTAATTAAGGAGATAAGATTAAGAAGGTAATATTAAGTATGTATTTACAACAAAATAGTGTATAAGCATAGACTATAAGTATTACATCCGTAATCTAGTGCTAGCGACACAAGCGTTTGCTTAGTGCGGGGCTAGATGGCGCTATGTACAATGTCCTCCAATATTTAGGTATTTATTTAATGCTTTGATGTAGGTCTATCCAGTCTGTCGACGTCGCTGGTGTTTTTAAGTAACTCTGTGATACTTGTTTTGATGATTTTGTTCCTATAGTAGTTGGAAAAGTATGATATATAAATATTCAATTGAATGATATAACATTATGTTCATTTCTGAATAGAAACCGGAACATGTGATTAAAAATGTACCTGTATAAGTTTTAGTTAAGACAGTCGCGCGTGGTTGTTATAGTTAAAATGCGCGGACACGTGACGTGATAGTCGCGTACGTCGATATAAACAAAAAAAGACGTTTTTCCATGTGATAATTCTGATCATTTTTCAAATTTTTTATAATTAATTTGAATTTTTTATTTTTGATTAAATAAAATGATACATTTTTTAACCTTTTCGTAAATATTTTTTGTTCGAACCAAATGGAATTTGATTTCTTTTTGATTGGATTTGATGTTTTGCATTTTCACGAATATTCAGATGTCGTAGTACAAAAATTGTCGCTTTTTAAGTACTAAAGCTCCAGTTACCAATACCGTAACTAAACCGTAAGTGAAAGAGAAAAAATAACGTCTTCGCTCGTACAAAATTGTATGTGTGCATCTCTCAAAGATTTAATATCACCACATTTTACTATCTTGACTTTTTGTGTATCCGACAGGTCCTGTGTTCTCGGTGTCCCGACAAGGCAACCCATGTGTTGTTTACAAAGACTACTATTACGCCAAGAACCGGACTAATAAGTCTGGCCTAGTTACTTGGTCTTGTAGCTTGAACAGCACGCACAACTGCGTCGCTAGAGTCGTCACTTTTGACAAAGAATTTGTCAAGATTAGTGGCTGCCATAACCACCCTCCGCCGCGGTCGACCATGACTCGTCGTAAGAAGCTGGCTTAGCTGTAGATGTAATTGATACTTCAAATTATTCTCAATAAAATAATGAAAAAATAACAGAATATGTAAAATCGTTTTAGATACAGGTATTTCAATGATATTGATATATATGTAAGTATGCAGTTTAAGATGCAAAAAATAATTTCAATTATTAAAAAAAATATTTGTTGTTAATAATGTTTGGATATATGTACCTACATTAAATTGATGACAAAACACGTTTTAGCAGATTTTAGTTTTTTTTTTTTCTGTTTATCTGTGTCGCTGTTTATCTGTTTATTTAAACGCCCATTGTGAAAAAAGGCTTAACGGATCGTCTTACATGTACAATTCTTTTTTATCCCGAAATCATCATCATCATTCAGAGTCGGCTTATTCCCATTGTCCATTGTCTCCTAGATCAGAATATATCAATAAATTACAATAATAACTGTCAATCATAATCAGATTTTAATTTTATAGAGATGATTAATTTTAGAGTAATTACTTTCCGGCGAGGGAATCACAAATGTAGCTATGGTAAATAGCCGGATCCACACCGGACGATCCAAAATGGATCGGCGATCCCGCGATCCAAGGATTGTGATGCGTGGAACGTGGATCGTGCTAGGTCGCTCCAACAGCAATCGTTTGCGATCCTTACTGAAAACAAGAAATGGGCGGATCCACACGGGACGATCCATGGATCGGCGATCCCGCGATCCACGATCCAAGGATCGTGATGGGTGGAGCGTGGATCGTGCTAAGTCGCTCCAATAACAATCTTTTGCGATCGTGACGGCTGCTCCAACGCGCTCCAAGTGACTGAATGCATGACCAAAAAACCGACAAGAAAAGGATCGCACGCAGCAAGGAGCGCGCGCACTTGGATCGCGCGCGGCGCGTCTACACTTCGCGCTCCGTGGAGCGCGCTCGATGCCGCGCGCGATTGGAGCGCTTTGGATCATCTGGTGTGGATCCGGCTATTGCCTGTTACGTAGGTACATGTAAATATACATAATAAATAAACTGTTTTTTTTTCAGCTCCGACATTCTTCCAATCTTTCAGTGGTAAATTGAGTGTTCGTTGCGGAAATTACAGATTTTACAAAAACTACACAATAGGACACAAAACAAGATGGATTTGTATTTCAAGGAAAACACAATGTAAAGCTTATATATTCAGCTATGGAAATGAATTTGTTAAAGTATACAATGTACATACTCATCCCCCGCCCGCCAGAGAGATTAGGCTTATTCTATAACTAGCTGTGCCAGCGACTTCGTCCGCGTTGAATAGTTATATTGAGCATTAATTCTTTGAATTTTGAACCGTTTTCGCAGCGCACGCAACGGAAGCCCTCAAAGATGAATAATTTTCCCCGTTTTTTTAGATTTTCCATTGTTTCTTCGCTCCTATTAGTTGCAGCCTATAGCCTAAAGCCTTCCTCGATAAATGATCTATACAACACGATTTTTTCAATTCGCACCAGTAGTTCCTGATATTGAGATGCGCGTTCAAACAAACATACAAACAAAGAAACTCTTCAGCTTTACAATATTTTGGTATAGATTAAGTATTTGAAGCATCATTTTTTCGTATGTCTTTTACTACATAAAGAAAAACAGAAAAGAAGACGTCAAGTATAAGAGGAATTTAAATAACATTGACAATAAGTTATTGTATTTAATCGCAATACAAGTGGAGATTGTTCAAACATTGTAAACTTTACCTAATTTTATCATTTGCACGCGCGCATTCTTTACTCTGATATTATATGCTATTATTTTTCTACTGTCACTCTATATTGTTTGTATATTAGATATATTTTTTATCACTATGTATTAGTTCATTTTTGTACCTATTCAGTATGATATGTATTAGGTAGTTTGTTTTTATGTTTATGTACATTATAATTGACAAAAGCAATATAAAACCCGTAAGTGTACTAATGTACAATGGAACAAAAAAAGGAATTGACAACAGTGACTAAATGTCTTCGTATTATACAACATTAAAGAAAGGCATTAATTGGTGGAGGAAACTCAGCCCTTATTAACCAAGATACTATTTGTGGAACAACTTATAGAAGCTTTTACAAAGAAAGACTTGAAAGTGAATACAGGTAATTTTCAAACGTTTTAGCTGCTCGTTATATCGTTAATAGAAACGTGAATGTGGCATGTTCAGTAACTGTCTGCAAACAGGCTGGTGATCATGATAACTATTGATGTGTTTGTTTATTGAATTAACTAAAGGTTAAGGCAAATGGTGCCTTGTTTATCAAAATTTAACTTTTTTCCCAACTCAACCCGACTCTACATTACCCTAATATTCTCAGCTCTGCCCTACTTTTCAGAACCCGCTGCAAACAAAACACATCATCTCGAAAAGACACCAAAGAAGAGGAGATGTGTAGGATATTACGAGAAACTCCGCGCCTTCTTAACAAGTCGTGAGACTGACAAAAAAGTGAAAAAAATTCTCACAGAGTGCACTAGTTGCAAAAAATATTATTGTTTGACCTGTTTTAATGAAAAACATCCATAAGGTTGTTAAATATATAAATAAAATCGATATTCATTTTCCAACATTAAATATTATAAGAAACTGACATATTTCAGTACGGTACGGGGTACATCATACTCCACAATTTATTTTACCCTTAACATGTAAACTAACTAATCTGACCACGGGCGGCGCCAGAGTAAGGTTAATCAACTCATTGTTTTAATAATCACGAAAAAAAGGATTTTAGTCTCCTACGGGCAGTGGGGTATAATATACCTCGTACCGCCACAATCTCTAGTATAGGACATAGTTTAAAACGAGCCGTAACGCAGACATGGAAAGTATAGATAAATCTGTGCCACTAGGAACGAATTAATTGAAATTATTCATGTTTACAGGTCCGTATTTTTTTAAGTCCGTACACAATAAATTAAGTGTCCACTGCGATGGCTACAACTTCAGTAAAAATTACTCGTCAGGCCAAAAAATCAGGTGGATGTGTACTTCTTCCTACAAACAGTGCAAAGCATTTATATTTAGCTATGGCCAAGAATTTATAAAGGTATATAATGTCCATAACCATGACAAGAAAAGAATGAAGAAGCTGGATATAAGTGCTTAACCAATTTACTTTATATAATGATCAAGCAGCCTTCTAATTGAACGGAAGCCTCATGTGCTCGTATTATAATATTTTGAAACATAATTGTTAATGATGGTAGATGAATAAAATCAGTCTTTGCATGGCACTTGCCTGCTTCAATTATCGCTCCCCGTTTAATTTAATTTACACCTCACTCATGTACAATTTTGATTTTATTATGTCTTTGTTTCATTTTAACCTATTTTGTCCCACTCCGGAGGTAATGATAATGTAAGCATCTCGAAATATACAATTTATTGTGAATCTATCCGATATTTCCTGTAAATCCAATCATCATATAGCGTCGTAAATTTAAAAGAGCTTCGTTGCTGACAAAGAATATATGTATATACAAATGTGCTAAACGTAATGACTATCATATATCCACTAAGATAGTAGTTATATTAACAAACGATAATACAAGCCAGTGGTTTTGTTACAGGTCCATATTTCTATACCAAACTCAATAAGGTATACGTACATTGCGATGGCTACGATTTCAGAAAAAGTTACTCAAAAGGCGGAAAAGTGAGATGGATTTGCAAAAACGCAAACAATAAGTGCAAAGCAGTTATATTTAGTGTTGATCAAGAATTTTTAAAAATCAATAATGTCCATAACCACGATAAAATAAAAAAAACAATTTGGTAGACAACTAACTTGCGAGTGAGCTGCAATACTATGTAAATTTTTGATTTAAAATAAAATTTGTATTATTAATAAAGAAGTGCAAACAAATAATACAATGTTTCATGTAATACTCAACTTTTGGATATTAAGGTACTTACATAAAATTTTAGAAACTGTATACAGCTCTTTCTGTGTTTCTGACAGGCCCCAAGTTCTATACATCAAAACGAGGAAATATGGGCGTACACTGCAATGGCTACAATTTTTATAAACATTATACATCTGGCTACAAGACTAGGTGGAGGTGTACACTCGCTTGTAATTATAATTGTAAAGCATTTATATTTAGTTTTGGCAAAGAATTCATAAGCATTCATAACGTTCATAATCACGAGACTTAGTGACAATATTATTCAGTTAATTAATACAATGCGGGCAACACTGACCAGACTAGCGCAGGACCGTTGTACCTGGCAACGCAATGGAAGAGGCCTACACACAACATTGGGTGCCCATGTAAATTGAAAAAGTTTTATGCATTAGTTAATATTGAATTTATTACCATAGTTCTGTGGGCTTCATATTATTTTATATTAGTTTATAATTATTTATAACTATTCATAATATTTTATTTTCATATTTATAACACAAAATATTTATGTAACTATAATATATCTTCTAAATAATTATAAACTAATATAAAATAATATAAAGCCCACAGAACTATGGTAATAAATTCAATATTAACAACTAAATAATATTTTTTTAAGAAATGGGAGTAAATTGGGTTTTTTTATATAATTAATACAATTAATCTACCCGCTGACATCGTATTATGATTTATGATTACATTTATTACTTACTTGCAACTATGTTTATGTAGAATGAGTTTATTAAGCATTAGTCTTCATATTTAGTTAAATAACTAATCATGCAGAACGAAAGTATTATTTTGGTTCGGTATTTCATATTCTCTCTCAGTCTTAGTGGTCAGCGTTACTAATTCTTCCGAATTTTTAACAGTTTCCAGCTTTATCTAGTGATGACTCATTGAACGAACGTCACTGTGCATCAAAAATTGATGTGAATGAGACATAGCTTTCTTACCTAATTTCTCCGCATGCACAAATGAATCATTACTTCAACTTCAAATTAATGGACACACTGAATAACATGAATTTTGTTGACAATTTTGATCAAATCAAAGGCACACCATCGACAGAAAAGTTTATAAATGGTGACATTGATTATTTTTCATTTCTTGGAATGATCTGTTGTGAATGCTTTTTAGTTTACACGGAACTTCAAGCCACTTCCCGACCAGCGGTGTGTTTCACAATGAGTCGGATACGGATCCGATTCGATTGAGACGGAAATCAATTGGCACGGAAAGGATTTTTCCAAATCACAATGATTCCATACGAATCTTTTAACAAATTTATTCATCAGAAAAATCGGAACCGTTCCGTGAGCCAAAAGCTAGCGGATTCGTTTCCGTCGATGATAAATTCGATTTTGTTTTTTCATGATATTTAACCCGATTTACACATAATTATACATTGATTTATTTCTATTTATAATTATTCATATGAAATCTACAGTAAAAATGGTAAAATTAGCCTTAAAACTTATATTTTAAATTTCTACCATTGTATTTAATTTCTACCATTTTTACTACGAGCGGATCGGATCATATCCGACTCATTGTGAAACACCATGCTGATCTTAGTATGGTAACTTCGAAGGAATTTGGAAGATCTGTGTATCAAGGACTCCTGGCTCCGACATTCGTGAACGAACGAAGACCTGAATCAGTGTGCAGTAGTGGCGGGAGCTCTGGAGCACCATCTCCTAAGCCCGCTTTCGTAAAAAAACACAAACCAACCGTACCTGAAGAGATACGCTTTGAAAGTAGCCGCCATCAGCCCGAACGAGGCTCATCGAGACGATGCTGCAAATGTAGCACAAAAAACAGCCCAGTACGGACCATTTGGCAATATACCACCTGTAAGGTCCCCCTGTGCTTAGGAAAAGGTGTTTTCAAGACTTTCATAATAAAAAGTAGCAACCCTTTCATTTTCTTATATTTTTCTTATATTTGTCACCTTTCATTCGTAGTAAAGAATTAATGTTAACCTATGTTTCATGTATATGAAGAGTCAAAACTAACTAACTAGCTAAGCAGTCTAATATACCTATATAGCCTACTTGATAATGCCATACGATTAAATAATAATAATCAACAGTCACCGTAACTATAATATACTGTACTGCGCTTATCCCTAGCGCACCGATGAGTTATGGCACCGCGGGCAGCGAGTCTTTGACTTTACCATAACCATCTTAAGTTACAAAAAAAAAACAATACTACAATATGTATATAAGATATATATATTATATTTTTAGTATACCTACTCATTAATGGTTTTGTCAGCAGCTCCTTACTTCGCTACGTCACGCCAGGGAAACATGATCGTTGTATGTGACGGATATCATTTTAGCAAACACATGACTAAAGGCTACAAAATAAGATGGTGTTGCACCAGCTCGGGTTGCAAAGCTGTGGTGTACACTTATATGAATAACTACTTGAGGGTAGATAGAAAGCATACACACCAACCGCCTGCCGCCCACGCATCAAAGATAAGAGTGTTCCCATTTTAAAATCCATCTGTAAAAAAAAACAATAGTTTTTTTTTCACATATACAATTTCAATTAAGTGAATTCTTTACAGTAAGTGTGTTATTCGAATGTTGTAAAGAAAGTCTGGAATTAAATTCCTCTGTCTGTATTATCAAATACTGGTATTCAAGTAGCTAAATTTATGTAAATAATTAACATTATGTATTATTAAATCTATGTAAAGTACTGTAAGTAATAAAAAAATGTTATTCATGAAATTACACCATTTTTTTAACAATATGTGGTTGATGTCTAGATAAAATCTCTTTAGGCTTAAGATGAGTGAATTAACCTTTCTTTCATGTACTTAGAATTAATAAATTTCAATAAATGAATGACCCAACTTGAAGACTAAACAATAAATCAGTTTCCGTCTTATTCCAAAACGTGGTTTATATATTAGTCTAGAACTTTGAAATTAAAAAGTGTTGTTCAAACATCACATACTTATGTACAATCAAATGCCAACTTCAAATTTGCATTTTGAAGTTTTTATAGTAATTTCATAATATATATAATAATATATTTTATTGTATATAAGGTAATATGTCTTTTTTGTGCTAGAAGAAAACACATTTTGAACAACAAGAAGTGACTTTATTTCCAAAGTCCTACACTAATATTTTAAAAATCATGTTTTGGAATACAACGGTTTTAATCTATACATGCAACTATGCATTCTTCTTAGCAAATGAGAGTCGCCAACCGTGGTGTCGAGAGTTTATCAAGCCGCCCTGAGGGACATGGCTTAACGACTGCCGTACTAGACAAACAGCTGGAAACTACAATTTAACGTGTCATCCGACCCACGGAAGCTAAAATGGAATGGAATTTATCATGCAGATATGTATAAACTATGATTGTTGAATTACCATTGACTTAATATTAATATATTGACCTATAATTATGGAATTATGAATAAATGTATTGTATTGTATTGTATTGTATTGTATAATATATATACATATCTGCATGATACATCACAGCCAGTTCGGTCTATGTTTTTCTTCGGTCGGTGTGCGTCTGACTGACCGATCTATTTATTTTATATATTTATCTATATTCCTTTGTGATTTATCTATCTATAAGATACATAGATTATGTAGTAATTGAATAATTATATTGTATTACAGGTCCCATATTTAGTGTGTCTCGCACTGGCAAGCTGAGCGTCCACTATGCAGGCTATAATTTTTATAAAAAACAAAGCAGTGGCCACAAAACACGATGGGCTTGCACGTCTCATGCCAGGCAATGTAAGGCTTATATATATAGTTTTGGGGAAGAATTTATAAAGATTAATAACAATCATAATCATAATCCGACGCAGTGAATGTGTGTCTCACATACCTTGCATAATGTTTGTGTAATAAATCGATAAATTAAAATGTTGTTTCTTTAAATTGTATCTGTAATATTGACATAGGATGTTTTGTAAATATGTATAACTAACAATTTATTCCATGCATTTTTTATTGTTATGTCTAGCCATTGTCTAGCCGTGGTTCATTATCTACCTCTTGTTAAAAAATTCGGATACTTACATATGCCACATACTTTCGTATTCTCATTTTAGATTATGGACTAATTAATGTGTATGTATTGCAGGGACTGTGTATTGTTTGTCTCGTTTTGGCAAACAAAGCATTCACTATGCTGGAAATAATTTTTATAAAAAATATACAACTGGCTTTAAAACACGATGGAACTGCACGTTGCATGCCAAGCAATGTAAGGCTTATTTCTATACTTACCAAGATGAATTTATAAAAATTAACACAATCATAACCATAATAATCCATAGTTGAATTGTTTAGTGTTTGGTTTCTGTGTAATAAATACACTAACAAATAAAATGTCGAGTAAGTACGTAAAATTACGATTTTTTTATTTCGACTTACAAACGTTGGTGTATTTAGTTCGTATTTTTTTGTTGTTTCCTTGTTTCCTTTACTGCAGTAAATTAAACATTTTAGGAACCTACTACATAGTTTTCATTATACATTATGGAGTAACTTCATATTATAGCCAGCTACGCTCTAATAACTGACTTTTCTGACAACACACGGTTGCCATATTATATTATATAGCTTATTGAAGTTGTTAAATAATGTATTACTCTAACCTGAAATATTTAACCAATAGACCATTTATTGGAAGATATTGTACTACGCAATGAACACTGAAACATACATACACACACACTCACCCTCTACAAACAATCACGCACAATTACAATAATTACACATTGTAACATACAACAACACACACACAATCTCTAAATTTTAACTTACATAGCCATAAAAATATACAATTATTAATTAAGTATTAGAAAAACTATGTACGTAATTTAATTTATAAGATGGTAACATTCTAGCAGCTACCAAAAAATAACACTTTGTTTAAAATTCATTACATATCTTTTGCTTTGTTTTATTGTTCTGGAACCCTTTTTGTACACAATTATTTATGTTTTCTACTTAACAATAGGTAAAATGTTTAAAATATAAGAACAAATATATGAGTAGCTGTTGAATTGTGACAATCTCATTAGTCAAATTTAGTTTTGTTCTTTTGAGACGATTGATGTGCAAGTAAGTAGTTAGATTTGTATTTTGTGCTGTGGTGGTTTTTCCCGAAATCTTGCTTCACAGGACCTCCTCGGTACCTAGTGCAAGGTTTCGGGGCTACCTCTCGTACCTGATACCTACTTGACTGCACCTGGCAAACTGTGTTCCCAATGAATGTACGTATTAAACTAAGTATTTTTTTTTTAATTAAATAAATACATTTGAATTTGAATTACAATATGTGCAGAAAACGGTCGCCGTAGCTGAAAACAGCTAAGAAGATTATATTTCTACTAAATATAATATTAATAATCATGTACATATTTATTACAGGTCCTACATTCCGTGTATCACGAAATGGCAAACTGAGTGTACATTATGAAGGCTATAACTTTTGCAAAAATTATACCAGGGGCTTGAAAACAAGATGGGTTTGCACGTATTGTGCAAAGCAATGTAAGGCTTATGTTTATACTTGTGGTGAAGAATTTGTAAAAATTAATAACCGTCATAACCATAATCCTGCTTAATCAAGCATGTATTTATTTAGTCGCGTCGTTAGTATATTATTTGTCATTTAACACTTTACAATACGTTTATAAATTAAAATTACGCTGAAATTAGATAAAGTTTAGAAAACTTTTATTTCTTTTAGTTATACTGAAGACAAAACCTGCGTGTGATTTGAAATTTTAAATAAAAATAATATGATGTGTGTGAATTGCGAGTTTGAATTTTTATGTGATTTACATATTATGTAAGTTACATTATTTTATTGTACCTATCATTATAATAGTATTTAGTAAAGTTGTTACTCGCGTTGTTGTACAATATCTATGAAACAAACGTAAGTGTTTCTAAATTTATCATCGACATGTTATATATTTTCTTTGCAGATTTGATTTTGTTCACATCCAAATCCGGAAAACCTCGTGCCCATTACCAGGGTTATAATTTCACCAAAAACTATTCAGCCGACATGAAAACCAGATGGCAGTGTTCTTTGAGAGGCAACCATAGATGTAAAGCAAGTTTATTGACTTTTGGAAATCTGTTTCTTAAATTTAATGGATGTCACAATCATCCTCCTTCTGTTAGAAGTAGATACTGGTAGAACATTTTTTTTTAATATGACTTGTTGACGCCCACGGCTTCGCTCGCAATACTTTGAGATGAAAAGTAGCCAATGATACTTCTCAGACTTCAAACTGCCTTCATAGCAAAAATCATCATGATCCGTTAAGCCGTTTCTGCATTATCAGCGTTAAATAAACTGATAAACAGGCAAAATTCTAAAAACTGCTGAAACTTGTTGTTGTGGATTTAAAGTACAACCAATTTTTATTCTCATATCTTCTATGTTTAGATTTTTGCCCCCTTCAGCTTTAATATATGTATCGAAGTTAGATAGATAAAGATTAGCAAATATATATTTTGTAAAGGTAAAAAGTTATCGCGATGAAGGTTGGTGTTGGTCAACATTACGCCTATCATGCATAAAATAAATACCCATAAAAGCCATTTTACTCTTCTTTATCAAATGCTGTAATTTTGGGTTTCTGTGATTGGCAAGTTATTTACTTACAGTTTAAGCTAAGTGGATAAGTTAAGTGAGTAACAAATATTACATCGCTAAGTATATTACTTACTACTTATACATTAATTATTGACATAGTATGTTTTCCTCTATCTGGTATCATAACTTTTAGCTAAAGATAAATTTAAGTTTAGTCACTTAACTAGTCATAATTACGCTGAGGTGATTTTTCAGTGTATAAAATCTTTATGAGTGTGAATTTGTCTATAGTTTGATTACCTATATGTGTGTGTCAGTGTAGTGATTCTAATATTTGCTCGCTTTCCTACCACTGGCAAACGAGAAATTATTGTTAATTGTAAAAAAACATTCGTTATTTCAACTGTTATGGTTGCTATTTTTTATTTTGATATACTAATGAAATGAGTCTAAGTCACATAATTAAAGGATTAGGAAGAATGAATTATTTAATTTTACAAAAAAATTATGAAGATAAAATGTTACGTATTGTTTTGTTATGTTGTTGCGAATAAATTAGTCAAAATATTCAAAACAACTTGTATCATTTTAATATATGCAACAACATTTTTTTAATATTTTGTGACACTGATAAAATAAAGTAATTTTATTAATCTTAGCATAGTCTCAACATGGGCTTCCAAGCCTTGTTGTGATTATTAATTATTATCATGGTTACGAATTCAAGAATAGTTTATTAAGTCATATAAGTCAATATTCATTTAATAATTTTGAGTATTGTAAGATGTTTCTTCTGTTTACATTCAACTTTTAATAAAAATGAAACGATTTATTCATCTAACAAGTATATATGTACTTTCAGCCGCCGAGTTTGTCAGGTCTAGAAGAGGCAACCTCATGATCGAACATAGCGGATATCTCTACAGTTTTGGCTACAACAGGGGTGTTAGAACTAGATGGCACTGCTCTAAGAAAACCACTCAAAACTGCAAAGCCTATATATTTACACAGAATAATTATTATGATGTTATTAATGACAACCATTCGCACCCGCCATCAGACGAAAACAATGTTAGCTATTTATAAACTCTGCTTTGTGATTGATCTATATTATTTATTCTTTCTAGAAAACTGAAAAATAAAACACTAATCATTTAATTATTTTTTTCTTCTAATGGTTTTTTTGTCATGTTCATGAAATTTACACCCATAATCCATGATATTTAGCTTAGGCAAATGCCACACAGGTTCGTTAAATTAAATCTTATGAAAATCACTGCAGTTGTGTAATGGACAGGCTTAGTATAATTAGCATAATAATTTAATTAATTTAAATAGACAGTAACAGTCTGGTCCTCCGCGACACAGGTGCGCCGAGTGCAGAGGGTGGGGGTACAATTAAGTAAACACTGTATGTTATGCAAAATCAAAAGTATATTTATGTTTACAGTTCCAACATTTTACAAATCAAGCCGAGGTACCATGCAAATCAAGTTAGGAGATTATAATTTCTCAAAACATTATACCAATGGGGACAAAATTAAATGGCACTGCTCAAGTCGGCCTCGAAAGAAATGTCAAGCTTTTATCATTACCGAACGGTGAACACAATCATGATCCACCTAAAAAAACTAATGGTACTCGTACTTGCAAGCACACTGTCGCTTATAAGAACATAGTTTTGGATATTAAAATATTGTATGCTTCATATTTTTCAACAAATGTATGTTTTTTACATCCTAAAGTTGTCTTTTTATCATTAAAGTAAAAACAACAATTGGATGTCATTATTTTCTTAACCATATACAACAGTAGAGTAATACATAGGTAATATATGTACATTGTACGTACATAATACTACTAGTTTTAAATGGAAATACAAAAAAAAGCTTGACTTTATCATAACATGCAAATACCCGCTAGCTATAAATAAATAAATAATATATTCCGGTACATTGCACACAGCGCCATCTAGACCCACACTAAGCAAACGCTGAGTAGGTACTGCATTTTTATAGTACAATATGTAACAGTTTAACTATAACATAAATACCTTGTTACTATAAGATAAATCCAGATTATCCGCGTGTAGACGCTACGTACATAGTTCGTAGCACTCTGCGTAGCCACTTTAACATTACAAAGAAAAGATTTCAACGCGAAAAAAGATTTATTCGGTACTTTGAGGTAGCGATTCGGGGTAAAATTCAAGTTAATTTATTCATAATGTTCATTTCATGTCACAAAACTTATTATAAATAATTGCTATTACACTTGATGTACAAGAACATACAAATACATTATGCCTTCATATTTTTTTTATCAGCCACTGTTTGAGTTTCATTTTGTGACTTGTATACTCGCACTTTGTTCTATGTATGTCAGTTGGCAACTTATTATACACGGTAAAAGTAGCCTTTATTATATATAAATCTAGGATCAAAACTATCAACATGACAAACTTCACTCAAATCGATCTAGCCGTTTGATTGTGAAGGAAAATTCTGACAAATACTGGTAAACTTTATTAAGCCTTTTTATATTAGTAGAACGGTCTAGTAGTATCAGTCTATCCCGGTTTTATATTTTTGCTTCTTTTTAAAACAACAAATGCGAGAGGAAAACATAAAATTGACAACAAATAACTCATGTTCCTGGCTAAATGAATAAAATGCTAAATGTCTAAGCAGGTTAGCATTGTATATACATATGTTTGTAATGTATTGTGACAGTGACTATTTTCCAACGATTTTTTATAGCAATAGCTTTCAAAGAGATTCAAAGACAAGACATTTTCGTATTTTCGTATAACGTTTATCAAGATGTGATATTATGATATATATATATATTATGTATGCTCTCTTAATGATACCAACATAATTTTAACTCTTTAATCGTCGTTACTAATAATACCTTATTATTTTTTACAGTTGCAACATTTTTCAAAACAAGCCGAGGTTTCATACAGGTAAAATTAGGAGATTATAATTTTTCAAAAGATTATACCAACGGGGACAGAATTAAATGGCTTTGTTCGGTTAGAGCTCGCACGAAATGTAGAGCATTCATTTCTACCATCGGCGAGGAAATACTTTATCACGCACAATGAACATAATCATGCTCCACCGAGGATGTACAGATAACTGTGAACGCCAGAATAGAGACACTCCATGTAAAAAAAGTTTTATATTCATTAATTTTTTTAACGAATAAATGTTTTTTAACTTTAAGTTGTACATTAATATATTTTCTCTAGGATTATTAAAGTCTAGGTATTTTAAAGCCAGAGTTTTTTTTTACTTATTACTTTTAATCGCGTAACAACGCGAGCGAAACCGCGAGCATCCACAATTGTTCTCATAACTAGCAAACCTCACCAATAAATTTGACTCCAATAACGCAAATGGTGGTAAGATTAGAAATATCAAACGCACATAGAAACTCTAATCTTTTTCTAAGAATCTACTTTTACTTGTGCAATTATATATTTTTTTATTTGTGTTTCTGTTTCAGGGCTAACATTTTTCAAGACTCGCCGAGGTTACATACAAATCAGAATAGGAGAATATCGTTTCAGTAAAGACTATGAGAGTAACGGCAAAGCTACCTGGCTGTGTTCGAACAGAGGAGCAAACCGGTGCAAAGCATGTGTTAAAACAATTCACAACGAAGCCATATTTATTAGGAATGAACATAATCACGATCCACCAGATTCATCTAGGTTTAAGTAAGGGTATAAGTACTACATTCCACAGAGTATGATATACTAGCACGTATTGTAGCTACTAGATATTTTTTCCGATCTGACGCTTACCATACGCATAAGAGATGCTGACTTCCCATTTAAAGGAAAATGTAAATAGTCAGTAAATTAAATAAGTAGGTTGTAAAAAAAATGTAAAGTAGTTAGTAAGAAATAATAAATAAATAATTTGTTTATTGTGCATAAAATACAGTGTTGTAGGTACAGCTTTGAGTAATAAAAATTTACATAAATTACGTCGGTGTCATACGTTGGTATGGTTAACTGAGTCTTGTACAAGGTACCTCAAGGGTCCTGAATTGCAAGACTGCAGTACCTCCCGCCGCAGCAGGCTTCTTTGCCTATATTTACACTGATTTTACGATTTTATAACATAATTATACTGTCCTAAATATAAATAAAAAGATTACAAAAATATGTATGTATTGCTAATTATTAACTAATTGTAAACAAACTTTTGGTCAGTGATACCAGCATTGAGGTAACAAATCCGTAGAATGTACATGGATTATCTGATTTACTGACCGTCAGTGTAAATTTTAAAAACTAAGCAAATTTTCAGCCTATTGCTAGATACTAGCATATTTAATGCGGCTGAGAACACGGTACTATGTGGTGTGTGTGTGTTAAAAGTTGTGATCTGATTGTGGGTGAGTAGGTATTGTGTGTAGTTCATATGTTTGCCTTGATGAGTGTTTGATGATTGTGTGATTTTTAATATTGTGTGTGTGTGTGTGTGTGTGTGTGTGAGTGTGTGTGTGCATTTAGTTTCATTAACCGATTCCTTTGTACCTGTAGTTGAGCTGTGTAAGCTGAGTGTACGTAATAACATCATAAGAAAGCGTAGATTAGGTTCCTCCATAAACAACCTGGGAAGTTAGAAGTAAACAAACAATAAAAAAATTGACCTTTCCATTGGAAGTCAGTTTTTCTATAGTAAATAAGGATTTGGTATGAAAGTTCATCAATTATGTGTTTGGCGCATATATTTATTATGTATAGTTTGTTATCATAAGTGTAATTCGTGTCTATATACGGTTCTAAATTGAATAAATGAAATTTGACATTTAAAAATATAATTTATCGTATCTTTATGTCTTTATTTATTGAAATAGACCATTTATGAAATCATGCTGTACCTTTCTTAATGTATTAATGTAAAAGTGGGTTGATTAATTAACTTGCGTGAGTTTGGTAATAGTGAAAGAAGCGTGCAGCATAGAACTGATTACAAAATGGAATCATAGGATATTCTTTTGGGCATGTACAAACACTGTTGAATTTGGGTAATTTGACAAATTGCTTTCATGAACTTTGGCGCTGTATTATAAAAAATAATTCAGTCAGTTTGTTTGCAGTCCCAATGTTTATCATGTCGCGTAACGGCGGTGCTATGATTGTATACCAAGGATATAGATTCTGCAAACAGTACACTTCCGGCGCTAAATCAAGATGGGTGTGCACGAGAAATTATAAGAAATGCAAAGCTTGCTTGTTCACCATACAAGAACAGTTTGTCAAGATAAATAATGTTCACAAGCACGACCCACCAACATTATAAGATAAAACATGTTTTTATTTTAATTAAACTTTGTTTAGCTTTTTGTTCATGTGATATATTACACGTTCTCCTTGTACTTTCGCTGTAGTCCAAATTAAATTGTAAAAATAAAAAAATACTGCCCTATTATGTTATTCTTAATTATATTAACATTGCGTTATCTGTTTTTTTGTTGCAAAAATGTATTACTTATTTAACTAGTATAACAATATTAATTTATTATATGAGTACATTATTATCCGAGTTATTTGTATGTACATATATTTAAACCTTAATATACAAATATTAATGAAACATTCTGCTGACCGTACCGTAATTGTTTTTCTACGAATATTTCACACTTAATATGGGGTCAGAAAATTTAAGTTTGATTTCGTAACCATATTTTATTTTAAAGCAAAAAGAGTTAAAATAAGTAGTGACAAAATTTTGTCGAGAAAAGAATCCCCGAAGAACGTTATTGTTAGTACTAAGTATATCTTTAGAACTTACATATAGTTAATTAGGCAATAAGCCAATCATGGCAATAATATTTCGCATCGAATAGAATCCTTTGCAAAGTATAATTTGTTGCGGTGAGCGTAACACTAGTGTATATGTTTACTATGTTTCAGATCCAACATTTATCAAATCTGGACATGGAGGTATTATGATACAATGCGGAGATTACAGATTCACTAAACAATGCACAAGGGGTCCCAAAACAAGATGGGCGTGCACGTCAAAGAACAACAAATGCAAGGCGAGCATAACAACCATTGATAACCAGTTTCTCAAGATAAATAATGAACATAACCACGCCCCAGCAACCTCACGCCTCCATACGATTATACATCGTTATGAAAACTATGTTGTACTTAATAAGAAATAAATGAGTTTCATTAAGTGTGACAAAGAAACATGTTAGTTGTTTAGAATTCAACGTGAAATTTGGTTCTCAGGAAAATAAAAAGGTTACAAACTTTTATCTGTAATGATGCAGTAGCAAGTGAACTTTGATAACATATTTTGTCCTTCGTGTATGAACCACTATGATGTATTTTCCTCAAAGCAATTATAGAACAATATCCCTGTTAATAATCATAACAAGGTATCGGCCTAGGTTACCTGCCTGCGCCGGCGTTGGCAGATACAACATTAGGTACAAATCTAATATAATACACCGGCAGACTATTTATAACTAAATTACAATAAACAAATAGAATAAATTTTAATTAATTAAAATTTAAAATATATTCACACTCACTTTTATAGTTGCAGAATACTTTATCGGTCCTCGTGGATGCCGGATGCTACACATTGGACAATATACCTTCTCGAAGAAGAAATCATACAGAGAAAAAACATGGTGGATGTGCTCTTGTAGCAAAAGTAGAAGATGTCAAGCTGTAGCCATAGCAATCAACGATATTATAGTTAAAATGAATAATGACCATAGTCATCCACCGCTGACCAGGGGCGGGCTGAATCTAACTGAGGCTGAAAGATCTTCTCTGCTACCCAACTCTAGTGTGGACAATTTTTAGACCGGTTGGTTGTATGCCTTTGACATGGTTCTGATGGAGCCAACAATTTACTTTTGGTCACCCATCCATATTCACAACTTAACGTTATGAAATTTCATTGTGATTGTTTATCAAATACCCCAGTCACTGTACTTTGCTGGCGTTAACTTGTTAAATATGTAAACACACGTACTGTTTAAACTAGAAATGCAATAAATGGTTTTTATTTCTTATTATTCTAGGAATTGGAAAATATAATTTATAATTTAATGTCTATTTATGTATATTTATTGATAAAATAATATCAAAGTAGGTACCAAACGTTTTCTGAAATTTCATTATTGTTAATATCTAAATGTAAATTGCTACATAGTAATGACCTAAGCTTTTAATGTTTTGTAAATATAATAAAATAAAACATTGTACTTTGTGCAATCACGTGATTTTTACAATGTATACGTCGCAGGCATTTTGTATGATTCCGCCGTTTACATACGGCGTCGTCCGCTCGCTGTTATGTAAAATGCCGAAGGCTAAATATATAATGCCGTGTCGTTAACACTTGCACTACAACAGCAATGACTGAAATTAAGCGTAATTTTCTTATTTTTATCATTAGGGTGGTCAACTTGTGAAACATTTTATTTTTTTCTATAAGGAGAGCAAAGAACACAAAACAGTTTTTAATTTAATGTCAAACTCGTTGTCGCAAATATCGACCAATCAAATCTCGAGAATTTATTTGCACCAAAGAGTTTTGAATTTCGAATCTTAGCGCAAGGAGTTTGTGTAAGCATTGAAATAGAGACCAGATATATTTTTGTGTTCCAAATTCAAACACCAAAATAGTGAATAAAATCAAAAAAGTGAATAAAAGGCCTTTTTATTCACTGTTTTGCGTGAATAAAATAAGTTTTTCAGAGTCTGTATAGTATAAAAAATATTATTCATGCCAATTTCTGCTAGTGCATTACAAGTACAGCTTAGCAAAAGCATTATGAAAAAAAATACATCAATAATTTTATAAGTTTTTTCTTACAGCGTTTGAATTCATTACTAACAAACGAGGAAATCAGATGTTGAAACTCGGCGAGTATTTTTACTGTAGACATCGTACCAAGGGCCTAAAAACAAGATGGATTTGCTCCAGTCACCACAACAGTGGTTGCTATGCTTGCGTTAACACGTATGATGGGGATATATATAAAATGAATACTCACCATTCGCATGACCCCCGCAAACCCGACCGATATAAATAATTAATAAAAAACATATATTCCCAAACACCATAATTATTATTTATGTAACTTCAAATAAAATTTATTCAACCATGTACCAACTTTATCTGATCCATTAAATTAATGCAAAAAAACTTAAATTTTGTTACAAACTAATTCAAAAACTAAATACTAACAATAGAATAAAAACTTATTTATGTAAGTGATTAACAAAATGTATTTAAAATTGGTTTAATAACTAAGCTTTTGACTAACATTGATTGACAATATCCAACTGATTAGAATCTTAATTGATCATGATTACCTTACATAAGTAAATAAATCCGGACAAAGCACACAGCGCCATCTAGCCCCACACTTAGCAAACGCTTTTGTCTTGGGTACTAGGTAACGGATATAATACTTATATACTTTTCTTTTGTAAATACATACTTATTAAATATTAATTATTAATTCGAAATATCATCAATGTTCAGACTTTCGTCCAACTTCAGTTTTATCATATGTTTAGAAAAAGTTAATAGAAATAAGTAAATATATACGGTTGCATTGGGTTTAGTCAGAGGGGAAACAAGATTTAATGATACATTAGATGTTCTAGATTAACATAGAGACAATGATACCTAATGTTTTAAAAATGTACGGTTTTAATTGTTAAGGTCAAAAAAGTATTTTTTTTGTTTTTCAGGGGCTGAATGTTTTTTCTACACAACAAAAAGAGGTACCAAAATGCTGGTATACTACGGCTACCGGTACTGCTTAAATTATATTACAGCTAAAAATGTAACTAGATGGCGTTGCAGCAGAAAACAAACTTATTGTAAAGCTCGTCTCTACACACGGGGTGGGAAAGTCCTTGTTGAAGGTAAAGATGAGTGCCATAACCATCCTCCGGTGTTGTAACTAATATCCAAAGACCGCCCCTGTGGCGCAGTGGCAGCGCGCTTGCTTCGCAGGCAGGACGTTGAGGGTTCGATACCCGTAAAAAATATCAAAATTTATATATGTGAAATTGTTGTTAAAATTTTAATAAACGTTAAGGGAAAATGCGCTTACCGTGTTTTATTTTGATAAAATTATGATGTAAGCACTGTTCGGTTTTATTAATTGCTTCATATTTTATGTTTTAATTCAATAACAATAGGTAGGTTTTATTAAAGATATTCAATGTGTTAATTAAATGTCTAAATTAATATTGCAGGAAATATCACTCAGCGCCATCTAGTCGCATACTAAGCATTGAATTGTATTTTACAGATGGCGTGCCACAGTTTTGCCGTTCGTTGCGTGGTAACCTGCTGATCACTTGCGCAGGATTCCGCTTCAGTCGGCAATATTCAAGAGGACAGAAAAGCAGGTGGCTTTGTTCAACAAACTATGCCAAAGGCTGCAAGGCGAATATCTTTACAGTCAATGAACAAATTGTAAAGATCAAAAACCTGCATAATCATCCGAGACCCACATTTAAATGTTAAGATGACATATTTTTGCAGTAGATCAATCATAGTCATTTTACGACTACCAACAAACCTAGAGAAATCTCATTTAGTCTTCGTTATTAACGTTTACGCGAGACTTTTGTATTTGAGAGTTTACAATCAACGTATATTATTGTACATAATTTGATGTGCATAAGTTTGTAGCTTTAAGATTAATGCATGAATTCGAATTTTTAACATTATAGATTAAAAAAAATTAACGGGTGCCTCAGATCTGAGCTAGGCTTGAATCTCAGGTGTCACTTCCTTATGTGTTAGACAGTATTTTCCATAAAGTGTTTGGTCTAAGTTAAAAAGAACAAATTACATGACATGTTCCCTCAGAATAGGTACAGAAAAACATTTTCTGAGCATTTTACACTTATATTACAGAGATCACTTAGTATTAATTATCGTTTAGAAATTTGTTTCTTTGCGTTTAATTTAAATACTGTATCATAATTTATTCGCAGCTAAAAAAATGTATGTATTATTGTATAAGTTTTGACATTACGGTATCTGCCCTAATGTGGCTGAAGTATTACAAAATAGTTGTTAACTATCTCACAATTTATGTAGTACCTTTCTCTTTTTGTGTTTATTTTAATGTGTAATAAACAATACGACGAGATCTGTGTTTTTGCCTTTCAACTTCTGTTAAGTATTCTGTTTTTATTTTTACTATAATTAATTTCTGATTAAATATAACTAAGATATTATTAAAAATAATTTAAAAAAATCCATCTCGATTTTACTAACCACACCATGTGTATTGCAGCTCGTTTCGTGACGTCACGTCGTGGAAAGCGCATGATTCGACTGCACGGGTACAACTTCTACCTAGCTCGGATGATCGGTGCCAAGTCTCGGTGGGCTTGTTCCACCCACCACAGGTTCGGGTGTAGAGCAGCCATCATCACTGTAGACGACATGATCACGTCACTAAACACGGAACATAAACACGACAGAAAACAACAGACGGTCGTCACCACGGAAGTGCCACAGGAAATTTATATCTTCAAAATGGATTAGGGGCGAGTACACGATGCAAGTTGCTTGTCTAATTTCATTACCAATAAGATATCTTCATTTAATCATTGTATATATCCCTTCTATGTGGATCGGCTGCTACGTTTATTAAAGGTACGATCCTGTAAGTAAATACACTTATGTTCATACAGTACACAGTCGCGAAGTCATCACGGAGAGCCTAAGGGTGGTTTAAAAGCTCTTGACACAAAATGGCCGCTTTTTTGCCAGATAACATACTTTACTGACTATTCCTTTCATTTCTATAGTAAAAAAATACACGTGTTCTTCACCGAATGATAGTCTAAACTTAAGTTTAGATTTTTCAATATTAAACAAAGAAGTCATCATAATAAATATGTAAATACACATGTGTATAATTAATAGTACCTTAATTCAATGAATAAATAATAAATCAAATAACGACAAGAAGCTTGTATCGTGATAATTATTATGTTGATACGTTTGAGCATTACATAGTACATCTTGGAATTCGATAAAAACTATTTTTGTCTTGGAGAAAACCATACTTCTTTATCTTATTTGAATGTAGTTAACAAACAACTCGCTATATTTTCTTACTAATGTTTTAACTTCTAATATTTTTACTAACACATTTTATACCACTAGCCTAAGCAAAGAAGCGGTTCTCTCAACCAATTAGAGCAAGTTATTTTAAAACTGTGACTATGTTGTGATTGGATTGCAACGACTACCATTTACTTATAAGTATAAACGAATTAAGATTATAATTGCAAAGATTTCTTGCAATTTGGATGGCATAACTCTATCTAATCACCCTAGGATGCAGCAATGCTTAACATCAGGCAGGCTGTAGTGATAAATAAAACAAACTCACGTCAAAAAAAATATTTATCTATAAAGTTAAATATAGTGTAATTAATAATAACTACTTACCGCTTGCTTGTGCAAGTTATTTGTTAATTGAAACTTTTTTATTTTGCTTTTCAACTTTTATTTAGATTTATATGTTTTTCATAATTTAGCAAAGTAGGTAATCAATTCCAATTTCGACGGTATACTTTTCAACTACAAATATTGCCTTTATTTTTATAAATAAATATTAAACGGCTATTGGAAAATGCATCTTGTGAAATAAGATGAAATTTGTTAATAATTACGGATAGCATTGTATAATTTTGAATAACCTAATAAAAAACATTAAAAAAATATTTTTATTTTCTTACTCCACAAACATATTTTGATCACTACCCGTGGTCGGTATGGTGGAGCGTGCCAGCCCTAGGAGGTCTAGTGCTCACACGTTTTAGTTAAATATAAACTATGTTGCTCTGCCGGAACTCTGCTTTTTTTACAGACGAATCAACGTTTCAAATAATAACATCCCGGAAAGGCAGACCGTTGCTGCTGTGGCAAGGCTACACGTACTCATTCTCGAGGCAGAGCCGAGCCAGTCAGATATCGAATTGGAGATGCTCTACTCATGGGCCTCTCGGATGCCGAGCCACGCTGTTTACTGCACACAACAAGATCTTGTCTTCTAATAACTATACTCACAACCACCCACCACGACTGGAGTCAAGAGAACCAGTGTAAAATAATATTGAGAAATGACTGCTTTTTACAAAGTTTGTTCAGCAATACTTATAATGTTTTTGGATCGGTATTTAAATGTGTGATATTGAGCTAAATTTAAAACTTGTTTTTCACTGTGGTAAGTGTGACTAGTGTGATCATTCCTCGAAAACCTCGACACCTGATTTTATTCCTACTTTAAGATATCTTAGTTGTAAATGATGCTTGAAGTAAAGGTAATGTGTTCAAATCATTCTTAATGTCAAAGGTAACAAAAAAATGAAGTAGCGAAAGTAGTTATTATTTTTGAAAATGACTGGTAAATTCTTGTATAGCTTTCTTTAACCCGACTGCGCAACCCAAAGGAGGATTATGAGTTCAATTCACAAGCTGTAACGTTATCTTTTTTTTCAGTTGAATATATTCGTTCCCTTCGTGGCAAGCCGTTGATTAGAATGGGCGGCTACACATATTACAAGAGAGCCTCGTCCGCGTATGGGAGAGAAAGATGGTATTGTTCCACTCACAGTACTTCGGGATGTAAAGCTATGATTAACAAGTTTGGGGAAGAAATCGTCAATATGAAACATGAACATAACCATCCAGGTCGATATGATTAGCCACACGGGCTTAACTGGGAGCACTGGCAGAGCTTGGTAACTGCTGAAATGACACCAGCTGACTAACTTAGTACCGTGGTTACAAACCCTTGGTTTTGTATTTTGTATTAAGTTACCTGTGTTTCAATTGAACGCTATAAAAATTTTAAATAGAAAAAATTAACTTGAACTCGCTAAACGATTTCAGTTAAAAAACATAATATTTAAGTTCGGTCAAATTTGTATAAGTAAGGTTTTTATATTGTGTGTTCTTTTACTTAGTTTTAAATGAAGTATGAATAAATTAAATTTAAAACTACCATTGACCAAATTACTTTCTTAGTATTATTCGTCCAATAACTTAATTTTGTTGCTATTGACTTTAGAGCCAATGTTTTTTTTAAATATTATTTAGCTTAATAATAATAGGAAACCTCGAGTTCTGAAAAAGGAAAACCCCGATTACAGTAAGTACCATCTCACACAAACTTGTCTTGGAACAAACTGATTTACTTATGGTCTTTAATTTTCTAGCAAAATGTTCGGTCATCTATTCGCAAAAAGGAAAACCTTTGATTCGGATCCGAGGTTACACTTATTACAAAAGGCTGACAACTACCCAAGGAAAAGAAAAATGGTATTGTTCCACTCATAGTGCAGCTGGTTGTACAGCTATGCTTGTTAAGGTCGGAAATTTAATTATTAGTATTAAAGACTCGCACAATCATTCAGGTAAACAAGAAACTCCACTGCATAGAACGTTGAACCAGTCCAATATGAATTATTTCTAAACCGGTGCTAAGACACATAGTTTGTGACTGTCGCGCCGCTACGATTCTGGAAGCCGGCAGCTACCTGCGCGTCCATAATGTTCACCCCTCTCTGAAACGTGACACAAATAAACTAATTTGCATAATAATAACTTTATAACCTTGTTTACATCAAGCGCTGACTCAACTAATTTGCATAATAAAAGCTTTATGACTTTGTTTTGATTTAAATGTAGAACGGTCTGGAATGTTTTGTGCCGGTATATAAGCAGGCGCAACTCGGGCCGGAGTCAGTTAATCACTCAGACACAACCGCTGATAGGGCCTTCGCTCACTCCCCTTCAGGGATGAACAGGGCAACCCGGTCTCCCCCATCTGGCGACGGTCCAAGCCAATGTTCGTGCCTCAGAGGCGCCCTTGTGCCAGTCGCCCCTAACTAGTACATAGGCGCGGGCACCATCAGTGCCCAGCCATTGTCCGGTGACGCAGCAATGGTAGCACTTAAAAACCAGCTGCATAGTCCTTTCCAAAAAAAAAGGCCGGTGTCAGTTTAAATCAAGCAGTCGAGGCGAAGTAATCAAGCGATACTGAAGCAATATTACCTACGTATGTGTGAGTGCATAGTGAAGTACAGTAGTAACCTTGTGTGTTTAGTGTTTGATTTAGAAGTTTAAATGTTACAATTAAAAATAGATGAACCAATTAACGAATAACTTTATTCTAATATTCTCATAAATATGAATATGCTTGTTTTAGTATATCTTGTTACTAGCATAACATATATTACGACAATTCACTTAATCTACATCACGTATACTAATACTATAATCTGTAGATATGAAACTAAATTTTACTTTTCCCTTATAGTGTTGCCAGTGATATCACAGAACCGTTCAAAGCTCCAATACGACGGCTACCAGTACGGGATAGTGTACCGGTCCAAGGGTCGCGAAAACTGGCATTGCTGCTACAACGCGCTCGGGTGTAAAGCGGTCCTTTACACCGACGATGGGAAAGTGACGAAGCTGGTGCGGAGACACAATCATAACCCACTCCACGTCGATAACAGCCCATACGGGTGGCCACGGAGCGTCACGATGTCAGGGGCACGATACTTGGAGATCTCACCGATGGAAACGTTCGCTCTCGCCAAGCACAGGAACAAGAAAACTGGCCTTTGAGTTGTCTTTTCATTATTTTTCTAGTTTAAGTTTTTGAGTAGCTTTTTTAATGTTTTAAGAAGCAAAATTAAGAGATTTATAGAAGGCACTAGTGTTGTACCAAAACGTAGATTATAAAGATAACTTTTTTTGACATATTTTCTTTGTTGGTAACAAAGAAAAAGTTGATACCTACTCGGCATAATAGTGAAGATTGACACTAATTTAACAATACTAAACTAAACATGTTAATAGTTCACATTACACATTGCAGTGAGTGTGTGTTAGGTAATACTTGTGTAAGTAAGTGAACCACAAATGCTGGTATTTTTAAACGCTTATAGCGTTGATTTTTCTTATCTTGTTTTTCATTTCACTTGTAGTCTAGTTTGTTTTCTTTTAAATATATAAATGTTTTAGAATATCAGAGTTATTTTTGAAAAACTAAATTATACGAGAGAGATGTACTGACAGACACACTTGCTTTCATATGATATATGGTAACAGCTCGAGTAGTTGGAGATAGTAAGTAACTTGCATTCTGATTTAGCTGAATGAGACCGTTTGTAACCATAACTTGTAATTTAAGATACCCACAAGTCATACTGTCTAAATATAATGGTCATAGAATAATTAAGAAACACTAAAGTTATCAACAATCATAACAATACGTTGCTAATGGACCTACTAATCAAGTAAGATTTTTTTTAAATACTTACACTTTCCATAATTATTAATTCATAGCAAATTCAATACTTACAAAAACAACATTTCTTGACATTTTTTTTATATTTACAGGTATGACAATCACCTACTCTAGCCGAGGAAATCCTATAATCACACTCGGTGGATACAGATTCTGCAAACACATCACCATGGGGCCCAAAACTCGATGGAAATGCTGCACCATCGGCTGTCGAGCTGTATTGCATATTGTACACAACGAAATAATAAAGTCTAAACTTATACATAACCACTAAATTAAGATAAGTGTGTAACGTGCGTTAGCGCGGCGTTACCGTAAATAATGAAAAAAAGCCGCAAACGTACGATTTCTCCTTAAGATAAAAGCGTGTGAATGAGATACAAATTGGTGTAGCTACGTTTATCTGTAAATATTTTGAAGTTTAGTTGGTGTGTTGCAATAAGTCGTGAGAATTAGATTAAACGAGGTGACTCGTTGCGAGATCTAGTCGTCGTGAACTGTCGGTCGCAGCCTGTCGCCTGCAGACGTCTTCACCCTTAGACCAGTGGTGTATTTTTAAACCAATAGAATAAAAGGACCAATATGGACATGCATACAAAATCACTCGTAAAGTGACGACAGGTGGACACTTCATTTACCAGACGCAATAAAAAGTCTACAATATGTAGCAAGATTGGGCTACTTCTTTAGTTTCGATTAGTCGTACCGTCAGCGCCCTCTCTTACGTCACATCTAAGAACATAATGTCCTCATCACAATATTTCTTCTATAATATAAAAATGAATCGCAAAATGTGTTGGTAAGCGCATAACTTAACAATGCCAAGACCATATTGGTCTTTTATTTTTTAAATGTCAGTTGAAGTTCAAGGATGGTTTTACAGCGAGAAAGATTTTAATAAATGACGGAAAAACCCTTAAAACAGCCTTTTCTTTTCCCCATGTAAACGTTTTCTAATTAAAACGTGAAGTCAAGATGAGCTTTATTGCTATTGTAGTTCAGTTTTGTGTCAGCAATGTACATGTAGGTCGGAACAAAAACTGCCACATCACAAATCTTTTTGACAGGGCGTAGTCTGTGGGGTCCGCTAGTTTAATATAAAAAAGACAATTTTATATTTTTTATATAATTATCTATCTTATATGGTATGTTTGTATGTAAGTATGTAAAAGTATATTAAATCTTAATTTATTTAAAAGGGCATTTTATATTATTTTCCGCCTAGATAGAAATACTTTACTATCTACGTATTATTTTACATTAAAATAGTTTTATTGAAATCCTTTTAATTTTGCTACGTTTTCTCGTACAAAAAAAATGTGATCTCAGATGACATTTTAAAATTGTATTGATTTTTTGCAGTTTGTTTCTTCCGCTCAAAGAGAGGCAACAGGATGATGGAACTAAATGGATATCATTTCAACAATCAAAACCAAAAAAACGAGCTGAAAACAAGATGGCGGTGCACGCATGGAACCTGCCGTTCTGTTTTATTCACTGTTGGAGATAAATTAGTTACATCTAAGTTAGTACATAATCATCCTAAGTTAGTACATAGTAATAAGTTTAGTTGCAAGCAAAAACAGTCGAATTGCGTTTTTTTTAAGTCGGTAGAAATATCGATGTGTATATGAATGTGAAAAGACACAAACTGTTAAAATTGTATTAATTAACATACATTAGTAGTGTAAGCTTTTAACTCGTTTTATTCACATGTTTGTAACTTTTACCGTGGGTACTCTGTAGTCAGTACTTGCATAGGTTTAATTCTTGCACAATATATCACAATTAATAAACACTCTTAGTATTCATAAATTAATACCTACTGTTCTCTCTGTACCTATCTGGTTTCAATAATGAAACTCTTCATAAGAAAAGAAAATACTTCTTCGTAGGTTTATTTCAACAGGTATCAACTTCACATTATCAAACCGCGGCAATCTGATGATTGTGTCGGGAGGCCATCGGTTCTACAAAGTGCGGCAAACCAACAAGAAGACCAGGTGGAGGTGCACCATAGGGGACTGCCTTGCGGGGCTGCATACAGTGGGACATGAAGTTGTCATGTCTAGGTTACAACACAGCCATGAATAATTAAGGATAAAAATACAATTTTGTGGATTGGTAATAAATCTTAAAATTTTGTTTGGCATATTTTTTTATTTTTAATTTATAAAATAATGTTTAAGTAAAGTTAATGTTGCCATCACTCATTATAATTATCATTAATATTTTAATATTAAAATTTTCGTGAGATGTTATATCAATATGTGAACTTAACAGTTTTCACTCACGTGTAATTCGCGTATGTATGTTGTTCACGCGTTTCGGATGTAATGACACCCATCTTCAGAACGTACGTTCCGGGACCGTGGCAGCACGCAGAAACGCGTAAACAACATACGCGAATCACACGTGAGTGAAAACCGTTTAGTTAACGTATTATTATCATGAATGTCCAACAATGAGGCTGGTGGCCTGCCTCTGGATAGTAATTTAATGGTATATAATATCTATACCTATAGACTATTACTATGTACAGACTATATACCGATATTACAAACAAATAAATGAATAACTTATGCAGTAAAATCTAAGCTAGGTTTCCTAAAAAAAACAAATTAATTAATAAACAATGTATCATACATTGATGAAATAAAAATGCTTAGTGTGGGGTTAGATTGTGCTATATAAAATGCACCGGCACACTCTTAATCACTTTATGTTATGTTAATTTTTAGGAGTGGTCTATTTCACGAAATCAAGACACGGTAACCCGTTGATCGTGATGTACGGTCGGAGGTTCAAGAAGCAGTGGTCCCGAGGTGAGAGGAAGCGGTGGGAGTGTGCTACACACAAGAACCAAGGGTGCAGGGCATTTGTTAACACCATCAAAGATATGTACGTCTCTAAATCGAGCAATCAACATAATCATCCGTGAAAGTCAGTACCATTCCACTACAAGATCCAAGCGATATTGGGAAAAGAATATAATTATCATTTAAAATGGACTAATAAAAATTGCGACAAAAATTAAAATTCGCCACAGACTGAAGTCCTGGATGCGCAGCATACGAGTATTATAATGTGAGACAATGGTTTTTTCACAAGAAATAATAACATTTTGATATAATATACAACTGATACATTTACCAATTATTTATTATGACATAATTTTATGTATATGTGGGGACAGCGGAGCATCTTCGTTATCCATAATAGTAATTCTACCGGCTGGGCATGGGTATTTGGGCATGGAGAAATAAAACGTAGCACTTCAACTTATTGATGGTATATTACAATTTGTTCGAGGTTAAACTATGAAATACAACTGTAGGAAGATTGTCTGATAACTAATTACACTAATTCGGTCGACACTCCAACCAACACGTAACGCCACAACGCGATGCGAACCGATTGCCGTCCCAAGTAAGAATGGCCGTCTCTCGCACGGCACTAGCGCTGGTTGTTGCGTCAGAGCAGGACCCCGAAGTTAGTCTCAAGTCAATGTCAGCCGTTATTGACAGTGACACAAACATTATAACACATTTCGAACATTGTGACAGCTGACAGTGACATTGAAACCAACTCGCCTACTCTCCGAATCAAACATTAAGATCAACTTAAACACTCTTCGAATCAAACGTGCCGACACGGCCAGACTGACATTCGCACGTCCTCGTGCGATCCGTTTTCTCTAGCAGCAGATGACCTGGAATTAAAGAAAAGACACAACTGGGATCACAAATGTCATTTCGCTCGTCTATCCTGACAATTTCGAAAGATATCATTCAGTACACGCACATATTATCAGTATCTATCTACATTTGGCTTCGAGAAATTGAGATCACGTCAAGATGTTGTTTCAACTAAGTTAATTATCACACAAAACTTCACTATTCGACCTCGTGCGAATATGACCGTACCGCTGCAGGGTGCCCCCACCACCAAGATCGCCACTCACCGGCAACGACAAGGAAGCACCGGACAGCCCTGCAGTTGCAGCTCCACTCCAAGACACTATTCGACATCGTGCGAATATTATCGTACCGCTGCAGGGTGCCCCCACTACCAAGATCGCCACTCACAGGTAACGACAAGGACGCACCGAACAGCCCTGCAGCTGGAGCTCTACACCACGACATTATTCAACTCCGCCAAAAAAAGCCACTGCAGGGTGCCCCCACCACCAAGATCGCCACTCACAGGTAACGACAAGAGAGCAGCGGACAGCCCTGCAGTTGCAGCTCCACTTCACGACATTATTTGACCTCGTGCAAATAAGCCACCACAGGGTGCCCCCACCACCAAGCTCGCCACTCTCAGGTAACGACAAGGGAGCACCGGACAGCCCTGCAGTCGGAGCACTTCTCTACGACAATATTTGACATCATGCAAATATCGTCAAATCTCTCTCGATTCTACCCGAAGTCATCTCATATGACGTGACGTTATCTCATCTGACGTGAAACCAACTAACTCTTAAGCAATGGTGTTGAATGATACGAAACAAAGTCACATCTCAAAATTAAATCTCTAATTCACTTCCCAATGCTGAGAGGGTCGCCGAGGTGGCGCTCATTGTGTGCGAACTAGCAACCAAATCGTATCATCGTCTGATGAAACCTCCTCATTACTTTAACTCTGACCCGCCGTCTCGGCCTCCTCCTCCTCATCGTCAACATAATTAATCAAAAAGGTATCTACCTACTTCTATTAAGCCGTCAAGACCCCTAGGCACTATGCCCAGATTTTCGTGAACATCTTTATGAATCTGATTTTAACTATCTATCTTTTCAAAACGTGGGTACCTGTGCTGTATTACTATGCCTTCTATTCTAATCCTTTCGCAGTACCCAGAAATTGATTGACTGTTTTACTATTCACTAATGAGTAACCAAAAGGAAACGAGCTCACCGGGAGTATGGTCAAAGTGTCTCGGGCAGACTATGTACGCTCCAAACCACGCCGACAGCATCCCTGCTCTGGCGGTGCTGATCAGCAAGAAGGCGGCATCACTTGCTACTGGCTGGGTGCGAGCAGTGACAACAGCATCCTGAAAACAGAAACGGATATGCGCCAGTACTGAGGCATCTAATATGGGCCATTTAAACAGGGATGATTTCAGATTCAGTTTCATTTTATTTGCACAGTATATATCTTGAAATTCAATCTCTAACGGACACTACTCCCAGAAAAGCTAGACTGTTAACAGAAAAATCTCAACGAATCCTGTCAAGACCTAATTTTACTGAAATATCTTGCGTACAATAGGAAAAGACTACTAAGTTAAAACTATGACAATGTTAATTTTGATTGAATCTTGAATTTCAATTAAATTGCACAGTGCACAGCTGACCTATTATGTGGCATAAAATGAACTCACACTTATTTAGCACTGCACAATCATAAAATAGCTACGCACTAACAGTTATCAGCAGATTGGCAATAAATTTTCTACAAAAAAATACAATACTTAATCGTACCGCAACATTTATAGTGCTGTATGCTCGTATTAACTGGTATGGTTCTTCTCAATAACGCCTTTTAATCATTTATAACAAATTGCAACCAAATCTTACTTCGACAAAAGAGCATTCAACACCAGAAACGTAATGAATTTAAACAATATCACCTTTGATATCCGATGAAGTTGCACGCTGCACTCAGTCACCACTCGACCCTGGCTGCGCTCGCCCGGCCGCGTGATACCACTGCTGCTTCATGTGCCGTGGCCACCCGGCCGCGTGACACCACTGCTGCTCCATGTGCCGTGGTCGCCCGGCTGCATGCCACCACTGCTGCTCCATGGGCCGCGGCAGCTCGACCGCGTGCCACCACTGCTGCTTCATGTGCCGTGGCCGCCCGGCCGCGTGCCACCACTGCTGCTCCATGTGCCGTGGCCGCCCGGCCGCATGCCACCACTGCAGCTGCATGTGCCGCGGCCGCCCGGCCGCGTGCCACCACCGCTGCTCCATGTGCCGCCCGGAGCGCACTCCACCGCATCGGCATCGCGTGTCACTGCCACGTGGCATGAGTCTGCTGCAGGCGCTGCTTATGTACTCCCTCACGATGCGGTCTATATCTTGTAATTTTCTTGCTTGTTAATTATTTTCGTCGTTTCTTTCGTAGTCTTTCTTCTACGACATTTTAAATTAGAAGATATGAAAGTCCTTCCAAATCCAAAAAGAAAATCTTGTCTTTCAATTCACAGTACACGTATTCGTAAATTTCAACGCAATTATGAAATCGCTTTATGGTCTTCTCTGGTCCAAGGATTATCATTGCCGCATTGATAAGTTTCAGTAAAACACAAATCCCACCTGTTTTTTTATCTTTCACACGTTTTTGTTCATTGACACGAAGAATTGATAATTTTCGTGGGTCTGATTTTCACGTAGGCAGAACATGCATGGCTCCCATTGTGTTTCTCGGCGATCAATTATTTCTCCATTTTTGCCATCATCCCACTTCTGATGTGGGGACAGCGGAGCATCTTCGTTATCCATAATAGTAATTCTACCGGCTGGGCATGGGTATTTGGGCATGGAGAAATAAAACGTAGCACTTCAACTTATTGATGGTATATTACAATTTGTTCGAGGTTAAACTATGAAATACAACTGTAGGAAGATTGTCTGATAACTAATTACACTAATTCGGTCGACACTCCAACCAACACGTAACGCCACAACGCGATGCGAACCGATTGCCGTCCCAAGTAAGAATGGCCGTCTCTCGCACGGCACTAGCGCTGGTTGTTGCGTCAGAGCAGGACCCCGAAGTTAGTCTCAAGTCAATGTCAGCCGTTATTGACAGTGACACAAACATTATAACACATTTCGAACATTGTGACAGCTGACAGTGACATTGAAACCAACTCGCCTACTCTCCGAATCAAACATTAAGATCAACTTAAACACTCTTCGAATCAAACGTGCCGACATATACATATATATTTAAAAAAATAACATGTACTTAACTATACTATTAGGACATGATATAAACACTACAGAAAAACTAATCGTCTATAAACCATTTGTCTATTACTATTTTATTAATTATATCAAAGTTGATTTAATAAATAAACTGGAATTTAACCTAACATTTGTACGACTAATATCAGTGATTTTGTGAGGGTGTGGCTAAATCAAAAGAATCGGGTAGATGTATATGTAAGTTTCTTTTGATGACCGATTAAAGCTGGTAACAGTGTAGTGCACTCTAGCAACTATCGGTGACAAATATATGACAAGGTAGCGAGCAGAGGCAACATCATATATTATATTTAGAAATTATTAAAAATAATTATACAATAAACATTCTACGCAAATCAGACTTAGTTTTTTATACCACAACTGTGTCGCACTAAAACGGCGTATTATACTGTTTTTCTTTCACATTTTTTTATTGAGAATATGAAATTAAGATTTTATCTAAATGCCATAGGTATAGGTAGCTGTGTTTCCTGCGAACTACAATACAGGGGTTTTCAAATCTAGAGTTAATAGGTATCTTCTAGGTTAACGTGTTACACCCTAGGCTGCAGCAATGCTAACATCAGGCAGGCTGTAGTCAAACGTAAACCTATCACACGTAAAAAAAAATAACCTTAAATTTCACTCGGTCGCTACAAATTTACTCGCCACTACCACCACATAAGCACGTTAACCTTTATTGTTCTGGCTGCATAGCCTACCTGAATGTATACTATGCAGCCAGAACGAAGAGTATAAAGATATACATTACAGGCTTTACACATTAAAGATTCAACATTTAAATATAAAATTTAAGTATACATGTGATTCAAAGCGAGAGTAAATTGATTATTATTATTGGATAAGCTCGTTCAATCCTAGACCACAATGATCGCTTACAGGGAATCATAGAGAAGCGTAAACCGTATGCTGTGTAATAAAACTACTAATTATTGTTATTTAGTCATTGTATAGTTAAAAAATATAAATATAATAAAGTTACAGGAATATACATTGTAATAAAAGTTAATGTATATTTCATGTAATCGGGTAAAAATAACTATTGTTATCGGGACCTTATACATACGGTCACGGCGCTTATATTTAAGTAAGTCTATGTATAAATATGTACTTAGAATGATTATAATTGTTTTATTAAAGAATAAGGGAGCTCGTATGTCAATTAAATCACCATTTTATCTAGACTGGCTTATGTTGCAGGTTGACAAACAACTAAATTTTTATGCATTACTAGGAATATGTCGGTACCTTAATAATAATAATAATAATATGTCACATGTCACCGCTGTCTATCAAACATGTTTTTTGAAAAATTTTATTTTAAAATTTAAATATTATTGCATTTATAACTGTTTTTAACAGTATTCTACATAAAAAATGTGAGAAAAAGAAGCAAAATCATAAATATACATATTATATACAATGGCATACCAAAAGTAAAAAATAAATAAATAAGGAGAATGATCACAAGGTCACGAAACAGAATCACAGCGGGACATAGTGATGAACAAAGCGCACGCCCACCACCTCCGCCCACCCCGGCCAGCAGCAGCTCCTCCTCCTCCTCTGAGTACGCCACCGCGCCAGAGAGTGAGTCGAGCGACGAGGGCGGGCCGCCGACGCCACCGCCGCCGCCGAGACCTGCGCGACGTGGACGTCCACCGCTGCCGGCACGCTTGGGGCCTGTGGGGCTACCTGCTCCGCGCCCGGCCCCCGCTACCGGTGGTGTAGTGCGTCGCATGCGATGGTCACCATCAAATAATGAAAATTGCATGCGCGCCTATTATGAGGCTACAAAGGGGGGAATTTTACGGACTGCGTATCGTGATAGGATGCTACTTCTGTTTCAGGCCCTTGAGCCAGCTTTGACTGTCTCCGCCCAAAGACTGTCGGATCAAGTGCGAGCTATCCAACGGTGCCAGCTATTGGATCAGGCCGTACTTGATCGGCTCCGCCTGGAGGTGCTGCATGCTTGTACGGCTCCGTCTTTCCCACTGGACCTGCCCGTCGCGTCAACCTCGACTTCGGCTCATAGGCCAATGTCAGAGATGACACCAGTGATGCTGGCGGATCCCGTGGGCGACGAGGGAGATAGTGCAAGTATGACCACTGTATCAGACCAGGTGAGCGAGCAATCGAGGAGGGCTTTGGAGGATGCTATCCGGCAATATCGATATACACCCGAGTCTAGGCCGCGAATACCTCGCTTGCCTACTCATAAACGAAATCTAGCGCTAATGGGAGCCCTAAACTCTTTACTTATACCGTATATACGGGATAGTGAAGATTTAGTAGATACGCACTCGATTCTTTACTGTGGTGCCATCGCGGTATGTCGCGTTGCTCGTGTCAAGTTTCCAGACTCTGATCGAACAACGCGACCCGCTGCTGAGGTACCCGCATGGCAGTTAAGAATCGAAAGGCGTATCACTACGTTTAGGACTCTCATTGCGAAGCTAATCTGTTTCAGACAGGGAAATAATCGTCCCCGAGTCATGCGTTTTGTGACACAGGCCTTTGCTGGGACCGAAATCCGACCCCCAGATTATTTGGCCAATGTCACGGAACGTATAGATTATCTGAAACAAAAAGTTTATGCGTGGGCAAGCCGTATTCGTCGCTACAGAGAGCGTGCGGACCGATATTGGCTGAATCGTGTCTTCCAAAGCGATGAGAGGAGAGTGTACCGGAAGTGGGAGGAAGCCGATCATCGTGTGATCGATGGTCAACGACCGGATGCCTCCGCCATGATTAACTTCTGGCGTAGTATTTGGTCGGTGCCCGTTGAGCACACAGAGGGTGATTGGATACGTGTTGTTGAGCAAAACTGTGAGACCATTGAATCTATGGGGTCGATCGTGATAGTCCCAGAGGACGTTAGTTATGCGATTCGTTCAACTCAGAATTGGAAAAGTCCTGGACCCGATGGCTTACATAATTTCTGGCTTAAATGGTGTCGATGTTCTCATGATCGCCTGGCAACACAATTTCAAGAAGCCGTTGAGCTCGGTACCCTCCCTGCTTTTCTTACTACTGGTACTACTGTCCTGCTCCATAAGTCTGGTAGTACTGCGGATCCTAAGAACTACAGACCCATCACATGCTTACCTACCATCTACAAACTCCTTACATCCATTCTGACCACTAAAATAAACGCTCATATAGTCGCGAACAATATTTTGGCCTTGCTCAGAATGGATGTAGGGTTGGGTCCCGCGGTACTAAGGAGCTCCTCCTCATTGACACGACCATTAGCCAGCAAGTCCGGCGTAACAGAGGGGCTCTGTTAACCGCCTGGATTGACTACAAGAAGGCCTATGATTCGGTGCCTCATTCGTAGTTGGAAAGGATATTGGAGTTGTATAAAATTGATGCAACTCTGAGGTCCTTTCTATGTACATGTATGAGGCAGTGGACCACAGTTCTTCGTCATCCATTTGGTATCGAGAGCCCCTCTGATTTGCAGGATTCTATAAGGATTGAGCGAGGAATCTTCCAGGGTGACAGTTTGAGCCCATTACGGTTTTGCCTGGCACTGAATCCTCTCAGCACTTTGTTGAAGGATACAGGGTTAGGCTGCCGACTTCGGAGACAGGGTGAGATCATTAGTTATTTGCTGTACATGGATGATCTCAAGTTGTTTACAAAGAAACTTCCTGACTTGATGACGCTATTAAAAACCACGCAGGTTTTCAGTAGCGCTATCAAGATGGAGTTTGGTGTAGATAAGTGTGCGGTCATGCATGTGCACCAAGGGAAAGTTGTAAATTCACCGAATTTACAACTTTCTGATACAATGACTCTAAAGTCTCTCTCCGAAGGCGAAACCTACAAATACCTTGGTATGTCGGAGTCGTTGGGTATATCAGTGGTGGACGTAAAGCAAACGGTGAAGGAGCGCTTCTTTTGCCGGTTGACAAAAGTGCTTAACAGCCTTCTGTCTGGGGGTAATAGGGTGCGTGCCTTCAACGGTTGGGTGATGCCTCTACTGATATACTCCTTTGGCATACTGAAATGGACTCAAACTGAACTGGACGCCCTGGATAGAAAGGTCCGTCGACAGCTTACTTTGCACCGCATGTTACACCCACGCTCGTCTGTTATGAGATTGTACCTCCCGCGGAAAGTAGGGGGTCGTGGCTTTTTAAACGCTAAGACCCTTCACAACCGCGAGGTGTGCAATCTCAGGGATTATTTCCTTAACAATGAGTGTGGGATACATCGCGATGTAGTAGCTGTCGACAAAGGCCTTACTCCGCTCTCCTTGGCGAATGAGAGCTGGCACAGACCGGTGGTACTTAGTGTTGAGGATCGCAAGGAGATATGGAAGAGCAAAGAGCTGCACGGGAGGTTCTATCAGGCCCTTACTGGGCCGGATGTGAATCTCTTGGCATCAGTGAACTGGCTACGTTTCGGAGACCTCTTTGGGGAAACCGAAGGTTTTGCTTGTGCAATTGCTGACGAAGTTATGATGACGAACAATTATCGGAAATTTATCCTGAAAGACGGTACGGTCGACATTTGTCGAGCATGCCGCCGTCCCGGAGAGTCACTCAGGCATATAATTTCCGGTTGTTCTCATCTATCTAACGGCGAGTATTTGCACCGGCATAACCTAGTAGCCAGGATCATCCACCAGCAACTTGCTCTTCGATATGGCCTTGTTGAGTCTCAGCTACCGTACTACCAGTATGTACCAGAGCCAGTTCTCGAAAATGGTCGTGCATTGCTCTACTGGGACCGATCCATTATTACGGACAGGACTATTGCTTGCAATAAGCCTGATATCGTGTTAGTGGACCGGCCCCAGCGCCGGGCAGTTATTGTTGACATCACCATACCACATGACGAGAATCTCGTGAAAGCCGAGAAGGACAAAGTCAGCAAGTACCTTGACTTGGCACATGAGATTACCGCCATGTGGGATGTTGATTCGACGATAATTGTCCCGATAGTTGTTTCGGTGAACGGTCTTATAGCGAAGAGCCTCGATCAACACCTTAAGAGGCTCTCCTTGGAAGGTTGGGTTAAGGGACAGATACAGAAGGCAGTGATTCTTGATACGGCGCGTATTGTCCGGAGGTTCCTTTCTTTGTAACCTCTACCACCGGTTGCTTGGGTCCTGCCCCGTTGCCGGCGGCATCACTAGTTTTAAGTTTTTTATGATATTTGTTTTTTTTTTATACATATATTGTAAAAAATTTAAAAATAGTTGTTAATAAATGAATACCGAAATAATAATAATGACATTTGTAATTTCAATACACAGCAATAATATTATCAAGTTTGATTGCAGATAATGTACCAGGAATCGGAACAAAAGCGATTATCTTTAAGAACCAAAAAGGAAGGCCATATATATTTATTGGAGGATATAAATTTGGTATACACGAAAAGTACCCAAACAAAATTAGATGGAAATGTGTAAAGGCCAACAATGGGTGTAGAGCTAACTTGCACACTATCACTCAAGATAACTTCTTTGCAAAAATATGTAACGATCACAATCACAGAACAACGATCGGGCCACAGCGCCTCCGCGCGCGCCCCCCCAGGCGACAAGCATGGACTTCAAAGCTCTGTGATCACAATCATAATTGAACCCATACACAAATACACGTTTTATTTTGTTTCATAAGGTGTATTACGCTATTAAAGATATCTTAAGTCTTTTAATACTTTAAATATGTAGATTTTATTTGCAGTTGTAAATCTTACTATAACGTGCTATAACGATGTGAAAATGTAGGTGGATCAAAGCAAAATTATGTACTTACATATATGACGATGCTTACGTTAAAATAAACGATGAACATAACTATTAACCATGCTTAGAAAAATGCTGGATATCTAGTTTATAGCTATATCTCAGTACACAAGCGTATTTTTATTTTAAAAATTAAGTGAAATAATTGTTTCTTAGAAAATTATTATTTCCAGATAACCCATAACAAGCATTTGTCTTAGTATTTGTAGATTATAGCTGTGTGAAATATCCGAGTAGTATATAGTTTTAATTTCATAGCCTGTAGGTTGTTATGAACATGTAACTCACATACCATTACTCACATCATGATAATGGATGTAAGTAAATAATTAATTTACGTTAACTTAGTCGCTGCATCATGTAATTGCTAAAGTGACGCTATGCTAACTTATCGATAAAATGAATATAATGCTGACTAAACAAGTGCTTTTTTTTCCAGGTATTATTTACACCGGTTAAGAATAAAATATGTAAACTTGCATGTTATATTTATTAGTACGTGCTATCGGATTTGTGAAGAGAACTGATTTAACATTAATAATAACTTCTAAGAGCTGGCAACTGAAAAAAACTACTAAAAACCGTTTGTCCCTCTTTTTAGCTTAATTATATGTATAGATAGTGCTCGCGACTGCGCTCGCGTTCTCTCTCTCTCTCTCTCTCTGTGAGTCGTATTTCCTCAAGACTGAACTCGTGACTCCTCCGCAGAATTAATTCGTTAGGGGAGTTCTTTTGGGCAGGTACATCGTGGTGGGTACCCAAGCCTACGGAAGACACATGTCCACAGATATTGTGGTTCTCAAACATGTCGGTTTCGTCACGATGTTTTCCTTCGCCGTTAAGTAAGTGCAATTTTACACATAACTTGAAAATACAAGTCATTGGTGTAGGGCCGGATTCGTACCAGGGTGCGTCTGGATGATAAACAAACACTGGTACCGATGAGCCACACTCGCTTATCGCTCGCGTTACTTTGCGTTACAAAAGTTGCTACAATTTTTGGACGCTAGTATAGCATCATACGTTTTTTATAGTTTTTAAAAAAATGTCCAATGTTCACTTGATTTATTTTGTAATTATGGTTTTTATATATGCAGAAATAGTACCATCGATTGAATCAGCACCAACGTTCATACAAAACCAAAAGGGGTTTTACAATATGCTGATCGGAAAACACAAATTTGGCGTTCACGTTAGAAAAGAGCACAAAACTCGATGGCGATGTGGTAGACACGGTACCGGATGTCGAGCCCACGTCTACACACTCATTGATGATTATACCATTATAATAATAATAATCATTATTTAAAAAACACATTTCATGAACACAGTACTTAAAATTAGTCATGTCATAACGCAATGATGTTATTAATAATTTACATTTACACAATTTAATTTAGGCTGCAAAGAGTATTTACATTGTGTGCCCTGACTACTGCTGTAGGATTCCCTGTGTTGCAGTAGCCAGGGTTCTTCCGTTGAAACTATCAATCTATTAAAACATAAATGAACATAATCACAGTTGACTTTCAACATCATAATGATACAAAGAAGCGACGAAGACGCAACAAAACTCTGGGCTGCACTTTCTACACAGTTTATTCACATAATATAAAATTTATTCCGATGTAGCAATGAAACCTGAAGCAAAGCACATTGTTTAACCCTTCACGTGCCCCGCGCCTGACTCGAAGAATGCTCGACGTGTCAAGGTTATTTTTGAAAAATCTAAATTTGACAAGGACCTTGACAAAATTGCTTATTTCGATATTGTAACTAGTTTCTTTTAGAAAGAGTTATACACTTTTAGAAAGCTACTGAAACGTCGAATATTTTAATATAATCTTACGTCCGAATAGACTTACTTGATAATAAAAAAATATGAAGATGAAAATCTTGTTTTGATTTTTTTCGCCGGCTCGCCACAAACATATTGTTCTCTCTGTTATAACTTATTTTTACACAATTCACTCACTCAAGATCTATACCTGCACCTTTTAACTACACAATATAACCTTTTGTTTACTCGGAAATGCGATATTTTCACTAAAAAACACAATAAAATTACGATACGACATCAAGATGGCGGCATAGAACATTTTTATAATCAAAAGGCAGTTTTAACAAATACATTTCGTATACAGGGCTACGCGTAGATGAGTATTGGTTAATTCGTTACATTCTTTGTTCAAGATTTATGTAAATAATAGCACAGTATAGTCTCTTCAATTGAAGCTACAAGTTTCAATCGAAACTTGTAGCTTTAAAAATTTTGCATGTATAACTTCAAAGTGAAATAAAGGCTTTTATTATTTATTTTATTATAGTCTATTTATCTAACTATACTTGCAATAAATAAAATATCACAAAATGCAAGAAATATCGAATGTTTATATGATTTATTTTGTAATTATGGTTTTATATTTGCAGAAATAGTACCATCGATTGGATCAGCACCAACGTTCATACAGAACCGAAAGGGGTTTTACAATATCCTGATCGGAAAACACAAATTTGGCGTTCACGTCAGAAATGAGCACAAGACTCGATGGCAATGTAGTAGACACGGTACGGGGTGTCGAGCCCACGTCTACACACTCACTGATGATTATACCATTATTAAAACATATAATGAACATAATCACAGTTGACTTTCAACATCATAATGATACAAAGAAGCGACGAAGACGCAACAAAACTCTGGGCTGCACTTTCTACACAGTTTATTTACAAAATATAAAATTATTTCCGATGTAGCAATGAAACCAGAATCAAAGCACATTTTTCAAAAATTAAGTATACGGTATTTCTTGTGTTTGCAAAATTATTCATTCTAATAAGTACATTAGCGTTTCTCACGTTTTCATGTAAATAATAACATTATTTATTATAGCACACAACGGCATCGTTAATTCACATTTCATAATGTCTAGCTGCTGTATGGGCTGTAAATTAAGATATATAAAACAACCATATAAGTAAATTCCCTAATGCTGTGTGATTCAAATGAACTTATTTCGTTTTATACAACATATTTACAATGGAATGTTAATGTAGTTTACATTGCAACTACCGAACCAAAAGTGTTACAAAAATAAAAAGAATACTAATCTAGCGCTTATCATCGCTATCTTTTTTTCTTTCATCTATTTTTTCGACTAATAAATAACCATAGAACAGCGACACGATTTTACTAATTTGTAAGACTCAAAGGATACACACAGGAGTTTGGAAGGAGATTTGAATGTATTTTTGTCTAGTTTGTGTTTTTACTACATAAGCATGCTCCATCTTAGACTATGATGCTCGATTACCTTCAAGTTAATTGTGGTCAAAACATCCTATTAACCTGCCCAGCGTATGTCAATACGAAAAACAATGTCGTCATAAAAGTATTTACTGTACATAACCATAAATAGCATCAGTTTTTTACGTAACATTTCCAGTATGACCTCAAACAGCTCAACTTAAAATATACGAATACGAAATGATGAAGTTTTACTGACCCAGTCAAATGACTACGGTTACCTTAATATGATACCTGGTACATACCTTATAGCAGTAGAAGTAGTTCTGCCTTAGACGCTTATGCGAATCTTAAGGGTTACCACTTGTCAAATATTTCACCGTATAATACCTAAGAACAGCTACCATACTCCCCTACATATATTATACTAAAGCAATACTTTTTTCAGAAGCGTCAGAAGAAGAGAGCGCTCTCGAGACTTGGCCGATCGTATATAACAAGAACAGGCGAGGTGGTGTGAACCTGGTCTTTGGCAGACACAAGTTCTTCCACCATCGCACTATGGGGCAAAGAACTCGCTGGAGGTGCAATAGATCCTGCGACGGCTGCCGAGCTTTCCTCTACACCGTAGACAACGAAAACAAAATTGTCCACGCTGTTAATAAACATAACCATTAGGAATGTCGATTTGTTAAAACGAACGTTACCTTCTTGCTAACCTCACCTTATAATAACGCTTTGCTATGAAATTCGCTTTGGCTTGTGCGCTTACAATAATGCGACATGTGTTACGAATCAATTAAACGTGTAACAATGATAACATTTGTTATTAAAACTGGATGAAATTGTAAACCACTATTTGTATGATGTGAATAATGGTAGTTTTTATCACTCAAGTAATCAACTTATAGCTTATCACTAGAATTCATGGTCATTTTCCATATATTATTATTAAAATAATTAACTTATTCTAAACATAAGAAATGTTGTTTTTAGTTTTTTTGTCTCCTTATGCATGGTAGTTCGTAGTTCAGAGATTGTTTTGATAACAATTTTTTTTACCCGTTCAATATACTTAATTGATCAATTAATTAAGTAGTAATAACACAATACCTATAACAATTTTGATTCATTGATAGGTAATTACAATCAATGTAATATTTTCGAGCAAATTGTCAAGGAAATCTCGTAAGCCGAGAAACCAGTAAGTAATGTAGTTTTTCTTTCTAAGCTTATCATAAAAAGATGAAAAGAAAGCTTTAAAAATAAGCTTTAAAATGACTTTTCATCTCACTCCACACAATTAAATCAGAACAAAATAGTTTAAATATAAATATCTCAGAGTAAATTGTTAAGGAAATCTCGTAAGCCGAGTAACCAGTAAGATGTAGTTTTTCTTTCTAAACTTATCATAAAAAGATAAAAGCTTTGTAATGTCTTCACATGACACTCCATTCAATTAAATCAAAACAATCTCTCTTATGATAGTTTTAATCTCGACTTACGTGAAAGGTTCACTTTTTTAACCCTTAATTGGTCGCGTGGGGTGTAATGCACCCCAGAGCACTTTTCCAGGCTCACAACTTTTTTAAATTTGAATTTAGTGTGTTGGCCTTATAGGTAGCTTCGTAAACACGTAAAACGTACACGATTCAGTTGCTAGCGACGCTCTGTTGTGGACGGTTGGGCTCGGAGAGCGTGTTTGGGGTGCACGACACCCCAGGTGACTGTGTGACAGGACCAAGAATTTATTTCTGAAGCAGGCCGATTGCAATCAAACAAAAAGTGCCATGTATGTCCAAGAAGTAAGGACAGGAAAACAAAGACTGAATGTTCGAAATGTCAAAAACATGTGTGCAATGACCATATGAATATAGTCTGTCAAAATTGTGACGATAAAAACTAGGTTTAGTAAAAAATATTTTTCATACTTAAAAGAAAGTTAATTATGTTAAAAATACGTTTAAAAGTTGATTAATATGTCAGTTCAAATGTTCTAATTAATAAAAGACTGATTTTGCATGTATTTCGTATTTTATTTAATTTACTAAATCTGGGGTGCCAAACACCCACGCGACCGCTTATGCAACTTTTTAGGCGCGCCCAATTGAGGGTTAAGCATGTTTTATTTTAGTTTTAAGTACTTACTTACTTTGCCGTACCTACTACTTTTTAAGGAATTTACTCTCGTTAAATAAACGCGATGGTTTTACACGATACGACACCCATCTTGAGCGATACAATTTTCGTTGTGAAAAATCCAATCAGAAACATAATCACGAGTTATGATTAGCAGATGTGATTGTCAATATCAATTCAGAATTTTGCCTTCGACCTCGAATGATAAATCCGTGAGTTAAAATTTCTCAGTTTGATGGCCTATCTTCCCACTTGACATTGGCATAATTGTGAAGTCATATCTTCGCAAAAGCCATAAATAAAAAAACCGTGAGTGTTACAAACTTGAATCGTGATTACGAAGGCTTAAAGGTGAAGCACACACCGCGCAAAACAGACATCGCGTTTATTAAACTGAGGCCTAAAACACAACTTAATTTGAAAACAACAATTTAACATAAATAAATATTTGTTTTATTCAATTGTTATAAATTGAAAAATTTTACTGATTCAAAAGGGAATAGGTACTTATTGTATTTCATCCATGTAGTTTCAAATAAAATGTACCTAGGTAGGTATTAATTAGTATAAGGCTTTGCTTTTTGTTATAGTTAAAAAAAATCTTGATATAATTTGATATAAAAAAATCGGTGATGGTAAATGATTAACATTTTTTTATTTGGGTTTGTTAGTATAAGATACTTTATTTTCACTTTTTTATTTTATTTGCTTGCTTAAATAAAGTATTTTTTGTATTTCTTGTTTTATTTTAACATGACTTGAAACATAAAATTAAATAAAATCATCTACTAGTTTATGAATGTAAATCTGGCCTCTTATGTCCTATCAAATTGATATACTAAAGGTCAAGTAAGGTGACGTTATGGTGAGGTGTATGTCTGTGTTCGATCATCATACCTTTTTTATTTGACCCAGGAAAAAAGGTACCACTCGACCCCGGGGTGGGCGGGTGGTTATATTGTGGGAGTCTCCGCCAGAATGGCGGCATATACAATATACAATTACCTTCTTACTTATATTTTTATACCACCCAGAAACTTTGTAAAACTTGAGCAATTGTATAATTTCATTATTTTATATTTTGTGTTTATCTGTTCATTTGAAGTAATTAATTCAACTTAATTTAAACGCAGCGAACAGATTAAATTATAATGTTATGTAAGTTGTTTTTCTTGGTCAGAATTTAGTACATAACGCATCGACTAAAGAATAATAAACACACTAGAATAGAAAAGGTATTTTAGAAGTAAGAATTAGTTTATGATAATAATAATAATAATAATAACCGCAGGGGCGACTTTATGGCGAGTCGTCGGTGAGTGGCGTCACCGCGGACCCCGATTCCCTGGGGGCTAAATGAGACCCCCTGCCTCCCGGCTTGCCTTGATTGGCCGCCCGGGAGTGGAAGACGCAAGAGCTAAGTACCTAAGCTCCAGGGTGGAAGTGTTAAAGGGCATAACGCCGCTAGTACCGCTCAGAGAACGCGCAGCACACCTCTCGACACCCTAAGCCACTCACACCAATGTTGCCCTTCCGGCGTCATCTTAGGCTGCCTTCTGTGAAGGGCCCATTTAGTGAGTGGCAAGTCATCACCCGCTATATTTTTTATGAATGAGGCATAACTGGCGGGTGCCGTTCCTCGTACAATAGACCAGTTTAATTAAGTCAATGAACAACTCAACACAATAGCCTGTAACATTAATACCATGTCTGCAATAGTTACTTTATATACCTAACATCCTCTATCTGTATTTTTTACTTAATTTTAAGTATAATATTGTAAAAGGCCTCTCAGTGTTGGCTCCGGCCCCACTGATGCCTTAAAAATACCGGGCGTAAGGCCCGAGAATCTGTGAAGTATAATAATAAATGATTTATTTGGGTAACATAACTTAGATGGTAATTACATGGATTTGGTTACACGCTTAAATACTAACATGCAAATTAATTTAGTTAAATTAAGATTACAGTATCAGGTAAATATATGGTATTGTGAGTCATTGTGTAGGTACAGTTTTATGGAACTAGTGAATTTTTACCATGTTTATTATTGGAGTTCCCTAGCTCCCGCAGTAGGATTCCCTGAGTTTGCGGCAGCTAGTACTCTTCGTAGGGGCAGTTCGTTTATGACTATATGTATGTATGACGTGTTTATAGCGATGTGTTGATGTGATTGTGTGTTTGTTTGTGTGTTAGCTAGTGTATATATGTGGAAGGATTTGAATACCTACCATCAAACAATAAAGCTGGGGTTACAATCTCTTCACCTAGGAGTATTGGATTGGGATTTATAATTATTTGACAGAATGTCTAAGTGAGCGTGATGAAATATGGAGTTATAAATGAACATATTACGTTAACTATGACACCACACGGAGAAATTCCTCCGTGTCCTTTAAGTTTAACGTAATCATGTGTGCCCTTACAGCTTTTTTGCACGAATGTCTGTTGCAATTAACAATATCAAGAATTTTGTTTAGCCGTTGGTATATAAGCGGGCCAAGAACTCTGAAGCATTTCCTTCCTAGTTCTGTTTTCGATGTTGGTATTTCCCATCGGAGTGTGCGCTTTTGAGTGACGACGAGAGACACAGTTTTGTGAAATCGTAGCGTACAAGCTTCAATGAAAAGTTGCCGTACCCTGAGCTGCTTAGTTTCTGTATACAGGGCGTCAGTTGGGTGTCTGTGGTGTTTGCTGTGTGCAACTTTGAGAATTAATCTTTGAGCACGTTCCACTTTAATGAAGTGAGATATATTTGCACATCCCCATGAAGTGACACAGTAGCTTAGGATGATTGGTACGCAAAGGGCTGTGTATATAATATTTATGACGCTAGTGCTCGCAACGGATCTGAGTCGTTTGAATATAAATATTAGTTTCTTGAGTCTGCCACATCATCTGAATGTGTTTTGTCCATGAGAGAAGCTCATCAATATATATGGCAAGATATTTGATGTCTTGGACTTGTTCTAGTTTTGAGCAATTGCAGTAGCTGTGGATTTGACCAGAGATGCAGCAAGTATGAAGTTGAATGTGAAGAGGACTAGGGGGTGCAGATCTACTTGATACTCTGAAGGCTAGGTATTTAAGATTAAAGATATATATAAAACAACCATATAAGTAAATTCACTATTGCGGTATGATTCAAATGAACTTATTTCGTTTTATACAACATATTTTCTTGTAGTTTACGTCACGACTACCGAAACAAAAGTGTTACGAAATTAAAAAATACAAATCAAGCGCTTATCCTCTCTCTTTTTTTCTTTCATTTATTTTTTTTACACAATTTTTTTGGACCCAAAGTATATACATATAGGAGTTTGGAAGGAGATTTGAGTGTAATTTTTGTCTAGTTTGTGTTTTTATTACCTAAGCATACTCTCTCTCTCTCTCTTTGAGTCGTATTTCCTCATGACTGAGGGTCGTGACTCCCCCGCAGAATTAATTCGTTAGGGGAGTTTTCTTGGGCAGATACATCGTGGTGGGCGCCCAGGTCCTTCCACGGAAGACATGTCCTCGGATATTGTGGTCCTCAAACATGTCGGTTTCCTCACGATGTTTTCCTTCACCGCCAAGCGAGTGCAAATCCACACATAACTTGTAAATACAAGTCATTGGTGTAGGGCGGATTCGAACCAGGGTGCGTCTGGATGAAAAGCAGACACTAGAACCGCTGAGCCACACTCGCTTAAGCATACTCTATCTTTGACTATAATGCTCGTTTACCTTCAAGTTAATTGTGGTCAAGAACAATCCTATTTACAATAGATATAAAATGTATACAAACGTCCTACTATGTACCTATGCAATAAACGCACATTTTTAATTTGTAATAATGGAATACCTTAACCAAAAAATGTCTTTGACTACAGATCTCGTGGGATCTAAAGCAGAATTGCTGACTCACCAGAAAGGACATACCAACATATTGATTGGGCCCTACAAGTTTGGATTCCATCGGAGAACGGAAAGCAAAGTTAGATGGAAATGTTCAAAAATAGCAAGGGATGTCGAGCGTTTATATACACCACAAGAGATGACTACGAGTATATTATCCTTAAGATAAATAATAAACACAATCATTAATAGTTAATTTTATAACGTAAAACTAATTTTGGTAGATTATGTAAAAATAGCCAAAATATCCCTGTCTTTATTATGTTCTTTGTTTATAATACAATACGGGGACGAATATTGAGTACTAAGTCATTTAACTTACAACTCATAACTCACATCATGTTTCTATAAATAAATTTTACTGAGTCTTCCATTTAAAAATAAAATTTTATCATGAGGAGGCAGCTATTTATATTTACCTTATTTTACAGCTTTTGTCGGCACAACAGCATGTTTTGAAATGAATAGAGTGGGCAATCAAAACCTCAAGCTTGGGAAGTACAGATTTTGTCGTAAAGCCTCAAGCAGTAATGTAACATCTCGATGGAAATGTGTAAGGAATTCATACGGTTGTTTAGCGAAAGTCGTAACTAGCTTTTATCATAATGAACATATTATTGTAAAAGTTTATAACACACATAATCATTAGTTAAAATATCTACAAAAATTGTGATGTAATGAATGCTACAACGCCCATGATTAAAAATAGCTTTACGTTCAAGCAACCTAAATACTCGTATTTATTTCTACTACGTACACATTATCTTCTAAGTGAAACCGTTTGATTGTGAACAAATGCCATATTCTTGCATTTTGAAAAAAATATGTTGTGTAAATAAGTACACAGATACAATTACATTAGTATTAATTACATACATACGTACCGTCTTTTATTAATATATGTACTTATATCACAAGTATTAGTATTGTAATAAACCGGCATTTTAGTAACATTGTTAGCTCGAAATACTAACAAAAAATTCTTGTATTTTTATTTTGTGTATAAAATTGATTGTGTATGCCAGTATCAAACGTTACACTGTATAAACGCTGAAACTTTGCAGAGGTCATAGAAATAGTCGATGCGCCGGACTCCGATCAGCCGGAAGATCTTGTCACTGTCAACACACAGCCTGAACTGGACAATGGTTTGTTACCTGGAGATGCCGAGATGTGTGAAGAGTTGAGTACACAGAGTGCCAGGTACGAGCTGAGTAACCGAGGTGGTTTGCTGCTCGTGTTGGGTGAGCACAGGTACTACCGCAGTAAGAGGGGTCGCGCCGCCGAACAGATTGACTACGAGAAAGAATGCCGCTGGCGATGTCTCAGAAATGCACTAACCTGCCCAGCGTATGTACACACTAAGAACAATGTCGTTATAGAAATATTTACTGAACATAACCATGAATAAAATCAAATTCACGCTCACGTAACCGATCTTAACCTAATATAATCATTTGTAGCTAACCTTCTCTATTTGTAATATTGTAATACAGAATTGAATTGAAAGATAATTTCACTGCACTGAACTAAATTACTTACGTAGTAGTAATATATTAATGTTTCTCTGCAATAAAGTTACAGTTAGTTGTAAATAAATTAATTTTTCTGGATTAATATAAAATTATAATGCTTAACTTTTGAATTGCTTAAATATTATTATTGAAGAAACGAGTGAGTGCACCTGAGAACGCACTGATGTATACGTTGTATTATCTCACTAAAAAAAACCTGATCTTTATTTTATTTAGTTAATATTTACTAATCATTTAAACATACATATGGCATGTAATTGCAGATTTGAATTTTGCAATTAGAACTTTTTTTATTTACGCTGCATCAGAAAGATGTTTATTTTATACTTACCATTTTAATCACTTTCCGACTTATTACAAGACGCGGTTTAAATATTAGTCCAGGACTCTGAAAATAAAAGTGGGTTCGTGTTGTTTAGACATCCCTTACTTGTACAAGCAATCAAAATGTCAATAAAAAATTGGAACTTTGATTTAACATTGGTACATTTTGACAGTTTGATAATCATGACACTAGACAGACAATTTTCGAACAATTAAAACGGACTTGGTGTAGACTTATATTTAAACCACGTTTTGTAATAAGGCCCTAAGAGATTCAAATATAATACAAAGATCTTAAACTTAGCTCTTCATATTAATAAATAGTATTTAAGTGGCACGAACCATATTATAGAATAAATGCTATTGGAACTGATTTTATGAAAGGTGTTAAATTTATTCATATACTAATGAAGCTTTAATTAACCCAAACTGCGAATTCCTTACAAAGATTTAAGTGTATCTAGTCTTGTCTTTTAAAAATAATTGTTAATATTATAGCCACTACCAACAGTATACTGTAACTACGCTCAATCCTTTCAGAGGTAAAAGTGAAGATTGAAATAGTCGAAGAGCCGGAATCCAACCAACCTGAAGATCTGGGCACTAACACTCAGACTAAAATGGACAATGGTTTGTTGCCCGGAGATGCCAAAACGTCTAAGGAGTTGAGTACAGAGAATGCCAGATTTGAGTACAGCAAACGAGGAAATTTGCTCCTCGTGTTGGGTGAGCACAGATACCACATGTGTCAGGGAAGTCGCAATGGCGAAAAACGTTGCCGCTGGCGATGCCTTAAAAATCAATTAACCTGCCCAGCGTATGTGCATACGAATGACAAGGTCGTCATAGAAGTGTTTACTGAACATAACCATAAGTAACATCAGTTTTTTACGTTACATTTCCAGTATGACCTTAAATAGCTCAACTTTCACTATTCGTAATATGATGACGCTGAATAGAATTAAAATATACAAAATGAGATAAGATATTGAATTAGTCGTTTTGCGGAAATCCATTGTAAATGAAACTCTGGGGAAATATGTATGCAGTGTTTTTCCGTTGCGACTGCTCCTTTACCGGCTACAAACAACAAACTTGGTGGTTTTCGGGTGTGTTCTTCCATATACCACCGCCACACCTCTCCTCCTAACGAAAGTAGCCTTCGTGGCTCTTAAGATCTTACTAACACCACACCTTGTGACCTCAAGTTTTGTTGATTATCTTCGGCAAACTTTTGTCGTCGACACGTGTTTCGCCTTTCCACGAGGCATCCTCAGGACGTGTTGACTCTACGAACGTTGGTCCTACACTTTCGGGTAAAGGCCACTATGGTTAGAAGGACAGGTGTAGCCATGGTATTTGAAGGATACATAAAACACACCAAGTTTGTTGTTCGTAGCTGGATCACAGCAGTAAAAACACTACATATATCTCCAGAGTTTCAAATACAAAAGTAAATTAAACAGTTACCAAGCTTATCAACCGTGACTTTGTTTATTTTTCCATTGTTATTTAAATATTTAAGTATTTAATATTAAACTATCGTAAGACATTTTTGTGTGTTGTTTGTTGTGTCTGCGCTCAGCCGCGGTCCCAGAACAAACGTTCTGACGAAGGGTGTCATTACATCTGAGACGGTATCAGAACGCACTTTCTGACGCCGGGTGTCATCACATCTGAGACGGTCGCAGAACGCACGTTCTGACGACGGGTGTCATTACATTTGAGACGGTCTCAGAACGCACTTTCTGACGACGGGTGTCATCACATCTGAGACGGTTCCAGAACGCACGTTCTGACGACGGGTGTCATCTCATTTGAGACGGTCCCAGAACGCACGTTCTGACGACGGGTGTCATTACATGTGAGACGGTCCTAGAACGCACGTTTTGACGACGGGTGTCATCACGTCTGAAACGCGGAAACGTCATACGCGAAATTAAACGAGGGTAGAAACCGTTTTCATTTTTATTTTAAGTATATAACTTTTATGCATGCCGTGTGTATTTGATGTATTAACCAAAAGAACCTCATATTTCTTTTATTTTTTATATTTGCTGATTTTAATTAAAAAAAAGTTGATTTAATGCGGTTTTTTTATTTAAACGCATTACATAGATATTGCATGTTTCTAGGCTTTCCATTACTGTCTTAAAGAGATTAGAATTTAACGCAAAATCAGATTGACATATTAAATTTATTTCGCATTATCTTAATTATAAATGCTACTATATGATCAAATGGTCAAATATTTGACCATTTGATCATATATCATATATATATGATTATTTCAAGATTTTTAAACTATACAGTTTAAAAATCTTGAAACCTTAAGAACAGCAACCATACTCTCCTACATATACTAAAGCAACATCTTTTTCAGAAGCGTCAGAAGAAGAGAGCGCTCTCGAGACTTGGCCGATCGTATTTAACAAGAACAAGCGAGGTGGTGTGAACCTGGTTTTTGGCAGACACAAGTTCTGCCATCATCGCACTATGGGGCAAAGAACTCGCTGGAGGTGCACTAGATCCTGCTACGGTTGCCGAGCTTTCCTCTACACCGTAGACAACGAAAACAAAATTGTCCACGCTGTTAATAAACATAACCATTAGGAATGTCGATTTGTAAAAACGAGCGTTACCTTCTTGCTAACCTCACCTTATGATAACGTTTTGCTATGAAATTCGCTTTGGCTTGTGCGCTTACACTAATGTGACATGTGTTACGAATCAATTAAACGTGTTACATTGATAACATTTGTAATTAAAACTGGATGAAATTGTAAACCACTATTTGTATGATGTGAATAATGGTAGTTGTATCACTCAAGTAATCAACTTATAACTTATCACTAGAATTCATAGTCATTTTCCATATATTATTATTTACATAATTACCTTATTCTAAACATAAGAAATGTTGTTCTTAGTTTTTTTTTGTCTCCTTATGCATGTTAGTTTGTAGTTCAGAGATTGTTTTGATACCTAATTTTTTTTTACTAGTTCAATATACTGAATTGATCAATTAATTAAGTAGTAATAACACAATATATCAATTTTGATTATTTGATAGGTCTTTACAATCAATGTATTATTTTCGAGCAAATTGTCAAGGAAATCTCGTAAGCCGAGTAACCAGTCATGTAGTTTTTCTTTATAAACTTATCATATAAAAATAAAAGATTTGTAATCATCCATTCAATTAAATCAAAACAATTTCTTACGTGAAAGTTTCACTTTTTTAAGCATGTTTTATTTTAGTTTTAAGTACTTACTGTGGCGTACCTACTACTTTTTTATGGAATTTACTCTCGTTAAATAAACGCGATGGTTTTACACGATATTACACCCATCTTGAGCGATACAATTTTCGTTGTGAAAAATCCAATCAGAAACAAAATCACGGGTTATGATTAGCAGATGTGATTGTCAATATCAATGCAGAATTTCGCCTTCGATCTTGAATGATAAGTCCGTGAGTGTTACAAACTTGAATCGTAATTATGAAGACTTAAAGGTGAAGCACACACCGCGCAAAACAGATATCGCGTTTATTAAACTGAGGCCTAAAACACAACTTAATTAGAAAACAACAATTTAACATAAATAAATATTTGTTTTATTCAATTGTTATAAATTGAAAAATTTAACTGATTCAAAAGGGAATAGGTACTTATTATATTCCATCCATGTAGTTTCAAGTATAAAATGTACCTAGGTAGGTATTAATTTGTTTAACTTAACTTTGCTTTTTTTTAGTTAAAAAAAAAATTGATAAAAATATCGGTGATGGTAAATGATTAACATTTTTATTTGGGTTTGTTAGAATAAGATACTTTAATTTCACTTCATTTTCATTTTGCTTGCTTAAATAAAGTATTTTTTGAAATTCTTGTTTTATTTTATATACTTGAGAATATTCAGAATGGATTAATTATTGTAATATCCTTGTATCTGGTAACAAGTGTTTTAGTACCGTGGTGTCTCGGCCGTCCTTTGGTCTGGGACGTCACGTGTGTAGGTAGACACCTTAGCGCCATCTCACGTCAGTGCCACCGCTCGTAGCGTCGGGGCTGCAGCACTACAGGCTCAACTCGGGAAACAACGAAAATACTCGCAGATTAGCGCAAATTATGATTTTATTTGCGCTATCTGTTGAGACGTTGGGCCCGTGGTCTCCGGACACAAAATTATTTGTGAAACAGGTTAGCAAGCGTTTGGTCCTTGCCACAGGAGATCTCAGGGCTGGCAGCTATTTTTCTCAACGTTTGAGTCTTTGCATTCAAAGAGGAAATACTGCCAGCATCCTGGGTTCCCTGCCGCACAGCGACAACTTGGACGGTGTGCTGAACTTTTTGTAAATATCTGTTTTGTATAAGTTTTCTGTATTTTTAAGTCATTTTTGTATATACTAGACTAGTGTATAGATTCAACGAATTTATTATTAAAATTATTTTATTTTTAACATGAAATTTGAAACATTAAATTAAAATAAAATAATCTACTGTTTATAAATTGTAAAGTCAGCCTCTTATGTCCCATCAAATTGATATACTATTATATAGGTATATATTATTGATATACAAAGGTCTAGTAAGGTGACGTTGTGGTGAGGTATATGTCTGTGTTCGATTATCATATCTTTTTTATTTAACCCAGGATAACCTTAAAAAGGTACCACTCGACCTTGGGGTGGGCGAGTGGTTATGTGGGAGTCTCCGCAAGAAGGGCGGCATATACAATATACAATTACCTTCTTACTTATATTTTTATACCACCCACAACTTTGTAAAACTTGAGCAATTGTATAATTTCATTATTTTATATTTTGTGTTTATCTGTTCATTAGAAGTAATTAATTCAACTTAATTTAAACGCAGCGAACAGATTAAATTATAATGTTACTATGTAAGTTGTTTTTCTTGGTCTTAATTTAGTACATAACGCATCGACTAAAGAATAATAAACACACTAGAATAGAAAAGGTATTTTAGAAGTAAAAATTAGTTTATGATAAATGCAATACAGACTTGGTTCTAACACTTTTCTTTGTTTACAGCTAAAAAAGTGCTGGAGGCAGTCTATTCGTCGACTCACGGACGACGATCAATATTATTCAACGGCCGAAAGTTTTACAAGCAGAAACAGTCTGCAGGGAAAATAAGATGGCGGTGCGCAAAATATAAGAGCCATGGATGTCTCGCGTACTTGTATACGAGGGATGACAACATTGTACTCATTGTGGACCACCATTCCTGTCACCACGAGACCGCTAAAAAACAAGTTGATGCATCTATGATGAGGATTCTGAACAGATATTACGAATGACGCGGCATCTTTAATTATAATTATACTCCATCTCTTGCAGAAGTCGATATGACTGCTTTAGTTTTTAATTTTTATTATCTTTTATCTGGTAGGTATATTAAGCTACACGTATTAATTTGTAAGGTTCATTGTGTTTAGATTTGATTTTTTATTTAGTTTAAGCATTAACTGGATCCGAAACTTGTTGTTGCTATTTTTAAAGCTGTTTATTATTGATTGAAAAACCATAACTTTTTTTCATTATTTTATTGTATAATTTTACTAAACCTGGGAAATTTTAACAATAAAATTTAAATTAGTCGTCTTTCCAACCAACCGTATCTAAATCTTAAATTGCAAGTTACAGTCTTACTTATTATTTACTACAACGAGGCTTTTTATCATCTGTTTCCATTTACAGCATAAAATATAGCTTTCTGATGGTGTAATGTTCCATCAACATTACTTAATCCGACATTTTAATAAAATAATCATTTTAAAAAAAATGTCACCACATCAAACAAGTTACACTATATTTTAAAATATCTTTTATGCATAAGTAATTTTAATTAAGTTTTATTTACTTACTGAAATGATGTAACGTTATTTTCATGTAACAATAAATTAATTTTAGCACTAAAAACCCAATTAAGGATTTGATTGTCCAAATTTGCAATTTAGTATTAATTATGTTATTAAGGTTTAAATATTGTACGTGGTACAGCTCCAACTTATATTGTTTATGATTATCAGGTTAATGAACTTAAATGTAACTAATACGTCTAAACCAGACTACTGTGTACATATTTATATTTACATTAAATACATATATTACTAACCAATTGTGTTATGTTCATTCAAAATAAAGAGCGAGGCTCTAGTGTGACTTCGTATCTTTTGACATTCCTATAAATAGCTTATATGTTAAATTTAATGATAGTGGGAAGTGTAAGTTTGGATGAAAATATCTGCGGGCGAATGCATGTTAACCTGCTTTTTACATTTATCTATATAGGTTTCGGTTTTATTAACTAGTGAATGCCCGTGGCTCCGCTCGCATTATTTCAGGATAAAAAGTAATGACTATAACACTTCTTAAACCTCATACTACCTACACACCAAAAATCATGACGATCTGTTCAGCCGTTTTTTGTGATGAGCGTTTAAATAAACAGATAAACAGATAACATTTCTAGAAATTGTTGGAACGTGCGAACAGCCAAACTGTGAAACTCTTTTTCGAATCTGTAATCCCCTCGAACTATAATTTGTCGGTCTTCAAGTCGAGAGTAAACCGGTTTTTTCATGGCAAACGCGCTAGATCGTAGATTATAACGTTTGCACATCAGGCAAGTTGTAGTCAAGCGTGAGCCTATCTCATGTATAAAAAACGTGTTCTCCAATCCAAATCAATTCAAAGAATCTCCAAACAATTATTTTTAAATATCTTCAATGTTTAGACTGTCGACCCTCTTCTGTTTTATTTTATAATATGTATAGGAATTATTGGTGAAAAGTCCAAATATTCGCGTAAACTTAGTTATGCAAAAGAATGCTTTAGCTATCTAAGAGGGGTAAATAAACCATTTCAGGCATCAATCATAAGTGTAGATTTATCTATAAATTTTTGGTTGTACTCGTAGTTTAATTGTCGAACTCTTAATTATTTTGTTTTCTGAATATTTTTTTATTGTACCAGGTTTGTTGCACGACTACTCTTAAACACATTTCTGCAAAATGATTTCTTGTGCAAGTGAGCGACGGAGATAAATTAGTTACTAAATACATTATCCAACTTTATCTATGTTTAGTTGTAGAATTCACATTCGGCTCGAGCGGCAAGCGATTCCTCGTGCATGCTGACTACAGATACAGCTTGCAAGGTGCTATGGAATCCATCAAGCAAAGGTGGGCTTGTACCTCGAGGGGGATCAAGAAATGCAACGCAGCGGTACATGTACTCGATAAAACAATTGTGAAATTTGTCAATTATCATAACCACGACCCGCCAATGTAAAATTTATTTTGCAACACGAATACTGTACCATTAAAATCTATCATGGACTTTAGGGTGGCTTGATTAACTTTCGACACCAGAGTTGGCCACTCTCATTCGACAAGAAGAAGCAGAAAATCTATTGTTTCTAAAATTAAATAGAAGATAAACTGTGATGAATTGCTAGTATTTCTTTTTTTCGCGGAAGCGGCTTTGTAAGGTCTTTCCATTACTGGCAACGCTATGGTCTAATACGATATGTTTAGTAGTAAATAAATGTATTATAAAAATTATAAATTCTTTTTATACTATTATTATCATGAGTGACCTACTAATATCAAACGAATGATTAGTTATTTATGTATATGTTACGGTAAATGTAGATAATCGGGAATTATGCATAATTACCGGAAATTATGCATAATTACCAACGCACACGGTAAATGTAGAGAATTATCCACATTTACCGGTAATTACATACGGGTAGCTGTGCCAGTGACTTCGTCCACGTGTAATAGTTATTTTAGACAATATTTTTTTGCATTTTGAAGCGTTTTCACAGCGCACGCAAAGAAAGCCCTCAAAGATGAATAAATTTGCCCGTTTTTTTCTACATTATCCATTGTTTCTTCGCTCCTATTACTTGCAGCGTGATGTTACATAGCCTAATGCCTTCCTCGATAAATTCAACTCAAAAATATTTTTTCTATTCGCACCAGTAGTTCCTGAGATTAGCGCGTTCAAACAAACTCTTCAGCTTTATAATATTAGTATAGAAGTAAAGATAACCATACCCCTTTGGTAGAATATAATAAAATCAAACAGCAGAATCAAAATGTTTATTAAAATAAATTGCACGAGTAGAAGTTCGGCAAGGAGGCACCGTTATACATTAGAGGGTCCAAAGACTCCCTCTGAATTAAAATTAGTCGGTCTCCAAGTCGAGAGTAAAACGGTTTCTTCTAGCGAGCGCGCTAGATCGTAAATTATAACTTGCTTAACATCAGGCGAGTTGTAGTCAAGCGTGAGCCTATGATTACCGGTAAATGTGATTAATTCGAAAGTTTTTCTCACTTTTACCGAGAGCACTGGTAATTATGCATAATTCCCGGGAATTATGCATAATTCCCGCATTATCCACATTTACCGTAACATATATAATATATTTCGTCCTCCTGTATAATCAATAACCAATATTATTAAATAATATAACAGTAGTTGTTTTGAATAAAGATTATACGGACATAACAAGACCGTACAGACTTTATAAAATAATTCGATATACACTTTTTTAACTGTAGGCATTGGTGTAGGTTATATAATTTATATATTTCAAGATCACAATTCAGTTGTTTCGTTTATTTTTCGCAATATTCTAAATAAAAACAACTGTTCCTCTTATTCAATTCAATTCATTTATTCATAAGCACAATATGGGTGAGTCAAATGATGTTAAAGTATAACATGGTGTACCACCCCAAAATCTAACAAGAAATAGCTACTTTTTTCTTTTCATATTATTATCAAACCACTACCAAGATGATCGCCCCTCTATAAAACACATTTCCTTATTATTAAACATGCGCCGCTCGCTTGGCGCTTTGCGCCCGCCGATACACGCGTCTACTAACAAATATACTTCTCGAACTAAATTTATCTATCTATTCTCACAATTAGAATCGCTTAAAGTGAAATACTCTAAGGAGAAGGGAAGAGGGGTAAGGGGGAAGGGCGTGCGGTCGCGACGTAGAGAAACAGATTGTATGATAGTGCTTTGTGTCGTCTCACAATACTCATTGAAATGTTTAATTGGCTCATGAATTGTTTTAATTTTGGCTGTGATATCGTCTAGTAGTATACGGACCCATTGTGTTTGTAATAACTCAAATTCTTTTTGAGGTTCAGGAAAATACTCGACTAACGGAAGATACTCTATTTGTAGTTCGTAATTACTAAAAGGTTAAGGTCAAAAATAGATTAGAGATTATGATAATAAATCTGGGCTAACATAAAGCTTTATAATAATGTTAACTTTAATGAATTACCTACTTATAGGATTGTAAAACTTTCGCTCAATCATATCCTTTATTTATTATACTGTCAAAGTATTGGTGTTCCCTTCCAACCATCAATGTCATGGTATTGATAGTTAGAGGTCAAAGGCCCCCGACCCGCCTAAGACTGTAGATTTCAACCATTGTGGATAATCTCCCAGAAACACCAATTGATTGGTTAGCAGGAGGGCTTTATTAAGCAAATTAACTCGTAAATAAGTTAATATTAACTGTAAGTTATTCAAGAGACAAGAGGACACGCGACTTACTGTATGTCTCGTAAAGTAGGTAGGTAGAGTGTGACCTAATGATCAACAAATGGTTCCAGCCTTTGTATAGCCAAAGAGAGATGACATTAATTTGTAAATTTTGTTAATGTATCCGTAGATAAAAAATATTATGTTCAGATATCACGCTTTAGGTATTTCTCGCGGTGATCTTCCGCATATGAGAAATAAGAGATGATCTTTCTCAAAGCGATATCTTCGCATAATTAATTCCCCATGGCTAGGTAGAATTCACGTACATAAGGTTTAAGAGAGTTCGTCTCTCTCTAAGTCTTACTCCAGCTGGAGCTATTTTGCTTTAAGAAAGTTTAGTTTTATGTGTATGATCTTTATACAATAGAATGTTTATTGAGTATCCCAATAGGAAAATTAGTAGAATAAAATATGGTATTACTCATAAATAGAATGAAAATTATTATTTCACTTATGTAACATTGTAGCATATTACGTGATTCATGTGTTTGAAATAAGGTAAGTAAAGTGGAGTGTAACCTCCTAGTAGGTATATTAAATCTTTGCATGGGAGGATGGTAGATTCCCCGTAGTAAAGAGTTAAAATAGATACGTACATGCGTACAATATAAAAGTACATGATTTTTAGTCCATATTTATAATATAACATTGTGTAAAAGTAATAATACAACGCTTATTTTCGTAGACCACTTTCTTATTTATGAAAGTGATTTTAACATTACACAAAAATCGAGATCTGGTTATTAGAAGATGTTTTGTTGAATACAGATTATTAACAACTCCAGATAGGTACATTTAAAATGGAACAGACTCACCGGATAACAGCATACATTTTTCTTGCTCACCGGAACTATTGATAGGTAACACACACACTAGAGACTCAAAGATAGAATTCAAATTATTCAAGCAAAGAAGTTAACTAATCAGTCTAGAAGCCTATCATGGACCCAAATTCTCCGTTGCCGTCGACTTTAAAATAAAATTCTCACTCGCGACTCTGAATTCTTTTAGTTTTTTCGCACCGCTCCGAATCTCTGTCTCCGTTCCTTTTTTCCGTTCCTGTCCGTCCGTAAAATTAGCCTACACTCGCTTTTATAGTTATCCCTTCCACCCTACTGCTTACATAGTCTGTCTTTCTCTAATCCTAGGCGTCACTGTCTATCCAGTTAAGTGGATTTATTTGTAACTATAATTTATTGCCCGCGCATGTACACGCTCTCCTGCGGATTCGCCTGTATGAATATTGGACACAAAACAAACCTACGTTTTATACACGCATTACTATTTTATCTGGCTACGCTGCCCAGGTCATCAGTACCTGTTAAAGTCGTAATGGTTTACCAACATACAACTTTCCATTCTCATATCTCCAATTTTATGATTGCTCGCGTTGCTTAGAACATCAGGGATCGCTATGACATACAACATACCAACTTTCTCTCCTATACCATTAACATAGTAGTCCTGTCATCGCAATATGTTTATACATTTCGTTTATCGAAACGATTCCACCATCGTAATACTCGGACTTCGTGGAACACGACCTCTCCTTAACAATGTCACAGTTTTAGCCGTTTATGGCATAGATTTGTTTGATCGATGTAATTACTATGAAATACCAAGCAAGATTCGAACCCGCCGTTGTCATTGTTTATCATAATCCTTATGGTCAAGATGATGATGATGAAACCATTAGAAAGGTTTTTCCGATAGTGATGAATTTGGTGTACTTATTTTCCGATTAAAATGGTAAGCAATGCTCGAAATTGCAGTTAAATAAAGTTGAATATTTTCAAATGTCGATACGGATGAAATTGGCTTGATTTATCTGCTTGGAGTAGGACTCGAACCCGCTCTTAACGGCACAGTATTTAATGTATTATTTCTCAGTCGTCGATGATAATGATGATGGTTTAACGGCCTAAAATGAACCGTTACAGTTTCGACCCCAAGATAAAGTCGTGGAAGGTTTATCATAAAGCTGTAACGAATTTAGCTTTAAGCTAACCATCATCATGATATATAATAGTCTTAAGTTAAAACTTACCAAACAATTACCTTTACTTACGTTACGACCTTTTACCTCCCCATGGCGTCATAATATTTTTTTTTTTTTTTTAGAAATCAATACAAAAGTAATAACTGAAAGACCAAAACCTCTTAAATCTCTCATTTCAAAATACAATCATGTGGTGTAAGTGGATTCTAAAAGGACTATCAATGGGCTAAGTGTTATCGTATGCTCCAGCACTGAGCATCATCATAAAAGTCCAATGGTGACATACGGCCTTAGAACCTCCGGAAGTAACGAAGACCAAAAGGAAGTAGACAAGTCTACTCTGTCCTAGTGACACATAAAGAGTAATTTCAAGACAGGTCCAATCTTTCGACCCCTTTAGTTACCCGGTATGCCCTCTAATCTCCAGCACCAACATCTTAGGGATCAAGGTAGTAGAGTACAGGTGTACTGTAGTACCCCGCATTAAGGTCAGGCCTCACGTAGAGGGACCGCATAGGCTATAACGACCCAATTTGAACGATATGCCTCTACCCAGCATTGAAGTTACATACCATAACAATAACCCTTTGATCATGCAAATAAATAACCGCAAATGTTGTAGATATATATCAAGGACTTAAACTTATCCTAACACCAAGATGTCCCAACATTCGTGATTATTTGGAGTGATGGATAACAATTATATTTTTAGAACGAGAGACTGTTCTCTTCTCAGAAACATACTGAATCATTGAGCCCTTCCTTACATTGTTTTTTTTTATTTGTTCATATGTCTCTACAATCATGGCCCTTTCACACACCTCAATAACTTAGTAAATATTCGCAATGATCAGAGAACTGAGTTGGTTTACCCCCATTATGACATCCATGGGTACATACCACACAACGTTACCTTTACCAAACAACATAAAAATGATACAAAGGTAGCTTGTTTTGTTTCAAAATTTAATAACAATTATAAAGTTTACATACTATATGCAAAATGTTCATCACCCCTGAGCATTACGCAAAATTATACTCCAACCGCTTTATTAAGAAAACGCAAATTGAAAAACTTTATTGCTTATGTGAATCGCAGTTTATTTTGCAATCAATTAATAACACACTGTTACTATTTTGCAAAGATAAAACAAAACATCACTATTTACTTACCGATAAGTAGATCATTACTAAAATAAGATACTCAGCCGATCTCGTGTCGGTGGCTGACCTATAAAATCTAACTAATTATCCTGAAATGTGAAAAATACGATCAATGAATATAATTGAAGTAGGTGGGTACAAGTGATTACTCAGTGATATACCGAAGTCGTTAATCTAATCCTATAAGAGTAAAATCACCAGATTACTGTTTAAATTTAGAATCTACTGTCACAATAATTTACAACTAAATGATGTTGTACTTATAAAATGAAATGGTAAGTACGACCCCAAACCACCTGAAAATACTGATCTCTTACGATGTAAGTAAACAACCTGACAGTAATATAAAATAACGAAATGTCGACCCCACTGTAAAATAGTTTTAACTTATTTCAACTATATGTAACAAAGTAAAGAAAAGTCAATGGAAATTCCGACCCCGCAGTAAAATTATTTTGAAATTCATAACTACTGGACCTACCGTCATCGTTTAAGTACCTTTTACTAAAATAATGAAAAGTATCTTCAACAAAAGCTTCAACTAATTATATTTTTTTCTACAATAAACCATTCGTGCGTGCTGGTGTAAAAGTTGTACAATCCTACTCTAGATGCCGTTTTACCGTTGTCATACCATCTACCAATTCTACGATCGAAACACATACATAATCATAGCTAATCTATTGAATAGCAGTAGTATTATTATTTTTTTTTACGTTAGGTAGGTTGTTGTACTATTTAAAGATGATTGATTTTGTGTAAGCAAGTATTTTGTTCAAGTGAATGAATAACAAGCATCAGAACCATGCCTTTATAAAATAACAGTAATTTAAGTTAGTTCCTTGTGTAGCGTTATCTTTAAAGTTACACACATTAATTCATGAAAGATAAAAAAACTGGTAATAGGAGAAAATTCATTAAAATAAAACACGACCCCATTAAATAAAATAACTTTCCTATTTTTTTTCTTTTCCAAAGATAAAGTTACCGTATCATTCAGAATAACTTTTATGAAAATATTACTATCGTAAGTTCCAATACATTAGAGCGCACGCCGATTGTTAGTTCCAATATAGATCACTAGCTGTCACTACTAGTATGCAATGGAGACCTATATAAAATTAATTTGGTAAGTGTTGGTTAAAGAGAGAATCTTGCCTCGTTGCAGTACAGTGCAAAATTGTTAGATGGCGCTATTAAACAATATTCGGGACTTAGCTGTTTATTATGACATAATGACACGTTGCCAGCTCGTGCACCAATATTCTTTGTGAGACGTTGCCGCTCTTACCTATTCGTTTTTTGTTCGTGTCGTGGACTGATGTCTTGGCGATGTGCATTTTATTTGATTAAAATATAAAGTGCTGCCATTTTAGCGCTTTCCGCTAAATCTGGTTCTTTTGAGATAGTTTAGAGCGCAAAACACATTCCCCCTTTTTTTTTCATAGTAGTTATTTATGCTAATTACGACATGCTAAAACGAGAATTTGTAGTTGGTTGAAAATTATGTTATCGTCAAAATGTTGCGATATCAGAGCACAAAAGAAAATCGACAAAGGATACCTACCTACAAAATAAAGTTCGCTTTTCTTGTCGTTTTGCTTTTAACTAGCACATTAGTGCGTTATCTACCTAATATTTTTAAATATAATAATTATCCAAATCTAGCGCTTTTTTTTGTCAGTTAGCGCGGAATGAGCTTTTCTTTCTAGCAACACTGGCTGGATATGAAAATTGTGTTGCGTGTGAGAACGTTCTAGTTTGTCCACACAAATAAAATCAAAAGCTGTGTAATTAATTGTATATTAGATTATTTTTTTTTTTATGGTAAGAAGCTCCGCAATTATTAAATATAAGTTACAAAGAACATTTAAGATACATTATCCATCAGATGATTTTGGTAAAGATTCACTTTTACTGTAAAGATAAAACAAAAATGTCCGAAAACAAAATAGGCCACCCAAAATTGAAGATTTTATATATATCCAATTCATTAATCACTTGACATGAACCAACATTAAGATGAATTCCGACCCCATCATAAAGTTATCTAAGATTAAATCATCTTTTCTAACTACATATTGTTACACTAAAATAAATTAAACCTTTTCCAATAATTTCCGGATGTAATTATAATACCTTTCGAAATACTGAGTCGGTATTTAATCAAACGCGTAATATTATACCTTCTTTCACTTCTTCGCAATGTATTGTCGCATTGTAACCCTATACAAAATGTTTGTTTGAACTTGTTAACTAAACCTACAAGAGATATCATCATCCACAGCTGGCTTTGTCCCATTGTTGCATGAAAATTATAACCTACTCTAAATAAACTTCGAAATCTGATCTAAAAATTAATAATAAATGTTTTTAAAATTATTGTATTGAAAATAACATATAAAGCTAAGTGAGAGTAAGTGCGTACATGTTACTTAGAATTCATATAAAAATTAACTATCAGAAGTCATGAATTACACCTATATATTATATTTCCTAGCTCGTATTTTTAGTACTTATTACAGTCGCCTAAGTAAACGTAGTTTATCTAAAATGAACTAATATAACAAACATCTATTACTTACATACAACAAAATCCATTGCTATGAATAAACATAAAGTTAATTTCCTATACATTCAAGTGAGGTTTACGCTATGGCTGTATTTACATTTATCATTTATCACGACCCCATCAATTAAGACTTTTAATATGTAATGTGTATGAAATATGTATATATTTATTTATGTATATTTTGAGTATGTATTGGTCTTTTAACTAACGTATGCATCTAATTTATATATATATATATTTTTTTTTACACCGCCCGCTATAATTCCCAGTAATGTCCATAAAAGGGTTGCCCGGAAGAAACCGCCCAAGGCGACAAGGCCGCCCAATGTGCATCACCTCAACATATTTAAGCTTTTTTTTTTTGTTACCTCTATGTTTTATGGTGTACATTAAAGATCTATTCTATTCTATATGTAAAAAATAAATGAATACTAAACTATTATATAGCCAGATCTCTAAAAGTCCCGTAAGTGTTTTGTTTTTATACCTTAACTTGAGTTATTTTTCCACGCCTGATTTTATTTTTACTGCAAAGAATTTCATTCCCTAAGTCAACGCTATCAGCCAACGCCTACTAAAATTTACACTCTCGGCACTTGTACTCAGCACTCTAATCGATTTCATAACCTAAGTCCAGAAACAAACATACCTACCTATATAATATGTAGGTACATACTAGGTTTTAAGCTACTATGCGCGCGGATAAAGCCGAGACCGAAATTCTCTGATTGCAATTTTGATCAGTTATGTTACACAGAATCCTGTCGAGTTGTATATATTTATAACGACCGTTTTACCTATATATACTTTCGACCCCGTAGTTTACGAACTTTAATAAAGTAGATTTTAGTCGACCCCAAAGTCTTATTATTTCATGAAATAATGTTATGAAGTGAAAGTGCGGAGATATGATAATTAGTGCAAAGAAAATAAGGCGTAACTAACACGGATTAAGTACCTAGATAAATAGATAAACAACTCTCCATTGTCACACACATATAAAACAAAATTAATAAACCCACTCACACAAACCACTCTAGTGTCACAAATAAAGGCTCCCGCCAAAAGCAATCTCCTCCAGGCAACCATTGGATGGAGAAAAATAAATAAAGTTAGTCATAGTAACTATTGCCTATTATTTTATAAAAAAAAGGTATTTCCTGACCTCATCCATTTTCACGGACAGCAAATTATGCCAAATCTGGCATTTTTTTTTTTTTTTTTTAACCAATTCACGATCAATCTGCTTCCCATATTTTTTTATAAGATATTAAGATAACAACAAAGCAATTAATTAAAAAAAGGAACCTCTTATATCCTGGTCACGTCATCTTCAAATTATGTACCACCCCAAAATCTAACAAGAAATAGCTACTTTTTTCTTTTCATATTATTATCAAACCACTACCAAGATGATCGCCCCTCTATAAAACACATTTCCTTATTATTAAACATGCGCCGCTCGCTTGGCGCTTTGCGCCCGCCGATACACGCGTCTACTAACAAATATACTTCTCGAACTAAATTTATCTATCTATTCTCACAATTAGAATCGCTTAAAGTGAAATACTCTAAGGAGAAGGGAAGAGGGGTAAGGGGGAAGGGCGTGCGGTCGCGACGTAGAGAAACAGATTGTATGATAGTGCTTTGTGTCGTCTCACAATACTCATTGAAATGTTTAATTGGCTCATGAATTGTTTTAATTTTGGCTGTGATATCGTCTAGTAGTATACGGACCCATTGTGTTTGTAATAACTCAAATTCTTTTTGAGGTTCAGGAAAATACTCGACTAACGGAAGATACTCTATTTGTAGTTCGTAATTACTAAAAGGTTAAGGTCAAAAATAGATTAGAGATTATGATAATAAATCTGGGCTAACATAAAGCTTTATAATAATGTTAACTTTAATGAATTACCTACTTATAGGATTGTAAAACTTTCGCTCAATCATATCCTTTATTTATTATACTGTCAAAGTATTGGTGTTCCCTTCCAACCATCAATGTCATGGTATTGATAGTTAGAGGTCAAAGGCCCCCGACCCGCCTAAGACTGTAGATTTCAACCATTGTGGATAATCTCCCAGAAACACCAATTGATTGGTTAGCAGGAGGGCTTTATTAAGCAAATTAACTCGTAAATAAGTTAATATTAACTGTAAGTTATTCAAGAGACAAGAGGACACGCGACTTACTGTATGTCTCGTAAAGTAGGTAGGTAGAGTGTGACCTAATGATCAACAAATGGTTCCAGCCTTTGTATAGCCAAAGAGAGATGACATTAATTTGTAAATTTTGTTAATGTATCCGTAGATAAAAAATATTATGTTCAGATATCACGCTTTAGGTATTTCTCGCGGTGATCTTCCGCATATGAGAAATAAGAGATGATCTTTCTCAAAGCGATATCTTCGCATAATTAATTCCCCATGGCTAGGTAGAATTCACGTACATAAGGTTTAAGAGAGTTCGTCTCTCTCTAAGTCTTACTCCAGCTGGAGCTATTTTGCTTTAAGAAAGTTTAGTTTTATGTGTATGATCTTTATACAATAGAATGTTTATTGAGTATCCCAATAGGAAAATTAGTAGAATAAAATATGGTATTACTCATAAATAGAATGAAAATTATTATTTCACTTATGTAACATTGTAGCATATTACGTGATTCATGTGTTTGAAATAAGGTAAGTAAAGTGGAGTGTAACCTCCTAGTAGGTATATTAAATCTTTGCATGGGAGGATGGTAGATTCCCCGTAGTAAAGAGTTAAAATAGATACGTACATGCGTACAATATAAAAGTACATGATTTTTAGTCCATATTTATAATATAACATTGTGTAAAAGTAATAATACAACGCTTATTTTCGTAGACCACTTTCTTATTTATGAAAGTGATTTTAACATTACACAAAAATCGAGATCTGGTTATTAGAAGATGTTTTGTTGAATACAGATTATTAACAACTCCAGATAGGTACATTTAAAATGGAACAGACTCACCGGATAACAGCATACATTTTTCTTGCTCACCGGAACTATTGATAGGTAACACACACACTAGAGACTCAAAGATAGAATTCAAATTATTCAAGCAAAGAAGTTAACTAATCAGTCTAGAAGCCTATCATGGACCCAAATTCTCCGTTGCCGTCGACTTTAAAATAAAATTCTCACTCGCGACTCTGAATTCTTTTAGTTTTTTCGCACCGCTCCGAATCTCTGTCTCCGTTCCTTTTTTCCGTTCCTGTCCGTCCGTAAAATTAGCCTACACTCGCTTTTATAGTTATCCCTTCCACCCTACTGCTTACATAGTCTGTCTTTCTCTAATCCTAGGCGTCACTGTCTATCCAGTTAAGTGGATTTATTTGTAACTATAATTTATTGCCCGCGCATGTACACGCTCTCCTGCGGATTCGCCTGTATGAATATTGGACACAAAACAAACCTACGTTTTATACACGCATTACTATTTTATCTGGCTACGCTGCCCAGGTCATCAGTACCTGTTAAAGTCGTAATGGTTTACCAACATACAACTTTCCATTCTCATATCTCCAATTTTATGATTGCTCGCGTTGCTTAGAACATCAGGGATCGCTATGACATACAACATACCAACTTTCTCTCCTATACCATTAACATAGTAGTCCTGTCATCGCAATATGTTTATACATTTCGTTTATCGAAACGATTCCACCATCGTAATACTCGGACTTCGTGGAACACGACCTCTCCTTAACAATGTCACAGTTTTAGCCGTTTATGGCATAGATTTGTTTGATCGATGTAATTACTATGAAATACCAAGCAAGATTCGAACCCGCCGTTGTCATTGTTTATCATAATCCTTATGGTCAAGATGATGATGATGAAACCATTAGAAAGGTTTTTCCGATAGTGATGAATTTGGTGTACTTATTTTCCGATTAAAATGGTAAGCAATGCTCGAAATTGCAGTTAAATAAAGTTGAATATTTTCAAATGTCGATACGGATGAAATTGGCTTGATTTATCTGCTTGGAGTAGGACTCGAACCCGCTCTTAACGGCACAGTATTTAATGTATTATTTCTCAGTCGTCGATGATAATGATGATGGTTTAACGGCCTAAAATGAACCGTTACAATGGGCTCCATACATATTGTAGCCTCACGGCATGCAAATGCATATCTATTTTTATCCTCTTATTACAATATATATTTATTAATATATATTTTGATAGCAAGTATTAAGAATTGTTTTATTTTTCTCAGGCCCTGTATTTGTGGTGTCCAAATGCAACAAACGCATGATGCTGCTCTGTGGCTACAAATACTGCATTCAAAAGAACAAGGACAAGATTCGTTGGGCTTGTACGTCCCAGAGACACCGGAGCTGTTACGCGGCGATACATACGATTGATGACGTCATTTGTAAATTTGTAAACGTTCACAATCATGATCCTCCTTGCCTTTGTAACTATCTAAAATCCGCTTGTGTGGTTCACATGTTTTAGCCTTTTCAATGCCAGAGGCAGATATACTTGTCCAGCATTTGCGGGCTCCATGCGGCGGCCACGTTCAATAGTTGACATAAAACTAATATCCGTGGTGTACAGGGTACGGTAGGGTGTATCAAACAAATGATTATTATGATTATGGTAGGGTGTTTGAGGCGGGGCGTTCAAAACATGAAATAGAACAAAGTGTAGCTCTGAGGACGGAAGTGTAGCTATGGAACAAGATAATTGCATTTACATTATTTTTAGCCAGATAAAACGATATATTGCAGTTCCTCTTATTTAGTACCTGCGACAGTTCTTAAAATGTGTCAATGCCTTGCAATTACATGTCTTGAAGCCAGAGCTCGCCACGTTTTTATGGGATTCCATTTATTTTATCTATTTATATATTAACACGTTATAATCTAATATAAGTTTATGTATAAAACCTAAATAAAAACTGCTCTCACTACACTCATAAATTGACAATTACATATTATTATTACTAAAAAAAACAATTTTAAACAGACATACAATTTTAAATCTACGAGATTTTATTCCAATAATGGAGAAATAATTATGCAATAAATATCATACACATTTGTACTAGTTAAGTTTTTTACTGTTTTATTTATACTAATTATAATGTTGATACATATTGTTAAGACATATCATATGCCCTTAGGGCGGTTTGAAAACACTCGACACTAGAGTTGGTCACTCTCGTACGAAGAATAAGAAGAAGATAGTGGTAATAATGTAACAAGTGGGTTTCAGAAACGACATATTTGAATTAAAAATGATAGCTTATTAAGTAAACGTGTCCGTATTTTTGTTGTATTAACAATATTTAATGTTATATTTAAGTTAATTTAGATTTGAATAAATGTTTTGACATTGCTAGTCTATAGTCCTTTTATATATCTATTATCAATAATAAACAGTCTGTTGTTTTGAACGTAAATATAAATAAATTAATAATAACATTTTACTCTTACTTGATATTACCATCACCTGTACTTAATGGATATTTTTTATTATTTAAATATATTTTATACATCACATTATTTATTTATTATTGACATCATTCAGGACAATTAATCACACAACTACACATCGCTATCCTCATTTCTTTCATCACCCACCCCCCCCCCCCCCCCCCCCACTCACTTCCCATTTCCGAGACAGTTAAGTAAATTATTTCCTCTGTTAACCAACATATATATTAGTGCAAAAAAATGTATTGATTAAATGTACATAGATATAGTAATTTGCAATCCAGAAGGAAGAGCGCGTTCCCCACGACACAGGGGTACCTAGTGTGGGAAACATAGAACACATCATTTGTAACCAATCCTAACATAGTAATGTAAATATAGTACTAACAAACAAATGTTGTAAATTAGCTATAAGGTTTTTGATTCTGAATAAATAATATTATTTTTTAAAAAACGTTTGTTTTTCTCTAAATTTTAAGAATTTCGGTCATTTAAATGAAAACCACGGGCCTAGGCCAAGTGGAGATCACTTTGAGCGTTATTTTCAGAAGCATCGTCCTGCAAGAACTTCCTCACGATCCTGCAAGTATTCAACACTGCTGCTTTTTGCATCGTCATGTAAATGTTTATGTCTAGGTCTATTTGTTTCAGGTAGTGGAGTAGGTGTTTTGGGATGACTCCGGTGCTGGAGAGCACCAGTGGCACAATTGATACCCTGGTCATGTTCCAAAGGCGTATAATTTCTTCTTTCAACTCTGTGTATTTATGTATTTTTTCTGTAATTGTCTTCTGTAAGTTATGTGTATTAGGAACTGCAATATCAATCAGGTAAGTCTGCTTGTTTGTTTTGTCTATGAGAGTTATATCTGGCCGGTTATTATGTACAGTTCGATCTGTAAGTATAGCTCTGTCGTAATACATTTTGTGCCGCTGGTTCTCCAGGACCGGTTTTGGTGTGTATTGATAGTATGGGACTGACCTGGTGTTTAAAAGGTTGTGTTTGTGAGCTAACTTTTGGTGAACAATGTTAACTATCTGGTTGTGTCTATGGGTGTAATCAGTCTGAGTAAGTGATGGGCAGGCGCTGGTATTATTATTATTATTTTAGGCTTAAGTTAGTTTTAATATATGCGTTAGTTACTAGTTACTGTTTTAAGAGAACTATTCAGTCGACTTAAGAACCCTTCCTTTTTTTAAGTTGGTTTATCATTTTCACAGACACAGATGATGACACTAGTGGAAAAATTAAAATTAAGGATTCAATCAATCGTAGTGCTGCTTATTTACGTATGAGGAAATCAGCGAATGCAAGGAAAAGAAGGTACTTGGAGAACATGACACAAGCGCAAAAGGAAATAAAACGAGCCAAGGACAGGGAGTATTATAGGAGGAAAAAAGAAGACAATAGAGTGAAATATATAACAGATTTGTCAGAAAGTGAAAAACAGGCAAGGAGAGAAAAGTGGAAAGAAAACTCACGCAGATATTATCAAAGAATAAAACAAAAAAGAAAGATGAAATATTTTGAGTACTGAGATAGTTCTCATCATATATCAATATTGTGCTTGTAACATCTTTCCAATTAATTTTTGTCAAGTATTATAATAAACTTATTGGTTTCTTTTTATTACACCTATCAATTAATAAACAACTTTTGATAACCTACAAAATTGTTGATACTATTTTATGAGTTATTTTGTCAAGTTCTAAACCCACACCATGGTTTTTTAACTTAAACTTTTATAGGAAAATGAGCGAAAATAATCACAACCGGCAGGATTCGAACCTACGTATTTCTGATCACCGTCCAGCATGGTGTTTCTCAAAGAGTCGGATATTATCCGATCCGCTCGTAGTAGAAATTAAATACTATGGTAGAAATATAAAAAACATATTTAAGGCTAATATTACCACTTTTACTGTAGATTTGTTATGAATAATTAAATATAAAATAAATGAATATAATAACTAAGTGTAAATCGAGTTTAATATCATCAAAAAACAAAATTGACTTGTCATCGACGGGAACGAATCCGCTAGCTTTTGGCTCACGGAACGTTTTCGATTTTTCTGTTGAATAAATTTGACAAAAGAATCGTATGGAAGCATTGTAATTTGGAAAAATCATTTCCTTGCTGATTGATTTCCGTCTCAATCGAATCGGATCCGTATCCGACTCATTGTGAAACACACCGCAGAACGCTTTAACCGACTAGGCTACGGTCTACTAATTGCCAGGCGCGAAAATCCACACTCATTTCCAAACACTGCCGACTAAGCGGCTGATGCTTTCAGAATATGTGTAACAAATCCTGCCGGTTGCGTTTTTTTCGTTCATTTTCCAATAAAAGTTTAAGATACTACATGAAGTGAAAAATGTCTTTTATATTATTATAATACCTAAAAATGAACACATGTCCCATCTTACCGGATTACAAACAATCATTACATTATTTTGTAATAAAAACTAGCCTTCATACTATCTGTACAGGTTTTTGCGTTATGAGTGTTTAAATATTAGACAAACAGGTAAACAGTTAAAAAAATAAAAATATACTCAAACATTTCTTTATTATCTTCTATGTTCAGATTGTTGGCCTCTTCAGCTTTTTGTGTACAGATATAGACAGATATTGTTTGGATTAAACATTTATAAATAGAAAGAGAAGGTCATACTCGTATACATTATGCATGCACATACTCGTACGTATTGCAAGAAGATCTTATGTCATAACATAATAAAAGTTTCTAGCAAACCTCCATGTAGTCAGCAACCGGCGAGAAATCAATATCGAACCGGTTATCCATGCGTTTTAAACTAGCGGGGGATGTGCCTATTTACTCATTAATACATATATACCCCGCTTAGTACCATCAAATATTCATGTTTTTATTTCATAAATTCATTATATATTTGCATTTTTCAGAGCCAGTATTCCAGCAAATTTGTGGCAAAAAGCGGCTTGTTGTGGCTGGGTTCAAATACTCGGTGCACAAAACATACGGGCCGCATAGAACTAGGTGGCGCTGCACTCTACAGGCGCGGCGTAAATGTAAAGCTGCAGTATTTACTGAACATAACGACGTGGAGCGCGTCGTCTGTGGCCACAACCATCCTCCACAAGTTGGCATGAAACGCACGCGCAGGAAAATACTTCGCGATTAAAAATTGTAATTAAATTCAAAATTTCATATATAGGACATCAATGGATCCATTTTGTTAGTGGCACACAAGTGAAATAAGAAAGTGATTAATAATTCACAATTCACTTATTCTTTTACGAACATGGGTATGTACAAAGATCTTAAATAAGTAAATATGTTTAACAGGTGCTCCATATTCTGCCTCATTGTACATAGTTTAATTATTGTCATTCAAATAGAGATATTTTGAAATTGAAAACATTCTGCCTACAACACTTGCAAAGATTAGTTACAGACGATTATCATATTAATCAAAACATACTGCTATAGGATAACTTAATAACGAAGAGGTTTTAGACAAATATAATATTTATTCAGTATATAATGCCCTGCCAAGGACGGGAATGTGCGAAAAAATGTCATAAGAAGCAAGGACATTGAAGATGGTGGTCACGACCCTCAGACATGGGGAATACGGTCAAGGGCAAACTTGGTTTAGTTAAAAAAAACGATTGGGAGGAGGAGGATATTTTAATACATTTAATAAAAACAGATATGCACTTGACCACATTTATTTTATGAAAAGCTTGATGTTCAGCTACTGTATTTTTTGGGTTTTTATTATATCACTGAGAATCAATTGCTAGCAAAATAATATATGAAGCTAAAGCTAAATAAAATGGGCGTTAATTAAGTTCAGTTGTATCACAATAATTATGTTTTAAATAAATAAAGATACACAAAATAAACGTATATATATGTATATCTTTGTTTTTCTTTACATTCTAACTAAAGGATAGACTGAGAAAGTACTGTATTAAGATACAAACATACATACATACATACATACATACATACATACATACATACAAGTACATACTTATATCTAGTCTCAGTAGTACATTTTTCATTTTATTTTACGCATTTCACAGTAAATATCCAGCACTCGATATTATTGAAAAAAAAAGAGATAATGTCGGGTTTTCCTATATACATTCATACGTATGTATGTATATCACAAATATTTATTATTGTATTACATTTTCTAGAGCCAGTATTCGAAACATCAGTTGGTGGCAAAAAGAGACTCGTTGTGGCTGGTTTCAAATACTCGGTACATAAATGCAATGGTTTGCATAGAACTAGATGGCGCTGCACCCTTCACTCGCGGCGGCGATGTCATGCTGCAGTATTTACTGAATATAATAAAGTGGTCCGGGTTGTTAATGGACATAACCACCCACCGCAGGTTGGCATGACTCGATCGAGAAAGAAAAAATACTTTGCGGATAAAGACCGAGAAGATAATATAGAGTGATATCTGTTTTTTTTTTCAATAGTGACATGGTAAATGTATACATACGTATTGTACCTAAAAATTAAATTTATATGTAATTTCAATGCTTAATACAAGAAAATACAATAGAGGGCATGATCGTTCGTCCGGCATCTTACTTGGCACAACGCTCCTCCATCGCTATTCAGCGTGGAAACGCTGCCAGTGTACTGGGGACATTTAGTTCCGCGGGCGGGAACTGATGTTTTGTTCGTTGTCTGTTCGTTGGTATATTTTATTTTAATTTTAATGTGACTTAAATGTTAATGATGTTTGACATGTAAATATTATGAATATGACTTTTACCCATTTAAAAAAAAGATGAAACAAATTAATAAAATAATTCAAGAATAAATTAATATTATGAGTTATTTTGTCAAGTGCTAAACCCGCACTATGGTTGTTTAATTAATTATCTTTTTGCTCATTTTTCTTTAAAAAAAAGATAAATTTTTATGTATTATAATTTTTCTTGTCATAGCCGATAGTTATACTCGTATTTGTACTTGTTTGAGGTCCAGCCAAACGGGCACGGTTTCTCGATGTGTTTTTCAACTTGTATAGATCTGTTGACTCTGGTGGGTTAATAGTAGTTTATGCAACTGTCATACAATGAAGGGTATTAAAACACGAGTGTGAGTTTTGAGTTCATAATAGTAACGAGTGTTTTAATACCCGTGTTACATGCAGTTGCATACACTACTTTATCTTCACTAATGCAATTAATCAAACAACAAGAGTAAAAGCTGACAATAGTTAATTTTTCATATAATTTTCTAGATTTTTCTGGCAAAAGATTGTGAGTTACTTTTGTTGCCAATTCTAGAATATCCAGAGGCGTACAAATATCATCGTCGCTATCCATTTTTTACTTGAAATTTGTATTTAAAAAACAAAACACATTGCGAAACATTAAATTCACGCGTACGTGTATTGTCACAGTGATTTTGCCGCCATTAAAATCTAACCAACGAGAGCGCAGCGCGACCAACCTGATTGGCCCTGCAATCAGGTTGGTCACGCTTTTTCGATGTTATAATGAGCTATTACGATATTGATGTGGATATTATAACATCATGTGAAATTGCTTAAATTTAGTGTTTTGAGTCAAGTATTGGAAACATAAGTAGAATGTTACAACATTAGTGTAGATAAATATATAATTACGTGTAATAAAGAACATCTTCCCACTTAAGTACATATAAAGGTGAATATTGGTACACATATGTTTGGTTCTTCATGATGCTTGATGGCTTAAATATGTTCAATAAGTTAAAAAAAATCACAAAGAAACTTATAAAAAGTAGGTATTACTAACCCATTTAATTTATTTCCAGGGTTTGAATACATAACATCCAGACAAGGCAGGACGATGCTATCGTGGTGCGGTTATACATACACCAAGCAATGTACAACTGGCAGCAAGATCAGGTGGCCTTGCTCCAAAGCACGCAGCCAGATGTGTAAAGCATTCGTTACCACATTCGAAGGAGAAATCATGAAAGTTGGCCCCGATCATACACACTAAACTTCAATAAAACTTGTGTTTGGCATTGAACAAAATTTGGGTTACTCATGTTTAATATAAAGTTTATATCTCATGCCACGGCTTTCATTTGGAACTCATGGTGACCCGTGGTCGGACATTGTAGTAAAGTAATAAAGAACCTCTTCTCACTTAAGTACATAAAAAGGTAAATATTGGTACACACATGTTTGGTTCTTCATGATGCTTCATGGCTTGAAAATGTTCAATCAGTAAAAAAAAATCACAAAGAAACTCATAAAAAGTATTAACTTCCCTATTTGATTTATTTCCAGGGTTAGAATACATAACATCCAGAGAAGGCAAGACGATGCTATCATGGTGTGGTTATACATACAGCAAGCACAGTACAACGAGCAGCAAGATCAGGTGGAGGTGCTCCAAAGCAAGCAGCCAGATGTGTAAAGCATTCGTTATCACATTCAAAGGAGACATTTTGAAAATTGGCCACAATCATACACACTAAACTTCAATAAATCTTGTGTTTGGCATTGAACGAATTTGGGATACTCATGTTTTAACCTCTCAAGTGTCCAGCGCAGTCCCTTAAGTGCAGAAAAAAAAATCCGGACGTGTCCCGCGCACATAGGGGTGTGCGATTGCGTAGTGTTCTGTATGTCCGACATTTTGTTATGTTTCTTTTCCTTCAAACTTGTGACTGACGTATTTATTCCATCAAGCACATCAAACTCTGCTTGATTCGATTAATTTTTTGCGCAAGTTGGAACAAAAAATGAATACAAAAGTTAAAAATGCCAAAGTTAGTTCCGCGCAAACGGCAAATATGGCGGGTGGATTATTGCGTCATCCTTTTGTTTTTATATGATTTTAAATGTAAATATTGCATTTTGATTGTGAAAAAGTTTATGATTATGAATGTCTGGATATATTGTGAGTGATTATAGTGTGTTTTGTAACTGGTTGTGTAATTGTTAACAAAATATGATGTCGAAAAGTGAGTAGTGAAGTAGAGTGCAGAGTTCAGAGTAGTGAAGAAATCATAACCGCAATTTACAATCATCATAAAATCTAAATGTGAGTATATCTCATTATTTTGGCATTTCCGAGAATTCAGAAATTTCATAAGCAAAACAACAGTGTACTAATTATGTATCGTTACCTGTGAAGCATAGCTTTAAATTAGTATTTTTTATGATGACACCGACAAGTTTGATTGTTTTCAACGAGGGCGGACATTTCGGCAACATATTTTTTGTGTACGCGGGGCGCGCCACGGGTTAATATAAAGTTTATATCTCATGCCACGGCTTTCATTTCGAACTAATGGTGACCCGTGGTCGGACATTGTAGTAAAGTAATAAAGAACATCTTCTCACTTAAGTACATATAAAGGTAAATATTGGTACACACATGTTTGATTCTTAATGATGCTTGACGGCTTGAAAATGTTCAATCAGTAAAAAAAAAATCACAAAGAAACTCAGAAAAAGTATTAACTTACCCATTTGATTTATTTCCAGGGTTAGAATACATAACATCCAGACAACGCAAGACGATGCTGTCGTGGTGCGGTTATACATACAGCAAGCAATGTACAACGGGCAGCAAGATCAGGTGGAGGTGCTCCAAAACGCGCAGCCAGAAGTGTAGAGCATTCGTTACCACATTCAAAGGAGAAATCATTAATGTTGGCTCTGACCTCACTCACTAAAGTTCAATAATAAGTTGTGGCCTGTTAAATTTCTTACTTCAAAAGTAAACAGCAAGTACCAATGTTATTGTTACTAAAAAAAAACTTATTATTATAAATGGAAACAATTTGTACAAAAGTGTGAGTAGGTACTTCAAAATATTCAGTATCATATTTTTAATAAGGTTCCTATCATCGTCAACAAATGTCATTTAACACTTGTGTATATATAATACGTTTACAGAGAACTGATGAATTAACAATGATATTGATATACAAATACGAAATACCTTATTTTCAGCGAAGTTAAATGACTTCCTTCCCACACTAGGAATCGAGGACTCTGTGACGTGAGAAGATAGTTTACGCTTGCGCGAATCGTGCTTCTTTGAATTTTATTATATTTTTTATTAATTAAATAATAAAAGGTACTATCCCATACAACTGTTTCCAGGGCCTGTATACGTTAGATCAAGGAAAGGTAATGTTATCATGGTGCGGTTATAGACACGCAAGCATAGCACAATGGCGGCGGGCCGAATCAGGTGGTTGTGTGCCAAATCAAGAAGCCAGAAGTGTAACGCATTCGTTACCACCTATAAGGGAGAAGTAGTTAAAGTTGGATGGAACCATACTTGTAGATAAAGTTAATTGTGGACATCGACAAATTGAAACTGCCGTGTATCGTGTATCTACAAAGCAAAGTCGGACTATATTTTTCTACCCTCATTTACAATATGTTTTATGACTGTTAGTTTCGTTTTGATATCTGTATCTGACATAATATTAACAAAAGGGCTTACGCGTTACGCGCAGACCATCGCGTATACGTTTAATACGACAAGCAGAAATCGCGTTTTAAATAAAAGTTTGGGTAACCACAATGCTTAATATACTCGTGCTTACACTTTAGTTTTAACAATAGCTCATATCCCACGTCACAACTTTCGTTATTTTAAAATAAGTTGCGATTTCGTGAAGATAAAATACAATAAACGAGAACTACGTACTGAAATTTATGTACTTGTTAACCCTAGAAGCATAACTGGCCTGTGAGGCATACTCGCAAGCGAATATTATTCTCTTTCTAACGGATGTGTCGTCACGATAAGTTCCGCTATTTTTGAGTGTACTACACATTTTGTGTAAGAAAAAAATATTTTTTAATATTTATTTTATTATTTAATTTTAAAGCAAACATTAAAATCTAATCAGCGTTTAAATGACAAGCTAAACTTTAAGTGCAGTCTATACTAGATTGTTTAGGGTTTATGTACCTTTGTTTGTGTGATTTTACTTTTGTTTGTTGGCGGAAGTTTTTCGTATATTTAGTTTTTTATTCAGGTTTGCTCACGCCTTGGATGGAAAAGAAACTCGACGCTCCTAAATTGAAAAAAAAAACTTTTAAAGAAAATAAAAGTCAAATTCAAGTAAAACCTTCTGATTCAAAAAATTACAAACGCCAAAAACCCGAGCCTACACCGAGAAAACGTAAATACTGCGCCTTTTACACCTACAAAAAAAGAGGATGTCAAAATTAATGTGTTACAAATGTAAGAAATGTGTGTGTGGTGAGCACAAGGTTGATATATGTATAGACTGCACTTATAGTTTAGCTTGCCTTATGAAGGCTGATTAGTTTTTAATGTTTGCTTTTAAAATAAATAATCAAATAAATTATAAAAAAAATTTTTCTTATTCAAAATGTGTTATTACGTAATTTTGTGTTTCAATTTTCGCATTTTGTTTTATCGTCTTCATCTAGCACTGTTTTTTTTTCATATTATATGCCAAATTTATAAAACCGTCAAATGATAATTATATCTAAAATAGGCTTACTTTTGCATATACATTTTAATTTATTTATCGACGCCTCTGAGACTTCCATATATTAAGATTTTGTGCATGTCTAACATATGTTAGGCTTCTACGGAATGTGTAATCTAAGAAATGATTTAGATCATTGCCTCTCTTCTATCCAAGGAGTGTTCATACTCCAGGACACGCTGGGCGACAGTCACTTTAGATCGCAAAAATTATATTAAATACCTGAAAACTATATTTTGTGTATTTTTAGAAGTCAGTTTCGTGATGTCCATCCGAAGTAAAATGATGCTGTCTTGGCTCGGATACACATATTACAAGCAGAAAGAAACATCCGGCAAAATACGATGGTTGTGCTCCAAAACTAGCAGTAGGAAGTGTCACGCGTTTGTCACCACATTTGATAATGAAGTCCTTAGATATAACAATATGCATACTCATTAAAGATTAAAAATTCAAAAACTCCAACCCCCAACTACTTTCTACTTAACCCCGGTTTCTACAAAAAAGATTTATCTTAAATCTCCAAATAAATCAATTTATGCGCGTTGTCATTGGCTGAAATTTTAAATGAACCAATTACAGACTTAGATTTAAAGCTCAGATTTAACTGATTGTCGTTTTAGAATTTGGTGGTTAGAAAGAAACATTTTAAAGAACGAAAAATATGTAATTAATAGAAATGTTATAACTTTTCATATGTACATAAAATAAAATTAATTTGAGATTTTATCTCTCTTTTCCCGATATACATTGTATGATTTAAGTGACAATGTAAGTTTCTATTGGGAAAATAATTGTATATAAGCATGCTTACTTGTACCAACATTTAGTATTTAAGTTACATAGGTACTAGTTATATAGGCTACTTGGAATGTTGTATTCTGTGGTTTCGATTTCAAGTATGTGACGATTGGTCAGGAGTAATAATTGTTGTTAAACTATTTATTTTTATAGGTACTTATTTATTAAAATAAATTTCAATTATGTCATTCATGGTTAAATATTGGCTTTTTTATGTTTTGTTAGTTCTATGTTATGGCCCAATGCCTGTATTCTCAGTTAAATTAAGCAACATATTAGGTTTCGCCAAAAATGATTTTAAATGAAAAAAAAAAATGTATAATTAAAGTAGCTATAGTAGTACTTTTTTTTTGCTCAAACTTATAATACAAATTATGTTTTAAGACATGCCATGTTGATGTAAATATAAAGTAGTAACGGTGACGTAAACTGTACCTATTTAAGTATATTCTAGTTTTTCTTATGATTTGTAATTCAGCTTTCAGTTACGTGATGTCTAATCGAGGCAAGGTGATGTTATCGTGGCGCGGCTACAGCTACACGAAGCAAGGAGAGAGGTGCGGCAAGACTAGGTGGCAGTGCAGTCGAGCGAGCAGCCAGAAATGTAAAGCATTCGTCACTACATATATGAAAATGACATCGTAAGAGTTGGCGCCAATCACTCGCACGAGATATTAGTATATAACTAAATCGTGTTTGTTGGTAGGTTTGTTCTAGTACCACACTTCACGTGTGCGACGGATAATCGACATTTTTATTGACATAAACTAATTTTTATCTACTTTATTTTATAACGATACAGAGCGGGCGAGCGAAATCGCGGCTTTTGCTTGTTTGGAAATAAAATAATCGCGACTGAAAAAAATAGACCCGCTTGTCACATTTGAAAAAAGACGTATGTACTTTAGATTATCATATAAAATAGTTATTTAACAGCAATATTGTATTTACTTTCGATAAAAATGATAAGTGACATAAGACACGATGATAAGTTTTTTTACATGTTTAGAATTTGATAAAGGCTTTCTTTGTGTAAGAACTAAAATATAATAAAGTTCCTCGTAATGTATGATCATAACTGGTATTATTAAAATGGCGAAATAGAATTTCATTTTTAAGCAAAGAGAAGAAGAAGAGAAACCTTTGTCCAAAGTGTTGGTTTTGGTAACCTAGTCAAATGCATAACAAATGTGAATATTAGTAAAAATATTGATTTCATTTCAGGTCACAGCTTCATAATATCAAAAACTGGCAGCAGAATATTGTCCTTGGGCGGTTACACTTACTTCAAACATTATGCAACTGCAACTAAAACTCGATGGTGCTGTTCCAAGAAATTAAGTAGAAACTGTAAAGCGCATGTCACAACATTCACGAGTAATGATGAGCTTATAGTGACAAACGGATCCCACACACACTGAACTGTCATTAAATTTATTGGAGTTTCGTAAATGTAATTGAGTAGACATCTTAACTGTAAGTAAGTTTTCCAACGAGTACTAATATAACGTACGTATTAAGTTAATTTTTAAAACTTATTTATAGTCATATGAGCCATTGTAACAATTGTTATACGCACAGAGTCGTAATAGTTTATGTGCATAACTATTAGGTTATTTAACAACTACTAGCGCCACCTATTGAGAATTTACCTAACTAACCACCGGCGGTAGTTTTGTAATGTTGTATGATTTTATTAAGTAAATGGCATGATATGCATTAGTTTTGTAGATTCCTGTTGCTATTCCTACTGTGACGATGGCCACTTATGCTCATTGACATAATTTCTAATATCTCCAAGGTTCAATGAATTGTGAAGTGAAATGTGTAAAATGCGCCTCAATTCTTCCTAAAGGTCTTATTTACAATAGTTTACACGTTTGCTTAGTGTGGGGCCAGATGGCGCAGTGTGAAATGTACCGATATCTTTTTATTTATATTATTTAATTTAATAATTAAATATTCTATATGAATAATAAATGAAATTCTTATATCAATTATATAGTGAGCATAGTTTCAATAGACGCAACAGATGCAAAGCTCTGATAACCACTAGAGACTCTAAGATAGTGAAGGTTATAACAGGCTATACTCATCCACCAGGAAGACACGAACAAGTGCCCCCCTTTTCATGTTGTAGTTAGAAGTAGTATGTCTAGTTCTTCTTTTTTAACTTTTTTAATGTATTATTATTGTAAATAAAGTGTTAGACCTATGTATGTATTTTCTCTGCGGTGACATTTTGAGTAATAAATCTTTAAACAATGTATATCTTTATAATTTAATCGTTCCTGATTTTTTGTTTTAAATTTACGATACTGTGCTGGCTAGGCAAAAAACCACGTTCGTTATTACATATTCTTTTTTGTATGACATTTTCAGGGCCCCTGTGGATTACTTCATCGCACGGAAACACAATGTTAGTTCTCAATGGATATAAATTTGCAAAACACTATAAGTACGGATCACAAACAAAGTGGCAGTGCTCCGTATCGAAGAATAAGAGTTGTAAAGCAAGAGCCACGACTCGGGATGGAGTTGTCATCAAATCATCTAATTACCACAACCATATGCCCAATTATCGCCAATCCAAATATGATTCGCGTGGTTATCCAGTTTCCATCGTAAGATATTAATAGGACGGGTTACTAAGAGCGTATAGTACCTAGCACAAAGTCAAAGTCAAATCATTTATTGTATTTCTGTGTTTTCAATACAATGTTGCAGATATTATGCAAACATTGGTACATGAAGAACACAATATACCCTCAAAGGGTGTTTACAAATAATTTTAATAGTTAATTGTGTGCGGGCTGTTCCATTTGTTTTTATTTTTAATTATATTTTGTTTGTATAGAAATCATCATTTAAATTATCATCATATAGGTATATTTGTCAACTGTGTAGTAGCATTTATGTATCAATAATTCTTTTAATTGTCCTTTGATATGACGGTTCGACAAAAGCTCAAGTGGTTACCTATTCGTCTTCGCCGTAATACTCACATTTTGTCCCTCCTTTATAAAGTCCTCTTCCACCCTGCTACTCCTTTATACCTAAAAATCTCTTTTCCTTTGTATCTGCTACCCACTCTACTTCTTTACGTCCTTCCCGTACCCTCTGTTTACAATTTCCCGTTTTCCGTCATTCCAACGCTTTCTATCATTCTTCCTTCACTGTAAAAGCGGTCCTTCTTTGGAATGACTTGCCCCTTCACATCCGGCAAGCCAAATCTCTTTCAGTTATCCAGGGTTTGGTATATTATTACTATTTATCCAAGGTATGATTTGCTATCCTATATTTAATTGAGTGATATATTTATTATTTTTTATGAGACAATGTATTTATTTTCCCTTTGCTTACATTGTTAGTTGTTTGTTTTTTTTTATGTGTATTCCTAGCAATAATTTAGTGTTTAGTATGTTTGTTTGTTAAGGTATCTGTTATGTTGTTGTTTGTACGCCACCGACTTTTACATGTTTCTTTCCTAGCGATCTTTACTAAGGTTGCCTGGAAGAGATCGCTCTACGCGATAAGGCCGCCCAATGTACCTAGATTAAGTAATTTTACTATAAATTGTTTCTGTATTTTGTTTGGTGTACAATAAAGTTATATTGATTGATTGATTGATTGATGGTTTTGTCAATATTTTTTATTTGGTTGTGTTATTTACTAAACATATTTATGGCCATAGGCCGTGAAAGTGATGGTTGTTATGTCGGGAGCACTGATGTTAGCCAGAATTCGAATTAATTTATTTTGTCTCAAAAATATGTTATTTACGTCTGTGCTATTGCCCCATAATTATACCGTATCTAATCCACGAATAAGCGTACGCATAATATGCCGAGAGCGCTGTAGGCTCGTCGGTAGCACAGCGAAGTTCTGCAAATGCGTAGATGAAGCTGACAGCTTAGAGTTTATCTTCTGGACAAAACGTTTTTTAAACATAGTATTGTCATCACGCACATTACCAGAAATTCATTATTACAACCTTTTTTGTGTAAGTACTAAAATATAATAAACTTGCTCGTAATTTCGCTGTTTTAATGTTTATCATTAGTAGTATAAGAAAATAACTTCTATTTAGCCATATTTTTAATATGGCTAAATAGAAGTTATTTTTTAAACATTACTAAAAGTTTTGCGTATTAATGACCACACCTTTGACCAAAGTGTCGCTTTAGGTAATCTAGTAAAATGCATAACAAATGTGAATATTAGTAAAAATACCGATTACATTTTAGGTCACAGCTTCATAATGTCTAAAACTGGCAGCAGAATATTGTCCTTGGGCGGTTACACTTATTTCAAACGTTATGCAACTGCAATTAAAACACGATGGTGCTGTTCCAAGAAATTAAGTAGAAACTGTAAAGCGCATGTCACAACACTTACGCGTAACGATGAGCTTCTAGTGACAAACGGATCCCACACGCACTGAACTATCATTAAATTTATTGGAGTTTTCTAAATGTAATTGAGTAGGTATCTTAACTGTAAGTAAGTTTTTCAACGAGTACTACTATAATATACGTATTAAGTTACATTTTTGAACTTATTCATAGTCACTGTAATAATTATTATACGCACAGAGTTGTTATAGTTTATTAGAACTTAATCATTAGCCAAACTATAAGGTTTTTTAAATAAAAAAATTCAAAATTCGTGCAAAAGGTCTTATTTACAAACGTATTTTAGCGTTTGCTTAGTGTGGGCTATGACATTCCAAATTTCAGCCCAATCCTTCCAGTTGTTTGTGCTGGGCGTTGATAGATCACTATATCAGTCAGTCAATCAGTCAGTCAGTCAGTCACCTTTGAGTTTTATATATATAGATTACAGAATTAGCGGAAAAACGTCACATTTTCCAGCGACGAGACAAAAAAAGACGTTGCATAGGATGTAACTAAAAATTAAGAAAACATTTAGTCAGCACAGAAGCGGCAAAGAAATCTAGACAAGTCATAACTTACTGTTTACAATGTGATAAAAATATGAGCTTATCGTGTTTTAATGAAAATCACTTTCCTTAGATTTTAGTTAAGGCGTAAATTTTATTTTAACGTAAAAATACTAATTCTTTTAATTTTGAATTTTAGCTTATAACTGACTGCAAAAAAGAGATTCCCGATTCGATGAAAATTTCTTTACATTGAAATAAAAGTTTATTCATGACATTGATAAACAATTGTGTGGTTGTAACATTGTCATCATCATAATGATCATCATATAAGCCTGTGTCCACCCACTGCTGAGTATAGGCCTCACCTGCAACGCGACACACAGTACGATCTCCAGCCTGTCGAATCCATAACAGTGTAACCGTTAGTAAAAGTCGAATAAATTTAACAAGTAACAAGTGGCGCCACTATAATATTTTGTACACTTTTAGTTTTTAAATCTTTTTTATGTGTCTCAATAATTTTTAAAACACAAATTTGAGTTTAGTGTATCCGATCCCAAAATGTATGTTTAATTTCAGAAGTTGCGGGAAAACATCACATTTTCCTGCGAGGTGACAAAAAACGACGTTGTGTGATATGCTACAACAAATTAAGACAAAAACTGACTAGCACAGAAGCTTTTAAGAGAACAAAACAAATCATAACTTACTGTTCAATTTTTTTTCAATTTCAAAAAGTCTTTATTTCACATAAGTAATTTACAATTAAAATATGCTAGTGTACATTAGATATAGTTATGAACTAGTTTCCTAACATGTTTTGACATGGAATTCGGAGCGTTTTCGAGTTGGAATACCACTCATATAAAACTTTTAGCGATGAGAATACTGATAATTAAACATTGAGAGGTTGAATTTAACACTAATATCGTGATACTTACATAAGTACATATTTCCATTATGCAAGCTTTAGCACAGCATTACATTTTGACAACATTGGATATAAGATATAACAAAAGAAGGCTAATTATAATTAAACAGCCAAAAAGTGGGTAGAAACTAACTAGGTAGTTGGAAGTGTAGGTAACATTCACTGCAAGCAACAGGGGCCGTCGTGTAGGTACTCACGCACACAAGCACGGCCGACCGGCCAGCGCACTGCGACCCGATACCACAGGTAACAGGGGCGAGATTGCCGTGTACGCGGCTCGCGCTCGCTCGACTCGACCGAGCTCGCGGCGCACGAGTGACGTCAACGCGCGGTCTATTCATCGCGGATTAATATGAAATGGTGAGGTAACCGATACGTTTTGTACGTATCGATAAACTTGAGATCTTTCATTCGAGTTTTACATAGGTTTTGTATTAATTTATTTTTGTTATTAGGGTTTGTTAATAAGTAAAACTTTTCTGATAATTTGTAAATATACACATCTAAGGTAGGATAGTGTATTTGTAAATGTAGTTTAGTTAAGTTAGTTCGGAACGGTACTGTTCGCAATGTGATAAAAATATGTGTTTATCATGTTTTAACGAAAAACACTATTCTTAGATTCTAGGTAATTTGGCCAAAATGACATTTTTAAGAAATACTAATAATGAAGTTTTCAATATATGTATATAAAAAATACCTAAATACTGGATGTATCGGTCACAGTAACAAGTAGGCAACCTGGCATAAAAGAAAATATTAACCACGGCGTTATGGTCCCATCTCATTATAACGAGTACACTCACCTACATTTTATTATTTTATTGTATTGTTGGAAGTAGTGTATTTAGTTTTTTCCTTATTTTTCTGTATTAACTGCACCTCAATATGGAATCTGTTTTTTTCTCTATATAAAGAGATTGATTTATTTAATTATTATAATGAGGGCGATTCGATATCATTGAACTAAATAAATAAATCTGCAACACATTGGTCTCGAACGTTCTTACAATGAGCACGTCTCGTTTCAGACATAGCTCGGTTCGTGCTGTCGGTTCGCGGGAAGACTCAAATCAAGTTGGGCCCCTACACATACTCCAAGAGGAAGGTGAAAGGACGCACCACGCAATGGCAGTGTTCTTGTAGACGCAACAGATGCAAAGCTCTGATAACCACTAGAGACTCTAAGATAGTGAAGGCTACAACGAACCACACTCATCCGCCTGGGAGGCACAAACAGAATCGACCGCGTCTTAACGATGCACGGGAGAATCTGTCTGTTAGTTAACCGGATCAAATAGTTTCTTCTGTTTCATCTTAGCTATATTATGAAATTTGAAATCAGATTTCTAAGTTAGTGTTTCGCTATTGTGTTCCTAAAATTGTTGTTTAGTTTCTTTTGTCAATCATCGCGTTAATTGTTGATATCATTGATAAGATAAAAGATAAGATAAAAAATCTTATCTTATCTTATCATTATTTCACGAATTAAGTTAATCATAATCATTTTCATAATTATTCATATTGAATTGACTTGAAATGCACTTCTTTTGACATCACATATTTGTTTATATACATATAACTGCATAAGATTATTAGTGAAGTAGCTTATTTTCGTCACCACCAACTGTGGGTAATATTGTCCGTCACTAAAACAACCAAATTTGAAATTAAATAAATCTTTATATCGATTGTAAGAGTGAAGTACTTAGTGGGAAGTTTATGTTATTATTATATGATACAAAGCTATTTTTAAGGTTTACATATTTTCATCACGTATTAAAATTAATTACTTCATCAACTTATGTTTGTTTAAAAAAATACTAGTTAAAGTTTTCGTTAAGTTTAGTGCAGTGTATTAAACTCAAATAAATAATTTAAAATTAATTAAATTTGTAAGTATTGTTTCACTATTCTTTTTGAAAATATGCGTGATTTTTTGGTTTAGAATAATACATAAGACATCACCTACTTAATTCTTTTTTATTATTATTTCTACACGTTTCGGTTGCATAGTACACACATTTCTTTGATATCTTTAATATTTTATACTTGTAATTTTAAAAGGTTTATCTATTGTGAGACATAAATTATACTATATGAACTGAGTATACAAACAAAACTTTTCTTTTTTATCTTAACATATCTATCTTAATCTCTATCAATCTATCTTAATATATATTATATCTGCATGTATTTCTTATTTCTACTACTTTTTATTGCAGGTATTTTATGGATCACTTCAACTCGGGGGCACCCAATGCTCGTCATGGATGGATATAAGTTTTCTAAAAATAATGTAACGGGATTTAAAACACGTTGGTTGTGCTCGGTAGCAAAATCTAACAGATGTACTGCGAAGGTTCTTACTATTGATAATATGGTCGTCAAAGCACATAACTTTCACAACCATATGCCCAATCATGAATCTGGGTATCCACCGCCCACATAAACAGCTTTTTGCTCTACGAGTGGATGGCAGTAGCTGGCGTCGTATAACATATGCTACTATTGAGACACTATGAGTGCTTCTTGTTAAAAAAACATAATTATCAGTGTTGCAAAGTTGAGAAATTTGTAATTTGCAAAACATGCGAAACCTAGACAAAATACCAGAACAAAATTATTTTTAAAATGCCTTAAAAATTTACTACAACTTGCCTGATGTTAATCAACGTTATACTCTACGATCTAGCGCGCTTGCCTAGAAGGAACCGGTATACTCTCACCTTGAAGACCGACAAATTATAGTTCAAGGGGAATAGAGATTCAGGCAAGGAGTTCCACAGTTTGCCTGTTCGCACGATGAAAGTCGAAGCAAAACGCTTGGTGCGAGTCTCTGGAACCTCAACTGTATAACTGTGCCTCCTTGCCATACCTCAACTCGTACCTCTTTTTTGTTGTAGTTATAAGTAATATGTTTAGTTTTTCTCCCTTGTTTTCATGTATAATAATACATGAAAACAAATGAATAATACTAGAATACTAGTAAATAAAGATAGCTCATAAAAGAAAAAAAAACGTTTTATCTGATGCCAAAATAAAATATTTGCACAGTAAAATATTTCATTAAACTGAATATAAATAAAAACATAACTAAATAAAGATGTGTTCATAATTGTTACTACTCTCGTTATCTCGTTCTTGGTGAAAAACATGGCTATTCCGCGAGGAAACGCGGCTAATGAACATAATATAACATAATATAAACCCAGATAATGAACACTTTAGCAAAAGGAGCAAAGGCCTGGATATTGAGTCAACATTGTATTAATAAATAAGGCTTCTTAGTAAATAAGACCACATATTACATAAAATATTTACATACTGAATAATTTCCTTATTCTTTCAGGTACCTCTTATAAGATCATAAAATCCTCCCGATCTGGAAATGACCTGATTTTATACAATGGCTATACATATGGTTTGAAAAATCAGAATAGATGGGTGTGCACCTCGTCAAAGTGTTTCGTTAGATTATACCTTAACAACGAAAATGAGGTTGTCAAAATATAGGCACCACATGGTCACAAGCCTGTCGACTTTATAACCACTAAAGATGGAGATTACATTCGAATATAACCTTGTTTAACCTTTCTTCCACTTATTAGTTTAATTTGATAAATAATCTTGAGTTTGGTTTGTAATTTTTCATTCGTTTTGGTAGAATTAAATAAACTTTTACGTATGCACTAATTAAATTTACAATTTATTTAACCTACATTGTCCTATTCCTATCTATGTATTTTTATAAGTTTCTGGCCTTTTCCTAAAATTTTGAATGAATGTATCAGCAGTTATTTTTATAAGAAAAAAAAGTTTTAATAATATATCAATGAATTTGTAAAGATTTTACACGAATAACTATTAGTTTTATATATGTACATATTTTAGTAAATTGTAATAAACATAACACTATACTGTTTTTATTTCTGTCATGGCACACTCAGCTATCATTAACTTTGCAATGACCATAACTATTAACAAAATATGGTTAATTACAGATGACTACGCGATTGTAAAATCGTCTCGAACCGGCAAATATTTGATTTTGCACGATAATTATACATATGGCTTAACGAACCGGAAGAGATGGGTGTGCACTACGGGGAATTGTTATGTGAGGCTACATTTTGACAAATGTGACAGGATTGTCAAGGTGGGAGGGACTCACAGTCACCCGCCTGTGAGATATGTAATATCCAAGACAGGAGAATACATTCGTATTTAAATCATACGTAATCAATGAAATGGAGAATGCATTCTTTATATTCAGTGACTTTATCTGTGAAGATGATAAGGACAGGATATTATTACATAATTCCTTTTTTTATTATTTAATTATTGGTTTGTTTATTCTGTTCATAAACATTTCATATTTTTCATGTCATATAAGTATGTAATTGTATGATTTGTAATTGTACTCTTGTAATTACCCAAAAAGTAAAAGTACATGATATTAAGTCAAGCTGTAATTAATTTGTTTTAATTTCATACATTGAACGTGAACTTAATTTATATACATTACAGTACCTATACCTTCAGCGTCCTCACCCTCGTCAGTATTTTCAAAAAGATTTTACAGAGGGGTCTAAATAGTAAAATCGAATTATGTTATTTATAGCAAGGTACAAAATCAATTTAATAAATATTTAAATATTTTTCTTCCAGGTTTACGGCAGTTCCTTGGCGAGTCTTCTTCTCAGCATCATAATCATCCAAGCTCACACGAGTATGCAGTAGTAAAATCTCGTAGGGGGAATGATTTAATATTATACCAAAATTTCAATTACGGTCGCAGCGGGAGGTATTGGGTTTGTACTTCTAAGTACTGCCGTGTAAGACTCGTGTTAGATGAAAAATCTAAAATTACTGGCCTAGTAGGTAGTCATGCACACAACCCAGTGCATTATACTAAGACAATATCAGGAGTATATGTTCGGGTCAATGATTAGCTAGAAACGTAATCGATTACTTAGAAAGTGTTTGATTTTGTTATGGAAAGAAAAAAAATTGACCTTTTTGTTTATATATTTGTGTCTTGAATTGTGTACTAAGCATACTGAGTACACAATTTATCGGGAAGACTGATAGTGATAGCAAGACACAGCGACATAATGTACCTTTACATATGTGATGATATATATTTTTATAGAAACTAGTAGCATTAGTGAAGAAACTCTTCTTTAACGTGTTAGAAATAAAGTTAGACGTAACTTACCTCTTAATAGACGGAATAAATTAATAATTCGTCAATTTGTATTTCATTTAAAAAATATGTTACTAACATTTTTATATGTTGTAATGGAACTAAAATAATGGAACGTTACAAGGATGTTATTAATTAAAATAAAATAAAAGGTAATTAAGTAAAATTACTAAAATCGTATTAGACGTTGAAGACAGCAACGGTCTTTTGAAAATTCATGTGCTTACCATTCTCAACGTTACATGATTAAATCGAACATAACACAAGGTTATTTTTCTCTCTTTTGCAGTTCATTCATATAAAGTAGTGAAATCAAGAACTCGCACCGACTTAATTCTATACAAAGGCTATACGTATGGATATATAAAGCGAGATAAAATATGGAGATGCTCAGCAAATAATTGTTATGCCTCTTTAAGTTTAAATTATTCTCTAGAAATAGTTAAGGAGTCGGGCTCGCATCATCATAATCCTGTCAATTATGTGGTGACAGAGAGCGGGCAGTATGTTCGCGTATAAATGTCATATTAGTATAAACCAGAAGCGCCCATAGCTCAGCTAGCGGAGGCGATCGCTGTTCGCACGATGAAAGTCGAAGAAAACGCTTGGTGCGAGTTTTTGAAACCTCAACTGTATAACTGTGCCTCCTTGCCGTACCTCTACTCGTACGATGGTGATGCATTGCCACCCAGCGTGGTAATGCGGCCAGTATGCTGGGCACGCTGCCCTCTAGTAGTAAGCTTTTTGTTGTAGTTATAAGTATTATAGGTATATTTAGTTTTTCTTTCCTAGTTTTCATGTATTATTCTAGTAAATAAAGATAGCTTATAAAATGAAAAAATATCTTTTATCTGATTCCAAAATAAAATGTTTGCACAGTAAAATATTTCATTAAACTGAATATAAATAAAAACATAACTAAATAAAGATGTGTTCATAATTGTTACTACTCTCGTTATCTCGTTCTTGGTGAAAAACATGGCTATTCCGCGAGGAAACGCGGCTACCCAGATAATGAACACTTTAGCAAAAGGAGCAAAGGCCGTAACATAACAACAATCGATTACGTAGAAACGTATTAGATTACTTAGAAAGTGTTTGATTTTGTTATGGAAAGAAAAAAAAATCCTTTTCTGTTTTTTTTGCCAATTTTATAAACTTTAATAACATACTTAATTCAATAATAATAAACAATATATACACATTTATAGACTAATAATACTAAAAAAGAGTATTTACATTTGAGCTAAATTTAAAACATCCACGTGTGGTATGGAGCCAAGAACGCTGGCTGCATTCCCACGCTGGATTGCTAAAGAAATCCTTTGCGCAAGGAACCAGCCAGCGTTCTTGTCTCGAGTGTGTCTTGAATTGTGTAAAGCATACTAAGTACACAATTTATCGGGAAGACTGATAGTGATAGCAACACACATAGCGAGATATGTATACATATGTCATGGTATATATTTTATATATAGTTCAAAGACAAAGTCAAATCATTTAAAGTGTAAATTGAGGGGTCTCTCCTTAACCGCCCTATTGTTAACAGTCGGTGCCGAGCTCGTTCGGGCAAGGAACAATGGTTTTATTTATCTTGTTATTTCATTTTAGAAAACCTTATCTACACGAGATCTAAGAGAGGTCGTCCTATCATGTTATTGGCAGGATTCCGGCTCTGCGTCAAGCGCCGTAACGGAGAGGTGGTTAACTGGCACTGTTCTTTTTTTTTAACTTGAACGGGTTTGCACTTGACCATAGTTTACCTGATAGCAAGTAAGGCTATGGCCTAAGATGGAGCGTGCTTACCCGATAAGAACCGATTCACTCTCGCTTTGAAGATCGCTGGATTATAGTGCGTGGGGAACAGAGAGCCAGGCAGGGAGTTCCACAACCTAGCGGTACGAACAATAAAGGTGGAAGCGTACCGTTTCGTGCGGGTCTTAGGAACTTCCACCATAAACCGGTGTCGTCCTGCCGTACCTCTACTCGTCCGGTGAAAGAAGGGCGCGGGCGGAATTAGTCCGTGCAATTCCGCGGCACACTCTCCCAAATGCAACCGATAGAAAACCGACAAACTGGCGACTTTGCGACGGTGTTCAAGACTTTGAAGTTTCGCTCGGCACAGTTTATTATTTACCAATGATCTTCTTGGCTCGACTCTCAATGGCCTCTAGTGCCTCAAGTTGGTACTTGGCTGATCCATCCCAAAGATGCGAACAGTACTCCATGCACGACCGAACTTGTGATACAAAGTAAGCAGCTGTTCCGGCTTGAAGTACTTTCGCACCTTCGAGAGGATACCCAACTTTTTGGCTGCAACTTCGGCTTTAGACTCAATGTGAGAGCCAAAATTAAGAGTAGGGGACAATGTAATACCAAGAAGATCAAGGCCATACTCACCATAACGCGGGTTGTAAGGCTCTGGCGGTCACCACCAACGGGTGTCTTGTTAGATCAAGACACCCGTACACACACACACCCATATACCGTCTAGTTACCCTCTACGAATGAGTAGGAATCTTTTTAAGGTTTAATTTCGTTAAGACCAGCATGCATAATTCAATTTGTTCTGGACCTTTAAATAAATGCATATCCAGTTCATTTAAGAACACATTCTGTTTTGTGTGCCATTTTAAAATAAATAAATAACAAGTAAGTAATGCATGACTCAAAAGATCTGTTTTGAAGGAATCTTGGTTATTATCTAGTAATATTTTGTCATTTTTGAAGATAGTCTAACCTTTAATAAAATTAAGAGTGATTTAGCTTCTTGTATCCTATCAATGTTAGTTATAGACTACTCCTTGTACTACTGATAGTACTTTACTCTGGATTGAGGTACACAAATTTAAAAACTACTATTATAGCACTTACTTGCTGGGTATTTTTTTAAATGCATCCAATGCAACTCGCAAATGAGAGTCATTAATATTTTTGTGATATTATAGAATATGTATTTTTTTATATTCTTTTACCATAGGTGTAGATAAAAATTGTAGATTTAATCATTTTGATTTTTTTAGTCACAATATTAAACAATTTAAATAAAACTATACGTTTGTTTGTAAATATTAAGGATTAAATACATCCTCATAAATTTAGGGAAAATATTATGGGGCCATAGCTTAGAAGAACACATACAAATAATACGCTGATAAAATATTTATATCGTTGACGCTTACCATCGTCCGTGACGATGGTAAGCGCCCCGATGGCCTCACACTGATTCCCTGGGAGCGGGGAAAAGCTCTTATATGGGACGCAACTTGCGTCGATACACTAGCTCCTTCTCGCCTCAGTGGAACAGTACAAGCGGCAGGAGCCGCGGCGGACGCAGCAGAAGAAGCCAAGCGGCGAAAATATACATCATTATCGACTGATTATATTTTCGTACCGCTTCGAAACTTTTGGTCCGTGGGTTTATCCCACGGACTAAGTCTTTTATAAAAAAATTAAATAAAATGTTGATTGACATCACTAGAGACAAGAACGCTGGCTGGTTCCTTGCGCAAAGGATTTCTATAGCAATCCAGCGTGGGATGGAATGCAGCCAGCGTTCTTGGCTTCATACCACATGTAGATTGTTTAAATTTAGTTTAGATGTAAATACTCTTTTTTAGTTCTATTAGTGTTAATATATGTAAATATTTTTTCTTATTATTGAATAAAATTGTTAAGTATAGACCTTTATATCGTCCACTAACATATATTATTTATACACTTCCAGGGCTTTCGCGAGACTTACAAAACCTACCTGATTACCTCGATAGCACAAAATGGCGGAGTTTGTCGGAAATCAAGCGTCATCAGGCATCTTATCTATTGTGGCAGCTAGCTTCGTATCAAAGAAAATATTAAATAATTTCCTAACTCTTCAACGACCAGCAGAGTGTTTCACAAATTACAAGTTTACACTCGGAAACGAAAAGCCACAATCAAAGACGTCGAAACTGACATACATTCATATTTAAACCAATGACAGTCCTTCGCCAATCGTAGAAACTTCACGTGCTTCAACGATTGGCCTTTTGCTTCCGAGTAAAAACTTTCTGAATTTGTGAGATACTCTGCCTGCCGTACAGAGCCTTTAAAGAAATAAGTTGTGGTGGACATATTTATTTGTATATAACAAATAATAGTTAACACGCAAGAGCTTTTGCTAAGATCTTAGATATTAATTCAGATGATTCTAAAAATTACCGTTTGATTCTCATTCTTATCTTATACGGTGACGACGAATATGGACAAACTTAATACCCACTTGCATTAAGATTTTTAAACACATTTAGCGTCTAAACTACCTAGTGAAAATGGCTAAATGTATTAATAAGTCGTTAGGTGAGCTTAAGAACTGTCTTGTTAGTATGGAAAATTCATTAGTTTTAGTTTCTTACAATGACATTCCTGATTGAATTTTTCGTCCAATGTACAAGTAAAATAATTATTATGTGAAAGTGTATAGCAATAGTGGTTTTGTATATAAACTTTGTAATACGGACGTTTTTTGATAATTCTTCGAAGTTTATGTAATGGCACCATTATTAGAATATGTATTTTATGTAGAATTTTTATATTTGATTTGGTTAGGTAATTGGTAATTACATGTTATTTTCTTTCTATTTCAGATCTGATTTCGGCGCAACATTTTTACTGGGTCAAATAATTTTCAAATTAAATTTACATATAAAACTGTGGGGTGACTGACGAATCCAAAGAAGTAAAGGCTAAACTGATGAACCAAAACTTATATATATGTAGGTCATTTGCATAACATAAGTTATCCCGAAACTTTTAGCTAAATAAAATTGGAGTTTCAGATTTGGGTGGTCTGTGGTTCAAATGCTCTCAATAGTCCCTGGATACCCCGCGAATCCAGTATAATAATGTCTTCAGGATGGTGTTGAAACTTTCTGATTTTGTAGAACTTCCAACATGTTCGAGCAAAACGACACCGACGGCTTTAATGCTCTCATTAGGAAGAAGGTGGCGTCGCTAGTGCGGGGGCTGCGAGGGAGTGACAACATCATCTTGAAAGCTGTAGCGGCAGACACGCATGCGCCTGTACTGAGACATTTCGTGCGGACTATGATTCCGCAAAGAATGCCTGCTAAGTACTTGACGTATTAAATAATGTTACTTCTTGTTAATTATACTAACCCTAGCCTGTAAGAATAGTTATTTGTTACTAACAATCTATGGATCACTTTGTAGTCCGAAAGAAATAATTTAGAATTTGAATTTGAAATATTTAAAGTACGTGAACAGCATCGCGAGAGAAAGTCATTTTGCTAGGATTTTTAATAAACGTTTTGAACAGATTCACATTATTCTAAAAAGTAGTTCTTACTTGTAAGTTAAATTTACCGACTTACGTAGTTTCCTGCTGCTCATCAGATGTTGCTACGAAAAGACGTAGCAAAGCGTATCATGTCTACGTTGGCTGGTTTACCTGTAAAATAGCTAATACACGATATATTTAAATAACTTAAACTTAGTTCTATTATTAATTAGTTTTCATGTTTATATTATGTTTATGTTATGTTGATAACAATAAATTGTAACGTATGTATAATTGCATATATTAATTATGATATCACTTATTTCCAGATCCTCTGAGTAATGAGCGTGTAGCAGAGGTTCTAAAAAGCGAGTCAAGTTCTGAAACCAGTGAAGATGATGATGATGAAAATGATATGTTAGATTTATTATTATTGATTTGAAATCGGTTACTTTGCAAACTATTGTCATTTCCTGGGCGTACCCTGATTAATATGGCGTTGCTACTGCTATGTGTTTATCTTGAAATAACTTCACTAGAAATGTACTAAAATAATTGTCAGTAATAAGAGTTGGGTAAAGCGATGTGCAACAACTAGTTTTATTAATAAAAGATTTGAGATTTGATGTGCTTTTTTATCGGAACCCGTATCATTTTTATATGGAATGAAATTTACTCTTAGTTTAAATAATAATTATGTAAAAACATCTATTCTTATCAGCTTAATTTATCTTCTTGTTCGTTGTTTACTACTCTGTAGATACTTCTGCGAATAGTGATGGAAATGTCTAAATAAACCTGTATGCTATTTTTGCTAATATTTTTTATCAGTTTCAGGGCTTTGCGTGATTGTTCTCCCAGATTTGGATTCTTTGATAGAACTGGAAAATGGAACTGATATACCTTCTATCTAACATTTTTTTTTAACATTGAAGTACAATCTAGTCGATAATTTACAAAACTCTCCAGGGGCCTTTGAAATGGCTAAATTACTGCTGTTAAAAATCAAACAGGCCGGCCCTACACTTAAATGTGTAATGAAGTTTTATAATCCATACAAATAGGTATAAGCCATTATTTCAAAAGAATAATGGAGTTTATTAAGTATACAGTCAAACTCTAATTTTAAGGAAATTGTGTGTTTAATATTACGTAATCGTAGCTGTATGTTACAAGCTAAATTTACAATTAAATTAATGCATTTATTTACATAGCTTACCAATTTTTGGTAAGTTCCTATTATTAGTCATTTTATGTTGACCAAATTAGGCTTCGTGCTTATTTAAGTAGCTAAGTTATTGAGTTATTTTTATACATGTAAACACGACATTATAATGAAATTAACCACTTTTTTTACATACGTTCGTGTTTAATTATTCCTTGTCATATTTAGACTTATCGTACAAATAACGAGAATTCTAATTACCTACAAAGTTTTATTTAATAAACACCAGTTTTACACATACTATTTAGGGTTACAAGTAACTCACGCAAAACTTTTAAAAGCAATTTTGCTCCACCAAAAGCAGGACCGTTTCATTCCTGTCATCTGTTCAATTTTGTTCTACATCTTATAGACAGTCACTAAAACAAACCTGGTTCTTGTCCACAGATCGTCCCATATTCTGCACGTCCAAGATCGGCGCCAAGCTGATGAAGCTGCGTGGGTACTGGTACACTCGCCACTCGGTGTGCTCGTCCAAGGTGAAGTGGCTGTGTGCCGACAGCCGCGTCATGCACTGCCACGCCATGGTCGTCACCATCGGACACACCATGGTGGACCGACAGAACAGGCATACGCACTCGCCTTGTAGATAAAAGTTTCAAGTTATTGCTGTTGTGGTATCTTAATGTCATATTCTCTATTAGATATCAAAGTCATTCAACACGGAGGACGTCAAGTCGTTGTCACAGCGGGTTTAAACATTTTCCACAATACAATGAGAACAACAGAAACACTCAGAACAATGGGTAAAAAAGTCTTCGTGTATCATAGTAATAATACTGACCGGAGTGAACCTATCAACATCAACATCGGAGATCGCCATCCTCACCCGAACTCACATTCAGTAGCAAGGGAGGCAAACATTACTTAATATGTTATCAAAACTAGAATTTTCTTGCCAGATTAGCAGAACCGTATGTAAATTTTTAAATATGGCAATGACTATGACACTGCGATACCGTACCTTATTAATTATTGATAGTTACCTAAGTTTTGCGTATCTATTTGTTCCGTGATAATATACATATAAATAATACATTCTTAAATATACAGAGTTCTTTGGAAAGGTCCTATTCAATGGATAACCGATCGACATACCTACTTAGAGTAATATAAACTTAACTTACAAAGAACTTTAAGTCTCGCTTGCACAAAATTTCTTAAACTCATATAACTATAAAACTTTATACATCTTAGACTACAGTGGTGGTTAACAATAGGCAGGCTGTAGTCAAACGTAAGCCTATTTCGTGATAAAAAAACTAAGTAGCAAAATTCTACCAAGTAAAATGACAAATGAGTTTAGAAGTTGTCGTGCAAGTTGTTTTTTAACATTGGATAATAATAACTCAACTCTTTATAAATAACTCTGTATGAATACGATACTGTGTTGTGTAATGGCTCAATATTGGAATTGTTGATCTCTGAAAATTATATTTCCTAACTCTTTAATATGAGTATTAAAATAAGATGCTGTCCATTAGTTTGTCCTTTAAAGTGAAGTCACAGGAGTAAAACCGTATTTTTTAACAACACACTAAAAATACATTTAAAATTGTGTTGTTGTTGTTTAAAAAAACTTAATAAGTAATATACATATCTGGTATTTTTTATTCATTATATGTTGTTTCACAATTCCATAGTACAGAATACAGAGTACAAGCCGTAGGTATTATTTACCATCAGGCAAACTATGGTCAAGTGCTCATCCGTTTCAGCTATATTATTTTTTACATAATTTCCCTCTGTGTCGTCGCCATAAGGTCATTTGTAATTTAGTCTAAGTGTAAAATTGTAACGTTTATTAATATAAGTTAAAAGGAAAATTACTTATGTATGTCTGTGTAATTTAAATTCATATTCTGTTATCGTCATTATATCTCTAGAAGAGCGATTTGTTTATGTTAAGATAAGTTTTTGTTTTCCAAATAAGCATAACAATAGCGCAGAGAAGTAAATTTCAGTCTTTCGTACTACGCTGAAATATGTGAGGTGAAATTGTTAGTAAAATATCTAATGTTATGCTTAAATATAAGTTGCCATTTTACTTTTCACCTTCTCGTTACTTGATCTCAGTTATTTAAGATGCGTGTTTTAATATTTTGAAAAAGTTAACCAAACTTGGTTGAAAAGTTGTCATTCATGCACGATAATGTAAAAACCGGCCAAGTGCGAGTCGGACTCGCGCACCGAGGGTTCCGTACAAACCTGCAAGGTTAAATATTTTGTGATGTAACTAAAAATTTATGGTTTTCGTAATTTTTCCTTTATCTATGCTATAAGACGTTGCTTCGTACCAAATTTCAATATTCTGAGTTCACGGGAAGCACCCTGTAGGTTTTGATTCCCTTGCAAGTGTCGAAAATTTGCGGCATAAATGGCTGTATCTTTTGATTGCGTTGGCTTAGAAGTTTGATTTTTTCACAGCTTCAAGGGACAGTAGACCTGAGTAATTGATATAAATTTCAGCTTCATACCTCTACGCGTTCCTGAGAAAAAGGGTCTTGACAGACGGACGGACGGACGGACAGACGGACAACAAAGTGATCCTATAAGGGTTCCGTTTTTTCCTTTTGAGGTACGGAACCCTAAAAATTAACACATTAAAAAAAAACGTTTTCTCCATTTCAAAGTAGAATTAATAAATATTATTCATCTAGATATTTCTCATTCACCGATATAGTTTAATTAAAAAAAAACCTTTTTACCCTTTCTGGTAGGTAGGTACCTAGTTCATTTGTGTTTGTGAGGTTAAGTTTCATATTCTGTAATAATTTGTATATTCCTAAGCACATTCAGAATGTACAACTAAAGTTACATACTTTACATACCGAGTTACTGGTAACGAACACAAAGTCTAAGGATTTTTTTTAAGTTTTGTTCTACGGCTTTTGAGAATCCGGAGTAAAAATATCTTTTGCTAATTTTTTTTTTTTTTACGTGTGATAGGTTTCCGTTTGACTACAGCCTGCCTGATGTTAAGCATTGCTGCAGCCTAGGGTGTAACACGTTTACCTAGAAGATACCTATTAACTCTAGATTTGAAAACCCCTGGATTGTAGTTCGCAGGAAACACAATTTCCAAAAGCAATCGAGAATTAATTGTTGATTTTAACTCAAACTTTTATTGGAAAATGAGCGAAAATAATCACGACCGGCAGGATTCGAACCTGCGTGTTTCTGCTAAGTTTTGTAAGGTTATACGTTAGTTTACAGTATACCTTGTATATAAGATATAGTCAGTATACTTAGTAATCATAATTGCTGTGAAATTGAATCAACGTTATCTACATATGTGTGCCTTTAGTTTGATTAAGACTACTTACTTTAAGGTCGTTTTGTGTAAATACAATTTCACGTTAATAGTATTTTCATTTATTTGAATTCCTTCATTAATATATTTATACCTTATACTGCTAAAATAGTCAGGGTATTTTATTATTAATATTAAAAATGAAATCAATTCACTTTATCAAAATCTCATTTATTTATTCAAGTTCATGAGTACATACAATAAGTGCACAATGTCTTATAAAAATATATATAACAGTATGGATAAAATAAATTCATTAATTTATATATTATAATTACGAATCACCATTATTCATAATTTAATGTCTTCGAGGTTAGAGTTCTTGAAAATCTCGAGAATTTCACGGAGTGCAAACATAAGTTGTAAGATCGTAAGGCATCAATGTTTGTAACATAATAACTAAATAATTTCAATTGATTACACTTGGTATTGCTATGTCCTTAAAACTCAGTATGCCTTTCCAGGTAAGTTTCCTTCAAGAGTTTGCGCAGTATGTGGTGACAAGCCAGCTGGCTTGAACTACGGAGTGTTCAGCTGCGAGCCTTGCAGGAATTTCTTCCGGCGAGCGAAGGGAAACGCAGTGGAGTACGAATGTGGATACGAATCTAGCTGCATTATAGATATGAAGACGCGGCGCAAGTGCCGATATTGTAGGTACTACAAGTGTATTAGGGTGGGGATGACTATTTAAAACAAAAGAGGTAAGTAATTACACAAAACATCCAATTGGATGTTTTTCTAATGCATGTATTCTATTCAGTAAAGATAATTTTGGCAATCACTGCAATAATTGTAAGAAACATGTATTTTTGTATTTAGTGTAAGTACCTACATGAAATATTTACTTATTCTCTTGTTTCTTTATCGAATTAAAATGATTTCATTTTTATATTGTCTTTTATTTCACGTGACATTATATTAGTCCGTCTGTTGTCCGCTAAGACTAAGTCTAGGCTATTTGTTAGCGAAAAAAGGTAAAACACTCCTTGCTTCGGATTAATAAATATTTCGATATATGTATTTACTCTTTTATTTGAGTCTCATACTAATTTAGTTTATTAAAAACTACGCCTGATGTATAGAACTTGTACTATAATAGTACAGACGGTATTGTTTACTACTACTATTTATAATTTGCGTTTTTAGCGAAGGCGTCGGAAGACTGCCCAGTGTGCGGCGACCGAGTGTCCGGCATACATTATGGAGTCTTCACGTGTGAGTCCTGCAAGTCTTTCTTCCGAAGAACTGAGCGAGACTGCAGAGCAGGGGACTACAAATGCTTCTACTCAAATAATTGCCCTATAACTATATATACGCGATCTAAATGCCGATATTGTAGGTACGTTAAATGTATAATGGCCGGGATGAAACAAAAGAAACATTAACCAATTTTTATACAGTTTTACAAAAAAACATTTTTTATTATGATCGACAAGTGATGGCGGCATTAATTCTGTTACTGGTGATAATAGCTCTATGTCAGCCTTTGGATACGTGGCTAGAAGGAATATCGTGTTTGCAAAGTGTTTGTGTAGATAACTTTTATAATATTTAGTACGGCTTCTTCTTTTTATCGAATTAGAGTGGGCAACTTTGATGTCGAGAGTTTATCAAGCCGCCCTAAGGTCCTCTGAAGTGGCTTAACGACTGCCATACTAGACAGGTATACTTTGTTAAAAAAATACAAAACTGTTCTCTTTGCAGTGCAGTAAAGACAGTGAGTACACTTATCTAGATATAAAATCTTTTTTTATATTTTATCGGGTGTTCTTCGTGAAAAAATATTTTATGATACGTTATTTACTGAAGCGTTCAACATTGTCCAATAAAATCTAAAATATGAGATGAACTTCAATGATTGCTGTTCATTAGACTTTCAAAATTACTAACATTACCGTACCACTGATCAGATTTGGCCGGGTACTATATTTTATGCATATCATGGATAAACTATGACAAAAAACCTTTTTTATAAAATATAAAATATTCTATTTAATATATTACAAATGTAACCAATCCTGAGTAAATATTTGATTTTAAAACTTGAACTTTAGTAAAATTATATATGTTACAATGTTTGCTTGAACTAAATATAAAAACTAAATAATAATGTTTGAATGATCTAATGGCACTGAGTATACAAAACAGCTCTAGTTGAATGTTGTTTACATACAAATTACACAGATTAAAAATGTTTTATTGCCAGTTTTCACACATAGTTGACAACGTCTTCTTTTGGATTATTTCGTAGCAGTAACAACATTATTTTCTTTTTTTGAGTTGAAGTTCATGGAGTAGCTTTACATATCTTTTTTTCGCTTTCTGAAGATTTTCTTTATATACATATAGGTACGGACTGAGGACAGCGTCTCCGTTTGAGAGATTGTGATGAAAATACAGGTTAAGATACTGCTAGGGTAGAAAACAAGAAGCATTTATTAGCAAACTACAAATTCAATGTCGAGTTTTCTTAGGAATTTAAGTTAGATAGCTGATTTAATAAAAATAAATAACTAGTGAGAAAATTGATGGTGGCACCGCGCAAACGGTTGGTAACTCAACTGTATATGATAAGTAAAATAATAAAATTGTTTGGAGTATGTCTATTTGTGGGTTGAAAAATAAGAAAGAACGAGTTACATATAAAAACTTCTCACATCAACTCTCCAACTTTGAAAATTATATAATTACATATTTTGTTTTCAAATATTGGTATATTATTGTGAAGGTATTTTTATTATTTTACATAAGGGTTTTATTAAAATAAAAATATTGAATAATAAAGTTTTCTATTTGACATTGATTGTGACATGAAACTCCTTATTTGTACTCTTGTTTTTTATTGTGTGTCTATTTTATGTTTCATGTTACAATAAAATTATTTTATTCTTATTCTTATTATTAAAATAATATTTTATAAAGACGCAAACATACTAAGTTTAGTTTCTAATCAAGATTAAGTAGGTTTTTATGATTGATGACTTTTATATAATTGGTTAAGAGTTATGTTTTAGTAAGTCACACCTTGGGTTCTTGGTATATATTGAATAAAAAACAATATTTGAAGTATAAGGCATTTTTATTTCATGCTTATGTAAACAATTGTATTAGCTCCCTATCCTCTTAGCTCATATCCTATTTTTCCTCTTTGCATATTTTACAACATGTCAAATATATTCTTATTGCCTCTTTCGATACGTTACAATATTTGGTTTTCAATTCTTCATCCATCTTCCCCGCATGTTTCAGTATCAAGTGCATCGTGTGAAATACGCTGACGAAAAACTGACAGCAAATGGATCGCACAATCATGTACTATCTGTATTTAATATTCCGTAGTCCGTAACCAATGATAATGATAATGATACAATAGCTAATAAACTAATTTTGCCAAAATGTACGCACGCCAGGTTCGTAGTCTAACGTGTGCGTGTGTTGCAGACGTGCAGTTCATCCCGACGGAGAAGGGCAAGTACATCCTGGTGCTGCGCGGGTTCACGTACTCGCAGGTGGGGGGGAGGTTCTTCTACTGCTCGTCCAAGCACATGGGGTGCCGCGCGCGCGTGCGCATGCTGGCCGGCAAGCTGGTGCCGTCGGGCGACGCGCACAACCACGCGCCTCCGTCACACGCGCGCTGCGGCAACGGCGCCTTCGTGCAGCTGCGGCCGCGCGCGCTGCTGCCCGCGCTGCCCGCGCCGCTCGCCGCGCTGACGCCCGCCGCGCTGGCGCTGCACGCGCTCAACTTCCCCCGCATCATGCCCAAGACGGACCTCTGGTCCCGACTACCCGTGCCTCAACTCAAAAAAGACTCGTAACTTTCACACATCTCAATTTGTATGGAATCAACGAGCGAGCGACTCGTTAATATTTCAGTTGGCAGCTATGATATTAAGGGTTAGGCACACCGATGTGATTATTGACATAATATTTGTAGTCAGTATTAATATATCTCCCTTCCTTGAAGACTTCAGGTAGAAAACAGGAAGACGCAAATTTGTGCGTTACGTTTAATTTAGTTTATAAATCAATTTTTTAAAGTAAACAATGCTTTTTTTACGTTCTCTGCTTAAATGGATACGGTGGTACACTAGAAACCTGCATCTGATATGGCGGATTTCAATGCTACTGCAGTATAAAATATAACCACGAACATTGTCTAAAGTGCATATGATTCACAATATGGCAAATCCATGTACCTGGCAGGCTATTTTTTGTAGTATGTAGGTAATACCAGAGACTATACCGCCTCTCCTAGGACCTGAAATCTCGACATGAAAGAGCTTAAGACACTGAAACAGTTGAGCGTGCCATGTTGAATGCTAGTAACCGTGGCACCATCACATCACATCAGTTGTAGTCAAGCGTGAGCCTATCTAATGTAAAAAAAAAGAACTAGCAATAAGTCCAACACAATTATGTTTAAAACAATGTTAAAATGTTTCTTACATTTGTTGTTCGATCTCTAAAACGTATATTAGTTTTAAGCTTCGCTTGTGGTGATAAATGATTCAACGCGATACGTAATTCGGTGATATTTTCAGCTAGGCAATAATCGTAAGCCTTATTTTATTATGTTATAGTTTTACTTAAGATGTTGTTTCCTAAATATTTTAGTTGTAAATAAAATCCTAAATCCTATTTTATTATAGATGCATATCTACATGAATTATATCTGCTTAATTAGCATTGTTGTTTTTTAATACATGCTTAGAATATAAGTTAGCTAGAAAATTTATGTTGTAAGTTCAAAAAATTTTGCCAGCGGTAGCTTTTCCAATATATGTTTATAAGTAAAGTAAGTAAGTAACTATACTTACTTATTTTTTTCACATATCTTTCATTTTGTTTGTGCAAGACTGCCAAAATCGCCTTAAAACTTATTTCGTATAAAATAGAAAAACGTATACTAATACTACAAAATTTTATGTTTTTTTATTTTTAGATGTTGCGTTTATCGATCGCGAGGTTGACGGAAAATATTACAGAACTTTACTGTACCAAGGCCACCGATACCACATCAACTACCAGAACCGTAAGCGAATCTCGTGGAAGTGCAACAAAACTAAATGTAATGCACGAGTCACCACCTACAACGATGAAGTCATGTGCACCAAACACGAGCATGCGCATGTGTAGACGCGACATTTTACATATTGTATACTATACATCTGAATGTAATTTTACTATGTACTTGCACCTTGAGGTAAAAAAAAATATGTACACTATTAAGGCAAACATGTAAACAGTTACTTACTTAGGGCAGCCTGGTCGTTCATACAAACTGTGTAATTACTACACAATAGCGCTAAAATATAGGAAGGAGTCAATAAAAATATTTCATGTAGTTTATGTATTTTATTTCTTCATTCATCCTACCTACGGCAAACATACAAGTGACATATTTAAAAGCTCAGCATTAGTATGTACATAATTATTTGGTATACTAGGAACAGGTGTGTTTTACCAACAGTTACTAACGAGCACACAACTTTCAGGCGTGGTCAAGCGGTTGTCGAGCAATGGCCGCGTGCAGCTGTGTCTGGGAGAGTACCGCTTCTGCCGCTGCAACCCCTACGACGCCGGGCCGCGGCTCCGCTGGCGCTGCACCCGCCAGGCCAGGGGCTGCCGCGCCAAGATCCTCACCTACGATGGCGCCATCCTCAAACATGTGGACACACATAACCACTGATTGTATTCTAGTACACCAGTACTTGTACATGTAGTCGCACCATGACATTTGTTTATCTGTTCTACTACTTTTTGTTATTTTCTTCTTATTTGTATAGATGTGTACGTCCTTCCAGCAAGGTGTTCCACTACATGAAGCTCGCGAACTGTACACCTTTGAAATAATTTAGTACAACTTTGATTTATTATGATAAAATTTTTATATCAAGAAGTTAAGAAACAAAATTTAAGATTTTTTTTATTAAAATGTCTGTAGTAGTCAAACAATGATTTTTGTATATCTAATGTCAATTTCAATGATTGGATTTTTAAATACCGTAATACATCAAAATGGCAAAATAATCAACCTTGCTGGAAGTGACCAATTTAGATAAAATATCTTAAGAACATGGGGATTTCTTTGTTACAGGTACTTAAAATAATAGTTATCACACATATGCTTAATGACAACTTCCTGTAATGAAACAGCCAGAATGAAATACTTACCACTAAAACTGCGCACAGTACATTCTAAAACGAACATATTTGTTAGGTAATAGGTGAATAAATTGGTAAACTTTGGTTTTGATTCCAGATGGAGTTGGATAAGGTGACACAACACTAACCTCGTGGACTCAAGAAAAGGAATTACCTAAACAAAAACTGAAGGTTCATTGTGAAGGATATGAATCCTATGAGATAGACCAATTTGATATTTTTATCTACTAATTCAATGTTTATTTTAGTAAAAAAAACCCTGATATGTATAAATATAAAGAGAAATGTAATAAAATGAAATCTCCTGTTTCACAAAGCTTTTGTACAAAGCTCGACAAAGATTTTGTAATCGCTTTGAAGCTTTGTTAGTATATCGGTAAGTGTTCTTGTACGCATAGATCTCCAAAAGATTGGTGTGATGTTGATCGATGTTGCTATGTGTACAAAACTGTTAAGGTGACTAAGAAGGTTGCACTTGCAGTGTGTCGGCCGGACGCGATACAGTTCGTGACGACCAAGTTTGGCAACCCCACCATCCTGTGGGGCAAGTATCGGTTCATCAAGAAGCTGGCGCGGCGGAGCAAGACGTGGTGGGAGTGCACCGCCAGGAAGTCAGCGCACTGCCGCTGCATCGCGGTCACCGTCGACAACAGGCTCGTCAAACTCAACGGCTGGCATAATCACTAACTTGCTGTTGGAGGGGACAGGTTTACAATCAAATGTCTTCAACACATCTTTGCAATTTGAGTGTGATTCGTTCTCACTGATTGAAGAATTGAAACGCTATTGAATGACAGATTCTTGCAAAAGCTGTGCTTTCGCTTTTGTCTTTTGTTAGAACGAAAAACACCAAAGACGTGAAAAACACGAGGTCGCACAATACGAAGGTTTTTGTATGGCGCCGGTATTTTGCTAGATACATTCCAAAATACAAAATATTAGTAGTCAATGAAATCCCAATAGGGCAAAATTTTGAATTGACTTGGTGGTTCTTAATAATAATAATTTATTGTAAATGTAGTTATCGAGTATTTCTAAGATTGTACATTATGTCCGGTAGGAAGTAAATATATAATATGTGTATGCGCTGTTTTGAATTGAAAACATAAATGTTCATAAAATAATAATCGCGTCTTAGTTGTTTTATTAATACAGCTTTAAAGGCAGACTGGATTGACTTCAAAATTTACTGGTTCATCAGAAATAAGTAACCTAATAATATACCTACAGAAAGTGGTTTTGGAAAAGATGTTATTCGTTTCTACCTATTTATGTTCCTTACTTCGACATGTGCTATCATCGCTTACATTGATATGCGGAACTCAGGGATTTGTGTAAACATTAGGTAAAAAGTGGGTAAACATATTTATTTTGTTCAGAGCCGAAGTTCGACCTGTCCCAGCGCGGCAACCTGGTGATCCAGATCGGCGAGTGGCGCTTCAACAAGCACGCGTGCTGGGGCTCCAAGGTGCGCTGGACCTGCATCAAGAAGAAGAACGGCTGCAACGCAGCCATCACCACCGTCAACGATATCATCGTCAAGACGCTCGGGAAACATAACCACTAGCGCGAGCAGATATCTATGAGATCTGTTTCAACTATGATAACTTTCCATATAGAGCATACAGTTCAGAGTTATGTATAGAATTGGAAGAGGTCAATCGCAAATTCTTATTTGAAAAATGATTTTCAACTTAGTAAAATCAATGTGAAAAGGAGAATAATCATAAGTAATAAATTTTAAACGTTGAATACAAAAATCAAGACGCGGCTGCCAACCTTATAGATGTATTTACAATGTTCCGATGCTATAATTAGTTGTGAGTATAACTATTCACATGACTTTTATGTAATCCTGTCAATTGTTACCATGAATATTTAATTGCCAGAAAAACTAATTTGCTTATCATCGGGTTAAATTTCTCAGTGATAACTTGGCCAATAGTAACCATTGGCTTGCTGAAATTCAGTTGATTATGATGAGAAACAAATAAATAAACAAACTATGTAAAAATGAGGATTTCAGCACATCTGTAGTTCATGTTATAGTTAAATTAAGACCCTAAATTTCAGAGAGTACAGTCTCGTTAGTAAGATATAATAAATTAGTTTTTAATATTAAAAATGTTACATTTAAATTGTTACTATGTTTATTGAAATTACGAATCATTAACTTGTCTTGACGTTCTTTATTCTATTGTTCGTTGTGAAATGGGTTTCTGGCGATTTGTTGACTCAATGACGACAATCTCGAAATAATTGGCTATTATTCTTAGTTTCTTGTATTGATCTGATTTTAGTATTTCTTATTTGTATTTTTCTAAGAAAGGTTCCTGTGAATGCGTTCTTAGATTGTTATGTATTAGACACACATATTTAATAATTTTAATTAGGAACTAGGATTAGTGCCCAACGTATCTTGGTAGTTCTGTAATGTTCTGTATGTTTATTACCTTTATTTTTTGTAATTTCTTAACTATTGAGATCTTTATCCAATAAAGTGAATAAAAAAGTATGTAAAGCTTTCAATAGCTGCAAACACCTCAAAAGTAATTTGTAATTGGGAACAGTATTTCCCATAGTTGGTACTGACAGATGTTAACTTTCCAGATCTGAACCCTACGTTCGCTCGGTCGCAGCGCGGGAACCCCGTCATCATGATCGGTCAGTACCGCTTCAACCGCGTCAATAAGTACGGGAACCGCATCCGGTGGGTTTGCGTGAAGGCCAAGGCGGGGTGCCGCGCCTCCCTCCACACCCTGGACAACGCCATCGTGCGCGTGTGGGGCTTCCACGACCCCCTGGCGCACACCAGCGCCAACCGGTACCTCTCCTAGATCACGCTGCCATTGCTACGCGAGCAATGTTCTAAGCAATTATGTTTATTGGTAAAAGTCAAGGTTATGTAAAATTTACATAGAACATTATTAAGTAAGAGATTTTATTTCTATCGGTTTTTTGCTTAATTTGATGTTTTGAGGTATTTTTTACAAGATGTGCCTCTAGAAATTTAGTATTTTTAATGTATTGACACCGGACGTTCAAGTATTTCTACGTATGATTATCTGTAAATATATGCTGAGTGTTTGCCGTTTCGGAATCTCCTAAATCATGACAAAAAGGTGCTTCATCACATTTCAATGTATAGAGCATGCAACATCTTAGAGTACAGCGGTGGTTATCATCAGGCAGGCTGCAGTCAAACGTTGGCCTATTCCGTGCAAAAAAAATGTCGCGAGAAAAATAAGAAGATAAGAATCGCGAGTTGAAGCTCGGACACGTATCAGATGAGATGAGAGAATGTTGTAACAAGTACATTATTTAGTGTTTAAGCTAGCAATGTATCGGGGGCGGTAATATAAGTGTTACAAACTAGTAGCTGAGTTATGACTTCAGTAGCAAACGAGTGATGACTTCAACTTGAATGTTGCCTACATTAGCTGAACTATGTGCACTTACTGAAGTTACACTAACATAAATATTACTTACGTTTTGGTGGTGGACAAATAGCTTCCATTCAATCAGTTTTATCATAATCATGAGTCATGTTTATTTTGAATATTTTACTATGCAATTAATATTATATTCTCTCAATAAAATTAGTTTTACTATTTATGGTTTCAGTGGTGTTCCATTTACCTCCCGCGACATATTTTTACCTAATCGATAGTAGTTATTGACGATGATCCGCGATGAATGCTGAAGGTGTTCAAAGGTCTGTCAGTTGTCATTAATAATAGTTATTAAATCACTATTGATCAATAGTTAGCAAGTTTGGCAAATTAAGTGATCTCATTTCCATTGTAGTACAAGTATGCTCCAAATTGTACCACAATTTCTCCTTTGTCACTTGCACCGCAGGTGATCTAGTGTTGAAAACTATTAAAAAACAAAACATTAGGTAAACATCATTTGTTGATTCTAGTGAATGATTACATACTAGTAAGAGTGATGTGTAGTGATCATTGCAGGTTCCGTATGGTTCCGCAAGTACGCCACTAGTCGGGGCACGGTGATGCTGGCGGCGGGCGGGCACAGGTTCACGAAGGACAAGTCCCGGGGCGCGAGCGTGCGCTGGCAGTGCTCCCTGCGCTCGCGCACGCGCTGCCGAGCATACGTGGCCACGTGCGGCGCGCGCGTGCTGCGGTACAGCCTCCACCACAACCACCCCAGTCAGTGACCGGGAGCAACCTGCACAGAGCCTGCAAGGCGGGCCCAGTGCACTGAGCCGCATACACTACTGTGGTGGCAGACTGAAATTAAACTTAAACCTGTTTACAAATGCCAGTTAGAGCTTTAGGGAATAAGACTTATGTGATTACAGCGATATTTCCAAGAACATGATGCTATAAACCGTCCATTCCATAAAACAATTAGCATTGTAAAACTTTTTAAATTTCTTATTTTTATTATATACTCAAAGAATATAAATGTTGTTTAGAAATATTCTAATTAGGGTACAATTTAATTCCAATATATTTTTATTGATTAGCAGGTACTTACTTTCAATTCCATTCTGCGCTTAATTCCGTTAAAATATGTTACTATTTAGGCGTCATAGAAATATAGCTATTCCATGCCCGTAACTAAATAATGTTTATCTAAAAAGTAATTTTCATTTTATTGCCATTTTATTTGATCTCTATTTTTGCGTGATATAGATAATGATATTTAGAACATTTTCAACTTGCAGTTCTTCTATATCAGACGGATCGTGGTTCGTGGATCCTAGTGTTGCAAGGGTACCGTTTCTGCAAGAGCTACTACCGACCTTCAGGCGTGGTCCGGTGGCGATGTAACACTAAGACCAGCACCCGATGCCCAGCTTCCATCACAACATACAATGGAGTCGTCATACACCTCTCTAACGCACATAACCACAGAGCTGTCCCGTGGCCTCCGAACAGTAAGAGCATGCGGTTCGTCACTGCGCTCGAGGTGCGCCTCGGCAGGCTGAGGAAACAAGGAGCAGAGCTGGTCATCGATCCTTGCTGAAAGTGAGACAAGTCGTCAAGTCATAGATTCTTAATAAAATTGTGAACGTGATAGTGTCAGAGACACAAAGTGGAATGATGAAGATAGATTTTGCGGTGCGTGATTGAGTGAGACAAATCAAAATAGAGCATCAAATGTCGCTATTTACGTATTTATTAATTTTGTTATTTATTTTATATGCCAAAGACGATTGATGTGTTGTTGAGATCTCAAACAGAATTTCTAGTCATAATGTGATTGATTTTATCTTTCCAATAAAAGATAGATATGCTTAGCTGTACAAACGTAAACGAAACGGCACTAGAGGCCATTGAGAGTCGAGCCAAGAAGATCATTGGTAATAATAAACTGTGCCGAGCAAAACTTCAAAGTCTTGAACACCGTCGCAAAGTCGCCAGTTTGTCGGTTTTCTATCGGTTGCATTTCGGAGAGTGTGCCGCGGAATTGCACGGACTAATTCCGCCCGCGCCCTTCTTTCACCGGACGAGTAGAGGTATGGCAGGACGACACCGGTTTATGGTGGAAGTTCCTAAGACCCGCACGAAACGGTACGCTTCCACCTTTATTGTTCGTACCGCTAGGTTGTGGAACTCCCTGCCTGGCTCTCTGTTCCCCACGCACTATAATCCAGCGATCTTCAAAGCGAGAGTGAATCGGTTCTTATCGGGTAAGCACGCTCCATCTTAGGCCATAGCCTTACTTGCTATCAGGTAAACTATGGTCAAGTGCAAACCCGTTCAAGTTAAAAAAAAAAAAAAAAAAAAAAAAAAAAAAAAAAAAAAACGTACGTTTTTTTTAATTTGTTGTTTGCTTAGATTGCTATTTGTAATTGACGGCTGTTGATAAATCTATATCATGGGATGGTTTAACAATTCCCAACACTAGATTTGACTACTTTCATACGATAAGAAATAGGTACTTCTAAATTTTCTCTGAGTGCATTATTCAAAATCAAAATCTAAAATATTTATTTACTTACCATGAAAACATTAAACACATATTATGTGCACTAATGGATAAAATATGGAAGACTTATTAAGGTTACTGATTATTTTAAATAAACAACAGCATGCAGCGTTAATTTTTTTACGTGGGATAAGCTTATGTTTAACTACAGCCTGCCTGATGGAATTAATTTAACCATAGCCTTGTGACTAAATAGTTATGTCAAACGCGTTGAATTTATCACGCGCCGAGTGCAATACTGGTGGACCCCAAACTAAGCAGAAGCCTGTATCTTGGACATCCTTACATTTGTTTTTCTAATAACTGATGATCGCGTTTTCATGTACCTACTACATGTTTTTTTTAACAAGAATGTTAGTATTCGTACAATGTTATTTACTGAAGGAAAACAAAAGACACAATAATATATCTCCAAAATTATAACCCTTTTCTGACTATCGCACATTTTTCTTTCGACTTACTATATAACTTTAATCTGTCGTTGTCATATATTTTTGTGTATATTGACGTATTGTTATTGTAGTATCGGTGCTGACGACGGGGCGTGGCACCACCATGTTGGTGCACGGCTGCTACAAGCTGTGCAAGGCGTACATGATGGGACGCAAGACTCGCTGGCAGTGCACCACGCGCTCCAGGACCAAGTGTACCGCATACGTCATCACTTACGACAATAACACCATCTTACGCGCGCGACTCATACATAATCATAATGGCTAGTTCTTATATTCATCACTTATGAGATAATTGTCGAGGGGAAACGAAAGGCTGGTAAGAGCCAACGGAAGACCAGCGCTGATTGCTTCCAGTAATCATCGTAATGCTGAGTTGGGGCAGACTTAATTATTTTATATGTACATATGTGTGTTTATTTAGAAAATCTGTCTTAATAAGTGTTTTTCTATTTCTATTTAGATCTATTTCAAGTAAAAAGACAGAGAAGGTAAAAAAAATAGTGAAAAACAGGCAGGAATTTTTAAATTTCGATTTTTAGACCCATGGAGAAACAAGGCTGAATAAATGTAATAAAATATTGTTGTTTACCATTTTGTTACCAACTTTCAAATAATAGGTTGCTGGATTACCTACTATTTACGTGTTAGATTGACATCAGATTGAATTTTTTGCATATAATTTGTGCGTTTATTACATATTTGTTACAAGTTATCAATTTTATTTTATTTCCTCAGTTAATTTTCAGGAACTCTAATAAGGAACGAAATAATGTAGCTTTTAAATTAGTTTCATGTTTAGCTACTTCTAAATTCTGTTGCTGGTTTAATACTTAATTGTGTACATGTTCTGTTATATGAACAGAGCATCTTTCTTTTTATTTTGTGTTACTTTATGTTTGATTTTCACATACATAATATGGTCCATGCCTACAGGTGAATCTAATTTTTGCTTCAGCTTTGCTTATCTCACAGCGAGAACTTATGGCTGCGAAAATAATTCACCATTCGCAGAACCCTTTGAGTGGCATTTTTTTATCTCGGCGTCATACTTTCATTTTCTCTATGAAATGAAGAAGTTTTGATGATGCAGTTTGTCGCCGACACCATATACCTGCATATTAGGCAGTTTCATACTAATGAATAAATTTACTGACGTTCCAGAAGTGACTAGGATCAGAACAAAGCGAGGTACCCATATGCTGGTGGTAGCGGAGTACCGATTCTCCCAGTGCAGTGTGCCCAACATTGGCAACCGCATCCGCTGGCAGTGCTCGCTCAAAACCAGGACAAAGTGCACGGCTTCTATGGTCACCAAGGACAACGTGATACTGCGAGCCAAGCTTGAACATAACCACTAGTGAACAGTGAACGAGGCTTCTATGGAGATACTCTTCTAAGTGGAAAAAATAATAAACGTGCTTGTAGTGATGGAACGTTCAGATGCTGGCAACGTGACGGTGTTAAGAAGACACCAAATATATTCTCAATATCATATTCTCACTATAACATGTGATTAAGTCCGCAGGGTGCAGGAGCGATAGCAGCTAGTGGTCTTAGCACCATTTTATAATGAAACGGACTTCCGCGCCATATCTCAAGAAAATGGTTTTTATCATAAATATAATCATAACTTCATTTCCTAGTATATATTATGTTATTTTATGTAAATACAAAATCTATTTTTAACAAATGCTGCGTTGACCTTTATCTTACCAACAATAGGAATTCTTAATAATTATTATTAGCCTAGTAATGACAATCAAATCTAGTATATATATGTATATGTATGTACATCACATGTTTATTAATTCTATCCATTGTCAGTAGTAGACAATGATGAGCAATTATGGAAATAATTAAATATCTTCTGTTTATTAGAAGGTGTAAACGAGATCCAATCTGGTGTTTGCCATTCGAGAAGTCGACAAAACGTATAAGAACATCGCAATATTACAACGTCTTCCAAACATTCCCAAACGTGGAACAAGCAGAAAGGTTCTCGAGACACGAAGGTATATGATCGAGGCTCAAAATGAATAATACATTTACATAAGGCTGATGGCAATAAGGTACTTGCTACATAGGTACAGTCTGACTCAGTCACCGTGTGCCTCAATGAAAACAAACATTTACATCATAAGTGCGCGGGACAAGCCATGGTTTGCCACGGCTTGTCCCGCGCACTTAAAGAAATCAGCGACGAAGTTAACATCAGTTATTTCTCAAAATAAATGTATATCTTCGAAAAAAAGGTTTGCCTCGAAATAGCTAAATAGTCTACACGTTTTTAATTAATTATACTCAAAAGTAAATACACAGTTTTGTACAATAAATATTAGTCTATAAAAAAGATTGTTGGTCTGACGTCTCCGCCATGACATTTGTTGTAAAATCAGTAAAAACGAGTGTCTAGTGAGACTACTTTTTCGAGACAGGAAATGTAGGCTTTTTTATGAAACGGTCTTAATTTTTTCGTCTTATTGTAATACGTGTGATACGAACATTTGCTAAGCTTCTATATTTGCAGTATTGGCTTTGATCAAACCAATGACTTATTGTAAACCCCCTTTTATCTAATACATATAACAATTTCGTTATGTCTTTTATGAATTTCATTCCACAACAAAAAATACAGTATAAGGCTAATACAATAGTAGTGCATGTATGCACGTGTATTATTATATTTCTGATTTTATGTATTCCAAATTTTAATAAAGTTTAAATGTTTGTACGCCTGTTTGGGTGGATATGTGTGTTGTGATAATAAAATATAAAAGCTTGTTAAATTTAAATGCTTGTGTGTCTGTGAGGGTGGGTATGTGATGTTGTAATAATAAAAGATTGTTTAAAAAAGATGCTTAGGTATGTATGTATAAAACTATATTTTTATTATTTTACAGATGATACCCGCTATAGCATTATTTTTTTTCTAGGAAAGCTCCCAAAAACCCATGCTGAAAGGCAAAAAGCTTACATAGAGAGGCTAAAAAGGGAAAAGCCAAATAAATATGAGGAAATACGTATTAAACATTTGTTAAAAGTTAAAGAAAATATAAGAAAGAAAAATGAACTTCTGACAGAAGAAGAAAAAGAAAAGCTACGAGCAAAATGGAGACAAGCCAATGCTAAAAGAGCCGAACGAAAAAAAAAGCAGTACATACATCGGAAATAAGAAAAATAACTAAAAATAATACGACAATGCTAGAGGAAAGACTACAGAAGCTGACTGATAAAAAAACCCGATTAAAATGAAGAAATAAGAATTTGAGACAGGCCTGTAATCGTATGAAAAGGCTTATGAAGATACTGAAAAAACCATCACTTGAACAACAAACTAACAATGATGCTATTTCGGTAACAACTTCTGAAACTCAACAGTGTGACGATACACCATAAACGAAATATCCAAGATTTCTTTGAAAGAGAAGATGTAAGTAGTCCTAACGCGGGCAAAAAAGTGCAAAAAATACAGACCAGAAGGTGGTAAAGCGTCATTGCAAACTTTTTATCGTTTTTTTTTTTTTTTTAACATGAAATAGTCTTACGCTTGACTACAACTTGCCTAATGTTAAGCAACGTTATAGTCTACGATGTAGCGCGCTTGCCTAGAAGAAACCGGTTTACTCTCGACTTGAAGACCGACAAATTATAGTTCAAGGGGAATAGAGATTCGGTCAAGGAGTTCCACAGTTTGGCTGTTTCGATTCCGACGGTTCTCAGTAGTGAAACCAAGACTTCAAGAAAGGAATACTTGAGCTTGCATAAAGCATTACAATTTATCTTTCAAAGCAATATTGTTGAAAAGGCAAGGTTTGCTTCAGACATCTGACATTGATGAACTTATGAAAAATATCTCTTGCAGCTTTTAGATATATATATATATATATATATATATATATATAGATAGAATTTTGATAATGTGGATAACAACAACTTGGATGTTATAATAGAGAATAATACTGCAATAGAACATGAAAATATAAATAATTAAAATGAAAATAGATACTGACAAAGGCAAAGAAAAAACATGTAGTTATTATTCTTAAAGATGGAAAACATAGACACAAAAAATAAAGTAGTTTGTAAGGGACTTAAACCTCTATCGCTAAAAACTATATTCAAGCGCCACAGCAAATAGAAGCTAAACCAAAGTCTGAGAAACGGTTTATTAAATTTCAGCTTTTATAAGAATACGGAAGAAATTTATAAATCGCTAATGGATAGTGATTCAAATTAAAGTGTGTTTAAAATTTATAAATAAATCAATACTCTCTTGTTTTATTTAAAACCCCTTACAATAGGTGTAACTAAACACATTTAAGTCGTAAGCTTATCTACGTACAATAAATATATAAAAGGATAAATATAATAAAAAAACACTAAAACTTATTAAATTAAATAAATTATATTTTGCCATTGTATAACAAGGCTAATTTTACTATTTAGTTGCAGCCAACTACTATTTCGTTATGTATATTATTTTGAAAAATACTCATATATAGTAACTTCCAGCGTTAAATATAATAAAGTTGGGAATGACTGGTTAAATATGATGTTTATCGAAGCTCCTTCCTGTATTTTGCTGTACATAATATATTTAAGTGTACTGTGCTGTATGTATATATGGCAGCAGGAGGTAGGTGGGTAGCTGGTAAAGATATTTAGGGTGATCCACTTTTGACTCTTCTGTTTCGTAGATGGAATCGATCTAACCTGGTGTGTTAATATACCACGAAATAAGAAACGAACAAATTGGTTCAACTTAACCAAAAAATTCAAAAACGCTAAAGAGGCTGAAGCGTTTGTGAAAAATTAAGGTATATGGTCAAGAAAAAAAAAACTGATACGGCTGATGGCACCAAAATATTTTATCGCTGCAACATGGTCAAGAAAAAGGGACCACAGTGCGCGTCAAATATGTACATGTTACATGATGCGTGCTCTGGCGCTGTATTTATGTATCACAATGAAAACGAGCACACTCATCAGAGCTTGCCCCGCGCCGGCAAGGGGATCAGCGAGGAGGTCAAGGAGATAGTGGACCAAATGTTACAACAAAAACTGAAGCAGAGAAATATAATGCGACTTTTAACCCAGATGACCGACATAACAGTGCCGACAAAAATACAACTAAATAATTATATAGCACTTCATAAACGTAGAGCCGATATAACTGTCACTGAAGCTATCATACAAGACTTACAAAAATCAAAGTTATGCTTATTCTAGTAAGAATAGTTAAGTGTATCGAAATTTAAAAAATATTTAAATAATAAAGAAAATATTTTTTTATTTTCTGTACCATGTCAAAACATTGGTACGTTGGGTTTAGGGGCAGAAGATTTGTTAAGCCAATTAAAGAATATTATAATAATCAAATACAAGATAATTTCCTGACTATAGTTGACTAATTTAATTTGAATCAAGGGTGGCAAGTTGATGTGCTGTATTTTACTTTCTGAATATGTCGGTTTTCTTTTTTTTTTTTTTTTCTTAATAATTCTTAATAAATAAAATATGCTAGTGCAGTGTTTTTAATGTATTGTTGAGATAACGTTTTTTGTTTGGTTGTAGAAAGTGATTCGATATTTTGAATAAAGTCTGTGGTCGGATGTCTTTCAGATAGTGACTCAGATTATTTGTGGAGCGACCAGAAAAACAAATCCAAGCGGGGAGAAGGGAAAATATATAAATATATTACTACATTTTCTAATGCCGAAGAAGCGGATGATTTCCTGAGAGCGGAAGGTACTTGGGCGGCCATTTCTACACACAGAACTGGAGAAGGTACCAAAAAGTACTATCGCTGCAACCAAGTAAAGTATCGGGGGCCCCAGTGTGCATCCTCGCTGTATCTGCTGTATGTAGGTAGTTCACAGGCCGTGCAGCTGTACCGCAGTGAAGCAGGGCACGACCACCAACTCATCCAGCGCGCCCAAAAGAAAACAGGCTTAAGTACGGTGCTCAAGGACGAGATCAAAAAATTATATGCTCTAAAACATAAACCAAAGTATATAATGAAACAGTTAAGCCAAATGCAAGGAGTTAAGTTACCTACGAAACGACAGCTAAACAATTATTTATACGAACTTCGCCGGAGAGAGGTTAAGGTCATTATTGAAATGACATTGAAGGAGATAGAGAGTGATATGCGAGATCTTTAAACAAAATAAACAAGTTGGGTTCGTTATTCGTCGACTATATAGTTTCGCTTCTGTACTTACTAATACTTGTATTATTTTTCTTTTATTCTGTGCTAATACTATGATATGATCTAGAATTTTTCAAAATTTATATTTACCATTACGCTCTAAATTTCACCCTACAAGGGCTTGTAGATGTACATAATGTCCCAAACTCTACGAATTAGTTTTAGGAAATTGGTACCGTAACAGGATGATAAATTTATCCACGAAAGTGTTTTGCGCTTCCGGGAGCATAGTTTATTGTGCAGTATATATCCGACATGTAGGTACATATTAGGCAGGGCTATTATGTTAATACATTGTACATTTTACTCAAAGATTGTATTTTCCTGTTTTAATGTGTTATGTGTAATAGACATGCTTAAAAATGTCTATTACACATTGTGTAATAGACATTTTTAAGCAACAGTCGAATGAGGCATTTGAAATAAATCTATACGATACAGTTTTACGTAAATGTATTTTATCTTAACTGTTTTTATACTAAGCTATGAGGATGGACATAAAATTGAGCCAAGAACTTTTACAACATGTGTTGTGTGCATAGCAGCAGTAATCGGTGGTCTGGCTGGGAGGGTTGATGGCAGTTATGAGTACGTTTTAAATACTAATATCTGTCGTCTGTTCTTTAGATAGCGAGTCTGAATCCGATGCACCGTGGAGCTATGCATCAGAACACGCGGACGCGTCAAAAGGCAAGAGGGAAGCACGCTATTATAATTATAACTTCTTCCAAAAATTTGAAAATGCAGAAGAAGCAGAGAAATTCTTGAAAAATGAAGCCTTATGGTCTAAAGTGAAAACAAGACACACAGCTGAAGGCACGAAAATACATTTCCGTTGTAATTTGGTAAAAAAACTCGGACCGCAGTGCGCGGCCAAGATGTACATGTTACACGCGGCGCACTCTGACGCAGTCATTATGTACCTCAACGACAGCGAGCACACCCACCAGAACATTCCTGCCTCCAAGAAGGGGTTCAGTAAAGAGATGAAGGAAATTATAGACAAAATGTTCGATCAGAATTTACAAACGAAACAAATACAGCGTCGTATTAGCCATATGAAAGGTTTGATAGTGCCCACGAAGAATCAAGTAAATAATTATAGAGCTTATTATCGACGTAAATCCGGCAGAACCGATTAGTTACACTTACTTAACCGAGGATAATATGATTAGTTCGTGAAATATTCCATCATAAATACTTTGCGGTAAAAGACAGATTTTCAAAAATACTTAATCAACTAACTCACTCTTAGGTGAAGGTGAAAAAAATCCACGCCACGTGACAATGATTTCAAAGTTTTACCTATGATAAAGAAATGTCAATGTTAAAGCTTAAATTATCTGGTCCACTAAAACCGCTTCGCATTTTGACTAAGAGAGACTTGCCTCTCTCAGTCACAATACGTAGCAATTTTAGTACGTCACATATAAGATGAGAAATGCACTTACTGTTGCTTAATATTTTGTTGCCAATATTCGTAGTGGAGAATAAACATGGTATTGGTGGGATTTTATTTTGTTGTTTACGAGTGGAGGGTTGGTTTTATCATAATCTCATTCTATAACACGTAGACATTATTCATATTATGTTATAAATTCATGTAATAGTGGTCTCAATTTATTAAATGAATAATTGAAGGTATATCTCAAACGTTTCGTTAATGCTTTATAATACTGACGCAAGTGTTTAAAAAATAACGAAGCATTTCGAAGTAAAAATTAAATAACCTAAATTTAAAAACAACATTAGTTAATAACTTTTAGTATACTTTTGTAATATAGGTAAGCACACGCCATTATTGTTTACGATTACATAATTATATTAAATTATTAGATAAACATTATGTTTAGATATAAAAATATATTTATTGTGTCGAATTTTTAATACTTCCGCGTCATAATGACTGTAAACTGTTTTTTTAAATTGGTTAATGTTTTAATAGTTATTATATTACGTTCAAGAATAAATATTCTACAATTTAGAATTAATTAAATATTCATGCGAAATTTATTCATTCTAGGACACGAAAGATAATAGACACCACTATATAATCGATCCAATTGATCCACGATTACGCAATAAAATAACGCGAGATTGATATAATTAAGTTGGTAGTAAATGTAGTACATGATAAAATGATATGAACTGATTATGTAATGTAACATTGTTTTATTTGTTCAGATGATTCAGATCCGACGTGGGTGTGGCCGTGTGAAGCCTCCACTGCCAGGAAGAGGGAGTCCAAATGTTATAATTTCGTTATGAAATTCGAGAACATCAAAGAAGCGGAAGATTTCCTGCAAAGAGAACGTATTTGGTCATATTTCTATGCACATAAAACGGAGTTGGGCACTAAAAGATACTATCGGTGCAATCTGGTGAAGAAACGTGGACCACAGTGTGCGGCCAATATATATTTTCTCTACGAAGCTAACTCAGAGGCAGTACTTCTGTACAAGACGGACACCGACCACGACCACCAGCTCATACAGAGTGCAAAGAAGCACGGACTCAGCAAGGAGACTAAGGAAGAAATAAACAAGCTGGTGGGCTTGAAACTAAAACCGAAAGATATGCTCCGCCACTTGGGTCAGATCCCAGGCATCGATGTCCCGACCAGAGTGCAGCTAACTAACTACTTAGCGGAGCACCGACGTAAATCCATCATGGCTCTCACTCAGATCAAACTCAAAGAGATCAAAAATGATTTACAAGAACATTTCAATGCCCCAACCTCTAAAGATGAAACATGATTTGGTACCTATGTTTATTATGGTCTTACTCTTACTAGAAAATTTAGAAATTAAGGCTTAGTATTATACAAGCTTTTTATGTGCAAGGGTGTCGTTCGTTATTGTCAGTTGCAAAATAAGTATGTTGCAATCTATGCACGTCACATAGTTGTAGTTTTTATTAAAACTTAAATTAATTCTATGATCTTCTATTATAATCTTATTGTTCACTTAGTAATCATGTGTTTTAAATGTAGACTAATTAAACAATCAGACTTGACTAATCGAGTTTCACTGTAGAGCCGCCAACAAGATTTGGAATAAGATTGTATTTACTACCCGTCATTCATAATAGTGACTGATTTCGTAGTCACTCAGTAAAGATCTCTTATGAACAAGTAAACAACTTTTATTCTATAATTAACAGTTTCTAATATGTTTTGTTGCACAGGTCTCCGGTTCGAGGTGACTAAATCTGGTAACGCCGTGATGGTGCTGGGTCGGTACCGGTACAACCGAGTGACCAAGTGCAAGGGGCCCAGGTACCGCTGGACCTGCGTCAAGTACTCCAATGGCTGCAGAGCTACCGTCATCACCATGGCGCACAGGATCGTCAACTTCTTGCATTCACACTGCCACTAGATCACCTATCGCTTCTTTCTCTATAATAGTTGTCCATTTCTGAACAGATGCTACCTCCTACTCTATTTCACCATGACTGTATATTTATACTATTCAATCTGCGACTCTGATTAGATACATAATATTAATGCTACAACGGGAAAAATATTTGAAAACATTGTAAATAACGAATACATTTTATAAAGGACATGGATCCTTTAATTTAAGTATCTAATTGTGGAGTGGATTACACTATAATTTTAATGGCTTCTTTGAGCAGTTTTTTCTTTTTTAACGAAGGCAATGTTGTTCTTATAACAAAATTTATAAAAGTTAGTACATAAGTTTGATTTTAAGCGAGGAGTTTTTAAGGCAATATTGTTAATAATATATAAATTGAATTATTTATTATACTAAGGGTATTGATGTTAAAATTTTCTGTTTTATATTTTTACAATTTCATTTATTTGTGTTATGATTATGATAAAATATTTAGAAAGGTTCCTATCAACTTTGTACTCAGATACTTTCGATATACAAATTACGATTTCTTGATACTTTTGTTTTATTATTTTTGTCACTTGATTTTTTTACACTCTACAACATTGATCTTGTCAGGGGCATATTTTTTATTAGACCAGAAAACTTCGTTCCCATTAGTGAGCAGATTTTTCATAGGCAAGTGTGCTATATCGTAGACTACAGTGAACATCAGACTGGTGGCTTTCGAAAGTATGTCAACATTTTTTTAGTAAAATATACACCAATCAATTGTCATCACATCACAGAAAACTGCATCAAAATCTGAGTAGTCGTTTTGGAAATATAGGTAAAATCGGTTTGCATAAACTTTATCAGTTTGAGGGTTAATTGGTTTTTCTCAAAAAGTACTGGACCGAATGAGCAAAATGGAACCATCTCGAAAACAATAACCATGGAATAAAAACAAATTATTGGAATCTGTTCATAAATAATGTAGTAATCGCGTAGCTGAAAGTTCTTTTGTGGGTGTTATTCACAAAAAAAACCTTTCAGTAGACTTGATAACTTCCTTTTTTGAAGTCGGTTAAAAATCTATTTAATGATTCCCATTCCAGGGTCAAAGTTCGAGTACACACGGAGCGGTAACCCGGTGCTGGTGGTGGGCGGATGGCGCTACAACCGCGTGCTGACGTGCCAGGGCTCCAAGGTGCGCTGGACGTGCGTGCGCTACTCCCGCGGCTGCCGCTCCAGCATCATCACGCTGGACAACTCGATCATACTGCACAGGGATCAGCATAACCACTGATGTACTAGCTCAATATGAGGGGGTCGAAGTCAGTTCCAAATAAATAGTAATCTATAAATGGATGTTCCAGGACAGCGCCATCTAGCCCCACACGAAGCATACGCTTAGGTATATCATGGGATATAATAATACTTTTTATGTAAATATTTACTTATTATACAACCAGACTCGACACGAATAATTATAGGTTTTTAATAATATATAATACAACCCAGTTTAAAAAATACAGGTGGTATTTGATGTTATTTCAGATCAGACTTCTGAGTTGATTGCTAAGAAAGCATTTTCTTATTTCAAATTATTTCTGGTCAATGTTAATTACGGTTTATTATACCGTACCTATTTACCTAATACAGTGTGAATATAAATTAAAGACAATAAAAGGATTAGCTGGCAAATTAATTACAATGGGAAATTGATTTGAATTGTTCGCTATTTTTGTTATTAATTTATCTACGCTATTTTACTACACTACTACATTTAGTTATTTTGTAGAGTTAAGTTTCAAACATGACTTTAAAGTTAAATATTTTATTATTTTTCTCTCTGACTGTTGAGAAAAACTCGATCACATGAACATGTTCTTTTTTCTATGAACTAAAGTCGAACTCAACTGCATATTTGTATTTATGGTGGCCTTACATCTGATTAGTGTTTATGAACACAGAATTAACACAGAACAGAAATATAAAAACTTAAATTTCTGTGTTCTGAACGAATGAAGATACGTTACTGAAATCTATATCAGATAATCTGGGCCATCAACAATATTTTATATAAACGCTTAAAAAAAGACAATATATATATATATATATATATATATATATATATATATAGGTATATATATTATTTGTTCCTTTTACAATGCCAGTGTTTTCCAAGACACGTAAAGGAAAGCCTATGATACTATACAATACAATACAATACAATATAACTTTATTGCACACCAAAAATAAATAACAATATGCAATGAACTTAAACTATAAATGAATGCACAAGCGGGCGGCCTTATCACCTTGAGTGATCTCTTCCAGGCAACCTTAGCAAGAAAACGGTGACAGAAATCAGTTTGGTCGGTGGCGTACAAATAAATAAATAATACTTAAAAATAATAAAACCTATAACTAAACAGAGAAAATAAAAGAAAATCAATCTAATTTACAATGTTACAAATAATAATATTAATAAACTATGAACACACACATTTAACACCAATAAACGCGATTGACATTTTACAACGTAGAGATATAATGGCTGTATACCATACTCTGGAAAATCCGTCAGAGATTTAGCCTTCCTGATATTTAAAGGCAGGTCATTCCAGAGTAAGAGAGCTTTAATTGTGAAGGAGGATTTATAGAACAGATTGGAGTGGTTGAATTTAGGATATTGTAGGATGAGAGTACGTGAAAGATGAAGGGATGAAGAGTGAGTTTCACTCACAAAGGAGAAACGTTCTTTTAAGTATAAATGAGTGGAAGGAATAAATAGGACTTTGTAGAGCAGGGACAGCAGATGAGTCTTACGACGAAGACGGATAGGTAACCATTTGAGCTTTTTGCGAAATTCGGAAATGTGGTCATATTTACGCAAGCCAAATATGAACCTAATAAAGAAATTTTGGAGACGCTCGAGCTTATCGAGCTGCTCTTCGGTTAGGTCAGGATAACAAGCGTCAGCGTAATCTAAAATAGGATGTAGCAGAGACTGAACAAGCGAACAACAACAACAACAACTAAATTTAGATTTGGCAATAAGCTTTTTGCGTCGAAGAGTACGAATCTCATCGGTGAGCCATGGTGCAGGAGCATGTTTCATTTTAACTGCTCGTATAGGAGCATGTACGTCGTACAAACATGTCAAAATGCGGTTAAAATTTGGAATTTTGTCATCTACATATATTAATGGCTTCTTCAACAGCTGACCAATCCAAAGCTGACGCATCTTTGCGTAGATCTTCAACCTTCATCCTACCAAAACTGCGCTGAAGGAATATTTTAGCCTAGGCTTTGGGCAAACGAACCTTATAAGAAAGAAATATAGAATCAAGGTGCGAAATAAGATCAGCCGCACACTGGCCGTGCTTCTGGACGTGCTGAGGGAAAGAAACTAGAATGAGATCAAGAAGAGAGGGGGCAAAATTAGGCGGGTTATGTGTAGCATTCAAAGGTAAGATGGAAAGATTGCACGCCGCAGCTAGATTCAACAGGTTTCTGGTTCTATGATCTTGTTTCAGCAGGCATGTGTTAAAATCTCCCATCACAATAGTATGCTCAAAAGTAATTCATATATCTACGAGGAGATCCTCTAGCGAAGAAAAATAATTAACGTTACTATCGTGAGGGTAATAGACTCCAAGAAGAATTTTTGAATGATGAAGAACGGCTTCGATGAAAAGATGTTCACCGGCATTAGTAGGAGGTGGCTGCGCTGACATACTTACAATAGTGAAAGGAATATACGAACGTAGGTAAATAGCAACACCGCCACCTATCTGGCCGATCCTATCATTTCTTATCAGTTGAAAACCAGGCAAAGAAACACAAGTAGAAGGGATATTTGGTTTCAACCAAGACTCGGATACTAAAATAGCATGTATATTAGGATTGAAGAAAGACGCTTGCATCTCAGTGATGTGTGCCATAATACTCTGAGCGTTGATGTGAAGGACATTAAAATTTTTAGGAACATCTGAAATAAAGGATTCTATAGATTTTAACAAAGTTGGTATACTACCTACTAAAACTATCAAGGCTATCAGTAGCAGACAAACATGATTCATATTCGGGGCCATCATTGTCACTATCAGAGGACATTCGAGTACCTACATATGAGATGGTGTTAAATAAAGTACTTATGTAACTAATTAAGTATGATAAAAAAAATACAATATTATAGGTCAAACTTATCTACAATTACTACTAAAAGAGTAGTTTACAGATAAGTCAGCTACCTGCCTACTTATTATATTTATTTATCAAATTCAAATTCAAAATCTTTATTGGATTCAGAAAACTTACAGCTAGGTACTATTTATAAATACATATAAAAAAAACAAAACATATTATTACTAAACATATTCATAAAATAGAGAAACTTATCATATCAGGTGTATAAAGTGCTTAGCTCTTAACTATGTTGTACAAAATTAAGCGATGGTTTATTGCGACACAAAACTAAATCTGATTATCATATTACAAGACTACTTATTTACTAACTGTATAAACCTAATCTACGAAATACCTACTACGCAAAGGACAAAATATTCACAAATGTATCATTGATATTTACAAAACTTGACTATTAACTCTTATAGGTACGCATGCTAAGGTAAAAACAATATATGTATATATTTCTAAGTAAAGTGTTACAAAGTAGTACATATAACTATTCAAAATCAATTTCATACATAGAAATAACATTAATTAAGTTATGGCTAAATAGTTTGTATACACAGAAAAAAAAAAGATGCCTGACAATTCGTGACGACTATGACTTTTTAATATCAAAAATGTTGAACTGTCACTGTCAGTATGTATAAGACAAGAAAAGTTGGTGATTGTAAAAATAAATTATTAATAATTACAAGAAAAATTTTGGATGTTGTGAAACCGTAAACTACCTCAGCAAATTACATACCCAAGAGAAAATCACAGGAATGACTATGGTACTTCACTTTTTGGCTACTCTTCTCTTCAGTGTCTGGTTTCTTCAGGTTTCCTTTGCGGCGGTTTTCGGCTTAGAAGGCGCACCCTCCTTCGCTTCAATAGCCGCTAAATCTGCGCTGGCGTTCACTCGATGGCGAGTTCCATCTGACCCAAGGACAAAGATATTTCCCTCCCTCGTCCAACATTTCGAGACGCCGAAACGCTGGCGAGCCGCGACAAAAACATCATGACGCGGCTTCGTAAGGAATTCGGACAGCGTTACGCCGAACCCTTGAGGCACGTCTTTGTTGCCCAAATTTTGTCGCGGAGGCTGATATCCCGTAGCTTGAATAGTACAGGCCTAGGCCTATCATTGGCAGCTCGCCCCATACGATGACACCTGCTGACGTCGGACACAGTGAAACCAGGCATTTTAAAACGCTCTACAATAGCCTTTGCAACCACTTTACAAGTATCTTCTTTTTCAGTTTCTGGGAGTCCGTGAAGCAGCAGTATCTTGCGCTTTCTCGCCTTGGTCCACTTGCGCGGAAAACAAGGCGATCTGAGATTGCAGGGCGCGAAAAGTGGCAACTACAAAACTCTTGAAAGAAGTCAGTTCATTTGCCAAGTTCCCAGGGCTGGCTGGCAAGAAGATGATGCTGTTTGTATCTGCTCCTAGATCACATCCAGCCGCTGCACAAATACCTCCATCATCTGGCTCATTGTTTGATGAACTGCATCTATGTTTTCAAAAGTGAAATAAAAAGTTAGGTTATATGAACTTGCAGTGTTGAGTGAAGTGTAATGTAGTGGTTAACAGCTAATTAGACCGGAAAGGACACTTAATAGACAGGTAGGCAAGACTAATTAATGCATTTAAGTCTGCTATTTCCAATTTGGTACACTATTGACTATTTATTTAAATTAAAAACAGAAGTGATTAAAAAACGCGTGTTTACTTTGCAACTACCTCCGGCCGAAATAATATATATGATACTAGTGGGGCTGTATAAGTTCTATCAGCATGACATGACTCGGGCGGGCCAGCGCTGGCAATGCGGCTCGAAGAGGTGTCCTGCAGCACTGTACACTATAAACTCTGTAATTATCCGATTGAGAGGCCACCACAAGCACTACTAATCTAACTTGACATCATCGTTCAATTACCTATGCCTCGAATAACAACACTATATATACAAGTAACTACTCTTGAATACTCGAAGCTTGATTGTGTTCTATCTCTAATGAGTTTTCGTTAGTGTCTAATTCGTTTTCAAATTATTTTAAGTATAATAAGTAACTTCATTTCTTTTTTATTATTTTTTAGTTATTTTTTTATTAGTGATAGGCTCTGACTTTATTTTTTCTGCGCGGTCTACTAAATATGTAGGCACTTGTAGATACTATTTATTTCCTATATCCACTTAGTCAATTAATGACAAGACACTTTCAATTATTTTTCTACTTCAAGAAATACTTTTCTTTATGTCAAAAATGGATGATCACATCATGATCCATATAGTCACATCTATAGACTTCTTAAGAACGGAGTCTAAAGTTTTATATTATCGACAAGATTTCTTACGAATCAATAATTGAAAGGAATGTTGATCTAGGCTTAAGTTTTAATCTGATTATATTTTATCAAAATTTGTGAAGTAAATGTTTGTATAGTAAAAACCTCTGTAATTCTATTTTTGTTTTTCTATAGGAAATTATTTACAGCATTGTACAGTTCCATAATTTAATAATGAGCTAGCCCTTCTTATCATTTTCTGATTTCTTGTTTCGGCGTTCTCATGGTTCCTAGGACTCGTTAAGTCGTCGGTTCACAGTTTGCTCAGTATATTTTATAGGTGTGTAGGCCTGTTGGGACCTGGCTAAATACCACCTTCAAATGAAAAATCTTTTGCCATTTGTTAATGGTGTGCTCTATCTGGCTTGATTGGGAGCTAGTTTTATTCCAGTACAGATATGCTTTATCACAGTGTCACTTGTGCTGGTGTCACTGCGGGTTATCTGGTGATCATCAGCAACATTTGACTGTCCTTGTAAAAAATATTGATTTTATTGCAGCTCTAACAAAAGACAAAGATGAATTTGAAGAAAACAGTAAGCTCATAGTTAAGCCTAAGATTCACTTGGAGGCGAATGTCTCCGGACACCACTTACCAGATTGGACTCGGAACAGATACAAGTGCATGCACTGTTCCCGTAGATCATTTGTATGGTGTCTACAATGCAAGAGGCATTTATGTATCAACAATCGGAGAAACTGCTACCTGTTATATCACAAGCACTTGTTATAATAAATTAACAATAAAATATACAAAAGAAAATTTAGTTGCAGTTTTGTTGTATGTTTTGACTTATTTTAAACAATTTTAGGTCAAGTAGTGCCTGCCCGTTCTAGCTGGTTTTTAACATAATTGGTATACTTTTAGAATTCTATTTTGATCAAACAAAACGCGGTAATCCAGTGATAATTTGGAGAGGACACAGATACGACCAGTGTAACATTTACAGTAACAGTGTGAAGCTGCGCTGGAGTTGCATCAAGAAGTACTCCGGCTGTCTCGCGACTATTGTCACTTTGAATAAGGAAACGATTGTCAAATATACTGCCCACAACCACGACTGAATTGAAAATTGTATGTACTTAGATCTATTAGTGACATCAAATATTTTTTTTAAACAAGATAAGCTCACCTTTGACTACAACTTGCCTGATGTTAGGCTACGTTGTAATCTACGATATTGAATAGGTATTGTTTATTCACTGAGGAAATATTTCATGCGCCTGCGCTGGTGCTCCACTGCATAAAAGATTTATTTCTTCTCCATGACTAGCTAAATAATGTAAATATGTTTACAATTATTTTTAATAATAATTTTAAATAAATTTGAGTTAATTGCAGAATTAACAAAAAAAACTAACTATGCTTCATAACTCTTATATAATTATTTAATTATCATGTTTGTCTGTTATATTTATATATCTACATTAATGTTACTCCCAAACAATACAAAATAAAATAATTTGGAATGAAGAAAGCATATTTTTATTTATTTTATGTTAATTATTGGCATTCAATTTTCAAAAATATATATGTGTGATTGTATTTTTTTACAAAAAATAATAATAAAGTAATTAATTAGAGGTGTTTTTATCATTAGTACTCCTAACATATACCTACTCAATTAAATGAGTATAAGCCACAGTATGAAACCATTTTAAGATAGTATAAGTAATTATTTTTTGTATAATGATCGCACATTTTTGTTTAAAAAGTCCTCGTTATAGACAAAATAATGTAAAATGAATAATAAATTAATTTTAGTTAAATGAAATAGATAAGAAAGGTGCGGTGTCTGTGAGTGCGTGTTGTTTCCAGTGGCGGTGTTTATAAAGAGTCGTCTGGGCAAGCCTGTGATCGAGGTGGGGCGCTACAAGTTCCTGCAGCTGCCGCCGCGGGAGGGGGAGGACGCGCGCGAGCGGGCCTGGCGCTGCGCCCGCGCCGCCTGCCGCGCCGCTCTGCACACATACGAAGATGTCATTGTAAAAACCTTGAACGAACATAACCATTAGTGTTTATTTTTAATTAATTCTTGAATTTGAATTTTGTGGAATCGGCTTTTTCTTTTCTTTATTTTCAAAATAATGTCAAATAGCTAAGTACCTAAAACTTAAACTAAACTAACTAACTAAACTTGGCTAACGAATGAAAGTAAAGCCATTACGAAAGTAGAGTGCATAAAGTATGATTTGAAAGTTTAACAGTAAACGTTTGTTATGATTATGACGGACACAAACGCGTGAGTAAAAGCCGGGCTTTTCGTTCACGTTAGTGTTTAGATTTGTAATTAACTTAAATGAGGCACCGCTTTCATGGTTATACTATACTATTAAGTATTGTCATACACAAACAAATATGGATTGGCCGGTACTTGCTAGTGGTGTAAATGCTTAACTAAGGAAAGGTAGTGAATGGAAAACACAAATAGCATTATTTCGCATGGCTGGGAGCTGAAGCACGTGCTTAACTAGTTGAAAAAATGAGCGCTTACAATATACATACATAGAGCACATCGTATCGGCCAGTCCATACCAAGCAGTCTGCGTATGTCAATTATTGCTACGGCAGCACTACGCGATGTTGCTATGAGTGCTACGATCTTCTACGAAATGAACAAATTTCGTAGCAAGCCAAGGTTCATATTGTTATATGTATTTGACACAAGTTAAGGTTTATTTAAATACGATTGCCAATGGCAAGTTCTTAGGTATTGGCTTTCTTGTACTTGACGTGTTGCCAATTTTTTTATGATAATGTTTAAGTTACTAATACTTGTTAGCTATTAACAAAATAACATTGACATTGATATTATTTGTTTAGTTTTGTTGTTATAATTACAGCTTTCTTCATCACCCTGCATAGCTGTTTCTTTGCTTATTTTAATGTGTACGATTGTCTCACTCCACCAGAAGTGGTTCCACACGTTCCTATCTGTAACAAGCTCAGCATGAGTTCCTCTTTTATGACTGTTTTACTTCCGCATGAATCGCACATTTATTTCGCAAGCTATTTTGATTTGTTCGCTCTTTCATTTGGTTGCTTGAAACAGCACGGCTTTTGGTTTCTCATTTTTCGCAGAACAGCCAGTATTCAGTAAGACCCGTGCGGGTAAACTCAGCATAATTGTGGGATCACATAAGTTTTATCAACATCCGATGTGTAAGAGTGGACAGCCCCGGCGTTGCAGCAAGAAGTACTGTCCGGCTACTCTTTACACCGTCGATAATGTTATTGTCAAAACTAGAAATGACCACTTGCATGCCTGATTTCAAGCAGCTTCAGCATAACATTTTTACTCGCACCTTATTCCTTTCAGTTATCTTAATTTTATAGACAATATGTGCATATTGTGCATACATATATTATCGTTTTCACAACTTTATGTTTCTGTTGTATAAAATAAAAACTATATTAAATACATGTACAAATGTTACGTTACTAATATTGTGACGTTTTGTGATATCTACCTCTATAAGTAATATATATAAGTATTATAGGTATATACATTCAATATAAAGTACAACTATAGATATGCATATTTTTGTACGTGTGTAAGTTATATAATTGCCGATGAAACTCCCTGTTTGTTCTACATCAATTGTTTGTGGTTCCTATGTTAGATAATAGTTTACTTTACAACTAGTATTTCATGCCAACTTATTACTTAATTTAAACAAAATGTATGTATGTATGTATATTCTTCTTATCGAATGAGAGTGGCCAACTATGGTGTCGAGAGTTTATCAAGCCGCCCTAAGGGCCTCTGCCTTGGCTTAACGACTGCCATACTGGATAAACAGCCGGGACCTACATCTTAACGTGTCAGCAGACCCACGCCAAGCGCCTAAAATGGAATGCCACTTTTCGGTCACCTATCCAAGGACTGACCGCGTCAACCTTTGGTTAACATTGATAATCGCATGCGATTGCCTCCGCTAGCTGAGCTGCGGGCACTTCATATATGTATGGTGGTTGCTTATGCATCTTACTCAACCTATCATGCAGAAATATTGATTTATACAAAGAATGATAATAGTGGGTCTGAATTTACTATGAGTAAACAGAAAGTTGGCAATATTCTAGGAAAAAGATGAACAGATCACACCCTATAGTTTGCTCTCATGTTGCTTAATCTTACGAGTATGATAATTAGTTCCTTATTCTAGTTAGCTGTATCAAAATGTCCTATTGAATTTAATCGGTGGTACGATTATTAGACTGCCTCGCTACGATTAGAATTTAGATTGCTATTATTGTTTGTCACTCGGTCAATTATTCTAAGTAGGTACAAATGGTGTTAAGTTTACGAGTAAATTGTGTTTACAAGAAAAATATTGTGTTGCAATGTGTATCGTGATTGTTTACAGTGGGTTGTTGTGGTAACTTCTTAAGTTTAAAGAATGTCTTATAAGAAAAGAAACACAAAGGTGATTTACGTAAAAAAGTTTAATTAAAACATACACCATTATGCTATATTTTTGGAAAAAACTAATTGGCGGGGGCACTGCCGTGCCCCCAGATGCACATTTGTGTATTTTGATTTGAATAAAAGAACTGAATCGAAAGTTTTTTAGTGTATAATGTTTACTTATAAGTGCAAAGGTTAATCTTTGAACAATTTTTCTCTATTGTTTGGTTGATAAGAATAATACTAATTATGTTTTCCCTGTTTCAAGAAATAAATATATTTATTCTCACTGTGGTTTTATTTTATAAACTTGTTTTATTTTCTTTACCTGCCTATTACTTACATATATCTGTTGATCTTAGTAGAGAACTTGTATATAAAAGATACGGTACATATCATATAGTGTCAGCTCCACTCCAAACTAAAGTTTTACGCGTGCATCTTACAATACGTAGTTTGTCTCTATAAATAAATTTCTGTAAATAGTACTTGATATAAAAAGTTAGTAAAGTACTAAACAAATGTTAGGAGTAATAATTACCTTCAATAAGAAAACTTATACACTTTCAGAAATCGTATGACCATTTATAGACTTCAACAGCAACTTACGTTACAAATTATGTTTTTAGGTAGGTTAGTTAATAACCTTTCGTTCGAGATGACTCGCTACGGCAACCCTGTGATCGTGTACGGCAACTACCGGTACAACAAGTGGAGCGGTTCCAAGGGAGACAGGGTGCGGTGGACGTGCGTCAAGAACCAGCAGGGCTGCCGCGCCACCATCACCACGCTGCACAATTACATCGTCAAAATAAAAAATGAACATACTCATTGAATTCACGGATCTCATCAACTTGCACTTTGAATTCTTCATAAATTTGCAAGTATTAATACATAGGCTATGAACACTACACTTAAAAATATTGCGTTTTCCACATGAGAGATGAATCGATGAATATGCTATATTGTCTTGTAAGGTTTGCAAAGCTTTGAGTTACATATTAGTCAAGAATATAAGAAGTAGAACGCAAGGCTGCAGTGACGGCGTAGTGCGTGTCGGGCTCGAGATACCTGTCTCTAGAAATATTTTAGATAATATTACAAACTACTCATTTCCTAGTCATGAAAAGTATTTAGATGTTTAAGACATTGACTGCTTTATCTAGCTTTAAAATAATATTATTTACAAATAAAAATGGATTACGTTAATAGAACATGTCGCAAATTAGAATCAGGAAGTAGTGGCATCATGATTACTGAGATAGAAACGTAAAAAATATGCTCCTAATGATGTTTTGAGTCAGTAATCAGGAAACAGAAGGTGAAGGTAACAGCTATCGGACTGTTAGCTAAAATATTAGATATAAGAGGGAAACAATCATTTTGTTATTATTTAAGAAATTGACATTTTGATTATGATAACTGTGTATGTGTATGTTAGTCAATTCATTCAACCTTTAAAAATAGCGATATAAACATTGTTGTTACGTAGGTACCTATACATGCAGTTGAGATAAAAGACTTTATATTGAATTATGTGCGTCGTGTCTGATAACTTCATCTGTGGTGGCCCTCGTTACCTACATCTATTCCTAAGCAACTCGTATAATTTAATTTAGTAAAAAGTTTATTTTTTTTGCAGGATTTTCTCTTGTTAAATTAAAAAGTGTTATAGTAATCCAAGAGTAAACCCTGAGGTACGAGTAACTTAACATTATAATATTTTTTTCTCATATGAATATCTTATACAGAAATGTTGTTATTTATGTTAAAAATGAGAAATATGCTTAAATGTTGATGAAAATGGAAAGGTGTCATGTTGTTAGGACAATAACGTTTCAACGTTTCCTCAAAATATAAAAGGTCTGCTTTTAGATTAATTTGTACGAAAAAAGGTGCAAGATGCAAGGCTTACAGCAAAAACTAAGAAAATAGTATTATACATATTTATAACACGCATAGTCATTAATTTATTAAGTAATAAAAATAAAATTAGTTTAGTTTCAACCCAAACTGATCACTATCTACCGTCTTTCAGAACTCTTTATTGTAGAGAAAAACACCTGTTTTATATATTATTATCTATGAAAGGTTCGTACGTGACTAGTTTGCGTGATGGTAAGCAATAGCTGTGGATTGGATGGATTATGGTTATTATTTTATTGTTTACAACTTATATTATTAATAAACTAAAATTTTATGAGTATTTTATTGCACACTTTTATTGGCCACTTGTAGTCTATGTACTAGTGACTTCACTCGATGATTTTGTAATAGTGAGAAGTGGAATGAATAAAATTTCTTATTTAATGTTAGTAAAGATCATAAAGTTTGAGCAGCTTAAAATTGAGCTGAACAGAAATGTAGGTACTTTTAATAAAATAACACTTGTCGCGAGCTTATTATTTGAATTTGCCGCCAAAAATATGGTATATTTTAGTTTTTAGTAGTGCAGTTTCATCTGCAATGGATTTCCGGAAAGTACCGCCATAATACAATATCTTACAAATAATATACTAGCTTAAAAAAAGTGTTACCTAATCATAGTATTTTTTTTGTTTTAGATCCAATTTTTACAACATCACGCTATGGGAAACCTGCAGTAGTGATAGGGAAATATCGTTTCAACGTTGTGTCAGCATGTAAAGGACCTGTTTTTAGATTCTATTGTTCAAGACAAGTTATGGGATGCAAGGCTAATATTAAAACATACAATGATGCGATTATACAATCGAATAACTTACATAACCATTGATAAGTAAAGGATTTAAATATTATTGGAGTAGACTGTCAAATTATTACCTAAACATTTGATTTAAGGGGAGGATTCACAGAGCGAATGAAGTGAAGAAATCTTTTTGCGCTTTGGTTAATGCACTTTATTACTAGCACGCAATTCCACTCACGGCGCGGCCCGGGCCGGTGCATCTCTTCCACGCGGGGTAAGGATTTTTACCCTTGTTTTACATAATAGTTTCATATCTCATCATTGTATATGTACATACATAATATTGCTTGTTTTCACTACTTGTCTGTTTATATTCATCATAAATTTAAGGGCCGTGCCCTTGTATGTGGAGTATGCGCCATCCTTCCCGGTCTTCTGCCAATTCCTTGACCTCCTTTAACGACATGACACCCGCCTTTTCTTTTATTTGCTCCATGTATGATCTTCTCGGCCTTCCTCATCCTCTTCGGGCTTCCAATTTTCCTTCCATGATGTTTCTTATAAATTCATTATGTCGTATAAGGTGGCCAACCATCTTCCCTCTTCTGTTTTCAATAGTTGCCAGTATTGTACGGTGTTCTTGGACCATGCTCAGCACTTCTTTATTGGTCTTTCTTTCTGTCCAACTAATTTTCTCCATCCGCCGCCAGCACCACATTTCAAAAGCTTCTATTCGTTCTCTATCTCTTTGAGTCATGGTCCAAGTTTCGCTTCCATAAAGAGCAATACTCCATATTTAAGATTTTATGAGCTGTTTATAGTTATTATTTCAACTATGTATTTTAACTTATATGCTGTCATTATGACTCTACTTGTCTATTTATTTGTTGTCATTATTTTTATCATTATTTGTATTTGCCTTAAAAAAATAATGTAAAACTCTCAGAACCCAACCTAAGTGTTGAGTACGGATTTAATTGAACTGTAGGTTTAGTCTCAGGCGTCACATCACAGTGTTATTTGTTTGTAATCTTTTAGTCTGCATCTTGTGTCTGTACCTTTTGGAAATAAATAAATAAATATGAAATCAACAACTCGTAATTTTCTTATTACGCTCTATTCTCTTCATAGCTTTATTATGCAGATAATACCTATTAGACAGTAAAGTTTTATTATATTTTTTACCGCTTTTGATAAATATAATATCGAGTGTACTATGCGTAATCGTCTTCTGGCCTTTCGTGACTTAACACAAAAATCAAACAAAATATACAAGGTGTAACAGAAGGGTGTGACAATATTAAAGAGTATACATACATATCATGTAAGGAGTCATATACCAAAATATGAAAAATTAAATCGCATATATTTTTTACCATACAAAAATTAGATAATATTTTTCACTTGATTTCGTGGCAGCCCTAGCGAGTGATCACTGACCGAACGAAACCGAAATAAGCACACATTCTTTAATCCCGTTCTAGCATTAGTTTTAACGCAACGTATTCTCTCTCTCTCGCGCTGTCAGAGAGACACCGCCGCGCCGTGTCATTTTATAGCGTCAAAAGTCAATGAACGCTCAAAATGATAAGATGTAGGGTTGCAAGTCTTAAAGTTTTAATGAAAGTTCAACTTATGATTACTCGAAATCTATGACACTTAGAATTCTGAAACCTAGTGGGCTGTATTCTATATATACATAGGTATGTATAGTATAAGTATTGTCACACCCTTCTGTTACACCTTGTATAAGTAAACTGAAAAAAAACCGAAGCTATGTTTATATCTCGTATTCTTTATTATGTTTTTTTTTTAAATATCTCTATGATGAGGACGTTTGTTTCTGCAATTCACAATGCATAACGAAGGATAAATGGTTAACGAATACATTTTTTTATTTTAGATCCAATATTTACTACGTCACGGTTTGGGAATGCTTTGATATTGTTGGGTCAATATCGTTTCAACGAATATTCGCGATCCAACGGACCTAAAGCAAGATTTTATTGTTCAAGAGTATCTACGGGATGCAAGGCTAGTATAAAAACATACAAAAACACAATTATACAATTGAATAACATACATAACCATTGATTAGTAAAGTAGTTCAATACAATTGAAGTAATCTGTTAAATTAGTATCTAAGTTCTACAGCTTAAAGTTTGACTACAGCCCGCCTGCTAGCAAGAGTAAGATTATTGTTATGTGAACTTACTAGCAGTTTAAACACTGTTTTGCTGTATAACGATAGTCAGAGTGCACACAAGTTGGTGGCAAATTATGTTTGTCATAGGAAAAGCAAACATATTGATGTATGATATCACTTTATTAAGGATGTGATTAGCAATAAAGTTATTCAATTAGATTATTTGCCAACAACAGATATGACTGCTGATGTTCTCACAAAAGCGTTATGTCCTGTGAAACATAACAGATGTATGCAAGGTTTAGGGTTAGTTATGTAGATTCATAGGATGTAAATTTAATTGAAAGATATGCTTGATGAGATGTTTAGTTTATTTGCTGTAGTTGGGGTGTTAGAAATATTTTATACACAGTATGGCAACATCAAATAACCTAAAAATGTAACCTCTCTCTTTGTGCTGACCACTGAGTGGAATAAACGTGTGATGATATTATACGTTGTTTTATTATAAATGTTGCTTAAATAAATAATAACCTACAACTATATGTCTAAGATCGTTCTATTGTTTATGCATTAATGTATGCAAGCTAGTCATCAGTAGTAACTGCTTGTGCTCATATTTCCAGTGAAAGTATTGATGACTCGCACAGGCAGACCCGCCCTGCAGATGGGCGTGTACCGGTACAACAAGGCCGCGTCGTACCGCGGGCCCAGGATGAGATGGGTGTGCGTCCGGGTACACTCGCAGTGTAAAGGCACTCTCACCACACTGGACAATATGATATTGAAATCTACGCCTCATAATCATTGAAGATATACCCCAGCTTTGAGATTGATTGTGTCTAGTGATTGTAAGACATTATACAAGCGACCGCTTCACCACTCATTTCTTGTTGAAAGAGTGGGCTGTATGTCATCTCATCAACAAGCATTTGTATTATACATCTGGAAATGATATACAGAGAAATAACAAAAATTAATATCTAAATGATAATGTTCCAAGTACTTCTTACACAATCTGGCTCATAGAGTAGTGTTTATAGTAGCGTTTAATGTCGGAACTATCCTCTTCTAGTCATAAATTAGCAATAATTTATTGCATGTATTTAGCTTCTTTAGTTAAAATCCGTCTTAATAGAAACCGTGGTTTCACTATTAGTCCAGAACTTTGAAAATACTAAGTTAAACCACGTTTTATAATATGACCCAGTTTATTGTGGTCTGGAAACGTATTCGTAAAAGTTAGTAAATATTGTAATGAAATCTTATTAAACGCATATTTATATGATTTTAGACTAAAAATTAACCACAGTTACAGATAACAACTCGTACTAAATACTAATACCTAAAGGTAATTTCTTTGTCCATTTTTCCTTCATCTCTCCAAAGTTAGCGTCACTTATTAAGTTGATTGCTTGTGAAAAGTAACCATTATACCTACAATAAATCTCTTTGTACAGATAATCCAGTATTCACGACGTCTCGATACGGCAAGCCCGTGATAGAGCTGGGATCGTATCGATATAACAAGTACTGCAAGAGTTCTGCCGCCGGAGTCAAGGCGCGATGGCTCTGCAACAAACATAGGACTAGCAGCTGCAAAGCTTATATCATAACTCTCCATGATGAAGTGGTGGGTGTAGTAGGAGAACACAATCATTAATTAATAAAATTTCAATCAAACATGCCAACCCTTTAACTTTTTACTATCCAATATGAGTAGGTAGGACATAGGTAGCGAAACAAAACGCATTTGCTTCTCACATTCGCGATGTCGACGTCCGTCAATGGACGTCAAGTAGAACATAATCATAATAACAATAGGTATATGTATCACACACAAACTAGGTATCACATTTTTCAGTCAGAAAAATATCTTATAAGTAAATTTGTCAATTTCCATCCTATCACCTGCGTTTTTGGTTGATTCTTATTCGAAGTGTCATGAGACAAGAGATAAAAATGTTTATTTTTAAAGTGCCATACAATTTGCTATTAGCAGACTAAACAACGGCCAGCATTTACAACGAATAAATACGGGAAGCCCGTGATAGAGCTGGGCCCGGACCAATATACAACAAGAAGAACTGCAGTGAATCCGGCCTGAATAACAAACAGCACTATTACGACTGCCAGGCAAATGTCTTGACTATTTATGATAAAATCATGATTGTCAATGGATAACCGTTAAAATGGAGCAGCACTCAAACACAAACTAAGTAAATCGTATCTTAATAAAGCCGTTTCCCATTTCTCATAAATATTTTTTACATTATTAATTTATGGACTTCTTTATTCGTATCTGATGTGTTCGATTAGCTTATTCTTTATCTGTGATTGGTTCTTATTGTCTGTGTTTTATATTGTTATTATTATAACTGGAAATAGCATATTATCGTCTACCATAAATTACACAAAAGTGCTCACAGGAGACATTTTATAAACATTAAGGTAATATTAGTCATGTGAATGATTTACAATTTACAGATAAAGATTTTCTAAGGGCCCCTTTTTGTAGTAGTTAGAAGTAGTATGTTTAGTTTTCCTTCACTTGTTTTTATATTTTATTATTGTATTTACAAATATAGATTAAACTAACAACATATGTAAATACTGTATGATCACGTTTTACGTTTTTGTTTTAATACCTATCTGGCAATCATAATTAATAGTTATGATTGTACAATATATTGACGAACGTCAGTGGGAACGTTCGTCAATATATTGTACTTCATAACTATTAAAAATAAAAACTGCTGGTTCTTCTTCTTATCGAATGAGACTGGCCAACTCTGGTGTCGAGTATTTTATCAAGCCGCCCTAAGGGCCTCTGACATGGCTCTAAGGCTGCCGTACTACAGCCGGGACCTACAATTTAACGTGTTTTTTAAGTTTATTTTTTTAAATTTACTGCTGGTTTTAAAATATTATGTGTTAATATTTCATGTTTAATATGTTAACAGGTTGGGTGCCTGAGTTTACGACCTCTCGTTATGGTCGGCCTGTGATAACTCTAGGCCCGTATCGCTACAACAAGATGTCCAGCGACACGTTGAAGGCTCGCTGGGTGTGCTCCAGGAAGTCCGCAGTGGCTGTAGGGCCTACATCACCACGCTGGGGAACAAAGTGCTCATGAATACAGTCGCACACACACACTCACAGTAATCTAGTAATTCTAAAATGAATAGGTACCTTATTTCATTTTGATTTTTGGTTTAGAAATCAATTTTGTTGTTTACTTACTTATATTCATATTTTTTATGTTTATAGAATTAGAATAGCCTTAGAAAAGAAAACTATTATTTTATAGTGATTAGTGCATTATAAAAAAAAAAAAAAGAAAGCGGTCAGTAAAAATTATGTTAATTCAAATAAATAAAACTCTAATCCATAAACATGTAATAACTAATGTCAAGTTAACTAAATAACCCGCCCTTAATCGTGCCCGGTGCAAATGTGCCCATCAAGCTCGTTGCGTTTCCGCGCTGGATGGCAATAGCTAGCCGTTGCACTAGAAACGATCCAGAGCGGGAGTCACCGGTCGTAACTCTAAGCTTCTGCCCAATTTCCCCGATGAAGGACTTCGCAACCTTACTCCAACAGCCCATCGTTTCCACTGCCAGGGGAACAAAGATGTAATGCGACTCCCAGGGCAGAAGTAGTTAGATAAATTTATTACATTTTATGATTTATTACATTTACTATCACTACGATTACTGATTTGCTTATCTTAGCTCTGAGTTCAGTCAGTTGTCACAGTTTAAATAAAAATGGTTGTGTTGATTGATGGATGTTTTTGATTTAATGAGTAATGTCAAATAAATAAAGTTCATATAAAACCAGTCTGCTGAAATTATACATAAATAAATAAATAATGTACTAGAGTAACACGACGCAAATATAATATGTACTCGCTTAATATATGAAGTGGTTTGAATGGTGATTATATTACGAGTCCACTACTCCCGGATCAATGTGATAAACACCACAGAGCGTCGGTAATTAAAACATTGTTTATATTTCTGCACTATTACAGTATTGACATCTCAATCAATTCAATTTACATCATAATGTTGATAATATACAACTATTATATAATATCAATCTAAGTAATATAAAAATTCCAACGAATTGAAACTGGCATTGTCTGAACACTATTTTTCGTGCTTAAAATTTCTAGATCCAATTTTCACGCTGAATCAGAAAGGCAATCCCGCCATAGATTGGAACGGGTACCGCTATAATAAGGCGTATGGTCATTCTACCAAGTGTCGGTGGATCTGCGCCAGTCAAAGCTGGAGGAGGTGTAAGGCAACCATCGTCACTCTCCATGGAAGAGTGGTGCGTCAGAATCACACACACAATCACCCAGCTAAGGAATATTAAGGTTGGCAGTCATAGCAACAAAAATAACCACGCGCTGAAAAGTATCTGTCCACGAGAGTATCGAACAGAGACTATTTATTGCCTTTTTTTAAATTGCTTTGTGTTTTTTTTATTTTAAATTCATCCATCCTAAATTTAAGGGCTAAGACTTATGAAGAGTTCTTCTGAAGAGTAGACGCAAATCTTCCCGTTCTTTACAAATAATGTATTTTTATATATCTCTAAATTAGAAAACTCTTGAAGTGTTTTGTTTGTGTTAATCTAGATGTGTAGATATACGCTTATGATAATAAACAAAATACAAAATTAAGAAAAATAATCGTTTTTAAGTGCCACAAACTAATGACGATCTTATATTTGAAAATGATTTCTAATAATGTAATAAATTACAGGGTTTTACTCAAACCTTAATCTCCGTATCGTGTAACATTTCTAGGTCCAACCATGACGCGCAACCAGAAAGGCAACCCCGCCGTAGAGTGGAACGGGTATCGGTACAATAGAACACCTTTCGGTGACTCCGTGAGGTGTAGATGGATCTGTGCGTCTCACAACTCTAAGCGGTGCAAGGCTTCTCTCATCACGTACAACGGGGAAGTACTCCACGTGAAATACCAGCACAATCATCCGCCGAAATTAAGGTAAAGTCAAATCGAAAACAGATTTAATTCATAATAATAACAACTGGTTTAAGTTGTAAGATGGGCGCTGGTTTAGTCTTTGCCTTTGTTGTTGAACCTACCAAAAGCAACCAGAGAAAAGAACAAAATAGAAAAAGAGATTTAAGTATTATACCCATTAAAATACCTAAGATATAGGTACGTTACGCAGTCTGTGATGTCCCCGGGATATTTTAGAGTAATGTCTAGATTAAGTACTTAAGGCGAGTTTAAAATACAGAGATGCTCTATTGTACCTGTAAATAAAGGAGATGTCTTTTTATTATTTTACTAGCTGTGCCTGCGACTTCGTCCGCGTGGAATAGTTATTTTGGGCATCATATTTATTTTTGCAAACAACATCTTCAGCTTTATAAATTTAGCTGTTACCCACGACTTGAACCGTTTTCGCAGTGTACGCAACGGAAGAATAATTTTCCCCGTTTTTTTTCAGATAATCCATTGTTGCTTCGCTCCTATTAGTTGCAGCGTGATGTTATATAGCCTAAAAACTTCCTTAATAAATTCCTATTTAACACAAAAATAATTTTTCAGTTCGCACCAGTAGTGAGATTAGCGCGTTCAAACAAACAAACAGACTCTTCAGATTTATAATATTAGTATACATAAACCAAGTTATTATACACTTTCAATGTAACGTTTTTTTTAGATTCCAATGTGACTTTCAGGTCCAGTATTTATTTTGAACAACCGCAATAAGCCTGCAATACAATGGAAAGGCTATCGATATAATAAATACAATCCAAAAAACTGCGATGGCGATAAGTTTCGGTGGATTTGCAGCAGCCAGGGATACAAGAAGTGTAAAGCGAGTATTATCACCATCAACAACCAAGTGATTCAGATCAGATACCAACACAACCACCCTCCTCCTTGGCTTTAGATGGGCTCGTAATCTGACTGAATCGGAAGCGCCATTTACAAGCTGATATCCTCCAGTACAATTAGTATAAGTAATTAATACAAGTAAACAATAATTAATTAGTAAAACAAAGTGCCATATTTAAATACTTTTGTATTTTTAAATAAAATAGCAATATTATTAGCAATTGCAATATTTGTACGATTTGGAGGGAAGAAAAACTTATTTATTGTCCTTCTAACGTAACTACATGTGTACATAGATAACTTTGACAAGTATGCAAAAAAATATGCTGTGCTTGTTTAATTTACTAACTTTGATTCAAAATATAATATAAAAACAAGAATAAGTGTTTTTTTAGTTTGAGCATATATAAATAGCACATGGGGAACTTTGTCCGCCATATTCAATTAAAAAAAAAACGGGATAAGAAATTTTCTGCTAAATCCGTTTCTTTTATATTATAAATGTCAGAGCGACAGGATTATAAGTACCATCTTCAGACATCATAGGGGCGTATAGCTAGGGTGATCGAGCAAAGACACAACCAGAAATACGGGAGTACAGGTTTATTACACCTTTTTTAGGTACCAAGTATATCGCACTAGGCAAATGAATCGAATGACAGTCAATAGGTAGTTTCCGTAGCAACTGACTGCCGTCTCTGCGACTCTGTCGTAGCACGAGGTTAGCCGAGTTCAGACGAATGCTGCCACATGGTAGGACTCGTGCCGCGCTCCGTTTCACTACCGTATTCAAAACCGTCTCCGACATATACTTATATATCTAAAGATGACCAGAAATCTAAGTAATGTGTGTGTGTAATAAGTATCATACATAGTTCTTTTATGTACTTGTAATATTTTATTTCAGAAATTTTAAAGAAATTTAGAACGTCTAGAGGGCACTTCCTTGACAAACGTGCGACAAGAAAAAATTGTGTGCAGTGTTATAAAAATCTCAGACGGACAATGACAGCTCGCGAAGCAAAACTTAGAGTTAAAAAAGTCATAACATTTTGCGGCAGATGCGAAAAGACGTTGTGTCGACTCTGTTATAGAGATACGCATTATTAATCAATTATGTTTGAAGATTTATATATTATCGAGGTGGTTTCGTACTAAGTAGAGTGGGCAATGCAGAGCAACTATTCGTACTTTTGAAGGAAAAATTATTCAGCTTTACAATTATTATAATAACCACGAAACGAAGATAAGACAATAAAAAGTGAATTATTAAAGTATTGTAATATTGCACTAGAACTACAATGACGGATGTCCTACTAGTAAAGTATTAAAAGTCATCGATAGTGGTTGGTTTATGGAACAAAAGAAATTTAATTAAAGTGGAAAAATAAAAAACGTATTGATTGTTTTAATTTTTTTTACCGTCTAAGTTATTTTTTATTTCGTTGTCTGTTACATAACATTCTATTTGAATATGTTTTAAGTTAAAACGTCTATAGTTGATCGTTAGACATTTTGCATTGCATCATATGTGTAAGTTCTCTTTCTCTAATTCTAAAATCTATTTATATAGATAATACTTTCACCTACGAGGTGCTCAGCATTTATTTGTGTTGTAGACCCGCCAATGATAGTGTGGAACAAGAACGGCAACCCTGTGATCATCTACCGCGGGTTCCGGTTCAACCGGCACAGCAGCAGCCGCGGCTGGAAGGGCCTCTTCGTGTGCACGCGGACCGCCACTGGCTGCAGAGCCTCCATTAAGACGTTCAAAAATCAGATAACCGAGATTAAAGGGGAACATACTCACAGGTGATGTTAATCATAATTCAACAGATCTGCGAGTAAATGCATCGCGCGTCGCTAAGCATAATGCCCACTCATACGATGTTAAAATGCATATTTATATTGGCGTCAATTCGAATAAAATCTGTACTTATGAGGTTATTTTTACAAATTTAAATAATTTATTTTAGACTAGCTGGTGCGCGCGACTTCGTCCGCGTGGAATAGTTATTACCATAAAAACGGTTCTAGTTTGTTAACCTTAAAGGATAGACTTATACTGTTGCAGACATTTTGTTAGATCATTTTAAGAGGAATAATTCTTTACTAAACATTTTTATGATATCTTGAACCGTTTTCGCAGCGCACCCAACGAAAGCCCCCAAAGATGAATATTTTTCCCCGTTTTTCCAACATTTTCTATTGTTTCTTCGCTCCTATTAGTTGCAGCGTGATGTTATATAGCCTAAAGCCTTCCTCGATAAATGGTCTATTTAACACAAAAAAATTTTTTCAATTCGCACCAGTAGTTCCTAAGATTAGCGCGTTCAAACAAACAAACAAACTCTTCAGCTTTATAATATTAGTATGGATTGTACATACCTACATACATGTTATTTTCTATGTTACTATTTATGTTATTGTTTTTATTCCATTGTTAATCCTCTCACACAAATTAAAATAATACGAATAAAAAGGTAAAAATATATCACGTCTTATATGCAATGCACAGAAAAAAACTATTGGTATTGAAAATAATTTAAAGTGTGTATATAAAATGTAGTAGTAACTATTACCACGGTGCATTTGGTCTTTACAAGATGTATTAACAAAGCTAATCATTTTATTTTAATGGATGTTAAACAATTTTTTTTTTGTTTCACCATTGTTTCCCTCAACATAAGTCAAGGACATTTTCTGGCTGAACATTTGCTTGGGCGTTATGAATTTTAAGATCGGTCCATTAGAAACGTCACATGCAAAATTAATACTTAAATATGAAAACTGATTTTAAATGTTGGGAATGAAGTGTTTAGTGAAATATAATGAAATGGTTGTACATAAAAAGATTACTAAAATAATCGAAAATGAAAATAAGATGAATTTTACATAAAAGATTAAAAATAAGAACCATATAAGTAGGTATACAATGAACATAATTATGATAGTTTAAATGAGAACAGTAAGACTCTTACTAGAAGTTATTTTAAGAATTTCCCATAATTATAGTACACACATCCTTACTTTATTTAATTTTTTTATGTCTGTTTTTTTTATTGTTATTTTTTATAATACACTTTTTTTAGATTTTAATTACCTACACAATGTACAATCAACCTATAAGGTACGTGAGACGAGACTTACATGCTCAGCATGTATTCTTATTTCATGCTTCCCTTGTTACAATGTTTTTATTTAAAACGTAGTCGTTTTAAATAAAAACATTGAACATCGAGATGTTGACAGAGTCCGTCTCTAAAGTGAAACGGCGAGAAACTTATGGATGTTGTTATCAGTATCGCATATTTTGACAGTTGGATTGGCAAATTACTCGACGTAATTTTTTCGTTTCGATACGACATGAATTTGACGATGCGCATTATAAGACACGACAGACCGTTCTTAAGGAAAGTCATCAAGAAAATACCATGATTGTTAATACATATTTCAGATACGGAGTGCATGGTCACAGCGTAGCCCGCCGAGACCATACCCTGCATGGCACTGTGACGTGTGATGCAGGGTATGGTCACAGCGTAGCCCGCCGAGACCATACCCTGCATGGCACTGTGACGTGTGATGCAGGGTATGGTCACAGCGTAGCCCGCCGAGACCATACCCTGCATGGCACTGTGACGTGTGATGCAGGGTATGGTCACAGCGTAGCCCGCCGAGACCATACCCTGCATGGCACTGTGACGTGTGATGCAGGGTATGGTCACAGCGTAGCCCGCCGAGACCATACCCTGCATGGCACTGTGACGTGTCATGCAGGGTATGGTCACAGCGTAGCCCGCCGAGACCATACCCTGCATGGCACTGTGACGTGTCATGCAGGGTATGGTCACAGCGTAGCCCGCCGAAACCATACCCTGCATGGCACTGTGACGTGTCATGCAGGGTATGGTCACAGCGTAGCCCGCCGAGACCATACCCTGCATGGCACTGTGACGTGTCATGCAGGGTATGGTCACAGCGTAGCCCGCCGAGACCATACCCTGCATGGCACTGTGACGTGTCATGAATAATTATGTTATCACTCTACAAGTTCACTTATTACGCTTGACATTATAGTTATAGCGTATCTCGTATTATACTATCTTTATATAAATAAATAAAGCACTATATGTCTACATAAATTATATACCTTTATTTTGATTATTTTATAAAGTACATGTCTACTAAATGTACTGGTTCAACGCTTATAGGTGAAGTGGTACGTAGTTACTCGTATTCATAACTAAGGTAAAACACATATTTAAATTTGATTCCGGATATTTCCATTTTGCGATGAGGCATTTTGCAAAAAATTTGGGATATACGAGGAGAGCCAAAATCACTAAGCTTCGGGCGAAAATAATGTTGCATTACTATAACCTTTTAATATCGCAGGAAGTTTTGGGTAAAGGGAGACACATTAAAAAAAACATTTAGTTAAGTACACAAATACATGTAAACTTTAATGAAATTCAATAATTTATTATTTATTAAAATAAAAACATGTTGTTTCCAGCAGGTGATTCAGCAGCCCCTTTTTTATGTGCAAACCGCAACGGCAATCCGATAATCATTTATGGCGGCTTCCGCTTCAGCCAGCACAGCTCCAGCAAGGGCCGGAGAGACAAACTGTTATTTGTCTGTTCCATGTGGTCTAAGGGCTGTCGAGCGCAGATTAAGATCTACAAGGGAGAAGTGATTGACATCAAAAATGAACACAATCACGACACAAGGCTCGCGCGCACACCTTAGACTATAGTAGACTTTAGTAGCATCATCATCCACAGCCCTTGGGACCCCCTGCTGGGTATAGGCCTCCCTTTGTATGTGCCATCTGCGTCGATCTTGTCCAGACCTCATTCAGGTTAGACCCACGACTATGACGATATCATCGACCCATCTCGCGACAGGACGACCCACTCCAAAAACATTATAATAAAGAATTTTCGATTCACGGTTGAATTGCTGTTCGGAATAGTGTGTAAATAATAAAGACAAAGATAGTATTTATACCAATGTGATATTACTTAGATTGTGTATGAAAATCGAAAATGTGATTACAATTGAAATATTTTTGTGACATATAGTACGAGTACTATTTTTCTCTTAATAATGAATTAGTTTCTCACAGGAATGTATCTTTTATTTAATCCCTTAAACAACGTTAAATTACACATACATTGTAAGTAAGTACATATATTAATCGTGCATATATATTATTATCTACACCGTACCTGCATACAACTACCATTCATCTAGTACAACTGAAATGGGTATTTGAGAGTGGTAATTATTCCAGTGCCAATATTCACGACGACTCGCACGGGCAAGCCGGCCATCGTGTTCAACAAGTACCGGTTCAACCTGTGCCGCGAGCAGGGCTGCAAGCGGTACTGGCGCTGCTGGCGCTGGAGGGACGGACACTGCCGCGCCACCATCACCACCATCAACGACATCATCGTGTGTGTGGGCAAGAACGAGCACAACCACTACCACGTCATCCACCGCGCGCCCGCCGCCAGGAAACATAGAGCCGTGATACGGGGCACGTGTTCATAACAATAATCAATATAGTGATCAAATTAAGCGAAATATTGTACGCATACATGGTAAATCGAGGCAAAAATCATGTAAGCGTATTGACAAGCAACGAGATGGATGTTGAAAAAAATCGTAGAATTCGGCTCTAGAAATCATGCTAGCTTCATCCGAGCTGTGAAACATAATTGTATTTTAAATAAACTTGGACGATTTCCGAAAGCATATATTTTATAATGTGATATTTTGTGTGAGTTATTTGTTTTTATTTTAACAGTATATTTTAAGTGCCAGAACACGTTGATCGTCGCACATCGAATAAAAGCGGTAATTTAGGAAAAATAAACCGACTTCATTGCTTTGTCACATATGTAGTCATTTAACATTACAACAAACTTTATACATACCATTTACAGCCACATATGTATATATGTACATACCTGGACAATAATACACATGCGAAATGTAGCATAACGTGTTTGGGAATCTAGATAGAAACAATCCCTCAAAAGAGTCATAATAACTGAAACACCTTATGTACCTGCGTTATGTTAGAGCGGTGAAGTCTTGGTTTACCCACCGAATATGAATTTAAGATATTCTTGATATTTGTCATAGATTGATCAAACTTTTTTATTTATTTATGTAAAATGTGTAAGTAGTCGTTAGTTACTCTAACTTATTTACTTCAGCCGGCGCTGCGACCCAGCTGCATCCTGGCCAGTTATTCAATCAACTTATTTATAAATAATGAAGTGCATGTATTTAAGAAAGTGTGTGTCAGAAATCATTGGCTATTTTTTATTTTAGCAACATTAAATCATTCCAAATATGTAGGAGTTTTAATGAAGCTGCATACGTACTACTATCTCTATATATCTATCTTATTTTTAAATATGAAATACTCTGAAACTTTCCAATAACTTGCAGATGCTTAATTTCACTGAAGAGACATCCTTGTTATAAAACAGTACGATCTTCTTCATCTTCGTGTCCGGTACCACATATTTTCTTCTTTTCATTTACCTACTCTTAGGGTTAGTATTTTTTATAGAGGTGGATTTTCAGATATACAAATACACTATTTATTACTCAAATTGATGCGTACCTTGTATCATGTTTTTTGGATATACTAATAAAACTATTTAAACAGATTTCTGTAAGGTTCTGTTTATTTTTCTTTCAGCTAATATCTTTGAGAACGCAAGGGGCCACAAGGTGCTTGTGATAGGTCCCTACAAGTTCTACAAAAACCAGAGATGTAGAGGTCTGAGGGCGAGCTGGTTCTGCAGCCGGCGCGTGCGGAGCAAGTGCCCTGCCGCCGTCCTGATGTACGACAACACAATCTTGAGTCAAAAGAGACAACATAACCATTAGCTACTAATAATATAAAAATGTATACATACTCTCGGGCCCGGTATTTTAGAAGGTATCAGCGAGCAGTAGCCAACACTGAGAGGCCCCGTACATAAAACAAAAACGTATTATTCTTATGTTCGTAGTTTTATCTTTAAACATTTGTATGTATGTAGGTAGGTATATTTTGTTTGCTCACAATATTTCATTCTTCCTCTTTAGACCATGTTTATACTTTGCGTTACGTAGTTAAACTTGTAAAGAAAATGAATAAATATTAATTTATTCAACAAAACAAGAAACTGTTTTTAAAGAACTGAATTTAAAAAAATGTAAGTTTTTTGCCTTGATAAGTATTTTTTACATCATATTGTTATTTTATATGTCAAGTCGTATGTACAATTGTACATATTTTCAGGGTCCATTGAATATTCGTCAAGAGGTCGCCGCTTGGTGATCGGCAGATATATTTTCCACAAGAACAACCGTTGTAAAGGAGCTAAAGTCTCCTGGTTCTGCAGCATGAGAAAATCCACCAAGTGTAAGGCATCTGCTATCACTTTCGGTGACGCGGTGATAGCATATGTGAATATACATAATCATAAATAAAACAAAAATGTTTTAAATATTAAATTATGACTAAAATAGTGTCTATGAAATATAATTAAAATTAAAATTAAAAAAAAAAAAAAAAAATTTTAAAACTAGATATATCTCCGGATCAGATTCACTCCTGCCGCAGAGTAGCCAAGCTGAACTCGACGTCGGACCGGCCCAGAAACCTGCTGGTGACGCTTGTCAACCCTAGCTTACGGGACAGCGTCCTGTCTGCCTGCTACCGGTACAATAAAACGAACAAGGGCGACTTGTTGAACTCCTCGCACCTGGGCCTCGCCTGTAACAAGCAACGCATCTACGTGACGGAACACCTCTCCCCGGAGTGCAAGGCGCTGCATGCCGCTGCAAGGAAGGCTGCCAAGGAGAAAGGCTTCAAGTACGTGTGGGTGAAGTACGGCCGGGTTTACATGCGTAAAAATGACGGAGCTAATTGTGTTCTAGTTAAAAATTTGGAGACCTTAAATAATTTAATTTAAATATTCATTAGTAACTTAATATAATAGTTCTTACATAGATTTAATATATACGGATATAAATACAAACTTTTGTTATGTTAGTTTTCTATCAAAATGTTAACCGAATAAGGTCAAAGCAAAAATTAGATGATGTCTTTCTTAATATATTAAATTGTAACTACGATATTATATGCTTAACTGAGACTAATTTTAATGATAGTATTTTTGATGGCGAATTTATTGATGATCGATACAATGTTATTAGGCGTGATAGGTACACGACTAATGTTCGTAAAAACGACGGGGGCGGGGCACTGTTAGCTGTTAAAACAGATATCAACTTCACTCGCAAGTGTTCATGGGAATCTAAATTAGAGGATATCTGGATAAGTATCGAACCAAAATGTAAAAATAATAAGATAATTAATGTTTGTTTATGTTATCTGCCGTCTCATTTATCTAATGTAGAAATGTGTGAATTTTATCATAACTTTCAAAGGGTGATGCTCCAAAAAAGTGATTGTGAGGAATATCTTTGTATTGGCGACTTTAATACTCCACTTATAAATTGGTCAAAATCTACTGATTCAATAACAATGTTACCGGATGAACCCCGCGGCCAGAGAGCGGAACTTTTAACTGAGAATATGACTATTTGTGGTCTATATCAGTTTAACAATATTCCTAATAGGTATGGTAAATTCCTTGATCTTGTTTTTTCTACTTCAAAATCCTTGGAAGTGTATGGCTCGGAACCTCTTAGTAAACTCGATAGATACCACCCTTCTCTTGTTATTGACATTACTTCGCTATCGATTATGGTCGAACCTGTAAAACAATTTAAGCCACGTAAAGAGAGGCGTTTGAACTTTAACAAAAGTAATTATGCAGATATATGCTCTGACTTGAACAATGTTGATTGGCATTACACTTTGAATAGTCAGGAATGTCAGGATATAGACACTATGGTAAATCAGTTCTATAACACGTTCAATGACATATTAGCCAAACACACGCCATTGACTAAACCGATGTCTGGTGATACACCTGCCTGGTTCTCACCTGGACTTAGAAGGTCCCTTGTTGAAAAACAAAAATATCACCACCGGTACAAAAAGTTCAAAAATCCACGAGATTATGATACTTACTCCATGCTGCGCCAGCGATGCAAGAGGCTCATAGATCATGACTATGATACTTTCTTAAAATCGGTAGAGGCTTCCATTGAAGGTAATAATATTAAGCACTTTTGGCGCTATGTTAATAGTAAAAAAGGTAGTAACTCCGTACCTTCTACCATGTCTTTTGGTGGCAAAACTACAACTGATCAGAAAGAAATATGTGAACTCTTTTCATCTTACTTTAGCTCTGTGTTTGTGCCGATAGATTGCACTTCTGACAATATATCAACTCTACAAGTCGCTAACCTTTCAGTTGACCACACCAGTGCTTCTACTTCAATAAATAACGTGATAAGCAACACTTCTATAACACGCGCTGATATTCTTCGCAAAATTATTAAACTCGATGTCAACAAGGGAGCTGGGCCAGACAAAATACCTCCATTCGTTATTAAAAATTGTAGGAAAAGTCTGTGTACACCTCTTCTAATTATCTTTAATACATCTTTACGTTTAAGCATCTTCCCGACACAGTGGAAAACAGCGCACATTGTCCCTGTATTCAAGTCAGGTGACAAGTCGCGATGTGATAATTACCGCCCTATAAGTATACTTAGTTGTTTGGCGAAATTATTTGAGTCTTTGGTCTATGATGTTTTATACTTTCATATATATCCGATTTTATCCACCAGACAGCACGGTTTTATTCGCAATAGATCTACTACTACCAATCTACTCGAATACAAAAATTACTTGTGCAGTGCATTTGCCAAACGTGTTCAAGTCGACAGTTTATATACTGATTTTTCTAAGGCTTTTGACAAAATAAGCCATAAAATCTTAATTATAAAATTATCGAATTATTACGGCATCCATGGCAACCTTTTGAGATGGGTTGAGTCATATTTATCTAGGCGAAACCAGTTGGTTGCACTCAGAGGCTTTTTATCGGCTCCGGCGAATATAACGTCTGGCGTGCCCCAAGGCTCGCACTTGGGGCCTTTGCTCTTTATTTCCTTTATTAATGATCTAATTAGTAACCTCCAGAGTCCTTGTTTATTATATGCGGATGACCTAAAAATATACTCAGCCATTAAATCTACACAAGATTCTGAAATCCTTCAAACTGATTTATCTATGATTGATAATTGGTGTCGAAACAACCAAATGTTTCTGAATATCAAAAAATGTTGTATTATTTCTTTCACTACCAAACATAATAAAATTATCTATGATTATAAACTCAATAACCATATATTAGAACGCAAATCAGTTGTAAAAGACTTGGGTGTATACTTTGACGAAAAATTAACTTTCCGTGAACATTATGATTACATTATAGATAGAGGTAACAAACTTTTGGGTTTTATCTCCAGAACATCAAAAAGCTTTAAAAATCCGTACTGTTTATTAACATTATATTTTTCACTTGTTCGAAGCGTTCTAGAATACAACTCAGTCATTTGGTCACCCTATTACAAGGTGCACATAAACCGCATTGAACGTGTTCAGTCTAAATGTTTAAATATGCTCTTTTTCAGACTAGGCTGGAATCGACAAGTCCGGTCCTATGTCAATAGATTAAAGCGAATTAAATTAATGTCTCTTGAAGATCGCCGCAAATACTCCGATTACATATATTTATTTAAAATTATTCATGCCCAAATTGACTCACCCTCACTCCTGTCTTGTATCAACATCAACATTAATATAAACCCTAATTCGCGCAGGCCCCAAAATATATTCTCTCTCAGTGTTTATAAAAATAATACATCTCTATACAACCCATTAGTTAGAATGTGTCGCCAATACAATAGTATCCTAGCGAACCACCATCAGTCACTGGATGTATTTAATTCTGTGTTATCCACATTCAAGCGTAATGTTCTAGCTATTTTAATGCAAAGCTATGCATGATCACTAATTGTAAGATAAAATTTAGTCTGTAATTATGTTGTCCTTGTTTATCGTTGTTGTTTGTTAGACAGAGAATACAGTACCAGTTAGGTACTGTATTCTCTGTTTAACACAGGTTTTTGAAAATAATAATCAAATTCATATTGTTCAAGCTGTGTACACTCACCTGAGGAATTTGTTCTGGTTCAAAACCAGTTTTGAATGTGTATTTGGCTTATATATGAACTCTTTCTGTTATGTGTACCGTTATAAATAAATAAATAAATAAATAATTGAATTATTTTTTACTATAAAATGTTGTTTGTTCGGCTCTTATTTAATGTTGATAATTGTACAATTTGAAATAGGAAATGTTTTACTACATTCTAATTAGTGGATTAAATCAGAATGGATTAACACGCGAATACATAACACAATAGCTAGAAGCATAGAGACGTGGACGAAACTTTGCTAACTGAATACAAAGAAAATATTCGCAGGGTGGCACCTGAATTATAACTCTCAGAAAACCAGATCAGGTTAAGTCTTCAAAGTTTCGCTGTCCTTCCTATGGAGACGATTTGGGTAAGTTAAATATGATTATATGGTTTAACGATTATGTCACACACATAATTGCAAAATACGTGAAATCAAATAAACTAATTAAAACCCACTATTGATTACATTGTAGGTCACATAGTGTACGCTTCCAAGGGTTTCCCGCGGCTGGTGATTGGTCCGTACACGTACTACAAGAACAACAAGGCGACTGGATACAAGACCTCCTGGCACTGCGCTCGCAGTCGACGCAAGAACCCAGCCACGCGCTGCCCTGCCTCCCTCTCTACCTACAACAACCAAATATTGTACCACAAGAAACCACATAATCACTGAACCAATACTTGTTATGATAGAGGCCAAGAAAACTTTGGAAATTGTCGACTAGTAGCGACATTTGTCGACTAAACGTAATCCAATCTGTTTTAAAAACGCGGATGAAAACTGATTCCAATTGAATCATGTTTAACTTGACTGTAGTTTGTTTAAATTAAAATAGCAAGACTAAATGCTAAGTGATACTAGTGTGAAAAACAATAATTGTTTGAAATAAAAAATATTTTAATTTTTTAAAGTATATATGAAATGTTTAGTTATGTTCATTAGAAGTTACCAATGTTTAGTTTAGTACAGGTAGATTATTCAATCGATATTTAATATTCGAATCAGGGTGCATCAGACTGAAAAACAAACGCTCAAACCGCCGAGCCACACTTACCACAATATAATAGATTAAAGTGCATTTTAAATACCTGATTTCAGCACAATTCATCACAAGAGGAAACAGGACTAAAATATTGGTCGTGGGCAAGTACATGTATCACAGAAACAATCGCTCGAGAGGAGTGAAGTCCACGTGGTTCTGTAGCTTTAAGAATAAGAGATGCCAGGCTTCGGCCGCTGTGTTGTACGATCGGGACATTATATCCTTTAAACACGAACACAACCATTGATTAGTTTTCTAATGACAAAATAATTTATCCCGAAGATGTTTTATGGATAACTAAAAAGCGCCATGTCGTTAAAAGACAGACGAAATCCCGATGTGATTTTCCTCGTATTGGCTTACAAGATCCGAATTATATGTAATGTTTGAAACTTAATTATATATTTGTAATTAATTACGTCCGTTACAGACGTCATAAAAAAATCCTTAAGTAAAAACAGTCATTTGTAAATAGTGTATTTCTTATAAATAATGTTACCAACCTGATATGTAAATATTGAGTCGCATTCCTCATTATTGAGGGTCATGATTCTCAGAATTCATTCGTGTAGAAGTAAAATGTATAAGATAAGACATTTATCACTCTTATGAGTCATACTGGGCTAATCAAATTGCATTTTATTAAAATTATTTTTTTTTCAATTTTTTGTCTCGCTGCAATCTGCTGTGCCATAAGCAGTGCTGTTGATTGGGTACAGGCCTTTCAGGTTTGGAGTCCAGTGACTCCCATCCCTTCTTTGGTCAAATCAGCAAACTGGGGCCTGTTAAGCCGCCTTACTGACTAATTTTTTATCAGATTTGTTGCAAGTTCGTTTGTGTGCCTCTCTTATCTCATTTTGTTTTTCTTGCTGTGTCTGTGAATTTTCTTCACGGTGGGCATTTCCAGGTACTCATGTATTTCATCATTTTTTGTGAACCATGGTGCGTTGGTAATGTTTCGAAATACATTGTTTTGGAACCTTACATTGTTTTGGAACCTTAATTATTTTAGAGTAATAACCATAATTATCATTTCGTTACTATTATTATTTATTTCAAATAACTAACTTGTATATTTTCAGGTCCAGTGAAACTTGTAACGAGAAAGAATGGCGATAAAATTTTGCTAGTTGGTGATAAATACTGGTTTTTCAAGAATAAACAAATAAAAGGGCTGAAATCGACGTGGTTCTGTAACCGAGTCACCTCCGGCTGCCCGGCTCTAGTCGTGGTCGAAGAAGATAAAAAAGTAATTTGCTTTAAACATAAACACGACCATTGACAGTATGTCGGGTACTTACTTCTCATTTTTCAACTAACATTTTGAGCTTTACTTGACATCAATACTACTGTTTTGTCGGTTTAGTTCTCACTACACGTGCTAATTGGATGTACGTCATATGTTCAGTGATAGACGCTATAAGCAGGATAATTTAGATAGTTATCATCTCCATAGATTTTTGATGAACTCTCGACACCAGTGTTGGCTCTCATTCGATAAGAATAAGAAGACGTCAAATTCGCTAAAAATCTAAATTATCATGTTAACGGACATATTTGCGCGTGTAGCCGCTGTTTTAGCATGAAGTGTCACTGAACATGCAATAAGATGCAAGTAAATCATTGTCAATTAGTGGAATACCATTCATGTATTTATTTAGCATAACACAAATTTAAGCTAATTTAATGTTAAGACATGTATCATGCACATATTAGTGGTTTCAGAGGTAAACTACTCGTATTACACTCCATCTTAATTAACTAGCATACTTAGCATTACTTAGATTTACTTTGAAGTCTATGTTTGCTATGAGCGATATTTATTTTCCATAAAAACGCGTATTCATTTAGTTCGGCCTCACAAACTTACATATTTGAAGATATGTACATTGATATTTATTAGTAACATCTTCCAAATCTTTTTGTGCTTTACCGTCGACTTTTGCGCTTTTCCATACATTTGGCTGTTGGTATAGAGTCGTACAGTAATACCTTCGCCGTTTCGAAGTCTTCAATTGAAAAACACGAGCTGTAAATGCGTATGGGCTGTCATTGCCCATAATCTCAACTTATTTTGGACGAGTAACTTATTAAAATATAATATAGTGTTTTTATTGTAACAAATGCGTAACTGACGTGTTGGCCGTTTGAACATTGAACTAGGACAAAATATAGGATTTGTGTTATCCAGACAAGTGTTTTATTAATTTAATAGTGTTTTTTCGCGGCTTTCCTCATTTTAACGTTCGAATTAAAAAATAACCCACGTCACTATCAGCAAAAATATGACTGTCGCTCCGTTGCAGCGTAAAAGCGGAAGAAATATATATATACTTACCATCAAATATATATGTTATGTAACATGTGTAAACAAACATGTTAACTGAGCTTCTTATTAAGTGTTTTATAATTTTCAGCGTCTTTCATTCGCAGTAGTAGTGGGCGGCCGATCTTAGTACTCGACGGGTTCAAATATTACAAAGGCGGAGCAAGAGGCCCGATAACCACGTGGTACTGCAAAAATAATAGAAACAGAGTTAAGGAGAAACACTGCCATGCTTCTGTCAAAACGTTTAAAGATCGGGTTATATATATATATATATATATATATATATATATATATATATATACATTGTAAGAGAACATAATCATTCACAATAAGACGAGTATTTTTACTTAACTCTACTTGTACTTACATGATGTAAATATAGTCGTATGCCTTGGCTGTACTGTAAGTTCACAATGTAACATGTTTGCAAATATATGATTTCTTTTTAACAGTACGAGTTAAAACTCAACTACATTCAAATTACCTTAAATTATGGTAATTGTTAAGTATAAGTAAAGTTTTAACTCGTTCTGCAGGATGATCTGTAATCTAACAGAACATACCACATTTTTTATTAACCTATATTGTCCAATTTCTGAAAAAAGGTCTTCAATATATCATTATTTGATAGATTTTTCTTTTCATAATATACTTGTTTTGAATTAATGACAAATTCGTATCAAATCTGAACAAATATGACATGTTGAATTTGTTCGTATTTCAGCGCCCCGGTTCGTGTTCAGTCGTTTCGGCAAGCCTGCGATACAGAAGGGCATATATCGGTTCAACAAGAACAACCGCACCAAGGGGCCCAAGGCGCTGTGGACGTGCGGCAGGGTCAGCTCGGGGTGCAAGGCCTCCATCACCACCCTCAACGATATCATCCTGAAGGAGAAAACAGAACATAACCACTGACGTACGATACAGAAAGTATGTAATGTTTACGTTGTATAGCGCTGTATGAAATTTCCCGGAATATGTATGTATTTAGTGAAGCCCCGTTGTGAAATAAGACGGATTGAGTTTCTTTACTCGGAAAAAGACCAACCAATTTATGGTATTCTATAATAAAATATACTTTTAGTTTTTTTTTATCCATAAGAATATATTATAAATACATACATGTATAAGCAGTGGTAAAGTTTAAGATTGTATTTTACAGTTGTTTGTTGCTGAAATAAGTATGTATGTACTTACAGGAGCATATTTTTGTAATATTTGTCTTATTTAGTATTAAACTTTAACTAAAATGATAAAATAATACAACTATGATATTGAATTAATATATGCTGTGGCTCAACTTTCCAAAGCCGCCACTCGCGTTGGAGGTCCACAATTTTTTAAGAAGTAGATAATATTTAGAAAAGGCTACACGTTAAATATTTAAGTGCGGAGACGCTTAGTTTACGAGATATTAATTTTTTAAAATCGAAAAATAATCCTTTGTTTTGACAGTTTCTTGACACTATGACGGCCATTAGCGTTTCGTTTTACGGACTGCTATTACATACAAGCGTGCGACTTATCAAACTATTATATTTATTTGCTAATGTGTATGTAATGTTTAGTTTTTGTCACAATTACGTATATATTGATGAAAAATACATATAATACGTAATTTTATTTAATATTTGATCGCAAATTTTTACGTAGTTATAATATTTTGTGTGTAACTTGTAACTTGATGAACGAAACGTGACGCCATTGTTTTTTTTTAGTATTGGCGTTACACTCTTCGCGTATTTGCCAGTGTCAAGTAATTTTCTTTCTTCTTCGATGCATGCTTGAGGTTAGGTTAGAATAGAAGGGGATGGCGGGGTCGAGTGAGCGAGCGTAGCGGGTTGGGGTGTACTTTACGGGACGCTAAACCTAACCTAACCTGTTGTAGTGCAAGTGTTGGACTCGAAGTCACTTGTCTGTGTCAGAAGGTAGATTAGGTTCGTTAGGTTGCTTTCTACCACGCACATGCGACGACGAGCGAAGCGAGGAGGAGCCAAGTCCTGTTGTAGTGCTAGTGTTGGACTCGAAGTCACTTGTCTGTGTCAGAAGGTAGATTAGGTTCGTTAGGTTGCTTTCTACCACGCACATGCGACGACGAGCGAAGCGAGGAGGAGCCAAGTCCTGTTGTAGTGCTAGTGTTGGACTCGAAGTCACTTGTCTGTGTCAGAAGGTAGATTAGGTTCGTTAGGTTGCTTTCTACCACGCACATGCGACGACGAGCGAAGCGAGGAGGAGCCAAGTCCTGTTGTAGTGCAAGTGTTGGACTCGAAGTTACTTGTCTGTGACAGAAGGTAGATTAGGTTCGTTAGGTTGCTTTCTACCACGCACATGCGACGACGAGCGAAGCGAGGAGGAGCCAAGTCCTGTTGTAGTGCAAGTGTTGGGTTAGGTAGTTAAGTACCCCATAGTGAAATCGCAGTACTTAACCTCAAAATACAAAAATGGTCATATCTCGAAAACTATTGATCTCCGCACCCCCCCCCCTTTAGGGGAGGGCTTACCCCCTCCCCCCTCCCTCCCCCCTCCCCCCAACCCCCCCTTGAATGGCGGCTTTGGAAAGTTTAACCTATGCTGTTTCTATTACTCAAACACAAACCTACAATTATGGATAGAATTGAAAACATTTTTAAGGTAGTACTACTCCACATACGTACTATAAAATGGTAAATAATCTCAGTAGCTTAACATATTTAGAAGTATTTATCGTGCCTACATGAACAATTTACAATAAACTACATTAAAAGTAATGTTTCAGGTTCAACGGCAGCTTCCAAGTTCGTCAAACCTCTGCTTACTTTAAACGGGCACAGCTTCTTCCTTAAAAACGACCGAGGGTCTCGACGTTATTGGACGTGCAGTAAATACAGACTCGGCTGTAACATGGCCGTCACCACCTGGGACGACACTGTGGTCAAACAAAGCGGGAAACACAATCATAACTGAGTATTAAATTAATATAAGTCCGTGTAGTAACATTAGAAGATAACCTTTGATTAACCATATACTGTTGACCATTGAACGAGTAGACAGTGATTCAACATCGGTTTTTTTTTTATAAATACAATTGTCTATTTCCCTCCGCGTGGCGGAGGCCTTTGTTTAGGTTTTTGGATATATTTGCAAAGTATTTATATATATACATATTATATATGTGACCTTAAGGGTCTTAATGAATTTATATATATATATATATATATATATATATATATATATATATATATAGTGTACATGTTGATTAAATATAAAATATTATGGTATAAGTTGATATTACGAACTTGATTGTTAATTTATAACTAAAGGTATCTATCTGATACTATTGCCGAAGTTTGATTCATTGCAACGTTTTAAGTAGCATGTGTACATACTCGTAATGCTTAAACTACGGAGTGAACACATTTTTTACAGGTTGTAAGTGTATTTGAAATAAAATGTTCATATATTATTCAACATCGGTTAATTACACATTACATTGTTTGTATCTAATATTGATACTTAGTTTCACAAGTGGTGAAATAGGACAAAACGATGATCAGATCAGATCAATTGTTGATTCGTGGATCATTTTTATTAGTGAGACGTATGAGCTAGTCGTTATAAATAGGTTGGAATATTTCATAAACAAAATATATCATAAATAAATTTCACAAATTTTCACCGTTTTACCTATAACTTTTTTCGATGGATTTCCTTCAAAAATTTTGGGAAGGTTTGTGAATATAGTAAGTAAGTAAGTAAAGATTTCTAGTCATTAACTGAAAAGTTGAGCGTCTTTTTATGTAATATTTGACTACGTAAGTTTAAGATATTGAATATTCCGCCTCAGAACAGGTTTTGCAAAAATATTATTATCCTAAAGTGTCTAGAGTTTATAATTTTATGGTATTGCTAGTAGATATAAATAATTCCTAATGATAAGTTCCTAGTATTACTACTTAGTTTAGACTAGCGTAGTGACCAAAAATCTCGCTTTGGATTGGAAAACTTGTTGTGGGTTTGACTACTTTTTTACTTAGTAAGATTTTATCACAACAACAACAATTTTGAAATGCTACGATATTTTGAAGTCTAATTTTATTACCATCTTTATACTGATGTGCCAAATGATCATCGAAATCAAGGTGGCTTCGTTTATAATCTTTAGAGTGTTTTTGAATCTATATTATTATTCACTTCGATTAAAGCTAAATAATCTTCTCATAAATATTCATTACTTATGTAATGAAAGTGTTTATTTCAGATGTTGTCGATTGTTGTGTGTTTACGAAACATACATATGTGCTTTGGGTTAAGCATAAGGTACTTAATGTGTATAAAGTTATTAATCTACATAATTCATAATGTTACAAAGCATAAATAAAAATATGTGTACCGATTTGAATAAAACAGATAGTTTCGTAGTACCTAGTTAGATGTCACCAGATGTGTATCAACTGTGTGGTATCCTCAGAGCATCGCTGTTAGCGTTGTTTGTAGAGATAATATGAAATAAATGAGGTACAGTAGTTTTGACACGTACTAAGAAGAAAAATAAACAAAAAATATTTAATTAAAACAACACAGATTTAAATGTAGGCGTATCAACAAACCTTCAAACTAACTGTTCGATCTATATTTTACCTTACTTAGCTTTCTCCAATAGAAAATCTGTTTCTTAGCACAAAATTATATGTTCCGGTCGCCTTGTCTGTAGTCTTGCACACACACTCTACCTCCGACTACATTGTCGCTTGTGCGAATGCTGCTTCACGCGACCTGGTAGACACAAGATAAGTTAAAATGAATACTGCATCATTGTAACAGCGACTATTTGAGGATAGTATAGTATGTGTTATACGTATATGAATGATCTCTTAAATGTATGCTTATAAGTACGAGTATATAAATAGAAATTATAAATTTTAATTATATATGTAACGGTTTAATGAATGTTTAAGTCTTCTTCTGTCGTCTGTGTTGTATGTGTAGGAACTTTTACAAAATAAAACTAAGTATTAATCCATAATGTTTTCAATACAATAGTTCAAAATAAAATCGAGTTAATGATTCTAATTACTTTTATTTCAGGCTAAATATGTTCTAACTTCACGCAGAAAACATTTTGTTTATATACTATTTTTGAATAAATTGAGCATTAAGTGTATTTATTCATTGAACATTTCTTCTTCATACCACTCGATACATTACGCCGAATCTACTTAAAATTTAGTTTTCATTCCATTTATGAAAAACACAAACTAAGCGGAGTGACCAAAATACAAAATGAGACGAATTTGAAAAAATATAAGAGAGAGGTGAAACGCGTACCGATCACTAATGCCCACTGATTGTGTTTACTCCAGGGAAGCAGTTCTATTATGAGTACACATCGCGCGGCAAACCTCTGGCTACTAGTGGACGGATACAAGGATAACGTGAACCATACTCGACGCAACGGACGAGGCGCGAGGTGGGTGTGCAACCAGGCTTTTAAAGGATGCAAGTCTACTGCAATTACCATCGAAAACCAACTATATACTTTGAATGTCCACAATCATTAGTAGTGGCTTACAAATAACTTTAATAAACGTTTTTAGAAGCATTATTCATTATGCGACGTTGGTCTCTATTTTACGCTATACCTACATATATGGTTATGTGTAGATATAAAATACTATCCAACCATAAGACTGACAATTTATTTAAGTACTTACATAATAAATGTTATTAAATTTATAAAATCAACTGTCGATCTCCTATTTCAGAATTCTTATAAGTATTATGAATTTTAAAATTTGTTATAACTTGTGTTGAGTCTGGTCGTTTCTACGTATAATAAGTATGTATTAACGGTTGAAAAGTATATAGATACATAAATTCTTTATTAAACACCACATACATAAAAAACAATACAAAAAACATAGAAAATAAAATTTGCGTTTTAATTGGCGGCCTTATCGCTTAGAGCGATCTCTTCCAGGCAAATAATCTGGCAGGGATAAATTCTTCAAAATAAGTGAGTAGGGCGAGGTGCTTAAGATATGAAATAAAAAAAAGATCAAAAAGTTTGTATATATATATTTTATCCGGCATATAGTCCCCATGATAAAAAACGTAAACTTAATATGGGGGCTAGATGGCGCTGTGTGATATGTCCTGAAATATTTATCTTATTTAGATTAAAACCCTTGCTTGTATTAACTGTAACGCCTTTCGGGAGAAGATTCTTCATCTCAACATGCACGTATCTGTTTGTAACTAGGTAAGTATCTAGTTTAAGTGATTCTTGAAACATACAATTTCATTGTCTCTATGTTCAATTGAATACAGAATAATGAAAATCGAATTTTCAGGTATTTTTTATTTAATATTAGCTAATCAGAAAGTTGTAATATATAATTAATTATTAAATATGATGTCTTTTGTATATTTTAGCTGTATTGTCGGCGAGAGTGGGATTTGCAATCAGTCAGAGAGGCAGAGACGTCTTGATTGTCAACGACTTCCGGTTTAACTTGAAGAATGACTACGGGATGAAGAAGAGCTGGATTTGTACACAAATTCGGAAGGGATGCAAAGTATCAGCTTCCACATTTGATATGGAGTTAACTCGCCTCTCCGGGGTTCATAATCATAGTCCCCCTGCGTATACTGCCATGTTATGATCTCTCCGATCTAGACAACTCACATAGCTTTTGTGGCATTAAGTCATCAATTCTAGCTCGATGCATTTAGTTTAACTAATGCATGTATGAAAATACGTTTGAGAGACTTTAAGTAGTGTATAGTTTAGACATTTTATAAATAAATTTCTATAATCGTGCCTTATTGTCTTACTATTTACATTGTCATCATCATCAGCTCAACAAATTTCACTAAAAAATTAAACTTAAGACAGGGATTATTAGTGCAAAAGGTAGGCTCTAGCGCTGATAATCCCTATCTTGTGCTGTTCTCGCCCCGATCATATTATTATGTGTTTGATGTCAGAGGTTTCCTTCTGACTTTTTCATATCGCGCAGCCACCGCCCGCGCCGGTTGCCCAGACGTGAAGTAAATTGTTGATTTTCAGCGTCTCGAGCGCAGTATTCCCTCAGCAAGTTCGGCAAGCGCGTTCTGATAGTAGATAATTATAGATTTTATTTGAAGAATGCAAACGGAGACCGCATCCACTGGGTCTGCAATCAGAGTTACAAAAGTTGCAAAGTGACGGTGAATACCTGTAACGAAGTTTTAATTAAAATCTCTGGCAAGCACACCCATCTGCCACCGAATACCCCTCCGATTCTGGGTCATTTGAAGTTCAAAATGTAAATTGTTTTATTTCTCATTACTGCAGTTTAAAAGTTTGTTAATAAAGACACACAGTAAATAATTTTATGAATACTGTAAATATGCCATAAGTATCTCGGGATCGAACCCTGATCTACCTCATTCGATAAGTCAATAGATAATAGTATTTTAAAATGATGATGTAAAGATGATATATATGAACACATTATTGTGTATAATGCACGAGTACATTGTGAATTTATTGTAAGTTATGATATGATACAAAAATCGAACTAAATATTTATTTTACTTTAACGTCTTTTTTGTTATACAATGTATAGAATTATAAGTTTTGAAATGGTTATCTTCTTTGTATGGGAATTCTTAACAGATATCGGCCTGGTTTTGGGCACGGATGTGTAGATCAAAGCGAACCTAAGCATTGAAATAATATAAATACAAACAATATAATGTGCAAGTAATTTAAAAAATACTTACATAATATCGAAATACAAAGTCTTACAAATATGTAATAAATCAAATTTCGTTAACTTATTGTATTTCTTGGCTCTCACTTCATTGCAGCTCGCCTGATTTTGAGCGAATTTGTGGTCGACAATGTAGCGCGCTTGCCTAGAAGAAATCTTCTCACTCTCGCAGGGTTACTGGTACAGCCGTAGGTAACATTAATTCTCTTCCATCGGGAGATTCTGTTCAAGATTTGAGTACTTAGCATAATTGTAATATGAGATCAAACAGATACATTTTATCGAGTAGGCATGAGGCTGCATGAAGTGACTGACGTATCTTGTATGAGATTGAACCAATCCCCTACGAGTGGTGAAAGAATAGGTATATTACAGGATCTTTGCAGTTTGGATATTCTAAGAAAGGGATGCCACGGCTCCAACATAGTGGATATTCCTATAGTTTAATGTATGAGAACGGACTTCGTGCGTACTGGTATTGTATTAAAAGCAGCTGAGCGTTGGTGGCGCTGCCATCGCATTAGTATCTGTCTCTGTTATTAAAATTGTAAAAAAATAGTAAATTTATCATTAAAGTGATATAAACATGATAAATAAGTCCACAATAACTAGATCCGATAGTGGGAGTGTTATCTCGTGATTATATAAAATATTCAAGTGCAAAATTATAAAATAAATACGACGCAATGTCAGTGTACAAATTTTACGAAAATAGCAACTAAAGCTACATCATAGTAACAAATACAGTGATAAAAAGCTAATACAACACGTTTTCGCAAATATAGTGACATAAAATAGTGATATTATCATAGAAATATTGCATTTATAATGAATGTAAAAATAAACATGAAGCAATGACAGTGAACAATTTTAATGTGGAAATATCAACTAAAGAGTGATAAAAATGCAAATAATCAATAAATACAGTGGAATTACGTGGAAATAGAGGCAAAACTAGTGATATTAATCAATAAAACTTGTAATTATAATACATTATTATATATCTACCCTCTATAAAAAAGTGACTGTGTATTTCGTTGTGTAATGTCCTCACAAACAATGTAAATAACCACCAAAGGAAGGCGAACGTAGTGGTGCCTATTTATCGGCTTACATTCAACCGTGTCAGTGGTCGAGTGGTAAACGAACGATATCATCTTGAAGCCCCGACTTTCGATCCCCAACCTGCAAATTATATTATATTTTTGTGATATAAAAAAAACTGGTTTTTTCATAATTAGTCAAATATAAGCGACAGCAGCACCAACGAGATATATAGAAATTGTATACGGACAATTAATAAAAAAAATGGCTAAAACTATGTTAACTCGTTTGAGAGCTAAAAAATTACTAGAAAATAATGACGGAAACTTGAATTCTACAAAACTTGACGAAGATAAGGATTCATTGATTAAGAACTATGCTAAAACCATACAAAATTTAGGGAAAACCTGGAAAAAAGCGATTGTTTAAACAAGAAGATGTTAGAAGAGCAAGAAAATAACGAAATTGAATTCTGTCTCTGAAATGTCCCAGAATAAGTCCAAATTCTGTGAGTGGGCTACAAAAGGTATTCTGATTTCTAGGCAAAGATTGTATAATCTGTATTCTATTCACAATGATGGTGGAAATGTAACACGAATATATTTAAGTAAATATAGTAAAATTTTCAAAAAAGTATGTCTTGCTGCAAAAAAACTACATTTGAATAGAAGAGTTGAAAATTCTGTAAATAAAATTAAGTGTGCTTGGCAAATTATAAGAGAGGAAACGGGCAAACAAACAAATTGTAACATTGTATGTGACAAAATCTTAAATGCTAATGGCGATCTAATGTATGACAAAAATAAAATATGTGACATTTTTAATAATTATTTTACGAATATAGCTAATACATTGACAAATAATTTAGACGCTTCAACTGAGCAATCAATATCATATTTAAACAAATTTATATCGAGCCAGAACATTACCTTTGCCTTAAAACCTTTAACAATTTCACGTGTTATTAAAATAATACGACAGTTAAAGCCGAAAAAATCTAACGATCTAGACTATGTAACTCCAAACTTATTAAAACGCCTAGAAAGTGTAATAACTTATCCTATAACGTCTATAATTAATGATTGTATTAGTAAGGGCATTTTCCCCGATGAAATGAAAATTGCCAAGGTTGTACCAATTTTTAAGAAAGGAGACAATTTAAATTGCAATAACTATAGACCAGTGTCCATTCTCCCAAGTGCCAGTAAAATCTTTAAAAAATATGTTACTGAAGAACTCATGAATTACATGGTTGATAATAAGTTACTAAATGCTCGTCAATTTGGTTTTCAGAGAGCTAAATCCTGTAAACATGCCATAACCTCTCTAATCACCGATATCTTGTCTGGTTTGGAGAAGTCACAAAAAACGTTTGGAATGTTTTGTGACCTCTCTAAAGCTTTTGATTGCGTCTCACATAATATTCTTACCGCCAAGCTGGAACACTACGGTGTGCGTAATATAGAATCAAAGTTGTTGAAATCCTACTTAAAAAACAGGTCGCAAATCACAGAGGTAAACGGATGTAGATCGGGATCTAGCTCATTGAAATTAGGTGTGCCACAAGGATCGATCTTGGGTCCATTATTGTTTCTCATTTACATCAATGATGTATCTGCAGCTGTGAGTGATGTAGATATATCTGCAGCAGTGAGTGATGTAGATGTAGGTATAGTCTTGTTCGCAGACGACACCAGTCTAATTATAAAAAGCAAATCTGAATGTGAAATAGGATGTAAAATCAAAAATGTAATTGATAGCATAAAAAGCTGGTTTTCAGCTAACAACATGTTACTTAATGTAGAAAAAACTCACATCGTTAATTTTAATCTCGCAACATATGTTAGAAATCCACCAAACGCTACCTTACAAAAGGTTCTCGAAGAATTAAATCTTACCCTATCAAGTAATGTAAAATTCTTGGGAGTTCAACTAGATAAAAAACTTAATTGGTCAACTCATATTGATGAACTTGCAAATAAATTAAGCTCAGCTACTTATGCCATCAAAAAAATTAAAAAACTAGCCGGTAAACAGGCAGCAAGGACTGTTTACTTTGCATACTTCCATTCTCTAATGACTTATGGATTACTGTTCTGGGGATCAGCTGCTAACTGTCATACAAATAGAATACTAGTACTACAGAAACGAGCAGTGCGCTATATCTTGGGCTTAAAATATTTAGACTCATGTCGGAATAAATTTAAGGAAGTAGGCATTATGTCAGTATTCAGTGAATATATATATCAAAATGTACTCTATGTTCTCGAGAACTTAGATCAGTTCACCACAGTGGCAGATGAATTGTCAGATAGGTACGAAATAAGAAATAAAGAGAGGCTTAGTATACCTCAGAGAAGACTAGCTAAAACATCTAACAGTTTCCTTTGCATTGGGATTATGCAGATTGCCCCAAAATATAATTAAATGTAATAACAAGACTTTGATACTAAATTGTGTTCGTCAGTACTTAATGGATAAAACCTATTATACACTAAAAGACGCTATCAATGATAAAGATTTATTTAGAGATATAGACAAATTACTTTGTAATTCATAAATTATATTAATTTACACTATTGTGTATAAATATTTTGTAATTGACGTTTCTAAGAGCATGTAATTGCCTACAGAAATAAAACTTTGAACTTTTTGAGCTTTAAATGTAAGGCCTCCATTTTCACTTTTATTGATTGTATCTTCACATACAAAAGAGCTCATAAACATGCTTAGAAACACTTATATTTAAAGCGGTATTTTTTTAATCAATAAAACATGATCACCCTGAGTGATAAGGTCGCATAACTGTAGTTTAGTAAAGAGTTAAGTAAAGACTAAGTGAGCTTAAATGTATCTACTTCAAATGTACACGTTTCGCGGTATTTATAATTGTATACTAATTAACTTGCTACTTATTATTTATCGTTATGTATACTAAAATATCGTTTCCAGATTATATCCTGTTGACGTGTACGCGCAGGGCAGCGGCGTCTCAAACATCATGGATATGTTTGTAATTTAATCAACGAAAATCACCTCCGGTCCTATTGGCACTGCATCAAAACTAACTTGCGATGTAAGGCCGCCATTTTCATTCTTGAAGAAAATATCATCAAATATATAGGACGTCATGATCACATTGACACACGCTGTGATGCTAAGTTGTGTTCTAAAACACAAATAAAGTAAAAATCTGTTTAATTTTAAGGCAAGTATGTTGTAATTTATTATGTATATTTATTAAATTTAGGCTTTATGGTGTAAATATAAAAGGATATAATAAATTTATTCTATTAAACTCTTAAAATTAAATAATATATATATATATATATATATATATATATATATATCTTTTTAATTTCAGTACATGATATAGTTGTGGAGCATGAAAGCGCCAGTATCTGGTACTGCGGGCACAAGTACGCGCGCCTCAAGCAGGAGGGGGTTCGAGTGTGGTGGAACTGCACCAGGAAAACTTGCTGCAAGTGTAAATGTTCCATCGTCACCTACTTAGATAAAGTGGTCATTACTAAGTTTCAACATTCTCACGATGATGAACACAACCATCCTTACTAAACTAGCCGATAGAATACATACCTACTCTTAGAAAAATTGATAAAGTTGAATTAAAATCCACAAAAATAAAGTTTCAGAGTGAGTAAGACAGCCTTTATTTAAACGTTTTAAATATATGTTATAAGTTACATAAGTGTTATAAGTTACATATTATGTCAATATTAGTTAGTTATTTTCGTAAATAAATGTAATAGAATGGTGCTGTGGAGGTACAGGTTTTACCGACTTCTCAGCTCGGATGAGATCTTTCGCTGAAGTGGTAAAACCTGTACCTCCACAGCACCATTCTGCCTCTCGTCACTCCTTTGTGTTCAAAGATCTAGCCACATGCGAATATGTATTCCTAAGGGAAGAAATACTCCGTGGCGCACTTCAACCGGCCTACACTGGCCCATACATAATTACTTCGACGAGGAGGCAAAACTTACAAAATACTGGTAAGGAACTCAGAGCAGACGGTATCCATAGACCGCCTCAAGCCGGCCTACATATTGTCTGACACCACTCCTACCCCAACTCCTACTCCTACTCCAACTTACACTCCTCCAACACCAACCCAGGATACCGCTCCTTCACTTCCTGTTCGGACCACTCGGTCCGGACGGCGCGTACGGTTCCCGGATTTTTATCGCCCTTAGCCGGTCTCTGGAGGGGAGTGATGTAGGTAACTCCACATTTATTTATCGCTATGTAATATATTTTACTATAATATATTTTATTCTTAACATTTTCATTATAAAATATTTATTTCTATATTTATTTACATAGTATATTGACACTCCACATTCATTACTCACTTACATTCCACAAACATTCATACATCACACTAAACCTAATAAATATTATTTACACAAGCATAGCCGCGAGTAAACTCTTGTTTTGCAATCGCTATTGTTCGCTCGTGGCTGAGTCGCGGAGATACCGAGCGCGAAACCGGTTTCGACGCCGGCCCGCCGCCCGCGCCCGGCCACCAGTGCAGTGCCTCACTGATTTTTACGAAGCACGCACGCGCTGCCTTAACATTCAAATTCTGTATCGTTCTCTCTCGCCATTTTATATTTGTGTTTTCGTTGTTATTGTTGTTAATGTGAATAAATAATAGACTTTGGATTTATGGAATTTGGTGTTTACTTTCTTCATACACCGTCACCCACTAAATCCTATAGTACATAAGCTAGGTCCATTCCACTAAATAAATCAATATTATCTTAATAATAACTTTTCTTCTAATTACATACTTACTATTTTATGTAATTACAAATGTTTGTTCATGATTACGTTCTAGTAATATAACAATGTTTCAAATAACAAAAAAATGCGCTTTAAATAATAATAAAAAACAGTTTCTCAATCTGTTTTCTCGTAGTTTTTTTAAGTTTGGTAAAAGATGAATTGTGGACAGGTTACGTCCAGTTGACATTTTGTTCAATACGGTAAATGAAACTCACCATTTGTAGCGACATCGTTTTAGAAAAAAATTGATATATGTAAGTTTATTTGTATAGAGCAGTCGTCTAACAATGATAATGTTAACTTTCCAGTTTGCTTCATAAAGAACTGCCGAGGTGGAATCAGTGTGATGGTGAACGGGTACAAGTTCAAGAAGCAGTCTGGCTACCGAGAGAAATCTTACTGGTACTGTGTGAAGAGAGAGAAGATGTGTAACGCCAAGCTGACCTTGAAAAACTATGCTATGTATAACTCGTACCTAGTTCATAATCATTAATATAGCTTGCAAAAACAGCGCTTTACGTATACGTCGCCACGATACAGCTTGCTTCATACATTATACATATAAGGTCAGGTCGTCTTTACTTGAAATAATTTAAAATAAATTAATAAGATATTTTTTACTTATACACAGAGTTTTTTATAGGTTGTGGTAGCTGTCAATGTCAAAGCTTACACGTATGTATCGTATACTAACAAAATTGAAAGTTGTAACCGTTCCAATGAAGCTGGCGGAGGTATGCACATGCGATTATCAATGTACATAAAGCAATTGTCGATGCAGTCAGTCTATGAAAGAGTTAATCACTCACAAACTATAAAAAACATAGATTTAGAAATATTAATGTATCTAAGTGTGTATTATGTTCAAACAGAATATTTTATTTAATTTTAAATTATTTACGTACAGATGAATCTCAATTGTAATGTGACTTTTGGTATACGTTATCTTGTAGGGGTTTATTTTTTTGTAGACATACGACGTTACGATTAATACCTATATATTTGATGTTTTGTAATAAAAAAATATATTCGGCGTTACTGTGTAAAATTATTGTATTGTTTGTTAATTAGTATCTAGTAATGTTATTGTTGGCTGTAAGTATTTGTGGTTCAGAATTATTTATTAAATAGATTATTCCAGTTATGATTGACATTACTTAAATTATTGTCGTTTTGTAGCGAACCAATCCATACGCTTTTTGAAATATTTTTCTAGAGATGAGTAATTATTTTTTTTGCTGAGTTCATTCAAGTTCAGTTTATGTCAGTGTCACAGCTGTACAATAAGTGTCTGTTAAATACCTCGTTGTCGTCGCTAGTTATTTCAGAATGTTGTATCGAGCCCCACTTTGAAAGGAATCGTTCGGGCAACTTGGTGATGTACATAGGAGACTATAGATACAACAAGCGGAGTGACAGTAAGGGGTGCAAGTTGAAGTGGGTGTGTGTGAAGGAAGAGACATGTCGCGCCACCGCCGTCACTATCAACGAAACCATTGTGAAGATGACTCATCAACATAATCATTAAAGCAAATGAAATGAGTAATGTATTGTCTGACAAGTAGGTAAATATCTATCGTTACAGAGCTTTGGCGTGTTTGTATTATATAAGTACTCTAGTACACTATGTTAAGCTTACAGACAGTGCTTCAAACCATATAAATTAAATTTTGTAATTACCATACATATTATCGACCAGAGCGTAATTTCGTGCAAACCTAAAACCTAATGATAAATTATAAGTGTTAACCCGAATTATGTTTTAGCTAATAAATTATAGTAGTTTATGCAACTGTCATATAATGAAGGGTATTAAAACACTAATGCAATTAATCAAACAACAAGAGTAAAAGCTGACAATAGTTAATTTTTCATATAATTTTCTTGATTTTTCTGGCAAAAGATTGTGAGTTACTTTTGTTGCCAATTCTAGAATATCCGGAGGCGTACAAATATCATCGTCGCTATCCATTTTTAACTTTTAATTTGTATTTAAAAACAAAACACATTGCGAAACATTAAATTAACGCGTACGTGTATTGTCACAGTGATTTTGCCGCCATTAAAATCTAACCAACGAGAGCGCAGCTGCGCGCATGATAATGAAGCGCGACCAACCTGATTGGCCCTGCAATCAGGTTGTTCGCGCTTTAATGATGTTATAATGAGCTATTACGATTTCGATGTGGATATTATACCATCATGTGAAATTGCTTAAATTGAGTGTTTTGTTGTCTGTGCTATAACAGTAGTAATTATAAGTCAAGTATTGGAAACATAAGTAGAATGTTACAACATTAGTGTAGATAAAATTATTTATATTTGTTTCAAGACTGATTTATTTATAAACATGACTTTTGGTGCTCAATCTCCAAGTACTTTATTAAGATATCACACGCTTTAAAATTTATAGAGTTTTCTTGAAAATGCATGAAAAAACGGAGACTTCTTCTTAAACGTTGTCATCATTGCTGGACGTTATGTCTATGTTATGTGTATGATGTTTAAAGTGCCTCGATGTTCTATCTTGGCGATCTATGAGACTCCACCAGGTTGGACCAGCGCAACCACTAACACTCTGTATATTTCAGATCTGGCCATGACGGAGATGAAGCCGAAGTTCATCAACTCCCTGCGAGGTTTCCCCGCGGTGGAGCTGGGCGGCTACCGGTACAACAAGAGGATCGAGCGCCCTGGGCCCAAGGAGTACTGGAGGTGTTCCAAGCGACGGGACAAGAGATGCAACGCCTCTATTGTCACACTCGGAGACGAGGTCCTCGAGATAAAGAGTTGCCACAACCATTAGTTGCATTTACGAATATATGGTCTTGTAATCAATTATAGTACTTACTAGTTATTTAATGATAGTATTTATAGCTTGCAGACGAGCTTAACAGCTCGTCTTCAAGCTATGTCGAAGGCAATTACGGCGGTTTCAAAATTCTAAATCGAATTGGCTACGCTCATTCGACAAGAAAAATAAATAATCGCTGATAATAATTGGCCTCACATCACATACTCTGCAATGAGTTGGTTATAAGTTATTGGTGATGATATAAGATCTCCTCGTATTTTCGGCTCTCTCTGGGATTACTGTTTTAGCCAGATATTAGATGCACAATTCAGAATGTCATCACTTCACCACATTTGTGGGTGACCTATGTTTCGTTTCTTACTAATTTAATTGTATTCTGAATATGTGCGTGGATGTAATTATTATTATATGCATAATATATGTAGTCACAAATATCACATGAATACCCTGACATTGTGGTAGTCTTTGTTTGTCGTAGTAGTTATGTACATATGTACAACGTATGGCTGAGGTCAGAGTTTTCTCCTAATTGTACGATATATTTTATTAGGTTATAGGTTTGTAAGTTAATATTTTTTTTAAATATAAGATTAAATAAAATAAAATTATTTATCTTATCGACATCATTATATTTCATACCATTTTAAGTGAAATTTAATATTTTGATCACAATGAAGCAAGCCATCTTCATATTTTTTTTAATAAAATATATGATACAGTATTGAGGCTTGCAATATATTTTAGCTTTAGTGTCTTACTTAAAATAACATTTAGAAAAATATTGTTTAATGCGTGTGGTTGAAAAAAGAAACGAAGTAAACATATAAATAAATTTATTTGGAAACGTTTCTTTGACAAAAGATATATTAAACAGAGCTTGTATCTAACCCCGAAATAATGGAGACATTACTTTGCGACACACTTTAGCAACAATTGAAAAATTTGGAACAAATTAAGATTTTTATCATGTTAATAATATTGAGTAACTATAAATAACAAAAAAATATGAATAGATATCAATACACAATCACATAATATTTTCCATTACTGTGTAAAATGAATGTTACATGATTTTATTTATATCGATATAAATAAGTGACGTATTATAGTTGTAAGCAACTAAAATGTCTACACTGCACGAAAATGTACCTAATTATAGATACTGCTGCTATTATAATTCTGCTTGGATTATCAAACATTTGTTTTAAATTCGTACAGAAAAACGTAAACTGCACTGAACCGACTTCTATGCCATTTATTATTAGTGAAAAAAAAAATGCATTCTAACTGTGCCAAAACTTAAAATAAAGGTTTCTGAAATGTAAAAGTAATCCAATTGTAATTTTTAGATGCAGTAATGATTTTAACGAAACGCGGCAGCAAACAGCTTATTCTAGACGGGTACAGGTATATACGGAACAAGCACTGGGGCAGCAGCGTGCACTGGGTCTGCAACAAGAAGAAACAAGATGGCTGCAAGGTCACTGTCCTCACGCACAAAGATGGCGTCCTCAAAATATCCGGGAGGCATAATCATGGAATTTAACTGCGGTAATAGTCTTGTACCGTACAAGGTTAAATTATATTTGTTAAAAAGATAGAAAATGGTACTGTAAGATTCTTATATGCATTGTTTTTATCTATTATTTAAAATAATTATTAAGTGCTCACAGATTTAAAAAACTAAGAAATGTGAAAAAAACTCCAAGTATGGACTGACTTCATTTTATTTTATAGGCCTTTTTGTTGGTTACTGTTGGATAGTTGTTACTGTATACGTTATTATTAATAATAAACACATGGTGTTCACAATACTGTCGTATTTAATTTAGTTATGTTACTGTGCAAATAGATACATTACACGGGATGGTGTTGCGGGTAAAGAAATACCAGCGCCGTTAAAATTAATTGCAACAAGTAAAAGATCAAAGTATAATAGTACTAATATTACCTATTGCTCAAATATCTTCTCCCATTTCCATTCAGTCCCAGCTACATTCAGTAAATTACATTAATTCTGACCTGGTTTTCCATTTTAGCTTTTTTCAGCACGGCAGTTAATGGCAAACCTTGTTTGGAAATAAACGGCTACAAGTTTAGAATCCACCAGTATGAGGGCATGAAGACGAGGTGGCGCTGCGTGAAGAAAACCTCAGGGTGTGCCGCCTTCGTGACCACCATTGATAATATCATCATCAGGAGCAGAGACGACCATAACCACGGCTGAGAATTGTTTAGTACATTTTGGTAAACGATAATATTGTGACATAACAGAATTACTTTTAGTTATTAATATACCTACTCGTTAATGTATGTAGGTATACTGTATTCATTCTTTAACACTAATTCGATTAATTATTTTGTATGATGTTATCTGAATAATTTCCTTAAGAGACCAGGAAATAAATAAAATACTTAATAGAAATTGGAGTCTGAAGTGATTTTATTACATAATTATGTACTAGTTTCATACTTAAGGTACCTACAAGAAAATACATATTTATGAAATTAGGAAAAAAACATAATTCATAAGACTATTGATCGCATACGCATCTGTATGTAAAATAACTAATATTCAAACTTATGTAACCTTTTCATCGTATACATAGAAGTCATGACTAGCTACTAGTATATAGGGCTTTATTTAGTTAGATAAGACAGAAAAATGTACAATTATAGTGATTAAATAGATATTGTGATTTAATTAAAGTATTCATGTTTAGTTAACTTCCTTCATAACTTATATGAGTCATGTAGTGACGATCTTTTCAATAGCATAAAGATGAAAATAGTGGCTTCCTATGTTATGATGATGATTACATATATTATATTATATACACATATAACATACTTTCAGAATACTTAAACCAAGACGTGCTGTACGAGAAGAACCGGCGCGGGAACATCGTGCTGATCTTCCGAGGGTGTCGCTTCAACAGGAGCCACGGCCACGTGGACGGCAAGCTGTACTGGCGCTGCGTGCGGCGGAACCAGGGCTGCCGGGGGAACGTCGCCACCGTGGGCCGCAGCGTGGTCTCCTACACCGACCACACCAACAAATGCACACTCAACTTTGACGATATCGCCAAAACTAAATGGCTGGTGCAGGAACTTCACGGCGTAAAATAGAAGTTCGTGGACTGAGCGGCTGGCTCGGAACAATTCGTATACATAAGTTCAGACTTCAGAAAGTCAGTATTTATCTAGTGCCACGCTGTCAAGTTTTTTTAGTATATTAGTAGATCTATAATTATAATTTAATCAATGAATTATAAATATGAACTAAAATGTGATGATTCGGGCGTCATAATACAAATGCTACATTTTTGGAATGTAAGAGAAGCAAAAGATTTAAAAATAGTAAATGATATTGCGATGATCAGTAGGGCAGTTTTGGTAAATGATTATAAATATTGTTTGTACGAAAGGCTTACCCGTATTACTAGTCAGGTTTGAATACAACTGGATATTCAATTTAATATTTTTTTGTTATATTATTTTTATTTAATAAATATTATAATATATTTGTTTGCATGAATCTGTTTTGTTCTGTATATGTTTATATTCAATACATGTATTTACAATACATTTATTAGATTTTTAAATGTTATTTTCTCCGTATTGTAACCTATACTTAATCCATTAAAATAAAATATTGTCGTAGTCACTAACTCTTATTTATAGAATTTAAATGTGTTTAAACGTGAAAATTCGTTTTTCTTTTGCCATCTCTGTACTAAACACATTGTTAATTTTACTCAGTTATAAAAACGTTGAAAAATAATTAGTAAGTATTTGGTATTATTTGGTGACAACATTAAATGTAAAAAATAATCATGACATTCTAGTATATTCATCTAGATCAAATCGTCAAGCACAAAACTAAAGCTTAATTGATTTCAGCATTCGTGACGTCACTGCTCCGAGCTCGGTTTTACAACGAGACGACGAACATTTACATCGGAGGGCACAAGTTCTTCCGGCATTCGAGGTCGCTGGTCGGCAATAGGATCCGGTGGACTTGCGCCAAGAAACACAAGCACAAGTGTAAGGCGTCGGCGGTCACCATAGATGGCATCATTGTCAACACCACAGGACAACACTCACATTCATAGAATGCATGCAGACGTACACAATCCAGGACCACGGACTATAGAAAACTAGGTGCAGTGCGACGTTTTGGAAAAACGGATATTTATAGGTTTTTTGTTCTTTGTTTTCCGGTATCAGCTTTTATATGAACTGACTAGAATTTATGAATTGAAAGAACTTTTGGGAAAGTTTTTTATTCATCTGTGTGACGACGCAATCGCAATTTATAATCATTTCACTGTCGATTCGAAACTTAATCGATTGAATGTCAAACATATATTATAGTTATTTGTACGATACTTTGCGAGTTGTCATGTGATTCAAGAGTTGTTCGTGGCTGTGATGGTCAAACACAAACATGAGTTACGAGTATATTATTGGTTCTTCGTAACCAATTGTTGAAACTACTTCATGTTGGAATTTCAGATCACACACTAGGTGTCAGAGTTTATACCCGCCATACTGGATTAAAGAACGAAATATAAGATGTGTAACGAATACTTAAATATTGAATCCCTCTGTCTTTACGATATTGTTAAGTAACGTAACGTTGGTGTCTTCAGCAATTTTTTTGGGCGTGTTGTATTATACACACATTTAAAGAAAAGTATTTGTACAGAAAATTATCTTAATATCATATAGATATTAAATAAATTTTAACAAGTTCTACTGGTGTTATACTATACTCTAAAAGAGACAATTTAAAATATGTAATTTTAAAATAAAAAGTTTTAGTAGTAAGGACTGTAGGTAACGTTGACATTCAAAATGAGTGAGTTGGTTATTTACGAAAATATTAATATTGTTTTGGTGGTGATTCAGATATTTATATTTGTTTATTTTTTAGCAAACCATGCGTTTTTTGGTTATAAAATAATTACTGTAATATATTAACCATGTTATTTTTAACTTAACTGCCTTTTGTTGTGTTAATTATGGTGTATTGATTTTTATTTAATACGTGTTTTAAAATCTTGTCGACATTCCATGGCTCCACTAAGCCGAGTTAATATTTTAAAATATTCCTTTATATTTAATTTATTAGAGTTTATACCAAAGGAATGATAATATGTTATCGATAAATATTTACTAGCGAGTAAGCATAACATTTTTAAAAATAAGTATTTGGATGGACTGTTAGTATTTATGTAATGTGATAAACCTTTCGGAACATTATATATTTTATCATTTCTTATCTTAAAATCATATATAATATGTAATACAAATGGCGTAGAAAAGATTCTGATATAAAGTGTGATCAAAATTTTTAAATACCATGAGTATATTGAAGCATATTATTATACTAATATATTTTCTATTATAATTATAGTAAGAGCATTATTAGTATTTTTTCTGATTGTAATAAAGTTGTCTTTTAATATTAAATTTCGTGTTAAAATTAATTGTAGATAAACTAACATTAACACATTTTTTAGTGCATAAGATACATATATTATTTACTTTTTCTAAGCCAGAATTAATTTTGAAACCAGATCCCTAAGGGTAGTAGTTTCACCTACATGTGTCATTGTGAGAGTTCTCCAGGAAACATGAGATGGCGCTGTGTTAAACAAAACTATAAAACGAAAGCTGCCATTGTTACAGTTGATGGTATCATTATAAAAATGAAGGACACTCACAACCACTGTTCAATTAAATCAAATATAGTTTTTGGTCTGGAAGCAACTTAGTAAATTTCAGTTTACCTTTGATAAATCCGAGTCGAATATCAGTGAAACTAAATCGGTATATTTTCCCTAGGTGCTGCATTATCCAAGCCAGAGTTTTACCTGATAATGTCACAAAGAGGCAGGTTCTTGGTTCTGAGGAACGGCTTCAAATATGACGAGAAGAGAAAAACCAAGAATGGTTCAACAGTTTGGAGATGCGTCAATAGAAAAGTGTGTCGAGCGTCTCTGATTACGTCTACAGACAACTTGATAGTGAAGGAATGTAAACATAGATGTCAACCAGATGTGCTCTTAGACGTATCCAGTACAGAAGAAGCGTGTAGAGACGATATAGATACTTGTAGTAAAGTCGCAGGGAGTAAGGATGTCATTACAGATACCGGGAGTAAAGAAGATGAATTAATAGCCGATACATTGTTATAGTGCATAGTTATCTATACAAGAGAATATAATGTTGGTAGGTTGTAAAATAGTTACCGTATGTTATTTTTTAATAGTTTAATTAAATGAAAATAAACGAATGTAGTGTTTTGCTATTACCCCTGTTTTAACATTAACTTACTTAATTACTGCGAGTAAGTAAATAAATAGAGATGATATGTTATGTTGTGAACAGACTAGATGTAACTGTCAACAGGCAAACAACATATTCCACCGACTCTAAGTAACCTATTGAGAACATTATAAAACATCTAAAAACCTTCTTATTGCAGGTACATACCGACCTACCTTCCGTAAGCCCTCCTGCGCACATACCACACCGCAAAAATACAAATGCAGCACTATAGTTTTAAACACCATGTCCAACATCCGTAAAGATTACTATCAATATAGCAAGAAAATAGACCGCAATAATTTTATACTGAATATCCTATTACCTAAACCAGTGAAAATAAACTTTCTAAAAACCAGGAAAACTTCGGCCACAGATTTTTCTATCAAGAGCGAATATTTTGTTCCACATTTTAAGACTGGAAAGCTTATCACTTAGCTTAGCTTTAAGTTTGTCAAGAAACCTTCTTCTAAATTTTGAATATTTAACAATTAAATGTTGTCTTGGTGCTGAGAAGGAATGTTTATTTGCTTGTCTTATATACAATTTTCCAGGTTTTTTGAAGCGCGCAAGTAGAAGAAGCTGCGTGCTATTTTATTAATGTGCTAATCATTTATTTCAGTAATATGGGTGAAGAATTCGAGCGGGAAACAAGTAGCTTTAATTGATGGTTATTCGTTTTATAATAACAGTTATACTCCGAATGTGTGTCGGTTGGTATGTACCCGACATAATGTGTGCAGAGCAAGAGTCGTGCTCGACCAGGACGGCGTGGTGAAGTCTGCGCAATTGCAGCACACACATCAACCTGCCAAATACACAATAGTTAAAGGAGTTTATATAAGAATATGAATTAATTCAACTTTCTTGCTGGTAAAAAATATAAGAAAAAGTTTGTTTTCTGCCAATGACACAGAACACATGATTTTTCTTATGTTTTACGAATAAATGTTATAATCTACTTTCACGATACTACTACAATTATAAAATACTTAAAGGAAACAGAGTTATTTTATTACTATTTAAAATCAAATTTGGCTATTGGTTCCGGATTGTGTTAATTTTCATAACAATACCATTACGTAAATGCGTTTGTTGGTTTCCCTATCACGCCAGTACAGTACCACGGCTTATAGTGATTTTATATGGGGCTAGTATAGAGACTCCAAGGTAACATATGCTCTTTATCGCGTAATCACGTGAGCGTCATTGATGACTATCATAAATATGACATGACATATCACAAACAATACTCACAAGGTGTTACTGTTATTTTCAGTACAGTGGGTTAAGAATCACGCAGGAAGACTAATAGCTATTTTAAACGGATACACATTTAATAATAACTCTAGCAGTCAGAAGACGATGCGACTTAAATGTACCAGAAATAATATATGTAATGCAACTATATCTATGAAAAAAGACGGAGAAATTATATGGGCTCGTCTAAATCACAATCATAAACCCTTACCATACAAAATTATCAATGGAGTTTTCTTCAAAAAGTAACCGAAGTTTTTATATAATTATAATTGTATAGGTATACATGAATTGTACCAATGTATAGGTATAAACGTGTTTTTGTAAATAAAGTATCGAACGTATGAGGTTGTGTTGAAATTGTGCATAGTTTTGTTAAATCCATTATTTTAAGGCTGTGCTCGTAACAACTTACCAGAAACAACACCTTTACAGGCGCAAGTTTGGATCAGTTACTAATGTATACTGGTGGAATAGAAGCGAAGCACAGCGTTAAAAACCGTTTCTCATTCTGTCATTTTGTAAAAATATATAAAAAAAAACTGGATCCCATTTCCCGCAGTCTGAAATGGACTGTCAAAATAGCCTGAACACATTGTAAGGGAAGTTTTTTTTTCAGTGCAATGGGTTACGAATGAAAAAGGAAAGAGGCTGGCTCTCCTTAACGGGTACACTTTTTACGACCACAGCCACAACAACAAGACAATGCGGCTCCTGTGCACGGCGCATCCGAAGTGCAAAGCTAGGTTCTCAGTGCATGCAGACGGACTCGTCGCCAAGGCACACATACATCATAACCACAAAGCTCGTAATCTTAAAATCTTTCGCGGGGTTTGTTATAAGTTTTGACCCCCTGAAACAATTAAAACGTTGAATGTTTGCCAAATTGATATTTTGTGTTTGTAACTTAGTTTGTACAGGACAAAATTCGGCATGTTACAAAAAAATGAAAGAGACATGTCCATCTCTTTGTTTTTTTATAAAATAACTTAAATGCAGCCCTAAGTTACCTAAACGACTGCACTTGTAATAAATAAATAAGATAAAATATTTACTAAAGTGAGTTCAATATGTATGAGACTTATTAATTGTAATACTAATATGTATTTAAATGAGCTCCGCCACATATTCTTTGTAAACTTTATAGATGCAACATTTGTTTTTAGTGCGATGGTATACAAACCCAAGAGGAAAGAAGCTGGCTCTTGTGAATGGACATACCTTCTATATCCGGAGCAACGGGATTGACGTGATGAGGTTAACGTGCACTCGCTACCCGAAGTGTAAAGCTCGCTTTATGATCAGATCTGATGGACTCATGAAAAACGCCAATCTGAATCATACCCATGAAGGTCCGCAGTATAGACTTAACAACGGTGTTTATTATAAACTTTGAAATCAGTATGTACGTTTATGTTCGCATTACATTTCCTCTAAATATCAAGATGTTATTACATACTGATAAAAAAAATGTCCCAACAAAATTTTCAAATTAAATAAACGCTTATGTTTTTGAGTTTACTTTATTTTTTCGCCTTGAGTTTTTACAAGTTTTACAAAATAATTTCCACCAATAGTATAAGTAGCACCGTTTCATATCGATCCTGCATGTACATATGTATATGTGATCCATACGGTTTGCACCACTTCTGTGATCCAGTAATTTGTATAACCTTAACTTTTGAAACCTCAATCTAAACGTTGGAAGTATCAACTTAAAAGAAGTGCAAATCTAACATTTATTTATATATATATATAAATAAATGTAAATCTTCCTTAAAGCATTACAGTATTTTTATTGACTAATCTCTAATTCACAGTGCAATGGCTCGTTAATTCAAGAGGGAAAGTTCTGGCATTTTTGAACAATTACACTTTTTACAAACAGAAGAGTAGTACTGCGACGATCGCGTACTTCACTTGCACCAAACATCCGAAGTGTAAGGCGCGCATTACTATTAAATATGACGAAGTCGTGACAAAGGCATCATTGAAACATAACCACGAACCTCCGTCGTGTCGTGTCATTAACGGTGTTTATTATAAAGTCTAGCGATTGCATTAAATACAATTAAATTTATTAATTTTCTGCCTGTTTCGTTTCATTTAACCCTCAACTAAATGAAGTGTGCTATATTCTTTTACTAGCGTCAACTTCTTTCTGGAAACAGGATCTTTTATAATTGGACCACCAAGATACAGGCTAACGCCTAGTTTGGGGTCTACAGTTAACACTATTATTGTATTGTAAGTTAAACAAAATATAAATATTGTAATGTGTAGGTTAAGTTTTCAAATGGCAAATACACATATTTTTACTTTTACTTTGCTTATAGGTTTGACATGGCTTTGTATCAGTCTATTTATATGTCAGTCTGAGACAACTTTAGCTCCCAAATGGATAGACTAATTTTGATTAATATTTTACAGTGCAATGGGTTATCAGCGCAAGAGGGAAAAAATTGGCTATTATGCGCGGATACACATTTTATAACGATAGTAATGGTCCTAACGTAATATATCTACGTTGCACAACACATTCAAAGTGTAAAGCTCGCTTCAGCATAAAGTCCGACGGAACGATGAAGATAACCAACTTGCAGCACACTCACGACCCGCCGAACTTCAGAATTTTTAATGGAGTATTACATAAATTTTAAATATAATTAAACAGTTTGATAAAATGAAGGACCTTTTCATCTTTTTTATTTTTAGCTGTTACTTTTACCCTTTCTTACTGTGTAGACTCTTTACTCCCCATTCATAGGTGGGTAAAAAGATTATGAGATTATGTCATTGTCACTCAACAAAAATGAGGTGTGTCATAAGTTAAACTCGTCTGTGTAACTGTTTATGTATGTATGAGATAATATTAGCTCCCAAATGGATAGACTAATTTTGATAAATATCTTACAGTGCAATGGGTTACCAGCGCAAGAGGGAAAAAATTGGCTATTATGCGCGGATACACATTTTATAACGAAAGTAATAGTCCTAACGTAATGTATCTACGTTGCACAACACATAGAAAATGTAAAGCACGCTTCAGCATAAAGTCCGACGGAACGATGAAGATAACCAACTTGCAGCACACTCACGACCCGCCGAATTATAGAATTGGTGATGGAATATACTACAAAATTTAAATAAAACTAAATAGTTAAAAAAAAACCTATTTATCGTTTTATTTTTTCTGGTTTTGTTATCTTTTCTCATTTGTATGATCTTCTATGTAGATTTATATATTTGATATTGTATTGCTAAAATGTTTGATTAGTACATTAGTGAAAGATTAATGGTTTCATGTGTAAATGTGACTGAGCCGTTGATTACTTGTTGTACCAAAAGTGTTATTTAACTTATTTCTTCCTGTTTGTTACTTGCAGTACTATGGGTGCACAACAGACAAGGAAAAATGCTTGCCTTAGTGAATGGCTTCTCGTTTTACAAGAACAGCAGCGATAGCGCGAGCAATGTGCGGTGGAGGTGCACCAGGAGCCCCAATTGTAACGCGAGGTTTCTACTGTCGAGAGAGGGGCTCATAGTGAAGGCTATGATGTCTCATTGCCACGGACCTCCGCGGTACAAGATTATTGGTGGGATCTATTTCAAAATCTAGCAGCTATCTCCTAGTAAGTAGTAAGCCCGCCTTTGGGACAAACAAACTTTATGTAAGTAGTAATATCACCGCTAAGACGTGATTTTCGTACAAATACTTACTTGTAGTTTGTATATCAAGATAGTAAATAAAGATTCATAAAATGTATGAGTAAACTATATATACGAATATTTTGTGTTATATAGCTGTTGGCGATGAGCGCTTCTGTCGGAACAAGTTGTTCAACGATCTCTTGCGTGATAGCTAACTTTTATTTGTGAATGTTAATGTGTATTTATTTATAAAGCAATTTCTTATTGCAATATATTTTTTTAAATTACATTTCATTATTATTTTTACTAATGAACATTGCGCACATATAGGCCTTAGGACTATACAACATAATTGAATAATACGGCATGCACACACAAAGTAAAGAATGAACACATTATCTTTCAGCGACATTTTTCATGAACAGCAAAGGCAATCCTATAGCGATAGTGAACAAGTTCTGTTTCTACCGATCCAAGTGTACAAAGTCGAGTCAGACCTGGGTCTGCAGTCGGAAGACGGCCACAGGCTGCAAGGCGAGCTTCGTCATATCTGGGGACGGCTCCGCGGCGGTGCACAAAGCACTGCAACACACGCACGCGCCACCCAAGTACGACATCATTGACGGAGTGTTTCACTCCTATTATAGCAAATATAAGAAACAGTCGCAACTGTAAACCACGTCCTTGCAGACCAAGATTCCTAAAGTACACTGTTCTTGTGATAAGATATGGGTTCTAATAAAACCTGCAATAATTGACTTTAATGACTAATCATTTTCCAGTGACATTAGTGATTATCGAAGATATAATCATGTTGCGCAGTGACGAATATTGCAGTGACAAGGATACTCAAAACTTATGTGTCAGAATCACTCTAAGTAATATTAAATAGATAATAAAATCAGTGAGTACATTATTTTTTGCGTGTTTGATTTTTTGCTATCAACCTATCATCCGATTTAGATGAAATATGGCGCGGAGAAAGATTAGATGCTGTCGAGACCTTACACCGTAAATTTTTATACTAATATTAATGTACTGTTGTTTATTTCCAGTTTCATTTGTAAGAACGATGAAAGGAAAAAGAATTGCAATGATCAACAACTATACGTATTACTTCCAACTGAGGACGAAGTCCACTCTGCATTGGAAGTGCACTACGTACCCTCGCTGCAAGGCGCGACTCAAAACGTCTCTAGTGGGACAAATCTTGGATGCAAATATCCAGCACTGCCACGAGTATCCATCGCATACTGTACGAGATGGAGTCATCTTTAGGATTTAAGAACTAGCAGTTACGGCAGCATATACATAGGTTAAAGATCACAGCAAGTAACTGTTAAAATTATTAGTTGTTGTGGAGTCTCGGGCTTTAGAACGAATAACACAATATTTATAGTATTGCTTATAGATTCCTTTAGAAACTTACTTATGAGTTTTAGTTTGAGGATAAGTAAATACATAATCTTGTCTATTTTGGTCTTTGATTTCACGTTCATGTCTCCAATAGGACTAAACAATATTATACAAATTTAATTATACAATGTGAACAATGAAACGACTGGTAATTTAATTATTATCTCCTTTTTCAGTAAAATTCGTGACGCAGAGATCGGGCAAGGAGCGAGCTGTTTGGAAAAACTACACATTTTACATCGGAGTGAGAAACAAAACTACAATTAGATGGCACTGTACCCTGTATCCCAAATGTAAAGCGAGGTTCACACTCAACACTGATGATGGCAAGATGATAAGATCCAACCCAAGACACTGCCACCCTCCGCCGCGGTTTAGAATCATTGACGGAGTGTTTTGTAAAACTACTTTACACAAACGGAGAAACCCAAGAGTATTTTTTCCAAAACATGAATAGATTAGGTATATCATAAACAGGTCCTATGATTATTAATTGTTTCTACTAATTACAGTTGTATTTCTGTTTTAGGATTGCAGGCGCATCTGCTAATTGATTGTGTTGTGTTTCATTTATTTGTGAATCTTTTCTTGGGTATAGTAGTAAGAAAGAAAAAAGAAGAAGAAATAAGAAATAGTTATTATGTAGGAGTGCGTTAGTGTATGAGTAAATATTTGCATACGAATATGAGTTTATGTATCATTTGAGAGGTGCAGTGTTTACGAAATCCTTTTATTAATTAACTTATATTATAAGCGTTAATGTTTAGGTAACTTAAATAAATAAATATTTTTATCTCAGACACAGTTTGTATTTTCCTGATTCAAAAATATTAATTCATGTCCAATCTTACGTAAATACTTAATAAATTAATCCTGACGAAAGATTCAAACAATATGTCTTTTTTAACTAATTTGCATTTATCACACGTCAATGTATGCTATTCTCTTTCTACAACGTTGAATATGATTTTCTTGTTTTAGTAAAGTATGTGCTGCAGAAGTCCGGCAAGGCTCGCGCAGTGTGGCACAACTACACCTTCTACATCGGCACCCGCAACAAGAGCACTACTGTATGGCAATGTACCTTGTACCCCAAGTGCCGCGCGAGGTTCACCCTCAACATAGACGGCGTGATGATACGACACAACGCCGAGCACACTCACGCACCGCCTCGGTTCAAAATCATAGACGGCGTCTTTTTTAAACTTTAATTAGTTACATTCAATATGCCGTTGGGCCACGGATAAAGTATAGAGAATTTGTACATACTGTACATAGTGAAGGTTGATGCAGTCGGTTGCCTTGTCATTCAGTATTGTACATATACCTAACGTAATAGTAACAGCTTTGTTCTGTTCATGTGTTGCGCAGCTGGAGTTCATTGTGATAGGAAATATGTAGCTGTATATACATTTGTTTCTGTGTAATAAACTAGATTAAGATTCAATTTACACAAAAATATTGGAAGTTTTTTCGGTATAAAATATTTTTATTTTTATCATTATTTAATCAATTCTGCTTGAGAAGCCTTGTTCCTAAGACAAAAACTTAATCTTTCAAGTATAATGTGTTTGTTAATTTAGTAAAAACTTGTTCTTATTGAATAGAAAAGTGATTTGGTTTTTTCACATATTTATTTTAATTTAAAACTATGAATAAAACGAGAAATTTTCTAAATTTTCAAAGTTAATTATTTGTTTCCACTAATTATGCATTAACTTACATAATTTATGTATCTGCCCAAGAGAACTCCCCTAACGAATTAATTCTGCGGGGGAGTCTCGACCTTCAGTCATGAGGAAATATGACTCAAGAGAGAGAATTATACATTAACGTTTTAAGTCTTGAATTTTAACGTAGTCCAGGTTTCACTAGTTGCACCAAGCATACAAATAACCAGCAACTTGCCTTAGCTGGAGCATCAAATGATTTGTCACTTATCCTTCCAATAATTTGTTTTATTTATCTGTTACTTTTTAAAAGCAAAATATACCTTTAGCAATAATTAATGAATTATACTATTTTAAAAGGCAATTACAATCCTCCCGTAGGGCCAGGTGTACTCATCACTGCGACAGAAAAACTATGAAAAAATCCAATTTAGTCCATGCTCAGGTGACTACACCGTACCTATGCTAAAATAAATGGAATGTTCGTGAAACTTGAACAGAGAAACAACCACGATACTAATAAACGAAGCAACCACACTTACGAGATAATTTAAATTCGTTAAAATGGAGTTTTAATCCAAAAAAAAAACAGCGAAATTGTTCTATTTGTTCGATCTAAAATGAAGCAAAATTCTGCCACTGGCCAAAATACCTCTTAATAAAATTATTTAATAACAAAAATATTCGTGTTTATTAAAATTTTCGTACCGCAAGAACAAGTCGAGACATACATAATGAATATATTGCACATTAAAAATTGTGCTATTTTAGGTAACAGCTTTTTAATGTCATAAGTATAAATCAAACAAATTGATTTTTGAATATATGGTCAGGTTATAATAATACGATAACGATGTGGTAATACGATATATTTACTATTTACGTTCAAATCGCACACCTGTACATTGCTACGCTCGGAGACCGCAAAAATCACGGTTATCCAAAATGGCTCTTTAGAAGAAGATTTTATGACAAGTTCTGGGACTGAACTGTGACAATATGACTCTCGTAGTTGCAGAACATGGAGCACAGCTACTGGCAGCACAATCTACTCAAGATAATGCCCCGTCGTCGAGCCGGTCTGGACCATCCGTGCTACCATTATCGCCAGCTGTTTATATAAATCGTGTCCCGCTGAATAATTTTCATAACTTAGAAAGGGTTCCACCGACTACCAAGGCTTTTCCAGCGAAGCCTTGTCGCGTCTGCACCAGAAATAAAAAACGAAAGGAGTCATCTTTCGTTTGTGCCACTTGTCCGGAAAAACCTGCCTTGTGTGTAGTCAACTGTTTTTACACTTACCATACTGATGCTCGCTTTACATAATTATATAAAAAATATACATACCTCCTAACAATATATCTATGTAATATACATTATTTATCAATGTGATTAGTTGTAAAAGTAATGTTTGATCTCATGACGATCTCGTACTGTAAGTAATCTTTGTAAATGACGTGTATTTTGTACCAAATATTTTTTTATGACGTGTTTTTAGATTTTTTTATTGATGTCAATAAATTAAAAACCTCATTTCAGGAGGCCTAGTAACACAAGCTCCCGAAGTACTACTTGCCTGTATCTCTTAGTTGACCCCTAGCCACCTAGTAGGCATTCAATGTACTAACGTGGTGTAAGTGATATATAATATACTCGTATCAATAAGTTTCGGCGCTCAATCACTACGAGTATTTGTAGCTGTAATGTTACTTTGAAGGTCTATACATATAATTATGCTGAAGAGGGTATAAAAAATACTTTACCTTTATCCTGAAATAATGCGAGCGAGGCCGCGGGCGTCCACTAGTAATATATAACATTGAAATAGATAAAATATTTGTTTTGCGCCTACTGATAAAGTCTTGAAGTATTTTATTATGTTTCAGTGTGTTTTTACAAGAACCAAGCCGGAAAAGATATAGCTCTAGTGGACGGGCATCCTTACTACTGTCAGAGATCGAGAGCGAATACTCACAGTTGGTTCTGCACCAGAGGCATGCCTTGTCGGGCGCGGTTTGTTCTGCGAAATGATGGGACTATGAAGAGTTCTCATTTGGAACACAAGCATGAGCGTCGTATGTACACAATCATCAATGGAACATATTACAAATGTTAGAAACGCAACATTGTCGTAACACGTTGGAGAGGAGATGTAATTAATAAATTTTGGAAACTTGCAAACAACTTATTGAGTTTATTTATCATAAAAGTGGGAGTTATTCTTAGCGTTAGATCACATTGTGGTCTCAACCTCACCTACTTCACTGTCTGTCCAACGAGGCAGACGTAACAACGGCGAGAATATGTAATTTGTAATACATATTCTGATATTGAATATAATCGGAGTGTAATTAACTATTAACTGGGTATCTGTTCCGAGAGAAAAAATAAGCTGAGAGTAATAAAAAAGTAATGCACTACTAACATTAAGTGTACGTAGGTAAGTTAATAGTTAAACTGTCTTCAATAGTGCTGAAACGGGCAATACAATTTTTTAACTTCAACAGCCAAGTATTTCAATACTTTAACTTATGTTGTAGTTTTAATTGTAGCTCAGCTAGCGGAGGCAATCGCAAACGATTGTCAATGTTAAGCAAAGGTCGACGCGGTCAGTACACGGATGGGTGACTTAAAAGTGGCATTCCATTTTGGGCGTTTCCGTGGGTCGGATGACACGGATGATTAAATTGTAGATCCTGGCTTATTTTAATATTAAAACTTTCGTGAGACATTTTATTCAATATGTTAACTAAACGGTTTATCCAGAACATACGTTCTGAAGATGGATGTCATAACATCCGAAACGCGTAAACAACTTACGCGATTTACACGTGAGTGAAAAGCGTATTGTTAACATATTAGATCCTAGTTAGCCAGTCTCGTTCGATAAGAAGAAAAAGAAGAAGAAATTGTAGATTTTTATTTAGATTTAAATATTAATGTAAATTAACTTTCAAATTCTATAAATGTTACAGTGCAGGTCGTCAAAGATAATGCTAGCAGTCTCGTGGCACTACTGAATGGATACACTTACTACTACCACCGGGCGACCAGCAGTACGGTCGCGTGGCGATGCACTAGGAAACACACTTGCAGAGCCAGGATCACTCAAGATATCCACGGCAAGATTAAGAAACTCAGCGGCAACCATACTCATGAACCACCAATTTATAGAATCGTTAATGGAATAATTCTACGATAAAATAGTTAATATTCAACAAATTTTTATTTTTCACTGTCATTTTAAAGTATCTGCCGTACTTGTACAGCAAATTGGCCATTTTGCTGCACCACGAGTATAGTTTCAGATAGAGACGAACAAAACAATTGCGACGTGGTAATATATCATCAAATCAACTATTAAATGTAATTTCATATGTGTTCTGTCGTAATGTGTATTTTTTACTAATAATTAATCCGTTGCTTTCCTTTCAGTTGTATATTTCGACCAGTCTAACGGACACAAGGTGGCCATTATTGATGGCTATCCATACTACCTCCATCGACAATGTAAGACTACTCAGAACTGGTTGTGTAATAAAACTAAAAGTAAACAGTGTCCAGCCAAGTTTACGATGTACCTCCACGGAGGTTTCAAGCACTCTTACACGATACATAATCATGCACCGCCTACTTATAGAATTGTAAACGGTTTCTACATTAAAGTGTAAATGGAACGAAAGAAATCTTGGTAATGAATGGTTACTGGGAACGTGACATAGTATGCATTATAACAAAGTTCTATGTAAACTTTAACTTATATGTACATTTATATTATAACACATGATAAACACAATTATACTTGTATATTGATTTGTAAAAATGTTACGTGTATGTTTTACTTAAAATATACAGGAGGATGTGACCAAAACGTAAAACTACTATATTTTACTAGAGGTGTAAAAGTAACGAGAAAAAGCAAACCCGTATGTATTCGGTACTTTACAAATCTAAGAATTAATCTAAAAATTTAAGTTTTGTACGTGTATGTGGATTCTTGTCCATGATTTACTATATTTAATTCATTTAAAAAAATATTAAATAGCATAATTCTTATTGCACTCAACCGCACAAATCGAAAAATAAACTTCTGGTTCTTGTTTTAACTAACTATTAACTTCCACTAATAACAATCAAACAACTTTCTTTTGCAATTCCAACGGTTTTAAATTTACCGAAAAAGCGCGCCCAGGGCGCGTCTGCGTAAAACCACAGGTTACGTAGAACAAACATGCGATTAGCAAACGTTACAATACACGTTACCATTTAACTGAACTGAACCCATCAAACAATAAATGCGAGGAACGAATTGGTGCGAAACAGTGCGAGTAACGAAATACATTTGAAAGTAACGTTTCGTTACTCGGTATCAGAGGGCGCACCCGTTACTCAGTACCGAATACATACGGTTTGTCACAGCTCTATATTTTACTGTGTATTTGTACTAAAGCAGCCCTTAAAAAAGGTGGCTTAGTACTTACCATAAAGCAAAAAAATAAATTCTCGGCCCTCGAGAAAATGGATTGAACAGCTGTTTTTTTCGAGAATTTCCATTATTAAAGCCGCTCTTAAAATGTTGTACGTTAGTTACTACCCTGTATGTTATTACCATCATTTCTGTCGGTAAAGTTATACAAGCAACCCGCTTAAGTAACTGAAGTAGGGCGTGTCGGCTAAGAGCGGCGGTACTCACGGAGCGTTTTTTTCCCACGCCCGCCGCGGTCGCGGAATCGAGTTTAATTTTCAAAACTCACGAAACCAGAGTTTTGTGCGATCCCTGTGTCCCTGTGCGGCGGCTGCGATTTTCACCCGCAAACCTGGCGGTTGATTATCGCAAGAAGGGCCTTCGCCGGACGCTGATCGAAGAACGCGCGGGTGGAACCCGCCGCGGCTGCGGGACAGCAAGCCGCGCCCGCTTGTACAAGAAGCCTGCGGGTGCAGCAGTAGCCGCGAACAATCGCAACCGCCGCGGGCGTAAAACGAGTCGTGAAATGTGCTTGAGTTTTTTACATGCATATCTGTATTGTACAAGACTGCGGGCCCGCAACCGCGACTTGAACTTACGAAAACTTGAATAAAACATGAAATTCAGCCTAAAAATCCTTGAAAATAAACAATACGTTATACTGGTTTAACAGTTGCATTAGCAGTGTGCCGGAGCAATTAGAGATAAAAGAAGCCTCCGTATTTATCCAAGGTACACAAGAGACTACAACTAACAGATACAATCTATCTCCATACCAAGTTCCATCCTAATCGTTGCAGTGGCTTGAATGTGAAGAAGAACAAACCTACTCAATCATCAACCAACTCCCATCTTTTGTTTCTAAAAAAACTTATATTTTCTTACTTTTTTTAGAAAAGCCTGCAGCTGGTTGCCAAATGCTACCATCGCTGCGTCATCGGACGATTAATTTTATTTTACTTTTCTTTCCAGTTACATTTGCCAAAAATTCAAGAGGAACCCAACTGGTTGTTATGAACAATTACACGTTTTACATGCGTAGAAATAAAACGAATGTCAATTGGTGTTGTACTAATAACAAGAAATGCTTCGCCAAGTTTAGAACGGATGCCGACAAAAATTACGTATACGATGGAAACTTCTCACATAATCATGATCCGCCCAAATTTACGATAAAGAATGGAATTTATCGTAAAATTCGGTAGCCAGTTGTGTGTGAAGTTACTAATACACACACAGACATACAACACAACACATTTACTTTTGTTTGTAGTTTGCAGAATCATGATTGTTTGATTGTATACTTTATTTTACGTACTCGATCAATCGATGTTTTTCTATAAATTACAGTTGTTCAATTATTGCTATAAGAATTACATTATTTTTTCTACATTACCAAACTAACATACATGTACCTCAATGTACGAGCATCAAAGTTATATTAAATTATTTATTAAAGTTTAAACGGGTTAATAATAACCTTGACAGACGAAAAATATGAACAAATATTTTGAGGTTAAATAACTAAATAAAACGACATCATTTTTTTTCAGTAATATTCGCCAAAAACTTAAAAGGAACGGAATTGGTTGTCGTGAAGAACTACTCGTATTACTTGCGTTGTTTTGGTAAATCCACAATAAATTGGTGTTGCACTAACAGCAAGAAATGTTTGGCCAGGCTTAGAACAGATATCGATAGGAAACGCATCATTGGCGGAAATTTCCTGCATATCCATGATCCTCCTAAATTTGAAATAGAGAAAGGAGTTTATCGTAAACTTGCTTATGGTCGACCTAGCGTCAAATATACGGGCACTACCACTTTCTAACATTTAGAATTTTACGCTCGGCTACCACCGATTCCAGCGGATAATTTGGCAGTTTTATTGCAATATCCGAAAATCCGAAATGTACAATAGGTATTCTAGTTGAATTTTAACTAGTTATCAAGTGCAAAATAAAGTTATATGTTACATACTTTGCATTTAAAAAAATAAAATGTTGACCTAACGACAAATAAGGGACTTGTGACATTGTAAAGATATGTTATAATACGAGTAACTATGACTGCGGAGAGAGATAGATATTATTGATTGAATAACTTTGCATCGTCAAAGTTTGTTGTTTCAACGTTATTTCTTGATATTTATTTATGTCTATTAATAAACACATTCTAATTAATTATTTGCTAATTATTATTTATATTATTTATGAAAATAAGATGCTGATGTATACGATGTGACAATCTAGCCATACTTTAGTATTTGAAGTAATCACACTTGGTGTCAGTGCATCTACAACGGACAAGCGTGTTGGTCAACGTCAGGCCCGAGTCTGGTTTCTTACGTCAATCTTTAAGTAATATAAAACAAGTAGAATACTTGACACTATTTATCTTAATAGTTTTTACTCGCTGAACGAGATTACCATTTTTAAAATAGTTCTTTTTCCCCATGCCTGCCAATTTATTAAACGTATTAATGACTAGTATTAAATTATTTACAAACAAATAAGACGTCTGTCTTTATGGTGTTCAAAGTGTAAGTTGCCGATTTAAAGAAATAAGTTTAACATACTTACATAATTGTACTTTTTCAGTTGAGTTCTTTACTAACTCTAAACCGCAACCTGCGTGCCGGTTGCGGTTCTGAATGGTTTACCTACTACATGGGGAGGCAGAACAAACGTACTATATATTGGCGATGCACGCAGACGGGACATTGCACGGCCAGATTTACAACACTTACGTCATCACACCACACCACAATAAAACATCAATGAGTACATTATCACTGTCCCCCCGATATGCAGTGATTGATAGAGTTTATCACAAAGTGTAGTTATATTTTCTTATGCTTTTAATGGTCTTTACACTGAACAACGCAACGATACCGATAACCATTTTTTTCTATTAATTTTTAAGTTTTATTTCAATTCATTAAATTGTACCGAAGGCTATTTGAGTACTCAATTGTATTATTCCTTTCTAAAATGTGAGTCAGTTTACTAACGTTGTTTGCTTCTTGTTGTACAGATATTGCTTGTTTTTAACGATGCTTTATACATTATTTTCAGTTCAGTTTATCCTCAACTCTCGCGGCAAGCAGCTGGCACTCATAGACGGCTTTACTTACTATCCTCATGTGCATAATAAAACCACTACTAACTGGGCATGCACATCTAACTGTCTCGCAAGATTCACAGTACGCCGGGACAACCAACAAATAGTGAAGGCGAAGTTAGATCATAATCATGAACGACCTACTTATAAAAAAATTAACGGAGTTTGTTATAAAATAGGTTAGGTAATATAGTTTAACTCATAAGGATATGTGTATTATTTCTATTTTACATACGTAACTGCTTAACATCAGGCAAGTTGTAGTCAAGCGAGAGCCTATCTCATGTAAAAAAAATAAGCAATGTCAGGCTCAAATCACAATAGTTTAATATATATTTGGCGAAACATCGTTTTAAAACTTTTTTCAACGTTTGGTACCTATTTAATGAATAAGTTAAGAAGGTGTAAAGACCTATTGTCAACTATTTCGGAATGACTTAAAGCGATAAAGCCAGTTATGGAATCAGCTAATTTTATATTTTACTAGTGGGTGTGTAGTGGGTGTATTACACTAACTGCACCGCCAGACTCTCCATCGCAGCGGATGACGACCAGTAGTGTGTGCTCAAAGCCAGCAAGAAACATCTGCACAAACCCACGCCCTTCGATATTGTCGATGGCGTATATTTGGGGAACAAGAACGCCCGTCGAGATTATCCTGAGAATCTAACGCAGTTAGGTAACTCTTGATTTCAGTGTTTACGAATTAACTTATAACACACCTTAGACCCCACCGCTATCTCGTTGATAGTGAGATTTATTAAATGAAATTACGAAGTACTTCTAAAAATATGACTTATTTACTAGAATTTGTTATAAAAGCTATAAGTCTATCAAAGAATAAAAAAAGAAGTTTAATTGAGTTTATTTTTATACTTATATTCCAGTAATTAATAGTCCTTGCGTCAGTTCTTGGACCACATTGTTCGATTGTGTCTTCAAGTGATCAGGTGATCAAATGTCCTTGTAAAAAATACTATTAAACATCGTTAAAAGCCAAACATAATATTATTAAATTGTATCTAGACAATAATTGCGGAATATCATTCGATGTATTAATCAATTTTTTTTTTTTTTAGCAATAACATATGTCCTGAACGCGAGACAGAAGCAGATAGCAATGTTGAACGGTTACACGTTTTACTGTTCTGCTAAAACCAATACAACAGTGCAATGGCAATGTACTATGAACGGTAAGCGATGCAGAGCGAGGTTCTCCCTGGCCGAGGACACACAGCTCATCGTGAAGTCGCAGCTGCAACACAGCCACAACCCTCCGCAATACAGTATTGTTCATGGAATTTATTGTAAGATTTGAGAAGTTTCCATCAACCTGGGCCTCCACCACGATGTATCTGCTCAGAACTCATGACCATGACCCTCAATAATGAGGATTACAACTGTTGGCGACGCGCACAAATGTAATAGTTACAATGCAGGTGCGCTTCACATTTGAGATTGAATCGTAGATTCCCTGTTTGCTGTCCAACCGCGCAGATGGCCGGTTGTGTGCTATAAAATGATTCCTGATTTCTCCAACCCAAGGGTCTCATAGTGTTGTGCGCGACAAATGTGTGAACCGCGCCCAAATTTCTTATGTCGTAGACTAAGTAGGAGGAGGAAGTAATGTATAAGAATTATAGATACTTTCTAAGTAAGCTTGTAGGCAGTTATATGCAACGCATTTGTATTTGCCATTTGCGACGCCGAGTGGTTGGTGATTACGTAATTTCAAAGTATTCGCTTATATGCAATCAACTGGCGCAATGATTTCGCAACAAATTTAATTCTTATTGGGTACACGCTCCATCTTACACCATAGATATTGCTTGCCATCAGACAAACTATGGTCAAGTGCAAACCTGTTTTAGTTTAAAGAGAAAAACGGATTTTTGTGTATTTTTTTTACACATGTAATGTAAATACATTGTATTTGGAATTTAATAAAAACAGCGTGTTATTATAATATTTTTAGTAAATTTTATTTTTTTAAAGAAAAGACCATGTGTTTTCTTATATAAGGTTTAGTACTTAAAATTTTACTAATTTTGAAAAATTAAACATTTGAGTTTTTAAACTATAGTTTGTCATAATCGTGCACCATACCTTACAATCCAAACACATAACTTCCCTAAAGCATGCTTTTCAACTCCATCGAAGTGCATCTAATCATGTGCTCAACATTTCCAGCCCAATGCGTGATCAACGCGAAAGGGAAGCCTTTACTGATCATTGACGGGTTCACATTCTATCTCCGGGGGCAGTTCACAGACACCCGGCAATGGGCTTGCACCAACCGCGGGGGACGGACCAAGTGTAAGGCTCGGCTAACAACGCAGGGGGCGGAGCACACAGTCATCAGGGCGAACCTGCAGCACTTCCACCCGAGACCCATGTACACTATCATGAATGGCATCTATCATAAACTTGGGAAATGATATCGTTTGTACAAACGATATCATTTCCCTGCATCCATATCATTACACATGCATTTAAACTTTCATGGCAAGGACCATCTGTGCAGCACATACGGCTAATGTCTTGATATCATTATACGACTTTTAACCCGTTTTGAGGAAAGGCTAATTTAGCAGACGATTTTGTAGTGACTTGGAACTTTAGAATGTTTGTTTTGTCATATACCAGATACATTCTCGTAGATTCAAGTATGATTCAGGATCTATTTAATCTTGTAAATGGTGCCTATCATGAACTTAATAATCATTTTGTTTTGTATTTGTTTCCAACACCGTGATAGACATCTTCATGAGTTGTAATTATTGTGTGAGTTTAATAATGAATTAGTACTTTTTATTAAACGCTAGTTAATAAAGTACGATTTTATGTGTAGGTAATGTTTGAATTTACACATTATTTGAATTAGGCTACTCTGGGTTTAAAACATCAATATTACAAAAACATTTAGCATTACAACTTTTTTTTGGTTCTATATACTCAAGTTCCCTTCATACCTCAAAAGAAGTGAGATCCTCACATGATAATTATGTTTTCAGTGTTCTTTGTTAGAAACAGTCAAGGTACACAACTGGCCGTGGTGAATGGGTTCACATTTTACCTGAAAGCCTCCAGAAGGCTCAGAAGGTCCTGGACATGTATTAACGCCAGCGGGGCGACTGCCTGCCAGGCTGCTTTCAGCACCATAAGAAGTTACGTCGACTTTGTACATACCAATATGCAGCACAATCATTCACCGCCCCCTTATATCCTCATTAACGGCGTATATCATTCGATGAACACGTGAATAAAGTACATACATATTATACAATAATACAGTCTTGTCTTGTTTATAAAATGAATCTAAATTTATACTAGGATTTAGAGTTAGATGAGTTTTTATTTTCATTAATTACAAATCAAGATAACCCATTAGGTATGTGTTTTTCTAACTATGTACACGTAATTTTATTCAGTGTTCTTTGCAACGACCGCCAACGGGGCACCTATAACCGTCCTGGATGGATACACGCATTCTTTCAACTCAATCGCAGTCTTTCAACTCTGACAAGTGGACAATATGGTCATGTACTAATTGTATAAGTGACAGTGCCCATGTCAAGAGTAAATCTAAATTCGTCACTCACAAAGAGAATACTATAATTGTTAAAGTCATTAACACTTATCACCCAAAGTCTTCGTTAACATAATTAAATTAAAACGATAAATGGCTTAATATATAGTTTTTTTAATAAAATAAATTGTATGATGTAATAAATATTATTCAGTAATTTAAAAAAAAGTAATAAAATAAAAATAGCCTTTATTACCCTAGTTAAAAAGATTCACATTACATTTTTTGATGTCACTTTGTTCATTAAAATATTGTAATTAATTTTTTTATTTTTTTTTTTAACTTTGTACTTTATAATCTCACTAGTTACAATGTCAATAGGAATTTACGATGTTGAAATAGAAAATATTGACGTAGTAAGTAGTAGCAGTGAGCAGGTATTAAATCTGAAGTGGAACAAATATTGACGTCAAATTTTTACCAATAATCTGGGGATCATCCAACTCTGAACGTAGGCCTCATCCAACTCATCCTCTCGTCAATGCAGTTTTAGCGCCACCAGCTCTATGTCACCTCTCCGTCGTCTGACAGGGCGTGCGCGTTCTCTTTGTCCATTTCGTGGTGTCTAGTGGCGAAAAGTCATGACTGTAATAATACCAAAAATATTTTCAGTCCAGTACGTAAGGAATATCAGAGGGAAACCCGCGGCAATAAAGGATGGTTACTCGTATTTTCTTCAAGCTGTTACTACAAAAACACACGATTGGGCCTGTACCTGCCTCGGAGGGACTACTCGATGTAAAGCCAGATTTGTAACTCTCAGAGAGGATAAAAGAATCGTCAAAGACACCCTGTATCATAATCACAAACCGCGTCCTTATACAATCTTGAAACGACCCCACCATAAGTGGCTGAGTATTACGTAAATTATAATTTGTCTCCTTTATACATTATTTAGTATTTTGTGCTTATGTGACGTATTACGTTTTTGAATGTGTTATGTGTATGCATCGTATTAATTTACAACTCAAATATACATATATAATTGTCAAAATACATTATTAAATTACTTTTGTTTGAATAACGTCCAATGATAAATAAGTAAAGTTGGAAAGTTAATAATTGTTTTTGTATTTTCATGTTGATTACGTCACTTATAATTACGCTATTTTTACAATATAACTAATAAAGATGTACCTGACATCACAGCAGTTGCCTTGTTAATTTAATAACAATAATCTATGACGCGTAATTCGAAAAAAAAAAATATTCAAATGTTTATCTGTTTTCAGTTCGATATCTAATGAATGACAGAGGAAAACTAATGGCGATAAAGGATGGATTCACGTATTTTCTGCAAGCAAAAACTACCAACACTTATAACTGGGCGTGTACATGTAACGGCGGCAGAACCAGGTGTAAAGCTAGATTCGTCAGTCAGAAAGAGGACAAAGTTGTAACGTTTGCAAGATTATTTCATAATCATAAGCCTCCCACGTATAGAATCCTGAATGGCATCTATTATAAGTGGTAAATATAATGTTAGAAATCTATCAAATAAACATTTCATATTATTTATTTTATGGTCTGATTGTGAGTTTTTATATCAGAATATTTTGTATTTATTTTTTATATTATTTAAGAATTTGTATGAAATGATGCCGGGGATATTGCACGAAATATTAGGTTTAATGAAGATTTTATTTTAAATTTCACTGATTTAATGCAACTTCTTTCCTATGTTTTAAAAACACTTAGTTAAGGCTTTCGAGGTGATTACAAAAATAACCCTGGATGGTGATGGTAGGTACTATGTAGGGATTTATTTAAGATCTGATAGTGAGATTCCTATTTACTTACTCGTATGAACTATTTATATGCAAAGTTACATATGTGTGAGATGTGTAATGAAAACTATGAAGGTCACTCGATGTGCTCTGAATGGCATTTATTATTTTCTAACTGGTGGTTGCTGTGTAATGTTTCATTACTGATTTTCTTAAGAAGACTATTATCTTATTTTAAGAATCATTTTTACTATCAATTTACTCTTAAAGACTTATTGTTATTGTTATTGTAATTCCTTAATTTTATTTAATTTAATTAAAACTTTCTTAAGTGAGTAGACAATTTTGTATTTCCACTTTGACTACGTTTTTGTGAACTAAACCTACGATTAACTATTGTATTTTGTCCTGAACTAATTAGCTTGCTTACAGGAACTTAAAGCGTCAAAATCACAGTTAAACTCTTTATTAGTTAATAAAGAGTTTAACTGTGATTTTGACGCTTTACAAGTTGTTCGGGTGTTATGTATGTATATAAAATCTACTACCGTAAGAAGAGCGTTGTTTAGCTGAACGATTTTTTTCATATTATCTAAATCGGTTGAGTAGTTTAGAGATATGGGTCATTCGTACATTTCCAGAAGAGTATAAAGGTTGCTGAGAGACGTTGGTTTAGCTATTTAAATATTTTTGTTCGGTCATCTTTCATCATAATGCAAAAGATCCATATCGATATAAAGTACAGTTTTCAAGAAATCCGCAATAAAAGCATAGACTCAGGAAATTTAACACACACTTTATAGGTTTATCATACTCAAATTCGATCCAATTTAGACAATATCGCCACCGTACAGGTCGATTTTAAAACCTTTTTATAAGTTATATTCCTAATATGTACAATATGTTTTCAGCGCGCTACTTGGTGAATGTTAGAGGAAAACCTTTGGCAATACTGAATGGATACACTTTTACTATTCAAGGTCAATTATCAAACACATTGAACTGGGCGTGTACTAACAACGGAGGAAGAACTAACTGTAAAGCCAGATATGTCGCTCTAAGAGAATGTAACACAATTGTTAAAGCCAATTTAAACCACAATCACTCGCCGCCGTCTTTCACAGTCATAAATGGCATATATCATAAGTTGTAATCATTCTTTGCACTTCATTTTGAACGCCGTTCTGTCTATGAGTAGGTAATGTGAAAAATCTATTACCTATATATATATTACCGATTTTTGTTAACCTATATTGTCCCACTCCTAATAATACAATAAAAAAATTACACATGTGATATAATATAGAATTATAGTTTTTAAAACGCCTATTAATATTTATCACATTTATATCAAGTACATATCCAAATATTTCGTAATGAATTGTTTGTAATCGTTCCAGTGACGTACGTGGTAAACAAAAGAGGATCCCCTTTGGCTGTTCTAAGGGGATATACTTTTTGTCTCAATGGGTCTTCAGCCACAACAAACAGATGGCGCTGTACAAAAAATTGTGGATTAGTTCCTTGTAAAGCTAGTTTTACGACTGACAAATTATGCGGTATTTTAATAAAGTCGAATTATGAACGTGAACACTTGCCGCCTGTTTTTAAAATTACAAATGGCGTCATACATAGGTCTCGTTTTCCTTACCAAATGTGATAGATAGTAAGCATGTGTTAAGCATGTCGAAATGTCTATTATTATGTATGTAAAGAACTTAAATTTAAAATAGAAAAATGTAACAAAAAATGGTGTATATATTAACTAAACGGTTTTCACTCACGTGTAATTCGCTTATGTTGCATACGCGTTTCGGATGTAATGACAGTGCATCATTAGAACGTGCGTTCTGGGACCATTACCTACTATTCATTGCATCCGAAACGCGTAAACAACATACACACTTACACGAATTTCACGTGAGTGAAAATCGTTTAGTTCACATATTCACCATTTTTTGTTAGATTTTTCTTTTTGAATTTTAAGTTCTTTACATACGTGTTTTTAAGTAGATACAGTGATTTATCCACCTATTGAAATGTGCAGAACTGTGAGTCATTTCGTATAAATCGTTCATACATGTTGCTTTGTATCATACCTACTTACGTAAGTAGGTAAACATACCTACTTACGTATGTAAGTAGGTATGTTTTAAAGAATAGCCGTGCAGGTATACTTATCTCTGCTTTTACTTTAGTTTATTATTTTAAAAAATTATAGCTTATAATTACGTGCCGTCTTTATTTTAAATCTAACGGAAAGAGCCTACATTTCACGACACAAGTCTCGGACTTAGTGTGGAATGTAGTGCACCCAGTGTTTAATAATATGTATGTTGTACCAATGTAACCTATCTCGTAAACCACGTTAAATATTTTTAAGTATACTATATAGAATTAACATATGTAACTAGTTTTTAAGTGCTAAATAAATAAATTATTATTATTATTATCTTTGTTTCCTACCTTTCTACGTTAGCACGTTTTTGACGTTTATATATTTTTTTACAAAGTGCAACATTAATATTAATTATTGATGAATAATAAAAAAGTACATGTCAAATATTTTTTATGGTAGTCACGATACATTAATTTTATTAATACTTTTAGAAACTGTGATTTATACGTACCTAGATACTGGTTTACGTTTTAGTGAGTTACATAGTTATCCAGAAGGGTAATTCCCTGGCAATCGTAGCAGGCTTCTCATTTTACAGTAATGTTAGTTCAAGTGACAGAGCCAGGTGGAGATGTACTGCAATTAGCAGACTGACCACTGCAAAGTATAGGTCGTAAACTAAAAAAACTGGTGCTTTGACTATGAGATTTAAGATATTTTTTCCACTGCACTGACAACTATAATGTCCTGTTGTGCTATGTTCTCCAGTTCACATAAAGTGATACCTACCTGAACGATCGGGCTCGAGGTAGCATGCGTGTACTAGATTGAAACTAGTTTTCAAATGATGCTATTATATACATATTTCTAGAAAAATAATTAAGAGAATGCAAAAAATATGGTATCTAAATATTAAATTTTAAATAAAACAACAAGTAATTCATACATACTTGTTTAATTACAGTGACATACGTTGTTAACGCCAGGGGTAATTCTATGGCGATATTCGAAGGTTACACGTTTTGCCGTAATGGAAGTTCAACTGATACATATAGATGGAGATGTACTAGAAATAGTGGGATACCTCGTTGTAATGCTTCCATTGTAACCTCCAAACAAGATGGCTATTTAATAAGCGGCAGTACGATTCACACACATACTCCGCCGTATTATACAATTATTCAAGGTATATACCATAAGATTTAAAAATATTAGTGCTAACTTTAGTATTAGTATTGATTGTTGAAGTGTAAGGTTATTTTAAAATGTATAAAGTTTTTATAATTTTATCGATTTATGTAATTGAATTTAGTAAATAATTTGCTAAGTTACGAATACAAACACCTTTAGTCATCGCTCACCATAATATTAAAGTGTCGGTTACGTATTTGATCTCAAAGACTAGCATTTCGGTGAGTGGGGCGATGACACAGAGGTGGGGGTAGTCGTATAAAGGCAGAAGAGAGACTCGCAACGAGGCTGGTTAGTCGTCGATGGAGCTCGAAAGAGAGTGGACGTAAGATTGTGAGCTAGGAATTTAAGTCAGATTGACGATTGTGATTAAAAGATATAAGTATAGGTAAGGACGAATTATAATATTTAAAGTGAAATAATGAAGCTGGTGTTTAATTTATTCCTGGGCTATCTTATAGAAGTATATAATAAAAAAATTAGCAAAATGTACTCACTAATAAGACGACAATATCTACTAATATTACATATATAATTAATTTACCTAATTTATTTTGTGTGTTTACATTTAATAACACAAATAGACGACTTATTATGTAATACAACGAAGTTACAATCATCTAAACATGTGTATTTTTTATACGATTAAGTATCAATAAAAAAATCGCATTATTATTACCTTAATTTTGAAAAATAAAAAATTTTGTTATATTGTCCTCACTTAAGTAAATCAAAATTTTTCGTTCCAGTGACATACGTAGTTAACGCCAGGGGTAATTCTTTGGCAATTGTAGAAGGTTACTCGTTTAGCCGTCATGGAAGTTCATCAGGAAGAGATAGATGGAGATGCACTGGATATAGATGTAATAATATTACCAAATGCAAGGCTACAATTATAACATGCAAAGAAAATGGTACTTTGCTGAAATGTCCCTTCAATCACAGCCATCCCCCGCTTCCATACAGAATAATTCGCGGTGTTTTCTATAGGACCTAGATAATCAAATATCGGATAACAAATATATAAATAGATGTACTTGTGATGTGTTTTTGTTATCTATCTATAGAATAACTAAATAAACGGGTACCTATGGAAATATACAATCTATATATTATGTACTTGTAAATAATGTAAGTTACGTATAGTAGATTTCTATATTTTAATTAATTAGATTGCATAATAATTGGATACTTGTTTACATTCTAGTGACATACGTCATCAACAACAAGGGCAAAAGTTTGGCTATCCTAGAAGGTTACTCGTTTTATATCAATGGAGTTTCAAGTAATATTAATAGATGGCGCTGCACCAGAAGTGGCGGAACTCGCAATGTCCCCCGATGTGAAGCTCTGTTTTCCACAATAAAGGATACTCGCGATATAGTTAAGGTCCGTTTAGTACATAACCATTCTCCGCCGTTACACAAAATTGTAAACGGCGTGTACCTTAAGATCTTGAAATATCAAAAGAAAAATCTTAATTGAGACACATAGGTACAAATTTTTAGTTTAATAATATATTTATAATATAAGTTACATTACTAAAATTGTAATGCCCCAATACAGCCGTAATTCTAATATTGATGGCACAGGGCCAGCAGCGCTGATATTCTTGTGGCGGTGACGTCACGAACTCCATTCAAACCATGTTACCTTCTCATACGTCTGCACTTGTGGTGCCCAGGTTGGTGCTTCCAAAAGTACCAGAATCAAAGTAACTGATCGTTCGATCAGTTACTTATACGTAAACGTAAACGCCCGAACAGTCCCTTTGGTGCCTTGGCACAGTGGTTTGGGATGCTACCTGCGAATATATGCTGCTTGCCACCTCGCTGGGAGCCAGCACACTGCTGGCGAGGTGGCGAACTCTGCCGCCAGGGGCAAGTGGCTCAAACACGCAGCAATCGCGCAGGCCTACGATATTATGCCATTTGCACGTGGAAACGCTGGCCCGTGGTGTTCGGAAGTAAAAACCTTTGTCACCAAGTTGGAGAGACGTATAAAAGATAAAGGTCACGATCCCCACGGTTGGTGCTGGTATTTGATTTCTTATGCAAAAAAATTCCCTTGCCTTCCAGCGCGGGAAAAAATTATCTCAATTTATAATTTTCTTTATTTTTAAATTAGCTAGGTTTGGGTTTGTAGTTACTATTTAGTTTTTATTTTCTAATTTTGTATGTAAGTTTAGTATAAATTCTAATAAATGAATTCTCGGTCTTCATTATTTTTTTATTTTCCTTCATGTCACGTGACTTCATAGATTATAGCTAAAAAAAAATATCAATATTGGATTTATTTTATTGCAGTTTTGTTGACAACTACCGGAAGAGGGAAGGCATTAGCTATAATAGAGGGTCACTCTTTCTGCGGCGATGGTTCTTCACACGAGACCGTGCGGTGGCGGTGTACTAGATGTAACACATGTAAAGCACGCCTCATCACTTCAAAACATGACGGAGCTGTGCTCAAATATTGTGGAGAACATAATCATGAACCACCCAGGTTCAGAATCATGAATGGCGTATACATCAAGTTGTAAAAATTGATGATGGTGATGTACTCCTTGGCGTGTCCGTCAACGACGTATCGAGCTGACATCGGCATTGAATAGAAAACCCAAATTTTGTCTTGAAAACTTTGGTGCAGCGCGCACAGTGTAACGCATAATCAGCATTAAATGAAATATGGAAATGTACATATTTGTATGTAAAAAAAATATAGGCATCGAAGTATTTGTTTAATCAAACTTGACATTTGTGTCGCGTTGATAAGTAAGACATACTCGTATCTACAATATCAAGCTAAATGTTGTTGATTCAATGTAGCAGACATGAAGTATATTGTTTCATATATAGTATATTGTACATACCACCAGTTTTTCATTTGTCAATAGTAAAATTATTCAATACCGACAGGTAAGTTAGCTTATAGTACTAAGCAAAATAATTTTATTGCAGTTATGTATGCAACTAGTTCGAGAGGAAATACCTTAGCTATAGTAGAAGGGCACACATTCTGTCGCGATGGTTCCTCGAGCGACACCGCCCGGTGGTGTTGCTCCAGAAAAACCAGCGGGTGCAGGGGCCGTCTGCACATTTCTAAACCTAATGGAATTATAAAAAAATTACAACTCATGATCATGCGCCGAACAAATACAAAATTGTAGATGGCATACCTATACGTAAAGTTATGAATAATAAATAAAGTAAATTAGAAACAAAATCAGTCGTTTCAAACTAAAAGATCATATATCCTTGTTAACAGGTATGAAGAAATAAAAAAAACTCGAATTTTGAAAAGTTGGTTTGGTACGTCAGAAACAACAATACGTATATCAAAATTTGTTATTGTTGACGTACCAAAGGCGCTCTTATAAAGTTGTACATTAGTTACTAGTCACTCTGTAAATGTATTTACTTAATAATTTCATTTCATTGCAGTTACTTATGCGACCAGCAGAAGGGGACATCCGTTAGCTATATATGAAAGCTACACTTTTTGTCGCGATAGCACTTCAAGAAGTACAGAGCGATGGAAGTGCACCAGACATTGCAGCGCCTGCAAAGCTCGCTTTATTATTTCTAGACGGAATGGAGTATTGATGAAATGGCACCTAGAACATAATCATGACCCACCTAGATACAATATCATGGACGGCGTATTCAATAAGTTTTGAAAATTACTAGGTTCTATTGTTATAAATAAAATATTAATATATACTAAGTGACAACACCATCGGTCCGTGGTAAAGGAGGATCCACTGTGACAATAGGTATGTCCTTTTAGAACTGCTGCCTCTTACCCTCTAGACGTTTTCACGATGCGAACTGAAACATATAACAATAACATCGTTCACTGTATTGTAGTTCCCGTAAGGCATGATTTAATTTAGTTGTAATAACCGGCTAGCACTTACCGGGACGCGCGTTCAGACTCGTCCTCCTGATGATGGAAACCTCAGTTTTCCGAAACTTGTCGAGCTAATTCTCGACGTAATTTTTGACGTAAGTGCTAGCCGGTTATTACAACTATGTCAATAACATCGTTTTTTTAACAATGCAATTTCTTTGCAAATTCTATAATATTCTTTTTTGACGTGTAAAACGTCTTATAAATCGAAGGAGCCAACCGTTATTTTAAAATTCTAATTGTATATGTTAACCATCTAACTAAACCACTTGGAAAAACCTGTCTTTTGCAACACAGTTCCAACTAAAGCAAAAACAGAACCATGTCAAAGACAGAAAGTCATGTAAGTAAATCTATACTAATATTATAAAGCTGAAGAGTTAGTTTGATTGTTTGTTTGTTTGAACGCGCTAAACTCGGGAACTACTGGTGCGAATTGAAAAAATATTCTTGTGTTGAATAGACCATATATCGAGGAAGGTTTTAGGCTATATAACATCACGCTGCAACTACTAGGAGCGAAGAAACAATGGAAAACCTGGAAAAAGCGGGGAAAATTATTCATCTTTGAAGGCTTCAGTTGCGTGCGCTGCGAAAACGGTTCAAGTCATGCGTAACAGCTATAATTTATAAAGCTGAAGAGGTTGTTTGCAAAAATATATATGATGCCCAAAATAACTATTCCACGCATACGAAGTCGCAGGCACAGCTAGTATTATATGTAAATTTTAAAAATTACACTTCATAAGACAACTGTATCGAAAGAAAGAAAGAAAGAAAGAAAACATTTTTTGTGACAGATTTTACAGAAGAACACACAGGAGTAAAAACATAAAAACAAACATAAAATCTGCCACAATACAGCCCCAACTCAGCATAATGCTGGTTGTGTGGAAGCAACCAGCGCTGGTCTTCCGTTGGGGCTGGCTGTGACGTAACGCATGTACAAGAAGGCAGGCAAACAAACAAACAAATAGCGATGTTGAATATGTAAACTCTAGATTATTAAATGTGAAGCTATAGGTATCTAATTTTTATCCTATTAATCCTGCCTATGAATCTACTGTGCTAATACATAAACCGATTAAACATTAACATTTATATTGTTACGAGATAGGGGGGCTGTTTTTAAGGAAAAACACAATGCCTTAATATATTGCCTTTAATTCGACGATGTTTTCACACACAAGTTCGTAGAGTACTACGAAAAACACTAAGCACACACGTTCACTACACAGTACTTCACTTAGCACTTTCACACTCGTAATATCGCTTCGGTATCGCTTGACTGTTCACTTCGATCGCTTGGTTGAAAACTGTCCCTGGCCCGAGCTGCGCCCGTTTATATATCGGTAAGAAACTTCTCGAATGCTTTTGTATTACTTGGATCAAAACACAACCATAAAACCATTGTTATGCAAATTAGTTTCTTTTGTGTTACACTTAACAATGATGAATGTCGAACAATCTGGAACGCAATTAAAATGAGGTAAACAACTTGTTTACGCGTATGTGTACGCGCAGGTAGCTGCCGGTGGTAACGTGAACCTTCCAGAAAAGTCGCGGCGCCACAATATTTAATATTTTTTATGCAGATTAATGTTTATATTTTTACCTATATTATCGCGATGGTGTTTGAAATGGATGTTACTATAAATACAAGTATGTACATATATTGATAATTCATTTTATTTCATTTCAGTTGTCTATGTGACTAGTATGAGAGGGAGAACCTTGGCTATATATGAAGGCTACAGTTATTGTCGGGATGAAACCTCAAAAGGCACAGTCCGCTGGAGGTGTTTGAGAACTAACAGCTCGTGTAAAGGTCGCCTCATTATTTGTCTACATTCTGAGGCTTTAATAAAAAGCATCGAGCATAATCATGCGCCGGATGAGTACAATATTGTGAATGGCATCTATGTTAAGATAAATAAATCGAGTAGTTGCAAGTAGTCCGGATCGCCTTGACTGATTCTATTTTACTAAAGAAATAAATCATATTTAAAACATACTATTTTTAATAATGAGAGCATGACGTATGATACCTGCTTAACCTAGTTTAGTACCTTTACAATGCTTTTGTTTATTGTAGTGCAGTTATCTCTCTGCAATAGCTATTGGAGGCATCTTTCCGGGCAATATAACCTAATATTCGAGGATCCGTTTCAGGCATAAAGTGGATAGTCTTTGATGCTCAGTTGTTTTAGTATCGACACGTTAGTACGGAAAGCTGTCCACGGTATTCTCAGCATGCGTCGCCAGCACCACAATTTCAAAAGCATCTATGCACTTTCGGTCCGCTGTTTTCAAGGTCTATGTCTCAACTCTATAGACGAATATAAAAAAAAAACTAGCGACTTTGTCTTCAGCGTAAATAGATATTTGTAGAAGCCGTAATATTTTAGATATTCTGCTAGTTTTAGGCTTTCAAATTGGCCATTTGGCTGCTTAAACTATAAAAATAAATGCGTTTTATTGTTCTGAAACTGTTTGTATTACCCTTCATTTAATTATGTTTCTTTTATTACAGTAACCTATGCAATTTCTAAAAAAGGGAAGACAATAGCTGTAGTAGATGGGTTCAGTTTTTGTGGCAAACGACAAAGTGCGGTGGCAGTGTACAAGAAGTAGCAACAATTGTAAAGCACGCTTAGTTACTTCTAAATGAGAAGGAACATTGGTAAAATTGTGCCCCGATCATAATCATGATCCACCTAATTACAAAATCAGTAATGGTTTATGGCCCTAACGTTTTGCAAAAAAATACAAATAATCACTTAGGTTAAACGTATATTGGAAAATGAGCGAAAATAATCACGACCGGCAGGATTCGAACCTGCGTATTTCCGATCACCGTCCGCAATAATATCAGGTTAAGAACTTAATAAATTAAACACATAGGGATATATTTATTGTAGGAATAAATGACAATAATAGTATTTACAAGTCTAGTCTCTCTAATCATTTTTGGTGCAAAGGTTAGCCATCGCGATTCAACGTGGCAACGCGGCGAGCGTAATGGGAACCTTTGCGCCGGGAGCAATCCGGGGTGGGCTCCTTGATTAATTTTTGTTTGTTTTATTTTACTATACTTATTTAATTAAATCATAATCACTTAGGTACCAAAAGTTTTAAGACAAAAATAAATAATAATTGGTCGATTGTTTTGTTTTCAAACACATTACAAATGGACGTAGAAAATAAATGTTTGACAAAAAGTTCATATTGTAAATTACTATTAAATAAATATATTCAAAGGTACATAGATACTTTTTGTTCCAATGTATACTACCATTTTATGGTGCCTGGTTGACAAAAAACGGAATGCGTTATAATAAAATAAACCCTTTTTATAACAAACGATCCAAGAACACCGTACAATACTGGCAACTATTGAAAACAGAAGAGGGAAGATGGTTGGCCACCTTATACGACATGACGAATTTATAAGAAACATCATGGAAGGAAAATTGGAAGCCCGAAGAGGAAGAGGAAGGCCGAGAAGATCATACATGGACCAAATAAAAGAAAAGGCGGGTGTCATGTCGTATAAGGAGGTCAAGGAATTGGCAGAAGACCGGGAAGGATGGCGCATACTCCACAGACAAGGGCCCGGCCCTTAAATTTATGATGATGATGATGATGATAACAAACGATGTTTCTTTTATTACAGTAACCTATGTAACTTCAGAGAAAGGGAAGACAATAGCAATAGTAGAGGGGTACAGTTTTTCTGGCAATGGCTGCTCAAACGGCACAAAGCGGTGGCAGTGTACGAGACATCGCAGCAATTGTAAAGCTCGCTTGATTACTTCTAGACCTGAAGGAGAATTGATAAAATTTAGTTCAAAACATAGTCATGATCCGCCTAAATTCAAAATCATAAATGGAATCTACATAAAGCTGTAAAGTAGATAATAGTTTATAGTATGGCAAGCTCAAGTTGTAAATTTTCCTGGGATTAATACATAATTAAGAATTATAATTTCTTTCATTATTACGATTAGGGTACAATCCTCGTGCCTCGGATGAGCACGTTGAGCGGTTGTAAAAACCTGACTGGCATGACAAGATTTTACAGTTTACAGTCATAATGTAGAAGTCAGCTCGACAAATGATTATAATTATTGACAAGATTTTTCAGGTATTTACGTTAAAAGTTCAAAAGAAAAATGTTTCGCCAAAGTGAACACATACATTTCTTGTGCACTGCGAGTCGCTTCAAACAACGCGATGGAAATGTATCCACAACTGTAAAGCACGAGTTACTTCCTTCCTAGAAACTAAATCAAATACAGCGCTCCAAATCAAATAGTTAGTTAAAATAAAGTTGGTTTTTACTTATAATAAGAAAGAAAGACAGAAAGAAAATTATTTATTGTTAAATCGAGACTTAATTGTAGGCGTATAAACAAAAACATTTAAACGAATAATTAATAATCTACCTATATCTAAGTATCTACGTTATACCCACCCTCCAAAACCACCCGCCAAGTCCTGCCCCAATCATAGAATAGACACACATACATACATATATAAACATATATATATACATACATACACATCCATTCCACGACAAGAACAAATCCCAGCAAACGATTCTAGAAGGTAGGCATAACGCTAATAATAAAAAACAAAAATTTTTTTAAAATGGGTAGGCCATTGTAGTACCTACAGTCGCACCACTCCCCCAATCAGCCACCGCGGCAGAACTAAGCAAACTGCTTGTATTTCTAGCCACGGGGACTTCTCGCGAAAGCAATGAGCCTGCAATGCACTACATTTGGAAATATTACCTACGCAAGTATACGACATTCTAAAAGATTAAGTTACCTATCATTGAATGTCGGTTAGCTTCTTAAATCTAAAATTATATATGAAATTAGGTTTGGTCGGAGTGAACTTACATGTTATACCTATCTATTACAAACTATTCTTATCAATTACTAGCTTTTATGATTACATCTTTTAGTTAAGTACTTATAGAAAAATAAAAAAGTAAACAGTTATTAAGCAACAAAATTAAACAGTTTTACATGTATACATAACCAAAGTTCTATATTCGATAGCAGCACAGAATACATAATACAAATAGCAGCTAAAAATAATCGCGCAAGCGCGGTTTGAATCTAGTTTGTGTGTGTGTGTGTGCGTGACTGTAAATGAATGTGTGAGTATTGTGTCTGAAAGGTGACATGTTTGAATGAAGGGATATGTATAATAAATTAGAATGTCGTATTTTAATTATTTTATGAAATGGTCAAATAAATAAATATGTAGTAGAACTAAACGAAAAGTTCTTAATTATATATTTATTATTTTCCACAAGTTAAATTCCTCTCCATCCACTGGTTATCTGGAAGAGAGCATAATACATAAATTATTCTTAATCTATACTAATATTATAAAGATGAAGAGTTTGTTTGTTTGAACGCGCTAATCTCAGGAACTACTGGTGCAAATTGAAAAATTCTTTTTATGTTGTATAGACCATTTATCGAGTAAGGCTTTAGATAAAATCACGCTGCAACTAATATGAGCGAAGAAACAATTGAAACATAAAGAAACGGGGAAAATTATTCATCTTTGAGCGCTTCCGTTGCGTGTGCTGCGAAAACGGTTCGAGATATCAAAAAAATATGTATTAAAGAATTATTCCTCTTAAAATGATCTAACGAAATGTGTGCAACAGTATATGTCTATTTTTTAAGATTTACTCACTAGAACCGTTTTTATGGTAATAACGCTTCGCTGGCACAGCTAGTTTCATTAGAATTTATTTCAACAAGAATTTTTCATCTTTTTATCTATCTTGTATTTATTTTACAGTACAATATGAAGTCACCGATAGAGGTATAACGCAAGCAGTATTGAATGGATTCACCTTCACCCATCACTGGGATCCAATAAGGAGAAGCTCATGGCAATGTACCAGAAAAAGTAGACCTACTCTTTGCAAAGCTCGAATTACTACTTCAAAGGAAAATGGTGCTTTAGTTTACGTTAAATTATATATTTATAATACTAATATTAACCTATATACATATTTTTAATATTAATACTTATCTCTTGATAAATCGTTTTCCAGTAAATGAAAATTTATGTTGGTTGCTTACATTGTGAGATAAAAGCAAACCTAATAATATGATCTAAAAAATATATTACGATTGATTTTTATCTTGTTTGCAGTACAATTCGTGATCAACAAAAGAGGGATACGTCAAGCAGTTGTGAATGGATTCACGTTTATTCACCACTGGGACTCGACCAAGACGTGCTCGTGGCAATGCACGAGGAAACAAACAAACCTACATTTTGCACGGCGAGAATAACTACTTCCAAGAAAAATGGTTTTGTAATAAAAACTAAAGGAGCACATAACCACGAGCCCCCCTGTTTTGTCATTAAAGGCGAAGTTATCGTCAAATATCGATCTTGATACATACAAAAATATTTATATTTATGACCCTTTTGTACTTAAATTCCCTAAAAATAATGAATTGAAAATTGGCACATGCTTAGAATAAGAGTTAAAAGAGAAGATTTTATTTTTAATTGATATAACAAAATGGTGGATGTCTGTGTTGTTTAAAACTACTTCAATTTAGGTTTGAAAGCAAGTGAACTTAGTAGTGAAATACTGAATGATAAATTAAGTTAAACTAATCTTGTTCGATCATATTTTCAATGATTACCTTCACTCTCTTACAAAACCTCGTCCACTTTGACAATTTCAGATTTCTTTTTCTTGATGATCCATCTTTCCGCTGTAGCGTGAAATAATAATAAATAAATAATATTGCACTTTTAGCTATCCATATGAAACTAAAATATTCGTTAGACGGACTTATTTTTGCGAAAAACCTAATTCCACTTTCAGTCATCTTCGTGCAGAACAGTAGAGGCAAGGACCTAGCAGTACTGTATGGTCACACATTCTACCGCGACGGTCATTCTCGTTCGTCCGATAGATGGCAGTGCACCAGAAAGTGTGGATCGTACCCGTGCAAATCACGCTTCTCAACCTTGAAATACGACGGGAGAATAATTAAGTATAATCTAGAGCATAATCATGAACCACCGGCTTACAGAATACATAAGGGCGTATTATACAAGTTCAGGCAGTAACGGATGCTTTGTCAGACGCCCTGAAGCGGTATGAATACGCTAGACAATAAAGTTGCCCATTCTCATCTCATATCAAATACTTCTGTCTCTTTGATAATCAGTTGATGGCCTTTGCTGTATAGACCAGGTGTACTCATTAGTACATAATATGTAATATAATTATACGTAAGTAATTATCAAAAAAAAAACCATTATATTATAATGGTTTTCCTAATTGCAAAAATCAATTTCTACATATAAAAATTAAATGAATATTCCGGAACATTGCACACAGCGCCATCAATGTCAAAATCAATCATTGTGTTGTGTCGTGGTACTAGATAACGGATAAAATACTTATATAGTATTATTTTGTAAATACATACCTATATACTTATTATACATTGAAATGACCAGACTCAGCACAAATAATTATAGGTTTTAAAATTCATAATTACTTGTGTCATGCGGGAATCAAACCCGCAACCCTAGATTAGAAGGCAGATGCTCTACCAACTTAGCTAATAGGCCAATGAATTTAATATAAGTATTACCTATATTTTAGATAAGTTTATTTATGTTGTTGTTAAAATTTGTAAATATTTGTTTATGATGTTGGATACTTCGAAATCTTGTTGTAGATCCGTTTTTAGGTAACATTAGTGTAACGATATTTCAATGAACATATTACAAAATAATAGTGATTACCGTTTCCTTGTTAACGGAGTACCTACTACAGAGTATTAATAAAATGTATAACACTACAAGTACTCTGATGAATTTATTTCAATCACCGAGTTGTACAATATTGTACATACAATGTGTTTGTCTATACGTGTCGGAGCCTGAAATGGTAAAATATATGATTATTTTTGTTGACAAATCAAGCTCTAAAACTTTTTTTTCCTTCTCATGGTAGAATGGCAGCCATTTTGTTATTATCGACACCAACCCTTGGGCGCTTGTATTAATTTAGTCATAACTTATTATATAAAGGGCATATTGATTTTAAAAAAAATATCATATGATAGCTGAATGTATGGGCAGTAAACCGAGATTAAACATTTGCAATAGTTTATTCAATAAAGGGAAGAAAAAAATCAGAATAAAAAAAAATAACTTATTTAAGAGAAAAAATCTTAAAATTAAGCTTTTTACAAAAATCTGCGGGAGTAAGTTCTGAATTTGTTTCTTCTATAATGTAGTACAGGATGTAAACTTTCTAAAATAACAAACAGTTCTGATGTAACTAACATACTTTAGTAGATATGGTAGGTTGAATAGGACCCTAGTTTACTAGTCATGTTGAAATAAAACAAGACAAAATTAAAAGAATAAAAACAAGATAGAATCACGTGGCATTGCACTCGCCACAATTCTTGTAAAGCGTCATTCACCACAGCTAAACTAGATAAAATTATTATAAATCAGTCCACGGAGCACAGCCATAAACCTCCAGTTTTCAGACAGAGATAACAATTTGATTACTATACAGTAAAAACAATAAAATTATAAAAAAATATCACTGTCTAGTCGTGGGAAACTTGTCACATGTATATGTACCTACTTATCACAGTAGCATTTGTCAAAACGTATGTTCCTGTTTTCTAATTCGAATTCAAATCAAATTTCAAATTCTTTTATTGAGTACATTTTGTACGCTGAGGGTTTTCTGTACATCATACTAGATATATTTCGACTCAGTATTATGATGTACAGTTTCCCTGCGCCATTCAATGTAATTGAAGTTTAATTGTAGTGTACTTCTTCAATAATTAACGGAAATAATTGTTTCAGTTTCGTACGCGGCCACGACACGCTGGCAGTGTTCCAACCACGCCACCTGCAAAGCTACACACAACCAGGGCATCGACCTCACCCACCGCTTGGCTGAGTATCCTTTTAGGAACCACCAACGCCAGCGTCGGGTGTGCAGAGTTTGCAAAAAACGAGTGCATACGTTCTGTGTTGGTTGCAGCAAAACTGTTTGTATTGACTCCTGTTTCCTGACCATGCATTCATAACTTAATAATTAATCTATATTAAAAATAAAACCAGGTGATTTTTTAAGTCACTAGCGAGGCAAAATCCTAATGTAGACTAATCATATCTGTCCAAACAGAGTACTCGGTTCGGCGGGCTGTGGTTGCGCGGCGAGAAACTAGATGGCGCTAGTGGTCATTTTAGCACGCGCAAAAGCGATTTTTTTGAGTTTTGTAACGAAAATGTCGAGTCAAGTATTGTTCGAGTTTTAAAAGAGTTTAAAAAGTGTTATCAAAGAAGTTCTTTCAAAAGTGTATTAATATAAGTGAATTGTGTAGTGTAAATTAATAGTGCAGTGTGAAAAAGTGTTTCATTGAAGTGATCTCCCCCTACATAATGGTGCCGAAACCCGGGAATGGACTAAGGACATAGTGAAATCGTGAGTAAAGTGAACAGTGCAAAAAGACTTAGAAAAAAATCACGTTCGATTCTTGAAAATTTTACAAGTGTTAAATTCTCAAACACTTAGAATATTTCGCATCAAAACTTCTGGGACTTAGAAAAATTCGATGTTCAAATCCCGAAAAAATTACAAGTGTCAAAATTTCAAACACTTAGAATATTTTGCATCCAAACATTTGGGACTTAGAAAAATCCGAAGTTAAGTATTGAAAATTTCACAAGTGTCGGATAGAAATTACAATGGCTGAAACTTTGAAGTCACGCCTTCGCAGACAGGAAGATTTGGTTGATCGCGTAATTAAGGCCCACACTAATTATAAAAAGTCGCCTAGAGAGAGAATTACCACAAATTATGTAGAAACCAAATTAGAATCCCTGGATCAATTGTGGAACGCCTTTTTGGATGGCCACAACGAGATAGCGTCGTCATTAGAGAAGTCGGATAAAATCAAACTCGAATATTTTTCTGAAGACATATACTCAAAATTGGAAGAGATTTACGCGGAATATAAAACAAAACTCAAGGATGACTTACAAGTACGCAAGGTACCTACCGTTGCTGCTTGCGCCTCTGGTACGTGTCTCACAACTTCTCCTGCGGGAACAACGTGTGAAGTCAAGCTGCCGCAAATCCATCTGCCTAAATTCTCCAGTGGTTACGAAGATTGGCAAACCTTTCATGACATGTTCGAGTCCCTCATACATAAGAATGCGAGTTTGAGCGCAGTGCAAAAGTTGCATTACTTGAAGAGCTGCTTGACGGGCGATGCGGAAGTCCTGCTAAAGAACCTGTCGACAACAGAACTCAATTATCAAGAAGCATGGAGTATGCTAGTTCGGAGATATAACAACAAGCGCTTCAACGCGAACGAGATTATGAAACGTCTATTTACGCAGAAAGCTATTACTACTGAGTCACCGACAGCTTTGAAGCAGATACTTGATACAACATCTGCTTGTCTAAAGGCCTCAGAGAACATTGAAGTAAATACAACCTCTTGGGATACAATCATCAATTTCTTAGTTGTGTCAAAATTAGACACAGAGTCACGAAAGTTATGGGAGTTAGAGGTGAGCCGAGAAAGTGACGAGTCCGCAGATAATCTACCTACCTGGTCTCAACTTAAAAGGTTCTTAGAAATGCGATTCAGAACCCTCGAGATGATTGAACCAATCTTTAAATCTACACCCAGAGCACAATCACAAAACAATACAAACAAACCGAGCGTAAAAGCGAGATCATTTCATTCATCCATTCAGGAAGAGAAGAAGAATTCCAACTGCATTATGTGTTCAGGACAACATGCGCTGTACCAGTGTAAGCAATTTGCAACGCAGACCCCGGAGAAGAGAACTGAGTATGTACAATCAACGGGCCTGTGCTTCAACTGCTTGTCCTCCACGCACTCTGTAAAGAATTGTCGCACATCTTCATCTTGCCGTCGCTGCGGCAAGAGACATCATTCGCTACTGCACTTTGAGCGAACTTCTATTCAAGATTCAGCTACTGTTGAGTCTACGAGACCTATATCTACAAATACTTCTACTGGAGTATCTGAGTCGAGCAAGCAACAAGAGATGAAAGTTGTAGCTCATCTTTCAAGAGAAAGTTTTCATTACAACAAGGGACTACTAGCTACTGCTATGGTCAAAATCAAATCGCCTACTGGCTATTCACAAATCGCCCGAGCACTTATCGACCCAGGATCCGAGGGCTCATTTATAAGAGAAACTACTGCACAAGCTCTCCGCCTGAAAGGCTTAGCGGCGAAAGGCACAGTTTCGGGAATCGGAGACAAAGAAACTGAGATTACAAAAATAGTGACATTTGAGTTAGGGTCTCTACACAACCCTGACTATTCTGTGCCAGTTGAGGCATTTGCCATGAAAAATGTAACCTCATTCCAACCGTGTCAAGATACTCCACCACCAGACTGGCCAGAAATTCAATACTTACCTTTGGCTGATCCAAACTACAGAGAACCTGGAATTATAGATGTTGTATTAGGATCGGAAGTACACGGAGAGATCATTAAGAATGGTATCATCAAACATCCTTCGATGAGTGGTCATGTTGCATCCAACACGGAGCTTGGCTGGATAATTTCTGGAAAAATAAGCAAAGGGTTATCCAATCAACATAAAATAACTAACATGCACATACACATAAAGGAAGATCAACTTCTGAAAAAGTTTTGGGAAATAGAAAGAGAACCTGATAGCATCGTAAAACCAATGACAAAGGAAGAAATACGATGCGAAGAGATCTATGAAGAAACTACAAGAAGAAATGAAGAAGGACGTTACGTCGTGAGATTACCTTTCAAGACTTCCAATCCAGAATGCTTACACAGCCAGTCAAAGGAGATCGCCTTAAAGAGGCTCACATCACTTGAGAAGAAACTAATACGAGAGCCACATTTACAAGAGGAGTATAAGAACGTAATCGAAGATTATGTCAATCAAAATCACTTACAACCCATCACAGATTCCAAGGAGTTAGATGATCAACAAGTTGTCTGTACTTACCACACCACTCGGTTGTCAGAACAGACAAAGAAACAAGCAAAGTAAGAGTGGTCTTCGATGCATCTAGTAAAGGCTTGAACAATGTGTCGTTGAATGACAATTTACTTGTAGGTCCAAAACTACAATGTGACTTGCGGCATCTACTGATGCGATGGAGAAGGCATGCAATCAGTATTGTAGCAGACTTGGTTCAAATGTACCGCCAAGTTGTAGTTGACGAAAGAGACACAGATTTTCAAAGAATTCTATGGAGATCTAATCCACAAGATGAAATTCAACATTATAGACTATTGAGACTTACGTTTGGAACATCCTGTGCGCCATACTTGGCCGTGAAGACTCTGCAACAGCTAGCAAAGGATGAGTATGAAAACTATCCTATAGCTGCAGAAATAACACTTAAAGACTACTACATGGATGATTTACTTACAGGATGTGACACAGCAGAACAAGCTATTGAGATCTATGAGCAGATGAGTAAATTAATGAATGCAGGAGGCTTTCAAGTTCAAAAGTGGTGCAGCAACAGTCGCAAATTGCTTGATTACATCAGCAAAGAGAATCAGAGACCTGACCAACTGAAGTAATATAAGTGAATTGTGTAGTGTAAATAAATAGTGCAGTGTGAAAAAGTGTTTCATTGAAGTGATCTCCCCCAACAATATCTAAACATGGAGGCATATTGATGAGAGCTTCATCACAACACTCTCACAACCCTCCTGTTTTCCAAATTATTAACGGCATAATGATAAAGATATATTGAGTTGATATATTTTTGTTTATTAACCTATGTTGTCCCACTCCTTGGCAAAGTTCTCTTCCAACTCTCTCCATGAATCTTGGTCGATAGCCGCCTCACACCGCTCACTCCGAAAAAGAGAGACTAAAAATATACTCTTTTATTGGATCATAATTAAGACCAGTAAAAATTACATTAAAAGCGCGCTAGATCGGTGATTACAACGTTGCTTAACATCAGGCAAGTTGTAGTCAAGTGTGAGCCTATCTAATGTAAAAAAAATAAAAAAAAATAATGACATAAGTGAACATAGATTCTCTTATTTCTCTTAACAAAACATGATGTTTAATGAAGGTTGATTGATTCGTTACCATTAATTCTGTATACGCTAAAGTAAACATTTTTGGTTGCAGTGCTATTTGTGAGGAATTGCAAAGGGACAAACTTGGCGGTGTATCAGGGGTATACTTACTGTCGTCACAGCAGACGAAAGACTAATACAGTGAGGTGGCAGTGCACGAGCAATAATTCTTGTAAAGCTATTATCATCACAGTGGCCAGACATCGCGGTCATACCATTCTCAGAGCTCGCACAGAACACACGCACAAGCCTCCGAGAATAAACATCATTAATGGTATATTGTATAAGTAAACAAATGTCTGAAACCGACCATCACTATGACAAGTTTAGAAGAAATTAAATGAGTATGTAATTATAACTGAGTGTTTGTTATTATAAACATGAAGCATTTTTTGTTTTTGCCTTGAATTATTTTATCTATGGAGAATATTAGGATGTATAATGAAGGAACTTACTGTAGCAAAATGTTCGTATAATAATGGAAGTGACATTCATAATGAGCGATTAATACGTCAGTTTTGGATTTTTACTGCCATGAGTTTGTAAATCTTAGCATATACCGGTAAATTTAATGATTTACCTCAGATTGGTATCATTTAGTTGCAGTTGAGCTGGTGAAGACTTCCAGGGGATACGAGCAGGCAATCTTCCAAGGGCATACATATGCACGCCACGGGATATATAAAACATGTTATGAAATCGACAGATGGCGCTGCACGCGCGCCGGTCGGAGGCCGTACTGCAAGGCTAGCATATATACCTCTAAAACAGACAAGCTAGTCGTAAGAGCGGTCGCCGCGCATAATCATGAACCACCCAAGTTTATAGTCGTTGAAGGCGTGATACATAAATAAAATGTTGCTTTGCTATACCTCCCTATATCCCGTCAAGAGTTAGATAAAGATAAAAGAATGTTTCTATGCGTTAATACATTTGTTAACATTGTAGGTGTCCCTGGCAACCTCTGTAGGATTCCCTGTGTCGCGGTGCCAGGGTTCTTCCTTTGAACAAAATTATATTATACATATTGTGTTGTTTTTAGTTGAAGACTCAAATGATTGCTCTTACAAGTTAAACTCACTTCAGCATAGAGTTGTGAGAATGATTGTTAGTTATGTAAGTAGGTTTTATATTGTTAATTGTTTATTATTAGTAAGTCAGATAGGCTATTATTGTTAACTGTTTTTAGAAAACATAACTCCTCATTTTTACTTACTACTATTAAAATTCAAGTTCCACCTACTCAGTCAAATTACTAAAAAAATATTTAACCAAAAAGGCATCTTTCATTTGAAACCCTACTTAGCACAGAAACGATGGAATAATATTTTTATAAAATTCATTGTAGCAATCTTACTTTAGGTTTTTGTCACTATTCTCTGACACCCAATTGAATTAAATATGTTTTATTAAAACTAATTGTTTTTTTTTTATTATGCCTAGGAAATAGTCATGAAGGTACTATAATCCAGTTGGAGAGATCTCAGCGCGGCCGACCTATACTTTACCGGGAAGGCTTCAGGTACAACAAAAGGTACACTGGCAAAAAAGGTAACACAAAGTGGATCTGTACGAAAAGAAATATATGCAAAGCACACCTTCATTTAGCAAGTGACTACTCAGTTATAAAAGAAGCTAAACATAGCTGTTTGCCTGAATGTGTCGAATGAACATGATGTGAAATTTTAAAACGTATTTGAACAACTAACCTTCGTCGAATCGACGACGCCATTTTGAATAAATCTCGATGTTTTTTGTACGACAAGTGTCACTTCTATATTTTAACAAAACTTATACTGATTTCAGATTTATTGATGGTAGTGTTTTTGGTAAAGTGAATTCTTAATTTTCAAATCAAATCAAATCAAATATACTTTATTGTACACCAAATAAAAAAGAACATATTTAACATAAAGGTGGAAGGTAACCAGGGACATTGGGCGACCTTATCACTAAAGTGATCTCTTCCAGGTAACCTAGTTTGGACAACACTAGAGGAAATCCGTAAAGCTGGCGTACTTAACACAATATTAAATAATTTAAAGATAAAACACAATAACAAATATAACATTCATAGTAAACAATATACAAACATACCTACTTACACACAAAACTACATATTATTGATATTTAAAGGAAATATATACATTGAAGGAAATCACACAAAAATAAAAGAAAGCAGAACATATTTCAAGTAAAAAGACTTACACACACCAACTAACATCACAAAGTAGAAATGTAATGATTAAAAACCAAGCTCTGAAATATGGGCAAGGATTTAGCCTGCTTGATATTAAGCGGCAGGTCATTCCTAATTGTAATTTTATCGATTGGAAGAAATTTTCGTCGTACTGATGTTCTGGTCTGAGAGTTTCATGTTTACTTAATTTTATCTACCGAATTAAATTATTAATTAACTAATATTTTTGCGTCTGATTTACTACTGCCTCAATAAGGTTCAATCACAATTTATCAACAAATTTTAAAAGTAGGAAAGTATAAGTAAATTATTTCGTGCTTGGCGGTTTTAACCGCGTTAATCTGGAATAAAGGTAGCGTATGTGTAAATTCAAATTAAAAGCTGCATCTGAATAAGTGCACTTTATGATATACATATTTAATTTCTTCGAAATAGGTCCTGCCGTTTCAGAGTGTAGGAGTAACAAACACACACACTTATACATATTATGTACAATTGTACATAAATTTTCACCTTCTTCTTCATCTTAGTGGGATCAATACGTCAATGGAATTAAATGTAATTCTTTGAAAAATAAAGTTTTAGTCTGAATATTAAATCAGAAATCTATTGCAGTGGTTTGCGTAACAAATAGCAGAGGGAAAACAATACTGATCTATGAAGGCTACACTTTCTGTAGCGACGGAGTGTCTGCAAGAACGCAGCGGTGGCAGTGCACGCGCCAGACCCGGGAGCACGCGTGCAGAGCGAGGCTCACCACCAGCTGCAGGGACATGGCTATAGTTAGGAGACTCACCAGACATAACCAAAACCCTCCTACCTTTCGAATAATTGACGGGGTGTTGCATAAATTCTAGAACAAACAATAAAACTAATGCCGTGCATAGTATTTATTTATTACCGCTTGGTATGTTATATAATAATAATACACATAATGCAGATATAAGGTATCTATATTTTGATTATACCGAAAATAAGATTTCTAAACGCCGATTTTTATTTCTTGCTTTTAAAGTTTATTGGAAGTAAGTAGGTACATGCTTATTTAAACTTTTACTTGTTTAGACTCGAGCTAGACCATGTAAGTTTGATTTTCTGAGTGCGTTTTTTTATTATTATGTTATATTTGGAAGTAGTATTTGTTTTTTTCCCTTGTTTTCCTGTGTTATTATTGTGAAGAAAGCGTATGCTACTTTGCCAAATATTTCTGTTTGTTTCAGTGACTTACGCTATGAACAGAAGAGGGAAAGAAATGGCAATTTTTCAAGGATACCCGTTTTGTAAACACGGGTCATCCGCAAGCACGGTGCGGTGGCAATGCACCAAACATCATGTTTGTAAAGCTAGTCTGATCATGGAGAACCAAGGAAATAATATACTCAAGTGGACGGGGCATTATATTATCATGAACCACCTTCACATACAATTGTAGATGGTGTTTTTTATAAATTTTAATATATTTATTTTTTAAGAGCGACACTCGTTTTGTTCACGGTCCCTCTGTTACTAAAACTAATTCATAATACGTGAGCCTGTAAGGCATACAAATAATAATACGTCTCTGGACGTCTACTTCTATGGATCTCTCGTAGCATATGTCGAGGTTATAATTTTAATTTATTAATTTAATTATGTAAAATATTTGGTTATTTTATTATTTGAATAGAAATACTACGTGCACCCGTAGAAAAATAAGATTAAGATTGATTTATTTATTTGCATACATACGCACGTTACTAAAAAAGTAATTTTAATTTTACAGCTCCCATAAATAGAAAATTTATATATATATTACCATAAATAGGTAATAATAATGAATAAAATATAAATATTTTAATCGTTTTACTGATCTAGCAAACTAGTTCTTCAAAATACAAGCTTTTAAATCAATATCTTGCCATTTAAATCCAAATATTTGTATGTACTTATTATTCAATAATTGAATAGAGGCCAGAGAAAAAACACAACATTGTTAAATTAACCCCATATAGAGCATTAATCAGTACTTATATTAAGTTTAAATACTAATTAAAACACTCCATAAGTTCTCGTGCTTATATTTCAGCATCAATAGTTTTAATATTTTTAATTTGTTTCAGTATCATTTGTGCTGAATACTAGAGGGAAAGAGCTAGCAATACTAGCAGGACACACTTACAGTCGCGATGGATCTTCCGAGAACACCGAGAGATGGGCGTGCACGAGAAGAGGCAGTATGCCTTCTTGTAAAGCAAGAATTATTATAAGCAAATGCACAGGATATATTGTAAAAGCTTCAATAACGCATAACCACAAACCACCGACTTTTAAAATCATAAATGGCATTCTAATGAAATTTTGAAAATAGGATCGGTAAACCCAACTGATGAGGATATGTTACTTTCCAATTTCTACATTGCAAGGTGTATAATTGTATATACCGTTTTAACATACGAATAACGAACATACTATTTAATTTTGGATTGCAGCTTTGTGTTTCATTCATATCACTATACATTAAAGTATATCAGTTTCAGTCACAGTTTACACATATAAATATTTAGTACAGTGAAGCATTTACTTTCAGGTCACCTGTAGCGACACCCGCACAAGCCACATCTATAGTCCCAAGGAGCATGCTTGTATTGATATTATCGATTTTGCAATTAAATTGCATTGTTAAAAAAACGATGTTACTGTTATATGTTTCAGTTCGCATCATGAAAACGTCTAGAGGGAAAGAGGTAGCAGTTCTAAAAGGACATACCTATTGTCACAGTGGATCCTCCTTCACCACGGACCGATGGTGTTGTTCAAGGAACGCTATATGTAAAGCAAGACTCACAACTGATAAACACGACGGAACCGTGCTCAGAGCTTACCCAGACCATAACCACGAGCCGCCTGTTTTTAAAATCATTGATGGTATACTGCACAGGCTCTGAAATTATTCTGTATTGTATCTGAATATAATTCTAGTTTTTTCATTGCTCGATTATTTGAGTGTGTGATGTCCCAATAGTGTGTTTCATCACTGCTGGGCTTAAACCACCCTTTGTACTATGCGTCGATATAATGTTTGGTCGTAAACGTGAAATGAACTGGGATAAACAAGAGCAGTTTGTTTTATTAGTAAACAATGTCACAATCATACTCATAACCACCTTTATATGAAGTTTAAATTGTAACTAAAATTAAATTAACTAAAGATTAGCCGTGCTCTATGAAGCTATCACTCTCTTCATGTAAATGTTGTATCAAGTAGTTAGTACTATGCGTGCCAAATAAGAATATTTTGTTCAGCAATACAGTTCACGCAAAACTTTATGAGCTCTCGGAACACGCACGCTAGTGGCTGCGCAGTACGCATATTATAGGTATCCGAGGGACGGGACAGGGCGTCGGGGAGGGCACCGGCCCCCGCGCCCCGCGCCGTATCACCGCTCGCGTCCCGTTGCGCCGTGCCTTGTGTGAGTGCTACGTTCGTACACAACACTTGCGCACGTTGTAGACGAAAGTACAGTCGAGTGCAACAATTAATTTTCATTCCTATTGTAATTTTTTTACTGTTATTTGTTTTCGTTATTTTTATTTGTTTCTGTTATTGTTAAGTTTTGTCACCGTTTATATTGTATTTGTTATTTGTTTGTTATATTACTGTGGTTTCTTACTGTTAACGAACTTTTTGGTTTAATTAAATATTCCTCGCGGACGCTTTAATGTGCTACGTCGCCAAACATAAATAAATAAATGCACAAGTTTTATATTAAAGTTTTTTACCTATAGAATTAATTTTTCAAATATTACTCATTAATATTATTATTATTAATAAAATTCAAGAATAGTATTTTTAAATGAATATTAAAATTTATTAATAATAACTATTGTATGATCATTATACAATAATTATTAATAAATCTTAATCTGTACCTATCTATGAACAATAAATTATAGCACAATATGAATAATAAAAAAATATTATGCACTTTTTATGCTGGCAGTGGCTATTTTGACAATAAAATTATTGTGTGAAGTTGGCAGCAAACGCGATCCTGTTCTTATTTGGCACGCATAGTATATTTGAATTGATACACACGATTCTTTGTTGTTGCCCACGGAGCCTCCCGCGTTGTATCCGGATATAAAGTAGCTTATGTTACTCCTAGAACCTTCTGCTACCATCATCTGTAGCGAGACCATGTGGGCATACCTGTATTAAAATGGATTTTGAAATAAAATATTAAATATGCGTTTGTTGTTAAAAACATTATATGTGACACGGTGTTATTGTTATTCGTTACAGTTTGCATTGTAAAGACGCAAAGAGGGAAAAAACTAGCCATCGTTGACGGATACACTTTTTGTCGCAATGGATCGTCCATTAACACAGATAGGTGGTGTTGTACTAGGAATACTATAAAATGTAAAGCTAGAGTTGTCACGCTTAAAGGCGTGGGAACCATTGTCAGGGCTTACACGGAGCATACTCACGAGCCGCCTGTATTTAAAATCGTTAATGGCATACTGCACAGGCTCTGAAATTGTATTGTTTATGAACATAATACTATTTTTTATTGCTTGACTAATTTGCTGGCTACATAACGATAGTTATAAATTAACGCTAATCAATGTAAAAATACGGAAAAAGAAAATTTATATATATATATATATATACAAACACACACACACACACACACACACACACTACACTCACACAATACACAAAATTAGGCTAAGATTTTCTTTTTTAAATATTTCTTTTTCTTAATTTCAATTTTGATTACCTTTGTTTTTGTAAGATTAGTCTTCCAACCTTTTGAAAAATGCTTCCCTGAAGGAATCAGCTGCTACAACACGAGAGACCACTTTCTCTCAGCGTAGCAGATGCTCGACATATCTTTTGTTTACTAAAATGCCCTATTTTATTTTAAGTTACATTATTAATAAGTGTTAGTATTTTAAGAAATTGTGTGTCCAATAAACATTTATTATTATTATTATATATTATTATATTTTACACTAGATTTGTGTAACTTGATATCTGAAATTGGAAATAATAATGTGCTTGTAGGTTCAAGGTATTACAAAAATGTAAAATAAATTGAGACAAACTATAGCTATATTTTCATAAATAACAAAAATATAATAATCCCTTACTGATAACCACCTTGTTTAGAAATACAAAGTTGATACGAAAGTTAAAAAATACGCATGTGACGTCATTTCAGATTTCCCTTCATATGCTTATTATGACACGAATTTTAGGTATGTCAGAAATTAAACACATGCGTCATTGTGGTTATAAACTGTGGATACTTACGACTTCGGTCTTATTGTAATCAAGATAAAGCGTACGAGTATATAGTGTTCACCTTAGACCACCTTACGAGACATCACATTGATCAGTCGTTCAGTTTGGCTGAAATAGAAACAAAATTGTAGCTTTTCTAATAACTTAAATTAATTATTAACCAATGTATTTGTTACAGCAAACATTGTGAAGAATAGTAAAGGGAAAGCTGTAGCAATACTAGGAGGCCATAAATAGCGTGCTAACGGAACTTCTATGAACAAGGTGAGATGGGCCTGCACAAGAAACAGCTCGAGAACGCCATGTAAAGCCAGAATAACCACCTTTAAATACAGTGGAATCCTCCTTAAAGCTAATACAACACACCAGCATGACCCGCCGGTTTTTAAGGTTATAAACGGCATAATACATCTTAGAAATATATAGACTACAATAGACTTACGACTAGATTCTAACATTGGCGTGGAATGAAAAATACGAACATTTGAACACATAAACTTGTCAGTTGACTATCTGACTACTACCTGAAGCGACAAGTCGCACAAACAACACAACAGTCAAAGGTGAAGATGAGAACCAGACAATGAAAGCGACTGTTTACATCTGTTAATAATGGCTGAGTAATGACATTAAAAATGTACTCAGACATTTTTTTCCAACGTTAGAGGAGTTTTTAAGTTAAAAAGTGATTGTTGAAGGATTCCATTAAAATAATATGGTACTGAACAAGAATGTTTTTCTTAAATCTTATGTAAGTACGAATATTGTATCTATTATAATATTTTTTTTCCAAAGTTGGCCACTCTCATTCCATAAGAAGCAGAAGAAGTTATAAAATAAGTGACAATTAGTTTTTATTGACTATGTCCTACCAAAATCTGCCGACATTAAAAATATAATTTGTTACAGTTTTCTTTGTAAAGAATGTCAGAGGCACAGAGCTAGCAATATTCGGAGGACATACCTACTGTCACGATGGTGCCTCTAATAGGACGGACAGATGGGCGTGTACAAGAAACACTAAATGTAAAGCTAGAATAATTACTGTCAAATGCAGTGGACTCATCCTCAAAGGTCATACAATACATAACCACGAGCCGCCTGCATTTAGTATTATAAATGGCATACTATATAAATTTTGAATAGTTATGTTAAACTGCCGCACCCGCTGTTTTATCTGTTAACCCGGAGTCAAAAATAGCATGTGTGTGTTTGTCCAGGTTCTATATTAATACATCCAAATTCGTACCAGTTATTTGAGCATGAAGAAGGATAAATCGCCCACACACAAGTACACACCAATTTTCACCTCTATAACCTTGACAATACTGTGCAGATACATTCTGACGAAGTGAAAACTTTTTTTGTGCCTTGAGCCAAAAATATTGTGCTTAAGATTTTTCTACATATATTAATTGGCTTGAACATTGAGCAAGTGCTGTGCTAAATTTGTAAATAAACTGTTATCTTAACTTTAGTCTTGTAATTGAAATAAAACCACGAATGTACTGATGATTACTGATTTTATATACGATACAGATTTTTTAGTGTCAGTTTCAAACGGTTTATAAGTATTACTAATAATTAATTATTATAGCCTCAAAACCTATAAAATTTGATTAATACCCAAACCTGTGTGTGAAGCTTAATATGAGGTAAATATTAAACGTCATTTATTTCAGGCATTTGCATATACATTTTAAATTTTCTTTAGACACAGCATAGGCATTGTCATGTCCCGCGCTCAATGCAAATGTAAAAAAAAAGATCTTCAAACTTCTTCCTAAGTTCACTCATTTGTAATATACTTCTATTTGTTACAGTGTCCGTTGTGCAGAATAATAGAGGGAAAGATCTAGTAATCTTAAATGGCTATACATTTTGTTGTGCTGGCTATTCTGTGAACACAGTGAGATGGCAATGTACTCGGAGCCGCGCCACTACTGCATGCAGAGCAAGGTTCACTTTACTCAGAAACGGGAATAAAATCATTAGAGCTCAAGCTTACCATAACCACGAACCGCCAAATTTTAAACTGATTAACGGAATCTTACATAAACTGTAAACATTAATTGTCGTATGAATAAAATTGGAATAGTCCTACATTAACTTTAAGACTTAAGCTTAGAATGAAAAAATTATCAATTAAGGGGGCGCTTCCCAAAGACCACGTGACCGATATTGCCTACCCGGCCCCGCACTTGCCGCTCAATACACACGACAATTGCTCAAATAAGAAACGGCGTAGCCGGTCATAATCATGTTCAAGGCGTAGCGGACGGACGTGCTAACATGACGGGGCCGCGCCGCGCGGCCGCGGCCGCCGGGGATCGGCTAGGGTGCGATTCGCGCGCGGGACGCGGCGCGGAGTGTTGAGAAGGGAGTCAAATTAGTTCGTACAGTGTTATATGGTCACTGAAAAAAGTCGGTATAATTTTTCAAATTGCTACTTGTTTGTTGTTATTATAACTATTTATTATTTCATACCAATACAGATAGAGGTAATTGATAAGTAGGTTCAATATACGTGGTATATGGTAGTTACCTTATCGGTATTTATTAATTTACTTATAACTTTATATTACATATATGTAGGTAACTAGTTATATAGGTACTTTGTTTACAGTTGTTTGAAATCAGTAAGCACTTACCTACTAAATTATTAATCCAGTAGTATGTAACTTGTAATACCTACTTACCTGGTATAAAATCGGCGAAAGTATATGGCGCTTCAATATAAAAAAAAATACTTATGCACGAGTTAGGCACCTGCACGAAAACAGTTTCAAATGAAACGCAGCTAATTAGTGTTATATATTCTCTGGGAACCCCGAATAGCAGAAGAATTATTGTGGCTTATAAATTAATTATAAGGCCAAGTGTGATTCGGACTCGCGCACGAAGGGTTCCGTACAATTCCATCCCAGTAATATTATAAAGACGAAAGTTTGTGAGGGTGTAAGTATGTTGGCCGTTCTTTGTGCTTAAACAGCTGAACCGATTTGGATTAAATTTGGCAAGGAGCTATTTAGACCCTACATTAATATTATAACTACGAAACGCGGGAAACACCACGGGGCGCCGCTAGTAATCTAGAATTCTAGAGATCGCCGCTTGCGAGTTCTAATTTGACGAAGCATCTACTAGGAACTACTCTGGCGTATTTATATGGGTCTGGCGAAAAAAATACGAATGTGTTATTAATATCTTATGTACCTTTATATATTTAAATTAAACACACATTTCTCCATTATTAATTATAATTATTTACTAGTACAATAAATGTACCAAAACAGTTTATCAGCCCATTTAAAAGATTAGATAGATAGATAGATAGAAAATTCTTTATTGTAACACACGATAAAATTAAAAGGAAAGAAGAAAAAAATACTTATACTAGTGCCACAAGTGGCGGCCTTATTGCTAAAAGCAATCTCTTCCAGGCAACCATTGGATGGAAAGGAATAAATAAGAGATAACAGAGGACGTGGTATGCAATAAAATAAATAAAGAAGAAAAGATTAGATTAAAAATACATACTACAAACCTACTTAATAAACTATACATATAAATCATACACCCTAATACATATAATAACAATATACCAAAAATAATATAAATTAATACATATTGTTAATAAATACTGATTGAGTATATACTATACACATACATAGATGATGATAGCAAAGGAACTACAAAGATCTCACTGTAATGATGACAAATACCATATTTTTACTTGAGTCTTGAAGCTTTCTATGGACGGAGCTTTTTTTATGTAATAATGCGCATGTATTAAAACTCGTTAAAATCTAATTGACGGCTACAGTTTTGAATGTTATTGTACATCATCTCATTGTCGCCATCGCCTTCGTCATTGGGAGAAATGAATTCTGGCCGCAGTTTTTTGGAGATTGGACTCTTCGTCCATTCTTCAAAAGATTGCGATGCGTCCATTACCGTAACTTTTTGCCCATTATTATCGTTAGAATTTTTGTTCCATTTGCGTTTACAGTTTTCTTTGTCTTGTTTTAATTTTTTTTTTATTCTATTGCTACTTGTATGTGTATCGGATCTCTTATAGGCATTTTTCGCGTGTGACGAGGGTCAATTAGCTCTGGTAATATGCATTCTTTGTAAAATAGCTCTATGGGATAAAAAAAATAAAAAAAAAAAAAAATATATTTTTTTAGTAAGTATTTGTTGTTATAGCGTCAACAGAAATACGTCATCTGTGAAAATTTCATCTGTCTTGCTATCACGCTACATGGGATATCGCCTGGTGACAGACCGACGGACAGACGAACTTCAGTTGGTACGTACAGATACCTAGGTACTTAGAAAGCAATAAACTTGATCAAACAAGAAAGAACAGGTAGAACAGAGGGGCAACAAAATAATTCTATTAGATAGATCGATGTCTATTAGGTTTACTTGAGGTACGGACGAACCCCTAAAAAGGTTATAATGTAAAAAAAATATACCTAACAAGTTTGATTGTTATATTTAGGTAATTTATAGGTAAATTAACTATGTTTCTACGAAATCCGTGATGTTAAAATAAAACATTTGGACGGTTTTATTTTATGTACCTACCGACCTAGGTAGAGATGCCATGCAGGAAGGGCCAGCAGATTGACACTCGAGAAGGCCTAATGCAACTTATGTACCTAGGTAAGTAGGTACCTATATTTATTTTGTGATAGAAGTAAATCAAGAGTACAACTAAAGAGTACTCTTGATTTACTACTCTTTTAGAGTTTGTTTTTGATTACGCGTAAGCGCCACCTATTTTATAATAGCGCTAGCGCTAATAACCTACCTACTAGGTACCTACGACCTTTCACCGAACCAACCACGAGCCCGCGAGACGACAGAGCGGCCAGATTCTGAGAGCTGCAAGCGGGTCGGGCTATTTTAGTAGCAAAGATCAAGTTATCCTGGACGATCAAACGAATTGAAGTCAGGTAGGTACCTATAGTTACTTCTAGTACTTTCGTAGTTCCATAATAATATTTTTTGAGGATAGTTTTACGACTATATTTACATATTATTATAGGTTAGGTATTATAAATACATACACATATTTCAGTAGGTACCTACCTATATAGGTACGACCAATACGTATACCTATGTAGCTCGCTTTATGTCCATCCAAAGGTTGCCTGGTAGAATTCGATCGGCGAATAAGGCGATAAGGCCGCCTACTGCACTACCAATAGTTATTATTGTCCCTGTGTAGGTACCTACCTATGTTTCGTTACTGTATTTGTGGATCGGGCATAACACGTCATTATTCTTACGCAGCAGTAAGGTAAAATATAAAAATAAAAAGGTAGATTTGTACCTATATCCACCACCACGCCGCCACCATATGCTCAAATGACGACTTGCGCAATTTTGATTTTGTTGGTGTTTTTTATTTTTCTTTCGCCTCGGCATATTTCGCACTAAAATGTCCGTTGGTTAGAAAAGCACCATCACCATAACAAAAAATGTTAGTGCAAAAGTACAAACTTTTAAAATATTTTTAGTATCTAATATATTACTAATTGCTATTTTATTACTAACGCACGGTAATATTATCCGTTTTAGATGCAAACGCTTTTGAAAACTAGTTACTCAAAAAAGGAACGAACGCTTGTATGCAAACCATTCATTCGGTTACAAATAAAACGTAGTAAAATTACGAACAAAAATGTCAAATGTGAGCTCTATGTCAATACGTTTTAAGTCTATTTTTGCATGTTTACAAATGTAGTTACTTGAAAGTGGTTTGGCTTCGACAGGTAAAGCGGTTCTATGCCGAAGACATAGAGTCTAATATCCATTGCACTACAAAAAAATGGGTTTAGAACGAACGAAAAACGACAACTCATGTTTAGAAATATAGTTATTTGATTTGAAACTAGTTAGGCTTTGACAAGTAGAGCGGTTCTATACCGGCGGCATAAAGTCTAATATCGATTGCACTATAAAAAACGGTTTTAGAAAGATGTAATAATATTATGTTATTTTAAATTGAAATATTTTGTTTTATTTTTTAGACATAAGGTATTAATATAAATTGAAATAAAAAATGGTTCTAAAAACGAAATCATGTTGAAATTTGTTTTATTTTGGAATTTGAGATGTTATTATTATTATTGCAATGGGTGAATATATAATTCAATAAATTTCAAATACATTATTACACAAAAAAAATGTTTTTATTGTATCGTTGTTTTTTTAATTAATAATATGATTTTTCTAATTGCTACTTGTATTGTTGCTATATTTCGAATTTATAAAAAAAATATATCTAGAAATCGTTTTATTCGTAACCAACCCAGCACTACCATACACTAGCAGTAGCTCAAACAAACTGTCGAGTTGGAGCAATAGTTTGAGTCGTTTCATATTTCGAAAACTGGAGCATGGAGCTGCGCGGAGTGGCACGTGCTTCCCGTACGAACGTTAGCTAGCTACTGATGAACGTCGACGCCCACGCGTCTATCGGCTCAAAATAGGTTGCAAAAGCTATAAAACAATTCATAATAAATCGAAAAACCAATATTTTGATAATCCTAAAGTGCCAAAAATAGCAAAATGATGTGTAGCACATTTCCTTCAAAGAAAGGTATGTATTATTTCTCCCCATTTCGGAGCCTCAGGGAAATACATGACAAAACAAGGGTTAACTTAAATTTTTTTTTTTGGATTCATGTTACAAAGTATCGAAATTTCTAAAATTACAATCTCTTTGAAAAACTATACAGAATAACATATATTTTTTCCCACACTGAATTTATTCTCTCAAGCGGAGTTCTAAGCTTTCAAATAGAAGTAATTTGGAGAATCTTGTCGCAATAAATGTATTGCCATCTCGCTCTTCTTGGGAGCTCGTCCTTAAATAAACACGGATTTTAGAAAAAAAGTTGTCAAGTCGAAGCCTACTTTACTTATTGAAAGTTTCAGATATATAAGGCAAATTAGTCGTTCAAAATACAAAGAGTGTTAATGCCAAATATCAAAATGTAGTTAACTGTCAGTGTCATCTTGTTTGACTAAGTTAATTTGTTTATTCTGTTTACCGTCAAGTCCAATACCTTCGAGTTTACCACGTGTTCTGTCTAGTATAATGTGAGGACGCAGCGGTGGGTGGTGGGAAGCAAGGAATGTAAAAAAACATAATATAATAATTTGCAATAAACATTACTACTTTTAACTTTTATTTTGCATTTTCCTCTTCTCTTATACATTTTATTTGTTACAGTGTCCTTTGTGAAGAATAACAGAGGGAAAGATCTAGCAATATTAAACGGCTATACATATTTTCGCGCTGGTTGTTCTTTGAATACAGTGAGGTGGCAATGTACGAGGAGCAGCGCCTATACAGCGTGTAAAGTTAACTACGTCCAAGGAAGGGAATATAATCCTTAGAGCTCAAGTAAATCATAACCAAGAACCGCCTAAATATAGAATGTATAACGGAGTCTTACATAAATTGTAATATTTATCTGTCGCTTTATACCTTATAAATTTCTGTGATTGTGCGTATTATGTAGTTTTGTTTAAATTGATATTAAAATCAATATTTCGGATGTATAGTTTGTAAAAGTTATTAAAATTAATGTTACCAGGCAACTTTTTGCGTCATGGTACCTAACTCACACTATATTTTGTTTATTATTGTAATTTGTGGTAGTGTTTTGTGGAAAGAATATCAGGGGAAGGGAGTTCACAGTTTCAAGGATTTACTTCTTGTCGTAACATGCCCGAGAGACACGATGCTAGTTTTCAGGCTAGCAAGCCAGTGCACGGTAATTTAATATTTTAAAAATAAAACTAGTTTTGTCTACACGAAGCCAGACACTAGCTTGCTGTCCTAGCTTGAAAAAGTCCTCGTCATTGAATCGTATACCTCATGTCTGAGGATCGTGGCCACCACCTCCCAGCACCAGCTCGAGAAGGAAGTGGAAAGATTTTATCAAGGAAAACCTTGATGACATCTCTCCACTTCCTTCTATTACATCTTTCCATCTTTTATTTCTTTTATTTACTTCTGTTTTCGGCAACATGCAATGCATTATAGACGGTAGTGTCCAAAGTGTTGCGAATTTGGAAAACTATGTAAAACTAGCCACGAGCAGCAGGCTGGCAGGTATGTGGGCAGCAACAAGTCAGTCGCAGTGCATCCGACGCGGTGCAATCATGTTGTGCTAAACCAAATGCTCGATCTACAGAACCCAGTATATGATCCTTTGAAATTAACTAGTACAAAAGCATTACACGCCTATTATTGAAACTCTTAGGTAGGAATTGTCAACGATATTTAACAATAAAATAACATTAGATCTAAAAAAACTGTAAAAATTGCGTATTATGATTTATTCGAATACCCACGCCCTCAAAGTTATTAACTGTTACTTAGTAAGTACATATATGTAGAATAGATGATACAACAAATTCTATTAAAAAAATTGTATTTTTCACTCGTTTTCATAACAATCAATCAATATAAAAGTCAAAACAATATTGTAAGTAATAACTTACAAAAAAATCGTCTATTATTACATTCCGTAAACAAAAAATAAGAACGCAAACCCATTAAACAGGACCCTTTTTAGTACTAAGCTATACTTTAATGTTAATCTGAAACTTATTCTATATCAAACATATATCTATTAAAACAAATATGATTAATTTATTTCAGTTACGTTCGTGAAGAACGAGAAAGGCAAACCTCTGGCTATAATAGACGGTTTCACGTTCTACTTCGCTCGGAGTGGCAAATCTTCAACCTCGTGGCAATGTACCAGTAACAATGCGAAGACAAGGTGCAAAGCAAGATTTACATCTGTAATTATTGGTGAAGACAATATAATTATCAGAGCATTTACGGAACACAATCATAAAGCTCCCAACTATAAAATAATAGAGGGTATTTATCACAGGTTTTAATTAAGAAAAACAATATGTAACAGTTTATGTTAGATTTGGGCATTTTAAACATAATCCTAAAGGTTTAGGTATAAAATAACAGCTATTTTCTGTTAGTAAAAATTATGAATTCATTAGGTTGATGTCGAGATTATGTTTAGTCGGTATTTGGTTAATATTGTACCCTTATTTTTCATGTACGTGTAGGTATTCGAAATAATTGTATTCATTGACAATTCAGTTTAATTTTGATTTCGAATCGGTCATTAATTAATATAAAAGATAAAAATTGTGTATATTAAGACTATAATTAATATTTTTTTTATAATTAATAAAATTTTATGTTAAGCTACTAATTGTACCTATGTTTTTTTACAATTAAATAGGCTCACGCTTGATTACAACTTGCCTGATGTTAAGCAACGTTATAATCTACGATCTAGCGCGCTTGCCTAGAAGAAACCGGTTTACTCTCGACTAGGATATGTTTGAACACATCCAGTGCACGTTGGGGAAAGTGATCAAAATAGTTTAAAAATTATTTTTTTGCAACGACAATTTCGTTAATTTGCGATGGATACTCTGCTATTTTGTAATATAGGTGAAGTGTTATAACAATACTGTAAATAAAATGTAAGATAAAATCTATTGAGCTGTATACAATTTTACACTAAATATGAATTATATGATCCACGAAATAAAGTTATTGTGATGAAATAATGATAATGTATAGAGTTTGAAATTGATTGATTTATGACTGGTGATAGAATGGTATAAATAAATGCTTACCTTATTAAAACACCTCAATATAACAGTTCCAAATAAAACGTTTAGTAGAAAATGCAGTTAAAATTAAATTAGCGGTTTAGATAAGCAATGTTTTTTTCAATAAAGTGTTATAATCCTATTATTATACCTTATTTTTTCTATTATAATATTTATTTACTTATTCAACTACACTTACAATGTACTAATGATAAATTTACATTCAATAAAATAATTTTTATTAAATTTTTCTAACAATCAGATTATTTTTTCTTTCAGAAATTGGCAAATACAAGATAACAATATCTAAGCACAAGAAGTTGGTGTTCCGGGAGTTCTTCGAAACGAAAGGTCGTAAGTCCCAGTCAGCCGTGTGGCCGTACTACCTTCGTACTGAAGACGGGGTCTACGCTCGCTGCAAGGCGTGCAACAAAATAATCAAATGCTTAAACACTACCACGTCCTTACATTATCATCTGAAACAACATTATTAAGGTACGATACTTCTACATCCAATCCAAGGATATATATCTTCCGTGGAAGGATCTGGCCATCACGATGTAGCTGCCCAAGAAATCTTTCTGCTTGTTTTAATTCTGTGGGGGAGTCACGACACTTAGTCATGAGGAAATACGATTTAAAGATAATACCCGACATTAACAACTTTCGTGTATCCTATTGTATCCAAAATCCTTCCAATAAAATTGTATAAATAATTAGATTTAGGTACTTACTTTCAAACCCAAAATTATTTGTAATTTACTTGAATAGATGTGTGAAGCAATAGAAAAATACAATAATTCATGCTCGCTACAGTAAAAAATTGCTTGTTTGAAACGAAATGTCTTAATTAAATCAGTTGCTTCCAGTCTCCATTGCTTTATAAGATAATTTTTTCCAAGAGATTAATTTGCATAAGATAATACAAAGAGTAAACCAAAATATGATTAAAAACGGTGTGTTTTTTTGTTGTAAAAATAAAGATTGTTTGAATTAAAAGTGTGATTTTATCTGACTACCCGCTTTATTTTGTATAGTTGTATTGTTGCGCAAGAGTGTAAAAATCAGTCAGTCAGAGACCAAATGTCGCGCGCGAAGGTCGTGTTGTTCTTGCATTGTGTTTTGTAAGTAAATAAAAAGTATGAAGTGCAAATAAACTCTTTTACTGTGATATGTTTATTTTATTTCTAGATTAATCTGACATACATGCAATGTATATATTAAGAAATATACAGCAAATAGTAAATTTTCAGTAAATTAAGTTTATGTAGAACGCTTATATAATTCAGTGTTAGTGCATAGTGCAGTGTAGTTCGTAGTGAGGGGAACAAATATTTAACTGTATGCTGTACTCAAGACGTCGGTCTCGAGTCGTTTTTTTTCACTTCATCTTCATTTTGTTTTTTTAATTTATTGGGATTTCGGATTTCGGTTACTCAGAACGTTCACCCTAAGCTACAGCAAAGCTTGATCGGACAGTCTATAGAAAAACTCAAATGTACAAAATCGTTTATGTGAGAAATATATCTTAGTATCATTATAGATGGCTGTCTGACATGTCCCGAAATATTTATTTATTTTGATTAATTAAATCTCAATTCACTTATTTCTTTACATTTTAAACAGAAAATGTGTTTCCAGCTGGACTAATATAAACTTTAACACTGGATCAAGTTACGATATAGCTACTATAATCTACTTTAAGAAGCTTGAGTATTATTATTTACAACATTCGTATCCGTGGCGACCCCTTGTGCATATTCTTACAATAGCAGGTAGAGCCAGTTCCGCTAACAGCTGTTTATTTTGTTACTGCTTGAATGGCGAGGGTTGGCAATCATAGTTTGCGTCTGATAACGGTTTCTTACTATGCCAACAGTCGGTGTTTTGTTTGTAAATGACTTTTTTAGAAATTGTAAAGATTTTTTAAAAATGGTAACTGTCACTATTTTGTTTTTAAGTGATTTTGAATAAAAAACTTGTATCCGGGATCTAAGTAGTCTATTTCAAGTTTTGTATGCCTATGAAATGAAACCATAGAATGGAATAGAAACTGTCCACTATGCTTCAGAATAAAACCAATGGCTAATGCTCTGGAGCCGTTCAGGGAAATACCTGGGCACGGTTCTTGATGCCAAGTTTCACTGGAATGACAATACCTTCAAGCTACTTATCACAGACAGACAGAACACTACATTATCAAGAAATACAGACACAAACAAACAAGAAAACTCAATCCCAATCCGGGTAGTCGCCGTGGGAGCAGGTCATAAGCCTGTAGACTACAGCCTTCCATGCGGAAACACCACAGATAAAATTAAGACTCTATATTCGGAACACAATGGCGAAATTAATAATAAATCACAACGAAATCAGCATTTGAAACTATGTACTTATAATATACGATCACTCAAAGCTTCAAACAGAATCATTGAACTGGAAAAAGCACTAAAACACATTAAGTACGATGTCATTGGTATATCAGAAGTGAAAATTCAAGGACAAACCATTATTGATAGAGACCATTATATATTGATGTACCGAGGAGACAAAAAAGGCAGAAATGGTGTCGGATTTATTGTCGCCTCACACTTAAAACACTCTATAATCGACCACAAAACGTACTCCGACAGAGTAACCAGACTGGACCTACAAATTAATAAAACACTCGTAAACATTATACAAGTATACGCGCCCACAGATAAAAGCAGCTCTGATCCGACCGTCCTCAACTTTTACAAAGATATATTAACCGCTCTAGAAGGAACTTCGCGAGATACAATAATAATGGGAGATTTCAACTCAATGATAGGTATACCTCTAGAAGAAGAAAACAACATAAGTGGACCTTACGGATACGGGAAGAGAAATGAAAAAGGAGACCTACTACTGAATTTTTCTTTTGAACACAGGTTTGCCGTTACCAATACTTTCTACAAAAAACCAGAAAAAAGGAGATGGACCTGGAAATCCCCAGATGGGAAAACATTAAATGAGGTAGATTTTATACTTGTAAAACAAAGGCAGAAAGTACATAATCTCGAAGTTATCTCAACTAAATTCTCAACTGAATAATCGAATGTTGCGATTAACTTACGATATAAACATCAACAGAAAAAGCCGAATAAGGTACGGACAAATACGCAATAATTATACACCTATAGAAGCAGTTTCTCTAAAGAACTTAATGTCTTTGCATTCACAAAACATTTTAAATAACGACATCAATAGTACATACAAGTCTACGATATCAGCGATCAAGCAATGTATAACTAAGCTACCTAAACGGCAAAAACTTGTAGAGTCACAAATAATCGACCAGAACATACAAAACCTTATCGATGAGAGAGAGAAACTTAAAAACATACACACACGCACACAAGATCAAAGAAATAGAATTAAAAAAATACACGTTAAAATTAAAAAGAATATAATAGCAAACAAAAAGAAAATTAAACAGCAAAGTCTGGAAAAAGAATTGGAGAGTCGAAGTTCAACAAAATTCACTCGAAAGATCCACGACCAGAAAAAAGAATGGATTACGACTTTACAAAACAACACCGGCATAGAAACCACAAACAGGAAAGATATTTTAAGAGTTGCAACAAATTTCTATTCAGCTCTGTATTCCTCTAGAGAAGATTCTGCCGTAGAAACATGCAGTAGTGTCTCGGATAATGTTCCCGATTTACTTATACAGGAGGTAGAGCGCGGTATAATGAAGCTGAAGAAGAATAAATCTCCTGGCGAGGACGGCGTATCTACAGACACAATCATTGCTATGATAGAGCCCCTGGCACCGCAATTATTAAGGCTATTTAACAATATTCTTGCGCACGAAGAAATTCCTGAGGACTGGCAATATTCGATAATAACGTTATTGTATAAAAAAGGCAACCCACACGTCATGGACAATTACAGACCCATAAGCTTGTTACCAACACTATATAAATTGTTCTCATCTGTGATACTGTACAGAATTACAAATACCTTAGACGAACAGCAGCCACGGGAACAAGCCGGTTTCAGAAAGGGGTATTCTACAGTAGATCATATATTTACTTTAACTCAATGTATAGAAAAATGCAATGAACACCAAAATACTCTACATCTAGCGTTCGTTGATTACGCCAAAGCGTTCGACAGTATTTCACATAAATACCTTTGGGAGAGTTTGAGGCAACAAAGTATTCACGAAAAATACATCAATATTTTAAAAGTTATTTATAACAACTGTCAGGCAAAAATTAAAACAGAAAGAGTTGGTCCTGCATTTCCTGTAAAAAGAGGCGTAAAACAGGGTGATCCAGTGTCCCCAAAGCTATTTACAACAATACTGGAATCGATGTTCCGAAACCTGGATTGGTCTGACTACGGTCTCAACATAAACGGTGAACAACTAACCCACCTTCGTTTCGCCGACGACATCATAATTCTGGCAGAATCACATAATCACCTAGAGCAAATGCTTGATACTCTAAACAGGGAAAGCAAGAAAATAGGACTCTACATGAACCTAACAAAAACTAAACTTATGACAAATGGAGAAAGGATTCCTATCAAACTGGATGGTACGACCATAGAGTATGTGAACGAATACGTGTACCTGGGCCAGCTAATAAGAATGCAAGACTCTACCGCTAAAGAAATAGACCGACGCATAGCAATAGCTTGGCGGAAATATTGGGCCAACAAAGATGTGTTCAAAAGTAATATGCCAATGCATCTAAAGAAACGACTGATGGATAATACTATCTTACCATCACTGCTCTACGGTTGCCAAACTTGGGCGTTGAACAAGAAACTGGTTAAAAAGATAGCGACATTTCAGAGAGCTGCAGAGCGTTCAATGCTGGGTCTAAAGCTTATAGATAAAGTACCGAACGCTGAAATTAGGAAAAAAACTAAAGTTATCGACTCAGTATCAATGCTCTGCAAGCTCAAGTGGAAATGGGCGGGGCATATAGCTCGTGTTTCAGATGGCCGGTGGAGCGCGCGCGTCCTACACTGGTACCCGCGCGACTGCACCAGGGGACGCGGCCGCCCACGCAGCAGGTGGAGCGACGACATCACGCAAGTAGCGGGGGTCACATGGACGAGACAAGCACAAGACAGGAAACTGTGGGCACGCATGGAAGAGGCCTTCACCAAATTTTGGGTGCCCTAAAGATACCTATAATAATAATATAATAATAATAATAATTAGTAAATAATAGTTAGTAAATATGTAGATTACTTTATTTAAAATTATTTTGTAAGTTTTTATACATTTGTAAATGGGCAATAAAGGCTATTTTATTTTATTTTATTACTTATCACAGGCACTAAAGCTTTAAAATTTCGATCGATTTCTTCCAGGCAACCTTTTGTATGGACATTACTAAGAATTATAAACAGGCGGTGTACTAAAAAATATAATTAGATACATACATTAGTTAAAAGACCAATACTTACTCAAAATATACATAAATAAATATATACATATTTCATACACATTACACAAAATATTCAGGAAATAAGCTACTATTTTTATATAAGTAAACTACATAAATTAATGCTATAACAATGACAAATAATGGTGATACACTAACTTTTGGAATATACTCAGCGACTTGGCCTGCCTGATGGGCAGGGGCAACGTGTTCCACAAGAGGATCGCTTGGATGGTAAAGGATTGAGAGCAAAGAAGGTTGGAAAATTCAGAAGTAGAAGGAGTCTCTAATATAAGGGTCCGGGACGTGCGCAAGGAGCTGGAGTGGGAAGCGGTAACATATCGGAAACGTTCTTTCAAGTAAATAGGAGTTGAGGGAATGAATAGGACTTTGTAAAGAAGGGACAGGATATGGGAATTGCGTCGTAGACGAATGGGCAAACACTTCAACTTTTGACGAAACTCCGAGACATGGTCGTACTTACGCAGACCATATATGAAACGGATGCCAAAATTTTGAAGTCTCTCGAGCTTGTTGAGCTGCTCTTCAGTCAAATCCAGGTAGAATGCGTCCGCGTAATCTAATATTGGCAATAGAAGTGATTGTACAAGCGCAGTTTTAGTAATAATCGGCAAGAAATTTCGAAGACGTCTAATAGAAGCCGAGGAAGCAAATATCTTTCGGCTGACTTCATCTATCTGAGGACCCCATGAAAACTGTCTATCAAAAATAATGCTAAGGTTTTTGACCGTTTCACTGAATTTAATTGGTACTCCATCAAAAAGTACCTGTGGCAAGCGGAGTTTTGTTTAGATAAGATATGGCTCCTTCAACAAAGTGTTTAAAACTCATATTATAGGTATTTTTTTTGTAATATTTATTTGTCATTTCGTTACAAGTTTTGTATGCCATGCAATGAAACCATGCAATGGAATGGAAACTGTCCACTATCCTTCGAAATAAAACCTATGGATATTGCTCTGGAGCCGTTCAGTTAAATACCTGGGCACGGTTTTTTTTAACTTAACTTAACTTAAAGGCTTAACTGGACTGAAAATACCTCCAAGCTACTTATCAAAGGCACCAAAGCTTTAAATGCATTATATCCTATACTCAACCGTAAGTCAAACTTGAGTTGTAATGCTAACCTGCGAGTGCACTCCATCCTGGTCCACCAGTCATAAGTAGCACCTGCACTTTAATAAGCTACAAGCCATTGAAAACAAAGCGTTAATAATAGCAATTAATACTGCCTTTAGAACCAACTTAACTAAATTACACTTACAATTACACTATCCTACCTTAGATGTACATAGGTATTTATTTACAAGTTATCAGAAAAGTTTTTTTACGTACTAACCCCATTAACAAAACCAAACTAATAAAAGAACCAATGTACTACTCGAAATAAAGATCTCAAGTTTATCGAAACTTACAAAACGTATCGGTTAGGTATCTCACAATTTCATACTAATTCGTAATGAATAGACCGCGCGTTGACGTCACTCGTGCGCGGCGAGCTCGGTCGAGTCGAGCGAGCGCGAGCCGCGTACACGGCAATCTCGCCCCTGTTACCTGTGGTATCGGGTCGCAGTACGCTGGCCGGTTGGCCGTGCTTGTGTGCGTGAGTACCTACACGACGGCCCCTGTTGCTTGCTGTGAATGTTACCTGCACTACCAACACGTTTGTTTCTACCCACTTTGGGCTATTTATTCTTAATTAGCCTTCTATCGTTTTAACCTACATAAATCCACTGTTTCAAAATGCAATGCTGTGCTTAAGCTTGCGTAATAAGTGTAAGATTTATTACGATATTTGTATCAAATTCAATTTATTTTTGTTTATTTATACGCATTGCTAAAAGTTTTATATGAGTGGTGATCCAACTTGAAAACATACTATGTAACTTGCTTGTCAAAACATGCTAGGAAAATAGTATAGAACTACCTTACTTTATTGTTAATTACTTATATCTGAAATAAGGACATTTGAAATTGAAATTGAATTGAATGAATATTAAATGTTTTTTTCAGATTCTTGGTGGTTTTCGTTACCAAATAAACAAATTTAGTAAAGTAATATACCAGGTTGTATAAGGATCCCAACTGGTACATATTTTGCTTAGCATACATAAATTTGAGTATCAATTATTCGTAGCACTTTACATACTGTGCCTACAATCATTATGCACTCTTGTATTTAATATCATATGCGTTCAAATTTCTTTATAAAATTATTGCAAGAGATCTTTCAATGAAAACAAAGTAACTCAGTGTATTTTTTCAGTGATCTGGGCCAAAAACGCCGTTGGTAAAGCAAGAGTGGTTATAAATGGATATTCGTTTTACAAAGACGGAGGTTGCCGCAAATCTGATTACTACAGATGTACTATGGGCAGAAAATGTACTGCACGCGTCATCGTTAGCAATGGACAAATAAAAACTCCTCTTAGTGTGTTACAACATAGCCATCAAGCTCCCAAATTTGTTATTTGTAATGGTATTTATACGAGAGTATGATATATTAGATACGATGTGAATGTTTGATTTTTTTTTGGCGGAGTCCTCTCCGAATTTCTGCGGGAAGTCACACCTCAGGCCCAAGTTGCATAATAATATATCATGTCTCGATAAGTGATGACATTATAGCCATAGATTTTTTTATTCATAGTCATACTTCACAGAAATCTAAATAAACAGGTACCTGTATATTTAGATTTCTGTGTCATACATACATTGTGCACAAGTTTTGAAGTAGATACTTCTGAAAGTGCTTTTATAAATAAATTGTTTTATTACTATGTAAGGTAAACAATGTAGGTAAACATTTTTTTTACTCCTATAATGTAGTAAACCATAACAGTTATCAAATGTAACACATTGTGTTAATATATTTTAGTTGACTGGGCAAAACATATATGGACGGTAAACAAGTAGCTTTGTTCAACGGATTCACCTATGGGAGGAACTCAGTAGGCCGCGGCGGAGCAATTTACTACCGATGTACGGTCGGGAACAAGTGTAAAGCCAGATTCGTCACCTACCCCGGCGGAAGGATGGTCGTAACAACCAGCATACACACGCACCAGGCCCCTAGATATATTGTTAAAAACGGCATCTATCATAGATTATGATAAGTAAATATATCGTTATGATAAGATCAGTGCAGACACAGGTTGAGTCCCAAAGTGTTTAAAACAAGATGTCAGCGATCAGCTATGCGTCTTGATTGTCTAATCGTTAAATGTAACAAAATAAAATCACAAATGATTGTAAGTTGTATCTAAGTTGAATTGAGTAAAGTTATAAAATATTGTTTGACTCGCTTTTATGACATATAAAAAATATCAATGATTTTCTTTTTTATTGTTTTGAGTAATTCTACATTGCAATGGTCAAACAGTTGCCTAGGTTAAGAAAAGGTTCTTTTTCAGGTGTTCGTTATATTGACAAGGAATGAATGAGACTCATTTCGCATCACAATAGTCTGTTTAATAAATTTTTGAAAAAAAAAATTAACGTCGTTTTAATACATTTGGAAATTAAAACATTAATTTTTAATTGCCCCTTATTTCAATGTTACAGCATATTACTACGTTTAAGACATGTTTGACTATTATTTAGCATATTCTCTACAATAAAGTTCATACTAGCACGCTTGTCGACAGTATGTCATGATCTGGTTTTGTTTCAGTTGTATGGGCGCACAACAAGGCTGGCAAGAAGATGGTTATAGTCGATCACTATACCTTCTACTTGGACAAAGTGACGCAGAGTGGGTCGGAGCACTACCGTTGCACCTCGGGAAACAGATGCAAGGCGCGCATGATCATCACTGAAGGCGTCATCAGAGTCAGGAGAACCTCGCACACTCACAACCCACCTAATTTCCATATAACTAACGGTGTATGTCATAAGATTAAATAATTATAATTGCTTTTAAAACAACTAATAACTAAAAAAAAAAACAATCTCATTAAGTAATTTAATAAGTGGCATTTGCTAGTAAGGATGTGCGAGTAATTCATTACATCTTCACACATAATATTATAAAAGCGAAGGTTTGTGTGTGTGTGTCAATGTGTTGTTCATTATTCACGACCAAACTGTGTAGCAGTTTAGTCTGATTTCCATGAAAGTGGGTATGGAGATAGATTAGGAGATAAGTATTTAGTTATAAGCTTAACACACAGATAACTATTTAAAATTAGTTAGTTAGCCGCTAGTTATAAATAACCTTTATAATCTTACTAATACATAGAATATGATATGAGGACGACCTTCGTTTGGTCCATAGAATAGATGTTCTTATATACATTCCGTGACGCAAATAGCTGTAAATTAGCTACTTCGACACATCTGTGCTTATTTTGTGGCATATAAATTCTTAAAATTTAAGTAAATAAATGTGCTTTGGCACATTTGGTATCAGTGGCATATTTAAGATAGACAAATTAATGATTAATTTAAGTATCAGCTCTCTATGTCTTGTGGTTCTTAGGATACAAGAAACTCAGAATTATTTAGGTAGATACATATATACATACATACATACAGTACAAGAGCAAGTTTTGGCGAGTTTATTAATAAAATATAAGCTTGGATATATATAGGTATTATGTATGTATGGTCAATGTCGTAGAAATTATGAAATAATTTCCAATTTTAATAATGCTTATTAATGAAATTATAGATAAATAATTATACTTAGTATATCAATGCACGCCCAGCACAGGTGTCAGCTGGTTTAAAATAAGAAAGATGGTAAAGATATATTGCAAACAATATTAATAATGTTGGAAACAGTCTAAAACCGCCAAGTAGACTCTTGGTATTAGTAATAAGCAGTGTCTGGCATCACTCTCTCTTTGAGTCGTATTCCCTCATGACTGAGGGTCGTAACTCCCCGCAGAATATTATTTCGTTAAATGTTACAAATTAAGGACCGAATATTGCAATTTTTAAAACAATCACTCATCATTCAAATTTAAAAAGTCGCAATGTTAGAACTAAACTCTTCTTCCAAGACGGCGGCCGGGGGACAAGGGTGGCAAACTTGAAGTTAAGCTTCGATCGACCCCCCAAACATGTCCCAAAAATAAAAATGTGTCCTCTAAAAAATGCAAAGCTCATGTAACATTTCAATGGACTATCTGGCATACGCACGCGCTTATGACGATTTTTTTCTCTCTTTCCCCCCAAATCGCAAATTCATGTTATTTTTAATATGTAATTGTCAAGTGACTTTAACTCAAATTCAGTCAGGGACAGTCAGTACTATGAGTTTCAGTGTTCATTTATCTGCTTAGATATTTTTTTGTTAAAATCAACGACTAGATTAATTACTGTGAGCAGTAGGTATACCTTTATTGTGCTATTACTAATTTTATCTCCTATATATAACGAAATATAGTAAAAAGGTTTTATGTCACGTTAGTTAAGTAAAATTTTTTTAACGCTTTCGTGATGTTTGAATCTGCCCGAATGACATTTGAATCCTACTATTTATTATGTAGAAAGTAATTTATAGTAGAGTTTGTCTTTTTTATGAAGACAAACACTGAGTCTGTAAATGTAAAACTTTTTTTTACTTTTGCTGAAATGGGCGACCGTGACGATTAACATCTTGTTTGCGTCTTGTTCTTCTTATATTTTAATGAATACATTTAAGAAAAATAAATACGAGCAGTTTCTTACTCGAACTCAAGTTGGTTGCATGCAGTATTATAAGTTTGTATGAGTAATTTTAAAATTAGAAAATAAATCTTATGTCATAAAATGTTTGGATATTATTCTTTGATTTAATCAAATGAATCATTTTATTTTCATATTTGTTTATTCTTGCATCTTAGAATTACAGAGATTGTTTGCAAACTCAGTTAACTCATTCACTTTAAATGTTAGTCCGATACTGTTCCTTGATCGGCGCGGACGTGTTCTTATTTGGCGTTATTTCAGTGTGTTCAGTGTTGGGACAAAAATATAGAAAAAATGCAAGAAAAAAATCTTCTAAATGTAGAGGACGATTCCAATACTGATCTTGATAGCGAATAAATGTTCATGCATATTTTTTGTTTTGTTTTTTAAATTCTATTGTTCAATTCGTTAAGATCATTTTACACAAAATCATAAAATATTCAATATCATATTCTAATCTTGCGTTCAATCTCTGTTATACATTAAAATTATTATTATTTTTAGATGATAGATTACCCATTTAAGCGCAGCCTTACATTTCCATGAATTGAAATTGAATTGACTGGCCTGTTAGCTTAGTTGGTAGTGGCTCTGCCTTCTAATCTAGGGGTTGCGGGTTCGATTCCCGCGTGACACAAGTATTTATGCATTATAAAAAAAAAATTATAATTACTTGTGTTGAGTCTGGTCGTTTGTATGTATAATAAGTATGTATTTACAAAAGAAAAGTATATAAGTATTATATCCGTTATCTAGTACCCACGACACAAGCGTTTGCTTAGTGTGGGGCTAGATTGCGCTGTGTGCATTGTCCCGGAATATTTATTTATTTATTTTATTTATTTATTAATTAGCCACACCCGCTGACCAATCCTGACAATTTGAGTAGGTGCTGCATCCTTATCAGTTTCATACGATTGTGCAAGAGAGATGGCGCTCCATTAGTTTGACTCCGCGGATGGAGTGTAGTGCAGGCACGCTTAACCCTAGAGCACATTATTCACTTATGTGTATGTCGCTTCAGGTAACATGATGGTCAAGTCTGGCAGTGCTAAAACTATACCGTAACATGTCATTTGTAGGTACTTATATATATATATATATATATTTTTTTTATAAATATATCCTTAAATATACTAAATATGATATTTAAGCTAGATTCGATGCCGTACAGACTCCAAACAATGTGTACACATCTTGATAATCTTGGTTTTGTTATAGTAACATGGGCGCACAATCCAGCCGGTAAGAAGATGATAATCATGGAGGGCTATACATTCTACTTGGATGGAAGGAGCAATGCTAGTGGCTCCGAGTACTATCGGTGTACAGCGGGCAGTAAGTGCAAGGCTCGTATCATCGTGACACTGGGAGTGATACGATGTAGAGCCACATGGCACACGCATGACCCACCCACCTTCCATTTAACTAGTGACGGAGTATGTTATAAAACCTAATTTTAACGCCTTTAGTGTGTAAATTAAATTCAGCATATTTTATTGTTGAATGTCTCTTTTATTGTTGACAATTTAACTAATCTGTGGCTCTTGTATTGGCTTAACAGCTCAGCGCAGCTGCAATAAAATGTATTTAAAAAAATCACAAACCGACTTCATGTGTCTCTAAAAAGTTAATAAATAATTTATTTTCATTTTTGCGACTACAAAATTCAGAATTGGGAGTAAAGAATCTATCAAAGTAATTGAAAATTACGATCCTATAAGTATTTTTATTGTAATCTGTAATATTAGCTGTCGGTGCCAGTCACAAAAAAAATTGAAATCGGTTCATAAATAACGGAGTAATCGCGTAACATATCCACAAAAAAAATTTTCAGAAGACTTGATAACCTTTATTTTTTTGGAAGTTGGTTAATAATAGTAACTCAAAGTAAAGTAGTAAAAGAACGCTAGAGAAGTTAGTACTCTCGTAATTGCAGTAAGGATGCTAAGTATGAATGTTGTAAATGAAATATTTATCTTTTGAATACAATTTTGAGTCAACTGTTTTGACAGATAAGTGATCTATATTTAGAAGTGAAATTTGGTTGTGAATGTTGATGAATATATGTATTTATTTCAGTTATAAAATGTTAGTTAGGTTGAATTAATAGGCTAGTTGTTTGATGGTTAGTTACGAGTATTTCCTTGTTTGTCATAACTCTGGCCTGACTTTGCATATCGGGTTCAAAGTATTTCAGAATAGAGTATCCACTTTAGAGTTAAATGAGTATATTCAATATTGCTGTTTTACTATTTACAATAATTAAAAATGGAATGTTAATAATTCACTCTGATAAAAGTAACATATTTGAAGTACATTCCTACTTCTTGTAAAGTCGTGTGGATTTAGTACAATTTAATTCGAATAAAAAGCAGTGTTGCTTTTTAACTCGCGGAATTTTATTTTGTGATGTTTAACGGAGTATATATGTAGGTAGATATTAACATAATTAATCACTTTATTTTCAGTGTCGTGGCTAACAAGTCTAGGTGGGAAAAGTATGGCGATATTAAACAAATATACATTTTACCGACAGAAAGGAAAACGACCAAATGCGGAGTATTATAAGTGCCATAGGAAATTTTGTAAAGCTGGCTTTTTGTTCGTTCAAGGAAACGCCAAAGAATTTCAGTTAGAACATAAACACAGGCCACCAAAATTCACTATCGTGGATGGAGTCTGTACCGAATTATACAATATCTTTTGATTTAATATAACTTTGTTTTTGTAATAACATGAAATGCATATTTATGTATTTTTAATTATTCAAGCAATTTTAATGAGACTCAGTAGTTTACTGCTTACTACATGCTATTTTTATTTTATACAAATGCCTGAAACATGACATGCTTGTTTATAAGAATATTTTATAAAAAAATAACTTAACTATTTTGTATCTCTGACGTATCGTCAGGAAAGATACGCTTATAATGAATTAGCTACTTTTCGGAATACTGATGTTAAAAAATATCTAAGTTTATTATCTGATACAAATTCCGTTTACAAACATAGCGATCAAATAAAATTAAAATCATTTGTCGTTTCCTACAGTGAAATATGCGAGAAACATGGCGGGAAACAAGATAGTGATCATAAACGGTTATTCGTTTATCAAAGAGAAGGGTGTCGCACCGGCTCCGGAGTACTACCGATGTCAGAAGTATCGGCACAAGGAGAGTTGTAAGGTCCGAGTCTCGCTCATAGACGGGAAGTTTACTAAGCAGAAAGTCGAGCACAACCACTCACCCATGCCTTACACTATCAGAAGTGGAATTTTTATAAAACTTTAAAACCGCAGCTGAAAACTTGCTGTTCACAATCTATGCAAACATGTTAATCTGTAACAGAACATTCAAAGCAGTTCGGATTCGTTTCTCATAAATGAAGAAGATATCAACCAGATTCGCCGAGATTTTCTAAATCCTGTCTATCCAAAGGTTGCCTAGATAGCGATAAGGCCGCCCAATGTGCATTAATTTTTTTTTAACTTGAACGCGGTTGCACTTGACCATCGTTAGTTAGTTCTTAAAATTTCTTTCATTACGTTTTTTTTTGTGTGCATTGAAGACATATCTTATCTTATCATATTCGCCGTTGACGGATACGTCGAAGAGAATATCATCATTGAACATGTTGATATTTAAATCTAAAATAAATAAATACCCTTAGACCATAAACTATCGTTAGGTTTTAAGTTATTTTTTTTGTAGTAGTAGCTAGAAGTACTAAGTTTAATTTTTTCTCTTATTTTTCTTTAATAAGTTCAATGCACTCTCCTACAGCACGAGATCTCTCTCAGAGTAGGAGATGCGTGCCACATAAAAGAAATGTATTAAATGTAAAATATTATATATAGGTATGTGTGTCCTTTAATTTAACTTCATATGAATAAATACGTACGTCGTAGCCTGTAGTGACGCTCAATATAAGGCGGGTTGCAGTCAAACATGAACTTATAATACCTACGTAACATAATACAAACGACAAGAAGTGTTTATGATAACATTGATAACATACAATAATTATAAATAAAATTTATAAAAAATAATTTTATATTGTTTATTTTAGATCTGCGCTTTACTATGTAAATAAAAGTTGGCCCTAGTAATAAATAAGGGCTTCGAACCCACAATTACCTTTTCTTTTTTTATAAATAAAATTAAGCGAGTATGGCTCGGTGGTGTGAGCGTCTGCTTTACATCCTTACGTACCTTGTTTCGAATCTGGCCTTGCTCCAATGACTTGTTTTTCAAGTTATGTGTGAATACTAGACTCAAGTGGCGTAGGCAGGCCTCTTTACGAGACACACTGATGGCAGATGGAGTAAATATACTCTTTGGAGTAAAGCATTATATTTTTCAGTTCGGTTTGTAACGAGTATTTGAGGCAAGAACGTAGCCATAATCGATGGATATTCCTTCTACAGGGATGGACCTGACAGAAAAATCAATATATACTACTACAGGTGTCACAAAAAAGTATGCAAAGCATGTTTTGTCTTGAGAAACGGACAGATCAATATAAAAAATTTTGTTCACAAACATGACCAACCTAAATTTATGATTCTAAATGATTGTTTTGTAAAAATTTAAGGACTACGTCTGCATCTATTTGTATTTTGAAATTAATAAATACAGTAAGTATATTATGTAACAGTTTTTATAAAATATTTTGATTGCAGGTGTATTGTTTTTATTAGTTCATATGGATACATGTATACTATACACATTCATGTACAGTCACACGCTTTGATTCATATTGTTACAACAATATGTGGATGTTGCTATTAAAAATATATAATTACGTGTGTTGAGTCTGGTCGTTTGTATGCATTTACAAAAGTCACTTCAAATATTTTCTGGGAGACAGTATGTAAGTATTATATCCGTTAACCCACGACACAAGTGTTTGCTAGTGTGGGGCTAAATGGTGATGTGTGCAATCTTCCGGTTTATTTATTTTAATTTTATTTTTTTAGTGCAATTTTTGACGAATCTCGGTGGCAAGCAAGTAGGCGCCTTACATGGGTACTCGTTCTACAAATACGGAGCAGACAACAACAATAACGAGTACTACAGATGTTATAAAAAAGGATGCAAAGCACGGTTTGTTTTCCATTATGGAGTGGTTAGGATAAAAAATTTAGATCATGATGATGACCCACCCAATTTTACGATTCAAAATGGTGTTTTTATATAAATTTAACTACAAAATTGGCTTCTCTATTTTGAAATTGTAAACAGTATATTGGAAACATTTGTTTATCATAACATTCCAAAACAGTAAATAAACACAGATAAAAGTGACAAACACATTTTATTTAACAAGATCGGTGACGGTTCTGTTCGTGAATTACCTCATGAAGAAACTGAATGCTTTCAAACGCACGTCGTGATAGTCAACACAATGGAATCTTGTGAAGTTAGACCGTGGTGGTGGTACCACTTAATTATTATATACATTTTCAAATTTATATTGTACTACTAAAAACTAAAACATGTATTGTTTTCGCAGTGATATTTGCCAAGACGAAGAATGGAAGTGAGATAGCGGTCATCAAAGGTTACTCCTTTCTGAAAGTTAAAAGCTCAAACCCTGGAGTCGACAACTACATATGCCACAAGAGTGATTGCTCAAATAAGTTTGAATACGAACCAGAACATAAACTGATTCGTATACCTAACTTCCAACATAACCATGACAAACCTAAATATACCATAGAGAATGGCATTTTGATAAAACTTCAGTATACGTTGAAGAAGATGAAAAAATATAAGAAAGAAGACAAAAAGAAGAGAAGACGAAATAGAAAAAAATAAGCATATATATACATATGTATTTGGAGAATGGAACTGATCAAATGAGCTTATTTTTATATGTAATTATGTGAATAGAATGCGTTTTGCCTAACTCAATACCTACGTGGTGCATCATTTGTTTTTTTTCATACGTTGCACTGCTTTTGTATTAAGTTTATTTACATTACCGAATTGAATGAATGAATTCGTATGAAGTTAGTGTTGACTTGTCTATATTTTTATGTTGATTCCATTTTTTATTTTTTAAATTACTTCAGTAAAATGGTACAAGAAAAAGACTGGACAAGAGATCGCAGTTTTACAAGGATATTCTTATTACATACACAAAAGAAACAAGAAGTCATTCAATTGGTCGTGCACTGGCGATAAGAGTTGTAAAGCGAGACTCAACACATCTAAGGATGAAGAAAAAGAAAAAAGAATAATATACAGTGCATGCTTGGATCACTGCCACGGACGCCCGACTTACTTGATCGATGGAGATATTTATATGAAGTTATAGCATTTGTTTGATAAGTTTTTTTTTATATAGATAATCCTTAAAGGGTTGGAATATGTTTTAAAATAATGAGGGATTTAAATTCGGTGCTAACTTAGCTAAAATAAAAAATAAATAGAACGCGATTATATTGCGATACGTATAACGGATGTTATTGCATTTCATGCAGTATGTAATTGTTACTATTACTGTTTGAATGAATAAAATGAAAATATTATGTGAATGCTTTATTAAATGAATAAATAAAATTTAATTAAATATCAACACTTTATACTTAAAACCATATATTTTATCACATGATTTCATTTGATGCTGTATATTTTGGCAACATCAATATATTACTGAAGCCAACAGGCCCAAGAAAAGCCACAACCAGTTTGCTATTCATTAAAAACTGGCCACTCTGCTAGAAACCAACTTTATTACAGACATAATGTTTTACGACAAGTATAGTCCACCAAGAGTTACTAACTTGATTGTGTAATTTCAGTGATTCTCCTGGCAAAGTCCCGTTATTCTGGTAAACATCTAGTTATGTACAATGAGTATACATACTACTGTAAGAAACAATGCAAGAAGACCAAAAACTTTCATTGGTACTGCTCTACTCACAACTGCAGAGGATGTAATGCTAAACTCAAGTTGGATGAAAAGTTTGGTATTGTAGGGTTAGAAAATTTGCACACCCATCCACCGGCGAAATACTGTATCTACGAAGGGCAGTACATCAAACTTAGTGGAGCAACTACGGCGTAAAATAAATCTATAATATCTATACTTATGTTAAGGTTTATTTGCAAGTTTTTGCAAGTTTGTTTTTGGCCCCTTTGACTAAAGAAACAAAGAGTGACGGAAAGAATATAAATAGATTACAGTTGACGTGGATAAATGTTTCAATATTAAAACTGTCCGCAGTTAAATTTTAGAGTTAGATGTTTGCTAAAAGACATCAAGTAAAATTATGAAACTACCATATGTATGTATGGTACGTATACTTTATTTTCTGTTGTATATTGTTGTCTTTTATTCGTAGATTTTTGGAATAAAAAACCTTAGATTAGCAATTTGAGATTGATACTCGTCTTTCAATTAAAAATATTCATCCTGCTTGAACCGACCAAGTATAAACTAGGAAGCCACATATTTATACTCATTGAGCTGATAAATTTACTTCTAAATTTATGAAATATTACTATAACATAATTACGTAATTTTGACAACCACCACTCAGGATTCGGTATATTTTGTCCATCCATCTCTCTATAATATAAGTATACCTACATATGTAGTGTTATCGATGCCATGCAAAAAAAAACTAATAGGTAATATTTATCTTTACAGAGTTTCAATTCGTGAATACAGGAAAGAGCAATCAGCTAGTACTTTGCAATGGATACACATACAGTTTTCGTTCACGTCAGGCCGCGCAAAAAATATTCCATTGGAGATGTTCCACGCATTATTCTAAAGGATGCAAAGCGTTGTTGAGTTTGTACGACAACAAGAAAATAGATAAACACAACATGTGCCACAACCATAGTCCGATGAAGTATTATATGGTAAATGGTGTTTTTATAAGATACTAACCGCAGCCTTGCATTGCATTGCGCTTCAGGCTATTATGAGACCTACTGCAAGGTGCAAACACAACACAGGTACAGATAATAAAGCATTTTGTATCGTTAAGACATATATGTATTGTAGTTACCTAGATCTGATATTGTTTTTGGCCCAATAAAATCTTTTGTATTTTATTTGTATCCAGAGGTACGTGAAAAACGTGAAAATGAACAAAAAGACATTACCTTCTTTTTCGATAATTTTCAATGCCTATTTTTATTAATATGAATGAATTAATGAATGAATTTTTTAGAAATATAGATTTGGATTATTCAAAAATAGGCATTGAATTAGGACATTTACAAGTACGTACTTACTCATTACATTAGTACATTACTCATCACAAAAGATACCTATTTTGTGCAATATATAACATATGTATGTATATTATGTTTACGACCATATGCGTGGTAAAATAAAACACTGGCTACAAACAAAGTCATATCAGGAAGTTGAAGAATTAGTCAAAGTATACAACCAAGCAGGCAGAGAGAACATACAGGTGGAAGATCTCTTTTGATTGCCTGAAGCCTTAAGCGATACCATTATATCACAACCATTACTTACTTCTCACTGCACACTTAGAAGGTGATGGGATGACACCACAGCTTCATTGTCTGACGGCAGAAGCCCATCAATATAAAATACACACACTCACACACACACACACACACACACACACACACACACACACACACGGATACACACATATACACACATATACACACTCACACACACAAACACACAATCTTACCCGGCCAAAGTGCTTTACATACCTATAGTACCTAATAATAAATCTACCTAAGCTTAAGCAGCATCTTCATGCGGTAAACATCAATCAACTGATTTCAATTTTCAATTTTCAAAATGTAATTTTTGTGATCATAAATATTGTATTAAACTTTTTGACAAGGTTTTACTACAGATATCTTATTTAAAAAGATTTTTTATAAACTATGGATGAACATTTCTGTAACTAAACTATGTACATGGCCGTGATTATTATTGTTTTATACATCTCTAGATAGTATTGAAATTATTCTTTTACTAGCGTCAACTTCTTACTGGAAAACAGGATCTTTTATAATTGGACCACCAAGATACAGGCTAACGCCTAGTTTGGGGTCTACAGTTAACACTATTGTTGTATTGTAAGTTAAACAAATTGTAATATTATATAGGTTAAGTTTTTCAATTAGTAAATAAACATATTTAAAAAAAAAAAAAAAAAATCAGCATCATCCTCAGCTTGTAGAGCCCTATAACAGAACATAAGCCTCCTCCCTCATATGCCGATACTCCCTGTTTTGTGCTACTCTTGTCTAGGGTGGTTTTCAATCTTCCTGATATCGTTTAGCTTTTTCTAGGAAGAACCGTAGATATTACCTTACAATTACAATATAATATATTATATAATTTCGGTACAAATTGCCTTCCTACAAGTACATATACATAATATACATTGCTTACATTTAGTAATAAAAAACCTGTGTAAATTCGCTAAAACGCAATTCTCCATACTTATTGTACGGGACAATTGTCTTTTCGCAAATTTCCAAAATTCCTAGATCAAGAATTGTTTTATTTAAACGTAAAGCGCTACTGCTTTAGTATAAAGAAAATAATAAAGAAATAAGACAGAAAAGATCTCCTCTTGCCTTCGATCAATAATGCACTAGATTCAGCATTGCTTACAAAAACGACTCCAAAAAGTGGCATGAGTTTACTTTATTCTGTATAGATTACGATATACACAGAAATACAAAATATGACTATGCCACAAAAAAATATTTATATGAAAGTCAATCTTACTACTGCATCATAAGGTTGAGTTTCGACTAATGTCGTATACATCATAAGTAATCTTGCTCCGCGATAACAACGAGTGCTCATAAATTTTTATGACCATACGCAGTGAGCGTTAGAAAATTCAACCGTATTGCTATAGCGATAAGGCTTAAATTCTAACCGTCGTAAGGCTGTGTCACGGTATTTAACTTACCATGACAGAATAGAACATAGAATTCATAGAGTCGCTTTGTTAATAAAAAGGTGGATAATTCTTTTACACTTCTACACTAATATCACCGTTTAATGGTGGAAGTTCCAAAGACTCGTACTTTAAAAAAAAAAATAAGAAAGAGGAAAGAATTGATGTTTTGTTTTCCGAATTATATTACATTTACTACTTTATATCCCGGATTAACGCGGGTGAAACTTCAGAGTGCTGCTAGTATAGGTACTACCAACATTTTATATTTCTTGATACTAAAAAATAATAATACATTTTATTACAGTATTATTTTATTAAAACAGTATTACCTAAATCTTGCATGTTATTTTAACACAATAAATTAAAGATATTAAATATTTTTTTATATATTTAAACTATTATATATATTTAAACTACATCCATTTTACAGTCAAAGAAAAATAAAAGAATGCGGCGACTCCATTAGACTTGTTCTAAATCAGGCCTAATTTGTTCTTGTCTCGTGTGTTAAATCTATTATGCGTGCGAAAGAGACAACTGCGAAGCAAATACAAAAGGATTTAAATTCTAGAAATACTAATTTGGAGATGATACCTGGACTATTTCGAATATTAATCACTGTAAGTATTTGTAAAAAGTATAAAACTTATCGAAAATACAAAATCCCATATTGTTTTCTCTTTGTAAGCGTGTTATTTTTGCAACTTTTCACAGCACACTTCGGCATTGTTTCACATGACGGTCGGCGCGTCACTGACGGCAAAACAGTGCTTAATGTGAATTTAAGCACTGTTTAGTTTGGTTACTTTTAGCGCGCTTTCGCGTGATCTAGGTTATATTTGATCGAAGCCTCTTGCAGTTTCAACCGCTAGGTATATACATACTTCATTCATTATATATAACGTTTGTTGTTGCAGAACCGGCTGGCTTCGAAGTATTTAACACAACAAAAGGTCGCCAAGTGATTATGTACAACGAATATACTTACAGTTTCCACCTTCACAGTCCAGCCAAAAATTTATTTTTCTGGAGATGTTCAACGCACTATACAAAAGGGTGTAGAGGAAGAATGGCATTAGCAGATAACAAAGTAATTATTAAACACAATAATCTGCACACGCATGAGCCATACAAATACGTTAAGAGCAACGGTGTTCTGATAAAATTGACGTGAATTAAAAAATAATAATAATAAAAAATGTTTATTGGACACACAAATTCTTCTTTCTCTCGTGTTGTAGCAGCTGATTTCTTCAGGGAAACATTTTTTCAATAGGTCGGAAAACTCATCTTACAGAAACGAAGCTAATCAAAATTGAAATTAAGAAATAAAAAGAGAAATAAGTATTTAAAAAGAAAAATCTTAGCCTAATTTTGTGTATTGTGTGAGTGTAGTGTGTGTGTGTGTATGTATGTAATATATATATATATTTGTATATGTATAAATAGTAATGAGTAAGAATGTTTGAGTGTTTATGTGTAGGTATGTGCTTGAACGAGTTTGTAATCATTGCAGTGTGCATTGTTCTTATTTGTGACCATTGGTCTGAATAGGTGTGTTGTTTATTAAATTATGTTTTACATATCGGGTAGAAGTGATATTGGTCATGTATTTCATTTTAAAACAATTAAGAGTTTTTCAGTGTTGTCATAGTCAAGAGAATTTAGCCATTTGTCTAATGCTAACTGTAAATCTCTATTATTTAGACTATTCATTTTATTTATTATACTACAAGCCTTATTGTTAAGATAAGGACCCAAGAAAGATTGATGATGCTTAAACAGAGCAGTGTTATGTATAGGAAAATGTATGTCATTTCTTCTGTGATTGCCGTTGTAGTGAACGTGAATACTCGAGTAGAGTCTAGAATGTATTTTTATCACTAACTAGTGGACACCCGCGGCTTCGCTCGCCTTATTTCAGGATAAAAAGTAGCCTCTGACACTTCAAAGACATAATACCATACATACTAAAAATCATGATGATCCATTCAGCCGATTTTACGTGATGAGCCTTTAAAAACAGACAAATAGAGACACAGATAAACAGAAAAAAGTTCCAAAAATGGTTGGAACGTGTTCTGTTTTCAATTCGAAAACTCTCCAAACTTTTTTGAAATATTTTCATTGACCGCACTTTCGACCCTCTTCAGCTTTATAATTATGTCAAATCAAAATCAAATCAAAAGTTTTTATTGAACTTAAATCTACCTATTTCCAAAATTTGTAGCTTAAGACTAAGATAATGAAATATACAATAAAATAATTTAAGTGCTACAATTTAATTATGAACTGGTGCCTCTGAACTAAGCTAGGCTTGTATCTCAGGGGCACCACTTCCCCATGTGTGTTGACATTAATGAACCTACTAAAAGTGCATAGTAACTGATTTAAAATATATGGTTAACAGTATAATAATTAAAATATATGGGTAGATGAGCAGTGTGTTGGAAATAAAACATTCAAATTAAAGTGCATTTAATTACACCTGATTCCATTTTCAAAATATCACACCTTATAGGAGTAAGTTTGATGCATGTTGTGGTGAGTTACTTGAGACAAAGCATACCTATGTGCCTGCTATTTTAACTGTGTGTTTTATTCGTTTGGGTTTTTTGTATAATTTGAAGTAAATTTCACGTATTCATTTATTGTTATTTCAGATTTCCAGTTCGTATATTCACAGGCGAATAACCTGTATGTGCTTCTGAATAATTATACGTACAGCAGACACGTCGCTGGTAAGAACAACACGTGGTCGTGGCGATGTTCTACTCATCACCGCAAGGGATGTAAAGCAAGGCTAACTTTACGGGATGGAAACAAAATCGTTAAAAAACGAGAAGAACATAACCACAAATATTCAAGATTTGTCTTGAATAATGGTGTTTTCATAAAGTACTGACGACGTCCCGGCAAAAAGCGCGCAAAGCGAAGAGTTCCAAAGCGTAGCGTAGTGCGAAGTATTTCACTTAGAGGACCCGTCTGAAAGAACCTAACCTAACCAGAAGAATAGCACCTAGCCTGTTACAAATTGATTCCACGAAGAGCACCGATCGATTCGATAGGTGCTTTTCGTAAAATCCGTTTGTAATAATCTGGGCTTGGATACATTTTAAGCAAAACAAAAGTTTATTGTCAATTACTTTTTAATTTCGCGATAACAGTGTAATCGTCTGAAAATTGACGACTAAATTAAACAATTACTACTACAAGCAACCGACCAATTAAAAATCAGGAAGCCTCATATTGGTACATATATTACTCTTGAAGCTGATAAAATTAATTTTAAATTTATTAAATACTAGTGGACGGCCGCGGCTTCGATCGCATTATTTTGAGATAAAAAGGTTTAAAATGAACATAACTTTTTTATTTACGAACCGATTGAAATGAAATAAACACTAGATGTTAAGTTAAAAATGCGCCAACATGTTAGTGAAAGCCATAGACATATCGGTTTAGCCTTTTTCGAGTCTATAACGAATTAATTGATAATTGTAAGGAAACTTATGAGTGTAAAACTCTGCGCTGACGAGAAACCACTGACAGCTGCAAGATTGACAGTTTTATATAATTATTCTAGGCGCCACTTTGACGATCAAAGGTGCCATGAAAAAAAAAGATGGAAAAAAGTAATTTGTAGTTTTATTTACTAACACAATTAAATTAGAAACTAATTGAAAAAACTACATGCTAAATAAAAAACTTAAACTACTTCTAAAACTAAAAAACTACAAAAGTATTGTACTGTGATATGAAGTGAAATGGAAAAATATAAATATATCTGTGTTTTTATGTAAATATTTGCTTAATTATTTGAGATTGGCGTAGAAATTAATTGATAACGTTGTTTTACAAACCATTTTGTCATCTTATATTATTATGGCAATATGTGAATGCCCGGCGCCGCCATATTTTCTTCACAATTTGGTTTTGATATTCTTGATTATTCAGTTCTCTCAGCTACACTTGATATCATTTATAGTAATTTTATTTGATGACTTATCATCAAATAAAATTACTATAAATGATATTACTTATAATTAAATAAATAATGATTATTTTTAGGTATGTTTTGTTTTTCCTTCTGTTCTCACGTTTTTTCCTGTATTTTTTTTTTTGTATTTTTAAGATACCTAATCTCTTGTATTTCAAATGTAAATTTTACTGTGATAATGATACAAATATGTGCCAGATGTTATTTAATAATTATTTAAACAATGTTAATCTTCTTATCTTAACAAAGCTGGAGATTTTGTATTTACATATATAATGGTTTGATAAATTTAGTCTAATGCGACTGTGGCTTTAAATATTTCAGGTAAAGATTCTTCTCCCGGTACGGTCATAAATGAATACACCATAATAAAATCTGGTAAGGGTCGAGTTATGCTTAATGGTGGATATTCATACACCATTCAGAGGAAAATTAAGTTGGCAACTGTTTGGGCGTGCACAAATAAAAAGAGAAGAAAGTGTCCCGGCAACGTAAAAGAAGATTTCCTGACAGGCAATGTGCGGTTACATATTAAACATAAACTAAATTGTCTTCCGAAAGTTTCCGAAAATCAGGTCAAACTGGCTTTGGACAAAATTAAATCGGATATCGAAGAAATGCCCAATTTTTCTATAAAGGACATTTTCGAAGGCCGCATGAATGAACTGAAAAATAAAGTTCCTGATGCAAATATACCGACATTTGACAGCGTCAAAAGTCAACTTTACAGAGTTCGAAAAAACAGTTTGATGTAAAAAATAAAACTGAAATAGTGATCAAGTGAGGTATAATTTAACTATATTGATTTGGGCTTTATAATGCTATTATTTTGTTTTTTTGATACGGTGCGGGCCACTTCTCTAATTTAATTAATATTTATAAAGTTTTGGGCTCATAAAAAGTTTTCCTATGAAATTATTGTAAGTAAGTACACGAAATAAATAAACTAAACATTGCATCCAAAATATTTTTTTGTTGTGTTAATATGTCGATAATATATCATTTCTTGTATCCATGGAAACAGATACAGCTATTGTATCCTGGATTCAAATGATAAATTCACGATATGCATTTAAAATATTTATCTTTTTCAACATACCTTGATGAACTTGCAGATTTTGAGTTTGTATTTAGACCAATGTCGAGACGCAAGCTTCTACTTTGGAACAATTACACGTACTCGCAACATACCGGCGGAAGAAATAGTATCTGGACGTGGCGATGCTCGACGCACTGCACCAGGGGGTGTAATGCGAGAATCACTGTACAAGATGATGCTTGTATTATCAAGCAACAAGGAACACACTCCCATGAACCTTGTAAAAACGTAAATAAGGGCACTTTTGTTAAAATAAGTGATTAAATTGCTGAGCTGATTTTAAAACGTCGTATACATACAGTTATGCTCCCCTACATGCCACAGGGACCATCCAGTGTAATTTTGAGTGTAAAATAAAAATAAAAACCGCACAAGTACTGGAAGAGAAATAATTATTACGAAATAATGAATGTATGTATTTTTTGTGTTATATTATGTTTAGTGGTTGGTGTGTGGGTGACGGTGTATGGAGAAGAAAGTAAACACCAAATACCATTAATAATCAAAGTCTATTTAAATATCCACAATATCAGAACAATAAAACACAATTACAAGTGGCGAGAACGAATCTGAATGCGAAGGCGGCGCGTGGCGCGTGTGTGCTTAGGTACGAACAGTTAGGCACACTCGCGGCTATGCTTGTGTAAATAATATTTACATCTCTCATGTTCGGTAAGTAGGTCCTTATTACCCCCAAATGGGGCTTGTAAGTAACCAATTAGCGCTCTAGGGTAATAATGTAGCTAGAAAAGCCCTAGGGCGGTAAGTAATTAAAAAAAAACTTTTCACTCTTTTAAAAAGTTCAAGTAGTAGACAAAGGAGGTCGCTTCGCTATTCAAACTCAAACTCAAACTTCTTCGTATGAGTATAATAGTCATCAATTTTAAATATCGAACGGCGATGCTCAATTTCGTTCCTGACAAAAAAAGATGAAAAAAGGCGGGAATAGAAAACTTTCATTTTAAATGTTGTTTGTTTTTGGGTTTTTTTTTATAAATACGTGCTAATTAGGAAAAAAAACAAGAGTTCTGCAAGTGATGACGATATATTATGTAAGCTGCACTACTGATTCAATGAAAATGGAAGCTGAAATAGCAATAAACAATATTTTGCTTGAAAGTTCTAATTAGAGATATTTGAAAACTTAAGACGAGTTCATGAATTGGCGAAAAGAAAAACGAGTAAGTTCTGATTTTGTTGACCAGCAAATATCACAATCTCAAACTTTTAACATACCCTTAAAACACCTGTCCCTAAAATTTTAAAATTGTTTTCATTTCACTGTAAATTTTAACCATTAAAATGTTTTATTCTTGTAATACGGGTTTTTTCTACTAACCTCACAATCGAGATGTAAAGCAGAGTAGTTAGCTCGGGTGTAAGCATCAATTGCACCCTCGAACTATAGGCGCCCTCGCTGCGCTCGTGCGCCTAACTATCTCGGGCTGCAATTGATGCCTTACAGCCCTCGGCTACTAATCTACTATTATAGTGTGATGTATGAATGTTTGTGGAATGTAAGTGAGTAATGAATGTGGAGTGTAAATATACTATGTAAATAAATATAGAAATAAATATGACGGCGCAGCCGTGTTGAGGAAAATAGTAAACGAACCTTAATACGAAGAATAACCTCTATGGTTGTTCTGGCGGAGCGTCGTATCGATGACAGCGGGGCACCCATCTTTAAAAAGGAACTTCTTTTCAAGAGAGCGGTGTCAGCGCACCACGGCCACGACGAATCGCTTTATATTTGGCTAGAGTTACTTAAATTGTAAAATAATGCCCAATCACATTATATTAACGATTATGTACCAGTATACAAGACGAGTTTTAATACTACCGGCCCTCCTGTCCCGAAAAATATTTTATGTTGAAAATGTTTAGAATAAAATATTATAGTATAATTACATAGTGATAAATAAATGTGGAGTTAATAGAATAATTGAAATGTATTCATTGGGCAAGTCAATTTACATTTTCTTAATTATAGGGTACCTACCTGCATTATGTTTTGTTATTGTTATGGAGTTACTTACATTATGTTTTGTTATCTCGGTAAAATATTTTTTCTATCTTTGATATATTCCACTAGTTTATTATCACAGTTATTGAGATACGGCCTGGGGCTGCGCTGCTATACGCTATGCTTTTTTATTAGCACGAAACACTCAAAAGTAAGTTCAACACGTCTAATTTAGTATAGTTGATACTAAATTATACAATGTAATGTAAGTTATGAAATCTACTTATAGAAATGTTATAAAGATGTGTTTGTCGGTTCTTGTTTCACAGAAATATCGGATTGTATTACAACAAAGCAACACGAGCTGACTACTTTTCGGAAACATCGGCGGAAATTAAAGGAAAGTATTGAGCTGTATGCAGAAGACCACGGTCAGCTCTCTCAGCCTACTCTAGTCTCTTCAGAGAGACTGCAGGCTGGCAACACACGATCATTGCCAGATCATTACATGCAAACATCAGACAAACGGAGAAGATGCGTCAATTGCTCGAGACACCGAGTTGAAAATCGGACTCAAAACTTATGCGCGAAGTGCAAAGTTTACTTGTGTTATACACGGAATCGAAATTGTTTTGCGGAATATCATAATTATTAATTACTCTATTATACTTAATAAATCGTTTGAATTTCGTTGTTATGTGACCTTCAAATATTTGCTTTGCTTCAAATTGTTTTTTGTGTGCAGTACACGTAACATTGTTGACTTGTTGCTCACTTTTGTTGTGTGACACAACATCTTGAAAAATTGACGCAGTTTATTACAAATGGTTTGCACTCTGTGACTCCGCTGCGTATTTTGTTCACTAGGGGAGTTTTCTTGGGCATACATCGCGGCGGGCGACCAAGCTTTTCGGAAAGACACAGTGTTTTCGGATTTTGTGGTGTGGTGGTTGAATTTTATTAATTGATTAGTAATGTCTGTCTTGTAAGTAAAGTAGATGTAACTCTCATTTTGTTGTATAAATCTCTACTTGCAGTATGGTTGCTGGGAAGCCAGCCGTCGACATCTTCTTCGAATGATGAATTACTTTCGTGAACAGAAGTGCAGGCGTTGTACTATTAAGAGCTGGACATCAGTACACTAAAAAGAGAGAAAGTGATACCGGATGCTGTGAGTGGAGATGTATCAACTGGTCTAGAAATTGTTCAGGGTCTCTTAACATAAAGGACAACAACATTGTTAAAGAGATACAACATAAATGTGAGCCCAACCAACTGGAAAACATCATTGCAAAGAAGTTACACGATTATCGTAAAAAGGTGGAGACTTTTTATCTTAATACGAATTGTGAAGTTTTTTAATTCCTAATTCAAATTGATCGGATGACATTTGTAAGCACGTTGGTAGGAGATGGCTCAGACAGGCTGGAGACCGTGTTAAGTGGCACGTTTGCTTGGATGCCTATGTTCAGCAGTTTATCAGTGGGTGAACACTGGCTGACATGACGATGATAATTATGAATTTAAATTAGTGCCAGAGTTTACTTACTTAGTGTTGAATAAAATTTATAATAGTTACAAATACGTATATTTGAATTGGGCGTTACTTTGCAGAAATCCATTGTTAATGTAATTCTGGAAAAAATATCTAGTGTTTTTCCGCTGCGACTGCTCCTTAACCGACTTCAAATTACAAACTTGATGGTTTTAGGTGTGTTCATCCATATACCACCGCCACACCTCTCCTCCTAACCAAAGTGGCCTCTGTGGCTCTTAAGATCTTACTAACACCGCGCCTTGTGTCTTCAAGTTTTTGTAATTCTCCTTCGGCAAGATATTCTCATAGACACGTGTCACGCCTCTCCACGAGGCATCCTCAGGATGTGTTTACTCCTCGAACGTCGCAGCGGAAAAACACTATATATTATTTCCAGGGTTTCATGTGTATTAACGTTTTGATTGTTTTACAGAAATATCGATTTATGTGACAACAGAGTCATACGAGATGACTCCTCCACAGAAATATAAAGAAAATACTGAGCTTAATACAATACACCTGCGTCATGGGATACAAGACGTTGAAAACGTGAAAAGATGCGCAACAGTGTATTGGAAATAGGAGTCGTAAAATACGCGCGAAGTGTAATGTCCGCTTCATCTTATCGAAAAAGAGTGGCCAACTCTGGTGTTGAGATTAAATCAAGCCGCCCTAAGTGCCTCTGACATGACTTAACGATTGCCATACTATGAGAAACAATGTCCACTTATGTTATACAACTAAGAGATACTATTTCGCGAAATACTAAACTTCAGTAGTTAAATACCATTAAGTTAAAACATTAAAACTAATTAGCCTTTTTTTTCCTCATTTCCTCTTTTTTTATTAAATTACAGAGATCCAAAATGTGCATTTAAATATTGCATTGTTAGAAACGAAATCATATCTATTGATTATTAATACTATAGATTTCGACGTTTTGAATCTTTTAATTTGAAAACGTCTCGTAATCTACTGATCAAATTTACAATTAATGTGGCCTAGAAAAACATTGTATGAATAAAGATACATTATAATAGAATTAACATTTGTCATGTAACTCTCTATTTTTCAGTATGGCTCCAGGAATGCAAGCCGTCCACATTGGAAACATTTTCAAATGATGAACATACATACATAAACAGAAATGGTGGGGTTGTTCTGCTAAGAGCTGGCCACCAGTATATTAAGTATAAACAATGCAAAATCGGTTGGATTATGTGGAGATGTGTCAATTACCGAAAGAAAATAAAAAAGTGCATGGGATACATAAACATTATGGACAACAAAATAGTTAAAGCGAAACCTCATGAATGTGAACCCAGCCTTCTGGAAAATATCATAGCAAAGAAGATACACGATTGCAGAAATGAAATAGCGTCTACTTGTTCTCCAATAGCAAGCATTTATAAAAAATTAAAAGCAGAATTAAGAGATGCTGGAATAGAAGAAAAGGATATCCCAACATTTTCTTATTTAAAAAATGCACTCAATATTTTGGCACATGAATTTCAAACTAGTGTTTACATTATGCGTCAGTTGATTAAGAAGTCGATGGTGCGGGCGAGTTGTACGATTGTGCGTGTGTGAGTGACTGCCTACACTGTTTGTTGTCATACCACTTGAATTTATACACAAATTGAGGGTAGTTAGATATTAAAACAAAATAAAAAAATTGTTTGTGTAACCTAGCTCATAAGACGTTATTATAATTAAATTATGAACATACTGGGAGATGACTCTGGCCTCGTAACACAGCCTAACGGCTACCACGAGGTCAGAGGATTCGAAACATTTTGTGAAAAATATCTTTGGAAAATAAATGTATTTGTATTTGTATTTATAAGGCTAGAAAAACATAAGCTGGTGTATTAAGAATTACTATTTAAAATAATAGTGGTTACTAGACTTTATACGATTACTGCGAGTACATTGTCCTAACTATTATTATTATTAAGAAGTTATTTTTGTGAACAGAAAATAAAACACGGATTTTATTAGATTGCTTGTTATCTGGACTCTATGTTCATTTATGATAATTGTTATCTGTAATACATTTTATCACATGTCACGTCATAGTAGCTACTGCTGTATTATATAATATTTGTAGACACCATGGCATCCCTGATTCTTGTTTTGTCTATGAATAGAAAGGCTCGATGAATGGAACTCACTGAGAAGTGTTACCCTTTGCATAGTGTTAATGCTTTACTTAGGGAAGTACCGTTTGTGAATACGGGTGTTAGAGGCCATTAAGGTAGTATTATTATTATGTGCTGTGCCATCGGTGTGGCCAGTCGATCAAAACAGTTATTCGATAAATTACCCCTAAAATTAGCGTGAATAAAACCTGGCACATATAATAACCTGATAGTTTTTAGGGTTCCGTACCTCAAAAGGAAAAAACGGAACCCTTATAGGATCACTTTGTTGTCCGTCTGTCCGTCCGTCCGTCCGTCTGTCAAGACCCTTTTTCTCAGGAACGCGTAGAAGTATGAAGCTGAAATTTATATCAATTACTCAGGTCTACTGTCCCTTGAAGCTGTGAAAAAATCAAACTTCTAAGCCAACGCAATCAAAAGATACAGCCATTTATGCCGCAAATTTTCGACACTTGCAAGGGAATCAAAACCTACAGGGTGTTTCCCGTGAACTCAGAATCTTGAAATTTGGTATGAAGCAACGTCTTATAGCATAGATAAAGGAAAAATTACGAAAACCATAAATTTTTAGTTACATCACAAAATATTTTTTTTTTAATAATCTTTGAACGAACTTTGTAAACCTTGCAGGTTTGTACGGAACCCTCGGTGCGCGAGTCCGACTCGCACTTGGCCGGTATTTTTTTTACAGAATTAAGTTTTGTGACATCTCAAACCGGCAACACGCTGTTATACTTTAACGGCTATACATATAGTCGTATTACAAAGAAAGTGAATAATAAGAAAAGTTTTTGGAGGTGCTCTACACATACTAACAGGGGTTGTTTGGCGAGAATTATTGTACAGGACATGAAGACGCTTGAGAGACAAAGGAATGAACACATCCACCCGCCGCCACAGTATTTGTTACGAAGCGGACGCTTATTTAGAGTTAACTAAGGGGTTTCTATGTTCTAACTAAACATATACCTGTTAAAATATCCTATATCATTATTAATATCTTAGTATTCCATGTAGTACCTACGTTAAATTTCAACGGCATTTACATTACACCTGAAATTCCTACTGTATAATTTTTATTACTTTACTAACACCAAAGTTGTATAATGTGGAGCCCTCACCGGCATATTGAAAACCAGCGACGCTCAAACACAGGTTTGTTGAATATCCGTAAGCCACGAGTAATATAATGCTATAGAAACTACCATGTGATCGGTAAAGAATAATGTGTAACAACTACATTTTAAATAGTAACAAATGTCAATGGAATCTAATACTTCTACCGGAGAAAAAATACTTTCTTTCTAATGTATTTTACAATAGAAAGAATATATTTTTTCTCCGGAACAAATATTTTTGTGAACTAAATGTTAAGAATTGATTGTATTTTAAGTCAAAATGCATGCATCAAAAAATTTATCTTAAATTATTATTTATTGTTAAAATAAAGTTAGACCGAAATCAATATTGGTTGAGTCAAGTTCTATTCTACCTTGATACCCAATTTCATTAAAATTGTTTCAGCTTTTGGACGTGATACAGTAACAAATATACGCGCACACTCATACGCACAAACTTTAACCTTTATAATAATATTAGTGTAAGCTTGAGTCAAGGATTTTCATTTCATCCCTCTCTATAGGTATATTAATTCCATGGCATGAGCTAAGACTTAAGCTGTCATATCGCAGTTTTTATATGTTAGGTACTGACCGTGTCTGCTTGTTGCAGGCTTTGAATTCGTTAAGACGCTCTCAGGGCGTACTTTTCTTCTCTACAATGACTACACATACTGCAAAGCAAGTAAACAAAAAAGTGGAAAACGTACGGTGTTTTGGAGATGTTCTACTCATTGCGGTAAAGGATGCAATGCCAGAATCGGTTTGTTGAATAACAGGTCGATAATAAAACAAAAGACACAACATACGCATCTACCCTGCAAGTATGTGATGCAGCAGGACCTGTATATAAGAATATAACTTCATATTTTGGAATGAAACAAACCAATGTTGCTTCTGAAAATAATGAAACGTTATTGATTATTCAATGTTCGTTTGTCCACGATTCTTCTATTAATAAAAAAATCTGATCAAAATTTTACTTTTTGTCGTTTTCATATTCATACCAATTCAATATTATCTATGTATTATGTTTATGTTATTTAGTATATAGGGTGGTTACGTGTATTATGATATATTTACGTGCGTGACGTCACCCGCCGGTTCCAACGGAAGACCAGCGCTGGATGCTTGCATCCAGCATATGCTGAGCTGGGGCCGGATTGTGACATGAAACTTCTTGTATTGTATTTTTGTTTTTTATTGTAGGTATGTCTATTTTATATTTCATGTGACAATAAATTTATTTTATTCTTATTATTACATTAATTTTAACCTCTTAATCAAACCACAGTCGAAGTCGCAGTCGAAGCGCGTCAATTCAAACTCAAAGAAATTTATACCTATCACCATAACTGCTGCATTTTGAACTTGCAGAGCGCCGTACTGAGTAACCCGTGTTTAAATGGTTATTATATATAAAACTTTGAAATAATTTTATTTTATTATACCAAGTTACAGGTTTTCTTGCAAACGATACAAAAGTAAATGTTCCGTGCCTTTTTGCATATGGTTTGAAAAAGGTTGTTTAGTAAAGGTTATTTCTTTGTTTTTTTTTTCTATTTTCAGTTACTTTGCAGTATGATTTTATAGAAATGCCATCGGGGAAGCATTTATTACTGATGGACAACTACAAATACAATACAAACCACAAACTTGGAAAACGGAATATTTGGCATTGTTCCAAAAGAACAAGCATAAAATGTAACGTCAAAGTGATCACTGTATTTCGCGAAGTAGTCGACGTCACGGGAGAACATAACCATCTATGAGTTATTTGGAAGTTTAACTGCACATATGATACAATTCTTTGTTTTTCATAAATTGTGTTTTTTGTGAGATATACAAGTTATTCACCTTGTAAACAATTTTTATTTGGTCTGAAATTGCATCTATTTGAATAACAAACTACTGCAAATTTTTAATTTAATTTTAAAATCAATGACTTCTATGTTCTACTTAGTAAAAGATGAAAATTGTGTGTAAGCAAAATTCTACATTTACATGTCTTTTATTATAAAAAAAAATGAAAGGCTGAATGACATCACTAGAGGCAAGACGCTGGCTGGTTCCTTGCGCAAAGCATTTCTATAGCAATCCAGCATGGGAATGCAGCCAGCGTACTTGGCTCCATTCCACATGTGGATGTTTTAAATTTAGTTTAAATGTGCATACTCTTTTTTAGTTTAGTGTACATATGTACATATATATATTAAATATTAATATTTAATACAAATTCTTTATTGTATTTAATTATTTAAAAAAATATATGTAAAATATGAAGAAATGTGAAAATTTGTTTCGAGTTTCGAGATAAGTAAAAGCATGATGTTAACCATATTTATAATTTTATTTTTAAGGCGACGTGGCTTACCTTCGATTGAAAACTGGAAAATACCTACTAAAAATTGGAAACAAAACTTTCAGTTCAAATTATGCTGAAGGGAAAAAATGTACTTGGTATTGTTCGAAAAGGAAAAGCCGGCATTGCTCAGCCAAAGCTAAAACAGAATGCGGTACATTAAAGCAAGTTATAGGATATCATAATCATGAATAGCGAAATAATTATTTCTTAATAAGGTAACAAGTTCAATAAAAGTAAAAAACCTTTTTTTGGTTTAGATAATACCTATATAAATAGATTGGCTGTAATTTAGTAAAATTCGTGATCCTTTTTACTTAATAGATGAATATTTTTATTATGTTTTTGGAGCAATAAACGAAATTTGTATTTATTTATTTATTATTTATAAATTATCGAGTCAAGTGATTAATCAATAGCATTAATGAGTTGATTGCCATATGTTTGTGATTTTCTTTTTGTAATGTGTTAAGGATACTACTTCATATGTAAATAAACTGTCAGCAAATGTCGTTAAAACGTGTGTTTCATTCTTTGAATAGCTATGACTTTCTAAATGCCAATGAATGTAGCCATTGACTAATATGTTATTCAATTTATTACTTGATTACTTGCTCTCAATGTACTTTATAACTTGATTATTCGGTCCTATGTCGGCGTGCGAATATTTCGATCGTTATGCTCTTGTTGAAACTACCCAGACCTCTAGTATAACTAAGAAATGCGCTGCGATATTACTAAATAAGTTTGTATGAAACACTAATTCTGATGTCAGAGTTGTAGAACCACCCTAAGGGCCTCTGAGATGGATTACTTTTGTTACTAAGTTACGATTACCATCACTTTCTAATACCAGAAAGCATTTGAAACAAGTCTTTGAGTACAGTTTTTTTATTGAAACTAATAACTTAAATTCCATGCAAGTAAGTACTTGGCAATTTAGCCTTGAATTAATCAAGGAGGATGCCACATATATTGTATACCTACTTAGCAGAAATTAATAATCGTTTCATATCAAGATGTTAATCTGATTTATTTTTCAGGGTTGAGAAATGTAACGTTTATAACACGAGCGTCAGGGAACACTACATTGTTTATAGACCGGTATTCATACTTTACTAGTTACAAGTGTGTCCAGGACAAACGAAGTTGCATTTGGTGGTGCTCTAAACGATCCTCGAATAAGTGTCCAGTTCGGTTGACCACCAGCTACGGGAAAGTTATCCACGAGCGAGGGAAACATAACCACGATCCACCGTCGTGGGCAGTTGCAAACACCTTGATCTGCCGAGCTAGAGCCTCCGCGAGTAGAACTTTAAGTAAAGTAAAGATTGAGAAAGATGACAGTACCTAACATTTAAAATGTTACGCCAAAATTAGTAGCAGTGCGGCCAATTTTTTTAAGAATCTCCTTAGAATATGTGTCATTGACTTATGTAAGGCTTTACAGTACATTTCATAGAAAGTACACATACATTTTTAATTATTTCGTATTACGGTAGATGTGGGCCATTCGAATGAAACGTCTGAATCACAGAATCCATAATACAAATGATATCTTCCTCAATGATGTCACAGACATTCCAGCGTTCATCAACGTTACAATTTATTACATGCCAGGATACAAAAGTAATACACTTAGCGAAAACAGAAACAAATTTTACAACACATGCCATAAGCAACAGCAACACATAATTTACCATGCCAATGTTCAAAGTATAAATAACAAATATCTCGTAATTGAAGACTTTGTACAGGACCACCAGTGCGATATATTATGCTTATCAGAGACATGGGGTCAGGATGATCGAGTCAACATGATGGTGATACCTAACTTCGAGCTTGCTACTTATTTTAACAGAAAATTTTTCATTCATGGCGGCACAGCAATTTTTGTGAGAAATGGTATTGATTATAAAGTAAGAAATGATATAAATAAAATATCTTTCGAAATGAACTTTGAACTGGCCGCAATTGAAATTAAATCTTCAAAATTAATTGTTATAGCTGCTTATAGGCCAGACAAGGATATAAAGCTATTCTTTGATCTACTGAATAGGTTACTGCAAAAAATATGTAGCGAGAACAAAAAAATCGTTATAGCCGGCGATTTTAATTTAAATTTGTTCAAAAATGACAAGTATATAAAGCGAATTTTAAAAATTGTTAATAATTTTAATTGTAAATTTGTAATAAACGAAGCAACAAGAATCTATAAAAATAGTGCAACTTGCATTGATAATTTTATAGTTAATTTTGACATGTATAAAAGTTTCGTTATGGATCATAAACTATCAGATCATAAAGTTATTAAATTAGTAATCGATGGTTGTGTGATTGATACAGCTAGCAAAGTTCCTCGTTATAGTGGATGTTTTTCGGAAAATAATATGAATTATTTTCACTATCTCGTGCACCAAGATTACCTAAAATTAAAGAATAATATTGAAACAGTTGAGAATGCCGGTACAAAAATGAAAATTCTGCAAGACGCGATAAAGTTTTACTATGACGTTGCCTTTCCGAAGAAAAAGAATTGTTTAAAGCACGTACAAAAAAAGTGGACCACGCAAGGCATACAGATATCAAAGAATAATTTGGCCAATATGGAGTTACAACAAGAATCACAACATTGCAACATAAGACAAGAACATATAAAAAAATACAAAAAGATTTTGAAAAAAGTATTTGTGGCTTCGAAAAAATTGCAATATAGAGACAGAATTAAAAAATCAAACAATAAATTAAAAGAAAGTTGGAAAATCATAAACGAGCAATTAAAGTTTAATAAAAAACAGGGCAATAGAAAAGTGATAAATAAGATTGTGATTGATACAGGCAAAGAAATTACAGACTATAAAGAAATGACAAATGCTTTTAATAATTTTTTTGTTAACATTGCGAAAAAGTTGACATACAATACCAAAGTTGACGCTAGCAAATGCTTAGAATATCTAAATTTGACACCAAAGACGGTACATAAAATTAATTTTGACTTAGTGGATGCTCAAGAACTATGGACTATTGTTAAAAGCATGAAGCAAAAAATGACACCGGATTTCATTGACATAAATTCTAGAGTATTAAGGGAGCTTTTATTAAATAATCATTATCTATTAGGACTATTAAACGTGATAATAAACGAATGTCTTCAAAAAGGCATTTTCCCAGATTGTTTGAAACCAGGTAAAATCATTCCATTGTTTGAGAAAGGAGAAGCTACTGAAATTGGCAATTATAGACCCGTATGTATTTTACCTACTTTATCAAAAATATTAGAATATGTGCTCAAAAAACGAATTCTTTCTTACTTTGAACGACATAATTTGTTTACAGCGGCACAATTTGGTTTTCGGCCAGGTCGTTCAACAGAAATGGCTATCAGGAAAGTAGTATACTACATACTCGAATCAATGGACAAAGCCAAAAAATGTGCTAGTATATATTGTGACTTATCTAAAGCCTTTGACTGTTTACGACATGACATTTTACTATTGAAATTAGAATATTATGGATTTGAAGGACATGAATTAAATATAATGCGGACATATTTAGAAAATCGAGAACAAATTGTATCTGTTAATGACATTACCTCTTCAAAGGAAGTCATGGACATAGGTGTGCCACAGGGGTCAATATTGGGGCCTATCTTATTTCTTATATATGTAAATGACTTAATAAATATTATGCCTGACTGGACATACATAAGCCAATTCGCCGATGACACTCATGTAGGACTAAATGATAAAAACAAAGATAGACTAGAGGAAAAGATAAATGAAGCCATGAACGTCCTGAAAAATTGGTTTAGTGCAAACGGAATTATACTCAACGAAGACAAAAGTGTGATTATGAAATACAAAACGAAGAAAAACCTAAAAGATGACAACTTAAAGGAGAATATATTTCTAGGGTACACAATAGATTATACAGTCACTCATAGTTTGCATATTTCAAAACTTTGTAAAAAAATAGGGAGCGCTAGCTACGCACTGTACAAACTGAGGCCACTACTAGATAAGTCATCGATGTTGTCGGTATATTACGCCTACATACATTCACGTTTACGGTATGCCATCACTGTCTGGGGAAACGGAGCCGACATACAACGAGTACTGAGGGCCCAAAAACGAGCAGTACGAAATATTTTGGGTCTAAAAAAACGTGCACCAGTAAGAAATCATTTTAAGACATTGAAAATAATGACGGTAATCTCCATGTATATTTATAACTGTCTTTTAGAAGTTTTCCACGAAAAAGATGAATGGAAGAAAGACAAAAAATATTCTTTCAGAAAAAGTGACAATTTAAACAAACCGAAAACCAGACTAGTCAAGACAAAAAAACAGGGAATATACAACAAGATTTGTATGTATAATAAATTGCCACTGAGTATCACAGATCTGCCATATAGTGCATACAAAAGAAAGTTGAAACAATTCTTTGAAGTTAACCCGTTTTACGCACTCAATGAATTTATGAAAAGCTCAATTACAGAAACTTCATTTTTTCAATAAATATTGCCTTGTGTTTTGTTTTGTTTAAAGCCAATATTGTATTCTATTAATTGATTATTTGATTTTATTTTGTTTTCCAAATTAAGTATTTTATTTTATTTAGGCTCACTGATTATAATAAGTGTATAGCAATAAGTATTATAAGTATTTTAAAGACATTACTGTTAAGAAGTGATTACCTATGTTATTTGACTTGCCCTGTACGGCGCGATGTCGTAAGGTTAATAAACATTATGATTTATGATTTATGAATTGTAATAAATAAGCATGGTATGAACAATTTTTTAAATAAAATTAATGTGGCAAAGTTTATGTCGTTTTTCTGTCCTGTAAATTCATGAATTGTGTAATCATTATTTGTATTCCACATTAAACAAATTTAATTTAATGACTGGTCTGAAAACAAATAGATTATTTACTATCAATATAATAATCAATCAAGTTTCTGAATCAGTATAAAGTTACGTTACTTAGATATCATCATCATGGAGTCACCTGCTCTTGCTTATTGTAAATTAGTCTTCATTATATTTAAAAAAATGTAGGTTACCATAGGGGTCTTCCGCTCACGTAGTCGTAGTCAATTTACAAATTAATAACCTATTTCACTTTCAGACGGAGTATCATTTCTATGTTTGAGTAGCGGGAAGTACCTAATGGTCGTTGGCGATTACTCATTCAACACAAATAGTAGAGATAAGGACAAACGAAAGGTGACTGTGTACTGCTCTAAGCGAGTTAGCAGAATGTGCAAGGTGCGCGCGCAGACTTCTTACGGGGCTTTAACAACCATGAATGGAGCTCATACTCCTTGATCGTGAACTGAAGTAACTGTTTATGCTGCGTCAATGTCAAAGACTCTATGGGTGCTTTGAAAACTCTTGACTCTAGAGTTAGCCCCTCTCACAAGATATGAAGAAAGTGGTTTTATTGTACAATTATGAAATGAGATGTGATTATGTAAAGCCGTTGGTACACTCCTACCTTTGTTGTACGTACCGCAAATTTGTTGAACTTTCTGCCTAACTACCACTTTCCCGTGAATAGGGTATAGTTAGCGATCTTTAAAGCGAGTAAAAGGACTCTTTTAAATAAAAATTCAACATAAAAATACTCTAAATATTCATTCTATTATTCATACTAAATTCATATATTGTGTATAAAATACTCAGACTAATTCTTTCCTCTTCAATGTCACGCTAAGAACTCACGGAGCGGTTTTTTCCCACGCCTGCCGCGGTGGCGGGCCTGCCTTTGTAGAATACAGGTAGGTACAGGTTTGTAGGTACAGGATCCAAAGACTCGCACCAAGCGCTTTGCTTCGACTTTCATCGTGCGAACAGCCAAACTGTGGAACTCCTTGCCCGAATCTCTATTCCCCTTGAACTATAATTTGTCGGTCTTTAAGTCGAGAGTAAACCGGTTTCTTCTAGGCAAGCGCGCTACATCGTAGACTATAACATTGCTTACCATCAGGCAAGTTGTAGTCAAGCGTAAGCCTATATCAAGTAAAAAAAAAAAAAAAAAATGTATGTAAAAAATTCAAGATTTCACGACGCGTTTTACGCCCGCGGCAGTTACGATTGTTCGCGGCTCACCCATTTTGTACAAGCGGGCGCGGCTCGCGGTCCCGCCGCCGCGGCGGGTTCCACCCGCGCGCTCTGCGATCAGGCAAGGCCCATCTTGCGATAATCAAACGCCAGGTTTGCGGGCGAAAATCGCAGCCGCGGCGGCTGCGGGACCGCACCGCACAAAACTCCGGTCTCGTTAGTTTTGAAAATTAGGCTCCATTCCGCCACCGCGGCGAGCGCGGGAAAAAAACGCTTTGTGAATCCTTAGCCTATCTGCGCTGGTGGTTTACCATCTCATATAATTATTTTTTTGGTTCAGTTATGTTTAAGTATATCAATTACTCGTAGAGAGAGGCATATTAGTGTACGTGTCTAATCTGCTACCATTTACAGAAGTACGACTGATCCAATCGCGAAAAGGCAAGTCTCTTATCTACTGCGGCGGCTTTACCTTCTACCTCCCTCGTCCATATGAAGCTGTGACCAGGAAGAGGTGGTACTGCTCCACGGGCAGAGCTAAAGGATGCCCCGCTCACATCATTTGTCAAGATAGTAAGATTAAATTGATAGACAACCACCACAACCATCCACCTCCTGAAGGTCGGCCGAACTGGTACAGGCCATTTCGTCAGTTAAAGTAGGTTATCGCTGATCTTAGGGTCTGTTCACACATGGGAGTCCGTTTTACCGGTACGTTTTGAACGGATACGTCATAAATTAATGCTCTTTTCACACATAGGCACCGTATAACTTACAACGGATCCGTCATTACTGGATGCGATGTTCACACATATGTACCGTATAGCGTACACCCCGCATATACCCCGCACGCACACAGTATCTATCCGTTATAATTCTACGTATCCGTATATTTTTACAGTGAACAGAGCATAATTTTATGACTGATCCGTTAAAAACGTGCCGGTAAAACGGACTCCCATGTGTGAACGGGCCCTGAACCGGCCGTGAACGGGCCGTCAGTTACACATACCTACTGGAAACTTATGTACGTAATGTTATGTTATGTCAAATATAACTTTGGTCTCAGTTATAGTAATTCAATGACTGTTTGATGACAGTGGCTCTAAAACTTGTAATTAGGTACTTTTTACTTGGATTAAAAACATCCTTTTTACAGTTCTGTTTATACTTTGTACGGAATCTCATTTAAAGTAAATTAAAAAAATATTCATTGTGTAGAATATTTTATACGTAATTTATATGGTAATAATTGTCGTCTTGCTGATAAAGTATTGCTAGATACAAATTTTAACAAAAAAATAGGAGTGTCAACCTACATACGAGTAATTATATAATGTACCCAAATATGAAAAATGTTAAGTTTTCATAATTAAAATTTTACGCATAACAATTCAAACTGTCTATTTATATGCGATGTAAATACAATTTAGAGTTATTCACCTGATTTTGTATATTAGGTTCCAAACCTTTATAGCTCTTCAATAAATGTATTTTGCCTCTGCATGAGGTGTCCTGGACAACTATTGAGCTCATACACATTGATCGTAAACTGAAATTACTGTTTTATGTTGCGTCAATGTCAGAGACTCTATGGGTGCTTAAAAAACTCTTGACTCTCGAGTTAGACCCGCTCACAAGGATAGTGGTTTTATTGTACAATTATGAGCACGCACTATACATTTCTTTATTGTATGTAACGCAAATTTGTTGAACTTTCTGCCTAACTACCAATTTTCCGTGAACTACAATTAGTGACGTTTAAAGCGAAAGTCAACATAAAGAATACTCTTCAAATTCACAAGTTTCATTTATTCTTTCCTCTTCAATGTTACAGTTATCTAGTCAATACAGCATCACAATGTAAAAAACCTTCACTTCACAAGCGTAATAAATGTACATAATTAGTTATGATAATAAATTAAAATTGAGAAATGTATAGTGACATGCCAAAATATAATTAAATTCTTATAAATATAATTAATAATAATAATAATAACAATAAATCCTTTATTGTTTCAACTTACGTGTTACGTACATACATGATTGTATAATGACAATAACAAAGTTTATGCACTACGTTGGTAGGTGTACTAAGCTCTGTACTAGGTATCACAAAGGATCCTGTGTTACAGGGCTATAGTATCCTTGCCGCGGCAGGCTTTCTCCTGCTGAAAGTAACACCTAAATATCCTAAAATAGAAACTTAGGATCATAACAATTTGGTAGCAAAAAACACAAGAATTATGATTTGACAATGACAGTAATGAAATGACATGACAGTAAACAATAAAATTTAGTGATACCAGTATCGCTTTAAAAAAAATTACTATTTTCTACATGAAGGTACATAAATTAGCAGGGTATTAAAGCCTACGCTATACGCTATATTTAGCTTACATGAGGTGGCTGGAAATGTGACTCAAAATAATATATGTAGCCAGACATACCTGTTAGTACTTATAAAAATATTGTATGCAATTCGTGTTATAAGAAGTGCTTTGGCGACATAGTGCATATTTGAGTCTTAGTTATAGTTAGATGAGCGTGTATGGTATATATGTGTTAATGTTAATTTATTATATATGTGTAAAGTTAATTTATTATTATGAGTGAATATAAAGGTTAATTCAGTACACATCATTATGAGTTTTTGTGTGTTGCTACTAGATTTAACGATCTATTGTGTATTATAAAAAGATACTGTATAGGTGGACTTTAAGTTAATTATTTGATTTATTTTACGTGCATGCATAATAACTAGCACGCCCACCAACCACTAATAACAAAACCTGCCCTGGTAGACAGAGTTTGTTACTCAACCACGTGTCGGCGGTAGTTGCTTACCATCTCATGTCATTATATTTTTGGTTCGGTTACGTTTCTTTTTTATCAATTATTCGTAGGGTGAGGTATATTCTTGTTCGTATCTAATGTGCTGCATTTTACAGAGGTGCGACTAATCCAATCGCAGAAAGGTAAGACTCTTCTCTCCTGCGGCGGCTTTACCTTCTTCCTCCCTCGTCCGTATGAAGCTGTGACCAGGAAGAGGTGGTACTGCTCCACGGGCAGACCTAAAGGATGTTCTGCTCACATCATCAGTCAAGATAGTAAGATTATATTGATAAACAACCACCACAACCATCCACCTTCTAACGTTCGGCCAAAATGGTACAGGCCATTTCGTCAGTTAAAGTAGGTTATCGCTGACTAAGTTACACATAGGCGTTTTTCAAAAAGATGTACATAATAATATGCAAATTTGTAGCGTCCTAGAATGTAATTGCTCATAAAAAAATGAAGTAATTTCGATAAATAATTTATTTACGTGTATAAATATGATACATTAGTTTATAAATGTAGTTATATAAACAACCTAACTGTCATAATTACGACATTACGATAAATACAAACAGCAAAACTGTGTAAAATTTACATGTCCCACGCACATTTTGTAACTTTGAAGCCGCCATCATAATATCTACAAATTATTGAGCGTGCTATTTTAAGCTTTGATCGATGTATGATGGAACCATTAGTACAATTAAATGCTCTATACAGTCGAAGTTAACAACAAAATAGCTCAAAATAATGTTTAATTCTTGTCCCAGTAATATTGATAACCTGGAATTCCGGTAATAGTCTCGGTCATTTTTAGACACTTAAGATTTTTTTGCACTAAATCATTGTTATTTTTTTCATCCTGGCGACTTTGGTAAGCATAACGTAATAGCCGCCATTTTGTTTCAAACTCCAGTGTCAAAAATCAGTGCTTAAAAGTGGTCGCGTCACGGTGGATCCAATTCGAAGTTCCAGATAGCAACACGATTTTATGAGGCAATGCAAGTTATTGTATTATTAACTGTAACACAATCATGAAGTATTGTAAAATAAAACCAAATTAGTAATAAAACGAACAAAACAGTTATAATTATTGTTTGAAGGTAAGAAGTAGTGGATTCGTCACATCAAGATAGTCACGTGATGTATATATCCGGAATCATTTTGTGACGCACTCGAACTATTAAGCTGGGCATACATTTGATCGTGAATAATACAAAAAAAACGTATTCGTAATTAATTGATGCTAAAATTAGCCATGTAATGGTGTGTATTGTCAATACTTGATTTACTGTTCTTAGATAATTAACTTCTACGGAACGAAATAAATATAAAGGATTTAGGGTGATATGTTGTTTGTTTCATGTGGATACAAATTATGTCTTAAAGGGCTTGATCAATTTAGAGTTTTATTTTATAGTTTTAAAAATAGTATTTGTGAGCATATCAGGCGTGAACCGCCTGACAAAGGTATAGTATGGTCCCAGACAGTCCCTGAATAAGCGGCCTACCTGAACTTTTTTACATGTCTCTGGGTTTGCAATATGTAGGATTTATGTATTATATTTTCAATAATAACTTTATTTTGTTAATATAATATTATTATTATTATTTCAGCTAAAATGGCCCTCACTGGTGCAGAAAGGGCTAAAAGATATCGAGAGAAACTAAAACTAAACCCCGAAAAGTTTGAAGAGGAGCGAAAAAAGCAACTAAAACGAGTTCAAAATAATAGGAAAAAAATTAATGAATTGACAGAAGAAGATAAAGAACGTAGGAGAAAAACATGGAGAGAAGAAAAGAAAAAACAAAAACTGAAAAAGAAAAAAGAAGTTCACCAAAATCTGAACCCAGCGAATATATACGTTTAAAAATTCGTTACAAAAAAATATGCAGGAATTATCAGCAGCTCTAGCAAATATTCATAAACAGAAATCAAAACATGAATAAATAAGGAAAAAACTTTGCCGTGTAAACTAAGCTCACGAAGCCAAGGTTTGTGAACTTCAAACAAAAATAGATAAGCTTACTGCGCGTCAAGAAAATTTGGAGTTATCACTGCGAAAAACTTACGGAACTGCTCATTCCTTACCAGCAAAAAGGCTTCTCAAATCTATTGCCATAAATCAAGTAGTCAAAACAAATAGATCAGTTAAAGCTGTTGCTACTTGCTTAGGGCTAAAGGGGCGCATAAGACAAAGTAAGAAAAAGACTGTATTAAATAAAAAGATCCAAGAAGAAATGAAGCATTTTTATATGAGAGATGATATAAGCCGGAACACTGCCGGGTAACGCGAAACAAGAACTAGAGGAAAAAAGAAGATGCAAATAAGATATTCGACTGACACATCACAAAATGTATACGAAGTTTACAAAAAAGAAAGAGGGAACACACAGTTTCACTACCTTCTTAAAGCTCTTCAATAAATTTATTTTGCCTCTGTATGAGTAGTCCTGAACTATTATTTTTTCTCTTATAAACTTAATTCCTTATTTTATTATCTTCATCACCGAATTCTTCAAAGATTTTTTTTGTGAATCTATTACAATGTGTTTAAATTTTCAGCAATGTTTGTAAGATCAGCGAGAGGGCGCGACCAAATTATTTACAACGGATACAAGTTTTACAAAGAGTATGGTTCAATAGATTCTGATAAGCATACTAGATGGCGCTGTACCAAAAGAAAATGCAAAGCGTATCTACGGACAGTCAACAGTATAATATTACAAGCATATGAAGAGCATCATCATGAGTATATGTAACTGTTGTGTAAACATAATTAACTAAAATCTATCAATTTTCAAGATAATAATCGGTTCTTACTGGGTTCGCTTGCTCTATCGTAAACCACCATGATCGCTTAGATATGTTCATTAGGCAGAGCGAAGCCAAGTGAATTCAAATGAAGCAATTGGTTTTTATAACCAAATTTTCGTAGTAAAAACAGACATACTTAGGAACACTATCAGATGTCAAGCGTAAGTCTAAAAGGCAAAAAAGTAGCAAACCATTATAACATGTCATTATCGACAGTCTATTCAAACGTTGTGCTTGATAACTGAACATTTTGATTTATTAAATGCGATCTTGAGTGGTGTGGGGTACATAATTATAAGTTGGATTGTAAATCATATGTTTGTAAAGTACATTGAGGTTCTTGTTATGTATAAATGTGTAAATTGTACATAGATAAATCAGATAACTGGAGGATAAATAAATATGCATCAAATCAATGAATATCCGATTATAAGTTTCTCTGTTGGACAATACGAAATGAATTTCATTGATCCTTTTTACTTTTATATTTTTTAGTTTACTTTCTCCCGATAATTATACAATGAATCAAATAATATCTATTACTTATGAGCGTCCGTCTTCTTGTTAAAAAATCGAAATAAACGAAAATAACCCGATATTCCTGGTAGATATTTGGAAAGTTTCTAAACAAACTAACTTTCCTCATTCTTTCAAACGGAAAGTCATTCATTTAATGTTTTAAATATCAGCAGTATCTTAATATTTTCAGGAAAATATTTCCCAGCGCCATATTTCTACGTAAATAACAAAGGCAAGAACATGCTTATAATTGACGGCATTCGGTATCGAATCAACAAAAACTGCCACGGGAAAGTGAGGTGGCGATGTGCCAGTCATGAGAGGTTCGGGTGTCGAGCCAAAGTACATACTGTAGATACTGAAATAGTATACTTTGTAGATAATCATACGAGTGCTGAACACGCAGACCCAGCGGATCAAATTGAGATGAGCTACTAAGCAGGAACCTGTCAGTCAAACAATCAAATATTATTTCTTGTTCGCCGTAATTTAATAACATTTACATCAAAAATTAACTTTTAACCATATCACTGAAATTTACACTAGTTTCCTTGAAAAAGATATCAAGCATACTAGTTGGTGCAAGAAATCAGTAACGCTGGCCGTATCAAGTTTAAAGTGATGATAAATAACATGAAATGAGTTTAAACTGTTGATTTAGTTTATATTTATTGCAATTCAATTTATTAAATATTGCTTTTTATAAATACAGTAGGTAGAACCTTACCGCATTATTTCAATTGTGTGATTGTTAGGTTTAATGATATTACCGGGAATCAATCTACCGATAAGGAATGCGTGATATGATGCATGATAATGTTATATTAAGCTATTTTAGTGCATTCTTTTATTGAAGATAAGTATTTCATTGTGAGAGTGAAGGATAAAAATAGTAAATAAATTCAAAATACGACAAATTGTTTTTTTTTCGATTTAAATTATTGTCTTCTTCTTTATTTTTGTTGACACGATAAAGCTCTGTAATGTTGACGCAATTCGAGACGGTTGTTTTATTTTATTTAATATTATATGTTTGTATAGATTGTTCGTGAGACGGTATAGGTCGGACGGTAGTACGACGGTAGGTAACATGCGTTTGAGGTGAGTGGATGTTTGTTAGTTTATGCGTGCAAAAAAAAATGTTGCCATTTATCTCGAAAGCCACAAATCAAGTCAATCAAGTCTGATCTTAATTCGGATTTCTTATTTTTCTAGATTACGGGTTTATTGAACCAGTTATCATCAAAGGAACCAAAGGAAACGACATCCTTATTTATGACAATGTCAGATTCAGAGTGAATGGGCCGAGAGATGGTTGCAAAGTGAGATGGCGCTGCACAAGCCACGCTAAATACAGGTGTAAAGCCTCACTTGTGACCATCGATCGAGAAGTTATTGCATACAACAATACTCATACTACTTATATACTGTCTTAAGTGCCAGTTCACCAGTGCCTAGAATGGTTAATTTAGCCAATAGATACCACAGTAATGCAAGTGACCTAGATATATTTTGTGAATCTGTATCCAAATTCAAAATGCACGTGACTTCTGCGCTGAGGGCCGGTGAGGCCCACACCTAAAACTAAACTATTTTGTTTATAAAAACAGATAATTCCTTGTATATTTGCTAAATGTACTGTAGTTTTAAATCCATGACTTGTTGAGTTCCTAAACAACAATGTTTTCTACTTAGTCAAAAATAGAGCTTCCCTTTTAATGTTTTTAAAACTATTTATTTTACTCAATTTAAAATTACTTTAATTAAACTAATTTACAACTACGTGTTCGATACACGACGCTTAGATTATGATTGATTAACATATCTTAAAGATCACCGAGCTAAGGTCTCACGCTGCGGTAGGTCGCAGCTGCGGGGGTTCCGCGAATGCGCTCAGTATTGTCTTAGTCATCACTACGTTCGCGGTTCGACAAAGACAAATGAAGCATCGGGACGCATAACTCCTCCCTCCCTAAGTTCGAAGTTTTCGGGTACGATGGGTTGAGCCTGAAAACTTCGATTTACATAATAATATCTTATCATATATACCATTATAACTATGCCTAAAATTATATATAGAACTAGTGTCCACGCACTAATTTTCACTTCTATTACACTGTCACTATTGTCACTATTCACTGCTGCGTTTTTTACTTCATTTGTTAAATGTTGTAGATTTGACAGCTCGATGTCGTCCAGGGTTGCGAGTTTCATCTCCGGGAGCGTCCTTGATGTTGAAGGCACCTCCGGTAAGTCCACGATCGGCAGCACTGGTATGTACGCATCTCTAGCTCGTCCTTGATGTCTGCTGAGCTTGTCTCCATCCACTTCCAATTCGCAGTTATCCTCTAGCGTGACCAAGTACGTTCCTTGTAAGGTGTGATAGGTGACATCTCCGTTGCAGTCTTGCGTGAGGGTGGTACTTGTTTTAGTGTATACCATCCAACTGTTGGGGTGAATGTTCTCTATTTTCACGCTACGGATGTCAACTATAACGGGCGTGCAGCTCGAAGTGTTTTGAGCAAACGTGATGAGGTCAACGACGCATTGGTCTCTTACAAATGGTGCAGTGTGATCATCTTCGCATAGGAACTGGAGCTCGTCTACTTCTCTGCAAGGGGCGCGCAGCGACACAGTTTTCAACCCTTTCGCTAGCAGGTAGGGGAACTTAGGTAAGATGAGGGAAGTTTGGTTCAGGGTGTTGGTGATCGGCAGTGGTAAAAATTTATAATATATATAGATATCCTTTTCTACGAGTGGAATTTCAAGAATAAATGTTACCTGATCTCCTTTTACATAAATCTTAGGTACAATACTAGTTTCTAGTTTTATTATATTTTCTAAGCTAGCTGGGAATACAAGTTTATGGAAATATAGTTTGTAGTGTTTTGAGTAATTCACTTGTACTTATAACGGCTTGATGGAGCATTCCTAGTTTGCTAAATGCAATTACGTTTTCTATTTCACCAAGTCTAGAATAGAGATTTTGGAAGTTATGTAAAAATAGAGCATATATATTATGTATCTTTAAGACACCCTGATGTCTATAAGTGTCATTCATTCGTTGCCTGATATCGATTATAGCCTGATCTAATTGAATGAAATTGCTTTTAGATGAATTGATTGTATTGACCAATGTATTCAGCACTTCTGCGATTACCGTGACCTTCTTGCCAATAGATTTTTGCCGGGTGTTCACGTTATTTATTAACGTGTCGTACCTGTGGAGGTCGTTTTATATCCTTTAAAGGTGTTTTAGTTGCCCTTCCTTTCGTGATAATGGGTACTACATTCCTAACTATCTCTCCAGTAACTTCCGCTTTTGTATATCGGGGTTTGTCTTTACTTCTCCTTTCGTTCACTCCTTTTATAAATACTGTGTCACCTTCTTGTACGTTAAAGTGTTTTTCACCTCCACGTTTTTCTTTAATCTTTTCTTTGGTCTGTATAGCCTTGTCTGTGAGGTACTCGTAGAGATACTTTGTGCGTTTCCTATGGTCCTGAACTAACTTTTGGGTGTAGTCTTTTTCGAAATCTACGCTAAAAGGATTAGTAGCATCGGTATGTCCGAAAACTATTTCGAATGGTGTGAACCCGGTTGTACTATGTATGGCATGATTGTAGGACATGAGCGCGTACGTCATGACGGAAGCTGCGTCAGTGAATTTATGTTCGTATTTTGCAAGTCGATATATTTCTATTAAAGTTGAGTGGAATCTTTCCACGATTCCCATGGAATTCGGATTGTGTGGGGTTCCTATGTGAAGTTCTACTTTGTAGAATTGTAGAGTCTCTCTCAGTAGGGTATTATTAAACTCCGCGCCTGCATCCGCATTTAGTCTATGTGGGACGCCATATGTAGCGAAGTACTTGATGAGGGCTCGTACTATTTCAGGTGTGGTCTTAGCTTTCACTTCTATCGCTTGGCCAAGTTTGCTAAACGCGTCGACTAATGTCAAGTAAGTTGTGTTGTCAATGCTGAAGATGTCTATGAATATTTCTTGAAAGGGTTTGCTCTGCGTTTGAGTTAACTGTAGCTCTGGTTTTAATGGTTTTCGGTCATACTTCATCATCTTACAGTTTTCACATGTATTTATAACCGTTGATACGGTGATTTCCATATTGGGCCAATAATATGTGCGTTTGATTTGTGTCAGCGTTTCTTTAATCCCTCTATGGCAGGTTTTGCCTAGATGGTATTTTTGTACTATTTCCTTCTGTTCGTCTTCACTTTCCACGTACACTACTCTCTGGGTACACTCTAAGATTTTCACTGTGTCCTTTTTGAAGAGTGCAATTATCGCTTCTGCAAATTGCTTACGGTGTGTCTTGTCTTCAAAGTATATGAAGTATCTCTTTTTGGGACTGATGTACTCTTTCAGAAATTGTTTGACTATGTCAGGCCTATTCAATGGCAAGTGCAATTCTAGAATTTTCTGTTTTGGCCTTGAGATATCTTTTACTGCAATTTTGTCTCTGAACCAAGTATGTACCAATATTTGATATGGTTTAGTGTCTATGGCTTCCTTCAGTATGGGGATACCGGAAGTATCTGTTTCCAACTCCGAGTGTTCCGTTGACTTCATTGATGATGCAGTGATAGTGCTACTGCCAGGTGATGGTATACCGTGTGGTGACTTCGGATCCCTTGATGATGGTATTGATATCACGTGATCTGACCCTGATGATATAGATAAGGTGCTCTCGCTGTCTATTTTTCGAGCATCACAGGCTTCTTGTAATGATTGGATGTCCTTCATTACTTTGTCTATATCCATTTTTTCTTCGTCTACGTTTACTTTTGTCGAGTCATTTCCATCTATTGCGTTTACCTTTATGCGGGACAACGCATCAGCGACTACATTTTGTTTACCGTTCTTGTATACGATGTCATAGTCATACTCTGCTAGTCTGAGTTTCCATCTCGTCAGTTTGCTATTTTGCTCTTTCATGCTATTCAGCCATGCCAAAGGTCGGTGGTCCGTATATATAGTGAAACGTCTACCATACAAGTAGGGTCTGAAGTGTTTCACAGCCCATACTATAGCTAACAGTTCTTTCTCTACTGTGCTATACCTTGATTCGGCGCCATTTAAGGTTCGGCTGGCATAAGCAATTGGCTTGTCGTTACCTACGGTGCCTTGTGATAGAACGGCTCCTATTGCAAAGTCAGATGCATCCGTAGTGAGTACGAATGGTTTTTCAAAGTCCGGGAATTGCAAGATCGGTGCGTTTACTAGCAGCTCTTTGCATGCCTCAAATGATGCGATGTATTCATTGGTCAGTTCTATCTTGCTTCGTTTCTTTAAGCAGCTTGTCATAGGGCGAGTAATTTTGGCAAAGTCCTTGATAAACTTTCTGTAGTAACCGACTAGACCGAGAAAGCTTTTAATTTCGGTCGTGGTCCTTGGAATAGGAAAGTTCAGTACTGCTTGAATTTTATCGTTGTTCGGTTTGAGACCGTCCTTCGTTATCAGATGTCCTAGATAAAGGACTTCCTTGCGAAAGAATTCGCACTTGTCTAGTGTGACTTTCAAGTTTGTCGCTCTTAAACGGTCAAAGACCATTCGCAGCTTGTCCATATGTTCTTGTAGGCTGGACGAATAGATGATTATGTCGTCAAGGTATACCAGGCAATGGATACCTTGTAGGCCTCTTAAAACATTGTCCATTGCTCTTTGGAACGTGGCGGGGGCAGTCTTGAGCCCGAATGGCATTCTGGTAAACTCATAGTGACCAGATTGTGTTGAGAATGCCGTCTTCTGTCTGTCTTCCTCTCTAACTTCTACCTGGTGATAGCCACTGGCCAGGTCAATGGTACTAAAGTAGGTGGCTTTACCTAGCTTGTCAAAGAGATCGGCGATGTTAGGTAACGGGTATTTGTCGTCCGTTGTTACTTCGTTAAGCCGACGGTAATCAATAACCATTCTATATTTGACTTCTCCAGATGCGTCGGCCTTTTTGGGCACCAAGTGAACGGGCGCACTCCAGGGAGAGTGCGACTCACGGATGACATCGTTCTGCAGTAGTTTGTCTACTTGGTTTTGTATCTCCGTGTTGTAGGCCGGAGGGTGTCGATATGGTCTAATAAAGATAGGATCTTCGTTCCTAGTTCTTATATGATGTTTGACTCCGTTTGTGAATGATAGGGGTATACTATCATGCTGGAATATATCCCTATATTCAAAACATAGCTTTTCTATGCTTGTTCTCTCTTCTTCATTCATATGATCCAGACGTAACTTCTGTAAGTTTTCTCTAAGAAGTCCGTCAAGTTCCCGTTGTTGGTCTTGCGTCGCATTAACTGCAAGTTCTTCTGTCTCGTACTTACTCACCTTCAATGGTCTATTGAATGTCATGGTGACTGGTTCTTGTGACGTGTTTTGTATCACGGTATAGGCATACGAGTCCGTGCATGTTACTATCGCACTAGGCATCCTTACGCCTTGACCAAAGTCCACGTAGTCGATTATCGCATCTCCATTCCGCAAGTCAGTGGGTACCTTTACCCGTGTCTCAGTCCTTGGCTCCAATGTTACCTCTGGAGGTGGGTTGTACATGATGGCTAGTCTGGTACTCGGGGTACTCAGAACTTGATTGTCCATATCTATTTTAGCTTTCAGTTGTTTCAGCATGTCTGAGCCTATCAGACCGTCATATCTTGAGTCCACGTCGTACACATAGAATTTTTGGTTTCCATGGCATCGGAATGTTTCCAGCATAGGTATGCATATAGTTTGGTCGTGAAAGCTACGAGCGTGTGTGCTCACTACTTCGAATGGCTCGTAACAAAGGAATCTTTGGAAGAATTTTTTCACAAGTGCAGGTGTCATGAACGATCTTGTGCTTCCTGTATCCAGCATGAAGCGTGCGCGTAACTCCGGAACATAAATGTGCGGTAGGCGGAGTCGCATTTCATAGTTTATGTGTATTACTTCGGTGTATGGCGCGAGGCTTGTGTCTGAAAATTTTGTTCAGTATAGTTACATACTGCTGTGCTTTCATCTATTTCAGGTACTTCAGATGAGTCTTGGTAGTATTCATTGTTGTTATTTTGCTCATAGTAATCGTTTTGTTCGTAGTAGTTATACTGGTCTGGTTCGGTTTCGGAATACATCTCATTTTCTTCTTCGGGCACCTCTAGTTTATTTTGTCTCAACGGGCGTGCAGTCCTCATTGACACGTCAGTGTCCTGCAATTGGTTTGGAATTTGTTGGTTTGGAATTCCAAACTTGAAATTTTGTTGTTGTGTCTGGCCAAAGGGTGGTCTGTATCCCTGTTGGGGGACACCAAAACGGTTGTTCTGATACGGTTGGAACCTAAACCCTGTGGGTTGCGGTGGTCTGTAGCCTGCTGGTTGACCCTGAGGGTTGAATCGGAAGCCTGTAGGCTGTGGTTGAGGGTTGAATCGGAAGCCTGTTGGCTGTGGCTGAGGGTTAAACCTGAATCCTGTCGGTTGACCTTGGAAGTTAGGTCTAAAACCTTGGGGTTGGTTAGGGGTTAAAAACCGATTATTTTGAAAGTTTGTGGGTGTCTGGAACCGTTGTTGTGGAGTTATACCAAATTTGAATTGTGGGGGTGCTGATGGCACAGGGTTGAATGCTAGGGGCTTATGTTGTAACGCACGGGTTTTATTTTTCGCGTTGTACTGCGCCAGGAAATTCACTTCTTCTGTAACTATACTTAGTGCGCTTTCTAAGTTTACGCACCCTTTCAACCTCACAACCCTGATTAAGTCTTCAGGGAGATTGAAAAGGAAAACGTTTAGAGCTAGGTTATCGTAAACGATCATCTTGGCAGCTTTGACCCCCTCGTCGGTAATTAGATTAACTTTAGCAAATAATGTACTACGCGTATGTTGAATACGGTGGCAAAAATCTATGTAAGTTTCTTGAGGTTTAATTTTTAATTGGTCTAGTTCTATTGCAATGCATTCTTCGGACCTTGGATCACCAAAGTGCTGAATGAGAATCTCCTTTAGTCTGTCCCACGAACAAATATCGTCTCTTTCACTTAAAAGTTTAGCGGCATTGCCACAAAGCCTGCTCGATATCGCATGGAATACATAGCACTTCTGTGCTAGCGAGCACGATGGTTGCACATATGCATTGTGTATATAATTGGCCTTTTTTATGAATAGATTTAATAGGCCTTCGTCTCCATCAAACTTTGGAATGATGGATAATAATTCTGACTGGATAGTCCTAATCTGCTCCATTTTTATACTATTTCTATCACTATACTATTACGCGATTTATTTCTAAAATACTTGAGGATCTTCTCTCACTATATTAATACACAATTTATTCCAATATACTTAAGGAGATAAAATAACTACTAAAACAAAGTGCCGAAAACCGGAATAGGACAGGAACAGACGGGAAAATGCGAAAAGGTTTACTCACATAGTCACCGCTCTCATCCCTCCAGTCTCGATCGGCGGGCAGCGTAGTCTTGACAAATTTATTTGTTTGGTTCTTGATCCCGTGAAAGTGCGATGGCGGCACAGGAACAGGACGACCTCGGAGCGATTGCAGGAATCGTCGGTAGCCTGAACACACACAGGATCCCAGCCGTCTGCGCCAGTCAAAAATAGAGCTTCCCTTTTAATGTTTTTAAAACTATTTATTTTACTCAATTTAAAATTACTTTAATTAAACTAATTTACAACTACGTGTTCGATACACGACGCTTAGATTATGATTGATTAACATATCTTAAAGATCACCGAGCTAAGGTCTCACGCTGCGGTAGGTCGCAGCTGCGGGGGTTCCGCGAATGCGCTCAGTATTGTCTTAGTCATCACTACGTTCGCGGTTCGACAAAGACAAATGAAGCATCGGGACGCATAACTACTTATCGTTTTCAACTAGGATTAGTTTGTAAATATATTTTCATTATCTTTATGTACTGTAATAAAAATAAAATTGTGCATGCTGTGCTTAGCTTTAATAGGTAATACATTTTGTTTATATATAAAAATACTAGTGTAAGATAATTGTATTAATGTTATTACCAATGTTAAGCCGAAATAAATAAAATAAAATATAGATCGTAATGATTTTTATTAAGAAACTAGCAAACCCCATCAGCGATGGCGCTGTATGTAAAAAAAAATCCCTGTTTTCCCGCTTTTCTCTTGAAAATTTTCCTGAATTTTCTTTGTTATAAACCTCACGGAGCCCAAGACCTTTCCAACGAATGCAAAAGCGTGGAATCGGTTCGTGTGTTCTGGAGTTATAGCGTCAGGAAGGAAAACCCGAGTTATTTTTATATAGTAGATGAAACAACTTTTTCACTAAGGCTGGTAAAACTTGTCAACTTATATCATTATCGTGTATTGTATGTTTAGGGTTTAATTACATCATCATTATGTCAGTAAGTGGAGTATAATAAAATAGTTTAAATAGTTCAGCTTCAACGGAAGTGAGTCAAATTGAACTTGCTACATTATAAGTCAAGGTAAATAAACACTTTTAAAAATAAGACTGATGATCTTTAGTTTTATTGTAATTTTTAGAATTAAATTGAGTGCAATAAGTCAATTAAAACATTTAAATTAAGTAATTTTGGTTGCAAAGGTTAGCCATCGCGATTCAACGTGGCAACGCGGCGAGCGTAAATCCTTTACAACGTAAACTTTGCAACGGGAGCGATCCGGGGTGGGCTCTTCTATAAATTTTTGTTTATTTTATTTTGCTTCAAATTTTATTTTATTTATATTGTATTTATGTAGATATCTATGGTTAAATATAGTATTTAAGACTTGTAAATAAATATTTAGTTAAATTGAAAGATATGTAACCAGTAATTTTGTACTTTCAGTACAATACATACGGTCTCAGCGCGGCAAGACATTGTTATGTGTAGACGGGTATACTTTCTGCGTTCAATCAACAAACATGGAAATTGGCAAGAGACAATGGGTGTGTTCCACAAACACTCATAAAAAGTGCCGAGCGACTGTCCACACGGTTGGAGATATGATTGTAAAACTTAATAACCAACATAATCATGCTAACTGCGCAATAAAGTATCTCGACAAGTGAATGCAACTAAATTTATTCGTGGTTTCAATTGAAAATAATCTTAATATTTATAGATTCCTTACACACGGAAACAAAATTCCGTTTTTATTGAACTCATAAATTAAAATATGTTAACGACTGAACTTGGCAGATTTTTTCTTTAAATCTACGTTCTATTTACATTATTTTCTGTTATTTTTCTTTCAGTAAAATACATACAATCTAGTCGTGGTTCAACCTTATTGAGTGTCGATGGCTATACTTTTTGTACAAAGAGAACAGCGTTCACGAATCTAAAGACACGCTGGGTTTGTTCCACACATAGTAATAGAAAATGCCGAGCAAGTATCCACACTGTGGGAGAAGTTGTAACTAAAATGTATAACATACATAATCATAACCGCCTTTGATTTTATGATGCGTTCCGTCACCCAACTGCGATCACCGATGTGGTAAGACAAAAGACGTGAACCATATACTAATGGAGTATATGAGGAACCAATCTGGAATGTGAGGGCCGCAGATCGTCCAAGAACCTTGGCACGGATTTTAGTGGGATCGGATTAGCTAATTAATCTAGTTCTTGCATTAATCTAGTGTTATAAGTATATTGAGTAAATGTAATTGTTATTAGGCTACGGTGGGGCTGGCATATTGTTTAGTTTACAGCCCCTAAATTTCAATTGAATAAAAAAAAATCATAGACGGTTTGTAAGTTTATTTCTTAACTAACGCTGCTTGCGGTGTTATTTGTGTAACTGTATACTAAACAATAAAATATACGCTTCTATCTTTTGATGACTAAGCATATTTTTATTTCAATATTCGTACTAGTTAAAAGGTATTGTAACCGTTACTCATTTTTTTTTACATTAAATAGGCTTACGTTTGACGATAGCCTGCCTGATGTTAAGCAACACCATAGTCTAAGATGTAGCACGCTTGCCTAGAAGAAACCTATTTACTCTAGATTTGAAGACCCCTGGGTTATAATTTTCTGGGAAGATTATTATTTTCTTTTTTATTTATTTTTTCACATATGTCAAGTTAAAAAAACATATGGTATGTACTTACTCGTACCATGCTTTAAGACATAAATATGAAAAAAAGAGACAGCTGTACTAGAGTGAAACGGCACGCCATACCAGCGTTGCTGACAAGATCTGTCTTATACTTTTTTCAGAACCATTAATAAAACTAAATAAATACCGTTTAGGAAAAGGGGCAAAGAAGAGAAACTGTGTTGAATGTTACCAAAAGCTTCGGATATTATAAACAAGTTGCGAAAATGCCACAAAAGTAAAATAAAAAAACTAACTAGGTATGTGTAACAGATGTAGAAGGAACTTCTGTTTGATTTGCTTTAATGAAATACATTAATGACCATTAATTAATGTATTTCATTTTATCCTCTTATCAAAACAATAAAATTGATATCTGATTTCCCCATATCAACCTAAAATATTTCTTTGTTTTTAGTTATAGATTCTTAACTTGTCCACGCCAGCCGTCTTTTCAAAAATATGCTTTTTCTTACATGAAACTATAAAGAAAGCACCGTAACCGGTTTTTATACGCCTCACGCTGCCACTATTGTAGTTTTTGTAAAATGCGTACTGTAGAAATGGAAAGAATAGAAATAAAATGTATCTTTTTAAAAGTGTTCATGAGAACAAATCTAATCGTTTATTTTCTTTTCAGTGAAATACATTACGTCTAAGCGAGGTAATACATTGTTAAGTATTAATGGATACACATTTTGTAAGCGGTACACGGGTAAACTAACCGAAAAGATACGTTGGATCTGTTCCACTCACAACCACAAAAAATGCCGAGCTGTGGTCCAGACTATTCAAGGCGTTATTGTACAATTGTATAATGTACATAATCACGTATTAGATTATTATTAAGGCCGCCGACTTGCTTTGCTAAACCACTTTCTCAGCCGTTCGAGGAGGCGCCCGCCCCCCTGCATAAACACGTTCAAAATTGCTAGTGAAGGTTGCTCTACTTAATTATTATTTTTCAAAAATAAATATAGTTTTTTTCAAAAATCAAACAAAAGAATTACTATGATAAATACAAATATTTATTACTTAGTTTTACTTATAATTTATAACATGTTAAAAAATTAAAAAATTTTCATGATGTGGGACTGGCAGGAAACACTGAGCAATTTAATTTTTGGCACATTCTTAAGAGTTAATTGATTCTCGCATTGAACTTTATTTTTAACCCCCGACGCAAACAGAGGGGTGTTATAAGTTTGACGTGTCTGTCTGTCTGTGTGTGTGTGTGAGTCAAGAGAAAGTTGGTGGGGGGAAAATTAGAATGTCAATCCGATTGTTCGGGGCTTTTTGAATTTTTTAATTTAATGTTATTTCGCGTAAAGTTAATTGCCTAGAGGTGACTGTTTTTGGGATTGTTGTTGTTTTTTCTTTTCTATTGCTGCCATTATATATGGTGGGTCTTTTATGGACATTGAGCGTTCAATGCGCGGATCAATCAACTCTGGTAGCAGACAATTGTAGAAAAACTTCGTCAAGGGGGGCAGCATTTTTGTTTTCCAAAATTGTTCATCTCTTTCTATGTATTCTACTTTCATAGGTTGATTTATACCAGTCCACACTGCAAAAACGCAAATATTTTGTTCAGTTACTTCTAATTGAACTTGAATTTGGAAGTAGTAGTTATGACTTTTGTCAACTATGGATAATTTATTTTTGTTGTTGTTTCCAAAACGTAATTTTTTTTTTAATGGCATTTTCAGTGTTCATATCTTTGGCACCAAGGGGACATTTTACCTCCACAACACCTGTTCTCCCTTTGTTATCCTTAAAAATACCATCAGGAGTAGCTGCCAAAAAACAGTATGTCTTGTGAACAAAAAGTCCACATTTTGATATTTTTATATTTTCTTGATAGGCAAGCTGCTGTAATGCTTTTTCTTCATTTTCTTTTCCATATGCAATGGATGGTACATGGGATAAGTCTCTAGTCACCAAGATCTTTTGTCTCTGGACTCTTTGCAGAACTTTCAGGTTCGTTCTTTCGATCACTGAAACGAAAAGTATTAGAATTATGTGACTTAATATGTATTTGCGTATATATTTTAATAAAATAGATAACAGTAAATAAATACCATGGCAATACATCATTTTCTGGGCAAGTATTGGTAATATTTGACATCGTTTGACGTGTAGTGGTGGTAGTGGAGCTGAAATAATAATGGTCACGTAAATCAATAACGGCAATTCCAATAAAATGTAATAGTACTATTTAAATGAATCCAAAACGAGGTGCAGTGACTGATTATCAAATCTAGAGTGAAAAAACTTGGCTAAATATTAAAAAAAGGTACTACAGTAAACAATAAGTAACTGATTTTTTTTACTTTAACCGATTCATCAGCATGCAAAAATCTAATCTTAACGTCTGTAATCTTGACTATTATTTGTATGTAAATTTTTTCTATCAATTATTGCTATTTTCTAAAATCACAAATACAAGTCCGGACTAGAAAATAACACGTGCACGCATTTGCGCTAATTGCAGAAGCATGGTACATTTCCCGCAATACATGGCTAAATTATAGCTATTTTTTTTTAAGTGGACTACTTTTTTTACTATTACACTTGCAGTGTATGTGGTACCCATAATTAATAGATCAAACAATACCTCAAATTATAAGTAGGTACTTGTTTATTTTAACAACAATTATTGTTAAGTAGTGTTAAACATACCTTATTAGTCTGTTCCTTTTCATAACTTCAACTCTAGTCCTATTTTTCTTTTTACTGACACAAGGATATTTCTTCTTTTTTCCATTCATTTTTTTCGGTTATTTCTTTCGGTAATAAAATTTATAACATTTAGAAGTCAAATTTAATTACACTAATACTAATAAACACACCAGAAGCAAAACGTTTACAAAATGTAATTCACCAATTATAAAAGTCAATTATTTTTAAAAATGAATAGTTAATAAATTTTAAGTAGAGCAACTTCAAGTTCAATTCAAACTACGCCATAAGAGCTGCGCGAGCGAAAGAGAGTAACTGTGCGAGCGAGAGGTAAATTAACATGGAGCTACACAACACACGTCCGGACGCCGAGAAATCTCAGCGAAACTGAGGGAAATATTATACCGATTAAACGTCTTTAGTTTATAAAAGGCATATCAGTTACAGCTGGTAAAAAGTACCTAAACATGTTTTTTTTTTAACAAGTTTTTTTTCATTGACTTGAAAATAGTTAATTATGATGTGGTTAGAAGTACGACTTTGCTACACTTTTTCTATTAATAGAAAAAAAATGTAAAGTCAATGGTAAAATGCACGAAATTACAACTTTATAAATCCGTCAAATAAGAAATTAATAGCATTTCTAAAAAAAATGATCAGGTAAGATTATTCTCGACAATATCGGGATAAATGTTATTTGGATATTTTTCTTGATTTCATTATAGTTTTTGAGAAGCAAGGGCTTCAATAAGACCCTTTGCGCGTGTTACCTAAACATAGGCATGTTTAGTGCCTAATAATGGTATTAATTTAAACACCAAAATGAAATTAAAAATATGTATCGGGAATCTGAAATCCTATACTTTTAACAAGTGTAAAATGTTTTTCACTGATTGCTCTTTGAATAACTACAAAAAAATACTGGTTTGCTGTAAATTCCGCGAGAACACAAGTCTTGGCCCTTAAGATCAAGCTTTCGGTCGATCGCTTTCAAAGCTACTTTAGTCTATGTATGCTTCATCATGCACCACACACACACACACGCACGCATACATTTACACAGTCAATCGTTTACACACGAATATACATCACACTATCTATAACGTATTACACACCATCACAAACACTCTCAATGGTAAGATATTTACATTTTATTGTCACTTTAACTACCTTAACTTTTTTAAGTTTTTATAGTGAAATTTCATGTGCTCGTTATTGTACACCCCGTCTAGTCTTTTTTGTATATTTTCCTCTTCATCCTACGTTTGCCTGGAAGAGATCGCTTTTAGCGATAAAGCCGCCATTTGTGGCATTAGTTTTAATTATTTGTTTTTCCGTTTTGTATTATGTTTTAATGTGTGTCCAATAAAGCATCAATCTATCTATCTATCTATCTACCTATATTAAGAGTTTAACTAGTTACGGTATAATCTTGGGTAGCAGTTGTTTAAGATTAGAAGTTGGTTTGGTATAGAAAATGTTGTATTTAATCAGTAGATAATAGAGTACATTGACACATTATGTTGATTCTTGATTTTGTGTATAGATGGTGTAAACTTAACTTATTAACATAGCTTATAGGTTGTAGTGGTTAGATTGTTGATGTGTAGTATTTTAATAATCTGCGTAAATGTCCTTTAAATGTTTACCGAGTAAATACGATTAAAAAAGTACATATGTATGTACATACTTCATAATGTGAATTATATTCCAACTATTTAAAAGTCTTTTAATAGTTATTTGTTATACAAGAGTGCAAAGTTGCTTTTTAACCGCGTGCTCAATTTTGATGACCGAGCAAGCGAAGGATTCTAAAATTGAATCACGAGCGCAGCGAGTGATTCTTAATTAGAATCCTGAGCGTTAGCGAGGGAATCAAAAGAGCACGAGGTGAAAAATCTTTGCACTCGAGTGCAACACGTAACTTTTCATTCCACCTCAGCTAGGAAATGACTAAATGCAAAACGCGTGATTGTTGAGGGAGAAAGCTCATTTGCGCATTATTAACAGTTTCAGTCAATTCTGTTGGCGTCAAACAAACTTCCTCGTCGCTAGAATCACTCAATTTAGTATTTTCACTGGTTTTTAAGTTTCTTGTTTTTAATATAAGGTTTAACAATGACGTGAAAATATGCCGCGTAAAGAACCGCGTACAAAGCAAATTGAAAAAAGAACACCAAGAAGGTTCCGAGTCTGAGTTTTTAACAAATTTAAAAAAAAAATGTATGATATATTCGGCACCATAGAGGTAGCAGTAAATAGGTTTAATGATTTTTTTAATTCAAAAAATTGTAACTCACGATGTTCTAAATTCAATTTACTTTATCCTCTAGAGAATAAAAACGGCTTTTGCACTCAGATATTGAAGAGCAAAAATACTGTTTCCGAGATGGTGGGATGAAAATGTGGTTTATCTCATTATTACTTAACATTAAATCATGTACATATTCGATGATGTGACATTATATTTTTTTGTCTATATAACTTATGAATAGGTACGTTATGAACTCTTATGATCTACTAAGGTTTAGAGTTAGTTTAACTACGACATTTTTCAGTGTACACACGCTACGTGTTTATTAATGAGTAATTGTTTTGTAAGCTATTTTACGTATGTCATCATAGAATATGAATACAACGAACAAAGTATTTCAAGTATAATTAAATTGATTTCAGCAAAGTATATAATATCTCAGAAGTCCGGGAACACTCTACTAAGCATCGATGGATATACGTTCTGCATCCAGTCCAGGGCGGTAGACACCAAGAAGATCAGATGGGTCTGCTCTACGCATAACCATAAAAAATGCCGCGCAAATGCACATACGGTCAATGACATGATTGTGAGGATAAATAATGTGCATAACCACTTGCGATGAAATAAGTATATTATTCCACGAGCAAGCAGCTACATATGTACGTACTCGTTTTGCAAACAATTTATGCAAAATACTTACAATTGGAATCTGTATTTAGTCGTGACAGCCTAGTTAGCAAAGCTGTGGTCGAAGCAAGAACAAGCCTGTACATTAAAAAGAAACATTACAACTGCATAGTCTTGTAAGTGAATTAATGCTAATTGTCTAGTATATAAACTTTGTATAATTGTCCTTAGAAACAAATTCTCATTAGGTAATTATATTATTATGTTACATAAGACGATTCTATGATCTGCTATGAAATATTCAGCGAATGTTTAGCTATTGCTAATAAATCAATTGTCTGTATTCGAATCTTTGTTTATTTGTGACCTTCTTCAATATAACAATTATTCCCATAAAAGCTAACAAAACTTCATTTTTAACCAATTTGTGGAGAGAAGTTTCTCAAATACTATGTACCTGTGAATATATATTATACTTCGGGTCAACCGAAGACGATTATATTGTTTACTCAGCAGCAGTCCGTGGAACTGTGCTGCCACTGTCACACATTTAGAACAATACAAACAATTTTTTTTAGCAATATAATAGTTTTTTTTTCTTATTTCAGCACATTTTTCTCTATCAAGACGAGGAAAGAAGCTTATGTGGATCGATGGCAAATCATTTAGATTTAAATCGAAATGTGGTCCTGGAGCAAGATGGGTCTGCTCTACACATAATGGTAACAACTGTAAGGCTGCGATTAAAGAGATTGATAATACAGTTGTTAAAATTATCAGCGACCATAACTACTAAACCATAATGATTAAATTTTTGCTCCCATGAATTTAGTCGGTGTGAGTTCGTTTGTTTACTATATTCAAGTATCTGTAATTGTTGTTAACGTGAAATTTTAGTTCTTAGCTTAGTCGAGTTTTTTTATGAGGGATAGTTTTGCATTTGGCTACAGCCTAGTACTGCAGCGTAGGGTGTTACACGCTCACCTAGAACGTACTTATTTACTTTAGATTTGAAGAACCCTTTATTGCATTTATTTTTATGTAATAAAATCATCGAAACACTCTTTTTGTACAATCTATGAATTTACAAACCTCAAATATAAACCTTGATACTTACATAATCCCTAAATAGAAACCAATACATTGGTACTTACATCTGTGTACTAGGATAGTCTTTATATGACATTTTATAAGTTGATAATATTTTCTTAATATATTGTACTAACGTTTTAATGATATATTGTAAAATTAACTAATAAATGTTTATTTCAGTGTCATACGTCATGTCGGCGCGTGGTAATCCGTTAGCGTACATCGATGGATACACGTTTACTATGCAAACATCGAAGGGTGTCAAAAAACGATGGGGTTGTTCCACACATGTAACTAAGAAATGCACAGCCAGTATCACTACGATAGAGGACGTCGCCGTCAAAGTTAATAACAAACATAATCACGCTCCTAAATATATGAGATGATACATACAAAAAAAAACTGTTGTGCCAGGCGTGATGAATCTTATGTCAAATATATGCGCAAAGTTTTCTCACTAACTATAAAACCAGTGTAAGTATACGTAAGGGTGGGTTTTTAGAAACATTCATTTTGTTTGAAATCTAGCAATTAGGAGGACACATATAATATTTTTTTTTTTAAATCTTTTACAACAATTGGTATGATATCTCGGCGGACGATGCATCCTAATTGACGAGATTTAAATAAATTTATTGTTAAGTTATTATTAGTATTCTCATACATCCGATATCTATAGTTTGTTTGAAATGTAATTTTATATTGTGAACAATTATTTTTCAATTTATCTAACTAGCTTAAAGTTTCATAGTGGCTACCAGATTTGTTTCCAAGAACAAATTTAAATAAAGTCAGCTAAATTCCGTTTGTAATAATATTGTTTTGATTGTATTGTTATTTTATCCACATGCATATCAATTTGACATACAGCTACATACAACGACCTAAATAAAATGTTTCAAATAAAGCAATTTTTTTAATACATTTCCACGCTATTTCATTTGTTGAATTTCAAATTTTCAGCCTATAGTTAACAACGCGTAGAAGTTGATTGGTTTGGAGATCGTCTTTCTAAAACATGATGATTACAGTTCTTTTTTTACAAATTTCTGACTAAACTTTAAGTTATTTTTGCAGTGGTCTGTAAATTACTGTCTTAATTATTATTTCAGTGTCATATGTAAGGTCGATACGTGGTAACCCGCTGATCTGCGTCGACGGATTCACCTTCACTTTACTAAGATCAAGCGGCAACAAGAAGCGGTGGGCGTGCTCCACTCATGTCAATAAGAAATGCTCTGCAAAGATACTGATGATAGACGATGTCATCTGTATATTAGATAATAATCATAATCATCCTAAGAAGTTGAACAATTGCTATAAATGGTTTGTACAAGACAACATTCAATGGATATAGACAGCTCTCAGTTGAAAGTGATTCTCCCTAGGGATGAAAAGTATTACTTTCAACCCGCTCCTCAGGCTACTTCAGACCTACTTTCAGAGTATGAGTAATGAAATAGTACATTTCATACGTATCAGTGTTAATGAGGAATCAGGACATTTTTGTATGAGGTCTCAATTTTCACAGTTTCATTAAACGTTAAGACTTCGTTATAATTATCAAACTAATTATGCATAAGTATTGTAAGCATATCATTTTATGACTGACAATGTATAAAACTCACCTACTTTATAATGTGAATAAATGTAATATTTCTTACATTTTTTCTTATGATATATATGCATATAAAAAATAAACACAAATTTCGTTTATTGCTCGAAAAATATATATAATATGTAATGTTATTATTTCCAGATCTATGTATTGGTGATGTGTTGTCTGACGTGTACATAACAAAGACTGGTAAAGGTCACAGGCGACTCATCAGCGCCGGCTACGAGTACAATGTTGCTGAGAGATATAAGAATGGCTCGATCCGCTGGCGATGTGCGAAAAGAAGTATTCGTTGTACAGGAACCGTTGTAGAAAGATAACAAAACATATTCATTATAAAACGACTTCATAACAACTATTGCATCCCAGACTTCACTAAAGTAGAACTCGATGAACAGTTGAGAATTTGCGTAAACCGAGCACTCACTGATAGGCGAGTCCCGACAACCACTTTGTACTATGATTTCCTCAAAGCTCTGAAAGCTAAAGGAGACAATCACATTGAAGCTGCTTTAAGCCTAGCTTCTTTCAGGGACTTAATAAACAGGTCGCGAAAGAAGCTAGGTGGCGGTTTTATAAATAAAGAATCTGTTGCTTAAATAATATTAGAGGGTCTTGAAAATGATCCATAATAGTAATAATTTATTTAATCGTACCATTTTTACCGAAAAAAGTTTAATATACTTTTAGTTTGGTGAAATACGGCAATGAAAACGTCACTTGTATGGTGCGTCTGTACTGTCAATATGTACCAATCCAGGAACCAAACGAGTGTTGAATATTGAATAGGATTCTTTCCTTCTAATTGTCATCTGTAAAATAAAACATCGTTTATCGTTGTCGTTTTAAATTTTGACGTAGTTTTAGTTAGTTAAATGGATGGAAATTTTTACAATTTGAAACATAAACTATGTTTCAATTTCATAAAATGTTGAGATTAGTTATTTCTCATTTCTTGTTTAAACCACTGTTTGTACTAAAATACTAGTAAACATTGAGAGAGTGGTGACATTTACATGCTGAGTTGTGGAAAAGTTTTAAACAATTGTAATACAAGAGAACTTTTATAAAATAGTGTTTATTCAGTAAAACTAATATAAATATCTTTAATTGTATGATACTGTCAATAATTTAAATAGGATAACGACATTCTGACGACAGAAAGTTTTCTTTCGAATATAGATCCGCCAATCAAATACACCTAAATCGACATAAGCCAGTTCTGTTGCAGTGCTTTGTCATTTCGGTAATAACCGTCAGATATTAACAGACTATTTTATTTTCAGTTTTGTTCAAACGCTCCCGTCGTGGTAAACTACTGCTCTGCGTGGATGGCTTCTCTTTCAACCTCAAGCACAGTCACAACAATAAAAAGCGCTGGGTCTGCTCCACACATAATACCAAGCACTGCAAAGCTGTGGTCCTCATGTTAGACGACATTATACAATTCATTAACAATGAACATAATCATGGTACGCAAGATTCGAACAAGATTTCGAGTTTACAAGACGTTATATTTCCTATTACACAAAATATACAATAGGATTACTATGCCGTATTACATATATAGGTACAAATAGGTAGGTATATATCATACATAAACATACCTATGTAATACATACATGGTGTCGCTGTTTTGCGAGCAAAGTTTTATAATCGAATTATGTAGATTGGCAGTAATGGAACAACTAATTTATGTACAGGAACATGGAAGGGACAAAACACATCACAGACGGCGACACTAACAAAGTCTAAATAATAACACTTATATACACAGATACTTATCAACAAAAAAAATACGAAACATTCGGATAAATAAAACATTCCTTACTACTGAAAAAAAAAATACAATGGTTTTTCGATAAAAATAAAGTACCTACACATGATTTCTATTTTAAATACTTACTATTTTTTTCATTATAACTATGTAGGTACTAAAACTCAACTTCGAATATTGCACTTGAAACTACATACTATGATTACTAAAATAACTACGTTGTTTCAAATACTGGTGTGTTTCTCTTTATAATGCTCGTGTGTGGTATTCTAATAAAATTACATTCATGTAATCGATGTTTGAAAATACACCCAATAATATATTATTTTTATAAGAAAATTGTTTGGGTTTGTCTTTATTTCATCCTTAAATACTTGTGGGTAGTCATCCTTTTCGATCCGTACCATTGAAGTAGATTTATTGACTTACAAATGGTATAGCATCGAAGAACCTATCTTTTTACCCTATTAAGTATCTTGTTCAATTTTATTCATTTCAGATAGCATTCTTTTCCATACTAAGCATTCTAAGAAACCATTTCATAGACTTTTCAAAATGGACGGTCCTGTTAAAAAATTAAGACGAAGATGCAAACAGTGTTATAAGGATAACAAAATAAATTATAGCGTGTTTTATGCTACGCGAAAAACGAAGAAAGTGGCGACGTTTTGCATAGATTGTCCTAATAAACCAAGTTTGTGTTTGAATTGTTTTGATAAAATACATAGGTAATTAAGTGTTTACTGGTTTTCATTCTACAGATTTTTTCTGTTGATTACTTTAAAATAAATTTCTGCACAGGCGTACTTGACTTTAGAGTCACTTGTGGGGGTGTCGTTTCAGATAAAAAGCTGTTCATGTGCCTGATGCATAATAATAGAAGCTATGTATTACCACATCACCTTTCATATCACCCTGTTGCAGTGACATACATGACATCGCAGAATGGCAGACGCCTACTCTGCATCGATGGATTCACATACTACTGTCATTATAATAACGGAAACAACCAGCGCTGGGCGTGTTCCACGACTTCATCTAGAAGATGTTGTGCTTCTTTAATAATCTCTAATGACATAATTGTCAAAATTAATAACAATCACAACCACCCGACTCGTTATTAATAGGTGTGAATATTATATTTATTTGCAAATTGTAGAAAATAATCTCTGGATCCCTCAGAAGTTGTTAATTTAGTTTCATTCGAAGAACACGTGAACTTGTTCTTATTTTTTTTAATGAGATAGGCTCACGCTTTTCTACAGCTTGCCTGATGTTAAGCAACGTGGTAATTTACGATCTTACGCCTACCAACAAGGAACCGGTTTACTCGAACCATTGTTACTGTTTGTTACTTGAACCATTTATGTCCGTTTTATGTATAAGATAGACTGCAAGTCCCCCTCACAAGTCATATGAATACCTTATTTATTTAGATTTAAAAAAACGAAATATTTTTAATGCCGGTATGCTGGGCTGAGCACATCTTTACCTTTAGGATTTTCTAAGTGTTAGAAGTTAGTATGTTGTTTTTCTTTTATTAATGGCGTTGTTATCAAAATCTGTCGTTATATATATAATTACATAAAATTCTAAGTATTATAGTTCCCGTAAGGCATGATTTAATTTAGTTGTATTAACCGGCTAGCACTTACGTCAAACGAGGCGGCCAACCGGGACGCGCGTGCTGACTCGTCCTCCTGATGATGGAAACCTCAGATTTCCGAAACTTGTCGAGCTAATTTTTCGACGTAATTTTTGACGTAAGTGCTAGCCGGTTAATACAACTAAATTAAATTCTAAGTAGTTTTTCAATTTATTGTATTTCAGTTACGTTCACGAAATCAAGGAGAGGAAATTCGCAAATATGTGTCGAAGGCTACTCATTCTGCATTGAAAGAAGAACAGCCCTCAAAGAATTCTGGCGATGTTCTACACATAACGGTAGGGGATGCAAGGCTCGCCTTTGCATTGTACAAGGGACCATCTTATATATTAGAAACAAGCACAATCATTAATATTTATTGTTAAGATGCGGCGCAAGCTAATTTTCCTACAAAATTTTGTTATTATTTATTTTTAAGTAACATAGCAAAACATGCGGTAATTAAAAAAGTAGTTTATGCAACTGTCATATAATGATGGGTATTAAAACACGAGTGTGAGTTTATGAAACAAGCGCAGCTTCAAAGTCTTGAACACCGTCGCAAAGTCGCCAGTTTGTCGGTTTTCTATCGGTTGCATTTCGGAGAGTGTGCCGCGGAATTGCACGGACTAATTCCGCCCGCGCCCTTCTTTCACCGGGCGAGTAGAGGTACGGCAGGACGACACCGGTTTATGGTGGAAGTTCCTAAGACCCGCACGAAACGGTACGCTTCCACCTTTATTGTTCGTACCGCTAGGTTGTGGAACTCCCTGCCTGGCTCTCTGTTCCCCACGCACTATAATCCAGCGATCTTCAAAGCGAGAGTGAATCGGTTCTTATCTGGTAAGCACGCTCCATCTTAGGCCATAGCCTTACTTGCTATCAGGTAAACTATGGTCAAGTGCAAACCCGTTCAAGTTATAAAAAAAAAAAAAGCGAGTTTCATAATAGTAACGAGTGTTTTAATACCCGTGTTATATGCAGTTGCATACACTACTTTATCCTCACTAATGCATTGATAATTTAATAAATTAAATTCAAGCCTACGTGTATTGTCACAGTGATTTTGCCGCCATTAAAATCTAACCAATGAGAGCGCAGCTGCGCGCATCAATAAAACGCGACCAACCTGATTGGCCCTGCAATCAGGTTGGTCGCGTTTTATTGATGTTATAATGAGATATTACGATATCGATGTGGATATTATACCATCATGTGCAATTGCTTAAATTGAGTGTTTTGTTGTCTGCGCTATAACAGTAGTAAATTATAAGTCAAGTATTGGAAACATAAGTAGAATGTTACAACATTAGTGTAGATAAAAATACTTATTAAAAGAAAGTCTTTCATAACTTTACATTACATTTAAGACAAACTATCGACATACGGATTGATTTAATAATTATCAACTACAGCATTTGACATCCCATTACTGGGTATAGCAAGCACTATTTGCATGATTCAACGTAAAGGAATGTTTCGAGACATTTCACACAGCACTATCTTTCCCCATATTAAGCCAACGCTTGTGGCATGGGCACTATATAATACTTATGAACATATGTTAACATCTTCTGTTTATTTCAGTGATATTCACAAAGAGGTAAACCGATGATATGTGTGAGTGGGTTTCGATTCCGTCTGTTCAGAACAACGGGAGCCGGTGGAGACAAGAAGCGCTGGGTGTGCTCCACACATCACGGGAAGAGATGTCGAGCCGGTGTAACTACTCTGAACAACACTATTGTTAAATTTGATCCGCGACATAATCATCTGTAATTAAGCAATCATTTATGTAAAAGCAAAAGCGGAATTTGTTGGTTTGTATGATCCGCTTTTACACCACAGCGGATGATTGATACCGAGACAATGAGAACGAAACAGCAGAATCAAACATTGTTTAAGTGGCAAAAATAATGCGTTTATACGTATGTACATGTACCAGATACTTAGCGATTTCCTGTTGTTATACTCGTTAGTTCCATGTTCACGAGGAATCCTTACTACCGGGTCGTGTTCCAGCCCCTGAGGGGGCTGGTAGGTAAGTACCTCGTCGGAGCGAACTTCTTTAGAGTGGATGGGCTCCGGGGCACATAGGCCCCAGGAAAATTCAGAGAGGAATCCCTGAAGCTAGTCATTAGATAGAATAATTTAATTTTTGTTACATGATTATTGCATATAATATTATAGGAAATACCTACAATAGAATACAATAGCACTGGACAGAAATAAATGGTAAAAGGGTAGTGAGACCTTTGCCCAATAATGGAGCAATGCAGGCTCTTAATAATAATATTTGTAGTAAAAATCATTCAAAAAGGGCATGCGGATTGATTGATTCATGACATTATTAACCTATCGACCAATTCTACTTGGGGGCTCGGCGCGGGCGGTGCACCGACCAAATCAAAAAATGTGGCAATTCAATTATGTGTAGCAAATGTATAAATCAAGAACTATTCAGTTTGGTATTGTATAATAATAAAGCTGGTCAAGCGCTACATTTAAAAGTGTCATGTTACATAATATTAAAATAACAGCAAAGGTATAATCTTAGGCAAACATCTTGAGCCATGACCTTGAGTGCGCAGTAGACGATTTTTTAAGGTATCGTTGGTGGAAAGAGAGGTGTGCGGGGGCATTCTGTCAGAATGTGTCCCCGTGATTGGCCGATCAGTTGGCCCCTGTTCCCCGCGTTGCTCGCATGTTTCGCGAGCGTCTGACTACACTTGCGTGCAGTGTCAATAGGCTATTCCGAGTTTAGAAGTTTTGTTGCTAAAGTTTGTTTTTTATTGTATTATTGTTACTTTGTTTTAATGTGTTTTACCTACCAAAAACTTTTTTGGACAATGCCGCCAAAACGTTATACAGTTCTGAAGAAAAAAATTAAAATTATTTATTTTGTGACAAGAAATTACATACGTTTTTATGTTTATATTGTTGCGCAACTAGTGGCTTAAACTTGTCTAGTTTTACTTAAATAAACGACTTTACAGAATTTCACTTTATATTTTACAAACACCAACAATGACCAATAAAATATGTCCGGAAGTGTACATGCGCGAACTTACCCCCACTACGTCGACTTTGGCTCAAGATGTTTGCCTATACCTATAAGTAACGTATTCTAGCTATACCTATATAATAAAATTGTATAAACCAGCATAGTTGGATGTATCATATTGTGTTTATTTAGTTTCAGTTACAAGGTCCAGGCAAGGCAAGCTTCTGCTGTTAATCGACGGATATTCGTTTCGAGTTCACACAGATTTAGGGCCGAAGAAGATTTGGGTTTGTTCAACTCGCAGCAATAAGTATTGTAAAGCGCGTCTTACAACAGTAGACGATGTCATCATAAAACTTGCTAATCACCACAACCACGAAGCGGTGTATGGTGTCATAAATATTCCATAGTAAATATTGGTTACTCACTACATTTATTAGTAACTAGCTGTGCCTGCGACTTCGTCCGCGTGGAATAGTTATTTTCGTCATTAATTCTTTGAGTTTTGAACTATTTTCGCAGCGAACGCAACGGAACCCGGGCTCAGAGATGAAAAATTTTCCCCTTTTTTTCCCACATTTTCCATTGTTTCTTAGCTCCTATTAGTTGCAGCGTGATGTTATATATTCTAAAGCCTTCCTCAATAAATAGTCTGTTCAACACAAAAATATTTTTTCAATTCGCACCAGTAGTTCCTGAGATTAGCGCGTTCAAACAAACATTTCAGCTTTATAATATTAGTATAGATTTGATTGACGAACATTAGCTAAGCAGCTGATAACGGTAGGTACTTGTGCGGTTGTTTTATATAAGTACTCATATAGTAAGTGGTACGCCTGGTTGTAAGACGCGGTAAACTAATTCATCGTAGACGAATTCCAGAAAATGCAGGTTCATATCCTGTCGGTAGTAATTGTTTTCACTCATTTCTAAAAAAGTTGGTTTACCAAACTAATAAATTTACTTCAAAAATCCACTGGCTGAGTACGGGATCTATTGAGTTGAAAGCTGCATATTATAAAATAATATTTTCAAACGTTAAACTTTTCACTGAATTTCAAATGGCAACACTGTGGAATGGCAATACTGATTTTAATCAGCATTTTTTCGCTTTCCTAAACATTATTTTATTTTTTTAATTTCAGTTGTGTTCACCAAATCAAGGAAAGGAAAAGTTCTTATTGTTGTTAACGGATACTCATACTCTTGCCAAAGAGAAAATGGCATCAAGCAACGTTGGTACTGCTCTACACATCATTCGAGGAAGTGTTTGGCATCGTTGATAATAATAGATAACGTTATTGTTAAAATGGGCGCAAACCACAATCATGTACCACGCTCAAGTACTCAACATTAAACTATTTATTAATAATACAATAATATTATATAATTTATTTCTCATACATAGGAGCTGATAACACTAAGCATTTTCAATGTGGCTTTTGACGACCAATGTATTAGTTTCGTAATTTTTGAACAGTGTGTTTCACTGCCATAATGTCAGTCCCATATTTAAATATTCTGTCTAATTAAATTTGATGCTAGTTATACATACACTGTCTACAGGCAAACCATTTTACTCGCGGGACGCCCGCGGGGTGAGGTAGGTGGGCGCGGAGGAACTCTCAGACGTTATATATATATATATATATAATTCTGTTTGATTTATAAGTTTAAAAATTGTTTGTATTTTTATTATATCATTTAAAAACGGCTAAACTTTTAAATATAATAAATGATTCTAAAGTTATTTTGTTCCATTTTTAAATAAATAAATATGTTCCAAAAACATTTACATTTATTTTAAATGTAAGTGAAACGAAATGACAAAGTTCATTATATTGTTTTGCATTCGAGTAAGATATTTCGGGATTTATCTCGAGTCATTACGTGTGTACCGCCTCTACCCCCCCACCTACCTCTTACCCCGCGGGCGTCCCGCGAGTTAAATGGCTTGCCTATAGTGTATTATATTCCATTTTGACAGCCGCCATTTCCACACTGAAATGTAATGCGTGCACAAAGAATAAAAGTACGTTATCCATTATCTAGTACCCACGACACATGTGTGTTTGCTTAGTGTAGGGCTAGATGGCGCTGTGTGCAATGTCCCGAAATATTAATTTAATGCTGAATACCTAATTTACAAATTGGTTTACCGACTTATGATACTACACAATCATTTACCTATGTATGTACTTAATCTACAAATGATGTATACTTAGGCTAAGTATTTTTGTGTCAATAAAAATAAATTATTATTAATTATACTGTTTTTCTGGTCTCAGACAACGATCAAAACAAATTGTTCGTTTACTGAAGTATTTGCGCCGGTATTCCAAACATTTATGGTGTTTCTACACCTTAGAATGGTTGTCCACATCCAGAGCGGTGGTCTGCTTACCTACTTTACCCGTATGTTAATTTGTCCATTATAGAATGTCAATTTTGACAGCTGTCATTTCCACAAATTTTCCGTGAATATAGTCATGCTTATGGAGATGTCAAAATATTATGCTTGAAAGGATAATACATAAATATTGCGCAATTCCTTAATTAAAGGTTTTAAATTGTTAATTAAACTTTCAGTTACATACAAGATGTCAAGAACAGGCAGAAAACTTATGTGTATTGATGGATACACGTACTTCTTACTCAAAACTGTTGGGTTTAAAGAACGCTGGGCCTGTTCCACACATCGAGGAAGGAAATGTCGTGCTAATATTACTGTAATCGAATCTGAAATAGTTCAAATAAACAATGTTCATAACCACTAAACCGGCATAATATGATTATTAAAAATGGTGTGATAAACCTGAAATAAAGAACTTTTATCCATTATTATTTATTTATGTAATGCATGCCATTTTATGGTCTGTTTCTTTAGCTTTCATACTGCAACGGCGAAATGAATCTTACTCGTAGTTTTGCTGGATATCAATATGTAACTAAGACGGTTTTCACTCACATGTAATTCGCCTGTAATAAAAATGTGTCACGAAAATTTTAATGGTAAAGTTTCTGTTTGAACAGAATTGTAGTTTGTAAAAATTCCGATAGATGTCGCTGTAGAGTCTTAAAACGCGCAAACTCGCCGCTTGCCATTTCAGGTGTTAGAAAACGTTAAATGATAACTTTTCTTGCTTGGGTGTCGAAACCAAGGAAGTGGAGTCACGGTAATAATGTCATACAGTATTGTAACTCGGCCGTGTCCTTGAAATAAGTGCCTACGCGCGGTACGTAAACATGAGATAGGGCTGTCGCTGTCGCCCACCTACAGCGTATTAATTGCATCTGGCTACTTTGAGTTTCTATCTAGTTTTGAGATTGTAAATTTATTACTTTTTATTTATTTACCTATTAGCACAGATACTTAGTAACAATATAAAATATTAATATTACCTAAATAAAATACTTTGTGAATTGAATAGAAAGTTTTCAATAAAAATGCAAGTTGTTTTTTTGATTGATAGATTTATTTAAAAAACTATGATTATGTATGTGACTATAACAAATCAATCTTATAAATTTGCGAACGAAAAATATTTGAATATATTTAAATGAAGTTCGGGATATTTTCTCCAGTTTTTCTATATGTTCCACGAAATCATCGCCGGGTACAATTAAAAAAGTTAACGAAAAAAAAAGTGTACGAGATTCTTGTTAATCTTGAATCTCGTCCTGACCCTCTAAATCTCGTAACGGTACGAGATTTCTCGTACGTCTGGCAGCCCTAACCTGCCGCGCGCATGCCACGACCCGAGCGCGTAGGTATAGCTCGCGCGTCGCCCGTTTATATGAAGTTGGAATACTGTATGATTCTATTACCGTGGTGAAGTGATGCGATGTGAATGAATGGACAGGACCCTGGACTGGACAGTACATAAAGGACATTGAAAATGAAAATAGTAAGTAGGTAGAGTGCAAAAAAGTGAATAATATGGAGTGGATATTTGAGATGGCATGGACTTTGGACTCTCAAACACTGGAATAATTTCGTCCTAGTTTCATTAAGAGTGTTAGGACAATATTATAAACAACAAGTGTTGTGACTTGTGACTCACAACACTTGTTGTTTATTGTCCTAACACTCTTAATGAATAAATAATACTACTACAAATTGAAGTAGTATTATTTATTCAGATTCTATGTTGGATATGATAACAGTATTAATTTAAGGTCCTGAAAATAACAGAATATTATTAAGTGAAACTACGCGTGAGAACAGGAAAAAAACAGATTATTGAACATGTTTGAGTTATTATTTCACAAGACATCTAAATATATAAAACTCAAAGGTGACTGACTGACTGACTGATATAGTGATCTATCAACGCACAGCCCAAACCACTGGACGGATCGGACTGAAGTTTGGCGTGCAAGTAGATGTTATGACGTAGGCATCCGCTAAGAAAGGATTTTCGGAAAAGCCGCTATTAAAGGGGTGAAATAGGGAATTGAAGTTTTACTTCTTAATGCGAGCGAAGCCGCGAGCACCCACTAGTTTTATATTTGCAATAAGTGTAACTGTGCTGTACTTCCAATAATGTAATGCAGCGTTATTATTTATCGATACGAGCACAGGTTACAGTCGAGTCCTACTTGAGTACTATAGACACTCCGAGCTTTAAAGACAACCTCGACATATTCATTAGCATAAATATGATATATTGTTATGAAGGCAAGGTTATAAGATTTTACAGAAATATTTTGTGAGGTAGTGAGTGTTTGGAGAAAAACAAAATATATATAATTTTAATGCATAAATGTGCTTTAACTGCTTATGAAAATTAATCAATGTTATTTATTTTTAGTTACTTACAAGAGATCGAAACGAGGAAAAACGCTCCTATGTTTGGATGGGTACACATATTATTTGTACAGAACTTTAGGACTTAGAGAACGGTGGATATGTTCCACACATCATACGAAGAAACGCCGGGCGGTTATAAGTATTGTCAGCTCGATGATTATTAAAATAAATGCCCAACACAACCACTAAAACAATATAAAATTATGGTTTAATGTGTGAAGAGTGAAGAGCCTGTTCTCCACTATACAAGTTCCTTCTCCTTAAATCGCATCCCTCATCATGTCTGAGGATCGTGACCAGCACCTTCTCCTTGATTACATCTTTCCACTTCCTTCTGCTGTCGGCAACATGCAAAGCAAGTTCAAGGTGGAAAAATTAAAGCACAATTTGTTTTCTTAAATTGTACCTATGTTATGTTTGAAGCAATTTATTTATTTGTTTTAAGAATATGTAAATTTAATGTTTTACAGAATTGAGAATCTATAAATTGCGATTGCAACTAAAGTAATATTGGTAACAGTATCTATAGATAAACAATAAAATTATAAACAAAAAACATATATATTATGTTTTTCTTTTGACTATTGCATGTGTTACCATTACTTTTAAAGTATTTTTAAATTTATTTTGTTTATGAACTAAATGTGTGCCGGTCAATATTCAGTTGCGATTAGAACCCACCGGCGCGCGGCGTGGACAGTCTTAGGGTGGGTGACCAAAAATCCAATGTATTTTTATTGTTGTATGTATATTTTGTTTGCGTACTTCATTGGGTCGGACGATTTATTAAATTATAGTTCTTATTAGTTTGTTAAGCATTTAGGACGGTCGGATTGTATACAGAAGAAATTAAACGTCTAGCACTTAGTTTACCAATTGAATTTATTTGTCTGTTACAGACAAGGAGATGATATTCCTGAACGAAGATATTCAGCAAAAGGCGTATTTTAGAGTAACTAAGAAATCGACACGTCAATGTCAAGTAAAGTCAAGATGTAAAAAAAAACCGTAGCTGTGACATATGTAATGTTTGTGAGAAATTGGTGTGTGGTCGATGCGTGAAACTTGTGTATAAGAAAAATTAATAATTAGTTAAGTAACTAATTTGGCACATTTATAACAAACATGTTATAAATGTGCCAAATTAGTTACTTAACCAGTTACCAATATAATTCACCGGTACTAATATTAAGACCTTTGTTTTCTACATGTATATGGTGCATTATAATGGCGGACTATCGCTTGATTCCAACTCTACACCAATGTTTTTATTCAAGATGAGCATTTGGCTTAGCCATGAAGGAAAACATCGTAATGAAGACACGTGTAGACCATGGTGTTTTCAAGGACCTGTTATCATAGTAACTAGTGTTATCATAGTAGCTTCCTCAACAAGTTAATAACTATGAATTAACTCTCCTTTAATGATTTAATCTCGCGGAGGAAGCACTACCCTCAGTGATGAGTAATACAATGTAAGTATGAATTCTGAGTAAAAACATATATTTTATTTCAGTAACATACAGAACATCGCACCGGGGCAAAACACTTATTTGTATCGATGGATTTCCATTTTATTTGGCCCGAGAAATCAAAGGAAGGCAACGATGGGTGTGCTCTACACACCACAAGAAAAAATGTACCGCTGCCTTGACGGTAGTTGACAATGTTATCGTGGTGATCAAGAATTATCATAATCATGAACTATCTGGGAATTGATAACTGTGACTTAGTGTTTTGGTGTGTTAATAACTCGTAATATGACGTAAAATGAAAATAAATTAATAAAATAACAAGGTAAATGTTAGTAACAGTTTTTTTGTATTACATTGTGTTAGGTCCTGCACTAGGAATACCTGTACCGCAGCCACCTACTATAGCCCTTCACTCGTACATACAATAACATCTTTGACGGTGCGATTCTTATCTAAAATTATAGTGTAATTAAGTCTACATTTTAAGGGAGAAATTACAGCATATGGCACAAGAAAAGAAATATATATTTTTTAATAAATGGTAACTAAAATGAGAATTAAAGGTTCATAATATGTTGTATTTGTTATTTATTTACGCAAGAAAAATATTACGTTAATTTAAAAAAAATCTTAAAATGTGCATGGTTCTTGTTATGGCGCACACATGCAATGCCCCGGAATATTTATTTATTTATTATTTAGATTTATCAATTCATTTTGTACTTTCAGTTTCATTTAAGACATCAAAACGAGGTAGGCAGTTGCTATGTATAGACGGATAGGTACTCGTTCTGTCAAAAAACGTATGGATTCAAACAAAGGTGGGTTTGTTCTACGGATAACTCAAAAAAATGTCGAGCTAATGCAGTATTAGTTGCGAATGAAATTGTTAAAGTTAATAATGAACAAAACTTAACTAAATTGCTAAATTGAGTAGATACTTTAAATTATGCACTAGTCTTTTTTAAAGTTAACTGTCAGTATAAAAATAAAATCCAATTGGTAATTAAATATATTACTATTGCTGTGGCGTAGTCTTATATGAAGAGTAAACGAGGTCGCGATATGAAATGAAATAAAATAAAATAATTGAATAATAAATAATGTGTGTTGATGTATTTTGTAATTAAAACTTTAATAAAAATAAAATAAAACAAAGTGTGTTGTTGTACGTTACCTGTATGCAATTAATAATTATTAAACTTTATGATTCGACTGAATGGTACCAGTTCTCTCTTTTGTATTCCAGTTTCATTCAAGACATCTAAGAGAGGAAAACAATTACTAATGATCGACGGATACTCGTTTTACCAAAAAACGTCTGGATTGAAACAAAGATGGATGTGTTCTACGCATAACAAATGTGGAGCCATTGTAATATTAATAGGGAATGAGATTGTTAAAATTAATAATGAGCATAACCATTAACGAACGTGATGTAAGCTTTTTAGTCTAGATTCCTTTGGCTTACAAATAAAAAATACATATTAATGTTAGTAACACCAAAAGTTTCACGTCACATAATATTCCTGTCACAAAAAAGTTTTAATATACATATAGGTACGTTATTGATTGATCGTAAAAATGTCAAAACTGTAAATGTTAATAATATACATGTGATTATTGTAACATCTAGTGGTAATATATGAAGATACAACACATAAATGTAGTTATATATTTTTATTAATTATTGTTTTTTTTTTTACGATTCAGTGACCACACATCTACTTATTCCGTATTTTCAGTTGCAATAAAGACATCTCAAAGAGGAAAGCAGTTACTTTGTATCGACGGATACACGTTTTGCCAAAGAACGTTTGGATTGAAACAAAGATGGATTTGCTCAACACATAAAAATAAAAAATGTAAAGCCAGTGTCATATTAGTTGGAGATGAAATTGTCAAAATTAACAATGAGCATAATCATTAAAACAATATGATTTGTCCTTTTTATTTATTTTTCTTTTAATTAGGTTTAGTATATTATTACTTTTTTATCTTTAAGGGTTTAGGTATAACTTACACTTACACCCAAAAAACAGCAAAACGGAATACGACCCGTGGTCCAACTGCCTGAATCTACTAGGAGAACGATCGGGAATTGCAATTCCTGTTCGTCCTGCTACACTGCACTAGAGATTGATACTAGTGTCCATTCAGCAAATATAACTCTCGCCTATAACACTTTATGGTCGTATAGCGTTCTAAAATAATGTTTCAAATCAGTTCAGTGTACTCTGTGTGTTTATTTAGTTGGTAAGTTCGTTATCGGACTTGTAAATACGAATTATACTCCATATTTTCAGTTACAATCAAGTCATCTCAAAAAGGGAAACAGTTACTTTGTGTCGACGGACATTCGTTCCGCCAAAAGACGTTTGGGTTGAAACAAAGATGGGTGTGTTCTACACATCACAACAGAAGCTGTAGAGCCTGTGTAATAGTCATCGGAGATGATATTGTTAAAGTTAATAATAAGCATAACCATTAAAAAAATATGATTTGTGTATTTTATTTACTTTACTTTTGCTTAAGTTTAGTGTCAATTCAATTTTAAAATTTATTTATTATCATAAGACTCAACTGAAATAAAATTGTCAGTGTACGTACATACGTATATACGCTTAGTGTAGTTTAGTGTTTTTATAAGTGTTTAGTTACCATACACCCAAATAACAGCAAAACGGAGTATGACTCGTGGTCCGACTGCCTGGATCTACTGCTGCACAATAAAAATATCGACCAATTTTACCGCGTCTATTTAGCTAGGCTACATACTAAGTACAGATATAATTCTATTGCCAGTAATTCTTTAAGGTCGGGTACCTATCGTTCTTAAATAATGTTTCAAATTGGTTTATGTAATTTCAGAGATTCGTATACAAAACTACACGTAACTAGTTAAGAAATGTATAAGTTTTTTCTACATTCAACAATAAATAACAAATTATATATAGATGATTATTTATTAATTGTACTCCGTATTTTCAGTTGTATGCAAGACATCTCGAAGAGGAAAGCAGTTACTTTGTATCGGCGGGTACTCGTTTTGTCAAAAAACATTTGGATTAAAACAAACATGGCATTGCTCTACACATAAAAATAAGAAATGTAGAGCCAGTTTAATATTAATCGGAGATGAATGTGTTAGAATTAATAATAAGCATAACCATTAAAAGAACATGATTTGTGAATTTTACTTTTTATTTACCTTTGAGCTTGTGAGTTTAAGAGGATTCTTTTATATATGATATATACCCAATATATAGTATATACACCCAAAACCAACACCCTTCGTATTTTCAGTTGCATTCAAGACATCTCGAAAAGGAAAACAGTTACTTTGAATCGACGGATACTCGTTTCGTCAAAAGACGTTCGGATTGAAACAAATATGGGATTGTTCAACACATAACAACAGAAAATGTGGAGCCAAAGTAATATCAATTGGAGATGAAATTGTTAAAATTAATAATGAACACAACCATTAAATAAACATTTATCCTCCATCTTCTTTAGTTTTAGTTTGGTGTTATTTTGTGATAACTGAAGGTTCAGTTAGGATACACCCGCAAAACCAATATTCTCCGTATTATATTTTCAGTTGGCTTCAAAACATCTCGGAGAGGAAAACAGTTGCTATGTATCGACGGATACTCGTTTTGTCAAAAAACGTCTGGATTGAAGCAAAGGTGGGTTTGTTCTACGCATAATCATAAAAAATGTGGAGCCTGTATAATAATATCTCATAATGAAATTGTTAGAATTAATAATGAGCATAACCATTAAAGCACTGAATGATATGAGCAGTTTACTTTCTTTACTTTTGGGTTATATGACACTAGCAGCGCCACCTGGGGTTACCTAAAATAATCAGAGATAAAAGGTTATCGGTATATTGAGGCTAATCTACTTTAATGCTATCTATCTAATCGTTTAAGCGCAAAGAAGTAACAAATCTACATTCAAACACAAACACAAATTTTTACCTTTATAATGTTTTTTTAAACATTAAATAAGCTTACGTTTGACTATAGCCTACCTGATGTTAAGCACCACTATAGTCTAAGATGTAGCACGCTTGCCTTGAATAAACCTATTTACTCTAGATTTGAAGACCCCTGGGTTATAATTTTCTGAGAACAGTACTCAAGGTAGAGAGTTCCATAGTCTCGCTGTCCTTACTATGAAGGTAGAAGCAAAGCGCTTCGTACGAGTCTTTGGAACTTCCACCATAAACCGGTGACTTCTTGCTTGTTCGACGGAGGAATGGAGACGGAGGAATTAAGTTAGATAGAAGATCGATAAGCTAGCAACCTTGCGACGATGTTCCAAGCTTTGTAGTTTCGCTTTTTGAGTTTTTGTTAGGATGTGGTCTCACGTGCGGCGTTACAAGCGATACAAGATTACGTAGTTCTCGCGGAGTGACCTTGACGTCACAAGGTCACGTGGGTTATACAACTTTAATGATAAGATAAGATAAGATAATCATTTATTCGTCAATAGTAATACACAACTTATGAACTATACGTTAACAGTTGGTAATTCTATTTTCTCGTCATACAAAAATATTTTTCAGTTAAAAGATTTTACACATGTCTTAATTTTCCAAAAATAATACATTTTTATAATGGTATACATGTCAAAATAAAATAAAAAGTCAAATAAACATTAATTACTCTACTAAAAAAACAAAACATCATACTCATTAATTTAGTTATCTGATATATATAAAATTAATAAATAAAAATGTTGTGTTATTTTTGTACTATGTACTCTCTATCTATCAAATTTGATACATCAACTGTCTATTTCACTTCAGTCACAAAGAATCAAGGATTTTCATTTCATCCCTCTCTTCCATGCAAAGAATGAGCGTGGTTAACTCTTCACGTCGTTTTTGACAACGGCACGTGCATGGAGCTAGAACTAGAACAAGAGCATTCTTTCGTGATCTTTTTATGATAATGAAAACTAGATCATCTAAATATATTTTGCGCATTCTAGTAAATTCAGTGGTTTGTATTAACACGCAAGAACGCTCTATGTAAGTTCTCGCGCGCTCTAGCGCCGTTTACATCGAGCGAGCGAACATTCTTAAATAATACTATAGAATCTTTGCGAACACACTAAGAACAACGATAGAACGCTCTGCGCCTGTTTACACTAAAATAATATGACGTGGTGGGGGTACAACGAGCGAAAGCTCGTTTGATGTATATCCACCCTTACATTGCCTAGGTATATTTTAGCTGAGTTTTAGTTTAGAGAACTTAAATAACCAACTAATTCCATATTTTCAGTTGTATTGAAGACATCCCAAAGAGGAAAACAGTTACTGTGTATCGATGGATATTCGTTTTATCAAAAAACATTTGGATTGAAACAAAGATGGGTGTGTTCTACACATAACAGCAAAAAATGTGGAGCCAGTGTAATATTAATCGGGGACGAAATTGTTAAAATAAATAACTATCATAATCACGGAAAACCCGTTACCTCATCGATATAATGCTTTGATGTAAATTTATTCATGTACAATAAAGATAAAACCTACAAAACAAAAAGATTCCAGATTGAGTTCAAAAATATTGTATCTATAGCTCAAACCTATTTATAACTTTCAGTTTCTTTCAAAAGATCAAGGAAAGGAAGACAATTGCTGTGCATTGGAGGATACACATTCAGTCTACATTCAACCGGAATCAAAAATAGGTGGATATGTTCCACACATTATAAAAAGAAATGTCGAGCGTATGTCATGACGATATGTGACGAGATTGTGAAAGTTAACAATAATCATAACCATCCAAAACCTAATGTGGTTAAAAATAATGTAACGGTTGAATTATACGGTTCCTAGATGGTTAAAGCAATAAATAATAACATTATTAAATTCTATTAAATAAAATTTCAAATATATTATTATTAACCACGATCATAACCACAAATAAACCTAGTTAAGTTTGGGAGCAAGTTAGAAATGTTTTTTTAATCATTCCTTCTATAATTGGAGATTTTTTTGCGATTTATCTTTTATTCAATTAATTCTTTGTTTTCGGTAGATAAATATTTTAATGCGCATAATTTAATGAATTGAATACAAGCTCATCATTCATTTTAAATAACATAATGAAGTTATAAAGATGTACCAATATAATTTTATTTAATTGAAGTATTTGTTTTATTTATAATAAAAAAAAAATTTAAGAATATATTCCCGAAGATATTCAGAAATGCCATCGAACCACAGCGAAGCGCAAACCAAAAAAAAACACAATTAATGAAAAATAAATATATTATGTATGTTTACATTTCAGATGTTTTATCTCAGCGTTTGTCTTTGTTTAATTGACATTTTGGATTAAAATTTCAAAATGATTAATTTTTTCATATGGCCAGAATTGGGAGGTAAACACATTGGTTTCATTTAACTGTACTAAAAATATGGTAAGTAATTAACTTATTTTCTTTTAATAAAATCTTTACAGAAATGATAAGATTTATGTCACGAAATCCTGTAAGAACTTATTGTTTAGTTACACAGATTGTAAGTTAATTAATCATATTTATTTTATTTTCAGTAACATTCAAGACATCACAAAGAGGAAAACTGTTGTTATGTATTGAAGGATACACATTTAGTCAGCACACTGCTGGCATCAGACAACGCTGGATATGTTCGACGCATTATTCCAGAAAATGTCGAGCGTATGCTATGATAATACAAGGCCAGATTGCAAAAATTTACAATAATCATAATCACGTCAAAAATAAGTAAAATAAAATTAGTAAAAAAGTAATTATAAATCAGATTTTTAAATATATATTTTTCTTTTAGAACAGTAGCCCGTGTATTCAAAATTAATGGTGTAGTAATAAAAGTATTGTTTGTTTTGTTGTTGTTGTTTATAGCACAGAGGTTGACGTGCTCTAGCAAGTCAAGCCGTCTTACCATTTAGATACTATGTATATAGCACAAATAACAATACAAAATAATGAAATGTACTTTATATGTTTACAGTGACTTACAGAACTTCTCGAAAAGGACATCAGTTACTTTGCATCGATGGATACTCGTTTAGTTTAAAAGTACCCGGATTAAAACAAAGTTGGGTATGCTCTACACATTACACTAAAAAGTGTCGAGCCAAAGTAACTATTATAGAAGATAAAATTGTAAAAATGGACAACAATCATAACCACTAAAATCAACATATAAAGCTGTGAAATGTGAGAGTGTCCAACTCTACTGCTGGGGGTTTTCACGCGACCAGCGGACAGTGGACAGTTACAAATGTCCAGGAACTACAAATGTGTCAACTGACCGAACAAGTTCTTGATTAAAATTAAACCATATAATTGTACCATATTCAAGAATTTGTATCCTGCCCGTAAACTTGTTTGTGTACATACATATATGGAAGAAATAAATAATACAAATAGCATGTAACAATATCTGGCTTAGGCTGGAGTTCACCAAATGTGCCTAAACCGACGATTACTAAATCGGCCAGTTAAATTATAACTACCGTATAAACTTAGGCTTAAATATTTACTGTTCACCAGTCAAAATTAATCCACAGTTAGAAAACTGCGAGATGACCAACCGCACGAAGTTTACTTCAGAGCAAGCAGATACAAGTTTTTGAACGTTATTATGCGAGTCAATACCGAAGACAGTCGTCCCGGCATACTTGTATGTTTTATGACTGCTTTTGAACTTGGAAGCGTAAACTAATAGACTGCCAAATTAGAAATAATGTAATACGTCACTGGGGAGCTTTAAAAGCATGATTGTTCGATATGGCCTGGTAATTTGTTCCAATATATTTCATGTGTTGATTTGTCTTGATCGTGGTGGTTATTTTCGTTTGTATTTTGTGATCATTTTTTTTTTGAGTTGAAGAAAATTTTAAATATATCAAAATTCTTCAAGAAAATGCTGTAAAAGAGGGAGCTATTAGGATTGCCGTTCTAGAAGAGCAATTCAAACAAGAGAAATAAAAAACACATAAACTTGACCGAAATAACATCGCTCAGTTCAGTTTTTATTTAAGATTTTTTTTTGTCAGTAGGGCTATCTCTTATTTCTCGTAATTTTTGTTCTAGATAAATATTTTTGATACCTTAAATTAATTTTAATTTTATTTTGTAAATATACTACACAAAAAATTATTTACCAATATTTCAAGAAGCATATTTTTTTCTGAATTAATTTAAAGGTATTACCTAGAGTAATGGTCAAAACTTTTTAATTTCAATCAATATTGACATAAACAAGAAAATATAGAAGTAATAAATAATTAGGTGTACTTTTGTATACAATTTTGACTCGAGATTGCCAAAATATGTCAAATGTAACGTAACCACAGACTACTATAGAGCGTAACTAAGAGTCAGGTATTGGAGCTCAGTTAAGATAATCTCGCAGTTAAGGCACTTAAACGCCAGTTACGTTGTGGTGAACACTAAAAATTGTTTAACCAACAGTTAAACTGGTAAACTGGCAGTTAAAAGTTTGGTGAACTCCACCCTAAGTAATTTGTAAATTACTAAGAGGCTCTTTGCATGCAATTACATACATATATATAAAATAACAAACAAATTGCCATTATGTTTTGTAAAGCACCGCATTTCATGGCGTTTTTACAAATCTTTTTAAAAATAGTTTTACGGTATTGAGTAAAACTTGATTTTAATATTTAAATGTATACATCACCAGCTACACAACATGCATGCTATAGCTATCACAATTCATCTTCAACATTCTTTCTCCACTGACCGATCTCATCTCAGATTGATCGTTTCCTAACTCCCACTATTCATTATTTTTTACACACACAAACATTTAAATATTAACAAACATCATTTTAGAAATATATATATGTATACCTATACTCCAAGAACAGATATGATATCCTGTATTAGTTACTCGTAATTCCATGTGTTTTGCAAGTTGATTTGAATAAACGGTTTATATGCTGTAAATCTATTATATATTTTTTCAAATTTTGCATATTAAACCTGGCAACACAAATGTATTAACAAATTGAAGGTTATGTTAGTTTATTTACAAACTGTAAAGATAAATATAATATATTTTATTTGAAAAAAACTAACAAAACAAATTTTACTAATTAAAAATAAATACTTAACTAATTAATAACTAACTTAAAAACTAAAACTTATAATAAACTCAAAACACCTATAAAAAAAGTATATCTGTAGGCAACGTTCCCAGCAGGCTGGCGGCATTGCCACGTTGTATGGCAATACTTATCCTTTGCGCCAAGAATGCGCCAGTATGCTGGTCACGGGTTGCCTGAACTGTAAAGTAAAAAAAAATTGTACTATGAGTTTCACTATTTAATAAAAAGTCACAAAAGGAAACATTGTCTCGCAACACAAGTCCATCTATGGGACTAAGCGCGGGACAATAGAATACCAACTTCTACATGTAAGATTTAAACTCCTGTACATTAATAAGTGAGTACTGTGTTTATTTTGGCATAATAAAAATAATTTGAATTTGATGTTTTTTATTCACACTGTGCAAACATTTAAGGTCAACGGAAAAACTATATTTGAATAAGACGTAAATATACGTTGGTACCAAGAACTGTTAACCTATCTCTTCTTGCATTATAAATTCTAGTAAGTAATTAAAATATGTGGTAAGGAATGTAAAATATTTAAAAATAATATCATATAAGTATGTAGTACCTAAGTATTCAGTTAAAATTATTTTGAAACATTTTTATGATAATTAATTTTTCTAACGTACCTCTATTTATTTTTCAGTAACTTATAAATTATCAAAAAAAGGAAAGCATTTGCTATGTATGGATGGACACTCCTACTACAAGAAAATGGTAACAGGCTTTAAACAAAAATGGATGTGTTCTACTCATAATCGCTGTCTAGCTTATGTCCTAATAATCGAAAACAAAATTTATAAGATAAATACTAATCATAATCATGACTAAAATTGTTAAATAATAAAAATATTAAAATATTTTTTTTTTTACATTAAATAGACTTTACGTTTTACTATAGCCTGCCTGATGTTAAGCACCACTATAGTCTAAGATGTAGCACGCTTGCCTAGAAGAAACCTATTTACTCTAGATTTGAAGACCCCTGGGTTATAATTTTCTGGGAATAGGGCTCTAGGTAGAGAGTTCCATAGTCTCGATGTCCTTACTATGAAGGTAGAATCAAAGCGTTTCGTGCGAGTCTTTGGAACTTCCACCATAAACCGGTGACGCCCTGATGACTTCCTGCTTGTTCGACGGTGGAATGGAGACGGAGGAATTATGTTGTGAAGCTCCGTTGCACACTCACCGAAATGTAACCGATAGAAGATCGACAGGCTAGTCACCTTGCGACGAAGTTCCAAGCTTTGGAGTTTCGCTTTAGCAACGGTGGCTGGTAAAATATACCCTTTTCACTCTTACCTATAAAAAGTATTGTGTGAAAATGACAAATATTGTATACACTATTCAAATAATTAGGTACATGCAAAGCATTGATCATTATCTGTTAATTTTTTCTTTACTTATATTAATTAACTGCATAATGTGAATGTGAGAGTGGACGTGCTCTGCGCTTCAGGCTCGCTTAGAGACCTACTGCAGAGCACAACACATCACAGGTACTTTTCTTTCTTATCTATTCAAGTCATAATATTATGTACTTTCAAACAACTTTTGGACCTTCATTATCAGGTTAATGACCCATCTTAAAATAGCAAATAAGCAATGCTATAAGCACATACTCAATTCAAAATTCAAATTCAAAATTAATTTATACAGAATAAGTGTAACAATAATTCTTAATTACTACCTAACATACTGGGTGAGGGCACACCCGTGCTATGTTATGTTACTAATGTACGATAATGAAGAAAGGGTAAACATTGACACAAATATTCTTAAATCTAACGAATAACAATGTGATGGTTTGTATATCTATGGCTATGTAGTAGGTATGTATACATAGATCATCATTATCATCATCTTCAGACCATGTAGACTCACTGCTGGATATAGGCCTTCTCCCCTAGCGGCCATTGGTGCCGGTATTCTGCTTTATCCAGAGCCCCTAAGATGAAATGAAGGGCATATTTTAATTAAGAAAGCTACAACACTATTTAGATAGTTTATATTTATTCAACCAAGCTTTGTCAGTGTGCAAAAGCCTTTATCATTGTGTACTGTTATAAAGCTAAGGTTATGATTAGTAGATATCTTACAGGAAATAATGTAGGTATACATGCTAGAATAGTGTTTGGACTTGAAAAATGATGATTCTACAGAATTACCATTGTCGGGGGTGTCATAATAAATAATGGTTTGAGTAATACAGGACATAGCTATGGGATAATCAGATTGTGTTATGATGAGGGCAATCTCGCAATAAACCATCGCTCAACTTTGTACAACGTAGTTAAGAACTAAGCACTTTATACACCTGATATGATATGTTTTTTGTTTTTTATATGTATTTATAAATAGTACCTAGCTGTAAGTTTTCTGAAGTAAGTTTTCTGAGGTAAGTAATTACATAACATACACATAGTTTCAAGCTAAATTGTTACCTATAATAAAATTATTAATACAATTTTGCTAACATACAAAATCTAAATTTTGTTGTAGATGAACTGACCTCATATACATATATACTTGCTAATAATACTTTCACTTGCTTATAATCTGTTGCTCCTTCAACATCTGAACAAAGAAATGTTTGAAGTAAACAATCAATTACAAATTGGATAAGTTATTTGAACGACAAAGTAAGATTTCAAGTATTTTTCGTAACTTTCTTAGTTATACATATATATAAATAAATTAGAATAAAGGGACCCCTTAACCGTTCAATTTGATTTACAGATCCATTGAAGATAAACTATCGGAATAAGGAGCTTATACCAGAGAATGCATTAGAATTTCAGAGACGTTTTTTATTAGCTAGAGAATTGGGAAAAACAAGAGGATATAAGCAATGTTGGGCAGCATTGGGTGCATCTTTTTGAAAAAAGCCGATGGAAAACACCTTGTAAAAATGTATAACGATGAGGACTTAGATAATTTTAGAAACATGATTTGTGTTACATAGTACGCCTACCAAAAGTTATAGAATATAATGACGGCGCCACTGTTCGTCCTTTTCTTCAAGATTCCAATGAAATGAAAACAAAAAGTACCTAATTTATAAGTAATACACTTTTGTAAGTTAAGTTTCAGTAAAAATTTGAACAAAACGTTGTTTGCAGTGTACAGATAAATTCGGTTGATTTATACAATCTTGGATTAACTGTACTAGTTTTTATGATTTTTTTTTATTTATAAAACTTGTATTGAGTGTGGTCATTTGTATGTATTATAAGTTTGTATTTACAACAGAAAAGTATATAAGTATTAAGTTATCTAGTACCCACGACAAAAGCGTTTGCTTGTACATATATTATTTATAAATTACTAGCAGCAACCCGCAATGTATCCAGTGTTAATACAAAATACTATATTATGCTATTTTTTATTAACTTATAATGTCCCACTCCTGGGCAAAGGCCACCCCCTCAATGTGTTCCGGTCTTTATATGTGATAATTTACAGTTGTTGTCGCTCAGTCAACAGAATTTTATCCGGGAAAATACAATATGACGGTGATGATACGATAAAATGTCGGTGCAAAATTAATAAAACAAACACAAATATTACAAAAATACGTTTACTTTTAACCTCTAACTTTAAACAAATATGATTGTTTTTTCAGTTACATTCAAGACATCACAAAAAGGAAAGCCGTTGCTGTGTGTCGACGGATTCTCATTCAGTCAAAAATCATCCGGACTAAAACAAAGATGGGCTTGCTCTACCCATAACCATAGAAGATGTCTTGCTTACGTCACTGTCATTGATGATCAAATTGTTAAAATTAACAATAATCATAATCACGGTAAAAGGTGTTAGATAATTGTCAAAGAAAAACGTTATTTAACAAAGAGTCGGTTAACCTAAACATTCCTGATAATATAGCACATACGCTTTAATATACAAATGTATGAACGCAACGAATTTATTTATTTATTTACTTATTTTGTAACTATTCCATAATGAGTAATAGAAATAAAGGCTTTTTTATTTTATTTTTATTATATATGCTATTTTCGCCCTACTTTACTCTTAGTTCTTATGTGAAGCTTATCTTAAAAATTGTAAAACTATATTTTATATTTTCAGTTTCATTTAAGAAATCACAAAGAGGCAGGACTTTGCTGTGCGTCGACGGATACTCCTTTAGCCAAAAAACATCTGGATATAAACAACGCTGGGCCTGTTCTACCCACAATACTAAAAAATGTCTTGCATACGTCACTGTTATTGGCGAACAAATTGTTAAAATTAACAATAATCATAATCACGATAAAAAGTGTTGTCATTGTTAAAACGGAACGCGTAAATAGCGTCGCGTTTCAATGTGTAATGTGTTTGATTGAGCGATTGGCGAAATATTGCTGAAATAGATCAGGGCGAAAAGGATCCCTGCCAATTTCAAGTGGGAAACGCTCGCCCAAAACCTTAGTAGGACTTAGTAGACGAGTGAATGGCGTCAATTTGTATCGGAGTTCAGGAATTAGCTGTGTGGCAGCTTCATCTAAAGTTATTAAAGTTTTATATTGTGCTCTTTTGTTGTGTTCGATCCAATTTATCAGTTGCTTGGTTATGGTACTAAACATACATGTTGTACAAAAAAATTAACAGCTTTAGGATAGCGCGTCCTAGTGTCGAGACATACGTAACTGCTCTCGTTGGCGCTCAATCCACCGTGTATTCCCTCCATAATACAACATAAACATAAACAAAAACTTAGTTCTATTATCTTAGTTTTAATATCATATTTATTGACACCGTCTTGAAATTAATACGAAGTTGGGAGTGTTAATGTAAACTAGTGATTTAGTTGATATGCTGAACATCAAATGAAAGTAAAAACTCCTTTGTGCTATTAAGTCTCTACTTTTACTTATGTGAACCATAACTTAAGAAATATAAAAACAATTTTTAAATGTTTTCAGTTTCTTTCAAGACATCACGAAGAGGCAGGCAATTGGTGTGTGTCGATGGATACTCCTTTTGCCTAATAAAGGCTGGACTTAAACAAAAATGGATTTGTTCGACCCACCACAACAGGAGATGTCTTGCTAATCTCATAATTATTGAAAAAGAAATTGTGAAAATTAACAATGATCATAATCACGAAAGAAAATCTTAGAAAATTACTATCACAAATTATCTTTAGAGGAAATAACATATAAATTGATAAAAGAGCCTAAACGCAAATATTTATTCGTTTCAAAAGGAATTACTTACTCGATGATCATTAAAGAACTTGGCATTAAATAAGTTTATGTAAGTAGTTTAAAATTATTTGAGACTATTGCGGAAATTGGTTTAAATTAAAGATTTTTGGTTAATTTTCACATAAAATCTTTCAAATATTAAACAATTATACAATGTACTTACCCACATAATTATTAAAAATCATTTTACGTTGCATATTTTTTTCTGATGGAATAATTATAAAAATGATTGATGGTCATAATCACAATAAAACTACATACAAGAAGATATATAACTAAATCAATAAAATAATTATGACTATGGACAAGCGAGCGGAATCAATTTTGTCAATTGCGTCAAATTTATTTGTTGTAAAAAAGCCTGATATAATTCTTTGAACTGTTTCTTATTTGTTTTAATAAAGGTAAAATATTTTAATGGTTTGTTTACCCTTAGAACATGCTTTAACTTTAATTATAAAAAAATATTTCATCATCATCACCAGCCTGTTATCGCCCAGCTAAAATAATAAATAAAAAATAAATATTTCAGGACATATTACACTGCGCCATCTAGCCCCATACTAAGCTTTCGCTTGTATCATGGGTACTAGATAACGGATATAATACATTTATACTTTTTTTTGTAAATACATACTTATTTAGCTATTCTTGTACGCCTCTTGAAAAAAAGAGATGAGCTGGTGCCATCAGACTGAGCGGCTGATGGCACCAGCTCAGTCTGAAGTGTATGTAAATGAGTGTGGATTTTCGCGCCTGGCAGTTAGTAGACCGTAGCCTAATGGTTAAGACGTTCCGGACGGTGATCGGAAATACGCAGCAAAATTCTTCATTTCTAATTTGTCAGAACCAGCGTATTCCAGCAGTCAGGGCAGTTAGTAAACTTATCTGACTCGGCTGGCTAAAAAAAACTGTCTTCCGGGAATAATACTTAAATAGAATAGTTTTCTATGACTTTATATGTATATATTTTTTTCAGTGTACTATAAAACGTCCCTAAAAGGAAAGCGGCTGCTATGCATCGACGGATACTCATTCTATCAGCAAACTTATGGTTTCAAACAGAGATGGGGCTGCTCTACTCACAAAACCAAGAAGTGCAATGCCTGCATTGTTGTTGTAGGTAATGAAATTGCAAAAATAAATAACAATCACACACACGACAAAGTCTTAATACTAGACAATGAATAGATTTGCAGTTATAACTCGGTTTAACTCTGCCTAAATCGAAATCAAATCAATTATGTTTTTAAGTCATGTACTTACTATTGTATAGATATAGATTAATATCAATTAAATGTAATCATTTCATGAAAGATGTTTATTTGCATAACTTACCTTTTTAAATATATTATAAAATTATGAATAATAATATGAGTTTGCTTTGAGCCCGTAGCAGATAAGGTAAATCAATTTACCACAGTGTTGTGTAAAACGCCATGCAGTTATTCTCTATTATCAAACGCAGAATCATTCGTATGTATCTAAATAATGTGTATTATTTCAGTTTCCTTCAAGACCTCGCGCAGAGGAAATAAGTTAATATGTGTTGATGGTTACACATTTTGTCAACAAACGTCTGGACTGAAACAGAGGTGGTTTTGTTCAACACACAACTCGAAGAGATGCAGAGCCGGTCTTTGGATCCTTGGAAATGAAATTGTCAAAATCACTAATACTCATAATCACAATAGACCTGCGTAAATAATAGATTTTTATGCAAAAAAAATATATACTCAGTATACTCAGTATGCTTTGTTATGTGTAAGTCTTATTTCTTAATTATATGTTGATTACTTAATCTATTTTTTTATTAGAAGATCTGGTAATAGGCTTGTTGATATACATAATCACTTTAATTAATTCCTTTAGCGAGAGGACGCCCTGAGAATTTGGTAGCAAGCATTCGTATTTTACTCGACATGGACAAAAGCAACTAAACTAAAATTTTATGTTCAAGATTCATCATTTCAATTACTATATTTTACGAATATCATTACACCAACGGCCAATTTTTGTAACACAAAATAATTAATCAAAAAGATCTCTATAAAGTTGAGTATATCGATTTTGTCAGCGTTGGTTTTGGATTAGAGCATTAAAATTTTCCACACATGTTAATTAACACAATCACTTTGATTTGTGAATAGATTATTTGAAACAAATTCGTAGTTTTTGAGATAAACGACCAAAACCATTTTGTCGCTTGCGCCCTTTCGGAATAAGTGGGGTTTTAGCGATACTTGCCACCCGCGCCTGTTCGGCGGTGCAGGGCGCTTGGACCTACAATTTCAGATTTATAGTTCGCCACTGCGTCGTCTTAACGTAATTCTGTTGATTTTAATAATTACTTAATTAAATAAAGATAAGTATCATAAAGAATCAATATCAATTTTGGTGTAACTTATAATTACAGTTATAAATTTAACTTTAAGTAACTTATAAAAGATCTCGTAAAGGAAGTTAGTTGCTAAGTGTGCACGGCTACACCTTTTGCCTACAACATAATATGAATGGAATTAATTACAAATACAAATTTCTAGAAATTGTTGGAACTTGTTCTGCTATCAATTCGAAGCATCTCCAAACGTGTTTTTTAATATCTTCAACGTTCAGACTTTGGGTTCTCTTCATCGTTATTGTACATATGTAAAGATATAATTAGGTACATAATATATGTAAAGATATAATTACATATTTATAGATATAATTATTATAGCAAACGAAAATATTTTTTTGTATAAAATATACATTGCAAAATAAATACATTTACCGAATATGTCGCTTTTCCTAATATTTTTTGTGATAATAAATTATTATTAATTAAATTATATAAATTACAGGTACAAAAAAAAGTTACAAAAAAAATGTATTTCACATTGTTTTGTTTTTTTTGCTACACAAATTCTTTTTGTATCTTAGCTGTGTTTGTATAATTTTGTTTAATATTTACAATTAACTGTAACTTCCATAAGTATCGTATTATATGTATTATTTTTATTGTTTTAGTTTAGTTAACTTACTGAACTTTGAATCTGTTTATAATCATGTTGTGCACGCATGTGTTTGATGCACAGAATGGATCATTACCTTTAATGTGTTTTGCTGTTACTCATGTATTTTCTGTGTATATTGTGTTGTGTGCCTAATAAATAATTAAAAATTTAGAAGAGTATATTCTATCAACTATTTGTTGTTTTACAGTATCATTTGATATTAAGACATCTCAAAGAGGAAACCCATTGCTTTGTGTCGCTGGATGGAGATTTTATCAAAAAACAAAAGGACACAAACAGAGGTGGGCCTTGTTCAACACATTACACAAAAAAATGCCAAGCATGTATACATTATGTTTAGAGTCGAAATTATTGTAATAATCATAATCACAACAAACCAAATGTGAAATAAAACTATTGCTGTATTATGTTTGTTGTATATTTTTGTATCACATCAGTAATATTCCAACACTTTCAAAAATTTCGACACCAGAGTTTGGTATTAGTGTTTTAATCATTATCTTTTTTTTTATGAATTTGATATTATAACATTGAAGTCTCAACAGGACGCCATGAAGAGTTGTTATACTTTTAGTAAACTACTTATTCGTTATATGCAATGTTACAGACGAGATTCTCAAACTGTTTTGTTTGTTTTCAGTGTCATACTCGTATGTACAATCACAAAAAGGGAAACCGTTGCTCGATGTGGACGGATGGACATTTTCCCAAACATCCAGAAAGAGATGGATTTGTTCTACACATAGCAGAAAACCATGCAGCGCTAAAGTCATGATGATAAATGAGAATTTATTCATATGAATAATATTCACAATCACGAAAAACCATTAAAAACCGGTGTCTGTATACCAAAACCTCTTACTCATAACTGAGTAACATCGACCACTGTCATACGACTTGCTTACTTACTGAGGGTCATAACGACCCCACAGCAGTATTTCTTTTTAATGTAAAGTAAAAAGTAAAATATGTTTATTTACTATTTGGACAACTTCACCTATGTATATGAACATTTTCATATTATTTTAGTTATTAACTAAACTATGTTACTTAGATTCTTAATTGTACCATGCATATAAGTGGGTACATAATAATACACAATATAAATATATTTACGTATTTTATTTTGTTTGGGAAGTTTAATCGAGCAAGTTCGTATAGTGCTGCACGCCCGAGACCACACATAGAAGGCATATAATACAATTGTATCTTCCATGATCTTCGCAGCGAAATCGGTTTCTTGACTACTTAAGCCAAGAATTATTTGATATGTTATGCATGGTTTGATTAGCACTCACTGAGCGGTGAAGAAAAACGCCACTAAACGAATACAAAATTAACTATTACAGGCAAACTATCGCCAAGTGCAAACCCGTTCTAGTTTAATAAATAACAATAAAGTCTCAGGTGAAATAGGAATGTTGCAACTCTTGTTAGTGTAATAAAATCTAATTGAATCTATCTAATTAAATAATAACATAAGAAAACTTAATTTAATATTAATATTATTAAAGACTGCGCAGGACCGGCTTGAGTGGCCTAAAAAAGAGGGCCCTATACTCAGCAGTAGGCGATAACGGGCTGATGATGATGATGAAAACTATGAAATATAGTTTCTCAACGAAAACTATGAATGATTTTTAACAGGGTTCAAAACCAGAAATTATATATACCTATCTATTCGCCCTGCGTGTATTCAAATAGTTAAAGAGCTTGTGTGTGAAATTACGTGGATATATTAGTAGTATTTATACGTACGTACATACATATATTTCCGAAACTTTATGTAAAATTCAAATAAATTTAAACAGGACTTTTTGGTTTCCTTCAAAGTTCTATACTGTAGTACTGTAGTCTATACTGTATCCAGAAACGATTATTTAGGCATCAATTCATGATGGACAAAAAGTATATCTTATTCTACTTATCTAATTTGCAGATTATAACCAAAAATGTCAAATAGTGCGCTCGTCGAAAGGAAGTAAGATATTGGTGCTGGGCATATACAAGCACTTCATACAAACAGTCGGAAGCTACTCGGTACAATGGAGATGTGCCAGAAGCAATCTAGGATGCACATCGCGAATACATACTAACTTGGACCATACTCTAATTTACTTCATGCAAGGCAAACATAATCACTAACAATATTTTTACTAGTTGCACGCGGCTTCTCTTGTGTTATTTGGTATAATAAGTACCTTTTTTGTTTTCCACCATTCCGAAAATCGCAATGATATAATTAATTTTCATGAAGGGAGTTGGGTGAACCCTGTGCCCAGGAGTGGGACAGTATAGGCCGATAGAAATCCTGTGTAGCGTAAAAGAGAAACAAACAGAACAACAAGTACTTGTGCTTCTATATATCTAATGGTATTAATGGTATCTATAAATAAACACATAAAGCTATTTTGGGTTGAAAATTAAAACATACATGTATGTTACCTACCTTTTTGTGAAAAATAGTTTGGAGCTATTTAAACTTCACAACAAAACACGTTCCAGCAGTTTTCATTTTTTTCTGTTTTTGTTTTTCATTTTGTTTTTGAATGGCTGGTATGGAAGTAGTATGAGGGACATAGTATGACTTAAATTAATTCATAAAAAACGCAAGTAAAACCACACATCAAATTGTAAATAATATTGCTACTTTGCATTAATCGTATGGATAATATTACTGAGGGTTGTGAATCCTCCACAGAAGCATTAGGGTCTCAATGACCCGAAATAAATGTATGTAATGTTATTAGTTTTTATTAGAAAAAGAGAGAGAGATTCTTATTCACAGATGACACGTTTATTCAGATTTTAATTGATTTTTTAATAAATTTTACTAAAAAGCAATAGCGTACTTTACTTCTGAATATTCTATATAAGATACAGGGCTTTATCCTTCTAATGCATGATCTTCTTCTAATTGATTCATCGGTCTATTGTGAAGGTCTAAATGGACCTTACAGGTATTAACTAGGCATTATTAAAGTCTTTAATGTTATTAAAATAAATGTATATGAATTTATGTAAGTATGCCTTCTCATATTGTAACTGAAACTCTGGAGAAATATGTAGTGTTTTTCCGCTGCGACACACAACACTTCACTACATTTTTCTCCAGAGTTTCTGTTACAATGGATTTCCGCAAAGTAACGCCTGATTCAATGTCTTATTCTCATATTGTGTTTATTTCCAGACCAAGCGAAGTTTGTCCGAGGGCCAAGGGGTGCTAAATTGTTACAATATGGCGGATACCTCTACCTTCGTCACTGGAGCAAGCTGCATGGGCCCACCAAGTCCATCAAGACAAGGTGGTACTGCTCCACACACAAGAGAGGGGGATGCAAAGCTAGCATATTCACCATCGACGATATGCTCGTCAGAATTAAAAACATTCATAACCATGATTAAATGTTGTAATTTATGATAAAATTAAATAAGCTATCCCATCCCACTTATATTGTAACGGTGAAAGTTTATAAGTGTGTATATTTGTCGCTTCTTCCTGTTCAAACGGCTGAACCGATTTGAATAAAACTTGCTACGTATTGATGTAGGTTAAAACATGTTTAAACACCACAGGCTACTTGTTATTCCGGATTAATACGCATAAAACCGCGGGGCACTGCTCTCTAACCCTACAGCGGTGCTTTACATCGGGCGGGCTCTAGTCAAACCTATCTCGTTCTACTCTAAAACGGTTTTCTGTAATTAATTCTTCCTGTAGACATTTGGACATGTTATTTTATGTAGTACTATGGCCCTTGTTGTGGTTTCATCAAGGCTTTTGTTTAAAAAATTAACTACTCAAGCTGTTTCTAATATACGAATAAGATATATGATGTTTACAGTAATACACTCTCTCACCCAGCAACATACCAATAATACATGCATAGGTCACCTGTTATTGTCTCATTCTTTTTAAATTACATGTTTGCCATTAAGTATACATATGTAATCATTATGAGACATGGAAACTTAGTAAGATTACAAGTAAGTTACCTGCACTAGCATTGTGCAAAATTATACCAATTTTTACCTCTGGAAAAATATGACACATCATTATATTTTATTATATCTTAAACCACTAAAAAAGTGAATTTGAGAGAGTTTATTTTGAAGTTTTTATTTACGCTCTCGTAATAGTTTCGGTAATTAAATGTATTGTTGAAAACTGTTATATTGCAACCAATAAATGTTAATACTTACATCATATAAGTATGTGTAACTCTTATTCTCTCTTAACTCATAGTTTTGTAATTATTAATCACATTTAGATCAAGCTGTGAACACATTTTTGGAATTTGTTCTGGATCCAAACCTTTAAATGAATATTCAGTCCATTTAAGAACACATTCTGTTTTGTGTGCCATTATAAAATAAATAAATAAAATATTTTTCTATAGCTCTACCCTATCTAATCTAACATATTATGAAATATAACTTTTATATGTTAAATTAAATGAATCAAATACGAGTTTTCTTACAGATGAATCTCAATTCTGGCAAATATTGGAAACATCAAGAGGGACTAAAATGTTATTAATCGGTGTATATAAGTACACTATACACGTGATAAGTAAGCGGTTGATAAGATGGCGGTGCGGGAGACACAGCCTCGGCTGCAGGTCGTACGCTCACACTAACTTGGAGGGAACTGACATTTTATACATAAGAAGTGAACATAGTCATTAAGGTATGATAAATAAATATAAAGATGCAATTCACTATAATTAATGTACTATAATATTTATTGTTTGAAGTACAACTCGCTTATTAGAATATGTATGTACACTTAAACATAAGAATCTTAACCAATATGGTTCAGCGCGTGGTAGTCTATTTGTATTTAGCTTGCTTAGCCATACAGTTTATTGCCATAATCGAATAAACATACAATCGATTTTATATAATGGTATAATTCCTATGTAAGAAACTCTCTTGCTTGTAAGGAGAATAAATGACATCTAAATCTGAAAAAAAAAATGTACAAAATTTAAACTTAGAATTCTTACTGGTGATCATATATCACCTTAAAGCGATTACCTTAAGCGAAGCAGTTGTTCAAAGTTGTAAATTATTTCCAGGTCCAGTATTCGCCAAATCTACTCGAGGGAAGTTATGTGTGAAGTGGGGTAGTTACACATTCAGTAAGCACTATACGGTCGGTGAAATGACGCGATGGCAATGTACCAGCGCCAGCACTAGACGATGTCGGGCGTACGTCTGTAGTTACGGGGAAGAATTCATCAAAATGTACAACAGCCACTCACACCAACCTAAACACCGTAGTATTGACTGGTCTCAACAAGACTGTCGCATGGATTATTATTGCTAGTTTAATATAATTTCCACAAAACTTGCAATAATAAAATAGCCTAGAAACCAAACGTTACGATCAGTCACTAGGACCTATCGTCTACAAGACTGAATTTTTGTATAGTGTATGATTATCATGTTTTGTTTTTAATGATTATACTTTTTTGTATATTATAGATTTGGATATATGTATGTAAGTACTCGTTTTTCAAATACCTACCCCTGTTTTATAGATCGATACAACATTTAATTTATTGTTCATGGATTTCCAATGTTTTAAGGCAGCGGGAAGACATTAATTAAATTGGAGAAATAAACTAATTATCTTCCTAGAAACTAGACCCCCTAGTTTGTAATGTACAAAAATGATTGAAATTATGACGAAATGTAGTTTTCTCAAACTGTTTGTAAGTAGTTCAGTGAATAAGGAACATTGACATTTGCACGATAAACCAATAAAATCATTTTTACATACGCCGGTTTTATTTAGTTTAAGTTGAAATGTCTTTTTTATTTATTTAACTATGCACTCATTGTGTGCCATGATTTAATAAATAAATTGTATATAAAAAAAAAAATATGTTTTTTTAACTATAAAATGTACTCATATATTTACAGGTCCGTCCTTTTGTATGTCTCGCAAAGGAAAATTATTCGTCAAGTGGGGACATTACAATTTCTCTAGGCATTATGAGAGAAATTCTAAAGTGAGATGGCGTTGCTCGAGCGTGAACACTGCAGGTTGTAGGGCGCATTTGTTTAGCTTCGGCGAGAGATTTCTTACAGCAAGTAATTTGCACACCCATCCACCTGGAATAACTAGGTACTAGGAACAGAGATAACAGAAATCTAATTATGTTAAATTACATTTCTATGTCTGATATTACATTGTATAAACGTTTTAAATACAAACCAAAGGACTATACATCTTATTAAAATATTAATAAATGTCTTTCTTGAGTTCTTGATTATGTTATGTCCAAACACCAGCCACCGCCATTGCCGTACAGTTCGGCAAATTATTATTTGTACCTACTTATTTCCATAAAAAAATATCTACAAAATTTTCACTTAGTAATAAATAATAAATATGCTAAGCTACAATGTATTTTATTTTGTACAATTGATTTCATTTTGATTTGATTTCATGTTTTGCATTTTCACGAATATTCTAAAGTCGTAGTACAAAAGTTGTCGCTTTTTAAGTGCTAAAGCTCCAGTTACCAATACCGTAACTAACCTGATAGTGAAAGAGATACAAAAATGACTTTGCTCGTACAAAATTGTATGTGTTCATCTCTCAAAGATTTTATATCATCAGTCCACATTTTATCGTGACTATTTGTGTATCCGACAGGTCCTGTGTTCTCGGTGTCCCGACAAGGCAACCCATGTGTTGTTTACAAAGACTACTATTACGCCAAGAACCGGACTAATAAGTCTGGCCTAGTTACTTGGTCTTGTAGCTTGAACAGCACGCACAACTGCGTCGCTAGAGTCGTCACTTTTGACAAAGAATTTGTCAAGATTAGTGGCTGTCATAACCACCCTCCGCCGCGGTCGACCATGACTCGTCGTAAGAAGCTGGCTTAGCTGTAGATGTAATTGATACTTCAAATTATTCTCAATAAAATAATGAAAAAAAAAACAGAATATGTAAAATCGTTTTAGATACAGGTATTTCAATGATATTTATATATATGTAAGTATGCAGTTTAAGACGCAAAAAAATATTTCAATTATTAAAAAAAATATTTGTTGTTAATAATGTTTGGATATATGTACCTACATTAAATTGATGACAAAACACGTTTTAGCAGATTTTAGTTTTTTTTCGGTTTATCTGTGTCGCTGTTTATCTGTTTATTTAAACGCCCATTGTGAAAAAAGGCTGAACGGATCGTCTTACATGAATAATTCTTTTTATTCCGAAATCATCATCATCATTCAGAGTCGGCTTATTCCCATTGTCCATTGTCTCCTAGATCAGAATATATCAATAAATTACAATAATAACTGTCAATCATAATCAGATTTTAATTTTATAGAGATGATTAATTTTAGAGTAATTACTTTCCGGCGAGGGAATCACAAATGTAGCTATGGTAAATAGCCGGATCCACACCGGACGATCCAAAATGGATCGGCGATCCCGCGATCCAAGGATTGTGATGCGTGGAACGTGGATCGTGCTAGGTCGCTCCAACAGCAATCGTTTGCGATCCTTACTGAAAACAAGAAATGGGCGGATCCACACGGGACGATCCATGGATCGGCGATCCCGCGATCCACGATCCAAGGATCGTGATGGGTGGAGCGTGGATCGTGCTAAGTCGCTCCAATAACAATCTTTTGCGATCGTGACGGCTGCTCCAACGCGCTCCAAGTGACTGAATGCATGACCAAAAAACCGACAAGAAAAGGATCGCACGCAGCAAGGAGCGCGCGCACTTGGATCGCGCGCGGCGCGTCTACACTTCGCGCTCCGTGGAGCGCGCTCGATGCCGCGCGCGATTGGAGCGCTTTGGATCATCTGGTGTGGATCCGGCTATTGCCTGTTACGTAGGTACATGTAAATATACATAATAAATAAACTGTTTTTTTTTTCAGCTCCGACATTCTTCCAATCTTTCAGTGGTAAATTGAGTGTTCGTTGCGGAAATTACAGATTTTACAAAAACTACACAATAGGACACAAAACAAGATGGATTTGTACTTCAAGGAAAACACAATGTAAAGCTTATATATTCAGCTATGGAAATGAATTTGTTAAAGTATACAATGTACATACTCATCCCCCGCCCGCCAGAGAGATTAGGCTTATTCTATAACTAGCTGTGCCAGCGACTTCGTCCGCGTTGAATAGTTATATTGAGCATTAATTCTTTGAATTTTGAACCGTTTTCGCAGCGCACGCAACGGAAGCCCTCAAAGATGAATAATTTTCCCCGTTTTTTTAGATTTTCCATTGTTTCTTCGCTCCTATTAGTTGCAGCCTATAGCCTAAAGCCTTCCTCGATAAATGATCTATACAACACGATTTTTTCAATTCGCACCAGTAGTTCCTGATATTGAGATGCGCGTTCAAACAAACATACAAACAAACAAACTCTTCAGCTTTACAATATTTTGGTATAGATTAAGTATTTGAAGCATCATTTTTTCGTATGTCTTTTACTACATAAAGAAAAACAGAAAAGAAGACGTCAAGTATAAGAGGAATTTAAAAAACATTGACAATAAGTTATTGTATTTAATCGCAATACAAGTGGAGATTATTCAAACATTGTAAACTTTACCTAATTTTATCATTTGCACGCGCGCATTCTTTACTCTGATATTATATGCTATTATTTTTCTACTGTCACTCTATATTGTTTGTATATTAGATATATTTTTATCACTATGTATTAGTTCATTTTTGTACCTATTCAGTATGATATGTATTAGGTAGTTTGTTTTTATGTTTATGTACATTATAATTGACAAAAGCAATATAAAACCCGTAAGTGTACTAATGTACAATGGAACAAAAAAAGGAATTGACAACAGTGACTAAATGTCTTCGTATTATACAACATTAAAGAAAGGCATTAATTGGTGGAGGAAACTCAGCCCTTATTAACCAAGATACTATTTGTGGAACAACTTATAGAAGCTTTTACAAAGAAAGACTTGAAAGTGAATACAGGTAATTTTCAAACGTTTTAGCTGCTCGTTATATCGTTAATAGAAACGTGAATGTGGCATGTTCAGTAACTGTCTGCAAACAGGCTGGTGATCATGATAACTATTGATGTGTTTGTTTATTGAATTAACTAAAGGTTAAGGCAAATGGTGCCTTGTTTATCAAAATTTAACTTTTTTCCCAACTCAACCCGACTCTACATTACCCTAATCTTCTCAGCTCTGCCCTACTTTTCAGAACCCGCTGCAAACAAAACACATCATCTCGAAAAGACACCAAAGAAGAGGAGATGTGTAGGATATTACGAGAAACTCCGCGCCTTCTTAACAAGTCGTGAGACTGACAAAAAAGTGAAAAAAATTCTCACAGAGTGCACTAGTTGCAAAAAATATTATTGTTTGACCTGTTTTAATGAAACACATCCATAAGGTTGTTAAATACATAAATAAAATCGATATTCATTTTCCAACATTAAATATTATAAGAAACTGACATATTTCAGTACGGTACGGGGTACATCATACTCCACAATTTATTTTACCCTTAACATGTAAACTAACTAATCTGACCACGGGCGGCGCCAGAGTAAGGTTAATCAACTCATTGTTTTAATAATCACGAAAAAAAGGATTTTAGTCTCCTACGGGCAGTGGGGTATAATATACCTCGTACCGCCACAATCTCTAGTATAGGACATAGTTTAAAACGAGCCGTAACGCAGACATGGAAAGTATAGATAAATCTGTGCCACTAGGAACGAATTAATTGAAATTATTCATGTTTACAGGTCCGTATTTTTTTAAGTCCGTACACAATAAATTAAGTGTCCACTGCGATGGCTACAACTTCAGTAAAAATTACTCGTCAGGCCAAAAAATCAGGTGGATGTGTACTTCTTCCTACAAACAGTGCAAAGCATTTATATTTAGCTATGGCCAAGAATTTATAAAGGTATATAATGTCCATAACCATGACAAGAAAAAATGAAGAAGCTGGATATAAGTGCTTAACCAATTTACTTTATATAATGATCAAGCAGCCTTCTAATTGAACGGAAGCCTCATGTGCTCGTATTATAATATTTTGAAACATAATTGTTAATGATGGTAGAAGAATAAAATCAGTCTTTGCATGGCACTTGCCTGCTTCAATTATCGCTCCCCGTTTAATTTAATGTCCACCTCAATCATGTACAATTTTGATTTTATTATGTCTTTGTTTCATTTTAACCTATTTTGTCCCACTCCGGAGGTAATGATAATGTAAGCATCTCGAAATATACAATTTATTGTGAATCTATCCGATATTTCCTGTAAATCCAATCAACATAAAGCGTCCAAAATTTAAAAGGGCTTCTTTGCTGACAAAGAATATATGTATATAAAAATGTGCTAAACGTAATGACTATCATATATCCACTAAGCAAGTAGTTATATTAACAAACGATAATACAAGCCAGTGGTTTTGTTACAGGTCCATATTTCTATACCAAACTCAATAAGGTATACGTACATTGCGATGGATACGATTTCAGAAAAAGTTACTCAAAAGGCGGAAAAGTGAGATGGATTTGCAAAAACGCAAACAATAAGTGCAAAGCAGTTATATTTAGCGTTGATCAAGAATTTTTTAAAATCAATAATGTCCATAACCACGATAAAATAAAAAAAACAATTTGGTAGACAACTAACTTGCGAGTGAGCTGCAATTCTATGTAAATTTTTGATTTAAAATAAAATTTGTATTATTAATAAAGAAGTGCAAACAAATAATACTATGTTTAATGTAATACTCAACTTTTAGATATTAAGGTACTTACATAACATTTTAGAAACTGTATACAGCTTTTTCTGTGTTTCTGACAGGCCCCAAGTTCTATACATCAAAACGAAGAAATATGGGCGTACACTGCAATGGCTACAATTTTTATAAACATTATACATCTGGCTACAAGACTAGGTGGAGGTGTACACTCGCTTGTAATTATAATTGTAAAGCATTTATATTTAGTTTTGGCAAAGAATTCATAAGCATTCATAACGTTCATAATCACGAGACTTAGTGACAATATTATTCAGTTAATTAATACAATGCGGGCAACACTGACCAGACTAGCGCAGGACCGTTGTACCTGGCAACGCAATGGAAGAGGCACACACAACATTGGGTGGCCAAGTAAATTGAAAAAGTTTTATGCATTTGTAAATATTGAATTTATTAAAATAGTTCAATTAACAACTAAATATTTTTTAAGAAATGGGAGTAAATTGGGCTTATTATTTACTTATTTACAATTAATCTACCCGCTGACATCGTATTATGATTTATGATTACATTTATTACTTACTTGCAACTATTTTTATGTAGAATGAATTTTTTGATTGACATCACTAGAGACAAGAACGCTGGCTGGTTCCTTGCGCAAAGGATTTCTATAGCAATCCAGCGTGGGAATGCAGCCAGCGTTCTTGGTTCCATACCACGTGTAGATTGTTTAAATTTAGTTTAGATGTAAATACTCTTTTTTAGTTCTATTAGTGTTATTATGTGTAAATATTTTTTCTTATTATTGAATAAAATCATTTATTAGGCATTAGTCTTCATATTTAGTTAAATAACTAATCTTGCAGAACGAAAGTATTATTTTGGATCGGTATTTCATATTCTCTCTCAGTCTTAGTGGTCAGCGTTACTAATTCTTCCGAATTTTTAACAGTTTCCAGCTTTATCTAGTGATGACTCATTGAACGAACGTCACTGTGCATCAAAAATTGATGTGAAAGAGACAGTTAGTTTTCTTACATAATTTCTCCGCATGCGCAAATCAATCATTACGTCAACTTCAAATTAATGGACACACTGAATAACATGAATTTTGTTGACAATTATGATGTAATCAAAGGCACACCATCGACAGAAAAGTTTATAAATGGTGACATCGATTATTTTTCATTTCTTGGAATGATCTGTTGTGAATGCTTTTTAGTTTACACGGAACTTCAAGCCACTTCCCGACCAGATCTTAGTATGTTAACTTCGAAGGAATTTGGAAGATCTGTGTATCAAGGACTCCTTGCTCCGACATTCTTAAGCGAACGAAGACCTGAATCAGTGTGCAGTAGTGGCAGGAGCTCTGGAGTACCAACTCCTAAGCCCGCTTTCGTAAAAAAACACAAACCAACCGTACCTGAAGAGATACGCTTTGAAAGTAGCCGCCATCAGCCCGAACGAGGCTCATCGAGACGATGCTGCAAATGTAGCACAAAAAACAGCCCAGTACGGACCATTTGGCAATGTACCACCTATAAGGTCCCCCTGTGCTTACGAAAAGGGAAGACGTGTTTTCAAGACTTTCATAATAAAAAGTAGCAACCCTTTCATTTTCTTATATTTGTCACATTTCATTCGTAGTAAAGAATTAATGTTAACTTATGTTTCATGTATATGAAGAGTCATAACTAACTAACTAGCTAAGCAGTCTTATATACCTATATAGCCTTCTTGATAATGCCATACGATTAAATAATAATAATCAACAGTCACCGTTACTATAATATACAGCACTGCGCTTATCTCTAGCGCACCGATGAGTTATGGCACCGCGGGCAGCGAGTCTTTGACTTTACCATAACCATCTTGGACGTCGTTTTTTATACATATTTTTTTTACAATTTTTGTCCACATGCCAGAAATAAACAAAAATGTTCAATTTTTTCACCCGTGTAAAAGTGTGACTGAAGGAGTCAAAATAAAGTTAATACTTTTTGATTTCATTAAATTAATGCATTTTTGTGTCACTAATTAATCTATAACTTACAAAAATATGCATGAGATACATTATGCACTGTCACTTCATTATTGTTTTATTTTATTACGTGGTACCTGATGATAAGCATTTCTGCAGCCTAGAGTGTAACTCACTTTATACTTCTAAAAACGTATATAAGTACAAGCTGTGCCTGCGACTTCGTCCGCGTGGAATAGTTATTTTGGACAAGTTTTCGCAGCGCACGCAACGGAAGCCTTTAAGGATGAATAATTTACCCGTTTTTCCTCATTTTGCATTGTTTCTTCGCTTCTATTAGTTGCAGCGTGATGTTGTATAGCCTAAAACCTGCCTCGATAAATGGTCTGCTACATAGAACTCTTTAAAGACGTGTAAATTAGACTTAGACTAGATTTCCTCATTATTTATTTAATAATAATCAAAACGGCAGAAGCCTGTTACATTCACTATTTCAGTTACAAAAAATACAATGCTACAATATTTATATAAGATATAATATATTATTAGTATACCTACTCATTAATGGTTTTGTCAGCAGGTCCTTGTTTCGCTACGTCACGCCAGGGAAACATGATCGTTGTATGTGACGGATATCATTTTAGCAAACACATGACTAAAGGCTACAAAATAAGATGGTGTTGCACCAGCTCGGGTTGCAAAGCTGTGGTGTACACTTATATGAATAACTACTTGAGGGTAGATAGAAAGCATACACACCAACCGCCTGCCGCCCACGCATCAAAGATAAGAGTGTTCCCATTTTAAAAGCCATCTGTAAAAAAAAACAATAGATTTTTTTTTCACATACAATTTCAATCAAGTGAATTCTTTACAGTAAGTCTGTTATTCGAATGTTGTAAAGAAAGTCTGGAATTAAATTCCACTGTCTGTACTATCAAATACTGGCTTTCAAGTAGCTAAATTTATGTAAATAATTAACATTATGTATTATTAAATCTATGTAAAGAACTGTAAGTAATAAAAAAATGTTTTTCATGAAATTTTACCGTTTTTTTAACAATATGTAGTTGATGTCTAGATAAAATCTCTTTAGGCTTAAGATGAGTGAATTAACCTCTCTTTCATGTACTTTGAATTAATACATTTCAATAAATGAATGACCCAACTTGAAGACTAAATAATAAATCAGTTTCCGTTTTATACCAAAACGTGGTTTAAATTTTTTACAGGTTGCATTTCGGAGAGTGTGCGGAGGAATTGCATAATATAATTCCTGCAGCCCCATTTTTACCATCGTACGAGTAGAGGTACGGCAAGAAGGCACCGTTATACAGTTGAGGTTCCAAAGACTCGCACCAAGCGGTTTGCTTCGACTTTTATCGTGCGAACAGCCAAACTGTGGAACTCCTTGCCCGAATCTCTATTCCCCTTGAACTATAATTTGTCGGTCTTCAAGTCGAGAGTAAACCGGTTTCTTCTAGGCAAGCGCGCTAGATCGTAGATTATAACGTTGCTTAACATCAGGCAAGTTGTAGTCAAGCGTGAGCCTATCTAATGTAAAAAAAAAAAAAAAAAATATTAGTCTAGAACTTTGAAATTAAAAAGTGTTGTTCAAACATCACATACTTATGTACAATCAAATGTCAACTTCAAATTTGAATTTTAAAGTTATTTTAGTAATTTATGTAATATATAATAATATATTATATTGTATATAAGGTAATAATTTGTTTATTTTTATGCTAGAGGAAAAAAATTTTGAACAACAAGAAGTAACTTTTTTTCCAAAGTCATACACTAATATTTTAAAAATCATGTTTTGGAATACGATGGTTTTAATCTATACATGCAACTATGCATTCTTCTTAGCAAATGAGAGTCGCCAACCGTGGTGTCGAGAGTTTATCAAGCCGCCCTGAGGGACATGGCTTAACGACTGCCGTACTAGACAAACAGCTGGGAACTACAATTTAACGTGTCATCCGACCCACGGAAGCTAAAATAGAATGGAATTTATCATGCAGATGTGTATATATTATACATATCTGCATGATACATCACAGCCAGTTCGGTCTATGTTTTTTCTTCGGTCGGTGTGCGTAAAGAGTTCGGTCAGTCAGACACCTTTGTGATTTATCTATCTATAAGATACATAGATTACGTAGTAATTGAATAATTATATTGTATTACAGGTCCCATATTTAGTGTGTCTCGCACTGGCAAGCTGAGCGTCCACTATGCAGGCTGTAATTTTTATAAAAACAAAGCAGTGGCCACAAAACACGATGGGCTTGCACGCCTCATGCCAGGCAATGTAAGGCTTATATATATAGTTTTGGGGAAGAATATATAAAGATTAATAACAATCATAATCATAATCCGACGCAGTGAATGTGTCTCACATACCTTGCATAATGTTTGTGTAATAAATCGATAAATTAAAATGTTGTTTCTTTAAATTGTATCTGTAATATTGACATAGGATGTTTTGTAAATATGTATAACTAACAATTTATTCCATGCATTTTTTATTGTTATGTCTAGCCATTGTCTAGCCGTGGTTCATTTTCTACCTTTTGTCAAAAATTTCGGATACATACGTCGCATACTTTCGTATTCTCATTTTAGATTATGGACTAATTAATGTGTATGTATTGCAGGGCCTGTGTATTGTTTGTCTCGTTTTGGCAAACAAAGCATTCACTATGCTGGAAATAATTTTTATAAAAAATATACAACTGGCTTTAAAACACGATGGAACTGCACGTTGCATGCCAAGCAATGTAAGGCTTATATCTATACTTACCAAGATGAATTTATAAAAATTAACAACAATCATAACCATAATAATCCATAGTTGAATTGTTTAGTGTTTGGTTAACTAACAAATAAAATGTCGAGTAAGTACGTCAAATTACGATTTTTTTATTTCGACTTACAAACGTTGGTGTATTTAGTTCGGATTTTTTTTTGTTGTTTCCTTGTTTCCTTTACTTCAGTAAATTAAACATTTCAGGAACCTACTACATAGTTTTCATTATACATTATGGAGTAACTTCATATTATAGCATGCCAGCTACGCTCTAATAACTGACTTTTCTGACAACACACGGTTGTCATATTTTATATTATATAGCTTATTGAAGTTGTTAAATAATGTAGATAGATAGATAGATAGATAGATTAACTCTTTATTGTTGACACATATTAAAAAAACAGTACATAGAACAAATTGCACCTTAACTAGTGCCACAAGCGGCGGCCTTATCGCTGAAAGCGATCTCTTCCAGGCAACCTTCAGCTGGAGAGAAATAAGCAAAAGAAAAAAAGAAGAATGTGGTGTACAACAAAAAGGAAAAAAGAAATTTTACTAATATATATATACATATATATACATATAAATACGCAATACACATACTTAATATAATAAAATTAATGTTTATATACAAATACATATAATACACAACAAAATATTTAAAGGTGATAGTAGTAGAAATAATAACAGCAATTTTCACTGAAGGGAAGCGAGATAAAATTCCTTTACTTGTTTTTTAAAGGAATCAATTGTCTGAGCCTTTTGAATGTTGATAGGCAGAGAATTCCATAAAGTAACAGCTTGTACAGTAAATGATGAGCCATAAAAAGATTTCTTTTTTAAATGTTGGATGTGCGAGTGTTAATTTATTTGTAGATCGAAGAGAAAGAGATTGTGTAGTATGGACATACGCAAAACGAAAAACTAAGTAACGCGGGGTAGCAGGGTTAAATAAAATGTTATATACGAGAGAGAGGATGTGAGCATTCCGGCGAAGTCGAATAGGCAGCCACTTGAGCTTAACACGAAATTGAGATATATGATCGTACTTACGTAGACCAAATATAAACCTTATACAGTAATTTTGTAACCGCTCAAGCTTATCTAGCTGATCTTCCCGAAGATCGAGATAGCAGGCGTCCGCATAGTCCAGGATAGGAAGAAGAAGGGATTGCGCAAGCTCAACTTTAGTGGCAGTTGGCAAGAAGTTTCGAAGACGTCTTAGTGACCCACCAGACGAGAAAATTCTTGAGCTTAATGAATCCACATGAGCATCCCAACTGAGCGACTAATCCATTATCAGACCAAGGTTCTTGACTGTATCACTATATGGAACGATGATGCCTTCAAAAATAACTGGCGGAATACCCTCCCAGTCAATCCTTGAGATCAGATGAGAGCTTCCAATGATAATGACCTGCGTTTTTGAAGGATTCACTTTTAAACCAAAGGATTTGCTCCATTCAGAGATACGGGAGAGGTTATCATTAGTGTTCCTAATAGCCGAGTCAAGATGACTAATATGAGCCTGCGAGTATATCTGTAAATCATCAGCATACAGGTGGTAGGGACATGAAAGATGTTGCGAAATGGAGTTAATAAAGATAGCGAAAAGAAGTGGTGATAACACGCCGCCCTGCGGGACACCAGCAATTGTGTTGCACCAAGAAGAAAAGGAATCTCCAAGGCGAACCCGCTGCCGACGCCCCAGCAGATAACTATGAAACCATTCTATCACTGATGGAGATATATTGATAGAGCGCAGCATTGCAAGCAGGATATCCAAATCAACGGTATTGAATGCATTACTGAAGTCTAACAGTGTTAGAACAGTAAGCTTACCGTCGTCCATACCCTCGCGTAAGTCGTCTGTGATCTTTAAGAGCGCAGACACAGTGCTATGCCCAGGACGGAAACCGGATTGGTAAGGATTGAGCAAATCATGTCGGTTAAGGAAAAGACTAAGTTGACGATGGACAAGCCGCTCAAGGACTTTAGAAAGGAATGGAAGGATAGAAATAGGACGATATTCAGAGTAGGATTTAGGGTTGGATTTTTTAGGTAGAGGAATAATTTGCGCCTCTTTCCAGATTGTAGGGAAATCCCCACTGGAAATGGAATTGTTAAGGATAACGCACAGGACAGGAAGGATTATATCCAGGATGGGCAATAACATGTTCCGGCTAATAGAGTCACTACCAACCGCTCTAGATGAGATTGCAAGCACGCTCTTTTCAATATCACATGCAGTGAAAGATTTGAAAACAAAAGACGAAAAATTTTAAGGAGTAGGAATGGCTGAAAGTTTATTAATTGTATCAGATTTATCTTCATCTGACATAGCAGAAGATGAAGAAAAGTGAATATTTAATGAATTAATATCTAAATTATGAGAGACAGTACTATGTTTAGCTTTGCCGATTCCCAATGAATTAAGAAATTTCCAGACTTTTGCTGGATCTTTATTTTCAACAGATGAGTGAATATGACGGCGCAGAGCATCCCTACACACCATATTGCAACGATTCCTGGCCTTGACATACTTCTCATGGTTGGACTCAGTGGGCTTTACCTTAAAACGTGTCTTGGCCACAGCTTTCTTGTGCATCGATGCTCTGATGTCATCAGTAAGCCACGGAGCCGGTAACTGCTTGAGCTTGATGGCACGAAGAGGAGCATGTATGTCATACAGTTTCGTGATGATGTCATTAAAAATACTAACTTGATCATCAACGGAAACGGCATTTATGACAGGTGACCAATCAGTTTTAAGGGCATCATTAATTAAAGCTTGATGATCCATGCCACCAAAGTTGCGCTGCAGAATGATTTGGGGCTTAAGTTTAGGAGGACGAATTTTATAGGAAAGGTAAACTAAATCGTGATAGGAAAAATCGCTTGTGCTATACTGGCCATGCTTAACAACATGGTCAGGGGAACTAACTAACATTAAATCAAGAAGAGAAGGAGTTGCATTGGGAAAATGGTGAGTAGCACTAAGCGGGAGGATGTGTAAGTTGGTTGACTTAGTAATAGACTCAAACCTAGATGTACGATAATCCTGTTTAAGGAGACAGGTATTAAAGTCACCCATAATGATTGAGTGACTATAAGAGGGACAGAAATCACATAAAAGGCTTTCAAAAGAGGAAAAAAAGTTAAGTTTAGAAGAGTTGCTATAATAGGCACCCAGAAGAATTTTATTTTTGGAAAGGACAACTTCAATGAAAAGATGTTCGCCAGCATTCACAGGGGGTGGTTGGCACGACTGACTAATAATGGAGTATGGTATATTAGCCTTAAGGTAAATGGCCACACCACCACCCTTGGAACCGATGCGATCATTTCGGATAAGAATAAATCCAGGAAGAGAGTAGGAAGTAGTAGGAAGACATGGACGAAGCCACGTTTCTGAGACTATTATAGCATGAAGATTTTTTTGGTCAAGGGACGCCAGCATATCTGAGTAGCTGGCCGAAATGCTCTGTGCGTTTATGTGGGCAACATTAAAATTTTTAGACATATCAGAAAAACTATTCTCAAGGAACTCAGACAGAGGTAACACGCTATCAAAACTATCATCGCTACTCTCAGAGGGAGCTGTAGAGGAGGCTGTGAAGTATTCACTGCCGCTGCTGCTGTTATTAAAAATATTTAACATAACTATATACTAATATATACCTAACAAAGGCAAATACACAATAAATATCTAATATAAATAAATAATAAATGTTAAACACTTCACAAATATGAATGAGCTAAAAACAATAACTCAATCCACCCGCCGGTTGCACTGGAATGATAGTAGTTATAGAGAAAATGTATATACAAGACAAGACGCCCCGCGCGCTCGCCAAGGTTGGACGTGTTTTTGTATTGTTCCGTATATTTGCACTGTTTATTATCCGTAATGTCAGCAGAATCTGATAACACTGCGATCCGGGAGTTGACGAAAGTAGTGCATTCTATGCACAACAAAATTGTGTCACTGGAAGAAACCGTGTTGGAACAGAGTGCATTAATAAAAATACTCATCCAAAATCGCGAATCTGTCGGTGATTCGACAAAATCGACACGTACCGATGTGGAAGCGAGCAAACATGATGACGACACTGTGCCACCTGCCAAGCGGCCAATACGGAGCGCCCGCGCTCGTGCCCAGATAGCATTGCGCATGGACACACGGAAAAATAAAGGAGCAACGGTGAGCCGGAACGCAGCGCCTGCTGTCCCTGTCGCTCGCGCAGGGAAACCGTGCACGCCGAGTCGCAGCGCTCCTTGCACACCTAGTGTTCCAAATCCAACGAACAATGTTTCGCATCCGCCAGTGCTATCGCTGCAAGTTCCTGCTGTAAATGTCACCGCGCAATCAGCTGATATTCTTGGTAAACAAAAGGATGACAATGATGGCTGGGTGGAGGTATCTCGCCGAGTGCGCCGCTCGCCGCCGACCAACGTCACGCGCGGTACGGCCGCGCCTGGCTCGGCGGCTTGTACGCTATCTGCCGCCGAAAGGAAGACATATCTCCATCTTTATTTCGTGAAGAGCGGAACTGCAGCGGAGGAAGTATTAGCTCATTTACAATCTATTTGCCCAAATGATAAATGTTCTGCCGAGGCTTTAAAATCGCGTGGCGATTATGCTTCGTTTAAATTGACCGTACCGACTAAGAATGTGGAAACTTATATGAAATCTGAGTACTGGGCCGAAGATGTATGCATTAAACCGTGGCGTAGTGGGTTTCGTAACTCAATGCAACAAGCGAGCCAGTAATCCGTATAAGACTTACTTAGTTTTTTATCAAAATGTTAGGGGTCTGCGTTCAAAATTGGACGAATGTAAAAAATCAATAATAGCCGAATCAGCGGATATTTTTGTGTTCACGGAAACATTTTTAATTAGTTCTGTACACGACTCTGAGTTGTTTCCCCCCGGCTACACGGTGCTGCGGCGAGACCGCGCGCGCGACGCCGGCTGGGGCGGCGTGCTGCTTGCCGTGCGCGACCCCTACGCCGTCAGGGAGATAGTAGATGTAGATGGCTACAACTGCGATGTTGAAGTACTTGCCGGACTTGTTACTCTTAAATATAATAAAATAATATGTTGTGCCGTGTATATTCCACCACGCTCTAGTGAAATAAAATATTGTAATACATTTAGTGTTCTAGAAAATTTAGTATCCAAATATAATAAATTAGATGTTTTGATTTTAGGCGATTTCAATTTGAATTCATGCAATGAAACTGTATTAATGCACTATGAATGTTTTTTAGAAACTTGTAAGTTGAAGCAACATAATGTAATAACCAATGATTATGGCGTTATTTTGGATCTGGTTTTGAGCAACCTTGGCGATAGGTGGATCGATGTCAGCGGAGATACTGAGCCCATGGTAAAGAACAAGGTGGACGCGTACCACCCTCCTCTGGAGGTGTCGTTGCGGTGCGTGCGCCGCGCCCCGCGCCGCGCGCCCCCCGCGCCCTCGCCGTCCGCGCCCGGCGCTGGCGATGATTCACGCAGTGAATGGAATTTTCGTAAAGCTAATTTTAGCCTATTATATGCTGAATTAGAACTTTTAAAATGGGACGATTTATTTTTGCTGGCCGACGTAAACTCGGCGGCAAATTTATTTTATAGTAAAATTTCTAAATGTCTTGATCGGAATGTTCCCAGGACAAACAATAAACTAAAACATTCATCGTATCAATATCCGACTTGGTTTACGTCTGAGATAATTATAACTTTAAAAAATAAGCACTTTCATCTTAAAAAATATAAGGAATTAGGACTGGAATTTAATCGCGAATTATTTAAATATTATCGGCAAAGTGCAAAGCTACTAATTGATCTAGCTTATTCTAATTACATAAGACGAACAGAGGCGAATATAAAAAGGGATCCAAAATCTTTTTGGTCTTTTATAAAAGAGCAACAGCAGTGTTCTAGCGGGACTTGTACGGAATTTGTTTATGAAGGTCAAGCTGTATCAGGTATAGATGCCGCAAACGCGTTTGCGCGGTATTTTAGTTCCGTTTTTTTGCCTCAGAGTCCAAAGTTATCTGCTGTCGATGCGGAGCGGGAAGCTGCATCTTCGCTGTGCTCGTACCGCATAGAGCTGAGGGAAGTTACTCCGGCTGACATTTCACTAGCTGTTCGACGTTTGAAGCAACACTCTTCTGCTGGGCCTGATGGCATTCCACCTTTTCTTGTTAAAGATTGCGTTTCTGTTATCATGGTCCCTCTTATGTACATACTAAATCTGTCCCTGAATACTGCCGTGTATCCTGATGTCTGGAAAACCTCGCGGGTAACTCCTATACCTAAGGGTGGCGACAGCATGCACGTAGAAAACTATAGACCCATAGCTGTTCTATCGGCATTTGCCAAAGTTTTTGAGTCTATCCTGAATCGACATATTACCAGGCAGGTCAAGTCTCAATTGTCCGACTGTCAGCATGGGTTCAGGGTAGGCAAATCAACAGTCACTAATTTAATAAACTTCGTCGATTATACTGTTACGGAAATGGATTGTAGAAAGCAGGTAGATGTGGCTTATTTTGATTACAAAAAAGCGTTCGATCGGGTCCACAATGATGTTTTATTAAAAAAATTTGCTGCTGTAGGGTTCACTCCTAGGTTACTGGAATTATTCGCGAGCTATTTCACTAATAGGATTCAGTATGTGCGTCTAGCTGGCGTCCAGTCAAATTCATATATTACTACTTCTGGGGTCAGCCAAGGTAGTACTTTGGGGCCGACCCAGTTTTTAATTATGATTAATGACCTGCCAAAGGTCATAAGGTCAGCAGAGTGTCTTCTTTTCGCCGATGACCTTAAGATATACCGGAGTATTGGTGCCATTGAGGACTGTGACGCCCTGCAGGCTGACATTGACAGGGTTGTGAGTTGGGCCGAGAGTAATTACTTGGAATTCAATAGTTCCAAGTGTAAGACTATGACTTTCACTAGACTACGTGATCCCCTCACTTACAACTACTGTGTGTCTGGTGTCAGTCTGGAGCGTGTCTCACGAATAAGAGATCTCGGTGTGACATTAGATACAGAGCTTAAATTTAATCTACATATTGAAAATATATGCAATAGTGCTTTTAAAGCTCTTGGATTTGTGATACGGCAAACAGGACGATTTCATGACAGAGGGGCTATAATGGTACTGTATTACTCTTTGGTGCGCAGTAAACTAGAGTATAACGCCCTAATCTGGGATCCGCATGAAGAGAAGTACAAAGAAATGATTGAAAAAGTACAAAGAAAGTTTGCTAGATATTTGTACAAAAAGTTATACGGCTTCTACCCTTTTCTGTATCCGTCTCTCTTCGTCTATGGTATGGTAGGTATGTATGCGTTGGAAGTAAGGCGAAAATGCAGTTTGCTATCGCATTACTTCCAGCTCTTGCGCGGATCCATCGACGATCCTAGTGTTCTATCCCGGTTGTCGCTGGCGGCGGGAGCGCGTGCGGCGCGCGCATGCTGCCCGCGCCGCCCGCTGGCTATGCCGTGCGGGGTGGTGCGCACCGCCACGGCGCGGTACGCTCCCACAACACATGCTGTCAGTCTGCTTAACGACATGCTTGCACAGATGCCAGATCTTGATATATTCCATTCGAAATTTAAATTTATATTACAATGTTGTAGTATATTTATTTGTAATAATAGGAAAATTTACTATAAGTCTAGGTATAGGGATTAATTTTAATATAAGTATATTTTTTTAAGGTTGGCCCACAGCACGCTTTGGGAAACTGTAAGTGCTGTGGGCAAGTGAACAATAAATAAATAAATAAATAAATAAATATACCCGGCATCTACTACAATTTTATTATTACATAACAATCACTTTAAAAGCTAATTCGTAACAATTTATAATCTAAGGCAAAATACAAGAAACGTGGTAGGTTTAGAAAGAGAGAGAGAAAAAAAGAAACAGACTTTGACTATGTAACTAACCAACATAAATCTTTTCAATATAATCTTTGACTCAAATACGTGACATTGGCAAGATTGCGGTAACGCTGCAGAAGCCATATTAAAAAGTTGAAGTTGCTTTAACTCAAATAATAACAGTTGCTTGCAATACATTAACTTTGGAAGTTTACATTAAATCTAATGTGAATTGTACAATGCAATGGTAGTATTTTGACATAAATATTTTCCAATTATTAACTAAACATTCAACAGCATTCAACGCATGAGCACAAACGGCTAAATAAATCACAATTGCTAATTACATATATATGCAATGTTGACTTTGACAGCAAAATACAATATAAGATAGAGACAAAAATAATAAATAAACATCATCATCATCAATTTAAAATAATGAACAATGTGTACAAAACGTGCTAAATACTTCAAAGTTGCTAAGCATAACATTAACTTAGACAATTGACAGTGTAAATATGACAAATCAATAGAAAATAATTTTCTAAACAAAAATGAAGGTGCGTTATGTTTACATTCTGCACAAAAGGATTATTGTAGAACATTATGAACAGAACAATGTCACGAGAAAGCAGCAACTATGTTTTCTACTTGGAGGTGGTTGGTTTCCGCCTTGTTTCTTTGGGCTTGGTCACCTTGGTTGCTCTGCTCTTCGACGGTGCCGTCTTGGAGGCCACAGAGTCGGCTGTCACCTCGGGCAACTCAATTTTGTCCAACTCAGCGACACAAGACACACGGTGACGCTTTCCTTCCGATCCAAGAATGAAAACAAATCCATCCTTTGTCCAGCATCTGTTTACTCCGAAGCGTTGGCGCGCCGCCATGAAGGCGTCATGCCTAGGCTTCGTCAAAAACTCAGATAGGGTTACTCCAGTGCCTTTTAGTGCAGTTTTTGCTGACTTTTAAATAAAAAAAATAAATTTGAATTTGAATTTCAATATGTGCGGAAAACGGTCGCCGTAGCTGAAAACAGCTAAGAAGATTATATTTCTACTAAATATAATATTAATAATCATGTACATATTTATTACAGGTCCTACATTCCGTGTATCACGAAATGGCAAACTGAGTGTACATTATGAAGGCTATAACTTTTGCAAAAATTATACCAGGGGCTTGAAAACAAGATGGGTTTGCACGTATTGTGCAAAGCAATGTAAGGCTTATGTTTATACTTATGGTGAAGAATTTGTATAAATTAATAACCATCATAACCATAATCCTTCTTAATGAAGCATGTATTATTTAGTAGCGTCGTTAGTATATTATTTGTCATTTTACACTTTACAATACGTTTTTAAATTACGCTGAAATTAGATAAAGTTTAAATAACTTTTATTTCTTATAGTTATACTGAAGACAAAACCTGCGTGTGATTTGAAATAAAAATAATATGATGTGTGTGAATTGCGAGTTATTAATTTGAAAGTTGAATTTTTATGGGATTTACATATTATGTAAGTTACATTATTTTATTGTACCTATCATTATAATAGTATTTAGTAAAGTTGTTACTCGCGTTGTTGTACAATATCTATGAAACAAACGTAAGTGTTTCTAAATTTATCATCGACATGTTATATATTTTCTTTGCAGATTTGATTTTGTTCACATCCAAATCCGGAAAACCTCGTGCCCATTACCAGGGTTATAATTTCACCAAAAACTATTCAGCTGACATGAAAACCAGATGGCAGTGTTCTTTGAGAGGCAACCATAGATGTAAAGCAAGTTTATTGACATTTGGGAATCTGTTTCTTAAATTTAACGGAAGTCACAATCATCCTCCTTCTGTTAAAAGTAGATACTGGTAGAACTTAATTTCTTATAATATGACTAGTAGACGCCCGCGGCTGCGCTCGTATTATTTTGAGATAAATAGTAGCTTCACTTATTACACACACACACACACTTCTTATATTTCATACTGCCTTCATACCAAAAATCATCATGGTCCGTTAAGCCGTTTCTGCATTTAATGGTGTTAAATAAACTGATAAACAGACAAAATTCTACAAACTGCTGAAACTTGTTCTGTTATGGATTTAAAGTATACCTAAACAAATTTTATTCTAATGTCTTCAATGTTCAGATTTTTGTTCCCCTTCAGCTTTAATATATTATGTACTTATAGAAGTTAGATAGATAAAGATTAGCAAATATATATTTTGTAAAGGTAAAAAGTTATTGCAATCAAGGTTGGTGTTGGTCAACATTACGCCTGTCATGCATTTAGCAGAGATACCCATAAAAGCCCTTTTACTCTCCTTTATCAAATGCTGTAATTTTGGGCTTCTGTGATAGGTAATTTCAAGTTAGTAAGCGCTTAAATATATAATATTACTTCTTATACATTTATTGATATTTTATCTCTTGCCGTTGTAGAGTTGATAAGTTTATTTACTAAGTAATTAATGACATATTATATTTTCCTCCGTCAGGTATCATAACTTTTAGTTAAAGATAAATTTAAGTTTAGTCACTTAACTAGTCATAATTACGCTGAGGTGATTTTTCAGTGTATAACATCTTTATGAGTGTAAATTTGTCTATAGTTTGTTTGTATGTGTGTGTCTGTGTAGTGAATCTAATATTAAAAAAGAAATTCTTGTTATTTGTAAAGAAACATTCGTTATATCAACTGTTATTGTTGCTATTTTATTTTGCCATACTAATGAAATGAGTGGAAGTCACATTATCAAAGGTTTAGGAAGATAGAATTATTCAATTTAACAAAAATATTATGAAGAAAAAAAATGTTATGTTTTTTTTTGTTATGTTGGTGCGAATAAATTCGATAAAATATTCAAAACAAGTTGTATCATTTAATACATGCAACAACATGTTTTAATATTTTGTGACACTGATAAAATAAAGTAGTATTATTAATCTTAGCATAGTCTCAACATGGGCTTCCAGACCGTGCTGTGATTATTAAATATTATCATTGTTACGACTTTAAGAATAGTTATAAAATCATATTATTCATTTAAAAATTTTGGGTATTGTAAGATGTTTTTTCTGTGTACATTCAACTTTTATTACAAATGAAACGATTTATTCATACAAGTATATATTTACTTTCAGCCGCCGAGTTTGTCAAATCTAGAAGAGGCAACCTCATGATCCAACATAGCGGATATCTCTACAGTTTTGTCTACAACAGGGGTGTTAGAACTAGATGGCACTGCTCCAAGAAAACCCCTCAAAACTGTAAAGCCTATATATTTACACAGAACAATTATTATGATGTTATTAATGACAACCATTCGCACCCGCCATCAGACAAAAACAATGTTAGCTATTTATAAACTCTGCTTTGTGGTTGATCTATATTATTTTCTTCTTTCTAGAAAACTGAAAAATAAAACACTAATCATTTAATTATTTTTTTCTTGTTATGGTTTTTATGTCGTGTTCATGAAATTTACACCAATAATCTATGATTAGCTTAGGCCAATGCCACACAGGTTCGTTAAATAAAATCTTATGAAAATCATTGTTGCGTAATGGACAGACCTAGTATAATTAGCATAACAATTGCATTTATTTAAATAGACAGTAACAGTCTGATCCTCCGCGACACAGGTGCGCTTGCTATAAATAAATAAATATATATATATTCCGGGACATTGCACACAGCGCCATCTAGCCCCACACTAAGCAAACGCTGAGTAGGTACTGCATTTTTATAGTACAATATGTAACAGTTTAACTATAACCTAAATACCTTGTTACTATAAGAAAACTCCATATTATGATCGTGTAGACGCTACGTACATAGTTCGTAGCGCTTTGCGTAGACACTTTAACATTACAAAGAAAAGATTTCTACGCGCTCTATTGAGGTAACACCCTTAGCGAGTCGGGATAAAATTCAAATATATTTATTTATAATATTCATCACATGACACAAAACTAAATAATTGCTATTAAACTTGATGTACAAGAACATACATTATGTTTTCATATTTTTTTTAACAGCCACTGTTTTAGTTTCATTTTGTAAGCTTGTATACTCACACTTTGTACTATGTCAGTTGGCAACTTATCATAAAAAGTAGCCTTCATTATATATAAATCTAGGATCAAACTATCAACATGACAAACTTCACTCAAATTGATCAAGCCGTTTGATCATGAAGGAATATTCTGACAAATACTGACAAACTTTATTAAGAAAAGCCTTTTTAATACCTGTGGAACGGGCTGTTTACTGTCATTATTATAAAGCAAAATCTAATTCTTATCAGTTTATCACGGTTTTATCTTTTTGTTTTTTTTTAAACTACGAATGTGAGAGGAAAACAAGATTGACAACAAATAACTCGTTGATCTTGGCATTGTATATACATATGTTTGTAATGTATTGTGACAGTGACTATTTTTCAACGATTGTTCATAGCAATAGCTTTCAAAGAGATTCAAAGACAAGACATTTTCGTATTATCGTATAACGTTTATTAACATGTGATATTATGGTATATATGTATGTTCGCTTAATGAAACCAACATAATTTTAACTCTTTAATCGTCGTTACTAATAATACCTTATAATTTTTTACAGTTGCAACATTTTTCAAAACAAGCCGAGGTACCATACAAGTAAAGTTAGGAGATTATAATTTTTCAAAAGATTATACCAACGGGGACAGAATTAAATGGCTTTGTTCGGTTAGAGCTCGCACGAAATGTAGAGCATTCATTTCTACCATCGGCGAGGAAATACTTTTCACGCACAATGAACATAATCATGCTCCCCCGAGGATGTACAGATAACTGTGAAAGCCAAAATAGAGACACTCCATGTAAAAAAAAGTTTTATATTCATTAAAATTATTAACGAATAAATGTTTTTAACTTTAAGTTGTATATTAATATATTTTCTTTAAGATTATTAAAGTAGGAACAAAATCAAGGTATTTTAAGGCCAAAGTTTTTTTAATTATTACTTTTAATCCCGTAACAACGCGAGCGAAACCGCGAGCATCCACAAGTGTTCTCATAACTAGCAAACCTCACCAATAAATTTGACTCCAAGAACGGTTGTAAGATTAGAAATATCAAACGATTCATACATAGAAACTCTAATCATTTGCTAAGAATCTGCTTTTACTTGTGCATTTATATTTTTTTTATTTGTGTTTCTGTTTTAGGGCTAACATTTATTAAGACTCGCCGAGGTTACATACAAATCAGAATAGGAGAATATCGTTTCAGTAAAGGCTATGAGAGTAACGACAAAGCTACCTGGCTGTGTTCGAACAGAGGAGCAAACCGGTGCAAAGCATGTGCACAACGAAGCCATATTTATTAGGAATGAACATAATCATGACCCACCAGATTCATCTAGGTTTAAGTAAGGGTATAAGTACTACATTCTACAGAGTATGATATACTAGCACGTATTGTAGCTACTAGATTATTATTTTTTTCGATCTTACGCTTACTATACGCATAAGAGATGCTGACTTCCCATTTAAAGGAAAATGTAAATAGTCAGTAAATTAAATTAAACAAGTAGGTTGTAAGAAAAGTTGTAAAGTAGTTAGTAAGAAAGCATAGATTAGGTTCCCCCATAAACAACCTGGGGAGTTAGAAGTATACAAACAATAAAAAAAGGACCTTTCCATTGAAAGTCAGTTTTTCTATAGTAAATAAGTATTTGTAATGAAAGGTCATCAACGCTTTACATAACTCTACTTCTATGTATTTCATACTTGTATTTCATACTTGTTTAATAAAACCTTTGACCAAACTGGTACCTATTATTTTAGTTAGTTATAGATATGGTAAAACCCTGAGAGCATTCATGTGTAATGTTAATAATAGTATAGTTATGTGTTTGGCGCTATATTTACTATGTACCTATATAGTTTATTATCATTAGTGTAATTCGTGTCTATATACGGTTCTATTAACGAATAAATGAAATTATTGGTTATACATATAAAATATATAATCTATCGTATCTTTATGTCTTTATTTATTGAAATAGGCATATCATTTATGAAATCAAGCTGTGTAATTAACTTGCGTGAGTTTGGTAATAGTGAAAGAAGCATGCAGCATAGAATTGATGACATAATGGAATCATAGGATATCCTTTTGGGCATGTACAAACACTGTTGAATTTGGGTAATTTGACAAATTGCTTTCATGAACATTCGCGCTGTTTTAAAAAAATAATAAAGTTAATTAATCAAAATTTTTATATGATACTTGTTTGTTTGCAGTCCCAATGTTTATCATGTCGCGTAACGGCGGTGCTATGGTTCTATACCAAGGATATCGATTCTGCAAACAGTACACTTGCGGCGGTAAATCAAGATGGGTGTGCACGAGAAATAATAAAAAATGCAAAGCTTGCTTGTTCACCATACAAGAACAGTTTGTCAAGATAAATAATGTTCACAACCACGACCCACCAACATTATAAGATAAAACATGTTTTTATTTTAATTAAACTTTGTTTAGCTTTTTGTTCCTAAGATATATTACAAATTCTCCTTGTACTTTCGCTGTAGTCCAATGAAATTGTAGAAACAATTTTTTTTATTCATATTAGCATTGCGTTACCTGCTTCTTTTGTCTGTTGCAATAATGTATTACTTATGTAACTAATATAACAATAGTAATTTCTTATTTGAGTACATTATTATCCAAGTTAATTTTATGTACATATATTTAAACCTCAATATACAAATATTAATGAAAAATTCTACTAACCGTACCGTAGTGGTTTTTCTACGTATATTTCACACTTAATATGGGGTCAGAAAATCAAGTTTGATTTCGTAACCATATTTTATTTTATAGCAAAAAGAGTTAAAATAAGTAGTGACAAAATTTTTGCCGAGAAAAGAATCCCCGAAGAACGTTATTGTTAGTACTAAGTATATCTTTGGAACTACATACATATAGTTAATTAGGTAACTAATCATGGCAATAATATCTCGCCTCGAATAGAATCCTTTGCAAAGTATAATTAATTGCGGTAAGCGTAACACTAGTTGTATTATATGTTTACTATGTTTCAGGTCCAACATTTATCAGATCTCGACATGGAGGTATTATGATACAATGCGGAGATTACAGATTCACTAAACAATGCACAAGGGGTCCCAAAACAAGATGGGTGTGCACGTCAAAGAACAACAAATGCAAGGCGAGCATAACAACCATTGATAACCAGTTTCTCAAGATAAATAATGAACATAACCACGCCCCAGCAACCTCACGCCCCAGCAACCTCACGCCCCAGCAACCTCACGCCCCAGTAACCTCACGCCTCCATACGATTATACATCGTTATGAAAACTATGTTGAACTTAATAAGAAATAAATGAGTTTCATTAAGTGTGACAAAGAAACATGTTAGTCGTTTAGAATTCAACGCGAAATTTGGTTCTCAGGAAAATAAAAAGCTTACAAACTTTTATCTGTAATGATGCAGTAGCAAGTGAACTTTGATAACATATTTTGTCCTTCGTGTATGAACCACTATGATGTATTTTCCTCAAAGCAATTATAGAACAATATCCCTGTTAATAATCATAACAAGGTACCGGCCTAGGTTACCTGCCTGCGCCGGCGTTGGCAGATACAACATTAGGTACAAATCTAATATAATACACCGGCAGACTATTTATAACTAAATTACAATAAACAAATAGAATAAATTTTAATTAATTAAAATTTAAAACATATTAACACTCACTTTTATAGTTGCAGAATACTTTATCGGTCCTCGTGGATGCCGGATGCTACACATTGGACAATATACCTTCTCGAAGAAGAAATCATTCAGAGAAAAAACATGGTGGATGTGCTCTTGTAGCAAAAGTAGAAGATGTCAAGCTGTAGCCATAGCAATCAACGATATTATAGTTAAAATGAATAATGACCATAGTCATCCACCGCTGACCAGGGGCGGGCTGAATCTAACTGAGGCTGAAAGATCTTCTCTGCTACCCAACTCTAGTGTGGACAATTTTTAGACCGGTTGGTTGTATGCCTTTGACATGGTTCTGATGGAGCCTACAATTTACTTTTGGTCACCCATCCATATTCACAACTTAACGTTATGAAATTTCATTGTGATTGTTTATCAAATACCCCAGTCACTGTACTTTGCTGGCGGTAACTTGTTAAATATGTAAACACACGCACTGTTTAAACTAGAAATGCAATAAATGGTTTTTATTTCTTATTATTCTAGGAATTGGAAAATATAATTCGTTGGTAATTTTTAATGTAATGTCTATTTATGTATATTTATTGATAAAATAATATCAAAGTAGGTACCAAACGTTTTTTGAAATTTCATTATTGTTAATATCTAAATGTAAATTACAACATTTGCGTATCATAAAGACTAATAAATACAAACCAATGGAAAAAATGTGTACCTAACGCCTGACAGAAAAATGTAATTACCTAATTGTTAATATACCTTAATGTCTGGCACGAGATGGCAATTACACCGCGACACAGGTTCGCCTAGTGCGGTGTTTATAGTGCATGTATGTATAGTTTTATTATTATTTTGGAGCAATAAACGAATTTTTTTTTTTTTTTTAACATAGTAATGACCTAAGCTTTTAATGTTTTGTAAATGTAATAACATAAAACATTGTACTTTGTGCAATCACGTGATTTTTACAATGTATACGTCGCAGGCATTTGTATGATTCCGCCGTTTACATACGGCGTCGTCCGCTCGCTGTTATATAAAATGCCGAAGGCTAAATATATAATGCCGTGTCGTTAACACTTGCACTACAACAGCAATGACTGAAATTAAGCGTAATTTTCTTATTTTTATCATTAGGGTGGTCAACTTGTGAAACATTTTATTTTTTTCTATACAGAGAGCAAAGAACACAAAACAGTTTTTAATTTAATGTCAAACTCCTTGTCGCAAATATCGACCAATCAAATCTCGAGAATTTAAATAAATAAATAAATAAAATGTTTTTATTTCGGACAACATAATAGATCCAGAAAATGTGTTAGTAAACTAAAAACTATGAAAATTAAAACTAGTAAGGGTTAGTACAACTAAAACTAAATGTTCTAAGGCGAGTATAAATTTGTTTTTTAATAAGTAATATATATATAATAATAAGTTTCATGTACTTAGGCGGCATGCCCTGTGGAATCATAGTCCGCACGAGATGCCTCCGTACAGACGCCTGCGGGTCGTCCGCTATTACTTTCAGGATGCTGTTGTCACTGCCCCGAAGCCTCCTCACCAAAGATGCTACCTTCTTTCTAATGATGGCGTGGAAGCCGTCTGTGTGGGATTCGGCAAACATTCCGGAGGCACTACAGAATCTGGGAAGTTTCAACAACATCCTGAAAACATTATTATATTGGATGCGCAGAGTGTCCAGCGACTTCTGTGAACACCTGAACCACAATGCACCCGTGTACAGACCCTGACAATACGCCTTGAAAAGGGTAATTTTAACTTGATCCGTACATCGGGCAAACCTGCGGGCCAGCATGTTCCCTCGAGCCGCCAGTGCTCTGCGCTCCCTCTCCACGTCTTCATCGTCCTTAAGGTCGTCGGTAAGTATATGTCCGAGGTACTTAAACCTAGTCACTTGTTTTAAGGCCATCCCATTGAGGGTGATCGGGGAGACGTAATCACGTGACTTACCGGCGGCCTTGAAGACCATGAATTCGCTCTTCTTTACATTATAAAGTAAACCATGCGATGCGGCGTAAGTCTCACAGACCTTTAGCATCTCCGCAATAGACCTCGCCGAGGGGCCCAGCAGCGCCATGTCGTCTGCATAATTAATGTTATTGACACAGACTCCTGCCACGTGACAACCGACACGCATGCTGCTGAGCTCCTCGATGAGGCCGTTCACATACAGGTTGAACATTTTCGGAGACGACAACCCTCCTTGTCTTACTCCGCATTCCAACCTATACGCGTCGGAGAGGCTAGAAGCCCATTTCACATAATTGGTCTGATGGCTGTACCAATATTTAAAAATTCTGAGCAAGTCCGCTGGCATCCCCCTGTCCTCCATCTTTCTCCAAAGCACATCATAGTGTACGAGCTCGAAGGCTTTGGAGAGGTCAAGAAAACAGGCGTAAACCGGGGTCTTCCGCTCAGTATAGTACTGGACAGTGTGCTTGAGAGCCAGGATCGCGCTTTCAGTAGAAAGTCCGGTCTGAAAACCGAACTGAGCGTCATGTATATCTAAATACTTATCTAGACAGCTCTCAAGCACACTATCCAACACCTTCGCCACTATAGTAGCGAGAGAGATCGGACGATAATTGCCCCGGTCCGAGATATCTCCTGTCCTGTTCTTCACTATGGGCACCACTATGGTCTTCATCAAATCCTCTGGAAGATATGAATGACTAATGCACAAGTTGAAGAACATAGACAGGACCCTCGGCAGGTGCACTCCAGCATTTTTAAGATGTTCGATGCTGAGCCCATCGTGGCCGGGAGACTTACCCCTACTCATACTACTAATTACTTTTCTTATTTGTTTCGCAGAGAAATTAAGTAGAGGTTCCTCTCCCTGCCCGACAGGCGCATCATCGAACACAGCGGCGGATGGCCCGAGTGGAGACTGGACTTTAAAATGTGACATAAACATGTTAGCGATGTCACCAGGGTCACTTTTGCCATCAACGCTAGCAGGGGAACCGGGCCTCACATCAAGCCTACCCGTGGACTTCCAGAATCGACCGAAATCCTTTTCTGCCCTCTGTTTCGCAATAATGTCCATCTTTGTTTGTTCTTGATGCTTTTGGCACCACTTAAGCCGACCTTTAAAGATTTTGCGAGTGTTGCACATATGTTCAAAGACAGATCCAGATTTCGGTCGACCATGGCTTATCCACTCTTGATAGCGAAGTCTAGCCTCCCCATGTGCTTTCCGAACATGTTTGTTCCAGCCGCAAACTATGTTTTTTCTACTGCGTTTAACAATTTTAGTTTCAACGGCCGCATCGCTGATTACCTTAACTATTTGACAGTACATTTCATCAAGTACTAGCTTATGTTCAGGTAAGATACATCGCCCAAAACTACAATTTGTAAGTTCCGGGGGGAAGTCAATATCCCTTAGACCACTGTTACAAAGCTGATGATATTTACTTATTTGTGGTTCATCTCTTTCCCCCCAGATTACAGCGCTACGAGGTTTATCTGGTAGCATACGTACAGTGCAAAGTTCTCCTAGCTTACAATCTATATATAGAGGCAGATGATCAGACATAAATACATCACTAACTATGCCCACGTCAGCAATAGTTCGCCATGCTGATTCTGTGACTATACAATGGTCTAACCAACTCCCCGTGCCATGAAATACATCAAGATAAGTAAACGAGTATGAGTTGATTCCCAAAAATTCCACATCTGCGCATAACCAAGACCTTTCCTCACAGAAGCTGCTAAGTTCAGTATAGAAGAGTTTACCGGGATGCGCATTCATGTCACCGAGTACAAATATAGTTTGGACGTTAGTGCTTTCCACAATTGCATAGACCTCACTTAGAACTTCCGTGAAGATAGGCAAATTCTCTCGTGATAGGACAGGCATATACACACAGAAAACGAGTATGGAATGACCGCCCACAGATGCACTAATAGCTAATAATCTGGAGCTACTACATTCAACTACCGTAACGCTGTCAAAAATCCCTTTCCTCCACAGGATAGCTACGCCTCCGTATGGTCTTCCAATTAAAAGTTCACCGCTATCTATGGAACTCTTACCCACATATTCAAAGTCAGAGGAGACAGTACCCAAGAGCGGAAGGTCATGATTAAATAACCATGTCTCCTGTAGACAAACTAAACTAGCATTATTACACAGTTTCGTAACATCGTCAAATGACGTTTTAAAGTTTTTACAATTCATCATCAGCCTAATGGGACCCACTGCAGGGCATAGGCCTCCACCCTCTTACGCCAATACTCCCTGTCTTGCGCTGTTCTTGCCCAGATGTTTCCTTCTAACTTTCTTACATCATCCAGCCACCGTTGCACAGGTCTTCCTACACTTCGCTTACCTAGCCGTGGGTACCATTCAGTTATTGCTTTGCTCCATCTGCCGTCAGTACGTCTCGCCAAGTGTCCAGCCCATCGCCACTTGAGTTTCGTAATACGAGACCCGACGTCTTTCACCTTCGTACGTTTTCGGATCTCAGTATTACGAACCCTGTCGCGTAACGCAATGCCTAACATGGACCGTTCCATTGCTCTTTGTGCGACTCTCATCTTTTCGATGGTTTCCTTGGTGAGCGTCCATGTTTCGGCAGCATACGTCATTGTGGGCAGAACACATTGGTTGTAGAGTAGTGTCTTCAAGCATTGAGGCATTTTACGGTCTTTAAAAATATCGCTTAGTTTGCTAAATGCCGCCCATCCGAGTTGGATTCGTCTTTTGATCTCCTTGTGTTTATGCTCTCTGCCAAAGGACAAACAGTGTCCAAGGTAAGTGTATTGTTCCACTACTTCTAACTTTTCACCACCAATCTGGATAATTGGTTGTGAATCTCCAGAAGCGTTGGTCATCACCTTAGTTTTGGACATGTTCATCTTAAGGCCCACTCCAAGAGAGACATGGTGAAGGTCTTCTAACATCGTTCGGAGATCAGACTCAGTTTCACTAATAAGAATCAGGTCATCGGCAAAACGAAGATGGGATAAGTGAACACCATTTATTGAGACGCCTCTATTCTCCCAGTCGAGAAGCTTCAAGACGTCCTCCAAGACAGCTGTAAATAGCTTGGGAGAAATGGTGTCCCCTTGGCGTACACCTCTTTTAATCACAATGCGATCTGTAAGAGCATGTAACCGTACTTGCATCGACGCTGATTCGTACAGATTGCGGAGGATGTTAACGTATCGTGCATCTATGCGGCAGCGATGGAGTGAGTGAAAAACAGCCCAATGTTCAACGCTATCGAAGGCTTTTTCATAGTCCACGAAAGCGAAAAACAAAGGTCGGTTGTACTCTTCACACTTTTCCATCAACTGTTTCACAGTGTGAATGTGGTCTATGGTAGAAAATCCGGTCCTAAAACCAGCTTGCTCGATGGGCTGGCATTCATCAAGTTGGCGAGTAAGTCGGTGGGTAAGAATTTTGGCAAAGAGTTTATAAATCTGAGGAAGAAGATCTTCTTCTTTTACAATTAAAACTAACCAATTTACAAATTTGACTTGGAACATTGTAGCAATCCTTAATATAGTTTTAATAACTAGCTCTAACAATATTAGACTACTTTTGCTTTAGGTCGTACAAAAACTGTGCAAAACGACGGAACTTGACACCATCGGGCCAAAAATCGTCATTCAAAAACAGATTCAATTTACTCTTGGAGACGTACAATTTAAAAGCATTATATTTTCGGTTCGTCTTCATATTTATCATTTTTAACGAAACAGTCTCGCCAGTCCTATTTTTGATGTAGCCTGCAATATCTTGCGCACAAGTGTCCTTACTGACATTAGATATAAACAAAGGCATTTGTATATCCGCCGCTTTAAACTTGCAGTCTGGTGCCGTGGGCGCCCGACCTGTTTGTCCTATAAGTTTATATCTCCTGGCTTTTTTAGACTGAACCACTTGCCATTCAGAATCGTCATTAGGTACCTGCGAGCAGCTCTTAACCACTTTACTGGCATAACTGCCTAACAATGGAGACGAAACCGTTACAGTTTTCAGTTTATCATTTACATTCTGTAAGTTAATAGATTCATTAACCAACGACGAAGGCATCGCGCGCGCACAATCCTCGCTATCCGGTGCATTCGAAACCACAGTGGTTTGTTGAGCGGCCTCACAGCGCACGCTTCCTGCCCCGCTCGCACCGCCGCGCCCGGGGCTGCCGCTATCCCTCTCGCCCGCAGCGTTCGAAACCTCAGTGCGGGCCTCCAAGTGCCGGCTGGCGCTGGCCTGGCAGTCGGCCCGCGGCCGGTGGCGCTGAAAGGAGCTTGATAGTTCGCTCGCGACCGTTGAATGTTGCCGCGTCGGCGTGGAGTGGTTATTATTTTCACCAGTTGACGATGCCGACGCATTCACAGCCTTTATTGGAACGTATTGTAAGCCTGTAGGACCGCTGCACATCTCATAGTAGCTATCATGAAGACACGCTCCTCTTCTTTTGTTCACAAAATTTCCGTTAGATGGGTAGTCAATAATCGACGCATGCCTCATATTATCTATCTCTTTTCTAAGTGATTCTAACATGTCCTTCGTAACGGCATTTTCTTGAAGCATTGTAATTTCGGTACGAAGTTTACTTACATCTTTCAACAAGCGTGTACAATCTACGTGATCGAAACTCACACTAGGCACTACATGTAGATTTTTTGCCACAAAAATAGGGAACAATTCCGCATCCATTCCTTTCATGAAGCATATAATGTCATCTAGGTCTCGAGACATTCTCTTCTTTCCATCTTTCCTCCTCACCGGCATTTTTCTTGCATTAGGCACCGAGTCAAATAATAAACCTTTTGCCTTTGCAATGCTCGCCACATCGAAGGATGACGTAACCAATTGGTGGATACTATCCTCGTCCATAAAGTCCAGCACATTACACAAAAATGCTAAAAGTTCGTTAATGACGACATTACACGACGCACATTTTACAGTGGACGAAGCCATTGCGCACAAGTCACAGGCAGCGACAAAACGCGACCGAGCTCCGTAGTGAACGGCGCGAGACTGAATTTATTTGCACCAAAGAGTTTTGAATTTCGAATCTTAGCGCAAGGAGTTTGTGTAAGCATTGAAATAGAGACCAGATATATTTTTGTGTTCCAAATTCAAACACCAAAATAGTGAATAAAATCAAAAAAGTGAATAAAAGGCCTTTTTATTCACTGTTTCGCGTGAATAAAATAAGTTTTTCAGAGTAGGTATGGTATAAAAAATATTATTCATGCCAATTTCTGCTAGTGCATTGCAAGTATAGCTTAGCAAAAGCATTATGAAAAAAAATACATCAATAATTTTATAAGTTTTTTCTTACAGCGTTTGAATTCATTACTAACAAACGAGGAAATCAGATGTTGAAACTCGGCGAGTATTTTTACTGTAGACATCGTACCAAGGGCCTAAAAACAAGATGGATTTGCTCCAGTCACCACAACAGTGGTTGCTATGCTTGTGTTAACACGTATGATGGGGATATATATAAAATGAATACTCACCATTCGCATGACCCCCGCAAACCCGACCGATATAAATAATAAATAAAAAAACATATATTCCCAAACACCATAATTATTATTTATGTAACTTCAAATAAAATTTATTCAACCATGTTCCAACTTTATCTGATCCATTAAATTAATGCAAAAAAACTTAAATTTTGTTACAAACTAATTCAAAAACTAAATACTAACAATAGAATAAAAACTCATTTATGTAAGTGATTAACAAAATGTATTTAAAATTGGTTTAATAACTAAGCTTTTGACTAACATTGATTGACAATATCCAACCGATTAGAATCTTAATTGATCATGATTACCTTACATAAGTAAATAAATCCGGACAAAGCACACAGCGCCATCTAGCCCCACACTTAGCAAACGCTTTTGTCTTGGGTTCTAGATAACGGATATATTACATAATATATACTTTTCTTTTGTAAATACATACTTATTAAATACATACAAACGACCAGACTCAACACAAGTAATTATAAATATTTAAAATGCATAAATACATGTGTCAAGCGGGAATCGAAACTGCAACCCCTAGATTAGAAGGCAGAGCCACTACCAACTAAGCAAACAGGCCATTCGGTATGTAAGTTTAATAAAATGCCTTTTTATTACAGACATCGGGTTGGAGTTCTCAGTCAGCAAGCGTGGGGTCCGCAGGATGAGATATGGCCACTACTGGTTCTCCAACATTATTCTAAGGGACTCAAAACTCGGTGGTACTGTTCTTCTCACCACAGTCGCGGATGTAAAGCTGTTATCTTAACATACGACGACATGCTCATCAAGAACATAACTATGCATACTCATGACTAAAATGTAAAAATAAAGCGTGATTAAATACTTTCTAATTTGATATTTTATTTAACATTTACTCAGTTCAGTTTGTATACAGATAAACAGACAAGAATTCTATAAAATGTTGGAACGTGTTCTGTTATTAATTCGAAATATCATCAATGTTCAGACTTTCGTCCAACTTCAGTTTTATCATATGTTTAGAAAAAGTTAATAGAAATAAGTAAATATATACGGTTGCATTGGGTTTAGTCAGAGGGGAAACAAGGTTTGATATGTTCTAGATTAACATAGAGACAAAGATACCTAATGTTTTAAAAATGTACGGTTTTTATTGTTAAGGTCAAAATTGTATTTTTGTTTTTCAGGGGCTGAATGCTTTTTCTACACAACAAAAAGAGGTACCAAAATGCTGGTATACTACGGCTACCGGTACTGCTTAAATTATATTACAGCTAAAAATGTAACTAGATGGCGTTGCAGCAGAAAACAAACTTATTGTAAAGCTCGTCTCTACACACGGGGTGGGAAAGTCCTTGTTGAAGGTAAAGATGAGTGCCATAACCATCCTCCGGTGTTGTAACTAATATCCAAAGACCGCCCCTGTGGCGCAGTGGCAGCGGCTTGCTTCGCAGGCAGGACGTTGAAGGTTCGATACCCGTAAAAAATATCAAAATTTATATATGTGAAATTGTTGTTAAAATTTTAATAAACGTTAAGGGAAAATGCGCTTGCCGTGTTTTATTTTCATAAAATTATGATGTAAGCACTGTTCGGTTTTATTAATTGCTTCATATTTTGTTTTAATTCAATAACATAAAATAGGTAGGTTTTATTAAAGATATTCAATGTGTTAATTAAATTTCTAAATGAATATTGCAGGAAATATCACTCAGCGCCATCTAGTCGCATACTAAGCATTGAGTTGTATTTTACAGATGGGGTGCCACAGTTTTGCCGTTCGTTGCGTGGTAACCTGATGATCACTTGCGCAGGATTCCGCTTCAGTCGGCAATATTCAAGAGGACAGAAAAGCAGGTGGCTTTGTTCAACAAACTATGCCAAAGGCTGCAAGGCGAATATCTTTACAGTCAATGAACAAATTGTAAAGATCAAAAATCTGCATAATCATCCGAGACCCACATTTAAATGTTAAGATAACATATTTTTGCAGTAGATCAATCATAGTCATTTTACGAATCTCATTTAGTCTTCGTTTTTAACGTTTACGCGAGACTTTTGTATTTGAGAGTTTACAATCAACGTATATTATTGTACATAATTTGATGTGCATAAGTTTGTAGCTTTAAGATTAATGCATGAATTCGAATTTTTAACATTATAGATTAAAAAAAATTAACGGGTGCCTCAGATCTGAGCTAGGCTTGAATCTCAGGTGTCACTTCCTTATGTGTTAGACAGTATTTTCCATAAAGTGTTTGGTCTAAGTTAAAAAGAACAAATTACATGACATGTTCCCTCAGAATAGGTACAGAAAAACATTTTCTGAGCATTTTACACTTATATTACAGAGATCACTTAGTATTTATATATTATCGTTTAGAAATTTGTTTCTTTGCGTTTAATTTAAATACTGTATCATAATTTATTCGCAGCTAAAAAAATGTATGTATTATTGTATAAGTTTTGACATTACGGTATTTGCCCTAATGTGGCTGAAGTATTACAAAATAGTTGTTAACTATCTCACAATTTATGTAGTAGGTACCTTTCTCTTTTTGTGTTTATTTTAATGTGTAATAAACAATACGACGAGATCTGTGTTTTTGCCTTTCAACTTCTGATATGTATTCTGTTTTTATTTTTACTATAATTATTTCTGATTAAATATAACTAAGATATTATTAAAAATAATAAAAAAAAATCCATCTCGATTTTACTAACCACACCATGTGTATTGCAGCTCGTTTCGTGACGTCACGTCGTGGAAAGCGCATGATTCGACTGCACGGGTACAACTTCTACCTAGCTCGGATGATCGGTGCCAAGTCTCGGTGGGCTTGTTCCACCCACCACAGGTTCGGGTGTAGAGCGGCCATCATCACTGTAGACGACATGATCACGTCACTAAACACGGAACATAAACACGACAGAAAACAACAGACGGTCGTCACCACGGAAGTGCCGCAGGAAATTTATATCTTCAAAATGGATTAGGGGCGAGTACACGATGCAAGTTGCTTGTCTAATTTCATTACCCCTTCTATGTGGATCGGCTGCTACGTTTATTGAAAGGTACGATCCTGTAAGTGAATACTCTTATGTTCATACAGTACACAGTCGCGAAGTCATCACGGAGAGCCTAAAGGTTGGTTTAAAAGCTCTTGACACAAAATGGCCGCTTTTATGCCAGATAACATACTTTAATGACTATTCCTTTCATTTCTATAGTAAAAGAATACATGTGTTCTTCACCGAATGCTAGTCTAAACTTAAGTTTAGATTTTTCAATATTAAACAAAGAAGTCATCATATGTAAATACATATGTGTATAATTAATAGTACCTTAATTAAATGAATAAATAATAAATCAAATAACGACAAGAAGCTTGTATCGTGATAATTATTATGTTGATACGTTTGAGCATTACATAGTACATCTTGGAATTCGATAAAAACTATTTTTGTCTTGAAACCATATTTCTTTATCTTATTTGAATGTAGTTAACAAACAACTCGCTATATTTTCTTACTAAAGTTTTAACTTCTAATATTTTTACTAACACATTTTATACCACTAGCCTAAGCAAAGAAGCGGTTCTCTCAACCAATTAGAGCAAGTTATTTTAAAACTGTGACTATGTTGTGATTGGATTGCAACGACTACCATTTACTTATACGAATTCATATTATAATTGCAAAGATTTCTTGCAATTTGGATGGCATAACTCTATCTAATCACCCTAGGATGCAGCAATGCTTAACATCAGGCAGGCTGTAGTGATAAATAAAACAAACTCACGTCAAAAAAAATATTTATCTATAAAGTTAAATATAGTGTAATTAATAATAACTACTTACCGCTTGCTTGTGCAAGTTATTTGTTAATTGAAACTTTTTTATTTTGCTTTTCAACTTTTATTTAGATTTATATGTTTTTCATAGGTAATCAATTCCAATTTCGACGGTATACTTTTCAACTACAAATATTGCCTTTATTTTTATAAATAAATATTAAACGGCTATTGAACATACATCTTGTGAAATAAGATAAAATTTGTTAATAATTACGGATAATATTGTATAACTTTGAATTACCTAATAAAAAACATTAAAAAAATATTTATATTTTCTTAATCCACAAACATATTTTGATCACTACCCGTGGTCGGTATGGTGGAGCGTGCCAGCCCTAGGAGGTCTAGTGCTCACACGTTTTAGTTAAATAAAAACTATGTTGCTCTGTCGGAACTCTGCTTTTTTACAGATGAATCAACGTTCCAAATAATAACATCCCGGAAAGGCAGACCGTTGCTGCTGTGGCAAGGCTACACGTACTCATTCTCGAGGCAGAGCCGAGCCAGTCAGATATCGAATTGGAGATGCTCTACTCATGGGCCTCTCGGATGCCGAGCCACGCTGTTTACTGCACACAACAAGATCTTGTCTTCTAATAACTATACTCACAACCACCCACCACGACTGGAGTCAAGAGAACCAGTGTAAAATAACATTGAGAAATAACTGCTTTTTACAAAGTTTGTTCAGTAATACTTATAATGTTTTTGGATCGGTATTTAAATGTGTGATATTGAGCTAAATTTAAAACTTGTTTTTCACTGTGGTAAGTGTGACTAGTGTGATCATACCTCGAAAACCTCGACACCTGATTTTATTCCTACTTTAAGATATCTTAGTTGTAAATGATGCTTGAAGTAAAGGTAATGTGTTCAAATCATTCTTAATGTCAAAGGTAACAAAAAAATGAAGTAGCGAAAGTAGTTATTATTTTTGAAAATGACTGGTAAATTCTTGTATAGCTTTCTTTAACCCGACTGCGCAACCCAAAGGAGGATTATGAGTTCAATTCACAAGCTGTAACGTTATCTTTTTTTTCAGTTGAATATATTCGTTCCCTTCGTGGCAAGCCGTTGATTAGAATGGGCGGCTACACATATTACAAGAGAGCCTCGTCCGCGTATGGGAGAGAAAGATGGTATTGTTCCACTCACAGTACTTCGGGATGTAAAGCTATGATTAACAAGTTTGGGGAAGAAATCGTCAATATGAAACATGAACATAACCATCCAGGTCGATATGATTAGCCACACGGGCTTAACTGGGAGCACTGGCAGAGCTTGGTAACTGCTGAAATGACACCAGCTGACTAACTTAGTACCGTGGTTACAAACCCTTGGTTTTGTATTTTGTATTAAGTTACCTGTGTTACAATTGAACGCTATAAAAATTTTAAATAGAAAAAATTAACTTGAACTCGCTAAACGATTTCAGTTAAAAAACATAATATTTAAGTTCGGTCAAATTTGTATAAGTAAGGTTTTTATATTGTGTGTTCTTTTACTTAGTTTTAAATGAAGTATGAATAAATTAAATTTAAAACTACCATTGACCAAATTACTTTCTTAGTATTATTCGTCCAATAACTTAATTTTGTTGCTATTGACTTTAGAGCCAATGTTTTTTTTAAATATTATTTAGCTTAATAATAATAGGAAACCTCGAGTTCTGAAAAAGGAAAACCCCGATTACAGTAAGTACCATCTCACACAAACTTGTCTTGGAACAAACTGATTTACTTATGGTCTTTAATTTTCTAGCAAAATGTTCGGTCATCTATTCGCAAAAAGGAAAACCTTTGATTCGGATCCGAGGTTACACTTATTACAAAAGGCTGACAACTACCCAAGGAAAAGAAAAATGGTATTGTTCCACTCATAGTGCAGCTGGTTGTACAGCTATGCTTGTTAAGGTCGGAAATTTAATTATTAGTATTAAAGACTCGCACAATCATTCAGGTAAACAAGAAACTCCACTGCATAGAACGTTGAACCAGTCCAATATGAATTATTTCTAAACCGGTGCTAAGACACATAGTTTGTGACTGTCGCGCCGCTACGATTCTGGAAGCCGGCAGCTACCTGCGCGTCCATAATGTTCACCCCTCTCTGAAACGTGACACAAATAAACTAATTTGCATAATAATAACTTTATAACCTTGTTTACATCAAGCGCTGACTCAACTAATTTGCATAATAAAAGCTTTATGACTTTGTTTTGATTTAAATGTAGAACGGTCTGGAATGTTTTGTGCCGGTATATAAGCAGGCGCAACTCGGGCCGGAGTCAGTTAATCACTCAGACACAACCGCTGATAGGGCCTTCGCTCACTCCCCTTCAGGGATGAACAGGGCAACCCGGTCTCCCCCATCTGGCGACGGTCCAAGCCAATGTTCGTGCCTCAGAGGCGCCCTTGTGCCAGTCGCCCCTAACTAGTACATAGGCGCGGGCACCATCAGTGCCCAGCCATTGTCCGGTGACGCAGCAATGGTAGCACTTAAAAACCAGCTGCATAGTCCTTTCCAAAAAAAAAGGCCGGTGTCAGTTTAAATCAAGCAGTCGAGGCGAAGTAATCAAGCGATACTGAAGCGATATTACCTACGTATGTGTGAGTGCATAGTGAAGTACAGTAGTAACCTTGTGTGTTTAGTGTTTGATTTAGAAGTTAAATGTTGCAATTAAAAATAGATGAACCAATTAACGAATAACTTTATTCTAATATTCTCATAAATATGAATATGCTTGTTTTAGTATATCTTGTTACTAGCATAACATATATTACGACAATTCACTTAATCTACATCACGCATACTAATACTATAATCTGTAGATATGAAACTAAATTTTACTTTTCCCTTATAGTGTTGCCAGTGATATCACAGAACCGTTCAAAGCTCCAATACGACGGCTACCAGTACGGTATAGTGTACCGGTCCAAGGGTCGCGAAAACTGGCATTGCTGCTTCAACGCGCTCGGGTGTAAAGCGGTCCTTTACACCGACGATGGGAAAGTGACGAAGCTGGTGCGGAGACACAATCATAACCCACTCCACGTCGATAACAGCCCACACGGGTGGCCACGGAGCGTCACGATGTCAGGGGCACGATACTTGGAGATCTCACCGATGGAAACGTTCGCTCTCGCCAAGCACAGGAACAAGAAAACTGGCCTTTGAGTTGTCTTTTCATTATTTTACTAGTTTAAGTTTTTGAGTAGCTTTTTTAATGTTTTAAGAAGCAAAATTAAGATATTTATAGAAGGCACTAGTGTTGTACCAAAACGTAGATTATAAAGATAACTTTTTTGACATATTTTCTTTGTTGGTAACAAAGAAAAAGTTGATACCTACTCGGCATAATAGTGAAGATTGACACTAATTTAACAATACTAAACTAAACATGTTAATAGTTCACATTACACATTGCAGCGAGTGTGTGTTGGGTAATACTTGTGTAAGTACGTGAACCACAAATGCTGGTATTTTTAAACGCTTATAGCGTTGATTTTTCTTATCTTGTTTTTCATTTCACTTGTAGTCTAGTTTGTTTTCTTTTAAATATATAAATGTTTTAGAATATCAGAGTTATTTTTTAAAAACTAAATTATACGAGAGAGATGTACTGACAGACACACTTGCTTTCATGTGATATATGGTAACAGCTCGAGTAGTTGGAGATAGTAAGTAACTTGCATTCTGATTTAGCTGAATGAGACCGTTTGTAACCATAACTTGTAGTTTTAGATACCCACTAGTTATATAGTCTAAATATAATGGTCATAGAATAATTAAAAAACACAAAAGTTATCAACAATCATAACAATACGTTGCAAATGGACCTACTTATCAAGTAAGAATTTTTAAAATATTTACACTTTCCATAATTATTAATTCATAGCAAATTCAATACTTACAAAAACGACATTTCTTATCATTTTTTTTATATTTACAGGTATGACAATCACATACTCTAGCCGAGGAAATCCTATAATCACACTCGGTGGATACAGATTCTGCAAACACATCACCATGGGGCCCAAAACTCGATGGAAATGCTGCACCATCGGCTGTCGAGCTGTATTGCATATTGTACACAACGAAATAATAATGTCTAAACTTATACATAACCACTAAATTAAGATAAGGGTGTAACGTGCGTTAGCGCGGCGTTACCGTAAATAGTGAAAAAAGAGAGAATAAGAGAAGAGGACCTTAAGAGATAAGCGTGTGAATGAGATACAAATTGGTGAAGCTACTTTTATCTGTAAATATTTTGAAGTTTAGTTGGTGTGTTGCAATAAGTCGTTAGAATTAGATCAAACGAGGTGACTCGTTGCGAGATCTAGTCGTCGTGAACTGTCGGTCGCAGCCTGTTGCCTGCAGACGTCTTCATCCTTAGACCAGTGGTATATTTTTAAACCAATAGAATATAATACCAATATGGACATGCATACAAAATCACTCGCAAAGTGACGACAGGCGGACACTTCATTTACCAGACGCAATAAAAAGTCTACAATATGTAGCAAGATTGGGCTACTTCTTTAGTTTCGATTAGTCGTACCGTCAGCGCCCACTCTTACGTCACATCTAAGAACATAATGTCCTCATCACAATATTTCTTCTGTAATATAAAAATGAATCGCAGAATGTGTTGGTAAGCGCATAACTTAACAACGTCTGGACCAATTTAACCATTTATTTTTTAAATGACAGTTGAAGTTCAAGGATGGTTTAACAGCGAGAAAGATTTTAATAATTGACGGAAAAACCCTTAAAACAGCTCTTTTCTTTTTCCCATATAAACGTTTTCTAATTAAAACGTGAAGTCAAGATGAGCTTTATTGCTATAGTAGTTCACTTTTGTGTCAGCAATGTACTTGTAGGTAGGAACAAAAACTGCCACATCACAAATCTTTTTGACAAGACGAAGTCTGTCGGTTCCGCTAGTTTAATATAAAAAAGACAATTTTTATTTTACTTTTTTATTAAAACATCTATCTGATATGGTATGTTTGTATGTATGCATAAAGCATAATTAATCTTAATTTATTCACACGGGCATTTTATATTATTTTCCCCTAGATAGAAATACTTTACTTTTTACGTATTATTACAACTTAAAATGAAATAGTTTTATTGAAATGCTTTTATTTTTACTACGTTTTCTGGTATAAAAATATTGTGATTCCTTATTATGATATTTTAAAATTGTATTGTTTTTTTGCAGTTTGTTTCATCCGCTCAAAGAAAGGCAACAGGATGATCGAACTAAATGGATATCATTTCAACAATCACCAGCAAAGCGGGCTGAAAACAAGATGGCGGTGCACGCATGGAACCTGCCGTTCTGTTTTATTCACTGTTGGAGATAAATTAGTTAAATCTAAGTTAGTACATAATCATCCTAAGTTAGTACATAGTAATAAGTTTAGTTGCAAGCAAAAACAGTCAAATTGCGTTTTTTTTTAAGTCGGTGGAAATATCGATGTGTATATGAATGTGAAAAGACACAAACTGTTAAAATTGTATTAATTAACATACATTAGTAGTGTAAGCTTTAACTCGTATCATTCACATGTTTGTAACTTCTACCGTGGGTACTCTGTAGTCAGTACTTGCATAGGTTTAATTCTTGCACAATATATCACAATTAATAAATACTCTTGGTATTAATAAATTAATACCTACTGTTCTCTCTGTACCTATCTGGTTTCAATAATGAAACTCTTCATAAGAAAAGAAAATACTTCTTCGTAGGTTTATTTCAACAGGTAGCAGCTTCACATTATCAAACCGCGGCAATCTGATGATTGTGTCGGGAGGCCATCGGTTCTACAAAGTGCGGCAAACCAACAAGAAGACCAGGTGGAGGTGCACCATAGGGGACTGCCTTGCGGGGCTGCATACAGTGGGGCATGAAGTTGTCATGTCTAGGTTACAACACAGCCATGAATAATTAAAGATAAAAATACAATTTTGTGGATTGGGAATAAATCTTAAAATTTTGTTTGGCATATTTTTTTATTTTTAATTTATAAAATAATGTTTAAGTGAAGTTAATGTTGCCATCACTCGTTATAATTATCATTAATATTTTAATATTAAAATTTTCGTGAGATGTTATATCAATATGTGAACTTAACAGTTTTCACTCACGTGTAATTCGCGTATGTATGTTGATCACGCGTTCCGGATGTAATGACACCCTTCTTCAGAACGTACGTTCCGGGACCGTGGCAGCACGCAGAAACGCGTAAACAACATACGCGAATCACACGTGAGTGAAAACCGTTTAGTTAACGTATTATTATCATGAATGTCCAACAATGAGGCTGGTAGCCTGCCTCTGGATAGTAATTTAATGGTATATAATATCTATACCTATAGACTATTACTATGTACAGACAGACCGATATTACAAACAAATAAATGAATAACTTATGCAGTAAAATCTAAGCCAGGTTTCCTAAAAAAAACAAATTAATTAATAAACAATGTATCATACATTGATGAAATAAAAATGCTTAGTGTGGGGTTAGATTGTGCTATATAAAATGCACCGGCACATTCTTACTCACTTTATGTTATGTTAATTTTTAGGAGTGGTCTATTTCACGAAATCAAGACACGGTAACCCGTTGATCGTGATGTACGGTCGGAGGTTCAAGAAGCAGTGGTCCCGAGGTGAGAGGAAGCGCTGGGAGTGTGCTACACACAAGAACCAAGGGTGCAGGGCATTTGTTAACACTATCAAAGATATGTACGTCACTAAATCGAGCAATCAACATAATCATCCGTGAAAGTCAGTACCATTCCACTGCAAGATCCAAGCGATATTGGGAAAAGAATAGAATTATCATTTAAAATGGACTAATAAAAATTGCGACAAAAATTAAAATTCGCCACAGACTGAAGTCCTGGATGCGAAGCATGCGAGTATTATAATGTGAGACAATGGTTTTTTCACAAGAAATAATAACATTTTGATATAATATACAACTGATACATTTACCAATTATTTATTATGACATAATTTTATGTATACATATATATTTAAAAAAATAACATGTAATTAACTATACTATTAAGACATGATATAAACACTACAGAAAAACTAATCGTCTATAAACCATTTGTCTATTACTATTTTATTAATTATATCAAAGTTGATTTAATAAATAAACTGAAATTTAACCTAACATTTGTACGACTAATATCAGTGATTTTGTGAGGGTGTGGCTAAATCAAAAGAATCGAGTAGATGTATATGTAAGTTTCTTTTGATGACCGATTAAAGCTGGTAACAGTGTAGTGCACTCTAGCAACTATCGGTGACAAATATGTGACAAGGTAGCGAGCAGAGGCAACATCATATACTATATTTAGAAATTAATAAAAATAATTATACAATAAACATTCTACGCAAATCAGACTTAGTTTTTTATACCACAACTGTGTCGCACTAAAACGGCGTATTATACTGTTTTTCTTTCACATTCTTTCATTGAGAATATGAAATTAAGATTTTATCTAAATGCCATAGGTATACCTTAAATTTCACTCGGTCGCTACAAATTTACTCGCCACTACCACCACATAAACACCTGGCGGTGCGTTAACCTTTATTGTTCTGGCTGCATAGCCTACCTGAAGGTATACTATGCAGCCAGAACGAAGAGTATAAAGATATACATTACAGGCTATACACATTAAAGATTCAACATTTAAATATAAAATTTAAGTATAAATGTGATTCAAAGCGAGAGTAAATTGATTATTATTATTGGATAAGCTCGTTCAATCCTAGACCACAATGATCGCTTACAGGGAATCATAGAGAAGCGTAAACCGTATGCTGTGTAATAAAACTACTAATTATTGTTATTTAGTCATTGTATAGTTAAAAAATATAAATATAATAAAGATATAGAAATATACATTGTAATAAAAGTTAATGTATATTTCATTTAATCAGGTAAAAATAACTATTGTTATCAGGACCTTATACATACGGTCACGCCGCGAATATTTGAGTAAGTATATGTATAAATATGTACTTAGAATGATTATAATTGTTTTATTAAAGAATAAGGGAGCTCGTATGTCAATTAAACCACCATTTTATCTAGACTGGCTTATGTTGCAGGTTGACAAACAACTAAATTTTTATGCCTTACTAGGAATATGTCGGTACCTTAATAATAATAATAATGACATTTGTAATTTCAATACACAGCAATAATATTATCAAGTTTGATTGCAGATAATGTACCAGGAATCGGAACAAAAGCGATTATCTTTAAAAACCAAAGAGGAAGGCCATATATATTTATTGGAGGATATAAATTTGGTATACACGAAAAGTACCCAAACAAAATTAGATGGAAATGTGTAAAGGCCAACAATGGGTGTAGAGCTAACTTGCACACTATCACTCAAGATAACTTCTTTGCAAAAATATGTTACGATCACAATCATAATTGAACCCATACACAAATACATACAGTTTTATTTTGTTTCATAAGGTGTATTGCGCTATTAAAGATATCTTAATTCTTATAATACTTTTAATATGTAGATTTTATTTGTAGTTGTAAATCTTACTATAACGATGTGAAAATTTAGGTGGATCAAAGCAAAATTATTTACTTACATATATGACGATGCTTACGTTAAAATAAACGATGAACATAACTATTAACCATGCTTAGAAAAATGCTGGATATCTAGTTTATAGCTATATCTCTAGAACACAAGCGTATTTTTATTTTAAAAATTAAGTGAAATAATTGTTTCTTAGAAAATTATTATTTCCAGATAACCCATACCAAGCATTTGTCTTAGTATTTGTAGATTATAGCTGTGTGAAATATCCGAGTAGTATATAGTTTTAATTTCATAGCCTGTAGGTTGTTATGAACATGTAACTCACATACCATTACTCACATCATGATAATGGATGTAAGTAAATAATTAATTTACGTTAACTTGGTCGCTGCATCATGTAATTGCTAAAGTGACGTTATGCTAACTTATCGATAAAATGAATATAATGCTGACTAAACAAGTGTTTTTATGTCCAGTTTTTATTTACACCAGTTAAGAATAAAATATGTAACTGTTTTAAGATTATTAATGATTTCTAAGAGCTCGCGACTCAAAAAAAGTACTAAATACCATTTGTCCCTCTTTAGCTTTATTATATGTATAGATAGATATACTAGTGAGTGCTCGTGGCTGCGCTCGCGTTCTCTCTCTCTGTGAGTCGTGACTACCCCGCAGAATTAGTTCGTTAGGGGAGTTCTCTTGGGCAGATACATCGTGGTGGGCGCCCAGGCCCACGGAAGACACATATCCACGGATATTGTGGTTCTCAAACATGTCGGTTTCGTCACGATGTTTTCCTTCGCCGTTAAGTGAGTGCAAATCCACCCATAACTTGAAAATACAAGTCATTGGTGTAGGGCCGGATTCGAACCAGGGTGCGTCTGGATGAGAAACAAACACTGGTACCGCTGAGCCACACTCGCTTATCGCGCGCGTTACTTTGGGTTACAAAAGTAGCTACACTTTCTGGACACTATGCTATCATACTTTTTTTATAATTTTTAAGTAATTCGTCACCATAATTTTGAATGTACACTTGATTTATTTTGTAATTATGGTTTTTATATTTGCAGAAATAGTACCATCGATTGGATCAGCACCAACGTTCATACAGAACCAAAAGGGGTTTTACAATATCCTGATCGGAAAACACAAATTTGGCGTTCAATATAGAAAAGAGCACAAGACTCGATGGCAATGTAGTAAACACTGTACCGGGTGTCGAGCCCACGTCTTCACACTCACTGATGATTATACCATTATTAAAACATATAATGAACATAATCACAGTTGACTTAATAACGATACAAAGAAGCGATGAAGACGCAACAAAACTCTGGGCTGCACTTTCTACACAGTTTATACCCAAAATATAAAATTATTTCCGATGTAGCAATGAAACCAGAATCAAAGCACATTTTTCAAAAATGAAGTATACGGTCATTCTTGTGTTTGCAACATTATTTATTCTAATAAGTACACAAGTGTTTCACACGTTTTCATGTAAATAATAACATTTTAGCACACAACGGCATAGATAATTTACATTTCATAATGTCTAGCTGCTGTATGGGCTGTTAATAAAGATATATATAAAACAACCATATAAGTAAATTCACTAATGCGGTATGATTCAAATGAACTTACCTATTTCGTTTTATACAACATATTTTCTTGTAGTTTACATCACGACTACCGAACCAAAAGTGTTACAAAATTAAAAAAATATAAATCAAGCGCTTATCCTCTCTCTTTTTTTCTTTCATATATTTCATTTCACAATTTTTTTGGATCAAAAGTATATATTTATAGGTACATATAGGTACATATAGAACTTTGGAAGGAGATGAGTGTATTTTTTGTCTAGTTTTTGTTTTATTTCCTAAGCATACTCTATCTTTGACTATAATGCTCGTTTACCTTCAAGTTAATTGTGGTCAAGAACAATCCTATTTACAATAGATATAAAATGTATACAAACGTCCTACTATGTACCTATGCAATAAACGCACATTTTTAATTTGTAATAAAATACCCTAACCAAAAAATGTCTTTGACTACAGATCTCGTGGGATCTAAAGCAGAATTGCTGACTCACCAGAAAGGACATACCAACATATTGATTGGGCCCTACAAGTTTGGATTCCATCGGAGAACGGAAAGCAAAGTTAGATGGAAATGTTCAAAAAATAGCAAGGGATGTCGAGCGTTTATATACACCACAAGAGATGACTACGAGTATATTATCCTTAAGATAAATAATAAACACAATCATTAATAGTTGATTTTATAACGTAAAACTAATTTTGGCAGATTATGTAATAATAGCCAAAATATCCCTGTCTTTATTATGTTCTTTGTTTATAATACAATACGGGGACGAATATTGAGTACTAAGTCATTTAACTTACAACTCATAACTCACATCATATTTCTATGAATAAATTTTACTGAGTCTTCCATTTAAAAATAAAATTTTATCATGAGGAGGCAGCTATTTATATTTACCTTCTTTTACAGCTTTTGTCGGCACAACAGCATGTTTTGAAATGAATAGAGTGGGCAATCAAAACCTCAAGCTTGGGAAGTACAGATTTTGTCGTAAAGCCTCAAGCAGTAATGTAACATCTCGATGGAAATGTGTAAGGAATTCATACGGTTGTTTAGCGAAAGTCGTAACTAGCTTTTATCATAATGAACATATTATTGTAAAAGTTTATAACACACATAATCATTAGTTAAAATATCTACAAAAATTGTGATGTAATGAATGCTACAACGTCCATGATTAAAACTAGCTTTACGTTCAAGCAACCTAAATACTCGTATTTATTTTTACTACGTACACATTATCTTCTAAGTGAAACCGTTTGATTGTGAACAAATGCCATATTCTCGCATTTTGAAAAAAATATGTTGTGTACATAAGTACACAGATACAATTACATTAGTATCAATTACATACATACGTACCGTCTTTTATTAATATATGTACTTATATCACAAGTATTAGTATTGTAATAAACCGGCATTTTAGTAACATTGTTAGCTCGAAATACTAACAAAAAATTCTTGTATTTTTATTTTGTGTATAAAATTGATTGTGTATGCCAGTATCAAACGTTACACTGTATAAACGCTGAAACTTTGCAGAGGTAATAGAAATAGTCGATGCGCCGGACTCCGATCAGCCGGAAGATCTTGTCACTGTCAACACACAGCCTGAACTGGACAATGGTTTGTTACCTGGAGATGCCAAGATGTGTGAAGAGTTGAGTACACAGAGTGCCAGGTACGAGCTGAGTAACCGAGGTGGTTTGCTGCTCGTGTTGGGTGAGCACAGGTACTACCGCAGTAAGAGGGGTCGCGCTGCCGAACAGATTGACTACGAGAAAGAATGCCGCTGGCGATGTCTCAGAAATGCACTAACCTGCCCAGCGTATGTACACACTAAGAACAATGTCGTTATAGAAATATTTACTGAACATAACCATGAATAAAATCAAATTCACGCTCACGTAACCGATCTTAACCTAATATAATCATTTGTAGCTAACCTTCTCTATTTGTAATATTGTAATACAGAATTGAATTGAAAGATAATTTCACTGCACTGAACTAAATTACTTACGTAGTAGTAATATATTAATGTTTCTCTGCAATAAAGTTACAGTTAGTTGTAAATAAATTATTTTTTCTGGATTAATATAAAATTATAATGCTTAACTTTTGAATTGCTTAAATATTATTATTGAAGAAACGAGTGAGCGCACCTGAGAACGCACTGATGTATACGTTGTATTATCTCACTAAAAAAAACCTGATCTTTATTTTATTTAGTTAATATTTACTAATCATTTAAACATACATATGGCATGTAATTGCAGATTTGAATTTTGCAATTAGAACTTTTTTTATTTACGCTGCATCAGAAAGATGTTTATTTTATACTTACCATTTTAATCACTTTCCGACTTATTACAAGACGCGGTTTAAATATTAGTCCAGGACTCTGAAAATAAAAGTGGGTTCGTGTTGTTTAGACATCCCTTACTTGTACAAGCAATCAAAATGTCAATAAAAAATTGGAACTTTGATTTAACATTGGTACATTTTGACAGTTTGATAATCATGACACTAGACAGACAATTTTCGAACAATTAAAACGGACTTGGTGTAGACTTATATTTAAACCACGTTTTGTAATAAGGCCCTAAGAGATTCAAATATAATACAAAGATCTTAAACTTAGCTCTTCATATTAATAAATAGTATTTAAGTGGCACGAACCATATTATAGAATAAATGCTATTGGAACTGATTTTATGAAAGGTGTTAAATTTATTCATATACTAATGAAGCTTTAATTAACCCAAACTGCGAATTCCTTACAAAGATTTAAGTGTATCTAGTCTTGTCTTTTAAAAATAATTGTTAATATTATAGCCACTACCAACAGTATACTGTAACTACGCTCAATCCTTTCAGAGGTAAAAGTGAAGATTGAAATAGTCGAAGAGCCGGAATCCAACCAACCTGAAGATCTGGGCACTAACACTCAGACTAAAATGGACAATGGTTTGTTGCCCGGAGATGCCAAAACGTCTAAGGAGTTGAGTACAGAGAATGCCAGATTTGAGTACAGCAAACGAGGAAATTTGCTCCTCGTGTTGGGTGAGCACAAATACCACTCGTGTCAGGGAAATCGCAATGGCGAGAAACGTTGCCGCTGGCGATGCCTTAAAAATCAATTAACCTGCCCAGCGTATGTGCATACGAATGACAAGGTCGTCATAGAAGTGTTTACTGAACATAACCATAAGTAACATCAGTTTTTACGTAACATTTCCAGTATGACCTTAAATAGCTCAACTTTCACTATTCGTAATATGATGACGCTGAATAGAATTAAAATATACAAAATGAGATAAGATATTGAATTAGTCGTTTTGCGGAAATCCATTGTAAATGAAACTCTGGGGAAATATGTATGCAGTGTTTTTCCGTTGCGACTGCTCCTTTACCGGCTACAAACAACAAACTTGGTGGTTTTCGGGTGTGTTCTTCCATATACCACCGCCACACCTCTCCTCCTAACGAAAGTAGCCTTCGTGGCTCTTAAGATCTTACTAACACCACACCTTGTGACCTCAAGTTTTGTTGATTATCTTCGGCAAACTTTTGTCGTCGACACGTGTTTCGCCTTTCCACGAGGCATCCTCAGGACGTGTTGACTCTACGAACGTTGGTCCTACACTTTCGGGTAAAGGCCACTATGGTTAGAAGGACAGGTGTAGCCATGGTATTTGAAGGATACATAAAACACACCAAGTTTGTTGTTCGTAGCTGGATCACAGCAGTAAAAACACTACATATATCTCCAGAGTTTCAAATACAAAAGTAAATTAAACAGTTACCAAGCTTATCAACCGTGACTTTGTTTATTTTTCCATTGTTATTTAAATATTTAAGTATTTAATATTAAACTATCGTAAGACATTTTTGTGTGTTGTTTGTTGTGTCTGCGCTCAGCCGCGGTCCCAGAACAAACGTTCTGACGAAGGGTGTCATTACATCTGAGACGGTATCAGAACGCACTTTCTGACGCCGGGTGTCATCACATCTGAGACGGTCGCAGAACGCACGTTCTGACGACGGGTGTCATTACATTTGAGACGGTCTCAGAACGCACTTTCTGACGACGGGTGTCATCACATCTGAGACGGTTCCAGAACGCACGTTCTGACGACGGGTGTCATCTCATTTGAGACGGTCCCAGAACGCACGTTCTGACGACGGGTGTCATTACATGTGAGACGGTCCTAGAACGCACGTTTTGACGACGGGTGTCATCACGTCTGAAACGCGGAAACGTCATACGCGAAATTAAACGAGGGTAGAAACCGTTTTCATTTTTATTTTAAGTATATAACTTTTATGCATGCCGTGTGTATTTGATGTATTAACCAAAAGAACCTCATATTTCTTTTATTTTTTATATTTGCTGATTTTAATTAAAAAAAAGTTGATTTAATGCGGTTTTTTTATTTAAACGCATTACATAGATATTGCTGTTTCTAGGCTTTCCATTACTGTCTTAAAGAGATTAAAATTTAACGCAAAATCAGATTGACATATTAAATTTATTTCGCATTATCTTAATTATAAATGCTACTATATGATCAAATGGTCATATATTTGACCGTATAGTTTAAAAATCTTGAAACCTTAAGAACAGCAACCATACTCTCCTACATATACTAAAGCAACATCTTTTCTCAGAAGCGTCAGAAGAAGAGAGCGCTCTCGAGACTTGGCCGATCGTATTTAACAAGAACAAGCGAGGTGGTGTGAACCTGGTTTTTGGCCGACACAAGTTCTGCCATCATCGCACTATGGGGCAAAGAACTCGCTGGAGGTGCACTAGATCCTGCTACGGTTGCCGAGCTTTCCTCTACACCGTAGACAACGAAAACAAAATTGTCCACGCTGTTAATAAACATAACCATTAGGAATGTCGATTTGTAAAAACGAGCGTTACCTTCTTGCTAACCTCACCTTATGATAACGTTTTGCTATGAAATTCGCTTTGGCTTGTGCGCTTACACTAATGTGACATGTGTTACGAATCAATTAAACGTGTTACATTGATAACATTTGTAATTAAAACTGGATGAAATTGTAAACCACTATTTGTATGATGTGAATAATGGTAGTTGTATCACTCAAGTAATCAACTTATAACTTATCACTAGAATTCATAGTCATTTTCCATATATTATTATTTACATAATTACCTTATTCTAAACATAAGAAATGTTGTTCTTAGTTTTTTTTTGTCTCCTTATGCATGTTAGTTTGTAGTTCAGAGATTGTTTTGATACCTAATTTTTTTTTACTAGTTCAATATACTGAATTGATCAATTAATTAAGTAGTAATAACACAATATATCAATTTTGATTATTTGATAGGTCTTTACAATCAATGTATTATTTTCGAGCAAATTGTCAAGGAAATCTCGTAAGCCGAGTAACCAGTCATGTAGTTTTTCTTTATAAACTTATCATATAAAGATAAAAGATTTGTAATCATCCATTCAATTAAATCAAAACAATTTCTTACGTGAAAGTTTCACTTTTTTAAGCATGTTTTATTTTAGTTTTAAGTACTTACTGTGGCGTACCTACTACTTTTTTATGGAATTTACTCTCGTTAAATAAACGCGATGGTTTTACACGATATTACACCCATCTTGAGCGATACAATTTTCGTTGTGAAAAATCCAATCAGAAACAAAATCACGGGTTATGATTAGCAGATGTAATTGTCAATATCAATTCAGAATTTCGCCTTCGATCTTGAATGATAAGTCCGTGAGTGTTACAAACTTGAATCGTAATTATGAAGACTTAAAGGTGAAGCACACACCGCGCAAAACAGATATCGCGTTTATTAAACTGAGGCCTAAAACACAACTTAATTAGAAAACAACAATTTAACATAAATAAATATTTGTTTTATTCAATTGTTATAAATTGAAAAATTTAACTGATTCAAAAGGGAATAGGTACTTATTATATTCCATCCATGTAGTTTCAAGTATAAAATGTACCTAGGTAGGTATTAATTTGTATAAGGCTTTGCTTTTTTTTAGTTAAAAAAAAAATTGATAAAAATATCGGTGATGGTAAATGATTAACATTTTTATTTGGGTTTGTTAGAATAAGATACTTTAATTTCACTTCATTTTCATTTTGCTTGCTTAAATAAAGTATTTTTTGAAATTCTTGTTTTATTTTATATACTTGAGAATATTCAGAATGGATTAATTATTGTAATATCCTTGTATCTGGTAACAAGTGTTTTAGTACCGTGGTGTCTCGGCCGTCCTTTGGTCTGGGACGTCACGTGTGTAGGTAGACACCTTAGCGCCATCTCACGTCAGTGCCACCGCTCGTAGCGTCGGGGCTGCAGCACTACAGGCTCATCTCGGGAAACAACGAAAATACTCGCAGATTAGCGCAAATTATGATTTTATTTGCGCTATCTGTTGAGACGTTGGGCCCGTGGTCTCCGGACACAAAATTATTTGTGAAACAGGTAAGCAAGCGTTTGGTCCTTGCCACAGGAGATCTCAGGGCTGGCAGCTATTTTTCTCAACGTTTGAGTCTTTGCATTCAAAGAGGAAATACTGCCAGCATCCTGGGTTCCCTGCCGCACAGCGACAACTTGGACGGTGTGCTGAACTTTTTGTAAATATCTGTTTTGTATAAGTTTTCTGTATTTTTAAGTCATTTTTGTATATACTAGACTAGTGTATAGATTCAACGAATTTATTATTAAAATTATTTTATTTTTAACATGAAATTTGAAACATTAAATTAAAATAAAATAATCTACTGTTTATAAATTGTAAAGTCAGCCTCTTATGTCCCATCAAATTGATATACTATTATATAGGTATATATTATTGATATACAAAGGTCTAGTAAGGTGACGTTGTGGTGAGGTATATGTCTGTGTTCGATTATCATATCTTTTTTATTTAACCCAGGATAACCTTAAAAAGGTACCACTCGACCTTGGGGTGGGCGAGTGGTTATGTGGGAGTCTCCGCAAGAAGGGCGGCATATACAATATACAATTACCTTCTTACTTATATTTTTATACCACCCACAACTTTGTAAAACTTGAGCAATTGTATAATTTCATTATTTTATATTTTGTGTTTATCTGTTCATTAGAAGTAATTAATTCAACTTAATTTAAACGCAGCGAACAGATTAAATTATAATGTTACTATGTAAGTTGTTTTTCTTGGTCTAAATTTAGTACATAACGCATCGACTAAAGAATAATAAACACACTAGAATAGAAAAGGTATTTTAGAAGTAAAAATTAGTTTATGATAAATGCAATACAGACTTGGTTCTAACACTTTTCTTTGTTTACAGCTAAAAAAGTGCTGGAGGCAGTCTATTCGTCGACTCACGGACGACGATCAATATTATTCAACGGCCGAAAGTTTTACAAGCAGAAACAGTCTGCAGGGAAAATAAGATGGCGGTGCGCAAAATATAAGAGCCATGGATGTCTCGCGTACTTGTATACGAAGGATGACAACATTGTTCTCATTGTGGACCACCATTCCTGTCACCACGAGACCGCTAAAAAACAAGTTGATGCATCTATGATGAGGATTCTGAGCAGATATTACGAATGACGCGGCATCTTTAATTATAATTATACTCCATCTCTTGCAGAAGTCGATATGACTGCTTTAGTTTTTAATTTTTATTATCTTTTATCTGGTAGGTATATTAAGCTACACGTATTAATTTGTAAGGTTCATTGTGTTTAGATTTGATTTTTTATTTAGTTTAAGCATTAACTGGATCCGAAACTTGTTGTTGCTATTTTTAAAGCTGTTTATTATTGATTGAAAAACCATGACTTTTTTTCATTATTTTATTGTATAATTTTACTAAACCTGGGAAATTTTAACAATAAAATTTAAATTAGTCGTCTTTCCAACCAACCGTATCTAAATCTTAAATTGCAAGTTACAGTCTTACTTATTATTTACTACAACGAGGCTTTTTATCATCTGTTTCCATTTACAGCATAAAATATAGCTTTCTGATGGTGTAATGTTCCATCAACATTACTTAATCCGACATTTTAATAAAATAATCATTTAAAAAAAAATGTCACCACATCAAACAAGTTACACTATATTTTAAAATATCTTTTATGCATAAGTAATTTTAATTAAGTTTTATTTACTTACTGAAATGATGTAACGTTATTGTCATGTAACAATAAATTAATTTTAGCACTAAAAACCCAATTAAGGATTTGATTGTCCAAATTTGCAATTTAGTATTAATTAAGTATGTTATTAAGGTTAAACCTTGTAATCTAATATATTGTACGTGGTACAGCTCCAACTTATATTGTTTATGATTATCAGGTTAATGAACTTAAATGTAACTAATACGTCTAAACCAGACTACTATGTACATATTTATATTTACATTAAATACATATATTACTAACCAATTGTGTTATGTTCATTCAAAATAAAGAGCGAGGCTCTAGTGTGACTTCGTATCTTTTGACATTCCTATAAATAGCTTATGTGTTAAATTTAATGATAGTGGGAAGTGTAAGTTTGGATGAAAATATCTGCGGGCGAATGCATGTTAACCTGCTTTTTACATTTATCTATATAGGTTTCGGTTTTATTAACTAGTGAATGCCCGTGGCTCCGCTCGCATTATTTCAGGATAAAAAGTAATGTCTATAACACTTCTTAAACCTCATACTACCTACACACCAAAAATCATGACGATCTGTTCAGCCGTTTTTTGTGATGAGCGTTTAAATAAACAGATAAACAGATAACATTTCTAGAAATTGTTGGAACGTGCGAACAGCCAAACTGTGAAACTCTTTTTCGAATCTGTAATCCCCTCGAACTATAATTTGTCGGTCTTCAAGTCGAGAGTAAACCGGTTTTTTCATGGCAAACGCGCTAGATCGTAGATTATAACGTTTGCACATCAGGCAAGTTGTAGTCAAGCGTGAGCCTATCTCATGTATAAAAAACGTGTTCTCCAATCCAAATCAATTCAAAGAATCTCCAAACAATTATTTTTAAATATCTTCAATGTTTAGACTGTCGACCCTCTTCTGTTTTATTTTATAATATGTATAGGAATTATTGGTGAAAAGTCCAAATATTCGCGTAAACTTAGTTATGCAAAAGAATGCTTTAGCTATCTAAGAGGGGTAAATAAACCATTTCAGGCATCAATCATAAGTGTAGATTTATCTATAAATTTTTGGTTGTACTCGTAGTTTAATTGTCGAACTCTTAATTATTTTGTTTTCTGAATATTATTTTATTGTACCAGGTTTGTTGCACGACTACTCTTAAACACATTTCTGCAAAATGATTTCTTGTGCAAGTGAGCGACGGAGATAAATTAGTTACTAAATACATTATCCAACTTTATCTATGTTAAGTTGTAGAATTCACATTCGGCTCGAGCGGCAAGCGATTCCTCGTGCATGCTGGCTACAGATACAGCTTGCAAGGTGCTATGGAATCCATCAAGCAAAGGTGGGCTTGTACCTCGAGGGGGATCAAGAAATGCAACGCAGCGGTACATGTACTCGATAAAACAATTGTGAAATTTGTCAATTATCATAACCACGACCCGCCAATGTAAAATTTATTTTGCAACACGAATACTGTACCATTAAAATCTATCATGGACTTTAGGGCGGCTTGATTAACTTTCGACACCAGAGTTGGCCACTCTCATTCGACAAGAAGAAGCAGAAAATCTATTGTTTCTAAAATTAAATAGAAGATAAACTGTGATGAATTGCTAGTATTTCTTTTTTTCGCGGAAGCGGCTTTGTAAGGTCTTTCCATTACTGGCAACGCTATGGTCTAATACGATATGTTTAGTAGTAAATAAATGTATTATAAAAATTATAAATTCTTTTTATACTATTATTATCATGAGTGACCTACTAATATCAAACGAATGATTAGTTATTTATGTATATGTTACGGTAAATGTAGATAATCGGGAATTATGCATAATTACCGGTAATTATGCATAATTACCAACGCACACGGTAAATGTAGAGAATTATCCACATTTACCGGTAATTACATACCGGTAGCTGTGCCAGTGACTTCGTCCACGTGTAATAGTTGTTTTAGACAATATTTTTTTGCATTTTGAAGCGTTTTCACAGCGCACGCAAAGAAAGCCCTCAAAGATGAATAAATTTGCCCGTTTTTTTCTACATTATCCATTGTTTCTTCGCTCCTATTACTTGCAGCGTGATTTTACATAGCCTAATGCCTTCCTCGATAAATTCAACTCAAAAATATTTTTTCAATTCGCACCAGTAGTTCCTGAGATTAGCGCGTTCAAACAAACTCTTCAGCTTTATAATATTAGTATAGAAGTATAGATAACCATACCCCTTTGGTAGAATATAATAAAATCAAACAGCAGAATCAAAATGTTTATTAAAATAAATTGCACGAGTAGAAGTTCGGCAAGGAGGCACCGTTATACATTAGAGGGTCCAAAGACTCCCTCTGAATTAAAATTAGTCGGTCTCCAAGTCGAGAGTAAAACGGTTTCTTCTAGCGAGCGCGCTAGATCGTAAATTATAACTTGCTTAACATCAGGCGAGTTGTAGTCAAGCGTGAGCCTATGATTACCAGTAAATGTGATTAATTCGAAAGTTTTTCCCGTTATATAATTTATATATTTCAAGATCACAATTCAGTTGTTTCGTTTATTTTTCGCAATATTCTAAATAAAAACAACTGTTCCTCTTATTCAATTCAATTCATTTATTCATAAGCACAATATGGGTGAGTCAAATGATGTTAAAGTATAACATGGGCTCCATACATATTGTAGCCTCACGGCATGCAAATGCATATCTATTTTTATCCTCTTATTACAATATATATTTATTAATATATATTTTGATAGCAAGTATTAAGAATTGTTTTATTTTTCTCAGGCCCTGTATTTGTGGTGTCCAAATGCAACAAACGCATGATGCTGCTCTGTGGCTACAAATACTGCATTCAAAAGAACAAGGACAAGATTCGTTGGGCTTGTACGTCCCAGAGACACCGGAGCTGTTACGCGGCGATACATACGATTGATGACGTCATTTGTAAATTTGTAAACGTTCACAATCATGATCCTCCTTGCCTTTGTAACTATCTAAAATCCGCTTGTGTGGTTCACATGTTTTAGCCTTTTCAATGCCAGAGGCAGATATACTTGTCCAGCATTTGCGGGCGGCTTTTGTTGACATAAAACTAATATCCGTGGTGTACAGGGTACGGTAGGGTGTATCAAACAAATGATTATTATGATTATGGTAGGGTGTTTGAGGCGGGGCGTTCAAAACATGAAATAGAACAAAGTGTAGCTCTGAGGACGGAAGTGTAGCTATGGAACAAGATAATTGCATTTACATTATTTTAGCCAGATAAAACGATATATTGCAGTTCCTCTTATTTAGTACCTGCGACAGTTCTTAAAATGTGTCATTGCCTTGCAATTACATGTCTCGAAGCCAGAGCTCGCCACGTTTTTATGGGATTCCATTTATTTTATCTATTTATATATTAACACGTTATAATCTAATATAAGTTTATGTATAAAACCTAAATAAAAACTGCTCTCACTACACTCATAAATTGACAATTACATATTATTATTACTAAAAAAAACAATTTTAAACAGACATACAATTTTAAATCTACGAGATTTTATTCCAATAATGGAGAAATAATTATGCAATAAATATCATACACATTTGTACTAGTTAAGTTTTTTACTGTTTTATTTATACTAATTATAATGTTGATACATATTGTTAAGACATATCATATGCCCTTAGGGCGGTTTGAAAACACTCGACACTAGAGTTGGTCACTCTCGTACGAAGAATAAGAAGAAGATAGTGGTAATAATGTAACAAGTGGGTTTCAGAAACGACATATTTGAATTAAAAATGATAGCTTATTAAGTAAACGTGTCCGTATTTTTGTTGTATTAACAATATTTAATGTTATATTTAAGTTAATTTAGATTTGAATAAATGTTTTGACATTGCTAGTCTATAGTCCTTTTATATATCTATTATCAATAATAAACAGTCTGTTGTTTTGAACGTAAATATAAATAAATTAATAATAACATTTTACTCTTACTTGATATTACCATCACCTGTACTTAATGGATATTTTTTATTATTTAAATATATTTTATACATCACATTATTTATTTATTATTGACATCATTCAGGACAATTAATCACACAACTACACATCGCTATCCTCATTTCTTTCATCACCCCCCCCCCCCCCCCCCCCACTCACTTCCCATTTCCGAGACAGTGAAGTAAATTATTTCCTCTGTTAACCAACATATATATTAGTGCAAAAAAAATGTATTGTTTAAATGTACATAGATATAGTAATTTGCAATCCAGAAGGAAGAGCGCGTTCCCCACGACACAGGGGTACCTAGTGTGGGGAACATAGAACACATCATTTGTAACCAATCCTAACATAGTAATGTAAATATAGTACTAACAAACAAATGTTGTAAATTAGCTATAAGGTTTTTGATTCTGAATAAATAATATTATTTTTTAAAAAACGTTTGTTTTTCTCTAAATTTTAAGAATTTCGGTCATTTAAATGAAAACCACGGGCCTAGGCCAAGTGGAGATCACTTTGAGCGTTATTTTCAGAAGCATCGTCCTGCAAGAACTTCCTCACGATCCTGCAAGTATTCAACACTGCTGCTTTTTGCATCGTCATGTAAATGTTTATGTCTAGGTCTATTTGTTTCAGGTAGTGGAGTAGGTGTTTTGGGATGACTCCGGTGCTGGAGAGCACCAGTGGCACAATTGATACCCTGGTCATGTTCCAAAGGCGTATAATTTCTTCTTTCAACTCTGTGTATTTATGTATTTCTCCAAAAACCAGGGCTCAATACTTGGTCCTCTCCTATTTTTGCTCATGGTCAATGACATCCCTGCTGTCCTGAGGCATGCTCAGTGCTTATTATATGCCGATGACCTGAAGCTTTATGCTGAAATAAAGTCGATAGATGATTGTGTGTCGCTTCAGCAGGACGTTGAGGCAGTCGAAGAATGGAGTCGCCTCAATAGAATGGAATTTAACGCGACTAAATGTCACGTAATGACTTTTGGTCGAAAGTGGCACCCAATCATATATAACTACGTCATAAATGGGACTAATATCAACCGTTCATCTCATATCAAAGATTTGGGTGTCATATTCGACCAAAAGCTAACCTTTAACGATCACATCAGTGCGCTAATTAAAGAATCGTTCAGACGTCTTGGCTTTGTGTTGCGGAATACTAGAGACTTCCATAGCCAGCATATCATTCGCCTGCTATTCAGTGCATTAGTTCGCAGCAAAATGGAAAGTTCGATGGGCGTATGGAATCCCCATGAAAAAACGTATATCGAACAGCTGGAAAAAGTACAGCGAGCTTTTCTTAGATTTTTGTATAAACGGGTCTATGGATATTATCCATATATGTATCCATCCAAGTTCATTCTAGGTTGTTTGGGTTATAACTCCCTGAAAGTAAGACGGGACACTAGTCAGCTTACTATAGTATGCAAAATCTTGCGTGGTGAGATCGATGCACCGGATCTGCTCAATAAACTGTTTCGATTGTACGTTCCGAACAAATATTTGCAATACAGGCGACGCAAGCTTTTAGTTGGGCACCACTGCCGCACCGTAGCTCACGCCACATCCCCGCTCCCGCGCGCACTGGCCGCACTCAACGCTCTCTTGGCCGCCACGCCGACGTGCGACTTGTTTGTCTATGGATGGCAGCCACTTGTATTATTGTGTCTCATGTTTTGCGAACGAAATGAATGAATGTAGGTATGTATGTATTTATTTTAATTAGGGTAGTAAATAGATATCACTATGTTTAAATGTTGACCATATATGTTTAAGATTTTGACACACTAATATTTTAATTTAGAATGACCTTTTATCTCAATTTTAATTATTTGTATTATTAGTTTTGTTCTCTGTATTGTAGTATTATATCATCATTTATTAATTAATGTAATTGGCTCGCGCCGTTTTAATTGATTTGTAAATAAATAAATAAATATTTTTTCTGTAATTGTCTTCTGTAAGTTATGTGTATTAGGAACTGCAATATCAATCAGGTAAGTCTGTGTGTTTGTTTTGTCTATGAGAGTTATATCTGGCCGGTTATTATGTACAGTTCGATCTGTAAGTATAGCTCTGTCGTAATACATTTTGTGCCGCTGGTTCTCCAGGACCGGTTTTGGTGTGTATTGATAGTATGGGACTGACCTTTTTTTTCCGTGTTCCTTGGACGTTATCCAAGGTCTTGTCTAGCTTGATCCATTAATGGGACTGACCTGGTGTTTAAAAGGTTGTGTTTGTGAGCTAACTTTTGGTGAACAATGTTAACTATCTGGTTGTGTCTATGGGTGTAATCAGTCTGAGTAAGTGATGGGCAGGCGCTGGTATTATTATTATTATTTTAGGCTTAAGTTAGTTTTAATATATGCGTTAGTTACTAGTTACTGTTTTAAGAGAACTATTCAGTCGACTTAAGAACCCTTCCTTTTTTTTTAAGTTGGTTTATCATTTTCACAGACACAGATGATGACACTAGTGGAAAAATTAAAATTAAGGATTCAATCAATCGTAGTGCTGCTTATTTACGTATGAGGAAATCAGCGAATGCAAGGAAAAGAAGGTACTTGGAGAACATGACACAAGCGCAAAAGGAAATAAAACGAGCCAAGGACAGGGAGTATTATAGGAGGAAAAAAGAAGACAATAGAGTGAAATATATAACAGATTTGTCAGAAAGTGAAAAACAGGCAAGGAGAGAAAAGTGGAAAGAAAACTCACGCAGATATTATCAAAGAATAAAACAAAAAAGAAAGATGAAATAGTTTGAGTACTGAGATAGTTCTCATCATATATCAATATTGTGCTTGTAACATCCTTCCAATTAATTTTTGTCAAATATTATAATAAACTTATTGGTTTCTTTTTATTACACCTATCAATTAATAAACAACTTTTGATAACCTACAAAATTGTTGATACTATTTTATGAGTTATTTTGTCAAGTTCTAAACCCACACCATGGTTTTTTAACTTAAACTTTTATAGGAAAATGAGCGAAAATATCACAACCGGCAGGATTCGAACCTACGTATTTCTGATCACCGTCCAGCATGGTGTTTCTCAAAGAGTCGGATATTATCCGATCCGCTCGTAGTAGAAATTAAATACTATGGTAGAAATATAAAAAACATATTTAAGGCTAATATTACCACTTTTACTGTAGATTTGTTATGAATAATTAAATATAAAATAAATGAATATAATAACTAAGTGTAAATCGAGTTTAATATCATCAAAAAACAAAATTGACTTGTCATCGACGGGAACGAATCCGCTAGCTTTTGGCTCACGGAACGTTTTCGATTTTTCTGTTGAATAAATTTGACAAAAGAATCGTATGGAAGCATTGTAATTTGGAAAAATCATTTCCTTGCCGATTGATTTCCGTCTCAATCGAATCGGATCCGTATCCGACTCATTGTGAAACACACCGCAGAACGCTTTAACCAACTAGGCTACGGTCTACTAATTGCCAGGCGCGAAAATCCACACTCATTTCCAAACACTGCCGACTAAGCGGCTGATGCTTTCAGAATATGTGTAACAAATCCTGCCGGTCGCGTTTTTTCGTTCATTTTCCAATAAAAGTTTAAGATACTACATGAAGTGAAAAATGTCTTTTATATTATTATAATACCTAAAAATGAACACATGTCCCATCTTACCGGATTACAAACAATCATTACATTATTTTGTAATAAAAACTAGCCTTCATACTATCTGTACAGGTTTTTGCGTTATGAGTGTTTAAATATTAGACAAACAGGTAAACAGTTAAAAAAATAAAAATATACTCAAACATTTCTTTATTATCTTCTATGTTCAGATTGTTGGCAGCCCCTCACCACAGAATAAATAATACAACAGAAACCTATCTCCCTGTTCCGAACACGCAGCGAGCGGAGGGCACAGTAAAGTACGATCGACAGTCGTGGGTCAAACGGCACAACACTCCCCAAAGTATGAAAAATTTGTTTTTATTGTATCAATAGGTATATCTAGCTACTTAAATAAGCAATTTATAGTTGAATTCGAGAAAAACAGGATTAATTTAGTAAACATTTTAGAAAAAAAAAAATGTTAATACATACTTTGTTATAATGACACATAAAAAATAATTACTGATAAAGTATTAATTTATGGAAATATAATTCACTGATGATTAAGTATAAACACTAAAATAATACAATTTTATTATTGTACTAAATCTACATTCCTAATGGCAACCATGATAACTTTGAGAGACTCGAACTGTATGCAGTGAAATATGAACCGTAAATCGAAACGTTAAATATCAATTTGGCTTGCGCGTAGGTTACGAACGTACGCTGCGCTGCGAACGTATTTTGATAGCGTGGCGCGTTTTTGTTCAAAGTTAGGTCGCCCTGCCCTCACGTGAAACTCCAATAGGGACTCTACGAGACCTCCAATAAGACTAACCAGGGCCAACGTTGCGAACGAGTTTGACTACAAAACCCTAAACTACGAGATGCTTCAAAGTAACACCACTCGAAAAAAAAAAACCAAGAAACTTTATTAGAGGAAACCAAAAAGAGCAGGAACGGCGAAAACCGAAAAGACCCGCTATCGTAGGAAGTGATAACAAACGTCATGAAGATGGCGGCCAATAAGACTATCAAACATGAAAGAAGGTACTCTAAGGCTAGAGAAGAGGCAATTACAAACCTACAGAAGGCGAAGTTCCATTATAAGCATCACCCTCAAGATATAGAGGCTAGAAATACACTTAAAGAGTGCCGGCGCCGTTTGCAAGAGATCGAAACAACGGAAGATCTTAAAGTTGGTAGACCTAACTATACGTGGAAGGATTCTTTATCTCATGATATGGACCCCAGGAAAACATCTGACTGGCAGGACATGGCGAAAAACAAAGGAGACTTTATAAGAGCTGCCAGGGAGATCTATAAGATGGCAGAAACCGACAGCGAATCTGATGAGGAAACAGAAAGACATACCAACAGGCAGGCACCAACCATACCCCAGGAAAGGCCGTCAGATGACACAAGAACAATCCCTTAGCGACATAGGATCTATTCGACCCACATTTAAGATCCACCTACTACACCCGACGTGGTTATGATTACACACAATAGGACCAACATTACACAGCGAACGTATTAAGATAGTGCTTGCAAAGCCAAACACTAACAAACCCCAAGATGGGTCTACTCAATAATCAACGAATACCATTTTTTACTAACGCTTATCCCTATCCCTAATAACAACCTTCTCCAAATCGGCGTCTGGCTGCATAGCCGGTCGACTACCATCCCGGAGCGTTAGCACAAAACCACGCTCCACAACCTCGTGCCCCCCGGTATGCCGGTTTGACCGGAGCAGGCTTGTCCTGGCTGGGTGCGGTACCTATGTTCATGTTCATGTTCATGTTCATCTTCTATGTTCAGATTGTTGGCCTCTTCAGCTTTTTGTGTACAGATATAGACAGATATTGTTTGGATTAAACATTTATAAATAGAAAGAGAAGGTCATACTCGTATACATTATGCATGCACATACTCGTACGTATTGCAAGAAGATCTTATGTCATAACATAATAAAAGTTTCTAGCAAACCTCCATGTAGTCAGCAACCGGCGAGAAATCAATATCGAACCGGTTATCCATGCGTTTTAAACTAGCGGGGGATGTGCCTATTTACTCATTAATACATATATACCCCGCTTAGTACCATCAAATATTCATGTTTTTATTTCATAAATTCATTATATATTTGCATTTTTCAGAGCCAGTATTCCAGCAAATTTGTGGCAAAAAGCGGCTTGTTGTGGCTGGGTTCAAGTACTCGGTGCACAAAACATACGGGCCGCATAGAACTAGGTGGCGCTGCACTCTACAGGCGCGGCGTAAATGTAAAGCTGCAGTATTTACTGAACATAACGACGTGGAGCGCGTCGTCTGTGGCCACAACCATCCTCCACAAGTTGGCATGAAACGCACGCGCAGGAAAATACTTCGCGATTAAAAATTGTAATTAAATTCAAAATTTCATTAATTGGACAACAATGGATCCATTTTGTTAGTAGCACACAAGTGAAATAAGAAAGTGATTAATAATTCATAATTCACTCATTCTTTTACGAACATGGGTATGTACAAAGATCTTAAATAAGTAAATAATGTTTAGAAGGTGCTCCATATTCTGCCTCATTGTACATAGTTTAATTATTGTCATTCAAATAGAGATATTTTGAAATTGAAAACATTCTGCCTACAACACTTGCAAAGATTAGTTACAGACGATTATCATATTAATCAAAACATACTGCTATAGGATGACTTAATAACGAAGAGGTTTTAGACAAATATAATATTTATTCAGTATATAATGCCCTGCCAAGGACGGGAATGTGCGAAAAAATGTCATAAGAAGCAAGGACATTGAAGATGGTAGTCACGACCCTTTAGACATGGGGAATACGGTCAAGGGCAAACTTGGTTTAGTTAAAAAAAACGATTGGGAGGAGGAGGATATTTTAATACTTTTAATAAAAACAGATATGCACTTGACCACATTTATTTTATGAAAAGCTTGATGTTCAGCTACTATATTTTTTGGGTTTTTATTATATCACTGAGAATCAATTGCTAGCAAAATAATATATGAAGCTGAACCTAAATAAAATGGGCGTTAATTAAGTTCAGTTGTATCACAATAATTATGTTTTAAATAAATAAAGATACACAAAATAAACGTATATATATGTATATCTTTGTTTTTCTTTACATTCTAACTAAAGGATAGACTGAGAAAGTACTGTATTAAGATACAAACATACAAACATACAAGTACATACTTATATCTAGTCTCAGTAGTACATTTTTAATTTTATTTTACGCATTTCACAGTAAATATCCAGCACTCGATATTATTGAAAAACAAGAGATAATGTCGGGTTTTCCTATATACATTCATACGTATGTATGTATATCACAAATATTTATTCTTGTATTACATTTTCTAGAGCCAGTATTCGAAACATCAGTTGGTGGCAAAAAGAGACTCGTTGTGGCTGGTTTCAAATACTCGGTACATAAATGCAATGGTTTGCATAGAACTAGATGGCGCTGCACCCTTCACTCGCGGCGAAGATGTCATGCTGCAGTATTTACTGAATATAATAAAGTGGTGCGGGTTGTTAATGGACATAACCACCCACCGCAGGTTGGCATGACTCGATCGAGAAAGAAAAAATACTTTGCGGATAAAGACCGAGAAGATAATATAGAGTGATATCTGTTTTTTTTTTCAATAGTGACATGGTAAATGTATACATACGTATTGTACCTAAAAATTAAATTTATATGTAATTTCAATGCTTAATACAAGAAAATACAATAGAGGGCATGATCGTTCGTCCGGCATCTTACTTGGCACAACGCTCCTCCATCGCTATTCAGCGTGGAAACGCTGCCAGTGTACTGGGGACATTTAGTTCCGCGGGCGGGAACTGATGTTTTGTTCGTTGTCTGTTCGTTGGTATATTTAATTTTAATTTTAATGTGACTTAAATGTTAACGATGTTTGACATGTAAATATTATGAATATGACTTTTACCCATTAAAAAAAAGATGAAACAAATTAATAAAATAATTCAAGAATAAATTAATATTATGAGTTATTTTGTCAAGTGCTAAACCCGCACTATGGTTGTTTAATTAATTATCTTTTTGCTCATATTTCTTTAAAAAAAAGATAAATTATTATGTATTATAATTTTTCTTGTCATAGCCGATAGTTATACTCGTATTTGTACTTGTTTGAGGTCCAGCCAAACGGGCACGGTTTCTCGATGTGTTTTTCAACTTGTATAGATCTGTTACTCTGGTGGGTTAATAGTAGTTTATGCAACTGTCATACAATGAAGGGTATTAAAACACGAGTGTGAGTTTTGAGTTCATAATAGTAACGAGTGTTTTAATACCCGTGTTACATGCAGTTGCATACACTACTTTATCTTCACTAATGCAATTAATCAAACAACAAGAGTAAAAGCTGACAATAGTTAATTTTTCATATAATTTTCTAGATTTTTCTGGCAAAAGATTGTGAGTTACTTTTGTTGCCAATTCTAGAATATCCAGAGGCGTACAAATATCATCGTCGCTATCCATTTTTTACTTGAAATTTGTATTTAAAAAACAAAACACATTGCGAAACATTAAATTCACGCGTACGTGTATTGTCACAGTGATTTTGCCGCCATTAAAATCTAACCAACGAGAGCGCAGCGCGACCAACCTGATTGGCCCTGCAATCAGGTTGGTCACGCTTTTTCGATGTTATAATGAGCTATTACGATATTGATGTGGATATTATAACATCATGTGAAATTGCTTAAATTTAGTGTTTTGAGTCAAGTATTGGAAACATAAGTAGAATGTTACAACATTAGTGTAGATAAATATATAATTACGTGTAATAAAGAACATCTTCCCACTTAAGTACATATAAAGGTGAATATTGGTACACATATGTTTGGTTCTTCATGATGCTTGATGGCTTAAATATGTTCAATAAGTTAAAAAAAATCACAAAGAAACTTATAAAAAGTAGGTATTACTAACCCATTTAATTTATTTCCAGGGTTTGAATACATAACATCCAGAGAAGGCAAGACGATGCTATCATGGTGTGGTTATACATACAGCAAGCACAGTACAACGAGCAGCAAGATCAGGTGGAGGTGCTCCAAAGCAAGCAGCCAGATGTGTAGAGCATTCGTTATCACATTCAAAGGAGACATTTTGAAAATTGGCCACAATCATACACACTAAACTTCAATAAATCTTGTGTTTGGCATTGAACGAATTTGGGATACTCATGTTTTAACCTCTCAAGTGTCCAGCGCAGTCCCTTAAGTGCAGAAAAAAAATTCCGGACGTGTCCCGCGCACATAGGGGTGTGCGATTGCGTAGTGTTCTGTATGTCCGACATTTTGTTATGTTTCTTTTCCTTCAAACTTGTGACTGACGTATTTATTCCATCAAGCACATCAAACTCTGCTTGATTCGATTAATTTTTTGCGCAAGTTGGAACGAAAAAATGAATACAAAAGTTAAAAATGCCAAAGTTAGTTCCGCGCAAACGGCAAATATGGCGGGTGGATTATTGCGTCATCCTTTTGTTTTTATATGATTTTAAATGTAAATATTGCATTTTGATTGTGAAAAAGTTTATGATTATGAATGTCTGGATATATTGTGAGTGATTATAGTGTGTTTTGTAACTGGTTGTGTAATTGTTAACAAAATATGATCTCGAAAAGTGAGTAGTGAAGTAGAGTGCAGAGTTCAGAGTAGTGAAGAAATCATAACCGCAATTTACAATCATGATAAAATCTAAATGTGAGTATATCTCATTATTTTGGCATTTGCGAGAATTCAGAAATTTCATAAGCAAAACAACAGTGTACTTATTATGTATCGTTACCTGTGAAGCATAGCTTTAAATTAGTATTTTTTATGATGACACCGACAAGTTTGATTGTTTTCAAAGAGGGCGGACATTTCGGCAACATATTTTTGTGTACGCGGGGCGCGCCACGGGTTAATATAAAGTTTATATCTCATGCCACGGCTTTCACTTCGAACTAATGGTGACCCGTGGTCGGACATTGTAGTATAGTAATAAAGAACATCTTCTCACTTAAGTACATATTTATTTTTCATTTTACTTCATATTTTATTTTAGGTATATTATATATTTTAATATTATGTTTAGGACTTGTAAATATTAGTCAGTTACTTTATGTTTTATAAGTTATGAATAAATGTTTTAATCCTTAGTACATATAAAGGTGAATATTGGTACACACATGTTTGATTCTTAATGATGCTTAACGGCTTGAAAATGTTAAATCAGTAAAAAAAAAATCACAAAGAAACTCAGAAAAAGTATTAACTTACCCATTTGATTTATTTCCAGGGTTAGAATACATAACATCCAGACAACGCAAGACGATGCTGTCGTGGTGCGGTTATACATACAGCAAGCAATGTACAACGGGCAGCAAGATCAGGTGGAGGTGCTCCAAAACGCGCAGCCAGAAGTGTAGAGCATTCGTTACCACATTCAAAGGAGAAATCATTAAAGTTGGCTCTGACCATACTAGAATCTTTTAAAACGTTTTGCCCTTTCCGTAGTTAACAACGTTTGTACGTAAATTAAACTTTTATTGGAAAATGAGCGAAAATAATCACGACCGGCAGGATTCGAACCTGCGTATTTCTGCTACCGTCAGAACGCCTTAACCACTAGGCTACGGTCTACTAACTGCCAGGCGCGAAAACCCACACTCATTTCCATACACTTCAGACTGAGCGGCTGATGGCTGAGTGGCTGATGAAGTGTATGGAAATGAGTGTGGATTTTCGCGCCTGGCAGTTAGTAGACCGTAGCCTAGTGGTTAAGGCGTTCTGACGGTAGCAGAAATACGTAGGTTCGAATCCTGCCGGTCGTGATTATTTTCGCTCATTTTCCAATAAAAGTTTAATTTAAAACAACCATAGTGCAGGTTAGCACTTAATAAATTAACTCATAACGTTTGTACGTTTCGTGGCGCTGCTGTCGGTTTTTGCCTGCATTTTCATCACAATCGCTAAACCGATTCAACACGTTCGCTTTGTTATGAAAATACGGAGCTTACAACCAAGATAGTATAAAAGACGCGTTACACGATTTTATTTCCAAATCATGGCGAAACCGTGGTCTAACCTCATCGTGTAAAATAACATAGAATAGAACATCATTACACTAAGCCTAAAAGGGTAAAATATATTGTGATTACACATTGTAAGCCTTCATAAATAAATCAAAGAGAAGAGAAGAAGAAATTGATATCATCTGGAAGCAACTACTTAGTAGCGAACTAAAAATAATTTATATAACTGAGAATTGGTTAGTTTTCTTTGATGATACTTATCCCGCATCCCACTTTTAGACATGAAAGTTCTCAAAGAGTACCTAACTATTAATCAACAATAAAACTAATAAAAGGTATTAATCCACTAAATCTATTTCTAGGGCCGGTGTATGTTCCATCCAGACTAGGCGGGATAATGCTATCGTGGTGCAACTATACATACAGCAAGCACAGTGAAACAGGCGCCAAGATCAGGTGGATGTGCTCTAAAAAAACTATCCAGAAGTGTAAAGCATTCGTTATCACAATTAATGGAATAATCGTAAAAGTTGGCTCTGACCACACTCACTAACATGCAATAAGCCTTGTCTTTCCCGTATTTAAGTGGGTATGGTGCGTTAGCGAGGCGTCACTGTCGTTTTTATACAAAGTGAATATTATGTTTTTGGAAAATTTAGCTTGATATATAGTTAAAAATAGTGAAATACGACGGTAAACGCACGACACTGTCTCTGTATTACGTATTAGACATAAAGGCATCACAAAGAACTGTATTATTTCCAAACTGTAAACGTAACATTTTGATTACAAATTTTGATCCATAGTGAATCTATATATATAAAACTCAAAGGTGACTGATTGACTGACTGATATAGTGATCTATCAACGCACAGCCCAAACCCCTAGGGGGATAAAATAGGGGATGAAAGTTTGTATGAAACTCTGTCAATTTTAAACCCCTCGGGCTGAGACTTTGCATGCATAAAGCTACTATGACGTAGGCGCTCGCTATGAAAAGATTTTGATAAATTCCGCCCCTAAAGGATATAAAATGAAGGATAAAAGTTTGTATAAATCTTCTCAGATTTTCCCATTTTTGTCTAGCCGAAGGGAAAAATTGCTCTTACAACAGAACTATTTGCATGCGCATCGCAATATAGTGTAAGCCATTATATTAAATGGGTGTGCGTTTTTTTTTTTTTTTTTTTTTGAAAGGACTGTGCAGCTGGTTGCTAGTAGCTACCTTTGCTGCGTCACCGGACGATGGCTGGGCACTGATGGTGCCCGGGCCTATGTACTAGTTAGGGGCGACTGGCACAAGGGCGCCTCTGAGGCACGAACCTCGGCTTGGACCGTCGCCAGAAGGGGGAGACCGGGTTGCCCTGTTCATCCCTGAAGGGGAGTGAGCTAAGGCCCTATCAGTGGTTGTGTCTGGGTGATTATTTGGAGATAAACGAGTTGACCTGAGGGGTCGGGGTCTACCGCCTCGCCGGCGAGGACGGAATCGGGGACGTGCACTGGAACCTACACTGGGAGATGGGCGTTGGTAACCTGGACCAATGCCGAAGACGGAGAGCCTACTGGCTGAGACACCGCCTGCTGAGGTGGTGGAAGGAGGGGAGCCCAACGCTGCCGAGACCACGACGGCGATTGGGTCATCCGGATCGACCAGAACATGCTTCGGGCGACGACGGAGGGGCATGGGTGTGCGAAAGGGAAAACTGTATTTATACCACGATTTTTTTATGTTGCTTGCTCACGAGTAAGTTTATCCAATAGCTTGATAATATTTAGCGCCTACTGACAGATTAGTTAAAAATATTGTGCACAATGAAGTTTATAGGCCCTAATTTTTGACACACGCTAAACAAAAGTATTTGCGACATTTGTTTACTAACTAAATATACCTAATTAATAAGAATACTTCTTAACGCGAGCGAAGCCACGGGCAAACGCTTGTCAATAAATAAAAAGAAAACATGTTATTTATACCTGTTGGTTATTGGTTAATATCTCAGTGAACTATCTCCTCAGTGAAATACTGTAATTCTACTAAAACAATTTCAAAAGCTACGACACAGATCTGGTCTTAGAACTAACATGCATTATAATATACTTATAAAACTTAGGGCGAATTGTATATTCCAAAATAATGAACTAGAGAGTGAACTAGCTCCCACAGTAGGATTCCCTATATAAATAAAATATAACAATCGTGCTTCTTTTGTTTACATTTAATTAATACTGTTTCCAGGGCCTGTATACGTTAGATCAAGGAAAGGTTATACAATGTTATCATGGTGCGGTTATAGACACGCAAGCATAGCATATTTTTTTATTTATTTATAGCACAATGGCGGCGGGCCGAATCAGGTGGTTGTGTGCCAAATCAAGAAGCCAGAAGTGTAACGCATTCGCCATTTACATTTACCACCTATAAAGGAGAAGTAGTTAAAGTTGGGTGGAACCATACTTGTAGATAAAGTTAATTGTGGACATCGTTAAATTAAAACTACCGTGTATCGTGTACCTACAGAGCAAAGGCGGACTTTATTTTTCTACCCTCATTTACAATATGTTTTATTACTGTTAGTTTCGTTTTGAAATCTGTATCTGACATAATCTTAGAGAATACCTACAAGTTATGTATTCTCTAAGGACATAATATTAATAAATGGGCTACGCGTTACGCGCATACCATCGCGTATACGTTTAATACGACAAGCAGAAATCGCGTTTTAAATAAAAGTTTGGGTAACCACAAGGTTCTTATACAAAATGTGTTTTGGAGACGTTATTTTGTGTTTTAATTTTCGCATTTCGTTTCATCGTTGTAATAACAGCAGTATTTTTTTTTACATATTATATGCCAAACTTATATAACCGTCAAATGATAAATCTAAGATCGGGTTACTTTTTCATATACATTTTTATTTTTTTTATCTACGCCTCTGAGACTCTGAGCATATGTTAGGCTTCTACGGAATGTGTTATCTAAGAAATGATTTAGATCATTGCCTCTCTTCTATCCAAGGAGTGTTCATACTCCAGGACACGCTGGGCGACAGTCACTTTAGATCGCAAAAAATATATTAAATACCTGAAAACTATATTATGTGTATTTTTAGAAGTCAGTTTCGTGATGTCCATCCGAGGTAAAATGATGCTGTCTTGGCTCGGATACACATATTACAAGCAGAAAGAAAGATCCGGCAAAATACGATGGTTGTGCTCCAAAACTAGCAGTAGGAAGTGTCACGCGTTTGTCACCACATTTGATAATGAAGTCCTTAGATATAACAATATGCATACTCATTAAAGATTAAAAATTCAAAAACTCCAACCCCCAACTACTTTCTACTTAACCCCGGTTTCTACAAAGAAGATTAATCTTAAATCTCCAAATAAATCAATTTATGCGCGTTGTCATTGGCTGAAATTTGAAATGAACCAATTACAGACTTAGTTTTAAAGCAAAGATTTAACTAATTGTCGTTTTAGAATTTGGTGGTTAGTAAGAAACATTTTATAGAACGAAAAATATGTAATTAATAGAAATGTTATAACTTTTCATATGTACATAAAATAAAATTAATTTGAGATTTTATCTCTCTTTTCCCGATATACATTGTATGATTTAAGTGACAATGTAAGTTTCTATTGGGAAAATAATTGTATATAAGCATGCTTACTTGTACCAACATTTAGTATTTAAGTTACATAGGTACTAGTTATATAGGCTACTTGGAATGTTGTATTCTGTGGTTTCGATTTCAAGTATGTGACGATTGGTCAGGAGTAATAATTGTTGTTAAACTATTTATTTTTATAGGTACTTATTTATTAAAATAAATTTCAATTATGTCATTCATGGTTAAATATTGGCTTTTTTATGTTTTGTTAGTTCTATGTTATGGCCCAATGCCTGTATTCTCAGTTAAATTAAGCAACATATTAGGTTTCGCCAAAAATGATTTTAAATGAAAAAAAAATGTATAATTAAAGTAGCTATAGTAGTACTTTTTTTTTGCTCAAACTTATAATACAAATTATGTTTTAAGACATGCCATGTTGATGTAAATATATAGTAGTAACGGTGACGTACTGTACCTATTTAAGTATATTCTAGTTTTTCTTATGATTTGTAATTCAGCTTTCAGTTACGTGATGTCTAATCGAGGCAAGGTGATGTTATCGTGGCGCGGCTACAGCTACACGAAGCAAGGAGAGAGGTGCGGCAAGACTAGGTGGCAGTGCAGTCGAGCGAGCAGCCAGAAATGTAAAGCATTCGTCACTACATTTAAAAATGAGATCGTAAGAGTTGGCGCCAATCACTCGCACGAGATATTAGTATATAACTAAACCATGTTTGTTGGTAGGTTTGTTCTAGTACCACACTTCACGTGTGCGACGGATCATCGACATTTTTGATTGATATAAACTATTTTTTATCTACTTTATTTTATAATGACACAGAGCGGGCGAGCGAAACCGCGGCTTTTGCTAGTTTTTAAATGAAATAATCGCGACTGAAAAAAATAGACCCGCTTGTCACATTTGAAAAAGGACGTAGGTACTTTAGATTATCATATAAAATAGTTATTTAACAGCAATATTGTTATTACTTTCGAGACACGATGATAAGTTTTTTACATGTTTAGAATTTGATAAAGGCTTTCTTTATGTAAGAACTAAAATATAATAAAGTTCCTCGTAATGTTTGATCATAAATATTATTACAAAAATGGCAAAATAGAATTTCATTTTTAAGCATAACTAAATGTTTTGTGTATGACCATACCTTTGTCCAAAGTGTCGGTTTTGGTAACCTAGTCAAATGCATGACAAATGTGAATATTAGTAAAAATATTGATTTCATTTCAGGTCACAGCTTCATAATATCAAAAACTGGCAGCAGAATATTGTCCTTGGGCGGTTACACTTATTTCAAACGTTATGCAACTGCAACTAAAACTCGATGGTGCTGTTCCAAGAAATTAAGTAGAAACTGTAAAGCGCATGTGACAACATTTACAAGTAACGATGAGCTTCTAGTGACAAACGGATCCCACACACACTGAACTGTCATTAAATTGATTGGAGTTTCGTAAATGTAATTGAGTAGACTTCTGTAAGTAAGTTTTCCAACGAGTACTAATATAACGTACGTATTAAGTTAAATTTTAATTTTATTCATAGTCACATGAGCCATTGAAATAATTGCTATACGCACAGAGTCGTAATAGTTTATGTGCATAACTATTAGGTTATTTAACAACTACTAGCGCCACCTATTGAGAATTTACCTAACTAACCACCGGCGGTAGTTTTGTAATGTTGTATGATTGTATTGAGTAAATGGCAAGATATGCATTGGTTTTGTAGATTCCTCTGTTGCTATTCCTACTGTGACGATGGCCACTTATGCTCATTGACATAGTTTCTAATATCTCCAAGGTCAATGAATTGTGAAGTGAAATGTGTAAAATGCGCCTAAATTCTTCCTAAAGGTCTTATTTACAATAGTTACACGTTTGCTTAGTGTGGGGCCAGATGGCGTAGTGTGAATTATACCGGTATCTTTTTATTTATATATTTAATTTTTAAATATTCTATATGAATAATAAATGAAATTCTTATATCAATTATATAGTGAGCATAGTTTCAATTCACAAAATATAGATGTGCTGAAAAGTTTGCTCCTTATTACCTAAGTACGAGTATTGTATTGCAGTTAATATGTGTGTCTGTCTTGGTTAGCCAGTATTAGTGAGATACGTGTATGATGATAATAAATTTAGTTAAAACTCCCTTAAATAAGGCTAAATTGAATGAATAACATACATACATACATATACATATCATAATCTGTCAAACAAAGAGTGTCCTACATTATCAAACCTCAATATTCAGTCAGCTCAAAGTCTGATGGTAGTAAACAACTGGATATAAGTCTAGTTTACGAGTAAGTGAAAGGTCGCACCACTCAAGGCAGTGTTCTTGTAGACGCAACAGATGCAAAGCTCTGATAACCACTAGAGACTCTAAGATAGTGAAGGTTATAACAGGCTATATTCATCCACCAGGAAGACACGAACAAGTGCCCCCCTTTTCATGTTGTAGTTAGTAGTAGTATGTCTAGTTCTTCTTTTTTAACTTTTTTAATGTATTATTATTGTAAATATTTTCTCTGCTGTGACATTTTGAGTAATAAATCTTTAAACAATGTATATCTTTATAATTTAATCGTTCCTGATTTTTTGTTTTAAATTTACGATACTGTGCTGGCTAGGCAAAAAACCACGTTCGTTATTACATATTCTTTTTTGTATCACATTTTCAGGGCCCCTGTGGATTACTTCATCGCACGGAAACACAATGTTAGTTCTCAATGGATATAAATTTGCAAAACACTACAAGTACGGATCACAAATAAAGTGGCAGTGCTCCGTATCGAAGACTAAGAGTTGTAAAGCAAGAGCCACGACTCGGGATGGAGTTGTCATCAAATCATCTAATTACCACAACCATATGACCAATTATCGCCAATCCAAATATGATTCACGTGGTTATCCAGTTTCCATCGTAAGATATTAATAGGACGGGTTACTAAGAGCGTATAGTACCTAGCACAAAGTCAAAGTGAAATCATTTATTGTATTACTGTGTTTTCAATAAAATGTTGCAGATCTTATGCATACATTGGTACATGAAGAACACAATATACCCTCAAAGGGTGTTTACAAATAATTTTAATAGTTAATTGTGTGCGGGCTGTTCCATTTGTTTTTTTTTTTTATTTTATTTTGTTTGTATAGGAAATCATCATTTAAATTATCATCATATATATATTCGTCAACTGTGTAGTAGCATTTATGTATCAATAATTCTTTTAATTGTTCTTTGATATGATGGTTTTATCAATATTTTTTATTTGGTTGGGTTATTTACTAAACATATTTATGGCCATAGGCCGTGAAAGTGATGATTGTTATGTCGGGAGCACTGATGTTAGCCAGAATTCGAATTAATTTATTTTGTCTCAAAAATATGTTATTTACGTCTGTGCTATTGCCCCATAATATTATACCGTATCTAATCCACGAGTAAGCGTACGCATAATATGCCGAGAGCGCTGTAGGCTCGTCGGTAGCACAGCGAAGTTCTGCAAATGCGTAGATGAAGCTGACAGCTTAGAGTTTATCTTCTGGACAAAACGTTTTTTAAACATAGTATTGTCATCACGCACATTACCAGAAATTCATTATTACGACCTTTTTTGTGTAAGTACTAAAATATAATAAACTTGCTCGTAATTTCGCTGTTTTAATGTTTATCATTAGTAGTATTTTTTAAACATTACTAAATGTTTTGTGTTTTAATGACCACAACTTTGACCTAAGTGTCGCTTTAGGTAATCTAGTAAAATGCATAACAAATGTGAATATTAGTAAAAATACCGATTACATTTTAGGTCACAGCTTCATAATGTCTAAAACTGGCAGCAGAATATTGTCCTTGGGCGGTTACACTTATTTCAAACGTTATGCAACTGCAATTAAAACTCGATGGTGCTGTTCCAAGAAAAAAAGTAGAAACTGTAAAGCGCATGTGACAACATTTACGAGTAACGATGAGCTTATAGTGACAAACGGATCCCACACACACTAAACTGTCATTAAATTTATTGGAGTTTTCTAAATGTAATTGAGTAGGTATCTTAACTGTAAGTAAGTTTTTCAACGAGTACTAATATAATATACGTATTAAGTTACATTTTTGAACTTATTCATAGTCACTGTAATAATTATTATACGCACAGAGTTGTTATAGTTTATAAGAACTTAATCATTAGCCAAACTATAAGGTTATTTAAATAAAAAAATTCTAAATTCGTGCAAAAGGTCTCATTTACAAACGTATTTTAGCGTTTGCTTAGTGTGGGCTATGATATTCCAAATTTCAGCCCAATCCTTCCAGTTGTTTGTGCTGGGCGTTGTTAGATCACTATATCAGTCAGTCAGTCACCTTTGAGTTTTATATATATAGATTACAGAATTAGCGGAAAAACGTCACATTTTCCAGCGACGAGACAAAAAAAGACGTTGCATAGGATGTAACTAAAAATTAAGAAAACATTTAGTCAGCACAGAAGCGGCAAAGAAATCTAGACAAGTCATAACTTACTTACTGTTTACAATGTGATAAAAATATGAGCTTATCGTGTTTTAATGAAAAACACTATCCTTAGATTTTAGTTTCGGCGTAAATTTTATTTTAACGTAAAAATACTAATTCTTTTAATTTTGAATTTTAGCTTATAACTGACTGCAAAAAAGAGATTCCCGATTCGATGAAAATTTCTTTACATTGAAATAAAAGTTTATTCATGACATTGATAAACAATTGTGTGGTTGTAACATTGTCATCATCATAATGATCATCATATAAGCCTGTGTCCACCCACTGCTGAGTATAGGCCTCACCTGCAACGCGACACACAGTACGATCTCCAGCCTGTCGAATCCATAACAGTGTAACCGTTAGTAAAAGTCGAATAAATTTAACAAGTAACAAGTGGCGCCACTATAATATTTTGTACACTTTTAGTTTTTAAATCTTTTTTATGTGTCTCAATAATTTTTAAAACACAAATTTGATTTTAGTGTATCCGATCCCAAAATGTATGTTTAATTTCAGAAGTTGCGGGAAAACACCACATTTTCCTGCGAGGTGACAAAAAACGACGTTGTGTGATATGCTACAACAAATTAAGACAAAAACTGACTAGCACAGAAGCTTTTAAGAGAACAAAACAAATCATAACTTACTGTTCGCAATGTGATAAAAATATGTGTTTATCATGTTTTAACGAAAAACACTATTCTTAGATTCTAGGTAATTTGGCCAAAATGACATTTTTAAGAAATACTAATAATGAAGTTTTCAATATATGTATAAAAAAATACCTAAATACTGGATGTATCGGTCACAGTAACAAGTAGGCAACCTGGCATAAAAGAAAATATTAACCACGGCGTTATGGTCCCATCACATTATAACGAGTACACTCACCTACTTATTATTATTTTATTGTATTGTTGGAAGTAGTGTATTTAGTTTTTTCCTTATTTTTCTGTATTAACTGCACCTCAATATGGAATCTGTTTTTTTCTCTATATAAAGAGTTTGATTTATTTAATTAAATGATTTAATGATTATTATAATGAGGGCGATTCGATATCATTGAACTAAATAAATAAATCTGCAACACACATACTCCAAGAGGAAGGTGAAAGGACGCACCACGCAATGGCAGTGTTCTTGTAGACGCAACAGATGCAAAGCTCTGATAACCACTAGAGACTCTAAGATAGTGAAGGCTACGACGAACCACACTCATCCGCCTGGGAGGCACAAACAGAATCGGCCGCGTCTTAACGATGCACGGGAGAATCTGTCTGTTAGTTAACCGGATCAAATAGTTTCTTCTGTTTCATCTTAGCTATATTATGAAATTTGAAATCAGATTTCTGAGTTAGTGTTTCGCTATTGTGTTCTTAAAATTGTTGTTTAGTTTCTTTGGTCAATCATCGCGTTAATTGTTGATATCATTGATAAGATAAAAGATCTTATCTTATCTTATCATTATTTCACGAATTAAGTAAATTATAATCATTTTCATAATTATTCATATTGAATTGACTTGAAATGCACTTCTTTTGACATCACATATTTGTTTATATACATATTAACTGCATAAGATTATTAGTGAAGTAGCTTATTTTCGTCACCACCAACAGTGGGTAATATTGTCCGTCACTAAAACAACCAAATTTGAAATTAAATAAATCTTTATATCGATTGTAAGAGTGAAGTACTTAGTGGGAAGTTTATATTATTATTATTTGATACAAAGCTATTTTTAAGGTTTACATATTTTCATCACGTATTAAAATTAATTACTTCATCAACTTATGTTTGTTTAAAAAAATACTAGTTAAAGTTTTCGTTTAGTTTAGTGCAGTGTATTAAACTCAAATAAATAATTTAAAATTAATTAAATTTGAAAGTATTGTTTCACTATTCCTTTTGAAAATATGCGTGATTTTTTGGTTTAGAATAATACATAAGACATCACCTACTTAATTCCTTTTTATTATTATTTCTACACGTTTCGGTTTCATAGTACACACATTTCTTTGATATCTTTAATATTTTATACTTGTAATTTTAAAAGGTTTATCTATTGTGAGACATAAATTATACTATATGAACTGAGTATACAAACAAAACTTTTCATTTTTATCTTAACATATCTATCAATCTATCTTAATATATATATCTGCATGTATTTCTTACTTCTACTACTTTTTATTGCAGGTATTTTATGGATCACTTCAACTCGGGGGCACCCAATGCTCGTCATGGATGGATATAAGTTTTCTAAAAATAATGTAACGGGATTTAAAACACGTTGGTTGTGCTCGGTAGCAAAATCTAACAGATGTACTGCGAAGGTTCTTACTATTGATAATATGGTCGTCAAAGCACATAACTTTCACAACCATATGCCCAATCATGAATCTGGGTATCCACCGCCCACACAACAGCTTTTTGCTCTACGAGTGGATGGCAGTAGCTGGCGTCGTATAACATATGCTACTATTGAGACACTATGAGTGCTTCTTGTTAAAAAAACATAATTATCAGTGTTGCAAGGTTGAGAAATTTGTAATTTGCAAAACATGCGAAACCTAGACAAAATACCAGAACAAAATTATTTTTAAAATGCCTTAAAAATTTACTACAACTTGCCTGATGTTAATCAACGTTATACTCTACGATCTAGCGCGCTTGCCTAGAAGGAACCGGTATACTCTCACCTTGAAGACCGACAAATTATAGTTCAAGGGGAATAGAGATTCAGGCAAAGAGTTCCACAGTTTGGCTGTTCGCACGATGAAAGTCGAAGCAAAACGCTTGGTGCGAGTCTCTGGAACCTCAACTGTATAAAGGTGCCTGCTTGCCATACCTCAACTCGTACCTCTTTTTTGATGTAGTTATAAGTAATATGTTTAGTTTTTCTCCCTTGTTTTCATGTATTATTCTAGTAAATAAAGATAGCTCATAAAAGAAAAAAAACTGTTTTATCTGATGCCAAAATAAAATATTTGCACAGTAAAATATTTTATTAAACTGAATATAAATAAAAAACATAACTAAATAAAGATGTGTTCATAATTACACATACATATCTAAGTAAATTGGAATAAACATAACACTATACTGTTTTTATTTCTGCCATGGCACACTCAGCTATCATTAACTTTGCAATGACCATAACTATTAACAAAATATGGTTAATTACAGATGACTACGCGATTGTAAAATCGTCTCGAACCGGCAAATATTTGATTTTGCACGATAATTGTATTGTATTGTATTGTATTTATTTATCATTCCGTTGGATCTTCCGAACACTTGGTTTCGTCAAATATAAATAGTTAGGTACACAGTGTACATAAAAATAATTACAACATTAGTTTTTATTTGTTTTTAATTGCTTGCGTTTAGAGCTAGACAACCACCACACATGTGGATCTTTAGTGTAATGTTCAAGTTTATAATAAGCTTTTTTAATTAGGTAATCTTTAACATATTTTTTAAAGTGAGTTTCATTGAGGTCCAGGATTTCATTTGGAATCTTATTATAGAAGCTTATAGCATTACCTATAAATGACTTTCCGCTTTTCTGGAGTCTCAAACGTGGATATACAGGTTTATTTTTTTGGCGGGTAATCATATTGCAGTCATTTTTTTTTTGTTGAGGCCTCAAGTATTTACGGGCATACATTATGTTCTCGTAAATGTATAATGAGTGCACTGTTAGTATTTTTACTTCTCTGAAGACATTCTCTAGTGAATGACGGGGCCTTAAGTTATAAATAGCTCGAATAGCGCGTTTTTGTAAAACAAAGATGTCGTTTATATCTGCAGCGCTACCCCACAATAATATTCCATAGCTCATTATACTATGAAAATATGCAAAGTAAACTAGTCTAGCTGTGGATACATCAGTAATTTTACGGATTTCCCGTATTGCGTATGCTGCAGAAGAAAGTTTACCTGCGAGTGCTGATATATGAGCTCCCCATTGTAACTTTTCATCTATTGTCAAACCTAAGAATAGAGTCGAATTCACTAGTTCCAACTTTTCACCCATCATAAATATATTTGTATCTGATTTGGTCACATTAGGAAGTGTAAATTTTACACATTTTGTCTTATTAGGATTAAGCATCAAGTTGTTGGCTGAGAACCATTCGCTCACTTTCTTTAAAACTTCGCAGATATGACTAAGGTCTTGTGTACCTCTTTTATTTTTAAATACGATTGAAGTGTCATCGGCGAATTGAACAATATCACAATTTTTTAGAGAACCTAACATGTAGGGTAGGTCGTTCACATAAACTAAGAACAAAAAAGGGCCCAGGATAGAACCCTGTGGAACACCCATCTTGACTACAGCGCCTGAAGAACATGTGTTCCCTAAATTTACAGATTGAATTCTGTTTGATAGATAAGATGACATAAGGTTAGTGGCTTTGTCATTAAGACCATAAAATTGAAGCTTGACAATTAGAGTTTCATGGCATACGCAGTCGAATGCCTTGCTTAAGTCACAGAAAATCCCTACTGCATCCTGTTTACCTTCAAAAGCCTCTAGAATAGTACGTATTAACTTGGAGCCAGCATCTATTGTTGATCTCCCTCTTGTAAAGCCAAATTGATTTTCGTGTAGAATTTTATTGCAGTTGAAATGTACTAATAGCTGATCCAACATAATTTTTTCAAAAATTTTGCTGATTGATGGAAGTATTGAAACAGGCCTATAATTAGATGGATTTTCTTTAGAGCCAGATTTAAAAATAGGAACTATTTTGCTAAATTTCATCAAAGAAGGAAAGGTTCCAGTCACTATACAATAATTGAAAATGTTAGATAAATATGGAGCAATCGTAGTGATTATATTCCCTAATACATGAACTGAAATCCCCCAAAGGTCTTCAGTTTTTTTAACGTTTAAGCTTTTGAAAGTTTTTAAAATATTTGTAGGAGACACTGTGTGAAAGTCAAATAAAGAAGTAGGCTTAGAAACATGTTCAGCAAGGAAAGCTCTAGCTGATGCTGGCGAAGAGTTTAAATTTTTTGTTAAATTTGCAGCTATATTACTAAAATAACTTTCAAACACATCAACAATTTCTGATTTATTTGTAATCGTTATCCCATCTATATTTAACTTGCATAGTTTTTCACTATGTTTTTTCTTTCCTAATTCATTTTTAACTAAGTCCCATGTTGTTTTTATTTTATTATCAGATTTTAATATTTTATTTTTAATGTAAATAGATTTTGCCATATGACATACATTTTTGAAAATTTTTGAATAGTTTTTACAAAGGTTTTTTATAGATTCATTACGTAATTCGTTTTTTTGCGCGTAGAGCTGATACAAGGTATCTCTACTTTTAAAAATGCCGGGTGTTGCCCACTCTGCAAAGTTTACTTTGCCAGTAGATTTAAATTCTTTAACTGTATATACCTTATTAAATTCAGTTTCAATTAAGTCAAATAATAGTTTAAATTGTTGGTCTACGTTCATGTCCATGGTATTTTTAGGTAACAAAGCAATTGACTTTTCAATCGAAGCATAGAAATCTTCGTTACGTTTTTGAGTTATAGGTCGCGTACGAATAATTTGTGAAGTATTTTTAACCTTAGCATCGAAAGTTACACTAAGGCCTCTGTGATCTGACGGAAGCTTATCTATGATAGTTTTAGTTTTTACCTCGAAATTAACAAATATATTATCAATGCATGTTGAGGTCGTGGTAGTGATTCTAGTGGGATCGTGAAACAGCGGCTGAATTTTATACGATTCACATAGTTGTAACATTTTCTTTTTTTTACAAGTGTCTTTATACAAATTAATATTAAAATCACCACAAATCAATAATGGTTTGCTTTTATTAGATACTAGGGTTAGAGCGTCATCAAGGGCCTCAATGAAATCATCCACATTTGAATCCTCAGGTGGTCTATATGCGCACATAATGATATGGTTGTCCAGTTCAACACATGTGATCTCACAAGCACGTTCAACAGATCGCTTAACTACTTCTTTACATTCTTTTGCTTTAACATTATTTTTTACAAGTATTAATGATCCCCCACCCTGAGCTGATGTTCTATTGAATGAGCTTATAACATTATAATTATTAATAGCAAATGACATATTATTCTTAGATAACCATGTTTCCGTAAAGCATAAGATTTCATATGAGTGTTGAGATAAAAATAATTCAATTTCTATTAATTTACCATTAATTCTATTAATATTTTGATGCAGTAATTTAATTACAGATTTGTTGGGGTTATTATCTAATTTACTTGTCACATAACAGTTTAGATTGGTTTGATTAGATATAGCAGAGCCTAAATTAGTTTGTCTCGTTGTCAATTCTAGCGGTTTAAAGTTTTGATTGTACATTTGCATACCGTTGGTACATTATTTTTGTACATGTTATTTAAGACACTTGTCATATATTTAGCTACAGATATTTTCTGTTTGCCTGTCATTTTAAGTGAATTCCAATTTATAACAAAGTTTTTTACAGAGTTGTTCAAGTCAAGTAGAATGAAGTCATTATTGTACATAGTTGTCAAATTGTATAGAGTTATGTTAAGGTCATAAATATGCTTATTTTGTGCCTCATTTAGAAGCTGTGAGTATGGAAAGGCACACAACAATATTTTTCCCAGTGCTTGAGTTTTACGTAACTCACGCAATAACTGAATGCTATGAACTAGAGTTTTCTTTGTAACTCTACGGCTGTCACCCGCCAAAATTACAATATGTGATCCCTTTCCATGCCCATTACATGAAATCTTATTTATTAACTCACAATGAGAAATATTAGGTAGGCATATATTCGTAATTAAGTTTTCAGAATGTACATTAATAGCTGATCCTAAACCTCTCCCTAATGAGTCACTATACAGAGTAATATTCTTCGAATTACCAGACATATCTGGTCCACAACAATTTGAACAAGCATAGTGTATAGGTGCAGGTTTTACTACGCTTTGTACTTGAGCCAGGAGATTACAATTGGTCATTTGATGCTGATGTTCATTCTCTGTAGTAGTACCATGCTGGGAAGAAACTACTTCCAATTCCGGCACGTTGACTTGTTGTCTCAGTTCAGGAAAATTGGGGGTTTCTAGGCTTTGAATTACGTTCTGCAAATTTTTCAGTTGGTTTTCTATAAAATTAATTTTGTTGCATGTGTTATTTCTATTTTTTATGTCTTGTTCATATTTTTGTACAATTTCTAAAAGCATTTCACTCTCTTCCTCAAAGGCAGATGCCGTTCTGTTCGATTGAACTATTTCTTGTTTTAAGACATGTATTTTGTTTGTCAGATTTTTCACTTTGTATATGAATTTCTTAAGTTTATGTTTACTATTTCTTCTCCTTTTTACGACCATTTTCAAAAATTTGTATCCTTTTGTATTGTGTTGAGCCGGTAACGTTGACGTTTTTAGTAATAACTCACTATACTTTAATTTTAAGTTGTTGTATTCTTTTTGCATATCCTTTACTTGTTTGTCACAGTTACAACTTTTATATAAGTTCCCAAATTCGATTTGCTCTTTTAGTAAACTTTGGTTTTCTGCCTGTATTTTCTCCATATATTCTTGTAAATCCTGGTTTTTTTTTTCTTCTTCATATAATCTTTTTTTAAAACAGTTAATTTCTTTACAAACTTTGATAAACTCTTTTTCGCTGTCTTCATGCTCTTGCAAAAGTTTTGAATTAAAACAATTTTTTTCTTCAATTTTTTTCTCTAATCCTTTTATAATTGTCTCATAGTTTTTGATTAAGGTATCTTTATTCTTATTGTCTTGCTTTGAAGTATTACAACTGTCGGTTTCTATATTCCTTGCTCTTTTACGAGTCATCATAGCCATATTTTGTAAATAAATTGGGTAAAACCTACTTATTCAATTCCACGTACTTTTTTGTATTTTGTTGAGCAGTGTTTAATTTTAAGTGTTACAAATTTTCCATGCAAAAATACGAGGTCGAGTCGGGGATCGAACTCGGGTGTCCAGTTTCAGAATCCAACGCTGAGACCGATCGACCACGGAGGCAGTTAAGTATGTGGTGAAATTTAGCAATCACAATGTGATAAGGTGACATACAATATTTTTGCCGCCGACTATGTCAATAATTTCAGAAAATGAAGGTAGTTAAAAAAACCACTAATATAACAATGATTTATCGATAATGTTTTAGCACTATTTACGTCTATTTTGCACTATTCCTTCTGATAACTTAGTGAGACTTCTGTTATCACTTGTTATTCACCATTTGTTTAAGTAGGTATATGTATTACAACTTGTATTATGATTTTGCACTTGAGTAAAGCACTGTCACTTCAGACGTATTTCGATAAATATTACAATTTGCACATTAAATTTCGGTACACAAATACTTTCACTTATTACATTGGTCTGTAATTTACAGAAGACCCCCACTTTCACTGCCTAAAATGCGTTAAAACTATTTTTTTATCAATTTAATAACAGAGACTTGTTTATATCAAGTGGCGCCCTCCCCGCGCGCCGCGCGTGTCTCATTCTGTCATTATACATATGGCTTAACGAACCGGAAGAGATGGGTGTGCACTACGGGGAATTGTTACGTGAGGCTACATTTTGACAAATGTGACAGGATTGTCAAGGTGGGAGGGACTCACAGTCACCCGCCTGTGAGATATGTAATATCCAAGACAGGAGAATACATTCGTATTTAAATCATACGTAATCAATGAAATGGAGAATGCATTCTTTATATTCAGTGACTTTATCTGTGAAGATGATAAGACAGGATATTATTACTTAATTCCTTTTTTTATTATTTAATTATTGGTTTGTTTATTCTGTTCATAAACATTTCATATTTTTCATGTCATATAAGTATGTAATTGTATGATTTGTAATTGTACTCTTGTAATTGCCCAAAAAGTAAAAGTACATGATATCAAGTCAAGCTGTAATTAATTTGTTTTAATTTTCATACATTGAACGTGAACTTAATTTATATACATTACAGTACCTATACCTTCAGCGTCCTTACCCTCGTCAGTATTTTCAAAAAGATTTTACAGAGGGATCTAAATAGTAAAATCGAATTATGTTATTTATAGCAAGGTACAAAATCAATTTAATAAATATTTAAATATTTTTCTTCCAGATTTACGGCAGTTCCTTGGCGAGTCTTCTTCTCAGCATCATAATCATCCAAGCTCACACGAGTATGCAGTAGTAAAATCTCGTAGGGGGAATGATTTAATATTATACCAACATTTCAATTACGGTCGCAGCGGGAGGTATTGGGTTTGTACTTCTCAGTACTGCCGTGTAAGACTCGTGTTAGATGAAAAATCTAAAATTACTGGCCTAGTAGGTACTCATGCACATAACCCAGTGCATTATACTAAGACAATATCAGGAGTATATGTTCGGGTCAATAATTAGCTAGAAACGTAATCGATTACTTAGAAAGTGTTTGATTATGTTATGGAAAGAAAAAAAAATGTACCTTTTTGTTTATATATTTGTGTCTTGAATTGTGTACTAAGCATACTAAGTACACAATTTATCGGAAAGACTGATAGTGATAGCAAGACACATAGCGACATAATGTACCTTTACATATGTGATGATATATATTATTTTTATACAAACTAGTAGCATTAGTGAAGAAACTCTTCTTTAACGTGTTAGAAATAAAGTTAGACGTAACTCGTTTCGTCAAAATTCGTCAATTTGTATTTTATTTAAAAAATATGTTACTAACATTTTTATATGTTGTTATGGAACTAAAATAATGGAACGTTACAAGGATGTTATTTTATTAAAATAAAATAAAAGGTGATTAAGTAAAATTACTAAAATCGTATTAGGCGTTGAAGACAGCAACGGTCTTTTGAAAACTCATGTGCTTACCATTCTCAACGTTACATGATTAAATCGAACATAACACAATATTATTTTTCTCTCTTTTGCAGTTCATTCATATAAAGTAGTGAAATCAAGAATTCGCACCGACTTAATTCTATACAAAGGCTACACGTATGGGTATATAAAGCGAGATTAAATATGGAGATGCTCAGCAAATAATTGTTTTGCCTCTTTAAGTTTAAATTATTCTCTAGAAATAGTTAAGGAGTCGGGCTCGCATCATCATAATCCTGTCAATTATGTGGTGACAGAGAGCGGGCAGTATGTTCGCGTATAAATGTCATATTAGTAAAAACCTGAACCGCCCATAGCTCAGCTAGCGGAGGCGATCGCTGTTCGCACGATGAAAGTCGAAGAAAACGCTTGGTGCGAGTTTTTAAACCTTAACTGTATAGCTGTGCCTCCTTGCCATACCTCTACTCGTACGATGGTGATGCATTGCCACCCAGAGTGGTAATGCGGCCAGTATGCTGGGCACGCGGCCCTCTAGTAGTAAGCTTTTTGTTGTAGTTATAAGTATTATAGGTATATTTAGTTTTTCTTTCCTAGTTTTCATGTATTATTCTAGTAAATAAAGATAGCTCATAAAATGAAAAAAACTCTTTTATCTGATGCCAAAATAAAAGATAGAAGAAGAACACATACAAATAAAACGCTGATAAAATATTTATATCGTCCACTAACATATATTATTTATACACTTCCAGGGCTTTCGCGAGACTTACAAAACCTACCTGATTACCTCGATAGCACAAAATGGCGGAGTTTGTCGGAAATCAAGCATCATCAGGCATCTTATCTATTGTGGCAGCTAGCTTCGTATCAACGAAAATATTAAATAATTACCTAACTCTTCAACGACCAGCAGAGTGTTTCACAAATTACAAGTTTACACTCGGAAACGAAAAGCCACAATCAAAGACGTCGAAACTGACATACATCCATATTTAAACCAATGACAGTCCTTCGCCAATCGTAGAAACTTCACGTGCTTCAACGATTGGCCTTTTGCTTCCGAGTAAAAACTTTCCGAATTTGTGAGATACTCTGCCTGCCGTACAGAGCCTTTAAAGAAATAAGTTGTGGTGGACATATTTATTTGTATATAACAAATAATAGTTAACACGCAAGAGCTTTTGCTAAGATCTTAGATATTAATTCAGATGATTCTAAAAATTAGCGTTTGATTCTCATTCTTATCTTATACGTTGACGACGAATATGGACAAACTTAATACCCACTTGCATTACGATTTTTAAACACATTTAGCGTCTAAATTACCTAGTGAAAATGGCTAAATGTATTTATAAGTCGTTAGGTGAGCTTAAGAACCGTCTTGTTAGTATGGAAAATTCATTAGTTTTAGTTTTTGACATTCCTGATTGAATTTTTCGTCCAATGTACAAGTAAAATAATTATTATGTGAAAGTGTATAGCAATAGTGGTTTTGTATATAAACTTTGTAATACGGACGTTTTTTGATAATTCTTCGAAGTTTATGTAATGGCACCATTATTAGAATATGTATTAAAATACATATTCTAATAATGTAGAATTTTTATATTTGATTTGGTTAGGTATTTAGTAATTACATGTTATTTTCTTTCTATTTCAGATCTGATTTCGGCGCAACATTTTTACTGGGTCAAATAATTTTCAAATTAAATTTACATATAAAAGTGTGGGGTGACTGACGAATCTAAAGAAGTAAAGGCTAAACTGATGAACCAAAACTTATATATATGTAGGTCATTTGCATAACATAAGTTATCCCGAAACTTTTAGCTAAATAAAATTGGAGTTTCTTATTTGGGTGGTCTGTGGTTCAAATGCTCTCAATAGTCCCTGGATACCCCGCGAATCCAGTATAATAATGTCTTCAGGATGATGTTGAAACTTCCCAATTTTGTAGTACTTCCAACATATTCGCGCAAAACGACACCGATGGCTTTAATGCTCTCATTAGGAAGAAGGTGGCGTCGCTAGTGCGGGGGCTGCGAGGGAGTGACAACATCATCTTGAAAGCTGTAGCGGCAGACACGCATGCGCCTGTACTGAGACATTTCGTGCGGACTATGATTCCAAAGAATGCCTGCTAAGTACTTGACGTATTAAATAATGTTACTTCTTGTTAATTATACTAACCCTAGCCTGTAAGAATAGTTATTTGTTACTAACAATCTATGGATCACTTTGTAGTCCGAAAGAAATAATTTAGAATTTGAATTTAAAATATTTAAAGTACGTGAACAGCATCGCGAGAGAAAGTCATTTTGCTAGGATTTTTAATAATCGTTTTGAACAGATTCACATTATTCTAAAAAGTAGTTCTTACTCGTAAGTTAAATTTACCGACTTACGTAGTTTACTGCTGCTCATCAGATGTTGCTACGAAAAGACGTAGCAAAGCGTAGCATGTCTACGTTGGCTGGTTTACCTGTAAAATAGCTAATACACGATATATTTAAATAACTTAAACTTAGTTCTATTATTAATTAGTTTTCATGTTTATATTATGTTTATGTTATGTTGATAACAATAAATTGTAACGTATGCATAATTGCATATATTAATTATGATATCACTCATTTCCAGATCCTCTGAGTAATGAGCGTGTAGCTGAGGTTCTAAAAAGCGAGTCAAGTTCTGAAACCAGTGAAGATGATGATGATGAAAATGATATGTTAGATTTATTATTATTGATTTGAAATCGGTTACTTTGCAAACTACTGTCATTTCCTGGGCGTATCCTGATTAATATGGCGTCGCTACTGCTATGTGTTTGTCTTGAAATAACTTCACTAGAAATGTACTAAAATAATTGTCAGTAATAAGAGTTGGGTAGAGCGATGTGCAACAACTAGTTTTGTTAATAAAAGTTTTGAGATTTGATGTGCTTTTTTATCGGAACCCGTATCATTTTTATATGGAATGAAATTTACTCTTAGTTTAAATAATATGTAAAAACATCTATTCTTATCAGCTTAATTTATCTTCTTGTTCGTTGTTTACTACTCTGTAGATACTTCTGCGAATAGTGATGGAAATGTCTAAATAAACCTGTATGCTATTTTTGCTAATATTTTTTATCAGTTTCAGGGCTTTGCGTGATTGTTCTCCCAGATTTGGATTCTTTGATAGAACTGGAAAATGGAACTGATATACCTTCTATCTAACATTTTTTTTTAACATTGAAGTACAATCTAGTCGATAATTTACAAAACTCTCCAGGGGCCTTTGAAATGGCTAAATTACTGCTGTTAAAAATCAAACAGGCCGGCCCTACACTTAAATGTGTAATGAAGTTTTATAATCCATACAAATAGGTATAAGCCATTATTTCAAAAGAATAATGGAGTTTATTAAGTATACAGTCAAACTCTAATTTTAAGGAAATTGTGTGTTTAATATTACGTAATCGTAGCTGTATGTTACAAGCTAAATTTACAATTAAATTAATGCATTTATTTACATAGCTTACCAATTTTTGGTAAGTTCCTATTATTAGTCATTTTATGTTGACCAAATTAGGCTTCGTGCTTATTTAAGTAGCTAAGTTATTGAGTTATTTTTATACATGTAAACACGACATTATAATGAAATTAACCACTTTTTTTACATACGTTCGTGTTTAATTATTCCTTGTCATATTTAGACTTATCGTACAAATAACGAGAATTCTAATTACCTACAAAGTTTTATTTAATAAACACCAGTTTTACACATACTATTTAGGGTTACAAGTAACTCACGCAAAACTTTTAAAAGCAATTTTGCTCCACCAAAAGCAGGACCGTTTCATTCCTGTCATCTGTTCAATTTTGTTCTACATCTTATAGACAGTCACTAAAACAAACCTGGTTCTTGTCCACAGATCGTCCCATATTCTGCACGTCCAAGATCGGCGCCAAGCTGATGAAGCTGCGTGGGTACTGGTACACTCGCCACTCGGTGTGCTCGTCCAAGGTGAAGTGGCTGTGTGCCGACAGCCGCGTCATGGACTGCCACGCCATGGTCGTCACCATCGGACACACCATGGTGGACCGACAGAACAGGCATACGCACTCGCCTTGTAGATAAAAGTTTCAAGTTATTGCTGTTGTGGTATCGTAATGTCATATTCTCTATTAGATATCAAAGTCATTCAACACGGAGGACGTCAAGTCGTTGTCACAGCGGGTTTAAACATTTTCCACAATACAATGAGAACAACAGAAACACTCAGAACAATGGGTAAAAAAGTCTTCGTGTATCATAGTAATAATACTGACCGGAGTGAACCTATCAACATCAACATCGGAGATCGCCATCCTCACCCGAACTCACATTCAGTAGCAAGGGAGGCAAACATTACTTAATATGTTATCAAAACTAGAATTTTCTTGCCAGATTAGCAGAACCGTATGTAAATTTTTAAATATGGCAATGACTATGACACTGCGATACCGTACCTTATTAATTATTGATAGTTACCTAAGTTTTGCGTATCTATTTGTTCCGTGATAATATACATATAAATAATACATTCTTAAATATACAGAGTTCTTTGGAAAGGTCCTATTCAATGGATAACCGATCGACATACCTACTTAGAGTAATATAAACTTAACTTACAAAGAACTTTAAGTCTCGCTTGCACAAAATTTCTTAAACTCATATAACTATAAAACTTTATACATCTTAGACTACAGTGGTGGTTAACAATAGGCAGGCTGTAGTCAAACGTAAGCCTATTTCGTGATAAAAAAACTAAGTAGCAAAATTCTACCAAGTAAAATGACAAATGAGTTTAGAAGTTGTCGTGCAAGTTGTTTTTTAACATTGGATAATAATAACTCAACTCTTTATAAATAACTCTGTATGAATACGATACTGTGTTGTGTAATGGCTCAATATTGGAATTGTTGATCTCTGAAAATTATATTTCCTAACTCTTTAATATGAGTATTAAAATAAGATGCTGTCCATTAGTTTGTCCTTTAAAGTGAAGTCACAGGAGTAAAACCGTATTTTTTAACAACACACTAAAAATACATTTAAAATTGTGTTGTTGTTGTTTAAAAAAACTTAATAAGTAATATACATATCTGGTATTTTTTATTCATTATATGTTGTTTCACAATTCCATAGTACAGAATACAGAGTACAAGCCGTAGGTATTATTTACCATCAGGCAAACTATGGTCAAGTGCTCATCCGTTTCAGCTATATTATTTTTTACATAATTTCCCTCTTGTGTCGTCGCCATAAGGTCATTTGTAATTTAGTCTAAGTGTAAAATTGTAACGTTTATTAATATAAGTTAAAAGGAAAATTACTTATGTATGTCTGTGTAATTTAAATTCATATTCTGTTATCGTCATTATATCTCTAGAAGAGCGATTTGTTTATGTTAAGATAAGTTTTTGTTTTCCAAATAAGCATAACAATAGCGCAGAGAAGTAAATTTCAGTCTTTCGTACTACGCTGAAATATGTGAGGTGAAATTGTTAGTAAAATATCTAATGTTATGCTTAAATATAAGTTGCCATTTTACTTTTCACCTTCTCGTTACTTGATCTCAGTTATTTAAGATGCGTGTTTTAATATTTTGAAAAAGTTAACCAAACTTGGTTGAAAAGTTGTCATTCATGCACGATAATGTAAAAACCGGCCAAGTGCGAGTCGGACTCGCGCACCGAGGGTTCCGTACAAACCTGCAAGGTTAAATATTTTGTGATGTAACTAAAAATTTATGGTTTTCGTAATTTTTCCTTTATCTATGCTATAAGACGTTGCTTCGTACCAAATTTCAATATTCTGAGTTCACGGGAAGCACCCTGTAGGTTTTGATTCCCTTGCAAGTGTCGAAAATTTGCGGCATAAATGGCTGTATCTTTTGATTGCGTTGGCTTAGAAGTTTGATTTTTTCACAGCTTCAAGGGACAGTAGACCTGAGTAATTGATATAAATTTCAGCTTCATACCTCTACGCGTTCCTGAGAAAAAGGGTCTTGACAGACGGACGGACGGACGGACAGACGGACAACAAAGTGATCCTATAAGGGTTCCGTTTTTTCCTTTTGAGGTACGGAACCCTAAAAATTAACACATTAAAAAAAAAAACGTTTTCTCCATTTCAAAGTAGAATTAATAAATATTATTCATCTAGATATTTCTCATTCACCGATATAGTTTAATTAAAAAAAAACCTTTTTACCCTTTCTGGTAGGTAGGTACCTAGTTCATTTGTGTTTGTGAGGTTAAGTTTCATATTCTGTAATAATTTGTATATTCCTAAGCACATTCAGAATGTACAACTAAAGTTACATACTTTACATACCGAGTTACTGGTAACGAACACAAAGTCTAAGGATTTTTTTTAAGTTTTGTTCTACGGCTTTTGAGAATCCGGAGTAAAAATATCTTTTGCTAATTTTTTTTTTTTTACGTGTGATAGGTTTACGTTTGACTACAGCCTGCCTGATGTTAAGCATTGCTGCAGCCTAGGGTGTAACACGTTTACCTAGAAGATACCTATTAACTCTAGATTTGAAAACCCCTGGATTGTAGTTCGCAGGAAACACAATTTCCAAAAGCAATCGAGAATTAATTGTTGATTTTAACTCAAACTTTTATTGGAAAATGAGCGAAAATAATCACGACCGGCAGGATTCGAACTTGCGTGTTTCTGCTAAGTTTTGTAAGGTTATACGTTAGTTTACAGTATACCTTGTATATAAGATATAGTCAGTATACTTAGTAATCATAATTGCTGTGAAATTGAATCAACGTTATCTACATATGTGTGCCTTTAGTTTGATTAAGACTACTTACTTTAAGGTCGTTTTGTGTAAATACAATTTCACGTTAATAGTATTTTCATTTATTTGAATTCCTTCATTAATATATTTATACCTTATACTGCTAAAATAGTCAGGGTATTTTATTATTAATATTAAAAATGAAATCAATTCACTTTATCAAAATCTCATTTATTTATTCAAGTTCATGAGTACATACAATAAGTGCACAATGTCTTATAAAAATATATATAACAGTATGGATAAAATAAATTCATTAATTTATATATTATAATTACGAATCACCATTATTCATAATTTAATGTCTTCGAGGTTAGAGTTCTTGAAAATCTCGAGAATTTCACGGAGTGCAAACATAAGTTGTAAGATCGTAAGGCATCAATGTTTGTAACATAATAACTAAATAATTTCAATTGATTACACTTGGTATTGCTATGTCCTTAAAACTCAGTATGCCTTTCCAGGTAAGTTTCCTTCAAGAGTTTGCGCAGTATGTGGTGACAAGCCAGCTGGCTTGAACTACGGAGTGTTCAGCTGCGAGCCTTGCAGGAATTTCTTCCGGCGAGCGAAGGGAAACGCAGTGGAGTACGAATGTGGATACGAATCTAGCTGCATTATAGATATGAAGACGCGGCGCAAGTGCCGATATTGTAGGTACTACAAGTGTATTAGGGTGGGGATGACTATTTAAAACAAAAGAGGTAAGTAATTACACAAAACATCCAATTGGATGTTTTTCTAATGCATGTATTCTATTCAGTAAAGATTATTTTGGCAATCACTGCAATAATTGTAAGAAACATGTATTTTTGTATTTAGTGTAAGTACCTACATGAAATATTTACTTATTCTCTTGTTTCTTTATCGAATTAAAATGATTTCATTTTTATATTGTCTTTTATTTCACGTGACATTATATTAGTCCGTCTGTTGTCCGCTAAGACTAAGTCTAGGCTATTTGTTAGCGAAAAAAGGTAAAACACTCCTTGCTTCGGATTAATAAATATTTCGATATATGTATTTACTCTTTTATTTGAGTCTCATACTAATTTAGTTTATTAAAAACTACGCCTGATGTATAGAACTTGTACTATAATAGTACAGACGGTATTGTTTACTACTACTATTTATAATTTGCGTTTTTAGCGAAGGCGTCGGAAGACTGCCCAGTGTGCGGCGACCGAGTGTCCGGCATACATTATGGAGTCTTCACGTGTGAGTCCTGCAAGTCTTTCTTCCGAAGAACTGAGCGAGACTGCAGAGCAGGGGACTACAAATGCTTCTACTCAAATAATTGCCCTATAACTATATATACGCGATCTAAATGCCGATATTGTAGGTACGTTAAATGTATAATGGCCGGGATGAAACAAAAGAAACATTAACCAATTTTTATACAGTTTTACAAAAAAACATTTTTTATTATGATCGACAAGTGATGGCGGCATTAATTCTGTTACTGGTGATAATAGCTCTATGTCAGCCTTTGGATACGTGGCTAGAAGGAATATCGTGTTTGCAAAGTGTTTGTGTAGATAACTTTTATAATATTTAGTACGGCTTCTTCTTTTTATCGAATTAGAGTGGGCAACTTTGATGTCGAGAGTTTATCAAGCCGCCCTAAGGTCCTCTGAAGTGGCTTAACGACTGCCATACTAGACAGGTATACTTTGTTAAAAAAATACAAAACTGTTCTCTTTGCAGTGCAGTAAAGACAGTGAGTACACTTATCTAGATATAAAATCTTTTTTTATATTTTATCGGGTGTTCTTCGTGAAAAAATATTTTATGATACGTTATTTACTGAAGCGTTCAACATTGTCCAATAAAATCTAAAATATGAGATGAACTTCAATGATTGCTGTTCATTAGACTTTCAAAATTACTAACATTACCGTACCACTGATCAGATTTGGCCGGGTACTATATTTTATGCATATCATGGATAAACTATGACAAAAAACCTTTTTTATAAAATATAAAATATTCTATTTAATATATTACAAATGTAACCAATCCTGAGTAAATATTTGATTTTAAAACTTGAACTTTAGTAAAATTATATATGTTACAATGTTTGCTTGAACTAAATATAAAAACTAAATAATAATGTTTGAATGATCTAATGGCACTGAGTATATAAGACAGCTCTAGTTGAATGTTGTTTACATACAAATTACACAGATTAAAAATGTTTTATTGCCAGTTTTCACACATAGTTGACAACGTCTTCTTTTGGATTATTTCGTAGCAGTAACAACATTATTTTCTTTTTTTGAGTTGAAGTTCATGGAGTAGCTTTACATATCTTTTTTTCGCTTTCTGAAGATTTTCTTTATATACATATAGGTACGGACTGAGGACTGCGTCTCCGTTTGAGAGATTGTGATGAAAATACAGGTTAAGATACTGCTAGGGTAGAAAACAAGAAGCATTTATTAGCAAACTACAAATTCAATGTCGAGTTTTCTTAGGAATTTAAGTTAGATAGCTGATTTAATAAAAATAAATAACTAGTGAGAAAATTGATGGTGGCACCGCGCAAACGGTTGGTAACTCAAGTGTATATGATAAGTAAAATAATAAAATTGTTTGGAGTATGTCTATTTGTGGGTTGAAAAATAAGAAAGAACGAGTTACATATAAAAACTTCTCACATCAACTCTCCAACTTTGAAAATTATATAATTACATATTTTGTTTTCAAATATTGGTATATTATTGTGAAGGTATTTTTATTATTTTACATAAGGGTTTTATTAAAATAAAAATATTGAATAATAAAGTTTTCTATTTGACATTGATTGTGACATGAAACTCCTTATTTGTACTCTTGTTTTTTATTGTGTGTCTATTTTATGTTTCATGTTACAATAAAATTATTTTATTCTTATTCTTATTATTAAAATAATATTTTATAAAGACGCAAACATACTAAGTTTAGTTTCTAATCAAGATTAAGTAGGTTTTTATGATTGATGACTTTTATATAATTGGTTAAGAGTTATGTTTTAGTAAGTCACACCTTGGGTTCTTGGTATATATTGAATAAAAAACAATACTTGAAGTATAAGGCATTTTTATTTCATGCTTATGTAAACAATTGTATTAGCTCCCTATCCTCTTAGCTCATATCCTATTTTTCCTCTTTGCATATTTTACAACATGTCAAATATATTCTTATTGCCTCTTTCGATACGTTACAATATTTGGTTTTCAATTCTTCATCCATCTTCCCCGCATGTTTCAGTATCAAGTGCATCGTGTGAAATACGCTGACGAAAAACTGACAGCAAATGGATCGCACAATCATGTACTATCTGTATTTAATATTCCGTAGTCCGTAACCAATGATAATGATAATGATACAATAGCTAATAAACTAATTTTGCCAAAATGTACGCACGCCAGGTTCGTAGTCTAACGTGTGCGTGTGTTGCAGACGTGCAGTTCATCCCGACGGAGAAGGGCAAGTACATCCTGGTGCTGCGCGGGTTCACGTACTCGCAGGTGGGGGGGAGGTTCTTCTACTGCTCGTCCAAGCACATGGGGTGCCGCGCACGCGTGCGCATGCTGGCCGGCAAGCTGGTGCCGTCGGGCGACGCGCACAACCACGCGCCTCCGTCACACGCGCGCTGCGGCAACGGCGCCTTCGTGCAGCTGCGGCCGCGCGCGCTGCTGCCCGCGCTGCCCGCGCCGCTCGCCGCGCTGACGCCCGCCGCGCTGGCGCTGCACGCGCTCAACTTCCCCCGCATCATGCCCAAGACGGACCTCTGGTCCCGACTACCCGTGCCTCAACTCAAAAAAGACTCGTAACTTTCACACATCTCAATTTGTATGGAATCAACGAGCGAGCGACTCGTTAATATTTCAGTTGGCAGCTATGATATTAAGGGTTAGGCACACCGATGTGATTATTGACATAATATTTGTAGTCAGTATTAATATATCTCCCTTCCTTGAAGACTTCAGGTAGAAAACAGGAAGACGCAAATTTGTGCGTTACGTTTAATTTAGTTTATAAATCAATTTTTTAAAGTAAACAATGCTTTTTTACGTTCTCTGCTTAAATGGATACGGTGGTACACTAGAAACCTGCATCTGATATGGCGGATTTCAATGCTACTGCAGTATAAAATATAACCACGAACATTGTCTAAAGTGCATATGATTCACAATATGGCAAATCCATGTACCTGGCAGGCTATTTTTTGTAGTATGTAGGTAATACCAGAGACTATACCGCCTCTCCTAGGACCTGAAATCTCGACATGAAAGAGCTTAAGACACTGAAACAGTTGAGCGTGCCATGTTGAATGCTAGTAACCGTGGCACCATCACATCACGTCAGTTGTAGTCAAACGTGAGCCTATCTAATGTAAAAAAAAAGAACTAGCAATAAGTCCAACACAATTATGTTTAAAACAATGTTAAAATGTTTCTTACATTTGTTGTTCGATCTCTAAAACGTATATTAGTTTTAAGCTTCGCTTGTGGTGATAAATGATTCAACGCGATACGTAATTCGGTGATATTTTCAGCTAGGCAATAATCGTAAGCCTTATTTTATTATGTTATAGTTTTACTTAAGATGTTGTTTCCTAAATATTTTAGTTGTAAATAAAATCCTAAATCCTATTTTATTATAGATGCATATCTACATGAATTATATCTGCTTAATTAGCATTGTTGTTTTTTAATACATGCTTAGAATATAAGTTAGCTAGAAAATTTATGTTGTAAGTTCAAAAAATTTTGCCAGCGGTAGCTTTTCCAATATATGTTTATAAGTAAAGTAGTAACTATACTTACTTATTTTTTTTACATATCTTTCATTTTGTTTGTGCAAGACTGCCAAAATCGCCTTAAAACTTATTTCGTATAAAATAGAAAAACGTATACTAATACTACAAAATTTTATGTTTTTTTATTTTTAGATGTTGCGTTTATCGATCGCGAGGTTGACGGAAAATATTACAGAACTTTACTGTACCAAGGCCACCGATACCACATCAACTACCAGAACCGTAAGCGAATCTCGTGGAAGTGCAACAAAACTAAATGTAATGCACGAGTCACCACCTACAACGATGAAGTCATGTGCACCAAACACGAGCATGCGCATGTGTAGACGCGACATTTTACATATTGTATACTATACATCTGAATGTAATTTTACTCTGTACTTGCACCTTGAGGTAAAAAAAAATATGTACACTATTAAGGCAAACATGTAAACAGTTACTTACTTAGGGCAGCCTGGTCGTTCATACAAACTGTGTACTTACTACACAATAGCGCTAAAATATAGGAAGGAGTCAATAAAAATATTTCATGTAGTTTATGTATTTTATTTCTTCATTCATCCTACCTACGGCAAACATACAAGTGACATATTTAAAAGCTCAGCATTAGTATGTACATAATTATTTGGTATACTAGGAACAGGTGTGTTTTACCAACAGTTACTAACGAGCACACAACTTTCAGGCGTGGTCAAGCGGTTGTCGAGCAATGGCCGCGTGCAGCTGTGTCTGGGAGAGTACCGCTTCTGCCGCTGCAACCCCTACGGCGCCGGGCCGCGGCTCCGCTGGCGCTGCACCCGCCAGGCCAGGGGCTGCCGCGCCAAGATCCTCACCTACGATGGCGCCATCCTCAAACATGTGGACACACATAACCACTGATTGTATTCTAGTACACCAGTACTTGTACATGTAGTCGCACCATGACATTTGTTTATCTGTTCTACTACTTTTTGTTATTTTCTTCTTATTTGTATAGATGTGTACGTCCTTCCAGCAAGGTGTTCCACTACATGAAGCTCGCGAACTGTACACTTTTGAAATAATTTAGTACAACTTTGATTTATTATGATAAAATTTTTATATCAAGAAGTTAAGAAACAAAATTTAAGATTTTTTTTATTAAAATGTCTGTAGTAGTCAAACAATGATTTTTGTATATCTAATGTCAATTTCAATGATTGGATTTTTAAATACCGTAATACATCAAAATGGCAAAATAATCAACCTTGCTGGAAGTGACCAATTTAGATAAAATATCTTAAGAACATGGGGATTTCTTTGTTACAGGTACTTAAAATAATAGTTATCACACATATGCTTAATGACAACTTCCTGTAATGAAACAGCCAGAATGAAATACTAACCACTAAAACTGCGCACAGTACATTCTAAAACGAACATATTTGTTAGGTAATAGGTGAATAAATTGGTAAACTTTGGTTTTGATTCCAGATGGAGTTGGATAAGGTGACACAACACTAACCTCGTGGACTCAAGAAAAGGAATTACCTAAACAAAAACTGAAGGTTCATTGTGAAGGATATGAATCCTATGAGATAGACCAATTTGATATTTTTATCTACTAATTCAATGTTTATTTTAGTAAAAAAACCCTGATATGTATAAATATAAAGAGAAATGTAATAAAATGAAATCTCCTGTTTCACAAAGCTTTTGTACAAAGCTCGACAAAGATTTTGTAATCGCTTTGAAGCTTTGTTAGTATATCGGTAAGTGTTCTTGTACGCATAGATCTCCAAAAGATTGGTGTGATGTTGATCGATGTTGCTATGTGTACAAAACTGTTAAGGTGACTAAGAAGGTTGCACTTGCAGTGTGTCGGCCGGACGCGATACAGTTCGTGACGACCAAGTTTGGCAACCCCACCATCCTGTGGGGCAAGTATCGGTTCATCAAGAAGCTGGCGCGGCGGAGCAAGACGTGGTGGGAGTGCACCGCCAGGAAGTCAGCGCACTGCCGCTGCATCGCGGTCACCGTCGACAACAGGCTCGTCAAACTCAATGGCTGGCATAATCACTAACTTGCTGTTGGAGGGGACAGGTTTACAATCAAATGTCTTCAACACATCTTTGCAATTTGAGTGTGATTCGTTCTCACTGATTGAAGAATTGAAACGCTATTGAATGACAGATTCTTGCAAAAGCTAAGCTTTCGCTTTTGTCTTTTGTTAGAACGAAAAACACCAAAGACGTGAAAAACACGAGGTCGCACAATACGAAGGTTTTTGTATGGCGCCGGTATTTTGCTAGATACATTCCAAAATACAAAATATTAGTAGTCAATGAAATCCCAATAGGGCAAAATTTTGAATTGACTTGGTGGTTCTTAATAATAATAATTTATTGTAAATGTAGTTATCGCGTATTTCTAAGATTGTACATTATGTCCGGTAGGAAGTAAATATATAATATGTGTATGCGCTGTTTTGAATTGAAAACATAAATGTTCATAAAATAATAATCGCGTCATAGTTGTTTTATTAATACAGCTTTAAAGGCAGACTGGATTGACTTCAAAATTTACTGGTTCATCAGAAATAAGTAACCTAATAATATACCTACAGAAAGTGGTTTTGGAAAAGATGTTATTCGTTTCTACCTATTTATGTTCCTTACTTCGACATGTGCTATCATCGCTTACATTGATATGCGGAACTCAGGGATTTGTGTAAACATTAGGTAAAAAGTGGGTGAACATATTTATTTTGTTCAGAGCCGAAGTTCGACCTGTCCCAGCGCGGCAACCTGGTGATCCAGATCGGCGAGTGGCGCTTCAACAAGCACGCGTGCTGGGGCTCCAAGGTGCGCTGGACCTGCATCAAGAAGAAGAACGGCTGCAACGCAGCCATCACCACCGTCAACGATATCATCGTCAAGACGCTCGGGAAACATAACCACTAGCGCGAGCAGATATCTATGAGATCTGTTTCAACTATGATAACTTTCCATATAGAGCATACAGTTCGGAGTTATGTATAGAATTGGAAGAGGTCAATCGCAAATTCTTATTTGAAAAATGATTTTCAACTTAGTAAAATCAATGTGAAAAGGAGAATAATCATAAGTAATAAATTTTAAACGTTGAATACAAAAATCAAGACGCGGCTGCCAACCTTATAGATGTATTTACAATGTTCCGATGCTATAATTAGTTGTGAGTATAACTATTCACATGACTTTTATGTAATCCTGTCAATTGTTACCATGAATATTTAATTGCCAGAAAAACTAATTTGCTTATCATCGGGTTAAATTTCTCAGTGATAACTTGGCCAATAGTAACCATTGGCTTGCTGAAATTCAGTTGATTATGATGAGAAACAAATAAATAAATAAACTATGTAAAAATGAGGATTTCAGCACATCTGTAGTTCATGTTATAGTTAAATTAAGACCCTAAATTTCAGAGAGTACAGTCTCGTTAGTAAGATATAATAAATTAGTTTTTAATATTAAAAATGTTACATTTAAATTGTTACTATGTTTATTGAAATTACGAATCATTAACTTGTCTTGACGTTCTTTATTCTATTGTTCGTTGTGAAATGGGTTTCTGGCGATTTGTTGACTCAATGACGACAATCTCGAAATAATTGGCTATTATTCTTAGTTTCTTGTATTGATCTGATTTTAGTATTTCTTATTTGTATTTTTCTAAGAAAGGTTCCTGTGAATGCGTTCTTAGATTGTTATGTATTAGACACACATATTTAATAATTTTAATTAGGAACTAGGATTAGTGCCCAAGGTATCTTGGTAGTTCTGTAATGTTCTGTATGTTTATTACCTTTATTTTTTGTAATTTCTTAACTATTGAGATCTTTATCCAATAAAGTGAATAAAAAAGTATGTAAAGCTTTTAATAGCTACAAACACCTCAAAAGTAATTTGTAATTGGGAACAGTATTTCCCATAGTTGGTACTGACAGATGTTAACTTTCCAGATCTGAACCCTACGTTCGCTCGGTCGCAGCGCGGGAACCCCGTCATCATGATCGGTCAGTACCGCTTCAACCGCGTCAATAAGTACGGGAACCGCATCCGGTGGGTTTGCGTGAAGGCCAAGGCGGGGTGCCGCGCCTCCCTCCACACCCTGGACAACGCCATCGTGCGCGTGTGGGGCTTCCACGACCCCCTGGCGCACACCAGCGCCAACCGGTACCTCTCCTAGATCACGCTGCCATTGCTACGCGAGCAATGTTCTAAGCAATTATGTTTATTGGTAAAAGTCAAGGTTATGTAAAATTTACATAGAACATTATTAAGTAAGAGATTATATTTCTATCGGTGTTTTGCTTAATTTGATTTTTTGAGGTATTTTTTACAAGATGTGCCTCTAGAAATTTAGTATTTTAATGTATTGACACCGGACGTTCAAGTATTTCTACGTATGATTATCTGTAAATATATGCTGAGTGTTTGCCGTTTCGGAATCTCCTAAATCATGACAAAAAGGTGCTTCATCACATTTCAATGTATAGAGCATGCAACATCTTAGAGTACAGCGGTGGTTATCATCAGGCAGGCTGCTGTCAAACGTTGGCCTATTCCGTGCAAAAAAAATGTCGCGAGAAACATAAGAAGATAAGAATCGCGAGTTGAAGCTCGGACACGTATCAGATGAGATGAGAGAATGTTGTAACAAGTACATTATTTAGTGTTTAAGCTGGTAGCAATGTATCGGGGGCGGTAATATAAGTGTTACAAACTAGTAGCTGAGTTATGACTTCAGTAGCAAACGAGTGATGACTTCAACTTGAATGTTGCCTACATTAGCTGAACTATGTGCACTTACTGAAGTTACACTAACATAAATATTACTTACGTTTTGGTGGTGGATAAATAGCTTCTATTCAATCAGTTTTATCATAATCATGAGTCATGTTTATTTTAAATATTTTACTATGCAATTAATATTATATTCTCTTAATAAAATTAGTATTACTATTTATGGTTTCAGTGGTGTTTCATTTACCTACCGCGATATATTTTTACCTAATCGATAGTAGTTATGTATATTGACGATGATCCGCGACGAATGCTGAAGGTGTTCAAAGGTCTGTCAGTTGTCATTAATAATAGTTATTAAATCACTATTGATCAATAGTTAGCAAGTTTGGCGAATTAAGTGATCTCATTTCCATTGTAGTACAAGTATGCTCCAAATTGGACCACAATTTCTCCTGTGTCACTTGCACCGCAGGTGATCTAGTGTTGAAAACTATTAAAAACAAAACATTAAACATCATGATTCTAGTGAATGAGTGCATACTAGTAAGTGTGATGTGTAGTGATCATTGCAGGTTCCGTGTGGTTCCGCAAGTACGCCACTAGTCGGGGCACGGTGATGCTGGCGGCGGGCGGGCAGCGGTTCTCGAAGGACAGGTCCCGGGGCACGAGCGTGCGCTGGCAGTGCTCCCTGCGCTCGCGCACGCGCTGCCGAGCATACGTGTCCACGTGCGGCGCGCGCGTGCTGCGGTACAGCCTCCACCACAACCACCCCAGTCAGTGACCGGGAGCAACCTGCACAGAGCCTGCAAGGCGGGCCCAGTGCACTGAGCCACATACACTACTGTGGTGGCAGACTGCAATTAAACTTAAACCAGTTGACGAATGCCAGTTAGAGCTATAGGGAATAAGACTTATGTGATTACAGCGATCTTTACAAGAACATGATGCTATAAACCGTCCGCTAATTGTAAAACTTTTTAAATTTCTTATTTTTATTATATACTCAAAGAATATAAATGTTGTTTAGAAATATTCTAATTGGGGTACAATTTAATTCCAATATATTTTTATTGATTAGCAGGTACTTACTTTCAATTCCATTCTGCGCTTAATTCCGTTAAAATATGTTACTATTTAGGCGTCATAGAAATATAGCTATTCCATGCCCGTAACTAAATAATGTTTATCTAAAAAGTAATTTTCATTTTATTGCCATTTTATTTGATCTCTATTTTTGCGTGATACAGATAATGATATTTAGAACATTTTCAACTTGCAGTTCTTCTATATCAGACGGATCGTGGTTCGTGGATCCTAGTGTTGCAAGCGTACCGTTTCTGCAAGAGCTACTACAGACCTTCAGGCGTGGTCCGGTGGCGATGTAACACTAAGACCAGCACCCGATGCCCAGCTTCCATCACAACATACAATGGAGTCGTCATACACCTCTCTAACGCACATAACCACAGAGCTGTCCCGTGGCCTCCGAACAGTAAGAGCATGCGGTTCGTCACTGCGCTCGAGGTGCGCCTCGGCAGGCTGAGGAAACAAGGAGCAGAGCTGGTCATCGATCCTTGCTGAAAGTGAGACAAGTCGTCAAGTCATAGATTCTTAATAAAATTGTGAACGTGATAGTGTCAGAGACACAAAGTGGAATGATGAAGATAGATTTTGCGGTGCGTGATTGAGTGAGACAAATCAAAATAGAGCATCAAATGTCGCTATTTACATATTGATTAATTTTGTTATTTATTTTATATGCCAAAGACGATTGATGTGTTGTTGAGATCTCAAACAGAATTTCTAGTCATAATGTGATTGATTTTATCTTTCCAATAAAAGATAGATATGCTTAGCTGTAGAAACGTACGTTTTTTTTTAATTTGTTGTTTGCTTAGATTGCTATTTGTAATTGACGGCTGTTGATAAATCTATATCATGGGATGGTTTAACAATTCCCAACACTAGATTTGACTACTTTCATACGATAAGAAATAGGTACTTCTAAATTTTCTCTGAGTGCATTATTCAAAATCAAAATCTAAAATATTTATTTACTTACCATGAAAACATTAAACACATATTATGTGCACTAATGGATAAAATATGGAAGACTTATTAAGGTTACTGATTATTTTAAATAAACAACAGCATGCAGCGTTAATTTTTTTACGTGGGATAGGCTTATGTTTAACTACAGCCTGCCTGATGGAATTAATTTAACCATAGCCTTGTGACTAAATAGTTATGTCAAACGCGTTGAATTTATCACGCGCCGAGTGCAATACTGGTGGACCCCAAACTAAGCAGAAGCCTGTATCTTGGACATCCTTACATTTGTTTTTCTAATAACTGATGATCGCGTTTTCATGTACCTACTACATGTTTTTTTTAACAAGAATGTTAGTATTCGTACAATGTTATTTACTGAAGGAAAACAAAAGACACAATAATATATCTCCAAAATTATAACCCTTTTATGACTATCGCACATTTTTCTTTCGACTTACTATATAACTTTAATCTGTCGTTGTCATATATTTTTGTGTATATTGACGTATTGTTATTGTAGTATCGGTGCTGACGACGGGGCGTGGCACCACCATGTTGGTGCACGGCTGCTACAAGCTGTGCAAGGCGTACATGATGGGACGCAAGACTCGCTGGCAGTGCACCACGCGCTCCAGGACCAAGTGTACCGCATACGTCATCACTTACGACAATAACACCATCTTACGCGCGCGACTCATACATAATCATAATGGCTAGTTCTTATATTCATCACTTATGAGATAATTGTCGAGGGGAAACGAAAGGCTGGTAAGAGCCAACGGAAGACCAGCGCTGATTGCTTCCAGTAATCATCGTAATGCTGAGTTGGGGCAGACTTAATTATTTTATAGGTACATATGTGTGTTTATTTAAAAAATCTGTCTTAATAAGTGTTTTTCTATTTCTATTTAGATCTATTTCAAGTAAAAAGACAGAGAAGGTAAAAAAAATAGTGAAAAACAGGCAGGAATTTTTAAATTTCGATTTTTAGACATGGAGAAACAAGGCTGAATAAATGTAATAAAATATTGTTGTTTACCATTTTGTTACCAACTTTCAAATAATAGGTTGCTGGATTACCTACTATTTACGTGTTAGATTGACATCAGATTGAATTTTTTGCATATAATTTGTGCGTTTATTACATATTTGTTACAAGTTATCAATTTTATTTTATTTCCTCAGTTAATTTTCAGGAACTCTAATAAGGAACGAAATAATGTAGCTTTTAAATTAGTTTCATGTTTAGCTGCTTCTAAATTCTGTTGCTGGTTTAATACTTAATTGTGTACATATTCTGTTATATGAACAGAGCATCTTTCTTTTTATTTTGTGTTACTTTATGTTTGATTTTCACATACATAATATGGTCCATGCCTACAGGTGAATCTAATTTTTGCTTCAGCTTTGCTTATCTCACAGCGAGAACTTATGGCTGCGAAAATAATTCACCATTCGCAGAACCCTTTGAGTGGCATTTTTTTATTTCGGCGTCATACTTTCATTTTCTCTATGAAATGAAGAAGTTTTGATGATGCAGTTTGTCGCCGACACCATATACCTGCATATTAGGCAGTTTCATACTAATGAATAAATTTACTGACGTTCCAGAAGTGACTAGGATCAGAACAAAGCGAGGTACCCATATGCTGGTGGTAGCGGAGTACCGATTCTCCCAGTGCAGTGTGCCCAACATTGGCAACCGCATCCGCTGGCAGTGCTCGCTCAAAACCAGGACAAAGTGCACGGCTTCTATGGTCACCAAGGACAACGTGATACTGCGAGCCAAGCTTGAACATAACCACTAGTGAACAGTGAACGAGGCTTCTATGGAGATACTCTTCTAAGTGGAAAAAATAATAAACGTGCTTGTAGTGATGGAACGTTCAGATGCTGGCAACGTGACGGTGTTAAGAAGACACCAAATATATTCTCAATATCATATTCTCACTATAACATGTGATTAAGTCCGCAGGGTGCAGGAGCGATAGCAGCTAGTGGTCTTAGCACCATTTTATAATGAAACGGACTTCCGCGCCATATCTCAAGAAAATGGTTTTTATCATAAATATAATCATAACTTCATTTCCTAGTATATATTATGTTATTTTATGTAAATACAAAATCTATTTTTAGCAAATGCTGCGTTGACCTTTATCTTACCAACAATAGGAATTCTTAATAATTATTATTAGCCTAGTAATGACAATCAAATCTAGTATATATACATATGTATGTACATCACATGTTTATTAATTCTATCCATTGTCAGTAGTAGACAATGATGAGCAATTATGGAAATAATTAAATATCTTCTGTTCATTAGAAGGTGTAAACGAGATCCAATCTGGTGTTTGCCATTCGAGAAGTCGACAAAACGTATAAGAACATCGCAATATTACAACGTCTTCCAAACATTCCCAAACGTGGAACAAGCAGAAAGGTTCTCGAGACACGAAGGTATATGATCGAGGCTCAAAATGAATAATACATTTACATAAGGCTGATGGCAATAAGGTACTTGCTACATAAGTACAGTCTGACTCAGTCACCGTGTGCCTCAATGAAAACAAACATTTACATCATAAGTGCGCGGGACAAGCCGTGGCAAACCATGGCTTGTCCCGCGCACTTAAAGAAATCAGCGACGAAGTTAACATCAGTTATTTCTCAAAATAAATGTATATCTTCGAAAAAAAGGTTTGCCTCGAAATAGCTAAATAGTCTACACGTTTTTAATTAATTATACTCAAAAGTAAATACACAGTTTTGTACAATAAATATTAGTCTATAAAAAAGATTGTTGGTCTGACGTCTCCGCCATGACATTTGTTGTAAAATCAGTAAAAACGAGTGTCTAGTGAGACTAATTTTTCGAGACAGGAAATGTAGGCTTTTTTATGAAACGGTCTTAATTTTTTCGTCTTATTGTAATACGTGTGATACGAACATTTGCTAAGCTTCTATATTTGCAGTATTGGCTTTGATCAAACCAATGACTTATTGTAAACCCCCTTTTATCTAATACATATAACAGTTTCGTAATGTCTTTTATGAATTTCATTCCACAACGAAAAAATACAGTATAAGGCTAATACAAAGTAGTGCATACAATTATTATATTTCTGATTTTATGTATTCCAAATTTTAATAAAGTTTAAATGTTTGTACGCCTGTTTGGGTGGGTATGTGATGTTGTAATAATAAAAGATTGTTTAAAAAAGATGCATAGCTATGTATGTATAAAACTATATTTTTATTATTTTACAGATGATACCCGCTATAGCATTATTTTTTTTCTAGGAAAGCTCCCAAAAACCCATGCTGAAAGGCAAAAAGCTTACATAGAGAGGCTAAAAAGGGAAAAGCCAAATAAATATGAGGAAATACGTATTAAACATTTGTTAAAAGTTAAAGAAAATATTAGAAAGAAAAATGAACTTCTGACAGAAGAAGAAAAAGAAAAGCTACGAGCAAAATGGAGACAAGCCAATGCTAAAAGAGCCGAACGAAAAAAAAAGCAGTACATACATCGGAAATAAGAAAAATAACTAAAAATAATACGACAATGCTAGAGGAAAGACTACAGAAGCTGACTGATAAAAAAACCCGATTAAAATGAAGAAATAAGAATTTGAGACAGGCCTGTAATCGTATGAAAAGGCTTATGAAGATACTGAAAAAACCATCACTTGAACAACAAACTAACAATGATGCTATTTCGGTAACAACTTCTGAAACTCAACAGTGTGACGATACACCATAAACGAAATATCCAAGATTTCTTTGAAAGAGAAGATGTAAGTAGTCCTAACGCGGGCAAAAAAGTGCAAAAAATACAGACCAGAAGGTGGTAAAGCGTCATTGCAAACTATTTATCGTTTTTTTTTTTAACATGAAATAGTCTTACGCTTGACTACAACTTGCCTGATGTTAAGCAACGTTATAGTCTACGATGTAGCGCGCTTGCCTAGAAGAAACCGGTTTACTCTCGACTTGAAGACCGACAAATTATAGTTCAAGGGGAATAGAGATTCGGGCAAGGAGTTCTACAGTTTGGCTGTTTCGATTCCGACGGTTCTCAGTAGTGAAACCAAGACTTCAAGAAAGGAATACTTGAGCTTGCATAAAGCATTACAATTTATCTTTCAAAGCAATATTGTTGAAAAGGCAAGGTTTGCTTCAGACATCTGACATTGATGAACTTATTAAAAATATCTCTTGCAGCTTTTTTTAGATTTTCAAAATTCTATCTATATATATATATAGATAGAATTTTGATAATGTGGATAACAACAACTTGGATGTTATAATAGAGAATAATACTGCAATAGAACATGAAAATATAAATAATGAAAATGAAAATAGATATGTACTGACAAAGGCAAAGAAAAAACATGTAGTGATTATTCTTAAAGATGGAAAACATAGACACAAAAAATAAAGTAGTTTGTAAGGGACTTAAACCTCTATCGCTAAAAACTATATTCAAGCGCCACAGCAAATAGAAGCTAAACCAAAGTCTGAGAAACGGTTTATTAAATTTCAACTTTTATAAGAATACGGAAGAAATTTATAAATCGCTAATGGATAGTGATTCAAATTAAAGTGTGTTTAAAATTTATAAATTAATCAATACTCTCTTGTTTTATTTTAAACCCCTTACAATAGGTGTAACTAAACACATTTAAGTCGTAAGCTTATCTACGTACAATAAATATATAAAAGGATAAATATAATAAAAAAAACACTAAAAATTATTAAATTAAATAAATTATGTTTTGCCATTGTATAACAAGGCTAATTTTACTATTTAGTTGCAGCCAATTACTATTTCGTTATGTATATTATTTTGAAAAATACTCATATATAGTAACTTCCAGCGTTAAATATAATAAAGTTGGGTATGACTGGTTAAATATGATGTTTATCGAAGCTCCTTCCTGTATTTTGCTGTACATAATATATTTAAGTGTACTGTGTTGTATATATATGGCAGCAGGAGGTAGCTGGGTAGCTGGTAAAGATATTTAGGGTGATCCACTTTTGACTCTTCTGTTTCGTAGATGGAATCGATCTAACCTGGTGTGTTAATATACCACGAAATAAGAAACGAACAAATTGGTTCAACTTAACCAAAAAATTCAAAAACGCTAAAGAGGCTGAAGCGTTTGTGAAAAATGAAGGTATATGGTCAAGAAAAAAAAAACTGATACGGCTGATGGCACCAAAATATTTTATCGCTGCAACATGGTCAAGAAAAAGGGACCACAGTGCGCGTCAAATATGTACATGTTACATGATGCGTGCTCTGGCGCTGTATTTATGTATCACAATGAAAACGAGGACACTCATCAGAGCTTGCCCTGCGCCGGCAAGGGGATCAGCGAGGAGGTCAAGGAGGTAGTGACCAAATGTTACAACAAAAACTGAAGCAGAGAAATATAATGCGACTTTTAACCCAGATGACCGACATAACAGTGCCGACAAAAATACAACTAAATAATTATATAGCACTTCATAAACGTACAGCCGATATAACTGTCACTGAAGCTATCATACAAGACTTACAAAAATCAAAGTTATGCTTATTCTAGTAAGAATAGTTAAGTGTATCGAAATTTAAAAAATATTTAAATAATAAAGAAAATATTTTTTTATTTTCTGTACCATGTCAAAACATTGGTACGTTGGGTTTAGGGGCAGAAGATTTGTTAATCCAATTAAAGAATATTATAATAATCAAATACAAGATAATTTCCTGACTATAGTTGACTAATTTAATTTGAATCAAGTGTGGCAAGTTGATGTGCTGTATTTTACTTTCTCAATATATAGAGAGTGATATGCGAGATCTTTAAACAAAATAAACAAGTTGGGTTCGTTATTCGTCGACTATATAGTTTCGCTTCTGTACTTACTAATACTTGTATTATTTTTCTTTTATGCTGTGCTAATACTATGATATGATCTAGAATTTTTCAAAATTTATATATACCATTACGCTCTAAATTTCACCCTACAAGGGCTTGTAGATGTACATAATGTCCCAAACTCTACGAATTAGTTTTAGGAAATTGGTACCGTAACAAGATGATAAATTTATCCACGAAAGTGTTTTGCGCTTTCGGGAGCATAGTTTATTGTGCAGTATATATCCAACATGTAGGTACATATTAGGCAGGGCTATTATGTTAATACATTGTACATTTTACTCAAAGATTGTATTTTCCTATTTTAATGTGTTATGTGTAATAGACATGCTTAAAAATGTCTATTACACATTGTGTAATAGACATTTTTAAGCAACAGTCGAATGAGGCATTTGAAATAAATCTATACGATATAGTTTTACGTAAATGTATTTTATCTAAACTGTTTTATACTAAGCTATGAGGATGCACATAAAATTGAGCCAAGAACTTTTACAACATGTGTTGTGTGCATAGCAGCAGTAATCGGTGGTCTGGCTGGGAGGGTTGATGGCAGTTATGAGTACGTTTTAAATACTAATATCTGTCGTCTGTTCCTTAGATAGCGAGTCTGAATCCGATGCACCGTGGAGCTATGCATCAGATCACGCGAACGCGTCAAAAGGCAAGAGGGAAGCACGCTATTATAATTATAACTTCTTCCAAAAATTTGAAAATGCAGAAGAAGCGGAGAAATTCTTGAAAAATGAAGCTTTATGGTCTAAAGTGAAAACAAGACACACAGCTGAAGGCACGAAAATACATTTCCGTTGTAATTTGGTAAAAAAACTCGGACCGCAGTGCGCGGCCAAGATGTACATGTTACACGCGGCGCACTCTGACGCAGTCATTATGTACCTCAACGACAGCGAGCACACCCACCAGAACATTCCTGCCTCCAAGAAGGGGTTCAGTAAAGAGATGAAGGAAGTTATAGACAAAATGTTCGATCAGAATTTACAAACGAAACAAATACAGCGTCGTATTAGCCATATGAAAGGTTTGATAGTGCCCACGAAGAATCAAGTAAATAATTATAGAGCTTATTATCGACGTAAATCCGGCAGAACCGATTAGTTACACTTACTTAACCGAGGATAATATGATTAGTTCGTGAAATATTCCATCATAAATACTTTGCGGTAAAAGACAGAGTTTCAAAAATACTTAATCAACTAACTCACTCTTAGGTGAAGGTGAAAAAAATCCACGCCACGTGACAATGATTTCAAAGTTTTACCTATGATAAAAAATGACAATGTTAAAGCTTAAATTATCTGGTCCACTAAAACCGCTTCGCATTTTGACTGAGAGAGACTTGCCTCTCTCAGTCACAATACGTAGCAGTTTTGTTAATATTTTGCTTAATATTTTGTTGACAATATTCGTAGTGGTCAATAAACATGGTATTGGTGGGATTTTATTTTGTTGTTAACGAGTGGAGGGTTGGTTTTATCATAATCTCATTCTATAACACGTAGACATTATTCATATTATGTTATAAATTCATGTAATAGTGGTCTCAATCTATTAAGTGAATAATTGAAGGTATATCTCAAACGTTTCGTTAATGCTTTATAATCCTGACGCAAGTGGTTAAAAAATAACGAAGCATTTCGAAGTAAAAATTAAATAACCTAAATTTAAAAACAACATTTGTTAATAACTTTTAGTATACTTTTGTAATATAGGTAAGCACACGCCATTATTGTTTACGATTACATAATTATATTAAATTATTAGATAAACATTATGTTTAGAGAAAACATATATTTATTGTGTCGAGTTTTTTATACTTCCGCGTCATAATGACTGTAAACTGTTTTTTTTAAATTGGTTAATGTTTTAATAGTTATTATATTACGTTCAAGAATAAATATTCTACAATTTAGAATTAATTAAATATACATGCGAAATTTATTCATTCTAGGACACGAAAGATAATAGACACCACTATATAATCGATCCAATTGATCCACGATTACGCAATAAAATAACGCGAGAACTTAATTATATCAATAATTAAGTTGGTAGTAAAGTAGTACATGATAAAATGATATGAACTGATTATGTAATGTAACATTGTTTTATTTGTTCAGATGATTCAGATCCGACGTGGGTGTGGCCGTGTGAAGCCTCCACTGCCCGGAAGAGGGAGTCCAAATGTTATAATTTCGTTATGAAATTCGAGAACATCAAAGCGGAAGATTTCCTGCAAAGAGAACGTATTTGGTCATATTTCTATGCACATAAAACGGAGTTGGGCACTAAAAGATACTATCGGTGCAATCTGGTGAAGAAACGTGGACCACAGTGTGCGGCCAATATATATTTTCTCTACGAAGCTAACTCAGAGGCAGTACTTCTGTACAAGACGGACACCGACCACGACCACCAGCTCATACAGAGTGCAAAGAAGCACGGACTCAGCAAGGAGACTAAGGAAGAAATAAACAAGCTGGTGGGCTTGAAACTAAAACCGAAAGATATGCTCCGCCACTTGGGTCAGATCCCAGGCATCGATGTCCCGACCAGAGTGCAGCTAACTAACTACTTAGCGGAGCACCGACGTAAATCCATCATGGCTCTCACTCAGATCAAACTCAAAGAGATCAAAAATGATTTACAAGAACATTTCAATGCCCCAACCTCTAAAGATGAAACATGATTTGGTACCTATGTTTATTATGGTCTTACTCTTACTAGAAAATTTAGAAATTAAGGCTTAGTATTATACAAGCTTTTTATGTGCAAGGGTGTCGTTCGTTATTGTCAGTTGCAAAGTAAGTATGTTGCAATCTATGCACGTCACATAGTTGTAGTTTTTATTAAAACTTAAATTAATTCTATGATCTTCTATTATAATCTTATTGTTCACTTAGTAATCATGTGTTTTAAATGTAGACTAATTAAACAATCAGACTTGACTAATCGAGTTTCACTGTAGAGCCGCCAACAAGATTTGGAATAAGATTGTATTTACTACCCGTCATTCATAATAGTGACTGATTTCGTAGTCACTCAGTAAAGATCTCATATGAACAAGTAAACAACTTTTATTCTATAATTAACAGTTTCTAATATGTTTTGTTGCACAGGTCCCCGGTTCGAGGTGACTAAATCTGGTAACGCCGTGATGGTGCTGGGTCGGTACCGGTACAACCGAGTGACCAAGTGCAAGGGGCCCAGGTACCGCTGGACCTGCGTCAAGTACTCCAATGGCTGCAGAGCTACCGTCATCACCATGGCGCACAGGATCGTCAACTTCTTGCATTCACACTGCCACTAGATCACCTATCGCTTCTTTCTCTATAATAGTTGTCGATTTCTGAACAGATGCTACCTCCTACTCTATTTCACCATGACTGTATATTTATACTATTCAATCTGCAACTCTGATTAGATACATAATATTAATGCTACAACGGGAAAAATATTTGAAAACATCTTGTAACTAACGAATACATTTTTATAAAGGACATGGATCCTTTAATTTAAGTATCTAATTGTGGAGTGGATTACACTATAATTTTAATGCCTTCTTTGAGCAGTTTTTTTCCGTTTTAACGAAGGCAATGTTGTACTTATAACAAAATTTACAAAAGTTAGTACATAAGTTTAATTTTAAGCGAGAAGTTTTTAAGGCTATGTTGTTTATATATATAATTTGAATTATTTATAAAGGCTAATAAGGGTTATATTGTTGTTAAAATAACGGTTCTGTATTTTATATTTTTACAATTTTATTTATTTGTGTTACGATTATGATAAAATATTTAGAGAGGTACCTATCAACTTTGTACTCAGATACTTATATACAAATTACGATATCTTGATACTTTTGTTTTATTATTTTTGTCACTTGATTTTTTTAAACTCTACAACATTGATCTTTTTAGGGGCATAGTTTTTATTAGACCAGAAAATTTCGTTCCCATAGTGAGCAGATTTTTCATAGGCAAGTGTGCTATATCGTAGACTACAGTGAACATCAGACTGGTGGCTTTCGAAAGTAAAACAACATTTTTTTTAGTAAAATATACACCAATCAATTGTCATCACATCACAGAAAACTGCATCAAAATCCGAGTAGTCGCTTTGGAAATATAGGTAAAATCGGTTTGCATAAACTTTATCAATTTGAGGGTTAATTGGTTTTTCCCAAAAAGTACTGGACCGAATGAGCAAAATGGAACCATCTCGAAAACAAAAACTATCGAATAAAACAAATTATTGAAATCGGTTCATAAATAATGGAGTAATCGCGTAGCTGAAAGTTCTTTTGTGGGTTTTATTCACAAAAAAAAACTTTCAGAAGACTTGATAACTTCCTTTTTTGAAGTCGGTTAAAAATCTATTTAATGATTCCCATTCCAGGGTCCAAGTTCGAGTACACACGGAGCGGTAACCCGGTGCTGGTGGTGGGCGGATGGCGCTACAACCGCGTGCTGACGTGCCAGGGCTCCAAGGTGCGCTGGACGTGCGTGCGCTACTCCCGCGGCTGCCGCTCCAGCATCATCACGCTAGACAACTCGATCATACTGCACAGGGATCAGCATAACCACTGATGTACTAGCTCAATATGAGGGGGTCAAAGTCAGTTCCAAATAAATAGTAATCGGTAAATAGATGTTCCAGGACAGTGCCATCTAGCCCCACACGAAGCTTACGCTTAGGTATATCATGGGATATAATAATACTTTTTATGTAAATATTTACTTATTATACTTAGATACAACCAGACTCGACACGAATAATTATAGGTTTTAAATAATACATAATAAAACCCAGTTTAAAAAAATACAGGTGGTATTTGATGTTATTTCAGATCAGACTTCTGATTTGATTGCTAAGAAAGCATTTTCTTATTTCAAATTATTTCCGGTCAATGTTAATTACGGTTTATTATACCGTATTTACCTAATACAGTGTGAATATAAATTAAAGACAATAAAAGACTTTAAAGTTAAATATTTTATTATTTTTTTCTCTGACTAGTGAGAAAAACTCGATCACATGAACATGTTCTTTTTTCTATGAACTAAAGTCGAACTCAACTGCATATTTGTATTTATTGTGGTCTTACATCTGATTAGTGTTTATGTGGAATGTTTATAGGAAACACAGAACAGAAATATAAATAACTTAAATTTCTGTGTTCTGAACGAATGAAGATACGTTACTGAAATCTATATCAGATAATCTGGGCCATCAACAATATTTCATATAAACGCTTAAAAAAGACAGCATACTTATATATATATATATTATTTGTTCGTTTTACAGTGCCAGTGTTTTCCAAGACGCGTAAAGGAAAGCCTATGATACTATACAATACAATACAATATAACTTTATTGCACACCAAAAATAAATTACAATATGCAATGAACTTAAACTATAAATGAATGCACAAGCGGGCGGCCTTATCACCTTGAGTGATCTCTTCCAGGCAACCTTAGCAAGAAAACTACGAAACCACTCAATTTCCGTTGGAGATATGTAAAGAGAGGACAAGATACCGAGCAGGACCTCAAAATCAATATTATTAAATGCGTTACTAAAATCAAGGAGTAAAAGGACAGTGAGGTGGCAACTACCCATTCCATATCTAATGTCATCTGTGATTTTAGTTAAAGCCGTGACTGTGCTATGCCCTGACCGGAAACCGGACTGGTAAGGATTTAGGAGGTTGTTTCGGGTAAGGAAGGAAGAGAGTTGTTGATTAACTAATGCTTCAAGGACTTTTAAAAGGAATGGGAGAATGGAAATAGGACGATATTCATTAAAGGATTTGGGGTTAGATTTCTTGGGGAGTGGAACGATCAAGCTTCTTTCCATATGGTAGGAAAGCTGCTAGAAGAAACGGACGGAACAGTTCAACAGATGCAGAATAATGGGGGTAACCTCATCCAGGATAGGTAGCAACATTTTGCGGCTTATGCTATCACTGCCTAACCCAACGTGTGATTTGTTTACGGACGGCTGGCCGGTTATTATGTTAGCGTGTTTGAGATTTTGCGAGCAGATGATTTAATGATTGTATAAATGACTTAGTTAGTATACTATAGTTCCCGTAAGGCATGATTAAATTTAGTTGTATTAACCGGCTAGCACTTACGTTAAAAATTACGTCGAAAAATTAGCTCGACAAGTTTCGGAAATCTGAGGTTTCCATCATCAGGAGGACGAGTCAGCACGCGCGTCCCGGTTGGCCGCCTCGTCCAGACTGGTGGTGTGCGCGGACCCCAATATCTTGGTGTAACGGATCTCAAGCGATGAGGAAGAAATACACGATCCGCCGGTGGCGCCTCGATCGCCTATCCTCACCCGTCGCGGTGCGCGAGCGGTTGCGAGAGCGGAGCGGGCGCAGAAGCGGGGGGGGTGCGGCAGTGAGTCGGCGAACCAGTCTGGACGAGGCGGCCAACCGGGACGCGCGTGCTGACTCGTCCTCCTGATGATGGAAACCTCAGATTTCCGAAACTTGTCGAGCTAATTTTTCGACGTAATTTTTAACGTAAGTGCTAGCCGGTTAATACAACTAAATTTAGTTAGTATACTTAGAAATAGATTGATTTCATGATGTAAGATTAAGTGATTGTTATTTAAGTAAAATTAAGAAATTGTAAATATGAATTGTAATGTACCTACATACTTTATTTTGAATGGACTGATTATTATTTTACTTTTGACAACTTATTATATATATATTTAAATTATTATATAACATTGTTAAGTGATTGAGTGAGTATGAAATAGTTAATGTAATTGGTTGCGACCGTTTTAATTATTATTAAATAAATAAATAAAATAAATAAACAGCATTAGACGAGATTGATTTAATTGTCTTCTTTACATCACAAGCAGCAAAAGGTACGAAATCAAAGGTATGAACGTCACTAAAAATTGGTAAAGTAGAAAGAAATCTTAGTATATTGGTTTTTATAGTTTCATCAAATTTGGAAGAAGAAGAAAAGTGTTTATTTAGCAAGTTTAAATCTACATTGTCAGATAAAGCTTCGCTTTTAGATTTACCTGCACCCAGAGACCTGAGAAATCTCCACACTTTGGCGGGATCCTCATTTTCTACAGACTCATGAATATATCGGCGTTGTGCTTCCCTACACGCTCTATTACAGACGTTACGATGGTAAATATAATTTAGGTGATTGGTTTCAGAGGGAGTACGTTTAAATTTAGATTTGGCAATAAGCTTTTTGCGTCGAAGAGTACGAATCTCATCGGTGAGCCATGGTGCAGGAGCATGTTTCATTTTAACTGCTCGTATAGGAGCATGTACGTCGTACAAACATGTCAAAATGCGGTTAAAATTTGAAATTTTGTCATCTACATATATTAATGGCTTTTTCAACAGCTGACCAATCCAAAGCTGACGCATCTTTGCGTAGATCTTCAACCTTCATCCTACCAAAACTGCGCTGAAGGAATATTTTAGCCTAGGCTTTGGGCAAACGAACCTTATAAGAAAGAAATATAGAATCAAGGTGCGAAATAAGATCAGCCGCACACTGGCCGTGCTTCTGGACGTGCTGAGGGAAAGAAACTAGAATGAGATCAAGAAGAGAGGGGGCAAAATTAGGCGGGTTATGTGTAGCATTCAAAGGTAAGATGGAAAGATTGCACGCCGCAGCTAGATTCAACAGGTTTCTGGTTCTATGATCTTGTTTCAGCAGGCATGTGTTAAAATCTCCCATCACAATAGTATGCTCAAAAGTAATTGATATATCTACGAGGAGATTCTCTAGCGAAGAAAAATAATTAACGTTACTATCGTGAGGGTAATAAACTCCAAGAAGAATTTTTGAATGATGAAGAACGGCTTCGATGAAAAGATGTTTACCGGCATTAGTAGGAGGTGGCTGCGCTGACATACTGACAATAGTGAAAGGAATATAAGAACGTAGGTAAATAGCAACACCGCCACCTATCTGGCCGATCCTATCATTTCTTATCAGTTGAAAACCAGGCAAAGAAACACAAGTAGAAGGGATATTTGGTTTCAACCAAGACTCGGATACTAAAATAGCATGTATATTAGGATTGAAGAAAGGCGCTTGCATCTCAGTGATGTGTGCCATAATACTCTGAGCGTTGATGTGAAGGACATTAAAATTTTTAGGAACATCTGAAATAAAGAATTCTATAGATTCTAACAAAGTTGGTATACTACCTACTAAAACTATCAAGGCTGTCAGTAGCAGACAAACATGATTCATATTCGGGGCCATCATTGTCACTATCAGAGGACATTCGAGTACCTACATGTGAGATGGTGTTAGATAAAGTACTTATGTAACTAATTAAGTATGATAAAAAAAAAACAATATTATAGGTCAAACTTATCTACAATTACTACTAAAAGAGTAGTTTACAGATAAGTCAGCTACCTGCCTACTTATTATATTTATTTATCAAATTCAAATTCAAAATCTTTATTGGATTCAGAAAACTTACAGCTAAAGTAGGGACAAGATAATAGGTCACTTTTGACATTTCATCAAAATTCAACAACGTGACCTTGTAACGGCGGGCATAAAATAAGAACTGCACAATTGCTTAACTTTTTTCAATTACGTTTACATATTTATTGTAATAATGACCGATACGAGTAATTTTACGATTTGCTTTCACTAATAAACCATTCTAAACATAATAAACAATTTCTGATCTAAAGAACTGAACGTCTTTACAATGTTGCGTCAGTCAACCCTTTTTCTTTTTAAACACTAGGGATGTTACTCTAAAAATCGAAAGCTGATAGGATTGTAAGTTGAATCGAATGCAATGATTACTTGTGAAGAAAAATCACCATAAATTTATAACCACGTTGTGATTATAGTAAAACCTAATTATACATATTTATTATTCATATAGCAGTTCCGATAGTTCAAGTGAATAAAAGCAATTTTTTTGTTAAATTACGTAGGTACGTGTCTTATTTTGCTCCTTTAATTTATGAAAGAAAAAATAATAATGGGACAGGGATTCGCATGATCATTTTTAAAATTCACATATGTTTCAAGTCTGTATCGATTCATTCGATTCATTCATTTAATCGATGTTTTTAAGCAGGTCACCTCACTATGAATATAAAACTGACATCTGTCAAAAGTGACCTATTATCTTGTCCCTACTTTAGGTACTATTTATAAATACATATAAAAAAAACAAAACATATTATTACTAAACATATTCATAAAATAGAGAAACTTATCATATCAGGTGTATAAAGTGCTTAGCTCTTAACTATGTTGTACAAAATTAAGCGATGGTTTATTGCGACACAAAACTAAATCTGATTATCATATTACAAGACTACTTATTTACTAACTGTATAAACCTAATCTACGAAATACCTACTACGCAAAGGACAAAATATTCACAAATTTATCATTGATATTTACAAAACTTGACTATTAACTCTTATAGGTACGTTACATGCTAAGGTAAAAACAATATATGTATATATTTCTAAGTAAAGTGTTACAAAGTAGTACATATAACTATTCAAAATCAATTTCATACATAGAAATAACATTAATTAAGTTATGGCTAAATAGTTTGTATACACAGAAAAAAAAAAGATGCCTGACAATTCGTGACGACTATGACTTTTTAATATCAAAAATGTTGAACTGTCACTGTCAGTATGTATAAGACAAGAACAGTTGGTGATTGTAAAAATAAATTATTAATAATTACAAGAAAAATTTTGGATGTTGTGAAACCGTAAACTACCTCAGCAAATTACATACCCAAGAGAAAATCACAGGAATGACTATGGTACTTCACTTTTTGGCTACTCTTCTCTTCAGTGTCTGGTTTCTTCAGGTTTCCTTTGCGGCGGTTTTCGGCTTAGAAGGCGCACCCTCCTTCGCTTCAATAGCCGCTAAATCTGCGCTGGCGTTCACTCGATGGCGAGTTCCATCTGACCCAAGGACAAAGATATTTCCCTCCCTCGTCCAACATTTCGAGACGCCGAAACGCTGGCGAGCCGCGACAAAAACATCATGACGCGGCTTCGTAAGGAATTCGGACAGCGTTACGCCGAACCCTTGAGGCACGTCTTTGTTGCCCAAATTTTGTCGCGGAGGCTGATATCCCGTAGCTTGAATAGTACAGGCCTAGGCCTATCATTGGCAGCTCGCCCCATACGATGACACCTGCTGACGTCGGACACAGTGAAACCAGGCATTTTAAAACGCTCCACAATAGCCTTTGCAACCACTTTACAAGTATCTTCTTTTTCAGTTTCTGGGAGTCCGTGAAGCAGCAGTATCTTGCGCTTTCTCGCCTTGGTCCACTTGCGCGGAAAACAAGGCGATCTGAGATTGCAGGGCGCGAAAAGTGGCAACTACAAAACTCTTGAAAGAAGTCAGTTCATTTGCCAAGTTCCCAGGGCTGGCTGGCAAGAAGATGATGCTGTTTGTATCTGCTCCTAGATCACATCCAGCCGCTGCACAAATACCTCCATCATCTGGCTCATTGTTTGATGAACTGCATCTATGTTTTCAAAAGTGAAATAAAAAGTTAGGTTATATGAACTTGCAGTGTTGAGTGAAGTGTAATGTAGTGGTTAACAGCTAATTAGACCGGAAAGGACACTTAATAGACAGGTAGGCAAGACTAATTAATGCATTTAAGTCTGCTATTTCCAATTTGGTACACTATTGACTATTTATTTAAATTAAACACAGAAGTGATTAAAAAACGCGTGTTTACTTTGCAACTACCTCCGGCCGAAAAAATATATATGATACTAGTGGGGCTGTATAAGTTCTATCAGCATGACATGACTCGGGCGGGCCAGCGCTGGCAATGCGGCTCGAAGAGGTGTCCTGCAGCACTGTACACTATAAACTCTGTAATTATCCGATTGAGAGGCCACCACAAGCACTACTAATCTAACTTGACATCATCATACCCATGCCTCGAATAACAACACTATATATACAAGTAACTACTCTTGAATACTCGAAGCTTGATTGTGTTCTATCTCTAATGAGTTTTCGTTAGTGTCTAATTCGTTTTCAAATTATTTTAAGTATAATAAGTAACTTCATTTCTTTTTTATTATTTTTTAGTTATTTTTTTATTAGTGATAGGCTCTGACTTTATTTTTTCTGCGCGGTCTACTAAATATGTAGGCACTCGTAGATACTATTTATTTCCTATATCCACTTAGTCAATTAATGACAAGACACTTTCAATTATTTTTCTACTTCAAGAAATACGTTTCTTTATGTCAAAAATGGATGATCACATCATGATCCATATAGTCACATCTATAGACTTCTTAAGAACGGAGTCTAAAGTTTTATATTATCGACAAGATTTCTTACGAATCAATAATTGAAAGGAATGTTGATCTAGGCTTAAGTTTTAATCTGATTATATTTTATCAAAATTTGTGAAGTAAATGTTTGTATAGTAAAAACCTCTGTAATTCTATTTTTGTTTTTCTATAGGAAATTATTTACAGCATTGTACAGTTCCATAATTTAATAATGAGCTAGCCCTTCTTATCATTTTCTGATTTCTTGTTTCGGCGTTCTCATGGTTCCTAGGACTCGTTAAGTCGTCGGTTCACAGTTTGCTCAGTATATTTTATAGGTGTGTAGGCCTGTTGGGACCTGGCTAAATACCACCTTCAAATGAAAAATCTTTTGCCATTTGTTAATGGTGTGCTCCATCTGGCTTGATTGGAAGCTAGTTTTATTCCAGTACAGATATGCTTTATCACAGTGTCACTTGTGCTGGTGTCACTGCGGGTTATCTGGTGATCATCAGCAACATTTGACTGACCTTGTAAAAAATATTGATTTTATTGCAGCTCTAACAAAAGACAAAGATGAATTTGAAGAAAATAGTAAGCTCATAGTTAAGCCTAAGATTCACTTGGAGGCGAATGTCTCCGGACACCACTTACCAGATTGGACTCGGAACAGATACAAGTGTACACACTGTTCCCGTAGATCATTTGTATGGTGTCTGCAATGCAAGAGGCATTTATGTATCAACAATCGGAGAAACTGCTACCTGTTATATCACAAGCACTTGTTATAATAAGTAAACAATAAAATATACAAAAGAAAATTTAGTTGCAGTTTTGTTGAATGTTTTGACTTATTTTAAACAATTTTAGGTCAAGTAGTGCCTGCCCGTTCTAGCTGGTTTTTAACATAATTGTTATACTTTTAGAATTCTATTTTGATCAAACAAAACGCGGTAATCCAGTGATAATTTGGAGAGGACACAGATACGACCAGTGTAACATTTACAGTAACAGTGTGAAGCTGCGCTGGAGTTGCATCAAGAAGTACTCCGGCTGTCTCGCGACTATTGTCACTTTGAATAAGGAAACGATTGTCAAATATACTGCCCACAACCACGACTGAATTGAAAATTGTATGTACTTAGATCTATTAGTGACATCAAATATTTTTTTTTAAACGAGATAAGCTCACCTTTGACTACAACTTGCCTGATGTTAGGCTATGTTGTAATCTACGATATTGAATAGGTATTGTTTATTCACTGAGGAAATATTTCATGCGCCTGCGCTGGTGCTCCACTGCATAAAAGATTTATTTCTTCTCTGTGACTAGCTAAATAATGTAAATATGTTTACAATTATTTTTAATAATAATTTTAAATAAATTTGTATTAATTGCAGAATTAACAAAAAAAACTAACTATGCTTCATAACTCTTATATAATTATTTAATTATCATGTTTGTCTGTTATATTTATATATACATTAATGTTTCTCCCAAACAATACAAAATAAAATAATTTGGAATGAAGAAAGCGTATTTTTATTTATTTTATGTTAATTATTGGCATTCAATTTTCAAAAATATATATGTGTGATTGTATTTTTTTACAAAAAATAATAATAAAGTAATTAATTAGAGGTGTTTTTATCATTAGTACTCCTAACATATACCTACTCAATTAAATGAGTATAAGCCACAGTATGAAACCATTTTAAGATAGTATAAGTAATTATTTTTTGTATAATGATCGCACATTTTTGTTTAAAAAGTCCTCGTTATAGACAAAATAATGTAAAATGAATAATAAATTAATTTTAGTTAAATGAAATAGATAAGAAAGGTGCGGTGCGGTGTCTGTGAGTGCGTGTTGTTTCCAGTGGCGGTGTTTATAAAGAGTCGTCTGGGCAAGCCTGTGATCGAGGTGGGGCGCTACAAGTTCCTGCAGCTGCCGCCGCGGGAGGGGGAGGACGCGCGCGCGCGAGCCTGGCGCTGCACCCGCGCCGCCTGCCGCGCCGCTCTGCACACATACGAAGATGTCATTGTAAAAACCTTGAACGAACATAACCATTAGTGTTTATTTTTAATTAATTCTTGAATTTGAATTTTGTGGAATCGGCTTTTTCTTTTCTTTATTTTCAAAATAATGTCAAATAGCTAAGTACCTAAAACTTAAACTAAACTAACTAACTAAACTTGGCTAACGAATGAAAGTAAAGCCATTACGAAAGTAGAGTGCATAAAGTATGATTTGAAAGTTTAACAGTAAACGTTTGTTTTGATTATGACGGACACAAACGCGTGAGTAAAAGCCGGGCTTTTCGTTCACGTTAGTGTTTAGATTTGTAACTAACTTAAATGTGGCACCGCTTTCATGGTTAAATACTATACTATTAAGTATTGTCATACACAAACAAATATGGATTGGCCGGTACTTGCTAGTGGTGTAAATGCTTAACTAAGGTAAGATAGTGAATGGAAAACACAAATAGCATTATTTCGCATGGCTGGGAGCTGAAGCACGTGCTTAACTAGTTGAAAAAATGAGCGCTTACAATATACATACATAGAGCACATCGTATCGGCCAGTCCATACCAAGCAGTCTGCGTATGTCAATTATTGCTACGGCAGCACTACGCGATGTTGCTATGAGTGCTACGCTCTTCTACGAAATGAACAAATTTCGTAGCAAGCCAAAGTTCATATTGTTATATGTATTTGACACAAGTTAAGGTTTATTTAAATACGATTGCCAATGGCAAGTTCTTAGGTATTGGCTTTCTTGTACTTGACGTGTTGCCAATTTTTTTATGATAATGTTTAAGTTACTAATACTTGTTAGCTATTAACAAAATAACATTGACATTGATATTATTAGTTTAGTTTTGTTGTTATAATTACAGCTTTCTTCATCACCCTGCATAGCTGTTTCTTTGCTTATTTTAATGTGTACGATTGTCTCACTCCACCAGAAGTGGTTCCACACGTTCCTATCTGTAACAAGCTCAGCATGAGTTCCTCTTTTATGACTGTTTTACTTCCGCATGAATCGCACATTTATTTCGCAAGCTATTTTGATTTGTTCGCTCTTTCATTTGGTTGCTTGAAACAGCACGGCTTTTGGTTTCTCATTTTTCGCAGAACAGCCAGTATTCAGTAGGTAAGACCCGTGCGGGTAAACTCAGCATAATTGTGGGATCACATAAGTTTTATCAACATCCGATGTGTAAGAGTGGACAGCCCCGGCGTTGCAGCAAGAAGTACTGTCCGGCTACTCTTTACACCGTTTATAATGTTATTGTCAAAACTAGAAATGACCACTTGCATGCCTGATTCCAAGCAGCTTCAGCATAACATTTTTACTCGCACCTTATTCCTTTCAGTTATCTTAATTTTATAGACAATATGTGCATATTGTGCATACATATATTATCGTTTACACAACTTTATGTTTCTGTTGTATAAAATAAAAACTATATTAAATACATGTACAAATGTTACGTTACTAATATTGTGACGTTTTGTGATATCTACCTCTATAAGTAATATATATAAGTATTATAGGTATATACATTCAATATAAAGTACAACTATAGATATGCATATTTTTGTACGTGTGTAAGTTATATAATTGCCGATGAAACTCCTTGTTTGTTCTACATCAATTGTTTGTGGTTCCTATGTTAGATAATAGTTTACTTTACAACTAGTATTTCATGCCAACTTATTACTTAATTTAAACAAAATGTATGTATGTATGTATAATCTTCTTATCGAATGAGAGTGGCCAACTATGGTGTCGAGAGTTTATCAAGCCGCCCTAAGGGCCTCTGCCTTGGCTTAACGACTGCCATACTGGATAAACAGCCGGGACCTACATCTTAACGTGTCAGCAGACCCACGCCAAGCGCCTAAAATGGAATGCCACTTTTCGGTCACCTATCCAAGGACTGACCGCGTCAACCTTTGGTTAACATTGATAATCGCATGCGATTGCCTCCGCTAGCTGAGCTACGGGCGCTTCATGTATGTATGATGGTTGCTTATGCATCTTACTCAACCTATCATGCAGAAATATTGATTTATACAAAGAATGATAATAGTGGGTCTGAATTTACTATGAGTAAACAGAAAGTTGGCAATATTCTAGGAAAAAGATGAATAGATCACACCCTATAGTTTGCTCTCATGGTGCTTAATCTTACGAGTATGATAATTAGTTCCTTATTCTAGTTAGCTGTATCAAAATGTCCTATTGAATTTAATCGGTGGTACGATTATTAGACTGCCTCGCTACGATTAGAATTTAGATTGCTGTTATTGTTTGTCACTCGGTCAATTATTCTAAGTAGGTACAAATGGTGTTAAGTTTACGAGTAAATTGTGTTTACAAGAAAAATATTGTGTTACAATGTGTATCGTGATTGTTTACAGTGGGTTGTTGTGGTAACTCCTTTAGTTTAAATAATGTCTTGTTAAGAAACACAAAGGTGATTTACGTTATAACGTTTACTTAAAACATACACCATTATGCTATATTTTTGGGATAAAATAATGCACCTTTGTGTATTTTGACTTGAATAAAAGTACTGAATCGAAAGTTATTTAGTGTATAATGTTTACTTATAAGTGCAAAGGTTAATCTTTGAACAATTTTTCTCTATTGTTTGGTTGATAAGAATAATACTAATTATGTTTTCCCTGTTTGAAGAAATAAATACATTTATTCTAACTGTGGTTTTATTTTATAAACTTGTTTTATTTTCTTTACCTGCCTATTACTTACATATATCTGTTGATCTTAGTAGAGAACTTGTATATAAAAGATACGGTAAGTACATATCATATAGGTAGTGTCAGCTCCACTCCAAAGTAAAGTTTTACGTGTTCATCTTACAATACGTAGTTTGCCTCTATAAATAAATTTCTGTAGATAGTAATTGATATAAAAAGTAAAAAAAAAAGTTAGTAAAGTACTAAACAAATGTTAGGAGTAATAATTAGCTTCAATAAGAAAACTTATACACTTTCAGAAATCGTATGACCATTTATAGACTTTAACAGCAACTTACGTTACAAATTATGTTTTTAGGTTGGTTAGTTAATAACCTTTCGTTCGAGATGACTCGCTACGGCAACCCTGTGATCGTGTACGGCAACTACCGGTACAACAAGTGGAGCGGTTCCAAGGGAGACCGGGTGCGGTGGACGTGCGTCAAGAACCAGCAGGGCTGCCGCGCCACCATCACCACGCTGCACAATTACATCGTCAAAATAAAAAATGAACATACACATTGAATTCATGGATCTCATAAACTTGCACTTTGAAATCTTCATAAATTTGCAAGTATTAATACATAGGCTATGCTTACACTTAAAAATATTGCGTTTTGCTCATGAGAGATGAATCGATGAATATGCTATATTGTCTTGTAATGTTTGCAATGCTTTGAGGTACAACATATTAGTCAAGAATATAAGAAGTAGAACGCAAGGCTGCAGTGACGGCGTAGTGCGTGTCGGGCTCGAGATACCTGTCTAGAAATATTTTAGATAATATTACAAACTACTCATTTCCTAGTCATGAAAAGTATTTAGATGTTTAAGACATTGACTGCTTTATCTAGCTTTAAAATAATAATCAATTCAATTTCAATTTCAAAATATCTTTATTTACATAAAATTAAGCTTAATGTACAATGCCAGTGTAGATTTTCATCCTAGGAATACATTGCAATGATATTAATATATTCTTCAAGTCATAACACTCATCAAGAATTTATAGCTAGGTATTTTTAAGAAATTGTGTATAAAGTGGTGGTTAGGTACTGTTCTATTATTTGAAAGGATTTAATACAGATTTATGTAAGCTTATTTTAGAATTTGCGTTACATTTATTAAAACTATATTTCGTTATACAATGAAACGGCTAGCCAAACTTTAAAATAATATTTACAAATAAAAATGGATTACGTTAATAGAATATGTCGCAAATTAGAATCAATAAGTAGTGATTACTGAGATCGAAACTTAGAGATTCTTTGAGTAGATAAGCAGAAAACAGAAGGTAACGTCTATCAGACTGTTAGCTAAAATAATAGATATAAGAGGGAAACACATTTTTAAATGATAACAATCATTTTGTTATCATTTATTATATAAGAAATTGACATTTTGATTATGATAACTGTGTATGTGTATGTTAGTCAATTCATTCAACCTCTAAAAATAGCGATATAAAATTTAACATTGTTGTTACGTATACATGCAGTTGAGATAAAAGACTTTATATTGAATTATGTGCGTCGTGTCTGATAACTTCATCTGTGGTGGCCCTCGTTACCTACATCTATTCCTAAGCAACTCGTATAATTTAATTTAGTAAAAAGTTTATTTTTATTGCAGGTTTTTTCTCATGTTAAATTAAAAAGTGTTATAGTAATCCAAGAGTAAACCCTGAGGTACGAGTAATTTAACATTATAATATTTTTTTCTCATATGAATAACTTATACAGAAATGTTGTTATTTATGTTAAAAATGAGAAATATGCTTAAATGTTGATGAAAATGGAAAGGTGTCATATTGTTAGGACAATAACGTTTCAACGTTTCCTCAAAATATAAAAGGTCTGCTTTTAGATTAATTTGTACGAAAAAAGGTGCAAGATGCAAGGCTTACAACAAAAACTAAGAAAATAGGATTATACATATTTATAACACGCATAGTCATTAATTTATTAAGTAATAAAAAGAAAATCAGTTTAGTTTCAACCTAAACTGATCACTATCTACCGTCTTTCAGAACTCTTTATTGTAGAGAAAAACACTTGTTTTATATATTATTATCTATGAAAGGTTCGTACGTGACTAGTTTGCGTGATGGTTAGCAATAGCTGTGGATTGGATGGATTATGGTTATTATTTTATTGTTTACAACTTATATTATTAATTAACTAAAATTTTATGAGTATTTTATTGCTCACTTTTATTGGCCACTTGTAGTCTATGTACTAGTGACTTCACTCGATGATTTTGTAATAGTGAGAAGTGGTATGAATAAAATTTCTTATTTAATGTTAGTAAAGATCATAAAGTTTGAGCAGCTTAAAATTGAGCTGAACAGAATTGTAGGTACTTTTAATAAAATAACACTTGTCGCGAGCTTATTATTTGAATTTGTCGCCAAAAATATGGTATATTTTAGTTTTTAGTAGTGCAGTTTCATCTGCAATGGATTTCCGGAAAGTACCGCCATAATACAATATCTTACAAATAATGTACTAGCTTAAAAAAGTGTTACCTAATCATAGTATTTTTTTTGTTTTAGATCCATATTTTACAACATCACGCTATGGGAAACCTGCAGTAGTGATAGGGAAATATCGTTTCAACGTTGTGTCAGCATGTAAAGGACCTGTTTTTAGATTCTATTGTTCAAGACTATCTCTGGGATGCAAGGCTAATATTAAAACATACAATGATGCTATTATACATTCGAATAACTTACATAACCATTGATAAGTAAAGGATTTAAATGTTATTGGAGTAGACTGTCAAATTAGTACCTAAACATTTGATTTAAGGGGAGGATTCACAGACCGAATGAAGTGAAGAAATCTTTTTGCGCTTTGGTTAATGCACTTTATTACTAGCACGCAATTCCTCTCACGGCGCGGCCCGGGCCGGTGCATCTCTTCCACACGGGGTTTTTACCCTTGTTTTACATAATAGTTTCATATCTCATCATTGTATATGTACATACATAATATTGCTTGTTTCCACTACTTGTCTGTTTATATTATAGTTATTATTTCAACTATGTATTTTAACTTATATGCTGTCATTATGACTCTACTTGTCTATTTATTTGTTGTCATTATTTTTATCGTTATTTGTATTTGCCTTAAAAAAATAATGTAAAACTCTCAGAACCCAACCTAAGTGTTGAGTACGGATTTAATTGAACTGTAGGTTTAGTCTCAGGCGTCACATCACAGTGTTATTTGTTTGTAATCTTTTAGTCTGCATCTTGTGTCTGTACCTTTTGGAAATAAATAAATAAATATGAAATCAACAACTCGTAATTTTCTTATTACGCTCTATTCTTTTCATAGCTTTATTATGCAGATAATACCTATTAGACAGTAAAGTTTTATTATATTTTTTACCGCTTTTGATAAATATAATATCGAGTGTACTATGCGTAATCGTCTTCTGGCCTTTCGTGACTTAACACAAAAATCAAACAAAATATACAAGGTGTAACAGAAGGGTGTGACAATATTAAAGAGTATACATACATATCATGTAAGGAGTCATATACCAAAATATGAAAAATTAAATCGCATATATTTGTTACCATACAAAAATTAGATAATATTTTTCACTTGATTTCGTGGCAGCCCTAGCGAGTGATCACTGACCGAACGAAACCGAAATAAGCACACATTCTTTAATCCCGTTCTAGCATTAGTTTTAACGCAACGTATTCTCTCTCTCTCGCGCTGTCAGAGAGACACCGCCGCGCCGTGTCATTTTATAGCGTCAAAAGTCAATGAACGCTCAAAATGATAAGATGTAGGGTTGCAAGTCTTAAAGTTTTAATGAAAGTTCAACTATGATTACTCGAAATCTATGACACTTAGAATTCTGAAACCTAGTGGGCTGTATTCTATATATACATAGGTATGTATAGTATAAGTATTGTCACACCCTTCTGTTACACCTTGTATAAGTAAACTGAAAAAAAAACCGAAGCTATGTTTATATCTCGTATTCTTTATTATGTTTTTTTTTAAATATCTCTATGATGAGGACGTTTGTTTCTGCAACTCACAATGCATAACGAAGGATAAATGGTTAACGAATACATTTTTTTATTTTAGATCCAATATTTACTACGTCACGGTTTGGGAATGCTTTGATATTGTTGGGTCAATATCGTTTCAACGAATATTCGCGATCCAACGGACCTAAAGCAAGATTTTATTGTTCAAGAGTATCTACGGGATGCAAGGCTAGTATAAAAACATACAAAAACACAATTATACAATTGAATAACATACATAACCATTGATTAGTAAAGTAGTTCAATACAATTGAAGTAATCTGTTAAATTAGTATCTAAGTTCTACAGCTTAAAGTTTGACTACAGCCCGCCTGCTATCAAGAGCAAGATTATTGTTATGTGTGAACTTACTAGCAGTTTAAACACTGTTTTGCTGTATAACGATAGTCAGAGTGCACACAAGTTGGTGGCAAATTATGTTTGTCATAGGAAAAGCAAACATATTGATGTATGATATCACTTTATTAAGGATGTGATTAGCAATAAAGTTATTCAATTAGATTATTTGCCAACAACAGATATGACTGCTGATGTTCTCACAAAAGCGTTATGTCCTGTGAAACATAACAGATGTATGCAAGGTTTAGGGTTAGTTATGTAGATTCATAGGATGTAAATTTAATTGAAAGATATGCTTGATGAGATGTTTAGTTTATTTGCTGTAGTTGGGGTGTTAGAAATATTTTATACACAGTATGGCAACATCAAATAACCTAAAAATGTAACCTCTCTCTTTGTGCTGACCACTGAGTGGAATAAACGTGTGATGATAATATACGTTGTTTTATTATAAATGTTGCTTAAATAAATAATAACCTACAACTATATGTCTAAGATCGTTCTATTGTTTATGCATTAATGTATGCAAGCTAGTCATCAGTAGTAACTGCTTGTGCTCGTATTTCCAGTGAAAGTATTGATGACTCGCACAGGCAGACCCGCCCTGCAGATGGGCGTGTACCGGTACAACAAGGCCGCGTCGTACCGCGGGCCCAGGATGAGATGGGTGTGCGTCCGGGTACACTCGCAGTGTAAAGGCACTCTCACCACACTGGACAATATCATATTGAAATCTACGCCTCATAATCATTGAAGATATACCCCAGCTTTGAGATTGATTGTGTCTAGTGATTGTAAGACATTATACAAGCGACCGCTTCACCACTCATTTCTTGTTGAAAGAGTGGGCTGTATGTCATCTCATCAACAAGCATTTGTATTATACATCTGGAAATGATATACAGAGAAATAACAAAAATTAATATCTAAATTATAATGTTCCAAGTACTTCTTACACAATCTGGCTCATAGAGTAGTGTTTATAGTAGCGTTTAATGTCGGAACTATCCTCTTCTAGTCATAAATTAGCAATAATTTATTGCATGTATTTAGCTTCTTTAGTTAAAATCCGTCTTAATAGAAACCGTGGTTTCACTATTAGTCCAGAACTTTGAAAATACTAAGTTAAACCACGTTTTATAATATGACCCAGTTTATTGTGGTCTGGAAACGTATTCGTAAAAGTTAGTAAATATTGTAATGAAATCTTATTAAACGCATATTTATATGATTTTAGACTAAAAATTAACCACAGTTACAGATAACAACTCGTACTAAATACTAATACCTAAAGGTAATTTCTTTGTCCATTTTTCCTTCATCTCTCCAAAGTTAGCGTCACTTATTAAGTTGATTGCTTGTGAAAAGTAACCATTATACCTACAATAAATCTCTTTGTACAGATAATCCAGTATTCACGACGTCTCGATACGGCAAGCCCGTGATAGAGCTGGGATCGTATCGATATAACAAGTACTGCAAGAGTTCTGCCGCCGGAGTCAAGGCGCGATGGCTCTGCAACAAACATAGGACTAGCAGCTGCAAAGCTTATATCATAACTCTCCATGATGAAGTGGTGGGTGTAGTAGGAGAACACAATCATTAATTAATAAAATTTCAATCAAACATGCCAACCCTTTAACTTTTTACTATCCAATATGAGTAGGTAGGACATAGGTAGCGAAACAAAACGCATTTGCTTCTCACATTCGCGATGTCGACGTCCGTCAATGGACGTCAAGTAGAACATAATCATAATAACAATAGGTATATGTATCACACACAAACTAGGTATCACATTTTTCAGTCAGAAAAATATCTTATAAGTAAATTTGTCAATTTCCATCCCATCACCTGCTTTTTTGGTTAATTCTTATTCAAAGTGTCATGAGACAAGAGATAAAAATGTTTTATTTTTAAAGTGCCATCCAACTTGCTATTAGCAGACTAAACAACGGCCAGCATTTACAACGAATAAATACGGGAAGCCCGTGATAGAGCTGGGCCCGTACCAATATACAACAAGAAGAACTGCTTTGAATCCGGCCCGAGGGCTCGGTGGTTCTGTAACAAACAGCACTATTACGACTGCCAGGCAAATGTCTTGACTATTTATGATAAAATCATGATAGTCAATGGTGAGCATAACCATTAAAATGGAGCAGCACTCAAACACGTTTAAACTAAGTAAATCGTATCTTAATAAAGCTGTTTCCCATTTCTCATAAATATTTTTTACATTATTAATTTATGGACTTCTTTATTCGTATCTGATGTGTTCGATTAGCTTATTCTTTATCTGTGATTGGTTCTTATTGTCTGTGTTTTATATTGTTATTATTATAACTGGAAATAGCATATTATCGTCTACCATAAATTACACAAAAGTGCTCACAGGAGACATTTTATAAACATTAAGGTAATATTAGTCATGTGAATGATTTACAATTTACAGATAAAGATTTTCTAAGGGCCCCTTTTTGTAGTAGTTAGAAGTAGTATGTTTAGTTTTCCTTCACTTGTTTTTATATTTTATTATTGTATTTACAGATATAGATTAAACTAACAACATATGTAAATACTGTATGATCACGTTTTACGTTTTTGTTTTAATACCTATCTGGCAATCATAATTAATAGTTATGATTGTACAATATATTGACGAACGTCAGTGGGAACGTTCGTTAATATATTGTACTTCATAACTATTAAAAATAAAAACTGCTGGTTCTTCTTCTTATCGAATGAGACTGGCCAACTCTGGTGTCGAGTATTTTATCAAGCCGCCCTAAGGGCCTCTGACATGGCTCTAAGGCTGCCGTACTAAAGCCGGGACCTACAATTTAACGTGTTTTTTAAGTTTATTTTTTTAAATTTACTGCTGGTTTTAAAATATTATGTGTTAATATTTCATGTTTAATATGTTAACAGGTTGGGTGCCTGAGTTTACGACCTCTCGTTATGGTCGGCCTGTGATAACTCTAGGCCCGTATCGCTACAACAAGATGTCCAGCGACACGTTGAAGGCTCGCTGGGTGTGCTCCAGGAAGTCCAGCCGCAGTGGCTGTAGGGCCTACATCACCACGCTGGGGAACAAAGTGCTCATGAATACAGTCGCACACACACACACACACACAGTAATCTAGTAATTCTAAAATGAATAGGTACCTTATTTCATTTTGATTTTTGGTTTAGAAATCAATTTTGTTGTTTACTTACTTATATTCATATTTTTTATGTTTATAGAATTAGAATAGTCTTAGAAAAGAAAACTATTATTTTATAGTGATTAGTGCATTATAAAAAAAAAATAAAGAAAGCGGTCAATAAAAATTATGTTAATTCAAATAAATAAAACTCTAATCCATAAACATGTAATAACTAATGTCAAGTTAACTAAATAACCCGCCCTTAATCGTGCCCGGTGCAAATGTGCCCATCAAGCTCGTTGCGTTTCCGCGCTGGATGGCAATAGCTAGCCGTTGCACTAGAAACGATCCAGAGCGGGAGTCACCGGTCGTACTTCTAAGTTTCTGCCCAATTTCCCCGATGAAAGTCTTCGCAACCTTACTCCAACAGCCCATCGTTTCCACTGCCAGGGGAACAAAGATGTAATGCGACTCCCAGGGCAGAAGTAGTTAGATAAATTGATTACATTTTATGATTTATTACATTTACTATCACTACGATTACTGATTTGCTTATCTTAGCTCTGAGTTCAGTCAGTTGTCACAGTTTAAATAAAAATGGTTGTGTCGATTGATGGATGTTTTTGATTTAATGAGTAATGTCAAATAAATAAAGTTCATATAAAACCAGTCTGCTGAAATTATACTTACATAAATAAATAAATAATGTACTAGAGTAACACGACGCAAATATAATATGTACTCGCTTAATATATGAAGTGGTTTGAATGGTGATTATATTACGAGTCCACTACTCCCGGATCAATGTGCTAAACACCACAGAGCGTCGGTAATTAAAACATTGTTTATATTTCTGCACTATTACAGTATTGACATCTCAATCAATTCAATTTACATCATAATGTTGATAATATACTACTATTATATAATATCAATCTAAGTAATATAAAAATTCCAACGAATTGAAACTGGCATTGTCTGAACACTATTTTTCGTGCTTAAAATTTCTAGATCCAATTTTCACGCTGAATCAGAAAGGCAATCCCGCCATAGATTGGAACGGGTACCGTTATAATAAGGCGTATGGTCATTCTACCAAGTGTCGGTGGATCTGCGCCAGTCAAAGCTGGAGGAGGTGTAAGGCAACCATCGTCACTCTCCATGGAAGAGTGGTGCGTCAGAATCACACACACAATCACCCAGCTAAGGAATATTAAGGTTGGCAGTCATAGCAACAAAAATAACCACGCGCTGAGAAGTATCTGTCCACGAGAGTATCGAACAGAAACTATTTATTGCCTTTTTTTAAATTGCTTTGTGTTTTTTTATTTTAAATTCATCCATCCTAAATTTAAGGGCTAAGACTTATGAAGAGTTCTTCTGAAGAGTAGACGCAAATCTTCCCGTTCTTTACAAATAATGTATTTTTATATATCTCTAAATTAGAAAACTCTTGAAGTGTTTTGTTTGTGTTAATCTAGATATGTAGATATACGCTTATGATAATAAACAAAATACAAAATTAAGAAAAATAATCGTTTTTAAGTGCCACAAACTTAATGACGATCTTATATTTGAAAATGATTTCTAATAATGTAATAAATTACAGGGTTTTACTCAAACCTTAATCTCCGTATCGTGTAACATTTCTAGGTCCAACCATGACGCGCAACCAGAAAGGCAACCCCGCCGTAGAGTGGAACGGGTATCGGTACAATAGAACACCTTTCGGTGACTCCGTGAGGTGTAGATGGATCTGTGCGTCTCACAACTCTAAGCGGTGCAAGGCTTCTCTCATCACGTACAACGGGGAAGTACTCCACGTGAAATACCAGCACAATCATCCGCCGAAATTAAGGTAAAGTCAAATCGAAAACAGATTTAATTCATAATAATAACAACTGGTTTAAGTTGTAAGATGGGCGCTGGTTTAGTCTTTGCCTTTGTTGTTGAACCTACCAAAAGCAACCAGAGAAAAGAACAAAATAGAAAAAGAGATTTAAGTATTATACCCATTAAAATACATAAGATATAGGTACGTTACGCAGTCTGTGATGTCCCCGGGATATTTTAGAGTAATGCCTAGATTAAGTACTTAAGGCGAGTTTAAAATACAGAGATGCTCTATTGTACCTGTAAATAAAGGAGATGTCTTTTTATTATTTTACTAGCTGTGCCTGCGACTTCGTCCGCGTGGAATAGTTATTTTGGGCATCATATTTATTTTTGCAAACAACATCTTCAGCTTTATAAATTTAGCTGTTACCCACGACTTGAACCGTTTTCGCAGTGTACGCAACGGAAGAATAATTTTCCCCGTTTTTTTTTCAGATATTCCATTGTTGCTTCGCTCCTATTAGTTGCAGCGTGATGTTATATAGCCTAAAACCTTCCTTAATAAATTCCTATTCAACACAAAAATATTTTTTCAGTTCGCACCAGTAGTGAGATTAGCGCGTTCAAACAAACAAACAGACTCTTCAGATTTATAATATTAGTATACATAAACCAAGTTATTATACACTTTCAATGTAACGTTTTTTTTAGATTCCAATGTGACTTTCAGGTCCAGTATTTATTTTGAACAACCGCAATAAGCCTGCAATACAATGGAAAGGCTATCGATATAATAAATACAATCCAAAAAACTGCGATGGCGATAAGTTTCGGTGGATTTGCAGCAGCCAGGGATACAAGAAGTGTAAAGCGAGTATTATCACCATCAACAACCAAGTAATTCAGATCAGATACCAACACAACCACCCTCCTCCTTGGCTTTAGATGGGCTCGTAATCTGACTGAATCGGAAGCGCCATTTACAAGCTGATATCCTCCAGTACAATTAGTATAAGTAATTAATACAAGTAAACAATAATTAATTAGTAAAACAAAGTGCCATATTTAAATACTTTTGTATTTTTAAATAAAATAGCAATATTATTAGCAATTGCAATATTTGTACGATTTGGAGGGAAGAAAAACTTATTTATTGTCCTTCTAACGTAACTACATATGTACATAGATAACTTTGACAAGTATGCAAAAAAATATGCTGTGCTTGTTTAATTTACTAACTTTGATTCAAAATATAATATAAAAACAAGAATAAGTGTTTTTTTAGTTTGAGCATATATAAATAGCACATGGGGAACTCTGTCTGCCATATTCAATTAAAAAAAAAACGGGATAAGAAATTTTCTGCTAAATCCGTTTCTTTTATATTATAAATGTCAGAGCGACAGGATTATAAGTACCATCTTCAGACATCATAGGGGCGTATAGCTAGGGTGATCGAGCAAAGAGACAACCAGAAATACGGGAGTACAGGTTTATTACACCTTTTTTAGGTACCAAGTATATCGCACTAGGCAAATGAATCGAATGACAGTCAATAGGTAGTTTCCGTAGCAACTGACTGCCGTCTCTGCGACTCTGTCGTAGCACGAGGTTAGCCGAGTTCAGACGAATGCTGCCACATGGTAGGACTCGTGCCGCGCTCCGTTTCACTACCGTATTCAAAACCGTCTCCGACATATACTTATATATCTAAAGATGACCAGAGATCTAAGTAATGTGTGTGTGTAATAAGTATCATACATAGTTATTTTATGTACTTGTAATATTTTATTTCAGAAATTTTAAAGAAATTAAGAACGTCTAGAGGGCACTTCCTTGACAAACGTGCGACAAGAAAAAATTGTGTGCAGTGTTATAAAAATCTCAGACGGACAATGACAGGTCGCGAAGCAAAACTTAGAGTTAAAAAAGTCATAACATTTTGCGGCAGATGCGAAAAGACGTTGTGTCGACTCTGTTATAGAGATACGCATTATTAATCAATTATGTTTGAAGATTTATATATTATCGAGGTGGTTTCGTACTAAGTAGAGTGGGCAATGCAGAGCACCTATTCGTACTTTTGAAGGAAAATTTATTCAGCTTTACAATTATTATAATAACCACGAAACGAAGTAAGACAATAAAAAGTGAATTATTAAAGTATTGTAATATTGCACTAGAACTACAATGACGGATGTCCTACTAGTAAAGTATTAAAAGTCATCGATAGTGATTGGTTTATGAAACAAAAGACATTTAATTAAAGTGGAAAAATAAAAAACGTATTGATTGTTTTAATTTTTATACCGTCTAAGTTATTTTTTATTTCGTTGTCTGTTACATAACATTATATTAGATTATGTTTTAAGTTAAAACGTCTATAGTTGATCGTTAGACATTTTGCATTGCATCATATGTGTAAGTTCTCTTTCTCTAATGATATTTATATAGATAATACTTTCACCTACGAGGTGCTCAACATTTATTTGTGTTGTAGACCCGCCAATGATAGTGTGGAACAAGAACGGCAACCCTGTGATCATCTACCGCGGGTTCCGGTTCAACCGGCACAGCAGCAGCCGCGGCTGGAAGGGCCTCTTCGTGTGCACGCGGACCGCCACTGGCTGCAGAGCCTCCATTAAGACGTTCAACAATCAGATCACCGAGATTAAAGGGGAACATACTCACAGGTGATGTTAATCATAATTCAACAGATCTGCGAGTAAATGCATCGCGCGTCGCTAAGCATAATGCCCACTCATACGATGTTAAAATGCATATTTATATTGGCGTCAATTCGAATAAAATCTGTACTTATGAGGTTATTTTTACAAATTTAAATCATTTATTTTAGACTATCTGGTGCGCGCGACTTCGTCCGCGTGGAATAGTTATTACCATAAAAACGGTTCTAGTTTGTTAACCTTAAAGGATAGACTTATACTGTTGCAGACATTTTGTTAGATCATTTTAAGAGGAATAATTCTTTCCTAAACATTTTTGTGATATTTTGAACCGTTTTCGCAGCGCACCCAACGAAAGCCCCCAAAGATGAATATTTTTCCCCGTTTTTTCCACATTTTTAATTGTTTCTTCGCTCCTAGTAGTTGCAGCGTGATGTTATATAGCCTAAAGCCTTCCTCGATAAATGGTCTATCCAACACAAAAATATTTTTTCAATTCGCACCAGTAGTTCCTGAGATTAGCGCGTTCAAACAAATAAAAAAACAAACTCTTCAGCTTTAAAATATTAGTATAGATACGGAGTGTATGGTCACAGCGTAGCCCGCCGAGCGAGACCATACACTGCATGGCACTGTGACGTGTGATGCATCCGTGTCATGAATAATTATGTTATCACTCTACAAGTTCACATATTACGCTTGACATTATAGTTATAGCGTATCTCGTATTATACAATCTTTATATAAATAAATAAAGCACTATATGTCTACATAAATTATATATTTTGATTATTTTATAAAGTGCATGTCATCTAACTTTACTAAGTTCAACGTTTTTAGGTGAAGTGGTACGTAGTTACTCGTATTCATAACTAAGGTAAAACACATCTTTAAATTTGATTCCGGATATTTCCATTTTGGGATGAGGCATTTTGCAAAAAATTTGGGATATACGAGGAGAGCCAAAATCACTAAGCTTCGGGCGAAAATAATGTTGCATTACTATAACCTTTTAATATCGCAGGAAGTTTTGGGTAAAGGGAGACACATTAAAAAAAACATTTAGTTAAGTACACAAATACATGTAAACTTTAATGAAATTCAATAATTTATTATTTATTAAAATAAAAACATGTTGTTTCCAGCAGGTGATTCAGCAGCCCCTTTTTTATGTGCAAACCGCAACGGCAATCCGATAATCATTTATGGCGGCTTCCGCTTCAGCCAGCACAGCTCCAGCAAGGGCCGGAGAGACAAACTGTTATTTGTCTGTTCCATGTGGTCTAAGGGCTGTCGAGCGCAGATTAAGATCTACAAGGGAGAAGTGATTGACATCAAAAATGAACACAATCACGACACAAGGCTCGCGCGCACACCTTAGACTATAGTAGACTTTAGTAGCATCATCATCCACAGCCCTTGGGACCCCACTGCTGGGTATAGGCCTCCCTTTGTATGTGCCATCTGCGTCAATCTTGTCCAGACCTCATTCAGGTTAGACCCACGACTATGACGATATCGTCGACCCATCTCGCGACAGGACGACCCACTCCAAAAATATTATAATAAAGAATTTTCGATTCACGGTTGAATTGCTGTTCGGAATATTGTGTAAATAATAAAGACAAAGATAGTATTTATACCAATGTGATATTACTTAGATTGTGTATGAAAATCGAAAACGTGATTACAATTGAAATATTTTTGTGACATATAGTACGAGTACTATTTTTCTCTTAATAATGAATTAGTTTCTCACAGGAATGTATCTTTTATTTAATCCCTTAAACAACGTTAAATTACACATACATTGTAAGTAAGTACATATATTAATCGTGCATATATATTATTATCTACACCGTACCTGCATACAACTACCATTCATCTAGTACAACTGAAATGGGTATTTGAGAGTGGTAATTATTCCAGTGCCAATATTCACGACGACTCGCACGGGCAAGCCGGCCATCGTGTTCAACAAGTACCGGTTCAACCTGTGCCGCGAGCAGGGCTGCAAGCGGTACTGGCGCTGCTGGCGCTGGAGGGACGGGCACTGCCGCGCCACCATCACCACCATCAACGACATCATCGTGTGTGTGGGCAAGAACGAGCACAACCACTACCACGTCATCCACCGCGCGCCCGCCGCCAGGAAACATAGAGCCGTGATACGGGGCACGTGTTCATAACAATAATCAATATAGTGATCAAATTAAGCGAAATATTGTACGCATACATGGTAAATCGAGGCAAAAATCATGTAAGCGTATTGACAAGCAACGAGATGGATGTTGAAAAAAATCGTAGAATTCGGCTCTAGAAATCATGCTAGCTTCATCCGAGCTGTGAAACATAATTGTATTTTAAATAAACTTGGACGATTTCCGAAAGCATATATTTTATAATGTGATATTTTGTGTGAGTTATTTGTTTTTATTTTAACAGTATATTTTAAGTGCCAGAACACGTTGATCGTCGCACATCGAATAAAAGCGGTAATTTAGGAAAAATAAACCGACTTCATTGCTTTGTCACATATGTAGTCATTTAACATTACAACAAACTTTATACATACCATTTACAGCCACATATGTATATATGTACATACCTGGACAATAATACACATGCGAAATGTAGCATAACGTGTTTGGGAATCTAGATAGAAACAATCCCTCAAAAGAGTCATAATAACTGAAACACCTTATGTACCTGCGTTATGTTAGAGCGGTGAAGTCTTGGTTTACCCACCGAATATGAATTTAAGATATTCTTGATATTTGTCATAGATTGATCAAACTTTTTTATTTATTTATGTAAAATGTGTAAGTAGTCGTTAGTTACTCTAACTTATTTACTTCAGCCGGCGCTGCGACCCAGCTGCATCCTGGCCAGTAACTCAATCAACTTATTTATAAATAATGAAGTGCATGTATTTAAGAAAGTGTGTGTCAGAAATCATTGGCTATTTTTTATTTTAGCAACATTAAATCATTCCAAATATGTAGGAGTTTTAATGAAGCTGCATACGTACTACTATCTCTATATATCTATCTTATTTTTAAATATGAAATACTCTGAAACTTTCCAATAACTTGCAGATGCTTAATTTCACTGAAGAGACATCCTTGTTATAAAACAGTACGATCTTCATCTTCGTGTCCGGTACCACATATTTTCTTCTTTTCATTTACCTACTCTTAGGGTTAGTATTTTTTATAGAGGTGGATTTTCAGATATACAAATACACTATTTATTACTCAAATTGATGCGTACCTTGTATCATGTTTTTTGGATATACTAATAAAACTATTTAAACAGATTTCTGTAAGGTTCTGTTTATTTTTCTTTCAGCTAATATCTTTGAGAACGCAAGGGGCCACAAGGTGCTTGTGATAGGTCCCTACAAGTTCTACAAAAACCAGAGATGTAGAGGTCTGAGGGCGAGCTGGTTCTGCAGCCGGCGCGTGCGGAGCAAGTGCCCTGCCGCCGTCCTGATGTACGACAACACAATCTTGAGTCAAAAGAGACAACATAACCATTAGCTACTAATAATATAAAAATGTATACATACTCTCGGGCCCGGTATTTTAGAAGGTATCAGCGAGCAGTAGCCAACACTGAGAGGCCCCGTACATAAAACAAAAACGTATTATTCTTATGTTCGTAGTTTTATCTTTAAACATTTGTATGTATGTAGGTAGGTATATTTTGTTTGCTCACAATATTTCATTCTTCCTCTTTAGACCATGTTTATACTTTGCGTTACGTAGTTAAACTTGTAAAGAAAATGAATAAATATTAATTTATTCAACAAAACAAGAAACTGTTTTTAAGGAACTGAATTTAAAAAAATGTAAGTTTTTTGCCTTGATAAGTATTTTTTACATCATATTGTTATTTTATATGTCAAGTCGTATGTACAATTGTACATATTTTCAGGGTCCATTGAATATTCGTCAAGAGGTCGCCGCTTGGTGATCGGCAGATATATTTTCCACAAGAACAACCGTTGTAAAGGAGCTAAAGTCTCCTGGTTCTGCAGCATGAGAAAATCCACCAAGTGTAAGGCATCTGCTATCACTTTCGGTGACGCGGTGATAGCATATGTGAATATACATAATCATAAATAAAACAAAAATGTTTTAAATATTAAATTATGACTAAAATAGTGTCTATGAAATATAATTGAATTATTTTTTACTATAAAATGTTGTTTGTTCGGCTCTTATTTAATGTTGATAATTGTACAATTTGAAATAGGAAATGTTTTACTACATTCTAAATATTGGATTAAATTAGAATGGATTAACACGCGAATACATAACACAATAGCTAGAAGCATAGAGACGTGGACGAAACTTTGCTAACTGAATATAAAGAAAATATTAGCAGGGTGGCACCTGAATTATAACTCTCAGAAAACCAGATCAGGTTAAGTTTTCAAAGTTTCGCTGTCCTTCCTATGGAGACGATTTGGGTAAGTTAAATATGATTATATGGTTCAACGATTATGTCACACACATAATTGCAAAATACGTGAAATCAAATAAACTAATTAAAACCCACTATTGATTACATTGTAGGTCACATAGTGTACGCTTCCAAGGGTTTTCCGCGGCTGGTGATTGGTCCGTACACGTACTAAAATTTAAATACCTGATTTCAGCACAATTCATCACATGAGGAAACGGGACTAAAATATTGGTTGTGGGCAAGTACATGTATCACAGAAACAATCGCTCGAGAGGAGTGAAGTCCACGTGGTTCTGTAGCTTTAAGAATAAGAGATGCCAGGCTTCGGCCGCTGTGTTGTACGATCGGGACATTATATCCTTTAAACACGAACACAACCATTGATCAGTTTTCTAATAACTAAATAATTTATCCCGAAGATGTTTTATGGATAACTAAAAAGCGCCATGTCGTTAAAAGACAGGCGAAATCCTGATGTGATTTTCCTCGTATTGGCTTACAAGATCCGAATTATATGTAATGTTTGAAACTTAATTATATATTTGTAATTAATTACGTCCGTTAAACGAAATGTACGCAGAATCGCGAGTAGACTCATTCAATGCTATTCAGCGAAAACGTATTGCATCATTCATGTCCAGAGTTGACACGTGTAAAAACCAGATCATTAGAAGCTTAGCGGACCGGCAGCTGCTGTCTGCAACATATAAACGATGGGTAGCTATTGCTACCTGATTTCTTATATTGTATTTTATTTTACTTTTGTGTGCTATGGATCATTGTGTCTGAAATAAAGATATATTATTATTATTATTATTATTGTTACAGACGTCATAAAAAATCCTTAAGTAAAAGCAGTCATTTGTAAATCGTGTATTTCTTATCTATAATGTTACCAACCTGATATGTAAATATTGAGTCGCATTCCTCATTATTGAGGGTCATGATTCCCCTCAGAATTCATTCGTGTAGAAGTAAAATGTATAAGATAAGACATTTATCACTCTTATGTGTCATACTGGGCTAATCAAATTGCATTTTATTAAAATTATTTAAGAGTTTTTTTTTTCAATTTTTGGACTCCAGTGATCCCCATCCCTTCTTTGGTCAAATCAGCAAACTGGGGCCTCTTAAGCCGCCTTACTGACTAATTTTTTATCAGATTTGTTGCAAGTTCGTTTGTGTGCCTCTCTTATCTCATTTTGTTTTCTTGCTGTGTCTGTGAATTTTCTTCACGGTGGGCATTTCCAGGTACTCATGTATTTCATCATTTTTTGTGAACCATGGTGCGTTGGTAATGTTTCGAAATACATTGTTTTGGAACCTTCATTATTTTTTGAGAATAATAACCATAATTATCATTTCGTTACTATTATTATTTATTTCAAATAACTAACTTGTATATTTTCAGGTCCAGTGAAACTTGTGACGAGAAAGAATGGCGATAAAATTTTGCTAGTTGGTGATAAATACTGGTTTTTCAAGAATAAACAAATAAAAGGGCTGAAATCGACGTGGTTCTGTAACCGAGTCACCTCCGGCTGCCCGGCTCTAGTCGTGGTCGAAGAAGATAAAAAAGTAATTTGCTTTAAACACAAACACGACCATTGACAGTATGTCGGGTACTTACTTCTCATTTTTCAACTAACATTTTGAGCTTTACTTGACATCAATACTACTGTTTTGTCGGTTTAGTTCTCACTACACGTGCTAATTGGATGTACGTCATATGTTCAGTGAAAGACGCTATAAGCAGGATAATTTAGATAGTTATCATCTCCATAGATTTTTGATGAACTCTCGACACCAGAGTTGGCTCTCATTCGATAAGAATAAGATGACGTCAAATTCGCTAAAAATCTAAATTATCATGTTAACGGACATATTTGCGCGTGAAGCCGCTGTTTTAGCATGAAGTGTCACTGAACATGCAATAAGATGCAAGTAAATCATTGTCAATTAGTGGAATACCATTCATGTATTTATTTAGCATAACACGAATTTAAGCTAATTTAATGTTAAGACATGTATCATGCACATAATAGTGGTTTCGGAGGTAAACTACTCGTATTACACTCCATCTTAATTAACTAGCATACTTAGCATTACTTAGATTTACTTTGAAGTCTATGTTTGCTATGAGCGATATTTATTTTCCATAAAAACGCGTATTCATTTAGTTCGGCCTCACAAACTTACACAATTGAAGATATCTACATTGATATTTATTAGTAACATCTTCCAAATCTTTTTGTGCTTTACCGTCGACTTTTGCGCTTTTCCATACGTTTGGCTGTTGGTATAGAGTCGTACAGTAATACCTTCGCCGTTTCGATGTCTTCAATTGAAAAACACGAGCTGTAAATGCGTATGAGGCTGTCATTGCCCATAATATCAACCTTATTTTGGACGAGTAACTTATTAAAATATAATATAGTTTTTTTTATTGTAACAAATGCGTAACTGACGTGTTGGCCGTTTGAACTAGGACAAAATATAGGATTTGTGTTATCCAGACAAGTGTTTTATTAATTTAATAGTGTTTTTTCGCGGCTTTCCTCATTTTAACGTTCGAATTAAAAAATAACCCACGTCACTATCAGCAAAAATATGACTGTCGCTCCGTTGCAGCGTAAAAGCGGAAGAAATATATATATACTTACCATCAAATATATATGTTATGTAACATGTGTAAACAAACATGTTAACTGAGCTTCTTATTAAGTGTTTTATAATTTTCAGCGTCTTTCATTCACAGTAATAGTGGGCGGGCGATCTTAGTACTCGACGGGTTCAAATATTACAAAGGCGGAGCAAGAGGCCCGATAACCACGTGGTACTGCAAAAATAATAGAAACAGAGTTAAGGAGAAACAATGCCATGCTTCTGTGAAAACGTTTAAAGATCGGGTTATATACATTGTAAGAGAACATAATCATTCACAATAAAACGTGTATTTTTACTTAACTCTACTTGTACTTACATGATGTAAATATAGTCGTATGCCTTGGCTGTACTGTAAGTTCACAATGTAACATGTTTGCAAATATATGATTTCTTTTTAACAGTACGAGTTAAAACTCAACTACATTCAAATTACCTTAAATTATGGTAATTGTTAAGTATAAGTAAAGTTTTAACTCGTTCTGCAGGATGATCTGTAATCTAACAGAACATACCACATTTTTTTATTATCCTATATTGTCCAATTTCTGAAAAAAGGTCTTCAATATATCATTATATGATAGATTTTTCTTTTCATAATATACTTGTTTTGCATTAATGACAAATTCGTATCAAATCTGAACAAATATGACATGTTGAGTTTGTTCGTAGCTCAGCGCCCCGGTTCGTGTTCACTCGTTTCGGCAAGCCTGCGATACAGAAGGGTATATATCGGTTCAACAAGAACAACCGCACCAAGGGGCCCAAGGCGCTGTGGACGTGCGGCAGGGTCAGCTCGGGATGCAAGGCCTCCATCACCACCCTCAACGATATCATCCTGAAGGAGAAAACAGAACATAACCATTGACGTACGATACAGAAAGTATGTAATGTTTACGTAGTATAGCGCTGTATGAAATTTCCCGGAATATGTATGTATTTAGTGAAGCCCCGTTGTGAAATAAGACGGATTGAGTTTCTTTACTCGGAAAAAGACCAACCAATTTATGGTATTCTATAATAAAATATACTTTTAGTTTTTTTATCCATAAGAATATATTATAAATACATACATGTATAAGCAGTGGTAAAGTTTAAGATTGTATTTTACAGTTGTTTGTTGCTGAAATAAGTATGTATGTACTTACAGTAGCATATTTTTGTAATCTTTGTCTTATTTAGTATTAAACTTTAACTAAAATGATAAAATAATACAACTATGATATTGAAATTAATTTATGCTTTTTCTATTACTCAAACACAAACCTACAATTATGAATAGAATTGAAAACGTTTTTAAGGTAGTAAGTACTACTACACATACGTACTATAAAATGGTAAATTATCTCAGGAGCTTAACATATTTAGAAGTATTTATAGTACATGAATATTTTACAATAAACTACATTAAAAATAATGTTTCAGGTTCAACGGCAGCTTCCAAGTTCGTCAAACCTCTGCTTACTTTAAACGGGCACAGCTTCTTCCTTAAAAACGACCGAGGGTCTCGACGTTATTGGACGTGCAGTAAATACAGGCTCGGCTGCAACATGGCCGTCACCACCTGGGACGACACTGTGGTCAAACAAAGCGGGAAACACAATCATAATTGAGTATTAAAAAAAATATAAGTGCGTGTAGTTACTACAAGATAACCTTCGAATAACCATTTACCGTTGACTAATGCAGGAGTAGACAGTGATTCAACATCGGTTAGTTTCACTTTACATTGCTTGTATCTAATATTGATACATGGTTTTCACAAGTGGTGAAACAGGACAAAACGATTATCAGATAATTAGTTGTTGATTCGTGGATCATTTTTATTAGTGAGACGTATGAGCTAGTCGATATAAATAGGTTGGAATATTTCGTAAACAAAATATATCATAAATAAATTTCACAAATTTTCACCGCTTTACCTATAACTTTTTTCGATGGATTTCCTTAAAAAAATTTGGGAAGGTTTGTGAATATAGTAAGTAAAGATTTCTAGTCATTATTTGTAAAGTTGAGCGTCTTTTTATCTAATTTTAGCCACGTACTCGTAAGTTTAAGATATTGAATATTCCGCCTCAGAACAGGTTATGCAAAAATATTATTATCCTAGAGTGTCTACATGTATAATTGTATGGTATTGCTAGTAGATATATGTAATTCCTAATGATAAGTTCCTCGTATTACTACTTATTTTAGACTTGGGTAGTGACCAAAAATCTCGCTTCAAAGGATTGGAAAATTTGTTGTGGGTATGACTACATATTTTTCCAATTAAAATTTACTAAGTAAGGTTTTCAACACCAACAACATCAATTTTAAAATGCTACGATATTTTGAAGTCTAATTTTATTACCATCTTTATACTGATGTGCCAAATGATCATCGAAATCAAGGTGGCTTCGTTTATAATCTTTAGAGTGTTTTTGAAACTATTTTATTTATCCACTTCGATTAAAACTAAATTAACTTTACTTATGTAAAGAAGGTGTTTATATCAGATTTTGTCTTTTTACTTCGATATTTGTTTTAGGTTAAGTATAAGGTACTTAATGTATATAAAGTTATTAATCTACATAATTCATAATGTTACAAAGCATAAATAAAAATATGTGTACCAATTTGAATAAAAGAGATAGTTTCGTAGTAGTTAGATGTCACCAGATGTGTATCAACTGTTTGGTATCCTCAAAGCATCGCTGTTAGCGTTGTTTGTAGAGATAATATGAAATAAGTGAGGTACAGTAGTTTTGACACGTACTAAGAAGAAAAATAAACAAAAAATATTTATTTAAAACAACACAGATTTAAATTTAGGCGTATCAACAAACCTTAAAACTAATATTCTACCTATGTTTTACCTTACTTAGCTGTCTCAAATAGAAAATCTGTTTCTAAGCACAAAATTATATGTTCCGGTCGCCTTGTCTGTGGTCTTGCACACACACTCTACCTCCGACTACATTGTCGCTTGTGCGAATGCTGCTTCACGCGACCTGGTAGACACATGATAAGTTAAAATGAATACTGCATCATTGTAACAGCGACTATTTCCGTAAGGATAGTATAGTATATGTTATACGTATATGAATGATCTCTTATTACGAGTAAATGTATGGTTATAAATATATGTATATAAATTATAAATTTTAATTTATTTTATTTTTTATTTATTTTATTTTATTTATTTATTAGGCACACAACACAATACACAGAAAATACATGATTAACAACAAAACACATAAAAGGTAATGATCTATTCTGTGCATCAAACACATGTGTGCACAACATGATTATAAACAGTGACAAAGTTCAGTAAGTTAACTAAACTAAACTAAAACAATTAAAATAATTCATATATAACAATACTTATGGAAGTTACAGTTAATTGATAATATTAAACAAAATTATAAAAAAATATATATATATATCCTCTTCCCCCCCGGACGTGCTGGTAGTCAGTCAAACAGATAGTTGCTCCACAAATTTAATTAAAAATCTCCTGCTAAACCAATCGACCAGTGAAACAGTAGTAAGAGTGTCACTTCTACAGTGTTGTTTTACCATTGGATTGATAAAGTGAGGACTAAAACAACAGAAAAAGGTGCGTAAATCAATAAAATACCATTGGACATAAATGGTGTGTTTACTCAGATACCCTCATTTTTAATTAATCTGAGTACGCGGTCGCCGATCGCACTGAGCAACGAACTGAGAAAGCGCCTGACAAAATACGCATAGCTGGTAGCTGGTAGACAGCGCTGGCCACACGATCCTTCAGGTACCGATAACATTTACTTTGTCGTTGTACCTGGTTGTTTACATAATGCCGCTTAATCGCACGCCACCAGATACTTCATTACCTTCTACGGCTTATTCTACACCTCAAGGAATTATTGGCATTCACCCTGCTAGTAATAAGGAAACAGTAGAAAGGGCACTAAGTACTGCTTCTTCTTTTGTTGACCTAGACAAAACGAAACCTAAACCAAACCGTAAACCTCGACTTACAGTAGGAAAATTGGCCAAGCGCAAGCACCCAGATACTGTTTGTACAGTCGGTGGCGAAGACATCTCAAAATCTGATTTAATAGAAATGTTAGCTGCACTAGAAGCCCGTCAAGATAAAAAATTTGATTTGATAGTCGATTCTATCCAGGGAGTGAAAACATCAGTTGACTTGATGGCCCAAAAATATGAAGAAGCTAACAATAGGATTCACATTCTAGAAGAGGAAAGTAAACACGACAAAAAAGAAATTGAGCAGTTAAAAAATCAGGTCGAAATCCTGCAACGCCAAAGTCGGTGTACTAGTTTGGAAATTAGAAACATTCCTGTCCAACCCAGAGAAACGAAGGAGGACCTAGAAAAGATTATTTTTACGGCAGCCCAGACCCTCAACGTGCCACTCCAGCGATACGAAATAAAAGACCTGCGGCGTATAAATAATAAGTCAGACAATAAACCAATAGTCGTTGACTTTACTACAACTAGCACGAAAGAAAAATTCCTGAACTCATTCAAACTATTCAACAAGGAAAGAAAAGAGAAAAGACTTTCTACTATTCATTTGAACATAGGTGGGCCAAGCAAAACAGTTTATATGTCTGAAAATTTGACACAAAACGAGCGCAAGTTATTTTATCTTGCGAGAGATTTTGCAAAACGCCAGGGTTTTGACTATTGCTGGTCTTCCTATGGTCGTATTTTCCTTCGCGAAAAAGAGGGTGCCCCGCTAATACGAATCAACCAAGTCAGCGACCTGGAAAAACTGGAATCAAAATGACTAGTCTCACCTTGTTATGACCTAATCAACCTCAAACTGTACCGAATTATAATTTTAACACATATATTGATTATATTAGGTTTAATATTTCCTTATCTATTCAACTACTGTTGTTCTCCTAAGCTAATTAAAAATATAAGTTTTCTCTTAAACATAATTAGATTAATTAGCATACCTTTGTATTTTGTTAATATAATACACAGACTTATCTTGTCTTGTACTACTGAAAACTATGTACTAATCGTCTACTATTACGCGAGTGTCACCTCATCTGATACATTACCTATTATACTACATAATAACATAATACTCACCGCCTGTTATGCTAAGCTGTATAACCAATCACCATTCAAACCACAACAAACAAATGAAACACAACACTCAAATACTAGTTCACACAAACACACTTTAATACAAAACTTACCTTTATTAACCTACATACAACAATTGAAAACACTAAATCGATACTGTAAAAATTCTTCAGCATTTATGTATGTCTCGTATGATCATTCAGACGAATACCTAAACACCATCGTTCCATACTATAACAAAGTAATGTGCTCCCGCGGCGCTTGTACTGCGACTGTGGCACTATCCTACCTGCTGATTATATTACTATTGCTTACTTTAGTTCCACAAATCAGTTCGTTGTCTCAAATATATATATATGCCCACGCATACGTGCTTATAAAGCGAGATACCTCCAAATACTTACCTGCGAGCCATCTATTAGAAAAAAATCGTCAATACAACTTTAGTTTTAAGTACAAAAATCTAACACAGGTTTATGTATTCCTGTGTAACTATTACAAACATTTCTATAGCAGTTAAACAATGAATAACCTGGATTTATTGCGTTGTATTGACGACTCGATTCTAATAGATAACTCGCTCGCTCGCTCGGCAGAGGAATGCCGTGGCTTATTAGGTTACCATGCTAACCAAATAACAATAATTGCACATAACATTAGAAGCATACGTAAAAACTTCGATAGCTTTTTAGTATTTCTCGCCAGACTCGATTTCTGTCCAGATGTTATTGTCCTTTCTGAGACGTGGATCGATGACAGTTTTAATAAAATAGACTTAGAGAATTATGATTGTTACGCATCAAAAATCTTGCGTAACCAAAATGATGGTTTGGTAGTATTTGTAAAAAAAGGTCTTGGTATTACCGTGGAGGAACCTCGATTTGAAGACGCGAACTGCCTTGTGTTAAATCTCAGATCTGAACTCAGTATTATAGCAGTTTATCGGTCTCCGTCAACTAATAACACTGTGAAGTTTTTGGCGTCACTTGAGAACACTATCCAATCCATTAAATCTCAGTCTTGTATTATCACAGGTGACATCAACATCAACATCAAACCTACCTCGCACAGCAAAAAAACAAACTCATATCTAGAATTGACTAGTCATTATGGATTCATACCAGGTCATGTTCTTCCTACGCATGAAGACTCCTGTATAGATCACACCCTTATTAGAACAAAAAAACCCGCAAAAGTAGTTGTTTGTAACTCAAATACGACGGATCATCTCTCAATAATTACTGGAATTGATAGCATAGGCACTAAAATACTAACGACACACAAAGACATCAAAAAAGTTAACTATGAAAGACTTACTGAATTTCTAAAAAATACAAATTGGGACAAATTATATGATGAAACAGATGTTAACCGAGCCACTCAATATCTGATTGATACGATACAGTTAGGTCTAAAAAAGCATACTACCCTCAAAAAAGTAAAGAACTCTGAAGTTATCTTGAAACCATGGATGACTAAAGGTCTTTTAAGATGTTCAAAGCACAAAGACTCGTTACACTTGCAAGCTAGACAATTTCCTGATAATAACATTCTGCAAACTTCATACAAAAGATACCGCAACTTCTACTACTCCATTGTTCGTGATTTAAGGAATCAACATGACTCTGAGCAAATTAAATCTAGCAAAAATAATCCGAGAAAACTTTGGAACACTATAAATACAATCTGTAATCTAAAAACTAGTAAAACTAAATCCAACGATCTTCTTTCAATTAAACCTTCAGAATATGATTCCTTAAATCACATTAACAATTTCTTTTCAACAGTGGGTAAAGAGCTTGCACAACATACCTTAAGTCGCCTAAATACTACTGAACATCACCTAGCTGATCATACAAAACTGGATAACTCACCTGCTCACTCTTTATACCTTACGCCAACGGACCCTTTCGAAGTTAGCAAAATAATTGCAAATTTAAAATCTGCGTCCGCTCCTGGGTGTGATGGGATTACAAACGAGTTGTTGAAACGAGCCGTGACTATATTGTCACCACCATTAGCTCATATATGTAATCTCAGCATGCTTCATGGCACTGTACCCGACTGTTTCAAAAAGGCTGACATATGCCCGATACATAAATCTGGCTCTACAACAATTGTGTCCAATTACCGTCCCATCTCTCTGTTGCCTGCGTTGTCTAAAATATTGGAAAAACTGGTAAACCAGAGACTACTATCGTTCTTAGAAAATAACAACTTACTTTCTCCAAATCAGTTTGGCTTTCGAAGGAATATTTCAACAGAAGATGCGGTCGTATCACTCGTTAACCAAATTTCATCTAATTTGGACACCGGAAAAAAGTCCCTGGGGGTGTTTCTTGACTTGGCCAAGGCCTTCGACACAGTATCTTGGGTGATTCTACTCAGAAAGCTAGAATCCTTAGGAGTGCGTGGGTCTGCCTTAAATTGGTTTCGATCATACCTCACCAACAGGAAACAAAGAGTACGTCTCTCAGACCATTTTAGTGAGTATGAAACGCTATCTTTCGGCGTTCCCCAGGGAAGTGTACTCGGGCCGACACTCTTCTTGACATACGTGAATGACCTCTGCGAGGTCAAGGTCAACCAAGGTCATATTTTTACTTTTTGTGATGATACTGCGCTAATATTCCACGGAAAAGATTGGCCAGAGGTCATTAACGTAGCTCAACAAGGACTTGCCCTAATTTCAGACTGGTTGAGTAGCAACCTACTTACACTCAACACTGACAAAACTAAATTTGTGACCTTTCAATCAACCAACAAAACGTTGCCTAGAAATATAGATATAGCACTTCATTCTTGTGGAATCCATTCAAATGAAAGCTGCTCATGTCCCAAACTAGAACGAATAAGCAAGATTAAGTACCTTGGAATAACCCTAGATCACACACTCAAATTCGATTCACACATATTATCACTAAAAACCCGTCTCCGCAAAATGCTACACGTCTTCAAAAGATTAAGTTCATTAGCTGACCCTCAAACTATGCGAACCGTGTACATGGCATTGTGTCAATCAGTTCTCAGCTACTGCATCACATGTTGGGGGTCAGCCGCTAAAAAACACTTAAAAAAGGTCGAAGTAGCCCAAAGAGCAGTGCTAAAGGTTGCCTATAAGAAGCCATTCAGACACCCGACCCATGAGCTTTACCAAGAGACAAAATTTTTGACGGTTAGGCAATTATACATATTGTTCGTGATCCTTCGGTTCCATAAAACTGCCCCAGTCACAGCTCTCACTACGAAACCAACATCGCGCCGCAACACCTGGAACATCCCCGCCACCAACACACGACTAGCACAACGTGCGTACTATTACAAAGGCCCTGCTTTATACTCCAAATTCGAATGTGAACATAATCTACTTAATACTACCAGATTTGTCTGTAAAAAGAAAATCACCACCTGGCTACAAACATTAAACTACCGGGACACGGAATCATTATTACAGTTCGTATCTTGACTAGCACCAACTACCGTTTGATAACACTCAAATATACTACATCACACACACTACATCACACACACAGACATCAAACACCACCGCGTATTCTAGAGGTTATAATTAAAACGTACTGTATAATTTAAAATGTAACAAGTACTTAATTAAGATACTGTTTTATTTTCAAAATTGTTTGGGAGGTGCCAATAATGAAACCAAGTTACACATATCACTAGTGTGGCTCAGACTGACCAAGTCTTACAACACAGGCTTAGCCTAGTGTAGGATGTGGAATGCCTGCGCCACACACAGCGATTATCTTATATAGGTATCTTAGCCTGCAACATAAGTACATGATCTCTTTCTTGGCGCCTACCAGTCATAAACACACGAAAAACTGATCTTATTATGTTTTAACTATATAAATCAAAGTATTACCCTAAGGAAGAGCCTACACTCCACAATACAGGTTCATTACATCCTAGTGTGGAGTGTAGTGATCAAATTGTATTAGAACCTAAGTTTTTGACCAATAAAGTTATCTTATCTTAAGTTATCTTATCTTATATATAAAAACACGGCTAAGGTACAACAGGAATTTGTGTAGCAATCAAAACAAAACAATGTGAAATACATTATTATTATTATTATATTAAAACACCTTATATAAATTATTTCTAAAAGAACTGAGACTAATTCCGAATATGTCTAGATCTTCATCATTGTTATCTGAGGCGTTACAACTCTCAAGTTCGTTATAGGACCGACACATACGCACCATAGGGCTATTTTTAGATACATTATTTCTATAAATGTCATTAGTGTAAAATACATTGCATGAGCTGCGTCTGAGATTATATTTTGAGTTTATTTTAACAGATGCAAGCAAGATAGGGCAATCTACAGTGGAGTGTATAATCCTATGTAGATATAATAGCTCAGCGACCTGTCTCCGGACGAACAGCGGACTCAGTTTGAAGTGTGTGACGCGGTCCTCGTACTCCGGGTACCTGCGCTGCAGGCCGTGGCGGCGGCACAGCGCGGTCAGGCAGCGCCGCTGGATACGCTCCACGTTACTTGTGTGAGTTTTATAGTAGGGTGACCATACTACGGCTCCATATTCTGCGATGGGCCTAATCAAACTTTTGTAAAGGTAAAGTAGACTGCTTGGATTTTTAAAGGGTTTAGTGATTCTGAGAGTGAACCCTAAGAGTTGATGACATTTTTTAACAATATTGTCGTAATGTTGTCGGAATGAAATTTGCGAGTCAAATAAAACTCCTAGATCTCTGGCCTCCGTTTTACGAGCGAGGCTAGCTCCGTTTATGGAGTAACTGTAATTATGCTTGAGTTGTCTAGTCGCAAAGGAAAGGACAAAACATTTATTTATATTTAGGCTCATTCTATTCTCATGGCACCAATCATTTACAGCCTGAATGTCTGTCTGCAGTATGCAACAATCGTTTATATTTCTTATTGATCTATATATCTTTAAATCATCGGCGTAAAAAAGACAGTCGCTTTGAATCCGTTTTTCAAGGTCATTGATAAACAAAACAAAAATTAAAGGCCCTAAATGTGAACCTTGAGGAATCCCGGGTGTGGAGCAATAACCTTTTATGGCTACCATCTGACTGCGATTAGTAACATAAGACTCCACCCACCGCAATAAATCACCATGGATACCGTAGTGCGCGGATAATTTCTGAACTAAAATTCTGTGAGGTACTTTATCAAATGCTTTTGAAAAATCAGTATAAATAGCATCTACTTGTTGACGGTAATTGAAAGCATTACATATGTATTGTTTGTAAACAAGCAAGTTACTAACAGTGGATCGACCGGCGACGAAACCGTGCTGATTAGGAGAGATAAGCTGCTTTACATGGTTGTATAAGTGTGGTTACACCAACGATTCAAACAACTTGGCCAGACATGATAGTATGCTGATTGGGCGATAATTCTCACACTTAGATTTGTCACCTGACTTATGTATAGGGATTATGAATGCACACTTCCATCTATCAGGAAACACGCCAGAACTGAGCGACTTTTTAAATATTAAATATAGGGGTTTACTTATTTCCGTCACGCAATTCTTGACAAAGTAAGCCGGGATACCGTCGGGACCAGCCCCCTTATTTTGGTCAAGTTTTTTAATAGCTTTTACTATGTCAAGGTTTGAAATATAAATTTTTGATAGAGTAGAATGATTAAAATCCGATAAATTATCGTTATTCAAATTAGGTTCATTTTCGTAAACAGAGTTAAAATAAGCTGAGAATAATTCACAAACTTGTTGTATATTGCTAGCAGTATTCCCATTGTAGCTTACTGTTTGTGGTATCGATGAGCTGCACTTTTTACTATTTACGTAATTCCAAAATAATTTCAAATTATCCTTCAGACTATTCTCCACGTTTTCTGTGTATGATCTGTAACATTCATTGATAAGTTTTTTACATCTAGTACGTAAGAGGTCAAAAGTATCATAATCCCTAGGATTACAATATTTTTTATAAATTTTATGATATTTAAGTTTCTCCTCTAGGCACTTAATAAGCGGGAAACTGAACCACATAGGATAAGAAGACGGTTTTTGTTTAATGGTCGGTGTGTGCAATTTAATAATATTATTTAAGCGATCATAGAAACAATCAAGTGCAGAATTAACGTCCAACGCCTCGAGTAGCTCGTCCCAATCAGTGTCAGCCAAGTGTCGTCTCACTCGGTCGTAGTCACACCTACGGAAGTTATACCTGACAGCGAACGGATTAGCAGCAGGCGCGGCGCGCTCCTGCGGCGAGGGCGCGGCGACGTGCACGCACAGCGCGGGGTGGTGGCCGTCCAGCTTGCTGAGCGCCGCGCACTCTCGCACACTGATGTTACCGTGCGAGCGGCTGTACATCACCAGGTAGAGGAGACGGTTGTTTTTGTTGGGAACATGATTATATTGATACATATTGCAACTAGACAGAGTCTCCAATAGTAAAAGCGCTTTATTACCCGAAGTCCACACCGGGGACATCCGGTTTGATTCGTCGGTCCTTTCCCACCTAATATGACGAGTATTAAAATCACCTAATAGTAGCAACGGTCCCATACTGATATTGCTGTTGGTAACATCTTGAATATGTTCTAGAAACTGTTCATGAAGTGCCATTTTAGGTGGGAAATAACACAGACATATATTTAATAGACTCCTATTATCTGTTGTAGTGAGAGTGAGCCACATATCTTCGTGGTCACTCTCCCACTCGCTCCGCCTCATGATGGTGAGGTTCTTCTTGACGGCGATGGCGAGGCCCCCGCCGCCCTCCTTCTCGCGCGCGGCGGCGTGGCATCGGTCCTTGCGGAATACGTTGTAACGCTCGTCAAACAATTCTTCATTCATTACGCTCGGAATCAGATTAGTCTCAGTTAAACAAATTATGTCATAATCACAATTTAATACGTTCAAGTAGAAATCAGTCAGTTTTGTTCTAAAACGATTAACATTTTGATAATAAATTAGCAACATTGTAATAAAATTAAACGACACAGTTATAATTGCTCAAAATATAATACATTACCTAAAAATACTTTAAATTAATAATTAGTATGCTACCTAATTAGAGCTTATTTAAACAATTTTAATCCGTAATTAAAATAGCACCAGATTGTTCATTTTTACGCACAAACACTTGACCGAATTTGACCCAAACGAATGTATAGGACTTTTCCTTGGCTATTCTCCTTGCCGCCGCGTGGAGCTCCTTGCACTCGGGCGCCAGGTGCTCCGTCACGTACACGAGCTTCTTCTCGCCGGGGATGCCGAGGTGCGCCGTGTGCAGCGCCCCGGTGTTGGCCGGCGCGGCGCGGCTCGAGCTGGCGCCGGGCGGGGCGCGGCTCGAGCCGGCGCCGGGCGCGGCGGCGGCGCGCGCGGCCGCGGCTGCCTTGTTGAAGCGCCGCACCGCCGAGATAAGGTTGTCGCGGTGGCGCGGTGACGGCAGTGTCACCAGGATGTTTCGCGGTCGCCCCGAGTCCGGGTTGATCTTCGCTATGCGACGGCAGGATATTATCTCGCTGCTAGATATAGGACAGTTGGTAACTTCGCACAGGTTTTTAACTATACTTAGGACGTTTTCGTTGCGACGCTCGGTGACAGCTTGAATTTCGACATTCATGCTGCGAGAAATCTTCTCAGTAGTATCTAGCCGTTTTTGCAACGCGCGAAGCTCAGACTGCAGTCTGTTGTGTTCCGTAGATAACTCGGTAACATTTTTGTCGGCGGCGGATATTTTCGATTCTAGTGTGTCTTGTCGCTCGGTGATAAAATCAGTAGTGCACGTGAATTCATTGCGTAAGTTCGTCACCGCATTGTTAATTTCATGTCTCACAGCCGCTTTCACGTCCCTAAAGAAGTCATTACGGAAGGATTCAAACTTTTTATCCAATAGTGCACCAAACTGCGACAGCAAGATCGACTCGTGAGCTACGGCTACAGGTGTTGATAGGCTGGTAACATCGGCCGCGAGCGCACTATTGTGTATCGTCTCGCCGTCGCACGACATCAAGGTGTCATTGAGCATCGCGTTCAGTTTCCTGACGGGAGTATTTGAGTTATCTCCGCGCGGTTTCCGGCTTGTAACGTTGGAACAAGTCGGGCAATTCCACGTTTTATAATTTGTAGTATATTCGTGTATGTAGTGACGTTCATGTTAAGACATTTATAGTGATACGCGCCTTGACAAGGAGTGCATCGTAGTAGTTCCGTCGGTTCGACTGCATTCCTACAGGCGACACAGCTTTCCATGGTACAGTGTATCGATCGTATGTGATAGTAAGCAATAAACAACAAGATTTGTGAAAACACTACGTTGTTAATATGCGCCGACTCACCGTAGATAACGAGGTCACTGCAGCCCGCCGGTACATTAGCTGAATTTGTTGTGTTTACAGCGTGAATCTTCCTGGTTATTCTTCACTCAAGTAAGGTACGGGTTTATGCTTCTAATATATTTGTATTTAATCACTTCTGGATGAGATAAATACTTTTAAAATGAAAATAATTATAAACAAAATACTGAACACTGTTTATCTTTTCAAAGCGAGGGTAGGTTAAATATGTAACCATTAATCGGTATAATGAGTGTGTAAGTCTTCTTCTGTCGTCTGTGTTGTATGTGTAGGAACTTTTACAAAATAAAACTAAGTATTAATCCATAATGTTTTCAATACAATAGTTCAAAATAAAATCGAGTTAATAATTCTAATTACTTTTATTTCAGGCTAAATATGTTCTAACTTCACGCAGAAAACATTTTGGTTTATATACTATTTTTGAATAAATTGAGCATTAAGTGTATTTATTCATTGAACATTTCTTCTTAATACCACTCGATACATTACGCCGAATCTACTTAAAATTTAGTTTTCATTCCATTTATGAAATACACAAACTAAGCGGAGTGACCAAAATACAAAATGAGACGAATTTGAAAAATTATAAGAGAGAGGTGAAACGCGTACCGATCACTAATGTCCACTGATTGTGTTTACTCCAGGGAAGCAGTTCTATTATGAGTACACATCGCGCGGCAAACCTCTGCTACTAGTGGACGGATACAAGTATAACGTGAAACATACTCGACGCAACGGACGAGGCGCGAGGTGGGTGTGCAACCAGGCTTTTAAAGGATGCAAGTCTACTGCAATTACCATCGATAATCAACTATATACTTTGAATGTCCACAATCATTAGTAGTGGCTTAAAAATAACTTTAATAAACGTTTTTAGAAGCATTACCCATTATGCGACGTTGATCTCTATTTTAAGCTATACCTACCTACCTATATGGTTATGTGTAGATATAAAATATACTATTCAACCATAAGACTGACAATTTATTTACTTACATAATAAATGTTATTAAATTTATAAAATCAACTGTTTATCTCCTATTTCAGAATTCTGATAAGTATTATGCATTTTAAAATTTGTTATAACTTGTGTTGAGTCTGGTCGTTTCTATGTATAATAAGTATGTATTTACGATTGAAAAGTATATAGATACATAAATTCTTTATTAAAACACCACATACATAAAAAACAATACAAAAAACATAGAAAATAAAATTTGCGTTTTAATGGGCGGCCTTATCGCTAAGAGCGATCTCTTCCAGGCAAATAATCTGGCAGGGATAAATTCTTCAAAATAAGTGAGTAGGGCGAGGTGCTTAAGATATGAAATGAAAAAAAGATCAAAAAGTTTGTATATATATATTTTATCCGGCATATAGTCCCCATGATAAAAAGCGTAAACTCGCGTAAACTAGGTCGCGGGTTCGATTCCCGCGTGACACAAGTATTTATGTACTTTAAAATTTATAATTACTTGTGTTGAGTCTGGCGTTTGTATGTATAATAAGTATGTATTTACAAAAGAAAAGTATATAAGTATTATATCCGTTATCTAGTACCCACGACACAAGCGTTTGCTTAGTGTGGGGCTAGATGGCGCTGTGTGATATGTCCTGAAATATTTATTATTATTATTATTTTAAACTTAATATGGGGGCTAGATGGCGCTGGTGATATGTCCTGAAATATTTATCTTATTTAGATTAAAAACCTTGCTTGTGTTGACTGTAACGCCTTTCGGGAGAAGATTCTTCATCTCAACATGCACGTATCTGTTTGTAACTAGGTAAGTATCTAGTTTAAGTGATTCTTGAAACATACAATTTCATTGTCTCTATGTTCAATTGAATACAGAATAATGAAAATCGAATTTTCAGGTATTTTTTATTTAATATTAGCTAATCAGAAAGTTGTAATATATAATTAATTATTAAATATGATGTCTTTTGTATATTTTAGCTGTATTGTCGGCGAGAGTGGGATTTGCAATCAGTCAGAGAGGCAGAGACGTCTTGATTGTCAACGACTTCCGGTTTAACTTGAAGAATGACTACGGGATGAAGAAGAGCTGGATTTGTACACAAATTCGGAAGGGATGCAAAGTATCAGCTTCCACATTTGATATGGAGTTAACTCGCATCTCCGGGGTTCATAATCATAGTCCCCCTGCGTATACTGCCATGTTATGATCTCTCCGATCTAGACAACTCACATAGCTTTTGTGGCATTAAGTCATCAATTCTAGCTCGATGCATTTAGTTTAACTAATGCATGTATGAAAATACGTTTGAGAGACTTTAAGTAGTGTATAGTTTAGACATTTTATAAATAAATTTCTATAATCGTGCCTTATTGTCTTACTATTTACAATATCATCATCATCAGTTCAACAAAACTCACTAAAAAATTAAACTTAAGACAGGGATTATTAGTGCAAAAGGTAGGCTCTAGCGCTGATAATCCCTATCTTGTGCTGTTCTCGCCCCGATCATATTATTATGTGTTTGATGTCAGAGGTTTCCTTCTGACTTTCCTCAACATGATCACCCTGAGTGATAAGGTCGCATAACTGTAGTTTAGTAAAGAGTTAATGACTACTAAAATGTATCTTCTTCAAATGTACACGTTTCGCGGTATTTATAATTGTATACAAATTAACTTGCTACTTATTATTTATCGTTATGTATACTAAAATATCGTTTCCAGATTATATCCTGTTGCCGTGTACGCGCAGGGCAGCGGCGTCTCAAACATCATGGATATGTTTATAATTTAATCAACGAAAATCACCTCCGGTCCTATTGGCACTGCATCAAAACTAACTTGCGATGTAAAGCCGCCATTTTCATTTTTAAAGAAAATATCTTCAAACATATAGGACGTCATAATCACATTGACACACGTTGTGATGCTAAGTTGTGTTCAAAAACACAAATAAAGTAAAAATCTGTTTAATTTTAAGGCAAGTATGTTGTAATTTATTATGTATATTTATTAAATTTAGGCTTTATGGTGTAAATATAAAAGGATATAAGAAATTTATTCTTTTAAACTCTTAAAATTAAAATATATATATATATCTTTTTAATTTCAGTACATGATATAGTTATGGAGCATGAAAGCGCCAGTGTCTGGTACTGCGGGCACAAGTACGGGCGCCTCAAGCAGGAGGGGGTTCGAGTGTGGTGGAACTGCACCAGGAAAACTTGCTGCAAGTGTAAATGTTCCATCGTCACCTACTTAGATAAAGTGGTCATTACTAAGTTTCAACATTCTCACGATGATGAACACAACCATCCTTACTAAACTAGCCGATAGAATACATAGCTACTCTTAGAAAAATTGATAAAGTTGAATTAAAATCCACAAAAATAAAGTTTCAGAGTGAGTAAGACAGCCTTTATTTGAACGTTTTAAATATATGTTATAAATTACATAAGTGTTATAAGTTACATATTATTATGTCAATATTAGTTAGTTATTTTCGTAAATAAAGGTATTAATAAGTGACGAGAGGCAGAATGGTGCTGTGGAGGTACAGGTTTTACCGACTTCTCAGCTCAGATAAGATCTTTCGCTGAAGTGGTAAAACCTGTACCTCCACAGCACCATTCTGCCTCTCGTCACTCCTTTGTGTTCAAAGATCTAGCCACATGCGAATATGTATTCCTAAGGGAAGAAATACTCCGTGGCGCACTTCAACCGGCCTACACTGGCCCATACATAATTACTTCGACGAGGAGGCAAAACTTACAAAATACTGGTAAGGAACTCAGAGCAGACGGTATCCATAGACCGCCTCAAGCCGGCCTACATATTGTCTGACACCACTCCTACCCCAACTCCTACTCCTACTCTAACTCACACTCCTCCAACACCAACCCAGGATACCGCTCCTTCACTTCCTGTTCGGACCACTCGCCCCGGACGGCGCGTACGGTTCCCGGATTTTTATCGCCCTTAGCCGGTCTCTGGAGGGGAATGATGTAGGTAACTCCACATTTATTTATCGCTATGTAATATATTTTACTATTATAATATATTTTATTCTTAACATTTTCATTATAAAATATTTATTTCTATATTTATTTACATAGTATATTGACACTCCACATTCATTACTCACTTACATTCCACAAACATTCATACATCCCACTAAACCTTATAAATATTATTTACACAAGCATAGCCGCGAGTAAACTCTTGTATTGCAATCGCTATTGTTCGCTCGTGGCTTTGTCGCGGAGATACCGAGCGCGAAACCGGTTTCGACGACGGCCCGCGCCCGGCCACCAGTGCAGTGCCTCACTGATTTTTACGAAGCACGCACGCGCTGCCTTAACATTCAAATTCTGTATCGTTCTCTCTCGCCATTTTATATTTGTGTTTTCGTTGTTATTGTTTTTAATGTGGACAAATAATAGACTTTGGATTTATGGAATTTGGTGTTTACTTTCTTCATACACCGTCACCCACTAAATCCTATAGTACATAAGCTAGGTTGTAATTGAGTGGAAGCACTCCACCCACGAAATGCATTCCGCTAAATAAATCAATATTATCTTAATAATAACTTTTCTTCTAATTACATACTTACTATTTTATGTAATTACAAATGTTTGTTCATGATTACGTTCTAGTAAAATAACAATGTTTCAAATAACAAAAAAATCGTTTTAAATAATAATAAAAACAGTTTTTCAATCTGTTTACTCGTAGTTTTTTAAGTTTGGTAATTTAGTAAAAGATGAATTGTGGACAGGTTACGTCCAGTTGACATTTTGTTCAATACGGTAACAAAAACTCACCATGTCATTTGTAGCGACATCGTTTTAGAAAAAATCTGATATATGTCTATTTGTATAGAGCAGTCGTCTAACAATGATAATGTTAACTTTCCAGTTTGCTTCATAAAGAACTGCCGAGGTGGAATCAGCGTGATGGTGAACGGGTACAAGTTCAAGAAGCAGTCTGGCTACCGAGAGAAATCTTACTGGTACTGTGTCAAGAGAGAGAAGATGTGTAACGCCAAGCTGACCTTGAAAAACTATGCTATGTATAACTCGTACCTAGTTCATAATCATTAATATAGCTTGCCAAAAACAGCGCTTTACGTATACGTCGCCACGATACAGCTTGCTTCATACATTATACATATAAGGTCAGGTCGCCTTTACTTGAAATAATTTAAAATAAATTAATAAGATATTTTTGTTTTATACACAGAGTTTTTTATAGGTTGTGGTAGCTGTCAATGTCAAAGCTTACACGTATGTATCGTATACTAACAAAATTGAAAGTTGTAACCGTTCCAATGAAGCTGGCGGAGGTATGCACATGCGATTATCAATATACATAAAGCAATTGTCGATGCAGTCAGTCTATGAAAGAGTTAATCACTCACAAACTATAAAAAACATAGATTTAGAAATATAAAACCTAACAATTTATTCTATAAAAGGAAAGTTAAATTTATTAAAATAATAAGAAACAATATTTACACATATTAACACTAATAGAACTAAAAAAGAGTATTTACATCTAAAGTAAATTTAAACAATCTACATGTGGTATGGAGCCAAGAACGCTGGCTGCATTCCCACGCTGGATATTTAGAAATATTGTATATTAAACATAGATTTACAAATATTTATATAATGTATCTAAGTGTGTATTATGTTCAAACAGAATATTTTATTTTATTTTAAATTAATTACGTACAGATGAATCTCAATTGTAATGTGACTTTTGGTATACGTTATCTTGTAGGGGTTTATTTTTTTGTAGACATACGACATTACGATTAATACCTATATATTTGATGTTTTGTAATAAAAAAATATATTCGGCGTTACTGTGTAAAATTATTGTATTGTTTGTTAAATAGTATCTAGTAATGTCATTGTTGGCTGTAAGTATTTGTGGTTCAGAATTATTTATTAAATAGATTATTCCAGTTATGATTTACATTACTTAAATTATTGTCGTTTTGAAGCGAACCAATCCATACGCTTTTTGAAATATTTTTCTAGAGATGAGTAATTATTTTTTTTGCTGAGACCATTCATGTTCAGTTTATGTCAATGTCACAGCTGTACAACAAGTGTCTGTTAAATACCTCGTTGTCGGCGCTTGTTATTTCAGAATGTTGTATCGAGGCCCACTTTGAAAGGAATCGTTCGGGGAACTTAGTGATGTACATAGGAGACTATAGATACAACAAGCGGAGTGACAGTAAGGGGTGCAAGTTGAAGTGGGTGTGTGTGAAGAAAGAGACATGTCGCGCCACCGCCGTCACTATCAACGAAACCATTGTGAAGATGACTCATCAACATAATCATTAAAGCAAATGATATGAGTAATGTATTATCTGACAAGTAGGTAAATACATCTATCGTTACAGAGCTTTGGCGTGTTTGTATTATATAAGTACTCTAGTACACTATGTTAAGCTTACAGACAGTGCTTCAAACCATATACATTAAATTTTGTAATTACTATACATATTAACGACCAGAGCGTAATTTCGTGCAAACCTAAAACCTAATGATAAATTATAAGTGTTAACCCGAATTATGTTTTAGCTAATAAATTAAATTATTTATATTTGTTTCAAGACTGATTTATTTATAAACATGACTTTTGGTGCTCAATCTCCAAGTACTTTATTAAGATAACACACGCTTTAAAATTTATAGAGTTTTCTTGAAAATGCATGAAAAAACTGAGACTTCTTCTTAAACGTTGTCATCATTGCTGGACGTTATGTCTATGTTATGTGTATGATGTTTAAAGCGCCTCGATGTTCTATCTTGGCGATCTATGAGACTCCACCAGGTTGGACCAGCGCAACCACTAACACTCTGTATATTTCAGATCTGGCCATGACGGAGATGAAGCCGAAGTTCATCAACTCCCTGCGAGGTTTCCCCGCGGTGGAGCTGGGCGGCTACCGGTACAACAAGAGGATCGAGCGCCCTGGGCCCAAGGAGTACTGGAGGTGTTCCAAGCGACGGGACAAGAGATGCAACGCCTCCATTGTCACACTCGGAGACGAGGTCATCGAGATCAAGAGTTGCCACAACCATTAGATGCATCTACGAGTATATTGTCATCAGCTCGTAATCAATTATAGTATTTGTTAAGCCCGTCGTCAAGCTATGTCGATTGGGTGGGGTGTGGGTGATGTACGTTTCGAAATTCTAAATCGAATTGGCTACGGTCATTCGACATGAAAAATAAATAATCGCTGATAGTAATTGGCCTCACGTCACATACTCTGCAATGGGTTGATTATAAGTTATTGATGATATAAGATCTCCTCGTATCTTCGGCTCGTCCTGGGATTACTATTTTAGCCAGATATTAGATGTACGATTCAGAATGTCATCAATTCACCGCATTTGTGGGTGACCTATGTTTCTTTACTTACTAATTTAAAATTGAATTCTGAATGTATGCGTGGATGTACCTAATTATTATTAATGTACCTACAATGTATGTAGTTACAAAAATCACATGAATACCCTGACCTTGTGGTAGTCTTTGTTTGTTGTAGTAGTTATGTATGTACTACGTAAGGCTCAGGTCAGAGTTTTCTCCTAATTGTACGATATATTTTATTAGGTTATAGGTTTGTAAGTTAATATTTTTTTTAAATATAAGATTAAATAAAATAAAATTATTTATCTTATCGACATCATTATATTTCATACCATTTTAAGTGAAATTTAATATTTTGATCACAATGAAGCAAGCCATCTTCATATTTTTTTTTAATAAAATATATGATACAGTATTGAGGCTTGCAATATATTTTAGCTTTAGTGTCTTACTTAAAATAACATTTAGAAAAATATTGTTTAATGCGTGTGGTTGAAAAAAGAAACGAAGTAAACATATAAATAAATTTATTTGGAAACGTTTCTTTGAAAAAAGATATATTAAACAGAGCTTGTATCTAACCCCGAAATAATGGAGACATTACTTTGCGACACACTTTAGCAACAATTGTAAAATTTGGAACAAATTAAGTTTTTTTATCATGTTAATAATATTGAGTAACTATAAATAAAAAAAAAATATGAATAGATATCAATACACAATCACATAATATTTTCCATTACTGTGTAAAATGAATGTTACATTATTTTATTTGTATCGATATCAATAAGTGACGTATTATAGTTGTAAGCAACTAAAATGTCTACACTGCACGAAAATGTACCTAATTATAGATAGGTACTTCTGCTATTATAATTCTACTTGGATTATCAAAAATTTGTTTTAAATTCGTACAGAAAAACGTAAACTGCACTGAACCGACTACTATGCCATTTATTATTAGAGAAAAAAATGCATTCTAATTGTGCCAAAACTTTTCTTTGTTTAAAACAAATAAAAATAAAGGTTTCTTAAATGTAAAAGTAATCCAATTGTAATTTTTAGATGCAGTAATGATTTTAACGAAACGCGGCAGCAAACAGCTTATTCTAGACGGGTACAGGTATATACGGAACAAGCACTGGGGCAGCAGCGTGCACTGGGTCTGCAACAAGAAGAAACAAGATGGCTGCAAGGTCACTGTCCTCACGCACAAAGATGGCGTCCTCAAAATATCCGGGAGGCATAATCATGGCATTTAACTGCGCTAATAGTCTTGTACCGTACAAGGTTAAATTATATTCGTTAAAAGATAGAAAGTGGTACTGTAAGATTCTTATTTGCATTGTTTTTATCTATTATTTAAATAATTATTAAGTGCTCACAGATTTAAAAAACTAAGAAATGTGAAAAAAGGCGCTTTTTGTTGGTTACTGTTGGATAATTGTTACTGTATACGTTATTATTAATAATAAACACGTGGTGTTCACAATACTGTCGTATTTAATTTAGTTATATGTAGATATGTTACTGTGCAAAATAGATACATTACCTACACGGGATTGTGTTGCGGGTAAAGAAATACCAGCGCCGTTAAAATTAATTGCAACAAGTAAAAGATCAAAGTATAATTGTACTAATATTACCTATTGCTCAAATATCTTCTCCCATTTCCATTCAGTCCCAGCTACATTCAGTAAATTACATTAATTCTGACCTGGTTTTCCATTTCAGCTTTTTTCAGCACGGCAGTTAATGGCAAACCTTGTTTGGAAATAAACGGCTACAAGTTTAGAATCCACCAGTATGAGGGCATGAAGACGAGGTGGCGCTGCGTGAAGAAAACCTCAGGGTGTGCCGCCTTCGTGACCACCATTGATAATATCATCATCAGGAGCAGAGACGACCATAACCACGGCTGAGAATTTTTTAGTACATTTTGGTAAACTATAATATTGTGACATAACAGAATTACTTTTAGTAATTAATATACCTACACGTTAATGTATGTAGGTATACTGTATTCATTCTTTAACACTAATTCGATTGATTATTTTGTATGATGTTATCTGAATAATTTCCTTAAGAGACCAGGAAATAAATAAAATACTTAATAGAAATTGGAGTCTGAAGTGATTTTATAATATAATTATGTACTAGTTTCATACTTAAGGTACCTACAAGAAAATACATATTTATGAAATTAGGAAAAAAACATAATTCATAAGACTATTGATCGCATACGCATCTGTATGTAAAATAACTAATATTTATACTTATGTAACCTTTTCATCGTATACATAGAAGTCATGACTAGCTACTAGTATATAGGGCTTTATTTAGTTAGATAAGACAGAAAAATGTACAATTATAGTGATTAAATAGATATTGTGATTTAATTAAAGTATTCATGTTTAGTTAACTTCCTTCATAACTTATATGAGTCATGTAGTGACGATCTTTTCAATAGCATAAAGATGAAAATAGTGACTTCCTATGTTATGATGATGATTACATATATTATATTATATACACATATAACATACTTTCAGAATACTTAAACCAAGACGTGCTGTACGAGAAGAACCGGCGCGGGAACATCGTGCTGATCTTCCGAGGGTGTCGCTTCAACAGGAGCCACGGCCACGTGGACGGCAAGCTGTACTGGCGCTGCGTGCGGCGGAACCAGGGCTGCCGGGGGAACGTCACCACCGTGGGCCGCAGCGTGGTCTCCTACACCGACCACACCAACAAATGCACACTCAACTTTCACGATATCGCCAAAACTAAATGGCTGGTGCAGGAACTTCACGACGTAAAATAGAAGTTCGTGGACTGAGCGGCTGGCCCGGAACAATCGTATACATAAGTTCAGACTTCAGAAAGTCAGTATTTATCTAGTGCCACGCTGTCAAGTTTTTTTAGTATATTAGTAGATCTATAATCATAATTTAATCAAGTAATTATAAATATGAACTAAAATGTGATGATTCGGGCGTCATAATACAAATGCTACATTTTTGGAATGTAAGAGAAGCAAAAGATTTAAAAAATAGTAAATGATATTGCAATGATCAGTAGGGCAGTTTTGGTAAATGATTATAAATATTGTTTGTACGAAAGGCTTACACGTATTACTAGTCAGGTTTGAATACAACTGAATATTCATTTTAATATTTTTTTGTTATATTATTTTTATTTAATATATATTATAATATATTTGTTTGCAAGAATCTGTTTTGTTCTGTATTTGTTTATATTCAATACATGTATTTACAATACATTTATTAGATTTTTAAATGTTATTTTCTCCGTATTGTAACCTATACTTAATCCATTAAAATAAAATATTGTCGTAGTCACTAACTCTTATTTATAGAATTTAAATGTGTTTAAACGTGAAAATTCGTTTTTCTTTTGCCATCTCTGTACTAAACACATTGTTAATTTTACTCAGTTATAAAAACGTTGAAAAATAATTAGTAAGTATTTGGTGACAACATTAAATGTAAAAAATAATCATGACATTCTAGTATATTCATCTAGATCAAATCGTCAAGCACAAAACTAAAGCTTAATTGATTTCAGCATTCGTGACGTCACTGCTCCGAGCTCGGTTTTACAACGAGACGACGAACATTTACATCGGAGGGCACAAGTTCTTCCGGCATTCGAGGTCGCTGGTCGGCAATAGGATCCGGTGGACTTGCGCCAAGAAACACAAGCACAAGTGTAAGGCGTCGGCGGTCACCATAGATGGCATCATTGTCAACACCACAGGACAACACTCACATGCATAGAATGCATGCAGACGTACACAATCCAGGACCACGGACTATAGAAAACTAGGTGCAGTGCGACGTTTTGGAAAAACGGATATTTATAGGTTTTTTGTTCTTTGTTTTCCGGTATCAGCTTTTATATGAACTGACTAGAATTTATGAATTGAAAGAACTTTTGGGAAAGTTTTTTATTCATCTGTGTGACGACGCAATCGCAATTTATAATCATTTCACTGTCGATTCGAAACTTAATCGATTGAATGTCAAACATATATTATAATTATTTGTACGATACTTTGCGAGTTGTCATGTGATTCAAGAGTTGTTCGTGGCTGTGATGGTCAAACACAAACATGAGTTACGAGTATATTATTGGTTCTTCGTAACCAATTGTTGAAACTACTTCATGTTGGAATTTCAGATCGCACACTAGGTGTCAGAGTTTATACCCGCCATACTGGATTAAAGAACGAAATATAAGATGTGTTACGAATACTTAAATATTGAATCCCTCTGTCTTTACGATATTGTTAAGTAACGTAACGTTGGTGTCTTCAGCATTTTTTTTGGGCGTGTTGTATTATACACACATTTAAAGAAAAGCATTTGTACAGAAAATTATCTTAATATCATATAGATATTAAATAAATTTTAACAAGTTCTACTGGTGTTATACTATACTCTAAAAGAGACAATTTTAAATATGTAATTTTAAAATAAAAAGTTTTAGTAGTAAGGACTGTAGGTAACGTTGACATTCAAAATGAGTGAGTTGGTTATTTACGAAAATATTAATATTGTTTTGGTGGTGATTCAGATATTTATATTTGTTTATTTTTTAGCAAACCATGCGTTTTTTGGTTATAAAATAATTACTGTAATATATTAACCATGTTATTTTTAACTTAACTGCCTTTTGTTGTGTTAATTATGGTGTATTGATTTTAATTTAATACGTGTTTTAAAATCTTGTCGACATTCCATGGCTCCACTAAGCCGAGTTAATATTTTAAAATATTCCTTTATATTTAATTTATTAGAGTTTATACCAAAGGAATGATAATATGTTATCGATAAATATTTACTAGCGAGTAAGCATAACATTTTTAAAAATAAGTATTTGGATGGACTGTTAGTATTTATGTAATGTGATAAACCTTTCGGAACATTATATATTTTATCATTTCTTATCTTAAAATCATATATAATATGTAATACAAATGGCGTAGAAAAGATTCGGATATAAAGTGTGATCAAAAATTTTAAATACCATGAGTATATTGAAGCATATTATTATACTAATATATTTTCTATTATAATTATAGTAAGAGCATTATTAGTATTTTTTCTGATTGTAATAAAGTTGTCTTTTATTATTAAATTTCGTGTTAAAATTAATTGTAGATAAACTAACATTAACACATTTTTTAGTGCATAAGATAAATATATTATTTACTTTTTCTAAGCCAGAATTAATTTTGAAACCAGATCCCTAAGGGTAGTAGTTTCACCTACATGTGTCATTGTGAGAGTTCTCCAGGAAACATGAGATGGCGCTGTGTTAAACAAAACTATAAAATGAAAACTGCCATTGTTACAGTTGATGGTATCATTATAAAAATGAAGGACACTCACAACCACTGTTCAATTAAATCAAATATAGTTTTTGGTCTGGAAGCAACTTAGTAAATTTCAGTTTACCTTTGATAAATCCGAGTCGAATATCAGTGAAACTAAATCGGTATATTTTCCCTAGGTGCTGCATTATCCAAGCCAGAGTTTTACCTGATAATGTCACAAAGAGGCAGGTTCTTGGTTCTGAGGAACGGCTTCAAATATGACGAGAAGAGAAAAAACAAGAATGGTTCAACAGTTTGGAGATGCGTCAATAGAAAAGTGTGTCGAGCGTCTCTGATTACGTCTACAGACAACTTGATAGTGAAGGAATGTAAACATAGATGTCAACCAGATGTGCTCTTAGACGTATCCAGTACAGAAGAAGCGTGTAGAGACGATATAGATACTTGTAGTAAAGTCGCAGGGAGTAAGGATGTCATTACAGATACCGGGAGTAAAGAAGATGAATTAATAGCCGATACATTGTTATAGTGCATAGTTGTCTATACAAGAGAATATAATGTTGGTAGGTTGTAAAATAGTTACAGTATGTTATTTTTTAATAGTTTAATTAAATGAAAATAAACGAATGTAGTGTTTTGCTATTACACCTGTTTTAACATTAACTTACTTAATTACTGCGAGTAAGTAAATAAATAGAGATGATATGTTATGTTGTGAACAGACTAGATGTAACTGTCAACAGGCAAACAACATATTCCACCGACTCTAAGTAACCTATTGAGAACATTATAAAACATCTAAAAACCTTCTTATTGCAGGTACATACCGACCTACCTTCCGTAAGCCCTCCTGCGCACATACCACACCGCAAAAATACAAATGCAGCACTATAGTTTTAAACACCATGTCCAACATCCGTAAAGATTACTATCAATATAGCAAGAAAATAGACCGCAATAATTTTATACTGAATATCCTATTACCTAAACCAGTGAAAATAAACTTTCTAAAAACCAGGAAAACTTCGGCCACAGATTTTTCTATCAAGAGCGAATATTTTGTTCCACATTTTAAGACTGGAAAGCTTATCACTTAGCTTAGCTTTAAGTTTGTCAAGAAACCTTCTTCTAAATTTTGAATATTTAACAATTAAATGTTGTCTTGGTGCTGAGAAGGAATGTTTATTTGCTTGTCTTATATACAATTTTCCAGGTTTTTTGAAGCGCGCAAGTAGAAGAAGCTGCGTGCTATTTTATTAATGTGCTAATCATTTATTTCAGTAATATGGGTGAAGAATTCGAGCGGGAAACAAGTAGCTTTAATTGATGGTTATTCGTTTTATAATAACAGTTATACTCCGAATGTGTGTCGGTTGGTATGTACCCGACATAATGTGTGCAGAGCAAGAGTCGTGCTCGACCAGGACGGCGTGGTGAAGTCTGCGCAATTGCAGCACACACATCAACCTGCCAAATACACAATAGTTAAAGGAGTTTATATAAGAATATGAATTAATTCAACTTTCTTGCTGGTAAAAAATATAAGAAAAAGTTTGTTTTCTGCCAATGACACAGAACACATGATTTTTCTTATGTTTTACGAATAAATGTTATAATCTACTTTCACGATACTACTACAATTATAAAATACTTAAAGGAAACAGAGTTATTTTATTACTATTTAAAATCAAATTTGGCTATTGGTTCCGGATTGTGTTAATTTTCATAACAATACCATTACGTAAATGCGTTTGTTGGTTTCCCTATCACGCCAGTACAGTACCACGGCTTATAGTGATTTTATATGGGGCTAGTATAGAGACTCCAAGGTAACATATGCTCTTTATCGCGTAATCACGTGAGTGTCATTGATGACTATCATAAATATGACATGACATATCACAAACAATACTCACAAGGTGTTACTGTTATTTTCAGTACAGTGGGTTAAGAATCACGCAGGAAGACTAATAGCTATTTTAAACGGATACACATTTAATAATAACTCTAGCAGTCAGAAGACGATGCGACTTAAATGTACCAGAAATAATATATGTAATGCAACTATATCTATGAAAAAAGATGGAGAAATTATATGGGCTCGTCTAAATCACAATCATAAACCCTTACCATACAAAATTATCAATGGAGTTTTCTTCAAAAACTAACCGAAGTTTTTATATAATTATAATTGTATAGGTATACATGAATTGTACCAATGTATAGGTATAATTGTGTTTTTGTAAATAAAGTATCGAACGTATGAGGTTGTGTTGAAATTGTGCATAGTTTTGTTAAATCCATTATTTTAAGGCTGTGCTCGTAACAACTTACCAGAAACAACACCTTTACAGGCGCAAGTTTGGATCAGTTACTAATGTATACTGGTGGAATAGAAGCGAAGCACAGCGTTAAAAACCGTTTCTCATTCTGTCATTTTGTAAAAATATATAAAAAAAAACTGGATCCCATTTCCCGCAGTCTGAAATGGACTGTCAAAATAGCCTGAACACATTGTAAGGGAAGTTTTTTTTTCAGTGCAATGGGTTACGAATGAAAAAGGAAAGAGGCTGGCTCTCCTTAATGGGTACACTTTTTACGACCACAGCCACAACAACAAGACAATGCGGCTCCTGTGCACGGCGCATCCGAAGTGCAAAGCTAGGTTCTCAGTGCATGCAGACGGACTCGTCGCCAAGGCACACATACATCATAACCACAAAGCTCGTAATCTTAAAATCTTTCGCGGGGTTTGTTATAAGTTTTGACCCCCTGAAACAATTAAAACGTTGAATGTTTGCCAAATTGATATTTTGTGTTTGTAACTTAGTTTGTACAGGACAAAATTCGGCATGTTACAAAAAAATGAAAGAGACATGTCCATCTCTTTTTTTTTTTATAAAATAACTTAAATGCAGCCCTAAGTTACCTAAACGACTGCACTTGTAATAAATAAATAAGATAAAATATTTACTAAAGTGAGTTCAATATGTATGAGACTTATTAATTGTAATACTAATATGTATTTAAATGAGCTCCGCCACATATTCTTTGTAAACTTTATAGATGCAACATTTGTTTATAGTGCGATGGTATACAAACCCAAGAGGAAAGAAGCTGGCTCTTGTGAATGGACATACCTTCTATATCCGGAGCAACGGGATTGACGTGATGAGGTTAACGTGCACTCGCTACCCGAAGTGTAAAGCTCGCTTTATGATCAGATCTGATGGACTCATGAGAAACGCCAATCTGAATCATACCCATGAAGGTCCGCAGTATAGACTTAACAACGGTGTTTATTATAAACTTTGAAATCAGTATGTACGTTTATGTTCGCATTACATTTCCTCTAAATATCAAGATGTTATTACATACTGATAAAAAAAATGTCCCAACAAAATTTTCAAATTAAATAAACGCTTATGTTTTTGAGTTTACTTTATTTTTTCGCCTTGAGTTTTTACAAGTTTTACAAAATAATTTCCACCAATAGTATAAGTAGCACCGTTTCATATCGATCCTGCATGTACATATGTATATGTGATCCATACGGTTTGCACCACTTCTGTGATCCAGTAATTTGTATAACCTTAACTTTTGAAACCTCAATCTAAACGTTGGAAGTATCAACTTAAAAGAAGTGCAAATCTAACATTTATTTATATATATATATAAATAAATGTAAATCTTCCTTAAAGCATTACAGTATTTTTATTGACTAATCTCTAATTCACAGTGCAATGGCTCGTTAATTCAAGAGGGAAAGTTCTGGCATTTTTGAACAATTACACTTTTTACAAACAGAAGAGTAGTACTGCGACGATCGCGTACTTCACTTGCACCAAACATCCGAAGTGTAAGGCGCGCATTACTATTAAATATGACGAAGTCGTGACAAAGGCATCATTGAAACATAACCACGAACCTCCGTCGTGTCGTGTCATTAACGGTGTTTATTATAAAGTCTAGCGATTGCATTAAATACAATTAAATTTATTAATTTTCTGCCTGTTTCGTTTCATTTAACCCTCAACTAAATGAAGTGTGCTATATTCTTTTACTAGCGTCAACTTCTTTCTGGAAACAGGATCTTTTATAATTGGACCACCAAGATACAGGCTAACGCCTAGTTTGGGGTCTACAGTTAACACTATTATTGTATTGTAAGTTAAACAAAATATAAATATTGTAATGTGTAGGTTAAGTTTTCAAATGGCAAATACACATATTTTTACTTTTACTTTGCTTATAGGTTTGACATGGCTTTGTATCAGTCTATTTATATGTCAGTCTGAGACAACTTTAGCTCCCAAATGGATAGACTAATTTTGATTAATATTTTACAGTGCAATGGGTTATCAGCGCAAGAGGGAAAAAATTGGCTATTATGCGCGGATACACATTTTATAACGATAGTAATGGTCCTAACGTAATATATCTACGTTGCACAACACATTCAAAGTGTAAAGCTCGCTTCAGCATAAAGTCCGACGGAACGATGAAGATAACCAACTTGCAGCACACTCACGACCCGCCGAACTTCAGAATTTTTAATGGAGTATTACATAAATTTTAAATATAATTAAACAGTTTGATAAAATGAAGGACCTTTTCATCTTTTTTATTTTTAGCTGTTACTTTTACCCTTTCTTACTGTGTAGACTCTTTACTCCCCATTCATAGGTGGGTAAAAAGATTATGAGATTATGTCATTGTCACTCAACAAAAATGAGGTGTGTCATAAGTTAAACTCGTCTGTGTAACTGTTTATGTATGTATGAGATAATATTAGCTCCCAAATGGATAGACTAATTTTGATAAATATCTTACAGTGCAATGGGTTACCAGCGCAAGAGGGAAAAAATTGGCTATTATGCGCGGATACACATTTTATAACGAAAGTAATAGTCCTAACGTAATGTATCTACGTTGCACAACACATAGAAAATGTAAATCACGCTTCAGCATAAAGTCCGACGGAACGATGAAGATAACCAACTTGCAGCACACTCACGACCCGCCGAATTATAGAATTGGTGATGGAATATACTACAAAATTTAAATAAAACTAAATAGTTAAAAAAAAAACCTATTTATCGTTTTATTTTTTCTGGTTTTGTTATCTTTTCTCATTTGTATGATCTTCTATGTAGATTTATATATTTGATATTGTATTGCTAAAATGTTTGATTAGTACATTAGTGAAAGATTAATGGTTTCATGTGTAAATGTGACTGAGCCGTTGATTACTTGTTGTACCAAAAGTGTTATTTAACTTATTTCTTCCTGTTTGTTACTTGCAGTACTATGGGTGCACAACAGACAAGGAAAAATGCTTGCCTTAGTGAATGGCTTCTCGTTTTACAAGAACAGCAGCGATAGCGCGAGCAATGTGCGGTGGAGGTGCACCAGGAGCCCCAATTGTAACGCGAGGTTTCTACTGTCGAGAGAGGGGCTCATAGTGAAGGCTATGATGTCTCATTGCCACGGACCTCCGCGGTACAAGATTATTGGTGGGATCTATTTCAAAATCTAGCAGCTATCTCCTAGTAAGTAGTAAGCCCGCCTTTGGGACAAACAAACTTTATGTAAGTAGTAATATCACCGCTAAGACGTGATTTTCGTACAAATACTTACTTGTAGTTTGTATATCAAGATAGTAAATAAAGATTCATAAAATGTATGAGTAAACTATATATACGAATATTTTGTGTTATACATATTAATGTAGCTGTTGGCGATGAGCGCTTCTGTCGGAACAAGTTGTTCAACGATCTCTTGCGTGATAGCTAACTTTTATTTGTGAATGTTAATGTGTATTTATTTATAAAGCAATTTCTTATTGCAATATATTTTTTTAAATTACATTTCATTATTATTTTTACTAATGAACATTGCGCACATATAGGCCTTAGGACTATACAACATAATTGAATAATACGGCATGCACACACAAAGTAAAGAATGAACACATTATCTTTCAGCGACATTTTTCACGAACAGCAAAGGCAATCCTATAGCGATAGTGAAAAAGTTCTGTTTCTACCGATCCAAGTGTACAAAGTCGAGTCAGACCTGGGTCTGCAGTCGGAAGACGGCCACAGGCTGCAAGGCGAGCTTCGTCATATCTGGGGACGGCTCCGTGGCGGTGCACAAAGCACTGCAACACACGCACGCGCCACCCAAGTACGACATCGTTGACGGAGTGTTTCACTCCTATTATAGCAAATATAAGAAACAGTCGCAACTGTAAACCACGTCCTTGCAGACCAAGATTCCTAAAGTACACTGTTCTTGTGATAAGATATGGGTTCTAATAAAACCTGCAATAATTGACTTTTATGAGTAATCATTTTCCAGTGACATTAGTGATTATCGAAGATATAATCATGTTGCGCAGTGACGAATATTGCAGTGACAAGGATACTCAAAACTTATGTGTCAGAATCACTCTAAGTAATATTAAATAGATAATAAAATCAGTGAGTACATTATTTTTTGCGTGTTTGATTTTTTGCTATCAACCTATCATCCGATTTAGATGAAATATGGCGCGGAGAAAGATTAGATGCTGTCGAGACCTTACACCGTAAATTTTTATACTAATATTAATGTACTGTTGTTTATTTCCAGTTTCATTTGTAAGAACGATGAAAGGAAAAAGAATTGCAATGATCAACAACTATACGTATTACTTCCAACTGAGGACGAAGTCCACTCTGCATTGGAAGTGCACTACGTACCCTCGCTGCAAGGCGCGACTCAAAACGTCTCTAGTGGGACAAATCTTGGATGCAAATATCCAGCACTGCCACGAGTATCCATCGCATACTGTACGAGATGGAGTCATCTTTAGGATTTAAGAACTAGCAGTTACGGCAGCATATACATAGGTTAAAGATCACAGCAAGTAACTGTTAAAATTATTAGTTGTTGTGGAGTCTCGGGCTTTAGAACGAATAACACAATATTTATAGTATTGCTTATAGATTCCTTTAGAAACTTACTTATGAGTTTTAGTTTGAGGATAAGTAAATACATAATCTTGTCTATTTTGGTCTTTGATTTCACGTTCATGTCTCCAATAGGACTAAACAATATTATACAAATTTAATTATACAATGTGAACAATGAAACGACTGGTAATTTAATTATTATCTCCTTTTTCAGTAAAATTCGTGACGCAGAGATCGGGCAAGGAGCGAGCTGTTTGGAAAAACTACACATTTTACATCGGAGTGAGAAACAAAACTACAATTAGATGGCACTGTACCCTGTATCCCAAATGTAAAGCGAGGTTCACACTCAACACTGATGATGGCAAGATGATAAGATCCAACCCAAGACACTGCCACCCTCCGCCGCGGTTTAGAATCATTGACGGAGTGTTTTGTAAAACTACTTTACACAAACGGAGAAACCCAAGAGTATTTTTTCCAAAACATGAATAGATTAGGTATATCATAAACAGGTCCTATGATTATTAATTGTTTCTACTAATTACAGTTGTATTTCTGTTTAAGGATTGCAGGCGCATCTGCTAATTGATTGTGTTGTGTTTCATTTATTTGTGAATCTTTTCTTGGGTATAGTAGTAAGAAAGAAAAAAGAAGAAGAAATAAGAAATAGTTATTATGTAGGAGTGCGTTAGTGTATGAGTAAAAATATGCATACGAATATGAGTTTATGTATCATTTGAGAGGTGCAGTGTTTACGAAATCCTTTTATTAATTAACTTATATTATAAGCGTTAATGTTTAGGTAACTTAAATAAATAAATATTTTTATCTCAGACACAGTTTGTATTTTCCTGATTCAAAAATATTAATTCATGTCCAATCTTACGTAAATACTTAATAAATTAATCCTGACGAAAGATTCAAACAATATGTCTTTTTTAACTAATTTGCATTTATCACACGTCAATGTATGCTATTCTCTTTCTACAACGTTGAATATGATTTTCTTGTTTTAGTAAAGTATGTGCTGCAGAAGTCCGGCAAGGCTCGCGCAGTGTGGCACAACTACACCTTCTACATCGGCACCCGCAACAAGAGCACTACTGTATGGCAATGTACCTTGTACCCCAAGTGCCGCGCGAGGTTCACCCTCAACATAGACGGCGTGATGATACGACACAACGCCGAGCACACTCACGCACCGCCTCGGTTCAAAATCATAGACGGCGTCTTTTTTAAACTTTAATTAGATACATTCAATATGCCGTTTGGGCCACGGATAAAGTATAGAGAATTTGTACATACTGTACATAGTGAAGGTTGATGCAGTCGGTTGCCTTGTCATTCAGTATTGTACATATACCTAACGTAATAGTAACAGCTTTGTTCTGTTCATGTGTTGCGCAGCTGGAGTTCATTGTGATAGGAAATATGTAGCTGTATATACATTTGTTTCTGTGTAATAAACTAGATTAAGATTCAATTTACACAAAAATATTGGAAGTTTTTTCGGTATAAAATATTTTTATTTTTATCATTATTTAATCAATTCTGCTTGAGAAGCCTTGTTCCTAAGACAAAAACTTAATCTTTCAAGTATAATGTGTTTGTTAATTTAGTAAAAACTTGTTCTTATTGAATAGAAAAGTGATTTGGTTTTTTTTCACATATTTATTTTAATTTAAAACTATGAATAAAACGAGAAATTTTCTAAATTTTCAAAGTTAATTATTTGTTTCCACTAATTATGCATTAACTTACATAATTTATGTATCTGCCCAAGAGAACTCCCCTAACGAATTAATTCTGCGGGGGAGTCTCGACCTTCAGTCATGAGGAAATATGACTCAAGAGAGAGAATTATACATTAACGTTTTAAGTCTTGAATTTTAACGTAGTCCAGGTTTCACTAGTTGCACCAAGCATACAAATAACCAGCAACTTGCCTTAGCTGGAGCATCAAATGATTTGTCACTTATCCTTCCAATAATTTGTTTTATTTATCTGTTACTTTTTAAAAGCAAAATATACCTTTAGCAATAATTAATGAATTATACTATTTTAAAAGGCAATTACAATCCTCCCGTAGGGCCAGGTGTACTCATCACTGCGACAGAAAAACTATGAAAAAATCCAATTTAGTCCATGCTCAGGTGACTACACCGTACCTATGCTAAAATAAATGGAATGTTCGTGAAACTTGAACAGAGAAACAACCACGATACTAATAAACGAAGCAACCACACTTACGAGATAATTTAAATTCGTTAAAATGGAGTTTTAATCCAAAAAAAAAAACAGCGAAATTGTTCTATTTGTTCGATCTAAAATGAAGCAAAATTCTGCCACTGGCCAAAATACCTCTTAATAAAATTATTTAATAACAAAAATATTCGTGTTTATTAAAATTTTCGTACCGCAAGAACAAGTCGAGACATACATAATGAATACATTGCACATTAAAAATTGTGCTATTTTAGGTAACAGCTTTTTAATGTCATAAGTATAAATCAAACAAATTGATTTTTGAATATATGGTCAGGTTATAATAATACGATAACGATGTGGTAATACGATAATTTACTATTTACGTTCAAATCGCACACCTGTACATTGCTACGCTCGGAGACCGCAAAAATCACGGTTATCCAAAATGGCTCTTTAGAAGAAGATTTTATGACAAGTTCTGGGACTGAACTGTGACAATATGACTCTCGTAGTTGCAGAACATGGAGCACAGCTACTGGCAGCACAATCTACTCAAGATAATGCCCCGTCGTCGAGCCGGTCTGGACCATCCGTGCTACCATTATCGCCAGCTGTTTATATAAATCGTGTCCCGCTGAATAATTTTCATAACTTAGAAAGGGTTCCACCGACTACCAAGGCTTTTCCAGCGAAGCCTTGTCGCGTCTGCACCAGAAATAAAAAAACGAAAGGAGTCATCTTTCGTTTGTGCCACTTGTCCGGAAAAACCTGCCTTGTGTGTAGTCAACTGTTTTTACACTTACCATACTGATGCTCGCTTTACATAATTATATAAAAAATATACATACCTACTAACAATATACCTATGTAATCTACATTATTTATCAATGTGATTAGTTGTACAAGTAATGTTTGATCTCATGACGATCTCGTACTGTAAGTAATCTTTGTAAATGACGTGTATTTTGTACCAAATATTTTTTTATGACGTGTTTTTAGATTTTTTTATTGATGTCAATAAATTAAAAACCTCATTTCAGGAGGCCTAGTAACACAAGCTCCCGAAGTACTACTTGCCTGTATCTCTTAGTTGACCCCTTGCCACCTAGTAGGCATTCAATGTACTAACGTGGTGTAAGTGATATATAATATACTCGTATCAATAAGTTTCGGCGCTCAATCACTACGAGTATTTGTAGCTATAATGTTACTTTGAAGGTCTATACATATAATTATGCTGAAGAGGGTATAAAAAATACTTTACCTTTATCCTGAAATAATGCGAGCGAGGCCGCGGGCGTCCACTAGTAATATATAACATTGAAATAGATAAAATATTTGTTTTGCGCCTACTGATAAAGTCTTGAAGTATTTTATTATGTTTCAGTGTGTTTTTACAAGAACCAAGCCGGAAAAGATATAGCTCTAGTGGACGGGCATCCTTACTACTGTCAGAGATCGAGAGCGAATACTCACAGTTGGTTCTGCACCAGAGGCATGCCTTGTCGGGCGCGGTTTGTTCTGCGAAATGATGGGACTATGAAGAGTTCTCATTTGGAACACAAGCATGAGCGTCGTATGTACACAATCATCAATGGAACATATTACAAATGTTAGAAACGCAACATTGTCGTAACACGTTGGAGAGGAGATGTAATTAATAAATTTTGGAAACTTGCAAACAACTTATTGAGTTTATTTATCATAAAAGTGGGAGTTATTCTTAGCGTTTAATCACATTGTGGTCTCAACCTCACCTACTTCACTGTCTGTCCAACGAGGCAGACGTAACAACGGCGAGAATATGTAATTTGTAATACATATTGAATATAATCGGAGAGTAATTAACTATTAACTGGGTATCTGTTCCGAGAGAAAAAATAAGCTGAGAGTAATAAAAAAGTAATGCACTACTAATATTAAGTGTACGTAGGTAAGTTAATAGTCAAAATGTCTTCAATAGTGCTGAAACGGGCAATACTGATTTTTAACTTCAACAGCCAAGTATTTCAATACTTTAACTTATGTTGTAGTTTTAATTGTAGCTCAGCTAGCGGAGGCAATCGCAAACGATTGCCAATGTTAAGCAAAGGTCGACGCGGTCAGTACACGGATGGGTGACTTAAAAGTGGCATTCCATTTTGGGCGTTTCCGTGGGTCGGATGACACGGATGATTAAATTGTAGATCCTGGCTTATTTTAATATTAAAACTTTCGTGAGACATTTTATTCAATATGTTAACTAAACGGTTTATCCAGAACATACGTTCTGAAGATGGATGTCATAACATCCGAAACGCGTAAACAACTTACGCGATTTACACGTGAGTGAAAAGCGTATTGTTAACATATTAGATCCTAGTTAGCCAGTCTCGTTCGATAAGAAGAAAAAGAAGAAGAAATTGTAGATTTTTATTTAGATTTAAATATTAATGTAAATTAACTTTCAAATTCTATAAATGTTACAGTGCAGGTCGTCAAAGATAATGCTAGCAGTCTCGTGGCACTACTGAATGGATACACTTACTACTACCACCGGGCGACCAGCAGTACGGTCGCGTGGCGATGCACTAGGAGACACACTTGCAGAGCCAGGATCACTCAAGATATCCACGGCAAGATTAAGAAACTCAGCGGCAACCATACTCATGAACCACCAATTTATAGAATCGTTAATGGAATAATTCTACGATAAAATAGTTAATATTCAACAAATTTTTATTTTTCACTGTCATTTTAAAGTATCTGCCGTACTTGTACAGCAAATTGGCCATTTTGCTGCACCACGAGTATAGTTTCAGATAGAGACGAACAAAACAATTGCGACGTGGTAATATATCATCAAATCAACTATTAAATGTAATTTCATATGTGTTCTGTCGTAATGTGTATTTTTTACTAATAATTAATCCGTTGCTTTCCTTTCAGTTGTATATTGCGACCAGTCTAACGGACACAAGGTGGCCATTATTGATGGCTATCCATACTACCTCCATCGACAATGTAAGACTACTCAGAACTGGTTGTGTAATAAAACTAAAAGTAAACAGTGTCCAGCCAAGTTTACGATGTACCTCCACGGAGGTTTCAAGCACTCTTACACGATACATAACCATGCACCGCCTACTTATAGAATTGTAAACGGTTTCTACATTAAAGTGTAAATGGAACGAAAGAAATCTTGGTAATGAATGGTTACTGGGAACGTGACATAGTATGCATTATAACAAAGTTCTATGTAAACTTTAACTTATATGTACATTTATATTATAACACATGATAAACACAATTATACTTGTATATTGATTTGTAAAAATGTTACGTGTATGTTTTACTTAAAATATACAGGAGGATGTGACCAAAACGTAAAACTACTATATTTTACTAGAGGTGTAAAAGTAACGAGAAAAAGCAAACCCGTATGTATTCGGTACTTTACAAATCTAAGAATTAATCTAAAAATTTAAGTTTTGTACGTGTATGTGGATTCTTGTCCATGATTTACTATATTTAATTCATTTAAAAAAATATTAAATAGCATAATTCTTATTGCACTCAACCGCACAAATCGAAAAATAAACTTCTGGTTCTTGTTTTAACTAACTATTAACTTCCACTAATAACAATCAAACAACTTTCTTTTGCAATTCCAACGGTTTTAAATTTACCGAAAAAGCGCGCCCAGGGCGCGTCTGCGTAAAACCACAGGTTACGTAGAACAAACATGCGATTAGCAAACGTTACAATACACGTTACCATTTAACTGAACTGAACCCATCAAACAATAAATGCGAGGAACGAATTGGTGCGAAACAGTGCGAGTAACGAAATACATTTGAAAGTAACGTTTCGTTACTCGGTATCAGAGGGCGCACCCGTTACTCAGTACCGAATACATACGGTTTGTCACAGCTCTATATTTTACTGTGTATTTGTACTAAAGCAGCCCTTAAAAAAGGTGGCTTAGTACTTACCATAAAGCAAAAAAATAAATTCTCGGCCCTCGAGAAAATGGATTGAACAGCTGTTTTTTTCGAGAATTTCCATTATTAAAGCCGCTCTTAAAATGTTGTACGTTAGTTACTACCCTGTATGTTATTACTATCATTTCTGTCGGTAAAGTTATACAAGCAACCCGCTTAAGTAACTGAAGTAGGGCGTGTCGGCTAAGAGCGGCGGTACTCACGGAGCGTTTTTTTCCCACGCCCGCCGCGGTCGCGGAATCGAGTTTAATTTTCAAAACTCACGAAACCAGAGTTTTGTGCGATCCCTGTGTCCCTGTGCGGCGGCTGCGATTTTCACCCGCAAACCTGGCGGTTGATTATCGCAAGAAGGGCCTTCGCCGGACGCTGATCGAAGAACGCGCGGGTGGAACCCGCCGCGGCTGCGGGACAGCAAGCCGCGCCCGCTTGTACAAGAAGCCTGCGGGTGCAGCAGTAGCCGCGAACAATCGCAACCGCCGCGGGCGTAAAACGAGTCGTGAAATGTGCTTGAGTTTTTTACATGCATATCTGTATTGTACAAGACTGCGGGCCCGCAACCGCGACTTGAACTTACGAAAACTTGAATAAAACATGAAATTCAGCCTAAAAATCCTTAAAATAAACAATACGTTATACTGGTTTAACAGTTGCATTAGCAGTGTGCCGGAGCAATTAGAGATAAAAGAAGCCTCCGTATTTATCCAAGGTACACAAGAGACTACAACTAACAGATACAATCTATCTCCATACCAAGTTCCATCCTAATCGTTGCAGTGGCTTGAATGTGAAGAAGAACAAACCTACTCAATCATCAACCAACTCCCATCTTTTGTTTCTAAAAAAACTTATATTTTCTTACTTTTTTTAGAAAAGCCTGCAGCTGGTTGCCAAATGCTACCATCGCTGCGTCATCGGACGATTAATTTTATTTTACTTTTCTTTCCAGTTACATTTGCCAAAAATTCAAGAGGAACCCAACTGGTTGTTATGAACAATTACACGTTTTACATGCGTAGAAATAAAACGAATGTCAATTGGTGTTGTACTAATAACAAGAAATGCTTCGCCAAGTTTAGAACGGATGCCGACAAAAATTACGTATACGATGGAAACTTCTCACATAATCATGATCCGCCCAAATTTACGATAAAGAATGGAATTTATCGTAAAATTCGGTAGCCAGTTGTGTGTGAAGTTACTAATACACACACAGACATACAACACAACACATTTACTTTTGTTTGTAGTTTGCAGAATCATGATTGTTTGATTGTATACTTTATTTTACGTACTCGATCAATCGATGTTTTTCTATAAATTACAGTTGTTCAATTATTGCTATAAGAATTACATTATTTTTTCTACATTACCAAACTAACATACATGTACCTCAATGTACGAGCATCAAAGTTATATTAAATTATTTATTAAAGTTTAAACGGGTTAATAATAACCTTGACAGACGAAAAATATGAACAAATATTTTGAGGTTAAATAACTAAATAAAACGACATCATTTTTTTTCAGTAATATTCGCCAAAAACTTAAAAGGAACGGAATTGGTTGTCGTGAAGAACTACTCGTATTACTTGCGTTGTTTTGGTAAATCCACAATAAATTGGTGTTGCACTAACAGCAAGAAATGTTTGGCCAGGCTTAGAACAGATATCGATAGGAAACGCATCATTGGCGGAAATTTCCTGCATATCCATGATCCTCCTAAATTTGAAATAGAGAAAGGAGTTTATCGTAAACTTGCTTATGGTCGACCTAGCGTCAAATATACGGGCACTACCACTTTCTAACATTTAGAATTTTACGCTCGGCTACCACCGATTCCAGCGGATAATTTGGCAGTTTTATTGCAATATCCGAAAATCCGAAATGTACAATAGGTATTCTAGTTGAATTTTAACTAGTTATCAAGTGCAAAATAAAGTTATATGTTACATACTTTGCATTTAAAAAAATGAAATGTTGACCTAACGACAAATAAGGGACTTGTGACATTGTAAAGATATGTTATAATACGAGTAACTATGACTGCGGAGAGAGATAGATATTATTGATTGAATAACTTTGCAGCGTCGAAGTTTGTTGTTTCTACGTTATTTCTTGACATTTATTTATGTCTATTAATAAACACATTCTAATTAATTATTTGCTAATTATTATTTATATTATTTATGAAAATAAGATGCTGATGTATACGATGTGACAATCTAGCCATACCTTAGTATTTTAAGTAATCACACTTGGTGTCAGTGCATCTACAACGGACAAGCGTGTTGGTCAACGTCAGGCCCGAGTCGGGTTTCTTACGTCAATCTTTAAGTAATATAAAACAAGTAGAATACTTGACACTATTTATCTTAATAGTTTTTACTCGCTGAACGAGATTACCATTTTTAAAATAGTTTTTTTCCCCATGCCTGCCAATTTATTAAACGTATTAATGACTAGTATTAAATTATTTACAAACAAATAAGACGTCTGTCTTTATGGTGTTCAAAGTGTAAGTTGCCGATTTAAAGAAATAAGTTTAACATACTTACATAATTGTACTTTTTCAGTTGAGTTCTTTACTAACTCTAAACCGCAACCTGCGTGCCGGTTGCGGTTCTGAAAGGTTTACCTACTACATGGGGAGGCAGAACAAACGTACTATATATTGGCGATGCACGCAGACGGGACATTGCACGGCCAGATTTACAACACTTGCGTCATCACACCACACCACAATAAAACATCAATGAGTACATTATCACTGTCCCCCCGATATGCAGTGATTGATAGAGTTTATCACAAAGTGTAGTTATATTTTCTTATGCTTTTAATGGTCTTTACACTGAACAACGCAACGATAAACCATTTTTTTCTATTAATTTTTAAGTTTTATTTCAATTCATTAAATTGTACCGAAGGCTATTTGAGTACTCAATTGTATTATTCCTTTCTAAAATGTGAGTCAGTTTACTAACGTTGTTTGCTTCTTGTTGTACAGATGTTGCTTGTTTTTAACGATGCTTTATACATTATTTTCAGTTCAGTTTATCCTCAACTCTCGCGGCAAGCAGCTGGCACTCATAGACGGCTTTACTTACTATCCTCGTGTGCATAATAAAACCACTACTAACTGGGCATGCACATCTAACTGTCTCGCAAGATTCACAGTACGCCGGGACAACCAACAAATAGTGAAGGCGAAGTTAGATCATAATCATGAACGACCTACTTATAAAAAAATTAACGGAGTTTGTTATAAAATAGGTTAGGTAATATAGTTTAACTCATAAGGATATGTGTATTATTTCTATTTTACATACGTAACTGCTTAACATCAGGCAAGTTGTAGTCAAGCGAGAGCCTATCTCATGTAAAAAAAAATAAGCAATGTCAGGCTCAAATCACAATAGTTTAATATACATTTGGCGAAACATCGTTTTAAAACTTTTTTCAACGTTTGGTACCTATTTAATGAATAAGTTAAGAAGGTGTAAAGACCTATTGTCAACTATTTCGGAATGACTTAAAGCGATAAAGCCAGTTATGGAATCAGCTAATTTTATATTTTACTAGTGGGTGTGTAGTGGGTGTATTACACTAACTGCACCGCCAGACTCTCCATCGCAGCGGATGACGACCAGTAGTGTGTGCTCAAAGCCAGCAAGAAACATCTGCACAAACCCACGCCCTTCGATATTGTCGATGGCGTATATTTGGGGAACAAGAACGCCCGTCGAGATTATCCTGAGAATCTAACGCAGTTAGGTAACTCTTGATTTCAGTGTTTACGAATTAACTTATAACACACCTTAGACCCCACCGCTATCTCGTTGATATTGAGATTTATTAAATGAAATTACGAAGTACTTCTAAAAATATGACTTATTTACTAGAATTTGTTATAAAAGCTATAAGTCTATCAAAGAATAAAAAAAGAAGTTTAATTGAGTTTATTTTTATACTTATATTCCAGTAATTAATAGTCCTTGCGTCAGTTCTTGGACCACATTGTTCGATTGTGTCTTCAAGTGATCAGGTGATCAAATGTCCTTGTAAAAAATACTATTAAACATCGTTAAAAGCCAAACATAATATTATTAAATTGTATCTAGACAATAATTGCGGAATATCATTCGATGTATTAATCAATTTTTTTTTTTAGCAATAACATATGTCCTGAACGCGAGACAGAAGCAGATAGCAATGTTGAACGGTTACACGTTTTACTGTTCTGCTAAAACCAATACAACAGTGCAATGGCAATGTACTATGAACGGTCAGCGATGCAGAGCGAGGTTCTCCACCCTGGCCGAGGACACACAGCTCATCGTGAAGTCGCAGCTGCAACACAGCCACAACCCTCCGCAATACAGTATTGTTCATGGAATTTATTGTAAGATTTGAGAAGTTTTCATCAACCTGGGCCTCCACCACGATATATCTGCTCAGAACTCATGACCATGACCCTCAATAATGAGGATTACAACTGTTGGCGACGCGCACAAATGTAATAGTTACAATGCAGGTGCGCTTCACATTTGAGATTGAATTGTAGATTCCCTGTTTGCTGTCCAACCGCGCAGATGGCCGGTTGTGTGCTATAAAATGATTCCTGATTTCTCCAACCCAAGGGTCTCATAGTGTTGTGCGCGACAAATGTGTGAACCGCGCTCAAATTTCTTATGTCGTAGACTAAGTAGGAGGAGGAAGTAATGTATAAGAATTATAGATACTTTCTAAGTAAGCTTGTAGGCAGTTATATGCAACGCATTTGTATTTGCCATTTGCGACGCCGAGTGGTTGGTGATTACGTAATTTCAAAGTATTCGCTTATATGCAATCAACTGGCGCAATGATTTCGCAACAAATTTAATTCTTATTGGGTACACGCTCCATCTTACACCATAGATATTGCTTGCCATCAGACAAACTATGGTCAAGTGCAAACCTGTTTTAGTTTAAAGAGAAAAACGAGATTTTTGTGTATTTTTTTTACACATGTAATGTAAATACATATTTGGAATTTAATAAAAACAGCGTGTTATTATAATATTTTTAGTAAATTTTATTTTTTTAAAGTAAAGACCATGTGTTTTCTTATATAAGGTTTAGTACTTAAAATTTTACTAATTTTTATTGGTACGAACATTTGTGTTTTTAAACTATAGTTTGTCGTAATCGTGCACCATACCTTACAATCCAAACACATAACTTCCCTAAAGCATGCTTTTCAACTCCATCGAAGTGCATCTAATCATGTGCTCAACATTTCCAGCCCAATGCGTGATCAACGCGAAAGGGAAGCCTTTACTGATCATTGACGGGTTCACATTCTATCTCCGGGGGCAGTTCACAGACACCCGGCAATGGGCTTGCACCAACCGCGGGGGACGGACCAAGTGTAAGGCTCGGCTAACAACGCAGGGGGCGGAGCACACAGTCATCAGGGCGAACCTGCAGCACTTCCACCCGAGACCCATGTACACTATCATGAATGGCATCTATCATAAACTTGGGAAATGATATCGTTTGTACTACACATGCATTTAAACTCTCATGGCAAGGACCATCTGTGCAGCACATACGGCTAATGTCTTGATATCATTATACGACTTTTAACCCGTTTTGAGGAAAGGCTAATTTAGCAGACGATTTTGTAGTGACTTGGAACTTTAGAATGTTTGTTTTGTCATATACCAGATACATTCTCGTAGATAGAGTACTGCAAGTATGATTCAGGATCTATGTAATCTTGTAAATGGTGCCTATCATGAACTTAATAATCATTTTGTTTTGTATTTGTTTCCAACACTGTGATAGACATCTTCATGAGTTGTAATTATTGTGTGAGTTTAATAATGAATTAGTACTTTTTATTAAACGCTAGTTAATAAAGTACGGTTTTATGTGTAGGTAATGTTTGAATTTACACATTATTTGAATTAGGCTACTCTGGGTTTAAAACATCAATATTACAAAAACATTTAGCTTTACAACTTTTTTTTGGTTCTATATACTCAAGTTCCCTTCATACCTCAAAAGAAGTGAGATCCTCACATGATAATTATGTTTTCAGTGTTCTTTGTTAGAAACAGTCAAGGTACACAACTGGCCGTGGTGAATGGGTTCACATTTTACCTGAAAGCCTCCAGAAGGCTCAGAAGGTCCTGGACATGTATTAACGCCAGCGGGGCGACTGCCTGCCAGGCTGCTTTCAGCACCATAAGAAGTTACGTCGACTTTGTACATACCAATATGCAGCACAATCATTCACCGCCCCCTTATATCCTCATTAACGGCGTATATCATTCGATGAACACGTGAATAAAGTACATACATATTATACAATAATACAGTCTTGTCTTGTTTATAAAATGAATCTAAATTTATACTAGGATTTAGAGTTAGATGAGTTTTCATTTTCATTAATTACAAATCAAGATAACCCATTAGGTATGTGTTTTTCTAACTATGTACACGTAATTTTATTCAGTGTTCTTTGCAACGACCGCCAACGGGGCACCTATAACCGTCCTGGATGGATACACGTATTATATTCAATCGCAGTCTTTTAACTCTGACAAGTGGACAATATGTACTAATTGTATAAGTGACAGTGCCCATGTCAAGAGTAAATCTAAATTCGTCACTCACAAAGAGAATACTATAATTGTTAAAGTCATTAACACTTATCACCCAAAGTCTTCGTTAACATAATTAAATTAAAATGATAAATGGCTTAATATATAGTTTTTTTTAATAAAATAAATTGTATGATGTAATAAATATTATTCAGTAATTTAAAAAAAAGTAATGAAATAAAAATAGCCTTTATTACCCTAGTTAAAAAGATTCACATTACATTTTTTGATGTCACTTTGTTCATTAAAATATTGTAATTTTTTTTTTTATTTTTTTTTTAACTTTGTAAATTATAATCTCACTAGTTAAAATGTCAAAAGGAATTTACGATGTTGAAATAGAAAATATTGACGTAGTAAGTAGTAGCAGTGAGCAGGTCTTAAATCTGAAGTGGAACAAATATTGACGTCAAATTTTTACCAATAATCTGGGGATCATCCAACTCTGAACGTAGGCCTCATCCAACTCCTCCTCTCGTCAATGCAGTTTTAGCGCCACCAGCTCTATGTCACCTCTCCGTCGTCTGACAGGGCGTGCGCGTTCTCTTTGTCCATTTCGTGGTGTCTAGTGGCAAAAAGTCATGACTGTAATAATACCAAAAATATTTTCAGTCCAGTACGTAAGGAATATCAGAGGGAAACCCGCGGCAATAAAGGATGGTTACTCGTATTTTCTTCAAGCTGTTACTACAAAAACACACGATTGGGCCTGTACCTGCCTCGGAGGGACTACTAGATGTAAAGCCAGATTTGTAACTCTCAGAGAGAAGATAAAAGAATCGTCAAAGACACCCTGTATCATAATCACATACCGCGTCCATACAATCTTGAAACGACCCTACCATAAGTGGCTGAATATTACGTAAATTATAATTTGTCTCCTTTATACATTATTTAGTATTTTGTGCTTATGTGACGTATTTTTGAATTTGTTATGTGTATGCATCGTATTAATTTACAAATCAAATATACATATATTATGATTGTCAAAATACATTATTTAATTACTTTTGTTTGAATAACGGTCAATGATAAATAAATAAAGTTGGAAAGTTAATAATTATTTTTGTATTTTCATGTTGATTACGTCGCTTATAATTACGCTATTTTTACAATATAACTAATAAAGATGATCTCAGCAGTTGCCTTGTTAATTTAATAACAATAATCTATGACGCGTAATTCGAAAAAAAAAATTATTCAAATGTTTATCTATTTTCAGTTCGATATCTAATGAATGACAGAGGAAAACTAATGGCGATAAAGGATGGATTCACGTATTTTCTGCAAGCAAAAACGACCAACACTTATAACTGGGCGTGTACATGTAACGGCGGCAGAACCAGGTGTAAAGCTAGATTCGTCAGTCTGAAAGAGGACAAAGTTGTAACGTTTGCAAGATTATTTCATAATCATAAGCCTCCCACGTATAGAATCCTGAATGGCATCTATTATAAGTGGTAAATATAATGTTAGAAATGTATGAAATAAACATTTCATATTATTTATATTATGGTCTGATTGTGAGTTTCTTATATCTGAATACTTTGTATTTATTTTTTATGTTTGGAGTCCTTTTATGGAGTATTTTTTATGTTATGCCGGGGATATTGCACGAAATATAAGATTTAATGAAGATTTAATTTTAAATTTGACTGATTTAATGCAACTTCTTTCCTATGTTTTAAAAACACTTAGTTTTAAGGCTTTAGAGGTGATTAGAAAAATAACGCTGGATGGTGGTGGTAGGTATTATGTAGGGATTCATTTAAGGTCTGATTGTGAGATTCCTATTTTCTTCCTCGTATGAACTATTTATACGCAAAGTTACATATGTGTGAGATGTGTAATGAAAACTATTAAGGTCACTCGGAGATGTGCTCTGAATGGCATTTATTATTTTCTAACTGGTGGTTGCTGTGTAATGTTTCATTACTGATTTTCTTAAGAAGACTATTATCTTATTTTAAGAATCATTTTTACTATCAATTTGATCTTAAAGACTTATTATTATTGTTATTGTAATTCCTTAATTTTATTTAATTTAATTAAAACTTTCTCAAGTGAGTAGACAGTTTTGTATTTCCACTTTGACTACGTTTTTGTAAACTAAACCTACGATTAACTATTGTATTTTGTCCTGAACTAATTAGCTTGCTTACAGGAACTTTAAAACTAATAAAGAGTTTAACTGTGATTTTGACGCTTTACAAGTTGTTCGGGTGTTAGTAAATAAAATCTACCGCAGTAAGAAGAGCGTCGTTTAGCTGAACGATTTTTTCATTTTATCTAAATCGGTTGAGTAGTTTAGAGATATGGGTCATTCGTACATTTCCAGAAGAGTATAAAGGTTGCTGAGAGACGTTGGTTTAGCTATTAAAATTCCTACTTGTTACATTTTTGTTCGGTTATCTTTCATCATAATGCAAAAGATCCATATCGATATGAAGTACAGTTCTCAAGAAATATGCAATAAAAGTATAGACTCAGGAAATTTAACACACACTTTATAGATTTATCATACTCTAATTCGATCCGATTTAGACAATATCACCACCGTACAGGTCGATTTTAAAACCTTTTTATAAGTTATATTCTTAATATGTACAATATGTTTTCAGCGCGCTACTTGGTGAATGTTAGAGGAAAACCTTTGGCAATACTGAATGGATACACTTTTACTATTCAAGGTCAATTATCAAACACATTGAACTGGGCGTGTACTAACAACGGAGGAAGAACTAACTGTAAAGCCAGATATGTCGCTCTAAGAGAATGTAACACAATTGTTAAAGCCAATTTAAACCACAATCATTCGCCGCCGTCTTTCACAGTCATAAATGGCATATATCATAAGTTGTAATCATTATTTGCACTTCATTTTGAACGCCGCGGCGTCCAGTCAGTTCATGAGTAGGTAATGTGAAAAATCTGTTTCATATCTACATTAATTAATTATTTTACAATATGGGGAGATTTAAAAAGGGTATTCACAAACACCTCTCTAAGCTGGCAAAGTCCTGCAGCACCTCTGGAGTTGCAAGTGTCCATAGGCGACGATGATTGCTTACCATCAGGCAGATCGTCTGCCTTTTTGCCACTTTTTTTTATAAAAAAAAAAAAATAAAAAAAAAATCTCTTAAAATTTTGTAAAGAGAAGAAAATGTGTTTTTTACAAAGTATCTTAACTTCAATTTTTTACTTATGATTTTTGTTAACCTAAATTGTATATGATACAATATAAAATTTTAATTTACAATTGTGATATAATATCAAATTATTATTTTTTAAAAGTCTATTAATATTTAATACGCCCGTGTCCCGGCGGGCCGCTCGCGCGGCGGCGCGCAGTCTGCGTGCTGTCGCGGCCCAGAACGAACGTACTGAAGATGGATTTCATAACATCCGAAACGCGTAAACAATTTTACGTGATCTACACGTGAGTGAAAACCGTTTAGTTAATCTTTTGATAAAATGTCTCACGAAAGTTTTAATATTAAAATATCTAAATATTTCGTAATGAATTGTTTGTAATCGTTCCAGTGACGTACGTGGTAAACAAAAGAGGATCCCCTTTGGCGATTCTAAGGGAGTATACTTTTTAAATTAAACTTTTATTGGAAAATGAGCGAAAATAATCACGACCGGCAGGATTCGAAATACGCAGGTTCGAATCCTGCCGGTCGTGATTATTTTCGCTCATTTTCCAATAAAAGTTTAATTTAAAAACAACCATAGTGCAGGTTTAGCACTTAATAAATTAACTCATGAGTATACTTTTTGTCTCAATGGGTCTTCAGCGACAACAAACAGATGGCGCTGTACAAAAAATTGTGGATTAGTTCCTTGTAAAGCTAGTTTTACGACTGACAAATTATGCGGTATTTTAATAAAGTCGAATTATGAACATGAACACTTGCCGCCTGTCTTTAAAATTACAAATGGCGTCATACATAGGTCTCGTTTTCCTGACCCAATGTGACAGATAGTAAGCAAGTGTTAAATAGTAAGCAGACATTTCGACATATTAAACATTTCGTGAGACATTTAATCAATATATTAACTAAAGGTTTTCACTCACGTGTAATTCGCTTATGTTGTTTAAGCGTTTCGGATGTAATGACAGTGCATCATCAGAACGTGCGTTCTGGGACCGCGGCAGCGAGCATACTCATCACATCATTACTATTCATTACATCCGAAACGTGTAAACAACATACACGAATTACACGTGAGTGAAAATCGTTTAGTTAACATGTTCACAATTTTTTGTTAGATATTTCTTTTTTAATTTTAAGTTCTTTACATACGTGTATTTAAGGAGATTCAGTGATTTATCCACCTATTAAAATGTGCAGAATTGTAAGTCATTTCGTATAAATCGTTCATACATGTTGCTTTGTATCTTTGTTTCCTACCTTCCTACGTTAGCACGTTTTTGACGTTTATTTATTTTTTATAAAGTGCAATATTATTACTAATTATTGATGAATACTAAAAAAGTACATGTCAAATAATTTATTATGGTAGTCACGATACATTAATTTTATTAATACATTTAGAAACTGTGATTTATACGTACCTAGATACTGGTTTACGTGTTAGTGAGTAACATGGTTATCCAGAAGGGTAATTCCCTGGCAATCGTAGCAGGCTTCTCATTTTACAGTAATGGCAGTTCAAGTGACAGAGCCAGGTGGAGGTGTGCTGCAATTAGCAGACTGACCACTGCAAAGTATAGGGCGTAACCTCAAAAAATTGGTGCTTTAATAAAAGGCCAAATGACACACCCATCCTGCTCCTTCTTATAAAGTTATAAGTGGTTACTAAAAAGACGAGAATATCTACTAATATTACGAACATAATTAATTTACTTAATTTACTTTATGTGCTTACATTTTATAACACAAATAGAACCTAGAATCATGTAAAGTTGACTTAGTATGCAATACAACGTAGTTACAATCATCTAAACATGTGTATTTTTTATACGATTGAGTATAAATAAAAAAATCGCATTATTATTACCTTTATTTTGAAAAATAAAAGGTCTGTTATATTGTCCTTCGTTTAGTTAATCAAAATTTTTCGTTCCAGTGACATACGTAGTTAACACCAGGGGTAATTCTGTGGCAATTGTAGAAGGTTACACGTTTAGCCGTCATGGAAGTTCACCAGGAAGAGATAGATGGAGATGCATTGGATATAGATGTAATAATATTACCAAATGCAAGGCTACAATTATAACATGCAAAGAAAATGGTACTTTGCTGAAATGTCCCTTCAATCACAGCCATCCCCCGCCTCCATACAAAATAATTCGCGGTGTTATCTATTTCTATAGGACCTAGATAATCCAATATCGTATAACAAATATATAAATAGATGTATTTGTGATGTGTTTTTGTTATCTATCTAAAGAATAACTTAATAAAAGGGTATGGAAATATACAATCTATATATTTTGTACTTGTAAATAATGTAAGTTACGTATAGTAGATTTCTATATTTTAATTAATTAGATTGCATAATAATTGGATACTTGTTTACATTCCAGTGACATACGTCATCAACAACAAGGGCAAAAGTTTGGCTATCCTAGAAGGTTACTCGTTTTATATCAACGGAGTCTCAAGTAATATTAATAGATGGCGCTGCACCAGAAGTGGCGGAACTCGCAATGTCCCCCGATGTGAAGCTCTGTTTTCCACTATGAAGGATACTCGCGATATAGTTAAGGCCCGTTTAGTACATAACCATTCTCCGCCGTTACACAAAATTGTAAACGGCGTGTACCATAAGATCTTGAAATATCAATAGAAAAATCTTAATTGAGACACATACAAATTTTTAGTTTAATAATATACCTTTAATATAAGTTACATTACTAAAATTGTAATGCCCCAATACAGCCGTAATTCTGTCTAATATTGATGGCGCAGGGCCAGCAGCGCTGATATTCTTGTGGCGGTGACGTCACGAACTCCATTCAAACCATGTTACCTTCTCACACGTCTGCACTTGTGGTGCCCAGGTTGGTGCTTCCAAAAGTACCAGCACCAAAGTAACTGTTCGAACGGTAAACGCCCGAACAGTACCTTTGGTACCTTGGAACAGTGGTCGGTGCGTCGTTTGGGATGCTACCTGCGAATATATACTGCTTGCCACCTCGCTGGGAGCCAGCACACTGCTGGCGAGGTGGCGAACTCTGCCGCCAGGGGCAAGTGGCTCAAACACGCAGCAATCGCGCAACGATATTATGCCATTTGCACGTGGAAACACTGCCCCGTGGCATTCGGAAGCAAAAACCTTTGTCACCAAGTTGGAGAGACGTATAAAAGATAAAGGTCACGATCTCCATGGTTGGTGTTGGTAGTTGATTTCTTATGCAAAAAAAATCCCTTGCCTTCCAGCCAGCGCAGGAAAAAATTATCTCAATTTATAATATTCTTTATTTTTAAATTAGCTAGGTTTGGGTTTGTAGTTACTGTTTAGTTTTTATTTTCTAATTTTGTTATTAAGTTAAGTATAAATTCTAATAAATGAGTTCTCGTTCTTCATTATTTTTTTATTTTCCTTCGTGTCACGTGACTTCATAGATTATAGCTAAAAAAATTATACAATATTGGATTTATTTTATTGCAGTTTTGTTGACAACCACCGCAAGAGGGAAGGCATTAGCTATAATAGAGGGTCACTGTTTCTGCGGCGATGGTTCTTCACACGAGACCGTGCGGTGGCGGTGTACTAGTTGTAACACCTGTAAAGCACGCCTCATCACTTCCAAACATGACGGAGCTGTGCTCAAATATTTCGGAGAACATAATCATGAACCACCCAGATTCAGAATCATGAATGGCGTATACGTCAAGTTGTAAAAATTGATGATGGTGATGTACTCCTTGGCGTGTCCGTCAACGGCGACGTATCGAGCTGACATCGGCATTGAAATAGAAAACCCAAATTTTGTCTTGAAAACTTTGGTGCAGCGCGCACAGTGTAACGGATAATCAGCATTGAATGAAATATAGGCATCGAAGTATTTGTTTCATCAAACTTAACATGGTAAGACATTTGTGTCGCGTTGATAATTAAGTAAATACTCGTACAATATCAAGCTAAATGTTGTTGATTCAATGTAGCAGACATGAAGTATATTGTTTCATATATAGTATATTGTACATACCACCAGTTTTTTATTTGTCAATAGTAAAATTATTCAATACCGACAGGTAAGTTGGCTTATCGTACTAAACAAAATAACTTTATTGCAGTTATGTATGCAACTAGTTCGAGAGGAAATACCTTAGCTATAGTAGAAGGGCACACATTCTGTCGCGATGGTTCCTCGAGCGACACGGCCCGGTGGCGTTGCTCCAGAAAAACCAGCGGGTGCAGGGGCCGTCTGCTCATTTCTAAAACTAATGGAATTATAAGAAAAATTACAACTCATGATCATGCGCCGAACAAATACAAAATTATAGATGGCATATACGTAAAGTTATGAATAATAAATAAAGTAAATTAGAAACAAAATCAGTCGTTTCAAACAAAAAGATCATCTATCCTTGTTAACATGTTTGTATGAAGAAATAAAAAAAACTCGAATTTTGGAAAGTTGGTTTGTACGTCAGAAACAACATCTATTACAAAATGTGTTATTGTTGACGTACCAAAGGCGCTCTTATAAAGTTATACATTAGTTGCAAGTAACTGTGTAAATGTATTTACATGTTAATTTCATTTCATTGCAGTTACTTATGTGACCAGCAGAAGGGGACATCCGTTAGCTATATATGAAGGCTACACTTTTTGTCGCGATCGCACTTCAAGAAGTACAGAGCGATGGAAGTGCACCAGACATTGCATCGCCTGCAAAGCTCGCTTAATTTTTTCTAGACGGAATGGAGTATTGATGAAATGGCATCTAGAACATAATCATGACCCACCTACATACAATATCCTGGACGGCGTATACAATAAGTTTTGAAAATTACGAGATACTTATGTTATTAATAAAATATTAATAAATACTAAGTGTGTGTGACACACACACACACAATTAAAAATAAACACAACAGGACAAAACTCAGAGATTTTCTGTGATTACATATTATATAGTTGCCTGCCAGATTGGTTGCCTGGAAGAGATCGCTCTTAGCGATAAGGCCGCCAATTAAAACGCAAATTTTATTTTCTTTGTTTTTTTTGTATTGTTTTTTATGTATGTTTAATAAAGAATTTATCTATCTTTCTATAGTTATACTGATAAACATGTACATACATATATACAGACATGTATATTATATATAATATATTAGAATATGTGTAAAGTACATTCTATTTGTGTAATAAATAGGACCGGTTCTTCTGAATCTAAGCAAGAGTGTTTGTGTATGCAGGTATAAGTGTACATCAAATCTATTAAGGGTCAGTACATATACCAGCATCATTGAAGATGTGGTGACAGACCCATAACAGGTAGCATCGCTGGATATCTATAGTGCTATTAATTATTAGGTATGTACATAATATAAACTATATCCTTGGTTTAGAGATTGATCGCACTCTGAGCTGGGATGCTCATTTAGTTTATGTCAGCAATAAGATGTTTGCCTCTGGTGCTTTACTTAGGCGACTCTGTAATTTTCTACCCACTGCCACTAAAGTTTCACTCGCACAGTCTCTCCTTCTTCCCATTCTTGATTATGCGGACGCCTGCTATCTCGACCTTCGTGAAGATCAACTAAATAAACTTGAGCGGCTCCAGAACTTCTGTATTAGATTCATATTTGGTCTACGCAAGTATGATCGCATCTCTCATTTTCGCCATAAGCTCAAGTGGCTTCCTATTCGCCTTCGACGGAATGCTCACATCCTCTCTCTAGTATACAACATTCTTTTTAATCCTACCTTCCCGCGTTATTTAAAACAGAGTCCTTGTTACGCACATGACCGTCACTCGCTTCACCTTCGATCGTCATATAACCTTATTCTTGCCACCCCGAGGCACGACAAAGTGTCATACGGCAGTTCTTTTGCTATACAAGCTGTGCAATTGTGGAACGCTTTACCGTTAGACGTGAGGAAAGCGCCATCTCTAGATATATTCAAAAACAAAGTTTTTAAACTGTATTTGTCCTCTCAAGTTGAATAGAAAGTAAGTATATGCTATTGTAGTTATCGTTTTTTTATTTATTACTTATCATCATATGTATTGAGGTATGTATAAGTGTATTTGTTTATTTTGCTATTTATGTATGTTTATTTTATGATATTATGTATTTATGTAATTTCACATACATTTAAAACACCTCGTCTACCATTATACTTGCGTCTTATCCCTGCCAGATTGGTTGCCTGGAAGAGATCGCTTTAAGCGATAAGGTCGCCAGCTAAGACACTAGGCTTAAGTTTTAATATATATATATTTTTGTAAATTTCTGTATTGTGCTGGTGTTTTTAATAAAGTGTATATCTACCTACCTATCTGGTATATTATAACAAAGTCTTCTATTATCTTCTATTATTATTATTCTCTTAAGATGTCCATAGTATTAGTTTTTAATAAAGTGTATATCTACCTACCTATCTGGTATATTATAACAAAGTCTTCTATTATCTTCTATTATTATTATTCTCTTAAGATGTCCATAGTATTAGTTTTTAATAAAGTGTATATCTATCTATCTATCTGGTATATTATAACAAAGTCTTCTATTATCTTCTATTATTATTATTCTCTTAAGATGTCCATAGTATTAGTTTTTAATAAAGTGTATATCTATCTATCTATCTGGTATATTATAACAAAGTCTTCTATTATCTTCTATTATTATTATTCTCTTAAGATGTCCATAGTATTAGTTTTTAATAAAGTGTATATCTATCTATCTATCTGGTATATTATAACAAAGTCTTCTATTATCTTCTATTATTATTATTCTCTTAAGATGTCCATAGTATTAGTTTTTAATAAAGTGTTTATCTATCTACCTATCTGGTATATTATAACAAAGTCTTCTATTATCTTCTATTATTATTATTCTCTTAAGATGTCCATAGTATTAGTTTTTAATAAAGTGTATATCTATCTACCTATCTGGTATATTATAACAAAGTCTTCTATTATCTTCTATTATTATTATTCTCTTAAGATGTCCATAGTATTAGTTTTTAATAAAGTGTATATCTACCTACCTATCTGGTATATTATAACAAAGTCTTCTATTATCTTCTATTATTATTATTCTCTTAAGATGTCCATAGTATTAGTTTTTAATAAAGTGTATATCTATCTATCTATCTATCTGGTATATTATAACAAAGTCTTCTATTATCTTCTATTATTATTATTCTCTTAAGATGTCCATAGTATTAGTTTTTAATAAAGTGTATATCTATCTATCTATCTGGTATATTATAACAAAGTCTTCTATTATCTTCTATTATTATTATTCTCTTAAGATGTCCATAGTATTAGTTTTTAATAAAGTGTATATCTATCTACCTATCTGGTATATTATAACAAAGTCTTCTATTATCTTCTATTATTATTATTCTCTTAATATGTCCATAGTATTAGTTTTTAATAAAGTGTATATCTATCTACCTATCTGGTATATTATAACAAAGTCTTATATTATCTTCTATTATTATTATTCTCTTAAGATGTCCATAGTATTAGTTTTTAATAAAGTGTATATCTACCTACCTATCTGGTATATTATAACAAAGTCTTCTATTATCTTCTATTATTATTATTCTCTTAAGATGTCCATAGTATTAGTTTTTAATAAAGTGTATATCTATCTATCTATCTGGTATATTATAACAAAGTCTTCTATTATCTTCTATTATTATTATTCTCTTAAGATGTCCATAGTATTAGTTTTTAATAAAGTGTATATCTATCTACCTATCTGGTATATTATAACAAAGTCTTCTTTTATCTTCTATTATTATTATTCTCTTAAGATGTCCATAGTATTAGTTTTTAATAAAGTGTATATCTATCTACCTATCTGGTATATTATAACAAAGTCTTCTTTTATCTTCTATTATTATTATTCTCTTAAGATGTCCATAGTATTAGTTTTTAATAAAGTGTATATCTATCTATCTATCTGGTATATTATAACAAAGTCTTCTATTATCTTCTATTATTATTATTCTCTTAAGATGTCCATAGTATTAGTTTTTTTTTTAATTCTAATTGTATATGTTAACCATCTAACTAAACCACTTGGAAAAACCTGTCTTTTGCAACACAGTTCCAACTAAAGCAAAAACAGAACCATGTCAAAGACAGAATCATGTAAGTAAATTATACTATAAGATTGCTTCAAATAAAATTTACTTTAATGATATTATTTTTTATGAGAATTTTGATTAATTTACTGTTTGCATTGTTAAAGGTATATGTATAATGATGTTTATCTACACTAATGTTGTAACATTCTACTTATGTTTCCAATACTTGACTTATAATTACTACTGTTATAGCACAGACAACAAAACACTCAATTTTAGCAATTTCACATGATGTTTTAATATTCACATCGATATCGTAATAGCTCATTATAACATCGGAAAAGCGTGACCAACCTGATTGCAGGGCCAATCAGGATGGTCGCGCTGCACTCTCGTTGGTTAGATTTTAATGGCGGCAAAATCACTGTGACAATACACGTACGCGTGAATTTAATATTTCGCAATGTGTTTTGTTTTTTAAATACAAATTAAAAGTTAAAAATGGATAGCGATGATGATATTTGTACGCCTCCGGATATTCTAGAATTGGCAACAGAAGTAACTCACAATCTTTTGCCAGAAAAATCTAGAAAATTACAGCTTTTACTCTTGTTGTTTGATTAATTGCATTAGTGAAGATAAAGTAGTGTATGCAACTGCATATAATTAAGGGTATTAAAACACGAGCGTGAGTTTATGAAACGAGCGCAGCGAGTTTCATAATAGTAACGAGTGTTTTAATACCCGTGTTATATGCAGTTGCCCTAATACCCTTAATTATATGACAGTTGCATAAACTACTATTTTTGTATTAATAAAGTTGTATTTGCAACCACTAGGACATGAGTAGACTAACCTAAAGTAGACGGATATACTGTTTGTAGTCATGGATCCTTTAATATTAGAGTGCGGTGGAAGTGAACCAGAACCAGCGGCAACTGCGAGGTTCGTATAGCTTCACGTATACACGATGCAGTAATTGTTGATATTTAGAACAAAACCATGAACCAAATAAATACACGATGATGAATAGCATACCTATACAAATATAATCAAGCAGAAGATTTTGTTTGTTTGTTTGAACGCGCTAATCTCAAGAACTACTGGTGCGAATTGTAAAAATATTTTTGTGTTGAATAGACCATATATCGAGGAAGGTTTTAGGCTATATAACATCACGCTGCAACTACTAGGAGCGAAGAAACAATGGAAAACCTGGAAAAGCGGGGAAAATTATTCATCTTTGAAGGCTTCAGTTGCGTGCGCTGCGAAAACGGTTCAAGTCGTGCGTAACAGCTATAATTTATAAAGCTGAAGAGGTTGTTTGCAAAAATTTATATGATGCCCAAAATAACTATTCCACGCATACGAAGTCGCAGGCACAGCTAGTATTATATGTAAATCTTAAAAATTACACTTCATAAAACAACTGTATCGAAAGAAAGAAAGAAAACATTTATTGTGACAGATTTTACAGAAGAACACACAGGAGTAAAAACATAAAAACAAACATAAAATCTGCCACAACACAGCCCCAACTCAGCATAATGCTGGTTGTGTGGAAGCAACCAGCGCTGGTCTTCCGTTGGGGCTGGCTGTGACGTCACGCACGTACAAGAAAGCAGGCAAACAAACAAACAAATCGCGATGTTGAATATGTAAACTCAAGATTATTAAATGTGGAGCTATATGTATCTAATTTTTATCCTATTAATCCTGCAGGGCAAGCACGGCATGGGGATAAATAGTCTTTCCCCCATTTTATCCACCTGACAGTGTCATTCCCACCTTTCTTAATATGACAACCTATGACAACAGTGGAAAGAAATATAATTTATCCCATTGACGTTTATGGTGGAATATTCATGAAATTTTATCACGCTACTCCCCGCTGTAAATATAAAATAAAAATAAAAATAATGAACAATTTTTGAAGGTTAGATGAGTTGATAAAACGTTTGAAGCATAATTCGAACATTGTATTCATTTTAATTTGATTTCGTAATTATGGCAACAAAATAGGAATAAAATATTATAATGCTACTCCCGCCGTATATCTATCCCGGTTTGACTTTCCCCGGCTACTCCGTGCCAAAATTGACAGCGTGGAAACAAATTCTTTTCTTTCCCTCGGGATATATTGTCTTCTGCCCGTGCTAGCCCTGCTGCCTGTGAATCTACTGTGCTGATACATAAACCGATTAAACATTAACATTTATATTTAATAATTTTTATGCAGATTAATGTTTATAGTTTTTACCTATATTATCGCGATGGTGTTTGAAATGGATGTTACTATAAATACAAGTATGTACATATATTGATAATTTATTTTATTTCATTTCCGTTGTCTATGTGACTAGTATGAGAGGGAGAACGTTGGCTATATATGAAGGCTACAGTTATTGTCGGGATGGAACCTCAAAAGGCACAGTCCGCTGGAGGTGTTTGAGAACTAGCAGCTCGTGTAAAGGTCGCCTCATTATTTGTCTACATTCTGAGGCTTTAATAAAAAGCATCGAGCATAATCATGCGCCGGATGAGTACATCTATGTTAAGATAAATAAATCGAGTAGTTGCAAGTAGTCCGGATCGCCTTGACTGATTCTATGTTACTAAAGAAATAAATCATATTTAAAACGTACTATTTTTAATAATGAGAGCATGACGTGTGATACCTGCTTAACCTAGTTTAGTACCTTTACAATGCTTTTGTTTATTGTAGTGCAGTTATCTCTCTGCAATTGCTATTGGTGGCATCTTTCCGGGCAATATAACCTATTATTCGAGGATCCGTTACAGGCATAAAGTGGATAGTCTTTGATGCTCAGTTGTTTTAGTATCGACACGTTAGTACGGAAAGCTGTCCACGGTATTCTCAGCATGCGTCGCCAGCACCACAATTTCAAAAGCATCTATGCACTTTCGGTCCGCTGTTTTCAAGGTCTATGTCTCAACTCTATAGACGAATATAAAAAAAAAAACTAGCGACTTTGTCTTCAGCGTAAATAGATATTTGTAGAAGCCGTAATATTTTAGATATTCTGCTAGTTTTAGGCTTTCAAATTGGCCATTTTGCTGCTTAAACTATAAAAATAAATGCGTTTTATTGTTCTGAAACTGTTTGTATTACCCTTCATTTAATTATGTTTCTTTTATTACAGTAACCTATGCAATTTCTAAAAAAGGGAAGACAATAGCTGTAGTAGATGGGTTCAGTTTTTGTGGCAAACGACAAAGTGCGGTGGCAGTGTACAAGAAGTAGCAACAATTGTAAAGCTCGCTTAATTACTTCTAAATGAGAAGGAACATTGGTAAAATTGTGCCTCGATTATAATCATGATCCACCTAATTACAAAATCAGTAATGGTTTATGGCCCTAACGTTTTGCAAAAAAATACAAATAATCACTTAGGTTAAACGTATATTGGAAAATGAGCGAAAATAATCACGACCGGCAGGATTCGAACCTGCGTATTTCCGATCACCGTCCGCAATAATATCAGGTTAAGAACTTAATAAATTAAACACATAGGGATATATTTATTGTAGGAATAAATGACAATAATAGTATTTACAAGTCTAGTCTCTCTAATCATTTTTGGTGCAAAGGTTAGCCATCGCGATTCAACGTGGCAACGCGGCGAGCGTAATGGGAACCTTTGCGCCGGGAGCAATCCGGGGTGGGCTCCTTGATTAATTTTTGTTTGTTTTATTTTACTATACTTATTTAATTAAATCATAATCACTTAGGTACCAAAAGTTTTAAGACAAAAATAAATAATAATTGGTCGATTGTTTTGTTTTCAAACACATTACAAATGGACGTAGAAAATAAATGTTTGACAAAAAGTTCATATTGTAAATTACTATTAAATAAATATATTCAAAGGTACATAGATACTTTTTGTTCCAATGTATACTACCATTTTATGGTGCCTGGTTGACAAAAAACGGAATGCGTTATAATAAAATAAACCCTTTTTATAACAAACGATCCAAGAACACCGTACAATACTGGCAACTATTGAAAACAGAAGAGGGAAGATGGTTGGCCACCTTATACGACATGACGAATTTATAAGAAACATCATGGAAGGAAAATTGGAAGCCCGAAGAGGAAGAGGAAGGCCGAGAAGATCATACATGGACCAATTAAAAGAAAAGGCGGGTGTCATGTCGTATAAGGAGGTCAAGGAATTGGCAGAAGACCGGGAAGGATGGGGCATACTCCACAGACAAGGGCCCGGCCCTTAAATTTATGATGATGATGATGATGATAACAAACGATGTTTCTTTTATTACAGTAACCTATGTAACTTCAGAGAAAGGGAAGACAATAGCAATAGTAGAGGGGTACAGTTTTTCTGGCAATGGCTGCTCAAACGGCACAAAGCGGTGGCAGTGTACGAGACATCGCAGCAATTGTAAAGCTCGCTTGATTACTTCTAGACCTGAAGGAGAATTGATAAAATTTAGTTCAAAACATAGTCATGATCCGCCTAAATTCAAAATCATAAATGGAATCTACATAAAGCTGTAAAGTAGATAATAGTTTATAGTATGGCAAGCTTATGTTGTAAATTTTCCTGGGATTAATACATAATTAAGAATTATAATTTCTTTCATTATTACGATTAGGGTACAATCCTCGTGCCTCGGATGAGCACGTTGAGCGGTTGTAAAACCTGACTGGCATGACAAGATTTTACAGTTTACAGTCATAATGTAGAAGTCAGCTCGACAAATGATTATAATTATTGACAAGATTTTTCAGGTATTTACGTTAAAAGCTCAAAAGAAAAATGTTTCGCCAAAGTGAACACATACATTTCTTGTGCACTGCGAGTCGCTTCAAACAACGCGATGGAAATGTATCCACAACTGTAAAGCACGAGTTACTTCCTTCCTAGAAACTAAATCAAATACAGCGCTCCAAATCAAATAGTTAGTTAAAATAAAGTTGGTTTTTACTTATAATAAGAAAGAAAGACAGAAAGAAAATTATTTATTGATAAATCGAGACTTAATTGTAGGCGTATAAACATAAACATTTAAACGAATAATTAATAATCTACCTATATCTAAGTATCTACGTTATACCCACCCTCCAAAACCACCCGCCAAGTCCTGCCCCAATCATAGAATAGACACACATACATACATATATAAACATATATATATACATACATACACATCCATTCCACGACAAGAACAAATCCCAGCAAACGATTCTAGAAGGTAGGCATAACGCTAATTTTTTTTAAAATGGGTAGGCCATTGTAGTACCTACAGTCGCACCACTCCCCCAATCAGCCACCGCGGCAGAACTAAGCAAACTGCTTGTATTTCTAGCCACGGGGACTTCTCGCGAAAGCAATGAGCCTGCAATGCACTACATTTGGAAATATTACCTACGCAAGTATACGACATTCTAAAAGGTTAAGTTACCTATCATTGAATGTCGGTTAGCTTCTTAAATCTAAAATTATATATGAAATTAGGTTTGGTCGGAGTGAACTTACATGTTATACCTATCTATTACAAACTATTCTTATCAATTACTAGCTTTTATGATTACATCTTTTAGTTAAGTACTTATAGAAAAATAAAAAAAATAAAAAACAGACATAACAAGTAAACAGTTATTAAGCAACAAAATTAAACAGTTTTACATGTATACATAACCAAAGTTCTATATTCGATAGCAGCACAGAATACATAATACAAATAGCAGCTAAAAATAATCGCGCAAGCGCGGTTTGAATCTAGTTTGTGTGTGTGTGTGCGTGACTGTAAATGAATGTGTGAGTATTGTGTCTGAAAGGTGACATGTTTGAATGAAGGGATATGTATAATAAATATGAATGTCGTATTTTAATTATTTAATGAAATGGTCAAATAAATAAATATGTAGTAGAACTAAACGAAAAGTTCTTAATTATATATTTATTATTTTCCACAAGTTAAATTCCTCTCCATCCACTGGTTATCTGGAAGAGAGCATAATACATAAATTATTCTTAATCTATACTAATATTATAAAGCTGAAGAGTTTGTTTGTTTGAACGCGCTAATCTCAGGAACTACTGGTGCAAATTGAAAAATTCTTTTTATGTTGTATAGACCATTTATCGAGTTAGGCTTTAGATAAAATCACGCTGCAACTAATATGAGCGAAGAAACAATTGAAACATAAAGAAACGGGGAAAATTATTCATCTTTGAGCGCTTCCGTTGCGTGTGCTGCGAAAACGGTTCGAGATATCAAAAAAATATGTATTAAAGAATTATTCCTCTTAAAATGATCTAACGAAATGTGTGCAACAGTATATGTCTATTTTTTAAGATTTACTCACTAGAACCGTTTTTATTGTAATAACGCTTCGCTGGCACAGCTAGTTTCATTAGAATTTATTTCAACAAGAATTTTTCATCTTTTTATCTATCTTGTATTTATTTTACAGTACAATATGAAGTCACCGATAGAGGTATAACGCAAGCAGTATTGAATGGATTCACCTTCACCCATCACTGGGATCCAATAAGGAGAAGCTCATGGCAATGTACCAGAAAAAGTAGACCTACTCTTTGCAAAGCTCGAATTACTACTTTAAAGGAAAATGGTGCTTTAGTTTACGTTAAATTATATATTTATAATACTAATATTAACCTATATACATATTTTTAATATTAATACTTCTCTCTTGATAAATCGTTTTCCAGTAAATGAAAATTTATGTTGGTTGCTTACATTGTGAGATAAAAGCAAACCTAATAATATGATCTAAAAAATATATTACGATTGATTTTTATCTTGTTTGCAGTACAATTCGTGATCAACAAAAGAGGGATACGTCAAGCAGTTGTGAATGGATTCACGTTTACCCACCACTGGGACTCGACCAAGACGTGCTCGTGGCAATGCACGAGGAAACAAACAAACCTACATTTTGCACGGCGAGAATAACTACTTCCAAGAAAAATGGTTTTGTAATAAAAACTAAAGGAGCACATAACCACGAGCCCCCCTGTTTTGTCATTAAAGGCGAAGTTATCGATCTTGATACATACAAAAATATTTATATTTATGACCCTTTTGTACTTAAATTCCCTAAAAATAATGAATTGAAAATTGGCACATGCTTAGAATAAGAGTTAAAAGAGAAGATTTTATTTTTAATTGATATAACAAAATGGTGGATGTCTGTGTTGTTTAAAACTACTACAATTTAGGTTTGAAAGCAAGTGAACTTAGTAGTGAAATACTGAATGATAAATTAAGTTAAACTAATCTTGTTCGATCATATTTTCAATGATTACCTTCACTCTCTTACAAAACCTCGTCCACTTTGACAATTTCAGATTTCTTTTTCTTGATGATCCATCTTTCCGCTGTAGCGTGAAATAATAATAAATAAATAATATTGCACTTTTAGCTATCCATATGAAACTAAAATATTCGTTAGACGGACTTATTTTTGCGAAAAACCTAATTCCACTTTCAGTCATCTTCGTGCAGAACAGTAGAGGCAAGGACCTAGCAGTACTGTATGGTCACACATTCTACCGCGACGGTCATTCTCGTTCGTCCGATAGATGGCAGTGCACCAGAAAGTGTGGGTCGTACCCGTGCAAATCACGCTTCTCAACCTTGAAATACGACGGGAGAATAATTAAGTATAATCTAGAGCATAATCATGAACCACCGGCTTACAGAATACATAAGGGCGTATTATACAAGTTCAGGCAGTAACGGATGCTTTGTCAGACGCCCTGAAGCGGTATGAATACGCTAGACAATAAAGTTGCCCATTCTCATCTCATATCAAATACTTCTGTCTCTTTGATAATCAGTTGATGGCCTTTGCTGTATAGACCAGGTGTACTCATTAGTACATAATATGTAATATAATTATACGTAAGTAATTATCAAAAAAAAAACCATTATATTATAATGGTTTTCCTAATTGCAAAAATCAATTTCTACATATAAAAATTAAATGAATATTCCGGAACATTGCACACAGCGCCATCAATGTCAAAATCAATCATTGTGTTGTGTCGTGGTACTAGATAACGGATAAAATACTTATATAGTATTATTTTGTAAATACATACCTATATACTTATTATACATTGAAATGACCAGACTCAGCACAAATAATTATAGGTTTTAAAATTCATAATTACTTGTGTCATGCGGGAATCAAACCCGCAACCCTAGATTAGATGCTCTACCAACTTAGCTAATAGGCCAATGAATTTAATATAAGTATTACCTATATTTTAGATAAGTTTATTTATGTTGTTGTTAAAATTTGTAAATATTTGTTTATGACGTTGGATACTTCGAAATCTTGTTGTAGATCCGTTTTTAGGTAACATTAGTGTAACGATATTTCAATGAACATATTACAAAATAATAGTGATTACCGTTTCCTTGTTAACGGAGTACCTACTACAGAGTATTAATAAAATGTATAACACTACAAGTACTCTGATGAATTTATTTCAATCACCGAGTTGTACAATATTGTACATACAATGTGTTTGTCTATACGTGTCGGAGCCTGAAATGGTAAAATATATGATTATTTTTGTTGACAAATCAAGCTCTAAAACTTTTTTTTCCTTCTCATGGTAGAATGGCAGCCATTTTGTTATTATCGACACCAACCCTTGGGCGCTTGTATTAATTTAGTCATAACTTATTATATAAAGGGCATATTGATTTTAAAAAAAATATCATATGATAGCTGAATGTATGGGCAGTAAACCGAGATTAAACATTTGCAATAGTTTATTCAATAAAGGGAAGAAAAAAATCAGAATAAAAAAAAATAACTTATTTAAGAGAAAAAATCTTAAAATTAAGCTTTTTACAAAAATCTACGGGAGTAAGTTCTGAATTTGTTTCTTCTATAATGTAGTACAGGATGTAAACTTTCTAAAATAACAAACAGTTCTGATGTAACTAACATACTTTAGTAGATATGGTAGGTTGAATAGGACCCTAGTTTACTAGTCATGTTGAAATAAAACAAGACAAAATTAAAAGAATAAAAACAAGATAGAATCACGTGGCATTGCACTTGCCACAATTCTTGTAAAGCGTCATTCACCACAGCTAAACTAGATAAAATTATTATAAATCAGTCCACGGAGCACAGCCATAAACCTCCAGTTTTCAGACAGAGATAACAATTTGATTACTATACAGTAAAAACAATAAAATTATAAAAAAATATCACTGTCTAGTCGTGGGAAACTTGTCACATGTATATGTACCTACTTATCACAGTAGCATTTGTCAAAACGTATGTTCCTGTTTTCTAATTCGAATTCAAATCAAATTTCAAATTCTTTTATTGAGTACATTTTGTACGCTGAGGGTTTTCTGTACATCATACTAGATATATTTCGACTCAGTATTATGATGTACAGTTTCCCTGCGCCATTCAATGTAATTGAAGTTTAATTGTAGTGTACTTCTTCAATAATTAACGGAAATAATTGTTTCAGTTCGTACGCGGCCACGACACGCTGGCAGTGTTCCAACCACGCCACCTGCAAAGCTACACACAACCAGGGCATCGACCTCACCCACCGCTTGGCTGAGTATCCTTTTAGGAACCACCAACGCCAGCGTCGGGTGTGCAGAGTTTGCAAAAAACGAGTGCATGCGTTCTGTGTTGGTTGCAGCAAAACTGTTTGTATTGACTCCTGTTTCCTGACCATGCATTCATAACTTAATAATTAATCTATATTAAAAATAAAACCAGGTGATTTTTTAAGTCACTAGCGAGGCAAAATCCTAATGTAGACTAATCATATCTGTCCAAACAGAGTACTCGGTTCGGCGGGCTGTGGTTGCGCGGCGAGAAACTAGATGGCGCTAGTGGTCATTTTAGCACGCGCAAAAGCGATTTTTTTGAGTTTTGTAACGAAAATGTCGAGTCAAGTATTGTTCGAGTTTTAAAAGAGTTTTAAAGAGTTTAAAAAGTGTTATCAAAGAAGTTCTTTCAAAAGTGTATTAATATAAGTGAATTGTGTAGTGTAAATAAATAGTGCAGTGTGAAAAAGTGTTTCATTGAAGTGATCTCCCCCAACATAATGGTGCCGAAACCCGGGAATGGACTAAGGACATAGTGAAATCGTGAGTAAAGTGAACAGTGCAAAAAGACTTAGAAAAAAATCACGTTCGATTCTTGAAAATTTTACAAGTGTTAAATTCTCAAACACTTAGAATATTTCGCATCAAAACTTCTGGGACTTAGAAAAATTCGATGTTCAAATCCCGAAAAAATTACAAGTGTCAAAATTTCAAACACTTAGAATATTTTGCATCCAAACATTTGGGACTTAGAAAAATCCGAAGTTAAGTATTGAAAATTTCACAAGTGTCGGATAGAAATTACAATGGCTGAAACTTTGAAGTCACGCCTTCGCAGACAGGAAGATTTGGTTGATCGCGTAATTAAGGCCCACACTAATTATAAAAAGTCGCCTAGAGAGAGAATTACCACAAATTATGTAGAAACCAAATTAGAATCCCTGGATCAATTGTGGAACGCCTTTTTGGATGGCCACAACGAGATAGCGTCGTCATTAGAGAAGTCGGATAAAATCAAACTCGAATATTTTTCTGAAGACATATACTCAAAATTGGAAGAGATTTACGCGGAATATAAAACAAAACTCAAGGATGACTTACAAGTACGCAAGGTACCTACCGTTGCTGCTTGCGCCTCTGGTACGTGTCTCACAACTTCTCCTGCGGGAACAACGTGTGAAGTCAAGCTGCCGCAAATCCATCTGCCTAAATTCTCCAGTGGTTACGAAGATTGGCAAACCTTTCATGACATGTTCGAGTCCCTCATACATAAGAATGCGAGTTTGAGCGCAGTGCAAAAGTTGCATTACTTGAAGAGCTGCTTGACGGGCGATGCGGAAGTCCTGATAAAGAACCTGTCGACAACAGAACTCAATTATCAAGAAGCATGGAGTATGCTAGTTCGGAGATATAACAACAAGCGCTTCAACGCGAACGAGATTATGAAACGTCTATTTACGCAGAAAGCTATTACTACTGAGTCACCGACAGCTTTGAAGCAGATACTTGATACAACATCTGCTTGTCTAAAGGCCTTAGAGAACATTGAAGTAAATACAACCTCTTGGGATACAATCATCAATTTCTTAGTTGTGTCAAAATTAGACACAGAGTCACGAAAGTTATGGGAGTTAGAGGTGAGCCGAGAAAGTGACGAGTCCGCAGATAATCTACCTACCTGGTCTCAACTTAAAAGGTTCTTAGAAATGCGATTCAGAACCCTCGAGATGATTGAACCAATCGTTAAATCTACACCCAGAGCACAATCACAAAACAATACAAACAAACCGAGCGTAAAAGCGAGATCATTTCATTCATCCATTCAGGAAGAGAAGAAGAATTCCAACTGCATTATGTGTTCAGGACAACATGCGCTGTACCAGTGTAAGCAATTTGCAACGCAGACCCCGGAGAAGAGAACTGAGTATGTACAATCAACGGGCCTGTGCTTCAACTGCTTGTCCTCCACGCACTCTGTAAAGAATTGTCGCACATCTTCATCTTGCCGTCGCTGCGGCAAGAGACATCATTCGCTACTGCACTTTGAGCGAACTTCTATTCAAGATTCAGCTACTGTTGAGTCTACGAGACCTATATCTACAAATACTTCTACTGGAGTATCTGAGTCGAGCAAGCAACAAGAGATGAAAGTTGTAGCTCATCTTTCAAGAGAAAGTTTTCATTACAACAAGGGACTACTAGCTACTGCTATGGTCAAAATCAAATCGCCTACTGGCTATTCACAAATCGCCCGAGCACTTATCGACCCAGGATCCGAGGGCTCATTTATAAGAGAAACTACTGCACAAGCTCTCCGCCTGAAAGGCTTAGCGGCGAAAGGCACAGTTTCGGGAATCGGAGACAAAGAAACTGAGATTACAAAAATAGTGACATTTGAGTTAGGGTCTCTACACAACCCTGACTATTCTGTGCCAGTTGAGGCATTTGCCATGAAAAATGTAACCTCATTCCAACCGTGTCAAGATACTCCACCACCAGACTGGCCAGAAATTCAATACTTACCTTTGGCTGATCCAAACTACAGAGAACCTGGAATTATAGATGTTGTATTAGGATCGGAAGTACACGGAGAGATCATTAAGAATGGTATCATCAAACATCCTTCGATGAGTGGTCATGTTGCATCCAACACGGAGCTTGGCTGGATAATTTCTGGAAAAATAAGCAAAGGGTTATCCAATCAACATAAAATAACTAACATGCACATACACATAAAGGAAGATCAACTTCTGAAAAAGTTTTGGGAAATAGAAAGAGAACCTGATAGCATCGTAAAACCAATGACAAAGGAAGAAATACGATGCGAAGAGATCTATGAAGAAACTACAAGAAGAAATGAAGAAGGACGTTACGTCGTGAGATTACCTTTCAAGACTTCCAATCCAGAATGCTTACACAGCCAGTCAAAGGAGATCGCCTTAAAGAGGCTCACATCACTTGAGAAGAAAATAATACGAGATCCACATTTACAAGAGGAGTATAAGAACGTAATCGAAGATTATGTCAATCAAAATCACTTACAACCCATCACAGATTCCAAGGAGTTAGATGATCAACAAGTTGTCTGTACTTACCACACCACTCGGTTGTCAGAACAGACAAAGAAACAAGCAAAGTAAGAGTGGTCTTCGATGCATCTAGTAAAGGCTTGAACAATGTGTCGTTGAATGACAATTTACTTGTAGGTCCAAAACTACAATGTGACTTGCGGCATCTACTGATGCGATGGAGAAGGCATGCAATCAGTATTGTAGCAGACTTGGTTCAAATGTACCGCCAAGTTGTAGTTGACGAAAGAGACACAGATTTTCAAAGAATTCTATGGAGATCTAATCCACAAGATGAAATTCAACATTATAGACTATTGAGACTTACGTTTGGAACATCCTGTGCGCCATACTTGGCCGTGAAGACTCTGCAACAGCTAGCAAAGGATGAGTATGAAAACTATCCTATAGCTGCAGAAATAACACTTAAAGACTACTACATGGATGATTTACTTACAGGATGTGACACAGCAGAACAAGCTATTGAGATCTATGAGCAGATGAGTAAATTAATGAATGCAGGAGGCTTTCAAGTTCAAAAGTGGTGCAGCAACAGTCGCAAATTGCTTGATTACATCAGCAAAGAGAATCAGAGACCTGACCAACTGAAGTAATATAAGTGAATTGTGTAGTGTAAATAAATAGTGCAGTGTGAAAAAGTGTTTCATTGAAGTGATCTCCCCCAACAATATCTAAACATGGAGGCATATTGATGAGAGCTTCATCACAACACTCTCACAACCCTCCTGTTTTCCAAATTATTAACGGCATAATGATAAAGATATATTGAGTTGATATATTTTTGTTTATTAACCTATGTTGTCCCACTCCTTGGCAAAGGTCTCTTCCAACTCTCTCCATGAATCTTGGTCGATAGCCGCCTCACACCGCTCACTCCGAAAAAGAGAGACTAAAAATATACTCTTTTATTGGATCATAATTAAGACCAGTAAAAATAACATTAAAAGCGCGCTACATCGGTGATTACAACGTTGCTTAACATCAGGCAAGTTGTAGTCAAGTGTGAGCCTATCTAATGTAAAAAAAATAAAAATAAATAATGACATAAGTGAACATAGATTCTCTTATTTCTCTTAACAAAACATGATGTTTAATGAAGGTTGATTGATTCGTTACCATTAATTCTGTATACGCTAAAGTAAACATTTTTGGTTGCAGTGCTATTTGTGAGGAATTGCAAAGGGACAAACTTGGCGGTGTATCAGGGGTATACTTACTGTCGTCACAGCAGACGAAAGACTAATACAGTGAGGTGGCAGTGCACGAGCAATAATTCTTGTAAAGCTATTATCATCACAGTGGCCAGACATCGCGGTCATACCATTCTCAGAGCTCGCACAGAACACACGCACAAGCCTCCGAGAATAAACATCATTAATGGTATATTGTATAAGTAAACAAATGTCTGAAACCGACCATCACTATGACAAGTTTAGAAGAAATTAAATGAGTATGTAATTATAACTGAGTGTTTGTTATTATAAACATGAAGCATTTTTTGTTTTTGCCTTGAATTATTCTATCTATGGAGAATATTAGGATGTATAATGAAGGAACTTACTGTAGCAAAATGTTCGTATAATAATGGAAGTGACATTCATAATGAGCGATTAATACGTCAGTTTTGGATTTTTACTGCCATAAGTTTGTAAATCTTAGCATATACCGGTAAATTTAATGATTTACCTCAGATTGGTATCATTTAGTTGCAGTTGAGCTGGTGAAGACTTCCAGGGGATACGAGCAGGCAATCTTCCAAGGGCATACATATGCACGCCACGGGATATATAAAACATGTTATGAAATCGACAGATGGCGCTGCACGCGCGCCGGTCGGAGGCCGTACTGCAAGGCTAGCATATATACCTCTAAAACAGACAAGCTAGTCGTAAGAGCGGTCGCCGCGCATAATCATGAACCACCCAAGTTTATAGTCGTTGAAGGCGTGATACATAAATAAAATGTTGCTTTGCTATACCTCCCTATATCCCGTCAAGAGTTAGATAAAGATAAAAGAATGTTTCTATGCGTTAATACATTTGTTAACATTGTAGGTGTCCCTGGCAACCTCTGTAGGATTCCCTGTGTCGCGGTGCCAGGGTTCTTCCTTTGAACAAAATTATATTATACATATTGTGTTGTTTTTAGTTGAAGACTCAAATGATTGCTCTTACAAGTTAAACTCACTTCAGCATAGAGTTGTGAGAATGATTGTTAGTTATGTAAGTAGGTTTTATATTGTTAATTGTTTATTATTAGTAAGTCAGATAGGCTATTATTGTTAACTGTTTTTAGAAAACATAACTCCTCATTTTTACTTACTACTATTAAAATTCAAGTTCCACCTACTCAGTCAAATTACTAAAAAAATATTTAACCAAAAAGGCATCTTTCATTTGAAACCCTACTTAGCACAGAAACGATGGAATAATATTTTTATAAAATTCATTGTAGCAATCTTACGTGGTTTTTGTCACTATTCTCTGACACCCAATTGAATTAAATATGTTTTATTAAAACTAATTGTTTTTTTTTATTATGCCTAGGAAATAGTCATGAAGGTACTATAATCCAGTTGGAGAGATCTCAGCGCGGCCGACCTATACTTTACCGGGAAGGCTTCAGGTACAACAAAAGGTACACTGGCAAAAAAGGTAACACAAAGTGGATCTGTACGAAAAGAAATATATGCAAAGCACACCTTCATTTAGCAAGTGACTACTCAGTTATAAAAGAAGCTAAACATAGCTGTTTGCCCGAATGTGTCGAATGAACATGATGTGAAATTTTAAAACGTATTTGAACAACTAACGTCACAACAACACGTAACACTTCGTCGAATCGACGACGCCATTTTGAATAAATCTCGATGTTTTTTGTACGACAAGTGTCACTTCTATATTTTAACAAAACTTATACTGATTTCAGATTTATTGATGGTAGTGTTTTTGGTAAAGTGAATTCTTAATTTTCAAATCAAATCAAATCAAATATACTTTATTGTACACCAAATAAAAAAGAACATATTTAACATAAAGGTGGAAGGTAACCAGGGACATTGGGCGACCTTATCACTAAAGTGATCTCTTCCAGGTAACCTAGTTTGGACAACACTAGAGGAAATCCGTAAAGCTGGCGTACTTAACACAATATTAAATAATTTAAAGATAAAACACAATAAGATAAGATATAACATTCATAGTAAACAATATACAAACATACCTACTTACACACAAAACTACATATTATTGATATTTAAAGGAAATATATACATTGAAGGAAATCACACAAAAATAAAAGAAAGCAGAACATATTTCAAGTAAAAAGACTTACACACACCAACTAACATCACAAAGTAGAAATGTAATGATTAAAAACCAAGCTCTGAAATATGGGCAAGGATTTAGACTGCTTGATATTAAGCGGCAGGTCATTCCTAATTGTAATTTTATCGATTGGAAGAAATTTTCGTCGTACTGATGTTCTGGTCTGAGAGTTTCATGTTTACTTAATTTTATCTACCGAATTAAATTATTAATTAACTAATATTTTTGCGTCTGATTTACTACTGCCTCAATAAGGTTCAATCACAATTTATCAACAAATTTTAAAAGTAGGAAAGTATAAGTAAATTATTTCGTGCTTGGCGGTTTTAACCGCGTTAATCTGGAATAAAGGTAGCGTATGTGTAAATTCAAATTAAAAGCTGCATCTGAATAAGTGCACTTTATGATATACATATTTAATTTCTTCGAAATAGGTCCTGCCGTTTCAGAGTGTAGGAGTAACAAACACACACACTTATACATATTATGTACAATTGTACATAAATTTTCACCTTCTTCTTCATCTTAGTGGGATCAATACGTCAATGGAATTAAATGTAATTCTTTGAAAAATAAAGTTTTAGTCTGAATATTAAATCAGAAATCTATTGCAGTGGTTTGCGTAACAAATAGCAGAGGGAAAACAATACTGATCTATGAAGGCTACACTTTCTGTAGCGACGGAGTGTCTGCAAGAACGCAGCGGTGGCAGTGCACGCGCCAGACCCGGGAGCACGCGTGCAGAGCGAGGCTCACCACCAGCTGCAGGGACATGGCTATAGTTAGGAGACTCACCAGACATAACCATAACCCTCCTACCTTTCGAATAATTAACGGGGTGTTGCATAAATTCTAGAACAAACAATAAAACTAATGCCGTGCATAGTATTTATTTATTACCGCTTGGTATGTTATATAATAATAATACACATAATGCAGATATAAGGCAGGTAGGTATCTATATTTTGATTATACCGAAAATTAGATTTCTAAACGCCGATTTTTATTTCTTGCTTTTAAAGTTTATTGGAAGTAAGTAGGTACATGCTTATTTAAACTTTTACTTGTTTAGACTCGAGCTAGACCATGTAAGTTTGATTTTCTGAGTGCGTTTTTTTATTATTATGTTATATTTGGAAGTAGTATTTGTTTTTTCCCTTGTTTTCCTGTGTTATTATTGTGAAGAAAGCGTATGCTACTTTGCCAAATATTTCTGTTTGTTTCAGTGACTTACGCTATGAACAGAAGAGGGAAAGAAATGGCAATTTTTCAAGGATACCCGTTTTGTAAACACGGGTCATCCGCAAGCACGGTGCGGTGGCAATGCACTAAACATCATGTTTGTAAAGCTAGTCTGATCATGGAGAACCAAGGAAATAATATACTCAAGTGGACGGGGCATTATATTATCATGAACCACCTTCACATACAATTGTAGATGGTGTTTTTTATAAATTTTAATATATTTATTTTTTAAGAGCGACACTCGTTTTGTTCACGGTCCCTCTGTTACTAAAACTAATTCATAATACGTGAGCCTGTAAGGCATACAAATAATAATACGTCTCTTGACGTCTACTTCTATGGATCTCTCGTAGCATATGTCGAGGTTATAATTTTAATTTATTAATTTAATTATGTAAAATATTTGGTTATTTTATTATTTGAATAGAAATACTACGTGCACCCGTAGAAAAATAAGATTAAGATTGATTTATTTATTTGCATACATACGCACGTTACTAAAAAAGTAATTTTAATTTTACAGCTCCCATAAATAGAAAATTTATATATATATTACCATAAATAGGTAATAATAATGAATTAAATATAAATATTTTAATCGTTTTACTGATCTAGCAAACTAGTTCTTCAAAATACAAGCTTTTAAATCAATATCTTGCCATTTAAATCCAAATATTTGTATGTACTTATTATTCAATAATTGAATAGAGGCCAGAGAAAAAACACAACATTGTTAAATTAACCCCATATAGAGCATTAATCAGTACTTATATTAAGTTTAAATACTAATTAAAACACTCCATAAGTTCTCGTGCTTATATTTCAGCATCAATAGTTTTAATATTTTTAATTTGTTTCAGTATCATTTGTGCTGAATACTAGAGGGAAAGAGCTAGCAATACTAGCAGGACACACTTACAGTCGCGATGGATCTTCCGAGAACACCGAGAGATGGGCGTGCACGAGAAGAGGCAGTATGCCTTCTTGTAAAGCAAGAATTATTATAAGCAAATGCACAGGATATATTGTAAAAGCTTCAATAACGCATAACCACAAACCACCGACTTTTAAAATCATAAATGGCATTCTAATGAAATTTTGAAAATAGGATCGGTAAACCCAACTGATGAGGATATGTTACTTTCCAATTTCTACATTGCAAGGTGTATAATTGTATATACCGTTTTAACATACGAATAACGAACATACTATTTAATTTTGGATTGCAGCTTTGTGTTTCATTCATATCACTATACATTAAAGTATATCAGTTTCAGTCACAGTTTACACATATAAATATTTAGTACAGTGAAGCATTTACTTTCAGGTCACCTGTAGCGACACCCGCACAAGCCACATCTATAGTCCCAAGGAGCATGCTTGTATTGATATTATCGATTTTGCAATTAAATTGCATTGTTAAAAAAACGATGTTACTGTTATATGTTTCAGTTCGCATCATGAAAACGTCTAGAGGGAAAGAGGTAGCAGTTCTAAAAGGACATACCTATTGTCACAGTGGATCCTCCTTCACCACGGACCGATGGTGTTGTTCAAGGAACGCTATATGTAAAGCAAGACTCACAACTGATAAACACGACGGAACCGTGCTCAGAGCTTACCCAGACCATAACCACGAGCCGCCTGTTTTTAAAATCATTGATGGTATACTGCACAGGCTCTGAAATTATTCTGTATTGTATCTGAATATAATTCTAGTTTTTTCATTGCTCGATTATTTGAGTGTGTGATGTCCCAATAGTGTGTTTCATCACTGCTGGGCTTAAACCACCCTTTGTACTATGCGTCGATATAATGTTTGGTCGTAAACGTGAAATGAACTGGGATAAACAAGAGCAGTTTGTTTTATTAGTAAACAATGTCACAATCATACTCATAACCACCTTTATATGAAGTTTAAATTGTAACTAAAATTAAATTAACTAAAGATTAGCCGTGCTCTATGAAGCTATCACTCTCTTCATGTAAATGTTGTATCAAGTAGTTAGTACTATGCGTGCCAAATAAGAATATTTTGTTCAGCAATACAGTTCACGCAAAACTTTATGAGCTCTCGGAACACGCACGCTAGTGGCTGCGCAGTACGCATATTATAGGTATCCGAGGGACGGGACAGGGCGTCGGGGAGGGCACCGGCCCCCGCGCCCCGCGCCGTATCACCGCTCGCGTCCTGTTGCGCCGTGCCTTAGTGTGAGTGCTACGTTCGTACACAACACTTGCGCACGTTGTAGACGAAAGTACAGTCGAGTGCAACAATTAATTTTCATTCCTATTGTAATTTTTTTACTGTTATTTGTTTTCGTTATTTTTATTTGTTTCTGTTATTGTTAAGTTTTGTCACCGTTTATATTGTATTTGTTATTTGTTTGTTATATTACTGTGGTTTCTTACTGTTATCGAACTTTTTGGTTTAATTAAATATTCCTCGCGGACGCTTTAATGTGCTACGTCGCCAAACATAAATAAATAAATGCACAAGTTTTATATTAAAGTTTTTTACCTATAGAATTAATTTTTCAAATATTGCTCATTAATATTATTATTATTATTAATAAAATTCAAGAATAGTATTTTTAAATGAATATTAAAATTTATTAATAATAACTATTGTATGATCATTATACAATAATTATTAATAAATCTTAATCTGTACCTATCTATGAACAATAAATTATAGCACAATATGAATAATAAAAAAATATTATGCACTTTTTATGCTGGCAGTGGCTATTTTGACAATAAAATTATTGTGTGAAGTTGGCAGCAAACGCGATCCTGTTCTTATTTGGCACGCATAGTATATTTGAATTGATACACACGATTCTTTGTTGTTGCCCACGGAGCCTCCCGCGTTGTATCCGGATATAAAGTAGCTTATGTTACTCCTAGAACCTTCTGCTACCATCATCTGTAGCGAGACCATGTGGGCATACCTGTATTAAAATGGATTTTGAAATAAAATATTAAATATGCGTATGTTGTTAAAAACATTATATGTGACACGGTGTTATTGTTATTCGTTACAGTTTGCATTGTAAAGACGCAAAGAGGGAAAAAACTAGCCATCGTTGACGGATACACTTTTTGTCGCAATGGATCGTCCATTAACACAGATAGGTGGTGTTGTACTAGGAATACTATAAAATGTAAAGCTAGAGTTGTCACGCTTAAAGGCGTGGGAACCATTGTCAGGGCTTACACGGAGCATACTCACGAGCCGCCTGTATTTAGAATCGTTAATGGCATACTGCACAGGCTCTGAAATTGTATTGTTTATGAACATAATACTATTTTTTATTGCTTGACTAATTTGCTGGCTACATAACGATAGTTATAAATTAACGCTAATCAATGTAAAAATACGGAAAAAGAAAATTTATATATATATATATATATATATATACAAACACACACACACACACACACACACTACACTCACACAATACACAAAATTAGGCTAAGATTTTCTTTTTTAAATATTTCTTTTTCTTAATTTCAATTTTGATTACCTTTGTTTTTGTAAGATTAGTCTTCCAACCTTTTGAAAAATGCTTCCCTGAAGGAATCAGCTGCTACAACACGAGAGACCACTTTCTCTCAGCGTAGCAGATGCTCGACATATCTTTTGTTTACTAAAATGCCCTATTTTATTTTAAGTTATATTATTAATAAGTGTTAGTATTTTAAGAAATTGTGTGTCCAATAAACATTTATTATTATTATTATATATTATTATATTTTACACTAGATTTGTGTAACTTGATATCTGAAATTGGAAATAATAATGTGCTTGTAGGTTCAAGGTATTACAAAAATGTAAAATAAATTGAGACAAACTATAGCTATATTTTCATAAATAACAAAAATATAATAATCCCTTACTGATAACCACCTTGTTTAGAAATACAAAGTTGATACGAAAGTTAAAAAATACGCATGTGACGTCATTTCAGATTTCCCTTCATGTGCTTATTTTGAAACGAATTTTAGGTATGTCGGAAATTAAACACATGCGTCATTGTGGTTATAAACTGTGGATACTTACGACTTCGGTCTTATTGTAATCAAGATAAAGCGTACGAGTATATAGTGTTCACCTTAGACCACCTTACGAGACATCACATTGATCAGTCGTTCAGTTTGGCTGAAATAGAAACAAAATTGTAGCTTTTCTAATAACTTAAATTAATTATTAACCAATGTATTTGTTACAGCAAACATTGTGAAGAATAGTAAAGGGAAAGCTGTAGCAATACTAGGAGGCCATAAATAGCGTGCTAACGGAACTTCTATGAACAAGGTGAGATGGGCCTGCACAAGAAACAGCTCGAGAACGCCATGTAAAGCCAGAATAACCACCTTTAAATACAGTGGAATCCTCCTTAAAGCTAATACAACACACCAGCATGACCCGCCGGTTTTTAAGGTTATAAACGGCATAATACATCTTAGAAATATATAGACTACAATAGACTTACGACTAGATTCTAACATTGGCGTGGAATGAAAAATACGAACATTTGAACACATAAACTTGTCAGTTGACTATCTGACTACTACCTGAAGCGACAAGTCGCACAAACAACACAACAGTCAAAGGTGAAGATGAGAACCAGACAATGAAAGCGACTGTTTACATCTGTTAATAATGGCTGAGTAATGACATTAAAAATGTACTCAGACATTTTTTTCCAACGTTAGAGGAGTTTTTAAGTTAAAAAGTGATTGTTGAAGGATTCCATTAAAATAATATGGTACTGAACAAGAATGTTTTTCTTAAATCTTATGTAAGTACGAATATTGTATCTATTATAATATTTTTTTTCCAAAGTTGGCCACTCTCATTCCATAAGAAGCAGAAGAAGTTATAAAATAAGTGACAATTAGTTTTTATTGACTATGTCCTACCAAAATCTGCCGACATTAAAAATATAATTTGTTACAGTTTTCTTTGTAAAGAATGTCAGAGGCACAGAGCTAGCAATATTCGGAGGACATACCTACTGTCACGATGGTGCCTCTAATAGGACGGACAGATGGGCGTGTACAAGAAACACTAAATGTAAAGCTAGAATAATTACTGTCAAATGCAGTGGACTCATCCTCAAAGGTCATACAATACATAACCACGAGCCGCCTGCATTTAGTATTATAAATGGCATACTATATAAATTTTGAATAGTTATGTTAAACTGCCGCACCCGCTGTTTTATCTGTTAACCCGGGGTCAAAAATAGCGTGTGTGTGTTTGTCCAGGTTCTATATTAATACATCCAAATTCGTACCAGTTATTTGAGCATGAAGAAGGATAAATCGCCCACACACAAGTACACACCAATTTTCACCTCTATAACCTTGACAATACTGTGCAGATACATTCTGACGAAGTGAAAACTTTTTTTGTGCCTTGAGCCAAAAATATTGTGCTTAAGATTTTTCTACATATATTAATTGGCTTGAACATTGAGCAAGTGCTGTGCTAAATTTGTAAATAAACTGTTATCTTAACTTTAGTCTTGTAATTGAAATAAAACCACGAATGTACTGATGATTACTGATTTTATATACGATACAGATTTTTTAGTGTCAGTTTCAAACGGTTTATAAGTAGTACTAATAATTAATTATTATAGCCTCAAAACCTATAAAATTTGATTAATACCCAAACCTGTGTGTGAGCTTAATATGAGGTAAATATTAAACGTCATTTATTTCAGGCATTTGCATATACATTTTAAATTTTCTTTAGACACAGCATAGGCATTGTCATGTCCCGCGCTCAATGCAAATGTAAAAAAAAAGATCTTCAAACTTCTTCCTAAGTTCACTCATTTGTAATATACTTCTATTTGTTACAGTGTCCGTTGTGCAGAATAATAGAGGAAAAGATCTAGTAATCTTAAATGGCTATACATTTTGTTGTGCTGGCTATTCTGTGAACACAGTGAGATGGCAATGTACTCGGAGCCGCGCCACTACTGCATGCAGAGCAAGGTTCACTTTACTCAGAAACGGGAATAAAATCATTAGAGCTCAAGCTTACCATAACCACGAACCGTCAAATTTTAAACTGATTAACGGAATCTTACATAAACTGTAAACATTAATTGTCGTATGAATAAAATTGGAATAGTCCTACATTAACTTTAAGACTTAAGCTTAGAATGAAAAAATTATCAATTAAATAAACACGGATTTTAGAAAAAAAGTTATCAAGTCGAAGCCTACTTTACTTATTGAAAGTTTCAGATATATAAGGCAAATTAGTCGTTCAAAATACAAAGAGTGTTAATGCCAAATATCAAAATGTAGTTAACTGTCAGTGTCATCTCGTTTGACTAAGTTAATTTGTTTATTCTGTTTACCGTCAAGTCCAATACCTTCGAGTTTACCACGTGTTCTGTCTAGTATAATGTGAGGACGCAGCGGTGGGTGGTGGGAAGCAAGGAATGTAAAAAAACATAATATAATAATTTGCAATAAACATTACTACTTTTAACTTTTATTTTGCATTTTCCTCTTCTCTTATACATTTTATTTGTTACAGTGTCCTTTGTGAAGAATAACAGAGGGAAAGATCTAGCAATATTAAACGGCTATACATATTTTCGCGCTGGTTGTTCTTTGAATACAGTGAGGTGGCAATGTACGAGGAGCAGCGCCTATACAGCGTGTAAAGTTAACTACGTCCAAGGAAGGGAATATAATCCTTAGAGCTCAAGTAAATCATAACCAAGAACCGCCTAAATATAGAATGTATAACGGAGTCTTACATAAATTGTAATATTTATCTGTCGCTTTATACCTTATAAATTTCTGTGATTGTGCGTATTATGTAGTTTTGTTTAAATTGATATTAAAATCAATAATTCGGATGTATAGTTTGTAAAAGTTATTAAAATTAATGTTACCAGGCAACTTTTTGCGTCATGGTACCTAACTCACACTATATTTTGTTTATTATTGTAATTTGTGGTAGTGTTTTGTGGAAAGAAAATCAGGGGAAGGGAGTTCACAGTTTCAAGGATTTACTTCTTGTCGTAACATGCCCGAGAGACACGATGCTAGTTTTCAGGCTAGCAAGCCAGTGCACGGTAATTTAATATTTTAAAAATGAAACTAGTTTTGTCTACACGAAGCCAGACACTAGCTTGCTGTCCTAGCTTGAAAAAGTCCTCGTCATTGAATCGTATACCTCATGTCTGAGGATCGTGGCCACCACCTCCCAGCACCAGCTCGAGAAGGAAGTGGAAAGATTTTATCAAGGAAAACCTTGATGACATCTCTCCACTTCCTTCTATTACATCTTTCCATCTTTTATTTATTTTATTTACTTCTGTTTTCGGCAACATGCAATGCATTATAGACGGTAGTGTCCAAAGTGTTGCGAATTTGGAAAACTATGTAAAACTAGCCACGAGCAGCAGGCTGGCAGGTATGTGGGCAGCAACAAGTCAGTCGCAGTGCATCCGACGCGGTGCAATCATGTTGTGCTAAACCAAATGCTCGATCTACAGAACCCAGTATATGATCCTTTGAAATTAACTAGTACAAAAGCATTACACGCCTATTATTGAAACTCTTAGGTAGGAATTGTCAACGATATTTAACAATAAAATAACATTAGATCTAAAAAAACTGTAAAAATTGCGTATTATGATTTATTCGAATACCCACGCCCTCAAAGTTATTAACTGTTACTTAGTAAGTACATATATGTAGAATAGATGATTCAACAAATTCTATTAAAAAAATTGTATTTTTCACTCGTTTTCATAACAATCAATCAATATAAAAGTCAAAACAAAATTGTGAGTAATAACTTATAAAAAAATCGACTAATTACATTCCGTAAACAAAAAATAAGAACGCAAACCCATTAAACAGGACCCTTTTTAGTACTAAGCTATACTTTAATGTTAATCTGAAACTTATTCTATATCAAACATATATCTATTAAAACAAATATGATTAATTTATTTCAGTTACGTTCGTGAAGAACGAGAAAGGCAAACCTCTGGCTATAATAGACGGTTTCACGTTCTACTTCGCTCGGAGTGGCAAATCTTCAACCTCGTGGCAATGTACCAGTAACAATGCGAAGACAAGGTGCAAAGCAAGATTTACATCTGTAATTATTGGTGAAGACAATATAATTATCAGAGCATTTACGGAACACAATCATAAAGCTCCCAACTATAAAATAATAGAGGGTATTTATCACAGGTTTTAATTAAGAAAAACAATATGTAACAGTTTATGTTAGATTTGGGCATTTTAAACATAATCCTAAAGGTTTAGGTATAAAATAACAGCTATTTTCTGTTAGTAAAAATTATGAATTCATTAGGTTGATGTCGAGATTATGTTTAGTCGGTATTTGGTTAATATTGTACCCTTATTTTTCATGTACGTGTAGGTATTCGAAATAATTGTATTCATTGACAATTCAGTTTAATTTTGATTTCGAATCGGTCATTAATTAATATAAAAGATAAAAATTGTGTATATTAAGACTATAATTAATATTTTTTTTATAATTAATAAAATTTTATGTTAAGCTACTAATTGTACCTATGTTTTTTTACATGAAATAGGCTCACGCTTGATTACAACTTGCCTGATGTTAAGCAACGTTATAATCTACGATCTAGCGCGCTTGCCTAGAAGAAACCGGTTTACTCTCGACTAGGATATGTTTGAACACATCCAGTGCACGTTGGGGAAAGTGATCAAAATAGTTTAAAAATTATTTTTTTGCAACGACAATTTCGTTAATTTGCGATGGATACTCTGCTATTTTGTAATATAGGTGAAGTGTTATAACAATACTGTAAATAAAATGTAAGATAAAATCTATTGAGCTGTATACAATTTTACACTAAATATGAATTATATGATCCACGAAATAAAGTTATTGTGATGAAATAATGATAATGTATAGAGTTTGAAATTGATTGATTTATGACTGGTGATAGAATGGTATAAATAAATGCTTACTTTATTAAAACACCTCAATATAACAGTTCCAAATAAAACGTTTAGTAGAAAATGCAGTTAAAATTAAATTAGCGGTTTAGATAAGCAATGTTTTTTTCAATAAAGTGTTATAATCCTATTATTATACCTTATTTTTTTCTATTATAATATTTATTTACTTATTCAACTACACTTACAATGTACTAATGATAAATATACATTCAATAAAATAATTTTTATTACAATTTTTCTAACAATCAGATTATTTCTTCTTTCAGAAATTGGCAAATACAAGATAAAAATATCTAAGCACAAGAAGTTGGTGTTCCGGGAGTTTTTCGAAACGAAAGGTCGTAAGTCCCAGTCAGCCGTGTGGCCGTACTACCTTCGTACTGAAGACGGGGTCTACGCTCGCTGCAAGGCGTGCAACAAAATAATCAAATGCTTAAACACTACCACGTCCTTACATTATCATCTGAAACAACATTATTAAGGTACGATACTTCTACATCCAATCCAAGGATATTTGTCTTCCGGAAGGATCTGGCCATCACGATGTAGCTGCCCAAGAAATCTTTCTTATTGCTTTAATTCTGTAGGGGAGTCATGACACTCAGTCATGGGGAAATACGATTTAAAGATAGATAAACTTCCAGACCTTAAAGTCCGATAAATTATTATCAGACGTTGATAATCATGTGAGCAAACATAACTCTTACATAAAATACATATGTCATGCAATACTTATTTACTACTTGTATTATTGTACCCGACATTAACAACTGGCGTTTATCCTATTGTATCCAAACTTTCCGGATACAGTTATTATTGATATACCTACATTTTTGATAATATTGTATAAATAATTAGATTTAGGTACTTTCTTTCAAACCCAAAAATATTTGTAATTTACTTGAATAGATGTATGAAGCAATAGAAAATATAATCATTCATGCTAGCTAAGGTAAAAAAATGCTTGTTTGATACGAAATGTTTTAATTAAATCAGTTGCTTCCAGTCTCCCTTTATAAGATAATTTTATCCAAGAGATTAATTTGCATAAGATAATACAAAGCGTAAACCAAAATATGATTTAAAACGGTTTGTTTTTTTTGTTGTAAAAATAAAGATTGTTTGAATTAAAAGTGTGATTTTATCTGACTACCCGCTTTATTTTGTATAGTTGTATTGTTGCGCAAGAGTGTAAAAATCAGTCAGTCAGAGACCAAATGTCGCGCGCGAAGGTCGTGTTGTTCTTGCATTGTGTTTTGTAAGTAAATAAAAAGTATGAAGTGCAAATAAACTGTTTTACTGTGATATGTTTATTTTATTTCTAGATTAATCTGACATACATGCAATGTATATATAAAAAATATACAGCATATAGTAAATTTTCAGTAAATTAAGTTTATGTAGAACGTTTATATAATTCAGTGTTAGTGCATAGTGCAGTGTAGTTCGTAGTGAGGGGAACAAATATTTAACTGTATGCTGTACTCAAGACGTCGGTCGTGAGTCGTTTTTTTTCACTTCATCTTCATTTTGTTTTTTTTTTTTTTTTTATTTATTGGGATTTCGGATTTCGGTTACTCAGAACGTTCACCCTAAGCTACAGCAAAGCTTGATCGGACAGTCTATAGAAAAACTCAAATCTACAAAATCGTTTATGTGAGAAATATATCTAAGTATCATTATAGATGGCTGTCTGACATGTCCCGAAATATTTATTTATTTTGATTAATTAAATCTCAATTTACTTATTTCTTTACATTTTAAACAGGAAATGTGTTTCCAGCTGGACTAATATAAACTTTAACACATGATCAAGTCACGATATAGCTACAACTATAATCTACTTTAAGAAGCTTGAGTATTATTATTTACAACATTTGTATCCGTGGCGACCCCTTGTGCATATTCTTACAATAGCAGGTAGAGCCAGTTCCGCTAACAGTTGTTTATTTTGTTACAGAATGGCGAGGGTTGGCAATCATAGTTTGCGTCTGATAACGGTTTCTTACTATGCCAACAGTCGGTGTTTTGTTTGTAAATGACTTTTTTAGAAATTGTAAAGATTTTTTAAAAATGGCAACTGTTGCTATTTTGTTTTTAAATGATTTTGAATAAAAAACTTGTATCCGGGATCTAAGTAGTCTATTTCAAGTTTGCCTATGAAATGAAACCATACAATGGAATAGAAACTGTCCACTATGCTTCAGAATAAAACCAATGGATAATGCTCTGGAGCCGTTCAGGGAAATACCTGGGCACGGTTCTTGATGCCAAGTTTCACTGGAATGACAATACTTTCAAGCTACTTATCACAGGCACTAAAGCTTTAAAATTTAAATGCATTATATCCTATCCTCAACCGTACCTAAGTCAAATGCTAAACTGCGAGTGTACTCCACCCTGGTTCGACCACTGACCAGTCATAACCTACGCCTGGCCAGTGTGGAGTAGCACCTACCGAACTAACTTTAATAAGCTACAAGCTATTCAAGACAAAGCGTTAATAATAGCAATTATTACTGCCTTTAGAACGAACTTTATTTAATTACACTTACAATTACACTATCCTACCTTAGATGTATTTATTTACAAGTTATCTGAAAAGTTTTATTTACGTATACTATCCCCATTAACAAAAACGAACTTATAAAAAACTTTTGTACAACTGAAATAAAGATCTCAAGTTTATCGATACTTACAAAACGTATCGGTTAGGTATCTCACAATTTCATACTAATTCGTAATGAATAGACCGCGCGTTGACGTCACTCGTGCGCGGCGAGCTCGGTCGAGTCGAGCGAGCGCGAGCCGCGTACACGGCAATCTCACCCATGTTACCTGTGGTATCGGGTCGCAGTGCGCGTGAAGTAGGTAATAACATTAATAAAAACGTTCCTTTTTAGTACTAAGCTATACATTAATATTAATCTGAAGCTTATTCTATATCAAACATATATTAAAACAAATATCATTAATTTATTTCAGTTACGTACGTGAAGAACGAGAAAGGCAAATCTCTGGCTATAATAGACGGTTTCACGTTCTACTTTGCTCGTAGTAGCAAATCTTCAACCTCGTGGCAATGTACCAGTAACAATTCGAAGCCAAGGTGCAAAGCAAGATTTACATCTGTAAGTGAAGACAATGTAATTATCAGAGCATTTACGGAACACAATCATAAATCTCCCAACTACAAAATAATAGATGGTATTTATCATAAGTTTTAATTAAGAAAAACAATATGTAACAGTTAATTTTAGATTTAAGCATTTTAAACATAATCCTAAAGGTTAAATTATATAATTACATCTATTTCCTGTTAGTAACAATTATGAATTCATTGAGTTAGTGTCGAGATTATGTTTAGTCGGTATTTAATTAATATTGTACCCTTACTTTTCATGTACGTGTAGGTATTTGAAATAATTGTATTCATTGACGATTCAGTTTAATTTTGATTTGAATAATCGGTCATTCATTTATATTAAAGATACAAATTATTTTAAGACTATATTTAGTAAAAATTTTGTATTCGTTAAATTTTATGTTAAGCTACTAATTGTATGTTTGGAAGTATTCAAAGCACGTTAGAGGAAAGTAATAAAAAAAGTATAAAATTTTAAATTTTTACTATGACAATATTATTAATTTGTAATGAATAATTTGCTATTTTTCATAACTATATAAATTGTGTCTGAAATAAAGATATATTATTATTTATTATTATTATTATTATAACGACGAAGTGTTTAACAATACTTTAAATAAAATGTATGATAAAATATATTAAGCTTATATACTTTTTAACATTAAATATGAAATGTATATTCCACGAAATTAAGTTATTATGATGAAATAATAGTAATGTATAGAATTTGGAATAGGTTGATTTTTTATTAATGTTAGAATGGTAGTGATCTAAGTAAAAATGAATGCTTACTTTATTAAAACACCTCAACTTTAGTAGAAAATGCAGTCAAATTTAAATTAGCAGTTTTGTTTAGATAAGATATGGCTCCTTCAACAAAGTGTTTAAAACTCATATTATAGGTATTTTTTTTGTAATATTTATTTATCATTTCGTTACAAGTTTTGTATGCCATGCAATGAAACCATGCAACGGAATGAAAACTGTCCACTATCCTTCGAAATAAAACCAATGGATATTGCTCTGGAGCCGTTCAGTTAAATACCTGGGCATGGTTTTTTTAACTTAACTTAACTGAAAGGCTTAACTGGACTGAAAATACCTCCAAGCTACTTATCAAAGGCACCAAAGCTTTAAATGCATTATATCCTATCCTCAACCGTAAGTCAAACTTGAGTTGTAATGCTAACCTGCGAGTGCACTCCATCCTGGTCCACCAGTCATAAGTAGCACCTGCACTTTAATAAGCTACAAGCCATTGAAAACAAAGCGTTAATAATAGCAATTAATACTGCCTTTAGAACCAACTTAACTAAATTACACTTACAATTACACTATCCTACCTTAGATGTACATAGGTATTTATTTACAAGTTATCAGAAAAGTTTTTTTACGTACTAACCCCATTAACAAAACCAAATTAATAAAAGAACCAATGTACTACTCGAAATAAAGATCTCAAGTTTATCGAAACTTACAAAACGTATCGGTTAGGTATCTCACAATTTCATACTAATTCGTAATGAATAGACCGCGCGTTGACGTCACTCGTGCGCGGCGAGCTCGGTCGAGTCGAGCGAGCGCGAGCCGCGTACACGGCAATCTCGCCCCTGTTACCTGTGGTATCGGGTCGCAGTGCGCTGGCCGGTCGGCCGTGCTTGTGTGCGTGAGTACCTACACGACGGCCCTTGTTGCTTGCTGTGAATGTTACCTGCACTACCAACACGTTTGTTTCTACCCACTTTGGGCTATAATCTTAATTAGCCTTCTATCATTTTAACCTACATAAATCCACTGTTTCAAAATGCAATGCTGTGCTTAAGCTTGCGTAATAAGTGAAAGATTTATTACGATATTTGTATCAGATTCAATTTATATATTTTATTGTTTATTTATACGCATTGCTAAAAGTTTTATATGAGTGGTGATCCAACTTGAAAACATACTATGTAACTTTCTTGTCAAAACATGCTAGGAAAATAGTATAGAACTACCTTACTTTATTGTTAATTACTTATATCTGAAATAAGGCCATTTGAAATTGAAATTGAATTGAATGAATATTAAAGGTTTTTTTCAGATTCTTGGTGGTTTTCGTTACCAACTAAACAAACTTAGTAAAGTAATATACCAGGTTGTATAAGGATCCCAACTGGTACATATTTTGCTTAGCATACATACATTTGAGTATCAATTATTCGTAGCACTTTACATACTGTGCCTACAATCATTATGCTCTCTTGTATTTAATATCATATGCGTTTAAATTTCTTTATAAAATTATTGCAAGAGATCTTTCAATGAAAACAAAGTAACTCAGTGTATTTTTTCTGTGATCTGGGCCAAAAACGCCGTTGGTAAAGCAAGAGTGGTTATAAATGGGTATTCGTTCTACAAAGACGGAGGTTGCCGCAAATCTGATTACTACAGATGTACTATGGGCAGAAAATGTACTGCTCGCGTCATCGTTAGCAATGGACAAATAAAAACTCCTCTTAGTGTGTTACAACATAGCCACGAAGCTCCCAAATTTGTTATTTGTAATGGTATTTATACGAGAGTATATTATTAGATACGATGTGAATGTTTGATTTATTTTATTGGCGGTGTTCTCTCTGAATTTCTGCGGGAAGTCACAACTCAGATCCAAGTTGCATATTTCATGTCTCGATAGGTGATGAAATATAGCCATAGATTTATTTATTCATAGTGATACATACATACATTGTGCACAAGTTTTGAAGTAGAAACTTCTGAAAGTGCTTTCATAAATCAATTGTTTTATCACTAAAGTAAACAATGTAAACATATGTTTTTCACTCCTGTAATGTAGAAACCTGTAAAACAGTTGTCAAATGTAACATATTGTGTAAATATATTTTAGTTGAGTGGGCTAAACATATGGACGGTAAACAGGTAGCTTTGCTCAACGGATTCACCTATGGGAGGAACTCAGTAGGCCGCGGCGGAGCAATTTACTACCGATGTACGGTCGGAACAAGTGTAAAGCCAGATTCGTCACCTACCCCGGCGGAAGGATCGTCGTCACAACCAGCATACACACGCACCAGGCCCCTAGATATATTGTTAAAAACGGCATCTATCATAGATTATGATAAGTAAATATATCGCTATGGTAAGATCAGTGCAGACACAGGTTGAGTCCCAAAGTATTTAAAACAAGATGTCAGCGATCAGCTATGCGTCTTGATTGTCTAATCGTTCGATGTAACAAAATAAAATCACAAATGATTGTAAGTTGTATCTAAGTTGAATTGAGTAAAGGTATAAAATATTATATGACTCGTTTTTATGACATAAAATATCAATGATATTCGGAATGATATTCTTTTTTATTGTTTTAAGTAATTCAACATTGCAATGGTCAAACAGTTGCTTAGGTTGAGAAGAGGTTCTTTTTCATGTTTTCGTTTAATTGACCAGGAATGGATAAGACTCATTTCGCATCACAATCGTCTGTTTTATAAAATTAATGAAAAACAAATATATGGTCGTTTTAATACATTTGGAAATTAAAACATTAATTTTTAATTGCCCCTTATTTTAATGTTACAGCATATAACTACGTTTAAGACATGTTTGACTATTATTTAGCATATTCTCTAGCACACTTTTCGACAGTATTTTATGATCTGGTTTTGTTTCAGTTGTATGGGCGCACAACAAGGCTGGCAAAAAGATGGTTATAGTCGATCACTATACCTTTTACTTGGACAAAGTGACGCAAAGTGGGTCGGAGCACTACCGTTGCACCTCGGGAAACAGATGCAAGGCGCGCATGATCATCACTGAAGGCGTCATCAGAGTCAGGAGAACCTCGCACACTCACAACCCCCCTAATTTCCATATAACTAACGGTGTATGTCATAAGATTAAATAATTATAATTGCTTTTAAAACAACTAATAACTAAAAAAAAAAACAATCTCATTAAGTAATTTAATAAGTGGCATTTGCTAGTAAGGATGTGCGAGTAATTCATTACATCTTCACACATAATATTATAAAAGCGAAGGTTTGTGTGTGTGTGTGTGTGTGTCAATGTGTTGTACGTTATTCACGACCAAACTGTGTAGCCGTTTGGTCTGATTTCCATGAAAGTGGGGATGGAGATAGATTAGGAGATAAGTATATAGTTATAAGCTTAACACACAGATAACTATTTAAAATTAGTTAGTTAGCCGCTAGTTATAAATAACCTTTATAATCTTACTAACACATAGAATATAATATGAGGACGACCTTCTTTTAGTCCATAGAATAGATGTTCTTACATTATACCTTTATTGTGCTATTACTAATTTTATCTCCTAGATATAACAAAATATAGTTAATAGGTTGTATGTTACGTTAGTTAAGTAAAAATTTTATCTCTTTAACGCTTTCGTGATGTTTTGAATCTGCCCGAATGACATTTGACTCCCACTATTTATTATGTAGAAAGTAATTTATATTAGAGTTTGTTTGTTTGATTTAGACATAAACACTGAGTTTTTAAATGTAATACTTCTTTTTTACTTTTGCTGAAATGGGCGACCGTGACGATTCACATCTTGTTTGCGTCTTGTTCTTCTTATATTTTAGTGAATACATTTAAGAAAAATAAATACGAGCATTCCTTACTCGAACTCAAGTTGGTTGCATGCAGTATTACAAGTTTGTATGAGTTATTTTAAATTAGAAAATAAATCTTATATCATAAAATGTTTGGATATTATTCTCTGATTTAATCAAATGAATCATTTTATTTTCATATTTGTTTATTCTTGCATCTTAGAATTACAGAGATTTTTTGCAAACTCAGTTAACTCATTCACTTTAAATCTTAGTCCGATACTGTTCCTTGATCGGTGCGGACGTGTTCTTAGTTTGGCGTTATTTCAGTGTGTTCAGTGTTGGGACAAAAATATAGAAAAAATGCAAGAAAAAAATCTTCTAAATGTAGAGGACGATTCCAATACTGATCTTGATAGCGAATAAATGTTCATGCATATTTTTTGTTTTGTTTTTTAAATTCTATTGTTCAATTCGTTAAGATCATTTTACACAAAATCATAAAATATTCAATATCATATTCTAATCTTGCGTTCAATCTCTGTTATACATTAAAATTATTATTATTTTTAGATGATAGATTACCCATTTAAGCGCAGCCTTACATTTCCATGAATTAGCCACACCCGCTGACCAATCCTGACAATTTGAGTAGGTGCTGCATCCTTATCAGTTTCATACGATTGTGCAAGAGAGAGGGCGCTCCATTAGTTTGACTCCGCGGATGGAGTGTAGTGCAGGCACGCTTAACCCTAGAGCACATTATTCACTTATGTGTATGTCGCTTCAGGTAACATGATGGTCAAGTCTGGCAGTGCTAAAACTATACCGTAACATGTCATTTGTAGGTACTTATATATTTTTTTTTTTTTATAAATATATCCTTAAATATACTAAATATGATATTTCAGCTAGATTCGATGCCGTACAGACTCCAAACAATGTGTACACATCTTGATAATCTTGGTTTTGTTATAGTAACATGGGCGCACAATCCAGCCGGTAAGAAGATGATAATCATGGAGGGCTATACATTCTACTTGGATGGAAGGAGCAATGCTAGTGGCTCCGAGTACTATCGATGTACAGCGGGCAGTAAGTGCAAGGCTCGTATCATCGTGACACTGGGAGTGATACGATGTAGAGCCACATGGCACACGCATGACCCACCCACCTTCCATTTAACTAGTGACGGAGTATGTTATAAAACCTAATTTTAACGCCTTTAGTGTGTAAATTAAATTCAGCATATGTTATTGTTGAATGTCTCTTTTATTGTTGACAATTTAACTAATCTGTGGCTCTTGTATTGGCTTAACAGCACAGCGCAGCTGCAATAAAATTTATTTAAAAAAAATCAAAAACCGACTTCATGTGTCCCTAAAAAGTTAATAAATAATTTATTTTCATTTTTGCGACTTCAAAATTCAGAATTGGGAGTAAAGAATCTATCAAAGTTTTGAAACTTACGATCCTATAAGTATTCTTATTGTAATCTGTAATATTAGTTGTCGGTGCCAGTCACAAAAATAAATTAAAATCGGTTCATAAAGACTGGAGTAATCTTGAGAAGACTTGATAACCTTTATTTGTTTGGAAGTTGGTTAATAATAGTAACTCAAAGTAAAGTAGTAAAAGAACGCTAGAGAAGTTAGTACTCTCGTAATTGCAGTAAGGATGCTAAGTATGAATGTTGTAAATGAAATATTTATCTTTTGAATACAATTTTGAGTCAACTGTTTTGACAGATAAGTAATCTATATTTAGAAGTGAAATTTGGTTGTGAATGTTGATGAATATATGTATTTATTTCAGTTATAAAATGTTAGTTAGGTTGAATTAATAGGCTAGTTGTTTGATGGTTAATTACGAGTATTTCCTTGTTTGTCATAACTCTGGCCTGACTTTGCATATCGGGTTCAAAGTATTTCAGAATAGAGTATCCACTTTAGAGTTAAATGAGTATATTCAATATTGCTGTTTTACTATTTACAATAATTAAAAATGGAATGTTAATAATTCACTCTGATAAAAGTAACATATTTGAAGTACATTCCTACTTCTTGTAAAGTCGTGTGGATTTAGTACAATTTAATTCGAATAAAAAGCAGTGTTGCTTTTTAACTCGCGGAATTTTATTTTGTGATGTTTAACGGAGTATATATGTAGGTAGATATTAACATAATTAATCACTTTATTTTCAGTGTCGTGGCTAACAAGTCTAGGTGGGAAAAGTATGGCGATATTAAACAAATATACATTTTACCGACAGAAAGGAAAACGACCAAATGCGGAGTATTATAAGTGCCATAGGAAATTTTGTAAAGCTGGCTTTTTGTTCGTTCAAGGAAACGCCAAAGAATTTCAGTTAGAACATAAACACAGGCCACCAAAATTCACTATCGTGGATGGAGTCTGTACCGAATTATACAATATCTTTTGATTTAATATAACTTTGTTTTTGTAATAACATGAAATGCATATTTATGTATTTTTAATTATTCAAGCAATTTTAATGAGACTCAGTAGTTTACTGCTTACTACATGCTATTTTTATTTTATACAAATGCCTGAAACATGACATGCTTGTTTATAAGAATATTTTATAAAAAAATAACTTAACTATTTTGTATCTCTGACGTATCGTCAGGAAAGATACGCTTATAATGAATTAGCTACTTTTCGGAATACTGATGTTAAAAAATATCTAAGTTTATTATCTGATACAAATTCCGTTTACAAACATAGCGATCAAATAAAATTAAAATCATTTGTCGTTTCCTACAGTGAAATATGCGAGAAACATGGCGGGAAACAAGATAGTGATCATAAACGGTTATTCGTTTATCAAAGAGAAGGGTGTCGCACCGGCTCCGGAGTACTACCGATGTCAGAAGTATCGGCACAAGGAGAGTTGTAAGGTCCGAGTCTCGCTCATAGACGGGAAGTTTACTAAGCAGAAAGTCGAGCACAACCACTCACCCATGCCTTACACTATCAGAAGTGGAATTTTTATAAAACTTTAAAACCGCAGCTGAAAACTTGCTGTTCACAATCTATGCAAACATGTTAATCTGTAACAGAACATTCAAAGCAGTTCGGATTCGTTTCTCATAAATGAAGAAGATATCAACCAGATTCGCCGAGATTTTCTAAATCCTGTCTATCCAAAGGTTGCCTAGATAGCGATAAGGCCGCCCAATGTGCATTAATTTTTTTTTAACTTGAACGCGGTTGCACTTGACCATCGTTAGTTAGTTCTTAAAATTTCTTTCATTACGTTTTTTTTTGTGTGCATTGAAGACATATCTTATCTTATCATATTCGCCGTTGACGGATACGTCGAAGAGAATATCATCATTGAACATGTTGATATTTAAATCTAAAATAAATATATACCCTTAGACCATAAACTATCGTTAGGTTTTAAGTTATTTTTTTTGTAGTAGTAGCTAGAAGTACTAAGTTTAATTTTTTCTCTTATTTTTCTTTAATAAGTTCAATGCACTCTCCTACAGCACGAGATCTCTCTCAGAGTAGGAGATGCGTGCCACATAAAAGAAATGTATTAAATGTAAAATATTATATATAGGTATGTGTGTCCTTTAATTTAACTTCATATGAATAAATACGTACGTCGTAGCCTGTAGTGACGCTCAATATAAGGCGGGTTGCAGTCAAACATGAACTTATAATACCTACGTAACATAATACAAACGACAAGAAGTGTTTATGATAACATTGATAACATACAATAATTATAAATAAAATTTATAAAAAATAATTTTATATTGTTTATTTTAGATCTGCGCTTTACTATGTAAATAAAAGTTGGCCCTAGTAATAAATAAGGGCTTCGAACCCACAATTACCTTTTCTTTTTTTATAAATAAAATTAAGCGAGTATGGCTCGGTGGTGTGAGCGTCTGCTTTACATCCTTACGTACCTTGGTTCGAATCTGGCCTTGCTCCAATGACTTGTTTTTCAAGTTATGTGTGAATACTAGACTCAAGTGGCGTAGGCAGGCCTCTTTACGAGACACACTGATGGCAGATGGAGTAAATATACTCTTTGGAGTAAAGCATTATATTTTTCAGTTCGGTTTGTAACGAGTATTTGAGGCAAGAACGTAGCCATAATCGATGGATATTCCTTCTACAGGGATGGACCTGACAGAAAAATCAATATATACTACTACAGGTGTCACAAAAAAGTATGCAAAGCATGTTTTGTCTTGAGAAACGGACAGATCAATATAAAAAATTTTGTTCACAAACATGACCAACCTAAATTTATGATTCTAAATGATTGTTTTGTAAAAATTTAAGGACTACGTCTGCATCTATTTGTATTTTGAAATTAATAAATACAGTAAGTATATTATGTAACAGTTTTTATAAAATATTTTGATTGCAGGTGTATTGTTTTTATTAGTTCATATGGATACATGTATACTATAAACATTCATGTACAGTCACACGCTTTGATTCATATTGTTACAACAATATGTGGATGTTGCTATTAAAAATATATAATTACGTGTGTTGAGTCTGTTCGTTTGTATGCATTTACAAAAGTCACTTCAAATATTTTCTGGGAGACAGTATGTAAGTATTATATCCGTTAACCCACGACACAAGTGTTTGCTAGTGTGGGGCTAAATGGTGATGTGTGCAATCTTCCGGTTTATTTATTTTAATTTTATTTTTTTAGTGCAATTTTTGACGAATCTCGGTGGCAAGCAAGTAGGCGCCTTACATGGGTACTCGTTCTACAAATACGGAGCAGACAACAACAATAACGAGTACTACAGATGTTATAAAAAAGGATGCAAAGCACGGTTTGTTTTCCATTATGGAGTGGTTAGGATAAAAAATTTAGATCATGATGATGACCCACCCAATTTTACGATTCAAAATGGTGTTTTTATATAAATTTAACTACAAAATTGGCTTCTCTATTTTGAAATTGTAAACAGTATATTGGAAACATTTGTTTATCATAACATTCCAAAACAGTAAATAAACACAGATAAAAGTGACAAACACATTTTATTTAACAAGATCGGTGACGGTTCTGTTCGTGAATTACCTCATGAAGAAACTGAATGCTTTCAAACGCACGTCGTGATAGTCAACACAATGGAATCTTGTGGAGTTAGACCGTGGTGGTGGTACCACTTAATTATTATATACATTTTCAAATTTATATTGTACTACTAAAAACTAAAACATGTATTGTTTTCGCAGTGATATTTGCCAAGACGAAGAATGGAAGTGAGATAGCGGTCATCAAAGGTTACTCCTTTCTGAAAGTTAAAAGCTCAAACCCTGGAGTCGACAACTACATATGCCACAAGAGTGATTGCTCAAATAAGTTTGAATACGAACCAGAACATAAACTGATTCGTATACCTAACTTCCAACATAACCATGACAAACCTAAATATACCATAGAGAATGGCATTTTGATAAAACTTCAGTATACGTTGAAGAAGATGAAAAAATATAAGAAAGAAGACAAAAAGAAGAGAAGACGAAATAGAAAAAAATAAGCATATATATACATATGAATTTGGAGAATGGAACTGATCAAATGAGCTTATTTTTATATGTAATTATGTGAATAGAATGCGTTTTGCCTAACTCAATACCTACGTGGTGCATCATTTGTTTTTTTTCATACGTTGCACTGCTTTTGTATTAAGTTTATTTACATTACCGAATTGAATGAATGAATTCGTATGAAGTTAGTGTTGACTTGTCTATATTTTTATGTTGATTCCATTTTTTATTTTTTAAATTACTTCAGTAAAATGGTACAAGAAAAAGACTGGACAAGAGATCGCAGTTTTACAAGGATATTCTTATTACATACACAAAAGAAACAAGAAGTCATTCAATTGGTCGTGCACTGGCGATAAGAGTTGTAAAGCGAGACTCAACACATCTAAGGATGAAGAAAAAGAAAAAAGAATAATATACAGTGCATGCTTGGATCACTGCCACGGACGCCCGACTTACTTGATCGATGGAGATATTTATATGAAGTTATAGCATTTGTTTGATAAGTTTTTTTTTATATAGATAATCCTTAAAGGGTTGGAATATGTTTTAAAATAATGAGGGATTTAAATTCGGTGCTAACTTAGCTAAAATAAAAAATAAATAGAACGCGATTATATTGCGATACGTATAACGGATGTTATTGCATTTCATGCAGTATGTAATTGTTACTATTACTGTTTGAATGAATAAAATGAAAATATTATGTGAATGCTTTATTAAATGAATAAATAAAATTTAATTAAATATCAACACTTTCTACTTAAAACCATATATTTTATCACATGATTTCATTTATGCTGTATATTTTGGCAACATCAATATATTACTGAAGCCAACAGGCCCAAGAAAAGCCACAACCAGTTTGCTATTCATTAAAAACTGGCCACTCTGCTAGAAACCAACTTTATTACAGACATAATGTTTTACGACAAGTATAGTCCACCAAGAGTTACTAACTTGATTGTGTAATTTCAGTGATTCTCCTGGCAAAGTCCCGTTATTCTGGTAAACATCTAGTTATGTACAATGAGTATACATACTACTGTAAGAAACAATGCAAGAAGACCAAAAACTTTCATTGGTACTGCTCTACTCACAACTGCAGAGGATGTAATGCTAAACTCAAGTTGGATGAAAAGTTTGGTATTGTAGGGTTAGAAAATTTGCACACCCATCCACCGGCGAAATACTGTATCTACGAAGGGCAGTACATCAAACTTAGTGGAGCAACTACGGCGTAAAATAAATCTATTAATATCTATACTTATGTTAAGGTTTATTTGCAAGTTTTTGCAAGTTTGTTTTTGGCCCCTTTGACTAAAGAAACAAAGAGTGACGGAAAGAATATAAATAGATTACAGTTGACGTGGATAAATGTTTCAATATTAAAACTGTCCGCAGTTAAATTTTAGAGTTAGATGTTTGCTAAAAGACATCAAGTAAAATTATGAAACTACCATATGTATGTATGGTACGTATACTTTATTTTCTGTTGTATATTGTTGTCTTTTATTCGTAGATTTTTGGAATAAAAAACCTTAGATTAGCAATTTGAGATTGATACTCGTCTTTCAATTAAAAATATTCATCCTGCTTGAACCGACCAAGTATAAACTAGGAAGCCACATATTTATACTCATTGAGCTGATAAATTTACTTCTAAATTTATGAAATATTACTATAACATAATTACGTAATTTTGACAACCACCACTCAGAATTCGGTATATTTTGTCCATCCATCTCTCTATAATATAAGTATATCTACATATGTAGTGTTATCGATGCCATGCAAAAAAAAACTAATAGGTAATATTTATCTTTACAGAGTTTCAATTCGTGAATACAGGAAAGAGCAATCAGCTAGTACTTTGCAATGGATACACATACAGTTTTCGTTCACGTCAGGCCGCGCAAAAAATATTCCATTGGAGATGTTCCACGCATTATTCTAAAGGATGCAAAGCGTTGTTGAGTTTGTACGACAACAAGAAAATAGATAAACACAACATGTGCCACAACCATAGTCCGATGAAGTATTATATGGTAAATGGTGTTTTTATAAGATACTAACCGCAGCCTTGCATTGCATTGCGCTTCAGGCTATTATGAGACCTACTGCAAGGTGCAAACACAACACAGGTACAGATAATAAAGCATTTTGTATCGTTAAGACATATATGTATTGTAGTTACCTAGATCTGATATTGTTTTTGGCCCAATAAAATCTTTTGTATTTTATTTGTATCCAGAGGTACGTGAAAAACGTGAAAATGAACAAAAAGACATTACCTTCTTTTTCGATAATTTTCAATGCCTATTTTTATTAATATGAATGAATTAATGAATGAATTTTTAGAAATATAGATTTGGATTATTCAAAAATAGGCATTGAATTAGGAAATTTACAAGTACGTACTTACTCATTACATTAGTACATTACTCATCACAAAAGATACCTATTTTGTGCAATATATAACATATGTATGTATATTATGTTTACGACCATATGCGTGGTAAAATAAAACACTGGCTACAAACAAAGTCATATCAGGAAGTTGAAGAATTAGTCAAAGTATACAACCAAGCAGGCAGAGAGAACATACAGGTGGAAGATCTCTTTTGATTGCCTGAAGCCTTAAGCGATACCATTATATCACAACCATTACTTACTTCTCACTGCACACTTAGAAGGTGATGGGATGACACCACAGCTTCATTGTCTGACGGCAGAAGCCCATCAATATAAAATACACACACTCACACACACACACACACACACACACACACACACACACACACACACACACGGATACACACATATACACACATATACACACTCACACACACAAACACACAATCTTACCCGGCCAAAGTGCTTAACATACCTATAGTACCTAATAATAAATCTACCTAAGCTTAAGCAGCATCTTCATGCGGTAAACATCAATCAACTGATTTCAATTTTCAATTTTCAAAATGTAATTTTTGTGATCATAAATATTGTATTAAACTTTTTGACAAGGTTTTACTACAGATATCTTATTTAAAAAGATTTTTTATAAACTATGGATGAACATTTCTGTAACTAAACTATGTACATGGCCGTGATTATTATTGTTTTATACATCTCTAGATAGTATTGAAATTATTCTTTTACTAGCGTCAACTTCTTACTGGAAAACAGGATCTTTTATAATTGGACCACCAAGATACAGGCTAACGCCTAGTTTGGGGTCTACAGTTAACACTATTGTTGTATTGTAAGTTAAACAAATTGTAATATTATATAGGTTAAGTTTTTCAATTAGTAAATAAACATATTTAAAAAAAAAAAAAAAAATCAGCATCATCCTCAGCTTGTAGAGCCCTATAACAGAACATAAGCCTCCTCCCTCATATGCCGATACTCCCTGTTTTGTGCTACTCTTGTCTAGGGTGGTTTTCAATCTTCCTGATATCGTTTAGCTTTTTCTAGGAAGAACCGTAGATATTACCTTACAATTACAATATAATATATTATATAATTTCGGTACAAATTGCCTTCCTACAAGTACATGTACATAATATACATTGCTTACATTTAGTAATAAAAAACCTGTGTAAATTCGCTAAAACGCAATTCTCCATACTTATTGTACGGGACAATTGTCTTTTCGCAAATTTCCAAAATTCCTAGATCAAGAATTGTTTTATTTAAACGTAAAGCGCTACTGCTTTAGTATAAAGAAAATAATAAAGAAATAAGACAGAAAAGATCTCCTCTTGCCTTCGATCAATAATGCACTAGATTCAGCATTGCTTACAAAAACGACTCCAAAAAGTGGCATGAGTTTACTTTATTCTGTATAGATTACGATATACACAGAAATACAAAATATGACTATGCCACAAAAAAATATTTATATGAAAGTCAATCTTACTACTGCATCATAAGGTTGAGTTTCGACTAATGTCGTATACATCATAAGTAATCTTGCTCCGCGATAACAACGAGTGCTCATAAATTTTTATGACCATACGCAGTGAGCGTTAGAAAATTCAACCGTATTGCTATAGCGATAAGGCTTAAATTCTAACCGTCGTAAGGCTGTGTCACGGTATTTAACTTACCATGACAGAATAGAACATAGAATTCATAGAGTCGCTTTGTTAATAAAAAGGTGGATAATTCTTTTACACTTCTACACTAATATCACCGTTTAATGGTGGAAGTTCCAAAGACTCGTACTTTAAAAAAAAAAAATAAGAAAGAGGAAAGAATTGATGTTTTGTTTTCCGAATTATATTACATTTACTACTTTATATCCCGGATTAACGCGGGTGAAACTTCAGAGTGCTGCTAGTATAGGTACTACCAACATTTTATATTTCTTGATACTAAAAAATAATAATACATTTTATTACAGTATTATTTTATTAAAACAGTATTACCTAAATCTTGCATGTTATTTTAACACAATAAATTAAAGATATTAAATATTTTTTTATATATTTAAACTATTATATATATATAAACTACATCCATTTTACAGTCAAAGAAAAATAAAAGAATGCGGCGACTCCATTAGACTTGTTCTAAATCAGGCCTAATTTGTTCTTGTCTCGTGTGTTAAATCTATTATGCGTGCGAAAGAGACAACTGCGAAGCAAATACAAAAGGATTTAAATTCTAGAAATACTAATTTGGAGATGATACCTGGACTATTTCGAATATTAATCACTGTAAGTATTTGTAAAAAGTATAAAACTTATCGAAAATACAAAATCCCATATTGTTTTCTCTTTGTAAGCGTGTTATTTTTGCAACTTTTCACAGCACACTTCGGCATTGTTTCACATGACGGTCGGCGCGTCACTGACGGCAAAACAGTGCTTAATGTGAATTTAAGCACTGTTTAGTTTGGTTACTTTTAGCGCGCTTTCGCGTGATCTAGGTTATATTTGATCGAAGCCTCTTGCAGTTTCAACCGCTAGGTATATACATACTTCATTCATTATATATAACGTTTGTTGTTGCAGAACCGGCTGGCTTCGAAGTATTTAACACAACAAAAGGTCGCCAAGTGATTATGTACAACGAATATACTTACAGTTTCCACCTTCACAGTCCAGCCAAAAATTTATTTTTCTGGAGATGTTCAACGCACTATACAAAAGGGTGTAGAGGAAGAATGGCATTAGCAGATAACAAAGTAATTATTAAACACAATAATCTGCACACGCATGAGCCATACAAATACGTTAAGAGCAACGGTGTTCTGATAAAATTGACGTGAATTAAATAATAATAATAATAAAAAATGTTTATTGGACACACAAATTCTTCTTTCTCTCGTGTTGTAGCAGCTGATTTCTTCAGGGAAACATTTTTTCAATAGGTTGGAAAACTCATCTTACAGAAACGAAGCTAATCAAAATTGAAATTAAGAAATAAAAAGAAAAATAAGTATTTAAAAAGAAAAATCTTAGCCTAATTTTGTGTATTGTGTGAGTGTAGTGTGTGTGTGTGTGTGTGTGTGTATGTATATGTATATATATATATTTGTATATGTATAAATATATATATATATATTTGTATATGTATGTATATATATGTATATTTGTATATGTATATATATATATATGTATATTTGTATATGTATAAATAGTAATGAGTAAGAATGTTTGAGTGTTTATGTGTAGGTATGTGCTTGAACGAGTTTGTAATCATTGCAGTGTTCTTATTTGTGACCATTGGTCTGAATAGGTGTGTTGTTTATAAATTATTTTTTACATATCGGGTAGAAGTGATATTGGTCATGTATTTCATTTTAAAACAATTAAGAGTTTTTCAGTGTTGTCATAGTCAAGAGAATTTAGCCATTTGTCTAATGCTAACTGTAAATCTCTATTATTTAGACTATTCATTTTATTTATTATACTACAAGCCTTATTGTTAAGATAAGGACCCAAGAAAGATTGATGATGCTTAAACAGAGCAGTGTTATGTTTAGGTATAGGAAAATGTATGTCATTTCTTCTGTGATTGCCGTTGTAGTGAACGTGAATACTCGAGTAGAGTCTAGAATGTATTTTTATCACTAACTAGTGGACACCCGCGGCTTCGCTCGCCTTATTTCAGGATAAAAAGTAGCCTCTGACACTTCAAAGACATAATACCATACATACCAAAAATCTTGATGATCCATTCAGCCGATTTTACGTGATGAGCCTTTAAAAACAGACAAATAGAGACACAGATAAACAGAAAAAAGTTCCAAAAATGGTTGGAACGTGTTCTGTTATCAATTCGAAAACTCTCCAAACTTTTTTGAAATATTTTCATTGACCGCACTTTCGACCCTCTTCAGCTTTATAATTATGTCAAATCAAAATCAAATCAAAAGTTTTTATTGAACTTAAATCTACCCATTTACAAAATTTGTAGCTTATGACTAAGATAATGAAATATACAATAAAATAATTTAAGTGCTACAATTTTATTATGAACTGGTGCCTCTGAACTAAGCTAGGCTTGTATCTCAGGGGCACCACTTCCCCATGTGTGTTGACATTAATGAACCTACTAAAAGTGCATAGTAACTGATTTAAAATATATGGTTAACAGTATAATAATTAAAATATATGGGTAGATGAGCAGTGTGTTGGAAATAAAACATTCAAATTAAAGTGCATTTAATTACACCTGATTCCATTTTCAAAATATCACACCTTATAGGAGTAAGTTTGATGCATGTTGTGGTGAGTTACTTGAGACAAAGCATATGTGCCTACTGTTTTAACTGCGTGTTTTATTCGTTTGGGTTTTTTGTATAATTTGAAGTAAATTTCACGTATTCATTTATTGTTATTTCAGATTTCCAGTTCGTATATTCACAGGCGAATAACCTGTATGTGCTTCTGAATAATTATACGTACAGCAGACACGTCGCTGGTAAGAACAACACGTGGTCGTGGCGATGTTCTACTCATCACCGCAAGGGATGTAAAGCAAGGCTAACTTTACGGGATGGAAACAAAATCGTTAAAAAACGAGAAGAACATAACCACAAATATTCAAGATTTGTCTTGAATAATGGTGTTTTCATAAAGTACTGACGACGTCCCGGCAAAAAGCGCGCAAAGCGAAGAGTTCCAAAGCGTAGCGTAGTGCGAAGTATTTCACTTAGAGGACCCGTCTGAAAGAACCTAACCTAACCAGAAGAATAGCGCCTAGCCTGTTACAAATTGATTCCACGAAGAGCACCGATCGATTCGATAGGTGCTTTTCGTAAAATCCGTTTGTAATAATCTGGGCTGGCATAACAGGTATAAAACAGGGACCACTGCCACTGTCACCAAGATATTCCTTCCCAACGTCGAGATGGCGTTTAAAATTATGAAGAAACTGAAACGTACGGGTCCACTCACTCAAATATTAACGGGGCACGGTGGATTCTCCGAATACTTGCACCGGTTCAAGTGTAAGGAGAATCCATCGTGCATCTGCGAACCTGGAAAGGAAGAATCAGTAATTCATATCATTACAGATTGTCCCGTGTATGGTTGCGAGAGGTATCAACTAGAACAAGAAATAGACTATGAAATAAAGAAAGAAAATTTAGCAAACATTATGTCAAATGAAAATATCAGAAACCAATTTCTGCAATACTGTTTAAAAATATGTAAAAAAGTTATAAAACGGAATAAATAGATAGATAAGAAAACGTTAAGTACATATATACAATATATATGTATATCAACAAAATTAAACAAGTCTACAAAGAAGATATACATGTACTTTCTGCACACTCGAGCAATACAGAACGTATCGCCGAGTTGCGTGTATGGATCTAGCTATGTCAATAAAAACACCATGTGGAAAGCCTTGGATTCTGTCTAAGATACCTACCGAAATTTAATAAAAAAAAAAAAAAAAAAAAAAAAAATCTGGGCTTGGATACATTTTAAGCAAAACAAAAGTTTATTATCTATTACTTTTTAATTTCGCGATAACAGTGTAATCGTCTGAAAATTGACGAATAAATTAAACAATTAATACTACAAGCAACCGACCAATTAAAAATCAGGAAGCCTCATATTGGTACATATATTACTCTTGGAGCTGATAAAATTAATTTTAAATTTATTAAATACTAGTGGACGGCCGCGGCTTCGATCGCATTATTTTGAGATAAAAAGGTTTAAAATGAACATAACTTTTTTATTTACGAACCGATTGAAATGAAATAAACACTAGATGTTAAGTTAAAAATGCACCAACATGTTAGTGAAAACCATAGACAAATCGTTTCAGCCCTTTTCGAGTCTATAACGAATTAATTGATAATTGTAATGAAACTTATGAGTGTAAAACTCTGTGCTGACGAGAAACCACTGACAGCTGCAAGATTGACAGTTTTATGTTATTATTCTAGGCGCCATGAAAAAAAAGATGGAAAGAAGGTATTTTGTAGTTTTATTCATTAACACAATTAAATTAGAAACTTATTAAAAAAAACTTATACTACTTCTAAAACTAAAATACTAAAAAAGTATTGTACTGTGATATGAAGTGAAATCAAAAAATATAAATATATGTGTGTTTTTATGTAAATATTCGCTTAATTATTTGAGATTGGCGTAGAAATTAATTGATAACGTTGTTTTACAAACCATTTTGTCTTCTTATATTACTCTGGCAATATGTGAATGGCCGGCGCCGCAATATTTTCCATACAATTTGGTTTTGATATTCTTGATTATTCAGTTCTCTCAGCTACATTTGATGTCATTCATAGTAATTTTATTTGATGATAAGTAATTAAATAAATAATGATTATTTTTAGGTATGTTTTGTTATTCTTTCTGTTCTCATGTTTTTTTTCTGTATTTTTTTTGTATTTTTAAGATACCTAATCTCTTATAGTTCAAATGTAAATTTTACTGTGATAATGATACAAATATGTGCCAGATGTTATTTAATAATTATTTAAACAATGTTAATCTTCTTATCTTAACAAAGCTGGAGATTTTGTATTTACATATCTAATGGTTTCATAAATTAAGTCTAATGCGACTGTGGCTTTAAATATTTCAGGTAAAGATTCTTCTCCCGGTACGGTCATAAATGAATACACCATAATAAAATCTGGTAAGGGTCAAGTTATGCTTAATGGTGGATATTCATACACCATTCAGAGGAAAACTAAGTTGGCAACTGTTTGGGCGTGCACAAATAAAAAGAGAAGAAAGTGTCCCGGCAACGTAAAAGAAGATTTCCTGACCGGCAATGTGCGGTTACATATTAAACATAAACTAAATTGTCTTCCGAAAGTTTCCGAAAATCAGGTCAAACTGGCTTTGGACAAAATTAAATCGGATATCGAAGAAATGCCCAATTTTTCTATAAAGAACATTTTCGAAGGCCGCATGAATGAACTGAAAAATAAAGTTCCTGATGCAAATATACCGACATTTGACAGCGTCAAAAGTCAACTTTACAGAGTTCGAAAAAACAGTTTGATGTAAAAAATAAAACTGAAATAGTGATCAAGTGAGGTATAATTTAACTATATTGATTTGGGCTTTATAATGCTATTATTTTGTTTTTTTGATACGGTGCGGGCCACTTCTCTAATTTAATTTATATTTATAAAGTTTTGGGCTCATAAAAAGTTTTCCTATGAAATTATTGTAAGTAAGTACACGAAATAATTATTTCGTGTACTTACTTACAATAATTTCATAGGAATTTAGTTTAATTAAACTTAACATTGCATCCAAAATTTTTTTTGTTGTGTTAATATTTCGATAATATATCATTTCTTGTATCCATGGAAAAAGATACAGCTATTGTATCCTGGATTCAAATGATAAATTCACGAAATTCATTTAAAATATTTTTCTTTTTCAACATACCTTGATAAACTTGCAGATTTTGAGTTCGTATTTAGACCAATGTCGAGACGCAAGCTTCTACTTTGGAACAATTACACGTACTCGCAACATACCGGAAGAAATAATATCTGGACGTGGCGATGCTCGACGCACTGCACCAGGGGGTGTAATGCGAGAATCACTGTACAAGATGATGCTTGTATTATCAAGCAACAAGGAACACACTCCCATGAACCTTGTAAACACGTCGTAAATAAGGGCACTTTTGTTAAAATAAGTGATTAAATTGCTGAGCTGATTTTAAAACGTCGTATACATACAGGTATGCTCCCCTACATGCCACAGGGACCATCCAGTGTAATTTTGAGTGTAAAATAAAAATAAAAACCGCACAAGTACTGGAGGAGAAAAAATTATTACGAAATAATTAATGTATGTATTTTTTGTGTTATATTATGTTTAGTGGTTGGTATGTGGGTGACGGATTATGGAGAAGAAAGTAAACACCAAATACCATTAATAAATCGTTTGAATTTCGTTGTTATGTGACCTTCAAATATTTGCTTTGCTTCAAATTGTTTTTTGTGTGCAGTACACGTAACATTGTTGACTTGTTGCTCACTTTTGTTGTGTGACACAACATCTTGAAAAATTGACGCAGTTTATTACAAATGGTTTGCACTCTGTACTCTGTGACTCCGCTGCGTATTTTATTCACTAGGGGAGTTTTCTTGGGCATACATCGCGGCGGGCGACCAAGCTTTTCGGAAAGACACAGTGTTTTCGGATTTTGTGGTGTGGTGGTTGAATTTTATTAATTGATTAGTAATGACTGTCTTGTAAGTAGAGTAGATGTAACTCTCATTTTGTTGTATAAATCTCTACTTGCAGTATGGTTGCTGGGAAGCCAGCCGTCGACATCTTCTTCGAATGATGAATTAACTTACGTGAACAGAAGTGCAGGCGTTGTACTATTAAGAGCTGGACATCAGTACACTAAAAAGAGAGAAAGTGATACCGGAGGCTGTGAGTGGAGATGTATCAACTGGTCTAGAAATTGTTCAGGGTCTCTTAACATAAAGGACAACAACATTGTTAAAGAGATACAACATAAATGTGAGCCCAACGAACTGGAAAACATCATTGCAAAGAAGTTACACGATTATCGTAAAAAGGTGGAGACTTTTTTTAAATACGAATTGTGAAGTTTTTAATTCCTAATTCGAATTGATTGGATGACATTTGTAAGCATGTTGGTAGGAGATGGCTCAGACAGGCTGGAGACCGTGTTAAGTGGCACGTTTGCTTGGAGGCCTATGTTCAGCAGTTTATCAGTGGGTGAACACTGGCTGACATGACGATGATAATTATGAATTCAAATTAGTGCCAGAGTTTACTTACTTAGTGTTGAATAAAATTTATAATAGTTACAAATACGTATATTAACATATTGAATTGGGCGTTACTTTGCAGAAATCCATTGTTAATGTAATTCTGGAAAAATATCTAGTGTTTTTCCGCTGCGACTGCTCCTTAACCGACTTCAAATTACAAACTTGATGGTTTTAGGTGTGTTCATCCATATACCACCGCCACACCTCTCCTCCTAACCAAAGTGGCCTCTGTGGCTCTTAGGATCTTACTAACACCGCGCCTTGTGTCTTCAAGTTTTTGTAATTCTCCTTCGGCAAGATATTCTCATAGACACGTGTCACGCCTCTCCACGAGGCATCCTCAGGATGTGTTTACTCCTCGAACGTCGCAGCGGAAAAACACCATATATTATTTCCAGGGTTTCATGTGTATTAACGTTTTGATTGTTTTACAGAAATATCGATTTATGTGACAACAGAGTCATACGAGATGACTCCTCCACAGAAATATAAAGAAAATACTGAGCTTAATACAATACACCTGCGTCATGGGATACAAGACGTTGAAAACGTGAAAAGATGCGCAACAGTGTATTGGAAATAGGAGTCGTAAAATACGCGCGAAGTGTAATGTCCGCTTCATCTTATCGAAAAAGAGTGGCCTACTCTGGTGTTGAGATTAAATCAAGCCGCCCTAAGTGCCTCTGACATGACTTAACGATTGCCATACTATGAGAAACAATGTCCACTTATGTTATACAACTAAGAGATACTATTTCGCGAAATACTAAACTTCAGTAGTTAAATACCATTAAGTTAAAACATTAAAACTAATTAGCCTTTTTTTTCCTCATTTCCTCTTTTTTTATTAAATTACAGAGATCCAAAATGTGCATTTAAATATTGCATTGTTAGTAACGAAATCATATCTATTGATTATTAATACTATAGATTTCGACGTTTTGAATCTTTTAATTTGAAAACGTCTCGTAATCTACTGATCAAATTTACAATTAATGTGGCCTAGAAAAACATTGTATGAATAAAGATACATTATAATAGAATTAACATTTGTCATGTAACTCTCTATTTTTCAGTATGGCTCCAGGAATGCAAGCCGTCCACATTGGAAACATTTTCAAATGATGAACATACATACATAAACAGAAATGGTGGGGTTGTTCTGCTAAGAGCTGGCCACCAGTATATTAAGTATAAACAATGCAAAATCGGTTGGATTATGTGGAGATGTGTCAATTACCGAAAGAAAATAAAAAAGTGCATGGGATACATAAACATTATGGACAACAAAATAGTTAAAGCGAAACCTCATGAATGTGAACCCAGCCTTCTGGAAAATATCATAGCAAAGAAGATACACGATTGCAGAAATGAAATAGCGTCTACTTGTTCTCCAATAGCAAGCATTTATAAAAAAATAAAAGCAGAATTAAGAGATGCTGGAATAGAAGAAAAGGATATTCCAACATTTTCTTATTCAAAAAATGCACTCAATATTTTGGCACATGAATTTCAAACTAGTGTTTACATTATGCGTCAGTTGATTAAGAAGTCGATGGTGCGGGCGAGTTGTACGATTGTGCGTGTGTGAGTGACTGCCTACATTGCTTGCCTACACTGTTTGTTGTCATACCACTTGAATTTATACAGAAATTGAGGGTAGTTAGATATTAAAACAAAATAAAAAAATTGTTTGTGTAACCTAGCTCATAAGACGTTATTATAATTAAATTATGAACATACTGGGAGATGACTCTGGCCTCGTAACACAGCCTAACGGCTACCACGAGGTCAGAGGATTCGAAACATTTTGTGAAAAATATCTTTGGAAAATAAATGATTTTGTATTTGTATTTGTATTTATAAGGCTAGAAAAACATAAGCTGGTGTATTAAGAATTACCTATTTAAAATAATAGTGGTTACTAGACTTTATACGATTACTGCGAGTACATTGTCCTAACTATTATTATTATTAAGAAGTTATTTTTGTGAACAGAAAATAAAACACGGATTTTATTTGATTGCTTGTTATCTGGACTCTATGTTCATTTATGATCATTGTTATCTGTAATACATTTTATCACATGTCACGTCATAGTAGCTACTGCTGTATTATATAATATTTGTAGACACCATGGCATCCCTGATTCTTGTTTTGTCTATGAATAGAAAGGCTCGATGAATGGAACTCACTGAGAAGTGTTACCCTTTGCATAGTGTTAATGCTTTACTTAGGGAAGTACCGTTTGTGAATACGGGTGTTAGAGGCCATTAAGGTAGTATTATTATTATGTGCTGTGCCATCGGTGTGGCCAGTCGATCAAAACAGTTATTCGATAAATTTCCCCTAAAATTAGCGTGAATAAAACCTGGCACATATAATAACCTGATAGTTTTTTTTTACAGAATTAAGTTTTGTGACATCTCAAACCGGCAACACGCTGTTATACTTTAACGGCTATACATATAGTCGTATTACAAAGAAAGTGAATAATAAGAAAAGTTTTTGGAGGTGCTCTACACATACTAACAGGGGTTGTTTGGCGAGACTTATTGTACAGGACATGAAGACGCTTGAGAGACAAAGGAATGAACACATCCACCCGCCGCCACAGTATTTGTTACGAAGCGGACGCTTATTTAGAGTTAACTAAGGGGTTTCTATGTTCTAACTAAACATATACCTGTTAAAATATCCTATATCATTATTAATATCTTAGTATTCCATGTAGTGCCTACGTTAAATTTCAACGGCATTTAAATTGGTAAAAAAAACTATTTGGTACATCTGAAATTCCTACTGTATAATTTTTATTACTTTACTAACACCAAAGTTGTATAATGTGGAGCCCTCACCGGCATATTGAAAACCAGCGACGCTCAAACACAGGTTTGTTGAATATCCGTAAGCCACGAGTAATATATGCTATAGAAACTACCATGTGATCGGTAAAGAATAATGTGTAATAACTACATTTTAAATAGTAACAAATGTCAATGGAATCTAATACTTCTACCGGAGACAAAATACTATCTTTCTAATGTATTTTACATTAGAAAGAAAATTTCTCCGGAACAAATATTATTGTGGACTAAATGTTAAGAATTGGTTGTATTTTAAGTCAAGATGCATCCATTAGAATATTTATCTTAAATTATTATGTATTGTCCAAATAAAGTTAGATCGAAATCAAGATTGGTTGAGTCAAGTTCTAATCTACCTTGATACCCAATTTCATTAAAATTGTTCCAGCTTTTGGACGTGATACAGTAACAAATATACGCACACACTTTAACCTTTATAATAATATTAGTGTTATAAGCATGAGTCAAGGATTTTCATTTCATCCCTCTGTATATATTAATTCCATGGCATGAGCTGAGACTTAAGCTGTCATATCGCAGTTTTTATATGTTAGGTACTGACAGTGTCCGCTCGTTGCAGGCTTTGAATTCGTTAAGACGCTCTCAGGGCGTACTTTTCTTCTCTACAATGACTACACATACTGCAAAGCAAGTAAACAAAAAAGTGGAAAACGTACGGTGTTTTGGAGATGTTCTACTCATTGCGGTAAAGGATGCAATGCCAGAATCGGTTTGTTGAATAACAGGTCGATAATAAAACAAAAGACACAACATACGCATCTACCCTGCAAGTATGTGATGCAGCAGGACCTGTATATAAGAATATAACTTCATATTTTGGAATGAAACAAACCAATGTTGCTTCTGAAAATAAAGAAACGTTATTCAATGTTCGTTTGTCCACGATGCTTCTATTAATAAAAAAATCTGATCAAAATTTTACTTTTTGTCGTTTTCATATTCATATCAATTCAATATTATCTATGTATTATGTTAATGTTATTTAGTATATAGGGTGGTTACATGTATTATGATATATTTACGTGCGTGACGTCACCCGCCGGTTCCAACGGAAGACCAGCGCTGGATGCTTGCATCCAGCATTTGCTGAGCTGGGGCCGGATTGTGACATGAAACTTCTTGTATTGTATTTTTGTTTTTTATTGTAAGTATGTCTATTTTATATTTCATGTGACAATAAATTTATTTTATTCATATTATTACATTAATTTTAACCTCTTAATCAAACCACAGTCGAAGTCGCAGTCGAAGCGCGTCAATTCAAATTCAAAGAAATTTATACCTATCACCATAACTGCTGTATTTTGATTTTGCAGAGCGCCGTACTGAGTAACCCGTGTTTAAATAGTTATTATATATAAAACTTTGAATTAATTTTATTTTATTATACCAAGTTACAGGTTTTCTTGCAAACGATACAAAAGTAAATGTTCCGTGCCTCTTTGCATATGGTTTGAAAAAGGTTGTTTAGTAAAGGTTATTTCTTTGTTTTTTTTTCTATTTTCAGTTACTTTGCAGTATGATTTTATAGAAATGCCATCGGGGAAGCATTTATTACTGATGGACAACTACAAATACAATACAAACCACAAACTTGGAAAACGGAATATTTGGCATTGTTCCAAAAGAACAAGCATAAAATGTAACGCCAAAGTGATCACTGTATTTCGCGAAGTAGTCGACGTCTCGGGAGAACATAACCATCTATGAGTTATTTGGAAGTTTAACTGCACATATGATACAATTCTTTGTTTTTCATAAATTGTGTTTTTTGTGAGATATACAAGTTATTCACCTTGTAAACAATTTTTATTTGGTCTGAAATTGCATCTATTTGAATAACAAAATACAGCAAATTTTTAATTTAATTTTAAAATCAATTACTTCTATGTTCTACTTAGTAAAAGATGAAAATTGTGTGTAAGCAAAATTCTACATTTACATGTCTTTTATTATAAAAAAAATGAAAGGCTGAATGACATCACTAGAGGCAAGACGCTGGCTGGTTCCTTGCGCAAAGCATTTCTATAGCAATCCAGCATGGGAATGCAGCCAGCGTACTTGGCTCCATTCCACATGGGGATGTTTTAAATTTAGGTTAAATGTACATACTCATTTTTAGTTTAGTGTACATATGTACATATATATATTAAATATTAATATTTAATACAAATTCTTTATTGTATTTAATTATTTAAAAAAATATATGTAAAATATGAAGAAATGTGAAAATTTGTTTCGAGTTTCGAGATAAGTAAAAGCATGATGTTAACCATATTTATAATTTTATTTTTAAGGCGACGTGGCTTACCTTCGATTGAAAACTGGAAAATACTTACTAAAAATTGGAAACAAAACTTTCAGTTCAAATTATGCTGAAGGGAAAAAATGTACTTGGTATTGTTCGAAAAGGAAAAGCCGGCATTGCTCAGCCAAAGCTAAAACAGAATGCGGTACATTAAAGCAAGTTATAGGATATCATAATCATGAATAGCGAAATAATTATTTCTTAATAAGGTAACAAGTTCAATAAAAGTAAAAAGCTTTTGTTTTTTTTGGTTGAGATAATACCTATATTAGCAATAAAGATTATATTAGCTATATAAATAGATTGGCTGTAATTCAGTAAAATTCGTGATTCTTTTTACTTACTAGATGAATAAATTATCGGGTCAAGTGATTAATCAATAGCATTAATGAGTTGATTGCCATATGTTTGTGATTTTCTTTCTGTAATGTGTTAAGGATACTACTTTATATGTAAATAAACTGTCAGTAAATGTCGTTAAAACGTGTGTTTCATTCTTTGAATAGCTATGACTTTCTAAATGCCAATGAATGTAGCCATTGACTAATATGTTACGCACTTTATAACTTGATTATTCGGTCTCATGTCGGCGTCCGAATAGTTTGATCGTTACGCTCTTGTTAAAACTACCCAGACCTCTAGTATAACTAAGAAATGCGCTACGATATTACTACGTTAATAAGTTTGTATTAAACACACATTCCGATGTCACAGTTGTAGAACCGCTTTAAGGGCCTCTGAGATGAATTACTTTTGTTACTAAGTTACGATTACCATCACTTTCTAATACCAGAAAGCATTTGAAACAAGTATTTGATTACAGTTTTTTTTATTGAAACTAATAAAATTCCATTCAAGTAAGTACTTGGCAATTTAGCATGAATTAATCAAAATGGATGCCACATATATTGTAAACCTACTTAGCAGAAATTAATAATCGTTTCATATCAAGATGTTAATCTGATTTATTTTTCAGGGCTGAGAAATGTGACATTTATAACACGAGCATCAGGGAACACTACATTGTTTATAGACCGGTATTCATACTTTACTAGTTACAACTACAAGTGTGTCCAGGACAAACGAAGTTGCAGTTGGTGGTGCTCTAAACGATCCTCGAATAAGTGTCCAGTTCGGTTGACCACCAGCTACGGGAAAGTTATCCACGAGCGAGGGAAACATAACCACGATCCACCGTCGTGGGCAGTTGCAAACACCTTGATCTGCCGAGCTAGAGCCTCCGCGAGTAGAACTTTAAGTAAAGTAAAGATTGAGAAAGATGACAGTACCTAACATTTAAAATGTTACGCCAAAATTAGTAGCAGTGCTGGCAATTTTTTTAAGAATCTCCTTAGAATATGTGTCATTGACTTATGTAAGGCTTTACAGTACATTTCATAGAAAGTACACATACATTTCTAATTATTTCGTATTACGGTAGATGTGGGCCATTCGAATGAAACGTCTGAATTGTAATAAATAAGCATGGTATGAACAATTTTTTAAATAAAATTAATGTGGCAAAGTTTATGTCGTTTTTCTGTCTGGTAAATTCATGAATTGTAAAATCAATATTTGTATTCCACATTAAACAAATTTAATTTAATGACTGGTCTGAAAACAAATAGATTATTTACTATCAATATAATAATCAATCAAGTTTCTGAATCAGTATAAAGTTACGTTACTTAGATATCATCATCATGGAGTCACCTGCTCTTGCTTATTGTAAATTAGTCTTCATTATATTTAAAAAAATGTAGGTTACCATAGGGGTCTTCCGCTCACGTAGTCGTAGTCAATTTACAAATTAATAACCTATTTCACTTTCAGACGGAGTATCATTTCTATGTTTGAGTAGCGGGAAGTACCTAATGGTCGTTGGCGATTACTCATTCAACACAAATAGTAGAGATAAGGACAAACGAAAGGTGACTGTGTACTGCTCTAAGCGAGTTAGCAGAATGTGCAAGGTGCGCGCGCAGACTTCTTACGGGGCTTTAACAACCATGAATGGAGCTCATACTCCTTGATCGTAAACTGAAGTAACTGTTTATGCTGCGTCAATGTCAAAGACTCTATGGGTGCTTTGAAAACTCTTGACTCTAGAGTTAGCCCCTCTCACAAGATATGAAGAAAGTGGTTTTATTGTACAATTATGAAATGAGATGTGATTATGTAAAGCCGTTGGTACACTTCTACCTTTGTTGTACGTACCGCAAATTTGTTGAACTTTCTGCCTAACTACCACTTTCCCGTGAATTAGGTATAGTTAGCGATCTTTAAAGCGAGTAAAAGGACTCTTTTAAATAAAAATTCAACATAAAAATACTCTAAATATTCATTCTATTATTCACACTAAATTCAATTCAAATGTGTATAAAATACTCAGACAAATTCTTTCCTCTTCAATGTCACGCTAAGAACTCACGGAGCAGTTTTTTCCCACGCCTGCCGCGGTGGCGGGCCTGCCTTTGTAGAATACAGGTATGTATGTAAAAAATTCAAGATTTCACGACGCGTTTTACGCCCGCGGCAGTTACGATTGTTCGCGGCTCACCCATTTTGTACAAGCGGGCGCGGCTCGCGGTCCCGCCGCCGCGGCGGGTTCCACCCGCGCGCTCTGCGATCAGGCAAGGCCCGTCTTGCGATAATCAAACGCCAGGTTTGCGGGCGAAAATCGCAGCCGCGGCGGCTGCGGGACCGCACAAAACTCCGGTCTCGTTAGTTTTGAAAATTAGGCTCCATTCCGCCACCGCGGCGAGCGCGGGAAAAAAACGCTTTGTGAGTCCTTAACCTATCTGCGCCGGTGGTTTACCATCTCATATAATTATTTTTTTGGTTCAGTTATGTTTAAGTATATCAATTACTCGTAGAGAGAGGCATATTAGTGTACGTGTCTAATCTGCTACCATTTACAGAAGTACGACTGATCCAATCGCAAAAAGGCAAGTCTCTTATCTACTGCGGCGGCTTTACCTTCTACCTCCCTCGTCCATATGAAGCTGTGACCAGGAAGAGGTGGTACTGCTCCACAGGCAGAGCTAAAGGATGCCCCGCTCACATCATTTGTCAAGATAGTAAGATTATATTGATAGACAACCACCACAACCATCCACCTCCTGAAGGTCGGCCGAACTGGTACAGGCCATTTCGTCAGTTAAAGTAGGTTATCGCTGACCTTAGGGTCTGTTCACACATGGGAGTCCGTTTTACCGGTACGTTTTGAACGGATACGTCATAAATTAATGCTCTTTTCACACATAGGCACCGTATAACTTACAACGGATCCGTCATTACTGGATGCGATGTTCACACATAGGTACCGTATAGCGTACACCCCGCATATACCGCCCGCACGCACACAGTATCTATCCGTTATAATTCTACGTATACGTATATTTTTACAGTTAACAGAGCATAATTTTATGACTGATCCGTTAAAAACGTGCCGGTAAAACGGACTCCCATGTGTGAACGGGCCCTGAACCGGCCGTGAACGGGCCGTTAGTTACACATACCTACTGGAAACTTATGTACTTAATGTTATGTTATGTCAAATATAACTTTGGTCTCAGTTATAGTAATTCAATGAATGTTTGATGACAGTGGCTCTAAAACTTGTACTTAGGTACTTTTTACTTGGATTAAAAACATCCTTTTTACAGTTCTGTTTATACTTTGTATGGAATCTCATTTAAAGTAAATTAAAAAAATATTCATTGTGTAGAATATTTTATACGTAATTTATATGGTAATAATTGTCGTCTTGCTGATAAAGTATTGCTAGATACAAATTTTACCAAAAAATTAGGAGTGTCAACCTACATACGAGTAATTATATAATGTACCCAAATATGTAAAATTTTAAGTTTTCATAATTAAAATTTTACGCATAACAATTCAAACTGTCTATTTATATGCGATGTAAATACAATTTTGAGTTTTTCACCTGATTTTGTATATTAGGTTCCAAACCTTCATAGCTCTTCAATAAATGTATTTTGCTTCTGCATGAGGTGTCCTGGACAACTATTGAGCTCATACTCATTGATCGTAAACTGAAGTTACTGTTTATGTTGCGTCAATGTCAGAGACTCTATGGGTGTTTAAAAAAACTCTTGACTCTCGAGTTAGACCCGCTCACAAGATATGAAGAAAGTGGTTTATTGTACAATATGAGCACTCACTATACATTTCTTTATTGTATGAAACGCAAATTTGTTGAACTTTCTGCCTAACTACCAATTATCCGTGAACTACAATTAGTGACGTTTAAACCGAAAGTCAACATAAATAATACTCTTCAAATTCACAAGTTTCATTTATTCTTTCCTCTTCAATGTTACAATGTAAAAAACCTTCACTTCACAAGCGTAATAAATAGACATAATTAGTTATGATAATTAATTAAAATTGAGAAATGTATAGTGACATGCCAAAATATAATTAAATTCTTATAAATATAATTTATTATTATGAGTGAATATAAAGGTTAATTCAGTACACATCATTATGAGTTTTTGTGTGTTGCTACTAGATTTAACGATCTATTGTGTATTATAAAAAGATATTGTATAGGTGGACTTTAAGTTAATTATTTGATTTATTTTACGTGCATGCATAATAACTAGCACGCCCACCAACCACTAATAACAAAACCTGCCCTGGTAGACAGAGTTTGTTACTCAACCACGTGTCGGCGGTAGTGGCTTACCATCTCATGTCATTATATTTTTGGTTCGGTTACGTTTCTTTTTTATCAATTATTCGTAGGGTGAGGTATATTCTTGTTCGTATCTAATGTGCTACATTTTACAGAGGTGCGACTAATCCAATCGCAGAAAGGTAAGACTCTTCTCTCCTGCGGCGGCTTTACCTTCTTCCTCCCTCGTCCATATGAAGCTGTGACCAGGAAGAGGTGGTACTGCTCCACGGACAGACCTAAAGGATGTTCTGCTCACATCATCAGTCAAGATAGTAAGATTATATTGATAAACAACCACCACAACCATCCACCTTCTAACGTTCGGCCAAAATGGTACAGGCCATTTCGTCAGTTAAAGTAGGTTATCGCTGACTAAGTTACACATGGGCGTTTATCAAAAAGATGTACATAATAATATGCAAATTTGTAGCGTCCTAGAATTTAATTGCTCATAAAAAAATAAAATGAAGTAATTTCGATAAATAATTTATTTACGTGTATAAATATGATACATTAGTTTATAAATGTAGTTATATAAACAACCTAACTGTCATAATAACGACATTACGATAAAAACAAATAGCAAAACTGTGTAAAATTTACATGTCCCACGCACATTTTGTAACTTTGAAGCCGCCATCATAATATCTACAAATTATTGAGCGTGCTATTTTAAGCTTTGATCGATGTATGATGGAACCATTAGTACAATTAAATGCTCTATACAGTCGAAGTTACCAACAAAATAGCTCAAAATAATGTTTAATTCTTGTCCCAGTAATATTGATAACCTGGAATTCCGGTAATAGTCTCGGTCATTTTTAGACACTTAAGATTTTTTTGCACTAAATCATTGTTATTTTTTTCATCCTGGTGACTTTGGTAAGCATAACGTAATAGCCGCCATTTTGTTTCAAACTCCAGTGTCAAAAATCTGTGCTTAAAAGTGGTCGCGTCACGGTGGATCCAATTCGAAGTTCCAGATAGCAACACGATTTTATGAGGCAATGCAAGTTATTGTATTATTAACTGTAACACAATCATGAAGTATTGTAAAATAAAACCAAATTAGTAATAAAACGAACAAAACAGTTATAATTATTGTTTGAAGGTAAGAAGTAGTGGATTCGTCACATCAAGATAGTCACGTGATGTATATATCCGGAATCATTTTGTGACGCACTGGAACTATTAAGCTGGGCATACATTTGATCGTGAATAATACAAAAAAAACGTATTCGTAATTAATTGATGCTAAAATTAGCCATGTAATGGTGTGTATTGTCAATACTTGATTTACTGTTCTTAGATAATTAACTTCTACGGAACGAAATAAATATAAAGGATTTAGGGTGATATGTTGTTTGTTTCATGTGGATACAAATTATGTCTTAAAGGGCTTCATCGATTTAGAGTTTTATTTTATAGTTTTAAAAATAGTATTTGTGAGCATATCAGGCGTGAACCGCCTGACAAAGGTATAGTATGGTCCCAGACAGTCCCTGAATAAGCGGCCTACCTGAACTTTTTTACATGTCTCTGGGTTTGCAATATGTAGGATTTATGTATTATATTTTCAATAATAACTTTATTTTGTTAATATAATATTTCTAATTATTTCAGCTAAAATGGCCCTAACAGGTGCAGAAAGGGCTAAAAAATATCGAGAGAAACTAAAACAAAACCCCGAAAAGTTTGAAGAGGAGCGAAAAAAGCAACTAAAACGAGTTCAAAATAATAGGAAAAAAATTAATGAATTGACAGAAGAAGATAAACAACGTAGGAGAAAAACATGGAGAGAAGAAAAGAAAAAACAAAAACTAAAAAAGAAGTTCACCAAAATCTGAACCCAGCAAATATACCTATAGGTTTAAAAATTCGTTACAAAAAAATATGCAGGAATTATCAGCAGCTCTAGCAAATATTCATAAACAGAAATCAAAACATGAATAAATAAGGAAAAAACTTTACCGTGTAAACTAAGCTCACGAAGCCAAGGTTTGTGAACTTCAAACAAAAATAGATAAGCTTACTGCGCGTCAAGAAAATTTGGAGTTATCACTGCGAAAAACTTACGGAACTGCTCATTCCTTACCAGCAAAAAGACTTCTCAAATCTATTGCCATAAATCAAGTAGTCAAAACAAATAGATCAGTTAAAGCTGTTGCTACTTGCTTAGGGCTAAAGGGGCGCATAAGACAAAGTAAGAAAAAGACTGTATTAAATAAAAAGATCCCAGAAGAAATGAAGCATTTTTATATGAGAGATGATATAAGCCGGAACACTGCCGGATAACGCGAAACAAGAACTAGAGGAAAAAAGAAGATGTATACGAAGTTTACAAAAAAGAAGAGGGAACACACAGTTTCGCTACCTTCTTAAAGCTCTTCAATAAATTTATTTTGCCTCTGTATGAGTAGTCCTGAACTATTATTTTTTCTCTTATAAACTTAATTCCTTATTTTATTATCTTCATCACCGAATTCTTCAAAGTTTTTTTTTGTGAATCTATTACAATGTGTTTAAATTTTCAGCAATGTTTGTAAGATCAGCGAGAGGGCGCGACCAAATTATTTACAACGGATACAAGTTTTACAAAGAGTATGGTTCAATAGATTCTGATAAGCATACTAGATGGCGCTGTACCAAAAGAAAATGCAAAGCGTATCTACGGACAGTCAACAGTTTAATATTACAAGCATATGAAGAGCATCATCATGAGTATATGTAACTGTTGTGTAAACAGAATTAACTAAAATCTCACCATGATCGCTTAGATATATTCATTAGGCAGAGCGAAGCCAAGTGAATTCAAATGAAGCAATTAGCTTTCATAACCAAATCTTCGTAGTGAAAACAGACATACTTAGGAACACTATCAGATGTCAAGCGTAAGTCTAAAAGGCAAAAAAAGTAGCAAACCATTATAACATGTCATTATCGACAGTCTATTCAAACGTTGTGCTTGATAACTCATCATTTTGATTTATTAAATGCGATCTTGAGTGGTGTGGGGTACATAATTATAAGATGGATTGTAAATCATATGTTTGTAAAGTACATTGAGGTTCTTGTTATGTACAAATGTGTAAATTGTACATAGATAAATCAGATAACAAGAAGAAATATGCTTCAAATCCAACGACATTAATATTTAGGTATTAATAATGTCGTTGTTCAAATCAATGAATATCCGATTATGAGTTTTTCTGTTGGACAATACGAAATGAATTTCATTGATCCTTTTTACTTTTATATTTTTTAGTTTACTTTCTCCCGATAATTATACAATGAATCAAATAATATCTATTACGTGCGTCCGTCTTCTTGTTTGCTTCGAAAATAACCCGATATTCCTGGTAGATATTTGGAAAGTTAGAACAAACTAACTTTCCTCATTCTTTCAAACGGAAAGTCATTCATTTAATGTTTTAAATATCAGCAGTATCTTAATATTTTCAGGAAAATATTTCCGAGCGCCATATTTCTACGTAAATAACAAGGGCAAGAACATGCTTATAATTGACGGCATTCGGTATCGAATCAACAAAAACTGCCACGGGAAAGTGAGGTGGCGATGTGCCAGTCATGAGAGGTTCGGGTGTCGAGCCAAAGTACATACTGTGGATACTGAAATAGTATACTTTGTAGATAATCATACGAGTGCTGAACACGCAGACCCAGCGGATCAAATTGAGATGAGCTACTAAGCAGGAACCTGTTAGTCAAACAATCAAATATTCTTTCTTGTTCGCCGTAATTTAATAACATTTACATCAAAAATTAACTTTTAACCATATCACTGAAATTTACACTAGTTTCCTTGAAAAAGATATCAAGCATACTAGTTAGTGCAATAAATCAGTAACGCTGGCCGTATCAAGTTTAAAGTGATGATAAATAACATGAATTGAGTTTAACTGTTGATTCAGTTTATGTTTATTGCAATTCAATTTATTAAAAATTGATTTTTATAAATACAGTAGGAAGAACCTTACCGCATTATTTCAATTGTGTGATTATTAGGTAAAATGATATTACCGGGAATTAATCTACCGATAAGGAATGCGTGATATGATGCATGATAATGTTATCCCATATATACTCGCCGTGCCCAAACGAGGACACTCATAAATCTACCCACATTTTTTTAACATATTTGTTTTTAGTTAGTTCATTTGCTGGATTATGATGACAAGTAGTGTATTTTTATGTTGTTTAGTAAAAATAATAATTTAAAACTTATTTAAGTCGGATATTGTGCATTTTGTGGACCTGTTTCTTACTTCAGTGATATTCCAAAGTTCATATACTTTATTTCTATCTTTGTCTTCTAGATATTTTTGTTTTCTTACATAAATTACTTAATTGTTTTATATACTATTACTTACTACTTTCTTCCATTACAAAACTTAAGTACAAGTAAGACAAAATCTAATTTTATCATGCTGTCCCCAATTGGGGCCAATGGGCATATCTGAGGTAAATAATTGATTATTTTTGTAGATAGGCCAATGCCAATTTCATAATGACACGACGGCTATTTAGCAGTCGTAATGACTACCAAGGCCTTCAAGAAGCGATTGAAGCTGTAATAGACGAAGAAGGAGACGTTGGTGAGATTGACTTAGTGGCACTGCCCCCAGAACCAAGTGTGGTTAGCGATGAAGAAGAAGGAGACGATGATAACCTTCAAACTAAAGCCTTTCCGCGAGACATACCAGGTAAAGTTCAAGTGTTTACTAATAGAGATGACGAGGATTGGGACAGTAGTGACGAGGATTCACTTGAAGTCAAGAGTCGTAAAAATACACCTCAGGAACCCCGTTGGCGTAAATCTGATCCTTCATATTCTTTCTTATCCTTCTGTGCGATGGCTGGACAACAGTGTTTTCACTATGAGGTCGAACTTTGACAGTGTTCTCCCTCTAGGTAAAGTAAAGAGATGGAGTGCTATAGAGAAGAAAAAAGTGGACGTTGGAATCCCGCATGTTTTCAAACCTACAACAAGGGTATGGGTGGGGTTGATCAAACTGATCAGTCTATTGCCCTGTACCGCACCGCTGTACGTGGCAAAAAATGGTGGTGGGTTTTATTTACTTACATGCTGAATCTAGCCATTGCAAACGCATGGCGTCTCCACCTACTAACCAACGAAGTCAAGATGGATCAGCCTCAATTTCGACGCTATGTCGCTCGTCACTATTCGCGAAACACAGAAAGCGTATCAATGCGACCAGCAGCTTCTGTAGTGCCAAGTCTGCAACACGATGGGGTGGGCCACTACCCTCAAAAACTATCCCAGCAATTGAGATGTGCCGTTTGTCATAAAATAGCCCGCTGGCAATGCAAAAAGTGTTGTAAGACACTTTGCATTGATAAAATTTGTTTTGAAAGTTTTCATACTGTTTGAGCCCAGTGGCCCCATTTGAGGACGGCATTTTTTTTCTATCAAAATAAAAAAAAATCATTAATATTTTTACGTTTTTTACTTCATTATGTCAGATTCTACCAATTAATACAAAAAATAAAGTTTTTTTACGGCTCAGTTTGGTTTGGGTCTAAATGGGTTGCTATTTTAGTGCATTCTTTTATTGAAGATAAGTATTTCATTGTGAGAGTGAAGGATAAAAATAGTAAATAAATTCAAAATACGACATATTGTTTTTTTTTCGATTTAAATTATTGTCTTCTTCTTTATTTTTGTTGACACGATAAAGCTCTGTAATGTTGACGCAATTCGAGACGGTTGTTTTATTTTATTTAATATTATATGTTTGTATAGATTGTTCGTGAGACGGTATAGGTCGGACGGTAGTACGACGGTAGGTAACATGCGTTTGAGGTGAGTGGATGTTTGTTAGTTTATGCGTGCAAACAAAAATGTTGCCATTTATCTCGAAAGCCACAAATCAAGTCAATCAAGTCTGATCTTAATTCGGATTTCTTATTTTTCTAGATTACGGGTTTATTGAACCAGTTATCATCAAAGGAACCAAAGGAAACGACATCCTTATTTATGACAATGTCAGATTCAGAGTGAATGGGCCGAGAGATGGTTGCAAAGTGAGATGGCGCTGCACAAGCCACGCTAAATACAGGTGTAAAGCCTCACTTGTGACCATCGATCGAGAAGTTATTGCATACAACAATACTCATACTACTTATATACTGTCTTAAGTGCCAGTTCACCAGTGCCTAGAATGGTTAATTTAGCCAATAGATACCACAGTAATGCAAGTGACCTAGATATATTTTGTGAATCTGTATCCAAATTCAAAATGCACGTGACTTCTGCGCTGAGGGCCGGTGAGGCCCACACCTAAAACTAAACTATTTTGTTTATAAAAACAGATAATTCCTTGTATATTTGCTAAATGTACTGTAGTTTTAAATCCATGACTTGTTGAGTTCCTAAACAACAATGTTTTCTACTTATTGTTTTCAACTAGGATTAGTTTGTAAATATATTTTCATTATCTTTATGTACTGTAATAAAAATAAAATTGTGCATGCTGTGCTTAGCTTTAATAGGTAATACATTTTGTTTATATATAAAAATACTAGTGTAAGATAATTGTATTAATGTTATTACCAATGTTAAGCCGAAATAAATAAAATAAAATATAGATCGTAATGATTTTTATTAAGAAACTAGCAAACCCCTATCAGCGATGGCGCTGTATGTAAAAAAAAATCCCTGTTTTCCCGCTTTTCTCTTGAAAATTTTCCTGAATTTTCTTTGTTATAAACCTCACGGAGCCCAAGACCTTTCCAACGAATGCAAAAGCGTGGAATCGGTTCGTGTGTTCTGGAGTTATAGCGTCAGGAAGGAAAACCCGAGTTATTTTTATATAGTAGATGAAACAACTTTTTTACTAAGGCTGGTAACACTTGTCAACTTATATCATTATCGTGTATTGTATGTTTAGGGTTTAATTACATCATCATTATGTCAGTAAGTGGAGTGTAATAAAATAGTTTAAATAGTTCAGCTTCAACGGAAGTGAGTCAAATTGAACTTGCTACATTATAAGTCAAGGTAAATAAACACTTTTAAAAATAAGACTGATGATCTTTAGTTTTATTGTAATTTTTAGAATTAAATTGAGTGCAATAAGTCAATTAAAACATTTAAATTAAGTAATTTTGGTTGCAAAGGTTAGCCATCGCGATTCAACGTGGCAACGCGGCGAGCGTAAATCCTTTACAACGTAAACTTTGCAACGGGAGCGATCCGGGGTGGGCTCTTCTATAAATTTTTGTTTATTTTATTTTGCTTCAAATTTTATTTTATTTATATTGTATTTATGTAGATATCTATGGTTAAATATAGTATTTAAGACTTGTAAATAAATATTTAGTTAAATTGAAAGATATGTAACCAGTAATTTTGTACTTTCAGTACAATACATACGGTCTCAGCGCGGCAAGACATTGTTATGTGTAGACGGGTATACTTTCTGCGTTCAATCAACAAACATGGAAATTGGCAAGAGACGCTGGGTGTGTTCCACAAACACTCATAAAAAGTGCCGAGCGACTGTCCACACGGTTGGAGATATGATTGTAAAACTTAATAACCAACATAATCATGCTAACTGCGCAATAAAGTATCTCGACAAGTGAATGCAACTAAATTTATTCGTGGTTTCAATTGAAAATAATCTTAATATTTATAGATTCCTTACACACGGAAACAAAATTCCGTTTTTATTGAACTCATAAATTAAAATATGTTAACGACTGAACTTGGCAGATTTTTTCTTTAAATCTACGTTCTATTTACATTATTTTCTGTTATTTTTCTTTCAGTAAAATACATACAATCTAGTCGTGGTTCAACCTTATTGAGTGTCGATGGCTATACTTTTTGTACAAAGAGAACAGCGTTCACGAATCTAAAGACACGCTGGGTTTGTTCCACACATAGTAATAGAAAATGCCGAGCAAGTATCCACACTGTGGGAGAAGTTGTAACTAAAATGTATAACATACATAATCATAACCGCCTTTGATTTTATGATGCGTTCCGTCACCCAACTGCGATCACCGATGTGGTAAGACAAAAGACGTGAACCATATACTAATGGAGTATATGAGGAACCAATCTGGAATGTGAGGGCCGCAGATCGTCCAAGAACCTTGGCACGGATTTTAGTGGGATCGGATTAGCTAATTAATCTAGTTCTTGCATTAATCTAGTGTTATAAGTATATTGAGTAAATGTAATTGTTATTAGGCTACGGTGGGGCTGGCATATTGTTTAGTTTACAGCCCCTAAATTTCAATTGAATAAAAAAAAATCATAGACGGTTTGTAAGTTTATTTCTTAACTAACGCTGCTTGCGGTGTTATTTGTGTAACTGTATACTAAACAATAAAATATACGCTTCTATCTTTTGATGACTAGGTATATTTTTATTTCAATATTCGTACTAGTTAAAAGGTATTGTAACCGTTACTCATTTTTTTTACATTAAATAGGCTTACGTTTGACGATAGCCTGCCTGATGTTAAGCAACACCATAGTCTAAGATGTAGCACGCTTGCCTAGAAGAAACCTATTTACTCTAGATTTGAAGACCCCTGGGTTATAATTTTCTGGGAAGATTATTATTTTCTTTTTTATTTATTTTTTCACATATGTCAAGTTAAAAAAACATATGGTATGTACTTACTCGTACCATGCTTTAAGACATAAATATGAAAAAAAGAGACAGCTGTACTAGAGTGAAACGGCACGCCATACCAGCGTTGCTGACAAGATCTGTCTTATACTTTTTTCAGAACCATTAATAAAACTAAATAAATACCGTTTAGGAAAAGGGGCAAAGAAGAGAAACTGTGTTGAATGTTACCAAAAGCTTCGGATATTATAAACAAGTTGCGAAAATGCCACAAAAGTAAAATAAAAAAACTAACTAGGTATGTGTAACAGATGTAGAAGGAACTTCTGTTTGATTTGCTTTAATGAAATACATTAATGACCATTAATTAATGTATTTCATTTTATCCTCTTATCAAAACAATAAAATTGATATCTGATTTCCCCATATCAACCTAAAATATTTCTTTGTTTTTAGTTATAGATTCTTAACTTGTCCACGCCAGCCGTCTTTTCAAAAATATGCTTTTTCTTACATGAAACTATAAAGAAAGCACCGTAACCGGTTTTTATACGCCTCACGCTGCCACTATTGTAGTTTTTGTAAAATGCGTACTGTAGAAATGGAAAGAATAGAAATAAAATGTATCTTTTTAAAAGTGTTCATGAGAACAAATCTAATCGTTTATTTTCTTTTCAGTGAAATACATTACGTCTAAGCGAGGTAATACATTGTTAAGTATTAATGGATACACATTTTGTAAGCGGTACACGGGTAAACTAACCGAAAAGATACGTTGGATCTGTTCCACTCACAACCACAAAAAATGCCGAGCTGTGGTCCAGACTATTCAAGGCGTTATTGTACAATTGTATAATGTACATAAAACGTATTAGATTATTATTAAGATCAAGCTTTCGGTCGATCGCTTTCAAAGCTACTTTAGTCTATGTATGCTTCATCATGCACCACACACACACACACGCACGCATACATTTACACAGTCAATCGTTTACACACGAATATACATCACACTATCTATAACGTATTACACACCATCACAAACACTCTCAATGGTAAGATATTTACATTTTATTGTCACTTTAACTACCTTAACTTTTTTAAGTTTTTATAGTGAAATTTCATGTGCTCGTTATTGTACACCCCGTCTAGTCTTTTTTGTATATTTTCCTCTTCATCCTACGGTTGCCTGGAAGAGATCGCTTTTAGCGATAAAGCCGCCATTTGTGGCATTAGTTTTAATTATTTGTTTTTCCGTTTTGTATTATGTTTTAATGTGTGTCCAATAAAGCATCAATCTATCTATCTATCTATCTACCTATATTAAGAGTTTACCTAGTTACGGTATAATCTTGGGTAGCAGTTGTTTAAGATTAGAAGTTGGTTTGGTATAGAAAATGTTGTATTTAATCAGTAGATAATAGAGTACATTGACACATTATGTTGATTCTTGATTTTGTGTATAGATGGTGTAAACTTAACTTATTAACATAGCTTATAGGTTGTAGTGGTTAGATTGTTGATGTGTAGTATTTTAATAATCTGCGTAAATGTCCTTTAAATGTTTACCGAGTAAATACGATTAAAAAAGTACATATGTATGTACATACTTCATAATGTGAATTATATTCCAACTATTTAAAAGTCTTTTAATAGTTATTTGTTATACAAGAGTGCAAAGTTGCTTTTTAACCGCGTGCTCAATTTTGATGACCGAGCAAGCGAAGGGTTCTAAAATTGAATCACGAGCGCAGCGAGTGATTCTTAATTAGAATCCTGAGCGTTAGCGAGGGAATCAAAAGAGCACGAGGTGAAAAATCTTTGCACTCGAGTGCAACACGTAACTTTTCATTCCACCTCAGCTAGGAAATGACTAAATGCAAAACGCGTGATTGTTGAGGGAGAAAGCTCATTTGCGCATTATTAACAGTTTCAGTCAATTCTGTTGGCGTCAAACAAACTTCCTCGTCGCTAGAATCACTCAATTTAGTATTTTCACTGGTTTTTAAGTTTCTTGTTTTTAATATAAGGTTTAACAATGACGTGAAAATATGCCGCGTAAAGAACCGCGTACAAAGCAAATTGAAAAAAGAACACCAAGAAGGTTCCGAGTCTGAGTTTTTAACAAATTTAAAAAAAAATGTATGATATATTCGGCACCATAGAGGTAGCAGTAAATAGGTTTAATGATTTTTTTAATTCAAAAAATTGTAACTCACGATGTTCTAAATTCAATTTACTTTATCCTCTAGAGAATAAAAACGGCTTTTGCACTCAGATATTGAAGAGCAAAAATACTGTTTCCGAGATGGTGGGATGAAAATGTTGTTTATCTCATTATTACTTAACATTAAATCATGTATTCGATGATGTGACTTTATATTTTTTTGTCTATATAACTTATGAATAGGTACGTTATGAACTCTTATGATCTACTAAGGTTTAGAGTTAGTTTAACTACGACATTTTTCAGTGTACACACGCTACGTGTTTATTAATGAGTAATTGTTTTGTAAGCTATTTTACGTATGTCATCATAGAATATGAATACAACGAAAAAAGTATTTCAAGTATAATTAAATTGATTTCAGCAAAGTATATAATATCTCAGAAGTCCGGGAACACTCTACTAAGCATCGATGGATATACGTTCTGCATCCAGTCCAGGGCGGTAGACACCAAGAAGATCAGATGGGTCTGCTCTACGCATAACCATAAAAAATGCCGCGCAAATGCACATACGGTCAATGACATGGTTGTGAGGATAAATAATGTGCATAACCACTTGCGATGAAATAATTATATTATTCCACGAGCAAGCAGCTACAAATGTACGTACTCGTTTTGCAAACAATTTATGCAAAATACTTACAATTTGAATCTGTATTTAGTCGTGACAGCCTAGTTAGCAAAGCTGTGGTCGAAGCAAGAACAAGCCTGTACATTAAAAAGAAACATTACAACTGCATAGTCTTGTAAGTGAATTAATGCTAATTGTCTAGTATATAAACGTAGTCCTTACAAACAAATTCTCATTAGTTATATTATTATGTTACATAAGACGATTCTATGATCTGCTATGAAATATTCAGCGAATGTTTAGCTATTGCTAATAAATCAATTGTCTGTATTCGAATCTTTGTTTATTTGTGACCTTCTTCAATATAACAATTATTCCCATAAAAGCTACCTAACAAAACTTCATGTTTAACCAATTTGTGGAGAGAAGTTTCTCAAATACTATGTACCTGTGAACATATATTATACTTCGGGTCAACCGAAGACGATTATATTGTTTACTCAGCAGCAGTCCGAGGAACTGTGCTGCCACTGTCACACATTTAGAACAACACAAACAATTTTTTTTAGCAATATAATAGTTTTTTTTTCTTATTTCAGCACATTTTTCTCTATCAAGACGAGGCAAGAAGCTTATGTGGATCGATGGCAAGTCATTTAGTTTTAAATCGAAATGTGGTCCTGGAGCAAGATGGGTCTGCTCGACACATTATGGTAAAAACTGTAAGGCTGCGATTATATAGATTGATAATACAGTTTTTAAAATTATCAGCGGCCATAACCACTAAACCATAATGATTTAATTTTTGCTCCCATGAATTTAGTCGGTGTGAGTTCGTTTGTTTACTATATTCAAGTATCTGTAATTGTTGTTAACGTGAAATTTTAGTTCTTAGCTAAGTCGAGTTTTTTTATGAGGGATAGTTTTGCATTTAGCTACAGCCTAGTACTGCAGCGTAGGGTGTTACACGCTCACCTAGAACGTAGTTATTTACTTTAGATTTGAAGAACCCTTTATTGCATTTATTTTTATGTAAAAAAATCATCGGAACACTCTTTTTGTACAATCAATGAATTTACAAACCTCAAATATAAACCTTGATACTTACATAATCCCTAAATAGAAACCAATACGTTGGTACTTACATCTGTGTACTAGGATCACAGAAATCTAAATTGTTTATTTAGATTTCTGTGACTAGGATAGTCTTTATATGACATTTTATAAGTTGATAATATTTTCTTAATATATTGTACTGACGTTTAAATGACATATTGTAAAAAATATTATAATTAACTAATAAATGTTTATTTCAGTGTCATACGTCATGTCGGCGCGTGGTAATCCGTTAGCGTATATCGATGGATACACGTTTACTATGCAAACATCGAAGGGTGTCAAAAAACGATGGGGTTGTTCCACACATGTAACTAAGAAATGCACAGCCAGTATCACTACGATAGAGGACGTCGCCGTCAAAGTTAATAACAAACATAATCACGCTCCTAAATATATGAGATGATACATACAAACATAAACTGTAGTGCCAGGCGTGGTGAATCTTATGTCAAATATATGCGCAACGTGTTCTCACTAACTATAAAACCAGTGTAAGTATACGTAAGGTTGGGTTTCTAGAAACCTTCATTTTGTTTGAAATCTAGCAATTAGGAGGATACATATAATTTGTTTTTTTTTATCTTTTACAACAATTGGTATGATATCTCGGCGGACGATGCATCCTAATTGATGAGATTTAAATTAATTTATTTCTAAGTAATTATTATGATTCTCGTACATCGGCTATCTATATTTCAATCTATCTAACTAGCCTAAAAGTTTCATAGTGGCTACCAGATTTGTTTGCCAAGAACAAATTTAAATAAAGTCAGCTAATTTCTGTTTGTAATATATTGTTTTGAGTGTATTATTTGTATCCACATGCATATTAATATTACATACAGCTAAATACAACAAATTAAAGTACATGTTTCGAATAAAGCAGTACTTTTTAATACATTTCCACGCGCTGTCATTTGTTGAATTTCAAATTATCAGCCTATAACAACGAGTAGAAGTTGATTGTTTTGGGGATCGTCTTTCTAAAAACCGTTAGATGTTACAATTCTTTTTTACAAATTTCTGACTAAACTATATAAGGTATTTTTGCGTTGGTCTGTTAATTACTGTTTAATTGTTATTTCAGTGTCATATGTAAGGTCGATACGTGGTAACCCGCTGATCTGCGTCGACGGATTCACCTTCACTTTACTAAGATCAAGCGGCAACAAGAAGCGCTGGGCGTGCTCCACTCATGTCAATAAGAAATGCTCTGCAAAGATACTGATGATAGACGATGTCATCTGTATATTAGATAATAATCATAACCATCCTAAGAAGTTGAACAAGAGCTATAAATGGTTTGTACAAGACAACATTCAATGGATATAGACAGCTCTCAGTTGAAAGTGATTCTCCCTAGGGATGAAAAGTATTACTTTCAACCCGCTCCTCAGGCAACTTCAGACCTACTTTCAGAGTATGAGTAATGAAATAGTACATTTCATACGTATCAGCGTTAATGAGGAATCAGGACATTTTTGTATGAGGTCTCAATTTTCACAGTTTCATTAAACGTTAAGACTTCGTTATAATTATCAAAATAAGTATTGTAAGCATATCATTTTATGACTGACAATGTATAAAACTCACCTACTTTATAATGTGAATAAATGTAATATTTCTTACATTTTTTTCTTATGATATATATGCATATAAATAATATATAAATAAATAAAAATTTCGTTTATTGCTCGAAAAACATGTATAATATGTAATGTTATTATTTCCAGATCTATGTATTGGTGATGTGTTGTCTGACGTGTACATAACAAAGACTGGTAAAGGTCACAGGCGACTCATCAGCGCCGGCTACGACTACCATGTGCTGAGAGATATAAGAATGGCTCCATCCGCTGGCGATGTGCGAAAAGAAGTATTCGTTGTACAGGAATTGTAATAGAAAGAAAACAAAACCTATTCATTATAAAACGACTTCATAACAACTATTGCATCCCAGACTTCACTAGAGTAGAACTCGATGAACAGTTGAGAATTTGCGTGAACCGAGCACTCACTGATAGGCGAGTCCCGACAACCACTTTGTACTATGATTTCCTCAAAGCTCTGAAAGCTAAAGGAGAAAGTCATCTTCGAGCTGCTTTAAGCCTAGCTTCTTTCAGGGACTTAATAAACAGGTCGCGAAAGAAGCTAGGTGACGGTCTTATAAATAAAGAGTCTGTTGTTTAAATAATGTCAGAGGGTCTTGAAAATGGTCTACATATAATAATAATAATTTATTTATTTGACCATTCTTACCGAAAAAAGTTTAAATATACTTTTAGTTTGGTGAAATACGGCAATGAAAACGTCACTTGTATGGTGCGTCTGTACTGTCAATATACCAATCCAGGAACAAAACGAGTGTTGAATATTGAATAGGATTCTTTCCTTCTAATTGTCATCTGAAAAATAAAACATCGTTTATCGTTGTCGTTTTAAATATTGATGTTGTTTTGGTAAATAAAATGGCAAATTTAACAAATTGAAACATAAACAATGTTTCAATTTCCATGTCACATGGTACGTACTACGAGTATGATGAAGTTGATTTAATAATAAAATGTTGAAATTAGTTATTTCTCATTTCTTGTTTAAACCCAAGATGTTCTTTGTTCATTGGTCTACTTAAATACTACTAAACATTGTGAGAATAAAAAAAGACACAAAAAGGTTCCGTTATATAGTAATAACTCCTTCTTTCAGTAAATAGCGAGCTGACTCAAATTTATATTTTGTGCAAAATATTTCGAAATTGACTGTAGTGACATTTACATGGTGAGTTGTGGAAAAGTTTTAAACAATTTGTAATAAAAGAGAACAATTATAAAATAGTGTTTATTTAGTAAAACTAATAGAAATATTTTGAACTTTGCAACTTTTTTATGGGAATTATCATACGATCAATAATTTAAATAGGATAACGACATTCTGACGACAAAAAGTTTTCTTTCAAATATAGATCCGCCAATCAAATACACTTAAATCGATATAAGCCAGTTCTGTTGCAGTGCTTTGTATTGTTATATTTTCGGTAATAACCGTCAGATATTAACTGTCTATTTTATTTTCAGTTTCGTTCAAACGCTCACGTCGTGGTAAACTACTGCTCTGCGTGGATGGCTTCTCTTTCAACCTCAAGCACAGTCACAACAATAAAAAGCGCTGGGTCTGTTCCACACATAATACCAAGCACTGCAAAGCTGTGGTCCTCATGTTAGACGACATTATACAATTCATTAACAATGAACATAATCATGGTACGCAAGATTCGAACAAGATTTCGAGTTTATAAGACGTTATATTTCCTATTACACAAAATACACAATAGGTACTATCCCGTATTACATATACAAATAGGTAGGAATATGTCATACATAAACATACCTATGTAATACATAAACGGTGTCGCTGTTTGCGAGCAAAGTTTTATAATCTAATAATGTAGATTGGCAGTAATGGAACAACTAATTTATGAACATTTATGTACAGGAACATGGAAAGAACAAAACACATCACACACGGCGACACTAACAAAGTCTAAATAATAACACTTATATATATACCTACAGATTATAACTGTGGAACTCCTTGCCCGAATCTCTATTCCCCTTGAACTACAATTTGTCGGTCTTCAAGTCGAGAGTAAACGGGTTTCTTCTAGGCAAGCGCGCTAGATCGTAGACTATAACGTTGCTTACCATCAGGCAAGTTGTAGTCAAGCGTAAGCCTATATCATGTAAAAAATATAATAATATTAATACAAAAAAAATACGAAACATTCGGATAAATACAACATTCCCTACTATTGAAAAAGAAATACACTGGATTTTGGAAACAAAAAAACTGTATCTACACATGATTTCTTTTTTAAATAGGTACTTACTATTTTTTTTCGTTATCACTACAAAAATTCAACTTCGAATATTGCACTTAGGTCTTTAAAATCATACTTGCCATCGAAAAGTTTACATTAAGATGTTGTCTTGTCAGTAGGAAATTTTGAAATAATGGTTGAATTAATTACTAGGTTTTAAAAGTAATAAAAAAATATTTATGTCATCTAGGTATAACAAACATTAAAATATCATTCGTTGTACATAAAATATCCAAAATAAAATAGTATACGGAAAATAATTTAATTGTAATTTTGTGATAGCTTATTTTTTACTACAACTAACTGCAAAAAAATTACACGTCATAAACACTCTTTGATACGAGTACATCCTAGCATATTTTTTTTTAAATAATTGGAGGCACCTTAAAATAATTTTCCTGTACCTGAATACAAGTCTTCTTATTCATTCAAAAATATTATCATAAATGTGTGTTCTTTTTTGTGTTTACAAAACCAGTTTTTGTGGTTTTGTGTGAAGTCTACTCTATTGAATTAGTTTACCTAAGATAGTTATTGTTATAGGTACTCATAATTGCTTGTAAATAATACAATAATGTTATAATTATCGATGCTAGTTTAACGAAGAAGTTTTACATCCGTTTAGTAAGCGAGCTCAAATAAGCTCTTATCAATTCTATTTAGTCGTGGAAAAGGAAATAAGTTATGTGAACAAATTATAATTAAAAAAAAAACATAAACTGAATACCCATGGAAGAGATAACTACATACTATGATTACTAAAATAACTACGTTGTTACAAATACTGGTGTGTTTCTCTTTATAATTTTCGTGTGTGGTATTCTAATAAAATTACATTCATGTAATCGATGTTTGAAAATACACCCAATAATATATTATTTTTAAAAGTAAATTGTTTGGGTTCGTCTTTATTTCATCCTTAAATACTTGAGGGTAGTCATCCTTTTCGATCCGTACTATTGAAGTAGATTTATTGACTTACAAATGGTATAGCATCGAAAAACCTATTAAGTATCTTGGTCAAATTTATTAATTTCAGATGGCATTCATTTCCAAAGTAAGCATTCTAAGAAACCATTTCATAGACTTTTCAAAATGGACGGTCCTGTTAAAAAGTTAAGACGAAGATGCAAACAGTGTTATAAGGATAACAAAATAAATTATAGCGTGTTTTATGCTACGCGAAAAACGAAGAAATTGGCAACGTTTTGCATTGATTGTCCTAATAAACCAAGTTTGTGTTTGAATTGTTTTGATAAAATACATGATTAAGTGTTTACTGGTTTTCATTCTACAGATTTTTTCTGTTGATTACTTTAAAATAAATTGCTGCACAGGCGTACTTGACTTTAGAGTCACTTGTGGGGTCGTCGTTTCAGATAAAAAGCTGTTCATTCGCCTGATGCATGATAATAGAAGCTATGTATTACCACATCACCTTTCATATCTCCCTGTTGCAGTGACATACATAACATCGCAGAAGAGCAGCCGCCTACTCTGCATCGATGGATTCACATACTACTGTCAGTATAATAACGGAAACAACCAGCGCTGGGCGTGTTCCACGACCAAATCTAGAAGATGTTGTGCTTCTTTAATGATCTGTAATGACATAATTGTCAAAATTAATAATAATCATAACCACCCGACACGTTATTAATAAGTGTGAATATTATATTTATTTGCAAATTGTTGAAAATAATCTCTTAAGGGACCTCAGATTTTATATTTAAGGCTATTAGTTGTTAATTTAGTTTCATTCGAAAAACACGAGAACTTTTTTCTTAATTTTTAAAATGAGATACGCTCACGCTTGGCTACAGCTTGCCTGATGTTAAGCAACGTGGTAATTTACGATCTTGCGCCTACCAACAAGGAACCGGTTTACTCGAACCATTGTTACTGTTTGTTACTTGAACCATTTATGTCCGTTTTATGTATAAGATAGACTGCAAGTCCCCCTCACAAGTCATATGAATACCTTATTTATTTAGATTTAAAAAAACGAAATATTTTTAATGCCGGTATGCTGGGCTGAGCACATCTTTACCTTTAGGATTTTCTAAGTGTTAGAAGTTAGTATGTTGTTTTTCTTTTATTAATGGCGTTGTTATCAAAATCTGTCGTTATATATATAATTACATACAATTCTAAGTATTATAGTTCCCGTAAGGCATGATTTAATTTAGTTGTATTAACCGGCTAGCACTTACGTCAAACGAGGCGGCCAACCGGGACGCGCGTGCTGACTCGTCCTCCTGATGATGGAAACCTCAGATTTCCGAAACTTGTCGAGCTAATTTTTCGACGTAATTTTTGACGTAAGTGCTAGCCGGTTAATACAACTAAATTAAATTCTAAGTAGTTTTTCAATTTATTGTATTTCAGTTACGTTCACGAAATCAAGGAGAGGAAATTCGCAAATATGTGTCGAAGGCTACTCATTCTGCATTGAAAGAAGAACAGCCCTCAAAGAATTCTGGCGATGTTCTACACATAACGGTAGGGGATGCAAGGCTCGCCTTTGCATTGTACAAGGGACCATCTTATATATTAGAAACAAGCACAATCATTAATATTTATTGTTAAGATGCGGCGCAAGCTAATTTTCCTACAAAATTTTGTTACAATTTATTTTTAAGTAACATAGCAAAACATGCGGTAATTAAAAAAGTAGTTTATGCAACTGTCATATAATGATGGGTATTAAAACACGAGTGTGAGTTTATGAAACAAGCGCAGCGAGTTTCATAATAGTAACGAGTGTTTTAATACCCGTGTTATATGCAGTTGCATACACTACTTTATCCTCACTAATGCGTTGATAATTTATTAAATTAAATTCAAGCCTACGTGTATTGTCACAGTGATTTTGCCGCCATTAAAATCTAACTAATGAGAGCGCAGCTGCGCGCATCAATAAAACGCGACCAACCTGATTGGCCCTGCAATCAGGTTGGTCGCGTTTTATTGATGTTATAATGAGATATTACGATATCGATGTGGATATTATACCATCATGTGCAATTGCTTAAATTGAGTGTTTTGTTGTCTGCGCTATAACAGTAGTAATTATAAGTCAAGTATTGGAAACATAAGTAGAATGTTACAATATTAGTGTAAATAAAAATACTTATTAAAAGAAAGTTTTTCATAACTTCACATTAAATTTAAGACAAACTATCGACATACGGATTGATTTAATAATTATCAACTATAGCATTTGACATCCCATTACTGGGTATAGCAAGCACTATTTGCATGATTCAATGTAAAGGAATGTTTCGAGACATTTCACACAGCACTATCTATACCCATATTAAGCCAACGCTTGTGGCATGGGCACTATATAATACTTATGTACATATGTTAACATCTTCTTTTTATTTCAGTGATATTCACAAAGTCATAAAGAGGTAAACCGATGATATGTGTGAGTGGGTTTCGATTCCGTCTGTTCAGAACAACGGGAGCCGGTGGAGACAAGAAGCGCTGGGTGTGCTCCACACATCACGGGAAGAGATGTCGAGCTGGTGTCACTACTCTGAACAACACTATTGTTAAAATAGATCCGCGACATAATCATCTGTAATTAAGTTATCATTTCTGTAAAAGCAAAAGCGGAATTTGTTGGTTTGTATGATCCGCTTTTACACCGCAGCGGATGATTGATACCGGAACAATGAGAACGAAACAGCAGAATCAAACATTGTTTAAGTGGCAAAAAATAATGCGTTTATACGTATGTACATGTACCAGATACTTAGCGATTTCCTGTTGGTGTAAGTTCCATGTTCACGAGGAATCCTTACTACTCGGGTCGTGTTCCAGCCCCTAAGGGGGCTGGTAGGTAAGTACCTCGTCGGAGCGAACTTCTTTAGAGTGGATGGGCTCCGGGGCACATAGGCCCCAGGAAAATTCAGAGAGGAATCCCTGAAGCTAGTCATTAGATAGAATAATTTAATTTTTGTTACATGATTATTGCATATAATATTATAGGAAATACCTACAATAGAATACAATAGCACTGGACAGAAATAAATGGTAAAAGGGTAGTGAGACCTTTGCCCAATAATGGAGCAATGCAGGCTCTTAATAATAATATATGTAGTAAAAATCATTCAAAAAGGGCATGCGGATTGATTCATGACATTATTAACCTATCGACCAATAATTCTACTTGGGGGCTCGGCGCGGGCGGTGCACCGACCAAATCAAAAAATGTGGCAATTCAATTATGTGTAGCAAATGTATAAATCAAGAACTATTCAGTTTGGTATTGTATAATAATAAAGCTGGTCAAGCGCTACATTTAAAAGTGTCATGTTACATAATATTAAAATAACAGCAAAAGTATAATCTTAGGCAAACATCTTGAGTCATGACCTTGAGTGCGCAGTAGACGATTTTTTAAGGTATCGTTGGTGGAAAGAGAGGTGTGCGGGGGCATTCTGTCAGAATGCGTCCCCGTGATTGGCCGATCAGTTGGCCCCTGTTCCCCGCGTTGCTCGCATGTTCCGCGAGCGTCTGACTACACTTGCGTGCAGTGTCAATAGGCTATTCCGAGTTTAGAAGTTTTGTTGCTAAAGTTTGTTTTTTATTGTATTATTGTTACTTTGTTATATTGTGTTTTACCTACCAAAAACTTTTTTGGACAATGCCGCCAAAACGTAATACAGTTCTGAAGAAAAAAATTAAAATTATTTATTTTGTGACAAGAAATTACATACGTTTTTATGTTTATATTGTTGCGCAACTAGTGGCTTAAACTTGTCTAGTTTTACTTAAATAAACGACTTTACAGAATTTCACTTTATATTTTACAAACACCAACAATGACCAATAAAATATGTCCGGAAGTGTACATGCGCGAACTTACCCCCACTACGTCGACTTTGGCTCAAGATGTTTGCCTACACCTATAAGTAACGTATTCTAGCTATACCTATATAATAAAATTGTATAAACCAGCATAGTTGGATGTATCATATTGTGTTTATTTAGTTTCAGTTACAAGGTCCAGGCAAGGCAAGCTTCTGCTGTTAATCGACGGATATTCGTTTCGAGTTCACACAGATTTAGGGCCGAAGAAGATTTGGGTTTGTTCAACTCACAGCAATAAGTATTGTAAAGCGCGTCTTACAACAGTAGACGATGTCATCATAAAACTTGCTAATCACCACAACCACGAAGCGGTGTGTGGTGTCATAAATATTCCATAGTAAATATTGGTTACTCACTACATTTATTAGTAACTAGCTGTGCCTGCGACTTCGTCCGCGTGGAATAGTTATTTTCGTCATTAATTCTTTGAGTTTTGAACTATTTTCGCAGCGAACGCAACGGAACCCGGGCTCAGAGATGAAAAATTTTCCCCGTTTTTTCTCACATTTTCCATTGTTTCTTAGCTCCTATTAGTTGCAGCGTGATGTTATATATTCTAAAGCCTTCCTCAATAAATAGTCTGTTCAACACAAAAATATTTTTTTAATTCGCACCAGTAGTTCCTGAGATTAGCGCGTTCAAACAAACAAACAAACATTTCAGCTTTATAATATTAGTATAGATTTGATTGACGAACATTAGCTAAGCAGCTGATAACGGTAGGTACTTGTGCGGTTGTTTTATATAAGTACTCATATAGTAAGTGGTACGCCTGGTTGTAAGACGCGGTAAACTAATTCATCGTAGACGAATTCCAGAAAATGCAGGTTCATATTCTGTCGGTAGTAATTGTTTTCACTCATTTCTAAAAAAGTTGGTTTACCAAACTAATAAATTTACTTCAAAAATCCACTGGCTGAGTACGGGATCTATTGAGTTGAAAGCTGCATATTATTAAATAATATTTTCAAACGTTAAACTTTTCACTGAATTTCAAATGGCAACACTGTGGAATGGCAATACTGATTTTGATCAGCATTTTTTCGCTTTCTTAAACAATATCTTATTTTTTTAATTTCAGTTGTGTTCACCAAATCAAGGAAAGGAAAAGTTCTTATTATTGTTAACGGATACTCATACTCTTGCCAAAGAGAAAATGGCATCAAGCAACGTTGGTACTGCTCTACACATCATTCGAGGAAGTGTTTGGCATCGTTGATAATAATAGATAACGTTATTGTTAAAATGGGCGCAAACCACAATCATGTACCACGCTCAAGTACTCAACATTAAACTATTTATTAATAATACAATAATATTATGTAATTTATTTCTCATACATAGGAGCTGATAACACTAAGCATTTTCAATGTGGCTTTTGACGACCAATGTATTCGTTTCGTAATTTTTGAACAGTGTGTTTCACTGCCATAATGTCAGTCCCATATTTAAATATTCTGTCTAATTAAATTTGATGCTAGTTATACATACACTTTCTACAGGCAAACCATTTTACTCGCGGGACGCCCGCGGGGTAAGAGGTAGGTGGGCGCGGAGGAACTCTCAGACGTTATATACCTAGTCAGGTCATAAATTCTGTCACATGTTTAATATAAAATAATTGAAACAACTTTATTCTTTATGTAACCATTTATATACCAAAATGAACTTAACAAAACATAGATTCTTATGACAATAAAGTTTATTCAAAATGACCTCCGTGATTTTGAATACAGGCCTTCAATCTGCGCGGCCAGTCGTCTATCGCTGCACGAACGAGGTCTATGTCAATATCGGCGGCTGCCTTAATCAAGGATGTCTTGAGTGACTCCAAATTGGGATGAGGCTTTGAGCACGCCTTTTCCTCCAAGTGTTGCCATATCTTGTAATCTAACGGATTCAAATCTGGACTGGAGGAGGGCCAGTCTTCGTGCCGGATGAAGTCGATTTCACGCGCCGCCAGCCAGTCTTGTGTGCTCTTCGCTCTATGAGCTGGCGCCGAATCTTGTTGGAATACCCAGTGCTTGTTATCGAACATGATATGAGAAACAGGTTCCACAAGGTTCGTCAGGACTGTATTTTGATACACAACTGCATTCGTTTTTACACCTTTCTCTCAAAAATGTACCTCTGTTAAGCCCTAATAAGAAAGTCTCAACCATACCATGAGCGAGGATGGAAAATGACCTCGTTGGACACGCGGAATACGTTTGCTCGCTTCTTCACTACTGTGTGCGTACACCTTATCATTTTGTTTGTTGTAGCTCTCTTCTACGGTAAAAATTTTTTCATCCGAAAAAAGAATTTCCCGATATTTTTTTCCCGCGTACCGCTTCAACAAAGCGCGGCATCTCTTCAGTCTCAGGTCCATTAGACGAGCATTCAAACTATGTCCTGTTTTTCTTCGATATGCCCGAAGCCCTAAGTCTTCATTTAACACCCTTTTCACCGTGGTTCTGCTTAACCCCATCTGAAGGGCCAAAAGTTTCTGCTTACGTTTGGGATTTCTTTGAATTCGCGCCTTCACAGCTTTTATCACTGCTGGAGTCCTAACAGACCGAGGGCGACCACTTCTTGACCTATCATCTACACTAGAGTCTTCATTGTATCGTTTGATGGTACGATAAACGAATCTTTTGGTTATATTCAAATTTTTCAGTATGTCAAAAATTTGAATTGGCGCGTAACCGCAACGATGCAACGCAATAACTGCAACACGGTCTTCTTTGAACGTCCACTCTATATTTAAAAATGAGTAAAATACTAAAAAGTATACATTTTTATTTTCATGAACAAATCGAAATTCTAATTCAATAAACTTTTTTGTGGCCAGCATTCTAAAAGAAAAGTTTTTACTGTGTGACAATACTTATGACCTGACTAGGTATATATATATATAATTCTGTTTGATTTATTCAAATTCAAATTCAAAATTCAAAATCATTTATTTCAGACATTGGTCCATATTCACAATACTATAATTCACTTTAAAATATTAATTTTTTATACAGTCACATGTTACAATCAATAAAAATAAAAACAATATTAAAATTAAAATGTCCAAATTTAAATATAGTGTAGTAAAATTTATGCAGCTAACTAATTAAATAATCATATATCAGTCACATATTATCATCAGATACAAACTATATAATACAATATCACCTTAGCCTATATCCGCGGGTGGAGCCAGAGTGCTCGACATGTAGTTTGGTCCAATGTTGCATCATCGAGCAGTCCAGGTCCATCCTCGAGGCAAACAGCTGCAGGTAGGTGTTGGAGCTGGCACGGACGCGGCGCACCAGGGACGCCACGCGCCGGCGTACTATTGCCGCAAAGCTGTCTATATACGCTTCGGCAAACATCCCCGATGCGCTACACCACGGCGGCAACCTCATCACCGCCCTGTAGGCATTATTATACTGGGTACGCAGGGTGATGTATGCCTTCTGCGTATACTTTACCCATAGGTTGCACGTGTATAGGGACTGGCAAAATGCTCTGAAGAGCGTGGCTTTCACCTGAGGGGTGCAACGTGCAAACCTACGGGCCAGCATGTTAGCTCTAACTGACAACACCCTGCGCTCCCTTTCCATATCAAGGTCATCTGTGAGCGTCTCATTGACCCAGTGACCTAGGTACTTAAATTTTGTAACAAATTTTAAAGGAGTATCATTCAAAAGAATCGGTGGGACTAGCTTATAAGTTTTAGAGCCCGCTTTAAACACCATCACCTCGCTTTTAACGGTGTTATAAATGAGTCCATTAGCCTCAGCATAACGCTCACAAATGGCCTAGAGCTTACGAAGGCCTCTGATTGATGGGCTCAGCAATACCATGTCGTCTGCATAACTGATATTGTTTACAAAGACGCCATCAACTGAGCAGCCAACACCAGCATTGCTGAGCTCATGAACCAGTTGATCAATGTACAGGTTGAAAAGGGTCGGCGAAGTTAACCCGCCCTGCCGCACCCCACACTCTAGCCTGAACATGTCCGATAACGACCCCGACCACCTTACTGTATTGTTCTGGTTTTCGTACCAAAACTTTAAAAGAGATGTGCACTCAACCGGAAGTGACGTATCGCATGACAACTTGTGCCACAGCCTGTCATACGCCACGAGCTCAAAGGCTTTAGAAAGGTCTAGAAAGCAGGCGTAGACAGGCGTGTTTCTGCTAGTGTAGTACTGGACAGTGTGCTTCAGACTCAGTATTGCCGACTCAGTTGACAGCCCAGGCCTGAAACCAAACTGGGCGTCATGTAGTTGCACATGCTGGCGTAACTGAATATCAATCACACCGTCCAGCACTTTGGCTATAACCGTTGCAAGCGATATCGGTCTATAGTTACCTAAGCTAGACGCGTCACCCGTTTTATTCTTAATAAAAGGTACTACCAACGTTCTCAACATGGGCTCAGGCACGTAAGAATGGCTAATACAGAAGGAGAAGAACATGGCGAGCACCCTTGGTAGATGAGCTCCTGCATATTGCAAATGCTCTATGCTTAAAGAGTCATGCCCAGGGGATTTCCCTCGCTTCATGTTCCTCAGCACCTCTCTTACCAGCCCTGCCGTGACTCGAAAAGTGAAGTCCCCAGCACGCATTGCATTTGTCTCTATCTTATGACTTTGACTAAGTGGAGATTGGACTCTGAAATGCTCTCGAAAACGGTTTGCGATTTGGTCGGAGTCGCTAAGGCCGTCGACACTTATAGGTAGGCTCGGCTTAGTATTCAGCTTGCTGGTTTCCTTCCAAAATTTTCCAAAATTTTTAGTCTCATGCTGCGTCGCAAGAATATTCATCTTAATCTGAGTTTGATTGTTTCTACACCACGTCAGTTTATTTTTAAATTTTCTCCGCGTATCACACATTTGTACATAAATTGGGCCATTTTTAGGTTTTTTATAAGTTTGAAAAATTGTTTGTTTTTTTATTATATCATTTAAAAACGGCTAAACTTTTTAATTATAATAAATGATTCTAAAGTTATTTTGTTCCATTTTAAAATAAATAAATATGTTCCAAAAACATTTACATTTATTTTAAATGTAAATGTTTTTGTTTTGAGTTTGTAATTTTGTTTTGCATTCGAGTAAGATATCTCGGGATTTATCTCGAGTCTTTACCGCCTCTACCCCCCCACCTACCTCTTACCCCGCGGGCGTCCCGCGAGTTAAATAGTTTGCCTATAGTGTATTACATTCATTCCATTTTGACAGCCGCCATTTCCACACTGAAATGTAATGCGTGCACAAAGAATAAAAGTATGTTATCCGTTATCTAGTACCCACGACACATGTGTTTGCTTAGTGTAGGGCTAGATGGCGCTGTGTGCAATGTCCCGAAATATTAATTTAATGCTGAATACCTAATTTACAAATTGGTTTACCGACTTATGATACTACACAATCATTTACCTATGTATGTACTTAATCTACAAATTATGTATACTTAGGCTAAGTATTTTTGTGTCAATAAAAATAAATTATTATTAATTATACTGTTTTTCTGGTCTCAGACAACGATCAAAACAAATTGTCCGTTTACCGAAGTATTTGCGCCGGTATTCCAAACATTTATGGTGTTTCTACACCTTAGAATGGTTGTCCACATTCAGAGCGGTGGTCTGCTCACCTATAGATACTTTACCCATATGCTAATTTGTCCATTATAGAATGTTAATTTTGACAGCTGTCATTTCCGTACATTTTCCGTGAAGTTAGTCATAATTATGGAGATGTCAAAATATTATGCTTGAAATGATAATACATAAATAATGCCCAATTCCTTCAGTGAAGGTTTTAAATTGTTAATTAAACTTTCAGTTACATACAAGATGTCAAGAACAGGCAGAAAACTTATGTGTATTGATGGATACACGTACTTCTTACTCAAAACTGTTGGGTTTAAAGAACGCTGGGCCTGTTCCACACATCGAGGAAGGAAATGTCGTGCTAATATTACTGTAATCGAAACTGAAATAGTTCAAATGAACAATGTTCATAACCACTAAACCGGAAATAAATAACTTTATCTATTAAGTACTATTTATTTATATAATGCATGCCATTTTATAAATACGAACGTGTGTTTATTGTTTTAATGGTCTGTTTCTTTAGCTTTCATACTGCAACGGCGAAATGAATCTTACTCGTAGTTATGCTGGATATCAATATGTAACTAAAACGGCTTTTACTCACGTGTAATTCGCGTGTAATAAAAATGTGTCACGTAAGTTTTAATAGTAAAGTTTCTATGTTGGATATGATAATAGTAATTGTTTAAAAGGTCCTGAAAATAACATACTCTAATTTTAAGTGAAACAACGCGTGGGAACCCTATCTGTTTTGAAATAAGAAAAAACAATTCATTGAACATATTTGAGTTATTATTTCACAAGACATTTTATTTTACATTTGCAATAAGTGCTCTGTGCTGTACTACCAATAATGTAATGCAGCGTTATTATTTATCGATACGAGCACAGGTTACAGTTGAGTCCTACTTGAGTACTATAGACACTCCGTGCTTTAAAGACAACCTCGACATATTCATTAGCATAAATATGATATATTGTTATGAAGGCAAGGTTATAAGATTTTACAGAAATATTTTGAGAGGTAGTCAGTGTTTGGAGAAAATCAAAATACATAATTGTAATGCATGAATGTGCTTTAACTGCTTATGAAAGTTAATCAATGTTATTTATTTTTAGTTACTTACAAGAGATCGAAACAAGGAAAAATGCTCCTATGTTTGGATGGGTACACATATTATTTGTACAGAACTTTGGGACTTAGAGAACGGTGGATATGTTCCACACATCATACGAAGAAATGCCGGGCGGCTATAAGTATTGTCAGCTCGATGATTATTAAAATAAATGCCCAACACAACCACTAAAACAATTGTGTGAAGAGTGAAGATCCTGTTCTCCACTATACAAGTTCCTCCTCCTTGAATTGCATCCCTCATGTCTGAGGATCGTGACCAGCATCTTCTCCTTGATGACATCTTTCCACTTCCTTCTGCTGTCGGCAACATGCAATGCATGTTCAAGGTGGAAATATTAAAGCACAGTTTGTTTTCTTAAATTGAGCCTATGTTTTGTTTAATATATTAACTAAAACGGTTTTCACTCACGTGTAAATCACGTAAATTGTTTACACGTTTCGGATGTTATGACATCCATCTTCAGAACGTATGTTCTGGGACCGCGGCAGCACGCAGAACAAATGTATTTATTTGTTTTAAGAATAATGTAAATTTAATGTTTTAGAGAATTGAGAATCTATAAATTCCGATTGCAACTAAAGTAATATTGGTGATCGTATCTATAGATAAACAATAAAATTATAAAACAAAAAACATAAATGTTATGATTTTCTTTTGACTATTGCATGTGTTATTATTACTTTTAAAGTATTTTTGTATTTATTTTGTTAATGAACTAATTGTGTGCTACTAGTAAAGGTGAAGTAAGTATTCAGTTGCGATTAGAACCCACCGGCGCGCGGCGAGGACAGTCTTTGGATGGGTGACCAAACATCCAATGTATTTTTTTTGTTGTATTTATATTTTGTTTGCGTGCTTCATTGGTTCGGAAGATTTATTAAATTATACCTCTTATTAGCTAGTTAAGCCTTTAGGACGGTCGGATTGTATACAGAAGATATTAAACTACTGGCACTTAGTTTACTAATTGAATTTATTTGTCTGTTACAGACAAGGAGATGATATTCCTGAACGAAGATATTCAGCAAAAGGCGTATTTTAGAGCAACTAAGAAATCGACACGTCAATGTCAAGTAAGGTCAAGATGTAAAAAAAACCGTAGCTGTGACATATGTAATGTTTGTGAGAAATTGGTGTGTGGTCGATGCGTGAAACTTGTGTATAAGAAAAATGTTTGTTAAACCAGATAAACCATTTATTTGTAACCAAAAGCTTACACATCAATAAGAAATTACAATTCTACATAACATAAATTATTATATATAAAATTACATATCTTATATTATATCAATTATTTATTTTACAAGATACCTATTTAGGTAGCTTTTTTATTCGTTTTGAAGAACTCGTCTATTGAATAGTATGTTTCTTGAACGAGCCACTTTTTTAATTTATTTTTAAATATGTTGTCTGACATTGAATTCCTAATATCAGCTGGAAGTTATAAATGTGCCAAATTAATGTAGGGACAAGATAATAGGTCACTTTTGACAGATGTCAGTTTTATATTCATAGTGAGGTGACCTGCTTAAAAACATCGATTAAATGAATGAATCGAATGAATCGAAACAGACTTGAAACATATGTGAATTTTAAAAATGATCATGCGAATCCCTGTCCCATTATTATTTTTTCTTTCATAAATTAAAGGAGCAAAATAAGACAAGTACCTACGTAATTTAACAAAAAAATTGCTTTTATTCACTTGAACTATCGGCTAAACTAACTAACTGCTATCTTCATCACTGCTGTCAGCACTCAGAGATATTATTAATTCATTTTAAATAATATTGTCTATTCTCACATCTCGTTCAAAATCTTGTAAAATTATTTTCTTTGTCTTCTCCACGACTTTTCGCCAGTCTTCTGTAGTGACTTCTGCACATGCAGTTTGTAGCAGAGTCATCATTTTAGCAGTACTGAAGGGTGGTTCAGTATTGTTAGTTAGTTAGTTATTTAGTTAGTTATTTATGGTGATTTTTCTTCACAAGTAATCATTGCATTCGATTCAACTTACAATCCTATCAGCTTTCGATTTTTAGAGTAACATCCCTAGTGTTTAAAAAGAAAAAGGGTTGACTGACGCAACATTGTAACGACGTTCAGTTCTTTAGATCAGAAATTGTTTATTATGTTTAGAATGGTTTATTAGTGAAAGCAAATCGTAAAATTACTCGTATCGGTCATTATTACAATAAATATGTAAACGTAATTGAAAAAAGTTAAGCAATTAAGCAGTTCTTATTTTATGCCCGCCGTTACAAGGTCACGTTGTTGAATTTTGATGAAATGTTAAAAGTGACCTATTATATTATCTTGTCCCTACTGTAGTTACTTAACCAGTTACCAATATAATTCACCGGTACTAATATTAAGACCTTTGTTTTCTACATGTGTATGGTGCATTTTAATGGCGGACCATCGCTTGATTCCAACTCTACACCATTGTTTTTATTTATGATGAGCATTTGGCTTAGCCATGAAGGAAATCATCGTAATGAAGACACGTGTAGACCACAAAACCCGAGGACATGGTGTTTTCAAGGACCTGTTATCATAGCGTATGAGCTTCTTCAACAAATTAATAACTACGAACTAACTTTCCTTTAATGATTTCATCCCGCGGAGGAGGCACTACCCTCAGTGATGTGGAATACAATGTAAGTATGTATGCTGAGTAAAAACATAATATTTTATTTCAGTAACATACAGAACATCGCACCGGGGCAAAACACTTATTTGTGTCGATGGATTTCCATTTTATATGGCCCGAGAAATCAAAGGAAGGCAACGATGGTTGTGCTCTACACACCACAAGAAAAAATGTACCGCTGCCTTGACGGTAGTTGACAATGTTATCGTGGTGATCAAGAATTATCATAATCATGAACTATCTGGGAATGGATAACTGTGACTTAGTGTTTTGATGTGATAATAACTCGTAATATGACGTGAAGTGAAAATAAATTAAAAAAAAAAACAAGGTAAATGTTAGTAACAGTTTTTCTGTATTACATTGTGTTAGGTAGGTGCTGCACTAGGAATACCTGTACCGCAGGCACCTACTATAGCGCTTCACTCGTACATACAATAACATCTTTTGCGGTGCGATTCTTATCCAAAATTATAGTGTAATTAAGATTACATTTTAAGGGAGAAATGACAGCATATGGCACAAGAAAAGAAATATATTATATTCATTTAATAAATGATAACTAAAATGAGAATTAAAGATTAATATGTTATATTTGTTATTTATTTAGGCAAGAAAAATATTACGTTAACTTAAAAAAAATCTTAAAATGTGCATGGTTCTTGTTAAAGCGCACACATGCAATGCCCCGGAATATTTATTATTTAGATTTATCAATTCATTTTGTATTTTCAGTTTCATTTAAGACATCAAAACGAGGCAGGCAGTTACTATGTATAGATGGATACTCGTTCTGTCAAAAAACGTATGGATTCAAACAAAGATGGGTTTGTTCTACGGATAACTCAAAAAAATGCCGAGCTTATGCGGTATTAGTTGCGAATGAAATTGTTAAAGTTAATAATGAACACAACCACTCAAAACTTAAACTAAATTGCTAAATTGAGTAGATACTTTAAATTATGCACTAGTCTTTTTTAAAGTTAACTGTCAGTATAAAATTAAAATCCAATTGGTAATTAAATATATTACTATTGCTGTGGCGTAGTCTTATCTGAAGAGTAAACGAGGTCGCGATATGAAATAAAATAAAATAATTGAATAATAAATAATGTGTGTTGATGTATTTTGTAATTAATTATACAAATGAAAACTTTGATAAAAATAAAATAAAACAAAGTGTGTTGTTGTATGTTACCTGTATGCAATTAATAATTACTAAACTTTATGATTCGACTGAATGGTACCAGTTCTCTCTTTTGTATTTCAGTTTCATTCAAGACATCTAAGAGAGGAAAACAATTACTAATAATCGACGGTTACTCGTTTTACCAAAAAACGTCTGGATTGAAACAAAGATGGATGTGTTCTACGCATAACAAATGTGGAGCCATTGTAATATTAGTAGGGAATGAGATAGTTAAAATTAATAATGAGCATAACCATTAACGAACGTGATGTAAGCTTTTTAGTTTAGTTTCCTTTAGCTTACAAATAAAAAATACATATTAATGTTAGTAACACCAAAAGTTTCACGTCACATATTATTCCTGTCATAAAAAAGTTATATATATATGTACGTTATTGATTGATCGTAAAAATGTCAAAACTGTGAATGTTAATAATATATATGTGATTATTGTAACATCTAGTGGTAATATATGAAGATACAACACATAAATGTAGTTATATATTTTTATTAATTAATTATTTTATTTTTTTAACGATTCTGTTACCACACATCTAACTATTCCGTATTTTCAGTTGCATCAAAGACATCTCAAAGAGGAAAGCAGTTACTTTGTATCGACGGATACTCGTTTTGCCAAAGAACGTTTGGATTGAAACAAACATGGATTTGCTCTACACATAAAAATAAAAAGTGTAGAGCCAGTGTCATATTAATTGGAGATGAAATTGTCAAAATTAACAATGAGCATAATCATTAAAACAATATGATTTGTCCTTTTTATTTACTTCTCTTTTAGTTAAGTTTAGTATATTTTTAGCTTTAAGGGTTTAGGTACAAGTTACACACCTAAAAACAGCAAAACGGAATACGACCCAACTGTGGTACGTGGTCCAACTGCCTAAATCTACTAGGAGAACGATCGGGAATTGCAATTCCTGTTATTCCTGCTACACTACACTAGAGATTGATATTAGTATCCATTCAGCAAATACCACTCTCGCCTTAAACTACTAACACTAAAAACAAAAAACACTTTATGGTCGTATAGCGTTCTAAAATAATGTTTCAAATCGGTTCAGTGTGTACTTTGAGTCTATTTAGTTAGTAAGTCCGTTATTTGACTTGTAAATACGAAATATACTCCATATTTTCAGTTACAATCAAGCCATCTCGACGAGGGAAACAGTTACTTTGTATCGACGGACATTCGTTTCGCCAAAAGACGTTTGGGTTGAAACAAAGATGGGTGTGTTCTACACATCACAACAGAAACTGTAGAGCCTGTGTTATAGTCATCGGAGATGATATTGTTAAAGTTAATAATAAGCATAACCATTAAAAGAATTATGATTTGTGCATTTCATTTACTTTGGTTTTGGTTAAGTTTAGTGTCAATTCAATTTCAAAATGTCTTTATTATCATAAGACTCAACTGAAATAACATTGTCAGTGTACGTTCATACGTATATACGTTTAGTGTAGTTTTGTGTATTTAAACGTGTTTAGTTACCGTACATCCAAATAACAGCAAAACGGAGTATGATCCGTGGTCCGACTGCCTGAATCTACTGGTGCACTATAAAAATATCGACCAATTTTACCGCGTCTTTTTACCTATCGGGTCGGGTACCTATCGTTCTTAAAAATGTTTCAAGTTGGTTTATTTGATTTCAGAGATTCGTATACAAAACTACACGTAACTAGTTAAGAAATGTATATATTTTTTCTCCATTTAAAAATAAATAACAAATTATATATTGATGATTATTTATTAATTGTACTCCGTATTTTCAGTTGTATGCAAGACATCTCGAAGAGGAGAGCAGTTACTTTATATCGGCGGGTACTCGTTTTGTCAAAAAACATTAGGATTAAAACAAACATGGAATTGCTCTACACATAAAAATAAGAAATGTAGAGCCAGTTTAATATTAATCGGAGATGAATGTGTTAGAATTAATAATAAGCATAACAATTTCAATTTGTTGTTTCAAGTTGCATTCAAGACATCTCGAAAAGGAAAGCAGTTACTTTGTATCGACGGATACTCGTTTCGTCAAAAGACGTTCGGATTGAAACAACTATGGGATTGTTCAACACATAACAACAGAAAATGTGGAGCCAAAGTAATATCAATTGGAGATGAAATTGTTAAAATTAATAATGAACACAACCATTAAATAAACATTTATCCTCAATCTTCTTTAGTTTTAGTTTAGTGTTATTTTGTGATAACTGAAGGTTCAGTTAGGATACACCCGCAAAACCAATATTCTCCGTATTATATTTTCAGTTGGCATCAAAACATCTCGGAGAGGAAAACAGTTGCTATGTATCGACGGATACTCGTTTTGTCAAAAATCGTTTGGATTGAAACAAACATGGATTTGCTCTACACATAAAAATAAAAAGTGTAGAGCCAGTGTCATTTTAATTGGAGATGAAATTGTCAAAATTAACAATGAGCATTATCATTAAAACAATATGATTTGTCCTATTTATTTACTTCTCTTTTAGTTAAGTTTAGTATAATTTTAGCTTTAAGGGTTTAGGTACAAGTTACACACCTAAAAACAGCAAAACGGAATACGACCCAACTGTGGTACGTGGTCCAACTGCCTAAATCTACTAGGAGAACGATTGGTAATTGCAATTCCTGTTATTCCTGCTACACTACACTAGAGATTGATATTAGTGTCCATTCAGCAAATACCACTCTCGCCTATAACTACTTACACTTAAAAAAAACACTTTATGGTCGCATAGCGTTCTAAAATAATGTTTCAAATCGGTTCAGTGTGTACTTTGAGACTATTTTGTTGGTAAGTCCGTTATCTGACTTGTAAATACGAAATATACTCCATATTTTCAGTTACAATCAAGCCATCTCGACGAGGGAAACAGTTACTGTGTATCGACGGACATTCGTTTTGCCAAAAGACGTTTGGGTTAAAACAAAGATGGGTGTGTTCTACACATCACAACAGAAACTGTAGAGGCAGTGTAATAATCGTCGGAGATGAAATTGTTAAAGTTAATAATAAGCATAACCATTAAAAGAATTATGATTTGTGCATTTCATTTACTTTAGTTTTGGTTAAGTTTAGTGTCCATTCAATTTCAAAATGTCTTTATTATCATAAGACTCAACTGAAATAACATTGTCAGTGTACGTTCATACGTATATACGTTTAGTGTAGTTTTGTGTATATAAACGTGTTTAGTTACCGTACATCCAAATAACAGCAAAACGGAGTATGATCCGTGGTCCGACTGCCTGGATCTACTGCTGCACTATAAAAATATCGACCAATTTTACCGCGTCTTTTTAGTTAGGCTACATACTAAGTACAGATATAATTCTATTGCCGGTAACTCTATAAGGTCGGGTACCTATCGTTCTTAAATAATGTTTCAAATTGGTTTATGTGATTTAAGAGATTCGTATACAAAACTACACGTAACTAGTTAAGAAATGTATATGTTTTTTCTACATTCAAAAATAAATAACAAATTATATATTGATGATTATTTATTTATTGTACTCCGTATTTTCAGTTGTATGCAAGACATCTCGAAGAGGAAAGCAGTTACTTTGTATCGGCGGGTACTCGTTTTGTCAAAAAACATTTGGATTAAAACAAACATGGAATTGCTCTACACATAAAAATAAGAAATGTAGAGCCAGTTTAATATTAATCGGAGATGAATGTGTTAGAGTTAATAATAAGCATAACCATTAAAAGAACATGATTTGTGAATTTTACTTTTTATTTACCTTTGAGCTTGTGAGTTTAAGAGGATTCTTTTATACATATATGATATATACCCAATATATAGTATATACACCCAAAACCAACACCCTTCGTATTTTCAGTTGCATTCAAGACATCTCGAAAAGGAAAGCAGTTACTTTGTATCGACGGATACTCGTTTCGTCAAAAGACGTTCGGATTGAAACAAATATGGGATTGTTCAACACATAACAACAGAAAATGTGGAGCCAAAGTAATATCAATTGGAGATGAAATTGTTAAAATTAATAATGAACACAACCATTAAATAAACATTTATCCTCCATCTTCTTTAGTTTTAGTTTAGTGTTATTTTGTGATAACTGAAGGTTCAGTTAGGATACACCCGCAAAACCAATATTCTCCGTATTATATTTTCAGTTGGCATCAAAACATCTCGGAGAGGAAAACAGTTGCTATGTATCGACGGATACTCGTTTTGTCAAAAAACGTCTGGATTGAAGCAAAGGTGGGTTTGTTCTACGCATAATCATAAAAAATGTGGAGCCTGTATAATAATATCTCATAATGAAATTGTTAGAATTAATAATGAGCATAACTATTAAAGCACTAAATGATATGAGCAGTTTACTTTCTTTACTTTTGGGTTATATGACACTAGCAGCACCACGTGGGGTTACCTAAATTAATCGGAGATAAAAGGTTATCGGTAAATTGAGGCTAATCTACTTTAATGCTGTCTATCTAATCGTTTAAGCGCAACGAAGTAACAAATCTACATTCAAACACAAACACAAATTTTTACCTTTATAATGTTTTTTTAAACATTAAATAAGCTTACGTTTGTCTATAGCCTGCCTGATGTTAAGCACCACTATAGACTAAGTTGTAGCACGCTTGCCTAGAAGAAACCTATTTACTCTAGATTTGAAGACCCCTGGGTTATAATTTTCTGAGAACAGTACTCAAGGTAGAGAGTTCCATAGTCTCGCTGTCCATACTATGAAGGTAGAAGCAAAGCGCTTCGTGCGAGTCTTTGGAACTTCCACCATAAACCGGTGACGCCCCACTGACTTCTTGCTTTTTCGACGGAGGAATGGAGACGGAGGAATTAAGTTAGATAGAAGATCGACAAGCTAGCAACCTTGCGACGATGTTCCAAGCTTTGTAGTTTCGCTTTTTGAGTTTTTTTTAGGATGTGGTCTCACGTCTGGCGTTACAAGCGATACAAGATTACGTAGTTCTCGCGGAGTGACCTTGACGTCACAAGGTCACGTGGGTTATACCACTTTAATGATAAGATAAGATAAGATAATCATTTATTCGTCAATAGTAATACACAACTTATGAACTATACGTTAACAGTTGGTAATTCTATTTTCTCGTCATACAAAAATATTTTTCAGTTAAAAGATTTTACACATGTCTTAATTTTCCAAAAATAATACATTTTTATAATGGTATATATGTCAAAATAAAATAAAAAGTCAAATAAACATTATTTACTCTACTAAAAAAACAAAACATCATACTCATTAATTTAGTTATCTGATATATATAAAATTAATAAATAAAAATGTTGTGTTATTTTTGTACTATGTACTCTCTATCTATCAAATTTGATACATCAACTATCTATTTCACTTCAGTCACAAAGAATCAAGGATTTTCATTTCATCCCTCTCTTCCATGCAAAGAATGAGCGTGGTTAACTCTTCACGTCGTTTTTGACAACGGCACGCGCATAGAGCTAGAACTAGAACAAGAGCATTCTTTCGTAATCTTTTTATGATAATGAAAACTAGATCATCTAAATATATTTTGCGCATTCTAGTAAATTCTGTGGTTTGTATTAACACGCAAGAACGCTCTATGTAAGTTCTCGCGCGCTCTAGCGCTGTTTACATCGAGCGAGCGGACATTCTTAAATAATTCTATTGAATCTTTGCGAACACACTAAGAACAACGATAGAACGCTTTGCGCCTGTTTACACTACTACTACTTATTCCATATTTTCAGTTGTATTGAAGACATCCCAAAGAGGAAAACAGTTACTGTGTATCGATGGATATTCGTTTTATCAAAAAACATTTGGATTGAAACAAAGATGGGTGTGTTCTACACATAACAGCAAAAAATGTGGAGCCAGTGTAATATTAATCGGGGACGAAATTGTTAAAATAAATAACTATCATAATCACGGAAAACCCGTTACCTCATCGATATAATGCTTTGATGTAAATTTATTCATGTACAATAAAGATAAAACCTACAAAAAAAACAAAAAGATTCCAGATTGAGTTCAAAAATATTGTATCTATAGCTCAAACCTATTTATAACTTTCAGTTTCTTTCAAAAGATCAAGGAAAGGAAGACAATTGCTGTGCATTGGAGGATACACATTCAGTCTACATTCAACCGGAATCAAAAATAGGTGGATATGTTCGACACATTATAAAAAGAAATGTCGAGCGTATGTCATGACGATATGTGACGAGATTGTGAAAGTTAACAATAATCATAACCATCCAAAACCTAATGTGGTTAAAAATAATATAACAGTTGAATTATACGGTTCCTAGATTGTTAAAGCCATAAATAATAACATTATTAAATTCTATTAAATAAAATATCAAATTTATATTATTAACCACGATCATAACCAGAAATAAACCTAGTTAAGTTTGGGAGCAAGTTAGGAATGTTTTTTTTAATCATTCCTTCTATAATTGGAGAATCTTTTGCGATTTATCTTTTATTCAATAAATTCTTTGTTTTCGGTAGATAAATATTTTAATGCGCATAATTTAATGAATTGAATACAAGCTCATCATTCATTTTAAATAACATAATGAAGTTATAAAGATGTACCAATATAATTTTATTTAATTGAAGTATTTGTTTTATTTATAATAGAAAAAAATGTTAAGAATATATTCCCGAAGATATTCAGAAATGCCATCGAACCACAGCGAAGCGCAAACCAAAAAAAAACACAATTAATGAAAAATAAATATATTATGTATGTTTACATTTCAGATGTTTTATCTCAGCGTTTGTCTTTGTTTAATTGACATTTTGGATTAAAATTTCAAAATGATTAATTTTTTCATATGGCCAGAATTGGGAGGTAAACACATTGGTTTCATTTAACTGTACTAAAAATATGGTAAGTAATTAACTTATTTTCTTTTAATAAAATCTTTACAGAAATGATAAGATTTATGTCACGAAATCCTGTAAGAACTTATTGTTTAGTTACACAGATTGTAAGTTAATTAATCATATTTATTTTATTTTCAGTAACATTCAAGACATCACAAAGAGGAAAACTGTTGTTATGTATTGAAGGATACACATTTAGTCAGCACACTGCTGGCATCAGACAACGCTGGATATGTTCGACGCATTATTCCAGAAAATGTCGAGCGTATGCTATGATAATACAAGGCCAGATTGCAAAAATTTACAATAATCATAATCACGTCAAAAATAAGTAAAATAAAATTAGTAAAAAAGTAATTATAAATCAGATTTTTAAATATATATTTTTCTTTTAGAACAGTAGCCCGTGTATTCAAAATTAATGGTGTAGTAATAAAAGTATTGTTTGTTTTGTTGTTGTTGTTTATAGCACAGAGGTTGACGTGCTCTAGCAAGTCAAGCCGTCTTACCATTTAGATACTATGTATATAGCACAAATAACAATACAAAATAATGAAATGTACTTTATATGTTTACAGTGACTTACAGAACTTCTCGAAAAGGACATCAGTTACTTTGCATCGATGGATACTCGTTTAGTTTAAAAGTACCCGGATTAAAACAAAGTTGGGTATGCTCTACACATTACACTAAAAAGTGTCGAGCCAAAGTAACTATTATAGAAGATAAAATTGTGAAAATGGACAACAATCATAACCACTAAAATCAACATATAAAGCTGTGAAATGTGAGAGTGTCCAACTCTACTGCTGGGGGTTTTCACGCGACCAGCGGACAGTGGACAGTTACAAATGTCCAGGAACTACAAATGTGTCAACTGACCGAACAAGTTCTTGATTAAAATTAAACCATATAATTGTACCATATTCAAGAATTTGTATCCTGCCCGTAAACTTGTTTGTGTACATACATATATGGAAGAAATAAATAATACAAATAGCATGTAACAATATCTGGCTTAGGCTGGAGTTCACCAAATGTGCCTAAACCGACGATTACTAAATCGGCCAGTTAAATTATAACTACCGTATAAACTTAGGCTTAAATATTTACTGTTCACCAGTCAAAATTAATCCACAGTTAGAAAACTGCGAGATGACCAACCGCACGAAGTTTACTTCAGAGCAAGCAGATACAAGTTTTTGAACGTTATTATGCGAGTCAATACCGAAGACAGTCGTCCCGGCATACTTGTATGTTTTATGACTGCTTTTGAACTTGGAAGCGTAAACTAATAGACTGCCAAATTAGAAATAATGTAATACGTCACTGGGGAGCTTTAAAAGCATGATTGTTCGATATGGCCTGGTAATTTGTTCCAATATATTTCATGTGTTGATTTGTCTTGATCGTGGTGGTTATTTTCGTTTGTATTTTGTGATCATTTTTTTTTGAGTTGAAGAAAATTTTAAATATATCAAAATTCTTCAAGAAAATGCTGTAAAAGAGGGAGCTATTAGGATTGCCGTTCTAGAAGAGCAATTCAAACAAGAGAAATAAAAAACACATAAACTTGACCGAAATAACATCGCTCAGTTCAGTTTTTATTTAAGATTTTTTTTTGTCAGTAGGGCTATCTCTTATTTCTCGTAATTTTTGTTCTAGATAAATATTTTTGATACCTTAAATTAATTTTAATTTTATTTTGTAAATATACTACACAAAAAATTATTTACCAATATTTCAAGAAGCATATTTTTTTCTGAATTAATTTAAAGGTATAACCTAGAGTAATGGTCAAAACTTTTTAATTTCAATCAATATTGACATAAACAAGAAAATATAGAAGTAATAAATAATTAGGTGTACTTTTGTATACAATTTTGACTCGAGATTGCCAAAATATGTCAAATGTAACGTAACCACAGACTACTATAGAGCGTAACTAAGAGTCAGGTATTGGAGCTCAGTTAAGATAATCTCGCAGTTAAGGCACTTAAACGCCAGTTACGTTGTGGTGAACACTAAAAATTGTTTAACCAACAGTTAAACTGGTAAACTGGCAGTTAAAAGTTTGGTGAACTCCACCCTAAGTAATTTGTAAATTACTAAGAGGCTCTTTGCATGCAATTACATACATATATATAAAATAACAAACAAATTGCCATTATGTTTTGTAAAGCACCGCATTTCATGGCGTTTTTACAAATCTTTTTAAAAATAGTTTTACGGTATTGAGTAAAACTTGATTTTAATATTTAAATGTATACATCACCAGCTACACAACATGCATGCTATAGCTATCACAATTCATCTTCAACATTCTTTCTCCACTGACCGATCTCATCTCAGATTGATCGTTTCCTAACTCCCACTATTCATTATTTTTTACACACACAAACATTTAAATATTAACAAACATCATTTTAGAAATATATATATGTATACCTATACTCCAAGAACAGATATGATATCCTGTATTAGTTACTCGTAATTCCATGTGTTTTGCAAGTTGATTTGAATAAACGGTTTATATGCTGTAAATCTATTATATATTTTTTCAAATTTTGCATATTAAACCTGGCAACACATATGTATTAACAAATTGAAGGTTATGTTAGTTTATTTACAAACTGTAAAGATAAATATAATATATTTTATTTGAAAAAAACTAACAAAACAAATTTTACTAATTAAAAATAAATACTTAACTAATTAATAACTAACTTAAAAACTAAAACTTATAATAAACTCAAAACACCTATAAAAAAGTATATCTGTAGGCAACGTTCCCAGCAGGCTGGCGGCATTGCCACGTTGTATGGCAATACTTATCCTTTGCGCCAAGAATGCGCCAGTATGCTGGTCACGGGTTGCCTGAACTGTAAAGTTAAAAAAAATTGTACTATGAGTTTCACTATTTAATAAAAAGTCACAAAAGGAAACATTGTCTCGCAACACAAGTCCATCTATGGGACTAAGCGCGGGACAATAGAATACCAACTTCTACATGTAAGATTTAAACTCCTGTACATTAATAAGTGAGTACTGTGTTTATTTTGGCATAATAAAAATAATTTGAATTTGATGTTTTTTATTCACACTGTGCAAACATTTAAGGTCAACGGAAAAACTATATTTGAATAAGACGTAAATATACGTTGGTACCAAGAACTGTTAACCTATCTCTTCTTGCATTATAAATTCTAGTAAGTAATTAAAATATGTGGTAAGGAATGTAAAATATTTAAAAATAATATCATATAAGTATGTAGTACCTAAGTATTCAGTTAAAATTATTTTGAAACATTTTTATGATAATTAATTTTTCTAACGTACCTCTATTTATTTTTCAGTAACTTATAAATTATCAAAAAAAGGAAAGCATTTGCTATGTATGGATGGACACTCCTACTACAAGAAAATGGTAACAGGCTTTAAACAAAAATGGATGTGTTCTACTCATAATCGCTGTCTAGCTTATGTCCTAATAATCGAAAACAAAATTTATAAGATAAATACTAATCATAATCATGACTAAAATTGTTAAATAATAAAAATATTAAAATATTTTTTTTTTACATTAAATAGACTTTACGTTTTACTATAGCCTGCCTGATGTTAAGCACCACTATAGTCTAAGATGTAGCACGCTTGCCTAGAAGAAACCTATTTACTCTAGATTTGAAGACCCCTGGGTTATAATTTTCTGGGAATAGGGCTCCAGGTAGAGAGTTCCATAGTCTCGATGTCCTTACTATGAAGGTAGAATCAAAGCGTTTCGTGCGAGTCTTTGGAACTTCCACCATAAACCGGTGACGCCCTGATGACTTCCTGCTTGTTCGACGGTGGAATGGAGACGGAGGAATTATGTTGTGAAGCTCCGTTGCACACTCACCGAAATGTAACCGATAGAAGATCGACAGGCTAGTCACCTTGCGACGAAGTTCCAAGCTTTGGAGTTTCGCTTTAGCAACGGTGGCTGGTAAAATATACCCTTTTCACTCTTACCTATAAAAAGTATTGTGTGAAAATGACAAATATTGTATACATTATTCAAATAATTAGGTACATGCAAAGCATTGATCATTATCTGTTAATTTTTTCTTTACTTATATTAATTAACTGCATAATGTGAATGTGAGAGTGGACGTGCTCTGCGCTTCAGGCTCGCTTAGAGACCTACTGCAGAGCACAACACATCACAGGTACTTTTCTTTCTTTTCTATTCAAGTCATAATATTATGTACTTTCAAACAACTTTTGGACCTTCATTATCAGGTTAATGACCCATCTTAAAATAGCAAATAAGCAATGCTATAAGCACATACTCAATTCAAAATTCAAATTCAAAATTAATTTATTGAGAATAAGTGTAACAATAATTCTTAATTACTACCTAACATACTGGGTGAGGGCACACCCGTGCTATGTTATGTTACTAATGTACGATAATGAAAAAAGGGTAAACATTGACACAAATATTCTTAAATCTAACGAATAACAATGTGATGGTTTGTATATCTATGGCTATGTAGTAGGTATGTATACATAGATCATCATTATCATCATCTTCAGACCATGTAGACTCACTGCTGGATATAGGCCTTCTCCCCTAGCGGCCATTGGTGCCGGTATTCTGCTTTATCCAGAGCCCCTAAGATGAAATGAAGGGCATATTTTAATTATTAAGAAAGCTACAACACTATTAAGATAGTTCATATTTATTCAACCAAGCTTTGTCAGTGTGCAAAAGCCTTTATCATTGTGTACTGTTATAAAGCTAAGGTTATGATTAGTAGATATCTTACAGGAAATAATGTAGGTATACCTAAACATGCTACAATAGTGTTTGGAGTTGAAAAATGTTGATTCTACAGAATTACCATTGTCGGGGGTGTCATAATAGATAATGGTTTGAGTAATACAGGACATAGCTATGGGATAATCAGATTGTGTTATGATGAGGGCAATCTCGCAATAAACCATCGCTCAACTTTGTACAACATAGTTAAGAACTAAGCACTTTATACACCTGATATGATATGTTTCTCTGTTTTATGAATATGTAAATAATAATATGTTTTTTTGTTTTATTATATGTATTTATAAATAGTACCTAGCTGTAAGTTTTCTGAAGTAAGTTTTCTGAGGTAAGTAATTACATAACATACACATAGTTTCAAGCTAAATTGTTACCTATAATTATTAATACAATTTTGTTCACATACAAAAATCTAAATTTTGTTTAATTGTTGTAGATGAACTGACCTCATATACATATATACTTGCTAATAATACTTTCACTTGCTTCGAATCTGTTGCTCCTTCAACATCTGAACAAAGAAATGTTTGAAGTAAACAATCAATTACAAAATTGGATAAGCTATTTGAACGACAAAGTAAGATTTCAAGTATTTTTCGTAACTTTCTTAGTTATACATATATATAAATAAATTTGAATATAGGGACCCCTTAACCGTTCAATTTGATTTACAGATCCATTGAAGATAAACTATCGGAATAAGGAGCTTATACCGGAGAACAAATTAGAATTTCAGAGACGTTTTTTATTAGCTAGAGAATTGGGAAAAATAAGAGGTTATAAGCAATGTTGGGCAGCATTTGGGTGCATCTTTTTGAAAAAAGCCGATGGAAAACACCTTGTAAAAATTTATAACGATGAGGACTTAGATAATTTTAAAAACATGATTAATTGTTTCAAATAGTACGCCTACCAAAAGTTATAGAATATAATGACAGCGCCACTGTTCGTCCTTTTCTTAAAGATTCCAATGAAATGAAAACAAAAAGTACCTAATTTATAAGTAATAAACTTTTGTAAGTTAAGTTTCAGTAAAAATTTGAACAAAACGTTGTTTGCAGTGTACAGATAAATTCGTTTGATTTATACAATCTTGGATTAACTGTACTAGTTTTTATGATTTTTTTTAAATTTATAAAACTTGTATTGAGTGTGGTCATTTGTATGTATTATAAGTTTGTATTTACAACAGAAAAGTATATAAGTATTAAGTTATCTAGTACCCACGACAAAAGCGTTTGCTTGTACATATATTATTTATAAATTACTAGCAGCAACCCGCAATGTATCCAGTGTTAATACAAAATACTATATTTTGCTATTTTTTATTAACCTATAATGTCCCACTCCTGGGCAAAGGCCACCCCCATCTCCCGCAATGTGTTCCGGTCTTTATATGTGATAATTTACAGTTGTTGTCGCTCAGTCAACAGAATTTATCCGAAAATACAATATGACGGTGATGATACGATAAAATGTCGGTGCGAAATTAATAAAACAAAAACAAATATTACAAAAATACGTATAATTTTAACCTCTAACTTTAAACAAATATGATTGTTTTTTCAGTTACATTCAAGACATCACAAAAAGGAAAGCCATTGCTGTGTGTCGACGGATTCTCATTCTGTCAAAAATCATCCGGACTAAAACAAAGATGGGCTTGCTCTACCCATAATCATAGAAGATGTCTTGCTTACGTCACTGTCATTGACGATCAAATTGTTAAAATTAACAATAATCATAATCACGGTAAAAGGTGTTAGATAATTGTCAAAGAAAAACGTTATTTAATAAAGAGTCGGTTAACCTAAACATTCCTGATAATATAGCACATACGCTTTAATATACAAATGTATGAACGCAAATAATTGTCCCCCTTTATATGCTATTGTACAAATTCTTAAATGCACATTGCATAATATGTCATAAAGAATATACTTACTTAAATGGTTCTCAATATAATGTATATTACCTGCTTATTTTGTAACTATTCCTTAATGAGTAATAGAAATAAAGGCTTTTTTATTTTATTTTTATTATATATGCTATTTTCGCCCTACTTTACTCTTAGTTCTTATGTGAAGCTTATCTTAAAAATTGTAAAACTATATTTTATATTTTCAGTTTCATTTAAGAAATCACAAAGAGGCAGGACTTTGCTGTGCGTCGACGGATACTCCTTTAGCCAAAAAACATCTGGATATAAACAACGCTGGGCCTGTTCTACCCACAATACTAAAAAATGTCTTGCATACGTCACTGTTATTGGCGAACAAATTGTTAAAATTAACAATAATCATAATCACGATAAAAAGTGTTGTCATTGTTAAAACGGAACGCGTAAATAGCGTCGCGTTTCAATGTGTAATGTGTTTGATTGAGCGATTGGCGAAATATTGCTGAAATAGATCAGGGCGAAAAGGATCCCTGCCAATTTCAAGTGGGAAACGCTCGCCCAAAACCTTAGTAGGACTTAGTAGACGAGTGAATGGCGTCAATTTGTATCGGAGTTCAGGAATTAGCTGTGTGGCAGCTTCATCTAACGTTATTAAAGTTTTATATTGTGCTCTTTTGTTGTGTTCGATCCAATTTATCAGTTGCTTGGTTATGGTACTAAACATACATGTTAAACAAAAAAATTAACAGCTTTAGGATAGCGCGTCCTAGTGTCGAGACATACGTAACTGCTCTCGTTGGCGCTCAATCCACCGTTTATTCCCTCCATAATACAACATAAACATAAACAAAAACTTAGTTCTATTATCTTAGTTTTAATATCATATTTATTGACACCGTCTTGAAATTAATACGAAGTTGGGAGTGTTAATGTAAACTAGTGATTTAGTTGATATGCTGAACATCAAATGAAAGTAAAAAACTCCTTTGTGCTATTAAGTCTCTACTTTTACTTATGTGAACCATAACTTAAGAAATATAAAAACTATTTTTAAATGTTTTTAGTTTCTTTCAAGACATCACGAAGAGGCAGGCAATTGGTGTGTGTCGATGGATACTCCTTTTGCCTAAAAAAGGCTGGACTTAAACAAAAATGGATTTGTTCGACCCACAACAACAGGAGATGTCTTGCTAATCTCATAATTATTGAAAAAGAAATTGTGAAAATTAACAATGAACATAATCACGAAAGAAAATCTTAGAAAATTACTATCACAAATTATCTTCAGAGGAAATAACATATAAATTGATAAAAGAGCCTAAACGCAAATATTTATTCGTTTCAAAAGGAATTACTTACTCGATGATCATTAAAGAACTTGGCATTAAATAAGTTTATGTAAGTAGTTTAAAATTATTTGAGACTATTGCGGAAATTGGTTTCAATTAAAGATTTTTGGTTAATTTTCACATAAAATCTTTCAAATATTAAACAATTATACATGTACTTACCCACATAATTATTAAAAATCATTTTACGTTGCATATTTTTTTCTGATGGAATAATTATAAAAATGATTGATGGTCATAATCACAATAAAACTACATACAAGAAGATATATAACTAAATCAATAAAATAATTATGACTATGGACAAGCGAGCGGAATCAATTTTGTCAATTGCGTCAAATTTATTTGTTGTAAAAAAGCCTGATATAATTCTTTGAACTGTTTCTTATTTGTTTTAATAAAGGTAAAATATTTTAATGGTTTGTTTACCCTTAGAACATGCTTTAACTTTAATTATAAAAAAATATTTCATCATCATCACCAGCCTGTTATCGCCCAGCTAAAATAATAAATAAAAAATAAATATTTCAGGACATATTACACTGCGCCATCTAGCCCCATACTAAGCTTTCGCTTGTATCATGGGTACTAGATAACGGATATAATACATTTATACTTTTTTTTGTAAATACATACTTATTTAGCTATTCTTGTACGCCTCTTGAAAAAAAGAGATGAGCTGGTGCCATCAGACTGAGCGGCTGATGGCACCAGCTCAGTCCGAAGTGTATGTAAATGAGTGTGGATTTTCGCGCCTGGCAGTTAGTAGACCGTAGCCTAATGGTTAAGACGTTCCGGACGCTGATCGGAAATACGCAGCAAAATTCTTCATTTCTAATTTGTCAGAACCAGCGTATTCCAGCAGTCAGGGCAGTTAGTAAACTTATCTTACTCGGCTGGCTAAAAAAAACTGTCTTCCGGGAATAATACTTAAATAGAATAGTTTTCTATGACTTTATATGTATATATTTTTTTCAGTGTACTATAAAACGTCCCTAAAAGGAAAGCGGCTGCTATGCATCGACGGATACTCATTCTATCAGCAAACTTATGGTTTCAAACAGAGATGGGGCTGCTCTACTCACAAAAACAAGAAGTGCAATGCCTGCATTGTTGTTGTAGGTAATGAAATTGCAAAAATAAATAACAATCACACACACGACAAAGTCTTAATACTAGACAATGAATAGATTTGCAGTTATAACTCGGTTTAACTCTGCCTAAATCGAAATCAAATCAAATATGTTTTTAAGTCATGTACTTACTATTGTATAGATATAGATTAATATCAATTAAATGTAATCATTTCATGAAAGATGTTTATTTGCATAACTTACCTTTTTAAATATATTATAAAATTATGAATAATAATATGAGTTTGCTTTGAGCCCGTAGCAGATAAGGTAAATCAATTTACCACAGTGTTGTGTAAAACGCCATGTTAAAAATATGCATGACTTTTAATAAGTGCAATAAGTAATTCAGCAGACGGCGTTAGTTCAACTTTACGTGCAATATATATATACCTAATGTAGTTATGCTTAATTATCAAACGCAGAATCATTCGTATGTATCTAAATAATGTGTATTATTTCAGTTTCCTTCAAGACCTCGCGCAGAGGAAATAAGTTAATATGTGTTGATGGTTACACATTTTGCCAACAAACGTATGGACTGAAACAGAGGTGGTTTTGTTCAACACACAACTCGAAGAGATGCAGAGCCGGTCTTTGGATCCTTGGAAATGAAATTGTCAAAATAACTAATACTCATAATCACAATAGACCTGCGTAAATAATTGATTTTTATGCAAAAAAATATATACTCAGTATACTCAGTATGCTTTGTTATGTGTAAGTCTTATTTTTTTATTATATGTTGATTACTTAATCTATTTTTAGGGTTCCGTACCTCAAAAGGAAAAAACGGAACCCTTATAGGATCACTTTGTTGTCCGTCTGTCCGTCCGTCCGTCCGTCTGTCAAGACCCTTTTTCTCAGGAACGCGTAGAGGTATGAAGCTGAAATTTATATCAATTACTCAAGTCTACTGTCCCTTGAAGCTGTGAAAAAATCAAACTTCTAAGCCAACGCAATCAAAAGATACAGCCATTTATGCCGCAAATTTTCGACACTTGCAAGGGAATCAAAACCTACAGGGTGCTTCCCGTGAACTCAGAATCTTGAAATTTGGTACGAAGCAACGTCTTATAGCATAGATAAAGGAAAAATTACGAAAACCATAAATTTTTAGTTACATCACAAATTTTTTTTTTTTTTTAATAATCTTAAACTTACTACCCATTTCCTCATAAACGCGTAGAGGTATTAAATTGAAATTCATACAGGTCTATAATACCTTTAAGCTGTAGCAAAATCAAACTTCTATGTCAACGCAATCAAAAGAAACAGCAATTTAAGCTGCATATTTTGAAACTCGCAAGTACTTGCAAGGGAATCAAAACCTAAAGGGTACTTCCAGTCGACCTTGAATCTTGAAATTTGGTATGAAGCAACGTTTTATACCACACATAAAGGAAAAATTCCGAAAACCTTAAATTTTTAGTTACATTACAAAATATATATTTTGTAAACCTTGCAGGTTTGTACGGAACCCTCGGTGCGCGAGTCCGACTCGCACTTGGCCGGTTTTTTTATTAGAAGATCTGGTAATAGACTTGTTGATATACATAATCACTTTAATTAATTCCTTTAGCGAAGGTTATTATAATCTGATTAGTTAACGTAATTCTGTTGATTTTAATAATTAATTGAATAAAGAATCAGTATCATCAAGAATCAATATCAATTTTGGTGTAACTTATAATTACAGTTATAAATTTAACTTTAAGTATTTTATAAAAGATCTCGTAAAGGAAGTTAGTTGCTAAGTGTGCACGGCTACACCTTTTGCCTACAACATAATATGAATGGAATTAATATAAAAATATACCTACAAATTTCTAGAAATTGTTGGAACTTGTTCTGCTATTAATTCGAAGCATCTCCAAACGTGTTTTTTAATATCTTCATCGTTCAGACTTTGGGTTCTCTTCATCGTTATTGTACATATGTAAAGATATAATTAGGTACATAATATATGTATAGATATAATTACATATTCATAGATATAATTATTATAGCAAACGAAAATATTTTTTTGTATAAAATATACATTGCAAAATAAATACATTTATCGAATATGTCACTTTTCCTAATATTTTTTGTGATAATAAATTATTATTAATTAAATTATATAAATTACGGGACAAAAAAAAGTACAAAAAAATGTATTTCACATTGTTTTGTTTTGCTTGCTACACAATTTTTTTTTGTATCTTAGCTGTGTTTTTATAATTTTGTTTAATATTTACAATTAACTGTAACTTCCATAAGTATCGTATTATATGTATTATTTTTATTGTTTTAGTTTAGTTAACTTACTGAACTTTGAATCTGTTTATAATCATGTTGTGCACGCATGTGTTTGATGCACAGAATGGATCATTACCTTTAATGTGTTTTGCTGTTACTCATGTATTTTCTGTGTATATTGTGTTGTGTGCCTAATAAATAATTAAAAATTTAGAAGAGTATATTCTATCAACTATATGTTGTTTACAGTATCATTTGATATTAAGACATCTCAAAGAGGAAACCCATTACTTTGTGTCGCTGGATGGACATTTTATCAAAAACAAAAGGACACAAACAGAGGTGGGCTTGTTCAACACATTAGATACACAAAAAAATTCCAAGCATGTATACATTATGTTTGGAGTCGAAATTATTGTAATAATCATAATCACAACAAACCAAATGTGAAATAAAACTATTGCTGTATTATGTTTGTTGTATATTTTTGTATCACATCAGTAACATTCCAACACTTTCAAAAATTTCGACACCAGAGTTTGGTATTAGTGTTTTAATCATTATCTTTTTTCTTTTTAAGAATTTGATATTATAACATTGAAGTCTCAACAGGACGCCATGAAGAGTTGTTATACTTTTCGTAAACTACTTATTCGTTGTATGCAATGTTACAGACGAGATTCTTAAACTGTTTTGTTTGTTTTCAGTGTCATACTCGTATGTACAATCACAAAAAGGGAAACTGTTGCTTTATGTGGACGGATGGACATTTTCCCAAACATCCAGAAAGAGATGGATTTGTTCTACACATAGCAGAAAACCATGCAGCGCTAAAGTCATGATGATAAATGAGAATTTATTCATATGAATAATATTCACAATCACGAGAGACCAGTAAAAATCAGTGTCTGTGTACCGACACCTCTCACTTATATCTGAGTAACATCGACCACTGTCATACGACTTGCCTACTTACTGAGGGTCATGACGACCCCACAGCAGTATTTCTTTTTAATGTAAAGTAAAAAGTAAAATATGTTTATTTACTATCTGACAACTTCACCTATGTGTATGTATATGTATATGTATGTGTATGTGTATATGTATATGTATATGTATATGTATATGTATATGTATATGTATATGTATGTGTATATGTATATGTATATGCATATGTATATGTATATGTATATGTATATGTATATGTATATGTATATGTATATGTATATGTATATGTATATGTATATGTATATGTATATGTATATGTATATGTATATGTATATGTATATGTATATGTATATGTATATGTATATGTATATGTATATGTATATGTATATGTATATGTATATGTATATGTATATGTATATGTATATGTATATGTATATGTATATGTATATGTATATGTATATGTATGTGTATGTGTATATGTATATATGTTCTAGTTAAATAAATAACAATAAAGTCTCAGGTGAAATAGGAATGTTGCAACTCTTGTTAGTGTAATAAAATCTAATTGATTAAATTAAGTTTTCTTATGTTATTATTTAATTAGATATTAAATAATAACATAAGAAAACTTAATTTAATATTTATTATTAAAGACTGCGCAGGACCGGCTTGAGTGGACTAAAAAAGAGGGCCCTATGCTCAGCAGTAGGCGATAACGGGCTGATGATGATGATGAAAACTATGAAATATAGTTTCTTAACGAAAACTATGAATGATTTTTAACAGGGTTCAAAACCAGAAATTATATATACGTGGATATATTAGTAGTATTTATACGTACGTACATACATATATTTCCGAAACTTTATGTAAAATTCAAATAAATTTAAACAGGACTTTTTGGTTTCCTTCAAAGTTCTATACTGTAGTACTGTAGTCTATACTGTATCCAGAAACGATTATTTAGGCATCAATTAATGATGGACCAAAAGTATATCTTATTCTACTTATCTAATTTGCAGATTATAACCAAAAATGTCAAATAGTGCGCTCGTCGAAAGGAAGTAAGATATTGGTGCTGGGCATATACAAGCACTTCATACATACAGTCGGAAGCTACTCGGTACAATGGAGATGTGCCAGAAGCAACCTAGGATGCACATCGCGAATACATACTAACTTGGACCATACTCATATTTACTTCATGCAAGGCAAACATAATCACTAACAATATTTTTACTAGTTGCACGCGGCTTCTCTTGTGTTATTTGGTATAATAAGTACCTTTTTTGTTTTTCACTATATCGAAAATCGCAATGATATAATTAATTTTCATGAAGGGAGTTGGGTGAGCCCTGTGCCCAGGAGTATTATATATATATATATATTTCTCCAGAGTTTCTGTTACAATGGATTTCCGCAAAGTAACGCCTGATTCAATGTCTTATTCTCATATTGTGTTTATTTCCAGACCAAGCGAAGTTTGTCCGAGGGCCAAGGGGTGCTAAATTGTTACAATATGGCGGATACCTCTACCTTCGTCACTGGAGCAAGATGCATGGGCCCACCAAGTCCATCAAGACGAGGTGGTACTGCTCCACACACAAGAGAAGGGGATGCAAAGCTAGCATATTCACCATCGACGATATGCTCGTCAGAATTAAAAACATTCATAACCATGATTAAATGTTGTAATTTATGATAAAATTAAATAAGCTATCCCATCCCACTTATATTGTAACGGTGAAAGTTTATAAGTGTGTATATTTGTCGCTTCTTCCTGTTCAAACGGCTGAACCGATTTGAATAAAACTTGCTACCTATTGATGTAGGTTAAAACATGTTTAAACACCACAGGCTACTTGTTATTCCGGATTAATACGCATAAAACCGCGGGGCACTGCTCTCTTACCCTAAAGCGGTGCTTTAGATCGGGCGGGCTCTAGTCAAACCTATCTCGTACTACTCTAAAACGGTTTTCTGTAATTCATTCTTCCTGTAGACATTTGGACATGTTCTTTTATGTAGTACTATGGCCCTTGTAGTGGTTTCATCAAGGCTTTTGTTTAAAAAAATAACTACTCAAGCTGTTTCTAATATACGAATAAGATATATGATTTTTACAGTACCTAATACACTCTCTCACCCAACAACATACCAATAATACATGCATAGGTCACCTGTTATTGTCTCATTCTTTTTAAATTACATGTTTGCCATTAAGTATACATATGTAATCATTATGAGACATGGAAACTTAGTAAGATTACAAGTAAGTTACTTGCACTAACATTGTGCAAAATTGTAGGTACATATTCATTGTCCAATTTTTACCTGTGTAAAAATATGACATTATCATTATATTTTATTATATCTTAAACTAATAATAAAGTGAATTTGAGAGAGTTTATTTTGAAGTTTTTATTTACACACTCGTAATAGGTTTTTGTTTTATTATATGTATTGTTGAAAACTATTTTCTTGTTACTAATAAATGTTAATAAATTCAAATTCAAATTCAAAATTCAAATTCAAAGCATTTATTTTGACACACAGGACACAACAATATATACATACAAAAGTTAACAACAGGTAGAATATAAAGGTATTATGTTACATTGATGTATCCCGTGCGTCAAAAAAGGTCATACCTCAGCATTAATGCTGCAGATTGCTCTGCAGCGCTGATTTTCAGGTATGACCCTTTGAGACGCGCGGGGTCAAGAGTTAATACCGACATCATAACCTATAATTATCTATAGATCTACCCTATCTAAAAGATAACTTTCTTAATATGTTAGATTAAATTAATCAAATACGAGTTTTCTTACAGATGAGTCTCAATTCTGGCAAATACTGGAAACATCAAGAGGGACTAAAATGTTATTAATCGGTGTATATAAGTACACTATACACGTGATAAGTAAGCGGTTGATAAGATGGCGGTGCGGGCGACACAGCCTCGGCTGCAGGTCGTACGCTCACACTAACTTGGAGGGAACTGACATTTTATACATAAGAAGTGAACATAGTCATTAAGGTATGATAAATAAATATAAAGATGCAATTCACTATAATTAATGTACTATAATATTTATTGTTTGAAGTACAACTCGCTTATTAGAATATGTATGTACACTTAAACATAAGAATCTTAACCAATATGGTTCAGCGCGTGGTAGTCTATTTGTATTTAGCTTGCTTAGCCATACAGTTTATTGCCATAATCGAATAAACATACAATCGATTTTATATAATGGTATAATTCCTATGAAAGAAACTCTCTTGCTAGTAAGGAGAATAAATGACATCTAAATCTGAAAAAAAAATGTACAAAATTTAAACTTAGAATTCTTACTGGTGATCATATATCTGAAAGCGATTACCTTAAGCGAAGCAGTTGTTCAAAGTTGTAAATTATTTCCAGGTCCAGTATTCGCCAAATCTACTCGAGGGAAGTTATGTGTGAAGTGGGGTAGTTACACATTCAGTAAGCACTATACGGTCGGTGAAATGACGCGATGGCAATGTACCAGCGCCAGCACTAGACGATGTCGGGCGTACGTCTGTAGTTACGGGGAAGAATTCATCAAAATGTACAACAGCCACTCACACCAACCTAAACACCGTAGTATTGACTGGTCTCAACAAGACTGTCGCATGGATTATTATTGCTAGTTTAATATAATTTCCACAAAACTTGCAATAATAAAATAGCCTAGAAACCAAACGTTACGATCAGTCACTAGGACCTATCGTCTACAAGACTGAATTCTTGTATAGTGTATGATTATCATGTTTTGTTTTTAATGATTATACTTTTTTGTATATTATAGATTTGGATATATGTATGTAAGTACTCGTTTTTCAAATACCTACCCCTGTTTTATAGATCGATACAACATTTAATTTATTGTTCATGGATTTCCAATGTTTTAAGGCAGCGGGAAGACATTAATTAAATTGCAGAAATAAACTAATTAAAAAATAATTAATAAACTAATTATCTTCCTAGAAACTAGAACCCCTAGTTTCTACTGTTTAATAATGATTGAAATTATGATGAAATGTAGTTTTCTCAAACTGTTTGTAAGTAGTTCAGTGAATAAGGAACATTGACATTTGCACGACAAACCAATAAAATCATTTTTACATACGCCGGTTTTATTTAGTTTAAGTTGAAATGTCTTTTTTATTTATTTAACTATGCACTCATTGTGTGCCATGATTTAATAAATAAATTGTATATAAAAAACAAAATATGTTTTTTTAAATATTAAATGTACTCATATATTTACAGGTCCGTCCTTTTGTATGTCTCGCAAAGGAAAATTATTCGTCAAGTGGGGACATTACAATTTCTATAGGCATTATGAGAGAAATTCTAAAGTGAGATGGCGTTGCACGAGCGTGAACACTGCAGGTTGTAGGGCGCATTTGTTTAGCTTTGGCGAGAGATTTCTTACAGCAAGTAATTTGCACACCCATCCACCTGGAATAACTAGGTACTAGGAACAGAGATAACAGAAATCTAATTATGTAAAATTACATTTCTATGTCTGAAATTACATTGTATAAACGTTTTAAATACAAACCAAAGGACTATACATTATTACAATTCATCTTTTTAAAATATGAATAAATATCTTTCTTGAGTTCTTGATTATGTTATATCCAAACACCAGCTACCGCGAAGGTAACTAACATTATAATTATAAGTTATACATAATGTAAGTATATATTTGTACAATAACATAAGAACTTAAAACTTTTGAGAATTCGGAAAAAATAATATCTGTTTTTTCCAAAAGCTTCACAACGCTTTTACGTAATGTACTTACGCAAAACCAATTTTTCCACGAATCTCGAAAATATTTAAAACAGAAGTGTTTATAAATATATGACTAGCAACCCGGCTAGCAACATATGCATGATATATATCGCAATCACACATGCATGACACTGTGCCTGTTTAATTATCTTTCTGTGTGTCAACGACGTAGAGATTGGGATGAATTATGTGGCTCTACAAACACAGGTTCCGCTTGGGACTTAGCGTGGAGCTCAGGGTTTATATCGAACGTACGCCAACATAAAGAATGTAAGCTTATTTTAGAATATAATATGTACTGTCACTGAGTTTCGATAAATAAAATATTTGTATAAAATCGATTTCGTTTAATTAAGGAGATAAGATTAAGAAGGTAATATTAAGTATGTATTTACAACAAAATAGTGTATAAGCATAGACTATAAGTATTACATCCGTAATCTAGTGCTAGCGACACAAGCGTTTGCTTAGTGCGGGGCTAGATGGCGCTATGTACAATGTCCTCCAATATTTAGGTATTTATTTAATGCTTTGATGTAGGTCTATCCAGTTTGTCGACGTCGCTGGTGTTTTTAAGTAACTCTGTGATACTTGTTTTGATGATTTTGTTCCTATAGTAGTTGGAAAAGTATGATATATAAATATTCAATTGAATGATATAACATTATGTTCATTTCTGAATAGAAACCGGAACATGTGATTAAAAATGTACCTGTATAAGTTTTAGTTAAGACAGTCGCGCGTGGTTGTTATAGTTAAAATGCGCGGACACGTGACGTGATAGTCGCGTACGTCGATATAAACAAAAAAAGACGTTTTTCCATGTGACTACTTCTGATCATTTTTCAAATTTTTTATAATTAATTTGAATCTTTTATTTTTGATTAAATAAAATGATACATTTTTTAACCTTTTCGTAAATATTTTTTGTTCGAACCAAATGGAATTTGATTTCTTTTTGATTGGATTTGATGTTTTGCATTTTCACGAATATTCAGATGTCGTAGTACAAAAGTTGTCGCTTTTTAAGTACTAAAGCTCCAGTTACCAATACCGTAACTAAACCGTAAGTGAAAGAGAAAAAATAACGTCTTCGCTCGTACAAAATTGTATGTGTGCATCTCTCAAAGATTTAATATCACCACATTTTACTATCTTGACTTTTTGTGTATCCGACAGGTCCTGTGTTCTCGGTGTCCCGACAAGGCAACCCATGTGTTGTTTACAAAGACTACTATTACGCCAAGAACCGGACTAATAAGTCTGGCCTAGTTACTTGGTCTTGTAGCTTGAACAGCACGCACAACTGCGTCGCTAGAGTCGTCACTTTTGACAAAGAATTTGTCAAGATTAGTGGCTGCCATAACCACCCTCCGCCGCGGTCGACCATGACTCGTCGTAAGAAGCTGGCTTAGCTGTAGATGTAATTGATACTTCAAATTATTCTCAATAAAATAATGAAAAAATAACAGAATATGTAAAATCGTTTTAGATACAGGTATTTCAATGATATTGATATATATGTAAGTATGCAGTTTAAGATGCAAAAAATAATTTCAATTATTAAAAAAAATATTTGTTGTTAATAATGTTTGGATATATGTACCTACATTAAATTGATGACAAAACACGTTTTAGCAGATTTTAGTTTTTTTTTTCTGTTTATCTGTGTCGCTGTTTATTTAAACGCCCATTGTGAAAAAAGGCTTAACGGATCGTCTTACATGTACAATTCTTTTTTATCCCGAAATCATCATCATCATTCAGAGTCGGCTTATTCCCATTGTCCATTGTCTCCTAGATCAGAATATATCAATAAATTACAATAATAACTGTCAATCATAATCAGATTTTAATTTTATAGAGATGATTAATTTTAGAGTAATTACTTTCCGGCGAGGGAATCACAAATGTAGCTATGGTAAATAGCCGGATTAGTTTAGAGGTGCAGGCACACATACTAGTATGACTATTAATGTTTTGCTGAGTCACACGCATTCTTGCTTAGTTCAGAAGAACCGGTTATATTCATTGCTCAAATAAAAATGTACATAACACATATTCTCTAATATTATATTATAGGCTACTATTGTGTATTTTAAAAAAATGTTGTTTGTGTCAATAAATGATTTATTATTATTATTCTTCACAGACTCTCGGGCCTTACGCCCGGTATTTTTAAGGCATCAGTGAGGCCGGAGCCAACACTGAGAGGCCTTTTACAATATTATACTTAAAATTAAGTAAAAATTACAGATAGAGGATGTTAGGTATATAAAGTAACTATTGCAGACATGGTATTAATGTTACAGGCTATTGTGTTGAGTTGTTCATTGACTTAATTAAACTGGTCTATTGTATGAGGAACGGCACCCGCCAGTTACGCCTCATTCATAAAAGTTATAGCGGGTGATGACTTGCCACTCACTAAATGGGCCCTCCACAAAAGGCAGCCTAAGATGGCGCCGGAAGGGCAACATTGATGTGAGTGGCTTAGGGTGTCGAGAGGTGTGCTGCGCGTTCTCTGAGCGGTACTAGCGGCGTTATGCCCTTTAACACTTCCACCCTGGAGCTTAGGTACTGAGCTCTTGCGTCTTCCACTCCCGGACGGCCAATCAAGGCAAGCCGGGAGGCAGGGGGTCTCATTTAGCCCCCAGGGAATCGGGGTCCGCGGTGACGCTACTCACCGACGACTCGCCATAAAGTCGCCCCTGCGGTTTTATGTTTTTTTTTTTTTATTATTATTATGTTTTTATTTATTTTTTTTTAATTTTATTTCACAGATTCTCGGGCCTTACGCCCGGTATTTTTAAGGCATCAGTGGGGCCGTAGCCAACACTGAGAGGCCTTTTACAATGTTATACTTAAAATTAAGTAAAAAATACAGATAGAGGATGTTAGGTGAATAAAGTAACTATTGCAGACATGGTATTAATGTTACAGGCTATTGTGTTGAGTTGTTCATTGACTTAATTAAACTGGTCTATTGTACGAGGAACGGCACCCGCCAGTTATGCCTCATTCATAAAAAATATAGCGGGTGATGACTTGCCACTCACTAAATGGGCCCTCCACAGAAGGCAGCCTAAGATGACGCCGGAAGGGCAACATTGGTGTGAGTGGCTTATTATTATTATTATTATTAATTGCCTGTTACGTAGGTACATGTAAATATACATAATAAATAAACTGTTTTTTTTTCAGCTCCGACATTCTTCCAATCTTTCAGTGGTAAATTGAGTGTTCGTTGCGGAAATTACAGATTTTACAAGAACTACACAATAGGACACAAAACAAGATGGATTTGTACTTCAAGGAAAACACAATGTAAAGCTTATATATTCAGCTATGGAAATGAATTTGTTAAAGTATACAATGTACATACTCATCCCCCGCCCGCCAGAGAGATTAGGCTTATTCTATAACTAGCTGTGCCAGCGACTTCGTCCGCGTTGAATAGTTATATTGAGCATTAATTCTTTGAATTTTGAACCGTTTTCGCAGCGCACGCAACGGAAGCCCTCAAAGATGAATAATTTTCCCCGTTTTTTTTTGGATTTTCCGTTGTTTCTTCGCTCCTATTAGTTGCAGCCTATAGCCTAAAGCCTTCCTCGATAAAAGATCTATACAACACGATTTTTTCAAATCGCACCAGTAGTTCCTGATATTGAGATGCGCGTTCAAACAAACATACAAACAAACAAACTCTTCAGCTTTACAATATTTTGGTATAGATTTAGTATTTGAAACATCATTTTTTCGTATGTCTTTTACTACATAAAGAAAAACAGAAAAGAAGACGTCAAGTATAAGAGGAATTTAAATAACATTGACAATAAGTTATTGTATTTAATCGCAATACATTCAAGTGAGGATTATACAAACATTGTAAACGTTACCTAATTTTATCATTTGCACGCGCGCATTCTTTACTCTGATATTATATGCTATTATTTTCTACTGTCACTCTATATTGTTTGTATATTAGATATATTTTTTATCACTATGTATTAGTTCATTTTTGTACCTATTCAGTATGATAAGTATTAGGTAGTTTGTTTTTATGTTTATGTACATTATAATTGACAAAAGCAATATAAAACCCGTAAGTGTACTAATGTACAATGGAACAAAAAAAGGAATTGACAACAGTGACTAAATGTCTTCGTATTATACAACATTAAAGAAAGGCATTAATTGGTGGAGGAAACTCAGCCCTTATTAACCAAGATACTATTTGTGGAACAACTTATAGAAGCTTTTACAAAGAAAGACTTGAAAGTGAATACAGGTAATTTTCAAACGTTTTAGCTGCTCGTTATATCGTTAATAGAAACGTGAATGTGGCATGTTCAGTAACTGTCTGCAAACAGGCTGGTGATCATGATAACTATTGATGTGTTTGTTTATTGAATTAACTAAAGGCTAAGGCAAATGGTGCCTTGTTTATCAAAATTTAACTTTTTTCCCAACTCAACCCGACTCTACATTACCCTAATCTTCTCAGCTCTGCCCTACTTTTCAGAACCCGCTGCAAACAAAACACATCATCTCGAAAAGACACCAAAGAAGAGGAGATGTGTAGGATGTTACGAGAAACTCCGCGCCTTCTTAACAAGTCGTGAGACTGACAAAAAAGTGAAAAAAATTCTCACAGAGTGCACTAGTTGCAAAAAATATTATTGTTTGACCTGTTTTAATGAAAAACATCCATAAGGTTGTTAAATACATAAATAAAATCGATATTCATTTTCCAACACTAAATATTATAAGAAACTGACATATTTCAGTACGGTACGGGGTACATCATACTCCACAATTTATTTTACCCTTAACATGTAAACTAACTAATCTGACCACGGGCGGCGCCAGAGTAAGGTTAATCAACTCATTGTTTTAATAATCACGAAAAAAAGGATTTTAGTCTCCTACGGGCAGTGGGGTATAATATACCTCGTACCGCCACAATCTCTAGTATAGAACATAGTTTAAAACGAGCCGTAACGCAGACATGGAAAGTATAGATAAATCTGTGCCACTAGGAACGAATTAATTGAAATTATTCATGTTTACAGGTCCGTATTTTTTTAAGTCCGTACACAATAAATTAAGTGTCCACTGCGATGATTCAGATTCAGATTCACATTCAGATTTTATTGGTAAATTATAAAAATTTACATGTCAAATTATGTATCACATTATTCATACAAACAATATCACATTATTAAATAAACTTATTAATATCACATTATTAAAGGCAAATTATATATCACATTATTCATACAAATCGTTATAAAAATCATACATTACGAGTACCTATTAATCGTCTCACAAGCGATGGGTACAACTTCAGTAAAAATTACTCGTCAGGCCAAAAAATCAGGTGGATGTGTACTTCTTCCTACAAACAGTGCAAAGCATTTATATTTAGCTATGGCCAAGAATTTATAAAGGTATATAATGTCCATAACCATGACAAGAAAAGAATGAAGAAGCTGGATATAAGTGCTTAACCAATTTACTTTATATAATGATCAAGCAGCCTTCTAATTAAACGGAAGCCTCATGAGCTCGTATTATAATATTTTGAAACATAATTGTTAATGATGGTAGATGAATAAAATCAGTCTTTGCATGGCACTTGCCTGCTTCAATTATCGCTCCCCGTTTAATTTAATTTACACCTCACTCATGTACAATTTTGATTTTATTATGTCTTTGTTTCATTTTAACCTATTTTGTCCCACTCCGGAGGTAATGATAATGTAAGCATCTCGAAATATACAATTTATTGTGAATCTATCCGATATTTCCTGTAAATCCAATCATCATATAGCGTCGTAAATTTAAAAGAGCTTCGTTGCTGACAAAGAATATATGTATATACAAATGTGCTTAACGTTATGACTATCATATATCCACTAAGATAGTAGTTATATTAACAAACGATAATACAAGCCAGTGGTTTTGTTACAGGTCCATATTTCTATACCAAACTCAATAAGGTATACGTACATTGCGATGGCTACGATTTCAGAAAAAGTTACTCAAAAGGCGGAAAAGTGAGATGGATTTGCAAAAACGCAAACAATAAGTGCAAAGCAGTTATATTTAGTGTTGATCAAGAATTTTTAAAAATCAATAATGTCCATAACCACGATAAAATAAAAAAAACAATTTGGTAGACAACTAACTTGCGAGTGAGCTGCAATACTATGTAAATTTTTGACTTTAAAATAAAATTTGTATTATTAATAAAAAAGTGCAAACATATAATACTATGTTTAATGTAATACTCAACTTTTGGATATTAAGGTACTTACATAAAATTTTAGAAACTGTATACAGCTCTTTCTGTGTTTCTGACAGGCCCCAAGTTCTATACATCAAAACGAGGAAATATGGGCGTACACTGCAATGGCTACAATTTTTATAAACATTATACATCTGGCTACAAGACTAGGTGGAGGTGTACACTCGCTTGTAATTATAATTGTAAAGCATTTATATTTAGTTTTGGCAAAGAATTCATAAGCATTCATAACGTTCATAATCACGAGACTTAGTGACAATATTATTCAGTTAATTAATACAATGCGGGCAACACTGACCAGACTAGCGCAGGACCGTTGTACCTGGCAACGCAATGGAAGAGGCACACACAACATTGGGTGGCCAAGTAAATTGAAAAAGTTTTATGCATTTGTAAATATTGAATTTATTAAAATAGTTCAATTAACAACTAAATATTTTTTAAGAAATGGGAGTAAATCGGGCTTATTATTTACTTATTTACAATTAATCTACCCGCTGACATCGTATTATGATTTATGATTACATTTATTACTTACTTGCAACTATGTTTATGTAGAATGAGTTTATTAAGTATTAGTCTTCATATTTAGTTAAATAACTAATCATGCAGAACGAAAGTATTACTTTGGTTCGGTATTTCATATTCTCTCTCAGTCTTAGTGGTCAGCGTTACTAATTCTTCCGAATTTTTAACAGTTTCCAGCTTTATCTAGTGATGACTCATTGAACGAACGTCACTGTGCATCAAAAATTGATTTGAATGAGACATAGCTTTCTTACCTAATTTCTCCGCATGCGCGAATGAATCATTACGTCAACTTCAAATTAATGGACACACTGAATATCAACTTCAAATTAATGGACACACTGAATAACATGAATTTTGTTGACAATTATGATGTAATCAAAGGCACACCATCGACAGAAAAGTTTATAAATGGTGACATCGATTATTTTTCATTTCTTGGAATGATCTGTTGTGAATGCTTTTTAGTTTACACGGAACTTCAAGCCACTTCCCGACCAGATCTTAGTATGTTAACTTCGAAGGAATTTGGAAGATCTGTGTATCAAGGACTCCTGGCTCCGACATTCGTGAACGAACGAAGACCTGTATCAGTGCACAGTAGTGGCAGGAGCTCTGGAGTACCATCTCCTAAGCCCGCTTTCGTAAAAAAACACAAACCAACCGTACCTGAAGAGATACGCTTTGAAAGTAGCCGCCATCAGTCCGAACGAGGCTCATCGAGACGATGCTGCAAATGTAGCACAAAAAACAGCCCAGTACGGACCATTTGGCAATGTACCACCTGTAAGGTCCCCCTGTGCTTACGAAAAGGGAAGACGTGTTTTCAAGACTTTCATAATGAAAAGTAGCAACCCTTTCATTTTCTTATATTTTTCTTATATTTGTCACCTTTCATTCGTAGTAAAGAATTAATGTTAACCTATGTTTCATGTATATGAAGAGTCATAACTAACTAACTAGCTAAGCAGTCTAATATACCTATATAGCCTACTTGATAATGCCATACGATTAAATAATAATAATAATCAACAGTCACCGTAACTATAATATACAGCACTGCGCTTATCCCTAGCGCACCGATGAGTTATGGCACCGCGGGCAGCGAGTCTTTGACTTTACCATAACCATCTTGGTCGTCGTTTTTTATACATATTTTTTTAAAATTTTTGTCCACATGCCAGAAATAAACAAAAATGTTCAATTTTTTCACCCATGTAAAAGTGTGACTGAAAGAGTCAAAATAAAGTTAAATGTTAAATTTTTTGATTTGATTGAATTAATGCATTTTTGTGTCACTAATTAATCTATAACTTACAAAAATATGCATGAGATACATTATGCACTGTCACTTCATTATTGTTTTATTTTATTACGTGGTACCTGATGATAAGCATTTCTGCAGCCTAGAGTGTAACTCACTTTATACTTCTAAAAACGTATATAAGTACAAGCTGTGCCTGCGACTTCGTCCGCGTGGAATAGTTATTTTGGACAAGTTTTCGTAGCGCACGCAACGGAAGCCTTTAAAGATGAATAATTTACCCGTTTTTCCACATTTTGCATTGTTTCTTCGCTCCTATTAGTTGCAGCGTGATGTTATATAGCCTAAAACCTGCCTCGATAAATGGTCTGCTACATAGATCTCTTTAAAGAAGTGTAAATTAGACTTAGACTAGATTTCTGCATTATTTATTTAATAATAATCAAAACGGCAGAAGCCTGTTACATTCACTATTACAGTTACAAAAAAAACAATACTACAATATTTATATAAGATATATATATTATATTTTTAGTATACCTACTCATTAATGGTTTTGTCAGCAGCTCCTTACTTCGCTACGTCACGCCAGGGAAACATGATCGTTGTATGTGACGGATATCATTTTAGCAAACACATGACTAAAGGCTACAAAATAAGATGGTGTTGCACCAGCTCGGGTTGCAAAGCTGTGGTGTACACTTATATGAATAACTACTTGAGGGTAGATAGAAAGCATACACACCAACCGCCTGCCGCCCACGCATCAAAGATAAGAGTGTTCCCATTTTAAAATCCATCTGTAAAATAAATATATTGGTAATTAAACTAGCTGTGCCTACGACTTCGTCCGCGTTGAATAGTTATTTTGGGCTTCATATTTATTTTTGCAAACTTATAAATTATGCTGTTACCCACGACTTGAACCGTTTTCGCAGCGCACGGAACGAAATCCCTCGAAAGTGAATAATTTTCCCCGTTTTTTTTCACATTTTCCATTGTTCCTTTGCTCCTATTAGTTGTAGCGGAATGTTATATAGCCTAAAGCCTTCCTCGATAAATGGTCTATTCAACACAAAACAATTTTTTAATTCGGACCAGTAGTTCCGCGTAGATTAGCGCGTTCAAACAAACAAAGAAACTTTTCAGTTTTATAATATTAGTACAGATAATTTATCACGTACAATTTCAATCAAGTGAATTCTTTACAGTACGAGTAAGTCTCTAATTCGAATGTTGTAGAGAAAGTCTGGAATTAAATTCCTCTGTCTGTAGCATCAAATACATGCTCAATTTATGTAAATAACTAACATTATGTATTATTAAATCTATGTAAAATACTGTAAGTAATAAAAAAATGTTATTCATGAAATTACACCGTTTTTTTAACAATATGTAGTTGATGTCTAGATAAAATCTCTTTAGGCTTAAGATGAGTGAATTAACCTTTCTTTCATGTACTTAGAATTAATAAATTTCAATAAATTAATGACCCAACTTGAAGACTAAATAATAAATCAGTTTCCGTCTTATTCCAAAACGTGGTTTAAATATTAGTCTAGAACTTTGAAATTAAAAAGTGTTGTTCAAACATCACATACTTATGTATAATCAAATGTCAAATTCAAATTTGAATTTTAAAGTTTTTATAGTAATTTTATATAATAATATATTTTATTGTATATAAGGTAATATGTCTTTTTTGTGCTAGAAGAAAACACATTTTGAACAACAAGAAGTGACTTTATTTCCAAAGTCCTACACTATTATTTTAAAACAATGTTTTGGAATACAACGGTTTTAATCTATACATGCAACTATGCATTCTTCTTCTTCTTAGCAAATGAGAGAGGCCAACCATGGTATCGAGAGTTTATCAAGCCGCCCTGAGGGACTCTGACATGGCTTAACGACTGCCGTACCAGACAAACAGCTGGGTCCTACAATTTAACGTGTCATCCGACCCGCCTAAAATGGAATGGAATGGAATTTATCATGCAGATGTGTATATACTTATATCATACATATCTGCATGATACATCACAGCCAGTTCGGTCTATGTTTTTCTTCGGTCGGTGTGCGTCTGACTGACCGATCTATTTATTTTATATATTTATCTATATTACTTTGTGATTTATCTATCTATAAGACACATAGATTATGTAGTAATTGAATAATTATATTGTATTACAGGTCCCATATTTTGTGTGTCTCGCACTGGCAAGCTGAGCGTCCACTATGCAGGCTATAATTTTTATAAAAAACAAAGCAGTGGCCACAAAACACGATGGGCTTGCACGTCTCATGCCAGGCAATGTAAGGCTTATATATATAGTTTTGGGGAAGAATTTATAAAGATTAATAACAATCATAATCATAATCCGACGCAGTGAATGTGTGTCTCACATACCTTGCATAATGTTTGTGTAATAAATCGATAAATTAAAATGTTGTTTCTTTAAATTGTATCTGTAATATTGACATAGGATGTTTTGTAAATATGTATAACTAACAATTTATTCCATGCATTTTTTATTGTTATGTCTAGCCATTGTCTAGCCGTGGTTCATTATCTACCTCTTGTTAAAAAATTCGGATACTTACATATGCCACATACTTTCGTATTCTCATTTTAGATTATGGACTAATTATTGTGTATGTATTGCAGGGCCTGTGTATTGTTTGTCTCGTTTTGGCAAACGAAGCATTCACTATGCTGGAAATAATTTTTATAAAAAATATACAACTGGCTTTAAAACACGATGGAACTGCACGTTGCATGCCAAGCAATGTAAGGCTTATATCTATACTTACCAAGATGAATTTATAAAAATTAAAACAATCATACCCATAATAATCCATAGTTGAATTGTTTAGTGTTTGGTTTCTGTGTAATAAATACACTAACAAATAAAATGTCGAGTAAGTACGTAAAATTACGATTTTTTTATTTTGACTTACAAACGTTGGTATATTTAGTTCGTCTTTTTTTGTTGTTTCCTTGTTTCCTTTACTGTAGTAAATTAAACATTTTAGGAACCTACTACATAGTTTTCATTATACATTATGGAGTAACTTCATATTACAGCATGCCAGCTACGCTCTAATAACTGACTTTTCTGACAACACATGGTTGTCATATTATATTATATAGCTTATTGAAGTTGTTAAATAATGTATTACCCTAACCTGAAATATTTAACCAATAGACCATTCATTGGAAGATATGGTACTACGCAATGAACACTGAAACATACATACACACACACTCACCCTCTACATACAATCACGCACAATTACAATAATTACACATTGTAACAAACAACAACACACACACAATCTCTAAATTTTAACCTACACAGCCATAAAAATATACAATTATTAATTCAGTATTAAAAAAACTGTACGTAATTTAATTTATAAGATGGTAACATTCTAGCAGCTACCAAAAAATAACACTTTGTTTAAAATTCATTACATATCTTTTGCTTTGTTTTATTGTTCTGGAACCCTTTTTGTACACAATTATTTATGTTTTCTACTTAACAATAGGTAAAATGTTTAAAATATAAGAACAAATATATGAGTAGCTGTTGAATTGTGACAATCTCATTAGTCAAATTTAGTTTTGTTCTTTTGAGACGATTGATGTGCAAGTAAGTAGTTAGATTTGTATATTGTGCTGTGGTGGTTTTTCCCGACATCTTGCTTCACAGGACCTCCTCGGTACCTAGTGCAAGGTTTCGGGGCTACCTCTCGTACCTGATACCTACTTGACTGCACCTGGCAAACTGTGTTCCCAATGAATGTACGTATTAAACTAAGTATTTTTTTTTAAATTAAATAAATACATTTGAATTTGAATTACAATATGTGCAGAAAACGGTCGCCGTAGCTGAAAACAGCTAAGAAGATTATATTTCTACTAAATAAAATATTAATAATAATTACAGGTCCTACATTCCGTGTATCACGAAATGGCAAACTGAGTGTACATTATGAAGGCTATAACTTTTGCAAAAATTATACCAGGGGCTTGAAAACAAGATGGGTTTGCACGTATTGTGCAAAGCAATGTAAGGCTTATGTTTATACTTGTGGTGAAGAATTTGTAAAAATGAAAAACCATCACAACCATTATCCTGCTTAAACAAACATATAAGGTATTATTAGCGTAGTTTGTATATTATTTGCCATTTTACACTTTACAATATGTTTATTAATTACGCTGAAATTAGACAAAGTTTAGATACCTAACTTTTATTTCTTATACTGAAGACAAAACCTGCATGTGATTTGAAATATAAAATAAAAATACTAAATGATGTAGGTATGTGAATTGCGAGTTTGAATTTGTATGAGATTTACAAATGTAAGTTACATATTTTATTGTATCATTAAAATAGTATTTAGTAAAGTTGTTACTCGCGTTGTTGTACAATATCTATGAAACAAACGTAAGTGTTTCTAAATTTATCATCGACATGTTATATATTTTCTTTGCAGATTTGATTTTGTTCACATCCAAATTCGGAAAACCTCGTGCCCATTACCAGGGCTATAATTTCACCAAAAACTATTCAGCCGACATGAAAACCAGATGGCAGTGTTCTTTGAGAGGCAACCATAGATGTAAAGCAAGTTTATTGACATTTGGGAATCTGTTTCTTAAATTTAACGGAAGTCACAATCATCCTCCTTCTGTAAGAAGTAGATACTGGTAGAACATTTTTTTAATATGACTTGTTGACGCCCGTGGCTTCGCTCGCAATACTTTGAGATGAAAAGTAGCCAATGATACTTCTCAGACTACAAACTGCCTTCATAGCAAAAATCATCATGATCCGTTAAGCCGTTTCTGCATTATCAGCGTTAAATAAACTGATAAACAGGCAAAATTCTAAAAACTACTGAAACTTGTTCTGTTATGGATTTAAAGTACAACCAATTTTTATTCTCATATCTTCTATGTTTAGATTTTTGCCCCCTTCAGCTTTAATATATGTATCGAAGTTAGATAGATAAAGATTAGCAAATATATATTTTGTAAAGGTAAAAAGTTATCGCGATGAAGGTTGGTGTTGGTCAACATTACGCCTATCATGCATAAAATAAATACCCATAAAAGCCATTTTACTCTTCTTTATCAAATGCTGTAATTTTGGGTTTCTGTGATTGGCAAGTTATTTACTTACAGTTTAAGCTAAGTGGACAAGTTAAGTGAGTAACAAATATTACATCGCTAAGTATATTACCTACTACTTATACATTAATTATTGACATAGTATGTTTTCCTCTATCTGGTATCATAACTTTTAGCTAAAGATAAATTTAAGTTTAGTCACTTAACTAGTCATAATAACGCTGAGAAGATTTTTCAGTGTATAACATCTTTATGAGTGTGAATTTGTCTATAGTTTGATTACCTATATGTGTGTGTCAGTGTAGTGATTCTAATATTTGCTCGCTTTCCTACCACTGGCAAACGAGAAATTATTGTTAATTGTAAAAAAACATTCGTTATTTCAACTGTTATGGTTGCTATTTTTTATTTTGATATACTAATGAAATGAGTCTAAGTCACATAATTAAAGGATTAGGAAGAATGAATTATTTAATTTTACAAGAAAATTAATGCAGATAAAATGTTACATATTGTTTTGTTATGTTGTTGCGAATAAATTAGTCAAAATATTCAAAACAACTTGTATCATTTTAATATATGCAACAACATTTTTTTAATATTTTGTGACACTGATAAAATAAAGTAATTTTATTAATCTTAGCATAGTCTCAACATGGGCTTCCAAGCCTTGTTGTGATTATTAATTATTATCATGGTTACGAATTCAAGAATAGTTTATTAAGTCATATTATTCATTTAATAATTTTGAGTATTGTAAGATGTTTCTTCTGTTTACATTCAACTTTTAATAAAAATTAAACGATTTATTCATCTAACAAGTATATATGTACTTTCAGCCGCCGAGTTTGTCAGGTCTAGAAGAGGCAACCTCATGATCCAACATAGCGGATATCTCTACAGTTTTGGCTACAACAGGGGTGTTAGAACTAGATGGCACTGCTCTAAGAAAACCACTCAAAACTGCAAAGCCTATATATTTACACAGAATAATTATTATGATGTTATTAATGACAACCATTCGCACCCGCCATCAGACGAAAACAATGTTAGCTATTTATAAACTCTGCTTTGTGATTGATCTATATTATTTATTCTTTCTAGAAAACTGAAAAATAAAACACTAATCATTTAATTATTTTTTTCTTCTAATGGTTTTTATGTCGTGTTCATGAAATTTACACCCATAATCCATGATATTTAGCTTAGGCAAATGCCACACAGGTTCGTTAAATTAAATCTTATGAAAATCACTGCAGTTGTGTAATGGACAGGCTTAGTATAATTAGCATAATAATTTAATTAATTTAAATAGACAGTAACAGTCTGGTCCTCCGCGACACAGGTGCGCCGAGTGCAGAGGGTGGGGGTACAATTAAGTAAACACTGTATGTTATGCAAAATCAAAAGTATATTTATGTTTACAGTTCCAACATTTTACAAATCAAGCCGAGGTACCATGCAAATCAAGTTAGGAGATTATAATTTCTCAAAACATTATACCAATGGGGACAAAATTAAATGGCACTGCTCAAGTCGGCCTCGAAAGAAATGTCAAGCTTTTATCATTACCGAACGGTGAACACAATCATGATCCACCTAAAAAAACTAATGGTACTCGTACTTGCAAGCACACTGTCGCTTATAAGAACATAGTTTTGGATATTAAAATATTGTATGCTTCATATTTTTCAACAAATGTATGTTTTTTACATCCTAAAGTTGTCTTTTTATCATTAAAGTAAAAACAACAATTGGATGTCATTATTTTCTTAACCATATACAACAGTAGAGTAATACATAGGTAATATATGTACATTGTACGTACATAATACTACTAATAACACTAGTTTTTAATGGTAATATAAAAAAAGCTTGAATTTTATCGTAACATGCAAATACCCGCTAGCTATAAATAAATAAATATATATTCCGGTAAATTGCACACAGCGCCATCTAGCCCCACACTAAGCCAACGCTGAGTAGGTACTGCATTTTCATAGTACAATATGTACCAGTTTAACTATAACATAAATACCTTGTTACTATAAGATAAATCCAGATTTTGATCGTGTAGACGCTACGTACATAGTTCGTAGCGCTCTGCGTAGCCACTTTAACATTACAAAGAAAAGATTTCAACGCGCTCTATTCGGTACTTTGAGGTAGCGAATCGGGGTAAAATTCAAGTTTATTTATTCATAATGTTCATTTCATGTCACAAAACTTAATATTAATAATTGCTATTACACTTGATGTACAAGAACATACAAATACATTATGCCTTCATATTTTTATTATACTCGCACTTTGTTCTACTTATGTCAGTTGGCAACTTATAATACACGGTAAAAGTAGCCTTTATTATATATAAATCTAGGATCAAAACTATCAACATGACAAACTTCACTCAAATCGATCTAGCCGTTTGATTGTGAAGGAAAATTCTGACAAATACTGGTAAACTTTATTAAGCCTTTTAATATTAGTAGAACGGGCTATTTACTGTCATTATTATCAAGCTAAATATAATTCTTATCAATCTATCCCGGTTTTATATCTTTGCTTCTTTTTAAAACAACAAATGTGAGAGGAAAACATAAGATTGACAACAAATAACATTGATCCTGGCTAAATGAATAAAATGCTAAATATCTAAGCAGGTTAGCATTGTATATACATATGTTTGTAATGTATTGTGACAGTGACTATTTTCCAACGATTGTTTATAGCAATAGCTTTCAAAGAGATTCAAAGACAAGACATTTTCGTATTTTCGTATAACGTTTATCAAGATGTGATATTATGATATATATATATATTATGTATGCTCTCTTAATGATACCAACATAATTTTAACTCTTTAATCGTCGTTACTAATAATACCTTATTATTTTTACAGTTGCAACATTTTTCAAAACAAGCCGAGGTTCCATACAGGTAAAATTAGGAGATTATAATTTTTCAAAAGATTATACCAACGGGGACAGAATTAAATGGCTTTGTTCGGTTAGAGCTCGCACGAAATGTAGAGCATTCATTTCTACCATCGGCGAGGAAATACTTTTCACGCACAATGAACATAATCATGCTCCACCGAGGATTTTTTTTTTTTTTTTTTTAATTCATAATTTTATTTATTGGGGCTTTGGCCAACATTGGCATGTCAGTCCCATCATACCTTAACCAATATCATACATCACATCACAATTTTAAATATTTATAAACTCTAAATCAAATAAGTAAGAACACAAATAGGTAATAATAACACAATTATAGTACAAACAAATTGACGCGAACATGACCCACGACGCATTACGAAGCTGTAGCCACAATAAAGCGGTCACAACCTCGCAAACATGTCGTATATCATGAGCGCGCCTTCAGACGCGGGAGCCGCTAGGATGTGCGTGAATACACCCACATCGTATTGACACAAATTATATTTGAAAAAAATAGATTTTCTGACGTTTGCATTCCGGGCACATTCCATCAACAAGTGATACACGTCCTCTCTGACTCCGCAAGTTTCGCACAGCGGCGACTCGGCTCGCTTTATAAGGTGCGCATAACTCCTTGATGGAAAGTGTCCGGATCGCAATCTATTACCCAACACAATTAAATTTCTGCTAATATCAGTGGCAATAAACCAAGGTACAGGAGGCGGCTGACATTGTAGCACTCTGTACCAGATGCCTTTCTCCCTACTCCTCTCGTCGAACTATTCATTGAAAGCTGACCAACAGATTGTTTTGAAACGATACAATAATTCATTAAAATTGGGCTGTATGACAAACTCCTGGCCAGCTGTAACAGATAGATTTGCTAACCTGTCAGCCTCCTCGTTCCCGTGGATACCTATGTGCGACGGAATCCATTGCAACCTCAGAACTCGACCTTCCTTAACAAGATTGTGAATCTTACTAAGAATTGAGTAGGCTACCGAGACGCCTCTGATTCCAGAGGCAGACCGAGCCAGATGTTGCAGCGCACTTTTGCTATCAGTAAATATTACGATATACCGGTGGCTTGAAATCGCAACAGCGTCGAGCGCTGCTGAGATTGCAACGAGTTCCATGGACATTATTGATACATCGGCTGTCGTTCTGTACATTGCTGATATTTTATCTTTAGGGTTACAATACGCAGCTCCTAGGCCATCATTATTCTTTGACCCGTCTGTATAATATCTAGCGTAACCTAAGTATTTGCTACTCATTTCCTTAATTATTTTGATTCTAATCGATGAAAACTCATAGCTTCTTTTGGATAAAGTCACACATTCTAGGTTAGTTTCAATAATGCCGCTTATGTCTATAAATGTGACCCACGTAGTAAGCGAATACATTTCAAGAATTATCGATGAGTGGACACTGATTAGTTTACATTCATCAAGTGCCGTAGTTAACATAGGTTTTTTTTTGTTCCACCAAAAGCGGAGGTCTAAGTAGCCACTTAACTCATTCACAAGCTGTATTGTTACATTGTTGGTCCATGACTGACTTTTTAACAAATATTTGTAAGCTAAATATAATCGTCTTAAGTGCAGAGGTGGTACACACAATTAACTCTGCATTACATGAATGGGTGTGCTCCTAATGTATCCGCCTATAATACGCAGTGCTTGGTTTTGAATTTTGTCCAGCTTACTAGTGTGTTTTTTTGCACTGTTGTCGTACAAAAAACATCCGTAGTCTAATCTGCTTCTAACTAGCGATATATACAATGTGCGTAAGTACTTGGGGTGAACGCCCCACGAAGGACCTGCAAGCACTTTTAAAATATTTAAAAATCGAGTCGTACGTTCGCTCATTTCACTAATATGTTTACTCCATCGTAACGATTGGTCGAGCCATATTCCTAGATATTTAATATTTGTAACTCTTTTGATAGTCTTATCGTTTATTTTTAACTGTATAGTACTTTTCCTATTACCTCGGCTAAAAAGGCAAAGCTTTGTTTTATTTTCTGAGAGTTCCAAGCCTATGCTATTTAGTCTACTGACTTATAGATCTAAAGTGTTTTGTAAATGAAATTTGCAGATATTCAAATTACTATTTCGTATACACAAAACAAAATCATCCGCATACTGAGCAATAGCTATCTTATCAACTATATCCCTACACAGCTTGTGTGTTGCTATATTGAACAGTAAGGGAGCAAGCGGGTCCCCTTGTAAGAGGCCCCTGTGCGTCCATCGGCTAGACAGAACTTGAGTTTTATCAGCACTATTTATGTAAAGACATCTCCAGCTCAAAAATTCCCATAAGTATGTGCAGGTTTTAGTACCTATCTGAAGTTCGTCTAATATAGTTACCATTTTATCTATTAATAAATTATTGTAGGCGTTTTCTACATCTAAGAAGAACGCAGCAGTCGGTAAGTTAAGAGAAAAGCCTATTTGTATGTTCGTTATTAATCTGGAGAGGGAATCTAGGCACGACTGACCTTTTCGGAAGCCCGTTGCATATGTAGGTAGGTGACAATTTTTTTCAATAAACCATTCAAGTCTCTTTCCAATCAGGTTATGAAATGCTTTACATACACATGAAATCAATGATATCGGGCGTAGCTTTAATTCCTCGCCACAATTAGACTTAGGTATAGGAACAACAGTAATAGAGCGCCACTGGCGCGGCACCTCACCGCTCGCAAAGATAACATTGTACAGGTGCAGTAAATATTGTTTCCCTGCTCGTGGCAAGTGATACAACATTGAATATGAGATCTCGTCGCTGCCAGGAGCAGTATCTTTTTTCTTAAAACAATTATCGAGTTCATTAAATGTAAAAGGTATTTCTAAGAGGTTGTTTTGAGATAATAAAGTTGGTTTTTTACTTATAACTGAGTCTGGTGCTAGATTACGTAATAATTCTTCTTGTTTATCTAATGATGGATATTGAGTAGATTGACGATGACCTTTATACCAGCGCATTTTATTCCACATTTCCGACACTGATGTGGTTTCGTCAATGCTACTGCAAAACTTATGCCAATGTTTACTTTTCTCTTCGTTAATTAGTTTATGAGCATTATTAATCTTATCATCAAGTATACTAAGGTTATTAGGGGTTGGATTTCTACGAAATTGACTGAGCGCTAGTCTTCGTTGTGCTACTGCAGCTGACAGCGACGGATTCCAATATTGTTTTGCTTTAAAACAACTTTGAGGATTTATACAAATTTTGACAAGTGGAATGTGTTTATCTCGAGCTGAACATATTAATTTAACAAAATTGTCATATAGTTCTTGAACATTGTTATTATCAACAAACTCTGTACTGGAAAACAGATCTGATAACTCGTCTCGATAAGCAGTCCAGTCGGCTTTATTAAAATTTCTCTTATGAACAAATTGCGTACTGTCCTTATACCGTATTGTAAATTTAATAAGAAAGATCACTTCTTAAATTTTCATTGAGCACTTTCCATGTAAAAAATGTAACTATATCCGAAGACGCAAATGTTATATCTGGACTTGATTGCCGTAGTCTATTATTGACCAGCCTAGCTCGAGTTACCTGACCATTATTGAGTGAGATGAATCCGTGTTCCAGCGCAGAATCCAGTATATCGTTACCTCGCCGGTTGACCCGGTTGGACCAATTGGTGTGGTGGCCGTTAAAATCCCCAGCTATGATAGTTTTTCTTTGGCATATAGAAAATAACGTGTCCCAGTCACTAGCACTAACTGGTTTTGTACTGTATACGGATATAATGTTGCTTAAATACTTACAGTTCAATATTTTAATATGTATAGCTTCTATATCAGGGCTACATGATATAATGGGACACACGTGAGACCGTATAGACTTGTGGACCAAGACTGCCACCCCTCCCCACGAGTCACTTCTATCTTTACGGTAAATATTATAACCACTAATAGTCAAGGCGTCATTTTCATCAAGCCACGTCTCCGATAAAATAGCTATATGAACTTTTTCTTGTGTAAGTAGGGGTTCAAACCCGGATAATTTCGGCTGAAAACTTTGTGCGTTCCACTGAATTATGTTGATTGCGAAGTCTTTCTCGGGTGTACTATCCATTATAGAAGCTAAAAAAGAAGTTTTTTAGCATCTCTCCTTCTAAAAATATGTGTGTCAAAAACGATTTTACTTCCTCAAAGATAACTTTACCCACTAATGCAATCTTTTGTTCCATATTTTTCTGTGAAAATACTATTTCTTTTATATTTTCAAAAATCTTCTTCCATTCAAATTTCCACTCTTTCTTATTTTTGTCTTCATTCAAATGACTGTTTCCTCTAGAACCACCTGATAGTGTAGAATCAGCTGTAAAATTTTCATTCACGGAGGTTTTTTTTATTTTTGAGTATGCTTCTCTTTGTTTTGCTGACAAGAATCGGGGAAACTACTGATTCTTTTGGCTTCTGCGCTGTATTAACACTTGGCCATGGCATGGTAGATGACACAGGTGTTGTAGGTTCAACTGGTGTGAAGCCCCTCACTGGACTAACCTCACGAAGAGCAGGATACTCGTCTTGAAGAACGTTGTGCTCGTGTATTCTGCAATCTTTCTTTTCAATGTCGAGAGCTCTTTTGTAGGTCACATTAAGTTCGCTCATAACAAGTCTTATTCTTTTTTCCTTTAAAAAATGTGGACATTTTTTGTCCAAAGCCATATGACGACCCTTGCAGTTCACGCACCTAAACGTCTCTGTCTCGCAGTTCGTGTGGTCTTCGCCACATTTTGGGCAGAATGGCTTTGTTCTTGGACAGAATTTACGAGGGTGACCGAAACGCCAACAATTAGAACATTGTGTAACAGGAAACACGTACTTCTCAATAGGGAATCGACATCCGTAGGCGAATAAATATTCCGGGCAAATTGAGTCTTTAAAACAAAGTCTTACAGTTTCACTAGCCACCCACTGGCCATCACTACTCATCCGCATGAGCCGTCGAACAGAAACAATGTCCACTGAACATTCAAATGCTGCCAAAATATCTTCTTCGCTCATTTCCAAGTCTACACCTCTCACAAGGCCGTAGGAGAAATTTCCTTCTTGCGTGAGTTGTGCTCTTATGTCAAGCTCCACTAGTTTTGGACAGCTTATTAATTTTTCAGCTTCAGATTTGTCGGTTAGTTCAATCAAAACTCGGTATGGACTTTTTACTTTAATTCTTGACACGTTACTAATTAAAGCGTCTCGTAGGAGTCGAGCTAATGCCATTTGTTTAGGCAGCGGTGATTTAGAGGTCAAACATACTTCATTCAATTCATTACCTTCATTATCCCGATGAGTAGGCGAATTTTTCCTCGCTGCTTTCCTCTGGATGGTCCTAACATCCTCATCGTCAGATTCAGGTCTAGTCCTTTTGTCGTTTTTTTTGCGTCCGGCTATCTCCCATTCATTGTTGGATCCCATTTCTTCGACCCAATCCACTTGATTAATCGTAACTTCTGGGGTCAAACACTCAAAATTGTTCACACTATTTGAACGCGACAAAGGAAGCCCCGCAAACGAGTTGTTCACACCATCGGTTGCCATGCCGTGCGCCCGCGGCCGCAAGCGGCAGCGGCAGACTTGTTCGTTCCTGTCGAGTAGCGTTCGCGAGCGCAAACACGTTTAAACACGTACGCTCCAGACGAAGTCCGTCGCGCGACTGTCCACCGAGGATGTACAGATAACTGTGAACGCCAGAATAGAGACATTCCATGTAAAAAAAGTTTTATATTCATTAAATTTTTTAACGAATAAATGTTTTTTAACTTTAAGTTGTACATTAATATATTTTCTCTAGGATTATTAAAGTAGGAACAAAATCTAGGTATTTTAAAGCCAAAGTTTTTTTACTTATTACTTTTAATCGCGTAACAACGCGAGCGAAACCGCGAGCATCCACAATTGTTCTCATAACTAGCAAACCTCACCAATAAATTTGACTCCAATAACGCAAATGGTGGTAAGATTAGAAATATCAAACGCACATAGAAACTCTAATCTTTTTCTAAGAATCTGCTTCTACTTGTGCAATTATATATTTTTTTATTTGTGTTTCTGTTTCAGGGCTAACATTTTTCAAGACTCGCCGAGGTTACATACAAATCAGAATAGGAGAATATCGTTTCAGTAAAGACTATGAGAGTAACGGCAAAGCTACCTGGCTGTGTTCGAACAGAGGAGCAAACCGGTGCAAAGCATGTGTTAAAACAATTCACAACGAAGCCATATTTATTAGGAATGAACATAATCATGATCCACCAGATTCATCTAGGTTTAAGTAAGGGTATAAGTACTACATTCCACAGAGTATGATATATTAGCACGTATTGTAGCTACTATATTTATTATGTATAGTTCATTATCATAAGTGTAATTCGTGTATATATACGGTTCTAAATTGAATAAATGAAATTTGACATTTAAAAATATAATTTACCGTATCTTTATGTCTTTATTTATTGAAATAGACCATTTATGAAATCATGCTGTACCTTTCTTAATGTATTAATGTAAAAGTGGGTTGATTAATTAACTTGCGTGAGTTTGGTAATAGTGAAAGAAGCGTGCAGCATAGAACTGATGACAAAATGGAATCATAGGATATTCTTTTGGGCATGTACAAACACTGTTGAATTTGGGTAATTTGACAAATTGGTTTCATGAACTTTGGCGCTGTATTATAAAAAAAAATTCAGTTAATTAATCAAAATTCTTATACAATACTTGTTTGTTTGCAGTCCCAATGTTTATCATGTCGCGTAACGGCGGTGCTATGATTGTATACCAAGGATATAGATTCTGCAAACAGTACACTTCCGGCGCTAAATCAAGATGGGTGTGCACGAGAAATTATAAGAAATGCAAAGCTTGCTTGTTCACTATACAAGAACAGTTTGTCAAGATAAATAATGTTCACAAGCACGACCCACCAACATTATAAGATAAAACATGTTTTTATTTTAATTAAACTTTGTTTAGCATTTTGTTCATGTGATATATTACACGTTCTCCTTGTACTTTCGCTGTAGTCCAAAATAAATTGTAAAAATAAAAAATATTATGTAATTCTTTATTATATTAACATTGCGTTATCTGTTTTATTGTGTGTTGCAAAAATGTATTACTTATTTAACTAATATAACAATATTAATTTATTATATGAGTACATTATTATCCGAGTTATTTTTATGTACATATATTTAAACCCTAATATACAAATATTAATGAAACATTCTGCTGACCGTACCGTAATTGTTTTTCTACGAATGTTTCACACTTAATATGGGGTCAGAAAATTTAAGTTTGATTTCGTAACCATATTTTATTTTAAAGCAAAAAGAGTTAAAATAAGTAGTGACAAAATTTTGTCGAGAAAAGAAACCCCGAAGAACGTTATTGTTAGTACTAAGTTTATCTTTAGAACTTACATATAGTTAATTAGGCAATAAGCCAATCATGGCAATAATATTTCGCATCGAATTTAATCCTTTGCAAAGTATAATTTGTTGCGGTGAGCGTAGGTAACACTAGTGTATATATTTACTATGTTTCAGATCCAACATTTATCAAATCTGGACATGGAGGTATTATGATACAATGCGGAGATTACAGATTCACCAAACAATGCACAAGGGGTCCCAAAACAAGATGGGCGTGCACGTCAAAGAACAACAAATGCAAGGCGAGCATAACAACCATTGATAACCAGTTTCTCAAGATAAATAATGAACATAACCACGCCCCAGCAACCTCACGCCTCCATAAGATTATACATCGTTATGAAAACTATGTTGTACTTAATAAGAAATAAATGAGTTTCATTAAGTGTGACAAAGAAACATGTTAGTCGTTTAGAATTCAACGCGAAATTTGGTTCTCAGGAAAATAAAAAGCTTACAAACTTTTATCTGTAACAATGCAGCTTCTTCTTTAAGTTGCAAGTGAACTTTCATGACATATTTTGTCCTTCGTATATGAACCACGATGATGTATTTTCTTAAGAAAAATAAGGAACAATATCCCTGTTAATAATCATAATAAGGCCTAGGTTACCTGCCTGCACCGGCGTTGGCAGGTACAACATTAGATACACATGTAATACATTACACCGGCAGACTATTTATAACTAAATTACAATAAAAAAATAGGATAAATTTTAATTAATTAAAATTTTAAATATATTCACACTCACTTTTATAGTTGCAGAATACTTTATCGGTCCTCGTGGATGCCGGATGCTACACATTGGACAATATACCTTCTCGAAGAAGAATTCATACAGAGAAAAAACATGGTGGATGTGCTCTTGTAGCAAAAGTAGAAGATGTGCAGCTGTAGCCATAACAATCAACGACTTTATAGTAAAAATGAATAATGACCATAGTCATCCACCGCTAACCAGGGGCGGGCTGAATCTAACTGAGGCTGAAAGATATTCTCTTCTGGCCAACTCTAGTGTGGACAATATTTAGACCGGTTGTTTGTAGAGCTTTTGACATGGTTCTAATGAGGCCTACAATTTAGCATGTCAAACGGCAGCGCCCAAATGGTTTGCGACTTTTGGTCACCCATCCAAAAACTGTTCGCAACTTAATGTTATGAAATTTCATTGTGATTGTTTATCAAATACCCCAGTCTCTGTACTTTGCTGGCGTTAACTTGTTAAATATGTAAACACACGTACTGTTTAAACTAGAAATGCAATGAATATTCTAGGAATTGGAAAATATGATTTGTTGCTAATTTTTAATTTTATGTCTTTTTATTGATAAAATAATATCAAAGTAGGTACCAAACGTTTTCTGAACTTTCATTATTGTTAATATCTAAATGTAAATTGCAACATAGTGTAGACCTAAGCTTTTAATGTTTTGTAAATGTAATAAAATAAAACATTGTACTTTGTGCAATCACGTGATTTTATTTACATTGTATACAAACTGTCATATTAATAAATCTTTGTGATTAGAAATCACTCGTGGCTTAGTGAATGAATAAAAAAATATTATTCATGTCAATTTCTGCTAGTGCATTACAAGTACAGCTTAGTAAAAGCATTATGAAAAAAATACATTTATAATTTCTAAGTTTATTCTTACAGCGTTTGAATTCATTACTAACAAACGAGGAAATCAGATGTTGAAACTCGGCGAGTATTTTTACTGTAGACATTACACCAGGGGCCTAAAGACAAGATGGATGTGCTCCAGTCACCACAACATTGGTTGCTATGCTTGCGTTAACACGTATGATGGGGAAATATTCAAAATGAATACTCACCATTCGCATGAACCCCTCAAACCCGACCGATATAAATAATAAAAAAAAACATGTAAGTATTTCCATTTTTAATTTTTTACTACTCTTTGTATACAGACGTGATAAAGTAATATATAATAAATAATATTTATATGTAATCAATGTTTCTTCTATCCAGTGCAGTATTTCAATCATTAAGTCAACTGTTATCAAAAAGTAACGATTTGGGAACCTGCTATTCTTAGCAGAATGAAATTGTATTACCGACGCCTAAAGAAAGGATAGGAGAATTGTGTCGATTTTTGTGACTGTACCCGCCCCGAGCGAGACGACGGAACGGTCGACGGCCGGTTGGCCGTCCCAGATACCGCTGGAAAGATCAGGTGGAAAAAGATTTGTCCCAGCTCGAAGCCGCTGAGTGGCAGGAAGTGGCACAGGACAGAGATGAATGGCGTCGTTCGGTTCGGAGGCCAAGATCCGATTTAGGTCGTTAAGCCAACCTAGTTAGTTACTTAGTATGTACATATGTATGTCCTCGATTTTCTCGAAAACTATAAGTGATATCGATATGCATTATGGTTTCGTATTAGAAAAAGTATTTTTCCTATTAGGTAACAATGAAAATTTCATCAAAAATTATTTAGCAGTTTTTGAAATATGGATATTTATACAATATACAGGAGCGGTGCAAAGGAGGATTATTTCAAATTGAAAAAAAAAAACTTATTTCTGTTCTTGTCTATTACGCCGGGTACACAAGAATAGGAAATGCTCTTATCAGATATAACGGTTACACGTTTTCCAAACAATTTACAAGAGGAACAAGGACTAGGTGGTGTTGTGTTTCTAATAAAAAAGAACAGTGCGGTGCTTCTGTACTGTTTGAAGCAGAGAAAGTAGACTTCATTAATAACGGACACACTCACCCGCCCTACGGCACGTCTACTTCAGTCGCGTATTCCTAGTAGTGAAGGAACCATTATGGAACAAACACACGAACATGACTTTTATAAAGAGCGATGACAATTATTTTATCTTCTTCGCACAATATTGCTTCTTACACCAATATGAATGAGTGAGAAAGGGATGACATGATTTTCGCCGCCCTTTATAAAAGTCAAGTACAATGGAATACAAAAAAAAACAATGTTCCTGTATTCTGTGTTCAGTGAAATCTTATTAAAAATAAATAAATAATATGTGATTTGGATGAGGATTTTTATTTATGTAACTTGAAATAAATTTTATTCAGCCATGTTCCAATTTAATCTGATCCACTAAATTTATGTAAGTGATTAATAAAAAAAAATTGTTAATAACTTTGCTTTTTTCTAACATTGATTGATAATATCCAACTGATTAGTATCTTAATTGATGAAGATTCCTTACATAAGTAAGTTTAATAAAATGCCTTTTTATTACAGACATCGGGTTGGAGTTCTCAGTCAGCAAGCGTGGGCTCCGCAGGATGAGATATGGCCACTACTGGTTCTCCAACATTATTCTAAGGGACTCAAAACTCGGTGGTACTGTTCTTCTCACCACAGTCGCGGATGTAAAGCTGTTATCTTAACATACGACGACATGCTCATCAAGAACATAACTATGCATACTCATGACTAGATGTAATAATAAAGCGTGATTAAAGACTTTCTAATTTGATATTTTATTTAACATTTACTCAGTTCAGTTTGTATACAGATAAACAGACAAGAACTCTATAAAAAGTTGGAACGTGTTCTGTTATCAATTCGAAATATCATCAATGTTCAGACTTTCGTCCAACTTCAGTTTTATCATATGTTTAGAAAAAGTCAATAGAAAGAAGTAAATTATATGGTTGCATTGGGTTTAGTCACAGAGGAAACAAGGTTTGATATGTTCTAGATTAACATAGAGACAATGATACCTAATGTTTTAAAAATGTACGGTTTTTATTGTTAAGGTCAAAATTGTATTTTTGTTTTTCAGGGGCTGAATGCTTTTTCTACACAACAAAAAGAGGTACCAAAATGCTGGTATACTACGGCTACCGGTACTGCTTAAATTATATTACAGCTAAAAATGTAACTAGATGGCGTTGCAGCAGAAAACAAACTTATTGTAAAGCTCGTCTCTACACACGGGGTGGGAAAGTCCTTGTTGAAGGTAAAGATGAGTGCCATAACCATCCTCCGGTGTTGTAACTAATATCCAAAGACCGCCCCTGTGGCGCAGTGGCAGCGCGCTTGCTTCGCAGGCAGGACGTTGAAGGTTCGCGATACCCGTAAAAAATATCAAAATTTATATATGTGAAATTGTTGTTAAAATTTTAATAAACGTTAAGGGAAAATGCGCTTACCGTGTTTTATTTTGATAAAATTATGATGTAAGCACTGTTCAGTTTTATTAATTGCTTCATATTTTATGTTTTATGTTTTAATTCCATAACATAAAATAGGTAGGTTTCATTAAAGATATTCAATGTGTTAATTAAATGTCTAAATGAATATTGCAGGAAATATCACTCAGCGCCATCTAGTCGCATACAAAGAACCTCTCCCCTATAAAGAAACAGAAGAGCTGCTCACCATAGTCAAATAATACTCTTCATGAAATATCTACTCGTTCAAGTCATGCTTCTATATAACTAAACACACTTTAGTACACTCAAACACACACACTCACACACACACACTCACACACACACACACACATTCACACACACACACAGTTCCATGTTACTCAACTTAAGCCAGAACCTATTTTTATTTTTAAATCTTTGCAAATTTACTTTCTGAAATGTAAATAATTATTTTTTGTTCATACTATTATCAAAGAATCCGCACCGAAACACACTACAATGGACAGTTTGATTTGTGAGAGCGCCTACGATACAGGTCTCGAACCTAGTGTAGGGCTCGCGTAATCATTTAGGAACCTTTCACTCACTGCAGTTAAAAGCCATTTACTTACCTACTTAAAATAAGTTAATAGAATTAAGGTTATTTTTGTAAAACGGATATAAATAAATTTTGTAATTTTGTACTTAAAATAAGTTAATAGAATTAAGGTTATATTTGTAAAATGGTAATAAATAAATTTTGTATTGTATTTGTATACTAAGCATTGAATTGTATTTTACAGATGGCGTGCCACAGTTTTGCCGTTCGTTGCGTGGTAACCTGATGATCACTTGCGCAGGATTCCGCTTCAGTCGGCAATATTCAAGAGGACAGAAAAGCAGGTGGCTTTGTTCAACAAACTATGCCAAAGGCTGCAAGGCGAATATCTTTACAGTCAATGAACAAATTGTAAAGATCAAAAACCTGCATAATCATCCGACGCCCACATTTAAATGTTAAGATGACATATTTTTGCAGTAGATCAATCATAGTCATTTTACGACTACCAACAAACCTAGAGAAATCTCATTTAGTCTTCGTTATTAACGTTTACGCGAGACTTTTGTATTTGAGAGTTTACAATCAACGTACATAATTTGATGTACATAAGTTTGTAGCTTTAAGATTAATGCATGAATTCGAATTTTTAACATTATAGATTAAAAAAAATTAACGGGTGCCTCAGATCTGAGCTAGGCTTGAATCTCAGGTGTCACTTCCTTATGTGTTAGACAGTATTTTCTATAAAGTGTTTGGTCTAAGTTAAAAAGAACAAATTACATAACATGTTCCCTCAGAATAGGTACAGAAAAAACATTTTCTGAGCATTTTACACTTATATTACAGAGATCACTTAGTATTAATTATCTTTAAGAAATTTGTTTCTTTGCGTTTAATTTAAATACTCTATCATATTTAATCGCAGCTAAAAAAATGTATGTATTATTGTATAAGTTTTGACATTACGGTATTTGCCCTAATGTGGCTGAAGTATTACAAAATAGTTGTTAACTATCTCACAATTTATGTAGTAGGTACCTTTCTCTTTTTGTGTTTATTTTAATGTGTAATAAACAATACGACGAGATCTGAGTTTTTGCCTTTCAACTTCTGATATGTATTCTTTTTTTATTTTTACTATAATTAATTTCTGATTAAATATAACTAAGATTTTATTAAAAATAATTTAAAAAAATCCATCTTGATTTTACTAACCACACCATGTGTATTACAGCTCGTTTCGTGACGTCACGTCGTGGAAAGCGCATGATTCGTCTGCACGGGTACAACTTCTACCTAGCTCGGATGATCGGTGCCAAGTCTCGGTGGGCTTGTTCCACCCACCACAGGTTCGGGTGTAGAGCGGCCATCATCACTGTAGACGACATGATCACGTCACTAAACACGGAACATAAACACGACAGAAAACAACAGACGGTCGTCACCACGGAAGTGCCGCAGGGAATTTATATCTTCAAAATGGATTAGGGGCGAGTACACGATGCAAGTTGCTTGTCTAATTTCATTACCAATAAGATATCTTCATTTAATCATTGTATATATCCCTTCTATGTGGATCGGCTGCTACGTTTATTGAAACGTACGATCCTGTAAGTGAATACTCTTATGTTCATACAGTACACAGTCGCGAAGTCATCACGGAGAGCCTAAGGGTGGTTTGAAAGCTCTTGTAACAAAATGGCCGCTTTTATGCCAGATCAAATACTTTACTGACTATTCCATTCATATCTATAGTAAAAAAATACATGTGTTCTTCACCGAATGATAGTCTAATCTTAGGTTTAGATTTTTAGATATTAAACAAAGAAGTCATCATAAAAAATAAATACATATGTGTATAATTAATAGTACCTTAATTCAATGAATAAATAATAAATCAAACAACGACAAGAAGCTTGTGTCGCGATAATTATTATATTGATACGTTTGAGCTTTACTTAGTACATCTTGGAATTCGATAAAAACTATTTTTGTCTTGGAGGAAACCATATTTGAATGTAGTTAACAAACAACTCGCTATATTTTCTTACTAATGTTTTTACTTCTAATATTTTTACTAACACATTTTATACCACTAGCCTAAGCAAAGAAGCGGTTCTCTCAACCAATTAGAGCAAATTATTTTAAAACTGTGACTATGTTGTGATTGGATTGCAACGACTACCATTTACTTATAAGTATAAACGAATTAAGATTATAATTGCAAAGATTTCTTGCAATTTGGATGGCATAAATCTATCTGATCACCCACTGCTTAACATCAGGCAGGCTGTAGTGATAAATAAAACAACCTCACGTTAAGAAAATGTTTATCTATAAAGTTAAATATAGTGTAATTAATAATAACTACTTACCGCTTGCTTGTGCAAGTTAATTGCAATTTACACCTAAATTTAAGCCTTTTTTACTTATTACATAGCTTTATGGTCGCGGATTTACAATAAATTGATGTGTAGTTTATTAACAAGATTATTTGTTTGCTTTTTTATTTTGCTTTTTCAACTTTTATTTAGATTTTTTTTTCATATTTTAGTCAAGTAGGTAATCAATTCCAATTTCGACGGTATACTTTTCAACTACAAATATTGCCTTTATTTTCATAAATAAATATGAAACGGCTATTGAAAATGCATCTTGTGAAATAAGATGAAATTTGTTAATAATTACGGATAATATTGTGTAACTTTGAATTACCTAATAAAAAACATTAAAAAAATATTTATATATTCTTACTCCACAAACATATTTTGATCACTACCCCTGGTCGGTATGGTGGAGCGTGCCAGCCCTAGAAGGTCTAGTGCTCACACGTTTTAGTTAAATAAAAACTATGTTGCTCTGCCGGAACTCTGCTTTTTTACAGACGAATCAACGTTTCAAATAATAACATCCCGGAAAGGCAGACCGTTGCTGCTGTGGCAAGGCTACACGTACTCATTCTCGAGGCAGAGCCGAGCCAGTCAGATATCGAATTGGAGATGCTCTACTCATGGGCCTCTCGGATGCCGAGCCACGCTGTTTACTGCACACAACAAGATCTTGTCTTCTAATAACTATACTCACAACCACCCACCACGACTGGAGTCAAGAGAACCAGTGTAAAATAATATTGAGAAATAACTGCTTTTTACAAAGTTTGTTCAGCAATACTTATAATGTTTTTGGATCGGTATTTAAATGTGTGATATTGAGCTAAATTTAAAACTTGTTTTTCAATGTGGTAAGTGTGACTAGTGTGATCATACCTCGAAAACCTCGACACCTGATTTTATTCCTACTTTAAGATATCTTAGTTGTAAATGTTGCTTGAAGTAAAGGTAATTAATGTGTTCAAATCATTCTTAATGTCAAAGGTAATAAAAAAATGAAGTAGCGAAAGTAGTTATTATTTTTGAAAATGACTGGTAAATTTTTGTATAGCTTTCTTTAACCCGACTGCGCAACCCAAAGGAGGATTATGAGTTCAATTCACAAGCTGTAACGTTATTTTTTTTTCAGTTGAATATATTCGTTCCCTTCGTGGCAAGCCGTTGATTAGAATGGGCGGCTACACATATTACAAGAGAGCCTCGTCCGCGTATGGGAGAGAAAGATGGTATTGTTCCACTCACAGTACTTCGGGATGTAAAGCTATGATTAACAAGTTTGGGGAAGAAATCGTCAATATGAAACATGAACATAATCATCCAGGTCGATATGATTAGCCACACGGGATTAACTGGGAGCTCTGACAGAGCCTGGCTGAAATGACACCAGCTGACTAACTTAGTACCGTGGTTACAAACCCTTGGTTTTGTTTTTTGTCTTGTGTTACCTGTGTCAAAATTGTACGCTATAAAAATTTTAAATAGAAAAAATAAACTTGAACTTGCAAAACGATTTCAATTAAAAACATAATATTTAAGTTCGGTCAAATTTGTATAACTAAGGTTTTTATATTGTGTGTTCTTTTACTTAGTTTTACAATTTTTAATGAAGTATGAATAAATTGAAATTAAAACTACCATCAACCAAATTACTTTCTTAGTATTATACATCCAATAAATTAATTTTGTTGCTTTTGACTTTAGAGCCAATGTTTTTTTTAATATTATTTAGCTTAAGAATAATAGTAAACCTCGAGTTCTGAAAGATGAAAAAACCCGATTACAGTAAGTATAGTTAGCATCTCACACAAACTTGTCTTGGCACAAACTGATTTACTAATGGTACTTTAATTCGGATCCGAGGTTACACTTATTACAAAAGGCTGACAACTACCCAAGGAAAAGAAAAATGGTATTGTTCCACTCATAGTGCAGCTGGATGTAAAGCAGTGGCGTAGCTACTAAGGGGCTAGGCGGGGCAGTGCCCCGGGGCCCTCAAGCTCAGGGGGCCCTCGAATCCTTACCAGAAAATCTCAATCGAACTGAACTTTTGAAAATTTCTCCCATTTTCTAAATAAATATGACAGGTGGCAACTCGAGTTTAATCATGCACTGAAAAAAAGGTTACTGCAGTCAAACGATTCTCGTTTGGCTCGAATCATCTATAGGTACGTTTGGATACGGCGAAATGCGCATGACCGTTAAACCAAGTACCACGTGTGTTTGAAAATGTTTCTTGAGTCAAGCGACATATTTTTGAATGAATAACTCCAATGACATTAAATTGAGTTCTATTTACTCTATTCTAATTCTCTATGACATTTGTTTTAAGTAATGTAAAAAGTTCATTAAAAATCACACTATTTCTTTAAAAAAAATATGATTAAATTGAAATAAATAAATATAACATTGTAATATAAAATTTATTTGAGAATCTTGAAAAAAAAAACATTACTAGCTGTGGGAACCGAACCCATACCATTTGTGCGATACGCCGACGCTCTACCAGACTCACATGTATATTTAAATAGATATACGCATAATATGAAATTATATTATACTTCTGAAACAACTGAAAAACATTTTTGAATTGATTATTTATTATAATTACTTCAATAATAACAAATATTTACAGTAAAACTATTTTTTAATTGTCTCAAATACTTGAAGATTTAACAATAAATCGGCCAAACTCCTAAGGATGTCATAGATCGATGTGCGTTTTTGTGATTCGCGATTGTGAACTTCGAGTCAAGACTTTTTTCGAGAATAGTTAAAAAGTTTATGTATCACGAGTAAGTAAGCGTATGTCAATAAATTGTTTGTACTGGTCCATACAAAAGTTCAATTTTATTTGATTATAGTACGTATACATAGTTACGTTCAGAAATCTATCGATCTCCGCTACTCACTATATGACGCAAAATACCGTGAAAAATACAAGTCACATGCGGTAGGTAGCGGGCCGTCCATTTATTATTAATCTGTGATGTTTTTTTGTCATTTTTTAAACCGTCAAATGTGGTAATACTGGTGGCGATAAAATGTTTGAAAAAAGAGCTGATGATAAAGTTGTTTAGCATTTTTAAAGTATTTGTATATTTAATGATTTTACTTCATAAAACCTTACCAGTTTTGATACCAGGGGGCCCTATTTTTTTATTTGCCCCAGGGCCCTAGGTTACCTAGCTACGCCACTGATGTAAAGCTATGCTTGTTAAGGTCGGAAATTTAATTATTAGTATTAAAGACTCGCACAATCATTCAGGTAAACAAGAAACTCCACTGCATAGAACGTTGAACCAGTCCAATATTCTAAGCCGGTGCTAAGACACATGACTGTCGCGCCGCTACGATTCTGGAAGCCGGCAGCTGCCTGCGCGTCTATAATGTTCACCCCTCTCTGAAACGTGACACAAAACAAACTAATTTGCATAATAATGACTTTATAACCTTGTTTACATCAAGCGCTGACTCAACTAATTTGCATAATAAAAGCTTTGCCTTTGTTTTGATTTAAATTTAGAACGTTCTGGAATGTTTTGTGCCGGTATATAAACAGGCGCAACTCGGGCCGGAGTCAGTTAATCACTCAGACACAACCGCTGATAGGGCCTTCGATCACTCCCCTTCAGGGATGAACAGGGCAACCTGGTCTCCCCCATCTGGCGACGCCGAGCCCAAGCCGATGTTCGTGCCTCAGAGGCGCCCATGTGCCAGTCGCCCCTAACTAGTACATCTACCACCACCATCAGTGACCAGCCATTGTCCGGTGACGCAGCAATGTTAGCACTTAACAACCAGATGCATAGTCCTTTAAAAAAAGCCGGTGTCAGTTTCAATCAAGCAGTCGAGGCGAAATAATCAAGTGATACTGAAGCGATATTACCTACGTATGTGTGAGTGCATAGTGAAGTACAGTAGTAACCTTGTGTGTTTATTGTTTGATTTAGAAGTTAAATGTTGCAATTAAAAATAGATGAACCAATTAACGAATAACTTTATTCTAATATTCTCATAAATATGAATATGCTTGTTTTAGTATATCTTGTTACTAGCATAACATATATTACGACAATTCACTTAATCTTCATCACGCATACTAATACTATAATCTGCAGATATGAAACTAAATTTTACTTTTCACTTATAGTGTTGCCAGTGATATCACAGAACCGTTCAAAGCTCCAATACGACGGCTACCAGTACGGGATAGTGTACCGGTCCAAGGGTCGCGAAAACTGGCATTGCTGCTACAACGCGCTCGGGTGTAAAGCGGTCCTTTACACCGACGATGGGAAAGTGACGAAGCTGGTGCGGAGACACAATCATAACCCACTCCACGTCGATAACAGCCCATACGGGTGGCCACGGAGCGTCACGATGTCAGGGGCACGATACTTGGAGATCTCACCGATGGAAACGTTCGCTCTCGCCAAGCACAGGAACAAGAAAACTGGCCTTTGAGTTGTCTTTTCATTATTTTTCTAGTTTAAGTTTTTGAGTAGCTTTTTTAATGTTTTAAGAAGCAAAATTAAGAGATTTATAGAAGGCACTAGTGTTGTACCAAAACGTAGATTATAAAGATAACTTTTTTTGACATATTTTCTTTGTTGGTAACAAAGAAAAAGTTGATACCTACTCGGCATAATAGTGAAGATTGACACTAATTTAACAATACTAAACTAAACATGTTAATAGTTCACATTACACATTGCAGTGAGTGTGTGTTAGGTAATACTTGTGTAAGTAAGTGAACCACAAATGCTGGTATTTTTAAACGCTTATAGCGTTGATTTTTCTTATCTTGTTTTTCATTTCACTTGTAGTCTAGTTTGTTTTCTTTTAAATATATAAATGTTTTAGAATATCAGAGTTATTTTTGAAAAACTAAATTATACGAGAGAGATGTACTGACAGACACACTTGCTTTCATATGATATATGGTAACAGCTCGAGTAGTTGGAGATAGTAAGTAACTTGCATTCTGATTTAGCTGAATGAGACCGTTTGTAACCATAACTTGTAATTTAAGATACCCACAAGTCATACTGTCTAAATATAATGGTCATAGAATAATTAAGAAACACTAAAGTTATCAACAATCATAACAATACGTTGCTAATGGACCTACTAATCAAGTAAGATTTTTTTTAAATACTTACACTTTCCATAATTATTAATTCATAGCAAATTCAATACTTACAAAAACAACATTTCTTGACATTTTTTTTATATTTACAGGTATGACAATCACCTACTCTAGCCGAGGAAATCCTATAATCACACTCGGTGGATACAGATTCTGCAAACACATCACCATGGGGCCCAAAACTCGATGGAAATGCTGCACCATCGGCTGTCGAGCTGTATTGCATATTGTACACAACGAAATAATAAAGTCTAAACTTATACATAACCACTAAATTAAGATAAGTGTGTAACGTGCGTTAGCGCGGCGTTACCGTAAATAATGAAAAAAAGCCGCAAACGTACGATTTCTCCTTAAGATAAAAGCGTGTGAATGAGATACAAATTGGTGTAGCTACGTTTATCTGTAAATATTTTGAAGTTTAGTTGGTGTGTTGCAATAAGTCGTGAGAATTAGATTAAACGAGGTGACTCGTTGCGAGATCTAGTCGTCGTGAACTGTCGGTCGCAGCCTGTCGCCTGCAGACGTCTTCACCCTTAGACCAGTGGTGTATTTTTAAACCAATAGAATAAAAGGACCAATATGGACATGCATACAAAATCACTCGCAAAGTGACGACAGGTGGACACTTCATTTACCAGACGCAATAAAAAGTCTACAATATGTAGCAAGATTGGGCTACTTCTTTAGTTTCGATTAGTCGTACCGTCAGCGCCCTCTCTTACGTCACATCTAAGAACATAATGTCCTCATCACAATATTTCTTCTATAATATAAAAATGAATCGCAAAATGTGTTGGTAAGCGCATAACTTAACAACGCCAAGACCATATTGGTCTTTTATTTTTTAAATGTCAGTTGAAGTTCAAGGATGGTTTTACAGCGAGAAAGATTTTAATAAATGACGGAAAAACCCTTAAAACAGCCTTTTCTTTTCCCCATGTAAACGTTTTCTAATTAAAACGTGAAGTCAAGATGAGCTTTATTGCTATTGTAGTTCAGTTTTGTGTCAGCAATGTACTTGTAGGTAGGAACAAAAACTGCCACATCACAAATCTTTTTGACAAGACGAAGTCTGTCGGTTCCGCTAGTTTAATATAAAAAAGACAATTTTATATTTTTTATATAATTATCTATCTTATATGGTATGTTTGTATGTAAGTATGTAAAAGTATATTAAATCTTAATTTATTTAAAAGGGCATTTTATATTATTTTCCGCCTAGATAGAAATACTTTACTATCTACGTATTATTTTACATTAAAATAGTTTTATTGAAATCCTTTTAATTTTGCTACGTTTTCTCGTACAAAAAAATGTGATCTCAGATGACATTTTAAAATTGTATTGATTTTTTGCAGTTTGTTTCTTCCGCTCAAAGAGAGGCAACAGGATGATGGAACTAAATGGATATCATTTCAACAATCAAAACCAAAAAAACGAGCTGAAAACAAGATGGCGGTGCACGCATGGAACCTGCCGTTCTGTTTTATTCACTGTTGGAGATAAATTAGTTACATCTAAGTTAGTACATAATCATCCTAAGTTAGTACATAGTAATAAGTTTAGTTGCAAGCAAAAACAGTCGAATTGCGTTTTTTTTAAGTCGGTAGAAATATCGATGTGTATATGAATGTGAAAAGACACAAACTGTTAAAATTGTATTAATTAACATACATTAGTAGTGTAAGCTTTTAACTCGTTTTATTCACATGTTTGTAACTTTTACCGTGGGTACTCTGTAGTCAGTACTTGCATAGGTTTAATTCTTGCACAATATATCACAATTAATAAACACTCTTAGTATTCATAAATTAATACCTACTGTTCTCTCTGTACCTATCTGGTTTCAATAATGAAACTCTTCATAAGAAAAGAAAATACTTCTTCGTAGGTTTATTTCAACAGCTATCAACTTCACATTATCAAACCGCGGCAATCTGATGATTGTGTCGGGAGGCCATCGGTTCTACAAAGTGCGGCAAACCAACAAGAAGACCAGGTGGAGGTGCACCATAGGGGACTGCCTTGCGGGGCTGCATACAGTGGGGCATGAAGTTGTCATGTCTAGGTTACAACACAGCCATGAATAATTAAGGATAAAAATACAATTTTGTGGATTGGTAATAAATCTTAAAATTTTGTTTGGCATATTTTTTTTATTTTTAATTTATAAAATAATGTTTAAGTGAAGTTAATGTTGCCATCACTCGTTATAATTATCATTAATATTTTAATATTAAAATTTTCGTGAGATGTTATATCAATATGTGAACTTAACAGTTTTCACTCACGTGTAATTCGCGTATGTATGTTGTTCACGCGTTTCGGATGTAATGACACCCATCTTCAGAACGTACGTTCCGGGACCGTGGCAGCACGCAGAAACGCGTAAACAACATACGCGAATCACACGTGAGTGAAAACCGTTTAGTTAACGTATTATTATCATGAATGTCCAACAATGAGGCTGGTGGCCTGCCTCTGGATAGTAATTTAATGGTATATAATATCTATACCTATAGACTATTACTATGTACAGACTATATACCGATATTACAAACAAATAAATGAATAACTTATGCAGTAAAATCTAAGCTAGGTTTCCTAAAAAAAACAAATTAATTAATAAACAATGTATCATACATTGATGAAATAAAAATGCTTAGTGTGGGGTTAGATTGTGCTATATAAAATGCACCGGCACACTCTTAATCACTTTATGTTATGTTAATTTTTAGGAGTGGTCTATTTCACGAAATCAAGACACGGTAACCCGTTGATCGTGATGTACGGTCGGAGGTTCAAGAAGCAGTGGTCCCGAGGTGAGAGGAAGCGGTGGGAGTGTGCTACACACAAGAACCAAGGGTGCAGGGCATTTGTTAACACTATCAAAGATATGTACGTCACTAAATCGAGCAATCAACATAATCATCCGTGAAAGTCAGTACCATTCCACTACAAGATCCAAGCGATATTGGGAAAAGAATATAATTATCATTTAAAATGGACTAATAAAAATTGCGACAAAAATTAAAATTCGCCACAGACTGAAGTCCTGGATGCGCAGCATACGAGTATTATAATGTGAGACAATGGTTTTTTCACAAGAAATAATAACATTTTGATATAATATACAACTGATACATTTACCAATTATTTATTATGACATAATTTTATGTATACATATATATTTAAAAAAATAACATGTACTTAACTATACTATTAGGACATGATATAAACACTACAGAAAAACTAATCGTCTATAAACCATTTGTCTATTACTATTTTATTAATTATATCAAAGTTGATTTAATAAATAAACTGGAATTTAACCTAACATTTGTACGACTAATATCAGTGATTTTGTGAGGGTGTGGCTAAATCAAAAGAATCGGGTAGATGTATATGTAAGTTTCTTTTGATGACCGATTAAAGCTGGTAACAGTGTAGTGCACTCTATCAACTATCGGTGACAAATATATGACAAGGTAGCGAGCAGAGGCAACATCATATATTATATTTAGAAATTATTAAAAATAATTATACAATAAACATTCTACGCAAATCAGACTTAGTTTTTTATACCACAACTGTGTCGCACTAAAACGGCGTATTATACTGTTTTTCTTTCACATTTTTTTATTGAGAATATGAAATTAAGATTTTATCTAAATGCCATAGGTATAGGTAGCTGTGTTTCCTGCGAACTACAATACAGGGGTTTTCAAATCTAGAGTTAATAGGTATCTTCTAGGTAAACGTGTTACACCCTAGGCTGCAGCAATGCTAACATCAGGCAGGCTGTAGTCAAACGTAAACCTATCACACGTAAAAAAAAATAACCTTAAATTTCACTCGGTCGCTACAAATTTACTCGCCACTACCACCACATAAGCACGTTAACCTTTATTGTTCTGGCTGCATAGCCTACCTGAATGTATACTATGCAGCCAGAACGAAGAGTATAAAGATATACATTACAGGCTTTACACATTAAAGATTCAACATTTAAATATAAAATTTAAGTATACATGTGATTCAAAGCGAGAGTAAATTGATTATTATTATTGGATAAGCTCGTTCAATCCTAGACCACAATGATCGCTTACAGGGAATCATAGAGAAGCGTAAACCGTATGCTGTGTAATAAAACTACTAATTATTGTTATTTAGTCATTGTATAGTTAAAAAATATAAATATAATAAAGTTACAGGAATATACATTGTAATAAAAGTTAATGTATATTTCATGTAATCGGGTAAAAATAACTATTGTTATCGGGACCTTATACATACGGTCACGGCGCTTATATTTAAGTAAGTCTATGTATAAATATGTACTTAGAATGATTATAATTGTTTTATTAAAGAATAAGGGAGCTCGTATGTCAATTAAATCACCATTTTATCTAGACTGGCTTATGTTGCAGGTTGACAAACAACTAAATTTTTATGCATTACTAGGAATATGTCGGTACCTTAATAATAATAATAATAATATGTCACATGTCACCGCTGTCTATCAAACATGTTTTTTGAAAAATTTTATTTTAAAATTTAAATATTATTGCATTTATAACTGTTTTTAACAGTATTCTACATAAAAAATGTGAGAAAAAGAAGCAAAATCATAAATATACATATTATATACAATGGCATACCAAAAGTAAAAAATAAATAAATAAGGAGAATGATCACAAGGTCACGAAACAGAATCACAGCGGGACATAGTGATGAACAAAGCGCACGCCCACCACCTCCGCCCACCCCGGCCAGCAGCAGCTCCTCCTCCTCCTCTGAGTACGCCACCGCGCCAGAGAGTGAGTCGAGCGACGAGGGCGGGCCGCCGACGCCACCGCCGCCGCCGAGACCTGCGCGACGTGGACGTCCACCGCTGCCGGCACGCTTGGGGCCTGTGGGGCTACCTGCTCCGCGCCCAGCCCCCGCTACCGGTGGTGTAGTGCGTCGCATGCGATGGTCACCATCAAATAATGAAAATTGCATGCGCGCCTATTATGAGGCTACAAAGGGGGGAATTTTACGGACTGCGTATCGTGATAGGATGCTACTTCTGTTTCAGGCCCTTGAGCCAGCTTTGACTGTCTCCGCCCAACGACTGTCGGATCAAGTGCGAGCTATCCAACGGTGCCAGCTATTGGATCAGGCCGTACTTGATCGGCTCCGCCTGGAGGTGCTGCATGCTTGTACGGCTCCGTCTTTCCCACTGGACCTGCCCGTCGCGTCAACCTCGACTTCGGCTCATAGGCCAATGTCAGAGATGACACCAGTGATGCTGGCGGATCCCGTGGGCGACGAGGGAGATAGTGCAAGTATGACCACTGTATCAGACCAGGTGAGCGAGCAATCGAGGAGGGCTTTGGAGGATGCTATCCGGCAATATCGATATACACCCGAGTCTAGGCCGCGAATACCTCGCTTGCCTACTCATAAACGAAATCTAGCGCTAATGGGAGCCCTAAACTCTTTACTTATACCGTATATACGGGATAGTGAAGATTTAGTAGATACGCACTCGATTCTTTACTGTGGTGCCATCGCGGTATGTCGCGTTGCTCGTGTCAAGTTTCCAGACTCTGATCGAACAACGCGACCCGCTGCTGAGGTACCCGCATGGCAGTTAAGAATCGAAAGGCGTATCACTACGTTTAGGACTCTCATTGCGAAGCTAATCTGTTTCAGACAGGGAAATAATCGTCCCCGAGTCATGCGTTTTGTGACACAGGCCTTTGCTGGGACCGAAATCCGACCCCCAGATTATTTGGCCAATGTCACGGAACGTATAGATTATCTGAAACAAAAAGTTTATGCGTGGGCAAGCCGTATTCGTCGCTACAGAGAGCGTGCGGACCGATATTGGCTGAATCGTGTCTTCCAAAGCGATGAGAGGAGAGTGTACCGGAAGTGGGAGGAAGCCGATCATCGTGTGATCGATGGTCAACGACCGGATGCCTCCGCCATGATTAACTTCTGGCGTAGTATTTGGTCGGTGCCCGTTGAGCACACAGAGGGTGATTGGATACGTGTTGTTGAGCAAAACTGTGAGACCATTGAATCTATGGGGTCGATCGTGATAGTCCCAGAGGACGTTAGTTATGCGATTCGTTCAACTCAGAATTGGAAAAGTCCTGGACCCGATGGCTTACATAATTTCTGGCTTAAATGGTGTCGATGTTCTCATGATCGCCTGGCAACACAATTTCAAGAAGCCGTTGAGCTCGGTACCCTCCCTGCTTTTCTTACTACTGGTACTACTGTCCTGCTCCATAAGTCTGGTAGTACTGCGGATCCTAAGAACTACAGACCCATCACATGCTTACCTACCATCTACAAACTCCTTACATCCATTCTGACCACTAAAATAAACGCTCATATAGTCGCGAACAATATTTTGGCCTTGCTCAGAATGGATGTAGGGTTGGGTCCCGCGGTACTAAGGAGCTCCTCCTCATTGACACGACCATTAGCCAGCAAGTCCGGCGTAACAGAGGGGCTCTGTTTACCGCCTGGATTGACTACAAGAAGGCCTATGATTCGGTGCCTCATTCGTAGTTGGAAAGGATATTGGAGTTGTATAAAATTGATGCAACTCTGAGGTCCTTTCTATGTACATGTATGAGGCAGTGGACCACAGTTCTTCGTCATCCATTTGGTATCGAGAGCCCCTCTGATTTGCAGGATTCTATAAGGATTGAGCGAGGAATCTTCCAGGGTGACAGTTTGAGCCCATTATGGTTTTGCCTGGCACTGAATCCTCTCAGCACTTTGTTGAAGGATACAGGGTTAGGCTGCCGACTTCGGAGACAGGGTGAGATCATTAGTCATTTGCTGTACATGGATGATCTCAAGTTGTTTACAAAGAAACTTCCTGACTTGATGACGCTATTAAAAACCACGCAGGTTTTCAGTAGCGCTATCAAGATGGAGTTTGGTGTAGATAAGTGTGCGGTCATGCATGTGCACCAAGGGAAAGTTGTAAATTCACCGAATTTACAACTTTCTGATACAATGACTCTAAAGTCTCTCTCCGAAGGCGAAACCTACAAATACCTTGGTATGTCGGAGTCGTTGGGTATATCAGTGGTGGACGTAAAGCAAACGGTGAAGGAGCGCTTCTTTTGCCGGTTGACAAAAGTGCTTAACAGCCTTCTGTCTGGGGGTAATAGGGTGCGTGCCTTCAACGGTTGGGTGATGCCTCTACTGATATACTCCTTTGGCATACTGAAATGGACTCAAACTGAACTGGACGCCCTGGATAGAAAGGTCCGTCGACAGCTTACTTTGCACCGCATGTTACACCCACGCTCGTCTGTTATGAGATTGTACCTCCCGCGGAAAGTAGGGGGTCGTGGCTTTTTAAACGCTAAGACCCTTCACAACCGCGAGGTGTGCAATCTCAGGGATTATTTCCTTAACAATGAGTGTGGGATACATCGCGATGTAGTAGCTGTCGACAAAGGCCTTACTCCGCTCTCCTTGGCGAATGAGAGCTGGCACAGACCGGTGGTACTTAGTGTTGAGGATCGCAAGGAGATATGGAAGAGCAAAGAGCTGCACGGGAGGTTCTATCAGGCCCTTACTGGGCCGGATGTGAATCTCTTGGCATCAGTGAACTGGCTACGTTTCGGAGACCTCTTTGGGGAAACCGAAGGTTTTGCTTGTGCAATTGCTGACGAAGTTATGATGACGAACAATTATCGGAAATTTATCCTGAAAGACGGTACGGTCGACATTTGTCGAGCATGCCGCCGTCCCGGAGAGTCACTCAGGCATATAATTTCCGGTTGTTCTCATCTATCTAACGGCGAGTATTTGCACCGGCATAACCTAGTAGCCAGGATCATCCACCAGCAACTTGCTCTTCGATATGGCCTTGTTGAGTCTCAGCTACCGTACTACCAGTATGTACCAGAGCCAGTTCTCGAAAATGGTCGTGCATTGCTCTACTGGGACCGATCCATTATTACGGACAGGACTATTGCTTGCAATAAGCCTGATATCGTGTTAGTGGACCGGCCCCAGCGCCGGGCAGTTATTGTTGACATCACCATACCACATGACGAGAATCTCGTGAAAGCCGAGAAGGACAAAGTCAGCAAGTACCTTGACTTGGCACATGAGATTACCGCCATGTGGGATGTTGATTCGACGATAATTGTCCCGATAGTTGTTTCGGTGAACGGTCTTATAGCGAAGAGCCTCGATCAACACCTTAAGAGGCTCTCCTTGGAAGGTTGGGTTAAGGGACAGATACAGAAGGCAGTGATTCTTGATACGGCGCGTATTGTCCGGAGGTTCCTTTCTTTGTAACCTCTACCACCGGTTGCTTGGGTCCTGCCCCGTTGCCGGCGGCATCACTAGTTTTAAGTTTTTTATGATATTTGTTTTTTTTTTATACATATATTGTAAAAAATTAAAAATAGTTGTTAATAAATGAATACCGAAATAATAATAATGACATTTGTAATTTCAATACACAGCAATAATATTATCAAGTTTGATTGCAGATAATGTACCAGGAATCGGAACAAAAGCGATTATCTTTAAGAACCAAAAAGGAAGGCCATATATATTTATTGGAGGATATAAATTTGGTATACACGAAAAGTACCCAAACAAAATTAGATGGAAATGTGTAAAGGCCAACAATGGGTGTAGAGCTAACTTGCACACTATCACTCAAGATAACTTCTTTGCAAAAATATGTAACGATCACAATCACAGAACAACGATCGGGCCACAGCGCCTCCGCGCGCGCCCCCCCAGGCGACAAGCATGGACTTCAAAGCTCTGTGATCACAATCATAATTGAACCCATACACAAATACACGTTTTATTTTGTTTCATAAGGTGTATTACGCTATTAAAGATATCTTAAGTCTTTTAATACTTTAAATATGTAGATTTTATTTGCAGTTGTAAATCTTACTATAACGTGCTATAACGATGTGAAAATGTAGGTGGATCAAAGCAAAATTATTTACTTACATATATGACGATGCTTACGTTAAAATAAACGATGAACATAACTATTAACCATGCTTAGAAAAATGCTGGATATCTAGTTTATAGCTATATCTCAGTACACAAGCGTATTTTTATTTTAAAAATTAAGTGAAATAATTGTTTCTTAGAAAATTATTATTTCCAGATAACCCATAACAAGCATTTGTCTTAGTATTTGTAGATTATAGCTGTGTGAAATATCCGAGTAGTATATAGTTTTAATTTCATAGCCTGTAGGTTGTTATGAACATGTAACTCACATACCATTACTCACATCATGATAATGGATGTAAGTAAATAATTAATTTACGTTAACTTAGTCGCTGCATCATGTAATTGCTAAAGTGACGCTATGCTAACTTATCGATAAAATGAATATAATGCTGACTAAACAAGTGCTTTTTTTCCAGGTATTATTTACACCGGTTAAGAATAAAATATGTAAACTTGCATGTTATATTTATTAGTACGTGCTATCGGATTTGTGAAGAGAACTGATTTAACATTAATAATAACTTCTAAGAGCTGGCAACTGAAAAAAACTACTAAAAACCGTTTGTCCCTCTTTTTAGCTTAATTATATGTATAGATAGTGCTCGCGACTGCGCTCGCGTTCTCTCTCTCTCTCTCTCTCTGTGAGTCGTATTTCCTCAAGACTGAACTCGTGACTCCTCCGCAGAATTAATTCGTTAGGGGAGTTCTTTTGGGCAGGTACATCGTGGTGGGTACCCAAGCCTACGGAAGACACATGTCCACAGATATTGTGGTTCTCAAACATGTCGGTTTCGTCACGATGTTTTCCTTCGCCGTTAAGTAAGTGCAATTTTACACATAACTTGAAAATACAAGTCATTGGTGTAGGGCCGGATTCGTACCAGGGTGCGTCTGGATGATAAACAAACACTGGTACCGATGAGCCACACTCGCTTATCGCTCGCGTTACTTTGCGTTACAAAAGTTGCTACAATTTTTGGACGCTAGTATAGCATCATACGTTATTTATAGTTTTTAAAAAAATGTCCAATGTTCACTTGATTTATTTTGTAATTATGGTTTTTATATATGCAGAAATAGTACCATCGATTGAATCAGCACCAACGTTCATACAAAACCAAAAGGGGTTTTACAATATGCTGATCGGAAAACACAAATTTGGCGTTCACGTTAGAAAAGAGCACAAAACTCGATGGCGATGTGGTAGACACGGTACCGGATGTCGAGCCCACGTCTACACACTCATTGATGATTATACCATTATAATAATAATAATCATTTATTTAAAAAACACATTTCATGAACACAGTACTTAAAATTAGTCATGTCATAACGCAATGATGTTATTAATAATTTACATTTACACAATTTAATTTAGGCTGCAAAGAGTATTTACATTGTGTGCCCTGACTACTGCTGTAGGATTCCCTGTGTTGCAGTAGCCAGGGTTCTTCCGTTGAAACTATCAATCTATTAAAACATAAATGAACATAATCACAGTTGACTTTCAACATCATAATGATACAAAGAAGCGACGAAGACGCAACAAAACTCTGGGCTGCACTTTCTACACAGTTTATTCACATAATATAAAATTTATTCCGATGTAGCAATGAAACCTGAAGCAAAGCACATTTTTTAACCCTTCACGTGCCCCGCGCCTGACTCGAAGAATGCTCGACGTGTCAAGGTTATTTTTGAAAAATCTAAATTTGACAAGGACCTTGACAAAATTGCTTATTTCGATATTGTAACTAGTTTCTTTTAGAAAGAGTTATACACTTTTAGAAAGCTACTGAAACGTCGAATATTTTAATATAATCTTACGTCCGAATAGACTTACTTGATAATAAAAAAATATGAAGATGAAAATCTTGTTTTGATTTTTTTCGCCGGCTCGCCACAAACATATTGTTCTCTCTGTTATAACTTATTTTTACACAATTCACTCACTCAAGATCTATACCTGCACCTTTTAACTACACAATATAACCTTTTGTTTACTCGGAAATGCGATATTTTCACTAAAAAACACAATAAAATTACGATACGACATCAAGATGGCGGCATAGAACATTTTTATAATCAAAAGGCAGTTTTAACAAATACATTTCGTATACAGGGCTACGCGTAGATGAGTATTGGTTAATTCGTTACATTCTTTGTTCAAGATTTATGTAAATAATAGCACAGTATAGTCTCTTCAATTGAAGCTACAAGTTTCAATCGAAACTTGTAGCTTTAAAAATTTTGCATGTATAACTTCAAAGTGAAATAAAGGCTTTTATTATTTATTTTATTATAGTCTATTTATCTAACTATACTTGCAATAAATAAAATATCACAAAATGCAAGAAATATCGAATGTTTATATGATTTATTTTGTAATTATGGTTTTATATTTGCAGAAATAGTACCATCGATTGGATCAGCACCAACGTTCATACAGAACCGAAAGGGGTTTTACAATATCCTGATCGGAAAACACAAATTTGGCGTTCACGTCAGAAATGAGCACAAGACTCGATGGCAATGTAGTAGACACGGTACGGGGTGTCGAGCCCACGTCTACACACTCACTGATGATTATACCATTATTAAAACATATAATGAACATAATCACAGTTGACTTTCAACATCATAATGATACAAAGAAGCGACGAAGACGCAACAAAACTCTGGGCTGCACTTTCTACACAGTTTATTTACAAAATATAAAATTATTTCCGATGTAGCAATGAAACCAGAATCAAAGCACATTTTTCAAAAATTAAGTATACGGTATTTCTTGTGTTTGCAAAATTATTCATTCTAATAAGTACATTAGCGTTTCTCACGTTTTCATGTAAATAATAACATTATTTATTATAGCACACAACGGCATCGTTAATTCACATTTCATAATGTCTAGCTGCTGTATGGGCTGTAAATTAAGATATATAAAACAACCATATAAGTAAATTCCCTAATGCTGTGTGATTCAAATGAACTTATTTCGTTTTATACAACATATTTACAATGGAATGTTAATGTAGTTTACATTGCAACTACCGAACCAAAAGTGTTACAAAAATAAAAAGAATACTAATCTAGCGCTTATCATCGCTATCTTTTTTTCTTTCATCTATTTTTTCGACTAATAAATAACCATAGAACAGCGACACGATTTTACTAATTTGTAAGACTCAAAGGATACACACAGGAGTTTGGAAGGAGATTTGAATGTATTTTTGTCTAGTTTGTGTTTTTACTACATAAGCATGCTCCATCTTAGACTATGATGCTCGATTACCTTCAAGTTAATTGTGGTCAAAACATCCTATTAACCTGCCCAGCGTATGTCAATACGAAAAACAATGTCGTCATAAAAGTATTTACTGTACATAACCATAAATAGCATCAGTTTTTTACGTAACATTTCCAGTATGACCTCAAACAGCTCAACTTAAAATATACGAATACGAAATGATGAAGTTTTACTGACCCAGTCAAATGACTACGGTTACCTTAATATGATACCTGGTACATACCTTATAGCAGTAGAAGTAGTTCTGCCTTAGACGCTTATGCGAATCTTAAGGGTTACCACTTGTCAAATATTTCACCGTATAATACCTAAGAACAGCTACCATACTCCCCTACATATATTATACTAAAGCAATACTTTTTTCAGAAGCGTCAGAAGAAGAGAGCGCTCTCGAGACTTGGCCGATCGTATATAACAAGAACAGGCGAGGTGGTGTGAACCTGGTCTTTGGCAGACACAAGTTCTTCCACCATCGCACTATGGGGCAAAGAACTCGCTGGAGGTGCAATAGATCCTGCGACGGCTGCCGAGCTTTCCTCTACACCGTAGACAACGAAAACAAAATTGTCCACGCTGTTAATAAACATAACCATTAGGAATGTCGATTTGTTAAAACGAACGTTACCTTCTTGCTAACCTCACCTTATAATAACGCTTTGCTATGAAATTCGCTTTGGCTTGTGCGCTTACAATAATGCGACATGTGTTACGAATCAATTAAACGTGTAACAATGATAACATTTGTTATTAAAACTGGATGAAATTGTAAACCACTATTTGTATGATGTGAATAATGGTAGTTTTTATCACTCAAGTAATCAACTTATAGCTTATCACTAGAATTCATGGTCATTTTCCATATATTATTATTAAAATAATTAACTTATTCTAAACATAAGAAATGTTGTTTTTAGTTTTTTTGTCTCCTTATGCATGGTAGTTCGTAGTTCAGAGATTGTTTTGATAACAATTTTTTTTACCCGTTCAATATACTTAATTGATCAATTAATTAAGTAGTAATAACACAATACCTATAACAATTTTGATTCATTGATAGGTAATTACAATCAATGTAATATTTTCGAGCAAATTGTCAAGGAAATCTCGTAAGCCGAGAAACCAGTAAGTAATGTAGTTTTTCTTTCTAAGCTTATCATAAAAAGATGAAAAGAAAGCTTTAAAAATAAGCTTTAAAATGACTTTTCATCTCACTCCACACAATTAAATCAGAACAAAATAGTTTAAATATAAATATCTCAGAGTAAATTGTTAAGGAAATCTCGTAAGCCGAGTAACCAGTAAGATGTAGTTTTTCTTTCTAAACTTATCATAAAAAGATAAAAGCTTTGTAATGTCTTCACATGACACTCCATTCAATTAAATCAAAACAATCTCTCTTATGATAGTTTTAATCTCGACTTACGTGAAAGGTTCACTTTTTTAACCCTTAATTGGTCGCGTGGGGTGTAATGCACCCCAGAGCACTTTTCCAGGCTCACAACTTTTTTAAATTTGAATTTAGTGTGTTGGCCTTATAGGTAGCTTCGTAAACACGTAAAACGTACACGATTCAGTTGCTAGCGACGCTCTGTTGTGGACGGTTGGGCTCGGAGAGCGTGTTTGGGGTGCACGACACCCCAGGTGACTGTGTGACAGGACCAAGAATTTATTTCTGAAGCAGGCCGATTGCAATCAAACAAAAAGTGCCATGTATGTCCAAGAAGTAAGGACAGGAAAACAAAGACTGAATGTTCGAAATGTCAAAAACATGTGTGCAATGACCATATGAATATAGTCTGTCAAAATTGTGACGATAAAAACTAGGTTTAGTAAAAAATATTTTTCATACTTAAAAGAAAGTTAATTATGTTAAAAATACGTTTAAAAGTTGATTAATATGTCAGTTCAAATGTTCTAATTAATAAAAGACTGATTTTGCATGTATTTCGTATTTTATTTAATTTACGAAATCTGGGGTGCCAAACACCCACGCGACCGCTTATGCAACTTTTTAGGCGCGCCCAATTGAGGGTTAAGCATGTTTTATTTTAGTTTTAAGTACTTACTTACTTTGCCGTACCTACTACTTTTTAAGGAATTTACTCTCGTTAAATAAACGCGATGGTTTTACACGATACGACACCCATCTTGAGCGATACAATTTTCGTTGTGAAAAATCCAATCAGAAACATAATCACGAGTTATGATTAGCAGATGTGATTGTCAATATCAATTCAGAATTTTGCCTTCGACCTCGAATGATAAATCCGTGAGTTAAAATTTCTCAGTTTGATGGCCTATCTTCCCACTTGACATTGGCATAATTGTGAAGTCATATCTTCGCAAAAGCCATAAATAAAAAAACCGTGAGTGTTACAAACTTGAATCGTGATTACGAAGGCTTAAAGGTGAAGCACACACCGCGCAAAACAGACATCGCGTTTATTAAACTGAGGCCTAAAACACAACTTAATTTGAAAACAACAATTTAACATAAATAAATATTTGTTTTATTCAATTGTTATAAATTGAAAAATTTTACTGATTCAAAAGGGAATAGGTACTTATTGTATTTCATCCATGTAGTTTCAAATAAAATGTACCTAGGTAGGTATTAATTAGTATAAGGCTTTGCTTTTTGTTATAGTTAAAAAAAATCTTGATATAATTTGATATAAAAAAATCGGTGATGGTAAATGATTAACATTTTTTTATTTGGGTTTGTTAGTATAAGATACTTTATTTTCACTTTTTTATTTTATTTGCTTGCTTAAATAAAGTATTTTTTGTATTTCTTGTTTTATTTTAACATGACTTGAAACATAAAATTAAATAAAATCATCTACTAGTTTATGAATGTAAATCTGGCCTCTTATGTCCTATCAAATTGATATACTAAAGGTCAAGTAAGGTGACGTTATGGTGAGGTGTATGTCTGTGTTCGATCATCATACCTTTTTTATTTGACCCAGGAAAAAAGGTACCACTCGACCCCGGGGTGGGCGGGTGGTTATATTGTGGGAGTCTCCGCCAGAATGGCGGCATATACAATATACAATTACCTTCTTACTTATATTTTTATACCACCCAGAAACTTTGTAAAACTTGAGCAATTGTATAATTTCATTATTTTATATTTTGTGTTTATCTGTTCATTTGAAGTAATTAATTCAACTTAATTTAAACGCAGCGAACAGATTAAATTATAATGTTATGTAAGTTGTTTTTCTTGGTCAGAATTTAGTACATAACGCATCGACTAAAGAATAATAAACACACTAGAATAGAAAAGGTATTTTAGAAGTAAGAATTAGTTTATGATAATAATAATAATAATAATAACCGCAGGGGCGACTTTATGGCGAGTCGTCGGTGAGTGGCGTCACCGCGGACCCCGATTCCCTGGGGGCTAAATGAGACCCCCTGCCTCCCGGCTTGCCTTGATTGGCCGCCCGGGAGTGGAAGACGCAAGAGCTAAGTACCTAAGCTCCAGGGTGGAAGTGTTAAAGGGCATAACGCCGCTAGTACCGCTCAGAGAACGCGCAGCACACCTCTCGACACCCTAAGCCACTCACACCAATGTTGCCCTTCCGGCGTCATCTTAGGCTGCCTTCTGTGAAGGGCCCATTTAGTGAGTGGCAAGTCATCACCCGCTATATTTTTTATGAATGAGGCATAACTGGCGGGTGCCGTTCCTCGTACAATAGACCAGTTTAATTAAGTCAATGAACAACTCAACACAATAGCCTGTAACATTAATACCATGTCTGCAATAGTTACTTTATATACCTAACATCCTCTATCTGTATTTTTTACTTAATTTTAAGTATAATATTGTAAAAGGCCTCTCAGTGTTGGCTCCGGCCCCACTGATGCCTTAAAAATACCGGGCGTAAGGCCCGAGAATCTGTGAAGTATAATAATAAATGATTTATTTGGGTAACATAACTTAGATGGTAATTACATGGATTTGGTTACACGCTTAAATACTAACATGCAAATTAATTTAGTTAAATTAAGATTACAGTATCAGGTAAATATATGGTATTGTGAGTCATTGTGTAGGTACAGTTTTATGGAACTAGTGAATTTTTACCATGTTTATTATTGGAGTTCCCTAGCTCCCGCAGTAGGATTCCCTGAGTTTGCGGCAGCTAGTACTCTTCGTAGGGGCAGTTCGTTTATGACTATATGTATGTATGACGTGTTTATAGCGATGTGTTGATGTGATTGTGTGTTTGTTTGTGTGTTAGCTAGTGTATATATGTGGAAGGATTTGAATACCTACCATCAAACAATAAAGCTGGGGTTACAATCTCTTCACCTAGGAGTATTGGATTGGGATTTATAATTATTTGACAGAATGTCTAAGTGAGCGTGATGAAATATGGAGTTATAAATGAACATATTACGTTAACTATGACACCACACGGAGAAATTCCTCCGTGTCCTTTAAGTTTAACGTAATCATGTGTGCCCTTACAGCTTTTTTGCACGAATGTCTGTTGCAATTAACAATATCAAGAATTTTGTTTAGCCGTTGGTATATAAGCGGGCCAAGAACTCTGAAGCATTTCCTTCCTAGTTCTGTTTTCGATGTTGGTATTTCCCATCGGAGTGTGCGCTTTTGAGTGACGACGAGAGACACAGTTTTGTGAAATCGTAGCGTACAAGCTTCAATGAAAAGTTGCCGTACCCTGAGCTGCTTAGTTTCTGTATACAGGGCGTCAGTTGGGTGTCTGTGGTGTTTGCTGTGTGCAACTTTGAGAATTAATCTTTGAGCACGTTCCACTTTAATGAAGTGAGATATATTTGCACATCCCCATGAAGTGACACAGTAGCTTAGGATGATTGGTACGCAAAGGGCTGTGTATATAATATTTATGACGCTAGTGCTCGCAACGGATCTGAGTCGTTTGAATATAAATATTAGTTTCTTGAGTCTGCCACATCATCTGAATGTGTTTTGTCCATGAGAGAAGCTCATCAATATATATGGCAAGATATTTGATGTCTTGGACTTGTTCTAGTTTTGAGCAATTGCAGTAGCTGTGGATTTGACCAGAGATGCAGCAAGTATGAAGTTGAATGTGAAGAGGACTAGGGGGTGCAGATCTACTTGATACTCTGAAGGCTAGGTATTTAAGATTAAAGATATATATAAAACAACCATATAAGTAAATTCACTATTGCGGTATGATTCAAATGAACTTATTTCGTTTTATACAACATATTTTCTTGTAGTTTACGTCACGACTACCGAAACAAAAGTGTTACGAAATTAAAAAATACAAATCAAGCGCTTATCCTCTCTCTTTTTTTCTTTCATATATTTTTTTTACACAATTTTTTTGGACCCAAAGTATATACATATAGGAGTTTGGAAGGAGATTTGAGTGTAATTTTTGTCTAGTTTGTGTTTTTATTACCTAAGCATACTCTCTCTCTCTCTCTTTGAGTCGTATTTCCTCATGACTGAGGGTCGTGACTCCCCCGCAGAATTAATTCGTTAGGGGAGTTTTCTTGGGCAGATACATCGTGGTGGGCGCCCAGGTCCTTCCACGGAAGACATGTCCTCGGATATTGTGGTCCTCAAACATGTCGGTTTCCTCACGATGTTTTCCTTCACCGCCAAGCGAGTGCAAATCCACACATAACTTGAAAATACAAGTCATTGGTGTAGGGCGGATTCGAACCAGGGTGCGTCTGGATGAAAAGCAGACACTAGAACCGCTGAGCCACACTCGCTTAAGCATACTCTATCTTTGACTATAATGCTCGTTTACCTTCAAGTTAATTGTGGTCAAGAACAATCCTATTTACAATAGATATAAAATGTATACAAACGTCCTACTATGTACCTATGCAATAAACGCACATTTTTAATTTGTAATAATGGAATACCTTAACCAAAAAATGTCTTTGACTACAGATCTCGTGGGATCTAAAGCAGAATTGCTGACTCACCAGAAAGGACATACCAACATATTGATTGGGCCCTACAAGTTTGGATTCCATCGGAGAACGGAAAGCAAAGTTAGATGGAAATGTTCAAAAATAGCAAGGGATGTCGAGCGTTTATATACACCACAAGAGATGACTACGAGTATATTATCCTTAAGATAAATAATAAACACAATCATTAATAGTTAATTTTATAACGTAAAACTAATTTTGGTAGATTATGTAAAAATAGCCAAAATATCCCTGTCTTTATTATGTTCTTTGTTTATAATACAATACGGGGACGAATATTGAGTACTAAGTCATTTAACTTACAACTCATAACTCACATCATGTTTCTATAAATAAATTTTACTGAGTCTTCCATTTAAAAATAAAATTTTATCATGAGGAGGCAGCTATTTATATTTACCTTATTTTACAGCTTTTGTCGGCACAACAGCATGTTTTGAAATGAATAGAGTGGGCAATCAAAACCTCAAGCTTGGGAAGTACAGATTTTGTCGTAAAGCCTCAAGCAGTAATGTAACATCTCGATGGAAATGTGTAAGGAATTCATACGGTTGTTTAGCGAAAGTCGTAACTAGCTTTTATCATAATGAACATATTATTGTAAAAGTTTATAACACACATAATCATTAGTTAAAATATCTACAAAAATTGTGATGTAATGAATGCTACAACGCCCATGATTAAAAATAGCTTTACGTTCAAGCAACCTAAATACTCGTATTTATTTCTACTACGTACACATTATCTTCTAAGTGAAACCGTTTGATTGTGAACAAATGCCATATTCTTGCATTTTGAAAAAAATATGTTGTGTAAATAAGTACACAGATACAATTACATTAGTATTAATTACATACATACGTACCGTCTTTTATTAATATATGTACTTATATCACAAGTATTAGTATTGTAATAAACCGGCATTTTAGTAACATTGTTAGCTCGAAATACTAACAAAAAATTCTTGTATTTTTATTTTGTGTATAAAATTGATTGTGTATGCCAGTATCAAACGTTACACTGTATAAACGCTGAAACTTTGCAGAGGTCATAGAAATAGTCGATGCGCCGGACTCCGATCAGCCGGAAGATCTTGTCACTGTCAACACACAGCCTGAACTGGACAATGGTTTGTTACCTGGAGATGCCGAGATGTGTGAAGAGTTGAGTACACAGAGTGCCAGGTACGAGCTGAGTAACCGAGGTGGTTTGCTGCTCGTGTTGGGTGAGCACAGGTACTACCGCAGTAAGAGGGGTCGCGCTGCCGAACAGATTAACTACGAGAAAGAATGCCGCTGGCGATGTCTCAGAAATGCACTAACCTGCCCAGCGTATGTACACACTAAGAACAATGTCGTTATAGAAATATTTACTGAACATAACCATGAATAAAATCAAATTCACGCTCACGTAACCGATCTTAACCTAATATAATCATTTGTAGCTAACCTTCTCTATTTGTAATATTGTAATACAGAATTGAATTGAAAGATAATTTCACTGCACTGAACTAAATTACTTACGTAGTAGTAATATATTAATGTTTCTCTGCAATAAAGTTACAGTTAGTTGTAAATAAATTATTTTTTCTGGATTAATATAAAATTATAATGCTTAACTTTTGAATTGCTTAAATATTATTATTGAAGAAACGAGTGAGTGCACCTGAGAACGCACTGATGTATACGTTGTATTATCTCACTAAAAAAAACCTGATCTTTATTTTATTTAGTTAATATTTACTAATCATTTAAACATACATATGGCATGTAATTGCAGATTTGAATTTTGCAATTAGAACTTTTTTTATTTACGCTGCATCAGAAAGATGTTTATTTTATACTTACCATTTTAATCACTTTCCGACTTATTACAAGACGCGGTTTAAATATTAGTCCAGGACTCTGAAAATAAAAGTGGGTTCGTGTTGTTTAGACATCCCTTACTTGTACAAGCAATCAAAATGTCAATAAAAAATTGGAACTTTGATTTAACATTGGTACATTTTGACAGTTTGATAATCATGACACTAGACAGACAATTTTCGAACAATTAAAACGGACTTGGTGTAGACTTATATTTAAACCACGTTTTGTAATAAGGCCCTAAGAGATTCAAATATAATACAAAGATCTTAAACTTAGCTCTTCATATTAATAAATAGTATTTAAGTGGCACGAACCATATTATAGAATAAATGCTATTGGAACTGATTTTATGAAAGGTGTTAAATTTATTCATATACTAATGAAGCTTTAATTAACCCAAACTGCGAATTCCTTACAAAGATTTAAGTGTATCTAGTCTTGTCTTTTAAAAATAATTGTTAATATTATAGCCACTACCAACAGTATACTGTAACTACGCTCAATCCTTTCAGAGGTAAAAGTGAAGATTGAAATAGTCGAAGAGCCGGAATCCAACCAACCTGAAGATCTGGGCACTAACACTCAGACTAAAATGGACAATGGTTTGTTGCCCGGAGATGCCAAAACGTCTAAGGAGTTGAGTACAGAGAATGCCAGATTTGAGTACAGCAAACGAGGAAATTTGCTCCTCGTGTTGGGTGAGCACAGATACCACATGTGTCAGGGAAGTCGCAATGGCGAAAAACGTTGCCGCTGGCGATGCCTTAAAAATCAATTAACCTGCCCAGCGTATGTGCATACGAATGACAAGGTCGTCATAGAAGTGTTTACTGAACATAACCATAAGTAACATCAGTTTTTTACGTTACATTTCCAGTATGACCTTAAATAGCTCAACTTTCACTATTCGTAATATGATGACGCTGAATAGAATTAAAATATACAAAATGAGATAAGATATTGAATTAGTCGTTTTGCGGAAATCCATTGTAAATGAAACTCTGGGGAAATATGTATGCAGTGTTTTTCCGTTGCGACTGCTCCTTTACCGGCTACAAACAACAAACTTGGTGGTTTTCGGGTGTGTTCTTCCATATACCACCGCCACACCTCTCCTCCTAACGAAAGTAGCCTTCGTGGCTCTTAAGATCTTACTAACACCACACCTTGTGACCTCAAGTTTTGTTGATTATCTTCGGCAAACTTTTGTCGTCGACACGTGTTTCGCCTTTCCACGAGGCATCCTCAGGACGTGTTGACTCTACGAACGTTGGTCCTACACTTTCGGGTAAAGGCCACTATGGTTAGAAGGACAGGTGTAGCCATGGTATTTGAAGGATACATAAAACACACCAAGTTTGTTGTTCGTAGCTGGATCACAGCAGTAAAAACACTACATATATCTCCAGAGTTTCAAATACAAAAGTAAATTAAACAGTTACCAAGCTTATCAACCGTGACTTTGTTTATTTTTCCATTGTTATTTAAATATTTAAGTATTTAATATTAAACTATCGTAAGACATTTTTGTGTGTTGTTTGTTGTGTCTGCGCTCAGCCGCGGTCCCAGAACAAACGTTCTGACGAAGGGTGTCATTACATCTGAGACGGTATCAGAACGCACTTTCTGACGCCGGGTGTCATCACATCTGAGACGGTCGCAGAACGCACGTTCTGACGACGGGTGTCATTACATTTGAGACGGTCTCAGAACGCACTTTCTGACGACGGGTGTCATCACATCTGAGACGGTTCCAGAACGCACGTTCTGACGACGGGTGTCATCTCATTTGAGACGGTCCCAGAACGCACGTTCTGACGACGGGTGTCATTACATGTGAGACGGTCCTAGAACGCACGTTTTGACGACGGGTGTCATCACGTCTGAAACGCGGAAACGTCATACGCGAAATTAAACGAGGGTAGAAACCGTTTTCATTTTTATTTTAAGTATATAACTTTTATGCATGCCGTGTGTATTTGATGTATTAACCAAAAGAACCTCATATTTCTTTTATTTTTTATATTTGCTGATTTTAATTAAAAAAAAGTTGATTTAATGCGGTTTTTTTATTTAAACGCATTACATAGATATTGCATGTTTCTAGGCTTTCCATTACTGTCTTAAAGAGATTAGAATTTAACGCAAAATCAGATTGACATATTAAATTTATTTCGCATTATCTTAATTATAAATGCTACTATATGATCAAATGGTCAAATATTTGACCATTTGATCATATATCATATATATATGATTATTTCAAGATTTTTAAACTATACAGTTTAAAAATCTTGAAACCTTAAGAACAGCAACCATACTCTCCTACATATACTAAAGCAACATCTTTTTCAGAAGCGTCAGAAGAAGAGAGCGCTCTCGAGACTTGGCCGGTCGTATTTAACAAGAACAAGCGAGGTGGTGTGAACCTGGTTTTTGGCAGACACAAGTTCTGCCATCATCGCACTATGGGGCAAAGAACTCGCTGGAGGTGCACTAGATCCTGCTACGGTTGCCGAGCTTTCCTCTACACCGTAGACAACGAAAACAAAATTGTCCACGCTGTTAATAAACATAACCATTAGGAATGTCGATTTGTAAAAACGAGCGTTACCTTCTTGCTAACCTCACCTTATGATAACGTTTTGCTATGAAATTCGCTTTGGCTTGTGCGCTTACACTAATGTGACATGTGTTACGAATCAATTAAACGTGTTACATTGATAACATTTGTAATTAAAACTGGATGAAATTGTAAACCACTATTTGTATGATATGAATAATGGTAGTTGTATCACTCAAGTAATCAACTTATAACTTATCACTAGAATTCATAGTCATTTTCCATATATTATTATTTACATAATTACCTTATTCTAAACATAAGAAATGTTGTTCTTAGTTTTTTTTTGTCTCCTTATGCATGTTAGTTTGTAGTTCAGAGATTGTTTTGATACCTAATTTTTTTTTACTAGTTCAATATACTGAATTGATCAATTAATTAAGTAGTAATAACACAATATATCAATTTTGATTATTTGATAGGTCTTTACAATCAATGTATTATTTTCGAGCAAATTGTCAAGGAAATCTCGTAAGCCGAGTAACCAGTCATGTAGTTTTTCTTTATAAACTTATCATATAAAAATAAAAGATTTGTAATCATCCATTCAATTAAATCAAAACAATTTCTTACGTGAAAGTTTCACTTTTTTAAGCATGTTTTATTTTAGTTTTAAGTACTTACTGTGGCGTACCTACTACTTTTTTATGGAATTTACTCTCGTTAAATAAACGCGATGGTTTTACACGATATTACACCCATCTTGAGCGATACAATTTTCGTTGTGAAAAATCCAATCAGAAACAAAATCACGGGTTATGATTAGCAGATGTGATTGTCAATATCAATGCAGAATTTCGCCTTAGATCTTGAATGATAAGTCCGTGAGTGTTACAAACTTGAATCGTAATTATGAAGACTTAAAGGTGAAGCACACACCGCGCAAAACAGATATCGCGTTTATTAAACTGAGGCCTAAAACACAACTTAATTAGAAAACAACAATTTAACATAAATAAATATTTGTTTTATTCAATTGTTATAAATTGAAAAATTTAACTGATTCAAAAGGGAATAGGTACTTATTATATTCCATCCATGTAGTTTCAAGTATAAAATGTACCTAGGTAGGTATTAATTTGTATAAGGCTTTGCTTTTTTTTAGTTAAAAAAAAAATTGATAAAAATATCGGTGATGGTAAATGATTAACATTTTTATTTGGGTTTGTTAGAATAAGATACTTTAATTTCACTTCATTTTCATTTTGCTTGCTTAAATAAAGTATTTTTTGAAATTCTTGTTTTATTTTATATACTTGAGAATATTCAGAATGGATTAATTATTGTAATATCCTTGTATCTGGTAACAAGTGTTTTAGTACCGTGGTGTCTCGGCCGTCCTTTGGTCTGGGACGTCACGTGTGTAGGTAGACACCTTAGCGCCATCTCACGTCAGTGCCACCGCTCGTAGCGTCGGGGCTGCAGCACTACAGGCTCAACTCGGGAAACAACGAAAATACTCGCAGATTAGCGCAAATTATGATTTTATTTGCGCTATCTGTTGAGACGTTGGGCCCGTGGTCTCCGGACACAAAATTATTTGTGAAACAGGTTAGCAAGCGTTTGGTCCTTGCCACAGGAGATCTCAGGGCTGGCAGCTATTTTTCTCAACGTTTGAGTCTATGCATTCAAAGAGGAAATACTGCCAGCATCCTGGGTTCCCTGCCGCACAGCGACAACTTGGACGGTGTGCTGAACTTTTTGTAAATATCTGTTTTGTATAAGTTTTCTGTATTTTTAAGTCATTTTTGTATATACTAGACTAGTGTATAGATTCAACGAATTTATTATTAAAATTATTTTATTTTTAACATGAAATTTGAAACATTAAATTAAAATAAAATAATCTACTGTTTATAAATTGTAAAGTCAGCCTCTTATGTCCCATCAAATTGATATACTATTATATAGGTATATATTATTGATATACAAAGGTCTAGTAAGGTGACGTTGTGGTGAGGTATATCTCTGTGTTCGATTATCATATCTTTTTTATTTAACCCAGGATAACCTTAAAAAGGTACCACTCGACCTTGGGGTGGGCGAGTGGTTATGTGGGAGTCTCCGCAAGAAGGGCGGCATATACAATATACAATTACCTTCTTACTTATATTTTTATACCACCCACAACTTTGTAAAACTTGAGCAATTGTATAATTTCATTATTTTATATTTTGTGTTTATCTGTTCATTAGAAGTAATTAATTCAACTTAATTTAAACGCAGCGAACAGATTAAATTATAATGTTACTATGTAAGTTGTTTTTCTTGGTCTAAATTTAGTACATAACGCATCGACTAAAGAATAATAAACACACTAGAATAGAAAAGGTATTTTAGAAGTAAAAATTAGTTTATGATAAATGCAATACAGACTTGGTTCTAAAACTTTTCTTTGTTTACAGCTAAAAAAGTGCTGGAGGCAGTCTATTCGTCGACTCACGGTCGACGATCAATATTATTCAACGGCCGAAAGTTTTACAAGCAGAAACAGTCTGCAGGGAAAATAAGATGGCGGTGCGCAAAATATAAGAGCCATGGATGTCTCGCGTACTTGTATACGAAGGATGACAACATTGTTCTCATTGTGGACCACCATTCCTGTCACCACGAGACCGCTAAAAAACAAGTTGATGCATCTATGATGAGGATTCTGAGCAGATATTACGAATGACGCGGCATCTTTAATTATAATTATACTCCATCTCTTGCAGAAGTCGATATGACTGCTTTAGTTTTTAATTTTTATTATCTTTTATCTGGTAGGTATATTAAGCTACACGTATTAATTTGTAAGGTTCATTGTGTTTAGATTTGATTTTTTATTTAGTTTAAGCATTAACTGGATCCGAAACTTGTTGTTGCTATTTTTAAAGCTGTTTATTATTGATTGAAAAAGCAGACATTTTTTTTCATTATTTTATTGTATAATTTTACCATACCGAGGAATTTTATAAATGAAATTTAAACTGGCCGTGATTCCAACCAATCGTATCTAAATCTTAAATTGCAAGTTACAGTCTTACTTATTCTTTACAACAACGAGGCTTGTTATCATCTGCTTCCATTCATAGCATAAAATATAGCTTTCTAATGGTGTAATGTTCAATCAACATTACTTAATCCGACTTTTTAATAAAATAATCAATTTAAAAAAAATGTCACTTCATCAGACCACTTACACTATATTTTATAATATCTTTTATGAATAAGTATTTTTTTTACAAAAGTATTAATGTTTAATTTACTCAATTAAATAAACTAACAAGTAAAACTGTAATCCATAAACATATTATAACTAGTAATTTTAATTAAGTTTTATTTACTTAGGTACTAAAATGATGTAACGTTATTGTCATGTAACAATAAGTTAATTTTAGAATTTAAACCCCAATTAAGGATTTGTTTCACACTGTTTGTCCCAATTTGCAATTTAGTATTAATTATGTTGTTAAGGTTTATATATTGTACGTGGTACAGCTCCGACTTATATTGTTTATGATTATGAGGTTAGTTAATGAACTAAAATGTAACTAATATGTACGTCTAAACCAGACTACTATGTACATATTTATATTTACAGTAAATAAATATATTACTAACTAATTCATTGCATTATTCATTCAAAATAGAGAGCGAGGCTCTAGTGTGACTTCGTATCTTTCGACATACTTATAAATAGCTTATGTGTTAAATTTAATGATAGTGGGAAGTGTAAGTTTGGATGAAAATATCTGCGAGCGAATGCATGCTAACCTGCTTTTTACATTTATCTATATAGGTTTCAGTTTTATTTACTAGTGAATGCCCGTGGCTCCGCTCGCATTATTTCAGGATAAAAAGTAATGCATATAACACTCCTTCAACCTCATACTACCTACACACCAAAAATTGTGACTATCTGTTTAGCCGTTTTTTTTGTGATGAGCGTTTAAATAAACTGATTAACAGACAAAATTTCTAGAAATTGTTGGGACGTGCGAACATCTCTTTTCTCGAATCTCTAATCCCCTCGAGCTATAATTTGTCGGTCTTGAAGTCAAGAGTAAACCGGTTTCCTCTAGGCAAGCGCGCTAGATCGTAGATTATAACGTTTGCTTAACATCAGGCAAGTTGTAGTCAAGCGTAAGCCTATATTTTGTATAAAAAAACATGTTTTCTTATCAATTAAAAGAATCTCCAAACAACTATTTTTTAAATATCTCATGTTCAGACTTTCGAATCTCTTCTGTTTTATTATATAATATGTATAGGATTTTTTTGTTGAAAAGTACAAAGACTCGCGTAAACTTAGTTATGCAAAAAATGCCCCAGCTATCTAAGAGGGGTAAATAAACCATTTCAGGCTATTCATCAATATCATAAGTGTAGGTTTATCTTTATTTTTTTGGTTTTACTCGTAGTTTAATTGTTGAACTTTTAATGATTTTGTTTTCTGAATAAAATTTTAACTGTACAAGGTCTGTTCCACCACTACTCTTAAACACATTTCTGCAAAAAGAGTCGTTGTGCAAGTGGGCGACGGAGATAAATTAGTTACTAAATACATTATCCAACTTTGTCTATGTTTAGTTGTAGAATTCACATTCGGCTCGAGCGGCAAGCGATTCCTCGTGCATGCTGGCTACAGATACAGCTTGCAAGGTGCTATGGAATCCATCAAGCAAAGGTGGGCTTGTACCTCGAGGGGGATCAAGAAATGCAACGCAGCGGTACATGTACTCGATAAAACAATTGTGAAATTTGTCAATTATCATAACCACGACCCGCCAATGTAAAATTTATTTTGCAACACGAATACTGTACCATTAAAATCTATCATGGACTTTAGGGCGGCTTGATTAACTTTCAACACCAGCGTTGGCCACTCTCATTCGACAAGAAGAAGCAGAAAATCTATTGTTTCTAAAATTAAATAGAAGATAAACTGTGATGAATTGCTAGTATTTCTTTTTTTCACGGAAGCGGCTTTGTAAGGTCTTTCCATTACTGGCAACGCTATGGTCTAATACGATATGTTTAGTTGTAAATAAATGTATTATAAAAATTATAAATTCTTTTTATACTATTATTATCATGAGTGACCTACTAATATCAAACAAATGATTAGTTATTTATGTATATAATATATTTCGTCCTCCTGTATAATCAATAACCAATATTATTAAATAATATAACAGTAGTTGTTTTGAATAAAGATTATACTGACATAACAAGGCCGTACAGACTTTATAAAATAATTCGATATACACTTTTTTAACTGTAGGCATAGGTGTAGGTTATATAATTTATATATTTCAAGATCACAATTCAGTTGTTTCGTTTATTTTTCGCAATATTCTAAATAAAAACAACTGTTCCTCTTATTCAATTCAATTCATTTATTCATAAGTACAATATGGGTAAGTCAAATGATGTTAAAGTATAACAGTATGGGCTCCATACATATTGTAGCCTCACGGCATGCAAATGCATATCTATTTTTATCCTCTTATTACAATATATATTTATTAATATATATTTTGATAGCAAGTATTAAGAATTGTTTTATTTTTCTCAGGTCCTGTATTTGTGGTGTCCAAATGCAACAAACGCATGATGCTGCTCTGTGGCTACAAATACTGCATTCAAAGGAACAAGGACAAGATTCGTTGGGCTTGTACGTCCCAGAGACACCGGAGCTGTTACGCGGCGATACATACGATTGATGACGTCATTTGTAAATTTGTAAACGTTCACAATCATGATCCTCCTTGCCTTTGTAACTATCTCAAATCCGCTTGTGTGGTTCACATGTTTTAGCCTTTTCAATGCCAGAGGCAGATATACATGGCCAGCCTTTGCGGGCTCCATGCGGCGGCCACGTTCAAAAGTTGGCATAAAACTAATACTCGTGGTGTACAGGGTACGGTAGGGTGTATCAAACAAATGATTATTATGATTATGGTAGGGTGTTTGAGACGGGGCGTTCATAACATGAAATAGAACAAAGCGTAGCTCTGAGGACGGAACACTATGTTTAGCCCTTTTAAAGGTGACCTATGGAACAAGATAATTTCATTTACATTATTTTAAGCCAGATAAAACGATATATTGCAGTTCCTCTTATTTAGTACCTGCGACAGTTCTTAAAATGTGTCAATGCCTTGCAATTACGCATGTCTCGAAACCAGAGCTCGCCACGTTTTTATGGGATTCCATTTACTTTATCTATTTATATATTAACACGTTATAATCTAATATAAGTTTATGTATAAAACCTAAATAAAAACTGCTCTCACTACACTCATAAATTGACAATTACATATTATTATTACTAAATATAAATATGATAGTATTAAAAAGACATACAATTTTAAATCTACGAGATTTTATTCCAATAATGGAGAAATAATTATGCAATAAATATCATACACATTTGTACTAGTTAAGTTTTTTACTGTTTTATTTATACTAATTACAATGTTTAGACATATTGTTAAGACATATCATATGCCCTTAGAGCGGTTTGAAAACACTCGACACTAGAGTTGGTCACTCTCGTACGAAGAATAAGAAGAAGATAGTGGTAATAATGTAACAAGTGGGTTTCAGAAACGACATATTTGAATTAAAACTTGCTCTTAATCTCACCAAAACTCATTTCATCCAGTTTAGCCTGTCAGGCAGGTCATTGAGACCGCTGACGGTGCTGGTGGATGGAGTGAGTATTGAGGAGCGGAAGGAGACAACATTCTTAGGGTTCCAAATAGACCGCGGTTTAAAATGGGATGTCCACATAGGCGGTTTGTGTGCGAAGCTCGGGAGTGCTTGCTTCGCGCTGAGCAGGGTGGCGAGAGTGGTGCCGCGTGAGGTGGCGCGCTCGTGTTACTTCGCGACGGTTCACTCATTGCTACAGTACGGTACTGAGCTTTGGGGCCGAGCCGCGGACTGGAAGCGTGCCTTCATCTTCCAGAAGAGGGCAGTCAGATGCGTAGCTCGTGTTGTCTGGGATACTCCGGCTCGCTCACATTTCCAAGAGCTTGGTGTGATGACACTGCCGGCCATCTTGATCTACCAGGTGGCCGTGTACACGCGCGTGCACCTGGCCGAGTACACCGAGCTTGCCTCGAAGCACGACTACTGCACCCGCCACGGACTCAAGCTCGCCAACGTGGCACGTAGCCTGCAGAAGTCGGCCAAGTTAACGCACGTCATGGGACCGACAGTATATAACAAGCTACCCAGCGAAATTACTGCGGCTATAAGCTTGCAGAGTTTCAAGTTTAAATTGAAAAAGTGGCTTGTTGACCAAGCTTTCTATAATTTTGAAGAATTCATTCCCGTTTTTCGGTGATCTTAATCCTGACATTGTTATTGATGTTATTGCTAGTATTGTTATTGCAGAATTATTATAGAAATAATAATTATTGTTTTAAGTACATACCTATTAATTGTATTATTGATTGTTTTATTAATCTGATTATTGACATTATATTTTGTTCAATTTTATAAGATGAAATTATACGTATGATACTTTTAAGTAAGTACTCGTAGTTTTAAAGATGTGACCTGTAATACCTATTATTATTAATAAATTGAACTTGAACTTGAACTTAAAAATGATAGCTTATTAAGTAAACGTGTCCGTATTTTTGTTGTATTAACTATATTTAATGTTATATTTAAGGTAATTTAGATTTGAATAAATGTTTTGACATTGCTAGTCTATAGTCCTTTTAGGCTTAAGTTAGTTTTAATATATGCGTTAGTTACTAGTTACTGTTTTAAGAGAACTATTCAGTCGACTTAAGAACCCTTTCTTTTTTTTTAAGTTGGTTTATCATTTTCACAGACACAGATGATGCGGAATATACAACACCTATGACTAGTGGAAAAATTAAAATTAAAAATAAGGATTCAATCAATCGTAGTGCTGCTTATTTACGTATGAGGAAATCAGCGAATGCAAGGAAAAGAAGGTACTTGGAGAACATGACACAAGCGCAAAAGGAAATAAAACGAGCCAAGGACAGGGAGTATTATAGGAGGAAAAAAGAAGACAATAGAGTGAAATATATAACAGATTTGTCAGAAAGTAAAAAACAGGCAAGGAGAGAAAAGTGGAAAGAAAACTCACGCAGATATTATCAAAGAATAAAACAAAAAAGAAAGATGAAATAGTTTGAGTACTGAGATAGTTCTCATCATATATCAATATTGTGCTTGTAACATCTTTCCAATTAATTTTTGTCAAGTATTATAATAAACTTATTGGTTTCTTTTTATTACACCTATCAATTAATAAACAACTTTTGATAACCTACAAAATTGTTGATACTATTTTATGAGTTATTTTGTCAAGTTCTAAACCCACACCATAGTTTTTTATCTTAAACTTTTATAGGAAAACGAGCGAAAATAATCACAACCGGCAGGATTCGAACCTACGTATTTCTGATCACCGTCAGAACGCCTTAACCAACTAGGCTACGGTCTACTAATTGCCAGGCTCGAAAATCCACACTCATTTCCAAACACTTCCGACTAAGCGGCTGATGCTTTCAGAATATGTGTAACAAATCCTGCCGGTCGCGTTTTTTTCGTTCATTTTCCAATAAAAGTTTAAGATACTACATGAAGTGAAAAAAGTCTTTTATATTATTATAATACCTAAAAATGAACACATGTCCCATCTTACCAGATTACAAACAATCATCATAAATACTTTAAGAAATACAGAAACTTTTAGTTAAAATTCTTTAATTCCTAAACGTGTGTTGTGGACGCCTGCGGCTTCGCTCTCATTATTTTGTAATAAAAACTAGCCTTCATACTATCTGTACAGGTTTTTGCGTTATGAGTGTTTAAATATTAGACAAACAGGTAAACAGTTAAAAATATAAAAATATACTCAAACATTTCTTTATTATCTTCTATGTTCAGATTGTTGGCCTCTTCAGCTTTTTGTGTATAGATATAGACAGATATTGTTTGGATTAAACATTTATAAATAGAAAGAGAAGGTCATACTCGTATACATTATGCATGCACATACTCGTACGTATTGCAAGAAGATCTTATGTCATAACATAATAAAAGTTTCTAGCAAACCTCCATGTAGTCAGCAACCGGCGAGAAATCAATATCGAACCGGTTATCCATGCGTTTTAAACTAGCAGGGGATGTGCCTATTTACTCATTTATACATGTATACCCCGCTTAGTACCATCAAATATTCATGTTTTTATTTCATAAATTCATTATATATATGCATTTTTTAGAGCCAGTATTCCAGCAAATTTGTGGCAAAAAGCGGCTTGTTGTGGCTGGGTTCAAATACTCGGTGCACAAAACATACGGGCCGCATAGAACTAGGTGGCGCTGCACTCTACAGGCGCGGCGTAAATGTAAAGCTGCAGTATTTACTGAACATAACGACGTGGAGCGCGTCGTCTGTGGCCACAACCATCCTCCACAAGTTGGCATGAAACGCACGCGCAGGAAAATACTTCGCGATTAAAAATTGTAATTAAATTCAAAATTTCATTAATTGGACAACAATGGATCCATTTTGTTAGTGGCACACAAGTGAAATAAGAAAGTGATTAATAATTCATAATTCACTTATTCTTTTACGAACATGGGTATGTACAAAGATCTTAAATAAGTAAATATGTTTAACAGGTGCTCCATATTCTGCCTCATTGTACATAGTTTAATTATTGTCATTCAAATAGAGATATTTTGAAATTGAAAACATTCTGCCTACAACACTTGCAAAGATTAGTTACAGACGATTATCATATTAATCAAAACATACTGCTATAGGATAACTTAATAACGAAGAGGTTTTAGACAAATATAATATTTATTCAGTATATAATGCCCTGCCAAGGACGGGAATGTGCGAAAAAATGTCATAAGGAGCAAGGACATTGAAGATGGTGGTCACGACCCTCAGACATGGGGAATACGGTCAAGGGCAAACTTGGTTTAGTAAAAAAAACGATTGGGAGGAGGAGGATATTTTAATACTTTTAATAAAAACAGATATGCACTTGACCACATTTATTTTATGAAAAGCTTGATGTTCAGCTACTATATTTTTTGGGTTTTTATTATATCACTGAGAATCAATTGCTAGCAAAATAATATATGAAGCTGAACCTAAATAAAATGGGCGTTAATTAAGTTCAGTTGTATCACAAAAATTATGTTTTAAATAAATAAAGATACACAAAATAAACGTATATATATATCTTTGTTTTTCTTTACATTCTAACTAAAGGATAGACTGAGAAAGTACTGTATTAAGATACATACATACATACATACATACATACATACATACAAGTACATACTTATATCTAGTCTCAGTAGAACATTATTTATATTTTATTATACACATTTCACAGTAAATATCCAGCACTCGATATTATTGAAAAAAAAGAGATAATGTCGGGCTTGCCTATATACATTACTACGTATGTATATTACAAATATTTATGCTTGTATTACATTTTCTAGAGCTAGTATTCGAAACATCAGTTGGTGGCAAAATGAGACTCGTTGTGGCTGGTTTCAAATACTCGGTACATAAATGCAATGGTTTGCATAGAACTAGATGGCGCTGCACCCTTCACTCGCGGCGGAGATGTCATGCTGCAGTATTTACTGAATATAATAAAGTGGTCCGGGTTGTTAATGGACATAACCACCCACAGGTTGGCATGACTCGATCGAGAAAGAAAAAATACTTTGCGGATAAAGACCGAGAAGATAATATAGAGTGATATCTGTTTTTTTTTCAATAGTGACATGGTAAATGTATACATACGTATTGTACCTAAAAATTAAATTTATATGTAATTTCAATGCTTAATACAAGAAAATACAATAGAGGGCATGATCGTTCGTCCGGCATCTTACTTGGCACAACGCTCCTCCATCGCTATTCAGCGTGGAAACGCTGCCAGTGTACTGGGGACATTTAGTTCCGCGGGCGGGAACTGATGTTTTGTTCGTTGTCTGTTCGTTGGTATATTTTATTTTAATTTTAATGTGACTTAAATGTTAATGATGTTTGACATGTAAATATTATGAATATGACTTTTACCCATTAAAAAAAAGATGAAACAAATTAATAAAATAATTCAAGAATAAATTAATATTATGAAGTTATTTTGTCAAGTGCTAAACCCGCACTATGGTTGTTTAATTAATTATCTTTTTGCTCATTTTTCTTGTCATAGCCGATAGTTATACTCGTATTTGTACTTGTTTGAGGTCCAGCCAAACGGGCACGGTTTCTCGATGTGTTTTTCAACTTTTATAGATCTGTTACTCTGGTGGGTTAAATATAATTACGTGTTTATAATGTTTTTTTATGTATATGCATTCTGTAATTTTAGTCTGTATTCAGTTTATTAAAGGTATTCTATAATTAACCCAATTGATTTATTTTCAGGACTTGAATACATAACATCCAGAGAAGGCAAGACGATGCTATCATGGTGTGGTTATACATACAGCAAGCACAGTGCAAGGGGCAGCAAGATCAGGTGGATGTGCTCCAAAACGCGCAGCCAGAAGTGTAGAGCATTCGTTTCCACATTCGAAGGAGAAATCATGAAAGTTGGCCCCGATCATACACACTAAACTTCAATAAAACTTGTGTTTGGTATTGAACAAATTTGGGTTACTCATGTTTAATATAAAGATTATATCTCATGCCACGGCTTTCATTTCGAACTAATGGTGACCCGTGGTCGGACATTGTAGTAAAGTAATAAAGAACATCTTCTCACTTAAGTACATATAAAGGTAAATATTGGTACACATATGTTTGGTTCTACATAATGCTTGATGGCTTAAAAATGTTCAATTAGTTAAAAAAAATCACAAAGAAACTTATAAAAAGTATTACTAACCCATTTGATTTATTTCCAGGGTTTGAATTCATAACATCCAGACAAGGCAGGACGATGCTATCGTGGTGCGGTTATACATACACCAAGCAATGTACAACTGGCAGCAAGATCAGGTAGAGGTGCTCCAAAGCAAGCAGCCAGATGTGTAAAGCATTCGTTACCACATTCAAAGGAGAAATCATTAAAGTTGGCTCAAACCATACTCACTAAACTTAAAAACAAAAAAACCTGTACAACGTTTGTAAATTTCGTAGTTCAAATTTTATCTTATATCTCATGCCACGGTTTTATTTTAAAACTCCGGGTAATCCGCGGTCGGACATTGTAATAAAGTAGTATAGAAAATTATCACACTAAATTATAAAGGCGAATGTCATGTCGCAGTAATTTAACGCTACGAATTCACGGAGCGGTTTTTTGCCGCGCCCGCCGTGGCGGCGGCACCGCGTTTAATTTTCAAAACTCACGAAGCCGGAGTTTTGTGCGGTGCCGCTGCCACCGCCGCAGCGATTATCGCCCGGAAACCTGCGGACTTGGATCGCAGAGCGCGCGGGTGGAAACCGCCGCGGCAGTGGTGCCGCGAACAATCACTACCGCCGCGGGTGGAAACCGCGTCGTGAAATGTGCTTGAGCTAACATACATATCTGAATTCTACAAAGGCTGCGGTGCCGTTACCGCGGCAGGCGAGGGAAAAAACCGCTCCTTGAGTCCTTAGCGTTAGAGCTGAATGGTTTGTTTCGCGACGACGCGACGGCAGGAGACCCGACGAGATGACACTTATTCCCTGCAAGACAGGGCGGCCGCTGGTGTGGGATGCAAGTAGGTTAGGTTGTATATAATAACGTGTTTAAAATGTTTTTTTATATATATATGCCGGCTGTATTTTATTGTGTATTAAATTTAAGAAAGGTATTACTTAACTAACCCAATTGATTTATTTTCAGGACTTGAATACATAACATCCAGACAAGGCAAGACGATGCTATCGTGGTGCGGTTATACATACACCAAGCACAGAGCAACGGGCAGCAAGATCAGGTGGTTGTGCTCCAAAACATGCAGCCAGAAGTGTAATGCATTCGTTACCACATTCGAAGGAGAAATCATCAAAGTTGGCTCTGACCACACTCACTAGAATCTATTAAAACGTTTTACCCTGCCCTAAGAACGTTTGTACGTTTCGCGGCGCTGCTGTCGGTTTTTGCCTGCATTTTCATCACAATCGCAAAACCGATTCAACACGTTCGCTTTGTTATGAAAATACGGAGCTTACAACCACGATAGTATAAAAAGACGCGTTTTACGATTTTAATTTCAATTCAAGGCGAAACCGTGGTCCAACCTCATCGTGTAAAATAAAATAGAATAGAACATCATTACACAAAGCCTAAAAGGGTAAAATATATTGTGATTACACATTGTAAGCCTTCATAAATAAATCAAAGAGAAGAGAAGAAGAAATTTATATCATCTGGAAGCAACTACTTAGTAACTAACTAAAAATAATTTATATAACTGAGAATTGGTTAGTTTTCTTTAATGATAACATTTCTCGCATCCCACTTTAAGACTTGAAAGTTCTCAAAGAGTACCTAACTATTAATCAACATTAAAATTTATAAAAGGTATTAATCCACTAAATCTATTTCTAGGGCCGGTGTATGTTCCATCCAGACTAGGCGGGATAATGCTATCGTGGTGCAACTATACATACAGCAAGCACAGTGAAACAGGCGCCAAGATCAGGTGGATGTGCTCTAAAAAAACTATCCAGAAGTGTAAAGCATTCGTTATCACAATTAATGGAATAATCGTAAAAGTTGGCTCTGACCACACTCACTAACATGCAATAAGCCTTGTCTTTCCCGTATTTAAGTGGGTATGGTGCGTTAGCGAGGCGTCACTGTCGTTTTTATACAAAGTGAATATTATGTTTTTGGAAAATTTAGCTTGATATCTAGTTAAAAATAGTGAAATACGACGGTAAACGCACGACACTGTCTCTGTATTACGTATTAAACATAAAGGCATCACAAAGAACTGTATTATTTCCAAATTGTAAACGAAACATTTTTCATTCATTTGATTACAAATTTTGATCCATAGTGAATCTATATATATCAAACTCAAAGGTGACTGATTGACTGACTGATATAGTGATCTATCAACGCACAGCCCAAACCCCTAGGGGGATAAAATAGGGGATGAAAGTTTGTATGAAACTCTGTCAATTTTAAACCGCTCGGGCTGAGACTTTGCATGCATTAAGCTACTATGACGTAGGCGCTCGCTATGAAAAGATTTTGATAAATTCCGCCCCTAAAGGAGATAAAATGAAAGATAAAAGTTTGTACAAATCTTCTCAGATTTTCCCATTTTTGTCTAGCCGAAGGGAAAAATTGCTCTTACAACAGAACTATTTGCATGCGCATCGCAATATAGTGGAAGCCATTATATTAAATGGGTGTGCGAAAGGGGAAACTGTATTTATACCACGATTTTTTTTATGTTGCTTGCTCACGAGTAAGTTTATCCAATAGCTTGATAATTTTTAGCGCCTACTGCCAGATTAGTTAAAAATATTGTGCACAATGAAGTTTATAGGCCCTAATTTTTGACACACGCTAAACAAAAGTATTTGCGACATTTGTTTACTAACTAAACATACCTAATTAATAAGAATACTTCTTAACGCGAGCGAAGCCACGGGCAAACGCTTGTCAATAAATAAAAAGAAAACATGTTATTTATACCTGTTGGTTATTGGTTAATATCTCAGTGAACTATCTCCTCAGTGAAATATCACTTGTAATCAACTTTCTACTAAAACAATTTCAAAAGCTACGACACAGATCTGGTCTTAGAACTAACATGCATTATAATATACTTAAAAAACTTAGGGCGAATTGTATATTCCAAAATAATGAACTAGAGAGTGAACTAGCTCCCACAGTAGGATTCCCTATATAAATAAAATATAATAATCGTGCTTCTTTTGTTTACATTTAATTAATACTGTTTCCAGGGCCTGTATACGTTAGATCAAGGAAAGGTTATACAATGTTGTCATGGTGCGGTTATAGACACGCAAGCATAGCACAATGGCGGCGAGCCGAATCAGGTGGTTGTGTGCCAAATCAAGAAGCCAGAAGTGTAACGCATTCGCCATTTACATTTACCACCTATAAAGGAGAAGTAGTTAAAGTTGAACCTTACTTGTAGATACAGTTAATTGTGGACATCGTTAAATTAAAACTACCGTGTATCTTACGTACTTTATTTTTATACCCTCATTTACAATATGTTTTATGACTGTTAGTTTCGTTTTGAAATCTATTTTTCGCGCAGACCATCGCGTATACGTTTAATACGACAAGCAGAAATCGCGTTTTAAATAAAAGTTTGGGTAACCACAATGTTTAATATACTCGTGCTTACACTTTAGTTTTAACAATAGCTCATATCCCACGTCACAACGTTCGTTATTTTAAAATAAGTTGCGATTTCGTGAAGTTATAATACAATAAACGAGAACTACGTACTGAAATAACCCTAGAAGCATAACTGGCCTGTGAGGCATACGCGCAACTCTTTCTAACGGATGAATCTTGCGCATCACGCTCTGCCTCAATCGAGAACCAGCTATAATGTAGCTTGTGTCTTCACGATAAGGTTCCGCCATCTTGGAGTGTGGCTTAGTATGTTGAGGGTTTATGCACCTTTGTTTGTGTGAATTTACTTTTTCTAGTTGTTGGTATATTTTGTTTTTTATTCAGATTTGCTCACGCCTTGGATGGAAAAGAGCATCGACGCTCCTTATTTAAAACCAAAAAAAAACCTTTTCAAAACCTGATTCAAAAATGACAAACGCCAAAAACCCGAGCCTACACCGAGAAAACGTAAAAACTGCGCCTTTTACACCTATAAAAAAGAGGATATATAAAATTAATGTGTTCCAAAGTAAGAAATGTGTGTGTGTGGTGAGCACAAGGTTGATATATGTCATAGACTGCACTTAAAGTATAGCGTTTGCTTCAAAAATAATTAATTAAATAAAAATTAAAAATATTTTATTTCTTATACAAAATGTGTTTTGGAGACGTTATTTTGTGTTTTAATTTTCGCATTTCGTTTCATCGTTGTAATAACAGCAGTATTTTTTTTACATATTATATGCCAAACTTATATAACCGTCAAATGATAAATCTAAGATCGGGTTACTTTTTCATATACATTTTTATTTTTTTTATCTACGCCTCTGAGACTCTGAGTATGTCTGACATATGTTAGGCTTCTACGGAATGTGTAATCTAAGAAATGATTTAGATCATTGCCTCTCTTCTATCCAAGGAGTGTTCATACTCCAGGACACGCTGGGCGACAGTCACTTTAGATCGCAAAAATTATATTAAATACCTGAAAACTATATTTTGTGTATTTTTAGAAGTCAGTTTCGTGATGTCCGTCCGAGGTAAAATGATGCTGTCTTGGCTCGGATACACATATTACAAGCAGAAAGAAAGATCCGGCAAAATACGATGGTTGTGCTCCAAAACTAGCAGTAGGAAGTGTCACGCGTTTGTCACCACATTTGATAATGAAGTTCTTAGATATAACAATATGCATACTCATTAAAGATTAAAAATTCAAAAACTCCAACCCCCAACTACTTTTTACTTAACCCCGGTTTCTACAAAGAAGATTAATCTTAAATCTCCAAATAAATCAATTTATGCGCGTTGTCATTGGCTGAAATTTGAAATGAACCAATTACAGACTTAGTTTTAAAGCACAGATTTAACTAATTGTCGTTTTAGAATTTGGTGGTTAGAAAGAAACATTTTAAAGAACGAAAAATATGTAATTAATAGAAATGTTATAACTTTTCATATGTACATAAAATAAAATTAATTTTAGATTTTATCTCTCTTTTCCCGATATACATTGTATGATTTAAGTGACAATGTAAGTTTCTATTGGGAAAATAATTGTATATAAGCATGCTTACTTGTACCAACATTTAGTATTTAAGTTACATAGGTGGCTACTTGGAATGTTGTATTCTGTGATTTCGATTTCAAGTATGTGACGTTTGGTTAGGAGTCATATTTGTTTTAAATTATTTATTTTTAAAGGTACTTATTTATTAAAGTAAATTCCAAGTTCTTTCATTCATCATTATTTATTTGCTTTAGTTTTTTTTATGTTTTGTTAGTTCTATGTTATCGCCCAATGCCTACTAAAGTATTTTTTTTACTCAAACTTATAATACAAATTATGTTTTAAGACATTCCATTTTGATGTAATTTTTTTTTTTTTTAACATAAAATAGGCTTACGCTTGACTACAACTTGCCTGATGTTAAGCAACGTTATAGTCTACGATGTAGCGCGCTTGCCTAGAAGAAACCGGTTTACTCTCGACTTGAAGACCGACAAATTATAGTACAAGGGGAATAGAGATTCGGGCAAGGAGTTCCACAGTTTGGCTGTTCGCACGATGAAAGTCGAAGCAAAACGCTTGGTGCGAGTCTTTGGAACCTCAACTGTATATCGGCGCCTCCTTGCCGTGCCTCTACTCGTGCGATGGTGAAATGGGGCTGCAGGAATTAAATTATGCAATTCCTCCGCACACTCTCCGAAATGCAACCTGTAAAAAACCGAAAGACTGGCCACCTTACGGCGGTGCTCAAGGCTTTGTAATTTTGAGCTACAGAGTGAGTCTTTCGCGATGAGATTTTTTGTCCGCAAATAAACTAAAATAGTAGTAACGGTGACGTACTGTACCTATTTAAGCATATTTTAGTTTTTCTTATGATTTGTTATTCAGCTTTCAGTTACGTGTTGTCTAATCGAGGCAAGGTGATGTTATCGTGGCGCGGCTACAGCTACACGAAGCAAGGAGAGAGGTGCGGCAAGACTAGGTGGCAGTGCAGTCGAGCGAGCAGCCAGAAATGTAAAGCATTCGTCACTACATTTAAAAATGAGATCGTAAGAGTTGGCGCCAATCACTCGCACGAGATATTAGTATATAACTAAACCATGTTTGTTGGTAGGTTTGTTCTAGTACCACACTTCACGTGTGCGACGGATCATCGACATTTTTGATTGATATAAACTATTTTTTATCTACTTTATTTTATAACGACACAGAGCGGGCGAGCGAAACCGCGGCTTTTGCAAGTTTTTAAATGAAATAATCGCGACTGAAAAAAATAGACCCGCTTGTCACATTTGAAAAAGGACGTAGGTACTTTAGATTATCATATAAAATAGTTATTTAACAGCAATATTGTTATTACTTTCGAGACACGATGATAAGTTTTTTACATGTTTAGAATTTGATAAAGGCTTTCTTTATGTGAGAACTAAAATATAATAAAGTTCCTCGTAATGTTTGATCATAAATATTATTACTAAAATGGCAAAATAGAATTTCATTTTTAAGCATTACTAAATGTTTTGTGTATGACCATACCTTTGTCCAAAGTGTCGGTTTTGGTAACCTAGTCAAATGCATGACAAATGTTAATATTAGTAAAAATACCGATTTCATTTCAGGTCACAGCTTCATAATATCAAAAACTGGCAGCAGAATATTGTCCTTGGGCGGTTACACTTATTTCAAACATTATGCAACTGCAACTAAAACTCGATGGTGCTGTTCCAAGAAATTAAGTAGAAACTGTAAAGCGCATGTGACAACATTTACAAGTAACGATGAGCTTATAGTGACAAACGGATCCCACACACACTGAACTGTCGTTAAATTTATTGGAGTTTCGTAAATGTAATTGAGTAACATCTGTAAGTAAGTTTTCCAACGAGTACTAATATAACGTACGTATTAAGTTAAATTTTAATTTTATTCATAGTCACATGAGCCATTGAAATAATTGCTATACGCACAGAGTCATAATAGTTTATGTGCATAACTATTAGGTTATTTAACAACTACTAGCGCCACCTATTGAGAATTTACCTAACTAACCACCGGCGGTAGTTTTGTAAAGTTGTATGATTGTATTGAGTAAATGGCAAGATATGCATTGGTTTTGTAGATTCCTCTGTTGCTATTCCTACTGTGACGATGGCCACTTATGCTCATTGACATAGTTTCTAATATCTCCAAGGTCAATGAATTGTGAAGTGAAATGTGTAAAATGCGCCTAAATTCTTCCTAAAGGTCTTATTTACAATAGTTACACGTTTGCTTAGTGTGGGGCCAGATGGCGTAGTGTGAATTATACCGGTATATTTTTATTTATATATTTAATTTTTAAATATTCTATATGAATATTAAATGACATTCTTATATCAATTATATAGTTAGCATAGTTTCAATTCACAAATTATGGATGTGCTGAAAAGTTTGCTCCTTATTACCTAAGTACGAGTATTGTATTGCAGTTAATATGTGTGTCTACATACATACATATACATATCATAATCTGTCAAACAAAGAGTGTCCTACATTATCAAACCTCAATATTCAGTCAGCTCAAAGTCTGATGGTAGTAAACAACTGGATATAAGTCTAGTTTACGAGTAAGTGAAAGGTCGCACAACTCAAGGCAGTGTTCTTGTAGACGCAACAGATGCAAAGCTCTGATAACCACTAGAGACTCTAAGATAGTGAAGGTTATAACAGGCTATATTCATCCACCAGGAAGACACGAACAAGTGCCCCCCTTTTCATGTTGTAGTTAGTAGTAGTATGTCTAGTTCTTCTTTTTTAACTTTTTTAATGTATTATTATTGTAAATATTTTCTCTGCTGTGACATTTTGAGTAATAAATCTTTAAACAATGTATATCTTTATAATTTAATCGTTCCTGATTTTTTGTTTTAAATTTACGATACTGTGCTGGCTAGGCAAAAAAACCACGTTCGTTATTACATATTCTTTTTTGTATCACATTTTCAGGGCCCCTGTGGATTACTTCATCGCACGGAAACACAATGTTAGTTCTCAATGGATATAAATTTGCAAAACACTACAAGTACGGATCACAAATAAAGTGGCAGTGCTCCGTATCGAAGACTAAGAGTTGTAAAGCAAGAGCCACGACTCGGGATGGAGTTGTCATCAAATCATCTAATTACCACAACCATATGCCCAATTATCGCCAATCCAAATATGATTCGCGTGGTTATCCAGTTTCCATCGTAAGATATTAATAGGACGGGTTATTAAGAGCGTATAGTACCTAGCACAAATTCAAAGTCAAATCATTTATTGTATTACTGTGTTTTCAATAAAATGTTGCAGATCTTATGCATACATTGGTACATGAAGAACACAATATACCCTCAAAGGGTGTTTACAAATAATTTTAATAGTTCATTGTGTGCGGGCTGTTCCATTTGTTTTTTTTTTTAATTTTATTTTGTTTGTATAGGAAATCATCATTTAAATTATCATCATTAATTTATTTCGTCAACTGTGTAGTAGCATTTATGTATCAATAATTCTTTTAATTGTTCTTTGATATGATGGTTTTATCAATATTTTTTATTTGGTTGGGTTATTGACTAAACATATTTATGGCCATAGGCCGTGAAAGTGATGATTGTTATGTCGGGAGCACTGATGTTAGCCAGAATTCGAATTAATTTATTTTGTCTCAAAAATATGTTATTTACGTCTGTGCTATTGCCCCATAATATTATACCGTATCTAATCCACGAGTAAGCGTACGCATAATATGCCGAGAGCGCTGTAGGCTCGTCGGTAGCACAGCGAAGTTCTGCAAATGCGTAGATGAAGCTGACAGCTTAGAGTTTATCTTCTGGACAAAACGTTTTTTAAACATAGTATTGTCATCACGCACATTACCAGAAATTCATTATTACGACCTTTTTTGTGTAAGTACTAAAATATAATAAACTTGCTCGTAATTTCGCTGTTTTAATGTTTATCATTAGTAGTATTTTTTAAACATTACTTAATGTTTTGTGTTTTAATGACCACAACTTTGACCAAAGTGTCGCTTTAGGTAATCTAGTAAAATGCATAACAAATGTGAATATTAGTAAAAATACCGATTTCATTTCAGGTCACAGCTTCATAATGTCTAAAACTGGCAGCAGAATATTGTCCTTGGGCGGTTACACTTATTTCAAACGTTATGCAACTGCAATTAAAACTCGATGGTGCTGTTCCAAGAAAGTAAGTAGAAACTGTAAAGCGCATGTGACAACATTTACGAGTAACGATGAGCTTATAGTGACAAACGGATCCCACACACACTAAACTGTCATTAAATTTATTGGAGTTTTCTAAATGTAATTGAGTAGGTATCTTAACTGTAAGTAAGTTTTTCAACGAGTACTAATATAATATACGTATTAAGTTACATTTTTGAACTTATTCAGTCACTGTAATAATTATTATACGCACAGAGTTGTTATAGTTTATAAGAACTTAATCATTAGCCAAACTATAAGGTTATTTAAATAAAAAAAATCTAAATTCGTGCAAAAGGTCTCATTTACAAACGTATTTTAGCGTTTGCTTAGTGTGGGCTATGACATTCCAAATTTCAGCCCAATCCTTCCAGTTGTTTGTGCTGGGCGTTGATAGATCACTATATCAGTCAGTCAATCAGTCAGTCAGTCACCTTTGAGTTTTATATATGTAGATTACAGAATTAGCGGAAAAACGTCACATTTTCCAGCGACGAGACAAAAAAAGACGTTGCATAGGATGTAACTAAAAATTAAGAAAACATTTAGTCAGCACAGAAGCGGCAAAGAAATCTAGACAAGTCATAACTTACTTACTGTTTACAATGTGATAAAAATATGAGCTTATCGTGTTTTAATGAAAATCACTTTCCTTAGATTTTAGTTTCGGCGTAAATTTTATTTTAACGTAAAAATACTAATTCTTTTAATTTTGAATTTTAGCTTATAACTGACTGCAAAAAAGAGATTCCCGATTCGATGAAAATTTCTTTACATTGAAATAAAAGTTTATTCATGACATTGATAAACAATTGTGTGGTTGTAACATTGTCATCATCATAATGATCATCATATAAGCCTGTGTCCACCCACTGCTGAGTATAGGCCTCACCTGCAACGCGACACACAGTACGATCTCCAGCCTGTCGAATCCATAACAGTGTAACCGTTAGTAAAAGTCGAATAAATTTAACAAGTAACAAGTGGCGCCACTATAATATTTTGTACACTTTTAGTTTTTAAATCTTTTTTATGTGTCTCAATAATTTTTAAAACACAAATTTGAGTTTAGTGTATCCGATCCCAAAATGTATGTTTAATTTCAGAAGTTGCGGGAAAACATCACATTTTCCTGCGAGGTGACAAAAAACGACGTTGTGTGATATGCTACAACAAATTAAGACAAAAACTGACTAGCACCGAAGCTTTTAAGAGAACAAAACAAATCATAACTTACTGTTCGCAATGTGATAAAAATATGTGTTTATCATGTTTTAACGAAAAACATTATTCTTAGATTCTAGGTACTTTGGCCAAAATGTAATTTTTAAGATATACTACCTAATTATGAAGTTTTCAATATATGTATATAAAAAATACCTAAATACTGGATGTATCGGTCACAGTAACAAGTAGGCAACCTGGCATAAAAGAAAATATTAACCACGGCGCTATGGTCCCATCACATTATAACGAGTACACTCACCTACTTATTATTATTTTTATTGTATTGTTGGAAGTAGTGTATTTAGTTTTTTCCTTATTTTCTGTATTAACTGCACCGCAATATGGAATCGGTTTTTTGTCTCTCTAAAGAGATTGATTTATTTAATTATTATAATGAGGGCGATTCGATATCATTGAACTAAATAAATAAATCTGCAACACATTGGTCTCGAACGTTCTTACAATGAGCATGTCTCGTTTCAGACATAGCTCGGTTCGTGCTGTCGGTTCGCGGGAAGACTCAAATCAAGTTGGGCCCCTACACATACTCCAAGAGGAAGGTGAAAGGACGCACCACGCAATGGCAGTGTTCTTGTAGACGCAACAGATGCAAAGCTCTGATAACCACTAGAGACTCTAAGATAGTGAAGGCTACAACGAACCATACTCATCCGCCTGGGAGGCACAAACAGAATCGACCGCGTCTTAACGATGCACGGGAGAATCTGTCTGTTAGTTAACCGGATCAAATAGTTTCTTCTGTTTCATCTTAGCTATATTATGAAATTTGAAATCAGATTTCTAAGTTAGTGTTTCGCTATTGTGTTCTTAAAATTGTTGTTTAGTTTCTTTGGTCAATCATCGCGTTAATTGTTGATATCATTGATAAGATAAAAGATCTTATCTTATCTTATCTTATCATTATTTCACGAATTAAGTTAATTATAATCATTTTCATAATTATTCATATTGAATTGACTTGAAATGCACTTCTTTTGACATCACATATTTGTTTATATACATATTACTGCATAAGATTATTAGTGAAGTAGCTTATTTTCGTCACCACCAACTGTGGGTAGTATTGTCCGTCACTAAAACAACCAAATTTGAAATTAAATAAATCTTTATATCGATTGTAAGAGTGAAGTACTTAGTGGGAATTTTATATAATTATTATTTGATACAAAGCTATTTTTAAGGTTTACATATTTTCATCACGTATTAAAATTAATTACTTCATCGACTTATGTTTGTTTAAAAAAATACTAGTTAAAGTTTTCGTTTAGTTTAGTGCAGTGTATTAAACTCAAATAAATAATTTAAAATTAATTAAATTCGAAAGTATTGTTTCACTATTCCTTTTGAAAATATGCGTGATTTTTTGGTTTAGAATAATAAATAAGATATCACCTACTTAATTCCTTTTTATTATTATTTCTACACGTTTCGGTTTCATAGTACACACATTTCTTTGATATCTTTAATATTTTATACTTGTAATTTTAAAAGGTTTATCTATTGTGAGACATAAATTATACTATATGAACTGAGTATACAAACAAAACTTTTCATTTTTATCTTAACATATCTATCAATCTATCTTAATATATATATCTGCATGTATTTCTTACTTCTACTACTTTTTATTGCAGGTATTTTATGGATCACTTCAACTCGGGGGCACCCAATGCTCGTCATGGATGGATATAAGTTTTCTAAAAATAATGTAACGGGATTTAAAACACGTTGGTTGTGCTCGGTAGCAAAATCTAACAGATGTACTGCGAAGGTTCTTACTATTGATAATATGGTCGTCAAAGCACATAACTTTCACAACCATAAAACAGATAAAACAATTTATTGGTAATGTTTTACAATTACATGTCATTTATTTAAATAAAACTTATATAATTATTTCACATAATTCCTACCATTTATATTTAGGTAGGACTTCTTGTAAATAGAAAAAAACTCGTCAATAGTATAAAAAGTTTGTTGAACGAGCCACTTCTTCAGTTTAATTTTAAATACGCTATCGCTTAAGACATTAGTGATATCAGTCGGGAGGCAGTTGTACACCTCCGGACCTTTAACATGTGTGGAGTTCCCGGCGCGGACGAGGCGCACATGCTGCGTGGCCAGCATGGCCGCGTGACGGAGCTCCTTGTCACCCGAGTACAGCTCTCCGCGCGTCTCAAACATGCCCAGATTGTATCTCACGTAGCCCACTGGTATATAACCAGTGAAGGCAGCGTAAGAATCCCGAGCGATTTAAAGAGAGGTCTCGCCAACGTGCGACGTGACACTTGAGCTATAGCCCGTATTGCCCGTTTCTGCATTCTGAAGGCACGCAGCCTGTCGGCAGCGTGCCCCCAGAGTTCGGCTCCATATTGGAGGACCGAATGCACAGTAGCAAAATAGCACGTTCGCACTACGTCAGCGGAGACAACTCTAGCCAATCTGCCCAAGGCAAAGCACGCACTGCCTAGCCTCGCGCAGAGCTTGTCAATGTGACACGACCATGTCAAGCCGCGGTCTAATTCAAAACCTAGAAACGTGCTAGACTCTACTTCACCTATAGTGTTTCCATTTATAATCACTGTCAGTTTCTTCTGTGTTCGTCCTGATAAAGAAAAGCGCTAGTCCGTTCTGACGGAACCATATTGCCATTTCATTAGCGGTTTGGTTCAAATGGGTTTGTAGTTCGATATCAGTCTTAGCAGTTACTATGGCGGCTACATCATCTGCGTACATGAACGTCTCCCCGGATACGATGAAGTCAGGCAAGTCATTTAACAGTAGAGAAAAGAGGATATTTGATACTGAAGATCCTTGGGCTACTCCCATGACAGTCTCTATCGGTTCCGATCGAATTTCACCGCCATCTCCTACAACAACCTGCGATCTGTCATGAAGTAGGTCTGTAAGTAGAGCATGTGCTGGACCAATTATGCCATAATGCGCTAGTTTAGCAGCGAGCACACTGTGGTCCGCGACGTCGAATGCGCGGGATAAATCACAGCATAGCACAGCGACTCGCAGCTTCCGGTCGCAGGCGCCCAGCACACGCTTGACCACCTCACGACTGAGATCAGTAGTGGAGCGGCCCGCACGGTAAGCGAATTGTCTCTGAGATAGAGCTTCGGTATTTGTCAGGTAGGTCGTTAACCGCGAACTAAGGCCATTTTCAAAAAATTTAGAGACCGCTGGTATAATAGATACAGGCCTGTATGAATCCAGGTTGTCTCTCTTTCCCTTACCTTTAAATAAAGGTGATATCTTACTTAACTTCATCGCACCCGGGTACGTCCCCGCACGCATACATCGATTGTACAGCTCAGCTAACAGTGGCGCCAGCTCCGCTTTCACAAGGCCGATGAGCTCCATCGATATATCGTATATATCCTTAGTAGGTTTTTTAGGTATACGATTTATTATTCGATAGACCTCATCAGCTGTAAACGGTACCAGTCTCATGCTGGTGGCAGGCGGCGCGCGCGCAGTTTCGAGCGCGGCTCTGACTAGTGTCAGTGAGGCGCGCGGCGCCCCGCACGCTGCCGCCGCACCCGCAAATCTAGAGTTCATCTCATTTGCTGCTGCCTTCTTGGAAGGAAAAATATTCCCAAGTGGTTCCTTGACCACATCAGCAAATCCAACAACCGAACTCTTCTTCACACCTCTTTCTGCATTCACAATTTGCCATATCGCTTTTGACTTACTATTGCTTTCCAGAACTTTATTAGCGTAGTAAGAAGTTTTGCGTTCGCTTAAAGCTTCGTCATAAAGCGAACATAGATTATGGTGAAATGCTAAGAGGTGATCGTTATCTGGAAACTTTCCAGCGAGGTTCATAGTTTCATACAGCATATGCCCAATCATGAATCTGGGTATCCACCGCCCACATAAACAGCCTTTTGCTCTACGAGTGGATGGCAGTAGCTTGCGTCGTATAACATATGCTACTATTGAGACACTATGAGTGCTTCTTGTTAAAAAAACATAATTATCAGTGTTGCAAGGTTGAGAAATTTGTAATTTGCAAAACATGCGAAACCTAGACAAAATACCAGAACAAAATTATTTTTAAAATGCCTTAAAAATTTACTACAACTTGCCTGATGTTAATCAACGTTATACTCTACGATCTAGCGCGCTTGCCTAGAAGGAACCGGTATACTCTCACCTTGAAGACCGACAAATTATAGTTCAAGGGGAATAGAGATTCAGGCAAGGAGTTCCACAGTTTGCCTGTTCGCACGATGAAAGTCGAAGCAAAACGCTTGGTGCGAGTCTCTGGAACCTCAACTGTATAACTGTGCCTCCTTGCCATACCTCAACTCGTACCTCTTTTTTGTTGTAGTAATAAGTAATATGTTTAGTTTTTCTCCCTTGTTTTCATGTATAATAATACATGAAAACAAATGAATAATACTAGAATACTAGTAAATAAAGATAGCTCATAAAAGAAAAAAAAACTGTTTTATCTGATGCCAAAATAAAATATTTGCACAGTAAAATATTTTATTAAACTGAATATAAATAAAAAACATAACTAAATAAAGATGTGTTCATAATTGTTACTACTCTCGTTTTTCACGTTCTTGGTGAAAAACATGGCTATTCCGCGAGGAAACGCGGCTACCCAGATAATGAACACTATGGCAACAGGAGCAAAGGCCTGGATATTGAGTCAACATTGTATTAATAAATAAGGCTTCTTAGTAAATAAGACCACATATTACATAAAATATTTACATACTGAATAATTTCCTTATTCTTTCAGGTACCTCTTATAAGATCATAAAATCCTCCCGATCTGGAAATGACCTGATTTTATACAATGGCTATACATATGGTTTGAAAAATCAGAATAGATGGGTGTGCACCTCGTCAAAGTGTTTCGTTAGATTATACCTTAACAACAAAAATGAGGTTGTCAAAATATCGGCACCACATGGTCACAAGCCTGTCGACTTTATAACCACTAAAGATGGAGATTACATTCGAATATAACCTTGTTTAACCTTTCTTCCACTTATTAGTTTAATTTGATAAATAATCTTGAGTTTGGTTTGTAATTTTTCATTCGTTTTGGTAGAATTAAATAAACTTTTACGTATGCACTAATTAAATTTACAATTTATTTAACCTACATTGTCCTATTCCTATCTATGTATTTTTATAAGTTTCTGGCCTTTTCCTAAAATTTTGAATGAATGTATCAGCAGTTATTTTTACAAGAAAAAAAAGTTTTAATAATATATCAATGAATTTGTAAAGATTTTACACGAATAACTATTAGTTTTATATATGTACATATTTTAGTAAATTGTAATAAACATAACACTATACTGTTTTTATTTCTGTCATGGCACACTCAGCTATCATTAACTTTGCAATGACCATAACTATTAACAAAATATGGTTAATTACAGATGACTACGCGATTGTAAAATCGTCTCGAACCGGCAAATATTTGATTTTGCACGATAATTATACATATGGCTTAACGAACCGGAAGAGATGGGTGTGCACTACGGGGAATTGTTACGTGAGGCTACATTTTGACAAATGTGACAGGATTGTCAAGGTGGGAGGGACTCACAGTCACCCGCCTGTGAGATATGTAATATCCAAGACAGGAGAATACATTCGTATTTAAATCATACGTAATCAATGAAATGGAGAATGCATTCTTTATATTCAGTGACTTTATCTGTGAAGCTGATAAGGACAGGATATTATTACTTAATTCCTTTTTTTTATTATTTAATTATTGGTTTGTTTATTTTGTTCATAAACATTTCATATTTTTCATGTCATATAAGTATGTAATTGTATGATTTGTAATTGTACTCTTGTAATTGCCCAAAAAGTAAAAGTACATGATATTAAGTCAAGCTGTAATTAATTTGTTTTAATTTCATACATTGAACGTGAACTTAATTTATATACATTACAGTACCTATACCTTCAGCGTCCTCACCCTCGTCAGTATTTTCAAAAAGATTTTACAGAGGGGTCTAAATAGTAAAATCGAATTATGTTAAATTTAGTTGTATTAACCGGCTAGCACTTACGTCAAAAATTACGTCGAAAAATTAGATCGACAAGTTTCGGAAATCTGAGGTTTCCATCATCAGGAGGACGAGTCAGCACGCGCGTCCCGGTTGGCCGCCTCGTCCAGACTGGTTCGCCGACTCACTGCCGCACCCCCCCGCTTCTGCGCCCGCTCCGCTCTCGCAACCGCTCGCGCACCGCGACGGGTGAGGATAGGCGATCGAGGCGCCACCGGCGGATCGTGTATTTCTTCCTCATCGCTTGAGATCCGTTGCACCAAGATATTGGGGTCCGCGCACACTATGCTGACCGTGTCTAGTGGCAGATGTTCAGCTACATCGTCCTCCCGGCCAGAGTTTAAAACAGGTCTCCACGCAGGTGCCAATGTCCATCCTCGGTCACGATTAAAGTTTGGATGTCGACCTATTTCTATTGCTTCCCGAACTTTCCTTGGTACTAGGAACTTCTCCTTGGCCAAGACCGACACCTTATCGAAACGTAGGAAATGGTTCACCCCTTCAGCATGTTCTGCCAACGCGGATTTAACAGTCTCCCTGTTTTTAACACACAGTATGTGTTCCGCCACCCTCGTAGAAATATTGCGGCGGGTTTCTCCGATGTAACTCATACCACAGTCGCAAGGTATACGATAAACACCTGGGGCATGTAACGGCTCGCTGTCTTTAGGTGATCGCAATAGTTGCCTCAGACGACTACGACTTTTTGATTATTTCAATAGTCTCACTAATAGGAACATTCGTGAATAGGGACGTAACATCGAAGCTAACCATAATCTCTGATGGTAATAACTGTACATCTGAGAGTAAACTGACAAAATGCCTGGAATCTTTCACATACGCGTCTGTCTTCCCAATGTAACTTTGTAGTAAAGTCGCCAAAAATCTAGACATCTTATATGTAGGAGCGTCAATTTGGCTTATAATAGGTCTTAATGGCCAATCAGGCTTATGCACTTTCGGTAATCCATATATCTTAGGAGATGTGGGATTATGGGGGCGGAGGCGACTAACTATCTCCTGATCACAATGTGTTTTTAAAAGGTTCGTAACCTTGGTAGTAACACGAGCCGTTGGATTATAATTGACCGAGGATGGACATTGGCACCTGCGTGGAGACCTGTTTTAAACTCTGGCCGGGAGGACGATGTAGCTGAACATCTGCCACTAGACACGGTCAGCATAGTGTGCGCGGACCCCAATATCTTGGTGCAACGGATCTCAAGCGATGAGGAAGAAATACACGATCCGCCGGTGGCGCCTCGATCGCCTATCCTCACCCGTCGCGGTGCGCGAGCGGTTGCGAGAGCGGAGCGGGCGCAGAAGCGGGGGGGTGCGGCAGTGAGTCGGCGAACCAGTCTGGACGAGGCGGCCAACCGGGACGCGCGTGCTGACTCGTCCTCCTGATGATGGAAACCTCAGATTTCCGAAACTTGTCGAGCTAATTTTTCGACGTAATTTTTGACGTAAGTGCTAGCCGGTTAATACAACTAAATTTAATCATGCCTTACGGGAACTATAATACAGTGATCGAATTATGTTATTTATAGCAAGGTACAAAATCAATTTAATATATATTTAAATATTTTTCTTCCAGGTTTACGGCAGTTCCTTGGCGAGTCTTCTTCTCAGCATCATAATCATCCAAGCTCACACGAGTATGCAGTAGTAAAATCTCGTAGGGGGAATGATTTAATATTATACCAAAATTTCAATTACGGTCGCAGCGGGAGGTATTGGGTTTGTACTTCTAAGTACTGCCGTGTAAGACTCGTGTTAGATGAAAAATCTAAAATTACTGGCCTAGTAGGTAGTCTTGCACATAACCCAGTGCATTATACTAAGACAATATCAGGAGTATATGTTCGGGTCAATGATTAGCTAGAAACGTAATCGATTACTTAGAAAGTGTTTGATTTTGTTATGGAAAGAAAAAAAATTGACCTTTTTGTTTATATATTTGTGTCTTGAATTGTGTACTAAGCATACTGAGTACACAATTTATCGGGAAGACTGATAGTGATAGCAAGACACAGCGACATAATGTACCTTTACATATGTGATGATATATATTTTTATAGAAACTAGTAGCATTAGTGAAGAAACTCTTCTTTAACGTGTTAGAAATAAAGTTAGACGTAACTTACCTCTTAATAGACGGAATAAATTAATAATTCGTCAATTTGTATTTCATTTAAAAAATATGTTACTAACATTTTTATATGTTGTAATGGAACTAAAATAATGGAACGTTACAAGGATGTTATTAATTAAAATAAAATAAAAGGTAATTAAGTAAAATTACTAAAATCGTATTAGACGTTGAAGACAGCAACGGTCTTTTGAAAATTCATGTGCTTACCATTCTCAACGTTACATGATTAAATCGAACATAACACAAGGTTATTTTTCTCTCTTTTGCAGTTCATTCATATAAAGTTGTGAAATCAAGAACTCGCACCGACTTAATTCTATACAAAGGCTATACGTATGGATATATAAAGCGAGATAAAATATGGAGATGCTCAGCAAATAATTGTTATGCCTCTTTAAGTTTAAATTATTCTCTAGAAATAGTTAAGGAGTCTGGCTCGCATCATCATAATCCTGTCAATTATGTGGTGACAGAGAGCGGGCAGTATGTTCGCGTATAAATGTCATATTAGTATAAACCAGAAGCGCCCATAGCTCAGCTAGCGGAGGCGATCGCTGTTCACACGATGAAAGTCGAAGCAAAACGCTTGGTGCGAGTTTTTGAAACCTCAACTGTATAACTGTGCCTCCTTGCCGTACCTCTACTCGTACGATGGTGATGCATTGCCACCCAGCGTGGTAATGCGGCCAGTATGCTGGGCACGCTGCCCTCTAGTAGTAAGCTTTTTGTTGTAGTTATAAGTATTATAGGTATATTTAGTTTTTCTTTCCTAGTTTTCATGTATTATTCTAGTAAATAAAGATAGCTTATAAATTGAAAAAAACTCTTTTATCTGATGCCAAAATAAAATATTTCATTAAACTGAATATAAATAAAAACATAACTAAATAAAGATGTGTTCATAATTGTTCGCACCGCTAGGTTGTGGAACTCCCTGCCTGGCTCTCTGTTCCCCACGCACTATAATCCAGCGATCTTCAAAGCGACAGTGAATCGGTTCTTATCGGGTAAGCACGCTCCATCTTAGGCCATAACCTTACTTGCTATCAGGTAAGCTATGGTCAAGTGCAAACCCGTTCAAGTTAAAAAAAAAAATACTCTCGTTATCTCGTTCTTGGTGAAAAACATAGCTATTCCGCGAGGAAACGCGGCTACCCAGATAATGAACACTATGGCAACAGGAGCAAAGGCCGTAACATAACAACAATCGATTACGTAGAAACGTATTAGATTACTTAGAAAGTGTTTGATTTTGTTATGGAAAGAAAAAAAATCCTTTTCTGTTTTTTTTTGCCAATTTTATAAACTTTAATAACATACAAAATTCAATAATAATAAACAATATATACACATATATAGACTAATAATACTAAAAAAAAGTATTTATATTTGAGCTAAATTTAAAACATTCACATGTGGTATGGAGCCAAGAACGCTGGCTGCATTCCCACGCTGGATTGCTATAGAAATCCTTTGCGCAAGGAACCAGCCAGCGTTCTTGTCTCTAGTGTGTTTTGAATTGTGTAAAGCATACTAAGTACACAATTTATCGGGAAGACTGATAGTGATAGCAACACACATAGCGAGATATGTATACATATGTCATGGTATATATTTTATGTATAGTTCAAAGACAAAGTCAAATCATTTAAAGTGTAAATTGTGTTTATTAAACTCAACTTTAGACATACGAATTTAAAAAACCGCGTTCTAATTACTAATCTACCGGCAAACTATATGAAGCGACAATTTGTAGAACACAACTTCATGGCACAGATGTACCAATATTGACCAGTAACTGAGTTCTTATAAATTAAAGGACGACGCAATTGCCTGTGGAATACGGCATTCAGCTTTCAGGTAGTGACGCTTATTCTATAAAAAATCATGTTTTATATTCCAGAGCCAGTATTCTTCCGAACCAGCCGCGGCACCATGATGGTATTATACGGCTGCAACAAGTTCACTCGACAGTATTCGAGGCCGTCGCAGGCTCACGTGATCACTCGCTGGCAGTGCAGCCGCCACTCTAGCTGCGGCTGTAAGGCTAACCTCACTGATAAGGACGGGGTTATTGTCTCTATCAATGATCAACATAATCATTGAGTGAAATCATTAAGTCAACAGGGATTTTGTAAGTATAAATATAATAAGTTAAAGCTAGTGTTTTGCGTTCTATCGCGCCCTGTTTCGAATTCGCTATCATACCAATGAATTATTTACAATATTTTGTGTAGATTTGCACTCGTTTAACGGACAAAGAAAACACCGTGAGGAAAGCGAAACATGTAGTAGGACCACAAAAAAACAAGATCAAGAGGCTTTCGTAGAAAGATCTTGCCAAATGAATTAGTTCTGCGAAGGAGTCACGCAACCCTCAGGAATAAGGAATATGACTCGAGAATATATAATCCAGCCATGATCAAATTTACCAAATAGGACATAATAAAGACTGATATATTATTATGTTAAATCTCTTAGCACGAAACAAGTGAAAGTAGATGCAAAATATATATACATACATGTACATATTGTACAAAAGGCTTCATTAATTTAAGTGCATACTTAATCGTTACATGAGGAAAACGAAACAAATACAAGTATTTCAATTTGTTCCTATAATAACTAAACAAGAACGATCATGTGATATAAGAAAATAAACTATAATCAAATGGGATTAATTTGTAAAAACGCAAAAATCAGAAAGTCGGTAGAATAAAATATAGCTGAGCTCAACTTATATACAAATGAATATATTGTAAATACATAGATAAGAAGTGTCTATTATTTAAACAATTTCAAAGTATAATCATATATTTGTAAAGCTTTATTTTAATTTGTGATTTAAATAGATTTTTTTGTTGTATACAATTCTGATGTTTTCTTTTAAGTTAGTGAGTTGGATTAACGAAATTAAAGCGCAAGTTCTAAAGAAGCAAATCTCTAGACTAGACCATAGGTTAGTGAGTCTGTTTGCTTCAATGTATACAATGTGCATTTTTGACGAAATATTATACACACAAAATCTATAACAAGCGCTTACTTAGTATATGGCTAATATAGCTCAGTATTTTTTTTTTGCAATGATCAATTAATTCTTACTTCGCAGTGCCTTTATTGATAAAAACACTACTAGACATATTTTTCTTAACTACAAGTACTAATAAAAAAAGGAAAAATTGAAAATACAAGTCAGATATATCAAGAACAACTATAAAATAAGTTACCACTAACAGTAATACAAGAAACTTATTTTCAGCCTCAATGTTTACACGGCCGGGGTTCGAGACTAGTCGATTAAGATACAGTGGGTTCACGTATACTCAACACTACACTCTGAAGTGTGGCAGCATTAGATGGCGCTGCTCACAGCGTAGGAATGGATGCACCGCTAGTTTATACACCAGGAAGAACCTGCTACCGTATAATGTCAGAAACGAGCATAACCACCAACGTCCATACATGATTAATATTCAAAGACATCAGATTTTGTAAACTATCTTCGTACAATGTGTTTATTTATTTATTTATTTATTTAAGACACAAAAACAACTTACAAACTAAAACTTATAATAAAAAACAAACTCCGATGTAAAAAAATAAATAAATTTGTAAGTCTAACTATTGTGTACAGCTTTCTTTACAATATAATGTTGTACTCTTAAAGTTTATAGTAAACGTCACTATTATAAGCGGTAATATTACATTTATTAAGTAAGTTTTTGAATTTAGTTAAGTTGTGATGAAATATATCTAGTTTAGTACTTTCTTTACTACTGAGTTTATTGTACAAATGACACTTTTGTTGTTTATCAAAAAGACGCTGAGATCGGTACATAGGAATATGTACCGATCTCAGCGTCTTTTTGATGTGCCAGCTGCGTTGATTTTCCCGAGTAAAATAAATTAATTTTATCCGCAAATAAATAATAACAGACGAACATACACGCACACTATCATATATATACACACTCACACATACACACACACATACAAACAAATGTATATAAAACAATTAAGACAGTTTTTATTTATTTTTCTGTATATATTTAAGTTCTCTTGGTTAAAATATAAAAAAATGAACTTAATCTTTATAGAGTTTATATACTTATTTTAAATGTGGTTAATAAATTGTGGTTGATCCATCCAAAGTGTATATCTTAGTAAAAAAAGGTTTTGAGAGCTTGACCAAAAGAATGAAAAAACCGGGAGTGGTGACACCACTTCAGTATTTTCTATCTATTTTATTTTATCTTTATAGCTTAAAAAAATAGTTTCATTTTGTTGTCAGGCTTTAAGAGATAACTCAACCGTATACATATTATGATGAGGCCCAAAACACGTAAAAACGCACATCGCTTTATCACATGCAACGCAATACGTAGCTGTGCGTTTTATGCTCACCAATGCTGCCCCGGTCCGGTCATAGCGAATTGTGCGGGAATGTGCCAAGAAAATTATTGCATTTATATATATATAGGTATATATATATATAAGGGTACTTATAAGGCTATAATAAATATTAATGTTGCAATCTGTCAAATACATTACACCTCCACCCTAAATACATACATCATGTAAATAAATAAACTCTAGCTAGAAGTAAGTGTACAAAATACAACTCTCTTAAGTCCTATCTAATATCGAATATTAGTAGCTATAAGCGACGGTTGTTGCGTGAGCCAGCCGGAACAGTCTCCTTCTGAGGGGTACTACTCTCCTTTACCGCCCTATTGTTAACAGTCGGTGCCACTCCGAGCTCGTTCGGGCAAGGAACTATGGCTTTATTATTTTTTTTATTTCATTTTAGAAAACCCTATCTACACGAGATCTAAGAGAGGTCGTCCTATCATGTTATTGGCAGGCTTCCGGCTCTGCGTCAAGCGCCGTAACGGAGAGGTGGTTAACTGGCACTGTTCTACTCACCATAACGCGGGTTGTAAAGCTCTGGCGGTCACCACCAACGGGTGTCTTGTTAGATCAAGTACAATACACACCCATATACCGTCTAGTTACCCTCTACGAATGAGTAGGAATCTTTTTAAGGTTTAATTTCGGTAAGACCAGCATGCATAATTCAATTTGTTCTGGACCTATATATACATATCCAGTTCATTTAAGAACACATTCTGTTTTGTGTGCCATTTTAAAATAAATAAATAAAAATTAGGTAATGCACGACTCAAAAGATCTGTTTTGAAGTAATCTTGGTTATTGCAAATCTACACATCTTCCTCCTGGGATCTCAAGCTAACCAGTCGTGTGTTTTTCGAGAAATTTCATAAATTTAAACTCCAATATTCACTTTAAAAAAATAGGACATCATAAACTGTGAAGAGATTGAAGATCGCTACCTGCCTCCTGTGCCTCTGTCAGCCTGGTACTTCACCCCACCACTGTGAGTGCAAATTCATTCAATAGCTCCGCCCCAACGAATTGCAAACCTCTTAGCGTGACGTCACCTACGCTCCGCCTGCGCGATCAGCTGTCATTGGGTCAACAACCATTTAGTGGGTCACTCACACATCGCCACAAGCTACAGGCCACGCCTGCGCTAACGCAGTGTATTACACCAGCTACTCACACACATACAGATCGCCGCTGCTCCGGAGCTCCGGCCATCTTGTCGTCGGAAGGATTTAGGCCTACTTTTTTGCCGCCGGGAATCGTCACTCACAATATGGAATATACACAGACTTCACATACCGACGAAAGTTCGGCACCAGGTCAAGGCTTACAAAAGTCGCCCCCTAAAGCTAAAAAAATTAAAAAAAGGCCTAGAATAGAAGTAGATTTTGATGAGATGGACTCCTTCAAAGAAGAAATGAGGTCTATGATATCTACTATGTTGGGGACTTTCACAAAAAAACAAGGTGACAGAATGAGCCAACTTGAGCGGCAGATCAACGAAGTTAAACTACACACTACAGCTATAGCTGATATAGAAAAGTCTGTTGGCTTTATATCATCCCAAGTAACAGACATACAGGAAAAAATAAAACATTTAGAAAAAGATCGCAACAACATGAAAAAAGAAGTTGAAGGCCTCAGGGACAGGATTGACCTCATGGATAAGTCTTCTCGGAAGACTTCAATTGAAATAAGATCAATTGCCAAAAAACAAGGAGAAAAAAAAGAAGATCTCTTTAACATGGTCAAGTCACTACTAAAAACTTTGAACATTGATTTCTCCCCTGCTGACCTCCGCGACGTATACAGAATTCCTAGCAAGGCCGACATAAACAATACCGCCCTCATCGCTGAGTTTTCGAACACGCTATTAAAGGAGACAGTGTTGAATAAGTCTAGACTTTATAACAAAAATAGCGACACGAAGCTCCAGACACGGCATCTGGGTATCTCTGGTAATTCTGCTCAAATATTCGTGTCGGAACTGCTCACCGCTAAAACTAAGAGACTATTCTACTTGGCTCGCGATTTAGCAAGGACAGAAAACTACTCTTTTTGTTGGACGTCTAATGGAAATACCTACCTTCGCAAAAAAGAAGGAATGCCTCACATTATCATCAAAAGCGAAGAACAAATTCAGGAGTTGAAGAAATCAGCGGCATCAACACAGCGTCAAGCGTGACTTCTGTCAACCGACTCAGAGAACAACTTAGACCTAATTAGCAAAGTTAGTTTAATATATAATGCATGTTATTTTACTAGAAACTATCTAAAGTATACAAAGTTTCAACACAAATTACTAGTGATTAGCCTAAATATTGAAACTGTATTATTATTCTTTCAATGTGCCCAATGTAATACTCACACACTAATCTACACTTACACTAAAGATATATATTTATGTTACTCCTACAGTATACCTAAGACCCTAACCTACTACACGAATATATATTATATTATCCCTACTCTAATAACATACTATAATATCAAAAATCCTAACTACTCACTATGTTTGTTTAAAATTGCGTTCTGCCTAAATATACTTTCAACTTACCTATTTACTTGCTATGAAGCACCTAACTATGAAGTAGATCTATTCATGTCGTTAGCACACAGCCGCACTAGCCGCTCAAAAACAATATTTATATCACCTCGCACGTATTGCCATGTAATTGATCTTTCACATACACATATCATACACAAAAAGTTAATCTATTTTCATACCCGTATAACAGCCACCCTCCAATGCAAATATAATAGAATCCATACTATATTTGCTTTGTTTACGTGCGCTGAAATAGGGCAATTGGCCTGCAATAATCACACGTCCTGCCGTGAACAGCGACCGCTGCAACTGAATAGAAATCCTTATCGCTCGACTCGCTGGGCCCTAATTACTCACACTTCTAAGAAACCTGTTATATGCATGTACGTGTTGCTATGCAAACCAACAATAACTAGCTACTACTCTCGCACTTTTTATTTCTTTTATACTACGTATTATGGATAGTAAACAACTATTACGTGAAATAGATGAACTAGAGGTCACAAATAGTAACTATTGTTTTGTACCGGAAATGTGTAAATTGTTCCTAGATTTAGATAATGATTCAAAAGATTTAACTATCCTTACTCAAAACATACGTAGTATACGCGCGAATTTTAAATATCTTGTGCCATTTTTATCACGTCTATCGTTTATACCTAGTGTTATAATCCTAACAGAAAGTTGGACGGACAATACTTTTACAGGAATAGTTCTAGACAATTATTATTGTCACCATACAAAAAAATCTACAAATAGAAATGATGGCATTGTAGTTTATACAAAAATTGGCCTTGAAATTAGCATTACTGAGCCACCATGTCACGATGCAAACTGTCTAATTATTAACATCTCTAACTACTACAATATAGTTGCTATATATAGATCGCCTTCAAAATATAACATTAAGTCGTTTACAGATTCACTTGACACTATTTTGCGTTCAATACCTAGATCTAACTGTATTCTTACTGGTGATATGAATATAAACGTATTACCAACACCAGTTGATACCCGGGCGGAGAATTACTTAGAATTGGTAACGAGCTATGGTTTCTTGCCAGCTCATCAATTTATTACACACGACAAACGCTGCCTAGACCACGCATTTATATGCACAAAGTTTCCGTCCTCTGCTGTAGTATGTTCTTCTGAGATAAGTGATCATGACGCTGTATTACTAAGGATATCGGGCACTCCTCCAGTACCAGAAGTAACTAAAAAAGAAGTCACAAAAATACACTATGATAAAGTTATCGAAAAATTAGAAAAACATGATTGGCTTAAAATATATGACATAAAAGATACAAATTTAGCATTACAATATCTAGTAGAAAACATAAGCGACGCTGTTGAGTCTAGTAAAACTACTAAATTGGGTATTTCTTGACCTTGCTAAAGCATTCGATACCGTTTCAAGGTCAATACTACTCAAAAAACTAGAAAAAAAGGGGGTTAGGGGAACGGCCTTGAAGTGGTTTGAATCTTACCTCACAAATCGCAAGCAACGCGTCAAAGTTAATGGCCAATTAAGTGACCTTACAGAAATAGATTATGGCGTGCCACAGGGTAGTGTGCTTGGCCCTACTCTTTTCTTGACGTACATTAACGATTTGTGCGATATGAAATTAAAAAATGGCAGCCTATTCTGTTTCGCTGACGACACGAGTATAATCTTTTCTCATAAGACCTGGAAAGAAGTCAGTGAAACTGCAGACGAAGGGTTAAGGAAGGTGTCAAACTGGCTAAGCCATAACTTACTTACTCTTAATGTCACAAAAACTAAAATAGTGGCTTTTAGAGTTTCAGCTCGAACTATGCCCAAAGACCCACTTTCCATCAAACTCCACCTACACACATGTCATGATAGTAATCAGTGTGAATGTCCAATACTAACGCAAGAAAAGAACTATAAATATCTCGGAATCCACATTGACGAACTTCTTTCCTGGACCAAACAAATAGAAGTACTTGTAGCGCGATTAAGAAAACTACTATTTATTTTCAAAAGACTTAGAAGCATTGCAAACGTGAACGTTATAAGAATGGTATACATTTCACTCTGTGAATCTATTCTGATTTATTGTGTAAACACTTGGGGTTCAGCCGGTACAACCAACCTACTTAAAATTGAGCGGGCTCAACGCGCTGTTCTAAAAGTTGCGTATAATAAGACATTTAGATATCCCACAGAACTTCTGCACGAAGAGACGAATCACCTTACGGTTAGGAAAATATACATCAAATCAGCAGCACTGCGCTTCCATCGCTCAGCAATGCAAACGAGACGTAGGACTCGCGAAGGTATACGTAACTTATCAAGATGGCCAGTAATTAAAGTTAACACACAAATAGGGATGAGATCCTACAATTTCCGAGGACGCTATATTTACTGTGTACTTAATAAGATATTAAATATAGAAGAAGATAGTAAATACAAAGCAAAACACAAAATAACAACTCACCTGATGGGTCTAACTTACCAGGAGACAGAAGAATTAATAAGAATAGTAGAATAACTTCAACCAAATACAAACACTCACTCTTATCCACACATTCGTCACACACACTCACACATACCTACACGTCCCACACTGGGTAACCCCCGGCGTTCGGGACTATCACCTACCTACTTGATACATTATATACTATGCCAATTTTCACTGAGTACCACAGTCACTCTGTACTCTGTTAGCAAAATTACGATTTCTAATTTTATATAATAATAATCATAATTCACAATTATCTTCCCTCTTAATGAAACCTTATGATGATATACTGATATTATTATTATTAAGGCCTAACTTACTTACTGTACTTAAATAGCCTAACTTACCTATTAAAAAATTAATATAAAAACCTACTAATATAACTAACAATCATTGTCACAACTCTATGCTGAAGTGAATTTAAATTGCAAGAACTTTCAATTGAGCCTTCAACTGATAAAAACACAATTGTATAATTTAATTTTTGTTCAACGGAAGAACCCTGGCACCGCGACACAGGGAATCCTACAGCGGTTGTCAGGGACACCTACAATGTAAACAAATGTATTAAGGCAAATAAAATTCTTTTATCTTATCTATCTTTTATTATCTAGTTATATTTTGTAATTTTTGAAGATAGTCTAACCTTTAATAAAATTAAGAGTGATTTGGCTTCCTTTCAATGTTAGACTCCTTCTTTTTTTATAAATCGATGTTTCTACTATTTGTACTTTACTTTGGCTTGAGGTATAAAGATTGTAAAACGACCTTTATAGTACTTACGTGCTGTGTAATTTTTTAAATGCATCTAATGCAACTAGCAAACAACAATGTCATCAATATTTTTGTGATTTTATAGAATGTGTGATTTTCATATTTTTATACCATAGGTATAGATAATCATTTTGATTTTTTTAGTCACAATTTAAACAAAACAATACGTTTGTTTGTATTAAGGATTAAATACATAAGCAGGAACCATCCCCATAAATTAAGGGAAAATATTATGGGGGCATAGCTAAGAAGGACGCATACAAACAATATGCTGATAAAATATTTATATCGTCCACTAACGTATATTATTTATACACTTTCAGGGCCTTCGCGAGACTTACAAAACCTACCTGATTACCTCGATAGCACAAAATGGCGGAGTTTGTCGGAAATCAAGCGTCATCAGGCATCTTATCTATTGTGGCAGCTAGCTTCGTATCAAAGAAAATACTAAATAATTACCTAACTCTTCAGCGACCAGCAGAGTTCACAAATTACAAGTTTACACTCGGAAACGAAAATACAATCAAAGACGTCAAAACTGACATAATGTACATATTTAAGCCAATGACAGTCCTTCACCAATCGGAGAAACTTCAAAGCTTCAAGTGCTTCAACGATTGGCGTTTGGCTTCCTAGTAAAAACTTCCCGAATCTGTGAAAAACTCTACTGTACATTATATTTCTCAGCTTAATTCTTTGCGATTTTTTACATGTTGTAGTCCTGTCCCATGTCACAGCCTTCATCCACGATTGCTTGAGAGGTTATTTTTCTCACGTTGGCGGCATTGACGTTTGCGGTTGTCTGCCTGTTCAGTGTGCGCCGCCCTCTTTACTTCATTTTGTTTAAAGATTAAAAAATAATAATTATTAAATATTTTCTAAGGGCAGGGATAGAAATACCTACTTTGGGGAGGGTTACTATAAATCACTTCGAATTAAGCTGATCATATAATTATGATCGAACTTTAAATAAATAGATTGTAGTAAACATATTTATTTGTATATAACAAAAATAGTGAAAACGCAAGAGCTATTGCTAAGAGCTTAGATATTAATTCAGATGATTCTAAAAATTTGCGTTTGATTCTCATTCTCACACAATTCGGTGACGACGAATATGGATAAACTTAACACCCACTTGCATTACGATTTGTAAACACATTTAGCGTCAAAATGACCTAGCGAAAAATGGCTAAATGTATTTAAGAGTCGTTAGGTGAGCTTAAGAATCGTCTTGTTAGTATGGGAAATTCATTAGTTTTGGTTTTTTACAATGATTAAATTTTTCGTCCAATGTACAAGTAGAATAATTATTATGTGAAAGTGTATAGCAAAATTGGTTTTGTATATGTATATGTCGTAGGATAATTCGATACTTCGAATCTTTGCGGAAATCCTAGGGGTTTTGCGAAAACGCGGATAATTAGATATAGGCGAAAAATTATCAAATCTTACTGGACAAAGTCAGGATTTTTGCCCCACCACTTGCACTACAACAGGACTTGGCTCCTCCTCGCTTCGCTCGTCGTCGCATGTGCGTGGTAGAAAGCAACCTAACGAACCTAATCTACCTTCTGTCACAGACAAGTGACTTCGAGTCCAACACTAGCACTACAACAGGACAGATAATTTTTCGCCTATGTCTAATTATCCGCGTTTTCGCAAAACCCCTAGGATTTCCGCGAAGATTCGAAGTATCGAATTATCCTACGACATATATAAACTTTAATACGGACGTTGTTTGATATTTCTTCAAGTTTTATGTAATGGCACCATTATAAGAATATATATTTTATGTAGGATTTTTAGATTTGATTTGGGTAGGTAATTGGTAATAACATGTTATTTTCATTCTATTTCAGATCTGATTTCGGCGCAACATTTATACTATGTCAAATAAGTTTCAAATTAAATGTACTTATGAAACTGTGGGGTGACTGACGAATCCAAAGAAGTAAAGGCTAAACTGATGAACCAAAACTCTTATGTATATGTAGGTCGATTACGTGATATAAGTAAGCCTGAAAGTTTTAGCTAAATTGGAGTTTCAAATTGGTGTGGTCTGTGGTTCAAATGCGCCCAAAAGTCTCTGGATACCCGGCGAATCCAGTATAATAATGTCTTCAGGGTGATGTTGAAACTTCCCCGATTTTGTAGTATCAACATGTTTGCGCAAAACGACACCGACGGCTTTAATGCTCTCATTAGGAAGAAGGTGGCGTCACTAGTGAGGAGGCTGCGGGGGAATGACAACATCATCATGAAAGCTGTAGCGCTGACCCGCTTGCGCCTGTACTGAGACATTTCGTGCGGACTATCGCTAAGGACTCACGGAGCGATTTTACCCCGCGCCCACCGCGGTGGCGGACCCGCAGCCTTTGTAGAATACAGATATGTATGTAAACACGACGTGTTTTACGCCCGCGGCGTTTGCGATTGTTCGCGGCTCCCGTTGCACCCGCGGGCATCTTGCACAAGCGGCGCGGCCCGCCGCCCCGCAGCCGCGGCGGGTTCCACCCGCGCGCTCTGCAATCAGCGTCCAGCGAATGGGCGATACTCGCAGCCGCGGCGGCTGCGGGGCCGCTGTCGCTTCCTCTGCCGAGTCCTTAGCGGAAGATGACATGAAGTATTAAATAATGTAACTACTTGTTAATTATACTAACCCTAGCCTGTAAGAATCACTTTGTAGTTGGAAAAAATAATTTTGAATTTGAATTTGAAGAGAAAGTCATTTTACTAGGATATTTACTAAACGTTTTGAACAGATTCAAATTATTTATTACTGTGAAAAAAGTAGTTCTTACTCGTAAGTTAAATTTACCGACTTACGTAGTTTACTGCTGCTCATCAGATGTTGCTACGAAAAGACGTAGCAAAGCGTAGCATGTCTACGTTAGCTGGTTTACCTCTAAAATAGCTAATACACGATATATGTAAATAACTTAAACTTCGTTCTATTATTAATAAGTTTTGATATTTACATGTTTATGTTATGTTGATAACAATACATTGTAACGTATTTATGCATAATTGCATATATTAATTATGATATCACTTATTTCCAGATCCTCTGAGTAATAAGCGTGTAGCTGAGGTTCTAAGAAGCAAGTCAAGTTCTGAAGCCAGTGATGATGATGATGATGATGATGAAAATGATATGTTACATTTATTATTATTGATTTAAAAACGGTTACTTTGAAATCTATTGTAATTTATTACCCGGGCTTAATACACATAAAGCGTTGCCTTCGGCTATGTGTTTACCTATCTTGAAATAACGTCACTAGAAATGTACTAAAATAATAATTGTCAGCAATAAAAGTCGATGTGCAACAACTAGTTTTATCAATAAAAGTTTTGAGATTTTTTGTGTTTTTTTTATCGGAACCCGTATCATTTCTATATATGGAATTAAATTTACTTGTAGTTTAAATGAGATTTAAAAATATCTATTCACGTCGGGAATAAAACGATTTTCCATGAGAGGCTTTATTTTGTCCCGCTAACTTAATTAACTTCCTTGTTCGTTGTTTACTACTCTGTAGATACTTCTATGAATAGTAAACATAACATAAAACATAACATAAATAGCATTTATTTCTCCATTCATAAGGTGTTTACAGTAGGGTAGGTTTAACATATGGTATTGTATAAGCTAGGGCTTTGTGTATTACTGTATTTACTGTATACTCATAGGCAAACCCTGGATATCACACTAGGTTTATTCCTGTGTTGTGACATCCAGTTTTTCTTATTTTGAACGCAACATAGCACTTAATTGAGGTATGTATGGTTATGTATTCTGTGCCGCCGGCTAGCAAAAACACTTTGTACACAGAACACAACCATAAGGGTTGAGAAGAGGTATGAGATAGGAGGTAAGAGGTAGGAGATAGTGATGTAAATGAATAAATAAACCTGTACCTGTAAATTTTTAAGTATTTTTGCTAATAGATTTTATGTTTCAGGGCTTTGCGTGATTGTTCTCCCAGATTTGGATTCTTTGATAGAACTGGAAAATGGAACTGATATACCTTCTATCTAACATTTATTCATGAAATATAAGTACAATCTAGTCGATAATTTACAAAACTCTCCTGGGGCCTTTGAAATGGCTTAACTACTGCTGTTAAAAGTCAAACAGGCGAGTCCTACAATTTAATGTGTAATGAAGTTTTATTATCCATACAAATAAGCAATTCTTTTTAATTTATTAAGTGTAAAGTCAAACTCTAATTTTAAGGCAATTGTGTGTTTAATATTACGTAATCGTAGCTGTATGTAACAAACTTTATTTAGAATTAATTTAATCAAATTTATGCAATTTTTTTCACAGCTTCCCAATAATTGTTAAGTTCCTACTATTAGTCATTTTATGTTGAACAAATTAGGCTTCCTGCTTATTTAAGTAGCTAAGTTATTGAGTTATTTTTATACATGTAAACACGACATTATAATGAAATTAATCACTTTTTCTACATACGTTCGTGTTTCATTATTCCTTGTCATATTTAGACTTATCGTACAAATGACGAGAATTCTAATTACCTACAAAGTTTTATTTATTAAACACCAGTTTTACAGGACCGTTTCATTCCTGTCATCTGTTCAATTTTGTTCTACAACTTATAGACAGTCACTAAAACAAACCTGGTTCTTGTCCACAGATCGTCCCATATTCTGCACGTCCAAGATCGGCGCCAAGCTGATGAAGCTGCGTGGGTACTGGTACACTCGCCACTCGGTGTGCTCGTCCAAGGTGAAGTGGCTGTGTGCCGACAGCCGCGTCATGGACTGCCACGCCCTGGTCGTCACCATCGGACACACCATGGTGGACCGACAGAACAGGCATACGCACTCGCCTTGTAGATAAAAGTTTCAAGTTATTGCTGTTGCGGTATCGTAATGTCATATTCTCTATTAGATATCAAAGTCATTCAACACGGAGGACGACAATTCGTTGTCACAGCGGGTTTAAACATTTTCCACAATACAATGAGAACAACAGAAACACTCAGAACAATGGGTAAAAGTCTTCGTGTATCATAGTAATAATACTGACCGGAGTGAACCTATCAACATCAACATCGGAGATCGCCATCCTCACCCGAACTCACATTCAGTAGCAAGGGAGGCAAACATTACTTAATATGTTTTCAAAACCAGAATTTTCTTGCCAGATTAGCAGAACCGTATGTAAATTTTTAAATATTCAAATTCAAATTCAAATTTATTTATTAAACAAAAGCAGTTACAAACCTTAAGCTAACTTAATTGTATATTAAACCTATTTACATTAACTTGTTCTGGTGAGCCCTGCACTGGGTACGAAACCTGTATCGCAGGCGCCCACTTCAAGATGCGCTTACTAAAAAGTGGTGCGAACCTTTTGATTTTATCAAATTATAATTGACATTATCACAAAACGTACATTAGAGTAAATTAAGTTTAAACTTCCGGCTATGTTCTTTAAATAATTCTACAGCAAGACACTTTATGTGTGAGTGTGTGTCTGTGTGTGTGTGTGTGTGGGTGTGTGTGTGTGAGAGAGAGAGAGAGAGATTGAGAGAGCATGTATGTGTTTACCTGGTGTGAGCGTGTGTGTGCTTAGCCTACAATACTGTAGGCTAAGAGTTCCTACTTTATTATTTTAAGAAGTTCTTCTGTTTCCTTATATGTTAGATGCTGTAAAAACGTTTTTAAAATTATCTTGCATTCTCTGTATGATTTCGATATTATTGTCTATTCTGTTATAAATATATGGGAATCTAAAATTGGGCATGCGTTGAGCGAATATGGCAATGACTATGACACTGCGATACCGTACCTTATTAATTATTGATAGTTACCTAAGTTTTGCGTATCTATTTGTTCCGTGATAATATACATATAAATAATACATTCTTAAATATACAGAGTTATTTGGAAAGGTCCTATTCAATGGATAACCGATCGACATACCTACTTAGAGTAATATAAACTTAACTTACAAAGAACTTTAAGTCTCGCTTGCATAAAAATTATTAAACTCATATAACTATAAAACTTTATACATCTTAGACAACAGTGGTGATTAACAATAGGCAGGCTGTAGTCAAACGTAAGCCTATTTCGTGATAAAAAAAACTAAGTAGCAAAATTCTACCAAGTAAAATGACAAATGAGTTTAGAAGTTGTCGTGCAAGTTGTTTTTTAACATTGGATAATAATAACTCAACTCTTTATAAATAACTCTGTATGAATTCGACACTGTGTTGTGTAATGGCTCAGTATTGGAATTGTTGATTTCTGAAAATTATATTTCCTAACTCTTTAATATGAGTATTAAAATAAGATGCTGTCCATTAGTTTGCCCTTTAAAGTGAAGTCACAGGGGTAAAACCGTATTTTCAACAACACACTATTTTTTTTTTTAAATTGTGTTTTTGTTTAAGAAAAACTTAATAAGTAATATACATATTTGGTATTTTTTATTCATTTATATGTTGTTTCACAATGCCATAGCACAGAATACAGAATACAAGCCATAGTTATTGTTTACCATCAGGCAAACTATGGTCAAGTGCTCATCTGTTTCAGTTTTTAATTCATAATTTGCCTGTGTGTCGTCGCCTTAAAATCATTTGTAATTTAGTCTAAGTGTAAAATTGTAACGTTTATTAATATAAGTTAAAAGGAAAATTACTTATATATGTCCGTATGATTCAGGTTATTATTCTGTTATCGTCATTATATCTCTAGATGAGCGATTTGTTTATGTTAAGATAAGTTTTTGTTTTCCAAGTAAACATAACATCAATGTGGAGAAGTTTAATTTCAGTCTTTCTTACTACGCTGAAATATATGAGGTGAAATTGTTAGTAAAATATTTAATGTTATGCTTAAATATATGTTGCATATTTAAGTTTTTACCTTCTCGATTAAATTGATCTCAATTATTTTTAAGATGCGTGTTATATTACTTAGACAAAGTTATTCAAACTTGGTTGAAAAGTTGTCATTCATGTACGATAATGAAAAATCAATGAAAAAAAATATTACCCTCTCTTGTAGGTAGGTTCATTTGTGTTTGTGAGGTTAGTTTTATATTCTGTAATAATTTGTACATTCTTAAGCACATTTCAAATGTTATTTACTACTTAAGTTACAAACTTTACATACCGAGTTACTGGTAACTAACACAAAGTTTTAAGAGTTTTTTTTTTAAGTTTTGTTCTACGGCTTTTAAAAATTCGGAATCTTTTGCTAATTTCCAACAGCAATTGAGAAATAATTGTTGATTTTAACTTTTAACTTTAAACTGTTATTGGAAAATGAGCGTAAATAATCACTACCGACAGGATTCGAACCTGCGTTTTTCTGCATTATTATGTAAGGCTATACGTTAGTTTACAGTATACCTTGTATATAAGATATAGTCAGTATACTTAGTAATCATAATTGCTGTGAAATTGAATCAACGTTATCTATGTGTGCCTTTAGTTTGATTAAGACTACTTACTTTAAGGTCGTTTTGTTTAAATACAATTTCAAGTAAATAGTCTTTTCATTTATTTCCATTCCTTCATTAATACCTAATACTGGTAAAATAATCAGAGTATTTTATTATTAATAATAAAAAGAAAATCAAATTCACTTTATAAAAATCTCATTTATTTATTCAAACTCGTGAGTACATGCAATACGTGTACAATGTCTTATAAAAATATATAATAGTTTGGATAAAATTAATTCATTATTAATTTATATAATACAAATACAAATCACCATTATTCATAATTTAATGTCTTTGAGGTTAGAGTTCTTGAAAATCTCGAGAATTTCACAAGTGCAACCACAATAAGTTGTAAGATCGTAAGAGCATAAATATTTGTAACATAATAACAAAATAATTTGAATTGATGATGTCCTTAAAACTCAGTATGTAAAAAGCAAAATAAAAAATAAATTATATCCCTTATGTACGAAAAGTGTTATAAAATTAAATTAAATTATTACTAACAATGGTGCGTGAATCTTAAGGCACTTATTTCGGCCATTTTTACATTTTCGGTTTAGATATAAAGCCATTTCCAAATATTAAAAAAGTTGTAGTAACATGATGCAATGAAGTTGAGGTATAATCATGTAGACAACTATAAACTATACATTTGTCACAATACACATCAAATTACAAACAAACTTAACTACATATAATTATACTAACTAGAACTAAATTAAGATTAATACAGATAACATATTTACTGTAACAATTCTACAAAATATTATAACAACATTTGTGGACCTATTCCAGTTTTGTCATTCATTTAATTATTTATATTTCATTTCTTTATCGACTGTCATAATCTGATGGAAATGTTACCTCCATACATTTTTGATAAAAGTTATTGACGTGCAACAAATAAAAAAATAAAGCTGGCCAGCAAATACTCCCACTGATTTTGAACAGTTTAAAACAACGTTCGTATTAAAATTAAGGTATGCCAAATTACGAATTAGTACTTAGTACTAAATTTATATCGAAATTAAATTACTTCCAGTAAAAATGAATGTCAAATGATATTTTGATATCAACAATAAAACGGGCAATTATACTATTAAACACACATATACATTTATTCACAAGGTATACTTGAGTATACTTTTGATTAAATTACAAATTATTGCAATGCTAATATAATATAAAAAGTTAGTCCATTATAATTTTATACAATTCCAGAATTAACATTATCAAGATCTCCAAATGTGACCCATGCAACAGCTAAACAATATACTAAATTCTACTTACATATATACACATACTTTTATCTTCTTAATCTCTTAAAAAATCTTAACATTTATTGCTTATGAAATCTAAGTAAAACAGCCTCCAACACAGATTTAATATATTTCATTCTACTTAACGCCACAAAATCATCTATTTTAAATCTGAGGACATGTGTCTCTAATTCTGCGAGAGAGTTCACCTTCAGACATGAAGAAACGGTTTTAAAAAAGAGAGTTAGTCCACTAGTTTTACAAGAACTTTACAGACATTTCTTAACTGTGACTAACCGCCTAAGACCCGAAGCATATGTGTGTTTGCGATTGTGCTGAAACTACGTAGATTGATGAAAAGGGGTTCTAAATATTGTGAAAAAAAAATATCTTTTGCTTATTTTTTTTTAATGGCACTTCCCCTTTAGGAGACACTGGGTCCTAAAGTTTATACTTCGAAGTAGATATTAAAACGAAAAACAATCAAGTTGAAAAAAATGCTTATTCAAAGGGTCTCGTGATATGCTTTGTAACAGTCTCTTCCTACCACTAAACAAAGGTGCATGTTGCATGTCGAACAGAAAACCCTCGCTTTATTGCTCTTGCATCCTGGCATCCGACATCTGTGATTATTATTTTCGTCATCAATCATCCGCAGATGACCAGCCATTGCCGTCCGTAACTTGATTGACGGTTGAGGGACATATTTTCTTTTACGATTTCTTGTAGATTGTTCTTCTGATTTGTCCGAATTTTCTCTATCTGGCGTAAAATAAAGCAACGAGTTAGAAATTTATGTTTTGAAGTCCAGGTAGTCCTCACATTATTTATTTTTTCTACTACGATTATGTTCATGTACATTGTTTATTTTGATGATAGCGTCGTTCAGGGTGGTGAGCTTAGCTTTGCATCCCTTATCAGTTTGATTGCAGACCCAGTGCACCTCTTGTTTTAGGTTCATATGCCTCGATCTCTTCTTGAATCTATGCTCCCCTAGCATTATGATTGCGTTGCCTTGGCGAGACCAACTGTAGCGCGGTATGAGGGCACCTGTGGAAGACAAACGATATAAATACTTATGGTTGTACATATTACAGATAAACATTTTTATTAATAATTTGTCAGAATTATACCAGAATTACGAACAAATAAAACGCAAAAAAATATTTATTTTACTTGGTTGCATCATATATTTCCTAGTTATTATGTTATGACATCACTTTTCTATTAATTTATTTGATATACCTAATCTACTAATACTATCCCAATTATTTGAATAAATATATACCTACAGCGGCGCCATACATTGTATCGTATACTTAACAGTGACTTATGTAGGAAATAAACTTATGGTTAACTAAAACACAGGTATTCTCCATTCCGCATTTTTAATTAACGAAACAATAATAACTAGAAATCAACCTCATTTATATTATGTACACAGGTAAACAAATGCAAAGAATTTTTAAACAACATAATTAGTAGCATTTGAATATCATAAAAATTAAGGCTTCTAAACATATTAACAACGAACTTAAGCCATTTTTTGTATACCTACTTAAATAGAATCCTATTTTGGTTTCTATTTATTGATTATGTAGTGACATTAGTCGGTTTTCTGATAGGTATCATAATGCAGTATTTTAAGAAGGAGCACTATTTATTCATAAATCTGTAGTCCTCAATTGTAATGGGTTTTTAGGGTCATGCCGGCGAGCAAGCTCTTGTTAAATCTACAGGAGCGGCATTCTGTCCTTGTATGTATGTTAACAACGCATTTTGAACTACCATTAATACATTTATAGAACTCTCCTCGTCTTTGGTACACAGTTCTTCGGAAGAAAGCCTTACAAGACTCGCAGCTAAGAACTCCATAATTGTAGCCGCTGGCGACGTCTTTACATACAAGACAATACTTCTTGATTTTGACATGCTCCTTTTCTGAAAAAGTAAAAGAAAAAACTTTACTTGTATATCAGCGATACCTCGCAGTTCTCTGCGATTGATCCAGGATAAAAAAAAAACAACCAATTTGAAGAGTAAACAGTGATCTTGTGTTATAAATTATAAATTTCATCAAAATTTAAGCGTTATGAATTAATAAACACATTCACAAACCCCTTTATAATATTAATGTAATGTCATATTTATTTTGTAGTATGCGCGTCAGGAAACTATGGTCAAGTGCAAAACCTGTTTCAGTTAAAAAACGTCTCCTAATCTATTTTTAATATTGTTCTTCTTATCGAATGAGAGTGGTCAAGTCTGGTTTCGAGAGTTTTCTAACCGCCCTATGGGCCTCTGACATGGCTTAAAGACTGCCGTACTAGCCTAAAAATTTTATATTTTTATACTATATATAATACTTACGTCGCAAATTAACTTAACACATCACATATGTATATGTAAATTCGTTTTTTTAAGTAGGTAATAATACACATTTCAAACTTGGTTTGTTTAAGATTCTAGTACCCTTTAATCATATCTGGATGAAAAAATAATTATTATAGTTGCTATCAACTAAATATTACAGGGTGTAAAGCGCAAACACATAATAGTTTCCTTATCAAACCTTACAATTAAAACAAAAACTTCAAGTAATAATTATCATATTTTATTGAAGTAAATTTCTACAACATCAACTTATTCTCTATTAAGTAACACATAGGATAGAAGTTAACTGCAAATTAACATGAGTTTAACAAATTAAAAAACAAGCATTTAAAAAAACGGTTTTAATACCAATTGCTATGCAAACCCAAAATAGACTTATTCATAATTCAATCATATTCAAGTATTCTGAATTTAAATAGAGATCACAATTTTTTTTCAAAGATATAATTTATTCTAAAATAATTTAATTCTAGCTACGACTATGAGTACTTTAATTCATGTTTGTCCTCCAATTACAAAATAAAATAACGAATCATTGCAATTTAAATAATTGTTCATAAAACTATTTATATTAATCTACAAATTACTGCTATGGCAATGTACAGACAAATATATTATACAAGTACAAAGAGTAATAATTGTTTTACAAAAAAAAAGTAAATATGTACTCGGGGTTGTTCTTTGTGAAAATGTGCATTCGCTATTCAGTGTGGGAACACGGCAAGCCCGATTTGCCCGATGAGTCGAGAGCATAGAGAATCAACGAAGAATTCGGTTGACGTATGTACCTAATTGTTTATTTTTAAATTCCTTAGTAAAATTAGCTATCTTACAATTATTCTTATCATCAGCCCATTATAGCCTACTGCTGAGCATAGGCCTCTCTTCTTGTACGCTACTCGTCCCGGTCCTGCGCAGATTGGATCCAGGTGCTCCTTGCGGTTTTTATAATGTCGTTACCCACCGCATTGGAGAGCGATCTTTTATCTTATAATGTGTAATTGCAAAATTATAAATAATAAAAATTAAAATGTGAGTAAGGGGCCGTCCATTAATCATGTGATGTTTTTTTTGGCATTTTTAACCCCCCCTCCCCCGTGGTGATACATGGTGATGTTTATGATTAACCCCCCCTCCCCCCCATATATCACGTGTATTTTTAGACGTACAAAAAAAACTTAATTTTCGACTTTTATTAAATTAAATATTACAATAATGCCTAGCGGTAAACAGAAAGGTTACAATACCTGCAGATTGTTTTTGCTTTTCGCGCGTTAGTCGAAAAAATAAATACACGTGATATGTCACTACACCCCCCTCCCCCCTTGTGATATTTCGTGACTTTTTTATGGACCCCTCCCCCCCCTTTCGAGCCTCACGTGATTAATGGACGACCCCTAAACTAAAATTACAAAATGGCGATTTGACACAAATATGTGGAATATTTTACCAATAAATAAACTGAACGATAAATAAAAAATAACTTATTGTTATCTTATTTTTAGATTCTAATGTTTCTCATAACAAAACCTTTACCACTTACTAAGTTGATAATAAAGTCTAACTTTATTTACTTATTTAATTTCTAGATAACCTTAAACTATAAACAAGTGGCCTGTTGTCAGTATCTAGGGATTTAACAACTTCATTTATAACAAATTACTTTTGCTCAGAAACATATTTAAAAAATACTAATATACCTTTATGCATCAGAAACAAGAAAAAATTAATAGTAGTTTATGCAACTGTCATATAATTAAGTTACACGTTAACACTCGTTACTATTATGAAACTCGCTGCGCTCGTTTCATAAACTCACACTCGTGTTTTAATACCCGTGTTATATGCAGTTGCATACACTACTTTATCTTCACTAATGCATTGATAATTTATTAAATTAAATTCACGCGTACGTGTATTGTCACAGTGATTTTGCCACCATTAAAATCTAACCAACGAGAGTGCAGCGCGACCAACCTGATTGGCCCTGCAATCAGGTTGGTCACGCTTTTTCGATGTTATAATGAGCTATTACGATATCGATGTGGATATTATAACATCATGTGAAATTGCTTAAATTGAGTGTTTTGTTGTCTGTGCTATAACAGTAGTAATTATAAGTCAAGTATTGGAAACATAAGTAGAATGTTACAACATTAGTGTATTAGATAAAATATTTTATGGTACCTTAAATTATTGATAAATTTATATTTAAAATTATGTTATTATATTTCAAATTGATGTTATTACGTACTCATAAAGACGTACTTTAAAAAATAATGTAAACTGAAAATAATTTACACATTAAGTATGTACATACGTGTATATTTATGCGGTAATGACATACACGAGTGAAAAACAGAAACAATTTTCTTTGCGATAATTTTATAATTTATTCCGCCTAATGTTTAATGACAAAACTTAATAAAAGCAATTAATTTATCATATTGCGTCTTAGTTACCTAATCATAGTAAAAAAATACAAATAAATAAAAATTTAATACATTTTCAACTCAATACAAAAATATTATTAAAAAAAAATATAAAAATCAATCTCATAATTATTGTGTTACCAATGTTATCGTAGAAAACAGTCCTTGTAGCCGAAGTCGACCATAAATAATATTATTACTTTCTTTCAAATAATTGCATAACTCTAAACTTAAGATATTAAATTAACTCATAAAAATAAAATGCTCTGAAGCATAGTGCCTACACATTAGTTGGTCTTAGATAACAGAGAGAATACAAACTTTCATAAAGACTCATGATAAAAATAATGCTGGATCTAAGTCGCCTATTAACGTCATTCCAGCCAGTAAGCATTTATTATATCTACAGGAACGACATCTGGCTCTAGTATACATATTAATAAAGCATTTTGACTCTCCTTTAACACATTTATAATTTTCCCCCTTTCTCTTGCCCGCGCTCCTGCGGAAGAACGCATCGCAGGATCTGCACGTCAGCACTCCGTAGTGAATACCGCTGGCGACGTCTTTGCAAATCTGGCAGACGCCCTTTGATGTGTCTGGAAAATAAAACAGCTAATTTAATATTTATACTTTATTCCATATGAATGTATCTATGAACTAATTTCTATTTATCATGCATCGTATGACCATGTGAACTAGTTAAGAACTAGTACTTTTACATCACGATAACTCCAAAGGCGATATGCTGTGTTATCATATAATAAGCTCTTGGCATGGATGATTTGATTTCACTAATTATACAAACACTAGCTGTGCGCGCGACTTCGTCCGCGTAGAATAGTTAATTTGGACATCACATTTATTTTTGCGAAACGGAAGCCCTCAAAGATGAATAATTTTCCCCGTTTTTTCCACATTTAATTTTCCATTGTATCTTCGCTCTTATAAATTGCAGCGTGATGTTATATAGCCTAAAGCCTTCCTCGATAAAAGGTCTTTTCAACACAAATACATTTTTTTTAAATCGGACCAGAAGTTTCTGAGATTAGCGCGTTCAAACATACAAACAAACAAACAAACTCTTTAGCTTTATAATATTAGTATAGATATGACAATTGACTTACTACGCAGATATATGTACTTATGTATATATGTATGTTTGTAGGTAGGTACAGTACACACTCACAAAATCTTGTTTGATAATACCTATAGGCTTATAATAAAAAATAAACAAGAAGATTCACTTAACCATAGTAATAGGTATCGTTTATTGAAGGAAAATCCTACAACACCAATTTTTACCCTATTTACTAAATGTAAGCATTTTTTTCTTTATACGTTTACTTTAATGATAAATGCTTTACTTATTAATAGTAATGAAACTATTATTGGAAAAATAAATATAAGCGAAAATATGAAATCACGATCGGCAGGATTCGAACCTGCGTATTTCCAATACCGTCCAGAACGCCTTAGCCATTATTATTATTGATAGTACAAAACATATTATAATGCATAAAGTAACTGACTAATATTTACAACTCCTAAACATAAAATTAAAATATATAATATACCTAAAATAAAATATGAAGTAAAATATAAAAAAAAACATATTTATACAATATGTATCAATTTTTAAAAGGAGTACACCCGTTATTTTTTTCCACAATTCCACAAAAAAAAATTGTATCTTTATCACCCGATCAAGTACCGAATTTAAATAGAGAAAATGTAACATGAGACCAACTTAAGTCTCACTTTTCACAAAATTATAATATGTAATTCAAACATAAGATCTGCAGTCTTATCTATTTAATAATTTAAAAGCAACTACGAGTACTGTGTAAGGATAATGATATGGCAACACACAGTAAATCTACACATCTAAAAGAGATGTCAATTACGACTAAAGATCACTCGCGGAAAAGGTAGAATTTTGCAACATAAACATACAGCCTCAAAATTATTACTATTCTTCTACCGGACTTATAAGCTTTACTTAATTATTCTATAAGATTGTAAAGTTTCACTAACATCACAAAATGACTTAGAAAAATTATAAGTACTTATTACTATAACAAAAAATATCCTTTGTAAATAAATTACAAAATCACAACCAAATACAAATATTACGCCTTCCCTTCATAGAAAATAAAAAATAAAACTATAAACAAAACATAAACATCAAAATACAAATAACAATATTTTTTGCAATCAAATTTAGTCTTCTTTCTTTAATTAAGTATTCTTCTAATTTTCTTTAACGCGAATTTTCGTAACAAACAGAATATACATATGTATATACTTACATATGCAGCCCATGTATCAAAATGACAAAATGTACATAGATATTAGGAAACGGTCCAGTGAGCCCTTAATTGATGTACATTTCTTACTATTATTTTCTATTACGAATTTCACCCTAGTTTATCTACTTTTGACGAAGACTAGAATAACAACACAGCATTATTTTGCTTGTACAAATACAAAACAGTCGTGTCTACCGACTGAATTTAAATCCAAATTAGGTATACATAGGTACATGTCATAAGTCAGAGCTATTTAATAAATAATTCTATGCATATTTATCCTGCACACTTTTTAAGTTGTCAAACCTTAACAAATTGTTCCGTCCGACCCCAGACGTAATTTTTGTGCAACTGACTAGCAAAAACTAAGGAACATATTTAGTTATCGATCAACACACTTGTGTAGAAACCGCATGCATGACTAGATTTTATTTTTTACAATCAAGAGTCAGTAAGAATCCTTTACTTTACAATGGTGATAATGGTTCCGAGGATTCAGCGATGACTTCTGCCAGAGAATCGAGAGAGCAAGAGCTAACGGCGGGCTTTCCTCTATTGATTAGTAGTTCTGACGCGTCGTGGTTGTGGAATCCTTTAACCTCGATTATATGGGCTCCTCTTGTTTTGACGACAGCCTTGCAACATTTATAGGAGTGAGTAGAGCACGTCCACCTCACGATGCCGTTGCGAACCGAATGTCTACAGTAAGTGTATTCGTTGTACACGATCAAAGGCTTGCCGCGCAGTGATTGGATGAAAAACGCTCTGTTCGCTTTGCGGACTGAAAACAAACGAATGTGTTAGAAAATTGTTCAAGTTTTTAAAACTTACGCAAAATACGGAACATGCGTTCCATATACTATTATTTCAAGTCTAATTTCAAAATATTAAGAGAGACATACAACAGCAAATAAATCAAACGTATATTATTAAATCAAGTAAGTCATTAATTCAACCTCGCAGCATTTAGCAAGTACCTTATCTTTATCCGACACCAAGAGTAGACGTTAGTATAATTCATAAGATGGACTGCACTATTGTAGTATGAAGAAAAATATTTTTTTACACGAAATAGGCTTACATTTGACTATAGCCTGCCTGATGTTAAGCACCAAACAAATAAAAACGCACGATGTAGCACGCTTGCCTAGAAGAAACCTATTTACTCTAGATTTGAATTATTTCACCATCGCACGAGTAGAGGCACGGCAAGGAGGCACCGATATACAGTTGAGGTTCCAAAGACTCGCACCAAGCGTTTTGCTTCGACTTTCATCGTGCGAACAGCCAAACTGTGGAACTCCTTGCCCGAATCTCTATTCCCCTTGAACTATAATTTGTCGGTCTTCAAGTCGAGAGTAAACCGGTTTCTTCTAGGCAAGCGCGCTACATCGTAGACTATAACGTTGCTTAACATCAGGCAAGTTGTAGTCAAGCGTAAGCCTATTTCTTGTTAAAAAAAAAAAATTGATTAGACTGGTTATAATAATAATGCAAGTCTACATTATTTAAAGTGTATATTAGTACTTTTTTCTATTTAAAAAAGTAAAAAAACGAGTATTAGAACACATGATGTAATACTGTAATATACCGTTTCAGTTGTACTTATCTATGTTAACAACTTATAAAACTAAATAAAGTAGGCAAGAAAATATAAAACAGATCACATAATTCGTTAGTTATCACATTAATAGCACCTAGGTATGATATTTATAAAAAAAGTATTAATAAAGATGAGGAGGCTTCTATTTCTAAATAAGATCTACCAATTTATTGGTGATATTACATACATATCCATATAACCTTTCAGGATTTTTGAAAAAAGTACATTTATTGTATTTAACATTCATTGTAGTTTTTTTCTTAATGTACTAAAATCGCCTAAAAATTATGCGCAAGCCACTATATCGCTTACCCTGTACAATTATATTTAAACTGACTTAAAAAAAATAGTTTAAAACACATACAAAAATAGGAGATAAAACACTGTCTAAATTTTAATATCTATAAATATTGTTTAGCTACAGTACACAATATTGAAGGAAACTTCAAATTACGATCGATAAAAATATGGCCTCTCGTGGTGATAACAGTTACCTATATTTAAGATATTTACGTATGTATATTACAAAATTCATAAAAAACAGCTTATTGATAGTTCTATAGTTATAATAAAATTCGTAAATGCACAATAAATGCAAGCATAGCCATTTAAATAGGATATAAAAAATTACTGAGTTTTTGCCAGACTGGGTTTTTGATTAATTCTAGATCTATTAAAAAGGCCGGCCTAGCGCAGTTGTTTATTGAGTGCACAAATTAAATAAATATAGAAACCAGCATTATTTGATACTGAGCCCGCGCTTTCGTGACTACTATGAAGCTACTAAGGAGCCTTATGGCTAACAATTAATTGTAGGTATCAAAAATGTATAGGAACGGCATTCCCACGCGTTTATGATGTCACCGTACAAATCAAAGTTTTGATTACCTGTTACATATTATCTGGGTTTGTTTTGTTTTTTTTTTGTTTAACTGTTTAATTCCCATGTTTTATGTTTATTTCGAGTTTCTTTTTCTTTATTTATTTCTTCTTATCCACCAGAATTGAGTACAAAGTAGTCATACAAAGAACTCCGTCGGCGGATGGTTATGCAAGTTCTTAGCGTATATGACTCTGTTCATCTCTGTATACACTTTAGCCGTGCATCCGTGGTTGCAGTGCGTGTAACACGACCAGTAACAGCAGGCGCCATTCAAGTGTTCCTCGGTGAAAGTGAAGTCTCCAAACTTCATCAGCTTCTCACCAACTTGGGAAGTCATGAATCGAACTGAAAATGTTATATTGGTTGGAATTATTGTCTGCTTATAATTATTACATGTACTGCGTGCACTTGCGAATGATGACGGGAATCGACCATGCAGGTCCGTTATATATTGTACAAACTTACGCCTACTGTACATAAAGATTTGTACTTTTACATCAGTGGGTACTCGTAACATTTAAACATAAATAAGACGGAGTTTTTTTAACACGGAATAGGTTTAAATTTTACTACAGGCTGCCAAGGTAAGACCAAAAATTGCATTTAAGCGTTTCCCTGGCTCGGATGACACGTAAAATTAGTCCCCCTCACTGTTTGACTTGTGACAATCATTAACCTAAGTCCTTATTTAGTGTCCTTAGGTTAACCTAAGGACTATTCGGATCGTATATAACCAAAAACCTAAACAAAGGCCTCCGCCACGCGGAGGGAAACAGACAATTGTACTTAAAAAAAAAAAAAAAAAAAAACCTTATGACTATATAAAAAATCTGGAATTGGCCACTCTCAGTTCAAATGTATGTAAAGTAGCATAGAGTTCGTTTCTCTCATCTACCAATTTACCTACTTTTCCAGGTAAGTTTCCTTCGAGAGTTTGCGCAGTATGTGGCGACAAGCCAGCTGGCTTGAACTACGGAGTGTTCAGCTGCGAGCCTTGCAGGAACTTCTTCCGGCGAGCGAAGGGAAACGCAGAGGAGTACGAATGTGGATACGAATCTAACTGCATTATAGATATGAAGACGCGGCGCAAGTGCCGATATTGTAGGTACTACAAGTGTATTAGGGTGGGGATGACTATTTAAAACAAAAGAGGTAAGAATTAGTTAAAAACATCCAATTGGATGTTTTTTATTAGTGAATCTAATGCATGTATTCTATTCAGTAAAGATAATTTTGGCAATCACTGCAATAATTGTAAGAAACATGTATTTTTGTATTTAGTGTAAGTACCTACATGAAATATTTACTTATTCTCTTGTTTCTTCATCGAAATAAAATAATTACATTTTTATATTGTCTTTTATTTCACGTGATAGAATATTAGTCCCTTTTTTGACCGCTAAGTCTATTTGTTAGCGAAAAAAGGTAAAACACTCCTTGCTTCCGATTTATAAATAGTTCGTTATATGTTATTACTCTTTTATTTGAGTACTAGTCTCATACTAATTTAGTTTATTAAAAACTAAAAATGATCTATAGAACTTCTACTGTAGTAGTATAGACGGTATTGTATTTATTCACATCTACAAGTTTGTATTTGCATTCTAGAATATATATATTAATAGATTTTTTTTCTCAAATAAAAATTTGCGTTTTCAGGGATATCGTCGGAAGACTGCCCAGTGTGCGGCGACCGAGTGTCCGGCATACATTATGGAGTCTTCACGTGTGAGTCCTGCAAGTCTTTCTTCCGAAGAACTGAGCGAGACTGCAGAGCGGGGGACTACAAATGCTTCTACTCAAATAATTGCCCTATAACTATATATACGCGATCTAAATGCCGATATTGTAGGTACGTCAAATGTATAATGGCCGGGATGAAACAAAAGAAACATTAACCAAGTTTTATACATTTTTACAAAAAAAAAACATTTTTTATTTTGATCGACAAGTGATGGCGGCATTATTTCTGTTTCTGATGATAATAGCTCTATGTCAGCCTTTGGATACGTGGCTAGAAGGAATATCGTGTTTGCAATGTGTTTGTGTAGATAACTTTTATGATATTTAGTACGGCTTGAAGAATTGAAACTTAGAAAATTATGTACATATTTTGTTTTCAAACATTGGTTGTCAAACAGTACCGTGAAGGATTTTTTTATTATTTTAGATAAGAGCTAAGTTTTATTAAAAATAAGAATATGGAATAATAAAGTTTTCTACTATTAAAATAATCATTATTAATAAAGGCGCAAACATACTAAGTTTAGTTTCTAATCAAGATTAAGTAGGTTTTTATGATTGATGACTTTTATATAATTGGTTAAGAGTTACGTTTTAGTAAGTCACACCTTGGGTTCTTGGTATATATTGAATAAAAAACAGTACTTGAAGTACATAAAGCATTTTTATTTCATACATATGTAAACAATTTCATTAGCTCCCTATCTTATTTTCCCTCTCTACATGTTTTACAACATGTCAAATATATTCTTATTGCTTCTTTCGATACGTTACAATATTTGGTTTTCAGTTCTTCATCCATCTGTTCCCTGTCCGCATGTTTCAGTAACAAGTGCATCGTGTGTAATGTGCTGAATAGTTCATTGATGTGTACGTAATATTTTAATACGGGATTCACATCACTTTTCGGCTGGATTAATCGCTCTACACCGTTTACTTTAAGTATATCGTAGCTAGCGAGCACTCTAAAGTCTTCGAAGTCTTTATTCCACTTCTCTTTGGTACATTTAACTTCAGATATAATCTCTTGGTACCTAGCATAGGACATTAGGTAAGCGCTATTACTTTTCTTACGTTTCAGCAACACGTCGAGTTTCTGATTAAATTCTTTCTTCATAGCCTCGATGTGGTTTGCTAGAAACTTTCGCAGACCTAGAAAAAAACGGCATTTTATAATACATCATTCGTATGCTAGCCATTTGTTGGTTTTAATTTTAATTAGAAGGAAACAATTTTATACAGAATTTAAGTATCAACTTATTTTTAATGAATTTATTGAAGAATCATAAAAAATACTAAAACGTGATATAAGAATATCATTATCAGGTATTTTACCGAAACGGCATCTGAACCGACAAGCAACGAACAAATTGTAGGTACATATGTCTATAGTTATGTGTGGAATTGCACTCGCTTGACGGTGAAGGAAAACATCGTGAGGAAATCGACATGTTTGAGGACCACGATATCCAAGGACATGTGTCTTCCGTGGAAAGTCCTGGGCGTCCACCTGTCCAAGTCCATGTATCTGTCCAAGAGAACTTCCCTAACGAATTAATTCTGAGGGGGTGTCACGACCCTCAGTCATGAGGAAATACGACTCAAAGAGAGAGTGAGAGATGTCTGAGTTTTAAAGTTGTTTTGTTTTGGTGAAATAGTCTGAAAGTGTAGCATTTAACTACAATAAATAAATCAGTTCTGTCGATGATATAGAACTTATAATTTTGTTTTAATATTTTTTCATTAAAAATTACCTGTATGACATGATGAGAATCTACGCCATAGCTTAGATATTAAAACCTCAGACATCTATCACGTACACGAAGCAATTTTGGCGGGCCACTCTTCATTTGATATATTGAAACACCATTAATAATAATAACAAATTTAATAAGAACGTCATTTAATTTTAAATTGAATACAATAGACAGCTTAAATTTAATGGTTCATAAGAACCACAGAGAAGAGAATTATAATTAATCACAGTTTCACACAAAACAACATGCTATTGGTGCGAAGTGAGTCAAACTGAAGTTCGAACCGGGATCATCAAGATTATTCTGGTCTCTTTACCACTAGGCTCTCAAACTTATTACCAAATAAAATGAGATAGTTCTTAAAGATTTCAACATGGCTGCCGAAAGTGTGACAACCAACCTACCAGCAGATTCAGATTCAGTAGGTACCTCCCGTCTTAAAATCGTTGCTCAATTTTTAAATACCTGTAAAGCGCCTGTAGTAGCGTCATATGTAAAATATCCTAGTAATTATCACACCATCCTTACAGCCCAGGATGTTATAATAATAAATGAAGAGGGCGGTCGCCGAAGGTGTCTGGGACAAAATATGTGATGTACATTTTAAGAGTTTATACATCATGTTTTTCATTATTATATTTACGGACCTTTCAGACAGAGAGCGGTCACGCGGTCAAGCGTTCAAGCGGTCAGTTTTGCGTTCTTTGTATTCTATTACGTTACTCTACTTGACCGCCGCGGTCTGATACGGTCCCTTACGTACTCAGTCTCAGATATTCGTTGTCCTTTAGAAGAAGCAACGTTGGCGGTTTGTGATTATGTTCAGTATTAACCAATTTAACTTCCATATTCTTATTCAGAGCTATTTTCGCGCTGCAGTTCGTTACGTATTTTTTTGAACAATAATAATTTAAATGGGATCCTTTTCTCGAAAATGTGTAGTTGTCATATAAGACCAAAGACTTTCCGCCTATCTCTATAAATTGAAATATGGCTTGTTCATTTTCTGAAAAAAAAATAGAAATAGATAACATAATGTATAACAACACAATAATCTAACAACTAACTCAATAGTCTATTTAGTGTTTGTTTTCAGGACAATAAAAACAGAATCAAATAAATATTAAATTTAATATGAATACAAACGTGCTTTATAAATATAATGTTACGGAACCTTTTGTACGCTTTTCTAATAATTTCATATAACGTAATGTAACTTAAAGGATATTTAACTATAGATTGACGAAGCCAAGTGTTCGTAAGATCCAATGGAATGATAATTAAATGCAATACGATACTGCCAAGTTCTTAATAAACATAAACATATCTTTATTTAACATTAGTCCATGATATATCTAAGAGTTCATTTCTATCAAAATCATTATGCTAAAGTTTATTTTATAATGGTTGCAGCATCCGTCCAACGACAAGGGGGTCTGAGATACTTGTTGCCTGCAATCTTAATCAACACCGGCGGCAAGTGGTTATGCTCATTTAGAACGCATCTAATTACTAAATCCTGATCTAGAGACAATTTTGCTTGACACTTCAAAGCGTCTTTCCTCGAGCAATAGTAATTATTTCTACTACATGCACCTCTCCTTGAAAATGTATAGTTATCATACAGAATCAGTGTATTGCCGCTTATGTTTATGAATTGAAAATTTCCGTTCTCTGAAAAAGAAAAAATAACATTCGTACAGATGTTAATTTTTTTTTATTTTCATTATTACTGCTCAAAATCGTAATTGGGGTGATATAAAAATACGTTTAAAAAATAAAAATACAAACAACAATACATGGAAATAAATTTATATTTATAATAAAATTAAAATGAATGAATATGAAATATTATTTATTCGCAATCTTTTCGCGTTACATAATTATACCTAATAATAGAGGCCATCTTGGGCTTCTCCTCCTCGGAAGCCTGCGTTCGAGGACCAACATAGGACTCCCTTATGTGTGTGTGTGTGTGTGTCGTATTTGATGTGTAGGTACTACATATCAATGTGTTCAACTCACATACGGTAGGTATATTACAAGATATTCATTCTCGCTTATTTGATGCAGTTTAGGCGGTCCATGGTTATGTTCTGCCACTAACACCTGCATTGTATTGTTCACGTTGTGGAAAGATACTTTGGCTTTGCATCCCGCAGTGGCTTTCTTAGAACAAGTATAATACTGACGATAGCTATTCGGGCCGTTTCTCGAGTACGTATAATTATCGTATAGTAGCAAGGTTTTACCTTTCACTGTTATAAATCTGTAGCCATAGTCTGAATTACCTGTAATAGTGGACAGTTATACTTTAATTATTATCTTTTTGAAATTTGTCTATGAAATAATTAAAACAATGTGTTTTTTACTTTAATGTTCATAAATTAAAACACCATATTTTACATACGTCTATTTTGAGTTTCTGTTTAATAAACAAAGTTAACTCTAAAAGTAATTATAACATGGAGCTATTATTTTAAAAACCTAGCTACAACGCTCATTATAGTCTTATCTTCGTACCATTGCTTATAAAATCAGTACAATCGTTGAAGCGAAAATTATACATACAAATAAACAGATTTTGCTAAGTTGTTCATTCAGCTTGTCTGGTTCTTAGGTGTTTTTTTTTATCTTACTCACTTTCTGGGTGTTTGGGCGAGCTAATATCACATCGAACGTCACCACATACACACAGGCATGATATGTGTGTGTCCGATGTCGATCTACTTTGACTTTTTTATAAAGGCCAAATTTGACTGTAAATATGGAAAAAAACGTTTAAGATTTCCTAATAAAGGATTAAGAAACGTTTTATCTGCTTTTTTTTCTGATACCTGTTTTGGACATTTTTATAAATAAGACGTTATACATTAAATTGTATAATACACGTATTCACTCGCTTGATATAGTTGAGGCGGTTCATGGTTATGTTCAGCCACTGTCACCTCCATTATATCGTTATCTTTGGGGAAAGACACCCTGGCCTTGCATCCCGTTGCCATCCGCTTAGAACAACTATAATACTGACGATAGATTTTTGGTCCGCTTTTTGAGTACGTATAATTTTTATATAGAAGAACAATTTTGCCATTCACTGTTATAAATCTGTAGTTTTTAGCAGTATAACCTGTAACAATACACTGTGTCAGATTTTCCTTATTGTATTTTGACTCTTTCTATGCATAGTTCTAAATGAAATAATATATCAAATAATACAATGAATTGAAAAAAAACCATATAATTAATTAAAAAGCTACAGTTAGGTATTGTAAAGAGAATATGTCTATGTTACATTGATTACCGATAGAGGGAGATAGATAATTATTTATTGTCGCACACATATTAAACTGAAATAATGATTAATATATGTCTCCCCATAACACACATTAAATTATGAGAACGAGGTTATCTTTTTAATTCATAATGGCTTTATATTTACCTTTAAAGTATAATATGTATAAAAATATGAATATAGAAGGCATATTACTGCTGTATATGTATATGTATAGTAGTCACGCCAACAACCGAGATTCATGGAGGGAATTGGGGGAGCCTTAGTCGAGGAGTGGGACAGTATAGGTTAATAAAAAAATACTAGTATATTAAAAATCTATATATATATACATATCTTTACCAACTCGATGTAACTTAGGCGGTTCATGATTATGTTCCGCAACTCGAACTTTGATTTTGTTATTTTCGAGAGAAAGTCTCGCTTTGCAACCTGTTTTGTATTTATTACGACAAGAATAATACTGGCGATAAGAATTATCGCCGTATTTTGAGTACGTATATTTTGGGTAAAGAAGATACGTTTTACTGTTCACTTCTACAAATTTGTAGTTGCCGTAATAGTCTGTAACAAAACAAAGAAAACTTGTCACATTGTTTAACTTTTATGTACTACCTGAAGTATCATGTCTATTTATTTCGACAAAGATTATTTCAGTAAAAAAAAAAACACAATGAAAATTTTTTTTATCATTTAATCAACATTTTTTTAGTAAATAAACAAAGTTAAGGTTGTTATACATCCACGCTGCTCACGTTTCACCAACGTAGCTCCGCGGGCTGTTTACGAATCTCGAGACAGTAGCGACAGCAACAGCAAAGCAACAGCGATCGCTTGGCGATCGGTTACAACAAACTACGGATGCCTATCGCCCGCCTATCGCAAAGTTGTTGCTGAATGCACATTGATTGCCCACCATTAAGTGGAAACAAAAAACTGTGGTTTTGACGTGTATCTGTGGTAGATTTTTTATCTGTTCTGTGCGTCTTTACGGTTTGTTATTGTTGATGTTGCCTTCGATGTTCGGTATATTTTTCTAATATTTAAGTAGTTATCAATTACCTAGCGTTACATTCTCTTGTGGTTCGCTCAGCTTCCAAGTTTTTGTAAACACCCTTGGATTTTGGATCTAAAAGTAAGTTATCAATCAATAAAATTACAATGCGCTAGGAGTGTTGTTTTGTCTCTATAGTGTTCTTGTGATTTCAGTGGAACATCGAGTTTCAGCCGATCAGCTAGACGAGCTACTGCAGCATCTTATGACGCATCCGAGCCTTGCCAAAGGCGTTGGCTTAGGAGCGAGGTCAAAGGAGTCCATAGATCGTGAGTGAAATGATCTCGCTACCAGGCTAAACGCACAAGGCGGAGGTGCAACGAAAACTGGCCAGCGGTGGAAACGAGTAAGAATTCTTCTTGTTTTACATTTAGGTTTCATGTATCATGCTTGTGTTATCTTAGGTACAATAACGGTTTTCTTCTTATATTCTTAGTACTGGGCGGACTTGAAGTTTAAGACAACAAATAGGGCCGCCCTAAGAAGACGCGAAGCTTCTGGCAATGGTGGTGGACCAGCTACCCTTGACCAATTGTCGGAAACGGACTGAAAGGTCCTAGCGATAATCGGTGAGGGTGCTGTGTATGGTGATACCCAGCACAGGGTGCCTGCATTTGTAAGCATTACGTTCATTTTCCTGCTTCACAATGAAATTAATTTATTTAATAACTATTGAGGTATGTGTGACTCAATGATTAAAAAAAAATCTTGTCTATTTCCGCCATCTCAAACTCTGCTTACTCAAAGTACGAGTACTATGAGTACAAGTATTTTGAATATAGAGAACAACCGTATTGATTACCATGATGAAGTGGTAGTTAATACATCAGTAAAACATCATATTTTTCATATTTATTTTAATCATAGTAGAAAAAAAATGTGTTGCTCATTTAGTAGTTCAACTGTCTGTTTTTTTCCTAATCTTGTGATTTTTATTGTCACTCAGAATCACCACCAGCAGCAAGCATCACGTCTCCATCTAGCAGAGGGCAAACCAGTAGAGTTTGTAAGTTGATTTTCTCACTTTTATAACTTATTTGGTGTGGAGTCTGCATGAATAAAGACTAATATTTTTATTCTATAATTTTCAGATACAATGGATGCCAGTGCAGCAGTTCAAGACAGCCCACGACCTTCAACACCTAGGCAAATCCTTGGTGGGTTATGAAAATAACTAATTTGATATGTTTTAAACACTTCCATATTACTATTAGGTATATAATATTAACTTGGTTCCCATGTTAATATTATATAACTAACTCAAAGCTAATAATAGTCAAACTGATATGGCAGGAAGTTTAATTAGTACATCTGTATAAAGTGTTAAAGTGCAACGTACACTATTAATACTATATTTGTTACTCTTTCACATAAAAACTACCAAAAGAATCGGGATAAAATTTGGTATGGAAATAACTTAAATCCTGGAATAACACATAAGCTACCCGCTTTTTATTCTGCAAAAAGGTTTCCTTGGGAGCGTGGGGTCCAGCTTATTGTTTGAATTTTTAATAGTATTTTTTATTAGGGAACAAAGTTATGCCTGTGGACAGTGGGTAAATTATTGTAGAACTTATTATCCATTTCAGATACAATGCAAGCTCCACCTGCTTCTGCTGGCCTAGACAGGTCACAAGGTTCCCAGCTGCCCAGGCTTAATACTGGTGAGATATATTTCTGATTTGTGCATATTTAAAAATAACAGATTATTCTCTAATATTTAGTTACAGATATATTATTAATAACAGATATTTCTCTTTATTGTATGATATTTTTTTAATATATCTCAAGTTTTGATAGTAGCAACCTGTAAGTCCCACTACTCGACATGGATCACCCTAAATCTCTATGTGTGCATAGAATATTTTTTCTTTACAGGTAGTCCCGTCTCTCGGCGACAACCCAGAAGCTTTTTTAGAAGCCGAACAATCTTAGGTATTTTTTTTACATGATTATCTTTGGTTTACACAATTAATCCATACTTAAAATATTATAAATGCAAAATTAAGTATGTTTGTCACTATGCTTTCACAACCAAACTGTTAGACCGATTCATACCTAAAACTAATTTATATGTTTAACTAGATTGATCAACAAATGCTTCAATTGTGTAGAAATAATATACTCATTATTTTGAAACAGTACAACAAGAATAAAAGTTGAAACTCATTTTTATTAATTCATTAGTTATTGTTAACATGTTTTAAATATTGCAGACAACCGAGCACGTCAAAGGATGGAGCCATCTTTGATCGTTGATCTAGAGAGGAAGCGGATCAACGCTGAGCAGAAGCTGGCGGATACTGAAATGATTATGGCAGAGGCTATGCGAGCTCAAACGGAAATAGCTCCCAGCCAACTTGAAAAAACAAATAATTTAACTCAGGCGCTGCGCGAGCAGGCCGATATAATTAGGAGCTTTTTAGCTTATAAATAAAACAATGTTTAGATTTAAACTATCAGTTTATTTCCTAGTGTAGCCTCTCCCTCCACAGTCGTTGAACAATAAGCTAAAAATACTTTACTTATATGATGTCACTAGCTGCGCTCGCGACTTCGTCCGCGCGGAATAGTTTATTTTAGGCATCATATTTAATTTTGCAACCTCTTCAGCTTTAAAAATTATAGCTGTTACCCATGAGATGAACCGTTTTCGCAGCGCTTGCAACGGAAGCCCTCAAAGATGACAAATTTTCCCCGTTTTTTCCACATTTTCCATTGTTTCTGCGCTCCTATTAGTTGCAGTGCAATATTTTTTAGCCTAAAGCCTTCTTCGATAAATGGTCTATTCAACACAAAAAGAATTTTTCAATTCGGACCAGTAGTTCCAGAGATTAGCGCGTTCAAACAAATAAACAAACAAACAAACTCTTCAGCTTTATAATATTAGTATAGATTACACAGTAGTAGCATGAGACAGATATACATTTATTAATTAAGAAACACACAGAACTACTCACTAGGTATACATTTAAACTACCTATTTACTTATATAGACCACGGTTCTTTTAAAGTTTACACTACACTAGTTTTTCTTATTTATATATAGTTATACATATACTCGTATCGTATGTGTATAACTATATAAATTTCATAGTCCTGACTATGATCTGTTATTCCACAACCTTTGAACAATGACAAAAAGTTGTCGACGGCCATTTTGTAGCATCTGGGATTCATTCTGGTCCTCAACTTGATCCCTATGTTGTTCTTGCTGACTTCTTTCAGCTTGGGTGAGTGCAGGTGACAACTCAGGTACAGGAAGCCTATCTCTATTGGCCATGTTATGTAGGACACAGCATGCATTTATTATTTTTGCCACAGTATGGTGGTCATAATGCAGCACTCTATGAACCAACAAACAACGCCAACGGGCTTTTAGTACTCTTATGCACCTTTCAACAGTGTTCCTGACCTTGCAGTGGACATTTGTGTAATGTTCCTCAGGAGTGTCAGGGCCAGCATTGACAATAGGGGTCAGAAGCCAAGGCCTTAAAGGATACCCTGAGTCACCTGCAAACAAATCAAATACAATAGAGATTAAATAAGCATACATATAATTTTAGTATCTTAATTATTGGCAAAGGTTTCGTCAGAATTGGAAGAACCTGCAAATATTTATACTTACCTAAAAGCCAAAGAGTTCCCCCATCATTATGGAGTTGTTGGATATGTGGGTTGATTTCTGACTGACGCCAGATGAATGCATCATGACTGGCCCCACCAAAGGTTGCATCAACATTTAAAATATTCAAATCACTGTCACAAATCTGCAAAACAATATATTTTTAGGTAGGTAGGTACAAAATAATACACTAAATTAGCATATATATAAAGTAACGTAGGTAAGTAAGTACATGCTTACTTATTACTAAATTAGGTACTGTGACAGGGTATTATGAAACTCACTATTTGAACATTCCTGGAATGGTAATGCTTGCGGTTGAAAAATCTTTCTTCATGTTCATTGGGTCTCACCATAGCAACATGAGTACCATCAATGCACCCAAGAACCCCAGGAAATCCAAATTTGTTGTAAAATCTAAAATAAATGAACAATATTATCTTTTGTGAGTTTATGTGACCATATCAATAATATATTATATTTACTATGATTTAATTATCAATGGTTGGTGATCGTTGTGCAGTGAACACACTAAATATGGAAATAACAAAAAAACACACCCATTTATTATTGTCTGTCTCTCTTCGCGTGTCTGTGGAAATCTTATGTATTTCTGCAAAACGCTAAGACTATTCAATGCCTTGGTGACTTCTTTCACAGCATTTGAAACGCTTGGTTGACTCAGGCCATGAAGAAAGTTCATGCCAACTGGTTTTTGATATGATCCAGTGGCATAAAATGAGAGTGCCGTTAGAACCTTTAATCAAAAACAGTCGTTTTTAAGCAAGGTTCATAATCAGAAATTGAATTTATGTGATAAGCTAGATTTATTGATGCCATACCTTGCATTCCAAGCTCACTTTTGTTCGTCTCTGCTTTGCAGGCATATGTGGTCTGAGTTCATGGCACAGTTGTGTGAATAACTCTTTAGAGAGCCTATAATGGGCTCTAAAATCAGTGTCTGACAATGACAATGGATTAGCATGATCTCTGAGATTTCGCCGCAAACGAACCCCCTCAAGTTCATCTCTTCTCTCTTCGCCATCCAGAGCCTCTATGAGTAGGACAGCGCGTGCCATATCTGAAGCTACAACAAACATAAATTTATTTTAGTACCTATATTGCACACATTAAAGCACAATTTATATCAATGTACTTACTTAAATGATTTTTTGATTGCTTAATTAATTATTATAAAGTTGAAGTGAGCCCAACTTGAAACTCACATATTGAAACACTCTTTATAGCGATACGCCATTCTCTATTACGAAGAATTACGAAGAAATGTGTTCATATTTTTAGACAGTACATATTTATTATCATTATTATTGTTTATGTTATGCTATCATAGGTAACGAGAGACATTGAAGCTCCGAAACATCCGAGGTCGGTCTAGCTTTTGTTATCCTTGATTGCCCTGAAAACGTGCAGTATGACGCATTGTTTTTTCGGTTGTGATTATCTTCGACTAAGCATACTGGGTACCTATCGCATTATCAGTCGTAAACCTAAAAAAACACTCTTAACATTATGATAATATGCTTAAATACGTAAATAAGAAAAAATAATAAAAACACAATTTATGTTAAATTAAACAGAGAGGTTGTAATCACAAACAAACGACTTAATAGAAGAGACTGTTGAATTAAATATGTCGAGCTCCTCGCCTGGAAGGTGCCATTATAAGACCGAAACACGCTTGTTTCGGTCGGCCGTTGTAGCTGCAATTAGTACATAATTTTGAAGTAACAGACATGATTTGCGTTTAAATGGGTGACTGCCAGGTCGAGGGCCAGAAAGAACAACTTTTTCTACAATTTCTGTACTAATTACTTGATCATTTTCAATATAAATATCAAGTCAGGAATTTTCGTCTTAGGCTAAGTGGGTACGATTCATAATGGTCTAATCTGGATTCATATTATGTTTGCAGTATTCTACATTTGCCATTAGCGAAAGTAAAGTGATAGTAAAATTTGCGCTGAATGCCTTCAATCCTATCGATATGGGCCTTATAGAAAGGGTTCCACACTGGGCTACAATATTCAAGCAGGTTGCGTACAAAACAGATAAATAGACTAAAAGGAATCTCAGGTTTCTCAAATACTTTATTTTGTATAAAAACAAAACCTGCAAGCTTCCTCCCTTCTTAATAATATGCTGAAAATGCACTCTGAAATCAAGCCGTTGATCTAAATAACTTACAAGTCTCGCATAACAGATATTCGATCTTTTTTGTGGTGAATTTAATATATCGACATTTAAATGGATTTAATCTCATTAAGTTTTCATTGTACCACGCATTTATACTGTTACAAATAAATACAAATACAAAATCATTTATTTGCCAAAGAATTTTTTTCACAAAATGTTTCGAATCCTCTGACCTCGTGGTAGCCGTTAGGCTGTGTTACGAGGCCAGAGTCATCTCCCAGTATGTTTCTAATGTAATTAAAATTACTTCTTATGAGCTAGGTTACACAAACAATGTTTTTATTTTATTTAAATATCTAACCACCCTCAATTTGTGTACAAATTCAACTGGTATGACAACAAACAGTGTAGGCGAGCAATGTAGGCAGTCACTCACACACGCACAATCGTACAACTCGCTCGCACCATCGACTTCATAATCAACTGACGCATAATTTGAACACTAGTTTGAAATTCATGTGTCAAAATAAATCTATGTATTATGTCAGCCACCAGTATCTTTCGATACATATAATAATATGTATGTCTGTGGCTATATTGTTTTAAAAATTTCTTACTTCACCTAGTATTTGATAGTGCCAAAAGTTGCGTTAAAATTACGTAACATTTTTACGCCTCATCGCCTTTTAAATACCTTATTATTTTTCGATTATTGCAGCAACAGACATAGATATCACCAAAACAAATCGATATTATGTTCAACTTTAACCGAACGTTTTCAAACAAGAGAGTTTTCATTTGATAATAGTTGTATGGCATAAAAGCGGACTAGCGCACCCTTAATGAGAATCGAGAAAATACGTCTTACCAACAAAGCTTACTTGAAAGTTTGCGTATTGTCTCCTCACTAGGATGGGTCTGTATCGTGGAGAGAAGATTTTTTTTATCTCTAGGAATTCAAATTACAAAAACATACAGAATTGTCTATATATTTATAGTCATCTAGAACATTGGCTGTCTTTTGACACGTCCGTGCGTTTCTCACTCATAATTTCAAACAAAAATAACATACAGAAGAATAGAGAACCTCTTTTTTGTAGTCGTTGTTCTTTAAATAAAAGGAGCAGCCAATGCACTAGAGACAATCAAACAACAATAAGGCAAATTCATCATTGCAATGTGCGGCGCCGCAGTCCAGTTACAGTTTCAATGTCCTGCACTAGGTCGAGCCTGTGTTGTTAGACTCAGGCACACTGACCCACTTGCTATGTGTGTGATTTGAACATTATTACTAGGCATTTATATACTCTTAACATTTAATTTATTCTATAATATATTTCACCACAATTACGATTTAACATCATTTAAATTCAAACACAAATTATTTATTTCGGTCAAATGTCCAATACAATAATATAAATCACAATTTAAATAGATAATACAAAATGCCAAATACGAAACAAAATTATAAAAATGGAAAACACACACAAATTAAGAGAATTATTGAATTTAAAGCAATGTTTAAAATACCAAGACCATTAATTTTATCCACCTCGGGTGCGTTGTAAGAGAGCACCCCGCTCCACCTGTACCGCGAGATGCGGCGAGCTCCGGGCCCGGGCCCAACACCAACCCTCTCGAAAGAGAGGTGGACTGGATGCACCAGGCCACCCCAACTAACCCCAAATCCCCATGGAAATTAAATTAGATGGGCTTACCCAACGTGAAGATAGCCCGATCTCCGCACCTCACAAAAAAACTACCCTATCTTAACGTAATTACCAGAAGTGGTTTGTAACAAATGAGGTGCTACGTGATTGTGTACAGTATCTATAAGGTTTAAAGCCATATTCTTATCGAAAGACAATCTAGCTTTACATTTTGCTGACAATTTTGATGAGCAATTATAATAACAGTATTTGGCAGGACCGCTTTTAGAAAATGTGTAATTCTCGTATAATAATAGCGTTTTTGCATTTATTTTAATGAATTTGTACTCTTTATTGAGACAATCTGAAACAAACAACATTATGAAACTTTTAGTATGCTAATTTACATGAATGAAACAGTAAACGGTTACAATCTTTGAAAAACTTTTTTTTTTATTTTCTGGTTTTGTTTAAGAACAACTTGGACTTAAATGATCAAATGTGCAAATTGGTAATCATAAGAACAATTAACTAGAATGGAAATAAAAAATAAAACTAAATAGGTAATATAAGGACATAATTCATTCATATGTATGAAATATTATGTATATTTTATGTACTCCTACGTGTTGTTACACTTTTAAATTAATATAACATCTAACAAGATCGTCTACAAATTGCTAACAAATCTTCCTATCTGAACATAATCATCAGAAGCTGTTTGTAACAGACGAGGTGCTGCGTGATTGTGTACAGTATATATAAGATTCAAGCCTATTTTCTTATCGAAAAACAATCTAGCTTTACATTTTGCTGAAAATGTTGATGAGCAATTATAATAACAGTATTTGGCGGGACCGCTTTGAGAAAATGTGTAATTCTCGTATAATAATAGCGATTTTCCATTTATTTTAATGAATTTGTACTCTTTATTGAGACAATCTGAAACAAACAAGTACTTAGATTAGTAATGATTGTTATAATCATGAATTTAGAATGACAATGAAAAGAAATAAAGGCCGATTATTGGGAATAGTTCCCAAGAACAGCGGGCAATTCAAATATTTTTTACTTAGGTCCATATTACAATTACCTCCAGCCCGTGGCTCGTTTAAAAATCAACGTAAGCAATAGATTGATCACTTGGTTTCGTACTAACCTGCAATTTTATTAAATCATTCGTGTGACGACATGCGTTTGGCCATTATGACTGGCCTGTTAGCTCAGTTGGTAGTGGCTCTGCCTTCTAATCTAGCGGTTCGATTCCCTCGCGACACAAGTATTTATGAATTTTTAAATTTATAATTTACTTGTGTTGAGTCTGGTTGTTTGTATGTATAATAAGTATGTATTTACAAAAGAAAATTATATAAGTACCTATTATATCCGTTACCTAGTACCCACGACACAAGCGTCAGCTTAGTGCGGGGCTAGATGGCGCTGTGTGCAATGTCCCGGAATGTTTATTATTATTTATTTTTATTTATGTATACAGGCTGATCGCTATTTGATATCCCTAGGGAGCAGACTTCTTAAGTTGTCCGTAATATATACATAACATATGTAGGTACTTACTTGTCAATATTATTAATATATTATGTGTTATTCATATGCTCAGTTTCAATAACGGCGCGAGTGTCGCTTTTCTAAATATTTTTTGACATGCCACATTCCAAATACACATTGTCTTTTGTTGATGTCATTTTACGTAAACAGTTTGAACACTGAAGACGTGAGTGTACAATGTGCAAGGTTGTAACCGGTAATAAGTAAGTAACAACTTATAGTATACTTTTGGAAATGCTCGAAAAAAATATCAATTCTTCAAATATTTTGTTAAAAAAAGCGAGTGTGGCTCAGCAGTTCCAGTGTCAGCTTTTCATCTAGACGCACCCTGGTTCGAATCCGGTCCTACACCAATGACTTGTATTTTTAAGTTATGCGTGGATTTGCACTCGCTCTGCGGTGAAGGAAAACATCATGAGGAAACCGACATGTTTATGTCAAGGACCTGGTCGCCCACCACGATGTACCTGCCCAAGAGAACTCCCCAAATGAATTAATTGCGCAGGGGAGTCACGACCCTCAGTCATAAGAAAATACGACTGAAGAGGAAGATAAGCGGGGAACTTTTTGTACCCAAGCTGAAATTTTTTCGCGTAGTTGAAATAGTAAAGCAAAAATGGTTGCTTTTCACAATTGAAATATCTAAAGCCGCCTTTAAAAGGTTAATGCTAACTTTTTATGTGTTATGTTTAAGTGTATATTGATAAATAAATATATTTAAGAAACCCCATGATAAATAACAAAAAATTTAGTTATTTAGTTATTTCAAAGATTATAATATGACATAATTTGAATGAGACAACCTATGTATAGGAACAAGGCATAGTTAGTATGTCAACAAATATGACCAAATCCAAGATTTTTTACAAAAAAAAAGATTACTTTAATTATTAAAAAACTATATATATTCAATCATCTTCTTCATCTTCATCGAGCATTTTTATATACCTATACTTGTTTGTACCTATTTTGGTTAAAGGAGGAGGGTCGTGGGTGTGCACCTCACATCTGATTACCAGTTTCTCGTTATCAATTAATTGAAGTCTTGCTTTACAACATTTGGACGCCCTTTTAGAACAATAAAAGTTACGATAGTTTAATCCCTTACGGCCGCTACGATGATATGTGTGATAATCGTATATTAAAACTTGTTTGCTATTTATTTCAGCGAACTTGTATTTTTTTCCGTTTGAATCTGAAAGAAGGTTGTGTAAGTGAGTGATAAAATTAAATGAAAGAATTAAAAATGTAATTATTCTGCGTTGAAGGTAGCCATAATTATTATCGATATTTAGGTAATAATTTAAACTTATTTAAACTCCAACGTTAATTTTATAATATGTTTATGCTGTAACAATAAACTAGGATACAGTACCTACAGTTATATATACTTATTTATATATAGAACCGGTGTGCAAACTGTGCCCAGTCAAAATGAGTTCAGTTCAAATTAAAAACATAACGGATATGTACTTAGTTGATATAAAATGAACATTTTATTTCCACAATAAAGAATCGTGTGTTTAATGCGTTTAGTAAATTTTACATGAACTCAGTAAAAAACTAAAACATTCTCACATTATAATATTCAATTAAAACTTTACATAGACATTATCCTGAATACGTCGCAATGAAGGCGGGTCGTGATTGTGTACCGGCTCAGATGTTTTAAGTCTCATATTTGTATCAAGACCTACTTTGGCTTTGCAGTTTGATGTGTGAATTTTAGAGCAACAGAAGTAACGACCAGTGGGGCCGTTTTTGTAAAACGTGTGCTGGTTGTATAGAAGCAAAGTGCTATTATTGATTCTAATGAACTCGTATCTTTTGTACAATTTACCTGAAACAATAACATTGCTATTCATCGGTAATGTAATACTAATATTGACAGGCACAATAGTACTTAATGTCTTACTATCTTAAGTAGGTAAGTACTTAATCAAAGTGCAAATATTTAGAAAAGTTTAGAGATGGTCTAAATGCTCCAACACACTGCCAGAGGGCAGCGCCAGCATCAGCATGGTCCCATTACCACGTTGGATGGCAATGCTGATACGTCGAGGCAAAAAAGGGCAGCATTTTGGTCACGCGTCGCATCAACCAAGCGCTCCGATCCTGCATATTCTGTCTTACATATTCAGTGAAAAAAAATGCATTCTTACAACAAGCATATTTAATTAAAACTTTAGAAATAAATGATCACGAATGCGTCGCAATGAAGGAGGGGCGTGATTGTGGATGGGTTCAGGGGTTCTAATTCTCATATTTGTATCAAGACCTAATTTGGCTTTGCAGTTGACTTTTGACGTTCTTCTTTTAGAACAACAAAAATATCGACCGCTGTTGCCGTATTTGCAAAATGTGTGCTGTTTGTATAAAAGCAAAGTACTATCGTTTACTGAAATAAACTCGTATCCCTCGTAGTATGGATCTGTAACAAAAAAATCAATCAAATTTACAAATTGACAATATTACATTATTCTTACAGGGTTTTCTGTCATTTTTCTATTGTATTATTTTGTTCCATATTTATGATGGTATGACTCAAATGTATACTATGATAAATAGTCTATGTTTTCGTACGTATCTGCATTGTTTTCCTTCGACCCCGAATTGACTAGTGATTAGTAAACTAGTATTTTATTATTTTCTTGTATGTTTTTTTTTCAAACGACAAGTGGTACATTTATCATGTTTTTTTTATTATTTACGAGATGGTTTTATCCTTAAATCTATACTTCTAAAATAATATGCTTATTATTTTAACTTTATTATTAAATGGTATCTCTATCATAACATACATGACTGATTACAGATTGAAAAATTAGAAGTGAAAATATATCTCTATGTATAAGAAAAATACTAAGTAGGTACAGCCAACAGGATTTATTTAGTGGAAAAAGGTATATATACATAGTGTGAAAATGTAGTCTGTATTTATTAATACAAAACAACGTTTTCTCAAATTTTTATATACTTATTTCCACTTACCCAGTGTAATCTGGGTAATGGATGATTATGAATAGTATTTACAAACTTTATCGACGAATCCTTGTTCAAGAAAATTTTAGCACCACATTTTAATGCACTCCTTTTAGAACAGTAGTAAAATGGGCTTTAAAAAGTGCCTCTTTTTGAAAATGTATGACCTTTATATAGAAGCGATTGGCAATTATTTATATCGATCATTTTATACTCGTATTTCTCAACTGTAAAAAAAATATTAAATAATTATTAGCATTTACTTAAATTGATTACTAAATGTAGTTTGCTCACTAAATGAACTATCGGCTAAAGAGCAGTAAAACCACATCATACATTTAAATTACATATGTTATACCCAATCTAAGATAACAATACAGTAATTGTAATATACTCGAATATATTTATTTTCATCCACACAACATAATTTGGGAAGTGCATGAATATGAACAGAATTCACATATTTTTTCGACGTTTTCTTGTTTAGACTAATTCTTGCAACGCAATTCCACTGAGTATGTTTTTCAGAACATCAATAAAAATAACTTTTAAAAACTACCCTTTTTTGAAAACATAATTTTTAAAATATTGATATATATATATATAAGTAGGCGAACCTTTGCTAATTACTATCATTTTATCCTCGTATATCTCAGCTGAAAAATAACTAAGTACATATATTCAACTATATTTCTGTAGTTAACGTTACATAATAATGTAGATGAAAAATAAATACAGGAAATATGTATTTAGGTATAGGAACATAATATGTATATAGGTATAGGAACATAATAATATATATTTTATAATTTTCAAGTATTTTTATAGTTTGCATCTAGAAACGCTTATTATGTATTAGATTTTGACATTCATAAGTATACAAAAATATGTTTAGTTTTTACGTAAATGAAGAAATAAATAAAATTGCTCAAATTCTTACATATTTATTATCAGACACCCGATGCAATGTTGGCGGTGGATGATTGTGTATAGATTTTAACACATTTTATTGACAAATCTTTGCTTAGAGATAATTTGGCATTACAATTCAACTGTTTCTTTCTAGAGCAGTAGTAATTGAAATGTGTAGCCGCGCCGTGTTTACAAAATGTGTGGTTCTCATAAAGGAGTACTTGGCTGTTATCCACTTCAATGACTTCATACCCGTACTTATCATTTGTAAAAACATGCGAGTCAGTAACCGTGCTTAGTTTCTTATATATATATTTCTACACAGCATGGACTATCTTGTGAGATATGGTGGGTTTTTGCCAGGAAAAGTTATAAGTTCAACATTTTTTATATATTTGGATATATTTATAAAATAGCATATTATACAGATTAAGGTCTTTTATTTGATTCCCATATTGAGGTAATTGTGAGAAAATATGTTTTCCGCTCTTTGCTATGGTAGCTATCTTGAATGTGCATTACTTCTGAAGACGTCATGTTATTTTAGCGTCATGAAAATTTAAGAAGTGTACTAAAAGTCATGTTAATCAAACAAAGCTAAGATAGTGAAATTTGTATTTTCTAGATATTTTTTCTTTTTACCATGGCGACAAGCTAAAATGGACGTCAAAATGTTGTAAAGACTCAAAAAATTCTGTACTTTACTGCCTAAAATAGTTTTGCCTTTGTATTGCACAAAGGCAAAACTATTTTTGCCGAGAAAACAGTAGGTACTTTACGTATTAACATTTCCTTCGGTTTCTTAAGCTGAAGGTAAGACTTACATAAGTACTTAAGTACATAGTATATATATTTGCTTAAAATCGAACATATTTATTATCACACACCCGATGCAATGTAGGCGGTGGGTGATTGTGGACAGAATTTACACATTTTATCGACGAATCCTTGTTCAGGGAAACTTTAGCACCACATTTTGATGCACGCTTTTTAGAACAGTAGTAATTTAAATTTGCAGCCATGCCTTGTTTTGAAAATGTGTGATTTTCATAAAGGAGCAATTGACTGTTACTTATTTCAATGATTTTATACTCTTGCTTGAGGTCTGGAAAACAAACAAGATATTAACATGCAGTCACCGGTGCTTAGCTTCCATATAAACTGTTGAATAATAAAATTTAAAAATTATAATAACTATGATGAATTATATCTTAAATTGAAGATATTCAAACAAGATATCGCATCTAGAAAAGTTATTGTGTTTTGTCACATTTAGCTACAGCTACATCGGAGACACGTATATATTATCGTTTTCGGATTAAATTCAAGAGTTTTACATATGAAATATAATTATTTTTATGATGAGCCCATATGTGGCTCGCAAAGCCTATCTAACACGTACACATAATACAGAGGAAAAACAAGGTGTTTATTTCAAATAAGAATACACTAATTTTCTGAGCTCAAATCCTAATATACTTGTTTTCACTAACACAATACAAATTGGGCGGTGCATGATTATGAACAGAATTCACATATTTTATCGTCATATTCTTATTTAAGATAATTCTAGCTTCACAATCCAAGTTATCCTTTCTAGAACAGTAGTAACACTGGCTTCTTGGAGGACCTCTTTTTGAAAATGTGTAATTTTTATACAAAAGCACTCGGCTTTTGTTTATTTCTATAATTTTATGCTCGTCCTCCTCAACTGTAAAAAAGGTCATAATTAACTAAACGGACAGATACAAGTATAATCTTTAGAAAAACAGCACCATCTCTCGGCTCGCGGTGCTTAGCTAAAGGCTTGAAAGTTGTAGTTAAGTTGTAGTAATAAGGTATAATATCAAGTTGTAGTCAAGCGTAAGCCTATATCATATAAAAAAAAGGCTGCGTTAAGCCTTAACTTCTATCATTTTATCCTTGTATACCTCAGCTGTAAAAACTCACAAAATAACTATATTCTACTATATTTATGTAGTTAACATTTATATAGTTAACATTACATAATCATGTAAATATATTTCATCTACATATAGGTAACAATAACTGTAAATACCTAAATTACCTAACACTACTTGTATGGGTACTTTACCAATAATAGATTGCCTTCTAAAATAAAAATAAACTTGTAAATAATTCTTTAAGAACTTAAGAACACACTTAGTGTAAGCACCTTCTAAATAACATACTAAATATTCCACATACATACATAACACAGTACCCATGAATTATATAGTTTGTTTAGTTTGTCATCAACAAAAAAACCGCTTACCTATACTTTCATTGAACCAGCATGGACATAATGTAATTTACTCAAAACCATATCTAATATCTGCAAATATTATGTAAGAAAGTACTTGCAGCAAACCTATGTTTTCAAAATGGATATGTGGAATGTTTGACAACGTATGTAGGTACATGTATGAGGCAACTGTACATTAAAAAAGTAACGCTTACAATGCATAGAAGCGCCCTCGTGAAGACGACAACTGGTTCGCCTAGAAGAAGACCCCCTTGCGCTGTACAATCCAGAGTAAAGACAGCTTTCGCACAGCGTCTCCCAGACTCGCTTTCCTTTTATCTATAATAGAATGTTAAAACTTTGCAAAATCAACGGAAAAACTGTAAAAGAATGCAAAACAATCATACAAGAATATTTATCATCTCTCACTCACACTGAAACAGAAGATATACTTAAGATAGTACAGTAAAGACAACCCTTCCCACTCTCTTCCTTCCATTCTCTACATGCACACGCAAACATACATATACACTCATACACATACCTACACACACACACATACACACAGTTCAAAACCCTAGTTGTAACCTAATCTTACCCAGTTCAAGCTTTTACACAGTTTCCATAAAAGAAAAAGTCCAGTTTTATTTTAATAATAATGTTAGCTAGAATTTAACTTTTATAAGTTATGTACCAATATTGTTATACACACAGCAAGTAAAACCGCACCGTATTTTAGTAAAACTTGTAGCAAAGCGAAGTGGGTGCCTGCGATACAAGTGTAAACTTAGTGCAGGGCTCACAAGAACTCTAACAAACCCTTCTAGAAATCGTAACTAAGTATGTAAACATTAGTTTTTAAGGTTATATGTAATACCTTCAGTCAATAAATAATTTTGTATTTGTATTTTTGTATATAATCAAGAAATATATTTAACATGAAGCTTGAAACTGGAAACAGAAATGTACCTATCATATTCGAATTCTATTGTAAATCAGAAAATAATGTAAACTTGATAGGACACACTTCTATTCCAGAGCATTGTAAATAGCAATTATGTAGTTTTTAATTAATATAAGCATTAGTAATGTCTCTTAAAAAAACAAGGTGTTTAATTCAAATAAGAATACACAACTTTTCTGAGTTTAAATCTTAATATACTTGTTTTCACTAACACAATACAAATTGGGCGGTGCATGATTATGAACAGAATTCACATATTTTATCGTCATATTCTTATTTAAGTTAATTCTAGCTTCACAATTCAATTTATCCTTTCTAGAACAGTAGTAACACTTGCTTCTTGGAGAACCTCTTTTTGAAAATGTGTAATTTTTATACAAAAGCATTCGGCTTTTGTTAATTTCTATAATTTTATACTCGTCCTCCTCAACTGTAAAAAAAGGTCATAATTATATTTTTGAACTAAACGGACAGATACCAGGTACAATCCTCTACAAACAGCACCATCTCTCGGCTCGCGGTGCTTAGCTGAAGGCTGCGTTTAGCCTTAACTTCTATCATTTTATCCTTGTATACCTCAGCTGTAAAAAAACACAAAATAACTATATTCTACTATACTTCTGTAGTTAACGTACATTACATAATAATGTAAATATCTTTCATCTACATATAGGTAACAATAACTGTAAATACCTAAATTACCTAACACTACTTGTATGGGTACTTTACCAATAATAGATTGCCTCCTAAAATAAAAATAAACTTGTAAATAATTCTTTAAGAACTTAAGAACACACTTAGTGTTAGCACCTTCTAAATAACATACTAAATATTGAACATACATAATGCAGTATCCATAAATAATATACAAAGTTTGTTTAGTTTGTCATAAAAAACACTTACCTATACTTTCATTGAACCAGCATGGACATAATGTAATCTACTCAAAACCATATCTAATATCTGCAAATATTAAGTAAGTAAGTACTTGCAGCAAACTTATGTTTTCGAAATGGGTATGTGAAATGTTTGACAATGTATGTAGGTACATGTTAGTGATGTAACGAATATCGCATATTTTTGCACATTCGTATTCGCATTCGAAAATGTCTGCGAATGTTTTGTGAATATCAAAATCAGAAAAAGAATAGTTGAAGATGGTAGTAGTAGATGTTACATTAAATTATTTCATTTCTTATATTTTTTAATACAAGAAAAAGCAGATCAACCTCGTAATCAATCACATTATCAGTCTTCACTTCACTTTATCATTTGCCTCGGCATTACAATATTTATTTTTGGAACTTATAAGAAAAAAATTACACATAGGGCCTCTTTCACTATCTTCAAGTAAAGTCCCAAGTAAGCTACTTGCCGATTAAAGTGGCAAGTACCGCGCGAACGGATTTCACCATGTCTGAGTAACGCTAACCGCCACGTAAACTAGCCCGTAACTTACTTGCCGCATCATCTGCCCAGTATCCTAGTTACTCGGCAAGTAGGCAGCCATTACGTATTATGTCTCAATCTCTGGAGTCTTGATTTTGCGCGTATCTATTTGTTTACGACAAAATGGATTTAGTATACCTAGAAAGAACAACTCGAAGATGTAAATAATGTTTCGTATCGAAGACTTCATAGAATTCGTGTTTTCAAAAAAATCCGTGTAAATTATTTCATTGACCTGAAAGAGATTGAATTTTTAATAGATTCCGATTATCGAAAAAAGCTCTTGTCTTTGTAGTTGATAAACAAAGTTATCAAAATATCTCGTTCTTCAAAGGTAAAATATGCACTCCGTTCCCTCTTCATTAAGACAATATATTGATTCTTGTTCGTGGCCATTTTAAAAACTTGTATTGAGTAGTGATATACGCGTACACAGTTTCGAATGAAAAAATAACACGACTTGAAAGGTATCGCGCACTTTTTTATGTCCAAGGACACAGACCAATAAAAGGTCCAAGGATTCATTTCTTCCTTCTCTTTTTCTCTTGTGTCAAAACTGTGAAATATCTTGTGACGTCTGACATTTGTGACAGTAATAACAGTGACACATGAACGAAAATTCGATCATTTCGTACATTCGTTCTGTTAATCGCCACTATCTGGTAAGTAGTTGGTGAAATTGGAAAAAGATACTCGGAACTTTTACTTGCCGAGTAGCGCTAACTGGCAAGTAGTAAATCAACACTTTAGAGATGGTGAAAGAAGCCCTTAATGCAATAAATGCAATATAAGTATACAAACAAAAATTGGTTGTCAAGTCGGTTTACTGACGATAGTTGAACGTGACAACGACTTAAGAAAATACTGATGGAATGGTAGCATTTTTCAAAAGAAAATTTTAATTTTATTTGTTTAATAGATTTGTATGTATATAAAGAAGGAGGTAATTGAAAATCACAATGAAATTGATCAAGTTAGATTTATTTGTAGGTACGCATAAATACAATTATTTCATTTTTTTTTAAATTTAATAATTTTTACAAGTACAGAAAATCATTTTAAATTTAATCAGTAAAAATAAAACAAAATAATTGAATAAAATTTTTAGTTTAAATGTCACCTTAATTGTTAAAATTTAAATTTTGATTTCATTTTTAATGATATTATACATTTTTTTCAATTATTTACTTAATTATTTTTGCAAATTTAATTGTAATTTGTTATAAAAAAGTAATAATTTTAAATAATTCATTATAAGAATAAACAATGATTAAATTATTGTTTATAAATCTTACATTTAAAATTTGGAAACATTAAAATTTTCGTAAATCTAGTTTTTAAAAAGCTCGCCTCAATGTGTATGATATAGGAGAAAATGTTCCCTTTGACGGATGGCTAGTACAACCTGTCATTTCAGACACGTTGTTGTGATAATATGTGGAAGATTTAATATTTATCGCAGCAGGCCATACAGCGACACGGAAAAAAATGTATTGATTTTAATCCCACTAAAGATATGATTGAGAAACATAATATCGATATGTATAAAAATATTGAAACAATTATACTATCTGATTCTGAATAAAAATATGAGTTTTATTTCAATTCTAATCATGAACTTGCTACTAAATGGGCAAGGTAATTCTACCGTATTTCAAATATAAATTACAACATAATTTTGGAAAATCTACCGTATTTTTCGAAGAGTTCTACCATCCGATAAATTTTTGAGTTGGCAACAATGTTGGAACGTCTCAGAGCGAGGTAACACCGCATGAGTCATGTTTTTTCGTGCGTGCAGCCGGCTCTATCGAATTATAAGACGTTGTCACGTCAAAAACAAATTCTTCTAAGAACTTTTCATCAGTTTTTACTATCACATAACACTTTAATGTTATATAATTAATCATCTTCATAAATAAAACTAAAAATGATAATCAGATAAAGCAATTTCGCTGCTACAATAATCGGTAATATCAATTCTCGTACAAATAAACGACAAACGGAACGCACTTCGTTCAAACTGCTATCATAAAGCAAACTACAAACGGAACGCACTTTGTTCAAACTGCCATCAAGCCGTAGACAATTGGCACCAAATTTTAAAACAAAAACTGAACATTCGCATTCGCGAATGTCGGTTATAGCTATTCACATCCTCATACGCATTCGTGAATGTTTAAAAAATGACATTCGTTACATCACTAGTCCATGTATATTAATCAAGAAATTAACATGAAGCTTAAAACTGGGAACAGAAATGTACCTATCATATTCGAATTCTATTGTAAATTAAAAAATAATGTAAACTTGATAGGACACATTTCCATTCCAGAGCATTGTAAATAGCAATTATGTAGTTTTTAATTAATATAAGCATAAGTAATGTCTCTTGCCTAGGCGGGGGGAGTTGTTTGTGTGGAATTTATATAAAAAATATACGATATACGATAATAAAATATATTTAATAATTTGGAAGTATTTTTATAGTTTGCCTCTAGCAACATTTATTATGTATTAGATTTTGACATTCATAAGTTTACAAAAATCTGTTAAGTTTTTACCTAAATGAAGCAATAAATAAAACAAATTGCTCAAATTCTTACATATTTCTTATCAGACACTCGATGCATTGTTGGCGGGGGATGATTGTGAATAGATTTTACAAATTTTATTGACAAATCTTTGCTTAGAGTTAATTTCGCATTACATTTCGACCGTTTCTTTCTAGAGCAGTAGTAATTGAATTGTTCAGCCAGGCCTTGTTTAGAAAATGTGTAGTTCTTATAAAGGAGTACTTGGCTGTTGTTCACTTCAATCATTTCATACCCGTACTTATCATCTGTAACAACATGCGAGTCAGTAACCGTGCTTAGTTTCTTATATATTTTTATACACTGAAAGGAATGAACCAGTCTCACTTGCAATGCTATCTTGTGATATATGGTGGGTTTTTGCTAGGAAAAGTTATAAGGTCAACATTTTTTAAATATTTGGATATACATATTTATAAAATAGCATATTATACAGATCAAGGTATTTTTTTTGATTCCCATATTGAGGTAATTGTGAGAAAATATGTTTTTTGCCATTTTGCTATGGTGGCCATCTTGAATGTGCATTACTTCTGAAGACATGTTATTTTAGCGTCATGAAAACATAAGAAGTGTACTAAAAGTCATGTTAATCAAACAAAGCTAAGATAGTGAAATTTGTATTTTTCAAGACATTATTTCTTTTTACCATGGCGAGAAGCTAAAATGACGTCAAAATGTTGTAAAGACTCAACGAATTCTGTACTTTACTGCCAAAATAAAGGCAATACAAAGGCAAAACTATTTTCGCCGAGAAAACAGTACCTACCTTACGAATTAACACTTCCTTCGGTATCTTAAACTAAATGTAAGACTTACATAAATACTTTAGTACATAATATATATTTGCTTAAACTCGAACATATGTATTATCACACACCCGATGCAATGTAGGCGGTGGGTGATTGAGGACAGAATTTATAAATTTTATCGACGAATCCTTATTAAGGTAAATTCTAGCAACACATTTTAATGCACGCCTTTTAGAACAGAAGTAGTAATTTAAATTTGCAGCATTGCCTTGTTTTGAAAATGTGTGATTTTCATAAAGGAGTAATTGACTGTTATTTATTTCAATGATTTTATACTCTTGCTTGAGGTCTGGAAAACAAACAAGATATTAACATGCTGTTACCGGTGCTTAGCTTCCATATAAACTGTTGCATAGTTAAATTAAAAAAATATTCTAACTATGATGAATTATATCTTAAATTGAAGATATTCAAACAAGATATCGCCTCTAGAAAAGTTATTGTGTTTCGTCACATTTAGCTACAGCTACACGTATATATTATCGTTTTCGGATTTAATTCAACAATTTTACATATGAATTATAATTATTTTTATTATGAGCCCATATGTGGCTCACAAAGCCTATCTAACACGTACACATAATACAGAGGAAAAACAAGGTGTTTATTTCAAATAAGAATACACTACTTTTCTGAGCTCACATCCTAATATAATTGTTTTCACTAACACAATACAAATTGGGCGGTGCATGATTATGAACAGAATTCACATATTTTATCGTCATATTCTTATTTAAGATAATTCTAGCTTCACAATCCAAGTTTATCTTTTTAGAACAGTAGTAACACTGGCTTCTTGGAGAACCTCTTTTTGAAAATGTGTAATTTTTATACAAAAGCACTCGGCTATTCTTAATTTCTATAATTTTATACTCGTCCTCCTCAACTGTAAAAAAAGGTCATAATTATATTTTTGAACTAAACGGACAGATACCAGGTACAATCCTCTACAAACAGCACCATCTCTCGGCTCGCGGTGCTTAGCTGAAGGCTGCGTTTAGCCTTAATTTCTATCATTTTATCCTCGTATACCTCAGCTGTAAAAACACAAAATAACTATATTCTACTATACTTCTGTAGTTAACGTACATTACATAATAATGTAAATATCTTTTATCTACATATAGGTAACACAATAACTGTAAATACCTAAATTACCTAACACTACTTGTATGGGTACTTTACCTATAATAGATTGCCTCCTAAAATAAAAATAAACTTGTCAATAATTCTTTGAGAACTTATAAACACACTTAGTGTTAGCACCTTCTAAATAACATACTAAATATTGAACACACATAATACAGTATCCATAAATAATATACATAGTTTGTTTAGTTTGTCATAAAAAACACTTACCTATACTTTCATTGAACCAGCATGGACATAATGTAATCTACTCAAAACCATATCTAATATCTGCAAATATTAAGTAAGTAAGTACTTGCAGCAAACTTATGTTTTCGAAATGGGTATGTGAAATGTTTGACAATGTATGTAGGTACATGTTAGTGATGTAACGAATATTCGAATGCGAATTTCGTATATTTTTGTACATTCGTATTTGCATTCGCATTCGCAAATGTCTGCGAATGTTTTGTGAATATCAAAATCAGAAAAAAAAACTACTTGAAGATGGTAGTAGGTTAATAAAATTTAAATTATTTCATTTCTTATATTTTTTTATACAAGAAAAAGCAGATTAACCTCGTAATCAATCACATTATCAGTCTTCACTTCACTTGATCATTTGCCTTGGCATTACAATTTTTTTTTAACTTATAAGAAAAAAATTATACTTAATGCAATAAATGCAATATAAGTATACAAACAAAAACAAATTCTTCTAAAAACTTTTCATTAGTTTTTACTATCACATAACACTTTAATGTTATATAATTAATCATCTTCTTAAATAAAACCAAAAATGATAATGACATAAAGCAATTTTTCTGCTACAATAATCTGAAATATCAATTCTCGTACAACAAACGACAAACGGAACGCACTTCGTTCAAACTGCTATCATATAGCAAACTACAAACGGAACGCACCTCGTTTAAACTGCCATCAAGCCGTAGACAATTGGCGCCAAATTTTAAAACAAAAACTAAACATTCGTATTCGCATTCGCATTCGCGAATGTCGGTTATAGCTATTCACATCCTCATACGCATTCGTGAATGTTTAAAAAATGACATTCGTTACATCACTAGTCCATGTATATTAATCAAGAAATTAACATGAAGCTTAAAACTGGGAACAGAAATGTACCTATCATATTCAAATTCTATTGTAAATTAGAAAATAATGTAAACTTGATAGGACACATTTCCATTCCAGAGTAGTTTTTAATTAATATAAGCATTAGTAATGTCCCTTGCTTAGGCTGGGGGAGTTGTTTGTGTGGAATTTATATAAAAAACAAATAAAAAATACAGGAAATATCTATATAGGAACATAATATATATTTAATCATTTGAAAGTATTTTTATAGTTTGTATATGGCAACACTTATTATGGATAAGATTTTGACATTCATAAGTTTACAAAAATATGTTAAGTTTTTACCTTAACGAAGAAATAAATTAAAAAAAATGCTCAAATTATTACATATTTATTATCAGACACCCGATGCAATGTTGGCGGGGGATGATTGTGGATAGAATTTACAAATTTTATTGACAAATCTTTGCTTAGAGATAATTTCCCATTGCAATTCAACTGTTTCTTTCTAGAGCAGTAGAAATTGAAATGTGGAGCCGCACCGTGTTTAGAAAATGTGTGGTTCTTATAAAGGAGTACTTGGCTGCAGTTCACTTCAATCATTTCATACCCGTACTTATCATCTGTAACAACATGCGAGTCAGTAACCGTGCTTAGTTTCTTATATATTTTTATACACTGAAAGGAATGAACCAGTCTCACTTGCAATGCTATCTTGTGATATATGGTGGGTTTTTGCTAGGAAAAGTTATAAGGTCAACATTTTTTAAATATTTGGATATATTTATAAAACAGCATATTATACAGATCAAGGTCTTTTATTTGATTCCCATATTGAGGTAATTGTGAGAAAATATGTTTTCCGCCATTTTGCTATGGTGGCTATCTTGAGTGTGCATTACTTCTGAAGACATGTTATTTTAGCGTCATGAAAACTTAAGAAGTGTGCTAAAAGTCATGTTAATCAAACAAAGCTAAGATAGTGAAATTTGTATTTTCTAGATATTTTTTCTTTTTACCATGGCGACAAGCTAAAATGGACGTCAAAATGTTGTAAAGACTCAACGAATTCTGTACTTTACTGCCAATACAAAGGCAAAACTATTTTTGCAGAGAAAACAGTACTTTATGAATTAACATTTCCTTCGGTATCTTAAACTGAAGGTAAGACTTACATAAATACTTTAGTACATAATATATATTTGCTTAAACTCGAACATATGTATTATCACACACCCGATGCAATGTAGGCGGTGGGTGATTGTGGACAGAATTTATAAATTTTATCGACGAATCCTTATTCAGGTAAATTCTAGCAACACATTTTGATGCACGCTTTTTAGAACAGTAGTAGTAATTTAAATTTGCAGCCATGCCTTGTTTTGAAAATGTGTGATTTTCATAAAGGAGTAATTGACTATTATTTATTTCAATGATTTTATACTCTTGCTTGAGATCTGGAAAACAAACAAGATATTAACATGCAGTCACCGGTGCTTAGCTTCCATATAAACTGTTGCATAGTAAACTTTAAAAATTAAGGTAAAAGCACTAATGGGACACTTTAAGGATGAGTCAAACTTCATTCTTAAAACTAAAATAGTATTTCCAAGAAAGTGATGAAATCGCTTTTATTCACACATACAGACACATTTTGTTATTATATTTTTCATATAAAATATTTAAAAGTAGAGTAATTATCAACTTATGGTATTATTTTTCTTGGGGTAGGCGTAAACACCAATAGAAGACACCATCAAATATTAAATTTACTAATAGATGACACTACTTAGGGACCAATAGTAGACGTCATGTCAAAAATCAAAACCAATCACCAAAAATACTGAAAAATTAAAACCAATAGAAGCCTATGCTTTAAGATAATGAACTAAGTCATCAAATCCAACAAATAAATTACCTACTTCAGAAAAGTTACAAAGTTTTTTTTAATAATAGTTATATGTTCGTTACTTTTTAGTTAATCTTACTTGTACAGAATCTTAAAAATTAAATTATTACATACATGTAGTCACAATTATATTTAATGGAAAATTAAGTATAAACTTAATCCTATCAATAAATAATCCTTGTTGCTGCACTGAAAACTTTCATAAAATTTTCTTACTACTTCTTCTACCCACAAACATAATGTCACTAAATAAACATCAGTAATCTTCACAAATGCATGAGTAAGCACCCATATATCATATATATAAATAGCTTGTGTTTTTCTTTTGTCTGTCTTTCTTACTTCTTTCCTTCTCTTTATTTCTCTTTGTCTATTTCATACATATTTCTCTTCATGTTTAAAATGTGGCCTTACACTAATAGTTGACACAGTCTACCTGTAGTAGACACATAAATGCCCTAATAGTTGATACTGTCCAGTATTAGTAGGGATAGTGTAAAACAAGTGGCATTTGGATATAAACGTTAGTTTTACAACATTAAAGTAAAATTTGGTTTTAAAAAAGCAGGGTGATGTTATGAAATGAAACCCCAATAGATGACACCTGTGTCATTTATTGGGACTTAATTCATTTCAGGTACTAATAGTTGACATTACTGAAATTTTGACCAAAAACCAGTCAAATTAACTAGAGAATGATACTAACATATGAAACCTTTCAATTACTATATCTACAGAAGCTGGCAACAGCCAATAATTATGAAAATAAGACATAAATATATGTTGTTAAAAACAGTTCCTTTAGTGAAAACTCTAAGGATTATGTGTAAAATGACAAACTGTTCCACTAGTTTCTTGTTTTGATTTTTTATTTTAATTTTTCCTTCTGAAAATCTATAAACGCTAATGAGCAATGTATCACAGATGAAACTAGGTAGCTTTGAAAATAGTTGCTGTGTTATAATATTGATTAGTTTACTTATTAAAATAGTATTTTTAAAATGTCTACTATTGGTTCAGTGTCCGGCATTAGTGCTTTTACCTTATATAATAACTATGATGAATTCCATCTTAAATTGAAACAAGTTATCGCCTCTAGAAAAGTAACCGTATCGGTTTTATATTATTGTGTTTTGTCACATTCAGTTACAGCTAATCGGGGACACGCATATATTATCGTTTTCGGATTTAACTCAAGAGTTTTACATATGAAATAGTAGATTATACAACAAGGGAATAAAGCACTGTCTTACATCACGAGGGATTAAAGGTATGTGGTAACGAGAAGTCACGTAAGTACAAGACGAAGAAAAGAAAATGGGATCAGCGGAAAACGAATGTTCTCATTAACATTTTATACTCGTTTTTCTCAACTGTAAAAATACAGTAAGTAATTAATTATTGTATATTTAATTGGGTAATGTATATTGGTAAAGAAACTGTCGGAACAATATATTAGGTCTTTACCTATGAATTTGCCGATTTGTATGACGAAATTGAGAAAAATGATATGTCTGAACAGATTTGGATGCAATTGATAACTATAGGTAGATGGAAAAAAGCTATGCACTGCGTATATCAATTTCTCAAAAACAGAGTATATGATAAAAATATACCTAGTTAAAGTAGTGAAACCGACGACACATTGAAAGAGGTGTTTTCAATGACTTCCCTATAAGTAGGTAATATGCACTAGTAATAATTTTTTTTTAATCTAAAAGGTACATAATTCATCAGTTGATAAAAATAAAACTTGTATTTGAAAAAAAAATAAGAAGTAAGAAAAAACGGCAATTTCATAGGTATTATACTATTATTATCACGCTGGTTTGGTACATAGAATCAGATTCTTTATTCATTAGATTTGGATAACAATTGTTATTTTGTAATGTTATTTATTTTATGTTTTATTATTACATACAAAAGAAGAATTTAAATAAAGCTGAAACACAATGTACATATATATATATAACAGTTGATATCTTAGCTTAAAATCGAATATATTTATTTTCACCCAGACAATATAATTTGGGAGGTATGTGATTATGAACAGAATTCACATATTTTATCGACATATTCTTATTTAGGATAATTCTTGCAGCACAATTCAACACATTCTTTTTGGAACAGCAATAAAGCTGGCTTTTTAAACTACCTTGTTTTGAAAACGTGTATCTTTTATACAGAAGTAGTCGGCTTTTGTTAATTTCTATCATTTTATACTCGTTCACCTCAGCTGTAAAAAAAAAACAAAAAAATAACTGTATTGGACTATATATCTGTAGTTACTGTTACATAATAAAGTAAATAAAATGGCAAAGACTGGTGTAGGGACTTGCATTAAGTCTACAGACTACAGGGATGCCCAACTGGAAATACAACTAAACGCAATTAATGTGATAAATACATTTATGGTAAATACAGGAAATATCTATATAAGAACATTAGGTATATGTGTTTGCTCAAAATCTTACATATATATTATCAAACACCCGATGAAATTTTGGCGGTGTGAATTAAAAGACTTGCATTAACTGTCGTGAAACTAGAAATCTCGTAACTAGAAGCCAAACTCAATCAATCAGAAACATTTCTGATTGGTCATACGTGGTATCAACTTAAACTCTGGAGAAATATGTAGTATTTTTCCGCTGCGACTGCTCCTTAACCGACATCAAACCACAAACTTGATGAATTTTTAGGTGTGTTCCTCCATATACCACCGCCACAAGTCACCTGCCAATCAACGTGGCCTCCGTGGATCTCGAGATCTTACCAACACCGCACCTTGTGTCTTGAAGCTTTGTTGTTCTCTTTTGGCAAGATATTCTCGTCGACACGTGTTTCGTCTCTCCACGAGGCATCCTCAGGACATATCTCATCGACGTGGTATCAAATCAATACAAACTAAGACATTTTTTTTTTAGTTAATACATATACACTTACATATATAGGCCGCCTATAGCGGATTTAACTATTTTTATGATGAGCCCATATGTGGCTCGCAAAGCCTATGTAATACTCACACATAATACAGAGGAAAAACAAGGTGTTTATTTCAAATAAGAATACACTACTTTTCTGAGCTCAAATCCTAATATAATTGTTTTCACTAACACAATACAAATTGGGCGGTGCATGATTATGAACAGAATTCACATATTTTATCGTCATATTCTTATTTAAGATAATTCTAGCTTCACAATCCAAGTTTATCTTTTTAGAACAGTAGTAACACTGGCTTCTTGGAGGACCTCTTTTTGAAAATGTGTAATTTTTATACAAAAGCACTCGGCTATTCTTAATTTCTATAATTTTATACTCGTCCTCCTCAACTGTAAAAAAGGTTATAAATAACTGTATTTAATTATATTTTTGAACTAACCGGACAGATACAAGTATACTAATCCACATAGAAATGGCAAAGACTTGAAATGAAACAGGACACGTAACGCAATCGATGCAAGAAAAATGGTAAATCTGTATTAAAGGTAGGGAATATTAATAAGTGTATAAAAAAACACATTTAAATACCAAACACCCAAAAATTCATAGGTAAATAATTTATTCACAAAGAATTTATCAAATATTTTAAACTTACAATCCTATAAGGAAAAAAGTAAATAAGTATTATATCAATTATTTAGTACCCACGACACAAGCGTTTGCTAAGTGTGGGGCTAGATGGCGCTGTGTGCAATGTCCCGGAATATTTATTATTATTTATTTATTATTATAAGGAATCTAATTGAAATCCGTAATATTTGGAAATTCGTAGTATCCATCTATACATATAATAAAGCTGAAGAGGGCCAAGAATCTGAACATAGAAGATATAAGAAAAAAAAACCTTAAATCCATAACAGAACACGTTTCAGTAGTTTTTAGATATTGTGTCTGTTTATTTAAACGCTCATAACGAAAAAACTGCTGAACGGATCATCGAGATTTTTGGTATACAAAAATCACGATGATCCGTTCAGCAGTTTTTTATTCTGATATTTTCATTCATATTTTTTTTTATTCTGATTTTTTTTCTTACCTTTATTTGATAAAATATTGCAAATGTTTAACCTCGTTTTATTGCCCATACATTCAGCTATCAAATAATATTTTTTATCAAATGATTTTTTAAATCAATATGCCCTTTACATAATAAGTTATGACTAAATTAATACAAGCGCCCAAGGGTTGGTGTCAAAAATAACAAAATGGCTGCCATTCCACCATGAGGAGGAAAAAAAAAATTTTAGAGCTTGATTTGTCGATAAAATTAATCATATATTTTGCCATTTCAGGCTCCGACACGGGTAGACAAACACATTGTATAGGTAGTATGATGTCTTAGAAGTGTCATAAGCTTTTTATGTTAAAATAATGCGAGCGAAGCTGCGGGCGTAATATTTTTCCTAATTAACAAAGCGTACTCACCCTCCGGAGTGAAATTCAAGAAAACAGTTTTTACCTTTATGTAAACACAAATGTACATTACATTTAATGCATTTGATGCGAGAATATCCCTTGCAGCCTATGGATTTACAGCGTGTTTTGTTTCCATAGTTATGTGCTGGGAGATGACCAATACCATCTCAAATGATCTCATTACTAGGTCGAATTTCATAAGGTGCCGGTATTTTTCTTATGATTTCTTGCACAGGACTGCTACTTGTAGAACGCTCAAGTTTTTTTAATTCTATTCTCTTCGTTGTAGCAGAATCTTCGGCTGATCGTAGTCGCGTTTTTATACCCGAAAAGTCTGGAAAAGATAGCTTTACCCAATAAAACCGCCACTAGTGGGACTAGAATAGCTTATATAGGTATATAATTTTATCAGACATTGACTAGGCCATTGCCGTATAGCTAAATAGTATAAAAGAGTTTTACATATTTGTGAATGATCAGATATACTTACATATTTATAAGAAGGTTGTCAACAATTATGACCACAAAGTTTGAAAGGAACTTGTAACTCGCTAACCATTATTTAACTCGACTTGTAAAATATACCTAGTGCAGTTCAGATTTAGCAAAACACAGTAAGTACTTAACAAATAAATAAATAAAGGTAAGGTACGATGTAATTTGTATAATAATGACGCAAACCTACTTACATATTCATAATATGTATGAACACTATGTTTCTCGCATCGAGTTCTCGCTCAATCAGATTCTGTAGCTAACGAAACGTGCCAGTCTCTTCATACATTACCTACTTTGAATTTTTAATAATTAGGTATACCTTACTGGCGAGTGTTAGGTAAAGAACAAGCACTGCTCTGTCTTTGAGGAAAAAGTACAGGCGACATAAGAAAATCAACAACATACGATGAAAAAATAACTAGGTACAAAATAACGAATAAATCAAATTTATGACATTAATCTCACATACTCAGTTTCTGTAACTTGGTGAAGCCTGGATGGTGCGTGATTATGGTAAGTATTTTCTTCAACAAAATTCCCTTGCTGGTCATATTTGAGCTTTGCTTTACAACGAGTGCTTTTTCTTTTTGTACAAAACAAATAATTTTGTCTTCCCGACTTTGGACCATTAAACGGGAATGTATGTTTCTTGTGCAGAACCACTTGATGGCCGTTTACTTTGATTGTTTTGAATGCGCCCTGTCTTCCTAGAAACCAATCCAAATCGACATCTATAAAATTGTTTTCACACAATTATAACTTTAGGGTCTTTTGGTGCCTCTTTAATCTAGGGAATTTATTTAATAATAATAAGATATAAATGCATGCGGTTATAGCGTGAAGAAGAGACACACACACACACACAAACTTAAAAAAATATTGCATGATAAAATCATTTTTGATTTATATTATTTAATTACTTATACACTATTATATTAAACATAAGCCTTTACAATCCATTACGTGAACTGATATCACCGCATTATACAAATTTAAGCTTTAAAATTAGATTGCTGAGAATAAACCATAAATTACTATCGTATTGATTTAATAATCTATTTGCACGGTAATATTATCATACAGTATTGTAACTCGGCCGTGTCCTTGAAATAAGTGCCTACAGCCGCGCGGTACGTAAGCATGTGATAGGGCTGTTGCATCTGCCTACTTTGAGTTCCTATCTAGTTTTGAGATTGTAGGTATATTTATTACTTTTTATTTATTTACCAGCACAGATACTTAGTAACATTATAAAATATTAATATGATTACATAATATACTTTGTGATTGTATAGAAAGTGTTTAATAAACGTACGTTTGGCAACCCTGATCATGCCGCACGCATGCCACGATCCAAGCGCGTAGGTATAGCCCGCTCGTCGTCCGTTTATATGAAGTTAGAATACTGTATGATAATATTACCGTGCTATTTGTATACAACTAATCACAATTATACGAGATGAGTAGGACCGATTTATGTAATAAGTTTTTTTTACAAAAAATAACATTTTAACAATATTTTACAGAAATAACTTGATATACTTTTTTTGTTAAATGTACCTGTACTTACTCCGTCTTATTACAAACGCGGTTTAAAATAATAGTCCAGGACTTTGAAAATAAAAAGTGGGTTCTTGTTGTTCAGACATCACATACAAGCAATCAAAATGTCAACAACAATTGGAACTTTGATTTAACATTGGTACATTTTGACAGTTTGATAATTATGACAGTAAACAGACAATTTTCGAACAACTAATACGGACTTAGTCTAGGCTTATAATTAAACCACGTTTTGTAATAAGGCCCATATGTATATTCTGATAGATTTCACTGAAAACATAAAATGTTAATCTCCTATTCTAAAATAATTATTTTCTGATATTTTATAAAGTTTTGCCGGGTCATGATTGTGGTTAGAATTCTCTTCAACGAGACAGCCTTCTTTATCAAGTTTGAGCTTCGCCATACATTTCAATGATTTCTTTTTAGAACAATACAGGTATCTCTTAGAAGTTTTTGGACCTAGAAAGGAGTAAGTGTGGTTCTTATAATACGCCACTGATCTTCCACTTATATTAATCATTTTGATCTCTTCAAACTGTTCATCTGAAAACAAAATAAAGTTTATTAATAATGAATAAATATAATCAATTCTAACATTAAATTTATCTCTTATTGGAAAATGAGCGAAAATAATCACGACCAGATCGATCACCGTCCAGCGCGTAGTGCGGGTCACTTAACAAAATAACTCATAAATAAATTTATTAAGCAAAATTAATAAAACGTGACTATAGGAAGATGCGTATAGTGCTGAAAATTTGTTTTCATAACAAATGGCTTATACAATAGCTATCACTTTGACTTACATATTATATTTTAATATTCATTTATTAGTTCCTAAACATGTATAGCGTCATTGAATGCTACTGACAATAGAAAACTCTACAAAATTAAAACAACTCCATTAATTTTAATATTTTTTTAATTTTCATGTACACAACATAAAGTAATGAAAAGTAACACAGTCAGTGTAGTTAATGCTATATGGTATAATCTTTATCAGTACCTATACATATATAAATGTATGTACTCGTACGTAACTTAAAGTTCTTGCAAGGGTTTTCAGAGAAACTATTTATTTATTGTTCACTATTGAACCTATTGCAGTCAATGATGAATTAAATGTTTTTTTTTAATTAAAAGCTCGCTAGAAACATAAATATAGTCGTAGGTTGTTTTAAGTATAAAAAAATGTTTTAATGCAAAACTACAAAAATATTTTACTAAGAAAATAATATATAATAGTTATAGTTAGAAGATTAGATACAATACGACAAAAAATGTATCTAATTTATCATTCTTAGTTATTGACTAAGACTCTTGAAGACTGTTAAAAGTCGTATTAGTTATACTTCATTTGAAATAGAGGTCAGGTTCGTTCGGCTACTGCCTCAATCATTTCTTTTGGCTATCAAGAATGAAGCTAAGAAGGTCGCTAACTCTTCCAGCAGGATTCCTTATGTGTTCCTCTTGAGAATCATCCCTTATGGGTGGACTTACTACGAACCGTTCAGGGTAACTAGATCTGTACTGCCGGTAGTATCTCAGGAACTCTGGCACCGGCTCTGGAAAAATATATTTTATAATTACACATACGAACACAGTCAAAAATAGGGAAAGCAAAGGAAGACTTTTTGTATTGATTTTGAGTCTATTTCCTTTTGTTTATTTTTAAAAGAAAATGTCGCTTTACTAAATATTCCTCGGAAATGCCTACATTTTTTCGTATATTGGGAAAATTGTAATAAAAACATAAAGAAAAAGAAACAAATATTTCAATGTTGTTTTAATTAGCAAGATCGACAACTTTCAACCCAAAAAACAACAACAAATTTAAGGACAAAATGACATAGAAACAAAACTTTTACGTATCAAAACCATTCAAAATCAATCGTGTAATTTTTAATTTTTAATCATAAATGAATTTATAAATTATACTGTAAATTTCACTATGTAATATCTATAGTGTCACTTTCATGTTCAATTTTGAAACAATCTGGGCACAAATGCGGTTCATTAGGGCACAGTTTACAGTAAGTGGCAACTTTTTTGGCAAATTTCATGGCATAGTCTGAGCCATTCATGTTTTCGTATAACTTAATGCAGCCTTCACAACGCTTTTTTCTTTCACTGACGGGCCCTTTTTTCTTCACAAGTTCATGTTTTTCTTTAGCTACTAGTTCAATTTTCACTTCACTATTCATTTCGTAGGGGTATTTTAATTTGACATGAAGGTTTGCTTCTCCTGCGGGCGGGGCGGGAGACAATGACGCTTTCGGGCTCAGAAGTTTCGGCGCACACTTTTCACTAGTTTTTACAGGAATTCTCGACTTCACTGGCGATAAACTTTTTCTTCTCGGTGTTTTTGTTATCGTTATTTTGGACGGACTCTTGATTATTTTAATCGGCATCTGTGATTCATCTATGTGGTACTGACTCAGTATCTTCTTTCTGTACTCGTCTATATCTGAAACTAATACAAAAATAAAAATGATTACTATTCATATATTCCAAATTATATTATTTACATTTCCCGACTCTATTTGTCTACACCGAGCACTCACAAGAAGGCATAGGTTTATTACGTTTTATATCAAAAAAGTCAAACAATTAAGCTACATTTCTAGCTAAAATCTATATAATACCACATCTACAATAAATATTCAAAGAAATGTTTAAACAAATGTTTAAAAAGACGACTGAGATTAATACAAATCACTTGATAAATTCTATATTATCTGATATCGTAAATATACACCGCTGAAGACATCTTACAAAATGTAAACATAACAATAACAATGTGTTTGATTCAAGTGAAACTAAGTATTTGTACATTGCATTTGCAATAGTGAAACTATGCAACATAACATAACTATATTTGAATACAACTATTATGCAACAATTCATGAAAAATTATAATTGTATTATTCAAAATCAAAATCATAATCATAATCATTTATTTGCAGAATATAGGTTTTACAGAGTTGTTCAAAATAAGATATTGTCCGCTACATTCTCACCCATAGGGCGTGCAAATTGGTTTCACAAAGTATGAAATTAAATTTAAATTTAAATGTCAAAAAAATCAATTAAAATTAGGTACATCATAAATGTCAAATAGTTTCATCATTCAAAAATAATTTTATGGAATAATAACACTTTTCCAATAAAAACCCTCTGAGTCGTTTTTGAAATATAGCTTCAGACTTGATTTCTTTGATGGTCGCAGGGAGCGTGTTGTATATTTTTTGCCCATATTGAAAATGCTGTTTCCATATTGTACAGTTCTATGTTTTTCTGTGCAGAGTCTGTTGTCATATCTTGAGCTTTTTAGTGTTTTTAGGGTTCCGTACCTCAAAAGGAAAAAACGGAACCCTTATAGGATCACTTTGTTGTCCGTCTGTCCGTCCGTCCGTCCGTCTGTCAAGACCCTTTTTCTCAGGAACGCGTAGAGGTATGAAGCTGAAATTTATATCAATTACTCAGGTCTACTGTCCCTTGAAGCTGTGAAAAAATCAAACTTCTAAGCCAACGCAATCAAAAGATACAGCCATTTATGCCGCAAATTTTCGACACTTGCAAGGGAATCAAAACCTACAGGGTGCTTCCCGTGAACTCAGAATCTTGAAATTTGGTACGAAGCAACGTCTTATAGCATAGATAAAGGAAAAATTACGAAAACCATAAATTTTACTGAACCCTCGGTGCGCGAGTCCGACTCGCACTTGGCCGGTTTTATATTTATGCAGATTGTTCCTTGTCATAAGTGATGCTTCATATATGTATATTGATGGAAGGGTCGATTTTGAGATTTTTGAATTGTGGGGCACATGATGCGGTCTGGCTGAGTCCACAGATTGCACTGATTTTATTGATAAAAAAATGTGTCGTTTTCTGCGCAATATTGTATAAATTGCGTGTCCGGTTTGATTTCTGGGGGGTCATGGGTGTGGCATCCATACACCATGATTAAATCTCCATTGTTGTCTGTGAGGACTCTTGCTTTGCATCCTGCTTGCTTCTTAGAGCAGTACCATCTATGCTTGCTGGTCATTCGAGTAAAAGTATATCCTTGGTATACAAGATGTAAGCCTTTTCTGCAAGTACGCATGTATTGGACTGAGTTACACCAATCTGTGGGTAGATTTAATGGTGGTTATTTGATCTGATATTAATATAAAAAAATATTAGTAACGTAGTGTAGGCAGGTGTGGTATACAACTTCAAATTTATTTTAGGCAAAATAAAATTCAAATATGTAAGTATATCATTATTCTTTTTTTTCGTACTGAAATTAAAAATTCTGTACGATAATCTATACTAATATTATAAAGCTGAAGAGCTTGTTTGTTTGTTTGTTTGAGAGCGCTAATCTCAGGAACTACTGGTGCGAATTGAAAAATTCTTTGTGTGTTGGATAGACCAGTTATAAAGGAAGGCTTGAGGATATATAACATCACGTTGCAACTAATAGGAGCGAAGAAACAATAGAAAATGTTGAAAAATCGGGGAAAATTATTCATCTTTGAGGGCTTCCGTTGCATGCGCTGCGAAAACGGTTCAAGATATCAAAAAAATGTGTATGAAAGAATTATTTCTCTTGAAATAATCTAACAAAATGTCCGCAACAGCATTATGTCTATGTTTTAAGGTTAACTCGCTAGAACCGTTTTTATGGTAATAACTATCTCACGCGGACGAAGTCGCGCGCATCATCTAGTCTACTATATATGCCTGGTTATTAATAGCTCACATTTTTCACCATCATCACCCACAGCCAGTTTCGTCCCACTGCTAGGTATAGGCCTCTCCCCTTTCATAAAAGTCATCTCCATCCTAATCTAATCACGTCCAGGGTGGATCCCCCACTGCTTCTATGTCGTCTACGCATTAAAAAGGACACATTAAGACATATATTGTACCCACCCTGTAGGATTGAATTTGAAGGACGTGGTAAATAATCCAAAAAAATATAGCAAAATGAACCATAATTCATTCAAAATTATAATTAAATTTACATTAAATACATTTGTATCGTATATATATATATATATTTTATTTAATGTACATTATAAAAGACATGTATAGTAAATAATGATCATGATAAGGTACTCTATATGCCTCTTCTAAAGACATGATGTAAAACGCATCGTAAATACTATTAACAGTCTTGATATTTCTTTAGATATCTATCGGTACCAAGAACACATTTCATGTTATCATTTTAATCACATATTAGAGGGTTCCCTATAAGTATTTTAATAGAAAAAAGGAGGTGGATGGTTATGCGTGCCCAATTCATTCAAATACTGTCTATCCTTAGTAGTGATGATTCTGGCTTCGCATCTGTAATGATGCCGTTTAGAACAGTACCACCTCGTCAAACTGTGCATTAAGATGTAAGTGTTGCCTTTAAAGTATAACATGTCTTTGCCACGGTTGGTGGGAATAAACTGCAATTCAACGTCCGGGTAGCCTGCCAATAAAATAATTGATTATATTACAATGTAAATTGTAGTCAAACGCAAACTCCGTGTCATTAAAATTAAAGGGTGTTTTTCTAGCTGTCAGATAGTTTCATAACCAGTGTTGCGATTTCCATCAGAGGGGAAAAAGATTGCCGCAAGATGAATCAACCAATCACAGATGGCTTTTCCCCTTTTTAGACCGCTTTAGAAATTATTTTCACCGCTTTCACATATCAAAATACATAGCAATAAAGTTGCTTGATTTGTTTTTGAACAACTTACCGTACCTTTACCTGTAATTGAATAGAACTTGCTCTCTAACCAACTATTTTTTTAATAAAAGTGTCCTTGAAAATAGACTTGCTATTAAGGCTAAATTAGCAATTAGAGGTCTCCCTATTTCGTGAAGAAAAATAAATAGAGATGACTTGATTATTTTCATTAATCATATATAATTCATCTAAACGTTAGAAAAAGGAGGATACCTCACACAACCAAAAAAGTATGTATGCTATCACTTTATGCAATTCTTAAATACATTCCATTCCGTGCTTGCCTATACACGGGCGGTTCATGATTGTGCTCGTTGTAACAGTAAGTGAACATAGTTTCGTCTTTATTGAGAAACACCTTTGCTTTGCAACCTTTCCCCTTTTTGGAACAATAGTAGTGCCCCCTGGAAGTCGGTGCGAACGTGTATTTGTTTAACATTAGTAATCGCCTGTTGTGGGCGATATCAATAAAGTGAGCTCCACTATCTGAAAGAATTTATTTTGATTTTATATTTATTTAGAGACATAAACATACAGCTTCTAATACATAACTAAAACAAAAGTTCGCAACATATAGCCTAAAGTTGTCTTTCGGTATTACAACCATTTATACACATTTCTCTCTCTTCGTGTCTATTTCTCTTTACTGAAGGTCGTGACTTAGTTTCCAGCAAATTTATGAGAGCATAGATTTGCTGAAGCCTAATTTTAGGATGTGACTATTTATACGGGTACCGTACGAATGATTTATTATTATTCGTACAGAAATCGTACGAATAATTTTAGTTTATCAATTAGAGTACAATTTTTTTCAAACAAACTCTTCAGCTTTATAATATTAGTATAGATTACTAAAGATAGTTACAATTACTTATTCGTATCAGCATTGCCATCCAGCGTGGTAATGCGGCCAGCATGCTGGGCACGCTGCCCTCTGGTAGTGGGCTGGAGCACTTAGATTATCTTTAGGCTTTTCTAAAGATTTTCTAAGTGCCCCTTTTTGTAGTAGTTAGAAGTAGTATGTTTAGTTTTCCTTCACTTGTTTTTATATTTTATTATTGTAAATAAATAAGAAAACCATATCACAAAAGACTGATATTAAAACATCAATACATAAATATTAATTTATTATTATATAATTTTAACTATATTACAATGATTATTCTTATGTTATACTTATTTGATTAAATGTTTATAAAATAAGTACCTATTGTTTTCTTGACAATGTAATTGGCTTCGGCCGTTTTGATTATTATTAACTAAATAAATCAATATCATTAGCTCAATTAACTTATTACAAGGTACATGCTTCCTCCACTTTACGCCGATCACTGTAATTAGGTAGATCTTTTTTTGAGAAAGATATAATTATAATCAAGAAATGTATTCTAACTAAGTATATAAATAAATGAGCATTTTAAAAAATAGCTCACATATCCTATCATAGCTTCTCAGAATTCAATTATTACAATATTTTATAATGTATTTTCTATTTTTTATTAAATGTTTTTCAAGTTCGCACACAAAGACATGCATCACGCTTGCCTCCTTCTGGTTTTAGAAAAACAGTTTCGGTATAAAGTCAATGGTTACAAACACAAAAATTCACACATTTCAGCATTAGATAAATGAGACGGCAGATAACATAAACAAACATTAATTATCTTATTATTTTTACATTTTGGTTCGATACTTATCCAGATATCCTCTAATTTAGATTCCCATGAACACTTGCGAGTAAAGTTGATATCTGTTTTAACAGCTAACAGTGCCCCGCCCCCGTCGTTTTTACGAACATTAGTCGTGTACCTATCACGCCTAATAACATTGTATCGATCATCAATAAATTCGCCATTAAAAATACTATCATTAAAGTTAGTCTCAGTTAAGCATATAATATCGTAGTTACAATTTAATATATTAAGAAAGACATCATCTAATTTTTGCTTTGACCTTATTCGGTTAACATTTTGATAGAAAACCAACATAACAAAAGTTTGTATCTATATCCGTATATATTAAATCTATGTAAGAACTATTATATTAAGTTACTAATGAATATTTAAATTAAATTATTTAAGGTCTCCAAATTTTTAACTAGAACACAATTAGCTCCGTCATTTTTACGCATGTAAACCCGGCCGTACTTCACCCACACGTACTTGAAGCCTTTCTCCTTGGCAGCCTTCCTTGCAGCGGCATGCAGCGCCTTGCACTCCGGGGAGAGGTGTTCCGTCACGTAGATGCGTTGCTTGTAGCAGGCGAGGCCCAGGTGCGAGGAGTTCAACAAGTCGCCCTTGTTCGTTTTATTGTACCGGTAGCAGGCAGACAGGACGCTGTCCCGTAAGCTAGGGTTGACAAGCGTCACCAGCAGGTTTCTGGGCCGGTCCGACGTCGAGTTCAGCTTGGCTACTCTGCGGCAGGAGTGAATCTGATCCGGAGATATATCTAGTTTTAAAGTTTTACATAGATTATTAAATAATCCAATAGGATTTTCATTTTTAGACTCCGGTCACAGGTCACAGGTTTTTGAAAATAATAATCAAATTCATATTGTTCAAGCTGTGTACACTCACCTGAGGAATTTGTTCTGGTTCAAAACCGGTTTTGAATGTGTATTTGGCTTATATATGAACTCATTCTGTTATGTGTACCGTTATAAATAAATAAATAAATGGTTATTTCTTATTTAATCAATAAAACAAAACAATATACCTACATAATTTAATCGATCTTATTTATTAAATAAAATACAACGGTATAAATATGTTACAATTGTTACCTGCATGCATTTATAAACTTGTTCAATCAAACTAAACAAATATGACAGGATAACTCGGATACTGAGAATACAATATTTCTCCATACTGCTTCGGTTCGTGGGCGTGTCGTTCATCTACAGTAATAAACTTCATCTCCGAAGTAAGTTTTAAGTAAGCCCTACATTTAGGCCGTTCTGTGGAACATCTCCAAGTATTGGCAGACACTTTACTATACGTATAATTATTCAAAAATACCATAGCAGCCCCTCTTTGAGATTTGACCAGTTTATATGTGAGACCTAAAACGATTAAAATACAAGTATTAATATATGGTGTTTCATTATCAATATGTTAATTAAACGGTTTTCACTCACGTGTAAATTGCGTAAGTTGTTTACGCGTTTCGGATGTTATGACATCCATCATCAGAACGTATGTTCTGGGTTCTGGGTTCTAATTTCGGTATAATTAACATATTGATAAAATGTCTCACGAAAGTTTTAATATTAAAAAAGTGTTTAAGAAAAAAAAGAAAAGAAAAGAAAAACATTTATTGTAGCAAATAATAATGATATAAGTACAAACAAGAAATATATAAATTTAAAAATAAACCTATACTTAAAACTACTTAAATAAAATACATATTTGCCACAATACAACCCCAACTCAGCATAATGCTGGCTGCATAGCAACCAGCGCTGGTCTTCCGTTGGGGTTGGTGATGACGTCACGCACGCATACATGGAATTATTTGTTTTCTTTATGTTTCGACGACTGTGAATGTATCTATGGAATTAGGATTATTTCCCATTTGTGACCTTAGACTATGTACACCAAATGAAATAATTCTACATCGCTATAGGCGGAAAAGTAAATAAGCAAAAATTAAATTTTAAGGTACATATGTATTGAAAAGTATTTCGATGTGTAAGTAGGTGACGGACACACTCCGCGCTCAACAATGGTGTTATACCTGATAGTTGAATTCCTACGAATTTTGAGATCTTCAACCATTTTTCTTTGCCTCTTTCTATACGTAAGTCTAAAACCTTATTAATTTTTCAAAATCAAATTTTCCACCATTTTTTAACTTTGGCAAATCTGTAATTTATTATTCTGTATGTAAGTAGTGTATGTGTTATAATTACTTGATTGTGTAGGTATTTGTTGTTGTAGTTAGGATTTTTTTTTGTATATATTTATAAATTCCTTATATTTGTTTTAGTACACCTCTGACCCTTTTCTTCTCAGCTAATCGTGTCCATCCAAAGGTTGCCTGGAAGAAATCGCTTAAGGCGATAAGGCCGCCCATATGTACGTCATCATAAATTTATCCTTTCATGTATTTCTTTCATGTTGGTGTGCAATAAAGACATATTATTATTATTATTATTCTTCGTATTAGTTGTAAAATAAGGAAATAAAAATTCTGGTATGTTTGCTTACATCTCAAAATTATTCAATAAGATGATTAGATGTGTTACCAACTTAGTACGTTGTTGTGATGACGGATAATGTGAGATGTTTTGAAAAGCATTTTACTTCCGAGGATAAACGTGTTTTTTTTTAAAACACTATAAAAGTTGAGCTTTTAGACTAATTCAGTTAATTTTTTCCACTTTACAACCTCGTAAATTAATATTTAGGCCATATATGCGCCTATTTCGACCTTATGTAGTGAAAAGCTGTAGGTATAAGAGAATAAATAAAAATTTAAAAAAATATAAAAAAACTTTAAAAGTTGTGGTACTTAATAGGTAGAATTTCGGCAAAAGTCTAGAAAATCACAAAAAAAATATTTAAGAAAAAAATGGCAGGTCTGGGATTTTTTTTGGCCAAATTGTATTTTCCCTTTGGGGCCCCGAACCCCCCCATTTAAGTTTGTCTAACCCTCTACCAATCACCCTGTATATTGATGTGTCCTGTGTGTCGAAATAAATGTCTTGAATTGTACATTAAATTAACAAAGTCATAAATAAAAAAGGACTCATTAAATTTAATTAATCAAATAAATTAAACAAATATGACAGGATAACTCGGATACTGAGAATACAATACTTCTCGATACTTCTTCGGTTCGTGGTCGTGTCGTTCATCTATAGACATAAACTTCATCTCCGGAGTTAGTTTCAAATAAGCCCTACATTTGGGCCGTTCTGTGGAACATCTCCAAGTATTGGTAGATACTTTCCTATACGTATATTTGTTCAAAAATACCATAGCAGCCCCTCTTTGAGATTTGACCAGTTTATATGTGAGATCTAAAACGATTAAATTACGAATATTAATATACAATATAATGGTGTTTCATTTTATTTCGATGACTGTTAATGTATCTATGGAATTAAGATTATTTTCCATTTGTGACCTTAGACTATGTACACCATATGAAATATTTCTACATCGTTATTGGTGGGAAAGTAAATAAGCAAAAATGAAACTCTAAGATAAAAAAAAATCGGGATATTGCACACAGCGCCATCTAGTCCCACACTAAGCAAACGCTTGTGTCGTGGGTACTAGATAACGGATATAATACTTATATACTTTTCTTTTGTAAATACATACTTATTATACATACAAACGACCAGACTCAAACCAAGTAATTATACATTTTAAAATGCATAAATACTTGTGTCACGCGGGAATCGAACCCGCAACCCCTAGATTAGAAGGCAGAGCCACTACCAACTAAGCTAACAGGCCAGTCAAATATGTATTGCCAGATAGATATGTATTGAATAGTATTACGGTAACCTACGCACACACTACGCACATTTTGGTAGTTTAAGCACATATTAAATATTAACCAGTTATGTTCTTAAACTTTACCATTTTTATTGAAAACACTTAAAAGATTAATAATTGGATCCGCGAGCACTTCCACTCCTTTCGTCTCGCAAACAGCGTCGGTTTTGCCATCATCAATGTTTTTCGACATTTGAAGTTATTTCAACTATAGGTAATTACATAAAAAGAAGTAATTCTAAAAAATCATGTTTATTCGGAGAAAGCATTGTTGTTATTAGTGTTAACAAGCAACATGTTGTAAAATGAATTGCCAAAAATGCTAAGGGATACCATATTATTATTACTATTACTTTTATATTATTATTACTTTTGACCAGCCTCATGCAAAATTACTTTTGAGTGTTATTTGTCCGTTATAAAGATCAAATTAGGGTTTTACCTTGTAACATCTACTACGTTTATTTTGTTACTTTAATAAGCAATCAGCAAAGGGTCACTCATAGTCGAACATATGTCCCACTAGACGGACAGTAAACAATTTTCCTTCTTGCATGGCAGTGTTCACTGCAAACAAATTTAATAGTTTTGTCATCATTTAACCTCAATTTAGCCTTGCAATTTTTAGTTTTGGATGTGCAGGTCCAAGCATTTTTTGACATCTTACAATATGTATAGCCGTCAATTGAAATAAGATCCTTCCCCATTTGAGACTTTATTACTATGTAACCAAGATCTGCAAGCAAAATTTTAGACATTATTATAAAATTCTTACTCACGCAAACACTTATTCTTATATTAAGTATCGAACACAGCGTATTGCTTCAACGTTTTTTGTAAGGACGGCAAAGCTTTGGAACACTTTACCAGAAGCTGTGTTTCCTGCGAACTACAATCCAGGGGTTTTCAAATCTAGAGTTAATAGGTATCTTCTAGGTAACCGTGTTACACCCTATTGTTGTGTGTTACCCCGTGTTGCTGCAGCAATGCTTAACATCAGGCAGGCTGTGTAAAAAAAAAAGATCTTCTCGAAAAAAATAGCTAAACTTCAATATTTGCAATGAATCATCTGATAAGCAAAGCTAAGTGGTTTCTCTTTATTACGATTAAAACAATATTTTTAATAAAAAAAATGATTTTTATTTTTACTTCAACCAGAGGTCACCTTTGCATTTTATTTCAGGCATGCTCCACCTTGGACCACAGCTTTCGTTTGTATAGATGTCGCTTTAGGTGACCTGGTGGTCAAATGCATGACTATTTCGTATAAAAAACCCACAATATGCGAATACATAAAAACATTAAGTACATTAAGTAAATTAACAAAGTCATAAATAAAAAAAGTACTTATCAATTTAGTAACACGTTTACAAGAGTAATATAAGGTAAGCATAATTTAATAGCGATTTCTGATATTATTTAAAACCTTACAAATATATTATAATGTTTTAAAATTTCTTACACCAAATTTACACAGTGATGGAAATAAAAATATAATCTCTCCAATGTCATCTAAGTAATTTAGTCAACAAGGGCGTAACATCAAAAATCTTCGTCACCTATATAATTTACGTATTTTATGGGCCTGCCTCTTTTTTTGGGTACATGACAATGTTCTCTTCTAAATTTTCTTATTTTTCCGTTGATCAGTTGGAACTTCGCTTTGCATTCCTTGTTCTTCTTGGAGCAGACCCAGTACCTGCCCGGGATGTTTCCCACGGTGGAGTACGTGTAACCTTCCACCAATATAACTGTACCTCCCATCTGCGACTTCACATACTCATACGGTACATCTGTAAGATATAAAATATCGTTAGTAAAATAATGAAATATTACATCCTTGTGGACTGTATAAGTATATATGTATAAGATTATAAAGTATCTTTGCCGCGGCAGTCATTTTTGTAGCCTATATCAGTTTCGCTAACTACATCTGTATAGATGTATACCTACGTCTATCTTATACATGCAAAGTCGTGTACAGTTAATGCGTACTGAATTATATAAAAGAAACGACACAATTTCCCTTCCAATTCATAGGTCGCGCCACCTAAATAATAACCATAAATACACAGGTTTCTAATTTCTTTTTGTAAGCTGGTGATAACTATAATAGCTATGTTATAAGGTAACTGAATCTCTAGCTTAAACTATGCGTAGACAATAGGTAGTATAGCACCTATAGAATCCAGTAATATTAGTAAGTACTTAGATCAATGAATAAAATAACCAAAAAAACTTTCTAAACTTTATATCTACTAACTGTTCGCAACATGTTTGTCTGTCCTTAATAACAAGTTGGTCATGTTATAATACAGACCTTCTTTCATTACTAATTTTCATCTTAAATCTAGGATAAAGACACACACAATTTTATATACAATTACGATTATTTAGTACCTACTACCTAATTTTGACATAATTTCCATTAAACAAAATAAATCTGGGCGCAGGATGATTGTGCCTGTTATTGATTCTAACTGATCCATCTTTTTTAATATATACCGATGCTTTACATTTTTTCGTCTTCATAGTACATCTATATGAATTATTATTAGATTTATTGTAGGTAAAATTGTTGAGCATCATCGTTTGATTTCCTTTCATATTTCTGAAGAATGTATAAATTATTTCACCACCTAGAAAATTTGTCTATAAGTACCTACTATGAATTTTGTTTTAATTCAGAATAAACTTATCTATTTGTTGGTGCACTTAAGTATTTGAATAAAATTATAGAATAGAATAGAATATAAATTTAATGTACACCATAAAAAACACAGTAATTACAAAAACAGAAAAATACATACTTAAATTAAAGTGTTGCACATTGGGCGGCCTTATCGCATTAGGCGATTTCTTCCAGGCAACCATTTGGATGGACATAATTGTAAACAGGCGGTGTATATTATATATCTTATTTATATTATTGAATTAATTGAAAGATACAATACACACTCAATCCATACACATATACTATTAATAATACACATACTCAATACACCTTATACAAACACTACATTACACAAGACTTATATGACGTTTAATAATGTTGATATATCATATTTTAAAAAATGTTTAGTGACTTAGCCTGCCTTATGGGCAGGAGCAACGCGTTCCACAGAAGGGTGGCTTGGATGGTAAAAGAATGGGAGTAAAGGAGGTTGGAGTATTCTGAAGTAGAAATAATTTCGAGCGTAAGGATTCGGGACGTGCGCAAGGAGCTGGAGTGGGAAGCGGTGATATTTTTAAATTATTAGTGAAATAGTGTGATAGCATAAGATATATATAACAGTATAATTTATCCGACTTTAATATGCACTCCGCCAGAAACGATAAATTTCGGCGGTGGATGTTTATGGTCGTATTTAACACGGAAACTGCCATCTGCGTTGATAGTCACTGTGGCATTGCAATGTCTGTTCTTCATAGTGCATCTAAACAAATTATGTGTGGCCTTGTTATATGTATAATTATTTAACAGCAACGTATTGGCTCCTCTGGTAGTTGTAATGAATTCATAAGATACACCATCTAGAAAGAAAATGGATTCACGCATGTTACAGGCAATTGACTACAAGATCTCACATTTAATACACAATTACGTTATAATTATAACGTGTACCAACTTATTATTTATTCTAAAATTGTAATGTAACGTTATAGATTAATAAATGAATTCTTTTTATTACATTTCTTTATTTCAAAAAATGCTCTTAATTTGATAAAAATATAATTCAAAGCACTTGTAAAATACAATATAAAAAATGACGACTTGTTAATAAATAACAGTTTTGCGTCGAGAGCCTACGAGATAATTTGATATTACAGTCGCATAAAGAAAAAATCTTATGATTCAAAAATGTGTTATTGCTGCTGATTATCATACCGGCATGGTTGGATAAATCTTTATTATTTAACATTCATTTCATTTACACATACTATGGTCACCCTACACAAATCGATTTGACCTGGCAAATCACGCTGTTGACAGAAGGCAAGCAGCGCCACTAGCGTCACGAAAGGGAACTAAAATACCATGCGCAGCCATATCTAGACATGGCCATATCAAAACTACTACTATATATGGTTGGGAAAATCGTCAAATAGGTTGCGTATCAATCTGCCAATCGTTTCATCTGGGCCGATCGAGAGGTGCATGGGCAAATCTCAAATGAAAAAAAAAATCTTGCTTCGCTCGGGCAAATCTCGATCGGCCGAGATGAACGATTGGCCCACGACATAGATAGTCATTAACATGACAACGATCGAGATTCTACGTGTAACGTGACGTGAGTACAAATAATGACCACATTCATATAGCAATGTATTTTCCACCGCGAACCACATATTTGGGAGGCTGGTGAATATGTACATTATGGTAGCGAAGTATTTGCCCATCCGGGTGCAAGTTTACCCTTGCTTTACACCCGCTAGATATTCTTGCACAATAATAATTAATGTTCGTTCTTCCTTTCTTATGGTAAATGTAGTCACGGAAGAGCATCACCGTGCCACCGCGGGAGGTCGAAACTATTTTGTATGATAGATCCTCTGGAAATACAGAAGAGTGATTTATAATAATGTACTTACTTAGCAGTACGAACGTTACAAGCATAGGTTCCGAATATACATTAGTACATAGAAAAGATAGTTTTGTCCATCATGTAAACATTGTAAACGTACGGGCCTTCAATGTTTGTTATTCAATAGTACTAATGTAACTGACTTGACTCATTTATTTTGAGTCCAATAAGTATTGGTAAGACCGTCCACTTATTGTTATATATTACTATAAAGAATATGTAGTAGCAGTTTATGCAAGGCACTTAGGGGTAGTACAGATGCAAAAAACATTAAAACATTCGAAACACTTATAAAACATACTGATTGAAGACAACGGATCAAAAAAAGTCTCTTCCTTCTATATAAGTATAATATTTTCAGATAAGCACACGAATGTATGTATTTGCTGCGGCTAATGTTAATTGATCGCATGAACTACTTAAAACAGCTGATATCAACATTTATTTAAAGGCTGGGGTGAGGCAATTCCGGATACATCACTCACATGTGCCCTAGTAAAGTATCTCATTTTCTTGCTTTTTTTCCTTTCCCTTTATTTTTGCCACCGCACTTATTGCATTTCTCCGAAAAGTTAGAGCAGTCTTCGTGGAACCAGCCAGAGCATTGTAAACATTGAATCCAGTCATTTTTTTTCGTATGGTGGTAAGACCCTAGACATTCTACACAAGTGTTGTCGTTTTTATTGGAACATTCTACACTAGATTCACTGAGCAGTTCTGAGTGCCTCTTCATGAATCCTTGAAACCAATACCAGCCGGCTTGCTTTTTCTCGGTATTGAATCGATTAGGGAGTCCTAGTTTATCTGCAAATTCATATGCAATAGACTGCAGTTTCGTTTGTTGCAGAAGAAATCCCATACCTTTTAGGCGTTTAATGTGAGCGACGAGTTTCAATTCATTTTCATATCCTAACTCAGGAGGTCTGCCTATGATCTGTTTAGTATTCCAGCCCTTTATGATGTGTCTGCGTAAGGTTCTTGAAGGTATTCCATGCGTCCGACTGGCCTCATTCACTCCCATTTTCTTGCTTGTGACATCTTCTATTGCTTTTTTCATATTTTTTTCCGTCCATTTTCTTGGATCTGCAGTCTTTTCCTTGCAAATTTCTTGAAACATTATAAGTATAGATTAGAAAAATCTAATATTATTACAGAAAAAAAATACATACACAGGACACATTACCCGAAACAAATTAGCCAAAATGTCGATGTAATGTGCCCCACTTGCCAATGACTAGAACTTACGCCACTTACAGAGACTTACTAGAGTAGGTAAGTATTAGTAGTAGGAATTGAAAACTGGCACCGATTTATAGTGCCGGGATTTCCCGGTATTTTATTTTAAAACTAATGTTCTATGCGACACAAAACAAATTCACACAATCGTCCTTACGTTTTATTAATATATTCTCACTTAAAACAAATAAAAGCCAGCCAACTGGTGTGACTGACTTCGTCGAGTTAAATTAGAGGTTTGCGAATGGCGACTATCGGCTGGGGCACGTATGCCTGGTTTACCTTATTAGTATCTATTATTCGATTATAAATTCTCTACAGCCGCAAAACGTATATCCCCAGGACGTACAATTAAACATTCCTTATTGTTAGCTACTATTTACTCAATTTGAATATAATATTCACCACTACGATAAAACCTTGGTGGTTTGTGAAGATGCACATCGTCAAAAGATTTAATAGTTCCATCCGCATTTAGATTCACTCGAGCTTTAAATCCTAAATTTTTTTTTGACAATAGTAGTTATTATATTTTTTTTGTTTATGAAATGAATAATCATGAAACAACATTATGTTTGCTCCACGTGACGTAGTGATCATCTTGTAAGGCTGTTCATCTGAAAATAGGATTGTGTAATTAAGAATACAATAGACACATAGTGAATAAATAAATAGATACTTCGATACCAATTGACACAGGGTAAATAATAACATAATAGTAACAGAGTTCATTTTCAAGTTCAATTTATTGATATTAGTATTAAGTATTAGTAGTATATCATGTTAATAACGATTACGAAACAAATACTAAGATCTATCATAGGTAAACTACCAAGAAGTACTAGTACTATATAATATACTCATACATGTTTCAACACGCGGTACCTAAGTTGTATTTTAGAGGATTTCGCTTACACTATACTACCAATAGTCCGGTCAAAATAGACATTGAAGGTTACATTAATTTGCACCTTGCTGAAAATTGGCATGAATGTGGGGAGCCCTATCATACACAATTTGTCAAAAATCCCCATCAATCCGAAGTGTGGGAAAAAAAATATTCAAGGTCAAGGGTTGCAAAAATTGGTTTATTGAGTTTTCCAGCTAAACGGTAAGTTTTATAATAAAAGTAGGTGAGAAAAAGTTACACATCAGGCAATTATCTATAAAAATTGTTCAAACACTTTTTTTCCTAAGAATCACCATTTCGGAGATACAGCGATGCAAAATGTTGAAAAAGTTGTATTCTTCATAATATGCACACGTTTCCGCGCCACCCGTGAGGTAGTGTACATGGCGCGTTTTTTTACGTGGTTTCCTCGGTAGGCCTATTCCACGATCTATTGTGCTTCTGTTAAGTTAAACAGTTATTGTATTAAATTGAAAATGGTACTATTGTAAATAACAAGAGGTGTAAGTAATGCGTAAATTGAAATTGTGTATGATAGGGCTCCCAACATTCATGCCAATTTTCAGCAAGGTAACCTTACCCCTATTTTTGGTGCTAACTTGACCGGACTACAAGGGTATTTAAGAATAGTGCGTAAACTGAACAACAAACCAAACAGGCAGTCAATTATTATTAGTACAATTAACCGCCATTTATTGAGCAAGGACGCTCCATCTTAGGTCACAGCTATTGCTTACTATCAGGTAAACTATGGCAACTATGGCAAAGTGCAAACCCGTATTAGAAAAAAAAGTTGGGTGTTTCAGCTTCTAATGAGACAGAAATTGAAGACACATAAGATGATAAATTTGCTTCAGTCTATCAAAAAGTAACGAGAATATTTAAGAAACTCTATCAAGCTATAGATATATTAATTTTCCATTTGCAAAACAGAATTTTGGTTTTTCATGATTATGTTCTGAGACATAACTTTTGATGAGTCCGTTCTTGTCTAGAGTTATTCTTGCTTTACATCCAAAACCGCGACGCTTCGCACAATAATACGAATCGGAATGTCGGGCACCTTTGTGAAACACATACTCTCTGAATAACATTACCTGTGTACCTCGAAGCGTTCTTATCATCTCATATGGTAGTTCATCTAAAAATAAACAAGTGAAGTTTTTTAGTGACGGTATGTAACTAGATTTGTATAAGACTGGTAAATACTTACTCTTATTGTGTACATACGGAACTTGATAATAAATTCTTGAATTATTTTCAACATGGCCATGCAATCATTGTATATATAACACAAAAATAAAAGTCGATATATTTTATATGGGATCACATTTCATTGTATTTTAGTTTAAAGGTTTGAAAGTGTTAATCGATAGATATATATAATTTCATTAGATATACAGAATCTACGCGTACTTACGTTTTATTCACTTTTTTCTCACTAAAAACAAAAAAAAACCAGCTACACTGGTGTGACTGACTTCGTCGAGTTAAATTAGAGCCAAAGAAAGAGCTTTGCGAATGGCGACTATCGGCTGGGGCACGTATGCCTGGTTTACCTTATTAGTATCTATTATTCGATTATAAATACTCTACAGCCGCAAAACGTATATCCCCAGGACGTACAATTAACGCTATTCTTCCTCGAAGATGTTGGTCCCGCCCTCGGACAAAACAATGGGGGTTGCTGGTCGTCGATTGGTTCGTCCAGACCTCGGAGGGATGCGCCCGCGCAGACAGTGGAGTCCGTCCGCCCACGTAGAGGGATGATGCGATGTCTCGAGCATATGAAAAGATATAAACGTGTGTGTACATAATGGTGTATCGATTAAAGAATCGACCGGACATTGTCCGCATCGTATGTCGGATCAACTGGGATGTCTTTATTTAAGTATTATTCTATCAAGATGTATGTATGTAAGATGTATTTTATGTATGACTTTTATGGCTTGTTAATGGAATGATTGTCATTGTGTTGATTACATAATGATGATAATTATTATGTATGTATATGAAAGCCATAGTCATATAAAGACATGTACAAGACCAGTTGTGACGATGAACTGGGTAAATTAACACACACTTAGGAACTGTTCATTCATATTTACATATATGATATACATATAAAGAATAAAGATGTAACAATAAGTACCTGAAAGAGAACATATATGCAACAATGTATTATACATGTTGAAGCTTAGCATTATTTACTAATAAAGCACTTAAAATATTATGCCTTATTTTCTAGGGACATGCCATGCTTTTTGCATTCCCACGGTTCTAACACGCTCACATCTGCCGCGCTAAGCAATTTTTAAGACACAAAAGATGCCTTTAATGCATCACTAACAAGAAATGGATAAAGTAAAACTAAAACTAAAAAAAACTTTTGTTTTGTTGCGTTTTGTTTTTGAATAGCCGGCTCAGTAATAAATTTCAATGAGGGTTGTTTATGAGACGTTTCTCATGAACTATCTCTTTTTGAAACCGCTTTTATGGTTTGCACGTGTTCACAGATAGGGCTTTTGTCCACTTGTAAACTATCGTAGATCTTTCTAAAATTCGATAAAGGACAAACAAAAAAATTGGTACCTACGCTTATGCCATCACATGCCACCCTCAAATAATACCCAGATACACTTAGTCTGAGTAATTATTTCTATAATTTGCACAAGAAATTTAAAAGTAAACGTCACAATTTTTTTTTCTCCAAATCCTTATATAGCTGTATAGTACGCGCCTGGTATTACTTCCTTGCTGCTAAATGCATACTCGTAGTATGTTGTGATGCAGAAGTTTGTCAATGCGAATTCATTATCAATGAATACCTACTCTCAATTAGATAGAAAAGAAATGTGAAAAAAAAAACATAACTTGCTTTTACATCAGGGAACTTATGTGTTCGCATATGTCAATCATATTCGTATACCTAATATCATATTGTTTTTAAAACCAAAAAACATAACGTGCTTATACATCAGGGAACTTATGTGTTCGCATATGTCAATCATATTCATACAATATCATATTGTTTTCAGAACCACCATATACCAACCAGTTGAATGATGTGCTGTTTCGCTATTCCGTTAACAACCCTTAAACGCTCTCCATCTCGCTAATGCTGGATAATAATGATTGTATTTATATTTACATGAGAAAATATTATTAATTTAGACAGGGGTCGAACCTGTCGTTGTTGGTTGATCTTCTCGTATGAGAAGTAATGAAGTCGGCTGCTTTACAATTATGTGACTGCTACATTGTAGATCGCCGTCGGTACTCGAACAAGTCTTTACAACTAATAATTTTATTATGATGACATAAAGCTTTCTCTTATCATAGACTGGTCTTGAATTACTTCTAGGATATTGAAATAAAATATGCAAGAAAAATTGTTGCTTAACATCTGTCGTCACGAATGCAGAACTAGCCAAGAAAAGTTATATTCAATGTTTACTGGGATTCGAACCCAATATATTTTATATGACTAAATATCATAAATTACACACGAAATATATTCTTACTCAACACCTGTTATCACGAAAACAAAATTGGTCGGAAAAAAGTTAAACTTTATATTTACTGGGATTCGAACCCAATATATTTTATATGACTTAGGTTTGATGGAACTAAAAGTCATAAATGATGCAAGTCTGCTCTGCTTACAGTACCGTTTACCTGTTAAATTGACGTAGTCTCGTAGAGTTGTGCAATTCACCATCATCATCTGCGTCACCAGCTTCAAAATGGTTTATCTAGATTGTACAAAATACTATCTATGTACTAATATTTGATTACTTATATATGATTTAATTAATATGTTCTGTATCATCATCATCTCATATAATCATAATCATAATCAATTATAGGCACAATGCCACCCTCTGACCTCTTCTTTCTTTTACCTCTTTTGATCAAACTGATCAGAATTAATTCATTCTCATCATCATCATCTTAAACAGAGATATACATTGTTAGTTAAAATTCATACCATTTTGTTGAAATCACCAGCCACCCTCAGACTCTCGACCGTCTAGTTTAACTTCTTTGTTTTCGCTCCGACTCGATACACAGTTAAAACACGTGCTGATAAAACTACATACACACTTAAGTGGCTAAAATGATTAATACTTCTCATTTTGTGTCTCCTTGCGGTATCACCATCACTTATGTATTTATCTACCTCCCTCAGACTGTCGTCGGTTTTGTTGATCTACTTACATATATACAACCATATTGACCATGTCAGCTAATAAATCAACGGTACCTGTAACTTGATAATTCCGCCACGCCGACGTCACCGAATGCTGTTAGCTGCAAATCTTATTTGCTATTCAAGGTTCTTAACACCTTAACATCAGGATATCAGTAACATACAATTTCCCTTAGTTTTATTTCCTGATAGTGCTCAGCTAGCATGTCGACATACACCTATTATCATATCGTACAAACAAATACCTATATTACAAACGGCTCTCCATACCATGATTGAAATTATTACCTTTGAATATTACCACCCTCTGATTCTCAAATAGTTAACGCGGATTAACATGAAAATTTGGTTGAAATGGTGGAATGTGTGCTCATACATCTAAATCAAGCTGTAATAAGGTTTGTTCTAGGCTGCATCATTGTGAACTTTTGTTGTGTAAAAAAAAAGGAGAACAATGCCCATCTGTATTTTATAATATGATTTTTATATATATAACTCAATTTAAATTTTTGAGTATGTATGTTCTAAAATTGCCATTTAAATATATGTATTACATACTTATAATCATTTGAAAAACTTGAGTCTTGCTGTTATGTAGTAAATAAACATTATTTTAGTTCAAAATCAAAATAGTGCACATCTGTGTTTAATTAATTTACATAATGATAATTATATAAAATTCAAAACTGTGTAATGTATCATCAATTGAGTAGGTGTATTTTCAACATTTGCAGAACTTGTACTAGTAAGGTATTGTTATACACCGGTTATTTTATTTGCAATTGCATTGCAATATTGATGATTATCCAGCTTTCAAATAGTTTGAGGAATCATTTGAACAGTTTTGATATCAATTTCAACGAAATTCAAGAATGATATATCTAAACAAATTCGAAAAAGCAGTGTGAGTCATGTTATTCCTTCGATTGCAAAGCCTAACCCAACAGCAAAGCAAAGCCTTAAAATTATCAAGCACAAGCACATCCTATCATGGAATTAATCTCTCAAACATTGGGCCAGAATATTATGAGAAATCAATTCCCTACATCAGCTACCTGTATTAAAAAACATAATAAAGAGATACTGCTTTTAAAATAGTTAAGTCATTTGTATTGTTGTATTTTTATGACTTTATTTAATTGCGCTTCATTCTTACTAGTCCTTTATGTTTGTCCAGGAGGGTTACTACCCGTGTTGAAATGCTATTAATAGTAGCAGGAAAAAAATAAATCATTTATTACAATTGTGATGGCTTCAGTTTGTCGTGATGCAATACTATAAAACTAGATTAATATATAGGTACTTTCAAAAAGTTATATGTATATTGCATAATTATGTTGTGATTGTCGTAAAAACATAACATCCACACAAAGCTGATATAAAATTATGGTTACAAGTTTTAAAACTTTTTTTAAGTTTATCTATGAAAATCAATAAGTCATATTTTGTTATATCATTTTGTTATGACCTCATTCCATAATAAATGACAGAGGAATACATTCAATTTACAATTTTTTTATGCAAATCTTTAATTGAATAAGAACAAGATATTGCCGATTAGTTTATTTTATAAATAGTATATAATAAAAATGCATCATAATGTTTTATTGAATTTTTACGATGCGTCCATTAAAACAGTTTCTACGTTGTGTTATTTTATACAATGTTCATTGTAAGTTGGCACAAGCATCGGTATTTTGTGTTGTAGTCAATGAGTAACAACATTTAAGTAGTAATAGTGATCGTCTATAAATTTATGTCTACGTTGTGGTTTTTATTTTTGTGATCGTCTTTGGTATTTCTACGTTGTGTTTAGTTTTTGTAATAATTGTCAGGAAATTTAATTCTAGAGGTAATGTTTTCTTTAGAAGATTATTATTTAGATGATTATTTTATTAGAAAACATTGACGCTTGTAAATCTAGAATTCTGGTCATGCGGCACCACATGTAATGGATCAGATATGGCTATAGTATATGCTTAGTACTTACTGATCCATATTCGTTTATGCATATATTTAGTTATTATAGCTCCTTCAATATTCCACTTACTTTCCATTAAATGTGTCTTTAGACAGAGTCGAACCCCTTTAAAAAAAAAAAAAACATATTGTGCATCACACAATGCATGCACTGCACACGAGCGGTGTCAGACCCGCGATACAGTACATGTGTGGAGCCCTAGCGCCACTACTTCTCCCTCGTCATCCTTATCAAAGGCTCCTTCTTAAGGCTTCCCTCATTCACCCAACACACGGCTTGGGCTAAAGGACACTTCCTAACCAGATAGATGCCGAACAAGGCCTGGATTTATATAGATTCGCGTCCAACCAGTATATACGCCGTACCTGCAGAGTGTTTGAGAGAGCCCCAAAACTTGCCTGATACTGTGGTCACATGGCCCCCGGGGTACTAGGAGCTTCAGCTCAACTATTGAATTATAAGTATAATTTGTATGCATACATAATAATAACCATGTGACAGAGTAGTGCGCTGATAGAGTGGCAGCTCTCATATAGATTACTTCAAAGTATGGGGCCGACCAGCACTACACTATTATGTATGTGTGTATGTTTACCTGTGTGCAGGCTTCAGGACATCATATCGTAATCCTGTACGAGATTACTATATGGGATCTTAATGCCACCTAGCGGGCTAGTGTATTGACTATTAGTGCCTATCTATTCCTGCCTGGACAGAGAAACAATGATCTCTAAAAATATTATAAGATGCAGAATAATAGAGCATAACTTATTTTAATCTAATATGCAAATCATGCCAAACATATCTTAATAGATCCCTGAAGTGATAGCTTAGTTTATAGAGTGCCTGCCTATAAAAGGGACATATAGGTACTTGGGAAAGTTATCCAAATAAAAGGTTATTTATAATATATATGTATATTATAAATCCAGTTCGATTAGTACACCCATGGAAGAACTGGAAAGAAACCATGGAGACAACTCTCTTATATTTTAGTCTTTTGGATTGTACAATTATGTGGTGGATAATATATAAGTACAAGTTTAGTGACTAGATTCAAGACTTTGATATAAGTATGATATTTGATTCTGGTTGAAAATGAGTAATTAAATACATATATCGTTATCAAATGGCGCTCAGTTATGACTGAATACGATAAAGGTGATGAGTATCGATATAGTAGATATTAATATGTTACACAATAACGGCTAAATGCGAATATCAATTTAGTAAACAACAATATAAAATGACAATAATAGGTAACCAGTGTTTGTACAGTTGTGTGATTACTTAACTTTTACAAAGTTGCATCTGCCGCCTGTCTCATCTGGCTAGCGCCATCCTTTGCCTCTTTGATTACACCTCACAAACACATAATAATTTAATAAACTATTTTACATATTATCAGTCAAAAATCCCAACATGTGGGTGTTTTATGGAGTTAGGCTCCCAAAATTGAGAGATGTTGATTATTTGGCCGCGAAAATCAGACTGCCGAGGGTTTGCCGCTATTCTTCCTCGAAGATGTTGGTCCCGCCCTCGGACAAAACAATGGGGGTTGCTGGTCGTCGATTGGTTCGTCCAGACCTCGGAGGGATGCGCCCGCGCAGACAGTGGAGTCCGTCCGCCCACGTAGAGGGATGATGCGATGTCTCGAGCATATGAAAAGATATAAACGTGTGTGTACATAATGGTGTATCGATTAAAGAATCGACCGGACATTGTCCGCATCGTATGTCGGATCAACTGGGATGTCTTTATTTAAGTATTATTCTATCAAGATGTATGTATGTAAGATGTATTTTATGTATGACTTTTATGGCTTGTTAATGGAATGATTGTCATTGTGTTGATTACATAATGATGATAATTATTATGTATGTATATGAAAGCCATAGTCATATAAAGACATGTACAAGACCAGTTGTGACGATGAACTGGGTAAATTAACACACACTTAGGAACTGTTCATTCATATTTACATATATGATATACATATAAAGAATAAAGATGTAACAATAAGTACCTGAAAGAGAACATATATGCAACAATGTATTATACATGTTGAAGCTTAGCATTATTTACTAATGAAGCACTTAAAATATTATGCCTTATTTTCTAGGGACATGCCATGCTTTTTGCATTCCCACGGTTCTAACACGCTCACATCTGCCGCGCTAAACAATTTTTAAGACACAAAAGATGCCTTTAATGTATCACTAACAAGAAATGGATAAAGTAAAACTAAAACTAAAAAAAACTTTTGTTTTGTTGCGTTTTGTTTTTGAATAGCCGGCTCAGTAATAAATTTAAATGAGGGTTGTTTATGAGACGTTTCTCATGAACTATCTCTTTTTGAAACCGCTTTTATGGTTTGCACGTGTTCACAGATAGGGCTTTTGTCCATTTGTAAACTATCGTAAATCTTTCTAAAATTCGAAGAAGGACAAACAAAAAAAATTGGTACCTACGCTTATGCCATCACACCGAAACAAATCGGAACAAATTAGCCAAAATGTCGATGTAATGTGCCCCACTTGCCAATGACTAGAACTTACGCCACTTACAGAGACTTACTAGAGTAGGTAAGTATTAGTAGTAGGAATTGAAAACTGGCACCGATTTATAGTGCCGGGATTTCCCGGTATTTTATTTTAAAACTAATGTTCTATGCGACACAAAACAAATTCACACAATCGTCCTTACGTTTTATTAATATATTCTCACTTAAAACAAATAAAAGCCAGCCATACTGGTGTGACTGACTTCGTCGAGTTAAATTAGAGGTTTGCGAATGGCGATTATCGGCTGGGGCACGTATGCCTGGTTTACCTTATTAGTATCTATTATTCGATTATAAATTCTCTACAGCCGCAAAACGTATATCCCCAGGACGTACAATTAAACATTCCTTATTGTTAGCTACTATTTACTCAATTTGAATATAATATTCACCACTACGATAAAACCTTGGTGGTTTGTGAAGATGCACATCGTCAAAAGATTTAATAGTTCCATCCGCATTTAGATTCACTCGAGCTTTACATCCTAAATTTTATTTTTTGACAATAGTAGTTATAATAATTTTTTTGTTTATGAAATAAATAATCATGAAACAACATTATGTTTGCTCCACGTGACGTAGTGATCATCTTGTAAGGCTGTTCATCTGAAAATAGGATTGTGTAATTAAGAATACAATAGACACATAGCGAATAAATAAATAGATACTTCGATACCAATTGACACAGGGAAAATAATAACATAATAGTAACAGAGTTCATTTTCAAGTTCAATTTATTGATATTAGTATTAAGTATTATTAGTATATCATGTTAATAACGATTACGAAACAAATACTAAGATCTATCATAGGTAAACTACCAAGAAGTACTAGTACTATATAATATACTCATACATGTTTCAACACGCGGTACCTAAGTTGTATTTTAGAGGATTTCGCTTACACTATACTACCAATAGTCCGGTCAAAATAGACATTGAAGGTTACATTAATTTGCACCTTGCTGAAAATTGGCATGAATGTGGGGAGCCCTATCATACACAATTTGTCAAAAATCCCCATCAATCCGAAGTGTGGGAAAAAAAAATTCAAGGTCAAAGGTTGCAAAAATTGGTTTATTGAGTTTTCCAGCTAAACGGTAAGTTTTATAATAAAAGTAGGTGAGAAAAAGTTACTCATCAGGCAATTATCTATAAAAATGGTTCAAACACTATTTTTCCTAAGAATCACCATTTCGGAGATACAGCGATGCAAAATGTTGAAAAAGTTGTATTCTTCATAATACTTGTAGGCATGTCAATTACCGTAATATACGTTGATTGCTGACGTTTTCAAAGAAAGTACCTTTAGTCCACAAGCTGTAATCATCAACGTAATTCGCTTTCTTGTTTAAATTTACGGAGCTCCAAAAAAAAGTACGTGCTTAGATAAGTTTCGATTTTATCTTTTGCAAAAAATACGTATAAAATGAAACAAGTACAATCAGCTTGTCCTTCTCTAACCTCTGCTTCTGATCATCAACATATGTTTCAGGTATATTATCAAGTTCAAGTATGGCTTGGAAATGAACTAAGCCCAGAAGACTGGGGTTGGAAGTTAATTGACAATATATTGGAACCAGTTCTAACTTTACTCTCTCCTGCACCAAAAACTCCTCAATTCAATTTTATGAAATTGCTAAACGGGGTGTAATGCTAAATGCGGCTGTAAAAAAGTTGGTTTGTTTTGTTTATTAGCATATATCAGTTGTCAAGGCCAATCGTGCTCCAATGTTGAATCGCCAGTAGAAGCGGATTCTTTTCTTACGATATGGGCGAGGAGACATCTGATGCATCGCTCTATGTACCCAGCAGGAAGAAGAAGGAGAAGAGCAGCAATACAGTATGGATTATGTTCCATTAGAAGAGTATCGATCAGACGAATAATTTTCTCAATTTACGCATTACTTACACCTCGTGTTATTTACAATAGTACCATTTTCAATTTAATACAATAACTGTTTAACTCAACAGAAGCACAATAGATCGTGGAATAGGCCTACCGAGGAAACCACGTAAAAAAACGCGCCATGTACACTACCTCACAGGTGGCGCGGAAACGTGTGCATATTATGAAGAATACAACTTTTTCAACATTTTGCATCGCTGTATCTCCGAAATGGTGATTCTTAGGAAAAAAAAGTGTTTGAACAATTTTTATAGATAATTGCATGATGAGTAATTTTTTCTCACCTACTTTTATTATAAAACTTACCGTTTAGCTGGAAAACTGAATAAACCAATTTTTGCAGCCTTTGACCCTGAATATTTTTTTTCCACACTTCGGATTGATGGGGATTTTTGACAAAATGTGTATGATAGGGCTCCCAACATTCATGCCAATTTTCAGCAAGGTTACCTTACCCCTATTTTTGGTGCTAACTTGACCGGACTACAAGGGTATTTAAGAATAGTGCGTAAACTGAACAACAAACCAAACAGGCAGTCAATCATTATTAGTACAATTAACCGCCATTTATTGAGCAAGGACGCTCCATCTTAGGTCACAGCTATTGCTTACTATCAGGTAAACTATGGCAAAGTGCAAACCCGTATTAGAAAAAAAAGTTGGGTGTTTCAGCTTCTAATGAGACAGAAATTGAAGACACATAAGATGATAAATTTGCTTCAGTCTATCAAAAAGTAACGAGAAGATTTAAGAAACTCTATCAAGCTATAGATATATAAATTTTCCATTTGCAATACAGAATTTTGGTTTTTCATGATTATGTTCTGAGACGTAACTTTTGATGAGTCCGTTCTTGTCTAGAGTTATCCTTGCTTTACATCCAAAACCGACACGCTTCGCACAATAATACGAATCGGAATGTCGGGCACCTTTGTGAAACACATACTCTCTGAATAACATTACCTGTGTACCTCGAAGCGTTCTTATCATCTCATATGGTAGTTCATCTAAAAATAAACAAGTGACGGTATGTAACTAGATTTGTATAAGACTGGTAAATACTTACTCTTATTGTGTACATACGGAACTTGATAATAAATTCTTGAATTTTTTTTCAACATGGCCATGCAATCATTGTATATATAACACAAAAATAAAAGTCGATATATTTTATATGGGATCACATTTCATTGTATTTTAGTTTAAAGGTTTGAAAGTGTTAATCGATAGATATATATAATTTCATTAGATATACAGAATCTACGCGTACTTACGTTTTATTCACTTTTTTCTCACTAAAAACAAAAAAAAACCAGCTACACTGGTGTGACTGACTTCGTCGAGTTAAATTAGAGCCAAAGAAAGAGCTTTGCGAATGGCGACTATCGGCTGGGGCACGTATGCCTGGTTTACCTTATTAGTATCTATTATTCGATTATAAATACTCTACAGCCGCAAAACGTATATCCCCAGGACGTAAAATTAAACATTCCTTATTGTTAGCTACTATTTACTCAATTTGAATATAATATTCACTACTACGATAAAACCTTGGTGGTTTGTGAAGATGTACATCGTCAAAAGATTTAATAGTTCCATCCGCATTTAGATTCACTCGAGCTTTACATCCTAAATTTTTTTTTTGACAATAGTAGTTATTATAATTTTTTTGTTTATGAAATGAATAATCACGAAACAACATTATGTTTGCTCCACGTGACGTAGTGATCATCTTGTAAGGCTGTTCATCTGAAAATAGGATTGTGTAATTAAGAATACAATAGACACATAGCGAATAAATAAATAGATACTTCGATACCAATTGACACAGGGTAAATAATAACATAATAGTAACAGAGTTCATTTTCAAGTTCAATTTATTGATATTAGTATTAAGTATTAGTAGTATATCATGTTAATAACGATTACGAAACAAATATTAAGATCTATCATAGGTAAACTACCAAGAAGTACTAGTACTATATAATATACTCATACATGTTTCAACACGCGGTACCTAAGTTGTATTTTAGAGGATTTCCAATACACTCGTATACTAGCAAGGGTAAGAGTATTTAAAAATAGTGCGTAAACTGAACAATAAACCAAACAGGCAGTCAATCTTTAGTAGTACAATTATGCTGTGGCTACATTAGCGGGCGAAGATTCGTGTCGCATTGGCGCGCTAAACATCGTGCATCGGGCTTACACGATGTTTTTGTCTACACATGGCGGCGAAGATTCGGTAAACGGACTATGGCGAATATTCGTTGTTCAGTTGTGTTGTTATATAATAATTCCATGTTTGAATCAGACTGAAGTGACGTAGGTGTGGCCAACTCCAACTCCAGCGAACATTGTCGCGACAAATCACTTTGTCCCGATGCTACATCGTCTGCGCGCGAATACATCGCGTTGTCGCGATGTACCCGGCTACATACATTGCCGTAGCCCGAATAATCGCCATAGCCCGCTAATGTAGCCTCAGCATTAACCGGCTTTTATTGAGTAAGCGCGCTCGATCTTAGGTCACACCTACTGTTTAGTATCAGGCAAACTATGGTCAAGTGGAAACCCGTAGTAGAAAAAAAAGTTAGGTGTTTCAGCTTCTAATGAGACAGCAATTTAACAAAGATAAGATTAGATGAATTTGCTTCAGTCTATCAAAGAGTAACGAGAAGATTTAAGCAATTCTATCAAGCTATAGATATATATATTTTCCATTTAAAATACAGAATTTCGGTTTTTCATGATTATGATCAGAGACGTAACTTTTGATGAGTCCGTTCTTGTCTAGAGTTATTCTTGCTTTACATCCAAGACCGATACGTTTCGCACAATAATACGAATCAGAATTTCGGGCACCTTTGTGAAACACATACTCTCTGAACAACATTAACAGTGTACCTCGAAGCGTTCTTATCATCTCATATGGTAGTTCGTCTAAAAATAAACAAGTGAAGGTAAGTAACGAAGTTCGTTTAAAAGTGGTAAATACTTACTCTTAGGAACTTCATAATTTATATTATATTATAATTGAAATTTTTTTTTCAACATGGCCATGCAAGCGTATTATTTAAAAGACGAAAATAAAAGTCGATATAACTTTATATATTGGTAACATGGGATCACATTTAATTGCATTTTTGTTTAAAGGTTTGATAGTGTTAATCGATAGATACATATTTTCCATTAGATATACAGAATCTGGGTGGTTGATGGCAGTGGTGATCATTAAACCGTTTTATCCTGCCATCTGGGTACAAGCTCACCCTCGCGTGGCAACCTTTTAGAATCTTTGTACAATAGTAACTATTTGTACTACTTCCCCTGAATGTATATTCCTTGAATAACATCAGCGTTGTGCCTCGATGTGTTGTTATCATTTCATATGAAAGATTATCTTAAAATAAATAGGTTTATTAGGTACTTACACACTGAATCGTTTCGAATATAAAGAAACCTTAATACAATTCTTATTATTAAAATATATTGTATCTAATCTATTCATATATAAAACACAGAGACTGACTAACTTATGACTGATCTATCAATACATAGCCTTTGGGCTGTGCGTTGATATCGACTGATCGGTCTGTAATTAGGCATGCGGATAGTTACTATATCTAGGAATCCCTTAAGAATGGATTTTTGGACATTCCATTCCAAAAATCCTTTCCTGAAATAGAGGTCGAAAATGTTATAAAACTTTAATTGATATTTAGTAATACCTACTTCTTAACGAAAGCGTAGCCGCGGGCACCCACGTGTATGAGATAATAGCGCTAATGCTCGACACATTAATTTTGATTTCTTTAGTGCAATAAGCTAAGAACGCTTTGTCTTTAACAGAAAAAAATTGGAGTGATAAAGATTCTTCAATCAAGCCTGATATATTTTCCGTTTTAGATCATATAACTTTCCGGTTTATGTGTATATATACTCGTATGTATGTTGATCGTCATAGCGACGAAAGACGCCATTTTGTCTAGCGTGATGCGAGCCTTACTTCCAGCATGTGCCATGGAGCAGTAATGACTGTTACTGTTCTTTTTCTGGCGGAATGTGTGGTCTCTGAATATTATCAAATGAATTAAACTTTTATTGGAAAATGAGCGAAAATAATCACGACCGGCAGGATTCGAACCTGCGTATTTCTGCTACCGTCAGAACGCCTTAACCACTAGGCTACGGTCTACTAACTGCCAGGCGCGAAAATCCACACTCATTTCCATACATTTCAGACTGAGCGGCTGATGGCGCCACTTGTGCTGTCAGAATATGTCTAACAAGCACTCATATCGATGTACTATGGACACCTGATATGACGAGAAATGGGCCTTTCGCGTTTTATAATATATTAACTCATAATTATCAAATGAGTGCCGCGCGGGGTGGGGTGCGTCTGTACGTTAGGTCATCTAAACAAATATTTATTGGATTGAGAAAAGAACATGTTTTATTATTCATACCATAGTGTCCAGATAAAATACTTATTCTGTAACAGAATAACAGCTGGTCAGTCTTCAGGAAAAGTACTAATCATCACAAAATAGTTATTAAAACAATATTATTATCATTTAAAAAAGGGAAAAACGTCCAACATATTTAAATTAAGCATGAATGTAACTATCATGTTTAGTTAGAATATTTATCACAATCGTTGGATTACTAATTTTATTACCTACTAGGAGACATAAATTCAATTTCCTTAAAATTTTATCTTACTTATATCTTTTTATCTTTAATGTGTATGGACTCAAGGTCTGAAATAAATGACATTTATTTTTTTATTTAAAATTAACCTTGTTTAAAAAATACGGCCGGAGAATACGAATAATTTCATCAAGGAAATATTTATGGCTGACTGTGTTGCTCCCGTACAGTTGTATGTACAATCCTGACGATCACAAGCATCGATGCTCATATTTGCACGTACTTGCCTTGGATCACAACAAATTAAGGTGCTGGATGATTATGCTCGTCCAGAAAACTTAATATTTCCCCAGATCTGGTCAATTTCACTTTAGCTGCGCACATTTTATTACGTTCCATCTTACAGTAATAAAGGGTTTTCGAGCCAGGGCACAAACTGAACGCATAATCTCTGAACAACATGAAATCGCCACGTATTGTATTTTTTATTTCGTACGATAGATCACCATCTGTAGAACAAAATAATGTTTATGTTAGTTAGGCTAACGCTTGAACACAACTGACCTGAAAGTATGTTTACGCTTTAACAACCTGCCACATTTTCATAAAAACTACTTACTGTAGGCAGAATTCAATAACAAAGGAAAATTAAGTGATTAATAATATCTCAGATTATAGATATCCGAACAAAGGCCGCGCCTCTGGAAAATGGGGCGAATAAGTTTTGTAGTTTAGATGATTAGACACATGAAACGAACGCGTATTTTTATACTACTTACTGCAGGGGCCGCCGCATGCGGCACTAGTTTATGTCTTTATACTATATTTTATTCTAATTTTGTCTCTACAATAAAGCATTTTATCTTCAATTATTCATGACACAAGCGCATTCGTAATAAGTAATAGGTTAGTACTACTGTATGTGGAATAAAATGAAGATATAATACTGTTAGTAATATCTTTACTATGCTATAACTTGGCAAGAGACTAGACACGGTTTAATTTACATTAAATCATAAGCTACAATTCGACTACACCAATTTTCATTAATTGTTAACTTAATTTAAAGCTTAACCATACTGGTTAAGCTTTAAACGCTGGTTACTTTATTATGAATATACGCCGGCCGTAGATGGTTGTGAGTATCATTAATTACATCTACAAAACCGTTGTGAAGTCTCAAACGTGCTCTGCAACCAGAATCCTTCTTGGAACAATAATATCTGTTAGGGGGAGTTCTTAATGAGTAGGTATATCCATCAACCATGACTAAATAGCGGCCGCTTCGCAGTGGTATGAGGGTATAGGCTGGTCCTGCAAATAGAGTTCAGATTTTATAAATTAACTAAGTATAAAAAATACTTTGTGAACCTCGGGTCTTTGTTTTAAGTAGTTACCAAGTAACACCAAGTTGCAAGAACGTCTCTTCAACATATGACTCTCATACATTCTAGAAAAAACGGGAAGTCGTGCCCGGCGCTGTGCCTTGCAGGTATAACTTGACAACCACTTGACCAATCGGTCTCAATTGTTCATTCAATAGAATTCCTTTAGTTTTCAAATAATGTTCTCAATTCATTAAAACTACATTCGAGTAAAATACAGTAAGTACGTAAAAGATTGATTTCTATCTTTTAAAACACATTTTTCAAATATTACCGCCGGCAAACTTCTTGAGCCAAAGTCGACGTAGTGGGGGTATGTTCACGCATGTAGTTACACTTCCGGACATATTTTATTGGTCATTGTTGGCGTTTGTAAAATATATTATACTAGCTATTTTTCCCGCGCACCTCTCTTTCCACCAACGATACCTTAAAATTGTCTACTGCACACTCAATATCATGGCTCAAGAAGTTTGCCGGCGGTACATTCGATACATGGATCAACGTTAAGAAGACGACGTTATAAATATTAAAACAACATTATTTGAAATCTAGCTCTATTAAGCCAGGCATATTGTCTGTATATTTAAGATGGCTTGAGATGTTCATGGTGGAGTGATGGTAACGTAAGGTAACACAGAGTAAGGTAAAAATTAAAGGTAATTATTTTACAAAACAACTTTAACTATTACTATTTTATGATAGTTTTACTAAAAAAAATAACACAAAACCATTGAATATTTCAAGATCACAGAAGCTTTTCATTAAGATCTTCATTGGATGGAAATTTACTGTCCGTAGTAGGGCTAACAGACCTTATATCCAAAAATATTAAACGTCGTTGTCTCTGCCGTTTAGATTTTTCTCTCCATATCTTCCTAGCTTCACGTTTTTCTCTCGGCGTCATTTGCTTAATAGTCTTAATAGTTCTTTTCTCTTTTTTTCTGTCATATTTCTTCCTTTCCTTTTCTTTCTGTTGAGAATATTTTTCGGGATCATTTTTTATGCGCTGGTATCTCAATCTTTCTGCTAGACGCTTTTTTGCAAGACGTTCTTCACGAGTTAACTTTTTTCGAGCATACACAGAAAAAATATGCTCAGTGAAATTGAAAATCAATTTTAATTTAAGTAAATACATATACATGTTATACTCACTACATGTTGAAAATTTAGGTACTTACAACAAAATTCATATCGGTCCAAGTTTAACGTAAAATAATATATATACAATATTATATATACATAAAATATGAAGTAATATTTATCTTTTTTATTTAACCTGGCATCCTTTAAAGCACGATGAAAACGCACATAAGTGACGATTTCATTCATAATGTTACTAAGTCAGAAAAACATATACTTACTTAACTATATATAACAAATAAATTACCAGTAGAAGTATATGAATCACTGACTCGCGTGTTAGCCGAATGGCGTGTTTGAATTTGAGTTGTTCGCAGAGGATGACCTGCTCAGTGCTCGTGCGGCGTTTTATGCGAAGTTTACTTCGAACCAAAAACCGAAATATTTGATTTTGCAGCGCCAGCGTATATTGGCAATATATTTAAAGGCTCGAAAAATGTACAGGGGAGAAGACAAGAGGAGAAGGGGAGAATCTAAGTAACTTATGTAAATACAAAAAAAAACTAATTTAGGGATTTTCTTTAATATTGATCGTCTTTGATTTTTGAAACCTATACTGCTTTGGTTGGATTGGCTGGTAAATTTCGTTTAACCTTTGTCACGGCTTTCTTTCAGGACTACTGTAGCTAGCACCATATTTGTTCAACTTGATCTTTACGCCGCTTTCTACTTGCCCGCATACTTTCTTTGGATCTGATTCTAGCCGTTATTTTCAAAACTGGGTTTGTTTCCATTTTCTTTTTCATTTTTTCTCTCCATTTTAAATTACGAGCCCTTTCCCGACTGAGGTATTGTGCATACAGCTCAGGGTTTTCTTTCAATTTTCGTCTATATTTCTGTGATGCAGTCTCCTTGATTTCTTGTGTTGTCATTTTACACAATATTGCTGTAAAATATACAAAATGTATAATCTAAAGTATTTAACTAAAATTATTAATCAAACCGTTTGCTTAGTTTGGGGCTAGATGGCGCTGTGTGCAATGTCCCGGAATATTTATTTATTTATTTTATTTATTTAAACCATATAAGAAAACCACTCAATATAGTCGCGGGTGCAACCAACTTAAGCTGACGTTTATTTTTACCTAACAATCACTACACTCCAAAAAAAACCGATTAATTCATGTTCAGTTTTGATTATTTATAAGAGAAATAAGTAGTTTATGCTCATGTTTAAATATAAATGTGCTGAATTTCAAAGAATTTGTAACAGAATACTAGGAAAAGAACAGCAAATATTTAGGGAGGGACATTATGACTAAACTTAGCTCATTTAAGTATTGCTATTTTATTGATAACAAAATCAAAAAAGTATTTTAAGGTAAATACATTTGATATTTCCCGCCAATCTTCTGTTTATTTATGTTTTATTTTGTATGTGCCGCCCTTCGGTAGTCCCTCTTGACGCAGAATTACTTATCTATGTACATGCCCCACATAATATACATACATATGAGTATATGCTTTGGTTTCAGTTCAAATAATACATTTTATGTACTTATATTAATAGGTAATAAAACAGTGTATGTTCATATTGTTCATTTAATATTATTTACTAGTTTATGGTTGAATTTAAAATATTTATTAATAAATAATATACACTAGTAGTATATATTTATATAAATATAAACTAAGATGAGTGACGAATTTCATCAGAATTTAAAATGAAAATATAATTTGGCAATTTATTTGTTTATGAAAAAAAAAACGTAATAAATTTATTTCATTGAAGTACCTAATTACCCATCTTGATTAATCGTCTTGTTTCTTAGTAGGTATTTCTATCCAAATACATATAACTATGAAAAAGGGATCAGGCTACTGAGCTGTGAATAATACCATTATTTTTATTAAATTCATGTTTATTTCATAATTTATTTTTAGTACATTTACTTAAATTTAAACTCATTTCATTCAATTCCAGTGATAAGGAACGTGGCAAATACACATCACATACAGGGTATAAATATCAGACATTATTTTTATACAATATAGACTTAATTATCATTAATTCTATAAGTTCATACGCACACAACTACACGCAAAGTATATCATATAGAAATAATTTAGCTTCTAAGGTCATAAACCTAATACTTATAGTATTATTTAATCGAAGACCATGCCCTTATCTTTGTCATCATGTCGTCGAAGTCTTTTCGACTTTTCCGACGTCTGGAGTATATGGTTATGGTCCTTTGCAGGAGAACAGTATATTATATTACCACACTGATCGAAATTGACGCGAGCGTTGCATCCTTTACTTCTTTCCATGCAGTGGTATATGTAGAGCCTAGATTGAGCGTATGTGAAACCATCTTTGACAAGTATGTTGTTTGTTTTGCGCCTGGATTTTCTTGGTTTACGAGCTGTCTGGCCACCCGCGCTTTCAAAATCTGGGTCTGGCTTTATGTATTTCTCTTTCTGTTCTGAAATGGTTTGGGATTTCGTATAAATACTTAGTCGTTATAGTTAATTATTAGAAATTAAATACTAAAAGTACACTATAAGTAAGTAAGTAGACGAAGAATATAAAATGATACCATATGATACCACTATCAATTTTTTTTTTATTGTATACCACGTCCTCTGTTATCTCTTATTTATTTCTTTCCATCCAATGGTTGCTTGGAAGAGATAGCTTTTAGCAATAAGGCCGCCACTTGTGGCACTAGTATAAGTTTTTTTTTCTTCTTTCTTTTTAATTATTATCGTGTGTTGCAATAAAGAATTTTCTATTCTATGATACCTTATATTTACCATTCAGTATGATTATAATTACTTAAACACGATTAAAATAACAATTGGCGGTTTGGGTTATTCGATCGTTTACAAAATGTATCAATTCGAAAGAGTCATAGGTAGTAAAACCAAGTATCATTTTAATGTCCTGTATAATTTTATTACGTGACAATAAATATGAATATTATTTTATCAATAGTAAAAAAATAAAAGATTATAATTTACTTATACATAGTTACGATAATCACTTCACTTACATTGCAATGATTTACAACAAGTTTTCTTGGAATGTAAGAACCTACGAAATACAAAATATTTTAATGAGTAATGGAAATACCATCACCTTGATTTGATAAGAGTCAAAACAAAATAAAAGTACTTAAACAAGAAAGTAGGTCAAAATGTTAACATAAATACAAACAAGAAAACTCTCTTTCAATTCTAACACGCCGACTTAACTGATTCAACATAATAATGTATTTGATTTAATCTTTTACCATAATTCTTGAATTTGTAATTTGAATTTAATCGATTTACTTAGAGTCAAGAAATTTTATTGCACTGCTTTGTTACAAAAAGCTAGTTTTAAATATTTTTTTGCAAAATTTGCGAAAATAACTGCTACGGCAAAGTTGGCCCATTCATTTTCATATTTAGTACTTATGATCATTGTATATTATCCATTCATGACGACTGATGGCGGAGGTTTAGACTGGCCCCCCGCCGCAACCAGTTAACTGAGCAGTTTGGGACTCCCCATATATACATATTAATAATAAATAAAATAACTAATTATGAATGAGGCATAACTGGCGGGTGCCGTTCCACGTAAAATAGACCAGTTTAATTAAAATCAATGAACAACTCAACACAATAGCCTGTAGCATTAATACCATGTCTGCAATAGTTACTTTATATACCTAACATCCTCTATGTGTAATTTTTGCTTATTTTTAAGTATAATATTGTAAAAGGTCTCTCAGTGTTGGCTACGGCCCCACTGATGCCTTAAAAATACCAGGCGTAAGGCCCGAGAATCTGTGAAGAGAAATAAAATAAAATAGCCTTTATTGCTGAACTTATTATAACAATATTTTTTTCTTTAAAAATGTTTGCTCTATCTTATGACAGTTTCTTCTATCATGTTAAATATCGGCCGTTTCTCCGTTGCAGCTTGTCTTTCGACATAGGTCTCCTCTAAAGATTTCCACTCTTTTCTATCTTTCGCTACGCGGGTCCAAAGTGGACCTGCTATTTTCTTGATGTCGTCTTCCCATTTTCTAGTTTGTCTGCTTCTATTTCTTTTGCTGTCTCTTGGTTGCCATTCAGTTACTAGTCTCGTTCATTTTTCCTTTTTTCTCTCATCATATGCCCAGCCCATCTCCACTTTAAGCACCTGTTTGTTGTGTATACATTCTTAAACTTTGTTATACTTTTGATATATTTTAGTTTAACTCGGTCTTTTCTTTTTACTCCTATGGTACTTCTCTCTATTCCATTCTATTGTTTTTTGTGTCCAATAAAGTATCAATCAATCAATCAATCAATCATTCTAACACACGTTTATTTTTCTTGCTAGTTCTTCTGTCAATGCCCAGGTTTGACACCCCTATAGCAAGCATGGCAGGATACACAAATTGTATACTCTCCTCTAATTCCTCATAAACATATCTGTGTTCTTCATGACTTCACTAAGTGACCAATTGTTCACTAAGTGAGATATTTAATAATACGAGTACTCCAAGACGTATATATAGACATAACAGATATTTACGTAAACTTAACTACTTCAAGGCGACCGAGTGAGGCTTAGCGGTTCCAATGGTTTTGCACTGCGCACTGCTTTTCATTCAGACGCACCCTGGTTCGAATCCGGCCCTACACCAATGACTTGTTTTTTTTAAGTAATGTAAGGATTTGCACTCGCTTAGCGGTGAAGGAAAACATCGTGAGGAAAGCTACATGTTTTGTGGACCACAATATCCGGGGACATGTGTCTTCCGTGGAAGGACCTGGGCGCCCACCACGATGTATCTACCCAAGAGAACTCCCCTAACGAATTAATTCTGCGGGGGAGTCACAACCCTCCGCCATGAGGAATACGACTCTAGAGAGATAGAGTGAGAGAGAGAGACTTCAAGACGATATCTTAATCAATTTCCCCGACGCAGACTTGACATATTGCGGTGGCGGGTGTTCGTGCCTCGCTATGGTCGCGTACATCGCGTGTGTCTTATCATGCGCCATCTTCACCCGGACCTTACATCCATTTTCTTTCTTGGAGCAGTAGTACATATACGTACTCTGTTGAGAATAGGTGTAACCATCGAACATCAGTAACGGCTTCAGTCGGCCCGAGTTCACGAAACAGTAATTGAGATCTGAAATTTAAAATAACGATTTTTATCGAGCTGTTCAGGTCAGGTGTATTGCTATAATTTTTTTGTTGACGTACTCTTTTCGACACTGAACATGTACTCTTACGAAGGGTAAAGTATTTAATATGTGTATGTGACCACCATTCCTTTCTATATTGGCTGTTCTTAAATTTTAATAAGGCCGCCACTTGTGGCACTAGTATAAGTTTTTTCTTCTTCTTTCTTTTTAATTATTATCGTGTGTTGCAATAAAGAATTTTCTATTCTATGATACCATATATTTACCATTCAGTATGATTATAATTACTTAAACACGATTAAAATAACAATTGGCGGTTTGGGTTATTCGATCGTTTACAAAATGTATCAATTCGAAAGAGTCATAGGTAGTAAAACCAAGTATCATTTTAATGTCCTGTATAATTTTATTACGTGACAATAAATATGAATATTATTTTATCAATAGTAAAAAAATAAAAGATTATAATTTACTTATACATAGTTACGATAATCACTTCACTTACATTGCAATGATTTACAACAAGTTTTCTTGGAATGTAAGTACCTACGAAATACAAAATATTTTAATGAGTAATGGAAATACCATCACCTTGATTTGATAAGAGTCAAAACAAAATAAAAGTACTTAAACAAGAAAGTAGGTCAAAATGTTAACATAAATACAAACAAGAAAACTCTCTTTCAATTCTAACACGCCGACTTAACTGATTCAACATAATAATGTATTTGATTTAATCTTTTACCATAATTCTTGAATTTGTAATTTGAATTTAATCGATTTACTTAGAGTCAAGAAATTTTATTGCACTGCTTTGTTACAAAAAGCTAGTTTTAAATATTTTTTTGCAAAATTTGCGAAAATAACTGCTACGGCAAAGTTGGCCCATTCATTTTCATATTTAGTACTTATGATCATTGTATATTATCCATTCATGACGACTGATGGCGGAGGTTTAGACTGGCCCCCCGCCGCAACCAGTTAACTGAGCAGTTTGGGACTCCCCATATATACATATTAATAATAAATAAAATAACTAATTATGAATGAGGCATAACTGGCGGGTGCCGTTCCACGTAAAATAGACCAGTTTAATTAAGTCAATGAACAACTCAACACAATAGCCTGTAGCATTAATACCATGTCTGCAATAGTTACTTTATATACCTAACATCCTCTATGTGTAATTTTTCCTTATTTTTAAGTATAATATTGTAAAAGGTCTCTCAGTGTTGGCTACGGCCCCACTGATGCCTTAAAAATACCAGGCGTAAGGCCCGAGAATCTGTGAAGAGAAATAAAATAAAATAGCCTTTATTGCTGAACTTATTATAACAATATTTTTTTCTTTAAAAATGTTTGCTCTATCTTATGACAGTTTCTTCTATCATGTTAAATATCGGCCGTTTCTCCGTTGCAGCTTGTCTTTCGACATAGGTCTCCTCTAAAGATTTCCACTCTTTTCTATCTTTCGCTACGCGAGTCCAAATTGGACTTGCTATTTTCTTGATGTCGTCTTCCCATCTTCTAGTTTGTCTGCTTCTATTTCTTTTGCTGTCTCTTGGTTGCCATTCAGTTACTAGTCTCGTCCATTTCTCCTTTTTTCTCGTATCATATGCCCAGCCCATCTCCACTTTAAGCACCTGTTTGTTGTGTATACATTCTTAAACTTTGTTATACTTTTGATATATTTTAGTTTAACTCGGTCTTTTCTTTTTACTCCTATGGTACTTCTCTCTATTCCATTCTAACACACGTTTATTTTTCTTGCTAGTTCTTCTGTCAATGCCCAGGTTTGACACCCCTATAGCAAGCATGGCAGGATACACAAATTGTATACTCTCCTCTAATTCCTCATAAACATATCTGTGTTCTTCATGACTTCACTAAGTGACCAATTGTTCACTAAGTGAGATATTTAATAATACGAGTACTCCAAGACGTATATATAGACATAACAGATATTTACGTAAACTTAACTACTTCAAGGCGACCGAGTGAGGCTTAGCGGTTCCAATGGTTTTGCACTGCTTTTCATTCAGACGCACCCTGGTTCGAATCCGGCCCTACACCAATGACATGTTTTTTTAAGTAATGTAAGGATTTGCACTCGCTTAGCGGTGAAGGAAAACATCGTGAGGAAAGCGACATGTTTTGTGGACCACAATATCCGGGGACATGTGTCTTCCGTGGAAGGACCTGGGCGCCCACCACGATGTATTTGCCCAAGAGAACTCCCCTAACGAATTAATTCTGCGGGGGAGTCACAACCCTCCGCCATGAGGAATACGATTCTAGAGAGATAGAGTGAGAGAGAGAGAGACTTCAAGACGATATCTTAATCAATTTCCCCGACGCAGACTTGACATATTGCGGTGGCGGGTGTTCGTGCCTCGCTATGGTCGCGTACATCGCGTGTGTCTTATCATGCGCCATCTTCACCCGGACCTTACAACCATCTTTTACCTTGGAGCAGTAGTACATATACGTACTCTGTTGAGAATAGGTGTAACCATCGAACATCAGTAACGGCTTCAGTCGGCCCGAGTTCACGAAACAGTAATTGAGATCTGAAATTTAAAATAACGATTTTTATCGAGCTGTTCAGGTCAGATGTATTGCTATAATTTTTTTGTTGACGTACTCTTTTCGACACTGAACATGTACTCTTACGAAGGGTAAAGTATTTAATATGTGTATGTAACCACCATTACTTTCTATACTGGCTGTTCTTAAATTTTTCATAGAGCCCTTTATAAGATTTACAAAATCAGACTTCGAGAGTTGTTTCTCACAAAACACAAATCGTTGTCAACGCCTGGAAGATAATAAACCTAGGTTTGTATGAAATGCTTATACAAAGAAAAAAGATATTATGACGTAGGCATCCGCTAAGAAAGGATTTTTGGAACTGCCACATTTAAAGGGATGAAATAAGGGATGCAACTTCTTAATGCGAGCGAAGCCGCGAGCACCCACTAGTTGCATATAAACGTCTAAAAGTCTCTTTACAATACAAATTTTATGTCTTAGGTAATACTAGTATGCTCAAATCAAAATCAATTCAAATCAAAATCATTTATTGCACTTATGGGTACAGACAGATGGTATAAAATATAATTCATTTAATTATATTTTATACCATCTGTCTGTACCCTATCAAAGTATAATTATGTAAGTAAGTAATTGTACTAACATCAAAATCACACCCGTTTCTACTCTCACCAATTTTGTTAACATTAATCAGTGTGCAATGGTGTGTTTTCAGGTTTCTTTAACTAAGTATTTAAGTGGGGGTGATATCATTAAAACAATTTGGAGTCCTCGTTTTATTTTTATTAAACCTTCGTATATTTCCCGTCATTTGTTTTAACGTATCGCGGCGGGTCGTGGTTATGGCTTTCATCTGCCGCCAGTATGCGGTAATGTTTGTCCAGTTTAACTTTAGCTTTACACTTGAATCGGCCTAAGGCAGAGCAGTAGTAGGTAGGGCTGCTATGATTCTGGCAATATGTGAAACCGTGCCACAGAAGTAGGAACTTTCCCTTCCCTGTAGGTATAAACTCATACGCTGAAAGCAAATAAACATCCAAAATGTAAGCCCTTACAAATAATTGCAAATATAAATATTTCAAATGTCAAAATAACTCACAAGTAATTGTAAATTGTTTATATACATACTCGTATGTACCAAAGAAACGGACAATATTACGTAATAAAATTTTTACTCCTAACTAAAAATTTTACTTTATTTTTATAAGTAAATAGTTGCCTGTCCTTAAAACATTGTTTAGTATGTACACCACATTTTTTATGAACATTGATCAATATAGGGTTCTGTTTTGTTCTTTAATACAAAACATTAATTAACTTGTGTTACAGGTGAATCATAAATTATATATCAGAAGCTATATGTAGTTATTTTAATTCGTAAAAGTATACGCTATTAAAACAATACGTTGAGATCATTCCAGCAATTTACACGATATCTTTATTGGATTATTTAATGACACACAATTATAACCCGGTCACAATATCTGTGCACCTCGCTGGAATGCGGCGACTCTCCTGCTTCCTCTCACAAACCCTTCATCAATGTAATAATAAATTTAATTGACAAGGTTAGTAAATTTTTTTACTCCAACATTTCTCGAAAAAACTTTTTTTCACACCGTGCCCAGAAAACCGATATGACGTCACGAGGTCAGGTGCACAGATATTGTGACCGATTTATTTTTATACTTTTTTATCACGTACCTTCCATTTTATACAATAAAACGATATTAATAATACATTAAATTAAACAAACAATTGAATAATTAATAAAAAATAATTCTCATTAAACGAAAAGGTAACAACAAAACATGTTATTTAGTATTCCTTTACAAATTACTTGATTAGTTATTTCGTGTTCTTCATACTTTGCGACGTTGATTCAATATCTTCTTCGGTTTTAATATCTATCCACACTTCGCGTTTTGCACAAATATGCGGCTTACTTTTAATAACCTTGTTATCCTGAAAAGTTAAACAATGTTTTTACTTAATAGTTTCATATGTTTACCAAAATCTATATATATAAAACTCAAAGGTGACGTACTGACTGATTGACTGACTGACTGATATGGTGATCTATCAACGCACAGCCCAAACCACTGGACGGATTAACGGGCTAAACTTTGGAATGAAGGTAGATGTTATGAAGTAGGCATCTGCTAAGAAAGGATTTTTGGAAATGCCACTTTAAAAGGGGTGAAATAGGGGATGCAAGTTTTACTTCTTAATGCGAGCGAAGCCGCGAGCACCCACTAGTTTAAATATAGAGATGAGACTATTTGATTACGTTGATAGGTGCCAGTTATTTTTCATTGGTAACCGTATCCATTACTTTTGACTTTACCTTAAATAAGGGGTTTCAAAACAAAATATTATTCGGAAACAGCTAATGTACCTACATACTTTATAAAACCATTATGCATACTCACTTGCGTGGTTACAGTTCCCCTGCATTTTTGAGTCTTGCAATAAGAACATCGCCAAATGTCGGTGCCGTTTTTAAATGTTCTATGAAAATGATGTCTGTAGTTATCATGCAGTAAGCTTATTCCCTTTTTTGTCTTCGATATGATAAAATCGGATATGGCAGGCTTCTTTTCTAAAAAATAAAATATACTTGTTAAGTGTAACGTGGGATTTCTTTTTCTACAAGTGGTACATAAGCGATGTTAATTGGCATACGTAGTTCAATTCAAGTTACTTAACTACAGATTTTCAAAATACATATAAATCACGAGAATTAATATTTATTCATAGTAACTGCTTTAATACTTAATTTCAGCACAAATCGCACAGCGCCATCTAGCCCTATACTAAGCTTACGCTTGTAGTTCTCATGGGTACTAAATAACGACGAAAAAATACACATAATACTAATTTAATTACAATTCAATTTTCCTTACATATATATTTCATTTTCCAGTTGATTATAACAATGCCTAATACAAATTATGCGAATAAAGATTTATTCACAGAACATCAATTATTGATTTATAAAATTTTAAAAATTTCAAATTACCTATATATACTACCTACCTATATGTACCTATTGTTTACTTTAATTTAACTATAGTATTTATTTATTTAATTTTTACATAGTCTCCTTTATCTGTAATGTAATACAGCGGCGGAGCATGGTTGTGGTTTCCTTCACATTTTATAATCCGATCTTTAGTTTTATTCAGCTTGAGTTTTGCGTGACAGTCAGAAGATCTGCGACTGGAGCATACGTATTTGCCCCACATATTATCAGAGTACGTATACCCTCTCCACATCAATATATAGTGAGCTTTCTGTCCTTTTATTTGTTTTATAAATTTGAAATCTGAAATTAGGATACATTTCCATGTAGATATCTAAAATAGAACTTTAACTTACAATAAAAGTTTTATACCATGTTAAAATATTTGTTATAATTATAAATATGTACTAACTTCAATTTATTCACTTGTTAATTATATGAGATGCTTGTAATACTACTTGGTTATCTGCTTTAATAACATAAGTACCATTAAAAGTTAAATAAAAACAATTGTACGCATTTGTAATTAAGTTGTTAGCACAATAATGTGAAAATTTGGAATCAGATATACCTTTTAATCTATTATGTTTAACAATTTTGGTTATCATGTACTTAGATACTTATGCTAACTTTGTGCTATATTGCAACTTGGAGAACTGTATTTTATTGTAACAATAGCTTATGTTTTCTGTAATACTAGATATCTTAATATTACATTTACTTTATTATGTGCATATGGTTGATTAGGTATAAAATAAATATAAACCCTATATATTTCAAATAAATAAATGAAGATGTGTTCATTTGAGATAAGGTTGGTATTTGCAATTCTTGCACAAAAATATTACACAAAATAATGTAAGCAATAAAGATTTTGATTTGTAAATTCATATAAATTTTGTAAACATAAGGAACATGTTTAAAACACTTATTAACACTGTTTACTTATACCTACCTTCATTTAAAGATGTATAAGTTAAGCATTCCTGTATGTATTTTATTGAGTAGTAGAAATAAAGGCTATTTTTATTTTATTTTAATTTTATCTAAAATAGAAAGTAAGTAGTAAGAGAGCTTTGTTTAAAACAAATTGAGAGTAAACTTTGATTTTGACAGTTCTGTAATTATGGTAGGGTTTTGTAAGTGTGGTGGTTATCACCTACCTACTTTATGAATACAGTAGGAAGACGAACATTTCTGCGATTAAATCCTTTAATCTGGCCCAGATCTCTTCGCAGTGTATTGCCGATCAGACAACAAGCGGTAGTAAAGGCTGTTGCTTGTAAGTTTGCTAATTAACGTCTTAAAGAAAAAAGTGCTCGGTTACTCAATTCGAATAAATAATAATAATTGAAAGCATGAATAAACAATTTTAATTATCAACATTTTATATAAGCCCCTGTAGTGCTGATCTGACGATACTGAGGCCGGGTGTGGTTGTGGCTTCCTTCGCACAGGATTATACGATCTTTGGATTTGTTCAGTTTCAGTTTGGCTTTACAATTGGATGAGTTCCGATTGGAGCATCTATATTTGCCTGAATGTTCAGAGTATGTATAACCTCGCCACATTAAGATATTGTGCGTAGTCGTCCCTTTCATTACCGGAATGAATTCAAAGTCTGAAAAAATAATATATTTTAATAAGAAGTGAGTAACAATTGCTATTGTGCATTTTACATATATGTTTAATCGGTATGTGGTCAGTTTCATATGATAGCGACTGATTCTAGTCCCAGGAGTCATAAAATCATTTTACAGGTCTCTGACAGATGGCTGGCAGATTTCGTCCATTATAGAGCGACGCCAAGTTTGTTTCGGACGGCCACGTTTCCTCTTGCCTGTTTAGAGAGATGTGGCCCAGAGCTTTCCGCAGTGTCGCCGATCCAATTTTAAGCAGAGGCAGGAGTTAGAGAAGCCTAAGACCTGTAGTTAACGGGCAGTCGTCTGCGAGTTATTTTTATGCAAACAGAACTATTGAATAGTTATGGTATAGACTCAAAAACTAAGAAAGATATGGTAATGGTCTATACCTCAAATTTTTGAATACAAAGATATCGCCTTCTTCTTCATCTTCTTATCGAATGAGTGTGGCCAACCCTGGTGTCGAGAGTTTATCAAGCCGCCCAGAGGGCTTCTGACATGGCTTAGCGACTACCGTACAAGACAAACAGCCAAGACCTACAATTTAACGTGTCATCCGATCCACGGAAAATGACATGCCACTTTTCGGTCATCCATCCAAGGACTGACCGCCTACAAAGAACCAAAAGCAAAGATATCGTAGTTTTAGAGATTTCATCAGACATTAATATTTTTTTATAAAACTTCAAAATTACAAAACCTGTGCCTTTGGTTTTATGCACCTTAACTTTGTAATTTAACGAGGTAGGACACTGCATGTAACCAATGACAGTAGTTTGCGAGAAATAAAATATAATTATACGAGTATACAGAGAGAAGTGCTGGAAAGTGGTGGTCACAATCCTCAGACATGAGGAATATATGTATAATAAGGAGGAAGCATAAGGAATTAAAATGACAATTTTAAGTTTCAGCATTTAATATACATTCCAGTACTGATCTTACGATACTGAGGCCGGGTGTGATTGTGCGATCCTTCGCACTGTATTATACGATCTTTGAATTTGTTCAATTTCAATTTAGCTTTACAATTAGAAGAATCGCGACTGGAGCATTTATATTTGCCTGAATTTTCAGAGTATGTATAACCTCGCCACATCAAGATATTGTGCGTAGTCTTCCCTTTCATTATCGGAATGAATTCAAAGCCTGAAAAATAAATGATATTGACACACAAAGGTTTTATGAATTAATTACTAATTGTTATTTTACATTTTACAGTTAAGTATGTTTATAACGGAATGTGGTAAGTTTCATATACTTACATAAAGCGGCTAATTCTTGTACAGTCATAAAGTTATTGTACAGTATCAAAAATATATACATCAGTTAAGTTTTAACACTTAGCAGAGGATGAAAAAAGGGCTATAATAAATAAAAACCATACATACACTAAAAGCCTCTTTTTTTAGCGATAAAATATACAAACTAATAATTAATATAAGCACACAAATGACACGTTCAGTAGTCAAAACACATTGGGCCTTATTACAAAACGTGATTTAAATATAAGCTTAGACCAAGTCCGTTTTAGTTGTTCGAAAATTGTTTGTCTACTGTCATGATTATCAAACTGTCAAAATTTACCTATGTTAAATCAAAGTTCCAATTTTTTGTTGACATTTGGATTGCTCGTATGTGATATTTGAACAACAAGAACCCATTTTTTATTTTCAAAGTCCTGGACTAATATTTAAACCGCGTTTTGTAATAAGACTGATTGATTATATTCAACTATACATACACAACTATACAATCGCATAGAGATATGATTAAGAATTTTGAAGTATATTGAGTAAATATTTACATTATATGTAAAACTGAAATGATTTTATTGTATGAAAATATAGTTTAATATAATTAATTATCCTACTTTAACATATTTCCCTGTCTCAGTAACAAAGTACTGTGGCGGGTCATGATTATGATTGCCATCACATATGATAATACAATCTTTATTTTTATTCAATTTCAGTTTAGCCTTGCAGTGACTGGACCGTCGACTGGAGCACTTATATATACCTGTCATTTCGGAGTATGTATATCCTTGATACATTAAAATACTGTATTCTGACTTCCCTTTCGTTATTTGTATGAATTTAAAATCTGGAAACATTAAACACTAACTTTATCACTGGCATATAAGCTAGGTGTCGTAAATAAACTGTTTTGGTATAGGAAAGCTATGGTCTTTTAAATTAAGTAACAAAATATACCTGTGCCACTCGCAGACAGAAGCGATTGTAACCATGACAGCATTTTTGCTCAGGAGCCTTATACGAACAAGAGGAAAGGCAAATTTCGGAGAACGCACTAACTGATAAAAATTATATTTAGTTAATATAAATATACTAATGTATAGGATTGAAATCACGAGCCAATTGTTAAGTTAATCCCACGGTTTGTTCTATCATTTAGTATACGTTAGAACGATCGACCAGATTTACAATTGCCAAATACGTCAAGAAGGACATAATCTTCATTATAATCATCAAACGTTAGTACGCTCACCGAAAATACCTTTCGTCTAATGGGTAATTTGAATTAAATTCCTATCACGCTACAGAGCTTTAATCAAAACAAATAGTAAATAGAAAAAATAACTTCGTAGTGTTTACGATTTCGATTTCATGCTAACAAAATCGGCTAGAAATTGCTTGTGTGTAAAAAAATATTTATGTATGCACTTATGACATAGTCCTGAGAGAAGCAATCTGAGTTCTTGTTCTAGGGTTGTGCAAGAAGACCTAGTGCAGGACCCAGAGGCCTACCGAAGCACGGGAAAACATGTATTGTAGGTATAATTAGTGAACATCAAAATGTAATAACCTAAGTGCCTATAAGTTTATGTTGTATGTATATAATTATAAGTAGGATTAATAAAGCATCCCCGGACTCCCATATTCCCTATCTGTGTATAGTTAAGATCGTCAATTTATTAAACACATGCATAGGACAAACAAAAGCAAGAAAGATGAAGGATGAAAGGAAAAATAGTATGAAGCGCGAAGTAGGATGAATGAGAAAGAAAATAAGGCCCCTGATATTGTCCGGGATCATTTTATAAATAAAAAAAAACCTAAGTAAGAATTTATGAACAAACAACTCATTACTTTACTTTGCTTTTTACTTTAATTAAACTGATACAAAAAAACATATCGAATTATTAATAGTTACAACTATTATTTTTCGAGAAATCCATGGACAAACATATGTACATACAGTACACATACAAAATTTGGCGCAGGTGTTTAAAAGCATAAAATTTCATCACGCTCCATTTTTCCAAATATTATAACATGCAAACTGGTTACTTTTTTGATGACCTCCTTATTTTAAGAAGTTAGCTATAACTGCGATCATTAAAAGGCGACAAATTTTTCACGCACGTACATTTTATTTACTTATGAAACTTCAATTTCAGAATTAGGTAGTTAGTTACATTTAACATTTATTAACGGGGTTCTTGTTAGACTACACTACCCTGATGTTAAGTAATAATAACATAAGTAAATAGGCTTTATTCTACTACTGCAAAATAGAAATACTAGCCTACAAAACATACACACATAAATATATACAATAAATAAATACTGCTATCCAGACTTAATTTTGAAGTAAGTACCATCATTGTTTAAATAATACGTAGGTTGTTCGTGATTGTGTTCTCCGGAACTATTTACGATGCAATCATTATTATCGTTCAGTTTCAGTTTGGCATTACAATGGGATGATTTACGGCTGGAGCAATGATATCTTTTATATAAATTATTCATTAGAGAGTACGTATACCCTCTCCACATTAAAATATTATGAACAGTCCTGCCTTTCATTACTGCTATGAATTTGAAATCTGAAAATTGTACATACACAATCACATTTTATGACATATAGTACTAGTTAATATACTTGCATATAACTATGTAATACATGTGTAATATATCTGAAGGTACAAAATATTTAATCTCTATAACTATAACTACTTAAACCGAGTAAGTGTTATAATAATTAACAAAAGCGTTCATTAAATTAAACCCAAATAAAAAAACAAGCATGTGTGACGTACATATGTATATATAACTTATACCTATATATATATCATTCCTTGTAAAATATTTTACGTAGTGAATACAATTATTTAGGTAACATGTGATTTTTTATGGAAAAAATGGATTGGTGGATATTTACATCATTATGTAATCAGACTAACCTACTGAGAACAAAATGTGCAGTGAGATAATAAACTTATTCATTGTGGTATTTGCTGAAGCAATTGTTGTTTTTGTTGAGGCAAAGATTAATATTACATTTGGAACAGTGTATAGTTGAATATCCCTTACAATTGGGGTATTTGCAACGCAAGGATCCCCCTACCAAAGGCCAATGATCTTGCCCATCCCTGCGAACTTCTTTTGGTGGGGCAACTGCTACAGCACTTCTTTTTTTTTTGGCCTGGATTTCATTTTCTAGAAGACTAGAACTTGGACGACCTCTTTTTTCTTTTGCTGCTCCCATGTTACAAAGGACGAAGGCCAGTTCATTTCTAAAAGTACCTAAATTGAGAATATCTTTCTTAGGTACATTTTTAGCATTTTTTTTATATATTATCCATGCATTTATCACTGCCAGGTCTAAAAGATGATAAGAAATACGAATATACCATTTTCTTGACTTGATCCTTATTCTGTACCTTCCCAGAAAACTGTCCATAAGGTCTACGCCTCCCATGTGGGCATTGTATTCACTTATGATCTTCGGGCGTGGAATTTGTATGTTCTCTTTTTTTTCTTGTCATATCTAGATACATAATTCAAAGGCAAAGCACCTACATAAGATGACAGTAATGTGACAACTTTGTGGTTTTTCCATGCTACTACACTCATATCCACACCTTGAAATGTTGTCACTCTTCTTCATGTACACCTCTTGGAGTAGATTTATTCATAAATTGTTTTTTATCAGGTCATTTGAATTAGGTATTCTATATATATGTACTTTTAATATATTAATAGATATATTATCATTCTTTCACATAAATACTTACATAAGTAATTGAGTTGTATCTACTATCTACTAGGTACCTAATAAGAAATTTTATTTACAGAAGTACCTTCTTATGATATTTAAAAAAAATTGATGCCGTTTAAAAAAAATAACCCTATCTTAGTGGCGTCAAAATAATATCTAGTAACTCATTTATTTTTTGACAGGTACTACTTACATGCTTTACTTACTTTTTTTTTAAATAAATACATATTTCAGGACATATCACACAGCGCCATCTAGCCCCATAATAAGCTTACGCAACTTTTATGTAAAATCCAGTATTCAACATGTGATATTTGGGTGGAGCGTGGTTGTGGTTGCCTACAGCGTATTTAATCAGCATCATATTCTTGTCTAGTTTTATTTTCGCCTTACATTTGGAGGAGACACGACTGGAGCATAAATACATCCCGGTATTCTCCGAAAACGAGTATCCTCGCCACATTAGAATAGTGTGCACTTTTTTACCTTTTGCTATTGGCAATAATTGAAAATCTGTAAATATTAAACAATAGGTTTAATTAATGAAATGCATGGTAGAAATTGATATAAAAGAAGTAATAGAGCAATAAAGTACATACTTACTTAGTCTAAATAATTTGGAGGGCGTAGGTTTGCATGTAGTAAAACCATAACATATAGGTAATAGAGCAATAAAGTACATACTTACTTAGTCTAAATAATTTGGAGGGCGTAGGTTTGCATGTAGTAAAACCATAACATATAGGTAATAGAGCAATAAAGTACATACTTACTTAGTCTAAATAATTTGGAGGGCGTAGGTTTGCATGTAGTAAAACCATAACATATAGGTAATAGAGCAATAAAGTACATACTTACTTAGTCTAAATAATTTGGAGGGCGTAGGTTTGCATGTAGTAAAACCATAACATATAGGTAATAGAGCAATAAAGTACATACTTACTTAGTCTAAATAATTTGGAGGGCGTAGGTTTGCATGTAGTAAAACCATAACATATAGGTAATAGAGCAATAAAGTACATACTTACTTAGTCTAAATAATTTGGAGGGCGTAGGTTTGCATGTAGTAAAACCATAACATATAGGTAATAGAGCAATAAAGTACATACTTACTTAGTCTAAATAATTTGGAGGGCGTAGGTTTGCATGTAGTAAAACCATAACATATAGGTAATAGAGCAATAAAGTACATACTTACTTAGTCTAAATAATTTGGAGGGCGTAGGTTTGCATGTAGTAAAACCATAACATATAGGTAATAGAGCAATAAAGTACATACTTACTTAGTCTAAATAATTTGGAGGGCGTAGGTTTGCATGTAGTAAAACCATAACATATAGGTAATAGAGCAATAAAGTACATACTTACTTAGTCTAAATAATTTGGAGGGCGTAGGTTTGCATGTAGTAAAACCATAACATATAGGTAATAGAGCAATAAAGTACATACTTACTTAGTCTAAATAATTTGGAGGGCGTAGGTTTGCATGTAGTAAAACCATAACATATAGGTAATAGAGCAATAAAGTACATACTTACTTAGTCTAAATAATTTGGAGGGCGTAGGTTTGCATGTAGTAAAACCATAACATATAGGTAATAGAGCAATAAAGTACATACTTACTTAGTCTAAATAATTTGGAGGGCGTAGGTTTGCATGTAGTAAAACCATAACATATAGGTAATAGAGCAATAAAGTACATACTTACTTAGTCTAAATAATTTGGAGGGCGTAGGTTTGCATGTAGTAAAACCATAACATATAGGTAATAGAGCAATAAAGTACATACTTACTTAGTCTAAATAATTTGGAGGGCGTAGGTTTGCATGTAGTAAAACCATAACATATAGGTAATAGAGCAATAAAGTACATACTTACTTAGTCTAAATAATTTGGAGGGCGTAGGTTTGCATGTAGTAAAACCATAACATATAGGTAATAGAGCAATAAAGTACATACTTAAGTACTTAGTCTAAATAATTTGGAGGGCGTAGGTTTGCATGTAATAAAACCATAACATATAGGTAATAGAGCAATAAAGTACATACTTACTTAGTCTAAATAATTTGGAGGGCGTAGGTTTGCATGTAGTAAAACCATAACATATAGGTAATAGAGCAATAAAGTACATACTTAAGTACTTAGTCTAAATAATTTGGAGGGCGTAGGTTTGCATGTAATAAAACCATAACATATAGGTAATGTACAATAGTTCAATATTTATTTATTGCCTAAACTAATCATATATTCTTAATCTCTTTATCATTTATTTATCATATTATACATTATAAAATTAGTAACGGATGCATTTACTTAGTTATACAACACACACATTTTAAAGCAATTTTTAATTTTTAAACCATCTTTAACTACCTACATATTTAGTAGCGCCCTGCGGTGTTATCCTGTTTTCGTTAGTATATAATTTAAGCAATTAACAAATTACTAAAGCTAGTTTATTACAATAAATATAATTAATCGGTTACAATCTTAATTCAACATTAAAGTTTAACATACATGCCACTGGCAGTCCGCATATACTTAGGAGGTGCATGATTATGTTCCAGGTACGAAGGCACTACTCTGCGTTGGTCATCTAACTTCAATCTGGCCTTACAGTTCACGTAAGCTCGCCGTGAACAATAATATGAACCGTTCAATTCACAGTAAGTGTAGTTTCTCCACATCAGAAGAGGTTTTTTCCTTCTTGGCGTAGAAATAAACACGTAATCCACGTCTGTGAACACAGGATGGTGTGTGAACAATAATAAATGCTCAAATGTGTTTAAGAATAGATGTGTAAGCGGCCGTTACTAATTAATGTATTTATCACTTAATAAATAAATAAATAAAATAGCCTTTATTGTCCATTCACAAATGATATAAGTAAGAACTTATTAAAATAATTTAGAATTATACTATTAACATAAAATGAACCGTTTCTTCAGTGCCTATATCTTTAGTGCGCCCAAAATTTGGTGAAGGCCTCTTCCATGCGTGTCCACAGTTTCCTGTCTTGCGCCTGTCTCGTCCATATGACCCCCGCTACTTGCGTGATGTATAAATTACTTACATAACTTATTTTTTACCAAAAATATAATCTCCTCAGTATCTCGCCCGTCTCTGGTTTTTATCTGTTTATTTTGACTACTTTAAATGTTCTAAAAAAATATATGGCTCGATGAAGATATAAAATATAATTAACTACTTTTTTAGAAACGAAAATGGGCTCAGAGAAATTGCTATGAGTAATAATTAAAAACAGTTACAGACGATTTTATAAAGTATAATTTTAAATAAAATAGATTAAATACGACTAATTGTTATTTCTTAGCCAAACACTTTGATATAAGTCCCCGAGGCAGTTTTCACGTACTGTGGTGGGTCGTGATTATGTTCAAAGACAGAATTTACAATTTTGCCATATTTTATTTTGACTCTCGCCTTACAAGCGGAATGGATTCTCTTAGAGCAGTAATATATGCCTTTGGTTTCTGAATATGTATACTTTTTCCACATGAGCAGTTGTTTTTTGCCTCTCGTCGTCGGGACGAACTGATACTCTGCTTCTGTAAAGAATTATCAATTAAACAGTGGAAAAGTATGAACATTATGAAGTTCATTATTTTAATCCTACGATTACGGATGGTTAGAGTACCTACCACATAGTCCACATACACAAACCTTCAGAGCTATAAGTATTTTAGTACAATAAAGTGGGTAAAGCTATGTATGTAATGCCATTGTTTGTTTCATATACCGGCCATTTGTTTTCTTGGCATCTTAATTTAAAAATAATAATCAATCCCTGTTTATTACAAAAACCATTTCTAAAGAACCAACACTATATATATAAAACTAAAAAACTTACCAAATGAACTATAACACCTAAGTACTTAACTAGTTTGAAATGTGTGATAACTATGCTTTGATTTATTTATTTTATTTATTTCTTATGGTACTTTGTAACTTATTATAAATTAATAAAACTGTGATAAACTTGTGTAGGTACTTAGTTATACATATAATAATAATTTATTTGTACTTTGTATTAATTTACCAGGTCATGTACTTAGCATTTATTCAATTCACACTCAACCAAGTCTGCTTGATTTGTCTGAACCACGTGAGCATCGATCGGCGGAGCATGATTGTGCTCACTCTGATATGAGAGTATTCTCCCATCTTCTCCAAGTTTCAGTCTGGCTTTGCATTTCACATGTTTTTTAGAACAAACATAGTTGCGAAGTCTACCTGCCACCTTGGAATAGGTGTGGTTTCTCCACAAAAGCATATTTTTCCGTTGAGTACGGTAATTCCAAATAAAGGAATAATCATATCCTGAAAGCGGAAGATAACACATAGTTTGCGTTACAAATAAGTATGTTTTTTGAATAGGAAGTTGTACTAAAAGTTGTAAAGACAAAATTGTACACAAAATTTAAGTAAATTATTTAGTAATTTAGTTTACGTTAAATGTGTCCATTTATTGATTTATTTTAACTAATATTATGGAAATGAAAATGTCTTCGTTGCTTTTTGAAGCAATATAACGGTAATAATAAAAAATTAGTAGTTAAGTTCTTAGCTTGAAATGAAGAGAATTACTACTATGCATTAAGTAAATTAATTATTAAATTATTTAACAGAGTTATATACTTACTTACTTAGTGAAGTATGTGTGCATATTTTCTTTTTGAAGTGGGTAATAGAGTCAAGAAAACATTTGAGTATTTAAAATATTACTTTTATTTTAATACTTAATCAAAATGGTGATCAGACAGTCAATATCAGTTGTATCAAATGAAATAGAAAATAAATACTTAAGTAATGCATTAACCTTAATCTACGAGTCTCGAACTTAACTTAACATTTTCGACATTTTCCGCGTTGTTTGTGAAGATATAAATACAACAGTTTAATCTTCAATTACATAAGTACCTGCGTAAGTGAAATATTCACATATTGTAATAGTAATCAGGCGGGTACCAAAAAAAAATACCCCAGGCAACAGAAAACATAAGCAAGTTAAGTACATATGTTATCGAATGAGAGTGGCCAACTCTGGTGTGGAGAATTTATCAAGCAGCCCTAAGGGCCCCTGACATGGCTTAACGACTGCCGTACTAGACAAACAGCCGGGACCTACCAATTAACGTATCATCCGACCCACGGAAGCGCCCAAAATGGAATGCCACTTTTCGGTCACCCATCCAATGACTGACCACGTCGACCTTTGCTGAACATCGGAAATCGCTTACGATTGCTTACTCTAGGTGAGCTACGGGCGCTTGAACATTTAATATACTCTCCTGGTCGTATTTTAACATAATTCGGCGGAGGATGATTGTGATTTCCATCGGCGACCACGATTCTACCCTCCGGGCCGAGCTTCACTTTAGCTTTGCACCCACTGTGTTTACTTGAACAATAGTAAATACTACGCATCATAGAATACGTGTACCCTCTCCAATAAAGCATTTTGTTGTTCTTCGTGCGGGACGTTCGAATGAGCTCGTAATCGAATCCTGTAAAATTCGAACACGCGAGAACATGCAGTTATTTTTTTATCTACTTTATTACAATACATAGTAATATTAGTTTCCACGGAAGAACCCTGGCTACTGCAACACAGGGAATTCTACTGCAATAGGCAGGACACACAATGTAATTATTCTATACATCCTAAATAAAATTGTATAAATGTAAATTGTAATCGCAACATAGTTACTTATATTTAAGATTGAAAGGTATGATAGAATGCTGCAATTACTGGCAAATATAACTATCAGATAACTATGACATCAAAGCAGGAAAAAAAGTGTGAATAAAATTAAAAATCATTATTTCATGTCTAAAATAAATTACAAATACTTATATTACATTATTAATTCATAATATTTGAGTATTACTTATTTGAGGAGTAATTAAGTACTTAATTCTAGCAACCAAGAGTACAATGTCGTCAGACCGTAGGTGACTTGTACAGTTGGAACCACAAAATCGATCATATCTTAAACATATACCTACTTAACTTCCATAAAAAAAATAACGCATGTGTTTGACTACAGCCCGCCTAATGGCACCACTGTGGTCTAATACGTAATTATGCATTATGAAAGTCAAGAAGATTTTAAGAGAGAACTTTGATTTAACATTGGTACATTTTGACAGTTTAATAATGATGACAGTAGACAGACAATTTTAGAACAAATAAAACGGACTTGGTCTAGACTTATATTTAAACCACGTTTTGTAATAAGGCCCTATGGGATGTGTATTTGTATGACTTAAATTTCGACTCTCCTATCCTACTTTGACGTACTCTCCCGCTGCAGTCTGGACATATTGAGGAGGCTTATGATTGTGCTCGTGCGGGGCCGCTTCGATCCTTTTATCAGCCCCAAGTTTCACCCGAGCCTTGCAGCCCATGTGTTTACTCGAACAGTAATACTTGTTACCTATCATAGAGTAACTATAACCTCGCCAGTACATGACTTTTTTAAACTTCGTGCGCGGTGTTGCAATGAACTCATAGTCGTACCCATCATCGCCTGAAAATGTACCAAGTTATATAGTTTTGCATATAAGATCTACTAAAACTAAAACTCGGGTAAATAACTAGAGATTTTATTACATGTATACCCCGACCAAAAATGTAGAAATGGAACTAATTTCTTAATTCTCCTTCTAGGTAAGCTTAAAATAATCACGAATGCTGTCAAAATCTACAGAGAAACAAAAGTTTTTTATACTAAGCTAACTTTTTGATGAGCGCTACCGTTTTTTGACATTTGATATTTCAAACCTTACGATCCAATACTTCCAATAGCGATCCTAGCGGCAAATTGGTAATGTTTGCTTTGTTTGAGAACATTTCGACCTCACGGTACACTAGCACCTCTAGCGATGATCTTACAAGCGGTAGCCCTCATTTTGTGATCATAACAGTGTAATCGCCAGGAAATGGGGAAAAATGAACATTACTACAAGTGGCGCCGCCACATTTTCTACGCTTTTTAGTCGGGGTATAAGATAGTTTAAAACATTAAATTTCATCTCATGCCACAAACCCATACCTTTTTTTTTGGTTTCGAAGGGGAATTATTTAGCAAGATACCCGACCACAATGGGGTGTAGTCGGGTTATGTGGGATTTTTACCCACTGAAACCCCCCCTGTGGCCAGCCTCATTAAAATAGAAGAAGAAGTAGGGCTCCGGGTACTCCGGTGGGAACTCGCCGAAGCCACTCTTGCTTTCTTTTTTAAATACACCTGTGTGTCAAGTGACATAAGAGACCTTTGAGACCTCTTCCACTCCTTATTTATCGACAGCAAAGGTCACGTTTCCTGTCGTCCGCCGAAGTAAGCTGTTAAAATCCCAATTTTTAACCGCTCCTGAGCCATATGTCCCGCCATACCTACTGCATATACTTACTTAGTTATCTAAAAAGGATCTTTACTACTCATGCTTCTATTGAATACATTACTTTTATGAATTTAGTTTTAAAAGCAAAGTACTTATTACATGATATTGGTAGAGTGGCCCTTGTAACTTGTACTTTTCTTAGATGTTCATAATATTAAGTATTTTGTGATACTAATATAATAAAATAAAATAAATAAAAACAGTGAGTAAGTTACTTAAACAGTTTAAAACATTTATTCAGGTTTAATTATGTAGATAAGTAATTATGTTTACAAATTACTTACTTACTTAAATTTATAAGGAGCTAAGTGAGATGTTTTTTTTTTACATTTTAATTATATTGTGTATGTATAGTACTTACCTTACAAATATTTTTTTTAATTCATAGGGCTATTAGACTAAACTTTATGATAAACACATATTCTCATGTGATTTTTAATAGGGAAATTGGTTACATGCTTGTCAAATGGTTGAACCTCTATGTACTTAAATATTTATTAAAAAAAATAAAGTAGTGAAGTAGTGCTTGCTTAGCAAAAAACAAAAAATGTGTTAAAACTTACTATAGGTAACTAACTAATATATATATATATATATATATATATATATATATATATATATATATATATATATATATATATACTTATTATATACTCTCTTAAGATAATATAGTGGAGTACACAGGTCTAGTTCCTGAACTCTAAATAGCCATCTATAACTCATAACTCATTTAATGGTAAAATATAAAGTTTACACATCAATTATTTTCTAGTAGGTATGTATATGTTGCGGCGAATGTGGATAATGCGGGAATTATGCATAATTCTCGGGAATTATGCATAATTACCAGTGCTCTTGGTAAAAGTGAGAAAAACATTCGAATTAATCACATTTACCGGTAATTATACATAATAACCATACCCCTTTGGTAAATGTAGTAGTAAATAATGAAATCAAACATGGCAAAAAACAAAACAACGAAGGAGGCACCGCACTGAATTATAATTTGTCGGTCTTAAAGGCGAAAGCAAACTGGTTTCTTCTTTACTCTACTCTACTCTTTTTATTTTATGTTTTGCCAACCAAACACCAAACAGAAGGTTTGAGCTCTTGATCCTCTACTCGTGCGATTTATTTATTTTATTTTTACATGTATTTATTCTAATAATATATTGATTCTGATGTTTGATTTCATTATTTTCTACATTTACCAAAGGGGTATGGTAATTATATATAATTACCGGTAAATATGGATAATTCACTACATTTACCGTGTGCGTTGGGAATTATGCATAATTCCCGGGAATTATGCATAATTCCCGATTATCCACATTTACCGTAACATATACACAACATACGACTAATTGTATCTCATTACATACTATTTAAATATAAATAGAACTAATAACTTTAATAAAATCTTCACACTAACTTAAAATGATAATAAATTACAGTTTTTGTATACATATACTTATTGTAAAAAAATTAAAAATAGTTGTATATAAATGAATACCTACCATAACTGACTAAAGCATTTTTTCCTGACGCGATTAGATCTTACCACGTAATAAAGAAGATAGAGCTGGACCACATCAAAGTGCAGCTTTTCACCGGACATGGAGGATTCCTGGCCTACCTGTACAAGTTCAAACGCAAGCCAAGTCCGGCCTGCGTTTGTGATCCTGATGTAGAAGAGAGCTCCCTGCACTTAATTACAGAATGTCCGGTGTACGGTAGATATAGATATGACACAGAAAATGAGCTAGACATAGATATTAAAGTATGTAATCTGCAAAAAATTATGGAAAATAAACACATTAGGAACAAATTTTTGGAATACTGTAAAAACATTGTAGCAAAAGTTGTAAATAAAAACAAATAGTAATTAAGATACGGTACAACTGCATAATTCAGTTTATGTAGTATGTGCCTATAAGTTTATGTTGTATGTATATAATTATAAGTAGGATTAATAAAGCATCCCCAGACTCCCATATTCCCTATCTGTGTATAGTTAAGATCGTCAATTTATTAAACACATGCATAGGACAAACAAAAGTAAGAAAGATGAAGGATGAAAGGAAAAATAGTATGAAGCGAGAAGTAGAATGAATGAGAAAGAAAATAAGGCTCCTGATATCCGGGATCAGACAAACTAAAAAAAAAAAAAAAAAAAAAGAATACCTACCATAAAAAATTACAGTTCATAAAACTCTTTATAACTGTAAAATGATTGCTCGGTCAACCAGCACTTGGGGCCAGATTTAAAGCTACCTAAGGAAGGTGCAATGTTGATCTGCTCGGGGAGCTTGTTATACACCCTGGTCTACTGGGTCAATTTTGGTAATATCCAATATAACTACCGTGTAAGGACTAGAAAGCCACCACTAGTCATTGTATACAGTCGGCCCATGCAGGACTCATAAAGAGTTGGGGTATTTTTATGTCTGTATGTTTTAGTAATAATTAAATTTACTTAAAATTGCAAATATAATAGTTTCACATTCATTTACTTGAGAAAAAACAAAACATTCTAGCAATAAAATTATTACACACTATCATCAAACCTAGCTAATAATTACTAATTTTGACCATTTTCCCACCAGGCAACTGTAAATACTTTGGTGGTTTGTGGTGATGTGTTCCATCCGCTTTCTCAATGTTCCCAAATTGATCCAACTTTATCTTTGCTTTGCATGCAAATGAATGTTTTGAACAATAATAATGGCGAGAGTTATTAATTTGGAAATATGTGTACTGTTTCCACATCAGTAATGGTCTTTTGCCTTTACAGGAATCTACCCATGTGTATTCTGAAAGTAAAAACATAAATATAAGAACTTGAGTACCTAAGTATGACAAATAAATATATACTTATTTATTTTGTTTACTAGTTGTAAGGCACAGTCAAACAACATTTATCCAATCATATAGAGAATAGTTAAATGAGTAACCAATCAGGAAAAACTGCAATAATTTCTACTACTTTTTAAATAAATAAATATTCTGGGACATTGCACATAGCGCTACCTAGCCCCACACTAAGCAAATGCTTGTGTCATGGGTACTAAACAACAGATATATTACTTAACCCGTCAGGCGCCATAAGCTATACCGGGTTGCGTAAGAACATGTCCTTACCGGGAAGCGCTCTGCGCTATATAAAACACATTTACTAAGTTCTTCATAGTTTTTTTAGTAATTCTACCGATTATTTATTGCCGCCATTAAAATCTATCATTCAGCGCTTCCCGGTACATGTTCTTACGCAAAAATGTGTTAAAACTTACTATAGGTACCTTACTAAAATATATATATGTATATATATATATACTTATTAGATACTCTCTTAAGATAATATAGTGGAGTACACAGGTCTAGTTCCTGAACTCTAAATAGCCATCTATAACTCATAACTCATTTATTAGTAAAAAATAAAGTTTACACATCAATTATTTTCTAGTAGGTATGTATACAACATAGGACTAATTGTATCTCATTACATACTATTCAAATATAAATAGAACTAATAACTTTAATAAAATCTTCACACTAACTAAAAATGATAATAAATTACAGTTTTTGTATACATATACTTATTGTAAAAAAATTAAAAATAGTTGTATATAAATGAATACCTACCATAATAAATGCTAGTTCATAAAACTCTTTATAACTATAAAATGATTGCTCGGTCAACCAGCACTTGGGGCCAGATTTAAAGCTACCTAAAGAAGGTGCAATGTTGATCTGCTTGGGGAGCTTGTTATACACCCTGGTCTACTGGGTCAATTTTGGTAATATCCAATATAACTATCGTGTAAGGACTAGAAAGCCACCACTAGTCATTGTATACAGTTGGCCCATGCAGGACTCATAAAGAGTTGGGGTATTTTTATGTCTGTATGTTTTAGTAATAATTAAATTTACTTAAAATTGCAAATATAATAGTTTCACATTCATTTACTTAAGAAAAAACAAAACATTCTAGCAATTATCATACACTATCATCAACCCAACTAATTATTACTAATTTTGACCATTTTCCCATCAGACAACTGTAAATACTTTGGTGGTTTGTGGTGATGTGTTCCATCCGCTTTTTCAATGTTCCCAAATTGATCCAACTTTATCTTTGCTTTGCATGCAAATGCATGTTTTGAACAATAATAATAGCGAGTGTTATTAATTTGGAAGTATGTGTACTGTTTCCACATCAGTAATGGTTTTTTGCCTCTACAGGAATCTACCCATGTGTATTCTGAAAGTAAATATATAAATAAGAACTTGAGTACCTAAGTATGACAAAAAAATATATACTTATTTATTTTGTTTACTAGTTGTAAGGCACAGTCAAACAACATTTATCCAATCATATAGAGAATAGTTACATGAGTAACCAATCAGGAAAAACTGCAATAATTTCTACTACTTTTTAAATAAATTAATATTCTGGGACATTGCACATAGCGCTATCTAACCCCACACTAAGCAAATGCTTGTGTCATGGGTACTAAACAACAGATATATTACTTAACCCGTCAGGCGCCATAAGCTATACTGGGTTGCGTAAGAACATGTCCTTACCGGGAAGCGCTCTGCGCTATATAAAACACATTTACTAAGTTCTTCATAGTTTTTTTAGTAATTCTACCGATTATTTATTGCCGCCATTAAAATCTATCATTCAGCGCTTCCCGGTACATGTTCTTACGCAACCCGGTATAGCTTATGGCGCCTGACGGGTTAAATATACTTTTCTTTTGTAGGTATATAGGTACATACTTATTATACATACAAACGAGTCTGGACTCAACACAAGAAAGTAAGTATACATTTTTTAAGTAAATAATACTTGTGTCATGTGGGAATCAACCTGCGATCTCTAGGTTAGAAGGCAGAGCCACTACAAACTAAGACAGTTTTATATGAGTAGTATTTTATTTGATGTTAATCTTTAACACAGTTAAGAATTTCTTTCTTCATAGTAACTAATAAGTGGATCCCATAAATTCGCTGGAAATAATACAAACATACCCATCGAAATCAATATACCTTTATATGGTTTTCTAATACCTACTGATGCAAGTTCGACTGGTATGTTTATAATGTCTGGAAATAAATAAGTATTATTGACATGTATTATACCTTTTAAAAACTTAGACCATGGTTAATAGGCACAACTATGACCCAAGTAACTACTTACCTGTAACTTTTTTTTACATCTTCAACTGTAGGTAAATAAAACATTTTGTCAAGCTTAGGAATAAAATTTAATTACTACCCACAATTTATAATCACATTTGATTTCCATAATTAATAAAAATACATTTAAATATAGTAGGTACTCACCCTTATAATTGTAAATTTACAATGCAAATAAATATTGATATCTATTTTGTATTGAAGACTGAGTATACACAATAATTTAGTGAAATTTGTTGGCAATCTGAATCATAGAAAGACACAAGGCGGGAAAATAAAGTCAACTCTTGTTTAGCAAATACAACCTCAGTTTCTCTTGTAGGTTTCACTGATAAATGTCATGAAAATTGAGATTAAAAAACAAGTTACTATAGAAATTTCTTTCCTAATATAGGTACATCTTAAACTGACGGAAACACAGGAAATATACTTACACAAATCACAAAACATCATTAAGATTGCCAAACACTTATTCTACTACTTACCATTTTCTTGACCCACCAGAAACTGCATCACACTCAGCAAGAACAAAGATCGCTTTTTAACCACTTTCACATTCATAATTAAGCACATTTCACCAATATAACACAATAAAAACATTGAAAATCACTATGTATTTTTGAGGTTATATATATTTGTTATTGTGGATATTCACAATCACCGCAGCTGATATACCGATAAGCGATTACTTTTCGCGACGGAACCACAAGAAGCTCAAAGAATTTAGCGAAATTCTGAGCTATGATCACGGAAAACTAAGTTTTGGAAGTAAATATTATGACAACAATATTTGACACATTGACATTTTGGTCAATGTTTACTACGATATAAAGCTGTGTACACACTGCTTCATTCGAACACCACTGGCTGGAATTTTAAGGAGTTTTTAATATACAATTTTATTTGAGTTATTGTTCTGTTAATATACACATGCGCAGAGAAACCTAATTTTACATAAGGTTTCTTTCAAGTCTGAAATAAATTAAACTTTTATTGGAAAATGAGCGAAAATAATCTACTAACTGCCAGGCGCGAAAATCCACACTCATTTCCATACAATTCAGACTGAGCGGCTGATATAACCCATTTATTTGTTTTTTTTCTTTAAACGACTTTTGCTGCCCATGAATGAAAAAAACATCGATGATAAAGAGACATCTAAATAACATAAAAGCCATAATCTAGAGTTAATAGATATCTTCTAGGTAAACGTGTTACACCCTAGGCTGCAACAATGCTTAACATCAGGCAGGCTGTAGTCAAAGTAGTCGTAAACCTATCCCACGTAAAAAAAAACCATTTCGCCGCTAGCAAAATAAATGATTTTGCCCTGCCTGGCTTCGCACGGTCACATATTCACGTAGGTATATCGGTATACATATGTATACATAAAACCGTCCGTGTAAAACACTGTCTGTTAAAAAAACACATTAGAACCCGTACATTGCCCCGGCCGTCGGTACCGCTGCAAACTAAATCTATAATAATTCTGTATATATCTACCTATATTACAACAGCAATGTATGTAAGGTTTATAAATTGGATAAGAATTAATGCTGCCTTGGTTAGAATTGCTTCGTAAATAAGTCTTTCTCTCTCGTAACGGTACGTGGTCATAGTGAGTTGTCCTTATCTAAGAGATAATCCAAAATCATCACAGACTTTTTTTGTAGATCTTTCATTAGAGTCTTACTCTCTCTACTCTCTTTCATTAGAGACCAATTTCCCTTCTTAGTTCCATCTCAAAAGTTCTTGAAAGAGTAGTAAATAAGAAATTAGTAAACTACCTTGAAAAAGAGAACTTACTTTCCCCGAATCAATTTGGTTTCCGCTCAGGCAAGTCGACAGAAGATGCCGTCACAGCTCTGGTGGATCACGTGTCATTTAACCTTGACAGAGGTCAAAAATCTGTGGGGGTATTTCTTGACCTTGCTAAAGCATTCGATACCGTTTCAAGGTCAATACTACTCAAAAAACTAGAAAAAAAGGGGGTTAGGGGAACGGCCTTGAAGTGGTTTGAATCTTACCTCACAAATCGCAAGCAACGCGTCAAAGTTAATGGCCAATTAAGTGACCTTACAGAAATAGATTATGGCGTGCCACAGGGTAGTGTGCTTGGCCCTACTCTTTTCTTGACGTACATTAACGATTTGTGCGATATGAAATTAAAAAATGGCAGCCTATTCTGTTTCGCTGACGACACGAGTATAATCTTTTCTCATAAGACCTGGAAAGAAGTCAGTGAAACTGCAGACGAAGGGTTAAGGAAGGTGTCAAACTGGCTAAGCCATAACTTACTTACTCTTAATGTCACAAAAACTAAAATAGTGGCTTTTAGAGTTTCAGCTCGAACTATGCCCAAAGACCCACTTTCCATCAAACTCCACCTACACACATGTCATGATAGTAATCAGTGTGAATGTCCAATACTAACGCAAGAAAAGAACTATAAATATCTCGGAATCCACATTGACGAACTTCTTTCCTGGACCAAACAAATAGAAGTACTTGTAGCGCGATTAAGAAAACTACTATTTATTTTCAAAAGACTTAGAAGCATTGCAAACGTGAACGTTATAAGAATGGTATACATTTCACTCTGTGAATCTATTCTGATTTATTGTGTAAACACTTGGGGTTCAGCCGGTACAACCAACCTACTTAAAATTGAGCGGGCTCAACGCGCTGTTCTAAAAGTTGCGTATAATAAGACATTTAGATATCCCACAGAACTTCTGCACGAAGAGACGAATCACCTTACGGTTAGGAAAATATACATCAAATCAGCAGCACTGCGCTTCCATCGCTCAGCAATGCAAACGAGACGTAGGACTCGCGAAGGTATACGTAACTTATCAAGATGGCCAGTAATTAAAGTTAACACACAAATAGGGATGAGATCCTACAATTTCCGAGGACGCTATATTTACTGTGTACTTAATAAGACATTAAATATAGAAGAAGATAGTAAATACAAAGCAAAACACAAAATAACAACTCACCTGATGGGTCTAACTTACCAGGAGACAGAAGAATTAATAAGAATAGTAGAATAACTTCAACCAAATACAAACACTCACTCTTATCCACACATTCATCACACACACTCACACATACCTACACGTCCCTCACTGGGTAACCCCCGGCGTTCGGGACTATCACCTACCTACTTGATACATTATATACTATGCCAATTTTCACTGAGTACCACAGTCACTCTGTACTCTGTTAGCAAAATTACGATTTCTAATTTTATATAATATCAATCATAATTCATAATTATCTTACCTCTTAATAAAATCTTATGATGATATACTGATATTATTATTATTAAGGCCTAACTTACTTACTGTACTTAAATAGCCTAACTTACCTATTAAAAAATTAATATAAAAACCTACTAATATAACTAACAATCATTGTCACAACTCTATGCTGAAGTGAATTTAAATTGCAAGAACTTTCAATTGAGCCTTCAACTGATAAAAACACAATTGTATAATTTAATTTTTGTTCAACGGAAGAACCCTGGCACCGCGACACAGGGAATCCTACAGCGGTTGTCAGGGACACCTACAATGTAAACAAATGTATTAAGGCAAATAAAATTCTTTTATCTTATCTCTTATCTTTACTTAGTTCATTTTCCTTTAGATATACAATACCTACTTAGTTCATTGTTTTGATCTGGGTATCTCGTAGAGCAAAAAATTGGTTATTTAATACTTCACATGCTGTGTGATATGTCCTAAGATATTTTTTAAATATTACTTATTTACTTTATTATCTATCAGTGGTCCTCTAAAATATTAAGCATGTTATTATATTAAACATAAAAACTTTCCTCTTGAATCAATCCATCTATTAAAAGTCTGCATCAAAATTCGTTAAGTAGTTTTAAAGATTTTTACATACTAATACATAATACAGACAGACGCGGTAAGCTACTTTACTTTATACTATGTAGTGATACGGAATGCAGCAGCAGCCGCGCGGGGTTGGACAGTGAGTCCTGAGCTTAAAATATTTTTTACGCTGCTTGTGTCGCTCCGTTGTACGCTTTTCACATATTTAAAAAATGTTATTGCCAGTTACAAATATAATATTTATTCAGCAAGGGAAAAAAATTGAAGTAGATAGGGAACTTAATATAATTATAAAAGTAATATTTTAGTATGTAAGTATAATAAACATACGATTAATTAGCTTTGAATACCATAAAATTAAAAAAAATACTATACGCTGTCGAAGACTATATGCACGCATCTTTCTATAGGAATTAATATGAGTGAGCTTATTGTTTGATTTTTACTTAGGCCACACCACACCGTATGTAATTTATCAAACTGTAGATTTTTGGGTCAATTCGTTTGTTTTTATAGCAACATTACTTCACGCAAGCTAACCTAAAAATGAATTTGTTTATTTTGTTTTTTGATTTTTATAACAATTTTTATATATTTGTGATTATTCTATAATCTTAATCGAGTTGTAAAATTTATAAAGCTTTTGCATGCCTCACGATATTTTTAAAATAATTTGTGCGTTATTAAATTGCTTATCAACATCTCAGATTCCTACTATGTTTCTGTACTAATTCAGCATATTTTCGGATTAAATACTCAATTTAACAGGTTTAGTCGAGGGTGATGAGGGTGAAAAGTGATTGTGAAAGTTATTTTTCGTGCAATATTTAAGAAAGTGTTAGTGAAAACAAGTGCATGGAAGTGGCGGTAAAATTGTAGATTTCAAAGCTACATGAATGGTAAAGTCTGAGCAGTTTTATTTTTATCAGAAGTAACCAGAAAACGTACAGGTAAGCGTCCTAAAACGGTGTTTAGCTTTATTCTGATTGATTGAAAATTAACCTAATATTTACTAAGTATATTTCTTAATGTCAACCAGCACCTATCAGGCATCCTAGAGAGTTACCTAGTGCTTTAAGAATAGGGGGTAAATCAAATATGAAACAATGCAATAATAAATTGTGTTTATTTTAATACAACATAATATAATTGATATGATACAATACTTTTTTATTGATGAGCACCAGCATACATCTAGTGATAGAAACACTTAAGTAATCATCGGTAATTAATCACAGACATTTTGTACACATACATACTTACCACATTGAGTAAAGCTTTGAGTATATTATCTTCATTCCGTAAAGAGTAAGATTAATGATTTTAGCAGTAGGTAATACTTATCATCAAAATTAGAGTGGCCAACTCTGGTGTTAAGAGTTTATAAAGCCGCCTATAAACCTAAAGGACCTAAGTGCTAACAATAAATCATATTGAAGCATAACTATACCTAACACTTATTAGAGAATAAGGCATTCTATGTATAAAAATAGAATTTCACACTAAAAATAGATCTGGACCTACTACTTGGTATTTTTATTTTTTAATTTTATAATAAGTAACATATTTAGAAAAAAAATGTGTAAACAAACATAAAAGGGCACACCATTTTTAGGGTGTCGTAAAAGACATGTTCTCATCTAGCTTTGCTGGATGGCATCTTATGAATATTTATGTGTAACATCCTAGGCTGCAGCAATGCTTAACATCAGGCAGGCTGTAGTCAAATGTAAACCTATTCCACATAAAAAAAACTTAAGTACTAAAAAATTATTAATAGTAAAAAAGTTATATATCATAGAATTTAAGGTATTGTTTCTAGGGATGCAAAAGGCACAGAATTTACTAAGTTGTCTCTTTTTGTCGCTGTGTGCAATGTCCTAGATTATTTATTTACATACTTTATTTTTAGTGTTGTATAATATTTAACAAGTTGTAGTATTATTGTGACATCAACAAGGTGAGGCATAGTTATTACTGTTTGTTAAAATATTGTTATTTAAATGACAGTTTATTTAAGTCAACACATATATGTACATAATTATATATGTACCTATTATGTTTAACATGATTTTAATAACAAAACTTTACATTATTTTATTAATTAAATTAATTCCCTGGAAGATGGGGCGGCCATTAGTGTGGGATGCTACTTGTGTGGACACTATGGCACCGTCTCACCTTCCTTCCACCTGTGCTCAGGCTGGCGCCGCGGCCGCCCAAGCCGAGAACCTCAAACAACATAAATATTCAAAACTCGATCGTGTTTATATGTGTGCCGTTTGCGGTGGAGACATTGGGGTCGTGGGGTCCAGCTGCGTTGGATTTGTATTGGGACCTGGTCAAGCGTTTGGTGGAAGTGACAGGTCTCCAGAATGCTGGCTGCTACTTTGCTCAAAAGGTGAGCATTGCTATACAATGTGGAAATGCCGCCAGCATTTTGGGGACCTTTCCTTCTACTACAGGCATTTGAGATTAAGTATTTTAGTTTTAGAAGTAGTTTAAGTTTTTATTGTATAGTTTAATTTTGTGGGTTTTAATAAATAAATACATGTGTTTTATTAATAAAACTACTTAGATATATTGTATATTCTAAAAATTTATTAAAGCTATATGTTATAAATTCAATTTGACAAGATATTGTAATTTGTGTAGCATATTCTATGATATTAGTACTTGTATATATGTATGTTACAACTTTACAGTATCTTCAATATAGATTCTTTATCTTTTTTGTCATGAAATAAAGATAAAATTTCACATTAGGTAACTGTAACAAAAGGTTCATAAAACTTTGGTAACTATTCAGGTTATTAAAATGAATAAAATTTAATACTTAATAGTAGCACTTAATTATTTTTTTTTGTTAAATTCCATGCAAGGAAGTTCATATTATTAAAAGTAAAATCCAAAGTAAATAGATTTCATCTAGGCAAACATGCAACATCTTAGACTACAGTGGTGCTTAACACCAGGCAGGCTGTAGTCAAATGTTTGGACTAAAATGTGTAAAAAAAATAATAAAAAAAATTACTTAAGTATTTAACTAATTCTATTTGTTTTTAATATTAGCAACCTTCAGTAACTAAATGTAACATTGCCAAATTATAATCATACCTAAAATGAATAAATTGTATTTCACAGCAAGGTATGTGACAACTAAACGTGGAGCTCAGCTACTACTGTTCAGTGACTTTGTTTTCCGAATGAACTCAAAGCCAAACAAAGATGGCTTGAGATTTTGGCATTGTGTTAAGTACTGTTCTAATCATTTACCTCGGTGTAAAGCGATGCTGGTTACGGATCAACAGGAACATATTGTCCAAATCATAGGTAGACATACCCATCCATCACCACATATATCTATTGCCAGTGATGGAATAACATTTGAAAACCACATGAACAGAAGAGGCAAACGGAAAGCTTCCTCATTTTCTGATGATAAGGCACCAGTCCCTACTGATACAACTTCGGCGAATACAGAGAATAAGAAGAGTGGCAAATGTAAAGCATTGTCTTCTGATAAAACCCCTAATATCCCTAGCAATGTAACTGAAGCAGATGCAGAGAATAAGAAAACAAGCAAATGTAAAACATTGCCGTCTGATATAAAACCTAATGTTGGTTCACTGGGCTTATCACTACACACTGATAAAGAGAGTTGTACCATAAATGATAATACTGACGATGAAGTAATTGTAATTTGATAAACATCTCATGATAGAGTTATATTAAAAAGATGATTCATGTAACCTTGCCATAAAACTTTTCCTGTAAGTAAGATTACTACTAAGTTAAACCTGAAATTTAAATTTTCTCATGTCAAAAAGTGATGACCATCTCTAACTAATGGTTTTTTTTTTTCACTTGAAGGTTAACTAAAAGTAATGTTTACTTGTATAAGTTTTGGCTAAGTTAGCATATAGCTGAATCCTAGCTTAGTTACAATAGTAATTGCATAATGAGTAACATATTTGTACAAAATATAGTCGAACAGTAGACTTCAAGTAATATATGTGAGATCTTCATTTTGTTCTACAATTTCCATTTTATATATTTGTTTAGTTTTTTTGCACAGACCACATCTGCTTATAGTTATATACCTACTGATTGTAGGTAGAAAATAATTAAAAAAAAAAGAAAAAAATTACAATACAATAATTTCTAAGGAAATGTGGTTGTGCTACTGCACATTATAGGGCCTTATTACAAAATGTGGTTTAAATATAAGTCTAGACCAAGTCTGTTTTAGCTGTTCGAAAATTGACTGTCCACTGTCATAATTATCAAACTGTCCAAATGTAACAATGTTAAATCAAAGTTCCAATTTTTGTTGACATTTTGATTGCTTGTGAAGTCTGAACAACAAGAACCCACATTTTATTTTCAAAGTCCTAGACTAATATTTAAACCGCGTTTTGTAATAAGACGGATACTGTATAGTGTTAATTTTAATAACTAAATAAATGTTGTTCTTATTTTATGTTTTGTGGCAGCTAACTATTAAGTTTGATTATTAATAAAAAGTGTTTCTTTGTAATTTGAGATTGTGTGCTCTGACTCACAGAAGCGACTAAATGGAAATGGCCCTAAGTACATATGTCTTTTACCAGTGCCGGCAGTTGATTTTCTTTGGAAACCACAAACAGATAGCACAGTATGTACATACAAAATCATGAGCCAGTAGTAAATGTTTTGACATATTCAATTTGAATATTAAAAGTGCTGCTTTAGTTTTTGTATCTCAATATGTATAATGATATTAAAAGATTTGATTGATTGATACTTTTTATATTTTTACTTCTCTTAAATATCTTTTTTTTATATTTATGTGTAGTATAGATAATAAATTCCTTAATGAAAATAATGAAAAATAATAATAAGTAATGCACATTGTCACCCAGATTCCGCCCATTGTTTCTAGGCCAGAATAGAGAACCCATTTTTGTGTTCAGAGCCAAACTAATACGCAACCGATGGCAGGGCTGAAGGCAACAGTTCTCAGTTATTTAGCCAGTCGCAACTGTTACGACTAAAATGTATTTTTTAAAACAGTAGCCAGTAGCAGTAGTAGTTGGGGTGCAACTTGTACACATTTGTTGTTGTTCGGGATGCAAACAAATTGTTATTTATTGTAAGACACTGTGATTTCAGAGATCAACTTTATAATCTCACAAAAAGGCTTCGAACTTCTCGTGTATAACACGTACACTTTTGCCAAGAACTGCATGAGCAAAAAAAGAACCACGTGGACTTGTTCGTCGCGTTGTTCCAAAAAATGTCAAGCCCAAGTTATTCTGACCAAAGAGAGAGAGTTTTACATCGTCGACGATCGACACACACACCCGCCGCCCGTGTTTTATATAAATGAAGAAGGTCGTTATGTAAGAGTTACAAATTACACGGAACTAACTTATTGTATGCGTAACGAAGGAGAAGATAGTAGATAATGTTATTATTAAAAAAATACTAACGTACTTTGTCTTTATTTCTTTGAATCCCGCTCTTTTCGACTAAAGAAACTGTTTTAAAAGTTAGAGCTTTTAAAGAAAACAACTTTGCAAGTCAATTTTATTGGTTTCCGGAAATTTGATAATGATATCGGTTGGTATCACGCCTGGCCCGTCAATCTACAGTAGAGGTAATTCGATAAATGACGTAATTTTCTTCAATCCATGTATCTTTTCTACAATTTACTGCCATTGATGTTCACAGTGACTGTCGTAACAGCAATCGACGGGGCGACTCTTCTGATGCTTAATGGATATGCCTTCAGTGACCCCTCTCCCATGCCCAACGGTGAGCGGTGGTACTGCTCTGGAAGGCACAGGTGGAAATGCAGCGTCTGTCTTCACGTCAATGATGACTATGAACTAGTCTGCATATCAAACGAGCATACGCATAAACCTCCTGTCTATGAAAAGACGGCCAGTGGTTTGTACGTGGAAACGGTTCCGTGATAAACGTAAAATGAAGTGTTGAACACTTCAAATTCAGAGAGGGAGTAAATGGACTTAATTTAGAGTAGATTGCTCTTTCTATGTTCAAAGATAATGGATATAATAATGGGTAAGGAATTGATAGTTGATTGCAAATTGGACAACGGAAATTAAGAAAAGGACGTGGTTTTTTTAGAAAGTAAAATCTTTATAGTAACGAGATATATTATTTATTATAATAAGCTAAAATCATACTCTGGTTATATGTTCCCTACTGAAATGATTTATGTTAATACTTACGTTAAAAAAAATAAAGTGTTATTATAACGAGATCTGAAGAAAACAATTTATAAGGTAGCAATAAATGTACGAAGAAACTATCTAGTTTCAGAGCAATATATATAGCATTTATATAAATTAAAAAGTTTATTAAAAAGCGACTTGTTTAATAATGATTGAACTTCTTTTCTTCTTTGTTTATATTATTGTATACCACGTCCTCTGTTATCTCTTATTTATTCCTTTCCATCCAATGGTTGCCTGGAAGAGATTGCTTTTAGCAATAAGGCCGCCACTTGTGGCACTAGTATAAGTTTTTTTTCTTCTTTCCTTTTAATTTTATCGTGTGTTACAATAAAGAATTTTCTATCTATTCTATCTATCTAACTTTACTATATGAGTTTGTTTAATATTATATAATTAATTCTTTAGTATCTAAGTATGAGTATGTATATTTTTGTCTCAATTGCAGTAGGCTAGATATAGACAAGAAGAATTTATGAATTATTCCGTTCTATTCTCATTTTATTTTTATTTACTTTTTAGTTGCGGTAGTCACAATGTCGAATGGTCAGACGTTACTGATAGTCAACGGATATACGTTCAAACGGGAGATTTGCGTGACAGACGGGTCCACCACTAGATGGGGCTGTAAGGAAGCCAGCCAGGGCAAGTGCGATGTCTTCATATATGTCAACGATAAATACGAGGTGGTCCACAAAGCTAACTCGCACACACACGAACCGCTGCTCTGTCGCGTCTTTCAAGACAAAATCTTGTGAATTGCCCTTTTAAATAAGTAATGAAAAATTAACTATATATTTTACAAATGTTATTTACGATCAAATGAATTATCAATTCACTAGTTACTACTTAGTTATAACTACTTAATCTTGTTTTGTTAAACAATCGAACAATTTCGTTGAATAAATGGTCCTGTTTATTTGATTTCTTTAGGTATTTGTACGTTTGAGTGATGGAAACATTAACATGTTTTTAAACTATCGAAACGAAGTGTTGTTGTGAGTTGTTTAGCTATTTTTTTATAACTTGATTACGTTAAATTTGCATGCTGACGGGTACACACTAAGTTTATTTTTAATAATAATTAATTATTTTTCACGCTACTGTCTATCGTGTTTTATTTTTGCCGTACCTTAATTATAGTACTACTAAACCTCTTGTATGTTGAAACACCGGCTCCCGGTATAAACATTTTCGCCGCAACTGTTGACATACCGGGAGCCGGTATGGGTAAGTGTTCTCATAATCGCTCTAAAGCACGTCGTTGTATATACCCTATCCTTTCTAACACGTTACAAATGCATAAAGAAGAAACAGGCTGACTAGTGAAGCCAAAATCTCGCGCAGCTTTAGTGAAAAAAATGTAAACAAGAGTCAGTCAAAACTCCGCCATCGCCTAGGTGACTACTTATTTTTTGAATTGGTGAAAACTTGTGTTTTATCTTGAAGTGATTCGCTGAATATTAGAAAAAACGATGGAAGGGATTATATAATTAGTATACATAATCAATAATTACTTATATTGATTATGTATACTAATTATATAATAGTTCTTGTTAATTTTCAATAAAAATCGGTCTGTAAACTATCAGCATGTTCAATGTCGAACACGTGACGACGATTTTATTGTCGTCATATTTCAACAAAAAATGGATGAAAAGGCAAGTTGATGTTAGATCTAAGACGTAAAAATAATTAGTTTTGATATATTTCATAGGTAGCATTATATTTCTTTCAAAAACATGAAAATATGTACTTAATGAAAATGGGAGTACATAGTCTCATACCGGGAGCCGGTTACGTCAACAGCATACGTTTGACATTTATAGGCAGCCATGTTATTTGTGTTTCTGGGATGCTTCCTAAGGATGGATATGCCTCAGGAATGTTTTTGTATGCATTAAAATTTTAATTTTTTTTTGCAATTTTTTTCATTATCGGTTATTCGTTTGGTTTTTTCACTAAATGTGTAAATATTAACTACTCAAATGCAGTGGTAAATTTATCAAAAAACGTTAGATTTAGCGTTGAAATCATTCTGTTGGCAGCTCTCTGGTTAGTATTTTGATATATGGGCGTTTTTTTTCAAAAAAACTGACCGTTACATTACCGGAATGTGACCGGAATGCAATTTTTTTACCTATGCAATGTGTAACATATTAAAGTGCAAAGCTCATATACCCGAATTAGATAAAAATGTTTTGAATGTACGGTAGTAAAAAAACAAACACTATACCTACTCGTGAGAACCATACCTTGAAAATATGTTATACGAAAAGTCGTATCCATACTTTTTTAACCTCTCAGGTACCAAAATGAACCATTTTTTACTACTTTTATCAACTTACATCTTGAAATATTTCTTTGAACTGTATTGTTCTGTTGATTTGTTTTGATGCTTTAATCTATCTAAATATTAGAAAATGTCTAAAAGTTCCGTTAGTTGCAATATTTTTTCCAAAAATTAAGTTGTTTTTAAATGTACCTAAGTAATTTTTGACCCAAATTTTTGGGTTATTTTTGTTTAACTCCTACTCAAGATATATATAACATAGTGCTGCGATAATTTTGTAATATGTACATAGTTTATAAGCTTAATAAGTTTCTAATAAACAAAGCATCTTAGTCCATATCGGCATAAGTCATTTAAAATTAGGTTGAAATATTATACCCACTTTTGAGGACTTGTTAAGTGGCAGTTCTTTGTGACTATATTAAGAACATGTGTTGTGTAAAAAATATGTTTGGTGGCACTTGAAGTTTGAGTTGTATTTTATACCTAATGTGATAAGTTGTAAATAAAATATTTTATGAACTTCCAAATATTGTTGTAATTAAAATTATAACCAAAACTTATCTAAATATCATAGTACCCTATGTTGAAAGTTCTATGTTAGCTATAATTGAGTATTTATATAGAAATGGTTAAAGTGAATAAAGATTATTCAATTTACAATAAGATTTTTAACTTGAATTGACTTGATTCCTACTAGATACGGAGAAAATCCAGTTACAGTAAAAGTCTATCTCAAAAATGGGCTGTCTGTTGACCATACCGGCTCCCGGTATAACAGGTAATACAAAATGGGCTAATGTCATTCAACATACGAAAGGTTAATAGTTTGCTATAACTTGTTATGTATTTAAAGTTCCATCGTTAGTTAATTTGCAAACTAGAAAATTTGAATATCATGTAAATAATAAACATGTTTTTACAGAATACGATAGCGAGGAAGATGAATGCGAAGCAGATTTCATTGAAGCCAACTTGGATGGAATAGAAAGTTCTTCAATATGCGAAAGCGAGAACTTAGACCGACGCGATGTTGCCATCTTCATCAAAACAACCAGAGGCAAGCCGAGCCTGCTTCTAAACGGATTTAAATACAGAGAGATTTACAGAACCAAAAAAGGTACTAAATGGAGCTGCTCAAAGAACAAGAATTGTCCGGCTTACCTCATTCTAAATGACAAAGACGAAGTTATTGTACAATCCTGTGAACAACACAACCATGATGAACAACATAAATTGATCGTGATGGATGATTGTGGTAAGTTCCTTGCACATATTTTTATATGCTGGTACATTTTTAAAGCTTCAAGACAGTTTTTTAATTTCCAAATTTGATATCGTTCGTTTGCATACGCACTATACTCGCATAACCTCCTATAATACACATAACCCATTTGTTATAGTGCAAATTTGATCACTGTCAGTTTAGTCACATCTTTGGTTTTTTCTATGTCAAACAATATTTTTGTTATCTTACATACCTAATCAGTTTGATTATCTCGTATATTTTTATTCTTCTAATATAAGTATTACAATCTAAAGCGAAATTCAGTTTTAAGATTATCCTAATCCCTTTTTTGGACAGATACATCTGCCGTAGTGATAACCTCTCGTAAAGGTAAAGAGATGCTGCTTCACCGCCAATACACCTATCGTAAGCAATATACACGAGGCGAGAAAATCCGTTGGGTTTGTTCCAACACGAAAAACTGCCATGCGTGTGTGTTTACCAACATGGACAACTTTATCACGGCGTCCAATGAGGAGCATAGTCATGATCCTCCGAAGTACTATTTGAATCCTGAACATGTGTTAGCGGCTATAAGAGAGCCGATTATTCTGGAAGCTGAGAATTGATGATTTCAAAGTCAAAAGTTATTTATTCAAACTTATTTATTCATAAGAAACGTGTGATTTGTCTCTGATTTAATTTATTTAGAGACCCCTGGGTCTCTATAAGAGCATTAAGAAACCCTTTGCATTAAAATCTGCAAGTAAAGGCTCATCTTCAAAGAAATCTCAATATGTTTGTGCAAGATTCTGAATCGAGCATTAATTTAGACGACTTACTCGTCTCTACGTGTTTAAAACTCTTCACGATTCCGGGTGATACACGTTTGTTTACCAATATATTGTTGGCTTCCTCTTCAATTCTTAATTTGCGTTAAATAGGCATTTTCTTCAAGGAGCGCTACTACTTCGTCATTCTTTGGAAAGAGTATAGTTATGTAAATTTTTACAATTAATTTAGTTGGCTCATAATTTTGTTAAGCACTAAATTAGGTAATATGATAAATTATTTAATATACTTTTGAAGTTCTATTACTTCCGATTATGGTATATATTTTGAATGATTTCTCATAATACATAATTCGTTTATAATATAGGTAGGTATGAAACAAAATTAAAGATGTTTAAAATTGTGTTTAAAAATAAAGAAATATAACTATTAAGTATGTGTTTAAATTAAATAAATATATACTGCAGATGTGTGTTTACTTGTTATTATCTTATAAAACGGCTGAATAATGTGTTCCTGTATAAAAAAGGTATCTAAATCAACTGTTACAAAAATATTTTTACATAAAATAACTTGAAACATTAACTCGACACTAACATGCACTCTACTCAACAGGTGACGACGAAGTTGCAATAATATTAAAAGACGGTACTCTGAAATTTAATGGCTATAAATATCGGAAGAGTTCGAAGGAGTCCAAGGAAGGAACTCGGTGGAACTGCTGTGTCAAGGCGTGTGATGCTTTCCTGGTGGTGAATGATGATGATGATATTGTGTCCTCTGAGGAGAATCATAATCATGGGTCCAGACTCACGGTGAAGGACCAGATGAAAGTACCGGCTGGGAAACGTAAGTACCTACCTTTCACAATTACAATTTGAGCAATTACCTATTTACTAGTTGTCACTGGGTTTAGGAATTGCTAGTTACAACCGCGGCTTTACTTGCGTTTATCAGGGATATAAAGTCCTATGTATTTATCCAGGGTCTAATGTATCTACAAACCAAATATTACCAAAATCAGTTTGAGCGGTTTGAGTGTAAAAGTTTGGTTTTCGCTGACAAAAACACAGTTTAATAACATTTGCCATCTCCTTTAGAAATTAACGTTGGTCAGCACTTTCTTAATTTTGATATTAAAGCTCAAAAGCATGATGAATTGATAAAATATTATTTAAAAAAAAATATGAGTTTTCCTTTTTATGTAGCAAAAGGCGTGCTTATCACATCTCGTCATGGCAATAAGAATCTCCTCTACAGAGGGTTCTATTACCGGAGGAAGTACAGCAGCAAGAGTGGTAAGATTAGATGGGTCTGCTCCTCTTTGAAGAACTGCAGGGCTTGCGCTATCACCACCACGGATCTGGAGGTGTTGAGGATATTCCAAGAACATAACCATGGACCACCTGGCCGTTAAATAAATTTAAAAAAGTCTTGCACCTTACTACATATGTACATATTATGAACTTATACCCCTGGTTCATTAAAGATAGGGTTTATAAATGACGGTCATAATCATTCCATCCTTTCTCGCAAATGGAGGAGCTATATTGTGCAAAAAGAATGAAATGATTGGATTTGTGGGATTGGAATGATAAAATAAATCTTTAATAAACTGGGTTTCTATTTGAAAGCTCAGATATTATAATCAGTGAATAGATTTAAGCTATTTTGGCCGTGAAGCTCTGTAGTGTCTCGGCCAATCACAATCGTGTTACGTGATATACTGCTCTATGATTGGCTCACGAATCCTAGAGTTAATAGACAGAAAAATACTTATGTGTATGTCCTGAATTTATAAATATTTATAATATAAATAGTGGTTTCAATGAATTTACTTAAACTATTAAAATTATGTAAGTAAAGAAATATTGTACATTATTATGTGTTAGATTTTAAGCTCTACATACCTGAATTATTTATTTCGATTAAACATGAAATTATGAAAATAAACATATTATATAGTGAAAAACTAAAACGAAGTGTTTGTTCTCTGCAATTATATAATAAGCAGATATACAAAAACGTTATCTCTTATTTTCCATGTGTTCGATGCAGTAGGTAGGTATGGTCTTGTCGTTTCTATAATACTAACCTACGATGTTCTAGTTAAATCTGAGCCAACAGATTCAGATTCGACACCTGAAATGCCTGAATTTGAATTCGTCAAAACTCAACGAGGTCATCGGGCACTTTTAACAAGAGGATACAAATATTTACTCAAATCAACGAATAAAAAAAACACACAATTGTGGCGCTGCTCACACAAGAAATGCCTTACAACATTAAGATATGATTACGTGTCTAAAACTATAGTGCGGTACAACAAACATAAACATTTTTGCCTTCCTAACACTTATACTCTGTAATAATTCTTGACCAAATAGGTTAGCTTTCGTTTACCTTTTTGATGTGTAATTTGAACATGTAACAAGACTTCTACGAAATAAATTAATATAGTATGATAATAAATGAAATTGTAATTGGAAGTGTGTCGGTTAGTTATAAATAGTTTAATGTTCAAAGGCGAATGTCGTACGCAAAAATAAAGAGAAAATATTATTACCTTGTGTGAACAATTGTGATATAGGTAATGTGTGTTGTGGTTGTTTTGAAATGTCAATAAATGTTTTGATTTTATTAAAAATATCATTATCATCAGCCCGATTTTCTCCACTGCCGAGCATAAGCCTCACTTCTAGTACTGATACTACCGGCGGTAAAATGAAGAAACTATCTACACACCTACGTACTAAAGTAATGTCATGTAATTTTTTTTTGAGTAAATATATGAAGCATTATTGTTCCGCCTTAGCACAGGGTGCATTTTATGCTCTGCATAAATGAGCGCGAAATATTTATTCATATTCATCCATTTACGTGTTTTTTTTATTAAATGTTTGGATGGATATGACAACACTAATATACAAGTTATCATGATTATTTACTTAAGTCCTTTACCTATAAGTAGCATTATCAAGTTTAATTAAAAATTAGAAACGATGTAGCATCTGAGCGTTTTCAAAAAAAAGTGTAGGCAGTTTTTAGGTGTCCCCTGTGTTTGACATCAAATAATAAATATAAATAAACATCTGGCTAGCTATTTTAGTGATTGAAATTGTTAAACATACACAATACTATGTAAACTATAGAATATTTGTGTACTTTAAGTGTAATAATATTTAAATAACAACCATTTCATAAACCAAAGTAGGGGTTTTTCGTGTGTCCCCCAGTCAAATTCATCTAAGTTTGGACCAATTCTGAAAACATTTTGTACTATGGCAACTTGAGTATCTAGCATCGTTAGATGTGTCACTGAGTTGTTTATCGCTGTCAATAGTTTAGCTTCTATCTTCCTCTAAATAAGGTTTAATTTTCAAAAATTCTTCAAATGTTGAAGTGAACGGACATGTCAGTTTTGTCACGATTAAAACTGCTATTTTAAAAGTAAATATAGATTTTCTACTCTTTTAAATGGTCGCTTATACCTGGAACATCGAAGACGCCATTTTATATTGATAGTCTGTCAGACGACTTTGCAAGATTACACACGTGTTTTAGGTGAGCCTACGGCCGTTACGTTTCATCTGTCGGAATTGAGACACAATTACAGACTAATACAGGGGAGTACATATCAATGAAACGTTTTTAAAACATGAAAAATAGATAAGTGTAATGCTATTTAGGTTTCTTGACAAGCGTAGGTTAATGTTATAACCAGAAAATAATTTTGAATCTAAAACGGGAATGATGCGTCACGTCGGTTTTGCGTCATTTTGTCTCGTGACCTACAGGCTGACAAAGAAAGTTGCAAAACCGACACCGATAAGGCTAATGATACATGATAATATATTTAAATTGTTTAAATTTTTAGGTTTCGCAATGCCGCTTACTAGCGCAGAACGATCTCGAAGGTATCGAGAAAAATTAAAACTAACAGATCCACAAAAATTAGAGGAGCAACGATTAAAAAATTTACAAAGGATTAAATCTAAAAAGAGAAAAGTTTCAGAAATGACAGAAGAAGAAGTTGTGAAAAAGAGAAAATTATGGCGCGAAGAAAAAAAGGCTAGCAGAGCCAGTCAGAAACAAAAAAAATACTACGACGACTACTAAACAAGAACATGAAAACCCGGTCAATAATAACGATGAAATACAATCTAATTATGTCAAAGCACTGAAAAATAAAAATGTGTATCCAATGAATAAATGCAGACGTTTTTTAATAAGCAACGAAAAATTAAAAAAACTGAACGAGATGTTTAAAATACGGTATCAAAGACTTCAAAAAAAAAGAACAAGAAGTTAACAATCTGAAATTAAATTCAATTAAAATGCTTTTAATTTTAAAGAGTAGGTACCTTGCAATTTTCGGTTTAATTCAATTCATTGGATTCCCTCATATTGTGTAAGCTCAGCCTTACATACATTGGACTGTCGATTTTGCGACTGTACCCTGTTTTGCGACGAGGATATTTTTAGTTAAATACTGATTTTCAGTATGAAGAGGTACAAATAATTTTAATTTATGGAGTAGAATAGTTGTAATTTTCGAGAATGGGATAGGTATTTTGTCAATTACACGGGTTAGTCCAACTAGTTATACTATTAGTTATACAGTATAACAAAATGGACAAAAAAGTCTTAGTAGTAACGACATATTAATAATTATATCTTGAAAGAAATGGTTACTTTGGCATCACCTGTGTCAAAACCGATCTTCAAACTTGTATTTCTTCTATATTATTTAATTCTGCTGTTCATATTGTCACTTTTTAAATAGCTTGTATGATAGTATTTACAATATGATTAAAACCATTTGTGTACTACAAAATTCATTAAAAACATAAATTTTAAAACGGTCGCAAAACAGACATTTATTTCCACCTCGTCACCTTAATGTGATATTTTCTAGTAAAATATAGGAATTTGCCAGCAATTAAGCTTCATTTCAAAATCTATCATGTACAGAAGTTATATTTAAATCAAAATATCTATTATAATTTGATATTTTATTTATCAGCTTCAAATTCGAAATGGTACACTTTTTTTTGAAAACGCTCATCTACTGTACAAAGTTATTTGTTGCAGCCTATCCGATTATGTCGCAAAGAGGTCGCATTCTCCTCGTGTACAAAGGCTACAGTTACTCCAAGTACCCGATCAAACTGAAGCATGGCTGGCGCTGGTACTGTTCCAGGGTAAAAGGCTGCAGAGGAAGCATCGTGACTGATGAAGAGAACAGACTGGTATCAGTGGGTAACTCCCACGTCCACCCACCCAGGGCTGTGATAGAGAAAGCGGTAAATATGTCGCATCCGCTAGTAAGTTACGACTTCCCTTCCCCGCTTTTGGAGTGGAAGCACAAGCATAATTCTTAGTACTCGGCACTTGATGGCTTTTTGTTTTGATTATTTTACCTAGAAAAGATTATCTCCGTAGAGCGGATATTTGTTTTTTTTTATTTAGGTTTGACAGTCATCAAAATAAAATTAATGTATGAAACCCATAAGATATACATTTGTGTATAAGTTTTCTATTGTTATTTTTTATATTATATTTTTTTGTTGTTCAAATTTATTATACCTTTAGTTGTTACAAAGGTGCAAGCTATATTTCAAGCATCCAAACGCGATTATTACAAATTACTATTTTCTGTACTTACCTATTGGCTCCGGAGATTGTTATGTATTTGAAGTAATAAAATACAGTTGCAATAGATGAACATGAACATGAACATAGGTACCACACCCAGCCAGGACAAGCCTGCTCCGGTCAAACCGGCATACCAGGGGGCACGAGGTTTTGGAGCGTGGTTTTGTGCTAACGCTCCGGGATGGTAGTCGACCGGCTATGCAGCCAGACGCCGATTTGGAGAAGGTTGTTATTAGGGCTAGGGATAAGCGTTAGTAAAAATTGGTGTTCGTTGATTATTGAGTTGACCCATCTTGGGGTTTGTTAGTGTGTGGCTTTGCAAGAGCTATCTTAACACGTTCGCTGTGTAATGTTGGTCCTATTGTGAGTAATCATAACCGCGTCGGGAGTAGTAGGTGGATCTTAAATGTGGGTCGAATAGATCCTATGTCGCTAAGGGGGTGTTCTTGTGTCATCTGACGGCCTTTTCTGGGGTATGGTTGGTGCTTGCCTGTTGGTATGTCGTTCTGTTTCCTCATCAGATTCGCTGTCGGTTTCTGCCATCTTATAGATCTCCCTGGCAGCTCTTATAAAGTCTTCTTTGTTTTTCGCCATGTCCTGCCAGTCAGATGTGTTCCTGGAGTAGTAGTCCATATCATGAGATAAAGAGTCCTCCCACGTATAGATAGGTCTACCAACTTTAAGTTTTTTTGCTTTGTATCGGAGTGCTGCTTCCAGAAGGTGCGGTTTTGGGCGTCTTAGAATATGTCCAAGGTAACACATTCGAAGGCACTTAATCTTTTTCGTGATCGTTTTGCCTTTCAGTATGTCATGTACCTTGCCGGGTTTTGGGGACGATCCGGAATTGTTGATCATGTCCCTCAGTATTATTCTTTCATATCTTCTGAGTTTTGACCTGTTGGCTTTGGTTAGGGCTGCGCATTTGAGCCCATATGTGATTGTGGGCTCTATGACCATTTTATAAAGCAATCTTACAATCTGCCATTGCATCCGAGATTCTTTTATAAACTTTGTCAATGCTTTGGAGTTACGCATGCCCTGTTTGCATCTTGTGTTCACGGTGTTGTTCCTGCATAAGTTGGATGTGATGTAGGTTCCTAGGTATTTAGTTTCCCTGACAGGTGTTACAGTCACATTATCGAGTGTCATATGGTTTGCCTGATAGGTTCTTACTGGGTCGCGTACTAAAACCCTAGTTTTTGTGTCATTTACTTTGAGACCTACTGTTGCAAATAGGGATTTGGCCTTGGAGTATATTTCGTTCATTTGTTGTAGATTTTTTGATACGATGATTACGTCATCGGCGAAGGCTAGGATCAGCGGGAGTCGTATTTCTTCGTCCTGGTTGAGCTTGACGCATGGAAGCTCTTCTTCCAGGGTTTTAAAGACGTCGTCCATTAGGATCGTAAATAACCTAGGTGACAGGGGGCATCCTTGTTTGACACCTTTGCCTTTTTTAACCCATCTAGTTTGTTGGCCGTACCATTTTATGCACGTAAGTTCGTTCATTGCCGCCTTGACTATACGATTGGTCAGCGCCCTATTGGTTCTAGACAGTAAAATGTCTCTTAAGGCGTTTAGGTCCACTGTGTCAAACGCTTTTTCGAGGTCAATTGACAAGACAAATGTTGTTTCGCCCGCCTTCCATTCTTCGTCCAGAACTCGTCTTAAGGTGAACATATGATCGTCGGTAGATCTGTTGCTTAGGAACGCAGCTTGATAGTTTCCAAGTTCTTTTGTAACGGTGTCTAATCTACCTAGTAGGAAGTTAGCGTATATCCTATAGCCGGTGGTGCAAATGGAGATTCGTCTATAGTCATCGACCGTCTTCGGATTAGACTTTTTTGGTAGGGGCACTTGTATTGACTGTGTCCAGGTAGCCGGTAGGACATTTTTAGTCCAGGCCATGTTTATGTGGGCTAATATTTCGCATTTAATTTCGTGCGTGTTTGCTTTGTAGAGCTCGGTGACTACGTGGTCAATGCCTGGAGCCGTGCCGTTTCGCATTTGGCTGGTTATTTTGTCAATCTCCTCTAGTGTGGGCTCTTGCCCTAGATCTGTCGGATCTTCATCGCTCAGTACGTCAGTAAACGACCCCTCTGTAAGGTCAAGTTCTTTTTCCCACTTGGAAATCGGAATGAATGTGTTTTTGACCCGTCTTCTTTCCTTCTGTTTGTGCCTTCTATAGAAGTCATAGGTGATCCTCATCCTTTTTGATGGGTGTGTTTTTGCTAGACCGCTGAAAAAACTGCGGCATTCTTGTTGGTCTTCCGTTGCTTCGGTCTCTTGCAAACGGCGCCGGCACTCTTTAAGTGTGTTTCTAGCCTCTATATCTTGAGGATGATGCTTATAATGGTACTTCGCCTTCTGTAGGTTTGTAATTGCTTCTTCTCTAGCCTTAGAGTACCTTCTGTCATATTTGATAGTCTTATTGGCCGCCATCTTCATGACGTTTGTTATCACTTCCCACGATAGCGGCTCTTTTCGGTTTTCGCAGTTCCTGCTCTTTTTGGTTTCCTCTGATAAAGTTTCTTGGTATTTTTCTCGAGTGGTGGTACTTTGAAGCATCTCGTAGTTTAGGGTTTTGTAGTCAAACTCGTTCGCAAAGTTGGCCCTGGCTAGTCTTATTGGAGGTCTCGTAGAGTCCCTATTGGAATTTAATGTGAGGGGCTTTACGTTTCCCCATATGATTCTATGATCAGATAGGATAGTTTTTTCGCCTTTGATGTAATTAAAAATCTGGTTGTTTTTGGCATCTGTCATTATGTGGTCTATTTGCGACGTTTTGTTCCCCGACGTCCAAGTCGTTTTACAGCTGCGCCGGCCGAATGATGTGTCCAATCGGAGATTTTCCCGTGCAATTAGATCTAATAAGATGTCTCCGTTGTCGTTACTTGTTTGGTGTAAGAGATTTTTGCCTATTTGATTTTTATCGCGAAGTTCGTGTGTATCTGTGAGTCCTATGTGGGCGTTGAAGTCACCTAGTATGATTGTTATTGAGTTCCCTGGTTTGTTCTTGGTCAGTTGTAGTAGCCGAGTCGCGTCGTTTGTTGCTGATGACGTTGAATTGGACCAGTGCGTTGTAGTAATGAATAGAGAGGCTCCACTGCTTGTATGTATTGAAGCAACCATATTGTTTGTGTTTGCTTTAGTCCAGTTCAGCCTTAGGCCGCTGTTTTTTCTTATGAGAATAGCTAGGCCTCTTTTGTTGTTGTTTCCGCTTAGGTGCCACGTATAGTGACTAGATTCGTAGGTCCCGGATTTTAAGTGAGTTTCCTGTAGGCAGGCAATATGGATAGATTTTCCGTCTAAAAACTCGTCGATCTCTCGTTTTTTAGTCAACGTTGCCGCGCCTCTAACATTCCATGTGGCAATGTTTATGTTTTCATTTACTACCTGTTTTTTGTTTTTTTGGTGTGGCCTGGGGCGGGCAAGTCGGTATCCGGACTCATCTGGTATCTCCTCTGGGGTGCTAGTTCCAAGGGTTAGACTAAGGTCATTTTGCGTGGTGTTTGTACTTATTACTCCTAGGTGATTTTCAAAGCAATCAAAGTGGTTCCCCGTAAATATTAGACCTATGCTACCTGCGGCATCGTTTGGTTCCTTAGGAGAGAAGCATACTGTTTCTTGTAGCGGGGTTTTTTGAAAGATTTTCACGTTAATACTATAATATTCCGCTGCCGCTATAAGTATGTCTGTGCCGCCCCATGTACCATCTTGGTATTGTGATAGAATGTAGTTCCTGATTTGTTCGCTTTGTGCTGAACTATTTAGATTACTTCTGATCGCTAGGTACATTTGTGGATCGTTTTGGTTTTCTTCTACGTGGCGTGCGAGGTCTCGTCGAATGTGTTGGTGGTCGAAGGTTAGGCCATACAAGTCGTTAATTTGGTGGGCTATAGCGCGATACAAGCAGTTGCCGTCTCCTGGTATTTTTACGATAGAGTTCCCTATTTCCATATCTGCTTTGTGCCTTACCGTGACGGTATCACAAACGACGGGGTGCCGTGGCTAGCTCGTGGTATCTTTCTGGTATGCGCGTGATCCTTTTTGTTGAGGTTTGTTGCGAGGCTGTGAAGGAAGCTTATATACTATGTACGTATTTGTATTATAAAACTGGTGTATCATGCGCTATACTAGTTCCCCTTTGCCTTTAACGGAGAAGGGGAGTAAGTAGTACTCGAGTGGGTACTTGGGTCTCGTCTATCAACTCTAAGTACGAGGCATTTGTTAGGTGTGTGTTAGGATACTTGCACTTAGTATCTGCTGTTTTTCCCTAGGCTATCTATGGGATCTTTACGAACCCTTTCGTCCGGCGGCAGGCGAAGTTCGTTACTTTAGTTCTAGCGTGGTGTCCAGGTGAGTTAGGGCTAATTATTTGGAATCGTACTTAACTACCATTATTTTGGTACCTACTAAAAGAATACATGTAAGTTATAGCGGTACTGGTGAACTACAACTATTTATCAAATATCAATCTATTTATCAGGTTTTACAACGATTATAGTCAATGAAAAACCTACGCTTTTTGTACTAAGTGTGTTATGTGTATAAAATAAACGTCTGGGCTTTATTTTACGTAGCAAAACTGAGATAAAAAAAGGGATCATGACCCGACCATAGGGCCTCGCAGATGTCGGAAATAAGCGGGTGGTTTTTAGCTGCACCTATTGTTAATGTTCTGCTTTATTGTTTAGTTTTACGTTTCGTGTTTGTTTTGGGAATGAATAGCTGTTGTTTAAGTAATATTTCTATTTAGTTATGTCTTAGGTTATTGTCCAAACGGACCTGCAGATGTGCGTAGTTTTTGTATTTAAGTATAATTTAGGCTTTTGTGTTTGCTTTGGGAACGTAGATTGTCATATGGCGGGGTTTACCTACTTTTTTCTATGTGGGTTATTTCTGGGGGTTCTTTTGTTGTTACAAAAGTCTACAACTGTAAAATAAATAAACAATAGATGTTTTCTTTCTTTCTTCTTTCTTTAAAACCTATCCGCTTTTTAGATAGTGTAGGGTAAGTAGTTATCTATATATTTATCGTGGAAATTTTAGGGAATCCCGATGTATATTATATCTACTTACAACAGCCAGTGTTTACGCATTCGTTATGAGTAATTACAGCCGTGGTATGGGATCGCGTAATCTAGTCTATCCTTGTGGATTTAGCATGCCCTAGGTCGGGATCCTAAGTCCTAAAAGAGTAATTAGAGGTGGTAGAAATTGCTTTTAGGACCAATTGAAGTCAAGATGTTTTGGCCAGATTGTCTGAGTTTTGTCAGATCGAAAGATTTTATTTAGGGGGAATAGCAACAACGAAGTATTACTAGAGGTTTGCGTGATCTAACGTAGTTGAGAGTAGGTGGACTTGCTATGGTAAAATCTAATTTGTTCTACCTGGCATTATTTGCTCTAGTTATCTAAGTGATATGTCGTATTCTAAGTTAGTTTAGCGTAATTGGTAGTAGTAACCGCACTGTTTGTGGAGCTAGGAATGGTATAGTAAGGTCTAGCTAATGCAATCGGTTTAGTACTTAGTATATGGCGCCCTATATACGCCCCTGGACTCTACCTTACCGAGGTCTTTTATTGAGGTAGACTTCAACCGATATCGATCAACTTAAAATGATAGTCATGCAGCAACGTATCATGCTTAGTTGGGCGAGGTGCCGCAAGTCGCCGAGATGCACGAATATAATCTTTACTTTTCAGGAGTGATTTATTTTTAGTTTTAATAGTGATTCCTAGGAAGTAAAAGAAAAATGAAATAGGTAACTAAAAGCCGCGTGTGAGGGGGTTTTATTGCAGTCTGTGTAGATAATGTATTTTGGAATCGGATAAGCTAGTTACGCGTAGGTTTGATCTGTAAGTAATCGATGTGACAGTACGGTGTTGGTTTCGTTGTCGGACAGACTTGTCCCTCGTGGCAGACGTCTAGTCAATATCCTAGGATGTTGAGGTAGGAGAGACAGAAGAAAGGGGGTTTAGACCGCGTGTGACTAATATGGAACAAGCTCACCGAGTTTTCCTTTTGCTGGAGTGGGTTACCCCGCGCTGGGCGTTGTTACTGCAGTTATCGGTGGCCTCTGATGCCAATGGCGCGGGTCACGTACACTGATTGTCCCACACTGATACGATACATGTAAAGATTACACACACGCGTTGCACGGCACTTGGTTGTTAGGCACTTTTCGCGGGCCAGAGAATTGACCTACGCTAGGGATCGTCAAGCTTTGCTCGCAGCGATTGTGCTAGCCGCTGGCAGATGTTGTGCCTATTGTTTAACGGATCAATTGGTTTTACGAGGCTCTACTGATATTTCCCGAAAGCGACCGCTCGGCACGGCGTCCAGGACGCAACTCCATAAAATACAGTTGCAATAGATACTGTAAAATTATATGTACCTACATACTTATATATAATTTATATTAAGTTACTAAGTGCATATAAGTAACTAAGTGTAGAAACTAGTTACTTATATGCACTTAGTAAAAACATATCCTATTTAAAAATAAGAATTAAGTTTGTTATTTGTTTTTTGCTTTTAATTTTATTAATTATGAATTGAAATTATATAACATATTAAATAAGTACCTACATTTATATTGTAATTTTAAATCATGAAATTATGTGTGTTTCATCCAAATGATCAATTGTCTACATCTATTTGTATCATATTTACTTAGTACCTGCACCTTTTATTAGCTACAGACTTATTTTATGTTTCCTTTGTTTGAGTAGATCCTATACCTAATTAAGTTTGATTGTAAACTAACTATAGAAATAAATAAAGAAAGCATTTTTTGCTGTCATAACTATATAGATAACATAAAAGTGAAATTGAAAATGTTTTTATTAACGAAATAGGTTTACATATTAAAGACATATCTATCGATTGCTTCACTAGGCTAGAAGCCTGTACCGAAGCAACCAGCTACCGGTTTACAAAAAATATTTATTTACGCCATAAACAAAAATTAAACTAATGTTATACATAAGCAAACCGAAAAAGCACTGCTACATTCCATTCGCCCCAAATTGATGATATTCGAATTGCTTCCTTTCTCAGACAGGTTGCTATTAGTGCTTATTTTCAGCATCAGTCTATGCAAAACGGAAGCTAAATATTTCAAAGACTAGATAAATGTAAAATCGAAAATAATATAAGTTATGATTAAAATTACTATGAACTTAAGTACTTTAAATGTATTCTAGTAAATACTTAATTGCAAGAGTGTAGGTTGTATATAACTTCTACTCCTATCAATTGTCGCGGATTGTCTGTAAATTACACTATGTACATGTACATAGTAAAAACGAAAAGGAATAAAATATACAGAGTTTTTAAAGCATTCTCGTTGAAATATCGCCAAAATAATGACAAAACTATTTTATCACTATCTAGGGATAACTAAAACTTTTTGTCAATTGTAACCTTTTCACGTTGTGGTAAAGAGTAAATAAATTTTGGCAAAATTTGACATAGAAGTAGTTTATGGCCCAAATTAAAATCAATACGTAACTATTACGGTTTCCACTCAATGTAATTTGGCGTTTATTGTTTACGCGTTTCTGGTGTAATGACCATCATCCCATCATCAGAACGCTGCCGTGCAGTCATTAAAACGCAGTATCAGCAAAAACGCGGTTTTGAGAAAACCGCGAAAAACTTTTTGATTTGTTTTTTTTCTTTGTTACAATGTTTTAAGACCTATGTTTTGATGACGATTAGACGCACCTGAATTAGAAGAAATGGTTTACATAAAAAAGTACGCACTTGAATTGTTATATGATAGATAAAAACTACTTTTAAAAAAATATTACAATAAATGAGCAGTTACGACGCGTCCAACTTAATGAAAATAATAATAATAATATAATAATAATAATAATAAAAAAAAATAAAAAAAAACATTTATTATTAATAATAATAATAAATGTTCGGATAAGCAGATTAAAATACAGTAACTTTAGTTAGTACTGCAAAATTATGCGTGGTATATACTATATTGCTGTTTAAAATGCAGTTAATGATTTATTTTACTGCATTTTAATATGTATTTTGAAAAAATATAGGTGTAGTACATACAAGTAAGTATGTAAATAATAATTATTGGCTAAATTACAAAAGCTACTGTAAAGTAAAAATGAGACAACATTTCTCAGTTTTTTATTTACCTTTAACTTTGTTTTAACTATCTATGAATCTTTTATCAATTGCATACATACACAAAAAGTTAATGAGATTCCGCGTCATCATTATCAAAGAAAAAGTTTTCCTCACCATCATCGGTTTCTGCATTAGATACTGGAATATTTCTCCAGAAAGTAATTGGTAATAATGTTTTGTTTCCGAACAAAAGGTATACCTTTGGGCTGGGACCTTACCTCTAGTTTGGGAGGTTTTTTTAGATTTTAAGCAGTTCAATTGGCTGTATTCTTAAGCATCAAAATTTGTTTTGTAATAAAGACAGTACCTTCCTCTGTTTACCATGACTTCAACTTTATTTTTAAGATATATTCTGTTTCCTGAAAGATCTTTGATTTTTTTGCTGGGATACATGTACTTGAAAACAAAGAAATTGGATACTTCCATCTGTTTGACATAAGTCTTACCTGAATTCGACTTCTCTATAGCCTGGCAAAAGTCTTGAAAGTCGTAAACTTTACTTTTCAGCAGCGATTGCTCGACCTTATGGTGAAATGAGTCCGCAGACATAAAAGTATGTCCGGGTTCGAAATACTTCAAAACTATATTTGTGGCTGCGATGTCGCAGCTGTTAATCATTCCTATCAAGAAAGCCATGAGGCACCAATTTTTGTTCTGGGCCGAACAATTGTCGAGCCATATTGTAATTATCACGGCATCTCTTCGGCTTAATAAAAATGCCCGAAAAGCACTCACCAGGTCCTCTTGCTTTCTTACAGAAATTGCTTCATGCCAAGCTACAGCGTTAACTGAATTAGTGCTTGTATACTTCTTAAGAGGCACAAAACTTTCATTATAAGCCACTAGTCTAGGGCAAAATATCGCACTCTTAAACGAATCCAAACGTGGTAGCATTACCTTCTGGAGATCTGCAGAAACATAAACATCTTCTTCTTTTATACCCTTTCGGGCATCTGAATCATATTGTTTCCGAACCTTCGTGTATTTTTCTTTGTGGTTTGCATAAATTTTGCATGTGGCACAATCAGGATCACGATCTTTTTTTTCATGATTAGGATTGTGAAGATGAAATACCTGACAAGTTTCACATTCTTCGTGGCCAAGTTTTGTAAATGAAATATTCAGTTATTTCTGTAGGTCTCAAAACAGCATTTGACGTCTGGGTGCGGTTTTATACATAAAATCATTATGCATCATCTTTATAGTTAAATCACTCGGTAGATATTTTTTGTGCGGGGCATGTGCTCTTCGATAATAATGCACACACGGGTTAAACGACGTTATATGTTTTGTTAATAAGTTTTTATCAGCGGCAGCTATCTTCAAATTTCGACCATCTCTTTTATCTTTTTGATCCGATATATCCTTTGCTATTGCTGACAAAACGTGCCGATCATTTTTCTTATCATATCCCAGGGTAGTCAGAAAAACATTTGCATACTTCAATTTTCTTGCCATCTTTATAAAAATGGTACGTGTGAGTAACTGTGCGTTTTCTTGTGGATTTTGTTGTTCATTCATCAGTATTAACCGGGCATTTTCAAAAACTCCTCTAGATTCCCATTTCATAGACCAGTAACCAGCATGGATGGATAGTCTTTCGCTCTCAATAAAATTTATATAAACATAAATTTTAACATGGCGGTCTCATATAATATTTGTCAAGATTCTTTTTTATTTTTTTTGCAGAAATTTGTGTCAAACTTGTTTTCTTTTTCTTTCTTTTTAAATTACTAGGACCCCAGTGTTTGATTGAGTATCGTATGATGGACTGCGCCTTACTAAGGTTAGTGGAAAGTAATCTTTGTCTTTTACCAAGTCATCCGAATCTTCAGAAGGCATTTCAGCTAACAGTGTCGCTAATGCTAGCTAGTACGCAGTAAACTACTACACGAAAACAAGGAAATATATGAATTTAATTCAAACTACCAATTATAATGCAGTAACTACAAGTTTAACTGCAATTTAGGCTGTTATATGATGTTGTCAGTGTTAGGTATTTATCGATAGAGCTGCAGTAAATTACCCAAATACTGCAATTTAATTAGTAACTTTGACAATAAAAAATTACCTAAGGTATATTTAATGCACAGTTTTATAAATTTTACTGCATTTTACTTTGTTTTGACCGCATGGGAAAGATATGTGATTCTATATAAAACACCATGTCATAGTACCTTACTGCATACTAGTCTGTATCATTTTTAAAATTAATAAAAATAAACATTGCAGTATTCATATTTTTAGTACATTGCTTATATACTGCATTTTAGATTTTATGTTCACTATATTTTTAAAGTATAATTTACCGATTTTTCATAGCAATTACGACAGCTACTGCATTTTACCCGGGAATGCAGAGGATCATGATAGACGTAAATGATATTACTGTATTTAAGATAGTTACACTACACAGTTTGCATAAAATATTTCTAGTGACTGCGTTGAGGTGTTTGTTTTTTTTGGTCTTGTAATTGCGATAATCAAAAACCGTTCATATCATTATATTCCTTATGAAATGCCTATTACGGTTCAAAATGTAACTCAAAAACGTCAAAAAGTCAGATACTGCGTTTTAAGGACTGCACGGCAGAACGTACGTTCTTAAAAAAAACATCTAAATATCCCGCAAATAAAATGTGTTATTGAAATGTATAATACTAATGTAATCGAACAAATGTCAAACTTATTTTGCTATGGAGAGTTAAAAAGCAAACCAAACGTAATATAAACATTTTCTTTTAAAAAAATATGGTGCTACATGAACACACATTTAAAATTTCAAAAAATGCATTTTGTCGTGAGACTCTGTAAAGGGGACATTGTCAATTTAAACAATTATTTATGTATATTTAAATGAATAGGTGTTATCGTATCTTAAATATTGTTTTTATTTTAAGGCTACGCGGTACCACCGTCGTATTTTTACACTATTTTTAATAGTATTTTTTGTGCGAATAAAATATAAATAGGGAATAAAACGACGGTAGCTCCGCCACGTATGATAGCTTCCTAAAACTTTTTACGTATTTAGTACTTAAGGGTATAATTTCTTTAAGAATTTCTACATCTTACCTACTTGTAAATTTAAGAAAACATGATTATTCTTGCCTATTTAATAAGTTTATGTCAAGTTGTTTCCAAGTTATTCACTAAACCTAAATAATTGTTTACCTAGCCTGGCTAAAATTTGTATACGTTAGCCTTTTGTTGGAGATAATTAATTACTTGTGTAAGTATAAGAAGATTTAATAAAGTATGTTATTCATTACACGTAAAATATTTATTTTGCCCCTTTATATAAATATCGTACCGATATTCCTAAACAATATATATGTTACGGTAAATGTGGATAATCGGGAATTATGCATTTCCCAACGCACACGGTAAATGTAGTGAATTATCCATATTTACCGGTAATTATATATAATTACCATACCCCTTTGGTAAATGTAGAAAATAATGAAATCAAACATCAGAATCAATATGTTCATTAGAATAAATACATGTACAAATAAAATAAATAAATCGCACGAGTAGAGGCTCAAGAGCTGTTTGGTTGGCAAAACATAAAATAAAATAAAATGAAGGTGAAGAAGAAAATGAAATGAAACATGAAATTTATTTTATTTTTTACTGAGTTTTTTTTACATGAAATAGGCTCACGCTTGACTGCAACTTGCCTGGTGTTAAACAACGTTGTAATCTACGATCCAGCGCACTTGCCTAGAAGAAACCAGTTTGCTTTCGCCTTCTTCTTCTTCTTCTTATGGTGCCTCTCCAACTAGTGAAGGCTGGCAGTCAGCTCTGCATACTTTATTTTGTTCATTCGCTAATCGTTATTCGCTTTCGCCTTGAAGACCGACAAATTAAAATTCAGTGCGGTGCCTCTGTGCCTGTTTTGTTTTTTGCCATGTTTGAATTCATTATTTACTACATTTACCAAAGGGGTATGGTTATTATGTATAATTACCGGTAAATGTGATTAATTCGAATGTTATTCTCACTTTTACCAAGAGCACTGGTAATTATGCATAATTCCCGGGAATTATGCATAATTCCCGCATTATCCACATTTACCGTAACATATATACTTATTTAGAACTAGCTTATGCCCGCGGCTTGGCACGCGTTATTAAATGCTGCGTCCCTGGCCTAAATTTTAAATCTGTGTCTGTCTGTGTGTATCTGTATCTGTTTCGAAGATATCTTCAAAAATTATTATTTAAAGGATACCTACCTATTATTCCATAATAAAAGACAAATGTATTTAAGGTTCTGAATTACATGGTAGGTAGGTGTTACCCGTAAAAAATAATGGATAAAAATAAGCATGTTATTTTAGCATGTATATTATACCTACATTGTATAATATATGTACCTACCTTCCTCCGTTGCGTAGTTTCAAAACATACATACATACAGTACCTACTGACACGCGGGAATCTACTTTGATATATACCTACCATGTAGGTGGTGTAATATATAGGTAATATATGTGATAGTGATGATTTAATTTCGTAATTTCTTGATTTTATTAACATTTTAAACGATTTCTATAAATGTGGTGCTATTGATAAAGTGAGTAAACTTATATAAATAAATTAAAAAAATGACTTACTTACTTTAATATGTACTTGTCTACCTATAGATTTTTGATTTTATTATTCATTTAAGTAATTATTATAAAAACGTTTTCTTAAGTGAAACCTTTAGTGAAAGGAAAATCTTCAATAATGAATTTGTGTAGTGTACTAGTACTAAGTACTTAATTCCTTATAAAAGGCAAAACAAAAAAAAATACATTTTTTCAATCCAGACTATCTGTGTTTTGTCAGTTGTTTTTCATCTGGTATAAAGGTAAGTAATTTAATAATACTTATAAAAAAACAGACTACATACTATTAACAAATATGTATTCAGGCGATATCAAATAAAAGCTCTAAAACTAAAGTAATACTATCTTGCGAGTAGAACAAGTAGCGCCATCTAGTTCATCTATGATGTAAACTGATGAAAGTTGTCGAGGCTGGAAAATATTGGAGACGCCACTTGTATTGTAGTTATTCCTTGTGGCATTTAGAAAATAACATTTGTATAAATATACGTAAATTTATATCCGAACGCATGAAACGCAGTAAATTGTCAACGTCAATTGGTTTTGACATTAGCTGCCTATTTCTGTTCTGCTCGATGCTTGCTCGTGATACAAAATGATAAACTCGCACTTTTCATTTACAAGCTGTAAATGGTTTTTTTTAGTGCGCCGTTGACTAAATTACTAGTAATTAATTATCTTTTAAGTAGTTTTCTTTGGATAATAAGTTACAAAAGTGATTATTTTAGTGTCTGTGAAGTTCTGTAACTTGGTGTGATTGTTTATAAGTTCTTGGTTCTAAAAAAAATTAAATAACTCTTTTATTAATAAGAATGAATAGATACATTGTCATAGTGGTGTAAACTGTGATTACTGTGGTCACTAGTGTATTCCACAACATCCAACATCCTACTGTGACAGTAAGACACTATCTAGGAGATTAAAAGTTTTTCATTACCTAATAGTTTGATAGGTTTGATCTGTTCTAATCATCCAAAAAAATATTTTAGCTTTAAACACTACTGTATATTGCCATATCAGAAGTTTATTTTAGTTATAACATTTGCAGTAAATTATAAAAGTCTTCAAGTAAAATATCATATTAGAAATTAAGTTTTTAGGTTAGATCTTCCAAAATATGTGAAAAATATAACTAATTAAGTATGTATTGTGCCCTAATTAAGTAGTTAAGATACAAAGATATCATAATACCTATGAACTTTCAGTTCTAGGTATGTTTACTATACAAGAAAACTTATGCTTTGGGTAGGTTTAGGTAGGTTCTAAACATTTATATACTTGTGTATGTGAAATACCTATATGTATACCTACATATGTGATTAACACCTATTTTCTTTCAGCAATGTGAATTAAATGTTTGCAGACATATTGAGTTTCATTTTCCTGTACCCTGTATACTACACTGTGTCTTACATCGATTTAAAATCTAATATAACTTTTGTATTATAGCATTGACATCATTAATAAGCCAGAATTTATTTTCAGGTATATTCATAAACACAAGAGGCAATTCCAAGTTATTTATTTATCAGAACCACACATTCAGATTCATGTACAAGAAAGCATATGGAAGTCAACTATGGTACTGCTGGTATTTCTTCAGTCGATGCTGTCCTGCGAAACTACGGATAAACAACGCTGGTAGAGTGACAGAGAGCATTGGAAGACATAACCATGACCCACCAACTTGCTGGATGACCCCGGATGGCAAGTCATATAGCCTCCCTCCCCTTCCACCTCCCGACAAGAACACTCCTGACCAAAACACTTCATAACACTATAAATAAAAAGTATTCCTGAAACATGAGTTTTACTGCCTCATAAATATTAGTTGTGACTACACCAAACTGCCTCTTTATATAATTTTCCATTGAGATTTTAACTATTATGTTATTACATCAGCTTCTGTTGAAGCCAAATAAATTAAGATTAAGTTAACACATTGTATACTAACTTGTATTATTTACTAAAGTGTATTTCTGTTGATAAAATATTTGAGAGTTTATGGAACATCAATGTGGTTCAAAATCATGCTATCATCTACTTATTGTGGTATAACATCATTATGTGAATGAAAAAGTTAAAAGAATCAAAATATCCTGTCATGTGCAATTCTTTAAATTGTTATCAAATTTCTAAAATGTTCTATGTAAAAATAATTACTATTGTTAATTTTAAATATTTGAATTATTCAACCTTTTTTATGTTGTAAATAAACTATCCAGTTTAATGCATTTCTAGTTTGTAATCAAATTCTGTGTGTAGTAATTGCCATTTTTATAAGTTCAGTGTTAGATTTGTAAGTCTATATGAAGTGGTAAGCATTTAACATCTACAATTGGTAATATTTACCTAAATACAACTGAACTAAAATGTCATAAGTATTCTAAATCAATAAATTGCTCTAACTTAGGAAATGTGATGCATTTTGTAAGTTATTATTACATTCTTGATGAGGGCAAGAAACACTATTTTGGTTGGTTTGGTACTAGTCATACCTAAGTGCTCTTGTAGATAATAAAAGAACAAATAATATTTTGTGTTTATAAACATTTAAACTAGGATGGATAGTGCCTCATTCAAAACTATGTCCCTTATCATTTTACAGCATGTTTATTGTACACAATTTTTTCTTAGTTCCCAGGGCTTCTGGTAAATTAATATAATGTACATTTATTCAACTGCATTTACCTAAAAATTGTAAAGAATTCAAATGGGCTAAAACTTTAAAAACCCTAATTCATTTGTTTTGGTTGATCAATTATTAAGTATCAGAAACTCTTTATATAGAACTAAGATTTCTGCCAGTTGTATTCAGAATCGAAAAGTTAGCTCTTCTGTTATTTTCTCAATGACTTATTTAGGTATGTAAATAATTTTATATTGTTTTACACTGATAAAAAATGTTATCAAATCATACATGAAGGCACCTAGTGCAAATCTTATCTGTGAAAACGATTTATTGTGCCTTATATGGACTATGATACACCAAATATGAAATACATAATAATGCCACTTAATTGAGTTATTTTTATTATATCTATATCTAGTTAGTATATATCTTACTTAATTGCTAACCTAAAGCTTTTATTTACTTCTCTCTTCGAGTCATATGCCACATTATCGATGATCGTGACTTCCCCACAGAATTGATTTGGGAAGTTTTCGTAGTGTTAGGTGCCCAGGTCCTTTCACGGAAGAAATGTGTTCTCAGATTTTGTGGGCCTCAAGCATGCCTGTGTGCATACTACCTACTTATGGTAATGTATAAACCTTACAATATGATTTTTACTCAAAATAAAAAAAATGTTAAGTCTAGTAGGTAGGTACATATGTACTTATATCAATTCTAATATTTTTTGTAGTTAATAGTTAAACCAGGCGCAGTATGCCTACACAAGAAGTTGAAGCATTTATGAAGATATGTACCTACACAGATGTATTTATGATATGGACTTTTTAACCGGCTTCAAAAAAGGAGGATATATTAAATTTAACGGAATGTTGTTTTTTATACACCCTGTAGGATGATAAATCGGCAGATTAAATATCAAGTATCCAAGTTGGTTTCCAAACTCTTGAATCAATTTGTCTGTGCTCGCTTACAATCGATCATTTATTAAATTCGAGACCAATCCTAATTGATTCTAAAGACATGTACAAAACTTGCCATGGAGAAACAAACCTTATGTCTTGGTAGTAAGATTACTTACATTAGTTTTCGTATTGCTGGGTTAAAACAATGACAAAAACTATGGAGTTAAATAAATAGTTTTTTTCCTTATTTTTTATTTATTTACTAACGTTTAGGTAAGTGACTATACCAAACAGTTATATATTAAGATTGCCTAAACAACCCCTGCGGCCGCTGCAGCAGCACCTGGGCCTGACCATCTGTACCTCAGGGTAATTGTGGGTAGGCTGAGTCTACCCACATTCAAATTTTATTGTATTGTCTATTAACATTTTAACTCTTGGATGCAAAACTAGTTTGTAGGCTCGAAACCAACCCCGTGTAGGTTCTACTGCTGATTTAGCTGGCAATCTGTAACCTTTTCTTACCAACTAAGGCGCCCAGTTTATTGATATTAGACCTAATAAATTCTGTAGATTAATTTAGCCCTTCAGGCACTGTGTTGAATATAATGTCATTTACCTACCCTCTATGAAGTATATATTTGTAAGAAATAACTGTTTAGACTACCTACTTCACTGTATTAATTCTTGTTGACCTGTAATATGAAAGCCCTTCCGGCTCCGTAAAAATCTCTGACAATAAATAACCTTGTTCTCTAACCTCAGTCTCTGTCTTCTCATTTCTCCTACCTAAAGCAGGGAAACTTAGGTTATAGTTTCAAAAAGGTTACACTACGCTGTTTATATTATACCTAGCTACCTAAATGACATATCGCATGTTAAGGCTGATTTATTATGTAACTAACTTTCGCCTCTATAAAATTAGTAAGATTGTCAATTATTTTTCTTTTTTCTAGCATTTACATGGACGCACACGACACAGTACCAGTTGCCCAACTCCCCACTCCCGCTGGATGAAGACGACGAGGTGCAGCGTGTCACTAATCCAGGCAGTGACATGGATAGCGACGACGACACAACAGTAGATAGGATTAAATTAACGGACACGCCAAGGGCACCACGCCGCGGGAACGACGATGTTCATGTCGAGGCGTTACTCGATGTTCTCCATTCCCAGGATGACTTAGCGCTCCGGGAAATAGCGGATGAGGACATGTGCACTTTTGAATGGTTTAGCGATCCCGAGGTCTTCACAGGGCGGCGTGAAGAGTTCACGGGTGAAGCTGGACCAACATTCAATGTGTCTGGCATGTCACCATTCGACATTTTCCAGCAGATATGGGATGACGACATTATAGGATTAATCGTTAGGGAGACCAATAGGTATGGGCAGGAGCACAAGGCGCCTTGGGTGAACATCAACGCCGAGGAGATCTGGGTGTTTTTCGCACTGTTAATGTTACAAACCATAGTAATCTGCCCTGTAGAGAAGGATTATTGGTACCCATACCTCCCAAAGCTGAAGGTTGGCAACTTTAATGGCATTATGCCTTATAAACGTTTTTCCGAAATCAAGCGTAGTCTCCACTTTGTCGACAACAACTCTTTGCCACCAAACGTTTCAAGGGATTCCATGAAACTGGCTAAAATAATGCCAATTATCGATCACTTGAACGCTAAGTTCGGCTCTTTATACCTCCCAGAGCAGAATATCGCGATTGATGAGTCGCTTCTAGGATGGAAGGGGCGACTCTCATTCGTGCAGATGATTAAAAACAAAGCTGCTCAAGTAGGAATAAAAAGCTACGAGCTTTGCGAATCTCGTACAGGGTATCTGTGGAAGATAATTATTTACGCAGGGAAGGGAAACAAGGAGACTGTACCTGAAAGTGGTAATAGTGGAGAACCGAAGGGAGCCACCTCAGAAATTGTCTATGACCTGGTAAGGCCATTGCTTAACAAGGGCCATACTTTAGTCATGGACAATTTTTATAACTCGCCACTATTGTCGCGGACATTAAAGGCAAAAAAAACTGACACCATGGGCACTCTTAGGTTAAACAGGCAGTTCGTACCTGCAAGTCTCCAGAGAAAAAGTAAGTCGAACACGCGCGTGGGTGAGGTTGCAGCCAGCTACACCAAAGACTTATCTATTTGTGTTTGGCACGACGCAAATATGGTATCTATGATATCAACATTCCACAAAGTAGAAGTAGGCGGAAAAGAAAAGTACGGAAAATATAAATTCAAACCTCAGGTAGTCCTAGACTACAACCTTTCGATGGGGGGTGCTGACAAAAAAGAACAAATGCTGCAGGCATTCCCCATCGAAAGGAAAAGGAACCAGATTTGGTACAAAAAATTGTTCCGCCGACTACTCAATGTGTCAATATATAACAGTTTCGTGCTGTATAAAACGAATCACCCAAGTACAACCCAACGTCAATTTAGAATGACATTGGCTGATCAAATTTTAGATGCGATGCGGCCACCACTCACCATCCCACTGCATGTCACCAATACAGGGGGTCACTTCCCGGTGAGGAACGAATCCCGCCATTCCCGGTGTAGGTGGTGTTCGATCAAACATAAAAAACAGAGCCGTACGGCGTTCAAATGTGAAGGGTGTAACATCAATCTTTGCATTGGGATTCCTCAGTCGTCGTGTTTCACTGAATACCATCTGTATCTGCAGGGAGAACAGTAGTCATTGAATCACGACGATGAATGTCGTACACCAAATATCATCAAAATCAGTTGAGCCGTTTTTTTGGGTTGATTCGTTAGTTGTGTTCCGTCAAATTTCATTCAAATCAGTTCAGCTGTTTTATTTTGGTTGATTGGCTAACTTTCCCACATCAAATTTCATTCAGATCGGTTCAGCCGCCATAGTTTTGCTGTTTTCTCATTGTGTCTCTACGCTAAATTACATCAAAATCGGTTAGAGCATATTTTTTGTCTTAATGTCCCAGGTCTGTCTAATCTCTCCACTCCCTGAAAACGATGCATCGCCACGATGTGCCAACGCCAAATTTCATCAAAATCAGTAAAGCCACGTTTGTTAATTTCATTACGTCTAAATTTCATCAAATTGGTTTAGGCTTTGTGTAATTCCTGAACCACGATGGGTAGGTACCATTATTCCTAAAAGTAAAATTTTATCTAAATCGATTAGGCCACCTGTCTTGTCTATTGTCTACTCGTCTAAATTTCATCAAAATCGGTTTTAGCTATGTATAATGTCGTCGTTTTGTATCTGAATAACAAATTTTATCAAAATTGATTCAGCTTATGTCGTGTCTTGTCGTGTCTGAATGCCAAATTACAACTAAATCGGTTCAGCCTTTTTTATATAAAATGTATTTGAAGTGTATTTTATTTCGTCAAAATTGTAAATTGTGTAATCGTAATGTAACATTGTACTTATGGTAGATAAAATGAGAATGAGATAACATTCAATATAAGTGTACAAAATGCTGTTGTATTTTTACCTACGTGAAATAAATATATTGAAAAAAAAAATATTCCGGCTAATTCCGGCTGGCACTTAAAATCATATTTTTATTTGCATAAAATGTGTATTTAAATCATTTAACCAGAGATGTATAAGATACCCCATACAAAGTATCTGAAATACAAGATGCAAGATACTTAAAAAAAAAGTATTTTAGATCCAAATACAAATACTTTTCTAAAAAGGTATCTGAAATACAAGATACCTATCTTTCAAATACTTTTTAAAGATAGAATACTTTTGTAGGAAAACAACATTTATTTTAACTGCCAAGTTTATTTATTCAAAGAATAATGTAGGAAGCTTTTACAAATCTTCGAAAATGTTATAAATGTAATTTGTTTAAGTATACATTTTTTTATACATATATTATATTGTTTTATTTCAACATGACACCAAACTCAACTTAGCTCTCTGAACATCAATAAATTGCTAAAATGTACAATGCAATATAGATTAATTCACATATTAAAGAAAGGAATGCTATAATTATTACCATGGTGAAACATTTAACAAGTTTTTAGCACAATAAAGTAAATATTGTTTTGGTTCATTATTTGAGACAATATTATGAATCTGAATTAAAATGTATTAGGTACATAATGCCCTAGGTACATTTCCCTTTTGGAAAATTTAAACAGTAACATACATATTCAACTAAATGTAAATGTCCAAAATATATTTTTTAATCTCTATATTTTAGTTGAGATTTTAACAAAAGTAATTCTTTAAACATTGAGTCACTCATCTTCCTTCTATGAGGCCTCATGATCATGCCCCCAAAGGAAAAGAGTCGCTCCACAGGGGCAGAGCTGGGCAAACAGGTGTTACATTTTAGGAATATCTTTTTTATCGTAGGATAAGCATTTAAGCTCTTAAAATTTGCATCTTTATTGTTCAGGTACTGGAGTGTCTCTAAATCACTGGTGCTGCTTGTGTTTTCGCCACAAGCAATAGAGGAATTAGAGTCCTCTAGGAACATATAATAAGATTCATCTTCAGACTTTTTTAATATCACCTTCAACATTGTTTAAAACCTCTAATTTTTGTTTTTCACACTACTAACAATATGTACTCTGTGTTATTACACGCTACTTGGTTAGAAGTGATTTTATCGTACTGGCAACTCATCTTTGGCAGCTAGTTTTGAGGTCAAATGTCTTCTAGGTAAACGTGTTACACCCTAGGCTGCAGCAATGCTTAACATCAGGCAGGCTGTAGTCAAACGTAAACCTATCACAAGTAAAAAAAAAAAAAAAAACTCATTTTTCAAAATAGTTCAAAATGGATATTTTCCCAATTATCTGTTAGTTTACGTATGTTTTACTAATATGGACCATAATTATAATTTATACCATAAGGTATAATATGATTAGGTATTTAAAAAAATATTTAAGACTTTTTGTTACTGTTGATCTGTTGATAACTGTTGTTGTGATTTTTATTTTTGACTTCAGCAACCGGTGCCATTATCAGGCGGGGACATTTTGAGAAAGATAGTGTTGCCATCTGTCATTTGGCTTTCGGCAATATTGACAAAATGTTTAGACCACGTTTGGTTGGTGGTTTGTAGTTGCGTTCGGAAAGAAAAAATGAAAATTATTTTAGCAAAAGTATCTTGGGGAAAAAAGTATCTTCAAAATACTAAGATACCAGGAAAATGTATCTAGATATAAGATACAAGATAAGATATACAAAAAGTATTTCAAATACAAGATAAAAATACGTATTTTGTATCTTGTATCTGTATTTCAGATACTTTTATCTAAGATACTTCACATCTCTGCATTTAACCTATGTGGGATACATTTTGAATTCAAAATTGTAAACATTCTGTACACATTTTTAACCGGCCGATACTTGCCATTACGCCCGCCCGCGACGTGGGTTTCGACCCTCATGCGTGCTTATTTTTACGTTCTGATTTCTTGGAATTGTAATAACTTATTGTATATAGACCGCAAAACATAATGTAAGGTATCATAAGATAGCTAATTGTAAATAGAATTGTTGTAATTTTATTTTAAAAATGTCTGATGCTGTCGGCTGAACAAAACATCTTGTAAATGTAACCTCTAATTGTTAAGAATTTGGTAGGATGGTGAACTTTTTCGAATATTTTTCTGTAACTTCTTAGTATAAATACATTATAATTTTTTCAATGGTTCGTTATAAATGTAGGTATGTAAAAATACCAATATTTTTGTAATCCAAGCAATAACATAGCTAAAAAAAGAATACGTCGGCGCGTCAAATTGCGATAAAAAATGTTTTGTTTCGTGCTTATAAATAAATATATTTGTATCTACTATACCACACGTATTTTATTTTTGTTAGATGCTAAATATATTTGGAAACATATTCTCTCTCTTTGAATCGTATTTCCTCATGACTGGGGGTCGTGACTCCCCCGCAGAATTAATTCGTTAGGGGAGTTTTCTTGGGCAGATACATCGTGGTGGGCGCCCAGGTCCTTCCACGGAAGACGCATGTCTTCGGATATTGTGGTCCTCAAACATGTCGGTTTCATCACGATGTTTTCCTTCACCGCTAAGCGAGTGCAAATTTACACATAACTTGAAAAATACAAGTCATTGGTGTAGGGCGGATTCGAACCAGGGTACGTCTGGATGAAAAGCAGACACTGGAACCGCTGAGCCTTACTCGCTTAACAACAACATTAGGAACTTAAAAAACATAGGTCATATCTCAAATATTGTAATTATTGAATATTTCCTACCTATAGGTCTGATTTTGGTTGTTTTGGTCGGTATGAACCGGATTAGGAACTAAAAGGGACAATGAAATTTAATAAATTTTATATCAAAAGAAGCGTTAATTCAATAGCATTTAAAATAATTATATAGATGGTGCACAAGTGGCCTGGTTGAGCCACAATTGCCGTTTTTGTGAACGGCGCGCGCGGGCCCTGTTTGTTCTGGGGCATCGAATCGAAAAAACTCGCATGAATCGAGTGTAGCAAGCGGCTTGTTTTTAGTGGTACGTTTTGTAGCTACAGTGCAGCAAGCGGCTAGCATAAAGCCTAACCATTGTCTCTTGCTACGCCCCAATATCTCGGGGACATGCATTTTATTTTGAAAATTGTATGTGTGCAAGTATGAATAAATAAATAAATAACTTTCGCCCACGTTCTTACGTAAGAGGATATCGTACAAACATTAGATGCTGTAAGATTTCTTTTACTTACCTACCCATTACATTATGTATCTAGTATCTACTAAAGGTTGGCAAAATATCTTGTAAATAATAGGGCGACATTTACGTAAGTAGGTACTTAGTACTTAACAACCCGTCCTATTTTTATTTTAAAATGTTGGTGTTGATAACTGAATAACTTTAATACCTTGTATAAAATGTTTGTTAGAGAATAATGTGACAACATACCCCATGTCACTGGTGACAATATATCTAGTTCATTATTTAAAAAAAAAATATTCATTTTTGCCATACTTTAATTACTTTCATTGTTTAGATGTGCATTTCCTTGTATTTTTTTATGTACCTAGCTAAGGAATAAAATTTTTCACACCATTCTTAAATATTTTGACTGCATATTTAATATTTGTATGGTAGTATAATATAAACACACCATGCCAAGACCTTGAAGGTCCAAAGTGTTAGACATTAAATTTTATCTACTTACTGATAATGATCCCAGACGGCAAAGATAAAAATAAAAATAACTCTAGCACTTTGAACATGCCTTTTATCATCAAAGTGTCTTCCAGTTAACTTTTGGCATTCCGTATCTAGGAAATGATAACTACGTATTTTACATCCGAGACGTGTCATCTGAGTCACGGAAGCGCCCAATCGTATTTTTGTACAAAGAATGGGTTTGCACTTGACCGTTATTCGCCTGATTTATAATTTCGTATTTATTGTCAACCGACCAAATTAGTCGACCAAGGGGTCTTCAAATTTAGAGTAAATAGGTTTCTTCTAGGCAAGCGTGCTACATCTTAGACTAGGTATAGTTATCAGGCAGGCTATAGTCAAACGTAAGTCTATTTAATGTAAAAAAAATGCTTTCTTTCATAATGACTTTTGAAAAATGCATAATTTATGACATGCATTAACAGATATTATTATTTGTTGGCCCTATCTTTATGATGCCATCGTATGACTTTAATTTGGTCAATAAATACAAAGTTTTGTATCGGTGTAAACATCGTAATCTATCTTAATTCTCACGGAAAGAATGCAAGTTACCTATATCACTAAATTATTATCTCCTAGGGATAGGTATACCATTTCCTTTGAACTATAGTCTACCCGTCTTATTACAAAACGCGGTTTAAATATTAGTCCAGGACTTTGAAAATAAAAAGTGGGTTCTTGTTGTTCAGACATCACATACAAGCAATCAAACTTTCAACTTCAAATTGGAACTTTGATTTAACATTGGTACATTTTGATAGTTGAATAATTATGACAGCAGACAGACAATTTTAGAACAACTAAAACGGACTTGATCTAGACTAATATTTAAACCACGTTTTGTAATAAGACCCAACAGTCTAATGGTTGAGAAAATCTTACTAGAGTATCTTTGCATTAAAAAGGCAGGAAAACGAGCACCATGCGACTCTTAATTTAGTGGTAGCCTCTATTAAATAATATTTATTAATAAAACAAATTTATTTTCATATTGCATGTGAAGAAAGTTTATTGTAATAAAACATACAGTAAGATACACTCTGACTAAAGTCCGCTTTGCGCAGAAGGAAAATATTTACAGCGAGTGTCATTTTGAAGTAAAATTAGCGACTTCACATAAATAAGGAAAATAATTTAATGATGTGCAAAGTCTATACCTACATTGAATGTTGTCCTTTTACATAATTCATTTTACGTCTGTGAACTAAATAACTGGCTCACTACTTACATATGTAATACTTAGGTATATACATAGTTAGGTTGATACATAATATATCAATCTAAATTTTCACTGTATTATAGTATTATTAGAGCTAATTTTTCGATGTAATTTTTGACGTAAGTGCTAGCCGGTTATTACAACTAAATTAATCTAAATTTTGTTTTACTTTAACATTTATCAAAGTCGAGGGGCCAACCTGGACGTGGTCTACTGATCGATGCAGAGTGCAGATACAAAGCGAGGCCTATATCCAGTAGTGGTATTCAAAAGGCTGTGGATGATGATGATAAATAGACATATTCAATTAGCTATTTAAGTAACAACTGGTGGTCGGCTATTAATAAATGAAACTCAAGATAATTTGTAGCAAATGACGTTTATTACAAAATAATACCTACAGAAGTACTTTATATGTAGGGCAAATAATTTGTGACTTAGTATTCCCAAGTTTAGTTTCTAACTTTAGCATTTAATCGGTGTATGAATTGATATGAACTTTCAACATAAAATGTTTGTCTTATATTATTTATTCAGATTTTTAAGACTAAACGATGTTGACTGGGCTGCCATGGATTACTCGGCCTTACGACGAGCTACAACAAAAACAAGAGCATAGCTATATTCCAGATAAGTACAAGATACGTATACATAGATACAGAAAAAAATATAACCGGCCTGATGATAGTAAGTACTGACGGCAAATACCTAAGCCAACAAACATAATAAGATAAGAACAAACAACATTTGAACTTTTAAACTTACCTTGGAGTCTTAAAATTAGTCAGGCATTGGAAGCATATAACAAGCCCATGGTCCGGACAGATCCACTTCTCACAACAACAGCACCATTTCCTGGTGCTCCGGTCTCTGGATCGGCCGCAGAAGGTGCATCTTCCCGAGCGGCATTCCCTCTTGCTGCCAGTCATGGCAAGCCAACCCTTGATGTTCAGTTGGAGAGGTAAATCTGGAAAGAAACAAATTTTAAGATGACGAATGCATAAAGACAATCTAGTAAAGCCGGCTTTATGCAAGGATCGGTGTCATGTCACAACATGCAAAAGATAAGAATAAGTTTACCAAAAACTGTTAAAATGAAAGAAGGCGCCACTTGTAGTACTAGTTCAGCTCATTCTATTATACAAAATGCAATACAAATACAGAATATATTTTTATTGGCGTAATAAAAATGTTTAACAATAAATTTCGTGCAAACATTGTCCTTATTGTCCTTTTACTGACGCACTTAAAATTACGGGGGAAAATAGGTAGGTACATCTTAAAAGTATTTTTAGTGTTAAGAAACTACATAGATCCATTTTTAGCTATTTTGACCAACCTATATCAGATACCTAATCCTTATTTTGGTATGTAAGTAAAAGCGTTTAAATGAAAGGCATTTGTTTACCAAATAAATATATAATAAATAAATAAATATTTCGGGACATTGCACACAGCGCCATCTAGCCCCACACTAAGCAAACGCTTGTGTCGTGGGTACTAGATAACGGATATAATACTTATATACTTTTCTTTTGTAAATACATACTTATTATACATACAAACAACCAGACTCAACACAAGAAATTATACATTTTTAAAATGCATAAATACTTGTGTCAGGCGGGAATCGAACCCGCAACCCCTAGATTAGAAGGCAGTGCCACTACCAACTAAGCTAACAGGCCAGTCGCAAGACAGCGTTTATCAATTTAACCACAACACGAGGCAAGTAGGTAGATACCTAAAATATACCTACGTGAGTACTACAAAAGTGCTAAATATTTGACATTGAACATTAATGATAAAACTCGCACTTTGCTCCAGTTTGTGTGTGTGCCACACTTGTGTGTTTACGCTATTTCCTAGTCGCGGTATCTCTGTTACGATGTGCCTACCTACGTCATTGATAACAACCTCGCGAGCGCCGCGGTCTAAAGTCCGGCGCGGCGTGGTGTCAAATATTAACTGCAGCGGGCTTACAATAATATATAAAGGGAACAGAACCACGAGGGTTGTTTTTATTTATTTATTTTTACTTTCCTATATACAATTATTTAAAAAAAAACACTGAACAGTCAGGCATTTGACAGCAACACTGCGGCCTATTATGTAGCATACCTACATTGAAATGAAACTGGCTCTCAAAGAGGTTGCCGGATCACCCTTTTGTGGGGAAAATAAACCTACCTTAAAAGTTTTTGATTTGATAATTGCGCTTTCTCAGTTCTTTGCTTCGATTAGTAGTAAAACTGATAATTCGTGGAATCGCTTGTCACTTAGCGCTTTGTTCCTACAACGCAGGATTTCTCGGAGTTAGGTCCGGCCGCCAGGTATATCTCGGCTGAGAAGTAAATAGATGTATTCTATAACTAAGTACCTACCTACACTAGTACCGACTTCCTAAATCTATAAAATAAGGATACAATTTTTAATTAGGAAAATAAGTAGGTATCCTACAGACTACCTACTCGGCATACGAGTATTGGTGTGGGTCAAGTCTATTAGAATTTCCACCAATTCAAAATGCGAGAAAGATTTGATTAAATTGAAAATTAGCAAAATAAAATAGCGATCGTCGTCAAAGTATCTTTTCGTAGATTCATAATCGTGAGATTACTCATAAATTTAATCACTAGTAGCGCCATCTATCCAAGCCTAGGCGCAAATTTTGTTTACCCGCCATCTGTCTGTGGAGTGTATCCGAACCATTTCTTTAGGAACGAAATGGTTTGCAAAGACAGCTATTTTTAAAATGTGAAACCCTTGTAGAAATAGGTAGTGCTTAAATTCTTATTTTTTAACACTACATCCATAGTTAAAAATAAAATTTAGACTGAAGCAATACTTTATACTTAGATTACTCAATTAATCATCGCCTGGAAAGAACAAAAAGGTAAATTAAACAAATATTAGCATAAAGCTAATATTTCCTACACTTCGTTGGGGTATACAGTCGGGGCTTTAAGTCTGTGAATTAGGTAAAATGTATTTAATATACGCATTATATTATACTTCCTTTATTACTTACTACTTTAAATAATTTATTGCTTAATATGTCCGCTTGTCTACACACAAAGAGCATAAGCGGATATTACGAGAGAAAAAAATAGTATAGCAATAACTATCTTCGTAAACGTAAGGCACGCGCTACCAAAGGAGAGATTTATGTCATTCCAATTTGACAGTTTTATTTTGTTGCGTCATTCATTTTGTTCGTTCGTTCCTCCGTTCATAATAAAATAAAATTGTTTTCCCACGTATTTTGGTGCCTTCAGAAACAATGCCGCTGTTTGAATTAATGATCGCAATTTACAGGGACTCGTGTCGGAAAATCATGTTCCGCCATTGGCCGGGTCCCCAACCGGATAGAAAGTGTCATGTCGGCTGGAATTCTTGATTATTTCGCGATTGACAAGAGATATTAAAAAGTTTCAGAGTTGTTTGCAAAGTATTTGTTTACAAGTGTTTGAAGTTCCAAAACATTGCAGGTTTCGATGTGGTTCAGTGTGTGCCTACTCGGAAGGGTCATCAGATCTTGTATAAAGGTTTCACATATGTTTTCAAGAGTAAATTGCAATGTGGCGCGGAACAGTGGATCTGCTCGTCGAGGCAGCGAACAGGTTGTATATCGGTGATAAACATGCAGACATACGGAGTAGAAGTCGTCAGAGACTTCCATAATCACAAAAAGCCAATGTTTAATGAATAGATATAACTCATCTGCCACAGATGCATGGGTTATGTGTACATTCATGTAAGTTATAATTTAAATTATTTAATTAGTACCTACCCAGTATTGTTCCATGTATAATATGTAAAAATTTAATTAACAGTGAAGAATGTTTTTTTTTTAACATGAAATAGGCTTACGCTTGACTACAACTTGCCTGATGTTAAGCAACGTTATAGTCTACGATGTAGCGATGTGTAATAATAAATATATTTGAGACTGATTTGTTTATTTCATATAGTTACATTCAATGTTCTCTGATAATTCATAAGTTGATAACTATATTATTAAACCAATATTGACCAAATTACAATGTTTTTCAATTCTCCTTGTGTAAGTAGGTTAGGCCATTCTCATATGATCTTACTGTAGGTAGGGGTTTTAATGTTAAATAAAATATACAATATCCAAGCAGTTTTATTTTACCTTTTTATTATTCAACTACAAAGTTACAATAGATGTAAGTATAAGAATAAGAATAAAATCAATTTATTATGACACTAACTAAAGTAAGTACTTTGTGTAGTGTTATTTTCTAAACATTGACATGAAAAATATAGTAGTTAAAAGTTTATTTATAGCATAGGATAATCCTTATAAGCTATACACTCACAAATTATAACTCTTCTGCAGGAAGTGAAACAACAGTTCCAGAGTGGGTTTCTATATACTTCACCGAAATACCAGACCAAGAGAACATGAAGTGCAACTTGTGTGAAATTGTAATAGATGTGACTGCTAAGTCATCTAAACTCATTCATCACATGAAGGAACAACATAAAGACATCTATGACCTCCACAAAGAAAATCCAGAGGCAACTGTAGGTTTCCGAGTGGAATTTCTGCAGGTGAATGACGGCAAAGAAGGAGTAATCTCCACAGATAATGTGACACTTGAAGAGTGTGAAACTACTACGGAAGGAGCCGGGACAGAGATCACTACAGAGGTTGAACCTGACAGTGATGTCATAAACATGCAGTATGTCATGATGGGACCTAAAAAGAAACCTAAAGATCCAGGTGAGTTAATACAATGAACATTATCATCATCTACAATTTTTATGGCACTGAATAGGCTTACATTTGACTAAAGCTCACGTAATGTCAAGCATCACTGTAGTCAAGGTGTAGCATGCTTCCTTAGAAGAAACTTGTTTACTTTGATAACTACTGTGTATATAATTACATGAAAGAAATATGTACATATACTTAGTATAAGTAAGTAATTGATGATTTAAAATTTTTATTTTAATTTGATCATATTTATTTTGGAACACAAGTTTTATATAGGCCTGTTAGGTACCTAAAACTTACTAATTACAATAAATCTTTATTTTTTTAGTGATGTGACTCTAAAGAAGTTAAAAATTTCAATAAAATTAGGAACTAAAGGAAATTTTTTAAATGAGTTAGTAAAAAAAACTAAACAAACACCTTTTGAATTGATTTACTGTTATGTATATTTTAAAATAGGCCTCCTAGGTAAGAGGGCGGAGGCCTATACCTTGCAGTGGGTCCCATTAGGCTGATGAGGACAATGATTTTAAAAATTCAAATTCTTCCATTTCTTCTATCTCCAAGGAAGCATAGTATTCATAGTATACTATTGAAATCTTCTCTTCTTATTAGAAGACACATAATAATATCCTATTCATATCACATGGTTCAGATTTGACCCGATTCTTGGTGTGAAAACATTTAAAAATATCATACCATTCTGATAAGATCCAAAGCAAAATATAGAAATGTGGCATCAATAGCAGTAAGAGCTATATGTACATATACTGGGATACCTAATACAATAATTAATTCCAGATCAACGCAAAAGAAGCTGGATATGGAAGTACTTTGAGCGTCTGAGCAACATTGTGTACCGCTGCACCCTCTGTAATGTGGTCCTGTCCACTAAAGGCAGTAACACTAACAACCTGAACCGGCACATGAGAACCAAACACCCGGACACTTTCAAGGCAGAGAGGTTCGGAGAAGCAATGAAGAATGAGTCAATTGCACTGGAGGTCAGCGGAGAAGATACTCCTTATGTTGTCAAGGAGGAAGTTTTTATGAGTGGTATGTATTGTTTGTTTTATAAACTCTGTGTTTGAAGCGTGTACTTTATATTGTAATGCCATGGATCAATCGAATCCCTACCTCCCTACCTCTCGTTCAGTGGTGATAAAAATATCGTGAGGAAACCGCCATGTTTGAGGACCGTAAAATCCGAGAACAAGACATGTGTCTCACCACGTTTAACTTACCCAAGAATACTTCACTAACAAATAAATTCTGCGGGTGAAGCCACGATCCTCAGAAATTAGGAAAAATAAGTCAAGGAAGGCATATTTGTAATGTATACTTTAAACTTTACTCTGTTTTCATATCATTAATAATCAACAAATTAAAAGCTTTATAGTGGCCTGTGTGCTTGGACAAAGTGTTATGTAAATTATTAAGTATTACCACTAGGATACATTAACACTGGTGCTTGTATATATATATTGTAAAAAATTTATGCCTGAATAAAGATAATTGAATATTAAAAAAAAATAATTGATGTATACTTCGTTATAAATTCCAGAGTCGACGATGCAGAAGGCGCGCCGCAGCTGGATCTGGTCGTACTTCGACTTCGTGTCGCAGACGCAGGCGCAGTGCAAGCTGTGCCACCGCCTCATCAACCACGGCGGGAACGCCACCGGGAACATGAACCGACATCTCAAGGCTATCCACCACAAGACCGTCTCAGACTTCAGTGAGTATCATCATACTGTTTTGATACAATATTCTTAGATATCATTCTTTAAAAAGCGAGTGTGGCTTAGCGGTTCCAGTGTCTGCTTTTCATCCAGACGCACCCTGGTTCGAATCCGGCCCTACCAATGACTTGTATTTGTCAAGTTATGTGTGGATTTGCACATGCTTCGCGGTGAAGGAAAACATCGTGAGGAACATATATTTGAGGAGCAAAATATCCGAGGACATGTGTCTTTGTGGAAAGACCTGGGCGCCCACCACGATGTATCTGCACAAGAAAACTCCCCTAACGAATTAATTCTGTGGGGCATTCACGACCCTCAGTCATGAGGAATACGACACTGGCCTTTTTTGGGTGTAAAAAGGCTGAGATTTAGCTCATCAAAAACTCTGTAAAGTGTCCAACGGCACAGTGCAACTCTTTCAGCTTTTTGACACTATGATGTATAATTTGTGTAGCGTGACTTTATCTTCAATGATCGGCTCTAAAATATTGTTTAGTTAGATGTTCTCTCTCTGCAATAATGAGACGGCATTTTAGGCAATGAAGCAAAAAACTATTTTCGAAAATCCATGTCAACTTTCTTGATATCGTGCTCATAATCAACGTCGTTGTTAGATGTTTTTGCGATCCACCCAGTATCTTACAGTGGACTGTTTCAAACCTCAAGTTTTTAAAAATGTTTGCATACAAACCTGAATTCGTCCAATACATGTGACTAGAAAGTATCGTTTGCTATCAGACCTTCTAGAATCTTTTTTATTTTTAACTTGTTTTTTCTCGAAAATCATGACATTAGATACAACATACTGCTTCCTTTGCTCCCATGTCATATCTTTCCAGAACTTGGAAAATATATTCTGCCTTTCCTCGTCAGTAAAGTTTATACAACCACGGACCTTAGACTTTGTACAGAATGTAGAGGTGCACCTCGGACCCAATTCTCGTGCTGGACGAGGTATATCATGAAATACTTTGTATTTCCCATTCCCTGAAACTTTCATATCTCTACGATATCCTATATATTCTTCTCATTTCATACGTTTAATTTTTGTTTGTGATTTGTCCCATTTCTTAGAATCTCCAAAACCCTTCTTTTTTCTTCTTTTTCGATTCGAGTTGAAATCTCCATATTCTTCATCCGATGATTGGTTCTCTAACAAAAAAGAAGGATTTGTATTAGTCATTGAGACAGGCGGCTCTTCTATTGCGCATGGAACTGTCTCCTGTGGCAGTGTCAGCTCAGTCATGAGGAAATACGACTCAAGAGAGAATGATCTTTATCCCTTACTTTTTCATCTCTGGCCATATTTTTCTTTAAGTATGTGAGCGTTATATACATCGTCAGTTATATAACCTACTTTATGTGAACAGCAAGTATTATTTTATATTGTATATTATTTTATACATATTGTATATTATATTGTTTGATTCTGAAAATACGTAACAAAAAAAAGAAAAAAGAAAAAAATGTTCAGCTTACGTGCCTTTTTCGAAATAAATGTCTATATATAAAATAATATACTTATTTTTCCGTATAAATTTTTCTTTATTTATAATTATATATTATCTATACATATCACATATTATATACATACACTTCGATATATTTTATATACACAAACTCTTAATATATGTACCTAATCAACTATATTAATACCAGCTCTCATACTTGAGTAACAATGTTAATAATTGGAGATATTTAACAGTTATTTACATGATAAAACGTGCAATATATATATGTATACTCATAAATTTACCCAAATACTGAAGTATGCAGGTTATAAACAGCTTTCTGGCAACATTAACTTGATATCTGTAATCTGTGTTTGCTCACTTTATTATGTAAATACCGAAAAAAAATGTAAAAAAATAATGTGTTGTTTTTATGTTTTCACTAAAATTACTAATGTAAAGTTACTATAAGCCATATCAGTGTCCTCCTTTCCAAACACTATTTTATTAGTTTGTGTTGTTGAAGTATCAGTTGTAAATTAAGGCATCAGGCCATATCAAATCTTGTTTTGTTAAAACTTATCTGTGAACAAAATTAACAAATGTGTTTAAAACTATGCTGTTTACTGGATTACTACCAAAACACTACAGGTATGTACTTAGTTTTGAGCCCACAATGATGCTTTAGTTTAGAAAGTTTGTGTTTGGGAAGATTGTTGTTGTGTTGTTGGCTCAAACAAAGTAAAACACTAACTTCATAACTTTTCTCCTCATTATTGTAACTAGCTTGATTCTTTGTTTATAACAAATAACTGGACATCATCTCACAGGTGCTGACCTAGTTTGATGTCCAGGGTCCACCAACTAGTGTATAGTCCTAAGCCCTATTTCATAGTTAGTACAATTTTCAAGTGTTCTCATTTGCTATACCTGTTTCTTTTTATTAAGGTCAATAAACGTTATTATTATTATATTGCAACGATTTCTATTTCCAGCTCCCGAGGAGTTGTCCTGGGTGTGGAAGGTGTTTCTCCGCGAGAGCACCCAGTTTACCTGCAAGATCTGCCAGCACAGGATCAACAAGAAGAACAACAGCCAGGACATGGTCGCCATCACCTCGCACCTGAGGAAGGAGCACGGGGTGGTCTCCGGGGACCAGATCATCACCGGCACAGAATGTGAAATAGAAGACAATTAGAGATACAGTGATAACAAAAAGTGTAGACATTGAAGTCATTTCTTAATCCTCTTCAAGACGTTGAATTACGCATCTTGTCATACGCCTGATGGTAAGCAATCATTACAGTCTAAAATGGATTGTGCTTACCCAGTAAGAACAATTCACTCTCGCTTTGAAGATCGCAAGATTATAATTTACTAGCGGCGCCCCGCGTATTACCACCGTTAATACGGGGTTGAAAGTAGCATTTATGTTAATCTAAACACTACTTGCTTACAATCAGGCGAATCACGGTCAAGAGCAAACCCATTCCTTGTTAAAAAAAAATACCTCCATTCCAAATTTCATTTAGGTAAACCGGTTAAGCCTTAAACTGTAGTCTTAAAATTTTAGTGTGATGTAATTACTTTTATTTCGTGACTAATAAATTGAACTAGTATACTAAGTACACGTGGCGCCGCCATTTTCTACACTTTTTGTATAAGTTCGAAACAGTGTGAAAATTAGTAAAGAGCAGATTATTGAGCTATTGAGTTTAGGTACCAGTTCTTAACCTGAGTTTTGAAAGCCTCGAGAGTCTGAGCTTGCTTGATACACAAAGGCAAGGTTTTAGGCGATGTACATAAATGTATTTGAGTAGAATTATTACTTTATTTACAATAATAAAATATAAAAACAAGTGAAGGAAAACTAAACATACTACTTCTAACTACTACAAAAAGGGGCACTTAGAAAATCTTTAGAAAAGCCTAAAGATAATCTAAGTGCTCCAGCTCACTACCAGAGGGCAGCGTGCCCAGCATGCTGGCCGCATTACCACGCTGGATGGCAATGCTGATACGTTGAGCCAGAAAAAGGCCAGCATTTTGGTCATGCGTCGCGTCAACCAAGCGCTCCGAGAGGTTTTGGAAAATAGTATGGGCTCCCGGACCCCACGGCCCCAAAGTCTCGACTCCAAAAGGCTCAAAGATGTAACCTCGGCCGAGGTTAGCATATTTGCGTCTCTTGTGATGCTCGAATTATTGATTCCTACTTTGGCTGTCCTTTGAATTCGTGCTACGATACAGTTTCTCCTATAACAACAGGCTGAATCAGAAAGGAGTAGCGTCCTGGACGCCGTGCCGAGCGGTCGCTTTCGGGAAATATCAGTAGAGCCTCGTAAATACAATTGATCCGTTAAACAATGGGCGCAACATCTGCCAGCGGCTGGCACAATCGCTGCGAACAAAGCTTGACGGTCCCTAGCGTAGGTAAATTCTCTGGCCCGCGAAAAGTGCCTAACAACCAGGTGCCGTGCAACGCGTGTGTGTAATCTTTACATGTATCGTATCAGTGTGGGACAACCAGTGTAAGTGACGCGCCATTGGCATCAGAGGCCACCGATAACAGCGGTGACAGCGCCCGGCGCGGGGTAGCCCACTCCAGCAAAAGGAAAACTCGGTGAGCTTGTTCCATATTAGTCGCACGCGGTCTAAACCCCTTTTCTCCTGTCTCTCCTACCTCAACATCCTAGGATGTTGACTGGACGTCTGCCACGAGGGACAGGTCTGTACTCAAGCAGCCCACATCAGCAACCAACACCGTATATAGGGCGCCATATACTAAGTACTAAACCGATTGCATTAGCTAGACCTTACTATACCATTCCTAGCTCCACAAACAGTGCGGTTACTACTACCAATTACGCTAAACTAACTTAGAATACGACATATCACTTAGATAACTAGAGCAAATAATGCCAGGTACAATAAATTAGATTGTACCATAGCAAGTCCACCTACTCTCAACTACGTTAGATCACGCAAACCTCCAGTAATACGTCGTTGCTGCTATTCCCCCTAAATAAAATCTTTCGATCTGGCAAAGCTCAGACAATCTGGCCAAAACATCTTGACTTCAATTGGTCCTAAAAGCAATTTCTACCATCTCTAAATACTCTTTTAGGACTTAGGATCCCGACCTAGGGCATGCTAAATCCACCAGGATAGACTAGATTACGCGATCCCATACCACGGCTGTAATTACTCGTAACGAATGCGTAAACACTGGCTGTTGTAAGTAGATATAATATACATCGGGATTCCCTAAAATTTCCACGATAAATATATAGATAACTACTTACCCTACACTATCTAAAAAGCGGATAGGTTTTAAAGAAAGAAGAAAGAAGAAAGAAAGAAAGAAAACATCTATTGTTTATTTATTTTACAGTTGTAGACTTTTGTAACAACAAAGGAACCCCCAGAAATAACCCACATACAAAAAAAAAGCAGGTAAACCCCGCCATAAGACAATCTACTTTCCCAAAGCAAACAAAAAAGCCTAAATACGAATTATACTTAAATACAAAAACTACGCACATCTGCAGGTCCGTTTGGACAATAACCTAAGACATAACCAAATAGAAATATTACTTAAACAACAGCTATTCATTCCCAAAACAAACACGAAACGTAAAACTAAACAATAAATCAGAACATTAACAATAGGTTCAGCTAAAAACCACCCGCAAATTTCCGACACAGCTGCGAGGCACTATGGTCGGGTCATGATCCCTTTTTTTTATCTCAGTTTTGCTACGTAAAATAAAGCCCAGACGTTTATTTTATACACATAAAACACTTAGTACAAAAAGCGTAGGTTTTTCGTTGACTATAATCGTTGTAAAACCTGATAAATAGCTTGATATTTGATAAATAGTTGTAGTTCACCAGTACCGCTATAACTTACATGTATTTTTTTAGTACCAAAATAATGGTAGGTAGGTACGATTCCAAATAATTAGCCCTAACTCACCTGGACACCACGCTAGAACTAAAGTAACGAACTTCGCCTGCCGCCGGACGAAAGGGTTCGTTAAGATCCCATAGATAGCCTAGGGAAAAACAGCAGATACTAAGTGCAAGTATCCTAACATTTACCTAACAAATGCCCCGTACCTAGAGTTGATAGACGAGACCCAAGTACCCACTCGAGTACTACTTACTCCCCTTCTACGTTAAAGGCAAAGGGGAACTAGTATAGCGCATGATACACCAGTTTTATAATACAAATACGTACATAGTATATAAGCTTCCTTCACAGCCTCGCAACAAACCTCAACAAAAAGGATCACGCGCATACCAGAAAGATATCACGAGCTAGCCACGCCACCCCGTCGTTTGCGATACCATCACGGTAAGGCACAAAACAGATATGGAAATAGGGAACTCTATCGTAAAAATACCAGGAGACGGCAACTGCTTGTATCGCGCTATAGCCCACCAAATTAACGATTTGTATGGCCTAACCTTCGACCACCAACACATTCGACGAGACCTCGCACGCCACGTAGAAGAAAACCAAAACGATCCACAAATGTACCTAGCGATCAGAAGTAATCTAGATAGCTCAGCACAAAGCGAACAAATCAGGAACTACATTCTATCACAATACCAAGATGGTACATGGGGCGGCACAGACATACTTATAGCGGCAGCGGAATATTATAGTATTAACGTGAAAATCTCTCAAAAAACCCCGCTGCAAGCTCCTAAGGAACCAAACGATGCCGCAGGTAGCATAGGTCTAATATTTACGGGGAACCACTTTGATTGCTTTGAAAATCACCTAGGAGTAATAAGTACAAACACCACGCAAAATGACCTTAGTCTAACCCTTGGAACTAGCACCCCAGAGGAGATACCAGATGAGTCCGGATACCGACTTGCCCGCCCCAGGCCACACCAAAAAAACAAAAAACAGGTAGTAAATGAAAACATAAACATTGCCACATGGAATATTAGAGGCGCCGCAACGTTGACTAAAAAACGAGAGATCGACGAGTTTCTAGACGGAAAATCTATCCATATTGCCTGCCTACAGGAAACTCACTTAAAATCCGGGACCTACGAATCTAGTCACTATACGTGGCACCTAAGCGGAAACAACAACAAAAGAGGCCTAGCTATTCTCATAAGAAAAAACAGCGGCCTAAGGCTGAACTGGACTAAAGCAAACACAAACAATATGGTTGCTTCAATACATACAAGCAGTGGAGCCTCTCTATTCGGCTACTACAACTGACCAAGAACAAACCAGGGAACTCAATAACAATCATACTAGGTGACTTCAACGCCCACATAGGACTCACAGATACACACGAACTTCGCGATAAAAATCAAATAGGCAAAAATCTCTTACACCAAACAAGTAACGACAACGGAGACATCTTATTAGATCTAATTGCACGGGAAAATCTCCGATTGGACACATCATTCGGCCGGCGCAGCTGTAAAACGACTTGGACGTCGGGGAACAAAACGTCGCAAATAGACCACATAATGACAGATGCCAAAAACAACCAGATTTTTAATTACATCAAAGGCGAAAAAACTATCCTATCTGACCACAGAATCATATGGGGAAACGTAAAGCCCCTCACATTAAATTCCAATAGGGACTCTACGAGACCTCCAATAAGACTAGCCAGGGCCAATGTTGCGAACGAGTTTGACTACAAAACCCTAAACTACGAGATGCTTCAAAGTACCACCACTCGAGAAAAATACCAAGAAACTTTATCAGAGGAAACCAAAAAGAGCAGGAACTGCGAAAACCGAAAAGAGCCGCTATCGTGGGAAGTGATAACAAACGTCATGAAGATGGCGGCCAATAAGACTATCAAATATGAAAGAAGGTACTCTAAGGCTAGAGAAGAAGCAATTACAAACCTACAGAAGGCGAAGTTCCATTATAAGCATCATCCTCAAGATATAGAGGCTAGAAATACACTTAAAGAGTGCCGGCGCCGTTTGCAAGAGACCGAAGCAACGGAAGACCAACAAGAATGCCGCAGTTTTTTCAGCGGTCTAGCAAAAACATACCCATCAAAAAGGATGAGGATCACCTATGACTTCTATAGAAGGCACAAACAGAAGGAAAGAAGACGGGTCAAAAACACATTCATTCCGATTTCCAAGTGGGAAAAAGAACTTGACCTTACAGAGGGGTCGTTTACTGACGTACTGAGCGATGAAGACCCGACAGATCTAGGGCAAGAGTCAGAGGACACAAGAACAATCCCTTAGCGACATAGGATCTATTCGACCCACATTAAAGATCCACCTACTACACCCGACGCGGTTATGATTACTCACAATAGAACCAACATTACACAGCGAACGTATTAATATAGTGCTTGCAAAGCCAAACACTAACAAACCCCAAGATGGGTCAACTCAATAATCAACGAACACCACTTTTTACTAACGCTTATCCCTATCCTTAATAACAACCTTCTCCAAATCGGCGTCTGGCTGCATAGCCGGTCGACTACCATCCCGGAGCGTTAGCACAAAACCACGCTCCAAAACCTTGTGCCCCCTGGTATGCCGGTTTGACCGGAGCAGGCTTGTCCTGGCTGGGTGTGGTACCTATGTTCATGTTCATGTTCATGTTCAACAGTGTGAAAATTAGTAAAGAAATTAAATTATAGGTATTATAGTTAAGTTACATAAGTTCGAGTAGCAAAGTCATTTTTGGTAAGGAAGTTTCTAATTATGTTCCATGATTAAAATCATGTAAATGTTTAAAGTTGCACGAAGAAATAGCCAACGTTTTGATAACATCTCTTCGTGTGAGATTATATGAATTAACGATGGCCTTTTGAATAAGTGTTTAGTCCACTAATAATCATGATCGGGAACATCGCAAATGTCGTATTTTTTGTGTAATTCAATTAAATACAAGGACTGGGTTCACTAGACCCATTAGCAAGTTCTTAAGTGTTCAATAATAATCGAAAAATATATTTAAACATTTCAATAAGCTTCCTAACAAGGCTATGCTTTCGTAAATGCTTGTTTGAATTACTATTATTTAAGTTAAATGTAATATTTTTTTTGTTAAATGTATTTAACAATATGGTTTGAAGGTTATGGTTTTCAATATTTTTAGTTACTAACTAGTTTGGGTGTATTATGTTTGTTTATTTAGGATCATAATGATTGGAGTGTTTAATGACTACTACGGACACGTGTCCTGGCTATAATATGTTTTTAAATAACACACAATTATGTTTAGTGAAGAAATCAATTAAAATAGACTTGTGTTGTGTTATTATGCTAAACATTGAGCCAGTGTCATGATGTATATCGTAACTAATCAAATAGTTCGTAGTAGTTAGTAGTAGTAAATATATTTTTACGAAATGACAATAACTAGGTTTTTCTTTGTTAAATTGCTTTTATATTCGGAATAAACTTGTTTACCAACACATAAAATATTCGGAATAAACTTGTTTACCAACACGTAAAATATAAGAAATATTACATAGCTGCAAAGTACAACTATGTTCTCGATAAGTGTGTCTTAGTTAGATTCAGAATGTGGTCTAAACAGTTGTGTGACTTCTGTATAATATTACTAGCTGTGCGCGCGACTTCGTCCGCGTGGAATAGTTATTATCATAAAAACGGTTCTAGTGAGTTAATCTTAAAAGATAGACATATACTGTTCCGGACATTTTGTTAGATCATTTCAAGAGGAATAATTCTTTCATACTTATTTTTTTGATATCTTGAACCGTTTTCGCAGCGCACGCAACGGAAGCCGGTTAAACTTTCCAAAGCCGCCATTCAAGGGGGGGGTTGGGGGGGAGGGAGGGGGGAGGGGTTAAGCCCTCCCCTAAAAGGGGGGGGGTGCGGAGATCAATAGTTTTCGAGATATGACCATTTTTGTATTTTGAGGTTAAGTACTACGATTTCACTATGGGGTACTTAACTACCTAACCCAACACTTGCACTACAACAGGACTTGGCTCCTCCTCGCTTCGCTCGTCGTCGCATGTGCGTGGTAGAAAGCAACCTAACGAACCTAATCTACCTTCTGTCACAGACAAGTAACTTCGAGTCCAACACTTGCACTACAACAGGACTTGGCTCCTCCTCGCTTCGCTCGTCGTCGCATGTGCGTGGTAGAAAGCAACCTAACGAACCTAATCTACCTTCTGACACAGACAAGTGACTTCGAGTCCAACACTAGCACTACAACAGGACTTGGCTCCTCCTCGCTTCGCTCGTCGTCGCATGTGCGTGGTAGAAAGCAACCTAACGAACCTAATCTACCTTCTGACACAGACAAGTGACTTCGAGTCCAACACTAGCACTACAACAGGACTTGGCTCCTCCTCGCTTCGCTCGTCGTCGCATGTGCGTGGTAGAAAGCAACCTAACGAACCTAATCTACCTTCTGACACAGACAAGTGACTTCGAGTCCAACACTTGCACTACAACAGGTTAGGTTAGGTTTAGCGTCCCGTAAAGTACACCCCAACCCGCTACGCTCGCTCACTCGACCCCGCCATCCCCTTCTATTCTAACCTAACCTCAAGCATGCATCGAAGAAGAAAGAAAATTACTTGACACTGGCAAATACGCGAAGAGTGTAACGCCAATACTAAAAAAAAACAATGGCGTCACGTTTCGTTCATCAAGTTACAAGTTACACACAAAATATTATAACTACGTAAAAATTTGCGATCAAATAATAAATAAAATTACGTATTATATGTATTTTTCATCAATATATACGTAATTGTGACAAAAACTAAACATTACATACACATTAGCAAATAAATATAATAGTTTGATAAGTCGCACGCTTGTATGTAATAGCAGTCCGTAAAACGAAACGCTAATGGCCGTCATAGTGTCAAGAAACTGTCAAAACGAAGGATTATTTTTCGATTTTAAAAAATTAATATCTCGTAAACTAAGCGTCTCCGCACTTAAATATTTAACGTGTAGCCTTTTCTAAATATTATCTACTTCTTAAAAAATTGTGGACCTACAACGCGAGTGGCGGCTTTGGAAAGTTGAGCCCGGAAGCCCTCAAAGATGAATAATTTTCCTCGTTTTTTCCACATTGTCCATTGTTTCTTCGCTCCTAGTAGTTACAGCGTGATGTTATATAGCCTAAAGCCTTCCTCGATAATTGGTCTATTCAAGATATTGAATCAGGCGTTACTTTGCGGAAATCCATTGTTACTGAAACTTTAGAGAAATATGTAGTGTTTTTCCGTTGCGACTGCACCTTAACCGACATTAAACAACAAACTTGATGGTTTTTAGTTGTGTTTCCTTTTTTTCTTCTTTTTTTCGGACCGACGTTCGAAGAGTCAACACGAGTCCTGAGGATGCCTCGTGGAGAGGCGAAACACGTGTCGACCAGAATATCTTGCCGAAAAAGAACAACAAAGCTTCAAGACACAAGGTGCGGTGTTGGGAAGATCTTGGATCCACGGAGGCCACGTTGGTTAGGAGGTGAGGTGTGGCGGTGGTATATGTAGGAACACACCTAAAAACCATCAAGTTTGTTGTTTGATGTCGGTTAAGGAGCAGTCGCAGCGGAAAAACACTACATATTTCTCCAAAGTTTTAGTGGTCTATTTAACACAAAAATAATTTTTCAAATCGCACCAGTAGTTCCTGAGATTAACGCATACATACAAACAAACAAACAAACAAACTCTTCAGCTTTATAATATTAGTATAGATTATTATTAAATATAAATAAGGCACTTAGAAATAATTCAGTTCACTTGTTGGGTGTAATTAGCAATTTAACTACTTACTTATTATCTTAAATAAGTGTATTTGTGCATATTCGTTCAAATTTCGAATATAATTTGATTGTACAATAAAAAAATGTAAAAGCGATTCTTTGTACGTTATTGTATTATGTTATGTTGTCAAATAAAAATACAACATTTTTGTTTTAAGTGTCAGAAGATATTCTGAAAAGTTGAAAAAAAAATGTATGGGTATATTGTTTAAAGCAAAAGTTCTGCTTCTGCCAATGTGACAAAAATGTTGCATTTTTCAGGCCGCTAATGGCAGCATTTTAGCCACGCATAGACTTTCTTGGTAGACGTTTTTAATTTGAATATTTTAGTACAGTCAAGAAGGCGTAAGCTGAGCTTTGCATTTGTGTGAGTGATCACCAAAAGTACACTCAGACAATAAAAGTGAAGTATGGCAGGTGGGCGGGGGAGTGAGATGGCGCTATCGCACGATGGAGAAGCCGGTTGTCTCACCTACACTATCTATGTACACCCACACAAATGCAAAGCTCAGCTTACGCCTTCTTGACTGTACCGATTTATAAAAACATACTCTAGGCCCCATAGATACAACTAACAACCTCACTCTAGTATTTCAGAAGGGGAATACTAAAATGAAACTTCAAATTTTCATGACTAGTTTATTCGGATACACAATGCACATCAAAATATGGATCTACACATCAATTTGGCAAGAAAATCAAGATTTACTTACATATGCACAACCAACGGGTTAAGGTTACACATTCGAGGTAGGTGGTCTATATACCTTTTGATTATAATAAATATTAGCAAAATACTTAAACATTAACATCTCTTTGAAATTCGTCATTTGGCAAGAATATTTTTGTCTGTACAAGATTTTCTATTTGAATTTACTTAGTCGTTTTTCAAACTTAGTTTCAGGATATTTGGCAACTTGTAAAATTATTATTGAAAAGTTAGTTGTTGAATTGAATTGTCTGTTATTTCAGTGCATTTGACATAAAATGTACATAAATGACAAATATGAAAATTTACTTCGTAATTTAACGTATTCCTGTGTTTGATATGATATAAATAATGAATTATAATAGAGACAGCGACATCTTAAATAAGTAAATTATTTAAGATGATATAAACTTATAGTAACTCAATATCCCTGTATATTATAGCTTTCAAAAACTATTGACCCAATATCAATGTCAAGTAAATGATACCTTTGGTTTCAATCTTAAGCACTAAATTGAGATTACTGATAGTAAAAACATTCTAAAACTAAGATAAGATATAAAATTCAATGATTGCTTTATGTTTACCCTGTATTACGATCCTACGTCCCAAATAATATATTTTCTACATATTATTACTTATATGTTATCTATTCCTACAAAATACTTGACGGTATATTATACTTATGATCACTTATGATATACAGCTAAGTATATATTAATTTTTTTAGTTTTCATTTTAAAATACAATTATAAATAGGGTGTTTAACAAAAACATAGAAGCAGCATATCTAGCAATATGGCTCTGAAGCGCGCTAGCCAAGCAAAGATCAGCAACACTTGATATCTTTCGTGATAGGCTGGCTTGCTACTGTGAGTCAGATGTAGTATTGCTTCTACGTTCCTTATAAACACGCATAATATGTCTACACAATTGATTATGAGGTATTTATCATAATTAGGGGGTCATTTCTTTTATTGTTAGACACATCTTATATTTAGGGAAACTACTACATAGTATTGAACATCACCAAATATTATTTACAACTACTTTAATACACATGAAAGTTTTTATATTTATTTACACACATTTTTATTTTCTGATTTTGTACTCTCTTTTCCTAAACTTTATATTTTACATGTTTACACACATTAAACTTTTACACTGGCCAAAAATATGTTAGTTTTTCGTATAACCTCAAGCCCGTATCTGTCGAGCATCTATAACATTTATAATAAAACGGGTAATCATAAAGTAACATACATGCTCTTTTAATTACAATTGATTCAATTTGGATAAAATATACTTACAACCGAATTGGAAACTTTGGAAGTCATTTTTAAACAGTTTTAGTTCCACATAAATTGGTGCTTAACATCAGGCGGGCTATGGTCAAACGTAAAGTTAAAACACTAAGGGATAGGAGGTTTCGGTCCACAATTATGCAAACTCTGAATGTACACAATCCGGCCTCTGAAGGTATGCAGAGCAGCTTTACACCAGGGTCCTCTGGAACAGCGCCACCTGATCTTGCCGTTCCTCGCACAACCGTTGAAGCGAAACCTGTAGCCGCCGACATTGATTCCCATCTTGCCTTGCTTGCTCAGACAGTACGACGCGAAGGAATCCATGCTAGTTCCGATGAAACCCAGAGCTGAAACATACACCATTGTCAGATTATTAGGTCATGTTATGTAAGGTTCTTCTAAGAAACATAATGCTAAGTCTCAGAACTTGTGTATTTTAAATGCTAAGTTATCATAGTATACTATAGTTATAGTTATATAGTTACTTTTAATTGATTTATGGAACGGTTAGTACTTATGAAAAATTTGCGGTACGACAAGCTGTTATTTAACATGAGTGCTAACTGTTCCATGAATTAATTAAATATAGTGCTTAGTTAATTAATATTACCAAACTTGCCTGTGCCGGTTCGCGTTGACATTGAAGCATTCTCGTGATTTCTTATTACTGGTGAAGAGGTGAAGAATAATCTGAAAGTATTACTCTAAGATATGGTACTTATTAGAGATCGAAATCTTTGTCAACTTGAAGAGTGGTTAGTGGTTATACTAGATTGTTTTTTACCTATCTTAATATACCATCTAATTCGTGTCAATGAAGGCAAGCCCAATTCTATACCTACATGAAGTTGCTTTTTTCTACAGCTCCTTGGGTGTTTAATACTAACATAGTCTAGATATATAGCCTGCCGCGGCAAGGATACTACAGCCCTGTAACACAGGATCCTTTGTGATACCTAGTACAGAGCTTAGTACACCTACCAACGTAGTGCATAAACTTTGTTATTGTCATTATAAAATCATGTATGTACGTAACACGTAAGTTGAAACAATAAAGGATTTATTATTATTATTTATTATTTATTATTATATGCTATTAACTTTGTCCTTTTTACTTACTATATAATTATTGTTTCTTATATAAATATATGTATCTATGTTATAGGTGTACCGAAATCAAATCACTAACTCCTGGTTTTAATATTTCAGTATGCTTCGGTCTCTCCGCCAGAGGGCATCCCGTGGTGTTCGTGGCCAATCATAAGTTCATTAAGCACGAACAATACAAGAACAAGACTCGCTGGACTTGCAGCCAGAGACTCAAAACTCGCTGTAAAGCAAACCTCACTACGATGGACTATAATAATATCGTGGTTAGGATGTGTTTACAACACAATCATGATTGACATTTGATATTTATGAACCGATGGATTATTACAGAAAGTCCTGGGCTTTCCCATAAAATTGTAATCGAGGGGTAGGTATATGCGCTTGACTAAATAATTGAATTAACAAATTATACAGGGTAATTTAGATAGACTTACAGAAACTTTTTTCATATCGTGCCTTATTGCTCCTTTGAGCCTCTTACTCAAATCCGAAATACGAGTATGCGTATATGTTATTTACAAGTTTCAATAAAAAAAAACAATCGCCTTAATATAATGTATGATTAATATTTTATGGCAAAGATTCGAATGTGGTGAAACAGTGCCTTTTAGGAAGACAAATGTCATAATAAGATATATTAAATACAAATATGTAAATAAGTTTTTTTGTTATCGAGATAATAAAAACTATATATATACATATCATCATAGATTTTTTTATTTTACTTATATGAATCAATTTAATAGCAGACATTACGATACACAATTAATTAGCTGATGAAACGATAGTGTTGTTGTATTTTAGCTAGTACGTTTAGTTATGTAATCCCTCAGCCAAAAGCAAAAGTCGTATATTATGTACTCTTAATACTAAAAATACTTCATTAAATGAAAATTAATACACAGGCACGTACAGTTCCCGTAAGGCATGATTTATTGATTATGTAAGTGCGTTTGTTATTCTCACCGAAGCGATAAGGCCGCCCAATGAGCCCATCATTTAATGTATTTAAATCTATTTTCTATATTCTAATTCCTATATCTTATGGTGTACATTTAGGTAATATGCTATTCTATATTTAAATGAAACATCATCCCGGTGGTTATTTACAGTTCGATTCGGGCAATCGTGTAAAGGTAACACGGTGGTGTTTAAAGGAAACTTCAAGTTCTTCAAACAGAAGACGTACCTCAACAGTATGATCCGGTGGATTTGCAGTTACAAGTTGAAGACGCGCTGCAGGGCTAGCGTCACCACCTACGGAGACATGGTCGTCAGGCAATATGATGACCATAACCATACAGCTGGATAAGATATTGAATCAGGCGTTAATTTGCGGAAATCCATTGTAACTGAAACTCTGGAGAAATATGTAGTGTTTTTCCGCTGCAACTGCTCCTTAACCGACATCAAACAACAAACTTGATGGTTTTTGGGTGTGTTCCTCCATATACCATCCACGGAGATGATCCACGGAGGCCACGTTGGTTAGGAGGTGAGGTGTGGCGGTGGTACCTATATAAGTTGTTGTTTGATATCGGTTAAGGAGCAGTCGCAGCGGAATAAAACTACATATTTCTCCAGTTTTAGTTTTCATACAGCTGGATTCAAAGGTGGCCAAAACACATATGCTTAAACTTAAACGATGATATTTTTGACACCCGTCAATCTCAATACATTTTCCGCAAATTCAACGTAAAATATATGGACATACAATAATGCTGTAACGATTAACATTAGTACATATTTATACGGGAATATGTTGTGTTTGTTTGACTTTATATAGAAATTTGTTGTAAGTATTTAATTGTGTTTCTATTAAATTGCCAAGCAGGAGTGTGGTCAAGCGTAACGCAAATATATGTAATAAATAAATCAATAAATGAATATAATATTTTTAATTATTGAGTTTTTATTTAATACTTATTGCTAAATAGTATTTAAAAAGTTATTAGTTAAATAGACATTTCGGAATGTATTCTACGATGTGTCTTTATGTACTTTGAACTGCACATGCAGGTATTTTATTAATTTCATGACATCACAAAGAACAACACAACTATAAGGACATTGATGTAGGTTTGTATCTATTCACTAATAAGATGTATAGTTATGTTTATTTACCTAATGTGAAGTATTCAATTTAACATTTCAGAAACAATAGACTATATAAAATAATAATATCTTTTACATTTTAACACTGTAGGTATAATAAAACACTCTAAAATAATAAAAATAAACATCTAACAATAACTACATTAAAATTAGGCACCCTACACATAACATTACACATTTACAGATTATCGATATGACTAGTTAACCTAATGCAATCATTATAAATAGGGTAAGTATCTATGTAGGTACATACAGTACAACATTTGGTGAGAAGAATTTTGAACGTACATAATACTTACTTGCATTATAAATTTGTATGGACCGAAATCAAAATAAATAGTGTTAGGTTAGCGGAATGATTTCTTTTACAATGGCGCATTTACGGTTCTAAATGCATAAAACAAAAATAAGCGTGTACTCATTTGATCATTAACTCCAGAGAATTCCTGAACAGAGGCTATGAGTTATTTTTATTGTTTTTATATATTTTTTTTGCTATTATGCACCTAAGCCATGTAGCTTGTGTTTGTTATTCGGGCCTCGATTTCACAACGATCCGGTCCTTTATGTCAGATTCCTCACAGTTAGCATTCAGAGGAAATATTTCTAGAGTTGGCAGCGGGGTGTTCTCTATAAAACTGGTCAAGTTTTCTAAGCTAGACTTTTTGGGAGTGTTGGTTTTGCTGCGCTCAGTAACTTTGTATTGGAGTAGAGGTATAAAGGGATTAAAATGGGTGTCTGTGTGTTGGTCTTTTTTGGTCTGGCGTTCATTCGACGCCGTTATCAAGTCATGGTTGTGTCTATCGTTGAGTTTGACGATTCGGTTGTTGTATGTGATAGCAGTGGCGAGACACTTGTTATATGACCTGGAGCACCGCCACCGAGTTCTGCCGCCGCGGCTCGTGTAGTGCTTCGTGTATCTGTACTCATTCACCAAGAGCACGTTGCGACCTTCCACTTCCACTAGCCGGGCTTTGATACCTGCAATCAATACTTTTAAATAAAAAAACATCCGTCTGAGAGAGCATAATCTTATTAAGAATATGATGTATCAAAGTCACCTACAGTTTTAGACATAACTGTAGAACTTGAACTTTCTAATAAATTTATTATTTACTTAATCTAAAGTACCTATATTTTTGCTATTTAAAACATGCTTGTATGCAATGATTAAATAAAACTCTTCTTTGATAAATGTTAAACTTAAAGTTATTTATTAATGAAATACTGAAACTAAAACATTACTTTTCAAAACAAACTGTTTGTTCAAATGCCTGCTTTGTGCCCAAAACATTTGCTCTTAGTAACAATATATACCAATCACAGTTCCCTTACAATAAGTAGAATATTTAAAATATTTGTATCTAGATGCTTTTTGCTGTAAATAAAGTGTCATAGTGTCATGCTGTGATGACAATGTGTACTTTAAATTTTTAGGTCACCAATAAGACCATCGTCGGGTAAAATTGACTCTGTCGTATCCGTTTTTTTAGTTTCATCTACTTTTGGTAAATCTGCTGCATCTTTTGCAAGATCTTCCAAGATTAAATTATTTTCTTGGACGTCCAGAGTCAGTTTAGTATTAAATTCTGTTTCCGAGGGCACACAGTTCTCAACTTCCATCGCTTGTGGTTCTGGAGGGTTTAAGGCACCCATCAAATCTGAACCAAAACTGTTCTGGTCTTTGTTTGTGAGAGGATCATCTATCGAAGCTACGGCTTTATCTGATGCGTTCTCTTCATCATTTATTATAGAATGTTCTCCAACTACGTCTACGTTTTCAATTACAACATTCTTGAGAGCATCTTGAGACTGCTGCAATTGTATCTCTAGTTCTTCTCCATCAGACAGTATTTCAATAGGAGCCTCGTCTCGTACCACTTCAATAACGTCATCGTCAGAGTTGTCTTGAACTTCTTGAGTTTCTTGTACGGACGGAGCAGCTTCTATATTCACACACTCTAGTGGTTCATTCGCTGTGGACAATGTAATGCCAATAAAATACCCACTATAGTTAGGAGAAACTTTGTTATTATAAATAGGCTTAATTATTTGTAAAAATAAGTTAGTAATAATAGGTTTTAGGATAGGGTCTAAAACTATTGTGTACGGAAAATCATAGAGAACACCAAATAAAATAAATCCGCATTTAAGCACTTTTAATAAGCAAAACACATGTGAGTGCAACTCAACATTATAAACGTTTAAAAATGGTAAACAAAAAGTGCGAGAAAAAAAGAGCGTTTCCAATAAAGGAGTACCAATTCAGAATTTGAAGCCAAAATCAAATGTAAATTTTAAAACTGCGTTTTGTTTTATTTAAGTAATATGACATTTTTAAGTACATACAGTAATAGCTAAATATGCAATTTATTATGTATAAGTACCTACTTGGTATATTTTTTCATAATAAATAGGGGACAACTTTAAACTGAAGAGCAAAACACTTTTTTGGAAACACTTTCTTGGAAAAAGAAACTAAACAAAAATCAAACTCAGTAAAAACAAATTAAAAGCTTTCTTGATGCATGATAATAACTTAACAATCTCTCTTTCTTAGACAAATAAAAATATGTATATCAAAAAAGATTCTTCTATGACAAAAGGAGGCCTCGAAGACATGGCCTGCGTTAACGAATCTAGGAGGAATACTATGTATGTACTCGTATATATTCTATTAATCTATAGCAGCGACCAACGCGGGGCAGCCTTTTATACCCGTATAAAAGTATCTAACTTAAGAATAAAAACAAAAGAAAAAGTTACGTACGTAAGATACAATAACAATCCTAAACATTCGAAAATTTGGGTATCATATATGACAATTTTAGATCGTTGCGAATCTCAAACCTATGATTGTGTTCGACTGACATCTCAACCATCACACGATTTATTGTTTGTATAGAGCATTTGCATGCGAACTGTGCATATTAGGAGCATTTCCATACTCTTAAATCTCCGATTTTCTTACGAGAGGGCAGGAATTCGTGGCCATCCACAACACACACACGCATTGGTATATTTATTATGTTCTTACCTGAAAATTAATAGATTGTTAGTAACTACTTAATAACATACTTTTTTTGAATACAGTAACTATATAAGTTAAATTGCAAGCTAGATTAGAAACAATGAAGTTGTGGTCTAAAGTAACATACAACCAAAAATAGATAGCACAATGAAGCACTTTTAACACTTTCTTCAAATTTAATGTTTCAATTTATTGTTTTGTTCTTTATCAGGAGTATAGTAAAAGAGTAAGTAAATCTGTTACAAAAAATATTCAATAGTGTATTGACTTATATCAAATATTTTACTTATTTTCATTATATAAACAAGTACCTATATGTAAATGGAAACTATAATAAAATTAGCCTCATCACAAATTAAGTCTTCATCAGTGTCTTTGATAAAACAGTAGGTAAACGTAATATACGACGTTCCTCGGTTTCGAGCTAGACTCTGCTCTACGTTGGGACAATCATGTACATAAAGTATGTGGAAAAATTAGCGGATCGTGCTTTGCTCTACGACGTGTTGCGCGGTTAGTATCTAAAGAGGTAGCACGGACGTGCTACTTCGCCACCGTGCACTCGTTGATTCAGTACGGTGCGGAAATCTGGAGCCAGTGCGCGGAGTGGAAAAAAGTTTTTTGCCTTCAAAAAAGTGCAATTAGGGCGATTGCTGGTGTGGCATACGACACACCCGCAAGGGAATACTTTAAACGTTTAAGAATCCTCACGCTTCCGGGGATCATTATAATGCAAATAGCTATATATATGAGACAGAATCTCGATTCATATGTGACATATGCCAGTTTCGTACCCTACGAAATGCGTGATACTCGAAAAATTGTTGGGATAAATCGAACTCTGGTCAAATCAGCCAAGCTCACACATGTCATGGGCCCAAATATATATAATAAATTACCGGTTTCTATAACCGATGCTCCTAGCCTAGGTAGTTTTAAGTCTAGGTTGCAGCGCTGGCTTATCGGGCACTCGTTCTATGACCTGGATGATTTTTTTAAATTGAAAATATAAGTATGTTTTTTACTTGATGTACCTATATATTATATTAAATATATAATGTTTTTGTAACTTAGATAAACCTAAGTTATTCATAGGACATAAGACTATACAATATGTATTTTATTTTAATTTGACGTGTAAATTGGTTTTATGAAAATATATGAATATGAATATAAATCATGATTTTTCACAATACTTCTTATTTTACTTGACGTCCTGTCAACGTAGGCAGGAGATTTCTTTCATTAAAAGTCGTGGTGCATTCGCTGTTTTGAAGGCTCCATGTGCCCCGCCATTTTGTGCCGCTGTCGCATCCACAGATCTCGTATCTCTAGTCGCATCATGATTATGTTCTGTCAAATAAAGCTCACCATCGACAATTATTGCTGTAGCTTCGCAAGAAAGAAGTATGCTTTTAGAGCAACGCCAATACGACGCAGATCCTTTATACTTTTCGCAAATGTAGCAATAGTCTTGGTAATAGAGAAGTTTGCCGCCAGTGTAGAACTTGACGATCTCGTAAGATTGGTCTAAAAAGTGAATAAATGTTTAAGTATTTTTTTATATCCAGGTTTAAAAATAGGGACCTACCTAAGTAGAAGCCAGTAAGCCAGTAGTGGCCTATTTTTTGGTTAATAGATTGGTTTCTATGAATTAATTAACTGTATACAATACAAAAGATTAAGTATCTATTATTAATTTTATTAAGGAACATACGTATCTGGGTGTCATTTTAATGTACCTACCTAACATACTTGTCAAATATTTATTTTTATTTTTTTATTTATTCATAACGGTACACATAACAGAATGAGTTCATATATAAGCCAAATACACATTCAAAACTGGTTTTGAACCAGAACAAATTCCTCAGGTGAGTGTACACAGCTTGAACAATATGAATTTGATTATTATTTTCAAAAACCTGTGTTAGACAGAGAATACAGTACCTAACTGGTACTGTATTCTCTGTCTAACAAACAACAACGATAAACAAGGACAACATAATTACAGACTAAATTTTATCTTACAATTAGTGATCATGCATAGCTTTGCATTAAAATAGCTAGAACATTACGCTTGAATGTGGATAACACACAATTAAATACATCCAGTGACTGATGGTGGTTCGCTAGGATACTATTGTATTGGCGACACATTCTAACTAATGGGTTGTATAGAGATGTATTATTTTTATAAACACTGAGAGAGAATATATTTTGGGGCCTGCGCGAATTAGGGTTTATATTAATGTTGATGTTGATACAAGACAGGAGTGAGGGTGAGTCAATTTGGGCATGAATAATTTTAAATAAATATATGTAATCGGAGTATTTGCGGCGATCTTCAAGAGACATTAATTTAATTCGCTTTAATCTATTGACATAGGACCGGCCTTGTCGATTCCAGCCTAGTCTGAAAAAGAGCATATTTAAACATTTAGACTGAACACGTTCAATGCGGTTTATGTGCACCTTGTAATAGGGTGACCAAATGACTGAGTTGTATTCTAGAACGCTTCGAACAAGTGAAAAATATAATGTTAATAAACAGTACGGATTTTTAAAGCTTTTTGATGTTCTGGAGATGAAACACAAAAGTTTGTTACCTCTATCTATAATGTAATCATAATGTTCACGGAAAGTAAATTTTTCGTCAAAGTATACACCCAAGTCTTTTACAACTGATTTGCGTTCTAATATATGGTTATTGAGTTTATAATCATAGATATTTTTATTATGTTTGGTAGTGAAAGAAATAATACAACATTTTTTGATATTCAGAAACATTTGGTTGTTTCGACACCAATTATCAATCATAGATAAATCAGTTTGAAGGATTTCTGAATCTTGTGTAGATTTAATGGCTGAGTATATTTTTAGGTCATCCGCATATAATAAACAAGGACTCTGGAGGTTACTAATTAGATCATTAATAAAGGAAATAAAGAGCAATGGCCCCAAGTGCGAGCCTTGGGGCACGCCAGACGTTATATTCGCCGGAGCCGATAAAAAGCCTCTGAGTGCAACCAACTGGTTTCGCCTAGATAAATATGACTCAACCCATCTCAAAAGGTTGCCATGGATGCCGTAATAATTCGATAATTTTATAATTAGGATTTTATGGCTTATTTTGTCAAAAGCTTTAGAAAAATCAGTATATAAACTGTCGACTTGAACACGTTTGGCAAATGCACTGCACAAGTAATTTTTGTATTCGAGTAGATTGGTAGTAGTAGATCTATTGTTATCTATTTATTCTATCGCATCTATTTCTGTTGTACACCACGTCCTTTATAATCCTTTATTTATTCCTCTCCATCCAATGGTTGCCTGGAAGAGATTGCTTTTAGCAATAAGGCCGCCACTTGTGGCACTAGATTAATTTATGAAAGTATTTTTAGTTAATTTTGTTTTATAAGTGTGTGACAATAAAGTATTATCTATCTATCTATCTATCTATCTATTGCGAATAAAACCGTGCTGTCTGGTGGATAAAATCGGATATGTATGAAAGTATAAAACATCATAGACCAAAGACTCAAATAATTTCGCCAAACAACTAAGTATACTTATAGGGCGGTAATTATCACATCGCGACTTGTCACCTGACTTGAATACAGGGACAATGTGCGCTGTTTTCCACTGTGTCGGGAAGATGCTTAAACGTAAAGATGTATTAAAGATAATTAGAAGAGGTGTACACAGACTTTTCCTACAATTTTTAATAACGAATGGAGGTATTTTGTCTGGCCCAGCTCCCTTGTTGACATCGAGTTTAATAATTTTGCGAAGAATATCAGCGCGTGTTATAGAAGTGTTGCTTATCACGTTATTTATTGAAGTAGAAGCACTGGTGTGGTCAACTGAAAGGTTAGCGACTTGTAGAGTTGATATATTGTCAGAAGTGGAATCTATCGGTACAAACACAGAGCTAAAGTAAGATGAAAAGAGTTCACATATTTCTTTCTGATCAGTTGTAGTTTTGCCACCAAAAGACATGGTAGACGGTACGGAGTTACTACCTTTTTTACTATTAACATAGCGCCAAAAGTGCTTAATATTATTACCTTCAATGGAAGCCTCTACCGATTTTAAGAAAGTATCATAGTCATGATCTATGAGCCTCTTGCATCGCTGGCGCAGCATGGAGTTAGTATCATAATCTCGTGGATTTTTGAACTTTTTGTACCGGTGGTGATATTTTTGTTTTTCAACAAGGGACCTTCTAAGTCCAGGTGAGAACCAGGCAGGTGTATCACCAGACATCGGTTTAGTCAATGGCGTGTGTTTGGCTAATATGTCATTGAACGTGTTATAGAACTGATTTACCATAGTGTCTATATCCTGACATTCCTGACTATTCAAAGTGTAATGCCAATCAACATTGTTCAAGTCAGAGCATATATCTGCATAATTACTTTTGTTAAAGTTCAAACGCCTCTCTTTACGTGGCTTAAATTGTTTTACAGGTTCGACCATAATCGATAGCGAAGTAATGTCAATAACAAGAGAAGGGTGGTATCTATCGAGTTTACTAAGAGGTTCCGAGCCATACACTTCCAAGGATTTTGAAGTAGAAAAAACAAGATCAAGGAATTTACCATACCTATTAGGAATATTGTTAAACTGATATAGACCACAAATAGTCATATTCTCAGTTAAAAGTTCCGCTCTCTGGCCGCGGGGTTCATCCGGTAACATTGTTATTGAATCAGTAGATTTTGACCAATTTATAAGTGGAGTATTAAAGTCGCCAATACAAAGATATTCCTCGCAATCACTTTTTTGGAGCATCACCCTTTGAAAGTTATGATAAAATTCACACATTTCTACATTAGATAAATGAGACGGCAGATAACATAAACAAACATTAATTATCTTATTATTTTTACATTTTGGTTCGATACTTATCCAGATATCCTCTAATTTAGATTCCCATGAACACTTGCGAGTAAAGTTGATATCTGTTTTAACAGCTAACAGTGCCCCGCCCCCGTCGTTTTTACGAACATTAGTCGTGTACCTATCACGCCTAATAACATTGTATCGATCATCAATAAATTCGCCATCAAAAATACTATCATTAAAGTTAGTCTCAGTTAAGCATATAATATCGTAGTTACAATTTAATATATTAAGAAAGACATCATCTAATTTTTGCTTTGACCTTATTCGGTTAACATTTTGATAGAAAACTAACATAACAAAAGTTTGTATCTATATCCGTATATATTAAATCTATGTAAGAACTATTATATTAAGTTACTAATGAATATTTAAATTAAATTATTTAAGGTCTCCAAATTTTTAACTAGAACACAATTAGCTCCGTCATTTTTACGCATGTAAACCCGGCCGTACTTCACCCACACGTACTTGAAGCCTTTCTCCTTGGCAGCCTTCCTTGCAGCGGCATGCAGCGCCTTGCACTCCGGGGAGAGGTGTTCCGTCACGTAGATGCGTTGCTTGTTGCAGGCGAGGCCCAGGTGCGAGGAGTTCAACAAGTCGCCCTTGTTCGTTTTATTGTACCGGTAGCAGGCAGACAGGACGCTGTCCCGTAAGCTAGGGTTGACAAGCGTCACCAGCAGGTTTCTGGGCCGGTCCGACGTCGAGTTCAGCTTGGCTACTCTGCGGCAGGAGTGAATCTGATCCGGAGATATATCTAGTTTTAAAATTTTACATAGATTATTAAATAATCCAATAGGATTTTCATTTTTAGACTCCGGGACGGCTTGAATTTCAATATTTTGGCTCCGGGTCATTCTCTCCATGGATGATATTCGTTTTATGAAATATGTTTTAGTATGGAAATAAAAAACTTGTGTTTTCAATTATTGTATTATACAGTAAATTAATAACATAAAAATAGCAATATATTTGATATTACGAAGAAAATAAAACCGTTCCTACACCGGTTTCATTAAAATAATTTTCCGTTTATATAAATAAATCAAAATTTGGCACCAGTAGAACTTAAAATATTACTTACATACTTAGTTACTTAATAATAAAATTTATGAATACTACTTAAATTGATGTACTTACTTGCTAGATGCGAAAATAACAACGTAAATTAAATAAAACGTTAGTTAGGTCTTACAAAATTAAAACGTCTAAGTATGGAACTACATACATAGATAGAGAACGTATCATGACTAGGTCATTCGTCTTTTCTTTCTTTTTTTAAACATTTCTAAAATTTTATGATAAGATACTACGAAAGCGTGCTTATTGTACAACAATATATTTTTAATTAAATTATTAATTAAAAAATTTTGACAATTACATTAACAGTTCTCTCTTGGTTCTATCTAACTTCATGAAATCTGGCTGCTGATGCTGATGTATCTCGACAGTATTTTTGCTCTTAGTAAGTCACATACCTATACGTATTGTGAGGCCAGATTTGTAATGCGTCTATTGAACGTAAACACTACTCGTACTTTACCAGATTTTTTGGTCCAATGCAGATCTTAGTAAGAATTTTCTGAACAGCTTGCAAATGGATTTTTAGATTCAAACGTGGGAACGATGTTTATCTCGCTGATTGGCAAGTTAGGAGGCATATGGTCGTGGCATTTAAGTGTGTAAGTTTTGCATCCAAAGCTCACTGCGGCAGCTCTGCAGCCCTTTAATCTCCTGGAACAATACCACGATAGCCTTCCATCTGCGTTGCGTTTCTGGTAACTGAACGTGTATCCATGGATCAGTAAGAGAGGGTGCTTCCCTCCCCTGTGCATCCAAATAAAGGTTCCTGAGGATCACAACGTTGATCAGCTATGTTATCTATCGCTGTTCAAAATTTTTCGCATTATATTATTGTGTGTATACTGTAATGTGAGCTTATTAATTTTTAATTAGTAATCCATTACTTAGATATTTCTTTAATGCACTCCAAAAAATTACTGACTAAAGAATTTAAAAACTAATTTAATGCACATTGGGCGGCCTTATCGCGAGGTTTAATTAGGATTAGGCGATTTCTTCCAGAAATACAAGTGCCTATTAAATTCATATTGCAACAAACGTATCATTTCGTGTTTTCACCAGAGTGCGTGCGTCGTGGTTGTGGTCGTCGTGTACTGATAAGAGTTCATAACTATTTGACATTAGTATGTGAGCTTTACAATTCTTGTGACTCGAGCATCTGTACCGACACCCTCCCTTGGTTCTGTAGCTTCGTAGGACGGAGTATGTGAAACCGTTGTACAAATACATCTGCTTGCCATTAGCCATAGTGATAAGTTCTACGCCTGGAAAATGAGCACCGTAATGTACTTCATAAAAAAACATGCATACATTTGCAAATAGGTTTAAGGAATAAAATTTAAACAACAACGAGGTAAGTATCATTTGTAACTAATTTTATTGTTTCAATATTAGCAAAACAATGTATTGTTTTAACTATTTCCTCAAAGAAGACTTAACTATTCAGTAAACTTGAACCGTAAGCTCTCGACGGCGACTCTTAATCTATAAAGCTCGATATTTCGCTATCATTTTCAGTCGCATCTTGCACAATTTCAAACATGACATAGTCTGTAGATTTGGTTTTGAAGGACTTCTTCATGATGTATCTTCCATCTGGTCTTCGGACAAAGGTCTTGCAAGGATGGATGTGTTCTCCTCTCTCTTTGTAAACTGAATAGTCCTCACTGACGTAAATTGAAGCAAAGCATTCATTAGTGTTTATGCACCGCCATTTGTGTGAGTTGTAAGGCACCCTCGAATAGTAGTGACCCTTGTATTGAACCAGCAGCTTGTTGCGAATCGTCGTTATCAGTTTCACTGCAAGAAATATCAAGATTCTTAATTTAACATAATATTGTATTGCATAACTACTCGTAGGTTATATTCTTGAAATATTCCGATCTGTCACCCTGCTCTGTCCCCCTGTTAGCGATAAGGGGACAGTTCGAACTTTATTCACCTCCTTAATGTTTTATCTGTCCCCCTGTCTGTATGTGTGTACCGGCATTAGAGGTACATAAGACATTTTGTTTACTGTTTGTCCGCAATAGAATTAAATGTAGGTAAAGGTGATGCAACCTTTTATTAAATAAAAGACAAATTGGTTTCGGTTTACAATCACCTCTATTTACATAAAATTTTAATATTTCTTTTATTCAGTATCATAAATCACGGAAGGTACTCAGTACACAATCAGTCTTATTACGATACAAATATCCATACTTAAACTTACTGACATCACGAATATTTATCTACCAATCAACATAAAACCGTGCTATAAATCACAATAGATATTGTAAGTACATATTACAATCAGTCTTCTGATTTGATTTGCTAACCTAGAACTACTACCTACTACAAAATTACAACTTAACTGTTAAACACAACTAATAATCTCAAAACTTAATAATCTTAATCCTGATCAATTGTCTAACGAATTATAATACATTTTTATAATTTGTATGTAAAAAGCAACTCATATTAATATCTATCTCAGTTTCTCTAATAAATGACCAACAGTGATTGCACCAGCTACAAACTGCATTTGACATGTATGTATATATTCGTCTTTCAGTTTTTTTTTATGCCTATTTAATATCGTAGACAACTGGTTTTGAAGAAGTTGTGATATGACTCTATAAAAATGTGCATCCTTTTGTAGAATAACCAACAGCATATTTATGTTGGGCTTCTTTTTGCCAACTGCGTTATTTAATGCATGGTGCCAGCCTTCTAGAAAATTCGTAGTGCGATGACGTTAATCAAAAATACACCATGATTTTCTGAAGTCAGCATCACGCGGTTTGATCCATTGTTTGATCATATACAGACGAAATTTCTTACTTTGTTCATCATTCGGACTGTCTGATGCAATGTAAGCCCATCCATTTAAAACTTCATTATCAGGTATCAGTGGGAGTATGGCACTCAATGCCACTTGTCTTTTCAAAAGTATCGATAAATTTTTTTTTTCCTCCTCCTCATTTATTAATCCCCCTACATTGTAGGGGACATTTTTTAGGTTTCTTATATTCCTAATAATTATGTAACAAATTTATTATATGTTTTTTTTTTACACAATCTCATTTTTTTTTTCACAGCTATGATGATTCTTAGTTTGGATACAATTTTATAACAATATCATATAATACTTCTTTATTATTTGCACATACTCCTGGTTCTGTTGAACCCGATTGTGTATCGATTTAGTTAGCCCAAGAGCGGTTCCCTTCTTCCAGGCAGCTAGTTGTAGTGAAAGAAACAACCTTTAACTTATTTATACAAATTCTTTTATTAGTATACCTACTTAAAGAATACACCATATGATTGCAATGTAATACTAGGATCTTATAATATACACTTGTAATTGTACATTAGAATAAGAATTTATGCAAATAAAGATAATTTGAAAACTAAAACTAACATTATCTGATTTATAAGTTTTAGGTTTCCAATCTGGAATTTGTGACTTGATCAAGTAATATAAAATTTCATAGCTCTTTTGATCCCTATGACTCATTAATGCGTAAATTACGGGCACAATATCAGTAGTTTCATTTTTACTACCGAAATCTGCAAGAATAGTATAAATCTGTTGAAATGTTTTTGGACAGCTTTTAAATGTTCCATCACATAAAAAAACTTCTAGAGTGCTCATAAGGTGTCTCATGTCTCTGGCATTAAAAAGTATTATTCTATTACCTTGGTGACTGTAGTCTGCTAATCGAAACGGTATAAATTTGGGAGGTACTGTCACTTCATTAAGATCATCGAAAAATATTTTTTTCTCACCTCCGGGCCGAAAGTGACAACTTTCGTCCCCCTACGCGGGACGAAGTTGTCGCTTTTCGGCTCCGTCGATGAGAAAAATTGTATACACACCGCGGGCAGTAAATAAGGAAGCCTCAGATCACATGTTTGTCGACCTCGGCTCCGCCTCGGACGACAATTACATGTGATCTGAGACCTTCCTTATTTTACTGCCCTAGGTATGTAATATACTATTGCATCTGTACTGCATCATTCCGTTTTTTATATAATGTACTCTTGATGTTTTTAAGGGTAGTAGTTTTTTATTTATATCCAGACTATCATCTTTCATAGAACCTATGGCTTCTTTGTAAATTCTTGGCACACTTTTACTTGCCTCGCTTGTGGAAATATCTTATTTTACTTCATGTAATTTTTGATCCAAAATATTTTTGGCGAAGTCAGGGGCATGTGAGTGCAAATTTTCCATAGTAACAGCATTATTCTGTAACAAAATATAGAGTTCTATATTAAGCGCAATGTTAAATGGTGTTTAGGTACGAATTTCTTATTATAAATGTGAGAAACAGGAAAAATACAATAACAGCAATTTTACTGACGTACTGATAATAGTACTATAAAAATAAAGATTAATGAAATAATAAACAGGAGTAAGTAAGTATGTACTGTACACTATTCTTACCAGAATCTTAACCGATCCACGACATTTTTGCCTTCTTTGGTAACACTCATATACAATTGATCCATTTTTCAAAGTTTTCTTTTTATAATATTGATGACCAGCATGTAAGAGCACCTGACCCCCACCTCTATTTATAAATTTCAATTGGATATCTACTGCAGCAGAAGTACCGGGTATGTCCGACATGTTATTGTAATCTGTAAAATAAAAAGTAGCAAGTACTGAATAACTTTTGTTTCATGGTAATAAGTTGCTAACTAACAAACTCTTCAGCTTTATAATATTAGTATAGATAAAAACGGTTCTAGTGAGTTAACCTTAAAAGATAGGCATATATTGTTGAGAGCATTTTGTTAGATTATTTTAAGAGAAATAATTCTTTCATACATATTTTTGTGATATCTTGAACCGTTTTCGCAGCGCATGCAACGGAAGCCCTTAAAGATGAATAATTTTCCCCCTTTTTTCCACATTTTCCATTATTTCTTCGCTCCTATTAGTTGCAGCGTGATGTTATATAGCCTAAAGCCTTCCTCGATTAATGATCTTTTAAACGCAAAAATAATTTTTCAATTCGCACCAGTAGTTCCTGAGATTAGCGCGTTCAAACAAACAAACTCTTCAGGTTTATAATATTAGTATACTTAGATGACAATGTAATTGTTCCGTGTCTTAGCGAAAGCGGTCTTATTCCAAACTAAACCAAAGAGAGTCCGTGGTGATAATAAGAAAAATTCTCATATTTTGTTTTGTACTTCTGTAACATAATTTTGTTTGAGAAATGGAGCCGAAAGCAAAGAAAAGGAAGCGTGCGGCAAATTTAATAAAATTGAATCGCCGATGGAATTCTTCCGAATTCCACATAGCCATGTGATATTCTTGTTGTACGGAGCTAAGCCCGTACAGATAAATTATAGGGACCTGCCAGCTGTACTCCTACTTACAATCAATTTATCCCTATAACCTACCTACTACACCCTACTCCTATCTTCTAACACACAGTCTGGAATACTCACTACCTACCCTAACTCCTACCTACTCTCTACTTTAATACTCCTAACCACCTACTGTCCTACAACCCTAGCCCTACCGATACCTACACAGACAATATATACAGAGATAGAAAAGTGCAGGATACCAGGTGCCACGAGACCTAAGACACCCAGCGCAAGGGGGAAGGACAGAAGGAAGGAAATGATTTTCCCATCACCCCGTGCACAGGCGTAACGGCGACCGTGGTGGGAGGACTGGGAAAGGTTCGTAGCGCCCTTGCAGTGTGAGTGGTGCTGGACGGGCCGATGACCCGTAGCTCATTGACTCGCTGACGGCGAACTTCTGGAGCAGGTCCATGTAGCCAGCTTCCTCCTCCTTATGTGGCTCCTCTTGTTGACCTCGTGATGATTCTTCACCTCTTCTCAGTCGAGTGTGCGCCTCGGGAGCAGGTCCGTGCAGCCGGCTTCCTCTTTCTGACGCGGCTGCCACGCCGACTCTCTTCTGCTCTGGTACTGACGGGTACACTCCTGACTATCTCTAACTGAATAGTGGCAGAACCTTTACTAGCGACTACTACTTATAACTCTACTGGGACTGTGGGGTGTGATTCAAACAACACTTTCTCTTGTAATAATGAAATCCGAACTCTCAACTCTTCACTCCTTTATTTCTAACAATCTGCATCTTATATAATTAATATTATTGCGAATCAGCACCTCCGTATGCCACTGAATGTAGGATGCTGGCAAAGTTGAACGTGATCTGGTGATGGTGATGTTGTAAATAATGTTTGTTCAAACTCTTGTTTTTCTTTAAGACGAATTCACGTAATCATTTATTGCAATTTCTTCTTTAATTGCTTAATCATCTATGAGTCGAAAATATCCATAATTATTTTATTTTCCCTAAAATCTGTGTTAATAATTACTTTACTATGATTGTCAAATGCAGTTTGTAGCTAGGTAGGTTTTTTTTTACATTAAATGGGTTTGCACTTGACCGTAATTCGCCTGATGTACCTACCTGACCCAGTAAGAACCGATTTACTCTCGCTTTGAAGATCGCAAGTTTATATTCCGCGGGGAACAGGGAGTCAGGCAGGGAGTTCCACAATTTAGCAGTTCGCACTATAAAAATGGAAGTAAAACGCTTAATGCGAGTCTTGGGAACTTCTACCATTAACCGGTGACGACCTGCTGTACCCCTGCTCGTCCGGTGGTAAAAAGGGGCGGGCTGAATTAGATCGTGCAATTGTGCAGGTGAAATCATTGTTGTCACAACATTTAAAATCAGTTCATTAGTATAAATTTTGCATGTGACGTTTTTAATAGACCGATCATAAAATTAATAACGCCTAAGCAAATGTTCAGCCAGAAAATGTCCTTGACTTATGTTGAGGGAAACAATGGTGGAACGACAAATAAAAAAATAAAAAAAAATCATTGTTGTCACACAATGTTATTTAACAGTCATTTTTTACAAATTTTGGAAATGTTTTATAATTCGTTAGACTGTTGATCAAGCTGAATTTGTGTATTTATAAGAAATTTCTATAATGAAACATCTTTTTCTAACTTCAAAAATGAAATTCGCGGAAAATTTATGGTGATGGCAGCTGTCAAAATTCTATATACATGTCGTAGGATAATTCGATACTTCGAATCTTCGCGGAAATCCTAGGGGTTTTGCGAAAACGCGGATAATTAGACATAGGCGAAAAATTATCTGTCCGGTTGTAGTGCTAGTGTTGGACTCGAAGTCACTTGTCTGTGACAGAAGGTAGATTAGGTTCGTTAGGTTGCTTTCTACCACGCACATGCGACGACGAGCGAAGCGAGGAGGAGCCAAGTCCTGTTGTAGTGCTAGTGTTGGACTCGAAGTCACTTGTCTGTGTCAGAAGGTTGATTAGGTTCGTTAGGTTGCTTTCTACCACGCACGACGACGAGCGAAGCGAGGAGGAGCCAAGTCCTGTTGTAGTGCAAGTGGTGGGGCAAAAATCCTGACTTTGTCCAGTAAGATTTGATAATTTTTCGCCTATGTCTAATTATCCGCGTTTTCCCAAAACCCCTAGGATTTCCGCGAAGATTCGAAGTATCGAATTATCCTACGACATACATATAATTAATAATGAAGCTGAAGAGGGACAAAAATCTGAACATAGAACATATTAGAATAAATTGTTTGGGTAAAACACCCATTTATTGGCACTTTAAGGGACTATCTAATAAACACTTTTAATTTTACTCTTATAGTACAAATTGTAACAAAGAAAAGGTATTTAAACTCTTCTAATATATTTAGAGAACGTTTTTTAATAGTTTTTTCTTTTTTTTTTAGCAGTTTGATTTTTTTTTTAATTAAATGATGATGAATGTAAAGACCAGTCATTGGCATAGAAAATCCTAATACTGGCAGTGAATTTGACCTATTATTGGCTCATACTGTAATTTTATATATTAGGTAGGTACCTATGAGCATAACATTAAAAAAAATGCTAAGAGGATAAAAAAAAACTATCAGTGTAAAAAACTGAGATCGTTTTATTTCACCATCAACAATTAATATTTGCATATTTTCGATATCAACATGATTGAAGTCTTCAGCTTCGTTTATAATTTCTGGTTCTATGTTTTGATTATCCTGTATACAATCATTTGATGGTGTGGCGAAGAAATGCCAGATTCTTTTTATTAATTCAATGGACTCTTCTGATGTTAATTCTTTTCCTTTTTCTAAGCCACCTGTTCAACGCGTGTTTGAAGGAAGGCACTTACCCAACTGCTCTGAAGAAAGTGAAAGTCTGCCCGCTCTACAAAGGCAAAGGCCAAAAAGCTGACCCTAAAGCGTACCGACCGATTTCACTGGTCCCGGCCCTCAGCAAGCTGTTGGAGGCAGGTTTGAACAGGAGGCTTCTGAATTACGTGGCGGCGCGCGATATCTTGTCTGAGAGGCAGTACGCCTACAGGGCGGGCCGCGCTACCACAGATCTGGCGCGCGAGGTAGTCTGGCGAGTGCTGAGCGCGCGCGAAGCAAGATTGCAGGTCGCAGTACTCTGCTGTGACTTATCACGCGCCTTTGATACTTCTAATCACGGACTTATAGCTGAAAAGTTATGTTTTTATGGTATCAGAGGGCCAGCCCTGTCAATACTGACCTCGTTTATGTCAGAACGCACGCAGGTAGTAGTAGGCGACAGAGGCCGCGCTGTTTCCTCGGAATTAGAAAACGAGATGGGTGTCCCACAAGGGTCGTGCTTGTCAAACACGCTCTTCAGCTTGCTCTTGAACGATCTAGCAGCCAGCATAGATGGAGCTGATATATATAAGTACGCAGACGACGTCGCCGCCGTGGTAAGTGCCCCTAGTCACGAAGAGCTTGAAGCCAGGCTAAACGTCGTTGCGAACGACCTGGATAAGTGGTTTAAATCAAATGGTCTGGCACTAAATAGAGACAAAACGTGTTTTTTGTCCTTTTGTCTCAACGGCCATACACCGAAGAGTTATTATGTAACCGTTGGCAACACCGCTATACAGCAAGTCCGCTTCACGAAGCTTCTTGGCTTTCAGTTGGACGGCGCGTTGACGTGGGAGACACACATTGACGATTTATGTGGGAAGCTCTCGAGCTCGTGCTACGCCCTCCGGCGGCTGGCGAGCACCGCTACCCGCGACGTCGTGCGCTCCTGCTATTTCGCGACCGTCCACAGCGTGATTACGTATGGGCTGGAGTTGTGGGGCCGATCGGCTGAGATAAACAGAGTTTTCTCAATGCAAAAGCGCGCTGTGCGTGCTATTTGTAGAGCCAGAGACGACGCGACCTGCGTAGAGTTGTTTCGTGAGCTCGGCATATTGCCACTGCCTTGTGAACTCATCTTCCAGGTAGCCCTTTTCACACATACGCACCTGCACTTGTTCCCTCGCAGGGGAATTCATGGCAAGTACGGATTGCGCAGCGACAGTAAGAAAGAACAATTAGTAACACCGTCGCATCGTCTTGCGAAGTCGGAGAGGTCCGTGTACGTGATGGGTCCCGCGGTATACAACCGTTTACCCGCTACCGTGCGTGATGCACCCTCCACCGCGCGCTTTAAAACCAAGCTTAAAGCTTGGCTGCTCGAGCAGCAATTTTATGACCTTGACACATTTTTCAAGGCACCTGAAATGTGATATATAAAATAACTATAGTGATAGATATATAATAGACTGACATGTAATTTAATTGTATGACTTGTATGACTTGTAATAATGGAATTATCAATAAATGTATTGTATTGTATTGTATTGTAAGCAACCGATATTATTTTTGCCTGCTAATTTAACAAAGTCTTCTTTACTGAGTAATCTCTCTTTTTCTCGAGGTACGTGAGATGGCTTGCTAGTTGTCTTGTCTTTATGTCCGAGACATTTACTGTAGTCTACTGAATCTTCATTCCATGGATAAAGCCCTGTCGCTCTAAATCCGTTAATAATAGTTTGCGGCTTAATGCTTTTATCTATTGTGACTTTTAGCAGTGGCACAAATTGTGTTTTAGTTAGTGCTTGCGTTGGATTGCTTCTACGCCATTCTAGGACAGTTTTTTGTCATTCTGTTTTTAGAGGCTTGAATGCGGCAACGTCAGCAGGCTGTAAAAGCCTTGTACAATTTGGGTAGAGTGCAATTAGAATTATCTGCAACTTAGAACACAGTTCACTCACAGCATATGTTAGGTGAGACTTGTGACCATCTACAAAAACTATGACAGGAAATATTTTGCCTGTTTTAACCAGATGGGGATGTAAGACGTTCTTAATGTATTCATAAAAAATATCCGAATTCATCCATCCATTTTCACTGAAACCCACACCCCAATCTTCTGGAATTTTAGCAGTTATTTCTGCAGGTAATCTTTTATTAGGAAAAATTACCATCGGTGGAGTAAGATTGCCATCAGCACCAAAAGTAAACATTACTGTCAATGAAGTTTTGGCCTGGGCGTTATCAACCTCGTAAACGTTTCTTTCACCTTTTGAACTCAAAACGAGCCCGGTTTTGGGGCACAAGACAAAATTAGTTTCATCTCCATTAAATATACGCCCTGGATCAGAAAGTATGTGGAATAAATTATTTTCATCGAAGTAGTTTTTGATTTGCCGAAACCATCCTCTAACATCATTTTCTTATACTGTTGCGCTGGCAGCTGTAACTGCTTCTGGTGTACGGAATGCAAGTGTGGGATGTCTGGCTAAAAATAATTTGAACCATTTCTCACCATTTTTAAAAGAAGATGGTCGATTAGATTTTTTCAGAAACTCCGAAACACTTTTGACCAAGTCTTCTTTTCTTTTTGGGAACCCCTTTTGACTGCTGATTTTGATCCAGTTGACCAAGGCTTCTTCTTCTTCGTTATTTAAAATTGTGGGTGGACCTGGTTTAGAGCCATGCTGTGGATTTTTTAACCGAAATTGTATGGTCGAACGCGGCACTTGAAAGGTTTTGGCAGCAAGTTTTTTACTCATACCCTTAGCTATTTCTATAAGAGCTTTTTGCAAATTTTCTTCTGCATAGACCTTTCGCTTTACTTTATCATTCTTTGTTTTATTATTTTTTTTTAAACGAGGTTTCATTTTGAAGGTAACTGAAAATAATAAAAAAATTGTTATTGACACCGCAAACACTAATTATTGACACTGCTGCTAATAAATGGTTTTTCGTACAATTGGCACTGGGCCAACATTTGGAAAAAATTGTTTTTAACTTACGACTTGCATTTATTTTAAATCTCAATCGTAAACACATAGACATAAGGTATATTTTGCCTTCAAAATAAATTTATCTTAGTAACCTTATATTGGCACATATGCCAATAAAAAGGTTTGATTAATATTATGTGTACCATTAGTTGGCACCGAAAAAACATATAGATAATGGCCCTAAATATCAATCAATCAATATAACTTTATTGTACACCAGAAAACAAAATACTAAAACAATTTACAATAAAATTACTTAACCTAGGTACATTGGGCGGCCTTATCGCGTAGAGCGATCTCTTCCAGGCAACCTTAGTAAAGATCGCTAGGAAAGAAACATGTAAAAGTAATATCAATAATCATGATTAAAAAAGAAAGCTTAATGACTAAATAATCGAATTAAACAGTATTGGTAACCAAAATTCAAAAGATTTACAAAATATATTGAGATTAGTAAAGCTCTTACCTTAACAAAAACACTGAATATCGTTCGTTTTTTTATTTCAAGTCAGAACACGACAAAGACTCGGAGGAAGGACAAGCCTGGAGTCATAGTAATAAATTGAACGTGTTCTGTATGTCTGCACTCTTTCGATATGTGCGCACCAACGCGGAAGAAAGAGATAACTAGTACTATATAGATCACCTTCAAATGACAGTGTAGCCGTTTTTTAATACCTCAATTTAGTGATGTGCCTACGACGTACGAAATAAAAAACCGAAACCGAACCGAAACATACATTCTGTTCTGTCACGTTAACGATTATTCTAGTAGTTTCGCTAACTAAACCATATTAAAGTGACGTAATTGTAACATGTTTTCAAAATCGATCTTTTAGGCATAGTTAGAACCAGGTGAGAAAACCTGGAAAAGGATTGTGTAGTTCGAAATAAATAAAATAACTCAGATAACTTTTGTAGGTTTTTATTTACTGACCCTTAAACAATACAGTTTTATTTAAAAAAATACGTACTTTATCTTGTGGTTGTATAAGTTGCTTAGTCATATAATGAATTTTCGTTTTTAAGTATGTCTCGGCTATGGCTTTTATGAGTAGATTTCTATGATTATCAATATTCCACTGATCAATACTATGTTGAAATTGATTTGATTGGTTTCGATTCGGTTGATTGACTGGTTTCGAAATATAAGTTCGATTTTGAGACCCGATTTTAACCGAATTCAGAAAAATTGTGCACAACACTATAAACCAAACTTTTGCGTATTTTAACATATAATGGCAAAATTTAATTGTTTTCCTCCAAAATGAGGTTCTAAAAGAGTAGAAATTTGTTATATTTTAATATTTTGATTCAGTTTTGTATTGTTTTGTGGAAAATGATAAAAAACTCTAACCTGTGAAATGACAAGTTCTGGATTTCGTCACTTTTCTTCGAAGCATGGCTCTTACAGCCATAGGCAACGCACGCCATTTGTTCTTCAGTAGAAAACACTTCTCAAACCAACTCATTTAACCAAATATTCCAAAGATTAACGGTATATTCGCCAAAAATCCAAATCCACAGCTAGTATCCAAATTGGTTACTCGAGCTAAAAAAAACCGGCTTCACTAACGTAAAGGGCCAAACAGATTGTATATAGTTGTCTCTTTTTAGCACACTAAAAACATTCATTAAAAAGAGAGGTTCCGATAGTGCGCCACACTTCAACTTATTACTATGTCTCCAGGCTTGTCCTTCCTCCGAGCGACAAAGACGTTATTCTTGCGACGCCATCTTTAGAAAAGAACTGTTACTGTGTTGCCAGTAGTATAAAAGATTAAATCTACTATTTATTACTAAGAAAATATACTGTATTTGGAAACTGGTAACCTTATTATTAATAAATAACTGCAGCGTGCCAATAAATTGGTGGAGTGCCAGTAACAGGTAGGCTTACCTTTAAATCCATAACAGAACACATTTTAGCAGTTTTTTTGTCGGTTTTTTTCTGTTCATTTAAACGCTCATAATGCAAAAACGGCTGAACAGATCATCATGATTTGTATGTAGGTAGTAAGAGGTCTTAAAGTGTTAAAGGCTACTTTTTATCTCTAAATAAAACGAGCAAAGTCGCGGGGGCACTAGCAAAAAAAAGATATTAACCAACCATAGTAACCATATTATATTGATAGTTTTAACAACAAATTAACAAAAATAAAAGCCTGAATAAATTTATTAATTAACCCTGGATTAAATCAGGCGTCGAATAATTGTCACCTTGATATGCTGATAATTCATAAACCACCAGAGACAGACTTAATTGATTAATTTGATGGGCGAATTAAACTGACTGTTGTTTATTTTTACATGATATAGGTTTACGCTTGACTACAACTTGATGTTAAGCAACGTTATAATCTACGATCTAGCGCGCTTGCCTAGAAGAAACCGGTTTACTCTCGACTTGAAGACCGACCAATTATAGTTTAAGGGGAATAGAGATTCGTTCTAGAAACCCGAGGTTTGATTTACAAGTATATTACTAATCAATATACCTAGTCAGGTCATAAGTATTGTCACACAGTAAACACTTTTCTTTTAGAATGCTGGCCACAAAAAAGTTTATTGAATTCGAATTTAGAATTGTTCATGAAAATGTATACTTTTTAGAATTTTACTCATTTTTAAATATGGAGTGGACGCTTAAAGAAGACCGTGTTGCAGTTATTGCATTGCATCGTTGCGGTTACGCGCCGAATCAAATTTTTGACATACTGAAAAATTTGATTTGATGTACGCACACAGTAGTGAAGAAGCGAGCAAATGTATTCCGCATGTCCAACGAGGTCATTTTCCATCCTCGCTCATGGTATGGTTGGGAGTTTCTTATTGGAGCTTAACAGAGGTACATTTTTGTGAGAAAGGTGTAAAAACGAATGCAGTTGTGTATCAAAATACAGTCCTGACGAACCTTGTGGAACCTGTTTCTCATATCATGTTCAATAACAAGCACTGGGTATTCCAACAAGATTCGGCGCCAGCTCATAGAGCGAAGAGCACACAAGACTGGCTGGCGGCGCGTGAAATCGACTTCATCCGGCACGAAGACTGGCCCTCCTCCAGTCCAGATTTGAATCCGTTAGATTACAAGATATGGCAACACTTGGAGGAAAAGGCGTGCTCAAAGCCTCATCCCAATTTGGAGTCACTCAAGACATCCTTGATTAAGGCAGCCGCCGATATTGACATGGACCTCGTTCGTGCAGCGATAGACGACAGGCCGCGCAGATTGAAGGCCTGTATTCAAAATCACGGAGGTCATTTTGAATAAACTTTATTGTCATAAGAATCTATGTTTTGTTAAGTTCAGTTTGGTATATAAATGGTTACATAAAGAATAAAGTTGTTTCAATTATTTTATATTAAACATGTGACAGAATTTATGACCTGACTAGGTATATACAACAATTAAATTATGCACTTATGACACAAGAACTCACAGCATTGCAAACAAACAGGAATATCACAAGACACACAGACATATCGCGTCCTTCTTTTCAACTTGCACACCATACAGCTACTTCTTTTAGTCAATCGTACATAATTTGTGTTTAAGGACATTAGTTTTACCGCTTTGTTTGTATTTTGTGCTAACGCAATTTCGACTTCGTGTTCTTCTTCATTTTCCTGTTTTATTTTTAGTAAGGGTTTCCTCTTCTTTTTTCTGATTTTAGCTTTTTTGTTGCCTAAAAAGTACAAATGGCAAAAAGTAACTTTAGATTTTAAGGGAGTGAAACAATTAAGTAACTAGTTTCACACTTAATTTCAATATGTACGAGTATTGACCGCCCAAATTCAAAAAAGTAAAAGTAAAAATATGTTTATTTGTCATTTGAAAACCCAACCTACATATAATTAAGTAACACACAAATTTAAAGATTTGGTGAACCTTTAATGTAACATTATAAACTTTAATTCTTGGTTCTCTAATCTAATGTTAGTAATGTTAGTATGTAATGTATTTAGTTGAAATATAGGTTCCGTTCGATAGACGATGTAATTGTGGAGGAGCATGGTTGTGCGTTCCCAACTCAAATTTAACGTCCAAAGTCACAACATCCACTTTTATTGAAGCTCTACAATTTGGAAAACTGACGCAATACCAACGTTTGCCACATTTGTTTTTGTCGTAGTATCGGTAGCTTTTAAAAATCAGCGCTTTTTTGGAGTTGTGCATTGTAATCTGTTGGGCTAGAAATAAAATTGTTAATTATTTATGTCAATATTCCACTCACGAGAACTTAATTCTAAAAATAATAGGGCTTTACTTATGAAATTGCCGTTTTTTTCTTACGTTTTAATCTGTTTGTAACTTTTACGTACAGCTATATTTTTTCCAAATACAATTTTTATTGTATCAATTGTTGAATAATGTACCTTTTAGATAAAAAAAAATATTACTAGTGCATATTACTTATAGGGAAGTCATTGAAAATACCTCTTTCAATGTGTCGTCGGTTTCACTACTTTAACTAGGTATATTTTTATCATATACTCTGTTTTTGATAAATTGATATACGCAGTGCATAGCTTTTTTTCCATCTAACTATAGATTATCAATTGCATCTAAATCAGTTCAGTGTATGGAAATATCATTTTTCTCAATTTCGTCATACAAATTGGCAATTTCATAGGTAAAGACCTAATAATTATAAATCCACCTAGTATCTAGAAGTAAAATAGTTAAAACAAAGCGCAAACTTACCGGCTATTTTGTTTAGGACACGACCAAAATTTTTACATAATCATTTGTAACTTAGGTAGTAAATACATTTTGCAAGAGGGCATTGAAACAATGAATAATTACAAGCAAATTTAATTACATTAAACAACTATCACTTACAAATATTATTAACAGGTTTGAAACTTTAAATGAACAACTAAAATGACTTGACCGTAATACTTACAAACTTAAGTAAACATACTTAAAACATATTATTATTTGTGTGAAATATTTTTTTACACATTTTGTAAACAAGAATTAACATTCAAAATCGCTAGTTCAATTAAAACTTTAGCAATATTAAAAGATTTACTACGAGTACCTATACTTAACTTTAATACTTCGTTCCTTATATACCTACTTATAACTAACTTTTTAATCTAAATTACAAACTAAACAAAATGACACGACTTCCTTAAACATGACTAAGTAACGCGATTTGCACGTGAGTGAAAACCGTTTAGTTAATATATTGATGACTAAGTAATACAATTATGTATACTTAAGCATTTGTTATTCAATACATTATACCATGGGTACATGTATTTTCTGCTTACAAACATTTGTTAAGATTTTTTGAACGATGCTTTTTTTATCTCATATCTTTTTTTCATATCAATAAAAAAATTGCAACGTGAGTTGATCTGAAACTACGCTAAGAAAGATGTTGGTGAAATGATCTCTAAGATAAATTTAAACCCTAAAAGACATTACATTATCGACAGCACATAACCATTATTACGCTTTTCAACCTTATTCAATTGTAATTTGATAATTTATTTGTTCGTGTTGTGTGAGTAGGCACTACTTCGAATCTAGTTGGTAGAAATACTGATAACTTTTATTTTACTGACAATCTAGTCAGGGAAACTTAGACATATACATCATATACTTACTTTCCACAAGAAAATAAATATTCTATAATAGTAGTTTATGCAACTGTCATATAATGAAGTTACTCGTTACACTCGTAACTATTATGAAACTCGCTGCGCTCGTTTCATAAACTCACACTCGTGTTTTAATACCCGTGTTATATGCAGTTGCATACACTACTTTATCTTCACTAATGCAATTAATCAAACAACAAGAGTAAAAGCTGACAATAGTTAATTTTTCATATAAATTTCTAGATTTTTCTGGCAAAAGATTGTGAGTTACTTTTGTTGCCAATTCTAGAATATCCGGAGGCGTACAAATATCATCGTCGCTATCCATTTTTAACTTTTAATTTGTATTTAAAAAACAAAACACATTGCGAAACATTAAATTCACGCGTACGTGTATTGTCACAGTGATTTTGCCGCCATTAAAATCTAACCAACGAGAGCGCAGCGCGACCAACCTGATTGGCCCTGCAATCAGGTTGGTCACGCTTTTTCGATGTTATAATGAGCTATTACGATATCGATGTGGATATTATAACATCATGTGAAATTGCTTAAATTGAGTGTTTTGTTGTCTGTGCTATAACAGTAGTAATTATAAGTCAAGTATTGGAAACATAAGTAGAATGGTACAACATTAGTGTAGATAAATTTATATTACAGCACTCGTCGCCAATTATTTAGCAAAATTTACACAGGTTAAAATTCTAACAAACACATTTCCAATGAAAAAAAAATTAAGAAAAATATTATCAAACACATTTTAAATGAAAAAAAAAAATATTAGGATCAATTCATCTCATATAGGCTACAGTTCCATTGGACCACAACAGGGCCAAAACAAATATCACGCGCTGCGCCAAGAAGTTACAAGATTATAGAATGTAGTCACAGGCTTTAACCTCTTTGGTTACCAATCAGAGCATTCGTTACATATTTCTCCATTCATGTTCGGAGCTTGTACCCATCATGGGGCAACGGGAGTGATGGTGAAAATCCTGCAGAGCTAAAGCGGCCTCTTGGAAGCCAGCATCAACATTTGTACATATATCCCAGATACAGACCGCAATTGTTATCATTCTCAGCAAAGTGTCTGAACTAAATCACCCTTTTAAAGGGACTAACGACCGGTGAAGTTCAAAAATAAAAAATCCGAGTAGAGGAAAACTTTAAGAAACCAATAAAATGTAAGTGTAGGTACTAGTAAGGTGTGCATAGAAACTTTCCACTTTTATGGCGATTTCTTCTTTTTAAATATTTTCGGAGACTCCGGTTCGGCTTTTAACTTGACTACGGTAGGCGATTTCGCGGTTGTCTTTTTAGCAACCTTTTTACTGGTTGAATTAGTTTCGTTTTCTGTATTCAACACAAACACCGGTGCAGTCGATGAATGGTTGTGGAATATGTTTTTCTTTGTCATTTGAGTACCCTTCATGACGATGAAAGCGTCGCATTTGTCCTCGTTGCATTTCCAAAGTACAAACTGTAGGAATTGTTTACTTTCATCGTATTGGAAGTTTTTATAGATCAACACACGTTTTCCGTTTATTTCGAAGACGCCGCCGACGACGTGGTGCTGACCTGTAAAAAAAACCATAATCAAAACTTTAATACTAGTTTCGAATACAATTGTATTGTTTGAAATTAATTTAAACAGAATAACAAGTTACGTTTTACTAATAATATCTAACAGCTAAGTGAAATCAAAGAATTATTCTGGTTTGTATGTAAGACAGTGTTTTTTTAGGATTTTATACAATTTGCAACTACGTAGGTATGTAGGTATAATCTAATAAATTTTAAATTTTAATCTAAAATTTAACTATAAAACTTGAAAGTAAATTAATCAGTTCTTTATTCTCCAATTAATAGACAAACATAAATAATGGTTATTTTTTGGTCATAACAATAAAATAAAACGGTATAAATAAAGTAAGAGCCCCCATTGAACTTAAATGTTAAAGTTTAATTTTAATTATATACCTAACTATTATAAACTACAACATTACTTTAGTTACATACCTAATAATACTTTACCGCAGTTTACTGCAAAATAGGTACATCGGTGGAACAATATTATTGATGCATACGAATTCTTTTTATAATATTTTCATTAATAAATTGAACAATAAATTCATCAAATTCTTAAGGCGGATCTTTTAAAATAACATTATTCATATAATTTTGTATAATATGTAAGAAGATAAATACTAGGCATTCGCGTGTCTTATTTACCTATAACATAAATTAGTGTTTACAACATTAAAATGTTAGTGTGATAAATAACACTTACTATTAAGTAATAATTCATTAATTGCGGATTAAAATTAAAAACTGATAGTGTTTGGAACTAAAGCTAAAATGATGCAGAGCTCATATTTGGACCAACATTGGGCGCTCTGGTACAGCGTTCTAGCACCTGCACCGTTTACATCGAGCGAGCGAGCATTCTTAGAGCATTCTATAGAGTCTTTGCGAACGCACTAATGCTTTTGACGTACCAAGGCTTCCTTTATAAGGTTACTAGCTGTGCCAGCGACTTCGTCCGCGTGGAATAGTTATTACCATAAAAATGGTTCTAGTGAGTTAACCTTAAAAGATAGACATACACTGTTGCGGACAAAATGTCCGCAACAGTGTATGTCTATCTTTAGATCATTTCAATAGGAATAATTTTTTAATACATATTTTTTTCATATTTGAACCGTTTTCGCACACACAACGGAAGCCCTCAAAGATGAATAATTTTCCTCGTTTTTTCCACATTTTCCATTGTTTCTTCGCTCCTATTAGTTACAGCGTGATGTTATATAGACTAAAGCCTTCCTCGAGAAATGGACTATGCAACACAAAAATAATTTTTCAATTCGCACCAGTAGTTCCTGAGATTAGCGCGTTCAAACAAACAAACAAACTCTTCAGCTTTATATTATTAGTATATTGGTAGATCCGTTAGTTACAATGAACCTTACACTAAAACATTGTATCAAGTTGTATAACTAAACCCTGATATAAAGTCCTTTCCTCGCCGGTACATATCTAGGCACATTATGGTCGGTATGGTGCAGATGCGTTTCTATGATGGTGTCATCATCGTATGCGACTATAACATAAGCTTTGCAATGCATGAAGTTGGCGGTACAGATCCACTTGATCCCTCCACACATGCGAATGTTTTTACGGTTCTTGTAGAACGTATAGGTATTCATCATGAGCAAGCGAGTCCCATCCACGAGAGTTATGAATTTGTGAGCTGGAAGATTATGTTTGTTAATAAAAGCAGTGTATAAAAAAAATCATATATTATTAATACAACTGATATATTATACCAACTAAAAGTAGGTATAGGTAGGTATAATTGCCTCGGCGTGTTAAATAAGGCTGCATAAGGATGTATCTTTTTGTTCTAAAAAAAACTTTAAACATAAAGAAACTTTATTCGATAGTAAATAACTAAATACGTAAATTATTTTAAAATATAGTCGAATCCTGTTGAGACAATAGTAATTTTATCGTCATGATCATCGACAGCCGATGACTAATATGTTAATATTTAATCAAATAAGAATAACTAAACAAAATTATAACAATTCATATGGTACCTACATAGAAACGTAAATAATATTTTTCAAGTTTTAGCTGATAATCTACGATGTAGCGCGCTTGCCTAGAAGAAACCGGTTTACTCTCGACTTGAAGACCGACAAATTATAGTTCAAGGGGAATAGAGATTCGGGCAAGGAGTTCCACAGTTTGGCTGTGGACTAATGACTAAACATTATTTTGACATTTCCATACATGAGACTACTGGAATAATTGAATAAGTTGTAGACCCCATTAGTATATGACACAATTTGTAATAATTATTGTGTTAACTAATGTTAGAAAGGCAAAACTAATGCACTGTTAAACATCACGCAATGTTTATATATAATTAAATTTGTTTATTTTAAATATATATTAATGGACCATATAGAAACAAAATCCTGTATCTTGGAGCTCCCAAATTTAATTAACGATGGACTTAATGTCTGACAATAATGCCTTTCTCTGTGATGAAATATCCCGGTGGTTCGTGCGTGTGAGTGGTCATGACTTTTATTATGTTGTTACGTTTATTTACGTGTATGACTGCCGGACATTTCTGAGAAAGTCTCTTTGAACAAGCATAGCGAGACCCACCGTTGGCCAGTCTACCGTTTCTACTAAAAAGGTGTTCCTCGTAGAGCATTAATTTAGTTTTATTTTCTGTCACCACGAAGTATTCTGAAAAAGAAAAATAATATCATGACTTTTTTTTTACTACGAATAGGCTTACGTTTGACTATAGCCTGCCTGATGTTAAGCACAACTATAGTCTAAGATGTAGCACGCTTGCCTTGAAGAAACCTATTTACTCTTTATTTGAAGAGTCCTGGGTAATACCACTTTTATACTTCCCCCGCAGAAATATTACATTGGGGAGTTTTCTTGGTCAAGTAGGTATATCGTGGTGAACACCCAGATCCTTTCACGGAAGACACGTCATGTTCTCGGACTATGTTGTTTTACAAGCGAAATTTTATTTGTCTCTTTGCTATCGCAACGAATTGCCAAATAAACGTTTTTTTTTTCATGATGAGCGGAGCTATTAATTTGTAAGTGTAACAACAGACTACTTCATATCTCCTAAGTAATAACGCTAAAGACTCACGGAGCGGTTTTGCCCGCGCCCGCCGCGGTGGCGGAATCGAGTTTAATTTTCAAAACTTACGAAGCCAGAACTTTGTGCGGGCCCGGATTATCGCCCGCAAACCTGGCGGTTGATTATCGCAAGAAGGACCTTGGCCGGAAACTGATCGCAGAGCGCGAGGGTGGAACCCGCCGCGAGCCGCGCCCGCTTCTACAAGATGCCCGCGCGTGCAGCGGGAGCCGCGAACAATCGCAACCGCCGCGGGCGTAAAACGCGTCGTGAAATGTGCTTGAGATTTTTACATGCATATCAGGCCCGCCATGCCACCGCGGCGGGCGCGGGAAAAAACTGCTCCGTGAGTCCCTAGCGTATTACGAAAATTAAAACAAGCTTGAATTAAATGTAGTCGGGCTACTGCAACTCATATTGTAGCTTCAGTAATTGTTTTAGTCAAACGAATTATGTTAATTATAACACCATGTTATATTTTATTAAATCGATACTCGAAACTTATCGAAACGTGCGTCGGTAATCGACGCGACATATAAAACAGCGAGATTGTTCTTGCTTTATGAAATTTTGAACACATTATTGATGAACACAATATTGTTAAAATTTGTGGTCCCTTATAAGAGCCAGTTTGCATTGACGTAATGAGTCATATTAGGTGGTAAAAATCAAAAGCAAAAATTGATAGCAGAATTTATTGCAGCACATGAAACTGCAGCATAAGCCTCACGCCCTCAAGTACATAGTATCCTTGGGATGGGATACTGTTGTAGTACATTTTACATTTAATTATTTGTATTGTAAAAATTAATATAATAAAATGTTTAATTTTAGGTCCTAGCTAGCGGCTGCAATCTCTACCCAAGGTCAGAACGTAAGGGCGATTGAAAAATTTCGACACCATAATTCCCTATTGTCCTGCATACAAATTTTATTTTATATTTTAGAAGCTGTCGCCGTCTGCCGTCGATGTCTGGTTCTGTTTAAAGAGATAGCAGAATTGTTTTAGCACGCTTACGGGCACTTCTCTTCCTGCTAGCGATACGCCATTTTCTTTTTACTTCGATATGTTCTTTGTCAGTTAGGTCTTTGGCGAGGCATTTATTTTTGTGGTAGAATTCTCACCCCTTTCGTCTTGCGTCCTCTTCTCTTTTCGGGTCTAATCTTAGTTTTTCTCCAGTATATCTCCAATACAGAACTAAAGCAATCCACGAAATATTTCGCTATCCTAGCTTGAATTACAGGCTTTGTAGCACTAGTAGCATAATTACTATCAAAAACTCAGCCTGCTAAAAGTCATTTTTGTACAGGGAAACGCACTAGGTGAGTACTTTCTTGACACTATTTTCCATATTGTCTTTACTGTTTGCAAAGTAACAGTGCGAAGTTCGAGCCTTTTCCTGTTTTCTGTTTATTTCACATAATATCCTTTTTTAGTCACATAATACTTAGTAGGTGAGTGATTATGTAAAGTCGATTTCAAAACTATTTGTTCATCAGCATTAATATGGACTTTCGCTTTGCATCCCTTTGCTGATGCGCTCGAGCATTTGTACCGATACCCCCCAAAGCTGTTAGTACCGTTCCTACAGAAAGTGTACCCGTCCAACATTAGTAGTTTTGTCCCAGTCGTCAACGTAATATAATAGGCTGAAAAGAGTATATTTCAATTTTAAAATATTTTCGGTCGTTTTCAATTTCATCGTTAAAAATACAACATAATTACATGAGATATAATATATATGTAGATAACAAAAGTGAAGTAGAAAATTATACAGGTATATATTTATTATTATAGACTTATTAAGCCCTGTTTTGTCAGAAAAATAAGTATTTTTTACCTATGTTAACGAAACACACTGTGCAGATAGAATTACGAGAAGATATAAATTTGTTAATCATATTAACAGTTCTTTTAATTTATTTCTGTGTGATTTACTGTACTTCCTCCAATTTTCACGTGATTGCCTTCTTTCTTGAGCCGACATTTCAGAAACCAATTTCCTTTTGCCAGTTTGTCTTTTTTTGTGGTAGAATTCTCTCCCCTTTCGTCTGGCTTCCTCTTCTCTTTTCGGGTCTAATCTTAGTTTTTCTCGGTACCGACGTTGTTTTTCGGCTGGGGTCAGCGGTTTACGTGCTGATGAACACAAAATATAACACACAGTCCTATTAGTTAGACGGCTATTATCTTTAATATACATACACAAAAAATATAGCAAAAAAACACTTTTGAACAACGAACATTGGGAATTTCTTCCAGGCTGCTTTGATGAATATTTTAATGATAATTATCATTCATCCTACTTCATTACATCCTACTTCATTACATCCTACCAGGTTAAGTATCAAGTGTGATGCACATCATCAAATACAAACGACAGAGTTTTGAACACATCTTGATGTATTTTGTATCTAATACACATATAGGTACATGTAAGACCATTGATTGATTATATTAATATACTGACTCACTTTATTCATTAAAAAAATCTTAAAACTACACGCTTTTTATTTACAGCCATTATATAAACAATATAGAATACAGTGTGTCTCTTATAGCGCCAAACAGGAATTAATTATTTTAATTTTATTTTGCAGTTGCAGCTTTGTCTATGTGCCTTAGAAATTATTTTGATACAGATTTATTTCTTTTTTTTGCCGACTTTAGACATTATTTATGGCTATATGGTCCTGTGTGAAATGACTCCGAATATTTCTTTTTAAAAATATTTAAGTAAAAAAATGGTAATATTATGATCATTTTTTTTTATGCAGGCCATCTATGTATATTTGATCGTAAGTTTTATGCGGGTATTCCATATTGTACATTATGCATTACAAAAATTCTATAAGTACATACTTAAGTATATCAACATTCATTAAATTAAAAGAGATACATTTCTGTAGTGACGTAACGACTAGTATCATTTGGTTTAGTAACTTGGGTGTTGCAAGATTTTAAAGGGACTTGCGAATTACTTGATCTGGACCAAGACTCTGGTTTATCTTGTAAAGTTGCGGTAAATTTTAAAAGAAGATTCTTCTTCCAAGTTCTTGGAGACTGTTGCGCTGCAAAAAAATACTTACATGTAGACTGTATTTGATATTGTATCAATCGTACAAAAGTAGATGTGAAGAAGTTAATTAAGGAACTTATATACATATAATATCAGCTCTAATTTAATAGCTACAACCAAAACATATGTACCTGGATACCATCATCGTAGTCCTAGTGGGCCATGGCAGTGCTCGCACCTAGTTTTATAAGTCCAAGAATGTAACACGAAAGAATACATTATAACAATAAATAGAGGATATGTTTATTTTTCAAACTATTCACGGTAATTAGGAACAAAAGTATTTATTCATTGAAATACGTATATTAATTTTTCGTTACACTTTTTAAGTTTTGTACTTAATTAACAAGTACGTACTGAACTTATCACTAACTAGCAAACCTCGCGAACTTCGTTTCGCCACCAGATGGGTTCCTTTTTTTATAAACCTCACGAAGCCCGAGACCTTTCCAACGAATGCAAAACCGTGGAAATCGATCCGTGCGTTCTCGAGTTATATTGTCAGGAAGGAAAACCTGACTTATTTTTGTATATAGTAGATTACAGTACTAAATGCTTAAATTTGATACCTACCCCTTTTTATGCCACCGTCAATAAAAACTTAAATAACGATGGCGGTATCAAAATGAGAGACATGAGGCTAGGTTAGCAAGCAGACAGAGTAAACTAACAGATTGTCTAGATTCCTGTAGACAAGTATACCTTCATTTAAAAAATACAGAACTAAAGCAATTCACGAAATATTTCGCTATCCTAGCTTAAACAACAGGCTTTGTAGCTCTAGTAGCATAATTACTATCAAAAAGTCAGCCTGTTAAAAGTCATTTTTGTATAGGGAAACGCACTAGGTGAGTACTTTCTTGACACCATTTTCCATATTGTCTTTAATGTTTGCAAAGTAACAGTGCGAAGTTCGAGCCTTTTCCTGTTTTCTGTTTATTTCACATAATATCCTTTTTTAGTCACATAATACTTAGTAGGTGAGTGATTATGGAAAGTCGATTTCAAAACGATTTGTTCATCAGCATTAATATGGACTTTCGCTTTGCATCCCTTTGTTGCTGTGCTCGAGCATTTGTACCGACAGACCCCCAAGCTGTTAGCACCGGTCTTACAGAAAGTGTACCCGTCCAACATTAGTAGTTTTGTCCCAGTCGTCAACGTAATATAATAGGCTGAAAAGAGTATATTTCAATTTTAAAATTTTCTCGGTCGTTTTCAATTTCATCGTTAAAAATACAACATAATTACATGAGATATAATATATATGTAGATAACAAAAGTGAAGTAGAAAATTATACAGGTATATATTTATTATTATAGACTTAAGCCCTGTTTTGTCAGAAAAATAAGTTTTTTTTACCTATGTTAACGAAACACACTGTGCAGATAGAATTACGAGAAGATATAAATTTGTTAATCATATTACCAGTTCTTTTAATTTATTTCTGTGTGATTTACTGTACTTCCTCCAATCTTCACGTGATTGCCTTCTTTCTTGAGCCGACATTTCAGAAACCAATTTCCTTTTGCCAGTTTGTCTTTTTTTATACACGTTTCCCTCCATTGTTCTCTCAAAGCCGCTGATCTCTGAGGGTCATTCTTGATGTTTTGACATCTCAATTTTTCAGCAATTCTTTTTTTTTTAATATTTCTTCCTTAGTTTGTTTTTTCTTTCGTCTTGTATTTTTTTCTGCAGACAAAGTCAAATACAGTTTTTTACAGATGTTTTAGTAAAAACACAAGTGAATTTAAAATATCTTTGGGTTTGTACAAATAAAATCAAAATGGATATTAAAAGAGTGTAAGTTATGGTTGATTGAACATATATTCCAACTAGTGGATGCTCGCGGCTTCGCTCGGTTTAAGAAGTAAAACTTGCATCCCCTATTTCACCCCTTTAAAAGCGGCTTTTCTAAAAATCCTTTCTTAGCGGATGCCTACGTCATAACATCTACCTGCATGCCAAATTTCAGCCCGATCCGTCCAGTGGTTTGGGCTGTGCGTTGATAGATCACTATATCAGTCAGTCAATCAGTCAGTCACCTTTGAGTTTTATATATTTAGAAGATTGTATCAACATCCGCACGTATGTATAGTATTTTTGCACATGTACCACTACTTTAGTAGCAGTACTTATCTGTAGATGTATTTATATATTATTATTCGTAGTTCATCAGTTCCAGGAAAATATACATATATAAACTATGTTTAAAATAACCGTACAAATTTTCTTCAATTCCTGGATAGTGTTTCTTCACACAATATAACTTAAAAATAAGAAAGAAAGAATAAAAGAAGTCAATTATTTATATTTTAGTTGTAGTGATTAGATAAGATACATAATTAACAAATCACAGAAAGAAAAATACAGACACATACCTTTATTATGTACACAAAAAAATTCCTGTCACAAGACACAATAAATATTTTTTCTGTCTATTTTATAAATTATTTATTATAAATACTCTGTGCTGTATTTATGTTAACTTGAGTACCCGTTTAATTTATTTTGCAATATCTAGGTACATTTGACGGGACTTTTATTCTATACTCGCTTCTATGAGCTGTCGAAAGTCATCAGTACCTATCAAACTAAAAATAATATGTTGTTTGTTCAATCCGACTTTACAATATTAATAAAATGCTATGCACTAAGCATTTAAACGTATATCTTTAAATTTGTATGACGATCGTGATTTGTGTATCATGTTTAAATTGTACTTCAAATGCATAGCATAGCTATTTCGCATTTATCATTAACTAGCTGGTGCGCGCGACTTCGTGCGCGTGAAATAGTTATTAGCATAAAAACGGTTCTAGTGACTGAACCTTAAAAGATAGACATATACTGTTGCGAACATTTTGTTAGATCATATCAAGAGGAATACTTAATTCTTTTATGCATATTTTTTGATATCTTGAACCGTTTTTGCAGCGCACGTAACGGAAGCCCCCAAAGATGAATAATTTTCCCCGTTTTTTCCACATTTTCTTTTGTTTCTTCGCTCATATTAGTTGCAGCGTGATGTTATATAGCCTAAAGCCTACCTCGATAAATGGTCTATTCAACACAAAATGATTTTTTCAACTCGGACCAGTAGTTCCTGAGATTAGCGCGTTCAAACAAACAAACTCTTCAACTTTACAATATTAGTATAGATTTACATTTTCACATAAGTGCCATCCTGAGTTTCCATATATCGCGGTGGTTCGTGTAAGTGTTGACCTGACACTCTGACAATACAATCATTATGATCCACGGCAACCATCACTGTACACTTTTTGCTCTTAAAACAGGAGCACCGATATCGCTTGCCAAATTTACTCAAGTAATATCGCCAGAATGTGTGACCTTCGTACAAAAGCAGCGTCGGACCGGCCCGCAAAGTTATATATTGAGCTAGAAAGAAAAACGCGAATTGCAATTTCGTAGTGTAACCAACTTATCGCATATTATTAAATAAATAAATAATTTGTGAAAGTCATGCAAAACAAAATAATATTATTTATAAAAAATGCCACTAGGTGGAGCGAAGACATCATGAAGGTAGCAGGGAACAGGTGGAGACGAGAAGCACAAAATCGGGCTGAGTGGCGTGCCTTGGGAGAGGCCTATGTCCAGAAGTGGACGACCGTGGGCTGATGATGATGATAAAAAAGGAGTATCATCAGACTTGCTTTAATTTTTGACAGATATCCAAAGCCACGAGCGCTAGGCTTATACTCGTATTAAGATACGGCAGTGGATACGGTGTGGTGTTGGTTATATAAGTAGTCAGGATTTAAATTAAAAATATAATGATGTTCGTTTTATCGGACATTATTTTAATTAAATGCCATGTATGAAATATGTATTATTAACAAAAATTTACCTATCATTTTGAAATCTTAAAACCATTATAATTATACACCTAATACTTCTATAAACACATTTTCATATTTGTGAACTTCATCACAATTTTATATAAGTGCCATCTGGTGATAATATATATCGCGGCGGTTCGTGTAAGTGTAGCCCAGACATTTTGACAATATAATTATTATGGTCCACCGCCACTACCGCTGTACACTTTTTGCTCTTATAACAGGAGCATCTATATCGCTTGTTCAATTTACTCGTGGTATGTTTCCAGAATGAGTGACCCTCGTACAAGAGCAGCGTCGAACCGTTACTCAATGTTATATGCTGGGCTAGAAACAAAAATACGTGTATTAAAATACATAATATTATTTATAAAGGCACAGTTTCTACTATAAAGAAAAGACTCAACAACAAAGCTTGGAGAACTGTGCGAACATCATACCTTCATCATAATAGTAAATTTTCTAAGTGCCCACCCTTTCTTATGTTGTAGTTAGTTACAAGTAGTATGTTTGTTTTTGTTCCATTGTTTTCATGTATTATTATTGTAAATAAGTTCAGGGGTCCGTCGGAAGCGCACATAATCTTATCTAGCAGTGTATGTATAAATACCTATGTAAATATGTGCTACATGCTTCTTTCCTTTTGATAAATTCTTATTTGACTTGTTCTAAATTGCTTTTATCTTTGAAGGAAGGTTTGATATAGCGTCGAACCATCAAGATGAATGGCCAAAAAAACTCCTATTTTAAGACTAAAGCTTTATAAATGTGAATTCAGACTAAATTCATACATTTTAGCTAAGCTTTGTTTACTTTTTTATCCATCCTTGAGTTTTTTCAAGCACATTTTCCAATATGGCGACTTTAATTTCACTACAGTAGGCAGCAGCTGCTTCCTGTAGTTGAAATTTTGAATTAACATATAGCTCTTATAAAAACAAAAAATAAAAACAAATCTAAATGAACATTGCATTGTTATAAATAATGTTTTAATCTCTTTTGTTATTTTCTTACATAGTATCCAGTATTGGTTTTCAGGTACATAGAAGGTGGATGGTTGTGTATGTCGCACCAGTTAGTAATATTACCATCTTGTGCTATCCTAACGTAAGCTTTACACTTAGTAGTTTCCACTGAAGAACATTTGTATCGAACCGAGTGTTTGGTAGTATAATGCTTCGCGAAAGAGTAATTTCTGAACACCAGGAGCTTGGTTGTAGGGCTTAGCGGAATAAAGTAAGCTGTAATTAAAATAGTGAAAACAGTTAAAAATGTAGAATTAATTATACATTTCTTTCATTAGAATATTGATTAGAGATTATTACTGCATTTTAAAATAGGAACGTAAATAAATAGGTAACGAATGGGACTAAATTGTAATCCCTCCTTCTTGTTTAAATAATAAGACAAGTTATACTTTAAAATATATTCGTGTATATTAATTACTACAATTACACAGGTACCTAGTGTGACGGGCATTTACATATCTGATTTTGATTAGTTCCTGTTATGTCTATCAGTTGTAAAAAATTACATCTAACTAACGGGCTAACGCGCGTGAGATCACCTATAGCTAGAGACGCTAAATTTTATTGGAAAATGAAAAAAGTGGCGCCATCAGCCGCGTAGTCTGAAATGTTTGGAAATGAGTGTGGATTTTTTCGCCTAGCAGTTAGTAGACCAGGTTCGAATCCTGGTTGTGATTATTTGCGTTCATTTTCCAATAAGTTTAAGTTAAACCACCATGGTGCGGGTTTAGCACTTGTCAAAATAACTCTAAATAGGTTTATGGTTGTGTTTATAAAGACTTCGACTGTACAATCCTGTTGATCGACTTTTAAGCATAAGCTTTACACCCTGTAGTTCCTAGATTAGTGCATTGAAACTTGAAGCAGCCATCCTTCTTTTATATAGTTTAGTGGAGGAATAACCGTTAATATTTTATTTGCTTGCCAAACAGCTGGCACGCGACCAAACTTGTACGTACATATTATGCTCTAAGTATTATCATAATATTTTTCATTCACTGTCATTTATTTATGAAGTCTTCTTTTTACTTATTAAACCGACATGATTGAAGTGCAATAAAAACTCATATTTATAATAAATATTTTTATACAGTCCATAAAATATCATGAATTGATTAAAGACACTGAAAAAATGAACCCCTTGATTCCATTGGTAATTATTAAAAATATATTTCTTTTAAATACTTTATACTATTATTTTTCTAACAACAAGGCAGGGCGGGCCTATTATCACGAACAGCCCAATAGACTTATAAACAAGAATTTAGCTACACTTGGTAGCAAACAAAGCGAAAGCCACCGGAAAAACTAAATATAATATACAAAAAACTACTAAGTACTTAACTATTTTAATATTAAATAATTTACAGATTTATTCTGCTAAACATATTAAAATATATAATTTCCACCGATACAAACACCAATCGTTGTGAATTTATAATCTATTTGCTTTTATTTAATTGTGAAAGATGCATTTGAATTTTAAACGAATAATACCACTAAAATCTTTTATGTTTGACATTTAATATGATGAATGTTAGGTACTGTTGGTGGTATGCGATACTTTTTTATTTATGTTGACGAAATAGTGGTCGGGCTCGTGTACTGAGCAGCAATCTGAGCAATGGTGAGAAATGTAGTGTCAGAGTCATAAACTACAAAATATACGAATAATAGCTTTTGTTTAAAACAAAACCTTATTTTATCGCAATTTCAATCTACTAGTACTAGTGTGATATCATGCATTCTTAGATTTCATTCTGATGTGGAATGTTTAGTTTTATCGACAATTGCTAAGCATAAGCCTCTGTTCTATATGCATTATTACATATTTTTGAAGAAAACGTTTTGGCGTCTTATATGGGTCGACATTATATCTTGCAATTGGTCAACATTACAGAACAGCTTTCATATAAGTCCCATCAGTACATTGGATGTAGTTGGGAGGTGCATGATTATGTACATTACCCCACTCTGTGATAATCCCGTCATCGCTCAATACAACGTACGCCTTACACTTCTTACTGTCCACACATGAACACTTGTATCGAATGGACTTGTGCTTGGTCACGTAATGCTTACCAAAAGAATAATTGTTGTATACCAGGAGCTGAGTACCGCGGCTTAACGTTATAAAATAAACTGTAAAGGAAAAAAACAGAAAATTGTTAGATAAATTAGAATCCGACCAATGTTATAACAAAAAAAATATATAAGACATAGTTCAATATATTATTGTATAACATACAGAACTTTACAGTACCAACAAAAAAGTCTTTATATTTTACTTATATATTGTAAAAACATTGTTCACGTTACTTTCAAATAAAAACCATTGGCAGTCTGAATATAGCAAGCAGGTTTGTGATTGTGGAGTATGTTCCTAAACACGACATAGCCATCTTTATTGACGTAGACATATGATGGACATTGTTTTTGTTTGCACTTGGAACAATTGTATCGGAAACCTCCGCCACGTAACGGACTGTTTTTTGAGAAAGAAAATCCGTCAATTCTTAGAAGTGTCACGCCACGCTCAGTAGTTATATACTCGTATGTTCCTGGAAGAAAGTAATCATAATCATCTTTATTCATAATAATTAATTTAAACAAAAGCAAACGCTGACTTCAACTCTACTGTGACGTTACTGAACAAATCTAAGCCTATAAAAAAAACTACAACACAAATTCATTTGCTAAACAAATCTAAGCCTATCAGAGAAAACCGCATCAAAATCGGGCTGATAATTCAGAAGATATAGTGTATACAGCAGCGCCCCCTGGTAAGTCGTCATCGTAAAACATAGCTAAAACGATGCACCCATTAAACCTCAACACATCACAGAAAACTGTGTCAAAATACGACTAGTAGTTTTGGACATATGGGTAAAATTTGTTTGCATAAACTTTTTCAATTTGTTGGTTTATTGGTTTTTTCTAAGAAAGTACTAGACCGAATGAAAAAAAAATATATGGGACCATTTCGGAAACTATCCCCGTCATAACGGAGTAATCTAGTAACATATCTACAAAAAAAAAACTTCCAACCGACCGGCTCAAAAAAAGGAGGTTATTAATTCTTCCGAAAGTTTTGTTGTCGTCTCGATAAGAGATTAACTCGATGTTATGCATCATAAGCCTCCAGGTGATCAAACGCCAGGGTGAATTTAGGATGACATGAAGGTCTTCTTAATGCTAAACGGGGACACTTGGCTTGTCTTCAAAATTTAAAAACCTTAACAAATGTAATCTTAAAAGAGAAACAAAAGATGGACACTTGTAATCGGTGTAATATATTGTGTTAGGTATAGTTAGCATTCGTGAAAGGCTTTAAAACAGTTTCTATAGGGTGCTGTTAAGCAGAGGAAAATATTACATTCACTACATCTTATTGTCGTCGTTTTACTACATCCTTGAAGGCGACAACGGTGCCGTTTTCCGGTCTCATCTAACTCAGGCATATGTGTTGGTTCGGCGAGTTTTTGAAGGTATTGGTACACGTAGACGCTTTTTAATATTATCTTCCAATGGTTCTTCCTCGTCTGTAATTTTGAATAAAGCAATCAAGTCATAGTAGTCTATTTATCCCCTCGTCTGTGGCTTTGCTTTTGTAAATTGTGCGTTGTGTGTGGCACCGCGCCGCGTGTATGCAGTAGGGGGTCAGTTCTAATTAAGATAAGATAAATTTATTGTAAACAAAACAATATGTTACATTTTACAAATAGCTCTGCCTCTTACATTAGTAAAATAAATACTGTGTCGTAGAGAGGCAGGTTCTTCCGGGGGTTCTTGTTTACAACTTAGTATTATATTAACAACTTTAAATAATGTAGTATTTTAAGTGATTACAAAATAATCTATGTCTAGTTATTGTTTACACAGAATATGATATTCCTTAATCTAATTGTATCCTAAATTGAATTATATATAATAGTATATGAACAGCTATTTATATATTTACAATGATGTTAAGCGTGGAGTATTGGCGATTAGTTCTGGATATTTGTGTGTGTGTGTTTAAATTAAATTCAGAGTATTTCCAAAAATACAATTCTATTTTGCGCCAGCTAAATGGTCGTAATACCGCTAGTAAATATATTTAAAAATGTGGTAAAACAATTGAAAAAATAATAAAAAAAGATACTAAGTTCTATGTATTTTTAACACTATTTAATCCTGTTTATGTACCAATAACAATACAAGTAAAATAATAGTACACTTTAATATATATATTTTTTGCAAATCTAAATTCTTAGTTACCTACCTCCACGGCATCCAACTTGGCACGCTCGATACGTGGTTTCGATATTTAATGTCGGTTTTTAAATGTCCTACCCTATAGGGCAAATATTTTTTGTTTGCAGTAAGTTGAGCATATCTTATATACAATAACATAACGGGCAGACGATTTATAGTTATTTTGTTTTCATAGGACAGAAACGAAAAAGATACTGAAATATGACATGAAAAACAGCACTTTCGACAAATGATTTTTTTCTACCAATTTTATCATAATTTTACAAATAAAATTGTTTTTCTGAGTACTGGATAATTTCGGTTCTGTTGGTGGCTCCGACATATTTATATATAGTCAGGATCTCGGAAACTACAACGATTTTCATTAAACTTGCAGATTAGAGGGGTTTCGGCCCAAAAAACGGTTGAACAAAGTTCCAGGTTCGAGGAAATTATTAGTTCCCAAGACATAGCAAAAAATTAAACGCTCGGTGTCCCAGGTACTGTTTCTAAACTAAACTAAATGATGAGGCCCAAAACAGGTAAAAACGCACATCGCGTTATCACATGCAACGCAATACGTAGCTGTGCGTTTTTTGCACACCACACAATTGCGCCCAGGCCGTTGCCCCGCCCGGTCATAGCGAATTGTGCGGGAATGTGCCCAGCGTTAGCCGGATACATGTCCAGCGGTGCTGCTTGTGTGGTGTTGTATCGCGCCAGCAGTTGATTTACTAATAAGGTTCGGAATTTTCGGTGCGTCATTTTATTACCCGATTTTGATGTTATATTAAATGCATTTAGGATGCTTGCATTTAACTTTTTCTTTAAATGGTCCAACATTGGTCGTGGTTTGTAAAGTTTTGTCTCAGAACGGGACACTGTTTGTGGGTTACAACCGCTGTTATTTTGAAAATGGAGGCAAGTAATAAGCAAAACAAAGCGGTCGTAACTCATTACTGCCGAGAAACCGGGAGTTATAAAAATGTCCTTTAAGGCACTCCAATACTCCTCAACACGTGTCTTCACTATTGATTCCATTGCAATGACAAGAGAAAAGAACACGTACAGCTCCTCGACATTGGTGTCCTTCCACTTAGTCAATCGACTGGATGGGCCGAGTGATCCAGTTGCAAAAGTGGACGCTGTCAATTGCTGTGCGTAGCGGTTCGTCTCTACCACTATATGCTCTACTATTGGCCGGTTCCATATGGCAGTGAATGCGTCAAGTGGTTCGGTTAGAGACACAGTAGGCCCACAGGCTATAAGGCTATCAGCTGTGGGCGCAGGCGATAGAATTATGGGCGCTGGCGTAGGAGAGTCTACGGGGTCAGGCGCAGGGGCAGGCGGGAAGCAAGGGTCCACGTAAGCATCTCCTGTAACCTCTTCGTCATTGAAGTACATTCGAAGTGTCCTGGGTACAAGTATGGTGTTTTTAAGATCTTCATCAGATACATCTTCGTCATCTTCACTTCCTAACAAAATAAAAAAGATGTTGAAGAACATAATGCAATGTTCCGGAATATTTATTTATAATGCATATTATTACGTTTACAACTTAACCTGACTGAACCGGTAAGCGATTTGTTGAGTTATAAATGGTGTAACTAGCACCAATTTCTATTACATATTTAAAAATATATTGTTTTGAGAGGCAATATTTAGTTTTTACAAAATAATTGGTAATGGTTTATGAGAATGAAAATGCGATATTGGTAATGAAGGATTAAGAGTAAATCAATGTACCTATATAAGATTATTTTTAATATTTTAAATGGAAATGCACTAATTTTTAACACTGATGAGATCAATTAAATCTGCTTAGTTGTAATCGTACAAAATAAATATTTATTTTACAATGACGTCACAAGTTTTTCTTTCTTTTCCAGGCAGCGGAATCCTTCTGACAAGTTTCTAAATATGATCTCACCTAGTAATAGTTTCTTCTCAATTTTTTCGCGTTTGTCTCTGTGTTAACTAATCTATTAACTTTTTTCCATTGATGGTACATTGTAAACATTCATTTGGTTTGCCCTTATTATTTTACTCATGATTCTTTTTATTACATCCCTCTCTTATTCAACTTTTTTGCTCTTGTTTGCAAGGTATAAAATTGGTGCTAGGTGTCTCTTGTATTGTACTTTTTTTTACAAAGAATGGGTTTGCACTTGGTCGTAATTCGCCTGATGGTAAGATGAGATGTGATAAATGTGTTATTGTACTTGATGAGATGTGCTTGCGATTGGATCTCTTTTAAGAATTACATTTTCTTTTTGATTACTTGGTTGGTGTGCCTTCTCTCACGAATTTTACTATTCTTCAATATATTTTTTTCTTTTTTTGTGTGTACCGTTTGCTATTTTCATTCCATTTTTTCCTTTGAAGTCTCCTTTGCCTTGGTGTCATATTAGCCACATTCATTATTTTGTTTTCTTCCTTCCTTTTTAAATATCTCATTCTTTCCTTTTCTTTCTGTATGGCATATTTTTTCGGATCATTCTTAATACTTTCATATATTTTTTTCCTTCTTAATCTTGCTTCAGCCAACATTTCTTCGTTTTTTTAGACTTTGCTTTTGCCATATTAATATCTGTAAGTAATATAAAAAGTGATATCATGCACAATTGGTAAAAGCAAAAGGGTACAAATATATAACAAATATATATATATATATACCTATATATGAAAAACAAAGACGTTGTTATATATTTTTTATAACAATGAAATATCATGATCTAGTTTACAAGCCATTCCTAATTTTATCCAAATCTGTCTAGCGTTTAATTGTTCGAAGTAAAAGGTATTCTTGATACGCTCCATATAATTTTGCAGGGTGAAGAGTAGCATTTGTTAATCAACTGTATAAGATAACTCCGTTTCTCAACCAGATCCGTCAAGTCATTTAATCTTGAAGAAGTAACAAACTAACACATACATACAAAACTTTCGCACGTAAATTTTACTACCATCGACCTGAGTCGCAACTCGTTAATCTGGGATCAAAGTAGCCTATGTTGTTATCCTGGCCTTAATCTATTTCCGTACCAAATTTAATACAAATCGGTTATTTATTACTAATTATATTTTTACATAAATCTGTCATATGTCCAGCTCTTTCTTGTTCACTGGCTGGCGACTGAAGCGGATCGCGGGCGGGGGAACCATGCGTACAATAATACTTCACACGTCTACAGGCTGATTTTTTGTTGCTTAAATTATATAGATTATAGTAAGTACTTAATATTTTCTTTGTACAAAAATATTTTTGCTTTATTATGAAAGCGAATACCAAATATACAGACAGTTTAAAGCGTCAATTTTCTTTCTAAACAAGTATTTCCCATACAAGGGGATAATATGTATGTGGCACATGTAATAGATTAGTCATGTACTCTCAAATGTAGGTATATATTTAGGTTATGAACAATGATGGTAATGAGTTTTTGGCAAGTTAATGTTTTTTTTATACATTCAATATAACATTAATATTTTTTGTTGCAAAGTATACCTACACATACGTAACACACCATATAAAATTTTTGGATTACTTTAGCTGGTAATACGATTTTTCCTCAAACATGTGATTTGCACGAAATGGTAGAACTACCCACAATCATGTTTTTTATTATTTCTAAATTACTAGTTGTCTAGATATTATCTATTACCTAACTAGTCGTACGCATTATTACTTCTAGCGGTTTGCTAGCCAGTCTAGTTAAGTAAAAAATATTTAAGGAAACGAGTCTATATACATGAAGAAGTATTCTACAATTAAAACGTTCATTTATTTTTAGTAACGTAAATTTATATATTCAAAGTTAAATCACAGGAAAAATTACTAAACACTAACTTATTATTTAATTAAACAAATAAAAGTATTTGGTTTAAATGAAAACATTTACTTATATATATCAATTTAAAACAAAATATAAAATAAGCAAAAACATGGCAACTCTTCATTATTATGATTTATGGCTCAATTATTGCCAGTTACTGTTATATGTAGTCAAAGCATGTGATGACTACAATACATAGTTAATATGCCATATACATATGTACTGTACATTAATTATTATGGCATTGAACAAAGTGTGTGTATTATTTAAAGCTTAATGTATTCTGTGCTACAGTTTAACAAAAAAAAAATAAAACAACAGTAACTTAATAACATTGTAAAAACTTGAACGCAAATTAAATTTATACGTGTAAGTACTGGACATATTTTTTTTATTTTTGTAATGTATCACAAACTAAATAACAATAACTTAAGTAAGTTCAACATGTATAACTCTGAACTTAATTACTTAGTACTCATAAATGTAAATAAACAATAACTTGAAATAAAACCTAATGACTGTTAAAAAACTTAAGATTTTTTGGCAACAACCAAGTGTTGTAATATGCTTGCTAACCTAACATACATGAAATAAAAGCTATAACAACTCTACAATGGTACTTGTATCAATATATGTTTTTTAGGTAAAAATAATTTGGTGACACTAGGATGTTCCAATCTACACAGAAAGTATTTTATTGGTAAAAGCACTTTCTATCTGCTAAGCTCGTTAAGAATTAATATATGTATGTATACTTAATTATGTTGATGTTTTTTGTAACTAATAGTTGTGATTTTTCAAATAACAACAAACAACAAGCTTCCAAAGAAAAGTGGTCAAAGCATTTGTGTTTCTTACAAATATTTTACCATTATAATTACTAATATGTTTTAGTCATTTTACAAATCTCTTAGAGCAAAAACTGTGCCTTTTTCATACTTATATTATATCTAATCTATCTACTTATAAATCATATAAATAAACGTAGGTACATATTGATCTACTTAACAACTCTAGATAGCAGTCAAACGCTAATTACGTAATCAATAATCTAAATGCAAGTATGAAATTACAAATACATAAGTATATCATGTACAAAAGCTCTTTTAAGTTACTTATATTAGATGTATTTTTAAATTTACATTATATTTTTATTATGTACTTAGATATTTAGAAATCAGAGGTACAACAAAAAAAAACTAAATATAATGTATTAATTCATACGCTAATATTAAATAAAATAGGTTCTTTATTTTTAAACTGAGATCAGAGTGCTAAGTTTCTTACGCATATTAATATTACTTAACTCAATTTAGGTATAATAATAGCTTAAAACAAAAATAATAAGGAACACAAAAACACAGCCTGTAAAATAATACAATTCACTCTTAAATAAGTTCTATCTCTAACTACCTAACTACCTGTGGTGTAGGTATTTCAAACATTAGTGCTTACAATTGTAGTAACTATGTGAGATCAATTCTTAATTTAATTGGTATTTAAACCCATGTAGGTACATATACATCTATATCAAGTGTAACTTTTCCGCCGGTACTTTCCAAAACCAGATATATAATTTAGGGGCCTGAAAATAATATAAAAACCGAACCACCGAAAAAAGAACCGATGAAAAAAATTGTCGCAGAAATAAAAATGTTTCATTTTTATTTACTGCTGGGCAAAGTGAGTGGGACAGGATAGGTTTATAAAATAAAATTGCAGCTAAAATTGCCCTTTATTAAGTTTGAGACTCAACAAGCGTAGAAAAGAAATTTACTCTCAGGTATTTGAGTACCAGGTTGCACCACTCTAACTGTGGTTAATAAGGTGGAGCGTGCTTTAAACTTAAATTTCACAATAAGCAAATCTGTCACCAAACACCTAGCGGTGTGTTTAAGAGCCAGTTCGGCTTCGAAATAAACAAAAAACACATTCTCCATCTACGAGTACCGTATCACTTGTCCATATACATGGAGAACGCCTCAAGTGAGCTTGGTTTTGGTGTACAAAAATCTGATCGTCCAGTGTAAATGAAATTGGTCGAAACATTTCAGTCAACATCATGGTTACACTCCATATATTTGTATATGTACTCTTGCAGCTATTCATACTTCTCCTCGGCGTCCTGCTTCCCCGGCGTTCCGAAGGGACCGTGCGTGTGTTCAAGATTGCTTCTCACGATGACGTTGTTGTCATCTAGGTGCATGAATGCTTTGCATTTGTGCCACCTGTTCTTGGTACAGCCCCATCGGAAGCCGAGCCTGGTTCGACTCTGCTTGTAATACGTGAAGTTGTTCAGAATCAGCCGCTCCTTGCCTCGAGATGTCATGAAAATGTTCACTGGAATAGTAAGCTGTGTAAGACTATATAGTGAGTTTGGTAAACGGACTGTTACAAATAAATATGTATTTAGGTAATTTCGCTATGTGCTATTATTATGATAGGTATGTCTCTAAAGTACTAATCGTTAAACATTATACCAACTACATATCTTTTAAAGGTAACAATATTTTTCTTTAATATTTTAATCAATATCTAATAGGCACCTGCTTATAAAACAATGAAACGGTGTGAATTAAACAAACCCCAGTATAGATAAGTTTTACTATGTTATTAAGTAGTTGTCCAAAACGTACATATCATGACTCATTAGCTATTAATTACCATATCTAATAGGTACAAAACAAGTAAGTACTTAAATTATAAAACATTTTCAGGTTCATGACACTCCAATCAATTAGGTATTTCTAAAACGTTGAACATTAAAACTTTTTTCCTAAATGGAAGTCTATTTCGAAACCTACAATTTAACAAATTTACCGTTTCGACTTTTAGCATATTTAGACGGTGGATGTTCGTGACTTTTGGGAAGATTGATGATGGTCGAGTTATAACCCACAACAACGTAGGCGTTACAAAAAGACTTCTGGCAGCTCCAGCGAACACCTCTTGCTGTGTTATATTTTTTATAGAAAAGGTATCCTTGGTAAAGCAACAGCATTTTTCCATCCACAAATTCCAATAACTCGAAGTCTGGTGCTAAAATAAAAGACTTCTAACTATGTAAAATAATCATGGAAAAACATACTGCTATATACGAGAGAAGAAACGGCAAGTGGGCGCGAACGGGCTGGCAAAGATATGCATTTTATGTAAATAATAAATTTGATAAGTTTTAGGCCCCTCTGCCTTACATCCCTAGTACTTACCACTAGATTTCCTTCGATGACGTTATTCAGTGATAGAGAGATCAAAGATTTGGCTGAAGAGAGGTGAAATGCACTCGATAGACATTGATTCGAAGTCTCATCGACCAGTCGATCAGTCGAATAGTTACAGTACGACTTTGTAAGATGTGATGATTTGATGAACTATCTAAGAAAGATTTAGGAATTGCAAGTAGGTAGGTATCTTCTTAATGTATATTAGTTGTTATTTCCCGTTTAAGTAGGAAAGCAATTAATAGTACGTACTTAATACAGTTCATTTATTTTTATTCTAAAGCAGAAAAATATAAAATGGATTAAAAAAGGATTAGAATATCTTAATATAGGTAAAAAAATTAATACTGAGAAAGCAAAACTAAGAGCTTGCCTTAAACTATCAACTAAGTAAATAATCACTAAGAATTTAGTAAGGAACAAAATAATATGGCATATTAAACTTAATTAAGTAAGTACTCGACAATTAATTTTAAAAGAAAGAATTTTGGAGTTAACCTTTTTTTAATTAAATAAATCAAGCAATCACAAAAAATGAGTTCAAAATTCGACTAGAAAAAATCTTTCATAAATACGTTTGCTTAGGTACCTACATATGTACCTAACTACCTATAGGAAAAAATACAATACTTGCTAGGATAAAATGAGGATCACTCGACTACAAATGTATGACTGAAATAAAATCATCCTAAAAATATGCCCATTAAAGTCTATACCTACACTCTACTTTTGTTACAATTGGTTGATATTATTAGGTATATCAATATTGACTAACGCAATTACAAATTTAATATATATAATAATTACACTATGTAGCATATTTTATTGTTAATTACTTATATGTGAAATAAAGACACTTTGAAATTGAATTGAATTACAAATTTACAGCTTGCCGATAAACTTATTCGATTTTTAGGTACGTTTAATTTATTCTGTTATTTTTATTGGTCAAAACAAATTGTATTGCTAACGGCTTACCACTGTAACTACTGTTCTTAAAGAAGCAGCATATACATATTTCAGTATCACAATATTATTTAAGTAAAATAATATAACACACAATTTTTCATGTTGCGACAGTTTTACATGTCCACTTGTCCAGTATATGTATAATACAAGTTTATATGAAAATTGATCTAATAGGATACTTTTAATCGTGATGATTATCAATAGGCTGTATTTAAAAGAATGAGTTCATTAAAATAATAATTTAAAAACATGATAAAAAGCTGGGTAAAGTAAATACCACACAAATACTATATGTACACTGACAATGTTACTTAAGGTGAATCTTATAATAATAAAGAAATTTTGAAATTGAAAATTGACACAAATACTAACAAAAAAATAATTAAGCCTAACTTACTAATCAGTTATCGTAAACTACAATACATTACAGTATCGGCTGTATACGCTCTCTCTCTAAAAACTGGCAGTCTGCTTTATACAATATTTCTTAATTAAAGTGCGTTAACGAGAACGTTCCGCCGGTTCATGAGATGTATGTAGGTTAAGAAGTTATTAAAAATTGATTCAAGGCTGACTTAGAAAACCACACAGATAAAACGTTTGGAAGTTTAAGTAAGTGTTATATACTTCTCCGTCTTTGAAAACGAACCTACTGTTAGATTTGAGGCTTGTTTATTTTATCTGCTTTGGATAGCGGCCACGTTCAGGCGGGGGATGCGAATGTTGAGTATTCGCTTTCAGGACTTGCAGGTCATCCGTGATGATTAAATACGCCTTGCACTTGTAACGATGTCTCGTACAACTCCATCTGAAGGCGTTCTTCCTCGCTTTAACATGTTTGTAGAAAGTGAAATTGTTTAGACGGAGGCCGAACTTGCCGCCGGGCCGCTTCACAAACTCTGCTTCTGCGACCAACACAAACAGCTTGTCAGAAACAAATATCAGGTATGAATGTGTGGCAGAATAAATCTAGATAGGATCGGACCTAACTTTTATCAAATCGGACGAAATTTAATACTTTTGTAAGAAAAATCAGTCGGAAACAATGTAAACTACACGCCATTAACGGGAATAGGTCGACTTAACCAGTGACCCTGGATATATGTAAGTTGTAAAGGTGTATGATATTATTTTAACTTAGTTATGGGAGTCAATGAGCAACAGAAAAAGGTATCGATTAATTAATATTCTTAATCACAAGTTAAAAGTGTAACCTAAGCTTAAGTTATTTCAAATGTTACTTTACATATCCAAAAATTTATATAATGAAATATAGCATATTATAGAACAGTATGAACTACCTAATTAGATGAACTTAAAAAAGTAATAAAGGACACATCTATCATAGAGAATATTTTTAATTGTGTATTGCACTTTATTTATTTATTAATATAGTTGAAACAAGATTCACTTATTAATAATAATAATAATAATAATACCGCAGGGGCGACTTTATGGCGAGTTACCGCAGGGGCGACTTTATGGCGAGTTACCGCAGGGGCGACTTTATGGCGAGTCGTCGGTGAATGGCGTCACCGCGGACCCCGATTCCCTGGGGGCTAAATGAGACCCCCTGCCTCCCGGCTTGCCTTGATTGGCCGTCCGGGAGTGGAAGACGCAAGAGCTCAGTACCTAAGCTCCAGGGTGGAAGTGTTAAAGGGCATAACGCCGCTAGTACCGCTCAGAGAACGCGCAGCACACCTCTCGACACCCTAAGCCACTCACATCAATGTTGCCCTTCCGGCGCCATCTTAGGCTGCCTTTTGTGGAGGGCCCATTTAGTGAGTGGCAAGTCATCACCCGCTATAACTTTTATGAATGAGGCGTAACTGGCGGGTGCCGTTCCTCATACAATAGACCAGTTTAATTAAGTCAATGAACAACTCAACACAATAGCCTGTAACATTAATACCATTTCTGCAATAGTTATTTTATATACCTAACATCCTCTTTCTGTAATTTTGTACTTAATTTTAAGTATAGCATTGTAAAAGGCCTCTCAGTGTTGGCTACGTCCCCACTGATGCCTTAAAAATACCGGGCGTAAGAACCCGAGAGTCTGTGAAGGAATTAAAAATAAAATAATAATAATAAATATTTCAGGACATATCACACAGCGCCATCTAGCCCCATACTAAGCTTACGCTTGTATCATGGGTAATAGATAACGGATATAATACATATATACCAAGTTTTCTTTTGTAAATACATACTTATTATACAAAGAAACGACCAGACTCAACACAAGTAATTACAAATTTCAATATTCATAATTACTTGTGTTATGCGGGAATCGAACCCGCACCCATAGATTAGAAGGCAGAGTCACTACCAACTAAGCTAACGGAGCAGTATTGTACCTTTGGTTGGTTGAATGATTGAAAACATAGTAATAACACTGTAAATATATTCAGTTGTTAGTTTCCAACTTGCTACTAACATTAAAGTTTAACTTGACGCGCGGATACGGAACGGTTTATTGGCTAAGGTCGTGCATTGCAATACAAATATATATTTTTGTTGTCGACGCTGCTAGCACGGTCATCGTTCACGGAATAATACGGTCTTGTTGGCAGACACTGTTGTTATTATAAGCATGGGACATTTGTCATTCTAGCTGAGAGTAATCTACAGCTTCCTCATCAAACGGATATAGTCCACAAGTTTGAAATGATTGAACAATCATCTCGGGCGACAGTGTTGTATGTAGTGAGCCCTGCAAAAACCTTGGAAAGTCTGATCGTTGCATTATCGTTCCGTTGTTTGCCGTACTCCATTCTCGAACATCATTACACCAACAGCTCTCCAAAGGATGAAACACTGCTATATCTAATGGTTGCAGACAATGGTTGGCATTGGGGTAAAATGCTATCAGAATTATTCCATGCTCTTTACAATATTCACTCAGATTAATATTAATGTGACATGATCGTCCATCCAGAAAAAGAACCACAGGCATTTGAATTTATTTTTCTTTTAGCCACGGATGAAAGACATTTGGATATATTCACAAAATGCATCACTCGACGTCCACCCAGAATCAGAGTAGCCCATTCCCCAACTTTCTGGCATGTTTTCTGCGATGTGTGAAGGAATATAACCTTTATATGGAAACATAATCAAAGGTGGAGGCATCAACCCATCAGCAGCTACTGTAAGTAAAACTGTCAAAAAGTCTTTCTCGTCGTTGGCAGTACGATCGTATACTTTTTTCAAGCTTTTTCTGACTAATACTCGATTTTCTTGGGGTGAGAGATAAAATCCGCTCTCATCACAATTGAAAATACGTTTGGGGTCTTGGAGTAGTTCTATTAAATTGTTTCGAATAAAATATTCCTGTATATTAAAAAACCAGCTCCTAATTTTGTCTTCTGATACTATCCCTCGGTGTTTCGTTGCCGATTGTGTGACTTTGTTCCAAATATCCGGGTGCCGGCCAAGAAAGCCTTGATACCATTTTTTCCCAGGCTGGTCATCTTTGAACGGGTTTTTACGGCTTAAACTTCTTATTAATATGCCGACAGATTCCATTAACTGAGTTTTCGTAACCGAAAATCCAACTTCACCCAATTCTAAAATCCATTTAACTAGAAGCTTTTCTTCATAACTTGTCAGTGTAGTTGGACCGCCTAAGATGCCTGGATTTTTATATTTTTCTTTTAACCTGTCTAATAGTGTAGTTTTAGGGACTTTGTGTAATTTTGCAGCCTGATTGATGCTAATTTTTTTCTCTTTTATGTCTCGTACTGCTTTCGCCATGGCTTCCTGTGAATACTTTATTTTTTACGTTTCTCGATATTAACGATGAAGTAAATAAATAAATAAATATTTCAGGACATATCACACAGCGCCATCTAGCCCCATACTAAGCTTACGCTTGTATCATGGGTACTAGATAACGGATATAATACATATATACTTTTCTTTTGTAAATACATACTTATTATACATAGGAACGACCAGACTCAACACAAATAATTACAAACTTTAAATATTCATAATTATTTGTGTCATGCGGGAATCGAACCCGCACCCCTGGATTAGAAGGCAGAGCCACTACCAACTAAGCTAACAGAGCAGTCAAATACCTGAAATAAACACATGCGATTTGTTAACTGTAGCGACGGAAACCATTATTTTGGCCACATTGCCCGGAAAGATGGCAACAACCTGAAAAAACTGATGATAACAGGAAAAGTAGAAGGCAATCGATCCCGAGGCCGCAGCCCAACACGTTGGTCGGACCAAATTCGCACCAATTTAGACACTACAGTCTATAATGCATTGCATGTTGCCGAGGACAGAAGGAAGTGGAAAGATGTCATCAAGGAGAAGGTGCTGGGAGGTGGTGGCCACGATCCTCAAACATGAGGGATACGATTCAAGGAGGAGGAAGAGCGACGGAAACCAGGACGTTAAAAACAAATCATATCCAGATTCCAACTAACCTTATGAAATTTATCTAATGATAAAGTGTCATAAACGAAATGTTCAACACAAATATGTTTTTATTTGAGCGTGTTTCTAGTCAACTCATATTCATAAGCATCAAACAATATTGTATGTAAGTAGTTTAGTTTAGAACGTGGTTTTAGATATAGTGCGAGTTGAAACTATGTAAGTACTACTGAGATAGTTTCAACTCGCACTATATCTAAAACCACGTGAGATTTTACTAACAACAACCCCACAAAATGTAGTATATATGTCGTCATACGAGTGTATTGATGATTTTCGGATATTTCATTACTTAGGTCCATGTTTGTTTTAATCACTTAACTGATAAGTTTTAACCATACTAAGTAAAGCAATGTGTGCTTGCTGTATGTCTTATGACGAAAGGTATAATACATAGATAAATAAACCTAGGAAAAGAAAACAAACTGTCCAAGCGAGTAATTTGATTGGAATATATTTGAGATACTATTACTTAAAGCTTAATTTAAAGTATATTATCGTTATGTATTGCTGTGTATTCGAGGAAACAAGATTTACTTATTTTCTACTAACTTACTAACATTATAAGGCAGGTGAAATATGTCTGTATGTAAAAAAAAATAAACTGTAGTTATATAATCATTAAAAACACCAAGAAGTGCATTAGGAAAAAATAGAGAGATTAAATTAGCTACAGTTTAAAATATACATGATATAGGTAAATCATAAAAATTAATTCAATTTTTTTAAAAGTTATTGAAAATGCTTAAATAATAATATCGATATATTAAACTACAGATATAGGCGTTTTAGCATTACAAGTAGGTAATAAATATTTTTTTATTTACAAAAATTTTAGATGAATTGTACATTCATACTCAAATCTTCGAAAAAACCGATATAAAAAAAAACACATCGTGGTAAAAAAAATATGTTCACGCGAACTTACACATGTTTTAAGTAATTTTAATTTGCTGGGAATTTTGTATTGAAATTGAAACGTGGTCGGTGTTGATTACTGCCACACACGATCACCATTCAAAATATAAATTTTATGATGAATGAAAATTATAGAATACAACATTAAAGTATTTGACTTTACAACATGGTTGACTAAAAAACCGTATTTTGTCTAGTTACTGTCTTAACAACGGACTTAAAATAACCCCTAAGGAAATACAATAAATTATTCTATAAACGTTAGAGTAAAAAGCTTTATTAACATGGGTTCATGCTCTTCTTCTTCTGATCGAATGAGAGTGGCCAACTCTGGTGTCGAGAGTTTATCAAGCCGCCCTAAGGGCAGTGAACAATGATTATGCTATGATTTACAAGGAATGTTTGGCGCAACCGAACATTGTAAAAACTATACAATCAGCTTAATTTTTAAAACCCTACACGGCCTTTTATGCCGGATATCTTCAAGGCAAGCGGGTTTATGTTCGCAGCCGCTTGTGTTCTTCGCTGAAACAAGAATCTTTGTCACTTCGCTACCAAAGGTTAAAGTTAGGTTCTTAATAAAAAAAACTATGGAATCTAGATAAATTTGGACGCAGATTCAACAAAATCTAAGTACCTACCTTTGTTATTTATCATGGGTTGGTTTCCTTTAGCAAATAGTAAGATGGTAGTTCTAAATATATCTACGAAAACAAGTATCAAAAGAACGTCTTCTGACTAACTAAGCTTTACTCAAAAGAAAATATCAGGAATTCAACAATTGCTTACTTCAACACTTGATAGTTTTTTTTCCTTCCAATGTCTGACAACGACTGAAGTCAAATAATTAATTTATCAGTTAGTTGATTTACTAATTGGTTCAAATCCTGCCTGTCGTGATTATTTTCGCTCATTTTTACTTAATTAAGTTTTTAAACTTATATTTTTTTATCTGAATCAAATTTTATAAATGAGACGGGAAATTAAAAGCAATTGCGATCAAATCGCAATAACATAAAATAAGTATATGCAGTTAACGTGAAAAAAACTTACTTTCACATCAAACACCTTATGTAACTTCAAATTCTTCATATAGAACTTGGAAGGCGGGTGTGTGTGTTCCGTGTAAGCTCTAACCACGAGCTTTTCATCTGTGACGTGGAGGAAGCCTCTGCAGGATCTGGAGCCCATTTGAGTACAGCTCCATCTGAACCCATCTCTCAGCAACTTGTGCTGGTAGTAGGTGTACCCGTTCAACAAGAGGAGATCCTTGCCGTTCCGCCCTGTTACCATTAACACTGAAAAGGAAGGGCGTGTTAAATATCGTAATGAAGACATTAATCTTTAAATTAAAGAGGCGACTTATATACCTTGCTGCACTTAGCGATCGGGTCATATTGCTTCCTTTATAGAAATATGCTGAAGATCTTTCCGCCTTTCATGTATAATATAAGACAATAATTAAATTAAGAATTAATTAAACATTATTAGGCATTTTCCACTTTCATCGTTCGTTTTGTCAACGAGGAAAACGACAAAACAATGTTTAACTAATCAGATATTTAATCATTAACTTTTTTATAAGGAAGGCAGTTTATAATAAAACAATAACGGTGCAGACAGGATTAAAAAGCCGTCAATAATTTCACAAATATTATATTTGTCTACAATTACTGTAGGTATAATTTAATTACATAGGTTGAGATCAATTTAGGATTCACAGTTGATTTAAATATTGTGACACATTATTAGAATATAAAATAATATTGCACAACGACGTGCAGATTGGAAGATGTCCTCCAGCCAACCAGTTAGTCCTAGCGCTATTTTTTTATTTATACTCCAGGGTTGTAAACAATACATCTTCTTTTTCCTTTTCGAATTGTCTTTCTGCATCAGTTATTAAAGGGATCATATCCTTTTACCTAAGGACTATCTGACTTATCTGCCAAACTTGCCAACTCTTTCTGTCTCGCAACTTCTATTAGCATAATGTTCTTGTATGCGTCAGGATTGCAGTTGCTCGAGTGCGGCTTGCTTTTCAAAAGTTCGTAATCCTGAAATTTACAACATTTATTAGCATCGAAGCATCACACAAAATGTTTATACCTACCTAAGATTATAAAACAACAAAATATTTTACGTTAAATCTTCTTGTAAACTAGCGTATCCTCTACAGACAGATAAAGTTATAGAGGTACATACTTATACAATGTACTTAAATGACAAATATAATTCAAATTTTGTATACATATTGTAGAATGCAAGAAAGTACAGAGCTGAGCTCCTCCGAAAGTTCAAGAAATTTAGCACCTAAACGTTTGATTTTGTAATAGTCACAAATCAAACTATTTTTTCTACACATCAAAGTGATATTTAATTTAATCCATGCCACAAGTATTATTTAATATGGTTGACATCTTCCGTTCAAAGCCTTTACTTTTCACATATGCCTACAAATAGTTCAACGTAGGTACTCAGAAAACTCTATTTCACACATTGTCTCCTGACTCTAGAGGCAAAAAAAAATCAATATCAACTCACCCTAGCAGTGATTGTCCCTCTACATTTCAATCGCTTATAGTTCGAGCATCGCCACACGAACGCGCCGGTCTTGTATCTCTTGAGACAATGGTACTTGTGGTTCCCATGCAGCAAGGATGTGCCACCTTTGTATCGGATGAAGTGGAAACCTGGAAAATGGGAAATGATTACCTGACAGAGTTTTCTACAACTTAAGTGGCAATACATTGGCTTATTCCACGAGCATAGCTGCAAAAATAGTACGGGCTAAACAGAATCATCTCTCATAGAGGTAATAAGGCCAATAATGATTCTGTAAACTCTGAATTTGAACGACACTTGAACTAAATTGGGTCGAAAAGTGAATATAGGTCAACATAGAAATAAATCTTTACATAATTAATAATCTTGTAGATTTTTTTCTTTTTCATAAATATCTGAGATTGAGAAATTCAACTACATTTACACTGGTAAATAAATCATAAGTTTAAATTTGTATTAAGTACTCTTTGCATAGGTAAATATCTACTCAGGACACTACATAGCGAGGCTTGTTTTTACAAACTCTAATTAGGTGCGAATCCAATTTATCAAAATCCTAACCAAGACAGAATTTAAAACTACTCCGTTATACTTTGTAGAAACTACGGCGGTTTACAAACGAAAACTTTTGAAGGCTTTAGCATTAACTAACAAATAAATACGATTTTTACTATCATGTTTAACTATTATTTGAGAAGTAAATGAATTAAATCATTTAATGAAACAACATAACTTGTCGGAGCATGTATAAGTAAGTATATTGAATAAATATTTAGTTAAATATAATGTCAAGTGGTTTCTATGGATAATACTAAAGTACTTATTTCAATAAAAAAATAAAAGTCCGTTATAATGTAATGTACCCAAAGTACTTGCCTTTCCTTAGTATGGTCCTGGCGCTGTGTGAAATGTCCCGGAATATATATATTTATTTTTATAATTGATGAATATAATATATGGTCACATTAAATTAAATAAATTATTATCTGTTTGGCACCAAAGAGTATATACCTACTTATAATCAATTTAGAAGGTTTACTATTGTATATGTACTTAAATAGAATAATTAGAGTTCAAAGAAAAAAGTTACAGAAAATAGAGCTTGACTAGATTTTTTCACAAATTTAAAAATAATCACAGAATATCTTGTCGGGGAAATTCATGAACAAACCACGACTACATAATTTAATAAATAAATACTGGCCTAAATTGTAAAAGAAATAATAGAAATCACATAAGTAATAATCACTTAAGTCCATACACTTAGATAGTTACTAAATTATTTCGAATTATACATACACAAGTACTACTAACGCCATCTATTGCTAGCTCCACGCATAATGCATGAACATCTTGCAACGAGCTAAGCACACTTGCCACTAGGTGGCGAAAAGTTAAGAATTTAAATTACTTTAATCTAAATAAAAATAATATAGAAAAATGTGGTTTTGAACAAAAAATACATACTTAGTTATGGCAATAAAGTAACCTACCTACTTACAAGTAAATGGGCTTGAGTACACATACAATCATGTCAGCTTAAAAACAAAAAAATCGAGTCTTTTCAATCCATTACACTTAAATCACAACAAAATATTTGAAAATAATACCATTTCCTACCTTTAAATATATTTTAAGTACAAAGCTTAGGCTAGTTTAAGACTTATAACTATATACGCTATTATGTATAGGTACATATTATGTAATACATAATATAGAATAGACAAAACTACTCGTAATGTAAAATCTAGGAATGCATGTCTTATTGAGATCAAACTAGCTATATATCTACTAAGTTTGGCACTTTAACAATATCGCTCGAACAGTTTTTTTTATTAATAATGATAATTTAACTTTTACATACGTAGTTATTTAAGCATTCTCGGTGTACTAAATGTAAGTACGTATATATATATAGGTCTACGAAATATTAGACAATGCTTATTTTTTTATTAACATGCCCTAAGCCACATGTTAACTAGTTAGTAAATAAGGTTTTGCCCACATTATAGGAGCATCGCATCATATGTCTTGACCTGTTAGAGTATTTTTTTTAGAAAGGGTCACTCAAAGTGGCGGTAATTACTACTTCACTCTGTGCATGTTAAAGTAAGGAATATCTGGGCTTTAAGTCTATAACGCAACACATATTTAACGTTGCTTAATCTCAGGCAAGTTGTAGTCAAGCGTGAGCCTATCTCATGTAAAAAAACACATGCTCATTACCAATCCCATCTTACAGCTGACTATTTTCACTTCCCATATCTTTCAAACTAACAACTGAAGATATGACGATTCCGTATCAGTCATTAAAGTTGTACTTCGTATAATTGTCGTCATGGTTATGATATCCCTTGTGTTTCAAGTACCGCCCTTCGATGGTGGTTTGAACGCAGCTGTTGCAGCCGAGTCGCTTCCTGTCGCGGCATGTCCAGTTGATGGTGTTGTGGTACCTGTTGTTGATCCAATATTTGTTGTCGCGGAAGATCATTACCATGCTGCCGGTGCGATGCGAAGGCAGGTAGTATATGCCTGGAAGGAAATAGCATATCAATACTGTGTTCTATGAGCCAATATTTAGCTTTACCTAATAAGCTACACGAAATCTTACTGTCAACCTTCATACGTCCAAAGTGGTCTGGTCGCGTTGCAATGCAATGCTTTTGTCTTTTTAGTGACATGATAAAAAATAGATGTAGATACCTGTATAACTATGATAACGCAATAGGTGGGTACTATCTGATTTATTACGAGAATCTAACTACAAGATGTTAAGTTACAATGATATGAAAGTACGCGCTACTTGAATGCACTAGAAACGATCTGAATCCTTTGTACAAAAAGTTTTAGAGGTGAAATATTTACTTCGTCTCATATAGGTATATTTTCTAAGTATACAGATTAATCCTATCATATCAACTAAATCCGTTTGATCAGGTACAATAGAATAAAATAGATTTTTTTTATTGCAACAAACGAAAATAATTACAAAAAAGAAAGAAAAGAAATCGTAATAATACTCAATAATCGTAATCGTGTTTTGGTGTGACACTCAAATAGCACGTATTGATTAAGTATTGGACTAATAACTAGGTAGGTACCTAAGTATGATTACGATGTTAAGAACATTACGAAAATGGAAGTAAGTAACTCTAATAAATACCTGAGATCAGTTTGCACAATATTGTATACATCTTCTTGTATAAGACATATTCATGTAGCTTCTCGGTTGAAGGTATACCTGTATTTTTGTATGTTTTACTTGAAATCACCGACATCGTCTTATCGGGGATTGTTTAAGCAAAACACTTTACTATATTGGTTGAGACAATTTTACAATCATTATTATACTTAAATGCCAGTACTTTATTTTTGGGCCTATTATTCAACTGTTATGAAAAAAAAACAAAATCAAAGCTGAAGATAGAATTTAATTCAACTACATAATGATGGGTGGGTAAAAATAAAATAAAACAATAAAACTTCAAAATAAATCTTATAATATTCAATACTTAAAACTGCATCTCTAAAACAGTTTCAAAAAATGTACACTGTTCAACTAGAAACTAGCAGGTCCCTACTTGACACACGCCAAACACAGTTAAAAACATTATATTTTTTAAGTACATAATTTCCCATTTACTTACAATAAAAATAATGTGTATAAAATTATTGCTAGAATACCTAGATTTCATTTTATAAATCTATTTATCATGGTTTCTGTAACAATTTGATGTATGATAAAGCTAGTGCTTGTCTAGAGTCTTTTTCTCTTATAAATCTACCATCATTACATTGTCTTAAGCGTGGTGGTGAGTGTATATGTTTCCCTCTGAATATTGATATATAGTCTATTCCGTCGCTGCCTTTGTATGTGATGACATCTGCTCTGCATCCGTGGACATCCCTCGAGGAACAGTACCATTGCTTCTTGCCATGTGCTTGATGGTTCTTCATGTAGAATGTGAATCCGTTGAGTATTAATAAACCTGCTCCGGTTCGGCCGGGGATAAACTGGGCTGGAACTGTGATCACAACCCATTTATTAGTTACCTTCTTAGGGATGAATGAAACTACAACACTATTTCTTAACTTCTTTATTTCTTTGAGGAAGTAAGTGTGGTTTTTATACTTATAGATAACCATTATTTGTTAAGAAACTCACACTTGTTTCCTCATTTAATTTAAATAAGGGGCAAGGAATATGTGTTGTAAATAAATGTGAACAACCATCCCGCAAGATTTTATTTTCATAACTAAATTTAGTAGGGATTGGATTGGGATAAATGCTTTATTGAAATAAAAATAATATTCATACAATATACAATTCTTTTTAAACAACATTTTTATAAAATATGTCTGCCAAGAAGGCAGATATTTATGTAATGGCACCATTATATAAAAGAAAATAAATAATAATGACCTACCTACATAAGAAACAAAAGAAGAAAGAGGGGTTCCCAAATCTTAAGTAAAGGCAAAAATTTTCTTCAATATTTCATACCATTTGTAAATATTCCAAACAAATCTTTCTGATAAAAATAAGAAGCCTGAAAAGTATATCTCATTTTTCAGTTAATGCCAGGTGTAATATCTACCCAGGTATTTATACTAATGTATAACAGTTTTACTTACCAGAATCATAGTGATGCTCCTTACTTGTTTAACTATTAGGATTCGAACCTAAAAGTGTCATGTACAATTGCTCCTCATTATAGGTCCAGCTATGAAAACAGTGGTGTCTGCTAATAAAAAGATAGAAGTGTGACACACTCTGGTGTTGAGGGTATTCAAACCACCTCAGGAGCCTCTGACAACTGCAGGCAAGCTGTTAGGCTGGCTACATCTTAAGTAACAAACTTTAGATTCCTAAGTAATTAATTACATTACACCCATCATCATCCACCCATTATTTCCATGTGTTTAGGCAATTATTCAGCCCATTCAATAAGGTAGTGAACTTGAAACTCTATTAATTAGCTACTAATAAGTAGTTTAATAGAGCATAGAGTACAGAAGTTTTGCATCAGGCAGTACCGCCGTACTCAAATTTGTTGATAAAAAAAGTTACTTACTTGTGTAAAAAAGTATGATAATTCTTCTGAATTAAGAAATTCATTAATGTGGCCCTCTATAATTATAAATCACTAAGACTTTTTGTCTACAGTGACTAAAACTTACTTACTTAAATCATCATCAACCCATACTTACAATAACTTACTTACTACTTGACATGTGATATTATTGTAAAACTAGCTGACATCAGTACAGCCAGTAACTTGATAAGTAACTTCTAATCTCCATAGCAAATGTAATCCAGTTCTGAGTAGAAAACTACACTCCATCACTATCTAGGATTATTGTATTTTAACCATCAGGCGAATTAATTTTAAAACAACAACATCTATAGGCTATATTTTCAAAGGGTTCGAACCTTTGCACAGCAATATAATATCACCTTGTACTTACCATTTTGACTAAATTTATATTGATAAAATTTTCTTTGTGTATTGAAGGCTTAACATCAGGAGTAGGTACTAGTGAGCAAATGTGCACCACAACAATATTTACTTAGCATAATAATCATCTTCTTAGCTGCTTTATGTATTCTCACAAATTAATTAATGACATCCCAAAGATCCATCAGGCAAAATGGGGAATAGAATACAAACACTAAAGTATCTAATTAAATGTAACAAACAATAGTTCTTGTTTAATATGTATGTGAATAATCAGGATTCGAACCTGTATGATTTTTTTAAAATAATTTATTCATTTATACAGGGTTTTAATTAAATGTCACCCTTGTAACATTAACCTGTATGATTTTAACCAATCATAGTCATATAATCATTTACTAGGCCATTCCAGTATTGTTTACTTTATTCCCTGATATAAAGTAACTAGTATATAACCTCAATACAAAATAGAATCAATTCACTTGTTTCGGTGTGAAGGATGGACAAACATACATAACAGGTGACATACTTTCATCTTAAGATCATTAATATGTTATCTCATCATACTTTGTTTTTGTCTAATAAAATTGTGTCCTTACCTCGGGTAACTCTTTACCATGTTTTGTCCATTTGAATACTTGTAATGAAATAGCAACGGGATTCGAACCCAATGCTTGTTTTTGAAAGTTATACTTTTTACTGCATACATAAGCAACTGCTACATTTCTCACTTATATATTCAATATTTAAAAATAATATTAATGCACTGATTTATCTGTTTATCTGACAATTACTTAGTTATACAAGAAAATAACTTTGCAGGCATCTTGTCATGATTTGAAATTTAAAATAGTAATTTATCATAGCTATTATTGACACTGTATATGTAGATAACTGCTAAAAGAACTTATTATTAGTCTTATAAGCACAAATGATACGAAGATCAGAAAACATTTGCCTTTGAATCAACCAAAACATTGAGATGTCAAATTACATAAACAAACATGTTATCGTATATTTATCTCTAGAATTTGGAAACCCCTGAATAGAAACTTACTCACTATTACTCACCGAACCGCCGACACCAACATGGGGCTAAGGACTTAATGAGCCTGGTCCATAGCCCTCAGAAAAGCGGGAACGAAAACTAACCTAACACCACAACAAAACACAAACTTTTTTCACCATTTAACACACTTTTTACACGGAATCGGACCACATTATAAACACTTCACTTAAACACAAACACAAAACACATGTTATCTCGGAAAAATAGTTGCAAATACGCGAAAAATATCACAAAACATTTTGACATTTTTTGTTGCGCGAATAGTTGACATACAAACTTTCACCGCGACCGCGTTGCTACTTATTGTGTAGAATTTTTCGATAAAATAACGCGTGATTCTCAATCTCGATGTATTTTATCGAAAGTACAAGTAAATAACATATCAAAACAACAATAATTTTACATCGAGAGAGTTTTGTTTGATAATCTGACGGTAGAGTAGAGTAGGATTTTGTTTGATTGACATGACATTTCATTTCAATGGCTGAAATATCGCCACAGACTGCACATAGTTTGATTCGCTTGGTGTACGCATACGAGCTTTTGGACATTTTGGAACTAATAGCGTAGAAAGGAACGTAAAAGCAATAGGATTTGGTAGGAACCGAAATGGTTGAAGCGACATCTAGCATGTTTACATAGAACTAGCACAAAATTATATGTTTGATGCATGGTTCTAGTGGATGCATTCTTACAAAATGGTTTTACAATATTTCAATAGAGGTCTCTTATTCGAATTTACAAACTATAGTTTTGACACCGTGTATTCAGTGGTTGTACTTCTGTATTTGGTGATTTTGGTATGGTGTCCTTTCTACTGACTACATAATGACAATGTATCGCTAATGTCACCTCATCGTCGTGTCGGTGATTGAACAATTTTTTTTATTATGGCGTTTTTTTATTCTTATCTTTATGGATTTGGACCAGTAGTTTGCCACTGCTACGCCGAGGGACGAAGCTGTTTGCAGATCGTTTCTAGTGCATGTGTTGGGGCACAGTGGCCAAGACGTGAGACGGGCCATCGTTTGGGTAGCTCCGCAGCCACATTGGGTTCCCGCGTTACCTACTAATTACTACATTAGTGTCACTAATAAATAAAAAAAAATAGCCTTAATTTTTACTACTTACTCAATAAAATAGATAGGTACAGGAATACTCAACTTATACATTTAAAATGAAGGTTAAACATGTTCCTTATCTTTACAAAATTTATATGAATTTACAATGAATTTACAAATCAAAATCCTTATTGCATACATTATTTTGTACTTATACCCAATATTTTTGTGCAAGTATTGCTAATACCAACCTTATCTCAAGTGAACACATCTTTATTTATTAACTAGAGGGTGCTCGCGGCTTCGCTCGCGTTAAGAAGTAAAACTTGCATTCCCCATTTCACCACTTTAAAAGTGGCATTTCCAAAAATCCTTTCTTAGCGGATGCCTACGTCATAACATCTACCTTCATTCCAAATTTCAGCCCAATCCGTTTAGTGGTTTCGGCTTTGCGTTGATAGATCACTATATCAGTCATTTAATCAGTCAGTCAGTCACCTTTGAGTTTTATATACATATTTAGATTTGTATTAGTATACATAATAGGGTTTGTATTTATTTTACGTACCTAATCATATGCACATAAAAAATAAACGTAATATTAAGTAAGATATCTAGTAGTATCACTAATACTAAATTTTTAAAGTAGGTACGCTAAGAACTGATTGCGTGGTTAACAAAAAATACTTATTACTCACTGAGCTAAACGTGATAAAGTATAATTATACATAATACATTTAATATTTATATTTTTTTTATAATTTGGTTATTGTTCTTTAAAATTTTGTACAAGTATTACACCATTAACAGTAAAATGATAGGTTTACAATTTTGGTGGAGGTGTACACTGGACTGTACAATGAGGCTTGCCTGTGTAGTACAGCCCAGACCTAGACCTGACTCCTAAGAAAAAATCTAAAAAGATGCATCGGCCGGGAATCGAACCCGGGCCGCCCGCGTGGCAGGCGAGCATTCTACCACTGAACCACCGATGCGTACAGTCAGCTTCGAAAGTGCTAGACAATTTTATTGACCTTTTACCACAGATTACATAATCTTTTACTTATTTAGTTTATGTCACGTTCTAATAGAAAGGTACATAAGCAAGTGGAAAGGTGAAATAAAACTTACTTAGTTGCATAGATTTTTAATTGAATTTAAAAATTAAAAACATGAATCAAGCATCGGTGGTTCAGTGGTAGAATGCTCGCCTGCCACGCGGGCGGCCCGGGTTCGATTCCCGGCCGATGCAACTTTTTAGATCCTATTTTTTATATAATTATGTTTTATATGCCTTGCCACTTTTACATTGGTAGGTAAGTAATACGAATGAGATACTCCTACATTTTTAGAGTTCTCAATTACTTAAATTATTTACAGAAGAATGAGCCTCTAGTAATAAAGGTATGTAAAGACCAAGTCCAAAAGTAAGTTATGTTTGTCCTCGTATCTCAAACATGTCGTAATGAGTGCGATGTTTGACTTGTCAATTGGATCGACTTTAACGAGGCGGTATCAAAGGGTGCCTTGTATTGTATATGTAGTACGGGTTAGATATCCCTTCACATGACAGATGGCAGCACTTTCGATATATTTTGTATTTATTTTCAGTGCTCGCTCATGTTCAGCTGTCTACAAAATTTGTTCACGGTAACCTAATTTATGTAATGTTATCGAACATGACGTTATTATTCTTTAGCAGCCCATAACAGTTATTCTTTGAGTTTCTGTCCGTACAAAATGAGCAAGTGCAAATATTTCGTAAATATTACTAGCCAGATCGTTTTAGTTCTGCATTTATCCGCGCTCACAGTTATTTTGCATGATTTTACCTACTAGGGTCGAAGCTTGAGTGTGAAAGATTGAGATTGTAGGTAGTAGAACTAGTACATAATGGTATATTTAGCACATAGTTTTTGTAGTATGTATTCAAACATAATGTAAATCGTAGAAATAATAGTAAGGAATGAAACAAAGATAAATGCTTAATGATTACAACTACCTAAATGTATCAAAACAAAAAAAATAGTTTTTACAAAACATAAATAAAAATCTTCTGATACAAAAAGGATGCATCGGCCGGGAATCGAACCCGGGCCGCCCGCGTGGCAGGCGAGCATTCTACCACTGAACCACCGATGCTTGTGTAGGTACAACGAAATAAGCTATTAGTTTCCATTCTTTATTACACGAGTAAAATCAATAAAATCTCTAATACCCTTTTTGCAACATTCTAAGCAAGCGCGCTAGATCGTAGATTGCAACGTCGCTTAACATCAAGTGACTAGTAATCAAGCCTAACCTATGAAATAAAAAAAAAACATTATAGCATATTATTTCTTCAGGGAACAATACTACAATTATTGCTTCGTACCATTTCTATAGTAGACAATGCCATTACATATCTGTCTATTTCCGAAATGATATCCAATAAATTGTCCTCTGCTGACGTTTTCAAAGATTTACGACTGGCCCCTACTTCGTAAGCATCCAATACTATGCTTATTCTAAACTAGGATTTCCCAACCTCCTTTTTATTACCGTTGTCCAACCGCAAAAAAAGAATCCTTACTTATGTTTTTGTAAGCGAGTGTGGCTCTGCGGTTTCCATGTCTGCTTTTCATCCAGACGCACACTAGTTCTAATCCGGCCCTACCAATGACTTGTATTTTCAAGTTATGTGTGTTGCACTCGCGTAGCGGTGAAGAAAAACGTCGTGAGGAAACCGACATGTTTGAGGTCCACAATATCCGAGGACATGTGTCTTCCGTGGAAGGACCTGGGCGCCCACCGCGATGTATCTGCCCAAGAGAACTCTTCTATGTTTATCAACAAACTGAGACATTGAGCTAAGAAAGCAATCAAATCTTACTTAGGATCACAGATATATAGACAACAGTTTTTTTTAAATTTTAATAAGAATTCACTAAAGCATGATAATGATTATAGCAAGACTGTGACATTTCTTATTATGCCCTGAAGTTGCTGCGAACGTTAGTACTTCCTACTTACATAAGTACTTATTATGTTTTAGAATGCCGGGGATATAAACGAATGTACCTCATTGACATGGAAGTAATTGTCCAGATTATTTATAAGTAAAGGACCTTATTACAAAACGTGGTTTAACTATTAGTCCAGAGTTTGAAAATACCAAGTCTGTTTTTGTTGTTCGAAATTTGCCTGTATACTGTCATTATAGTCAAACTGTCATAATGTTCCAATGATAATCGACGTTCTAATTTGAAGATGACATTTGCTTGTTTGTATGTGATGTTAGACCAAAAGGAACCGACTTTTTATTTTCAAAGTTCTAGACTAATATTTAAGCCACGTTGTGTAATAAGACGGTAAATGTTTATCTTGTTTAAAGCCAACAAATAGTAATAAACAAATATTTCGTTAGTGATTTTGATGAAAACCCGCCGCCATGTTATAAAGGCCAATAAATCACGGACACAAAACACGGCGCGATTTGGACAAATGTTCGTACAAATTGTGGTTACCAAGCGATTGACCGTTGTAACCAAAGACACCTAATTAGTTACAAAATGTTAAAAATATATTGAGAAATAAAGATGTTTGAAAACCGAACTAATTAAAGACACATAATTACCGATCCTCTACGGATATTGTATTTTTATACTTACTTTACTTTAGATGGCGCTGCGACCCAACTGGATCCTGGCCTCCAATACTAAATGGCGCCACTGTCCGAGATCTTGAGCAAGAACCTCCCACTGGGTCACTTGCAGATTGCGGAGGTGTGCATCCACCTGATCCTTCCAGCGATACTTAGGACGCCCCACCGGCCTCTTGCCACACGGTCGCCCCAAGTACCTACGCGCGCCTTACTGCCCGATCCTCCCCCATTCTCTCTACATGGCCGAGCCAGCAAGGTCTCTGTGCACTTATCTCGCCTATAATATTGGGCTCAGCCACTAGCTCTTCAATCTCAGTTGTATTTTTATTGTAAAGTAAAAAAAATAATAAGTTAGATTTGATTTGTCAGCTATATTCGCAGTACGGGCTTCGTATGTAGTCTCTCTGAAAAGATTAAAAATTCTTTTTCTAATCGGACTTACTTATATTTATTTGTATGTTTTTTATTAATTATTTTGTTTGCTGCCAGCCTGCCATACAAAGTATCTGCTATGATGTTAAAATAATGTTATTTCCATTATCATTAATTTTAGTTTTTTTTTAGATACATGGCAGCAAGCACGTGGGCAAGATCTTAGCACGCGTGTGTGAAGAAGAATTCCAGGGGCGGTTGTGACAAGACCTCACGCTGCCCGCAGTGCCGTGCTTCCATGCTACTTACATGCCTCCATTCAAGTATTACGTACTGGAGCTGGCTGGCTGGCCCGTCAAGAGAGGTATTTTATTTTAAACTTTAAAACAGAAACCCACAGTAAAATATAGGTATTAAAAAATATATTTTAATACTCGTAACTACAATATCAAAATTTACAACATATTTTTTTATAATACTATCACCGTCCTGCATTACCCGCATTCGATTTTACATAATAGGTACATGTGTAACGGGCTCTATTTGTGATAATGATCCGTCTATTGGGTACAATATCTTTGAATCGACCTAACTTGTAAACCTATAAATACTAGGGATAAGGTTAAATAACAACTGGGGACCCTTTTTGTGGCTAAAACTTTAGCTAGGTTTAGAATATAGGACCCACCGGAGGAACTATGGGATATGTATAGTTCTTGAACTCAGTGGATTGTGAAATATGGAAGCATTTTCGACATGTTATTATTTGTGTGGAGTTACCGTTCTATATATTCGTAAATTTATTATTCGGTCCTAATAAAAAAAAACTTTATTTATGATTTATTTAAGTATAAAATAGTATATAATGCAAGTAGTGAATAAAGGACGGATTTAAAGCGAGGACCGTAGATGAGTCACGAGCAAGTGAAGGATTCTAATGATTGAATCACGAGCGCAGCGAGTGATTCAACTGTTAGAATCCTGAACGACGCGAGTGATGCATGGCCCTCGATATAAATTCGAACTTTATTCAGGAGTTAATATAACATAATATACTTTATCTACACTAATGTTGTAACATTCTACTTATGTTTCCAATACTTGACTTATAATTACTACTGTTATAGCACAGACAACAAAACACTCAATTTAAGCAATTTCACATGATGCTATAATATCCACATCGATATCGTAATAGCTCATTATAACATCGGTAAAGCGCGACCAACCTGATTGCAGGGCCAATCAGGTTGGTCGCGCTTTAGAGATAGTTAGTTAGATTTTAATGGCGGCAAAATTACTGTGACAATACACGCACGCGTGAATTTAATGTTTCGCAATGTGTTTTGTTTTTGGAATACAAATTAAAAGTTAAAAATGGATAGCGACGATGATATTTGTACGCCTCCGGATATTCTAGAATTGGCAACAAAAGTAACTCACAATCTTTTGCCAAAAAAATCTAGAAAATTATATGAAAAATAACTATTGTCAGCTTTTACTCTTGTTGTTTGATCAATTGCATTAGTGAAGATAAAGTAGTGTATGCAACTGCATATAACACGGGTATTAAAACACTCGTTACTATTATGAAACTCGATGCGCTCGTTACATAAACTCACACTCGTGTTTTAATACCCTTCATTATATGACAGTTGCATAAACTACTATTATACCATGACTACGACAAAAGACATAATTTAAGCGAAAATAGAAATTTCGTCAAGAAATAAGAATTGTTACATTAATTGAAATGAACATTAAAATTAGAGCAATGACTGAAATTAAGCGTAATTTTCTTATTATTATCATTAGGGTGGTCCACTTGTGAAACAATATTTATTTTTTCTATAAAGGCAGCAAAGAACACAAAACAGTTTTTAATCTAAAGCCAAACTCCTTGTCGCAAATATCGACCAATCAAATCTCGAGAATTTATTTGCACCAAAGAGTTTTGAATATAGGATCTTAGCGCAAGGAGTTTGTGTAAGCATTGAAATAGAGACCGGATATATTTTTGTGATCCAAATTCAAACACCAAAATAGTGAATAAAAACAAAACAGTAAATAAAAGGCCTTTTTATTCACTGTTTTGCGTGAATAAAATAAGCTTTTCAGAGTAGGTATGGTATAAATGATTTGTTGACTTACTAAATATGAATGATTAAATACAAAAAAATATACATCTTAGTTGTATCTCATTGCCTAATTTTTTTCAGAGTATGTATACATCGATGATACAAATACAACCTATGAATACACCTTATTCGTAGACTACAACATGTTACATAAATATAAAACACTAGCTGTGCCAGCGACTTCGTCCGCGTGGAATAGTTATTACCATAAAAACGGTTCTAGTGAGTTAATCTTAAAAGATAGACATACACTGTTGCCATTGATCTCTATCAGTACAAGTACCTGTAGGTACTGATGGAGGTCAGTGACTGTTGCAGACATTTTGTTAAATAATTTCAAGAGAAATAATTCTTTCATACATATTTTTTTGATATCTTGAACAGTTTTCGCAGCACACGCAAGGCAAGCCCTCAAAGACAAATAATTACCCCCGTTTTTTACAAATTTTCCATTGTTTTTTCGCTCCTATTAGTTGCAGCGTGATGTTATATAGCCTAAAGCCTTCCTCGATAAATGGTCTATGCAACACAAAAATAATTTTTCAATTCGGACCACTAGTTCCTGAGATTAGCGCGTTCTAACAAACAAACTCTTCAGTTTTATAATATTAGTATAGATTATAGATACGAGTATATTCGTGAAAGTATCTTATTATCACAAAGATTTTCCTGATACCGCTGTCTAAAAAAAGATTATCTATCCCAATGTTCTTTCTACGTAAAATAAATGACTCCCATGGGTGTAACAACACCATCAAAATTCCACTCTAATATGGAATAAGTAGCTTCAGGAGAACAAAGTTTTTCCTGCCATGAACCGCTAACTCATCTTGAAAAATGGATTCCTGTCTTACTTCATAACGCGAATAGCAGTATTTAATCGGTCATCAAAAATATGCTTTTAACAGCAAAAATACTAGTTCTAATTTTTGATTTAAAGAAAATGTTACAAATGAAGTGTGAAGGTGTTTGAAATAAGTTAGTTATTTGATTTAGTTATGATGTGTCGAGCCAAGTTCAATTTATTTGCTGCGTTAAATGTAACACAAATGTAATTATGCATATTTTAACTTGATAAAGTTAATGTTAATTTTTTTTAATTGTTATTGTTTTTGTTGGTTACAGTTGTCTTAATTATTATTATATTCAATGTTTTTAAATTTTAATAGTTACCTATAACAAAAACTATTACAATTTAAAAATATTGGAACAATACAATGACAATAATTATAATCACTTAATTAAACAAATAATGTCATATACAATCAAAATACATACAACAAAAAAAACTTTCAGAAGACTTGATAACCTCCTTTTTGAGTTCGGTTAAAAATAGAAATAAATGAACATAATGGACTAAATTTACAAAGATGCGATGTGGTAGCTGTCATTTTTATGAGGTCTTGGTGGGTCAGCTCAGCAAGTCACCTGTGCGTCGAAATAGAGTGAGTGAAGCACATTTTTGGTGCGCAAATAAGCAGGTGACGCCAAACAATATATTAGGTGTACGATTAAATATTATGTCAGCATGAATTACGTTTCCTAAAGACCACCCATCACGTAAATGATCCAACAACTTGCATTTACTCTTATTCTCGACAGCTAGGTAACTTACCTCAGGTAACTTATGTTAATTTCTCGCTTTCGCATTTTAACTTTCAACGCCCCGGGGTAAGCTCCACCTAAATGGATTTGCAAAGTCGAGGAATGTTTCTGAATCTATATTTAGAGTTCGTAATAGTTGACTGGTATAATTAAAGTAGAGCATTAATATATTTTTTCTGCACAAATCAGCAAATTTCTTATAGCTACAATTCGAGTCAATGATACCTACTATACACATAATAATAAAGCTGAAGAGGGTAAAAAATCTGAATCTGATATACGAAAAAAATGTTTCATTTCGTTTCAGCAGTATTTAGAATTTTTGACTATTTATCTGTTTGAATATTTATTAAAACGCTCATAACGCAATAACGGCTGAATGTATCATCATATTTTTTAGTATGTGAGGTAAGTAAGAGGTCTTATAAGTGCTACAGGCTACTTTTTTTCTCAAAATAATACGAGCGAAGCCGCGGGCGTCCACTAGTAATTAATAAAGGTAGAAGAAAACAGCAACAATAATAACCCCTGCGTCACTACAATATTTAGTAATACAACTCACGTACAGTCATATATTGATCTGATAACAAATGGAACGCTTATCCGTAGGTCACGTAGTGGCGTTAGCATGGTAACGAAAACAATATTGAAATTGCAGCATCCCTCAGAGGAATGAAAGGGATTCTTTTTGGTAGCTTAGCTTAGCTTAGCTTACGGATTGTTCCGTAGACTTGATTCAGGCGTTCATTAGTGAGCACGAACAGCAATAAAAATAATGTGTCCGAAAATAATAAAATATAAATATTGAACTTACAGACCATTCCGTATTAGTAGAGCCATGCACTATTTGCGTTTGAGCTTTTGATCACAGAGACCCTACAGAAGCTTCTAGATTTGACAGTAAAAAGTACAAGATAGGTTACAAATTCGAATGATACTTCTTTTATTATTACTTTTTTGTCAGACCCGCTGCTGATTAACGACTATGATGTTTGTAGTGCTAGCGAACCAGACTATATGGCTTGTGTGGCTGACAGAACGTAGGCTATTCTCGCCCTTCGACATATGATTTGGCATTTTTTGAGAAGATTTCTAAAATAAATTTTCATATATGAATCTACAAAGCTTCATAAAAAGTCAATCGCTAAGCGATGTCAGAGGCCCTTAGGGCGGTTTGAAAACTCTGACACCAGACTTGGTCACTCTTACGAACTTAACTATCAAAGTCAATGTTTATATTAGCATAAAGAACAATATACTATCTTAACATCATTATTTATTTAATTACATAAAAATCATGTTTCCCATACACTCAGTTGTAATTAAACAGAACCTCAAACCCACATAATAATTTCACTTTTACATAATGGTATGATGATATTTTGTTATAACTTATTATATAAAGGCATGCTTCATGCTTATCAATTGATGCTAAAAATAATGGAAGGAACCAAAATGGAAAGCCAGTTTTGGTCACCCATCCGAGGACTGACCGCGTCATCAGTTGCTTACCATTAAAAAACTCGTTTATTGAAATCGCTACTTATGGACGTCATTTCGGTACATCCAGCTCTACTCAGTTCCCTGTGCAGTATGACAAACTCTCCATTTAACATCTCTCGACATAATTACACCACAGCTCGGTCGTCAGTCCTCTGGGGCTCGCTGTGTTACAATTTTAATAGGCTACAATTTCCCTGTTATTAACACAATTTGTATGCGGTTATCGGAGAATATGGTGCTGTAGATCAGTTGAAATTATTTTATACAAGTTAAAAAACTTATGGACGACTACATTTTCTTTTTTTTATTCATTATACTCCACGTTAGGATAACCCTGTGTCGTGGAGTGTAGACGTTTATTTTACATTATATATCCAAGAAAGTAAATCACTAAATATACAGATATGTACAAAACTAACTGGAACGTACTGCTCTAACTTAGCTTTAATTATTAATATTTGACATGACAGAGAGATTTTCGATTTCTATGCTTATATGGTTAATTTTCTTAGAACGGACAACATACCCACCATGAGAAACAATTTTTTTTATCGTTATACTCAGGCTGTTTTAGAATACATTGTACGAGATTATTACTACAAAATATTGGGAACAAATATCATTTTGAAGAGCAACAGTAATAACAAATTTATTGTCTGCTTTTAGAATCAAACAAGAATCAATTTATTTGCAGCATACTATGAACAAATATTATAGTTTAGTGCATGTTCCAACACTTGGAACTAAGTAAAGTTTAGCGACAAAACCAACTGGTTCATCGTTAACTCAATTTCAAGTTTGTTTCAATTTCCCAACAAGAGTGTGGCTGGGAAAATTGCAAAGCAATATAAAACGATCATTGTAAAGTTTTATAACTTTGAAGGGGTCACAAAAAGACGGATTCATCACGGAATAAGTATTGTGTCGTCTTCATATTACCTATATTGTATCATCCTATGATTTAATGTATTGCCACTGAACATATGTATAATAATACTACGGTACTGCGGTGTCCGTTCGCGATACCAAACTTATGTAACTGCCGTAGCGATCTGATAGTTTTTGCTCATTACTGCTTCGCAGCAAAGTAAATGACAAATAGGTATTTTCCTAAAGGACCCCAAATACAAAAGATACCAAAGAGAAATTAATCATAAACTATATTCACTCTGCCATATTTTCATTATCATAATCATAACCCTGTATCCTGTATGTACGAGTATGTACCATTACACAAGCCTCGTCTTCAATGCGCCATACAGTACGTTTGCCAGCTGATTTTAACCATATTTTATCACTGTCTGGATGTTTCGTCGTAACCCCATAAAGCAGAGTGGCAACTTCTGGTTGTTTCTGAAACTTAGTTTAACTTTTAAGTTTTAACTTAAAGTATAAACGAAGTTTTTACTTCAGACAGAAGACTGCATATCCCTGGTGTGAAGTCAACAGCATTGTTATTGGGCTTTTATTTTTTAAAGTCTATCTAATATTTGTACTACGTTAGTAAAGAAAAAATAAAGTTTTGTTCGTAAGTTTTTGCTCCTCCTTTTTTCGAATGAAAATAAACTTATAACAACACTATAAAACAGTATAAAATTTAAATTTGAAATTTTGAATATATAAAAGCAAATCACATTAATGATGGTAAGCAACTTTATGCTATCCGAGTTGATATTGCCTTCCGAGTTTTGAATGACACATAAAACAATTAGAGCAAACGCAAATAATTTGAGATTCAATATTGATTGCAGTCACACAACGAGAGCTAGACAGCATTTTATAAAATCGTCAATTAAGTAAAGTACACAACACCTTCCCTCTTAACAATGGGCAAGACTATGCAAATGAAGTACCAGAGATTAAAGTGTTAGTACTCCATTAGAGCTCTTTTGTACACTCGTTAACTTTTTATTGTCGAGTAAAATGCAGGGAACGAAACTTCGCCTGTAAAGGACGGACTAAGAACGGCGCTGTAAGGGCTTGAAGACCTCGTAACTGTGCAAATAAGCGAGTGTGGCTCTGTGGTTTAATCGTCTGCTGTTCATCCTGACGCACTCTGGTTTGAATCCGGCCCTACACCAATGAGTTGTTTTTTAAGTTATGTGTCGATATGCACTTGCTTAACGGCGTTGGACGACATCGTGAAGAACACCGACATGTTTGAGGATTATAAACATCCGAGGACGACATGTATCTTCCCTGGAGGGACCTGAGGACCTGATCTGCCCTGGAGAACACCCCTAACGAATTAATTCTGCAGGGGAGTCACGTCAGTCATGAGGAAATAGGACTCGAAGAGAAAAGAGGACCATTATATTATTTAAGCGTAGTCATACTCGAGTCACAGAGTACTAAACCACATTTTGTTCAGACAGGATTCTTCCAATACTTCTTACACGCTATTTTGTATATGGGATAGTTATGTGACGTTGTTAGTATGCTGCACCTTTACTTATAAATAGATGTTATTAATTTATTTTTTCATATGTTGCTAAATAAAATTGGTTTATAGTAGATCACAAGGAAATATGTACACATACATAAGTGTTTGCACATTTTCATTTATTTGCCGTTGAAAAATAATCTGAAGTTTTAACATTAGATGGCACTCTTAGAGAGTCAAATGGATTTTGGATTTCGATACTAAAATACGCCTTTCGGGTATAGTGACCTTATTTTTATTATTCTGTTTATTTGAGTAGTTGAAAGTAGGAGATACACATCGACGAATTTTATTTGCCAAGATACAATAATTGTCCTTCATTTCTCTAAATATTCATCCCCAATGTTATTACGTTGACCTCTGTAAAAATTAAAGAAATCTAATGGTTTTATTTCAAAGTCGTATCGGGGTGTTTTTGTAATGTTTATTTTGAACCAATTACATTTAGGGCCGGGCTTTGGCTTCCGCTCCGGTGAAATATTTAAAAAGTTGCCCTTTTCTTTTATTTCATTATTTCGTTGATTTAAATGTTTGTGTCGGCACTAAAATAACGAGCGAGGTTATTTTTACTCGCTTTGTTTTTACCTCTACTTTGGTGGTAAAATATAAAATGTATTTTTAATTTACCGTTTCATATACTTCCTTTTTATTTAGCTCAGAGATTCACATATACTTCTGTTAAATATACCTAATGCAAAATTATAAGCATGGTTCTAGCTAACTTTATAAAAATTGTACTGCTGATAGTTTAAAACTCTTCCTTGTAAGTAGTTGTTTCAAACTATTGTGCAAAAATGTTGTTACATCAAAGTCGCAAACATGTTACAAAATATTGCTGATAGTAACAAGCCTTTCCTATATAGCTGTTATTTCTATGACAATATGCTGTTTCTCTTTTGATAAAAAAATAAGAAGGTGGGTAATATCATTCTTTATTTTGGTAAATTTTACATTTGTTTAATCTAAATAACAGTCTAACAAGACCTATATCTGTAATAATAATAAACCAGAGTTTGTGCCTAAAATATTTTTTTGAAGTATTTACGTTTTTATACAATTTTATAGGATAAAATAGAGAAACAACACGAATATCTGTAATATTTTAATGAAATAGTTCTATGAAACCGGTTTTGTCTTAAAGATAGTGTCAGACGTTTCTGAAATAAATAGAATAATGCAAAATCTCGCTTAAAAGACAATCAGGGTTTAACACCACTATACTAAGGTTACTTTTAAGAAGTTTACCTAAAAAATAATAATATTAAATCAATACAATATTTAGCGAATGGTTGATAGATTGATCAATCATGATTTACTTAAAATTTACGATTTTTCTTGTTGTTGAGTAAATGCAGTAATTAATCAAATTTTTTCACAGGAATAATATTTAATACTCATTTTAGTCTGAATAAAATAAATTTATTGGACACATTTTGTTTTAAAATTTCTTGCTCGGTGAGTTCAGAATTTAAAGCCAAGAACCTCGTTTGGCTCAACCGTTCGTATCGTAATGTAAAATCTCATAAAAAATACATTCGCGCTGAAAATATAATTTAAATCGTAACGACTTCCTGATATGGCTGTTAATTTTTGGTTAAAGACCTTAAGCTCTAATAAATTTGTTGTATTAACACGGAATATCGTTGCTTAGCTTTTCTTATAACAGATTTAAAAAATAATGAAGTTTAAAAACACAATTCCTACTATTTTGTTTAGTGTTAATGCATATGCGACATACTAGTAGTCAGATAAGTTTAAATTGTTTATTGATTAATATGTTTACGTAAATCTAAATATATAAAATTCAAAGGTGACTGGCTGACTGATATAGTGATCTATGAACGCACAGCCCAAACTACTGGGCGGATTACGCTGAAATTTGGAATGAAGGTAGATGTTATAACGTAGGCATCCGCTAAGAAAGGCTTTTTGGAAATGCCACTTTTAAAGGAGTGCAATAGGGGATTTGGTCAAAAACGCAAACTTTTGCAGACCGTCAAACAACGCAAAGTTGCGTACTTGGGTCATGTGCTCAGGCACGATAGATACGAACTTTTGCAACTTATAATGATGGGAAAAATTGCGGGGAGAAGACGAGTCGGTCGCAGAAAGAAGTCCTGGTTGCGGAACATTCGAGAATGGACCGGGATCAGAAGTGCCGCAGAATTGTTTCGTTTGGCAATGAACAAAATAAAGTATGCAGAGCTGACTGCCAGCCTTCACTAGTTGGAGAGGCACCATAAGAAGAAGAAGAATAGGGGATGCAATAGGGGATGCAAGTTTTACTTGTAAATGCGAGCGAAGCCGCGAGCACCCGCTAGTAAATGATATATCTGTAAAAAGTTGGGTATCTACCGGTGATATTAAATAAATGTCTTTATTGCACACCAACATGAAAGAAATACATGAAAGGATAAATTTATGATGACGTACATATGGGCGGCCTTATCGCCTTAAGAGATTTCTTCCAGGCAACCTTTGGATGGACACGATTAGCTAAGAAGAAAAGGGTCAGAGGTGTACTAAAACAAATATAAATAAATTATAAATACATACAAAAAAACCTAACTACAACAACAAATACCTACACAATCAAGGAAATAATAACTTTAATTAAAAAAAAAGTTAATTATAACACATACACTACTTACATACAGAATTATTTATTACAGATTTGCCAAAGTTTGATTTTGAAAAATTAATAGGGATTTAGACTCACGTGTTGAAAGAGGCAAAGCATTCCATAAGGCTACAGCATGTACTGCAAACGACTTATGAAAGTACATATTAGCATGAGTAGAGGAAGATGAAGGAAATTAAAGAAGGAGAGATCGACTAGGACGTAAGGAGACAGAAAGGGTTAAAAGAGTTTTTTTATTTTTTTCCATTAAATAACTTTTACAACAGCAATTCCCAATCGTCTCATCTTCTCAAGTCTTAACCCTGGATTAAGTTTAACGGTATCTAAATACAATTAAAACCGTGAACAAATAAAACGGCGCTTTATTCCCGTTAAACCCTAGTTAAACAGGTGCTAAGCACGTACCTATGTACTTTAGTTATCTGTCTCGCTTGAACCGATAGCAAGAGGGATGTGAGGTAGAATAGATGGTTAAGTTTTCCTACCTATAAGCCTAGTACGGTAAGGAGACTAATTAGTTTTTCCACCATTTTTATTCTTCTGGTGACAGATAATTAAAAGTGGTGGAAAGACTAATCAATTTAGCTTGCTTGTTAAACGTAATAGGTAACCTCTTTTGCATCGTTAGTTTGTCCGGTTAGAAAACATCGTCTATGCAGGCTTGCCCTGCTAAGTAACGATTAATCTATACATAATACTTATATAATAAAGCTGATTTGGGTCGAAAGTCTAAACATTGATGATATTTAAAAAAAAAATGTTTGATTTTTGGTATGAAGGTAGTATGAGATCATAGACTACTTTTTATCGAAAAATATTTCGAGCAACGCCGCGAGCATCCACTAGTATGCTGATATTCTTCGATTTATGCATGTAACTTTACGAAGCATTTTAATTCTAAATTTATCCATCTGCCAACAAAAGATCTTCTTTCTTTACATACGTTATCCAGATCTGTTCAGATTGGTCCCTTTGTGCCGCGTTCGTTAGAATTGTAGGTACCTCCTACACATGTAGGTGAATTGAACTCCTTTGTTTGGCGAAAAACGCCATATTTATTCGCTTACATCTGCGTTTCTGTAATGTAACTACAATTTTAAATGTATAGGAATTCAATTCAGCTCAGTATAACGTCACAGCGTCGTGATTTTTTCGCTTATTGTATGAGTTCTATTAATCTAAATATATAAAACTCAAAGGTGACTGACTGACTGATATAGTGATCTATCAACGCACAGCCCAAACCACTGGACGGATCGGATTTTTTGAAAAGCCGCTTTTAAAGGGGTGAAATAGGGCATGCAAGTTTTACTTCTTAATGCGAGCGAAGCCGCGAGCATCCACTAGTTATCTATATACATACATCAGTTTATGAATAAGATCATAGTGCAGCTTTAGCCATAATAACTGAATTAAGTATTGGACATCAACATTATTCATTGCTTGTTTTTTTTTCTTGTAACCATTTTTTCTTGATGGATATCAAAAAGTGTAGATGTGCATAATTCCTAATTTTTTGCAGAAGTTTATAAGAAATATCTTTACTTTGGTAGACATATTTTATGTTCAGCATCTATTTTTGTTAAATTCTACTTATTTAGAAACGTTAGTATTTATGCCCTAGAGTTCTGCAGTAAGACTGCAACACTATTTGATTTATGACGTGCAACAATGAAATATGCGGACAAACACTTTATGAGCTACTTTCAGGCAACTATATTAAATTCGAGAGAGAAATTAAATTTAAAGTCTGTTCGTTGGATACTAAAATTTGAATAGTTGGAGTTAGAATTAAATTTTATTAAGTATATAGTTTGTAACAATGGTATGGTTCTGACAAAATAGGGATTTCATATACCTACCAACTATAACTTGGTTTTTTATTAATTTATGAATAAGTTACATAATGCGGCTGTCATAATCATTACAGAGTTCTCCATTGTGGTTCAAAAACTGACTCCAGAGTTCACCACTCGTATACAAACTTACCTTTTCATCTAACAACTTTGCTCAAGCCAAAATATATTAAAAAATAAATTAATCATAATTTGGATTACTTTGTCAACCCAAGACGTCTACAAACTCAACTTAAGCTAACAGTTTTTGTAAAAGCGAAAATCCTGACCAGCTTTTACCAGGTAAGTGCTCTGGTATTCCCTAAAGCATATTAGGTAAGTTCTTGCGTCGGTAGATTTTAATGAAGACAATATAACATACAGACGTCTAAGTAAAATTCTATCATATATCATTAATAAATCGTTTCGACTACCAAATTATGATCTGCGCAAACCAATTAGCCCCTACATTCATCATGTGATCATCACCACGGCAGCACAATCAATAGCCTGTTGTCATGTTGCCTAATATTTATACTAGACTCAGTTATTTGCAGAGAACGTTAAAGTTATAGCTTATTAGCCACGATTTTGCCCACGTTACTTCGTGGCAAGAAATCGCTACAGAAATTAAACATTAGTCGAGACAAACAACAGACAAATCAGCCAATATAACAACCATAATGTAAAAATGTACTATAAGCCAAATATATAAATCATTATTTTGTAATGTATTGATTATATAATGATACGATATGTTTCGTAACTTTTTTTCACAAGTGTGGTGTCCAAACTTTGTGAAGTTGCCGATATTAAAGTAGAGTCGGTGCAAGTTGTTCGGTGCCGGCGAGGGCTAAATTGGAATGTCCATTGAAGGTGCAACGGGCGAGTTGAAAGCAGCCCCAACTATGGTAAAAAAACTTTTTAACTATGGGAATAAGACAAGAGTGAAAGAAGTTAAGTTATTAAAATCAAATTATATAGTTATTTATCAAATGATGTTAAATGAACTCAATTTATAAAAAAGGCGGGCTAGTCAAACGCTTAGCTATCCCACTTAAAAAATATATGGTTTTTAGTTTAGGTACTTCAGAATGGTATTTAAAACTTTACGAATAATTATACACATTTGTTATGTAGCGAAAACAGCCAGACTTTGGTAATTATTTAATTTTGATTCAAGTATAGATTTCATTTTCGCAAAGGGATCTAAAGTCATACAAAAATATGTTTATTTCTTCACTTATTCCTGTCTCAAACAGTAATAACTTGATCGCGACTTACAAAGTTAGCGGCAGACAAGTTTATTTCATCCCGTGTCATCCTGGCTAAGTAAACCTTCGTGAGAGATCATGTAAGTTATTTCATAAATAAATAAGCATTCCTAATGCTTTTCCTTCTAAAACGGATGGTAAGATACAGGATAGACCTTACCGGAATGGACTTATTGAATAATGTATGGTCACCGCACGGTTTCTTTTAGTTCACATTTTCCGACTGTATGCGGGAAATGAGATGTCGAATTGGTTCCTGAAATTCCAAGGTGTAGGGATCTAGGCTAAATGTAGGTTCAAACGGGCCAGATTATGCAATTGTGTACAAATTAGTTTAAAAAAGAAGCAATTTAGATTTAATTTCGGCTTATAAATTATTAGACTATATTACTCTTTATTAAATAAATAATTGAACCCAAATTAGAGGTATGTATATAACTGTTAATGATAAAATTAAATACAAACTTCCAATTAAAGAAGTATAAAACTAAGCTGTACTTTTACTAAAATCATTATAATATAATAAATACTATTTTATAATAAGAAGCACACAAATATCATAACGGGCGCGTCAATAAATAGAGGTAGGTACTAGAATTTACACTGGTACACCATTTATATCTGTTATTCATGTAAACACATCTTGTAATTTTATGTTCATAACATAAAAAAATAATAAAATATTAATACCAATAAATAAATCTAAATTAGTAAGGAAGTATTATGACATCGCAATATGGAAGTAACTAAAAATCCACTATTTGCAAAATAATTACCAACGCCATAAAATATTTACCAACGCCAAAGGTATTTACGGACCATAAACTAGTTCGGGAATTCTTTCAAATAGTTTCCATTCAGCGTTTCAACCAATTGAGAGTATTTGGGTATTTCAATCGGAATATTATTTCGAAAGCCAGTTTGAAATTATGTATCTGCACTAGAAACTTCAACTAAATTACATTAGATATGAAATTTCTATAACCAATTGTGCTTTTATAAAACATTTGAGTGTGTGGCTAAAACAGAGTTTAGTTGATTAGGTTCGATAATTGGCTGAAGAATGGGAAAAGGCTAAGCAAAAAGTAACATATAGATATCCTTAAAATTCAACATCATCATCATCTGCAGCTTATAGGGTCCACTGAGAGACACAGAGCATGATTCTCCTCTCTATAAAATTAATAGACCCGAATACAATCACACTTTACACTAATGTTATAATGATTTTTTTTCTTTACGGGTCATATTGCTCTATTTACTAATACTTTTTATGGATGTCTTTGTATATCTGCTATCTATTTACGTGTTTTACGTATTTTGGTGGTTCTGGTAACACTCAAATCTCTTGTACCAACAATATTTATTGCAACTCAAGCAAGATTAATTCTTTGTCCCGAGGGTTTAAAATACAAGGTTTTTGAGTCGACCCATTAAATTAATGAAGGTATTAACGTGAATAAATGGCGGCTTAGCACTCGCTCGTTTTGATGCGTGATCGTAAAATTTTACGCCCTAGGGGTAAAATGTACGCTACATTTTTAATTCGGAGTACTTACATGGTCATAAAATAAGTATGAACGTACAAAGTCTTTACGATACGTAGTATTTACGTACTTTACACTGAACTATTAGGTACAATTGATTTACCTAATGTCAATTACATTGTGGCAAAAATGAGTTTTTTCCTGATCTCTAGTGCAATCGTTGTTGTATTATTGTAATTTCATTATAAATTATATAAACTTATGATAGTGTAAAATAACAAAAAAGAGTTGCATCGGCCGGGAATCGAACCCGGGCCGCCCGCGTGGCAGGCGAGCATTCTACCACTGAACCACCGATGCTTGCAATTTGATTTCAAATTAAAGACATATTAGCAACGATGTCCATACGTGCAATTAGTGCACTATACTATATGTACTGCTGAGTAAATACGTAGTGGAAATTACTGTACGCTCGTTTTTCTTTAATTTGCATCAAGGAGCGATATGCATTTTTGTTATATGATCAAATACCATACAGTTAAAATCGTAGGTTCGTCGTTATAGCAATCTTGAAAAGATTATGCTTTACTTACCAATAAGTTTGTAACAAGTAAGCGTACTCATAAAACCTACTGATAGTTTTACATTCAACCATTTAGTAGTTGAAAAACAAAGCCGATATTATAATAATATTATTCCTGTATATTTTCAAGGCCGTCCGGTCGCGTGATGGGTCAACGACATCGTCAAAGTCGAGTCTGGATGAGGTCTGCACAAGATCGACGCAGATGGCACATGCAAAGGGAGGCCTATACCCAGCAGTGGGATCCTAAAGGCTGTGCAAGGGTGTGGATGATAATGATGATGATATTTTCAAACACAAGTTCTAGTGGAATAGATGCAAAGTTTTCTTACAAAAATAGGTCAATAAATGCACCTTTCCTGCGATATTACTACAAGAGATAGCTCGAATCGAGCATTCAGTTCTAAAATCAGAACATCTTCAATACAAGAGGGAAATATCGAGAGCTATTATACGAGGACGTAAGAGATTTACAGCGACGGAGTCTTATGAATATCGGTGTTATTCCATCTGTATACTGAATGCGTTTTGTTAGAAAAGTTATGCTATCTTTTCTTTTGTGGCTTTAACTTTTAAGATTGAATTGATTGTTGCTTTTTGTGTCATCATTATCACAATGTTCAGCCCTTGTCAATCAACTGCTGGGTATAGGCCTCCTGCCCTAAGTGCCATTGCTGTTTGTTTTAGTTTTGGTATTATGGGACGGCTTTATCCCTTTACTATTCGAATACTTCTATTTTTAACGACAGATTTTATTGTCATTTATTTGTCCCATTAAATATTGTCAAGTGAAATCTATCTTCAAAACAAAACTTGCGGTCGTTTCTTCCGCGAACTTGCAAGATGTGGAACGATCTACCCCCTGAGGTCTTTCCACGGAGCTACAACATGGGGAGACTTAAAAATGGTATTCTCAAACACTTCTCTAAGCTGGCAAAGTGCTGCAGCACCTCTGGAGTTGCAAGTGTCCATAGGCGACGATGACTGCTTACCATCAGGCAGATCGTCTGCCTTTTTGCAACTTTTTTATATAAAAAAAAATGTTAAAAATTTAGGCATACCTGAAACCCATTAATTTTGAATTGATTACTTCAAGAAAATAATAAAAATAATTAAATGCAAGCCTATGTTTATTAACCCATATATATATGTAAAAAGACACCGTATCATCGAAAAATACTAGAACAAAATTTAGTCACAAATCTCAATAATAAAACGTGACAAACTACAATATTTCACAATCTATTCAGTGTTCATCACAATCAGCCTTCATAGTCAAATAGCATTCGTTGTAATGTTGCTATGCAAATATTTGCACCTGACTATCAGATTCAGTTTGTTTTCTCAGCTTGTTGATGAACAATATTTTGGTACTTTGTAGGATATTTTATGATGAAACACTTATGTAGGGTCAGATACGTTCTTAATGAAATAAAAATATTGCTCCGTAATTGACAATAGGAAAGTAAAAAATAAATGCGATTCATATGTTTTTCAATATAATTTGCGAAACAGTTGTAAGGAAAGTTAGTATTCTGTGTACAGCTATTTTTATATAATATTTGTCTGGTTTTTATTATAAAATATGTATGTCTCTATTAAGGCGCACCATAATACTTTTGAAGGTTTGTACTTATAAGATGCAGCATGGTCAACAATTAAGGGCTTTAATAATTATGGGATTTACTACACTAGAAACTGCTTTAATTTTCTATATAATAATAAAATTCAAGCGCACCTTTCACCGTGTGCTAATTAATATTATTATAACATAATAATTATATTCTTGTCCATTGTTTATACATCATTATGGCCACTATTAACACACACACACATATCTACAAATACAAGTACTATTTGTTCTCCGATCCATGTCTCTTGAATAAAACCTGCGTTGCCATGTTTATTGAAGAAATACAGAGGAATGGGACATATTTATGTTTAGATTTAGCTTTCTAGACTTTCAGCAGAGACATAGATTTCTACAAATAGCCAAATTCTGAGATTTTTCAATGTACCTATATATATACGTTATGCAATAGTATTATTGCTAGTAACAGACATTTCTTTGGTCATTGATAGGATCTATATAAAAGCTAATATTTTATCAATTTGGATTAGGTAATTTAGTAAGAAAACCCGTATGCGTGGTGAACTAGTTACCCCACAGTACTCTAAAAAATCTACTCCAAACCTTCGAAAGTGGCCAAATCTGGTGCTCACAGTAAAGCCAATTTCAAAGTCTCATTTGAGACCTATACACATAACATAATAAATTTTGGTATATTGAGCGCTGTTTTATATTTAATTTGACGAGAAATGTACTTATGACAGATGTGCAATTTGGCCTTTTAAATTGGCTAAACTATAGACTGTATGAGTATCTACCCAGTAAATTTACAGTGTATAGAAAAATAACACAAATATATAAATGCAATTAAAAAGGACCAACAGTTTCTATTCATCGTTGTCGTTTAAAATATTTTTTTTGTTTACCACTCTGCGTACTGCATGAATATCGAATGGGTTCTATTAACAATCACATAGATGGCTTAGGTCAAATAGAATAGCTGTACTAAATTTAAAGCTACAAATTTTCGTGAAAACATGTTTTGTTGTGATTTGAGTTACCTTCTACATTCTTCTGTAAGAATACTTAACATGTTCCTGCAAATATTTCTTTTACAGATTTAGAGTTTGATCTTTAAACTCTAAGTCTGTATATAAATTATATACGTATCTCTAATCAATATGTTTCACCATCGACAGTCACACTGGGTCATACCATAATAACCCGAGTTCTGGGTTAAGAGAAATTTAATTGATTTTAATTTAGTTTTATGACATTTATTTTTAACTATAACAGTTTTCCGATCTACATACTTTCCCGCCAGCGACCAATATGTACAGTCAGTAGCAAAAACAGCAATATCGGAGGAAAAACAAACATTCCAGTATCATCGCTTCATTTGCCGACGCGAGTTCAAACGAATGAAATTGCCAATTGTTCGGTGAAATTGTCAACTGACGGTCAAATAGGAACCGAGCGTTTCTTTTTGTTCGATTTTATTTTGCTGACGCGAGCAATTTTTGATGGCGACTGTACGTTTTCGTTTTCGTTGGGTTTCGACCGTGATTTTTCATTATATTTTTTAAACTTTTTTTTGCCCCCCATCGATTATCAACGCAGGCAGTCTTTGGTGGTGGTGGTGACTATATGGCATTACGGGTTTAGTGTATTTGGTGAGTCCTGCCATAGGTCCACGTATGAAAATCTCAACTCTAGAGTAATCTACTTTTACACGATAAGTAGGATACGTGTTCTACTGATTATTCTTTTAAGAAACAGTGCCGGCGTCTTACTCTCTCTCTCGGAACGCATTGGCCATCATCGCTAAAATCGCATATTTTCTCGTGATCGTGAACATGTGTTTCATATATTAAGCTTTCAATACATTGAATAAGGTTTCATCAGCAGTTAGGGAAGACAATTTCATAGTCTAATGAAGATCACATAAGTACAAGTCTACAATTAGTGCTATAACTCAGGCGCGTTGTTCGCGGTAACTAATGTCGACGGAGCCACGTTTGCTTTATGTTTCAGGTAATTTACTTGAATTGTGAGACACCCGAGGTTTAATTTAGATTCACGACGCAACTTCACTCGTGTATTGTGAAGGTAATTGTTGTACTGACTTTTGTTTCGTAGCGCCTTTTTTATAAAATAATAACTATTTATAAATTAAGGTAATATACTGACAATATTTTTTGTCAAAAATTATGCCGATAAATTAGGTCGATATGTTATGACACGTATAAATTATTGTTGAAGTAAAGAAGTGTTATGGATTTTTTTCTCTTTTCGAGTCCTGTTCCTCATCACTGAGAGCCATGACTCCGGTGGATTTCTGGGAAAGTGAATCGTGACGATCCTTCCACGGAGACATAGTGCCCAAAATTTGTGGCCTCAAACGGCATCATGTCGGTTTTCTCACAAAGATGTTGTATTTTGCCACCGTTGAGTTTGAAAAATAAATTCATTGATACTGGGATGGATTCCAATCAGACTGCGACTGCTATTTACTTTTGTCAAAACTACCTATGACTGAAAATAAAACAATACTCATATACCACACCTACAATAATCACTGTACTAAAATTTCCATAACACATGATTAAATTTATGTGTACATAAGCGGCTTGACATAAATGCTAACCGGTTGTTACTATCAAACCTAAAATAATCGTCTTTACAGACAACAACCTAATACATCTTCTTTCCACGATACCTTTAAATCCACATGCAAACAGAATGCAGGCGCTTGTCAACGTTGGAGTTCTGAGCAAATCCCAGCTATTTCTGCACTGAGCTTGGTTCCTAGAAATGTGGCACGTTACTTAAACAACCCAGATTAGTGTTTACCTAGCTACGTGGGAAACTTAATCTAGATTTAGCTCCTTTTAAACACAATATAACAATATAAGTAGTAATAATAAGTAGTAAATTTTTACAAATTAAATGACTTTAAAATGTCAAAATTACAAGTTATTTGCCTAAAAACTTAATTTATTTTCTTTCCTTATTTTGCTATCATAATTATTGTAAATGAATGATAATTACTTAAAAATAAAATACGAGATTGGTTATGCCCCATTATATCTCTATTACTTCTAAAATTAGCTTAGTAAAATATGTTTAGTTGGAAAATATGTATATGTGATACATATTTTAATAATTAATTTAAAGTGCTTGCAAAAATTGTAGCGTTAATATATCACAGCTATTTTTTATAGTTACATTACAATCACAGGAGTTTTGACTACATATGAATCATCATCATCAGCGCGTTCTCGTGCAATGCTGAGCATAGGCCTCTGTTCTATCTATGAACTATACAATTAAACTGTTTCTATTCACAGTATCGTCCTATGTTAAACTATTTCTCCAACTAATATTTGGCTACGTGCAGATAGATATGTATGCATGTACATATATAGGTGCGAAACCGCAGGGTGTTTCCCAGCACATTAATCCAGTTCCGACGTTTGTGCCAGAATTATGGATACTATAGAGGCGTCACTGAATCAAAAAAGTACTCCCAGGAGATGGTCAACCGCCACCGATGCGGTTGAGTTCGTGGTCCATTGAGTTCACCAACTTGCGACCAATTGTAATCAAGCATTAGGCTATTTCCGTCATCATATCATAACCAATCACGAGCAAGCTTGTGAGAGTGTGAGGGAGACAGCTTAAATACAATAAACGTATCAGCATTGCCATTCAGCGTGGTAATGCGGTCAGAATGCTGGGCACGCCGCCCTCTGGTAGTGAGCTGGAGCACTTAGATTATTTTTAGCCTTTTCCAAAGATTTTTTAAGTACACATTATTATGTTGTAGTTAGAAGTACCTAGTATGTTTAGTTTGTCTTCCCTTTTTTATGTTTTACTATTGTAAATATAGATTATATCAATAATAATGGAAGCGTTTTCGACTTTTTGGAAGGAAATACAATTCTAATGAATAAATTATTCGTAGGTGTCAGTTAATGTCGTTCGTGAATTTATGCCTTCATTTCAGTTTCGGAGTTCTACAAGTTTGTTTAAGTTGTGGTGTAGGTATAGTTTGCAGTATTATGTAGTTTTAGTGTGCGAGTGGTAGGCTCTGGTGCCGAGAGTTTCGAAATTCAAACCAGTACGGCGTTGCTATAAGAAAAAAAATGGAATATAGCTATTTTTCAAGTAATTAAGCAAGAGAAGCGCCCAACCTACATATAAATATCATGATATCAATACGATTGCTCTTTGATTTTAAATTCTGGCCGTCTCTAAATAATATAAGTTTTCGGGATTAGGGGATTTATGTGCCTATAGTACAAATACAAAATGTACGTACAGACAAGGGAGATATAGACGACATGCAGTAGATTTATTTTATTTTATTTGATTCATCTCTTATTTGATCGTTTTTAACTATAAGGTAAATTAAAATGGGTCAATTTTCATTTATAGAGTAAAAACTAAATAATACGCAGTTTCCGAAACTGGATTGTAACTTTGCCGCAGCTATGAAATACATATTTCAACTTTATTTCATCATAAGCCTGTCTAGTTTTACGCTAACATAACTTTAATAAACGATAGTGTGGGTGTGAAAACTAACACTACTCAAACTACTCACTCACTACTTACTGTAACTAACATACTCGATATAACGAGAATAGATTGTGATATGGTTTGTTAGTTATGGCTTAGGATAAATAAATATGTTACGAATTTATGTACAAAACAATATTTTTTACAAAATGCTGGTTTTTTTTTTAAAATACGTGCTGATAATGTGCTCAACATAGCAGTAAAGAATTAAACCGCACCATTTAAGAAATTACGTGCTTCACAATACCCAAAACCTTTTAAATCGGGCCCGATTGAAATCGTGACAAACTTACAGAACAACCAACGATGAGTTTGCCATAAATAAAACATTGCGGGAGCCAAGAAATAACAAAAACAAAAAATAAAAACAGCAGGACCTATGTCACAATTTGTAACAAAAATAAAAGCGGCCATGTCAGAAACAGGGTGAAAAAACAGTGACTAAAATGGAATAAAAATAAAGCTGCTTCATTAGAAGGGCAGTGCTAATAAAATTTTACTAGCTGTGTACCACGATTTCACCTGTGTGGTGAGATATGATTTTACAGTACAGTAACAAGCCATGTATTTTAAGAAACATGACTTACTATTAAGGCATGGCTTGCTATAATGTAATGTACTTACCATTTAGGACAGCCAAACTTTCTCCAACTTCTGAGTAAAATTTTTAGTGCATTTTACGTTGCATGTTTTTTTTAATCCGTCAATACCATTGAAAACTCTCAACATCAGTTTTGCCTCTAATCCACACTTACCATTTCCCTTTCTATAGAAAAAACAATCCAATCGTTATTTCCATTCCCTATATTTTTTACTTTAGATTATATTACAAGTAAGTTTTATACGAGATGTTGTGGTTATTTTATTAAGTTTAGTTTTTTTATAAATTCTCTTGAAATACGTGTACATTTTGTTCTATACTTGTTATGATAAATAAAGGCTCGTATCTAGATCCGCGCTTAGCGCGAGAATCCTGTCTGAGCTGCTGTCTGTCTTTGCTTTTAGCTCTGTATAGTGCAAGACAAAAAAAATACGCATCGGACGTGAGTGACTGTGTTGTTCATTGTAGGTTTCAATATGTGAAATTATGTGTGGATGGTTGACGAGAAACCTACGTATACGGAAAAAAAAATATAACCCGTCAAATTTTTATCACAGTTTATATGCTATACAGTCATGTGACAGACAGACAGACAGTGAAGGTTTATTATTAGAGTCCCGTTCTTACCTTTTAGGTGGAGAACACATAAAATTATGATTTCACGAATTTTACACACATTGTTATTTTATTTGGTAAACTGCTAAATGTAAACACAACTACAAATGTTAGTTAGTTACAAAGATAATTTTAGCTAGCGTCACAAATTTAAACTTATTTGATGTGAATTGATAAAATAACACTCTATCTCAACCAATACCTCTTGGATCGAATTATAAAATTGGTCAGTATTTAATTACGCCATGACTATTTAAAGGAATACCTTCCAAGATTCATATTCGTCAATTTTTGAATCGTCGTTAGCTAACTATATTTTTATAACTAAGTCCGTTTCTTATTTTAAGTTAAGATTTACATTTGACTTTGTCACAAAGTATAAACTTACTGTGTTAACTCGCTTTGATCCCCATTAATGGAATGAATATTCGCGGCGTAGGAGATTCTTAGTAGCTCATCTCTCTCTCAAACTTGTACCAACTTATATACCTTTCATTCATTATGGATTATTACTTAAAGTAATAGATATTAGAATAATCCTAAGTTATAAAGTCCTTCTCCTTGTGTTGCGTCTTGGTTCCTTAATAGCAATTTTAAATCTTTACTCACTGTGAACATACAACACTTCTTTGTGTAATTTACGTCAATCCTTATTTGTCTAGCCGCAGTAGTGGTAGGTTTCTTATGTTTATTGTATACAAAAATTATCACACATTGCCATGTGAGAGGCCCTTAGGGCGGCTTGATAAACTCTCGACACCAGAGTTGGCCACTCTCATTCAATATGAAGAATTTATTACAATAGACGTATGCCTTTTTTAGCTGTTAATACTATGCCTTTTTATATACTAACTCGTTTAGGTATAATAAAAATGTCAAATTAATTTATAATCCCTCGGAACCTCTTAAAATAATTTTCTGAAAATGACTCAGCTTTCAGAGAAAATTGATCGGATATTGGTTGCTTCTTTCTAGGTCACAAGATATAGGTTTCTTCTCAGGGCATCCTGAGATCGTAGGATACAAATTTGTTATCATCAAAAAGGATTTTACGTAAAAAGGCTTTCAAGCAAAACCTTTAGTAAAAGTCTAGACACATTCAACCATGTTCTTAAATCATGTAAGCCACCACAGATCTTTGTAAATGTGTAAATTGACAAAATGATGATTCATAATATGAAAACCAATCTTCTTATTTTGTAACAAAAGTTATTTATTTACACAAAAATATATTTTTTACTTGATCGGTGTTTCGTCACTCACTAGTTTTGAAAAATAGATGAAATATTTATTTAATAGATTTTCAAATATATACAGACAATCAGCGGAAACTTTCCTAAATTTTTACTTAAACTGTGGGTGACTCCAATATAACTAAAACTACATCAAAATACTAAAAATAACGTACCAAAGATAAACCAGTGAATTTTCAATTGGACGAGTATTTGATGTGACAGTTCCTACACATACATGCGCCTTCCGACCCGAGCTACGAAGGGTAACATGCATAAATATGTACATATATAATCGCGTTATCACCCACACTGATCGTTTTATGCAAAATGTTTGCATGAATATCGATGGAGGAAAGAATACATTGTCATAAATTTCAGTGTAACACTTAAACTTGGTCGTTTGTCTTGGATCTTGTGGTGATAAGCTGGCTTTATCACTTGATTCACGCCTTTGGAGTTTTCTCAAAGACGCTAAGATTTGTTGGATAGGCAGTCTGAGTCTAAACTAGGATGACTATAAAGTCTACAGAGATATTGTAAGAGGGTAAAATTTTACAGTTTTCTATGTCATATAGGTATAGATGACTACATAATATTTGTAAATCTAAAAAAACCGGCCAAGTGCGAGTCGGACTCGCGCACCGAGGGTTCCGTACAAACCTGCAAGGTTTACAAAGAGTTTATGAGGAAATGGGTAGTAAGTTTAAGATTATTAAAAAAAAAATATTTTGTGATGTAACTAAAAATTTATGGTTTTCGTAATTTTTCCTTTATCTATGCTATAAGACGTTGCTTCGTACCAAATTTCAAGATTCTGAGTTCACGGGAAGCACCCTGTAGGTTTTGATGCCCTTGCAAGTGTCGAAAATTTGCGGCATAAATGGCTGTATCTTTTGATTGCGTTGGCTTAGAAGGTTGATTTTTTCACAGCTTCAAGGGACAGTAGACCTGAGTAATTGATATAAATTTCAGCTTCATACCTCTACGCGTTCCTGAGAAAAAGGGTCTTGACAGACGGACGGACGGACGGACAACAAAGTGATCCTATAAGGGTTCCGTTTTTTCCTTTTGAGGTACGGAACCCTAAAAACTATCGAAAAACACAATTAATAGTTTTATACGCTTGAATATACCTATATGTTGCAATGATTTCTCCATGCCAATCGGGTTAGCTTTTAACTCGTGACACCAAATGTCACCAACCGAGAAACTGAAAAATACAATATTTTCTTATTTCGTCTCTCACATGTACCTACTACAAATAAATGCACATACATTATATAATATCTGTCTGGTAGAAACTGGTAGAATTTCCGGCTGCCCCGATTTTTCCTCTCCGAAGTACATTGGTTGGGCAAATTGCTTTTTAAATTGGCCAAGTTGGACGACGATAACTCTGCCGTTTTCGTTAACACGAATTCCATCCATATTTCTAATATGTAGATCATAAGATAGTATGCACAAAGCCATTCAAATATTTTGTTAGAAGTTAGTCACTTTTAGAACTATGATGAAATTTAAGTGATACTAGTAAATGCCCGTGACTTCGCTAGCGCTGTATTGGAATACAACAAATAACAATTATTGTTTCTGTCTATGGTTTATTCGGGATTCTATGGTCCCGAATACATTTATACTAATACCTCATTTCTACCATCATAATAAAAAATACGCTGATCTGTGGCTACGTTACTATAATGTTTTAGTTAATTTGTTGTTAGGTACAAGTAAAATAATATAACGTCATGAATGTCATGATTATTGTTGCAGAGTAGATCAGAAGAAGACCCACAAACAAACTAACTAAAAAAATCCCTTATGAGTATATTTACAAATACTATGAGTCACATACTATGAGTTTTTTTTAGAATTACATTGTATTACATGAACAGTGTACATATTTACCAAATACTTTAATTTCTCTTTCATTTATCAAACTTGTGCTTTGATTGGTTTTAACTTTTTGTATTCTATATCTAAGAGTCTTGAAATACATTGCTTGCTATTTAATTTAGTTATCTTTACTTTATCTTTTGAACATAAAGCCATCTGGTAGGTAGGATCCCGTCTACGTGACAATATGTACATAATATATTGCGTAAAAGAGTACATTGATTCATCATTATTGAGAAAGAAGTAAACAAGGCATGTTTAGTCGAATCGCTAAGGACAACGACCCACATACTTTATGGCGAATCATTAGTTTATGTAGGGCACGCGTATTGGACTTATACATGTTGCATGTAGATTATGTAGAAGTCAAATTGTGATGTAATCATGTTTTTGTTTTTTGTAGTAGTTAGAAGTAGTATGTTTAGTTTTTCTTCCCTTCTTTTTATATTTTATTATTGTAAATAAAAATATTTTTTATCATGTTTACAATAATAAAATATAAAAACAAGGGAAGAAAAACTAAAAATACTACTTCTAACTACTACAAAAAAGCGGCACTTAGAAAATCTTTTTCCTTGTGCAGAAATAGATTAGGTATATTATGTAATAATTTCATACAACCGTTTTTACCTTTGATAAGTGAAGGTATGATTGCAATATATTTTAGTCACTTGATTAACACTGTCTTTTGTATAAAAGTGAAGTATCAAAACCAAGAAAGTCCGTATCAAACTTCCAAAGACAGAATAAAATATAAATCGTTACATTTTGCGGCTAAAATGCAAAGTAGGAATAAGTTACACCATAAAACATGAGATACAATAAAAACCAAAAAAGCCTTGAAAAGGAGAAAATGAATATAAAAGAGCTGAAAGTAGGCGCTAAATTATGCGTAAATATTGTTACCTAACCTACCAAAGAGCCTTCTTATAAATTGTCGTAGATTCTCTTTCTAAGAAATTGATGACTTAAAATATGTTACGTACCTAAAACTAGGCTTTCATTTTCTATCCATTATAATTACAATTCATAAAGTTTGATTTAAAGTTCATAGTAAATTCTTTGACTGTATTTTCCGGTACTCGTAATAAATATAAAACCTGCAGCACGGTAATCTTTTCGAATATTAGTGTCTCCATGTTTGTGTATTCAATTGGTTCACCTAGTGAGTTAAATATTCGAAACAAATGCTTAGAGTAGGTATACCTTGACTTGACCATGGGTAACATCGTGAGGCAATACTAGTCAAAACATAAAAATAGAATTATTCCTGCTTAAAATGCTAAGTCAGGAGCTAAAAAAGGAACTCATAAAAAGGCGGCAGATGTTCCCAGTTTCATTTGGTGTAGCCGGGATCGTAAATTATCTGGGCAGGAAATATTGGGCCGATAGACTTATATAAGTATAGGTGAGGGGAATACAGGAAATTGTTATTCGCGTGAACTAAGGGCTGCAGGCTATATTTGACATAGATGTATAGCGGTCGTTTTGTGTAGTTGTATATATATGTATCTACATATCTATGAAATAATGTTGAACCGATAAATGTTTTGGGGTCGAATATCCTCATACAACGGGCAGTGATTTTATTCACCTCGTAGTGTGTGGGAATATAAAATAGCTTGTGTTGCTTTCACATGTTACACATAGGTACTACCAAAAATCAAACAATCAGTGTAGAGAGTAGAGTAGAAACAAAGCAACAAACAAGTTTTTGAAATAAAGTATTTTTAATAAACTGACTGTTTGGTACAAGTATATATAACAGTTACCTACTTAAGTACACCTGGCATCTTTATCCCATAAACGTTAAAGGTTCCCAGTTACAAGAATCCTGCAAGCCATATTCAAATCCCATTGAGAAAGCGATCGACTCAAAGCGTTAGATGTGGCTTGTTGATTGCGACGCTATTTCAAACAGTTTGGGTTTGAGGATTTTGCAACAGGAGCATTGAAAATAAGGGATGTGCCCTATTTTATCGTATGTACATATTTTATTTTACTATTCTTTTTATAATTGAAACAGTGCAGTAAGACGTTTGTGAATAGAATAGAATAAATGATTACTGCACTAAACTGAGAACTCGCTCACATGAGAAAAATAGTACTTTATGCGTTGTCCAGTAAACAATGATTAATGTCGACAACAGTTTAAAATGACGGTAACTAAATACTAGATAGCGCTGTGTGATATGTCCTGATATGTTTATTTTATTTTTAATCATTCTATTCCTCACTTTTTTTCATTTTTGACACATACCTATTTAGATCAGATTTTTTGTTGAGCATCGAATCATAGTCTATATGCGTTCAACGAAATTACTTTACCCGTATAAAAAGATGGTTTCGCAATTATTTGTACTTTACCCAGAAGATTAGGTAAATAAATTAAATTCTGTGATGATATCAGTGTAGGCGTGGGCAAAAAAGTCACCGTTTTCTTTCATCAATGGTACATCTTGTAAATAACCTATATCCCCATGGTGCTCGTTCAGCCGATTTCTCGACCGCCATGGCACAGGCATACTAATGTCCTTTACTTGAAGATACGACGTAATCCTTTTCACAAGAATTGCTGAGGCCTTTTGGACCCGGGATTCAATAGATACAGGATTTAGTATTTGGGAAATAGTTACGGGTTGTTTTGGATTTTGGTTGTGTGATACGGGATAATGTTTGGTGCTGATGTGAGGTAAAATTTAACTTACGATTCCTTGTACCTTTTGGTGATAGTAGTGATATTTTTATGCTGGGTGTAGGAGTTCAGACTTTGTATAACAGATAGATACAGGGGTAATGCCATATGAAATTAAAAAAAAAAAAATTTATATGTGTGTCCTATCCATGCTACGTATACCCTTTGAAGGGTGGCTTCGATGTGTTCATTCTTAGAAAAGTATGTTACTTCATTGCCAGCAAAGCCAGTTCCATCACTTATACTAATGACATAAAACTGTAACAATGTATTGTTTCATAATTAGATACAATAGATGACAAGCCCACCTTCAATAGTGTTTACTATCCAAATGAACTCAGACACTCATATCAATCGCGTAAGTTTACAAAACAAACCCGCAACTTATATAATGAAATCAAAACTAGTTACAATCAATCTTCAGACAAGTATAGATTCGAAAACATCTTTTACAATGAAGCCCTCTCTTAAAATAAGTCTCCTAAGTGTACTACTTTTCCTCAATTACTTTGAAGCAATATTTTCGTGTTCAATAGAGCGGGTAGTTAAAGATACTGTTGGCAAAATAAATGACGGTGTAATAAAAAGATTTCCTAGATCTGACTCTCCAGAAGAAGATGCAAGTGAAATGTTCGGTGGTATCAGTGATAGAGATTTAATTTACAACATGTTCAATACTTTCAACCCACCTCCGCCGGTTGTGGCGAAGACTAGTACTAGTACTCAAACAACAACCGTCACGACCACCGTGACTCCTACCCGTACTCGTACAGTGACGAAAGATCTACTAAAAGAAGAAATTGATGCAGGTGAATTTATTTGCATTTCTTATTAATTGTGTATTCAATGTTTAAAAAAAAAATATACAACACTATAAAGGCTACATATAAAATGGTTAGCAATTTTTTGGGCATATAAATAATATCTTAAGTAAAATCTAATAATGGTAAAAATAATTTTAAGGATATAGAGTCCGTAGTTATGAAAATAATACTGGAATATAATGAGTCAGTTATGTCATAGTCGTTAATGGTGGAAGTGCCGAAGTATCGAACACAGCGCTTTGCTTCAATGTTTATTGTACGGACGGCATAGCTTTGGAACACTTTACCGGAAGCTGTGTTTCCTGAAATGCTTAACATCAGGCAGGCTGTAGTCAAACGGAAACCTACCCCACGTAAAAAAAGTCAGTATTGTAAACACATTAAAATTAATTTAATAATTTTCACAACATTGCTATTGCAGTATTTTTAAATAACTGATAAAATTGACAAAATAAGAACTGCTATAAAAATAAATGTATATATTATAAAAAACCTAACCATTATATAAAACGAATATTATTTTTTGTTACAGAATATGATCCTAAAAACTGTTCATGTAAACCATCAAATAAACGAAACGCAACGGACCAAGACTTTAAAATGTCAGATCGGAAATCTAATCAAGGAAATGATAGAAACATGTATATTATAGAAAAAGAACCTGAAGAAGTGAAACTTAATGTTACAAAAAATGATAATAGAGAAGAAAATGAAAATGAAACTACTAAAGATGATGAAGAAGTTGACGCAAGTACAGAAAGAAAACAACCTTCGCATACTACTACACGCTCAATTTTTACCAATACTCATTACACTCTACAAAAAGGTATTTATAACTTCATAAAAATATTGTAGTATTATAATATTTAAACTTTCGTGAGACATTTTATCAATATGTTAACTTAACGGTTTTCACTCACGTAAACTCACGTACGTGAGTGAAAACCGTTTAGTTATATTATTAATATTATAGTAAACAAAAACCAATCTTGAATGTAGCCTATTACACTTGAAGCAGTACTATTTTCATGTCCGTTGAGTCGTGCGTTTTTGTTTGTGTTTTAGCTTAGGGCAGAATACACGATGGCACGATAAATTTATGAATTTTGAATAGATATAGGATAATATAATATTAGTTGAGTCTTCTTTTTGTTTTTTAAGCTCGTCATGACATGCAGTACGACATAAAAGAAATAGATGAACAAATAGACAACGCCATTAGAGAGCTATGTCCAAATTACAAAGAAGTGCCTGATCTAGATGTCCAGCACATGGCAGATGTATGGCAACTGGCTTACTACAAGGCGGATGAACTCCTCTCGTGTTTCAAGATATTTATTAAAAGGACTTCTCCTCAGGTGTGTATAAAATTATACTTTAACATTGTAACCACATCATACTATTTGACGCCTAAAAAGGAACTGATCATTTGATTAAATACTGCTTTGTCTTATGTAAGCATTCCTTGGATGAGTAACCGATACTTTTTTACACGAATACACTATATCTTCTAAAAAAAACGTTGTGATGCGCTTAAATCTAGACATTTTTGAACTCTTAAGTATTTTATAGATCGAGAGGCTTCCAGCAAAATCATTATAAGAACGTATTCTCTTGTTTCCAGGGTCGGAGACGTTACGAAGAGAAGTATTCTTCCTTCAATGACACCATCAGCTGGCCAGACTGCCTGCTCGAGCTGGTCTCGACGGGCAAGCTGCGGGATGATAAGAAGCATTACTTGCAAGCCTCTAAGAGTGATAAGGGCATACTGGACAATATTATCATTTCTGTGCAGGATGACAGTAAGTTGTTAGAATTTATTACAAAAAACCGAATGATTTGCATGAAAAAATATTAATTGATAATCTATGGGAATTGTTACTGTTAAATTTATGGTACTGTAGGCTATTGTAGGATCTTGGCTATAAAAACATTTATACACATACGACTTTACCAATAAACAAATTGTAATTGATGAACTTCTGGATTGAAATACAAGAGTAGGTTCAAAATTGATTCAATTCACCACTAGCCTGAGTCTTTAAACAATACCCAATTTGTTTTTTTCCGTATCATAGAAGACAACAAGATCATCACTCTCCAAGAACAGACGCCCGACCAGTGGCTGGTGACCCAGAACCTCCTTCTCATGCGGGACTGCGGCACCGGGGACGTGGTCATCTTCACAAGGGTACCTTCCAGACCCACCTGGGACGAGGTTGAGAGAGCCATGCATCTCTTCGGAGAGAGTGAACATAGCATCAATGGTACAGAGCCCTGTGAGTTTAGGAAAGATGATAGCACAGATGGAGACGTATTTAAGTATAAAAAGTATCAATTATCTTAAACGTTGTTTTTTATTTGTATTCTTAATTTTGTATGATATTATTTTTTTGAACGTATCATATTAATCATCATCATCCACAGCCCTTGGGATACGACTGCTGGGTATAGGCCTCCCTTTGTATGTGCCATGTGCGTCAATCTTGTGCAGACCTCATTCATGTCGCATCTTGAATGTACATTATACTCCTGACTAAATATGCGGATAGTCAATTATAAATACATAAATATTGAATCAGGCATTACTTTGCAAAAATCCATTGCAGATGATATCAACCAACAACAAAAAATATTCAGTTCGAAAGTTCAATTTGATTTCAGCGTTTTTACGTTATTTGGGAATTGAAGATGACAGTTTATTTTAAATGGCCGTAGAATGGCCGTAATCAGTAGACAAATAATTAAAAAACTCTACTAGGTATATCTATCTACATTCTTATGCTAGTTACTAGTAGAGGATCCTATATCATAAGAAGTACCTAACAATAGTTACAATGCATAGATATTTTACTCTTACAATGAAATCAAAGTGCCTAGTGTATGCTATATTATTGAATAAGTATAAAAAAAAATATCGTATTCAATTCTGATAGAAATAACCACGTTTTCATCATGAAAACGTGCTTATTTTCATTCTAACGTTTGATTCTCATTCTCTAAAGTATAGAGCTATGAAGTAGATCAATAAAATCTAACGGGTCTACCAAAATTCTATTGGAAACTTTGAAAGCGTGCACATAGTTTTCCGAAATGTACTACCTATCTCTATTCACGGGCTCAATGAACTCTCTTAGGTGACATTTATTGAACACCCTGTGAAACTATTCAAGTTTAATTTTCAACTCTAGCTACATTAGTTTAAGGTTCAAAATGCAAACTGAAAATAGAGGGTTAAGAGGAAATTTTCAAACCGAATTAGGTTGATTAAGACCATAGGACGCAGTGTCGTAAAGATACCCTACTGTAGCACTATCGAAGGGTAATCTTTTGTTGTGAATGCTATTGAAACAACTACATACTCTACAATATTTGAGTGATCTATGAGATTGAGGGTAAATGCACTTTGTTAACACATATAAGTAGGTAAATGCTACATTTGAGTGAGAGTAGATTCTTCGTTTTAATATAACATTATCACATTTTTACTAAGTCTTTAAAAACAATCGTTCATTTTTAGAAAACCACTAACAATTTTTTTTCCTTTCGGCCTAAACGTTAAGCTTCGACGCTGCGGTTAAAATTTAAAAATTGTGCATAAAAATTAATGGCCTAGTACACAAAGGCTCGATAACCCAAAAATATACTTCAACAATGACGCATATAAACTCTTTCAGAATGTTGTGAAGCGGAAAATTTCAGCCAATATGGTTTCACAAAGAACCTACGTATTAGATATAATGCTGGAATTCCTTTATACAACTTTTCCTTTCATGCCAGCGCCGAGTCAAGAGGGTCCATGAATCTGACGATTTTTTATTGAAAATACTTTCGTGATCGATTATTTTTATTATGCTGAAGACAGATTTCGCATAATATCATCGTTATACATAACTAACATACTTCTTCTTCTTCTTATCGAATGAGAGTGGCCAACTCTGGTGTCGAAAGTTAATCAATCCGCCCTAAGGGCCTCTGACATGACTTAACGACTGCCGTACTAGACACACACTAACATACTAAAATTGTGGGTTGATTTGTCTCTTTATTGCAAGGGATCATTGTGATTTTGGAGGTAGTTAGGGTCTTGACAGTGACATACTCGTAGGCTATAGAAACGCAAGAAACAGCGCGTTCGTTACTAATAACAAACTATCCAATATCACTAATTATAATATGAGTAATAAAGCACTGAGCTGTGAAAAAATGCGCTTAAAAAGGCTTTATTTTTATGTTTCTACCTAGTTTCTTTCCTCTCGTGGAATGAAGATCCTATTAAGGCTATATTGTAGCGTCCCCTCTGTGTTCGCTTCTTTCCGACATAATATCTAATAAACTACTCTTTATGACGAACAAATTTCATCACGCATGTGTCAAATACGAGTATATCCAGTAATAAAAACATATGTCACATCCTATCCCATCACACTATTTATATGTATAAAAAGCACAAGTTCTTGTGTGTGTGGATATACGAGTACATATGTCTTCACGCTTGCAGTGCTGGAACAATTTGGTTACAACTTTGCATGGATCCTAAATTAACACAAGATATTTTTTACCCCGTATGGACGCGGTTGAAACCGAAACCGTTTATCACTAGTATACGATATAATAATTCAAATAATTGGCCTATGATAGACCACGTGATACATCCCGCGAAAGCAATTTGTGCCTCGCCGTGATTGGTGCTTGCGAATGCGAACACACTAGTGGGTGCTCGCGGCTTCGCTCGCATTAAGAAGTAAAACTTGCATTATATATTTCACCCCTTTAAAAGTGGCATTTCTTAGCGGATGCCTACGTCATAACATCTACCTTCATTCCAAATTTCAGCCCAGTCCGTAGAGTGGTTTGGGCTGTGCGTTGATAGATCACTATATCAGTCAATCAGTCACCTTTGAGTTTAATATATTTAGATTAACAGGTATTGGGTAAGTCTCTGGATTGTAGTGTCCATGTTTCCTGTGTAATGTAGTTAGTTCGGGCAGGCCGACTGATAACGCCTGTAATTAGTGCTTTACGTCCCTTCTAGTGTAAGCTGTTTTTCCGCTCTTGTAGAAAATTGCACCATTTTTTTTGTTTTGTTGGATGACGCTAGTTATGCACACAAAGCATTTGAGCATTAGATAATATTATGCTGGCTTATTTTGTTTCTAGCTTTGTTTTAAAGCTATTTTATAAAGTACAGGTAAGATATTATATAAATCAGTAAATTAGGTAAAATGTGCAGCAAATCAAATAAATGTGGAGCATTTTTATAGCCAATTATGAAGATAATATTTTCGGTGACACATTTAAACTGTGAAATATATTGGACGGATTTTTATAACAAGCACTTTGCCATTAAATAGATATAATAAGTGCGAAATATTTTTAGTTCCAGTAAATACAGGGTAACTGGTAACTAACGCATAACCTTTTAAGGGTTGCTTTAGTACATCTATACCAACAACTTTTGTTTTACAAGTTTTGAAAATTCGTGAAAAAAATATCAGCTGTTCCATACAAAACTATGGAAAATTTTCGACAAAATGTATGGAACAGCTGATTTTTTTTTCACGAATTTCCAAAAGTTGTAGAACAAAAGTTGTTGGTATAGATGAACTAAAGCCACCCTTAAAAGGTTGTGCGTTAGTTACCAGATAACCTGTATATAACAAAATCAATTCCTAAGAAAATTTATTTTAAAGCTCAACTTATTTCTCAAAGTAGGCAATTAATAATATCGACTTGGCTTTTGCTCTTAAAAACCTGCAATCTTGCATTTGTCAACAGACAAACTAATCAAACTTTATAGTCAAAGGGAACCAGCGGGCAATTTGAAATCGTTTCCTTGCTTTCAAATAAGCAGCCTTCGCTACAGTTTTGTTCTTATTTACTTTCAATAGCAATTTTGTTCAGTTCAGGACAGCCTTTGGTCTTGCATTGGCCTGAAGGAAATTTGAGTTAAAAATGCAATAAGTTCAGTGGCTTGACTGCATTTTCATATACATAATTGATTTGTAAAAAAATACGCACGATATTTTAAGTTTCAGAAATCGAGAGTGTTAAATTATTTTTGATGTTCTAATTATTTAAGATGCAGTTATAGTAACATCTCAAATGCAAATAAAACATTAACATGCCCTGAGCGTAATTTTATTTAACCAAGTTTAAAGCCAAATAATTGTCTTCAAAACACAATCAGCAAGTTCTCAAGTAACAGATTAATCAAAAGTTCCATTCACTTTACCCTAAAATAAATTGCGGTCATCGCCAAAGTTTTGGAAGTTGCAAGTTTGTAGTGTACCATTTTCTCGTTTTTGGAAAACAGCGGTAGAGTTCGTACAAAAATAACTAGTTTCGTGACAAGTGGCAGCACATATATGCTTCCAATAAAAAGCGAGTGTGGCTCGGTAGTGTAAATGTCTGCATTTACATCTGAAGCATCCTCGTTTGAATCCGGCCGCACGCCAATGACTTGTTTTTTCATGTTATGTGTGAATTTGTACTCGCTTAGTGGTGAAGAAAAAAATCGCGAGGAAACCGACATGTTTGAGGCCCCACAAAATCCGAGAACATGCGTCTTAAAACGATCTGAGCGCCAACCACGATTCACTTACCAAAAAAACTTCCCTAGTGAGTAAAACCTGTGGGGGAGGCACGACCCTCAGTAATGGGGACACGGCGCGAGAAGGAGGAGAAACCTCCAATCTCAATGTTTAAAACTCAAAGGTGACCAAGTTATATAGTGATCTATCAACGCACAGCCCAAACCACTGCACGGATCAGCCAAAAGTTTGGCATGCAGGTAGATGTTATGACGTAGGCATCCGCTGAGAAAGGATTTCTGCAAATACCTCTATTATGGGGTAAAATAGTGAAAGCAAGTTCTACTTCTTTAAGCACTAGTTTTATACATGTGTAAGATTTTTTTTAGTTTCGTTCTTTCCCGGACGCAAGGATATCTTGTATGGTCTCTAATTTTCAGCGTGCGTAAATCCCATGGGCTTTTTTCAGTCTGGCACATTGTCAGAAGCTTTCAGGATGATCCAAAGCTTTCAACGCTGAAATTGATAAATAAACTGAATGAGTGAGAAGAGTGCACGTTTTATTAAGACATTTTCCGAGCTTTTTCTGTTTTTCATATATATTTTTTTGTTTTATATTGTTTGATTTTTGACTGAATCAAATTATTGATTAAATAGTGTATGTAGGTAACATTGTTGCAATTGGCTTAAAATAGATATGATTATTTAATTTGGTTTTTTATCACTACAAACTTTTTAACCAATTTTACAAAAGATTAAGCTCTATATTCTGCTGTTAGTTAGTAAAAATAGGTGATGCTTATATTTTATTTTTTTCAAATGTACTTTAAATTATATATAAAACAGCATTAGGCCTTATGTATCAAACAAGATAACAAAGATAGCGCTGAAAAAGTTATAGAATTTACTGACATATAAATTACAGATACCTTTTATACATAATACAACACTTTATAGCTGCATACTACAAAAATAAACGAAAACATATTAACCGTACATTAAAGAAAGGCAAAATGACTGTTGTATTAATTATTAAATAAGTACTACCTACCGTCCATGTAGCTTCTCAATCAATTCAAGCCGTTTTTGCTTAAACGGGAAGTTCTCTTTGATCAAACAAAAAGAAAGTATGAAGACCCAATTTTTATGATTTATGTCGGAACAAAGGATTCTTTAGTAGAAAAAAGAACTTAAAAGAGTTATTCCTTATTGGAATTTATATTTGAAGTTTTGCGACTTTTTATTACTTCGAATAATTTATGAAGAAAGAAAGAAAGAAAATTATTTATTGATAAATCGAGACTTAATTGTAGGCGTATAAACAAAAACATTTAAGCGAATAATTAATAATCTACCTATATCTATGTATTTACGTTATACCCACCCTCTAAAACCACCCGCCAAGACCTGCCCCCATCATAGAATAGACACTATATGAGAACCTATAACGCCTTTATTATTTTGAGTGATATAATATGTAATGTAACCTTTAATCAAGATAAACAAATCAAAAACACTCGAGTAAAATACCGTTACCGTTAATACCGTTATAATTAATATAAACATATATTATGTAATTAATATAAACATATTTATGTATTTTGAGTAAAAAAAAATCATAAGAACAAGAAATAATATTCTACACAACTTTTCACCCAGCGTGGTAATGCGGCGAGTATGCTGGGCACGCTGCTCTCTGGTAGTGGGCTGGAGCACATAGATTATCATTAGGCTTTTCTAAAGATTTTCTAAGTGCCCCTTTTTGTAGTAGTTTGAAGTAGTATGTTTAGTTTTTCTTTACTTGTTTTTATATTTTATTATTGTAAATAAAGTTTTAAACTTTTCTTTATACTGAGATTGATTATATCTTTGAATTCTTGGAGATGTTTATGTAAAATCCCAAAATTCCGTCTGAATTGTTCTCTCAACCGTCTTTCCAATTTGTAATTGGCATTTGTATTCAATGCATGCGTCGTTCTATTGCCAAAAGTTAGCTGACTAAATTACTTACCAACCGCGAGATTTTAAAGGGAATAGAAGGGGATTTTGGAATTTATTGTTCTATGCTTTCCAGGGCTGTTATAAACTTAAGTAATTTAGTTATTAACCGACTTCTTAAGTCATACAATATAAATTACGGACACAATTGATACAACTTCAGTGTAGTGGCTGTTGATTAATAAAAGTTTATATAAATAGGCACGTGTGCAAAATTTTGTGAATACACGTTTTTATGTTTGTGTAGGAATTTTTTAGATATATTAACTGATATCGATATGATTATTTAAGTATTATAATGTAAAAAAAGGTATGTTTAAAATAAGGGAATATTGCAAATTTTATTCAAATGAATCAATTACTATGACCTTTTATGCATTTCCGAAACTGGCATGTAAGTTACTATGTGTGTGTAATTTTAGGGTTTTTTAACGTGTAATCAAAGGTAAAATAAATCTCTTACGCAGCTTCGCATGAAGAGCCTTTCCAACTGATACGAAGTCAAGATGGATGTTTCAATAGTGAAATTAATTCTGCAGCCGACATTTTACAGAGAAGGGTTGATTCTCGGAGTATTTGGGGGCGATGGGAATATTAACCGGGTAGTACGTCTTAGACATCGTGTGTACGTGGGGCAGTTCTTTCGCCGTTTGCTTGGGATGAGTAATTATTTTATTTATAAATAATACTTTACAATAAACATTACTGGTGGGTGGTTAAGATCCAAATACAAAATTATTCATTAATAACACCAAACATAACACGTCACATGTATTTCTATGAAATAGCATAAGTTCTAAAATTTGTAGGTATAACTTAACAATTTATGATCTTAATCGGTTCTGGAGCCTGGCATGAGGAGGCTGTCGATTGAGACACGTGGAAGGAGCTGGTACACCTTTAACCAGGATTGTATTTATTTATATTGATTTAACCAGGACAATATATGTACGTTAGCAAAATTCGCTCTTGCTTACTAGCCACATATAAGTGTGTACCATGTGGAATTATGAGAAAATTTTTTCTTTCACATTAAATTCAAATTCAAAATCATTTATTGCACTCATGGGTTGCTTTGCACAGATGGTAAAAACATAAAAATACAGGAACGTTCACCACAAGTTTACCTTTCGGTGTGCAACTAAATTAGACTAAACATTTGAATCCGGCAGGTTTCTTACAAGACTGCAAACTGTGTAAACAATATTCCTAGTAAAAGTAAGTAGTAGCTTTACCTGAGTAAGTCTTCACTCGTAAGAATCTCATCTTAAATTGTCATGATTCTAGGATCTTTTGGAGAATTCAGTTCTATGAGAAACGAGCGTTGTAAGTTACGAAGTTAATTGTTGGACTTGTACGTGTTAAGGCAAAGTCGAGTTAAATAGCTAGCGCATATTTCAGCCCTAATTGGGAAACGGAAACCTATCCGCATTCTGGTTTCAGAAATTTTTACTTGGTGCTTAGTGAGTATATTGTGTGTTGCTTTCAAGACATATTGCTACGATACCTGCGGTAGAATAAGCAAATAATGTAACGACAAACCCGGTTTAGGTACTATGAAAATCTTGTCTGGTTTAGTAATATTCCATCGTACTATACAAGGGATAATATAACTCCATTTCAGTACAAGCATGCTTTGAACAACAATATAGGTGGTGTAGATGTCGCTTCAGGTGACATGAACCTCACCTATTAATGCCAAACTGTTCATGCTATTGCTATTTGCTAATTGCTCTTGCAAAATCGGTAACTTTTTTCAGTAGATACCATCAACCACAGTTTCTTATATCGAGCACCAAAGTACCTTATTTGAAAGTTAAATGATGTAACTCTTAACAGCTTTAAAGTTTTAGTTATTCTGTATTTTGTAACGGGAAGTTTAGTGATTTCGTGCTAGTTCACAAAGATCTACTTTTTAATTATTTTATCTATCTATACATATAATAAAGCTGAAGAGTGAAAAATCTGAACGTAGTAGATATTAGAAAAAATATATACTCTAAATTCTTGACAGAACACGTTTCAGCAGTTATTATAATTTTGCCTGTTTGTCTGTTTATTTAAACGCTTGTAACTTAACGGCTGAATGGATGGTCATGATTTTTGGAGGTCTTAAAAGTGTCATAGGCTACATTTTATCACAAAATAACGCGAGCACAGCCGCGGGCCTCCACTAGTGTATATATAAAGTAACTTTACATGAACAACGTAGACAGATTACGGACCAGGACAAATAAAGCATTTTAAGGTCCTTTCTTAAAAAAAAACACCCTTAATCAGAAAGTTCGTCCTCATATTATGATGAAAAGTGTGGTAAAAATAAAATAAGTTTTTTACATGATCCTTACGCTTACCGCTTACGCTTGACTACAACTTGCCTGATGTTTTAATGTTTCTCTTAGCCGTGTTCACAAATTCAGGGATCTACTCCCGATTCCGAAATTCAGGAATCGACTGACTCACGATTTGCCAGAAAGTTTTATGCGGAAATGTTAGCAAATGTTTTAGTTACCTAAGAATCAATTAAAACTATAAAAAAATATAGTAGGTATCTCTATGTGCACTGTGTTCGGTTGTTTTCCTTACTTGAGACGGGAGCATGCTTCTAATTACGCCAGACTTTGAGGGATTGCCACGTCTTCCTTGTTTATAGTACATATACATATGTACATATGCGGCCACTAATTAAAGGAGCTAACTGCATGCTCGTGATGAAACTTAAATAAAAATAAATAAAATAAAATAGCCTTTATTTCTACTACTACAAAATGACTTAATTACTTAATAATGATCACTTTTTACGCTTCACTTGTCAGTTTTTGTAATTTCATAATAAACTTTTTTTATAAATCTTTATTTATTTTGTTGGTAGAAGTTGCCTGTATGGCAAAGGCCTCCCCTTTATTTTCTTATCGCTATATCTTCTATTTCCTTGGTTCTTCTGTTCGTTGCGGGTAAAATGTAGAAACATATTGATTAATATCTTCCTTATTTTGTTTGTGCCTGAATGTTTCACAATTTTATTTTAGCAAAATAATTGTTTGTATGCAATGTTTTTTTTAAATTATTATTATTAGTTTAGATTTGTTATAGGGGGATTTGGTCTGACTTCTCCTCGGTGACCGGCCGGCTTGGAGAAGGAGGAGAGGGGCTGCCTAGATGTTTTGGTTTTTGTTGTATGTTGTTGCTTGCAGAAGGTATATTATAGCTTGTGGTGGGTCGGTTTGTTGGACTTTCTTGTACACTTATCTGAGAAGACCGAAGGAAGCTAGTTATATTTTGTGATTTTGTCTTCTTTTTCGCTTGTCTATTTGTTTGTACTGCTAGGCATGAACTGGTAGTGTTGATATATTCAGGAGATTCAGGGAGTACTCTTTTGTTTGGCTGCACTGAAACCATATTAGAGCTCTTTGATGGAAGGGTTTCACAATTTTATCATAGTGTAAAGCTACTTTATTTCCAGCTTCTTTTTCTTTCATCAAATCTTCTTGGAGCTCCTTACGTTTTGTAGAACGTGAGGAGGAAAATCTTCTTTTATATAAATATTTGTACACACAAGACATCTTTTGTTGCGAAGTATTTCTAATTTCCTGCTCACAGTTGATATGGACTATAATTGGTCTGATTTTACCATCGCATTTTTTCCCCACTCTAACAACTGATTCGATTTCCCACCTGCTGCAAGGAATATTCATGTTTTTATTTATTATGTGTAATATTAGATCGACAAGGTCATCATATTTTTGTTCATTTTCCACAATTCCGAAGAAAACGATGTTTTTCTTTCGTAATTGTTTATCTAAATATTCAACAATTTTCTGTTGTTTTTCCAGTTTTTCTTCGATAATTTTCTGGCTTTTTTCAATTTGCGCAAATTTCTCGTCGATATTTTTATTATAAGAATCCTTAATATTTCCCTCCATTTGTTTCATGCCTTGTTTCTGAGACTTTATATCTCCTTGAATGTACTGCAAAATTTTCATCATTTCTTCCATTGTTATGAAAAGGTAATATAATATCCAACTTCTGTACTAGTGCGGTCCTCTGTCGGCTTTTTTTGTTACTAGGTAATTTTGATCGTAGATTGCTTTTCGAGGCGATTGTTGAAATGGTTCTTACAGTTTTCAATAGATGGCGCCACTTTTTTTTGTTTACGTAGATTTCTGTAATATTTGCCAAAATTCACCCAAATTTCAGCCCCTTTCACTTTAAACACTTCACTAGTACAGATGGTGCACTGACTGACCTCGGAAACATATATTTTTGAAGTTTTCTTCGAATAATCGCTCCAAATGTCTTCTTCTCCAAATCAAAAGGCTTCCAATCCGTTGTAAACCATGTTTTCGAAATATTTGCTTCAAATTCACTATTTCCGAGATTTCTTCTTTTGTTTCACGTGCTTCCAAGTATTGTTTATTGATACAGATATGAATCAGGTGAAGAAACGCTTGAAACACAATTTTAACGATTTAATAAACACGGAGTCGATGTAATCATGAGCACAGCAGCGCCCTCCAATTAATGATGAAACTTAGGTTAAATTAAATAAAATTAAATTAAATCATAATATCATCAAAGCATTAAAAGTTTGTATAAAAGAAGAGGCAATTTCTTGTTGTTTTCTTAGTTCGTTGATGTTTTTTCCTTCTTTACGCTTAGCTTTAACAGATTACCGTGGTGTTTGTTATGAGTGTCGGGTCCGAATAGTGACAGGATATTTTTCAACAAACAGCTAACAGAGCTAAGTAACAATCCAGATAACAAGCGAAAAAAATTACGCACTCAATTTGGATTTTATATTTCCTCCACTCTTTTGAAAGTCGGTTATTACACCTAAAGCCGAAAATATGGCGCATCCACTGCTACAAGCGCTGCCACATAATTTGCACGTCCGGTCGCCGACGTTCCGGAGCGCGCTGTGCTGCATTTTACGTTCCATTCCATTGTACGTGATGCTACAAACATACTGCCAAAGTGCAATATATCCGCTATACGGAACGTAAAGTTACTGAAATGTGTTTCAGATACACCTGTTATTTGTTGAATTAGAATTGTTAATCTAAGTAAACTTAAAGGTGAAAGAAAAACCAATTACCTTACTAATCATGCAATTGTGTTCATGGGAATTAGGTGCCCACTCAAACTTATCTCTATCTTAAAGTTAGTTAGATAGTTAGCCCTGAACTCAGTTTAGGCTGCTGCGCCAGTGAGTTCATAAAGCTGAATTATTTATGATTTAGCAAAAATGTATTTATTATTATAACCAAATGACGCGCACTATACATTCCGTATATAATTTAAGCTAATCTTAACTCAAAGTTATATTCACATCAAACTAGATTATATATTTTACACCACATATTTGTATGTGTGATGTAACTATATCATTTTTACCACACAAAAATGTACTTACCACAACTTTAAGTAGTACTTAGTAACAGACACGTGTAGACTACAAAGTGATAAAATAACTTAGAATTGCTCGCAACAACCTCGTTATTCTCCGGTTATGTCTCCACGAACATAAAATGAAATGTTGATCTCGAGTTATATGTATTAACCTGAGTATGTATTTACTGATGTTTTGTATTCGTGTTGTTTCGAAGTGCATAACATTGTGTTAAACATTGGAGCAAGATCTGACTGCATGTATTATAGAGCCAGTCAGATCTTGCTTGCTTTACGCATATATAATGCTAGCTGGTGCGCGCGACTTCGTCCGCGTAGAATAGTTATTACCATAAAAACGGTTCTAGTGAGTTAATCTTAAAAGATAGACATATACATGTTCCAGACATTTTGTTAGATCATTTTAAGAGGAATAATTCCTTCATACATATTTTTTTGATATCTTGAACCGTTTTCGTAGCTCACGCAACAGAAGCCCTCAAAGATGAATAATTTTCCCCGTTTTTTCCACATTTTCCATTATTTCTTCGCTCCTATTAATTTCAGCGTGATGTTATATAGCCTAAAGCCTTCCTCGATAAATGGTCTATTAAACATATTTTTTCAATTCGCACCAGTACTTCCTGAGATTAGCGCGTTCAAACAAACAAACAAATAAACAAACAAACTCTTCAGCTTTATAATATTAGTATAGATAGTGTTGGTTTTTTTCTACTTGATAAATTATAGATTTTTACGCTATGTGCATATACATAATATTGCAGAGCGTCAGATGTACTTAATAAAATAATAGTTTATATATCAGTTAGTATGTTTGATCCTTTTTCCACGCACGAACGAACCAATTTGTATGAAATGTGTTACGGAGATAAATAAAATTAGGAATTAACACATATTCTACTTTTAATAAATTTATTTTTATTTCGGTAACAGTGCCTCACTTGAGGCAAAGGTACAATCTTTTTTGCGTTATGTTCCCTGAAGAAAAGTTCCAAAGTAAACTCAAACAGCTTTACCCTACCTGAGAGCTTCAGCAGGTTTCAAAGCGTTTACTGTGTTGCGGTGTTCTTATCAAACTTTATAGTTTTTGTTGCAAAGTTTCTCATTTCTATCTTCACTGCAGTGTTACTCTTGGAGCTTCAAGAGTCGTTTTTACGGTGAACTTCATAATGTTCGTGACGTTTACAAAGTTGTGAAGTTTGTGTAAAAAGCGCCACAGTTTCTTTATTGGTGTTATACCTATATTGGTGTTTTTAGTTTTATATGTTAGGTTTTATTTAGGTTTATAGTTATTTAGGTTAGGTTACTTACGTCACCAGAATAAAACTAAATCACAATTTAAGTTGTGTCAGTTAAGCTGTATTTTACCAGGTAAGTGAGACCGTTCTTGCTTAAAAAGTAGTACAGCAAAACGTTAGTTGACGGCCTAAAAACTTCTATTTCCGTGTCCAATTTTGCATAAAATGCCAACCATTACAACATAATATACGTGTTTATGACCCTTATTTTCAAAGGTTACGACTATTTTGGCGTGTTTGTCGTTAAAACTTACGGCAGTACAGTTTTAGTGCTAGTGGCATAATAAGGTTGTTCTAAGTCTAGACCGTCTGGAAAGCCTAGATTTTATCGCAAAATACGTAATAGTTTGGTTGGAAGTAAATTAAGCAGGCAATGATTTTATCAGATATATCTTTCTTTCTTATCTTAATCAATATGGCAGGTGAAGAATTAGCCATTTGATGACTAATGTACATACTTATCTTTTGTACATACATACTTATTATTCATAGAAACGTCCAGACTCAACACAAAGTAATTATATTTTTTTAAAATTCATAAATACTTGTGTCAAGCGGTAATCGAAACCGCAACCCCTAGATTAGAAGGCAGAGCCACTACCAACTAAGCTTACAGGCCAGTCTTATACTGAATTTTATTGGACAGTTGCTACAGGCTTTTAAATAATAATAAAATTTCGCATGCATTGCCTGTGTTTTCGTATGCTGTTGCATCTGAAAATTAGAGCAATTTTAAAAGTAGAACAAGTATGAATGTCTGAATGCCCGTGAACTCAGTATTTAAAAAAACATGCGACATTGGTATTAAACAAATAAAGGTATTTTGCCTGTATATTTGAATGTTCATTATTGTTATATTCCAACCCTTTAGAAGCGAAACATATGCAGATATGTACGTGCAAATCTTTCTTAAATTTTATGTTACTTCGCAAACTAATTAACCAACACACAATATACGGTTAATATTTTTTACGGTTTCTTCTAGGCAAGCGCACTAGATCGTAGATTATAACGTTGCTTAACATCAGGCAAGTTGTAGTCAAGCGTAAGCCTATATCATGTAAAAAAAAATATACTCAATTTAATATTTTTAATCATTTATGAGTAAAACGCCTACTAACTTAAGCATTAAACTTAAAATCTCTCGTCAGCATTAGACAGGATATAAGCAACTATGTATGTAACTTTATGATTAACGGTTCAAGCGCAAACTATTCCTCTACTACCTCCTATTCCTTTTTAACAACAGCTGTAACTGAACTGACCAAAATTTACAAAGTAGACTGTAATTTGGAGTAAATTCCAACCTGCACGGAAGAAATGAAACTACAAAGAAACTTGTTTCGTAAGTTGGAAATTGGCTCTGATTGGTTCGAATATACTACCCGCATTATATGTACAACTCTTTTTCGTAGGAAACCTATGTTCTAATATGACAGAGTTTTCAAAGTGGATTTGACTAATTTACTTCGCCTTTGATTTTGTAAATCTCAAAAGTGAGATAGAAAAAAAAACACCTCACGTAGCTTTAATTTTACTACACTCTTTTAGGCTTTTCCTAAATATATTTTATAAGATAGGTAACCTCTCGATAAAGATATCGAGAGGTTACCTATCTTATAAAATACACAAACTTACTTTATGACTGTATATGAAGGTTGTGATCTTAAGGCGTATATAGTAAGAACCTTCGTAAGATAGTCTTAGTAAGAACTAAAACCTTCTTGACAGCGCAAGCCATGATCTCGTCTTGGCATTTTTTACAAGAAAATATTCTAATTTCAGTATGTAACAAAACCCAACGATACACTAGCTTTCCTAGTTTTAAACTAGCACTTCGGTAATGCAGTAGCCAGCCAGGCATGGTTAATAGTAGTGGCTTACTGAAATATCGCTTGAAACATACACGTAATAATCATAAGACACCTATCAATAATATCTACGAATAGTATTTAGTTCGCTAGCAAAGCAAAGCTATTTTGTTCAATTATGTTTGGCGCTAAAAATCTATATCATCTTTCATGCTTTAATTTTGTATGGAAGTGCGAGAAATAAAAAAAATACAAGTTCATTTTTATACTAGGGTAATAAGGCCCATAGCACATGCTAAAGTTTAGGTAGGTATGTAGACGATGCGCGTTTCATGTCGATGTCGATGTCGATTTTTGAGTTTTAATATACATACACACACGCTATCCAAAGAGTAACCATCTGAGAGACTTTCGTTAGTTGCTGTTTTTATTTAATATAATAAGGTGTACATCAGCTGTATTGTCTTTGTCTGAAACAGTACAATTTGAGAAGAGGTTTATGGAACTAACCGTGGTGGTAAATCGCAATAGATCGGTATCGTAATTTAGCTTCCAGTTCTAGCTAGTACGAATATATACTCGTAGCTTTAGAAGCTAGGCACTGAGTAATAACAGGTAGTAGATATGGTATGCTTATGAATACCTGAAATAAAAAGTGATTTACAACATGCTTGTTTGCTAGAGACCTTAACACTTAATCTTTCTACAATGATGTAATAATTTCAAGAAATAATCTATACATATAAAAAAGCTGTAACCGGTCGGTGTCTGAACATAGAAGATAATGGAAAAGAAAATAGTTGAGGGGTCTTTATACATGCAATAAAAGACAAAAATCATGTTTCATAGAAAATTCTGTTTGTCTGTTTGTCTGACGGTATGTTTGTTCGTTATAGACTGAAAAACGGCTGAACCGATTTGTCTACGGATTTTACTAATATGTGGGTGCATTTAACTTGACATTTAGTGTTTATTTCATTTGATCGGTTCGTAAATAAAAAAGTTGTTTTCATGTTCATTTTAAACCTATTTATCTCTTAATAATGCGAGCGAAGCCGCGAGCGTCCACTAGTAATAAATAACTTTGTACTTGCGCACTTGTATTGATGTAATTCTATTTAGATTATATCGTTGACATGCAAAAATTTATGTACTTAATAAAAAAACTTTGACTTTGTTTTTAATATTAATGTCCTCTTTAATTTTATCTATGGAAGAGACATTAACAAAATTTCAGGCCTGCTATTGTTATTATTTCAGTTTATTCAGACACATATAAATTTGATTGTTTGTTCAACAACTGAAGTACTCTGAACAATATCAGTGTGAAGTGAAGTGGCTGTTTTAAACTTTAATTAGTACTAAAAATTACATGATACAAGCCATAAAATGTTTATTGTTACACACGTTGTTGTACACGTATACATTTTAATCTGACCTTTGTAGTAATATACATAACAATATATTTGCAAAAAACAGGTTGATATAAAATTGAGTGTACTTCAACATCTTGTTAGCTGGTAAAAATATTTTTATACCAACTTGACTTAATTTAACATTTCACGAAGTAGACTCATAAAATTCTACCCTGGAGCAAAATAACATTCAGGTCAAATCCAATTAGTCTTATAGAAACAAAGTTACAAGCGTAGAATTAAACCTACCAACTTGCCTGAAAAATCTGATTGCTTTGAAAGTTTCAGATTTATTCCTAACCTACCGCTGCCAGTGAAAAATAAGTTTGAATGGTAATATATCAATATATATATATATGTATATGGAAATGGTTGAATATAATGTAAGCTTTCAGTACTTAAAATAGTATAAGACTATAAGATTGGTGGATTAGTTTTAGCTCCTTACGAGCATGAAACAAAATTTTACATTAAAATAAAACATGTTATACAATAATCTTACACAAAATATTAACTTTTAAATAATAGGGCTCGAATCCCATTATAATACTGAAAATTATGATAATGTTTGAAATATAAATAAATATTCCAGTACATTGCACTCATTGCACTATCTAGCCCCACACTTAGCAAACGCCTGTTATAATTATAAGTTATAATTATTTATGAAATGTTGTCAGTGACAATTGTATCGATCTTTTTTCTCTATATATTTTTTATCATGCTGCCAACTCTATAGTTCATTCCGTTTTGTAAGAGCTGTCAGTTGGTATTCAGGAGATAGGGAAGTAATACGCAGTCGAGGTTAAAATGCGGCTGAAATAAATTTTCCAACTCAATTTGTAGTAAAAGCTGATTTTACCAAGTAAAGGAATTTTATCTCGCTTCCCTTCAGTGAAAATTGCTGTTATTATTTCTACTACTATCACCTTTAAATATTTTGTTGTGTATTATATGTATTTGTATATAAACATTAATAAAATAAAAAAAAAAAAAAAAAAAAAAAAAAAAAAAAAAGCCTTTATTTGCCTGTTATTTAGTAGGTTTACACAATTCTAATAATTAAAAATAATATATTAACTAGGCACCCAAACACGGGTATAGGCCTCCTCCTCGTATTGCCATCTCGCTCGGTGTTGTGCCGCTCGTGTCCAGATAGCGCCTGCCACCTGTTCGATGTCGTCGCTCCATCTGGAGCGGGGCCGTCCTCTGCTGCGGGTCGTGTCTCGGGGGTGCCAGTGGAGGATGCGTTCACTCCACCGGCCATCAGTCGCTCGGGCAATGTGACCTGCCCATTTCCATTTTAATTTGCAGAGCATCGATGCGGCATCTAGAACCTTAGTCTTTTTTCTGATATCTACGTTTTTAATCTTATCCATAAGTTTTAGACCCAGCATCGATCTCTCCGCAGCTCGCTGAAAAGTGGTGATTTTCTGTATGAGCTTTTTGTTTAACGCCCAAGTTTGACAACCGTATAAGAGCGACGGCAGGATCGTGTTGTCCATTAGTTTTTTCTTTAAATATATTGGCAGTTTGCTTTTAAACACGTCCTTGTTTGCCCAATACTTTTTCCAGGCAATGGCGATTCTGCGATCGATTTCTTTGGTGGTAGAGTCGGTAAAAGTTATCTGCTGGCCAAGGTATATGTATTCGTTGACATATTCTATGTTTACGCCGCCAACTGAAATAGGTCTTTGAATCCCATTTGTCATCACCTTAGTCTTGGTAAAGTTCATACAAAGACCTATTTTTCGGCTTTCTGTGTCGAGAGAGTCGAGCATGTTTTGTAGATCGCAGTGCGTTTCGGCTATGATCACAATATCGTCCGCGAAACGGAGGTGCGTCAGCCGCTCTCCGTTTATATTTAATCCGTAACTTGACCATTCCAGATTTCGAAACATGGACTCTAGAATTGCCGTAAAAAGCTTTGGCGATACTGGATCGCCTTGTTTTACTCCGCGCTTTACGTTGAAAGATGGACCGATCTTTTCAGTTTTTATTTTAGCTTTTGTGTTACTGTAAATCACTTTTAGGATTGTGATATACTTTTCTTCTATACCCTGTTCTTCTAAACTCTCCCACAGGTATTTGTGGGATAACGAATCAAAGGCTTTAGTGTAGTCTACGTATGCCAGGTAGAGTGTTTTGTTGTATTCGACGCAACGTTCGATGCACTGTGTGAGCGTGAATATATGGTCAACTGTAGAGAACCCCTTCCGAAACCCAGCTTGTTCCCGAGGCTGCTGCTCGTCCAAGGCTTTGGTTAGCCGAAAGAGAATGATTGAAGAAAATAGTTTGTATAGAGTCGGAAGTAAGCTAATTGGTCGATAGTTGTCCATCAAGTTCGGATTGCCTTTTTTGTAGAGCAGAGTTATTATAGAGTGGTGCCAGTCTCTAGGAATTTCTTCTTGTTCTATTATTTTATTGAAAAGTATTGTCAGCTGGGGTGTCAGTGGCTCTAGCATTGCTATTAAAGTATCCGACGAGACACCATCTTCTCCCGGAGCTTTATTTTTCTTCAAGCTGCTTATTCCGCGTTCTACTTCATGTTTTAATAGATCTGGGATATTTTTTGTCGTTTTTGGATGTGTTGATAGTGGTTCTGCTGACTCCATGCTCGAGTATAGAGTTGAATAAAACTGTGTCGCCGTTTTTAGAATATCATTTCTGCCTGTAATTGTTTGTCCCTCAGAGTTATCAATTCCTTGAATCCATTGTTTGGTAGAGTCAAATACTTTTCTAGTTCGTTTTATTGAGCTACGTTTTTCAAGTTCATTTTCCATGCTCTGCATTTTCAAATTCTTCTGATTTGTTTTTATTAATTTCACGATTTTTTTATGTATGTATTTCAGTCTATTTCTTTGTTCTTTTGTCCTGTTTGAAAGTTTCTTTAATTCTTCTTTTTCATTTATGAGATTTTTAACATCTTCTGAAATTATTTGTGGGTTTATTTCCTTTGCGATACTTGGTAGCTTCGTAACACATTCTTTTATAGTAGAGATAGTTGCCTGGTAAGCGTCGTTAATGCTCTCCCGTACCGTTTGTTGTATATGTAGTGACATTAAGTTTTTTAACGACTCTATCTCAATAGGCGTGTAATTTTTATTGTTGTGTCCGTACTTTGAGCGACGTTTTTTATTTAAGTTGGCTCTATAAGATAGCCTTAACATTCTGTGGTCTGAGGAAAACTTTACAGAAAGTACTTCTGTGTTCATGACTTTTTGTTTTTGTTTTACAAGGATGAAGTCAACTTCGTTTAGCGTATTGCCTGATGGTGATTTCCAGGTCCATCTTTGCTTGAGATGTTTTTTAAACATTGTATTTGTTATGAACAACCTTTGTTCAAAACAAAAATGTAGCAAAAGTTCGCCTCTATGATTTCTTTCCCCGTATCCGTATGGGCCACATATATCACTTTCCTCTGGCAGTGGGTTCCCGATTTTGGAATTAAAGTCTCCCATAATAATAGTGTCTCTACTTGTACCCGTTAGTGCATTTCGTATGTCTTGGTAGAATTGTAAAACTTCTTTATCGTTCCCTTTATTTGTCTTGTTTTCTTTTGATTTCGTAGTCGGTGCATATACTTGTATAATATTGATAACAGTGTCATCTTCTAAGCATACATCCAACCTCACTACTCTATCAGAATATGTCTTAAAGTCCTTGATGTTTTTCTTTAGATGTGAAGCCACAATAAAGCCGACACCGTTTCTCGCTTTTTTGTCGCCTCTATACATCAATAAATATTTATCTTTTTCTATTATGTTATGGCCTGTTATTTTAACTTCAGAAATGCCAATAATGTCATAATTAATATTCTGGAGAGCGTGTTCCAGTTGTACTATTCTGTCGCTACTTTTGAGAGAGCGTATATTATATGTACATATTGTGATGTCTTGCAATTTGTGATTATTTATTTGTTTGTAACGTGGAGGGTGGTGGACTTGAACTCCCGCGCTGCCCAAGCGTATTGGGAGTAATTTGGATTTAGTTTCTGTATTTTCATTATTTCTTAGAGTGTCGTGGTTCCGCTGGGGGTGTTCCGAATATAGAGTGTTAATTTTATCTGTGGTGTTTCCGCATGGAAGGCTGTAGTTTACAGGCTCTTGACTTCCTCCCACGGTGACTACTCGGATTGGGATTGAGTTTTCTTGTTTGTTTATGTCTGTATTTCTTGATAATGTAGTGTTTATGTTCCGTTCGGTGGTACTTTCTTGTATGGGTGCCCGAGTTCGTTGCTATTCTGAGATATGCTGAGGTGTCATTGGTTTTTCAGTTAATGTTTTTGTGACAAAAGGTGTAATCAGAGGGCTCTTATTTTTACCAGGTTTTGCTAGGTTTTTACCTTGGGCAACGCTTGTTAGAGCTGGCGGATTATGTGTCTTGGACTTTTTGGATATTTGCCCCTTAGGTTTAGACGTAGATTGTTCAGCATGTACTAAGTTCTCTGGTGGGCTCACTGGGAGTGACCTTTTGTTAGTAGGTTTTTCCTTTATGATTAATTAAACATTAATTTTATTATATTAAGTATGTGTATTGCGTATTTATATGTATATATATATATATATATATATTAGTAAAATTTCTTTTTTCCTTTTTGTTGTACACCACATTCTTCTTTTTTTCTTTTGCTTATTTCTCTCCAGCTGAAGGTTGCCTGGAAGAGATCGCTTTCAGCGATAAGGCCGCCGCTTGTGGCACTAGTTAAGGTGCAATTTGTTCTATGTACTGTTTTTTTAATATGTGTCAACAATAAAGAGTTAATCTATCTATCTATCTATTTTATGCTAACATGGGAAGCTCATCTTTGAATAATCCTGTTTTTAGCTTTTTTAAACTTTAAGCATGGAATTCATATGCATAAGTTTTTTTGTGTTCTATCATTTTATTAGGCACTGGTGGGTGCTCGCGGCTTCGCTCGCATTAAGAAGTGAAATTTGCATCCCCTATTTCACCCCTTTAAAAGTGGCATTTCGAAAAATCCTTTCTAAGCGGATGCCTACGTCATAACATCTACCTTCATTCCAAATTTCAGCCCAATCCGTCCAGTGGTTTGGGCTGTGCGTTAATAGATAACTATATCAGTCAGTAAGTCAGTCAGTAACCTTTGAGTTTTATATATATAGATACGTAACAACACACATAGAAAACACATGATTTCAAGCAAACATTTTTTACAGATTTGATCTATTCTATATATTTTAAGCATGATGCACATCATATGCACATCATCCGTCTAATTATGCATGTATTTAATCTACTTTCTTATATATAACTCCATATCGTTTGGGACCCACATGAAGCTAAATACAATCTGATGCTGGAAAAAGTGCAAAAGAAATTTTCTAGGTACTTGTATAAAAAAATGTATAGTTATTACCCGTATTTGTATCCGTCTCTATTTGTTTCCGGAATGGTAGGCATCAATACGTTAGAAGTTAGGAGACGTTGTGCATTGATGATGCACTATTACCAGTTACTGAACGGTGTTATCGATGACCCGAGTACGCTCGCTCGCTTGTCGCTGAGCGTGGCTGCGCGGGCGCGCGAGCCCCGCGCGTGCTGCGCGCGCCGCCTGCTCGCGGGGCCGGCGCGCGTGCGCACCGACACTGCCAGGTATTCATCCACGGTACACGCCATAGATCTACTCAACGATATGATTGCTCAAATACCTGAGGTTGATTTATTCAATACTAGATTTAATTCTATGTTACATTTTTGTATAAAATTTAATAGTGATCCAAGCTTCTATAAAGCTCGGTATTGTAAATTATAAGTACCTATATAAGTTATAACATACTGAGCGTTTTGGTAAAAGCTGTTAGCATGGTATGTAACTGAATTTAAAATAAATAAATAAATAAATACCAAATGTCATCGTAATCAGTCCAGTTGTTATCAGAACAATCACACACGAGTCTTAAATAGAACCAACTATAAACTTTTTACTTCAAGTACATGTATGACTCCAATACGATTAACATTATCGTGCTATTACAATTTCAATTACATTTACTCAAACCCATTGAAAATGTACAACAATGAAATTGATTTCATAAAACATTTATAAAAGCAGTGTGCAAACATACCACCGCGATATTCAAACGATTCCAGCGCGGTATTCTATCCCAGAATAACATGCAGATTCCCTTTATTTATGTTAAAACATGAAATTCATTTTCAAAGCTGGAGCGAGCTAAATGTTCTCGTAAAGAACATCTTTCCTACCTATATTATTGTGAAACAAAGCAAGTGATTCCGCCCCTAAGTTTGTTAAACCTTCTGCTGTGCTATAATCAGCTTTAGTAAGTTGAAATACGGTCGAAAATGGAATTACTCGCAAGAATTTCAGGGAAATAAAGGTTAGTGGTAACGTATAAAGACAGAGGAAGTCTCGTTAGGCAAAACTTTCCAGTTCGATTCAAGCGTAGATAGAGATTGAGTGTAGGCTATTGTTAGGCATAATAAGGACTAGACTTGCGATTATATTACTGTTTCATTGTTATTATTCTAAAGTACAAGAATATCAGTGAAATTCACTAGTCTTTTTTCTTATCGAATGAGAGTGGCCAACTCTGGTGTCGAGACATTACCAAGCTGCCCTAAGGGCCTCTGACATGGCTTAACGACTGCCGTACTAGACAAACAGCCGGGACCTACCATTTAACGTGTCATCCGACCCACGGAAGCGCCTAAAATGGATGCCACTTTTCGGTCACCCATCCCAGGACTGACCGCGTCGACCTTTGCTTAACATTGGTAATCGCATGCGATTGCCTCCGCTGAGCTACTAGCTACTAGCTAGCTAGATTAGTGAAATAAAGCAGCCTCTGGATGATAACAGTCAACTTAAGTTGGATTGCTGAACTTAAATTGACAGATTTAAGTTCTTTTTTGTTAGCGTATTTCAGTTATGTTAGTTTGTTTCAGTATTTTTCAGTTTTATATTTTAGATTATCTAGCTACGTGTCATAGCGGATAAAGCCAGATAGATTTCTTCCTAATCTTGTTCAACCGATTAAAAATACATAAAAATATCCCACATCCACACACATACAAACTTATTTTTGTATTTTGGATATATTAATAAAACTGTATACCAATATTTTTATTCTGGAAAGATACATACGTACTTATCTACGTCTTACTAAAATCTAGAAAATATATTTGCTCCAATTTTCTCAGAAAACAGATATTTCTGCTGAACCCGAGGTCATAAATGGTATTTATTTGGTCATTAACGCTTTATGTTGCGTGCAAGATATCCCCACGAGCTCATTCTGGTGTTATTATCTATTTCTTACATCAGTAACAATTCAAAAGGAACATTAGATAAATTAGGTAGCTTTCGTACTTTGTAAGGTCTGTCCATGATTATAATTACACATCGTGCTAATATTATAAAGGTATAATTTGTGATTATATGTATGTTTCTTTATTCCTATTATACGCCATTACAATAGCAAAAAATATATGTATATTATGAAGAAATGTTATATCCGTGAGGAGATCGTATCAGCGAGCTTTTTTTTTAACTTAAATAGGTTTTTAGTAGGTAAAATACCTTGTGTTTTAAGATAAAACTAGCCTGGGTAATAAATAATAAGCAAGGTAAGCGTGTTACACCCTAGGCTGCAGCAAGGCTTAACATCAGACAGGCTGTAGTCAATCGCAAACCTATCCCACGTAAAAAATATATTAATCTGAGAACTATACTGTACCTAGCTATTATGGTAGGTGTTATAAAAATATTATGTTTATTTTTATGATATGATTACTTTTCCTGAATACCAGTTGTACCTTCATAGTAAGGACAGCGAGACTATGGAACTCTCTACCTGGAGCCCTGTTCCCAGAAAATTATAACCCAGGGGTCTTCAGATCTAGAGTAAATAGGTTTCTTCTAGGCAAGCGTGCTACATCTTAGACTATAGTGGTGCTTAACATCAGGCAGGCTATAGGCAAATGTAAGCCTATTTATTGTTAACAAAAAAAATTACACACTCAAAGCAGGTCCCGTAGTTCTTAGCGGCTCATTCAATTACCTTCGGAGGATGATGTTAGTCGTTTCTCCGAACAGTCAATGTTTATATTGTATTTCCTTTTTCTGATATAAGGGTAAAGACGATCAAGACACGTTGTAATTGTATCATGATTCTCGTTGATAGTAATTGGGGCTTATCAATTTGGTGGACAATGTTAATGTATTGACAATCATTGCAGACAATCTTACACCACGCATTGAGAATATAGAAGAGAGTGAATCAATCAATCAATACAGCTTTAGTGTACACCAGAAACCAGTATACAAAACAATTAACAGTAAAATTACTTAACCTAGGTACATTGGGCGGCCTTATCGCGTACAATCAGGTACATTACATCCTGGTGTGGTGTGTAGTGAACAAAATTGTATTGGAATCTAAGTTTCAGATCAATAAAGTTATCTTTATCATTAATCGATTCCTACTGGGTAAGCACGCTCCATCCTAGACCGTGATGATTGCTTACCATCAGGCGAATTACCGTCAAGTGCAAACCCATTCCTTGTTAAAAAAAAGCTTTCAACTCATTTAAGTGAATAACTTTAGAAAACGAAGTATTTAATTAATTGTTACATTTTAATCACATTGAAAGCGTATATAAACAAAGAATATGCCAACACGTTTTTCAAACATTAAAAGTCAAACAGGAACGGTTATAACATTATGGTTTTGCCCGTTTTAAATATATGAAATCCCGATTATAATCGAGTGAAAATATCGAATGTCTCATCAGTATCAAATTACCTCATTCCATTTAACTACATTTTAGCCTTTTTTAAAATTGTCTATTAAAGATAAAAGTCATTAAGGAACCATTGGCCCCAGAAACTGAAAGGATTGCCTGAAAGAAATAAGTGAGCATCAAAGTCACTCAATCTAAATAAATCACCAGACCCGTGACTTCCGCAAGGCAAATAAAACTCATTCGGTAAAATGTCCCGAAGATCCTTCCAAATTGCTCATACTAGCACAGGAGTAGGCAATTTTTACAGAGTTGTAACTTAATGCACAATGGCTAAAACTTGTTTTTTTTATTTATTTAATAATTATTATGCTCAATTTTTTTAAAATTAAAGGTTAAATATTATTTTAAGTTTAGAACAATAAACACAAACTAAAACATTCACTAGGTACTAAAAATTAAAACAGTTTAAAACGATTGACACAAGATTCGTGTTTTTTCTTTTATACATTTTTGGTAATCCGAAACGAAAAACCAAAGAGATAATTATTTACTCATCATGAATCACATAATAATTGAAGAACTTAAGCCGGACTTACTGTGTTTGTTAAATTAAATATCGTAAGATTTGAATCAAATTTCTCCAAACTTTAATATTAGCATTGATAAGTAATATCTATATAAATTCAACACCTTTAACATTTTTTACACGAGTACATAGTCAAAATACAAAATAAATTGCATACATCTCTGTTTAAATTCTACTCTTCAACCCATACGCGCTTGGTTGGCGGTAATCCATCACTTAAATTAGGGTTGGCCCGGTGAAAAGGTGGAATTAATCTCCAGTAGGCACATACATACAAACTTTGCAACTCGCATTTTGCATTTCCTTGGATTTATATAAATTATATTGGCAAGATTAGACTTGAGACTACATATATCTATCGTATAAATACTTTATTTACAATAATAAAATATAAAAACAAGTGAAGGAAAACTAAACATACTACTTCTAACTACTACAAAAAGGGGCACTTAGAAAATCTTTAGAAAAGCCTAAAGGTAATCTAAGTGCTCCAGCCCACTGCCAGAGGGCAGCGTGCCCAGCATGCTGGCCGCATTACCACGCTGGATGGCAATGCTGATACGTTGAGCCAGAAAAAGGCCAGCATTTTGGTCATGCGTCGCGTCAACCAAGCGCTCCGAGAGGTTTTGGAAAATAGTATGGGCTCCCGGACCCCACGGCCCCAAAGTCTCGACTCCAAAAGGCTCAAAGATGTAACCTCGGCCGAGGTTAGCATATTTGCGTCTCTTGTGATGCTCGGCAATAATAGCCGCCGCTCCAGCCCGATACCGTGTCATAGACAGATGAGACGGCGCCAATGTGTCGACGCAAGTTGCGTCCCACACAAGGGGCCGACCCAACTTCCAGGGCACAAGAGTCATACCGTCAGGTTTTTTTCCATCGTCAATTGCTAGGCCGCTCGGTTCGAGCATAGCTGCAACATTGGCAGTGGAAAAAGCCCGGCGAATGATGTCGTTCAGACTAGCGTGGCGGCTAATTCTACCAGCACTCCTCGAACATGAGAGGCCGTGGTGCCCGAGCTGGTCGACATCAGTACCACACTGGCAGCGATGCGGTTCGTATAATATAATTAATAAGAGAAAATATTATTTCAAATTATTATAAACTTGAATAAAACCTCTAAGTGAGTTCAGAATTCAAAGTTAATTATTAACATAAAAGTTCATATCTATAATATACCACAAAAGAATAATGGTGAATTTACAACCAAATTCAAACACAGCCTTTTAAATTGTGAGAGAGAAAAACAAATTCAAATACTTTTTAAAATAGAATAAAGTTGATGAGAAAAACACAGTATTATAAAATCGTGAACAATAAATTATGAAACCCAAAGTAAAAAAGGAATGAGAAAAGGAAAAGCTTGTTTTTTGCTGAAATAAAAACATAATTTGTGCACGCGGTACAACCTGACCCTGTTATTTTCTGTTTTCAGTACAGTAAATAGCAAGTGGCAAATTAGCGCTTTCGCTCCGTCAGCACTCGGCATTGGGGGCGCCACTGTACCTATTATACAGAGCTACCGACAATGAGGACGTGTTATTCATTACGTCCAATGTGAATAAAATTGAGAGACGGTGACACAGTATATGAAAGTAGAAGTATTTTTCAAATTTTACAATATTATAATGTCTTAATTTTTGTCTTTCACAACTATTTACTGGATTAGCTAAACGTTGAAAGGAAAACAAAATGGTCTGTTAATGATAAAATAACCATTTTGTGGCAAGTTTATGTGAGTACTGCCTAGAAAAGCCTTCGGACATACGAAAAGCACGATTGCCTGATAATATACAATCACTTTGTACGTTCCAGATACAGCAGATAGTACGTCCATATTTGTATTCAAAACCTAACACATCACCGTAACACATGAATTAATAAAAAACCCCAAACTAGAAAATATGTCTACTTTTATATATTCCTGTATAACATTCACTACAACCTACCACAGTCAGTCAACAGTTATTACGGCAAAGCCACAGCAAATCTACCAGTCACTGCGACCGTATCGTTTTGAAAATGTTTTTGCAACGTCAGCCAAGTACCTACTGTATTACCTGACTCAACAGTTCAGTTTTTGTTGAATGATTTATTTGAGTCGTGTGCGCGGAGAGTTCTCCAGCAAATATGGTCGACTCGTAATGTAAACAAATACTGAATGGTGGAATCGAGGAGCTGTTTCTGTATTTTTAATGTACTGGTGGTACAAATTGTGACGTGAAGGTATTTTATACATATGTAAGTAGTGAATAAAAAAGAGATCGTCTTTTCGACCTTTGCATGTGACTTTGTTGAAATATGGCCAAAATTAGAAATAATCTATTTGCTTAGGTTTTTCCGGATTTAGGGTGTTATTAAATTGTCATTCTTTATTGAACTCTTACTGTACACACATAGTCTTGATTAACAAAGAAGTTGTAACTAAAAGAACACAGATTTGTTTCGAACACAGTTTCGGAACCCAAGGGCTCCAACACATTACCACGATGTGACTGGACTGCGACGCGGCGCGATACATATCAAGAACCGGCGACGAATTGCTGTGAGCGTGTACCTAGCGAATTTTTACTTAAAATATTTACAACATATTTCGTTAAAAATAAATACTTGAAGGAAAATTCTGCCATTACCTTTTTCCATATACTAAATACAATTTAATCTTCAAGACTCTTCTCTGAAAAACCCGTTTTTTGGAAATAGTTTCAAATATACTCTTGGCGTGTTTATAAATCTTGCCCATATACTCAGATAATATTTACTTAAAAATGTTGAGCCTAAAAAGTTCGTATTCTGGACGATTGGAACATGCTCCCGGACTAAAATGGCTCGAAAATCACTTTCCCGAGGGAATGTTTACTGAGATTAGATTTTTACTGTCGCATTAAAAATATAATAATGACGAGATACGATACCGTTGCCTCTTGTCTCGGAATAAGAAGTAACTCTTGTAGCTTTTTAAATACAGAGTTTGTCTTTAAATTGGTTTTTGTCTTTAAGCCGGGGGTTTTAATACAAAGTTTGTCTTTAAATTGTTTCGTCTTACTTTTCTATCTGTATAAAGAGTGTTTTTTCCACTTAATTTTCATATTCAAAACTACGTTTTACGGTAACTGGTACAATAATATGATATTTACCAGTAAGATAGAAGAATAAAAATATTTTTTGTAAAATAAAATACACAATAATATGGATTAAGCTTACTTATATCAATAACTGTTACGTCGTAGTCACTCAACTAATTCTTTGATTTTAAGTTTTTGAAATCAATAACTGTACAAAAAGCAGAAAACATACTGAATGTCGACCCAGCACTTTATCACCTAAAAACAATTTTTAATTCAATTTCATACCCAAACTACAAAGACCATTCCATACTCCAGCCCAGCACATCACTAGTCTAACCACAAGCCATCCGACATTCAGCCGACGTAGACGATGTAATAGGAATAGTGTATGCAGGTCCCTGCACGCCTTGATTGTGTGCATGTGACGGCTTGTTTGCTGACCACAAAGCGAGGGCAGATGCAGATGGGATATCACTACATCTCTATAAATAGCGATGAGAAGATTATAGAAAGTAGTTCGCTTTAAAAATAAGTAATATAATAACATTAATTTATATATTGAAAACGAACGTGATGATAATGCACTGGTCTTTCGCTATAATCAAGCGATTTTCAAGATAAAATAGAGTTCGGTTCTTACTACGGAAGCAGTGAGCAGGCTGTTTTTCTGCATCCTAAACGATAAAAATCACCTACCCATTACGTATAAAAAATGAAAAAGGTTCCTTTACTTCCTATTAATTTATTTACAAAGCACTTGTTTAGGAAACTTGTGGAACGCAGCGGTATTCGTTAATGGGATGAGATGGTTTTAATTAACTCATTAATTTCCTTTAAGTAGCTTTAATTAGTTTCGGCTTTTGATAGATTGTATTCGTGGGAATAATATAGAAATATAATAACTGTATTTAAATTGTATTTCTAATAATGAAAAGACGACGAAGCTTTTGCATTAAGTAATCCTAAGTGAGTACCTATATATTTCTACCCATTAATTTTATTTCAACTTTACATAAAGTAAAGCGAGTCAAAGCGAGTGTGGCTCAGCGGTTCCAGTGTCTGCTTTTCATCCAGACGCACCTTGGTTCGAATCCGCCCTACACCAATGACTTGTATTTTCAAGTTATGTGTGGATTTGCACTCGCTTAACGGTGAAGGAAAACATCGTGAGGAAACCGACATGTTTGAGGACCACAAATCCGAGGACATGTGTCTTCCGTGGAAGGACCTGGGCGCCCACCACGATGTATCTGCCCAAGAAAATTCCCCTAACGAATTAATTCTGCGGGGAGTCACGACCCTCAGTCATGAGGAAATACGACTCAAAGAGAGAGAGAGAGACATAAAGTAACGGTTCACCAATTTTACTACATCACGTTGCATTAAAAACTCTGGTTACAAAAACGATTACTTACAACTCGGGTCACACTAACTTTTCTCATTTTTCAAGCCGCAAAATATAGTAAAGTAGAGTAGGATTTTCCGATTCGCGTCTACCAGACTGTGGACTGTAGAGTCCGCTGAACGGAATTAACTAGAGAATTGTACGAGTATGAACACACAGAAATGAAGGAACTATGCATATTTTTGGTAACAGAAAATAAAAACATTGTAAATAACATGACTACCTGTCATTATTATTGTCATAGCAGTTCAACTTATTCTTCTTGTTTATAGCCAGTGCATAATAAATGGCTTGAACACCGCATTCAATTTACTTCAATATATAGTATATTAATAAATAGATATAGCATATGTCTGACAATGTTTAACAGTAACAACAGTACTTATTAATTCTTTAGCAAGCCACAGGAACTTTGTGAAGTCGCCATGTTTACAATAAAACAATCGTTTTTTTTTATCATCCAAGGTGTGCTGTGCTGTCCCACTCCTGGGCAAAAATGTCTCCTAACTCCCCCCATTAATGAATCTCGGTCGATAGTCGATATAAAATCGAAAATACTTTAATAAAAAATAGGTAATGCTCATACATTCAAGACCGTTGTAACGGCTATTCTACACTTAATAAGAAGTTCTATAGTTAGAAGCATTAACATTTTCTCTGTCGCATTTGTAAACTGAAAGCGTGCTGTGAGTCTTCGTTAGAGCTTAAATATTTAGCATAATCATTTTAGTTTTCAGAGTTCAACTCTGTAGACACTGGACAAGTTATGAAATGGTGAATAAAATGAAAGAGCTACCCTTTCTCATATTATTTTGATATTCTTTTTTTCTTTTTCTTCTTTTTTTTAATTTTGTATGATAAATTGTTCATTAATTCTTTCTTTCTCATCTTGATTTCTCATACTTACTTACTATTACTACATATGTATATGACGTACAGCAATCATAATGTTTAGATACAAAATGTGGATGTTAATCGTCTTTTACCTGACTATATATCTTGTGCCCTACGCAAATATATTTAGGGAAGAGAAAGGAAGGTTGCCTTTTTATACTTACGTCTGCTTATTTTTATATAGTCTTTGCCCCGAGCTTAAGTTACATACTAAAGAGAAACATACGTACTGCTTGCGTTGATATCATTTCGCAAACTTACCGACATCAATGGCTTAGGCCGGCTGCACACTAGGCATACACTTGTATCTCAGTAGTTCTGGAGCCACATTTGGAAAGCACCCATATATTATTATCTAGGACACATTTGAGGCAGATGTATTGTTTTGTAAAAATGTGCAACGTAAATGTATGAGACGTGGCATGTGTCGCTAGTGTGCCACCCGCCTTTTACCAATGCATATTAGTTGCATATCATACTGTCGAGGATGCAATTTATTCAATTGTACATGTCTGATTGGCCATTTGATGATTGGCATTTTTTTTTTTTACATTTAATAGGCTTTCGTTTGACTATAGCCTGCCTGATGTTAAGCACCACTATAATAGTCTAAGATGTAGCACGCTTGCCTAGAAGATACCTATTTAGTCTAGATTTGAAGGCCCCTGGGTTATAATTTTCTGCGAACAGGGCTCCAGGTAGAGAGTTCCAAAGTCTCGCTGTCCTTACTATGAAGGTAGAATCAAAGCGTTTCGTGCGAGTCTTTGGAACTTCCACCATAAACCGGTGACGCCCTGCTGACTTCCTGCTTGTTCGACGGTGGAATGGAGACGGAGGAATTATGTTGTGAAGCTCCGTTGCACACTCACCGAAATGTAACCGATAGAATACCGACAGGCTAGCAACCTTGCGACGATGTTCCAAGCTTTGGAGTTTCGCTTTAGCAACGGTGGCTTCTCCAATGATCTTCTTAGCTCGCCTCTCAATCGACATTTTGATTTGAATTATACATGGCCCGCAACGAACTGTCTTTTCAATTACTTTTTTAAGTGCTACACCCTAGGCTGCAGCAATGCTTAACATCAGGCAGGCTATAGTCAAATGTAAACCTATCACACGTAAAAAAAACATAGGAATGAACATATTACTCGCAAAATTTTGTTATTAAATACAAAAAAAATGATATTATCAAGATAAATTAACGTACCTATCAAGTTGTATAATATCATGAGCCGTCAGATAGCAAAGCGTATTTTCCCACTGCTCTAAGATAACCAGGAGGTAGCCAATACAAGGCGTAGAATAACAAATACCTAAATAAAAAACAGATATCTTCCAGAACATTCAAGCCACAAAGCCACGAAAACATCTCACCAAATAATATCCTAGGACATTAATCTAGTAGAAGGAGGCTGACTTTCTTACATATTTACGGTTCTCTCAGGGCTGGTTTCTGACAAGATAGACATTCAGTCACGCCTATTGCCTGACTTATCTATCTGTGCCTAAACTATATCAACAGTACCTAATTTCTTGAGAAGTTCCGTTGATTTGGCAGCCTCGATTGGAAGACAATTCCATTCTGCAGGTATACTCCACCTTGCCCTGCTGTTAAAGGATTTTTTTAAATCCCCTTCCTGACTGCTGGACTCTGACTATTATGATTATCGACTAGTATGAAAATAAGCCTGTTAAAATTTTAAGTACTATCCGGAGCCCAAATGAAATGCCACATTTAGGTCACCCATCCAAGAACTGACCGCATTGACAGATATTGGTGACGCAATACAAATATTTACACAGCTACGGGAGCTTCCTTCCATACTTATGTAAGTATACATCTAGTTCAACAGCTTTCAAACCATTTGGATAATAAGGACGTTTCCCAGACAAACTAGGTTTATATTTCACGGCCGGTGAGCCGAGACAGCGAATTATGTGAAAGAAAATCTAGACATTTCTATACTAGATTTTGTTAGATGAAATGAGAATTTATGTAAAAAGATTCAGAAGGTTGACCTCGAGACAAATAAGTAACTAATATTCTTTCCGTAGCATTCTTAATATATTAATTTATTTATTAATTATTCTTAGAGTTAATAGGTATCTTCTAGGTAAGCCTGTAGCTTGCAGGCTGCAACAATGCTTAACATCAGGCAGGTAGCAGTCAAACGCAAACCTATCCCAAGTAAACAAAAACAAAATTCTTGTGAAAGTATAGAGTTTTTATTTAAGTACTTATATTGTTATGTTTTTTCAACTGCTGCTTTCAATAATTTATTACGAATGCTACACAAAAATGGTTTTCCGTGAAAACCCTTTTTCTCAAGTCTATCCATTTAAATATATAAGTTATGTTTTTGCTCAGCAATCAAATTGAGCTGATTTCTAATTGACTGTTTATATGAAGGAAGACTAGACCCCAAATACACTTTACTTACAATGGAATAAGAATTCAGGGACATTTTATTTACTAGGTGAAATATAGACACTTAGTTTTTTTCTTGGCTAGCAGGTTACATGTTAAGCTACAAACAAAGAAAGAAAGCATTTTACCGGAGAAACACCAATGTACTAGAATGGGACTGTCTCTCAAACGAAGCTGCCAATTCACACGCTGTAAGATGCTGTGTGTCAGATTTATATACCTACATTTTGAGGGAAGTAGCTAATCAAGTGTACATAAAAAAATGTAAAAAAGTAAGAAAGCTGCTACTATTATAGCACAGTGACATCATTAGGAATCTCCGCGTTACAATCGACCTCCAGAACTTTGCAAATAGCGTTCCGCCTCTTTTGTTCCTTTGATTAAATAAGTTGCTTTGTGTTCAACTTTGTAGCACAGAAATAAATAATTGGAACTAATACAAAGGATATGTGAGAAAATAGAAAGTTTTGTGAGAATATACCCAATACCTATAACGCTTTTTTATTAAAGGATGACATATTATACTTCAGTTGAGGAATATATCTGAAGAAAATGTTATGTTTTGACTTTAAAAGTTTTAAGAACACAACAGTTATTTCTCGAATAATTACATACTCGAAATAAATGTCATTTTAACAAAAATATGTACATTGTACTAATGGCGTATTCAGTTTTTTTGGCCCAATTGTAAGTGCATATGTAATAGGCAAATCCGAATTTGTTCATTAAAATTCTGTTTCTCTATACTTTTCTATCCATATCTTTGAAGAAATTATCATATACATATGTAGCAAATACATGTATGTCCATACGAGTAGAGAACTAGGTGGCACGTGATCAGCGTCCCGTATCTTGGATTTAGATGCTTTTACTACAGATAGAACTTTAGCTGGTATTCTTACTTGTACTGACAACTTTAGCCATATGGATCGAATGCTTGCTGAAAAGTTATACTAAGCCATGCCAAAAGCTCGCAGGATCGTTTGAAAACTGTCGATTCAATATTCATCAATCTATGTAATAAAAAAAAATATTTCGGGCGATTGAGTGTGATGTTAGTATTGTATACACTATTCTTAAAGAGTTAGTCATATATTTATTAACTAGCGGATGCCCGCGGCTTTGCTCGCATTATTTTGAGATAAAAAGGTTTAAAATAAACATAACTATTTTATTTACGAACCGATTGAAATGAAATAAACACTTAATGTTAAGTTAAAAATGCAACTACATGTTAGTGAAAACCGTAGACAAATCGGTTCAGCCGTTTTTGAGTATATTACGAACAAACATACTGACAGACGTACAGACAAACATAATTTTTGTTTGAAACCTGATTTTTGTGTTCTATTGCATCAATAAAGACCTCTCAACTATTTTTTTTCCACTATCTTCAATGTACAGACACCGGTTACAGTTTATAATACGTATAGATAATTGGTTTTACACTAACAATAAAAGGAAAGGAAGGGCTGAAGAAGTAACAAAGATGTATTATTTCACCAAAATAAAAAGTACCTACTTATAATAAGCGTCTTTACTTTGCTTTATTTTTAGAAAGATCTTTTCCAATATCGGCTTCGCACGCAAAGTGTATTTGGGGCTTGTTGACTAAGTAAATATAATTTTGTATTACATTACCGAATGTTTTCTTCGTATTCGCATGCTCGGAGTCGAGGCTTTCAAACCGTTTTACGAGCGACTTGTTTTGTCATAAACATAATAACTCAGAAACTCCTAACCTATTTTTTTTACTTTTCTGTTAAACATCTAAGGTGTGAGCTAAATTCTTATGAATTAATGATCATAAGAATTTAGCTCACGATTTGCTTTTAGACAGATACCTACACAATTAAACACAAGCCAAGCGGCGAAAATATACATCATTATCGACTGATTATATTTTCGTACCGCTTGGCTTCGAAACTTTTGGTCCGTGGGGTAAAAGCACGAAGTCTTTTATAAAAAAATTCAATAAAATGTTGATTGACATCACTAGAGACAAGAACGCTGGCTGGTTCCTTGCGCAAAGGATTTCTATAGCAATCCAGCGTGGGAATGCAGCCAGCGTTTTTGGCTCCATACCACATGTAGATTGTTTAAATTTAGTTTAGATGTAAATACTCTTTTTTAGTTCTATTAGTGTTAATATGTGTAAATATTGTTTCTTATTATTTTAATAAATTTAACTTTCCTTTTATACATAAAAACAAGGAAAAAAACTAAACATCTAGGTTTATTTAGATATAAGTTGAACATACATATACATAGGTACCTACTACGTAAGCATGTTATACATATATCTTAGACTGCATATACAGCAAGCGAGCTGTCAAACCTGTACCTACTAAGTATACTATGTGTGAAACTATTATCAACATCAAATTTGAAATTGTAGGGTCATTATTCAAAACATTTTATAAAAAATGTGTAAGTTTAGTAAAGTTTTAATTTTTTTTTTAAATTTCAATGAAATAGCATTAGGTGAATCACCTAATGCTATTTCATTGAAATTGCACTTTTTATAACAGGCAGTGTAGTTACTTTGTTATTTGATATATTTTTGAATAACCTTAATTAAAATTAAAATAGGAATAAATTAGAATATGATAGTTTATATTTGAATTGGACTTAATTGTTAATGCTAAATATTGTTATTACCCTATTTAGACGTCTCTTGCTTGTGATATCCTGTGTTGTATCAAATCGATACAATGTTGCTGCTACATAATGAATAGACAAATATTACAGTAGCATTGTTTCAACAAGTACAGAGTTCGAACAATCGAGATTTTAGCATTTTATACGAAAACAAGTGTGTTCAGTAATAAAAATAAAGTTCAGATCCTTATAAATACTCGCTTGGGCTTTGTAAATGTAGGAAACCAAATCACCAAAAATAATGTTCTATTTCTTATTCTTGTTTAGGATAGGGTAATCTAAAAATCGATTATTAAGATTCATGAAACAATATTTATTTATCTCCAAAAACAATATAAAAAATATCTAATATTAAACCTAATTAATTATTATATGTTATTTATTTCAAACGACACCAATAAAAATATACTTTTTGCTTTTATAAGTCCTATACTATTCGTAAATTTCGCCAGTAGGAATATATGAACAATGAAATATAAAAAAAATATATACATCATCACTTTCTGTGTCAGTCATAACTAATTATAATTTACAATCAACCAAAATATTATTTACATATATAATGATATCCTATCGCGATACAAGCAGTTTTTTTAATTAGCCTTTTTCTCTATTTCTTCTGCACAAATATCAGTCATCTCACTCCCACATTCCGTTGTCATAATTGTCACATTTTTTGGACGAGTACAGCAGAGACGTATGCAAAGGTTGTGTTTTCGTTTTTCTTTCCTATTTTTGTCACAAAAGGTACTGCTCAAATAAAAATATGTATAATACAAAATTCCATTACACAATATTACTATCAAAACTCAGTCATATAATTTGGACCATAAAACCAAAAATGGATTTCTTCTAGGCAAGCGTTCTACATCTTTGACTTCAATTCATCCGTCTTCCATCTGACAAATGCATTCAAGCTCAAGCCCATATTCAGTAATAATAAAATGTACAACGATTTCTATCTGATAAAATACAATGGAACAAAAACTGATTTACCTATCATAATATTCTGAGCACAGAAATCTAAATAAACCTGTTTTTTTAGATTTCTGTGATTCTGAGCAACAATTTATCGATGTGTTTGTGTATTTTTTAGCGGCTAGCTCTTATTCAAAACAAATAGGTTATCTGTTATCACCCCAACTTAAAATGTTTATCTTTCTACTGTAATTAAATTGTTTGCGAACCCGTGCAATGTTTAGTATATAATTTTTACTATCATAATTTGTACATCTAAATATTACCACTACTTAAATTTATTTTTAATTTAATTGGTATTGATGAAATTGGATAGTAGGTGCTTGTCATCTGGCCCTGTTGCTTTCAGCTACAGATGCTTGTAGATATTCACTCCACGTTGCATATACAACTGAAATTAAAAAAAAAACTTTATTATAACAAGATAGATAGATAGAAAACATTTTATGAAAGACACCAACAAACAAGAATAAACATACAAAACTTAAAATTATTCTTCTAATTGGCGACTTTATCGCACCAAACAATCTCTCCCAAGTAACCAATCTGGCAGGGGTCAAGGTGCAAAGTAATAATGGTAGACAAGCGAGTATTATATTTAAATGTTACGTATGTTACAACTTTACAGTATCAATAATAATTCTTTATCTTCATCTTTTAACTACTACTTTAAAAATCGGCAGATACACATCGGTTTAGAACTATCGCACAACATGATAAATATTTCTCATACGACCTTAAATTCTTATATCACTTCAAATAAGTTTAGCACCGGACACAGCGGATCAAAACACACTAACCAGCATTTGATACGTGAGGTTCGTACTATCTCATCACTAGGTCAAATAACAGGAAAATATGATATGATTGTTAATATTAAGCGGATGTGCACATAAAAAACAGTCAAAATTTACATAAAAATAAAGTTGATAAGATAGAAATTCATAACTAACGGAATTCATTTAATTTATTCATAAACCTTTGACCACTAACAAGGCTATATCTTATTTAACAACAATTATTATATCAACTCTGAACTTAACATCAAGAATAGGTATAAATGATACGTATAGCAAGACAAATACTCGTATTTTATTGCGAATTGATTATTTTTAGCCTAATTTTAGAAGAAAAAAATTACATTTTAGTCACACCATCCAACCAATAATGGTTATCATAGTAACATTGTTAAAAATCACGTAACTCACCTCAAAGTCCTTCCATGTCCTTAATCGTCGTTTTAGTAATACATTTGTTACATTTATTATGCCAATATATAAGAGCTTGTTGATTTTATATGCTGAAAAATAATAAGTTTCATAACGCCACCTATGAAACGTTTTCTTTAATTTACAGTCTTTTGTTAGAGTTCTATTCGTTATCTCACTCTATTCTTTAACCTCTAAAAACTGGTGCTTTTATGACGTTCCAGTCCGAGATACTCTCCGCTGCTACTAAAAGACCCCATTTAACACAGGTTTTGAAAGCAAGGTTTATTTTTTGTCTGATTTTCACTTCTTTGGCGAGACATATATCTTTTAACTTTATTGCCAGTTTAGTTATTTTCACATCTATTTCTTTCTTATCATCTTCTTTGGTTGGGTTTGTCGCAGTACAAGATTCATCATCACTGTTATCACTATCACTCTCATCACTTGTAATGACGTTAGAGGATACATTATGGTTGTTTGTAATTTCTTCGTGTTCATCGGTATTATAACTGGTCAGCATTTTGGACGTAAGTTGGTTTGACGAAGCAATTTTACGGTCGTTTTTCTTTGAATTATTTTTAATTGTAAATATTTCTCTGTTTGGTGACACATAGCAAGTTGATTGGCCAATGTGTTCATCAGTCCATTTATGTCTCTTAGATGTGGTCGATGACGGTTCATTTCTATTATACACTGAAGAATTATTTTTCAGTAGCGGTTTTTTTGTCGTATGTAACACACAATTATGCATAGCTAAAGCTTGTTGACGGCTACAGTTGAATTCAGCCATTAGCTCTCTCAATTTTTTTTCTTTCTGATAAGCTGGACAGACTTTTCTCAATGCCATGTGGTTTCCACCACAATTGATGCATCTAAAATGTGTTGTTTTACAATTTCCGTGATTGTCTCCGCATTTAGGACACACTACTTTCCCCGTATGACATCTCTTGGAGTTATGTCCGAAAGCCCAGCAGATGCTACATTGCAAAACTGGAAAGACGTAGGGATCAACTTTTGTTTGTGATCCATTCACATAGATGTAAGAAGGACGGATAGATCCTTTGAAGCAGATTTGGATAGACTTACTTGGTTCCCATCCTGCGCGATTGAACTTTCGACGAAATAATCGACGAACTGTTAATACTTGTCCTGGATCGACAAATGTTATAATTTTAAAGATTTCTCTGTCTGTTAAATTGATATCTACGTTCCTTATTACTCCATATGACACAACACTTTCTAGCGGACTTTGCGTTCTCCGGCACTGGTTGCTTGCAGCTTGTTTTTCTTTTTGGAATGTATTACGCTTTCTTTTTTTATTCCTAACTGTGGTCCATTCTTCCTCACTTTCACTATCAGCTTCGTCTCTTGCATACCCTAAGAGGTATGCGTCCATTTCTCTGATTAATCGTTTTAGTTCACTCACTTGATGTTCCCTTATTTCGTAATTAACACTTATTATTATTCATCGTAAGCCGAGACTACTCGATAGAGTGTTCGAGTACACACTGAACTCGTATTCGCAATAGAAACAAATAAGTGATTAAACAAACTTATCATCCCGCGGCAGTTTTAAACAAAAAGAAATCGCTTAGGGTTCTGTAGGTGCATGGCAGTAAATATATACATATAATAAATAAATAAATATTTCAGGACATCACACAACACCATCTAGCCCCATACTAAGCTTACGCTTATATCATGAGTACTAGATAGCGGATATAATACATACATACTTTGTAAATACATAGAAACGACCAGACTCAACACAAGTAATTAAACGGTTTGAATAAAAAATATTATACTTACTCATCAAATCCTTACCATTTTATTTTTTTACAAAAATAAACATATTACTTACGCCAGCTAGGTTACAAGTTTTAACCGTTTTTCTATTACCTACTTATTTTATACTCGAACTAACTTAGATAATAATGTATTTATTGTTGCAGAAAAGTCAACACTTATAAATTATAAACATTTTAAACATATACTTCTGGGATACAATTAAAATAATAGACACTATATAAATAAAGAGTATACATAATATCCTACACCACTTTAAAGTTTTTGGTTACTATGCAAAATATAATAGTGGTGAAAGATATTGGAACCTTAGTTCCAAGAGTTACGTAAACTTATTATCCCGTAATAATGCAAGCAATACCGCGGGCATTCATTTATTATAGCTTTCAAATATCATAATTAAATTGATTTCTCTTATGTACTTATATATACGGAACCGTGGCAAAGGTTATCTAATACGCACTATTTTTATCTGACTGGGGTCATTGCTTATACCAGTAGGTAATAAACAAAGTATGTTTTGTGTGTAAGTTATGTACATGTTTAGGTACAAACTGCATTATAGTTTCAATACCGAACCCTATTGCCTATTAAATCTATCTCTCTCTCTCTCTCTGCGAGTCGTATTTCCTTATGACTGAGGGTCGTGACTCCTCCGCATAATTAATTCGTTAGGGGAGTTCTCTTGGGCAGATACATCGTGGTGGGCGCCCAGGCCCTTCCACGGAAGACACAATGTCCTCGGATATTGTGGTCCTCAAACATGTCGGTTTCCTCACGATGTTTTCCTTCACCGTTAAGGGAGTGAAAATCCACACATAACTTGAAAATACAAGTCATTGGTGTAGGGATTCGAACCAGTGTGCGTCTGGATAAAAAGCAGACACTGGTACCGCTGAACCACACTCGCATTTCGCATTAAATCTATAAATAAATTGAAAAAAAGTTATTGTATAGCAGACAGTAAGTGGAAAATCCGGAGGTAAGAAGTCTGTGTATGAGATAGCTCTGTTAAACTTATAAATAGTAATTTATTTAAATTTATTAAAATAATAAGAAACAATATTTACACATATTAACACTAATAGAACTAAAAAAGAGTATTTACATCTAAACTAAATTTAAACAATCTACATGTGGTATGGAGCCAAGAACGCTGGCTACATTCCCACGCTGGATTGCTATAGAAAATAATTTATTTTGATTGACGCTCCATCTCGATGTTTTATCTCGGGGAAACCTCGGGCGATGCAGGACCTTTGGAATATATAATGCTACATGCTTTAGCAGTCATATTATACACTTATACGAGTAAGTGTATAATATGACGTTACGATATAAGTATAAGAAACGTTTGCTCAACAAATTTTGATTGATTTTTTTTTAATTTTTTTAGTCTACATATTGTAAATTATTAACAGCCAAGTGCAAATCGGACCCACGTCTGAAAGCTTTGTATTCTCTTCTATAAATGATACAGATGTTCAAGTAAAAGTTATATTTAACAATCCTAATTATATCAGTTATGAATCTGATTTTCGTAACTTAAGAATTCTTTTATAGAAAACTATTATAGCATAATTACTCGAACTGGTTTCCAAATGAACTCTGTTGTAGAACTTTCATTTAAGTTCATTCGAGGACGTGAAATTTTTCAGACAAACAATAATTATTTTCTTAGCCAATTTTGTTGATTACGGAGCTCACAATTATGTCAGCTATCAATTTAATATTTTCTCTCTGTCATGAACTTAAATCCTTTTTTTGTGCCAAATTTAGTTCAACATATTATTGTTGATACTAAGGAAGTAAATTATAGGTACTGAGCGATAGGATATGCAATATGAACAGTCTAGTAAACATATAGCTTTATCCCTACCTATTTTATTTTTAACTACCTGCGCAGGCACGTTTATAAATGTATCTTTATTGTAAAATCTAACCAAAACTAGTTTACTAGATATGTTCATTAGAATTGTAGATTTGTTTAAATTAAAATAAAATTTGTTTAGTTAGAAATGTGCAACCTGTGTTTATAAATTAAAATGGATTAGATAGAATATGCCACATCTTTTATTTCATGATTTATGCTAAGACTTAAAGAAGCCAGTGTGCCTCGGCGGTTTAAGCGTCTGCTTTTCATTCTAACGCACCCTGGTTCGAATTCGGCCCTACACCATTGAGTTGATCTTCAAGGTATGTGTGGATTTGCACTCGTTTAACGGAGAATGAAAACATCGGGCAAACTGTCCTTTTTGAGAATCACAAAATTAGTAAACACGGTTACTTAAAAATTAATCAGTCTCATGAGAAAATATGACTTAAAGAGAGATGCTCTGGCTCAATATAATGCTTTCACTTACAAACACAAACCTAATTTACTTAAAAACTATTTAAAAAAAGGTTTTTCATTTCAGGTCAACTTGGCGTCGCTTGTGTGTGTGACACAGAAATATTTGTGTTGCGTGTATTTTTTTTATATTTACTTGAAAAAAATTCTAAACATGTTTTATCTATTGGTTCAGTTCATTGAATTTCTCAAACTTGGTTTTCCGCTTCATTAGAGATGTTTTGAGAGAAAAATATAATCCATTAGTTTTCCTGATATCTCTACCATTAGTTCCCTGTAGCATAGATATTATAATATGACCAATAAAACCTGTCTCCTGAAACTCTTGAAAATATCAAAAGTTTTTAATATGTTCAAGAGTTTCCTTTTAGGCCCACTGGCGCTTGTAATTTCAGAAATTTGTGATTGGACACTTGCTTAGTAATATTATGTTTGTCATAGGAATCATCATCATCATCAGCATATTAGAGCCCACAGTTGAGCATAAGCCTCCTCCCTTTTACGCCAATAAACCCTATCTTGCGCTTTTCTTGCGCAGGTGTTTCCTTCTAACTTTGTTATATCCTCTAGCCACCGTTGCACAGGCCTTCCTACACTTCCCCATAAGAATAGCAAAGCTTATCGGATATAATTAAAACACTGTAGATAGCGTACTTAACTTAATTTTAACACTATCTAGGTTATTATCATAACCTATGATTGCAAATAAAAAACCCAAGAATAAGACCCCAGGCAAGTCTTCGGTTGACATTTTCCGATATCCTGAGCATTCCTACAAGCACTAATTAAATTAAAACTAGCGACCGATCGCAGAGTTTCCGCAAAGTTTTTCTTTGTGCTTTAATTAATGTTTTAATCACCGGTAAGTACCTGAGGATTTTTCTTCGCGTCAAATGAATCTAATGTGAACATGGTTTTGGATTTTGGCAGAACAATTCCTGGCTTTGTGATATAAATAATAATGATGGTTAAAATGGTGCTAGCCTATTAAGAGTTGGAAGCAGTTAAATTTGCATTGAATTTGGCCACTGGTCGTAAACCTATTCAATTCGAAATGTTGCCACATAGTTAGCTAGTATACCTGCATACAACGAGGATGAGATATATATACTGGTGTTTATTAACTGTATTTTTTCCTATGTTGTATACATTGAGTCAATTTAAAATTGAACTAATACTGACTGAGTTCTTAAATCGCACATGTAAATTTGATATGGTAGAAAGTTTTATTCACCCAATAATGACATATTATATTCCTTATTTTGGTAAAAATATTATATACATTTTTTTTTTTTTTTTTTTTGTTTGACAATATTTATTTACAATAATAAAATATAAAAACAAGTGAAGGAAAACTAAACATACTACTTCTAACTACTACAAAAAGGGGCACTTAGAAAATCTTTAGAAAAGCCTAAAGATAATCTAAGTGCTCCAGCCCACTACCAGAGGGCAGCGTACCCAGCATGCTGGCCGCATTACCACGCTGGATGGCAATGCTGATACGTTGAGCCAGAAAAAGGCCAGCATTTTGGTCACGCGTCGCGTCAACCAAGCGCTCCGAGAGGTTTTGGAAAATAGTATGGGCTCCCGGACCCCACGGCCCCAAAGTCTCGACTCCAAAAGGCTCAAAGATGTAACCTCGGCCGAGGTTAGCATATTTGCGTCTCTTGTGATGCTCGGCAATAATAGCCGCCGCTCCAGCCCGACACCGTGTCATAGACAGATGAGACGGCGCCAATGTGTCGACGCAAGTTGCGTCCCACACAAGGGGCCGACCCAACTTCCATGGCACAAGAGTCATACCGTCAGGTCTTTTTCCATCGTCACGTGCTAGGCCGCTCGGTTCGAGCATAGCTGCAACATTGGCAGTGGAAAAAGCCCGTCGAATGATGTCGTTCAGACTAGCGTGGCGGCTAATTCTACCAGCACTCCTCGAACATGAGAGGCCGTGGTGCCCGAGCTGGTCGACATCAGTACCACACTGGCAGCGATGCGGTTCACAGCTCCTCGCACCCAAGCGCAGGCTAACCGCGAGTCGAAAAGCTGTCGGATCTAAAAGGTTACCTGTATTAAAAGAGGGCATGGCCTGCAGCCAAAGACCGGATTCCCACACACTGACCGCAAGGATGCGGGCGCGATCCGCGAAACTAGTACACGTATCGAGAAGTGATTTCCGTGCTAGTTCGCTGATCGGCCGATCCCACAGTCTCTGGGAACGAGGTGTTGTAGGAAAATCGGTGTATAATATATACATTGCATCTCAATCTGGGCGATATTATTTTATTTAAAATAATATAGACACATATATAACTACAAACCCTTAAAACAGATCTTAACAATAAACGATACACACACATGCAATAACATAACACATACTATTAATCTCCCAAGCCGACTGATCATCGAGGGAGAGCTAGATCAAAACCTTCCAACTCCGAAGAAAAATAAAATAAGTAAAGAAAAACCGTTACATATCCTCACCTACAATGTAAGATCCTTAGTAGATAAAACAAGGATGATCCGACTAGATGAATATTTGAACCAAATAAATTGGGATATTATTGGACTTGCTGAAACAAAGAGAGCCGAACAAACCATTATTGAAAACCAGCAATATATATTTTTTAACAATGGAAACATTAAAGGAAAAAATGGTGTTGGGTTTCTTGTACAAAAATATCTCAAGTCGAATATAGAGCAGTTTAAAGCCTACTCAGATAAAGTCGCAAGACTAGACATGAAATTTCAAAAACATTATCTAACTATAATACAAGTATACGCACCAACAGAAAAAAAACCCGAACAAGAATCTGACAAATTTTATCAAGAAGTAACACAAGCATTAACAGACTCGAGAAAAAATATATTAATCATAGGAGATTTTAATGCTCAAATAGGTCAACCACAAATAGAAGAAAACACAGTGATGGGAAAATTTGGATACAATGGCAAAAGAAGCACTAGAGGAGAAAAACTTGTAAATTTTTGTCACGAATATAAACTTATTATTACGAACACACTATTTCCAAAGAAAAATAAAAACAAATGGACATGGGTATCGCCCGATGGGAAAACGCATAATGAAATAGACTTTATACTGACTAATAATAGACGTATTATCAAAGATGTCAATGTACTTAAAGCTTCACTTTCAGATCACCGTCCCGTGAGATGTGAAGTACTGATACAAGGTGTTTCGAAACGTAGCAGGAAAAACATAGGACAACATCCGACAAGACTTCTAACACCCATTGAGCAAGAGTCATTAAAAAATCTATTCTCATTAGAGGAAATAAAATGCAGTGACAATATTGAACAGTCTTATGAACAAATATTAAGTAAAATACAAAAATGTGTATCACAGCTACCACCGAGGAATAAACAATGTCAATTATATGATGACATCACCACAGATGAAATAAAAAGTCTAATAAAAGAAAGAGAGAGTATTAAAAGTATCAGCAACAGAACATTTGAGAAGAGGAAAAGATTACGTATATTGTACAGACAAATTAATAAAAAACTAAAACATAATTACAAGAAATATAGAATACATACAATACTACAGGAACTAGAAAATTCAGACTCGTCAAAAAGAGCTTATAAAAAACTTAACAGCTCTAAATAATGGATAACAGATTTAAAACATAACAATAGAAATAATACCCAGATTACGTCACGAAAAGACCTACTCAAAATTGCAACAGAATTTTATATGGAACTCTACCGAAATGACGACGACATAAATTACTGTGATGAGCTTACAAATAATACCTTTGATTGTAACCATCCAACTTGCCCTCCTTTTCTACAATCTGAAATAAGAAGCGCAATCGGAAAACTGAAAAATAATAAAAGTCCGGGAGATGACGGAATTACAAACGACGTTATTAAAGCTCTAGATCAATCTATTCACCCAGTACTGACTGACTTATTCAATAAAATAATGGAACAAGATCATATACCTTTAAGCTGGAAAAGTTACTATATAAAAAAGGTGATCCCAGAGACATCAGCAACTACAGACCAATAAGTTTACTTTCAACGCTCTACAAAATATTCACCTCAGTGTTGTTAGCTCGAGTTTCCAGACAATTAGACGAAAGCCAGACAAGAGATCAAGCTGGTTTTAGAAAAAACTTTTCAACAATAGACCACATCTTCACACTGACCCAGATAATCGAAAAATACCAGGAATTTGGCAAAACTCTATATTTAGCATACATAGACTACAGCAAAGCATTTGATTCTATTAAACACAGAGAGTTATGGTCAATTTTACATAAACAAGGAATCGAAAGCAAGTATATATCGTTACTGAAAAATATATACCACAATAAAATTGTAATGCTAAGATTAAACTGGAGGCAATAGGAGAGCCATTTCTTATACAAAAAGGTGTAAGACAGGGTGATACAATATCTCCCCAGCTATTTATAGCTCTACTAAACCAAATATTCCGTGATCTAGAGTGGAACAATCTAGGGCTTAACATACACGGAGAGTACTTGAGCCATCTCTGTTTCGCCGACGACATTATACTCATGTCAGAGAGCCACGTAGAATTACAATATATGATGACAAGCCTTGACAGACGAAGTAGAGTATATGGATTGCACATGAATAAAGAGAAGACCAAAATTATGACGTATGGAGAGAAAATCCCGATTACAATTGACGACACAAACATTGACTACGTAATAAGCTACATTTACCTTGGACAAAATATCGAAATGACAAACAGAACTGAAAAAGAAGTAGACCGACGAATATCGTTAAGCTGGAAAAAATATTGGAGTAATAAGGAAATTTTCAAAGGCGACATACCACTCCGAGTGAAGAAAAAGGTATTTGAATCCAATATAATGCCAACTCTCTTATATGGATGTCAGACGTGGGCCCCAACAAAAGTTACGATAAAGAAACTAAGATCATTTCAAAGAGCAACCGAACGAAGTATGCTAGGAATAAAACTGAGAGACCTCATCGATAGTAAGGATATCAGAAAAAAAACGAAAATGACCGATGTTGTTCAGACGGCTGCCAAGTTTAAGTGGAAATGGGCGGGGCACAAAGCGAGACAGAGAGACAACAGGTGGACAGAGAGAATACTTCACTGGGAGCCAAGAGATGGACGGAGAGAGCGTGGAAGACCAATCAGACGATGGAGAGACGATATAGAGGCGGTGGCAGGAAAACTCTGGACAAGAACAGCAAAGACGAGACATACATGGCATGAGTTGGAGGAGGCCTACGTCTAAAGTTGGACGATCCCTTAAATAAATAAATAACATTTTAATTCAATAACCAGACATTGACATTACATTTGAGTACATATATCCATTTTGACATTACCTACAATAATACCAGACATTTATATAATAATTTCATGAATCAAATCAAAATATTGTAGTGTGAACAACTACCTGTGATCAATTTGGGTGTTTTTTATTTGTTTTAGTATGTTATATAAAAATAGTGCGAGATTCCAGAAAAAAATGCTAAAGTAACCTTTAAACTCCAAATAATATGAACACGCCACCTGATAAAGTTAAATAAATGCCCATTATATTAGTTTTGTTTGACATAACTTATTTGTTACTGTGTGCGGTAGTTTTAAAATGAACTATGAGATATTCTGCAGCAATTGTTAACAGCATTAGAAAGTTTAATTATGGACGCAGGACGATCCAAATTGACTTGCAAATTCATCTGATTCGGCCGACAACGATAACCTTGCGACGAAATGAACTCTCAAGTTACCTGATTTATTATGTCAATAAATATTTTTGTATTTTGTATTTTTGTATTTTAATTTCAGATGAAATTTTTAAAGAAACGATATAAGATAAAAGAAAACTACGTATGCTTCTTTGAAATAATAGGTAATATAATTACTTAATTATACAAGGTTAATTATCGCTTAATTTTTAATGGTGGGTTTAAGTAGGTACCTACATCAAAATGATGATTAAATTATATTACACTTTTGAAAATGCGTGATGTCACTTGGTTTCACCTCAAACTGTTAATGTTGTGTTTTTTTAATTCAGGAGGTGTGCAAATAAGCTTACTTACCTTTTGCTACATTTTTTTTGGGTTAACAATTTAATAAAGTGGACGACGTTCAAAGGAATTTTTAAATCGAAAATACCGTACCTGAGTTTCCTGACTCACGGTATTTTAATGTTTTTTAGGCCTAGAACATATTTTAGAAGTAAATTTTCAAAAACAATTTTTTGAAACATTACTTATATAGGTACTATTTAAATGAATTAAAACTTCCATCCCCCATTTCATCCCTTTAAAAGTGGCATTTCCAAAAATCCTCTCTTAGCGGATGCTTACGTCATAACATCTACCTTCATTCCAAATTTCAGCCCCATCCGTCCAGTGGTTTTGGGCTGTGCGTTAATAGATCACTATATCAGTCAGTCAGTCAGTCAGACACCTTTGAGTTTTATATATTTAGACTTACATTAATAACAATGATAGATTGTTATATTCGTTGGGGCTCACAAACTGTGGTTTGAGAGTGACATGTTATATTTACGTGCATCGAACCTAACAACTGTTGTTCAGTCACTTTTGAATTACAGAAAACAAAAAAATATGGTATTTCTCGATATTAGATACCAATTTATAAAGGTATAGAAAGTAATTCATTGCGACGTATTAAATTAATACTTATCCATTTATACGAGAGTTACCGATAATTCTGTATAAAGTGTATAGCGGAAAGACCTAAGCAAGATCGACGCAATCAGTCCTTGGATGGGTGACCAAAATTTCATTCCATTTCGGGCGCTTCCGTGGGTGGTATGACACGTTAAATTGTAGGTCCCGGCTGCTTGTTTAGTACGGTAATCGTTAAGCCATGTTAGAGGCCCTTAGGGCAGTTTGATAAACTCTCGAAACCAGAGTTGGCCTCTCCCATTCGATGAGAAGAAGAAGAACTCAGCTTTATCAAGAAAACAAACGATATTATGTCTCTTCTCTTCAAACGCATGTGATGATAATTTCTCCCGGTTGAATTAAGCCGCACGTCGGGCTCCAAACTTGTCTACCTAAAGCTGCTTAGTGCAAACTTTGCTTAGGAAACAGCGTGGCCCACATGCAACAGAATATATTCAAAAGAAAGAACAGAAAAAGTCATAATTATCACAAGTGGATGCCTGCAGCTTCGCTCGTGTTGTCATTTTACTTACGTTACTTTTGCTACTATCAGTGTACTAAAAATCACAAAGATATAATTGCTTCGTTGAAGCGTGACGAAGGCAAAAATATCAACAAAACAGGTTGCAATATGACAGAAACAGATGTATGATGAATTTACAATCAATTTATTTCTTATGCTCGTCCAAAAATAAAACATTAATTGTTTTGTAATGACTCTTTATTAACCGTGGATCATCATCATCATCTCATGCTTATGACTCATACTATTATTCGTAAATCGGCCATTCTATCAAAAACCAACCAATAAACTAAGTCCTTTGCGGTATGCATGGATAGTGTTTCAGCGACCATTGGACGATGTTAGTCAAAGTTAGGACTTTGTTAGCGAGTTCATCATGGCGGGGTTTTACCGTTGAACTTGATATTTGAACTGCGATCTCAACTTTGGTAAGTAAATGAGGGAAACCTAGAATATTCTAACTTTAGTAACTGTTAATGTTATTATTCTAGGAAATTATTGATACTGGGATAAACTTATCTATAACTTGGTATCACTTAAAGACTTAATTTGGGCAGGTCGATTAGAATAAGTACGTATATTATGTTACTTATTATTTATCTAGCTGACCCGACAGACTTTGTCCTGTCTGTTGACTCTTTAACTCTTTAGTTAGTTCGAAAACATTTCACGAAAAAGAACAGGGCGGTTTTTTTAATATTTTCTCGCCGTAAAAACCATTCTTGAACTTCGAATATAAAAAAAAAGAATTGGCCTAATCGGTCCAGGCGTTGTTGAGTTATTCGCTTACCAACATACCTATATTTTGCGATTCATTTTTATAAATAAAGAATATAAGAAGAAAGAAGAAGATTATACCTATACTTTTTCTCATAATGGCTTTCGTAGACGTCTACGGTTGATATGTAGAGTCGTAGATGCTGCTACGCTATGAATTTTCGTAAATCTTTTCATACATTCATAAAATTTGTGTATTACCGATCAATGTTTTCCTCACATTGAAAGTTTCAAATATGACCAAATAAGACAATACCTATATAATGCCATCAATTAATCGGTCGTTGATTTATTCATATTATATATACAGTTAGTAGTTTACTATATACGTAAAATAACATTAAATCAAATGTTTAGTACTACGGTAGCTAAGCCCTGAAAGCCCTGTCCTCAGAAACAAGCAGCCAATTATTATCATGGCTCTATCCATTCCAAACTTTGCGAAAACTTTTAATTGAATCTTTATCATTAATTTGTTGTAAAGATACAATTTTTTTTGTTGTATTTTTTGGCGAAACGGAGGCTTTTGACCAAAAAAGATAGATTTAAGTCTATTAAATTATATTAAAAGAACGATATGCTTATAATCTCTAATAAAATAATTATACCATATGACACATAATTTATTATTATTAAAAATATAGTCTGGTCTCTTTTATACTAATTTATTAATGTACAAAATACTTTTATTTACAACTAGATTTCATAATACCACGCAGCTAGCTACACTGCATTCTCGAAAATCCTTTAATTTTGAAGTTCCCCGCACCTTGGGTCCCCAAAACGTCATCATTATTTTCCTTCCTCCCATCTTGTCCTAAAATTTAATCAGGCCGGGTTAAAGTATCACGGTCTCACTTGTTGAACTGAAATTGGTTTTTGTCCCTTGTATCTGTGTCCTTTATTGATTGAATTGTTTCTTTGGTCCTCGAAACAAATGAAAACGGCCATTTATTAAGCCAATTTGGACATCCGGACTCCGGAACTTGTTTTGTTAGTTGGGTTTAGAGATCCCACAATATATCTCTGCGTCCGGATAAAATTGGAACTAAATAGCTCCGACCAAAACATGATCTCGAAAGCTGTATGTTAGAAATGTGCTGACCTCATTGACAAGAAAAATATCTGTAACAGTCTCTAAAAGAGTACTATATACAATAAGGCCGGACGTCCTGAAAGTTGGGCTACTCGGGTTCGAGGCCAGTCTTTTGTATTCTGATTTAATGACCTTTTTAAAGGGTTGTATTGTTAATCTCGGTTTATCTTGTACACGCACAGTTTTTACGTTTGTATGTGTTGTGTTTACAAATGTTGAAAAGGGTAAAATGAGGGGTGTTTTGGCTGCGTTTCAACTAAACCAGGAAGGTAAAATAGCTTCAGTTATTTAATCATATATTTTTGTGAGTGTTGTTTTGGATTATTGCTTTTGCATACTCGCCTCATGATAATGCACATATTTTATAAATGTTTAATACCAACGAAAAGGGTTCTAATCACGGCTATAACATCAGGAATTCAATATAAATATTATGTGACGTCTGACAGGCGACATCGTCCAGACTATAGACCGGTTTCTTAAAAAGGTAGGCTAATAAATTCACGCCCTTAAGGCGCCTTATCTACGCACTTAACCGTAACGACATTGGTCCTTGGCACACTTACCTAAACGAGCCAGATTTAATAAAACTCAACGAATTTGTTGGTAAGGAGATGGTGGTTGAAATATGTTAGAATGAATCATGTAGTATATCAATTTGGTATTTTTCATAAAAATGTACGAGTATGTAAAACTCTCAGAATCCAACATGAGTATTGAGTACGGCCTCAATTGAACTTTAGGTTTAGTCTTATACGTCACTATGTTATTTGTTTGTAATCTTTTAAGCCTGCATTATGTATACATTTAGTAAATTAATAAATAAATAAATATGTAATCCGTAATAAGAAATAATTTATGTAAAAATGTGCTATGGAGTGCGCCGCCACAAATAGTGCTATGCACGCTAAGAAAAAGATAAAGGCTAAATAAGATATATAAAAATAACTGAGTGTGGTCGTTTGTATGTATATTATAATAAGTAAGTATTTACAAAAGAAAGGTATGTAAGTATTATATCCGTTATATAGTACCCACGACACAAGCATTAGCGTGGTGTGGGGCTAAATGGCGATATATGCAATGTCCCGGGATATTAAAAAAAAACGGAGTTTATGTATATTTACGTACTTTTCAGCATGAACTATTATAATTTTTAAATTGTTGTACCGCGTTTACTTTGCTTACTTACAATATCATGTACTTGCGTAAATGTAAATCTTTTCAGCAGATCTCCGAACCTACAAGTATTAAGAGAGTAGAAGTCTCATGCAAATGTGCGTGTAATTCACCTTAACAAAGACTTCCGCAGGCCCTAAAACATCAAGCTTGTGAACAAACTGCTTTGTTCCCGAGCTTTTGTTTTTATTTGCATGGTCACGACATGGCGGAATAACCAATAGGTATACTATAGCTTTGCTTAAAAAGTTTACGTAGGCACGAAATGATTTTTAGTTTGACTTTGTTAACGATCATATCAAAGTGTGGTACTGCCGTTTGTATATAAATTATTATGAGATTTTTATTCATTGTCATCTCACATAGCGATTTAATACTTTTGTCTTGTTTTTTCAAGGTTTGCATTTCATGATAGATAAACTGCAATGCTGCAACTTATGATGTACGCTTATGTATCTTTTACTTTAGATTTAGCAAAACGGTTTTTAGGTCGCAGGAAACAAGCTTTCGGAAAAGTATTACAAAGTTTTACTAGAGAGAGCCATCCTGGCAATGAATAATGAAACAATACGCTTTTTTTATTTAAAAAAAGAAAAAGGCTTCTTCATCACCACAAACATAATTGAATCAGTTCTTAGTTAGGTACTAGCTGTTTAAATTTTACTATGGATATAGCGTAGACCAGAGGCGATCTCAGCGAGTGCTAGATTACAGGCAATCTAGAATTTATCGGGCGAGTCATAAAACTAACGCCGCCTCATGATCGTAAGGATGTTATGGGCTATTTGGTGGCGAGATTTATTTATTTTTACTGATTACGTATCGCAAATATTACATTTACAGCGAATTTTTTAAAACTTTTGCTGGGTTTTATTTTTACGAAGCCAACCGGGGTATAAAGATTTCAGCTGAAAGACTACTCAACTCTAGTAGTTATCTGCCATTCATTATTTTTATTAAATGTAAGTATACACTTGACTTATGTAAACTTAATATTCTAGTGAATATCCTATTCGTCCAACTTATTTTTCTATTTGTACCTTACAGGTTTTCACATTATTTTTTCCACATTTACACTTGTTGAACTTACCCACATGTAGAAATCGTGATACAAATATTCGGAAAAGGATCTGATCAATATTATTTGTACACAATCTATCACCCTTAGTCCCTTGATCTCGCAGTATTTCTACACACCTGAGCTTCAGGAAAGCCTACCCTTTGTAGGCATAAAGCCTAAAAATGTTTTCCTTAGATGTTAGGATATATATACTTATGTAGCTTGGTAAGGTAAAGTGGTTGGTATCTGAGTTTTTTGGCGAATTGGATCACAATATAAGAAGAAGATATTGTTGCATTTTTTTATTTAACTTATTTTGATTCTTAGTCAATGTGAATGGAGAAATTGGCTAGTATTTACACAATTTTGTCTATCATAGAAAACTTGAAATAAAATGTTAATGGTTGATTAGTTTAATTTTTTTTAATCATTGTCTCAAAAGTTGTACACAGGGGTGTGTACAACTTTTGAGACAATTGTAAATGTTTTAAGAATCTATGATTGTATAATTTTCAAATGAAGCGATACAAAAAATGCACTCAACGCGACAAAACTCTATTAAGACAACATTAGTAATTCATCAAAAAAACATTAACATCCATAAAACGCCCAAGCCTTTATTTCTTTATATTTTTGATGAAGCCAGCCGATTGCGTTAATGTATATGGCAGGAGTTTGATAAGGTGCGATGCAATAAAACTTGACAAATGATGTTTCTACAACACAGGGTTAGGGAGGAGAATATTTTACTCCACATTCATGATAACTTCTTATCGAAGTTACTACACACATATATTATTATGAATTAATTTAAAACTGACGTTTTAATTTCATACCAATACTAATCTATTATTGCTAACAAGGAATCTGTATGTATGTCTGAATCCTGAATTATTTAATAGCTGAACGTGTGATATCCATAAAAAACCAATACATTGAATTTCTTACCATGAAATAACAAACCTTAGAATAATGAATAAATACTAAGTCACCAACGAACGTATCAAAGTTGATTTTATTAACATACAGTATGCAGCAGAAAAATAAACGAAGTCGCCCGTTTTATCGACATTTTCGCTTCACTAGCACGCGTCGAGAGCTTGAGGATAAATCATGTAGCCATCCAAACACAGCAAGAGTTGAATTCAAAAGCAGTGACGTAACCGACCGGAATTTTATTGTGCTCTAAAAATTCTATCCGGATTTCGGAAAAAGCAATAACTTATTGATGTTTGGAAAACCATATTTTAAATACGGCTCAATTTTGACTACAATGACGTTTTGTTACGTTGCGAGTAGTCTCTACACAATCTTGTTTAGTTTTAATATACTAGTGAGATTTGTATTTCGCCATGAAAACTCATAAATATCCTTCAAAATAAAACATCAAAACAATCAATTTTAGATATTGTATGAGCCATACACGTAGCTTGATCGGTAAAAGCATTTTTATGTCCCTGTTAATATCCGGGTGACGAGTCAGGCGGATATCGATTAATCGTAAATAGGTAATAACAACTCGATTATAGTCCTCGTAAATGGCATTCGTAACTGCTGGATTTGTTTATGCATGAAGGGATTAAAATTCCCTTTCTGTATCGTTTTGTAAAGTTTTTATAGTAAACGAGTTACCCGCATAGAAAAAAAAACTCCACAACTACAGTGTCGCTTGTACGAGTGTCGTTTAAAGCGACTTGATGGCTCGTGTCTGACGGAAAATGTTGTGTGACGCATAAAATGGTTGTTAGCGTCCAGATGTTGGCAAACGTCTATATTAACAAATATAAAAAATATATACAATTTTAAGTGATATTCTGTTTGTTTACTACCAGCTCATTTTGAAGTTAGTTGTATTGTTTAAGCCTAATTTTGAGCTCATCCTTGTCTCATACATTATGTTCTTATAATATATGTGTGAGATAAATTATTTATTTAGTGCTGTATTAATGAGTAGAGAGCAAGCGATCTGTTTCGCGGAAACCAGATTCCACTGCGCCAGGCACTGAAAAAGAATAATATGTGTAAGTTATAGTGTAGTACCTTACATTTGAGCTTGTCAGCTCTGGTGTTATGATAACTCATGAGATTGGTTTATCCAAGACTTGTGGCATGGTTTAGTGATTGCAAGAGGCAAAATCAAAGCGCAAATCTAAGTAGTATAAATAAGTTAAGATGAATCTATGTGTGTCTTTAGGACTTTCCACAAATGATAGTTAAAGTTATTTAAGTACCTCTGCCAAAATGGTTGCTGTTTGTAGCCTCTCCAGGAAACAAGGCTCTCGGCGCTCAAGAGAAGTCGACTTGAACGCAACCTCTTCTGTCATGTTTTTTGCATATCAATGTGTTTATTTATTTTATTCGTTCTATATGAATGTGTCCATTTTCCTATTCGTTTTGTACTGTCGTGTGTCGTTGATTTTGACCATTGTAATTGTTCTATTTATTTAAGTTTATTCTATAACTAGTTGGTGCTCATGCCTACACTCGCAAGAAGTACCTAATACTTGCATCCTATTTCACTATGCCAATGGTGAAAGGATTGGCATTTTCATAAAACCTTTCTTCTTCGTCATGACACCTACCTACATGACGAATTTCAGCCCGATCCATCCAGTGGTTTGACCTTTTTTTTCACGTTGAATAGGTTTACGTAGGACTACGGCCTGCCTGATATTAAGCATTGTATGTCAGTCAGTCACCTTTGTTTTATATATTTAGATAGTTCAAATAGTACCTAACCACTTTTTAAGTTAACATTGAATGAAAAGCACTAACATATAGAACTAAGTTATATTCTATAATAATATTTCAGCTTAGCAAGGTCCTAACAGTATATTCTAGTGTGAAACTTGAATGAAAAACCAGAAAATTTATTTACATACATATAATCGTTTTTGCCTATTTTAATCTATTTAAGTATAGCGACTTAACAAGATGAAGTATCGTAAATTTCTATTAATTAGCATAAAACAAACATCACATAGACTTAAACAATATTTTCAAACAATTTACTAAACAGAACTACTTTAACAATAAATAATTTGGTTATTATAACTAGAAACAATATAATACTGTGAGAGGCGGGTAAAGGCTTCTACATTTATATAGGTAAGTGTAAATGTTATATGTATCATAGATATAAATAGTATAGCTTTCTCATTCAAAATGACAACCATTCACGCATACAATATAAAATCCACATATATGTTCAAGTTAAAAAAAATACATCGTTAAAGATAAAACACACAATTCTAGGAATATCATTTTTGCAATAGTATTTTTTTCTATAATGCTCAAGATATCTATAGAGAATTTAATAGCTATGCTACGTTGTTCTATGGTAAATTAAAATAATACTATTGCAATAGTGAAATGTCTCGATAACAAGTTATACTTTCATAAACCTAATAGATAGGTAAATATATAAAGAATATATCAAATAGCAGATCTTGTTATGGAATGCCTTCTATGAGTATAGATATGACTACTAGATATGCTATTAATATAATAATCAGAAAAGTGAATATGATTCGTTGTCAAGAAGTCCTACAGACCCGAGAAGGTAATAGTAAAAAGTTCGAGCCTTATTTAACAAGTGAATTTGAGATCTAGAATTTAGCTATCAAAGAGAAACTTTAAGAATTACCACTATTTGAACACATACACGCAAAAATGGTAAAATTTTATTTTGTTGACACACTTTTTTTCAATTTTAACTACCTTACTTATAATGAAAGTTAGACTATCATACATACATACTCGTCCCTACAAGATCTGAAATTCCAGGTGTCTTGATAAAGGTTGATAAATGAGTAGTTTCCAAGTTGTTATATTAGTTTTTTGTATTTAACTTTAGTATGAAATTGAACTTTAGATATACTTGTTCATAAGTCACGAATAGGTACTAGCAGATTTGGTGTAAACGTTAGTCTAACTTTCAAAATAAGGCTATAGGAGTTCAACGCTTTTTACTCCTCCGCTTGCAATGTTTATAAAACCGTGGACATTTTGGTAGTAACATTATATTAACGTGGACAGTAGTCCTCGTGAGCAGACCCTTGGGTTTAGAAGCTGGTCCTGCCGAAGATGTAATTACCTGCAGCATTGGGGTCTTCGGTGGAGAAGTACTCTTTCCATAAGTCCTGGAACTCTTCCCAGGAGACGCTGGATTTACCCTGGGGAAGAAAGTTTTAATGTTATTAGGTACATAGAAAATTACCGGCAATTTATACATGTTTTTATTTTTATTTGCAGGGCATGTAAACAGCCTATAAAATGATATTGCGCCAGACACAGATTCAAGTTTTTTTTTTCAATTATAGGAACACAAAATCTCTCTTTGAATTGTCTATCAAACTCATTCGATGAATTATATCTACAAATCTGCAATTATTGATTGATTAGTTGCATTTAAATGATGCGGAATGAACTTTCATATTTCCTGTTGAAAAATTTAACTCGAAATAATATTTATTAAAACTTTTGAAAGCAATATTACACGTGGCTTAACTTCTAATGTCAGTTTCCATACTAACATTAAGTAACACTACCTCTCCAACACGCCTGCCTAAGTAAAACAGCTCTACGCTTCATAACGCGACGAGACTGGAATTCAGACATGTCGTCGCATCTGTGTCGTGAGTAGGATTTACGACTAACCTTATAAGTTTGTCTGGCAAAAACAAGAATATTCCTCATAAATATGAATGTATATACTATACAAACAATGAAAGAAGTTCGTAAGTGTAGACTCAGTTTGCGCTATAATTAAGTATTAATTAGGATGATACGAATGGGGTTTAGTAGGCGCTATTTATTCATAATATATTTAGTAATTCATATGATATGACGGCCCCCGGTTTGGTTAAGGTTTGTGTTATCTCGTTAGTCTGAATTTTCACGTTTTATACTTATGTATTCGCAAAAGTAATGGTTGTGCTAAAATATGTTCATTAATGACAGAAGATTCATCGCGGGGGTTATTTGACTTATATAGGAACCAGACCAACACTATGGCACCTTAGAGTAGGCTTAATAGATTGACAGGAGTTGAAAGTGATGTTAATGATAAAGTAAGTTGTTAACCTTTTTCACGCTTCTTCACATAACAAAATCTAAGAAGAAGAATATTACGAGTTTGGTAAGAACCACCAATAAAATCTTCTTAAAACCCCAAACTAGAGACAAAACCTAGTTAAAGCAGTTCAGAGTTATCTAGTAAAACGAGTCTCATAAAACACGCAAGCTCCTAGAATGCAGACATGTGTTGCAGCTGTTCCTTTGAGTAAAAATTACGAGCTACCTTATAAGGTTTGTGTCTTGTCTTACTTTGGAGTGAAATAACGTACCGCCTTTTGTTTGGTAAGCCTTTGTACGTTATATGATTGCTGCTAACTGAAGTCCAGATAGAGGAAGAGTTAAGAACGATATTTCTTTGTGATTGTTATGTTGAATTCGTAATATTTGTACAGTTTAGAAATTTTTACATGCTATTTTAAAATGAATTTATTAATAAGACAGTACCCGTAAATATAAACTAGTTAACGTTAATGTACAATGATTATTATTCGCAATATAACTCAATTAAGTACCTACATAATAAAATAAGTCCTAAACTATATGTACTATATGTATGTGGGTACAAAAATGAAATTAATATCTCAGTTTACCCGAATTAAACTCTCCTTATGTCTAAATTTTCGTCAATATTATTTATTAATTGATATTTAATAATATTAATATTTAATAATTCACTACCTACTAACATACAAAATAACATCTGGATAACAACTAAGTATATTTCACAGTATTGTGCAATTATTGTGCAATCCGGCCATAACGCGGGTATCATTATTGTTAGTTCGGCTAGTAATATTACAATTAGTATATTTAAGTATGCGATGTATCTACTCATTAACTAAAATTACTAGACAAGAAATCTAAAACCTGCTGAAACGTGTCCTATCAATTTGAAATAGGTAAACTCAAATCCTTTTTTTCTAATATATTTTGTGTTCAGGTTTTGCCCTTCTTCAGCTTTATTATATGTATAGATAGATAGGTTATCAAAATCTTCACCTTAGCCATCTTAGCAAACGCCACCTTGCATTCCTGAGGGTCGATGCCGTAGGAGGAGCACACGGTGGTGAACTCGTCGCAGTCGATGGAGCCGTCAGCGCTGGCGTCTTCCAGCTGGAACATGAAGTGGCAGTACTGCTGCTGCCACTTCAACGCCGCTGAGGGGTTCTGAGCGTAGTCGTTCCACATGGAGTTCCACTCTTCTACGGAGACCTGCAGGCAAAAAAAAGTATTGGTTTTCTGTTCCCAAGTTGATAAAACAACTCACAAAAATGTTCGCCATTATAATAGTGTGATCAAATCATAGGATAGGACCCCTTTAATCATTCATTACATGCATTCCATTTTAGGTCCTTCCGTGGGTCGGATGATACGTTAAATTGCAGGTCGTAGCTGTTTGTCTAGTACGACAGTAGAAATAGAAATAGAAAAACATTTATTTAGACAGACTACAAAACATACACACACACATATACACAGTAAATAAATAAATAAATCTGCCCCAACACAACACAGTCGTAAAGCCATGATTATGTCAGAAGCCCTTAGGACGGTTTGAAAACTCTGACACCAGAGTTGGCCACTCTCATTCTATAAGAAGAAGAAGAAAACAGCTTTAATATATGTTTTATGTTTGTTGGACAAAATTAATCATAATAAATACAAAAATGTCACATACTGTATGTACCCTAATAGATATTTGTAGGTAAGCAAAGTAAAAATTGTAACAGATCGATGCTGCCAGCCGCGATGTCATGAACACGACGGCACCGTTACGTGACGATATCAAATTACTACCTCCACCAAACCTATATTTTCCTTACTTTTATCGTAAAAATATTCCACAAAAATTACCTGGTCTCCATCAAAAATATTCAAACCAAAAAATAACGAAAGAATTCCCCAATTTCCCCCGTGAAATTAAGGCTTATTTGCAAATCAAATTCTTCGCGTCCATAAAATTCGCATCAAGCATTTCGAAAATTAATTCTGATTGAATTACGAGGGTGTGTTCGTATAATTAAACCCTCCGCAAGGTCCCGCATCAAAGGGTCTCAAACGAGGCTCGTAACAAAAGCCGTGCGTGTTCATAAAAAAAACCGGAGCACGGCATATGAACAATAACCGTTACTCAACAAAATCCTTTAAAATCTGATGAGGGCCGCTCGATACCACAAACAATGTGGATAACAAGATATATTGACCAGCTGTTTCACTGACTGGCATTTTTTCGCGCCAATCACAAATCGAAGGTATTAAAAAAATCAAATGCCTTTATACTCGTATGAAATTATATGTATATTGTTTATTTTGGGCATAGTTTCGGAAATTTACATTATTTCTGCGCAGATAAAACCTCAAGTAACCCCTAGAATAGAATTATATAATCACATCTAAATTGACTTTATAAAAATATTGTTTGGATTACATTTTTTAGCTAAAATATTATAATAACATCTACTTGAAACCGAGTCTCCAACCTCTTAATCTAAAGAGCCTTAACAAAATGACACTAAGCACCGGCTTCATTATCTTTGGCTCTTTTTACTTTTAATATAAAAAGTTACGATATCGTCTGAGCCTAATATACCTCGCCAGAACTAATTTCCCCGTAGCGGAAGCGCTTTTATTACCGTCCTTTCTTCGTTTACATAATTTTATTTATTTTAGCGTCTCGTGTCAACCGATAGCGACGCTTTATGAGCTATTTTAGATATTTATTCATGTCCATAATATATTTAGGTATAAATTATTAATAATACTTATTTTTTTACCTTCTCGGGTTTTCTTTCAAGCAATAATTGTTAAATTAACAAAAATGGTACATTGCAAAGGGGACCAAAATATTCGACTCTACTTCAACAAGGACTAAAATCGTCAGACATTTTATTATGAGTACAATTTTAGGTAGCGTGTATCAATGTTAAATGGTTTTTAAAGACACGAGTTCCTTAGGCTTTTTAGCCAAACATAGTCGATTAGAAACCCGTGTCATATATTAGAGAAACGGGTAAAACGGTGCGATGGGTATTAGTCATTAATAATAACCATGCCTTTAAAATATATTGTTTTTTCGGGAACGTGAGATGGAAGTTTAATGTAAGGGTTTGGTTTAATATGTTCACTTATCATTATGGGAAGGGTCCAGAAGGTATGGGGCCCTACATCACGATATTACGCGCGTAGGTTGTAAAGCTGTCTATTTAACTTGAGGGTAGAACAGGAATAACGTGCTCTAGAGGTTTAATCATAAATGAAACTTACTGCTGTTTCCTGGTTTATTATCAAGGGTGAAATTTTAACTTTTATGTTACAGTAAAACTCTAGTTTTACATGTATTGGATTTTGGTGATATAAGTGAGAATAGAATAAGAATAAAAACCATTTATTGAAACAAGAAATTTAAATTAGACGAAAACAACCAAAAATATATAATAAACAAAATATGAGTGAATTAAAAGTTTCATGTCATAACCCGACTAGAAATGTTGAATAGTAATTTTTGTTTCGCAAATTTCAAGTATACTATATCTCTTTAACGTAACTTTTGAACTAGGTTTCCCAGGTTGAATGATTGGGCAAACGTGATGTCTAAACTGACTATGAACGTAATACTAAATAAAAAGTTTCGAATACTTGGAAAATCTATCAAAGGCTGGCTTTTTAAAAATGTCAAATCCATGTTACTGTATCAGAAACAAACGTGGAAAAGGGTCTTTCATCCCTAATTCTCAGAAGAGTCATTTATTTACTTGCTAGTGAGAAAAACAGCGTTCCACGTACAACACGTTCTCTCAGATATATCTGTTAGAGCTAAGTATAAAAACCTATTCGCCGCATGCCAATAGCGTGGCACATACTTGGCTTTATTGGCCCAATGTTTGACAAAGACCTCTCCTAAGGCGTGATATTTATTGAAGCCGAAATTCGGCTTTCTTCGATCCGTTGTCACCTCATTTGCCCTGAGGCTAGTCGGGCTAATAAATTCAGGGATTCGAAGTTAACTTTTAGGCTTTTTGTTCTGGACATTCTGGACTTTAGTGGGAATATGTAGTTTGAAATGAAATGAAAATTATTTATTTTGCGACAAGAAATTATTTACGAACACATTCATGAAAGTAACACAAACGGTTTGGAAATCTGTAGTTAAAATTGGATTACTTAAATATAACCTGCGCGATTTTGGTAACCACTATATTTTTTCTCCATATCAGAGTTTTTTAAACAAACTTCGAATTATAACAATCAAATCAACCCTCAGTAATGAGGTACATGAACGAGGAGGAGGAGTATATATAACCTTACCTGTCCATCTTTGTTGGAGTCAGCTCTCTTCCGCAATCCGTCCCAGATCTTGATCATAATTTCGTGTGTCTCGGAGTGCTTCGCATCTCCTGGCTTCCAGCCTCGGAGACTGCAGATTTTCTGGACAAACGATATTGACAATTTCATATTTTTCCTTACAAAGCAAAATACAATATTTTTTCTTACTTTATTCTTTGCTTACGACATTTAGAAAAGTTAGCAAAACTTGATTTTACAAAACAATTGTATCGATAAAAACAAAAATACTGATAAAATCATTATACTTAAAAAAATTACGTATAAACCATTACACATAAAAAATAAATAATTTGCATTACATAGCTAAATAATTATTTGTAAATGGTTTTCTTTTTACTCATTATCATAAAATTATTAAGTACCTAATAAATAATGTTTTATAAATTAACTGTTTCTTTACCCACCTCAATTGCGAGTTCAAAGTCTTTCCTCTCGATGGTTCCACTCTGATTGACATCTGTGAAATATAAACAAAATATTCATTTTTCTCAGAAAAGTACTTCAGTAAAATGCTTTGTGTTGCGAAAAGCTGGTCTTATATTGAGAGCACTCGACAAAGAAACAACAAAGTGCAAACGTGTAAAGTAAAGAGTTTTCTTTTTGTGTGTCAAAAGCAATATTTTTAGGTAATAGGAAAAAGCTAACGGTTTTAAAGAAAATAATGTTTCTTGTACTTTTTGATATGTTAAAAATTAAGCTAAGCTCAACGTATCGTGTTCTGCTCTTTATTTTTTTTTATCAATTATATTAATAAAAACATATTTGCATTCATTAAAACTAATAACATACTTTGATCTTTTTATGCAATTAGTGTAAGATAGTTATATGGTTATATAAGATAGTAAAATAATAAAAAATACAATCATTTTCTTACCAAAGAAGACATTAAAGACGTAGAGGAGCTTCTTCCTTCTGAATTCCGAGAGGGACATTTTTAAATCTGCAACAAAGGAAATTAGAATTAAGATCATTTTAAGATGATTATACGACTGCCTTAATTAACACGGCTTCTCTGTATTTTTTATTTCACAGCGATTACTTTTAGAGAATATAGATCAGTTGGTCTTAACATGTCGGGTGGTGTATTTTGTCCTTATACTTAGCAGACTTTCTGTTTATTTTTACCTACATATGTACATGGCAATGTAAGAAGATATTGTCGAAAATTATGTTTCTAGACTAAGAAAACTATCTAAGAAAGTTACTTGCCTCAATATCGATTATTTCCAATGGAAGAAAGAAGTTTTTATACCAGCATTGGCCAGATAAATTAATAACAATAAATCAAAAGGTAAGCATTGCTTTACAACGCTGAAATGCCGCCATCATTTTGGAGACCTTTCCTTCTACTACAGGCATTTTAGATTAAGTTTTTAGTTATATTAGTAGTTTAAGTTTTTATTTTAAAGTTCGTATTTAGTTAGTTATGTTTTTTGCTGTGCTGACCATAATTTTCAATATAAATCCATAAAATTATGTAATTTAAATCCTTATAACTTTATAAAACTTAAAACTATACTCATAATAGTGTTTTCCGATAAGCCGGAAAGTAATAAATAATTTATTCGAAACTAGCATCCACATTAAACTGACTATTTGAATACTCTCTTTTATTATATTATTAATTGTGAATACCATTATCGAAATTTCGCACAATCGACAAGGAAATCGTTGGACATAATTTAAGCGGAAATAAATACCGCAGCAATTTATGTTCAGATTTATCGACATGGAAACATCGACGGATGAAATTGACCGCAGATCTATTATGTATTCAATTGAGCTGTAACTTCGCAATTTGCATTCGATTCTGACAGGAGGAATGTCTAGTGATTTATCGATTTAAAATTAGAGATTCATCTTGATTCGTGAAGTTAATCGGGAAGGGTAAGAAAATTTGTCACATTACTAAAATTAAACTACTTACTACTTTTAGTTAATTTGACATTTAGTTATTCTATATCATTTGACATATAAAGTTAATTGTAAATAAATATTTAGAATGAGTTTTAGTTAATAACCTACAATTACATTAGTAGCCAAAACCGGCTTTAAAGGCTACAAATACCTTCATTTGCAAAATATAGTTTATAACTCCGCTTTTAGTGTTTTGGAATCTTGTTTCTATTGATACATACGCTGCAAGGCTAGCCAATTGCTAAGAAAATGATAATGTAACATTGAAAATAAAACACATTAAAATGAGTGTATATTTTAAAATACCTTTTTTTACATGAAATAGGCTCACGCTTGACTACAACTTGCCTGATGTTAAGCAACGTTATAATCTACGATCTAGCGCGCTTGCCTAGAAGAAACCGGTTTATTCTCGACTTGAAAACCGACAAATTATAGTTCAAGGGGAATAGAGATTCGGGCAGGGAGTTCCACAGTTTGGCTGTTCGTACGGTGAAAGTCGAAGCAAAACGCTTGGTGCGAGTCTTTGAAAACCTAACCTAACCTAAACGTAAACCTAACCCCTAAGGTTTGAAACCTAATTAAAATGTTGTCAGATCAAGCAAAACAAATGTACATACGATAAGTGTAAGTATCATTACATCGTGAAATAAGTTTAACAACATAGCATCTTGTATTTGGTTAAATATCACACTACCCTGACTCCAAGTCTTGAGTGATTCAGACTCCGAAGTGCAAAACCGAGTTATATCCGACAGGAACCCACCTCAACAGCCAGCGAGTGGACCCGACATGATTGGGTTAGGCTACCTTACACGATACGTGCTATTTGAAAGGTTTACCACTTACGTGGATTTTTGTAAAGGCAAAATATAAATCTTGATGGAAGTACATACATAAAAAGTCTGGAAATAAATTTGGTTTTTAGTTAAACACATGAGGAATGCACGATGCATGTGCAGACATATTTGTTTTTAAATCATTAACATCAAATCAAATCAAATCAAATATACTTTATTGTACACCAAATAAAAAAGAACATATTTAACATAAAGGTGGAAGGTAACCAGGGACATTGGGCGACCTTATCACTAAAGTGATCTCTTCCAAGTAACCTAGTTTGGACAACACTAGAGGAAATCCGTAAAGCTAACATATATGTAAGTAAATGAAAAATGTGTTCGTACAGGTATTTAGTTCTAATAGTGAAGATTTTATTTTAAAAAGAGTACCAGGTAAATTCATATCAATATTCCAGAGCGATTCATATTTCAATCTAGGTCCAATAAAAATAAAATAACAAACGGTTTGAAATATTTTTAACCAACAATATACAAAAATAAATTAAACATACAGAAGAGAAAAACACAGATATTTACAAAAAACTCAGCACATCGTCCAAAAAGTTAAAAAACTCAGATTCAAACTTCACTGTCCAATACGACTGCAGTCTGTCCAAAGCAGAGATAGAATTCAATTGGTTTTGTTGTGCAATTTTCTTTTATCTAGTTTAATTCAGACTCAACTAGCCGGTAAATTTGAATTAACTTAATAGAAAATGCAAATATACCCACTGAAGTTCGAGAGACGCTTCTAATATCAGGTATTCATACCACCAAACTCTGGGGAAATCTCACGGAGTATTATTCAAAAGGTTCTTTGTGAAAAGTTGGATTTAAGTCGGATATTGCTTGTTCGCAAATTCATTTCTTTTGAATTACAAAAAGATTTTTACAGTGGACAAAAACATATATATTAATGATTGATATGCTGTCATCATCATCATCATCATCATATGCTCATGATGATGATGATGATGATGCTGTCATAGAAAAAAAAGAGTAAGCTGGTAAACAACTTCATTTTCTTATCACTTTCAATCTCTTCAACCTTAAAAACGGCATATAAATTAAGTTTTATTAACAACAAAACGTTATAGTTCTCAAAACCTCGAGGTAAAACAAATGTTCTAATATTTATGGGAAATGTGAACCAATATTATTGAACGAATCAAGATAAAAGTTTTGAAATAAATGTAGCGCAGCATTTCATCTAAACTTTTATTGAATCGATCAATCAGCCTCAATAAGAAAAATCTCCTAAATAAGTTTTATCCAAACTTTTGCTTTTTTTCTTTTGTCTTGAATGATGACTGACTTTCTTCTGTTTTCGTGGAGACAATGTTAATTGATCGTTTTTCAGATAAAATTAAATATTTTATAGGTATATAATTTTCGTTATGTTAATGTTCAAGGGTCGTTCTTGCTTTATTCACCGAATTTTATAATATGATATTATATACTTAATCTTAGTCTTCTCCATTGTGTTAATTATGCTTATACGAGAACGTCATCAGGTTACATTATGTATGAGAGACTGTTGAAGAATTATTATACAATCAACATTCCCTGCCATAGAATTAGAAACAAACATTTTTCACTACAATTACCTAATAATATAAAAGGGACTCCTGATAATTATCAAACAAATCCAATACTTTCCTCTGGGAATCCATGTCCAATCGAAAGTTTATTAATAAATTATGGGTCAATATTTATTAATCCCATAAGATGGATCGACCCACGACCGGGATCAAATATGCAAAGAACCAATTTCGTTACACCAACAATGTTTATCAGTTTAGGGAACGATATTAGTTTTTGACCCTCGGGCCCACATATCTACTGGATAAATCACTAGAAAACAAAAGCTATTAAAACTATCTAGTAGTGTTTATGGTCAAAGGCATAAGCTAGGTTGTAGATAAATTATTACGAACTTAAAGTAAGGGATTTATGTACAAAAAATATCTAAACTAACCACTTATAATGCTAAGCTCAGTTAAAAATTAAAATGTTATGAACTATAGTTGGTTTTGTTTTTAATATACATTGTTCATAAATAATGTGAGTGCTCCCCACACTAGTTTTCCCTGTGTCGTGAGGAGCTTGCTAATCTGTCAGAATTCCTAGTATCTCTATAGGTTGGTTATATTAATAGTAATACACAATAATTACAATAGCAATTAGAGGGCACAACAGAACTGTCAACAGCAGACTGTAGCCGCAAGCAAATTAGTAGCTTTGTATATTAATGGAAGTGTTCGGAATAATCTGCTAATTGGAAAGGCAACTAATAATTATAGACACGGTGCAAGGGCTTGTTTATGTAACAATTGTTGTAGTAAAAATATGTATTGTATGTACCTATATGGTTATGAAATATTTCGCTTATATTATGATTACATTTTATGGCAGTCTAAAACAAAGGTTAATTTAAGATTTCTATTCATTTATTAAGCTATTCACTCCCTCTTGAACAGAAATAATATAAAATCAAAATACCTATTATCAGTTACAAATGAAATTGTTATTTATATCGAAACAGAAACTAAAGGTACACATAATTTGCTACATTTCTTTACAGGCAAAACTTATTTTATATTAAGTATCAGGTACCGTATTTGTCAAATATTTATTATTACGTTTTTATTTGTTTTTTTTTTTACTTTGTAATATGCACTTGTGTTGGTGTGCAATAAAGAAATATATTATTAAATATAATTATTATTATTATATAAGTACCTATTTGTTAGATATTTGTTATCAAAAAACTTACTAAGCTTATTTCTAACTGGGCAAGATTTCCGCAGAGCTCGTAGCGGTAAAGTTACTGCCCTCAGCGCCATCTCTAGAACCATTGTGAGCATCGTTAGTTGGAGTGGAGAAAAGTGCTGCTCTTTACTATACCTAGTCGACCATAGTTAGGTAAACTCTGTAGTTTGCTTACTGAGGTTCTTGTTCGGTATTACCAAGGTAATACCCGTGAGTGCGACCTAAGCTTGGTCTCTATTGATAAATGCATTATAATATGCATCAAAATGAACAGAATTTGCGTAGGTATACATTTTTTAATTTATTTTGTTTTATTTTTTTATACACTGAGAGTAGAATGTGTTGGGAAGTTATTAATTATTTTTTTAATTAGTTTAGTATGAAATTAAATAATCATCATCAGCCGACAGTTGTAGATTTCTGCATAAAGGTCTTACACAAGGCATGTCTCCCTGCATTACTTTGTGCTTCTTGGCTCCATTTGTTTCCTGTGTACCTCATTTATGTCCTGACTTCACCTTGTGGCAGAGTTCATCAGTTATCCAACTGATGTATTTCTTTCTCTGATCCGTTCCTATTAATTCATCTAAATTCGAAAAATAAAAAAGTGTAACGTAGCGTGCAGTTCTTTTTATTTTTGTACAAAACGACTACAAGTTTGAAGAGCCTTTCAGACGATGCAATAAGCTGTCTACAGATCTAGCGCATCAGCCGTGATCGATACCGAGTGGAGTTCACAAGTCGCGAATACTTTGTATACAATATATTTTATAGAAATATAGCTACACTGGGCTCTGGATCTGGGTGCATGAAATTTACAATAGAATACAGTTTCTATTTGCGTGAGTGGAATTTACAACGGACACGATTGATTTGAATTCTTTCTTCGGTCTTTGGAAATAGGGATTGAAAAGCTTAAATTTGCAAATAAAATTTTTGGTCCAAGAAAATATTTAGATAAATATTTAGAAAAAAAGCCTTTACCTATGTAAAGGCTTTTTTTAATCCTACTGTCTGTTACGAAACTTAAGTAATCTCATACAAATGTTTGTGCCTGAAGCTATTGGTAATTTGTTTCAGGAAAAGTTATAAAACTGAATCTGCTTGAAAACATGTCAACTAATTATTTTAAAATTAAGGCACACCTGCCTTAGTCGAAAAACACTTTAAATTTACTAACTCATTAATTCATTAATATCAAAAAGCCTTTCATTTTGTCCCTTTGCCAATTTGCACTTTAATAAAATGGCCGGCATTTAGATGCTGCGCGATAGACGTCGCGTAACAAATTGACCAACTTTGATAAATTCAGACCTCGACCGCAATAAAGGAGAAAAAATGTACCTTGTTGGAAAAATCAACAACTTAATATAATGTAGACGCATTCTCTCTATGGTGGATATGAATTCCCACACATATTTGCCAAAGATCGAATCATACTCAGGTACCCACAGATGTAGTAACACAGTGAGATTTAAAATTTTTGCATGTGACTGTAATGTGAAGAAAACATGAGTGTAAAGATATTTTAATACTCGAGTTACATGAACAAAGAAGTTCACGCAAACTGTTTTGTGTATGGATATATTGGCTTCGATGTGCTTTTTACCTGAACTGTGTATAAAGACGCGTGATGCGTGGAGTGTATTCAACGCAAGACTTGATAGACAAAACTGCACAGGATTTATTTAGGTATTTAATAACAACTGCCGTAACCGATTACATGACATTATAAAATATGATTAAGCCGTCTCTGGCTTGTTGTCTATGAAAATAACGTACTTTAGCTGCGGGGTGCGCTGGCAAGCCACATTTGTCTAAGTCCACGGAGCCACTAAATTTTGGCAGAGCGCCTATCATACTTGGTGCGCAGCCGAATTCAGCGTATAATATTTTACTTTTGAGATTATCAACTTTGCTTTCGTATATTTTTATGAAGTTAATTCTGTCTGTGTAGGAGATGCGTGCCAAATATATAAAATGTATATTATAATTGTGTCCTTAAATATACATGGCTTCAACTTTTAAGTAAATCAAGTTAGAATTAAGTTGTATTTGGCAAGGCACTTTGTTACATTTCTTGTGATGAAATAAATGAAATTTTAATTTGAAATTGAATTCTTTTGTTAAGCAGGAGTAGTTTAGTTGAAACTTGTTAAGTTAAAAGTCGGGATGTATGTGCCCAAGATAACTTTCCCAACGTATTGTTTCAGCGGGGGAGTCACGACCTTCAGTCATGAGGAATACGACTAAAGAGAAGACGTATACGCATTTCGTTTAAAATGATGACAACCACGACTGCCTACAATATAATAAGCTTTTAAGTGATCATTAAGTAAGGTCGCCTAATGGATTGATAGATCGTTTGCTTAGTTGATTGGAGGGTTTATGATTCAATCAACCGTTTATTTAATGTCTAATTGAACCTCCGGTAATGATTTTGAATTAATTTGTAAAAGTAGTTTTATAATGAAAAGATAAAACTTGACTAGCAAAATGCGTTACTGATAAAGAATAGATAAAAATTAAATGTTCAGGCGTTACTCCAAAGAGATATGTAGGTACATTGATGATTTGATAAGTTTGACATATTTTTTTTAAATTAATGAGTAATAAGTAGGTTTAATTTTCTAACACCTAGCATAATTGTTATATTTGATGACTAATAAGTTTATCAATAACTAGCTGTGCTCGCGACTTCGTCCGCGTGGAATAGTTATTACCAATAGAACGCGGTTCTAATTTTCCCCGTTTTTGCCACAATTTCCACTGTTTCTTCGCTTCTTTTAGTTGCAGCGTGATGTTATAAGCCTTTCTCGATAAATGGTCTATTCAACACAAAAAGACTTTTTCAATTCGTACCAGTAGTTCCTGAGATTAGCGCGTTCAAACAAACATACAAACAAACAAACTCTTCAGCTTTAAAATATTAGTATAGATAGTATAGATTTGTTTTGTCAAATTCGGAGAAATTTGGTATGTACATTGATTAGACTCTGGATTAACGTGACTATAATACCGAGTGGCGCCGCTAATAAGCAGGTTTTTAAAACCCAGCGTATATACGTATTAATTATCACAACACATGGATCATGGATATACATAGGTATGTATGTATGTACGTCTATGTTCTTACATGCTTCTAAGTAGAAATCAACTTGAAAGTTGCCAAAGAGTTCGCAGAACAAACTTAAAGAGGACTTACGCAACTTGTATTGCCCTTAAAACTTCAAGGGAAAGGTTCTTAGCCACGTCACTAACGGAGAAGAATAAGGACAGTATAATTTATTTCTTATCGTATGTTGCTTAGAAGACCGAGATGTTCATATGAAAATCTATCAATATAATAAAGCTGAAGAGGTCGAAAGTCTAAATATTGAAGATATTTAAAAAAAAAGTATTTGGAGATATTTCGAATTGATAGCAGAACACGTTCCAACCATTTCTAGAAACTTTTTCTGTTTATCTTTTTCTCTGTTAATCGGTTTTGCTATATCTGTGTCTCTATTTGACTTTTTATTCAAACACTCATCACGCAAAAAATGGCTGAACGGATCATCATGATTTTTGGTATGTAAGTAGTGTGAGGTCCTAAAAGAGTCATAGCCTACTTTTTATCCTGAAATAATGCAAGCAAAGCCGCGTGCGTCCACTAGTATCTATTAAATATTATAAACCAGGGTCGAAGCTGTCATTTTTGCGGAAAAAATAAGCTACACATACAAACGTGTAGGCATTGTAAGTGCCTGGGTGTCGATTTAGTAGTCATGAATGGACAGTATACAATGTTAATATTAAATATGGAAATGGATAGACAAATTGTTTATTAGGCAAGAATAAATCCAGTTGGTGATATATATTACTGCGCAGGAGTTTAAAACTTACATCAAGCAGGTGGTATTTAGGCCATTGTCCCGCTCAAGTCCCATGCATAATTAGTACAATTTGTGAACGAAGTAGTTTAGACGAACGAAAAAAATTAAAATCCATATCATATTCTTGTATCCTAAATAATAACACAACAGGATGGCAAATATCATTAAAAAAAAACAATATTTTTTTTTTCTAACAATCCTAAAGAGATTTCAAATGTCGTATTTCAAACGAGTTAAGCTTGCGAATTAAAGTGAGAACCCTTGCTCGAAAGAACTCCAAACAAAGAGTTTTAAAACAAAAAGATTTGAGATAAAAAGCATATGTTATGGCAAAGCTCCGCGAGAGGCAAGATAAAGATAAAAGTTGAAACAATACGGTAGCGAGATCCCTGCCGAGATTTCGAGCGGTACACATTTTAGGACGACTGAGAGAAACGTGCTAAACTTAATTGGGTTTTGACAAATATTGCATTGTTCAAGTGATACCTCAATTTTATTATTGAGTTTGGTGGTGGAGTAGGTCTCCAGAAGGCTGCTACTTTACACAAATAAATTTATTGTTAGTTTTTAATTAGTAAGTTACTTTATAATATGGTAATAAATATTATAGAAGTTTTAAAATACAAGTTTTTGTTAAAAACAAGGAAAAAATCTAAACATACTACAAAAAGAAACAGAAACATGACTGTGTCTTGGCGTTTTGAAGTGACAATCAAAATAATTTGAAAAAAAATTTTTTTAAAGGTATAGGCTTGCAAAAGCAGGTCAAATAATTGGTATTAATTTTTATTAATTTTATTTCATTTCTTCCACTACCAGTGTTCCTCTTTGTATACGTCCTTTGTTTGTTTGCCTGCCTTCTTGTACGTGCGTGACGTCACAGCCAGCCCCAACGGAAGACCAGCGCTGGTTGCTTCCATACAACCAGCATTATGCTGAGTTGGGGCTGTGTTGTGGCAGATTTTATGTTTGTTTTTTATGATTTTACTCCTGTGTGTTTTTAAAATCTATCACAATAAATGTTTTCGTTCTTTCTTTCTTTCTATTGGTGGTTTCTAATTTTACAGAAATTATGGTGTTATTAAAGTATGCTGCTGATGCTGCTTGATAAATTAATAACATTTCAGCGTACTCGTGTGTCTGAAATTTTTCACTTTTTACTCATGAAAATTTATAACACACTACAGCTACATCCAAAACGACGACACGTTAGTTAAGTAATACTAACATATTAGTCGGCACTTAACGCCGTGTAAAAGACGGTTCAATTTTATCCTCCGACACAATTCTTTGAATCGGTTCATCACAATTCTATTTGATTTCCAATTCCGCCGGGATTCCAAATGTGATCTTCCGCTCCCGAAGGCTCGCAGGTAAATTTCGTATGCAAGTTTCATAAAATTGCGTTCAAATTCGAAGACAGCGAACACAAAAGTTACGTAACGACCTCGTGAAAAGCTATCTTTGCTACGTTTTGAAATATAAATTGCTTTAGCCGTGGAGGTAGAATTTTATATGAAAGTTTTTTCTTAAAAAAGATTACTTGTACCACGACAAATACTAATAATTAAGTTTTGAAATAAATATCATACATGTGAAACTTGTTTACTAACTTTATCTGGATATATGATACCTATATCGAAATTTGTATTAAAACGTTATATTTAGTTTTTTTAAAAACGTTAATTATGTATTTTGTGTTTAGTCAGCCAGTTTATAATTAAGTTATGTAAGGTCGGGATGATTATTTTCACTCCGTGATAAAATCACTGTACGAGTATATAAAATTATAGCATATTAAAATGCTTTAACAAACTAAATAGGCCCCGTCTGTATAACTTAGAGGCTAACTTTCTAAGTAACGTTTTAACATAATATAAATTAGAAAGATCAACAGTCCCATTTATTCTGAAAAGGCGCAAGGCTTTGGAACCAATTAATCACAAACTTTTGTGTACATTTAACTGCTTAAATGAAAGTTCTGACCCACAACTTGTTAAGTCTTTTACAATTTAAAATGCTAACATTTCTGCTTACTGGAATCTTCTAAGTGGAATAGTACTTGTATGTTTAAAGTATAACACACATATAATAATGTAAATCTATACTAATATTATTAAGCTGAAGTGTTTGTTTGTTTGTTAGAACGCACTAATTTCAGGAACTACTGGTGCGAATTGAAAAATTCTTTTTGTGTTAAATAAACCATTTTTCGAGGAAGGTTTTAGGCTATATAACATCACGCTGCAACTAATAGAAGCGAAGAAATAATGGAACCTCTAGAAGTAAAAAAATATGTTTATTAACTAATTGAAAAACTTAACCTATACTTATACAATTCATATTTGGTTATTATCTAAACTATGTTACAATTTTTAAATGGATCATGAATATATGTGGGTAGGTACGTTAAGATTGTAATACTTCTACTTCTTGCTTTACAAATTGCTGTTAAGAAATTGTCAAGTAAATAGTTAAGCTGTGTGCAATACAGAATAATCAGTGGATCCCAAACTAGGCTTTTGCCTGTATCTTGGTGATCCTTACTAGAGTTTGACAATTTGGTGATTCGCGCCAGCATTTGACAGTTTATCACATATATTTCTTTTAGCAGAACATAATTTGATAACACATTATGCTGGGTTTGTAGGCTGAATGTAGAAAAAACGTGGAAAATTATTCATCTTTGAGGGCATCCGTTGCGTGCGCTGCGAAAACGGTTCAAGTCATGGGTCAGTCATAATGTATAAAGCTGAAGATGTTGCCCAAAATAACTATCCCCCCCGCGGACGAAGTCGCAGGCACAGCTAGTCTTAAATAAAATCAATTAATTTCTATGAACAAAATAGTAAATCTTAAAAAGATTTATGACAACGTACGAATAAACAATACCATATTATTGAATAACAATTAATTAAATCACATTGGTATACAAAAATAACGACCCATAAAGGTCAGTATTATTGTTACGCCTTCCCAAAAATATTACGACACTTACAAAAATATGTCCCGCATTTTAAATCATCCATTTATTGGTGGCGACTGTATTCTGACAGTAAAAAGGCACTAAAGTGATTCCTAAGTGTCACTCGGCAATTTTAAGAACGGTTTGTGGCAATTTACGACTGCCTTTATTACTAAGCATTTCCGCACTAAAGTGTTTCATTGTAAAAATGGTTTAGGTTTAAAAGATGTTTCTTTAAGTTGTAATTGAATGAAAATTGAATTTATTTTTACTATAGCCTAAGACTTTTTTTATAATAATAGTGTTTATTTTAGTTAAAATATTGATTACGTAACGATTTATATAAGTTCAAATTCAAATTCAAATTCATTTATTCATTGCGAAATATAGGCAGGTATACAAAGGTGGTATTATGTACATATGAGTGCGCTATATTTCCACCCACAGGGCGTGCAAATTATAATTAACAATTTAGTTTTTAGAATATTACACTTATAACAATTATTTAAATATGTCAATAAAAATACTACACACATTTCAAATTGTCTTATCGTCCAAAAATAATTTTATTGAGTAGTAGACCTTATCTAATAAAAATGATTTGAGTCTATTCTTAAACACACCAAGTGAGTTAGCTTCTTTTATTGACGGTGGAAGCTTGTTGTAAATTTGTATGCTTATATTAAATATACTCTTGCTGTACTGAGTAGTTCTGTGTTTATTCGTACATATTTGAGTTTCATGCCTAGCGCTTTTCATCTTATCATATTTATTTAGGTCGCTTTTAATCCAAAGAGATGCCTCGTATATATAAACTGATGGAAGCGTTAATATTTTAAGATTTTTGTAATGGTTTACACAAGTATCAGTTTGGCGTAGTCCACAAATCGCACGTATACATTTTTTTTGGGCTTTAAAAGCTGCTTCTTTTTCTGTAGCGTTACCCCAGAATAAAATGCCGTATTTTATCGTGGCGCCTGCATATGCGTGATAGGCAGTTAACAATGTTTGCATGTTTGCTACATTTCTGAGTAGGTATAATGCATACGCGTATTGGCTGAGTTTGCTGCACACAATTCCTATATGGGTCGTCCATGACAAGGTGGAATCAATATGGATACCTAAGAATTTTGTCGAATCTGTTTCTTTTATCTTTTTTTTTTAGTTGTAGTATTCATGAGTGCAGATCAACTATGGGAAAATATAATTGCTATACAACTAGCAAGGTATATGTATTTTGATGAAAACGCCATGGATGATAATGAACTAAAACTTACTGAGGGTAACTGAATGTTTTAAAAACGATGTAACATGGAACTAAAAGATTGCAATTCTATAGGATAGGTTTTATTACATTTGCCAAGTAGTATATAATGTATTATACAAAATAATGTAAGCAATAAGAATTTTGATTTGTAAATTCATATAAATATTGTAATCATTAGGAACATGTTTAAAAAACACTTTTATTAACACTATTTATACCTACCTTCATTTATAGATGTATAAGTTAAGTATTCCTGTATCTATTATATTGAGTAGTAGAAATTATGGCTATTTTAATTTTATTTATATAATTTAATTGAATAAATCAAAACAAGGAGTGTTGAATCTGATTACCATACTGAAACAAAAATAATAATAATGATGATCTTACTCAAACTAACAAATAATATTATATCCATGATGGTAAACAAAACGTAGTCAACAAAGGTGGTTAGGATTACAATCACGTACGTAGAAGACATTAGGGGTCGTAACTGGCAGTCTCTCAGTCTATCCGCAGTGCGTAATATACTCTAATTGCTCTGTCATTACGCAGGAATTGAAACTGGCAGAGAAACTCTCAAGAAAATTACATTTACTGACTACTAGGCTGTTAGAACTAAAAAGTTTCTTATTTAATCGTGTCAGTAACATAAAATTGTATTTAGAACTAGCTTTTACCCGCGGCTTCGCACGCATTTTATAGTTAATAATAATAATAATTTATTTAAGTCAAACACTTATGAACTATAACAATATGTTCACTGCACTCCACACTAGGATAACCTGTGTTGTGGAGGGCAGGCTATGTTATTTATAAATAAATGTACAGTTTATTATTTTTATAGTTAATAAACCTTTTTATTGAATCACTATAAATTTAAAAAACCACATCAAAATCCGTTGTGTAGTTTAAAATATCTAAGCATACAAGCATATTTTAATATTAACAACAAGCATACATAATATCACATACAGACACAAGGACAGACGCTGGAAGCGACTTTGCTCACCATGTAGTGATTTTCACCTTTAGTCGTAAGAGAATGAGAACCGTAACCAAGTTAGTAATTTATAAGTTATGAATACTATGTGGACACCATCATTTATGTAATAATAAATAACTTCAAATATTTATATAAGTTTTGAATACTACGTAGCTGTTACGTATGCGCAATTATATGTTTTGTAGGGTAGTTGTAAGTTGCGCTGTGATCGCCGCTCGGGCGATACAATAAATGAGTTCAACGCTAACTGGTGTTTGATTCGCACGCCCGACGTAGATGTAACACTGGCGACGAGGCGAACCAAAATGCAGTCGGGCATTTTTGGTGTGTTGGACTCATTCGACCATACTGTCAACGAGTGGTCGACATACCGGTGCCGGCTATCGCAGTTTTTTATTGCGAACAATCTTAATGAAGATAGTGACAAGGCCGGCACGCGTCGCAAGGCAATCACATTGAGCGCCTTGAATGAAGGTTCCTTCAGGCTAGCGAGGGAATTAGCGCTGCCAAAGGACGTGACAGAGCTTAATTTTGAAGCCGTGCTAAAACTATTTGATGATCACTTCACGCCGAAGCGCTGCGGATTTGCGGAGCGTCACCGTTTCTACTCGTCAGCGCAAAACCTGGGAGAAAGCCACCAGCAGTGGGCCGCAAGGATCAGAGGCCTGGCCACTCACTGTGGTTTCGCAAGTATGGAAGAAGCTCTGCTCGACCGCTTCGTGATGGGAATGTCCCCGGGACCCGAGCGGGACATGCTGTTTGCCAAGGACATCCAGGAGCTCACCCTCAGCAAGGCGGTTCAGCTGGCAGAAAGTGTGCGGTGCGCTCGCGAGGGAGCCGCGGCAGCGCCCCTCGGGCCGAGCTCGGCCGCCATGTCGCAAGCCCCTCGGCAGCAGGATGGCGTTTTTAACGTGCTTAAAGAAAGCGGAAAGTGTCGTGTATGCGGTTATAGTAACCACAAAAGTGGCGAATGTAGGTTCAAAGCTTACAAGTGTAAAAAGTGCGGCCGCGTGGGCCATTTACGTAAAATGTGTGCGTTTAATTCGCGGGTAAAGCGCGTTGAGGCATCGCAGGAAGAAGGTGAGGTGGATGTTGGCGATGATGGTGAGTCATTCGATAATATTCGGTGCTCGGGAGACAGTCCAATGACGGATTTTGTCGATGTTGACGGAGTGTGTTTCGAGTTCGAGGTCGATAGTGGCTCCCCAATCAATTCAGTTTCGGATGACACATACGAAGATTTTTTCAGTCATCTCCCGTTGTCACCTACGAATAAAAAATTTAATAGTTATACCGGCGATAGATTGGACGTCAGAGGTTGTTTCCGCGCCCCTGTCACGTACCGCGGTGTCACTCGCGTGCTCGATATATACGTGGTACGCGGAGGCGGGCCGCCGCTTTTAGGGCGCAGCTTTATGTGTGCGTTTGGCTTAGAAATCGCACCCGCGGCCGCGAGTTTGGATGTTAAATTTTGCGATTTGGCGGAAAAGTCTAACATCACCAACTTAGTCTCGGAATTCCCTGACGTTTTTTCAGAAAAGTTAGGGTGTTTCAAAAAATTTGAGGCCAAACTGCACCTTAAGGCGGATTCAACACCTAAGTATTTTAAAGCGAGGCCGGTCGCTTTTGCCTTAAAAGAAAAAGTCGATAAAGAGCTAGATCGTTTAGTTTCAATGGGCGTCCTGAAACCGTTTGAGTATTCGGAGTATGCGTCACCCGTGGTACCGGTACTCAAGCGCGACGGAAATGTTAGGCTGTGCGCAGACTTTTCGGTATCTATTAACAAACAGCTGATCGTAGAAAAATATCCGCTGCCAACGGTCGAAGAGTTGTTTTCAAAACTACATGGTGGTAAATACTACTCTAAGTTAGATCTCTCGCGCGCGTACTCGCAAATCCGTATATCAGAGGATTCACAAAAATATACGTGCATCAATACGCACCGGGGCTTGTTTGTGTTTACGCGCCTCGTATTCGGTCTGTCTAGCGCAGCAGCGATCTTCCAGAGAATGATGGAGAGTGTGTTGTCTAATATGGAGGGAGTGCAATTTTTTTTAGACGATGTGCTAATTTCTGGGGTCTCCGAAGCCGAAAATTTGAACAGAGTTCGCGCTGTTTTAAACTGTTTGCAAGAGGCCGGGCTATCCGTGCAAAAAAATAAGTGCGAATTCTTGAAACAAGAAATTACATATCTCGGCCATGTTATTGACGCGCGGGGCATTCGCAAGTCAGACGAAAAAGTGTCTGCCATTTTAAATGCTCCTATCCCCGGGAACATGTCTCAGTTGCAATCGTTTTTAGGGTTAATTCATTACTACAGAAATTTTATACCAGACGCATCGTCAATACTAAGTCCTCTTCATGAGCTTTTGCATAAAAATACCAAGTGGGTTTGGACCACGACACACACTGCTGCTTTCAATGCGATAAAAAAAATACTGGCTTCGGATAAGTCTTAACGCATTTTGACCCCAATGCTAAGCTAATTCTGACGGTAGACGCGTCCCCGTACGGGTTAGAGGCCGTGCTATCACAGGTTGGCCCGGATGGTACAGAAAGGCCCGTCTCATATGCGTCTCATACTTTAACAGCTGCAGAGCGTAACTACTCGCAAATTCAAAAGGAGGCTACGGCAATAATTTTTGGGGTTAAGCGTTATCGGCAGTATTTATACGGCAGACAAGAACCGTTCGTCCTTCGTTGCGATCACAAACCTCTCATATCGATATTCGGTCCACACAAAGGCGTCCCCGAGATGTCTGCGTACAATTACACGATCGAGTACATCAAGAGTGCAGATAACAACGCAGATTATTTGTCGCGAGCGTGCCTCCCCCCGCGCCGCGAGCCTGCCCCGGAACCTGATACAGCGACATACGTAAATTTCGTATTAGACGGGTCGCCATCGATTTCTTTAAAGGACTTACAAGCGGAAACAAAGCTAGACCCAGTGCTGTCGAAGGTACAATTTTATATTTGTAAAGGCTGGCCTAATAAAATAAGCGACCCGGAACTGAAACCTTTTCATTTATGCCGTTCGGAGTTGTCGTGGGAGAACGATTGCGTTATGCGCGGTCATAAAGTGGTTATCCCGGCTCGGTTGCGTGCGAAGATTTGCGAAGAGCTGCATAGTTCGCATTTCGGTATAGTAAAATTGAAAGCAGCAGCGCGCGCGCGGTTCTGGTTCCCCGGCATCGACGCTCACCTCACGCAGCTCGTGGCCGCGTGCGCGGTGTGCGCGCAGCTGCGCCCCGCGCCGCCCCGCGCGCCCCTCGCGCCCTGGCCACACCCACCACATTCTTTTTATAGAATCCACGTGGATTTTTTAGGCCCATTGTGCAATAAAATGTACCTGATAATAGTTGATGCTTATTCAAAATGGGTTGAATGTTTTAATATGAACGCGAACTATGGATCCAGAGCAGTTATAAATAAACTAATAGAATTCATGTCACGAGTAGGGGTCCCGAACGTTTTAGTGAGTGACAACGGGAGTTCTTTCACGTCCAGGGAGTTTAGGGATTTTTGCTCAAACAATAACATTTTTCAAGTTTTTTCCCCACCATTCAATCCGGCTAGTAACGGACAAGCCGAATCGATGGTCAAAGTGGTTAAAAATGGCATAAAATCTATTGTTCTCTCATGCAAAAACAAAAACGCCTCGGACGAAAAAATTTTCAAATTTTTGTTTGACTATCGCAACTCGAAACACTCCACCACCGGTAAATCACCGGCCAAGTTAGTGTACGGTCGGCCGCTGCGAGATAGGCTCGATGTTGTAAGCACGCGTGACGTCATCGCGCCAACCTCCACCGACCTCGAAGTTAAACGTAAACAGTTCTCACAGGCTAAGCACTACGGAGGCACCAAGCGCCCCGATTTTAACCCGAATGACTTAGTGTGGGTTAAGAGAAATCTACAAAACGGCAAATTTAATTGGATCAAAGGAATAATTAAGAAGCAGTTGGGCAAGGTGGTATATTTGGTGTCGGTTCCAGAGCTTCGTGCTGAAGTCAGAAAACATAAGAATCAGCTAAGATCAAGGCTAGAGAAAACAGGTGTTGCGCACGATGCATTCCCGCTGGATTTCAATCCAAACATCGTAGAATGCGACGACGAAACTGAAGCTGATTTCGGCACGCCTTGCCAGTCTCCACTGCCAACAGCGCGCTCGTCGAGTGCATCTCCGCGCGCCGGCATAGCTAGCCCAACAAGCACTGACTCAGTCAGCCCGCCCCGCGCCGGCCCCGCCAGCTCGCCCCGCGCCGGCCCCGCCAGCCCGCCGCGCGACAGCCCCGCCCGCGACAGCTCGCCGCGCCGCAGCCCCGCCGGCTCCGCGAGCGCCTCGTCTGTAGCCAGCTCGCCTCATAGCGTCATCCCCGGCAACGTTCAAGGGGAAGGGGAGAGTGATCCCTCCGTCACAGCTAAGCGTAGTCGAAGGAAAGTCAATTACAAAAAGTTCTTTTGAAACTATGTTGTGGAGGGATGTTACGTATGCGCAATTATATGTTTTGTAGGGTAGTTGTAAGTTGCGCTGTGATCGCCGCTCGGGCGATACAATAAAAGAGTTCAACGCTAACTGGTGTTTGATTCGCACGCCCGACGTAGATGTAACAATAGCCACCATCTTTTATGTAAGCAGCGATATCTGGTTTCAGTCATTGATGCAGGTAATTAAATGAAGCGGGCCTAGGAGGTCACACGGTTGCGGTACGACTATTATGTATAGACAATTCATAGTATCCATGTATTCAAAGTTGTTTACGGTGGGTGGCGGTGCATACGACGACCTTGAGTCGTATTTCTCACTAGGCACTGTGACTCAAAATTTCCCCGCAGTATTAAAATGATAAAGGAAGTTCTCTTGGGCTAGCACCTCGTGGTAGGCAAACATATTTAAAACGTTGTATAATGAGGACAATTTCGTGGAATCGCAAATAGATACGGGTCGATTTATTTCCAGAAAGTAATCCAATTACAAATGCATGGTCGCAAATGCCAGTTAACTGCGGTCAAGGTTTGCTTTGAATAAATTAAGCTTAGCGGCATCCCACGGAAATAGCATTTAGCGAAGCAAAATCGATTTTACACTCTCTTGACGAAATCGGATTCTAGAGGAAGACTAGTGCTGGATGCTTGCAGCCAATACATGTTGAGTTAAAGTCGGGTTGTCACACGAAACTTCAGATTAGTTAGTTTTTTTTGTTATAATACTTTAAGGTCTCAATAAATGTATTTTATTAGTATTTTACTGTATTCTCGTCACATTTACTTGAAATCAACTGAAACAAAATTTCGTAGCACTTCTGAGATTAGGGCATTTATTGTACCTACAATCATGTTAGCTAAGATTTTCTGAAATGCCAATTGTACTAAAAAAATCTTAACTAACTTTAGTTTAAAATATTTTTGAAATAGTTTGTGGCCAACCTAGACGTGCAATTGGTCAAACGCAGCCACTTTTAAAATAGCGCTTGAAAATGGTACAATAGTTGAAACGAATGTACATACAATTATGCAAAGGAGACTAATGAGAGAGATTCGGTCAAATAATTATGAACAAAAAAGCTAGGAATAAGTAAATTTTATATTTAAATGTTAGTATTTTTTTTATTTAGATGTAAAAAGTGCTTTAGTGGGAAAATAAAACAACAATTTTAAAATTTTCTTTTTCCAGTGTTCATAGACTATCACAATAAAGATTGTATTTTACCATACCAACGACATGACATCTTTTAAATTAGCAACAACTCAAAAACATTGTAGGTATGCCAAATTATATTGTTAGGTCTGGAGCCTAATTAACAGACCTAACCATCACCTGGCTCTTACAATCTAGTGAAATATAATTTCTATTAAATGTGCCGTAATTGTGAGATAAAAGTAAACCTTGGAGATAGCGGTATTATCGTGGGACGAGTGCTAAGATGGGATGAGAACGAAGACATATTAACATGAGAGAAACCATGTTCTATACAAAAATATACTAGGTGCTTGGTGTTACCTGCGGAAGTCTGCTGTAGAAAGTAGCTTATATGTTAATCAAACCTGTGATAGATAATCAATTGTCTTCTGTTGGATCTATCCGCATGCAGAATGACATTCAAATAAGCTTAGCCGTTTTAACCGTTTTACAGTGCTTTCTAAAACTGTGTGTGTGTCCTTGCGCGGACCATTCAAAGTCCATTAATATCGCGCGTCGTGGTTAACCGACCAATAATATTACAGAGTGATATATGTTCATGAGTCACGTGATATTGAGAGCCAATTATGTTATGTATTATGTTATGTAATTGTGTGTTATTATGTTGAGTCGAGTTTTTGTTGTTATGCCATGAGGTGTCTCTGAGGGGTGATGTCCTCGGAAGAGAATAAAGGTAGTATTACGTGTCAGGTAGGTTTTATCGTTATGGGGAACATTCAATTTTATTTTACTACAATGGCAGTGACGTCTTTCAGAGGAATCGCTATACCTTTTGCTAAACCAAGGCTTAAAACACAGGACAACAAACAGAGTCCAAAGACACCACTATAAATATACATACATATATCTGGCCAAGAGAACTCCATTACTTTATGAATTAACTCTTTGCGGGAGACAGTAATGAAAAATACGATTCTCAAAGTAGCAGGACTTCCATTTAGCTTTAGATAATAAACTACTATTTATTTTTACTGTGAGAATAGGTATAAATTAATTATTTTTTATAATACGTTCAAAGTTCGTAAATTCGTTAAAATACCTTTATTTCTAAGTTTGAAAGCATACTAATACATATAGGTGAGTACAAATTATTATTGTTGTTGTCTGAAACAGAAACCTAGACTACTTCTTTCCACAAACTTACAGAGAATTATTTAAAAAAAAACATTACATTAGATATTTAATCACAATAGCAAGTTCTACTCACATCACTCATAAATTGTAGTGGACACTCGTAGTTCGCTCGCATTATTTGAGGACAAAAAGTAGTCTATGACAGTTCTAAAACATACTACCTACCTACCAAAAATCATGATGATCCGGTCAGCCGTTTTTGCGCGATGACCCATACACAAAGAGACACAGATGATCAGAAAACTATTCTAGAAGTTCTTGTCGGAACGTGTTCTGCTATCGAAACATTTTTTTATATCTTCAATGTTCATACTTTTGACCCTGTTCAGCGTTATTATTATGTGTAGATTACAGTATCATGAATACTAATTAGATTGTACCTACCATCATACGTAAAGAGATAAACAAGATGCTCGATTATATCTATACAGTATTTGTATTTAAGACTTGGCATCTGCTGTAGAAACGTCTTTGCAGATTTAGTCTTGATGTGGTCAAGATGGGGGCGCTCGCTGTCTTCGTATTATGTCTATTTATATCGTCAATAGTGTATGGGTGAGTAGGTTACATAACTAGTAACATTGCTTGATGACACTAGACCGCTTGATAACAACTTAACCTCGAAATTATCTGAGGTCGATTCTAATGTTAGAGAAGTGAATGAATTGTGCTATTTGTATCTGATATTGTTAATATTATTAGAGATTAACGTGAATTATTACATTAATTTGTAGCTCCTAGCGTTTTATTTCATTTGTTTTAGTTGCTTTTTTTTCTTAGCCAGCCAATACATCGCATCATTCATTTGTTTCGTTTAATATGCAGTTAATTTTTTATTCCGGTAAAACATTAAGTGTGCTCGCAAAAAAAATAAACCATTTTGTTTTCATCTTTCTCAACAACGAGTACTTAGTGTGGCAATTCTCACGGGGGTCCGCGACGGATAATTATATTATCATACAAATGAGGCGCCAAAATTGACATTTACACTGACATCTGCCGATCATAATCGTAATTTTGTTTCCAAGTTAACAATTTTCACCGATACATATTGCATTAATTACTTGCCATATTATTTTTTATAATTTTAATCAATATTCTTCCGTTGCTATTAAAAATTACAAAATATATGTACGTGTTCTTTTGAGTTAAAGTGGTAAGACTGTCAATTTCGTTCAAAAACTTCTCAACTCACACGTTGGATCGGCAAGCTGATTGCATGACTGTTGACGTTGTGGAGCTCGATCAAAATAAAATTGCGGGTAGATTTACATTTTTGTTGTTTAGTTTTGTTTTGTCAGGTGTTACGTCTAGTACATATTTTTTTTAGTAAAAGCGGTGAAGTTAGTGTATTAGTGTTAAATGATTTGAACTTCAAAACCTTTAACATGAAATTGTCCTTGTTAGGTCTCCTGCTACAGTGGTATACGACACGATCGTGGTGGGTGCGGGTGCGTCGGGCGCAGCGGCTGCGAGTAGACTGGCTGCAGCTGGTAGGAAGGTGCTGGCCTTGGAGGCGCAGGACAGGGTCGGGGGCAGGGTACATACCATACCATTTGGAGATGGAGTTGTGGAAGTTGGAGCGGAGTGGTAAGAATATTTACCATCTTGATCTAGAGGCTTAGTGCTTATTCTGCGGTTTCAGAGGTATGCTACTTATATTACGTTCGAGCGTGACTACCGGTTTTAATTGTATCTGAATTTTCTGAGCAAGCTCTTATATTGTTGTGAACGTTTATCATTCGCCTTTGTATTGTTTTCACACCAAGTATAATTTGCTGTCACCCTGTTTATGACGGATTGGTAGTTAGGTACGTAGTTCCAAATCTACTGAAGGTGTCATGACCGCAGTAATTTTGTATCTCAAATAATTAGGATTTGTAAATGTTATGTTTGTTTGTATTCTATTCCATTTGAAATGTTAATACATTATCTCATTTACAGGATCCACGGAACCGAGAATTCGGCTGTATATGACTTGGCAATTAAAAACAACATAACGATCCTGGACCAAAATGATATGGATATCAAAGCGTACCGCTCAGATGGAACCTCAGATAGAGGAGACCTGATAAAAGAGCTCTGTGGTATTGCTTTACAGGCGTATGACAATCCACCCAATGAAACGTTGCCTGTAGGACAACATATCACACAAACGTAAGTTGAATAAACATAAAGTTATAAAATTATTTGAGTACTTGCTTACAAGAAGACTTGATCTAAACAAACATAGTAGACTTGACAAAATCCACGTTTAATTATGCATGGGAAAAATAAACTTAATTTCATAATCGTAAACAGCACGTCTTGATCTCGTGTCAACCACCAACCTAAACCATTATTTTTTACAGAGTTCTAAACTACATTAAAGAAAAGAAAATTAACATCCCAAGTGATACCGATTTTCTTGTGAACCTTTTTCGTTATATGGATGCAGTGATTTGCACGTACGACGCTCCAAACAGTTGGCTAGATGTCACCACTGCGTCTAAGGCAGAAGAGTTAGGAGGCAGTCAGACAATGAGCTGGCACAAATACGGATATAAAACGATCTTCGATATTTTGTTGGTAAGAATCGAAAATCATTGTACGAGAAAATTTAAAACTCTTTGACGCTTACAAAATTGAACAATATCTGCTTAATTTGAATTTTGACTAAGTAAATCTTAAAAATATTTTATAGATTTCTTTGCGGGCAATTAAAAACCGCTTTTTTATATTAGAGCAATATTCTATTTTGTATAGTGGAATAATTTTACTTACAATAATAAAATATAAAAACAAGTGAAGAAAAACTAAACATACTACTTCTAATTACTACAAAAAAGGGGCACTTAGAAAATCTTTAGAAAAGCCTAAAGATAATCTAAGTGCTCCAGCTTTCTTTTATAGTATATACAAGTAAAATGATAAATGTGTAGTTAGCTTGTAATTCACTTATAACTTTCCTTTACAGAACAAATACAACAGTGGTCCTGGCTATCCTACACTGGACATAAAGCTAAGTACAGAAGTTGTTAGAATCCAATGGCCACAAGATTCCAAAGATAATGTTGTAGTGACAGTAGCTGATGGCACCACATATACTGCGAAAAATGTTGTTGTGACTTTGTCAGTGGGTGTGCTGAAAGAAAAGTAAGAGCCACTTGAAAGGCTTAAGCAATAATATTAAGGCTAGCATAGAATTAAATATAAATTAAACAATCCTAGATAGAGTGGGATACCAAACAGTCAGCTGGGGCAATGCCCTGCGGAAGGTAGTAGATAGCGAATCTGGTTGCAGAAAGTAAAAGACCGCGCATTGTATAAAACATTATTAGTAGTTTATGTTCAGATGTGGACAGACATAAAAATAGCTGACGATGAAGAAGAAATTTATCATCCTGATAACTACTAAGATATGAGTGACATTTTTAATATGAAGAAATCTTAAACTGTTAATTTATTTTATCAGGTACTCGACGTTATTTTCCCCATCACTGCCGGATGCCAAAACTCTTCCAATACAATCAATCGCAATGGGCATATGCAACAAGATTATACTTCGCTTCGATCACGCCTGGTGGGATCCTAACACGTATTATATATTTATGTGGAAAGACGTTGATCGAGCTAGAGTGAGCGAAGAGGACAAGTGGATGTTTTCCGTGGATGGAACAAGCGAACCGCTCAGCTTGAATACGAGCTTGACTTTTTGGACTTGCGGTGACGCAGCCAAGACAGTATGTATTTTTATAGTTTGAAGCTCTTTTATGATCTGTTACAGCCAGTTTTGCCCTACTACAGGCTACATGACTTTGAAGGAAGTCATGAACCGTGATCTTATTCAAAGTTTTTATTGATATGTAAATTAGAATTGACATATCAATAAAAACTTTGAATTAGATCTATTATTAATCTAATTATTGTTAGAACAAGTCAATGATCGAATGAATGTCTTCTATCATGTCTGTTGACTTGATCAAGTCCTGTTCAACAAAATTCCAATTATGTAGTTAGATATTATAATTCTTGGTCCAGAAAAAAACGTGTTATATACAAAAGCAAGAATTTCCAGGTAGCAATAGCAAAACCGTTCTTAATAATTTACATTATGTTTCAGATAGAGAATATACCAAACAACGTAGTAAAGGAAAAACTTATGGGCTTAGTTCGGCAATTCATGAGCATCAATAGAACCATACCCGAGCCTATCGATATATTTAAGTAAGTTTTATAATATACGCCTGATATTGACTTAGTAGTCTTGTAAATTTTGATACTATGATTTACATCAAGATAAAACCATAACATGTATCATCTTGCAATAATTTGTCATACATAAAATACATAACGGATGAAGATAGGTGGCTAAAAATCAATGAAATACTAGTGCATTATTCAATTAGTGCTCTTTCTTCAATAGTAGTTAATGGCTAGTTACTAAAGAAGACAGGTTCTTCTATTCCAGCGTAATCCTCAGACTTGTGTAATTACTTTAGTGATGCAACGTTTTTTTACAGATCATCGTGGTACTCCAACCCATTCACCCGCGGCGTGTACTCCTATGATGACATCCACACCCCGAAGCACCCGACAGTCCGCGCTGACCTGAGCCAGCCCCTCCTGGACTCCTCAGGAGCTCCCCGGGTTCTGTTCGCGGGGGAAGCTACCAATAGCAAGCATTTTGGCACGGGTACGCAGATTTTGTTTTACACTAAACAATCAGGGATTAGCGATACTCGCACAAGTGCCACTGAGAATCTCTTTGCTTTTACCCGCAAATAGGTACTTTTAAAAAGTTTATGATATATTATATAACTATAATAACATAGTATGATGATAGCTCGCGGCTGTGCCCGTGTTTTGTATTAATAAAATTAGCCAAATTTATTACTGATCGGGTACTCTATACTATCTTCGTATAAAATATGGATTGTGACGTGAAAGTGGAACACACAAACCAGCAAACCCAATTTTTTTGAAATATTTATATGATACGTATACCTATATTCATATTATACTAGCTGCTCTGCCCGGCTTCGCACGGTTACACGTTACATACTTAAAAACCGTCCACTTAAAACACTATCTGTTTAAAAAAAAAACACATCGATCCCGTTGCGTAGTTTTGGAGACCTGTATTTTATTGTATCAAAAATTTATTTTTTTTTGCTTCAAATTTTGCTGGCCGTAGAAACCATCCTTGAACTTCAACGAACATTTTGAAAAAAGAATTGGCCGAATTTGTCCAGGCGTTGTTGAGTTATGCGCTTACCAACACATTCTGCGATTCATTTTTATATATAAGATGATTATCATTATTTTTCTTGTTTCAGTGCACGGCGCAATTGAAACTGGGTGGCGAGAAGCGGACAGATTACTCGCGGCTTTAAACCATTGAAGACAGTTTGTAATCAGAACAATAAAACATAATTAAATAAATCAAAATAGCACTTTAACGGAGTGTGCTTTCAATAACCTGAACTTCTAGCTCTCTGTTAGTCCAAAACCAAACAAGCTTAACTTTCGATATAACTAGAAAATCAGCAACATATAGGTACATTCTTGATAGGTACCAACTTGATTATATCCATGGCCTATGCGGCAGGTCATGGATAGAATACTTTGTCGATAAATAACTATAAATATCGACCGATTTGTTAGTTTATCCGTATTGTGATCTGGTGATACTCAAGATGCGTATCGTGGTTTTAAGTTTCTTGTGTTTGTTTGTAGCATGTGGCAATGGGTGAGTAAACAGTATACTTTTTAATGACTATTGCTATTTTTGTCCTTTTAAATAACATAAGAAGTGGTTTTTCTTTTTCATTAATGGCAACGAAAACTAATGAAATAACACCAAAGATTTCTTAACTCAAACAACATTGATGTTTTTAAATAGTGTGAAGAGTAGCATTCACACCTAACTAAGAATTTAGAAGAAATGTTTCGATTTCTACCATCAGATTAAAATTTACTTGGGTTGATAATTTTTTTGGGTGAAACTGAAATACCTCGCCAAATTTAAAAAAAATGTTTATCTGTTTACTAACTGCGCTCGCGACTTCGTCCGCGCGTAATATTTTATTTTAGGCATTATATTTATTTTTGCATCATATTTATTTTTGCAAACAACCTCTTCAGCTTTATAAATTATAGCTGTTACCCACGACTTGAACCGCTTTCGCATCGCACGCAACGGAAGCCCTCAAACATGACTAACTTTCCCCATTTTTTCCACATTTTTCATTGTTTCTTCGCTCCTATTAGTTGCAGTGCAATGTTTTATAGTTTAAAACCTTTCTCGATAAATGGTCTATTCAACACAAAAAGAATTTTTCAATTCGGACCAGTAGTTCCTGAGATTAGCGCGTTCAAACAAACAAACTCTTCAGCTTTATAATATTAGTATAGATTAGCTATACTTATTACGTTTTTATGCAGGTCTCCTGCTCCAGTGGTATACGACACGATCGTGGTGGGTGTGGGTGCGTCGGGCGCAGCGGCTGCAAGCAGACTGGCTGCAGTTGGTAGGAAGGTGCTGGCCCTGGAGGCGCAGGACAGGCTCGGGGGCAGGGTACATACTGTGCCTTTCGGAGATAGCGTGGTGGAGATGGGAGCTGAGTGGTAAGGACTCTTGAAATAGAAAAATGACTTGACAATGACGAATGAAAAACAAAAGATTTCCAAGCTATAAATATATTATGCATAAATTTAGTTGTGATATTTCGAGAAGCCAAATTTAATGCCTCTAACGGTATAACACAATAGCGTCAATTTCTGAACAGTTTTATGTATATATGTATTTTTAATTTAACTTTGTTATATCGTAAAAGTGTAATCGAAGGACATTAATCATTAGGATGTTCCAAGAAGATGTTTCGTTGAGTTCATGATAGTATTTTGAATTTCTAATACTTTTATTTCAATCTGTGCGATTTATTTTTTTATGTTACAGGTTCCACGGGACAGTAAACTCGGTAACCTTAGATTTAGTCCTGAAGAACAACATAACAGTTCTTGAGCAAACTGTCACGGAAAAGATTTACCGATCAGATGGAAGTTCTGAAAAAGAAGACCTGATAAAAGAACTAAACGGAATTGCCGCGAAGGCATACGAAAACGAAAATAACTCAAGTGAATCAATGTCTTTGGGACAGTATCTTACAAAAACGTAAGTAAGAAAATTTCAGCAGAATCTAAAGGAAAAAAGTTATTTTAAAATAGAGAAAAAGTTGAATGATGTATTTTATTGACGCTTACTTATTGGATACCAATTTGTTGCTTTAACTTGTGGTTTAGCTCAATGATAATAAGTAGTAATCATAAAATTTAATAGAATATACATAATGCTGATTACTGAAAGCAATCAGCACTGGTCTTCCGTTGGGGCTGGCTGCAACGTCATGTACAAGACAATGAAGTAGTTAAAAAAATTAAAGTAATAATGATTATGATTATCAAAATGATATATATGTCGCAGGCATATTGTATGATTCTGCCGTTTACATACGGCGTCGTCAGTTTATAAACGCTTGCTGTTATGTAAAATGCCGAAGGCAAAATGTATAATGCCTTGGCTCCTCCTCGCTTCGCTCGTCGTCGCATGTGCGTGGTAGAAAGCAACCTAACGAACCTAATATTACCTCCTGTCACAGACAAGTGACTCCGCAGTTGTATTGAAAACATCATCAAGAATAAAGACAATTATACAACAAAAATAACATTTTTACATAACAGTAAGCGTTTATAAACTGACGACGCCGTATGTAAACGGCGGAATCATACAAAATGCCTGCCACATATATACAAACTTTAGTTGCAGTAGGTATCCCTTATATAGAAAATGTAGGTAAATGCCACTGACTAATACCAGTGCCACTGAGTAATAGTTTAAATAAACACATAACTACAATGCATTCTTCTACAGGATACAAGACTATCTGAAAGAGAAGAATCCTGAAGTTCTAAACGATACCGAGTTTACCAAGAACTACCTTAGCTATTTAGAGGCATTTTATGGAACAAACGACGCTTACTTTAATTGGAATGATATCACAGCGAAATCTACCGCTGAGGAGCTCGGTGGAAGTATCTCAAATAGTTTGCACAGATACGGATACAAGACTCTCTTTGATATATTACTGGTACGTGGGTAACATTTTACATATATTATTAGGACTAATACCCAATCAATTTTAAAAGCGGTTTATAACATCGATCTTTCAAGCCAGATAGCTTATATCTATTCCTTTTACAAGGCAAGGCAGGTCTTAATACAGTGGTGTGTAATTTTTCACCATACAATGATAGGTAATATAATTTTGATTAAATAAATAAATAAAATAAATAAATATTCCGGGACATATCACACAGCGCCATCTAGTCCCACACTAAGCAAACGCTTGTGCCGTGGGTACTACATAACGGATATAATACTTGTTTACTTTTCTTTTGTAAATACATACTTATTATATATAAAAATTACACACTAGACTTTAATTTGCAGAATAAATACAACAACGGCCCAGGCTACCCTACCCTGGATATAAAGCTGAATACAGAAGTTACTAACATCCAGCGCCCTGAAGACCCCAAAGATAATGTGTTTGTGACTGTCGCTAATGGTACCAAGTATACTGCCAAGAATGTTATTATTACCGTATCGATGTCGGTTTTAAAGAAGTAAGCATTAGAATATCTATCAGAAAAACACAACGCATTTCCTTAATTTGCTTTCATTTGATACTTATCTAAGGGTTGTTTTGTGACTAGCATACGCCACTCTTGGAATCTTATTATAACATTGAACCACAAGAATCACATTGTTCTGTATTTCAATTAAAGCAGGAATGATCAATAAATTGACCATGATAAACGCCTTCTTATACTGTTTAAAATCACAAAGTTATTAATGTTTCAGATACTCCACATTATTCACACCGGCCTTACCCAAAGAAAAAGAAGAAGCAATTAAGGCCATCGCAATGGGTGAAACTTTAAAAATCCTACTTCTCTTTGAAGAACCTTGGTGGTCCGATAAATCTCTTAATCTGTTCGTATGGCGAGGTGCAGACAAAGCAAACATAACTGAAGACGATAAGTGGTTACAAGGAATTAGTATTGCTGCTTCTCCAATGAGTAATAATAAAGCCCTCAGTTTGTGGGGGTACGGAGATGCTGCTAAAAAGGTATGTATATGACTTACATTGTTAAAGAAATAATATAAAATTGAGTATTACTGAAAGCCACAGCCCAATGTAAAAGAAACGTGATGATAACGATTCCTAGATCGTTCAATACAATATATAAATAAAATCATTTTTACTATTGATAAAGTTGATGTGCATTGATGATTGTGCATTTATATACTTATACGTTTTAATTTAGGCGGAATCATTATCAAATGAAGTTGTTAAAGAGAAAGCTATGGGCCTACTTCGAAGATTCATGGGAGCTGGTAAAACTATACCCGAACCCTTGGAGATTATAAAGTAAGTATATTAACTAATGAAAAACTGGTATAAGTTATAACTTGATCTCATCTTTGTCAATATTTGACAAACTATTTTCGAATGAAGTTCCACTACTTTATAACGTACGCTCTTTCATCATCATAGGCCTATCTTATGTCTGTCCATTGGTCTTTGTCCGGACTATCGACATAAATGTCACAGAGTGTTTTTCTTGTTACAGAATATTTATTCCAAATTATTTTTGCTCATATTTATTCTCTATTTCTAGATCAAACTGGTACTCCAACCCGTTCATAGGTGGCGTGTATTCCTATGACGACATCAACACCCCGAAGCACCCGACAGTCCGCGCTGACCTGAGCCAGCCCCTCTTGGACTCCTCAGGAACTCCCCGAGTTCTGTTCGCGGGGGAAGCTACCAATAGCAAGCATTATGGCACGGGTAATCTTTAATTTTCTGATTTATTGGTTGGTTTGGTTTGGTTTTATATTGGACTGATATCGCCACCAAGTCCTCAAAAGTAACACTCGCACAAGCGGCACTGTGGCTTAAGGTGGAGCATGTCTTTAATGGAAAATAAATAACCGATGATTCTCTTAAGTACTCAAAAGCGAAGGCAAAATTCAGACCCATTTTAAACAAATAGTGTGAGGTGCTTTAAAGTTAGTTAGGCCAGTAAAGATAGGATAAAGATATTTATTAATGATATAAAATGTATACTACAATATACCTATGTACAGTGTGTATCACATTATATAATCTCGTCAGTAATATAATTCATAATTCCTTATATATATTGTATGATTACATACCTATTATTATGTTTGACATGATTTTAATAACAAAAATTTTCATTATTTTATTAATAAAACTAGACATAAATGTAACTTCTAAAATTTTATAAAAGTTAAATGTTATAAATTCAATTTGACGAGATATTGTAATTTGTGTGGCATATTCTGTGATATTAGTACTTATACCTATGTATGTTACAATTTTACATTATCAATAAAGATTCTTTATCTTTATCTTTATCAAAAATAATATTATTTGTATAATATTAAACAATAATAATTAACTAAAAATGTAAACAATTGCACAGCATATAACAATTATATTTTATAAGTATGTTCATTATTATTGGTATGTACAGGTACAGTTTCGTCAAAAGTCATTAGTTAGGCGGAACAGGAGATTTCTCGTAGCTTTTGTCGACAAAATATCGAGATATTTTTCTTGTTTCAGTGCACGGCGCTGTTGAAACAGGATGGCGGGAAGCGGACAGATTACTCTCGGCTTAAAACTAAGGACAGTTTGTTCTTTTTTATAGCACACATGTACAGCAATGTGGTTAAACTTAAGGAACATTAGTGTATCTGTTTTACCTCAGGGTTTTAAAATTTTACAGTTTCAGAAATTTTTAATTGTAATACGCCTCTGTTCAAAATTAAACATAGCTTAACATTATTGGATGATTTTGAATTATTGTGTCATTAACTTTTCGACAAATAAATAAAACTTTACTTCATAAAACTATTTCTACATATAGTAAGCTTTTCCAAAAGACCGAATAAATAAGAATAGAGTTTATTCCTTTTAAAACTATTAACTTTCCAGATAGCAAGAGTATCCATGCTAACCCTATCATCACACTCGAATCATCACAGTTTTTGCCCACTTGCTCGTGCCAAGTCACTACCTTGTATTAAATAATAATTTTATCTACCTCATAGATAACTCGTAGTCATCTTTTGTAAATAATATATATTACATACCTACGGATAGAAATCTGTGGTGAGTTATATAATAGTGTAAGTACATTACTCCTCAGTTGACCCCTAGCAGTACTCAAGATGGGTGTCGTCGGCTTTAGCTTGTGTTGTGCAGTTTTGATCTCGTGTATCAATGGGTGAGTGATTATTCAATTGATTTATTCAATGTGACCCTCTGAGTAGCTTGATTTGATTTATTAGTGTACATTGTAGTAAACTAGGTAGATTTTATAGGTATATATCCTTGTCGTTATTTATCTATACAATAACATAAATTTCAATTTTATTTATTATAATAAGATCTTCTGGTTTAATATGATATAAGTAATAATAAAAATCTGGCTAATAAATAATGAAGGAGACCTTTTCTGTCATATTTCTTATGGAGACAATGTTAAGATCGTTAGCTGATTGCTTTATTCTTATAAACTTTTGTAAATGATTTTATCACATTTTAATAGCATTAACAACTAGTGAAAATTGGTTAAATTTTTACTTGTCACTCATGCGTTGCATTTGTAACACTTGATTATTTACTAGTGGACGCCCGCGTATTTGCTCGCATTATTTTGGAATAAAAAGTAGCCTAAGAGACTTCCGGAACCTCATACTACATTTTGAGTGTTGAGCGTTTAAATAAACAGACACACAGAGATATAGATAAACAGACAAACAGATACAAATCTATAGATTGTTGAAACGTGGTCTGATATCAATTCTAAGAATCTCCTAACATTTTTTTTCAATGTATAGATTTATATTTTCTCTGTAGATCACCCGCACTGACAGTCTATGACACGATCGTCGTTGGTATGGGTGCGTCTGGCGCGGCCGCCGCGACCACTCTCGCCAGACATGGCAAGACAGTGCTTGTGTTGGAAGCACAGAACAGGATCGGAGGCCGAGTGTACACCGTGCCCTTTGGAGATAGTCTTGTGGAGGTCGGGGCTGAATGGTGAGTCATTTTTCTACTTCTTCTGTTTATCGGATGATAGTGGCCAACCCTGGTGTCGAGACTTAATCAAGTCACCCTAAGGGCCTCTGACATGGGTTAAAGACTGACGTACTATGACGAACAGCCGGAACCTACAATTTAACGTGTCATCATGTGAATGCCACTTTTCGGGATTTTATTTTGAGTTTTTTTTCTCGGTTTGAGGGATTAATAAATACAAACATATATGTGCATTTCTTTTTTGCAATTTTAAAACGTAGTCTTCTTTGTCGTATGAGAGTGGTAAAATTTTGTGCCGAGAGTTTTCAAAACACCCTATGAACCTCTGATATAGCTTAAGTGCTGCCGTACTATGACTAGCAGCCGGAACCTACAATATGTAGTCATAAAGTCGAAATTTGCGAATGTATGAAATTTGATTTTAATTTCAGGATTCACGGCATAGTGCACTCACCAACTTATGAGTTGGCGATCAAAAACAATGTCACAATCCTCGAACAAACTGGTGACTATAAAGTATACCGATCTGACGGGAGTTCGACAAAAGAAGATTTAATTTTAGAGCTGAATGAGTTTTCTGCAAAAACGTATGACAATCTACCTAACGAGGCCATGCCACTTGGACAGTATATGACTAATAAGTATGTTTGAGTAGATTTATTTCTATTTGTAAGCATGAAATATATACAACATTAAGAAAGTAGATTAGTTAATCTACTTTATCAAAAGGCAGCGTACCCAAAATGCTGGCTGCATTGCCCCGTTGGATAGCTAGACTAACCTTTTGTGCAAAGTACAAGCCTGCATATACAGCTGAATGCTGGTAAGATTATTTATATTTCACTTATGGATATTCGTGATATATAATAATTTATTAGTTTAATTTAATAGAAAGAATCTTTGCAATATTAGTCGTCAGGCGTCAACAATTTTCTGTGTGGTACGCCTGACGCGCGTTTTGGTGTAATATTTTTTTTCACAAGTGTCGAGGTAAGTCATAAGAACATTACTGTGTCTTTGTAAAAGTTGCCAGAAACCCTAGACTATTGGTAAAAAGAGTAGTAAAACCACAACAAATAATATGTAAGTGAAACAACAATTTTGTGATTTTTCCAGAATCAAAGACTACTTAAAGGAGAAGCACCCTGAAGCACTGGAGGACACTGACTTCTTGACCAACTATCTGGGCTACATGGAGGCGTTCATTGGCACCAACGAAGCGTACTACAGCTGGAACCATGTCACCACCATGAGCTCTGATGAGAACCTAGAAGGAAGCTTTGCCATGAGCTGGCACAGATACGGATACAAGACTCTTTTTGAAATATTATTGGTAAGCTAGTACATAATCTATTAATTATTGCCATTTTTTGGTATAGATTTACATATTTTTCCGAGTATATAAGATCGTTATCTTGCTAGTGGAACTGTCACCACAATGGGTTTGCATTAGACCATAATTGTATGACGGAAAACGATCTTTATTGTGTAGGATGTAACATGCTAACCCAGTAGGTACTGATTCGCTCTCACTTTGAAAATTTCTAGATTGTGTTTTTAAGGGAATAGGAAACATGCATGGTACTACAAAACTATGCCTATCAAAATATGCTGGTGCTAATTGGAAATTGTCACAAGAGTATGTGACACGATAAATTTGCGATTAGGACCAACCTATGAATTTCAGTTTTTTGCTAACAATCTTCTTTATTTTCATCACAGAACAAATATAACAACGGCCCAGGATACCCTACGCTAGAAATAAAACTGAACACAGAAGTTGTAAAGATCGAGAAACCTGAGGACGGTAATAGTCCTGTAGTGGTCACTACCGCTGATGGTAGCACATACTTGGCCAAAAACGTCATCGTGACCGTATCTATTGCTGTCCTAAAACAAAGGTTAGTATTTTCTTTTCCTTCCTCCTTCCTCATAATATTACTAAGTTCGTATTTTGACAGTCTTCCTGATGATAAAGCATCACTTATAAAATAAAATAAAAATAAAATAAAATAGCCTTTATTTCTCTCGTTCTTTATAAAATTACATTTCATTCACTTCTTAATTAGGTTGTTTCAAATTCTGTTTAATATTTAATTTTAATTATGAAGATTTTTATAGTTGATTTAGGGCACCCAAAAGCGGGTAAAGGCCTCCTCCTTGCTGGCCCAGGCGTTGCGGTCCTGGGCTAGTCTGCATCACTTAACTCTGATTTTTTTTGCTAGCGTAGAAGTCCTATCATGAATAGTATCTATCATTTGGTTTACCTACAACAAAAAGTAAAAACAAACATAATCTAGCCGAATCGATACCCTTTTTTCTAAATCGGTCAAAAATATGGATTTGTGCAACAGAAGACCTTCCTCTCGTTTTGCTATAACTGTTTGTTTTGTTTTAGAGCCCATTCCAGTTCAACTCACAAGATTTTTTTAAAATAAATGTTACATCATTTTTTTTAGATACAGCTCGCTATTCACACCAGCACTGCCTGAACAAAAGGTCAAAGCTATCGAAGCCATTCAAATGGGCGAGAGTGCTAAGATAATGCTTCGTTTTGACGAGATCTGGTGGCCTAACAAAACTCTATGTGCGCTTATATGGAACGACGCTGACAAAGCAAGTGTCAGTGAAGAGGACAGCTGGCTTCTAAAAATCAACGTGGTTGGATCACCGCTGTCTAATGACAAAGTCCTGACCCTGTGGGCTAATGGAGATGTTGCTGTTAAGGTAAAGAAAGAAGTCACGCCGAAGAGACTCTTAGATGTTTTTAATATAAATTTACTCATTTGTAAGATATTCTAAGACAAAAAATATGGTATATTAGTTGTATGAGACAGCATTGGTTAATTTTACCACAAACGTGTCACCTTCATGATGTATTTTGCTGGGCAACAATTACCCAAAAGTCTATCTAAGTAGTTCAAAAATATAAAAGGTATAGAAAATAAAGTCGTTGTAAAAGCATTAAATTTTAGTTTTGCTTTTAGGTGGAAACTCTATCGAACGAAGTTGTAAAGGAAAAAACAATGTGGTTGTTGAGGAAATTCATGGGCGTAGGAAAAACCATTCCTGAACCAGTTGAGATACTGAAGTGAGTGTGAATAATACAATGTTATTTTGAAACCGTATTATTTTACAAAATAAATATGTAATGTTCTCTTATCAATTCTAAGAATCTCCAATTTTTTTATATAACTTCAATATTGAGACTTTCAACCCTCTTTAGCTTTATTATATGCATAGATTAATGACAAGACTTCTCCAACATAAATTTTACTTCAACAACATTAACAAATATTTATTCTAACCCCTTTTAGAACAGCGTGGCGCTCCAACCCTTACGTGCTCGGCGTGTACTCATACGATGACATCAACATCCCCGAGCACCCGACCGTTCGAGCTGAGCTGAGCACACCTCTCACTGACTCATCTGGGGTTCCGCGAGTATTGTTCGCTGGGGAAGCTACTAACCCTAAGCATTATGCTACAGGTGAGTTTTTAACAAGCAATATGCAATACGGACTGGGATAAGCTAAGCCAACACCTAACTGACCTTGAGTGAGCTCAGAGTTTTATATCCTGCAATGTGAACCGATATCATGACATCAACATCCCCATGCGATTGCTCAGCTTGCATCTCGGTCGGGTGACCCTCCGAGATGAGCTTTGCAAACCTCATCTGGGGTTCCACGAGTTCTGTTCTCTCGGGAAGCTACTAATCTTAAGCATGATGCTGCTGGTGAAATTTTTTTATTCAAGCAATGTACTCATGCGATAACATGACAATACATAGCCAAACACACGACCGTCTGAGCTATGTTTTTGTGCAATTCACATAAGTCTCTTGTTATTGTTATTTATAAGTTTTTTGTACTTAAACGTGACAAAAAAATTCAAAAAGTTAATCTAATTATTTGTGAATGAAATGAACTAGTTCTTACTAGGGAATCACGCTCTATGGTAGAATACACAATATTGAATTACTCAGAGATCATTTAAATAAAGAATTACGTTTTAAGACCCAGCGGTTTTTGACGATTTCATGTCCCTATTTACAACATTTATCATGATTCCATTAACCTTTTTAATAGTTTTGAAGATAAATGAACAATTGTGTTTTTTTCTTTTCAGTGCACGGCGCTGTGGAATCTGGCTACCGTGAAGCAAACCGACTACTTTTGCAAGGAATAAAAAATCTATAAAGATATGTAACATGATCCTTTTGTCAAAGCACTTTATTGTTGCACCTATTTGTTAAATTAAGCACACTTCAACTATTTACCGTCAGGCAAATTGAGGGCAAATGCAAACCAGTAAAACAACTTTTCTCGATCAGCGGCTAACGTGAACTTACGTTAAAATGTATTTAAAAAGTAGGTAAATTTTTAAATTATATCAGTAAGAATACGATAAAATTGTATAAATACTTATTATGCTAATTGCTGGACTGGAAGTGAGTAAATAACAAAGTTATATAAGGTTGTTTTTGTTTTGTTATATGTGAAGGACATTATGAATATGTATTGTGATAAACAGTTTCATAATATTAATTAAAACTGATAAAATATTGTGATACTGGCAGAGTAAGATTGTTTGAAAACATATAGAACGCCCTATATACAAAATCTTTACCGAGTAATTTCATCAAATAGTTTATTTTAAATAACATCTCGCAAGTTTACGACAAAAAATAGGGTTTTTAAAGACAATTAAGTATAATTATATCAACGATTCGAAGCTGACTCGGGTTACCAATAATCCTATACGATCCCATAGCGTCATTTTGCTCGCGACATTATAGTGCACCTTTCCCATGGTATTTTTTCCCATTGAATGTCATTTTAAGAAGGGTAAAGTAGATGGCAAATGTTATGTGGGTCGTAATGGTTCTCTTGATACATATTAGAACTCTTCTACTATCCTTATAAAATATAGATCAATGCAGGTTGTCATACTATATTTTATCACGCTTGCTCATTGTCAAAACGATTAAAGATTGAAAGAGACAAAACTCTGTATCACCAATTAGTCGTTTAATGTTTAAAAGTATTTGATTTATAACTGTTTATTTAATTTATTTCATGTATTTAATTTTTACATTAATTTATTTATTTTATTTTGTTATATAATTTGTAACTGATACTTGAGCAAATACGAAGTCCTTGCTAGTTTTATCACAAAGCAGTAGGAGTTCTTCTGATATAGCTTACAAAGCATTTACAGAGCTTCTAATTAATTGAACATAAATAAATATGAGGAAATATACAAAGAGCACAATTTCACGATAGTGTTGGAATTCATAACTGAGAGTTTTCTTTACTACTAGAAAACCGTCGAGAAATATTCACAGCGGCGCAGTTCTAAATACTTTGCCTCCAAATTTAATCAACCGCAATTTATTTCTGGCCAAGAAACGCTTCAATCAATATTTTACGGTATTATTAGTTTAACCCAGAAACGGAGACGTTTATTTTCTATCATAAATATGTAGACTGCGGTTCGTGAATTTAATAATCCTGTTTTATTATCTCGTAGCTACGTGCCTACGGCTCTGTCTATGCTACGACGCTACGACGCGGCTCGTAGCAAATACTCGTAGACAGCTACGGATAGTAAAATAACTTGACAAAGTTAAATGTCCTTGCATTGTTTCGTATATTCACGCAATATGTCTTTTATTTAAGAAAATAAAAGTGGTTTGTTAACTTATTATGTTAAATATGTACTTACAAGTTGGGTGATGTGTTGTCAAGAAGAAAACACCTGAAAGAAACAAAAGGAACTAATTAATTTATTGTTTTTGGCAATACTTGTAGTATTTTGTTAAACAATTTCACAATGGCACAGAACTTATAAAAAAGATAGGTGAGCGTTGTCATAGATAATGCTATATTATAAGAAAGAAAAAAATATATACGAATGAAAAAACATTTCTCATAATATACCAACATCAAAATACTAATAGCAACTCTTCATGAACTGTATTTCAGGCTATATTTTACGTATTTAATGATTGGGATCGCTGCCATTGTCATAATTGAAACTGGAGCTTCATTATTTGCCATAAAAATTGGTTCCACTCCTAATTATTTCGTGTAATAATTGGATCTCTCAGTGGTAAGAGGCGATGAATAAAATAAACCTTTCATTCTTATATAAAAATGGGCTTACGAAAACAATAGATGAGACATACATTTTATAGTAAAAAAAAATCGATGACAGCATAGAGATTATTGCATAAGTGTAGGTTTGTAGATGTTTGTTTCTATTTTCGATCCTAGCAAAGTAAAGGACCTTTGTGGTTTTTGATGATAGAGATAACAGTGTGAGTGAAGATAGGTGCTGTTTTTGTTTCAAACTAAAAAATCACATTATAAAATCACATTTACGAATCAACAAAATTATTCTTGTATGACACTTATCTTAAACACACTTGCATTTTCTCCAAAAAAATAATATCACAATTTGAAATTCTACTAATTCCATTAGCCGTATTTATATTAGCTTTAGCATTTTCAATAAAGATGGCACATTACAGTCTCATTCCGGTGGAATTCCCAATGCAATGTGTTCGAGCAAATAATTGCTTGGAGCGTAATTCAGTTTGCTTGTACTATACATTAGTTATGCGACTCCACGATGTTTGTGGATTTAATTCTCAATAGAGGTTTAGTGTTTAGTGCAGGTTTAATGCAGGTTTAATGCAGGTTTAAGTTTAGAACGCAATAGGGATACGATTTTATGAAGCTTATAAACATACAAATACCTTAGAAAATTGCAACAAAAAACTGGAAATTGAATGCACAAAAAGTGAGTTTTGATATTTTATTACTTAAAGTATTGTTTTTATTTTTACAATGATTTAATTCTATTTCAAACGATTTTTATCGTCTATTATACATCATAGCATCATAGGTTATAAAATATCATGCTCAGTTTAGTTTCGTTTTAATGGCTTGTAATAAAAGGACATTGTATTGTATGTAACTAAATGAAAGTACTTCACATTAAAATACAGGTCAGTTTTTTTATTGATTTTATACGCAAATCTACATATTTTGTAAATACAAGTATTAGCCACAAATTTACTGCTACATCAAACTTTTCATATAACATAAACACAAAATTAAAGACAGTAAAAAATTACAGACAGACTTTTCAGAAGCGTGTTCTTTTTGCGATCGCAAGCGATTCCATTAGCGATACGATACAACTTCTGATTGCCTTCTGTGAATTGAATCGCTTGCGTGACTCAACTCTTAAAACTTCTTTGTTGTTTTAAAAAACTTAATGGACTCTTAATTACTGCTGGCGATAGTTGAGAGTTCTTTAATAGTACGTTTTAGTGTGAAAAATATTCTTGAAAATCTTTATTATCAGCATTTTATTGTGTCTGTTTTTGGTATTCAATGGATAAACTCAAAAATTAAATTGTAGTAAAGATTAAGAATAAAATATGTTACTACTAATCTCCTGAAAAAGGCAAATCCTACAAAATATTGGATGGAACCATAAAAAATATTTATTATACCTATATAATATATCTAGCATAAATAGTTACTACATATATAAACACTAAATTTAGTTGATATTATTTCCAGATATAAAAACTCTTTTAGTCGTTTTAGTGCTTTGGTTTAAATATAGACTTCAGCAACTTCAAAGACTTATTATATTTTGAAATACCACAAAAACAACATACATAATAATTATGCCATTTTATAGGACTGATATTACGTAAGGTGTAATAAATATAACAAGGCCGCAACCCTCGCAAGACAAACACCAGATGGTGACTTTAACAACCCTTATAAAAACTCATGTGAGAAACGACAAAACCAACATTAACCTTAAAAATAAAGGTCGCCCTTTCTGGCATAAAATATTGTAAAGGTAGCAACGCACTGGTATCCGAGGAAATGTGTCTGCCGTGGAAGGATCTGGGCACCCATCACGATGTATCCACTCAAGAGAAATCCTCTAAGGAATTAGTTTTGGGGAAGTTACTACCCTCAGTCATGAGGAAATACGGCTCAAAAACAGAAAAACGCACTGAGTGTATCTACAGAAAGCTTAATGCATCGAACTTTCTTAGTTCGATGCATTAGTTGCTTGTTTTAACCGACAAAGAAACGAGGTTAGAATTATATAACAGTTTTCAGATAAAAGACAGTATTGTAATTAGTATAGTATTACAAGTTATGATATAAAATTCAACAACTGATATATTCTTACTTCAGTTTGCTTAGTTAAATTTATTTACTAATTTTTATTTTAAGTTGTATGTAAAGATAATTGATAAATTCCTAAGTAGGAAATCGAAAGATTCATGACTGACATAAAAAAATACAGAAAACATCCAAAATAACTTGAGGTTGATCAAATAACGCTAAGCTATTTGACTTGTCCCATCGTAACGGCTTGCGATATATCGTAACAGGCAACCAATAAGAAACATGGAAACCTGGAAACCATACGACATGGTTAAAACCTTTTTGCAATAAAATATTTTAAGGGGCATCATCTGAGGTACCCCATCTGTTTGCTTTGAGCTATGGATTGAACTTTTACTGCCAAAGGATGAATTATCGAACATCTGTACCTTTTTATTTGATACATAGCTTATAGAATACTGAGAAGGATATTTTATTATCTATTTATGACTGAAATATGGTTAGTGCGGAGCTTTGGGTTTCTCTCGTATATGGGGCGAGTGGTCAACATATAGTCCATGTTACTTAATAGATGGAGGTATAATATCTTTATTAACAAGATGGGCGCCCATAAGTTTAGTTTAGTCATATTTTCTTAAATTCTTGTTTGAAACAAACTTAACTAGGTAGTACGTAAAACAGAAAGATACAACAAAATAACAAAGTATAGAACGGACTTGAACCCACAACAACCACAAAATAAACTAATAAAAACTCACTATGCATAATGATTTGAAAGAGAGACTAAACTTTAGTATTTTAGTTACAAGTACAAGAAGGAAAATTCTTCAAAAAAGCTTCTAAACAGCACCAAATATCCTTCTTGTATCTCCATCTATCTTGAAAGTTTGTCCTTTAAGATTGAATGTTCACGGGCGGGTGCTTTTACAAACGTAGTGACCCTTTCTTTCGATAGCTGTCTCAGAATAACGGGCACTGATAAGGGTATACTGCGTAGACAATGTAACTCAGAGGTATCAAACTAAATATTATTATTCTAAACTCTCGACACCAGAGTTGGCCACTCTCATTCAATAAGAAGAAGAATAGGTATTCTATTCAAACTGATGGCAAATGTCCTGAATATATTCTATCACTCGTACTTGGTGAGAGGATATGGGCTAGCTGATGTCATGCCGTGATAATTTTAACTGTGTCACGACAATATGGACGGTGTGCTGAATTTTTTGTAAATATTTATGTTTTTGTACAAAAGTTTTTCTGTATGCTTAAGGCATTTTTGTATATACTTGTGGAATATATGTAAATATTAGATAAATAGTTTATTAGAAACAATAACAAATAAACATAAATAAATATTCCGGGACAGTGCACACAGCGCCAACTAGCCCCGCACTAAGCAAACGCTTGTGTCGCGGGTACTAGATAACGGATATAATACTTATATACTTTTTCTTGTTGTAAATACTTACTTGATATACATAGAAACGACCAGACTCAACACAAGTAATAATAAAATTAAGATTTTTTTAACTTAAAATGATATGAATGATTGATGAGACATTGTGTCACGAGTCGAATGATAGAAAGTATATGAATTTCTACGGTTGATCCTCGAAGGCAAGATTCCAAAAAAACGCAGCTTAGCTGTCAAAGAATAAAATGAATAGACGTTAAGAAATGGACGAAGCTAAGCTAAAAAAAAGCAGCATAGGATTGCAAAAAGTGATTTCAACTGACCTATCTTCAATAGAAAGATGGCACACGATGATGATGCGTGCCTGAGTGTGTACGTGTGTGTGAGTAAGTTTGTTAGTTGTTCATACTCAAACGACTAACAGCTGATCACATTTAGATAAATATTTTGATGTACAAATTGCTTAAATCAAATGTTGAATCTGAGTAAATCCGCGTGGAACTCAAAACCCTCCGTAATGAGTAACACGATGCGAAGCGGAGAGGAGAACACTACACAGCCCTTTCTATGCTTGATTGTGGCTACATAAGAGCAGTCAGACCGGGTTTTTCGTTTTCGCTCAATGAGTGAATTCATTCATATAGCACATTTATACTTGTGTATTGGACACAAGCGTGACAGATTTTATTTGGCTAAAGTGCGGTGTCTAATTAAAGTTTAGTCGGTGAAAACAGTGACATTCTCGAGAAAACAGTTCGCCATCGGTTCCTTTATTTGGCTATTAGTATCGTATAGGCTTTTACCCGGATTGGATACAAGTTCTAGCGGTATTAGTGCTTGTTTTGAGCTTAGTTTGGAACGCTATGGGTTAGGGTTTAGAGTTTGGGTCTCCGCGGATTTGTTTCAGATTTGTTGAGATACCTATTTTACTCTTATTTTTGATAACGTTTTGCTGCTATGATTTTGTTGTAGGTATATTTTGTTTTAATAAAATCTATACCATTTACAAGTATGGCAATCAAATTAATTCACGCTTCTTGATAAGGATACCAATTCCATGTTTTAATAAATAAGAATCAAAATGAAAACCTTTATGGAGATACAATTAATTCATTGTGGTTAAAAATTACACATAAAGTTAACGCAAATAGGTACATTTACAAGGTGGAGTCATAAGGTAGTGACCCAAAAATGTTATTTTAAAATACGAATGAAACAAAAGTACCTGTTCCCTAAACCCCATTCCCCTAAAATAATGTTTCTATTCCCTGCAGCCAGCAAAAGATCATTTATCAAGCACATGAAGGCGATACTTCTTTGTTCCGCGAAGGTATTTGCAACAAGGGTGGACAAATTGTGACATGTGGAAACATGGGACACTATCATGTAATTTTTGTACTGGTCAATTCACATTCTAGAGCGGAGATAAAAAAACACGCAAATCGTATAGTGTTTGAAGTGTTCATAGCTCTTGAAGAGACAAATTAACCAATTTAAATATTTTTGAAAACCCAATCAAATTGAAAAATCTAAACTTTTATTTAGAAATTATTCTGTCATGCATCATGCAGTCCAATAAAGTCCATAAATGTGCTCAGTACGTTAGTACATAGTAATTATGTAACTAAAATTAAAACCTTATGTAAGTTCGTATTATACGGCAACGCCTTAAAATAAACCAATGAAAACGTACCATACATCTATATCTACTTATCAACATCTTATTCAAACTACTTGGACTTTCCACGGCGTATATTCATATAAAACTTTCCTTTACGAAAACTAATGTGCGATACCAAACTCAGTACAACTTTTAGCCGTTACGTAACTCTGTACATATAAAACCGTAGTATGTATATATATATGGGTAGCACATAAAGGTACGTTTATGTATGCGCGAGTGCTTTAAAATACGACTCTAGGGAATAAAATGCTTGTTTTACTGACGTTTGAATTTGAAACAGTTTTTTCCACTTTTATTTTAAAAGTGAAAGTTATTCACGCAACCCTTTTGAAAGCTCGTTTTTTCTTTTGATGTATGGTTTTTTGTTAATTATTGCATCAAATGTTTAAAAAAAATGAGCTGCAAATTAATGATATGATGTTAACAAAAAGTTTTTATAAAGCTAAAATTTGTATAAAACATCAATTTTAGCATGACCTACAGATAGGTACCATGTAACTACTTTGATTTTATAAAAGTTGTAAAATGTATATTAATGTTAAATGTTATTATTATTAGTGCAAAAATTGCTTCACCTTATATTACAGCCACAAAGTTCTGAAAAAGTTTCAGCAATCATTTAAAAAAACCAAGTCCGAAAATAGCTCAAATTTAATACGTTCATCGAATCTCAGCACAAAAAGGTAGAAAATAGTCTTCAGTTATTTTCGAACATTTCAAATTTCAAATGAGAGCACAGTGAGACAGTACCTGCAAGTGTGGCGAGCGAGGAGGTCCGACGTCGGAGGTTGAATGCCGCACGGCAAGCCTGGGCCAGAGACGACTGCTTGTGCCGTTCAGAACTAGCCGTATATAGCCTGCCCTATAAACAGTACCCTAAATACTGCAGCTGCAAAGGGTGGAATTGATCGGGGACCCGGCTGGTGTCAAGACAATGTAACGTCTTTTACTTTTCAGCGTATTGCAGGGGATGGGAGAAATAATCAGGGTTTGTGGTTGCGAATTGAGTTCAATGTTACTTCTGGGGAATATATGTCAGTAGTTACTAGTTGTAGTACGTGATCTTCAATATGATGAAATTGATTTTGTATAAAACTGTTAGCAGTAAGCTGTAGTGTCGAGATTTCTTTTACTGTCCTAATCTTCTTTAATACGAATAAGAGACAAAAAATGTGTTAAACCAAAATTTTAGTTTCCTGGTACACCAAAAAATCTGGTTGTTTATTTAGGAATTTAACGAGAACCTCGTATTTTACAAGAACTGGCCTTCAATTGCTTAAACCCACATTGACATTTTGTTTTACAGGAAAAGTCTGAAGTCGAATTAATTTTAGGCCTGAAAGGCCGCACGATTAAATACTTTAATTAATTATTTGAGACTGCGGTTTTTCTTTGAGAGCTTTAGAAATCGCAACTGGAAGCGGTTTTGGCGGTTTGTTTCAGAAATTAGGAGGTTTTACGCAGAGTCTTAAGCGTTAAATGGAAACTGGATATATTACGCGGATGAATTCAGTAGAGGGAAATTTAATTGAATGTTTCTTGTGTTTATTTTTTGTCACAATTTTTCTTACAGTCATCTAAAAAAAGTATAATATTCAATCCCTTGGTTAGTGGTAGGTGCAATGGTTTCTTTCGTCGGAGTAAAATTGATTTCTTAGTTATTTTAAAAGATGTACCCAACTAAAAGTATTCTGATTATAATTAGTGTTAATTTCATTTTCATCTAGAATATTACTAAAATTATTACTCTATTTTCATAAATTGTTTAATTTAATTATAATGTACAACATTAAAAATCTACAATCCAAGGACAGGTGTCTTCCTTGGAAGGACCTGGGCGCCTACCCCGATATATCTGCCAAAGAGAACTGCCATAACGCATTAATTCTGCGGGGGAGTCACGACCCTCAGTCATGAGGATACAGAGAGAGAATACAACTAAAAGAGAGAGGATGTATAATATCAAACATCTTCAGATAAATAAAATTGATTTTAAAGTACAACACCAACAATCTACAATCCAAGGATATGTTTCTTCCGTGGAAGGACCTGGGCTCCCACCACGATATATCTGCCTAAGAGAACTGCCCTAACGAATTAATTCTGCGGGGGTCACGACCCTCAGTCATGAGGACAAAGAGAGAGAATACAACACAAAGACAGAGGATGTGTAATATCAAACATCTTCAGATAATAAAATATATAATAAAATAAGTAACCTTCCGTAGGTCGGATGACACGTTAAATTGTAGGTCCCGGCTGTAAGTCTAGTACGGCAGTTGTCAAGCCATGTCAGAGGCCCTCAGGGTGACTTGATAAACTCTCGACACCAGAGCTGGCCACTCTCATTCGATAAGAAAAAAGATAAAATAAGGATGGAAACTCTTTTGATCTTGATTTTCTTCAATTCAAAGGTGTTTTTTTCAATCCGTAGCGTAGTCGAGTGCAATAACAATAGTCGATAACTCTCGTTAGGATAATTGGACCGTTACCCACCTTTACACCTTCGCCTAAGCGCCGTTAATCTTAAGGACTAGGGATGAGACTTTATCGATAGATTGTTAATTTCGATGAAAGTTGTAATCTTTGTTGTAGACGATTTATTGCAAATTATTTATTTGAATTATTCGTACTACCTTAGTACTGTTCCTGATATCTCTTCTATATTGATGTACATAGCTTACATTTTAGTTTTTACGCGTAGATAATATTAGATTTTTTCTAGGAAAAGGGTTTATTAGTTTATCTCTTTATTTATGTATTTTCTAATCATTTATTTTAATAAAATTTCACGAGAAAAACAAAAACTACTTGTTGACGTTTGGGTGACGTTGACAGATGAACATGTTCATTCTCGAATGTACGATACTGCGTATGAATGAAATGGATAAGAAGGCAAGGGCTATTTTCACGCAGTGGAATGGGGATGCCATATTAAAAAAAAAATTATACCTGGCAACACCAAATATATGGATTTTTTGGCATTTATTAAAATAATAAGAAACAATATTTACACATAGTAACACTAATAGAACTAAACAAGAGTATTTACATCTAAACTAAATTTAAACAATCTACATGTGATATGGAGCCAAGAACGCTGGCTGCATTCCCACGCTGGATTGCTATAGAAATCCTTTGCGCAAGTAACCAGCCAGCGTTCTTGTCTGTAGTGATGTCAATCAATATTTTATTTAATTTTTTTTATAAAAGACTTCGTGCTTTTACACCACGGACCAAAAGTTTCGAAGCCAAGCGGTACGAAAATATAATCAGTCGATAATGATGTATATTTTCGCCGCTTGGCTTCTTCTGCTGCGTCCGCCGCGGCTCCTGCCGCTTGTACTGTTCCACTGAGGCGAGAAGGAGCTAGTGTATCGACGCAAGTTGCGTCCCATATAAGAGCTTTTCCCCGCTCCCAGGGAATCAGTGTGAGACCATCGGGGCGCTTACCATCGTCACGGACCATGCCAATCGGTTCAAGAACTGATGGAACGTTGACAGTGGCAAGTGCCCGTCTCACTATATCATTCAGCGAGCCGTGGCGGGAGAGCCATTTATTATGTATAAGAATAGATAGCTTGTATTTTTATTACTGCGTGAAGTTTCTCCAGAAAATTCAATTCTAATTAATTAACTGTAACCCATAAGGTCCGATTCAAATTGCTTTTTATATACATGTGTGTGTGTACTTCAAAGGCAAGGAAATGATTCTGAAATCAAAACGTACGATGATTTGCAAATTAATTTATCGATAATTACAGTTTGGGAACAACGTTTTACACAATGACGAGAGTAAATGTTTGTAACATGCGAGTATAATTTTATTAGATGAACACATAACTTGATAATATTGTTTTGTATTGGAATTATTCAGTGTTTGGTATAATATTATCCATCAGTTTTTGTCAAAATTTCGACTTGTCGTAAAATGTTCCGAAACCAAGTATCCCTATCACTAAGTATTATATCCGTTACCTAGTACCCACGACACAAGCGTTTGCTTAGTGTGGGGCTAGATGGCGCTGTGTGCAATGTCCCGGAATATTTATTTATTATTATTAATATTACTATAAAATCGCTAGTATTTGATATTGAAATAAAATACTGAAAATATTAACTATGTAAAACAAAAGTCTATTGTGTATGATAACAGTAATAGTTTTATATATCAATTATTTCTAAAAAAAATTGTGAGCTGTGAATATTCATTATGAGCATCATCATCCGCACCCGGTTTTTTTCCACTGCTGGGTATAGGCCTGTCTCTTTTCATGCCAACAGTCTCTTTCCTATGCAAATAAACATTTGTTTTCTTTTATACAAAACCTTAGAAAGTAATTTAAATCATTCAACAAAACTTTGTCGTATTGGTAAACAAAATATTGAGTAGTATATTTTAGGTAGTTTAGTCCATATATCAAGTCCATATATAACACATAAGTACTCACAAACTAAGCATTAACTTACTCCTACGGACAAAACCTGTTACGTGTACATAATACTCGCACATACTTGAAAATATACATATGTACCTATATATAATAGTAGCGTGTGAACCGCGCCAGCGGGCAAATCATATCGACCCGCGAACGATTAACGAAATAATTACACGCCTCAGATTGGAAAATTACATATTGATGACTATTATTTCGTTCACACGCTTGGGATTGACTGTGTTTTGTTTTATTCATAGTTTTTTGTACATAATAGAACAGCTTCGACAATATGATGTTCGAAAGCAAATATTGAGTCATCATAAAAGTAAAAAGATGGGTTTTGTGAAAGCTTTTTATTTTTTGCACGGAAAATAATAGATAATTTTAATTAATACAATAGATAGATGTGCTACAAACTTTAGTTCATTAATTACTTTGTATCTTGTAGCTGAAAAAATAGTCTATGATTATGATAATAGAAACCCAAATATGTATTTGTTGGCTCGTGTATTAATACACATAAAACAATTTGCCCTTTTAAAAATAAAATAAATAGAATGTGATTTTTCACATTATATCGACTCCTGTTCCAACACTAGCGCACAGTTAGAGTTTAGGAACTCGCTTTGTCGATAAAGTGGCAATTAGTGGCAGCACTCAGCCAGCACTAGTCAAGACTCCAGCAGTTTTAATGTTAATCCTGAAAACTTGCGCGTTCTGTTTCAACCATGGTATAAGTACGTCACTATAATGTGTTGTATACTTATTCATACAAGGCTTTTTTTAAATAACAAAATAAAACAAAGTTTTCCATGGTGAAATATTAAAATGACGGCTCGTACCTAAAACATATGCGTAAATAAATCACACGAAAATCGCCATACCTTTTTATTATATAAATACCATACCATAAAATATATAGGTATTTCTAGGTAGATATTAGTTAATATACTAGAGTACTAACCAATATAAGCACTTGTTAGACTTGCCAAGTTTTGGAAACTACCCAGACTTTAGCTAATTAATAAAGTTCGCAACTTAAGTTCGACTTACACTAGTTGACCCCAACTTGAGAGTTAACATAGCATATGCCTTATATTGGTTTGAAACTTTTACATGGCACTTTATCAGTTACAGATTTAGTTAATTTACTGAGAAAGAACTTAAAAATGCGCTGATAGACATTTTTAGACTCAAAAATATATTTCCAAACACATTTTTAAACGCCTTTAGCGACAATAAATACGTTTACTTGATTTGCTTCGTTGTAGATTCAAAACCCCTGAAAACCTCATAATAGCATAACTTTATACTCAGATGAACTAGAAATATTTTTAATAATGATTTTGTAATATATTCATGTACAGTGAGTCCGTAAATGATTAAATCTCTAGCAGCGCCCCGCAGTGTTAATCTGGAATAAAATGTAGCCTATAAATATTTTCATCCAGATTTCTATCTACCTAAATTCATCTAAATCGGTGCAACCATTTAAGTTTGAAAAAGTAACAATCATATCCACTCACCCACACACTCACAAACTTTTGCCTTTATAATATTATCTAGTGTTATATACACCATAATATGTGCCGTAACTCTAAGTAATTAATTTTATCTACACTAATGTTGTAACATTCTACTTATGTTTCCAATACTTGACTTATAATTACTACTGTTATAGCATAGACAACAAAACACTCAATTTAAGCAATTTCACATGATGGTCTAATATCCACATCGATATCGTAATAGCTCATTATAACATCGAAAAAGCGTGACCAGCCTGATTGCAGGGCCAATCAGGTTGGTCGCGCTGCGCTCTCGTTGGTTAGATTTTAATGGCGGCAAAATCACTGTGACAATACACGTTCGCGTGAATTTAATGTTTCGCAATGTGTTTTGTTTTTTAAATACTGATTAAAAGTTAAAAATGGATAGCGACGATGATATTTGTACGCCTCCGGATATTCTAGAATTGGCAACAAAAGTAACTCCAGTAAATCTTTTGCCAGAAAAATCTAGAAAATTATATGAAAAATTAACTATTGTCAGCTTTTACTCTTGTTGTTTGATTAATTGCATTAGTGAAGATAAAGTAGTGTATGCAACTGCATATAACACGGGTATTAAAACACTCGTTACTATTATGAAACTCGGTGCGCTCGTTTCATAAACTCACACTCGTGTTTTAATACCCTTAATTATATGACAGTTGCATAAACTACTATTATTGGTTTACTGTGGAACTTCTTGCCCGAATCTCTATTCCCCTTAAACTATAATTTGTCGGTCTTCAAGTCGAGAGTAAACCGGTTTCTTCTATGCAAGCGCGCAAGATCGCAGATTATAACGTTGCTTAACATCAGGCAAGTTGTAGTCAAGCGTGAGCCTATTTCATGTAAAAAAATAAATAAAAAGAACTTTCAATTTTGATTCTACAATAACTTTTCACCGAAAAAATACCCCTTACGGTCAATAGTTACCATCCTTTACCCCCCATGGCCCCAATCCTCAAAATGGCGGCAATGGATCTCAGAGAGCCGCGGTTAGTGAAAACAAATGTTAGATCAGGGTGGCGCTAAATCTTTCTAAGTGGTACCCAATGGGGAACGGTAATGCTTTGTTCATCGCCTTACGGTGTAAGCTGGAGTTTATGTCCAAATCACAGAGCTATTAGAGCTCAGAGCTTCAACTATTAATAAGAAAATAGATAACATGATTTTCTCATGATATCTTTAAAAGAGCTTGTTCATAGTAACAATGTTATTTTATACTGAATTTCAAGTAAAATATACTAAAATAAAAGATATAAAATAACCTCCACAACGTTTTGTTTAAATAACAATCGACTTAAAAACACCCTGATGCGGAAAATAAACATGAAAAATGAGACTCAGATCAGAGGATAATTAACTAGATTAGATAACAATATTAGGCACAATTAGTATCTGATAAAAAACAGAATTATTGAAATCGGTTGATAAACAACGAAGTAATCGAGAAACATCCCCACTAAAAAAAAACTTTCAGAAGACTTGATAACCTCCTTATTTTGGAAGTCAGTTAAAAATAATCGAGACTGTCGCGTTTATATGTTTAGAGTACCACATTAAAACGCTCTATAGCGCGTATTTTAGTTTCATGGTATTATATCATACCATGACACTAAAATACAGTTAAACTGTAGTAGAATTTACAGCTAAGTTTTTAATATTTCATCAGTTTGCTACTCATATAAGCGCACATTGACAGCCCAGGTTTGGCTAACACACAATCAATCGATAGTCTCTGCTTCGTTCACACATACATTAGATAAGGTGCGTAATTTCCGCAGTCTGTCACAGGTGTCGCCACCCGCATTACAGGCCTATGGGAGGAAATCAAACCTGCTGCGTACAGCGTGCTTTTGCAGTGTAAAATTAAAGCCAATTCTTGTTACATTTGCTTATTCATATACTCGAGCAACATCCTCTCTTGATTTTTGGATAATTATTTAAAGTTCGAGCATAAAGCAGACAGAACTTTGGTCGAAACAGCAATATTTTTTTTTTCGTAGACTAAGTCAATATGGTGAGTTACAAATTGCCTCTAAGCTAAACATTGGTCATATATTTTATAAAAAAACGTATTAATAAGAGCTTTCCGTCTTTTATTTTTCTTTCGACTCCTGTCCATCCTACGGTTGCCTGGAAGAAATCGCGTTTAGCGATATGGCCGCCAGTTGTAGCAATATTTTATTTCAGTCCTTTGTTTTTTGTTTCTCTTTTTTTCAATGTGTGTTACAATAAAGAGTTTTATCTATCTAACTAAGTTAATTTTAAATAAGTAGGTATTTACTTCTTACTCTGTTATTTACGTTTAGTACTGATTAAAATTATAAGCATAGATACTCAATATCGAATGTATTTTTTTAAACTATTTTTATATAGTGCGTTAGTTTCTTAAAAAAGCAACTTGTATGTAGCAGCTAGGATAGATTACAGTCATGAACGTGAGGTTGATGTAACTGCGTTTATGGCAACGGGTTGTGACTCCTGGACAAAAGGAAACGGGAATTTGGTAGCCTTTTATTTACATGTTACATGCTACGTAATATAAAAAACCAGTTTTTTAAGTTGAGTATTGCTAAATGACTCTGTTTTATCTTTACTGAACAGCATAATACAAATATAAAATTTAAATATGTGTATTGTATTTGTATGTACAGAATACAAATAATACTCTACCCTGTGATAAAATTATGAGCAAAAAAATGCAAAAATAAAAACTACGATATAATAATTGCAAAATATTTGAACAAATATCAATATCACAAGTCTAAACAATTAAAATTAATTACTGGTAGCTGCATTTAAAACGCATATTTTCTGAGAATAGCTGCTGCCACCCACTTAAGAAATTAACATAATTATTTTCAGTCGCAAAATTAAATTCTGAAAGTCACCAAGAAGCATTATATCGCTACAACACCTTAGGAGTTGCAAGCGTCCATAAGCGACGGTGACTGCTTACCGTCGAGCAGACAATCTGCATTTTTGCCACATTTTATAAAAAAAAGTATCAGTTCCTCTTGCATTATTAAGAATAAGCATCTAACACAATACAGATAATAAAATCATCATTATATCCAAACCAAAAAAACATCAACCTAATCGTATAATGAAAACCGTATAATTGGTTTATGACATAAATAGTCGTACATTCGACATACAAGACCGTATAAGCAAGTATGTTTCCCCACTTGGAGCGTTGCCAAGTGAAACCGCGGGGCGGCGCGTGTCGAATTGACAATGAATGAAACCACAGCCTGTTTATTGGCAGTCAAATTAGAACTGGTAATTATATGCATAGTATTGCGTATTGGGGTGCTACTGAGATTATGTATTGAAGCCTCAATTTGCAACTAACCTACTTTAATGAACTTATATCTTCAAAGAACGATTACCTCACTAGTTTGTTAAATTTGCACGATACCACACACGTCACTTACACAAGCTGAATAAATAAAAAACTATTGAAATATTCTTTCTTCAAATTCCAATCAATAGAACCTCAAACAACAATCAACTTCAAGCGTCGAATGCCGTCAGTTGTAAAACTCAATAAAAATATCAACAGTTGTAGCACGCCTGTTTGCACATGTAACGAATGGGAACGTCAGTTATAAATAGTCTCAGCACATTACAGAATGTGAAACGTTGCGTTTTTTTGAGCACGAGCGATGATATTTTGGTTGAAAATAGAGAATGCCTGAGGTGAAATAGAAATGGTTCCAAATAAAGCTACTGAAACGTACCACTTTGGATCCGATAACAGGTTTTTTCTATTCAAAGTCAGGATGAGAACTAGCCAGATATGATGCCTAAATTATCACACTGTTATAAGTAAGTGTTTTTTTATTTAGGGATGATGTGCAATCCGAAACAAAATCAATGAAATAGTAGGCATCTACACAAACATATTGCATGGGGATAAAAAATCAAATTTACGTAATTTGCCCTTTTATACATGTATGCAATATAATCAGGAAGATGTGTGGTTGTTTTTTTTACATACATGATTATTATGGACAAAATATGTCACAAAAATTGAGTTACGTAAAGATCACGTCAAAAAATCGGCACCGTCATTTTAACATAAAAGTTACCGACGTAAAGAAACCGCAACGTTTTAATTTTCCTGGTGTGCTATGGCCAATATAGTGTCTGGGAAACGAATGTACTGCAAACCAAATCGACGAGTGAAACGAACGAACATGTCGAATGCGGAAGGACCGCAAGCCGATTCTATTTGGAATACGATTACATTTTCCAATCAAAACTTGTGGGGACGGGACGTTTGACTAATGGAAGTTGAGTGTAATAGTGTACCCTTAGGATTATTATTAGTTTTGATATATAATGATGATAGAAAACTCTGAATGATTAAATGCTTTGGCTACGTTGATGGTCTTACTATGATGTAACGATAACGTAGGATAAGTTAAACCTTGTTAAATTGAAAGAAATTTCTAAAGGCCAGTACTGATACCGATATGAATAGACGGTTGACATTCTATCAATTAGACGGCATGATTTGTCTTTAAATTGTAACACATAAAACCTAACATTATAAGTGGGTGGAACATAACTTTAACTTTTTTGTTTAAAAAAACTTTTTCGCATTATTAAGCTTAACTGAAATGTGGCACTCCGCCTTCTTAATTATTTTCGGCAAACGGCACTTGAATATTCATGCAAAAGTTAGACAGCTTATTGTTTTAATAAAAATTGCCATTTGAAATTGTAATTTGAGGAGGTTGGGGCGTTTTAATTAGGATTTCGGGATGAAGTGCGTATAATCTTAGTGTTTATTATAAGTGTGTTCGTGTTTCATTTTTATTACGAGTTATATAATATTAGCTTAAACAATATATTTCAATGTAAATTATTTTTTTCCAAGTATCATAATATCGTAATATAGGACTGGGACGAGTAGCGTACAAGAAGAGAGCTCTATGCTCAGCAGTGGGCGATAACAGGCTGATGATGATGATGATGATGAAACATAATATACTCTGTTTTATCGGGAATTTCAAATAATTATGTATTTAACTATATAAGTACTCTGTTGGTTTTGATGTACTAAACTAACCCTTACAAAAGCATGCGTTACCAGCCACTCAGAATAACTAGCATTACAGATAGATCTAGTAATGCGGCGAATGGAGAAAATAAATTGGACAGAAAGAAATACCAATGGAGAAGTGCTGAGCATGGAGCAAGAACACCGTACAATAATGGGGCCTACTGAAAATAGAAGAGGGAAGATGATGGGCCACCTTATACGACATGACGAATTTATGAAAAACATAATTGAGGGAAAATTGGAAGCCTGAAGAGGAAGAGGAAGGCCGAGAAGGTCATACATGAACCAAGTAAAGGAGAAGGCGGGAGTCATGTCGTATAAGGAGGCCAAGGAATTGGCAGAAGATCGGGAAGGATGGCGTATGCTCCACAGACAAGGATCTTGCCCTTAAATTTGTGATGATGATGATGTAACGTAGTTACAAACGTATTGTCAACTAAAAAATCTTACATGTATAAACATTTTTATTTTCTCCTTTAATGTCTGAATACTGTACATTAACATGTTTCTATTCGACACAAGAAAGCGGTGTTTTGTTCAAGGTAAGTCACGAAGATGCCTCGTAATGTTACCTTAATTAAGTAACAACAAATTACTGATTTTGCTTATGACTCCGCAGGTAGCATAGGTCTAATAATTACGGGGGACCACTTTGATTGCTTTGAAAATCACCTAGGAGTAATAAGTACAAGCACCACGCAAAATGACCTTAGTCTAACTCTTGGAACTAGCACCCCAGAGGAGAATACCAGATGAGTCCGGATACAGACTTGCCCGCCCCAGGCCACACCAAACAACAAAAACAGGTAGTAAATGAAAACATAAACATTGCCACATGGAATGTTAGAGGCGCCGCACCGTTGACTAAAAAACGAGAGATTGACGAGTTTCTAGACGGAAAATCTATTCATATTGCCTGCCTACAGGAAATTCACTTAAAATCCGGGACCTACGAATCTAGTCACTATACGTGGCACCTAAGCGGAAACAACAACAGAAGAGGCCAAGCTATTCTCATATAAAAAAGCAGCGGCCTAAGGCTGAACTGGACTAAAGCAAACACAAACAATATGGTTGCTTCAATAGATACAAGCAGTGGAGCCTCTCTATTCATTACTACAACGCACAGGTCCAATTCAACGTCATCAGCAGCAAACGACGCGACTCGGCTACTACAACTGACCAAGAACAAACCAAGAAACTCAATAACAATCATACTAGGTGACTTCAACGCCCACATAGGACTCACAGATACACATGAACTTCGCGATAAAAATCAAAGAGGCAAAAATCTCCCACACCAAACAAGTAACGAAACGGGAAAATCTCCGATTGGACACATCATTCGGCCGGCGCAGCTGTAAACTGACTTGGACGTCGGGAAACAAAACATCGCAAATATACCATATAATGACAGATGCCAAAAACAACCAGATTTTTAATTACATCAAAGGTGAAAAAACAATCCTATCTGACCATAGAATCTTATGGGGAAACCTGAAGCCCCTCACCACAGAATAAATAATACAACAGAAACCTATCTCCCTGTTCCGAACACGCAGCGAGCGGAGGGCACAGTAAAGTACGATCGACAGTCGTGGGTCAAACGGCACATCACTCCCCAAAGTATGAAAAATTTGTTTGTATTGTATCAATAGGTATATCTAGCTACTTAAATAAGCAATTTATAGTTGAATTCGAGAAAAACAGGATTAATTTAGTAAAAATTTTAGATAAAAAAATTGTAAATACATACTTTGTTATAATAACACATAAAAAATAATTACTGATAAAGTATTAATTTATCGAAATATAATTCACTGATGATTAAGTATAAACACTAAAATAATACAATTTTATTATTGTACTAAATCTACATTCCTAATGGCAACCATGATAACTTTGAGAGACTCGAACTGTATGCAGTGAAATATGAACCGTAAATCGAAACGTTAAATATCAATTTGGCTTGCGCGTAGGTTACGAACGTACGCTGCGATGCGAACGTATTTTGATAGCGTGGCGCGTTTTTTTTCAATGTTAGGTCGCCCTGCCCTCACGTTAAATTCCAATAGGAACTCTACGAGACCTCCAATAAGACTAACCAGGGCCAACGTTGCGAACGAGTTTGACTACAAAACCCTAAACTACGAGATGCTTCAAAGTAACATCACTCGAAAAAAAAAAAAAAAAAAAAAACCAAGAAACTTTATTAGAGGAAACCAAAAAGAGCAGGAACGGCGAAAACCGAAAAGAGCCGCTATCGTGGGAAGTGATAACAAACGTCATGAAGATGGCGGCCAATAAGACTATCAAACATGAAAGAAGGTACTCTAAGGCTAGAGAAGAGGCAATTACAAACCTACAGAAGGCGAAGTTCCATTATAAGCATCACCCTCAAGATATAGAGGCTAGAAATACACTTAAAGAGTGCCGGCGCCGTTTGCAAGAGATCGAAGCAACGGAAGATCTTGAAGTTGGTAGAACTAACTATACGTGGAAGGATTCTTTATCTCATGATATGGACCCCAGGAAAACATCTGACTGGCAGGACATGGCGAAAAAGAAAGGAGACTTTATAAGAGCTGCCAGGGAGATCTATAAGATGGCAGAAACCGACAGCGAATCTGATGAGGAAACAGAACGACATACCAACAGGCAGGCACCAACCATACCCCAGGAAAGGCCGTCAGATGACACAAGAACAATCCCTTAGCGACATAGGATCTATTCGACCCACATTTAAGATCCACCTACTACACCCGACGCGGTTATGATTACTTACAATAGGACCAACATTACACAGCGAACGTATTAAGATAGTGCTTGCAAAGCCAAACACTAACAAACCCCAAGATGGGTCAACTCAATAATCAACGAACACCATTTTTTACTAACGCTTATCCTTATCCTTAATAACAACCTTCTCCAAATCGGCGTCTGGCTGCATAGCCGGTCGACTACCATCCCGGAGCGTTAGCACAAAACCACGCTCCACAACCTCGTGCCCCCCGGTATGCCGGTTTGACCGGAGCAGGCTTGTCCTGGCTGGGTGCGGTACCTATGTTCATGTTCACGTTCATGAATTCGAGAAAAACAGGATTAATTTAGTAAAAATATTAGAAAAAAAAATTGTAAATACATACTTTGTTATAATAACACATAAAAAATAATTACTGATAAAGTATTAATTTATCGAAATATAATTCACTGATGATTAAGTATAAACACTAAAATAAAACAATTTTATTATTGTACTAAATTTACATTCCTAATGGCAACCATGATAACTTTGAGAGACTCGAACTGTATGCAGTGAAATATGAACCGTAAATCGAAACGTTAAATATCAATTTGGCTTGCGCGTAGGTTACGAACGTACGCTGCGCTGCGAACGTATTTTGATAGCGTGGCGCGTTTTTGTTCAAAGTTAGGTCGCCCTGCCCTCACGTGAAACTCCAATAGGGACTCTACGAGACCTCCAATAAGACTAACAAGGGCCAACGTTGCGAACGAGTTTGACTACAAAACCCTAAACTACGAGATGCTTCAAAGTAACACCACTCGAAAAAAAAAAAAAAAAAAAAACCAAGAAACTTTATTAGAGGAAACCAAAAAGAGCAGGAACGGCGAAAACCGAAAAGAGCCGCTATCGTGGGAAGTGATAACAAACGTCATGAAGATGGCGGCCAATAAGACTATCAAACATGAAAGAAGGTACTCTAAGGCTAGAGAAGAGGCAATTACAAACCTACAGAAGGCGAAGTTCCATTATAAGCATCACCCTCAAGATATAGAGGCTAGAAATACACTTAAAGAGTGCCGGCGCCGTTTGCAAGAGATCTAAGCAACGGAAGATCTTAAAGTTGGTAGAACTAACTATACGTGGAAGGATTCTTTATCTCATGATATGGACCCCAGGAAAACATCTGACTGGCAGGACATGGCGAAAAAGAAAGGAGACTTTATAAGAGCTGCCAGGGAGATCTATAAGATGGCAGAAACCGACAGCGAATCTGATGAGGAAACAGAACGACATACCAACAGGCAGGCACCAACCATACCCCAGGAAAGGCCGTCAGATGACACAAGAACAATCCCTTAGCGACATAGGATCTATTCGACCCACATTTAAGATCCACCTACTACACCCGACGCGGTTATGATTACTCACAATAGGACCAACATTACACAGCGAACGTATTAAGATAGTGCTTGCAAAGCCAAACACTAACAAACCCCAAGATGGGTCAACTCAATAATCAACGAACACCATTTTTTACTAACGCTTATCCTTATCCTTAATAACAACCTTCTCCAAATCGGCGTCTGGCTGCATAGCCGGTCGACTACCATCCCGGAGCGTTAGCACAAAACCACGCTCCACAACCTCGTGCCCCCCGGTATGCCGGTTTGACCGGAGCAGGCTTGTCCTGGCTGGGTGCGGTACCTATGTTCATGTTCATGTTCATGAATTCGAGAAAAACAGGATTAATTTAGTAAAAATATTAGAAAAAAAAATTGTAAATACATACTTTGTTATAATAACACATAAAAAATAATTACTGATAAAGTATTAATTTATCGAAATATAATTCACTGATGATTAAGTATAAACACTAAAATAATACAATTTTATTATTGTACTAAATTTACATTCCTAATGGCAACCATGATAACTTTGAGAGACTCGAACTGTATGCAGTGAAATATGAACCGTAAATCGAAACGTTAAATATCAATTTGGCTTGCGCGTAGGTTACGAACGTATGCTGCGAACGTATTTTGATAGCGTGGCGCGTTTTTGTTCAAAGTTAGGTCGCCCTGCCCTCACGTTAAATTCCAATAGGGACTCTACGAGACCTCCAATAAGACTAACCAGGGCCAACGTTGCGAACGAGTTTGACTACAAAACCCTAAACTACGAGATGCTTCAAAGTAACACCACTCGAAAAAAAAAAAAAAAACCAAGAAACTTTATTAGAGGAAACCAAAAAGAGCAGGAACGGCGAAAACCGAAAAGAGCCGCTATCGTGGGAAGTGATAACAAACGTCATGAAGATGGCGGCCAATAAGACTATCAAACATGAAAGAAGGTACTCTAAGGCTAGAGAAGAGGCAATTACAAACCTACAGAAGGCGAAGTTCCATTATAAGCATCACCCTCAAGATATAGAGGCTAGAAATACACTTAAAGAGTGCCGGCGCCGTTTGCAAGAGATCGAAGCAACGGAAGATCTTAAAGTTGGCAGACCTAACTATACGTGGAAGGATTCTTTATCTCATGATATGGACCCCAGGAAAACATCTGACTGGCAGGACATGGCGAAAAACAAAGGAGACTTTATAAGAGCTGCCAGGGAGATCTATAAGATGGCAGAAACCGACAGCGAATCTGATGAGGAAACAGAACGACATACCAACAGGCAGGCACCAACCATACCCCAGGAAAGGCCGTCAGATGACACAAGAACAATCCCTTAGCGACATAGGATCTATTCGACCCACATTTAAGATCCACCTACTACACCCGACGCGGTTATGATTACTCACAATAGGACCAACATTACACAGCGAACGTATTAAGATAGTGCTTGCAAAGCCAAACACTAACAAACCCCAAGATGGGTCAACTCAATAATCAACGAACACCATTTTTTACTAACGCTTATCCTTATCCTTAATAACAACCTTCTCCAAATCGGCGTCTGGCTGCATAGCCGGTCGACTACCATCCCGGAGCATTAGCACAAAACCACGCTCCACAACCTCGTGCCCTTATGACGCAGGCGATGACAGGACACGGGGGGTTCTCCGCGTACTTACATCGATTTAAGTGCAAGGATAGCCCCTCATGTATCTGTGGCGATGATAAAGAGGAGTCAATAGAACATTTGCTTCTGGAGTGCCCAAAACACGGAGTAGACAGGTGCGACCTGGAATCTAGCACCAGCATGAAGCTCACCCAAGCATCATTGTGGGAAATGATGGCAGGGAAACAAACCAGGCCGTACCTGATAGACTACTGCACCAAAGTAGCAAAAGCAGCAGTTAATAGAAATAAGACGAGATGACACTGAGTGTCACCAAGCTTATTCAAAAGTAGCTTAAGAAAAATGAGTACAATCGGGTTCAACAGAACCCGGAGTATGTGCACATAATAAAGAAGTATTATATTATGATATTGTTATAAAATTGTATCCAAACTAAGAATCATCATAGCTGTGAAAATAAAAAAAGAAAAAAAAACATTTTATTAAATTTATTAAGTACATTATATTGTGTATTAGGTACAAGTAAGAACCTAAAAAATGTCCCCTACAACGTAGGGGGATTAAAACTTGTGGAGGAGGAAATAAAAAAAAAAAAAAAAAAAACCTCGTGCCCCCCGGTATCCCGGTTTGACCGGAGCAGGCTTGTCCTGGCTGGGTGCGGTACCTATGTTCATGTTCATGTTCAACAAATTACTGATTTTGCTTATTCACTGAATAATTATAAACCTACGCAACGTTGTTTTTTTGGTTTATGAGTTACAGGCTGTGTCAGTTCCTTCAGACTTTTTATGGAAAGGCAAGGCCCAGTTGCATAATATTTTAAACGTATTTAGCGACAAAATTACATATTAAAAATAACTTAAACGGGTACAATACTTAATTGTATACAGGGCTTAGTTATTATAACGCTGCACAATCTTTTTACGACTTTCATAAAATTTAAACACAAGTCTAATTAGTATTTTTACTGTAAATAATGCTCTGATATAATAAGCAGGTTATTTAAAACCATTTAAATATATTTACATACAATCAGAGTAAAACTAGAATTTCAATTTTATATGTAAAGGATGTAAATACCAATTAGAACACCTGTAAGCGATTTGCGCAAACACTTTCGCAAAAAGAGTATAGAGACTGGATACATTTTTTTGTCGTTCCACAATCGTTTTCCTGACCTACATAAGTCAAGAACATTTTCTAGAATAACATTTGCATCTTACGATTTTTTTAAAGTATCCTACTACAGAATCATTGTCATGAAAATTCCCACCTTAAGCATTTGTCCTGTAACATGCACAAGACTCACATAAAGAGTCAGGTTTGATGAAGCGCACACCTTTCAGCGGAAATTACAAATTACGTGTTACCATTTTGCTGAGGTGCGGCACACATTTGGAGATTATTGGGAAGCAGAAAAGTATCTTTTGGTTAGCTTTTTTAGCTAGCAGGTTACATGTTTGCATTTTATGTAGGTAAGTACTTATATTAGTAGGTGATCTGTATGCTATATTATGCGCTTTATTGAGGTGGTTTGTTAATTTTATTACCGATGCCTCAGCTCCTTTCTATAACCGAACAAGCAGAAAGTCCGCAGGTAGACACCGTTTTATGGTGTATAGTACGCAAAGCTTTAGAACACTTTACCAAAATCTGTGTTTCTTGTGAACTACAATCCAGGGGTTTTTAAATCTAGAGTTAAAAGGTATCTTCTAGGTAAGCGAGTTACACCCTAGGCTGCAGCAATGCTTAACATCAGGCAGGCTGTAGTCAAGTAGTCAAACGTAAACCTATCCCGCGTTAAAAAAACCTACTTAACTCTAATTTTCATCAAATCGCGTAGTTAATTTTATGATGAAATGACATTATTGCTTCAAAGATATTGTAATTATGATATTATTAATATGATATGATTATTATCTATCTGCATTTTCACAATCTGCATCTAACGGATACAGGCACACGAGTGAGACAACTTTGTAAATAGCCTTCATTTTGCACCGTCGAAGCCTTAATTGAATTCGACGTGATTCGTGTTTCTTGCGTGTTTTCTTTAACGATGTGTTGTCGGCCATTTTGAATACAAGCTTTACTTGAAAGGTTTTGCTATCTGACGAAATGAAGCCAAGGTTTTTAGGTGAAACAAAGTGTATGTTTGTCTACTAACAATATGCAAACTATTAGTTGTAGGTATTGTTTTCACATCTAGTGTTCATATTTTTTAAATCAATAAAATAAAAATATAGTCAGGCTTTTATTATTTTAGCTAGTAACAACTCGCTTGCCAGGTTACAAAAATACACTAGATTCGTTTTATGTCATTTTCCTTTGAAATGGTGTCAGTTTTTCTTCCGAAGTCAAACATGAAAGAAATTGTAAAAGGCTTATGCCTTTTTGTAACCATATTGCCATTAAGAGGCCATGTTCGTATTTGAGTAGTGTTTAAACGACATGTAAATATTATTCAGTGGCGCCGGCAAAGGAAACTTTGCCTTCTTTTTGCCTACATTTAGCTTTCGAGAATGTTTTAGAGCTCAAAATAAAGTTTCACGGTGAATTAGGTCAAACTCCTGCTCTGTATATTAATGGAGGAATGGCAAGTTTTTTGATAAAGTTAAACTTAACATTTACTAAGAATTGGTTTCGTAAGTTAGTGTCAATATTATTTTAAAGATTTTATTACATAGCGAGAATCAAAAACTTCTCTTTGGTGTTAAAATTTTCATGGTTAGTCTGTTTACATAATGCTTAAGTAAGCTATTAATTGTCTTAAGAGCCCCGAGCATAAATAAAATAAAAAATAAAAATAGCCATTCTTTCCCTTTGAATATATACATGCATAATTTTTAAAGTTATAAGTTTCAATTGATTATTAAAAAAAGTCAATTATTTTAATAGGTACCTACTTATAAATGTCACCGTTTTGATACAATAAATGTAAATTTTATATGTTATAATTATTCCAAGTCAAAACAAAGTAGATTATTATAATCATTATAAAATTGATGTATGTCAGAATATATTCTAGTGTATGTTGCATGTCAAAATGGTTGCATTATTATTTATGCGCGTCTTCAGGGATCGTCCAGTGTTGGACGAAGGCCTCCTCCAACTGTTGCCACATGTCTCTGCCCTGTGCTTTCCGGGTCCACAACTTCCCAACTACCAACTCTATTTCGTTCTTCCATCTTGTCACCGGTCTTCCTCGCTCTCTTTTACCATCTTTTACCCACTGGCATAGCGATTCGTAAATGCATTTAATGCTCAATTTAATTAAAAAATGCTAAATGAGTTTACTGGTTTTACTTGAGCCTTAGATTCAACGTTTCAAAAAATCTGAGCTTTATGAGCCTTTATTACTGTAAGCTTTACTACAACAATATAAACATATGGCTGGCGTGTAATATAAGTCGCCATATTTAATGGCGGAACTTGGTAAATGAGAGATTTATGGCGCCATCTAACGGCCAATTAGATCGTAAACTGCGGTTATGGAAGGATTAAAGCATGGCCGCCTTCAAGTAATTACGTAAAAGGGTCGGTTTCACATCATTGGGCCTACTTACCCTCATTAACAAGGGATTCAAGTTATTTTAGGGCTTTTTTAACTGTCTAATTTAGTAGCCGTAATTTTAATCGTATTACAATATTTTAATGTTAAACTTGAAGAGATTGAGAACCAGAAGTAGAGATGAAACCAGGCCTAGCGTTTAAACCACACTAGGCTGTCGCAATGCTTAACATCAGGCAGGCTGTAGTCAAACGTAAACCTATCACACGTAAAAAAAAACATTACCTAAAGGGTAATGATGAAAGAAACCCTGTCTAAATGTGATTTCTTTTATTTATTTATGTTCAAACACATGTTATTAGCAGCATTATGCCAAAACATACAACAAGTTATACGTAAAGTTAATATATACACTTAGTAAAACAAAACAATCTAAGAACACATTTACAATTAATAACTTAATTTCTTAATAATGGGGCGACCATATCACTTACAAAGACTAGACACTCACTTTAAATTAAGCAAAACCTACAACAAAACACATCGATATCATATCAGTGTTACGTGCAATCAGAGAATTAAGTAGAGCTATAGCTTGTATGGCTAAAGAGCGAATTCGCGTCGCGAACAGTTTTTTTCGTTTATATGGAACATGGAAGCTTAATGTTTACCATCAAACATTCTATGCTAGTTTCTTCACTGGCTATTTATAAAAATAAATTTTATTATTAAATACCTGTTCAACATTTTGCTGACAAATAGGAACAATGATCATTATTGCTCAGAGTTTCACCCCTTCAGCCTACTTCAATTAAACAACGGCATTCCGCTGTCTACCTCTACCGGCATTGAGTTAAAGGAAAACATAGAGTGTCAATATTTTATACAGCACGGCTCTACTGAGATTAGAATAAACTGAAATGTGTTTTACAAGCCTATTTTTTATTTTCAATTTCTGTGTGTTGTTAAAAAACGTACACTAAACGGATATACGTAATACATTGTATTTATTGTGGTCTTATTTTGTCTTTGCGCTGTTATATGTTCCCAGAATGATTATTTATTTTCAGATGTATGTGCTGCATTGAGTTAGTTAAGTTATAGAATGCAAAATCAACGACAAATGGCGTCCCAGTCCATAAATGAAAACTAAAAAGAATCGAAATATAAATTCGGCGTGAAGTTTTGTCTATCCTAACTTATCACAGTTTTTTAGTTATGACGCTCTGCCTCACTGCACTGAGAAAAAGAGGGGAAAACTTATCTATGCCATGATATTAGGGCAGTGTGTTCCTAAAATCATGGCATAGTTAAGATTGCCACACTGGCCTAATTAGCTTAGTTGGTAGTGTAGTAATTCCTACTTGTGTTGGGTCTGGCCGTTTCTATGTATAATAAGTATGTGTTTAAAAAAATAAAGTATATAAACATTATATCCGTCCTCTAGTACCCACGACCCAAGCGTTTGCTTAGTGTGGGGCTAGATGGCGCCGTGTGCAAAGTTCCGGAATATTTATTATTATTATTAAATAAGTACTAATTATCTATCCAACAGTTACAGTTCTATGTAGCTAATGAATGCTCCAAGGGGAAGTACAGCGGAAGCATTAGCCAGCGAAATTGCCGCTGATTTGCTATTGAACTGATTGCAGTCAATACAGTTGTACCTAGGTACCTAGGTGGACATTCTTATGCAGTTTTCAGATTTCAATTTGACTTCAGTACAGTGTGATACATGGATATAGAAGCTAGTTTAGGTAGATAATTTGACTGGGACAATACTACAGGTCATATAAAAATAAATCTCTTAATACGTGTTCTAATTCAGTAATTAAACAAACTAATTAAATATTATATATGTATATAATTTAATCCCATTAATTTCTTAGCAGTTTGACTTACTTAGAACGTCAAATACTTAAAGACAGCACTAATTAATCCCGTTTTAAAAATGTACAGACTAACACAGAGCATCAAAGACATTATAGTGAAAGAGATATTATGTGCGCGCTTGCCTTAATGAGGCTTCGAATTATGAGAGAAAATTACTCGATTAAAAACGCTGGCACTCGGCCAGTATACTGCTTTATAAGGTTCACGGAATTTAGGATCCAGACTAGTGCCTAAATTGTGAAAGAGAATTAAGAAGGTTTTTCGTGGGTTCTTATGATAATTATTGTTAACACAAATTTTGCAAGACTTTAATCAGACTATCTTAAATAAATACATCCTTCTAAGATTAAGGAAATGTAATGTAAATGTAAGAAAATCTATCATATTTGGGAATCTGGTCTTTGGTAACGTGGTTCCAGTTACTTTGCTAAGCCGTCAAACAAAAGTAAGGGTTTCATACGAAACCTATTTACATTCCCTTCATTTTTATATTTAATTAATAATAAATTATGTATGTAATTTGCATAAAATTAGCGCAATACATATTTGATAGTATTATTTTATTTAACTAAGCAATCAAATAAAATAAAACACGAGCATTGATTTTCATATAGCATCCGAAAATTGGAGTAATGCCAGAGTCCTAAAGATGCCTAAAGTAAATTGGCACCATTCTGTCCGAGTGATAAAACTGGTCCAGTACTATTCGCTGACCAAACGGAAGTTGTCAACTGACCGAAGATGCTGGCATTCTAATACTGAAATTGGCAATGACATGCGCAATGTAGTGAATGACCGTAGATATTAATAGCACGGCGGATTAAATTATTGTTTTTTAAGACTAGTAGCGCAGATCTCTATATAAGATTACAAGATATTCTTATAATAACATATCATATGCCATGATGACCATAGCCCGTAATAAAGTATTATGTTTTCATTGAGTTGCAGCATTTGGCGTCTTAGTTTAGCAAAAAAAAAGAGGTAACATAAAATAAAGCCAAACATAAGCCGACACCCAAGTTTATTAAAAGCTACGCCTCTTTCACACAAACTGTAGCATCATGTACAAAATCTATTTTTATTTTTTTATACATGTGACGACGTGCCACAAAACCTGCCCTTACGCCGGCAAACTGTCGTCCAGTGTAGTGGCTGACCGGTCACGTCCGCAGCCCCAATTACCTCCCCACTGTACAAATGTGCACGACGGTGCCTCTCAACTACGTGACGCTGAGTTTGAGGGTAGGCGGAGAAATGTATACGGGAGATGTCTCGTGAGGTAACTGTGAGCTACTGATGGCACCACTTCTACTTGGTTGTAACTACACCAGCCTTGTATTCCTGTGTAAGTAACATTAATAATACATCTTTATAAAAGCCTAAAGATTAAGCCTAAGTTTGTTGATCAGAATTTTATAGCATTTTAACAACGCGGAAAGCACGATGTAAAAATGTATAAATAGTGTAATTTTATCTAATTTGCCACTAAATAATATAAAACGTATAAAAAGATTTAAAAAACTTAGAAAATAAACAAATAATTATCTCTGAAAACTTATGTCTGAAAACGATGTATTTTAGTTAAGTACCATTCACATTTCCCAAACACTAACATGTGTAATGTTCTATTTCCAGTCGTAACAAATTATTCTGTCCAAATAAATTTGCAGGAAATTTCTGACGAGCAAGATTTTTCCACAGCTTATTGTTGTCAATAATGATGAGCTTCAAAAGCATCAAACTAGTTTTGCGCCTGCTCGAACTTCAGCGTTCATTCTAAATTAACTTCGTAAAGCTTTTCTTGACAGACTTTTTAAGGCGTCATGCTTGAAAATGTTCCGTCTAGTGTATTAAATGAAGTCTGAATCTTGATAGACATCTAGTGCTATGATGAATAAAGCTGACTTTGAGCGGTAATATTATGTTAAAACTTGGTAAGATTATTGATAAAAAATAGTTGCCAAGGGTAAAAACTAAGTAAGAGAAGGTTATATCTAAATACGAGACTTACATAGTCAGTTTAATATTGTTTTTTGAAGAAAAGGTTAAATTGTGCATATGTTTTAGGCAAACACTTCAATTTCTTACAAATGAATTTCAAAATACTGTAAAGCTTAGTTTGAGGGTTGGTATAATCATGCTACATTTCAAAACGATGTTAAGCTATTGTTCACTTTTATATATACTAACTTTCGTTTGGTTAAAAAATCTATGCTATATTTACTAATTTCCCTATACCTATGTATTATATTATTTTTTTAAAGGAAATAAATATCCATTCACTCATAACTGCACATTCAACTTCAAATACCAAACGCTTCCAGCAATTTTTCAAACTTGCCTGCGATGTCTGCCAATACCAGTGTACGTACAATAGACCATGCAACTCAGAGACACCTATCATACTCTGCCTACACGAAAAAAAAACCCGAGCCTATCAATCAGCTGATTTTTTTCTCGCAGAATGAGCCAATTTAGCAGGTTGCAGGAAATATTACTTGAACATTTATTGCACTACAAATTTATTGCACTACAATTATATAATTTGGCATACTTAAATTGATATTATTAGCAAAAAAGTTATCTAGTACCCGTGACACAGGCATGCTAAGTATGAAGTTAGATGAATGAATTAAGATGGCAGTGTGTGAAATATCCCAGAATATTTTTATTTGTTTATCAAAAGCAATGGTGAGTAAAAATGCTAAATAATTTACGCTAAAAACTCCTTGTATTCTGCAACTTAAATGAGTAAAAAGTTGAAAATCTGGCTAGCCTTGGCCACCTTAGCGAGGGCTATTTCAGACGTGGATGTAAATAGGCTTATAATAAGGGGTCTATTGTTCATGACGTCTTTGTTCGGTACCATACATTCGACAGCCAACTCTCTATCAAGCTATAAAGGAAGCAGCACATAAATTAAACGATAAAACTTGAAAATCTCGGTTCAAAGGTTCGATAACTCATAAATCGTTGAAATGGAGGTTTCTTAGACTTCAATGGTGGCGCTACTTGGGGGCGTGATAAAATTACTTTAAGCTGCCATCAATCAAAATATTGCTGATGTTTAGAAATAGCTTGACGAACACCTAGTGCAAACTTACCTAATTAGGACCTGTATTTTTTTTAATTTGTTGATACAAATATGTCCAGTGATACAATCATAATATAATTTATCACCGCGGAAAAGTAAAAAAAAAATAAATAAAACTGTAACTTGGAAAACTATTTGTTCGGCAATATTTTCCTTCGAGGCACTTTTTATTAATAGTTAAAGGCATTTAGTTGACTAACACAACTTTATTTTAAATGCACAAAAGCGCATTTACTTCCAAGTAAGCGCATCCGAAACTGCACATCGTAAAGATTTCATTAAAAGTTTAACTCAAACTACTCTGTTACATAGTTACGTTAGTTAAGTTACACTAAACTTGGTTAAGTTTAGAGAAAAGCACTGGCACTCCAGTTTCTGTTTAGTTTCTACTGTCCAGTTTTAGAGATCTGAAAAATGTTTTTCTGACTAACGGAATTCTGCGGACGCTATGCAGCATTTAAGTAAATAAATATAATAAAGTAAATACTGGGAAGTAGCATGACGTGACCCAACAAAAATAGCGAATATTAATTTCTTTCTTCTTCTTAGCATTTTTGTCAAATTGTGTAAAACCTTCCAGAACATAGTAAAGTTATTACAAGAAACAATTCATCTCAGTGATTCTTCTTTATAAATTAATAAAAATCTCTTACACTATAATTTTTTTTTTACATGAAATGGGTTTGCACTTGACCGTAATTCGCCTGATGGTAAGCAATCATTACGGTCTAGGATGGAACGTGCTTACCCAGTAAGAACCGATTCACTCTCGCTTTGAAGATCGTATATAGGTAAGCATTCCTAATTGTGGAAATACAACATGGTGGTAATAATTATTCGGTGTTAGTATATAAATAAATTTTGATTTTAGCATTCTTTACATTTCCTTAATGTCCATAATTTAAAGGTAGATAAAAGCCCGTTTCTACTGTTAACTGTCACGACACTGGCCGGTCGCCAGACACCGCTGGCTGCCAAATCACACCAAATGTTATTGCATTTTGATGACCAAGCACTTTGTTTTAGCGTGGTAACTTTTATGTTTGTTTTGTATTTCCTGGCATATATTTGACAAAAAGTCTGAAGTTATATTGGTTTTGTTTATCGTCATACAACAGAATGACATAAAACTGATAACAATTGGATAAAATAGGCATGTGCACTCTTCTCATACAATTTAGTGGCTACATTATTCCAGAGTTATTTAAAAAAAACACTGTTATCTCGTAAATATGTGTCATCTAGGCATGCGTGCCTCTCAACAGTGGTGGTATTATGCTATAAAACCCTACCTTTTATTATTACGAGTACTATTAACGTTGCTAAGAACATAGGGCCTAGGCATCCAATACGATAAGGAGCCAGAGAATACGGCTACAACTTATAAAAACTTGCCTTTTGGCTTAAATTCTTACCCTTAGTAATGGGAGAAACATGTCAAGCGGGAGGGAAAGCATATCTACGTGCTTCGATACTAAGACATCACATACAGAGAAAAAGATCCCCCACTCTTCAAACGCAAGTACAACAAACCTCAGAGAATTAAACTAATAAAAAATCACTTGTAACGCTGCAAGTTACAACACAATTTTCCAGTAGGTACAGTTGTGGAATAAAGTGTACTTGGCAACAATCTAGACAGTTCAGTGTTTCGGATGGCCCGCCACCATCTGCTGCCAACGTTAATTATTTAAACGGTTACCCAAATAGGTACATCGTTTTATGCACAACGCGCGGCTTTTTTGGTATCATACTCGTACTTTCATATAATAACATCTGCGCTCAAATAATAGTCCTCTGCATAATATTGACGAGTACAAAAAAAGACTGTGTTATTATCATCATATTCAAAAGCATAAACTGGATTCACCGTCTTGAGTTATACCATATACTGATAAGCCGTGTAATAAATTTTCATAGATCGATGTCAAGTTAAGTCCGAAGGTCATTAACAATCCACTTCAATCGTTTATTTACCAATGAAATATAAATTATACAATTGGAAATATCTACAGATCATATTTTTTTAGAAAGTATTACAATTTAATGATAAATATAATTATGTTGAATTGTTTAATTAAACAAAATTAAATTTATAATTAAATTTAATTGAATGCTTAGCTTATGTTTCATTTAGTCGTCGATTAATTAATCGACTTCGAGTCGAAGTTCAGATTCGAGTCCCTGAACATTCTGTTTTTATGGAATTTCTATTGTGTATTTATGCCTGTGTGTTTGGTTAAATTCCACTGCACAGAGTTTATTTCGTACAATATTCTCGCACGTGCTTTTTACGGGCAAATTTTGCTAATTGAGCCTTTGTAGAGGACGTAATTATTAGGAAAATGCTCCACAACCGAATCAAAAAGAAGGACAAATGTATGTTTATATTTCGCACAAAAACTTAAGAAATATATAAAACATTAAATATGTTTTCTTGCTTTATTAATAACTGGGATTAATTGATAGAATAAAATTATTGTAGAATTTCAGTGAATTAATTATTATTTCGTACATACATGTAAGTACCTACTGTACTTTGCCATTATTATAATTAATCCATGGAAGGATCTGGGTGCCCAAAACAATGTGTCTGCCCAAGAGAATTTCCCCAACAGATGGGTGTCATAACACCCGAAACGCGTAAACAACATACGCGAAATTACACGTGAGTTAAAATAGTAATAATTACATATTGATCAGTACATACGAATTCTTCTGCTAACTTGAAAACAGCTAGGGCATGATAGTCATAGTCATAGCATTTATTTGCAAATTGTAAAGGTTTAACACTAAACAATGACCTTGATAGGGTATGCAAATATGTACATATATGACTGAGTGAGAAGCGGCCCGATTCATTTCTCGATAAAAAAATATCTCAGTTATTCGATTTCTCGTTTAAAAATAGTGGTGGTTCCTTGTTAATGACAATGGGACGGTGCAATCAACTCCTTTGTCTCATTAGAAGAGGAGCGTTTGAAATTCCGCGAGCACCGCTCAGAAAGAGGTTACTATGGAAGCTGATTGGAGCAAGTGATGTTCTGTGTGTTGTTTATAAACATACCATTTATTGTACCCAGAGCTGCATGATTGAAATTGAGACATTTTTAATACAAATTGGTTCAGCCGTTTGAGCGAAATGAAGGAAAATACACTCACATTATATTTTTTTTATTTGTCCTCTGACCGCAGCAAAACTTTATTCGACGTAATAATGCGTTTCATACCTACAGAACAATATTTTATGTATATCTTTCTAAAAAAAAATACACAGTTCATAAGTTGCTGAGTTCATTGTAACCCCTCAAGTCTATTGAGATGATAATAAAATCTTCACGAGTCTGACCTTATTTTAATTCCAACTGCACTAGCTTAAACAATTTCTCAACAGGAAATGCAATATTAGGAGGTAAAATGATACCTAAAGAAGTATAGGTAACAGTTAAGAGCTGTCAATTCAGAACACACATTTTTTTTGTAAGGGGAAGTATAAAGTCGTAAATGAACTTCCATGTTTCTTTTTAATTGAGGAAAAAGATATTTAAAGAAATGTTTTTTTTTTCTGTACAACATTCCTACAAAGCTTTTAAATTTCCACTTTTTCCACCATTTTTTCTAATACTAGATTTGAGATCGCTTGCCATCTGTTGACCATCTTTGCAGGTTTTAATCTCCAGTTTGTATACTAGAGAAAACTGATTCTAAGAACATGAAAAGTTCAAAGTTTTTTTTTTTCAAGTACCTACGCTACGGTTTCAATAAAACAACCGGCAGAACGTATTAGTTTGTGGCTCTCGTTCTAGATGGCGCTCAAATAAAACAAAATGTTCCGCCATAATTAATCAAAACGAGTTTGTTACTAAGTTTTATGTTTCTTTAAGATAGTTTTAGCGATCGACCTGTGCATTTTAGAGGAGAAAGAATACATAACTACCTAAGGTATTTAGGCAATGTAATTTAAGATTTTTATTTATTATTCACTAAGATATCATGGTGGAAGAAATAATTTTACTAGAAGAATGATTCTTATGAAAAGATGTAGTGAAAATACATGTTTTTTTGAAAATATATTAGTACATATTTTCGCGATATCTCACATTATTAACAATTAGACATCGGTGTATGTTGTGCCTATTGATAAATGTAATCCAATTAGATAAATAATTTCACTATGTTAGTTATTTACGTAAATACCTGTGTGGCTTTGTAGAGACATTGTATCGCTTAATGTCTTTGTTTTGATTTCAGTTATCTATGTTTACTTTCGCGGCCGTTGTGCCCGAGAAGAATGTCATCTTTAATTGATTTAAATTATATATCACACATATTTTATGTTTGGGGGTAACGACGCAAACTTTACCAACTTAAACAAATCCGTCTTATAAACGCGATTTAAATATTAGTCCAGGACTTTGAAAATATGCAGTCCGTTTTTGCTGTTCGAAATTTGTCTGTCTACTGTCATAGTAATCAAAATGTAACCAGTGATAAATCAAAGTCCCAGTTTGAAGTTATATTTGATTGTTTGTTTGTGATGTTTGAACAACAAGAACCGACTTTTTATTTTTAAAGTCCGCGTTTTGTAATAAGGTCCATATAATAAAGTATTTACTAGGTACATACAATATGAGCAACACAAAATTATAAATCAACCAAATATTACTTAATTATTAAAAGAAGACTACAACGGTAAATCCATTCTGGTTAAACAGGCTACTGGCTTCACGCACTGCCATCTGACAACCTCGCCACCGTACTTGATCCGGAAAGCTTGCGCGTAGCTGTGGGTTTGCGTGTGGGTGCAAAATTGTGTGAGCCTCATCGATGTCCGTGCGGCCCGAACGTGGACATGTCCGGACGACACGGGTTGGCCTGTGTGAAGAGTGCTGGCCGACTTTATCGTCACTGGGTGCTCAATGATTTAGTCAGGCGGGCACTCTCCACCGCTGGCATGCCTTCGGTGCTTGAGCCGAGTGGGCTCTCACGTGATGACGGCAAGAGGCCAGACGGCGCTACTTTAGTACCGTGGTGTCTCGGCCGTCCTTTGGTCTGGGACGTCACGTGTGTAGACACCTTAGCGCCGTCTCACGTCAGTGCCACCGCTCGTAGCGTCGGGGCTGCAGCACTACAGGCCCAACTCGGGAAACAACGAAAATACTCGCAGATTAGCGCAAATTATGATTTTTTTGCGCTATCTGTTGAGACGTTGGGCCCGTGGTCTCCGGACACAAAATTATTTGTGAAACAGGTTAGCAAGCGTTTGGTCCTTGCCACAGGAGATCTCAGGGCTGGCAGCTATTTTTCTCAACGTTTGAGTCTTTGCATTCAAAGAGAAAATACTGCCAGCATCCTGGGTTCCCTGCCGCACAGCGACAACATGGACGGTGTGCTGAACTTTTTGTAAATATCTGTTTTGTATAAGTTTTCTGTATTTTTAAGTCATTTTTAGGGTTCCGTACCTCAAAAGGAAAAAACGGAACCCTTATAGGATCACTTTGTTGTCCGTCTGTCCGTCCGTCCGTCCGTCTGTCAAGACCCTTTTTCTCAGGAACGCGTAGAGGTATGAAGCTGAAATTTATATCAATTACTCAGGTCTACTGTCCCTTGAAGCTGTGAAAAAATCAAACTTCTAAGCCAACGCAATCAAAAGATACAGCCATTTATGCCGCAAATTTTCGACACTTGCAAGGGAATCAAAACCTACAGGGTGCTTCCCGTGAACTCAGAATCTTGAAATTTGGTACGAAGCAACGTCTTATAGCATAGATAAAGGAAAAATTACGAAAACCATAAATTTTTAGTTACATCACAAAATATTTTTTTTTTTTTAATAATCTTAAACTTACTACCCATTTCCTCATAAACGCGTAGAGGTATTAAATTGAAATTCATACCAAATACTCAGGTCTATAATACCTTTAAGCTGTAGCAAAATCAAACTTCTATGTCAACGCAATCAAAAGAAACAGCAATTTAAGCTGCATATTTTGAAACTCGCAAGTACTTGCAAGGGAATCAAAACCTAAAGGGTACTTCCAGTCGACCTTGAATCTTGAAATTTGGTATGAAGCAACGTTTTATACCACACATAAAGGAAAAATTCCGAAAACCTTAAATTTTTAGTAACATTAAAAAATATATAAAAATACCATAGTTATGACTCGATTGTCGTAAACCTTGCAGGTTTGTACGGAACCCTCGGTGCGCGAGTCCGACTCGCACTTGGCCGGTTTTTTTTGTATTATACTTATGGTATATGTGTAAAAATTAGTTCATAAAAATAAACTAAACTATAATAAGAAACAATATTTACACATATTAACACTAATAGAACTAAAAAAGAGTATTTACATCTAAACTAAATTTAAACAATCTACATATTGTGGTATGGAGCCAAGAATTATATGAATTAAATTAATTAATAATTAATTAATCATTTAAAAAATATATATTCTGTACTCAATACTAAACTTTAAGTTATTTCAATTTTACATCGTGGCTGTATAGAAAGTCGGAACATGGTTCAAGAGATATGTGAAAATGAACTATTTTCTTATAATTTGACAGCTGTCAGTTGAAAGCGATTCTCCCTAGGGATGAAAAGTACTACTTTCAACCCGCTCTTCAGGCAACTTCAGACCTACTTTCAGAGTATGAGTAATGAAAAATAATATTAAATACATGATGAAATATGTTTCGTAGTAGGCGCCTCCGCTGATCCGATTTAACAGTAGCGTCTTAAAGTCATATAGGTGGTATTTACTCGCGCATACATGTAAACGATACACTTCTGTATCTGTGTACCCTTTCGTACTCTTCAATTCAATATACACGAGTATTTTTTAACTTCTAATAAATAATTATTTATCAAATAATAATATTGTCACAAGTTTCCGCAAATATTGATAAAAAATGTGTTTGTTTGATTAAATATGTATGGGAATTATTTAAAAGATTTGTTGTGTTTTTAAATTAAATAAACAATTAATTAAGGTTCAGTTCCGTCACAATATATTATTTGCGATATAAAAACAAGTGATGCATACTTACTTATAATGTTTGTGATTAATGTATTTATATGCAGACGACATATAAGTTAATGTGATTTTTCAATTTGTGAATTTTTTTGATAATTAATGACTGAGTGATTTAATATTGATAAGAACTGTCTAAGTTATACAGTTTTTGTAAAAATTAATAGATTATTACGTTAATGCTGATTACGTCACAAAACTTATTAGACAACAAGAGATTTTATATATAAACTGACTCAGTAAATATATACCGTGGAAATGAATGGTCAAAAACATTGATCGTTCGTGTTTTTATTATTATTTTTTAATACGATATCACAACAAATGAACTATTTTAAAAATATTGAAATAACTAAATAAATAAGTTCTTAAACTGTAAATGTAAATATGGTTGTAAAATCTAAACCTGACAAGGTTAGAGGGGATGTTGTGAGCAAAAGTAAGTAAAAATTTATTTTAATCGGACATGCGTAAACGTTGCTTAAAAGAATTTTCTACGGAATTGCTGGAAATTAAAGCATAACGTTTTTAAAGTGATTTTATTACGTCAAAACCCACAAATTCTATTCTGCATACAAAATACAAGAAAAAACTTTTGAATTTTTCCGCTTCTAGTGCATAAATAAGTTAAAATATTTTATTAAAATATTAACATAAATAAATATTTCAGAATGGCTCTTTTGCACAAGTTTCCTGGGAATCTGTTTTGTACTTCTGCCACTCATCTTTTTATTTATGGACCCGTTGCTAATATTCGTCCGATATGTAAGTATTACTTACCTGAATTTATTGTTTAACACGAAAAAGTTGCGTTATGATTGTTTTTTTATTTTATTTTATAAGTGGGTATACCAGTATTGATGAAACTTTTACATACCTAATCTACTTAATACAAAAAATAATAAAGTTCTAATTATACATGCCAAGAAGTCCGTGGACAATCATTTACGCACATACTATACAAAATTTGGCACTTGTTTGGAAAATTAATGCCACGATATTTCACCCGAAAACGCTTTGCGCTTGGTAAAATGCCTACAGTTGCTTTTTCGCATGCAACTCCACGCCGTATTAACATGAAACCAAGGGCGAGCATCGCGCGCATAGCTCTGGCCGACGAGTCTTGTCCACACGCAAACAATTTTGCACAATTTGAGCAGTTTTGCAGACGTTTTAGACGAAATAAATTCATATTTAATTAGCAATTCAGAATATTCTATTTATGGTTTTCTACTCCTCTAAATAATGACATAACCTTTTAGATATTATTAAATTGGTTTAAATTTCTGAACTACTTTTAGTGTAAAATATTTCAAAACAACTATTTTTTAAAAATAAGAAGCATACGTAATCGTGTTTTGGGTTTTTTTATTTTTTAACACTGAATCAAAATTATATAAACTAAAAAAATTTAGCTCTATCTAATATACTTCTATTTTATTTGATTTTTATGCGGGGTGCTATGTGAAATGTCGATTTCACATAGCACCCCGTCCTAAATTATTCAATATAAATTTAGGTACCTACTACGCTTTTAACAAGTAACGAAGTAAAAGACTATGTTTCTAATTTAGGCTATCTATCACTTACTTGACTTAGTACATTGAATAAATTTTACTTAAATTAAATCCCAGGCTAATAAAACATTAATTACTCAAATTGATAACATTATTTTTAGAAGTTAGTTAAAACTCATTACGCACTGTAATTACAGTCATCGGGAGATTATACACCAAATATAATGAACCCAAATATATAAATAATGTCACATTAACTCAATTTAAAACAAACTATTTTAAAGGTGGTACTTCCCCAGAAAGCCTAAGAATAGATCATTTAATATCTTATATATTTTCCTTATAATTTTTAATTGGCTAATCTACAATTCTATGGCCTTGTAACCGTAGGGCTAACCGGTAAGTTACCTTTAGAACTGTCTATATTCCATATAAAATGTAAATTGTGATGTAAAGGAGAGATTGTGTTGATTAAAGTCGCGAAATCTATGGCAATTTGAATTCGATTCAAGTTATTTGAGAGGCCTCTAACATATTTTAAGTAGGTAGGTAATTATGAGAATCCTCATTTTACGCGTATTCTAACCAACAGAAGTGTTAGATATTATTTATTCTTGAACTATTCTGATATTGTCTTTTTTAAGACTCATGCTTGACTACTTCCCTGATAAGAATAAGAATAAAATACCTAAGTTTATTGTCACATGAAACATTAAATAGACACACAATAAAAAACAAGAGTACAAATAAGAAGTTTCATGTCACAATCCGGCCCCAACTCAGCATATGCTGGATGCAAGCATTCCTATTGCTTCCTTCGTTCATCTGTCACAGTACACACAACATAGCCGGGAACTTTATTTTATTCAAACTCGCACAATCAACAAGTCTCAGAGTGTAATTATGGTTGCAAATGAATGCACAGTGAATTTGTGAAGTTTTGATCAACAAAAATCTTAAAGAAAGTGTGGCAAATATCTATATTTTGTGATATTAATTATTGTGAGCTCATGAATTAACTACCTGAAATTATAAAAACTACAACTTTATTGGGAGTGAAGGACACGACAAGAGTGAACTACGAGTAAAATATTGAACTTGACCCATTTACTTGATTGCCAGTGACAAAAAAATTTACCCTGCCATCGGGTAAAATTAAATAAATAAATACCAACAATACTAATGTCAGTCCAGCACACTCCGCCGCAAAACAATTTATTACAAACGGGATCCACATTTGCGACCCCAATGAATTATCCTTCTGACGCTAGTGAAACTGAGATCGGCCATGAAGCAGGCCTTAGTGCGGCTTCCGGTCTGAGTGACCCGGGCTTTAAGGTCAAGAAAACCACTAAAAAATGTCTACGTGGCTCCAAGCGTATACAAGTAGATAGAGATGACATCTCCAGGGCGGAATTTTTGGAAATGTTTAAGCTGCTCAAGGATGAACAGGATAATAAGCTTGATTTAATTATAAACTTAGTAAATGGAGTGCAGCTTCATTTAGTACTCTCACAATTAAATTGGCGGAACAAGATAAAACAATTAAAAAGTTGCAGGAGAACGATGCTGCTAGCCAGAAAGAAATATACATTCTCGAAAATCAGGTTGAATCACTTCAGCACAAACTTTGCAGCACGAGTCTTGAAATTCGAAATGCACCATTAGCACCAAAGGAAACAAAAGATGACCTGAAGAAAATCTTCATCAACGCAGCAAAGTACCTTAAAGTACCAATCTAACAATCACAAATCAAGGATATATACCGTCGAACTACAAAATCGGAAATCAAACCGATTGTTGCAGATCTCACCACTGTTGAAGCAAAAGAAAATCTTCTAGCTTCCTTCAAGAAATTGACCAAGGAACTTAAACAGGACAAGTTCTGCACCACACATCTCAACATCGATGGACCTATTAAACCGATATATGTATCGGAATACCTCACTCCACGTGAGAGAAAACTATTCTTTCAAGCCCGAGACTTCGCCAAGCGCAACGAATATGCATTCTGCTGGACCTCTTATGGGCGTGTCTTTCTAAGAAAGCAAGAAGGCTCGCCCCAAGTCAAAATCTCAAATGAAGAAGACCTCGCAAAGCTGAACTTAAAATGACTAGTTTGTAGGATTCATCATAACAGCTTTTTAGTAACTAATGACTCACATTATTTTAAGTTATTCTTACGATTAGCATTGTATATCAAACTTTACCAATTGTCCATGATGTCTTGTCTATGCACTTATCGATCTATACATTCTCCAACCTATTTACACTAAACACCTCAATTATAACAACCAACTTCACGTATTTTATTATATATAGGTATATATATTTTTGTATATTATATCTGTGTATGGACGTCATGACATGTATTTTATCTAGCAATACAATTGAACAAAATATACACTAATAAATCATAATCATACATATATATTATATAGCCATAACTAGATACTTACAATATTACAAAATATTAACTGTATCTTTTTACATCAAATTACAAACACTCACATATTGCAATATATTTGTTTTATTTATATGCATATAAATAATATACCACCTACATACATAATATACTCACATTTTCATTACTATACTTTTAGATAACAATATCAGGCAACTCTGGCAAAACAGCTGTACTTGATGCCAAAATGGTAAAAAAAATGTCTACAACTTCATTCCGTTCCGCATCTGTTCATTTTTTTATCGTTCTTGTTTTGTTTTGAATTTCTCTGTCTTGATTGTAAAGTTTTTTTTTGTGCGTTTTAAGTGTTAAGAAGCCTCTTCTCAACCCTTATGGTTGTATTCTGTGTACAAACTGTTTTTGCTAACCATTTGTGACATATGTGGCGGTACAGAATACATAACCATACATACCTCAAGTAAGTGCTATGTTGTGTCCAACCAAAATAAGAAAAACTGGATATCACAACACAGGAATAGACCTAGTGTGATATCCAGGGTTCGCCTAGTTTATACAATACCATGTAATGTAATAACCTATCTTACTGTAAACACCTTAAATGTCAAAATAAATGCTTTTATTATTATTATTAAGCATCCAGCGCTGATCTTCCGTTGGGACCGGCGGGTGACGTCACGCACGTAGATATTATCATAATTGGTACACATAATAACATAAACATAATATGATGATGTCGTCCCAGTCGTATCCGACGATGGCGACCCTGGCTATGTCTTTCTGGCGTGTGCTCTCAAGTGGCTGGCAAACCCGAATTTCGTCTTGAAGACTCGGTCACATGATGCGCAGTAGAGCTGGCCTAAGCTGTTATATGAGTAGTTGTAGGAAGGTTTTGGACGGTTCTTGCGAGCTTGGCGTTTCAAATCCAACTCAGATAGACGAGCACTCTCGAAATTTCGCACTCCTTTCTTCACTTTGGAGCGCCAAGCAGTCCTCATTTGTGCGTCTTCCTGCCAATTTTCTACGGACAGCTTGCATGCAGTCAAATTCCGTTTGAACACTTCTTTATAGCGCAGGTACTGCCCGCCAGAATTACGTTTTCCTTTTGAAAGCTCCGAATAGAAAACGCTCTTCGGTAGTCTACAGTCTTCCATGCGTTGAACGTGGCCACACCATCGCAGCTGTCCTCTCATCAGATGGGCCTCAATTCCTTGCATTTGCGAACGACGCAGAACTTCCGTGTTAGGAACCCGATCTTGCCATTTGATGCGAAGAATAGAGCGCAGGCATTTCAAATGAAAAGCATCTAGCTTTCTTACATCGGCTTTATACAGACACCAGGTTTCCGAGGCATATAAAAGTATGGGCAAAATCAAAGCGCGATATACTGCAAGCTTGGTCTTTAGGGTGATGTCGTGGGACTTCCAAACACGCTGATTTAACTTCCCGAAACTCACTGCAGCAGAAGCAATACGTGCAGGGATTTCAGATGCTAGTCGATTGTCACTCCTTATTTGGCAACCCAGGTACCGAAAACTAGTGACTTCTTCCAAGATAGTATTTTCGATTTTCAGTGTATCATCATTAGACGGGCAGCCTCTTGGCGGCTGTTTAAGCAACTGGGTTTTGGTAACACTAATTACTAGTCCAAACTTGCAACACGACTCTTGTAGAGCATCTACATAGGTCTGCAAAGCTTCCATGCTGTCTGCCATGAGACAAACATCATCTGCATACAGGACATCCATAATGAAACGGTTTGTGGCTTGTAATTTCGCTCTAAATCGCGAGAGGTCAAATATGCTTTTATCTGTCCGTATGTTTAATTGGATTCGACCACTACATTTCCCAAGGGCATCATCCATCACTGCTGCAAAATACAACGCAAATAGAGTCGGTGCCATCACGCAACCCTGCTTTACTCCGCTTGTTACTGGAAACGGCGCTGAGAAAGTACCTTCGTGCATGACTTTGGCTTCCATGCCATCGTGGAACTGCCTCACAAAGTTCGTGAATTTCTCAGGACATCCAGATTTATTCAGGATAATCCACAGGGCTTCTCTTGGCACGCGATCGAATGCCTTTTCGAGATCTATGAAGCACATGTAGAGTGGGCTATTCTGTTCTAGGCACTTCTCCTGCATCTGCTTCACAACAAATATGGCGTCAACCGTCCCTCGATATGGCCGGAAACCGCATTGTGACTCCGGCAGGATTTTCTCTGCCAATGTGCCTAGTCGGCTATTAAGAATGTGTGCCATTACTTTTCCAGCTGTTGATAAAAGAGAAATACCCCGATAAGAACTGCAATCCGACACGTTGCCTTTACCCTTGTACAATTTACAAATCGAAGCATTTCTCCAATCTTGCGGCACAGTCTGTGTTTCCCACACACTCAAAATAAGGTCAAATAGTTTACACTTTACCGAAGGACCGCCGTACTTGTAGATCTCAGCTGGAAGGCTATCAGAACCAGGCGTTTTAGAATTTTTAAGTCTCTTTAGCGCAGTGATAAATTCGTCAAAAATAGGAGGAATAGCCAGATCTTCGCAGATAGGTAAGTTATCGATGCTACTGATATAGGATAGGTCAGCACTGCGCTTCAGGGTTAAGCACCTCATTGAAATGCTCCGCCCATCTGACCAGTATGTCAGTAGAGTCAGTCAATTGACGATCTTTGTCCCGAGTGAAAATCGGTGCTGTTTTCCTCATTCTTGGACCAAAAACCGCCTGTATGCTTTCAAAAAACTTCCCAGTTTGGTTTGAGTCTGCGTAAGATTGAATTTCTTCGGCTTTCTTCGTCCACCACTTATCCTTAAGCTCTCTAACTTTAGCTTTCAACTTCTGCTGTGCTGCTCGTCTGTCAGGGACACTAACATTGTCATTTAAGGTGCTTCGGTGTTTTTCTACGAGCCCTTGTATTTCCATGTCGTGTGCATCAAACCAGTCTTGGTTTTTTCTTAGCGGTCTGCCAATAACTTGTAGAGCACTTGCATGGAGGTTTTCGGCAAATTCTCGCCATCTACTATCTATAGAAGTCTCTATAAAGGTAGATGATAGAGCACCAAAAGTGACATCAAGTTCTGTCTGGTGGTCCGCACAATTAACAAGTTTGCCAACATCTAGCTTTGCTGGGATTTTATGACAGTATCTTCGTGGAAGCTTAAGTGATATATTTAGCTTGGATCTTAAAAGTCTATGATCTGTCCAACCATGTGCACCTCTCATTGCTCGGGTGATATACACATCTCTTAGATCCCTCTTCCGGACAATTACGTAATCCAAGAGATGCCAATGACGTGATCTGGGGTGCATCCAAGTAGTCTTAAATTTGTCTGATAAACGGAAACAGGTGTTGGTAATAGTAAGCTCAAACTCGGCACAAAGTGTGAGAAGCAATGTCAATCTGGTATTTCGCCAGCTCCCTCGCAATTAAAGCCGTCTTCCGCTCTGGACACAGGTTGTTCACATCGTCAAGAAGAGTCCGGACATTCCATGCTCCGATTGTAAGTTTTTTATTTATTATATTATTTTGTTTCCTTCGACCGCGTTTAGTTCGATGTCCGAGTGACCGCGGTTTGTATAGAAGGCGGGCTATGTTTGGGCCACCTTTTCTAGGCCCCTCCCCTGGGCAGGGGAAAGCAGAGCGCTCCTAAATAGGACTGCTTTGTCATCAGACGTGCTGCCGAACCCGTCCTCCCACCTCAATCGAGTCCAGGAGCGACCACTGATCGTCTGATCGCCTACGTGTAGAGCTTCAGCTAAGGCTCGGACACATCGTCGTCCTTACCCCACCACCAATACTCCATCGCCGCAGGACTTATAGAGTCTCGTAAAGCCAGTTTAACATAACCTAGGTCATCTGCGCGTGATTTTTTGTAATGGGTAAGCAGTTGCGCTGGTACAAACCCACTCTCTCGTCTTCTACTTTGTAAACCATTAGATCAGAAAACTGATACGAACGGAACGAGTAATAAAGATGCAGTAATTTAGCCACATATCACTTCAGAATCCTTGATAAGTGCCCTATACAGCCGATTACTCGGCTTCGCTACATCGCCAAGTTCACCGAAAGCTTTTGCCATACTGGCGCCTCTTCTTACCGACGCAGTCTTCATGTGCTATACGGAGGATCATCCGCCCCTCCCGCCCCAGCCATGTACATTGGATGTACACAGCCCCCTCTGCTAGGTTTCGTCTACGGGCCGACGTAGCTTCCAGGGTGTGGCCGCTGCGCACACAACAGCTACTTGGAGCCACTAGCAGAGAGTGGTGAGGGCTTGCAATCCAGTCAGCTACTACCACACGCACCGCGCGTGCCGGCCGGCAGTACTGTAAAGGTCCCACTGCTAAGCCACCCACTACACCCCAAACATAATATAATAAGATGATGGTAAGCAATGTCCTACGATCCAGCCCCATTGCGTAGAATTTGATGTACCTTTAGTTTATTAGCTTCGTATAGTATTAACCAAATGTATTATACAGTTACATAAGTTTTTACATGCTGATCATGTGTGACCGTGGCCCTGACCTAAATTTGATGCAATTTACTGCACTTACGACTCACTTGCATTGGAACTGCATTAAGTAGATATTTTTACCACTTTTTTCCTTGTAAGTTCGCCAAAAAACGATTTCATTGCTGTTTGTTGCATAACGCGTGGTTCACGGGTTAATTACATAACATTTTATTGAATTATAATACTTTTAATTAATTAATAGGTGGTATACCTAAAATTCCGTTGTGCAAAAAAATCAGTGCGGCATATAAATAAGTTTCGGAAATCCCTTGCATATAATGTTTTAAATTATATATTAATATCGAATCATTTGTTATCGATGATTTTTTCTCGATCGTATCTAAAGTGATACAAACATATCAAATGACAGGTATGATGCCCAACAAATAGCATTATAAAAGGTTCTGGTTCTGGAGATTTTTATAAAATAATATTTTTTGTCATATAGGTACATAAGTTGATTCATTTTATTTCTTCCCTAAGTATAGAACAAAAAACAATATTGCATATTTTAAGGGTAGTTGTTAAGCAATAGTAAACTAGAGCACTTAGTCTACCTGTTAACTTATTTTTTTTTCTTTAAACCTGTTCATTTTCTAAGTACTTCCGGCTGGCCAGCGGCACCTTCCTCCACAACCTGATGATGTCCAAGTTGGAAGGTCCCAGGATATATGTCAGCCTCTTCAACGTGACTAATGCCAAGGAGTACATGTCTGGAGAGAGTGATATTATGAAGCTGGACGAGATTGGACCCTTTGTTTATCAGTAAGTATTATTATTTCTGAGATATGAAATTTACGACACGTAAGTATAGCTTATTCGTATTATATTTTTCTCACTTTTGTAAAATAATGTTTACCTCAATTTCGTTGGACCTATGATGATTTAGACTTGAATAGGGAACGTGAGGCATTAAGCAGTGAGGGGAAAAATGATAGCCCAAAGGTTTGCTCGCTGCTCGGTAGATGTGAAATTAACTTGGTATACCCAGAGCTTTTTGCTAATGTTAATAAAGACTTATTTATATATTTATTATTAATTTTAGAGAATACCGTCTCAACCAAGACTTAGTATTGGATCCAGACACCCAGCTGATGACATATACTCCTCGCATTTGGGCCGAGTTTGTTCCAGAAGAGTCCATAGCGGACCCTAGTGACATCTATGTGACTGTGCCGAGCATACCTATGCTGGTAAGTAGACATTTTATTTTATCAAGATGTTTTATGTACGGGGTATGTGTGTTAGTATCAATTTAAAAAGGTTAATTTATATAAGTACTAACGCTTAAATATTAAAAATAATAAATAAATTTATTAAATTCCTTTCCCTTTGAGTCGTATTTCCTCGTGAGTATTGACTGAAAGTCGTGACTTCCCCACAGAATTAATTAGTTATGGAAGTTCTCTGGGGCAGATACCTCATGGTGGTGTTGTGGTGGTGGCCATCCTTGCACGGAAGACGTAATATATGTCCTCGTATTTTGAGGTCCTTGAATATATAGGTAGTTTCTTCTTGAGGTTTTCCTTCAGCGTTCTTGTGAGTGCAAGTCAATACATACATAACTGAAAAACAAGTCGCTGGTGTATAGTAGTGTATAGTATGGCTGGATTCGAACCAAGATGCGCCAATATGAAAAGCAGACATATGAAAGCCCGCCACGCCTCGTTAAACCACACTCGCTTATCAAATTTACTTCTTTTAAATGTGGAATAGTGAACAATTTGTGATAGACATATTGTAATACATACTACATCTTTATTAAAGAGCTTTTCTTTCACCAATGCACGTCGTATTCTTTATACTTATGTATCACGTGTCTTTTGTAAATATAGATCTCACCACCAATTTTATCAATATCATTGACCCATCATTTCTACAATATTATAACCAGTTTTACACCAGATAGATCCGCTTCTGTCTTCTTGTATACGTTTATAAATTTAGCTGGTTTTTTAAACGACATTTTGTTTTAAAATAAAAGTCAAAAGTACTTTTGACTGAACATTAAGAACTTTTGGTTATTAGTACTTTTGACTGCCAATATGCGGTTAAAAGTACTTTTGACTCTTCGTCAAAACTAGTTTTAACTATGAAGCATCAGTCAATAGCACTATTATATCGTTAGATGTGAATAAAAAAGATATTTATTGAATGTGAAATCGTTTATTACGTTAAATTTTGAATTACAATAAATCCAAGAAAACATACACTTAATAATTAGTAATTAAAAAGCGAGTGTGGCTCAGCGGTTCCAGTGTCTGCTTCCATTCAGACGCACCCTGGTTCGATTCTGGCCATACACCAATGACTTGTATTTTCAAGTTATATGTGGATTTGTACTCGCTCAACGGTGAAGGAAAACATCGATATGTTTGATGACCCCAATATCCGAGGCATGTGTCTTCCGCGGAAGATTCCTTTCCCATACCACGATGTATCTGCACTAATTAATTCTGCGAGGGAATCACGACGACAAACAGCTTGAAACTTTAATATATATGTGAGTAAATATTTAGAAACACAATTTTATTAATACTTGTAGGTACTTAATTTATTCATAATATTAACATGTCAAATATAATTTACATTTATGTCACATTATTTAAAATAAAATATACAACCAAACAGACTGACAACGAAAAAACATCACTTCCCGCGCGCGGAACTGAATGTCTCTAGTACACAGGCAGCGCTTCCACGCTGAATAGCGATGGAAACGTCAAATTTAGAAATATAATAACTATTATTATAAATACCTAAACTAATACATAAAATAGATGATAGTACGGAACGGAACCCTTCGTGCGCGAGTCCGACTCGCACTTGGCCGGTTTTATTTAAATAACTACCAGGCTATCAGTCTACTATGACGACTTATTTTATTAATGCAACTAAAACTATCATGGCACTTCGAATTACACAGCAATTCTTTTTTTGCATAAACATTTATTATTTTTACAGCTCGTAAAACATACACATCGTGCATAACCTTTATCGCTATTTTTATCGACCACATTAACTTTTGAAGTGTTTTGACTGATTATTTGACACACTATAATCCAGCGATCTTCAAAGCGAGAGTGAATCGGTTCTTATCGGGTAAGCACGCTCCATCTTAGGCCATAGCCTTACTTGCTACCAGGTAAACTATGGTCAAGTGCAAACCCGTTCAAGTTAAAAAAAAATGATTTGATAGTCAAAACCACTTTTGAAGGAATCACTGAGTCAAAAGTAAATTTAACCAGCTACATTGGGCAGAACTTCTTTTGACGGTTATTTTAGTTGAAGTACTTAGGTATTACTGACTAAAGCATACGGTCAAAAGTACTTTTGACTGATTTTGCTAGTCAATAATACTTTTGACTGGTTAGGTGTTTTGACTGCAACATAGTAAACTAATTATTGTGTAGCTAGGACTTGCATACTAACCAAGGACCGTATTAACTCCCGGATCTATTCATTTTTTTGTTTGGCAAGAATACCCGATTCGGTGTCAATGGATACAAGTTGATTCGATATTTTTTCCTTTTTGCAGCAAGGAGCAGACATGATGAGTAAATACTCGTTCATTTTCCGTAACATGTTCAACGTGGTGGCTGCCAGTATTAGATCTAAGGCTATAGTCAACATTACAGCACATCAGTACCTGTGGGGCTACCCTGAACCTCTCATCAAGCTGGCTAACACGGCCGTGCCGGGACTATTTTATTATAACTCCAGTGGGATTATGGAAAGGGTAAGTTTTATATGTTGTTGTTTGTACACTCTGCAGATTCAGACCACTAAATCACCTAAAGCGACATCTGTCGATCAAACTTGGGCATACATACATTGGAATGGAACTAACTCTCAAACGAGGCTGTTGGATCATACCGTAGGGTACAATTTCTTCACGGAAAATAAACCCACCATTTTTAATTATATATTTCCTGAAGAAATATTTAATAAAACATTGCAAATAAACATCACGTCATTAGTGGGATTAAAATAATTCATTATAAACCTTTTTTCATGCGTTAAAGTATATTTTATGTATTTGCTATTTTTAATACGTTGGTATTGGTTTTGTACTAATTAAATTATTTCACAGATTATTTGCTAGGTAGATCTTTAAAATATTGTATTAAACAATTATAATTATGTTAATTAAGCACATAAAAAAACTAAATTTTGGTATAAATATTTGATTTCCATGTCAATTAGTTAACAATATTTAAAATATAATTTTGTGAACAACAAAATAATTATCCCATGAATTTGCGTCACGTACAGTAATATTATTTTTTGATGTTTCTAGCTATTAATACAATGCAAGATAATGTGGGAGTATTGTTGTTTGTTACAGCTTTATGACGTCGGTGCGAAATACACGATAGAACTTGGAGCGAGAGACGAAGAAAAATTCAGCGTAAAAAAGGTCACGAAATTCCGCAAAACAAAAGGCCAATCTGGTGAAGTGATAGACAGGTAATTTTTTCTAGAAGATAATATAAGCTATTTATGCACTTATATGCTAATCATCATCATCATCGGGTGCCATCTTCATATTGAAGTTCGGAGCTCAGTTGGCAAAACTTCTTGCGATCCCATGCAGCTTTTAGATTCGGGTAGCTTAGCTTCGTCAATTTCTTGATGTCGTCTAGCCATTTCATCCTCTGACAGCCTCGGCTTCTTTTACCCGGAATCTTGCCTTCGAGTAAAGCAAATAATGCAGGACCTAATCTACCTCCAAAACAAATTTCTTCCAAATCGGTTCAGCTGTTAAATGCCAAAATTAGAAACATACACACACAAACACATGAATAAAATCTCTTTTAAAATTAGTGGTAACTGTGATACTGATACTGATTTAAATATTCGGCTTATACTAATGTTCTTAATCTGGCCTTTTAGTCTGTATGGATTTTTCTTCTTTCCGGTCTTACCACTTTAGTGAACGAATGTTTAATTTATCACGTTTACTTTTACCTAACATCAAGCTTACAAGCAGGAGAACACGTTTGCTAATGAGCTCTTTAATTTGAATATATTTGAGTAAATAAACTGCCTAATTTATATCACGTGGTTATTTATCGTATTTACACGTGCCTATATATGTGTACCTACAGTAGAATCCTTAAGTATATAATAAGTCTTTATTATTGGTTTACAAAATTAGCTTGTAAGCACTGGTCTCGGAAGTGCTCGCTCGAGATGACTCCACAGTTTTAATTTATGTAAGTAATTTTTACCTAATGAAGCTGGCATAGTCGCGTGACGATAACTAAAACGAGTTTGCACTTAACAATAGTTTGCTTGATGGTAAACAATGGCTTTGGCCTCTAAGATGGAGCGTGCTTGGCCGATAAAAAACGGTTCAGTGCAGAAAGTACTCAAATCATTTATTCGCAAGAACACGGGTAATAGTGGTACAAGGGATGGTACATTGTTGCTGTTGTCCGCCATATTCTAAGTCACATAGCATGCTAATTTTATAGTGAAATTAATTTAGATTCATACCTTATTTACTTTCATATCCAAAATACAATGTATCGATTTAAAAATCTACATTTCACATAAGATAAGATATGTCTTTAATGCACACCAAAGAAATTACATAATAAAAAAGAAATTTAAAAACTAATTTAATGCACATTGGGCGGCCTTATCGCCTTAGGCGATTTCTTCCAGGCAACCTTTGGATGGACAGGATTTAGAATCTTAAATAGGCGGTGTACAAGAATACGTAAAATAAATAAATAAGTGAAAGAACACAATACAAACTCAGATAATACACTAATAAATATTAATAAACAATACAATACATAATACTATATGGATGATAAATAATGATGATACACTAGGTTTTGGAAAATGCTTATGGACTTAGCTTGCTTAACAGGCAATGGCAACATGTTCCACAATTGGACATATAAATATATCAAACATCCACATACACACATGCACAAACTTTCACCTTTTTTTTTTTTTAACTATTACTATTATACTATAAGTACAAAAGCACAATTTTTAATGCATAAAAGCCATATAAATAACATATATTTAAATATGATTTATTCCAGAGTGCAAAACTTCAGTAACGCCTACGAAGGAGTGGCGTTTCCCCCGGGTTTGTCCGCCGATGATCCGATCAATATCTACCGACACAGCGTTTGTAAGCTCTTCAAACTGGACTATCTAGGTCAGTTTACTTTATATAACTACTTAGTTTATTAACTTTAAATAAAAGTCTCACTATATCTTACTGGTATTTTAAAGAACAATATTTTTATATGTAAGTACTCGTATGTTTGTTTCTTTTTCACGACTGAACTGGTTATAGTTTGACAATATATTCATAGACTACTTCAACATTTTACATTTTTATTTCTTTTTTTAAAGTATATTTACATTAGTCACGAAATTAAACAGAAACTACTAAAATAGGATGTTCCCGTTGTATTGCAATGTATCATAAACATGCCATATCTAGATCTCATACTAACTCCACACTAGAAATCATGATATAATCAGTCGTTTCGTAACCGTTTAAAAGACATACAAACGAACCATCGCTATACCATACATACATTTGTATGTACATAAGTATGGTCCATCATCTTTTTCCATATTCTTTTAATTGAATTTATGCAAATAGTCCATATGTATGTATGATTTCTGTTTTTAAGGTACTAAAAAAACCGAATATGGTTCGGAAGCGTTTTGGTACGAACTTGCGAACGAAACCCTGAATGACCACCAGCTATGTCTAGAGAACGGCAAGTGGTGTCCCGACGGTCTCATCAGTCTAGCGCCTTGCTATTTCAGTAAGTAAATAATTAATTGATGATTTTTAGTAAATCATTATTGAATCTTTTTTTGCCATCTTTCTAAAGTCCGGTCATGAAATAAAAGGAATTGCTCGCTCGCTCAAACGTCGAAATAATTGACGACAAATTCATCCTGTCATGTAAGTATTATATTCCGACTTGGTTCTTATTTAATTCCCACAAAAGTGGAGCATATACGAATATGTTCCAAATTTGCCTGAAAGAAATTGCCTTAAGCGATACAACAAGCGATAAAAGTAACACAATACTTTATGATCACGGCAATATATTAAATTTTATAGTACTTGACTGATAAAAATGTGGTATTTTCCTCAATTCAAATTCAAGCTGCCCATTTATTGTCTTCCAAGAACTTCTTATTACGAGTATTTTAAGTATAAGCATGAATACCTTTGATGCTTACTTTGTCACATTTGTATAAGTTTTAACATTTCTGATTATGCATATTACATATTATAAGTTTAATTTTGTTACACAATTATTGATTTATAATACATGATGAGATATAATAGTATTATTTCATTTATTATATTATTTTTTGCCAGAGTTATTACAAAAAAATATAACAATGCTAAATATTAATTGCAAATTTGAATCTGACCACATCCGTTTAATGCAAATTAATTTGTTGATGGAATTGATGAACGTTTTCACAGATTTTTAATTTTAATTTTAAGTGCATTACTCTGGTGTTGAGAGTTTTAAAACTTCTCCAGATATTATTGACGGTTTAGCCAACAAATCAAATGTTAAAACTAATAATTTATACTATATGAACCCTTTACATTAACAATATATCAATCGACAAACTTGAATTTAATATCTATGTAAATAATGTATAGTAACTAATAAATTAAAAAAAAATCAATGTTAGCCTCTTAAATTAGCTAATTACTTATGGTATTTTATAATTCAGTTTTGGAAAACTGAATCATACTATGAATCCTTACAGACCCGCGTCCATGCTAAAAAAAGGTTTATAACGTTACAGATTTTCCTTTCGCCGTATCTCGGGGCCATTTCCTGGGAGTTGATCCGAAAGTGCTGGCGCGGTACGAGGGACTCAAACCGGATAAAGAACTGCATACTTCAGAAATGATTATCGATCCGGTATGTAAAAATAAATACAAATCATACTTTTTCGCGTTTGAGTTAAAAATAGAGCTAATTCATCCATACCTCAAGTAATATTATTAATGTTAAGGGCCAGCTTTACTAATGGGTTTGACAAAGAACTCATAGCACAACTTAATAAATAAGAATCAGTATGCGAGGACCCAACCGTTAAATATCATTTCTCTTTATTTTTGAATCAGCACTGACCTTATTGTCTTTCATTGTTTTTATAGTTATATTCATAGTCATTTATTCATAACAGATATTTGATAAGTACATGAAACTAAAACTAAAGTTTTATATCAGTACTTTGAGCTCTATAGGTATCAGTGTTCCATAATTATTATGTACGAGTACCTATGCCCGCAACTGACTCTGTATTTAGTTCCGCTATCAACCTTTGAATTCGATCAATCCAAGTATCGCAACCAATACGCTTAAATGGTGGCATTTATAAAGTTGTTGGTATAGATGTACTAAAGCCACCCTTTAAAGGTTATGCGTTAGTTACCAGTTACCCTGTATATACTTTTTCTAGAATATCGGCGTAGCGATGACATCCAAGGTATCAATCCAGCTGAACTTGGCTCTCGGAGACATCGGCTACAACAGCGAGACGAAGCGGTTCAAGGATACAGTGCTGCCCGTGTGTCACGCCTACCTTGTAAGTATTAACCTATTAGCTTCACAAATCCTTTTTCTTTCAAAGAATAGACAGTCTGACAGTTGTAATCACATTGTTTTTGGTTTTTCGTAGATTTTCTACATCTATTTTTTTAATTTCTCAGCTTGTTCAGTTGTTTTAATTAGTGTTTTTACTTAATTAATGTACTATTTGTGTAAAGAAACATGGTTACAAGTATGGAGGTGGTGGTGTCTCTGATTTCCTTGCAACACAGGACCTCTGGTAGGTATCTAGCGCAGGAGTCAGTGATATCACCGCGTACCAAGCACTTATTATTGAATTTGTATATCCTACATAACATAAAATAGTTACGTTTTCACATAATATGTATTTTTGACCAATAAACTATTTGTAAGTGTAGCTTGAAGGTTTTGACACGAAATTGGACTAAACTGTACCGAAATCACCCTACTTATAAACTGGAATCATAGAAGTATTGTCTCCAACCGGGATCAGAGAGAAATTGCTGCCTGCCATTTATCATTCATTTGAAAATCCTGCCATTTATCATTTGGTAAACGATTACAGAAGATTCACTAATCAACTTTGGTTCTGATTTGGAAGTTAGACTATTTACATAGTTAGATTAGAAGTATGTATAAAAGCCACGTGCGTTATTTAATTTCGCTATCGTCATTTCATAGAAAGAACGCTACGATGTATCAGCCCAAGAGAACTCCCCTAACTAATTAATTCTGTGGGAATTCAGTCTTGGGGAAAAACCACTGAAAGAAAGAGATGGTCAATTCAATATTAATAATGCAGCAACATTTACTATACAGAAAATATAAGAAAATACTTTTTTTTTGTTTCAGAAACACCCGAAACTACCGTCCATGGCCATAGCAGCCTTCTTAGCTTTATACACCTACCGGCCGTACATAGTGCTTACCATCATCACCCTGTGCTTGCTCGCAGGTTGCGCACTTTTGACGTTTACAGCCAGGAATTACTACTGGAATAAAATGTCTAAACGAAAAACTATTTCATACGAAGTTGTGGCTGAGAAAAAAAGTGCAGATTCTCATTTCCCATTAATAACATAAATGAGTACCTACATTTGTTTGGTTAAGATACTGTTAGTTAAGGTATAGTTGTACGTTTAGGTAAATCTACTTTTTATTTTTATTTAGGTTCAGTACATTTATCATCAGCTGAGTATAGGCCTCCTCCCCAACGTGCCAGATATTAGGTACGGTCTCCATCCTGTCTGATCCATCTCCTACCAACTTGCTAAAGTAAGATAAGATTCATTAGTTATTAAAAATACCTCTTCTTCGCCGTGGCTAATTATTTTAAAAACCATTTTGGTGTAGGTATAATAAGTCTAGTCTAGATTTTATAAATCTAGATAAATGACTCACAATAATAGACACTTAAATATTTCTTAAAAGTTTTAAGAGTAGGCACTGCAAAGGCATAAAACTATTTTCCCGTTCAAATTATTCTAGAAAGTAGGTAAGTATTTAAATTTAAATTGTATTTGTAAATAGGTTTAAATCATTGATCTCCATCAGAACAAGTACGCTGTAGGTACTGATGGAGGTCAGTGGTTTAAATGAAATGATTCAGTAATGTAATTGTTTCAATATTTAATATTGTATATAATATAAGACATGTTTCACTGTAAATAAATAAGATATTGAATCAGGCGTTACTTTGCGAAAATCCATTGTTACTAAAACTTTGGAGAAATATGTAGTGTTTTTCTGCTGCGTCGCAACGGAAAAACACTACATATTTCTCCAGAGTTTCAGTGTACCTAAATAAATAACTAATTAGAAATAGAACTCTTCTTCGTTAAAATTGGGTCATGCTTCAACTATTTATGCGGCACGGTTCTAACTTGAGAAAACCTATTGATATTGTAAATGATCATAATGTAGTAGATAAGTTTTGCAATCAAGTAATACGCAAGAGTTGTTCATCGTCATTAGCCCGTATATACTCTATATACCTATACTCACTGTTGTGTATATAGTAGGTATACCCTCTCCATAGCCCCATAAAATACATAATATCCCTAACTAAAAATACCATATATTTCCCAGTAAATCTAAAAGTTTATATTCAATTAAATATAATCTTATTGCAACCATGCGATTATTTCGTACAAATGGCTAATGGCAATTGATAAAATAAACCAAACACAATTACGTCAATATACAGTTCGTTAATATACATACCTACGTAAATATACGTAGATACCAATAACCTTTAAAAAACCTTTCACACGTTTCTTTGGTACCTAATAAATTAGTATGCTGAACATCGAAAACACGTGTACTTATTATACATACTTATTTAAAAAAACAGATAAACTATATAAAGCCATACTTGTGATATATTTTTTGCATCTAATGTAAAAACAAATAAACTGTTTTTTTATCATCATCATCGTCAGCTCATTATCGCCAACTGCTGAGCATAAGCCTGTCTTCTAGTATGCCACTTTTGTCCTGCGCTGATCGAATCCAGGTGCTCCCTGCGGTTTACAAAAAGTATTTAAGCTATAATAATTTAACTCGGATCATAAGAGACATGAACTTTTTAATAAAATTATCAGCTAATTTATGATTTTAGGTATAAGAAGTGGCTTTTTTACTTATTTCGATTGATATTATTTTCTGTAAACAATTGCATACTTAGTTGCAGTTTTAATTTGTGTACTTATGTGATAAAACTTCACTTTATATAAAAACCACTTAACTGTCATTATAATCTTGATAAAATCATATGACGTGACTCCTCTGTGTCAATTACAATTATGTTAATAATACGTGAAAATTACAGCAAGCTTATTGACAAGGTTTTCGTGTAATTATAAAATTGTCTCCATCTTACAGTTTTACTTGGCCTTTGATATAAAGATAATTAAAGTAGGTATGTAGTAAACCCTGTGCATAATAAATAATTAGATTTAGTCTAGTTAGGCTAATCAATTTACAAACATACACACACACACACTTTCACTACTGTATGCTTCTTCTTCTTATCGAATTTGAGTGGCCAACTCTGGTGTCGAGAGTTAATCAATCCGCCCTAAGGGCCTCTGACATGGTTTAATGACTGCTGTACTAGACAAACAGCTTTCATAGTAGGTACTTTGTGCTATGAAGAATGAACAATGAACATTGAACAACAATTCAACAAATAACAATTACTTAATCTTTTAAACAAGTGGTGCGTGCCCCAATTTAAATTTCGTGCCAAAATCTCGCGGCGTCGCCGGTAGCGTCAGGCGCCACCGTTCGCCTCGGCCCGCGGTCGCCTTCTCTCTGCACGAACTAAAAGAGTTCCTACACGTTTCTTAATGTAATCATCTTTTTTCAATGTAAAATCGTACTAAACACGTTTTGTGATGTAAAAACTAGATTTATGGGCCATGTATTGGCCCTGGCGCCCTATTTATAACTAAATTAGTGATGTGAATAAACAATTATCTAATACGGCGTTTAACAATCCATTATTTTATAACATTATGACTATAATCTCTGGTGTATGCGTAGGGTGCATGCATTCATTGTGATTGGTTTCATTTCAAAATTGGAAACCAATTACATAGCTTTACTTACCTATGAAGCAACATTCGCACAGGCAACACTTTGGTCTACGGTTAGGCTATCATGACAACCAGTAATATGGGATAAACTCGGAAACAATCCCCATCGAATACAGAAAGAATGATTTAAATCAGTTCATAAATAACGGAGTAATCATCACATACCCTCAAAAAACTTTCAGCCGGGTGTTTCACAAATTCGGAACGTTTCCGATCGGAAACGAAACGCTAATCGTAGAACTCCTAACTTCTATGGTGGATGGTTATTGGTTAAAAAAAGTCAGTTTTCACGTCTTTGATTGACATTTTATTTCCGCGCGGAAACGTTCCGAGTTTGTAAAATACCCTACTGAAGGCTTGATAACTTCCTTTTTTAGAAGTCGGTTAAGAAATAAATAGACATCTACTTACATCCATCTACCAGTTTCCGATGGAACTAAAAGTCCTAACTCGAGTTATTTTCCTTTTTCCTCATAGGTTCCTCAGTTTGAAACCCACGCGAGGGCATTTAGGTACGTTATAGCATTCAAGTTACAGGGACGCCACATAGATGGCGTTTAAATACTTTACCATTTATTTACACTCTGCCACATAATTTTTATTTTACTATTCCTTACTTTTTTCTAATGTATTAAAAGCTATTATAATTGCAAATGTCTCATAAAAGGCTTCGGCATTTTTTCGCATATGTGTACTTCTTCTTCTCATCGAATGAGAGTGGCCAACTCTGGTGTCGAGAGTTTATCAGGCCACCGTACTACTTCAAACAGCTAAATATACACCATACAAAATACCACTAATCAGTCAGCTATCCAAAGAATGAGACTTTTCTAGTGATACAAGTGGCTGACTTATAGCTATGAGTGATTTCTGTCAGACATTAACATCACGCTCAGACGTTCCTATACCAATTTCATTGTTCCCATCGAATGATACCTATCCCATAAACTCGCTATTAAAGTAAGTGTTTAATCTCGATCGTTTATGGTGTCGGTATGGTGCGCCCCGTCAATTGGCCATGAAAAGTATATGGGGCTATGGGAAAAGTCACACTTAATATATGTAATATGATAGGTACCCAATGAAAATTCATCATCATCAGCCTTAAACGCCAGCTGCTGAGCATAAGTCTCTCTTCTTGTACGCTCCCAGTCTTATGATATAATAAGCTAGCTTAATAGTACCCATAAAATTATATTTTATGCTTGAAAAAATACACGTAAAGACAAAATCTCTAGACAAAATTAAAATGTTCTTCTTCCATATAAGCAAGTTCAAGTAATTTAAATTAAAAAAAGGAATATATCGAGAGAAGTAAAGGAATTTGTTTCAAGTAATCGTACTTCATTTATGTAGTGACCTTGCAACGTTAGTGTGGTATATCTAGTATTAATAAGTATGTACATATAACAAGCACATAACAATAAGAATATTCTAATAGAACATTAAGAGCAAATAGAGCGAGCCAAAACTGCTAGCAAACAGTACGACACAGGTTCCCAACTGAAATTATTTGCGGGTTGCTAGACATACAATTAATAAAAAAATATTATCGAAGTGGTCTTAAGTTTCTTAACACATAAAATATCTTCCAAATACTATTTGTACAGAATTAAGTTAGTAGTTTATTTATAAACTATACACAATTTCAAAGTAAGTAAATAATTTACTAGCTTAGTAGCCTTTGCTTACCATCAGGCAAACTATGGCCAAGTGCAAACCCGTATTCGTTGAAAAAAAAGTATTGTTTATTCAAATCTACTTCTCTAAACAAGGAGACTTTGATAATAAAGAATTTCATTATAATACATGATTTTATGTAAGACAGTGGCATGCCAGTCATATTTATTTATAGTTATTTCAAGTGAAGTGTTGTATAATTGGTATAAAAGTAGTAAAATTTCAATTACTAGCTAGATTTGAATGTCGATTAAAAAAAAGGTTTAATGTGGATTTAAAAAAAAGGTTTGCGGGCCAGATAAATTTAAATTTGAGTACCAATGGATACCTACACCATAACCCGAGATTATTATGTGTGAGATATTTGAATAAAGTTAGCGGTCATTTTTGCTTTTACTGTGCCGTACTAAAATGCTTGCCGTAAAAAGTTAGTTATAATTAATTTGGTTTGGCACAAGGGTCATACCGTCAGGTCTTTTTCCATCGTCACGTGCTAGGCCGCTCGGTTCGAGCATAGCTGCAACATTGGCAGTGGAAAAAGCCCGGCGAATGATGTCGTTCAGACTAGCGTGGCGGCTAATTCTACCAGCACTCCTCGAACATGAGAGGCCGTGGTGCCCGAGCTGGTCGACATCAGTACCACACTGGCAGCGATGCGGTTCACAGCTCCTCGCACCCAAGCGCAGGCTAACCGCGAGTCGAAAAGCTGTCGGATCTAAAAGGTTACCTGTATTAAAAGAGGGCATGGCCTGCAGCCAAAGACCGGATTCCCACACACTGACCGCAAGGATGCGGGCGCGATCCGCGAAACTAGTACACGTATCGAGAAGTGATTTCCGTGCTAGTTCGCTGATCGGCCGATCCCACAGTCTCTGGGAACGAGGTGTTGTAGGAAAATCGGTGTTTGGACAGGCCAGGCGCCAAGCATTTTTAGCTTCGTCCGTATGCGCAACTACAACTACGCCAGACGGGCCTAAAGCGGGTGCGAGGATTTTTTGGACCAATTCGTAAGTACCGTGGACAGAAGCCAAAAATGCTGGTAAAGCAACACTTGAAATTTTGCGGACACCCAAACCTCCTAACCGTACAGGTAGGGAAGCTTGCGACCATGTCCTGTCATCCATGTCCACATTCAAAACCGAAACTAGTGTGTCCTTTACGATGTTGTCTAAGCTCGAAAGGAGCCCATTGTGTTGCCACAATGGACAACATCGTAAATAGTAGGTGAATTTTGGAACAAACAAACAATATTTGATAATAGTAAACGCCATATGGGCGTTAATTTTGAGCAAACGGCCTAGAGTGTCCCTGAAATTTTGAATTTTGTCCTCTACGAAAGGAGAAAACGACATAAGTATATGTAAGTATTATATAAAAATAACATAAAAGATATAAGATATGTATTACAAGAGGTTATATAGTGCAGAGAAGTAGCCCAGTGTTTAAATAATTTAGAGAAAAAAAATTGTTACTCATACAATTGTATATATGCTTCTTGTGAAACCCAAACTAGGCCTGAGCCTGTATCTCGTTGGTTCGAGACTTTATCTTGAGTCGTATTTCCTCATGACTGAGCGTCGTGACTCCCCCGCAGAATTAATTTGTTAGGGAAGTTTTCTTGGGCAGATACATTGTGGTGGGCGCCTAGGTCTTTCAACGGAAGACACATGTACTCGGATATTGTGGTCCTCAGATATTTCGGTTTCGATATTTTTCTTTACCGATAAGCGAGTGCAAATCCACGCTTAACTTGAAAATACATCTCATTGGTGTAGGGTAGGATTCGAACCAGGGTGCGTCTCGATGAAAAGCAGACACTGGAACCGCTGAGCCACACTCGCTTAACTCGGTTCGAGACTGAGAGTAACCAAAATAATAATTAAAATATTTTTTTTACATAAAAATCAAGTCAAAATACAATAAGGATACTCCCCCACATTGTTACAAAAATAGAATAATTATTTTCGTTAAAAACATAACGAGAAAAATAATTTGGTAGGTATTACTTTAAAGAGTTTCAAGGCCCCGAGGGGCAGAATTATTGCAACATGACAGACTTTCTAATCGTATCTTCCTTATTTATTTTCTGTCTCATATTAATATAAGAATTTCAAATGAAAATGTTTCAGCCCACCTACTTAATCATAATATTATTGAATGGGAGTTTTTTTTAAACTAAAAAATGTTTGCACTTGACCTTGCACTTGTATATATATATATAAATATATAGTTTGTCTGATAGTAAGCAAATGCTACTAAGACAGAGATGTGAAGTATCTTAGATAAAAGTATCTAAAATACAGATACAAGATACAAAATACGTATTTATATCTTGTATTTGAAATACTTTTTATATATTTAATCTTGTATCTTATATCTAGATACATTTTCCAGGTATCTTAGTATTTTGAAGATACTTTTTTCCCCAAGATACTTTTGCTAAAATAAATTTAACTACATACCACCAACCAAACGTGTCGTCTAAACATTTTGTCAATATTGCCGAAAACCAAATGACAGATGGCAACACTATCTTTCTCTACTATCTACTTCTTTCTCTACTATGTATTCTTATCTACTATGTCTCCGCCTGATAATGGCACCGGTCGCTGAAGTCAAAAATCAAAAATCACAACAGCAGTTATCAACAGATCAACAGTACTTAACAAAAAGTTCAAATATTTTTTAAAATAATCAAATTATACTTTATGTGGTAAATATTATAAGGTCCATATTAGTAAAACATACGTAAAGTAACAGATAAGTGGGGAAATATCCATTATGAACTATTTTGAAAAATGAGATACATCCGGGGAATCCCCGACATTTGACCTCAAAACTGGCTGCCAAAGATGAGTTGCCAGTGCGATAAAATCACTTCTAACCAAGTAGCGTGTAATAACACAGAGTACATAATGTTAGTAGGGTGATAAAAGTAGTTTTTTCCCTATAATTTTTAATTGCATGATGATCGAGATGATACATCTCGATTTGGCCAAATTCTGCCCATTTTCTAATTCGTCGACAGTGTCTGCCAAACTCGAAATTTCACCCTCGATTCGGTCAAAATGGCAGAATTCTGCCACAAATGGTCACTGGTTTTTTCAGTTGCACCAGTTAACCAGCAGCAAACGATTCTCGTTGCTGGTTACATATTAGCCTCAGTGTCCCATCCAATGTTTAAACTGAAATGGGTACCAAAAGCGCGAAAGGAATATGTAAAAGAACTTGTCCTGTCTGAAACTAGAAAGATCAATCGACCTGAAAACCAAAATTAGAGGCTTTAAACAATGTTGAAGGTGATATAAAAAAAGTCAAAAGATTAATCTTATTATAATGTTCCTAGAGGACTCTGATTCCTCTATTGCTGGTGGCGAAAACACAGGCAGCACTAGTGATTTAGAGACACTCCAGTACCTGAACAATAAAGATGCAAATTTTAAAAGCTTATATGTTTATCCTACGATAAAAAATATATTACTAAAATATAACACCTATTTGCCCAGCTCTGCCCCTGTGGAGCGACTCTTTTCCTTTGGGGGCATAATCATGAGGCCTCATAGACAGAAAATGAGTGACAAAATGTTTGATAAATTACTTTTGTTAAAATCTCAACTAAAATATAAATATTAAGAAATATATCGTAGACATTTACATTTAGTTGAATATGTATGTTACTGTTTAAATTGTCCAAAAGGAAAATGTACCTAGGGCATTATGTACTCAATACATTTTAATTTAGATTCATCGCTTTATAATACTCATATTGTCTCAAATAATGAACCAAAACAATATTTACTTTATTGTGCTAAAAACTTGTTAAATGTTTCACCATGGTAATAATTATAGCATTTAGCATTTTTTTAGCCTTTCTTTAATATGTGAATTAATCTATATTGCTTTGTTCATTATAGCAATTTATTGATGTTCAGAGAGCTAAGTCGTGTTTGGTGTCATGTTATGTTGAAATAAAACAATATAAATAATATATATAAAAAAATTATAAACAAATTCAATTTATAACATTTTCGAAGATTTGTAAAAATTTACTACATTTTCTTTGAACTTGGCAGTTAAAATAAAATGTTGTTTTCCTACAAAAGTATTTTATCTTTAAAAAGTATTTGAAAGATAGGTATTTTGTATCTTGTATTTCAGATACTTTTTTAGAAAAGTATTTGTATTTGGATCTGAAATACTTTTTTTTAAAGTATCTTGCATCTTGTATTTCAGATACTTTGTGTAGGGTATCTTATACATCTCTGCTAAGATGGAACGTGTTTACCCGGTAAGAACCGATTCACTCTCGCTTTGAAGATCGCTGGATAGTGCGTCGGGAACAAAGAGTCAGGCAGGGATTTCCACAACTTTGCGAGTGGCTGACTCTAACGTCAAAATAATGCTGAAACGAAAATAAAATATCCTTAAGCCTAAATATATTGAGTAAGAACTAGATTTCTATTAAGCAATTTTTACTTTTTTCTTTTCCTTATAAGTACAGTTGATCAAAAGAACATAAGTCTGGAAAAAAGTGCATCGCAGTTTGATACTCAATATTCATTTTCATAAATAATTATAAAAGACGGCTTCAAACAGAATTTTAATTAGCATAAATAGCAAAAAGTAACAGAACATGATGATATTTGTTCGGAAATAACTCCCTGTAAAATATTAGTAATAATGGATTCTGATAACTGGCTGAGAAGAAAAATAGGAAGGCGTCACAAATATTCAAAGAACTTGAAAATAATTATGTCTAGGTTTTAGCTTTTCTGTTTATGTTTTAATCAAGTTTTAGTAACGTAGAAATTCATATTTTGATATTGAATTGAAATTGGTATTTATAAAGAATTCCTTTTTGATACTGGCGGTAAAATAAACAGGCTATGCATCGCCTGGTTCAACCTTATAAAGATGTGTAGGTACTCATAGATTAACTATTTATACTTAATTTGGCTAATAAGAAATTAAACTTAAAATTAGGTCTCTAGTAAAATCCAGTCAAATCCGAGGACATGTATCTTCCGTGGAAGGACCTGGGCGGCCACCACGATGTATCTGCCCAAGAGAACTCTCCTAACGAATTTGTTCTGCGGGGGAGTCACGACCCTCAGTTAAGAGGAAATACGACTCAAGAGAGAGAGTTTCGGTTAAGTCTATTTTTTTAAGTTCCATAGAAAATGTATTTAATTTTTGGAATTTTGGAATGAATGACTGATACAATAATATATTTTGAAACTTGTATAGATAAAATAGATGAAACAATTGTCTGTCCGTTTAAAATGTGAGGTAACTCTCATTTTGGTATTAGAATGGATCTGTCGATACAAGCAATCTGCATTTAAATCTTGCCCGCGGCAAGACATTGAACATGTTCAAAACAAAATGAAAAAAAAAACAATTGTTAATAATAAGAAAAAGGAATTATGTTTAAAAGAGGTGGATTTTTAACTGAACTTGTTGGTCGTTATAAATTTGATGTCTAATTCGTATGACAAAAGAGCCTTATCCACTAGATTTTATAAAGAGTGTACCCAAATTAGTTTTTTTTTTAATTTATACTTTGTTTTTGTAACGTAACTAAGTTTGCTTTCTTGTTGAAATTAATGTTAAACATAAAAATCCAAATTTCTATGAGCTATTAAATTTTCTCACCGAACAAACATGTTTCTTAATAAATAAGGAGATCAGAAAATCAACTACTTTGACCCAACTAGGTACCTACATATTGTTTACACGTTCTATTACGTAAGGTAGAAGTGGAATCAAAACAAAAAAAATACGCAAATTGCACCAAAACAGGAGTTACGCGCATACATTATCAGGGATGTAATCCGGGCTCAGTTTGACGTTTTAATGCGGTCTCAAAAGTTGCCGCCGGTATTTGTTTCCCACGCAACGCAACAAGAAACAATCAGTACATGATCTTGTGAATTTTATAACTCACTAGTGATGTTCGCGGTTTTGCTCGCATCAAGAAGTAAACCTTGCATCCCCTATTGTGGCTCTGCCTTCTAATCTAGGGGTGCGGGTTCGATACCCGCATAACACAAGTAATTATAAATTTTAAAATGTGTTGATTCTGGTCGTTCCTACGTATATTTAAGTATGTATTTACGAAATAAAAGTATATATGTATATATCCTTTATCTAGTACCCATGATACAAACGTAAGCTCAGAATGGGACTAGATGGGGCTGTGTGATATGTCCCTAAATATTAATTTATCTTATGTTTATTTCACCACTTTTAAAGTGGAATTTCCAAAAATCCTTTCTGAGCGGATGCCTACGTCATATTATCATCTAGCTGCATGCCAAATTTCAGCCCGATTTGTCCAGTAGTTTGGGCTGTGCGTTGATCACTATGTCGGTCAGTCGGTCACCTTTGAGTTTTATATATTCAGATAAGAAATACGAATAGATAACTTACCACACACACCAACAACAAAAGAACGGAGGAGACGTTATTTAACGATAACTTAAACGTCGTCTACTCACTCGATGGAGGTATTAACTTCATTCAAATGCTATAAAATAAACTAGTATTAGGTGCAGTAATAGTTTGTTGCTGTTGTGCTGTTGCTCTTCAAATCATTGCGGAATGTGTAAATATTATGGAGACTTTCAAGTTTAACCAACGAGAACGTCAAATAAGTAAAGTAAATAAAGTACACAATAAAGGTGCCTATTCATTTGTTTTATCTTCTGATTAGACTAGAATTTTAAGATATTTTTGATACCTTAAAGAATTTAATAATTACTTCATTAGCAAGCACGAACTGACGCAAAAGCTGAAAGCTCTGTCTCTGTAAGCTAGGTATACCGTGAAGCTTTTCCCGTCGGTATAAAAGCTCCCGCGTCCGCAAGCGGCGGGTAGACACCTGTGAACTGTGACCGGTGCTGGAGCCTTAACATACGTAAGTACATAATATATTATCATCATCATCAACCAGCATGTAGTCATTCATGAGTATTGAAACCGGTGAATTTGGAAAAAGAAGTGGCTATATTTTTTTTTGTATTGTTGAATATGATATAAGAAAATTTATCTTTATACCTAATACATAAAATTCAATATAAAGAACCTAATATACAAAACGAAAAGCCTTGCCTTTTGTATCATAAAACTTTTTTTCTCTTTAAATGTACCTAAGTCAAAAATATATTTAAACCATCATGAAGAGTCGTTGAAGTCTTTTGAACGGAATATTTTAATGTGTCATTTATTAATCGTATTTTTAATTATTAATTACAATGATTTAGGAACCTAGACGACTGGGAAATATTAAAATAAATAAATAAATAAATAAATATTCCGGGACAATGCACACAGCGCAATCTAGTCCCACACTAAGCAAACGCTTGTGTCGTGGGTACTAGATAACGGATATAATACTTATATACTTTTCTTTTGTAAATACATACTTATTATACATACAAACGACCAGACTCAACACAAGTAATTATAATTTTTTATAATGCATAAATACTTGTGTCACGCGGGAATCGAACCCGCAACCCCTAGATTAGAAGGCAGAGCCACTACCAACTAAGCTAACAGGCCAGTCAAAATATTATTAATTATCCGTATATATTTGAGTCATATAATTATTGCAATATTACATTTTACTGATAAGGACATACTTTTTGAAAGACAAATCCATATATTTTACTCAACATATTTTAAAAACTTTAGTAAAATATTATTTTTTAAATTATATTTTAATGTAAATTACTTTATGTATACACAAATTGCAACTTATATTACTGTATCGATTGATTCTTAGCTTTCGGTGGGTTTAAGACAAAGTCGAGTGAAACTATGAAATACATAAAAGAAAACAGGAACATGGATATTATTAATAAATAAAATATGTCTCAGTGCAGTGCGATCTGTTTTGTATTACAAAAATGTTATACAATTACAAATGTTCATACAATTAATGTTAAATACAAGCAATTTCATGTTTTTAAATCAAAAACTTGTATTTGGCAGCAAGTACCTAGTACTAGTATATAATATAAAAGCATTTAGATTATATTTTTATCCAAGATTTATTTTACAAAATATCTGCTTATCTACACAGCCAAGTACGACGATTTTATAAATAAAAGAACTGCTTTTTTTAAGTAGTAAGTAGAAGTTTTAGAGATAATATGAATTTAAATTTTCAGTGATCATATTCTATTTAATAAATTATATTAAAATATTCAACAGCTTTTTGTTGCTCAATTTAAGTCTAGATGCATAATTTATATATGCTAGTTAAACGTTAGATGCACTAGAGATATTACATCTGAATCTATTTTATCCTGAAAATATATCATTATAAATTCTGCTTGAAGCCGTTTCACATTTGTACTTCGTGTCTTAGCAATTCTACTTGTTTAATTTATCCTTGTTGGGTAAAATTTATTTCAGTAGAAGCATCAAAGGCGTAATATTAAACTAGCTGTTCTGCAATTGTACTGGACTCCATTAGACCCTTTAAAAAATTGCCAACCATCCTTAATATAAAAATTCCTTTAATATACAGAAGGTAAAACCATCTTTACATCAGTCTGTCTTTCGATGGTTGACAAAAACTAGCAGTTACACTTTCTCTCTTCGCTTGTTATAGTCATCATAAATACAAATACAAATACAAAAATATTTATTGACATAATAAAACAGGTAACAATAAATGTCGTGAAACTTCTGGCCTTGTGCTAGACGTGAGACTGTGTTACAAGGCCAGTGTCTTCTCCCAATTGTGAGGCTTATATACCTATAATAATCATAGTACATAAATCGTAAAGCCATATCACAGGTCATATGCTCTTAGGCCAGTTTAAAACCTCAGGTGTCCAATCAAACAATATTTATCAGTCAGTAAGTTCTACTGACTATCTATAATTTTAACTTGCCATTAAACAAAATGTCAAATTCCGCACCAATTTATTACGTCCACACACTCAAAGTCTATTAATAGCCTTAAAATAATGATCTCGTTAATTGAATCGTTCTTCACCTTATCAAATTAATATCAGAGATCTCTTGACGTTACTATTTCCTCCTTCAGTTAAGAATAAAAGGTTTGCACGGAAAAAAGCGGCCATTCATATCCTAGGAGATATAATACTTGTCCCGGTACAGACATGCTAATGCATTGTTAAGATAAACGCTGCTTTCTGTGTGGGATGGGATGAAACTGTACGCATCAGATTTTTATTCTTTTTGGGTCAAGAACGCGGTAAGAAATAAGCCCTTAACCGAGCTAAAAGAGCAAAAATAGAGAGACATTCTTACGCAATTGCCAATTTTAAACAACGGGCGATGATAACAGGGTGTTTAACAAATTTGGATAGTTTTCAATCACAGTCAAAGCGCCAATCACGGATTATAATATAATTAAAGTGATATATTTTTACCTGCGACAGTCATCCACTAACCATAAAAGCTCCAAAGGTATTTATAATTGGCGTTAAGATTAAGGTAGAAAATGTTACGAATTTGTGAAAAAATAGATGACCTAACAGTGACATTTGCAACTGAACTGTTGTGAGCTAGATGAAAGATCACAATTATACTCGAATTTGATATCCTAAATGCTAAACTTATATTTCTAAAAGCTAATAAAATACATACTCAACAATTCGCAGTCATTCAATGACTCCGCATATTATTATATAGTTAACTTACTGAACTTTGGATATGTTGTGCACGCATGTGTTTGATGCACAGAATGTATCACCTTTAATGTGTTTTGCTGTTACTCGTGTATTTTCTGTGTATTGTGTTTTGTGCCTAATAAATAAACAAATAAAATAAATAAAGAGAGAGACCCTACAAAGTTTAATTCGTAATTCCTAAAAGAGTGAATATTAACGTTACACAAATAGCTAAGCAAAAGGCTGACTATAAATATATATTTTTGAGATTAAAACAAAAGGTTTTTGTAATAACATTATTCCATGTGACATTCCTATTTATTTCATGTGTCACACACACACACACACACACACTCTTACAATAGTTTATGTGTTCTTTAGCAGTTACCTTGTATAAGTGCATGATAGCATCACTTCTTAGGACTTAGCGAAGTTCATCAGAACTAATTAGATAAGGTACCCCGCAAACTGTTTAACTTCTGACTTGCATTCGTTTGTTTGTGCCAACTAGCAGGAGGTGGGAGTGCATCTTTATATGTTATTTTTATATATTTATATAAAAATTAAACGAACAAAAATCAAAATTTAATAAACAGCCTATGCGACCATCCAGGGTCTTTCTTCATACCACATGCCAACCAAAATGGGTTCGGCCGTTGAGTTTGATGATGGAACAAAATAATGCGAGTGAATCCGCGGACGTCCACTAGTTAAATATGAGAGCCGTGCTTTCTTAAACAGTAACTATTATTACACTTTATTTCTATGTATATCATACCAGCTGGCTCAGAGAACTCTGTTCTGCCTTAGAGGCAATAAATGAGCAGATTTCGGATTTTATTCAATTCAATTTAAAAAAACGGGATAAAAAGTATCCAATGTCCGTCTCCTGGTTCTAAGCTACCTGTTCAGCCGTTCTTGAGTTATAAATGGTGTAACTAACACCACTTTCTTTTATATATATGTATATAGATACATAACCGTCGTAGCACGATATAACAAAGGATGCATTTGTCGACAGAGCTGCAATGGATAAGGACAAGCACAGCAGGGGCCCCCCGGCGACCGCCGCGCGAGTACTCGCCTTGCTGCTCGTCATATGTCTGGTCGAGTGCGCCACAGGTAAGGAACGATGACTGCATGTTGGGGATTGATCGACGAACATACAAAAAGAAAAAATAACTTTCAGAAGACTTGACAACTTCCTTTTTTTGAAGTCGGTTAAAAAATGGAACGATGTGTCAGGAATATATGTGAAAAACTATTTTAGTCAAATAGTTCATGATTGTAAGGTACCAATTTTTTGGAAAGTCACTTATAAATTAATGATTATGCATCGAACCTTAATAAGTTAATTTTTAAAAACATGCTACTGAACTAAAAGCAGATCTTTTTTGTGGCTACGTTGCTAAACATGTTCAGATTCTATGACGGATGAAAAATGTGCTTCCTCTTGATAATATACTTTAAGTGTTGTCAGCATCATTTCAACATTACATTAATATTACACGAGAAAAAGATAAGTACCTACTTATTAATAGAAGAACTATAATTTATTAACAACGTAAAAAAAAAATTGATTTATTCTTTCATGATATATGAAAGAGAGATAACCTACGTATCAAAAAATATAACGTAAAGTTGTTATTATATCGCGCTCAGGTACAAAAGAATAATCTAAATATTTTTACAATATCCACTAATGAAATGGAGTATTATGCAGTATTTTACATGCAGGACTGAATAACTCATTCGTGTAGAATAGATATTATTTTAGAAAACTTACACTCTAAAACAATGATAAGTACTATGATAAAAATATATTTTAAGATATTTTGAGACATGGGTATAAATCAAGATAAAAAACCTTTCTTTGCTAGGTACCAAATTTTCCCAAGAGTACATTTAGCAATAAAACTAACTTAACGTACTTACATAAGAACATAACTGTTTTTACCTTTTGCCAACGGAATGCTAAGTCGACCGAAAATCGGTTTCATCTAGGCAAACGCGCGCTAGATCATAGATTGCAACGTTGCTTAACATCAGGTGAGTTGTAGTCGAGCGCGCGCCTACCAAGTAAAAAATATAAGTCATATGATAATCTTGTACACCTTATACGTTCATAAGTCAAGCCATTTGTCTGAATATCTCGCTTGATCCCGCGAATCAGAGTGTTACTTTAAATCGCATTTGTTACCTCTTTCATTCAAACTGGCTTATCTGCGTGGTAAAATTACTTCGTAGGAATGTAATGTGTTTGTGAAAAATAACTTTTTTAGATGTAAATATGTATGTAAGTAGGTTTAGCTTGCGTCGTGAGTAGGTAGGTGTATTGCGCTTGAGGCTTTTTCATGATGTATTTTAATATGGGTCGAAACTGGTATTATTTTCACCTTGCGCGCGGGCGCGGCTAACAGAGAGCTTATTAAACATGACATACCTACGCAATAAGCAATTATCAATTCTAATTAAGGACTTTTCTTAGTTTCTGAACTACATTATGTTATGTGCCTCACACTGATTTGCGACGTTGGCACGAATAAACGGGATAAATTTTATCATAAAAATAATTAAACATATTAACTGTTTTACAAAAAAAATATTCAAATTTAAAGGCACAATGTAAATTACATACGAATAATATTGATTGACAGAAAAAAGATATTATATAATTTTCAAACGCTAATACAAACATAAATCTATATTATAGTAAGTGGTTGTCTCATTATCCAAAAAAAACTTAGATCATTATTATCGAGAAAGCAAATTTTCCGATGGGCGTTGACTTTTCATCTGACCTATTTCCGTAGATTTAACAATAATTTATCAATGGATATCACAATTCTACTTTTGGCAAAAGCTTTGCGGAACAACACTTATGGAATACTTAAGTTTTAGCCAAATCATGCTATCAATCTCTTAAGAATCAAACGCGTTGCCAAAGTGATTTTTACGTCACTGTGAGTCATAAGTTAACGTTGTAAACGGTAAATACTGTGTGTATTTTCAGGAGCATTATGTAAGTATATTCTCAGCCACAAAATTGGATTTCCATCAATTTGATTTGTATTGAAATATTCGCGTACTTTCCTTAGAAACATTTCTTAACTTTGATATGAAGAATTTATGTAACGCCTCATGAAGTTATAGTAAATATCGCTATGTAGAAGGAAGCAGGAGGCGACAAGGAGAAAAAAATATAACTTTTACGGAACGGTCACCCATCCAACTTACCGAGACGGCAGTTTCTTAACTTCAGTAATCGTTAATGAAACAAAACGAGTCTAGCATAAGTTTGGATATTCATAAAAATACTCTAGTCACGTGCCAACCTATTGGAAAAGTTATTTGTTAAATTGTCAAGGGACTTTTAAACTATATTTATAAAACTTCCCCAACACATTAAATTAGGCAACTTCAGTAACGTGTTTTATTTGTTTATAAGCCGCCCAAGGGTCGCATGACATAACTACTGATGTACAACATAAACTGGACCTACGAATTGAGTTACTATCTCTTGTGCCTGATTTAAAAATATCTGTCTAGATTCATTTTCTTAAATCACAAACTACTTTGACGGATATTCTAAAATATAATTAGGTACTGGTTGAAAAGTATCTAGTCGATAATATTAATTTAGAGTATGAAATTTTTAATTGAGGAATAGATGCCTAAGCTATGTCATTTTTATAAAAATTTTTGCTTGTATTAAATCTCACTGTTTTTTAATGAGTAGTGTAGCCAAAAACCTAAACAAAGGGGGCCTTATTCCAAAACGTGGTTTAAATATAAGTCTAGACTAAGTCCGTTTTAGTTCAAATAAATCAAATCAAATAATTTATTTTTGTAAAGTTCTTCGAAAATTGTCTGTCTACTGTCATAATTATCGAACTGTCAAAATGTACCAATGTTATATCAAAGTCCCAATTTTTGTTGACATTTTCATTGCTTGTATGTGATGTCTGAATAACAAGAACTCACTTTTTATTTTTAAAGTTTTGGACTTATTAATTTAAACCACGTATTGTAATAAGACAGACAGAGTTAATAGAATAATTTTGTAAAAATGCAATCTGATTGAATGTGACTATCAAGTTACAGAAAAATATTGTATGTAGAAACATAGACAGGAACTATGGACTTGAAAAAATAATTTATGTGTGTCTTCCTTAGCAACATATCTTTAGCTAAAATTAATAAAACTACTTTTACGTTACGCTATTCACTAATTAAATATACGATACTCAATAAGTAACAAGTCTTTATGAACGGACCGAAGAACCTCACTATCTCACAAATACCGAATACTATCGATTTATTTAGTTGAATACCCGTCTCGCTATTTGCTAACTATGGGTATAGTTACTATAAATAGATCAGTCTACATGTGTGTACATATTATGTTGTTTATAGTTAATTAAAGTCAGGAATTGTATCTACAATGGAGCATTTGACTATCAAAATTAAATTAACTAAGACTTAGTGTCGATTGCCTGTTCTTCCAGCTTATTTTTTTCACCGTTTAAAGGTGGTAAACAGATGCCAACCATGTCAAACAGCTGCAATCTAAAATTAAACGTGTCATCTGACGGAATCGATTTTTTTGGTCACCCATCCAAGAACTGACCACGACAAACAGTTAGTTAACATTTATATGTATTATATCCGTTATCTAGTACCCATGATACAAGCGTAAGCTTATTATGGGGCTAGATGGCGCTGTGTGATATGTCCTGAAATATTTATTTATTTATTTTATTTTTATTATTTATTTACTTCATTACAAAGCAAATCGCACGCGTATGAATAATTGAATTTGCTGATAAATTTTGTGTAGCAACAGAATACAGTACATATTAACTGAGCTGCGTGCGTATTTTTGTTATTGCTAATAAATCATCATCATCTTCAGCTCGTTAGAGCCCATTGTTGGGCCCCCTTCCTTTTACGCCAATAATCCCTGTCTTGCGCTGTTCTTACTCAGATGTTTCCTTCTAACTCTATGATAAACCAAACATGTACACTAAACTATACAAGTTATAAATAGGTACATACATTAATGAGGCTATAGATGGCACTCGTGTCCACCAATACATACGTCTGCCATAAAACCGCTATCAGCGATATTAAATCCTCTTGATAGGCTCATAAAAACCAGCAAACATTTGCTTTGTCGTTACAAAATTGACTACATGAGGCTACATTGACTAGACTGGTCATTAAAAGAGTTAAGTTAGGTTCTATTCAAGCTCTTTTTCACCTAACTTGACACCCACTGATATTACTTCAACAGTATTATACTATTAAGTATACGTAGGTGTAGATAAAACGCCTCAAGGGTGGATCGAAAACACTATAGTTGGCCATTCATATAAGACAAGAAGTAATGCTAATATTACAAAGGTTTATTAGTCAAACAGCCGATATGCGACATATCCAATATGAAAAATTTGAAAAAATACCTCACATTATCGACTCTCAATCCACATTATTTATAAAAAAGACATTTTTAATTAATGGAATTCATAATAACATCTCTGTAAGTAGCTGTTTTTTAAGCGGCGAAGTTTTTTTTATCTCAGACAAATACATTTCTTGAAAAAACGCTTAAAACAATAATTCATAACATTCTAAATCTGCATTACAAAATAATAAATAATAATAAATAAATAAATATTCCGGGACATTGCACACAACGCCATCTAGCCCCACACTAGGCAAGCAACTAAATATAAAGCAACTGTATAGAAACTGGAGCCTTTGTAGGCGGCAACAATTTACAGAAGAAAATTATGAATTGTAAAGGAAAACAAGTTTTGTTATCATTAGCAATCAAACTGAACTCGCCTTGTTTCATTTGTAATTTCACCTGCCGCTGTTCTGGGGGCCTACTATGATCTAATCTATGATATACATTTTTATTTCTATGCAATATATTTACTTAACTTTTGCATACTCTTGTAGAAATACTTAACTTAGGTAACTTGTTTCCATTATCGTTCGTTTTTAGATTCCCGTAGATAAATGGTCATACGAGTAGGGTCTTTAAAAAGAACACTTATATAATTAAAACCATTACTATTTTTCAGAATTTAATCGTTCCGAAGACAGACAACAATATACTAAAAAATACCACAAAACACAAAGTTGTAATTTTCGGTTAAGCTTGCTACTACCTTCATGTGCGACTTTTCGCACTTTTTTACTTTTTTTACAATCAGGATGACTGCGTATTTTTTTAGATTGTTCATAAAAGGTCCTTAACCAATTTAAAAATGTATACCTAATATATATAAAATATAATAGCAATAAGTTGATCTGATCTGAATTGATGGATGGTTTACAATTAAGCCATCAATTGAATCAAATCAAACTGTTTATGGCGATTGAATTAGCAATTTGGTGGGAACGTGAATGAGAATAAAGCGGAAATTATTGTTTTACTTCGTTTGTGATACTCAAATATCGTGGTAGGTCCCCCGAAGTATCTATATAATAAGAAAGTAAACAATAAACTAATTTTGCATTCAAAATTCAGTGGAAACTTAATCGGTGGGACGACATTAGCATATTTCATTCGAGAGGTTAACAGAGGTGCTTCTTTGGTAAATGTTATAGTTGTTTTAACAATTACGGATTGCTGTTATAAGAAATAAACATTATTTTTATTCATATTTACACAATGAAGCCTTAATCAAGCCTGAACTAAACTTGCAAGAAAACAAATGAAATGAAGAACAAGGATACTCATATGACTACAATATCTTAATTAAAATAATAATACATACAAGGGAAGAAAACCGAAATATATTATTTCTAACTAAAAAAAGGCACTTAGAAAATCTTTAGAAAAGCCTAAAGATTGTGAGCACCCTTACCAGAGGCAGTGTGTCCAGCATACTAGCCGCATTATCACGCTGGAAAATATTACAATTAGTTTGGGTACTTTTCCCACGTAATAGCGTATATGTTACCTCTTTGAATAACAAATACTATTTTTGGGAAATATACGTTCGTACGTGCTATCTTGGTAGAAAAAAGATTGGTTTCGAAAACAGTTGTACAGAAAAATACAGGTAAGCACAAATACATAATTTAGATTTTAATTTATAGAAGGCTTGCTACTGATGGTCTAAAATCTCTATACCAGTTTGACTAGGCGTACTAAAGTGCCTCATTTTAATTTCTGTATCTAGAGTAAATAGTTACATTCTAGGAACAAGTTAATACTAGGTAAGCAGGGGCTGCGGGCAGGCGGGCTTTAGTCAAAAGAAAACCTTACCTACGTAAAAATATTAGTTATGTATATATGTACTTGTACGTGAAATATACATATTTTGTCAATTAACCTATCTTTATAATGTTTAGTTTATCATATTTTATCTTACATGAAAATAGTTTTTGGGTGATTGGCAGGTGATGGCAACAATGATGTATAAAGGTGATAATAACAGAATGATTAGAAAAATATACATCAATATTTACTCGTATTTCTGTTGTAGTGTCTCTTCATACTTAACTAATATGCAATTGATAAAAAAAAATAAAAAAATCTTGTTTGTTATACCAATTTTAAAGTTTTTCATATATTATAAAGGCAAAATAGAATATAATTTTATTATATACCAGGCAAAAATAATACTAAAAGTGGTTGTGCAAGCGGTCATGATGTTTGTAAAACTAAGTACTTACCGATGACGTGTATTGAGGTAGGTCCTGACATGTCACACCGCAGTTACAGTTCACGGAACGAATTACATGTTTAATTAATTCACTTGTGGCAATGGGATTAAAAACCGGCAAAGAAAAGTTGTGGCAAATATTTCAGAAGTCGCAATTGCTCAATATAGATTTAGCCTGATTGATGGAATACTTTTGAGTTTGTTCAAAATGTCAATAGAATGAAAATTTTGGTTTGTTAGAAGACTTCATTTCACCATCATCTATGTCGAAAATGTTTGCCCATTTAGTATTACAACGAATTTAGATGAAGGTACCTATTTTTATTCGTATCATAATCTGCCAAATTTTTTAACCATATTAGTGTTCATTCTAGTTGAGATGAAATATGAATGAAATCAATATATTTATCAATATCTAGCAGTAACATGAAAACAATTGAATGTAAATATGTACACATTGATACAAAACAATTGTAAAGTGATTCCAATATAAAGCGAGATGGGTGCATTAACGCGCGAGAAGCATAAATTGGAGCGCTCCACGCAGCGAGACATCGCTTTAAATGCAGTTTTAACATCGCTAGCAGCGCTTCCACAGCGGGAGACATTTCCGACCATAGACAATGCTACTAATACCATGTATTTCATCCACAGAGCAGAGAATTAACAGAGGTAGCAAGCCCTCCAATCTATTAGAGAAAATCAACGGCTGGCGCAGTCAACGCGGAGGTATGTCAGCATGCACTTAGCACGTAGCGCACGTAGAATGCACGACGCATCTGCTACCTCTGGACGGTTCTCTACTCTACGTTTTTCTTAGAGCTTGTTAACAGTTTTATCATTTTGTGCGGAACACGCAACCGCCTGTTTCTATGCATGGGTTTACATGCCGATGCTTTAATTTTCATTATGCTTTTTCAGAGAAGCGAGTAGCGTTTTAGTTCTTAGAATGTAGGAATAATTATTGCTATATAGTGAAGTGTACTGTCAAGGATAATTTTCGCATAGTTTTATAGGAAAAGTTGAGGACAGTAGAATTGCGCAATTATTTCAATTCCCCGGCGGGGACTCGCCTGATTTCGCTGAAAACTCATGAAACTAGTGCAATTGTATATACCTACATAAGCTTTTATATTATTATTTATTAATTGCAATGACAATATTTTAAATTACTTTTAGAAATATGCGTTAAAAAAAGACAATTAACAGCGTTTTTCCCGTATTAAAATCCCGTAAGAAAAATCTCAATCGTTACTCATGTCTGTATATAAATAATTTATTTTGAGTACATAATCGGGTTTACATCGGCTATAATCTACACATGTTTTTAGATACTGTTAACAACATTACAAAATACCATGAATGGTTTATTAAATGGCCATTTTGATTGTTAGTGTATTTTTAATTTGGGCCGATACCTATCGATATCTCTGTAATCAAATAAAACGAAGTCATGCAATGGTATCGTTAGCCATTATCGTAAGTCAATGAAAATAGATACATGTACTTGTATGTGTCGTCTAATAGCGTAAAATGGAGAATTGAGAGCTCAGAGAATATGTCTGAAAAACTTGCTGGAAGATTAATTTCTTTTCTGATGTCTGTAATGTAATGTTACTATATCTAATTTAATGAAATGTGAACTGTTAAACTTAGATTTGTAAGACTATAATTCTAATTCTAATTCTAATTCTTTTCATTAATTATTTTAACTAAATACTTAAAAATTTGACCTTTTCTGATGTTTGTAATTGAACTATATTTTAATTTAATGTAATGTAATTCAAATTCTATTTTGTAAAAGTAAATATTTAAAACTTAAAATGTATACTCTCCAAAAATAAGACCCCGGAAGGAACTAATCTCCGTGACACAGACGCACCGGCGTCTAGTACGGTGGTTTAGTGATATTTAGTATGACGTGTGCATTTTTATGAAAATAAATAATTTTGAATTTGAATTTGAATTTAAATTATATAGATTTGAAGCTTTATTTTTACAATTAAAAAACGTCCTTATAACGTTAACCATCCACATCTATAAACTGGTCTCCAAGATAATATATTGGTTGGTTAACCTTAAATGAAAAGGTACGTTCAGATCAGCAAATTGAATCCTTAAATATAGGTATGTCTGATGTTTTAGCTATTTTATTAATAGTAATAAATTAATATTCAAAATATTAACATAACTAGCTGCCAAACAGGTCAGTCTAAATCAGGGACTCAGCTACTCATACAAAAAGACATTCAGTCGAAGAGACTTCTTCCTTATTTGTTGTCGGTTAAAAAGGGTTCACGCGATGTTCAAGCACGCAGTCAAAGGAATTTTCACATTATGAGCCTTTGGGGAAATCTTTATGCATCGGGACAGATTTATGCTTCAATAGCGCTCGCCGACTGATTGGATCCGAAACACAACCTTTTTGATGAATATTGATTGTCTTTAAACGGTGTTTGCGCTTTAGCGACCATTTTGAGGCATGATATGTTGTGAATGGTGATTGACAGTGGATTGTTATGGGAATTATATCTTTTTATCTAATTTTATTGAGTTTTGATAGTTTTTGTATGGGTTTTGGTGTTAAGAAATTTCAAATTTTGAAAAAGAACAGAAGGAAGAAGAAAGTTTTTAGGTGGTCAACGATTGTCAAATGAATATTTATACCTATTTTTCAATAATTTAAATACAACACTTTAATTCAAAATCTGAAACGTAGAACAAAACCTAATCAACTAACTATTCATTAGTTCAAGATGCTGAAAGACATAAATTAGTTTAGCAAATGATAAAATTTTCCTCATACCATTTTTACTACTCCTTTATTATAAAGCACATTTCCAACTCGCACATTTACTGTCGAAGTTTTATCGTATTTGATCTAGTTTATTGTCAGCTCTCAAATCATTAGGGTCAGGGTATATTGGAGCTGTGATAGGACATACAACACTATTAGGTGGACTAATGCATTCACAGTGCATATCCCACGTCTTTGAGAGCTAAGTTGGTTACATAGTAACAGTTTACAGTCTTACCAACAGAGATTCACGCATTTCCTATACAGTACATATACCTCCTGGCGTCATATTTCTCCTAATTGAGGTTCGTGGCCCCCCTGAAGAATATTTTTTATAATTGGGTAAGTAATGTGGTTGAAAAACTAACTGTGATAATTTCGTTGTATGTTTTATTGTTCAGTACATTTATTTAGATACACACTCTAAGCTCAGAGTAATTATATTTTTTTATAATAATATTTTTGAGTTATAAATGTACCAATCCCAATACTCATTTATTTTACAAAGTAATCACAGCCCTCAGTAACAGGACTACGTAGAGAATAAGATATAGGTACTCGTACAAGTAAAAGAAATCTTATTCTGAAATCATGACTTGACCGACCTTCTCAACTAGATATAATAAGTAATCAAGTAATTGGTTCCAAAATAAATCATATTACTACAAAATACATGTATGACCGAACCGTTACTATTAAAATTAAAAGGATTGGCGAAAGTATAATTATACGAATGGCCGATTATATCTCAGGTTATTAACCAAATGGAAATGAACAATCATTTATTTGTGACAACTAGGAACAATGAAAAATCAATAAACGCGAAAAAAAGTACTGGAGAATAAATGAAAATATTTTCGTTGTGAAACGAAAGGCTCGCTACGAAATGTATAAGGCAATTTGCATACAACTTTCTAAGTATATTTAGGCTTTTTAAGAGTCATATTGTCGATAAATGTGTTTAAAATCCTATGTTTATACATTAAATACTAAAGACGAAAACCGCTCGCAAAAATAATAGTTTTGGTGTCCTTATTCCTTTTTTTCGTCACGACTGATCAATGGATCATGAATAGTTTTCATGAACCTAGTATAGATAAGGTATCGAAAAAGACATAGACTTTATATCGTGCACAAACTCGGGCAAAGCCACGAGCAACAACTTGTGAAAAATAAAAGTACAATTGGTTTATTGGTTTCACGTATATATGTATGCTATATTAATCCGACCGATGTAAGCTTAAAAAAATGAAAACTAGCACTATTTACGTTAAATTTAATTTTAACATTTTTCGAATGAAAAGGCATGAGCTATTGCCATGATCCAAAAGCGGCTTATTTTAACAGTATTTTGTATTACTTAAACTTTTTATCAAAAATGAGCGAAAATAATAACGACCATAGTGCGAGTTTTTTGTACTTTATTTTAATTTTGTTCTCACATTTTGATAATGAGTAAAACCACTTAACACTATTTGAGAAAGCAGTTATTCATTGATCAGTTTATATGACGGTGGTTAGTCGAGTGGCAAATTAATACAATGAAAGTGTCAATAGTTGAAGAGAAAGAATGAATAATTCATAAATAGATAAAATTTTCTACTGCATCACGCGACAAAATCTTTCAAAGTTAGTAAAACCCTTTATTCTAGTGTTTTTCTATAATTTCTTGAAGAAAATAGAATGTGACCAGTTGATATGTGATAAAATAATATTGTCTCTCTCTTGGGTCGTATTTCCTCATGACTGAGGTTCGAATTGATTCGTTAAGGGGGTTCCTCTTGGGCAGATACATCGCCGTTGTTGTCAGTTTCCTCACGATGTTTACCTTCACCGTTAACAAATCCACACCTTGAAAATACAAGTCATTGGCGAAGGGAAGGATTCGAACCAGGGTGCGTCTGGGTGGAAAGCAGACACTGGAACCGCTGAACCACGCTAGCATTTTTATTAAAATAATATTGTAATGTAATTAAATGTGTTTGTGTGTATTTGTGTTGCAGGTTCGTGCCTCAGCTACGGCCACTCTTGTTGGGGAGGTGAGTGTTTGTTAATTTATGTAACAGCTTCGAAACATGACCAGAACTATCATAACAATGTGTCTAAGTAAGCATGAGTGCTTATTGTTTTGAATGTGTAAATATGTGAGGAAGTGTGGTCATAACATCAATTTGATACTGACTTGAAGTCTCATTTTAGTTTATTTATCGTCATCATCAGCTCATAGTAGGCCACTGTTAGGCATAAGCCTCCTTCCTTTTACGCCAATAATACCTGTCTAGCACTGTCAGTTCTTGTTCAGACGTTTTCTTAATTTGATTAATTGGGAGATATTAAATCGAAATCATATTCAATAAAGCTTGAAAAAACATGCTTAAAAATTTCAATGCCTTACATTATTAAATTTTTTAATATTTATAAGAAAATAAATTATGTACATAATATCCAAGAACCAACATTGGCGTTTCTGCAAAGAAGTATGGGGTTAATCTCTGAAATTTAAGATTTTCTCAAACAGTTCTTTGACACCCAAAATCGTCGAGAATACTGGACCAAGATTCAGCTCAGCCATTTTTCACACTATAAATAACGTGAGGATATTTGTCAGTTTGTCCGCAGCGGAATCCAACGTCCAAAGGTGGGCTTTATTGGCCACTCACACCGATTATCGTTAATATTGGTTCATTTTAAGCCCGCGGATTATCAGCCGCTGGTTTATTGCATGAAAAACCAGGCGACACTTCACATGTTTATCGCTATCAAATTGGATACTTTTTCAATACTATTTTATAACATATTTGTAATTAATTAAATTTTGGACATAATCAAACTTCGTGCCGCTTGCTTCAATAATTTTAGCGACACAGCGTCTTCTATAACAGTACCTAAATATGTTTAAGAGACGTTGTGCAGGTGCACCTACATATAATAGAATCTACTAATTCTAATTAACCTAAAATTATTTTACTTAAAATTAAAAAAACTACTTATCTAAAACTAACCAGATTGTTGGCATCTAAAATATTAGCCTAAATACAGTTTCCTCTTACCATCTTGATACTTTTAAGGCAAACTATAACAAAATATGTGCCATAAATTCTTCCTGAAAGGAACTAAAAAGTGCATTAGCGTAGTCTGTCTATAACTTCAGTCAATCTTTATGGAATCTTTATTGTAAAATACTGGTATTGAATGAACTTCATATAAAATATTTATTATTCACCTTTATTTAATATTCATGATATTTTATGAAAGAACCATTAATCTAATCTGCATATCAAAGTGATTGACATATAAATAAATAAATATATATTTCGGGACGTTTCCAGGATATTTTGTCAGTACATTTCACCAAAAATTTCAAATTTCTCAAAAATATTTTTACGTAGTATTGATTATCGTAATTTTCATTAAACTGAGAGTCGTGACTCCTCCACAATAATATTCAACGAGTATATACACAGGCATATGTACATGTGCAATATATGGTTCTTGGGTCTGAAATAAAGTTTATTACTAATATAAAAATAAGCCTGACAGATAGTTTACCCGCTGCACTGCCACCCCAAGTTTTGTGATTCAAAACCCAGTATATGCAAATGCTGTCACAACACAGCAGCTACCTAAGGCCTGCTAATCACCAGGTGACGCCTTGATCCCGCTGCCGACGCCTGCCCAATTTGCACTAATTACTACCATTCCATCGCACGTGATGTGAAATTATTAAAAAAAGGACATGACTTGACAGGTGTGGTAGAATAGGTGATTTTTACAACCCACCCACGCAAAAAAATACATAAAATTCATTTATGAGTTTATTAAGTGAGTATAGTCATAATTTTGGTGTCCGTTAAAATTGTAGGTATATATCTACATAATATCTAAAACAAGCAATTAAACAACATTATTAATACGTATTGGTAAGCTGTAAATAAAAAAACTGCTCGTATGTCGAAAAATATACTAAATTGATTGATAAAAATACAATAAAGTTGTATATTCAATATTGAAAAAAAAAACATTATTTTCATATTCGTTTCTTGTCTTAAAACTAGCATAAGGCCTTCTTTATGAAAGTGGCATAGACAATGGTAGTCATTAGGCTATGGCAGAAGCTCTCAGACGTAAATGCTTTGACGCTTTGAGCTTAATAAATCTGGACCTTTATCAGTACCAGTATCTTTCAAAGTTCTATTATTTAAACCAATATCCTTTTAAGCCTATTTTTTTATATTATTACGTCGTTATAACGAATGGACTTGAAACCACGTCTTACATAATACATTTTTATAGGCACTTTTTTTAGTTACAAAATATTTACTGAGTGGTAAAACTGAAGGATTGCTAAGGCTTCTATTTTATTCTTAATTAAAACTTAATTACAAATTTGCACTCGTTATCATAACCATCAATTTTAAAAATAAAAAAAGTTACTTAATTTTACGTTCTATTAATCGATCCATCCATTAACTATCACAGTGCTGGTCCGAAGATGTATGTTACTTCTTAATACATCAGCAATATAATAATACCAGGCACATATAAAGTACTAAAATAGTACTTAAGTCCAGGTAAAATGGCGAATTTGAGACGTATTGCGGGTAGTCATGCAACGTCACTCTTGCTCAGGAAATGGAGTCCGTCAGTTACCCAGCCACCGCGTCGGAGGCTTGAGTAACTGCTTTGTTGTTCATAAAGTACTTAGCTAGTGTTCTTAGGAACTTACATTTCTTTTTTGTGTTTTTGATTGGTTTGTTTCACGGATTGTTTTGAATACAGAAACGAATTTCCAAGAACAGAAGCACTGACTTCTGTGTTTGGGTAGAGATTGATTGCAGTTTTTGTGGGCGGTGATTAGGTCAAAACTTTCAAATCTATTCAAACGATTTCATACTTTGCGCGTGCATATAAAATTTTGAATAAAAATACTGAAAATAGCCTTGTCATGTATTGTGTTTAATATCAACCTTTTATATACCTACTTATGTTTAGCCAAAAACAAATACTAGTCTGATTACAAAAGTTACAGTTATAGTTCATACAGAAATCTCAAAATTTATATCGTATTATAATAAGTCCTGCATTAACGAAACGAATGAAAGAAAATATCACAGGAACGTAGCGTGAATTCTATTTGATGGATGGAAAGCCATTTTTTCTGGAATTTCGCAATGCAACCTAACAGTTTTTTTGTATCTTGTCTTCCAGCGCACGGCAAGAGATCCGGCAAGCTCCCCGCGGCGGCTCCCGACTGGTATCTCACGAGGATGCTGCGTCGTATGGCTGCCAACGCTGATTTGGTACGTATTCCCCTTCTTTTCTCTTAGAGTTAGTAACAGGAACGCTCTTTATTTTAATACATACATGAATATTGCTGAACATTTAAGTCAACGCCATCTATGTACCTTCACAACACGCAAATGCTGATGCTATAAAAACCTGTCAATTTTACAAATGGCATTTGATGGTAATAATAACGTTGTTGAATTCCTTAACACCACCTTCCTGGTATGTTATATTACTCTATGCTTAGCACATAATAACTCAGTGATAGAGTAAGAATATTATTTAAGACCCAAATACATATGTATGTACAAAGTCGGTTTAGCTGTGACGAAAATCACGTAACCATAAATATACTAGTGAATGCCCACAGTTTCGTGCGTTGTCTTATGAGAAAATGTTACCCATGCGACTTTCAAGGCCCTACAAAACTACCACAAAAATCACATTGATCCGTCGCTCTAATGTAAAGAAAAAATAAATGGTGTGATTGTATTCTTTTTCACCCAAAAGCGCCTGCATTCGTTTTAGATCGTCTCAGATAAGAAGAGAAAATCTATTCTTAGCTTGTTTAGTTTTTATATTTATTGTGAGTTAGATAACAATGGTTTCATCACCGCGACTGATGGCTGACTGACGTATAAAGAAATGCTTAACAGGCCTTAATACGGGACTTTTACGAACACCGAGAAAATATTTGTTTTATCCATAAAATGTGAAAATATACCATATTTTTATATGAATTAGTTGCAAGAAACTGGTACCTAACACCCATGAAATATATTTTTTTAAGTTATTGATACCAATATTTATCAATTTCAAACAAAACAATCAATCAAGTAAATTTTAAAATGAACTATATAAATCATGTAATCAATTGCACAATGTTTTTGTACTGAACATAACCAGGAATAAATCTAAGGTGAATAAGTACTCACTAGGTAACCACGGCTGTAGCATTGCCGAACCTTTGATATGTAAAATAACGCCATCTATATGTTTCTGCCGGAAACTTTCAGAACCACAGCCACCATGCTTCCAACAACGATGACTTCAACGCTATCTTCCAAGTGGGGTCGGTGGATGACACGCCAGTTGAACACAAGCTACTGAAGTAAGCGTTTCCCACGGCCACCGATAGATGGCAATACGCGAATCACTTTTTAAATTGGCACCCAACGTGGGCCTATAGTATTTTAGATTTCTATAAAGAATTGCAACAAAATTGTATTAGTAATCTCCAACTTATTTATATGTATTAAATTTATAATGTTATGATTCACAAGCACCTTATTGGTAATACATTTACAAGACTTTTACTTGTTTTTTCTTGGCTTCTTCATAGGTCTGCAATCTAGAAACTGCTAATGTGCTTACAAACCTAAATAAATTCATTATATTTACTCGAACTAAATCCATTTCTAACAATGTCTCATCATGGATGTAGGGATACAATGACCATATTTTAAAGCATTTGTTAATTAATAACTTTGTACTGATTTCAGAGAAAACAACGCGGCAGATGTAGACATTCCCTTCAACCGGGTCCCTGACTCGAAGCCAATGTTGGACGACAGTGTGCTCTCCAAGATGAAACTCTGGCAAATTATGGTGAGCACGACTTATGGTTATGGGGTTGGAGTAGAGATAACATGGAAATGGTTTTATTTTAATTCAATTTTTATTTTTTTTCAAGTTTGTGTCGTATTTTGTCAGATATATCTGAGTTATTAAATACAAATGTTTCAGTTATGTTGGAAGCGCACATAATCTAGTTCTGTTTTTATAATACTGTATTGATCTAATTATATAAATGTGCTACTATGTATAACTGTACTGTAAATAAATTTATATTTAATAAAATAAATAAATAAAAATAAAATAAATAAATATTCTGGGACATTGCACACAGCGCCATCTAGCCCCACACTAAGCAAACGCTTGTGTCGTGGGTACTAGGTAACGGATATATTACTTATATACTTTTCTTTTGTAAATACATACTTATTATACATACTATTTGATTTGATTTGATTTTGATATGTTCTTTTTGATTGCAAATACTAAATCATATTAAAAATAGGTATCGTACGTAGCAAATCATAAGCAAAACTTAGTGTAAACTGTTTATTCCCCTATACCTTTAATGACGTACTAAATTGGGGAGTCATTATATATTTTTTTCAATCAAATAAATTTATACATAGTAACGGTTTTCACTCACGTCTCCTGTTACATATTGATAAGAATTAAGAATGTCTCGCGATAGTTTTAATAATAAAATCGATATATTATGAGAAATTCTTTATTTACAATAATAAAATATAAAAACAAGTGAAGGAAAACTAAACATACTAAGTACTTCTAACTACTACAAAAAGGGGCACTTCGAAAATCTTTAGAAAAGCCTAAAGATAATCTAAGTGCTCCAGCCCACTACCAGAGGGCAGCGTGCCTAGCATGCTGGCCGCATTACCACGCTGGATGGCAATGCTGATACGTTGAGCCAGAAAAAGGCCAGCATTTTGGTCATGCGTCGCGTCAACCAAGCGCTCCGAGAGGTCTTGGAAAATATATAATAATATATAATATATATAATATAAAATATATATTATTAACATACAAAAGACAATGCCAATGAATAAGTTTTTTTGATATTTGACTCTAGAATAGAACGAAAGATGATCGAAATTTTTGCTATAATGAATTTGAAATTAACAGAACTATGGCTACGTATAATTTGCCACAAAACAAATTGCAAAACCTTTCGGCTTGTTTATTATGACCAAGGAGTTTTTTTTTATAAAGGCCTAACTTGTTTTTTTCTTTCGTTTCCAGAGAGAAGCCACCGATGACAAGTGAAGCTAGCCGCTACCCGTGATATGACTGACGTTGTACCTCCATACTTTATTTTCGTCGTATCATTTGACTGTACGTTAATTCGGTGTTTGTACATTCATTTAATACTCCCGTTTCGATCGTGTATATGGCAAGGCTATTTTGGCAGAAGATTACACACTTGATAGCGTATATCTACTGTCTTTGATGTATTTGTGCGTCGCAGTGTTTCCGTTTTTCTGAAGACTAAGTTCTGTCAAAATAGGAATCGACTGTCACAATAGCCTTGTCTAGTTGTAATAATTATGTAGAAAGCATGTCAATTGTAGGGCTGGGTTACAATTGACTACTTGTTAGTATGTATTATATAGGTGTTAAGGTCGAATGTGCCATTTATAAAAATGTTTAAGGAAATTTGAGTGTTTCATTTTAATTGTAACAGTTTTGGATTAGTTTCGACCGTATTTATGTTACGTTGTCAAGGATAGTTTGGAATATTTAAATCTTTACATTTGTAACTGCTAGGATCCTACAATATATTTAAAAGTCTGAAATCTCGGCAAAGTAATTTACACGTTTTTTCAACATACTCTTACGAATTATGTTACGAAAAACGTCCTAAATGACCATTACTGAATTTCATAGTCTCATGCTTATCGGTTTTGTGCTGTACAAAAAATGAGATAATCTTTTCCAGTCACATCCTTGCTGAACAATCGTTTTACTGATATAAAAAAGGTTAAGGAAGAGAATGATTACTTGGTTGACTCTTGTTACTTGGTTTCTGAAAAAAACATTACTAATGTGTGTAGGCGTTTTGCGGCTACGGTGCCATAAAACGATCATTCAATTAAAAAAAACAAGTGAAATGATTTCATACCTACTTAGTATAAGTAGGTATATGTCGTTGTATTTTTTGAGCCTTGGTATCATTTGCATATAAAGTGTACCTTTCAGTATAAATTTCACTGGAAAAGTGAAAAAAGCACTTTACTCTATTTTTTCACACAAGAAAAGATTTCACTAAGTAATGGATCATAGAAGGATTCAACTATTTTAACCATTTTTATACTATCATCATCATCATCCTCCCACTGCTGGAATTTCACTACAAATATACTATAGTGAAAGAAAATAACTAAATGCATGATCGCAGCCTATCATAAGCCCTCCTAAATAAAATATAAAGATACAATACAAGCGATAAGCGGTACATATAAGGCCTCTATGAAGAACATGAGTACCGAAACTAAAAGCATTGTTGTCTAATCTTACAAAATAGAGGTTCTAATTGCTACTATTTTGGCAACGGTATAAGTAATAAGAGATAATGTTTTTTTTTTCTATTTAGTTAAGTTGGTACTAAAAATATTTCCAACTAGAAGCATTCGAGATTGTAGCACAAGCCTTGAAAATATTTATTTAGTCACAAAATACGCATATCGGGATAGTAGGCAAATATATAGTATTTATCTTTAACTACCGAGAAAATGAATACGTGAAGTAGCGAAATTGGTACCAAATTATAAACTAAGAGAGACTTTTCTAAAGATTTTCTAAGTGCCCCTTTTTTGTAGTAGTTAGAAGTAGTATGTTTAGTTTTTCTTCCCTTGTTTTTATATTTTATTATTGTAAATAAAGTAAGTAATTATAAACATAGACTGCAATATTACAACAAAACAAGTAGTATACATGTACATCCTAAATTAAATTAATATTTTATTTAGTGAGTGATACTCATCCTTCAATTTGTGCAGCGAACGGGATGTCAGTTACCTCAACTGAAGCAAATACTTTGTTGTCATGTTCATTCTACTGTATTTTTTTATTACGAAATAGGCTTACGTTATATTTATATCCCACAAATAGAAGTCATCAGTGTTTTCTAATGGTTCTATCCCTATGAGAAATTCCTGACATACCACAAGTTGACGAGAGTAGTTCACTATTTCAAACGTTTAATTACTAGATGGAGCGCAAACGAACAAAACAAAGGTTTTAATTATAAGAGCCCGCAAAACGTGACTGCTGCCGAGTTCGCTCCAATATTTCTATTTCTTAGTGCCGATTGTGAGAATTTCGTAATGGAATTTTATTAACAGTACTCAATCCTATTTGCTGAATGCAGTTGTAAAAAGTTTTGGGGTTGTACAAAAAACTGTTGATCCCCAATAATACCGATTCGCAATGGTAATGAAATGTTGATTCTAAACCAGTTGTCAAAGGTTTAATCTATAATACTCCCATCGGTAGTACACCTGCCAACATTGTGATCGTATCTGTGGCTCCCACATTGGCTTATTATGCCATGAGCGCAGTTGCCAAAATCATACGGAAGCTACATAAATCATCTTACGTAAATTTAATAAGGCCAATGATGATGATGATGACGTATCGTAGACGATAACACCTGGAGTCATGCATAATTGATTGACGGCCGAAAAGTCCATGGAACAGATTGCAGATTTATGAAGATAGGTGTTGCAGTTATTTTTGCGCGAAACTCAGTCACTGTGTAGACAAGGAAAAATAACGTAACTTATTATTGTATTTGTATAGAAGTGGACCTCTTAATGTAATAACCCAAATTAAGAGACAAAGAAGTGTTCAGATTGGTATTACAGTATTAGATAAGTCTAATTAAAGTTAACCAATAACAGATAATGAACTTCGATATGTTGTAATGTAATAACAATTGTTACAATAGTGATCGGATCAAGGTTTTCAAAACTAATTAAAACTATTTAACAAGGCCATCTCTACTTACTTTAGGAATAATAATAAAACTTACTAAGATATCATCATCTAAAATCAGCATGGATTAGTTTTACCAAAACGTTAAGAGGATAGTGGGAACCGATTTAAAAAAACCAAAAATCTGTTTAATAATTATTTATCATCATCATCATAATCCAAAGCCGGTTTTTAACTTTTCACTGCTGGGTATAGGCCTCTCTCTTGCCATGCCCACAGTCTCGGTCCAATGCCAATCTCGTCCAGGTTCGACTTGCGACAGATACTATGTCGTCAACTCATCTCCCAATTAATCTATATATATAAAACTCAAAGGTGACTGTTTGACTGACTGACTGACTGGTATAGTAATCTATCAACGCACAGCCCAAACCACTGGACGCATTGGTCTGAAATTTGGAATTAAGGTAGATGTTATGACGTAGGCATCCGTATAAGTATTTTTGGAAATGCCACTTTTAAAGGGGTGAAATAGGGGGTGCAAGTTTTTTTTGTTTGGTAGTTTAAGTTTAGATTGTTTATCTTTTTTTTTTGTTTATTTTAGAAAAGAATCGGTTATCGGAAAAGAAGTCGGAAGAAGAGGTTCTTAGGAATTGAAACGTTATTTAATGTGGTATATCTCAAAGAACATTCCTCATATTATCATAGGTTAAGTAAGATGTTACCACATGCATTTTTGATGTTTCTTAGTTTCTTTATTTATTAGCATACTTAAATTTATTTACATTTACCCTGTTTAAATTTATTTACATTTAGAGGGGAATTAGGGCGTTGCTAAAATTAAAACTAAATATTCTAAAATCTAAAACTAATATAAACTACTACTAATACTAAAAATACTAATATAAAAAATAGAAAACTAAGATAAATACTAAAAATACTAATATAAAATTTAAAATCTTAAACTAGTATGTATGTGTACAATATATTCTTATATTATCTATTATTAATCTACTTTACATTGAGATCATTATTATTATATCCTATTCCTTATTTTCGTCATTAAAATAGTCTTCTACTGTGTAGTAGCATTTCTGTATGAAATGTAGTTTTAGTTTGGTTTGGAATGTTTTAATATTTTGTTCTATTTTTATGAAGTTTGGTAGTTTGTTGTGTATTCGCATAGACATGTAGTGTGGCCCTTTCTTGTATATTTAAAAATAATGAGAATCAATTTAAAATATATATAGGTACATACATATGTATAATATTATCACATTTATCCACGACTTCTGCAACAGACTGATCATCGGTTGTAGTAAGGGATGGTATAAAAGTATCACTTTGCCGTAACGATGAGCCCAGGTGCGGAGATAGATCGTTAGGTCGACATTCAAAGCCTATTGAAATGCACGTGGCGATGAAAGATACAATTTGTAAAGAAGAATATGAATCTAATATTAGTATCCCAGTAGTGATGTGCCCTCAGCTAGATGTAACACGTGAGTGATGTAATGAAAGCCACGAAAGTTTTAAAATTGAAGTTGTAAAATATGGAATTTTACACTAGCCTATTGGATCTCACTGCTGGGCAAAAGCCTCCTTTCAGTTATGTCGGCCTTTTCCTGTGATTGTCCTGTAATTTTAATTTTATTATTATGCGTTAGTTCCTAATTATTTTGCAACACTATCCAAAACTTCTCGAAATCATATTGCTCTTGCGAATCTGTTTATTAAAAAGCACTATTTCAACTGGCACAACAAATAGTAAGCTTTAGAAAGAAGTTGCGAACAAAAAGGTAAAAGCACTGCTGCTTTTGACACAATCTTTGAATTCCTAAATTATTAATGCTTAAAGGACAAAGTTTAATTGAATTACACTTTGATGCTGTATTTTAACAAATTGCGGTTCCAAAACGGTCTCTGCGCTAGATCGTTTTAAACAATAACTTTATATCCTGTTGTGATTATGTTGGTAGCAATTTTTCATCCCACCTTGAATTTTGTTGTATGTTCGTTTGACAACGTGCAATTACTTTGCGTGTCATTGCAAGCGTTTCATTTTCATTATTTAAATAAGGAATACTTAACTTTTAAAAGCATGTAAACAAACAAATATACATTTGTTAAAAAAAATTATTTAAACAGCATACATCTCTTGCTTTCTATTCAATCATAGTTTATTTTGAGTTTACTTTGTAAAAGTTTCTTTTACTCTTTATTTGTTTAATAATGTAGATATAGGTATTTAACTTTTTATTCTAATTTATAGAAAGTTTTATTACTCCATAATTCTTAATGACCGTTTTTCAACATACCGTACTGATTTACTGTATCATCATCATCATCTACAGCCCTTGGGATCCCTCTGCTGAGTATAGGCTTCCCTTTGCATGTGCCATCTGCGTCGATTTACTGTATATGTAGACAATATTTAGAATTATCACTTTTTCTCGCCTGAGGTAAGTAAAAACCAACAAATGAAATCTCAAATCCTATGTTGATATATTAAGTAGACATCGGTCCACTAAGCAGGTGACACTTGGTTATTATTGGATCTCTCACAAGATGAATGATGCTTCTAACGTTCTTTGTGACCAAGTGAAAACACAATACAGCTTTACGAATGACCAGCAGTATGTTGTATGTTGTATAGGATGATGTAATTTTATTTATTGAGCCAGTGATTGCGATTGTCCTTGTCATTTAGTTTATCTTTTTATATATTTAGAAAAGTGAAAAGTTTTAATCGTCAATGTGTAAGTTGGTTCAGTAAATTAAACATAAAAAAATGTTCAGGAGTAAAATTTTTTAATTATTAAAATTAACATAAGTACATAAAATTTAGCTGTTATTTATTGTAGGAATTTTACGAACCCTCGCTACTATAGATAGTGTGATTAAAACGATGTTACTTTGATTGGTTTATGTATGTCTGACTACAGTCTGTCTCATTTACTCTTTTGTTCAAGTCTCTAAGAAACTTACTAGGATTCTAGGTTCAAAATAGAATCCCATTTTTTATACCGGAAACTACAAAACCACAAATTCTTCCACTTGGTCATGCTTTTATTTTCCCTTGTTTGAAATGGTTCCCGTTTCCACCACCTTATTTAAACGCTTTCACTTGAATGCGACCTCCATTTCACGAAAACAATTCAAACCCTTACCTTAACCTCAAGTGACACCTTAAGGATTAAGCATAAAAAACCTAAACATTTAATCTTGCTTTAGATTTTATTTTCTAAACAAATATTTTTTTTATATGGTTCTGGAAAACATGGTGAGAATGAAAAAATTCCGAGGATATGTGGCTATGTATTATATTATGTGAAAGGTCTAGGGAGCTATGCAACATTACCACATTGTATCTGTCCACGAGAACTACTCCGAAAAAATTATTTAATGAGATCTGACGACCCTCATTGCTAAGAATTCGTCGCCAACGAGGAGCAGTATATCTCCTCCTTAAAAAACGCCTTCGTTCGTTGTGAATATACTATTTACAACAACGAAATTACCACAAAAAAAAATTGAAATTATATTCGTCGCAAACATACTACATAATTGGTGGCATCCACTATAGAACTATAGCTAGGCCAGTAATAATTGTTCCGCATAGGGACCTCACCCACACACAACACTTACAAGCTAAAACCATGTATTCCGTGCCAAAACGTCTGGAAATTCTCAAGATAGCCTTCACAAAATCTAACATCACAATACAAAGATTACTCTTATCTTAATATTAATCAGGGTTTGGTAAATCCTCTCTAAGACCGCATTGTTTCTTGCCAAATCAGAGTTAAGTCATTTGAAGCAATTGTTAAGGTAATCCGCTCTTTTGTGTCTAGTCACTGGAATTTAGCTTCGTGGTTAAATGTATGGAAAAACAAGTAAACGTGGGTGTTAGAGTTAGATTTACTTGGTAAAAACAATTTGGGTTAAAACCAAGCTAGACTAGTATCGTGTGTAACAATTCGGGTAAATTCTAAAATCTTCACAATTTAGAAATTGTATTAAGTAATGATTTTTTATTTGGTCGAATTTTTATGTCAATTAGTGATTTACCAAAAAAAAATCATTTATTACTACATTCAAAAGGGTTTTACAGTAAGATTGATTGAACATAGGGGATGGTTTAAACTAGCGTTTTGTGTATTACTGTACGCTAATAGTCAATCCCTGGATATCACACTAGGTCTATTCCTGTGCTGTGATTAGTTATTAGGTTTAAAGATCAAAATATGTGAGAGGCGAAATTCGGTGTCAAATATTCAAGCCACATAAGCGGTCACTAGCATAGTTTAAAAACTGCTATTTATAAACGGTAATTGTAGACAAGCGTAAGTATATAAATACTAGAAACGATAGATGATTATGTCAGTATCAAATAAATCGAAAAAAATAGCAACAAGTATAAACTGTTCAAGGAAATTTCTAGCAAAGTTTATTTTTTGATTTCATAGCGCTTAATGTCTTGAAACTTACAGTTTACATCATTTCTGAGGCTCAGTTGGAAAAAGTTAAAAGCTCGATGGCAGTTTCTGCTAAGTAAATCATTAGATTTTTTCTTTCTTATATCGTCAATTTGTTTTTAGTTCCTGCATATTTTTCCTAGGTGAGAGTGGGGCTGCCTATAATAAAATAAAATTAAAATATTTAACTCTCGATGATACTGTATCCAATATTTGTTAAATATTACGAGATCTGTGATAATAAATAATATTAATATAAGATAAATTACAATAGAATTTCAGAAATCCTTGAAACTGATCATTGCTTGATACGAACCTCCACAAGGGTCTTCGCGAAGCTAAAAACCGAAACAGATAGTCTTCGAAAAGATAATTCAACCCTCATTAATGAGGTACATAAAAAAGAGGTTAAAAAACGAGTGTGGCTTAGCGGTTCCAGTGTCTGCTTTTCATCCAGACGAACCCTGGTTCGAATCCGGCCCTATACTAATAATGATTTGTTTTTTCAAGTTATGTGTGGACTTGCACTCGCTTAACGGTGAAAACCGACATATTTGAGGACCACAATTATATCCGAGGACATGTGTCTTCCGTGGAAGGACCTGGGTGCCCACCGGGATGAATCTGCCCAAGAAAACTCCCCTTACGAATTAATTCTGCGGGGGAATCACGACCCTCAGTCATGAGGAATACGACTCAAGAGAGAATCTCCAGATACTTTTTTGTCTATTGCGAATAAGTGTCTGGAGCTGGGATATTTCCCGAAATCGTGGAAAGAGGCGACTGTGGTAATCCTACGAAAGCCGGGCAAAGACATCTACAGTACACCGAACTCGTATAGACCCATTGGGCTGCTACCTATAATGGGAAAAATACTGGAGAAAATGCTAGTTACCCGACTCAAGTTCCACTTGCTTCCCAGGATGAGTACTCGCCAGTTTGGTTTCATGCCCCAACGAAGCACTGAAGACTCCCTCTATACATTAATGCAGCACATTTATAAGAAACTCAGCGAGAAAAAGATAGTCACAATCATCTCACTAGATATAGAGGGAGCCTTTAACGGAGCTTGGTGGCCAGCCCTAAGAATCCGACTGGCTGAGGAAAAGTGTCCTATAAACTTGAGAAGGGTAATGGATAGCTATTTGCATGATAGAAAGGTTCGGGTGCTGTACGCTGGCAAAGACTACGTCAAACAAACGTCGATAGGTTGCGTACAGGGATCGATCGGAGGCCCGATCTTATGGAACTTGCTACTGGACCCACTGCTGAAGGAATTAGAAGAAAAAGGGATCTACGTGCAGGCATTCGCTGACGATGTCAGTCTCGTCCTAGATGCTGGGACGGGGAAGCAGATTGAGGAACAGGCAAATGTCGCTCTTTAGCATGTTAGGGCGTGGGGTGTTAAGAATAAACTAAAATTTGCACCTCACAAAACTATGGCAATGGTTATAACTCGCAAACAAAAATTTGACACCCCACGCCTAGGCATGGGCGGGGTAGACATTGCCCTGTGTAAAGAAATCAAGCTTCTCGGTCTTACTATTGACGAAAAGCTGACTTTTAACACCCATGTTACCAACGTTTGCCGGAAGGCCCTAAATTTTTATAAACAGTTGACCAGAGCAGCAAAAATCCATTGGGGTCTAAAGTCCGAGGTAGTAAGAACTATTTACACAGCTGTAGTGGAGCCCACGATCATGTATGCAGCTGGTGCATGGGCACCAGCAACAAACAAAACCATGGTCAAAAAACAATTTAATTCGGTGCAACGTGGCTTTGTACAGAAAATAATTAAGGCATACAGAACCACCTCCCTGAACTCGGCGCTATTACTTGCTGGATTGCTTCCGCTAGACATACGAGTCCGAGAAGCAGCCTTACTTTATGTTACGAAGAAAGGACACTCCCAGCAAGTAATAGGAGATCGGGAAATCGAGACGCCAGTTGCCTACACCAACATACCGCATCCAGCCGAGCAAATGGTACTAACATTTGAATGTGTGATTAACACAGAAGCATTGGAGCAGACATTCACAGCGGACGGCATAAATATCTTCACCGACGGAAGTAAGATCGAGGGGAAAGTCGGAGCAGCTGTCACCATCCAACAAGGTCGCACTGAGATAAGTACCCGCAAACTCAAGCTCGACAATAGCTGTTCCGTCTACCAAGCAGAATTACTAGCCCTAGCAGAAGCCACAGATAAAGCCAGTAAAATTAAAACGAACAGCTGCAATATATATTGTGACTCGCGATCAGCTTTGGAAACTCTGACAAATGCAACTTCTCCCCATCCCCTCGCGGTAAGAATTAGAAATAATATCAAAGTGCTCGCTGACCAACGCAAAATACTGAGATTATTTTGGATTAAGGCACATGCGGGGATGGAAGGGAACGAAAGAGCAGACGAGCTGGCGAAACATGCTGCGCTGCGACTTAGAGTGAGGCCTCACTACGATTGTTGTCCAGTATCGTTTGCAAAGCGAGAAATAAGGAAAGCGTCGCTCATCGAATGGAACGAACGCTATAAAAGCGAAAAACAAGGCTCGGTGACTAAAGCATTCTTTCCTGACGCGATTAGATCTTACCACGTAATAAAGAAGATAGAGCTGGACCACATCAAAGTGCAGCTTTTCACCGGACATGGAGGATTCCTGGCCTACCTGTACAAGTTCAAACGCAAGCCAAGTCCGGCCTGCGTTTGTGATCCTGATGTAGAAGAGAGCTCCCTGCACTTAATTACAGAATGTCCGGTGTACGGTAGATATAGATATGACACAGAAAATGAGCTAGACATAGATATTAAAGTATGTAATCTGCAAAACATTATGGAAAATAAACACATTAGAAATAAATTTTTGGAATACTGTAAAAACATTGTAGTAAAAGTTGTAAATAAAAACAAATAGTAATTAAGATACGGTACAACTGCATAATTCAGTTTATGTAGTATGTGCCTATAAGTTTATGTTGTATGTATATAATTATAAGTAGGATTAATAAAGCATCCCCAGACTCCCATATTCCCTATCTGTGTATAGTTAAGATCGTCAATTTATTAAACACATGCATAGGACAAACAAAAGTAAGAAAGATGAAGGATGAAAGGAACAATAGTATGAAGCGCGAAAGTGCGAGAAGCATAAAAGTGAGAACTAGAATGAATGAGTCAGAAAATAAGGCCCCTGATATTGTCCGGGATCAGTACAATAAATAAAAAAAAAAAAAAAAAAAAAAGATAAAAAAAAAAAAAAAAAGAGGTAGGTAATGACGCGAGAAAGGGTTGCAGAGATTCTTCGCTCGCTCGCTCAGTCCATAAAGCACATTGTATCTCTATCTCACAGATCTGAGCGCGTAGTTGCCATAATTGCTGTCCCGGCAAATTGCTCGTCAACTTTTAATGAGATTATAATAAAATTGGGACATTATACACTTGGGAAGTTTACCAATTATCCAGGGAGTTTAAATTCGATTTACTCACTCGTTAATGCTAAAGTCCACATTTTGATGATAAGTTGGGCGGTGATAGGATTATAAAGGGAAGGGTGGGTGAAGTATGTTCGGAACTGGCAACTTTTTAATTTGTCTTATTAAGGAGCAAGCTATAGGTATATTAATAATGTCAGTGACGTCCGTAACAGTCAGTTGAAGCTGTTGTTGCGGATTTTGTTTGAATGATATCAAGTCAGTTAGAGTTGATCTTTCCTGTTTTTTTTAATGTTCAATAGATGTCATATTCTCCATAAACGTAGAATTCCACGATGAGATAAAATATCATGAGAGATTATTGTTCAAGTATATAGTTTATTTTAGTTCATGGTCAGTCAAAATGCAGTGCAGAAAATATATTTTTTCTTTATTTATCAGTGACTGTAGGTAATAATGTCATTTTTTAGACATTTTATTTTAGTTCAGACCAGTGTCGTTCGTACGGGCGTTGGTTTAAGCTACTTAATGGTAAAATGGCTGACAACCTGTGAGAAAACTAGCCTTGTACGCTATTTCTTCTTCAAATAATATTGAGTACAATAAAGCCGAAAAATAAAACAAAGTATCATCGGTAATGATGTATCTAACCATTTATTACACCAACATACTTATATCCATAGAGACAGTCAATGTATCACTAGTTAGATAATATAATTTATAATACACCCATTTTGATGGTAAACTTATGCAACAATTTAGTTACTATATTAATTTTTATAACTACCAAATTGAAGGTATTATCAGGTACCGAAAAAGTAAAAACTGAAGATTTTTTTGAGTTCCAATTGGCGTGATATATTATATTTTATACAATTTAAACATCTACACAATATTCAAAGAGAAAAGACAGTCAAACTAAACGATAACATTTTATGAAAACAAAATAATAGTTAGGAATCTTGTATATACGTACAGAAACACTTTTAAAAAGCGTCCAGCCTTTTTATAAAAATGTTAACAACGATACATTTCCAATTACAAACATATTAGGTTACAAGATTGAACCAATACCACTTACTTTTCTGAATATAATTTTAACAAAATAACATCCAATAAATTTACTATTGCCGTGTGTTAATAATCCTGAATTCAAATTGACAATGAGATCATCATTAAAAGTTATTAATTTATCAACATTTTATCTTATATCTGACACAATTTATAATTGACAAGATATTTATAAGTATCTACACAGAAGGTAACAAAGTTGTGAAAATGAGCCTTATTTTCGGTCCAAATTGTAGATTTCTCTTTCTGTAGCCATAAATATCCCATACAAGTACCCATGGGCCATGGGCCATGGGCCATGGGATCTACGTAACAAATAGAAGATAATAAATTAACACCTTCCGAATTCGTACTGAACTTTCCGCAATTGAAATAAAATAAAAGGAATAGCCATACTATAAGGATAAACAAGAAAATATACTATAATCACAAAGATAAATAAAGAAAATCTTTGATATGTAAGTTTTATTGATAAGTATAAAAAATATTTGTTTTATTAACCTCAATACTCTCCATGGCGCATATTTTTGTTTTTAAAACTAAAACTTTTGATTTTAAGCCCATTCGTTCATACATAACTGTCTTAACTTCAATACATTTCAAAATCGAAAATGGGGCTCAATTTCTTAGTAGACTTCAACAAGAGATGCGGTAAGTTTTGGATAAATCTGTCGTGATATAAAATTATTGTAATTTACATATTTTCAACGTAATAGCTGTCGTCTGGAGCCTGCTGTGAACGCCTGTAGTTTTCTTGTATCTGAAATAAGAAAAAAAACTTTCAGAAGACTTGATAACCTCCTTTTTTGAAATCGGTTAAAATTAAAATATTTTTGCAAATAGATAACTGTACTAAGGAAGGAAGCTTAGACAAGATGGCCAATACAAATATTGGGTTGTTTTAAATTTATATTTTATACTAAATTATATCAATTCATAAACTGTAATAATATGTAGCTCACAAACACACAACTTATTTTTGTATATACGAGTAGACATCATTTATTCCTCTATGAGAACTAACGAAATGTTTCCAAATTTAAACAGTCTGTTGCATAGATTCTATGTGACAATAGCCCAATGACATTATCATGACAAACACACATACACGTGGCACTATTCTAAGTAAGTAAGTCTAAGTTAACATAAATCTCACCCAGTGTTTGAAGATGTTGCGAAGTTTGAGCTTCATTACGTCGCGGGCCGGGTCGTCGCGGTCAAACGCACCTGCGGAACACACCGTGTTTATTTTGGAGTTAGTGTATGAATACACAATATAAACTACGAGTGGGTGCTCGCGGCTTCGCGCGCATTAAGAAGTAAATCTTACATCCCCCTTTTCACACCTTTAAAAGTGGCATTTCCAAAAATTCCTTTCTTAGTGGATGCCTACATCATAACATCTACCTGCATGCCAAATTTCTGCCCGATCCGTCCACTGGTTTGAGCTTGTCTCGTTTGCGTTGATCAAATATTTTTTTTTATATTGAATTTATATCTATTTATTTACAAAATTTGTAGCTTAGGACTTAGATAATCAAGCTTAAAACTAAACAGTTGTATAGATCACTATATCAGCCGAGTTTTATCTATACTAATATTATATTATAATATAAGCTGAAGAGTTTGTTTGTTTGTTTGAACGCGCTAATCTCAGGAAACATTATTTTTGTGTTGGATAGACCACTTATCGAGGATGGTTATAGGCTATATTTAACATCACGCTGCAACTAATATGAGCGAAGAAACAATGGAAAATGTGAAAAAAACGGGGAAAATTATTCATCTTTGAGGGCTTTCCTTGCGTGTGCTGCGAAAACGGTTCAAGATATCAAAAAAATATGTATAATTCCTTTTGAAATGATCTAACAAAATGTCTGCAACAATATATGTATATTTTTAAGATTTACTCACTAGAACCGTTTTTATGGTAATAACTATTCCATGCGGACGAAGTCGCTGGCACAGCTAGTATGTACATAATGAACTAAGAACATGTCATACTGGCCCAGAAGTTATAAGTGTATGAATAAACAATATAAACTACGCCATACTGGAACGCTGTTGTAGTTCTATATGCTTAAATGTTAACTGTGTCTTAGCGTATTCTGTGGAGTCACCATCTCTTATTTATAAATTTGCATCAATGCGTATTTTATTTGATTTGATTACTGAAACTCTGGAGAAATATGTAGTGTTTTTCCGCTGCGACTGCTCCTTAACCGACATCAAACAACAAACTTGATGGTTTTTAGGTGTGTGTTTAGTTTGTTGTTTGATGTCGGTTAAGGAGCAGTCGCAGCGGAAAAACACTACATATTTCTCCAGAGTTTCAGTAACAATGGATTTCAGCAAAGTAACGCCTGATTCAATATCTTGATTTGATTAGTTGATCAATCTTTTAGATTTTACTTCCATTGATAACAAGACTAAATACAATACTGATCAAATACAAAACGAAAAAGACTCTTATAAAGTAATGATTCAACTATTTTTTGTACGGGGCTTGGAAAGTCGAAAAACATACCTACCGCTGCTACATACGATACAAAGTGTTTGCTGGTTGGCGCTGTTTTATGGAGGTAACAATAAAAGTCAAAATGACAATTTGCAAAAATCATAGGACCAAAATTATCGAACATCGCTATTGAGAGATACTATAAATAGATTGTCATTATATTATACAGTAAAATACGATGCAATCAGTCCTTATATAGGTGCCTATAAAGTGTAATTCTATATAAGCGTTTCCATGGGTCTAGCACGTCCTTAAATCTCTGACACCTGAGATGGCCACTCTGATACAACCTGCCATAATATAATTATTTTATTTTTACCTCCGTCTCTAACAGGTATGATGTCGTCTCCAGGTTGCAGCACGTTGTAGGTGCGGGGGTAGCCGGGGTGCGGGGGAGTCTCCTCCTGGCCCATCTGCCGACGACCCAGCAGATCCGGGTTCGATACCTGCACAGCATTTCTGGCTATTATAAAATGTTATTCATATATGTGATCTCCAATAATTATATCTAGGTACCTATTTTTATGTGACCCATTTATATGTATATTTATGATCATAAGTGTGTAAAGCATCAAAAAAATAACTATGAATTTATGTAAGCGAAAGCTTAGTATGGAGATTTTTTATTTATTTATGTTTTTATTCGAATAAGCTTTTTTTAATACTATAGTTTTATATATAAACTATTTTTTTTTAATTAATTTAAATTTACAGAACTCTTCTAATTCATTCAGAATTTACAAATCCTGTCTACACGTCTGTACACATTTACAGTGTACTGTGCTTTTTTCTAACCTCACTTGGCACTAATTTACCACCTAGAAAACCTTGAGAATTTTAATTACTAACCACAAGAGTATGCAAGGTAAGTAAAGTACTTAGTTGCACAGAAACGACTCCCAAATACACAGTTTAAGCTACAACTTACTTAACTTAGAACTAACAAAGTCGGTGTCAACTGCCGTACTTTCACTATTAAGTTATCCTGAGGTGCTTTTAAGAAACTATTAGGTTGTGGTTTGTTCATAGGAGCTCGTGGCTCAAAGGATTGGAGTGCTCGTTCGGGGTAAGCAAAATTAAGAAACTACTGTTGTGATCAGTTATTTAATTTTGACAGGCAGGTATGATAAGAAAATTCCAATCATTAAAAATAGCCACAATTATATAAATTGGGCTACTTAATAGACCAAATAATTCATGATTTTCTCATCAAATCGAATTGGAAGAAAGACATGTTTAGTTAGGCCATTGTCTCAATTGATTTACTTTGTATTATTTTTTGATAAATACTTAAATAAAATTAATTTACAAATAAAGAGCTAAATAGTATAGTTTATTTTTACACGACCATCATATCAAGTGTAGTCATAACTAAACAACAATAATATAGGAAATAGTGGGATTGTAAAGTTTCATGAGCTTTCCTTGGGCGTAGGTAAAAGCCGTTAGTTAATTTAATCCAGTTTAATGAACAATCCTCATTTAATTGGCCCAGTAACGGTACATTGATTAATTGTAATCTGGGTCGAAACTATTTTTATTAATTTACACAAATAACTCACTCTCACTTCAATTGATATTTTATTTTAATTCTGAACTAGGACGTGTAGTTTATATTACCTTCGGTACACTGAACATTTTTTGCGCAATGTGGCAAACCAATATAATCATTATCAATTTGTAAGTCTAAAGGCTACATATCATGTTAATATTTTTTATAATTGTTGGGTGAACCTGATTCTGTGACATGTAAAATTAATCAATTTATTTTTGAAAATTCATTTAATGATGAAATGTTACGTAAATAGTAAAAGTGGACTAGTAGTGACATTTACTAATATCTCGAATGTTTAAAAAACTTTCATTGTGGCAGGCTATCAGGAGCAGTGTATAATATAGGTACCTTGTTTTAAGTTGACTTAGAAAGAAAGAAAGAAAAAAAATATATTTATTGAGACTCACACAAAACTTTAACCTATTTACTTACTAAAACCAAAAAACTTATGTACAAAATTCCAACAAGACCATTTCTTTACAGTGCATAAAGTTCAGTTGACTTGGAAGTAAATAGTCACAGGTTAGTTCGTTGGTCGCTGCAGAGGTCGGTCCGGGATTTGTGACAAGTGGTTAGCCTTAATCGGATGAAAGCTGACGGAAACCAGCGGTATACAGCTAACTGCTCAATATACGGAGATATTTACGAATATCGGTACGGTCGAGAAATTTGGTACTTGATATTTGATTGGAATTGAAATAAATCATATATTCACGTCTGACATTTTATTTCTTCACAAATAAGTTTTTGTTTTCAAAACACCTCACTCAAGGAAAAGCAAAGGGTGTGTCTTCTAATTAGGCAAAGATAACATGTAATTTTGATAAAGGTATACTCACATCCACTGCGGTATCGCCGGATCTTTTGCCGTGGCCGCCGAAACAAGAGTGACCGAAGGCAGAACAACCTCCTAAAAATAAATATTATTATCATCATCATTGTCATTTACATCTAGCAAATACAAACATACAGATCTAGTAAAGCTCAAGGTCTAATCTACTTTCGTAAAATGGCGTTTAAATTGTTTCAGCAATTTTGACGTGAAAAGGTAACGCAACACACTTAAACTTTTGTATTTATAATGTTGTAGTAGGAAGTAGGATAGATTGTATTATCTATTGAATAAAATTGATTTAATTGATTTTTATGAAACGTTTTTTTTAATACCCCAGTACTGAAAACTATGCATAGGCCTCTCTTTTTTAAACCGATGCTTCGATTTCCGTGCCAGTGATTAACCTAATTTTAAGTGTCAATGGCTTTAGTCGATACTTTAACCAATACACCAAAATTGGTCTTGTTATTTCGGAATTAGTATAATTTCAAGCAATCCCTTAGAGACGGGTTTTCAAAAAGGGCATGAGGATTCACGAACAATGGGTGTCTCTTTCAGATAATCGCGTATTCTCTAAAGAATACTCCACATATTGTTCAACAGCTTTTAGAACTGATTGTAAGTATTTGCATAGACTTTGACTGACAAAAAGACGAATTGAAATTGGTTAGGCGCATATTTAAGTCCTAAAAATCTAAGCAATACAAGACAATATTATTTAGATTTCAATGTTTAAGTTCCTTTACAAAATGACTCTTTTTTGGTGTGTTGAAATAATTGTTTGTTGTTATTTTGTCCCGCCATAAACACTAGCACGATACAGAATGAATGACAAATTAGTAAATCTGTTCAAATTCAAAATTCGAGAAGGAAACGGTTCTAAAAGAGACAATGCAGCCGATATTTAAATACCTACATACGTAGACCATTCACAAGAATCGTAGACCTTTGCGTAGCAACGAAGCAATTTCGTAGCGACCCGTAGCAGCCGCCTTTTATGTAAAAGTTCATTTAACAAAAGTATGAGTTTCTATGAAAACATTGTCGTAACAGTTCAATAGATTATCGAAATTGTGTCAATTTTAATGTATTGATTTCCATGAAAATTATATTATTGTAGTCGGAATTAGTATGTGTGGTAATATAGTTTCCTCAAAATTACTATCGCTACAAAGGTCAATGATGACTATTAATTTTGTAGTCATTTGGTTTGGTAATAAATTTTTGTGGATTATAAACTTTCTGATGATTCAGATGATCATCTTGGTGACAATATACCTGGACCATTGACAAACTCTATTTTTTAAGTATTTCCGGACACTGCGCCAGCTTCTTCTTCTTCTTATTTATTCTGGCGAATGAGAGTGGCCAACTCTAGTGTCGAGAGTTTACCAAGCCGCCCTGAGGGCCTCTAACATGGCTAAATGACTGCTGTACTAGACAAACCGCCGTGACCTACAATTTAACGTGTTTACTGCGCCAGTGAAGCATCAAGTATAAAGTAGTCAAGCATCGCAGTAAAAAATCAATCGACTAGACCATCATTCAAAAAGAGCAAACTGCAAGATACCATTTTGGTGGAAAGCGTGAGTTTTACCTCAGTTCAGTGGTTATTCAAATAGAGTTTCCTTTGTTTTAGAACCGATCCGGTCGGTTCCGGAGATCCGTTTACTTTACCACTCGTACGAGTCTTATTAGTTTAAACTGAGCAGAGAGAATTAGAGGGTTCAGTGATCTCTAACAATTCGTCGCTCATAGAACTACGTTTTATGAGTATTTGTTTAGGGTATGTATGGGAAGTATTTATAAAAAAATAGCAAAGAAATGTGAATATTATAAGGTACATTATTTATTATTTATGAGGCCTGCACAATATCGACGCAGATGGCACATACAAAGGGAGGCTTATACCCAGCAGTGTGATCCCAAGGGCTGTGGATGATAATGATGAACATATGAACCTATATGTACCTACACTTTTTGTATTGTGGACTGTTTTTATTAATTTGGTAATGTGTCCTTTTTATTTGCTCATATGAACATATCATTTGACTACAATTTGCGTATTGTTAATCATTACAGCAGTCTAGGATTGTACACGTTAACCTATATAAATACCTGTCACTCTACATTTGAACACTGATATATGTTAAATGTAAGAAACCGCTTCTTTCATGCATTATAGACTTACATACATATATAATTTTGACGAGACGTCGAAATTTTTAATGAAGTAGCATTTGAACGCTGCCAAAGATATGAAATGTAATAATTTAAACACAGTCTAAGGAATTGTTTATCTTCACAAGTTGATGTGTAGTGTAGTTGTAAGTTACATAACACCCCACTGGTTACAAGCCAGGTGAATATTTCCACGCATTTCATGTGCAAACTCGGCTAAACCGATCTGGATCGGATTACGTCTAACGAACAGTACTTATGCAAGCGGCAACATGGAGCACTGCAAGATTTTCGGATTATCTGACATTTAGTGTTACGAGGCTGAAGGCTTGACCTAACGTGGTTACAGATATATAAATAGGACATGTAGTATTAGGGATACATGTACTTTTTGACTGGTTTTGTAATCCACTTTTTTCATTTAAGTATTTTATAATAAAAGGAGCTAATTTCGACTGACTATTTTTTTATGTTAATCCCGTCCTTATTTGTGACAACTTTTTCAAATGAACATGTATTCTTTTTATTTAAGTTTACTCTAATTAGTATTGCAAAAAAGCTTTATGCTTCTAGAGAGTTATAAAAATGCAGACAGTATCTAAAGTGCAGAAATAACTTTTTTAATGCTGGCCTTGTTATGGCTCAACGTATCAGCATTGCCATCCAGCGTGGTAATGCGGCCAGTATGCTGGGCACGCTGCCCTCTGGTAGTGGGCTGGAGCACTTAGATTAGCTTTAGGCTTTTCTAAAGATTTTCTAGTTGCCCCTTTTTTGTAGTAGTTAGAAGTAGTATGTTTAGTTTTGCTTTCCTTGTTTTTATACTTTATTATTACTCTTGCAATATACAATTTATTGTATTTTTTTTAATACCTACTAAGTATATATATATATTATATGTGTATTTGGCCTTGAGTTCTGCTTAGATAAGAATAATACTCAGACACTGGTAAAAACTAAAAAAGTATCATCATTAAGTAACGAACTTAATAACTAACAAGAATGAATAACGCCACTATAAAATATGTCTCTTGTGGCTTACCAAAAAATTAATTTTTGACTTGCCCACACAAACAATATTGCAGCTATTTTTTAATTATTCAGTAAACCCTTTGAAAGTTTCGTTCAAAAGGTGAGTTTTACAAAAGTTGAAACATTAATCGTGCTGTTTTATTGAACCGACTAACTTTGTGGTTTATTCACAACTTTTTGCAAAATTGTTTCCATCCAACAAGAAAACAACTTCTGCTAGATAAAATATATATTGAAAAAAACAAAGTAATTTAATTATTTGTGATTGTGTATATGTTTGATCTATGAAATTCCAGATAAAGAGAAAAAAACAGATTAGTTGGCGTAAACTAAATAACTCTAAAGCTTAAGGTTAAACGTCGCCTAAACGTTTTAATTTGTATAAGTAACTCTAACTACTGAAAACAAAAAGATTAGTAATGAGTATTATTGATTTAGTTTCCATAGCGACGCTTAGTTTATATCAAAACAGAATCACAGAAGAACATTTACTTCATATTTTGTCACGAAATTTTGACACACCTGTGTCGTGAGTACGCACTTCAATACCAATTACTTATATAAAAACACTTCCAAGGCTGTGGAGAGATGTAGATACCACACGACTCCGTACACTTGACTAACTTCCTATCATGTGTACTTACGTCTCGAGATGAGGAACAAAAGACATGCCTTATATCGACTGTATCACACTTGGAAACTTCTTATTCTGTTGCAGTAATTTTTAAACGCATTTTTTAACGACAAAATGTTGCAGTGAAAAGGGCTAAATGTATACAAGATTTGTTGTGCACATAAGCCATTTTTATTACAATTTATTTAGAACGCACGTTATTTGTTTTGAAGCTTTTATAAATATGTTTTTTTAAGCTTTACGGTTTAGTTTCTTGTTTGTTTTACATAATAAAGCAACAAGGTATATTTAATATACTTGTAACATTACATGTGAGACATTGTTTTGTGTACGCAAATCACCTTGTCTGGTCCAACACAAACTAAGTAAGTTCATGTCTAGATTCTCACGTTTCATAAATATTACTAAACTTGTTCCTCAAATATTGGCTATAGAGTAAAATAATTCTCATCCTTCATTGAACAGGTACATACAGTAAACAATGAAATATTTAAAATGTAATGCCCAAAAGGCAGGATAGACGAAACTTGGCTCATTTAAGGGTGAACAATGTGTTTTCATTTTTAAAGTTTGGTTGACCCGAGGGGCTGCGATGCGATCCTTAAATCTTTCTGCTTGCCTTTCTGACTTCTGTTTGTTGTATTTCCAGGTTAATTGTATAGGGTTATTATGAAAAAGATAATTCAAGGTATACTAAACTTAACTAACATAATTGGTTTTGCTAACATAGTTATTTTTCTTCTATCAAATGAGATTGACCAACTATGGAGACGAGATTAAATAAATAAATAAAATCAATAAAAATTAAAGAAAATACGGGAAACACCTATTGGTTGGTGATTTTGTATGGATTATTTTTAGGTAACGTTTCATAATATATATCTATACTATAATATTATAAAGCTGAAGAGTTTGTTTGTTTGTTTGTTTGAACGCGCTCATCTCAGGAACTACTGGTGCGAATTAAATATTATTTTTGTGTTGAATAGACCATTTACCGAAGAAGGCTTTAGGCTATATAACATCACGCTGCAACTAATAGGAGCGAAGAAACAATGGAAAATGTGGAAAAACGGGGAAAATTATTCATCTTTGAGAGCTTACGTTGCGTGAGCTGCGAAAATGGTTCAAGTCGTGGGTAACAGCTACAATTTATAAAGCTGAAGAGGTAGTTTGCAAAAATATATACGATGCCCAAAATAACTATTCCACGCGGACGAAGTCGCGCGCACAGCTTGTAGGAAATATACCTACTCTTATCTCAACAGCCATAAAATCACTCAACTGGCTATTATTTGACAGGGTTGTTAATTTATTGAGCATATTTAGCTTGTTAAAATCGAAGGCGCATTAAATCATATCCCTGTACAACTCTAAAAGATAAATAATTTGCTATGAATAATAATAAATTAGTTGAATTGAAACATTAGATAATTAGTTTATATATTGATTAATAGCATTATGACTGGACACCTTTCGTTAGTAGGTAGGTAGAGACTTGGAGTTTTGAGATTTTATAACGGGTTTAATTATGGCTTAATTTTGTTGTTGGTTAATATAATACTTTTTTTATATATATTTTAAACTTGGTCTTCATTAAGAAATACACACAAAAGCAATAACTTTATTCTTCGGCACTAATTTCAAGGGCACCTTCATTATCAATAGATAATTAATTCATTAATTTCCCAGATATTTTGTGGGCCTGTTTCTAAGGCAGGTAAGTTAACAAAATAAACATGTTGCTTTATTAAACATTAACTTCGTTACCGTAACTTAACAAATTAAGCTAGGCGCAAACTACCTGTGCGCCAGAATTTCTTAAAAGTTTTCACATTTGTTCCGAACGTAACCCTTTGGGCATCGTAAATCATATTTACTTAACAATAACTTGGTTAACTTAATAACCTGGGTTGGAGTCCATATGTAAGTTTGTTTTGTTTACTTGGTACGTTTATTGGGAATTTTACCCTTAGTTGGAGTAAACATCTTAGTTCCAAACAGGCCTATATACCCACTCACACGTAAGATGTTTGTCCAGTGCGCTTGCCACGGCTAAAGATTTTACTCCTCTGTGGTGCCTACAATGCAGGTACAACTATCAAATCATCTTTTGAAACTTGTAACTGTTAAATAATTATATTATTTCAATTAACTTATCTAAGTTTAAAAAGTTGCATAAAAAAAAGTAAAAAATGGTATATAGTAAATCCTTCATATATTTTTAACTTGGCCAAATATAAAACCCAAACAATCAAAGATATGTTCGATGATTACTGCCACAACACCGTCTGCTGATTAGACCCATATTGCTTATCTAACCCAAAATAAGCTCTCATACGTTTATGATTTCTTTATCTGAGCTAAAGTTAAGACCAAACCGGTCCGGACGCGATCGTGGTGGCGAACGCGGCGGGAGCTCTATAGAATACTCTCTTTCTTTCTCTATGACACTGCAGCTCATCCAAAGGAGGCAACCGTATACGATTATCATTGTTCAGCATATGTTGAAGGCGCCAGTCTTTGATTGGGTGACCACTAATTGGCATTCTATTTTGAGCACTCAGGGGTCGGATAACATTGTACTAACTATATAACTGTAAGAAGGTCCCAGTTACGGCAGTCGTTAAGCCATGTCAAGTCACTAAGGAAGGTTTGAAACATGCGACACCATAGTTGGTTCATACGAACGTAGAGACTGTTTTACGAAATAAGTCCCACGGAAAAGATTGGAACTAACATTTTATAGTTATTAGATGATATAATCATGCGGATATGGTGCCTTAACTGAGGGAACTCTTTCGTGAAACGGTCTTTACTTCTGACACAGCTCTGTTTAGTGCTCTTGCTAGCCAAAAATTAAGTACATATTTGTGAAACAAGTGAAATACAATAGAAAATATTTTATTACTTAAACAATTCACAGTAAAACTTCGTCTGTACGTTTTCAAGCTTCGTACAAATATGCTATCGCGTTTTTTGCGCCGCGGTTTGTCGAATCCTTAAAAAAGGTAAGGCTCTTTAAATGAGAGCGTTAAAAATTGTACTTTTTATCGCTGGATACAAGGTGGGCGAGCTTTTATGGTTTTATTATCGAAGATGGAATAATTTTGGCTTTTGTGGCGTGTTCTGAGCGTAGAGATTATATGCGAACTGTCAGGTTCAATGTTAGCCTCACGCATATTTAATGAAAAGGCTTTAGAAGATTTTCTATATTAAAAAATGTGTAACTGCGACTGAGTCTTAAAAAAGTAGGTTCTAAGTTTTATGATGATTTGTCTTTTATTATTACTAAAACATGTTTTGCCCTGAAAACTATAGGAATCTCTACGTTATTTTCTTAGTTTGAAGTTTTAAGCGGGCGACGCCTTTTAAATAGTGAACAGCATTATTCTTTAATGGTTGGACTGGTTGGCTGGCTTTTTGGATAAGAAATCTATACTAATATTATAAAGCTGAAGAGTTTGTTTGTTTCTTTGAACGCGCTAATCTCAGGAACTACTGGTGCGAATTGAAAAATTCTTTTTGTGTTTAAAAGACCATTTATCGATGAAGGCTTTAGTTTATATTACATCACGCTGCAACTAATAGGAACGAAGAAATAATGGAAAATGTGGAAAAAACGGGGAAAATTGTTCATCTCTGAGGGCTTCCGTTGCATGCGCTGCGAAAACGGTTCAAGGTATCACAAAAATATGTATGAAAGAATTATTTCTCTTAAAATAATCTAACAAAATGTCCTGAACAATATATGTCTATCTGTTAAGGATAACTCACTAGAACCGTTATCATTTTATGGTAATTACTATTTGACGCGGACGAAGTCGCGGGCACCAGCTAGTACCGAATAAACTTGATATTAAAACATACTTTAGTTTAGATTCAGCCGTAATATTAAAAAAGAAAATAAAAAATAATATAATGAACTCGTGCTAAACACTATTTCAAGTTCATTTTATTAATAGATGTAATCGTATGTAGGTATGTAAGTAGTACTGATAATAACAATATATAAAAAGAAAGAAAGTATTACTCATGCAAGTACTACATCATTTCTATCTATAAAAAAGCTACATACAAAATAATGTTAAAAATATCAATGCTCGAATTCATCTAAAAAGTGGTAAGAAATGCTGAAGAACAATAACAGGTAAGCGGAAAGGGAAATCTCATCCAGTTGAGGGCGATTTGTATGCCGATACAGAACGGTGGTCGGTGCCCAATAATGGGTATATGTGCAGGCGAGTGATATTGAAAACAATGGAATATTACAATGCGGGGTTACTGTGTGAAATCACCGCTAGAAGCGCTAGTGTACCGTGAGGTCCAAATGTTCTCGTAATTAGCAAACTAACTTTTTAGCCGCTAGGATCGCTAGTAGGACGTAAGCCGTCATTGTAGGGATATGACTATAGGTATATTTGATGGGCCGTATGATTTTTTTAAAAGTTAAATTTCAATCCGTTCTTGTTCGTTATACGCAAAACTGTAGATTTCAGCCTTATTGCAGCCTTATGAATGTAACAAACAGAATTTTGTCCTGAATGTTTTGTCGCAGGGCGTACAATACGACAGATCCTCAGCATTGTTTGTGAAGATGTGGAAAGGCTTGGGCTTATAGGGCTCTAACATCCGTGGAAGGATATGGCGCTCCACGATGCTCTTGCCCAAAAGAGAACTTCCCATTGAATTAATTCTGTAGTCACCTACAGAACTAGTTCATAGGGAAAATCACAACCCTTAGTAATCAGTGTAAAAAAGTAACTTACGTTTCGCGCTGACGCCGTGGGAGACTATGAGAGCCGCCACGATGGTGATAGTCAACATTGCTTGCGCCATCTTGTGTCTGAAACAAAAACATGAGTTGCGTAATTATTATTCTTTTCACGTGGGATAGGTATACGTTTGACTACAGCCTGCCTGATGTTAAGCATTGCTGCAGCCTAGGGTGTAACACGTTTACCTAGAAGATACCTATTAACACTAGATTTGAAGACCCCTGGATTGTAGTTCGCAGGAAACACAGCTTCTGGTAAAGTGTTCCAAAGCTTTGCCGTCCGTACAATAAACGTAGAGGCAAAGCGCTGTGTTTGACACTTCCACCATAAACCGGTGTCGTCCTGCGGACTTTCTTTTAAAATATGGAAGAGTTTCTTTATTTATATTTAAATTGTGTATCTTGCTCACATTTTTGGGTAAGGTCGTACCATCCTAGACCATTATATTGATTACCATCAGGCAAACATGTGTAAACCTTTAATAAAAAAAATATCGTCGACAAAGGAAACAACATAAGTGAAATATTTTGCATGATATACCAAGAGTTAAAAGTTTTAGATAGGTACAGTCAAGAAGGCGTAAGCTGAGCTTTGCATTTGTGTGGGTGTACATAGATAGTGTAGGTGAGACAATCGGCTTCTCCATCGTGCGATAGCGCCATCTCACTCCCCCGCCCACCTGCCATACTTCACCCACACAAATGCAAAGCTCAGCTTACGCCTTCTTGACTGTACTAAAAACTTTATCAAAAATATATTAAGTTCAAATCCAATGCAGACAAACTTCAACTTCAACTCCACCAAAGTGTCGCATATGTCTTTCTTCTTTTTGCTTCATGTTTTTAAAAAAAAGTATATCATAAACATAATAAAAATATAAACAATAAAACAAGCTACTAAACCCTGAGAAAGTTCATATCGATTTGTGAAACATTTGATTTCAATGTCAGCTTTGATTCCTTACATTGGACAGGCTTCTGTAAATAATTATAGTATATTTACGGCTTTCTTAGATCTCTCACAAAGGATTTTTGACCAGTCACTGCGTAATTAAAACCTACGCGTTCATTTCTACTTTTCTACTTTTATGGCTATTTACTGATAGGATAAAGTCATAGAGAAATGGTAAATAAATCATTAATAATGAGTATAATTAATGTTATCATAAGCGGAGCCAATCGTTTGCATTTTTTTTTTTACATTGGGTTTGCACTTGACCGTAATTCGCCTGATGGTAAGCAATCATTATGGTCTAGGATTGAACGTGCTTACCAATGTTAAGCAAAGGTCGACGCGGTTAGTCCTTGGATGGGTGACCATTCAGAGTGGCATTCCATTTTGGGCGCTTCCGTGGGTCGGATGACACGTTAAATTATCCCGGCTGTTAATCTAATACGGCAATCGTTAAGCAATGTCAGAGGCCCTTTGGACGGCTTAATAAACTTTCGACCCCAGAGTCACCAATCCACTCCAATTAAACCAAAACCAAAATACCAAAAAAAAAGTTATCAGCCAAAAAACTCCACTATAGGATATCAATTCTGTGGATGAAATCACGACCCTCATTAAAGAGGAATACGATACTTCTGATAGAAAAATAATTTATATATATATATTATATTATATTATATTATATTATATTATATTATATTATATTATATTATATTATATTATATTATATTATATTATATTATATTATATTATATTATATTATATTATATTATATTATATTATATTATATTATATTATATTATATTATATTATATTATATTATATTATATTATATTATATTATATTATATTATATTATATTATATTATATTATATTATATTATATTATATTATATTATATTATATTATATTATATTATATTATATTATATTATATTATATTATATTATATTATATTATATTATATTATATTATATTATATTATATTATATTATATTATATTATATTATATTATATTATATTATATTATATTATATTATATTATATTATATTATATTATATTATATTATATTATATTATATTATATTATATTATATTATATTATATTATATTATTTTATATTATATTATATTATATTATATTATATATATATATATATATATATTAAAATAATTTATATTATATATATATATTGATTAGCTTATAATTTATATAAGCTAATCAATAATCAATATATAGGGCTCATGCGCTGTAAGCAATTAAAATAAAAAAACAACAAAATCATTTTCTTAAACTATCAATGACTTTGTAAAGTAGAAGCCATTATTAGATACAAAAAAATGTAGCTAGCTCGAATGAAGGAAGTGCGTGATCTCCACCATCCATCTTTGAAACTATCACGTTTGACGAAAAACAAGGCAAAAGTCGTATATCATCGAACTACGACTAAACTTGCGCATCTGGTTCGAAAATAGTACCAAATTAGTACAGGATGACTATTAGAATAAGCTTCGTACTCCCGTAAATAATAGGTATAATAATATCATTTTATCTATACATATAAGCTAAAGAGGGTCGAAAGCCTGAACACTGAAGATATTCTAAAAAATGTTTGGAGATACTTAGATTTGATAGCAGAACAGGCGCGTTCGCATTATTTCAGGATAAAAAGTAGCCTATGACACTTCTAAGACCTCATAATCTACATAGCAAAACTCATGATGATCCGTTCTGCCGTTTTTGCGTGATAAGCTTTCAAATAAACAGTCAAACAGAGACAAAGACAAACAGACGAAATTTCTAAGTTGTTGAAACTGAACACGTTTCAACAACTTAGAAATTTCGTCTGTTACTTCGTTATTAATTCTGAGCAACTCAAACATTTTTTTTTAATATCTGCAATATTCAGGCATTCGTCCCTCTTTAGGTTTATTATATATTTTTTTACACGGAAGAGGCCAACGTTTGACTACTACCAACCTGAAGTTAAGCACCACTGTAGTCTAAGCGATAAGGCCGCCGCTTGTGGCACTAGTTAAGGTGCAATTTGTTCTATGTACTGTTTTTTAATATGTGTCAACAATAAAGAGTTAATCTATCTATCTAGTCTAAGATGTTGCACGTATATTATGAGATATAGATTTGCTTAGTGTAGCAGTCCCCACTCTGTGACTATTATTAAATCCGTAACTATTGGTGCATCCGATCCTGACCGGGAAAACAACTTGGTTACCTCCGGAGGCTGCCTTATCTTCAACCACGTTACCTAGACCCCGCACTGCAGACCAGACCTAGTATTGATATGTAAACCCTAGTACTATTTATTCTAAAGAGAAAGGTTCAAAGTATTCTGGTTGTCTAGTTTAGTAACAGTTACACACGACTAGCGTTAATCCGATTTGTGGTTGATACCAGTGGAGTGCGAGCTTTACGGGAGACCAGTAGTTGGAGACAGTGAAAATTTACACAAAAAACAACGGGTTACACAAGCATACAAATATACAAATATGTTTTGTATATTTGTTTCTATGTATAATAAGTATCTATTTACAAAAGAAAAGTAATGCAAAAATATTTATTTATATATTATTTACTTGTTAGTAGTAGGACTCTGGAGTACTACAACTAATAACAAGTGGAAAAGTGGTTTTCATATTTATAACTCATTCATTAACAATATTCATTCGCTGTCAATCAAAAGCTAATTCGTAAGTTGGTAAATGATTGTAGGTATAATTTTAGGGTTCCGTACCTAAAAGGTAAAACGGGACCCTATTCCTAAGCCTCCGCTGTCTATCTGTCTGTCTGTCTCATAAACCGTGATAGCTAGAAAGCTGAAACTTTCACAAATGATGTATTTCCGTTGCTGCTATAACAACAAATACTAAAAATTAAAAAAAAATAAGGTTATACCCCCATACAATAAACGTGTTTTTTTCTTGAGTGGCCAACTCTAGTGTCGAGAGTTTATCAAACCGCCATAAGGGCCTCTGACATGGCTCAACGACTGCCGTCCTAGACGATCGCATCCGACCAACGAATATCACTTTTTAAAAAAATAAGATGATGCAATCAAGTAAACAAGTATTCGATCGACAACTTATCCAATGTCTATTTACCTAACTTGTGTTACGGTAACGTTACATAACGTAATTTAGCGGTCAAGTTTACCCTCTGGTCAGAGCACTTGTCGAAACTTAAGGTCCGGTCAAACTTTGTATCATATTCTAAACCAAATGTTTCGACACCATTTGAAATTTAAGCTGAAACGTTAAGTTGGTTACACTTAACTGTCACTTAGTAAACTTATCTGGCCCTTGTACGTGTTTACCTTTGATTTAAAGTTTGTATACGTAGTTTAACCACTTTAATACAAAAAAGAAGAAGAATATTGAGTTGCTTAGAGATTGAAATAATAAAAATAGCGTATTAAACATTTATTCGAGTCAAAAGTTTTGTTAGCGTGCGATATTAAAATATCTGTATAATGTCAATTGTCTTAAAAGTTTTATTAATTAAATGTATACACTATATAGGTTATCTAACGTTAGGTAAATTACAGAAAACGTTACATCAAACTTTATACGGGCGTGGTTGTCAAATGTGCGAGACCTCAAAGTGTCAAACAAGAAATTACACAAATCATAATTACAGTCGAACTGTACTTACAATCGCAGGTGTCTTATCATGTAAACTTTACTTGCTAAATAATTTAAAGTAGACATAACATTTTCATATGGATTCGAAGATTGTGTGCTGAGTACGTATGAAAGTGGCCTACTCTGGTGTCGAGAATTGTCAAACCATCATATGTGAATTGATTGTAATGGTAATTTCAGATTTAAGTCTCAGTAACCCAAAGTTAGAGTAAGTATTTTTTTAAAACAGCCAGGACCTTCAGTTTTGGGCTAAAAGTCATTAAATAACACAAAATGGTAACTAAAATATGGTTGTATGAGAAGGGTGAAATTTGTTGCCGAATTTCCAACTAAGGCATCACGAACATTTTTATTAGCTGCTGTTTTTAATTGTTTACTCGGTCCTGGAGATTGTTAGCTGTAAATTTTACCGCCATATTAGAAAATGTGGTAAATAATATGCATAGCATGTTAGTATAATAAACGTGATAAGTACCTATTTGAATATATTTGTATTGAAATTATCTACAGATTTAGGTTTAATTGAACTGAAAAAGCCCTTAATTGTTCATATTTTGAAGCTTTATACTTAGAAAATAAGATAACCCTTTGTGTCGGAAACGGTTTTTCCATATGATATCTCTGTACTAAAAATATTTTCTTCAGACCTTATTATTTAATGTTATACAATTCACCCTTGGACAATAAAACCAGGTCGTTAATTTTAATAGGATAACAAGTACAAATACATACCTACCAGCGAATCAACCTGATTTATTAAGACAGAAAATAATTCAGTTGAGTTGAGTTAAGAACCTTTTCCATTCTTAAAATAGATTATTAATTCAAAAAAATATTTAGTACTTATCGATTAAATTATTCATCGCTAAGTACATTGTAATATATAAAAAAATAGACCTCTTATATTACAAAAACCAATCAATCGCTCAATAAACAAAAATACCCTCAATATAAGAGTTTCAATCATATTTTCCATGCAAAGTACTGAAAGAGCCAGTGCTGAATCTGTTTTTATGGAACACCATAAAAATATTCGTCATAACGTATCTACATACCTCAGCGACACGGCCACTTAGCTAAATTACCTATAACACGTTGTACTTGAATAGACGGTGTTTTCATGACTAGAAAGAAGAGAGATGTATATATTGAAGTTGTACAAAGAATTATCTTGATACTTGTATTAATATGAACAGCATCGTTATTGGAAAGTCCCAACAAAAATCTTGCACCCGGTTTAAACGGCTATTCACCTAAATCAGATAGATCAGTCACCAGTAGTGGGATGAAGCTAATGAAGCTGATGAAGAACATCATAATTGTTGATATAATCTATTCAGCCCTCTGGTAGTGGGCTGGAGCACTTAGATTATCTTTAGGCTTTTCTAAAGATTTTCTAAGTGCCCCTTTTTTGTAGTAGTTAGAAGTAGTATGTTTAGTTTTTCTTCCCTTGTTTTTATATTTTATTATTGTAAATAAAGTTGACTTATCTATTCAGTACATTGATGAATCTCGTATGTGGAAGGATTATTAAAGGCCTTTGCTTACTATCAGGTAAACTATGGTCACGTGCAAACCCGTTTTGCTTAAAAAAAAGGTTTGGTCGTCTTCATCGTACTTGCCCATGTGAACTTTCGCAATGAATCTATTCTGCGGAGGAGTTACGACCCTCGGTGAGGAATACAGCTACGAAGAAGTAGAGATACTTGTTTTTATTTTAAATTTATTTAAAACTAGCTGCTCTGCCCGGCTCCGCACGGTTACACGTTACATACTTAAAAACCGTCCACTTAAAACACTATCTGTTAAAAAAAAACACATCAATCCCGTTGCGTAGTTTTGGAGATCGAAGATTGTAAGGGCCGCCCGTACACCGCCTGTATATTATGGTATTAATTATTTTTTTTGCTTCAAATTTTTCTCGCCGTAAAAACCATCCTTGAACTTCAACGAACATTTAAAAAAAAGAATTGGCCGAATCGGTCCAGGCGTTGTTGAGTTATGCGCTTACCAACACATTCTGCGATTCATTTTTATATATAAGATAAGATAAGCGTCATGTAAAGAAAATGTTACTTAATTGTAATAATGTTTTATTGGCAGTATATTTGACTGTCATCTAAAGTATGACGGACAAATTGAGGATTTTAAAACCATATCTGCAGATGCGATTGCGTATTTAAATACAATAAATTTATGAAGTAGCGATTTAAAAAAAAGCCATACGATAAATAAGAATATTTACGAAATACACTAATTTACGACAATCTGATGAAATGACAAGATAAAATAAATGCAAACTATCCAATATATCGGCCACTCATATCACAGAATATTTATAATTCCACTCCCGCCCCTACAGTACTTAAAACAAACTGACTCGTAAAACTAATAACCACCTTGAACTAATTGTGTATAAAAGTAAAAAAAAAATGTCCATTGAAGTAAATTGATGGTATTTCAATTTGTCAAAACCCATTTATCACCGTTTAATATAATAATATAACGAATCACGATATATCTGGACTTATTAACTGTTTCCATTACATACTAACCTAATTATTTTTTTGTAAATACTCTCTATATTTGAATTCTTTCAAGTAAAGGATACTGTAATGTAAAACTATACACGTGTTCCTACTTTTATGAAAAATGCGAAAATCGCGTCACTACAAAATATTTGGTACGCGAAATTGCAAATACCAATCGAGCAATTTTCCGCGGTTTTCGTTTTTGGGTCTAATTTTGGCAAGGTATTTGTGAGACGTAGGTATTGAAAATAATAAAAGGAGAGGGTAATAATATCATATAAATATTTAGTGATGATTTTATACTTATCTTACACTTATATCTATACTAATATTATAAGTATTATTTATATTATAAGTTGAAAAGTTTGTTTGTTTGTTTGAACGCGCTAATCTCAGGAACTACTGGTCCATTATTTTTGTGTTGTATAGACCATTTATCGAGGAAGGCTTTAGGCTATATAACATCACACTACAACTAATAGGAGCGAAGAAACAATGGAAAATGTGGAAAAAGCGGGGAAAATTATTCATCTTTGAGCGCTTCCGTTGCGTGTGCTGCGAAAACGGTTCAAGATATCAAAAAAATATGTGTGTAAGAATTATTCCTTTTGAAATGATCTAACAAAATATTTGCAACAGTTTATATCTTTTAAGATTAACTCACTAGAACCGTTTATGGTAATAACTATTCCACGCGGACGAAGTCGCGCGCACCAGCTAGTATATGTATATACGTATAGCTACGATCTTTAACTTACATAATCATTTTACTTTTATCAATAGGGTTTGTAAAATGTTGTTTTAAAGAAAAGTAACAAAAGCAGCGAATGAAATCTAGCCCAATATATATTTTTAGACTACGTATAAAAAGTTGAATATGTATTCATACAAAAAATAATTCCAATTGGAATATTACCTAATTTTGATCTCTTAACGCGCTCTCAAATCCACCAGTGTTTAGTTTAAGCACCCGAATTATAATAATAGTTGTTTCTACCGGAGATATCAATTTTAACCAATTACAAAATTGCCTCATTTATCACATAAGATGACTAACTTGTATAAATGTTACTACTGCGATAGTTTGCAGTAGTTTAAATTTGGCTGTTACTTCAATTAACTTATAATCATGATGGATAGAATAGTTATTTAGAAACAACAATTGATATAAGCTCTTATAAACGACTAGTGGATGCTCGCGGCTTCGCTCGCATTAAGTAAAACTTGCATCCCCTATTTCACCCCTTTAAAAGCGGCTTTTCCAAAAATCCTTTTTTAGCGAATGCCTACGTCATAACATCTACCTGCATGACAAATTTCAGCCCGATCCATCCAGTGGTTTGGGCTGTGCGTTGATAGATCACTATATCAGTCAGTCAGTCAATCAGTCAGTCAGTCACCTTTGAGTTTTATATGTTTAGATAGCAAAATTTAGTTAATGTTTCGAGTAGACACCAAATTTATGTTTATGTTATTTTCACGATTTTAAATTTGGTAAAGTATCTGTGAATAAAAAATAAAAAAAAAACCTAAAAGAATTCAAACTACCTAATTATCAAACTTTTTGGCCTCTTGGGTTTTTAGATTTGCTTCCCAGTTATGAGACAAACAAAAGATTTTAAAAATATTACTGTGCCTATACCAATGACCCTCCTTTAGTTTTGCCGTAGTAGGATGAAAAGGATTCATTTGAATATACGATTATAGCACCTTATTCTTTCAGCACTGACAGATATTTTTTAAAATTTTGCTGCCATTGCTGGCAGAGAAACCCGTTATGCCATCTCCTTGATTTTATGTGTCAACCAATTTGAATTTACGAGTGTACTAAAGTTATTTGTTATCTCAGAAAATTGTAGAAAGATGCTGCGAGTGCAATTCTCGGAATATTGGTCGTATGTTTCAAATGTAACGAGTTATTATCACTAGTGACACTTTTGAAATGGGGTAAAAGCACGAAGTCTTTTATAAAAAAAATAAATAAAATGTTGATTGACATCACTAGAGACAAGAACGCTGGCTGGTTCCTTGCGCAAAGGATTTCTATAGCAATCCAGCGTGGGAATGCAGCTAGCGTTCTTGGCTCCATACCACATGTAGATTGTTTAAATTTGGTTTAGATGTAAATACTCTTTTTTAGTTCTATTAGTGTTAATATGTGTAAATATTATATAATTTTGAAATTGTCTCTGGACAGTCTTTTCTGAGATCAGTGAAATAATTAAATCGAATAACACTAATATATGGTTCGTTTAAACGTAGTTAAATTATCAACTTTTATAGAACAAACTGAATTAAACCAATACTTAATATTAAATAATTAATACCTAATTGAAAAACAACTTTACAGTATATTGCAAAGATATATATACCACATGTTTAATTTTATAATTTTTCATACTCATATTTTTTGTAAAATTAAACTTTATTAGAAGTTGTCTTCTTTTGGACAAAATTATTTTTGTGAAATATAAAAGTAAAATGTGTTCCACTGTAATTTTAAAATACATTTCCTTCAGCAGCGAAGATCTGAGAATCCCCAATGGGATGACGAGTATTTTACTCACTTTCCTTAGCTTTGTCTTAATACATATCCTGAATTCTATGAATTTTAGACACGGATATGAATGAAGAAAATCTTTCATACTCGTAGTAAAAAAGCGATGATTTGATGCATAATAATTAATCAAATCAGTACATAAAAAATATACCAGTACGATTATATAAAGAGGTTTTCATAAACTTAATGAGATTGTCTTTGACTATAGCTAGTATTTTTTTTCCATTATTTACTTACTTCATAAATCAATGGTTTTTGTTTGTCAAAATTTTCTTTTCCAAAAAAAAATCTCACTTATTTTTTGTCCTTTTATTTTTAAATAGGTGATGGCTGTATTATAGTTGTCGCAGGATGTTGCTAGCCATAAGATTTTTAGAAAGTGTATTTTTATTTCAATAAGATAATAATAATTTAGATTTTTTTATCACATGCTTATAAAAAGTTTGAATAAGAACGAATGTACTGTCTGTCATGCTTTAGTTGTATCTTCTACAAATTAATAAAACTAAACAACAATTTTACTATTTTTAAATAAAAAGCTGTATAGAAAGTTTTGTTGAACCATAGAGTTAAAAAGTAATGCATAGAAAATCCAAAAACTTAAAAAAAAATTAAACTGAAAAAAAATAACTTAAAAACATTTCAAAGCACTTACCAATAAATCTGGAAAATCCGTAACACAGGAGAAACTTTTTTTAAATTCTTGTTTTTTTTACACCCACAGGGTTTTTGTATAGGGGGCTAGAGAGTTCGGCAAGCGAATGCGCTTGGGCGGGAATCGCACTTGCTTTTAAACTCTGCCATAGACTTAACAATCTTATAGACAGGGCAATGTATGACACGTAGGTGGCTGTGACGTAGATGTGACGCTCTTGTACTCTTATTAATGGTGCTGTGTGTTTTAGAGCTTATTAAACGTGTTGTTTCTATATGAGCATGAATTCGATTATGATACGTGAAGACTTGCAGTAGATATTGAATTATTTTAATTTGTAAAAAAGGATGTGAACAGTAAGAGGGTTAAAAATTCATATATTTTTACGTTTAACAACCATAGTAGATTTGTTAACTGGTTATGATTTTTCCAATATTATCTAAACGCACTGACAATAGTTTAAGGATATTATATTATTTAATTAATTAAACTTGGTTAAATAACAAAATACGTGACTATTTGTTTCCAATTAAATTCTGGAATAATATCTCCATTTAAAAAGCAAACTGTAGACGTTTTGTTAACATTACTTTTAACGTCTATATTTAAAAGACTTTCTTACAACTCAATGTAAATGAATTATATTTTTGCAGTATTACAATAAAAACCTTAATCAGAAAAACAAAATAAGTTCATAAATCATCATTTTAACAATGATGTCAACAAAAAACCTTTTTATATTATTATAGCCTGTCTATTCTAAGCCTTCCAATGTCTTCTCCGCCCGCCCTACGCCATCCAACCACTCGCAACTCAGATTTGAAATCTGCCTAGCGTGCGAGCGAGACGCCTACACTCGCAGCTAGCTCCGTCCCGCTCTCGCATGAGGTTGACGCGATCGTGTGAAGTTATTAAACATGCAATCAGTTGATTGTTGTTTTTACCACTGACTGTAATAGTGAACCACTCTCCAGAGAACGTAATTACAGGCGTATGTGATTACTAGTGGCACCCCGCGGCGTCACCTGCAATTATCTAGACTAGGTTATGTTGATTTTTAGGTTAATAGCAACTTTTTTAAAAATATTACAGTCAAAGCTATACAGTATATGTATATGAGTCTGCAATCTTAAACGGACGGAATCTCAAGGAATTTTAAATACTTAATCAAATTGAATTTAAAATAGTAATATTAAGGTAATAAATATAAAATATATCTTACCATAAATAACGATTTTTGTAAATTAATCAATAAGAATGAATTCACTTCGAATTAAAATTTTCGATAAAAACGTTTCAATATTTATTCAAATAGTTAAAGGTACCATCATGCGTTATTGAAAAAAAATCCATTAACATACATACTTACAAACTATTGCTTAATAATTATTTATAAGGTGTGAAGTAGTATATGGTAGTGTGATTAGTTCTGTGGTTTATCGCCCTGGCAACTACAGTTGCGTACATAAGGGTTTGATTTCATGTTTTTTGTTGAAAGGGATGCTAGAGCAAAATCACCACAATTTTTTTTACACGTTATTATCAGGCATTTGATATTAATTACTTAAGTAAAATATATATACCTAGCTATAATATTTTAATATCCCTCTTTTGGTTCAGTTTAATCCAAAAGGGGTTGTCGTATGACTGTTGTGATGTTTGTAGTTTGTCGTAATTGCTTGACTTGGTCATAGCTTATTATGGTGCTTATAGCACAGTGGATCATAGGAAGAAAAAATAACTTTAAAACAAATCTAGAGACGAATATTGAATTTTATTTTAAAGCACTGTCATCATAAAAATAAAATAAAACCTTCTAAGATTTTAGTACTCAAAAATAAACTAATAAATATTTAATTCACCTATGAATCACAATGCAAGCAAAAACAAAGGTTTTTCGTTGTTTTCCTCAGGTACGGTAAGCAACATAAATATTTACTCTAATCTACTTAGCGTACCGAGTGTGTTCACTATTTTAGCGAATTGCGATTCTTTTTATTGATTTTTTTGTTTTTAACGTAACTTGACATTGTCAGTGTGTTTTTAACTGCGAAGTATACTTACATCATCATCATCATCCACAGCCCTTGGGATCCCGCTGCTGGGTATAGGCCTCCTTTTATCTTTTATCTTTTTTAAATAAAACAGCATTTGACTTTTATCCATCTGAAATTTGACGAGCAGTATCTGTTACGTAAATTATTTATTTACGTAAACTGCCATCTCACGTCACAGGGTCCTCGATTCCTAGTGTGAGATGGCAGAGGATCCCAATGCACCAACATTACAGGTATGGCATGAATGTATATTTAATTTAGTTTATAAGGGTTTAACTTAAGTTTTTGAAAATAAAGTAGTTTGTATTTGTATATTTAATACTGAATAAGTGGTACCAAATGTTACTAGGCCGTCGGATAAGGGGACATACATATATAGGCTTTTTATTTGTGTCCAGCCACTATAAAACGAGTATGAATAGAAAACTTACATGTAACTTTTAACTTTTATATATATAGACATTTCCTAAAATCGGTTTTTTATTTAAGTAATCTTGAACCTTATATAATACTTTTAAAACAATTAACATGCAGTAAAGTTGTTTTAAAATTAATTTTAATCTACGTCTGTCGGTGCACTGCGTCTCTGCAGGATAGAATCTTAAACACAAAGCATAAATTCTTATTAATCAGAGCTAAGTTGAGATAAGTTTTAAAGTTTCCATAACTTATGCAAACGTAGGTGTTTGCTGTATGGGAGTATTTTGCTAAGGGATTTGTTACGAGTATTACTAAGTTTTGCTCACTCTTAGGGGTAGTGGAGTCCCACCTAGCTATAATATCTTGATAATTAATTAACATAATGAAAAGAGTTTTAATTCAGTCTCGCCAGCATGGAGTTGTATGTCTGACGATGTGTTTATTAAATAAGCGAGTGAATTTTATAATGAATAAATTCAAATATTTTATAATTATTAAACTGTATACACAAACTTTTATTAACCTTTAACTGCTTCTTTGTGTAAATTACATGGTGTGATTGACAACTCAGGTGGCATGCCATTCTGGGTGCTTCCGTGAATCGGATGACACGTTAAATTGTAGGTCCCGGCTGTTTGTCATAGTACGGCAGTCGTTAAGCCATGTCAGATGCCCTTAGGGCGGCTTGATTCACTCTCGACACCAGAGTTGGCCACTCTCATTCGATAAGAAGAAGAAGCATTCAAGAGTTCAGTCGTTTAATCAAATTCAGTTTAGTCATCCATGATTTTTGGAGATGACATATGAATGTAATGTACCTTTACCTTATCTATATGGAGACCGAACCTGAATGAAAACCTGTTTAATTTTTCAAATTGCTGCTTGTACCTTACATATAGCTGCAAACACTGGTGTAGTCCTAATTCCGAGTTGTTGCAGCGTGGCCGTAACTTTGTCACGTGTTTGTTGTACAGCTTAGTCTATAACAACCAACATACAAACAACCATGTTTGTTTGTATGAGCTTTTGGACAAATATGTAATATGTGAATGATTTTGGTCCTAGTAAAATAAAATATTACGTAAAGATGCGCTGTTTAGAATACTTTAACTTATTCTTTCAGCGTGTTTAGAGTTTATTTTATATGCGATTATATACTTACTTAACCAAGGACAAGATAAATCCTTTATGCACTAAAGAAAAATATATCTAATAAATAAATAAATATTCCGGTACATTGCACACAGCGCCATCTAGCCGCACACTAAGCAAACGCTGTAGTATCTATCTGTATAGTTCAGTGTTTCAGAATTTCGCATTCAAAGGAAAAAGGAAAATTTAGCATACATCATCAAACAAAAAGAAAAGAGGCAAATGATCAAACATTTTGAAATAGAATACGAGAATCAAACTCAGAGAGAATTTCCATTTTTTATCTACGAACGTGCTTTACGGGGAAATTAATATCACAGTGGTATTTTCGCTAAACCTTTAACGTTTATTCAATAAATTGCATATCTTAACTAGTTTCTTTCTTTTGTTATTTCATTATTATTTGCTATCAACTTAAGAATGTGCGATGTGCTCAGGCGATGTGCGTGCAAAAACGGTAAGTAATTTATTATTACTACATCTTTTAAAACTGTTTCATTCTAATGTTAATTTTGATGATAGAGAGAACCTTAATAGGTAGAAAAAAAGACTTTTAACTAAAACATTTCAGGAAATAATATACATCCTCGTTTTTTTAATGAAATTTTCTTAACTTTAAATCTGGATCATTGCTAGTCATAATCCTAATGAAGGTAGGTGTATGACAAGTGAAACAACGTTACGACGACTATAGTCCCAAACGAGGCGTCCGAAGATTCCCTCGGGACTCTTCGAGCCCCGTTCGAGATGTATGTAAATTTTCATTTGCATACGTCAAGGGACCCAGTTCTGGCTAATGTAGGATAATTGTTGGACAAAAAGTTGGTCTATTTTTCCCCTGGCTACGTTTGGACGTTTGGAATCTCGTAGGAATTAGATTGCGAAGTTTTGTAATCAAATGCAAGAGTTTCGTGTGGACGGTGGGTGAGGATTTTTTGTTTTATTATTGTGAGGATAACTTTTCTTTTCATTAGGTACACTGATTTCAATTCCGTACTTACTAGATAAATGTTATTACATACAAACACAGTTACGTTTATTTTCATAAATTTGCAATCAATCATATTTTTAGATCTTCTGTGTAGGTACATTTATAACATTCACATTTACACATATAATAATATGTTGTATTTACAATATATCGTAAAACTGAGATTAATCAACTTTTCATTGAACCTTATTCTAAATCATCATCGTCGTCATTCTCTTCTTCTGTTGATTTGGAGTGTGAAGCTGGCGGAGGTTTACTAACGGCAGCTCTTCTTGCTTTTATGTGGTCTACTAAATCCACTTTCTTCATTGTGACTCTCACGAGGTCCTTTAATATCTTCCTGATGTCATCGTCCTTGTTGATTAGGCTCTTGATCCTATCTTTTGTGAAACCAAAGTCCCTTCGGGCTGCTATTGGCTCCTGCATTTGTATATTCTGCATCCTCAAAGGATGTTTCACCCTCTTCCTTCCCCTATACGTAGCTTGTGGTGCACCGGGCTGCATGGGTGGTTGTATCGCCGGGAAACTCTGACTCATCACTTGATTATTATTCCCCATGCGGTCCATTTTCTCAATGTTATCATCAAAGCTGGGAGAACTACACTCGTTGCCACATGTCATAGCACAACACATTTTGGGAAATGGACAGTCCATGGCATTTCGTGATAGTGGGCTCCTTATTTTGTTATCTGGCATGGGCGTTGTGGTCGACGCTTGGTCTTTATTTATTTGGCAGTCTTTGTAATATAACAAGTTTTCGATACTCTCGTCAGAAGAAGGCGCATACTTTTTAGAAGACACGTATGATATGGACAGTGATAACAGAATCTGTAAAAGAAACACCTCTATCATATAATTCAGACATGTCATAGCAAATCAATATATTTTATAAATACTGTGTAAAACGAATGTGAAATACGAATAACTAGATAAAATTTGTTAATCATCTGGAACATGGTATGCCATTGTTAGTGTTAATCAAAATTACATTATCCTAAAAAATACTGTAATTGTATTGTAAAGTTTGACTCCTAAAATTTAAAACAAGGAAAATAAACTTACGATTTGGTGTATTTCCATGACTTTGTTAACGGTATCGAGTGGGCAAGGTTTTTAAACCACACTGGCTTGAAAGAAATAAGTAGTTGGATTGTTTTCAAAATAATGGTAGCGTAATTACGAGGAACGTAATTGCAACACCATTTTTCTAAGAATTTCGAGCTTTTGGGCTGGCAACAGAAAGACAACAGTTGCCATTTCTATTAGGTGATGTAGATGCTCGTTTGTTTCCTTTCTTGCAAAAATAGATATTGAGTTCTACGAAATGGAAGCTAATTTAATACAGTGCAAGTAAGTATAATAACAGAAAACTCAATATTTTGGAAAGGAAACAGATCGGATATCTTCAAAATTCATAGTATTTATTCCAAATCATCGTCATCATCATTATCTTCGTTCTTGCTATTTACTTTAAGATATGATTGCTGTGTGGGTGGAGGCTCACTCATGGCAGCTCTTCTTTTTTTCATCATCTCTACTAGATCCACCTTCTGCATCGTGACCATTACTAAATCTTTTAATATTTTTCTTATGTCGTCATCCTGGTTGATAAGGCTCTTGATTCGATCTTTTGTAAACCCAAAGTCTCTCCGGGCTCCTATTGGCTGCTGCATCATATTCTGCATCCTCAGTGGTTTTTTCATCTTCTTCCTGCCTCTCGGCATGGCTTGTGGTTGAGCTGGTTGCATGGCGGGTTGCAGCGCTGGGAAACGTGCACTCATTGCGAGGTTATTGTTGGCATTATTGTATCTGGTTCGGTCCAACCACTCGGCGTTGTTATTAAAGGGACGTGGGCCGGAGCTGCTACATTCATTGCCACATGTTAAGGCACAACACATTTTGGGAAATGGACAGTCCATAGCGTTACGTGGTGGTGGGTTCATCATTCTCATTTCAGGCAAGTGGGTCGTGGTGGTCGACTGGTCTTTATTTTTTTGACAATCTTTGTAGTATAGAAGATTCTCGATACTCTCGTCGGAAGATGATGCATATTTCTTGCTGAAGACGTTTGTTATATGAACTGATATGAGAATCTGAAAAAAAAATATTTTTCGAATATGAACATTTTGTTCTCAATAGAGATTGAATTCATATACAGAAAATGATTATTTATTTTCATAAATCCGTGCATCAGACAAACACTTAGTTGAATTAAAAATAGCCTTTGTTATTGATGTATTTCCATTGCTGCTACCTTATATAATCTATTTCTAAAAAATAAAACTCACAATATGGTAAATTGCCATTATTCTGTAGACGCCATTGAATAAGAGCACGTATTCAAAGCACAGTGCTATGAAGGAAATAGCGGGATTGTTTTCAAAACAATAGGTGCATACCTACATGTATACCTAATGCTCAGTTGAAATACGGTACATGGGTTTTCCAACGTACATGTATTTTCTGTGTATTTGGGAAAATGATTTTTGACAAAAATCAATTTACCTATATAGCATTTTTTTATTTATTTACTTAAAACCATTTGGTTAATTTGGTCAACGCCATAGTTTTACCATTACCCCTTTAGCTTCGAAAAGTTTAGTTGATTGACTGGATAGTATGTTATTTACCTTTATATTTTTAAATTAAACTTTTATTGGAAAATGAGCGAAAGTAATCACGACCGGCAGGATTCGAACCTGCGTATTTCTGCTACCGTCAGAACGCCTTAACCACTAGGCTACGGTCTACTAACTGCCAGGCGCGAAAATCCACACTCATTTCCATACACTTCAGACTGAGCGGCTGATGGCTTTATATTTTTGTTATGTACTTATTCAGTATCTCTTTTTTAGTATATACTTGCCCACTTCTGGTCATAGGCCTCTCCTGGATATGGGTAGTGGCAAAGCATGAAAGAAATAACACATTATTTTTCCACCTCAACTATCTACCGATAGAGAGGACCACTAATATCCTCTAATTGAAAATATCCCTCTGATATGAGATAATGAAAACGATAAATCCACTTTATCAGTTGCCTAGTTCATTAAATTGCAATTTGTTCTATGAATAAGCACACACTTCAATCTAGCAATAATAAACACGATATTATCTATACTAATATTATAAAGCTGAAGAGTTTGTTTGTTTGAACGCGCTAATCTCAGGAACTACTGGTGCGAATTGAAAAAATCTTTTTGTGTTGAATAGACCATTTATCGAGGAAGGTTTTAAGCTATATAACATCACGCTGCAATTAATAGGAGCAAAGAAACAATAGAAAATGTGGAAAGAACGGGGAAAATTATTCATCTTTGAGGGCTTACGTTGCGTGAGCTGCGAAAACGGTTCAAGATATCAAAAAAATGTGTATTAAAGAATTATTCCTCTTGAAATAATCTAACAAAATGTCCGCAACAGTATATAGGTATGTCTATCTTTTAAGGTTAACTCACTTGAACCGTTTTTATGGTAATAACTATTCCACGCGGACGAAGTCGCGCGCACCAGCTAGTTAGTTCATAAACGTTTTCATTAGTGAGAGTGTTTAAGTGTTTTGTTCCTGAAAACATTCGTTTCTATTTAATGTTTCAAACAATACAAATACCTAAAATTAAATTAAAGATGAGGTGTACGAATGCAAAATACATACACAAACAATTAAGACAATCTAATTGACTTTAAGTCATCTAATAGTTTATATCTAGAGGTAGCAGGACCCGAGAGTGGCATAGTTTACTTTTATCCCAAAGTAATCAGACAGAGGCCCTTAGGCTCAGCTCAGCTTGATAAACTCTCGACACCATAGTTGGTTACTCTCATTCGATAAGAAGAATATGCCAAAATAACGCAAGCAAAGGCGCAGTTAGGTATATAATAAATAAAAAACTAGCTTACTTTAATAATTTATTTTTTTACCATAAGCATCAAAATCCCTATCCATAAAGGCCAACAATTTCTGCCAAACCTTCTGATCTTCCTTCTGTTTCATTTTAGCAACGAACTGTTTGATTGGTATGAAATGTTTCTTTAATTTCTGAACTTGTTCTTGTTTCATCAAGTTGTCGCATGTGTTGTACCACCATGGCAGGACTGTTTCTCCCTGAAATAAACAACTCAAACTTTATATACTTACTAGTGGGCGCCCGCGGCTTCGCTCGCATTAATAAGAAGTAAAACGTGCATCCCCTATCCCTTTAAAAGCGGCTTTTCCAAAAGTCCTTTCTTAGCGGATGCCTAAGTCATAACATCTACCTGCATGCCAAATTTCAGCCCGATCCATCCAGTGGTTTGGGCTGTGCGTTGATAGATCACTTTATCAGTCAGTCAATCAGTCATTCACCTTTGAGTTTTATATATTTAGATTTATTTATTCACACGTTCCTTATGTAGTGAAGAGTATTTTATGGTACCCGCCTGGCTGGCTACCACCTTACAAAATACATTAGGTCTCCAGCATCTTACTGTATTTTCCGGTGGGCTTGTTTTTAATAAACGTTAGACTATGCAATCCACCTGATAGGTTGTTGCACGCTTGCCTATTATAGAGAAACCTATTTACTCAGTTTATAAACACTCCTGCCATGTAATTGTCAAGAAACAGGATCTCTTTTGAATGCTAGCTAGCGCAGAGGTGACTCCCCCGCAGAGTTATTTCACTAAGAAAGTTCTCTTGGGCAGATACATCGTGGTGGGCGGCCAGGTCCTTCCACGGAAGACACAATGTCTTTGGTTATTGCGGTCCTCAAACATGCCGGTTTCCTTGCGATTTCCTTTTTGCCTAATAATCATGCCAATATATAAATCTTTTGAAAGCTTGACCAATTAAAATATGAATAAGTTACCTTAGGATTTATAGACGGTTCAATCTTAGCAGAATGCATATTATTACAAAATTCCATTGTGATTTCTTGGGCTTTACGCCTCCTGGTGGACGCTATAAATGGCTTCCGAGAATGCTTTGGCCCGCCTTTGACGTTCTGTTTTCGTACAAAGTATGCATTTATGGTAGCTATACAAATAAATAGAATAATCTGGAAAACATGTTTAGATCTGATCAATGCGTCTGAAAATCAATAAATACGTTACATTTATTTTTATAGAAAAAAAAAATCGGTAAATACTTTGAAGTTTGGACTAAGACGTAGGCTCATCTAGCTTACACATATTATAAAGATAAATCACGGGCCAACACCGTGACGCTAGTGAATTATAAATGTTCCGAGCTATGGGACATCTTTTGGAATAGCATGAACTTGTAATAAGCTAAAAGGCATTACAGTTTTTTGCACGAAATAGTTTTTATCAAACTTACTAGCCATATTTTCATAATTTTCTACAGGTGCTAAGAAATAACTGATTAAACACGCATAGATATTGTTATATCATTTTTAATGGTCATTAAATTTTTATGAATACGATATTGTTTATTGTTTCATTAATTTAAATGCTTTTCAAACTTTGTTCAAACTTAGGACAAATTGGATTTTGGAAATTATTGTAATAGAAGAACCCGTAATGCATTTAATACATGTAAGCATTATTCTAAAAATTCAGAATATTTTTTTATTTATTCTACTTACATTCCCTTTGAGTCGTATTCATAATTTTTCGAGGGTTGTGGTTTCAACAGAACACCTTCAACAGAATCTCTTATTTATTTCCTCAGCTCGCAGTGTTCTCGCTATGCCTATCCCTGGGCACATCCTACCTCCTGCCTCGGACGAAGCCCTCGCCTACCCTGCGGCCAAAGCTACCTCTCTTCCCCAAGGAACTCCAAAAGCAAGGACATAAACTCCAATCCGACTTACGCATACCCAACGAGAAATTCTGCAAAGATATGCAACTCCAACCGTACCGACAGTACATGATATTGCCCTGGTGGTATGTACACTGTGAAAGACTGTTGGAAAGAGAAGAAAAACAAATGAGGGGGAGCAAATATCCTCTTTTACCTCTTTATAGCAAGATACTGAATTTGGTGCAGAAGTATAAGCAGAAACAGGCGCTTATTCGTGCAGTGCAGAATTTTTGAGTTTCTATTCGTACATAAATAAAATTTACTTCTAAAATTGTGTTGATTTTATTTTTATTAAACATAATATGCAACCGGATAATACCTATGCAGGAGAGTTTCACATAATCTTATAAGACTGAATTCGATTACAAAGTCTACAGATATTATAACGCCTTATGACTTTCGATTAGCAATGCAACAGTACCGCACGCTAGTCTTGTTCAGTTGTTATTTATGTAGGTTCCCAGAATACAGACACGATTATCACGTTGAATAGCAAATATTATCATGTCAACCTGTGTTCGCCCACTGCTGAGTATAGGCCTCCTCTCCAGCACGCGACATAGTACGGTATCCAGCCAATGTAATCAATATCCTATTAACATACTGAGAAATGTCATCTTACCATCGAAATAGCAACATGTACTTAATTTACATTCTAACCCACAGTTGGTCTCAAAAATCCAAAGAAAAAGGTTTCAGATATTTTCAACATGAAATCACGTAGGTCCTACAGTATGGGATCAGTGACTCCATGACAACTTGAAATAAACTTACTTTGCTTCCAATATAATTTGTAACTTAAACATTTGGACAAGTTAGCAACTATTTAGCAGACGTCTGACATCTTTGTCACGTACCGCTGTCTTGCCTTACAAACAATAACTAACAATCGAAGACTTAGCATTATTTATTACCTACTAATTCATAATAATATTTAATGTTAGTTTGCCCAGAAGTAGGACAGAAATTATATCATTTTGTCAACATTCGTAATATGACGTAAAATAAAAATGTTAGACGACTTCATCGAGACGTCTTTAGATTAGACCTTTTAGTACTAGGTCTTAGGTACTAGGTCACTGAAGATATACTAGGTTGAAGTGGACCTTAAGATTTACATTTTGCTGATGGTAATGGCTCTCAAAGGAAGCTGCGGGAACACACTGGACTGCTAGATCACACCGCTGATAGCTAGGTGACTGATTAATATTCTGAGGTTTTTCTTTTACAAAGTTCTTTATTAATAGGCACTTACTAAACATTTGCTAATATCCTACTACAACAATCACTTTTTAAATTTATTCACTGGTGAAAATCATTAGTAGCAGTGGTAGCCCACTTAGTTTAAACAAAAAAATACATTTTAAACTTGGTAGCTAATCTGGGGATTACCAGAAAGTACTTACTCAACTCAATGGTCTGCCAAAATCTTAAGTAGGTACATAATAGCTAGGTTCATTGTTTAAGGAAGCGTACATATCGTTATATATTTGTGTATTTAGTTATAAGTTTTAATTGTAGTACAATTCTGTTGATGAACTAAATAAAAAAAAAAAAAAAAAAAAAAAAAAAAAAAAAAATTGTACCTACACTGTAAAACTAGTATCCACTCAAAGGTAATAGATAGATGCACTTAGGTACTTAGTAGTGGGCTGCGCCGGCCACCGCCACTAGTTCGTAGTCCGTTAGTTTATTATAATGCACCCATTATAGTGATGAGAACGGCTAACATCGGTACACTCTGCTTCAAACCTTTTGTTTTAATTCTACCTTGAAGGTTTTAATAGTCTTTTGTTTAAGAAAAAAGAATGCAATGTTGAATTGTTATTTCGAAATTCAAATAATAAAACTGATAAAACGTTTATTGTTTATTGTATCGTTTGCTTTTTTTTGTAATAGAAGTTAATTTTGGGGCCACCATCGTACAAAAAACTTTTCATGTTTGACAACCAACTAAAACTCATGATGCTTTTACTTCTTGCAAATTTAATTTCATGATAAAATTTTATTTTGATATATCCCATCAAGTCATGTATCAATATACTTTTATTAAATTAATGTTGGCTAATAAAGAGAAACAAAATATCCATAGATAACAAAGAAAGACAAAAAATCAATAATTTATTGTAGACACGTTGCTAAAATGTTTCTATGATCCATACACGATACCTAATTATTATTAGATATACCTAATACAGTTAATTGTGTAGTTGCTTGAACTTATGAACTAACGGTTTATTAACTGTTACAATTGCTTTGTTGTTGTGTATGTTTGGGGGCAAAAAATAAACCATAGTTCTTGCAAATCGTAAGTATACAGCGTTTTTGTTACTTGGACCGTTTAAGGATATATTTAGTATTTTTTTGTTAATCAATTGTTAATAGATTCTTAAAATAAAATGTGATTTTTGCACACCAGAAATGGTAAGATGTAAGATATGTACTATAAATATTTTTGTTATGATTCTCACTACATCTTTGCAAATAAATGAGTTTGAATTTGTTTTTTTTTTAACATTAAATAGGCTTACGTTTGACTATTAGCCTGCCTGATGTTAAGCACCACTATAGTCTAAGATGTAGCACGCTTGCCTAGAAGATACTTATGTAAGTAATGTCAAAAGCAACCATTTTTTCAGCAAAGTGGTTAGTTAAATTACCCAATATACCTGTAATAATACCAGTTCTAGCATAACTTAATATCTATTTGTTTTGAATATAAAGACATACTTAGACATTTTAAAGTTTTATTCTAACTAACTACATTTTACTATTAACTAAGTACTAAGATATAATTTACCCACAACCTTCACCCATAATAATAATAAGCCCAAGTATAAGGATAATAATAAGCAGGGTAGTAATAGTACAGTGACACTGGGGCTGCCAGATACGGGAACCCAAAGGGACAGGTGCCGTTCGGAGGGCTGGGTGTGACCACCTTACATTTTACAGTCTCTTCTGACCCCGCTCTGTCGATTGCTAATACCAACGATGTAAGTATTAATAATGTTCTCGGTGACATATCTGAAATGAAATCAAATACATGAACATACTCGTATATGTAAGGTTGTCGTTTATGTTATAGTAGTGTCAAGTGACACTACTTTCTGAGTATTCGTTGGTTGGTAGTGCCAAGAGAAGATGTGTCTTGCTCTTAAGAACTTATATTTCAAGTAATATGTTTATTACACAATATAACTTACCTCGAAAAATTACAACTCATATGTATAATTTCGTTGTTTTTTTTCGTAGGCAGCATTAGTCCATGTACCCTTTAAAAAGTGCTAAAACAGAGTATTACGTTGTTGTAAAGAAAAATACCTGACTTGTACATCAACACACAAACCTGGAGTACATCGTGGTGGGGACCTGGGTGCCCACCACGATGTATCTGCCCAAGAGAAATCCCCTAACGAATTAATACTGCGGGGGAGACACGACCCTCAGTCGTGAAGAAATACGACTCATAGAGAGAGAAAGCAAAGTAGCTATTATCTCTGTATGACTGCTAGAACTATAGAGATATACAGGCGAAAAATATCCATATGTTACTTGCAACAAACGGATACGTACGAGTATACGTGTATACGGCGAGTGACAAATTAAAAGAAAGACCTGTGCTCAGGAGTGACTGATAACAAAAAAATTATTAGTAGTTTAAATGCTCAATATGTCCATATTACCAAAGTACTAATTTAATACTCGTATTACATCCGTCATGTTTCAAACTTTAGATTTTTCACAACAAATACAGCGTCTAATAGATAGCTAGATATATCAACACATTCTCTGCTTTATTCTTTCCTAACAGTTATTTCTTGGCGTAATAAAATTTCAAGGCTTTCCATTAAAACTGCGGAAAATTCACTTAATCGCGTTTTAATGTTTTTTATCGTACGATGGCATTTTTCCACACAAATTGAATTAAGGATACCATTTTGGAGAAACAAGTACTCTTTGCTTCTGTTGAGATCAATTAACAGCTGAAGTTCAGATAAATCCAAGATACCATTCAATAAAATCTAAATTTTAATGTAGGTATCCCAAAATGCAATCAATCATCTTCATAAACGTAACGTCAAACTTAAAGTAAAATGTAGTTTGACAGAGCTGTCAAACGTAAACGTATAATAAATACGTGGATAGAGTATAATAGTAATAGGCCAATTTAAAAAACATAGAAGAAAACGAATTATCATGGTTTAATAGGTAAGTGGTGAAATAAATGTTACAATGCATGGCTGCAAGGTTTTCTCTGGCATTTAAAACTTTAGTAGTGACGAACTCTTTTGTTATCTCTCGTTTGGGAACAATTGAATAACTGTTCCATTTACAACTTTTTTACCTTAAATAAAACTTAAACCTCCATTTAAATCTTTATAATTTTCTCTAATCAACGTGGTTTTATACGGTTATAGTTTAGTAGATAGTTTGTGAATTTTACGCTCCTGCAAAGTGAGTAGGTACCAACTTATTTTTGTCATGTATGAACTAACTTTAAAACAAGTTTTTAATAATTTTTAAAAGTATATTTAATCTCTGTGATCTAGACTCATTGGCTTTGATTTTAGGCATTTATTTCAGTTACAGATAACAATTGTATTATAATATGTATTGATTATTATGTAAGATAAATTGACAATATTTTTATGTCATGTAATAGATAATTATGCATGTTGATACGACTATTTTACTGCATATTATTATGTGATAATAACTACTTTGGTACGTGATGTTGCGTGAGATTATTGTGTAAAGCATCATTAATTTATGTACTTATTTAAAATTACTTACCTACCTACACACTCTTAGCACAATAATATCAGATGCATCAAAATAAAATAACTTCCTATTAAAATAATGTAGATAAATGAATTTTATGCGGAGCAGAAAAGAGTTACGATGGTGAATTTAAATTCAATCGAAGGTTGCATGGAGCGGGAGGTCTGTATCACAACCCAGGTGCTTTAGAAAAAAATCTGATCATTGTACGCAGAGCCGCGCATGCTCCGCGCGCCTGTTTCCGCGCTTTTAATAGCGCCAAATTCAAACATCGAACAAACGTTTTTTGAAACAAAATCATGAATGAAAAAGTTTTAAATAGTGATCCAGTTTAGTTTTAATCAAAAGAGTTACCTCGAAAGAAGTTTTTATTCATCTAGACTTTATTTTTAATAGTAATGGAGTGTCCAAAAAGAGTTTACTATAGAAATGTGAAAAGTAAAAAAACGTGGAGATTTACGAGCACGTGTAGGAAATTAATTAGTTCAAAGACTGTGTATGCGGGTTTACTGCTGTTTTTAGTGCCATCAGTGATTTGTGAATCAGGTGATTTATGTTCCTCTGTACATATATGTAAAGTTATTTATTTTAATTCAAACGCCTTGTTGGTACCTTCATCCAGTTGTATACAACCAAGTAGTAAAAACGTAGGTTTATGTCGTTGACAATTTTTTTTACGTGGGATTGGTTTTCTTTTGTCTACAGCAAAACCGATGTAACGCGCTTATCTAGAAGATACCTAGAACTCTAGATTTGAAGACCCCTAGATCATAGTTCGCAGAAAACACGGCTTTCGGTAAAGTGTTCCAAAGCTAAGCTTTGTCGCTCGTACAATAAACGAAGAGGCTGTGTTCGACACTTCGACACTTCCACCAAACGGTGTCTACCTGCAGATTTTCTGCTTGTTCGGCTATAGAAAGGAACTGAGGAAATCAGTTCATGTAGCTCCTCTGCACACTCTCCGGAATAAATTCTATTAAATACCGACAGACTGGCCACCTTGCGGCGATGTTCCAAACTTTGGAGTTTTGCCTTCTTGTTGGTGGTTTCACCAACTAACCTCTTATATTTTTTATTTAATCAAGAACTATGAAATAATACGTATTATACGGGCAGGTACATCATTATTATCGCATAAAATTGCATAAAACAGAACAATGTGATACTCAGCGTTTTCCGCAAGCAGCGTCGCAGAAACTCCACAGCACAGCGAGTCGAGTAATCGATGCCCTCAGTTAAACTCGATTACACAATCCGTTTCCGATTCGATTGTACGTAATATGGGTGCTTAGTCGACGCTTATCGACATTGTTGCGTACAACACTAGAGATTATATTGTGACCTAGGTGATATGGTATCGTGCAAGTAGAAAGTTCGGCCTAACAGTTATTTTTTTCTTTTTTATTGTAATAGTAGGTTCGTTTATACAAAATACATAAAAATTTGGGAACCTACTCGTACACGTCTGATATGAGCTATGAACTGGGCCGTTAACAGTTGCAGTAAAATAATGGTAGCATCAAGAGATGTATGTCGCAATAATTCATACTTCAAATACCAATTAAATAATTAACTTACCTATGAATAAAGTTGGAATATGATTGTTGATTCATAAATCCGTGCGGAAGAGGCATCCTCCTTAAGTCGTATTTCCTCATAATTGAGGATCATGTGGTATTAATTTGTTATGAGTAGATATTAATTTGTGCAGATACAACGTGGTGGACGTACAAGTTCTTCCACGGAAGACACCATTACCTCGAATTTTGTAGTTTTCAACCTAGCTATCGTTCGGTCCTTTATGTACGGTATGGGCATTCAGTTGGGAAGTTCAATCAGATTTTTAAACAGGAATGCTTCGCTCGCTCGGTCAATTAAAATAACATGACATTTCCGGTGAGAGAAACCACAACCACCGGCCTGCCCTTTGTAATTGTTCGTTGCAACTTGTTATGTAACATTACCAAAACTGATGTCTAGTGGCCTCATATTTTACACCACATGGCAATAATTAAGTTAAATTTAAGTACTACGTGTTGCAGAAAATAAGAAATCATTTATTTGCATTTAATAATTAGTTATAAACGAAAGTTTGAACATTATGTACTTAAAAGTAGTTGACAGTTAACGTTCTAACGAGATAATCTATCTAAAATCTAATATAGAGGATCAGAAAACTCATAACCGCTTAAAGGCAGCTTCTGTAGGTCTAGAACTACAACTTTCATTCTATTGTTTTGTTGCGTGCGAAGCCGCGTGTATTCACTAGTTATGAATATACAAACAGTAGGCAGGTACATCAGTAATCAGAACGTATAATAGTTAATTGGTAAACATATCTCACATATTATGCAAAAAAAAAATTATAATTAAGAGCTAAATATTTCACATGCGAATGAAATTTATGTAACAGCGAAATCGAAATAATTGACATAATAACTGGAGGAGTTACATGAACTTGGCGCACTTCACGACCGGTCGGGTACGTGTCCATTGCCACTTGTTTCTTATAAAAAAATTTAAAAACCGTATTATTTATTGCTACCTGCTTATTATATAAATAAAAAAACTATAATGTCAAATTTGTGAGATAATCTTGTATGTATTCAATATTATCGTAGTAACTTTTTCGTCTCGATTTTCCCAAGATATACTTAAGTAGGTACTTAATAAAATAAAATTATTAGTTCAAAGAATATTTTGTTATTTACATTAAAAAAGTAGTTCTACTTGCACTAAGCTCACACCATAATTTCTTCTTACTTTCTTACAAAAGCGATCTTCTACATAACCTATTCTGGTCAACCAATCTGGCTCAGCATCCATTAATATTATGAAAAAATCTTGTGTATCGCCAATCTCTTGCTTTTTTAAGTTGTTAAAAATATGCATGCACTGGCTTTCTTACTTGTTCCCAGCTTGTTCCCTTAGACCCAGCTGTTTATCTAGTACGGCAGTCGTTAAGCCATGTCAGAGGCCCTTAGGGCGGCTTGATAAACTCTCGACACCAGAGTTGGCCACTCTCATTCGATAAGAAGAACGTGTTCCGTGAGTCAATGCACACTCGCCCAGCTTTCTGCGGTCAGTCCGGTCTCCGGTTCCCCTGATCACAATATTTCGAGTGCACAATATTCACTTATTTCTCTGCCACTATGAAATCCGCTTTCACTCCGCCATAATGTAAGTAATGTGTAATTGACGGCCTTTACGCCGTAATGTGATTAAGCGCGTTTCGTTTTTGGCGGAACTTGTTAGGTTTTTATGGGCTTGTAAAATTATTTAGCTGCATTTTTGTATTTTAAATGTGTTATTAATAGATGTTCTACTTGAATATACATAATGTATAATCTTCTTACTCTTATCGTATGAGAGTGGCTATACTCTAGCGTCGAGAGTTTAAAAACGCCCATAGGGGTTTAATATGGTATGCTTTTAATTTAAATCGAAATAAGTTAATTTCGAGGTTTTATTATGATTCCAAATACCAAACATCGCCGCACCCAACCGCACCACATTTACCTATTTCTGGTTCATACGCTAATAAAAAAAATTATATCTCCTATCAACTTACATTATATAAGATACATAGCTTTTTCTAGGAAGCGAAATTATAGTTTTTGGACTAAAAAGACTTATAAAAATTATTTTCGTTTTTATACAGCGAATAGACCGAATTGCAGTAAGCGTAGAAAATAAAACATAAAATCAATGGGGAAATTCGTAACGCAACATCATTTCATAATTTCATGGGTATCAAAACAATATTACTCAAGAAAATCTCATCTCTAGCTATCTCAGTAACGTAACTCTCGATGGCCATGGAAATTAGAAATAAATATGCAAATTACCTGTTTTTTAACGAATATTTTGTTATGACATGCGATCAGAACAAACGGTGGATAATAATTGTTTACAGTTGAAAAGTGGGACAAGCGACCGTGCTAACTCAAACAATAATTGTGCCTAATGTTTAATCATCTTGATGATTTCAGTCATTTTGAGCAATACTTACAAAAATAACCTAAAAATTGCTTGTCATTAAAAAGCCAGCATATTGATCTGGTATCATCATCATCATCGGGTGCCAACTTCACATTGAAGTTCGGAGGTTAGTTGTGAAAAACTTCTATCCCTCTAAGTAGGTACTTGACTTAGTTTAAATGATAATGGGCAAAAGATTCTGCATGAGTAACTAAGACGTGACAGAAAATGTGCCAATATGAGAGTAAATCTTGTGTGAAATCAGAATATAAATATGGCGATGTACAAAATATTTTATCGTAAAGAATACACAATCTAGATCAAGTTTTATTAGCCTCTCGTTCTAGAAAACTAGCAAACCCAATTGATATATTATTATTGCAAACACAAAGAGCGAAGATATACCTAGGTCAAGGTGAATATTCAAAAAAAAAGACGATTAATTCCGTTCGCCGAATTATTAATTTCATAATAATGGAAACGAGTGGGTTATGAGCACCTTTATGTCTACAATAAAGTATCGAATGGTGAAATAATTTTGCGACATGTTTCTGAGAACCATCTTGTTATGGGTACAGGTTCATGGGCAACTCGAAATGGATATTGGTGGCAAATAATCGTAGATATGTACCAGAGATGAAGAAAATTAAAGAGCGAGTATGCTATGAAATAGAAGCAATAGCGCATAATACATCTGATTTTGTAAGACTATCTAAAATTATACTCTACCACTTCTACTTCTTTATTCTGTGACTCTACCTGAAGTTACTTACCTACTTGCGAAATACGCCAATAAGGAGATAGTAGGTACTTTCAAATTGCAAATTAATTTTGGCTCGGTCCGGTGCTTGTCACTGCCAGATAATGGTGTTGTAACTTAATTTATTAGTAATATTACCGAGCACTTTCAATCTGGATCACAAATACATATTACTTCACGCGTTGACAACAAACTTCCTTAATTTGATTCATTATTATATCCAAAAAACATAACACATGTATCTGATTGGTTAAATATTGGTAATTTCCACCATTTTTTCCCTTATGTGCTAATTATTTTTAACCTTAATAGTTACCTAATTATTTCTCAATAAGGTAATATTATAAAGCTGAAGAGTTTGTTTGTTTGTTTGTTTGATCGTGATAATCTCAGGAGCTACTGGTGCGAATTGAAAAAATCTTTTTGTGTTTAGTAGACCATTTATCGAGGAAGACTTTAGGCTATATAACATCACGCTGCAACTAATAGGAGCGAAGAAACTATGGTAAATGTGGAAAAAACGGGGAAATTTATTCATCTTTGAGGGCTTCCGTTGCGTGCGCTGCGAAAACGGTTTAAGATATCAAACAATATGTATTAATGAATTATTTCTATTGATATGATCTAACAAAATGTCTGCAACAGTATACGTCTATCTTTTAAGGTTAACTCACTAGAACCGTTTTTATGTTAATAACTATTCCACGCGGACGAAGTCGCGCGCACCAGCTAGTTCATTATAATATTAGAAAATAAAGCAAATGTACCTGATTGGTCAAATATTCCGCCATTTCTTCTGTATCCATACATTCTACACTTTCCTACCTCCAATGCAAGCATGTCTAATCTGGCTACCTTGACATTACGACGTAGGCTTATAAACAAAGCCAGTGAAAGAAGGTCACAACTACCTACCATATGATCACTTTTCAAATGTCATGCTGATGAATGGTCAGCATAGAAATTGATGACTCAACACTTTTACTTTTTTTGCCTAGTAAGTTCGTATGAGAGTGGCCTACTCTGGTGTCAGTGTTATCAAACCATCCTAGAGGCGTGATGTTTCTGACAAATATCTTTTTTTTTTATTAAAAATCTCCGTTTGCTTGTACGTGTTTATTTTGTTTCACGTACCCAATTTTTTTTAATTGTTTGGATGGGAAGAAGTAAAAGGGATTGTGCTAGACCTTTGCCCAGCAGTGGGACGGTAAAGGTTAAATTAAAAATTAAAAATCTCAAACATCCGAAGTGCTCCTCTAATTTTATCAAACTTTATATATCATAAGCGCATCTGAACTATATAACTATGAACATATAAATAAGTTTTTTTAACCAATGCTTGGCTTCAGGCAGTTGCATGATAACAACTCATTGCATCTCCCTTGAGGATTCTCAAGGAGTCTCAATTCATAAGACATATTGGCAAACCTTATCTTTAGAATGCTGTACGTCGACATAAGCCCTAGGGTACCTACTCCAATAATATTTGAATTATCTACAGACATCGAACGTTACAGACATGAGTCATTGGAAATAAATAAAAAATACTTTTTGTCTAAATGATTTTCCAAAAGCTATTAGTTTTATGTATGTACATATTAGCAGCGCCCCGTGGTAATATCTGCTATAATGTAGCCTAGATGTTAATCAAAAATCTAATCTAACTCCATACCAAATTTCATCTTAATCGATTCAGTCATTTAATAAACATACATAATTACACACACATATATACATATTTCAAGCTCAAACTTTCACCTTTATAATATGGGTGATATGGGATATTTACAGAGTACAGATACACTCTACTCTGTATGGGAATGTCTGACAAGATACGTGTCTATCACGTTTCATATCTGTAGGTATAAATGAGCCTTAATACTGGAGCTACTTAAACTCCCTGCACAGTGATAAAGCAAATGCATTGTCTAACTCAACTGCTACTATCAAGAAATTACTTGAATCTTGTAGGTATTTCGTTTCTCAAGGTATGTAAGTAAGTAGTAATCTTTCAAGAATTCGGACTAAAAGCAAACGTTACTTTGGACCACCATTTACTCGTGTTATCTGTAGTGTTATACTGAGTCACTGCTAAAAGCTATGTTTGTATATAATATTTATTTTAAACAAAAGCAAAAACCGACTTCAACTCTACTGTCACGTTACTGAACAAATCTAAGCCTATCAGAGAAAACCGCATCAAAATCGTGCTGATAATTCAGAAGATAAAATAGTGTATACAGCAGCGCCCTCTGGTGTGTTGTCATCGTAATACATAGCTAAAAAGATGCACCCATTAAACCTCAACACATTACAGAAAATTGTATCAAAATCCGACTAGTAGTTTTGGAAATATGGGTAAAATTGTTTTGCATAAACTTTATCAATTTGTTGGTTTATTTCTCAAAAAGTCTCAAATGAAAATCAATTTTTATGGGACCACCTCGAAAACTATCCTCATCGAATAAAAAAAGATTTTTTGAAATCGGTTGATAAACAAAGAAGTAATCGCGTAACATCCCCTTAAAAAAACTTTCAGAAGACTTGATAACCTCCTTTTTTAGGAAGTCAGTTAATAAAATGTGTGGTGAATACATTTGTGTAATGGCAAAATGCTAAGAAAAGAAAGATACATACATCAATATCATATCAATACCGAACAAAAGGTTTCACACTAGATTGCCTTAAAAGAAGCAACACTGTTGTCGAAGGAAGTGACTGAAATAAATGAATTACAAAAAATATGTAAACAAAATATGTATGTATATTTATTACAATTTGTTATAAGTCCATTATATGATTACAAAATTGTTTTATTCTACCAAAAGACAATCTTTTTTTGTTACTCTGTATTTATAATGATAAACCACTCAGTAGAATGTCGATAAGCATGTTTTTAAGAGCAACCACGTGATATAAAGTTCTAATGCAGGTGCATAGGAGATAATCTGTGAATCTTATTCAAAAGTTCAAGAACGCAATAATCGTAATGTAATTGTACATTAATCAAACACGAGTGGAGGCGAAATCACCTTTTATGCAGTCTTAACTTATGTTTATGTGCATCTATTTTGATAGAGATTAGATAAGCAATGGTCATGATTATTTTTAATGCCATTATGTTTCTTCTTAATTGTTATTTTTTTTTCTAATAAATCATTAGTCGTATCACACACAAACATGTTATTTTCTTTTTAACTAAAACGGGTTTGCACTTAGCCACAGTTTACCTGATGGTAAGCAAAGGCCGACCTACATAAGATGGAGCATGCTTACCCGATAAGAACCGTTTGACTCTCACTTTGAACATCGCTGGATTATAGTGGTATTTAAAGGAGTTGTAGCGGCATGGCAAGGCCTACCTTCTCGAAAGTTTTTTTTTTTAGAGAATACACAATGTATATCATCTGTAAATTATATTTAATCAATGGAAAAGTATAAAGTAATTATCTGGAACAAAAGGCATTTTGACGTCATTGCCCACTAATTATTGCAAAATATGAATACTGTGCAAATAAGATGGATCCATTGTTCATGTGGCTAAATGTTTATTTCGTATTATTATTACTTTTACTAGTGGACGCTTGCGGCTTCGCTCACATTTATTTCAGGATAAAAAGTAGCTTATGACACTCCTAAGACCTCATACAACTTACATACCAAAAGTCATGATGATCCGTTCAGCCGTATTTGCGTGATGAGCGTTTAAATAATCAGACAAACTAAGACACGGAGGAACAGATAAACAGACAAAATTTCTAGTAATTGTAGGAACGTGTTTTTTTAATATCTTCAATGTGAACATTTCGACCCTTTTCCTCCTCTCTCTTGGTCCTTTTTTTTTGATCGAAGTGACCTGTGTGCTCTTTTTTATAAATACTTACAATAATTAACTTACTTATAGTTAGAAGGGGAAATTGAGGCATTTACTCATACGAGTACGTTGATACGTACATACGTAGTATATTATGTAACAGTTTAATGACAGCTGCTGCTAATTTTGTTACGAATACAAGAATTTTACGCTTTCTTATTGCATTTTAATTAATTTTCAAAAGAATAACGTATACAGATACAATACAAGACTTAAGTTTTATAAAAGTGCTTTTCTACACTTGTTACAAAATAATCTTATCATATTTGTTGATTTCGACAATCTTCTTTATTTTTAGAGTTAATATTCGTAATATCCGAAACTTAGTATTTCTTACTTTTGTTAGCAAGTTTGGAACCCACTCTCTTCAGTTAACAGATTTAAACACAAATTGAAGCAAACTAAAACCTCATCTTTCGTCTATTTTTTTTTTAATATAAATATTTCAGGACATATCACACAGCGCCATCTAGCCCCATACTAAGCTTATGCTTGTATCATGGGTACTAGATAACGGATATAATACATATATACTTTTCTTTGAAATCAGTTCTATAAATTATACACCAGAAAGTGTTAAAAAAGATTTTTTACTGAATAGCATAGAGCTTCCAAGTCATCTAAATTAGTCTGAATTGAATTTACACTGCACAAAATCAAGGGCCATTGATAAAAATCTCGTAGGCTGCAATTTTCTCGCAGCAATCCATAAATTATTCAGAATATGACAGGTCTATCGAAGAATCGTCTCGTATAGATAACACACATGACACATGCAGCAAAAATGTATCGGGAAGTATCGAAGTAATTCATACCTACATCGCGATGTATCAGGTATCAGGGTGTATCGATATCTGTTGATCTTCTTAACTTATATAATAGTTAATACCTACAAATAAGTAAGTAGGTTTTGTAGCACAGGCCAAAGCGAAGAAAAATTTTCAACAAACCATGGATACTATGTGATTCCTAAAACAACAGCAAAAGTTGGAGTCATCTATGGGGTACTAACAATGTCAGCCTAGTAAAATAATGAAGATGCACTCCAATTTTGTAAACAACTCGTTTTAATCAGTTTTTTTCTATTGCTATAGCTTGATAAATTGTTAAATAGCAATATAGAATTTACTAGCGTATATTAGAAACAACTAACCGAATGATTTTTTACCAAATGGCAGCAATAACAGACTTGTACCAGCTATATGGACTATCATTTAATTTTAAATACTTAACAGAGTGGGTCGGTTGGCTCCATATCAGAACCCATTGTAACTGTATTGAATTATCGCCATTGTTGTAGAAACATTCAGTGCGTGAAGCTTTCAGCCTAATGCAGATTATGTTGGGCAATTGACCGGATGATCTGACTGTTAGTTCTGTTAAGGTCGATTGCAATGATGGCCGAATTCGGAGAGTGCAACAGGCCATATAGAATCCGGGTGCCCAATTGGCCACGGCTTTGCTCGTAATTTTTGGGACAACTTCTGTAAATATTGGGATACTGCAGCATGCCAAAAAATATGGTCGTTCGGCTTTCCAATGCAGCATGATAGACCAACATACCAACAATGTTTATATTAGTATACGTGCCATTTGTTAATAGTAACTTTGTTTTTATACTAGTTGATCTGTCAGCAGTGTTTATTAAAAATACTTAATTAGTATGCGCTTTGAGCTCGCTAGCGTTTGTAAAAGATAAAGAGAGAGGTTGTAATAATTAGTAGCTGCAGTATGGTACCAATGTTCTAAACAGTTATAAACACAATTTCAATTATTTTATTGCTGGATGGAGCGAAGACATACATATGTACCTATGTAACATGTAGATTTAAACGATAAGTGCATAATGGGGTAGGAAGCTTGCTTTGGTAGAGGCATAAGTCCAGAAATCATCATCTAAAGTCGTCAGACTTAAGATATGATCTTGGTGATTTTTTTTTTTGGAATTTGCTCTTGACAGTTGTACCTATAGATTTTCATATCAATAATTTTTCGATGTAATTGTTGACGTAAGTGCTAGCCGGTTATTACAGATAAATATACAGTTTAAAATTAACATCGTGTCTGAAATTTTCTTGATAGAATGAATAATATTTCTTTTCCACACTAAACCGGTCCTGATTTCTTGAACTACATAAAGAAACCACAGTTGAGTCTCATTTTAAAGTATTCTTGTCTCAGATATAGTATATGTACATATGTGCATTTACTTGTATATTTTTGTATTTGTATTAACTTGTATATTTTCATACCAACATTTTTTCATATTTTTGTATATTTATAAAGTAAGTACGAGAAAATTTTAGCGATGAGCTGTGAAAAATGAACATAAAAGAATTCATATTTTGTAACATTCAAGTTTTTTTTATTATTTCCAGCATGGTCGAGCCGGCTGACGTACGATCAGATTTACAACAGCACAAACTACGCACAAATCCAGCCATACTCGCCTGTAGCGTACACACCCACTCATAGGTTTAGTAATAGGTGAGTGGCCCAGTCGACTGATTTCTTAAACAGGTTGAAATTAATTTTAAATACAAATACATATTTTTAATTCTCAAAACTACAATGAAAGAACATAATATCATCATTATATCAGAGCTCACCCCTGAATATTATAACTCTATTCTAATCTGCCTAATTTATTTCATCGTTCAGATATAGTGAAGAAACCAAAGCCAACGAGGTGGATGTAGAAGATGAGGGGACCAGATGGGGGGATGACCAGGATGAGAAGAGAGCCAAGCTGCTGGTGGGGTTCGCACGCGACCCCTTCAGATACTCTATCCCGGAGGAAGATTACAGGAGAGGAGTCAGGTGAGACTGATAGTCACACATATCATACTTCTAGCTCTGTATTCTTAGTTAAATAATAAATAAATTCTGATGTTTGATGTGTTATAGAACGCATATTGGTATCTCTTGACATCTACATACACCATACTTCACATTACACTAATTGTATAAAGACGAAAGTTTGTGAGCGCGCGTGTGTGTGCGTATGAGTGTATGTTACTTCTTCACATTCAAATGACTGAATTAATTTATATGAAATTTTATATGGAGGTACATAAGACCCTGGATAGCACAGGCTACTTTTTATCCCGGATAAATGCGGGTAACACATAACTATGTTGTACATTATGAGTTAATTTATTAAGTGCTAACCTGCACTATGGTTGTTTTAAATTAAACTTTTATTGGAAAATGAGCGAAAATAATCACGACCGGCAGGATTCGAACCTGCGTATTTCTGCTACCGTCAGAACGCCTTAACCACTAGGCTACGGTCTACTAACTGCCAGGCGCGAAAATCCACACTCATTTCCATACACTTCAGACTGAGCGGCTGATGGCGCCACTTGTGCTGTCAGAATATGTCTAACAAGCACTCATATCGATGTACTATGGACACCTGATATGACGAGAAATGGGCCTTTCGCGTTTTTAACTATGAGTTAATTTATCGTGATTATTTTCGCTCATTTTCCAATAAAAGTTTAATTTATGTTGTACATGTAGAAATATTTATTGAAAGAGGGGTGTGATGGCCGGGAGATGGTACGAGTATGCTCTTGGGTTGTTATTATTTTATATTATTATATTTGTTATGCTTATGTACGTATTAAACTTACTGAAACAGAGCTACCGTATAAAGCGATACATTTAATTATAGCTTGTAAAACACTGAAATAAATAGGTAAATTTTCTTATACATCGCGTTATAATTTAACGGTGGAGTGAATTTTTATGTTGTTTTAGCCAATTTGTCTTAGCTGGCAAAGACCTCAATGTGGTGCGTTTCTATCCAGATTATCATAATAAGCAAGGAAATCGTACTAATATCAATAAGGTTTATGTTATGATGCTTTTAAAGTTACTGTCTGCTACATCTGGATGTAACGCACTTTTTAAGGACTGTCAGTGCATTTCATAGACACGTTCTTTTGACTCCAATTTCAGTTTGAGAATAGAATCGTTGCTTTTTACTTGCATCTAATACGCTTTCAATCACAATTCCTTTGCATTTCGCCGCGTTAAATAAATCAAATAGATAATATGAGGAATCTTCCATAAAATCCAGCAACAAATTAACTACTGACCAAAAAATAACTTTGTATAAAATAAAACAGGTGCAAAGAAAAAAGCTCCCATTTACCCTAAACTTTATTATTTCATTATTTTTACAGGACCGTAAACCCGCAGTCGTATAAGAGTGAGAACCGCGGCAAGAGGGGTGTGTTCCACCTCTATAACATGCTGACTTGTGCTAACGGATGCGACCCCCTGTCCTACAAGGGGTATGGATGCTATTGTGGGTTCCTGGGCTCTGGGCGACCCACTGATGGCATTGATAGGTATTTTCAAAACCTAAATAATGTTGATTTATATTTCGGTCAACGTTGGATGTCGAAGTACCTTGCTACTTCTGATAGAAGACATTGGCTCATGATATAACGAATTAAAAAAGTATATCTTTCAGTTATAAATTATTGTCAGGATTTCGAATTTAATTAGATAGATGACGCTGTGTGATATGCCTTAAACATTTAAAAAGAAAATAGTTTATTTCATTGAGATAACTCCACTTCGTTTTTATGACTATGATTATCGTCAATATGTCGATATCCTATACCGCAAAACGTCAATAAAACCAGATGAAAACAATCTTCAATATCTTTCACCCAGATGCTGTCAGCTACATGACAAATGCTACGAGAACATCTACTGTCCCTTCTACACAGTATACTTCCAACCTTACTACTGGAAGTGCTGGCACGGGGAGCCACTCTGTGCCTTGGAGAACTACCATACTCAAGGACAGCTGGTGAATGGGTGTGCGGGCAGGTTGTGTGAGTGCGATAGGTGAGCATGGCTTCTATTCCTTTCTCGATACTCTTACTCTTCTTCCAATCCGATTAATCTTCTATCGGACTAACTGATAACAAATAGTCTGGTCTTGAAAAAGCAATCGTACATATTACACAAAAACAGCATGGTAAGCAAAGATGGAGCGTGATTACCCTTACTTACTTACTCCTTACTTACTTTCTTGTCTTCTCCTAGTTTCTCAAAATATCTATACTAACATAGCAGCTCAATGTCTACTAGACATTTATATAGCCCTATACTAACGCACGACTATGTTTAAGGCAACTATGTTTAATCTTACCTGAGTCAACATATAGGAAATTTTTTAAAGATGTGAGTATAAAAATAGCAGTAGAGATTTCGAACAGGTGGAGGGGAGAGTACAATAATATGTATCCATACGCAGGTTTAAGATTTATCTGACTCATCTTACCAACGAAAATTACTATAAAAAATATGATTGTATTATAATAAAAATAAACACAATAATAGTTTAGGTAGTTCTTAATAAAAATATAATATTTATATAACTAGCACAAATGTGAAGTTACAATAAGCTAAGGCTAAGTATGGTGCCAGAAAAAAAATGTTTTGTGCGCAACCTTTATCTTCGGTATGTATCTAATAACTAGCTGATGCGCGCGACTTCGTCCGCGTGGAATAGTTATTACCATAAAAACGGTTCTAGTGAGTTAACCTTAAAACATAGACATATACTGTTGCGGACATTTTGGTAGATTATTTCAAGAGAAATAATTCTTTCATACACATTTTTTTTTTTGATATCTTGAACCGTTTTCGCAGCGCATGAAACGTAAGCCCTCAAAGATGAATAATTTTCCCCGTTTTTTCCACATTTTCTATTGTTTCTTCGCTCATATTAGTTGCAACGTGATGTTATATATCCTCAAGCCTTCCTTGATAACTGGTCTATCCAACACAAAAATATTTTTTCAATTCGCACCAGCAGTTTTTTTTTTTTTGACGAATCCTTTTATTTGGAAACTTATCGATATCATACAAATAATAATAATAATAATAATTTTTATTTGTAAAACATGGGTAAGTTGTACCCACACATATTATGTTCTTGATCACATTCACAATCTACATGTTATCTAACAGGAAAATACATTGGCTACTTGGTATTAAATGTTTTTGTATAAAAATAAGGTTAGGTTAGGTTGAAATGTAAGGGGTGCGATGATCGGACTACCTTCACGTTGGGTAAGCCCAACTAATTTCATCTCTCCATATGGGGATTTGGGGTTAGTTGGGGAAACCTGGTGCACCCCGTCCACAGGTTAGTAACTTCCACCTTCCGGTGGATCTTGCTAGCCTGTGTCCAAACGTTCGATCGAGTGGGGGCCCTCGCCTATACCTCCCCTTCGAGAGGGCTGGTTGTAGGGCCCGAGGCGTGGAGCTCGCCGCACCTCGCGGTGTAGGTGGAGCTGGGTGCTCTTTAAGAGCACCCGAGGTAATCGCTGAGAGGCGAGAGGAGTTCGGTGTACCGGCCGAGTAGCGGCGACACGGGAACCGAACTCCGTGCGCAGAGGGCGCATTGGAGGAGGGCAGTCGCTTTGGCGTGCGACTGCCTGACTCCTGGGGGCTCTGGGTGGCAGGTCGGGGAACCTGTTGCCCTGGAATGAGTCCCACAGGATGCATGACGTGTCCCGTGTTCTGACACGTCATCCATTGAGGGTTGAGCTGAAGCTCCCCGAGGCGGGGCCCGTTACCGGGCCAGCATCACCAGGGCTGCGGATGTATGCATCGCGCTCTCGTGGCCCTGGACCAACGACGCGGAGATGGAACATCCCAGGTTTTTAGTGGGTATGCCGCCCTTATGGAGTGGGGTGGAGACTCCCACATAACCACCCGCCCTCCCCGGGGTTTTTTGGGTGGTACCTGTAATAGGTTTTCCTGGGCAACAAAAAAAAAAAAAAAAAAAAAAAAGGTTGAAATGTAAACATTGGCTATGCGTGCAGGCAAAAAGTCACACCACCTTCCGAACTAATCCGAAGATTGTATCCTGAGATTAGCGCGTTCAAACAAACAAACAAACTCTTCAGCTTTATAATATTATATATAGTATGGAAGTATAGATTAGTATACATTAGCTTTAATATTTATTTAGCATAAAAACGCAGTTAGACACGTTTTTAGTTTACGATTAGACAGAGTGAACCGACATGTCATGTGACGTCACATGACACTAACGCCATACAAAATACAGAGAAAATTCTGTTTTGAAAGAAAGAGATGGAATGAAATCTTCAATTGGTCATAGCTTCTTTATTTTTCAGTGAAAATAAATGCGGTTTGCACAGCTCGTTTAGTATTTTGGTATATTTTTATAGTTTATTTACAAAAATAAAATTTCTTTTCAAGGTTGTTCCCTGTTACCGATTAGAACTGTTAGTGCAACTGTGCTGAATTGTTGTTTGTGAGAGTGGAATTAGCTCAGTCAGAGTGATCTAGCAAGTTTTACTACAGTTAATACTCTCTCTTGAGTCGTATATCTTCATCACTGAGGGTCGTGACTCCCCCGCAGAATTAATTCGTTATGGGAGTTCTCTTGAGCAGATAAATCGTGGTGGGCGCCCAGGTCCTTTCAGACACAATATATTGCCGATTTACTCACGATGTTTTCCTTTACCGCTAAGCGAGGGCAAATCCACACAGTTAATACAGGTACAATCAAATTTGAACTTTTTCTCAGATTTTCCTTTTTTTCGTGTTCGCAGACAATTCGCAATGTGTGTGAAGAGGTATTCCTGTCCACGTGGCCGAGCCCTGTGCCGCTCCTCGCCTCTGCGCCTGCTGCAAAACATCCTCATGTTCAGATGACCAATCACGAGACGATCCATCCTTGAATGTATGATAAGAACACGGTGTAGTGACGCTGGGTTTTGATATTCAAAACTCGAGATTTCGCTACGATATAGAGGATTCTTGAAGCATTTCTTCAGACATACGACTCGCTTGTCTTGTAAAATTGTTATTTTTTGAGTTACCTATGTTTGACGTTAAACTTTCACGCTCAAATTACGTCTGGTTAATATTTTGATCAAAATTAAATACCTAAGGCGTCAAAATATCGGTTTGCAACACTTACATAGTACAAGAAAACGTTGGGTATTGTTGATCGAAGAAGAAAACTATACGTATCATATAATATTTAAGTTTTAGTTGTAAAACTTTATCTATTTGTAAATAATAAATTATGTCACGTTACTGTAGTTGTTTTCATGTTATTACCTTACTAGCTGTGCTCGCGACTTCGTCCGCGTGGAATAGTTATTATGGGCATCATATTTATTTTGCAAACAACCTCTTCAGCTTTATACATTATAGCTGTTACCCACGACTTAGCCCTCAAAGATGAATAATTTTCGCTGTTTTCGATGAATAAATTCGCACCAGTTACTGAGATTAGCGTGTTCAAACAAACAAACAAACAAACTCTTCAGCTTTATAATATTATACATTAGTATTGATTTATTTTAGCATTGATAGACAAATCAGACGAGTTTCTTCTAATTAACATTTAGGATAGGCAAAGAAACCAAAAGTACGAGACGCGATATATGGGTATTTAATATAAATAATATCAAGGTGGATCGCACTTAATGTAAAGCAAAATAACCGATTTTGAACCTTACGTAATAATTTGGTAAGATTTTGACCGCAGCATTAGTTAATTTATGATCAATGTGGTGGTACTAAGTATATACTATTTAATCATAAATCAACGTGCTTTTAACAAAAACTTGACCAATTTTTGACCTTCCCATTGCATATTTATACATACCTAGCTGTGCCTGCGATTTCGTCCGCGTGGAATAGGCATCATATTTATTTTTGCAAACAACTTCTTCAGCTCTCTAAATTATAGCTGTTACCCACAACTTGAACCGTTTTCGCAGCGCACGCAACGGAATCCCTCAAAGATAAATATTTATCCCCTTTTTTTAGATTTTAAATGGTCTATTACAAAAAAATATTTTTTCAATTCGCACCAGTAGTTCCTGAGATTAGCGCGTTCAAACAAACTCTTCAGCTTTATAATATTAGTATAGATAATATTCAAACCGGATACATTTCATTTGATTTTTCCTCCGAATACAATTTTAAAATAAACAATCTTTTTAATTTAGACCGCAACAGAGATCCTTAATTTTCCCAAAAGCGATACAATAAAGAGCGAAGGTAATGAACTTCCTTATTAAAAACCTGGCGAATATTATGGAAGACCAAGGTTAATATTATTATAGGCTTTAGATTTATGAGAATCTCCGAATCACACGATATTTAAATAGCAAGGTTTAGGTTGTAATTTCAGCATTCCAACAAATAACAAGTAAATTAATAGAATTTTACAACTGGTTTATTATCTGTCCAAATACACCGCCAAAATCTTTTTTAATAAAAAAAACTTACAATAAAAAGAAGGCCTGGGAAAAATGAAGTCCGTGTTGCGACGCTCTACTAAGGCCTATGTTTAACCACTTTCTAATTTTACAATTATAAAAAATATATTATTTCATAGAGCCACCATTACAAATAGACAAAATTTCCAAAAGAGTAAGCAGATAACATCTCACCGTAACTTTCGCTGCTGCAATACTTTTGTTCGAAATAAATACAACAAAAATGTTTACGCACGACTGCCTTTAAAACTGTGACATGAAATAACTTAAATCAATAAGCAAACCTTTTCTTAGTACAGGGCTAGATAGTGTTGTGAGAAAAGTTCCTAAATATTTATTTACTTTATTTAATAGAGATGTTAATACTTGCCTATAACGAGAATAAAGTACAAAGGTATTAATTAGTACTTTTTGACATACTTTAAACAGAAGAGTATGAAAAAAAATAACTATAGTCCCATAAATAACTCAACAAAATAACTCCAAACTAATATAGGACACTAAAACAACGAACGACGAGAAATTGCCCCCTTAGACAAGAGGCGTATTTTAGTGAGCGTAGGTACTGTAGCTCGCTTATAGAATAGAAAGAGCAATGTATGGTAGTGACATCGCGACGATTGACATGCTACGTCACTCCCATTCATTGGTATTTCTATTCCTTAGGCGAGCGCCAGTACGCTCACTAAAATACGGCTCTTGTCTAAGGGGGCAATTTCTCGTCGTTCGTTTCGATTGGTCCTTTCTTGTACTATGTCACAATTTACTGACAGCAACTTTATTCTCTAAAATCAAATAAACTGTAGAAGACAATCGTAATCATGCCAACTTATTCGTAACCAAGCATTGTGTAAAAATGCCAGGGAATCTTAAGTGACTGTATCTCACTGTTCTCACGGTCCGTCGCGTTTCTGTGTGCATAATGACATTTGATGATATAGGTATCTCATACTTTATTTTTTCGTATGACATTGCTTGATGTTTTCTGTGTGTGCCTACATAATGTCCTACAGATCTAACAATAAGTTCGTACCTATGTTACTACCTACATAACGTCTTATATATTATATCATGAAATTAGTTGTTAGCTTTCACCTGTATTGTATACAGATTTAGTGGTAGGTACCTAACTAACGCGTAACTTATTGACTTACTTACTTCTATTATCCAGAAGTTGGCGATTGTGGGCTGAAGATAATGATAACTTATAAAGTTATAAGGAATAGTTTCACTTAGTTGTCAAAATCAATCACTTTAATTCTACGACTACTGGAAATTCACGAAAAAATTGGCTGTTCCGTACAACATTCATCGCAACCTGGTAAAAGGTAGGTATAGAGAACCGGAATTGTTTTATGCATTCCGTATTCCCAAAAGTATTATAACGAAAATTTCTATTTTTTACTACTAACTTCGCCCTTAAAAGGATATAGGTACTTACATCAGTTAACAGTATCCCTGAACACAAAAGTACAACATTTTGTGACAGAACATTTACTAAAGTCGTTCATGTATTCTAAATAACTTTCAGTAAATTTTCTACAGTAAAGAAGCATAGTCTTTCCAATATTCTTCATAACGTAAGGATCTGATCCATAGAGTAATATAATAATATACTGATCTGACCCCTTTTCGATTGAGTGAACTATCTTCCAGACAGCGATCCTAATTCTATGACTTCATTCGTGAATCTGACCTACAATTTATATTTTGTGATGGGAGTTTACTTTAGAGAATACATCTGGATAAGTCAGTCCTCCTGATGATGGAAACCTCAGTTTTCCAAAACTTGTCGGGCTAATTTTTCGACGTAATTATTGACGTATGTAAGTGCTAGCCGGTTATTACAACTAAATTAAATCATGCCTTACGGGAACTAAGTATAATACAGTGATCAGTCTACAATACTTATACTTACCTACATATGTATTTCTGCACAAAAGTAAATTAGTAAATAATCAAAGTAATTCTGATTTATATTTGCATTACAACTGCTATACTGCATCTGTAAGAACGTGTTTATTAAAACGTAGTGCCCCTCTTTAAGTCTTTCAAATTATAGAATAAAATATTTACTTACATCTACATGATATTGAGTAATCTAGTTTTCAGAATAATCTACAAAAGATAAGCAACCCTTTCACATAATATGGCTCTATTGCAGGTTCAACTTATTATATTTTATTTAACTCTCAAATCAGAGAACACACGCACATGTACTGTGTGTTCAACGACATCTAAGAGAATAGATGCTTAATTATATTGTATTTTTAAATAACATTCTAGTGGTAACCTGAATTCATAGAAATTTAACAGCAAAGCCTTATAAGTAGTCAAAATTATTCTAAATCAAAGTAGTTTAAATTATTATTTTAATTCTAAATCATTTATTTCTTTCATATTCTCGATCAATAGTTTTTTTTCTCTTTTTGTTAAGCTAAACAAATATATGATATTTAAGTACATAGTCACATACTTCAAATAAACCCTACTCCATGACGAGATTTTTTTTAACTAGAAATATGTATATATCTACATATTATATAAAGAAAAGCTGTCTTGGGTAAATACAAAATTTCCTATCACATAAAACTCAACCCAGCACAATCTGATTGATTGGTCGTACAAATACAAATATATACCTACTAATGTACATATATACATATGTGATTGGCCTAGGATTTTACTTGCTGCTAGATCGATGATAATAAACCAATCAGATGTATCCACCCTCATGTATCCCAGCTTGAAAGCGAATACATAGAAATATTCAGTAGTCGGGAGTCTCTGTATTATTTTGTCCATGTGTATGTGTGTGTGACCATCTTAACAACATCTGTGTCCCACGAGATGGCGTCGCGAGGTCATCTCCACTTAATTATTGTTTACCTCAGTTTCTCAACACACCGGTCGGTTTTCACTCTAATTTTTGACAAATATTTAATTTAGTTTCATTACTTCAGCTGGACCTTCTAAACTATTTGTTGTCTACGTTTTATGGACCTTGGGACGGCAGTCACGAATGTTTAGTTTAATTTTAGAATGTTTGTTTTATCTTAAGCTGGACATTGCGATATAACATTACCGCTGTCTGTTTTCGTGTGAGAGTTTCTAACTCTATAGGTAGACAGATAGTTTTTGAATCGCCCTGACTTGGCTCTACTACCACCGACGGCAACAAAAGTTACTTTTAGTGAAAAATATAGTTCGTGATTGTCAAATTATTTTACTGCAATTATTTCATTACTATATTGATAAAATACCAAAGCAAGACAAACTAAATCAAACAATTAAAAACGTCCATAAACACTTTATTACATTACAAATTCATCCCCACCAATAATAGGGATAGTACCCATAATAGCCATAATAATAGGGGTAATAGTAAGGGTAGTAGTAGGAACCTTCGGGAGGTTTATATACTACGCATTGGACCTCTTTACCATCCTCGCCAGACCGGCGGGACTGACATACAGCCTTTGCAGATACATGGGGGAAACACACGGCAAGGAAGATAGTCAGGAACAATAGAGATTTAAGAGCCATCTGAAATGTACAATGATTTTAAAACTATAATATATAATCTCTCACTCTCTCTATCTCTCTCTCTTTCTTCAAGTAGTTTTCCGATTACTGAAGGCAGTGACTCCCCGTATAATTAATTAATTGGGGAAGTTCTCTTGGGCAAGTGTACACCGTGGTGGGCGCCTAGATCCTTCCATGGAAGACACATGTTCTCAGTTTTTTCGAAATTCCATACATTTTGTTATGATTTGAGGGTTTTTTTACAGGAAACAGTAGTTTCATAGAAACGACCAGTAGGTAAGTGTTACCTTGTATAGATGGGTACTCTAGGTACTATAAGTTAGTTCATATTTAAAAGAATTGTGGTCTCTATTTAATTCAGTAATAAATATACTGTGAGAAACACCTTGAGATTCAACACTTCGGTTAAAACACAAATATAAATCTTACCTTCGTGGAACAGAAGTGGCTTGCGCAAATAATTTAGTCAAATCAAGAAATCATTTTGATACTGAATCCTGTGCAATAAACCATTTTTGAAACACGCACAATTTTTATCACAATCATTGTTTTAATTGGAAATTAATCAATTTGTTAGTGTGACATCGCAGATAAATGTCTCATTTCAATTGTTCGGTTGGATATAATTAAAAACCTGTATAATTACTTCTTTATATATATTTCTTTTGGATAGCTATTATCTGTCGTCAAGGTACTCCAAATGGCCAACCGGGAGCTAATGTCGACTATCATGAGACACAGTCGCTTTCTTTGGACATACGCAGAGAGGATCCCTCTCTGATTTTCCAAAAATGTTTCTCGAAGGCAAGATTCCAGGGAAAAGAAGCCCAGGACGTCATAGAATGAAGTAGCTAGACGACATTAAAAAAGTGGACAAAACTTAGCTATCCGCATCTAAAAGAAACAGCATGGGATCGCAGAAAATTTTGCCAATTGACCTCCAAACTTCAATATGAAGATAGCACCCGATGATGATGATAGCTATTGATTCTAAAATATTTTTAAATTATGGGGCGATTCGTTAATCAGCAATTCGTCACTATATGCACTTAGCAGTATGTGCCTTATAAACTATTATTATAAAGTTTTTAAGGTATATTATTAAGTATTTAACAATGTAAATTAGTAGAAGGCAAAATAGTGTTTAAGTGGATTGTTTGTAAGTGCAATGCCTTAAAAATTCCTAGCGACAAGTTCACAGATGTTTTTTTTAAATAAGTTCTTAAGTTTTATTTTGTTATTTAATTGTTACTTTGTATTGTGTAGGTACTGCATTAATAAATTTTTGAAATGGAAATTATTTATTTTGCGACAAGAAATTACGTACGAACACATTCCTGTATTTATTAAATTATTGTTACTTTAATTTTTTTTTTTTTTAATGATTGTGATTGATTTATTAAAATAATAAGAAACAATATTTACACATATTAACACTAATAGAACTAAAAAAGAGTATTTACATCTAAACTAAATTTAAACAATCTACATGTGGTATGGAGCCAAGAACGCTGGCTGCATTCCCACGCTGGATTGCTATAGAAATCCTTTGCGCAAGGAACCAGCCAGCGTTCTTGTCTCTAGTGATGTCAATCAACATTTTATTTAATTTTTTTAAAAAGACTTCGTGCTTTTTCCCCACGGACCAAAAGTTTCGAAGCCAAGCGGTACGAAAATATAATCAGTCGATAATGATGTATATTTTCGCCGCTTGGCTTCTTCTGCTGCGTCCGCCGCGGCTCCTGCCGCTTGTACTGTTCCACTGAGGCGAGAAGGAGCTAGTGTATCGACGCAAGTTGCGTCCCATACAAGAGCTTTTCCCCGCTCCCAGGGAATCAGTGTGAGGCCATCGGGGCGCTTACCATCGTCACGGACCATGCCAATCGGTTCAAGAACTGATGGTACGTTGACAGTGGCAAGTGCCCGTCTCACTATATCATTCAGCGAGCCGTGGCGGGAGAATCTGCCTGCACTGCGAAGGCATGAAAGTCCGTGGAGGCCCTTCCTATCGACATCGCTACCACATGTGCAACTGTGTTGTTCGACAATAGCAGCTCCAATTCGCAAGCCGATAGCGATTCTGAAACTGCCATTGTCGAAAAGTGTACCGAGGTTGGCAGAAGGGAGGGCATGTAGCCATTGGCCAGATTAATAAATAAATAAATATCAAGTATCAATATGCTAACTGCAATATAGTGCATACAGCGAATATGCTAAAACTTAACCAAGTTATGAACGTACTGCCGCAAAATATGATTTAAGTTTAGCAAGTTTACCCTAATTGTAGTAGCTTGTGAACTAAGTAAACTAAAGTTCCTATTCCTACATTTAACGTCATGTGTGTGTGTGTGTATAAGTTGTGTGTACGTCGGCTGTTTTTTTTTTTAAGTTAAAACGGCTTAACCGGTTAGGACGAAATTTGGTATGGAGATAGAGTATACCAGTAAGTACATATATTTTTTTCGTCTTCAAAATCAAACTTTGGTGTAACACGTAGGCTACGTTTTATCCCGGATTAAAGCGGACAACACCGCGGGATATACATTATATACAGGACAGTACATTATATACTCATTTCACAAACCACCCATATAAGGACAAGGCCACAACTCTACTTATTTACACCATTTACGACTATTTGTGGTTAATTTCAACATAAAACCAACATTGCTTAGCGCTGGCTTCCGAAGGTGATAGATCTCGAACTGAGTCAATAATGTGTTTATACGTTGGACTGTGGTCGGCCAATATTGACATGAGTTGGTTTTATGAGTTAGAGCGTATTGCATGTTAATGGAAAAATTAAATATGTTGTTATTAATAAAATAAAGTCTTTATTCTAATAGTCTAGTACTCTTAATAGATATATAAAGTAATTGTGTATGTTAAATGTTAAATAAGTAAATACTTTTATACATACTTTTTATACCTATCTAGGTTGATATTACTGCCCTGATAACTCAAAATGCAGTAATCGCCAAATGGCGGTTCCGAGAAAAACGCGGTTAACACATTTTGAGTGACCTAGACATCAAATACATGTTATATAACTATTAAATTCAAAAACAAAAAATAAAATCACGAAAAAATCAAGCTTTCTATTGGTATGTTATATTGGTATTTCTGTATCATTAGGATAAGGTACTGCATTTTCATCTAACGTCTGGCCTAGCAAGCATTACAAGATTGCTAAGACCAAGTAAATAATAAAATAAATAGATTTACTTGAACATAATCTACTATTCGATGGGTACATTAATACCATGGTCGCTTTCCGTCTCGTATTGTTATCGAACTTCGAATAGTATTTACTACCATTGAGTTATAATGAGAGACTTGTAGAATTCATTAGTTGAAACTTAGGTCCTTACGCCCTTACGAATTTAATTATGCGAATGATAACTGAAATTTTTATACTATTTTATTTATTTAGGTATGTTTACTATTGTAGGCAACAAATGTACATTAAAATGATTTGTAACTGTGGAGTTATTAATAAATTATTTGTATTTGACGATTTGAAAACTCTCGACACTAGAGTTAGCCACTCACATACGAAGTAGTAGTCGAACACAGGGTTACTATTTGCGTAATAAAACACAAGTAACTAAAGAACATATCTTATATTTCGTTGAAGCAGCCAACATTAAAAAATATACATATTGTACAAAAGCATTTCATTTCTGTTTGTATGTCACCGTTATTTTATGAGGAGTGTCGGTATAGTAAGTTGTTTTAAGTTGAAGAATGCTTATGCTTACTTTCTATAAGAACTTAGCTCCGCCTATGATGTTGACGGGTCTGCCTTTGTACTTCTTGGAGACATCAGCTTCAATCTGGAACAAAAACAAACAGTTCAGAAAACTAAACAAATATCACTCCAATAATTTAATTTATTAGATCAATTTCGTAAGCTAGTATGGGGCTAGATGGCGCTGTGTGATATGACCTGAAATATTTATTATTATTTATTTTATTTATATCGGTTTAAATTTCTTTATTTCTGCAAAACATGGGTATCACAATACACTTCAACATGATATAACTGTTACAAACGAAATGGTTCTTAATTCGCGACCTGACTTTACCTGTGACATTATTTCAAGAGAAGCGCCCGTAGCTCAGCTAGCGGAGGCACTCGAAAGCGATTACCAAGGTTAAGCAAAGGTTGACGCGGTCAGTCTTTGGATGGGTGATCAAAAATTTTATATTTTTTATTTTTTTTTATTTTTTTTTTAAATTGACAACACCCTTTTACAGTGTTCTATTAGTATTAAGTTCTGGGTTGAATATGCCTGAAATAAATGACTTTTATTTATTTATTTATTTATAAAAAGTAGTATTCCATTCCAGGTCAGATGACACGTTAAATAGTAGGTCCGAGCTGTTTGTCTAGTTTGGCAATCGTTAAGCCGTGTCAGAGGCCCTTTGGGCGGTTTGAAAACTCTGCCACCAGAGTTGGCTACTCTCACACGCAGTGACTAATACGTACTTTATATTGTATAATCGAATTTGACGTTTGTTTAAACTATGATTATTGAATTACCGTTGACTTATTAATAACTAGTGGGTGCTCGCGGCTTCGCTCGCATTAAGAAGTAAAACTTGCATCCCCTATTTCACCCCTTCAAAAGTGGCATTTCCAAAAATCCTTTCTTAGCGGATGCCTACGTCATAACATCTACCTTCATTCGAAATTTCAGCCCGATTCGTCCAGTGGTTTGGGCTGTGCGTTGATAGATCACTATATCAGTCAGCCATTCACCTTTGAGTTTTATATATATAGATAGGTAGATTGATTAATTATGGAGTAATAAATAAATGTATTGTATTGTACATACATTGTGCTGCAGCTCCTTGGTGGCGGCCACGAGTCTGGCGAGCCCGGGCCGCAGCCCCGCCGCGCGCGCCGCCGCCAGCGCCCTCTGCTCGGCCGCGCGCGCCGCCAGCCGGGACAACTTGTCGCACACCACTAGCTTCTGCTTCAGCTGACCCGTTAGCACGTCCACGTATCTGGAAGGAACATGACGTTTTAAACAATGAAAGAAAGAAAGCATTTATTTTCACACACAGAACACAACAATTGTATAGGTACTTACATAAAAAAGTTGAAAAGCAGGTAGAATACAAAGGATATACAATACATTGTCATAATTATCGATAGCTCATATCACGTGGTTACACTTTAAACAGAACAAAAATCCAATTATAATCACGCCGGGATTTCTTTTCTACCGCTATTTTTTTTTATTTACGAATCTACTCACGTTTTGCGTTATCGTATTGTTGTGAGGGCGAGCCAATAAGAGCCCGCGTGGAACAACACGTGTAGAGAGGCGTAGTAACATGACGTCACTATGCGCCAGCGACTAGTAGACTGTCAGTTGATTGTTAGCGCGGTCACTTCGCGTTTCGTACTATCGCGTATAATATCTCTATTAGTTTTCAAGATAGCAAAAACAGAACAATATTTTTTCTCTAGTTATCTACTTTCATCGTATTAGGTATAGTTCTCGTAAGGCATGATTAAATTTAGTTATTCGCACCAAGCGTTTTGCTTCGACTTTCATCGTGCGAACAGCCAAACTGTGGAACTCCTTGCCCGAATCTCTATTCCCCTTGAACTATAATTTGTCGGTCTTCAAGTCGAGAGTAAACCGGTTTCTTCTAGGCAAGCGCGCTAGATCGTAGGCTGATGATCTTGAGGATGATCCTGGCAGGTTATGGGCGATATTTCTTGGGTCTTGTTGGATCTATCGTTTACGTAAGAGAAACGCCATTTTCACAGTAATTCTGTTTTAATATGAGACGCGCTTCACCTCTAAGCCGTAGCCATCTTTACCGGTGTAAGAATACGTGAACTAAAATAGCATAGAGCTTATAGACTATACTACAGACTAAAAATTACACATAGACAATGCATAGATAATAATATTTAATTCTTAACATCCTCCCAGGGGCAAAGTCAAAGTTACAGTAAGGATGCATAGTCTATTTGTATACATTCAAACTTCTAAAAATATCAATTACAAATAGTTGACACTTAGTATACATTTCAAATTATTTGTTACTTCTAAAAAATATCAATTACAAATGGTTAGACACTTAGTATACATTTCAAATTATTTGTTACTTCTAAAAAATATCAAGATTATTCTCATTATCAATAAATCACACAAATCGCTTAGTATATTAACTTCAGTCAAAATGTAACAATGCTTACAACCATATACAAATCTAATTAACATCTATTGTTACCAAAATAATCATAAGTTACAATTTTCTTGTTAACAAGTTACTACAATTATTAATTTCAAAGTACACAAATTACAAAAATCGTTGTGGTAATTTAATATTGCGTCCTGACCTAGTCATGGAAGCTAATGGAACAGATGTTGGCTCTACCTGAGAACACTCGGGTGATAACTGTGATTCTGAAGGCTCAACTGTACTAACCTGTGATGCCCTTTCGAGCCACTCTGGTGTCACTGACAGCTCCAATGGGTACAGTTTCTGGTATGCTCGTATCCGCTCTCCTGCTGCAGTTTGTACTCTGGCAGACCTCGTCCGTCCATCTTTTCCTGAAAAAATTTCAACAACAATCCCCACAGGCCAATGCAATCTGCGGATGCCCTTTTCGCCTTCCACAAGTACCAAGTCTCCTACTTTTGGTTCTCTGTCTCCTTCCTTTCCTTTTGCAACTAGTAATGACAAATATTCATTCTTGAATCTACTTCTAAAGTCTTCTCTGAGTTTCTGTAAGTATTTGAAACGAACTTGTAGATTCTTTTCATCAATTTGGTCAAAGTCAGGTATTTGATCACTTGTAGATAAGCTTTGAAGAAACATCATAGGTGTGAGAGGTCTCACATTTCCAATTTCTACATAAGTAAGTGGTCTGCTGTTGATGACTGTCTCACAATCACATAAAATTGTTGACAATTCAATCCAGTCAAGCGATGCTTTCCCAAGTATCCTTTTGAGCATATCTTTCACAACTCTGATTAAACGCTCCCACCACCCTCCCCACCACGGAGCTGCTGGCACGGAGAACTTCCATTTTATCTTGTAAAAGTTGGAGGCTTCTTCTATTTCCTGCCAGTTGACTTCTTGTAGCAAACTTGAAGTTCCCACCAGATTAGTGCCATGGTCTGAATATATTATCTTTGGCTTGCCTCTTCTGGCAATGAATCTTCTCAAAGTCATAATCAATCCATTTGTTGAGAGGGTGTCTGTTAGTTCTAAATGTACACATCGATATACAGCACATGTGTATAGAACCAGCCAACATTTCTGATTGCTTTTTAAGTACAGTGGACCCGCCAGGTCAATACCTGTCACTTCAAATGTGGCTGTTGTTTTGATGCGGTCCAAGGGTAATGGTGGCTCGGTAACTTCATACTGCTTTGCTGTGAACCTTTTGCATATCATGCATCCTGTAACAACTTTCTTTACAAGTCTTCTCACTCCTGTTATCCAGTATGTGTTTCTTAGAGTTGTTATAAGATTCAATGCACCCATATGACCCATCTTTCTATGTAATTCTTGAACCATTCTATATACGATTTCATGGTTTCCTGGAAGTAATATAGGGTTAATGAACTCCTTTGTTTCGTTGGTGTAATCCATTCTTGTCTTTACTTTCATTATACCTCCTTCTTCCATCGTTAAAAGTTTCTTGTTCTTTGAATTCTTTTTATAGATTTCCTTCTGTATTAATTTAAATAATACTTTCTCTGCATACTCATACTCTTCTGAGGATATAGTTGAACTGCTTATGTTTGTATCATGCATTTCTCTACATCTGGGGCTCAGTCTAAGCAGTCTAGCTATAAGTCTAACTATCTTGCTGTATTGGTTAAAGTATAACAGTCTCTTACTGAAATCTTCTGTTGCAATCTCCAAATTGACATACATTGTTTTGCACTGTTCCTTATTAATGATTTCTTCTTCAGTCTTTGTATGGCTTACTGAAGACTTGGGCCATTTTAATTCTTTTAAATATAACCATTGTGGACCCATCCACCACTGAGATTCTAGCATCATTTTGGCATTGCAGCCACGAGAAGGTAAGTCAGCAATATTGTTTACTCCGGGTATATGTTTCCAGTCCTCTTTGTTCGTATTGGTGCAGATTTCTCTCACTCTGTTTGTAACAAACGTTTTCCATGTATCTTGTCTTTGAATCCACGCCAACACAACAGCAGAGTCAGTCCAGCAGTAAACTTTGCAATCTTTGCATGCTGTAAGCAAACCTGATATTACAACTTCATGGTACAATCTTGATGCAATGAGGGATCCCATTAATTCCAGTCTTGGCAGTGTCATTTGTCTTTTGCTCGGTGATACTCTGCTTTTAGCTAATAAAAGACGTACCGTTACCTGTCCCTGGTGTTCTGTGCGCAGGAATACACATCCAGAGTAGGCATCTTTGCTAGCATCACTAAATACATGTACTGATGTCTTGCATTGTTCCAAAGGAAAGTCAGATACTGTTCTTGGTATCTCACACTCTTGTAAGTAATCAATAGTATTTATCCAATCCTTGTATTCTTTCTCTAGTTCTGTCGGTATCTTCTCATCCCATCCAGTTTTGAGTAACCAGGCTTTCTGTATGATTAGCTTGGGAATGAGCGTGACGGGGCTCAGAAATCCAATTGGATCGAATATTTGCTGTGCAGTTGATAACAAATCTCTTTTGGTAGTTTCCTTTGGTACAATTTTTAAGTTAACATTACAGTATAACTTATCTGTATATCTGTTCCAAAGGATTCCTAGAATTGATACTGGTTTCTCTTCTTGAATTGAGTTGCTCATCCATCCTCGTAGTTCAAATTTTCCTTTTTCCATAAGTTCTGTAGCTTCTTTGATAAATTGCATAACTTCCGCCTTGGTGTCGAAGCTTGTAACACAGTTGTCAACATAAAATGATGCTTTTAACTTCTCTGCTGTGTTCGGGTACATTTCAGAATATTGTTCGAGGTGGTAGTTCAGTGTGGCTGCCAGCAAAAATGGACTACATGCAACACCAAATGGAACTCTTGCGTGTTGATAAGTTACCATTTTTTCTTGGTTGCTGGGGTCATCCCACCATAACAATTTCAGGAACTTTCTATCTTCTGGGGCTACAGATATTTGTAAAAAAGCCTTTTTGATATCTGAGGTTACTCCATACATCCCAGCTCTAAACATGACTATTAATTTAGGAATGGTTTCTAGTAGGTTTTCACCTTTTTCTACACACATGTTCAGTGACATTCCATTTTTGTCTTTAGATGCTGCGTCAAATACTGGTCGTATCTTAGTAGTAGCACTCTCCATTTTTATCACAGCATGGTGCGGTAAGTAGTGTCCATCTTTTATATTTTTTGGCTCTACTTCTTCAATAATACCTTCCTGTTTCCATTCTTGAAAGATGTTATGGTAATCTTCGAGTCTTCCAGTTTTAGACAATTTCTGTGTTGTGCTGTGTAATCGCCTGCTTGCTGCATCATAATTTGACTCGACCACAGGGTAGCCTTCTTTCCAAAGGAGTGGTACTTCGTAGCGGCCGTTTTCATTTACTGAAATGTCAACAGAAGTATCTTTATTTTTATGGCAATATGGATCTTTGATACCTAATGTTTCCACATTCCACAGAAATTCTAATGAGTCTCTTATTTCTGGTGTTGCTGTTATCAATGCTGAGTGTACTATATTGCTATATATTCCAGTCTGAACTGGTCCTTGTAGTACCCACCCCAGCTTTGTCTCTAAAGCAACCAATTTCTCAGTAATCCTTACCAAACCGCCTTCTGCAATGCCTCCTAATTCGTCTGATCCAATAAGAAGACTTATCTTTTCTGTCTTATTTGTGTCAGTATCCGATAGTTTGATATTTTGTTTCTTAAGTTGAGTTAGAAGTTTTTGATTCTGTACTCTAGGTATATCTTCACAAATTGTATCTTGTTCCAATCCAAACATTGTTGTACTAAAGGTATTGTCAAGGTTACTTACTTGAAACTTGAATTTTCTAAGAGTCTCTGCTTGTTTAGTGATCCCTCCAAACAATGAATGTTTTAACTCTTCGTGATCATTTACCTCTAGTCCTAATTCTTTTGCCAAATCTGTGTTGATGTATGTGCGCATTGATCCCGGATCTAGGAAGGCTCGGACTTCCTTCTGCTTTCCGGTACTGCCACCTGTAATTTTGACAAGCACAGTCTGAAGTGAGATATTAGAGACACTCTTTGAAAGGTGATTTGTTGCAGTAGTTGTTTCACTAGGTTTTGTTTTGGAAGTTGTTCCAGCAGTCTTTGTTGTGTCGTGAAGGTTGGGACACAAAACAATCAGGTGACGTTTACTGCAACTCATGCATCTTATAAATGCTTTGCATGACTTTGCCAAGTGTCCTTTTTTGAGACACACATAACAAGCTCCGTTTTTCTTAATAGCTAGTTTTTTCATTTCAAGATCCAGTTCCCTAGCTTTATTGCACTCAAAGGTGCCATGACCTGTTTTGTTGCAAAATAAACATGAGTCCTTACCTTGGGTGTTAGGCTTATCCTGTACCTTTTTAGATTCATTAACTAGACATGTAGCCGTTGCTGGTGTAGTCATAGGCCTTTCGAATAAGGCCTCCGCAGGTTGCACCGGCTCTGTCAAAAATTCTTGTTTAGCCAACTGCACCCGTTGGTCTGCTTCAACCTCAGTCTGCAAAAAATCTATTAAGTTTCCTAACTTAGAGCTAGTACCAGTTGCATTCAGTTTGTGTGATGTTTTGCTCCATACCAACAAAGTGTTCTCCGGCAGTGCCGACTCTATCATAGGTAGTAGTACACATTCATATTTGTCTTTTACAATGCCTAAACTTTCTAAAATTTGCAAATTAGTGGTAATCTTATCATACAGAAATTCAATTGACTGTGTTTTATGTGTAACAAGTTTTAGTAGTTCTCTAATGTAAATTTCAATTAAAGTTTCATTTTTGGCAAATCTTTCCTTTAGTGTACTAATCACCTTACTATAATTTTCTTCAGTGGGAGGATATCCATCAACTAGTGTTCTTGCTTTGCTTCCTTCGGCCATCGCTTGGGATAAATATTGAAACTTGGTTTCCGCGTCGATCGTCTCATCTTCATGGATTTTCTTGTTGGATCCTGGCAGGGTCGCCAGTTATGGGCGATATTTCTTGGGTCTTGTTGGATCTATCGTTTACGTAAGAGAAACGCCATTTTCACAGTAATTCTGTTTTAATATGAGACGCGCTTCACCTCTAAGCCGTAGCCATCTTTACCGGTGTAAGAATACGTGAACTAAAATAGCATAGAGCTTATAGACTATACTACAGACTAAAAATTACACATAGACAATGCATAGATAATAATATTTAATTCTTAACAATAACGTTGCTTAACATCAGGCAAGTTGTAGTCAGGCGTAAGCCTAATTCATGTTAAAAAAAAAAAAAAAAATAATTAATAATTGACGTAAGTGCTAGCCTGTTATGACAACTAAATCAACTTTTCATATTTGCTGATGAAAAAATCTTCGTCATTTTTATCTGATTTCGTATATATTATGTAGGTGTATTTGTGTGTGTGTGTGTGTGTGTGTGTAAGAGAGAGAGTATTCTGACCGCGGCGAGTGCTTGACGTTGTGCAGGTGCGCGTGGTGCGGCGCGGTGAGCTCGGCGGCGGCGCGCTGAACGCCCGCCAGCATGCCGGCTAGCGCCGCCGCGCTCTCTGTCGGCAGCTGCTGCAGGAGCGAGAAACTGTGCGCCTCGCTCGACTGCTGCTCCTCGTACAGGCGCATCTTCAGGAATGACTCCAGCTGCAAATTTACAAGGGTTTTCAGAGGGACGAATTCGCAGCCTATCAATTTCTAAGCTACATTGCCTAAATTGTTTTAAGGTGCAGTCGCCAAATAATCGCCGTGTCGTTCATTGTGCAAGTGGCTCCGAATTGCTCATTAGTTTCTTGTTAAATTTCAAGTCTAACGCTTGCTTGCTCTACGATCCATATCCATTTTTCTAAGTAATTTTGACAATGTGTTTAAGACTCGGTCTACAAAAGTTGATATAAATTCAACATATTCCACCACAATCAGGACAGTCCCCTTAGACAAGAGCCGTATTTTAGTGAGCGTATTGTCGCTCGCTTATAGAATAGAAAGATCAATGTATGGGATTGACATCGCGACGATTGACATGGTACGTCACTCCCATACATTGGTATTTCTATTCCTTAGGCGAGCGCCAGTATGCTCACTAAAATACGCCTCTTGTCTAAGGTGGCAGGAGATGAATAAAACTTGTCTGTACATACCTCGACGAGTTGGTCAATGAAGTGGTTCCTGGTGGCGGGGTGGTCTAGCAGCGTGAGCGCGTCCCGGCCGCGCGCCACGCCCCCGCCCACGCCTGCGTCCTCCACCGCTATGCCGGACTCCTCCAGCGACACGCTCGCCATGTCCGCTGATAGGTCCTGGACAAAATCAAGGATCGATGAGCACACCAATCAAAATATAAAGTCAAACTCATGTAATTCACAAATTTCAAGTATGTTTCTTAAGATTGTATCTATTGTTGTAAGGTCGACGCGGTCAGTCACTGGATGTGTGACCGAAAAATGGCATTCCATTTTGAGCGCTTCCGTGGGTCGGATAACACGTTAAACTGTAGGTCCCGGCTGTTTGTCTAGTACAGCAGTCTTTAAGCCACGTCAGAGGCCCTTAAGGCGGCTTGATAAACTCTCGACACCAGAGCTGCCTACTGTCATTAGATAAGAAGAAGAAAATATAATGTTATTTTTTTTAGTAATTATAAATCAATATAAATATTTCGGGACATTGCACACAGCGCCATCTAGCCCCACACTAAGCAAACGCTTGTGTCGTGGGTACTAGATAACAGATATAATACTTATATACTGCTACTTATGTAATGCTGCTAAAGTTGTAAGGATTTTGACGTGTTCACTTCAACAATAAAATTTTACTGACTATTTTTCTGCTCAAAGCAGATGATCACTGATTGCAGAATAAATAATCTGATTCTGAATATATTTAGAATTGCTTTATTACTGTTATATATGTATTGTGTTATAAATACACTAATTTATGTAATCTTACAACATGTCTAGCCAATTTTTTGGCACAACTTTTTGATGTAACAGGTATTATATCTATTTAATCTTTAAATCCGCTATACAATACAGATATAATTTGTATTTGTAAAAGGAAAGATGATGACATGAATGGTCACGACCCCCAGCACTGGGGTATCGACACAAAGAGAGAGAGAGACAATCTTTAAATTTTGTAAAATTGAGTACAGTAATCTTACAACATGGAGTGGTGCAGCGTCGATGTTCCCCCAGTCGATCTCAGCTGCGTCGCCATTACCAAAGTCAATTTCAGCTGACGCATCTATCGAACCGAAATCTAACGCTGCGCTGTCGCCAAAGTCTATCTGCAAACATAATATTAACAGATTAATGTCTAATACTTCCTTACTAAATTATTTGAAATTTATATACCTAACTTAATTAAAATTCAATTTATTGAGATAAAATTCAATTTGGTGAGATATTGTAATTTGTGTGGCATATTCTAGGATTATACTTCAATAGTGTATGAATGTTAACTTTACAGTATCAATAAATTATCTTTAATTTATACTATAGGATACATACTGGTAGACATCTTAAATGTACTTTGTGGTGTTTTTTATTTTCTAGGATAGGTTTGTGTTTGACTCCAGCCCATGATGTTAAGCATTGCTGCTACCTAGGGTGTAACACACTTCAGCAAGATATCTACTGAAGATTACCCCCTTGAAACAAAAAAAGGGTGTAACACACTTACCTAGGAGGTACTATAGATCCATCAATGGTCACATAGATCCTCCATAAATAACTTAATATTTGAAAAAAATCTCAGATTGTATGGTCATGATGTCTCAATTTAACACTTATTAAGTGCAATTAGTACAGAACTTGCATGTAAATGGTAAATTCAAGCCAATAATCAAAATAGGCATTTCCGACAATAAGCCGAACATTTTGCCCGAGACTTGAAATACAGGTAAGTTACATTGTAATGCTAGAACTGCTATCAGTGGTTACCTGATCTCCCACGCCAGGTTCCTCATCATCATCCAGCTGTATCAGCACCGGGTCGGGCTCCACACTCAGGGGAGGCTCCCCGTAAGTCCACTCATACACCGTGGTGTTGCCATGTTCTACCACATACTGCAGTAAGGGTAGAACCTCAGTCACTCGCTCTCCGAGGATGTATTTAGAGAATGCTGAGTAGAGCTGGATGGCTGGGAGCAGCGGCTTCAGGGATTTGCCAATCTGGAAACAAGTTTGAACAAGTTCATGGTAAAGATAAATCTAATGTTTGTATAATAGTTGTAGGAAATAAAGCAAAGAGAACTGTCTTGGATTATAACATAGAATAGAATAGAAAATTCTTAGATTACATAGACACAGATTAATGACATAGATTAAGTATACTATTAATGTTATCAATGTGCCCTTTGCATTAATTAAATAAACATTACCTTCTATTTCATGACATAAATAAATAAATATATCACACAGAGCCATCTAGCCCCAATATACAATAATAGAAATACTAATTATATATGTTAAAGGTAAATAATTTATAATTAACTTAATTTATAAATACAGTACAGCAAACTCTGCAGTAAATGACACATAAAATTTCATTACTTCTTTTACTACCAAGTGTCTTTGGAGAGGTATAAAAACTCTTGACACCAGTGTTGTCCACTATTATACAAACTTATTTTAAGTGAGTTCTTCTTCTTATCGAATGAGAGTGGCCAACTCTGGTGTCGAGAATTTATCAAGCCAAAGGGTCTCTGACATGGCATGACAACTGCCATACTAGACAAACAGCCGGGATCTACAATTTAACTTAATTACAATTACTTACAATTTAATTTTATAGTTAGTGAGTTTACCTTATCATACATATCAGGCAGCTCCTGGAGCCTGTCAACCAGCTCGCGCTTGATCTTGTCTCCTTGTATGCCGAGCTGCTTGCATTGTGACACAAACTCAGACTTCATGGACGCTTCATTCTTCAAGTAGTCTGCTTGTTTCTTCTCACATTCCTGCAAGGTTTAATAATTGGGATACAGTATTAGGTAATGTTGTTAGGTTTTACAAGGAATGTGACTTAAATCAAACACACAATAGTTCAAAACCCTCATACATACCTACAATATTTTAGCTGTATCTACTCATATTATTTTAGGTTCTTCTACCTTTACTAAATAAATCTTACTTACTGTCTGCATCTGCTCTTCTTTGGCTATCTGTTTCTTCAAGCCGGGTATCTCATAATTCACATTTCTGACCAACATCTGTGCTGCCTCAGCGAGATACAAGTTTTCTTTCTCATACCCCTTTACTACATCCTGCCAGTCCTTCATTCGCTGAGATCCATACCTACCAAAGAGGTTCTTCGAGTCTGCTTCGGTCTCTTTCAATATTTCTATGATTTTTAAGCAGTGAAAGTAGTTGATATAGCTTCCAGAGAGTAAGGCGGCGATACCTTCATGCACTGGCATATCTTGAATTGCGTTGTTTATCTTTTCTCGTACAGCTATTACACTCTTCTGCCATTCCTTGTTTACATGTCGACGGCTTACGAGCCAATCCTGTAGCTTCCCTATGTTTATATCGATGGGAATATTACTCTCCTAAAAGTAATAAGGTTATAGGTAATTAAGTTATTGTTTACTGAAATTGGTCATGACATAAATTAAATATTATTATATATACTCACGTCCATTTTCGAATGATGTGACAAATAAAATCACTCAAAAAACTAGTTATTCATTTGAGAAACATTTATAAGATAGGTATGTAATTATTTTCAATTTTATTTACGTGCTTAAAATCAGCTGTGACGTGTCAACACTATGCTTCTCGCTTTGACTTTTGTTTGACAGTTAGATAATAATAATGTAATTGCCAGCGTATTTATTTAGTTTCTACTAAATTGAATTTTAAAAAAGTACTACAATCGCCTCATAAATCCATGTTTCAACATTTTTGATTACACAAGAGCAGTTCCTAGAGAAAAATAAGAAATAATTATCTTCAACCATTATTTACTCGTGTTTCATAATAATTAGTGGTGCTATCAAAGGAGCTATACATACTTGTGTTTGAGTAATATAATTGCCCCATAACCATCGCTTGTAAGTAGGGTTTTTTTCATGCATTAAAACCCATCAATCTCACTCCGCTTATTCTATTATGAAGTATTCATGAAACTTGGTATGAAGGCTAATGTTAATTGTGTCTTGTGCTGTGTATTTATTTCTAGCTCAAACAGCTGAACCTATTCGCATGAAATTAGGTAAAGAGCACAGAATACAGAAGACACACTAGACCTTAGATTGACACATATACTTACTTCTTTGACTATATACATAGGGATAGATATTCAAAGACTTACTACCTACTACTTTTTATCCCGGTCAACAACCCCTCTAGCAGAATATGTTTCATTCATCGTGCGTTTAAAATATTATTTAAAACAGTGTGTTTGTATAATAATAGATGTTGTATTTGTGGTAGCGGCGGTTGCCACTCTACCAGCTCCTACGTCACAAGGTAAGTACACATGCGTAGATTGTAGAAGTAAAACGAAACTTGAAACTTTTATGCGAGTTGCTGCGAGCGGCGGATAGAGCCAGCGGGTCTGCGCGTCGTATCGCGGTTATCAGCGGACTGGCCTCACCACAAGATGGCCGGCGCGCGGGAACGAGCTCGCGTGGCCTTGGGCGCGGGCGGTTCCCCCCGCGCCCCGCACCTCAATTGCGACGTGGCTCCATCCGTGCTTGCTTTGCTTGCGTTTAATTAATAACAGAATACAATAATAACAGAGTAGAACTTACGGCTACACCACACCCCCCCTGAGACCGTCACTACGGGCGATAACAACTTAACTTTGGGGGAAACCTAACTCTACGTCCTGACCTGGTAACAGTAGTCTTAGCCCTGGTGTCTCTAGGTGGGCTCGTGCTTTGCGTGGGTGTGTCTATGTGTGTATGAATGTCAGTGTTAGTGGTTGGAATGCTTGAGGGGCGACTGTTTGTAGGTAATGTGTAAGTGTCTGTGGTGGTGTCGCGCATAACGTAGGCAGGCTTCAATCTGTCTATCGTTACTGTGACTGATTTACCATTCAGCAATAATTTAAAAACTTTGTCGCCGCGCTCTATGACCTCATGAGGGCCAGAATACGGTGGTTTCAGGGCCCCTGCAACAGTGTCATCGCGCATAAAGACATATGTACATGTCGCAAGGTCCTTAAAAACGAATGGGGAGCGATGTCCGCTATGACGTGAAGCGGGAGGTGGCTTGAGATTGTTGACAAAAGAGCGTAGCCGACCTACGTAGTCTGTCACGTCGATGTCGTCACTGTTCGGTGGGAGGACGAAATCACCTGGAATGCGGAGGGCCTCTCCATACACGAGTTCAGCTGCAGAAGTTTTAAGATTGTCTTTGTACGCTGTTCTGATACCTAACAGCACAAGTGGGAGTGACTCTACCCAACAGAGATCAGCGTGGCAGGTTATGGCCGCTTTTAGCTGCCTGTGGAACCTTTCTACCATGCCATTGGCCGCAGGATGGTAGGCAGTTGTGCGGCTATGGACAAATCCCGCTATTTGCGACAAAGACTTAAACAAAGATGACTCGAATTGTCTTCCTCTATCCGTGACGATCTTGGATGGGCAGCCAAACCGGGAAATCCAGGTGCTGAGCAAAGCTTTGGCTACAGTTTCGGCCGTAATGTCAGAGATGGGTATTGCCTCAGGCCAACGAGTGAAACGATCGACGCACGTGAGACAATAGCGATAACCCTGAGACAATGGTAGTGGGCCAACAAGATCAATATGTACCACTTGAAAACGACTACGAGGAAGGTCATATGAAGCGAGTGGTGCAGAAGTGTGTCTAGTGATTTTAGACCGCTGGCAAGAAAGACAGCTACGGACCCATTCACGGCAGTCCTTACGGACGCCGGGCCAGACGTAGCGATCGCTTACCATCTTAGCTGTGGTTGCAGCTCCAGCGTGGCTGAGAGAATGGATGCTCTCGAAGACCTGCCGTCGGCAATCCTTGACTATATATGGTCGAGGTGTGGTACCACTTACATCGCAAAAGATATCTACGTCTACTCCAGGCAATCTAACTTTACTCAAATGTAGTGAAGTTGTACCTTCGAGGAGCATTTTAAGTTCCGGGTCGGTATTTTGTGCAGCTGCTAACCTACTGAGATCAATGGGTTGAGAGATTTCCTCTATTCGTGACAAGGTGTCAGCAACTACATTGTCCTTACCAGAAATGTGTCTCACGTCAGTGGAGAACTGTGAGATAAAATCGAGGTGACGAAATTGTCTAGGCGAGCAGTTGTCCTTGCGTGCACTGAACGAAAATGTAAGCGGCTTGTGGTCAGTGTAAATGGTAAATTCACGGGCTTCGATCATGTACCTAAAATACTTGACAGCTTCGTATATGGCAAGGAGCTCTCTATCATACGGCGAGTACTTAATTTGCGATGGACTTAACTTTCGCGAAAAGAATGCTAGCGGCTGCCAAGAATCTCCTTTCCGCTGTTGCAACACTGCGCCTATTGCAATATCAGACGCGTCAGTAACTAACGCCAGAGGTAAACTACTGTCAGGATGAGCTAGCATGGCCGCCTGACATAGACCTTGCTTGCACACCTCAAAAGCTCTCTGCTCTGCTTCGCCGAAGTTGACTGGATGAGAACCCTTCACTGAACCGCCCAGGAGTGCGTTCAAGGGCGCCTGGTGTTTGGCCGAGTCTGGAATAAATTTTCGGTAGAAATTTAACATGCCTAGAAACCTCCGCAGCTCCTTTACCGTTTTCGGAGTGGGAAAGGTAGTAACCGCTTCCACCTTCTCAAGTAACGGCTTAGTACCAGCTGATGAAATGCTGTAACCCAAAAATTGAATTTCTGATGAGCCAAATGTGCATTTGCTCACATTTAATACCATACCAAATTTTTGAAGCCTGTTAAATACTTCATGTAAGTGCTTTTTGTGTGTTTCCTCATCATGTGAAAATACTAAAATATCGTCTATGTAAGGAAATACAAAGTCTAAACCTCTCATCATCTCGTCCATGAATCTTTGAAACGTTTGGCCTGCGTTACGTAGCCCAAACGTCATATATTGAAATTCAAATAATCCAAATGGAGTAGTTATGGCAGTTTTGTTTACATCGGCAGGATTAATTGGTATTTGGTTGTATGCTCTGGTTAGATCCAGTGAGCTGAAGATTTTACAGTTGGTGAGGTTGTGTGAAAAATCTTGGATATTGCGAATTGGATATTTGTCTGGTATAGTGCGTGCATTTAACCTCCGATAGTCACCACATGGTCGCCATCCATTCTTCTTGGGTGCGAGATGTAATGGAGACGACCACGGCGACTCGGAAGGGCGACAAGTACCATCCTGTAACATTAATTCAAACTCTGCTTTAGCGATTTTGAGTCGATCCGGTGCAAGCCGCCGAGGTGTACACGACTCGGGCGGTCCGGGCGTAGTGCGTATGTAATGTACAGTATTATGTTGTGAATCTTTGTGTATGCCAGATGGGCGAGTAATATCGGGATATTGAGTCAGTATGTCGAGGTATGTGCTGCTGATTTCACCGAATGAAATTTTTACTGAGCTTACATTGTCCGAAAAAGTTGCTAGAGAACCCCTAGTGCACAGATTGGTATTGCCGTCTAATAAACATTTGTTCCTAATGTCCACCAATAAGTTAAAATGCGATAAAAAGTCAACTCCGATTATAGCTTTTGTTACATCCGCAACAATAAATCGCCAGGGAAAGTCGCGACGCAAACCAATGTTTAGGTTTAAGTTTATGTAACCGTACGTTTTTATTTTAGATCCGTTCGCGGCACAAAGTTCGAAATTTGTTAGTTCGCGACTTTCCCTGAGTAGTAATCTAGGGAACACACACACATCACTTCCAGTGTCTATTAAAAAATCGAGTTTAGTTCGTCTATCAGTCACAAAAATGCGGCCTAAGTCGCGACAGGCGGCGGCCGCCCTCACGCACTGCCGGTTGCGTTTTCCGCAAAGTCGCACGGTTTTACACACTTTGCCGCTTCTTTGCCGAACTTGTTATGATACCAACATAGCGGGAACTTGCGGTAATTAGATGTGGATCTTGTTCTTGACTGGCTGCGCCTGCCGGACGCGCGTCGGGCGTCGGGGGCGCGTCGGGTGTCCGGTCGCGCCATCCGCTGCACCGTCGCCGCTAGTGACGCCACCTGCCGCGTCAGCTCGGCGATCTGACTGTCCGCCGCCGAGGTCATGGCGACGTGTGGCTGGCTGGGCACGATGTCAAGTAGGCGGTCAGCCAGCTCGGCTATCTCTTCAAGCGGCGCCTTCGCTTGTGACGCGATGATACTTTGGGTAGTGGTAGGGAGCCGCCCGATCCAGATGGTCTTCAAAAACTCCTCGGGTACCCCGGGGCCGGCAAGGTGACGCAGGTGTCTGAGGAACTGCGATGGCTTGCGGTCGCCGAGCTCCTCGTGAGTAAGAAGCTGGCGTACCTTCCGCTCTCTGGATGCCGACAACCTCTTGATCAGTTCCGCCTTCAGCATCTCGTACTTGTTAGTGGCGGGGGGAGAGGTGATTAGGTCTTCTATCTCCGCCGCGTGGGTCGGGTCAAGGTGACCCACGGCATAGTGATATTTAGTGCCGTCGGCGGTGATGCCGGCCAGGGCGAATTGGCTCTCGAGCTGCGAGAACCATAACGCCGGCCGCTCCGCGTAGAAAGGTGGCACGCGGACGCCGACCCGGTCCACGTGCACGGGTGTGTCCGCCGGCTTCGTTTCGTTTTCGCTATTCATGTTCGAAACTAGGTCACCAATGTGGTAGCGGCGGTTGCCACTCTACCAGCTCCTACGTCACAAGGTAAGTACACATGCGTAGATTGTAGAAGTAAAACGAAACTTGAAACTTTTATGCGAGTTGCTGCGAGCGGCGGATAGAGCCAGCGGGTCTGCGCGTCGTATCGCGGTTATCAGCGGACTGGCCTCACCACAAGATGGCCGGCGCGCGGGAACGAGCTCGCGTGGCCTTGGGCGCGGGCGGTTCCCCCCGCGCCCCGCACCTCAATTGCGACGTGGCTCCATCCGTGCTTGCTTTGCTTGCGTTTAATTAATAACAGAATACAATAATAACAGAGTAGAACTTACGGCTACATATTAAAATACAAAAAGTAGGTACTTAATTAAATATAAAATATGTTGATATGAAAAATAAAATGAATGTGTTCACACTATTTTATCCCATCACTAAATATCTGAATAATAATTAGGTAGGTAACTTAACTTATTGACTAATAATACAACATATTTTACTAAGAACAGAAATTAAATACTTATTGACTTGTTCTAATACATTAGGCATACATTAGGTATTTTGTTCATAGGTACCGTACGTACGGTACGTACCTACTGATTATACCAAGTAGGTACACACAGAAATGTCAATCAACTACTTATAACACCAGTATATTATTTATAGGTAAATAGGTGAATCGCTTATCTCTTCCTTCGTATGTCTGATAAGAAGACACATTCAATAAATATGTGACTTCATATTAGTTATAATAGTGACACCAATTTGATTCAAGTGATTTTAGATCCAGTTTTAAATAATTTATTAATATTTTGTGATCATAATATTTTGAAACTACGATCTAATTGAAACCATTATTATAATTCGTAACCATTAGTTAATTAATCTCCAACATTTGAAACATAAACAATGGATTCCTTTGAAACTGCAACTTTGCAAGGGTGAGTTTTTAAATCTTTGTTATGATGTCGTGGCCACACTGATTACTTTATAGGTACTAATTATCATATTTTTAGCATAATTTTATTCTTTTTTAATATGGATGCAGGGAAATAATATATAGTACTGGAATTATGACTGCTGATCCAATTACGAGCAAATTGAGGCGCATAAATGACCGTCTGTTGTCTTTTTCTAACTAGGGTGACAATAAATTATATAGTTAGGATATATTTAATTCATCTTCTTACCAAATCTAGAGCAGTCTCTTTTGGGGTCCTATTTTACCTACCTGCATCTTGCCAGTAATGATTATCCCTAGCTCTATTGACGCGTTAAGTAACAAACACCAACAAACTTACTTACAAATAAAAATGCACTTTAGTTTGTTACTTTGTTTGTTAATTGACAGGGAGGCAAAATAATCAATTGGAACTAAAATGTTCTGATAGCAATTTGATCAGAGGCCAATTCTTGGCATAAGTGCTGCCACCAGTCGCGCGCAGAGTTTTTACATGTTAATTTGACAGCTGTCAGTTGAAAGCGATTCTTCTAGGGATGAGCATGAGTAGTGAAAAGATATATTGCAGCCACTATAAGATTCACTTCTACATCCCGGAACACTACAAGTTCTTACCATTTTGTTATTTTTACAATAAAATACATTTAAATTAGTTACAAATGAAATTATTTTTTTCTCGCCACCTTTTGTCATATAATGTCATCCTAATTTAATGTTGCTTGTGTGAAAAATAATATAATATTAATTTGTTACTTATTCTATTTTGTGTTCATTTCACAAATTAATTCAGATTTCTTTGTGTCGAGCAAGATTTATAATAAATAAAATTAAATAATATTATTTATTGCTAAATATTTCAAAACTTAAGTTGACAGTGACATTTATCACAGATTATTTTTTAAACTGGCAAGCTGTTGAAGCAAGACAACAGCCTGCTTTATTCGGAGTAAAATTTCCTCCGAGCTGCTTTATATGCCTCTCATTTTTGACCAATTTCACCCCCGATTTAACATTAATAGAAAATAACCTTTAAGAGTAAAAACATAAGGTTTCTTCTATTCGTATAAAATCTAGTTCACAAAACAAAAGAGAGATCAATCCTGAGGGCAAGAGAGGGACGAAATAAAAAATTCTTGTATGGATGATAATTTGATGAAGTATAATACCTAATTCAAATAAAAATGACAAAATTTGTATTAATCTGGAGTCAGATTTTTGTTGTTTAGAAGCTTTCCATGTGTATGGCAACTTTCACTACTTTTGGTTTTTCCCCTCCCCCTCTTTACTTACTTTCTCTTTCCTCTTTGTTTAATGTTTATTCATGCAAAGAATACATATTATGTACTAGGTATTACCCTTTTTAAAAATATTCATGTATCATCAGCGTAGCGGTTATATTCTCTTGGCATGTACTTATCTCTGGTCTGTGTGTTTATTTTCGTTTTTCACGGAGGGCAAAACATTTTCTGCAGCTTGCTTACTATTTAATTTCCTAATGGTTATTCGCAGATAGTTTTAATAACTATTTTAAATTTTACTTAAGTGTAACCTAACGCAAACGAGACAGGAAAATCATCAATATTTTGGCATTGAACTTTTACAAATCAGCCGCAACTGGTACCTACTAAAAACTTCCTAATATTTTTATAATCTGCATAAATTAATAAGATTGTAGTTTTCCATATTTTGATCACTTACTATGTAAATGCGCCGAGATTTTATAGCCAGTTGTGTTTTTTTTGGTTTTATGTGTAGTAGAGTAGACTATAAAATTAAATACATAATTGTGTTTTGTGTCTATCTCAGAGAACCAAGTACATCAGGGTCTGATGAAGGAGTGATTTCAGTGGACATATCTAGGGACGTTTTGGAAGATTCCTTTGCAGAGATGAACAACACACCCATACCTCCTGATCTGGTCATGTAAGTACTTACATACATATTTAAAGAAGTTTGAATGGTAGTGAAACTAATCTCGATTTATTGTAATGCTTGGATGAACTGCATTGTAACTTTATACTGGAGTTTGTACAACAAGTATCAGACATTTGTTCAATAAAACATCATACCTACTATTTATTATAGCAAAAACTTATTCAATGCAGTAAATAAGTGAATAATTAATGTACCTATTGCAACAAATAATTGTAATAAACTGATTTAAATGAGATTTGCCAGTACTAGAGTATTGATTTGTGATTTATTATATTTGCAGATCATCAGAAACAAATGCTGACAATGAAGAGTCATCCAAACTCACTCTAGCCTACGAGAGGTTACTGGAAATACCAAAAACTATAGTTGAGAGGTTCTCGGACCACATCAAATATTTGGACATCAGCCACAACAAAATTACGTAAGGATTATTCACATAATAGCCTGGAAGAGATTGCTTATAGTGGTAAAATTGTAGCTCTAGTTTGTGTAAGAATTTCTATTTTTAATTGCCATCTGGCAAACTACGGTAAAAAAAATGTATGTGTTTCAGGAACTTGGATTCCCTGGTATACTTCAAGAACCTGACCTCCTTGATAGCAGACCACAACCCCATCACTGAGAACTGTTCTCTGCCACCACTACCAAAACTAGAATTATTGTGGTGAGATTTAATTATAAATTTTACTGCTTAGAAATCTGCTAGCTATAACTTGTGTAGCTAGTTTGAATCTTGTTGTTTTCCTTAGAAAACTACTGATTTATTATGAAGTATAATTTATTTACATTATACATACATAATATGGGATTTTTATAACTTATTTTCTTCTGAAAATGAATTGTGCAGTGCATGCTAAATAAAATACTGCAGTCAAAAATTGTGTAATGGTGATTCATAAAATATTTAATTGTTTGTAGTATCTTTTCTAAATGTTTGACTTGCCACACATGAGGTATTGTTTACTCTAGATCCCTGGGTAGAACAAGTATGTTGTGTGTCTAGTAGTGATTCTCGATAGCTCTGCTCACATTCTAGCGGGATAAAAATGTGCACTTAAGAGCTTACACCCTAGCTTGATGAGTTTACAATCCAAAGGTTATGATTGTATACATAATGTTTTATTTTTGTTTTTATATACAAGCATCATACATCAGAAAAATACAAACAAATGTATGACCTGTTTAAATTCCAGGTTGAACCACTGCAAGATATCCTCGCTGTTCCCGTGGGTGGGCAAGTTGAAGGAGTCGTGTCCCAACCTTCAGTACTTGTGCCTAATGGGGAACCCCGCCGCACCCTCCTACTTTAATGGGGGGACCTTCTATGAATACTTACAGTATAGGTAAGTTTATATTTATCACCTGACTCATAGCTAAGTTGGTCGAATATCTCCCGTACTAATAATATGCAATTTGCGTTAAATCTGGTTGTATATATTCACAAAAATATATATAAGTATTATATCCGTTATCTAGTACCCATGACACAAGCGTTTGCTTAGTGTGTGGCTAGATGACGCTGTGTGAAATGTCCCAGAATATTTATTTATGTACCTACTATGTAAAAGTGTCAAAAGTTTCAAAAACGGCCTAGAAGTCTAGCTTAGTGACTACAGATATATAGGTATAAGCAGCCAGAAACTATAATTTAACACGATGTCCGAGTCCTCAGTAGAGCCTATTTATGTAATACTACTTTTTGGTGAAATCATTGTTGGTAAATTGTTTCGGAAACTAAAAGTGATATAATATTTCGATTATTTTAGGCCTAATTTAATTTAAATTTGAGTATAATATTGTAGTGACCGTTTTTTTTAATGTTCACTGTACGTACAGCCGCTATTCTTTAGTCACCACATGCTTTATTTGACTAAAATATTGAAGTCAAATTATTTTCTTGAAAATCCCACTTGTTTGTTTTCCAGACTCTTCGTGATATCCCAGTTTTCATCCCTGAACCACCTCGACGACCGCAAGGTGACAAAGGACCAGCGCGCTGAAGCATTGAGATTGTATAAGCGCCCTCTGGTAGAGAGAATCATGAAACCTGGCTCAGGACTGTCTCAGCTCATGCACAGCTCTGTCACCTGGACCGGGGTCCAGAACAAACTCAAGCTGTGGGGGAAAGAGAAGAAAGATGAACGGAATCTATTGGTATAAGCATAGACTAAGTATACTCAAGTAGGCCAGCAATTCCAATACATTAAAATTGCTTGGAATTACGCATTATTCGTAGATGGCGCTGCTAAATAGCCCGGGAATAAATATTCCGGACTAGAACACCGACAAAAAAAATATATTATTGTGTTATTTAAGCTCAAAAGTTCTATAGTATTTTTTTAATATGTAATATGGGTCTAAATCAATTGTATTTTTTGGATAATAAATTTCAAGTTTAGTAAAATTATCACAGGCTATTGAGAGATAGCGTTGCTGTCGAGTATACTTAGTCTATGATATAAGTGAGAGAGAGATATGACCAAGATTGTACTATAATAAAAAAAATACTGCATCGTATATTATAACAGTAGAAAGATCTTATATTGGTAGAAGAGAATGTAAAAGAAACAGAGAGAGTAGAGATAAACTATAAAGCTAAGATGTGGTTGTAGTGTACAATTTGCTACAACATAGTTATTATTCTAGCCAAGAGATGTCGCTTATTACAACCAGTGACAAGACAAATTATTTATTTTTATTTGAAAGTAATATAATGAACAGTGATTATTTATATCAGTTATAAGATGTGTATAACTGTACCGGTTTGGAACCAGCTTCATTAATTAGGGTATAATGTTTTTATAGGACTTGACAAAAAGAAACACATGCGTATTTTATCTCAATTTCTTCTACATTTATCTTTATCAATATGTATTTTTTTTTAAGTTAAATCGGCTTTGATTTAATGCAAAAGTTTCGTACGTGCCACTGTTACAATATTACTGTATAATAAATTGTTTATATCATCGAGCAAGGTTTTGTATGACCGGTGGCTGACAGCTGGAACTAACATTTTCATCTTGAATTTGTATTGAATGTGGACAGTGGTGCCCTCTTATTTGATATAAAATATCACCACATTTGCCTTGTAAGGTATAGCTAGAAAGAGGTTGTATATATATGTACTGCCAAATAATACATATTAATACATATACATACATATTTCGGGACATTGCACACAGCGCTATCTAGCCCCACACTAAGCAAACGCTTGTGTTGTGGGTACTAGATAACGGATATAATACTTATATACTTTTCTTTTGTAAATACATACTTATTATACATACAAACAACCAGACTCAACACAAGAAATTATACATTTTTAAAATGCATAAATACTTGTGTCAGGCGGGAATCGAACCCGCAACCCCTAGATTAGAAGGAAGAGCCACTACCAACTAAGCTAACAGGCCAGTCAAATAGGAAGCATAAATGGATTAAAAATAGGCTATGTTTTACATTAGATTAAGTAGCATAAAATATATAGGTACCTTCTTTGATTTTAAATACTTACTGAATTTGTTGCCTTAATATGTGATATGTATTATCAGTGGTTGTACTACACATACCTTATTAAAACTATTCATGTACCTTGATATATTTAATAAACTGATTTTATTATAAAATATGTTGATGTCAATGTCTTGTGTTACCTAATTAATTTGGTAAATTTAACGAAAATAATAGGTTAGTAAAATGAAACTAGGATTTAGAAAGTTTAATTAATGTATTTCATATAAAAACAATTTTTAACTTATCAGTTAAGTAGTAACATAAAATTTATATTACACAAAAAGTACAGTATAAAATTACGATGGAGATTCAATTTTCATGTAAAGCACTTTATCACTCTTTCAATCAAACTATTACAAAAAACATATTTTTTTGTTAAGTTACGTTGTAATCTATGATCTAGCGCGTTAGCCTAGAAGAAACCGGTTCACTCAAACCGATTTAAGATAATAGATATTCAAGCAAAGAGTTTCAAAGTTTGCAGTTAGCTCCTTAGATATTTGATTCAAAGACTAAATCATTGAGGGGAAACTGGAAGCACAAAGAGAAAGAGGAAGGCCGAGGAGGTCATATATGGACCAAGTAAAGGAGAAGGCGGGCGTCACATCGTATAAGGAGGTCAAGGAATTGGCAGACGATCGGAAAGGATGGCGCATACTCCACAGACAAGGGCCTCGCCCTTAAATAGGTATATGATGGTTCAAAGACTATAAATCTAGAATGTCAAAGGGTTTCTTCCAAGCGGTGAGGTCGACGTAAGGTATGGCGTTGTAATCGTCGCACCTGTATTTAGGGTTGGTCTGTGACTCCATCTCGAAAGCTCTCCGTTGCACGTACTGCACATCTGTGTTGTCACAGATCAAACGAGCCATTGAGGCTTTCTTTATCTCTTTCAGTTGGTCTGCAGATGGAAAATATCATAGTTAAATAATGGACAAATCATCAATATAAGATAGTTACCTATGCTAGCGGTTAACCTTGACTTATCGTAACTATCGTAGACAGCAATATCGTTTATCAACAGAAATGTTATTGTAGATTAGGTACGTATAATCCTGAGGCTATCTGATCTGATTCTCACATGTAGCAATTTGTTCTAAACATTATTACACTGTGTAAAATTGTCTAGCCAGAAAGCTATTGCCTTCATGCTCTGGCATTGTATAGGTATAATAATACCAGTGTGTTTCACAATGAGTCGGAAACGAATCCGATTCGATTGAGACGGAAATCAATCGGCATGGAAAGGATTTTTTCCAAATCACAATGCTACCATACGATTCTTTTGACAAATTTATTTAACAGAAAAATCGGATACGTTCCCTTAGCCAAAAGCTAGCGGATTCGTTTCCGTCGATGATAAATTCAATTTTGTTTTTTCATGTTATTAAACCCGATTTACACTTAATTATATATTCATTTATTTTTATACATAATTATTCATATAAAATCTACAGTAAAAATATTAAAATTAGTCTTAATATAAAAAAATAAAATTCTACCATTGTAATAAATTTCTACCATTTTTACTACGAGCGGATCGGATCATATCCGACTCATTGTGAAACACGATGGGAGTGCGACATCTCTCGGTTATCTCACTCTCGCCTGTAGAACTGCTCAGTTACAATGCAGTGAAATATTTATTCTAGGACAGATCCTTATAATCCCTTCTGGGTAACAAGCACGTTTAGAGCAGGATGACAAGATATATATCATTCATGGAGTGAAAGAGTGCGACATCTCTCCGTTATCTCACTCTCGCCTGTGGAACTGCTCAGCAACAATGCAGTGGAAGATTTATTCTAGGACAGATCCTTATAATCCCCTCTGGGTAACAAGCACGTTTAGAGCAGGATGACAAGATGTATATCATTCCTGGAGTGAAAGAGTGCGACATCTCTCCGTTATCTCACTCTCGCCTGTGGAACTGCTCAGCAACAATGCAGTGGAAGATTTATTCTAGGTCAGATCCTTATAATCCCCTCTGGGTAGCAAGAACGTTTAGAGCAGGATGGCAAGATGTATATCATACCTGGAATGAAAGAATGCGGCATCTCTCCGTTGTCATAGAAGTATCTATCTCCCACTCTCGTCCTGTAGAACTGCTCAGCCACAATGCAGTGGAAGGTGTGTCCTAGGACGGACCCTTGTACCCCCTTCTCCATGGCTCCGCCGACGAACAGATCTATGTCGTCGACACTTTCATACAGCTGTGACAGCGCGCTGATACGCTGAAACAGATTCAAAAAAACCGTAGGCGTATTTCTTTTTTTTTATTACCTGACCGAAAGTTCAAGCTTATAGCATGTTTGTGTAGGAATAAAACTGTTCAAGTTAGGCTGTCGCAACCTAATAATAGTTAACAAAAAACACAGTTCGGGGAAGTTTTTGAGCGACTTAGATAAGGTTAGATAAGCTTTGATAAAGGGCTTGGATAAAAATTAGAAACGCTTATTATTTCCCAGAATGTTTGTACAATAGGTAAATTATTTATGTCACGTTATTCTCTAAATTTAATTTTATTTAATCGCCTCTGGTATAATGTAAATTAAGTGATTGTTTACTCACGTCCTGCGGTATTTCTCCCGCTAAATCTTGAAAGGTTCTCGCTTTCGTTAACCCGCACACTTCTCTGTAAAAAAATACAAAGTTGCACATTATCGCCACACATGTATGACGTTTCTATAAACCTAATATTCATTATCAAAGTTTTGTCAAACGGGTTATAAGTAGGTTGGTAAAGCCGTTTGACCGTGAAGAAACATTTAAGTACTAACCACAAACTTTATAATACTGAACATATAATAATTATAAATTTAGATGTAGCATAGTAAGTTTACCAGGACCAGATAGAGGAGGATAGAATAACCAGTTTAAGGACCAGATTGAGGAGGATCTGCAACAGCTCCATGCTACCGAGTGGCAGGAGATGGCGCAGAACCGAGACGAGTGGCGTCTCTTTGTGTCGGAGGCCAGGATCCACTTTGGGTCGCAGCGCCACATTAGTTAGTAAGTTTAAGGTAAGTGAGTAACCTGTAATCATTATAAGAAGCCAGTCCATGGTCCCTGCCTCTCTGCACGTCCATGGCTATCAGATCCATGCCCCACTTGTTGTGCGACTTGAAGAGCAGGTTGGTGATTTCTTGCGAGCAGAAGTTGTCGCATTCAGCGGCCGGCATCGCTAGTATGCCTCGGAACATGTCGTCTATGGAGTCGGGGGAGGCTTCCAGGAGACTCGGGTTGAAGTAGTGGTCGCTCAGTCTGGAAGAATAGAGAAGACAGGTTGGTAGAGTACTAATAGTAGTGTAACGATAGTGATCATAATATGTGAAAATAAAATAAAATGGAACTAGCATGGAAGAGGCGTTCTCCAAATTTTAGGTGCCCTAAACCATACCTATGTGCTACGAAAATTAGAACTTTTCATTAATGAAATTTAACAAAATTGATATTTGTAAGTATTTTATATTATATATTGGGCAATAAAAGCCAATTTTAGTTTATTTTCATGAGATTTTCATGTATTAACTAAGGATTTCCTAGCAGTCGCCCCAACCTTGCAGCCTACAGCTCGAATCGTTATTTCATTTCACAGAAATCTAAATAAAGTACCTTTTTATTTAGATTTCTGTGTTTCATTTGAATGGTCTAACTGTCTTTGAGACGAGACTGAACCGGTTTCTTATTATCTATTTAAGTACCTACTTATTGCAAACATTTTAATCAAGATACCTAAATAAAAACTTAAAGCCAAGCTTTAAGATAGAATAAGCCAGGGGCGTAAAAATGGTAAACGTTAAATAAACGACCATTTAGAAAAGCGCTATGTCGAAGACCAAAAATGCCTAAACATCATGAAAATCGTTCTCAAGTTCATTAAAAAAACAAAAACATCATTTTGTGAGGTCGTTTGTAATAGATATCTCATGAATCTTCGGTTTGTCCACGCTCGGTCACAAAATATTTAACAACAGATTAGATAGGTATAGGTATATGTTCACAGAATTTAGGTAAGTAAGTACTTGTATTGTATTTATCTAGCCTTACGTACGGACGTAAAAAGCAAATAACTACAATATCCTGTTTCGTTTCTTCAAATTGTCCAGATTTATTTTCATGATATGTATTATGGCATTTTACAAGTTAAATTACGATAAAGATACGCGATATATCAGTAAGTACCTACATACATACCCAATGATGCAATTTCTGATAAATTAGAATCTTGCAAGGTTTATAGAGATTACATTCTTGATGTCCATAAAACGGTATCAAAATAATGCGGAACGCTTATCATGCCGCAAAATGTTGGTAATGCCACTAGTCTTATTCAACAAAAAATCAGGTTAACTTCATATCTTTGCACATTTTTCTCGGTTTGACTTACTCTTTTCACATGCTATTTAGTCTATTTACCTTATATACTATTAAGGCCAACTATCCCAGCTGCGAGCACATGCTCTCTGTTGTTCAAACATTTGAACAACAGACATATGAAATAGAACTAGAGAACCTTCTTGTCTTATAACTAACATAGTTCCTAGATTATGCTATAAGAGTGTTACCACCTGTAATAACCTAGTTGCCTGACAATAAACTATTTCATTTCATTTCAGAATTATCTAGATTAGTCTCAGCGAGTGCAATAATGATACTATTTTTCCATCCATCCACCCAATACAAATCTATTGATCATCAATAGTACAGGCATCTCCTTGAGCCACAGTGTTCGACTATTTGACTGTACAGTGCCCCTGAGACACAAGCGTAACTTAGTTCAGAGGCACCAGTTCTTAAATTGTACCACTTAAATTAATTTAGTTGTAAATTTAATCATCTTAGCTTAAGCTACACATTTTGTAAATAGGTAGATTTAATTTAGTTGTATTAACCGGCTAACACTTACGTCAAAAATTACGTCGAAAAATTAGGTAAGTAGATTTAAGTTCAACAGTACAAAAATACATATGTAAGTATAAAAATACTAACTTGTAGAGATAAGCAGCCTGGTAATTGTTGGGGCAAGTCATGATGTTGTCCGGTATGATGGTGTGCAGGAACCTGAAGGCAGCTGCTCCGAAGGCGTTGATGACTCCAGGGTTGACCTCCTCGCTGTAGTCGTGGCTGTAGAGAGTGGACGGAGATATGCGGTAGTAGCGGAGAGAGCTCTCACCTGGGGCAAGGAAAGGAAGCAGAATTAGTTTTTTTAAACTCTTGACAGGCATTTGACAAGCAGGTGAGCCGATACATACGCAAGCGATACTGCCCGATAGAAACTGTAGTGGTGTGTGGTGCGATACTGGTTCTCAAATGAGGTTTCTGGGACTACTGAACTATTTTTAAGATTAAGAAACGATTCAGATTCCGTTACGTTTATGACCGATTAGGCTTACTCTGCTGTAACATTTATTTACTTATAGCAAAAGAAATTGACCTTTATTAAGAAGCGTGTATAACCAAATGTGATATACCAAAGTTCAAAGGCAGCCACTCCTGGTAGGTGATGTGCTGTATCTCGGCCACCACGACCCTCCTGGCCTCCTGGAACAGCTTCTCGTCGCTCCACAGCGGGTTGAGGCTGGCGAGGATGTCTGCGACGCGGTTGTGCTCGCGCAGGAGTAGCGTGTGAAGCAGGGCTAGCGTCGGGGTCTGGTTTATACGCCCGTCTCCTGCGAATTATACAAGGATTTCACAACCATTTAAATCTCTTTTTTTAATGTTTATGTGTAGGCCTCAATCAAAGACTCTGTTATGCATGAACATGACAGGTACTCCATCTTTCACCCCTGCGCGTCTCCTGGCGAAGTCTCCCCCCTTCTTACTTCTACACTCACCAGCCAAGTAGCAAGGGTCCGAAGTATTCCTCAGCAAGCACACAGCAGCCTTGTCCTCGACTGACGGCAGGTACCCTCTCTTGCACCCCCTGCGCGTCTCCTGGCGAAGTCTCCCCCCCTTCTTACTTCGCAGCTTCGACGCTAGTTTCTTATCGCAGCCATACAGCATGGAGCCGTCCAGGTAACTCGTCGCTGTGTTCATCTGAAACCAGGTACATGGTAAATGTATGTAATTATCTAGTCGTGCAAGAGTCCACCAGTATTTTGTATAGATAGCATCTGATAGCTGATGATTTGGTGTTTTCTATCTATAGGAACAGAAACAGGATACAGATAAGGATTAGTAATCTGTCCCATAAAAAGAAAACTATGTATGCATACCTGGTACCTACCTACATAATTTTAATATCTTATTCTTAGTAATTTCCCGCTGCTAAATCTACATTGCTTATGTGAGATGTTGGTTTTAGTTCAGTTACCCTGCTTTTGGTGTGAATTAAAAGTATTTTTAATGTTTTTTCATCATTAAGTAATAAATCGCAACTTATATAATATGTAGACATTGATATTGCGTAACTTCGAATATATTATTATATATATATTATATGTACTCTTACATTATGCTCATAAGTCAGTAGGCCTACTGGGTAGTATGTCATTAAAACACCAGCACGCAGAATAATACAATATCCGCAGGATTTAATACAATCTAAACACAAGGTACAATATTATATCCCCTTTTTATGAATGGCGATATGTTATCTTTGGCCATCACCTTGGAAACACCTGTGTTTATTCAGGCGATGCGTATCACGACAGACAGAATATTTTAGGCAAAGCGTTTGGATCTAAATCGGTCACAGATTTTACCTGCGCTGGCGCATGCCAATTTCAATTTTCAGGCAAACATTCGAGACTTTACAGTCTCTAGCTGCCAAAAATAGTCTCATTCCCGTCGATTATAATTATCATATCGGCGCGTTTGTACTAGCAGAGCCAAGGATTTTTGATCCAATTTATTTTTCAATATATTTGTATCATTTAGAATTTAATTGTAATATGTACCTACATTTTTTTTAAAGTAGGCCATGCTCTCTCATTTAGATACTCGGACGTCTATAAAAATATTTCTATGAAATATCTAGAACAAATCACCTACCTACATACATAAACCAAGTTTATTTATTTTTTACGTTAAGTTAAGCTTTGATTTTAAGCTCTACCGCATCACTTAATTCTTAGTAGGTACTATATTATAAGAAAACCTATTTGCTCTACAGGATTGTAATTCTCAAGAAACATTGATTGTTATTCCCACGCTCACCTGTTCAGCATACCCCAGGCTGCAGTCATCTCTAGGCGTTGTGATGCTCCTTACAAAGTTGAGGCATTTGATGCCGAACTGCCGGTAGAACTGGTCTGTTTCTGGCACACAGATGGGGATGCATTTGTCATTCATCAGCTCTGGCGGAAGCACGTCCTGACCACTGCCGATGCAGCATTGGATGCCGCCTTCGTCTAAAATAATGTTTATATTCGCTGAATAGGTTTGAATCTGATTACACATTTCTTGATTGCAAAGAATCTTTGTAAGGGCGACTTTAGTTGTGCAGAATCAACCACTTTTGTTCAACGATTTCTTTTCGCGAATTTCTAGAAGTCGTGGTAGAGCAAAAGTGGTGTCTTTTGACGGTTTAAAGATTATATGTAAATACTAGTTACCCTGCATAAGCATTATACAAATTCCCAGCAAAATTATAAAATGTAAGTTTATCTACAGCTTCGTTTATATATTTATTCGTAGCTTCTTTACGCACTTAATAGCTGTTTAACAAGCATAGTCGAATTTACTCAAAATTAAGTGAGTACTTAGTAAATGAACGTTAATTTTTTCATAGTTCTGCGACATTTCTGCGTCCATTGTAACGAAAAAAATATAGTTTCTGATTAAAAGATTAACCACATACCAGTGACTTCCATAACCTGGAAGACGATATCATGCGTGACGAACTGGCCCCATTGCATATTGAGGTTGGACATGAGACGACTGGACAGCGGTCGGTCGGAGAACAGGCCCGTGGAGATTGCGCGCGCGTTGGGCAGGGGACGCCCGCTCTTTGACACCGGCATCGCGTAGATACCTGATACGGGAGACATATGATTTAGTAGAGAGGAAGAACTATTTGATCTGCAACTTCTGTAGAAACCCAGTGGACGGAGGTGCCTTTTTAACATTTGCAGACAAGGATAAACTTTGTGTTCTCTTTTCTTAATAACTTTATTTACAAGCCTAAAAAAGAAAGCTTTACCCCTAAAAAGGGGGTCTCTGAAAATACAGAAAAACTGCTGCACTACAGCTAAGCTTGTTGTATCTTACCGTCAGCACACCGTGGCGCCCCTATCCTGGTAAAGAACAAAACGTTTTGGGACAAACCTTATCATTTTATTTATGTAAGAACAGTGACATAATGTAGAAAAGACGCTTGTACCATCACTTCCTCAAGTGAGCCTTACTAGTGTAGTGTATAAAAATGCTCTGGGACTCACTGCAAATACTGAACAACTGTTGTATTACTATGCCTTCCGCATCTTTTTTTTTTAAACTAGAACGGGTTTGCTTTGCACTATAGTTTGCCTAATAGTAAGCAAAGGCTATGGCCTAAGATGGAGCGTGCTTACCCGATAAGAACCGATTCACTCTCTTACCGTCAGCGTACCGTGGCGCCGCTATCCTGGTGAAGGGCGCCCCCCTCCGCCCCCACTCCGGCCGCCGCAGGTTGTTGCACGTGCCGTCCACACTGCGGTACTTGCTCTCCTTGCAGGAGTACCGAGGGGGCTTGCAGGAGCAGTCGCTCACACGGATCACCTGGTGCTCCAGGAACGACATGAATGTGTTCGGCGTGACGTCACAACTGTGGAAAGAGTCGTACATATTATATACATAATGGATTAGCGAAGCAGCGCGGTTGACTCAAACTCTAGCGTTTGATTAGTGTGAGGCTAGATGGCGCTGTGTGGATAATAACTTTAAATATTAGTTTTTATTAACACGGTTTTTTTTTAATATCGGTATGAAGATATCTTGTAAGAGGTTAAGCGGCAGTTACAAGTAACCATGTACATTATAATGGTAGGTATGATATAAAAATGCTAGTTTTACTTACGGAAACAAGACAACAGCCTAGGACAAGTTCGATTTAAAATAGTTAGAAATAGTTTATGCGATGTCAATACTCACCTGCCACAAATCTTCAACTGCAGCAGTTTGGTGGCAGTAAGCAGCTCGTGTGACACATCCGACGCCTTCCTCACGTCTTCCGGCAAGTTGGCCGTGAAGAAATGCATCATGGCGGGCGTGGAAGCTTCTAGACTGACGCCATTACGGACCAGCTCGTTCCCGCGCTTCTTCTTAGCGCGGGAAAGATCGCGGCCGCACTTTACGCATTCGGCGACCACTTCCGATGTGATGGGACCGCTCTCTTCTTTTATGTTGGAACAAAATATTTCATTGGACAAAAATACTTATGTATTTTAATTTATTATAAGTGATAAGGCCGCCCTCTGTCCCAATATTATGGTTTTTTTTTCTTTACACTTGTGTTCTCTTGATATATTGGTGTACAATAAAGAATTTTTGATTGATTGATTGATTATTATAGGATAGATATAAGTGTACCTATTTTGATTAGAGGGTGAATAATGATAGATTACTTAAGTCTTACAATGTTTTTCCTTTTTTAACAAAAACGGTCTCACTAACTTGGCACGTTAGAACCGCCGCACAAATAAGTATTTTGTCAAGTTAATCAGACTTGCGTAAGTAGTTTTAAAGTGGCTTACTATAGTATTCAAAGTGTAATACCTATATGTTTGTCATTCGACTTCTTTTGTTTTATTTAGACTATATTGGTAGCTTATGATCAAAGTAGGTAATTACATATTGTATTGGGTACTTATAAAAAAACTCTTATCAGATTTTCATATATTTTTTTCCAAACTTACCGATAACGTGCGATTTGAATAAGTCCTTAACAATGTTAGTTGAGGACAATATTGGACATACGGCCGGTAACAACTCTTCAGTCAGAAAGTCCCACCCGGAGTAGCATCCATTTACATTCACAAACAACAAACATAGCACTATAACACTAGCTAACATGTAATCACGGTAAAACCTTTTCACCTCCATTATTTAACACTGGCAGCTTTGAAAAACCAATTTCATTAGCACATAAAAAAAACAACTTTTTAAATTAGCTTAATGGCTCTTGTATCTATGTTATCATATTAGCCAGCCATTTAGCTGTGTTTATTAGAATTAAAACTAGGTAAAATTTATAAATTGTTTTTAATTTAGTAAGTGTACTTTTTGACACAAAGTTTTTAATTAATTTACTCGTATGTTTCATTGGTCACAATAATTAGTTTAGTCAGTAAACTTAGAATGTGATCTAATCGGCCCACGTTTGTGACAGAGTTTTACATAATGTGACCGTTTATGGAGAGATAGAGCATGATCGTGTGCTCATTATCTTGTTGATTTCATAATTAATATATCACCTGTTACATTAAATAAACAATGTAACTTTAGTTACTTTGGTAATATGTTAAAACCTTCGATAGGTTTTAACATTCAGTTATAACGGTATTAACAGGTATCTTCTAGGTAAACGTGTTACACCCTAGGCTGCAGTAATGCTTATCATCAGGCAGGCTATAGTCAAACGTAAACCTATCCCACGTAAAAAAAACGGGGTATCCTCTACGGGGTAGTACCTATATTTAGATATAGGTACTTATTAAGGCTTAGCGTAGACATTTGATGCGATTTTTTTGCTGAAAAGTGCAATATATACTTATTGTTTAGTGAAATTAATAGCTGATAAATGACAGTCTCTTTTAGATATTTTCATATGTGTCAATACCACATGACGGATTCTAAGTACCTAGTAGATTATACTTATGCAAGTAGTTATATACCAGTTATTCTAGGCTGAATAGCGTATTTCATGAAACGATTTGAACGGTAATAAAGAACTAATAGTTATGGGATGATTGGCGTGACATCTTATCAGAAAGTGAACAGTCTTTTGACCATATACGTGGTCAGATATAGGTATATATAGCCTTATAACGTATCACGTCTAAGTTGGTCAACCGCGCAATAAATGTACTTAGTTTTGGTAAGTAATTGAATTATATACTTTCCCTTGCAACAAATTAAATGTAACAATAGTTTGTGACATCAGGGTTAGGTACATAAAGTATGGCTATTCAGGAAGAATTTATAATCTCACCTCTCACAGATGGAGATCTGAACGAGAAAATTCCTTTGAAATTTTCTGTTCAAAGAAAACGCGGTCCCAGAACGCACGTTCTGACGATGAAATGAAACTCGTAAACAACATACGCGAAATTAAAAGTGAGTGAAAACCGTTATATTTACCTACATGGCACAAAGAAAAAGTTTGTCTGAGGAACAAAATTAGAAAGTTTCCAAATTTTCAGGTGTCAGTTGATTTAGCTATTTATCCAAGATAAAATACGTAATACAAATAAAATTAATCGTTTTCATATCAATTTTAGTGACCAAAATAAATTGTATTGGTATAATCAATTTTACTTCGTTTATAATAAGTATAGCAATATTTTATGTGAGAACCATTAATTTGTTAGCACTTACTAAACTAAACATATACAGTTATACTAAACACTACCCTATTAAACACCTACAGTTACTGGTAGTTTATTAAAAAATAAAGTTACGTTAGGTAATTTACGAAAGGATTGTCGACCAAATATGAAGTGATTGGACAAGCAAAATGTTTACACCCTTCTTTTTTTGATAGTTAGATAACGGGTGTATTGTTCCTTTGTTATTTTCTTTGAACCTTAAATAATGTTTAAAGAAAATAATAAAAATGCTATAAAGTAACTTAATTTATTTACACTTTGAACCTGTCATTATCAGCTACAACTAAATAATTTACAATATCACTCGAGGCTAATTGTTAGCACGGTCACAAAAGCAATTCTGTCACATTGAATCGTTAGAATTAATTTTTAACAAAATTACCAATAATTAGTTGATTCTGATAATTATAAATGGAAATTGATTAACGAAATCGGTTTGCCATATTGCTTGTGTTACCATGCTAATGACATTCTCCAGGTTTTGACATAGTTAAGAAAGTTATCAGCCTAAGGCACGTTTAGGTACAGATATAAAGATAAATTTCTAGATATATGTTACTCATGCATGTGTTTACTAATGATTCATCATAGAACAGAAAAGATAATGTTTCATTTATCATAACAAAATAAACCTAACTTCTTTCCTCAAAATGAGTACTTGATTTACAAAATTCAAAGATTCAAAAAAGTTGAAAATTTCTGGTAGGTAATTCGTCAGTAAAAAAATGTATCTAAGTAGATTTTTTGTAATAAAAATATGGTAACTCTTCGTAATTAATTACAATGTAAGTAGAAATCTAATTTCTATAAATGCACATTTTGTCAAATAAAACTTATAATAAAATAAACTTCGCTCACGGCACTATAGCGGCACTATCACAGCTACGTAGTCAAAATAAAGAGTTGTGATAACATAATTAATTCAATGTATTTAAAATAAAACAACCAAACTAAAGTTGAATTACATGTAAAGTGGGAGGTACCCATCATGTAATGTGATACTTGAACTTTTTATCATCGCTTTCAGATGCAATTTTATTTCAGCACTCTCTGACTAAATAAATAGCTATACTTGTACAGGGCTACTCAAAATATGCGTTTTTTTATTATTTGGCAGACTGATAACACCAGAGATAGCCACTCTCATTCGAACTTACTTGTAAAATTGAACCCATTTTGGCTTAGTCTTTTTATATGACCTCATAGCGCAATTAATCAAATTTCAAAAACTCTACCATTGTAAACTAAACCCTAACTTTTTCACCCTCACGAATGTCCTGAACACGTGGTCCCAGATTTTACTGCTGATGCCGAAAGCTGAAAAAGAAGAAGTAGGTACCTTTAAAAAAACTTTCACCAGACATACATCAGCTTACGAAATTATAAAAAACTTTCTAAACATGATCTTTTATATGAAGAATTGAGTTACGGAATAAGTCAAGGAACTTGTAAACAAAAATCTGCCTTTTGTGTGACTCTTTAAAAAAAAGTGGCTGGTACATATATCGCCCAGTCAGTAGCTTAGATAAAACACTCTCCGTCTTATTACAAAACGCGGTCTAAATATTAGTACAGGACCTTGAAAATAAAAAATGGGTTCTTGTTGTTCAAACATCACATACAAGCAATCTAAATGTTAATAAAAAATTGGAACTTTGATTTAACATTGGTACATTTTGACAGTTTGATAATTATGACAGTAGACAGACAATTTTCGAACAACTAAAACGGGCTTGGTATAGGCCTATATTTAAACCACGTTTTGTAATAAGGCCCTCTAAGTCTAAATCTAAAACACTAGCACCATGTTCTAGCTCCGTTACCCGCGAACTGTAACCTAATTTAGCGATCAATCGTTTTTAATTAGTTGAGCACACTGTTTTGTAGATCAAGAATATCAAGCTAATTGGTTCAACCAAACTCAACCAGCTTAATAAATAAGTGACAATTGGAAAAAATAAATCGTCTTCTCGCCGCACGCACCGCCATCTTAAATTTTTCATACATGTCCTTTTAAAACACGTGGAACAAAACTCGAAGACTCAAAAACTAAGACTCGCACGAAGCTTCTACTTTCATAGTAAGGACAGTAAGACTATGGAAGTCTCTACCTGGAGCTCTGTTTCTAGAAAATTATAACCCAGGGGTCTTCAAATCTAGAGTAAATAGGTTTCTTCTAGGCAAGCGTGCTACATCTTAGACTAAAGTGGTGCTTAACATCAGGCAGGCTATAGTCAAACGTAAGCCTATTAAGTGTAAAAAAGAACCCATATCACTACTCGATCGATTTTCGAATTCACCAGTTATTGTCACTTAATAATCCGTGGACGAACTTACGAATTTACAATGTTATAGACATGCTTTGACGCTTATAAATTCAATCAATCAATCAGTTCTTTATTGACAAAAATATACACAAGACACAAAATGTTTCAAGTCTCTGGCTTCCGAACAAGAAAATTATCTGTGTCTCGGAAACCAGCTCCTTCTCTATTACCTAAGGATCACAAAATGTCAATAAGAGAGAGTTAATCTTACAATTAAAAAGTTTATAATAGCGTGATGACAAAACATTGTAAAAAATATTTAAGAAGCTAATTAGTTACACTTATTTAAGAAAATTACAGAATAAAAAAATTTTTTATAGTTAATATTAATATTATATACCTATTATAAGTTAGGCACACCTATTATCGGGCAACGGAAGAATGTCATATGAATGTAGGAGGAAATATATTTGAGATACATACATATATAATTAAATCAAAGGATATAAACCCAATAGAATAAGCATGTACCATGGTTTTATATTGATGTAAGGTATAAAGTTTATTACAGTAAGCACAAGCCGATATTAACATATGTTTTTCCTTCAAAATAGCTTCTTGGCAGGTATTAATAGATTTTCAGTGTCAGTATAATTCAAGTTACTAAGCCATGTTAGTACGGTATTTTGAAATTTGTTAAGTATCATTGATCTGATAGTTTTTATATAGTTTGTTGTACAAAAAAGGAGCAATTGACTCAAAACGTCGTTCTGCAATAACACATCCAGCTTTTTGGAAATTTATTTGTACGTGTGTTACGTGACTTAATTAATAACTTACTTACACTAATTTTATTAGACAATATCACATACATACGAGTAGAATATAATACCTTTTTTTAAGAAATCAATGAAAAAGAAGCTAACCTTTGTCATGGTTAATAAAGTGGTGGTTGGAGTGGTACCGCTTCATGGCATACAGGTAGCTGCCATCCGCCGGCGAGCCGTGGTGCACGTAGTAGTGGATCATGTCGTATGTTAAGTACCCTGGAAACAACAATGTTTTAATATTATTTCAATAAAACTAACGAAAAGTTTTTTTTTTGTTGTTCCGTCTATACTTCCTCCGACAATGAATGTCAGAGACATTGTTAGACTAAACATATTGCTTACGCAGTTTGCTTTGTTTATTCATCTGTCATCATATTTAACTTAATAGTATATAATTACAAGTCTTAAACATAATATTAAAATATACAAAATACCTAAAATAAAATATGAAGCAAAATAAAACAAACAAAAATTAATCAAAGAGCCCACCCCGGATTGCTCCCGGCGCAAAGGTCGCCGCCGCTCGCCGCGTTGCCACTTTGAATCGCGATGGCTAACCTTTGCACCAAAAATGATCCAGAGCGGGTGTCTCCCGTCTTCTCGTTAACTCTTCGGCCTAACTCCCTGACGAAATCTTATTTATCTTATTTTAATACAGCTACTCAGCCAATTGATAAAAGCTCTATATTGAGATAGGTACAAAATGCTGTGACTAGAACCTGCTTTTACTAATTTATCGTTATTTATCATCGCTAGTCTATTATTGCTTGCTGGTATTATTTGTTCGGTGGCTCAGCTAGCGGAGGTAATCGCATGCGATTACCAATGTTAACATTATTATTTTTATACGGCGAGTCTTTAGATAGGTGACTATTTCGGCCATTATTCCATTTCGGCTCCGTCGGTCGATTACACGTTTATTACAGTCCTGGATATTTGTCATAATACAACAGTCGTTAAGGCACATCAGAAGCTTTTGTATTGGTTGGTCTATGTACCAGAGTTGGCTACTTCACCAACTTAATTTTGGATCTTCATACGTCTAATGAGTTTCAAATAATCGTCTCATTACAGCGTTTTACCCAATTTTACATCGTCTATTTTTCCTTTAATCTCTAGTAGCCCTGTATAGTCTACATAGCTTACATCACCATGATATTCCACATTTAGAATTTGTACAATTATCAAGGCTAGGTCATCTGCAACATTGATTCTACTTCATTCATTAGACCAGACGCGGCGACACAAATCTAATTTCTTCAGACTGTTGTTGCGGTAACCATGACTTCCTCAGATATATCTACTAAAGAAAATGTGGCTTCTATCGCATTACATCCTGTGGCTTTCCTGCTTGGTACTTTTGGAAACAATTATTCTTCAAACATTTTATAAACTGTAATGTTTTTATTTTAAAAACAATAAAATATAACTGTTATCAACAAAAATAAATAAATTAAACCTTTTATTGGAAAATGAGCGAAAATAATCACGACCACGACGGTTTAAAACAACCATAGTGCAGGTTAGCACTTAATAAATTAACTCATAAAAATAAATAAATTTAAATAATAACTAATAAAAATAATTGAGTAAATATTAGTATATCTATACTAAGGCACAATTTCCTTCCTTAAGTTTTATGGTGAGGTGTAGTACGTATTAGTATTTAAGGCATTGATTGAATATAATAAAGTTAGTCTCAAAGCTGATCTCGTTGGTATCATTTCGCTCCTCTTAGGGCTCTCCACTACATGGCGACCCTGCCAGGATACGGGTATAGGATGGAGGATTTTGTTACCTATAGACAACAATCATATAACTAGTTGTTATAGGTTAATGTTATTGTGCTTTATATAATCAATTATAATTCCCTAATCATTTACCCTATTGTACACGCATCGAACACATCCACTAATTCAGTGAAAATATATTTTAACAATATTTTTTCGGGTTCCGTAGCCGCAAACTCGGCCTCCCGTTGGGAGTGTTCTCTTGGGCAGATACATTGTGAAGGGATTTATGTTCTTCCTATTTTCTACCTACTTACGTCAAAAAAGAAGCTATGACTGTTTATGGAACGTCAATGGTAGCCCCCGCTCCCGTGACTTGAAGAATGGCCAATATTACGCAAAGCCGAGTCCTCAGCACGACGGCACTGCATTTCATCTATATTTGACCTGATGGTCCGGCCTTAGCACCAACTCAATGAACTGCATTGCCCGTAAAATGTGTTGAGATAGCTGTGTTTTAAAAAAAATATAGATTCGGGCAAATGACTACGATGCTTAAAATTTATAATACACACAAAATATTCAGTATCCCTGTATCCCACAATAAATTGCCCGTACAAGAAATATTACGAGAAAAAAATATTTCATTAACATGGTATAATTTAGGTAAAAACTTATCGCTACAGTATTCATTATTTATTTATCTATCCATAAAAATAGTATTTTTAATTGAGTAGAATGATGACATTTTAGTTTTTTGTTCTTGATAATAGGTGGTTATAGAAGTCATGTGCTTCCATGATCAGCATAATCATCAATAAATTAATTGAGTCTAGCCATATTCGCTGGCAAACTACTGACTACTGTAATAATCATTTTAATCTACTGATTTGACAATTATTTTTTAATGAAAAGAATGCCTATTCTCAGCAGTTGATGAATGTGATGATAAATGAATTATTACTATTAAAAATGCCAATTCGCCAGATGAATTGCAAATGTTGGTGAATAGTGCTAAGGGTGCAGATGGACTTGTATTCTATTTCGGATTTACTCGTATTGTGATTTATTATGCAGTACGTAATGATTGTGACTACTGGACTGGTGCCCGGCTCTATCTATGGACAATTAGAGATGAATATGATGACCAGTGTTGAAACTATACTCTCTCTCTCTCTCTCTGTGAGTCGTATTTCCTCATGACTGAGGGTCGTGACTCCCCTGCTGAATTAATTCGTTAGGGGAGTTCTCTTGGGCAGATATGTACATAGTGGTGGGCGCCCAGATCCTTCCACGGAAGACACGTATGTCCTCGGATATTGTGGTCCTCAAACATGTCGGTTTCCTCACGATGTTTTCCTTCACCGCTAAGCGAGTGCAAATCAACTTGAAAATACAAGTCATAAGTGTAGGGTCGGATTCGAACCAGGGTGCGTCTGGAATAGTCTGGATGAAAAGCAGACACTGGAACTGGGAGCCACACTCGCTTGAAATATACATACATATTCATTTATCTGCTTGTTATATAGGGTCGCTTTATTACAGTACTCGCACAACAGAGACATTTACACGACACACAAAAACATTGCGTCCTAACTGGCAACATATTATACATACATAGGTAACTACAGTAGGTAGTTATTTTTTAACAAAATGTTTTATTACAAATAAAATGAATAAGACGGTACCTACTTACTTGTTTACTGGTAAAACCTTATGAATGACTTTATTAGTAAACATCTTTATTTACAATAATAAAATATAAAAACAAAGGAAGAAAAACTATACCTACATACTACTTCTAACTACTACAAAAAACACTAGGGCACTTAGAAAATCTTTATAAAAGTCTAAAGATAATCTATGTTCTCCAGCCCACTACCAGAGGGCAGCGTGCCCAGCAATCTGGCCGCATTACCACGCTGGATGGCAATGCTGGCAACGTTGAGGCAGAAAAAAATGAATTAATTAATTAATTGACATTACGAAATTTACATTCATCAATTAGTATCAACTGGTTTAATCCTTCAATTTTTGGAAATCTATTGATAAAAATGAGAATTAATACTATATTTTTTGTTTTGAACAATAGTTAATATCGCCAATTTACTAAAGTTGGTGGTATTGTACTCGCTTAGTTAATTGTGAAGCGCCCGTAGCTCAGCTAGCGGAGGCAATCGCATGCGATTACCAAAGTTAAGCAAAGGTCGTCGAGGTCAGTCTTCGGATGGATGACCGAAAAGTGGCTTTCCATTTTTGGCGCTTCCGTGAGTCGGATGACATGACACGTAAAATTGTAAGTCCCGGCTGTTTGTCTAGTACGGCTGTCGTTAAGCCATGTCGGAGACCCTTAGGGGGGCTTGATTAACTCTCGACACCAAAGTTGGCCACTCTCATTCGATAAGAAGAAGAAGAAGTTAATTGTGATCGATTTAATTATTAGTTCACAATCTATATTTCGGGCAAGGCATATACTTGTGAATCATCGTCAAACCTGAACAAACAGCTCTGACATTATCTACTATCTGTAGATATGTTATCGACCACTGTTGGTTGGGACCGACGCAATCTATTTATCGCTGATAATATAAATGTCCAAACTCTATAACTGCAGGTTTTATTTGTCACTTTTATGAATATTACTGTAGCTTATACACACACATACATATATGAAGTTTGTATAGAAAATGTAATGTAATTGGAAATTACACGTGTAGGTGTGTGTCATAACGTTACCATTTTCTGTTGTCTCACTATAGGCACGCATTATTATCAATCCATTTAGTAAGTAAGTACCTTAATTTGGGACATATTGATCTTGGTTTCGGTCGCGTTACTATTAATAAAAAGTAGTCTTCTCCGTAGATCTGATCCAGTAATAAACAAATCAATTATATTAATAATCTCTCCTCACTAACTGCTTCACGTCAAGTACCTATTTCAGCAACATGATTAACTAGTAACTTTTTTGCGACATCCCAAAAGAAGTAATGTATGTATCTAGGAGCAAATAAACTAACGCGACAAATAATGATTGAACAAGCCATGCTGCGGGGTTAGGGAAGACGGAGTAGATAATACCTTTTGTTTGACCCAGGAAAACCTTTTAAAGGTACCACTCGACCCCGGGGAGGGTGAGTAACCACTCGCCCTGTGTGGGAGTGGGATGTGGGAGTCTCCGCCAGAAGGGCAGCATACCCACTAAAAACCTGGGGTATTCCACCTCTGCATCGCAATCAGGGCCCCTGCGTCCGCAGCCCTGGCGATAAGTGGATAATACCTATCATCATCATCGGGTGCCATCTTCATATTGAAGTTCGGAGGTCAGTTGGCAAAACTTCTTGCGATCCCATGCTGCTTCTTTTAGATGCGGGTAGCTTAGCTTTGTCCATTTCTTGATGTCGTCTAGCCATTTCATCCTTTGACGGCCAGGGCTTCTTTTTCCCGGAATCTTGCCTTCGAGGATCAACCGTGGGAATTCATATAGGGATCCTCTTTGCATATGTCCAAAGAAAGCGACCTTGCGTCTCATGACAATCGACATTAACTCTCTCTTGCGATTGGCTTTCTGCAGTACCTTGACGTTTGAAGTGAAGCTGGTCCAAGGAATCTTGAACATCTTACGTAAAGTCCACATTTCAAACGCCTGTATCCGGTCACAAATTTCTTTTAGCAGGACCCAGGTTTCGCATCCATATAAGAGGGTGGACCAAACGTAGCATCTCATGATGCGGTGTCTTTGTTTGAAATTAATTTTGGGGTCGCATAGAACTCTGGACATTTTGTGGAAAGCAGATAAATAATAATTAATACTATTTTTATAATACCTATAGAAAATATAAAAATGTTACCTATTAGACCGCCTACAAGCTTTAGCTGCGGGTAGCTGACCAGGAGTCGGATCCAGGAGTAGATCAGGCACGTGATGCCGAGCGCCGGGATCGGAGGGAACACCTGTCTGTACCCGTCAAATGGCACCTGCAAATTAGAAATAAAACATATTAGCCAACTTCTAAAAATAAGGTTACCGATTCGAACAATATCTATGTATGATCGCGATAAAATAAAACTTGAGTATGATGACCTATGAATGACATGATACTAATGTGTTCTAGAAAATTAAGCACCCTAACTAAGGTAATCGTTAAGACGGATGAGAGGCCTTTAGGATGGTTTCAAAACTTTCGGCACTAGAGATGGCGACTCTGTTACGAAGAATAATCTTCCTGTTTGGAAAAACTATATTACTATATTCATTATAATCTTAGTACTTAACTCGATTTCGTTTTTGTATTACTTCTGTATGTATGTAGGTAGGTACTCCTGTATTCTGTGATATCGATATGAATGTTTGTTTCACTAGATTAATTTTGTTACAACCCTGGGAACTATGAAATCATTGTGTGTATTAAATGTTTTTCATTTTATCACGTCATTCAAGGTCAGTCCTTGGATGGGTGACCGAAAAACGGCATTACATTTTGGGTGATTCCGTGGGTCGGATGACACGTTAAATGGTAGGTCCCGGCTGTTTGTCTAGTACGGCAGTCGTTAAGCTATGTCAGAGGCCCTTAGGGCAGCTTTATAAACTCTCGACACCAGGGTTGGCCACTCTCATTCGATAAGAAGAAGATCGAAGGTAACAATTTGTACAAATATATAGTAAGTTTAGGTCTACAATGGATTTCTGCAAAGCAACTCCTGTTCAATGTCATCCTACCTCATCTACAGGTGATAAACTCCACAAACCTTATGATGCATCCCATGTATGACAAAATGCACTTTTATCATGAGTATATTAGCCCCTGGATCCAGGTGGAAGACCCACCGGTGGAGGCTGTACTCCAGCGCTGTCCAGATCAGCACCCCCTGGAGCAGGTGGATCACGTACTGGAACGTGGTCAAGGGTGACACTGAGCACGACTCTGGAAAGACAGAAAATATATCTTATAAGACATGACAAAATGACATGACCATGACACACGTGAAATTAGTATGGGGCTAGATGGCGCTGTGTGAAATATACCGGAATATTTATTTACATAGGTATTTTAATTATGTCCCAGCTTTGACTACGCTTTCGTTTGATTGTCAAAAATAATACGAAGGTTTTAGTACCTGCCCATACATAGGTACGTAGTCTGTAATACGAAGGTTTTAGTACCTACCCATACACAGGTACGTAGTCCGATAACTAATAGGAGTGAAATATAAAATGAAAATAAGATTTTTTTTCGGTCAAGACGCCCAGGGATATTTTTTCACATATCTATATCTAAAATAATACCAATATCAATATTGACTAGCAAAAATATTGTTAACTCCAAATGTTAAATCTATCTCCAAGCACCTAACGGAATGTTCCGGCAGCCTCGTTTTAGAGCTAGTTTCATTCAAGCATTTGAGTACAGGCATGCACCTTGTAAAGTGTTGACCACAGCTTCACTAGTCACTTCAGGCAACCTAGTGTAGGTATTTTCCTAAGATCATTGTGCTCCATGTGGCCTATATTCCTTAGTACTCCGTAGTCTATAAACCGAGCCCTCCCCGTAAGTGCCGTTCAACGTGGCTATAAAACTTGCTGGAGTAATGGCAAGCCTTCGCAGCTCGTAACTATAGTGTCTTTAGCTAATTACTTGATTGCCCTATTGGCACTTCGGGACTTTTTTTTAAACAGACATTGACCATTAAAGCATCAGAAGCAACTCGTGCAAAGTACAAGTTGTATTATTGGATGATGCTGACTCAAAGACTAACACTCTATTCAGTTTTAATAATAATAATATAAGATACTTATAAGAAAATTATTAGATTTAAGAAGCACTTGGCTCCGGCCCGTGCAACATGTACCTCCCATGGCGGAGAGAACACCAAAGTGTACCAAATAAATAATAATAATAGGTCTTTATTTCAGACAGCAGGGTCCATAGAAAGGCTCACACACAAAAGTACAATATAAAGGCATAAAACAAGATTAAATTAAATTATGTAGAAATACAGATTACGTGACAATATCCAACCATTGCCGGTATGTTGCAGTCATGTGCATGCGGTCAGACAGACTCTTAATAATACTGTTTTTACAAATGTCAACTCTGGACATAAAAGAAGCAATCCTCTTGCGCTGTATAGCATTAAAGCTGTCAATGCGTGCGTCAAAAAACATACCGGATGCACTGCAGCTCCGCGACAGGCCCATGAGCTGCCTGTAGATGTTGTTGTATGCAACTCTGATGGAGTTGTGCGATTTTTTCGTGTAAGTAATTAGTCCAGAGTTGACCTGTGTAAAACGTTTGGCAAAATGACTTAAATAGGGTAACTTTCACGTCAGGCGCAGCATTATAAAATTTTCTGGCTATCATGTTTCCGACCACGCATAAAGCTCTATTTAAGCTTTATTAACGCTGTTCTCTGTCTAGCTAATAAATAAACGATAGGTATTGTATTTATTTATTGGTAGGTATATCGATTTACTGGCTTTAACATAGAAGGAGTATTTTTCATCTTATTGAGTGAGAGTGGCCAACTCTGGAGTCGAGAGTTTTTAAAACGCCCTTAAGACCCTGACATGCTTAACGATTAATATTAAAACCACACACATTTTGTTAAAAAAAAAAATAAGTATAAGTACATATAAAAATACCTATATTACTTTTACGTGACTTACAATATCTGTGATTCCATTGGTAATAATGATAAAATTTACAGTTTATACTTTTGTCAAGGTAAATAAGAAAAGATAAGGTACACGAGGATTACTCGTATCTTATCGATATTAATTTTATTCACGTATTTAAAAACATAAAAAGCACAAGGTGTTGATTTTGATGTACTTAATAAAGCCGCGTTGAAATGGTTACCTTCAGGCTGGAGAAAGTCAAATAAACCTTACATTTAATGCACAATATAAATATACTGTCTAACTTATAATCACGTACCTAATCAGAATTTCGGCCCTATCATTCGTTTTCAAACTATACACGTGAGAAAAAATTATGGGACCATTTTGGAAAATAATCCCGGCGAATAAAAAAAAGAATTTTTGAAATCGGTTCATAAATAACGGAGTAATAGCGTAACATACCCACAAAAAAAAATTCAGAAGACCTGATAACCTCCTTTTTTTGGAAGTCGGATAAAAACAAAAGGCAAGGCACGTGTAAGGTGCTGTCGCCCGTGCGCTATTTCTATAAAAACTTTTGTATAGTTAGACTCAAAAACTAAGAATGGTACACTAATGGTTTATATCTCAAATTGTTGGTATCTAAACAAAAATCCCACCATTAAAAAACTAATAGCATTTAAGTTTAATGGAAAATAAAAATATGTTTTCATAAAAAATGCTTTTTTTTGAAATCTTTAAAACTGATTTCTTAGATTTTGATTCAACAGTTTGTATGGAAATAGCACTGCACGTTAAACGTCAAAGCGACATAAACCAACGACGTATAACGTATAGTATGCGTTACAATTAGAATCGAAAAGTATCACACGTCAATTTTATATATTATTATAATATAAAAAGCAGCTTCCAATTTCCAGGAAAATTTCACCTATATCCGCAAACTATAAATGATTATTTAGTGGTAATATGATAGACATGATAAGATATAGCTGCTATCACCGTATTCTGGTGACACATCATCATGGATGACGTGCATCTAGGCGTGTGGAATACTGGCAACAGACGATTAACGACAGGTTTCAGGAAACTAGGAACGGCCCTCATACTCTTGTTATCAGGTCTATGTTCCACTTGTGAATCCTTTTTAATTTTGTAGATCATCATCACCATCTACAGCCTATTTTTTCCTACTATATTTTAACGTCATGAAGATAGCAGGGAACAGGTGGAGACGAGAAGCACAAAGTCGGGCTGAGTGGCGTGCCTTGGGAGAGGCCTATGTCCAGAAGTGGACGACCGTGGGCTGATGATGATGATGATGATGATATTTTAACGTAAATTTGATTGTTTTTTTTTTCATACCCATTATTAAAGTTAACTGTTAATGTTATTATTCATCTTAGTTATCCAATTAATGGGCTGGGCTTCTGATCTATGTACCTGAACTGCCATACTACTGATTTTTACACCCAATTACTTGTTTATTTTGATTACAATAGTATCATCATCATCATCCCGCACAGCCAATTTTTTCCCACTGCTGGGTATAGGCCTCTCTTTTGTCATGCCAAAAGTCTCGCTCCTGATGTATTCTGTGCTCCTGTGCCAGTCTCGTGCAGGTTGAGCCGCGACAGATACTATGTCGACAACCCAACTCGCTGCTGATACAATAGTATAGAAATACAGTACTTATTCTATTTTGTTTGTACACATAAATGTACAAGAGGAGTCCTTATGGAAAATATGTAATCGATTAAAACTGATATAATAAATAATAAAGGTAATCTGAATCAATTTATGGCGCGTTAGAGTGTTTCATGCATAGGACGTTTGGAAAACTAAATCAGTTATTTGGCCCTAAGAAGTCAAGTCGCGCCCATCTAGATCTAGACCTAAATCGGAGACTGCTAACGTCATGGGTCGCTTAGGTCTTACAGTGGTACTAGCTACATCTAGCTCAAGGCCGTCACCTATCCTAGAAACTAAGTAATTATGTGTTTTCCCTTAGGTGCAGTCGTTTCCATTAATTAAACTAATGGCATAGACGATGAGGTTGTTCCCCAACAAAACTGACATATCACATGAGTTTTGACTTGTTTTGGGTGTTAGGTAGGTACATAGAGTAAACATATCATGTAAATTAAAAATGAAACCAAAATATGGATCGAAAATAAGCACAAACATATCACAAAAGTGTTTAGTCCAATTGTCAGGTAATAAAAATCTAATTTTGTTATTTTTTTGTTTACATTACAGAACCATAAAACCTATTTACATGATTTTCTAGAGACTACTCTTTACTATAGAAGAAATTAAACACGACCGGGACTTTAAACTCGACCGGGACTGGACAGAATAAAGCTGAATCAATCCCTCACTTTAATACATTTTAGAATTATTAAAAAGACTTATCAGAAATCACTGTCAGATTATATTGCTACTTAAATATCTCTGCTCTTCCAAAAAATATTGTCATATGAATATTGATTAGAGATCACTCCAAGTGATAAGGCCGCCATCTGTCTCAAATCTTGTGTTCTAAATTTCGTAATTCTTGTGTTCTTTTGATTGTATAGAAAAACCGGTGATGTTTCACAATGCCTGAAAACTCGTCTATACGATGAAGGTGAGTTGCGACATTAGAAAAACCGCAGAGAGCACCTGAATTCAATCTGCGCAGGACCGGGACGAGTGGCGTACAAGAAGAGCCCCATGCTCAGAGAGGCCTATGCTCAGCAGTGAGCGACAACGGGGTGATGATGATAATGTGTTCTTTTGTACTTTGTGTACAATAAAGTGATTTGATTTGATAACTATCCGCTATAATTATTTTTACCTCCACAAGCAACAGTGTCGACGTACCCGGAGTATGCCAGGTACAGTATGACGGGCAGCCAGAAGGCAGGCACCAGGTACCACGGCGTGTACGACATGGCTTCCAGGAGGGGGCTTGCGAACAGGCGGCAGTCGCGGTACACCGCGCTGTTCACCCACTGCTGGTAGTGCGGCGCTATCGCCTCCAGCTGACTGAGGATCGGCTTCGACCAATCCAGGCGGCTCTGGAAAGAGAGAAACATAAATACATAGGTAGTATGAGAAAAACATTCAGAAGAATTGAGAACCTCGTTTTTGAAGTCGGTTAAACAAAGTTAACTTACGCTATCTGCCCCTTATATGCTAATATTTTTAAAACTAGACAACGGATTTTGAACTAGTATTTTTTATACACTGTTTTTTATGTATAGGTAGGTATAGCACGCACATGTGCCCGGAGTGGGTCTCTAGTAAGCTATAAAAAACATTATTAGTATTCTCCTTCTCGAGTTTTATGCAAGATTACTAGGGGCAGTGAACCCCCACAGAAAAGGGAAGTTTTCAGGGGCATTACCTTGACATGTCTGCAATAATGGTTTCTCAAACATTATAGCTTTTGATCATCATGATTTTCCGTTGCAATTTAGATACGCTCGTTCTTGTAAAACTGCAGTTGCAGGAAAAATGCTGCCATTACGAAACTATTAGACAATTTTATTATGACAGCAAGTATTAATCTAGATAATGTTTTTGATTGAGAGATCGATCGATAGCTCGTACCTTAAACATAGTACAATAGTGTCAAAGATACCTACGCGTAGATAACGTATCTATTTAGGTTCCATAACTACATGGGCAAGTTAATGAATATTCCAAAATACATAAAATGAAAAGTCAAATACTTCCTTTTTTACAGCCGAAACGCTAATAACTAATACAAATAGGCTTTTTCCTCCTTTGATAGGCTATATTTTAGTGTCAGATACCGTCATATATATTCTTAACACCAATGTAAATGAGGGAAAATATTTTGTATTACAGTATCCAAAAACCGTACAACATGTTTTTGCATATTTTCGTATGTCTATGTAGCTTTAGGTACCAATAGGTCGCCTAGATTTCAAACAAATATGCATTGAAATGATCGTTTAGGATGTCAATAGTTCGTATTCATCGGGCAAGGTCGGCTGACGCATTGTCACCATACTATGAGAATTCCTTTAAATATTCACAAGAATATCGATTTTGCATACAATCAGATTGCTAGCGTTGAAGCATACCCAATTATCGCGTCCCTTACAAATCAATACACTGCACCACTCGATACCAATTTTAATTACTTATTCACTTTTGCAATAGGTATTGTTACTTACTTACATCTGTGGCCCACGTTAATATACCTATATCTCTACTATTTTATACACCCATACAAAGTGTAGATGATAGGATGCAAAAACATCGATTTATTGTTTATAATGTGAGGAATACGGGCGCGGGTCACACATTGTCGCGCACAACACTACAGAGTCTTTTTTTATGAGAAATCAGGATTATTTATTTAGCACACGACCAGCCATCGGCGCGGTCGGACAGCAAGCCAAGATCTACTTCAAATTACGTCAGATTATCAAAATATGTCACGCGTACCCGCATTTCTCTCCTTTATTCATAAAAATGTACCTAGTACACACTATTGCTCTGTGCCAGTAGATGGCGCTAGTAGTACTCAAATGAAACAATGGTGCGCGTCGCCAACACAAAGTTTCAGCTAATTAGACGTGAAGAAGTACTAAAGTACTATTATTGATCGAAGATCTACATCATTTGTTTAATTTATTATTCCTTGTATTTTTTTCCAATATTAGAATAATAGGTATATATGTATGTATATAATAAATAGATAAAATTTTAACAACAGCTTTAATGATGACAGGTTTTTTTGTTAATTGCGTTTGTGCTTAATTTTCTTGTTTCAATAGAAAATATGAAATTACTATTGATTTAAATAAGCCAACTCCAGTATCGAAAGTTTTCAAACCGCCTCTTCTTCTTCTCGAATGAGAGTGGCCAAGTCTATAATAGCGTCCAGAGTTTATCAAGCCGCCCTAGGGGCCTCTGACATGGGTTAACGACTGCCGTACTAGACAAACAGCCGGGACCTACGAAAACCAGTTGTTAAACCGCCTCTGATGCATTGACCTATATTTAGTAGGTAATATCTCAATGCTCTGATGTGACAACTGCCGAGTTTATTTCCGAACCTATAGATACATAGATTAATAAATAAATAATAAATATATCAGGACATATCACACAGCACATATAGATTAGTGGTAATATTTCTCGTAGTAATCTACTAGTAGTAGGTGTCTACTTCTCTAGTAGGAAATATCACCACTAATCGATATGATTCTCTACTCATGTATAGATTCACTATGTTTAAAATTTAACAGTGCATATTTCATCAAAATCGGCCCTGTCATTTTTGAGATATGAAATAATACTGGTTACTAATATAATATGTAACCTTTTAAGGGTGGCTTTGATACCTACTTCAAACTTTAGTTCTTAGATTTTAGACGTTAAAAAAGTTTTGCTTTAGTTATGAGTAACCGTGTATAGCAAGAATATTTTGAGATAGGATATGCCGCATCCAGGCTTTTCCGGTAGGAACAATTGGCAAGGAATTTGACGATGATGAAATTTCCTTTTGTGTTATACAATATCACATTCGAATTAGTGTCTAAGGACTATTAAATCTATTAATGTATAATAAACGTACGGTTACTGGCATGCAGCTAGTGGTAATATTCAACCCATGATAAGAAGTTTTATAATGACATTTTAGGATCGGATAAATTTATACTACGTAAAATCAAAGAACACTAACACTTAGGTACCTATAATCTCTAATGAAGAAAACACTTCTACTACTACGACAAAATTCCGTATTATACGAGTAAAATGGCCAAATGGCTTTATTTATGCTGTAGGTACCTACACAATGCAATATTACATTTTAGAACTAATTCTAAACCAAGATTGAGTTTTGTGACCCTGTTGCTTGTTTGAAGTTTAGTTAAAGTTAAAGATAGTTTGTTTAAGACCTTTGTGTAAGTGGGCCTAGATGTATCTTCTGGGTGAACTAAAAGATGATTTTCCATTGAACATTATAGTTTAGGTACTTCACTGCCCTACCTCTAGTTCCTCCAGAAATGCGATCTCCTGAGCATCCCTGGTGTCCTCGTCCTTAGTGACTATCCTGCCATTCTGGCTCACAGCACCGGTCAAATTAACGTCTTTGAGCACTTCACCGTCCACTTTCAGATCGTTCAGCATATGATACGCACTACTACTGTGACCGAACTTTAGCATTGCACTTTTGATGCTCTTTCCCTCGTAATGTTTCAGGGTGTTTAGACCGCCGGGGTGGTCTCGCATGAACTTTTTTAAGTCATAAGTGTTTGTGTCGAAGTGTACGGGGAATCGCGGTTGGTCCATGGCGCCGCGCGGTGTGTCGCCCGAGGCCCGGCATCGACTGAAACACTGAAGCCGCTATCTGGCCGAGCCAAGGTGCACTCCCATGTGATACGGACATTGTGTTTCTGACACTTCTCTATATTGGTTTGCTAGTATCGTGTGGTATCGTGCGTCTTGGACTTGATAGCTACCAATCTCATACTGTATTAATGTAGTATATGTACCACTACCGGTAGATACCTGTGTTTGATTATAGTACCTATAGAAGCGTTGATCGCCTGGAATATGGAATGTTTTACTGAGGTTCGTATTGCGAATTACATTGTGAAACATTTAAACTACATTTTGATTAATATTGACTTGCCTGTTAGCTTAGTTGGTGGTGGCTCTGGCTTCTAATCTAGAGGTCGCGGGTTCGATCCCCGCATGACACAAGTAATTATGTACTTTAAAATTTTATAATTACTTGTGTTGAGTCTGGTCGTTTGTATGTATAATAAGTACCTATGTATTTACAAAAGAAAAGTAAGTATTATATCCGTTACCTAGTACCTACCCACGACAAAAGCGTTTGCTTAGTGTGGGGCTAGATAGTGCTGTGTGCTTTGTCCCGGAATATTTATTTATTATTATTTATTTATTATATATTAATCAAAATGTTTTAATTTACAACGTATTATTAAGATATTGAATCAGGCGTTAAGTACTTTGCGGAAATCCATTGTTACTGAAACTCTGGAGAAATATGTAGTGTTTTTCCGCTGCGACTGCTCCTTAACCGACTTCAAACAATAAACTTGATGATTTTTAGGTGTGTTCCTCCATATACCACCGCCACACCTCACCTCCTAACCAACGTGGCCTCCGTGGATCTCAAGATCTTCCCAACACCGCACCTTGTGTATTGAAGCTTTGTTGTTCTCTTTCGGCAAGATATTCTATTACACTTATTGATCAAAATTCCGTGTCTCCCATATCTTACAATTAAATAAAATATTAATTGAACTATGTAATACCAGAGACATGAGGAACATTTTTCAATTTAAAATGAACTAATTAATTTGTATCTGTAGCGCCTGCTGGAATCACATTAGCAGTGCGTGATCGCAATTCATCTATTTTTATGGACAAAGGCCATTTCCATTTATTTTAATACCTGGTATTAATTTATGAGATTGCGAGCATGGATCTACTTGAGCGCCAGAAGATGTGTTAAGATTTTAAATTTTATATTAAGTTTTAGATTTAAGAATATTTAGTTTTAATTTTAGCAACGCCCTAATTCCCCTATTAACAGGGTAAATGTAAATACATTTAATATGCTAATAAAGAAATTTGAATTTGTGTTGTTGTGAGTAGCGTCATAGTGAACTTACTTAGTGTGATATACATTCCACTTAATATTAAAGACGAAGTTGGTGCAAGCGTGCGAGATGTTTGTTATTTCTTCACTCTCAAATACAGTGTGGTAAATGGCCAATTTAACCACACATAATTATTCTTTAGGTTTAAATGGTCGAAATTATTATCGCTTACCAGATAGGAAGCGAAGGCACTTGACCATAATTTACCTGTAGGTAGGTACTAAATTGTTATAATTTACCTCTGCATTAATTGAATATACCTAATATGTTCTAATTAAAATATACTAAGACGCTACGATCCAGTCACAATTTACCCCAATGTGCTGTGATTCAAGTTTTACAATCATCATAGCTGCTAAAAATCGATTTGATTTGTTCCTTCATTTACCTGTGCAGTAGTTGTAGGTACAATTATTTTATGTTCAGTGCTTGTTCAACAACAACCCAACATTCAAACGGAGGCTGCTTAGGTAGTCACCTAACAATAAACAAATCAAGTAAAATCGCTGCAAGATCGTCTAAAGTGGCCAGCAATGCAATTTGCTGCAGTAACTTACATGATGTAATCAAAATTACTTGTTTCATGAACATGAATCTTATTTCAAGTCAATTATTTAAATTTCCTTCTAAAATTATCTGCATCATAACTCGGTAAAAAGAAGACGGTCTAGATGTCTCAAGTATGGAATTACCTATTAATATATTTACATAGACATAATTCAGCCAAAGTTGTCAGAATACTGGTGAGTGTTGTTTCTCCCAATACTAGGTATAACTAAATCAATTTGGTTGAAATTTTGGTAAAGTATGTGGTAAGAAATGAATCTTAGTACACTATTATTGATAAAAAAAACCTAAGAAAGTAAAGAAAGGAAAATATATCAACATAACATTTATTTACAATAATAAAATATAAAAACAAGTGAAGGAAAACTAAACATACTACTTCTAACTACTACAAAAAGGGGCACTTAGAAAATCTTTAGAAAAGCCTAAAGATAATCTATCTACATTGATTTTCTATTAAATAGTTTTAATAAAGTTACATTCATTCTGCAACTCTAATACATAATTAGTACTAGATAAAGTACAATCATAAATGTTTAGAAATTAGAGAGTAATATTGAACAGGTGTAAAACTAAAGCTATGAGTATCACAGTTCTGAGCCTCAACAAAATTATTCAAATATAACAAACATGACTTTGTATAGAGACTTTTACTTCTTTTCTCTTTAATTTGTGACACCAACTGTTGTGACGGGTTTTGCAACAGTTCTAACATTTTATGTTCATCAAATGATTTGAAGGGGCAGCCACCTTCGGTGCAGGCATTGTCTATTGATTGTATTCTCTGACAATCCACAGATGTATAGTTTTTCCTGGCCCCTTCCAGTCCATACATATGTCGGATGCCATACAGGTACTTTTTCTCGTCTCTCTTCCAGTTGTGGCAACATGCATGAGAGCCACTGGGATTCTTTAAATATTCTGCTTTCCAAAAATACACGGCCTCATCTATTGGCATTCCAATGTCTTTCAGAAAGAGGCTGTAGTAGAATCTTTGAGTGTGAGATAGTCTGTGCTTCTTTCTCAAGCTTCTGTGTAAATTCAGCATGCATGGTGGGAAAAGATGAGCTCGGACATCAACTTCTTTACTCAGTAATATTGATGAGTGGGTGTTGTCTTTAGGAAATTCTTTATTTACTTTACACACTAGTTCTATCATTCTCGGGTCACTTTTAAAAGCAGTAGGGTCTGTTCTTCTAAGTCTCATTTTTAAGTTACTGCTATAAAGAAGTGTCAAGTAGTGCTTCCATTTGCTGCAAGGCAAGTAAACTGTGCCACTTTGAATCTCGACCTCTCGCCTAGCCACATATCCCAAGCAGTGTTTGAAGTTTAATTTAATTTTGAACATGTCACAATCATTTTGATGTAGGGAGCATATATGTTGAGCAATCTCCTTCAACATTAAATGTTGGCAAAGCATTTGCAATGGTTCAATATAAGAAGGTACATATTCTTGTTTTTTTATACTTCTTATAAGCTTCTTGGAAAAACATCGTAATTCATAAGCACCAAGGCAGACTAATCTTTTTTTGAATAGTTCAATTTCAGTCTTGATTAAAAAGTGTGTAAATTCATTATTGTCTCCTAATATTGAAATTATACAGAGCATAAAGTGACCAACGTTATCGTACACGCTACCGTCAACCACATATTCGTTGTAGACAGAAGTATCACCCATTATTAATGCTTTTAAAAATTCCAATCTTTTCATGATTATTGTTTCCATCAAATGTGCTGGCATTTCACCTTTTACAGGAGTTAAATAGTAAAACGACATTATTTACTCAGAAGAATATTATGCTCCACGTTGATAATTGCCAACAAATATATTACTTTTAATATATTGTTCAAACAAAATGCATTACAAATTCTGCACTTTCGTTTTGTAAGTTTTGTTTACCAATAAAATTACTTTTCTTAAATGGTTTCTACGGTATTGCCGCAATTTTGCCAGTATCACGTACGCAACGAAAATACTAAAAAACAAAAAGAACCAAAACATATAGGTACATAGGTACATTTTGAGATTTTTCTGTAGAAAAACGAACGACAAGATTAAGATCATGAAGTTATTAAGATTATGTGAATAAAACAAAGCATAAAATTAAAAAAAGGTGAATAATCGAATGGACACTGACACTACTATAATTTTGATAGTAATACGTAGGTATTTTAGAGATGAGGTAATGTAATTCTATTATTTGTTGGAAAGGAATATCCTAGTACTTTGATGTATATTAATATTTTTATCCAACCCTAGACAGCAAGCCAACGAAGTACCAACCAAACAAAACAAACGTAAAATTAAAAAAAAGAATGGCAGCTTTGATTGAAAATCCGAACTATCTGAAGTGATTTAATGCCTTTCTTGTTTTCTATTTTGGGAATACGCGATTAAATCAGTGCAACAAAGATCGTAATGTGGTAATAAATAGATTTCCACAAAGTGCGTGTTCACAAACAAATTTATTATCCATGTTTGTGTCAAAAACACGAAATTTTCTTATATGCGTTGTTTGTCTGTGATGTACTTATGTTGGAATTTCACAAATAGCCGAGACGTTTTATGTCGGGGCCGTTTATAAAAATAACGTTGGGTTGTCGCTTCGGGTCAGGAGGGCTGGTCCCGTCTGAGCCGCGACTGTGACGATGCCGCTGGCTAAAATGTTGCATTTGATAAGCTTCCTGTTTGGTGAGTTCAAAACACTTCATAGTAAACATTTTATTAAAACTTTCATGGAATTTCTGCTTTTCATGAATATTCTTGTGTCATTGTAGACATTTTCGATGCATATCTACAACTCAACACGAATAAAATAATCATTTAAAAGTCACGTGCTTGTAAACACTTTAGTTCTCTGTAGAAAATAACATTAGTGTCTAGGGTCTATAATTTTTTCAATTTATTTTAGGTATCCTAAGCTCGTGTTTAGCATCTCCTCATCTAGATGAGCATCTTCCACCGCGACCCAAAGAAGGGGGTGTGACAACCAAGTTCTGTGAATTTTACAACAGCACAGAGCCAACTTGCGAGCACACCAACAATGCTACTTGTGTACCTAATGTGATGAAGGAGGAGTGTCCACCTGTTGAGTCAGACAAGAATGTGCACTGTTTCATCCTGTGGCACTTTGACAACTCCAGCAACACTGCAGTAGTCAAAGTGAAGGGGTGTTTTGTGGACACAGTATCTTGCTACGACCGAGCATCAAGTTGCCGGGTCCACAATGTGAAGTTGCCACTCCTGCACTGCTGCTGTGAGGGAGACATGTGCAACATGAACGCTACATTCCCAGGAATAGAAGCTGGCATGACTCAGACAGAGGCTCCTGTTGAGAGAGTCCCTGCATCAGTGGTGCCTAACTCGGATGATGACACTAATGCAGTCATAGCTTATACTTTAACTCCACTATTTCTGCTATTTGCCATTCTGGTTGGCTGCTACTTGCTGTACAGAAAGCGAAAAGGTAGTTCCTTTGCTGAATTAGCAAATGGAGAAACATCTCTGTCTCGTCCACCATCAGCTGGTGGCCTAGAGAATGAGTCTGGTCACCTGGTTGGACAAGTCACACTGTGTGAAGTGAGAGCTCGGGGGAGGTTTGGAGCAGTGTGGAGGGCCAAGCTCGGGAACCGGGATGTTGCTGTCAAAGTATTTCCTCTACAAGACAAGCAGTCCTGGCTGGCGGAGCAAGAGATTTACAGATTGCCACGGATGGACCACCCCGATATATTGCACTATATTGGAGTAGACAAGAAGGGAGACAACTTGCAAGCAGAGTACTGGTTGATTTCAGCTTATCATGAGAAAGTAAGTCTTACAGAGGTTTTTAGATCTTTGAACTCTTTTAATGTACTAATCAGGAGTAGCATAATAATAACATATATTTCTCAAGCTCTTCTACTCTACAGTCTCAACTCAAATATATTTTAATACTGGCTATTACCTCTGCCAACAGTTACTTATGTATACTTATTCTAATACCTACATGGTTTAGTCTAATTTCTTTCATATTTCATAACTAGCTGGTTCCCGTGACTTCGTCCGCGTGGAATAGTTATTACCATAAAAACGGGTTTATTGAGTTAACCTTAAAAGATAGACATATACTGTTGCAGACATTTTGTTATATCATTTCAAGAGAAATAATTCTTTGATACATATTTTTTGATATCTTGAACCGTTTTCGCAGCGCACGCAAAAGACGCCCTCAAAGATGAATAATTTTCCCCGTTTTTTTTCACTTTTTCCATTATTTCTTCGCTCCTATTAGTTGCAGCGTGATGTTATATAGCCTAAAGCCTTCCTCGATAAATGGTCTACTAAACACAAAAATAATTTTTCAATTCGCACCAGTAGTTCCTGAGATTAGCGCGTTAAAACAAACAAACAAACATACAAACAAACTCTTTAGCTTTAAAATATTAGTTTAAATTTTATCTCCTTTAGGGGTGGAATTTATCAAAATCTTTTCATAGCGAGTGCCTACGTCATAGTAGCTTTATGCATGCAAAGTCTCATCCCGATCAGTTTAAAATTGACAGTTTCATACAAACTTTCATCCCTTATTTTATCCCCTTAGGGGTGGAATTTATCAATCATTTTTCATAGCAAGCGCCTACGTCATAGTAGCTTTATGCATGCAAAGTCTCAGCCCGATCGGTTTAAAATTGACAAAGTTTCATACAAACTTTCATCCCCTATTTTATCCCCTTAGGAGTAGAATTTATCAAAAGCTTTTCATAGCGAGCGCCTACGTCATAGTAGCTTTATGCATGCAAAGTCTCAGCCCGATCGGTTTAAAATTGACAAAGTTTCATACAAACTTTCATCCCCTATTTTATCCCCTTAGGGGTAGAATTCATCAAAATCCTTTCTTAGTGGATGCCTACGTCATAATATCTACCTTTATTCCAAATTTCAGCCCAATCCGTCCAGTGGTTTGGGCTGTGCGTTGATAGATCACTATATCAGTCAGAGTCACCTTTGAGTTTTATATATTTATAGATGTAGACTTTTTATGTGAAATATAAAAACGGAAGAGTGGCCATTTTTAACTGACTTCAAAAAAAGGAAGAGGTTCTCTATTCAACTGAATGTTTTTTTTATGTTGAAATTGATTTAATTTGGGCACTATAATTTGACTCACGCAAATAGAATAGGTAAATAGTAGGTAGGAAGTAAATGATTAATCAAGTTTTTAGGGCTTTTTAGTGCTTATTTCTTTGAATCATAATATTAGACTTAGACTTGCTTTGAAAATTTGCAGGGCTCTCTGTGTGACTACCTCAAAGCTCACACGCTGTCGTGGGTAGAAGCGTGGCGCATCGCAGCGTGCGTGGCGCGCGGGCTGGCGCACCTGCACGAGGAGGGCGGCGGCAAGCCCGCTGTGGCGCACAGAGACTTCAAGTCCAAGAATGTACTACTCAAAGCAGACATGAGCGCCTGCATCGCTGACTTTGGCCTGGCCCTAATATTTGTCCCGGGGGTGGCCTGTGGGGACGCACACGGACAGGTCGGCACGAGGCGGTACATGGCTCCGGAGGTGCTGGACGGCGCCATCAACTTCACTAAAGATGCATTCTTGAGAATTGATATGTATGCATGTGCTCTCGTGCTCTGGGAGATTGCATCAAGGTGAGTTTGTGATCACTCACCTGTACAGTACCCACACTGTAAAAGAACAAACAAACCAACAAATAGTCATGGTTTTGTGCCATGACAATACTTATAATTTTAAGCATATTTCTCAGCTTAAATGACCACAACAGAAACAAAATATCATTGAATCATCATTCTAAAATCGTAAGTCCACAAGACTAGTTGAGGTCTGCCATAAAAGAATAGACATCGAACAGAGTTGCCACCACATACATAATATTAGCCACAGCCATTCCCTAGTTCAATTTCACCTACACACAATATTAAATTACCTGAATTCTCCAATTTAAGTCCAGACAACACATAGTTGAGCATGATTCATGTAAAGTTGTAAACAGATGCCCCCCTCCTATCAATTACTATAAATTGCATTATGAATGGCCATTCTGAGACAGCAGGAAACAACAGTACATTCCTAGGACCTAGGGTACTAGGCACTGTGTTACACGATACATATAAATAGAACTATTTGCTGTGAACATTGGGATGGAATATTTTCCATATGATATTGGTACTTATATTGTCGAATGTATGTTTTGTGTAGGTATTATTAAGGTTTCGAGAATGTACGTGATATTTCGAAACTATGTTTGAATTTAAAAACATTTACTTTGTATATTACGAGTATGTCCATGAATTTCTTGATAACTTTCAAGTTATATTGAAATTATTGTTTTTGTAGCGTTCCTTACTTCGGGTAAATTGCCAAGTCATCAAAATCGGATCAGTAGTTTTTATGATTCCATCTACATACTACCTATTGATCCGTAAAAAGTATAAAATTCGTAATTACAGAAAAATAACACAAACAATACTGCTCTACCTACACTTAGCATACGAGTAAAATTAATGTGGTATACATTAAAATCATTATAATACAGTGTCTCATAAGAAAATCGAATAGTCTGTCCCCACGTCGAAAATTATTAAAACGTGTGCTCAGCTAGAAAGTTATAGCAATAGTGGTTATCTGTCCGGTGCCGGCGCCGCGTGACGTCAAAAGCAGCGGCGCGTCGATACTCGCCGCGACGCTCGTTCTGATGCAATTACATACTTGGGTGTTGGCGCCAAACGACTTCGTGTAGTGGAGCTGGAAACTAAATAATTTATTCACAATAAAGTTATGGGGGATCGGAAAGGGCCTGAATTGCTTTGAGAAATGATGGTCACTGCTGTGGTCCCAGATTACAATTAGTTATTATTTTTATGATTAAGGTCTGCGCAAGATCGACGCAGCTGGCACATTCAAAGAGAGGCCTATGCCCAGCAGGTTATAAATTAGGAAGGAATTGGGGGAGTATTTTGTTTTTTTCTCTCCTCCACAAATATTAATCCCCCTACGTTGTACCTATTTAATAATTAATGTAATAACTTCATTTAAAGATTTTTTTCCTATTTAAATTTTTGGCCATGGTTATGTTATGTTACTACTACACTGAAATGTCCCGGGTTATTATATTATGTAAATATATTATTTATTTTTTATATTGTTCTAGATGTACGGAGTCTGGCCTGGAGCCGGCGGCGCAGTACCGGCTGCCCCTGGAGGAGGAGGTGGGCTCCCACCCCGGCCTGGAGGAGATGCAGGAGGCCGTGGTGCAGCGCAAGATGCGCCCCACCATCCCGCAGCACTGGCGGAACCACCCCGTGAGTAAACATAGAAATAGAAAAACATTTACATTTTGAGTGCCTCCCCACATTATTCTAGGTTACCTGGAAGAGAACGCTCTGAGCGATAAGGCTGGCTATCAAGACGTTAATTATAAGTTCTATCGTTTCATTTCTATTGTTTTCTTGTATACATATGTATTTGGAAAGTATCATCATCATCATCTCATCCATTACTACTGTGATACTATTCTAAAGTGGCTCGCTTTATTGGTCTTCATATCATATCATACTATCATATAAATGCGAAAGTGTGTTTTTTGGTCTGTTTTTTCCGCTTTCATGCCATTTACATAATTATTTCTAATACATTCCACAATACTACTGAACAAGATTATGTGCGCTTCCCACGGACCCCGAATTAGTCCTGGGCTCCTGGCCTTTATCTCGGTGGCCTAAAAAATAATTATCATTAAGAATTAATTAATGTAAGAATAAGTATAAGCTATTAAGATAAATCATAATAAAGGATGATCTATCCATATATTTTCGTCATTTTTTTATTAATATTGTATTGTGTTTGCTACCACTTGGATACTTTTCGTCCCATCCGTGACGTCACCTGCCGGTTCCAACGGAAGACCAGCGCTGGATAGGTACTTGCATGCTGGGTTGGGGCCGGATTGTGACACGAAACGTGTAATTATTTCTATCTTTTTATTTTATTGTGTTTGCACTTGACCGTAATTCGCCTATGGTAAGCATAAAAGATAAAAGATAAAGAACTTTATTGATAATGTAAAATTGTAACATACATAGGTATAAGTACTAATATCACAGAATATGCTACACAAATTACAATATCTCGTCAAATTGAATTTATAACATTTAGCTTTTATAAAATTTTAGAAGTTACATATGTCTAGTTTTATAAATAAAATAATGAAAATTTTTGTTATTAAAATCATGTCAAACATAATAATAGGTGTGTAATATACGCTACGGTATGGTAAGGTGATGGTAAGCAATCATTAGGGTCTAGGATGGAACGCACTTACCCAGTAAGAACCGATTCACTCTCGCTTTGAAGATCGCAATATTCCGCGGGGAACAGGGAGTGTGCAGCTGAATTGCACGATCTAATTCCGCCCGCCCCTTATTACCACCGGACGAGCAGGGGTACAGCAGGTCATCACCGCTTCATGGTCCAAGTTCCCAGGACACGCACTAAATACTTTATTCTTTTATTCGTCAGGGTCTGGGCGTGATCTGCGACACGATAGAGGAGTGCTGGGACCACGACGCGGAGGCGCGGCTGTCCGCGTCGTGCGTGTTGGAGCGCATCGCGGCGCAGAAGCCGGCGGCCACGCCCCTCGCGCCCGCGCCCGCGCCCCTCACGCCCGACACCACCCCGCTGCTCATCCACGAGCTGGCGGACATGTGCTGACAGCGCCACGCCCCGCACCTGCCCCTCATACACCTGTGACCTGGGACGCCGCGCGAGAACCACATCTACTTTTTATAAAAGTATTTTTTTATTACGAAAAGCAATTGCCACAACGCAATCGATTGAATTAGTTTTTATTAGTTTCGAATGCAAGTGTAAATACGTTTATTTTTAACACGAAATAGGCTTACGTTTGACTATAGCCTGCCTGAAGTTAAGCACCACTATAGTCTAAGATGTAGCACGCTTGCCTAGAAGAAACCTATTTACTCTAGATTTGAAGACCCCTGGGTTATAATTTACATTATGTGGGATATGCAAATCCATTGTCGAGTGTTTGGTAAGCGGTGGAGTGACTGACCTGCGCTAGGGACAGTGGTCCTGTGTTTCAAGGGAGACTTACCACACTGGTACCCGTGGTACATTACAGTGGAACTGTCGTCGTCAACAATTCTGAAAAAAAAACTATTGTAGTGTGGGTCACTTCAGGCGGCCTGCTGGGCAAAAAGGTACAAAGAGTGGATTGTTTTTCACTATTTTCGGTTTCAAATTAACAAAGCATAACACTGTCGTGTATATTGTTATCTCAAGCATGTTTCTGTGGAGCAATAATTTCAAATATACACGTATGTGTGTGAAGTAGATTAACTCGTAAGCATAATATTAGATTTTGAAACCAATCTCTGCCCAAATAGCGTCCAGTTTGTGACCCCGGTTGAGATGTGGCAATGATCGCCTCACCTCTCACAATAAAAAATATATACCTACGTTTTATGACACATGTTGGGTGTATGTGTGTAAGTTTGTATACTTTTCCCATCCTTGCTTGGATTGGAATAAAACAGAACATGAAAAATCTGATACAATCCTCTATTAACATCTATTATGTTAAATTTTATTTTTACGGGGTAATACCACGGCGCGGAACTAGTAAATACATATTTCCTATTGTAAGAGAAATGTTATGAAAATATTTTTTCAAATTATTTTTAGGTAAGTAACTAATTTTTTATGAAAAAATATTTGTATAGAGTTATTTTTATGGTAGATGCTGTAAAAAGCTTTAATTCCGTTGATAAAACATCATTTAAATTGATATTTTTATATTAATGATGCTTCTTTTACAGTTAGGTATGGTTTTCAATATTCAGTCCCTAATATACAATTAACAATAGAACATATATCAGCATTACTGCGTCGAAACCGCTATTGTATATACTTCCAAGATTTAACAAATATTTTTCATTTCATTGGCTTATGTTTGAGTCAATTTTGTGGAATATATGCAAATAAAATTAAATCAATTGATCTTTTTAACTAAAGTCGTAAAAGTAGCATAATATATTGTGTATTTAATCGTTTGTATTATTTTTTTATTAGTAGATGAAATGGACTTATTAATGCATTGGAGTTCAAGATATATAGTTGTATGTATCTACATAATATAATTATTTTCGTCATGGCACCCGCATGCTATCAACTTGTATGCAGCTCAATTATTAATGTTCTTAATATTTATATTAATATTATTTATTTATTACAAAATGTCTTTTATTAGAAAAATACTTTATTTACAATAATAAAATATAAAAACAAGGGAAGAAAAACTAAACATACTACTTCTAACTACTACAAAAAAGAGGCACTAAGAAAATCTTTAGAAAAGCCTAAAGATAATCTAAGTGTTCCAGCCCACTACCAGAGGGCAGCGTGCCCAGTATACTGGCCGCATTACCACGCTGGATGGCAATGCTGGTACGTTAATTATTGTCACTAATCATCTCAAGTATAAAAGTTTTTACTTAAGGTTCCGCTAGTCGCCGACTCGAACTCGTTAGTGGGCGTAGGTAATTTGCCTACTATTTCTACAAGAAAGGGATAAGCGAGTATGACTGTGTATATAACTGATAGATTGCCCCGACGAATTGTATATTTGAAGTGATATACAAATGCAATTCTGGTTGAAACGAGCGATTAAACATTACGAGTAGGCTGTTAGAAATCAAGTTCTCCTTAAACAATACCGAAAATTGAAATTTAAAATAAATGTATTCAAACTTTTGAATAACCAAACTATGTTATGACTTAGTGTGGGGCTAGATGGCGCTGTGTGCAATGTCCCGGAATATTTATTTTATTTATTTATTTATGTCTATAGTGCCGAAAGTTGTGTTAAAATTACATAATATTCAGCCTCATATCCTTTTAATTAATTTATTCTTTTTTTAATTATGGCATCTACAGGCATAGATATCACCGATACAATTTAATATTATGCTCAACTTTAAACGAACGATATCAAACAACAAAGTCATCATTTGACAACAGCTGTATGGCCACAAAGCCGACTCTCTCTCTTCGAGTCGTATTTCCTCATGACTGAGGGTCGTGACTCCCCCGCAGAATTAATTCGTTAGGGGAGTTTTCTTGGGCAGATACATCGTGGTGGGCGCCCAGGTCCTTCCACGGAAGACGCATGTCCTCGGATATTGTGGTCCTCAAACATGTCGGTTTCCTCACGATGTTTTCCTTCACCGCTAAGCGAGTGCAAATCTACACATAACTTGAAAATACAAGTCATTGGTGTAGGGCGGATTCGAACCAGGGTGCGTCTGGATGAAAAGCAGACACTGGAACCGCTAAGCCACACTCGCTTCAACAAACAAAGCCGACTACCGTACCCTTAACTCATGGTATATGGAGTCCATATTTGACATGCACTCAGCTAGATATTTTTGTAACCGCTCACTAATATTCTGCTTGATATATGAATCACCGGCTGGTTTATTCGATAATTATCAATTGATTCAGTTTTTTTTAATTAAGGCGGATAGTGTGTTGAACTAAACCATATCTACCTACATGTATTTTTATTTACATGATATAGGCTTACGCTTGACTACAACTTGCCTGATGGTAAGCAACGTTATAGTCTACAATCTAGCGCGCTTGCCTAGAAGAAACCGGTTTACTCGCGACTTGAAGACCGACATTGTATTAAATTAGACAGAAAATAAAATCGAGATTGTTCTGAAATAGATTCCGCCTCCGCGTTATTATGTACAATAAATGAGCTTAGTATCTGGTTCATTTGTTGTACCTTGTACTACATTTATCGATGCTGATTGCATAAATCATCAATGTATGGAATTGTATGGAAAAACAGCTCTCTTGTACATTTGTTCGATCTAGGAGCTGCAATATATAGTAATTGCAATGGACAAGAGACAGGCGACATATTATATTATTTTATACATTTACAAACCATTAAGAAATTTTGTCCGTATTTAATGTATGCGCTTATTACTAACGATCAAATTATATCTTTGTCCATATAATTATTGAACAAAGCACTTTTATTAATAGTAAGACTGCAATTGCTGTTATTTTTTACGTATTGGCTTTATTTTTAGTTAGTTTGATTTAATTTGTACAATTAAGCTTTTTTAGTGCTGAAATGAAAGCAATGAAATTTAGCGTAAGTTGATTGTTTAGCGCTCTGTCTAGATTTTATTCTCTTGAAAATGTATAATTGTTTAAGCTATAGACAAGGTTTTCAGGAAAAAGTGTAATAGTTTGAGCGCAGTTTCCTGAAAATCTTGTGTGTGTATGGCAGGGATTGTACTGTAGAATCTATTTAGCCCTGTAACACAGGATCCTTTGTGATACCTAGTACAGGGCTTAGTACACCTACCAACGTAGTGCATAAACTTTGTTGTCTTATTACTATGCAATCATGTACGTAACACGTAAGTTTAAACAATAAGGGTTTATTATTATTATTTATATGGTAAATTTTATCAAATTGGGATAAGCAAGAGTGTTTTCACGGGGAAATTTATCGCCGGGAAAATAATCCAGCGGTCAAGAATCAGCTTATTTTTTTATTTTCGATTAAATTATGTCATGATGTACTTTGACAGAACGAATTGTTTTCGGCGACAAGTTTTCACCGTGAAATACACGTAGAATGTTGTGAATGAATAACGAACTTTCCAGTACTTTCCCTGTTTAGATGTTAAGTGGTGTACGTGATAGTGCCATAGTCCTCGCGCTTGGAAGAAGGTTTGCTTCGAGTACATTTCGGATTTGAATTTGCAATAAAATTGTTTCTTAGCTTCTCGCACACACACAAACGGTGTCAGTTATTACGTTACAAATCATTAAAAGTTTAAACATTGTTGTTAATTACAATAATCATAATCAGCTTACATAAAATGTGTATTCGTTTTTGTAGACAGTCTGTGATCTCTGTTGTGTGGATATGTTTTAAAAGAATTGCCAAAAGCAAAAGGGAAAAGGATCTAGTAGAATTGTGGCAAGTTGAACAGCAAGAGCACTGAGCAGGCTCTGCTGCTTGGTCTGAATTATAGTTATGACAGGGTTCGTGACTAATTTCAGAATAGAAAATGTCGAAATCGAAATTTAAGAAATTAGTCACGGCTTCCCCAGTAAAAGTAGCACACTTCCAATCTCACAATAATAAAGAAGTATGGATCGTTCATTAACTTGCACATTGTCCTTTAAAAATAAACGCACCAACTGACACAAAATGTTATATATCAATGGAAATATGTGATGTTAGTACATAAATATATCAATAGGGAATCATGAGAAGGTTGATTTACCTATGCTGCCGGCATATCACAACACATAGACTAAGCGAGTTGCCAAATGTAAATATATAGAATAAGGTTTAACTTTAATGTATTTTTGTCTGTGTCTGAACTAGGTTGTGGGCTCAGGTCGTTGGAAAAATAACTATTGTATGTATACAGGCCAATATGAATATTTTTGACTTTTGTGAGCGATTGGTTGACGGTGTCTCTATAATATAGTGGTTTTTTACGTGAGATAGGCTCACGCTTGACTACGACTTGCCTGATGTTAAGCAACGTTATAATCTACGATCTAGCGTGCTTGCCTAGAAGAATCCGGTTTACTCTCGACTTGAAGACCGACAAATTATAGTTCGAGAGGAATAGAGATTCGGGCAAGGAGTTGATTAGTTTGTTTATTGTTTACTTACACTCACCCTACGGAAAAGAATCCATCATTGAAAAAATAACTCAAAATTTATTATCAGTCATCAAATACTTAGGTATTAGATATTTTGGACTATTTTGATTGGTGCAAAAGTTATTAAAACATTTTTGTTAACTAGTGTGAATGTTTCTACTTGTATGTAATACACACCGTCCACTAATCGCTACTATCCCAAATAAAAAAATAATAAAGCACAAGTGATGTTGTTTTTTGATATGTTTATACAAATTTCAATCAACTAAAAAGAAAACAGTGTATCAAAGTTATAGTTTAAAATAAATTTTATAAAGTGATAATATGCAATATGATGGTAGGGAATGTTTCCGGATGCCTTCTACTCAACTGCTGTATTACAAAATGTTGGGTTGCTGTAATTTTTAGCTAATTTATATTTAGTAGGTACATACCTGTATTTACATATATTATTAGCTGTACATCTTTGGCTGTACATGAGTCTAAGTTCCAAGTATTATATAATTTACACAATATTTTTTTTTAATTTTCAATAAAATACATACATTTAGTCATTATTGTTTATCTTGTACAGTGTCCGTTTCACAGACTACCTACTGAAGCACAAAAATATAATGTAAACGGAAACGTTTCCCAATCAGCTACAAAAGGCCTAAAGCAATATATCGAATGTCTGTGAGTTGTGTTGGAAGCCCTGGTTGACTCCTAACTAACGTTAACAAAGTAGAACTTTTAGAGTAACATAATAATATCATAGTAGTTAGTGTTGTGACGACATTTTGTCTCTGTGTTAGTTTAAACTATGTCTAAAGCAATGTTTAACGTTTTATTTTTACGTGAATGTCGTTGAGATTTGATGTATGTATTGAATTAAATAAAATTATATTTTCTAGACACGTCGTTGAGTTTATTTTGTCTCCTTTCTGTCATCCACGCCGTATTATCGCTGCAGTCAACACAGACCACAACGTTAGAGGCTAGAATAACAATAATATTAGGTACATATAATTTCGACAAATAAAGGTATCACTGGTCTCTCTGAGGCGTATTACCCAGGGGGGTGAAACTTAGAACAGACATAAATATTACAAAATAGTAGAATAATACCTATTCTGCGTTTTATTTTAACTTCTAACATACATAAGTATATGTAAGGAGCAAGGTGTAGGTAGGTGTTGTATTTATATTTTAGGCTATAGGATTTATACATAGGTATGTATATATACAATATTATTTTTGGTCAAGAAATACAGAAGGCGCTTCAATTTGATTGGCATTTAAAATTACACTAGATGGCTCTCTATTCCTGGTATATTATATTACTCTATGGTATTACCTCATGACTGAGGGTCGTGAGTCCACCGCAGAATTAATTCGTTAGGTGAGTTCTCTTGGGCAGATAGGTACATCGTGGTGGGCGCCCAGGTCCTTCCACGGAAGACACATGTCCTCGGATATTGTTGTCCTCAAACATGTCGGGCCACTCTCTAACTAACGCGTAACCTTTTTGGGCGTTAGTACGTAAGTACATAAAAAGCTACAACTTTTCACGTAAATATTCACGGCATCCTGTCTTAAAAAGGGTAATAGTATTATTTGATCCTGTCTGCGCGAGTGACGGCAGCATTTGCGCTATGTATCCCCTACAAGATATAATACCCTGGTCAGTACTTGTCATATTGAACGTATCCACGCGCTGAGTTACCTACCTTCTCAGGAGTATTCTAGGATAAAAAGAAACCACAGAGTAGAAATTTGATTGTTTATTTTAGGTACCAGTTCTTTTCACTGTACAATAGACGAGCAGCACATGGCCCCGCGGGCCGTCGTCCCATTACGTTGAATTTCACTATATTATGTACATTATTCGGCTACAGAATGCAATCTCGGGTGCTGGGGACCAACTACCGGCTCTCACTCGGCCTCCGCGACTCGCTCTTGTAAACTAATATTTTATTAGGCTATTTCTTACTCATACAGAATTCATTATTCATATGCCTAGCAAATCAATAACAAACAGATAAAGTTTTCTAATATTGTTAATATGCTTTTATATACTACCCGGTAGTGGTTAGGAGTAGTGTACCTAATTGTTAAAAATATAAAAATACCATAATTGCAGATTCTTTAAAATATTTGTCAAAAACATTCTCATATTGGTTATGGTACCAAATAAAGAAAAATCTTTAGCATGGTCACATTAGCAATACTGCATACATCGCTGGTGACAATGAACCGCTCGCGAGAGATTCAGATACTACAGTAAACATGCTAACGCCGAGCGATCAAATACAAGTTATCATTGTTGTGTGGTAACAGTGACCGCCGAGTATGTTACATCATGGTGAGGTGTATAACATACAGTATTCTTATTTATATAAACGTGACAAGTAGGTACATACAATAAGGGTCGCACGAGCATAATTCATAACTACAAAGACAATAATTATGCTTCAATGAAGTATGCATGTCCCAGGGCAACTTGAAAGTATGCGGCGGGGTAAAATACTGTATGCAGATAATAGCTTTGTTGTGTTGGTGGTTGTGGTCGCGCGGCTCGAGGGGCGCGGGGGCGGGGGGCGGGGGCAGTGCTTCACAAACTTCGATAGCTTTCACTCAAAAACGAAACACACTCCATTTCATAAAAGAAGCCCTACGGATGCGCTTACCGTGTGACAATGACATCTATTGACTGTAAAATATAACTTTTAACGTAAAATGTATAGAGAAGACAAACTAGGTTACCTGGAAGAGATCACTTTAGTGATAAGGTCGCCCAATGTCCCTGGTTACCTTCCACCTTTATGTTAAATATGTTCTTTTTTATTTGGTGTACAATAAAGTATATTTGATTTGATTTGATTTGAGAAGACAGCTGTCCAATTGAAATATAGACAGAGTAGAGTAGTCGTTAATTGAGTCACAAATCCTCCGCTCAGGGGGGTGTTTCAAAGTTTTCCGCGGGGCTTATTTCATGAAAGGCGCTCTAGATCGATGTCATTTGTTACAGAGTGGCATCTGAGACGAAACGTGACTCAAAGGTGGCGTTTCGTTGTCGAGTGAAAAGTTTCGGAGTTTGTGAAACGGCGCTTAGGAGTCGCGCTCGGGCGGGTCGTGCGCGGGGTCGTCGCGCGGCGGCGCGGCCGTGGCGCGCAGGCACTCGCCGTGCGTCTTGTACTCGATGGGCGCGGCGGCGGGCAGCTGCAGGATGCGGCGCAGCGCGTCGCGCACGCGCGCCGCCGCGCCCGTGTCCGCCGCCGTGCGGTGCCACACCGCCAAGTGGTCGTCCTAACACAATCAACAATCAAAATTAATAAAATTGGTTTACTGGAACAGGTTGCGAAAAGAGGGGGTCAGTACAACATCTGTAAACAACTTTAAGAACCGGCTTGATGACTGGTTACAGAAAACCAAAAAATCTCTTGTTAACTTGTGATCATTGCACCAGTCGACTATATAAATTTGAACTTTGTGTGGACTATATAGAACAAGCGGTAAGTCAGCGGGGCGTCACCGGTTCATGGTGGAAGTTCCAAAGACTCGCACGAAGCGATTTGCTTCTACCTTCATAGAAAGGACAGCGGGACTATGGAGCTCTCTACCTGGAGCCCTGTTCCCAGAAAATTATAACCCAGGGGTCCAATTAATAAGAGTTTATAGGTTTCTTCTAGGCAAGCGTGCCACATCTTAGACTATAGTGTTGCTTCACATCAGGCAGGAATAGTCAAACGTAAGCCTATTTCGTGTTAAAGAAATCATCATCAGAAATATGGGTATTATGATGGATCGCACACTTAGCTGGGATACCCACATTACTTACATTAGCAATAGATTATTTGCGTCTGGCGCTTCATTGAGGCGTCTACGTAACTTTTTACCCACTGCCACTAAGGTTTCGCTCGCACAATCTCTTCTTCTTCCTATTTTAGACTACGCTGACGCCTACTATCTAGATCTTCGGGAGGATCAGCTAGATAAGCTTGAGCGCCTTCAAAATTTCTGCATAAGATTCATATTTGGCTTACGCAAATATGATCACGTTTCCCACTTTCGTGCTAAGCTCAAGTGGCTGCCTATTCGCCTTCGTCGGAATGCTCATATACTCTCTTTGCTCTATAATATACTCTTTAATCCCTCCTCTCCGCGCTACCTAAAAGAGCGATTTTGCTACGCTCACGATTGTCACTCCCTCAACTTGCGGTCATCAGTAAACCTTAAACTCGCGACTCCGACACACAAAAAAGTTTCGTATGGTAGTTCTTTCTCTGCGCACGCCGTGAAACTATGGAACGCTTTGCCGCTAGATATTAGGAAAGCACCATCACTAGATGCCTTCAAACACAATGTAAAGAAATTGTATTTATCTTCTTTGGTTCTGACATAAGTTGCTATATTTGTTATTATTTTTCTGTCTCTTGTATTATGCTATTATTATGTATATATTATTGTTATATTTGTTTATGTTTATTCATATAAGTAGTATAAACCTTTGCTCTATCTTTCATTATTTTAATTAATATCTGAAACACCTCGTCCTACTCGTTTCGTTTGAAGAATATATCCCTGCTAGATTGGTTGCCTGGAAGAGATCGCTCTTAGCGATAAGGCCGCCAATTAAGACGCTGATTCTAATTTGTATGTTTTTTTTGTATTGTTTCATTTGTGGTGTTTTAATAAAGTATTTATCTATCTATCTATCTATCATCAGTGTATGGCGCACCTGGAAGCGCACGGAGAGCACGACCCCGCAGAGCTCGGGCCCCACCATGAACTGCTCGCCCAGCATGGCCATGCACAGGTCCTCCCACGCGCGCCCCGTCTGCGTCTTGCGCAGTCGGACCACCTGCAATCAAATACAAACAATACATTTAACGTCGGGACATATATGTATATGTAGGTACTACTGGCATCTGTCAGAATCAATCTACTATGGAAAAAAGTTTACTTATTTCTAACCTGATAGTAATAAAATTGTAACCTTGTATAAAGTAAATCCTTTATTGTAAGTATGTACAAGGGATATATTCTCGCCAGCCTGGTCAAGCCCACTTGCCATTTCCTCCCTAGTATAACTATATCCATAGTCGTGACTGATAGACGAGACACAAAGGTAAGCACAGTCAAAACATCCAGCGCACCAGATCGGACGTCCTCGGCCGCTCTCAGACTCTACGTACACGTCTGTTACTTACGTTCGACAGTTTGCACGGCTTGATGGACATTCTTACTCTAGACACTTTTATGCTGCAACTGAAAGTTATTTCAGGTTCTTCTTATTAGTCAGTATCTTCATTGCTAAAGGTCGTGTCTAGTCTGGATTGTGAATCACTTGGTGCACTATGCTGTTTTACATATTCGGTAAATTTTCACTCGGAAACGAAACACCAATCACAGACATCAAAACTGTAATTTTAACTAATGACGGTTATCCACCAATCAGAATTTCCAAGGGGATCTGTACTCATGGCAGACTCTCTATTCTGCCTATACTATAATCTGTCGGTCTTCAAGTCGAGAGTAAACCGGTTTCTTCTAGGCAAGCGAGCTAGATCGTAGATTACAACGTTGCTTAACATCAGGCAAGTTGTAGTCTAGCGTGAGCCTATCTAATGTAAAAAAAAACTATATTTTATCAGTCTTCAAGTCGGGAGTTAATTGATTTCTTCTAGACAAGCATACTAGATTGTAAACTTCAATGAAAAATCATAAATCATAATGTTTATTAACCTTACGACATCGCGCCGTACAGGGCAAGGGCAGGGCATGATGCTTAACATTAGGTGAGTTGTGGTCAACTTATATATATATACATATATATATGATCTTGCATAAAAAATGACATAAAACCCACCCATTTGCCTCCATGTACGTTGGCGGGGTCCTCCCACATGGGCTTGATGCCGAGTTTGAAGAGGTGCAGGTCTGACAGCGGAGGCAGGTCGGAGGGCCGCGCCATGTGTGTGTACAGCCCCCACCACTGCTCCACGCTGCCCACACACCCCACCATGCGCAGAGCCTGACAACAATTCATTATGTTCTTTATTCCCACCCAACACAACCCATCATCTTCAAATTTAATTACAGTCCTGAAGAACTAGATGGTAGGAATACAAATCATTTATTGGTAGCATCAAACATCACTCATGTCACATCTATTCTTATGAAATAGCTCAGGTTGTGGTAGAAATGACAATTAATAATGCTAAGCAATTGTTGATGTGGTCCATCCATGAATGGATGACCAAAAGGTGGCATTCCATTCCGGATGTCTCTGTAGTTCGGATGACACATTTTAATGTAGGTGCCGGCTGTTTGTCATGGTATGGCAGCTAAGTTAAGTCTTGTCAGAGGCCTCTAGGATAGTTTGGAAACCCTGACACTAGAGTTGGTCACTCTTATACAAACTAACTACTAACAAATAATTGTCCAATAATTATCTGCAATTATTAACCAACTTGAAAAAAAGGAGGTTATCAAGTCTACTGAAAGTTTATTTTTCTTTTTAGTAGTCTGGTTGTTTCTATGTATCATATACATATATATTTACATAAGAAAAGTATTTTAGTAAGTCTTAGTTATACCTGTTATTTTTTAATTAGAAAAGAGCAAAAATAATCAAGACTGGCAGGAATCAAACCGGCATCATCTTAGTAATGAACCTTTGGTAGTACACAATCATTTGGCCATGGTCTACTGACTTGTCAGGTGTTTGTATAACACACATCCACAAAATCAATAGCCACGGAGTGATTTTCATGCTTTGACATACTTATTTATTTTATTAATGGGCGAGCAGCAAATTGCTGATGTGCCCATATCAGACTGTGTCAAAATTATTTTATATAGTCCACACAAAGTTCAAAATTATACAGTCCACTGGTGCAATGATCACAAGTTAACAAGAGATTTTTCAGTTTTCTGTAACCAGTCATCAAGCCGGTTCTTAAAGTTGTTTACAGATGTTGCACTGACCACCTGTTTAGGCAACCTGTTCCAGTTATGAACCACTCTGTTGCTGAGTATGTGGTGGCCTGTGTTAGTTTTGGCAGAACATCACTTGATTGTCTGGTTATGTCCCCTGCTATGATCACTACACTATATTATACTTACTATTAATGTTTTTGAAAAAACTCCTAACCTTTTTTATTGATATTGAAGCAAAACATTTTCTGCTTAAATGTATCGCACATTTATATTGGTTCTTGAGTTTTTACATCTAATTGTCTATAAAAAATTGCCTTGGGACTATGTTGATTACATATAGGCATGATATCAATACTCATTTCATTAGTTCATTACAAACTTAATTTTAATTTACTAAAAAAGTCATTTATTATTATTACTAATTAATTTTACTAGCTTTTTAAACTCAAGAAAATTAGTTCACTTAGGTTTAAGTAAGTATCTAAAATTGAAGAATAAATTTTAACTATATTGTTTACTAGTGGATGCTCGTGGCTTCGCTCACATTAAGAAGTAAAACTTGCATCCCCTATTTCACCCTTTTAAAAGTGGCATTCCCAAAAATCCTTTCTTAGCGGATGCCTAGGTCATAACAAGTATCTGCATGCCAAATTTCAGCCTAATCCATCCTGTGGTTTGGGCTGTGTGTTGATAGATCACTATATCAGTCAGCCAGTCAGTCACCTTTAAGTTTATTATTATTATTATTTTATTTAGTAAAAGTATAACAGAAAACTATATTATTCATGGTAGTATACCTACCTAACTTATATGCCTAGTTAGTGGTATATAAAATGATCTCCCAGTATGCTATTATTTACAGCTACTGTAAAATAATGCAATATAGCATTTATTATTAATAAATTTAAAATTTAATGTATAAAAGTTATACATATATATATATATATATAAATGCTATATTGCATTATTTTACAGTAGCTGTAAATAATAGCATACTGGGAGATCATTTTATATACCACTAACTAGGCATATAAGTTAGGTAGGTATACTACCATGAATAATATAGTTTTCTGTTATACTTTTACTAAATAAAATAATAATAAAATGGCTTTTATACATTCTGTGGCACCTGAAAATTTAATTCCATGAATGAATGCTGGCACACTGTTAACGTGAGAAATGTGTACAGGCTTTATCAAGGTTTAATGATGCTTTGTTTACATGTTTGAAAAGTGTGGTTAGTAAGCAGCGAGAGGACGCGGTACCTGTCCGTAGCCCGAGGTGGTGGTGGAGGCGTCTCGGGCGGGCGGCCGCCGCGAGAACCACATCCAGTAGTCGTACTCCAGCTTGTGCTCGTGTGCCGGGACCGCCGGAGGTATCGGCTCCTCGTTATTCCTCTCATCCTCATCGTTCGTGTGGTTTCCCAACCCGCCAGTTTCCCCAGACCGTCGCTCAGGCACGTTTAAATTGTAAAACTTGCACATTTTCCTTTCAGTCATGTTATTTAAACTGTACTAACATGTTTCAGCAACGGCCTAACCTATGACACGTTGCTTTCTCGGTGGCCTCAGACTTATTTCAATTATATATCGACACACTTAAACACACTAATTAATAGAAAAAGTAATAATTTACAAGTTGTTTAGTTATAAATTTTATACAATAATTAATGGATCAACCAATTCCTTCTCTTGCTATAGATAACCTTTTTCTTTCCGTCATCAAAATTCAAATCTGTCAAATGACAGCAGTGAACGATCTCTCATCACAAAAATAGTGCCTCTAATTTTAATATTGCATTTGATAAAGCAAAACGAGATATGAGATACTACATTCTTAATGAGTGAATGAAACACAAGATCGATGGACTACTTTTCTATTTTTCCGGGTTCGGTGTCAAAAAGCTTTGGCTAGTGATGTTCTGACATATTAGTTTCAATACTTACAGGTTTAAAAATATCATTATTTTACAGTACCAAGTATTTTTTCTTTATTTACAATAATTAAATACTAATTAATAAATAAATTGGGTACTAGCCGGTCGGCCTTCCACTGGAGAGCTTCACTTCAAAATGACGAAATCGCGCCGCGAATTTAAAAACAAGCTGAAATGGTGTCAGTCGAACGAAGCAAAGATTAAAATGGACATAGGTACTTGCTACACACAGGCAAAATAAAAATTTTGTTAAATTTTGGGCTGCAACGAAAAATAATAATAAAAGTAAAGCTCTGCCGGTGGCCGTCGATGGCAAGCACAATCCAACTGACATTGCTCAGCTGTTTGTTGATAGGTTTAAAATGAAATCTGACCTTCCTGTGGATGTGATCGAGACTTCACCTAGGGTCCCTATCTGTAGTCTCAATAATGACTTGATTGGCGTTAGAGATGTGGTGAAGGCAGTGTGAAACATGAAAAGGGGCAAGTCTCCAGGCCACAATGGTCTGAGTCTCGAACATATCTACAGTGCAGGTGATATGATATATGTCAAGTTGTGTGATTTTTACAATCTGTGCTTAAAGTACTCCTACTTACCATCGGACCTCATGAAGACAGTCGTTGCACCAATTGTAAAAAACAAAACCGGTAATGTTGCCAGCTCGACAAATTATAGACCTATTTCTTTAGGAACTGTGATTGGAAAGGTGTTTGAACGGCTTCTGCAGCCCTCACTGGTAAATAATCTACGTATTGATGATGCACAGTTTGGTTTTCGTCCAGCACTATCTACGGACTTGGCCATTTTTAGCCTGAAACACACGGTAAATTATTACCGCGCTCGTAACACTTCAGTGTATGCCTGCTTCCTAGATCTGAGTCGCGCTTTTGATTTAGTAAACCACAGAATTCTCTGGAATAAATTGGCCGCGGCGCAGTTTCCGGAAGAAGTCCTCAGGATGATCAGGTACTGGTACGAAAATCAAACCAATGTAGTGAAATGGGGCGACCAGACCTCCAGCGAATATAGGTTGGAGTGCGGTGTTCGTCAGGGGGGGCTTACCTCTCCGGATCTTTTCAACTTATATATGAACGACCTGATTGTGGAGCTGAGAGGCACCAGAGTTGGATGTCACATCGGTGACATATGTGTCAACAACTTCAGTTATGCTGACGACATGGTGCTCCACAGCCCCTCCATCTGTTAAGAATGTATAATACCAATGTAATACTCTGTGGTAATTGTCAAAGCTGTGTGACAGCAATTAGACATAAGTCTCTCTTTGGTTGAGATAAAACAAGATGGTCATGCAAAAATACTACAAAGCTGTTTTTATTAATTTATTAAAGTCTTCCACTGTTAGTGTTACTTTAATATGGTAGCAGAGTAATAAAGTAACGTAGATACGACAGTGTAAAAGTTCTGCACAGGAAAGAATATCGAAAATATTCTCGCAACATTTGCACAAGCACGAGGTTTTGACAGCAACGATGGAAAAGGCGATTGCAGAAGCCTCAAAGGTACAAATAATGCACCTGGACGGCAAGAACTATAAACACTGGCGATATAGAATAGAGACGGTATGCAGAGCAATTCCCGGAGCCGATGATGTGCTACAAGGAAAAAGATGCAAGCCCGTACTCGCAGCGTCTGCCGATGCGCCAGCTAAAGCTCAGTATGAAAAAGATCTACAGCTGTATCAAGGCATCGACAGTGTAGTATTGACATTAATAACGACCAACATGACAGATGAGATTCTGGACCAAGTCATGCGATACAAGAGCGCCAAAGAGGTGTGGGACGAATTGGAACGCCTCTATTGTGGAAGTAGTGAAGATAAAAGTTATGATCTGTGTCTGAAGTTCTTTGACTATAAAAAGGATGTGCAGCATGACATATGCAAGCATGTATCTATACTAAAGAATATCTGGCATGAGCTGAACAGCCAACTCGAATGCAAACTGCCAGAAATACTTCTAATTTGCAAGATACTTGGTACTTTGTCAGATGAGTATTTCACATTCAAATCAAGCTGGCTCCTTTTAGCAAAGAAAGATATAACGATAGAAAACTTAACGTCACAACTAAGCTCTTATGAAAAATCACTAACAACTAAAGCACAAACAGAAACTGAACAAGTTAAAGAAGTTTTAGTAGTCCAGACAAAGAAAAAAGTTTTCAAATGCAATTATTGCGGACAAGCTGGACATATTGTGAGAAAATGCCAGAAATGGGTAAGAGATGGAAAGCCACCGAAGCCGTCGAAGGAAACTGTTAGCCCAAATATTAATATGACTGTGTTAGCACTAGAAGATAGCTTGCCATTAGATAAAGAAAATTGGTACGCCGATAATGGAGCTACAAGCCATGTTACCAACACAGACAAGTATTATGAGAGTTTTGAACCCTTCTTAACTTCACATACAGTGACTGCGGCAAATGGGCAAACCATGGATGCCATTGGCATGGGCAATATTAGAGCAGAAGCCAACATTAAAGGAAAAATACAGCATATACTTCTTAAAGATGTTTGGTATGTTCCCAAAATTAAAAGAAACTTATTCTCAGTACTGTCAATGCATGACAACTCATCAAAGAGTCTGTTTGAATCGTCACCAACAGAGTGCAGAGTGCTTGTAGATGGAGATGTAAAAGTGAATGGCACAAGAAGAATAAAGGGTGGACTTTTTAAGATGAACTTGAAATGTGTAGTACCTAAACAAGAAGTAAACCAATTGGTGTCAGACCCTTTACAATTATACCATGAACGCCTTGTGCATCAGAATAAGACTCATGTTCGTCAAGTAATTGAACAAGAATTGGGTTTAAAAGTAAAAAACACACATTCAGAGGTCTGCGAGGGATGCGTTTATGGAAAAGCTCATAGGCATTCATTTGGAACAAGAATTAGAGCCAATAAACCTGGAGAACTAATTCATACCGATTTATGTGGACCATTTCCATACTCAGTTTCAAAATTAAGATATTACATATTATTCAAAGATGACTACACACATTACCGCCACATTTATTTCCTGAGGCAAAAGTCGGAAGCAGCTATGAAACTTAAGATTTTCCTGAAAGAAGCCAAGACTGCCGGATATGAGATAAAAGAAATGTTGAGTGATAATGGAGGTGAATTCAAAAGTCAAGAATTTGGAAATGTATTATCTGAAAATGGAATAAAACAAAGGTTTACGATGCCTTATACTCCAGAGCAGGCAGGATGTGTAGAACGTGAAAACAGGACGATTGTAGAAGCTGCACGTTCTGTTATGAATGCACATGGAAAAATACAAGACGAATTATGGGCAGAAATAGTAAATGCAACAGTGTATGTACTAAATCGCACAGGGACTTCTAGCATTCCAAACAAGACTCCGCATGAGCTATGGTATGGGAAGAAACCAGCGATCAAACATCTAAGAATCCTTGGTTGTACATGCTATGCCCATGTTCCTAAAGTTAATCGGAAAAAGCTACAGAAAAAAGCTGAAGAGGGAATTCTTATTGGATATGAAGGAGACGAAGGTTATAGAATCTGGATCAAAGAGTCGCACAAACTCATTAGATCAAGAGATGTCACTTTTGAAGAAACAACATTATTTGAAAAGTCTAATGAGAAAAACATAGAAGAGTCGACACCAGTTATACAGAAAAACTTTGCTCATAACTTCCCAACTTTTCCGAGTGAACATGAAATGAATTTAAATGAAGAAGATAGAGAAAATCATACAGATGCTCAAGAACACACTTCTTTAAGAGATGAAGAAGTTGATATAAGTGATGATGATGAAGATGGATCAGGTTTTGAGTCTCTCGTATCTGATGATGATAGGAATGACGAGGAGACTGATGACGAGGGAGTTGAAAATCGGATGACTCTTAGAGACAGAGCAAATATAAGACCTCCTTCAAGGTTCAATGATCATGTTATGATTCTTGAAGCAAACAATTTGTATGAACCAACGACTTTCAAAGAAGCAATATCATGTAAAGATAAAGAAGAGTGGAAAAAAGCTATAGAGTCAGAACTAAAATCTTTACATGACAATGAAACCTGGGAGCTAGTTGAACTACCAAAAGGTCGAAAAGCCTTACCATGTAGGTGGATTTTCAGAATCAAAACAAATCCCGATGGTTCGATAGATAAATATAAGGCTAGACTAGTTGTAAAAGGATACTCTCAGAAGAAAGATATTGATTATCATGAAACATTCAGTCCAGTAGTCAAGAGCAGCACCATAAGAGCTGTATTGAGTGTTGTAGCTAAAGAAAAGCTGAAACTAGCTCAATTCGACGTGAGTACAGCGTTTCTTTATGGCACTTTGGAAGAAGACATTTACATGAAGCCACCAGAAGGTTATAATCATGTTGATGGAAACTATGTATTCAAACTGAAGAAAAGTTTGTATGGTTTAAAACAGTCACCGCTGTGCTGGAACAGAAGCATTTCAGGATGGATAAATAAAATTGGTTTCCAGCAAAGTCAGGCTGATCCATGTTTGTATGTGAAAACTAAAGGAAAGGATAAGATAATTTTAGCCCTGTATGTCGATGATGGATTGATTGCCTACACGAGCGAGAACTTGGCTAAATGGTTTCTGGATGAATTAAGAACACATTATAAGATAACAGTGAAACCAGCAACCTATTTTCTTGGAATGGAAATAGAAAGAGATTCCGATGGATCAATTTTGTTGCACCAGAAGTCTTATACTGATTGTGTTCTAAAACGGTTTGGCATGGAGAATTGCAAGCCTGTAAAAACACCAATTCTGAAAGTGAATAATCCAGAAGGTATGAAAGAGACATCACAGCATTTTCCGTATAGAGAGGCTGTAGGAGCTTTGTCCTACTTGATGACAAGTACGAGACCTGACATAGCATATGCTGTGAGTGTTGTATCTCGCAAATTAGACAAACCATCAAGAGAAGACATTGTTACTGTGAAACGGATCCTGCGCTACTTAAAAGGTACAATGGATGAAGGCATTGTATATAGACCAGGAAGTGCCCATTGCTTGGAATGTTATAGTGATGCTGACCATGGAGGTGATAGAGACACTGCTCGGTCAAGAATACATGCTCCAAAGACAATACTGTCTGTAGATAATGAGAGCGCTATCAAGCTGGCAAGTAATCCAACAGAGTTTCACCAAAGGACTAAACATATACGCATACGATCATTCTTTATACGAGAGTGTGTAAAGGATCAGAGTGTCACTCTGTCTCATGTGCAAGGAACCGGCCAAATCGCAGACATGCTTACAAAGCCATTGTATGGACCCAGGCAAGACATGCTTAAAAGAATGGCTGGTATCATAAACAGTAGTTTATTAAAAAATAGAGTGGATGTTAAGAATGTATAATACCAATGTAATACTCTGTGGTAATTGTCAAAGCTGTGTGACAGCAATTAGACATAAGTCTCTCTTTGGTTGAGATAAAACAAGATGGTCATGCAAAAATACTACAAAGCTGTTTTTATTAATTTATTAAAGTCTTCCACTGTTAGTGTTACTTTAATACCATCAGCGGCTTAAGAAAACTATTGGCTATCTGCGAGAATTATGCTGCAAGACATGGTCTCAAATATAATGTAACCAAAACAGAGATGCTCGTTTTTCGCGCGGGCAAAGGTCCGGAAAAGGTACCTAACGTGTACTTGTTGGGTTTGCCCGTGAGGGTTGTGAAGCAGTTTAGATACCTTGGTCACATCATGACCGAAAACTTAAGGGACGACCTGGACATGGAACGGGAAAGAAGGAACCTGTCCATTAGATGTAATATGCTCGCGCGCCGATTTGCAAAATGTACTCCTGAAGTGAAGGTTACTCTGTTCAAGGCTTACTGTATGTGCCTTTACACATGTCAGCTATGGACAGAGTATTCTCGAAGTGCTCATCGCCATAAGGGTGCAATATAATAACGCATATCGCATCCTTATGAAGAAATCAAGGTACTGCAGCGCGTCGGGCATGTTTGCTGAGGGGCGGGTTCCTGATTTCTTCGCAGTTATTCGGTCCCGCATTGCTTCCTTTTGGGAAAGAATACGAAGATCAAATAATGGAATACTGCAGTGCCTGTCTGAGGATTTATGTAGTCCCATATACAAATTTTGGATGTATACTCACCAGAGCGAAAATAAAAAATGACTCGAGTTGCAATTTTATTGAATTGCAATTCTTAGTTTTTTAGTTGTGACACTATTTTATATTTTTATATAATATAATTTTATTAAATAGTTTAAGACATGTCTATGGGTTATGTGCCTGATAATAAAGAATTTTATTATTATTATTATAAAATATAAAAACAAGTGAAGGAAATATATATATAATATATTCTTACATATATGACTATTATTTCTATAGTGAAAATATTAGTACGGTTCGATTTCCTGCATGATCTGCTTATCTCTTTTACTAGCTAATGCTAATGTCAACAAATTATAGCTTTTCAATGTCAATCAACGTAAAAAAGTTGTATGCCGGCCGAAAGTGATTTTGAATGAAACGAAAATCGAAAACAAATCGTCTTGCTTGAATTATTTTTAAGATTTCCCTACTTAAATAAATTTTGTATAGGTACCTTGGAAAATAAATTTTACACCAGCCATCCACCTGACTATTGTAGGTTAATAAAGCGAGACACTAACATGTCCAAAACGGATGAACTTCGTGTGAACACTGAATTTGTGCGTTTTCTGGTGAAACAATACTCAGAATTGGTAAGTATGTTTTTAATTATAAATAATCCAATACACATATATCTTAAGATACGCACTTTGAGATAATCTGTCCCACTCTTACGACGTTATCTGAAAATGATACAACACTATTGTATTAGCAAAATAAACTGTTGTAGGGCACATTAATCAGTGTATTGATGATCGCAGGGTCAATGGACCAGTGCGTTGTTCTGGGCGGACGCCGCGGCCGCCGCAGCAGGCGCAGAGAGCGCGAGTGGAGACAACATATGGCTGCTGGCGAGCACCATGCTGGCGCGCGGAGAGTTGCACCGAGCTGCACATGCAGTCACATCAAGAGGATTACATAAGTACCTATATATCTTTCTGAATGGCTCAGACAGACAGACTGTCTGGAATATATTAAAGCCCGCTTGCACAATGATAATTAAACAGATGTAGCGGTAAAGAGCCCTTGTAATTTTGTCACTTAAAGAGGCCTAACTTTCTGTTATTTTAATCTAGTAGATTTACTCACATTTTTTTTGGTGGAAATGATACACAAAACCCTATAATATTACCCTATTATTATACACCATATTGGGAAGACACTAGTAACTTAATAATCACTTGGATGTTAAGGTTACAAACTGAAAAAAGATTTCCAAAAGCTACTATCTCTCTCTTCAAGTCGTATTTCCTCATGACTGAGGGTCGTGACTCCCCGCAGAATTAATTCATTAGGGGAGTTTTCTTGGGCAGATACATCGTGGTGGGCGCCCAGGTCCTTCCACTTGTACAATTATTATTTTTTTACACGGAATAGGCCAATGAGAGAATATTCTTACGCTAGTGGATGGATGTGCTAGGTTTTATACTTGTCAGGAAATATTATTATCAATTATGTATATAATTTTATACATATTTGCAACCCCTTTATCACACCTTATAAGTGGATTTTCCAAAAAGCTTTTCTAAGGAAATGTCCATACCATAGCAACTATCTGCTTGCCAAATTTCATCAGTTAGGGCTGTGTTCGATAGATCAAACTGTCAGTTCTAATTAACAGTATCAGTTGTTTACAAGATACATATAACTAACTAGCAAACCCGGCAAACTTCGTTTCACCATGTATCAGAGATGGCACTGTATGTGTGTATGAAAAATGATTTTCCCTGTTTTCCCGCTATTCCGATGATTTTTTTCCTGAATTTTCTTTTCTATAAACCTCACGGAGCCCGAGCCCTTTCCAACAAATGCAAAACCGTGGAAATCTGTTCGTGCGTTCTGGAGTAATAGCGTCAAGAAAGAAAACCCGACTTATTCTTAATAGATAAACCAGAATACCCCTTGGGCAGTGCATCTAGGCCCGCCCCACTCCCAAAGGGTAGAAAACTCTGATGAGAATAGGTCATAGGATGACCACTTACAGCAATAAAATCTCTAAATCTAATTAGAAATCCCTGCTTCTTGGCTTTGCTAAAGGAGTAACGACTCCCACCTCATGAGTCATTAGCCGCCACTACACATCAAAATGAGTTGCATAGTTTAAAAATCTTAGCATAAGTTTATACTTATGCTAAGATTTTTAAACTATGCCCTTATGGGCATAAACACCAACAGTAGATTTTGTTTTATTCTAAGTAGTAGCTTTTTTTATTCCAGGCAACATCTGCTATGTCTGGGAGTGGCAATGAGAGCATATCTGCAAGCCAAGGAGCCGGCGCAGGCATTGAACCTGATGGATGAAGCTAGCAGCATGGAGTCTCCCGGGCTGCTGGAGCCCCGGGGCAATGATCAGATGCACAATGTGAGACCTTTATATCTCTGGCTTTGTTGCACTAGATCTAAATTATAATATTTATTTAATAATTATTATTATTTCTTTTTCTTTTCTGAAATGGACTTAGATTCTTCTTCTTATCGAATAAGAGTGGCTAACTCTGGTATCGAGAGTTTTAAAACCGCCCTAAGGGCCTCTGACATGTAGATAACATTACATTACCATACTTATATATTAATATAACATGAAAATATATTTTAAGACAGCCTTAAAATTAAGTTTTTTATATTAATTTCTCTCTTTGAGTCGTATTTCCTCATGACTGAGGGTCGTGACTCCCCCGCAGAATTAATTCGTTAGGGGAGTTTTCTTGGGCAGATACATCGTGGTGGGCGCCCAGGTCCTTCCACGGAAGAGGCATGTCCTCGGATAAAGCAGACACTGGAACCGCTGAGCCACACTCGCTTATGTTTCGCACTAGTGGCAGGCCTACCTAACATAAAACCAAATGGCGCCACGCAACTGAATTATATACCTACTGCTCTGTCCGTAACCCACGCGCAAGCCAAATTGAAACTTAAGATGTCGTGTTAACGTTCATATTGCGCTGAATACCGTCCGAAACTCGCCCGATGGTCATGGTTGTCACGTGAAATGGATGTGGGCTTGTATTACTTTCGTGTTAGGTATGCCTAATCATTGGTAAAACGTTTGTTCCCAGTTTATACTTTATCAGTGACTTTGTTTGACTTAATATTTGGTAAAATAAAATATTGTACTAGGTACTTGTTGTACCCGAATTGACATAAAAATAATAAATAAATAGGTCATTCTGGTATTTGGCTGGATTATTTATATCTAGTCATGTACTAGGTACCTATGTAAATATACCCATAGCACATAAAACGAAGGAAGGATCTAGTACGTCCTGCCACAGAGTAGGGTACAAGTACCTAGTGCTGCGATGCGTGGTAAACAGTACCTAAGTAGCGGTGACTCGCGTCGCGACACGTGACCTGCGGCGCAACTGTGACGCAGGTGCGGTTTAGGTACATTAGTAATTAAACAAACTGATGTTTTACGAAATTAAAATAGATTTAATATACATTCATGGATTTATCTACTTACTTGCACATACGGGCGGACCAAAAGAGTACCGCGGCTCGCCCGTTCTCGGCCAATGACCTTTACCATTAGCTTAAGATTTTGTATGTTGGAAATAAATAGCGTACCTAGTTACTTTTTTATCAAAAATATTGAATAAATATCTTGACCATATAATACAGACATTACCTATGGCCTACATTGTGTGTTTTTCGTGCCATTTTTTATGTCGTGGGTACTAGATAACGGATTTAATACTTTTATACTTTTCTTTTGTACTAACATACATATTATACAAAAAACGACCAGACTCAACACAAGTAACTATATATTTTAAAATTCATAAATACTTGTGTCACGCGGAAATTGAACCCACAACCCCTAGATTAGAAGGCTGAGCCACTACCAACTAAGCTGACAGGCAAGTCAAAGCCATTGTATTATTTGCTCATTTTGTCACGCGGTGTACGAGCGAGTGATGTGCCGTTCGACACACGGCAGTCGAGCGTACTTTACTGTGCCCTCCGCGCGCCGCGCGTTACTAAGCGGGAGATAGGTTTCTGTTGTATTATGTATTCTGTGCTAGTGGTCTGTATAACTGTGAACGTCATGTGGTATGATATAGAACAATTATGACACAGTATGACATGGGCACATCAGCAAATTGCTGCTAGCTCCATAAACAAATAAATAATCTATATGTACTAACATATATATTTTAAGATTTTAATATTTATTTATTGCAAGATTGCAACATAAAAAAATGTGCATACAGCTTCTTATTTAACATAATTATTATAATTTCACATATGTAATTGAAATAAGTCCACCCCAAATTTTATTTGGTTCCTGGATCTAAAATGTATTTATTTATCTAAATGCCAGCCGTTTCAGCTAATAAAAAGGTTAAAATATGAGTAAAACTCGGTAGTACGTCAAGCACAAATTCGTTTAAAAAATAAAAACAAATTAAATTTCAACAACTTTGTTTTCTCCTTAGAAATAGCCGATACAAAATAAGCCAAATCCACTAAAAAATGTAAACTGTTTGATTTCAGCGGGCACTGGCCGGAGTGCTGGTGTGGCAAGCGCGAGCGTTGATATCTCTGGAGCGGCGCGAGGCGGCGGCCAAGGCGCTCTCGGCGGCGCTGCGAGCCGACTGCGCCTGCTATGAAGCGCTGGACTTGCTGCTCGAACAACACGCACTTACTCCCAGGGAAGGTACGTTTTATAGTATCATATTTCCTGTCACAATTATACTATGGACATATGGGGGTATGTACTCACCCCCACAACCCACGACTCCTGCAATGATGGAAGTAGGAGTGGAACTAGTAAACCTGCAACCCATATTTCCAGGAGCTTCTTCTTATCGAATGAGAGTGGCCAACTCTGGTGTCGAGAGTTTATCAAGGCTTAACAACTGCCGTACTAGACAAACGTTTATAATTTAAAGTGTCATCCGATCCACGGAGCTTAGCTGGCTGGATTGGGCAGACATGGTGGAAATGCACAAAACGTTCCAAGTCCATATGGAACTCATTGGCCTCCCCTTACAATTAGAATTAGACGGGGCTATATGTTGAACATATAGCCCCGTCTAATTCTAATTCTAAGGGGAGGCCAATGAGTTCCATATGGACTTGGAACGTTTTGTGCATTTCCACCATGTCTTCCCAATCCATTATGTTAAATATGGTTTAGATATTTACATTAGATTTTCTTTTTATCATAATAATCAACATCTCGTTTGTTCGACAGCTGGCTAAATTTAGAGAGTTGAATGCCTTATTTCGGTTAACAATACCGTTTTAAATATGGTTTAGGAATTTACATTAGATTTTCTTTTTATCATTTTATTTTTATCGTAATAATCAACATCTCGTTTGTTCGACAGCTGGCTTAATTTAGAGAGTTGAATGCCTTATTTCGGTTAACAATACCGTTTTAAATATGGTTTAGGAATTTACATTAGATTTTCTTTTTATCATTTTATTTTTATCGTAATAATCAACATCTCGTTTGTTCGACAGCTGGCTTAATTTAGAGAGTTGAATGCCTTATTTCGGTTAATAATACCGTAATTATATCTGAAGACGTGTATCATCTATGGGAGGATCGGGCGCATTTGTATTGTTAAATATCTTTTATTGAAACTAAAACGAGTTTTTAGTTGACCAGAAATCGCCTGATGGTAAGCAATGACTGTATTCTAAGATGCAGCTTGCTTATCTAATAGGAATTGGTTCACTCTCGCGTTGAAGATTGAATCTGGCAGGAATTATTCAACATATGTAGTGTTGCAATTAGTTGCACACTTAAATATATGACGCGTGTAACATTTGGCGCTGGTGTGCGGCTAGTAAGGAAAATTTACTCTAATAACTGTTCAATAAACGATGTTTATGTATGGCTTAACGAGCAGTCGCCAATTAGTCGTAGTCACGATCCTTAGTAATTAATACGACTCGACTAGAGAAGAAGAGAGTTACTTTATGATATGGCATCGAAACAAATTGACTATATAGTTGCATGTTGTACAACTAATTTAATTTTCAGTGTATAGTTAACCTTTTGTCTGTAATTTGCACACCCTACGGATGAAAGTACATACAGATTTCCATATGTAATATTTCTACCATGTATATTTATTTTACTTCATCATCATCGGCTTAAGGCCACCATATTTCACCCGAAAACGCTTTGCGCTTGGAAAAATGCCTACAGTTGCTTTTTCGCATGCCATTCCACGCCGTATTAACATGAAAGCAAGGGCGGGCATCGCGCGCATAGCTCCGGCCGACGAGTCTTGTCCACACGCAAACAATTTTGCACAATTTGAGCAGTTTTGAAGACGTTTTTGACGAAATAAATTTATATAAAATCAGCAATTCAGAATATTCTATTTATGGCTTTTTACTCCTCTAAATAATAACATTATTTTTTAGATATAATTAAATTGGTTTAAGTTTCTGTACTACTTTTGGAAAAAAAGGTGAAAAATATTTCAAAACAACTATTTTTCAAAAAATAAAACTATCGAGCAAAGTATACGTAATCGTGTTTTGGCGTCTTTTATTGTCTTAACACTGAATCAAAATTATATAAAATGAAAAAAAAATTAGCTCTATCTTATATACTTCTATTTTATTAGATTTTTATGAAATGTTGATTTCACAAAGCACCCGCGTTAATGAGATTCACTGCAGGGTCTCCTCCCTCTTACGCCAGTACTCCCTGTCTTGCGCTGTTCTTGCCCAGAAGTTTCCTTCTAACTTTCTAATATCATCCAGCCACTGTTGCACACGTCTTCGCTTACCGAGTCGTGGGTACCATTCAGTTATAGCTTTATTCAGGTTTTTTCTATATTTGTTTTATATTCCTCAATTTAATTAAATTTGTTACTTCATAAAATTTTTGTAAACATAAGGAACATGATTAAAAAGCACTTTTACTAACACTATTTATTTATACCTACCGTCATTTAAAGTTGTATAAGTTAAGAATTCTTGTATCTATCAATCAAGCAATCAATAATTCTTTATTATACATGAATAACAAAAGAACACAAGCATAAAGAAATTCAGATCATAGTATCCTACTATGATCTGAATTAATTCCGGTATCTATTTTATTGAGTAGTAGAAATAAAGGCTATTTTTATTCTTTTTATTTTTATTCCTGAATACGAGTGCGTGGTGCGTTGTTCGCAGAGCGGGAGCTGGTGGCGTCGCTGGACATCGGCGGGCAGCTGTCGCGCGCGGAGGCGGCTGTGCTCAGCGCCGCCTACTCGGAGCGCCTGCAGCGGTACAGCCCCCTGCCGCGCGACGCACACGACCCGGTCAGACTTGCCATCTTATACGATATATTATACTGTGTTAGGACTAGTTGTTCCTATGTATTATATGAAACATATACTTCTACCTAGTCGCAGGCATCTGGTTGGATTTGCTATTCGATTGAATGACTAGCGCGTTCATTTAACGACGACATTCTATTGAATATCTATTCTATAGTTCTATAGTTCTGGCAACACTGCCGCGTTGTAAACAAGTGTCTCCGTATTTTTAATGTTTTAAATTATTAAAACATGCCCCCGCCACCTTTGGAAGTTGTTGTACGCGAGTTACACGGTGTTTTACTTGAGAAAATAGTAAATCTAGAATGTCAATTGACGAAGCAAGACCATAAACTTGAAAATCAAAGCAAGCTTATTCTGGAACTACAAACCGCTTTAGTGCGAAATGGCGGCAAATCATCGAATACGGAGAGAACGGTCGAAGAAGTATGTGAAGTTATTCCCAAGACGACAACACCGTCTGAGCGCCCGATTCGTCAAGTAAGACTCGCCGCAAGGGCAGCCGCTGCAGCGGTGAATAGTGCCGCCACAATTTCCAAAAAGGCGAGCAACAAGAACGCGAGCATAGCAAATACTGTCAACAAGAACAAAGATGACAAGACGTTCAATGAACAGAGCGTGGCAAAGCCTATATCCAAGGCTAGTGATGGGACAACAGGCATTTTGTCCGGCCAATCCGGCATAACCACTCCAATCATTGACGGCGTACAAGACGGATGGACTACGGTGACGAAGAAGCGATCGAGTACCCGACCGCGTAAAATCATCACCGGATCAGGCAAACCAGATGATGAACTGAAGACGGTTGAACGACTTAAACATGTTCAGGCTTGGTCGTTCAAACCTGATACAACTACAAGCGTTGTGCTAAATTACCTGAACAAAATTAAACCGTGCAATGAGTACACCGTGATAGCCTTCCAGCTGAGATCTACAAGTACGGCGGTCCTTCGGTAAAGTGTAAACTATTTGACCTTATTTTGAGTGTGTGGGAAACACAGACTGTGCCGCAAGATTGGAGAAATGCTTCGATTTGTAAATTGTACAAGGGTAAAGGCAACGTGTCGGATTGCAGTTCTTATCGGGGTATTTCTCTTTTATCAACAGCTGGAAAAGTAATGGCACACATTCTTAATAGCCGACTAGGCACATTGGCAGAGAAAATCCTGCCGGAGTCACAATGCGGTTTCCGGCCATATCGAGGGACGGTTGACGCCATATTTGTTGTGAAGCAGATGCAGGAGAAGTGCCTAGAACAGAATAGCCCACTCTACATGTGCTTCATAGATCTCGAAAAGGCATTCGATCGCGTGCCAAGAGAAGCCTTGTGGATTTTCCTGAATAAATCTGGATGTCCTGAGAAATTCACGAACTTTGTGAGACAGTTCCACGATGGCATGGAAGCCAAAGTCATGCACGAAGGTACTTTCTCAGCGCCGTTTCCAGTAACAAGTGGAGTAAAGCAGGGTTGCGTGATGGCACCGACTCTATTTGCGTTGTATTTTGCAGCAGTTATGGATGATGCCCTTGGGAAATGTAGTGGTCGAATCCAATTAAACATACGGACAGATAAAAGCATATTTGACCTCTCGCGATTTAGAGCGAAATTACAAGCCACAAACCGTTTCATTATGGATGTCCTGTATGTAGATGATGTTTGTCTCATGGCAGACAGCATGGAAGCTTTGCAGACCTATGTAGATGCTCTACAAGAGTCGTGTTGCAAGTTTGGACTAGTAATTAGTGTTACCAAAACCCAGTTGCTTAAACAGCCGCCAAGAGGCTGCCCGTCTAATGATGAGACACTAAAAATCGAAAATACTATCTTGGAAGAAGTCACTAGTTTTCGGTACCTGGGTTGCCAAATAAGGAGTGACAATCGACTAGCATCTGAAATCCCTGCACGTATTGCTTCTGCTGCAGTGAGTTTCGGGAAGTTAAATCAGCGTGTTTGGAAGTCCCACGACATCACCCTAAAGACCAAGCTTGCAGTATATCGCGCTTTGATTTTGCCCATACTTTTATATGCCTCGGAAACCTGGTGTCTGTATAAAGCCGATGTAAGAAAGCTAGATGCTTTTCATTTGAAATGCCTGCGCTCTATTCTTCGCATCAAATGGCAAGATCGGGTTCCTAACACGGAAGTTCTGCGTCGTTCGCAAATGCAAGGAATTGAGGCCCATCTGATGAGAGGACAGCTGCGATGGTGTGGCCACGTTCAACGCATGGAAGACTGTAGACTACCGAAGAGCGTTTTCTATTCGGAGCTTTCAAAAGGAAAACGTAATTCTGGCGGGCAGTACCTGCGCTATAAAGACGTGTTCAAACGGAATTTGACTGCATGCAAGCTGTCCGTAGAAAATTGGCAGGAAGACGCACAAATGAGGACTGCTTGGCGCTCCAAAGTGAAGAAAGGAGTGCGAAATTTCGAGAGTGCTCGTCTATCTGAGTTGGATTTGAAACGCGAAGCTCGCAAGAACCGTCCAAAACCTTCCTACAACTACACATATAACAGCTTAGGCCAGCTCTACTGCGCATCATGTGACCGGGTCTTCAAGACGAAATTCGGGTTTGCCAGCCACTTGAGAGCACACGCCAGAAAGACATAGCCAGGGTCGCCATCGTCGGATACGACTGGGACGACATCATTAAACGCGAAATAAAATCGGACAAACATGCCTCCTTTATTATTGGCTTTCCGGAGAGTATGTACGACATCATCAGTTCGCCGGATGCGTGGCCACCACTAGTTCGCATATCGGACTGGTTTCTCGCTCGCCGCCGCGCCGGAGTGGGGATCGCCGGCGGCGTCGCCAGTCCCACGGAGCCGTCGCGCCGACACCACGTCGCCCGCGCCTCCACTTCACAATGAGAAATTGAATGCGCCGAAGCTGCTACATAAATACCTTACGGTTTGTCATCAGAATATCAGATCCATCAACAAAAAGACGGGCAAAATAGAGGTTCAACTGCAAGGTTTGTTTAGTTGTGATGTGTTAGCGTTAACGGAACATTTCCAGCCGGAATGTAAACTTAAGTGCGTTTCGATTGACGGGTTTAAGCTAGCATCGTACTATTGTAGGACTCATTATGAGCGCGGCGGGTCGTGCATATTTGTAAAGGACAATGTGAAGTGCGCTGAGAATAAAATTTTGACATCGCTCTCTATTGAGCAGTATTTAGAGATCTCAGCTGTTGATTTAATTGACTATGATTTTACTGTCATTTGTGTGTATAGGACTAATCTAGTAAGCACGAAAGACTTCCTGACATACTTTAAAAGCTTGCTCGACAAGATCACCGACATCGGAGTAGAATGCTTACTAGTAGGCGATTTTAATGTTGACACAATAGCTGGACTAAAAATAGATATCAATACATTGTTAGACATGTTGTCCGCCCATGACATGCGTAACGAAGTTGATTTTGCGACCAGGATTTGTTCGAGTAAGTCTAGCAGCCTGGACCACGCTTACACTAACCTGCCCGCGGGCTCGGTGAGTGTGGAGCGAGTCACCACGGGGCTCAGCGACCACCTCGGGGTCAAGTGCACAGTACTGTGCTGCTTACGACAGCCTCAGCCACAACATACGTTCGCTAGGTCTCTGTCAAATGCAAATCAAACGAATTTTGTTGCATCACTTGATAGCATTGAGTGGGATAAATTTATGCTGAATAATAACAATGCCTCTGACCAAATGTCGTCATTGTTAATCATACTTAGAAACAAATTTAATGAATGTTTTCCAATCAGAAAAATACCTAATATTAAGAAATCGGACTCTTCTTGGGTGTCACCAGAAGCTTTTAATTATGCGCAATTGATTAGTGACATAACGGAATTTAGCCATAAGTTTCCCACGGATGCCTCACTACAAGAAGTAATTTTTAATATGAATGTTTACTATGAATCGTTAGTGAATCGGTCTAAAACTGAATACTATCGCAAACTAATAAAATCTAGTGACAATACTTCAAAAATAATGTGGAATGTCATTAATAAGGAGCGAGGTAAGAACAACGTGCCCCGTGTGGATTTCGTTGACTTAGTCAAAAAACCTGACGGCACAAATTTTTGCTGCCAGCGTGCGATAGTCAACGCAATGAACTCGAGGTTCGTGAGTGCAGCCGCTGCGTGCGGGGCACCGCGCGCGGACGTACAGCGAGCACGCGCAGCCCTGCTCGCTGCACGCGCGCCGCCAGACCGCTCGCTGCGGCTGCGCAGGTTCACCGCGGACGAAGTGTACCGTATTGTTGTGGCTAAGATTCCCCCGAAGGTATCCAAGGACGCATACGATTTGTCGATGAAGATAGTCAGAGCAGCTATTATCCCGTTGGCACCAATTCTAGCTGAACTGTACAATAACTGTCTGAGGGAGGGCATCTGTCCGAAAGAGCTCAAACTGAGCAAAGTGTCGCCCTTATTTAAGGGTAAAGGAAAACGCGAAGCCATGGATAATTACAGACCCGTATCGATTATCCCCGCAGTCGCGAAAATACTCGAAAATGGCCTTAGTTCTCGGCTAGTGGAGTTCCTGTCCGAAACCAACGCTCTGTCTGACCAGCAGTACGCATACCGCGAGGGATACTCAACCACGTCGCTGACTCGTGAAGTACTGCGGCGCGTCGTGAAGGCTCGTGATTCCTCGCCTAAACGACAGGTGGCGCTACTGTGCTGTGACCTCTCAAAGGCGTTCGACGTCGCTGACTGGTCAGTGCTCGCTGCCAAGCTGCAGCACTACGGCGTCAGCGGCGCGGCTCACGCCCTTCTGACAGGATTGTTGCAGGACAGGTCACAGGTAGTTGTTGGTAGCGGCGGTTCACTGAGATCTGACCCATTATGTACCACATTGGGTGTAGCCCAAGGATCGTCAGTCTCCAACGTATTATTTTCGTTGCTTCTAAATGATCTGCTGAGTGCTGTGACGTCAGCTGACGTCCTAATGTACGCTGATGACGTAGCAGCAATAGTGACATCACCTTCGGTAGACACACTAGAAAATAAGCTGAACGAAACAGCGTCCCAACTGATGCGGTGGTTTCACAGTAACGGGTTGGCTCTTAATCTCACCAAAACTCATTTCATCCAGTTTAGCCTGTCAGGCAGGTCATTGAGACCGCTGACGGTGCAGGTGGATGGAGTGAGTATTGAGGAGCGGAAGGAGACAACATTCTTAGGGTTCCAAATAGACCGCGGTCTAAAATGGGATGTCCACATAGGCGGTTTGTGTGCGAAGCTCGGGAGTGCTTGCTTCGCGCTGAGCAGGGTGGCGAGAGTGGTGCCGCGTGAGGTGGCGCGTTCGTGTTACTTCGCGACGGTTCACTCATTGCTACAGTACGGTACTGAGCTTTGGGGCCGAGCCGCGGACTGGAAGCGTGCCTTCATCTTCCAGAAGAGGGCAGTCAGATGCGTAGCTCGCGTTGCCTGGGATACTCCGGCCCGCTCACATTTCCAAGAGCTTGGTGTGATGACACTGCCGGCCATATTGATCTACCAGGTGGCCGTGTACACGCGCGTGCACCTGGCCGAGTACACCGAGCTTGCCTCGAGGCATGACTACTGCACCCGCCACGGCCTCAAGCTCGCCAACGTGGCACGTAGCCTGCAGAAGTCGGCCAAGTTAACGCACGTCATGGGACCGACAGTATATAACAAGCTACCCAGCGAGATTACTGAGGCTATAAGCTTACAGAGTTTCAAGTTTAAATTGAAAAGGTGGCTTGTTGACCAAGCTTTCTATAATTTTGAAGAATTTCATTCCCGTTTTTCGGTGATCTTAATCCTGACAATGTTATTGACGTGATATTGATGTTATTGCTATAGTATTGTTATTGCAGAATTATTATAGAAATAATAATTATTGTTTTAAGTACATACCTATTAATTGTATTATTGATTGTTTTATTAATCTAATTATTGACATTATATTTTGTTCAATTTTATAAGATGAAATTATACGTATGATACTTTTAAGTAAGTACTCGTAGTTTAAGATGTGACCTGTAATACGTATTATTATTAATAAATTGAACTTGAACTTGAACTTGAACTTGAATGACTACGGCAGAACGTTGATTGAGCAATCGTCACTAAACGTCCAACTAGTTAGCGTATTATAACAACGCTCTTTGAACAGAGCGGACATAAAATCAGTAAAGTGATTGAATGACTAGCGCGTTCATTGAATGACGAAATTTTTTTCGATTAAGTTTGCTATAAAGTGCGTTGTTTGTTATAAAATAGTGACGAACAACAAAATCAAGGTAAGCTGATTGTTAATGTTTAACCTTACCTAACCAAACATTACAATCGGCTATATCATATTCACCGACTTCACTAAATGACGTTCAGGCAAGACGTTGGACGTTACATTCAACGACTTCACGAGTTGTCCTTTAGTCATTTAATAGAATGTCGCCGTTCAATGAACGCGCTAGTCATTCAATCGAATAGCAGATTCAACCAGATGCCTGCGACATATACATAACTATTATCAAGACTTTTTAAGGACTGTAGAAGACATAATCATGAATAAAATATTTTGACATTCAAACATTTATTTTTCAGCTTATTTTTAACTCTATTACTGTAATCAAGATCACTGCAAGGGACTATCTAACATAGCACGGGTGTGCCCTCACCCGGTATGTTAGGGAGTAATTAAGAAATATTGTAACTTTTTTCTGAATAAATGAATTAAAAAAAAAAGAATAAAAAAAACCTACTAAAATACTCAAGCATAAAATTTGGAATTTTTGTATTTTAAAAAATGCAAAAGATCTAAAAGTGGCCTATCCATGAGTTTGAGTATTATTTTTATTATTTTTTGACGTAATGTTAGGCTGCAATAAAGTTGTTATTTATGTTGCAGGGCGTGGGTGCGGCGGGTGCGGGGGGTGCGGCGGGCGTGGGCGGCGCGGGGTGGCGCGCGGCGGCCCGCTCGCGCCGCCTGGCCGCCGCCTGCCGCTGGCGGGAGGCGCTGGCGGCGCTGGACGCCGTCGACCCCTGGTGCTGCGTCGAGGTACGCACACACGCACCGACTGTACCGACTCAACGTGCACTCGCCCGCCCCTTGTTTACATACAAACTGTTGTATGATGACTCTCAAACTAACAAACGCTGATGGTTTATGTCTCAAATTGATGGTATCTACACTAAGATCTCGCCTCTATAAACCGAAAGCATAGGTTTAGTAGTTATAGTATAATACGTATTAGTAGTACATTGGATACTTTTTGATCCAATTATTGTTTGGGGAAATTTAAAATATGTAATAGAACACGTTCTAACAATTTATATAACTTTTGTCCGTCCATCTGTTTATATAAACGTGCATCATGTAAACACGGCTGTATGTTGTATGACCCGTCGTCCCACTGGCTACCTGCTGGTGGGACGAACGGGAATCGCAAGTCCCGTTGCACTAGAGATAGTATGAGATCTTGGGAGTGACATAGCTTACTTTTTATTCCGAAACGATGCGAGCGATAATGTAAGTATTTATTATAAGTGAAGTTTAAACGAACGCACATATTTTATTCTTGTATGGTCTCTGTGTTGTCTTTTAATAATTGGCAAATAGAATTTGCGACTCGGTTTTGTCATTTTTGGTGTACATGACACATGTCGTATTTTGTTTGTATGTGACATGATTTGGAACAATTTATGTCGTAAAAATGTGGCTGATTTAAGTTTAAATACTTTTGAAACTAGCTAGTTGTTTTTGGCTTGCCTTGACTACTACTGTTTACACTATGAATAAAAATGTACCTACATATTTTACTTTGCAAATAAATGAATTTGAATATGTAAAACAAAACTGAAGTTGCAAAAAGACCACTAGATAATAAGACATAAAAAGTTTTTTTTTACATGAATTAGGCTCACGCTTGACTACAACTTGTCTGATGTTAAGCAACGTTATAATCTACGATCTAGCGCGCTTGCCTAGAAGAAACCGGTTTACTCACGACTTGAAGACCGGCAAATTATAGTTCAAGGGGAATAGAGATTCGGGCAAGGAGTTCCACAGTTTGGCTGTTCGCACGATGAAAGTCGAAGCAAAACGCTTGGTGCGAGTCTTTGGAACCTCAACTGTATAACGGTGCCTCCTTGCCGTGCCTCTACTCGTACGATGGTGAAATCGGGCTGCAGGAATTAAATTATGCAATTCCTCCGCACACTCTCCGAAATGCAAACTAAAAAACCGAAAGACTGGCCACCTAAGTAAAATATTTATCAAGTGTATGTTATTTCCAGGTGCGCGTGGCTTGCCTGGTGGAGTTGAAGAAGAGCACCGAGCTGTTTGCATTCGCGCACACGTTGGTGGACGCGTACCCCGCCACGTGGACCTCGTGGTTCGCAGTCGGCTGCTACTACTATCTTATAGGCCAGTACAAAGCTTTCCTTTACAATCTTACTAGCGGGTACTCGCGGCTTCGTCCGCATTCACTCGGGATTAAAAGTAGTAGTGTGACACTCATAGGGCCTATATATTACCACCAGGTACACCATAGAATCCATAGATGGTAATCGTTCGTAATTTAGTTGCAGCGTGAAAGATGTTTAAATAGAATCACTTTATTTAATACATTACGAATCTGACAAACGCCAAAAGTTTTTTTTTTAAGTTGATCGGGTTGATCTAAGATGGAGCGTGCTTACCCGATAAGAACCGATTCACTCTCGCTTTGAATATCGCTGGATCATAAATGATATGTATAGTAAATAGGGCCGCAATAACTGTCATCGAATTGACAAGTCGAGAGTAAACCGGTTTCTTCTAGGCAAGCGCGCTACATCGTAGACTATAACGTTGCTTAACATCAGGCAAGTTGTAGTCAAGCGTAAGCCTATTTCATGTTAAAAAAAAAAAAAACCATTTGTTTTCTTTTTGTTCATTGTGTCGATGATTGAACAATAAACTAACCTAAATTTAAGAAAACCTATTCCTAATTTTTTTTGTTTGATTTTTATTTACTTTTTTATTTTGTAGTGGGTTTGTTAATACTTACTTGGATAAATATTTATGCTTTTTTATTTTCTTAAAATTATTTACATAGATTTGAACCAGTAGTTTGCCACTGCTCAACGAGAGAGAAGTTGTGAGCTACAAGTCAACGGCCAAGTCACACAACATTAACAATAATAATAAAGAAATCGAATAAACGACACAGTAACGAACCTTAGACTTGACTTGGCACAACCTTGTCTAAATTTCATTACTTTTTAGAGACAAACAAGCAGCTCTAGTTTTTTACATTATTTTTTTGGTGGGATAAAGACAAACACGAACACTCGAACTTACTGGTAAAGATATTGAAGTATAGGTATCTTACAATATAATATAATATAATATATCTTACAGTATATATAAATAACGACAAGATTTATTTTCAGAATCATGTGAAACAAAATAACTATGTAAACATGTCAAGTTGAATAAATGTAGTAAGTGTGATTAGAGGTGTGTGATGTAAACATTGTTGCGCAGGTAAGCGCGAGCTGGCGCGGCGCTACCTGTGCAAGGCCAAGAGCCTGGAGCCCAGCGCGGGCTGCGTGTGGCTCGCCTACGGACACAGCTTCGCAGCAGACAACGAGCACGACCAGGCCATGGCGGCTTACTTCAAGGTACGACTGTATACCAACCCCAGCCGAGGTCCTGTTTGGGTCGCGTTGCAGCACTTTCTGGTCCCTCCCGTGAGGTTGCGTGCGCCGTCCGTCGTCGACGCGACTTGCACTACCTGCAGGGACCACCGCCTGTCCGTCCCGGCGCTGTCGGAAAAGCACCGTCCGTCGAAGGAACGCCGCCGGACAGCGACTCGTCGTGACTTCCCCGGGGTCAGTGTGCCCCGGAGCCCTGCTTCTCTAAAGAGATTAGTCTCGATGAGGCCCTCCCAACTCCCCTCGGGGACTAGCAAGCGACCCGACTGACTGAACTGTATGTACAAAATATGGCGCCATCACTTGAACTACTTGTACATTATGTACATGCTATTTCACTTTTTCCTTACGATTACACTTATTTTTCAAATGAACGAAACCTCAAAATATCTCAAAACCAACTGAATCGATTTAGATGAAACTTTCTCTGTTCCCTAAGTTAAAACATAGCTAATCTAATATGAAAAAAATACGATTCAAATTGATAATCTCCATTCTTAAAAGCGGTAAAGCGCGGCGCTGGCAGCTTCTGTGGAATGCAAATAAAAAATATTCATAATTTACACCGCGCTCAATTCTCTGTGTCTCAATAATACTCAGAAGATAAAGCAGGATAACATTCTATAAAAATATTTTCTTTTTGACATTGAGTACCAAACTTAGGACATATAATAATAATAGTATTTATTTCAGTGGCAAACCCAAGCATCCTAAAAGCATTATTCTATTGAACGCTTAAGGCACCCGCTGCCTTTTGAGTTAAGTTAGTCCATAGGAGGCTTGGCAATATGTCCTGAACAAGGTCAACTTCACTGGCCTTGAGCACTTCGCAAACCTACGGATCAACATATTATTCCGGAGAGCGAGCGCCTACGCTCCTTTCAATAACTATATCGTCTCGCAGAGATTCAGTGACCTCAAGCCCTGGTATTAGAACTGTAAAACCACCTTGAGCGGAGTACCTGCTATTATCACTTCAGGCACACACGGGTAACATTTTGTGCATATAGAATCACGTGGTAGAGCCCAAGACCCGCTGGCGTCAGGATCTCGACAGTATAGGCTAATAAAAAAAAACGCGGAATGTTTTAAAATAGTGTTGAAAACAAAATGATATTTTTTGTTTTAAACAGACTTCTAGAATGATCTGGTATTTTCTGAGATCTCACTGGCGACACTATATTTTAATATACAAGGCGAAATATACAAGTCGGTCCAATAGATCTGTTTTTAAAATATGAGGTTGCAATTAACAAAAAAAATATTATTCAGACATTTCACAAGATGAGCTGCAGGCTGGTAGGCCACAGAAAAAAAAATAGGATTATAACAGATGATATGTAAGCATTTATCCTATACAGAAATATGAGATCGGAAGATAACTTGCCAAAGACGACAGTACAAGTCTAAAGTTTCGTTAGAAAACATGTTCAACGTGTGATTCTTAAGCTATATTATAGATTTTGTAAAATACCTACCTAGGTACAATAATAAAAGACCGAACAAAAAACACTTGAAGAAAGACTAGTCTAGTAGTAGTAATTGCATATTTTTGTTGTATATTCGTGCCTAGTGAACGCCCGCGGCTTCCCTCGCATTATTTTGAGATAAAAAGTAAATACAGCGCCATCTAGTTCATACGTCGACAAACACCTTTAAGATGGCAATGGCTGTAGGCAGCTGATATCGATGACCACTTGGTTAAAATGAACATTACTTTTTTATTAAGAACCAATTGAAATGAAATAAATACTAAATGTTAAGTTAGCACCTACATGTTAGTGAAAATCGTAGACAAATTAATTCAGCCGTTTTCGAGTCTATAACGAACAAACATACCAACAGACAAACAGTTTTTTTAAACATGATTTTTGTGTTCTATTGTATCAATGAAGACCCTTCAACAATTTTTTTTTTCAATTATCTTTAATGTGCTGACACCGACCGGTAACAGCTTTATTATTATGTATTGTATAGATTGGGCAACATAAGGGACCATGATAATTTGTTATCAATAATAAAAATAATATGTGTGTTTGTGTGTGTGTGTGCAGGCGTCACAGCTGATGGCGGGCTGCCACCTGCCGCCGCTGTACGTGGCGGTGGAGTGCGCGCTGCTCAAGAACATGCCCGTCTGCCAGCGCTTCCTGCTGCGCGCCGCCAGGGCGCACAACGGAGAGGTAGCCTTCTAGTCTGTGCTCTAGCAAACCAACCCGCCCTCCAAACATTTCATTTATTACTATTTGTTCCTCTTAGCCATCTTCTTAATATATGGATACGGCTTCCCATCCTCCAGATTTGGCAGAATATCGGTTTTTACACAGAGATCTGCCATCAGACCTCCGCAACCCCGAAAGAATAACTATTATTCGGATATCAGATTATTTTGGGGTGACTTCCTAATAATGCGCGTGAAAGTTGGTGATGAGCAGGTCGTCCGTTCGCGTTGCAGTGCGAGAGCGCGGACGAGGGCGTCGAGGCAGACACGTCGTGGGAGCGCGTGTTGCGCGCGGCGCGCTGCCCGCACGTGGCGCACGAGGCGGGCGCGGCGGCGCACGCGGCCGGCGACCTGCCCGCCGCCGCCGCGCTCTGGCGCGCCGCGCTCGACCACACCGCGCCCGACTCGCCTCACTCGGTCAGTACACAATACACATTATACATACATATATAGCAACTTGTGGACGCCCGCGGTTTCGCTCGCATTATTTTGAGATATTTTTTTTAAATGAGTATAATTTTTTTTTACGAACTGATTGAAATGAAATAAACACTAAATGCTAAGTTAAAAAGTTAAAAATGCACCTACATGTTAAGGCGCCATACGAAGAGAACAGTCTAAATTTCATGTAGTTCTGATCACTAGAACGTTGACCTGACATGATTCTAAGTGTTAAAACATTTTTTTAGGTTTATTCAGTTCTTTAACAAGGTGCCCCCTTTATTTGAATTCTAAACTAAATTAATAGAACGTTAAAAAAAATATTAGGAAATAACAACAAAGCAAAACATTTTTCTTCCATAAGTCTGCAAATATAAGTTTAAGAGAAAATATGTTTGATCAAAGATATTCGTATTATGAATTCGAAAGTACCGCCCTTCTTCGTTTTAGATACAACAATACTATTGTAGAGATAAATCGTTTTTTTTAGTAAACGCCTACCAATATTTAGTATTGCAGATACAACGTTTGCTATGTATAAATAATCAGGCACTTCGACAGTCTGTGGTTTATCGTGAGGTGACAACAGTCAGTGGTGTTAATAATATTTAAAATCGATTATTTTGTGTTTAAGAGACTATATAACAGTGACGGATGGGTAGTAAAAGGAATAAATATTACCGAAGTGGTAAAACAAAAAGACAGTATCGCAAAAATGCTGGGAGAATGTGGTAAGTTCCATTGTTAGGTTACTTATTTTGATATGTAAGGTATTTTTTGTTGGGAAGCTGCTAATAATAGCCTGCATTTTACTAATCTACAGTAATAATATTATAAAGAGGATGATTTTTATTTGTTTCGTGTCTTTGTGTCGATTTAAAAATTCTTTTGCCATTAAAATCCTACATTATTTCTGATGAATAAATATGAGCTATTTTAATCCAGAATTAACGCGGGTGAAACCGCGGGGTGCTGCTAGTTTACATTATTTGCCATACTCATCGTAATTTATATATTTCTAGGCAAGTGATAAACTCCAAAAAAGCAAATACGACTGAGTCGGCAAACACTAATGCACAGAGTAGTGCAAGTACAGAGACCGCAAATGATAATTCAGTCAATGTATTGTCCGATAGTACGGGGTAAGTAAACAACAGAAATTTTAATTTTGGGTTAACTCAAAACTACTCGTTTAGTTAGTTTACTACAACACTTCATCTTTCATTATCTTTTTTTATCATTTTTTTAAGTTTATTTATTGATTTTACGCAGATTTGTATATTATGTCTAAATTATCATTCATATATCAATTATGGTCTGACACGCTTATGATATTAAGCATATCAGACCATTTTTTATTCATGTTATTTATAAAGATAACGTCGTATTAAAAAACTAATGAATCACTAAAAATATTTGTTTTACCGGTTATTAAATGAAACTAATGTTATTTATATGGTTTCAGTGAGGTGAGACATTCTGAAAAATCAGATGTCAATTTGGAGTCAAATATTGACGACCTAAGTTTTTCGGGCACAGATATAATAAATAATGTAGAATTCAATGTAGTGCCAGAAAGTACAAGGTGAGTTGGCATATTAACGATGTACACATGTTCCGATTGACTTACAATGAGGTTGCAATAAACATAAATATGTATATTATGTAAACCTACATTAATTGTAACTGTACAAAACAAAGAACATAAAGACAAATATGCTATATTTCACAAACCGTGTGTATTTTTTAATCATGTGTTGTCCAAGTAGTCGTCAAAAATCGATTTGGTGGTTTCAAATATTTTAATGAAGTTGTATAAAAGTTATTTATATAATTATGCAGCTGATCGTAATTTCAATGGTTCCAACTGCACTTATGATAACTTTGCACACTCTATTATCTACATTGTTACAGTGAAATATGCGAAGAAAAACAAGTTGGTAGACGGATTACTCATGTAACACAATTTTTTGAAAAGCTTCAAGAAATATCTGCTCACGGTCCTCTAAATTGTGGCTTAACACCAGTAAAAATTGTGTCAGAAGTTCGTGTTGGCCTTATTTCCAAACTTAAATTAAAATGCATGATGTGCAATATGACCTTCATTATAGCAACTGATAATCCCAGAGATGAAATGGATATCAACACCAGCGCAGTTGCTGGTTCTATAACCATTGGTTGTGGACATTCGCAATTGAAAGAATTAACTTGTGCTATTGGTCTCGCTCCTATGAGCGATAAATTATATACCACAAAAATGGACCTTGTAAACAAGAAATGGGAAGAAGAACTAAAGAAATCTTTGGGCGAAGCAGCTAAAGAAGAGCATGATATGGCAGTCAAAGAAGGGAGGGTCAACTCTGACGGAATTCCGGTTATTGACGTTATTGCAGATGGATGTTATGGCAAAAGATCCTACAAAAAAAACTATTCTTCGCTGTCCGGAGCCGCTGCCATTATTGGGAGAAGAACAAATAAAATATTATTTTTAGGAATCAAAAATAAATATTGCCATTTTTGTGCGGTGTCACAAAGTAAAGGAGTAGAGACGAAAGATCATGTTTGTTACAAAAATTATACAGGTATGTTAAGAAATAAAATAAAAAAGCTTTTAGTTCCTTAACATCCGAATTTCAAACAGAGTATTTACATTTGTGTTAGTTAATTTGTTTAAGATTTACTTTTATTAAATTATTGGTTAGTTGAGTTGTGTCTTTCATGGTGTTAGGTCCGCTTGTGGCGGGAAAAGCCTCCTCCAATTTTCCTTCTGATTGTAGCTGTCCAATCTCAGTGGTTATAGCAATTCTTGAGAGTAATATTTCAGGCATTTTTTAAATTATTTGTTTATATAAGGATTTGTTCGGAGACATGTATCATATTTGTTTTATGTAACTTTTTTAATAACTGAGAATAGGTTTACTTATTTCTTTGTTGATTTCTATTTTTAGTTCCTCTTCTCTACAGGTATGTTAGGTATCATTAATTGTTGTATAAAATGTACTCATTTATAGTTTTTAGATATTTACATACATAAATTTTCTTATTATACTAATTGGACGTTCATTTCATAACATTCTTAACCTGTTTTATCTTACTGCCACCGTAGGAGGTCTCTCATTTCTCTTTTTATGACAATAATATTATGGGTTTTGTATTATTGTTTATAATTATTTTCAGGTCCATCTACTGGAATGGAGTCAGAAATATTAGTGGAGGGTTTTAAAAGGAGCTTAGAGATGCATAACTTAATCTATGGAAGATTAATCTCAGATGGCGACGCAAACACCTACTCAAAAATACTCCAAGCGAGACCATATGACAACTTCACGGTTGAGAAAGTGGAATGCCGAAACCATCTGCTCAGAAATTTTTGTAACAAATTAGTGGCTATCACCACAGACACAAAATTTCCAATAAAATTTAGAAATTATATTACGAAAAAAAGGATTTTGTCTATGAGAAAAGTGGTTGTTCAAGCAATAAAAACCAACAAAGAAACTGGAAACGTATCAAGTCTCCATCAAGACATCACAAATGCTGCCGAACATGCGTTTGGTCGACACAGCAAATGCAAAAACTATTATTGTTTAAAAAATGAAGACGACAAAAATATTGATGTAGACTTGTTTTCCAACAGCATTTGGCTTCGAATAAAATTAATAATTGGTCAACTGGCAGCCCATTCTCGAAGCCTTATCAAGGACGTAGACAGTAATTCTGTGGAGAGATATCATAGTATCGTAGCCAAATTTGTTGGTGGCAAAAGAATAAACTTCAGCCAAAAATATCAATATAAGCTGCGTTGCAATTCTGCCGCAATTTCGTTCAACACCCGAAAACCGTTATCAGTTCTTCATAAATCAATCGTAGGTCGAAGTCCACGAAATAATATAAGCAAATATGAAGAATGGAAAGCCAAAAAATTAAAGTCTGCCAAAAGGCACATAAAGAAAAAGATAAATTTTGAAAAATATGATTCCAGAAATTATGGAGAAGACTGTAGTAGACCAGATATAGATGAAGACATGATGTTAAAGTCAAAAGAAGCGTTTTTGCAAAATTTGCAAAAGAGTCTCGAAGAAAGAGAAAGAATAGCTCGGGAAACTGTTCTACAAAGTGGATCTAGCGAGTGGCTGGAATTACGTCGTAATATATTAACTGCGTCTAATTTTGGGCGCGTTATAAAAAGACGATTAGACACAAGATGTCAAAATATTGTTAAGGATATTTTGTACAAAAGGTCCATCGAACATGTTCCATCAATTAAACACGGAAAAGATAGTGAAAGGTTGGCACTGGAGCAATTATCGGCACAAGAAGATGTTAAAATATTACCATGTGGATTGTACATTGATCCAGATGTTCCATATTTTGGAGCATCACCGGATGGAATAACCGACGAAGGAATTTTAGTGGAAATAAAATGCCCTAAAACTTCGTTTAATTTCGGTTTAGAGGCAGCGGTCGATAATAAAAAGATAAAATTTTATAAAAAAGATTGCGATGGAAATCTTAAAATAAACCAAGAACATCAATGGTACTATCAAGTGCAAGGACAGCTACATGTCACAAGAAAAAAGAGATGCCTTTTTGCAATTTGGTCAGGCGAAAATTTTCCAGTTAAAACGGAAATCATTGAAAGAGATGACCTGTTTTGGTCCAAAAAAATGGAAAAAAAACTAAAAGATTTTTATTTAGATTGCTTACTTCCGGAGCTAATAGATCCTAGGTTCCCAAGAAAAATGCCTATTAGGGACCCAAAATATATAACAGACGCAATCAAGGCGAAAAATGAAAAACAGGAAAAAAAACGAAAAGCAGAGCCAATTGTTTTAGAAGCTAAGAAAACAAAATTATAAAAATGTACGACGTAATAACTTGTTCATTTAATAAATTGCCCACGTGATGTAGTTTTTTTATTTATTTATCATTCAGTTATTTGTGGCTATGAATTAACATTGTAACAAGTAAGAATTCAAATCGTTTTTTTTTCAATTACATCCATAATAATATAAATTCGCATTATTTTTACCTCTCATTTATTTAAAATAAATTTAAAAATAATTTTACAAAGTATGTTTTTTTGTGATTATGTGGAAATTTTCATAGGAATTTACATTATTTTCTTTTTTCCTATTCCTTTGCAAAACTTATAATAATCTATACTAATAATATAAAGAAAATGTTTTTAACGAATTCATGTCTATTCCAACAAATAAACATACTTTAGAAGTAAATGGTGTGCTCTCTGTTTTTCACTACTCTGCAATCGAGCTAGCGCCACAGATTAGTTAAAGGTTACTACGACTAGCGCACTCGTACGAGCTAACGCACGATATTTTCGATAGATGGCGCGTGTGTCGCCGCGAAACGCTCAAACGTCATTCGCTTCGTATCCCCCCTTAATGAAAACCGTAGACAAATCGGTTCAGGCGATATTGAGTCTATAACGAACAAACATACCGACAGACAGATTTTTTTTTAAACATGATTTTTGTGTTCTATTGCTTAACATTTAGTGTTTATTTCATTTTAATCGGTTCGTAAATAAAAAAGTTATGTTCATTTTAAACCTTTTTATCTCAACATAATGCGAGCGAAGCCGCGGGCGTCCACTGGTACATATATAATATAGGAGTGATAGAGACACGACCGCAACGGGTCCTAAGTAACAGTTACAATATCAATTAACAATCTACGATTTATTAAAAATGCAATACATATTAACTATATTTTAAAAACCCCAAAATTATTAAAATATATGTACGTTTGTTTACGATTTACAAAGTTTGTAGTTTGGAAGCGAATATTACAAATATCAGACAAATATAAGATAGCTTGAGCAGTTTCAAGTAGGTACAGTATAACGCGTGTCGCGACATTCTGAATATATAGTGAATGTGTATAGTTAAACCCGTGCTGGGCGGCGACGCTGGACGCGCTGGGGCACGCGACGCGCGCGCTGGGGCGGGCGCGCGAGGCGCTGGAGTGGCACCGGCGCGCGCTGGCGCTGCGCCCCGGCCACGGGCCCACGTACGCGGCGCTGGGGCTGTGCCTGGCGCTGCTGGGCCAGGAGAGCGAGGCGGCGGACGCGCTGCACACGGCGCTCGGCAAGGACCCCGACGACATCGTGGCCTCGTCGCTGCTCGACGCCATCATGGACCGCCTGGACGCCGCGCTCACAGGTACACGCACACACACACACACACACACACACACACAACACGCATATCACATACTAGATTCTGCTGGCGCTCTGTGGCCGGATCCACTCCCGTACAGGTAGCATTTGATAAATCATACATATGTAGATACATATTATGTTCTTTTAGCGCACATCAAGCCGCACCACATAGGTACACGACCCTTTCGGAAATGCACAAGTTCTCATATCTCAAAAACTACTAAGTTTCTTAAGTTCAAACATAATCTATACTAATATTATAAAGCTGAAGAGTTTGTTTGTATGTTTATTTGTTTGTTTGAACGCGCTAATGTCGGGAACTACTGGTGCTAATTGAAAAAATCTTTTTGTGTTGAATAGACCATTTATCGAGGAAGGCAGGCTATATAACATCACGCTGCATCTAATAGAAGCGAAGAAACAAAGGAAAATGTGGAAAAAAACTTATTTACTTAATAAAATAAATATAAAATAAAATGTAAAGTAAAATAAACTTTAGCACTTATTTAGGTCTAATATAAGGTATTAAATTTGGATTTCTCGTCTAATATTTTATATTATTATTACTTATGAACTCAACTCACCTGAAGCGTCTTCGGAATCCGACGACGAAATCAAAAATCTGCGAGGATTTCTTCTAAGTTCTAACCTTCTAATTTTCGCATGATATTTTTGGATTTTTTCTTCTAAACTAGACATCTTGATGCGCGCAACCTCTCGACCGACGATCAGCCTCTAAAAGGTTGATTTCAAAAACACGCTTATACGTCAAGGCACCTTCTGGAGGTCGATCGGCTCCGACGTACTTTATTATGTACATTTCTTTTTGCAATATTATGATGGATGATTTTTCGATTATCTTGTACTTAATGTTGATAATTAACATGTAAAAACTTTTATCTCCCAAATTACAAGTGTTTTTTATAGCTATATAGTAAATCACAATACTTATATATGTGTTTTTACTAAAACCACCGATACATATATTTTTTATTTTGATAGTGCTCATACATTTTGCTCACACTAAGTAAATGGCCATTATATGGTATCTATGGAACAGATCTGCGGCTCTCAATTATACTTATGTCTTTCATTTTTTTAGAAACGTCAATTTCATTATGCTTCGAAACTGTCATTGTACATTGTCTGCAGTTGGTATATGCACTATATGAAGTTTTAGTGGCAGACATCTTGCATTTTTTTCCATAGTAATTTCATAATTTTTGTAAAGCTTGTTTTGGCTTCATTATGAATGAAACATGGGCTAGTTTTCTAGACACGCAATCCCAAACAAGCGTTAAACTCACCGAAGTACTAAAATCACGAAGGCTGTGCTTAATTTTTGAGTCTAAACATTATACAGTTTGTATGGATATTTGGCTCCTGAAGTCCACCTTAATGTTCAAATTTAACCTGCTCTCAAAATATATTCCAGTACCATAAAGAACATGGCAAAAACATTTATGTTTTATATGACGTAACGTAATATTTGTTCACCGTATTTGTTTCCGAAGGCCACTTACGTATTCATGACCGCGTTATATTAAACTTAATCATTAATTGGATTTATTCATTAAACAACAAAAAATAATAATAAATACAAAATAAATAAATAAATATTCCGGGACATTGCACACAACGCCATCTAGCCCCACACTAAGCAAACGCTTGTGTCGTGGGTACTAGATATAACGGATATAATACTTATATACTTTACTTTTGTAAATACATACTTATTATATATAAAAATGGCCAGACTCGACACAAGTAATTACAAATTTTAGTATTCATAATTACTTGTCTCATGCGGGAATCGAACCCGTAACCCCTAGATTAGAAGGCAGAGTCACTACCAACTAAGCTAACAGAGCAGTCAACAATGATTTAATCATTATATTTTTATTTTCGATCGACTGCGAGCGAGCAGCATTCGGTATTTTAACAATCATGAGTATACTCTGTGCGAGTGGTATGTGGGAGAGAGATATACTCTGTGCGAGTGGTATGTGGGAGCATTTTGACGCTATATTTTTATGGAAATATAATTTTATGGTATCAATTACACGTAGGGAAAGGGAAGTTGAATATAACAAATATACGCACTAAAAAAGGCGCCGCCATATTTCACCGTTCCGTCATTCCACTTTTTGTATTGTATTGTATTGTATTTATTTATCATTCCGTTGGATCTTCCGAACACTTGGTTTCGTCAAATATAAATAGTTAGGTACACAGTGTACATAAAAATAATTACAACATTAGTTTTTATTTGTTTTTAATTGCTTGCGTTCAGAGCTAGACAACCACCACACATGTGGATCTTTAGTGTAATGTTCAAGTTTATAATAAGCTTTTTTAATTAGGTAATCTTTAACATATTTTTTAAAGTGAGTTTCATTGAGGTCCAGGATTTCATTTGGAATCTTATTATAGAAGCTTATAGCATTACCTATAAATGACTTTCCGCTTTTCTGGAGTCTCAAACGTGGATATACAGGTTTATTTTTTTGGCGGGTAATCATATTGCAGTCATTTTTTTTTTGTTGAGGCCTCAAGTATTTACGGGCATACATTATGTTCTCGTAAATGTATAATGAGTGCACTGTTAGTATTTTTACTTCTCTGAAGACATTCTCTAGTGAATGACGGGGCCTTAAGTTATAAATAGCTCGAATAGCGCGTTTTTGTAAAACAAAGATGTCGTTTATATCTGCAGCGCTACCCCACAATAATATTCCATAGCTCATTATACTATGAAAATATGCAAAGTAAACTAGTCTAGCTGTGGATACATCAGTAATTTTACGGATTTCCCGTATTGCGTATGCTGCAGAAGAAAGTTTACCTGCGAGTGCTGATATATGAGCTCCCCATTGTAACTTTTCATCTATTGTCAAACCTAAGAATAGAGTCGAATTCACTAGTTCCAACTTTTCACCCATCATAAATATATTTGTATCTGATTTGGTCACATTAGGAAGTGTAAATTTTACACATTTTGTCTTATTAGGATTAAGCATCAAGTTGTTGGCTGAGAACCATTCGCTCACTTTCTTTAAAACTTCGCAGATATGACTAAGGTCTTGTGTACCTCTTTTATTTTTAAATACGATTGAAGTGTCATCGGCGAATTGAACAATATCACAATTTTTTAGAGAACCTAACATGTAGGGTAGGTCGTTCACATAAACTAAGAACAAAAAAGGGCCCAGGATAGAACCCTGTGGAACACCCATCTTGACTACAGCGCCTGAAGAACATGTGTTCCCTAAATTTACAGATTGAATTCTGTTTGATAGATAAGATGACATAAGGTTAGTGGCTTTGTCATTAAGACCATAAAATTGAAGCTTGACAATTAGAGTTTCATGGCATACGCAGTCGAATGCCTTGCTTAAGTCACAGAAAATCCCTACTGCATCCTGTTTACCTTCAAAAGCCTCTAGAATAGTACGTATTAACTTGGAGCCAGCATCTATTGTTGATCTCCCTCTTGAAAAGCCAAATTGATTTTCGTGTAGAATTTTATTGCAGTTGAAATGTACTAATAGCTGATCCAACATAATTTTTTCAAAAATTTTGCTGATTGATGGAAGTATTGAAACAGGCCTATAATTAGATGGATTTTCTTTAGAGCCAGATTTAAAAATAGGAACTATTTTGCTAAATTTCATCAAAGAAGGAAAGGTTCCAGTCACTATACAATAATTGAAAATGTTAGATAAATATGGAGCAATCGTAGTGATTATATTCCCTAATACATGAACTGAAATCCCCCAAAGGTCTTCAGTTTTTTTAACGTTTAAGCTTTTGAAAGTTTTTAAAATATTTGTAGGAGACACTGTGTGAAAGTCAAATAAAGAAGTAGGCTTAGAAACATGTTCAGCAAGGAAAGCTCTAGCTGATGCTGGCGAAGAGTTTAAATTTTTTGTTAAATTTGCAGCTATATTACTAAAATAACTTTCAAATACATCAACAATTTCTGATTTATTTGTAATCGTTATCCCATCTATATTTAACTTGCATAGTTTTTCACTATGTTTTTTCTTTCCTAATTCATTTTTAACTAAGTCCCATGTTGTTTTTATTTTATTATCAGATTTTAATATTTTATTTTTAATGTAAATAGATTTTGCCATATGACATACATTTTTGAAAATTTTTGAATAGTTTTTACAAAGGTTTTTTATAGATTCATTACGTAATTCGTTTTTTTGCGCGTAGAGCTGATACAAGGTATCTCTACTTTTAAAAATGCCGGGTGTTGCCCACTCTGCAAAGTTTACTTTGCCAGTAGATTTAAATTCTTTAACTGTATGTACCTTATTAAATTCAGTTTCAATTAAGTCAAATAATAGTTTAAATTGTTGGTCTACGTTCATGTCCATGGTATTTTTAGGTAACAAAGCAATTGACTTTTCAATCGAAGCATAGAAATTTTCGTTACGTTTTTGAGTTATAGGTCGCGTACGAATAATTTGTGAAGTATTTTTAACCTTAGCATCGAAAGTTACACTAAGGCCTCTGTGATCTGACGGAAGCTTATCTATGATAGTTTTAGTTTTTACCTCGAAATTAACAAATATATTATCAATGCATGTTGAGGTCGTGGTAGTGATTCTAGTGGGATCGTGAAACAGCGGCTGAATTTTATACGATTCACATAGTTGTAACATTTTCTTTTTTTTACAAGTGTCTTTATACAAATTAATATTAAAATCACCACAAATCAATAATGGTTTGCTTTTATTAGATACTAGGGTTAGAGCGTCATCAAGGGCCTCAATGAAATCATCCACATTTGAATCCTCAGGTGGTCTATATGCGCACATAATGATATGGTTGTCCAGTTCAACACATGTGATCTCACAAGCACGTTCAACAGATCGCTTAACTACTTCTTTACATTCTTTTGCTTTAACATTATTTTTTACAAGTATTAATGATCCCCCACCCTGAGCTGATGTTCTATTGAATGAGCTTATAACATTATAATTATTAATAGCAAATGACATATTATTCTTAGATAACCATGTTTCCGTAAAGCATAAGATTTCATATGAGTGTTGAGATAAAAATAATTCAATTTCTATTAATTTACCATTAATTCTATTAATATTTTGATGCAGTAATTTAATTACAGATTTGTTGGGGTTATTATCTAATTTACTTGTCACATAACAGTTTAGATTGGTTTGATTAGATATAGCAGAGCCTAAATTAGTTTGTCTCGTTGTCAATTCTAGCGGTTTAAAGTTTTGATTGTACATTTGCATACCGTTGGTACATTATTTTTGTACATGTTATTTAAGACACTTGTCATATATTTAGCTACAGATATTTTCTGTTTGCCTGTCATTTTAAGTGAATTCCAATTTATAACAAAGTTTTTTACAGAGTTGTTCAAGTCAAGTAAAATGAAGTCATTATTGTACATAGTTGTCAAATTGTATAGAGTTATGTTAAGGTCATAAATATGCTTATTTTGTGCCTCATTTAGAAGCTGTGAGTATGGAAAGGCACACAACAATATTTTTCCCAGTGCTTGAGTTTTACGTAACTCACGCAATAACTGAATGCTATGAACTAGAGTTTTCTTTGTAACTCTACGGCTGTCACCCGCCAAAATTACAATATGTGATCCCTTTCCATGCCCATTACATGAAATCTTATTTATTAACTCACAATGAGAAATATTAGGTAGGCATATATTCGTAATTAAGTTTTCAGAATGTACATTAATAGCTGATCCTAAACCTCTCCCTAATGAGTCACTATACAGAGTAATATTCTTCGAATTACCAGACATATCTGGTCCACAACAATTTGAACAAGCATAGTGTATAGGTGCAGGTTTTACTACGCTTTGTACTTGAGCCAGGAGATTACAATTGGTCATTTGATGCTGATGTTCATTCTCTGTAGTAGTACCATGCTGGGAAGAAACTACTTCCAATTCCGGCACGTTGACTTGTTGTCTCAGTTCAGGAAAATTGGGGGTTTCTAGGCTTTGAATTACGTTCTGCAAATTTTTCAGTTGGTTTTCTATAAAATTAATTTTGTTGCATGTGTTATTTCTATTTTTTATGTCTTGTTCATATTTTTGTACAATTTCTAAAAGCATTTCACTCTCTTCCTCAAAGGCAGATGCCGTTCTGTTCGATTGAACTATTTCTTGTTTTAAGACATGTATTTTGTTTGTCAGATTTTTCACTTTGTATATGAATTTCTTAAGTTTATGTTTACTATTTCTTCTCCTTTTTACGACCATTTTCAAAAATTTGTATCCTTTTGTATTGTGTTGAGCCGGTAACGTTGACGTTTTTAGTAATAACTCACTAAACTTTAATTTTAAGTTGTTGTATTCTTTTTGCATATCCTTTACTTGTTTGTCACAGTTACAACTTTTATATAAGTTCCCAAATTCGATTTGCTCTTTTAGTAAACTTTGGTTTTCTGCCTGTATTTTCTCCATATATTCTTGTAAATCCTGGTTTTTTTGTTCTTCTTCATATAATCTTTTTTTAAAACAGTTAATTTCTTTACAAACTTTGATAAACTCTTTTTCGCTGTCTTCATGCTCTTGCAAAAGTTTTGAATTAAAACAATTTTTTTCTTCAATTTTTTTCTCTAATCCTTTTATAATTGTCTCATAGTTTTTGATTAAGGTATCTTTATTCTTATTGTCTTGCTTTGAAGTATTACAACTGTCGGTTTCTATATTCCTTGCTCTTTTACGAGTCATCATAGCCATATTTTGTAAATAAATTGGGTAAAACCTACTTATTCAATTCCACGTACTTTTTTGTATTTTTTTGAGCAGTGTTTAATTTTAAGTGTTACAAATTTTCCATGCAAAAATACGAGGTCGAGTCGGGGATCGAACTCGGGTGTCCAGTTTCAGAATCCAACGCTGAGACCGATCGACCACGGAGGCAGTTAAGTATGTGGTGAAATTTAGCAATCACAATGTGATAAGGTGACATACAATATTTTTGCCGCCGACTATGTCAATAATTTCAGAAAATGAAGGTAGTTAAAAAAACCACTAATATAACAATGATTTATCGATAATGTTTTAGCACTATTTACGTCTATTTTGCACTATTCCTTCTGATAACTTAGTGAGACTTCTGTTATCACTTGTTATTCACCATTTGTTTAAGTAGGTATATGTATTACAACTTGTATTATGATTTTGCACTTGAGTAAAGCACTGTCACTTCAGACGTATTTCGATAAATATTACAATTTGCACATTAAATTTCGGTACACAAATACTTTCACTTATTACATTGGTCTGTAATTTACAGAAGACCCCCACTTTCACTGCCTAAAATGCGTTAAAACTATTTTTTTATCAATTTAATAACAGAGACTTGTTTATATCAAGTGGCGCCCTCCCCGCGCGCCGCGCGGATATGTAAGTGTGGCGCACTATCGGAACCTCTCTTTTTAATGAATGGCGTTGATAGTCAATAATTGTATGAATGAATAATATTTATAACTTGATTTTATTTTATTTTATAAAACCTTTCACTTATAAGCTGTGAACTGTACTTACAGTTGAAATAGTATGTAAAATATTATTCGAAAGTAGCAGAACTAAAATCTGGTTGTTGGAGCTAAAAGAATTTGACCGTAACGCCAATATTTACATTAGGGCACAAACATGCAATGAAGATATAAACAATATTCCTAGACATATCACACAGCGCCATCTAGCTCCATACTAAGCTTACGCTTGCATCATGGGTACTAGATAACGGATATAATACATGTATACTTTGCTTTTGTAAATAGGTACATACTTATTATACATAGATAAGACATATGTATATTAATATGCAGTATTATAAATTCCAGATGAAGAAGTTCCCCAGTTTCCGTTCCCGGCGGTGAACCTGTCCCTGCCGGCGCCGAGCACGCCGTCCGCCGCCGGCGCCGACCGCACCAACATGTCCGACATGAGCATGAGCTTCGACTGACGTCCGCCAGGGGGAGCCACTTGCATATGTATATACCCGACACTAGGCGCGTGCGTACTGAAGTCACGCTAGTACCAAGTTTTTTGATTTACGAGTTTTGGATAGGTACTCAAGAAAAAAATATTCTTGTAATATACATATATATCTATACTAATATTATAAAGCTGAAGAGTTTGTTTGTTTGTTTGAACGCGCTAATCTCAGGAACTACTGGTGCGAATTGAAAAATTATTTTTGTGTTAGATAGACCAGTTATCGAGAAAGGCTTTAGGCTATATAACATCACGCTGCAACTAATAGGAGCGAAGAAACAATGGAAAATGTGGGAAAAATCTGGGAAAATTATTCATCTTTGAGGGCTTCCGTTGCGTGTGCTGCGAAAACGGTTCAAGATATCAAAAAAATATGTGTGAAAGAATTAATGCCCAAAATAACTTTTTCCACGCGGACGAAGTCGCAGGCACAGCTAGTAAATAATATTCCTTGTTAAACGTTTGTCCCCTGTCAAAATGTATGAAAAAGTAGAATTTTCTCGGAAACTTGGAATGGAATGTCGTAAAGCAAAGGTTGCTTTAGACCCACTTAGTGGTGTGCGCACGCGCAGGCGAGCGTCACGCACTAGCTGTAGTTAGCAATGAGCGAGTAGGTACATTGTCGCACGTGCTGTATGGGATGGGGCCTCCATACATTATTATCAACTGAAAAAAGACCGGTTTAATCTAATTGGTTGTTAAATTTAAGCATAAGGAAATAAAATGAGTCCTAGTTGTACTCAGTCGTTTTTTTTTAATTACTTATATGTATATTAAATATCTATGTATTTGTATTATTTTTAACAATTTGTAATTTGATATTTGGACGAATAAAACAATTGAAAGCTTTACTGCAACATTCGTAACAAAAATAAGGATACTTATACGATACGATAAGGCTACATTTGCGCTTCTGAGCGAAATATTTGAAGATTTCTATCGAAGAAACCTGTCAGTGAGAACACTACTGTGCTCGTGGTAATATTTCCCTATACTTGTGACTCTTGCATTTTATTTTTAGGACTTATTTTTCCCGAGCACGAATAAAGGTTTTTCTTAAAATAAAGAAAAAAGTAGGTATGTATAAACATATCATTATTGAAAACCCCAATTATTTGAGGATCACAGCTGCTTAAGTTGAAGAAGCAAATCGTTAACTATCGCCAAATATCAACTTTGCTGCAAAGCTATAGTTTTTCTTTTAGAGAACTTTTTCATAAATCTTATGTATTTTACGTAAAAAGGCGCTAGCAACAGTTTTAAGAAATTTATATAATCTTGTTTTCTTTATCAAGGGCATAAAATATGTATATCAATCATATTTAGTCATATGTTTACGTTAAATTTTAGAATAACCGTAGATATATTGCGGAATGAGTTACATCGCCTACTTTAATGTTAGGTTGTCGGGGACGCGACTCAACCGGAGTCATTTATATCATCGTGAAGCTCGGAAAATGTTGCAAAGTTTCAATATACAAGATATAGGTATATACTTATTTTTGAAATAAGAAGCACGTTACTGGCAACATTAAAAAATGCTGCAGAAGCAATTAAAAATGTTAAAGGTAATGTTTGAAGAGTCTTAAAGTAACTGACGTTAACAATAACTAACCACCAACCCGCGCTCGGTTAGTTATACTTTTTAAACAATTGTCAAAAATGGTTTTGAAACTTTGAATTTGACTAACTACCTATTATTTCGACAAGTGTTAAAGATAAAGTAGCATGGAACAACCCATCTATATCAAGTCCGCCTATACATAGGAAAATAACTAAAGGACTAAACTAAAAGGAAACAAAAAAATACAATTTTGAATTTAATTTATTGTAAATAATCAAATAAAAGAAGCATTTTTCTAAAACAATATACCTATACGATTTAATTGAAGCCTTAAAATCTCTTAAAACGGCAAATGATCGCCTACTCGTTTAAATCCTAGAGGCGTTTAAAATATTTATCACTAATTTGGCTCAATATAAAATCTACGCAGATGGCGTATATGATAAAACCCTGGAGAGCTGATACATTTGCACTTATTTTAAAAAATTGAAATTAAATGAACCTTAAAATGTTTTCTAGTAAGTTTCGACAAGCTCAAAGGTTTTCATAAATTACTTCAACAGTAACAAGATACAAGGAGTGGTCCGCAAACCATCCACCAACAATACAATATTACCGTACATATCAGGGTACAAATATGTTTCAACTAGATTATGATAATTTGTGAATTAATGATATTGATAGCAGAAAATTTTAGAAACAAAATTGATGAATTGATTTATTCATTTACATAAAATATATTTGCCGCGATCAATATCGTGAAATTCCAATTTCTTACGTATGTCAAATTCTACATACGTCCAAATCTTAACCGAAAATATAATTGAGATCAATTAATCACAAACTGACGTTGGAATCGTACGAGCTGTACACTATTTTGAAACTGGCATCCTTAAACTGAACGAAAAACCGTAATAACAATATAAATATAAAAATACATCGTAAACATTGCGAGAGACTACAATTTTTGCCAATTTTTACAAATTCGCAACGGGTCCTAAGTAACAGTTACAATATCAATTAACAATCTACGATTTATTAAAAATGCAATACATATTAACTATATTTTAAAAACCCCAAAATTATTAAAATATATGTACTTATACAATACGTTTGTTTACGATTTACAAAGTTTGTAGTTTGGAAGCGAATATTACAAATATCAGACAAATATAAGATAGCTTGAGCAGTTTCAAGTAGGTACAGTATAACGCGTGTCGCGACATTCTGTAAAGATGTCCACTGAGAATCACAGAATAGTAGCGAGTAGCGTGAGTAGCTGGCAGGGCGTCGTAGATCAACGTCAGGTCCAATCAACCTTAGAGCTAGGTGGGGGTGGTGCCGGCGAAGCGCCCAACTTAATAGCGGCTCGCCTCAGCACGCGCGCGGCCACTCGGCCGCTAGCGCCGCGCCGTCCGGGGACACGCCGCCTGCGCACAACGACATGTTCAAACACGCTGACAAATTAAATCACACCACTAGTTCACACCACTAGTTAACTAGTCAAATTGCGGACCATTGTCTCGCAAAGCCGGAACTTGCCAGACGAAGGGGCACGTTTTAGTCGGCAGTGGAGATAGATGAACAAACACTTTATTGTTGACACATATTAAAACAAACTGTACATAAAACAAATGGCATCTTAACTGGTGCCACAAGCGGCGGCCTTATCACTGAAAGCGATCTCTTCCAGGAGTCTCATTAGAAAGGCTGATAGCATGTTCCCTTGTATATTTGTTCGTTTATAGCTTTTTCTGTTTCTACGTTGTATTTCATTCAATTTAGTTATTTGACTTATGTTGCAGAGTATGAAATGTAATTAGTGTAAATCGTAAGTATACAGTTGTTATTGAATATATGAATTAGGTTTCACGTTACCGTCCCGTTTCCTGGGCGCGGGGGGCAGGGGCAGGCGGGCGGGGGGCAGTGCGAGGCGCGCGGGGGGGAGGGACGCCCCCTTGGAGTTGCGCATCAGCGCCTTGTGCAGTTCCAGGCCGGAGTCGGCGGCGTGCTGCCACGACCAGCACGAGCGGCAGAAGTACCTGTAACCAACAAAATAAACTTTTAGCCCGCTAGCACTCAATAAATCGTCTCTTCAAGAGTAGGTAAATAGGTTTCTCCTAGGCAAACGTGCAACACCTTAGACTACAGTGGTTCTTAACATCAGGCAGGCTGTAGTCAAACTTTGGCCTATTCCGTGTAAAAAAAACGAGAATATTTCGCGCATGGGGGGCCAACATTCGGCGCGCTTGGGTGGCGGCATCTGTTAGCAACATTGTTACCAAAATTAAATTCATACTAGAGAATATCTAATTTGAAGAGATATTGTTTGATATTCTTTGGCAAACTTTAATATACAACATGCAATATACATTGTATACCTATGAGTGTTTGTCCGTACTTTACAGTACCGATGAGGCTTTCTTTACTGAAAACTTTAAATAGAAGACACTGGATATTTTTTAAAGTTTCGTTATAAATAGACAAGTATGTATTTACCCGAAGCAGGAGGGTTCCCTGCAGAAGTAGGGCCCCTGCTGCAAGTTGCACACGGAGCACATGGAGTCCTCCAGGTACGGGTCTATCTGCACCTGCAACGTGTACATACTTTAATAAACATACAATAAAGAAAATGAGGCCTTTGTTAGCCTTGAAATGATATTTAACTGATCACACAAGAGGGTATTGTGCGATTGCGCGGGCTACCGTAGTTGTTTACATAGTTTTTTTTAAATCAGATACCAAGACGTCACAGCCAGCCCCAACGGAAGACCAGCGCTGATTAGTTTCAAGTAATCAGCATTATGCTGAGTTGGGGCTGTGTTGGGGCAGACTTATTTATTTATTGTGTGTGTGTGTGTGTGTAGGTATATTTGCTAAATATGTATTAAATTTGTAGTTGTAGCAGCGCCCGTTTCCCCGCTAGAACCCGCTTGGACCTCTTGTAACTTAAAATGTTCACAGCGGCGGCGGGAGGTACGTAGTCTTGAGAAGTGACACGCGATAAGACAGTCTTATATTATTTAGATCTGTATTCGTAATAAGAGTGTGGCTCAGCGTTTCCAGTGTCTGCTTTTCATTCAGACGCACCCTGGTTCAAATCCAGCCCTACACCAATGTCAATTTCAAGTTATGTGTGGATTTGCACTCTCTTAACGGTGAAGGAAAATAACGTGAGGAAACCGACATGTTTGAGGACCAAAATATCCAAGGACATGTGTCTTCCGTGGAAGGACCTGGGCGCCCACCACGCTGTATCTGCCCAAGAGAACTCCCCTAACAAATTAAATCAGCGGGGGAGCCACGACCCTCAAGTCATGAGGAATTAAGACTCAAAGAGAGATTCGTAATACAGTTAGTAAATAGTTACCTTCTTAGTGAACTTGTCGGTGTGTATCTCGATGTAGGCGGCGGAGATGGCGCGCACGTACGAGCGCACGTTGTCGAACGTCACGCGCCCCGAGCCGATCGGATACCGGTGCTTGTCCGTGTCGATACCTGCCGCAAGGGACACACTTCATTATAGGTACTGTTATTGCAAACTAAGATATTAGGGGTTTATTTAGAATAAAACGATTATTAAAAAAAAACTACATATAAACAATCACTACAAAGCCTAAAATAAAGTCAACCTATATATGCTTTTAGTGTAGTTATGTCAAGGTTTTTATATGACCGGGCCGATTCGCTAGTTTATTTTTAAATCACGAAATCTGAAATAAGTACCTATATGTAAATAAGACAGACAAGTTGACATACATTTATAAGGGCTCCCGTTTCTCGCCATTCGATTACAAAACCTGAAGTGTACGGACATAACAGTTTTACGCCCTGTAGTCAGAACTTTTGAAAACTACAACGTATACTAAACGCGAAACTTGCATACCCCTGTTTATCTAAAATTTGTAAAATAAGGTTGTTACCTGCGTAGACGACGCCGGAGAAGAGGTCGTTCATGATGAGCGCGAGCGCGTGCGCGGACAGCATGCCGTGCAGCGCGCCCACGAACACCGTGCGCGCCGCCTGCAGCCGCACCGAGCGCGCCGCCGCCCAGTTGGCGTCCGCCACCGCCCACGGGATCACCTGCACCTGCACACACACACAGTATTACACACTGTTACACAATTATCATCACTATCGCCCACTGCTGAGCAAAGGCCTCTCTTGTATACGCCACTCGTCCCGGTCCTGCGCAGATCGAATCCAGGTGCTCCCTGTGGTTGTTCTAATGTCGTCAACCCAACGCATTGGTAATATCACTGTTACTCAATACGATCTCCGAAGACCCGTATCAAGCGGCGAGCTGTGGCAATCATTTGTATTTTATGTAAATCTATTGTGCTGGTGATTTTAAAGCAAACATCTATCGTTCTGTGTAACTTTGCAGGATCGTTTGTTGTGTCTGCAAGTCTGAAGTTTCTAGGCAAGCGCGGCTCTAGATAGGCCTACATAGGCGAGCGAATAGATCGTACATCACAACGTTGCGTAGCATCAGGAGAGATACGATAGATAGATATACATAGATATGTGCAAACGTGTGCCTATTATGAATGTAAAAATATAACAACATACCTACTGAGGGTCGTAACCCCCTCGCAGAATGAATTCGTTGGAGTTCTCTTGTGCAAATACATCTGTTTACTCAAAGTGACGCCATACGACTAAATAAATAAATCATGGTGGGAGAGTACGTGTGGACGGTATGAGTATGTATAGCATGCAGTGCGGTACCTCCTTGGTGCGGGTGTGGCGCGTGTGCAGGCGGTAGTACCAGGCGGAGCGCGCGCGGCGGCACGCGGCCAGCAGCGCCCACACGCGCCGCTCCGACTCCAGCGTCACGTACATGAAGCCGCGGTGGGGCAGCCCCGCGCCGCGCTCCGGCCAGTCCGCGCTGCAACAACACCTCGTGTTACATCGCGACACATTTATTTATTATATTAAGGCACACAAAAAAGGAACATGTTCTTAAATGAACTGAGTATACTTCTAAGCTGGTTTCGATCCAGAACTCCAAAATTCCAAAACACGTTCACCTACATTACTTCGTATCGCTCGTGCGCATGTTCTTACGCGACACAAAACCGTCCTTTTTATTTGTAATACATACTCACCAGCGCTATATTTGTTCATAAATGAAATGTTTAATAAAAGTAACGGAGAGAGGCCTTTGACCTGCATAAACATTCTTCGAATTGAACCAATTTTAATAAAACTTGTACTGTACTCAGGATACAAGTGATCTGATTGATACACGAATCATACCATTTTGCGTATGGTAAAAATCCTTGGGATATAACGCAGTCTAAACTGTAGGTAACTCCCATTCTATAAAACTGATATAATTTTACAGAAAATACAAATGGAATTCGCAACAATTTCTTATTCTGTTAAAAAAGTGATCATTTCACATTCAAATAAAAAAAAAGTGGTCGATTCGACCCTAATTGCCAACAGTTAATATTTGGAAGTGTAGGTACTCACGCTATGGGCTGGAAGTGCGCGAGCGCGTCGAGCACGCCGCGCTCGGACATGTCCCAGGGCAGGCCGCCCAGGAACAGTTTGGCGCTGAACCCGCCCTCGGGCTCCGCCACCCGCGCCGGCAGCTGGCCCTCCCAGCGCAGGATGCTGGTACCGTCGCGCCGCACCACGCCGCCTGCAACACACACACGAGGGGGTTGGACAAAACACTAGAGGAAATGGCGAAAGCTTACATTTAATAACAGGTTTAGAAAAAATAAAACATTTTAGTAAATAAGGAAGGAGGATAGTTCAAAATAATTGCGTTTTCTTTTTTTGTATGGGGACCCCCCTTTATATTTAATTTTTAGTATTTTTTGTAATAGCGGCAACGGAAATAAATTATTTGTGAAAATTTCAGCTTTCTAGCTATCACGGTTTAAGAGATACTGCCTGGAGACAGACGGACAGTCAGCAGAGGCTTAGTAGGTAATAGGGTCCCGTACACAAAGGTAAACCTTTGTGTACGGAACCCTAATAAAAGCATGTTAATAATAAAATAAGTTGAAAGTGTAGTACTGACAGAAGGAGGCGCGGCGCTTGACGGTGAGGTCGGCGTCGTCCTCTCGCAGCTGGATGCTGGTGTACTGCACCAGCGACCACTGCTCCTGCAACAACATCTCATTACAGTACGACTCGATACTATAGGACATAGTAACAAACATACAAATTACGATGGTTTAGAAATGATTAGTTTAAAGGGAGGCAAGTATTTCAACAAAAAATCCCGCCACTAGCCAAAAAAAGTCATATTTTAATTTTGTCACTGGAGTATCAATTTGTTATTTCTTTTCTACACACTTAAAGGGCTGAATCTTTGGGTGAAATTTGAGAACTATTGTAGCTGGATTAACGTAGAAACCGGAGAACATCGCTAGCAAGAAATAGGAAAAAAAAGTAGGTAGTATTTACCAGTGCGTCGGTGTGGCCGTCGCTCGTGGGCGGCGGCGAGAAGTCTGCCGGAATAGTCATGCCCTTCTGAAACAAGGCCACAGGTGCCACAGGTCACACACTGAACCACACTCACTTCTATGTACCTTCTGTAGGTACTTATGCTTTCATAGTAATACGGAAATAATTATAGCCTATCTATGGAGCTTTTACGCTGTGGCCGTAATTCCACCAATATCACACCAAGACCAATACTCACTAGGAATTGGTCAGTTCAGTATTATAAAAAACAACATGGAGCTTATAACCGAAAAAAACTATTTACGGACTAACACTTCAAAAAAAAGAACCGTTTCGCCCCTACTCGTTTATGAAACGTTGTGCAAGTGGGCGTAAGACAGAATTCTGTTTTTACTATGGTTCAAAAGCAGATTCTCCTATGATATAAAATTAGTGTGAAACATTAAAAGATGCAAGGAAAGCTGGCACTTACCAAAGAAGTGATAAGATCGTGAACGCCGTGCTCGCTGCCATTGTGGTGGGCGTGCGCGGTGCCATTCCACGCGGCGGACCCGCCCGGCTGCGCGCTCTCGCTGGAACAACCAGCTTTATTAGCAAACGTTGGTAAATACTAACAAAATGCATATTTAAAAGCGCTCAAGGATGACTTTTTACTATACAAACATATTCTGCAGTTTCCTCCTTCAATGAGCTTTAGTCGTTATTGGTCCCAACCATAACGTTGCATTATCATTTTAAAAGATACTTCTGAACAACAACACCGATCGATTTTAGTTTATTCGTAAACAGACGTTAGTTTAAGACTTAAAAGGACGCTGTTATGTTAGAACACAGCTATTGTTGACAAATTGTGGTCAAGCGCAAAATCGTTCTAGTTACTCACAAAATTTGGAACACGCCTGAGAGCGTATAAAGGTTATCGTCCAAGTATTATGCACTTATAGTTATTAAGAGTTTCTCTCTATCACAAACAAACTTTATATTAAAAAATTATTGATCAAGTTACCTGTAGCTAGCGAAGGCTCGCGGGTGCTGCGTGGGGAAGCAAGCGGCCGGCACCAGCGCGCCCGGGGACTGCGCCGCCTCCGGGCTGCCCGGGGACTCCCACCACCTCCCACACTCCTGGAAAAACCACATCCACATCACTTCCCTTGACAATTTACCGGACACTGCCCAAACTTTTCGAGCTAATTATCGACATATTTACTGACGTAAGTGCTAGCCGGTTATTACAACTAAATTTATCTGTCTTCAAGCTGAAAGATTTATGCCTGGAATACAAGGCAACAGTTTTTTAAGCTGTTTCCTTAAAAAACTAGCCTCGCTTATTCCGCGCCTTACCCAGATTCTTCAAGGCAAGCTAGTTAGGTACTGCAACGATGCTTAACATCAGGCGAGTTGTGGTCAAGCGTAAGCCTAATGTTAATACCTAAAGGTAGTCGGTAAATATGTTAACTGAATAGTTAGGACTGCTAGACGAGAAGGTTTGTAAAGAAAAGGGAAATTTAACATTTTTTTTAAAGTTAGAAGTAGCAAATACTATAACCACAGTACGAGTTAACAGTTTTTATGTCAAACTAAATAAACTAAATAGACAAATCTAGAATTGGTTTTTCTTAGCATAGTTTAATTAACTATGCACTTTTCATTTAGGTACACACGGAAATGTATGCGGAGAAATCTTTCTATGTAGAAATGCAATAGGCGCCACCATTTATCCATAAGCTGTGGTCGATAATTTTTAAACAGTTTATTTAATCGCACTCTTTAAAATATATGTAGCTAAGCAGCCTAAACCCAGAAGATCGCAATGAAATTTATTAGTAAAATCTCGCGAAAATATAATATCTACTTGATTAAGTATGGACCACGTCTGCAAACAAATATCTACTATCTACGTATCATATCTAGATCTAAAAAGCACGTATCCTAAATGCAAGCCCAACAGCGCGCATCCGAACTAATACAAAGTCAAGAGAGCATGAAAAAGCTTGTCTGTATCCAAGAAGTTATCCGGGCCGATTAAGCGGGGCCTTGGCATGGCCTACACAAATAATATTAAATCGTAGCTGCATGCCAATAGCACGCGCTCGCTGCCAACTACACGATTGCACCCCATCTGTACAGAGCTACTCCCACACTGGGATTTCTAGTACAGCTGCGTCGAGACCACGACCGATAAAACTACAAACACGATCTAATTACAGTAATCGAAGACACTAATAAAGAGAGATGACCAGAAGGTAGCAAAATAAAATTATTCATAAAAAAAATGTCAGGTCATATGTAACTCTGTACACAATACTATCTCCAGACGCGACGCTACTCGACTTCTGTACGGATTAAATTAACAACAGCAGTTGAAAAGTACTTAAATTGACGGATAGCGGTACTTTGTTAGCGAGAATAGTGGAGGGTGCAGCGATTCAAGAACGATCGCAATCTATATAGAGAGTCAGTTTGATACAGGCTTTACCAACATTTTAAAACTACCTACGCAAGTCATTGAAAATGAGTTAAGAAAATTTTATTACAAATAAGAATTTAACGAGGGTAGAAAACTACTATCTTCGATAAAAAATCATAACGTCTAAACCGAACCTAATGTACAGAAGTAGGAACATTTCATAAGCAATAGAAAGGCTGCGCTGTGGGATGTGAAGGCTATATGCGCTAATGCAAGTGCGGCGAGCTGGCGGCCACTTGGCACGCGAGCGGCGTTATACCGCGCTGGCACATCTTGCTGCACATTAACTGCCATCAAACCGGATGTCGTACGCTACATTATGAACAGACAATAAAACCTACAGCATTGTGCTTAAAATTTGATTTAAGTGCAGCGTTGGCTCCGGATCTCAATACAAATATAGATATTCGGCGTGTTGGCGCCCAACGTGGGAGCAGCGGGTCATTTCGGCGTACTACGTAGTTACTTACAATGTAACGAACGCTTAGTTATTTCACGTGAAAAACAACGGCCGAGCTACGAAGTAAAATATTTAATAACTCTCCCAATAACACTCGCGGAAACTAAGTAAATAATTATTAGGAAATAAAAAGGGCTTGAAATCGAAACGAATTAACGATCAAATTGAATAAAACTAAAATCGTGTAAAAATGAAGGTACTCACATTTCTATCGACAACAGGCGCTCCTATAGACTCCGGGCGCATGGAGTCCAGTATTTCAGCGATTGACCGGTAGGGCCGCTGAGGCACGTCGCTGGGGCCTCCGCCCCCGCGACTATTATCCTATGAATAATAAAAAAACGTTAGAAAATTTGCAATTAACTTGTAACTAATCTGAAAAGTTGTGAAAACCGTTAAATTTCAATAATTTATGAATATTTCCAAGCAATATTGGTATTCTCTACATATAGACATACCATATTTTTAAAAATTAAATTAAATACTCACAGGATGTAGTAGCGGCATCGATGCCGCAAAAACTTTCGGAAGTTTCAAACTGTCGAAGGAAAATTGGGCAGAGTTCCCTGCCGAAATGTATTTACGTCGGCGGCTCTCGAACGACTGAGCTGAGTATCGCGCGCCGTGAAGCAGAAAGTCATCGCATCCCTTCCACCGACATCCAGTCGCAGAAAATGTGGCGGCGGACCAATCACTGAGCTAGAATACGCTTCGCCCACTTGCCGCTCACTCACCGCGCCACTACAGAATTTAGCCAGATAACCTTTTAAAGTTATTTAAAACATAACAAATATGTTAAATATATATAAAAGATTAATCAAATTTGTTTCTCTTATCTTTAATGTTTTTAGGTATCATATTAAACACCAAAAGCAATAATTGAATTTGATTTGAATTTATGAGATTTCCGGTTACGGTATTAGACCGGAAATAATCTTGTAGGTAAATTCAAATCCAATCTGATTTAATATAATACGAAGGTGAAACAGAACTATTATGGCAATAAATAGAAAAGTAAACTACCGAGTGTGTTAAAAAGTTTCTTTAAAACTTGATATAATGTAAGCTACAAGTGGCGGTTTGATGGCGCATGCTCAAATCAGACGCTCAATTTATTGACTTACAACGCTATGATTCTTTAAAACTATTAACAGGAAGTCCACAAACAAAGTGTTGATAATTTTATTTATGTAGATTCTAAAACAATTATATTTTTTTATAAAAATACTTCATTCGTTATTTTTTTTAATAATTATTCCTCGCTTTTTGGTATTTTTTAATCAGGCGTTGCAGGCTTTTTTGAGCCACGTATTACGGCAAAAGATCCTTTGGATCGATTGTCTCTGCCAAACAGAAAATAATAATTAAAATCCATTCAAAGAAAATCATAAAATAGTAAAAGCACTGTTGATACAACTCGACACTTAAACAAATACTTATTATTTTAGCTTATTTTTTTTGTTTTATTCCGAGAGTTCTCACGTAAAATTAAAGAGGCATATTAATTAAGTAATAATAACATAAAACCATTAATATTATAAAAGAGTAGGTACTGTGTACGTGAATGTGTTTATGTTCGTTCATTTTCATATTCAAATGACTTAACCGACTTGGAAGTAATTTGGTATGGAATTAGTTTAGACCCTGACACATATGTTAACTTTGACCCTGTATTAGTGTGGGTAACACCGCGGTGCGCAGCTAGTATGTAGACTAATAAAACACATACATATAAACAGTACTATTTTATTTCATTTTATAATCTTGTTCAACATAAATAGGTACAATTTTGAACCCGATCAAGATGTGGTTTCACAACTTAATATTATAAATCTATCTGCAGATTCAATGAAGTCGATCTATTGACAATATTTTTTATTAATTGGTACTGCATGTATCTCACAACGTTTTGCGAGACTTGGTGTTTTTGACAAGTATTGTTTAAATCTTTTTTTACTGAGAAAACACCAGCATTAAGAAAAGTACACCAGCTTTATAACTTACTGATCTAGTGTTCACTCCTCGCGGTTTTACGCATCTTCTGCCACTCAGAGTGTTTGCAGATCCTCTTCCACCACATCTATCCAGCAGTACTTGGGACATCCGCTGGCCATGGAGTCTGTTCTGGATCGAAACTAGCTTAAAATGAGTTCATTTAAGGTCATATTCTGTTTTGTGTGCCATAGTAAATAAATACTAAATGTTTTTACTTTTAACGCGTCTGTACGCTGCTCGATCATGCCACATTCTTTCCAGATTTTAAAAGATTAATTTCCTTAAGAGTTAAAACGAGCGCATCAAATTCAGTGAATAAACAAACTAACAACATATTATGAGTGATTTTAATCGTACTTTTAAAACACAACTGCTCTCATAGCTGTTTATAAGTAGGTAAATTCGTCGGTTTTGCTCAATACGAATATATGTTCATTTCACTAACATAAATACCTACCACTAAACCAAGACTGACCTATTAGCTCAGTCGGTAGATTGTATGCCTTCGGTGCTAAGGGTCGCGGGTTCAACTCCCACACAACACAAGTAATTGTCCACTTTCCACTAACCATTATTTGATCTGAGCCTGGGTTTTTCTATGCATATATATGTACCTACGTATTTTATTTACAAGAGTATTTACCTAAGTATTATATCCGATATTTAGTAGCGATGACTATGATAACATTTTTCTTATATACATATGAATGTACTCGTAGAAACACCCAGACTCAACACAAATGATTGCAAATTGAAAATGGTCAACTATTTGTGTTGTGCAGGAATCGATCCCTTGTCCGTTGGAACAAGAGACACACGTTTAATATAACAGTCAATCAAATAAGTATAGGATAAGTCAAGCTTAACAGTCGCTAAGCCATGTTATTCATGTCAAAGGCCTTTAAGGCGGCCTGAAAACTCTACAACAGCGTCGGTCACTCCCATACGAAGAAGAAGAACCCATCATCTGTTTATGTTGTCCAAGCTAAGCCAAGCGAAGCCGCGGGCAACAGCTAGTGATGCTGTGTGGCTTCGCACGCGTTATTATACAAATAAACCTTCCTCTTGAATCATTTTTCTTATAAATAGCCATTAAAAACGCATCAAAATCCGTTGTGTAGTCTTAAAGATTTAAGCATACATACATATTACATACAGACAGATGCGGAAAGTGACTTTGCTTTATACTATGTAGTGAAGTTATATTATTAAGAGCCTGTGTTGTCCCATTGTTGGGTAAAGGCCTCCCTACATTTATTTCAGTGCTATGGTATCCCAGTCTGATAGGTGTTTATCCAGGTCGTATAGTGAAGTTATAGCATAAATGTTTGTAAAATGAAGAACATAGATCTGAAGACGTTCTGGGTTCACTCGACGAGTCCGAAGATAGGCGCCAGGATGCGTCCGGCGGCGGCGGCGTGCGGGGGCGGGGGCGCGCGCGGGCGGGGCAGCGCGCCGCGCTCGTCCGCGTACACCCAGGGCAGGCGCAGCACCCAGTACGCGGAGGCGCTCAGTTTGACGGGCGCGCTGCCCGCCGGCGCCGGCACGAACACCGGCCCGCCCGCCACCGGCTGCACCTGCGGACCAACCACATTACTTACACCTTCTAGCTAGCTATATCTAAAAATATATAAAACTCAAAGGTGACTGACTGATATAGTGATCTATCAACGCACAGCCCAAACCACTGGACATATTGGGCTGAAATTTGGCATGAAGGTAGATGTTATGACGTAGGCATCCGCTAAGATAGGATTTTTGGAAATGCCACTTTTAAAGGGGTGAAATAGGGGATGCAAGTTTTACTTCTTAATGCGAGCGAAGCCGCGAGCACCCACTAGTCTATACACATTATAATAAAGCTAAAGGGTCAATAATCAGTACACAGAAGACATTCGAAAACAGAATGTTTGGGTAAATGCTTACGGTAATTGTTTGAAGGCGCATCACGCTAAAACGAGTGTACGGATTATCATGATTTTTACATGTAGGTAGTATGAGGTCCTGGGAGTGTCATAGGCCACTTTTTATCCCAAAATAATGCGAGCGAAGTCGCGAGCGTCCACTGAGGTAAGTGAGCGTGCCTCGGCGGTGTAAGCGTCTGCTTTTACATTGTAACGCGCCCCGGTTCAAATCGAGACTTGTTTTTCAAATGACGTGTGGATTTGCCGTCGGTTAACGATTAAGGAAAGACGAATATTTACCCTGGGTTGTATGGTGACGTGCAGCGGCGCCTTGGGCGTGACGACGTGCAGGCGCGCGAGGTGCGCCACGGGCGCGGCGGCGGCAGCGCGGCACACGCACGCCGTGTACACCGGCATGTCTGCGTGCGCCAGCGCCGCGCCCGCCGCCGCCGACCCGCCGCCCGCCGTCACGCTCTCCGGGGACGACATCATGAACCTGAGACACACACCACGAAATATTCCAATAAATGAATATTCCAGGACATTGCACACATCGCCATCTAGCCCCACACTAAGCAAACGCTTGCGTCCAATATCGAATCAATTCGTATTTTAATTCTAATTCGTCACGTCCCGCCCGAATACTACTCACTTTCTTAGAGATTATAATAAAAACGTATAAGAACCGGTAGCCTTAACGTTTTTGGAGAGTAAATTACCGAAATGTTCTCTAAATAAATCATTGTTGTTGTGTAAACTGTGTGAGTACATTGTGCCGTAAGTCAAACTTGTCAAATTATATGTACGTTCTCACTCGTAATACGCAAGTAAAAATAATTGAATTGAAAAAAAAAACAATGATAGAGTTAGAGATAAAGATAGTGTTAGAGAAAGAGTCAGAGATAGAATTAGAGATATAACTAGAGTTAGAGATAGATTCAGAGATAGAACTTTAGTTAGAGACAGAGTCAGATATAGAACTAGTGTTAGAGATAGTCAGAGATAGAACTAGAGTTAGAGATAGAATTAGAGTTAGAGTGTAGTTGACCTGTGTCCCCTGGGGCACTCGTACTCGAACCCGATGAATATCTTGACAGTGATGTGCGGCGCGCTGGCCTTGCCGCGCCCGCGCCCCGCCGCCCGGAACAGCGAGATCTGCTCCACTCTGTAACACGCAATGTCTACAATACATTACTTGTTTAGGCAAAGGCTTTTCGGCTTTTCACTTTACTGTGGTACCAAGTTGGCCTAAATTGTAGATCCATCTTATTTTTTCTACCCTATAAATAACAACGTATGTTGTCACAATTAATAGTGAAAAAATTCAATAAACAATATATTTCTTTGTTACGAGGAATAAACAGTGAAGCAGGCTTATGACGCGCAATACGAGGTAAGTTTCTCAAGCTCAAGGCTTCGTCGACAAAATATCGAGATGTTTCTCTAGCAGCGCCGACGTGCGCATTCTAATGTAGTCTGTGGACCTGGGCGCGCAGTCCCAGGGCAGCAGGTAGTTGGTTTGCGGCAGGAAGCCGGGCTGCAGGTGCTCGGGCAGCCCCAGCGCGTGGCTGTACAGCGAGGACGCGCCCAGGCACAGCAGCGCCCAGTGCGCGTGCGCGGGCAGCAGCCCCGCCGGACTGGCCTCGTGCAGCATGCCGGGCAGGTACTCCGTGGTGGACGGCTGCCGGGACATCACCTTCTCTGCAACCACACAACCATTACATTCAACGTGCACCCGTGGGCTATTTGCATACAAACTTTAGTTGTAATAACCGGCTAGCACTTACGAGTAATTATGTCGAAAATTAGCTAGAGTGCTAGCCGGTTATTACAACTAAATTTAATCATGCCTTACGGTAACTATAATACAGTGATTGCATACAAACTGTTGTAGGTATGAATATAGACTCAAAAACTAGATTTTTGTTTAGATATCAACAATTTGAGATTTCCCTTCCCCTTCCTTCACAAAAGTGGCAAATGTATAACAATATGTTAACTAAACGGTTTTCACTCACGTGTAATTCGCGTATGTTGTTCACGCGTTTCGGCGTTTAGTTAACATATTGATAGAATGTCTCACGTAAGTTTGAATATGAAAGTGTATAACAGATGGTGTTACCGTTGTGCGTGTCGCGCACGAGCACGTAGTGGTCCTGCGTGCTGTCGTCGGTGTCGTCGTCGGGCGCGGGCCCGGGCGACAGCGCGTCGCGCCCCGACCAGCCCGAGCCGGAGCCCGGCGTGTCGCACGGCGAGTCGCGCGCGCCCTCCGCCTCCTGGCTGCCGCCGCCCTTCACCGTCGCAGCCCTGCCACACAAAACAATACCCGATCTCTTTGAGTCATAGTTCCTCATGACTGAGGGTCGTGACTCCTCCGCAGAATTGATTCGGTAGGGGAGCTCTCTTGGGCAGATACATCGTGGTGGACGCCCAGCTCCTTCCACGGTACACCCGTATGTTTTTGGATACATAACATACCTACTTACACAAGATCAAAACTTTAGCTCACTTACACGACGAATCTTAAACAGATTTAGCCATTTATTTCTAGGTTTCTAGGTTTAGGTTTAGGTCTAGATTTCTATTTTTATTTTAGTTATTTTGTCGCGAAATTTTGTATGTATTATCTATTTACGACAAGTTACGAAGTTTATATTTTCAAATTCAAATTCAAATTCAAAATATATATTGCGGAATATAGGTTACACAGTTGTTAAAATATTACATAATGGACCTCTATACTCCCACCCATAGGGCACGCAATTTACAGACAACAAAATAAAAATATAAAAAATACAAAAGAAATCTTTCATTTAGAACATTAAGATTGTTTTTTAAATTTTATAACATATTCACAATCGCAAATTTTATTAGAGTCAACGAAATATTATGTAAAATTTGAATACCATTTCTATTTTTATTATTATGTGTAACATGTCATACACCTCTGGCGAGGGTGACCGCTTACCATCAGGCGTTTTCTTTCTCTCTGCCATTACATAAGTACATAGCATAAAACTCCTTCGTCTGTCTCCATATATGTCAAGATCTTCAAAGATGCAACGGATTAGGATGTGTTTTTATTAACTGATAATGTTTAGAGGTTTTATGTACGTATCATACTATCGTACGTCACAACACAGCCTTATTTTATAAAAAAAAGAGAGAAGACAAAAAGTTGAGACCTGAAAGTGGGCGTGGAAGGCTCGAAGACCGGAAAGCGATGTGCGTCGGCGGTGCGGCAGCAGTCGCACTGGTCGGCGGCGGCCGCGTAGAAGGCCACGTTGGCGGCGCGCACGCTGTACGGGTCGTCGCGCGCCGCGCGCGTTCGCCCGCACGAGCACGCGCTCACGTAGCGCACGCCCGACGAGTGCTCCACCGAGCCGTCGCTGCAACCCACAGGCAGGCACAACATTACACACAGCGCCATCTAGACACATATTGAGGTAACGCTTGTATCGTGACTATTGCATAACGCATATAAAAAATAAGTTAGTTTGAGAGATTCGATAGTTTTCAAACCGCCTTAAGGGCTTTTGACATAGCTCAACAGCCGTACTAGGTCAATCAGTCGGGGACTACATTTTGGCGACTTATTTACTGTCTACGCAGGATCGTAGGTCACATATCAAGTCATTATTAATACTTATCAAGTAGTAGCAATACAAGCATTTTAACCATAGCGCAGAGTCTGTGAACCAATACAAGGAATCACAAGTTTAGTTGAGTAAAAATACATAATCATATAGTTACTAACAAACTTAGCCTTTTAGCGTTTGAAATAAGTGTGGAATATTAATTTCTTTATTCACCCTTACTACTTGCTCTCGATATGTTCTCGGTATTTGTGGACGGCATCAGTGAAGCAACACTGTGACCCTTTACAATACAGAACAATACTTTATTGATTAGTCCACGTTACAGGTTAATTTACAGTATAATAGTAGAGAGAAAGAAGAAGACTGACTGATTGGGGTGTATGCAGCCGCGGCCGGTTTGCGAGGCGGCCTCGCACAGCGTGCGGCCGCTGTAGGCGGCGGCGCAGGCGGCGCGCAGGCGCAGCGCGGCCCCGCCCGCCAGCGGCCCGCGCGCCATGCTGCCCAGCACGCCCAGCGCCACGCCCACCTGCCACACACACCACCACACTTACACACACGCACCACCACACTACTTTATATAGTATTCTCGGTATCTTGGACAGAATCCAAGGCTTTCCACATGTTGTTTTTACATTGACGTAGCTAAATCCATACACGCAACTCCCCGTGCAATACAGAGCGTATGGCGATACGTTCTGTATTGCACGGGGAGTTGCGAGTTGTGAGCCAAAATGTACACACCACTATACCTACTAAACACGAGCCACAACCACTGTGTTCTATTTAACGACATATAACAATATGTGTGTAACATATTCTATTATAACGATGTATGTAGTTACGTTGCAATGCAACTTTACAGTGTCAATAAACATTCTGAATTCGTTTTTTATGTAGAAAATTATATATACCATCGAACATCCATTGAGTGAGTGCTGCGAATTAGAAGGGCCTGTGAGGTCACCAGCGGTAGGTACGTATGCTCACCTTGTGCGCGTGGTGCTGGCTGGAGTAGTGCGCGGGCAGGCCCTCCGCGTACGACGCCTGTGCGATGGGCAGCACCTGCAGCCACGATACACAATACATAATTTGCCAAAAAAAACGCAAACTATGTAACCGACTCATGCCTCTACACCTCATACATGTTTGTTCCTCTTAGCCATGTTCCCAATCTATGGAAGATTCATCAATGGTGGTTTGAGATCAATCCACCCGACTTGGCAAAATACCGGTTTTTTTCATGTCATATTTCTTTATTTTTAGACCAGCAGCGCCTCGCGATGTCACCCACGTTAAATTGGGATAAAAAGTATTACTAATCTTCCTCTATACCAAATCTCATCCACACGCACACCATAGGACCAAATTTGAACCAGGGTGCGTCAATGTTAAGCAATCGATGCCACTACCGAGCCACATTCGGTTGTCACCGCTTTGAAACTTTCGTGAGTCATTTCATCAATATGTCAAGTAACTAAATGTTTTCACACATGTGTATTTCGCGTATGTTGTTTACGCGTTACGGATGTAATGATATCCATCTTCAGAACGTACGTTCTGAGACCGCGACAGCACGCAAACTGCGCGCCGCCGCGCGAGCGGCCCGCCGGGACACCGGCGCGGGGACATACGCACAACATACGCGAATTACACGTGAGTGAAAACCGTTTAGTTAACATATTAATATACTCATGATTTATAAAAGTAGCTACCTTAGCACATCTAGCGGCGGAGAAGCGCACGTCCGTGGCGAGCGCGTCGTGCAGCGGAGCGCTCGCAGCCGGCGCCGGCGCCAGGAACAGCGGCGCCAGCGCGCGCGCAGCACGCCGCCACCTGCACGCCGCCGGCAGCTGGAACCACGCATTACACAGGGTTACTAGATATTGAGCGCATCACATCACAAGTAGGTATACCTATGATTTCTCAAAAAAAAACCATAGCTTTAGAGAGGTCCAGTAAAATTAAAGGCTCCTTGTTATTCCAAAACAACGCGAACGAAACCGAAGGTCTCCCCAAGCATAAATAACAATTCAAACCTCAAAGAAGGAAGTAGTCATGGCGTATTTGCCGACATTGTCGTCGAAGCCGTCGTGTGTGGCGCGCTCGACGTGCCCTTGCAGGAAGGCGTGGAAGGTCGCGCGCGGCTCCGCGCCGGGCGCCTGGGCGGCGGGCACGTCTGCGCCCGCGCAGCGCGCCACCAGCCCGCGCACTAAGCTGCTGACGTCACGCGCGCTGCCCGCCTCGCTCTCCCCACTTATATACACGAACTCTTCGTTCTTCGGAATGGCAAACAGGGACTTGGCACTGCACAAATAGACAAATAAAAAAAACATTAGCTGTTGTACTCTTGCCCATGGTCTGAATTTCAGAGGTAGGTCTATTTGATTTGACAGAGTAGATATAATACTTTAGCCTAAACTAAACAGAGCATACATATAGGGAGCATATAGTATCTATATGTATTGTATAGAAACAACAGACATTCTCTACACATATTTTTATGTGACGGACGGATGCAAAGATGTATATAAAATGTAGAAATGAACAATATTATATAATTTAAAAACAAAATTAACCGATGAAAGTTAGATCTACTTTATAAACCATATTTAAACCACTTGGAACATTCTGTCTTTTGCAACGCATGTCCAACTACAGCAAAAGGCAGAATCGAGAAATCTGTAAGCACAAGAGTTGTTTAAAAAATACTATACTTTACTTTTACTACACCAATTAATGCTATTCTATAATATTACTAAAACGTTTGGATTTATCCAAAAACTTTATTATTGTTGTGTCTTCGTGGTCTATTCCTATATAAAAATTGTTCGACCCACGTATAAATTTGACGTACCTATGAATTTGAGAAATGCGGTTTTTTACACAACTTTTCAAATTTGTTGCTATTGATGATACTACCGTTTAGTAACGCAGAGTACAGTATTAAGCTAGCACTAACCCGCTCCCTCGGCCAAGGAGCCATCATTCAAAAATCACTGTTGATTGAAGTACACCCTCTATGTAGTCGAACATACATACTTTGAGAGGTCCGACACTACATATGTATTTATATCACTTTTCACTCCCAACTTTCGAATAAATTTTAATATAAACAAAAAAACATAGGTATGAAGTGTACCTAAATCAATCCACTACCTACTCGTATATTGAAGCTAAAAAAGGTCAAAAATATATACATAAGTAAGAGGTATTCGAGAAAAATGGTACCTACTTAACTATTATAATACCTATATATACCTACTTTAAACAAATAGCAGAACACGTTTCAGCAGTTTTTAGAATAGTTGTCTGTTTATCTCACAGAACAACGATCGGGCCACATCGCCCCCGCTCATTGTAACTGAACGGATTTTCATGAATTTCGGTAAAAGAAGCTTATGTAGGGAGTATACGTGCTGGGAGAGCCTTCGCTCGCATTATTTTGAGATAAAAGTAGCCTTTGACACTTACCTACTTACTTACTACTTTGACCTCATACTAGGTACCTACAAACCAAAAATCAGGATATATCGTTCAGCCGTTTCTGCGTTATGGGCGTTATAAATAAAAGACAAACAGAGACACAGATAAACAGACAAATATTCTAAAAACTGCTGAAACGTGTTTTGAACAATTTTTTTATCAATTATCTTCAATGTAGGTATAGATTTTTGACCCTCTTCGGCTTTATTATACCTAGGTATAGAGTTGGTAAAATTCCATGTGGGTACGATACTTATGTAATAATTTTATTTTATGGGACCATTTCGGAAACACCTCATCGCATAAAAAAAATCTTTTGAATCAGTTCATAAATAACGGAGTTATCGCGTAACAAACCCATAAAAAAACTTTCAGTAGACTTGATAACCTCCTTTTTTGAAGTCGGTTAAAAATACATTTATAAGTAGGCATTTATTATGTAAGTACATAGTTATTAAATATACAATTACAAACGACGCGATTACTTGGTAAAGGCACAAAGCACAGGAAGTACTGAGAATAGCCAGTACCTAATGAAAGCAATGTCGGTAGGTACCTACCTATTGTATGACTATACTCGTATGTTCGCGCATGCGAGATTGTTGTCGCCGATTCGCTTCAAGGACATAATATTGCAAATATATTTATTATATTTTTTTTATTTGCTTGCGGCCTCTGTGTGCGAAAGAATTGCAAACTCTTATATACTTTTTTATCATACACTTCTTTTATTATTTGATATATGTTTTTGTGCACAAATATTTTTTTACCCTATCAAACACTAGATTTAATCTGTGAGTGTCCAAATTTTTGACACTCACAGATTAAATCTGCGAAACTGTTATTACAATGTGTATGTATTATTACTCACCAATGAGTTTTTTGACTCAAAAACTCATTGGTGAGTAATAATACATACACATTTTAATAACATTTTCGCAATAAATTTACCATATTTTTTTACAATGATATTCTATATAAACTGAGGTAGATGCGTTTATACCCCGTTCTGTGTAGCGAACTCAAATCAGGCTACGTAGCATGATTCGGCTCAGTCGCCTCGAAGCAACGCGCGGCGACGCACGTTGACGGCGCGACTTTTTATCAGTAAAAAATATATACGATGCCATCGTATGTGTTTAGAAAGTGCAATAATTACACTGGGACGAGTGCCAAAAGCAAGAAGAATGTGTCGTTTCATTTGTAATTATTGTTTATCCTTTTAAAATGAAAATACAAATATTTAATATTACTATAAATCAACCAGTGACGCGTTGCCACTTAGCCATCTCCACGAAAGAGACAAATAGCGACTCGAATTCACGATTGACGGCTGACGTAGCTGTAAAAATACGTTTATCTCTTTCTCACAACGGGGCTTTATATATCTCAGACCACTTTTACTTTCCTGAATGATGTAAACAACGCTGCGTATATACTACCTAAATAGCTATAGCATAATTTCGCCACGCGCTAGGGCGATTTTTAATGGGTGTAACGTCTCTATTTGTAAAACTCATTGATTTTTTAAATTCCGTTATAACTTTTTATTTTAGTTCCGATTCTATCCGTATGCAGTTTATTTACCGGAATGTGGCATTCGCCGTTGATATTCAATACTGGATTCCGCGCAACCGATGAGGGCCAACCAATGATATTCTATATAAAAAACCTCATTGACGCTGCGTATATACTACCTAAATAGCTATAGCATAATTTCGCCACGCGCTAGGGCGATTTTTAATGGGTATAACGCAATGATATTCTATATAAACTGAGGTAGATGCGTTTATACCCCGTTCTGTGTAGCGAACTCAAATCAGGCTACGTAGCATGATTCGGCTCAGTCGCCTCGAAGCAACGCGCGGCGACGCACGTTGACGGCGCGAGTTTTTATCAGTAAAAAATATTTACAATGCCATCGTATGTGTTTAGAAAGTGCAATAATTACACTGGGACGAGTGCCAAAAGCCAAAGGGATGTGTCGTTTCATTTGTAATTATTGTTTATCCTTTTAAACTGAAAATACAAATATTTAATATTACTATAATTACTATGAATTTGTTCTGGTTCAAAACCAGTTTTGAATGTGTATTTGGCTTATATATGAACTCATTCTGTTATGTGTACCGTTATAAATAAATAAATAAATAAACCAGTGACGCGTTGCCACTTAGCCATCTCCACGAAAGAGACAAATAGCGACTCGAATTCACGATTGACGGCTGACGTAGCTGTAAACATACGTTTATCTCTTTCTCACAACGGGGCTTTATATATCTCTGACCACTTTTACTTTCCTGAATGATGTAAACAACGCTGCGTATATACTACCTAAATAGCTATAGCATAATTTCGCCACGCGCTAGGGCGATTTTTAATGGGTGTAACGTCTCTATTTGTAAAACCTCATTGGGACCAACGGACAATTTGAAACTAAATTTAGTATACGCGTACGTAGCATAGCAGTAGACATAAGTACCTATAATATAATCCTACGCGTATTACGTGTGCGATTATGGCGCCTCGCTGAAGCACTTGATTGTGGGTCGCGCTGACTCATTCATTTGACGCCCACATAAATAAAGTTTTATATCGCGGTCCTATACCGTGGTTCTATATCCATAGAGCAGACACGCTCCTTCACACTCGGGGTTTCCCCAAAATGAATTACAGAGTAAAGGCGTATACACACCATTCTACATATTTAATTATATTATTTATATGTTTCACCTTTTTAGCGATACCCATACCAATTATTCGGTAAATTAATATTTGTATAAATTAGTAGGTACTTATAGTTAGTTATTGATAGTATTTAGTTTTTTTATTAAGTATATAGATAGTTTTTAATTGTTTATAGTTTATTTTGTATGTGGTTTGTAGTTTTATGTGAATAAAATTACATAATATTTACTTACTTCTTGTTTACTTTAATTATTCAAACAAAAATAGTATATTAAAAGTGATTATACTCTTATTTTTTATTACAGCAATTGACGTGTTTAACCCTTAAATATTACATTATATTCGCTATAGTTATCTATGACACTTAAATAATGTGCATAAATGTAATTAAATATTTATATAATGTTGTAAATTAATAGTTGTAAAGTTTATGCATATATATAGATTATTATTGGTCAGTCTGTGTCGTGTGACCGTGGCTGGGCGCTACAGTGAACACTCACCTTTATCGTGCTCTCTATACTCTATGGTATGGTATGAATTATGATTCTGGATTCAAATTCAATTCAATCAAGTACAATTTGTAGGTGGTAGGTCAATTTTCATTTTGTGCGGATCGTCTAAAGTGTCTCTCATATTTAAAGTTAAAGCGTTTCAATTCAATTATAGTAAAACATGATCTCTAGAACATTAAGGCAAAAACAGGAGGAAGCTTTAAAAAAGTTGCCTGAAGTGTTAGGTATACAGAAGAGGAAATTGTTAATTGCATTGGATCAACTTCCCGACGGAGAAGCTAAAGGATTTAGTTCAGAAGAAGAAAATATTGTGAAAAAAGCTGTAAAGATAATATATGACCCTTCTATATTTCCATCAACAAAGCAAGCAAGCGATATTGACTATGTTATAAAACAAGGCAAGGCAGTACTTGTGGGAAATACCTGCTTCCAACTCGAAACATACTTGAATTGTGCAAAAAATATATGTTATATTTTTTATTTAAAGAAAAACTCACATATATCTTACTTATATCTTTGGCTAACTACAAGAGGAAGATCAGTCTCAATTAAAAGCATGGAGTATGTATTGACACACGCAAGAAAGTTCAGTGACCCAAGGAAGACTATATTTGAATTGGACACACAAGCCAATTTACCGAAGCCGGCTACAATAGACCTTCTTGATGATCAAAGGCAGATTGATGAAGTCAAACTTAGTTGCCCTCTTGAGGACCGAGCCTCAGCACTTTTCAAGGACTTACACCAAGCTTATGATGAAGAGAAGTTTAGAGCCCTGAATGCCCTTATAACATCTTTTACTATGGTTATAGCAAGGAGATTTATAAAACAAAAACGACATTATCTTATCAAACATATCTATGGGCTTTTAGTGCAAGCTTACCTGACTACAAATGACGAGAAAACAAAGAAGAACCTGTATGACACTTGCATCAAACACATGGAATGGTATAACATGGATTTGCCAAATTTGTTTATTAAAGTGCTTGATGTGTGTAACATTGGAGCGGCAGATTTGTGGGATGCTTTGATATCTACTACACAAGTGAAACATGTAGAACTTAAGATTTTTCTGTCTCTGATTGTCTTTGCTGAAACATATTATGACTTGTGTCAGGCACACCTGAAGCAATGGTTTCCATTCCATCAAATCCTCAATATATCTATAAAATCCCACTCAAATGAACTTGATGTAAGGATCAGTATGGTCTTGCATTCCCTACTAGAGATGAACAATAAAAATGTATGCAAGGTAAACCATTACACTGAGCCAATATATGTAGACTGGGCTCGGGAAACAGCAGCAGAAATAATGTTAAAAATTACAAGTAAGTTGTAGATGATCTGATTATGGTACTTTAACTTAAACATTCACTTTTACCAGACTAATTAATAACTAATACAAGTGTGTTATGTTTAATTATTAATATCTGTTCATTTTGTTGCTCTATCACTTCCACATGGTGAATGTGCCAAAATATTTTTAGTTTGTATACCAGTAGGTGGTTATAAGTTTTTTTTTCCATTTATACTATGGCTAATGTTGGATAAGCAAATAAGCTTTGTGTACCTATGTTTTAAAAAATTTAAATAGACAATAACAATAAAGGTATTCACTATTACACTGAATTGAGTTGTTACTTGTTTATAGTTAAATAATATATGATTATAACATCACTTCAAATCTGGGGGCACAGCAGTGCCCCCGCCAAGTCGAGCGCGAAGCAAACTGCCGTACCATCCTTTTCTCGAACCGTTTCGCCGCATTTTCAGCCCCCTATTTGAGAACCTCTGGATAGGATTAAAACGCTAAAATTTTCGTCGTCTAGAAATTCGTAATACACACTTGAAATCCAGAATTTTAAGTTGGTAGATCAATTAGTTCCAAAGTTATGCTAATGCAAAGTTTCGCATTTTCGACACTGACTCACTCACTGATCATCAAAATAGAACTAGTACTTCCCATAGACCTAGAGAGCTGAAATTTGGTACAGAGGTAGATTTTAGCGCCTACATAAAGGAAAAAATATCAAAACAAGATTTATGGAAGATCTGGACTACCTGGTAACCCTGATGAGAAAACGTAAGAGTACAGCCAAATTAGCGTTTTTACGAGAAATATGACAACGCAGTACATGCGACGTCAAAATGAGCGGGATGCGAGGACAAAGGCTGAGTATCACCATCACTTTGGCCATCAGACCTTGGAGTACCATAAGGGATCTCGAAAACTATAAGAGATAGCGGGTTGGTGCTTGAACTAAATATGATGAGAACTGGTGGTATGTATCGGATCTTACAAAATCATCATCATCCTCAGCCAACTTTCTACTGCATTCAATTTTCTATATTTATATAGGTATATATAACTGTATTCTACTCAATAAATAAAAAATATTAAATATACCTATATATATTTGTCCACGTCCTGTCAAAAAGAAGTTAAATCCCACCAAAAACATTCTGTAAAAAATTTGCCAAGTCTCGATAGAGCTGCTTGTTTATCTCTAAAAAGTAATGAAAGTAAAATTAACTATAATAATAATAAATAAATCACAGTAAGGAACCTGACTTGGCTTAACTAATTCTAGAGATTTCATTACTTTTTAGAGATAAACAAGCAGCTCTATCGAGACTTGGCAAATTTTTTACAGAATGTTTTTGGTGGGATAAGGTTTTTTGAATGTAACATGATAAACACATGCTCTTGATCTTGACCAAACTTGTTGGTAAAAAGTTGTAAGAAATAAAAAATGGTTGTAGCCAAACTGAAACATATATTTTAAGTTGAGTATGTACACAAACAATATTTCTATCATAGTAGCCAACACTTACCATACATTGGTGATAATCCGAGCTTTCCTCAGTATATAGTAGAGCTGGTCCTCTGTGGCATGCTCGAGGCGCTTCAAGGCGAGTGGGTTCCCCCGCAAAGGGGTGGGGGCTCTCCTAAAGTGGAACAGCAGGCGCGGGCAGCATGTCCTGCCGTGGCTCTCCCACGTGCCACCAGCTTGCACCTCACTCAGAGCCTTTGTAATACTACTAGATAGCTCTGTTCTGGAAATTATTGATATATGCAGTTCAAATCAAATATAAATTTATTTACAGTAGAGTTATACTTACATGGTAGCACATTTATATAATTAAATCAGCACAGTATTATTAAAACATAACTAGATTATGTGCGCTTCCAACGGGCCCCGAACTAGGCCAGGCCTGTATCTCGGTGGCCCAAAACAGAATTATTATTTAGATTTAGGTATATGTTCGCGCGTTTCTGAAGATTTTAGGCACAAAAACAAGATAGAATTCACATAAATATACATAATACAGTTTAGTGGAGATAATAATTAATAACCAGTTTCCTGGGACTATCTTTACATATCAAACTAAAGACTAAGTAGCTGACCTGAAGGCATCTATGGCTTTGAACAGCTGCAGGTATCCCAGATCAAATGTGGATGTAGGTGAGGAGAGAACCACAATGTGACACAGCTGGAACAAGAGTGCTATTATCTTGCACGAGTCCACAGCCAGCTCTCCCGATGCCACAAGCCAGTGTGCTGCATCTGCATCTTTCTCAGTGCTCTTAGAGTCCTCATCCAGTGCAGCGGCCAGCTCGGCCAAGCGCTTTGTGTCTAGATATGTCACTGCATGTAGGTATAAAACACCACAGCGCTCATCCCAGTGACATTCTATGCCATTCTTAAATTTAAAAGATAGAAATAAGATGGCATTAGAGTCGTGTACGCAGTTACATTTATAAATATGATAAGTCAGGACTTAGTATAAGTAGGTACAGTATTTTTAAAATGGGCAATTATTTCGTAATTTTACAGATGAAACCAGACCAATTTATTATTATTATTACCTACTTACCTCTTCGCTATTTATGGTTGGTACTAGTGGAGTTGTTTTATTAGGATACCTAAAAGGCGATTTGCCAATAACTCCAACTACAACAATACGTTGTTTTTTGGAAAATTCAGGTATATCAGATATGGAAAACACAGTCATGTTGTCTTAATTTCTAAATTTCATTTCTAGTGACAGAATGGTATTTACAAGGAATAAAAAGGAAGTTTATTACTGAAATAACTACTAAACATTCAAATAACCTGTATTTGTATTGTTGGTTGTAAAAAGCTTTGGTAAATAGAAATTATAATTTCGAAGGAGTAAGTTACGACCTAATAAACAACCAGTGATTATTGTACAACCAATATATTAAAAAAAGTACTTTGTGATGTTACTATTATATTATTATATATGACATGAATGTCACATAATATTCGAAATAATAGTATGGACGAGACTGTCGAGAGCAGTAAGTATAGCTATCTCATTTTTCCATACTATGGGTGCCAAATAAGAATAGGATCGCGTTTGCTGCCAACTTCACACGATAACTGTCAAAATAGTAGTGCCAGCAAAAAAGTGCATAATATTTTTTATCTACACTAATGTTGTAACATTCTACTTATGTTTCCAATACTTGACTTATAATTACTACTGTTATAGCACAGACAACAAAACACTCAATTTAAGCAATTTCACATGATGCTATAATCATAGCTGGGCACCGTTAATCAAATAGTTAACTTCGTTAATCGTTAATCCGCTACAAAAAAAGTTAACTTCGTTAAACGTTAAAGCGTTACATTTCGGAAGAATTAACGCAAGTTAACGTTAATCGTTAATCCGTTAATATGTGTAAAATTGCATCTTTATATCGTTGCGTTAGTGAACTTATAAAACCTGTTGGTTTAGGTTCCGGAAGTTAACAGATTAGGAACAAAACAAAGACTTGTATAATTCAAATGTGTAATTTAACATTCATTTTTATGAACATTCACATGTTGAAGTTCTCGTCTAAAAGCGAGGCTCGTTTTGGTATTAAAATGTCTTTACATGTGGAAAAAAGACGTTCAACTGCAGCACTTGAGGGTATCTGTTCCCCAAGGAATGCAACATCGTTGAACGAGTCTTTTGATTTCATGTCCAGCCACACTTTAACGAGACTGCGCTCTCTTTAAAGAGTTGGAGCTCTTTGGTTTGTCTATAGACTGAGTAACAGAATTGAAAAAGTCTTCCTCGTCATCATCGTTGTTTCTCGCAGTGCTCCCTCCGCCACTTAAACTATCTCTGTCCTTCGAATTTTCCGCTGCTTCTTATCGTAAGCCATCTTCTACCTTTTTTTCCATGCACTTTTTTACTGCATCCACTCTACTGCAGTCATACGATTCTCATCAGGACCGCTGGAATCCGATCCGATTCCATGTCTTCCAACATCCATGATATGGTTTTGTATTAATTAAACATAAACATTACACTGCACTCTTCTTTATATTATATTAACAATTAACAAACAAAACACTCGTCACTCTAAGCACTGACGCTAAGTAATGAAATAATTTAATTATCAAAGTTACAAACGAAACGAATCTCTTCGCAGTTTTCTTTCTCACTCGCACGCGCGCACAAAATATAATCTAGTTTTGTTTTTGTTTCACGCGCGGCACGCACCAACCGGCACTTGTCGGTGCCGTGCGGTAACTATTATTAGGCATTGGATTAACGATTAACGGACTTCTGCATAACTAACGAAGGATTAACGGAAGTTAACGTGTCCGTTAACATTTTTAAAAGTTAACTTAAAAGTTAATCCGTTAATCAAAATGTTAACTGCGTTAATTAACGATTAACGGATTAACGAGTTAATGCCCAGCTATGGCTATAATATCCACATCGATATCGTAATAGCTCATTATAACATCGAAAAAGCGTGACCAACCTGATTGCAGGGCCAATCAGGTTGGTCGCGCTGCACTCTCGTTGGTTAGATTTTAATGGCGGCAAAATCACTGTGACAATACACGTAGTACGCGTGAATTTAATGTTTCGCAATGTGTTTTGTTTTTTAAATACAAATTAAAAGTTAAAAATGGATAGCGACGATGATATTTGTACGCCTCCGGATATTCTAGAATTGGCAACAAAAGTACCTCACAATCTTTTGCCAGAAAAATCTAGAAAATTGTAGGTATGAAAAATTAACTATTGTCAGCTTTTACTTTTGTCGTTTGATTAATTGCATTAGTGAAGATAAAGTAGTGTATGCAACTGCATATAACACGGGTATTAAAACACGAGTGTGAGTTTATGAAACGAGCGCAGCGAGTTTCATAATAGTAACGAGTGTTGTCATTATATGACATGTTTTCATTATATGGCTTCATTATATGACAGTTGCATAAACTACTATAATAGGTAATAGTATTCTTTGGTTGGTTAGCTCTATCGAACTATCGAGTGAGAAAATCACGAAATTAATAAATTAATGAGTAGGTACCTAATGAGTAATGACTGTTATGAGTTGACTTGACATGAGAGAGAACCTAAGGAAATGGAAAAGAACAGGTTTTCCGTTATATATTAAGAGTTTAGGAATAACTGTTGGTGTATAAAATAAAATAGAGTCGACTATCGCCTGTGATATTCAGTTTCAGATATATTCGCTCTTGACGACCTTGGTTTAAGTGTACGTAAGCGGTCTGCCTTCCTTTCGAATAGGTACAAAATTCCGAAAGTAGCATTGAGTGATAGAATTTGATAGAAATACGATAATGTGATGATAGTAGCAAATGACAAATCACCTCAATAAGTGCTCGAAGTGCTCTATAGAAATTTATCTTCGTGTATTGTTGTTTGCGAAGATAAAGTGAATTACTTAGTATTGCAAAAAGCACAAAATATTTTTCTTCAGAAATGACCACGATAACTGAAGATATTTGCGAATTATTGGATAGTTACAATGGAAGAGACAAGGTGCGTACCGAAAACTATTATATTAACTACAATACAAAGGCAAAAATTAGCCTTTGTATTGTAATTTTATTAATATAGGTAAACAAGATAAAAATAACAAAAAAATATGTTCCTGAAATAAATACTAGATAAGTATTAAGTACCTAGTATTCATTTAAATATTCATTATAGGTATTATAGAATATTTCTTTTTAAAAATAAATTATGAGATTCACAAAAGAGGATATTTTTGCAATGACAGACAGTACTAATAAAATTTTTGTTTATCAGATTACAGCACTGGAGAATAGGCCTATATCCAGCAGTGAATATGTTGCGGATTTTTGTAATAAGGATGTTGAAAATAGATGACATTAAGTACCTAAAGTACACATAGTAACTAGTGGTAGACATGTATGTATCAGTGATGTGTGTGTTTGTGTGTGCAGGTGGTGCGGCTGGCCTGCTATGCCTTTAAGCTGTATGGGTGCCTGCGGGGGGACGAGGCCTGGCAGGCGGCCGGCTCCCGCCTCTCCAATGCTCGCCTCATGCTGAGACTCTTTGATGATATCCCTATGTTGAGGCACACATACAACTATGGACTGGGCAAACATGTGAGTTCACCATATAGGTCATTTATTCAGAAATTCAATTATTATATTTTAATGAGATGGTACATCATATGGCATTAAGTTAATTATGTATAGAATATGTACAATAAGTGTACAGTTGCTAAAGCTAGGTGACCAGATTCATGTTGTATTGTTATAAAAAATGATTTTTTTATTGTTAATTATCAAAATTAATTATGGTAAGTAGGTACAATAAATAATTAATTAAACTGTAAGTTTGGGCATTAATCATCTATGACAGTGGTTAAGCCATGTCAGAGTATCGTATGATGGTTTGAAAACAACCTTAATCCTTCATTGTGAAGTACAAAAATATATGTTGTCAATAAATGACCTTTTTATTGAAATAAATAAAATCATACTCAATATTAAAAGAGAAACCAGTATTCTAAGATATAATGTGTTTAAATTGCAGGAAATGTCATCAGTAGAAGCAGCACTGGGAGTCCTGGCCAACATTGTGGACCAAGCTTTCTTGCCTGTGGAGAAAGCTTGCTGGCTGTATGATGTGGGTGTGTTGAAGCTCACACCACACACTGCTGATGTGCTGGACACCACCAGCACCGTGCTGTGGGCTGCTAGCCTGACCATATCCTTGCTGCAGTGAGTTTCTCATATATTAAACACACATACTCAACTAAATGAGTTAAGCTTGTTCGAGAACTATTCATGTTTGGACTCATTATTTAAATTTGTTTCCGTTGACTGTCTAAATAAACAATAAAGTTTGATTTTGCACATGAAAATTTGAGTGAGTTTCTCAACAATATTATATAATAGTAAAAGCTATAGAATTTTTGGCTTACAAGTCACAATGGAGAGAGCTTCAATTCATACAATGGCAGCAATATGTTTGTTATATGTGTGTTCAGATCATCGCGCACAATAAGGCAGCTGTGGTGGAGCCGCGAGTGCCTGCAGAAGTCGGCGGAGGGCGGGGCGGCGGCGCGCAGCAAGCTGGACGTGCGGCTGGCGCTGCAGGCGGCCGCGGCCGGCAAGCTGTGCCTCGACGTGGCGCACGCAGTCAGCTGCCTGCCCGCCGGCTGGCTGTGGGGCGGCCGCCTGCCCCCCGCCAGGGTCGCGGCCGTCGCCACCACCTCCTCGCTCCTTGGCATCGCTCTCTACTTCACCAAGAAACGCCTGCTCAAGTAGACACATCTACAGGTATTACAATCTGCAGCGCTAGATCGTACATTACAACGCTGCTTAACATCAGGCTCGTTGTAGTCAAGCGCAAGCCTATCAATTAATTTAGCGCAATGTATTAAAGCTATCGATCCATACAATATCCTTGTACCTCTCTTAATTAGGTTGTGACAAAATTGATGCAATATTATTTATTTAATAATAATTAAAACGGTCGCAAACAATTACATTAACTATTTCATACTCACTCAATCACTTAACTATGTCATATAATAATTAAAAATTATATAATTTAAAAGTTGTCAAAAGTAAAATAATAATCAGTCCATTCAAAATAAAGTATGTAGGTACATTACAATTCATATTTACAATTTCTTAATTTTACTTAAGTAAATAACAATCACTTAATCTTACATCGTGAAATCAATCTATTTGTAAGTATATTAACTAAGTCATTTATACAATCATTAAATCATCTGCTCGCAAAATCTCAAACACGCTAACATAATAACCGGCCAACCGTCCGTAAACTAATCACATCACACGTTGGGTTGGCAGCGAGCAGCGCGTTGAGCGCGGCGAGAGTGCGCGGGAGTGGGGAGGCGGCCCGAGCCACCGTGCGGCAGTGGGGCACAACCAAAAGCTTGCGTCGCCTGCTACGCAAATATTGGTCCGGAACAAATAGTTGACACAACTTATCGTGCAAGTCTGGTGCATCAACATCTCCACGTATAACCTTACACATGACAGCTGGTGTTTATTTCTTCTGACCTTCAAAGAGTTATAGCCCAAGCAACCCAATATAAAATCAGAAGGATACATGAACGGATAATATCCGTAAAGACGCTTATATAGGTACCTAAGAAAGGCTCTCTGCACCTTTTCTATCGGCAATACATATGTGCTCTCATGTGGATTCCAGACGCACATCGAGGATTCTAGTTTGCTGCACACCAAAGTGCTAAAAAGTAATCTAATGACGTGCTGACTTTGAATGACTCTGACCACCGCGTTATGTGGTCATGGAAAGTTAGCTTTTGGTCAAACAATTAATTTCATCTATTGTGTATGAGCATTTCATTTTATGAGATGGTTTTGTTTCATTATCACAAATCACGACACAAATGAGACAGTGTCAATACAGTATTTGTAAGATTATAGGATAGGAAACTAGTTGTGATCCAGGTATTGTTATTCCAATTCATGTAGGTATATACATTTGAAACACCTTGGTAAGATAAAATGTAATTAAGTAGTAAAAAAATACTTTCAAAAGACCTTGATAACCTCCTTTTTTGGAAGGCAAATAAAAACAAGTAAAATGCCTCGCAAAGCATTTCATGAGTGTGGAGATTAGTTAGGTTTGTATAAATGTATTATATTTCTAGTTATTTGATAAAGTAAGTAATATGTATTCATATAAATAAATAAATAAATATGAGATTGTAAAACTCTGTCCTCAGAGTTTTCTAAGGCCCTATGGGCCTCTGACATGGCTTATCAACTGCTATACTATGGCGAACAGCTGGGACCTACCATTTAACTTTTTGTTGTTGACAGAAGTTTGTTTTTGTTGAACAGAGGCCATAGCGCTCATTATTTCAGCACAAGACCTTACATGTATCTACACATTTCTTAATGTATGTATGAGCTATTTACTTAAGAAGTAGATTTTGTTTCATATATGTATTATAAATAATATACTTTCTTGTGTGACATTAAGTATACCATATAGCTGGTGCTGTTTTGGCTCGTGTTGAGGTTGTTCGTGATCTTGGGGTGATGTTTGACAGTGAATTATCATTCAGACAGCACTATGATTACCTACATGGTCAACAGAGCCAACAAAATGCTGGAAAAAAGTTGCTTCCTGGCGTATTTTATACAACGCCCTAGTTCGATCTATCCTGGAGTACTGTTCCTCTGTCTGGAGCCCAATATATAATGTTCATATAAACCGAATAGAGGCTATTCAGCGCAGATTTGTGAGGTCACTGGCATGTAGACTCGGGTTAAGACGTAGACTTGCTAAGTATTCTGATCGATTAAGCAAATTCAAATTAACTAGTCTTGAAAGTCGCAGAAAACTCACTGATTTGTGTATTTTACATAAAATCGTTCACGGCAAGTACAGCAGCGTTTTATTAGAACTTATAAATGTAAAAGTACCTAACAAAAGAATGCGCACGGAGAAATTATTCTACCTTCCGCCAGCTCATAACAATGTCTCGAAGTTCAGCCCCATTAATAGAATGTGTACCTTTTATAATGACATCCAATATTCTACAGAGGACTCTCGCAAAGACAAGGACATCTTTTGTCATTCATATGCATCTTTCAGGAGTTTAGTGGGTGGTGTCGCGTGGTTGTTTCATTAACTAAGCGACTACTTGATTGATGGAGCAGGTACTTGGCGCTGCTTGCAGGGCATTCGGGGATGTATATGAATGAAATCTTAAATCTTATTTTTATTCCGATTTATGTAGTAGTATATATACTAAAATTGTTTATAACAAATACTATGTAGTGTTTATTATCATTTAACAAAGCTGTGTATAGTCGTAATTGGACTCTTAGTTCAATATTATTCTTAAAAGTGTTTAGTATACATATATTCTTATATCTAATTGTCTGTGACTGTACCAAACTAAATAAAATAAAATAATAATAAAAATATTTTTTTTTGGTTACACTATGTGAAGTTTTTTTTTTTTTTTTTTAACATGAAATAGGCTTACGCTTGGCTACAACTTGCCTGATGTTAAGCAACGTTATAGTCTACGATGTAGCGCGCTTGCCTAGAAGAAACCGGTTTACTCTCGACTTGAAGACTGACAAATTATAGTTCAAGGGGAATAGAGATTCGGGCAAGGAGTTCCACAGTTTGGCTGTTCGCACGATGAAAGTCGAAGCAAAACGCTAGGTGCGAGTCTTTGGGACCTCAACTGTATATCGGTGCCTCCTTGCCGTGCCTCTACTCGTGCGATGGTGAAATGGGGCTGCAGGAATTAAATTATGCAATTCCTCCGCACACTCTCCGAAATGCAACCTGTAAAAAACCGAAAGACTGGCCACCTTACGGCGGTGCTCAAGGCTTTGTAATTTTGAGCTACAGAGTGAGTCTTTCGCGATGAGATTTTTTGCCCGCTAAATAGTAAATGAAGAGTCAATATGGGAAAGTATTATATAATTTGGTATAATGTGTACATATGTATATTATTAAGTATTCTACATATAGTTCCAACTGACTGGATCAGATCACATTGTACAAGTACATAGTACTTCATAAGATAATTAAATATAACCAGGGTCATAAGCTTAGTTTATCGTAAATAATAAAAAATCTAATTACCTACATTTGAACAGTTTCATTTAATTTCCCCAAATAATATAGCAAAGCCAGTCTTGCAGTAATTTCATAAATTAATTATCTAACTAATTTTTTAAATGTGTTTCTAATTAGGTGCAGAAATGTTGGTATTTAAGTGTTTACGAAATTTTTACAAGTATAGAATAAGTAAGCCATACCAAGTGCTTTCATTTCGTAGCTACAATTTGCGTAACATATAACTGAAAGGTACCCACGGCTAGGTAAGCAAAGTGTAGGAAGACCTGTGCGACGGTGGCTGGATGATATTAGAAAGATAGAAGGAAATATCTGGGCAAGAACAGCGCAAGACAGGGAGTAATAGCGTAAGAGGGCGGAGGCTTACCTATACCCTGCAGTGGGTCCCATTAGGCTGATGATGATGATGATGATGAAACAAGTTTTAGGCTTAGTGAAACCAATTTCTGTTTCTAGTTTTGTTATTTATCTGTTTGTTTGTCGCGTGATTAAAAATAAATCAATGGCCAGAGTTCGCGTTCACACAGTTGTTTTGGTAGAATCCTATCTACTGTTTATCTAAGGCTAGATTATGTCAGTACGTCTATGTTTGAAATCCTGGCCGTGGTTACTATTTTCGACTATTTCCGCTCCAGGGTTCACCTGCTATAGTGAACAAGTTCGTATATGAGTAGCCTGTGGACCTACTATACCTATGAATAAAGTGGACACAATAAATGCATATTTATCCAATTTTATAATGTGGATCTACTCAGTGACTGTTGTAAAGGTAGACAAATGATGTCAAACATATTTAATGTTACCTGCACGCTGAACCTACGAGGGTAATCTTATCACATAATACCTGAAGGTGCCGCATGACAGTTGCTTTTTTAATTTTCTTTGTTAGTAATGTGTAAGAAAAATACCTACTAGGATGTAGTGTTTTTCGTGAGTCTAAAAGACAAACCCAAATAAATGTACAATAATAATATCTACGGGGTTCGTGTAAAAGAAGCTGCTGAAACAAATGTTATTTACCTACAATTTTTCTAACTCATAATATACATAATGTATCTAACATTTGCCCAAGATCAAGTTTATCTGCGCGATAAGCGTTTATCGATTGTGTCTGTACTTATCGCAGGCATGTGATACCGTGGTGTAGGTAGATGCTTGTATCGTGCGTTGTTTAGTGAGGTACCAGGGCCGCAGCACCATGCAGGCGGTGGCCGAGCTCTGCGACCTGCTGCAAGCGCACGCCAACAGAGATAAGGTGAGACACGGTGCACTCTGTACCGGTAGAAAGAGACACATGTAAAATATCCGCCTTTGTTTCTCTCTCGCGGGGCATTATATGCATCAGCGGTGTGAGCGGGAAGAAATACAAACACACACACACATGTGTTTCATAGATAATTATGCATTTTTTTATTTTTTTTTGTGCGATTATCAACAATGTAATCGTCTAATAAAGAATAAATCAGTGGTATACAAATCATGAAAAAAGAGACATCTATGGTACAAAGTGGCGCCCCGATGTTTTGATGAGATTTTGACAACTCTTGTCAGGTGTTGAACCTGGCATGCTACGCGCTGAAGTTCGCCGGGTCGACGTCGCAGCGGGCGGCGCTGGTGTCTGCGAGCGGGCGGGTGGCGGCGGCGCGCGCCACACTGCGCCTGCTGGATGATGCCGCCGCGCTCCAACCGGCCCTGCAGTACGGCCTCGGACGAAATGTAATAACCAGCCTACTTCTTGTTTATACTCATTTATTTAGTTCGAATCCAGCCCTACACCAATGACTTGTATTTTCAAGTTATGTATGGAATTTGCACTCGCTTAGCGGTAAACGAAAACATCGTGTGGAAACCGACATGTTTGAGGACCACAGGACCACAATACCTATCCGAGGACATGTGTCTTCCGTGGAAGGACCTGAGCTCCCACTACGATGTATCTGCCCAAGAGAACTCCCCTAACGAATTAATTCTACGGGGGAGTCACGACCCTCAGTCATGAGGAAATACGTATCAAGAGATATATATATATATAGGTATATATACCTACCTAGGAGTGGGACAAAATCAGATGGGGATAATGATATACTTATAACAATATTTCATATGCACTTAGTTAACAAACTTATAAACATTTATCGGTGGCTTCAGTAAGTTCCTACGTTTAAAGCAACAATTTTTACGTAATTTTAAAAAATCCCGAAATTTTAATTTGGTTCTTTGTACCTACAGAACAAAAGTTGTTGTTTTTGCGGTTCTAGGGTAGTTAAAGTTTATGGGGTCGGCTTCCAGTCTGATTTGGCAAAAAAGCGAGTTTTACCCATACCTAGTCCAAGTTAAAGTGGTTATTTCTTTAAAAAGAATGGGTTTGTACTTGACTATCACTAGCCTGGTGGTACGCGATCATTTGATCTAGGTAAGAGCTGCTCACCTAACAGGCACCGATTCACTCCCGCCGTTAATAATGATTGGAATCAATCTATTTGTCAGGACGGCATATGGGGTGGTATCTCAGTGTGTGGCAGCGCGTTCACACTGGGCTACCTGCAGGCGGAGAAGCTGTGCTGGCTCGTGGACACCGGCCTCCTGCGGCTCTCCAAGCAAACAGAGTACTGGCTCAGGGTCGCGCACAAGCTGTTCTGGTCGCTGTACGCGTTTATTGGATTTATTAAGTAAGTATATCACTGGCCATAGAAATAAATAGAATAATAAATAGAATCGGTTCTTATCGGGTAAGCACGCTCCATCTTAGGCCATAGCCTTACTTGCTATCAGGTAAACTATGGTCAAGTGCAAACCCGTTCAAGTTAAAAAAAAAAAAAAAATAGAGGTCGCCCACCAATGCGGTGGGTTGACGACATTAGAACAACCGCAGGGAGCACCTGGATTCGATATCCGCAGGACCGGGACGAGTGGCGTACAAGAAGATCCTATGCTCAGCAGTGGGCGATAGCGGGCTGACGATGATGATGATTTCACTATTGCCTATTAAGTCTGGCCTGACGGTTTCAACGTATGCTTTCATCCTGACGCACCCTGGTTCGAATCCCGCTCTACATAAATGACTAGAGTTCTGTGTGGTTTTGCACTCGCTTAGCAGTGAAGGAAAACATCGTGAGGGAATCGACATGTTTGAAGATCACAAATCCGATAAAGAGAGAGAGAGAGCTGGGGTCCGCGCAGGGACCTGGGCGCCCACCACGTATCTGCCCAAGAGAACTCCCCTAACGAATCATATCTGCGACTAAATGAGAAATAAAACTTGCTACATTTGTATCCGCGAGACTACAATATGACATAACACTGTAGGTAATACATTGAGACCGAATTAACCAACCTAAATTGTGTATATGAACACGAGATGAACACATGAATTGAATTACGTTATACTTTACTGGAAGAGTTCCCGAGTCGAATTTGATATATCTAAATCAGATAGTCATTGATATGACTTGACTGGGCTCTTTTGAATTTTTTTTATAGAACCCCTGTGCCCCTCCATTTCCAATTGATAGCCTTTTGTCAAGTATAGAGATCATGTCTGATCAGATCTGTCTGTTTAGAATTTAGATAGGTGATTCTGACGATCGAAGAGTTACTCGTACCTTGCATTCATACGGGCAAATTAGATATTAATATAAATAAATTATTGAGTTTAGATACTCTTATTGCCTTCGTTTTACTCAAACTTATGCTTGATGTCCTTCCATAGTTTACCCATGTTTATGCTCTCAAAGTTGGCGTTTGAAATCAAATCGAAGGTCCTCTCAAAGAAGAATGTGAAGAATGTTATTAATTAATTATCTTTATCAATTGCTTCAGGTCGGTGCGCGCTCTACACCTGAGCGCGCAGAAGCTGCAGTCTCCTGAGCGAACGAAGTGCGCCCGCGCACGGTTCACGCTGGCTTCTCTAACTTGTACCAAGCTGGCGCTGGACTCCGTGCACGCGGTCACGTGGCTCCCGCCGGGCTGGCTCTGGGGCAGCGCTGTCTCCACGCAGAGAGCTAGCGGCATTGCCACGCTGGCAGCCGTCTTGGGACTCGTCATACATTACAGGAGCAAGAGTTTACTGCCGCGGTAGTAGTGCTAATGTTACTTCCGAGAGTTGAGTTGTTGAAACATCTAACTACTTTACGTTCGAGACACAACGAGTGATAGCTTCAAATATATTGTAACTCGGGCGAGGAATATTGCATTCTTGTCAAGTTTCAAGCCGCTATTAAACCCTCACATTGTATTAGCGAAATGTTAACTGTGGGATTACTAACTATTTAGTTATTCTATTAAGAACCGCTATACTTACATTATATAAATATTATTTAGCTGTAGTAAATTATGTGTAAATATTTAGGTAAACCTATTATTAATAAATCACACCATTATGTATATAGAATCAGTAACTTTCATCAACACCGCTACTACTGTAACTAATATAAATTCATGTCAGTATTTCTTGAAAATGCATGAAGAAATAAAAAACAAGATTACAACAAAATTATTTTATTTATCACAAGACTGATGTAACTAACATATATATTTACATGTAAATTCATGTCCCTGAACTGGGAATTCCATATGTACCTATTATAATAAATTAAAGTATTGGAATTCCCGTATACTATCGGCACTTAGGCACAATAAATAAATAAATAAATAAATAAATAAATATTTCAGGACATATCACACAGCGCCATCTAGCCCCACACTAAGCAAACGCTTGTGTCGTGGGTACTAGATAACGGATATAATACTTATATACTTTTCTTTTGTAAATACATACTTATTATACATACAAACGACCAGACTCAACACAAGTAATTATAAATTTTAAAGTACATAAATACTTGTGTCATGCGGGAATCGAACCCGCGACCTGTAGATTAGAAGGCAGAGCCACTACCAACTAAGCTAACAGACCAGTCAATCAAAATAGGTACCTATGTACCTACTTCCGCGTATTTTGTAAGCGGCAACTTTACAATACATATTCCACATGTTTCAATCTTATGTTTTCTACAGTAAATATAAAAATATATCATGCAAGGTTAATTCGCTCATTTTCTAGAGTAAATGACGTAGGTACAAAAATATTTTAAGTATTTTATCCAGAATATTTATTTACCTAGCAGTGGCGTAGCTAGGTAGTTATGTTATGCCATCTGCAGTAACCAATGTTTTTTATCAACACTGGAGACGGCTCCAGTGTCCTGCCGCGCGGTCGGTTCCCGACCCACACATGTGCACGCTGTCCCTTTTTTGTACGCAGGTAGTATTGTAACTAAGTTTAGTTTTAAGTATTGTTTTGTAAGTTAGTATTAGCGTAGCCATGTAGGCGAATAAACGTCCTTGGTTCATATAAAAATGTTTCATTTTTGGAACCCCTGCTTCTACCAGCTCAGCTGAACCGTGCGTACCTGTCTGGCGCAGCCGGTGCGGATAAAAGGAAGTCCAGACTTCTTTAGTGACATCATCAGCCGGTGTATATCACGAAGTTCTGGAACCTGAATCCGCCAACCAAACAAATACGACTCCTGGACGCGTGTGCAGCTGTAGAAGAAACTGGTTCGAGGTTGGAGCAGAGGACGGCGCCGGCAGCTATACTCATGGAGGGTTTGCGACGGCATGTGAGTAGTACCCATCACTAATCCCATGACCTCCTACCTATTCCGCGAACTTTGTAAGTGGGACAAACATCGCTCGCTTACGAGTTGTCGCTGCATTCTGCACTAGAATCGGCAGAATCAATAGCGACTTAGATAGATCTTAGGCTAGGGAGCTTGTAACTGAGACTAGCATCGCTCGTGTTACAAGTTGTCACTGCATACTGCACAAAAATCGGCGGGATGCATAGTGACTTAGATAAGTTTAGACTAGGTAACTTGGGAGTGAGACAAGCATCGCTTGCTTACAAGTTGTCGCTGCACTCTGCACTAGAAATCGGCGGAGTCAATAGCGACTTAGCTAAGTAGAATTAAGCTCTAGCATTAGATGAGGCTACAAAATCTAGCCACCTTAGTGAAGTTATAATGTGTAAGCATAATGTAATTTTGTGTGTTAGGTATTAATTTAGTTACATACTACTAATTTCAGTTAATAATTTCAATATTTCTGCTAAGTTTGCGATCATTTTAATTATTTAGATGGTTGTCCCATATCGTAAAACAGTTTATGTTCCAAAAACCTATCCAATCCTATCCTCAAAGTGATGCAGGTAACTCTGCCTGTCGCCTTCATGATGTCTCCTGATACATCAAATAAGTTCCAGCTCTGGTGGCGGTTGAAACTGCCCTACATAAAAGTGTTTGTGCAAGCCGTTAAATTAAAACTAGTGAAATATTTAATCTACAACAGTGAAATTCCAATCAGTGCCGTACTTTAAAAACGTATTTGTGATAACGTTACTGGAGTGATTAAACAACGTTACATAAGAGAAAAAAAAAATGCAGAACAGACAATGGACAATTATAACAGGTTTTTGTGTTCGTTTTCTAAAATTTTATATGTAAATTTAGTTTAACTATTTAATTTTCTTCGTAACTGCATTGCCTATGTGTTTATTTGCATATTCATGTAAAAACAATCATGTGTTGTTCTATAAAATTGCCCCATAAAATGTTGAAATGCAGTTTCTAACAAGTAACTTATAATTGAATGTAAAATCTGCCCAAACCTGTTTATAAATTACAGTCTGCTTCACTTGCTCTAATTATTTTTACATTTGCATTGAAATATTTTATATACACTGTACTACTAACTTTTTGTTTATTATAACAGGTCACATTCATCTAACATTCCTACATGTAAAACTTTGTATAATTTTACTTTATGTGTAATTCTATTAAAATTGTTTAAGTAATACCAATAACAATCTTTCATATGCAAAAATTTTAATTTTTTATACGTTGATTTATTCATTGCAACCACCGAAGTGAAACTATGTAATTGATAATAAGTTGTAACAAATAATGTTATATTACCGCGATCTGTTAACACACATACCATTATAATGTAGTAGATATTCAATTTCTAAACTAATTATAAAAAAATGTTATCGCACATCCGAATTCTATTTTTTAATTTTGAAATATGTAAAAGGCATTTTAACTTGAGAAAAAAGAAACACATTTTTTTATTAATAATTTAATTTTAATTCGTCTGCTGAAGCATTATCTTTTGATTTGTTGCCTCAAAGTGCGTACGTGTCATAATGTAACGACCACATACAATAAAATATGAACAAAAAGCGTAACTTTGTAATAAGGAAATATAAAGACAATCAAATTTAATATTAATTAATAACATTTATTGCTTGTGTAATAGAAAGAATTTAATCATGTTTGTCCATATTATTTGTGATCTGACTATTTTTGCAATATTTATATTATTACCTGCTGTGAATTTGTTATTCTAAATCCATACTAAATAGCATAATAATTATGAATATGTATTTTAAATAATAGTAACATTACCTAGCATAATACTTTAAAAACGCTACTTATGATTTCCATTAATAGTCTATACTTCAATTGTTTATTTATACCTATCTACCATGATTATTTTGCAATTATGTTGTCTAAAATTAATTCAGAAAACCACATTATATTTAGTTGAATTTAATCAATTGTTTTGTCTCAAACTAATGGTAAATTTTAGTTGAGTTCTTCATGTTTTGATAAAAGTCTGTGCATTTTCACTAATATGTAACTTAAATGTTTTTACTTAATGTATTTTTTATCCTTTGCACTTATCCATATAAATTTTATTATTGTCTTTCTAAACCCAAATGTAATTTTCCTCTGATTTACTCATCATCGTCAAATTTCATTCTTATGGACGGAGGAGTTATGTTATGCCATCTGCAGTAACCAATGTTTTTTATCAACACTGGAGACGGCTCCAGTGTCCTGCCGCGCGGTCGGTTCCCGACCCACACATGTGCACGCTGTCCCTTTTTTGTACGCAGGTAGTATTGTAACTAAGTTTAGTTTTAAGTATTGTTTTGTAAGTTAGTATTAGCGCAGCCATGAAGGCGAATAAACGTCCTTGGTTCTTATAAAAATGTTTCATTTTTGGAACCCCTTCATCTACCAGCTCAGCTGAACCGTGCGTACCTGTCTAGGTAAACTAGGGCCCCGGGGCAAATAAAAAAATGGGGCCCACTGCTATCAAAACTGGTAAGTTTTTTTGAAGTAAAATCACTAATACTTACCACATTTGACAGTTTAAAAATTACAAAAAAAAACATCATGGAATTAATGGACCTACCACATGTGACTTGTATTTTGCGTTATATAGTGAGTAGCCAAAATCGATAGATTTCTTTACTTAACTATGTATACGTACTATAATCAACTAAAAATGAACTTTTGTATGGACCAGTACAAAAAAAATATTGACATACGCTTACTTACTCTTGATACATTAACTTTTTAACCATTCTCGAAAAACAATCTTGACTCGAAATTCACAATCGCGAATCACAAAAACGCACATCGATAAATAATAATATGCAGATACCTATTGATATCCGACAAATTGATGAAGATATTAATAACACTGTCAACCCACACAAATAATTTAGGGGAATTCCCTTCTTAGAACTATGGAATTTCTCACAACTGAGTAGGCACACTGTAAAAAAAATGCCTTTGAAGACAAACTCCTTAGTAGTTTGGCAGATTTATCGTTAAATAAAATCAATTTCGTTTCATTCAATTTCAAGCAGTTTGACTCAAGAACTTCATGTTTGTTGAACCAAGAAACACGCGCAGTCGCATGAAAGCTCTAATGGCGTTACAACACACGTTCAAGTATTTGAGACAATTAAAAAGTAGTCTTAAAGAAAACATTTGCTATGATTGAAGTAATTATAATAAATACTCAGTTCAAAAATGTTTTTCAGTTGTTTCAGGAGTATAATATAGTTTCAAATATGCGTATATCTATTTGAATATATGTGAGTCAATTCATATTATATGTTTATTAATTACTTTTTTCTATAGTGTTCTAGTGGTAGAGCGTCGGCGTATCGCACATATGGTATGGGTTCGATTCCAACTGCGAATAATTTTTATTTCAAGATTCTCAAATAAATTTTATATTCATTACAATGTAATATTTATATCGATTCAATCATAATTTTGTTTACAAGAAATACGCTAAGAACTCACGGAGCGGTTTTTTTCCGCGCCCGCCGCGGTGGCGGGCCCGCAGCCTTTGCATTTGGCATAGGCGCCGCACAAAACACCGGCATCGTGAGTTTTGAAAAGTAAACGCGATTCCGCCACCGCGGCGGGCGCGGGAAAATACATCTTCGTGAGTTCTTAGCGTGTGATTTTTAATTAACTTTTTACATTACTTAAATAAATTAAATGTCATAGAGAATTTGAATATAGTAAATAGAACTCAATTTAATGTAATTGAGTTGTTCATTCAAAAATATGTCGCTTGGCTCAAGAAACATTTTCAAACCCACGTGGTACTTGGTTTAACGGTCATGCGCATTTTGCCGTATCCAAACGTTTTAGATGATTCGAGCCAAACGAGAATCGTTTGACTGCAGTAACCTTTTTTACAGTGCATGACGAGGTGCATGATTAAACTCGAGTTGCCACCTGTCATATTTATTTTGAAAATGGGAGAATTTTTTTGAAAAAGTTTAGTTCGGTTGTGATTTTCTGGTAAGGATTCGAGGGCCCCCTGAGCTTGAGGGCCCCGGGGCACTGCCCCGCCTAGCCCCTTAGTAGCTACGCCACTGTTACCTAGACACTTGGCATTTATACCTTTGCCGGCGAGGCAAGGGTGATGGGATAACTTAAACACTTACATCTTGGGATGTATCGAAGTCTATTGTGACCTGTATCTTATCAATGTGTATGTGAATGAATGTTCTTATTAAGACTAACATCTTATATACCTACTTAACGCTACGTGTTGTACGTGATACTATGTGAATAGTATCTTATCTGCATATGCAGATAGATCGCATATGTAGATAAGAAAATATCGCCTTATGCTCCTGGCACTCCCTACGCATAGTAGAAGGCTTATAAGGTACTACAATAACACACAACCATAGTTGGTGTTTGAACCAAATTTGATGAGAACTGCTTGCATGTTACCAATCATACAAAAATTTTTTTGGCTTTCATACAAAAAAAAAGTCTTCATAAAATTTTCAAAAATATCTTCATTTTTTCTCATTACCCTTTTACTAGCGCCAATTTTTTTTTAATGCAATACTTATACTAATTCTATTTCTTATACAAAAAATACTAAGTCCAACACAGTCCCAAAAACACTCCGGGTCGCATGCGCGGCCCAAAATTACTAGTTATAAATATAAATTTAGTAATTAGTACAAATAAAAAAATGGTATTTGTAATAAATCGCAACTAACGACATTACGAGGTAGAAAGCAGTTACGGCTTTGTGTCATTGTGGTAAGTTATCGTTTACCTAACAATAAACGATATTTTAATAATGCTATAAGCGATGGACAAGTAAGTGCTCGTGTAAGGAAGTTTTGTTTTTACTATTCTTGGGGAAACTAAATAACTATTATAATTCGCAATTACTACTACAAATCGTTTTCTTGCGATTATTTGCATTTTTTTTTACATTAGATAGACTGACGCTTGCTTTACGCTTGGTGGCATATAATAATAATAATAATAATATATCTTTATTTCAGACACAATAATCCATAGCACACAAAAGTAAAATAAAATACAATATAAGAAATCAGGTAGCAATAGCTACCCATCGTTTATATGTTGCAGACAGCAGCTGCCGGTCCGCTAAGCTTCTAATGATCTGGTTTTTACACGTGTCAACTCTGGACATGAATGATGCAATACGTTTTCGCTGAATAGCATTGAATGAGTCTACTCGCGATTCTGCGTACATTTCGGATGCACTACAATACCACTTCAGGCCCATCAGGTGCCTGAAGATGTTATTGTATGCTACTCTAATTGCGTTGTGCGACCTCATGGTGTAATTGGTCCAAAGTTGGCACGTGTAAAATGATTGACAATATGATTTAAACAGAGTTATTTTAACGTCCTTAGCAGCTCTGTAGAACTTCCGTGCAATCATGTTACCAACCACACAAAGAGACCTGCGCTGACGCTCAATGTCTTCATTGTCAGAAAGATTGGACGTGATGATATGGCCAAGATACTTGAAACTGCTTACGGTCTTCACAATCTGTCCACCGATGCGGACCTCAGGCACGTTGAGCGGCCCCTTTCCCGACCTATATACCAGGCCACTCAGAAAATTTTGCGAAAAAAAGTTTTTATGAATGAGAGACTGGCCAGTTTAAACCTATTTTAAAAATATGATTATTTATAAGTAAAAATAGGCACTTTCCAATTTAAAATTTTTGCTCCACATTTTTTGCAAGCTAATTTAAATTATCGTGTCTCAGTAAAAGATGGATCTGAGCACGGCATGGGGATAAATAGTCTTTCCCCCATTTTATCCACCTGACAGTGTCATTCCCACCTTTCTTATCATGACAACCTATGACAACAGTGGAAAGAAATATAATTTGGGATAAATATATTGACGTTTATGGTGGAATATTCATGAAATTTTATCACACTACTCCCCGCTGTAAATATAAAATAAAAATAAAAAGAATGACCTTGACCTCTACCAAGATCTGTCGGGCGTTTGAAACAGGCGTCGCGTGACCAAAATGCTGGCTTGTACTTTGCCCAAAAGATTAGTCTAGCTATTCAACGGGGAAATGCAGCCAGCATTTTGGGTACGCTACCTTTTGAAAATGTAGACTAGTTTTTTTTTATGATGTATATATAATGTTTATTTTTTATTATTATTTGGAAGTGTTACTATTAATTTTTGTTGTTTTCAAATAAATATATATTCATCCAAAAGAATGAACAATTTCTGAAGGTTAGATGAATTGATACAACGTTTGAAGCATAATTCAAACATAGTATTCATTTTAATTTGTTTTCGTAATTATGGCAACAAAATAGGAATAAAATATTATAATGCTACTCCCACCGTATATCTATCCCGGTTTGACTTTCCCCGGCTACTCCGTGCCAAAATTGACAGCTGGGAAACAAATTCTTTTCTTTCCTTCGGGATATATTGTCTTCTGCCCGTGCTAGCACCGGGAACATTATCGCGCTATGATTTTATACGATTTCAAGTGCCGCCTGAAACCGGAAGAATCTTACGAAAGACTTCAAATGGCTTTCATGGGTGAAGGCCCTTCTAAGGCAACCGTCAGGGCTATTACGTAAAAAATAGCAGACAGCGATAGCATAGCAGTAGTCGGGCGACCGGTCGGCAAACGTCAAAATAAAACCGTATTACGTAAGCCTTTTCGTGGTCGTTGCTCATCGTCTGCTCTGTTGTCGTGATGCACTTGGTTTTGTATGGAAAGTAGCGCCACTAACGATCGAACGGTAACTGGTGGTACTACGTAAGCTTGTAAACAACAATCAAGCGTCTATTTTCCTTCAGTCCTTCACACATCAATCTGCATTTTAAGAGAATATTTTTCATTACTCGGTGGGAATCTTTATTGGGCTCAACTTTCCAAAGCCGCCACTCGCGTTGGAGGTCCACAATTTTTTAAGAAGTAGATAATATTTAGAAAAGGCTACACGTTAAATATTTAAGTGCGGAGACGCTTAGTTTACGAGATATTATTTTTTTAAAATCGAAAAATAATCCTTTATTTTGACAGTTTCTTGACGCTATGACGGCCATTAGCGTTTCGTTTTACGGACTGCTATTACATACAAGCGTGCGACTTATCAAACTATTATATTTATTTGCTAATGTGTATGTAATGTTTAGTTTTTGTCACAATTACGTATATATTGATGAAAAATACATATAATACGTAATTTTATTTATTATTTGATCGCAAATTTTTACGTAGTTATAATATTTTGTGTGTAACTTGATGAACGAAACGTGACGCCATTGTTTTTTTTTAGTATTGGCGTCACACTCTTCGCGTATTTGCCAGTGTCAAGTAATTTTCTTTCTTCTTCGATGCATGCTTGAGGTTAGGTTAGAATAGAAGGGGATGGCGGGGTCGAGTGAGCGAGCGTAGCGGGTTGGGGTGTACTTTACGGGACGCTAAACCTAACCTAACCTGTTGTAGTGCAAGTGTTGGACTCGAAGTCACTTTTCTGTGTCAGAAGGTAGATTAGGTTCGTTAGGTTGCTTTCTACCACGCACATGCGACGACGAGCGAAGCGAGGAGGAGCCAAGTCCTGTTGTAGTGCTAGTGTTGGACTCGAAGTCACTTGTCTGTGTCAGAAGATAGATTAGGTTCGTTAGGTTGCTTTCTACCACGCACATGCGACGACGAGCGAAGCGAGGAGGAGCCAAGTCCTGTTGTAGTGCAAGTGTTGGACTCGAAGTTACTTGTCTGTGACAGAAGGTAGATTAGGTTCGTTAGGTTGCTTTCTACCACGCACATGCGACGACGAGCGAAGCGAGGAGGAGCCAAGTCCTGTTGTAGTGCAAGTGTTGGGTTAGGTAGTTAAGTACCCCATAGTGAAATCGTAGTACTTAACCTCAAAATACAAAAATGGTCATATCTCGAAAACTATTGATCTCCGCACCCCCCCCCCCTTTTAGGGGAGGGCTTACCCCCTCCCCCAACCCCCCCTTGAATGGCGGCTTTGGAAAGTTTAACCCTTTATTGTTTTGAAAACAAGTAGGTATAAGTTTTTAGAGATACATATAATCAGTAAATACGTGAAATATTTATTTGTTTATTCACGAGATACATATTGTGAATTTTTAGAAGAAAATGGAGATGATGATTTTTGTGTTTTTTTTATACAATTATATCACTTTTTTTATTTGTTTTCTAAATAAGTATTTATAATTGATGAAGTTCATATAGTTCGCGCAAAACTTTATGAGCTCTCGGAACACGCACGCTAGTGGCTGCGCAGTACGCATATTATAGGTATCCGAGGGACGGGACAGACGGGGCAGGATAACGCTTCTTCAGATGAAGATGTCCTTTTTACTAGCCGGGAAGAAATGTATATGAAAGGTGTAGCTCCGTTATAAATAAATAAATGCACAAGTTTTATATTAAAGTTTTTAATTTACTTAAATAAATACCTACCTGTTTGTTCTAATATCTTACTGCACGTAAAAAAATACCTAAAATCTAAATACTTTTTGATACCTACGCATAAATGTACTATGTTTTTTTTTAAACCTTACAATAATGATTGTGCGCTCAACTGTACCATGCGCGGTTACGTACTCGGGCCTAACTTCAGAGAGCTCATTAAGTTTTGCGTGAACTGTACCAATAACGGAGTTGACACATTCAATATTATTTTCCCCCTAAAAATACCCTGTATTGTTTCTAATAAAATCCTAAATGGGCGTAAATAAGATTTTATGCTATTTGTACGAATGATTGAATTAACCTAAATCCCTAAATTATAATAAAAGCATCTCTAAGCCATATCCAAGATGATAATTTTCACCCGTCAACAGGGCAAAATCCCTAATCGTAGAAATACTCTAATAAAAACAAGTAAGCAATCACTTTGCAACTAGTTAAATAGCTGTCGCCGACTTGACAGATCGATCGCTTGGCCGCTGCTGTCGTGTGGCTCGCAAAAGTCTTACGTAATACGATTTTCAAGACAAGCGTAATTACAATGGCGATGAATGCATTTTTAGTTTATCAGTTGCTCGACAGAGGCAGCACTGTTGATTGCTGACTGGCTGCTGTTACATAATACGAAACTGGCATTTGACAGTAGCTATTGCACGATTTTCGGCTGCTGCTAACCGTCTGCAAGATAGGTAATAGCCCTGCGTGTATCGTTGGTATAATGAATTTCGGCGCGGTCGACTAACTTTGGGGGATGAAGAAAGAAGTGGTCGCCCTTCGACGGCTGTTACGGAAGAAAACGTGCTAGCAGTGAAAAATTTAATCCAAGACAATAGGCGAGTTACATACCGGGAGATTCAGCACATTGTGCAGATTGGATCGGGAAGCCTTCACAAGATTCTGCACGTGCTTCTTCGTATTTACAACACGTATACGTTTCCTATATCGTGTAAACGCAATACTACACGTATCACAGTAAGTGAATTCGTGGTAAGTACCGATTTTACGAAAACCTTGAAGTATTGAGTTTACACGATACGTATCGTAAAAAAAATGGCAAAATGGGTTTATGCATTAAAACAGTATAAACTAATAACAAGCCCAGAGCACCTAAAGGGAACTTATTATTCATAAGTACATAAGTACACTCTATAGGTACTTTCATACGGTATATAAGTATATGGGGCAATGCTACAGACTATGAAAGAGTGTTAATAATGCAGAAACGAGCAATAAGAGTAATTGTGGGATGTAGATATAGAGAGTCTTGTAGAAACCATTTCAAAGAGTTGAAGATATTGACGTCAGTGTCGCAATATAAGTATATTAGAAATTGTAAAGTTTGTAAAACGAAATCCACATTTGTTTAAACTTAAGACTTATAAATCAAATAGAACCAAGATAAACAGAGTATTGTTAGAACTTACTGTGCCTAGGCTGTGTATGACTAAGAAACTACACACTATAATGGGAGAGAAACTGTTCAATAAACTCCCCGCACACATTCCATCTATGAATACTTAACGGTCAGCGATTTTGAAATAGCGTCAAACAATTATTGTTAGATCAGACACTATACAGTTTTAAAGAATACTTTGAAATAGACTACAGTCAACTACCAATTGATTCTAATTTTGCTGTTAAAATATTTATTCATAACTTATAAAACATAAAGTAACTGACTAATAGTATATATTTACAAGTCCTAAACATAATATTAAAATATATAATATACCTAAAATAAAATATGAAGTAAAATAAAACAGTTTATTTTGCTTATAGAAATTAAGTAGTTAACTAAAAAAACTACTAGGTTAAGGAGTGTGATGCCAATTGGCATTTTAGCCCCTATACAGCTAAAGTAACAGTACCTACCTAGATTTATTTAAGTTGACATAATTGTATGATTACATACCTACCTATTATTACCTATGTTTGACATGATTTTAATAACAAAAATTTTCATTTTTTATTAAAAATACCTACAGATTGTAACTTCTAAAATTTTATAAAAACTAAGTGTTATAAATTCAATTTGACGAGATTTTGTAATTTGTGTAGCATATTCTATGATATATTAGTACTTATACCAATACCTATGTATGTTACAACTTTACAGTATCAATAAAGATTCTTTATCTTTTGTTCAGATCTCGAATCTTTAAGAATGAAGATTTGTATCGAGGACAAATAATAGAGGGATACACTTAAATAACAACAACAAAGTAGATATAACTCTGTAGTAAGTTTATTATTTTGAACACACAATCTTAAACTTATCTTAGTTTTAATATTAAAACACAATCTTAAACTTAATTTATGTTACATGTTGAGTAGGGTAATAAATTTCTAAAATATTAACAACACTACATACTAATACAATGATATTGTTTAATCGCATTAAGAGGATTCACCGTGGTCAACGTTATTTTGTTACAACTCTATTTTTCCTACCCTACCCTATGTGGCCGGACCCAAATAAAACCATAGGAACACAGAAATCTAAATAAACAGGTACGTTTATTTAGATTTATGTGATAGGAACCAAAGTAAATAGTAAAATTATTTAAGATCTGATATCATACACACAGTTACAAACAGGTACAACTAATTAAATAGAAGTTTTATTTAAACTATTTGTTCAGTTCTTGAACCGATTGGCATGGTCCGTGACGATGGTAAGCGCCCCGATGGCCTCACACTGATTCCCTGGGAGCGGGGAAAGCTCTTGTATGGGACGCAACTTGCGTCGATACACTAGCTCCTTCTCGCCTCAGTGGAACAGTACAAGCGGCAGGAGCGGCGGCGGACGCAGCAGAAGAAGCCAAGCGGCGAAAATATACATCATTATCGACTGATTATATTTTCGTACCGCTTGGCTTCGAAACTTTTGGTCCGTGGGGTAAAAGCACGAAGTCTTTTATAAAAAAATTAAATAAAATGTTGATTGACATCACTAGAGACAAGAACGCTGGCTGGTTCCTTGCGTAAAGGATTTCTATAGCAATCCAGCGTGGGAATGCAGCCAGCGTTCTTGGCTCCATACCACATGTAGATTGTTTAAATTTAGTTTAGATGTAAATACTCTTTTTTAGTTCTATTAGTGTTAATATGTGTAAATATTGTTTGTTTGTTTATATTTTGTTCCAAAGTTTACATCCACCTCTGAGTTAGAAATTAGCGCTCTGTTGTTAGTTGCAGATGAAAAAATATTAGGTTGTGTCGCATTCGAATTTTTGCCATCGTTTGTGTTGTGTCTTATATCAATATCGTTTCCAAAATTAACCAAACATTCAGATTTATCTGACAGAACGTTATTATTATCCTGAATGCTGTTGGTTCCATTAGATCGGGACATATTTTCTGCAGCTTTATGATACACATTTCGGAAATAGTCATCAGAAAGTTTTCCTTCATTAAGATTTAATTTGGGGCTAGGTTTGGCGTTTGCGAAGCCGATTGAGTGTCCGTCGAGTAATACTGTGAAAAAAAATAGCATTATTAGACTTGTGGTTAAGATAAGGTTTAGATTCTTTGATTAAAGTTCAAATAGAGTCTTAACTTAATATGCATGAGGTCTGAGGAATCGTAAGGACAATAACAGATCAAACTCCTAGAACAGATTAAAATTTCTGATCTTCTTAATTACGCTAATGTTTTTACCCAAGGGGAAAAAGTTTTAGATATGATCTGACCAATCTGATCAATTAAAAACTAATGATAGTGTTGATATGAACAAGTTCAATTTTATCTGGTGACCCAACCTAGGCTGAATTGCACAGATCTATATAGATTAGGGTCAGATATAAATATATTTAATTTGACAATCGACTATACAGGCTGATTAGTAGAGGGTTAGACAAACTTATATGGGGGGTTCGGGGCCCCAAGGGTAAAATACAATTTGGCCAAAAAAAATCCCAGACCTGCCATTTTATTTTAAATATTTTTTTGCGATTTTCTAGATTTTTGCCGAAATTCTACATCCACAACTTTTATGTTACAGTGTTTTTTTATATTTTTATTTATTCTATTTTTATAAAGATTACGTATGAATGTTTGGTATCTCTAATGATTAGTCTAGGGTAATTATGTGTTTTTTTGTGTGTATGTATGTGTATGTGGGAATGTTGTGTGCATATTGTGTAAAAGGTCTGAGTAATTTAATCTAACTCGCTTAAGAACGAACACCAGTTAGCTAGAATAGAAGTTTTACTACTGTATTCAGCCTAGAATCTAGGTTGTAGGTACACTCTCACTAGTTTTTCAGTGTCATCATAAGATTTGGTAAAGAGACAGGAGATAGATAAACAATGGTGTTATACCGGATAGTTGAATTCCTATGAATTTTGAGATCTTTAATCATTTTTCTTGGTATTAGTTGTAAAATAAGGAAATTAAAATTCTGGTATGTTTGCTTACATCTCAAAATTATTCAATAAGATGATTAGATGTGTTACCAACTTAGTACGTTGTTGTGATGACGGATAATGTGAGATGTTTTTAAAAGCATTTTACTTCCGAGGATACACGTGGTTTTTTTTAAATCACTATAAAAGTTTAGCTTTTAGACTAAATCAGTTATTAATTTTTTCACTTTACAACCTCGTAACTTAATATTTAGGCCATATAGCTGTATAAGAAAATAAATAAAAATAAAAAAAACACTGTAACAAAAAAGTTGTGGTACTTAATATGTAGAATTTCGGCAAAAATCTAGAAAATCACAAAAAAAAATATTTAAAAAAAAATGGCAGGTCTGGGATTTTTTTGGCCAAATTATATTTTCCCCTTGGGACCCCGAACCCCCCCATCCATATAAGTTTGTCTAACCCTCTACCAATCATCCTGTATAAGAAACCAAAGAAGAAAAAAAAACAGTAGGTATGTGAATAGCATTTTAAAATTTAATACTTACATTGTAATACGACAGCAAAAACCACGGTTGATCTCGCCGACATATTGATGGCACTGCTAGTTGAGTAACGTCTAGGAAAGAACTGTGAGGTATGGAAAGTATTCACTTCTTAAATAGCTCTGACGATGTGTGACGTAGATTTACTATCTAGCCAATTAAATGGTAGCGGGAAAACCGGGTTAATAAAGAACGGTGCTGAAACACGTGATGCTGAGTCATCTGCAAAGTTATAAATAAGTATGAACTTCATTCGGGTTTTGTAGATTGGAACTGTGCTATAAAATGATTGGTTTTAGTAGGTATCGAGAATATACGACGTAGCAGTTGTTCATAAGGTAGTTGTTACATAAGAATCTGCTCGAGCTATCAGCAAACAGTACAGGCTCAGAGATAGGAACGATACGTACAAGAGCAGTCTATGTTTTATTTTGTGTCACCTTCGTAGTTTCAAGTAAGCGTTATTGATATTATTTATGTTAAAACTTTTTTAGCCATGGTAATTCTAAAATTTTCGTAGGTTGTACAGCTAGAGCGCATGCTATTATAAAAATGATTTATAAAATAAAATATACTTAATAATTAAAAAAAGAATAGGTTCGCAGTTCTACCTTAATTATTATTTGTTGATTATTAACAATCAACTCACGGTTTTCAAGCATGAGTAGAATTATAAAATAGATTAATAACCTAATACTGTAATAAATCACCATAATGCCATCAAAAACATCCTGTAAAAAAACCCAAGTCTTGCAGTCTTTCTACCGTAAAAAGTTGTGAGATCCATGTAATACCAAGTCGGTTAATCTATTTAGTCTCTACTTAAAGGACCTTCTGTCTTTAGTCATTATATACATAAGTTATTATCATGCCAATATTAAAAATATGCTATCCTAGGAAGTTTCCGCTATTTTATAGCTTTAAACGCTTGAAACGTTTTCTACAAAGTTTTGATCTCTTCAAGCTCAAAAACGTTATTCATGGATTTTTTGGGGCTCTTCGAATAGGTTCTTGGTAATCCTAAAATTTTTATAATTCTGAAACAAATCTTATTTTTTATTTAGGTATTGGAGCTACTGGGAGTATGAAGGTGGCCTGACCTGACCGTCTTGGATTTTTGACGTGTTAACACTACTGTGACTCCTACGAAAATGTACCTAAGTGAACATTTGTTTTAATTTTTTAATTTTATTAAAGCAGGAAAGCCCTGTTAAAGTGCATTATGCACTTCTAAATGCGCAGGAAAGCCCTGTATAAACGCATTTTGCACCTTTTAACGCACAGGAAATCCCTGTCTAAACGCGTGGTGCACCTTCTAACGCACAGGAAAGCCCTGTTTTAGAATTATGGTGCTAATTAGACTTCTCAGGAAAGCCCTGAGTCTAAATCTAGCGTTTGCTATCAGGAAAGCCCTGTATAAATGCATATTGTGCACCTGCAAATGCGCAGGAAAGCCCTGTATTAACGCATTATGCGCCTGGTAACGCACAGGAAAAACCCGTGGCGGTTAGAATTCTCAGGAAAGCCCTGAGTCTAATCTAACGTTTGTCGTCTGTTCGCAGACGACATATCGCCTGGGAAACAGCCGACGTCGTCTGCGCAGACGACATCTCGTCTGAGCCAACAGCCGACGTCGTCTGAGCAGACGACATTTCGTCTGAGCCAGCAGCCGACGTCGTCTGCGCAGACGACATATAAGGACAACGTTCCAGCATCAACGGAAAAAGTTTTATATCAGATCTATGGTTCGTTAAGGATGGTTGACCAGAATGTGAAACCTACGATACCTAATTACGAGCCCGAGACAAAAACTGTTAAGCGTCCTACTACTATTATCACTTCGCTTCCGTTACGAGGGAGAGCGAGAGACTGCTGCTGAGATGAGCTGCGTAGAATAGATCTCTCTCTTTGAGTCGTATTTCCTCATGACTGAGGGTCGTGACTCCCCCGCAGAATTAATTCGTTAGGGGAGTTTTCTTGGGCAGATACATCGTGGTGGGCGCCCAGGTCCTTCCACGGAAGACGCATGTACTCGGATATTGTGGTCCTCAAACATGTCGGTTTCCTCACGATGTTTTCCTTCACCGCTAAGCGAGTGCAAAACTACACATAACTTGAAAATACAAGTCATTGGTGTATGGCGGATTCGAACCAGGGTGCGTCTGGACGAAAAGCAGACAGTAGAATAGATAGTGAAGGCAAATTCACGTGGCCCGAAGATCTTTAACGAAGGCTGGCCAAAGACTTGGCATTTAGAGGTATGAAATCTTCAGCAGTCTTCACCTCGCTAAATGTAAACAATCACTTAGCAATAGTACTAATTACTTATTACTGAGCATGGCAGCTAGTCCGCGTTCTCACAAAACTGGCATATGTCTGACGATCATAACACAATGGCAACTCGTACAGTGCTTGGCAACTGAAAATACCTACTATAAAACACCGTATGCAGTAAGATCACTCACTTCTTTGTTGAACCAAATATTTTGATGAGAAATTACCTATTGCATGGTCAATCAAAAGTCGCCTATTTCGTTTTGGGGCCTGCCGTTTCCCGCAGGGACTTGAAAGAAAAAGAAGATAAAAACGTCGAGTTTTCCTATGCAATATCACTGATGTTTGAGAAAAGCTACAGCTGTCCCATCAAATGAATATTTTTTTTTATGCATTCAGACATCTTATAGACATTAACACTTGCATCCATTGATCACATTGATACCAAACTAAGACATCTGTCGAGATGTCTCCGGATATCAGGAAATTAAACATATGGGGACAACCATATATAAGTTATAAGCAAACAAAAGAAATTAAAATACGTTTGAGAACAAGGTCCAAATTTCTTTTTTTTGTAAATTCATGACATTAATTACAGTTTTAACGCAAGTCACTATGATCCTGGAATAATTCGCCGCAAATAAAGCAATAATTTAAGTAATAGAAGTTCGACTATCACTATAATAATGATATCAGGTAATATGGACAGTTACTTCAGAAACACTTTGTAAAAATAATTCATTATACATCGATACGTTTTTGAATCTTGCCCGCTCAGCTTTCACAGTTTCGAACTTTAACCACCCCAAAATTTTTTTTACATATAAAACAATCACTCATAATTACAACTTAAAAAGGCGCAATTTTTATAACTAAATGAAAATTTCACTACACAAAACTCGAAAATAAAGAGGAAATATATAATGTACGTCATCAATTTACAAAAAAAAGCATTTTAGGCCTTGTTTTCAAACCTTTTTTTATTTCCCTTTTTTGCTTATAACTTCTTTAATTTTTAATTTAAGGAAAAATGTTATATAAACATACTTGTAGGCAAAACAATATGCTACAAATTATGCCATCACATTTTTTTTGTAAAACGCATAGTTTCCGAGATATCTTGAAAAATGTGTTTCCACTCCTTTTTCCAAGATGGCGGCCGGGGGACGAGAGCGGTGACCCCACAAACTTGAAGTTAAGCTTCTATTGACCCCCCAAACATGCCCCAAAAATAAAATTGCGTCCTCTAACAAATGCAATATTCGGACCTAAAATTGTAACATTTTAATGGACTAAAGTTACATTTGCTTTAAAGATTCATTTATTTGTAAATTGGTCACTTTTATTTTATGTATGGTACAAAATTTTAACCACGTTAATTGCGATATCAAATGTAAAAAGAGCTGTTTGCCGTCCGATGTATGAATTTAAAATTCGGTCACCCATCTAAATACTCTCCGGATCAACCGTTGCTTAACTATTTCTGTCAATCTGTTGTTGAACGCTGAACGTCAGGTTGATTTCGATAAGATTTGGTATTATAATGGAGAACGGAAGAACAGCATCTGAGACTTGCAAAACATAGTAGGTATTAATTGAGTTGTATTTTTTATTTTTCTGCACTTTTGCCGCCAGTCACCTGAGTCGTACCATTCACTCACCGTCAGCTGCTGCCGAGGACGCCTGCAGAAGCAAAAAGCAGAAATATACTGCCTTGGAAACGCTCCATCATTTTGTTCCTGTTGCCGTAGAGACCATGGGCAGTTGGAGTGGTGACGCTAAAGATTTCGTCAGGGAGTTAGGCCGAAGAATTAATGAGAAGACGGGAGACACCCGCTCTGGATCATTTTTGGTGCAAAGGTTAGCCATCGCGATTCAACGTGGCAACGCGGCGAGCGTAATGGGAACCTTTGCGCCGGGAGCGATCCGGGGTGGGCTCTTTGATTAATTTTTGTTTGTTTTATTTTACTTCATATTTTATTTTAGGTAATATACCTAAAATAAAATATGAAGTAAAATAAAACAAACAAAAATTAATATATTTTAATATTATGTTTAGGACTTGTAAATATTAGTCAGTTACTTTATGTTTTATAAGTTATGAATAAATATTATTTTTTTAAACAAACGGGAACAATCTTGCGAGCAATATAGCAACTTTTAATTAGAAACAACTCACGAACATCTATTCCTTCATTTTAATAACTTGTATGGACGGTGAACAATTATTAGAATCGATAGATACTTTTGAAGTAATTAGCACCGACTATACTTTGGTGCCTGAGATGTGTAAATTATATATTAAATACACAATAATCCTCATGAACTGTCCATTCTACTACAAAATATACGCAGTATACGTGCCAAGTTTGATAAGTGGCTAGTATTTCTTTCGAGACTTGACTTTTTACCGTCCATTATAGTGTTAACGGAATGCTGGACTAATAGTACTTTTACTGCTATGACTTTAGAGAATTATCAATGTAGTTTTACAAAAAAATCATTTATCCAGAATGATGGCATTGTGGTGTATTCAAGGATTGGGCTTAACATTTGCGTAACGGAACCTTCGTTTCAAGACGCTAATTGTTTGATAATTGATATAGATAAATTTTTCTATCGTAGCTATTTATAGATCGCCGTCGCATCGTAATATTGACCGTTTTAAGAACTCATTAAACTCGGTAATTCGAAAACTCTCATGCGGCACAGCTATTATATTAGGCGATATGAATGTGGATATTAACCCTACATCCACAGACCATCGTGCTGACGACTATATGGAGATGATAGCAAGCTATGGTTTTGTACCAGCACATCAACTCGTCACTCACGAGAAGACCTGCCTTGACCACGCTTTCGTGCGGGCGACTTGTCCCTCGTCGTGTGTTGTCTGCTTATCAGGCGTTAGTGATCATGAAGCTGTTCTTTTGAAAGTAGTGGGAGCATCAAAGCTCGCAATAAAAACAAACAGAACAGTCACTAAAATAAATTATGATTTGGTCATCAGGGATCTTGAGCAGATCAACTGAGTAGAATTCTTTGATATTAGGGACGTTAGTCTAGCAGGGTTTTCAGTGATCATGTAAACACTGCTATAAAAACGCATAGAACAATTAAAGTAGTTTCTAAATCTGAGTGCATAAGGAAGCCTTGGATAACTTCAGGCCTCCTTAAGTGTATCAGGAAAAGAGACTACCTACACCGACTTACAAAACTAGACCCTAACAATTTAGATGCATTAAATATAATATAAAAATTACCGAAATATATGTAATAATATACTTCAAAATCTCTAAAATTCCTATGGTATGAAACGTATTGAAAAAAGCGAAGGCAACATTAGAGAGATATGGGAAGTTATTAGGGATATTTGCAACATGAAGTCAGTGAGCTCCACAAGTTCTAACCACTCAAGCGCTGGCGCAACGCGCTAGCCTAGCCGTGAAGCGCTGCGCGGACGAACAAATTACCAACCGCAAAATACCGCGTATGGTTTATTAGTTTTTTCCGTTTTTACCTAATTTTCAGTAATTACATTAATGTCCTACAAGTTGTTTTGGAAAGTAGACAGATAGGGCTTTATGTTAATATGCTTTGTTGATATAGTTACGAATGTTTTAATACACATAAATCACGTGAACTAAACATATTTTGATTATTACGTTCACCTGTTGTAAATAATTGATATTTCTGAACAAAACAGCAATACAGTAAAAAAATATTTTTTTTCCGATAGAACATATTCTAGGCTATTATAGAACAAAAAATAAAACATAACTGTTTATTTTAAAAAAAGTTGATTAAAGTCATAAAAATGAGCGACTTGTAGTGATTTCTAAAGGACGGGTCGGCGCGCTAAATGGAAAACAAAAATTAATAACGTAATACTCATAAGTTTGTTTTATAAAATATTAATCTATAACATGGTTTATATAAAACTAATTTAAAATAAAAAATAAATTATTAAAAAAAATATGGAAATACCTCGATAAAAATCATTCAATGCCTTGACTACGTGTAAAAAATGCACAGATAACACCATTCACAGTTTTGTGGTTATCACATTAGTAGTTTAGTATCACAACAACATTATTATCACACAGGAAACTAAGTGAAAAGTTTTATAAAATTTAATAACTTATCTTCATAAAAACAGAAGAAATCACTACAAATATTACACATAAAAAAACTAGTCGACGCGACTGAAATAGGCCACTGTAGAGGCCCGCAGCGCTTTAAGCCATTAAGTAAGGGCGCATTCTTAGCATAGCTAGCTGCTTAAAATTATGCTTGCGTGTATGCTATGGATTATTATGCACTTGTGTGTTCATTTATTTTTCCAAAGCCAAATACTCAAGTAACTTAACGTGTTGATGAAAGATCATAAATATTGCCAACAAAGCTGGCACTTGTTTGTAGCATCAGCTTCTCAGTGGTTCCGTGCCATGAAATATTATTTATATTTCCTTTATACTTGTTCTGTCTTAGGTTTAAAAATAAATCTGGTCTAAAAATAAATATAATAAATAGTAATAAATTAAGAAAACAAATTTAAAAAGTAATAATATTTTGTTAAAATATGAATATTACCGACCAGGAACTTAAAATATCAATCGAACCCTAAAACCTAAGCAACAAAAAAGTACGGTAAAAACTATAAATACAAAAAGCTATATGCAGATGTTTCATGAAATTTGTGCCTTAACACTACAGCAATAGAGACGAATATAACTTTCGTTATTCACCTTAGCCCATGCTGATGCAGGTTCAAGTGTTTCATTACACTTGAAGCATATTCGTCATAGGAAGGTTGTTAGTAATACAGTAACCATTGTTTATTATAAGGTATGTTTGTACTTTGATAATGAATGTCTCTGTAAACACACACAAATAATTTTAACAGATAACACACCTTTACTTTTGTAATGGCCGACACTGGGCAACTACGGTTGCCCGCAGCGCTTTTGCTAGTTTGTACCTGAAGTAACAATCCTACAAAATATAAATTAATCCCGTATTAAACTGTAATATTTTGTTTTATTTATATACTATTATGTTTATAAAATACGTTTGTAATGGATATTGCTATTAAACATGTTTTGAATTCATTTGCCAACTACTTAAAGGCGTATCGCAGAGACAACATTTTTTCAAAATACATCTTTTCTTCAAATTTAACCACATTTTTTAAAACTAATACGGTGGTATGACAAACAAAAGTACAAAATCAATATGTCTAAAGAAAAACAGTAATAAAAACACTTATTTCATATTTTAAAAATCCAAGTTCTTGGCGCGTATTTTCATCTGCACTTACAAAATTCAAAAGGTTGCCAGATATTTTTTTTTCTCTACGTCCATTGATATTTTGCTTCTAAAGAATAGTGTTTCTCAACCTATAACGTTTTTAGTCGATTATAATCGTGTGTCACTTCAAACAGACGAATGAGTGGCTTTTTCTCATCACTTGAACCTAAATCAGCTGTAGGCAACCGCGGTTGCCTTCATCGCTTTATCGAGCATCGCGCGGGCAACCACGGTTGCCTGCATCGCTTGAGTGGCTAACCTTCTTAAGTCTAGCCGAACACCAAAAGAGGCCTTAAACAAAGCAAACAAATATTTTGCTACCATTGGTGAGTCACTAGCAAACAAGATACTGAGTGATTTGGACATAACGCAAAGTGAACTATCCAGCAAAATCAATTTCACAAATACCCCCTCAACCTCATTATTTCTGGTTCCTACGAACGTATATGAAATAAACAAAATTATCTCTAACTTAAAGTCTAGATCAGCGTCGGGTGACGACGGCATAAGTAATCACTTGCTTAAAATAGGGAAACATATCCTCTCTGCTCCAATAGCTCAGATCTGTAACCTCAGCCTTGAGAATGGACATGTGCGAGCCGAACTAAAGTTAGCTAACGTATGTCCAATTCACAAGGCTGGTGATACAGATGCGATATCAAACTATAGGCCAATCTTTTTGCTCAGTTCCATCTCTAAGATTTTGGAAAAGGTCGTCAATAAATAAAATAAAAAATAAAATAAATATTCCGGGACATTGCACACAAGAAAGCACTAGTTACATATTTTGAAAGCCACAACATACTTTCACCGAACCAGTTTGGTTTCAGACCAGGTAGGTCAACTAAGGACGCCGTTGTTGCTCTAGTAGACCACACAAAATTAAATGAGGGTAGACGCACAATTGGCGTCTTTCTTGACCTCGCCAAGGCTTTTGATACCTTATCAAAAAGACTACTGCTTAAAAAGCTTGAAGGCCTCGGCGTGCGCGGAGTGGCCCTAGAATGGTTTGAGTCGTACTTGTCAGACCGCAAGCAGAAAGTCATTATGGACGGTCTCGCCAGTGACCTGGAAGATGTGAAATTTGGCGTACCGCAGGGAAGTGTTTTAGGCCCTACCCTTTTCTTAGCTTATATCAATGGCCTGTGCGACATGAAACTAGATAATGCTAAGGTAATCTCATTCGCCGATGTTACCGCCATAATATGGTATGGAGCTACTTACGATGACGTCACTAACAGCGCAAATTCGGGCCTAAGAAAAGTTGTTAGCTGGTTACAAGATAACTTACTCACACTTAACGCAAGTAAAAGTAAAATTATTGTGTTTCGAGTTTCATCTAGAACGAGCCCTAAAATCCCGGTATGTATTAAGCTCCACTCGTGTTCACCGGAAAGCATCGACTGTACTTGCCCAAAACTGGGCCAGGAACAAGACCTAAAATACCTAGGAATTTATATAGATGAGCTTCTCTCGTGGACTAAACAAATCGAGGCCCTCAGTGGGCGTATAAGAAAACTGATATTCATATTCAAGAAGCTCAAACACGTAGCGACCAGAAAGACGATACACTTGATATACACTTCACTCTGTCAGTCTTTACTCAGTTATTGTGGTCCAACATGGGGCTCCGCCTGCACCTCACACCTGCTGCAACTAGAACGAGCCCAAAGGGCCGTACTTAAGGTAGCTTATGGGAAGCATTTTCAGTAGGTATCCGACTGAGAAACTATTGTAGGGACAAGATAATAGGTCACTTTTGACAGATGTCAGTTTTATATTCATAGTGAGGTGACCTGCTTAAAAACATCGATTAAATGAATGAATCGATACAGACTTGAAACATATGTGAATTTTAAAAATGATCATGCGAATCCCTGTCCCATTATTATTTTTTCTTTCATAAATTAAAGGAGCAAAATAAGACAAGTACCTACGTAATTTAACAAAAAAATTGCTTGTATTCACTTGAACTATCGGAACTGCTATCTTCATTTCTATAGTTGGTTAAAAGAATAATAAATATGTATAATTAGGTTTTACTATAATCACAACGTGGTTATAAATTTATGGTGATTTTTCTTCACAAGTAATCATTGCATTCGATTCAACTTACAATCCTATCAGCTTTCGATTTTTAGAGTAACATCCCTAGTGTTTAAAAAGAAAAAGGGTTGACTGACGCAACATTGTAACGACGTTCAGTTCTTTAGATCAGATATTGTTTATTATGTTTAGAATGGTTTATTAGTGAAAGCAAATCGTAAAATTACTCGTATCGGTCATTATTACAATAAATATGTAAACGTAATTGAAAAAAGTTAAGCAATTGTGCAGTTCTTATTTTATGCCCGCCGTTACAAGGTCACGTTGTTGAATTTTGATGAAATGTCAAAAGTGACCTATTATCTTGTCCCTACTTTACATAGTTACACCAAAACCCTGTCTGTGCGGAAATTATATGTTCTTTCTGTCATGCTGAGGTTCCATCGTACAGCTAAAACATCTCAAGCACCATCTAAAAACAAAGACTCATCTCGACGAAACCCACTGTGGAAAAAACAGAAATGTAGGATAATGATAGGGTTCAGGAATAACACTTATAGGGGCTATGGGGGTTATAGTTACTTATACAATTATAATCAACAAAAAGTTAAACATAGTTAACGATAATAAGCATAGTTGCAAAGAAAAGCTCAAGGCCTTTCTGTCTACTCTAAAGTCTAAACTATACAGAGACAGAAGAATTAATCAATCAAAGCTGTATTAGGTAAGCTTCAATCGCGTCATTTATCTCACATTTTGATATTACACTTAGACATATATTATATACGAACTTAATCAAATACTCACACACTCTGACTTCACATACTTACACATAGACATAGATTCAAACACATGTGGTGGGGCTGTCACCCCAGCTTCACTGCCTGGCTGTATTCAGCCCCATCACGCAACAAGCGCACTTCTCGACATCTTACACACAAATACAAATACTAACATTATGGATGTTAAGGGGGCGCTTCCCAAAGACCACGTGACCGATATTGCCTACCCGGCCCCGCACTTGCCGCTCAATACACACGACAATTGCTCAAATAAGAAACGGCGTAGCCGGTCATAATCATGTTCAAGGCGTAGCGGACGGACGTGCTAACATGACGGGGCCGCGCCGCGCGGCCGCGGCCGCCGGGGATCGGCTAGGGTGCGACTCGCGCGCGGGACGCGGCGCGGGTTGTTGAGAAGGGAGTCAAATTAGTTCGTACAGTATTATATGGTCACTGAAAAAAGTCGGTATAATTTTTCAAATTGCTACTTGTTTGTTGTTATGGGTATTTATTATTTCATACCAATACAGATAGAGGTAATTCATAAGTAGGTTCAATATACGTGGTATATGGTAGTTACCTTATCGGTATTAATTAATTTACTTATAACTTTATATTACATATATGTAGGTAACTAGTTATATAGGTACTTTGTTTACAGTTGTTTGAAATCAGTAAGCACTTACCTACTAAATTATTAATCCAGTAGTATGTAACTTGTAATACCTAGGTACTTACCTGGTATAAAATCGGCGAAAGTATATGGCGCTTCAATATAAAAAAAAATACTTATGCACGAGTTAGGCACCAACACGAAAACAGTTTCAAATGAAACGCAGCTAATTAGTGTTATATATTCTCTGGGAACCCCGAATAGCAGAAGAATTATTGTGGCTTATAAATTAATTATAAGGCCAAGTGTGATTCGGACTCGCGCACGAAGGGTTCCGTACAATCCCATCCCAGTAATATTATAAAGACGAAAGTTTGTGAGGGTGTAAGTATGTTGGCCGTTCTTTGTGCTTAAACAGCTGAACCGATTTGGATTAAATTTGGCAAGGAGATATTTAGGCCCTACATTAATATTATAACTACGAAACGCGGGAAACACCACGGGGCGCCGCTAGTAATCTAGAATTCTAGAGATCGCCGCTTGCGAGTTCTAATTTGACGAAGCATCTACTAGGAACTACTCTGGCGTATTTATATGGGTCTGGCGAAAAAAATACGAATGTGTTATTAATATCTTATGTGCCTTTATATATTTAAATTAAACACACATTTCTCCATTATTAATTATAATTATTTACTAGTACAATAAATGTACCAAAACAGTTTATCAGCCCATTTAAAAGATTAGATAGATAGAAAATTCTTTATTGTAACACACGATAAAATTAAAAGGAAAGAAGAAAAAAATACTTATACTAGTGCCACAAGTGGCGGCCTTATTGCTAAAAGCAATCTCTTCCAGGCAACCATTGGATGGAAAGGAATAAATAAGAGATAACAGAGGACGTGGTATACAATAAAATAAATAAAGAAGAAAAGATTAGATTAAAAATACATACTACAAACCTACTTAATAAACTATACATATAAATCATACACCCTAATACATATAATAACAATATACCAAAAATAATATAAATTAATACATATTGTTAATAAATACTGATTGAGTATATACTATACACATACATAGATGATGATAGCAAAGGAGCTACATAGATCTCACTGTAATGATGACAAATACCATATTTTTACTTGAGTCTTGAAGCTTTCTATGGACGGAGCTTTTTTATGTAATAATGCGCATGTATTAAAACTCGTTAAAATCTAATTGACGGCTACAGTTTTGAATGTTATTGTACATCATCTCATTGTCGCCATCGCCTTCGTCATTGGGAGAAATGAATTCTGGCCGCAGTTTTTTGGAGATTGGACTCTTCGTCCATTCTTCAAAAGATTGCGATGCGTCCATTACCGTAACTTTTTGCCCATTATTATCGTTAGAATTTTTGTTCCATTTGCGTTTACAGTTTTCTTTGTCTTGTTTTATTTTTTTTTTATTCTATTGCTACTTGTATGTGTATCGGATCTCTTATAGGCATTTTTCGCGTGTGACGAGGGTCAATTAGCTCTGGTAATATGCATTCTTTGTAAAATAGCTCTAAGGGATACTCCATTTTGGATTTCCAAAAATCATCATCTCTATAAATTGAACGCTACAATCGGTGCTGTTGGTGACATTGTTCACGACTTCACCGTCGCTCACATCATTATTATTACTACCCGCACGACGACTCCTGATTACAATAATAGTAATACATACATAATTATGAAATAACTACTATCTTATTTTTTTGCAGTAATTAAAACAAATGTTTAGGTTATAATTTTAATAAAAAAAAATCATAGGTATAAAATATAGAAATAGACATTACGTTATTAATTTATTTTCAACTGAATTCTGCTGAACTGAATTATACTCGCACACATCGTTTTGCACAAACAAACATACTAAAATCCATTATTTCATTATTAATAACGCGGAACCCTAATAACACTAAAGCAAAAAATAAATATATTTTTTTAGTAAGTATTTGTTGTTATAGCGTCAACAGAAATACGTCATCTGTGAAAATTTCATCTGTCTTGCTATCACGCTACATGGGATATCGCCTGGTGACAGACCGACGGACAGACGAACTTCAGTTGGTACGTACAGATACCTAGGTACTTAGAAAGCAATAAACTTGATCAAACAAGAAAGAACAGGTAGAACAGAGGGGCAACAAAATAATTCTATTAGATAGATCGATGTCTATTAGGTTTACTTGAGGTACGGACGAACCCCTAAAAAGGTTATAATGTAAAAAAAATATACCTAACAAGTTTGATTGTTATATTTAGGTAATTTATAGGTAAATTAACTATGTTTCTACGAAATCCGTGATGTGAAAATAAAACATTTGGACGGTTTTATTTTATGTACCTACCGACCTAGGTAGAGATGCCATGCAGGAAGGGCCAGCAGATTGACACTCGAGAATGCCTAATGCAACTTATGTACCTAGGTAAGTAGGTACCTATATTTATTTTGTGATAGAAGTAAATCAAGAGTACAACTAAAGAGTAGTCTTGATTTACTACTCTTTTAGAGTTTGTTTTTGATTACGCGTAAGCGCCACCTATTTTATAATAGCGCTAGCGCTAATAACCTACCTACTAGGTACCTACGACCTTTCACCGAACCAACCACGAGCCCGCGAGACGACAGAGCGGCCATATTCTGAGAGCTGCAAGCGGGTCGGGCTATTTTAGTAGCAAAGATCAAGTTATCCTGGACGATCAAACGAATTGAAGTCAGGTAGGTACCTATAGTTACTTCTAGTACTTTCGTAGTTCCATAATAATATTTTTTGAGGATAGTTTTACGACTATATTTACATATTATTATAGGTTAGGTATTATAAATACATACACATATTTCAGTAGGTACCTACCTATATAGGTACGACCAATACGTATATGTAGCTCGCTTTATGTCCATCCAAAGGTTGCCTGGTAGAATTCGATCGGCGAATAAGGCGATAAGGCCGCCTACTGCACTACCAATAGTTATTATTGTCCCTGTGTAGGTACCTACCTATGTTTCGTTACTGTATTTGTGGATCGGGCATAACACGTCATTATTCTTACGCAGCAGTAAGGTAAAATATAAAAATAAAAAGGTAGATTTGTACCTATATCCACCACCACGCCGCCACCATGTGCTCAAATGACGACTTGCGCAATTTTGATTTTGTTGGTGTTTTTTATTTTTCTTTCGCCTCGGCATATTTCGCACTAAAATGTCCGTTGGTTAGAAAAGCACCATCACCATAACAAAAAATGTTAGTGCAAAAGTACAAACTTTTAAAATATTTTTAGTATCTAATATATTACTAATTGCTATTTTATTACTAACGCACGGTAATATTATCCGTTTTAGATGCAAACGCTTTTGAAAACTAGTTACTCAAAAAAGGAACGAACGCTTGTATGCAAACCATTCATTCGGTCACAAATAAAACGTAGTACAATTACGAACAAAAATGTCAAATGTGAGCTCTATGTCAATACGGTTTAAGTCTATTTTTGCATGTTTACAAATGTAGTTACTTGAAAGTGGTTTGGCTTCGACAGGTAAAGCGGTTCTATGCCGAAGACATAGAGTCTAATATCCATTGCACTACAAAAAAATGGGTTTAGAACGAACGAAAAACGACAACTCATGTTTAGAAAATATAATATAGTTATTTGAAACTAGTTAGGCTTTGACAAGTAGAGCGGTTCTATACCGGCGGCATAAAGTCTAATATCGATTGCACTATAAAAAACGGTTTTGGAAAGATGTAATAATATTATGTTATTTTAAATTGAAATATTTTGTTTTATTTTTTAGACATAAGGTATTAATATAATTTGAAATAAAAAATGGTTCTAAAAACGAAATCATGTTGAAATTTGTTTTATTTTGGAATTTGAGATGTTATTATTATTATTGCAATGGGTGAATATAAATATTCAATAAATTTCAAATACATTATTACACAAAAAAAATGTTTTTATTGTATCGTTGTTTTTTTAATTAATAATATGATTTTTCTAATTGCTACTTGTATTGTTGCTATATTTCAAATTTATAAAAAAATATATCTAGAAATCGTTTTATTCGTAACCAACCCAGCACTACCATACACTAGCAGTAGCTCAAACAAACTGTCGAGTTGGAGCAATTATAGTTTGAGTCGTTTCATATTTCGAAAACTGGAGCATGGAGCTGCGCGGAGTGGCACGTGCTTCCCGTACGAACGTTAGCTAGCTACTGATGAACGTCGACGCCCACGCGTCTATCGGCTCAAAATAGGTTGCAAAAGCTATAAAACAATTCATAATAAATCGAAAAACCAATATTTTGATAATCCTAATGTGCCAAAAATAGCAAAATGATGTGTAGCACATTTCCTTTAAAGAAAGGTATGTATTATTTCTCCCCATTTCGGAGCCTCAGGGAAATACATGACAAAACAAGGGTTAACTTAAATTTTTTTTTTTGGATTCATGTTACAAAGTATCGAAATTTCTAAAATTACAATCTCTTTGAAAAACTATACAGAATAACATATATTTTTTTCCACAGTGAATTTATTCTCTCAAGCGGAGTTCTAAGCTTTCAAATAGAGGGAATTTGGAGAATCTTGTCGCAATAAATGTATTGCCATCTCGCTCTTCTTGGGAGCTCGTCCTTAAGAAACTTACCTGCACCCGTGACTTGTTTGTTGTCGGTCTTAAAGATTAATTAAAATCACATTCTCTTATTACCATTGCAATCTCATTGAAGTCATAATTATTATTTTAATTTTAATTCTATTATTAATGTATTCATTATTTTATAACTTAATGAAATATTTCAATTTACAAATAATAAATATATATAAGATAGATTATGAATATAAACATATGTAATTATTATAATAGTCACCTGTATTGTGTTGTATAGATAGATATGTTGTATATAATATAGATAGATAGTTTCAACGGAAGAACCCTGGCTACTGCAACACAGGGAATCCTACAGCAGTAGTCAGGGCACACAATGTAAATACTCTTTGCAGCCTAAATTAAATTGTGTAAATGTAAATTATTAATAACAACATTGCATTATGACATAACTAATTTTAAGTACTACTGTGTTCATGAAATGTGTTTTTTAAATAAATGATTATTATTATTATTATTCGGTATTCATTTATTTACAACTATTTTTAATTTTTTTACAATATATGTATAAAAAAAAACAAATATCATAAATAACTTAAAACTAGTGATAACGCCGGCAACGGGTGGAAGAGGCTACAAAGAAAGGAACCTCCGGACAATACGCGCCGTATCAAGGATCACTGCCTTCTGTTTAAGGTGTTGATTGAGGCTCTTCGTTATAAGACCGTTCACCGAAACGACTATCGGGACAATCATCGTCGAATCAACATTCCACATGGTGGTAATCTCATGTGCCAAGTCAAGGTACTTGCTATATATTATTATTATTATTACAATGACGCACTGAGTTTACGTCCAGTAAAGTTTTAATTTTTAGGCAGTATTAAAACAATTTAATGTGTGTCAAATAATATTTATTTCTAATTCCGTTAAATAAAAGCTTACGTTAAAGCAGACAGATATAATGTTTAGAGTTATAGCTGTACACACAATTTGGTAAGCGAAGGTATATTTACAGCTTGGCTGGGTGCGTAAATCTATAAATATATTATGTACATACATAAGTACCTAAGTTGGATGATAATGACACCCGCATTGAGTCTGTCAGCCAGCAATAGACTGCGTCGAAATATACATACATACCTATATATTATAGTCATCTTTCTCAACAGTTCATCACATTTTCGTTCGGCGTTTTAAACGTCTGCTTTTCGCCTTGACGGACCCTGGTTCGAATCCAACCCTACACCAATCCTTGGTGTTTTAAGTTTTATGTGGATTTGCACTGGCTTTACGGTGAAGGAAAACATCGTGAGGAAACCTACATGTTTGAGGACCACACAGGAAGATATGAGTCTTTCGTGAAAGGACCTGGGCGCCCAACACGATATATCTGCACAAGAGAACTCCCCCTAATGAATTAATTCTGCGGGGGAGTCACGACCCTCAGTCATGAGGAAATACGACCTATAAAAGAGAAATTACAGCTATAATTATTTTTATATAATATACCTAGTCTTGCCATAAATATTGTTACGAAGACAAAATCCTTTTTTTTATTGCAAATTACATTTATTACTTTCACAGTGTTTTAGTTTACTACATAAATATAAAACGATTTAAAATATAAAAAGCTTATTAGAAGTGGTCTCCATTGGCTGCAATACAGTCATTTAAACGTTGAGGCCAGTTATCAATAGAAACACGCACTCTTTCCATGGGAAAATTCTTCACTGCCAATCGTATGGATTGTCTTAGGGACTCCAAATTATCATGGCGTTTAGAGCGAAACTGACCATAAATCATAATCCAGCTGATTAAGATCGGGACTAGACGACGGCCAGTCTTCAGCTCTGATGAAGTCCAAAACGTTCGCTTCCAACCAAGACTGCGTGGACCGAGCTTTATGAACCGGTGCCGAGTCTTGCTGGAAGGACCATACTTGGTTATTGAGCATTGTGTTGTTAAGGGGCTTAACTACCTCCTCAAGAATGGTATTTTGATACATTTGTGCCGATGTTTTGATACCTTTTTCACAAAAATATGGCTCAGTCACTCCTTCATAGCTAACACCCCACCAAACCATCACTGAAGTCGGATAATGCCCACGTTGCACTCTGTCAACTACTTGGGACGCTACTTAGAGCTTTGAGCATAAATACGGTAATTTTGTTTGTTAAAATGTTGCTCAATTGTAAAAAAAAATTATCTGTAAACAAAATTTTGCTCTGACCTCCCTTTGCGTTCCGTTTCAGTAGTTGTTTCGTTTTTACCACCCTATTCTTTTTTAAATTATCAGTTGAGAAATGACCAGTGCGTCTCTTATAGGTAGCAAGTTCTAAGTCATCTTTTAAAATGCGCGACATGGTTTTAGGTACCTACTATCTTCATCTCCCGAGATAAAGTCTTTTGCTTTCGGACAGGATTTCTTTGATTTTTTTCCCTTCCTGCTTTGACCACCATTTTCGTACGAACACTACGTGAACGGCCAGGTTTTTTTCTGTCACAAACAGAGGAGGTCTCATTGTACCTATTAATAGCTCGCTACACAAATATTTGACTAATACCAAGCTTATGGAGAGTTTTAAAAATTGCTTTTGGCTCCATACCTACTTTATGTAATGCAATCACAGCGATTCGGTTCTCTTTATCACCCCACTCCATATTAATATCGCAAAATATTGTACAATGTATTGGCGCCATAACGAGAAAAAACAATAAACAATCGTATAAAAATGACATATTCCAAATTCAAATGTAATACTTTTATATTTTTAACAATAACAGTATGTACCTATGGCCAGACTAAGTATAGGCTCACGCTTGACTACAAATTGCCTGATGTTAAGCAACGTTATAATCTACGTTCTAGCGCGCTTGCCTAGAAGAAAAAAAAATGTGTCAAAAAAAGTCGGTGGCAGTCACTGGTCAAACGAAATCGACGCTTGTCGAAGATGAACTCCTTGCCCGAATCTCTATTCCCCTTGAACTAGAATTTTAGGTACTTGTAACAATATTACATATGCACTTAGTTAACAAACTAATAACCATTTATCGGTGGCTTCAGGAAGAACCTACGTTTAAAGTAACATTTTTTTTAAGTTTAATTTTAAGTTTTTCTTTCTTTATTACGTAATTTTAAAAATTCCCGAAATTTTAATTCGGTTCTTCGTACCTACAGAACATAAGTACCTAATCTGTTGTTTTGCGGTATTAGACAGTAAAGTCACGTCTACGGGGTCGCTTCCGGTCTATCTGATTTGGCACAAAAGCGAGTTTTACCCATACCTAGTCTAAGTCATTTCCTTATAAAAAACTGGGTTTGGACTTGATTATGATTAGCCTGGTACGCAGTAGGTACATAGCCAGCAGTACGTAGCCAGCACGCGATCATTATAATCTAGGTAAGAGCTGCTCACCTAACAGGCACCGATTCACTCCCGCCGTTAATAATGATTGGAATCGGGATCCAGAGTTCCATTCGCCTCTGCAGAGTCATGAGAGATTTAAATCCTTCTACAAATGATATCCGGCTTCCTCGGTTTTCGTGGCTCTCAACCATATCGATTTCTTTACAATTATTTATACACTGTTATGAAATTAAAAATTCATTCATAAATTGAAAAACAACTCGTATTATATAGAGGTGGAACGCGCATTAGAGATCACTCGAAAATGTAGCCTATGCACCCAGGTAATGGAATACCTAGTTGCCATGCTGTATCTATGGCTGACCGCAGGCGCACCTCAGTCATTAATTAACGGAACACGATACCTGTGGTAAAGCAACCATCGCCGGTAACACCGGTTTATTGATATTTCTATCAAATGACACCGGACACGAAACAATTCAATTAGCATCCTTACGGGATCGTAACGTGAATTTCCGTGGAATTTGCACGGTTGAAATATTTGCTCTATCACTCATGTTGAGTTGCAATTTACAAAAACGTTCCAAGTGTTCAGTTCTAGCTTCTAGCAAAAATAGGCCCAAATCATTCAGTAATAATAAAAGCATCAGTGTTTACATATTTTGCCTCAATTGCTTTCCTTCCTTTGTTACCATGCAAATTTTATTTTTACACAACATCGAATTATGTTATCCTTATAATAGATAGATATTTCTGTGATTAGTATCATATATTTTTTTCTAATTTTTAATTGTTTACGTAGTTTTTACATAAACCCCTGATGTTGTGAGTCGTCCTAGACCTTGTCGAGCCACGTCCCACCGGCATGCTCCGCTATCCGTATATCTAACAAGCATCCTGATAACCCACCAACCCCAAACTCATTATTTAGCCTAAAATGCTGATAAACTGTTCAATCAACTATGTATTTATACTTACATTGTTAGATAAATCAATGTTCAATCGAGGCCGCTGTTATCACATGGCTTACATAATTTTTTTGGCAATGATTAGTATCGGCACGTTATGAAACATGAGGTTCAGAAAGACATCCTAGTCACTTATTTGGAAGAAGTTCAGGCGAAAGTATTCACATTGTATCACTAATGATAAGCAGCTGTTGACACGGTCAGTGCTCAGATGAGTCTGGTGGCTACAACTTGGACGCTGCGGTCAATCACGGTCAGTGCTCAGATGAGTCTGGTGGCTACAACTTGGACGCTGCGGTCAATCACGGTCAGTGCTCACATGAGTCTGGTGGCTACAACTTGGACGCTGCGGTCAATCACGGTCAGTGCTCAGATGAGTCTGGTGGCTACAACTTGGACGCTGCGGTCAATCACGGTCAGTGCTCACATGAGTCTGGTGGCTACAACTTGGACGCTGCGGTCAATCACGGTCAGTGCTCACATGAGTCTGGTGGCTACAACTTGGACGCTGCGGTCAATCACGGTCAGTGCTCACATGAGTCTGGTGGCTACAACTTGGACGCTGCGGTCAATATAAATATAGGTCCCGACTGTTTGTCATAGTACGATAGTAGTTAAGCCCTACCAAGGGCGCTTTGAAAAGTCTATTCGCTTCTTTCAAAAGAAAAAAACTTGTGTGGTAGAAACTACTCCCTACACTACACTTATTTTGTTTAATGTAAAGCAAATTTTGGTAATTATATTATTCCACTTTATACAATTTATCAGAAAAAAATAAAATTAAAAATTTATTGAAACATTATCCTTTTCTGATATTTTGTTCAATCCTACATTATTACACCTTACCTTAGATGACATAGAATATGATCAAAGGTCCATAAGACAACACGTGATGGACTTAATATGACGTAACGCTTTGCGGAAATATATGTTTAGGTAGGTACATAATGTGTGTGCATTCATGAAATTAACGCTTATTGGAAAGTTTGATAACCTACTTGTCAGGACGGCATATGGGGTGGTATCTCAGTGTGTGGCAGCGCGTTCACACTGGGCTACCTGCAGGCGGAGAAGCTGTGCTGGCTCGCCGACACCGGCCTCCTGCGGCTCTCCAAGCAAACAGAGTACTGGCTCAGGGTCGCGCACAAGGTCGCTCTACGCGTTTGTTGGATTTATTAAGTAAGTAATACACTGGCCATAGAAATAGAGGTCGCCCACCAATGCGGTGGGTTGACGACATTATTAACAACCGCAGGGAGCACCTGGATTCGATCTGCGCAGGACGGGGACGATTGGCGTACAAGAAGAGAGGCCTATGCTCAGCAGTGGGCAATAGCGGGCTGACGATGATGATGATTTCACTTGTTGCCTATTAAGTCTGAAAGAATACGCTAAAACCGCCAGGTTTTATCGTATTCTTTCATCCTGACACACCCTGGTTCGAATCTCGCCCTACAATACAAGCGTTTGCTTAGTGAGGGGCTAGATGGCCCTGTGTGCAATGTCCCTGGAATATTTATTCATTTTCAATTCTGTCAGTTCGGTGCGCGCTGAGCGCGCAGAAGCTGCAGTCTCCTGAGCGAACGAAGTGCGCCCGCGCACGGTTCACGCTGGATTCTCTAACTTGTACCAAGCTGGCGCTGGACTCCGTGCACGCGGTCACGTGGCTCCCGCCGGGCTGGCTCTGGGGCAGCGCTGTCTCCACGCAGAGAGCTAGCGGCATTGCCACGCTGGCAGCCGTCTTGGGACTCGTCATACATTACAGGAGCAAGAGTTTACTGCCGAGGTAGTAGTGCTAACGTTACTTCCGAGAGTTGAGTTGTTGAAACATCTAACTACTTTACGTTCGAGACACAACGAGTGATAGCTTTTAAACTATCTTGTAACTCTGGCGAGGAATATTGCATTCTTGTCAAGTTTCAAGCCGCTATTAAACCCTCACATTGTATTAGCGAAATGTTAACTGTGGGATTACTAACTATTTAGTTATTCTATTAAGAACCGCTATACTTACATTATATAAATATTATTTAGCTGTAGTAAATTATGTGTAAATATTTAGGTAAACCTATTATTAATAAATCACACCATTATGTATATAGAATCAGTAACTTTCATCAACACCGCTACTACTGTAACTAATAGATATAAATTCATGTCAGTATTTCTTGAAAATGCATGAAGAAATAAAAAACATTTTTTTCAAGTTATTAGTGATTCCATTTTCATGCAGGCGCTTGCTGCGTCGATTTGCTCAAAACAGCGGGCGTTGAAGGCTCCGTGACTTTGTCCATTATTTCGACCAGCTATACTTATCCACCAAAAGTTTGAAATGCTCTCTCTTCCTGTAGTAGAATGGGGCGAAACGGGACGATTTTGTACTACACACCGAAAATTAAGGTGTTTTTAGTAAGAAAATTAGCTGTATGACGAGTGAATTATGTGAGTCTTGATGGTATCTCTGTGAACCAATATAAAACTACGCGATTAGTATTGCAATTTAAGAATAAAACGGTAAAATATAGGCAATCCCTATTCACCCTGAAAACAGGGTGATTAGAGACGAAAAGAAGGTGAATAGGGAAATTTACTAGGGCTGTCACTAAATTTATTTTGTTTTATTGAATTATTTAATACAATGAGATAACTCTATTTATTATAGGTTTTAATTGTTTTAATTATTATGAATATGAAAACATAATAAAATTAATCTAATTATTATCTAGAATAGGTACCTATTTATCTTAAAAACAGTTAACTGCATAGTGACAACCCTATAAAGCTGTCCCTATTCATACATAAGGCGTCCCTATTAATCTTATTCTCGTCCCGTTTCACCCTCTTCTCGTCCTTATTCATACTTTAGGTGTCCTTATTCACCCCAAAAAGCACAAAATTTTGATATTAAGTGATAAATGAAGCTTACCTTATATGCATATGACGGCCAAAACACTAAATTACGTTTTAAACAAACACTCTTACTATCTCACTTGAAAATAAAGCCGACAGAGCGAAGTTAATATCACTGTTATAACCGGCGTCTTGCAATACCCACTTACAAGTGTCTTTTTTTACAGTTTGCAGCTAAGTTCATGTTAGTTCAATCTTGCCATAGGAAAGATTCAATAATCTACTACAAATCCTACTAAAAATGGTAATTTTTTTAATGAAATGGAATGAAATGAAATAATTTATTCAAAATCATGTCACGTTACATTCACCTAGGGAAAGCACATTTCAAGATTTATTTCGTCAAAATTATTATAATTAAGTATTACATTTTATTAGGTACCTACCATAGAAATAAAAAAAAATACAATTTTAGGTAGTGCCTATTTTAAAGGTTAATTAATTTCGTATTTAAAATAAAATCTTTGTTTTACTATCAGCTGTAAAGAAGCATCGTCAAGTAGTGTCATAGAAATTGGTAAACTAGAAATTACAATACATTATATAATATACGATAGAGCTGTATAGAGGCTACGTCAAAAAATATAAGTAGATAAACTAAACTTTGTACAGTGTGCAAAAGTCATAACATAACAAACCATAAACATCAACATTGCTATGTTTGTATATATGTGAGCAATTTTTGCTTGATTCCACTGCTACATTAGTTCTTTGTTATCGTTACTATTCCTAGTATTTATTTGAAATTCGTTGTAATCATTGGATAAAAATTCTTTGATATTATATATTGTTTTTGAGAGGAGAAGCCTCTTTAGATAAATGATGTAGAAGAAAATATGCAATGTCAAAAGTGATTCCCGGTTTTTTCCCTATTTACCTCGCGATCCCTTTTCACCCCATGCTACGGTACATGCGCGACTCTTGATACTCTGCTTGCAAAATACAGATATATTTGATCCCGTATCAATCCAGAACCTCATACCACTTTTTCGGTCGGTTATAATGAGGCGGTGTGACGGGTTTATAGCACAGAGTTTAGCCCTAGCCCGTGCTGCGGCTAGTTTCCCTGATTTTTGTTGACCGTGAACTTGGATAACGCCAATAATTGCTGCGTCGAAAGTTCCATTGGTTATGCTGAAGAGCACACAATTTCAAACACATTTCTGCTTATTGTGCTAGAACGGTAGTCGATTCGCTGTCATCATCTTTGTTGCTGTTTTCTCTTAGTGCTGAGACTTCGGTATTTTTTTATATTCCATGATCTTGTCGGCAATTTGGCCCATTTTGTTGATGTCCTGGTTTTCCGTGACTGCTGCTGGATCTCTTCTTCACAAAGCCTTGCTATGACTGTATTTATTAACGTCGCCTTGCTTCTGTGGTGCCCAAGATTGTCTCCAACTGTATAAACCAAAACGGAGGTTGATCTCTCCAGGACTCCAGAATGCGGGATAAAGTGGCGGTGCTGGCTGCTACTTTCAAGGATCCGCCCCAACCCAACTTGCAGGGGGAAGAAAAGAATAAACTTGTTGCAACTTTCACTTATCACGTCGGTGTCACCACTTTGCCAGGGCGGCAAGGGTGATGGGATAACTTAAACACTTACATCTTGGGATGTATCGAAGTCTATTGTGACCTGTATCTTATCAATGTGTATGTGAATGAATGTTCTTATTAAGACTAACATCTCATATACTTAATGCTACGTGTTGTACGTGATACTATGTGAATAGTATCCTATCTGCATGCAGATAGATCGCATATGCAGATAAGAACATATCGCCTTATGCTCCTGGCACTCCCTACGCATAGTAGAAGGCTTATATACTACAATAACACACAACCATAACTGCGCGTCAATTTACGATTAGATTTAATTATAAATATAAATTTAGTAATTAGTTCAAATAAAAAAATGGTATTTGTAATAAATCGCAACTAACGACATTACGAGGTAGAAAGCAGTTACGGCTTTGTGTCATTGTGGTAAGTTATCGTTTACCTAACAATAAACGATATTTTAATAATGCTATAAGCGATGGACAAGTAAGTGCTCGTGTAAGTAAGTTTTGTTTTTACTATTCTTGGGGAAACTAAATAACTATTATAATCCGCAATTACTACTACAAATCGTTTTCTTGCGATTATTTGCATATATTTAAAAAAAACATTTCCTTATTACAATTTAAGGGTGCGCCCGTAGGTATATACTATACTATACTAAGCTGCAGTCAAATCCAAACTTATCTCACGTAAATAAAGCTGTTTTTGTGTGAAGAGACAACAAATATAGCACAAACTGAATAATATTATGATATGTAGTATTATGATATGTAGGGGAAATTCACGGTGCGTGACACCTGGATAATGACGGTAATCGTACCATCATCTACTTATCCATGCCATGTGCGCGCTGAATCACATTATCTTTAAATATCAATATTAAGGGCTCAAATTTTGATAGGATCATTATTTTGCCATTCTCTGACAAATCTCCATAACCATAAAAAAAATATCGGTTGGTATTTTTTTCCATTGCCATTATAAGAATTACGACCATATAATAGGTATTTACCTAAGGAATTGCCGTTTTTTTCTTACATTTTAATCTGTTTGTAACTTTTACGTACAGCGATATTTTTTCCAACTACAATTTTTATTGTATCAATTGTTGAATTATGTACATTTTAGATAAAAAAAATGTATTACTAGTGCATATATTACTTATAGGGAAGTCGATGAAAACACCTCTTTCAATGTGTCGTGAGTGTCGTCGGTTTCACTACTTTAACTAGGTATATTTTTATCATATGCTCTGTTTTTGATAAATTGATATACGAGTGCATAGCTTTTTTCAATCTAACTATAGTTATCAATTGCATCTAAATCTGGTAGACATTTATAAATATCATTTTTCTCAATTTCGTCATACAAATCGGCAATTTCATAGGTAAATTATTATAGGAACAGTTCCTATAATTATAGGAAATTTTCCCAGAATTATAGGAACAGTTCCCAGTAGTGATTGCCATACATATATCATTATATGAATAGTTCCTATAGTTATAGGAACATTTCCCATAACTCATGAGACTCCCAGACAATTATTATGAGCCATATGAGTCAGAATAATTTGATCACCAATGCCCAATACGCATATAGAAAAAATCACTCGACTACGTCTGCGGCTCAAAAGCTAGTAGAAACGATTATTGATGGCCTTGAACATAAGAAAAAAGTGGCTGCAATATTTCTAGACTTATCAAAAGCTTTTGACTCTGTGAGTCATGACCTTGTAATAGTGAAGCTCTCAGCTTACGGAATAACTGGAAAACCTCTCCGACTTATAAAATCATTCCTTGAAGATAGAGAGCAAATTGTCGAAGTGAAAATAGACAAACAACGTCATAAATCATCGCCAAGGAAAGTAGATATAGGAATTCCGCAGGGATCGTCATTGGGAAATACCTTGTTTCTGGTATTTCTCAATGATTTATGCCTTAGTGGAATTAAAGGAGAAGTCATCCAGTATGCAGATGATACGACAGTGATTATAACCGCTGACTCACATGAAGAACTTCAGAAATGTATAAATAAAACTTTAAGAGAGTTAGAAAACTGGTTTACGGTGAATGGTCTGAAACTGAATACTGATAAAACGAATATAATGTCCTTCAATGCTGTATCACCAAACTTTAAAGAAGCTCCATTAATATTAGAGAATGGAACTGAATGTATATACGCAAAGCATGTTAAGCTATTAGGATTCGATTTAGATCCCTCCTTAACATGGAAAGAACATATTAATAATACTTGTAAAAAAATGGCAAAAGGGGTTTATGCATTAAAACAGTTGAAACCAATAACAAGCCCAGAGCACCTAAAGGAAACTTATTATTCATACATACACTCTATACTTTCATACGGCATAAGTATATGGGGCAATGCGACAGACTTTGAAAGAGTGTTAATAATGCAGAAACGAGCAATAAGAGTACTTGTGGGAGGTAGATATAGAGAGTCTTGTAGAAACCATTTCAAAGAGTTGAAGATTTTGACGTCAGTGTCACAATATATATTAGAGATTATAAAGTTTGTAAAAAGAAATCCACATTTGTTTAAACTTAAGACTTATAACTCAAATAGAACCAAGATAAACAGAGTATTGTTGAAACCAACTGTGCCTAGGCTGTGTATGACTAAGAAACTACCCACTATAATGGGAGAGAAACTGTTCAATAAACTCCCCGCACACATTCAGTCTTTGAATAATGATCAGCAATTTTGCAATAGCGTTAAACAATTATTGTTAGATCAGACACTATACAGTTTTAAAGAATACTTTGAAAATGACTACAGTCAACTACCAATTGATTCTAAACTTGCTTAGAAATTATGTAATTAACTACTGAGTAAGGAGTGTGATGCCAAATTGTCATTTTAGCCCCTATACAGCTAAAGTGACAGTACCAAGATTTATTTAAGTTGAAATATTGTATGATTACATACCTATTATTATGTTTGACATGATTTTAATAACAAAAATTTTCATTGTTTTATTAATAAAACTAGACATATGTAACTTCTAAAATTTTATAAAAGCCTAATGTTATAAATTCAATTTGACGAGATATTGTAATTTGTGTAGCATATTCTGTGATATTAGTACTTATACCTATGTATGTTACAATTTTACATTATCAATAAAGATTCTTTATTTTTTTTTATCTTTATCATGGAAATAGTTTCTATAATATTATGGTAATACATAATAGCTAAAAATTTACATTTATTAAATAGTACTGTAATTATTTTCTAAAAACAAGTGAAGGAAAACTAAACATACTACTTCTAACTACTACAAAAAGGGGCACTTAGAAAATCTTTAGAAAAGCCTAAAGATAATCTAAGTGCTCCAGCCCACTACCAGAGGGCAGCGTACCCAGCATGCTGGCCGCATTACCACGCTGGATGGCAATGCTGATACGTTGAGCCAGAAAAAGGCCAGCATTTTGGTCATGCGTCGCGTCAACCAAGCGCTCCGAGAGGTTTTGGAAAATAGTATGGGCTCCCGGACCCCACGGCCCCAAAGTCTCGACTCCAAAAGGCTCAAAGATGTAAATAATAATAATAGCTTCCATACCATTATGGACTTTCCGAAATAAAAATAGAAAATAAGAGAGTACTTCCAGATCTTTCTATTTTACTACCGTAAATTTTTATGTGTAGTTGAAATTGATTATTTTTTCATATGAAAATTGATTATATTTTTATTTTTATGCATGTAAATAATCCTTGTTTTGTTTCACTACTTTGAAATGCATTTTTTTTGTTATGTAATAAGAGTAATTCCTATTTTATTATAGGAAAGTTGCCTATAATATTATAATCACGATTCCTAGATTATTATGGAAACTATTCCCATAATGGTATGGAAATTATTCCCATAAAATATGGAAACCATCTATGGATTCTATGGATATCTATGGATTTTTTCCCATCATATCATAGAAATTGATATAGAATATGATGGGAAAAAATCCCATAATGTATTGGGAAAATTCCTATAATTTTCTTTCCGTGTATATTTTATTTTGTCGATAATTACATCACGTTTTGTCATGAATCATGACTACTCTAGCAGTATTAAAACAGTCAACAGTTTCACCCGTTATGTTGGCAATATACTTAAGAATTAAAACACAGACTATAGAATCTATTAAACTAATTACAAAGCTAGTCTATGAGTAACAGTGACTTTATTTGTTGATACTCTGTTTTGGGATTCTTCTGTACCATACAGAAAAGTATGAAAAATAATTGACCTCTTTATTTCATGTTCGATTAACAATTGATTATGGAGAAGTTAACATGAATTATGCATAACTTGATTCACATAATGTGTCAACGGTAGCGACGAACAGAAAGACCAGAGCTTTGCTGAACAACCTGCTGACTGGTAGTTGGGACACAACTGTATTGTGTTCAAGGTTACATCAGGACAAATACAGTGTGTTGTATAGGTATCTAAAGCATACGAATTTACAAGCATTTTTTGCAATAATTAATTTTTATCCGCAAGCGCTCAAAAATGAGCAAGCATGTAACCATTAGAGCCTACTTTGAAGTTGTTGATTTCTATAGAACAATTTCAGTTCCGCTGGAAATTTGATCGGGTAGGAGTATAATTGAGCCTAAGAAACCATGAAGGCCAACTGACTCAAAACAATAGATTTATAAGTTGAAATCAATTAAGCACGCTACATTGCTAATGAAAAAGCTCTTAATTGGAGCTCTCTCTAGTCGCTCTTACTAAGCTTTATAAGCAGTTGGCTTCGGTGGGCCAAGCTGAAGCCCCATGTAGTCCGGATCGTACGGGAGCTGCACTTGTTATCGGTGCACTCGAAGCTTGAGTTCTTCCAACATTTGTTCCACTGGAACTCACTTTACCAAAATTAGTTCTTCTAGGACTGGTTTATCTAGTACCTGGTCTCAACCTGCAATCGAGTGAAAAAGTAATCTGTTAGCTTAACTAATTATTAGTAATGTTCGAAACATCAAACATGCTAAAAACCGCTTATCACTCTTCATCTTTAGTGAAAATAAGGATAAACTATATAACCTGTCACACATAGATAATCTCTTCGTGTCTCTATGTATCTTGGGTTTAAAGCTTCTGATTGGTTGAAATTTCCCATCATGAAATAAATGCGTGATAGGATTAGAAGTCAAATTCTATTTCCTGTACTTTGTTAGATTTCATGATGTCATCATTATAATTATAATTATATATGGTGCGGGAGATTAGGGCAGCAACAAACTGGGCAGTTGGCGAGTCAAATAAGAAATACCTACACAGTTAAGCTAATGAATCATATACCTAAATGCTTCATTCGATAGTTTGTAGAATAAAATCGTTTCCAGAGTATTGACACATGCGCGTTGCGCGCGAGTCGACGTTATACATAATATAAGTACGCTCAGACCAGGAGTGAATGTAGTCTAAAATCAACATCGTAGCAGGAATGTTGTATTATACCATAGTAACTTTGCTTATCGCAAGCAATGATATTTCAAGTAAGTATTCTCTCTTGAGTATCGTTTTGCTCAATTCTGTCCTTTTCCCTCCCTCGAAATCTAATGTACCTATAAATTCTTTGTTTAAGGAATTCAAGCACAGGAAGAAGGAGAACAAAGAGCACAACTGAATGATCCTCGCTGGCTTGGGATCAATTACATGAAGTCAGCACATGGCAATTACCAAGAACAACCGTTTCAAAACCAGATACCCGGCAAAGGCAGTGGAACTCCACTGGCCCCCGTAGCTTTTCAGAATGGAAACACTTTTATCATTCAGCCGAGTAGCCCAAAGGTGTTTGGAATGTACTCACAGCAAATAAGTAAAGGCCACAGATTCGACGGAAGTAAAGCCCAAGCGCAACAGAATGGAAATGTTATCCGATACGGTCCCACATTTGTACAGAATAATAACAAGTTTATATCGAAAAAGGAGTGCAAAAACGCTTTTGAATGGCCTAGACATCAACCCGATTATGTTTCCCCTGATACGAACGCACAAACCGAGAAGAAGGCACAAAGTAATAAGGATAGTCAAGCACAAGCGGCCAACTCATCTCATCTACAATTAAGTCTATCGTTTGAAAAAAAATATGTTTATTTATATACTTCGATGTTATTGTGTAGGTATATATCATTTGTTTAAGAATAAAAAAACTTGGAGTTATCCCTGAGTTTATTATAAATAGGACACCTTAAGAGGGGGCCTAATGCCAGCAAAACGCAAACAGAGGTATTTTCGATGCCGCTCTTTGATGCTAAGAAACATAAAAATTGCAACGAAAAAATATTGGGATATGGGTTTAATCTCAACGAAGTGGAATAGTCGTATAGAATTTTGAAAATAGGTCGGAGCTTTCCACAAAAAAAAAAACACAAATGCCAAAGAAAAAATCTATTTTTATTCATTTACTCGATATTATCAGCGATGACTCCGCATTATTTTTTATGTATAAAATAGCTACAATTATATTTTAGTGGACTCATCAGTTACTTTTTTAATTTGATGTACAACTTTTGAGTAATTAAATAAAACTTGGTCAAAAATACACCGCGACTTTCAAATCCGTGTATTTTTGACCGAGTTTTATTTAATTACTCAAAAGTTGTACATCAAATTGAAAAAGTAACTGATGACTTAACTAAACCATAATTGTAACTATTTTATACATAAAAAATAATGCGGGGTCATCGCTGATAATTTCGAGTAAATGAATAAAAATAGATATTTTCTTTGGCATTTGTAGTTTTTTTTTTGTGGAAAGCTCCGACCTATTTTCAAAATTCTATACGACTATTCCACTTCTTTGGGATTAAACCCATATCCCAATATTTTTTTCGTTGCAATTTTTATGTTTCTTAGCATCAAAGAGCGGCATCGAAAATACCTCAGTTTTGCGTTTTGCTGGCATTAGGCCCCCTCTTAATGACAGTAACAATTCAACGTCCGCATCTACTCTGTTTACATGGTCATGATTGCTCGTGATTTAACAATAGTTATATATGACCATCAATTCGCATCAATAGACCTGGCCAATGTATAGGTCTAGCTACATACCTATGAGTTATTATACATAATTACGTATACTCAGGCAAAATCATTTTTACCCGGGTTTACTGATTATGAGTTCAAAAACGTATCGGCACCTAGTATACCTACACCAAAAACACTACCTATATTTGTAGAACAGTCTGTTTATTTCATAACGCTATAACTATTATTATTACCTACTAATTGTTCATTGGTCATAGAGTCGTATCACCTTGTTTATCTAAAAATTGTACGAAGAATCATTACAGAAATTATACTAAGTAAATACCTACATAGATAATAGTTTAAAGATTAATTATGATATCTAAATATTTCAATCGCACATTGAAGAATTTTCTAATTACCTACCAATATCTATATCGCACATAAAAAATAGGAAATATTTGCATGTGACATATGTTATAATTATTTATTTAAGTATACAACTAATTAAATACTACGACTATGGACACGTTCAAAGAATTAAATATTGAGCAGAGTCAAAATAATACCCGAGAATATGATATGTAACTCAGGCACAATTTGCGTAATACCTACTTGAAGCAGGCATTTGACGCAAAATTTCCTGATGTAATGCTCTATGTAGTTTACAGTATTTGAGGACAAAAGTTACAAATTAATTACAATTATTATTAATATCCACAACTTTGACGTTGCTAAAGAGTTTAACTGAAGCATATGGCAAATAATTGATAACTAGCATGAGAGTTATAAACAAGCATTAAAGGTACTTTAAGAGGAACTGCCTTTCGGGAACACTGTGAAAGTAACGGAGATCTCAATAATGATTGCTAACTGATACTAAGTGTAATATGTAGGTACTCAATCTAATGACATAAGACAACTCAGACTTGAATTTATTGTTCAATGGGATTGTTCCAAAATTTACAAGACAAAAATTATAATCTCACTGGAGTAAATGATTTTAAAACTCGAAAAGATTGCACCAATAGTTCAATAGTATTGAAACCTTACATGAGAAAAACTAAGAAGATTGAAGTCTTTGCGAGATTCATTATTGTCAGTTTGTAGAGGGTAACTGAGTAACTGTATCGAGGCAGGGCTCCGGGACACAACGAAGCGTGCCCGCGCACGGTTCACGCTGGATTCTCTAACTTGTACCAAGCTGGCGCTGGACTCCGTGCACGCGGTCACGTGGCTCCCGCCGGGCTGGCTCTGGGGCAGCGCTGTCTCCACGCAGAGAGCTAGCGGCATTGCCACGCTGGCAGCCGTCTTGGGACTCGTCATACATTACAGGAGCAAGAGTTTACTGCCGAGGTAGTAGTGCTAACGTTACTTCCGAGAGTTGAGTTGTTGAAACATCTAACTACTTTACGTTCGAGACACAACGAGTGATAGCTTAAAATATATTGTAACTCGGGCGAGGAATATTGCATTCTTGTCAAGTTTCAAGCCGCTATTAAACCCTCACATTGTATTAGCGAAATGTTAACTGTGGGATTACTAACTATTTAGTTATTCTATTAAGAACCGCTATACTTACATTATATAAATATTATTTAGCTGTAGTAAATTATGTGTAAATATTTAGGTAAACCTATTATTAATAAATCACACCATTATGTATATAGAATCAGTAACTTTCATCAACACCGCTACTACTGTAACTAATATAAATTCATGTCAGTATTTCTTGAAAATGCATGAAGAAATAAAAAACAAGATTACAACAAAATTATTTTATTTATCACAAGACTGATGTAACTAACATATATATTTACATGTAAATTCATGTCCCTGAACTGGGAATTCCATATGTACCTATTATAATAAATTAAAGTATTGGAATTCCCGTATACTATCGGCACTTAGGCACAATAGGTACCTATGTACCTACTTCCGCGTATTTTGTAAGCGGCAACTTTACAATACATATTCCACATGTTTCAATCTTATGTTTTCTACAGTAAATATAAAAATATATCATGCAAGGTTAATTCGGTAATTTTCTAGTAAATGACGTAGGTACAAAAATTATTTTATGTATTTTATGCAGAATATTTATTTACCTAGGCACTTGGCATATGCTTAGTAGAAGGCTTATATACTACAATAACATAGGTAAGATCTCTACATAATAACCAATAATAAACTAAACGAGCTTTAAAAACGTATATATCAGCCTTACATTTTATTTACTACTAAAATGGCGACAGTTTAAAAATCAATCTAAATGTACTTACATACATATATTACACAATTTATTTAAGGCCCACTGTAACAATAATTCTCAGATATATTTTTTTTAAATGTCAGTTGAATAGTCGTAAAAGCGGGCCATAATACATATTGATCTTTTTTCGATTAGTTCTCATAAAAACGTATATAAGTTCCGATAATTAATACAAAATCAACAAGCTGTCATGGCGATATCACATTTACCATCGATCACTGGTTCTGGAGCAGGTCCAGGCGCCGTGACGTCACTTGCCGGACCTTACACACAACCTTAACTGCGCGTCAATTTACGATTAGTTCCCATTTGATTATAAATATAAATTTAGTAATTTGTGCAAATACAAAATTGGTATTTGTAATAAATCGGAACTAACGACGTTACGAGGTAGAAAGCAGTTAAGGCTTTGTGTCATTGCGGTAAGTTATCGTTTACCTAACAATAAACGTATTTTAATAATGCTATAAGCGATGGACAAGTTCAAGGGTTCGTGTAAACAAATTTTGTTTTTACTATTGTTTAAAACTGTTCACTAGAGAAGGTAGATAATTTCATTTACCTTGGCACTACGATTTATAACACAGGCTCTTGCGAAAATGACATAAGAAGACATCGGAATGGCTAAATCCGCAATGTCCCAACTGGAGCGCATATGGAAAGACCGCAACATATCAAGAAGGACAAAGACGAAACTGGTGAACTCTTTAGTTTTTTCCATCTAAAGCTAAAGCTACGGATCAGAAACATGGACACTAAAGAAAGCCGATCGAGATCGTATTGATGCCTTTGAGATGTGGTGCTGGCGCAAGATGCTCCAAATCCCGTGGACTGCGTTCCGTACAAATGTATCGATCCTTCGTGAGCTTAATGTCAAAACCAGGCTTTCCACCTTATGCCTGCGAAGGGTCCTGGAATTCTTTGGCCACATTACTCGGGAAGAAGGCCATAACCTCGAACAGCTGATGTTCACTGGTAAGGTCGTAATGTAAGGTAATGGCAGAAGGCCGAGAGGCCGTAGCCCAACCAGGTGGTCCGACCAAATACGCTCAACGCTGGACACCAAGCTGTATGATGCTCTTCACGTCGCTAAGGACAGGTGCAGATGGAAGAACATCATTAAGGAAAAACTAATATCCCGTGGGGGGATTCACGACCCGAGTTTTCCCCTCCCTCCTTGCGTCGTAGTCCTCATTACTCTCAGTAATGAGGACTACGACGCAAGGAGGGAGGGGAAAACTGTTTATCCTGGGGGAAACAAAATTACTACTATAATTCGCAATTACTACTAGAAATCGTTTTCTTGAGATTATTTTAAATATGTAAACAAAGTATGATACACATACTCGTCTATGCATATTTAAATGTACCGCCTATAGATATTTTGAATTTGCCGCGCTCACCGCTGAAGCTCACGGTTTGAAGGTTAGATTTTATTATGGAGAACAACACATATAGCTTGATTGTGAATTGAGATTTATTTTAAAGATATTGATAAAATTAGTACTTTTACTTGTGGAGTAGTAACTTTGAATGTTGTTTCTCTATTATTTCAGGTGGGTTCATATTGATAAGTGTAGTTTAAGTGTTCATAATTGTGTTTGATTTAGGTTAATATTTATTAATAAATACTCTATTATTTCAGAACAACAACTTCAACTATTATTTCACCACAACCCTATATAAGAAGGAACACAATTATAAATATATGCATATATTCAAAAATCATTTCCTTATTACAATTTAAGGGTGCGCCCGTATATTTATCACTAAGCTGTAGTCAAATCCAAACTTATCCCACGTAAATAAAGCTGTTTGTCTGTGAAGAGACAACAGACATAGCACAAACTGAATAATAGTATGATATGTAGTGTGACAATGTCGGTGTGCTGTGAGGTGTAGCTAGGTGGGCGCGGCTTGCAGCTCGAGGGCGAAGTACCTCTCCTCGGCGGGGTAGAGGCGCGCAGCCAGGCGCGGCAGGTGCGCGGGCCGGGCGCTGCGCCCCCAGGGCAGGGCGGAGCACCCCGCCGCCACGCACGCCAGCTCGAACGCTTCCGTTGCCTGCGTGCTCGGAGCTAGGATGCACTCCGCCAGGCGACACAGGACTCGATGTCTGGGGAACAACAACATATATTTATTTTAAAACAAGATTTTGCTCGTGGCTTCGCACGCTTTTTCATTCATACTTATAAACCTTCCTCTCACTCTCTTTTTGAAGATGAAAATTACATCAATATCCGAACTTAAATTAGTTTTCAAAGTGCAATAAGGAGTTATATTTCTAGGTATCGTTTAACCTTACTTAAAATAAAAACAATGGTGTTTTTTATAACTACGGCGGGTTTTCACTTGATTGTAAATAAAGGCTATGGCCTATGATGGAGGGTGCTTACCCGAAAAGATCCGATTCACTTTCGCTTTGAAGATCGCTGGATTATAGTTCGAGGGAACAGGGAGTCAGGCAGAGTTCCACAACTTTGCGGAATGAACAATAAAGGTGGTCGCTTCGTGCAGGTCTTAGGAACTTCCACCATCCGAGGGGGCTCATTCATATACATGAGTGAGCCCCCTCACCGTGCGGTGGCGCGCTGCGTGTCCGGCTGCATGGTGACGAGGCGCAGCAGCGAGCGCGGAGGTGGCGCCGCCCACGCACGCAGTAACGACCACGACGCTTCTATAGTCTCTGCTCGTCCGGTGCTAGGAGGTGTGTATATGAATGAGCCCCCTCACCGTGCGGTGGCGCGCTGCGTGTCCGGCTGCATGGTGACGAGGCGCAGCAGCGAGCGCGGAGGTGGCGCCGCCCACGCACGCAGTAACGACCACGACGCTTCTATAGTCTCTGCTCGTCCGGTGCTAGGAGGTGTGTATATGAATGAGCCCCCTCACCGTGCGGTGGCGCGCTGCGTGTCCGGCTGCATGGTGACGAGGCGCAGCAGCGAGCGCGGAGGTGGCGCCGCCCACGCACGCAGTAACGACCACGACGCTTCTATAGTCTCTTCTCTCTCCTTTCTACTTGTAGCCTCGGTGTCCTCGGTAGTCTCCGTAGCTTCCGTAGCCTCCGTAGCACACGCGAGCGCTACGCGGCAAGCGTAGCAGATCCAAACGGCTATTATCACTTCGTTCGCAACGCTGGAAATTAAGCATTCCTAAATTTATGATTTGTAAAGTATTGTAAAGTTGCAACATACATATATATTTAAGTATATCATAAAGAAATTAAAAGATTGATAATACGGCCAGATATATAAAATTCATGTGTTATATTTCAGGTTAATCGTATTGGTTACTTAAAATCCAAATAGCCAACATGGTATAGCTCCTTTAGCCGAAATATTGTAGCCTATAGTTAGCGTATAATAATGATGATTCATATCATACATATAAAAAAAACCATTAGATATATGTATGTGGTTATTTAAGCGAAAGTAGCTGTTTAGATGTAGTTAGTATGGAATCTGAAGAGTGACTGCTTTTTATTCCTAAACAACGCGAGCGAAGCCGCGGGGTTCTTAGTGATATGACAACAATATTTTAGAAATGGTCTCACAAGTCCATGCGGGCCGCGTGCACCGCGCGCAGCGTGCGCGCGGCGTGCGGCGGCGGCAGGTGCACCGCGCACGCGCACGTGTACGCAGCCAGCGGGCTCGCGCGCGCCGCCAGCGCCTCCGGGGAGCGCCACGGGGAGCACGCCGCCCACACTGCCGCCAGCTCCGCCCAGCTGCCGTCTGGGAATACACACACTTGCCAGCTTGTATGCGGACCCGACTACCACGTTTATTTATTTATTAATTCATAAAAAATGCAAAAGACAACTCTTGTATTTTTAACAACTGTACATTTACATCTTACATACAATAATCTTGTAAGTACCTACTAAGAAAAGCAGCAACCGACCTTCCTGGCTTTGGATTTGACGGGGACTTACGCGTCTAAGAAGAAAATCATAGCTAAGAAGTGAAGCATATGAGAACGTTTTGCATGAAAATGTCTTCTAGTTGAAAATACCTGCTCAACATGATTTCATGATCATTAATGAAAACATGATGAACACTCGGCAGTCAGGAGTGTCGGGACAAGCAACGCTCTGTTGACATGCTTATCTATGTGTGTCATATATTGCTTGTTACAGATTTCTTTCATTGCTTACAATAATAATAAAATGTGTGTTGTTTGTGTCTGTGTATGTCACCTGCGTGTGCGAGGTAGGCCTGTATGGCGGCGGCGGCGGCGGCGGCGCAGTAGGCGGGCGCGGTGAGCGCGCAGGCCGCCGCCACGCACGCCCGCGCAGCGCGCGCGCCCGCGCCGCGCACCCACGCCTCCCAAACCTGTATGTATACCCTATATTATACAGAATCACAAACGCTCGAAAAAAATGTCCGAGCCAAAACTGCCCACGCTACTCGTTGAGTAGACTTTTAGATTGCCTATCTCTTTTGCACGCTCTTAAAATATCTAAGAGCAAAAGAGACAAGTAGTCTTTTGTTTGCACTCGCTGACGATGTTGGCGTTCGGACACTTTCCTGCGCTTTTTAGTTTGAGATTGTGTCTCTGTACAATCCTAGCTCAATGGAAATTTTCTTATTTACAAGTTTGTGTACTACAACTCTACACTATGTTGAAATGTAAGTATATTGTGGACTGTAGGCTCTTCCTTAGGTTTAGAAAAAATCCGGAGGATGAGCAACATAAACCGGAATAAAACTATCTTGATAAAGTTTAAGAGCCCAAATCGTTTGTGTTTACATCTCAAGAAATGTGGTGAGATGTGCTCATGTATCGGTTCGGTTACTAACTTCGAGAGATCATTATGTTACAACTTAGTTTTTTTACTATGAATGAGTATTGTATTAGAAAATGGGTACTCAACTTGTTTTACTGCACCTTGGTGAAGGCATTTAGAGATTTAATATAATAAGCGTAAAAGTACAAGTGTTTACAGTAGTAGTGGTAGTAGTGGTAGTAGTGGTAGTAGTAGTAGTAGTAGTATTGGTAGTAGCAGGCAAGTTACCGGCAGTGCTGCCGCGGCGGCTGGCTCCACGCACATAGTGACTGACGCGCGACACAGCAACTCCTCCAGCTCGTCGCACTCGGCCAGGTGGGGCGCTGCGACCAGGAATAACAACATTTTAACAAAATTTCTTGAAATAAACAAGGTTGTGAATTTGTCTATGTTTTTCATATTGTCCAAATAAGAAAAGCGAGTACGATAATCTGAATTAAGTTTCAAACACATGAAAGTTTATACGGATCGACGTAATCGTTCATTCGTTCGCGAAAATGTATAAATGTCTATTATATGCAAATATAACTCGTCACCTAGTTGTGCGAGGGTGTCGAGCAGACACTCGGTGTGTCCCGCGACGTGCGCCTGCAGCGCGGGCGACAGCGCGGCGCGCACCCACGTTGACACCGCCAACAGGCGCTTGTCGCGCGACGCTGCGGCCTCGTCGCACGACGCCGCCGCGACGCACTCTGGAGCGGGCATGCGCAGCAAGCACGCGTGCAGCAATACTCTGGACAGTGAACACATAGAATTTCAAGCAATCGTTTCAAATAACCAGATAAATGGGTTTGAGTAAAAAAATGAATGAGGACTACCGTTGCGTGGGACTGGTCTTAGTGGCAAATACTTGAGATTTGCTAAATTTATGAAAACATTTGGACCTAACGGTACACTAGCGCCTGAAGCGGTAATCGCACACGGTATTAGTCCATATGTAGGCGTTGTTATTGAAAAATATCACTTCAGACGATCTCGTGACCAAATGAGTGACGGTCTAGTGTAAGAAAAAGTAATGTAAGAAGTATGTGTAAGCGCCATAGGGGCCTCTATATCGTTACCGGAAGTGCGGTCGGTGGTGGTAGGGCAGGGCGGGGTCGTGGTGCGCCGCGAAGTAGCGCTCCAGCGCGTCCGCCAGCGCCGGCGCGGGCAGCGCGCGCCACCCCACCTCGCACGCCGCACTCACCAGCTGCAAACACGGACCGACCTGTCACTGCACTGCCCGGGGGCTACTCTCCATACAACACCGTTTATATCTACATATATATCTTTTATACATATAAAAAAGCTTGAAAAGGTCAAATATCTAAACATAGAAGATATTCGAAACAAAATGTTTGGATATACTTTAAATCGATGACAGACCACGTTTCAGCTGTTTTTAGAATTGGCTGCTTAGCTGTTTGTCCGTTTATATAGTTGCGCATCAAACAAACACGACTGAACGGATCTACATGATCTATATATAAACTCATGCACTTATGCACTCTTAATCTTCTACTATCTATATCTATAGTACGCAGAAAGTGATATGTGCATCGAGTAGAAATGACACGAGTAAAGTCAAAATTCAAATTCTAATAATTTATTTTGCAAAACATGGGTAAGTTGTTATTGTAAGTTATATAAAGTGCTTAATGTCTTAACAAACTAGGGTATGCAAAAATTTTACAAACATCGCGGGTGTCTATTAATCTATATAGATAGATTGATTACTTTATCAGTCAGTGTTTATACATGTATTTATATAAACAAAGGTTACTGACTAACTGACATAGTGATCTATCAACGCACAGCCTAAACCACTGGACGGATCGGACTGAAATTTGGCATGCAGGTAGATGTTATGACGTAGGCATCCGCTAAGAAGGATATTTGGCAATGCCACTTTTAAAGGGGTGAAATAGGGGATGCAAGTTTCACTTCTTAATGCGAGCGAAGTCGCGAGCACCCACTAGTTATAAATAAATTGAATCAAATAGTATATGGTGTCTCACGTGTTCATGTTGCGGTAGCGCGGTGCACACGTAGAGCAGCGAGGCGAGGTGCGCGGGCGCCGCGGCCGGCGTCACGCCGCGCGTCAACGTGGCCGCGCCGGTCTCGCTCCACCGCGCGCAGCACCACGCCTGCACCTCTCTGTCGCCGCTAGCGCACACCTGAAACGCACACGAAAAGTAGCCCGTCATATAAAATGGTAAAGCGAGTGTGTCTCGGCGGTTAAAGCGTTTGGTTTTTATCCGGACCGGATTTATTTTGTTCGAATCCAACCTTTCACCGATGACTTGTTTTTAAAGTTGTGTGGATTTGCACACGCTTAGCGGTGAAGGAGTTTATCCTGAGGAAACCGACATGTTTCAAACATGTCGGTTTCCTCAGGAGGACTTGATGAACACTTGATAATACGGGGAGTCGCAACCCTTAGCCATGAGTAATTACAATATGTTTAAGTCAATGTTTAGTATAGTGCAATGTGTTATGTTGTCAGCTGTACCTGCACAGCGGTGTTGAGACAGTTGGGCTGGAACCACTGGTGGCGGTGCCAGGGCAGGCCGGCCAGCGCGGCGAGCAGCTCGGCCGCCTGCGCGCGCGCCTCCTGCCGCGCGCACGCCGCGTAGCACGCCGTGCTCCACTCGAACACCGACTGCAGCAGCACTACTTCACTTCCTGATAACACACACACATAGATTGTTGTCAATGAATCTTAACTATGTAATATGAGTTCGAGCTGGCAGACTCTACTGAATTGTATAGGACCATTTTTATTTACTGGCAGTAGCTTAGAAGGGGGGTTTCCTAGAAAAGCAGCACGCTCCCATTTATTAAAAAAAGCGGCCCAGCCAAATGAGCACAGCTGGGTCTAGCATAGTTGAGGCGCAAAAGAAATAGCCGGCTAAGGAAACCTCTCTCTCATTTCCCCGAGGCCCAGTACCTCCAAAGAAATAAATTTCGAAGAGGTTCCTACCCGTCCCACTTAGGGCTGGCAGAAGTCCAGAGATGATGACACAGCGCCATCTAGCCCCACACTAAGCAAACGCTTGAGTCGTAGGGACCAGATAACGGATATAATACTTATTTACTTACTTTTCTTTTGTAAATAAATACCCATTATACATAGAAACGACCAAACCTAACACAAAATGGTCATTTATTTGTGTTGTTCGGGAATCGAAACCCCGATCCTTGAACCAGTACTTCTAAAGACTTTTAAAGACTAGATGTAGTATAACGGACAATATTTTAACATATTATCGATTGCATTAAATCCTTATATATATTACCTTCAATGTCTTATAAATATTACTTTCAATAAAGTGAAGAATTATGACTTAAGAAACTATGCATGTAAATACAAATACAAAATTATTTATTTGCCAAAGAAATTTTGTCACAAAATGTTCGAATCCTCTGACCTCGTGGTACCCGTGAGGCTGTGTTACGAGGCCAGTCATAACTTGTATAACTTCAAAAGGGAAATAAAGGTTATTTTTATTTATTTTATAAGAATACCGTTGTAATGTCGCAGGTCGAATAAAAATAATAGCAACATACCGGGGCAAGCGTTCATAACATCCTGTATACATTGTTGGAAGCGACGCAACATCTCGGTGTATTCTGTGTCTCTTTCTGTCGCATCGCTGTCTTGCTGGGGTGCGAGCGAGGGGAGGAGGGGGGGCGCGGTGGGGTGCGGGGCTACCCACGCACTCCACGACTCCTGCAGCGCGGACCATGTGCAGGCACCCACTGACACATACAAACATATCTATATTTTATTTATTTATTTATTTTATTTAGTTTGGTATAGTCACAGACAATCAGTTATAAAAATATATACTAAGCACTTTTAAGATTTTTTATTTTAATTAATTATATAACTTAACTCAATTGTGAATAATAATGGAATAATGGATAGAAAATTGCCTTTGTTAATAGAGGGCCTCATCTAACTCAGTACCAAAATACATCCAAATCAGTGCAGGCTTTTAAGCGTGAGGAAATAACAAACATACATACAAACAGACGCATAAACTTTCGATATATAGGAAGCAGGAGAGAGTTCTCTTGGGCCGATACATCGTGGCGTGCGCCCGAGCTCTTTCATAGAGAAAGTAGGATAGGAGAGCAATAAGTGAGTTGTAATGAGACGTACCTCTCTCCGGGTGGTAGGAGAGGCGTGTGGCGGCGGCTTGCAGCGCGCGCAGCAGCGCGGTTTGCACGGTGGCCACGTGGCGGCAGCTCGCTCGCAGCGCCGCGCCCGCGCCGCCGCACGCCGCGCGCGCCGCCCACCACACCGCACCCAGCGACCGGAGTACATTACCCAGCTGGACAAATAACACTACTTTTTGACACATCAGTATCTATGCATATTCTAAACATACAATCAAGTTCACGAGGGTATAAATCTATACATAGAAGATATTCGAAAGAAGATTGATTGGGTCATTACCTCATCGAATGAGACGGCGTCGCAGTTAGTTTGCACGGCGTTGAGTAGGTGGAGCCACTGTCGCGGCGGCAACTTGCCGTCCGCCGCCAGCTGCGCGAACTGCAGCACCACTGCTCATATGTACAAACAATAAGAGACGTATGAAAGCGATTAACTTCGGTGTCGACAGTTTTCAAACCTAAGGTCATAACAAAGCCAGACATGTGTTTCCTGCAAACTATATAATCCAGGAGTCTTCAAATCTACAGTTAATAGGTGCCTTTATGTATGTGTGTTACACCCTAGGCTGCAATAATGTTTAAAGTCAGACGGGCTGTCGTCAAACGCAAATCTATCACGTAAAAAGTGACGACGTACTGAGACAAACCACCGGGACCCATGCACAAAGTAACGTAACATTATTTAACGAAATACATAATCTATCAATTTAAGTTTTTTATTTTTTATTAATTGTTATAAGTTCACTAAACTAAAAATGTACTAAGTAATACTAACTTAAAATAATAATATAGCTAAACTTACGGTCGTACATTTCCTTCTAAAAGTGAACCTAACATAAATATTAAATCTAGCAAATAAAATACCCTAATTTCTAAGCATGCAATACAAATTCAAATAAATATTATATTATCTAACATGAGGAACAAACATTATAAGTACAATTAAAAATAACAAATTAAGTAGTAATTTACCCTAAATCTAATACAACACATAACTCAACAGTAGAAAACATAACATCACCACATAATAAAAAAAACTACTAGGTACTATTTACAATAATTTACAAACTTTTCGTTTTAATAGGGTCAAGGACATGTTACAAAAAATATCTAATTCATTCCTAATTTTATTATATGAATCACAGATCCGATACACAGGGGAATGTTTTGGCAAATTTGTTTTAGGATGAGGCAAAAAGAAAGTATTCCTATTGATAAGGATACTATTTGGGCGGGGAACCCTAAGTGTCAACAAGCTTACTAATTCAGGACAATAGACTTTACCACGAAGCACTTTAGACAACATTATAATATCATTGATCTTTCTACGTTTAAGTTTTAAACAATGTTGTTGAAAAATAAGTTTTTTAACAAGTATTTATTACCCGAGCACATTTCCTCCCGGCTGACCACCGCCGCGGTGTGGACGCCGACCAACTCCAACAGGATGGAGTAGTCCTGCGAGGGAGCGCTGCCGTGCTTCGTCTGCGCCTCTATCAGGTAGGAGAGTAACTCGCGGCGAGCCGCACTATTGGCTGAGCGAGACCAGCGGCCCCATTCAAACTGAAAAAATGAAAGAGATAGATAGATAGATAGATAGATATACACTTTATTAAAACACCAGCACAATACAGAAATTTACAAAAATAATATTAAAACTTAAGCCTAGTGTCTTAACTGGCGACCTTATCGCTAAAAGCGATCTCTTCCAGGCAACCAATCTGGCAGGGATAAGACGCAAGTATAATGGTAGACGAGGTGTTTTAAATGTATGTGAAATTACATAAATACAACAAGAGATATTTTTTACCAAAAAAAGTGGGAATGTCATGTCGACTGACACCAGCTAGATAACACATACCTTGGAGAGGCAACTGAAGAGTGCGTGCGTGGGTAGCTTGGTTCCCAACAGCGCGGCGTAGAGGCGTGGCCAGGCAGTGAGAGGCACGCGGCGCGGCGCCACCAGCGCGCCTACTAGCGCCTGCTGCAACGCCGAGCCAGCGCCAGCGCCCCATACTGACACCAGCTCCATTACGGTGACAGCGTCCGCCTGCACCCAGCGCTGCAAATATCATAGTCTCTTGTCAATCTGTACTTGCTTCAAACACCGCCAATATGTGGATTTTTTACAATACAAATCGATATCAAATACAATATATACAAATTCACTGGCGATTTGGCTACAGTCCGTTTAGTAGAAAACAAAATTAGTGACGGTGATATTAAAGGCGCCGCACGAGTCTTGTTCTCCAGCGATACCATAGCCCCACACTCACCCGATACGGTCCAGTCACTCCGTGACAAACATCCACCTTCCTCAGCGGATCTCCACCTGCCTGATCCACCGGACTCTGATGTTGACTTTGACGTGTCCACCCAACAGGTTGCTACTGCCGTTTCATCTTTCCAAAGTGGTTCAGCTGGAGGTCTTGACGGCCTTACACCCCAGCACCTAAAAGATCTTCTATCTTTTAGTTCTGGTGGGGTATGCGAAACTCTTTTGAAGGATCTAACTGCATTAGTTCAACTCATGTTGTCTGGACGGGTTAATGACAACATCACCGAAATTTTGTATGGTGCCAATTTGTGCGCCCTTTTGAAAAAGGACGGTGGCATCAGGCCTATAGCGGTCGGGACCACATACCGTCGCCTCGCGGCCAAGGTAGGTTGCAGGAAGGAGGTTGTTCCTTTGAGCAATCTTTTTCAACCACTGCAGCTTGGTTTTGGTTCGCGAGGCGGGTGTGAGGCCGCCGTCCACTCTCTTCGGACTTTTCTTCACCAAAATTGTGGAGATGTGTTGCTGAAGGTGGATGTCAAAAACGCTTTCAATTCGGTAGACAGAGGAGCGTTGTTGACCCAAGTGAAAGACAAAATTCCCGACCTTTATAATTTCCTTTGGCAATGCTACGGTAAGTCATCGAAATTGGTTTACAAAAAGTATTTTATGGACTCTTCAGTTGGTTGTCAACAAGGTGACCCTCTTGGACCGGCCATTTTTAGCCTGGCCATACATCCCATAATTCAACGTCTCAAGTCCAAACTTAATGTTTGGTACTTGGATGACGGAACTTTGGGAGGTGACGTGAACACCGTCCTCGATGATTTCAAAATTTTGGTAGACGAATTTCGTCATGTTGGTCTCGAGTTAAATTCAAAAAAGTGCGAACTTTTTGTTTGCGATTCATGTTCGGACAAGGATTCAGTCATATCTAAATTCAATGATTTGGCACCGGGTATTTCTATTCTAGACAAAAGTTCACTTCGCCTCCTCGGTTCACCGATTCTAGATGAGTCGTTTTCTCCTTTCGTAGAGGACAAAATTCAAAATTTCAGGGACACTCTAGGCCGTTTGCTCAAAATTAACGCCCATATGGCGTTTACTATTATCAAATATTGTTTGTTTGTTCCAAAATTCACTTACTATTTACGATGTTGTCCATTGTGGCAACACAATGGGCTCCTTTCGAGCTTAGACAACATCGTAAAGGACACACTAGTTTCGGTTTTGAATGTGGACATGGATGACAGGACATGGTCGCAAGCTTCCCTACCTGTACGGTTAGGAGGTTTGGGTGTCCGCAAAATTTCAAGTGTTGCTTTACCAGCATTTTTGGCTTCTGTCCACGGTACTTACGAATTGGTCCAAAAAATCCTCGCACCCGCTTTAGGCCCGTCTGGCGTAGTTGTAGTTGCGCATACGGACGAAGCTAAAAATGCTTGGCGCCTGGCCTGTCCAAACACCGATTTTCCTACAACACCTCGTTCCCAGAGACTGTGGGATCGGCCGATCAGCGAACTAGCACGGAAATCACTTCTCGATACGTGTACTAGTTTCGCGGATCGCGCCCGCATCCTTGCGGTCAGTGTGTGGGAATCCGGTCTTTGGCTGCAGGCCATGCCCTCTTTTAATACAGGTAACCTTTTAGATCCGACAGCTTTTCGACTCGCGGTTAGCCTGCGCTTGGGTGCGAGGAGCTGTGAACCGCATCGCTGCCAGTGTGGTACTGATGTCGACCAGCTCGGGCACCACGGCCTCTCATGTTCGAGGAGTGCTGGTAGAATTAGCCGCCACGCTAGTCTGAACGACATCATTCGACGGGCTTTTTCCACTGCCAATGTTGCAGCTATGCTCGAACCGAGCGGCCTAGCACGTGACGATGGAAAAAGACCTGACGGTATGACTCTTGTGCCATGGAAGTTGGGTCGGCCCCTTGTGTGGGACGCAACTTGCGTCGACACATTGGCGCCGTCTCATCTGTCTATGACACGGTGTCGGGCTGGAGCGGCGGCTATTATTGCCGAGCATCACAAGAGACGCAAATATGCTAACCTCGGCCGAGGTTACATCTTTGAGCCTTTTGGAGTCGAGACTTTGGGGCCGTGGGGTCCGGGAGCCCATACTATTTTCCAAAACCTCTCGGAGCGCTTGGTTGACGCGACGCGTGACCAAAATGCTGGCCTTTTTCTGGCTCAACGTATCAGCATTGCCATCCAGCGTGGTAATGCGGCCAGCATGCTGGGTACGCTGCCCTCTGGTAGTGGGCTGGAGCACTTAGATTATCTTTAGGCTTTTCTAAAGATTTTCTAAGTGCCCCTTTTTGTAGTAGTTAGAAGTAGTATGTTTAGTTTTCCTTCACTTGTTTTTATATTTTATTATTGTAAATAAATATTGTCAAACATTAAAAAAAAAAAAAAAATATATACAAATTAGTAAAATATCAGTCCCCCCTTGGCACAGGTCGCGACGACTAGTTCTCAGTTGCGCATGACGCCTTTTTTTTCAAAAGTGACTAATTACTGACAGGTCAATTCCAAAACGAATTAATCGAAATAGCGAGAAAAAAGTAGGATTGTTGTCCCCGTTTTCACGCTGGCCATGTTCTCAGTGTTTTATATAGTTTATACACAGTAGAGATCGTGTACCTCGGCCAGCAGGTGCGCGGCGGCTGCGAGCGCGGCGGCGGCGGGCGGGCAGCGCCCGCCTCCCCCGCCCGCGCGCCACACCCGCTCCAGCGCGCTCACCGCCGGCGCATGCTCGCCGATACGTCTGCACAGAGAAATAGGAATTAGTGACGTTCTTGAATTAAATAGTAGTTAAAGAAAGTGTTAACGAAGTATTTAATACTAATTTTCCCTTGTTTTGTCTTAATGAATCTAAATACCTATATAAAACTCAAAGGTGACTGAATGACTGATATAGTGATCTATCAACACACAGCCCAAACTACTGGACGGATTGGGCTGAAATTTGAAATGAATATAAATGTTATGACGTAGGCATCCGCTAAGGAAAGGAGTTTTGAAAATGCCACTTTTAAAGGGGTGAAATAGGGGATGCAAGTTTTACTTCTTAATGCGAGCAAAGCCGCGAGTACCCACTAGTGTAGCATAAAATATAGTGTCATAACGTGTTTTAAGCATAACAATCAAGGATGTTCTTACATTAAATTCGACTATTGATGAGTAGTTTTTTATAACTGCCCAGAACCGCTCGCTGTCTTACATTTAAAGTTAGGCTCATGCTGTATATGGTTATGCTAGTAATAATTATGCAAAAACCGTTACGTTAGTTGTTATGGAGAAAACGTTATGTGTACTTATATGAGTACAAACTAAATATAGAGATGTGAAGGTTTACCTGGCGAGCGAGTGTAGCGCGGCGGCGGTGCGCGGCGCGGCGGGGCGCGCACGGGCCAGCGCTCGCACGGCGCTCTGCCACGACGACCTGGTTCAGGCACAATCAAACATCAATCATACAAAATAAATAATAATAACGTTCATTTAAACTTTCACAAGGGTTGTACTTATTCAGCAACGAAGTAAGTACGCCATATACAAATATAATGCAAATGTTGCACAATCTGAATATTGTTGGAAACTCGAATGTGATGAATTATACGTTTACCTGTTTTCTTTGATAGCTCTTTCAGCTCCAACGGACACGCACCACTCGCGTTCCTGCACATACAAATAATTTATAATAAAAAAATAAACATAAATTAAATTTATAAATTACTTTTGTTTATTATAAGCAGGGAGAAGCCATCGGCTCATAAGACACAGTGAAAACTAGTTCGGGAGGCTTTGGACTCCAATTTTTTTTTGTTAAGCAGAATTATGCTAAATAAACCAATTTTATTTTATTTATTTATTTTAATTTTGACCAACAACAACAAAGGCTGAGCGACATTGTCAACAGACTTACATATATTACATGTCATATATTATGATTTTTGTGGGTTTGGCGAAATTGATAATTATAATAAAATCATCAGCATAGACTATAGTTTTATTAAAAATAAAGTAACAGTGATTGGCTTCACTTTGAAAATTAACGCCCTGTTCATAAAATGATGAATGAATGAATGAATGAATGAGTGAATGATGTATTAATAACGGTCGAATCTTACATTGTTTAGTTTGGACAGTGATTGAATACATAATAGTGTGGTTTACCTCGATATAGAAGACAGTGGGCTTGCAGCCGTGGTCGTGCGCGCGAGGGCACGGCACGGAGACGGGCGGCAGCGGGCGCGGCACGCGCAGCGCGCCCGTCAGCGCCCACAGCGCGCCGTCCAGGCACGACACGCGCTCCGCCTGCCCTGCGTACTCCCTACCAACGAACAGGCAAACATTGAGATAGAGTAGAATAAGAGTCCAATGACGCGTACCGAGCTCTTATGCGGCTCCCGCAGTGCTGTAGCGTGTCGGGTATGTTCGCCGACGCGTGGGTCCCTGATTTCTTAGCTGTGATAAGAACTCGCGTAGCCTCGTTTTCGCGGAGAATGCGCCTTTCCAACAACGAAATTCTCATGGCTGTGTCTGACGACTTTCGGAGTCCAGTGTATATACGCTGGATCTCTGCCCACGTGGCCAAGATCAAGAAATGACCCACATGCACAATCTCGTGCATGCTAGTTAGTTGTATATCTTTAAGTTATAATATTTTTAAATTGACAACACCCCTTTTCAGTGTTCTATTAGTATTAAGTTTAGGGTTGATTATGCTTGAAATAAATGACTTATATTTTTTTATTTATTGACTGAGGCAGCAACAACCATCTTTATTTAAAAAGGTCACTATGAAAAACTGCTTAAGTGAGAGTTACCGTACTGGAAATCTTGCGCACATATGCATAATGCTATTCTGTATGACAACGTAGCAGCACACTAATACAGCATTAATAATATACTCACTGCGCGAATGTTTCGATGTTCTTGAGATGTTTGTCGATCGCATTGAACAGGTCCCGCCCGTTCCTGACGTCCACGTCTTCGATGGGAGACTTCAATACTCTTCGCGATCTGGAAACAGTACAGATGAGTTTGCTATAATAAGAAGATGCAAATAATAAATAAATAACGTTTATTTGACCTTAATAAAAAGAAACAGGTACATATTTAGTGAACACTTGAAAATTGTACTAACTATGAAATAGGGCTTAGGACTATACACTAGTTGGTGAACTCTGGACATCAAACTAGGTCAGCACCTGTGTGATGATGTCCAGTTATTTGTTATAAACAAACAATAAAGCTAGTTATAATATTGAGGAGAAAAGTTTTGAAGTTAGTGTTTTACTTTGAGCCAACTTTACACAACACAAACTTTACACACAACAAATGCACAGACGAATACGTTAGATATTATAGTGTATTCACGGAGACGAGTTAGTAGAGCGCTATCTCACTCACACATTTTTTTAACTGCGATTGGTCAGTGATAAACGCCAAGGCGGTGTACACAGTACGAGTACTTTTTATTTTACTCATACTTCCCGTACTGTGCAGACGTGCTCAGTGCAGAATTAAAAAATTATATTAAACGAATCAATTCAAAATATTAACGCAGAGAAATGGAAAAAATGTATACTTAAAGCATCTCATAGAAATAGTTGAGCCCAAAACGGATGCCATGGACAGAAATGTGGAAGCAATGACTGAAAGATTCATAAAAAATGTAGGAAACGACGACAGTAGTGATAGTACGGAGAGTGATGATGATGATATGTTATAAACTTGTATAGGTAGATATTATAATATAATAATGAAAATTTAATCATTACCTCTCGAATTTGTTTCTTTTCTTAATATCCATCAGATATATAAAAAAGTAGGTACTCAGAAAAATTATCTATCAAATAAATGTCTCTCAATTTATATGACAGACGAAGCCGCAGGAATAAACTAAGCGAACTTTTAAGAAGCGCAGTGTGAACGCACATTTACTTTTCTAAGGTATTGTTAACGCCCACTGACCCTAAAAAAGGTTTTTTGTCTTTGTTGATAATGTGCGATAGAGAAGGCGCTATACTAACTCGTCTCCGTGAATACACTATAGATGCATTAAATGCTTGTGATAGTAAATTTCACTGCAAGCTGACATCAAACTTAAGCGTGCACCTATTTGAAAAAAAAGCAGTTCCTCTAAATACATCTGAAATTTTGTTTGACCCTAGTTATAACAAGTACTGCCTGCAGCATTTGAGATGAATTTGTCTTCCAGTTCGTCATGTAGCTCAGCGGTAAGCAGCAAGCACGAGAGAGACAGATATACTTTCAAAGATTCAAAAATTTAAAGATATTTATTGACCTTATAACATTGCGCTACAATAGGTACGTCATATATTACAATAATCATTTATATAACTTAATAATTATTATTAACGTCAATAAAAATAGAAAATAGAATCAGTTTTAGCAAAGATAAAAATATAAAAAAAATTCTAGTTGCTCTCTTAAGACAAAGGGCAATCCATACCTGGTTTTAGGCCTGTCCTTGAGTCTCGTGATCGACGTAACAAGTATGAGGCAATGCTAACCAGCATTGCCTCATACTTGTTACGTTCCTTGTGTGGAATAGCGATTACACTCGCTCAGTTCGTCAGATTGTGGCGGGAGCGAGCGACTCTGATCGATATACCTACTTCCGTAATCCTATTTTAAGTCATCAGACTCCATACGTTATTTTTTTTGTTTCTAGAGGGAAATCTTCAGCAAGATACCCGACCACAATTGGGCATAGTCGGGATTTTGTATGTGGGATTTTTACCCACTAAAACCCCCGCGGTGGCCAGCCTCATTAAAAAAGAAAAAGGGGTAGGGCTCCGGGTACTCCGGTGGGATCTTGCCAAACCCACTCTTGCTTTCTTTTTTTAAGTGCACTCGTGTGTCAAATGGTATAGGACCTTTAAGGCCATCTTCCACTCCTTATTAGACTCCATACCTAGTTCTGGGGGTTTCCTTGACCCTTGTGATGGCGAGCACTGCCTCCTGCAGCGGGCTGGCGTCAGGCTCGTGCGGCGTGTCGGGGGGCGCGCAAACGCGCGGGAACTCATCCAGCTCGGCAGACGGCGGCGGCCGCGAGCGACACACACAGTCCTTCCACGCTTCCTCTAGCGCCTGCAATAGTGGAACAGACTTACTATTGCAGTTGCCACTACACGTTATAGTTAAGCCGTTTGATATCAGATTCGTACAAATACATGTATTTTTTTAATAAATATAGAAAAAAATGAATTGTGTTATGTATAACTAATGACTTTGTTGGTTAATAGGTTTAAAAGTAATCTTCAAAGAAATATACTTAGCACTACAAACTACAACTAAGTTCTACAAATCAAGGTAAAAGGTTCTCCAGGAAGTTACACGAATTAATTCCAGATTACATTCGAAAACGAAATTCCAATCATAGAAGCCCTTGTAACTGTCAATGGTTAAAATGACAGTTCTGACGTCTTTGTTTGGCGTTTCCTTTACAACTGAAAAGTTTTTCTACTGGCCAATCAAATAAACATTTGTTTCTTTTGTGACGTGACATTGGCGAAATTGCGGCAGTACCGCAGAAGCCATAAAAAAAGAAATCAAAAGTTTTCAAAACACCCAACTCATCAAAGATAAAACGATGTGTGATATTAAAAATTAAGAATTTAAAATATTTGTAATCACCCTTTGAGGGTATATGGCGTTCTTAACATAATAATGTAATTTTATTGAAAACACAATAATACAATAAACGATTTGACTTTGATATTGTATAGTAATATGTTACCAGTGGCGGTATGCAGCGCGCGAGGTCGGCGTGGTGCGGCGCGGCGCGCGCGCGCTCGCCCTGCTCCAGCCAGCCACACATCTCCTGCACCATCCTGCGCGCGCATACACTCACTTACTACACAAGCGTGAGAGTGGACTACTCTGGAGTTGATTCTTTCAAAGACGCTTTTGAAAGTCTCAACTCCAAAGTATTTTACACAGGCAATATTTTGGGTGTTGAAAAAATTACTAATTATTGATTATGCAATGTATGCAATATTGTTTCATTGCATATTTACACAATACGTTTAAAATATTTCGTATTAGATGTAACAGCCCTTAGCAGCAACTTATAAAATTTAAGTAGAAAATAAAATTATCTATGATCCATTAGTCTGATTTCATTGAATTATAGTGGACATTCAATATTGAAGTGATAAAATACACAAATAACTCGTTTTAAATAACTGCTGTCTGTCCTATATTTTAAGTAATATATTCAACTGCTAATGAAATATTTCGATTCTCAAATATAATGTCACATATGAGCATAATAATGGAAGTCAATGACTAAAGACAATGTTCTTTAAGATTGCGTTGAACAAGTTTACTTGGCACAAGGGTAAATCATATCCTACCTTTCAGCTGCTGTATGGTAACTTGCCATATTCACCGCATGTTTTCTCTCCCTTTCGCTCGCCTCATCTGTCGCATTTTTCGTCTCTGTCTCTCCCGGTTTATCTTCTTCGCTATCTGACAAATCCGAGGCATCGCTAGACTCGCTGGAGTCTCCTGTCAGATCTTTAATCGATAGAGGTGGCAGTAAACTGTTGTCGGCAGTAATCGATTCTGATTTAACGACTCGATTAGTCGATTGAGTTTTAGGTTCGCTCTTTTTGTACGTTTCGGTTTCGTTGCGGTGATATGAAGCCGTTTCTTTCAGGCGTTTTATTAGTTGAGTTAAAGTTCGAGACTTTATGAGGCCGCTGAAGAACAGGGGTCCCACGGGAACCGCAGTATCTCTCCTGGAAAACAAGATTAATAATATATGTACCTAGTTGGAATAATGTATTAGTAGCTATTGGTGTTTCATACTTTGAAAAATGTATTAAATTAATCTGAAAACGGAACAAACTGATCAAACAGAGTCTCGCATTTATATATTAGTATGATATGATATTGTATGTTTATACTAACATGTTCGAGGGCGGTCTCTGCAGGTAGAGGTGGAAGAACAGCCTCCACAGCGTGAGGTGCGCCGGGTGCGACAGTGGCGCCGCCAGCGCAGCCGCGCTGCAGCGGTAGATCGTAAGCTCCTCGCTACTCAGGCTGGACTTTATTTTCTGACGAAAAGGATTTGTTGCATGAATATTTGATTCACTTTATTACATAACTAAAAGCAATTACAGAAGTAAAAGTTTTATTCAAAGATATGGTATTGGACCTGCAGTGCATTATCGACGTGCACCCTCTGTCCGGCGGCGCGCTGTTCCCACAGCACGTCGTGCAGCGCGTGCAGTGAGCGCGGCTCCAGCTCGCGCGCCGCGTGCCACGCGCGCAGCAAGCACTCCGCCAGCAGCGGCGCCGCGCCCGCCTCGCGCACCGCCGCCGACACTCGCTCCGACGCCTTCTCGTCCTGACACACACCAATACACAACTGACTTGGTTTACACTTGCCTGATGGTAAGCAATAGCTATGGCAGAGATGTAGCCAGCTCACCCAATACGAACCGGTCGACTCACGCTTTAAAGAACTTGAAATATTACTTGAAGAACAGGGCGATAGACACAGGTTACCATAACTTTGCGACACGTAAAGGCAAAGATTATCGGGCTATTTATACAATACAATAACAACACGTAGCTGTGTCACGCAGTGTACCTGCAACAAGGCGCGCGCGTGCGCGTCCAGCGCGGGCCAGTCGCGCGCGTGCATGGCCGCTGTGTCGAGCGCGGCGGCGGCGGCGCGCAGCGGCACGCGGCCCAGCCCCTCCAGCCACGCCGGGAACACTGACGCGCCGCGGTTACACCTGGCCCTGGCGGGGACACACACAACTCATAAAAAAACAGGGTAACGACAATAACACCCGACTTAAGTTAGTAACTAGTCCAGATGCCTTTGGATTTTCATACAATGTTATGCCATATGTATAATGCAAAATAAACATTTTTTTCCATTTTTTTTACTTAATCGCGGCCTAAGGGTTTCTCAAAACTCTAGTCCACGTGACCTTCACTTGATTAATTCCTCCACACGGTTCGAGTGAGAGTGGCGTGTAGACTGACTCAAGGTACATCGCTCGCGAGCAACCTTACAGCGTCCTTGAGAGGTCAGTACCAAGAATATCAATTTGAACACGTGATCTTGAGACGAGGAAAATATCGAGGTTACGTTTAACATTACATGTTAGACAATGTATTATGTAAGAAGAGAGTGTTGAGAACATATTCCAATACATGTGCCAGACCAGTCCACTGATATTATACAAGCGATAAATTTGTGCGTATATAGTGTTTGTTATTCCTTCACGCTCAAAAACGACCTTCTTCTTTCCCGGCAGAACTGATTTTAAATTTGATATGATATGGAGGTAGGTTAGACCTTACATTAACACTCGGGCTATTTTTATCCTGGATTAACGCCGGCAATACCGCAGGCTAGCTACCGCCGCTAGTTGGTATTACTTTCGGGCCTACCACCTACGAGTAAACTATATCAATTTCTATCGTTTATGACGTCATTTGGTACCGCAAATGATTAAAAAGACGCCATAAACGATAGCAATTGATATAGTTTACTCTTAGGCGGTGGCCCGCCGGTCAGTGAGAGGATGTAGTTACTTTTCGTCGTCGATCTGTGCGAGCATGAGTCGCAGCAGCAGCTGGGCGCCGGGCGCGCCGCCGCGGCCGAGCGCGCGCTGCACCAGCGTCGGCTCGCTCCGCACCAGCCGGGACAGCACTTCCGTGAACCTGCACCGTACAGACTTATAATCTACTTACATATAAAAAATAGCATATTTTTTTATTTATTCAGGTCTGTAAACTGGACAACACAGCAAACATACAAGAGACAATACAGTTATTAAAATAAAATAAATAAATATTCCTGGACATAGCACACAGCGCCATCTAGCTCCACACTAAGCAAACGCTATTGGTAACAAACAAAGCCTACCTACTACAGACACTGCATGCATTAAACATAAAAATACTCTTAACATTCTGATAATATGCTTAAATCGTAAATAAGAAATTTACTAATTAATTAATAGTACAATTTAAGAAAAATCATCATAAAAGGGTATATTGTTATCGGCTGTTTGTCTAATACGGCAGTCGTTAAACCGTGTCAGAGGCCTTTCGGGCGGCTTGGTTAACTTTCGACACCAGAGTTGGCCACTCTCATTCGATAAGAAGAAAGGTATATTTAAAAAGTTAACTTCTTCGCTGGAAGTTTTAGTGTTACCGTGCTGAATTTGGTAGTTAGTTCATTGCATTCAGCAGATTCCTTATGAACAACTTTCATCAAGTTCCACCGCTTACGGGCAGTAATAGAGTTTCATCGTGCGCATAGCAGTTAGGGAGTGAGTGAGAGACAAGGAGCTGCACTCACTGTGGAGTGAGCGAGACGGACTCCGGCGAGTGAGCCATCAGCAGCATGATGTGAGCCAGGCAGTGCACCGCCACGCGCGGCCGCGCGCACACGCCCAGCAATGCATCCACTCCGCGGGAGCAGATCTGCAACAGTATTTTATTTATTTGATTAATGGGCGAGTGCGAGAAAGCGAGACACCAAATTGCTTGATGTGCCCATATCACACTGTGTCAAAATTGTTTTATATAGTCCACACAATGTTCAAAATCTTACAGTCCACCGGTGCAATGATCACAAGTTAACAAGAGATTTTTTTGGTTGTCTGTAACCAGCCGTCGAGCCGATTCTTAAAGTTGTTTGCAGATGTTGCACTGACCACCTCTTTTGGCAACCTGTTCCAGTTATGAACCACTCTGTTGCTGAGTATGTGGTGGCCTGTATTAGTTTTGGCAGAGCATCGCTTGATTGTCTGGTTGTGTCCCCTGCTATGATCACAACGATTAAACCGTATAAACCAAATTTATGTAACCGGGAGGTTGTATAGTCCGTTCAAAATTTTATAAGGTCTCCACGTAAGAGTGGTAAGCCGCAACATTTCCAGCCTTTGCTCGTAGGATTTGCGAAAGGCGAACAGCATCCTGGTTGCTTTTCTTTACCCTTTCAAGGAGATTAATGTCCTACCGAAAATATGGGCTCCAGACTTAAAACCCATACTCTAATAGTGTAGTAGAATTTCAAAATAAATGTTCTCCAAAAATAAGTGCTTAGTGCATAGAATACTTCTTTAATACTTTTGTTTACATACCATCGGTATAGATTGTCCCCAGCTCGATGACAGCAGTGCGTACGCGGTGCTGAACAGGTCGCTCGGTTCTGGGTCTGGATGCGGCGCGTCGTGTTGCAGGGACCAGCATATGTTGGTCGTGCGCAGGCGCAGCAGGAGCCGCCAGCACAGCTCGGTCTCCGCCGGCCTGCTGCGTTGTAGCTCGCATAGGAAGGTGCCGAGGGCCAGCTGCGCCGGTAGAGATAGACCACTGGAAGAGATTCATATAATTAACAAATAATTAATATTCCAAGACATTTCAACCGACGTTATCTAGCCCAGTACGAAGTGAAGAACTATAGGATTTTTTGTGCAATCTTTGGATTAAAACAGTTATTATTGTTTCGCCGGTGCAGCAAATGAGCACGCCGGGGTCTAGGAGTGCTGCAGCACCGCCACCAGGAGGGGGGGGGGGGTGTCACTCACGTATGAGGCGTGCAGTCCAGCTGCAGCAGCAGGTGGTGCAGCAGTTGCGGACAGCGCTGCGTCCAGTGCTGCAGCACCGCCACCAGCTCGCCGTCCCGCGGCCGCCACGCCGGCACGCCCAGCGACGACATTACGGACGGATCTATTGTAGCTACTGTCGAACAAAACAACGAAAAGTCAAGATTCATTTATTGCTTCTACAACGCATAAACCTCTGAATTTTAAAGTCATCTAATAAAATTTAATCTATGTATGTATATTGTATATTATTGTATTTACGTGAGTATAAAAAAATAATATTCAGTAAAATAATGAAATACTTTTTTTTTTCTTTCAAACAATAAGTATCATTAATATTTAGAAAATAATAAAGTATGATGTTTTTATACCTTGTGCCAAGTCAGCGACAGTGTAGAGTGCCACAGTGCGTAGATAGGGGTGTGCGCGGAGCAGGAGCGCGAGCTGGCTCCGCGCCGCCGCGCCGCATTCGCCCGCGCACACTGCCGACGGACTGTCCGCCTTGCCACCCGTCTACAAATATAACAGAACTTGTGGACGGAGTTCAGGATTATTATGATTATTATGATTATGGATGATGCTACCAATTATACAGAAAAACAATCAAATATTCTAAAAACTGGTGCAACGTGTTCTGTCATCGATATAAAATATACATAAGCTATTTTTTTTTCGAAAAAAATTTATGTACAGACTTTTCACCCTCTTTGACTTCTTTTTACGTATCATCCAGTTATTGCCCACTGCTGAGCATTAGCCTCTCTTCTTGTACGCTAATTATCCCAGTTCTGCGCATATGCTGCGGCGGGAGGTACCGCAGTCTTGCAATTCAGGACCCTTGAGGTACCTTGTACAAGACTCAGTAAACCTTACCAATGTATGACACCGATGTAATTTGTGTAAGTTTTTATTACTCAAAGCTGTACAACACTGTATTTTATGCACAATAAACAATTTATTATTTATTATATATTATATTATATAATTTATTGGATCCAGGTGCTGATTGAATTGTATCTATAAGGTATATATATCATAATATGGAAGATATATAGATAGATTCGTTAGGTATTACTTAGTACGGGTACCGGTGTCGCCAAATTTCACACATAAGTAAAACAAAATAAACATCTCCATTTGATAAATTATTCGCCCTGCTTTCATTTTGACACGTAAAGATTGCACAACAAAGCATGAATTATTTTTAAACATGTTTTTTGTGCGAGTAGTGAGTGTGTGAGGTGACCTGCAGCAGGAAGTCCATGACCAGCCCGGCGAGGTGGTGGTGGCGAGTGCGCCGGCGCGCCGCCGCCGCCAGCACGCGCACGCGCGCGCCGCACGCCAGCGCCGGCACCCACGCGCGCAGGCTGTCCACCTCGCGCGCCCGCGTGTCTGACACACCACATACATACATTTACCACTACACAGAATAGTAGTTTGTACACCCCAATCAAAGTAGTTGTGTTAAGTCTGGTCGTTTCTATGTTTATACACAAATAAAACATACTGATTTATTTCAAAATGTTCACAAATTATTATTAAATCCCAACTTTCTAATTAACCATATATGAACTTATATGTATTTACAAAAGAAAAGTATATAATATTATATCCGTTATCTAGTACCCACGACACAAGCGTAAGCTTCGTATGGGGTTAGATGGCGCTGTGTGATATGTTCTGACATATTTATTATTATGTTTTGTTATTATTCATATGTAGAAAAATGACGGCGCCACTTGTAATACAAAATACTTCTTAATTTTTTTCATATCTATTTACAAAAAAAAGTATAGATGTTAGCAGTATTCGCTATCTAGTACCTAGGACAGGAGCGTTTGCTTCGTAAAACGTTCCAGAATATTTATGTTATTTAGACTTTTCTTGCCAGTTACACTGTCATGATTAAAATAATAATAAGTTTAGCAAATTAAAAAAAATACTATAAATTTTAATAACATCCGTTATTATTTACATACAGAAAAAGAATGAACAAATGAATATTATTCCAACATTTTTTTATTGTATATTATAGAAGAAGGTTATAAAGTGTGTCGACTGACCGTGCAGTCCGATCATGTACGCCAGACAGTAGTCCTGCGCGGCGCTGTCCGCCAGCAGCCTGGTGTCAAGCGCCTCCAGGTCCTCTGTCCCGAACATGTTGAACGCCGCCGTGAAGCAAGCTTGCAGCTCGCAGCGGATCTTCACTTCTGTCTCAGGGTGGTACGGAGCTCTGCGGATACAGCATTTTAATGAATGTTGATTATTATTTCCATTATTGTAAATTTATTTACTGTAGTAATCTTGACAAAGCCAATTTTGAAACGTGGTTACCCCTATTTGTAGTAATTAAGGTTTGTGAATGTGACATATGTAACATGTTGGTAATAAATGATTTCATTTATGTTTTATTTAACTTTTTACGGCTACTGCAGCATTGCCCTAATTTTGCCAATGTCGGGTATGTAACGAATAAATTAAAAAAAACGAACGTTTAAAGGATCGGCTCATGAAAAAAATCAAAAGCATAATTTACTACACACTAGTAAGCAAGTTCAGCTGTGCCATTGACAGTCCACTTTAATGTCCGACGCTTAGCAACTGTCCTCAGACTAACATGGCCGCTTTCTGCGTAACATGATCAAAGCATACGTTTGCTTAAATATTTACACAGGACCCCACCTAGGACTCTGATAGAGGCACGCCAGGCCTTCCAGCGCTGCAGCAGCTATGAGGCGCAGCTTCCTGTTCAGGCGCGCGTAGTGCGCGTGCGCGTCCCGTGCGCGCTGCAGCGCCGCCAGTAGCGCGCGCACGCCGGCGCACGCGCACAGCACGTCGCAGCCGCCGCGCGCGTCGCCCCACTCGTACTCGCGGGCGTCTTTTATATCCTGATAACGACATCGAAAAGGGTTTAGTAAAGTAATGTAAAATTTTATTGTAAAACATGAACAATGCTCTGTCTTCTGCTGTAGTTAAAAAACCGTGTTGCAGAAAAACTAGTAAAAAAGACTACTTAGTAGTTGAGTTGTATGCGTAACTTGAAAACAGTAAGATTTTTTAGTGTGGGCTAGATAAAAGGAAGAAGTGATCCCAGCCCTCGCATTATGTGCTCACAGCGTGCGTGAACAGCAGCAGCCTGGCCAGCAGGCCCTGCAGCGGGAAGGCGTGCAGCAGCGCCAGCAGGTCGATCTCCCGCAGCGTGCCCGAGCGCACCCCGCCACCCGCGCCACGCGCGCTCACCTCCTCCCAGCTCGACTCCAGCTCACCTGGACAGTGGACACAAACAGAGAGATAGGCATCATATTAAAAACCATAGTTAATGTTTGGGGCAAAATGTTGAATTGACAACGACTTTTTGTCTGACTGATGCAACGGAATCCCGTGATAGCTGATTTCTTTAATTAAGTAATTATTTTTGATGTCTATAGGTATTGAATCGTAATAGAGAAGGAGCCGGTTTCCCAGGCACAGATTAATGTCTGGTGTGAATAAAAAGACCGCAAAATGTCTTGTAATCAGTATTTATGTCAATAAAGAACTGATTGTTTTATTGGTAGTGGTAAGTTACCTTCAGTACACTCTGTGGCAGTATGCCTCAGGCCGGCAAACAACGTGTCGAGTGCGGCGAGCAGGCGCGCCGCGGCCGCTGCGTCGGGCGCGCGCCAGCGCAGCGCGCGGCCCGCCCAGCGCACCGAGCGACTCTGTCTGGGAACACATTCTAACATTACTGCTGGATCTCTCTCTTTCTTGAGTCGTATTTCCTCATGATTGAGGGTCGTGACTACCCCGCAAAATTAATTCGTTAGGGGAGTTCTCTTGTGCAGATACATCGTGGTGGGCGCCCAGGTCCTTCCACGGAAGACACATGTCCTCGGATATTGTGGTCCTCAAACATGTCGGTTTCATCACGATGTTTTGAGCTAAGCGACTGCTGAATGCACTCATCGATTTTCCATCGTACAAGTATAGTATATAACCCGTAACTCCTCAACTCACTCCTCTCAAAAGTTGATTTCAAATTGAATATGTTTCTAGGTTCGAGACGTCGGTAAGGCTATCACTAAACTCAAGTGGTGTTGGGCAGGATATGTTGCGAGGCAGAAGGACGGCATGTGGACAACAACATTCACGGACTGAAGACCCATGACTGGCCATACAAACAGAGGTCGCCCACCAATGCGGTGAGTTGACGACATTAGAACAACCGCAGGGAGCACCTGCATTCAATCTGCACAAGACCGGGACAAGTGGCGTACAAGAAGAGAGGCCTATGCTCTATGATGATGATGATGAAAGAACATCAGTTACCTGAACAGTAGCTGTATGACGAACAGTAGATGTGTGACGTCCCCTGTGTGAAGCAGCGGCTCGAGCAGCGCCGCGGCCCAGCGCTGCAGCGCCGCCGGGAGCGCCGCCGCCGCGCCGTCACTCACTCGCAGCGCTTGCAGCACCAGGAACAGAGCCTCGCGGATTGCACTCGGGGTACTTGAGATTGTTTCCGACAGGAATTCTTCTATCTGGAAACAAGTTACAACAACAGTTAATTTGTAGGTATAGCTTTGAAATTTCTTAGATTTTCTTTTTACAACTACCTAATCATTACAATTTAATTGAGTGTAGTTTTGTATTATGTCTAACTTGCACGCCAGTAATGGTTGAGCTGTCTGATACTAACATTTGATTTATCACCTACCATCATGTAACACAACTACATCTTGCAAATAAATGAATCTTTATCTTTACAGTGCTTAGTATTTGTATATATTGTTATTATTAGAATAAGTATGGTTAAGGTATGATGGATCTGACATGCCAGTGATAATTTCACAATTGTTGTTGTGTTTCATCTGATGTATGTACATTGTACAATATATGTACATATACCCATAGTTGATATTATAATTTGATATATTAATTATGAAAGGTTGTCTGTTGTATCTCTGTATCTCTAATTAATAAATAATGATGAGTCACACATAAAATGAGTGTTTGTTGCAAAACATGTTAACAGCAGGCTGGATGTGACTGTGAGTCACCTGATAATAACATGAATAAACTGGAAAACATACATATTATTTACAACATTGTTTACCAAATTCACTGTACAATATATGCTCCATTTACAAGATACTTCGTTTAGAATAATTATGACAGTGTCTTTCCAATACTTTAAGTACAAGTGAAGTAAGATTAATGGTACCTACTTATACCATTCATCTTACAAAGAGCTTATATATATTACTATATTATGCATGATTAAGACCATTTTTAATTGCTATAGTAGCCTTTTCAAAATGTTTTAATATCCAATAATTTATTTTCTCAATCATTCTCTAATATACAAGGTGTAACAAAAGGGTGTGACAATATTAAAGAGTATACATATATATCATGTAACGAGTCATATACTAAAATATGAAAAATTAAATCGCATATATTTTTTACCATACAAAAATTAGATAATATTTTTCACTTGATTTCGTGGCAGCCTTAGCGAGTGATCACTGACCGAACGAAACCGAAATAAGCACACATTCTTTCATCCCGTTCTAGCATTAGTTTTAACGCAACGTATTCTCTCTCTCTCGCGCTCTCAGAGAGACACCGCCGCGCCGTGTCATATGATAGCGTCAAAAGTCAATGAACGCTCAAAATGATAAGATGTAGGGTTGCAAGTCTTAAAGTTTTAATGAAAGTTCAACTTATGATTACTCGAAATCTATGACACTTAGAATTCTGAAACCTAGTGGGCTGTATTCTATATATGTATACATAGGTATGTATAGTATAAGTATTGTCACACCCTTCTGTTACACCTTGTATATTGTTACTGTACTAAAATGAAGACACAGGAAGGGACTACCCGACATAGCACGGGTGTACCCTCACCCAGTTTGAAGGGTTAGTATCTAAGAATGATGTACAAAAATTATGAATAAATGAATTTTGAATTTTTTGAACCTTTAACTATAATTTGTTGGTCTTAAAATCAAGAGTAAACCAGTTTCTTCTAGCCAAGCGTGCTAGATGTCTATCAAGTGTATAAAATACTATTATTGGTAGGCAGTAGGTACCTGGCAGTGAGCCAGCATGGCGGAGTGCTGGTGGTGGCAGTAAGAGTCCTGGATGTCTCGCAGCAACCCCTCCAACCTCAGTTTGGCCACGGGCAACCTGTAGTTCAATCAATCAATTAATCAGTATAGCTTTATTGTACACCAAAAACAAATATACAAAACAAATTACAGTAATATTATTTAACCTACAGTAGGGACAAGATAATAGGTCACTTTTGACATTTCATCAAAATTCAACAACGTGACCTTGTAACGGCCGGCATAAAATAAGAACTGCACAATTGCTTAACTTTTTTCAATTACGTTTACATATTTATTGTAATAATGACCGATACGAGTAATTTTACGATTTGCTTTCACTAATAAACCATTCTAAACATAATAAACAATTTCTGATCTAAAGAACTGAACGTTGTTACAATGTTGCGTCAGTCAACCCTTTTTCTTTTTAAACACTAGGGATGTTACTCTAAAAATCGAAAGCTGATAGGATTGTAAGTTGAATCGAATGCAATGATTACTTGTGAAGAAAAATCACCATAAATTTATAACCACGTTGTGATTATAGTAAAACCTAATTATACATATTTATTATTCTTTTAACTAACTATAAAAATACAAAAAAATAACTAAATAGAAAGGTCATTGATGTTGTTGATTTTACAAGATTTTGAACGAGATGTGAGAATAGACAATATTATTGAAAATGAATTAATAATATCTCTGAGTGCTGACAGCAGTGATGAAGATAGCAGTTCCGATAGTTCAAGTGAATAAAAGCAATTTTTTTGTTAAATTACGTAGGTACTTGTCTTATTTTGCTCCTTTAATTTATGAAAGAAAAAATAATAATGGGACAGGGATTCGCATGATCATTTTTAAAATTCACATATGTTTCAAGTCTGTATCGATTCATTCATTTAATCGATGTTTTTAAGCAGGTCACCTCACTATGAATATAAAACTGACATCTGTCAAAAGTGACCTATTATCTTGTCCCTACTTTAGGTACATTATCATGTAGAGTGATCTCTTCCAGGCAACCTTAGTTACCAAGTTTAGTGTAATTATTAATTTACAATAAATATAATGTGTTTATATCAGTATGTGCCTTTTGGTATAAGGCACATACATAGTAACTTAACTTGAAAAAAACTAACGTAGTGCTGTAGCCTAAACATGGTTCTGTACCATCACCTGGCACTCTATAGTTTGGAGTGTTTGCAGATCTTACTCTACCTGATTTGCAAACTAGTTAAGTTTCTTTACCTGTCCTTCTGTAACTCTGCATGCTCATAGTTAGCTCTGAGCTCCACATTACTGCCACATTTGCATTGTTTTGTCTTGTGAATGTGAAGTTTCTCAACCTTCCACAGAGTGGACCTCGACTTCTCCTCGTCATCAACACTGCAGGTTAGCCTCACACGCTCATTCTCTAGCGCACAAAGTGATGATCTGCAAAACCATAACAAATTCATTTCATAAATAAGCATCTTTTCCTCCATACTCCATATATGTCATATATTTTTTCCAAAAAATATTTAAAAAAATATTTTTGGCATCTACATCTAAAAACCAAATAAACTATATAAGCTTACTTGAAAGTAGACAAGAGGTCAACCAATGGATGCTCAGGCCCAGTGAGGGGCCCAGCCTCCACGATGGCCTCCTCCCTGTCACTCAAGGCCCTCACTGCACTCATCTCTGTCCCTGCAAACACACTCTCCGCCTCTTCTATTGACATGCATTCTAAATTGAATTCTCTGTCTTCGATGTTGGCTTCTTGGTATGTCACTTGAGGTTGCTCTTCTTCAAACATGGGTGCTGATGGAGTGATAGATTCTTTTTCAAGATCATGAGGAGTAGTTTCCATGACAAGAGGCACATTAGTAAGGTATGCATTTGAGTCATGAAGTTGAGACTCTCTAGTTTCAGTAATATTTTCCTTTTCTATTGGAATGGCCATCCGTTGTAAACTTGCATTCAAGTATTCATAGTTCATAGTGCCTTTATCAACATGCTCCACCAACTGTATTGGATCAGCTATGACCCGTTCTGATTTCGTTATGTCTGATATCTTTGATGCCTTCATGTCCAAAGTGTGTAAGGATTCAGGTACAATGTTCAGGCAAGATTCACTACATGCAGACAAATCATTGTCAGGTTTCTCTTCTAAAACGTTTTGTATTTCTGATATATTTCGTTGTGAAGTAATGTGTGAGGTAACCAACGTTTTACTATTCATGGTATGATCCTGTGTCTCTGCAACTACATAACTTACATCTACCTCATTCAAAGGGCCAGAAATTATAAGAGAGCTATTATCTAATAATTTTGGTTCATCTTCTAAGTTTTCTTCGGAAAGAGTCCCTTTATTCTTTGATTTTTCTTTCGTCTTATTTTTCTGGAATTAGGATTTAGTAACATAATTAGAACTGCGTATAATCAATGCAAAATGATTCAGACAAAGACTACTGTACTTACCTCACGGCGTTTCTCTTTGACCATTGTAGCCATGGCTTATTGTGAGTCTTAAACGTGATATTGAAAATGGGATTTACTATGTATACTTCCTATTTTTGCTTGTTTGGAGTAGCGTTTGGTTTTGAATGTTATTCAAAACAACCAGCTGACTTCGTTGTTCAAACTTCAAAACTAATGTCAACGTCAAGTGTGAATGTAGAGTTGTCCCTTAAAGCAGAAGACTATATAACAAATAGTCGATTATTCGTTCATTAACTTTTGAAGCCGTCACAAAAGTCCAAAGTTTTCCTAAACCACAGAATACATAATCCTAAACGCTGGAAAAGCCATGGACGTAATAATAATAGCTATTATTATTACGTCCATGGGAAAAGCTATCATTTAATGATCGAAGCAATATGATTCTTACTTACAATTTATATTATTCAATTATATCATTTATTGTTAGAATCTATTATATGACTGTGTTAAATTGACATATTATTTAATATAGGTAATATTATTTTATATGATAAATAAATGGCTCATACAAAAAAAACTTGACATAATGAACTAATAATTTGTTTCTAATCGAAGGTGTGAGCGCCGCGCTCTGGTGATTCGTACATATGCACTACTTACTACAAGTTTACATTACTTATGATCCAATAAACTAACATGATAATTTCCAACTGTTCATAAAAAACACTTCTCTTAAACAATTAGTTTATTTACATTTGGTAGGTACCTACTTATATTAATTTACAATGATAAAACCTTAATATAAAATTAGGCGTTAGTACTTTGTACACTACTAATAAGTAGGTATCTACTTAGTTATCACTTTTTCACAACGCATGAAATCACCAAAAATTTTGCAGGAATAATTGAATTCTTCTGCTGCTTCTACTAAACCCTACGAGAGAATTCAACCATTTTGTTACTGCTGATTATTTCTTGTGATTTTATGGGCTTCTTTGGCATATGAACATCTTGTACAAATTATTATACCTACCTACGTATTATTAATAGATATGTAACAAGCATCCAAGATTATGTAGATATCAGGTACCTGCACATCATTCAAGTAGATATACCTAACTATGATGCTTGCTGGGTCTGAATATGTTGTGGATATACTATGTTATCCTCTTCATACTCAATATTGCTCTGTTGAGTAACTATAAAAATGGGCGATTTCATTTTACGAGGAACTGGTGAACTACTGGATGTAAACTTTGTTGGAGTTCCACTTTCCATTTTTGCACGAAACATGATATTATCAATTTCATGCATAGCCATATCCCGGTGTTGTTCGTCCAATTTTCGGAGTTTGGTAGCCAATAGTTGGCCATACAAATCGTATTCGTCCAAGTTTCGACTACTTTCTGCTGTATTATTTGTGCAAGTAGGCACAGGAAGAAGTTTGAACTCCTTTTTATGTAACTTTGAAGAGCTTTGTTTGTTTTTTTTCTCTGATACAATGACATTGTGGTTGGATATAGGATCTTCAGTATAGTTTTCTGAGGTGTAAAGCTGAAAATAATGCGAGTTATTTAATTTTTACTTTACTAATATTAATGAATTAAAATATATTAGTACATGTGTTAAGATATAAAAATAAAAGATGTAAAAGAAGATTGTTGTCGTTCCTCTTATCCTTATTTACAATTTATGGGGGCAACCTGAGGGGGCATCACTCAATCTACCTATCTAATTTGAAAGCATTTAATGTACCTAGTTGTAGTAGGTACCTAGGTACATAAATACAAGTATTTAGAAAATCACAGCACTATAAAAATAGAATAGACCTATTAAGTAGATGCATTACTTATGTAAATTCATATAAACTAAATTTTTGACCCACCTCGTTTTCTAATTCATTACTCTGATCAGCTGAGTATTTTTCTCCTAGAAACGCTTCCATATCATTGTATGCAAACCATGTGGGACGATAGTGAGGATTTTTCTTTTTACGGTATAAATGAAACCTAAATGAAGTCATAAGAGATTCTTTTTTCTTCTTGAGGTCTGTTATGGAGCACCCACAAACGCTTAAACATGACTGTATTCTCATCCATGCTTCAGATATTTCATTTCTATTTCTACACTGAGGATGTTTTGGATCCCACAGTACCCTTTCTCTTCGATACAAATTGATGAACTCAAGAATATTATCATTCGTTGCATGTGACCAAGCCATTTTAAGTTTTTTAACCAAAGTCCAATGTTTGTGCGATGTTTGATACCAAAATGGCGACCAATGATTTTGACCAATAAATTGGACACCAAAGGTTGGATCAAACTCTTTCCAATATGTACTTAGGTAAGTACTCAAAGTTCACAAAATGAATCACAGTTTTAAAGATTTTTCTTAACTATTAGTCTTTTACTATTTTGAAACTATTATTACTGACACATTATCTCGGATATTTGTATTGAAATGAGATTACGACAGAAAACATTTATTTTTAGTTTTCTTTATAGGCCATCCTTTTCATGCATATGGCTATGCTTATGTGTTTGTCTCGTTTCAACGTCCTTAACGACCTGGCTGCAACAGACGAGCGAATTTGGTACGCAAAGCCATCTGTTGGTCCAATCCAAATATGCATTGAAATAGAGAAATGTTAGATAATTTGTATATATTTATTTAATATTTGCATAACATTTAAACTATAATTTTCGAAAAAAGAACTCCGTTGAATAAAGAAGTTAACTCAATTCAATTCCGTATATAGCTAATACGCAAAATTTATATAATCTTTCTTTTTACGACTGTTTGTCTAGTACGGCAGTCGTTTAGCCATGTCAGAGGCCCTTAGGGTAGCTTGATAAACTCTCGACATCAGAGTTTTTTTTTTAACTATTTTTTTTAATCCAATTTTAAACTAGGTAAATTAATTTAGTATCAGTATTTTATTTAGTTACTAGTATCATAGACAAAGTTAGTATTCATAAAATTGGGTTAGTAATCTAATTTACATAGACTAAACCAACACTTTTACTGGATATTAAATATCGTTTCCTTAACGAATCTTACTTTTTTGAAGTTGGTCAAAATAAGGTCTTTATGAATCTTGCAACGGTAATATTTGACCATCAAAATATAGGGTGTTAACAAATCTATAATTATAACTTATATCATCATCATAAATTTAAGGGCCGTGCCCTTGTCTGTGGAGTATGCGCCATCCTTCCCGGTCTTCTGCCAATTCCTTGACCTCCTTATACGACATGACACCCGCCTTTTCTTTTATTTGCTCCATGTATGATCTTCTCGGCCTTCCTCTTCCTATAACTTATAATGAAACGAATTTATAATAGCAATTGAGAATATTTTTATTAACACTCGAATCTATCATCTGAGTGCACTGTTCTCATACACCCTACAACGAAATACATATAATGATCATATGACTTGGTCTGTTTCACGACCGCCTAAATCTTCACGTGTGTGACTACTTTTATTTTTATAAATATTGCACGTGATTTGCGCTAATCTGCCATAATCGACTATTCAGACCAGCTTTCGAATATTTCCTTGGTAAATTTATATCTATATGTTTATTACAAATTGCAAATCTAATATAGATTTATTAATATTTTATCTGTCTATCTTGTGTCTAAACTAAAACCAACGAAATGAAAAAGTTAAAGTGGAAGTTACCTTCATAAAAATCGACTAATTTACATAAATCGATATACATTTGTTGTCGCATCACTAAAACGGACTAAAACGAGTTCCGTTTGCTTTGCTTGCTTTCACAATATTTTTATTTTATTTTCCATTTGGCCGCTCCGAGTTGCGTCACGGAGTGCAAATCCAAAGTCCATCTTTAGCAAGTCAAATATTATTGTGAGTTCCTTGTCTTACTCATCATTGTATCACTAGTAAAGCATAAAGACGTACGTGGCCTGTTGTAAAGTTCCACAACAATATAATTGATTGAAATTGTTGTATATTTCCAGATTACTGTTTAATAATTCAACGAATACTCATTGCTTTTCAAATATTTAACTAAAATAATATCAGTGATAGTAACTTCTATTGTACCCCCGGATATATTTGCCAAAGTAAGTGATTTCTTATAAGCTTTTTATTAATTGTTCTGCCTTAGGACAGGTACTTCTAAATTTTATTTCACTTAGTAGCAAACTTGTTTTGAGAATAGTATTTTATGAGGGTAGTTTACTTCTTCCACTTGTGCTTTGCCATATTTTCAATGTATATTGGATTAAAATAATACCATTGTTGTCACTCAAGGTTGATTATATTAACATAATTGTGTATAAATTTCCTTTTAGTTACTATTTCTCTCACTATTGCGTTTTTATCTTCCTATTCCTACCCTCAGATATTATATGCAACTACCCTTATGTTCTAAATCTCATAATACTTATCTACCCTTCGTTGTATGTATCCTCAAGCACAAACTAGAGATTTGTAACAAAGAAAGGGCAAATTGTAAAATTAGTGTGACTTGTGTTTCAAAACTTTATTTAAAAAAATAATGTTGTCCTCCGTGAATCACATTAAAGTAGCAACAGTGAGATACAGTAGTGTATAGTAAGGGCATGTTTTCCAGATGGCCACAGAAGTAAGTGCAGCCCCAGCGATGCCTCAGTTGCAGTCAGTCCAGAAGGCCATGGCCATCCCCACCGTGGGAGCCGCTGTGGGACAAGTTGGAGCCTTCTACACTAAAGTAAAGGGTAAGTCTTTCATTAAAAAAATATTATTCTCTTATTTTTTTTATACATATATATATATATTTATTAAAGGCACAAAACATCCTTAACAAGAATTGCAGCCTACCCCCAAGTAAAATTAAAATTAGGTGTATTGAGACACGGTTAGGGACTTCATCATTTACTGACTTTTATACCAGTTTAGATCTAGGTCTTAGTCTGAATTCAATAACAGATATCTCCCATATTCCCATCTAAAGACTAAATGAATCACAAGTGTTCTTTGTCTTTTCTATATCCCACGATGTGTCAGCTGTGCATATTCCTCTTTAGTCTTTTCCATTTCATTCTGTCACTCGTCATCTCCACATTCACTGTTCTTGCACACATATCCTCATGCACACAATTCATCCACTGAATGAATCACAGGTATATGTAGAAAGTTCCACAATATCTGCTGATTCAATGCAATATGTAAACATTTCACACTTGTATGTTTTCATTTCTTAAACTTACTCATTCACAATTCAAGATGCTTTTTAACAGGACTTAAAAAACATATTAAAAAAGGTGGTACTTAATTTCTCCGCAAATTATAATTTAGTTTATTTTTATTTGTTGTGGTCAGGAGCCCACTCCCTGCTAGAATGGGCGCTGTCGACGGCGGAGGCGGGCGTGGTGATGGCGGCCAGCACCGCAGCGCCCTACGTGGCGGCTCCGCTGGCGGCCGGCGACGCGCGCATGGCCGCCGCCATCGACACGCTCGAGCAGAGGGTGCCGCTGGTGTCCGAGCCGCCCAAGGTCATCGTGGAGACCACCCGCCAGGCTGTCATGGCTAGAATCTCACCACACGTTAACAAGGTACGTACATAGTCCTGTACATTTATATATACTTGACAATCGCATCAACCACCAGGTGGTCCCAAGCAACCAATACAATGGCGATGTGGTCAAAGGTGGAGCATGCCTCCTATGCTCGAATAAAAACCATATATTGTTAATTGTGGCCATTATTTTAGTCATAAATGTTACTGATTACAAAAAAAATAGTTCTTATATATTTTTTTACATTCAACTTAACTGTAAAACTATACCTAGTTTACTTGGCATTAATCTGTGAATGCAATTTTTGTTCTATACCTTCACTGCTTCTATAAAATGAGCTGTCTGGAAGAATCATCAACTGTAACAACTTGTTGTTTGTCTTATGATGGTGAATTTCCTCAAACAGGTCCGTAGTATGCGCGAGCGAGCACGCTCTACTGAATTACCGCAATTTAATACAAAGGTAGGATTAATATACTTTGCAATCATCTTGGAAGTCGCTAATCATCACTGTGTCTGTACTTCTGTTTCACTAAGCTACAGGTGTCCATGACACTATCATTTATTCTAATGTATGTTGCACTTTATGCTCTTTCAAGGTCATATCTCGGAGCTACAAAACATTCATAGCTCGTAGTACTCATACATTCTCGCGTAACAGTTGTGTGTATTATAAACTTTATAACATTTTAGGTAAAATACAATTTTTCGCTCAATTTTACAAGTTCCTAAGACTCATACTAAGTATTTTGCTTCCACTTTAAAATAATACTTAATTTTAGAACTCTCTGCCTGTTCCCCGCGGAATATAACTTTGCGATCTTCAAAGCAAGAGTGAATCGGTTCTTACTGGGTGAGCACGTTCCATCCATGACATGATGATATGACATGCTGGTACCTAGACTCAATAATCTGCTGTTGAATTCGTGTGTTTATAGTTGTCTCCTTTTGTCGTTATAGTATATGGGTATAATATGTATATGTTTTATATATTTATAGTTATTTGCACGTATATGTAATATGTGTTATTGTATGTATATGTATATATATATATTATTGAATATTTTTATTATTTGTATATATTTTCTCTTTTTGAACACCCCATCCTTTATATTTCTTTCGACTCCTGTCCATCCTACGGTTGCCTGGAAGAAATCGCTATTAGCGATAAGGCCGCCAGTTGTGGCACTATATTTTTTTTTAAGTCTTGTGTGTTTCTGTTTGTCTTTTTTTGTCAATGTGTGTTACAATAAAGAGTTTATCTATCTATCTATCTATCTATCTATGATGATATGTCTCCCCGAAGGAAAACTGTTCCAAAAACCAAAACTGTCGTTAATTACCCTGCATTGGCTCTCGAACTATCCAAGATTGATTTTAGCCCTGTGTATGTTTGTACTGATGCAAGTATTGCAGCGGACATATTGATAAAAATTATTACTAGCTCTATCCTAAATAACACAAATATAGTTAAATTATCGCATAAACAAATAATTTTAAAGCCTTGGATTACGCATGGAGTGCTAAGGTGTCTAAGATTACGTGATAAAATGCATAAAAAACTAAAGTCTAACCCTAACAATATGATACTAAAATTAACATATACACGCTATAGAAATTACTGTACAAAACTAATACGTAAACTTAAACAAACTTACGACCGTGAACAGCTAGAAAAAGCCAGACGTAATCCAAAAGCTACTTGGAAGGTCATACGATCTATCACTTGTCTTGATAAGAAACAGTCTGCGTCCTCTGAACTCTTAAACATAGCCACTGATCCATTGTCCTCAGTTAATCAAGTAAATGACTTCTTTGTGAATGTAGGTAAAAATTTAGCTGAAAAAATTCCAGTTTCGCAATATGTGTCTGGTGAAATGCCTACTCAGTCAATGCTTACCAGTCAAGTGAACTCTATAGTTCTCCTTCCCACTGACCCAAAGGAAGTAGATGCCCTAATTGCTGGCCTAAAGGCTGACTGCGCTACCGGATGGGACAATATTTCTTCGAGGGCAATCAAGTACGGACGCGAAAGTCTGATATTTCCGATTACTCACGTCTATAACCTGTCTATCACTTCCGGAGTTTTTCCCCGTGCCTTTAAGAAAGCACTAGTTCATCCAATATTCAAGAATGGGAACAGAGACAGTGTAAACAATTACAGGCCTATCTCTGTTCTAACCACCCTGTCGAAACTGCTGGAAAAAATTTTGAACACTAGATTAATTGACTATTTGAACAAGAATGAACTTCTCGCTACTAATCAATATGGGTTTAGGAGGGGTAGGTCTACTGAAGACGCTGTGCTAGATCTCGTTAATAATGTTGTTAATCACATAGATATTAAAAATAAAGCTCTGTGCGTCTTTTTAGACCTCTCTAAAGCCTTTGACACTGTTTCTGTTCCTCTTCTTCTTCAGAAGTTGGAAAAACTGGGAATACGTGGGTTAGCTCTGGATCTCTTCAAAGATTACTTGTCAGACAGAAGTCAATGTATAAAAATTGATGGTATCACAAGTGCCGATAAAGTTATTACCTACGGAGTTCCACAGGGTAGTGTCTTGGGACCTACTCTGTTCATACTCTACATTAACGACCTCTGCAAGCTCTACCTAAAAAAGTGTATGATTTTTACCTATGCAGATGATACGGCTCTCCTGGCCCACGGTAGAGACTGGATCGAAACCCGACACAACGCAGAAAAGGCGTTGAGGACCGTCACAAGATGGCTAAGTGGTAACATTCTCACTCTCAACCTGGACAAGACGAAGTACATGGCCTTCTCTGGTTGTACGCGATCACAGCCATCAGAGTCCTTCGAACTAAGGGCTCATACCTGTGATCCCTGTTCAGAGGCAGGCTGCTCATGTCTGAAGGTGGCAAGATGCTCAGAGTTTAAATACTTGGGCGTAGTCCTGGATTGTACGTTAAGCTGGAAGAGTCATCTGAACGTTTTGGTACCAAGAGTTAGAAAATTACTTTATGTCTTTAAAAAACTACGTGCTGTTGCGTCCTCTGAAACACTAAAACAGGTTTACTATGCACTGGGACAGTCAGTCATAGCATATTGTATCAGTGCCTGGGGTGGAACTCACACTACGCATATGAAACATCTTGAAATAGCACAAAGAGCTGTCTTAAAGGTTATGTGCGGGCTACCTGTTCGCTTCTCTACGGAAGCGCTCTACAACAACTGTGAAGTGCTTACTGTGAGACAGATATTTGTCCTTCAAATTATACTTCGCAAGCATAAGTCATTGTGTATAAATAACGCTGAACAGGAGTCCAAACGTAGGTCAGACAAAGTGTGCCCTACCATCAAGTGCAGAACTGCTCTGGCTGCCAGACACTATGAGAGAATCGCACCACGCCTTTACAATACTGTTAGCGCAAAAATAAAAATCTTTCCCCTATCGTATACGAATTGCAAGTTCTCTGTCGCAACGTGGTTAAAAACCCTAACATATGATGACACCGAGACATTACTAAAAACTGATAGGTAGGCTCAATAAACCTGTGTAACTTCTATATCTCTCCTTCCTTCATTCTACACACACACACACACACACAAACACACTCGCACACACACACACACACACACACACATTCAAACCTATATTTTAATAGATAATAAAATGAATGTATTGACTACAAACAGTTCCTAAAAAAAATGTTGTCGAAATCTTTGGTCTTCATAAAATAACTATTTTTACTTTTCTATTATGTCATCAATTATACACATATTAACAATGTAATAATTCAATTTTATAATTTGTAGACTGTGATAAATTAAATAAATTAAAATAAATTAATTTTTAATCATCAATTTTATGTAACATGTACACAAACAATGTTTCTACTGGGAAGGACTAGGTACCAAGATACAGGCTAACGCCTAGTTTGGTATCTAGAGCCGCCATTTCATGTATGTACATTTATCTACATCAATAAATAATTTTGAATTTTGAATTTTTTGAATCCTAGACCATAATGATTGCTTTCCATCAGGCGGAATACGGTCAAGTGCAAACCCATACCTTGTAAAAAAAATTGATTGAGATGTACAAGAAAATATCTATAATTTCAGTGTTCCGCTGAGGACCGTCCGCAGTTCACTTGAGTGTAGTTTTATTTATATTCATCAGGAAAAGAGGTCACACAAACATGTGCGTGCCATGAATGAATTTCCTCGGATTATACGAGTAACAGAAATGTATTTATTTTATTCTCGCGGTTTTAATTTTCGTATGGATATCTGAAATTAATACTGCTTTAGATAATTGTTGATGCTATCTAAATCTTTGGCTTAAGAAGCAAAAGTTTTTAGCAACTTTTTATTCAATATGATTTAGATCAGGCAGTGCTAACTAGGCGAGTGGCTGGTAATTAGTCTCTTGCTGAGGTGATAATTATATTTATAGAAGTCCAATATTCTGTCCTCATTCCCTATCTAATTGGCTTACTAATTAAATAGGTAGAATGGCCGAGTTCATTTGCACTAATCGACATTCTATAAATAATGTCTAAGTAAGGCTGGTTGTTACCTAAACAAGAGCATCTTCATCTACATAATATTGTGTTGTTTTCGAAAACATTTCAATAATTTCCTTTGAAAACCACAAGCTAGAAGGTAAATTGAAGCACAACATTTCTCAGAACTGCATCTTAAAATTGCAGTACCTAAGTATTACTTAAATCCTTAAATCATGTATCAAGTACATGTTATTATTATATACCTTTCAACCTTTTATTAAAATTGATCGTTTGTAATTAAAATAGACGAGTCGGGGACTAGGAAAACGAGTTGTGTAAACCAGTCCGCGGAGCGACAGTTATTTATGTGCACAGGATGCAGTTAGTGTTTATATGTACTTATGTATGTATATGTAGATATTGTATCTATGCAGACACTTGTTTTGTTTCCTCCACTATTTGCACGACAGGCTCAGCACAACTTGTTTATTTTGAGAATGGCGCTCTAAAGAATTGCTAAGTTGTATGTGATGTAGGTGCATCACATCTCTATATATTTATTAAAAATCTAGAGTACCTATATCTCATAATTTTAACAGTAAAAGTAAAAATTACTAAAAAGTAAGTAAAGTTAGTATAATATATATTAACTTGCTTCAATGTAACATTGTCTCCATGCAGTGCTTACATTAGAAACCTTTGTATCATATTCGAGCCTGATGTAATATTACTTTGCATAACTTCCCTTGAACGCGGAAGTCGGCCCACTTACCGATATGTCTACAGTTACAGTACATAGTTCGTTCATAGGAAAATAAAGTAGATACAAAGTTCGACAGATCTTGGAAATAGGAAGGAGTAATTAATGTGTCATGTGTGTGACCTTACCACTGTCGTCTGGTGTACTTTGAGCGACAAGTGTTCTTTCTTCCTTGTTTCCGATGAAATGGATCAATGGCACAACACTTACATCACGTACAACTTCAAGCTATGGTTTTAGGTCAGACTCCAGACTTTTACAGTTAGATCTTGTAGCAGGCTGACTTCAGCCACATATGAATGCACCTACGAGTAAATTCGGTGCAAGATCATTCAGTGTTAATTATGCAGATCCACAAGACAAAAATGCTCAAATATTTATGTACCATACGTGGGGCTGCTAAATTAATAATTCTCAGAAATATGTTAATTAGTAAACTCTTGTGATATCGACTTGGTTATCTGCGGGTCGTTAGTAAATTACTCAAATACTGCAATATCTGACAAATGTTGCCGAAGAATCCCCGACCAAAGGGCATAGTGATTATCACTTAAACCGAATTAGACATCTGAGTCACGGAGTTTGTATAAATACTATAAATAGTCAATAGATGAGTCTAGCGTTCGTGTTAGTTAGGTAATCATGCGTTTTCCTGTGTATCGAAATTCAATCGAGTCTCCTCAGTTTATTTCTTGATTAGAATCACGCTTATAATGGGCGGCTGTTTGCCTAGTACGGCAGTCGTTAAGCCATGTCAGATGTCCTAAGGGCGGCTTCATTAACTCGACACCAGAGTTGGCTTCTCTCATTCATTTATTTATAATAGCACACAAAACAGAATGTGTTCTTAAATTAACTAAATATACATTTAAAGCTGGTTTAGATCCAGAACAAATTCCAAAATATATGAAAATTATAAATATAGGTATTCAATAAGAAGAAGATGGGCGATCATTAGAAAATGTATTTTTGACTTCCAGAGTTATAAATAGGGTTTAGTAGGTTCGGTCGGTAGGCGACGGGTGTTCTAGACACTTCTAGAAGCCGGTAGTAATGATCTAAGTGCGATGCATGCGCCGTGGCGTGGAGGGCAACAGGATGTCCCCAATCTGGCGAGACCCCTAGCTGAGATATACACCGTGAGCGCGCGCTGCATCCGCAATGATAGCTGCTTTTATTTGTCTGCTGATAACAGAGCTAAATGTTGCGAGGGACACATGCTGGAGATAAACTTTAACTCGTGATAGGCGCTTTTGGAAGATTTCGCTTTTCAGTCGCGGCCGATACAATGCATTGATCAGATCAGTTAAATCGCAAGGCCCAAGACGATAAACATATCTTATCCGCATTGTTTTCTCGATTCCTAATGCTTTTATAGACATTCCATATATACGTATGTACAAAATGTAGCGCATTTCATTGTTTATTTGAACTCGGCAAATCAGCTTCACTGCGCAGTATTAACTATTCATTACAAATCGAAACATTACAAACGATTCCAATCAAAGTACCTACCAAAATCATTACCAAACAATACCAGTTATTAAATGTATTCAGTCGGTATCTCATTACCAAGTAATTTAAAAAAAAATATGAATTGTTCGGTCCGTTTCAATAATAATTTGTGGAGGACGCAGCGAGATTAGATTAGACCGAGACAGCTACTCGCTAGCACGATAACAGCTTTTGAACATTGAACCGGAATAATCATACACTAGTTAAACTATAGCTGGCCCCGGTTTTTTTTTTAATAAATATTCTGGGACATTGCACACAGCGCCATCTAGCCCCACACTAAGCAAACGCTTGTGTCGTGGGTACTAGATAACGGATATAATACTTATATAATTACAACAACGTTACACAATACCGATGATTCTAATGATGGCTGGAACGCAGTCTGCATTCTAAGAAATTGACGACGAAATTAGCTTACAAGTAAAACAAAATAAGGTAGGTGTATAAAATAAGAGAGACATTTTTTGAACAAAAACAGTGCTCTTTGTGTAGTTAATAATACCTATAGCTATAAAGTAGATTCCCTGTAATACATGGAATGTACCTATTTCATTGTAAGAATTTACAATTAATATTAGTTCAAGGGCGTAACTCATGACGCACAATAACCATTTCGAAAGGATTCGTGTTATCAGAAAGATTATGTGGAAATACTTGACGTCCCAGCGGCATTTATAACATTTTAATCTAGGATTACCTGTTTATACCTAGACGCGATTAGAGGTCACCCTATATTTTTATTGAGATAGGTAGGTATTGGAACCTGTTTGGTGTTATTTTTTTTTTTACAATATATAGTTTGTCTTGAAAAAAAAAACTTTGCCTTTGTTTCAACAACTTGTACGAGTATCATCAGGCTAGCTACCACATATTTTGACCACTTACTCCACAACTCAACCCAACATTTTTTGTTTTAATAACTTGTCGTATCATCAGACAACTTGCCACATAACAACCAACTACTATACATTGCTGCAGTCAGCTAGTGCTGCGAGAGTGACCGTCCCTCCCTGTGGTTGCAGGTGTGCGGCGCGCGCGCGGCGGCGGAGCAGCGCGTCCAGTCGCTGAAGGAGCTGTCGTGGGCGAAGGCCAACGCGCTGCTGTCCACCGCGTACGGGCAGAAGGCCGTGCACAACATCGACAGCGGCGCCACGTACGCCATGCAGCTGCTGGACCACTACCTGCCGGCGGTGGCGCCCGAGGAGCCGAGCTCGGAGCTGGCGGTGGCGACGGGCGAGCCGGCGCTGCACGCCGCGCAGACGGTGGGGCGCCTGAGCGCGGTGGCGGCGCGCCGCGTGTGGGCCAACCTCGCGCACAAGGTCAACGAGCTCCGGAACTCAGGTACGCTACACTTGTATTATTACTAGTGGCTGCCCGCGCCTTCGCTCTCCTTAACAACTATTATCATAATTTACAACCTCTTAGCAGTGGAATCTCTAAAAACCCTTTCTTAGCAGATGCCATTAAAGAAACTTATGTCATTCTCAGGACGCTGTACCACAATACCAAGACATTGATTGATACAAAACAAACGATTTAGAAAAACCTATATGTTCCATAAATAGCAATTTCCTGTGTAACTACGCCATGGCTGGGAAATAGCTGTAATATGAAACGATATTCTACTAAAATGAAATCAGCTATCCCAGGTTTGCGAATATTTGATAATCCGTTGTTAAACTAAAGCCACCCTTACAAAGTTTTGCTATAGTTTATATGTATAGTACTAGCAATATTTGATAGAAGTCATTATTTTATTCACAACATAATTTTATCAGCAGACCACTTACAGATATCTTGCTCACAGCGTATAAACTTCCATAAATACTTGTTGCTAACTTGAACTAATTGCGCCGCAGATCACTTTATCAGACCTGCATTTATCGTGCATTAAAATATTGTGACGCAACGATAAACTAATCTACCGAATAAAATATCAATTGATTACAACAAGAATAGGCACTGTCCGGTCTTTCAGGATAAAATTTAAATAACCGAAAACCTACTCAAATACTCATTAGCTAAATGGGAAATTTAATATATTCATATGGTTTTGCGTCTTCCTCGTTTGATGTGGAAAGGAAGACTTAAATGAAGTATATATAGGTGTCCTTAACAAACGTATTCACCTGAACTGAATAAACAAATACCGTTTCGTTCGTGTTTTTTGAAATCAAGTTTCTTTTTATTCCAAACCTAAAACATTAAGTAGGCACTTAGTCATACAACTTTCTGAAATATATACTATGTCCATGCCAGGCATCACGATGATCCGTCCCTAGTTGCGATATAAACAAATCAGCATATTCACTTTTATTCTAGGTTTCTACTTATACCGCACTATTAAGGGTGGATTAACTACTTTAACGTTCATTTGATAAATGTATGACTGTGTGTAAAGGGGTAACACGTGTGTGTGTGTGTGCAGGTATAGAGCTGGACGTGCGTCGCTACGTGACGGCGCTGCTGGCGGCGCTGCACCTGGCCGACGTGACCAGCCAGCAGCAGCAACAGCAGCAGCAGCAGGAACAGCAGAAGCAGGACAAGCCCAAGCCGCACACTAACGGCGCGGAGTCGCAGCCGGCGGCGCCTCACCCCCCGCACTCCGCGCCCACCGCCGCCACCACCGCCAACAAGGTGAAAGCCACGCCCGAGGCCAAGTCCATGGACCACACGCAGTAATCAACATTTAATCATTCAAATTTTATATAATTGTAAGCGAACCACAATGAACGTACACCAGCTGTATCACCATTGTTCTGGTTTAGATATAAATCTATAATCTAGATGTAAGCTTCACGAGACTGCCTAATGAGTCTTCAATTTTGATGTATTTATGCATTTTTTATTGTATCGGATAAATTAATGGATATTTTTGTAGCAGCGATGCACTATATTGGAATAAATAGATATTTGAAACATGAAAGACGTCGTTAGTTTATGCTTTTTATTAATCTAAAATTGATTATTAAAACTATCATTATAGAAGCGTATATCATACTAGCGGGAGCGCAGTGGACCGCTGCCATACGAAACACTGTTTTGAGAAATCAATGGTAGAAAGAGAAAACTTAATAAAATAATGAATATATATTTCGTATGTCGCTCCACTGTGCTCACATTTACTCTATAAAACGTTACAATATGTAGGTGATTCAACGTTAGGCCAGTCACTTCACAAACTATCTTTAGATATGAGTTGATATGGAGATAAATAGTACGTAGGTATTCAAATCCACTGGATTACATACAATGTTTAACAAATAGGAGTTACGACAGTACGTAGTGTTTATGATATTCTTTACATTTCAATCCAAAACAGGAAATATTCCAGTAATTGTAAGGAACTGCTACAGGAATCAGATAGGATTAACACAGTAGTATATTTTGGATAAGGACATTTGTACGACTAATTTACTGACAACTTGAAATCTTTAAATATAACTTTGCATATCATTGTATACATACATAATTAGGAAGACAATACAAATATAGGTAGATATTACTATAACATGTTTACATCGGTTCCGAAAATACACGCGTCTTGGCACACCTGTGTCAATAATTAAAGTTACAATTGCTTTGTAAAGTAGGTAAATATCATTTCCATATTCAATTAATTGTTCATCGCCAATTTAAAACCAGTAAACGAAATATATACGTCACTGAATTTTAATCAGAATGACGTAGTTACCGACTGTCCGGTATATTTAGTTCCTACGAATGTGGGCAACAAAATGAATTGTCAAGTACAAGTGTCGTGACGAGGGTCACCTTGCAAATTGAAACAATAGGATCGAGTATGTATAGTGCAGGTAAGTAAGTACATAGCCGTATATTTAGTTACATACTACACAAGGCGTTGGAATTACAATTACACTCGATTATGAGAACTCACGTAAAGAGCTGAATTTACGCAAATTCTAAGCGCCAACATTTCCAAATACCCGACTCTTAAAATAAATATAAAGTATAGTAAAGTTATATAATAAAATAGCTGCAATCCCCAACACAACAGGCGAACAATGAGACACAGTCAATGAAGACTACACTTTGTGCCAGCGTTAAGTAAACTTAAATTATATTACCACTAAAGTACTAAATCAAAGGATTCACTTGATCAACGGATTCATTGAGAATACTGACAATAATAAATTAAGAAAAAGATTACGAAATCAATTATTCTCTAACAGTTTCTCATATATAACGCGACGATACAGAACGTACCTTGTGCGAATTATATAAAACGTACAGACGTGGTACATGATTTAGAAGCAGTTTAAAATGAGCTACACATTAGAGAATAGTCCAAGATTCAGATAAATCCCAAGTTGATAAAAAACATGTTTTCTAGAACAGTTATTTGTTGTTGAAATACATTTTGTTCTGCAGTTCTACTTAGCAGCAGAGGGTCCATCAGCCGGGGTAGAAATATTTGACACAAGCAGAGAACACATTCATGTGCGGTTTCTGGAATGACGATTAGTTTAATTTTTTTATATGTGTTAGGCTCACGCTTGACTACAACTCGTCTGATGCTAAGCAACGGTGTAATCTAAGATCTTGCGAGCTTAGGTACCTAGAAGTAACTGGTACATTCTTCAATTAAATTGCGCTTATGAATTGATTTACAGGGATAATGAAACTAATCGTCCTTCTAGAAACCGGGGTATGTACAGGTCGCGCAAAACTTTATGGATCTTTGGAACATAGGTGCTAGAACAAACCAAACACCCCGCGCGTCCCTCTGACACCCAATGTGCGTACTACGAGTACGCAGCTATCAAGCAAAGTTCCGAGGCCATAAAGTTGTGCGCGGTCTGTACTTGTGGCCTCAGGATTTATCTAAAGCTGGTCGCAGTGTGTGTGGTGCAGTCCGGGCGCCGCTAGCCGAGCCCGTGGTCCTCGAAGAAGCCCTGCGGAGTCTCCTCCTGCAACAAGGTGCATCACTGAGCCGGGCTCGCTCGTGGCCGTGTTAGACCGACCATCGCTTTTCGGCGAACATATGCATACTTACATAATATATACATACGTACATATATACCTACACATAAAGACATATTTTTAATTTCAACAGCTTCAATTAGCTAATTAAATATGTTATCATTAAAGAGGTACTTAAAAAGGTTTTTAAGTAAAGTAACATTGATGTTAGTTAGTCAATTTTAACAATATAACCTGATACTACTACTGGCAAAGAAGTAGATTGATCAAACACGAAAATTATATCTAACCAAGTTCCTATGGTTTCTAGTATGTAATGTAATGGCAAGAGACGATGTAATTAGGTATGTTGCTACATAACGAATAGATAAGCTTTTTTATTTTAAACTAGCTGTCCCGGCAGACTTCGTACTGCCTCAATCGATTAATAAAAGACCTAAACTTTTGTATAAATTAATTTCAATTTTTTCCCCTTTTAAATCTTCCCTAGACCTCCACGAACATTTCAAGACTAAGATAAGATAAATCCGTTCAGCCGTTCTGAAGTTTTAGTGAGACTAACGAACAGCAATTCATTTTTTAAGAAGATAAGAAGATGATACTTACCTACTCTATTTGTCGCTATTTTTGAAGAACCAATAGTTCATAATAATATAGTTATGTTAGGCATATCGTATTGTATAGGGATGTGTCAATACCTATATAGTCTATGCAGGTAGGTATCATCAAAACTACATTTTCTAGGAATTTGTCGAATACAAATATAAATACTAATAAATATAATGGAAAAACTTTATTTTTAAAATAAAACATAAAAAAGAATGGCAAAGTGGAATGTAATGGTAATATAGAACACTGCACAATATTCAGTAATCATTAAATATTTATCACATAGAAAAAAGCTTTCAAAAATGTCTAAATCGCTTGTAAACTTACTTAACTAATACCTTGCTTTCATACTTTCCATCAATATCCGTAGACATAAGTAGGTACATATAAAGTTAATTTTCTTACTTAAGAATTCATTTATCTTATCTTTTTAAATTTTAGAGAAAATCATTTACATAGGAATTTCAATACTTAAACTTTTTAATAACTTAAAAACGTAATAGAATATGAAAAATTAACAAAACAAAAATATGCATTGACTATAAGAAGTACAATAACGCGTACAGTAATGCTAATGTCAAGTTGCTTTGAAAATATTACATACAACTAATTGGTCCACTTTGGTCTGAAATACTAATTAGTTCAGGCTTCAATTTTGTTTTGTTTGCATTCGAAAACTTTAACGAATATCAGATGATGATGTCATGTCTTCATTACGGATAAATTTCTATCAATTTTATATTCAACATTTAATTTTTTTCACTAAACACATTTATCTACTCATAATAGTGTAAAATGTCTTTTAAAACATCTTATTTTGTGCAAATGGTTCTAAATTTTTTCTTACTTAAACAATTACGATAAGATACAAATAGGAAATCGCACCAATATTTCGTGTCACGTTTAAGACGCGAGTAAACTTATGCTAAGTATATTTATCTGTCGGCGGGAGCTCCTCGCGGCGGCGCGGTGCTCGGCGCGGCCTTCACAGGAGCCCCACCTCGCGCAGGGCTGCGTCCACAGTCTCGTCCTAGGATTACAATCCACCACCCATAAGCAAACCACGAATTCGTGCAATCAACTATCGAACTGACGTCACGAATTTAAAGCCTATCTTTTTTAATTACGGATTACGCTGACTTGACTATTACCCGCCTGATGATAAACACCGATGTGTTCAAGATGCAGCACACTTGCCTAGAAGATACCTATTTCCTCAGGCTTTGAAGACTCCTGGATCGTTTAGTTACCTTAGTCTACCTTGTTTCATTGTTTGTGTAAGCTTTTTTATAGCTATGATAAAGATGTCGTACCTAAATTTGAACATAGATAAATAGGATTTATAGATACCTACTGATAAATTTTAACACACTGTTATTGCTTATGGAGGTTACCCATTTTAGAAGAGGTTTTTTTGATGATCCTAATGTCACAGCTAGTCAGATTATACGTAAATTGATTTTCCATTATATGATTGGGCTGTATATTATACATATGATTAGTGCATGCTGTTAGTAAGCCCACACCCTGCGAGCACACGGAGACCAGTTAGCCACCACCAGCACCGGCACCAGGAGTCCATAGCATGAGCTTGCATCGTCTTATCTTTATTACATCAAATTTCTTGGAAGCTAAATCTAAAAAGACTGATTGAGAAGAGTTTAAATAGAACACAAGGTACGGAAATATCTCAAACGTCAACCAATCGAATGACTAGACGATAAAAAAACTTCGAATTCTTGATACGTTTACGTAATGTGTCTCGAATAAGTATAACACACACTAACACTTTAAATAGGAACTCATGCTATGGAAGCGAGGGAGAAGGGACATGCAAGAAAACAGAATTTTCTTTCAAACAAAATGTATTTCGACAACCCATACAAGTACTCATAACCAGCCAGACCATTACCATACAGAGGTATTTTATAGTTTATACACCAGTTTGATATCAAAATCGTACTATCAAGTATTCGTTTCATTATATAAATTCAGTACAAGTAAGAGACAATAAATCAAAATCAGTTATATGGGGTGACACGTCGAAACTACACATTTCGTCTCATGCTTTGATATCAAACTGGTATTTTAAAACACCCAAAGAACATTGCTTTACAAGGATTTGTAGCTTTGCTCACTAATTATTGAGCAAGAGCTTTTATATAATAGCGAGTACTCATTAATTTCATACATATAAAATAAATTAATTCTGAAGTTAAATTAAAACCCTCAGTAATTAGAGTTACGACTCAAGGAGGAGAAAATTATTAGTAGGTTTATGATTTACTTCCAAAATCAGTATAGCAATGTCCTTGATATACAATGATTATTTCAGAGTAAAATCTACACATATATATAAGCGACGATATACACAGATAGAGTCTATTCCATTTTGCTAAAATGACTTACAGTAACCTATTTATAATGTAAATAATTAATACGAGAGAATACATGACATGTATGTATCTGTGAATGTACTTGTTGGTATGTATATGAAATATATGAATCATGTAATACTGAGATCATGCAGTAATGTACGAGTTGGTCTCATTATAAACTCGTCGAGTGCATGAGAATGCAACATAAAGGAAATCAAAATAAGATATCAAGCTACACTAAAAGAAGCGAGCAAAATAAACTACAAGCATTAAATGTATATGTTTACTACGAAATCTACTGAAAAGACATAGCTAAAGGACAGAGAGAACATACTTATGAGTCCTTAAATCTCATCCACATAAATATACTTGTATACAATTGACTATCATTCAGAATTATAGAATTGATTTTAGTAATTTAGCAAGTATTAGAAGCCAAATCTTAATTTAGTATAATGCAGTTATTAAGTTTCAATATGTGAATGTGAGTAAGGTGCAATATTGCCAACATATAGCACGCTACAAGCATGAGCAGTGAGTGTACGAGGTAGTCTTAAAGGCTAGTAAGGTATACGAGGTCCGGAGGTGCATCATCAGTGCAACAATCCATCGTTCAGGTCCTGGCGCCACCAGTGCATGCATTTCACACCAAAACACACGGATAATTAGCAAAGTGCAGTCAAAAGTATGAGCATCAAAGTAGGAAGGCCTGCTTCGAAGATTCAGGAGAAAGTTTGGAATAACTGGCAATTTCATTAGGAATGATTACAAAATATATGTAGAACGCTTTTGTTCAAAAGATATTTTTAAAATTTTATGATCAATTTGTTCGTCCTTGCATATGAGTATGAGATGTGATATGTAAAGAGTAAGTTTCACATGCGTTTTATTAGATTGTTAATTCACTCTGAACAATTGCCAATTATTTACCAAAAACTAATTTTTTCATAAGTTTATAAGTCAATAGCAAACATTTAAAAAGCATAGTGTTTGATATTTTAGAGTATATTGTATATATAAGTGCATTATTTGTTTGTATTCTTTATTTCCCTAGAGACTAGCTTTATTTAAAATCCCTAGTCAATTATTTAATAGGCACTAATAAAGCTTCTAGACTTCGATAATTGGTCATAATTTATTCTAATAAGTAATTACACATTATTAAAGATAGAAATTTAGTTTCAATTGAATTGATATGTGAGAAGTTCAGTGCAGAAAAGTACTCCTAACAAGGCAGTGTCCCTACTAACTCTACCTAGCATATTAATAAGTAATATCTAGTATTTATTTAATTAATATTCTAATACATAATGAAAAGGCACTACCGAGGCCACTGTCCTATCTTACTAACTGGTCCACAATATAAACTACCCTACAATACTTTTAGAATCATACATTATTATAGTGTAATATGTCTATAGTAAATCATTGATAATATCAAGAGGCAAAGCAGATCTAACATTGTCATATTTTGAATCAGATCTAATAAATTCATGAGCAAATAATACCTACTGTTAAAGTGAGTGTGTTCCACTGTTGTGAATTTTTGTCCTCTTTTACTTGTGAAAGCTGGATTCATCACAATGCAAGAAAAGTATTGAATCATACTTACAATTACACTAAAAAATGGTTAGCATTTGCTATGTAGATAGGGTAATGTTATATGTTATTTCATAGTTCAGTTGTATTTGTACAATGAGTTATTCATTTTCAAGTTGTTTGATCTTAGTATAGTACTATATCAGAGTAATTATTTTATTACACACCTACACTATTTGTAAGAGCAGCCAGCTTGTTGGTCTGCTCACAGAGCCTACTTAAAGTCTGAGCTATTTTAGTTTGTCCTACTTGTGATATACAGGGTTATCAATAATTAACACACAACCTTTAAGAACCTGAACCTTACACCTCATGAGTAAAAAAAGCAACAGTTTTTGTACTATGACTTTCGGAAATCCACAAAATAAAATTAGATGTACCATAAAGAAAGTTCATCACACTGACAAAATGTATGGGACCAACTTTTCGTGAATGTTCTACCTGTACTTTGACATACTTAAGTCACCCTTAAAAGGTTATGTGTTAATTACTGGTAACCCTTCATACTAAATAGACATTATAAGCAGCTTGATGGCACGGCAAGGCCCGTGTGAGGCGGGGACAGTTAGTTCAGACAAGCTCATTGTCCTGGCTACTGACCTCCTGCAGCAGGTCCTGTGCAGCGATGGCTTTCAGCACATTCTTCTTGCTGGTCTCCTGCAGCTCCCCGCCCAGCACCAGCTCGTCCAGGATGAAGTATGCCTTCTCAAAGTTGAAGATTATATCCAGTTCACATACCTGGAACAGTTGAAATAAACCATTTGTATACTTCATAGGAACACAAATTATACAAATCCATCATTAATGACAGCAGTAAGTAGTAAGAAAATAAAGAATTGGGCATGGATGGATATACATTGACCATCAAGTCACTAAAGACACCACAATACATATACAAATATTTTATGTAAGTAACTGGTGTAAAACATATACCATATGTACTCATAGTTGTACCAACCCTGATATTTGGCACTCAGTGGTAGCATAGCTTTGTTTGTTTGCCTGCCTTCTTGTATGTGTGTGACGTCACAGCCAGTCTCAAGGGAAGACCAGCGCTGGTTGCTTCCACACAACCAGCAATATGCTAAGTTGGGGCTGTATTGTGGCAGATTTTATGTTTGTTTATTATGATTTTAATCATGTTTTTTTTTTTCAATTAAATCTGTCACAATAAATGTTTTCGTTTTTTCTTTCATTCTTATTTGAGTGATACTCCAATATATTTTGTATGTTGCAACTCATTCTTTACATTATCAATAAAGATTCTAAATCTTCATACTCACACTGCCAAAATACTTGTCCAGGAGTTCCACATAGCGGTGGATGAGCTCGAGGGTCAGCAGCTCATTGTCTTCCTGCTCCATGGCACAGCAGAAGTACAACGAGGCATACCTGGAATGTTTCCAAGCAATGTTTGTAACATATTACTAAGTCAACTGCATATTACAATATTAAATTCATACATATAGAAATTGAATGAATTAATATTATTTATAGCCTAGCAACTATGATTATACAGAACGAATAATATGAGTACTCTTATATCTAACTCTAAACAATATGTTTCTCACCTTTTGTAAACAATTTTCACATCCTTCCATTCCAAGAAGGAGCACATTTTAGGTTTGCGAGCCAACACTGTGGTAATAAGCTCCCTTGTTATTTTCTTCTTCAGCTTGTCTGGGTGGGCTACATACCATTTTTGCAATCTTAACTTGCCTTGTCGGCTGAATAATAGCATAAATTGCATCTGAAAAGGAAAAATTACCATATTCAGATGCTTAAATTATAATTTCTACATTAAATTAAGTTGGTAGACTATCTTGTCCTATGTATGGTTGTCTTTATTTATAAATACTTTTGATGTAATTCTAGTCACCTAAAAGGCTTCCTGCATATTGGTGTATAACCAAAAAGTAGATAGGTAGATAGATAAAATCAACAGGTTTTCAAAAGGATGTGAAAAATAGGTTAGGGGCTTGGTCAGTGGTAACCAAGTGTACTGGTGTTGATCATATCTTTATTAGTATTTTAAATATGTCATCAAGACAGAATAATTTATTATTTACTATTCTATCTAGATTATAGGACATTGTCTCGCTGTTTGTTAAAAAATATGTCTTACTCACCATTTTGATGAAGATTTGCTTGGATAATTACTTGGTCAACTATTATTTTACGGAATGTACAGGTAATTGTGATGTAAATATTAAACTTATTCACATTTTATATGATGTTAATTGAATCGAAATGTAATACACTACAATATTAGATTTAAGATTATCACTTTTCGTTCATTTGTATAGATTTTTTATTGATTGTACTGTCACTACTGTCAGTCTGCGTCTGCACGCACTGACGTGTGAACCTGGTTTTTTTAGTTTTTGGTTTACAGCGTTAGTTTTATTTGTGAATTGTGGCGATCAATAGACATGTATTGCAATAAATTGATAATCTACGTACATCAACACACTTACGGTCTATTACCGTGCTTACGGATAGTAAGCGAGTATTTTATTTTAGGACAAATATTCCATGTACAAAATATAAATAAAATATTTTATTGTACAATCAAACGATATTCTATGGACAAAACGGGAAGCAATAATGCACGTCAAAATATTGCGCGGTCCTGGATTGTATAGGAAATAATTGGTGTACATCATACATGGTATCATTTTATTGGGTGTGCAATCCAGGGCCGTGCAATACTGGCCTGTACATAAAACATTAAGAAAATAATTGGTCTCGTCTGCCACTGTCAAATTGTTGACAAACATTGCAGATTGCGGTTTGACCTGACCTTGAAACAAAAATAAAACCTAAAAACAGTACATAGGTAATACTCATTATTTTGTAAAAGAATAAATTTAAATTAGACTTTCTGGTTGAAATAATCTTACTTTTGCATTTATTGCCATTAGAAGAATTCTACTAATCTCATTCAGTGCAAGTTCCATTGAATCGAACTTCTTGTTTTAAATATGGTAAGTTCAAAGTATTCTACTTGGCAACTTGTTTAATTATTGAGATATTCATAAATGTACGCTTAATTTATGTATTTTTCGGCACAATTTCATGCAATTTTGAATACAAGTCTCATAAATATTACAATAGTACCTTACAGTAGTTTTATCAGCAACCATATGTTGTGAGTAAATAGCAAATATTGGTTTTATAGGACGCTGGAGCTAACACTGGATGTTCGAGCGGAGACTGCGAGGGCGAGGAGCAGGAGGAGCCCTCTTCCTCTTCATTTGATGATGAAACAGATGGCCATGAGGCTGCAGCTGCATCCTTTGAAGATAATGAAGAACTGGTATGAGCTTGTGTCAAGACTTATGTAGGTTGATTATACCTAATTTACTAAAAGTTATTTAATCATGAGTATGCACCAAGTACTAATATTTTTTATCTGATATTACTTTAGTCAAATGTGCATATGTGTGTGTTCTTTGCTAACTAAAGTGAAGAATATTATTTAATTCTCTAAATTCACACATTTTGAGCAAAAAAATTAAGTTTTCTATTCTTAATGTGTCTCCTTTATTCAGTTCTGTTATTATTTTTTATTGACTGCTATTTTTAGTGTTTGATCTTATCTTGACCATTTTTGAAGACCTTTAGACCTAAAAGTTATTTAATCATGAGTATACACCAAGTAGGTACTAATATTTTTTATCTGATATTACTTTAGTCAAATGTGCATAGGTATGTTGTGTTTTTTGCTAACTAAAGTGAAGAATATTATTTAACTCTCTTGATTCACACATTTTGAGCAAAAAAATTAAGTTTTCTTTTCTTAATGTGTCTTCTTTATTCAGTTCTGTTATTATTTTTTATTGACTGTTATTTTTAGTGTTTGATCTTATCTTGACCAATATTTTGGAGCAGATTTGTGGGCCTTCATATGTAGGTTACTTTTATCAGATAAGCTCATGAGCAAAAACTGACAATTCATTTAATACCTACCGTGACCTTTACATTTATAAACATCACATTATTTAAGATTGGACCTTGAAATAAGATTAAGATGTTACAAAAAAAATATAAAATGTATGACTTGTAATAATGGAATTATTAATAATTTTACTGTATTGTAAAACATAATGAGATAGAATTTACATGACATTGTGTTATTTTTTATACCTAATAAAAACACAACTATATCACAAGAAACACACCTACATCAAATCAAAATAATATTACCAATCTCATAAAAAAACATTATTCATTCAACACAAAACTATAATTTCTGCTATGAAGCATAAATTAAATATTAAGATTTTCATACATCAAATATATTTGAATACAATCCTTGTAATGTGTGTTTGCCAGATGAATGCAGGAGAAGAGGATCTATTTGCTTTCCGCCAGCAGTGGCAGAGGGAACTGGATGCTCTGGCTGCTTCCAGCCATGAGGACAGGAGGGAAGACCAGCAACAAACTGATGGAAAGGACCTGGTCAGTGCTTCAGTTTTGCTAACATCATCAATCAATCAATCAATCAATCAATCAAAAATTCTTTATTGTACACCAATATAGCAAGAGAACACAAGTATAAAGAAAAAAAAAACCATAATATTGGGACAGAGGGCGGCCTTATCACTTAGAGTGATCTCTTCCAGGCAACCTAGTTTGGAAAACAACGATAGGAAAACAGTAAAGCTGGCGTACCTAATAAAACTAATACAACTTAATAATAATTTAACAAAAAGAACAACTAAAAACCTAAAAACATGTAAAATGCCTACATTTATATCTATTACAAACAGAGAAAGGAAGACAACACATAATAAACCTACTCAAAAAGAAGGAAAAAAAAAAAAACACAAATTAGTCATGCATATAATAATTATGAACCAAGCTCTGAAAAATAGGAAGGGATTTGGCCTGCCTAATATGAAGTGGCAGATCATTCCATAAGTGAATAGCTTGCATGGTGAAAGAAGAGTGGTAGACAAGGTTGGAATGGTTGAAGTCAGGGATACACAAGCGGAGGACACGGGAAGTTCGCAGGGAGTCGGTATGGGAAGCCGTGACATAAGAAAATCTTTCTTTTAGATAAAGCGGAGTGAAAGGATTGAAGAGGATTTTGTACAGAAGGGATAGGATATGAGCATTACGGCGAAAGCGGATAGGTAACCATTTGAGCTTTTTTCGAAATTCGGATATGTGGTCATATTTGCGCAAACCAAATATAAACCGTATGCAGAAATTTTGGAGGCGCTCGAGTTTGTCGAGCTGCTCATTGGTTACATCAAGATAGCAAGCGTCAGCGTAATCTAATATTGGCAGAAGAAGAGATTGCACAAGGGCTAATTTAGTCGTGATAGGCAGAAAGTTACGGAGTCTCCGCAAAGAAGCAGAAGAGGCAAAAACTTTACGGCTCACTTCAGTTAGCTGAGGTGTCCACGTCCATTGGCTATCAAAATGGATTCCGAGATTCTTAACGGAGTCACTCATTTTTATAGGAATGCCATCGAACATAACCGCTGACATGCATGACCAGTTTATCCTAGAAATTAAACGGGAGCTTCCAACTACGATCGCTTGGGTCTTTGACGCATTTATTGACAATCCGTACGATTTACTCCAGTCGCATATCCGTTGTAAGTCCGTATTAATAGAATCTATAGCCTCGTTGAGGCGCTCAAGAGGTGCTTGGGTATAAATTTGTAAATCGTCTGCATAGAGGTGATAAGAAGAAGAGAGGTTATGTGATATTGAGTTTATAAAAATAGCAAACAGAAGAGGGGATAGCACGCCGCCCTGTGGTACGCCAGCAGCAGTACTGCTCCATGACGAATAATGGTCATCGAGGCGAACCCGCTGCCGGCGACCAAACAGGTATGTTCGAAACCACCTTATTGCCGTTGGAGATATGTTAAGAGAGGCCAAGACGCTTAGCAGGATATCAAAGTCTATATTAGTAAATGCGTTGCTGAAATCAAGAAGCAAGAGAACAGTGAGATGACAATTACCCATGCCGTACCTAATATCATCTGTGATTTTAACCAAGGCAGTTGCAGTGCTGTGCCCAGGTCGGAAGCCAGATTGGTAAGGGTTAAGGAGATGGTTTTTGGAGAGGAAGAAAGAGAGTTGTTGGTGAACCAACTTCTCTAGTGCCTTAGATAGGAAAGGAAGAATAGATATAGGACGATATTCAGAAAAGGCTTTCGGGTTGGATTTCTTAGGAAGAGGGATAATCTGGGCATCTTTCCATACCGCAGGGAAACTGCTAGACGAAATGGATAAATTGAAGATGTATTGGACAACAGGGGTAATCTCATCAATGACAAGTAGCAACATTTTACGGCTTACGCCATCACTGCCAACCGCATTAGATGATATAGATTCAAGAGCTTTCTTAACATCACAAGCGGCAAAAGGTACAAAATCAAAAGTGTCGGTATCGGGCGGAGCAATATTAGAAATAAGCTTTAATGTAGCTGACTTTACGGAAGTGAAATATTGATTTAATTCATTTAAATTTAAATTGTCAGGAATGGTTTCAGCACGAGATTTACCGACTCCCAAGGTTCTCAGAAACTTCCATACCTTGGCTGGATCAACATTATTAACAGAATCATGGATATACCGGCGCTGTGCGTCCCTACACGCTCTATTACAGACGTTGCGATGCCAAATATATTTTTGTTTATTGTAGTCTGTTGGGGAACGTTTAAATTTGGCTCTAGCTACAAGTTTCTTACGCATTAGTGCTCGGATGTCGTCTGTGAGCCATGGTGCTGGAGTGTGCTTCATTTTGACAGCTTTCACAGGAGCATGAACGTCATACAAATTAGTCAAAATGCGATTAAATTCTGATAACGCGTCGTCTATGCATTGGGCGCCAATTACAGGCGACCAGTCTACGTTTTGCGCATCCTTACGCAAGTCGTCTATATTCAGCCTGGCAAAATTACGCTGTAATATAATGCTGGGCTTTGCTTTGGGTGGACGGACTTTATATGAAAGGTACACCAAGTCATGATGTGAAATAAGGTCCGCTGCACACTGGCCGTGCTTGGCAACATGCTGGGGAGAAGATATAAGCATCAAATCGAGAAGAGAGGAGTCAGAATTTGGAGGGTTGTGCGTAGCATTGAGTTGAGGTATTGATAAATTACAGGCAGCTGCTAAGGAATAAAGCTTTTTGGTCCTATGATCACGTTTCAACAGGCAAGTGTTAAAATCTCCCATAAGTATGGTGTGGTCATATGACGCTGATATATCTATTAGCAAATTTTCGAGAGACGAAAAGTAATTCACGTTAAGATTGGGGGGATAGTAAACACCTAGAAGTATTTTCGTGTGCTGCAGGGTCAACTCGATGAAAAGATGCTCGCCGGCGTCAGAAGGAGGCGGCTGTGCCGATACACTTACAACTGAGAAAGGAATATGAGATTTCAAGTATATGGCAACACCGCCTGCCCTTTGGCCGATGCGATCATTTCTAATCAAGTGAAACCCTGGCAACGACACGCAGGAAGAAGGAATTGCTGGCTTTAGCCAGGATTCTGAGACTAAAATAGCATGCACATTAGAGTTTACAAAAGACGCTAGCATTTCAGGATAGTGTGCCGTAATACTTTGGGCAATAGTATGAAAAACATTGAAATTTTTGGGGACATCAGATACAAAGTTTTCAATAGATTCAGCTAGAGTAGGCAAGCTAGAGAAACTATCTAAACTTTCGCTTGAGGATTGACATGAAGCATATTCAGAGACTTGGCTGTCATCATCACTATAATTATATGACATCTAACAGAACTGGATATTGGATGAGTAGGTAACTTTAAGGTACTTAAAACACTAATATCCAAATAATAGGTACCTATGCTAGTTGTTACTAATTGTTAATTCTACAAACTAAATAATTAATCTTTACTATGAATTACTAAATGTAACCATAGACTACCTACTTACTAACAGTGTTTAAATATAATATCAGAGAAAACAAAAATAATCAAAATATACACAGTAAAATTAAACTAATTAACAGTCAGTACTAGTAGTAAACAATATTATGCAACTTCTACACTTAACTTTTGCAGTCACCTGCTATGATTATTTTCATTGTTAATTTTACCAGTAAAGTTTTCCACATTATCTTGTAGCTTCAGTATTAATAATGAATCAACAGGTAGGTACATTAAAAACAAAAAAATATAGTAGCTAAATAAGTTATATGGTTGTTGCCAAAAAGTAAAGTTAATTATACGATAGACTCAACATAAATGTCACTGTCAATCAAAGACATGACAGCACTGACAACCACACACGAATTGTTTCGATAGAATTTTTGCAAAAAACATAATTTGTTTACAATAAGTATAAAGCTTAGATAATTAACCTGTCTAGATATATAGTAACGCACCATAAGCGCCAACAAAAATAGCATGTAGCTGCTACACGCTAACCGCGTCCGCGTCACTCAGTGACGCCTGAGACTCTGCGCGCGTAACACGTATTGTTTTTCTCTGTTTTGCTGGCGAAAATATGGCGTATTGTGCTATAAAACTGTGCCGCAACTACAAAAGACGTTTGAAAACACCTGAAACTATCTCTTATCACCGGTAAGTACATTTGAAACGACTATTATCTTGTATAATTAGAGAGAATTAGTGAATAGAACCATCGGTAACATACTCCTATGGAATCTGTGACATTAGTTGCCAGCTTTCGAATTGAATTTTACCCAAATTTTGTAGACATGTTTTCTACCTCTTTTTCTAAGAAGATTTAGAGGTGTGAAATGTATGTATTTTTTCGATTGATGTTTAATGTTCCGTAAATACAAGAAATTTGCTGAAATACTGTTAATGCTTATGAATAAGCTGCTTATGTTGGTAATTGTTGAGGCATGCATAATATTGAGTGGTAACTTTTTATTATAATTTGGTTGCAGAATACCCACAGATCCGATTTTAAAGAGCAAGTGGCTAAATATAATAAGAAAAAGCCGTGGCGAAGATCTCTGGCAACCGGTTGCATCTACAGTCATCTGTTCGGATCATTTTCGTTCCAAGGATTTGTATTTAGCAAACAACCAAGGTCGTCGTAGATTAAAAAAAGGATCGATTCCATGCAAGGTGCGTATTTTTTTTATCAAATTTCACCCAACTTAACTGTCAAAAAAGGAGCAGTTTATCAAGTTTCCCAAATTTGTCGGTTAATAGGTTTTATGTGTTTTAATATCATATACCCCATAACGAGTAAAAATCTATTTATAAGCAATCAAAGCACTTCGGTTCTACGTGGTGGTACGTAACCCTTCATTTTTAAGTCTAACTCGCACTTGGCCGGTTATTCAAATTATTTCACATTGAATCACAATTCACATCACAGCAGTTTTTGGTCAACATTGTGGAAATTCTTTAAATGCTGGCAACATTACGCACACAAACATGGGACTCAGCGCGCTAGTAATTACAGTGTAAGGCAATTCATCTGTGTGCGTGAACACTACTACATGCGTTCCCGGCCTGGCCATTTGTTTTTGTTACCGTTGCAGCGCCAAGCTCTATCTAGACAGGTTAATTATCTAAGGTATAAAGCTGTAGAAATGATGGTAGATTAAAAATATCAATGGGAACAAAAATGATTAAGTTGGAACTACAAATGATAAGTAAAGGTGTGCATAAATTCACTTTTTCGTTCTCTTTGACTTGGATTTCGGGGTGACAGGTTCCTTGACCGCCGGTTTCGTTTTGGATGTCTTTACTGCTGGAGGCTCCGGGGCCTCTTCCCCTGGAATAGCAGCAATATCAGCTTTGCAATTGACACGATGCCGGGTGCCGTCAGGGCCCAATACAAATATGTTGCCCTCCCTCGTCCAGCATTTTGAGATACCAAAACGCTGACGAGCAGCAACAAAGACGTCATGACGAGCCTTCGTGAGGAACTCGGACATAGTGATGCCCGAGCCCTTGAGGCTCGTCTTAGCCGCCCATAACTTGTCGCGGAGGGCAACATCACGGAGCTTGTATAATATAGGCCGTGGCCTATCTGAAGCAGCGCGGCCCATTCTGTGGCATCTACTTATATCTGCAGGTGTAAAACCAGAAATCTTGAGCCGTTCCACCATAACTTTTGCTATCACTTGACCTGTGTTTTCATTTTCAGCTTCCTTGACGCCATGAAGGAGTAAAATCTTGCGTCGAGAGCGCATCTCACCCTGTTCGACTTGATAAGATAACAGGGCAATCTGACTTTGGAGCGCTCGGAAGTTTGCCAACACAAAAACCTTGAATGTAGCCAACTCTTCAGCAACACCTCCAGGGCTAGCTGGTTGGGATGAAGCCACCTGGTCCTGGATCACATCAAGGCGCTTCAGGAACACCTCCATCATGTCAGCCATAGACTGTTGCATAACATCCATTGTGAATATTTTAGGTTATGTGAAGTGATAACCAAATAGTGTTTAGTGCAGTACTTTAACTGTTTTAGTGAAAGGAGAAACACTTTTAAGTAAGCAGACTACTTTAAAGCATATTTGCACACATTTACTTGGTGAGTTGTTCTATTTTTACAATTATTTTTGAATAAAAATTGAAGATAAATAAAAACGCGTGTTTACTTTCTAACTACCGCCGGCCGAAAAAAAGTCGAAAAAATCATATTTATTTCAAGTGCTGCACTGTGTAGGTAGATTTTTTTGTTTACATATAAATGACTACCTATCATATAACTAACTAGTGAGTGCTCACGGCTTCACTTGCATTAAGAAGTAAAACTTGCATCCACCTATTTCACCCCTTTAAAAGTGGCATTTCCAAAAATCCTTTCTTAGCAGATGCCTACGTCATAACATCTATCTGACTGATCTGTCCAATAGTTTGGGCTGTGCATTGATAGATCACTATATCCGTCAGTCAGTTACCTTTGAGTTTTATATAAATTTAGATCCCATATAATAAATTAGATTCCATATAGTAAATGTGTGTATGTTAATTGCTTCATTATAAGTATTTTATTTTTAAATACTTGTACATTGTGTGTGCAGGGCGAGGTGGTTGAGGCGGAGGCGCGGCGCGGCAGTGCGCCGGAGGCGGGCGAGGACGAGCTGGCGGTGTTCCGGCAGCAGTGGCGCCGCGAGCTGGAGGCGCCGCCCGCAGTGCCCGCCCTCGCCGCGCAGCCGCAGGATGAACCCACCACTGATATCGAAAAGGTCTGTAATCAGTATGTCTACTGGAACTTAACAACCATCTTTTTAATGATATGTTTTAGATATGTATGTAGTTTCCAATTTCATGACAAAAAGCTAACATAACCAATGGTGGTTTTTGTTAAGCATTTCTCAATTTCATGATGAAAAGCATACATCAGCAAAAAAATTAAAAGATGATGATTGTATACATAAATAAACCTTCTGTATTCTGTGTTTAAACTAAGTTTACTGAATCTAGATTAGTACTCTCTTGATCAAAACATGCACAAACATACACAAACTGTTTTATATGAGTTAGTTTTTTTAAACTAGAACGAGTTTGCACTTGGCCATAGTTTGTTTGATGGTAAGCAAAGGCTATGGCCTAAGATGGAGCATGCTTACCCGATAAAACCGATTCGCTAGCACTTTGAAGATCGCTGGATTATAGTGTGTGGGAAACAGGGAGTTAGACAGGAAGTAGTTATTATAATGTGTGTTGTTGTCAGGCCAAGAAGTTGTTCCTGGCGGGCGCGGAGCTGGAGCGCGCCGGCAAGTGGTACGAGGCCATCCAGCACTACAAGCGCGCGATGGCGCTCATACCAGACATCGAGCGCCGCCTCTACGACTCCACCAAGGGCGCCGACACACCACAAGGTGTACTAGTCATGTGTTCATTTGTTTACTAGTGCTTCGCTTGCATTATTTCAGGATAAAAAGTAGCCTATGACACTCTGAAGACCTCACCCTCTACCTACATAACAAGTATATGATGATTCGTTCAGCCGTTATTACGTATACCTAGTAGCAGTATTTATAGTTTACTCCAAATACAATGAGCGAAAGCTAAGTTCACAAGAGAAAATAATCATCTTTTAGTGACTATAAATATTTTAATTTAAAAGAGAAATCTCAATAAAAGTGCTTATTGAAGTATTCTAAAAGTCCTTAGTAGTGACACATCAATGTATAAATTACAGAGGAAACGGAAGAGGTGGAAGAGGTGGCTGTGAACACCAACACTGACTCGGACAGCGAGGACGAGCTGGTGGAGGGCGAGGAGGTGGTGGCGCGCCTGCAGCGCATCCAGGCGCGCAGGGGGCTCGTCATCTGCCCACAGACGCCCACTAAGGTCAGTGCACTCCACTGTGGGCTTGAGAACTCAGTGGTTGTATGTAGAGTGTGTGGGGTTATGAACGTTATTTGCTTGTTCCAGAGCACCCATATAGCAGCCCTGCCGTACGAGGTGCTGCAAGCAGTGCTGCGCTGGGTGGTGAGCGCGGAGCTGGACTGCGGCTCGCTGGAGGCGGCGGGCGCCGCGTGCCGCGCGCTGCACCTCGCCGCCAGGGACCACGACCTGTGGCGCTGTGTGTGCGTGCGGTGAGTAGTCACTACGAGGTGCTGCAAGCAGTGCTGCGCTGGGTGGTGAGCGCGGAGCTGGACTGCAGCTCGCTGGAGGCGGCGGGCGCCGCGTGCCGCGCGCTGCACCTCGCCGCCAGGGACCACGACCTGTGGCGCTGTGTGTGCGTGCGGTGAGTAGTCACTACGAGGTGCTGCAAGCAGTGCTGCGGTGAGTGGTGAGCACGGAGCTGGACTGCAGCTCGCTGGAGGCGGCGGGCGCCGCGTGCCGCGCGCTGCACCTCGCCGCCAGGGACCACGACCTGTGGCGCTGTGTGTGCGTGCGGTGAGTAGTCACTACGAGGTGCTGCAAGCAGTGCTGCGGTGGGTAGTGAGCACGGAGCTGGACTGCAGCTCGCTGGAGGCGGCGGGCGCCGCGTGCCGCGCGCTGCACCTCGCCGCCAGGGACCACGACCTGTGGCGCTGTGTGTGCGTGCGGTGAGTAGTCACTACGAGGTGCTGCAAGCAGTGCTGCGGTGGGTGGTGAGCACGGATCTGGACTGCAGCTCGCTGGAGGCGGCGGGCGCCGCGTGCCGCGCGCTGCACCTCGCCGCCAGGGACCACGACCTGTGGCGCTGTGTGTGCGTGCGGTGAGTAGTCACTACGAGGTGCTGCAAGCAGTGCTGCGGTGGGTGGTGAGCACGGAGCTGGACTGCAGCTCGCTGGAGGCGGCGGGCGCCGCGTGCCGCGCGCTGCACCTCGCCGCCAGGGACCACGACCTGTGGCGCTGTGTGTGCGTGCGGTGAGTAGTCACTACGAGGTGCTGCAAGCAGTGCTGCGGTGGGTGGTGAGCACGGAGCTGGACTGCAGCTCGCTGGAGGCGGCAGGCGCCGCGTGCCGCGCGCTGCACCTCGCCGCCAGGGACCACGACCTGTGGCGCTGTGTGTGCGTGCGGTGAGTAGTCACTACGAGGTGCTGCAAGCAGTGCTGCGGTGGGTGGTGAGCGCGGAGCTGGACTGCGGCTCGCTGGAGGCGGCGGTAGGAGTTTTTAAAAAACATTTGTTTCCACCAAAATGTTTAAATTACGAGTAAATTAAGATAAAGATTCTAAAAAACTCCACAATAAACAGGGAATTTGGAGTGCCACGCGAGTTACGTGTAGAAAGTCTCTCTAGGGCTAGACTTCCTGAACATCAAGCCTCAATTAAAAGTGAATTCTCTAAAGAATTGAATAATAAAATAGATGGTAACACTAAAATGGATGCTATTCAAAAGAACATGCAGTGACCTCTTCTAGTAGTAAGCTTAGTATTTTATGGAACAATTGAATGGTAACATTTTTTATTATGAAAAGTTACTGAGCAGTGGATTTCTTTTCAACGGGTATGTTCTCTGCATTTCTATAAATGCACGTGCACCAGCAGTTTGCTACGCTCAATTAAATTTACGAAAGCTTGCCAAGCCCGTTGACTGGCGCGTGGTCGAATGCCCCTTGGTGATAAATTAATAGTAACTGACGGGATGCATTCCGAAATGTTTATTATATGTGAATGGCTGCCATTTTAGCCGCGTTCTAGCTGCCACAGTGACGAGCCAACTATGTATGCCGTCGATTAACTATTAGATATATGATGTAGGTAACACTTCAATTGTTATTTAACACTACTACATTTTTATGTCACTTTCTGTTACTGTTTTTACTCCTAAAGGATGAAAAAAATACTGCAAGACTTTTAGTAACACGTTAAGGGCGAGGCCATATTTGATCTGCAGTTATGAGATTTTATGATTTATCATTACGTGCTTATATTGATATCAATTTATATATATTTCATGACTGGCCGCCATTTCAAAAAAAAAACAAAGTCTGACATTAATAACAACCGTAATATTTCTATTTTTATTTTTACCTGCTCGCTGGTCGAATGCACAGAATTGGCATTGAGATTTATTAGTTCATACAATTAGAAGAGGTATTAGAAATAATTAGATTAGGTATAAGAAATTGCACTGACGCATTAGTCCAAACTAATGGCAGTGCACTATTTGTAAATAAATATTTGTAATTATTTTCAGAATAAATAGTTATACAAATACAAATACAAAATAATAATAATAATAATAATAATAATAATTTATTTGAGTCAAACACTTATGAACTATAACAATATGTTCACTGCACTCCACACTAGGATAACCTGTGTTGTGGAGGGCAGGGCAGGCAGGCAAAATCATTTATTTTTTTAAAGATATTTTTCACAAAATGTTATTGAATCCTCTGACCTCGTGGTAGCCGTTAGGCTGTGTTACGAGGCCAGAGTCATCTCCCAGTATGTTCATAATTTAATTATAATAACGTCTTATGAGCTAGGTTACACAAACAATTTTTTTATTTTGTTTTAATATCTAACTACCCTCCATTTGTGTATAAATTCAAGTGGTATGACAACAAACAGTGTAGGCAAGTAATGTAGGCAGTCACTCACACACGCACAATCGTACAACTCGCCCCACCATCGACTTCTTAATCAACTGACGCATAATGTAAACACTAGTTTGAAATTCATGTGCCAAAATAAATCTATGTATTTTGTCAGCCACCAGTATCTTTCGATACATATTTAAGAAGATGCCGTTTTGTTAATTAAAAAATTGAGGTTGCGATATTGCAGTGAGCGGATTTATTTAACTGCAATGAACATGCAAAGTCTATACTGAGTATATAGAGGATCTTGAGAGTTAGGCGTCTTTTGACTATGTTGTCAACGGTAGATAGCGAGTCGGCGCGCGAGCAGGTATCGTACGTGAATACAGACGGTGTGTGTGTGTGTGAGTTAAATATAATAAATAGCGTACGTAATCTAAACATTATAATTAGATAAATTAATAGGTAATGTCAATTATTATTATGCTTTAATTTAATAAATATTTCAACAATTTACATTTTTCTCCCCATTTCTATTGAAATCGTGCAATAACTGGTATCATTATGCACGCAAACAAAGACAAGCAGAATGACGCAGCGCTCGTGTATGACACAGCTGTCACGCACACCAGCTTACGGGCGTTGGCCCGTTTGTTTTCGTACAATTAGGCGCGTGGTTCAGTCTATACATATCATTTGTCTAAGGCTGATACGTTGAGCCAGAAAAAGGCCAGCATTTTGGTAATTTTGATGGTATGAGTATTCTATACAGTACAGAAGGGAGTTGGTGAAAGTGGATTCTTAAAATATTGTCAGGTGTAAAAGCCTCGTTTGATTTCTTCGTACTTGCCCAAGAAAACATCCCCCCATTTATTTTTATTTACGATCCTTAGTGATGGTAATTTGTAATTTGTGGTATTATCAATAAATTATTTGTAGGTATTTGTATTTGACGAGTAACACGACGCGAAGACAGTAAATGTAAAATCATAATACCACCTTTGTAAATACCTATATTTTGCAATGAATAAATGAATTTTGAAAATGCCATGATTTGTTGTATGTGTGTGTAGGACCTGGGGCCTGGAGTGCGGGTCGCCGCGCGAGCGCGGGTTCAGCTCTTGGCGCGCCATGTACGTGTCGCGGCCGCGCCTGCTGCTGCACGGCTGCTACATCAGCAAGACCACGTACCTGCGTCACGGCGAGAACAGCTTCCAGGACCAGTTCTACCGCCCCTGGTACCTCATCGACTACTACCGCTACCTCAGGTATTATATTACTACTACATCTAGATCGTAGATTACAACATTGCTTAACATCAGGTGAGTTATAGTCAAGCGTGAGCCTGTTTTGTTTAAAAAAAATGTAAACATTTTTTTCCGTTTGACTGCAGCCCGCCTTTATGCATTGTTGCAGCTTAGGGTGTAACACGGTTACCTCCAGGTTCCAGTCAACGAACATATACCATTTATAAACTTTTTTTATTTGTTCCTCCTTTCACGCCGCAACTGAGTGACGGATCGTCATGATTTTTGGTATGGAGGAAGTATATAGTCAATTTAAAATAACACGAACGTAGCCTCCAGAGACCCTTCTATTGGTTTGAGTTCGGTTAGATAAAAAAAGGATGTATTGTCTGGTTGCAGGTTCTTCCCCGAGGGGCAGGTGCTGCTGTGGACGACGGCGGAGGAGCCCGCCGCGTGCGTGCGCGAGCTGCGCTGGCGGAGCGCGCGCCCCGGCAGCGGCATCCTCGCGGGGCACTACCGCCTCATCGGGGACAAGGTACACCTTGTTATATACATTGAACATTTAAAATGTAAGGCTCGTGTATTAACCTCTTTACTCTATGAATCCATTACGGATCTAGACAGTGAGTTACGCGAAATTCGTGAGAAAAGTTATGCATGCTTTTGTATTATTTTCTAAGTAAAAAGTCATCAATTCGACTCATTTATTTATTTATTCTCATAATCAGAACCGCTTAAAACGAATTACTCTAATGATAAATATCGCTCATTTGTTTGTTTTGTGTTCGACTGTATTCGACTCATATGGTCAAAAATTTATGAAATTGAGTATGTCGTTTTATCTAAGCTTGTGACACGTTTTGTGGTGTGAAAAATCAGTTCAGCAGTTTTTGAGATATGATCGACAAGATAATTTCCCAAAAGGAAGTGGCATGAGCTGAGAGAAATTGGTATAATTAATTGTTCATATTACTGCTTGTTATAGATTCACATGAATAGTGACTAAGTGTCGTCGCAGTATTTTTATGAATAATAATGGTGTACGGATTTCCTCTAGTGTTGTCCAAACTAGGTTACCTGGAAGAGATCACTTTAGTGATAAGGTCGCCCAATGTTCCTGATTACCTTCCACCTTCCTTCTACCTGAACTACAATCCAGAGGTCTTCAAATCTAGAGTTAATAGGTATCTTCTAGGTAAGCGTGTCACATCCTAGGCTGCAGCAAAGCTTAACATGAGGCAGGCTGTAGTCAAACGTAAACCTATCACACGAAAAAAAAACACCTTTTTATGTTAATTGTCTTCTTTATTTTGGTGTACAATAAAGTATGTTTTGATTGATTGATTGATTAATACTGATACGTAGTGAGTGTATGCGTCTGGTGCAGGTTGTGATAGTGATAAAGAAGGGCGCCGACAAGAAGCCGGCGGCGGCGAGCAGCACGAGGTTCCGCGCGCGCCGCAAGGAGCCCGACCAGGACCACACGCAGACCTTCCACATGGTAACGCTTTTTTAACGTTGTATTTAATTATGCGAATGATAACTGATTTTTTTATACAATAGCCATGATCTTCAAAGCGAGAGTCGGTTCTTATCCACCTCAGGCCATAGCCCTTACTTACCATCAGGCAAACTATGGTTAAGTGTAAACACGTTTTAGTTTAAAAAATTTTGGACCAAATTGTGCTTTTAAATTGTGAACGGAGGTAGATTAGATCCTGGATAAACACGTAGGCTACTTTTATTTCTGATCTGATTTAGCACGGATTGCACCGTCACGCTGCTAGATATAATCACTACATAGTCAATATATGTACCTAGATAGCAAAGTCGCTTTACGCGTTTGCCTGTATGTATGTATATTGTACGTATTATAGAAAAAAAAAATAAAGCACACATACTCAATTTCATTACGTATGTGTGCTTAGATCTTTAAAACAACTATCAGCGAATTTTAATGCAGTTTTTTAATATATATGGGCAAAAGCTAGTATACATTGAATGATTACGCATGTGTTTGTCAGGAGCTAGAGCTGCGCAGCGTGAAGGGGCGGCGCAACGCGGTGCTGTCGTGGGCGCGCTACCGCGTGGCGCGCCGCGACGTGTGGACGCACTTCGACCTCACGCCCAAGTCCTTCCCGCCCTTCGCCTTCAGCCGCGTCAAGGCGTACACGCGCGATGCGCAGGCGCCGCTCTAGAGGTCAGCCTTCACCATATAATATATGTCGCAGGCATCTGGTTGGATATGCTATTCGTTACATTCAACGACTTCACGAGTGGTCCTTTAGTCATTTAGTAGAATGTCGTCGTTCAATAAATGCGCTAGTCATTCAATCAAATAGCAAATCCAACGAGATGCCTGCGACATATATTCTCTTCAAGTCGTCTTACAAGGCATCCTTTATCTGCACAAATTGGCGTGAACCACGAGAGTTACCTGTACACCAATACCTGTCTTTATCTAAACAATTATGGAACGTTTCCTAAGATTATTTAGAGTAGAGGGCCTTTTGTGAAATTTTAGCACTACTTCGGAGCCCACTGTCTAATTCTCTACTGAAGGAAAACATCGTGAGGAAAACCGACATGTTTGAGGACCACAATATCCGACGACATGTGCCTTCCGTGGAAGGACCTGGGCGCCTACCACGATGTATCTGCCCAAGAGAACTCCCCTAACGAATTAATTTTGCGGGGGAGTCACGGCCCTCAGTCATGAGGAAATACGACTCATAGAGAGAGAAAGATCTAATTCTCAAGGCAGAAAGTGTTCATTTGGAAATGAACCTATGATTGTCTGCTCTGTGAAGTGCATAACAGGTCAGCTACTTCAAATGATGACACGTATCGTAATATGATTATTTGTGTTCACCTCCATCTTCTATTTTTCATCAACTTATTAAAAAGTTTTAAATTCAACCCATGTGTAATTTTAACAAAATTGTAGAAATTCTTGATTTATTTAGTGTTCCCAACACATAGACCAAATTTCATCTGTACGTTTATCCAGAAACTTTCTCTAAAACTGTGAGTATATGTAGTGATATGATATTTTTCTTTTAGATTAAACAAGGTTCGTCGAACTTGTAGTATTGACTTACTGTTAAATATATTTGCCTACGCGTTGAAGTAGCTTTAGTTTCCCTCAGTTATCATTTGTGAATTGTTGATTTAGAGCTGTTTCCTCTCCAGCAGGTCAAATGAAGTGAGTGTGGATCCTGCAGCCCTACTCGCTGTTTAGTCTCAGCCTAGCTTCAGTGAAGTCCTGCGGTGTGTCCTACACTTCGAGTGATGATTAATGCTACAACTGTTAGTCAATATAAATGTAAGTGTAAACCTATAAAAATTGCTGCGTCTATGAACACGTGGCGTAAATATTGTGATGAACGACTGTACTCCTGTGTACTATACTAACTACTAATTACACACTATGATTTTTTCATTTGTTTTTATCATAGTTTAATAATTCTTTTACTGAATATTTCATGGCGTTCTCAAAAGCTTGCAATCATGTCTCTATTCCTTTTCAAGGACTTTTCTATAAACTGTTTGAATATATAGCCTGAAATAGAGCCATTGAACTAATATTTCTATTTATTTGAGTTGTTGATTATTTACTCCTTGCCTTTCAAATAAGTACAAGTTATGTTTTTTTAGTTCTTACTAAGCGTATGTCTGTGGTGTTGAAATGTAACAAGGCCGGCCTTCAGCTAAGAGGTGGCTTCGAATCCTCGCTTCATTGTTATTTTTGTTATTTTTCTATCAAGTTCGTACCTACTCCCTACAATGGGTATAAATAAAATGACGGCGTGCTGAAATCACTTTACTTCAAATAGAGCATTCGTACTAAGTGAATATTCGCCATTCGCACATTAGAATAAGTTTAAATACACCTACACTACTTACTCATTAATGTTATGGAATATATTTTGTTAATTTATACAATCCTCTTAACAAGTGATGAAGTACAAAAATTGTTATAATTTTGTGAGAGAGATATCTATTTTGATACACATGCTATTGCATTAATCGGTACCTATCTGAAATATTAATTAGGTATTTTAATTAGAATGCCACTCGTGTTACACCATTTCACAGCAACATCACGTGGGTTGTGTGTCGTGGCTCAAACACACAACATGCGCTGGTATATTACTAAACAGTGTTTGATGACAGTCACGTGGGGCAGGCTAGCTTAGCGCATGCTTCATCTTTAACAAAATGCCACAATAGAGTATATAGAGTTGTATTCGTGTTGATAACAAGACAAACGGAAGTTGTTGACTATTGTTGTGGTTGTCAGTCTCAAAGACTGCTTCTAAGTAAGGTTCTCTTACCTACTAATATGTAAGGCCCTGAATACTGAAAACAACTTGTATATTCATATAATTCTTTTCAAGATTATAAATATAAATGTACTTATGTAAATTGTATCACATTATTTATTTTACTCGTAAACTTAAGCACACGTTCATTTAAGTACCTAATTTATATTTAACACCGACACTCTGACAACTAGACTATGGAACTAATATTTGCAGATACATTCTGATTTCAACGGATGGTCTTGTAACCGATGGTACATGTTATAAACATAGGTGTGATGTTCTAGTGATATAAGCCTTGCTTTGTCGAACTAGTCCTAACATTCTGTTAATATACATATTAAATAAATTGACACTGATATTTTATTAAATTATATACCTACTCGTAGATTTTAGTAGGTAACTGATAAGATAATACAATGATTTAGGTTAACTATTCTACTGACAAACATAATTCTGCGATATCAATGTGTATTTCTACATAGCGAACAACACGGTTTACTGAATGATTGCGTTTGGTGTCCAAGCACGCGTGCGTAGCCGCGGGGCGACTCATGTGTCGCGGCGACGCATCCATCGCAAACGCCAGAAAAGAAACACACATTACATATTCATCATTTATTTTACACCGAAATCATACCACTAAAAATAAAACAACGACTAATGACTATAAATTTATTTTTTTATTATAAGTTTGTATATATGTATGTTGAAGTTAGTGTGTAGTATTTACATGAGGCGGCGGCGGCGGGCGGGGCGGAGGGCGGCGGGGAGCGAGCGGTGCGCGCCGTGAGCCCTCGGCGCACTAGATGAGCCGCTCGCTCAGCCACAGTCAGGAGTCGGGCGGCGGCGGCGGCGGCGGCGGCGCGCGCGCCATCGTCGGCTCCGTGTTGCGGCGCCGCACCTTGCCGCGTTTCTTCAGCATGGTGGCCTGCGGACGGCGCGCGTCAGCGGGCTGCCGGCCGGGCCGCTCACGGGGCACAGCCCGCGCCGCCCCCGGACCCGCGCTTGATTTTCTTCAGCATCGTGGCCTGCACACGCGAGCGTGCCCGTGAGCGAGCCGGCCGCGCCCGCACCCCGCGACCCTGCTGCTGTGCCTGCCTGCGCCCGGGCTGCGGGGCGCGCGGGGCGGGGGCGCGCGCCGCAAGCGTGCTCGGGCTGCGTCTCGCTCGCGAGACATCGTACCACACATCACTACGGGATTGGCTCCATTACTCTGCTCCGTAACTGATCGAGCTTACAGAGGTATTCAGAAAAACACGTTCGATTTGACGAGCATCCCATAGTCATATGTTTCAATTTTGGATTTTGAAAGCTGTGAGATTGGCACTTGGGGTGCAATGGGCAAGCGAGCACATGCAAAATTGATGTGAAATCATTATCTTTTGATGGTAAAAATGTGACAAAATAGGATCTCTACTGAAGGTCCATCGTTCAAAAAGTGCTAAGGTACAGTAAGTTTACTGTTTCAACATTTTGCTCAGTGGGTTAGTGTATATTTGCTAATTGAAGCTGTGGTGGTCCCGGAGCCGGAGTACTAACTTTTGCAGCTAGCGAGGCCACAAAACGAGCATTGGGAATGGGTAGGTAGTATTCATTAATATTTTAATTAAGAAGAAGGCCCTGCGATATCGGACCGTGGTGGCACTCCATTCTGTGACCTCCCTGGCTAACTCGTTGCTAAGACTACAGAGTAAAAGATGAAAGTGCTTGTAGTAATGAAGGTGTGCGTACCTTGAGCGCAGACTTGAGCACGACGACCTCGCTGGGTGCCGCCACCCAGGGCTCGCCGTCCACCTGCACGGGGATCTCGCTGCGGAGGTTGATCTTGATGTGTCCGCCCTGCAACGCAACACGCGTGTCACCACTACTATGAAGGCACCTCTACTCCACTAGCCACAACATTATAAAATAAAATAAAAATAAAATAAAAAATAAAAAAGCCTTTATTTCTATCACACAATTAACTCTTACACTACTTTCTACTTATTTAAAACAAGCCACAACATTAGTCTTATTAAATGTGCAGTAATGCCTAGCCGAAAGCTATAACGATTGTGCAAAATTTGTAATTACAGTTTGAGCCGGTGTGTATAGACAGTCTTTAATTGAGGTCCTCAAATAACCTCGAGAATATTCAAAACGATCGCGAGTTAATACGTTATTTTCCAATCAACATTGATAATAGCATGCGACTGCCACTGTTAGCTGAGTTACGGGCGCTCATAGAATGTGCATAGATCGTACATATTATGTGCATCATTTTTCACTTTTTTTCTTACGACGCGCAATCCCTACCTGAGATTCGCCCTATTATATAGGTAGTATCCCACCAAAAACGTTCAGTAAAAAAATAGCCAAGTCTAGAAGGAGCTGCTTGTTTATCTCTAAAAAATAATGAAATCTAGACAAGGTTGAGCCAAGTCTAAAGTTCATTACCGCGATTTCTTTATTATTATAGTTAATGTTACATGACTGCCGTCGAACATTCTATATACGTTAGTGGGTACAAGTCAACGGCCAAGTCACACAACATTAGGTGGAGATAAGGAACATGTGTTACGTTTATTTGTGAATGGTAGTTACCTGCGCTATCCGCATGGCGCCGCGCAGGCCGGACTGGATCTGGCCGAGGTGCACGACGCCGGTGACGCCCACCACCTCCAGCATGCCGTCCCAGTGGTTGGGCTTGCTGAACTGGTCGTCCTTCTCCGGGCCCCACGGGTTGGCGCCCGAGCCCCAGCTGCCACACACAGTGTCAGTGAGTTATATGGATTTAGTCATCATTATCAGCCTAAACTAGTCCACTGCTGGATGTTAGCCTCTCCAGAAGCACGAGGACGCTACTCGTATCCACCTCGTGACGGACTCACAAATATGGATTGAGTATTATGTGAGTAAGTTCATATGAGAGTGGCCATTCCTGGCGTCAGAGTTTTGAAACCGCCGTGAGGGCCTCTTGCGTTTACTAGTAGTTGCAGGTGTTTCATTCATTCGTATCAATATAAAATTATATTATTGTTGAATTAACGATATCCGATATATGTAATGGTGGAATTATTAATAACTAATCGGTGTTCCCGGCTTCCCTCGCATTAAGAAGTAAAACCTGCATCCCCTATTTCACCCCGTTAAAAGCAACGAAATTAATATTAAAAGTGGCATTTCCTAAAATCCTTTCTTAGTGGACATCTACCTTCATTCCAAATTTCAGCCCAATCCGTCCAGTGGTTTGGGCTGTGCGTTGATAGATCAGTCAGTCAGTCACCTTTGAGTTTTAAATATTTAGATTGTACTGTGTGCTACCTGAGTATGTTGAGTATGATGATGCCCTCGACGGCGGGCAGCTCCACGGGCTTGCCGTCCACCTCGAGCCGCACTGCCTTGTGCAGGTCCTTGCACATCTTGCGCCCCACCATCTTGCGCAGACCCATCTTCACGTACACGCCCTTGTTGCGCAGTCTGCAATACCACACATAATGTTAAAGATTTCCTAAACGTACGCTTTTCATATACCTATTACTCTTCGAATACTATATAAGAGCCGGGAAATTGAACGAATACGCTTTCACATTATTTTTATTACAGGATTACCTACTTTACTATATATTTTGTGTTTGTGTGTAATGATTTAAAGTTAATTACCTACAATTACTCAAGTAAAAGATAAAAAAAAATTAAATGTCTGAAAGTAACTATCAATATTAAATGAAAATGTTTGTACTGACCTGCTATTGAACTTGTTGGGGTTCTCCTCGCGCGCGTTGTGGAAGTCGAGGCAGAGGTCGGCGTCGATGCCGATGCCGAAGTAGTTGTTCATGACGAGGATCTGCGAGTTGTCCTCGCTCTGCGACCCTGTCGTCACAGACGCTGCAACGTGAGGCCTACATTTGCACTACTGGGGTGACGATGGGAGCGGGCACGTGAACACATGGCGGTGGAATATACTACATACACTATACACTCAGCAAACTAACCATTTGACACACTGGCGCTTAAATGGCTTGCATTTTGTGTTTAAACGTTTGAAATATGTCATGTTTCAACAGGATAACACTCTTCGTTAAAGTTTGTCACATGATCGTTTGTTAGTGATTGAAGTGTAATACAATATCCATTCAAGCACTAGTGTAAATTAAAGATAGATTAAAACTTGATAACTTAAGAGTAAAGAGAGCTATGTGATTTGGGACTTCTTTTATCCACGATTGAAAATTGCTTGCTGTTCTGTTTTGAAATTGAAAACAATGCCAATAGGCAATGGTTATAATTTAAGGGGCCTATTTTAAGGGGGGTTAATTTAATTTAAGGGGGGGGGGTTTAAATGGTTTAATTAAGTCTCGACTTTAAAAATAAGCGAAAGTTAACCTAGTAAAGCGGACAGTAAACTATGTAGTGGACTAACCCGGCAGCTGCTTGGAGAGCTGTTCCTTGGGCTCGTCCTGCTTGTCCTCGGGGTGGAACACCACGGTCCAGCGGTCGAGGCGGATCTCCTCCGCGTCGATGATGTCACGAAGCAGGGAGAGAGGGTCCTCCGTGCCCGTGTAGCCCGAGCCCCAGCGCAGCACTCGCGCCAGGTCGTTGCCTGAACAACATCATTACTCGTGCAACAGATATATCTACAGTAAACAGGGATAACACTATCTATCCGCTACTGAAGCTTAGGAGAAATATGTATACACTACATATTTCTCCAAAGTTTCAGTAACAATGGATTTCCGCAAAGTAACGCCTGATTCAATATCTTAACTGTCTATCCGTTTATCCATGTATATCATGTGTTACTTGTATCATTTCGAAGTTGATAGAGCGGTAGAGCCGTGGAACACGACGGGTACTGACCGGTTCCAAGAGGCACTATGGCACAGGGAGGGTTGGAGCACTGCGAGTCCTGGCCGACGTTGTCGAGGCACTGCAGCACCCAGCCGATGGTGCCGTCGCCGCCGCACACCAGGATCTTGTAGTTAGGAATGTGACGAAACACGTACAGTCTGCAACATCCAAGTACGAGCTCAACTCGATGCGATGGCGGAAACTTGTGATCAAAATGTTCTTTTTTTGTGCATTTCTTGCTTCGAATTCTAGTAGTTTCTTTAGTGTTTGGGAGTAATATTCGAACTCAACTTATGAAAGCATTTTATTCATTTTAGAAGTGGATAAACAACAACATCGCGCTGTGTCATAAATCCTATAGAAACTTGGAGCCACGAAATAAAGGACGTTTTAAAATGTAGGTACTACACTTGAAACGACAGAAGCCACTCACCCAGGTAAGGGTCCCCCGTTCTCCAGGTCGAACACCTGGTAGGGGTTGAGGAGTTTCCGGAAGGAGGAGATGAGCTCGAGCCCCTGACAGCCGCCAGACTTGACGTTGACGAAAACCAGCAGCGGCTTCACGTTGCTCGGCACCATCGACGGCTCGATGCTCGGGAGGAGCATCACTGTAAGCAGATAAGGACATATTGAGATGACGAATTTTCTTACAATTATTATGGTTTTTCTGCTTTAAAATACTATTTATTCTACTCCAAGTATTTAATTCATAAATTAAGTTTATTTATTTTAGGTTACTCCCATTTCTTACAGACTCTCCAATATCTATAATGCAATCCTCTAACAGGATTGTTCTGTTTGTTCGTAATGTGTAAGTGCAGTGTGTTAATGTCGTACCTAATAAATGCTTATCTTCATATTTGGCCTCTCTGAGTGCGTAGAGCGCGCGCACAGCTTTGCTCGCGTCCTCGTAGGTGATCACCATCGAGCCGTACTCGTAGTAGATCGGCCCGATCGACGTGAACTTGTTCTCTGTAACATAACACATTTATACATAGGTACCTAGTTACTTTTTGCCATTTTGTCTTGCATGTGTTTGGACGGTCTAGCTATTATGTTGATCAAATTCATATTAACATATAGAACAGACACACAGTAAAACAAGCTTCGTTCTGAATTTATTTTTGTTAAAAATATTAGTTACGAAGGAACCTACATACATTTTTAATTGTTAGTTAAATGTTGATCTATCTCATCCCTGATTAGCCATATCAGACGGTATGTGTACGGTGTGGTGCGATGTGTACCTGCGCCCAGGAACTCGACGAGTATGTTCTCGTAGTTGCGCTCGGAGAGGCCGGGCGGCAGTGAGGCCACGAACAGCGCCAGCGTGGGCCCGTGCGGGTCGCGGCGAGGCTGCAGGTAGAAGCGCGCCAGCTCCATGCGCCGCACGGACTCGCGCGCCAGCCGCACCACGATGCGCCACGGCCGCTCCTCGTCCTCCAGCACGCGCTCGCTCACTGCACCACGAACTACAAATTACACTGGAGGCTTTTGCGAAGGCGACCCTGGCCTTGTATTTCCATGTGGCCGTCACCGACCACTGGCTTTTCAAGTTAAAAGCAAATGTATGTTATGTGCGAAGGTAAGCATATATAGATATACACGCGCACTGATGAAAACACTTAACTTAGAATGCTACGGAGGTTCAATTCGGATAACAATTCAATGAATTTAAATCCATAGAGAATTATAAAACAATGGATGATGTGTTGCTACGGCAGATAGATGCGAATGACGGCGCTTACCTCCGCGGTCCAGCAGGATCTCGGAGCAGCGGTAGTCAGTGACGGCGGTGTTGGGGTCGAGCCCGAACCGCTCGAGCGCGGCGGCCATGAGGTCGGCCACGGTGTCGCCGCCGCCGCACTGCACCGTCACGAAGGTCTCTCCCGCGCCCGCCACGCGCCCCGGGTACACGCGCACGTAGCCACCGCCCGTTTCCGGCTCCCTGGGACATATGCACACCACACGATCAATAAAGTCCTTAAGGATACTAATCATTTGGCAGCCATTGGTATGAACTATCTTTTGGAAGAGTTTACTATTTATGCCGATTTAAGATTGTGCTGTTCGGTGTGAGAATAGGCATCCCATGTTAAATAGGCAAGTTGGAATCTTTTCAAAACAGTAAATATGAGCGCGATGAGTCGACGACATCGTCAAAGTCGAGGGTCCAAGTTGGATGAGGTCTGCACAAGATCGACGCAGCAGGCACATGCAAAGGGAGGCCTATAGCAATGGGATCCCAAGGGCTGTGGATGATGATGAAATATGAGGGTATAACTCACTTGAAGCGCAGGAAGAGTGCGGGCCGCTTGTTGGGCAGGCGCGTGACGCGCGCGAGCGGCGTGGGGTCTATGAGCTGCGGCTCGTCGCCCGCCAGCGCGTCTGTCAGCTCGAACTGGTCGGGCTCGCGCGCCACGTGGAAGGCGCGCAGGGCCGCCGCCACCAGCTCGCTCGTGTTCCAGTTGCGCCCCACCACCACGGGCCGGTACAGCCGCCGCGACCACGCCGCCTCTCCGTCGTACACCTTCACCACCTCTGCTGGAGGTCACACACGGTACACCAGTGTAGCAATTGTACTGATACTTGTTGCACAAGCAATTTTTGGGTGATCTGATCGAGTATAAAGGTTTGTGTACTTTTTAGTTTCAACGTATTGAAAATCTTTTTGAAAATAATTTTGTGCCTCATAAATGGAGCCGCCCGATATGTTTAACAGGTGCCTACTTGACATAGTATTCTCTGATCAGCTGACGAGTCGAGAAGCAGTGTAGATGTGTATTGGTAGTACCTTCCTCCCTATCATCCGGCGTGCGGTCCCGGTGCTGCTTGCCGTGGTCGGGGCGGTGGTCCTGGTCGGCGGGCGCGCCCGTGGAGCCGCCGGCGGAGCCCGAGCGGCCGTCGCAGCCCGAAGAGAACTCCTCGCTCACACTGCGCGCTGCAACACCATCATCGCTCACACACCCGCCCCGCCCCGCCTCGCCTCACATCACAGCGTTATTCATCAACACGTTGATTAGAAACTCGATCGAATAGTGATATTTATTTAATTTAATAGGCATTTCTATTACTTTTGGTAAATCATCGTTCGATTGTTACCACCAGAGTAGGTAGTTAATTTCCGCTCGGTGACAAGAAATGAAGATTCCACTATTCGACCGATGCTATTTTAATGTTCAGTATTTTTAGACACCAACACATTCATGTTATAGGACAGGGTTTAGATTAGTTTATTTTTATTATGACAAGTTAATATCCACGTAATCTACTCATAGTATTTAGAAGTGTTTTATTGGTTTAGTTTATGTGTTATGTGAGTGCTGGGCGCGCCAGGCTGCAGTCGGTGACGGCCCCCGCGCCGAGCGCCACACACGAGACATTTAGCTAACTAGTTGTTACGGTCTCAATACGCACACAGATTAGTAAGCTTCTCTAACACTGGATAACAGCTTTATGCACTACCGTAGGAGTGTGTGTCGGTGCAGAATGTCCCAACAAATATTTTATGGCTAACTTAAGTCCAATGGTGACGGCACATGACTCGCTGATTTTATTTCATTTGTTTATATAATTTAATTCAGAACATTGTTACAACATTTATATTTGTCGGGACAAACTGACCAACAGCGCGCGTCGCAACCTTGCAGCTTATATATCGAATTATTTGTATATAAATAGCCAGAATATTTGTAGATATGTTTGGTGGTTACCTGGGCCGGTGGGGCGCCGCGTCACGGGCGCCCTTCAGCTGGCCGGACTCCGCACAGATAGGGGTTAGAAGAGTACGTGACGGAGGAAGTATTAGGGCGATCAGAATAGTCGTCAAACTACAACATAGCCGAGGCTTAGAGAGGTACCGCGTATGCTTACAGTTGAAGAGGTATCATGTACCTAACTAGCTACTTTCAAGTTCGATAAATGAGTTTACCTCAAACTTTGATATTTATGTTTTAAATAAAGCATTCTAATGACTGCTATTTGCATATTTACTATAGGTAAATGACCTTTGTATTGCAACTGAAGTACAATATTTGCAATATTTAAACGAGAGAGTGGTTTCATAGTTTTATAAATGTTAAATAGAAAAGAGCACATCTGAGGCAGTTAGCGTCGACTGTGCTTTTAACTCTACTCTCGTGTTGATATAAAATCAATCAAAAGTTTATGAGGAATTTGGAAAATTATAAAACATATAAACAAATAAGTACATATGTATTATTTAGTTGTGTGTATTAGAAGATTAACAAGCGTACAGCAAGATTAACAAGCGTACAGCGCGGAGTGCGCGTGCGAGGAGCGAGAACTAAGATGACAGCAGGATGCTGCAATAACTGACATGTCGTGAAACCATTGCAGATGTACCTGATTGCTTTCAGTATATTATGTAGTCGTACATCAGAAACATGTATTGTACAATATATTTCCATGGTAAATATCGGAGTATGACCATTTTTTTCAGGCTTCTTTCTTTCTTGTACTACAAGGCATCGTCTTGGAGTATTGTACTTGGGTAGTTCAACTAATTTCATGTCTTTAATTTTTTTTATACATACCTAACTAAATGCGCCCTGCGGCGTTAGCCCCGTTAATCCGAAATGAAAATCGATTCAACCGTTTCAGCGTGAAGAAGTAAACATACACATGTCATGTCAGCTTTATAATGTTAGTGTGAAATGAATTGTGTTTTTTGTGCGCTAAACAAACAGCACTTTAATTGATATTAACTTTTAATTATATAACTGAAAGTAATTAGGTACGAATGCGGATACAGGTATAGAAACATGCGGCGAAGTGCAGGGACAAGGGTTCATTAGCCATCAAACTACTTCACCGTGAATACAACCTCTCCCGTCTGTATGAATGTCGTTCTTTACATCATCATGGTACTGGCAGGTGTGAGTAGCACCTGTGCGAGCAGGGACAGAATGGAGGCGTGGGCGGTGAAGTGGGTCGGAGGCGGCGTACCTCTGCAGTAGGGCGGGTCGGCGGCGTGGTGCGGCACGCAGGCGGCGGGCAGCAGGCGCCGCGCCAGACCCGCCAGCCGCGCCGGCGCCCACGCGCCACCCCAGCGCCGCGCGCGCGCTGCCCCAACACACACGCTCACGCACCGCACCACCGCGCGCTGCCCGCGTGTGCCTCGCCACTCGACCCCGCCGGCCCCACTCGCGTCGAGTCCGGGCCGCGCGAGACGCCCACGATCCCTCGTCCCGCTTCTATTTACAAGGTACGCTTACGACTATCGGCCGCGACTCGCGGATCGTGTGAGTCCCGGCGACGCAGCTGAAAGGTCGAGATCTACGGTGCAAGCGGCGCCTAGTCTATGGAAGCGGCGCGAATCGCGAGGCACACGCTCGGCCGGCCGCGGTGGTGCTCGAGCTGCCGCGCTCACACTTACGGCAGCCGAAGTCGCGCTGCGAGGGCGGAGGCCGCACGTGCACGCCGATGATGGCCTCCATGGGCACCTCCGTGCGCGGGATGGACACGGCCGACGGCGGCAGGAAGATCGGCTGCAGCATGCCGAAGTTGCATTCTTCCGGGATCAGCTGCCGACATCCCGCGTGGCACTGCACGGGAGAAACGTCGTACAGGTCATGGTCTACTTAGTCATAAAGTATGTGCAGCGCTGTAGGAGCTATGGCGAGCGTCGTACCGTGCTGCCGCACCACTCGCAGCGGTAGCCGGTGAGGCACTCGGCGGAGCAGCAGGCGCGGCGGCAGGCGGCACACTTGGAGTTGGCGGGCAGGTTGCCCTCGCGCCAGTGGTGCACGTGCCGCGGCTCCGAGCCCACGCTGTAGGTGGCGTTCTCCTTGCAGTCCGCCGCCGCGAAGTCCACGCACTCGCCGTGTACGTAGTACTCGCATACTGCGCGAACACAACATTCACACGTTATTTAGTTGTAACCGCTTAGTTGCCACTTTGTAACCACTTGTAGCATTGACAGCCATCAATGCCAACCTTGTAGCTTGTTTGAGCAAGTCACAGAGTCGCTGCTACGGTTAGGGTTCTTACTAGCATTAAAAAAATACTATTATGTATGTAGACAGACATATACTACTTAGATAGCTTTCTGTAGTTCAAACAACCTGAACTTATCTGATTTAGCTACAAATTCACACTTGCTAGAACTTGGAATCATTTTAGGACTAGCATTTTACTAGGATATATTTATTTGATGATATTTGATATGGGTTATGGGGATTTTATTAACACAATTCAACGCGATATAATAATAAAATTTACGTTAACCGAAGAATTGTCCCACTTTTCTTGACGTCACTGACCTGATAAGAAAAGTTTTTACTTCAAAATGTGCGTGATATTTATAGTAAGTAAATTAAAAAGTAAATTTAAAAAAAAATCCTTAAGTTAAAAAATAGGCGCACAATTTGTTGAACGAAATGTTTTCCTTTGACAAATAATCTTACAAGTACATATTTAGATAATCTAATAACTGAAATTATTTGTCCTTCGTTATCACAGGATCAATTTTTAGTGGCAACAACAATAAGTAGACATAGAGAATTACTTACTCATACAATGTAACCCTGGCAGCTCATCGAGCCGCTTCCTACACACCGTGCAGAACTTGCGCTTGTGGTGTGTGGGCTCCGACCAGCAGTGAGCCACCGGGTTCTGGACATACACAACACATTAACAACACTTCATAAAGGAATCTAATCACATTTCTTTGCAGATACATACAGATACATATGTAGGATTTGTAAGTTCCGAGGATTTCTCAATAAGAAGTTAACGAAATGTTATCAATAGTTCGATTATATTTTTAACAATATTTGATCACCGATAGGTACTATCTCAAATTGAAGCAGTTACTTACATCCTACTCAATATTTCACGGCGATTCCACACTTTCTTTCCGAGTAATAAGTACTTACTCGGAATGTAAACAAACTTGTTAAATATTCGATGATGTTTCCAACCGTTGCCAGAACTTCGGCTTTAGAGGCAATGTCGTGACCGCTGTTAAAAAATTAATGAAACCTTTTCAGGGGAGAATGCGCTTTAGCATGCAGTAAATAAGGGTTAATTTACCTTGATTAGGCTCGGCGCCACCCCGCAGCACGGCGTCACCACCTGCGCCACGCATCGCTCGTGCACTATGAAGTTGCACACTGAAACCAACATTGGCCTTTATTAACAACCAGTTAAAGGTTATTATTCTAACAACATAGAATATAATAACTCAATTTCCGTGCGTAAGTATGAATGTACCTTAAATGCTACGATTAGTCTAAGCCTGAATTTACTATGTACGTAGCAATAAAAGAACTTTTGTCCTTTTGATGATTGTTAATAAATACTCAAATCTATGTATACTAAACAGTATAAGTAGACCGTAGTACCTAATGATTATTTCAATTAAATTTGTTTCATAAAGAGTTGGTCATTACGGTAAAAGTAAACAGCTTCTCAGAAACTGAGATCATCTGAAGGAACATAGTTGTTATATTGAGTCATCTTCATATGTTTGGCAATCGAGAGGATACGAGTACGTATTGAATATTAGTGCAGACATTTGTGTGCTACAATAGTAGTTCATGCAACTGTCATATAATGAAGGGTATTAAAACACGAGTGTGAGTTTCATAATAGTAACGAGTTTTTTAATACCCGTGTTATATGCTGGCAAAAGATTGTGAGTTACTTTTGTTGCCAATTCTACGTGTATTATCACAGTGATTTTGCCGCCATTAAAATCTAACCAATGAGAGCGCAGCTGCGCGCATCAATAAAACGTGACCAACCTGATTGGCCCTGCAATCAGGTTGATCGCGTTTTATTGATGTTATAATGAGGTTTTACGATATCGATGTGGATATTATACCATCATGTGAAATTGCTTAAATTGAGTGTTTTGTTGTCTGCGCTATAACAGTAGTAATTATAAGTCAAGTATAGTGTAGATAAAAATGTATTCCACCGAGAGCTTAACTTCAAAACGTGTATAGTTCTAGTTTGGTATAGTTCGTTATTTTTGTAAATAAAGTTAGGATTAGTTGACAGCTAGATAATGCATACGAATTTGTAGTACCTAACAACAAATTCACACATTGTATACATACATAGAAAAAAACTCTTTGTTTGATACTAAGTAACTGGATATGGTCTTGTATTAAACGTGTCATTAAACGAAATTAAACATTCAAATGTGTGTAATTCAGATCGATTGCCTGTTTGTTCACTTCAAAATGTTAATAAGCACTTTCCGATTCCATCCCAAGTGCACTGAATGTGCTTTCCCATGCCAATTTTAAAGATGCGCTTTTAATATAAGTAGTTATTTAAAAACAATACATTAAATATCACGCTAGACCATGTGTTTAGGAATATTTATCCAAAGATTTGTCTTTACATTACTTATTATATTCATATTTAACCATGTAAATTAGTATAAGGAAAATAGTGTTTGAGTAGATATTGTAAGGAAAGTTGTATGCCCTAAAGTTTTTAACAACAGGGTTACACAACTCTTTTTTTTAATTAAAGTTAAATAAGTTAAATAAATAGATAAATAATTAGTTCTAAAATGTAATATTGTATTGTGTACAGAATAAATAAATAAATATTCTATATTATTGTATATAGTACAGTGTATGTACCTTATTGAATGATCAGTAAATAGTAGTAAATAGTGTAAGCAGTAGTGTAGGTTGCACAGAGATGGTGTCGCGCGGAGATGAGGGCGGGCGGGTGCGCGCGGCTATCGATCCGCCCAGGCGCCGCCCGCCCCGGCAGATATGGGATAAATCATACTATTATCACCACTTCTTTTCGTACTGACTCACTTGCTCTGGTGGTATAGTTTTCAAGGTTGTCGGGTCTTTTGAATTGGTCTTTAGTAAAACTTGGTACGTATAAAGAAAAATCTGTTACAAAATTTTCTTCTACTACTTCAAATACTTAGTAACAGCCAATATTTCAACATCACCAATAATTATGTTGACCGTATTAAAGACCTGCGGCGAAAGTGGTGTAGCTACTTTCACTGGGTTTTTTTTCTGAGTTAATGAACATTCATAAGATTAACTTTATAATTGTAACGTAATCCCGATACGCCTATTAACACTGTGGATTATTAGCACGATTTTGTTTTGATTATAACGTTGATCCTATTCGTGTTATTTTTATAACATGAAATAAGTAACATTAACTTTAACAAAATACTTAGTACCTCTTAAGCCTAAATACCCGTATTTTATTTTTAAAATTGATAATGATTATTCCCAAAATTACAGTACATTATGAAGTTAATATGAGAAGGAGCAATGAGTATCAGCAGAGAGTATGAGCACAGCAAAAATCTGATTACCATTCATAGTTACTAATGACTCCTTTATAGCTTTTCCGATAACATTTTTTACTGTATAATTATGCTAAGATTCCTTCACATCTACCTTGCATACTTTACTAAACATTAAAATATAAATCAAATTTAAAAAAAATCAAGTTCGTCGTAGCGCTAGAACGAACATGTATAATACTTTGAATATGTATTAACAACATGATTATCACCGCGCAATAAGCGCTCTCTTTAAATAGTAGTAAGTAGTGTAGGTTGCACAGAGATGGTGTCGCGCGGAGAGGAGGACGGCCGGCTGCGCGAGGTTTGATTAATTCAAGTTGGTACGTTGTTAATGAAATTTACCACCAGCCGATGTTATTTTGTTTTTTGAAATTCTTAGTTAGGGGTGAAAGTAACTAATTAAGTCTTTGGTATTTAGCAATGTGTACGCCGTAGCTGCGTAGCTCCACCGTAGCGGCGTAGCAGACCCAGCGTAGGCGGCCCGAAACAACGTAGCCACGTCTACGACGCGAGATAATGTAAGTCTGTGAATACATCTACCGACATCATTTAAACTGCGTAGTAGGTGTTACAGAGCTGCAGATTCAGCAACTTTTTTTGTTAGGTTAGGTACTCAACTATTTAAAAATAAACGTTTCGATCATTATGGATTTGGCTATTGAGACAACTATAAAGTAAGCGTAAAAAGCAATATAAGTAACAACAATGTGTTAAGTTGCGTATAGAAGCCTGCAGAGTAGCAGCGAGGTGAGCGTGCAGCACGGGCGCTCCGCCGGCGGCCGCCACCACAACAAATGGCGCTATAAATACCGCGCGCTTGTCAATAAACCAGCTCCTCTCCACTAGATCCGTGTTTTTTATCGCGGAAGGGCGCCGAGCCGGATGGGGATCAAGGAAACATATTCGCGGTGTAGTTCTGACGATCCCACGTCACGGTATATTTAAATAACATCGAGGCGGGGCCGCCGGCGCAGTCGGCGCGGCTCCGACACGGCTGCCGACCGCCGAACTAACCAGCACCATTTTCATGACAACTTATACGAGTGTTGTTAGGAAAAAACATATTTTATTTACTCAATTATTTAGATTCCAATATGAAAGTGAGTTAAGTATTGTTGCAGATACATGAATATTTTTTACGTTGAATACTAATCCAAATATGGGGCAGTCAAAATGGAGTTTAACTTTTTAAATCCATTGTTGTTCAGGACGCGTGTTCCAGTATAAACAAGCAAGCCTGAAATAGCTGGAGGGCAATAGCCTACTTATGATGATCGTCATCCGCCAAGTTCAATGTTTATGCTACGATCTAATGTTTCAATGTTTTTATTAGAATAAGGAACTAACATTGAACTAACAGTAACTTTATATATTATCTGAAATCATGTATGTAAATATGTGTTGGTATCGTTTATTCGATTAATATGATTTAGATATTGATGTATGATATTTGTCAAGACGCCAATAAGAGTTTAGAAAATGGCATACCATTGATACTCTCTCTCTTTATTGAGTTATATATCCTCATGACTGAGGTTCGTCCCCCTCATAATTCGTTAGGGGAGTTCTCTTGGGCAGATACATCGTGGTGAATGCTCTGGTCCTTCCACGGAAGACACATGTCCTTGTTGATATTATATGTATTATAAGTTGGTATGTCCACAACGCTCAGTCGGTGAGATATGCCGTATGTAGTGTTGGTGGGCGAGCGCACACGTGGCGGCTGAGTTCCCACACAACTTCGCGAGCCTGAATCACAGCACTAATTTTATAATCATGCCATTCTAAGAGCGCTCTAGCCCCACATGGTGGTGGAAGTATCGAGAATGTACCTGTACTGGTAACTGGAAGAAAAATTGTAAAAAAGACGTCAATATGAACGAAAAATCCTTACAATGGATCTGGAACTGTCAAATAGTTAAGTTTAAATTATATAAATATTTTTACCACTCTTTCCTGTGCTGGAATTGACGTAAGTATCGGAATGAACTAAAACTACATTAAAAAGCCAATGACGGGCCGTTCAAAAAATATTGCTATATTTAGCTTTAAAAATATTGCTTTCAGTTTCAGATCTATAGTTGAACATAACGGAAATATTTCAAGAAAGCTTCGCGCTGTCTAAATATAACATGAGTAGAGTTGCATCTTACGAGAGACGGCCATTGATAGGCGAAGGAATGTACTGTCAGTGCTGACACTCGCATCTAAGCATGCTGCTACTTGACTACGAGATGTCAGGTGCCCCAAACACATGTCACTTGAAGAAACAGCATTCTTACTGACGAGTTTTCTTTTCACTTATTTCTAGACATTTAATATAGAAATTAATAGAATATTGCTGTTTCTCTCCTAGATCTTAGCTATTGGGTCCTCCTACTTGATTTGGCAGAATACCCAAAATTTTTATTAAATAACACATCAATAGAATAAATGTATTGTATAATAAAAATAATAAATAGCGCAGTTATAAGTTTTACATAGTACCGTTACTTGAACCTATGTAATACAGTAAGTATATTTATATAGTTAACTTCTACCCTTATGGGTAACCTGTAGCGGTGGCGTGCCCCGCTACTGCCGCGCCACCTGCAACGCGGCCAAATTCAATATCAAACAGCACTGCGGCTCGTGTGCTCACTCACAATGTTATTCCACGTGTTTTTGAGCCTTTGCAAATATCATAAAGTTGTGTGTTGTATTTACTTTTTTTTCATTGATTAGGAAAATAACTACTTATTCTCTTTATGGTTTTTTGCTATATTAAAAAAAGCACAATATACTATTCAAATAAGAACAGCTATTTGTGAAGTGTATACAAATATTGAATAAAGCTGCTACTCGCTACCCCGCTCTAGCCCTAACACAATTCAAAACAACAAAAGTAAAAAACTGGTTTCGTCCAAAAATCGTGATTATTTTTCAGTTTGTGTTGTGGGGCTGGCGGGGTGCGGGCGGCGGCCGGAGGTCGACATTGACGTCACGCGCGCCAGCCAATCGCGCGCCAGCCGCGCGCCGCCCGCCCGACACTACCTGCGCCTCCATGGGCTACTCGCGGAGCTAGAACATCTTTACTTTATGAAAATATGTACTACTTTTTTTAACTCCTTGCACGATATTTTCGATACGATACATCCATTACAATTGTATGTACCGTATCGTGTTACGACAAGCCATTACAATTACACATAAAAGTTCAAAAGTGTCTAAACTCTCACAATATGACGCCATATCATTTCCTTTTATTTGATTACTAGCACCAAACATCCTCTCAAAATAATCTACAAAGCACTTCCAAATCTAGATCAATAGAGCACGGATGATGTCGTAAAACATCAATGACGGCACGGATCCGTGACGTTGCATTGCCAACAGTGAAAAACACGAGCATTTATTTGTCGGCACCTGCAAGGATATACATTCAGCCGGAACTGGAGGCACCTGGCGTAAACACCGTATTAATAGACAATGGCGCGAGCCGAGGGCGTTCACATTACACTGTTAAACTGCTATAACTGCTCCTGAGTAGCCCATTGCAACCTGGCTGTAACTGCCGCTGCTCTACTCTACGATGCTATTACAACGTGATACAATATATGTACGGTGCTTCACACCAAGAAACAACTGCAAAGCACGGGGGCTAGTGACGACGTCATCAATAAATAATACTATGTAGATCAAAAGAAATCGGATAAAAGATAGACAGCAATTATATAAATTTAAAATTTATTAAGTTTTGTTATCATTTAATTACAAATAAATACGATAAATTTATTTATCTCTGTATTTAACTTGCGAGATGGGTCGACTACATCGTCTAAGTCGAGGGTCCATCATGGATGAGGTCTGCACAAAATCGACGCAGATGGCACATACAAAGGGATCCCAAGGGGTGTGGATGATGATGACAATGACATTTACTCTGCGGTAATATGATACGAGTTCGCCCCGGAGTGGGGGCTGCATCGCGGTGACGTCACTATGAATCGCGCCTTCCACCCGCTGCACAAGTAACTGCTTTAATTGGACAGTTTGTACATACATATATAATTTTAAATATTTCTTGCTGTAAGTTCTATGAACTAAAACGATAGATACTTCTACTTACGATAATTTTATTTGCGCGAGAAAAAAACAATCCATTTAATGAAGTCAATCTAATTAACAAAAAACAAATTGATATGTACCACTTTTAGTTTTCGAGAAACTCATGGACAAACATAAATCTATACAATTTTAATTTTTTTTTATTATGGTATGGGGCTAGATGGCGCTGTGTGAAACGTTCTGAAATATTTATATATTTATTGTATTAACTCATATGAGTTATATACATATTTAGTAGCCTAAATATATTATTATTATATTCAAATAACATAGAACTGAGACAATATCAAAAACGGATGAAATTTATAATTATCCTTTTATAGAATTTGCTTGAAAGTGGCTTTCCATTTTGGGCGCTTCCGTGGGTCGGATGACACGTTAAGGCTGTTTGTCTAATTCGGCAGTCGTAAAGTCATGTCAGAGGCCCTTAGGGCAGCTCGATAAACTGTCGACACCAGAGTTGGACAGTCTCATTCGATAAGAAGAAGATAGAATCAGCTTTTAACATGTCAATCAAATCATTTGATATGAGTATTAACCAGTAAATAAGTTTTGAATTTAATTTTGATTGCTTATCATAAAACTTAAATTGAAAAGTTATTCATTGGTATAATAATATGTAGGTAATGTATAATGTATTATATGTATTCAGAGGAGCTTAGGGCAGCTTGATAAACTCTCGACCCGAGCGTTGTCCACTCTCATTCGATAAGAAGAAGATGATCCATTAGCTAGTTTACCACTGGAAGAATACATACGAAGGAGTGCATGAATGCCGTGCTCGGGGGGCGTGCGCCGTGCAGCGGTGCCGTGACCCGGCGCATCTGTGCCGCGCGTGACGTCACTCCCGCCGCCACCCGCCCTCAACACACTGTTTACATTCGCTTTTTATAGACAAAATATTATTATAGATTTTGTAGACAGCTACTGGCATCGATAGTGCGTTGCGTTACAAGTGCAAGAGAATTGTCATAGAGTAGGTAGGTATGTTATACTACAATGCTAGTTTTTTATTAGTGTAGAACTATAGGTTTATGTAACTACTATTACTGGTATTAATTTTTAATTGTTAGTTACATAGGTTAGTGTGTATTTTGTTTTGTAATTGTTAAGTACTATGTACTTTTCATAAACATGGCTTATGTCTCTGCAATAGGATTCTACGAGTTGACGATGATCTATTTTACATTTGATTAATTTGTGTTTTTGCGCCAGAAGAAAATATTCACTCAAATTGATACGATTTAATTTTACCCGTTCCATATCAGTTTATAGATAGCAACAATAGATATTACGCAATTTGGGAACAAACGCGCAGTTTTCATCGCGTATAGTTATTGTAAACCATCGGTAGTTTTAGGTCACCTCTGACGTCACGCGCGGCACACTTTTGCCCGACCATCGCTCCGCCGCGCTATCTGGCGAGTATTCATCGTCTACTATTGACTATAATGTCACTTATTTCATTTCTAAGCTTAGCAATAAAAGCTGGCCTTACAAAAACCCGTTCATGAAACATTTAATTATTTTTTGCAAATTGATAATGAAATCATTTTTTCGGGATTTTATCTACATCGGAGAGCAGAATTAGTTGCTTTTGACGTACTAAAGCTATCAGTGAGATACTGCTTAGGTTTGTAGATCAAATATTGTATTCAAAGTTTAACGGTATTTGATATATGTATGTACTACAAGGCACGGAGTAATATATCTTGTTAACGAAAGATCGTGAAGAAAACCTTTGAGTAGGACCAATATAAGATAAGAAAGAAATCGAAAAACAACACGCGAAACTTGTAAACCACAGAGCTACGGCGGATGCTACGTGTAGACCCTGCTACGAGACTACGCTAGTGTAGCACATGCTACGAAATATTTTTTTCCAAATTTGTTTTGCACCGGCTTTTGCACAAGACGCAACTCATTCCTGGCAAGTAATTTCACTGTATACTATGCCAGTACTGTAGGAATTAGTCACAGAACTTGGTTTTTTCCATAGTAACTCCATTCGTTATTGATTTTATGCAATTTCCGGTAATCTTAGAAGCATTTTTATTATAGTCTTTAAATTTTAAGGAAAATTATAATATTCCATAGCAATGCCTGGCACAGAGATTTTGGTGCCATCGGATCGTCTGTGTACATAAGTATTACTAACATTGCTGACGTCACTCCAGTTATTATCGGAGCTGTAACCGCCGCTTTAACTCCGGTTATATTTAACCTCCGGTCATGGTTTAGAGACGCTACTTTCCAAAAATAAAGAGCATCTAAAGAACAGTTAGGTGTGTGTCAATGAACATTTTATTGTTCTTACCATTGCATTGTAAATGAAAGAAATATTGGAACCCCTTTTTAGATTGAAATCGCAATAGGTTAAATCTCACATAACTGTATTAATTTTGTGCCTACATCTTATAATTACTTGATGTCATTATTTTAGAAGAAGAAGTGTTCTGTACTCTACTAATAGTAATCAAGTGACGTCGCGCGTCCCCTTCCATCCAATACCTGGTATTTTCGTATCCAGTACTAACAATTTATTCAAGCACCTTTAACGCGAAGCAGCTATTTCCGACGTGCTTCAGAAATAATAGTCTAAGATCGCAAAAAGTAACAGTAAGGGCGGTATTTGGATTTAAATCAGTTTAAGTTAATCTATGATTTTGCGTAAATATTTTTGATACTCGTAGCCAAAAGAAACATTGAATCAATATCGTGTTGAAAAAACAAAATTCCAATGAAAAAAGAAAACATATCTATCCAAAAACGAAATATGCACCATACATATTTAACAAATGGTCGATGAGCCAATAATTTCTTCTTTCAATTTGACTCCAGCCAGAAATAATAGATCAGGTTGTTTCACCCCTACTGTATTTCCGATATATTGCGGTTTGAGTGCGTTATTTTGGATTCGAGTAGATATAAATAGAAGTATTGTGAGCGTCGTGTTTGATGCCCCACATGCGCGCCATTGCCAAACTTTAATGGATCATATTATTTCCAACTTATTGACTTTTATTTGAATGGACGACCGTTTATTTTTGATTAAAATAGAAATACTGCTCGAGCATCAACTATGCCGTTTTATTTTTAACTATGTATACACAAAATAAATGTGACTCTATATAATTGGATTAAGATACAATCACTATATTCGTGAGAGAAAACAGTTTTTAAAAATTTTGTGAGTGAACAATGCCGGAAGTATTTACAGTCCATCGTTCGACATAGAGCCACAAGATTGTCGTAAAAGTGCATGGCAATGCAAAGCAGGCTCCATTCACGTGTGGCGTGCTGAGGGCACCCTTGACCGCCCCGCCGCCCCGCCTGCAGCGCGCCGCCGCCCGACAACGACAGAAACACTAATGAGCTCCACTCTCCGACAAAAGCTACTGCAACTGCATTAATAATACAATCGCAAACTTATATAAAGGCTTTAAATAATGGACGAAGCAGGCTGACCGGCTGCAGACGCGAGCAAACTTTGCGCTATTGTGCCATTTGAGGCAAGTCTTTTGTGTTTGTGCATTCGTAGAGGATTCTGCGCCAGAGTTACACTTCAGCTTCATTGTCCACGGAATCCAGTGAATAAAATAAGGTGTGCTACAGAAATGTGCATAAGGGAACGAATAGGCTCTGTGCACTGTGGATAAAGTGAATACTAGCTTGAATGTGCTGCAGTAGCTTTATAGACAAATTAAGTGGGTGACTGAACTGGAAGTGTCCGTTCTATGAAGTGAAGCTTACTCATAAAATGTGCAATATCTAATCGTTCCTCTGCTACATCTACACTCGCAGAAGGTCTAGATTTATTTTCACTAAGCACAGTATTATTGTATAATCTGCTTCACTCTGTAATTAGTCATAACAGCCATAGAATGAAACCACTCCCAACTCTACATTACTACGTTCATTAGTAAGTGTTTGCAGAATCCTCGTTTTAGTGGTATCTCCTGTAATGTTTATCGAAGCCCATTTCCTTGTACATTTGACTAAAACGCACAATAAATTTCTCGTTTCTGCCGACGCTTTCCAAGGCTGATTACAGCCGAAACTTGGGCACATTTGGCCAGTTCCTTGAACCATTTCCGTGTTCTATTTTCGTCCCAAATTTGACACACCCCTTCCCGTGTATCGGTGCGGGAGGGGGGGGGGGTCGGTGCAGCGGGCAGGGGGTGCAGGGGGGCACCATTGACGCGCGTCTCTCAATGGCACTAAAAGTGGGTCACCAGCGCTGACGTCATGCTTGCCCTACATACGCCGCGTACCCGGATCATGCTTGCCATCGCTGCTTCTATGATTTTTTCGCCTCGCAAGAGCAAGGAGCTCTATATTTAGAACGACAATAAGCGCGCCGTAAGGACTGAGTGATAAATCGCGCTCGCTACGTGACAGTCTCCGTGCAGTCTCGCATGTACTAGCTGCTAGTAGCCTGTTAGGTACTATATATACTAGAAGTGGGTATATCGACATTGGGGGTAGGTCGTTTCACATTTTAAAGGTAAATGAAGTATAAGCAACGAGCAATACAAGTAATCTATTGAATATATGATTGGAGTGCTTATTTTTATTTCCTAAATATAGTTTAGGTATCCTATCATTTAGTTTGAAACGCTATAACTGTAACAAGGTAAATATGACCGGTCAGAAGGAGTTAATTTATAGCATAGCACGCGCTAAATTAATTTCATTGAAGGATCCTCCTGGGAAGAGAGTGGCGCCACCACTCCCGGGGGACCCGGCTGACGTCAGCCAGTACCATACCTAGATAATAAGTAAATTATGTATGTTGCTCTAGAAAGGAGGGTGAAATGATGATTTCGATGTTGAATTTCAAACCGGTCAAGACCTTTAACAATTGCCGTACTATGACAAAAACCCTGGACTAATATTTAACCAGATTCACGGATGCGGATTCGATCCCCGCATAACACAAGTAGGTAATTATGAACTTTAAAATTTGTAATTACTTGTGTTGAGTCTGGTCGTTACTATGTATAAAAAATATGTAATTACGATATATGTGTATTATAGCCGTAATCTAGTACCCATAATACAAGCGTAAGCTTAGTATGGGGCTAGATGGCGTTGTGTGATAATGTCCTGAAATACTATATAAATATTTATTTAATTCATAAATTCATTCTTGTATGTTTAATTTTAAGAAAAGTACAAGTATTAAAATATTTTCAGTCGATTTTGAGATACTACGTAGTTAACAAGTTAATGAAGGCGATTAAAATGTACATTTTATCAAAATACTACTTATTATAACAATACCTAAGACCAACGGAACGATCTATTTCCCAGTACCAAACTGAAAGAGTTAGAAGACAAAGCCGGCCGCCGACACAGACCCAGCATAGAACGCTTGAAGGGAGCATTCTCAGCATTGAAATGACAACGAGCATTCAGCGGAGTTGTCCATTCCGCATCCACACGTCGCTTATCTTGTAAAAGTGCACAAAGGCGTTCCCATGGCGCGCGGCGCGGCGTCACGCCGGAGCAGCGGATGTGCATTGTCTCTGGCCGCATTGTCTCGCGGCTGACGGCTGCGAGCGGCTGACGTGTGTCGAGATAGCGGACGCCTCAGGAACACAACTAACACCATTGTTCACGCCCTTATTCGCATACAACGCCTTTAATACGACTACCTCCTAGCTTTATGCTGGTGTATGGCGGGTACTGTCACGGAAGTGCTTTTACCGGCTCTATAAGGAGATGTTTATTTATAGCTTTTGTTTTTTTTTTTAACCAAGTAGACACAATTTTGGAAGTTGGGGAATATTGTAACTTTACCATGCTTACTTTCATTGATTCCAATTCAGAAAATGGTTGTCGTGTTAAAAAATGTTCCCAACATTCTACTCACTAAATTGATACAATTTATTGGGATGAAGTGGGGGTTAAGCGAATCCAGGACAAATTGTTTGGGGACGTTTCGGGTGCGGATTTGGCCAGACTGCTAGCAGTGTCTCAGCCTGAATCAGGAGCGTGGTTGCATGCGTTACCTTCGCCTCATCTTGGCACTTTGCTTGATGACGACTCTTTGCGTGTGGCCGTAGCTTTCCGCCTAGGCTGCAAGGTGTGTGAGCCCCATTTTTGCAACTGTGGTTCCACGGTGGAAGCTGATGGCCATCATGCTTTGAGTTGTCGTCGATGCTCGGGTAGATTTCCGCGTCACCACGCCCTGAACGACATTGTACGCAGAGCCTTGGTATCTACGAATGTCCCCAGCGTACTCGAGCCTCCGGGTTTGAGCAGAGCTGATGGTAAAAGACCGGACGACCAGTTTTTTTTTACAAGAAATGGGTTTGCACTTGACTGTAATTTGCCTGATGGAAAGCAATCATTACGGTCTAGGATGGAACGTGCTTACCCAGTAAGAACCGATTCACTCTCGCTTTGAAGATCACCTCTAGAGTTGTTTGCTTAACGTGTAGCGGTTAGATTGGTATAACGATAGATAGAGACAGATGTTATTCAATTATATGTAAGAAAGAGAAATGAAGAATCATAAACATACTCTACATTCATTAGGCAACATTATCAGCATGACGTGATTTCTTTCAGGCAAAATTGTTTTTCTGCTAATGAAATTTATTGAAATAACTTTCAACAGTCGTTTCATATGCAGCCATTTGCAATTGTCTCATATCGCAAAAAATCCTATGCATTTTTATCTCAAATTCGAGTTTTTCAGCAGTTGGTAGCATTTATACTAAGGCCCGTTGCCTGTTTAGCGATACAAAAAGTTTTCAATTCCATCTACAATTTTGTGTTTGTATTTGTTGCTATTGGAATACAATATAAGCATTAGATTTATATACATTCAAGTTATGAGTTATATCTATTTAAGTTTCGAACCTCGATTGCAAAATTTTATATGTGCGTAGATATATACATATGTTGTTTGTCCTTTGTCAATTTTCTCGGAAATTTAGAAAGATAACGATACAAATTTTAAATTAAATAGTTACTTAGTAGTTATTGAGGCATGGTTGGGTAGTCCACGCACTTTTGCGTTAAAATTACCACTTGTGTTACCTTAAAATAGTATATATTTAGTATGTACACACATATCATGTATTGTTATGCCTACATAAAAATTAAGTCACTAAGTACTTTTTTTACCATTTTTGACTAAGCTTAGAGAGTGTTTGATTTTTCTGTGCATTTTTCTTTCGGTTCAAACGTCCTTATTCGAACTTTGTCACTAATATTATACACATTGATCTGATCACAGGACATCAGTTTGGTATGATATGGTCATGGTTGGTAAAATTAATTTAATTTCAAATTTGGCAAAAAATACGATTTGGTGAGGCATTTACATATGAACATGTTACGATGTTTCCAATGATTTGCATTACGATTGATTGACCATTTCAGATTGTACTATCACGCCCCATCAGGTATAGAAATCCTTGTTACCCGAACCCGTGTTACTAATGTCTCTGTCTGTGCGTCTCTTTTTGAAATGTTGGTGAAAAGAATGTTAGACTTAGTGTTTTGATAAAAAAAAATGGCAACGGATGAGACTCCATTAAACTCATCAAATGTTGACAAAGCTCGTTATGGAAGGTTTTAAATGCTCTCATGTGTTATTTCTAATGTCGTCGTAAAAAATGTCGTTGCGGTAAGTTTGGTAATTTGTTATAGTATGACAGCTTTTAGCCCCTGAGGTTGCTTAAAATACTCTCGACATCGAAGTAGAGCATTCTATTCGGTTGATATTCTTCGTACAGATTACGAGAAATGGTTTGTGTTTAAAATTATAGAAATATCATAGATACGAAAACCAATACAATGATGGCAAAACAAAATTGCATTTACATTATTGTAATAGAAATTTTAAGTTTTTCAAAATTGAATTTTATGTAAGGAAATTTGCACATAAATTGTTACATATTAGTGCAAGTAATGTTTAAAACATTACTTATTTATTTATATTGTCGAGACGAACGAAGAAGAAAAGATGAGAGATTTTTTACAGCAATATGTTTGGTCAAACAATACAGCTTTTGTAGGCAAAAGTACAGAAAAGCTAAAAAAATGTTGCATGAAAGTTATTTTATCGATTTTTATCAGACAATACGAATAGGGAATGCTGCCACATAAACTAAGCGCAACGTTAGCAAGAATGACGAATTATATGTTAGGTGTTATTACATGATGTTTTGGAGGAATATGACCCTCGTCAGTCCCCATGACATAACAGCGTATGTGCCTGGAGGTTACTTTACGTAGCCCTCGTAGGGCCTCTACGTCGAACCGCGCTACGCGGCTACGAACTACATGCGTAGTCTTGCAGATTTCTGTCCCAGTAACCGAAAATAATCAGAAAAGGGTTAGTTTTCATAATAACCATACATTGTTATAGAGCTGCAATCATATCCGCATCCTGATTTAACCGGATGTCATAAACATACTTAATGAGCACCATCTAAACTAAGACGGTTACTGTTACTTCATTAGTTCAGTATATCTATAAGTTATTATAGTCATATAATTTTTACAAAAATTAAATAGTATCTGTTCAAACAACGGTTACGGTTAACGTATCGGATTACGGTTTATAATATCGGTGCAAAGGCACTTTAATTAACGAAATAGTGACTTAGTATTGAAATCGCTAACTTCATGGTATGCTGACGGTAAATTGTGCGCAGTTTCCGCCAACTTACCTTTTATGGAGTAACAAATCAGTTAAACAATGCGCTCTCACCACGACACGGCCCGTTGCGAATTCAAAGTGCGTTGTAACAAATAGCTAAAACGGATCAATTCCTGCGCTCCGCGTTGCACGGCGGCTGGAGGGCGAGCTACTTGCGCGAGTGGAGGAGCTGGTCGTGTCTCGCCGGCTGCAGCGCGGCAGCACGGCGCCGCCCGTGCAGCCGCGCCCCGCGCCGCGCACGTCCCCGCGCCCGCCCGCACTAAAACCTCTTGCAAAACAGATCGATCGATACGCTCCAAAATTTACACTTGTTTCGATGACTCGATGATGATTTTCAGCTGATCCGCTGCTAGGTAGTGGACTTACGCGCCGCATACGGCTGGTAGTGCGTGCGTGGAGCGCGCGGCTGCGGCGGGGCGCGGGCACCGTGCGCGCGGCGCGCGGCGCGTGTCGGCACGCGGACACGCCCGGGGCCCGCGGGCCGGCCCCGGTTGCATAACGCGCTGGTCGCGCCGGTGGCGGCACCGCGCGCGCGGTATCGAGCGCCCGGGGCGCATGCGCGGCGGCGTACCTTCGCAGCCGTAGCCCTGCCCGATGAGGCCCCACAGCAGGTCAGAGCAGTGGTGGCAGTAGGTGGGCTTGTGGAAGGTCTTCTTGGCGAAGGAGTGGGTGCGGTGGGGCGCGGGCGCGGCCTGCGCCATGGCTGGCGCGCGGGCCGGGCCGGGCGAGCGCGCTACTCATGCCGCGGCGCCCAAGGGCGCGCCGCGCTCTCAGAGCGGCTGTCGCGGCCCACCATCGCGGCGCGTCTGCCGCGGGCGGGGGCGCGCGCCGCGCACGCGTGCCGCCGCCGCCCAGCGCACGCGCGCGCCGCCCGCCCAGCGCACGCGTGCCGCCGCCCGCCCGAGCGCCCCGCCCGCCCCACGCACACATACATCCAGACATGAGCCCTATCGATTTTACCTTTATCTCAGAAATCATTGAAGTTGTGTCCGCTGATGAATGCATCGGGTCACAATACTTAATCTTCAGTAGGCTGCCTGCTTGCCACAGCGGACTTAGATAGACGATCGTATACAGGACTTATCAATAACCTTTTTAGTGTTGATATTTGCTGGGTCTTATAAGTCTTACCTAAAAATATATAATTATCACAACAATGCTATTATTTTAAAAATATTAATAGGTGGGTAAATAATCCCTTTATTATTTAAATGTTATGTACACAGATAGAATAGCCAATGTTTAATTATTTTAACTTTTTATACAAAACTGTGCATAGATTTTTTTTATATATGAGAAAGTATCTACACTAATCTACAGCTTCAAGCTTTTAGACAGCTAATAGATTTTTTACTCGTGTCAGTTGTTATAAAATTAAGCTATGAGTGGTATATGTATGTAGATTAGATTGCTAACGTATACCTGAAATATATATTATCACTCTACGTAAAATTAAAAAAAACATCTGCATAGAAATAGGCTTTGAAAACCAATTATTTATAAATTTGTTTTCTTCTGCAACTTTGATACTTTTTGCATTTAGTAAAAAGATAACATACGTCTGCTTATCCTATAGGTAGGTATGTGTCGTATGTAGGCACAGGGTGTCGGTGCGCAGGCGCGGTGGTGCCGACGTCATTGTTGTTTACAGCCAAGAGCAGCATCCAGCCAGCGCCGGCCGCCGCGCCGCCCTGCAACGTGCATCTCCTCATAATAAAAGAAAAACAAAGGAAAAACTAAATATACAACTTCTATTTCGTATAATTTATAGACTTTGGGGCCCGGGGTCTCTGTACACAAAATCATTCCTAAAAGATATTAGCAAAGATCTCAGGGCTGGCAGCTATTTCTCTCAACGTTTGAGTATTTCTGGGGAACACTGACGCAGAGCGACAATATAATAATAATAATAATAATGTATAATACCATTTCTGCAATAGTTATTTTATATACCTAACATCCTCTTTCTGTAATTTTGTACTTAATTTTAAGTAAAGTATTGTAAAAGGCCTCTCAGTGTTGGCTACGTCCCCACAGATGCCTTAAAAATACCGGGCGTAAGGCCCGAGAGTCTGTGAAGGAATTAAAAATATAATAATGTCTTTATTTCAGGCAATAAACCCATATAAAACTAAAATATTACAAAATGCTGATAAAACCTTAACAAGATACAATAAATAAAATAGTATATCACATCATTTGCGGTTTTTACTCTGGTGTACAGAGATCCAGGATCGATAAATGGGACTGTAAAAATCTTCGGACAGGCACTGCAGTATACTATTATTCGATCGCCGTATTGCTCCCCAGAAGGAAACAATACGGGATCGAATAACCGCAAAGAAGTCAGGAACCCGTGCATCAGTAAACATGCCCGACGCGCTGCAACATCTGGGCTTTCTCATAAGGATGCGAAATGCGTCATTATATTGCACCCTTATGGTATGGTAGGTACTTCTGGTATACTCCGTCTAGAGCTGGCACGTGTATAAGCACATACAATAAGCTTTGAACAGAGTAACCTTCACTTCGTCAGAACATTTTGCGAATCGGCGCGCGAGCATGTTACATCTGATGGACAGGTTCCTTCTCTCTCGTTCCATGTCCAAATCATCTTTCATTACATCGGTCAATATGTGTCCCAGGTACCTGAATGACTTTACAACCTTCACTGGTGATCCTGCCAAATACACATTGGGAACAACGTCCGGACCTTTTCCTGCTCGAAACACTAACATTTCTGTTTTTGCTACGTTGTACTTCAACCCATGTTGGGTAGCAAATCTTTCACAAACAGCCAGTAGTTTTCGTAATCCGCCGATAGAGGGACTCAGAAGCACCATATCATCGGCGTAACTCAAATTATTAACACATATGTCACCAATATGGCACCCGACCTGGGTGCTTCTCAATTCCTCTATCAGGTTGTTGACATAGATGGACTAATATGGACAGTGTCCTATTACTTTTAATTTTATAAAAGAAATAGGACACTGTCCATACTGCTTGTTGATCTATGTTTTATAAACTTATAATGTTTTCCTGCATGTTTATGTAAATTTTGTATACGTTTTTATACTCGTAGAATTACATTTAATATCAAACAACTGATAAATACTTGAATAATTAGTATTTCGTTTTGTAAGTTGCTGTGAACAATCGACGAAAATTGTTAAATTAATAAAATAAGGCTGAGAATTCAACAAATCTGCGACTATTTTCTCCAAATCACCTATATTTACAAGGATATAACTAAGTACATACAACCATACATAAATAAATAACCTCTTTACTTATCGAGAGGATCTACCGTGGATAACTACTACCTACCCTTCTTCTAGTCATGTCAACTTGGTTTAATTTATAATTCCGAGATTTAGATACATCTAGTTACGGAGGTAAAAGAATAATTTGTCATTATTTTCCTTCAAAAAGTCTATATCAAAAATTATTAAGTAGTTTTACTATAAATTAATTATTTTATTTGTATAAGTAGTTAGTCGTCTAGTGTCAATGAGATTACTATTATGGAATCTTTGTTAATTTTTCTTTGTTGTATGTTTTAGTTATCTAATTATGATTATTATTTTTTGTAAGCTTAGATATGTATGTACTTAGTTATAATAATATGTATTGTGTACTCTTTAATCTTTATTTATGTAATATTTATTTTCTTAATTGTTTAAAGTAGCATGTAATATATGTGTGTATTTATTTTATAAGTAATTATCTTAAAATTGTTAGTCTGCATCAAGAGGGCTTTAAGTGCTAGTAATTTTCTTCTATTCATTAAGTATCCTATATAGTGTGTTTTAGCTTAGTGCCTGTTTTGCAGACTATTAATAAATAAATAATAATAAATAAATAAAAGCTATGCCGCCATTACAATATATCTTTTATCTTTACTGCAACAAGGGTATTTGCTTTACGCAGTTTCTAGAATTAAACCTGCATTTTTTTCTATTAAAAACTACTTACTCCCACTATTAAAAGGCAAAATTTGTGCGCATGCGTGAATTTATGTTTATTACTTAGGTATTCACGTTCAAAGGGCTTATTCGACTTGGGATAAATTTAGCACGAAGATAGATTAGATCCCGTATTTTTCCCAAACGAATTAACGCGTGTAAAACCACGGGGCGCCGCTTGCGATATGAGTATGTTTCATTAAATTTTCATTGAATAAAAACTTGCACACGTAGTAGAAACATTACTATCTAAAGCGTCCCACAACAATTAAGTTAGTATTAGGGGAAAAGAAGGCTGAAATATTAGGTACAAGTGTGTCGAGTGCAGGCAGGTACAGTGGCCAGCCCAGCGTGAGAGTCGACCCCCTAATGTTAAAGCTTCAAAGTCACGCATATTTGAAGTGCTGCCGCCGTGAAGCGCCATGGAGCGGCGCTGATGTAGGGTGCTGCGCTAAATATAGCGGCCGGCGCCTCCACCCGTGTAGGTTTTCCAGCCGATTGCTCTCCGCTCGCCGGTTACATGCATCCCGCCTACTGCCTGCTGCTCCGAGCCTGCCCTACACACTACGACCTACTCTGTGCCTCGACCATCTCTCTCACCGAGAAACTACGCTCGAGATCAGGGGGGAATATTGACTCTTACAGCAATGCAGCAAGGCTTCAATTCACACAGCGACCGGAAAATAAGTCTCGGTAAGAATGTAGCATTGCCTGTGGTTCGTGAAGTGACTGCTATGGGGGTAGAGCACGCGGAAACTGCCCCGCTGTGGTATTTAGAGCTTGCTGTTCAAAGGCCTTTTTTGTAGTTTTCTACAACGTTTATTCGTTTGAAGGAATTTGGTATCTATGGATAGAAAATTACACAATACCTACTATTACTGAGACTTCCTCTAAATAATTTACAATAAAAACCAATTAATGAATTTGTGTCTGTTCAATAAATTGTGACCTTTGAGAGCAAGTAGGTATTTCCTCATCTATGAAGTCCTCAATAGGATCATTTTTTTTAAATCGAGTCAAGATGTATTAAAATTAACGAATGAACGAATCCCATGAAATCATGAAGACTTAGTTTATAACCGACAGGTGGTGTGTCTTATAAACTCTCGTTCAAGACATCAATATTTAACTTATAGCTATGTTATTTAAAGTAGGCGTTTTGAGCTATTAGTGAAGAAGTGAAAATCCTTTGTTTTTGTTATGCAGGCATTTTATTAGGTAGGTATACTTATGACTGTAATGCTATGGTACATATTTACCCCATAAATTATGTTTCTTGTATCACTTTGGTGCTGCTAAAACTTCGTAAAATATTTAAATGGATTCAAATCCGATTGTATTCTCTTGGGATTTCAACTAGTTATTTCTAAACCACGAACTAGATAGTAAGTACGTGGTTTAGAAAAATATATTTAAATGTGATTTATTTTAATGTGACTAATTTAATTGAAAAAGTTGAAAATTTACACGTAAGTACCTACTAATATAAGCAATTACCTAACATTACTTACTTAATTAATTAAATCCTAATGGCTCTTTACCTAGAGTACCCAGGTATTAATAGGTAAGTGGGTCTTCACGTTGTTAGTTACGCGCAGGGCATGCGTATCGTAAACTGACGTAATAGGAATGAATGTAGGTAATGTAGTCATCTTAATCAAAATAATAATATAATTTGGATAACGCAACCTTCGGTGGCTCTTTATCAGAACTAAACCCACAGACTACTCGACAGTAGGCAGTTAGAAAATAATTTCATTACTATTTTAATGAAATAAACTAAAATAAGTACTATAAAGATTGTTATCGTGAAATCGCTCTGGAATTTCTCAAAACGGCTTCAAGGCACGAAACCTTGTTGAATCTGCCGAGTCAATACTCGTTTCTGAACGCATCGCACCGAGTCACTGGCCGCGCGCTGTCAAAATTGAAAAAAAAAACATGACTGAAGAAACCCGGAAAAAAACTTTTTTGGGATTTGATTTTAGTACCCAAAGGGTGAGTTTTTAGTTTAATTTTAAATATTTCATTTGTTTCCAATGTATTGTTTAACCGTGTGTTTCCTTTTTGTTAATTTTACCACGCCTTTACTTTAATGAATGCAAATAAGCTATCATGCTCATGAATGTGCTTAAACACTGTTTTCCATGTTATATTTTATTCAGCTATCAATATAGTTGGTGCCTTTATTTTTTCCTAAATAAAGGATATCTCTACCTGTCGCTGGCGGCGGTAAAAGTTCACACTATCAAGGTCTTGCATGAGTGACTTAATTTCAACTTGACAATGGCTTTGAGGTTCACATACAAACTCATTATAATTTTATGCAAGCACTCGACTTCAATGAATTTATTCCGCTACTTTTCCGCTATTATTTACTGTTACAAAATATTTTTAAGTTTTAACATCCCTTATTACTTATTTGCCTTTATTACATTCTCAGTTTTACTATAATATGAAATAAATATTATCAAAAAATTACAAAAAAGATATAATATATCCCATTTTACAGATTGTTTTATTATGTTTGTATGTTATCTGATTACAGTTAAAAGCGCTGGTCATTGGAGAAGACTATGGGGTCCTTCACGAGGCAGATGTTGAGTTTGATGTGGACCTGCCAGAGTTCAGGTAAGTAGACAAAGCAGAAATTTATTTATGTTGGTAAAGAACATTATTATTACTTACTCAATATTTCTGACAGACTTTTAACTTTTGATTTGATTTGTAATGCTATCCTTACTGTATGTAAAATAATGAAAGGTATTACAGGATTTACCTACAACTCATGTTGTTGTTGTATCTGATTCTACAAAGAATACTATACCTATACCAGATTTCTTACATTATACAGTGAAACTTGGTTAAGTGGGACCTGGATAAGTGAGAAACCTCCATAACTGGAACTCATGCTGAGGTCCCAACACTTTGGCACTGAATTACCTCTGTTAGTGGGGCGAGGTAAGCCTCTATATCTGGGATTTGTTCTTTAGATTTATCATCATAGTTACCTCTATAACTGAGACAGTGAGTAAATTTTATATGCATAAACCTCTGTAACTGAGATAACATTGTTTACATAACACGTTATTTTATTTAATGATCACACCTGTATAAATGAAATAACCTGTATTCTCACCTCTATTAATGGAACATTCTGTAAATGAGACAGATATTTATTTATACCTGTATATCTGAGACACTGGGTAAGTGGAATACCTCTATAAGTGAAACGACATTGCAGGTCCCTTGATGTCTCACTTAACCAGGTTTCACTGTACATCATTACTGTATGTACTGACAAATAATCTCTGAACTAAACCAAAAAAATAATATTACAGGATTTTGACTGATTGTGTTTAAATAAATAAATATTTTTTGTTGTATGTACCTACTTAAATTTATAATTATTTCAAATTCATTTACTTGCAAAGATGTAGTGAGCCTTAAATAGTAACATGTTGTGTGCAGGACGGCAGGGGGTGTGGTCCGGGGCACAGGCCGGGGTGAGGTGCTGGCCCCGCCGCTGCTGTGGGTGAAGGCCCTGGATATGGTGATGGACCGCCTGGTCGTGGCTGGGGTCGACTTTCAGTCTGTGGAGGCCCTCTCAGGGGCTGGACAGGTCATTATACCACATCAGGGTTGTTGCATTTGTCCCCACTATCCTATCCCCACTGGTGGGTCTAATTATATTAATATAACTTTATTGCATTACAATCCATTGTAATGTTTTGAATATAAACTTTGGATTCTTGTTTACACAGTAACAATGAATATATATGGTTCTTTATTGTACGATTTTTACAAATTTCTATAATCCTAGCCTAGCCATATTATGGCAATAAAATAATTGTGATGAAATATTTTTTTACAGCAACATGGGTCTGTGTGGTGGAGCAAGGACGCAGAGGCCAGGCTGGGCAGCCTGTCTCCCGACGACTTCCTCCACACGCAGCTGGCGACGGCCTTCCTCTGTGACTCGCCTGTGTGGATGGACTCCAGCACCAGCGCAGACTGCCGCGCGCTCGAGGAGGCAGTCGGTGGACCGGAGGTGAGGCTCATTAGGAAAATTACAACTTTATGTTTTGGGAAAATTAAGATTCACTTAAAAGAAAAAAAATACAACTCTTATACTGTTCTAAGGCTTATACTTATATGTATATCTTAAGTGAATACATTATTTTGCACTTTAATTTATTTTAATCAAGTAATATATATGTACTCTATGGTGGAAATTAAACTTCTCCCTACTTTTTATCCGTAACTCTTGCAGGAGCTAGCCAAAATCACAGGGTCGCGCGCGTACGAGCGGTTCACGGGTCCTCAGATCCGTAAGATGTTCCGCAGCAAGCCGCGCGTGTACCACGCCGCCGCCAGGATCTCGCTCGTCTCGTCCTTCGCCTGCTCGCTGTTTCTCGGGAAGATAGCACCCATTGACCTCTCTGATGGCTCCGGCATGAATCTCCTCGACATCACCACTATGAAATGGGACGAAAGAGCTTTAAAAGTAAGTGATTTTATTTGAGACTGGCCACCTCTAGGTTCGATTCTCAGTTTCTGCAGATTGTCATACCACCCGAAAAACTTCTGATATCTATGCTTTATTTTTAAAGATAACTTTTACATTATTTAATAATTAACATATCTTGTCATGGTTCTTGCTTTAAATGATAGCTGATTTTATCTTAACATTGTCAGAATTTATTAACAAACTTCATAGATATAGGTAGAAAAAAGAATACATATACAATCTATATCCAGGCATGTGGCGACGAGAGCCTGGCCAGCAAGCTGGGCGAGCCAGTCCCCGCCGCCACAGACGTGGGCGCCATCTCTCCGTACTTCGTGGAGCGGTACGGGTTCCGGCCCGACTGCCGCGTCGTCGCCTTCACCGGGGACAACTGCTCGGCGCTCGCTGGTACCTACCTACTACTATTTCTCATGTTTAAAGCGAGTATAAGTCATTTTAATAACACTAAAAATAATCATAATCATTTTATTTCGTAAATCATTTACACGTCTATCCAAAAAGTTATGAAAATATAAAAAAAATATTCATATACAATAAAAACTACCCTAGTACAAAAATGTATGTACTAATGTACTGGTTTCAATTTAAGGTTCGTAAATTCATCAATAGTATAAAACGAGTGCTCGATAAATAAAATAATGAGGTAATATTATTAAATAGATAAATAATGATTTAATTGAGTACCAATGGTCGTAACTTACTGTAACAACGTATGTACGTCGTTTACTGACATTCATACGTTCAGTATATAAATGCAGTCGGTTACGGGCCGTACGTACGAAACGTACGTCGGTAATTGACGCTTAAAATAACAAGTTGGACTGTGCTCTAACAATAAGAATTATTTATTTATTTAAACAACGCTATAGTCATTATATTGTAAAAAAAGCTGTACACAACAAATTTATTTATTTTTTTACATACGAGTTTGTTTTTTATTATAAGTTTTAGTTTGTAAGTTGTTTTTGTGTCTTAAATAAATAAATAAATAAATACAGCACACTTACTAATCTCTTATGTGTGTAAAAGTATTCTTATTTAAAATTTATACTATTGGAGTAAACTAATCGTTAAGTGATAATTTTTATATTCATTGTCTCCACTAGGGGGAACAATCGTAGAACCATTTGAAAATATTTTATCACCTTAGATATCTGTCAAACACATTGAAAATTGCAGTAAAAAATAAGATAAAGGAGCTGTTTTCTTCAAGTTAACTGTAATGGTTGTGACAGTGATAACAGTTATCATTGTAGTGTATTTTCTTGCGGCTTATCTCGCCAGATAGCGTCTTATCACTAAATTATTCTTTAACGCCACATTAGTAGCGGCTTGCAGATAAACAGATATAACTTGTCAACAAAATAACAGATTATGTAACATTCGTGTTTTTCACAAATATGATTTCTCATGTAAAATTCAACACTTATGTACCTAAATGTTTTAATTTACATTCATGACGTACCTACGTAGAAACATATTTACACACATCATATTTTGCTATGTAAAAGTAATTGATAAAATTGACACCAAAATTAAATGATCAAAAATCAACTAACTATAAAATGACCCAACCCACCCAAAACAGTAATTCTATTTGCTACGTGTTTATTATTCTTTCACACTTGCTTGGTTTATAAATAAGTTTCCGACTTTTGAATTTGCATTCATTTTAATTTAAATGTGTGTTTGTAATGTATTTTTATAATAAACGTTTTTGTAGATATAACTGAATGCAAATAAAAACTAATGTAGTAATAATTTGTATAAAATATAATAAAAATATAAATATTCCGGGACATTGCACACAGCGCCATCTAACCCCACACTAAGCAAACGCTTGTGTTGTGGGTACTAGATAACGGATATAATACTTATATACTTTTTTTTTGTAAATACATAATTATTATACCTAGTCAGGTCATAAGTAGGTATTATCACACAGTAAAAACTTTTCTTTTAGAATGCTGGCCACAAAAAAGTTTATTGAATTCGAATTTCGCATTGTTCATGAAAATAAAAATGTATACTTTTTAGAATTTTACTCATTTTTAAATATGGAGTGGACGCTTAAAGAAGACCGTGTTGCAGTTATTGCATTGCATCGTTGCGGTTACGCGCCAATTCAAATTTTTGACATACTGAAAAATTTGAATATAACCAAATGATTCGTTTATCGTACCATCAAACGATACAACGAAGACTCTAGTGTAGATGACAGGTCAAGAAGTGGTCGCACTCGGTCTGTTAGGACTCCAGCAGTGATAAAAGCTGTGAAGGCGCGAATTCAAAGAAATCCCAAACGTAAGCAGAAACTGTTGGCCCTTCAGATGGGGTTAAGCAGAACCACGGTGAAAAGGGTGTTAAATGAAGACTTAGGGCTTCGGGCATATCGAAGAAAAACAGGACATCGTTTGAGAGCTACAACAAACAAAATGATAAGGTGTACGCACACAGTAGTGAAGAAGCGAGCAAACGTATTCCGCGTGTCCAATGAGGTCATTTTCCATCCTCGCTCATGGTATGGTTGGGAGTTTCTTATTGGGGCTTAACAGAGGTACATTTTTGTGAGAAAGGTGTAAAAACGAATGCAGTTGTGTATCAAAATACAGTCCTGACGAACCTTGTGGAACCTGTTTCTCATATCATTTTTTTTTTTATTTAGTTCATCAACAGAATTGTACTACAATTAAACTTATAACTAAATACACAAATATATAACGATATGTACGCTTCCTTAAACAATGAACCTAGCTAACTTAACATTAGTGACAAAAATAAAACCTACCACCACTTTAAAATAGACATACCTACACAAAAATATAATACAAAAAACATTAACTAGTATTTAAATAACTTATTCAAATTCAATTTTACCGAAGATAGAGAACCTTTATTAAAGACATCAATAAACAGCCTGATATTATCTCTGTTGTATACATCACACATACGGTTAACCGGGGAAAACTAAAGAACATTAGTACGACATCAATCATGTTCAATAACAAGCACTGGGTATTCCAACAAGATTCGGCGCCAGCTCATAGAGCGAAGAGCACACAAGACTGGCTGGCGGCGCGTGAAATCGACTTCATCCGGCACGAAGACTGGCCCTCCTCCAGTCCAGATTTGAATCCGTTAGATTACAAGATATGGCAACACTTGGAGGAAAAGGCGTGCTCAAAGCCTCATCCCAATTTGGAGTCACTCAAGACATCCTTGATTAAGGCAGCCGCCGATATTGACATGGACCTCGTTCGTGCAGCGATAGACGACTGGCCGCGCAGATTGAAGGCCTGTAATCAAAATCACGGAGGTCATTTTGAATAAACTTTATTGTCATAAGAATCTATGTTTTGTTAAGTTCAGTTTGGTATATAAATGGTTACATAAAGAAAAAAGTTGTTTCAATTATTTTATATTAAACATGTGACAGAATTTATGACCTGACTAGGTATATACAAACGACCAGACTCAACACAAGTAATTATAAATTTTAAAATTCATAAATACTTATATCGCGCGGGAATCGAACCCGCAACCCCTAGATTAGGAGGCAGTGCCACTACCAACTAAGCTAACAGACCAGTTTGAACGTACACTGTGTACCTAACTACAACGACATTAATAATACCTAAATGGACCGGCCTTTTCAGTACTTTACCATCCAAAAATATAAGTCGACATCTGTTACATTTACATGTTACAAAGTTCTAAGTAAACATCGTAGCATAATTGTTAAAACGAGGTAGGCACTACAAAATGTTGCAAGATAAAATGAGAAAACAATACAAACGTTTATCAGTCAAAATCATGTCAAAATCAAGTCAAATTGGCCGAACACAGAATGAAGTACCAAGTGAGAGACGTCTCTCACTTTTTGTAAAAAGTACATGCTTATACTTTTTGCTCGCCTAGGCCGGTCCATTAAGTATTATTAATGTCGTTGCCTAACTATGTATATTTGACGAAAGCCAAGTGTTCGTAAGATCCAATGGAATGATAAATAAATACAATACAATGCTTGTATTATGTCAGGGCTGCGGCTGCGCGCGGGCTGGGTGGGGCTAAGCCTGGGCACGAGCGACACGCTGCTACTGGGGCTGCAGGCGGCGCGCGCCCCGCCCGAGGGCCACGTGCTGGTGGGCTCCACGCCGGCGGCGCGCTACATGGCGCTGCTGTGCTTCGCTAACGGCTCGCTGACGCGGCAGGCCCAGCGCGACCGCCTCGCCGCACCCTCCTGGGGCGCCTTCAATGACCTGCTCGCCGCCACCGTGCGCGGGAACATGGGCTACCTCGGTCGGTGCCACTTGCAATATGTCACCGCCTAATCACCATTTTATATTTATAAATTTATTTTTATTTTTCCGCCGTAAGGTGGCCAGTCTTTCGGTTTTTTACAGGTTGCATTTCGGAGAGTGTGCGGAGGAATTGCATAATTTAATTCCTGCAGCCCCATTTCACCATCGTACGAGTAGGGGTTCGGCAAGGAGGCACCGTTATACAGTTGAGGTTCCAAAGACTCGCACCAAGTGCTTTGCTTCTACTTTCATCGTGCGAACAGCCAAACTGTGGAACTCCTTGCCCGAATCTCTATTCCCCTTGAACTATAATTTGTCGGTCTTTAAGTCGAGAGTAAACCGGTTTCTTCTAGGCAAGCGCGCTACATCGTAGACTATAACATTGCTTATCATCAGGCAAGTTGTAGTCAAGCGTAAGCCTATATCATGAAAAAAAAATAATGTGTGTCTACGGCGCCCCGCAGTGCTAACCGCGTTAATGCGGGATAACAAGTGTGCCTACATAGGCATAATCCGAGGCATGATCTACCTCATCGGTTCAGCCGTTTGTACGTAAATAAGTGACCAACAAACAAACATACTCACTCATTCCTCAGCAAATTTTCACCTTTCTAATATTAGTATGTTTTATGTGAATAAGCAACGGAACTGGCATAACGGAAGCAGAAACGGAATCAGATGTCAAAAGTAAATCTTAACGGAAGCGGAAGCGGAAACGGAACCGTTAATACTATAAAGAAAAAGCACAATTTTGTATTTTTAGATGTTTTTTATTAAATTTGTAGTAGTACAAGTAACAAAATTAAAAAATTTTGCCCCCTAGTGAATTATGGCCGTAACACCTATCTAAGAACATGAAGCAATAATTAAATCCTAACCCATTACTGAAAACCGCATTAAAATCGGACTAGTAGTTTTGAAGATAAATGGCAACATTTGTTGGCACAAACAAACACACAAACAACCTCAAACCTCACCCCAAACCGTCTCCATTCCGTCGTGGGTAAGAATATAAAAAATTAGTAGTCAAAATTAAATAGCGGCAAATTATATTTAATAAAGAGTAACTTGGCCGCTTTTTCACCTTTTAGCCTATTTCTATGTTCTTCATATATTAAACCAGCTCCGCTAAATAATTGCTCGCTGGCTACACTGCTGGGGGGAGCTGATAAGTATTGGCGAACTATTGGCAAGATATGGGGGTATTTGTGCGCATTTCTATTCCACCACATAAGGGGATCCTCATGAAGAGGTAGTCTCTTCTCTTTCTTGTACTCCCGAAGGTGTGACTGTATCTCTAAAAGTAAATTGTCACCATCATCGAACGATGTTGCGAACGAAATGAATGAATGTAGGTATGTATGTATTTATTTTAATTAGGGTAGTAAATAGATATCACTATGTTTAAATGTTGACCATATATGTTTAAGATTTTGACACACTAATATTTTAATTTAGAATGACCTTTTATCTCAATTTTAATTATTTGTATTATTAGTTTTGTTCTCTGTATTGTAGTATTATATCATCATTTATTAATTAATGTAATTGGCTCGCGCCGTTTTAATTGATTTGTAAATAAATAAATAAATAAATAATCATCAGCTGTAGAAGAGTCCTCCTCCTGGTCTTCATTTACACTTAACATCGATTCCAATATTTGTAATGATGATGATGATTTGGAAGTAGAAGGCTGCATTTCAATGTCTTCAATCGCAATTTGAGTTCGGCTTCTTTTGGGGGAAGGTGCGTCATCATCTTCTTGGATGGAATTGGATTGTCTGGTTCTAATACTTCTAATGGCGGTAACAGTCACATTAAGTAATTTAGATTCAACCTGCTCTGCAACGACGCTGGTGAAAAAATGCGATTTATATCGCGGATCCAAATACGTCGCAATAGTGTATTTGTCGTCTTCGACCAGGTTTCCAAATCTTACACTTGAATTCAATTCATCGCGTAATTTTGTTGTAAAATTTATGACTTGTTCTGAAGTAGTAGGTTTCGCCTCTTCTTGTTGTAACGTGGTCAAGGCAACTTGAATTAAAGGTATGACTGATGAAATACTGATTTGAGAACTGCTTAGATTTCTTGTTATTTCTTCAAATGGCTGCATCAATTGCACATATTTTTGAATATTCATCCAGTCTTCGGGGGATATAATTGCAATTGGATTTGCGCTTAGGTACAAGACAAGCGAATCTTTGAGTTTTGAAAACCTTTCCATCATATAGAATGTGCTGTTCCATCTTGTAGGGCAATCTTGAATGACAGAAAGAGGAGACTGATTAAGGCGATTCTTTTGAATTTCTGTAAGTTCTGCCTGTGCGACTAAGGAATGATTGAAATGGGTGGCAATTTTTTTCAATTTAGCAATAAGTTGTAGAAGCCACTCTTGAGATTCGACACTTGCCCGTATGCACAGTTGAATCTGGTGTACTGCGCAACTGACATCCTCAAAGCCTGACAACTGCATTGCTCTTACCATGTTGGATCCACGATCACGAACAATGCAGTGAATTTTTTGGCGATTAATGCCCCATTCTTCAAGAATTGTTTGATACTTTGTTGATATTATGTTGCCCGTATGACGTTCATCCATGACTTCACATTTCAAAATTATAGATTTTTTGTGAAAATGCTTTGAAATTCCATGTGCAGTTAAACTAAGCAATGAAACAGCAGAATGAAGTTCCGACCATATGTCGCTTGTAAAAGATAACTTGTCAAATTCTTCAAGTAAATCTTTGGTTTTCTTTGCTAACTTACTGTACAAATCGTCGCATACATAGGAAGAAAAAAAATCACGGCCTCTCATCTTGTATTTTGGAAGAGCAGCTTGCATTACTCTACTAAATCCTGTACCCTCGACAAAATTAAAGGGTAAGTTCTGGAGGGCAATCATTTCAGCAATCGTACGATCCATTTCTTGGGATTTGTGATGCGTCGAATCCCAATAATTATTTATTTGAAGACTTTGTTGCAATGTTAATTGTCTTTTAGCGTTTTCGGCTGGAGTTACATTAACCTACAACAACATAAATTGGTTACGATTACTTTACGAAATAAAACACGTATATAAAACGTTTAATTACTAAACACTAGGCTACACACGAACTTACTTACATAAAGTTGGTAAATTAAGTAATAAATAAATATTAACTGACCATTTGTTTTTTCGTTTCTGATGAAAGTCTGACAGCATCATTTAACTTCTCAAACTCTGCGAACAGTTCGGCATGAATCGATTTTAGGTGACTCTTTAGAGCTGTAGTTGTGCGGCCTTTTCGCGAATACACTTTTTCACAAAGTTTGCATTTGGCACTCGAGTCGTTAATTTCAACGAAATAGTTCCAAATAGGACTTGTTTTTGGTTTCATAATTGCACTGTTATTGCACTAAACACAACTAGGTACTAATGCTGGGGCCACACTAACGAGAAATGGCATTAATTATCGCGATAATGAACGTTAACCGTAGGTGTAGCCACGACTAAACGTCATAATTTGACAACGGCATCAACATTGCCGTTTGGCGTTTGGCGATAGCTCCAGTGGCGGTACATCAAAGAGATGAACGCAAGAATTAATGCGATGAAGCGGCCACACTACGTATTTCAGTATGCGTCGTGAGCGCGACGGGATCGCACGTGTTTTCGACGTGTTTTCCAAATTGTATGTTTTTTGAAGCTTATTAAAAACAACATAAACATAGAAATACTTAGTTACTTACAGTGTACGATTCCTGTGCATTTGTATCATCCACCATCTTCTTTTTCTTTGTTTCTTTTTTTTCATCATTCGGTAATGATTCAGTAAATTCAAATAATAAAAATTTGCACTCATGAAATACAGAGCTCGGTCAACGTCCATCTTGCTTGGGATATAAGTAAAATCAACGGCGTTTTTAACGCCAAAAATGGGCGTTCACGTTGACCTTTCAAGTGTGGCCACCCACTTTAACGCGGTAAAAATTATCGCAATAATTGTCGCGTTAATGGGCATTGACGTTAAGCGTTAGTGTGGCCCCAGCATGATGCGCATAATGAACCAAAAACAATAAATAAGCAAAACTCGTTGTGACACGTTTGTTTACCGCGCGCCCCTCTCTTCCAAAATACGCGACACGGGATTGCATCGGCAATTCGGCAATTATCGGAATCACGCGCGCGCGCCTGGTCGCTCGTGTACATTCGTCGACGCGCGGTCCCCCGCAACCGCCCCCCGCGGGCCCCCGCCACGCCGCCGTCATGTCGCACCCATCCTCACCGCTCTCGCCCCGCATCCGTTTCGAGTTCTGTTATTAGTTTGCGGAACCAGAAGCAGAAACGGAACTGAAAAAACATGCGGAACTTCTGCAGATGCAGAAGCAGAGTTCTGTTGCAACTCTACAACACACAACATTGTGTTGAACACAATTTTAAAAATGCTAAGAGGTTGGGAAGGGTTTCACGACGAGGGGTGTTGAAGATAAAACAATCTTTAGCAGTTTAAAGGTCTTATATTGAAATAAACATCAGAAATTCAGTTATATTTCTGCGGTCGAAAAGTTAGCGTGATTTAAATCGACTGCTAGCGCCATCTAGGATTGTGATTACGAACTAATGAGTTTACTGCAGAGATAATTGAACTGAACAATGATTGTACAATGTGTGCGCAGGTATATACTACGAGACGGCGGAGATAGTCCCGCGCGCGGCGCCGGGGCGCTGGCTGGTGGACGGCGCGGGGCGCGCGGTGGAGCGCCCGGCGCCGCAGTTCGAGGCGCGCGCGCTGCTCGAGGGACAGGCCGCCGCGCGCCGCGCGCACGCCGAGGACATGGGCTTCCAGATAGGTGACTAACTATTTACATGATACTAATTAATATAAATCAATCAATTCTTGTTGTCAGACACATACCTAATTCATAAAATACAGACAATTGAACACACAAACAATAATTTCTTACACACACATTGAAAATTTTCAAATTGATGTAGGTAATTCCCTGGTTTGCACAGAGATTATAAAATTCATAATTATTGGTAACTAAGGCATAACTTTAGTACGTTAAAAACGTCCACTTTTGTTCGACGGCTTTTGGAAATTCACGAAAATGTTATGATACAACCAAGTGTTTAAACGATGTTTCCAGACGAGTCGTCCCGCATAGTGGCTACAGGGGGCGCGGCCGTCAACAAGGAGCTGCTGCAGATCTTCGCTGACGTCTTCAACACGCCCGTCTACGTCCTGGTAACTACATGTATTTATTTATTATTACTTAAGACTGTGTGTATAACAATGTACCAAGAAAACTCCCTCAATTAATTCTGCGGGAATATAACCAAATATCTAAGTTGTCTACTACTAGTGATCCAATGTTCGTGTAAAGCTTTTTATACCTGTATTCACCAGTTTCTATATAGAGACAGTCCACAATTATTTTTTATATTGGATAGGCTCACGATTTACTACAACTCGCCTGATGTTATAAGCAACGATGTAATTTATGATCCTAGCGCACTTGCCTATAGTAAAAACCGTAATTAACGTTATCCCTCCTCATAGAAAAAGATTTTTTTTATCTACCTATATTATGTAAGTAATGTGTGTATGTCAGGAGCAGCACGGCAACGCCGCCCTGCTGGGCGCCGCCATCCGCGCCGCCGACGTGTGGAGCGCCCGCACCGGACACGCGCTGCGGGGTGAGTACTCGTCACCTGCCGCAGGGCTCATATACTCACGGCTGGTTTATAAACCAGTCTTTATTCATTTATAATCGTCTTCAACGAAACTGTATACAAATTAAAAACAAACTTGCACATCAGCATGAAAAATGCACAGAACATACCATATCCGTAACAGACCTTGTGTTTTCTGTGTCTAATAAATACCCAAATAAAATTTGCAATAAGTCTAAAAAGTAAGTTTTCGTATGAGAGTCGCCATTCTGATGATTCTAATTTATTGTCTCAAAATAAAAAATGATATTTTTTTGTGCAGGTGGCGAGGCGACGGTTTCCCCGGTGGCGAAGCCCTACCCCGACCACGAGCAGATCTACACGCCGCTGCTGGCGCGCTACCGCGCCCTCGTGGCCACCATCCCGCGCCTGCAGTAATACTGAACTCTAGGGGCTACTACTCAGCTACACATACATATGCCGGGACACTTCGCACAGCGCCATCTAGTCCCATACTAAACTATGAGGCGCAATTTCAGCAATGCTTAACTCTACGGGACTTTCTCTTTAACTACAAGATGTAATTTTTCAATATGTGATTGACTGGGCTAAGCTCGGAGCGTCGACTCGACAGAGCTAAATTAGCACTACAGACCTCTAAAGAGATACTGGATTGCACCAGCGAACGGTTTGCAAAAGAATATTAACTGTGATTTTAAAATTATAAACAAATGTTTGAAACTTTATACTAATTGTTTTAACGGAAAATTGGTCGAGTTGTAGCTCAGTTTAAAAGAGAGAGTATATCACACTCGTGCTTCGGTGGATATCTGTCTTCCGATAGTGCTAATCTTATTATTTTAGAGGTAAACGTACTGACACAGTCTGACCATTATTGGTCTATGACTTATAATTCGAGCGAAGGATAGCAATATTATTGGTCTATAATACATATTTTAATGGCAATCACTCGTATATCAGACATCGAGCGCCTCTAGTGGAAAATTTCAGTGGAGATGGAAGCTGTATTTATTGGATACATTTCGCTAAGAAGATGCTTTTACGCAATTTAAAAATAAGCTTATTTGAAACCAACACAGCTATGGGTAAATATAAACATACATCCTGAAATGGATGTATGTTTATATTTATCTATTGAATAATGTAACTTGACTGCGATTTTATATGCTTTTCACACAATAATAAGTGCACTTATGGTATACTATAAAGTAGGTAATATTTTATGCTCGAAGTGGCCGCATTTGTTAAAGTTAATTCATTCCTTATGCATTTTATAAGCATTTAACATATTTTACATTCCAATCTCATATCATTTATATTGTCCATTATAAGTAGTCAATATATCTATACAAAGAATCTGAATATGTGATTTTTAAGGATAATATTTATATTTGTACGATTTATGTACTTATAGATTTTTATACATATTTTATATATTTATTATCTGATTATCACCTAAGAGTCAGGTATAATTTACTCAATATTTACATTCCTGATCATTTAGCTTTACGTTATAATAAAAAAACTGTTATTTATATGCGCTTTGTTAATTTTTTACTGTTTAATAAAATTATTACTATAAGTAGATGTCTTATTATTTGACCTTAAATTTCCCAATGATTAAATAGGTATATACACATATCTAATTTAGAATGATAAAACTGACAATAATAACAAAAATATCAATCTTGAATAGACCTTTATTTAAATACCAATACACGAGTTAAAGTAGATACAAGTTGTCAAAACCAAAAATAAACGTATTACATACCTAGTACTCAAATAAATCAGTAATACATATATACTCGAGACCTATTTTCGAATGAAGCAAAAAGTCCACGACAAAATTAATCTTTAGCGTTCGTAGATAATAAATCATTGAATAATATTTTATTTCAATTAAATTATACACTATGAGTTAATTTATTAAGTGCCAAACCTGCACTATGGTTTATTAACTGCCAGGCGCGAAAATCCACACTCATTTCCATACACTTCCTTAGCAGCTGATGGCGCCACTTGTGTGAAGTGAATGGAAATGAGTGTGGATTTTCGCGCCTGGCAGTTAGTAGACCTTAGCCTAGTTGGTTAAGGCGTCCCGGATGGGGTGCGATGATCGGACTACCTTCACGTTGGGTAAGCCCAACTAATTTCATCTCTCCATATGGGGATTTGGGGTTAGTTGGGGAAACCTGGTGCACCCCGTCCACAGGTTAGTAACTTCCACCTTCCGGTGGATCTTGCTAGCCTGTGTCCAAACGTTCGATCGAGTGGGGGCCCTCGCCTTTACCTCCCCTTCGAGAGGGCTGGTTGTAGGGCCCGAGGCGAAGAGCTCGCCGCACCTCGCGGTGTAGGTGGAGCTGGGTGCTCTTTAAGAGCACCCGAGGTGGTCGCCGAGAGGCGAGAGGAGTTCGGTGTACCGGCCGAGTAGCGGCGACACGGGAACCGAACTCCGTGCGCAGAGGGCGCATTGGAGAAGGGCGGTCGCTTTGGCGTGCGACTGCCTGACTCCTGGGGGCTCTGGGTGGCAGGTCGGGGAACCTGTTGCCCTGGAATGAGTCCCCACAGGATGCATGACGTGTCCCGTGTTCTGACACGTCGTCCATTGAGGGTTGAGCTGAAGCTCCCCGAGGCGGGGCCCGTTACCGGGCCAGCATCACCAGGGCTGCGGATGTATGCATCGCGCTCTCGTGGCCCTGGACCAACGATGCGGAGATGGAACACCCCAGGTTTTTAGTGGGTATGCCGCCCTTATAGAGTGGGGCGGAGACTCCCACATAACCACCCGCCCTCCCCGGGGTTTTTTTGGGTGGTACCTCTAATAGGTTTTCCTGGGCAACAAAAAAAAAAAATAAAAGGCGTCCCGGATGGTGATCGGAAATACGCAGGTTCGAATCCTGCCGGTTGTGATTATTTTCGCTCATTTTCCAATAAAAGTTTAATTTAAATTATACACTCAACAAATTGAATTATTCAAACGTGTTATCTGTGAGCAAGACAAGAAAAAAAAAGACAATAATATTTGCAAATCAAGAGCTCGCAAATTACGAGAGAGTTGGAACTGCTTGTACTCAAAATATTTGTATTGTTACTGCTTTGCTCATAAAGTTTGCTTGAATTGTAAATAGTAGAGACAGTACGAATTGGTGGAGAGGTACCTTGTTGTTCCTGGGTAGAGTAGAGGCAAAGTTTGCGTGCAGAATAATTGTAGAGACAGTATGGCATATGGCCAGAGTACCAGCAGCATTGAGTGGACAGGGGTCTTCGTTCCTCCTGGGAGGAGAGGGGTCTTCGTTCCTCCTGGGAGGAGAGGAGTCTTCGTTCCTCCTGGGAGGAGAGGAGGGGTCTACTTCTTCCTCCCGCCGCGCTCCTTCACCTGCAGCTGCAGCAGCGCGCCGGGCGCCACGTTGTAGTAGGCCAGCGAGTTGGTGTCCTTGAAGAACAGGCCCTGCAACATCATCATGACAAATGTTACTTCATTTGTATGCAAAGAAATCTGTTTCTGCATAATGCAATGCTTTAACCTGGAACTCGGCCCAAAACACCGACGATTCCCGTAGCTGGCTTATGAACCCTCTATTATTAAATACATTCATTTATAATTAGTAACAGTAAGGTCGATGGCAGAAAGGCGAGAGGCCGTAGCTCAACCAGGTGGTCCGACCAACTACGCTGAACGGTGGACACTAAACCGTATGATGCTGTTCACGTCGCTAAGGACAGGTGCAGATGGAAGAATATCATAAAGGAAAAACTAATATACCGAGGAATTCACGACCCTCGCAGACTACGACACAAGGAGGAGGATATTTTGCAACAACGTTAATTGTAGATTACAAGTTCGGTCGTGCATGGAGTACTAATCGCATCTCTGGATGGATCAGCCAAGTACCAACTTGAGGCACTAGAGGCCATTGAGAGTCGAGCCAAAAAGATCATTGGTAATAATAAACTGTGCCGAGCGAAACTTCAAAGTCTTGAACACCGTCGCAAAGTCGCCAGTTTGTCGGTTTTCTATCGGTTGCATTTCGGAGAGTGTGCCGCGGAATTGCACGGACTAATTCCGCCCGCGACCTTCTTTCACCGGACGAGTAGAGGTACGGCAGGACGACACCGGTTTATGGTGGAAGTTCCTAAGACCCGCACGAAACGGTACGCTTCCACCTTTATTGTTCGTACCGCTAGGTTGTGGAACTCCCTGCCTGGCTCTCTGTTCCCCACGCACTATAATCCAGCAATCTTCAAAGCGAGAGTGAATCGGTTCTTATCGGGTAAGCACGCTCCATCTTAGGCCATAGCCTTACTTGCTATCAGGTAAACTATGGTCAAGTGCAAACCCGTTCAAGTTAAAAAAAAAAAAAAAAAAAAAAAAAAAAAAAACAATTTACATGTACCCTGTTCATAAGGAGATTAGAGCAAGTGGCTACAAGGGATGGGCGTGTTACACAGGGAGGGGCGTGTACCTCGTAGTGCAGCTTCTGCTTGGCGATGGGCATGTTGGTGGAGCGCTGCAGCGCCGTCTTGAGCTCGGCCACGGAGGCCGACAGCGGCAGCGGCAGCGCCAGCACGCGCCCGTCCAGCGCCCACTCCGCGCGCTCCGGCGCCAGCGGGACCGCCACCTGTATCGTGACGGGTCCCGGGTGGCGCGCCAACCACGAGTGCTCGGGCTCCAGTGCGTCCTCCGTGCGCATGCGCTTGGCGGCCGGGCCCTCTTCCTCGGGCTCGGGCGCGGCCTGCACGGGCGGCGCCGGCGTCACGAAGCCGAAGCCCACGCTGCCCACCGGCGTCGGGATCAGCGGCGGCCGCGGCGCCAGCTGAGGAAGCACCATCAACGACGGAATCGGCTGCAGCAGCACGGGCGCCGGCGCGGGCGGGGCGGGGGGCGGCGCGCGCGGGGCCGGCGGCGGCCGCGGCGGGCCTCCGCGCCCGCTCGCGCCACCCGCCACCGGCTTCGGCCCGATTTTCTCCTTTTCCTCGTCGGGTAAAAGACCCTTGACCTGTAATATTATACAAATAATAATGTTTTAAATTTTGTTACACACATAACATACAGAGAAGCACGAGGTCCGGCACGTCACCTTGTGTATCTGCTGGATCTGGTCCTCGAGCGTGATGTGCGCGCGCGCGGCGCGCGTGGCGGCCTCCACGCTGGACGTGTGTCCGTCCCACGTGACGCGCTCGTCGCGCCGCCTCTCCTCCTCGCCGATCTTCTTTCCGATGGCGGTCTCCTCGTCGCCCACGCCGAAGATGTCGGTACGGCGCTCGGCGAGCTGCTTGAGCGAGGCCTCGATGGCGGCGCCGGGCGCCAGCGCCTCGTCGCGGTCGGTGCGCTCGGCGGCGGCGCGGTCGCGCTGCTCCAGCCAGCGCGGGTCCAGCAGCCCGATGCGCACGTGGTCCGCCACCTTGTTGGCAGGGATCTTCTCGCCCGTGATGGGCGACACCAGCCACTCGTCGGCGGCGGCGGCGGGCGGGGGTCGCGCGCGCTTGGGGTCGTACTTCTTCACCACCACGCGGTCGGGACGCGGCGGCAGGGGCGCGTCGGGCGCCGGCGCGGCGGGGGCCGGCGGCGGCGCCTCGTCCTCCGAGTCGGAGCTGTCCTCCTCCATGTCCTGCACACGGTTGTCGTCGGGGCGGCGGTCGTCCGGCCGGCGGTCGTCCGGGCGACGCGTGCGATCCTCCATCTCGGCCAAGTCCTCGTCGGACTCGGACTCGGAGCTAGACTCGAGCTGCATCTCGGTGTCGTCGTCGTCGGCGGGCGTCGCGTCTTCGCCGCGCTCCTGTGCCAGCACGCGCGCGCCCACCTCCAGCGGCGTGGTGGGCGGAGGGAAGTCCCCGCCCTCGCCGGCCGGGTAGTCCACGGTCTCCACGACCACGAAGTCATGCCAGTCGATAGAGGCGTAGGCGAGTCGCTCGCGCTCCACGCGCGCCTCGTCCTGCGCGCGGCGCCGCGCCTGGTGCGCGTGCCAGGCGGCGCGCGCGCGTGCCTGCTCCAGCGTGCCGCCGCGCACCTCGGCGCCCAGCTTGGCAGCGAGCTCCTTGGGCGGCAACAGCACCTTGGTGTACTGCTCCAGCAGCCGTGTGAAGTACTGGAACAGCGAGTGCTGCGGACGCAGGAAGTCGAACTGGTGGTTACGCTCCTCCTTCTTCATGAGGTCAGTGAGGAATTGGCGTCCATTGCGCGCCACGAATTGAGCTGTCAACTTCACGATGTCCAGCTCCAGCGCCGAGATGGAAGGTGGATCGGCGATGAACTCGAAGTCTGGTGGAGGGTCGCGCGGGGGTGGAGGCTCCAGGGGCGCTGCGGCCTTAAGAAGCTCTTGCTGGCGTGCCGCAGTGGCGGGTGCCAGAGCGCCGCGCACGGCAATCGGCGCAGGCGGCGCTGGCTCAGGCCCTGGACATAAATTTTTACATATGTAAGATTTAATAAACTTGTGTACCTACAAGATATGATCAATTTAATTTCACAATAGTTTATTTATAGTGACAATAACTCATTACATTTATTTTTAAATCAGACAATTCTTGCAAGCTTTTTAGAGTTTGTAAACTATTATAAATGTACCTGATACCATAGATTTGTTTTATTCAATGAAATACCACTTTTTCATCACTCTTTCCATGAAGACTGCATCAGCCATGGGTTTCTACCATTGTTACTTGAATACTACCAACTCAAATTAGTTATTTTTTATCATTTGTCAAAGCAAATTAGTGTTAAGTATTCTAGTGTAACAGTACCACCTTATTTAAAAAATCTTTATTATCAAAACATATTCAGCTTGCAAGATTATAGTCTTGTTCTTGTGAAAAATTAAGTTAGTAAGTGTTAGTTTAGTGTCAGTAGTGGTAGGTTTACATTATTTAGTAGTATTATGTAATAAATGAGTTAGGTTCATTGGCTTTTTTTTTTCTTTCTTCTGGTCTTTCTTCTTCTTTCATGTTCATGAACACGTATTATATTTTATATTGCTTAGAAATTAGTTTTTATAGTTTGTTTCAGTTTGGTAATTTCATTAAAAAACTTACCTTTTCCCTCTCTGATTTCCTTGACTTTATGCTGATAGTATGCATGGTATGGGTCTCCTTGATTGAGGAAGTTGAACTTGGGGTTTCCAAGTTCATTCTGCCGGATACGGGCTTCAAACTCTGGGCCATTTCGGGCCACAAAGCTCGCGGTCTTGTCCACAATATCTACATGAAGTGGCTAAAGAAATATATTTTATGATACAAATATATAGACTAACTTTAATAGGGTTGGATTTTGTACTATAATTATAGCATTAATACTATAATTTCGCCCTTTGTCCTATATACTATCCACATCTAAGGATAGTACGCTAAAATACTATAATTTAAAGCTTTTCCCGGATGCTTAGTTTTACGTTATTATGAATATTTCGACGGTGCGTGTATCCGACCGAATTCTGATTTTGCGATGTTTTCTGTGTCGATGGTCGGGGTTTCCCCGATTATCCTCTGCAATAGACTTCTCTCTTTCCACTAATCACGTTCCTCCCATTCCATTCGAAATTCAATCAAAGTGCCAACAATAGCTTGTTAATATTTGTGTAGAATAATATTTTTTTAGTGTTTTAATTATGGACAGTGGCAGTGATGGTCATGATAATGACGAGAGACCGGGAGTATGCACCCAAAAAAAAAAGGTTTAGTATTCAAGAAATGATAAACTTAGAAGAGGAGTAAATTTTGCCATACCTGGTGATGATTTTAATGACTACAAAATAAGACTAAAGATAATGAAAGTGTACTATATTTTTTTATAAAATACTATCCTTATCATTTTTTGTACTATCTTTTTCAACATACCTAAATCCAACCCTGCTTTAACTCAACATATCACAAATTAAAGGCAGGATCTAACCAATAACAGCCGGTTTGCCTCTCCATTCAAGTTAATTATTGCAGAATTTAGGCCCAATAACCTGATCCAATTGGGTCCTAAAACTGTTAGGTCTCTATTTATATATTAGGTCTATTATTTATATATTTTGAATAAAGTACTTTATTTTATATTATTGACATATATACAAATATGGCCAACACCAACACTCACCTTACATTTATAGAATATCAATACACATTTTTATAGGTTATGTTATTGTGGCTTTATTAAACGGAATATTTTCTGGTCACTAAAGTATATTTTCTTGTAAAAGGATACTCCTGACTTCAGGCGGTGGATAGATGATGCCAATAACAGGCGCGGGAGGCGGCTGGGGCTCCTCGGGGGCCGCATCCAGCCCTGGGCCCGGAGGGGCCATCACATCAATCGAAGGCATTTTAGCCTTAAATTATTTGGTTGGAAACCCTACTAGTTATACAAGTTATTAGTTTTTAATAAACATCCACAACTACGAGATCGAAGAAAATGTATGACGTGTATCGCATACACACAGTATGTCTCAGATGTACATTCGCGAATGAACATGCTCATAATAACGTTCATTCTATACAGATAACAAATATACGGTTTAGTTCATTCATTCATAGAAACAATGAAAATATTTATTATCTGTACTACTAAAACTCTGGAGAAATATGTAGTCTTTTTCCGCTGCGACTGCTCCTTAACCGACATCAAACAACAAACTTGATGGTTTTTAGGTGTGTTCCTCCATATACCACCGCCACACCTCACCTCCTAACCAACGTGGCCTCCGTGGATCTCAAGATCTTCCCAACACCGCACCTTGTGTCTTGAAGCTTTGCTGTTCTCTTTCGGCAAGATATTCTAGTCGACACGTGTTTCGCCTCTCCACGAGGCATCCTCAGGACTCGTGTTGACTCTCCGAACGTCGGTCCGAAAAAAAGTCAACACAAACTTTGAGCAAAACAAATCTGGCAAGAGCTATCGTACCTACTTACTTACTTAAAAACAGGGGTCTAGATCTACTGGGAGCTTGTTTGCTTGTAGGAGTGTTTAAAATTTTCTTAATTTTTGTGTACGGATAGGACATCGTGTACATACACGATTTAGTTTTGGATTTATTTTGATTTGGATTTTGGTTACGCCATCTTTATTCGCAACTCGAACGCGTAGGTTAGGTTGATGGATGTTTCTACCTAGTCTGCGTTACAAAATCAATTTGTAACCTGATGCAGCGATATAATGAATGATTAGGTAATACCAATTTATCCATGGTAATCCTTATGACGCGTTGTTAGATTTCGTGTGGTGCTAAAGTACATAACTGCTGTATTGAGTTTGATATTCGGAGTACCTACCTACCTAGGTACATAAATTGATATCATTTCATCAGAAAATACCTATTAACCTATTCCTCTTCAAATAACCTCAAAGAAAGGCAAGGATGGTGGCTAAACGATAAAAGTAGATATTGCACTGGTAGGTACTCACAATTATTGTACCTATGCTATGTTCAAGCAGAATGTGCTGATAATGATGACCACTTCTAACCCTTTTAGTCAGTTCTTGCACTGTATGTAGACAACATTGTCATCAAGAATGAGATAATTTACAATGTTATATTTTCTTTTGCCAAAATCTAGGTATGTCCTACATAAATAACGTTGAGTCTAATAGATAGCTTCTACCTTCATGTAGGTAGGTACATACATAGTTTGTCCACCAAAGCAGAGCAGAAAAACTAGGAAAAATAAACCAACTAGCATTGATGACAAGCAGAATTTTATTTGATAAACTCCTTATCTTGTTTAGGTAGTACCTTTTCTGTATTCTGAGGTGCCTACCTACTTCAAATAAAACATTACTTATTTAGTAGGTACCTACCTACCTACAGAATAATGTCACACTACTAAGGAAACTTGAAAATCCATGGAAGCCTGCTTCTGGTTACTTAACTGTGTCTCACCATCTATATCTACCCAGTAGGCTTCGGTTGTGGTCCACCTGGTTAGTTCTACCTACCTACTGATGTATGTTCCTGCCTGACTGAACATTCTCCAGCTCACCTGAACTTTCAAGAGAGATAATTTTGAGAAAAATACTGGACTGATTATCTATTATGCTATGCTTTCTTTAATAAATGTTTATTTTTGGTACAAGTTATTTAATGATAATGTGAAGATGTAAATAAGAATATATCTGCACAATAAAACATGTTTCATGTACTTGGTTCTTCATTTATTTTATACTCACTTACATCATACTAGTCCCTTAAAATAAGATTAATTTATAATTCCTTACATAATGTTTTCCCAGTGTAAACATGTTGATGTTACAGCCCATGGCTATTAATAATAGACAGGAAGGACAAACAGCTGTCTAAATATTACTACAAATATGTTTTCTTAATATGATGTTACTGTAAACAATGAATCACAGCAAAGAGTATAAAACCGAGTAAGATACACTGTGTAAGATATATGTATGTATTAAAATTATTTTCCACTCAAAAAAATCTGTGTTGAGTATAAAGTGCCATGTCTTCTTGATTCTGGTTGTAATAGATACATTTTTATTTCCATTTTTAGAGCGCGAACGTCTGATGTTAAGCACCATTGCAACTGAATTTCTAAGCAGAAAACTTTCAGATCATGTGGGTTTACAATTATACACTTTTACAAACACTTGTTTGAGATTTGTAAGAGATTTTTTTTCTTCAGAGTGGGATATCTTCATGCATGCATTCATACTGAACATGTTTGCATGTTAGGTAAGTTTAACCTAAGCGCCTGGTGGATGCAATCGAATGCAATTACCAATGTTAAGCAAAGGTCGACGCGGTCAGTCTTTGGATGGGGGACCAAAAGGTGGCATTCCATTTTGGGCGCTTCCGTGGGTCGGATAACATGTTAAATTGTAGGTCTCGCCTGTTTGTTATAGTACGGCAGTCGTTAAGCCATGTCAGAGGCCCTAGGGCGGCTTGATGAACTCTCGACACCAGAATTGGCCACTCTCATTCGATAAGAAGAAAAAGTTAAGTTTTGGGTAGGTTTAGATCCCCCTCTTAATAGGTTTTGGTGCCACCGTGACCCGCACCGGCTTGCAGAGCTCCACCAGCGCGGGGGGCTCCCTGCCGCCGCCCTCCTCCACCGCCAGGCAGATGGAGATGTCCACACCGCAGGGCTCCGTCCACACTCCGTGCGAAATCAGCACCTTGGTCAGCAGCCGCAGGTTCTGGGTGCCGTCGTCTTCCGCTACAATAGGAAAAATAATTTTATACATAATTAGTCGACGCCCGCTGCTTCGCTTGCTAATGCTTTTGATAAAAAATAGCCTATGACATATCTAAGACCTCATAATTCCTACATACCAAAAATCATCATGATCCGTTCAGCCGTTTTCCGTGATGAGCGTTTAATTAAATAAACAGACAAAATATTTAGAAATTGTTGGAACGAGTTCCGTTATCAATTCTAAGTATCTCAAATTATTTTGCTAGTATCTTTTATGTTCAGATTTTTTGCCCGTCTTCAGCTTTATTATATATGTAGTATAGGTAGATAGATGGTTCTTACCAACTATAATTGAATAATCTAACGCAAAAGTGAATTGCGAAAGCATTTATTTCTTTTCTTATCATCACATCACATATTTTTAGTTAATTGTTGCGCTAAATGTATTGCGTAAGAAATCCTCGCGTATGCAATATTATGGTCATGCTTTCTGTTCTAATATTAAAGATTTTGAGATAGCAAAGATACTTAAGTGTATTTTCATAAAGAGATTGTCTAGTTACTTACTGACGTATGCATGATCCAAAGGTCTCAAATGCTCCTTATTGGGCGCGAGCGCATGTATCCTTCTATCAGGATAGGCCACCTTGACCCGGATGGAGGCGCCGGCCTTCGCCCTCAGTATCTCGGCCTCCAGCGGCACGGCGGTGACGAGGCCGGCACTGAACCGGAGCACTACATCGTTATCCATCGCTGGCTCGATTATACGAGCTGTGCACATACGGATCTGAAACATTTGGAAGAATTTTATCAAGAAATCAATTAAAAAAAAATAAGATAAAAATATTTTTAATCACAAAATACAAACAAAATGATTACAAATTACTTACAACTCTAGCTACACTAGATAGTTCTTTTTGTTAATATTAGGTAGTTTTCTCAACTGAGAAGGACCAGGAACCAAGATACAGGCATACGTCTAGTTTGGTATCTATAGCCGCTCCTTTATCTTTTTTTTACATGATATAGGCTTACCCTTGACTACAACTTGCCTGATGTTAAGCAACGTTATAATCTACGATTTGGCGCTATATATAAAGATAAAGATAAAGATATTTATTAATGATATAAAAATGAATACTACAATATACCTATGTACAGTGTGTATCATATTATAAAATCTCGTCAGTAATATAATTCATAATTCCTTATCAACAATAATATTATTTGTATAATATTAAAAAATAATAATTAACTAAAAATCCAAACAATTGCACAGCATATAACAATTATATTTTATAAGTATGTTCATTATTATTAGTATGTACAGGTACAGTTTCGTCAAAAGTCATGTGACTGTAGTCATTATTGAAATATTCTTTGAGTGTGTACAGTGTCTTATCGAGTAGAAGTTTTTTTGTCGAATTGATGAACGTATTCTCATTTGTCATAGTCTTTATTTTTTCTGGAAGTTTATTGAAAAGTTTTTCACCTATAACAGTAGGCAATTTTTCAAGCATGGCGAGACGATGTTTTGGTTTTTGTAAAAATAATCCATCAATTCTTCTGATCGATCTCTTGTCTCCATTTGAAATTTTGATATTGTATAGATGAAGATGTCTGTGTACGTGTTTTAGAATTTCCAGAATGTATTGGGATACTGACGTCAAAATTTGTAGGTTCCGAAAGTGTTCTCTGCATGGTTCGAGATATCTACCTCCAACTAGAACTCGTATGGCTCTTTTTTGGAGTTTTAATACTCGCTCATAATCTGTTGAGTTTCCCCATAAAATAAGTCCATACAATAGAGTTGAATGGATAAATGCATAGTATAACTTTTTCATATTTTCTGGTGTTGTGATTGCTTTGACTTGTTTAAGGGCAAATATCCCCTTGGTCATTTTTTTACATGTGGTGTCTATATGTTGTTTCCATGTTAGTGAAGGATCAAGTTCGAAACCAAGAAGTTTTACCAGATTTGATGTAGTGCAAGTAGTGCCATCATGAAAACAAACTGAGTGTGTTTTGGTGTTAGGTGAAACAGCATTAAATATAATGATATTAGTTTTTTGAGTATTCAGTTTTAAGCCATTGTCCTTGAACCACTCATCGAGGTGATTCATTGTATTTTTTATTGCTACGTTCAGCATGTCTGTGGTGTCAGTGGAAATTATGACGCTTGTGTCGTCAGCGTACTGAATTAACTCCCCTATACTATTTTATACAATAATAATATTTGAATTTATTTTTAAACTAGAGGTTGCTCGCTTGCATTAAGAAGTAAAACTTGCATTCCCGGTTTCACCTCTAAGTAGCATATCCAAAAATCCTTTCTTAGCGGATGCTACGTCATAACATCTACCTTATTCCAAATTTCAGGCTGATCCGTCCAGTGGTTTGGGCTGTGCGTTGATAGATCACTATATCAGTCAGTCAGTCACCTTTGAGTTTTATATATTTAGATATATATAATACCTTGATGTTAGGTCTGGGCACGGCGCAGAGCGGCGCGCTCTGCAGCAGCGGCACGAGAGCCCGGGCGAGCGCCGCCGGCTTGTTGTCGCAGTTCATGGACAGCTGGCGGAACACCGCTATCGTGAACGGGTCGGGCTCCACACCTGGAAGTGAGATAAGAACTTTAATTAGTAGAAATTTCATTAAAATACTTTTAATAAAAGAAAATAAGTTTTTTTTCTTTATTCAATAGAAATCTATACATACAATAAAGTTGAAGAGGGTCATAAACCTTTAAGTACAAAGAAGATATTAAGAACGGATTAGGAGTATCACAGGCTTCTTTTTATCCTGAAATTATGTAGGCGAAGCCGGGCGTCTACTAGCACTAAAATAATAATATATAAATAAGTTTTTCGGGCAATAATTAGTAGGCGGGATCACCCGTGGCTGTCATAGGAACTAATAATGCCTGTACAAAATGAACGTTTCTATGTGTAAGAGAATGTGTGCGCGTTTGGGAGTGAATGTGTGCATAAGATTGAGGAAGTATTTATATTATTCTTCACATATAATTGTCAAAACCGACTTGTTGAGATTTTATTTGAAGTTACAACAGTTTTTGCTTGAAAGTAAATAGCACCCAAATACCAGGATTATAAAGCTAAACAAACTGACCTGCAGAAGCCAACAGTCGGTCGAGTAGCTCAGCATGATGCGTGAGCGCGGCCACGGCTGCGAGCGCGGCGCCCGCGCCGGAGGGGGCAGAGCACCCCGCGCCGGGGGGCGGGGGGCTGCCGCTCACCGCCACGGCGTACAGTTTGAGCGCGCACACTCGCAGCGCTAGTTGCGACACGCACGCGCTCTCCTGCTCCGTCACGCCGCTGAATTGGTGCTGGAGTCTGGTAAAAAAAGTTATTTTTATCACCGACTGCAAAAATGAGGAAGTTCTCAAGTTATTTTGTTCTCAGTTCGACTGAATGTTGTTTTTTAATGCATGGATGGATGGAATTATCAGTAGATAACGTTATTATGACGCTATGTTTAAACAATGTACAAAATAGCACTAGCGTTAGCTTAGTATGGGGCTAGTCGGCGCTATGTGATATGGTCCTGAAATATTTGTTTTAATTTACTACGTGTACCTGAGTTACAGTGTTATTTCGATGATTTTATGTCCTTCATTATATACCTGAGACAGAGTGCGTGCAGGCTGGCGTGCGCGCGGGCGGGCACCCCGCGCGCGGCGCCGAGCGCGCCCGCCAGCGACACCACGCCGTGCGCGAACAGAGCCGTGAATGCAGCCGCGCCTTCCACCAGGGGCTCCATCTCAGCCAGTCTGCAAACAAATATTCATACAGATAGAGATACAAATGTATTATAGAGTTTAGTGACAAGCGTGGATGAGGTGAACTGCAGGGCTAGATCGGCACCGGTACTAATAGTCTTTCCACCATTTTATCTACCTGTCACCATACACCAAGTGGATAAAATGGTGGAAAAGACTATTATTAGTCCCGTGCCTTGCAGGTCAGGTACAATAAATAGGTCAATATTTTCTACATACATACACTGCACATTTTGTGCTTTTAACGGAGAGTTCATAGTAAATGATCTCTCACTCTTTCTCCGTGTCACAAAACACGTATTTTTTCGTAAATACGTAAATTTGTTGGTTCAAACTCACGCCTATATATCAATTGCCTAAAAACAGGCCTATAACTTGGTTGAGGATAAAACTAGAGGCCTGAATTTTAAGGACTGATGAATGAGGACGATACCTACATTTACTGTAAAATAAAAATTGAGTGACGAGATTTGTTTTTTTACAATTAGTATTATTTTTATATTGGATAATGATTTACAGCTATAACAGTAGATTAGTCTTACTTGTTGAGTTGTTCCTCCGCCGACTGCAGCATCTTGAGCCGCACGTTGGTGGACAGCGTGTTGTTGTCGATGTGTTGCAGCACGCTGTCGAAGAACTTCCGCACCGCACTGTCGTCCATCGCTGCTTCCGTCTTCTCACTGATTTTCGTCTCACCTGAAGATTGGAAGAGATTATTAAAAGACGGTTTATTATAAGAGTTTTAAAATGGCGGCCAAAGGCATCATGCCAACCTTATAACGGAAAAGCTGTATTGTGCGAAAACGGTTTAAAGGTAATATATAGGTAATGTATCTAGCCGGGCTATAGGTATAAAATCTAGAATATGTTAGCCATACACTTGGTGGCACAATTTTGACTGTGCGCTCATTTTGTAATATGTACATATACACATGTAAGTATGTATGCTTACCAATATCATATTATACTAACTAACCATACCAGAGGACCGCAGAAAAAAACCTAGGAATCAACCACGAGTTCAACAAGTTCGGTCGTGCATGGAATACTGTTCGCACCTTTGGGACGGATCAGCCCAGTACCAACTTGAGGCGTTAGAGTCGATTGAGAGGCGAGCTAAGAAGATCATTGTCACAGGTTGTTTTTGATGGTGTTACAGTACCGTACAGTGAATCAGTAAAGAACCTTGGTTTAGTGATTGATCGCACTCTTAGCTGGGATGCTCATTTAGTTTATGTCAGCAATAAGATGTTTGCCTCTGGTGCTTCACTGAGGCGTCTCCGTAATTTTCTACCCACTGCCACTAAAGTTTCACTCGCACAGTCTCTCCTTCTTCCCATTCTTGATTATGCCGACGCCTGCTATCTCGACCTTCGTGAAGATCAACTAAATAAACTTGAGCGGCTCCAGAACTTCTGTATAAGATTCATATTTGGTCTACGCAAGTATGATCGCATCTCACATTTTCGCCATAAGCTCAAGTGGCTTCCTATTCGCCTTCGACGGAATGCTCACATCCTCTCTCTAGTATACAACATTCTTTTCAATCCTACTTTCCCGCGTTATTTAAAACAGAGTCTTTGTTACGCACATGACTGTCACTCGCTTCACCTTCGATCGTCATATAACCTTACTCTTGCCACTCCGTGCAATTGTGGAACGCTTTACCGTTAGACGTGAGGAAAGCGCCATCTTTAGATATATTCAAAAACAAAGTTTTTAAACTGTCCTCTCAAGTTGAATAGAAAGGAAGTAAGTATATGCTATTGTAGTTATCATTATTTGACATATATTTATTTATTACTTATCATCATATGTATTGAAGTATGTATTAGTGTATTTGTTTATTTTGCTATTTATGTATGTTTATTTTATGATAGGTACCTATGTATTTATATAATTTCACATACATTTAAAACACCTCGTCTACCATTATACTTGCGTCTTATCCCTGCCAGATTGGTTGCCTGGAAGAGATCGCTTTTAGCGATAAGGTCGCCAGTTAAGACACTAGGCTTAAGTTTTAATATTATTTTTGTAAATTTCTGTATTGTGCTGGTGTTTTAATAAAGTGTATATCTATCTATCTATCATTGGAGAAGCCACCGTTGCTAAAGCGAAACTCCAAAGCTTGGAACATCGCCGCAAGGTTGCTAGCCTGTCGGTCTTCTATCGGTTACATTTCGGTGAGTGTGCAACGGAGCTTCACAACATAATTCCTCCGTCTCCATTCGACCATCGAACAAGCAGGAAGTCAGCAGGGCGTCACCGGTTCATGGCGGAAGTTCCAACGACTCGCACGAAGCGCTTTGCTTCTACCATCGTAGTAAGGACGGCGAGAGTATGGAACTCTCTACCTGGAGCCCTGTTCCCAGTTAATTATAACCCAGGGGTCTTCAAATCTAGAGTAAATAGGTTACTTCTAGGCAAGCGTGCTACATCTTAGACTATAGCGGTGCTTAACATCAGGCAGGCTATATTCCAACGTAAGCCTATTTCGTGTAAAAAAAAACACGATATAGATGTCCAAGTATTTATTCTCAGGGGGAGTCACGACCCTTAATAATGAGGAAATACGACAACTTCGACAAAATGGTCTTTATTGAAGGAGTTTTTCATCTACCATTATGTTGTACAATTAATACTGTGGAGTCACGATCCTCAAGAATGTGGAAATACAACTTACCAATAGGCAGCTGTGGCACTAGATGCGGCATGGTGTCTCGCAAATAGGTGTAGTGCTTGATGGTGTGCTCCTCGAACAGCGGGAGCATGGTGGTGCAGTGCTGCGCCGCGTTCAGCACCAGGATTAGGACGCACATGTCTGTGTTGTTGTTGTGATAAGGAATTAATTGGCTTTAACATTTGATAACGTGTACATTACATATTTTTTTATGATTATATAACCTGGCGGGCTGTAGTCAAACGTAAGCCTATTCTGTGAATATAAAAACAATACCATGCGAACAAACATTACCGACGAATTGATTGCAGATTGTATAACGCACCCATTTATTTTCGATTAGGCCTACCAAAAATATAAGAAAACTTCACAGTTTTTTTTTATTATAGATAAATGTGTTTTTTGCGATCCAAATATTGTCTAACATTACATTGTCTATTGTCTAACTGTTGGTCTGCTTGTTGCCATTTTCTATGCGTCGTATCATACGTTGTATTATAGGGCCTCAAAGTAACAAACTTCTATTAGAACTGAAATAATTATAACAAAGTAAAGCTAGAAATAAATTAATGTAGCTTGATTATTTTGTAAAAATAATTCTATAGTAAGTTAAGTTTTTTTTTTATCTTGTTAAAAGGATACAGGCCGGGTCTTCAACATCTGGCTCGGGCATGTCAAAGAAGGGGTGTGTGGCGAGCAGCCGCGCCGTCAGAGGGAGCACCAGCGTCGCGTGGGAGCTGCCCAGGCGCTGCACGCAACGGAATGTAGACCTTTTGTCCTAGATAATAAAGTGCAAATTAGTGTATGTCAGTGGCAGTACCAATATAGTAGTTATACGCAACGGAATGTCCAGTTTTTATACTGAGTCTAAGTTTAACTGAGTATAAGGAAACTCTGGAGAAATACTGTGTTTTTTTCCGCTGTGCCTGCTCCTTAACCGACTTCAAACAACAAACTTGATGGTTTTTAGGTGTGTTCCTCCATATACCACCGCCACACCTCACCTCCTAACCAACGTGGCCTGCGTGGCTCTCAAGATCTTACCAACATCACTCCTTGTGTCTTCAAGTTTTGTACTTTTCCTTCGGCAAGATTTATAGAAGATATACATAGATTTATAGAAGAATAAATTTTTCTCCAGAGTTTCATCTAGGACATAAGAAGATGTAAATTAGTATACTAGTTCATTTCTTCATAAACGGGCTAAAATAATCGCGACTGGCAGGAACAATAACAACAGCACAAATGGTGCCATTGGCAGCTTAGAAAACTATGAACTTGAACTGCAGTAGGATGTTCCATATATTTAGAAAATCTAATGTTAGTTTGAATGTTAGGCTTTTCGTTTTCAAGTGAAATTTTTGAAGCGATTGAAAGTTTTTGAAAATAATCTAAGTTCGTTATAAATTGGCACAAATGTTTGAGGCATGAAAAAGTTTAGTGCGTACGTACTTGAGGATACCGCTTAAGGTTCTCTAGTATCTTGTCGATGCACATCTCGAGGCAGGTCTTGGAAGCAACTGTACACGCGCCCAGCATCCTGTGGAGACCTTCGCGCACGTCCATTGAATAGTCCTGAAAAAAAAAACAATAATAATGTTAACACAAGTGGAAAAGGAAAGCTATAAGTTACTATAAGAACATTGACCTATCTATCTATCTAGTCAATGTTATCCTCAGACGCATATATACTGATGTCTCGCTATACAGAATTCTAGGATGTCTAACGCAAGGCGATTTCCTTATTATTATAGTTAATGTTGTGTGACTTGGCTGTTGACTTGTACCCATTAACGAATAAAGAATGTTTAACGGCCAGTCATAGAACATTGACTATAATAATAAGGAAATTGCAGTAACGAACCTTACACTTGGCACGACCTTGTCTAGATTTCATTACTTTTTAGTGATATACAAGCAGCTCCATAGAGACTTGGCTAGTTTTTTACACAATGTTTTTGGTGGGATATTATTATTCCATTAGGCATTCCAGCGAGGTCTCGAGATAATGTGACCGGGTTTTATGTAGCACAGACTAACCTCCAACGCTCCCAGTATGGTCTCGAGCTGGTCCTCCCTCAGCACAATGTGGTGCGAGATCTTGGTGAGGCTGTCGATAGCTCTCAGGCGCACGTCCTCTATCTCGTCGTTGAACATGTCCACCAGGAAGTCCAGCGAGGTGGTCGCGAACGTGGGGTTGGTGAGGGACAGCTGGCACACTGCGTCCACTGCTGCTGTGCGGACCTCTGCAACAACGAAACAAATAAATAAAAATAAATAAAATAAATGTTCCGGGACATTGCACACAGCGCTATCTAGCCTCACACTAAGCAAACACTTGAAAAACATACATTACAGAAGGGTGTTTCACAAATTCGCAAGTTTTCCGCTCGGAAACGAAACGCCATACTTGTGATTTATTGTTAACTTATTTTTTTCACATTCTATCAATAGTGTAATGATAAAGAAGTGCTTATTAATATGTAGTAAGGTAAATTGTGGCGGACACAAGCGCGCACGGTGTGGCGCTGTGCCCCTGGGTGGGTGGACGGCTCGCGGTTCTCGTCTTGAGAAAGACGTCTGCGCCGGTGCGAACCGTCCCTACGTCGCGAAACTTAAACTTGTGTGCGAGATGCCTTGAGGAGGCCTAGTCGTGAGAGATGCCTAGATAGGGTACTAAGTCTATTGTGGGTTGAATGCGAAACCAATGGTGTTGAATGAAGGAAACTATGAAACGAGGAACGGTACCACTATCTAACACCCCCTACGCTCGCGACCCCAGTCCAGGTTCACAGCAGCTGCCCGCGGTGCGGCTTCTTGTCAGCCCCTCGATGTCGCCGCGGTGCTCACTTCTTCGAGCAATCTGCAGGCTGGAATCCTTCTTGGCTGGGGTCTTGAGGGCACTTCTTCTTTCTTGATTTAGACGTCGGCTGGAACTACTACATAACATTCGACCGATCTTCAACCGCGGCACTGGAATTTATCGTTACCGCAAAGAGAGCCCCATTAAAATTCTCTACATTTTGAAGCAATTTCATTATGAGTGGCACCATTTCCCGTCCATATCTTTATTGATCTTAAAGTTACACACATAATATTTACACCATTAGAAAGCCCTTACAAAACTCTATTTATACATATAAAATTTACGCAGATCAACCAAGGACTTTAGACACAATCAGCAAAAAATGGTGAATATTTACACAAAACGCAACTTTCATCATACATTTTCGTTAATTACAAACTAACTACGGTCGTGATCCGCGAGTATCATACCATTCTAATTAGATCTCTTCACGCAGCATCTGTTTCACTAATGATACTCGCGAAACGTGTACGAAAATGATATATATTCTCTTAGTTTGTTACGCGCACTCACTTTCACTAATTGAACTCGAACAAGGCATGCGTCGCTGCCTTCACTGTTCATATTAGTTCTTTCATACATTGTCCACATGTCAGTGCATGCATCGCCGACATCCTCCCCCTCGTGCGAAAGCACATCTCCTGGCTCGGCGATGTGCAGTCTACAGGAGCGGGCGACGGCTGCCTCTGTTGTTTGTGACCGTCCTCATCGGTCCGCTGTCACCCGGCGCCTGTCCCGCCGTCCCGTTGCAAGGCGTCTCGCAAACGGGCGTGCTCTCGAAGTGGTGAGGGCTACCGCTCGGCAGCCCTGCGCAGCGCGATGTCTCGGTGCGGAGCGCCCTGTCGACCGTGAGGTGGCCGACAGACGCTCTCTCGTAGTGGTGAGGACCGCCGCCTGGCGGCCCCACGCAGCGCAATGATGCGGTGCGGAGCGCCCCGTCGACCGTGAGGTGGCCGACAGACGCTCCCTCGTAGTGGTGAGGGCCGCCGCCTGGCGGCCCCATGCAGCGCGATGATGCGGTGCGGAGCGCCCTGTCGACCGTGAGGTGGCCGACAGACGCTCCCTCGTAGTGGTGAGGACCGCCGCCTGGCGGCCCCACGCAGCGCGATGACTCGGAGCTTCGCGTCTCGTGGGGAGATGCGCCGCCGCTGCAGTGGTCGCTCGCGTGCGACCCGACGTCCGGCGCCTTAGCGCCTCTCGGCGCTCCGGAGTTGCGTGGCTCGTCTGTAGTTGGCTGCCCCTCTTCGTTGCGACAGTCGTTGTTGAGCGCCTCGGCGCTACTGAGCGCGTCTGCAAGCGCCTTGTCGTCTTGCCTTGGTACTAGCAGCACCGTCTTGGAGCTCGGTCGCTTCAGGACTCCACCGTTGGTACGCACTTCTACAATGCGTGTGCGCCCATCAGGACCTGGATAGGTCGCCACGACCTCTCCTCTCGGCCATGTATTTCTCGGTAGAGTGGAGTCTACTATGAGGACGACATCCCCACATCGCAGGTCTCGAGACGCGTCGCTCTGGTTCAATTTCCTGGGGATTAGAGTTGGTAAGTACTCTCTTACCCACCTACTCCAGAAGTGGTCGGCGAGTCGTTGCGCCGCTCTCCACGCCCGCCGCCCCTTGATCTCGTCGTCGTTGAAGACGCCTATACGAGGCGCGCCGCAGGACCTCCCGATGAGGAAGTGGTTCGGAGTGAGCGCCTCTTCTTCGTCCATGACGGCTTCGACGAGTGGTCTGGAGTTGACGATGTGCTCGGCTTCCAATAATAGCGTGTGGAGTACCTCTTCTTTCGGGTGCCTTTCCTTGAGCGTTACGGCCAACGCTGTCTTGATCGACCTAACTAGTCGCTCCCAGGCACCTCCCATGTTCGGCGCGCCTGGTGGTATAAACTTCCAACGCACGCCTATTTTCTCAGCTTCTCTTACGGTGTCATCTTGCTTCAATTCTGTAAGGGCGTCTTGTAGATCCTTGTTGGCTTTCACGAAGTTGGTTCCGTTGTCGCTGAAGATGACTTTGGGCGATCCTCGTCTCGCTGCCATCCGTCGTAGTGCCAGGATCATTGAGTCGGCCGACAGGGATGCTGCCAACTCAACATGCACTGCCCTTGTAGTGAGGCATGTGAACAGTGCGCCCCACCTTTTCTCGTGTCGTCGTCCCACGGTGACGCTCATCGGGCCGAAGTAGTCGACCGCCGTACAAGTGAATGGTGGCTCGTTTTTCCGTAGGCGCTCTCTCGGTAGATTGCCCGTAGGCGGTGTCTGTGGCGTGCTCTTGTGAACGCGACACCACTGACATTCATGCGCCGTTGCTCTGACTGCTGCCCGCAGTCCCAGGATCCATAAACGCTGCCTCACCTCATTCATCACCGTAGCGTGGTTACCGTGGTTAAACATCTCGTGATAGTGTTTGACTATCAACCTCGCGACCGGGTGCTTGCTATCCAATAGTACCGGTCGTTTGAAGCTCTGCTGGACATCTGCAGCCGCATCGATTCTTCCTCGAAGTCGCAGTAGGTCGTCCTCTAGGACAACATCTAAATTCTTCAACTTACTCGATCGGTCCAGCGCCTTGCCTTTTCCAATAGCGTTCAGCTCCTCTCGAAAGCTCTCACGTTGGCTGCCTTGTAGTAGCAGCTCCTCTGCTCGTGCCAGATGAGCGGGATCGAGCGGTGACAGTTTTCTCTCTGGCGCCGCTTGCGGGGTCGGAGCCTGCTTTGATGACGCCTTCTTGTTTATTACCTTCCAAGTGGGATCTTTCTTTAGTTCCTTCTTAGTGAGGTGTACCGATGCTTTCTTGGGCCTGATCAAGTCGATGAATTGAAGGACTCGAGCTGTCGCTCGCAGCAGCCGGTTCCAACTGGAGAATCTCGTCCAGTCTGGTGTCGAAACTTGCTCGTTCATACGCAGAGAAGCGAGAGTATTTGTACTCACCCGCTCCTCGTCTCGGTCGGCGCTTGAGTTCTGACGACACGGCTTGCGCTCCTGTTCCGTACGGTCTCGGTGCTCGGGGTCGTTCGCATCTCGTCTGGCCGGCTTAGGCCATCGCTCTTCGTCTTCTGTCAGGAACTCAGGCCCGGTGAACCACCTGTGGTCTCTGTTGAAGTCCTTCGGGATGCCGCGTGTCGCATCATCTGCAGGGTTCTGCGCTGTCGGAACCCAACGCCACTGTTGCGGTTTGGTCGTGTCCTCGATCTCGGCGAGACGGTGTGCGACGAAAGTTTTAAAACTCCTCGGGTCGGCTTTGATCCAAGACAGTACAGTGCTTGAATCGCTCCAATAAAACTTACGCGTCGGCTTGATGTCCAACTCCGTCTCGACTGTATGCGCCATCCGTGTCCCGAGCAGCGCAGCTTGTAGCTCCAGGCGTGGAATAGATACCGGCTTCAACGGCGCCACCCGTGCTTTGCCCGCTAATAGTGAAACTTTGTACCTTCCTTGTTGATCCCGCTGTCGCCAGTAGACAGCGCAAGCGTACGCAGTCTCGCTGGCGTCGGTGAAGACGTGTAGCTCCCCCTCGGTACCGGAGTGTGTAGCGCACCGCGGCACGCGCAGCTCTCGCAGAATCTGCAGGCTCTCGAGGTAGTCTCTCCACGCCGCCTCGTTCTCTGGGACGATGACTTCGTCCCAGCCGACGCCGCTCCTCCAGATATCTTGTAACAGCTTTTTGCCCTGGATCAGCACCGGGCACGCCAAGCCCAACGGGTCGAAGGTAGACATCACGGCGCTGGTCACTTCTCTCTTGGTCGGGACGCTTTGTCTAGTGACAACATTCTGCACGTTCCGAAGGCAAGTTCTGAAACCAATTTCATCGCTTTGAGTGAACCAGCGCAAACCCAAAGTTTTCTCTTCGTTGCTCCCCAGGTCGACCTCTTCCTTGGTCTCTTCCTGGGTGAGCGCTGCGGTAACCTCTGGCTGGTTGGACGCCCAGCCTCGCAGCTCAAAGCACGCTCTCTTGTGCACCGTGTCGACCTCGCGTGCGACTTGGATGGCTCGTTCCGTAGTCTCGAAACTGTGGAGATAATCATCCATATAATGATTGCGTTCAATAGCTCTTACCGCGTCCGGATATTCATGTGCAAACTCTGTTGCGTTCATGTTCTTGACGTAGATTGCGGTGCTGGGTGAACACGCGGCGCCGAAGATGACTGATGTCATCCGATACTCCTTCGGCGCTCCGGTGCGTCTGTCTCCTCTCCACAGAAACCGCAGGCTATCGCGATCCTCTTCCCGGATCTTTATCTGTAAGAACATCTCCTTAATATCCGCCACCACAGCAATCGGATGTTGGCGGAATCTCATCAGTACTCCAAACAGCGATTGAAGTAGGTCCGGACCCGGTAGCAGCGCATCGTTGAGACTCTTCCCCTCGTACTTAGCCGCAGCGTCGAACACGAGGCGCAGCTTCTTCTTAGTTGGATGAACAACAGCAAAATGAGGTAAGTACCACTTACGGTTCGAAGAGCTGTGATGCTGTACCTCCTCGGCGTAACCCTTATCCAGCAGGTTCTGGATCTGTGCCTTGTATTCATTCTTCAGCTGCTCGTTCTTGTCCAACTTTCGCTCTATAGTCTTGAGACGCCTCTCTGTAGACTCAAAGTTATCGGGCATCGTTTCTTGGTCGCTTTTCCACAAAAACCCGGACTCATAGCGACCACCTTCAATTCTCCTGGACGTTTTCTTCAGGATTTCCAACGCTTTTCCGTCAGCGTCGGTACTCGGCAGGCGAGGTTGCACACCCAAAGATTCGATGGCGAAATGTTCCTTGATGAGCCGCTCGATATCTTCCTCGCTCGACGTACCATGCATTTGAGCGTGCGTACAAGTAGCAAAATTTACTCGCCTTGTAGCTGCTCCTCCGTTGGTGCCGTGTAGCACCCATCCAAGCTGCGTGAGGGACGCGACAGGTTGATGTTTCCTGCCTCTCCTTGTGGCTCTCGAGACGATGAGCTCCCAGTTGTCTTGACCAATGAGCAGCTTCGGGGGTTCGTCCTCGTAGTGAAGCTGATCGGCAAGCCGTCTCAAGTGCGGATATTCAATAATAAATTTATAGTCAATACCTTGCGGAGTTAACTTTAGTCCCTGGATTGTGCGGACGCCCTCGATGGTCCGCTTCGCAGCTTGGTAGACTCCTTTGATCTTCATGGCGATCTTCATGGAGTCCCTCTCGACGATGTTCCCTCCGCCGACAGTCTCGATACGGAGTGTCTCGTTCGGTCCACTGAGCCCGATCTGTCTTGCCACCGAAGCGTCTAGAAGGGTTATGGTCGAACCCTCGTCCAGCAGTGCCAGCACCCTGGCTTTCCCGCCAGGGCCGTAGAGCTCCACCGGCACCATCTTCAGGTAGGCGCGCGCTGTCTGGGCTGCGTTCACGGGGACCGCGTTGTTGGTGGCCGCTTCTGTCTCGGCCTCGGGTTTCCGTTGCTTTTCTGAGTGCAACAGAATGTGGTGCTTGCGTCTGCAGCTCCTGCACGGTGGGCGTTTACAAGTATCATTACGATGTCGACTTTGTAGGCACTTAAAACACATGCGGTACTTACGCGCCATTTCCCACCGCTGTTCGATCGACGCTTGAAGGAATTTCTTACATTCGCGCAAGTAGTGTGCCTCCTCGCAGTGCGGGCACTTTACTGGCTGTTGAGTTTGCTTCTGTTGCGGGTGCTCAGCAGGTTGATCGGCCGCGCTGTGCGCGGCTTGCCGCGGAATTCTCCTCGCGGCGGCTGGTCCCGCTTCTTGCAGTGCGTACGGCCCGCAGCGGTCCGCCTCCCGTTCCAGGAACCTGCTTAGTAACACAAGGTCCGCGTCTTCCCGGTCCGCCGCGTAATCAAACCATCGGTAACGCAAAACAGCAGGCATTTTATCTACGATAATCTTTATCATTTCAGGCGAATGCAAGTACTGAGGCCTCTTCAGGCCTTTAATAGTAGCGACAGTGTTACTCACGTGGCTGGCAAATATACAGACTTCCTTGGCACCTTCTGTGATCCTGGGCAGCTGGCGCAGCTTGTCGAGCTCGGCGAGGACAAGCGCCTCCGGGCGCCCGAAACGTCTGCGTAACGCTTCAATCACTTCACTCGCTTTCACGTCGGAGTACAACAGGCTTTTGATCGCTTCTCGTGCCGAGCCTCTCACTGCGCGTCGCAGTCGCGCCAAGTTCTGTACACTGTTAAACAAAGGAGCACTGTCTTCATACACTGTTTTAAATGCCAGCCACTCACCACTATTTCCGTCGAAGGCAGGCAGCTCGTGCAGGTAGGCGGGCGGCGGTGCCGCCGGCCTTGCAGAATGTTCGATTGCGCGCAGTATTGCGCCCGCGAGGTCCACCGGCTCTCCTTTGACGTCCGCTGGAGTCGTCTGCTCCTTTGGTGCAGCGCCTTGTTCCCGGGTCGACTGCACCCAACTCTGGACATCTTCCTCGTTGTTGGCCGGGTCCTCGATGATGGAGTCTCCATCCTCTTCTTCGCTCGCCTCAAGCTGCAGCAGCTCCAGCTGCACCTTGGCGAGATGTGTGGCCGCTTTTGCTTCCTCGACCACCCTTCGTGAGTGCTCTGCACGCGCCTCCAGCAGGCGGCGCAGCTTGGCCGCGTCCAAAGTCTTCGACGCAGCACGCAGAGTCTTCGTTGGTTGCTCGACGGCGGGCCCCGCAGTGCCGGACGGGCAGCGCCCTCGGGTCCGGTCCTCCTCTGTGATGCGGGTCGCTGTCGAACTTCCCGTTGTCGCGTCGCTCGATGTACCGGTAGTCGCGCCCGCGGGCGCGGCCTCGGTCGGTGCGACGGTGCTCGATGTAGTAGTGGCCGGTGTGGTGGCGGCCGGCAGCACGTCGCCACGTGTGTGCGGCGGCTGCGCGGCGTCACCCGGGCCGGGCGGCGACGGGGGCGGACTTTGCCCTCGTGCCCGGCGTTGTCCCTCGTTGCTCCTGGTGACTGGCATCTCGACGTAGCTTCGCGACGTCTTCAAATCCGGCTCGAAGGACCAGCTGTGGCGGACACAAGCGCGCACGGTGTGGCGCCGTGCCCCTGGGTGGGTGGACGGCTCGCGGTTCTCGTCTTGAGAAAGACGTCTGCGCCGGTGCGAACCGTCCCTACGTCGCGAAACTTAAACTTGTGTGCGAGATGCCTTGAGGAGGCCTAGTCGTGAGAGATGCCTAGATAGGGTACTAAGTCTATTGTGGGTTGAATGCGAAACCAATGGTGTTGAATGAAGGAAACTATGAAACGAGGAACGGTACCACTATCTAACACCCCCTACGCTCGCGACCCCAGTCCAGGTTCACAGCAGCTGCCCGCGGTGCGGCTTCTTGTCAGCCCCTCGATGTCGCCGCGGTGCTCACTTCTTCGAGCAATCTGCAGGCTGGAATCCTTCTTGGCTGGGGTCTTGAGGGCACTTCTTCTTTCTTGATTTAGACGTCGGCTGGAACTACTACATAACATTCGACCGATCTTCAACCGCGGCACTGGAATTTATCGTTACCGCAAAGAGAGCCCCATTAAAATTCTCTACATTTTGAAGCAATTTCATTATGAGTGGCACCATTTCCCGTCCATATCTTTATTGATCTTAAAGTTACACACATAATATTTACACCATTAGAAAGCCCTTACAAAACTCTATTTATACATATAAAATTTACGCAGATCAACCAAGGACTTTAGACACAATCAGCAAAAAATGGTGAATATTTACACAAAACGCAACTTTCATCATACATTTTCGTTAATTACAAACTAACTACGGTCGTGATCCGCGAGTATCATACCATTCTAATTAGATCTCTTCACGCAGCATCTGTTTCACTAATGATACTCGCGAAACGTGTACGAAAATGATATATATTCTCTTAGTTTGTTACGCGCACTCACTTTCACTAATTGAACTCGAACAAGGCATGCGTCGCTGCCTTCACTGTTCATATTAGTTCTTTCATACATTGTCCACATGTCAGTGCATGCATCGCCGACAGTAAATGCTAACAACAAAAAATTATGTGCATCATGTTTTATACTATTATATTAAACGAGTGTGTATTGTTGATTTGTTTGTCGGTCTTCATCACTTCACAGTGGCCCGATGGATTCTCGTGGTTAGTATGGAACAAATATATGCTACAGATCACTTTTGATCCTGATACCACGAGGGTTATTATCAGCCCCCACTATATAAAAAAATGTTCATGATTCGAGCTATAGATGTGTACCGCAGAGCTCGTCCTCCAGGCCGTGCACGGCGGCTCCAGCCGCGCCGCCCGGCAGCAGCTGCACGGTGTCGTGCGCCACGAGCGCGCCGGGCGCGTCGTCTGCCCAGCGCCGCCCCGACGCCCACGCGCCGCTGCGGACCAGCTCCACGGAGCGCTCGTGCGCCGTGCGCTTCTTCTGTAAACATCAATTAATCGATCAGGTCTTGCTTTCACAAATCTAAACATAAAACTCACTTATAAGGTGACTCACTGATATAGTGACCTATTAACGCACAGCCCAAACCACTGGACGGATCAAGCTGAAATTTGGAATGAAGGTAAATGTTATGACGTAGGCATCCGCTAATAAGAAAGGATTTTTGGAAATGCCACTTTTAAAGGGGTGAAATAGGGGATGCAAGTTTTACTTCTTAATGCGAGTGAAGCCGCGAGCACCCACTAGTTGTTATATATATGTATAATATTACATTATTATGTAATATCATACATGTATAATATTACACAACAATTATTACATGTTCATACATATACATATTCAGTATGACCATTGTATATTATCCAATCATGACGACTGTATTGACACATCAGATGACGGAGGTTTAAACTGGCCCCCCGCTACAACATGTTAACTGAGTAGCTTGGGACTCCCCAGTCAGTTCTATATTGTCATGAATACACAGATCACATAAGAAAAGTCTCTGGCTTCCGAATTAGAAAATAATCTGTGTCTTGGAAAGCCACTGTAAAGTAATCATAGCAAATAAAGTAATCATTACCACGTAAACAGAAGAAGACCCAACACCAGATGGAAGATTATAGTCTAGAGGAACATAGGAGTGTGCAAAGTGATAGAAGACGACATTCAAGAAAGGATGAAATGCATATCAAAGTTATGTTACAATGCATTTTTAAGACTAGTTACACCTTGACTTTACCTATAAATAAATAAATATATACGGATATAATACATATATACTTTTCTTTTGCAAATATATACTCATTATACAACGACCAGACTCAACACAAGTAATTACAAATTTTTAATATGCATAATTACTTGGGTTATGTGGGAATCGAACCCACACCCCATAGATTAGAAGGCCAAGCCACTACCAACTAAGCCAACAGAGCAGTCAACCTATGAGTTTATATTGTCCTGCATCCATCATAAAATAACATAACATTTTTTATGTATTTGCATTGTCAATTTACCTTCATGTTACTCATAAGTTGTTTATCCAATGTCTGCAGCAGGAACCTGTCAGATACTCCTTTTGTCTCTCCAAGCAGGGTGCATGCTAGTGCTCGGACCTCCATGCACAGATCGTTGACGGCAGAACAGATGCGAGTGAATGCGTCGTCTACAAGACGGATTGTGGTCTCGCCGTCTTGTAGGGTTACTGAACTGGAATAAACAATAAAAAATAGAAGTAAATAACTAAATTATTTGTATCAAAAAAACGGTTGTCTGTAAATTTGGTTTACTGACAATAGTAGAACGAGACAACGTCATAAGAAAATACTGATGGGATTGCATGGTTGCAGATTTCAAAAGAAAATTTTAATTTTGTTGTTTTATAGATATTTTGTATTTGTTTCAGTAAAATTCAAACATTATCATAGCTACACTCGATAATTATTTCGATCGAATAGTAAAGCCATTGATTTTTTACTCATCGTGAAATAGTTCTGTTAACTTATTGTTATAGTTTTGTCAATTACCTATAGGATAACCTACAATAGCTGCACTAGCGGACTGATGCTATTTATTTTTATGATGAAATCACGAATATTCGACAATATATCACTTAACACATATTTAATATCGAAATAATAATTACCTTCATCGCCAACGACATTAATAATACCTACATGGACCGGCCTAGCCAAGCTCAAAGTTTAAGCATACAAAAACTGAGTGAATTCTCTCACTTGGCACTTCATTCTGTGTTCGGCCACGAATGAGGCGATACGTTCATTGACAATATGATCCATAAATATAATAAAAAAGAAATTCCTTAGCTTAAAGATTCATCAATTACATGTTGAGAGCTAACATATGGTGTATGAAATTATGAAGTTGTTTGCCAATGATTTATGCTATCTATAGTGAATTATTGGTGATTGACTGTGTAAACCAGACCAGCCATAGACACAGACCAGTTTACCTCTTCTTTGAAGATTGGTAGAATGCAGTAAAGACTTTGTACTCACTTTTCAGGATACTTATTCCCCAGCACCCAGACAAGCTTGAGTGCCACCTCTCTGACTATCTCAAAGTCATCAGACAGCGCTAGACACACCAAGTCATATAGACTTGCACTTAGATTCTGGCCTCGCTCGTGAAGAGTTAGCAGAGATTGGAATGCTTCACATCTTACTCTTGCATCCTGAAAAATTAAATCAATTTGTTTGTGTGTTTGTAATTTTTTTTTAACTAGAACATGTTTGCACTTGACCATAGTTTGCCTGATGGTAAGCAATAAGTATGGTCTAAGATGGATCAGGTTTTCATATTCATTCATTCATACATATCCGGTTAAATTGAGAAAATATTGCTAACATACAACAAATATGGGAATGGAAGAGATCACTCTTAGCAACAAGGCTGCTTGTGGCACTAGTTTTAGTTTGTTTTCTGTTATGTATTCTTTCTATATTATAAGCTACAACTAAGAATTGTTTTTCAATATACATATGTTGGGAAAGTAAGATTAACACCTAAGGTATGTAATGTACACATCCCTTTTTTAATATTTCACACTCACCTCAGCATGAGAATAATCAGCGAGCAGCTTCACAATGGCCTCAGCCTCCGCCACCATTTCCAAAGTCCTATCAGCATCAGGGTATATCGGGTACAATTCACTGATCAACTGCAGGCAGCGACACTTCACCTGATGACTTGTGTCTTTCAAGTTCTCCTTGGCAACTCCCACCAGTCTCATTATGAGGATCTTGTCATCTGTCAGCTTACTACCTAATTTTAATAAGGTGGTTATTCCTTGAGCTATGACCTGAAATGGAATAGGCAGAAGTACATATGTAGTAATATAAACACACACAGGTATCACATATAATAAGTCTACTTGTGTGGATATAACATGTACCTACATAAGACAAAGGTGGATCTAAATAAAGCATTTTGGGCTATTTACTAAAATTAAATTTTATTCACACTGAGAAGACAGTGGCAAATTGACATAGTTATCAAATCACAGATAGCAACATTTTAATTTGTTTTGTAATTAAATGAAGTATTTTTTCATATGTATAGATTTTGAAATAAACTTACTTTATGAGAAGTCTCATTCTTGATCAGATGTGTAGTTTCATCAATCAAGTTATTCAAGTTAGCTCCTGGACACTCCAATCCAATGTCACAGAACAGCCAAAGTATTTTCACGCGCACAACGGAATCCTCTTCATTTTGGAAATGTTCCGAGAGCTTTTTGATAGCTTCTTCTACATCTGACTCTTGGAACTGAAGACAGTCAGAGACACGCAGTAATAGTTGAAATGCCTCATCACTTGACTTGCATTTCTCAAGCAAACCAATAAATGCGGCTGCTGAGCTACCAATAAGAGGCTTCTTGGCCAAATGCAGCTTCTTTGATGGAGGTCCATCCTGTAAATTCAGGAGAAAGAAGTCGGGAAAGTTTATATACGGAAAGTCGGCGGGCGGAGGTTATAGGATTTTACCTGAAAAGATTTATTATATTCAGCCAATGCTCGTTTCTTCAACACTGCTGCCATCACTAAAGTGTGTTAATGCTATTCAAAATAAATAAATTGTAGAAAATTCACAGCATTCTGAAAAGCAGGTAGTAAACATCAATGAAAGAAACTGTGAAACAGGCAAGCAACCCGCAACAGTCAATGGATGCTATTACCCTTTTAAAAAAAAGAATATGGATGCTATGCTATTACCCTTTTTAAAAAAAGAATGGATGCTCGAATCGAAGTAGAAAAATCTCGGAGGAAATATCACAATGGAGGGAGCCATAGAGACGTTGCCGCTCTTACGTCTGTGTGTAAAGAAAGCACTTAAGTGTGTCTTTGTCTTTCCTTCAGAATAAAGCTACGAGTAAAAGAGATAGCAAATTTACATGCTGGCAACGCCGCACCATTGTGGTCGAGCTCATGGGTGAGTGGACACACCAAAAAATTCGTGATGTTATCGGAAAATATGTTAAAGAGTACCACATTCAACATAGGGGCCGTCATATTGTCAGAGTGCAAGTTTACTCCTCCAAAAACCACCACGAGCTTCGGGAGGGATTGGTCAAGGAACATATTCCATTTCATACTTTCACCAGGAAGGATGAAACGACCCCAAAAGCTGTCATTAAAGGTTTACCCAAATGTGTGCAATCTACAATTAGCAAAGAACTGGAAGAACTAGGATTTACTGGTGCTTCAGTAACCGAAATCAAGACATCATATACTACTGAATGTCCTCCTGTGCTTGTGCAGCTTCCAAATGGTACCAACATGAACAAGTTCAAACAAATCAAGTACTTGGCTAACTGCGCGGTGACCATCGACCGCTTCAAACCAAGCAAACGAATTGGCACTCAGTGCTTCCGCTGCCAAGGGTTTGGACATGCATCCCGTAATTGCAACAGGCCGCCTCGCTGTGTCAAATGTGCAGAGCCACATCCTACATGGGAGTGTACAAAGAAAACCAGGGACGAACCGGCTAAGTGCTGTAACTGCCAAGAACACCACCCAGCAAACTTTAGCCAGTGCAGTGAACGGCTAAAATATATAAGTCGTATTGAATCTAAGCGTTCTACCCAGAGTGTAATAAAACTTGGAAAGATGCACTCAAATCAACTTCGGACAAGCTCGGATGCACCTAAAACGTGGGCTCAAGTTGCTAATTCTACAAGCCGCAAGAACTTACCACAACAAAGTGACTCAAGTGACGCATTACCAACACCACCTGCTGCTGATAGGCCACTACCGTCCACAGCACAAGCTCATAGCTTATTAACATACAGAAAACAAGATCAACGTCCTACTTATGCAGGAGCAACCGTCGGAAAACCTCAACAAGACCTTGAGACAATGGAAATGCTGGAAATACTCTCCACAATCCAATCCATAGAGCAAGAATTTGTCAAATGTTCCACCTTTATGGACAAAGTCATATTAATCCTGACTCACCTTGGACATTATGTCTAGCTGCCCTGAGCTACGCATATTGTACTGGAACGCTGATGGCGTCTATCACAAGCAGAAGGAACTCGCCGATCTCATGGTGAGTAGAGATGTTCATGTCGTAGCAGTCTGTGAAACCCAACTTACGTCACGTTTAACCCTTAACATCCCTGGATTTATATGCTATCGCAGAGACAGTCATAGTTCTGGTATAGGCCAGGGTGTGGCACTTTTAGTACGTTCAGACCTGAATCATTCTTTAGTTTCTGCCCCGGCAACCAAACAAATTGAAGTGGTCGGAATTTCTCTAAACCTCCAACACTTTGACATCACCATTTACTCAGTCTATCAATCTCCTAGCCATCCTCTTATATCCAGTGATATCGACTCCATACTATCAGCTGGCCCAAAAGTACTGGTCCTGGGGGACTTCAACTCTAAACATCCGTTGTGGTCACCCGGTCCAGCTAATACTCGTGGTTCAACGCTATACGAACACATGCTTCGCAATGACTACATGATATATGCGCCGAGCGAAGTAACACTCGTTCACTACACCGCGAACTACACGCAATCTATTCCGGACATAATGTTGTGTAAACACTTTGATCCTCCTAACGACATCTTCACAATCCCCGCATTATCATCAAATCATTTTCCTGTTTTAGTAAAATTTAATAGCCCTTTTTATTGTAAACCCTTACAGAAACTTAATTATAGTAAAGCAGACTGGGCTAGGTACCGTCGTCTGATAAATACTAGTATCGATTTGACACAGAATGCCTACAAAAGCCCTAATGAAATCGATTCCGTCATCCTTAAGTTACAGACCACCATTCTTGAAACCAGGGATGCATGTGTTCCAATAAATACCTTAAAGCCCTGGCGCTCTTCTATTCTTCCACGGCGAATAAAACGTATGATAAGTAACAAAAACCGTCTCCGCAGATGCGCTTCGAAAGAAACTGAACTTATTAAGCGCAAAACTCTGTTAAACGATATAAACTTTGCTAAATTTCAAATAAAGACTGCTTTGATGTCTCATAAGGATACTGAATGGAATAAAAAACTAAAAAGAGTCGACAATCCGAGTCACGATATCTGGCGTCTAGCTAATAACTTGCGAACTCCCAAAGAACGTACTATACCTGCACTAAGGGCGGTAGATGGCAGCCTGACCGTCAACCAGCAAGCACAGTGCAATCTATTAGCAAATGCGTTTCTTGGCAACATGTTATTGACAAATGATTGGAGTAGTGATGAGGAACCTACTGTCTCCAGCTCCTTAATGACACTTACCAGCTCCACACTCACTGAAAACAATCGGTTAGTCAGGCCACACGAGGTCAAAAAAGTTATATCGAGTCTTAAATCACGGAAATCGCCCGGTCCAGACAACATCACTAACTTACTCATAAAGAACTTACCTCAAAAGGCAGTAATATTGCTAACAAAGGTGTTTAATGCCTGTCTCCTGCTTAACTACTTCCCACAGCCCTGGAAAACCGCCAAAGGGATCCCGATCCATAAACCTGGCAAAAACACTAATGATCCAACTTCTTATCGCCCAATCAGCTTGCTCCCTTGCCTGGGGAAGTTGTTTGAGAGAATTATTTATACCCGACTGCTACAGTCTTCGAGTAACCGTCTTTTAAATGAGCAGTTTGGCTTCCGAAAAGCACATTCGACTGTTCAGCAACTAGCTAGAGTTGCTGAAACAGTATCGTATAATCTAAATCTCAACAACTCCACGGGAATGTTCCTTCTCGATATTGAGAAGGCATTCGACGTCGTATGGCACGGGGCCCTTCTGCACAAGCTCCTCAAGCTTGATCTCCCCCTCTCAATAATCAAAATGATAGACTCATACCTGTCGCATCGAAGCTTTTCTGTTTATATCAGTGATGATCAACACTCATTAACTATGCCTGTGCCTGCAGGTGTACCTCAGGGGTCGATCCTAGGTCCTTACCTATTCCTGTTATTCCTGAATGACATCCCTATCCAGCCTAGGACTAGTCTAGCATGCTTCGCCGATGATACGGCGTGCCTGACCTCTGACCCTGATTTTGATATCATAATCAGTCGCTTACAAATGTCCATTGACCTTCTTGCCGCCTACTTCAAAAAATGGAGACTTAAAATTAATGCCACAAAAACAGAGGCTATAATGTTCAGTAGAAAACGAAAAGCTCCAATCAGAACACTACACCTGGATGGCTATTCCATACCCTGGAAAAATTCAGTGAAATACCTAGGTCTAACATTAGATAAAAAACTGAACTGGACTGAAAACACAAAACAATTTCACCTCAAGGGAATAAGAGCATTAAATGCCCTACATCCAATCTTAAACAGGCAATCCTGCCTGTCTAGCCGCACCAAGCTGCGCACTTACTGCACGCTAGTACGGCCATGCTTTACTTACGCTAGTCCTGTCTGGAGCAGCACATGCCAGACTAACATAAAAAAACTACAAACTGTCCAAAATAAAGCTCTTAAATACGCTTACTCTACTCCATTCCGTACCAACTTGCAAAAACTGCATCTAAAAATTGGTCTCCCAAAAATAGATGTCTATATTTACAAACTTTCGGAAAAATTTTATCTATTTACCAACTTTCGTAATTCAAATAAACTCATCCAAAACATTTGCAAAACAAGGCGCAAAAACTTAACTTTTATCGATAGTTATAATCGATATAAGCTCCCTCACCACTTGTTCTTAGACTGCTGTGTACATGAACATCCCGCGTCACTAGCGTAGGCGTGTGTGCGTGATGCGTGTGGTCGCCCGCGCCACTTTCAGTCTTATTACCGCGAGTATAGAGGCTGGAGTGGCGTGGGCGGACGCCGATCCGGCGCGCTCGCTTGTGTGCGTGACTAAGCCGTGATGCGGTGGATTCCGACTTCTTGTGACTGTTCGGCCGGCGCGAATTAAATAATTTTATCGAACTACCCCAGGAGTTTGGGTTATATCATTCACCTATTTAGTATTTAAAAACGCAGTGCCTATACTAAAGCCTACGTAATTTGATATTTATGTTTCTAAGTGTATTTTATCTATAAGTTTATTATGTTATTGTCAAGTATTTTTTGTTTTAAAAGTGCCCAGTGTACGTAAAACCAGTAAGTAAATCAAGTTTTTTGTACCACTAGGATTAAAATTTACACTTGTGTTGTACTAGTTTTATAAGTTATGAATCAATAAAGACCTTTAAAATTGAAATTGAACGCCGCACCGTGTCTTTTTATGACCGACTAGTAGACCAAAACATTGCGTTTGTGCTTTAGAATTTTAAAGAATATCAAGTGATTTTACGGTGTTACAGATTTGTTTAAAGTTAAATGTAAAACTATGTCGTGCTCAGCAGTGTCATGTTCATCAAGAACTACAAAAGGAGGTGTAAAAGACCCGGATTTGTCATTTCATTCGTAAGTTGGTGACAATGTTTAAGTCATTGTAAATGCTAAATTGATGATGTTTTTAGCCAAAATGCTATTGTACCATCATATTAACAATCTAGTTTATATACATCCATGTGATTTGGGTCAAGTTTATGTCTAAAACTGTCTTAAAACAGCAAAAGTGTTAAACTATAATTTAAACATGAATTCTAGTGATGTACCATAGATTTTAGTTTTATCGATATATCGATAAAAGATATATCTTCCAATCTTGATAAAATTGTGCCTAAGAACATGTAATGTAATGTCATAACTAAATGTATTTTTTACACTGAATTATGTACATATCGTTTCCTTTTTCTTTTAACGTACAACTAATTTTTAGGTTTCCAAAATGTCCAGAAATGAGAAGTGAGTGGATCAAAGCTGTTAGGCGTGATAACTGGGAGCCAACAAAATATTCCAGACTGTGTTCGAAACATTTCGAAGAAACCTGTTTCATCACCGGATTATAGATAAAAAGTATCTAATATAATCTATTATGGATAAAGAGTCTTCAGATTTGTTGCGTACCATAGGCGGAAAAAATCAAGATTTGCTTGTGAGATTAAAGCCTTTTGCCAGATTGCCAGATTACCTATCTTATAAAATAATTAATAAACAATTCATATAAAATACATGCATTTTTAATCACTTCACCAATATTCCATCGATAGACTTGATGGGAATGTCACATCACTAGTCACACACACTAATGCAAATCTGTAACTGCACACTAGCAAAAAGTGGCCACGCTTAAAATCTCTATGGCTCCCTCCATTGTGATATTTCCTCCGAGCCTCCGAGAGAAAAATACGATATTACGCGATGCATTTGAGTGTGTCATAAACAATGTTAAATCAACGTCACTGTCACATTAGAAATGTTCTAAAAGTCAAAATCATCTGTCGTAAATTTCAACATTTCGCAGAAAGTCGATTTTTTGCATGAATATTTTTTTTTTTAACTTGAACGGGTTTGCACTTTACCATAGATTACCTGATAGCAAGTAAGGCTATGGCCTAAGATGGAGCGTGCTTACCCGATAAGAACCGATTCACTCTCGCTTTGAAGATCGCTGGATTATAGTGCGTGGGGAACAGAGAGCGGCTCAACTTTCCAAAGCCGCCACTCGCGTTGGGGGTCCACAATTTTTTAAGAAGTAGATAATATTTAGAAAAGGCTACACGTTAAATATTTAAGTGCGGAGACGCTTAGTTTACGAGATATTAATTTTTTAAAATCGAAAAATAATCCTTCGTTTTGACAGTTTCTTGACACTATGACGGCCATTAGCGTTTCGTTTAACGGACTGCTATTACATACAAGCGTGCGACTTATCAAACTATTATATTTATTTGCTAATGTGTATGTAATGTTTAGTTTTTGTCACAATTACGTATATATTGATGAAAAATACATATAATACGTAATTTTATTTATTATTTGATCGCAAATTTTTACGTAGTTATAATATTTTGTGTGTAACTTGTAACTTGATGAACGAAACGTGACGCCATTTTTTTTTTTAGTATTGGCGTTACACTCTTCGCGTATTTGCCAGTGTCAAGTAATTTTCTTTCTTCTTCGATGCATGCTTGAGGTTAGGTTAGAATAGAAGGGGATGGCGGGGTCGAGTGAGCGAGCGTAGCGGGTTGGGGTGTACTTTACGGGACGCTAAACCTAACCTAACCTGTTGTAGTGCAAGTGTTGGACTCGAAGTCACTTGTCTGTGTCAGAAGGTAGATTAGGTTCGTTAGGTTGCTTTCTACCACGCACATGCGACGACGAGCGAAGCGAGGAGGAGCCAAGTCCTGTTGTAGTGCTAGTGTTGGACTCGAAGTCACTTGTCTGTGTCAGAAGGTAGATTAGGTTCGTTAGGTTGCTTTCTACCACGCACATGCGACGACGAGCGAAGCGAGGAGGAGCCAAGTCCTGTTGTAGTGCTAGTGTTGGACTCGAAGTCACTTGTCTGTGTCAGAAGGTAGATTAGGTTCGTTAGGTTGCTTTCTACCACGCACATGCGACGACGAGCGAAGCGAGGAGGAGCCAAGTCCTGTTGTAGTGCAAGTGTTGGACTCGAAGTTACTTGTCTGTGACAGAAGGTAGATTAGGTTCGTTAGGTTGCTTTCTACCACGCACATGCGACGACGAGCGAAGCGAGGAGGAGCCAAGTCCTGTTGTAGTGCAAGTGTTGGGTTAGGTAGTTAAGTACCCCATAGTGAAATCGTAGTACTTAACCTCAAAATACAAAAATGGTCATATCTCGAAAACTATTGATCTCCGCACCCCCCCCTTTTAGGGGAGGGCTTACCCCCTCCCCCCCTCCCTCACCCCTCCCCCCAACCCCCCCTTGAATGGCGGCTTTGGAAAGTTTAACCTTTTTCCTTGGTTATATGGTCTGAATAAATAATTATTGTGCTACCGAAACAATAATGTGGTAATAATTCATTCATGAAACCTGGGAATGTGTGCATAACGTATCTTGTTACTAACCTATGATATAGCCAAATTTTCTTCGATCTGGACATCTTTAGCTATAATTCTCCAATTAACACGCAATAATTTACATAATTCTGAAGGTAAACTACTAACAATACATCCTCGTTGCATAGACAGTTTATGTAACAATAATATTAGTATGAGTGGGTGCTAGTTGTGTTCTGTAATATGTGCCTATTTTAGCCATAAAACGTTCCTGATTAGCAAATTGTTAAGTTAATAACTGATCACACATATTACTAATTACAATCACCGAAATATTAAAGCTTTTTCATTAAAAAAATAGAGAGTATGAGAATATATCTCTTATAACATAATTATTATGGTTTAAATATTACTTTGGGGTGATGCTGTGACAAGTGACAAATGAGCCCTCAAGTCACTTGATAGTTGCTAAGTTCTGCTTCACTTTGTTTACGCTGGGGTTATGCAATCTGCTGTAATGGGGTCACTCGTTTGCTGTTTTGTTGGAAACGTATTTAATTCGAACAACAGCTATTATAGGTTCAGTTGTTACAGTAACTTTCAAAATGAGATCGAATTAGGAGGAGATTATAAACTAAGGAGTATCTTCCGTCGATAAGATCAATGACAGATACGGGCTTTGAAATTCTAAATTTAATATGACGTTACTTACTACATGCGCGTCGTAAAATTTCACCTGTAACGTGTATTGGAAAGAGAGGGATGATATAAAAAATCCTTGCGTGTATTAAACTATTTCTTTCACGGATTGAATACAGCCAAACTAAATTGAAAACAACAAACAAGCAATTTAATCAAACCATCCAACTCTAGCAGCTAAACAGTCAAAGGGAATTCCGCTGACATTTTGATCAATATTCAAAACAAAGTTGAAAATTGTATCCGCCGTCGTCAAACCTGCCCGTAACTTTTCTGCATCCATTTTTGTTCTCTGCGCTTTGAAATTCAAAACTCCGTTACATACGCGATATTTGTTAGTAACGAGTTTGTGGGACAAACATGATTGTCATTAGCTAACGCAGAATGTTGTCTATATCTGTAAGACTTTCGAAGAAAAACTTAAGTTACTCCAGGTAATACAAACTTCTTCTGAATACCTAATTGATTTCGAAAAAAGAAATGAAAATTCAATGGAAGTTAATAATACTGAAAATGTGATAAATATTTAGCACAAAATTTACTTGTATAAGTGTAACTTTGGTGATAAAGTGCGGCTGTTTATAAAATTAACATCTTTATTGGTCTAATTTCATCAAAGAGCGAACTAACCCAGTTTGTTATCTCTAGGCTTACATTCACTGTTAAACAGTTTGAGGTTCGATAGACCTAGATAGAGGCATCTCATCCAATAGACTTCTCAATAAAGAGAAATAAATATTTCGGGACATCGTTCACAGCGCCATCTGGCCCCACAATAAGCAAACGCTTGTGTCGTGAGTACTAGATAACGGATATACCTACTACTTATATGCTTTTCTTCTGTACATACATACGTATTATACTTACATACCAACGACCAGACTCAACACAAGTAATTATACATTTTTAAAATGCATAAATACTTGGGTCACGCGGGAATCGAACCCGCAACCCGTAGATTAGAAGGCAGAGCCACTACCAACTAAGCTAACAGGCCAGTCAATAGAAAAAAAAGAAAAAAACATATATCACAAGATAAACAAGAAGAAGTACACATTTGCAGTATTCATCTACATCTATGCTACATCTGCATTTTGATTGGCGTGTTCACACTACTGTGATTCGAAATCACAAGTTATTTGCTTTACGAAACGTTTTGTTCATAAATTTGTTGCATAAATATATCAGGATATCAGACAGCATAAGAGTCTGCGTAAAATAACTTCGCTTTTAACATCAAGCTGGTCAGATATTTTTGTTTGATTAAATGCGTGCGTAGCATTGTATTTTGCGCGAATTTTAGTTTAATGTCTAGACTATATTATAGTCTACGGAGCTAGATAGCTTGCTCCAGCAATTTGTCTGAGATAAAAGTTCTCAACTTTGATAGGTCACGTGCGCTTTGTTCCATCTCAATTAGCTCGCAAGAATCCTTGTAATAACTTGGTACCTGAGAGGCATAGTCGACCTCTCAACTAGACTAATTCAACTAATTAAGTAGAATACGTAGGTCCATACGGTCCATATTACTTTTCAAAGTTTTTCAGCACCTGATAGACGCAACACGTGATCAAATTACTGGTGAGTTTATTTATGGCACATCATACTCTTTATTTATTGTCATTCAACGTGATCATACAGCCTGCATGCTAAGCACACTGTTTTCTGGTACACTTGGTCAATTTTGACAGAGCGGAAAAAGCAATGAAATTTTCAGCGCAACACGAACTTCAGCAAAAAGTCTTAGCCTTAATAAATGTACATTACTCACCTTAATTATATATTCTTTAATCGCCAGGAAAGCAAAAATATTTCATTTCCAATATTCAGCTTATAAATAGTTGATTTCGTGTGGAAATTCGAAACCGTTTGAGTAATGAATCCCACATTGTCCCGATTTGTTTGATTGTGTTGTGGTTTGGAACGTTTGTCCAAACCTCTGTTTGCAAACGTATCGTGTATTTGTTACAAATCACTCACTAGGTACACAAAACGGGCTTAATGTATTTGATGTATACCTTTAGTATGTCTTCAGACTTATATAATATAATAGTTCATGTTTATCACTGTAATCGTGAGTAAAATTTTACTCATTTTTTTATTTGTATTCGCAGTATATATTGATGACCTTACTGAAGATTTAATCAGATACAAGGAAGATGCTAGAATTGTAGGTATAAGTAGACATAGTATCAAGAAGTTATTTTTACATTTTGATTATGTTTCAAATAACGAAATCATTTATTTTTCATCAACCTCTATTTAGTACTTAGTTTTAAAGTCTATAATTATGTAATAATGATAAGCAAACTTTTTATCAAACTGTCCCAACATCACAAAAAAAAACGCTAACAAGCTATCCGCTCTCCGCTAGCTGTCGCAGCGATCGCACACTCCCGACGCACAGTCTCGCACTACCCGCGTTCGCTCGTGACTAGGGATGGGCTAGGGTACAGTCGATAAATTTTATTTATCGATTTTATCTTAGCCTATCATGGACAAGTATCTGAAAAAATCTTCACCTGGCTTTCGTATTGCGCCCGGAAAAAGGCCCGCTGATACATCGCCGCCGTCAAAACAGAAGAACAAAATTTTCGCCAACCCGAAAATAGCCGACAAGCATACACCAACGCAAAACCGCTATGGTACACTTCCGGTTGATGAAGAAGACGTCAACGACCCAGAACCTTTTAAGAACGCTACAGAAAAGAAGCAAGCAAATAATACTCCCCCCATCATTATTGAAATAAATGGGTCATGGACTCATCAGAAGATAAAGGACACTATCGAAAAATATACAAAGGACTTCTTTATGAATTATAGAAGCAGAAGCACCGTAAGAGTTCAGTGTTATACCTCTAAAACCCATCAAGTTCTCAAAGAAGGGTTACGGAATGAAAACGTTACGTACCACACCTTCACCAGAAAAGACGAGAAATTACCCAAAGCAGTTGTGAAGGGACTTCCGAAATTTCTACATGCGACCCTGCCTGAAGAACTTGCTTCATTAGGATTTCCAGGAGTTACTATCACAGAATTAAAGACATTCTACCCAACAGAATGTCCTCCAGCTCTTATCCAGTTTCCAGCTGACACCAACATGTTAAGGGTTAAACAGATACGATATATATCAAACTGCAGTATTGATATAGAACGTTTCAAGCCAACAAAACGAACGGGCACCCAGTGTTTTCGTTGCCAGGGATTTGGTCACGCGGCTCGCAACTGTAATCGAGCACCCCGATGCGTCAAATGTGCAGAAGCACATCCAACATGGGAATGCCCCAAAACATCGAGAGAGACACCAGCACGATGTTGCAATTGTCTAGAAGACCATCCCGCGAATTTTGGAAAGTGCACTGAACGGCTCAAATATATTGACCGGATTGAGCATAAGCGTGTTGTGCAACGCAAGACGGTAGCAAGTGTTCCAGTCCATCCCTTTGAGAATGCTCCTAAATCATGGGCACAGGTAGCCCAAACTGGCACTCGCAAAAGAACTACTCCATCGGGTCAGTCACAAATCCCATCTGCAGTACAAATTACCTTGCCCAAAGGTGAGGAAACAGCTAAAACAGCCCAAATATCAAATCCAATGAGAAAAGCGGAGCCACAACGACCCCGCGATAGAACACCGTATGAGAAGAACAATCAAGACTTTGAAACTGAAGAGATGTTAGAAATCCTCTCAACCATCCAATCTATCAAGAAAGAGTTTGTAAAGTGTGAAACGTTCATGGAAAAAGTGATTCTTATACTCAAGCACCTAGGTCACTATGTATAAGTCCCACGAATTGCGCGTACTCTACTGGAACGCTGATGGCGTCCATAAAAAACAACATGAACTAGGCGAACTAGCCGTAAGTAAATTAAATGTTGACATCATAGCTGTATGTGAAACTAAGGTGACTGACAGACTTAGTCTCAAATTACCAGGTTTTGCATGCTATCGCGCAGACAAACATCGCAATGGTTTTGGCCAGGGTGTGGCACTTTTTGTACGTTGTGATTTGCCTCACAACCAAATTACGTGTCCTAGCACTATCAGTCTTGAAGTTGTCGGTGTTTCTTTGACACTAACCAACGGTAGGGTATCAATTTTCTCAGTCTACCAGTCTCCTAACTCACCTATTGCTATAAGTGATATTGACCGTATCATGTCGGCTGACCACCAGGTAATGGCTATGGGCGACCTAAATGCTAAGCATCCTTTGTGGTCGGCTGGTCCTCCTAATTCACGTGGTGTTTTGCTCTACAACCATATGTCCAACAATGACTATGCTATCCATGCTCCCCAGAGCAACACTCTCGTACATTATATTGCCGGTTACACCCCCTCTACCCCTGACATTCTTCTTACCAAAAATCTTAATCCTCCTAACCAAATTGTCACTTATTCTAAATTATCATCCAATCACCTACCCGTCTTTTTCAATATCAGTAATCAAATTATTCGTAATCCTATTCAAAAATACAATTATGGCAAAGCTGACTGGACGTCTTACCGCCAACTTATAAATAGCAAGATTTATCTTACCTCTAAGATGTATACGTGCCCTGCCGATATTGATAGGGACATATCTAACTTGCAGCGCACAATTATTGAATGTAGAAATGCTTGTGTTCCTCTTACCACCCTAAAACCGTGGAACACTACTGAACTTCCCCGTACCCTAAAGAGACTGATCAGCTCGAAACATCGTTTTCGAAGATTAGCGGCAAACGAGAAGGATCGTTACAAAAGAAAACTCCTAATTAAGCATGTTAACTATCTAAAGCTTCAAATTAGTAAGGCATTAAAACTTAATCACGATCTTGCCTGGGTTAAAAAGCTTAAAAAAGTTGACAACCCCAGCAATGATATATGGCGACTTGCTAAAACCCTGCGTTCTTCTAGTTCTATTTCACTGCCAGCACTTAAACGCAATGATGGCTCGCTAACGACTAGTCAACAAGAACAGTGCAATGTGCTAGCTGATGCTTTCCAAAATAACATGCTCCTTACCCATAGCTGGTATAGTGACGAACTGCCTGCTATCGAAAACACTGTGTCTATGCTAAACACAACTGACTGTACGTCATGCCCACTAAACCTGGTCAGGCCAAACGAAGTTGTCAAATGCATCAGAAGTTTAAAACCACGCAAAGCGCCGGGACCAGATGATATCTCTAACCATCTTATCAAAAACCTACCCCAGAAGTGTATTGTTAAGCTAACCAAGATCTTCAATGGCTGTCTGCAGCTTAATTACTTCCCGCTACCGTGGAAAAACGCTAAAGTTATTGCCATCCACAAGCCAGGTAAAAATGCTCTAGACCCTAGCTCGTACCGGCCGATTAGTTTGTTGCCCTGCCTGGTTAATTATTTGAAAAAATTATCTACAGCTGTCTAATCCGCGTCTCCCACGACCTACTAATTGAGGAGCAATTTGGGTTTAGACAAGGCCATTCAACAGTCCAGCAGCTTGCCCGAGTTGCCGAATCTGTGTCATACAATCTAAATCTTAATAAGTCCACTGGCATGTACCTCCTTGACATCGAAAAAGCCTTCGACACAGTTTGGCACTTAGGGCTGCTGCACAAGCTGCTAAAACTGAACCTCCCCATCAATCTAGTCAAGCTAATACAGTCATATTTGGCAAATCGTAGTTATTCGGTCCACATCAATAATATTTTCTCTTCACCAAAAAATGTTCCTGCCGGCGTGCCCCAAGGTTCGATCCTGGGCCCCTACCTATTTTTGTTGTTTCTTAATGACATTCCTGTCCAAACTAGAACCAGTGTTGCCTGTTTCGCCGACGACACTACCTGCTATACGTCATCCACAGATATCGATTTAATAATAGGACGCTTGCAGCTATCGATAGACAAGCTATTATCATATTTCAAAAATTGGAAACTTAAAATAAACGCATCTAAAACCGAAGCAATCCTCTTTACCCGAAAAAGAACTTTACCTGCTAGAACTTTAAATATAGATGGATATAATGTACCTTGGAGTCGTTCCGTGAAGTATCTCGGTGTAACGCTGGACTCCAAACTTAATTGGTCAGCTAACACGGCTAAACTTCAACTTAAAGGTATGAAAGCGCTTAACGCCTTGAGTCCCATTCTCAATAAAAAATCTTGTCTAAGTTGCCACACAAAATTAAGAACGTACCTCACCCTGGTAAGACCATGCTTCACATATGCTTGTCCTGTATGGCATAGTACATGCAAATCTAACATTAATAAGCTTCAACTAGTCCAAAATAAGGCACTAAGATATGCTTATAGTACACGTCCCAAAACTAACCTACACAAGTTACATCAAAAAATTGGACTACCAAAAATTGATGTATATATGTACAAATTAGCTGAAAAATTTTACATACTTACTAATCCACGCCATAAGAATACTTTAATAAGTAATATTGGTAAGACTCGACATAAAAATCTTCCATTTATCGAAACGTATAATCGGTATAAATTGCCCCATCACTACTTCCTTCATCACGCGCAGTAAGCGTGTCAACAGCTCTGCGAGCGCGCGAGTCTCAGCCACAGAACAATAGTTCCTATCAACCGCGACCGCGCGGGCGACTCTGAATCCTATTACCTCGTGTATGCGTATCTTAGTCGCTCGCGGGATCTCGCCCTGACGACACGCGGGCTCGAGCGCTGTCAACTACCATACCTATTCGTTCATGTTGCCTTTTGTGGACGTACGAATTAATACTCGCTTCATTTTGTAAATACCCACAATTTTATCTTATGTTAATTATGATTGTGCAAATTTGTTCTTAGTAACTTAGTGCTATACTTAAGCCTAAGTAGCGGTATTTAGACTACCAATCACATTAAACTTTACTCTGTTTTCATATCAAAAGTAATCAACATATTAAAAGCTTTATAGTGGCTGGTGTGCTTGGACAAAGTGTTATGTAAACTATTATTAAGTATATACCACTAGGATACATTAACACTGTTGCTTGTATATATATTGTAAATAATTTATGCCTTAATAAAGATAATTGAAAATTGAAATTGAATTGACCACACATGTGGATGTTTTAAATTTAGTTTCAATGTAAATACTCTTTTTTAGTTTTATTAGTGTATATATGTGTATATATTGTTTATTGTTAAATTCTGAAATAATTATTTAGGTATCTAATGCGTAAGTCATTGATAAATTCAAATTCGTGAATTCTTACATTTGCTATGCAGTTTTTATCACTCCAAACCACTGATATTTTTATTATAAGCCTTTCAATATTCTTTCAATATTCCTTTTAACTTTTTTGGTCGATTTTTTAATAAGTCTGGTGATCACAAAACAGTCATCGAGATACATTAATCAACGCCTTTCTTATAAAGAATAGTGCCTCTGTTTCCGGGAACTAATTCAAAAGGATTTGAAAGTGCTGAAACAATCGGTAGCCGACTGAATGGGATTAAAAAACTTGGACTAAAGGAAAACTCTTTGTAACGAACAATAGGTAAACTATTGTAACGTATCACCACAGAGCTTTAAAGTCCATGCTTGTCGCCCTGTGACTAGAGGCGAATTCTTTCTTTATTCGGTACAAAACAGGTGTCACCATTTACTAAAACCATAGACTAAGTATACTCAAGTATATACTTATACTTGAGTATACTTAGTCTATGCTAAAACCTCGGAGGAAGGACAAGCCTGGAGTCATAGTAATAAATTGAACGTGTTCTGTATGTCTGCACTCTTTCGACTAATGTGCGCACCAACGCGGAAGAAAGAGATAACTAGTTACTATATAGATCACCTTCAAATGACAGTGTAGCCGTTTTTTAATACCTCAATTTAGTGATGTGCCTACGACGTACGAAATAAAAAACCGAAACCGAACCGAAACATACATTCTGTTCTGTCACGTTAACGATTATTCTAGTAGTTTCGCTAACTAAACCATATTAAAGTGACGTAATTGTAACATGTTTTCAAAATCGATCTTTTAGGCATAGTTAGAACTAGGTGAAAAACCTGGAAAAGGATTGTGTAGTTCGAAATAAATAAAATAACTCAGATAACTTGTGTAGGTTTTTATTTACTGACCCTTAAACAATACAGTTTTATTTAAAAAATTACGTACTTTATCTTGTGGTTGTATATTGAAATATAAGTTCGATTTTGAGACCCGATTTTAACCGAATTCAGAACAATTGTGCACAACACTATAAACCAAACTTTTGCGTATTTTTAACATATAATGGCAAAATTTAATTGTTTTCCTCCAAAATGAGGTTCTAAAAGAGTAGAAATTTGTTATATTTTAATATTTTGATTCCGTTTTGTATTGTTTTGTGGAAAATGATAAAAAACTCTAACCTGTGAAATGACAAGCTCTGGATTTCGTCACTTTTCTTCGAAGCATGGCTCTTACAGCCATAGGCAACGCACGCCATTTGTTCTTCAGTAGAAAACACTTCTCAAACAAACTCATTTAACCAAATATTCCAAAGATTCACGGTATATTCGCCAAAAATCCAAATCCACAGCTAGTATCCAAATTGGTTACTCGAGCTAGAAAAACCGGCTTCACTAACGTAAAGGGCCGAACAGATTGTATATAGTTGTCTCTTTTTAGCACACTAAAAACATTCATTAAAAAGAGAGGTTGTGATAGTGCGCCACACTTCAACTTATTACTATGTCTCCAGGCTTTCCTTCCTCCGAGGCTAAAACTAACACACTTTCGGCACGCACACTACGACTCACGAGATGTTCATGTACACAGTACGCTTCAACTTTATCGGCTGTGCAATGTCGATATTTTTTATCGGTTTTTTACACAATTACTACGAAGATGGAAATATATGTCTTTAGTATTACTATATTATTTAAGTAGGTACAAATTATAGTTAACTAGCTATGGCCCGCGGTGTTATCCGCTGTAAAAACGTTTTTATCCCGTGGGATAAAAACTATCCTATGTCCCGGGACCCGGGACTGACACTATCTCTATACCAAATTATCAAATCATCTTCAAAATGACTGGAGCATATTCTGGCATTTTTATGAGGAAACCAGTTGTATCTACCGGTCGCCAATATCCATTTATTTTTTAACACTGGATTATTGGAAATCTATAAATTGAGTATGTGTTAAATAAAAACCGTAATCCAGAAACATTTCCATACAAATCCAGAAACATCATATACCTATTAGGTACATTATATCGATTATCGATAATTTGCTAGGTTCCATTTACACATCACTTTGCTATCGAGAAGTATCGTCGTCAAGACAACGAATGTGTTTATGCCATTCAAAATGTCAAAAGCTTTTATTATTAACATTACAAAATTTTACTATTTAACGATGGTTTTCACGCCGATAACTCTGGAACTATTGTTCTTACAATTTTTAACTTGACACCAAGACATATTCAATAGTTTATCATGCTGTAAAACCGAGTAAAACGACCGAAAACTCTCTCGCTCGGACTATGTTCGACAACAGACTGACAAGCGCTGTCCTGTCGTAGGTTAGGTTGGCCTGTTTACTGGCCAAACGAGAACCACGTATTATTATTCATTTCGCTTCTATGGGGGGGCGCGCGCGGGGGCGATGTGGCCCGATCGTTGTTCTGTGCGTATCACTCTACCCTACCTATTTTTTTTATCTATCTAAATATAAATTATAATTAAATTATTACTTATGACTAATTAATATCTATCCTATCTCTATCTCAGCCTGTCTAATGTTACTAGCATAGCGACGCCTATTAGTTTAGTATATGTGAAGTCATTAGTTCAGCTTACCTAATTTTGCTATCCTTTTATTAATTAATCTTACAACTTTCTTCTACCCAGTTGATTTTATACAAATGTATAACTATGTAATCTTTCATTAACTCAATTCACTCGCTCAGAACCTACTTCTTCAGCCTATAACTTTGGACTATTATATAGCAAAATCACTTACTTTGTACAAACTTGGGTATACTATTATTTGTTATCCTTATATTTTATTATGTAGGTTCATTTACTTAGTACCAATCTATCATAAGGTCAACAGAACTGATACAGCTTATCAATTACGTTGTAGTACAAACATAGATACTTACATTTCTATTTGATGTTTATTTTATATTTCTATTAAATAGGCTCGCTTATTGCGTACCAGTCAGTCAAGAAAATAACTGAAAGGCACAGAAAATGCTCCATTCCACCAAAGCCGCAGAGGCCATTAAAAATAATAATAATAGCTGAGCATGGCAATCGCAACGCAAATGACACCCGCGAATATTTAAACTTTTGAACTCGAGCACATGTATTTTGTTTGGAAAGTTGTATGTGTGCAACTTGCGAGTATAAATAAATAAATAAACTTTATGCAATAAGTAACAAAGAAGCAACGCGCCCAGGCACCAGAATTTTAGTTTAGTTTGGATTTCATTTATTTAGCATAGCTTTTGGAATCATTTCAGTTTCTTTTTATAATATTTTCTTTATTTCTTTAAGTTTATGTAAAAAAAACACTTGAATGATGATTAATACAACTAGGTATATTTAATATTAATTGTATTAGGTACTTATAATTTTACAGTTTAATTACTTACATATTACTATGTATGTAAACTAATCGTAGTTAGGTAAAAAAGTTTTAAACAATTTAAAGTTCCAAAATATGTACACATCTCAATTCTTGACACAAGTGTTTGAGTTTAGGTCCGAGTCCTTTTCTGTGCTTGGGATACTGGTCTCAAGGCAAATTTACAAACATTTATCTTATGGACTAAAAACTTATTCTAAATGAACAAACCTTACTTCTGAGAAGAAATTATAGTTTATATACCAATATTCATACTTATTTAATGAATTAGATAATTTTGAAAGGAGAACTGCAACAGCACAAAACTTTAATTTAGTGGAACAGTATAAAAAAATTAAATATACTTACTTTTTTTATTATTGTGTTCTTATCCTTTCAAAGAAATCTAATTTTAGCCTTTATAAAAGTAACAAAATTTCTACTTAACCAGCTCATGTTACTCAGCCAGCGTAAAACGATGTTGAGAGTATTTAGTCATAAAAAAGTGCATACAAATGTATTCCCTTTTTAGTTTTTGTGGTTACAGAGTCAATAGAAACACATAAACTGTAAAAATGCATTGACACAGATCAATGACACCAGGATTTAAATAAAAGGGTTCCATTGCCCTTTATGAACATAACCCTAAGGAGTAACAATATGTAGGTAAACAATAAAATACAATTTTTATACACTAAGCAAACCAGTGAATCATCTCTAACCAAGGATATCATTAAAACTAGATGAAAGATGTGGCGCTCACGGCTTCCACAGCTTGAGCAGGCCGTCCTCTGCGTACGTGGCGAGCAGGTTTTGGTGCGGATGGTGCGCCATGCCGATGACGGGCTGGTCGTGGATGGTGATGGTGCGCTCCAGCTTGCCCGAGGCGGCGCAGAAGGCGTACAGCACGCGGTCCTCGGCGGCGCAGTAGACCAGCGTGCCGCGCGGGGACAGCGCCGCCGCCACCAGCGCCCCACCGTCCTGCTCGCGCCGCCCGCTCGATAGCGTGCGCACGATGTGCCCCGCCGCGTTCATGACGGCCGCCGTGTTGGTGCGGTTGCACACCACGAACTGCTCGGGGTTCTTGGGCGACGGAAGCAGCGAGTGCACGGGAGGGTCGGCGGCGCCGGTCGCGGCGCCCGGCGGCCGCAGCGTGGCCGTGCACTCGCCCGTGCGCAGCGCCCAGACGCGCACCGTGCCGTCCGACGACGCGCTCAGCACGCCGTGCCCGTCCGCCATCCACGTGGCGTCGTTTACGAAGGACGTGTGGCCGCGGAACTCCTTGAGCAGCTTGCCGGAGCGCAGCCCGTGCACGCGCACGGTGCGGTCGAAGGACGCGGACAGCAGCTGCGTGCCGTCGCGACTGAAGGCTAGGCAGGTGACTCCCCGGGCATGCGCGCGCTCCAGGCGGCGGAGCACGGCGCCCGACGTCACGCGCCACACCTTCACCTTGCCGTCGTTGGCGCCTCCCGCCAGCGTGTCAGAGTCCCGCGCGAAGGCCAGGCTCAGCACGGCCGCCTCCATGGACATGAACTCCTCCTGCGCCTGGTAGCGCAGGTCCTTGCGGATCTTGCCGGTGGTGAAGTTCCACACCTCCACCACGCCGTCGGCGCAACCCGTCACCAGGTACTGGCCGTCGGGCGAGAACCGCGCGCACTCCACGTGCGACTTGCGCCCGAAGCGAATGGTCTTCGAGAGGCGTTGCGGGCATTGATCGTCTTCCTCGTCGCGCACTGCCGCCTTGCCGCGGAACAGATCGATTGTGGTGCCGGGCGGCAGAAGGCCCTGGTGCTGCTGCCACTTGAGCGCCTGGCCCAGCAGCGCCAGCAAGCGGGAGGAGGGCACCACGGACACCTCAGGCGCCAGCGAGGCGGCCAGCGCGGCGCGGCGGCGCTCCTTCCCGCCGGCGCCGTACGCGTCGCGCGGGTCGAAGTAGGAGCGCGCCAGGGTGTTCTCGAGGTGCACGTAGCGCGCGGGCTCGGCGCGCTTCAGCAGCTGGCAGACGGGTGCGGCGCGCAGCAGCGAGCGCGCGGCGCCCAGCTCGCGCAGCTCCACCAGCTCCAGCACCACCTGCTCGTACAGCTCCATCAGCTTGCGCTCGGGCAGCTTGAGCGACGCGGTGGCCGCCAGCACCGCGTCCCAGTGCCCATTGTTGATGTCTGTGCAGAACCCGTCCACCGACTCCACTGTGTTCAGCGACACGCCCGTCTCCTCCTAAAACAAAATATTGATCTTGGTTGATTTCTGCATAGTTATACTAAAACCCTCAATGTCAGACTGAATTATGTTATGATGTGAAAAAATAGACACGTTCTTTTAATATTTTATTCTATGTCCATGTTTTTTTTTATTTATGGTCACAACAGGAAACTCCAACTTAAAATTATGCATAAATATATTTATACATGCATTGTGTTGGAATGAGCACCTCCTTGTAGTGGACACAGCATGCAAATAATTGTGTACTACAAGAACTGTATAATTTATCAACAGGAATAAGAAGATTTGCATGAAAATTGGATACTAAGTAAATAAATAATTAGATTACATCTGGAGACTCCAGAGTAACAAGGAGCTTTTGTTTAAACTTGGCTACTGACAGACCAAAAATATCTATGTTGTTACCAAGATTGTTATAAATTTTACAAATTCTGTATAAATGAATTGGAAATATTGAATTGGGTATTATTTTGCAGAAATCAATATTGGAGATGATAGCTTTAGGTAAAATATTGAGTGTTGGTTGTTCTCTGTATTCTGTTGTGTTGGGTATTTTCATGTACGGCATAATTTAGTTTAACATAAACATAATACATAATTAAATTAATTTTTATTTAAAAAAAATAGATAAACTGACTCTATGAAGCTGACATAGAACAGTTGCAGTAATGTATTTTTTTAATAATCTGTCCAATTATTCATATTTTGCTACTTGACAAGGAGCTATATCCTACAGTTTTTTTTTAACTTGTATGTGTTTGCACTTGGCTAATGTTTGCCTGATAGCAAGCAAATGGCCTATGATGGAGTGTGCTTTCCCAATAAGAACCAATTCACTCTTGCTTTGAAGATCGCTGGATTATAGATTATATTGTGTGGGGAACAGAGAGTCAGGCAGGGAGTACTGATGATTCAGCAGATATCTAAAGATCAGTTCCAATATCAGACCCAGGTTACTACATGTATTTGAGTGTTCTTCTACAAACAAAATTGTGTTAAGAGTGTTTTCTATGTTTAATGCATTCAGTGTTTGTAGTAGGTAGGACATGCGGCTTTGTTTCTAACCAACCACTGTATTGTTACTTGTATGTATGCTGTGTTGTCCAGAACAGAACTAAATAAAATAAAAAAAATGACCAGACATATCAGACACCCATCCATTTATTTTGGGGTCAAAACATCCAATCTGATTTTTATAATAAAGATAAAAAGATAAAGATAAAGAATCTTTTTTTGATACTGTAAAGTTGTAACATACATAGGTATAAGTAATAATATCATAGAATATGCAACACAAATTACAATGTCTCATCAAATTGAATTTATTGCATTTACAATCTGTATTATTAATAAAATAATGAAAAATTTTGTTCTTAAAATCCTGTCAAACATAATAGGTATATAATCATAATAGGTATGTAATCATACAATGTGTCAACTTAAATAAATCTACGGTAATACCTATTTTGTTACTAATTATGTACTTTGTCAAATGCTTGACTGATATAGTTTATAAATAAATCAATTTTATAGTAAGTGAATAGAAATAACACTCTTGAGGGAGAATTTACAAAGTTATGGTAGAGTTTTCATAAAACATAATTCTTCATGTTTGGAGAACTACCTAAGTATTAAAAATTACTCTCATTAGGATTTAATGCAGATTCAATATTTTAGACCAAAACAAGCAATCAAATACACCAGCTTTAAGAATGATTATCAGTTTAAATCCCCAAACAAATAAATTTACATACATCATCATTTTTCAAATTTCCAGCCAAAGATAACACATAGAAAAAACGAAAACTCAAAATATGTAATATAGGCATTGAGCTATAATGTACTTACGTACAGTACATTATAGCTCAATGAATATAGGTCAGTATATACCAGTGACCACATACACAGCCACTTCTGAACATACTATCTCACCATCTGATAGTTGGTATACTCATTTCACTATCACGCCACAACGAAGCGACGGATCCTCATGATAATTGTAAAAGGTCTTGATAATTAAATAACATGTTAGTTGATTTTGTCCAAAATCCCAAAAAAAAACGAAGTCGCGGGCCTCTACTAGTATTATATAAATTAGACTATTGACAAGGGATAATTACCTGAAGAGTTTGTAGAGTCTTGGTAAGATTGGACTCCTTTAGATACTGCTGAATCAGACGGATCACGCTGCAAACATACAAGAAATTAGCCCTCAGACGATCCACCGCTAGAAACATAGGTTATCTAAAATATAAATATGATATCTTACTCTGCAGATTCTATTTCAATTGACATTTTGGAGAATGAATAAACTATGTAAATTAAATTGGTAGTTATTTTATTTTATTATTGGTAGTTATTTTAATTATCTGGAAAATAAATGAAAAACCTGTTATATTATGGACAGGCAGACCTCGGAGTAAATATCACAATACTCCGAGAGGCAGACAGTAAGTAAACACAACTTTTTTTTAATTATTTTGTTTATGCTATGCTTATTGCGTGATCATAGATTCCACTTCTTCGGTTCAGATTGTTTCACAAGCCAGGAAATTAAATATATTTGAAAAATAGTAAGTATATATTTACAAGTCTTAAACATAATATTAAAATATATAATATAATATAAATATATGAATGATATAGTGAGACGGGCACTTGCCACTGTCAACGTACCATCGGTTCTTGAACCGATTGGCATGGTCCGTGACGATGGTAAGCGCCCCGATGGCCTCACACTGATTCCCTGGGAGCGGGGAAAAGCTCTTGTATGGGACGCAACTTGCGTCGATACACTAGCTCCTTCTCGCCTCAGTGGAACAGTACAAGCGGCAGGAGCCGCGGCGGACGCAGCAGAAGAAGCCAAGCGGCGAAAATATAGGTACATCATTATCGACTGATTATATTTTCGTACCGCTTGGCTTCGAAACTTTTGGTCCGTGGGGTAAAAGCACTAAGTCTTTTATAAAATAAATAAATAAAATGTTGATTGACATCACTAGAGACAAGAACGCTGGCTGGTTCCTTACGCAAAGGATTTCTATAGCAATCCAGCGTGGGAATGCAGCCAGCGTTCTTGGTTCCATACCACATGTAGATTGTTTAAATTTAGTTTAGATGTAAATACTCTTTTTTAGTTCTATTAGTGTTAATATGTGTAAATATTGTTTCTTATTATTGAATATATTTATTTACTCATATTTTCTTTAGCTAAAACTCTGTTAATTAAGTCATCTTTAAGATAAGAAAAATATAATATATATTATTTGAAATATTCAGTTATATTATGTGAAAGAACTGGATCATATTAATATGAAATTAAAAACACCATATTACATATTTATTGCGTTGTGTCCAGTTTCGTTCGGAAGTCACTTCAGGTGACCAAATACTCCAATGATTGACTGTTCAGTGCAAAAAAAACCAGATTTTCCTTTCTAAAATAAAATCAGGCGGATTTTGGTTCGATCCTGGCTCCAACACCAAGGGTATTTTTTTTAGTAATTTACACATAGTAAATTTATGTTAGTAGCTAAATAAGTACCTACATTATAAGACAGGACATAAAAAAACTAAAAAATCTATCTTGACAGTAGCAGTGACAGATAACAGATGTACATAATTGTAAACAAAGCGGGGGAAAAAATATATTATTTACCGCAGCTGCTATGCTATTAAATACCTATTTATATTTGCTAAAAGAAGTGAGCTGCAGTTCGAAACGTAACAAATATCAAAGAAATTAAGTAAAACTTTATTTGAATAAAAGTTATGCTAAGTATATTTTAGTAACAAAACTTATACGTAAGCCAAACGTGAACGTCATAATTTCGAAAATCTTTATGATGTTATATCCCCAGTTAGAAACGTATGCTCACATGAAATCTCCATATCATTAGAGCCGAATTGTCTGCAGGTACAGTATTCTTAATTTCGTATGTATTGCTTTATTAATGGACTTGATAAGGTGGGATTAACGTGCCTAACCAAAGTATGGAAGTAACCCAAACACATGTAAAATGAGTACCTACCTATCTTTATTATACATACCTATACTAAATAATTTTAAAATAGCCTATATACCTATATTTTTACAATGTGTACAAAGTTAAAGTTAGAATGCATAGTCAATCCTTGGACCAAAAGTTGCATTTTGGGTTCTTCCATGGATTGGATGACACATGAAATGCTTTTAGGGTGGTTTGAAAACTGATACCAGAGTTGACCATTCCCATAGAAACATACTAACTTATTGCAAATTAATATATTATGTATTTATACAACTTTCTCAAGTTTGCTTATCATAATTACTTTATGTTATGTTTAATTTTTTAGTAATTCTAGTCTATTGACTAAGAAAAAAGCTCACCATGGATAACTTTTCAAGAGTTGAGAAAATTGGTGAAGGAACCTATGGAGTGGTGTACAAGGCTGTAGACCGTATCACAGGAGATGAAATAGCATTGAAAAAAATTAAACTTGAAAAGTGAGTACCTACATAGAAATACATAAATTTATTTAAGCTATTATTGCAAGTAAAAACTAACTTTTTTTTTACACTACATAGGTTTACATTTGACTATAACCTGCCTGATGTTAAGCACCACTATAGTCTAAGATGTAGCACGCTTGCCTAGAAAAAACCTATTTACTCTAGATTTGAAGACCCCTGGGTTATAATTTTAAGCCGGAGATAGACCAGTTTACAAAGCTTGGTAAATAATAGGGTTTATTTTTGTCAAATAAGGGTTTGCATTTGATCACAGCTTAAAACTATTCTGTTTTTATACTAGATAATAGGATACTGCTAGACACAATCCTAACTAGTAAAGCATATTCTGCATTAATCTCTTGTTTAAAGTAGCTTGTAATATATGTGTGTATTCTGTAAGTATTTATCTTAAAATTGTTAGTTAGGTCTGCATCAAGAGGGCTTTAAGTGCTCGTAATTTTCTTCTTATTTTCTACTATATTTTGTGTGTTTTAGCTTATTGCCTGTTTTGCAGACTATTAATAAATAAATGAATAAAATAATTAATGAATAATAATTAAAATAATTTAATCAAATTGACAAACTCACCTTTATTTAAAAAACAAATATTCAGTAGTGTTTTTTAGTCATTACAAGGAATAATCTTCTTTTTTGTAATTACAGTGAGCCAGAAGGCGTGCCGTCGACGGCACTGCGTGAGATATCAGTACTACGGGAGCTGCACCACCCGGCGGTGGTGCGCCTGCTCGACGTGCTGCTCGCTGACTCCAAGCTCTTCCTGGTGTTTGAGTTCCTGCACATGGACCTCAAACGGCTGCTCGACCAAGTCAAGGGCCCACTTCCCACTGATCTCGTCAAGGTAGGTACTGCCTGCCATTGCATTCCATCCACTGTTTTTTTATGTGCACACTATCATGAACATGAACATGAACATGAACATAGGTACCACACCCAGCCAGGACAAGCCTGCTCCGGTCAAACCGGCATACCAGGGGGCACAAGGTTTTGGAGCGTGGTTTTGTGCTAACGCTCCGGGATGGTAGTCGACCGGCTATGCAGCCAGACGCCGATTTGGAAAAGGTTGTTATTAAGGATAGGGATAAGCGTTAGTAAAAAGTGGTGTTCGTTGATTATTGAGTTGACCCATCTTGGGGTTTGTTAGTGTTTGGCTTTGCAAGCACTATCTTAATACGTTCGCTGTGTAATGTTGGTTCTATTGTGAGTAATCATAACCGCGTCGGGTGTAGTAGGTGGATCTTTAATGTGGGTCGAATAGATCCTATGTCGCTAAGGGATTGTTCTTGTGTCCTCTGACTCTTGCCCTAGATCTGTCGGGTCTTCATCGCTCAGTACGTCAGTAAACGACCCCTCTGTAAGGTCAAGTTCTTTTTCCCACTTGGAAATCGGAATGAATGTGTTTTTGACCCGTCTTCTTTCCTTCTGTTTGTGCCTTCTATAGAAGTCGTAGGTGATCCTCATCCTTTTTGATGGGTGTGTTTTTGCTAGACCGCTGAAAAACTGCGGCATTCTTGTTGGTCTTCCGTTGCTTCGGTCTCTTGCAAACGGCGCCGGCACTCTTTAAGTGTATTTCTAGCCTCTATATCTTGAGGATGATGCTTATAATGGAACTTCGCCTTCTGTAGGTTTGTAATTGCTTCTTCTCTAGCCTTAGAGTACCTTCTTTCATATTTGATAGTCTTATTGGCCGCCATCTTCATGACGTTTGTTATCACTTCCCACGATAGCGGCTCTTTTCGGTTTTCGCAGTTCCTGCTCTTTTTGGTTTCCTCTGATAAAGTTTCTTGGTATTTTTCTCGAGTGGTGGTACTTTGAAGCATCTCGTAGTTTAGGGTTTTGTAGTCAAACTCGTTCGCAACGTTGGCCCTGGCTAGTCTTATTGGAGGTCTCGTAGAGTCCCTATTGGAATTTAATGTGAGGGGCTTTACGTTTCCCCATATGATTCTGTGGTCAGATAGGATAGTTTTTTGGCCTTTGATGTAATTAAAAATCTGGTTGTTTTTGGCATCTGTCATTATGTGGTCTATTTGCGACGTTTTGTTCCCCGACGTCCAAGTCGTTTTACAGCTGCGCCGGCCGAATGATGTGTCCAATCGGAGATTTTCCCGTGCAATTAGATCTAATAAGATGTCTCCGTTGTCGTTACTTGTTTGGTGTAGGAGATTTTTGCCTATTTGATTTTTATCGCGAAGTTCGTGTGTATCTGTGAGTCCTATGTGGGCGTTGAAGTCACCTAGTATGATTGTTATTGAGTTCCCTGGTTTGTTCTTGGTCAGTTGTAGTAGCCGAGTCGCGTCGTTTGCTGCTGATGACGTTGCATTGAACCAGTGCGTTGTAGTAATGAATAGAGAGGCTCCACTGCTTGTATGTATTGAAGCAACCATATTGTTTGTGTTTGCTTTAGTCCAGTTCAGCCTTAGGCCGCTGTTTTTTCTTATGAGAATAGCTAGGCCTCTTTTGTTGTTGTTTCCGCTTAGGTGCCACGTATAGTGACTAGATTCGTAGGTCCCGGATTTTAAGTGAGTTTCCTGTAGGCAGGCAATATGGATAGACGGAAACGTCTAGAAACTCGTCGATCTCTCGTTTTTTAGTCAACGTTGCGGCGCCTCTAATATTCCATGTGGCAATGTTTATGTTTTCATTTACTACCTGTTTTTTGTTTTTTTGGTGTGGCCTGGGGCGGGCAAGTCGGTATCCGGACTCATCTGGTATCTCCTCTGGGGTGCTAGTTCCAAGGGTTAGACTAAGGTCATTTTGCGTGGTGTTTGTACTTATTACTCCTAGGTGATTTTCAAAGCAATCAAAGTGGTTCCCCGTAAATATTAGACCTATGCTACCTGCGGCATCGTTTGGTTCCTTAGGAGAGAAGCATACTGTTTCTTGTAGCGGGGTTTTTTGAAAGATTTTCACGTTAATACTATAATATTCCGCTGCCGCTATAAGTATGTCTGTGCCGCCCCATGTACCATCTTGGTATTGTGATAGAATGTAGTTCCTGATTTGTTCGCTTTGTGCTGAGCTATCTAGATTACTTCTGATCGCTAGGTACATTTGTGGATCGTTTTGGTTTTCTTCTACGTGGCGTGCGAGGTCTCGTCGAATGTGTTGGTGGTCGAAGGCCATACAAATCGTTAATTTGGTGGGCTATAGCGCGATACAAGCAGTTGCCGTCTCCTGGTATTTTTACGATAGAGTTCCCTATTTCCATATCTGTTTTGTGCCTTACCGTGATGGTATCGCAAACGACGGGGTGCCGTGGCTAGCTCGTGATATCTTTCTGGTATGCGCGTGATCCTTTTTGTTGAGGTTTGTTGCGAGGCTGTGAAGGAAGCTTATATACTATGTACGTATTTGTATTATAAAACTGGTGTATCATGCGCTATACTAGTTCCCCTTTGCCTTTAACGTAGAAGGGGAGTAAGTAGTACTCGAGTGGGTACTTGGGTCTCGTCTATCAACTCTAGGTACGGGGCATTTGTTAGGTGAATGTTAGGATACTTGCACTTAGTATCTGCTGTTTTTCCCTAGGCTATCTATGGGATCTTAACGAACCCTTTCGTCCGGCGGCAGGCGAAGTTCGTTACTTTAGTTCTAGCGTGGTGTCCAGGTGAGTTAGGGCTAATTATTTGGAATCGTACCTACCTACCATTATTTTGGTACTAAAAAAATACATGTAAGTTATAGCGGTACTGGTGAACTACAACTATTTATCAAATATCAAGCTATTTATCAGGTTTTACAACGATTATAGTCAACGAAAAACCTACGCTTTTTGTACTAAGTGTTTTATGTGTATAAAATAAACGTCTGGGCTTTATTTTACGTAGCAAAACTGAGATAAAAAAAAAAGGGATCATGACCCGACCATATTGCCTCGCAGCTGTGTCGGAAATTTGCGGGTGGTTTTTAGCTGAACCTATTGTTAATGTTCTGATTTATTGTAGTTTTACGTTTCGTGTTTGTTTTGGGAATGAATAGCTGTTGTTTAAGTAATATTTCTATTTGGTTATGTCTTAGGTTATTGTCCAAACGGACCTGCAGATGTGCGTAGTTTTTGTATTTAAGTATAATTCGTATTTAGGCTTTTTTGTTTGCTTTGGGAAAGTAGATTGTCTTATGGCGGGGTTTACCTGCTTTTTTTGTATGTGGGTTATTTCTGGGGGTTCTTTTGTTGTTACAAAAGTCTACAACTGTAAAATAAATAAACAATAGATGTTTTCTTTCTTTCTTTCTTCTTTCTTTAAAACCTATCCGCTTTTTAGATAGTGTAGGGTAAGTAGTTATCTATATATTTATCGTGGAAATTTTAGGGAATCCCGATGTATATTATATCTACTTACAACAGCCAGTGTTTACGCATTCGTTACGAGTAATTACAGCCGTGGTATGGGATCGCGTAATCTAGTCTATCCTGGTGGATTTAGCATGCCCTAGGTCGGGATCCTAAGTCCTAAAAGAGTAATTAGAGATGGTAGAAATTGCTTTTAGGACCAATTGAAGTCAATATGTTTTGGCCAGATTGTCTGAGCTTTGCCAGATCGAAAGATTTTATTTAGGGGGAATAGCAGCAACGAAGTATTACTGGAGGTTTGCGTGATCTAACGTAGTTGAGAGTAGGTGGACTTGCTATGGTACAATCTAATTTATTCTACCTGGCATTATTTGCTCTAGTTATCTAAGTGATATGTCGTATTCTAAGTTAGTTTAGCGTAATTGGTAGTAGTAACCGCACTGTTTGTGGTGCTAGGAATGGTATAGTAAGGTCTAGCTAATGCAATCGGTTTAGTACTTAGTATATGGCGCCCTATATACGGTGTTGGTTGCTGATGTGGGCTGCTTGAGTACAGACCTGTCCCTCGTGGCAGACGTCCAGTCAACATCCTAGGATGTTGAGGTAGGAGAGACAGGAGAAAAGGGGTTTAGACCGCGTGCGACTAATATGGAACAAGCTCACCGAGTTTTCCTTTTGCTGGAGTGCGCTACCCCGCGCCGGGCGCTGTCACCGCTGTTATCGGTGGCCTCTGATGCCAATGGCGCGGGTCACTTACACTGGTTGTCCCACACTGATACGATACATGTAAAGATTACACACACGCGTTGCACGGCACCTGGTTGTTAGGCACTTTTCGCGGGCCAGAGAATTTACCTACGCTAGGGACCGTCAAGCTTTGTTCGCAGCGATTGTGCCAGCCGCTGGCAGATGTTGCGCCCATTGTTTAACGGATCAATTGTATTTACGAGGCTCTACTGATATTTCCCGAAAGCGACCGCTCGGCACGGCGTCCAGGACGCTACCTTTTTTTATGTGCACACTATCTACTATTTATTTTTTATTTAATAATAATTAACGTAGTCACAACCAATTACATTAATTATTTCATTTACAAATATTCAAATACCTTACAATAACAATATTTACAATCACTTTACAAGCAATGTCAAATAATAATAAAATTAAAAGATATACATATAATTATACTATTATATTGTTGTGGTGTTGTTTCAGAGCTACGTGCGGCAGCTCTGCGGCGGCGTGGCGTACTGCCACGCGCGGCGCGTGCTGCATCGCGACCTCAAACCACAGAACTTGTTGGTGGATGCGACGGGACACATCAAACTGGCTGACTTCGGGCTCGTGCGCGCCTTCGGCATCCCGGTGCGCGCCTACACGCACGAGGTGGTTACCCTGTGGTATCGCGCGCCCGAGATCCTGCTGGGCGCGCGCCTATACTCCACCGCCGTGGACGTTTGGAGCCTGGCCTGCATCTTCGCCGAGATGGCGGGCGGACGCACGCCCTTCCCCGGCGACAGTGAGATAGACCAGCTGTTCCGCGTGTTCCGCGCCCTCGGCACGCCGGGCGTGGGTGACGTGTGGCCTGCGGCCCGCCGCCTGCCCGACTACCGCGCCTCGTTCCCGCGCTGGCCGGCGCGTGCGGCGCGGGCGCTGCTGCCGGCCGCCGTGCGTGACGAGCCGCGCGCCGCGCAACTGTTTGAGCTCATGCTGCGCTACGAGCCCAGCGAGCGCGTGTCGGCGCGCGCGGCCGCCGAACATCCCTACTTGTGCGACGCGCGTCTTGTGCCGCCTCCGCTGCCCGCGCCTGCTTCCCCGCAGCCCTAGCGTGCCCCCGCCGGGGCCCTGGCGCTCCGCTGCTCCACTATTTACGCCACCTGGATTACGTTAGCGACCCATCAAATTCTGGGTCTGCAGATAAAATACGGACGAGAAGACAATAATGAAAGATATTTCTAAATTACTTATATCATTTATTTAATTGTGATAAACTTGGACATTCATCATAACTACTTTTATAATATTAATAAAATTGCGATAAATGTAACTAAATATTATTTATGAATACTACTCTTCTATATTTTGGTCTGTATAATACGGAATTAGTTTAGTCTATTTTAATTTGGCCAGCTAGCAGAGTTATTTGCATGTGATTACCAATACTAAGCGATTGCCGACACGGTCAGTCTCTTTGTTACCCTTTAAAAAAACTTTAAATAATATCCACCTTCCATGGGTCGAAAAAGAGATTCAAGACCTTTGCAGTCCGATGACACGACAAAAAAGAATTTTTGAAATCGGTTGATAAACAACAGAGTAACATCGCGTAACATCCCCACAAAAAAACAGAAGACTTGATAACTTCCTTTTTTAGGACGTCGGTTAACAACTATAATTCAGTGCACTCGTTAAGCCATGTCAAAGTATGAGATATAAAAACTCTTAAACCCTAGAGTTGACCACTCGTGCTCACTTTTGTAAATACATACTTATTATACATAGAAACGATCAGATGCAACTAAGTAATTTAAAATTCATAATTGCTAGTGTTATGCTAGAATCGAACCCGTAACCCCATAGTAGGTAGACCAACACTAAGTAACAGGAAAGAGAGGGATGAAAATCCTTGGTAACAGTCAGTCAAGTATATTGTATTCGTCTGTACGTGAACATTTTTGTTCTTAAGTAAACATTTGTACAGTTGGCTGTACAAAAATGTTAATAAATATATATTTGCATTTTGCCACTGGGTGGGCGCATGGAAATAATATTATAGTACAAGAATACTCCCAAGTACTCTGTGATACTCCCTCTACGGTACAAGTCTAATCAAGTCTTGTACTGTTCTCTTGTACTACAAGAGAAGAGAGGGATGTAATGTAATAAAAAATCCTTGGGTGGGCGTCATTCATGTCTAATAATAATAAATGTAATTGTCATTCTTCAAGCTTCTACTCGTGAGCTAGAGGGCAGGGGAACATCCATATCGATCTTTGACATATCAATAGTTCTCTCGGAGGAATTTCCTCCGAGATAGTTCTAATCTAATCTTGGTTATGGCCTCTGTGGTATGGCCGCAATTTTGCCAATATCGCGTGATGTGCTGAAGACAAACGTTGAATGGATTGGCCGGAGTAAAAATAAAGTTGTGTGCTTTTTTTTTAAGAGTATTTTAGTATTCCCACATGTAGGTATATCTGAAATCAATTCAGGACATGTACACATATTAGTATTTTAGAATATAACATGCAAATGTTAATAGGCATACTATTTACATTCTATAGTTTTATATTGTTAATAGTAATAAATCTACTCAGGACATACACAAATTGAGTATGGACAAGGGGAAGCATGGTTAGAGGGACGGGGGAGATTAGGAGAAAGCAAGTCATAGAGGGAGCAGCGAAGCCTAGGGCAGTCAAAGAAAATGTGATCCATGGTCCCTATGTCAATACCACACTCACAGAGAGAACTGACACGCACTCTGATCTTCGCCAGAAATACTGGAGTGCAAACATGACCCTACCGTAACCTGCACAAAGTTGATGTTACCTTTTTGTTGATATTTTTGAATTTGAAAACCAAGGTTTGGAAGGGAGATCTATTTGAATTAGGCCATAATATTTGCCTACAGTTGTTTTTGTACTTTGCCAAATATTTTCCCACACATCGATAGTTATTAGAGAGGGATGAAATAAAAAACCCTTAGGTGGGCGTGGGCGTCATTCATGTCTAAGTGTCATTGTCATTCTTCAAGCTTCTACTCGTGAGCTAAACTCTACTTTTAGAGGGCAGGGCAACATCCATATCGATAGTTATTATTATCGAGAAGAGAGGGATGATATAAAAAATCCTTGTTATCGAGCGACTAATTATTTTTAGCCCTCTATATATATTATAATTTCGGTCTGTGGCATCATAGAATTTCGAGAGGGATCCTAGCACCCCTAGCTCGACTAGCGGAGGAATCGCATGCTATTACCGGCGATAAGCAACTCTTGAAGCGATCTATTTTCCCTGTTCCTGAAGTTTAGATTCTCTTATACCTACATATAAGGGTCGGCAACTAACTCTAGCGGTGACCGTTATTGCGCAGAAGTACAAAATAAGGTACCTGAGGGGGGCTAGCGGGATGAAGGGCGGGCGTGCGGGGCGCTGATTGGCTCTCCAGTCGCTTGCCGTTCCCCGCGTACATACGCCACCCCGCGCACATCCCGTGGTACAGTCGCGTTATTAATTTTATTATTCAATAACTATTTTTGTTACGTATGAATTTATTTGTTAAATTTAAACTTTTAAGTTTGTTTGTGACTAAAGTAAATATGCATAAAACAAATAAATATTTCAAGACATATCACTCAGCGCCATCATGCCCCATACTAAGCTTACGCTTTTATCATGGGTAGGTACTATATAACGGATATAATACGTCAATACTTTTTTTGTAAATATATACTTATTATACATAGAAACGACCAGACTCAAAAGAAATACCTAATTACAAATTTTAATATGCATAATTTCTTGTGTTATGCGGGAATCGAACCAGCAACAGCAGCAGCAAGAACCTTGATTAGAAGAACAAATACTGTTTTGAAAAGTCAGGCAAGGAAAATGTTTAATGACGTGATTTTTTTAAAAAAGTGTATTTATCTAATTAATTGATTCTCATGAACATGAACATAGGTACCGCACCCAGCCAGGACAAGCCTGCTCCGGTCAAACCGGCATACCGGGGGGTGGAGCGTGGTTTTGTGCTAACGCTCCGGGATGGTAGTCGACCGGCTATGCAGCTAGACGCCGATTTGGAGAAGGTTGTTATTAAGGATAGGGATAAGCGTTAGTAAAAAATGGTGTTCGTTGATTATTGAGTTGACCCATCTTGGGGTTTGTTAGTGTTTGGCTTTGCAAGCACTATCTTAATGTATGTCTGTGCCGCCCCATGTGCCATCTTGGTATTGTGATAAAATGTAGTTCCTGATTTGTTCGCTTTGTGCTGAACTATCTAGATTACTTCTGATCGCTAGGTACATTTGTGGATCGTTTTGGTTTTCCTCAACGTGGCGTGGGAGGTCTCGTCGAATGTGTTGGTGGTCAAAGGTTAGGCCATGCAAGTCGTTAATTTTGGGCTATAAGCGCGATACAAGCAGTTGCCGTCTCCTGGTATTTTTACGATGGGTCCCTATTTCCATATCGGCTTTGTGCCTTACCGTGGCGGTATCGCAGAGGACGGGTTGTCGTGGCTAGATCGTGATATCTTTCAGGTATGCGCGTGCTTGAGGCTGTGAAGGAAGCTTATATACTATGTATTACTTATTAGTTAACTGGTATATCATGCACTATACTAGTTCCCTTTTGCCTTTAACGGAAAAGGGGAGTAAGTAGCACTCGAGTGAGTACTTGGGTCTCGTCTAACAACTCTAAGTACGAGTCATTTGCTAGGTGTATGTTAGGATACTTGCACTTAATACCTGCTGTTTATTTGAAATAAGTCTATTAATTACGCTTTATGTACTAGTGTGTTATGTGTATAAAACAAACGTCTGGGCTTTATTGTACGTAGAAAAAATGACTACAATTAGAAGTAAATTTTGAGCTATGTTTAACAAAGGATGACCCACCCGACAATAGAGCCTCGCAGCTGTGACGGAAATTAGCAGATGATTTTAAGAAGGGTTTTTTTGGTTGTATTGTTAATGGTCTGATTTATTGCTTAGTTTTACGCGTCGGTATTTGTTTTGGGAATGGATAGCGTAATATTTCACGCACCTTTTTAAAATCTTAAGTTATTGTCCAAACGGGCCTGCAGATGTGTGTAGTTTTTACTCGTATTTAGGCTTTTGTGTTTGCCTTGGGAAAGTAGATTGTCTGTGTTTTCGCATACGTTACGAGTAATTACGTCCGTGGTATGAGATCGCGTAATCTAGTCTACCCTTGTAAATTTAGCAGGTTTTTACTGCAGTTTGTGTAAATATGTATTTTGAAATCGGATAAGCTAGTTACGCGTAGGTTTGATCTATAAGTAACCGATGCGACCGTACGGTGCTGGTTGCCGGTATGGGCCGCTTGAAAACAGACTTGTCCCTCGTGGCAGACGTCCAGACAATATCCTAGGATATTGAGGAAGGAGAGACCGAAGAAAAGGGGTTTAGTTTAGACCACGTGTGGCTAATATGGAACAAGCTCACCGAGTTTTCCTTTTGTTGGAGTGGGTTTCCCCGCGCTGGGCGCTGGTACCGCTGTTACCGGTGGCCTCTGATGGCGGGTTACGTACACTGGTTGTCACTCACTGATACATGTGAAGATTATAAACACGCGTTGCATGGCACTTGATTATAGTCACTTTTCGCGGGGCCAGGGAATTGACCTAAGCTAGAAACCGTCAAGCTTTGCTCGCAGCCATTGCGCTAGCCGCTGGCAGATGTTGTGCCTATTGTTTACTGGATCAATTGTATTGACGAGGCTCTATTGACCGTTCCCGAAAGCGACCGCTCGTCACGGCGTCCAAGACGAGACTTTCATTTATCTAATTAATTGATTCTCCGAAACAAATCAAAATTGAGATTCACGAAGTTACAAATACTTTACTCAGTCATTCGGACAGCAACACTGTAAATTTGAGTTTTGATTAAGAGATTATTGGAGTCCAAAATAATAGTTACATATAATGTATTGTGTGCGCGACAGTACACATGCGCAGCAATCCCCTCCACGTATCGGCCAGCGCTAGAGATATGTGCCGACCCTTATACATGAAAAAACATATTTTCGATAAAATTCAATCGACAATGCAAGCAGCACTAGCAAGTATTCAATAGATTGTATGTATGTATGTACAAGATACGCTATACACGATAAACGAGGAGTGGATTGTGTTGCGACTTGCGACTTTCCGTATATAAAAAAGTACTCTGCTCTGTGCTTGCGACCAAACTATGGGTCCTAATCTTTTACATAACTTAAGATATATTAATCGGTGTGTTTTTCAGAAACGTAATATATTCATTACTGCCATTAAGATGGAAAAAGCCCTTGAGAATCTGAAAACTAATCCTTACTTTGAGAAATACGCTAACAGAATTTCCGAATTGCAAAAGACATCACCAGAAGAGTTTATGGCCAGAGTAGAGCAGACACAAAGCGAGAAAGAAAAAGAAAAACGCAAGAAGTTTGCTTCAGTTGATACAAGGTAAGTGTAAATAAATAAATAAATAAGTAGGAAATGTTAACTACTTAGTCTTACTAGGTATACATAAATATTACTCCACCACTATTTATATACATGCAGAGGTTATGTTTTAATCATATGTACTATTTTTTTATTTACAGACAATATGCATCGGCTCTAAATCCTAAAGAAAATCTAAAGGAAAATGTTGCTACTGAGAATAAGAAACTCAGTGACATATTCAAGATTGAATTAGTAAAAGACAAGGACAAGGATGAAATTCAACACATTTGGGAGGAATATCATAAAAATAAAGAAGTTATATCTGCCACCATACCTCTGGCTGTGTACACAGAGGCACTGGAGAGAATGAAGAAATATCCCACCTTCTTGTTTCCCTTACCTCGCTCACAGGGGTATGAGTTTATTATGTGCCAAGGCTACGGACATAGTGTGCATTTCACACCCTTGCTGGCATTCCAGGTATTTATTAACTAGTTTACTTTAGTTAACTACTTGGTCAGTATAACTATGAAGTGACATTGTCATGGCTTGACATGATTTTAATAACAAAAATTTTCATTGTTTTATTAATAAAACTAGACATATGTAACTTCTAAAATTTTATAAAAGCCTAATGTTATAAATTCAATTTGACGAGATATTGTAATTTGTGTAGCATATTCTGTGATATTAGTACTTATACCTATGTATGTTACAATTTTACATTATCAATAAAGATTCTTTATCTTTTATCTTTATCTTGTTGCAGGTTCACAAGGAGAATGCGCCTGAATGCCTCACCATGGTTCACTACACCGAGCTCAGTGACAAGGGCATAGTGCTCATGCGGGGGGATTATGATAAGGTTAGTTGTTCCATCTACATTACTTATTAGCTAGACAAGTTGCCTCATCCTCTTCACTTATATCTGTTTACCTCTACACCTCTGTTAAATCATATCATTTGCTTTGTTACAGAATGTGCTGAATGGTCAAGAAGCTCAATGTTTAGCAAACCAATTTCAAATGTACTATAATGGCAAGGATGCACCAAAGCAGAAACTTCTAGAGACTTTCACCAGCAATCCGGAAACTTTTCAACATATGGATCTGATATCTCAGTTGGAAAACATTACTTTGGTCTAAAATTATTGATAACAAATATTAAAATAAATCATTAGACAGATCTAAATTAATCTAGTAGGTTGTTTAAGTAGAAAAAACTGTTATAATTACTAACATAAATAAATAAAACATACCAGCTAAATATTTATTTAATAAAGCTTATTGTAGTGTTAGACACTGTTTTTGGATGCCTTTGTTCAGTTCATTTCAACCTGTGAGGGTAGTATTGATATTCAGGAGTACTGATGAGTGTTAAGTCGGGACACAGTGCTGGTGGTGATGGTGACTCACTCAAGCTTTCTGAGGTGGCCACTGCATCTGTGTTACTGTACAACTGTGGTTCATGCTGTAATCTTATGTATTCAACTGGGTTCTCCACTATGGATTGAACTCCAGTATGAGGTGTGACATTTTTAAAAGTGTTCCAATTCTTATTTCTTGGAGTTATCAAGTTGTCTTTACACATTTCATGACAGCTCTCTCTATATAGTTTTTGCAATTTGGTATAAACTTTAGTCTTAATGTCGTCGTTAGCTTGAAGTGGTAATTGTTTAAAATAGGAAGGAATCTCATTTATCATGTTAACATAAAACTGATTCGCATTATACTGTGAAGTCTCTGAAGACGACGAAGCTGCTATGTTTGTAAAGTTTTCATCAACTGCCACACTAGTTCTTTTTTTAGAGTTAGATGGGCTGAGAAGTATAAAGCTGCTGGAAGATATTTGGTCATAACGAGTTTTAGAATTAGCTTCTCCATTTAAACATTTTCCACAAGAATCTTTATTGGTATAGTTCAAAGCATTATTGTTGTCATTTAATTCCTTGCTAATGTTTTTAATATCTTTAAATACAGGTCTTTTTACAGTATCCGATCTAATAGCATTAGGAAACATAGTTTTTAATGTTAAGCGATCCATGGTTACTAAACTGTTCTTCAAAAGTTTCGATCCAATCGTACATGCTTTAGTTTTTTGTGGTAAATGTTCGGGATTAGTATTATCACACATTTTACGCTGTAATCTATTTCTTATTTCATCGAGACATTTTCGTGTTCTCCGTCTCTTGCGCTTAGTAGAATAAGTTGCTTTTTCCATCTTGTCTGCTAAGAAAATTATAAATTTCAGCAACCAAAGTACGCTGAAAATAATTTGACTGGATTGCGATAAAATTGAAACTGCCGCTCAAAGAATACTATTACCCTTTTTAAAAAAAGCTGCCGCTTTTTTGTCAGCTAATGCCAAGACTGCGAATGTGATATAATGCACAGCCTATGTTGACAAAAGTTCCGTTTCATTACGCATCATCCATCGAGCAAGACATCATTTCATGTTTTTTAGCGGTATTGTCCGTTGATTATTTAGTTTGTGCATTTGCTTGTGTGTATTATTCGGTCATCAATCATTTCTCTCTTTCCACAAATCGAATCGAAATTTCGCTTGAACATCCGCGAAAGTAGTAAAAGGATTCAAAATCATGCGGATTAAATAACACTGACTAGAACTATGTTATGTTCTTAGGATCCTTGAATTAATAATAAGGTAAGTAAGTGTAGCGTGCAAGTAACTCATCTCTTTTTGATTTTCTTTTAGTCCGCGAGTTGATCTCTAAGAAGGTGCAGTAATCGCTCGTCAAATACTGCAGCCTCATAACCTTGCTATTGCACAGCTGGAAATTGAAATATCATGTACTTAAATGTATTATTTTGTGTACTTCTACATAAACAAAATCAACCTTAATACCTAAGATGACTACTAGGTTTGTAATTGAAATAGTCTTCATAGAGCATCTGTTTGCAATTTGTAGATAAATCATTCACTAACAATTAGATATACCTAGGTACTAGTAGCACTGACCCTGTATGAGAATCTTCTCTCTACAACATTGTATTACTGAAAATAATATTCAGGTACTACATTATACATAAATCTCATTAACCAACTCATTATGGAATTTGTTCTTTGTACAAAGAAGCATTCTTACAAATCAGATATATTAGTACTCAAACCTGTATATTTAGAATACATACAGTTTAAAAAAAAACCTTTTTTTATTTTCTTTTTTGCATGAAGATTAATTAACTATGACTAACAAACTCATAAATAAATTTGTAAAAGCCCATTGTCTAATTTGATCTGTAACTAATTAATAAATAGGCATTACCCACTATTTTATTTATTTCAATCAAAAGCATCAATCATATAAATCAATAGTACCTAATATAGGTAACAATCTGACTCAACATATCAACATTGCCATCAAGTGTGGTAATGCAGCCAGTTTGCTGGGCACACTGCCTCTGGCAGTGGGCTGGAGCACTTAGACCATCTTTAGACTTTTCTAAAGATTTTCTAAGTTCTCCCTTTTTATTATTTGGTAGTAGTTTGAAGTATTATTTAAGTTTTATCCTTGTGTTAAATATCAATAAATAATATCAAAAAAACTATATCAAGATCCAAGAAGTTTGACCATGAATTTCTGAATAACTAAAAGTTGCATAGTAGTAGTTGCATAAGTAGAAATTCATGGAAGACATACAAATATACCAAACAATCACACACTCACAAATTTGGTACATAGTGTTAGAAGCCATCTATTCTGACTCTCATTATTTTACATTTTATCCCTTTATTTTATTACATCCCTTTTCAAAGGTGTGTAATAAGTAAATATTTCATTGCGCTACAAAAGCAATATTGTACCTATGTGAGGGCAACTTTGAAATCCCATAATGCTGTCTTTATTGGTGAAAAAAAAAAACAAGATAGATTTGGTTTTGGCCTAGTTATATTTAAAATTGAGGACTTTAAATGTAAGGTATTGCATTCGTACAAGTCGCGCCTGAAACACTATAGGATCATGTCGCTCTCCAAGCGCCGTGAAATCGCTGACATTGTAACTCTCTTCAAGTGTATCAATGGTTACACAGATTCACCCGAAACATTGAATAAGTTGTCACTTAGAGTTCCGAGAACCGGAAGCACTTTAATAAACCGCGACACATTTGTTTTGCCCAAATTCAGGACAAATCTACTAAGGCATTCACCGGTTTACAGAATGTGTAAATCGTACAATAAAATTAAAGACGATATCGATATATTCTTAAAATCGTCTTTATTTTCTTTCAAAAAGTCAGTTACAAAAATCATTAAGTAGTTTGCTATAAATTTATTATTTTATTTGTATAAGTTAGTGTCAATGGGATTATTATTATAGAATCATTATTAATTTTTGTTTGTTGTATGTTTTGGTTATCTTATTATGATTATTATTTTTTTATAAGCTTAGATAGGTATATAGTTATAATAATATGCATGGTGTACTCTTTATTTATGTAATTTTTGTTTCTTAATTGTTTAAAGTAGCATGTAATATATGTATTCATTTGTAAGTAATTATCTTAAAATTGTAAGTTAGGTCTACATCTAGAGGGCATTAAGTGCTAGTAATTTTTTTTTTCTATTCAATAAGTTTGTTATGTGTGTTTTAACTTAGTGCCTGTTTTGCAGACTATAAATAAATAAATAAAAATAAATAAATTGATTACATGAATATTAGAATACTTATATTAAATCTACATCTAAAATATTTTCCATTGTTATGTTTTTTAATCATACTATATACAAAAATACATACAAGTTGCTACCTGGTAGACTCAGATCTATTAAAGATTTTTGATAGAAATGGATAAACTAAATTATTTGTGCCATATAGAAAGAAAGAAATATTTATCTTTAATCATAGTATAAAAAAACAATGAAATTAATGAATATATTACTAGTGGCCCCCTCTCTGTGCTTGGGTACACCTGTGTAAACTCAGAATAAAATTAGTCTTATTAGTAAGTAGTGTGTCTTACTGTCTTATTCCAGGATCTCTATCTCATACCAAATTGCGTCAACCACTTGAGTGTGAATAAGTAACAAGAATACAGACATACATGTAATACTTTTTTATTAATAAAGATGATTATGATTACTTCACAGATTCTCGGGCCTTACACCCGGTATTTTTAAGGCATCAGTGGGGCCGTAGCCAACACTGAGAGGCCTTTTACAATATTATACTTAAAATTAAGTATAAATTACAGATAGAGGATGTTAGGTATATAAAGTAACTATTGCAGACATGGTATTAATGTTACAGGCTATTGTGTTGAGTTGTTCATTGACTTAATTAAACTGGTCTATTGTATGAGGAACGGCACCCGCCAGTTATGCCTCATTCATAAAAAAATATAGCGGTGATGACTTGCCACTCAATAAATGGGCCCTCCACAAAAGGCTGCCTAAGATGACGCCGGAAGGGCAACATTGGTGTGAGTGGCTTAGGGTGTCGAGAGGTGTGCTGCGCGTTCTCTGAGCGGTACTAGCGGCGTTATGCCCTTTAACACTTCCACCCTGGAGCTTAGGTACTTAGCTCTTGCGTCTTCCACTCCCGGACGGCCAATCAAGGCAACCCGGGAGGCAGGGGGTCTCATTTAGCCCCCAGGGAATCAAGGTCTGTGGTGACGCCACTCACCGACGACTCGCCATAAAGTCGCCCCTGCGGTTTGATTACTTTATTATTAATTGTGTCCCTTATATGATTAGTGAAATTATGATGATGAGATATACTCCACTGCAACATGAAATAATGTTTATTTATTATATGTATTATGATGTGTATACTATAAGTGGTTCTAAATCTATACATACTTAATAAAACTGTAATGATTCAGATCCAGATTAAGGCAATACAAGGCATTTTTGAAATGTTTGTTGTCTGTAGCCTAATATGAAGCTGTAGTGTTGTTGTACAGCCTGGCGATGGAGTGAGCGCGATGGAGGGCGCGGCGGGCCCCGGGCTGGCGGACTGCGCGCTGCTGGCGCCGCTGTCGGAGGAGGCGCTGGTGGCCAACCTGGCGCTGCGCTTCGAGCGCGACCACGTGTACACGTACGTGGGCGGCGCCGTCGTCTCCGTGAACCCGTGCCGCCCGCTGCCGCTCTACTCGGCGGAGGTATGCCACTTGTACACACATGGGTGTTTTGTATAGCAACAGTATTGTACTACTATTATATATACAAATAACTTTTACGAACAAATAAAAAAAATATCCTACTAGCAGCGCCCCGCGGTGTTACTCGCATTCATCCGCTATTAAATGTAGGCAATGTAATTATCCAGGGTCTTATCTATCTAATCGTTATCTAGTACCCATGACACAAGCGTTTGATTAGTGTGGGGATAGATAGTGCTGTGTGCAATGACCCGGAATATTTATTTAATATACATACTTATACCAAAATTTATCTAAACCAGTTCAGCCATTGAAGTGTGAAGAAGTAACAAGCATACTTAAATATATAGGTATGTACAATTACTCACACATAAATTTAAGTGTGAAGAAGTAACAAGCATACTTACTTAAACATATAGGTATGTACAATTACTCACACATAAATTTAAGTGTGAAGAAGTAACAAGCATACTTACTTAAACATATAGGTATGTACAATTACTCACACATAAATTTAAGTGTGAAGAAGTAACAAGCATACTTACTTAAACATATAGGTATGTACAATTACTCACACATAAATTTCGCCTTCATAATATTAGTGAGATTGATAAAGAAAAAATGTCGTTTTTGTATGATAGTTGTTTTTACGTGGGATAGGTTTACGTTTGACTACAGCCTGCCTGATGTTAAGCATTGCTGCAGCCTAGTATGGCGATCGTTGTGTGGGTGTTGATGCAACAGTGGGTGTGAGTGAGGTGTGCGTGTCGCAGGCGGCGCGGCTGTACCTGGCGCGCGCGCCGCACCGCCTGCCGCCGCACGTGTACGCGCTGGCGGCGGCGGCCCTGGCGCGCGTGCGCGACCGCCGCGAGCCGCAGAGCATCGTGGTGACGGGCGAGAGCGGTGCCGGCAAGACGGAGGCGGCGCGCCTGTGCCTGCAGTGCGCGCTACTGGCCGCGCCCGCGCGCGCCGCGCTGCCCGCGCGCCTGGCCGCCGCCGGCACGCTGCTCGAGGCGCTCGGGAACGCTGCCACCGCGCGCAACCACAACGCCAGCCGATTCGTAAGTACCTGTGCCACTACAGCCACTCACAGCCAGCCCCAACGGAAAACCAGCGCTGATTGCTTCCAGTAATCAGCATTATGCTAAGTTGGGGCTGTGTTGGGGCAGACTTATTTATTTATTTATTGTACCTAGTCTTGCCATAAATATTGTTACGAAGAAAAACCCTTTTTTTATTGCAAATTACATTTCTTACTTTTACAGTGTTTTAGTTTAATACATAAATATAAAACAATTTAAAATATAAAAAGCTTATTCGAAGTGGTCTCCATTGGCTGCAATACAGTCCTTTAAACGTTGAGGCCAGTTATCAATAGAAACACGCACTCTTTCCATAGGAAAATTCTTCACTGCCAATCGTATGGATTGTTTTAGGGGCTCCAAATTATCATGGCGTTTAGAGCAAGCCGATCTCTCTAAAACTGATCATAAATCATAATCCAGCGGATTAAGGTCGGGACTATACGACGGCCAGTCTTCAGCTCTGATGAAGTCCGAAACGTTCGCTTCCAACCAAGACTGTGTGGACCGAGCTTTATGACCCGGTGCCGAGTCTGGCTGGAAGGACCATACTTGGTTATTGAACATTGTGTTGTTAAGGGGCTTAACTACCTCCTCAAGAATGGTATTTTGATACGCTTGTGCCGATGTTTTGATACCTTTTTCACAAAAATATGGCTCAGTCACTCCTTCATAGCTAACACCCCACCAAACCATCACTGAAGTCGGATAATGCCCACGTTGCACTCTGTCGACTAATTGGTTTGGTACGCTTTCTTAAAGCTTTGAGAATAAATACGGCCATTTTGTTTGTTAAAATGTTGCTGAATTGTACAATTTTTTTTATCTGTAAACAAAAATTTTCTGTGACTTCCCTTTGCGTACCGCTTCAGTAGTTGTTTCGATTTTACCACCCTATTCTTTTTTAAATTATTAAGAATTGTTAAGAAATGACCAGTGTGTCTCTAATAGGCAGCAAGTCCTAAGTCATCTTTTAAAATACGTGACATGTTTCTAGGTGCTATCTTCTTCAGATAAAATCTTTTGCTTTCGGACAGGATTTCTTCGAATTCTTTCCCTTACTGCTTTGACCGCCTTTTTTCGTACGAACACTACGTGAACGGCCAGGTATTTTTCTGTCACAAACAGAGGAGGTCTCATTGTACCTATTAATAGCCCGGTACACAATTATTTGACTATACTATATACCAAGTTTATGGAGAGTTTTAAAAATTGCTTTTGGCTCCATACCTACTTTGTCTAATGCAATCACAGCGATTCGGTTCTCTTTATCACCCCACTCCATTTTAATATCGCAAAATATTGTACAATGTATTGGCGCCAAAACGAGAAAACACAATAAACAATCGTATAAAAATGATAGATTCCAAATGCAAATGTATTTTTTTTTATTTTTAATAGTAACAGTATTTATGGCCAGACTAAGTATATTATAAGTGTGTATATTTGGTAAATCTGTGTCAATAAATGTTTTTCTTTCTTTCTTTCTTTACTTACTTAAATCATCATTATTATCATAGCCCGGGTCCACCCACTTCTGAGTATACTTCGCTACTACTGCTGGCCTCCTCTCTAGCGCGCCACTCAGGACGGGCTCCAGCCTGTCTTGTCCAGTTCCTGCCAGCAGTCATAGGCATTTCGTACTTACATACTTCATTAAATACTTATGGTGAACGTACACTTGCCTGCATCAGATCGCTGGAATCTTTGACGCAAGTCAAGTGTGCGAGGTTTCATACGTTTGTTGTTTGGAATACTAAAATGTGTTTCATTCGGTTCGGATAATTGAGTTCACCTTTAAGAGCTAACTTACGTACACGCCGTATTATGTATGAATATGAAGAAAAAACAAATGTTACTATATGTACCAAATTTAATAACTTAAATAAACTAGAGAATAATACTGTGTTGTTCTGTCAGGGCAAGCTGCTAGAGATCGAGTTTGACTTCAAGGGGGAGCCGGTGTGCGGACACATTACACACTGTGAGTACCTACTGCTAATTGTAATGTAAGCATGATCTCGATATATAAGAGGAATTGGACTGCTCTGTTGGCTTAGTTGGTAGTGGCTCTGCCTTCTAATCTAGGGTTGCGGGTTCGATTCCCGCATGACACAAGTAATTATGAATTTAAGAAATCTATAATTACTTGTGTTAAGTCTGGTCGTTTCTACATAGTACAATACATACTTAATATACATATTATATTAAGTATGTATTTACAAAAGAAAAGTATATAAGTATTATATCCGTTATCTAGTACCCACGACAATAAGACATTTGCTTAGTGTGGGGCTAGATGGCGCTGTGTGCAATGTCCCGGAATAGGTATTTATTTATTTATTATTTAATTAATACCTTGTGTTGTTTATTACTGCTGGCGATACTGACTCATACATGAAAGCAATGTAATTGTGTTGTAGAAACAGATACAGACACTCTTATCAATTGGTGCTTTTTTTACACAATTTAAATGAATAAAAACTTATTTTTACGAAGAACCTAAATGAACTCTTATGTATATTTTTGCATGCAGACCTTTTGGAAAAGGTGAGCCTCTTGTTTCTGATACATGTATATCTTGACATATTTTGGCTTATTTTTTTACGTATTCTTACTTACTTGCTTACTTATTTATTTGTTACGTTCATAGTTCATTTTCAAATATGCTAACAAGCGGCTATCTGTATGGCAGGAGCGCGCGCACAGCCCCCCGCGCAGCGAACGCAATTTCCATGTGCTGTACCAACTGCTGGCCGGCGCCGACGTGCCTCTGCTCAGTGAGTATTGGCCGCACCTACCTCGGAGGTCGCACCTCGCACCCCGCACTCACTGGCGCTCTCTCCGCAGAGCGGCTCAAGCTGCAGCGCTCGTGGGAGCACTACCGCATCCTGGGTGAGGCGGGCGGCGCGGCGGGGCACGCGGCGGCGGCGCGCCACGACACCGAGCACTTCGCCTTCACCACGGCTGCCATGGCGGCGCTGGGGCTGGGCGGCGGCGAGGTGGGCGCCGTGCTGCGCCTGCTCGCCTTCCTGCTGAAGCTGGGCAACGTGCGCTTCGAGCCGCAGCACAACATCGACGGCTCCATCGGCACGCGGCTGCTGCACCGCCACGAGCTGGCCGAGGCGTGCGCGCTCGTGGGCGTCGACGCGGAGGAGCTGGCGGCGGCCCTCACGGCGCCGCACCACGCGCCGCACCTCCCCGGCGCCGAGGAGGAGGCGGAGGAGGCGGGTGACGCGGAGTGGGCGCGGGCCGCCGCCGACCGCCTGCTGGCCGCGCTCTACTCGCGCCTCTTCACGTGGGCCGTACGCCGCGCCGAGGCCGCGCTGCGCCCCGAGCCCGGCCCGCCCGCGCCGCCGCGCGCCGCGCTCGCGCTGCTTGACGTGTACGGCTTCGAGTCGCTCAACGACAACGGGCTGGAGCGTCTGCTCATCAACTACGCGGCCGAGCGCGTGCAGGCGGCCGTGGCGGACGCGGCGCGCCACGAGCAGGACGAGTACGCGCGCGAGGGCCTCCCGTGGCGGCCTCTGGCGGCGCGCGACGCGCAGGGCGCTGCCGACCTGCTGGACGCGGGGCCCGACAGCGTGCTGGGCGCGCTGCGCTGCGTGGCGGCGCGCGCCGCGCCCGACCACGAGCTGCTGGCGCGCCTGCGCCGTCTGCGCCACCCGCGCCTGCGAGCCGCGCCCGACGGCTTCACGTGAGTCTTTCCAGGATGATGAGTTGGTTAGTAGGCATAGGTGTGTCCTACAAACTAAAGAAACTCACTGCATGTTTTCTAATATAATAATACCTATGTAGCTTGATAGAGGATCATTCCCACTAGATCTATTGCGCAGATCCATAATGGATCTACGAAGTCATAACGTAGAGATTCCGCGCCCTTCTATCACCGGACGAGTAGAGGTACGGCAGGACGACACCGGTTTATGGTGGAAGTTCCTAAGACCCGCACGAAACGGTATGCTTCCACCTTTATTGTTCATACCGCAAGGTTGTGGAACTCCCTGCCTGACTCGCTGTTCCCCACGCACTATAATCCAGCGATCTTCAAAGCGAGAGTGAATCGGTTCTTATCGGGTAAGCACGCTCCATCTTAGGCCATAGCCTTACTTGCTATCAGGTAAACTATGGTCAAGTGCAAACCCGTTCAAGTTAAAAAAAAATGCAATTTATTTGGCGTGTACAGCGTGGTGCACTTCGCGGGCGCGGTGACGTACAGCGCGCGCGGCATGGCGTGCAAGAACCGCGACGCCCTGTGCGCGCGCTGCGGCGCGGCGCTGGGCGGCGCGCGCGAGCCGCTGCTGGCCGAGCTGTTCGCGGCCGAGCGCGGCGCCGCGCCCCCCTCCCCGCGCCGCCCCGCCGCGCTCTCCTGCCGCCAGCGCGCGCTTGTGGCCGCGCTGGTGCGCCGCCTGCCGCCCGCACCGCGCCTCGTGCGCTGCCTGCGCGCCGACGCCGAGCTGCGCCCGCACCGCTGCGACGCGCAGCTGCTGCGCCACCAGATCCGCACGCAGGGGTGAGTGCTCGCCCGCCGCCGCGGTCTCTGACCCTGCCACCTCACCGAGTAATGTGCGCCCGTACAGGATTCTGGAGCTGGCGCAGCTGCGGCGCGCGGGCTGGTGCGAGTCCATGTGCGCGCGCGCCTTCCTGGCGCGGTACAGCGTGCTGCACCGTGCGCCGCTGCCGGCCGAGGACCCGCTGCGTGCTGCGCGCTCGTTGCTCCGTGCGCTGCCGCTCCCCTCCGCCGAGTTCGCCTACGGCCGTACCAAAGTGTTCATTCGCAGTCCCCGAACGGTAACTATTTATTAAAATTTTCCTCGTGTTTCTGATATTCGCCGCCGCCCTCGGACGATCACCGATATTGAATGCGATGACCGGCAGGTGTGGGAATTGGAGGCGCTGCGCTCGGTGCGCGTATCGGCGCTGGTGGGGGCGGCGCAGTGCGCGTGGCGGGAGCACCGCGCACGACGCCGTGCCGCCGCCGCCGCCATAATAGCACGAGCGTGGCGGCGGCGGGCGGCGCGGCGCGGCGCGGGGTGCGCGCGCGCTGTTGCCGCGCGACGCATCTGGCGCTGGTGGTGCGCTGCGGCGCGGCGTCGCTACTTGCTGGGGCTCTGGTCGCGGCTGCCGGCGCGCCACCGCTCGCCCGCTTGCGGCGCGTGGCCAGTGCCCGCCGCCCCTGCGCTGTTGTCCCGCGCGGACGCCTTGCTGAGGCGGCTGCACCACGCGTGGCGCTGTCGCGAGTATCGCTCCGCGTTCGACCAGACGGCGCGTAACCGCATGCGCGAAAAGGCGACCGCTAGCGCGCTGTTCCGCGGCCGCAAAGCTTCGTACGCGGCGTCCGTCGCGCATCCCTTCGTAGGCGACTACGTACGCTTGCGCGCTTCGGGTGCGTGGCGACGCGGCGCGGGCGCGCACTCCGACCGCTACGTCGTGTTCGCGGACCTGTGCGGCAAGGTGGCGCGCGCGTCGGGCCGCGTGTCGCGCGCGCTGGTGGCGCTGTCCACGGCCGCGCTGCTGCTGCTTGAGGCGCGCTCGCTGCGCGTGCGGCGCCGCGTGCCTGCGCACCAGGTGCGCGCGCTGTCCCTGTCGCCGCACGCGGATGACGTGCTGGTGGTGCACGTGCGCGCGCCGCCCGCGCGCCCGCTGCCCCCGGACGAGGGGCGCGACCCCGACGCAGCGGGCTGCCTATTCGCGGTGAGTGTGTGAGCTGGTGGCGCTGCGGCCGGCGCATGGCAGGGCCTGACGAGGATGTGTTGCAGGGCGAGGGCGGCGCACTGCGGCGGCGCCGCGGGGACCTGGTGCTGCGCACGTGCCACGTGCTGGAGCTGGCCACCAAGCTATTCCTGGTGGTGCAGAACGCTGTGGGCGCGCCGCCGCTGGTCAACATCGCCACCGAGTGAGTACGGCGAGCGAGCCCCGACGGCGGGGGGCGGAGGGCGAGTGCGTGCTCATAGAGCCCGTGTTGCAGGTTCGAGGCGGACTTCGGGTCGAGCACGGTGTTGGTGGCCTTCCACGCCATGGCCGGCGAGGGCCCGGAGGGCGCGGCGCGGCTCGTGCGGCGCGCGCACCGCATGGACGTGCTGCTGTAGCGCGCGTCGGCCCGCAGCGCGCCCGGCGCTACTGTTGTGCGACTATATAGATTTAAACGAATGTTCATGTTACGTTTTGAACGAAAGCCTAATATACTAAAGTTTTATCGTTTTTAATAAAATGTTACAAAAAATATTGCTGTAACTTTTATTTATTACTCTTCAAATTTGATGTACCTAGACGTCGAAGACTATGACTATTTAATATTCAGTTATTTTCAATTGAATTGTTAAAAATTTGTTAAAAATTTAGAAGTAGATTTTTGTACATATCGTGACTTACAAAATAGTGTATAAGTAAAATTTAATTTAGATAACTAATTCACCTATGTTTAGTAGTTCTTTAGAATTACTTCAATGTGTATTCGTTTTCGCTAATTTGCCTATGCATATAGAAATGAAACAGGCAGATGAATAATTGTGAAGTACTTTTAATTAATTCTCTTTAACTTGAATTCAACAATATTACATTGATTCGCGCGGAGCTAGCGCCGCGTTCTTACTAACTAGAATACAATAAACACATGTAGAGGTTGTTATCCGGGAGTTAGGCCTCGGGCAGCGGGGCGGAGCACCCTGCCGCTGCACTAGGTGGAGCAGGTAAAGTGCGCGCGCAGCCGCGCCAGCGCCGCCGCGCCCACCTGCACCAAACAGACCCTGCACACTACCGCCAACCTCACTACTACCTATTCATTATTCCATACCACAAGCGTTTGCTTAGTATGGCGCTAGGTGGCGTCGTGTGCAATATCCCGGAACATTTATTTCAAGTAATCACACTTATAAAGTGCTACTTGATAAAACCAAGGGATGGTGACGTGTGGGCTACTTGATGGGAGGTTGGAACAGAGTGGAGACCTTGGAGTGCGCGGAGTGATGCGCCGCGTCCAGGGGTGGGTTGTCGTTGTCGTCGGGCGGCGGGTTGCCGTTGTGGTCGGTGTGCTCGGCGTGCTCGGGCACGGAGCGCTCCGAGGGGGACGAGCTGGTGCTGCCCTCCCAGCGCAGCTCGGGCGACCAGCGCTCCTCCTCCGACCCGCTGTCCAGGGCTGACCCCGAGCTCGCCGACGCAGAGGACGACCCTGTCACACGTAACATAGTTAGGCAGGTACCTACTTACATCTATACAACATGAAAAAAATGACCAGAAGTTCATAAAAAAAAACTTATCAATATATACTATTAGTAGGTAAGTAGATACTTATTTTTCTGTAATGGGTCTGTTTTCCTTCCCATTCCCTTTGTAGTTGTACCTATCTACGTACATAGGTTTGGTAGGTACGTGTTATCAGTACAAAACTTGCTATGTTAGGAACACATGTTTGTGACTGGCAGAGGTACCAATTCAGCTAACGGATGAGTATGAGAATGTTGACTCTGTACCGGAATGCTCCGCGCGCGCAGCGAGCTTGCGCTGCAGCAGCGGGTAGAAGCCGCGCGCCGTCGCGTTGTGCGGCTCGTAGTGCAGGATGAGGCGGCAGTAGGCCAGCGCCTGCGCGTACTGCCGCTGCATGATGGCCGCCAGGAACTGCAACCACACGGAACATCTTCCACTCTGGACTAATCAGCACCAGCCCCTGATCAGAAGGTGACCAACCAATGCTAGCAATAATAATCACGAAGGATACCTACCTACTTGTCTTTAAGGTTTTTCACATCTCATGAGTGAAGAGAAATATTCAAATAGGTCAAAAATATTTATTTATTTATAGGTAGGTATATTACTTTATTTTTAAAATTAATTTTAATTAATTATGTAGTAAGCTAGTGTGGCTCGGCGGTTCTAGTGTCTGCTTTACATCGGTGGAAACCAACATGTTTGATGACCACAATATCCGCGGGCATGTGTCTGCCGTGGTCTACTGGGCGCTCACCACGATGCATCTGTCCACGCGAACTCCACTAACGGATTAACTATGTAGGGGAGTCACGACCCTCAGTCATAATACGACGTAGATAATAGTATCTACCTAGATAGTTAGGCAAAATATCGGCCTAATCTACTTACAATACCTGCTTTGTATTTGTAGGTAAGCCAAGTTTGGATTTATCTACCAAACCAACATTGAGAAGTAGCAGTCTTTGATTCCAGAACCTAGGTACCGTACAGTCGCTTGCCGCGTCGTTCAACTGTTTCATTAGTTCAAACAGTAATCTATATAATACAAAAGAATTCGTCGTGTGCCCGCGCACTCTTGCTGCACTCACCTCAGCCAAGTACTCCCCGGGCGCGGAGGGCGAGTCACTCCCGTCTGAGCGGCGCTCGGGGCTGGGCGAGCGGCGCGCCGCGGCCATCGGCCTGCGCCGGCGCACTCGCGCCAAATACCACAACTAGCTGCACTCACATGGAGTAGGTCACCTGCTTGCTCTGTAAATGTCGTGTGTGTGTGTTAACGCCTTATTAAAACACCATAGGACACATAGGTAACAGGAACTTTAAATTTTTGCGTCTTAAGATATTGAATCAGGCGTTACTTTGCGGAAATCCATTGTTACTGAAACTCTGGAGAAATATATAGTGTTTTTCCGCTGCGACTGCTCCTTAACCGACATCAAACAACAAACTTGATGGTTTTTAGGTGTGTTCCTCCATATACCACCGCCACACCTCACCTCCTAACCAACGTGGCCTCCGTGGATCTCAAGATCTTCCCAACACCGCACCTTGTGTCTTGAAGCTTTGCTGTTCTCTTTCGGCAAGATATTCTAGTCGACACGTGTTTCGCCTCTCCACGAGGCATCCTCAGGACTCGTGTTGACTCTCCGAACGTCGGTCCGAAAGTGAGCTCGGCTAGCAACGATCGCTCCTTATATAACATGATGTGATGTCATACGATGTGTCATCAATTTGACCGTTACTACTCAAACTCATTAACGTAACCGTCGTTGCGTCATCGCTCGCGTGTTTACCAAATTAGGTGGTGTTTGTTCCGTTACTAATGAAAGTTCGTAGCAACGGTGATGATACCAAGTTTGTTTGGTCGTTCAGCAACATAAAAGGTTGACCCTGGTGCTCACCAGTGCGCATACCATCCTCCCCGGTTACGTCTGACTCCGTATCCTCAGACCGTCCATCGCAAGATCTGGATATGGAGGACGGCTTTCAAACCGTCCAATCCAAAAAGGGAAAAAAGCGCACCGCGCCGTCATCTCCTCCTTCCGCTCCACCGTTAAAGGCGACTTGCTCGACCGCCGGGTCAGCTCCGCCTTCAGCGATAACTGTTCCCTCGCATCCGACTCAGGCTCCCGCCCCAATTGTCAAACCGCCACCGCCAATCTTTGTTCGTGACAAAGACAAGTGGGAAGCGGTCACCAGCAATTGCGCAGGAGTTGGGCGTGGTAATTACCGCGGCCAAAAACTGCGAGGCTGGTATTAAGGTCTCTGTCCCCACCCCGTCCGCGCATCGCGATCTCACGCGCCGTCTGCGCGAATCTAGCATAGGCTTCCACACCTATGCTCTCGAAGAAGAGAAAGTCCTCCGCGTCATAATCAGAGGCGTTCCCAAAGAGGTCAGTATCGACGTCGTTCGCAAGGATCTCGTGTCCCAAAATTTTCCGATTTTAGAAACCCACCGCCTGATCAAGAGAGATCGCACTCCGTTCGATCTCATCTTGGTCGTCCTTCCCAAGACCAAGGAGGCCAGAGACATTTTCAACCTGAAAATGCTTTGTGGCCTGTCTGGTATTGGTGTCGAAACTCCGCACCGCAAGGGCGCTCCTTCACAGTGCCACCGCTGCCAGTCTTATGGGCATGCTGCTCGTTTCTGCACTGCAACTCCACGTTGCGTTAAGTGCATTGGTAATCACGCCACCTCCAACTGCACTCGGCAGAAGGGAGATCCCACTCCGCCTTCTTGTGTTCTCTGCGGGACTGAGGGTCACACCGCGAACTATCGTGGATGCCCCAAAGCACCAAAGGGCTACACAAACCCACTTCTCAAGAAGCCGCAAACTTCGCGGAAGCCAAAAGCAAGCCAAAACCCGGGCGGCTCCAAGCTGTCCGTGGTTGCGGACCGGCCGGAGGCTCCACGTTTTGTCGCAGCACCTCTTCTAGCCGTCAACGCTTGGCAAGCACGCTCCGTTGTTGCCAAACCGGCTGCGGTCACCTCGGCCGTTGTCGTCGCTCCGATCCCCACTCCTGCTCCCACGCAGCCAAAGGCCAAGCCTTCAGCAAAGCCAGTGGCTTCCTCAACGTCTTCAAAAATGTATGACCCGGCTGCTAACGCCACAGCTGTGACGGACTTCATGCGAATGCTGCAACACATCAATCAAGACCGACTCAACGAGTTTGGATACAAACTCCGCAGCACCAACGATCCCCTCGAAAAGCTTCGACTATACTTCGACTACACTGATGTAGTTGATGCTCTCAAGTCCCACTTTTAGGTTCAACTATGGATAGTACACCCAAAAGAATTAGGCCCCACTCGTTCTCGTTAGCATTCTACAACGCCAACTCTCTCCAAACCGACCAGCAAGGCGATCAGCGTATCGCTATAGCCCAGTTTCTGTCAGCTCATCAAGTTGACATCTTACTCGTTCAGGAGACGTTCCTCAAGCCCGGTAGGAGAGATCCCAGGATCGCCAACTACCGCCTTGTGCGTAATGATAGGACTGCTACCTGCAAAGGTGGCACCCTCATCTACTACAAGAACTCTCTCCACTGCATGCCCATCGACACACCTCCACTCGCTCAACTCGAAGCGTCCTGTTGCCGCTTAGCTCTCTCCGGCCATCAGCCGATCACCATCGCCTCCTGTTACCTCTCGGGTAACAGGCGATTCGTAGACTCTGACTTCGAGGCACTGTTTTCGTTGGGGGACTCCGTCATCCTGGCGGGTGACTTCAACAGCAAAATGTGTGACTGAGGCTGCAATCATGACACGCCGCACGGCCAACGTCTAAGCGCCCTCTCTGACTCAATAGGTTTTGACTTGATATCTCCAATCACTCCCACTCACTACCCACTCGTTCTGACTCACCGCCCCGACGTCCTCGACATAGCACTTCTAAAGAACGTAACGTTACGGTTACGATCCTTAGAAGTACTACACGAACTGAACTCTGACCACCGACCAGTACTCATGCGACTCGGACCCGACCCTTCGCAACGCAACATCTCCACCAGACAAATAGTCGATTGGCACTCCTTAGGGGAAACTCTTAATTCCATTGACTCGCCCCAACTTTCTACTCTGCCGGACGACATTGTTACAGCCGATGACGTAAATAGGTCGATCGACGCTCTCACTAGCCACATATCAGCTGCCGTGGGCAGTTCCTCGAGGAGAGTACCGGCTGAGGACTCCCGACGCTGGGCTCTCTCAGAGGAGGATAGGGCACTCCTGACAGCTAAGAACGCCGCCATTAGGGCTTACGACTGGACTCGCACCGAAGAGAACAGAGCCACTCTGCGCCGTTACGAGCGTCTCGTAAAAAAGCGTATGAGTGAACTCCGTAATCAGAGGTGGGAGGACACTCTATCAGCGATCAAGCCTTCGCACCAGGCTTTCTGGACGTTGGCGCGATCACTCAAGTCGTGCGACACCCAGGCCTCCATGCCGCCCCTCAACCGACCCGACAATCTTCAGCCTGCGTTCACCGACGAGGAAAAGGCCGAGTGTCTGGCCGACAGCCTCGAGGCGCAGTGCTCCCCCTCACTAGGCTTGATCGACCCTGCCCACCTGGATATGGTGGACAGGGAGATCGAACACCGTTCCTGCAATCCGCTGCCGGAACCTTCCCTTGAACCGGTGTCGACTTCTGAAGTCGTCCTAGTGATAAGGAAGCTCCGTGAGCGGAAGGCGCCCGGCGCCGACGGCATCAGTAACAAAGTGCTTAAACACTTTTCCTCACCTCTCCTACACCTTCTGGTGAGCATCTTCAATGCCGCCATGAGCCTATGCATGTTCCCTGACGCTTGGAAGTCCGCCAACGTCATCGGAATCCACAAACCGGGCAAAAAGGCTAGCGAGCCTTCCAGCTACCGACCCATCAGTCTCCTCAGTACTTTGGGGAAAGTCTATGAGCGGCTTCTTCTAAGGCGCTTATGGTCCCACATCCACGAAAACCACCTCCTCCCCGACGAGCAGTTTGGCTTCCGCCCCAGACATTCATGCCCCCAGCAGGTTCACCGCATCACGGAATACATACTGGAGGGCTTCAACAACATCCCTCGCAGCTTTCGCAGCTCCCAGATGACCTGCGCAGTCTTCCTGGACGTTGCCAAAGCGTTCGACAAGGTCTGGCACAATGGGCTTGTGTACAAGTTATACAAGCTCGGTTTCCCAGATCAAATCGTACTCATTATCTCGGACTACCTTCGCGCCCGCAGCTTTCGCTACAAGGTCGAAGGTGACCTCTCTTCGTCGAGGAGAGTGCTGGCTGGCGTCCCACAGGGCTCTGTGCTAGCTCCTCTCCTTTTTACTCTCTATACGAGTGACATTCCGCGTGCTCCCAAAGTAGAGTTAGCCCTATTTGCAGATGACACCGCGATCTACTCTAGATCCTGGAATCCCTTACATGCTAGAAATGCCGTCCAAAAGGCTCTCACGAGCCTCTCCCGCTGGTTCCGACTCTGGGGGATTACGGTTAACCCGGAGAAAAGCGCAGCCATGCTCTTTACTCCGCGTTACTATAAAAACCTCAAGAACCCTCCCACTATTCACGGTACGGTGGTACCCTGGGTCAAGTCCACCAAGTACCTAGGCGTCACCCTCGACAACCACCTGACATTCACCAAGCACATATCCACTGTCCGCAACAGGGCGGCCTTCTTTCTAGGGCGTCTTCATCCCCTTCTTTGCAGCAAGAGTAAAATGTCTCTTAGAAATAAGCTGACAATTTACAAGACTTGCATCCGCCCCGTCATGACTTACGCCTCCGTAGTGTTCGCCCACCAGAACGACACTGTTTTGTCTCCATTACAGCTGATCCAGAATCGATTCGTCCGCAAGAGCACAGGTGCTCAGTGGTTCCAGCGCAACGCAGACCTGCACGTCGACCTCGAGCTGCCCTCCATCCGTCAGTGGATGAAGTTCACCTCTCGCCGCTACTTTGACGCCGCACCGCATCATCCGAACCCGCTTGTCGTCCAAGCGTCTTCTTATTCCACAGATCCGGTTGATCCCGAGCCCCTCCGACGTCGCCCGAAGCATGTTCTGGTCGATCCGGATGACCCAATCGCCGTCGTGGTCTCGGCAGCGTTGGGCTCCCCTCCTTCCACCACCTCAGCAGGCGGTGTCTCAGCCAGTAGGCTCTCCGTCTTCGGCATTGGTCCAGGTTACCAACGTCCATCTCCCAGTGTAGGTTCCAGTGCACGTCCCCGATTCCGTCCTCGCCGGCGAGGCGGTAGACCCCGACCCCTCAGGTCAACTCGTTTATCTCCAAATAATCACCCAGACACAACCACTGATAGGGCCTTAGCTCACTCCCCTTCAGGGATGAACAGGGCAACCCGGTCTCCCCCTTCTGGCGACGGTCCAAGCCGAGGTTCGTGCCTCAGAGGCGCCCTTGTGCCAGTCGCCCCTAACTAGTACATAGGCCCGGGCACCATCAGTGCCCAGCCATCGTCCGGTGACGCAGCAAAGGTAGCTACTAGCAACCAGATGCATAGTCCTTTCAAAAAAAAAAAATAGCCGAGCTCACTTTCGGACCGACGTTCGGAGAGTCAACACGAGTCCTGAGGATGCCTCGTGGAGAGGCGAAACACGTGTCGACTAGAATATCTTGCCGAAAGAGAACAGCAAAGCTTCAAGACACAAGGTGCGGTGTTGGGAAGATCTTGAAATCCACGGAGGCCACGTTGGTTAGGAGGTGAGGTGTGGCGGTGGTATATGGAGGAACACACCTAAAAACCATCAAGTTTGTTGTTTGATGTCGGTTAAGGAGCAGTCGCAGCGGAAAAACACTATATATTTCTCCAGAGTTTCAGTTTTTGCGTCTTAATCGGCAGCCTACTTGTTAAAAGCGATCTCTTCCAGAAGACCGAGATGTCAATATTATAATTTATTTAAGTACCTAGGTAGTATACTTTCACATATGGGTAAGTACATAGGTACATTATTATGGCGAAACAACGGAAAAAATCTCAGAAGGAAATCAGGCTTAACTACCTACTTTTGAAATCATTATTATGACATCATTATTAAGTACCTATTAATCTAAAAAAATGATGTAATGAAATGGTGAATAGTACCTAACATTGACTCGACCCTATGTGACCTTTCTAGTCATAAGTCTACTAAATACATAGGGTAAGTAGGTATGTAGATAGATACGTACTTGGGTACGTAGGTAGGTACCTACACTCTTCAAGAATATATAAATATAAAACCTACTTCAGTTATCATTTCAAAGCAGGTAATCTATGAAATTGGGTAGGGTTTGCTTCGATAGTAATAAGTAAGTACTTTTACTAATAAGAAAGAATCAATATTCAAACGATTTACTTATCTATATAACTCTGATTTACCCTGAACCTACCTATTTAAGCAAAGAAAGAACTTGTATGGGATACAGCATGTTTTAACAGACTATATTCACTGCTTACCTAAAACCTTTGAACGTTCATATTACGAGTAGGTATAATTTGATTCCGAGCGATGTGCAGTGGCGGCGTCAGAAAGCGCAGCAGTAATTAATCACATGCACCATGCACGTCGTCTCCGAGACCAAAACAATACGGTTGTGTCGATCGATGAATGGCGACGCAACAGGCGCTCGGCACGACACGATGAGGCAGACGGGCGGAGGTCGGCAGTAGTCGGGTGCTCCGCGGCGCATGCTCGCCGACCGACCTACCCCCCCATTGGATACTAGACCGAGACTAGACTAGTCTCCTTGGAGGAGCCATCTTGGCCCACTTGTGGAAGTCTTCTTTTACTAACCGTGTGTACGCTGAAGAGTGGAAAATAGGCGTATGTATAGCTCGCTTGTGTTGAAGCTCAGAATACAGAATCTTTCTGTATTCTGAGTGTTGAAGTAGGTATACCTAACCTCTATGGTACATCAGGAAAACCTCGTTTTAGAAAGTAGTGGCCTGTCAAAATGTTTAATTTATCTTTAACTGCTTGCACCTACCTATCATAGCATAAACATTCAATAGGTGATGATTATTAATATAGTTAATTTACTTCAAGCATTATAAAGCTTGTGTGACAGTCATAGGGCTTATTCTGGCGGCCAATACATACTAACTAACCCGACATTACATTATTGTAGCATAATAAAACTACATTCAAAGAATACTATTACCCTTTTTTAAAAAAGGGTAATAGTATTATAGTTACTACATTGTAGTTTCTGTTTAATTTAGAGAAATATAGTTGAATATTCAAAGCAGAAATAGCTTTCGGTATATATGGATCTAACACCTTTAGCATGTGTAACTTCACAAATACACGTCAAAATGAAATTTAAAAAATTGTTTAAAACAACAAAATGTCATTTATATCCTGACTTGTCAGCTGTGCTTGTCTTTGCTTTGTCAGTAAATAGCAGAAATGGCCGAGTTGTTGTACGTACCGTTTAAAAAGTCTTCGGACGTAGATTTAGTAAAACCACTTAAAAATTTGATTCAATCGACGTATAGTAGCGGCGAAAGCGAAGAGGATTTTACGGATGCCCTGAACGAACTGAATCGGCTTCGCTCCAATGCTATATGGAAGGTTTTTGAGCAGTCATCTCTCGACGTTCTCTACAGGTATCTATCTTATTTACTCGCTCGGCTTGTGCATGACTCACTTGAGATCATTGAATCACGTTCTGATCTAGCTACAACTCGAACTGCGCTATATCGTATAATTCTAATATACCATTTCATTTGTCATTTCATTCTGGATTCCAAAAGGCATTGGTGATGTCATTATGGTTTCCAAGAGGCTAGCCAATCTAAAGCATTAGTTTATGATATAAGTGAGTTTATTATATTCATGCTACGCCCTATAAAAGATTTGTTAACAGTGTTTGCACTAGTTTAAGCTCACTGTGATTAGTAAATAAATAAAATAAAATACCTACTGTTTTTTTTTACTCACAAAGGTGTGTAAACATACAAATAAATAAGTTATATACTTAGAGGTTCTTAAAAAAAATTATGCTATTTTCAATGTAATTTATTCAAAACAACTTACAAAACACATAGGGAAATTATAGTAACAAATTAAAAACTAAATCTTATAATAAACTTAAAAATACTATAAATTAACAACTATATAATCCAAAATATATACAACTTACAAATAATATTCTGAATCTGTGGGCAAGGTGCCTAAAATGCTGGTGATGTTACCTCGCTGAATCACTTACATTTCTTCAAAATTACATTATTCCAAGCTATACTTTAAATTCCTAGAACCCTAATTCTTATATGCAGTTGTGATTTGCATTTGTCTTTAGATCCTAAATAAATAACCATACTTACTTAAATTTTATCCAGTTTGACAACATCACATGTACAACAAAAAAACATTTATTGATAATTACCAATATAACAAGTCACATTGTTATCAATGAATGAATTGATTAACAAAATTTAGAATAAAAATTGTAAGTAATTAAAATTATCATATACTTACTGTCCAAATTGATTACCTCCATTTTTAATAAGTTACAAAACTATGTCCAGTTATAATTAATGTTTAAATTTATTTCTATGAATTGAGTAATTGTTATTTAAACTAGGTTGTCAACCTGTATAACTAATATCTGAGCAACAAAAAGATTTTGTATTTTTTCTATTCATTTATTTCATGCAAAACACATACAGTATTACAACTTTAGAACTTATTCTAAAAAAAATATGTGTGACCCTGTTGCCTGGTACATTTAGGGCATAACATGGTTGGGGTGTACTTTACGGGACACTGAGGAAAAATGACTTAGAACATTTTTATACCACATCACACCTTCGGGATCCGGGGGATGTGAGAGTATCAGGGTGGGGAACAACCACACGGACCAACAGGGTCATTGACCTTTGACCTCGGGTCACTGACCTTGACTTGAAATATGATTATCGTCGTTTAGAGACGTTTGGGGGTTGGTAACTGATCTCGGGTCATTGACCTCGGCCTCGGGTGAAAATTTGACGCTACATCACACCTTCGGGATCCGGGGGATGTGGGAGTATCAGGGTGGGGAACAACCACACGGACCTACGGGGTCATTGACCTATGACCTTAAGTTATTGACCTTTGACCTTAACTCGTAACTTGATTCCCGGGGTCAAAGGTCAATGACCTTTCAAAATTAAATATCTTGTAATACTATACTTCCAAACTCCTTAACATATGGAAGAAATAATTTAAGAAAAAAGTTGTCCATACATTTCGTCATTCTCTAACCTTCCTATATCCATATCAGTTATAAAAAAGTGGTGTTATGTGAACATCACACAGTTGAATTTTTGTATGAAGTATACTTGCATACGAGATTCTTTTATAAACTTTGTCAATGCTTTGGAATTTCGCATGCCCTGTTTGCATCTTGCGTTCACAGAGTTGTTCCTGCATAAGTTGGTTGTGATGTAGAAACTAACAGTATTAAAGAAAGGCTAGGTTCGTTAGGTTGCTTTCCTCCACGCACATGCGACGACGAGCAAAGCGAGGAGGAGCCAAGTCCTGTTGTAGTGCAAGTGTTGGACTCGAAGTCACTTGTCTGTGACAGAAGGTAGATTAGGTTCGTTAGGTTGCTTTCTACCACGCACATGCGACGACGAGCGAAGCGAGGAGGAGCCAAGTCCTGTTGTAGTGCAAGTGTTGGACTCGAAGTCACTTGTCTGTGACAGAAGGTAGATTAGGTTCGTTAGGTTGCTTTCTACCACGCACATGCGACGACGAGCGAAGCGAGGAGGAGCCAAGTCCTGTTGTAGTGCAAGTGTTGGACTCGAAGTCACTTGTCTGTGACAGGAGGTAAGATTAGGTTCGTTAGGTTGCTTTCTACCACGCACATGCGACAACGAGCGAAGCGAGGAGGAGCCAGGTCCTGTTGTAGTGCAAGTGTTGGACTCGAAGTCACTTGTCTGTGACAGGAGGTAAGATTAGGTTCGTTAGGTTGCTTTCTACCACGCACATGCGATGACGAGCGAAGCGAGGAGGAGCCAAGTCCTGTTGTAGTGCAAGTGTTGGACTCGAAGTCACTTGTCTGTGACAGAAGGTAGATTAGGTTCGTTAGGTTGCTTTCTACCACGCACATGCGACGACGAGCGAAGCGAGGAGGAGCCAAGTACTGTTGTAGTGCAAGTGTTGGACTCGAAGTCACTTGTCTGTGACAGAAGGTAGATTAGGTTCGTTAGGTTGCTTTCTACCACGCACATGCGACGACGAGCGAAGCGAGGAGGAGCCAAGTCCTGTCGTAGTGCAAGTGTTGGACTCGAAGTCACTTGTCTGTGACAGGAGGTAAGATTAGGTTCGTTAGGTTGCTTTCTACCACGCACATGCGACGACGAGCGAAGTGAGGAGGAGCCAAGTCCTGTTGTAGTGCATGTGTTGGACTCGAAGTCACTTGTCTGTGACAGGAGGTAAGATTAGGTTCGTTAGGTTGCTTTCTACCACGCACATGCGACGACGAGCGAAGCGAGGAGGAGCCAAGTCCTGCGTCCCGTCAAGTATACTTCATAGAAAAATTCAACTTAGTTTTTTTTCGGGCATGTGTGATGTTCATATAACACCAAATTTTTATAACATATATGGATAAAGGAAGGTTAGAGAATGACGAAATGTATGGACAACTTTTTTCTTAAATTATTCCTTCCATATGTTAAGAAGTTTTGAAGTATAGTATTACGAGATATTTAATTTTGAAAGGTCATTGACCTTTGACCTCGGGAATCATTATTGCGAGTCAGGGTCAATGACCCCGTAGTTCCGTGTGGTTCGAGATTTTTTGAAAGGTCATTGATCTTTGATCTCGGGTCATTGACCTTGACTCGTAACATGATTCCCGGGGTCAAAGGTCAATGGCCTATAAAAAAAAATTTTTTAGCGTCCCGTTAAGTACACTCTAACCCATAACATTAATTTAATTAATGAATAAGTGTGTCTACTTCTTAATTTGGTTTCCAATTCTATTTAATAAACATTATTGATTGACAACCAAAATATAGCAAAGTGAGTTTTTAATGCAGTGTATGTGTGTTGTTGCAGCTACCATGACCAGCTGGCAGCGCTGGAGACCAAGGTGCCGCCGCAGGAGGTGCAGATCCCCTTCAAGTGGAAGGATGCCTTCGACAAGGGCTCCATATTCGGCGGCCGGATGAGCCTCAGTATGTCATCAGTTACACATCCTTATATTATTACTGAATCACTTTGATACAAGCATTTATTAAAACACTCAATACTACTAACAAAGTAAAGTAATAATAATATCCTCACTCCACTCTCTGTATTTTTTTTACTTGTTTTGTAAAAGGCCTCTCAGTGTTGGCTCCAGCCCCACTGATTAAATAGTCATAAGTCAGCCAGCCAAAAGTTTGATTGGTTTGAAGCTTACATAGATACTTACTCAAATTGTATCCTATTTGAATTATAGAATAATAGACATTTATTCACCTTATAACATCTTGCTACATTGGGCAAGTCAATTTAAATTTTTGCTTAATTTTATGGTACATACTAAAATCAGGCTTACTTACTAAACTTATGTAACTTAACTCATAACAAATAAAATTAATAACTTAAAACTTCATACTATAGTCCGGTCAAAATAGACATTGAAGGTTACATTAATTCGCATCTTGCTAAAAATTGGCATGAATGTTGGGATCCCTATTATACACAATTTGTCAATTATCCACATTAATCAGAATTTGTGAAAAAAAAGTATTCAAGGTCAAAGGTTGCAAAAATTGGTTTTTTTGAGTTTTCCAGCTAAACGGTAAGTTTTATAATAAAAGTAGGTAAGAAAAAATTATTTATCATGCAATTATCTATAAAAATTGTTCATACACTTTTCTTCCTAAGAATCACCATTTCGGAGATACAGCGATGCAAAATGTTGAAAAAGTTGTATTCTTCATAATATGTATGTCAATTACCGTAATACATATACGTTGATTGTGCTGACGTTTTCAAAGAAAGTACCACTACTCCACAAGCTGTAATCACCAATGAAATTCGTTTTCTTTCAATTAACGGAGCTCCAAATAAAATTACGTGCTTAGATAAGTTTCGATACGATCGTATCTTTTGCAAAAATACGTATAAAAAGAAACAAGTACAATTAGCTTGTCTTCCTCCAACCACTGCTTCTGCTCATCAACATATGTTTCGGGTATATTATCAAGTTCAAGTATGGCTTGGTAATAAACTAAACCCAGAAAACTGGGGTTGGAAGTTAATTGACAATATATTGGAACCAGTTCAGACTTTACTCCCTCCTGCACCTGAAAAACTCCTCAATTCAATTTTTTGCGATTGCAAAACGGGGTGTAATGTTAAATAAATGCAGCTGTAAAAAAGTTGGTTAGTTTTGTTCATTAGCATGTATCATAGTCCAGTCAATAAAGCCCAAAACCCCCAACAAATTAGTTACTCAGCCAAACTTTGAGAATTTGTTCAGAAGGGTAAAATAAGTGACCGTGTGAGTTTGCACCCTTGTGGGGTGCACGGAAAGGGTTGAAAAGTGTTTTTTTATCAATAACATTGCCAAAAAAATTAGTTACTTTGTGCAAATTTGGAATTAAGTTCTTGTTACCGTTTTCTAACATGTATCAAATTTGCACACTTTTGCAACATACGGAACATTGTTTATTATTAAAAAACAATAATTATTGTTATAACACGAGTGAAAAAAATAGTTACTCGCTGCAAATTTAGAATTATGATCTTTCTTTGGTTTTCTAGCATGTGTTAAATTTGCACACTTTTGCAACTTACGGAACATTGTTTATTAATAAAAAAAACATGATATTAGCTGATAACAGGGATAAAAATATTATTTAGGTGTCCGCGCCTTCGCTTGACCCACTTATTGAGATAACATCTTGGATTTTACGTGTGGCAACACTCAAAATTTTTATTTTTAATTTCCGTTTGATAGTCACTGATTTTTTACAACTTCGAGACATTTCGAATATATTTTTCATCATCATCATCTACAGCCCTTAACAGTAGGACACGAGTTTTTTTACATATATACGACCGAGTTTGATGATAGTTTGCGTTTCTAAATCCATATGAAGATTAAGTTGCATACGACTACCAAGATCATTCAAAGTCACAGTTTATCTAACATCATCATCATCCTCAGTCCACTTTTAACCGCATTTTATCTGTTTACCCTATTTCTAGCGCCAATTTTTTTTTGATACAGTACTAATACATTTACTATTTCTTATACAAAAAATAACAAGTCCCAAGTCCTAAAAACACGCAGGGCCGCGTCCACGGCCCAAAAATACTAGAAATAAATAAATACATTAATAAATTAATTATGATTTATATCCAATATAAATAATAATTATTATTATTCATTCCTCGCTCCTACATAAATAATAAAATAAATAAATAAAATAAAATAAAATAGCCTTTATTGCCCATTTACAAATGTATAAAAACTTACAAAATAATTTTAAATAAAGTAATCTACATATTTACTAACTATTATTTACTAATTATTATTATTATTATATTATTATTATAGGTATCTTTAGGGCACCCAAAATTTGGTGAAGGCCTCTTCCATGCGTGCCCACAGTTTCCTGTCTTGTGCTTGTCTCGTCCATGTGACCCCCGCTACTTGCGTGATGTCGTCGCTCCACCTGCTGCGTGGGCGGCCGCGTCCCCTGGTGCAGTCGCGCGGGTACCAGTGTAGGACGCGCGCGCTCCACCGGCCATCTGAAACACGAGCTATATGCCCCGCCCATTTCCACTTGAGCTTGCAGAGCATTGATACTGAGTCGATAACTTTAGTTTTTTTCCTAATTTCAGCGTTCGGTACTTTATCTATAAGCTTTAGACCCAGCATTGAACGCTCTGCAGCTCTCTGAAATGTCGCTATCTTTTTAACCAGTTTCTTGTTCAACGCCCAAGTTTGGCAACCGTAGAGCAGTGATGGTAAGATAGTATTATCCATCAGTCGTTTCTTTAGATGCATTGGCATATTACTTTTGAACACATCTTTGTTGGCCCAATATTTCCGCCAAGCTATTGCTATGCGTCGGTCTATTTCTTTAGCGGTAGAGTCTTGCATTCTTATTAGCTGGCCCAGGTACACGTATTCGTTCACATACTCTATGGTCGTACCATCCAGTTTGATAGGAATCCTTTCTCCATTTGTCATAAGTTTAGTTTTTGTTAGGTTCATGTAGAGTCCTATTTTCTTGCTTTCCCTGTTTAGAGTATCAAGCATTTGCTCTAGGTGAATAATACATTAATACATTACTTTTATTAATTATGATTTATATACAAAATAAATTCATGTTTAAAAATTTATAAATTCAACTCTACTACTTAAAAATTACATTTATGTTCAGTAATTAGTTTCCGACTCTTTCAGTATTCAAGTAATTATACCTGGGTTCTACCTAAGTGCTAGTAATATGAAGATCGTGCTACCTGTTTGAAGTTGTTAATTGATAACAATTTGATTGTCGTACCCAATTATTTATCAAAACCAATTATTTGTTTAAGTTCAATGATAATACATATAATTTACATGCATATTTGGCTCAATTATATAATCTTACCTATACATACATATGACTCATATGACTATGGCTAAGGTATTATTATGTTAGATATGATAATAATTCCCATAAGTTTATGTTCACTTACTGAAAAAATGAAAATGTATTTATTAACGAAATAGGTTTACATATTAAAGATCTATCGATTGCTTCACTAGGCTAGAAGCCTTTACCGAAGCAACCAGCTACCGGTTAACAAAAAATATTTATTTACGCCATACAAGACAGATACTTACTCGTATGGAGATTGTACACAAGCCATGTACAAAACATATACAGTCGTTGTCAACTAATTAGGGACATGCAAGATAGTGAAGAACAATAACCGGTTATGTACATACCTACAAATATAAAACCCTATTGATTTCTCAGTAACTATTATTTGCATAATTTGGTCCGATTATTATGCTTTAAATGGCTGTAAATAAAAGAATAAATAAATAGAAAAAGTATTTAATATCAAAGGTTGAATATTTTTTTCAATTTTAAGGTATAATTCTGTAGCTGGACATTTATTTAAGGACAGTAAACTATAATGAAAAATAAAGTTAAACAAAACTAATAATCTGCAGTATTATAATATCTTTAACAGCTCCATTTTATTACGTGTAAAATCAGTACCCAGTAGCAAAACCTTTGTTAGTAATTACCGCTTGACACCGATGTGGCATAGACATTATCAGTTTCTGGCATGTTTCGACAGGAATGTTTGCCCATGCCTCACAAAAAGCTTCATTAAGTTCATCTAAAGTTGTGGTACGATAAGTGGCTACTTTTTTCTTGATTTCGTGCCAAAGATGCTCGATTGGGTTAAGGTCCGGGCTATTTGCTGGCCAATCTAGCACCGATACTGACTGACTGGTAAGAAACGACTTGACTGAACGGGCGGTATGTTTTGGGTCGTAATCATGCTGAAACGTCCATATAATAGGGAGATGCTCCTCAGCATAGGGAAGCATCGTTTCCTCCAATATTGCCTTGTATTGATGTTGGTCTAAGTTACCCTGAACTTTCCTCACAGGTCCCACTCCACGTCCAGAAAATGAACCCCACATTTTAATGTTTTCACCTGCTTTTTTGTGAATCTTGGATTCATTTCCGCTTTTACTGGACGCCGTACGTATTGCCTTCCATCTGAAGAAATCAAATTAACCTTGGTCTCGTCAGAGAATAATACATATTACCATTGGGCGTAGGTCCAATGTCCATATTTACGTGCAAACGCCAAACAAGCATTTCTATGTTCTTTGTTCAACAACGGTACTTTGCGAGCCACTCTTCCGAACAACCCTGCTTCTACCAGACGTCGTCGAACAGTCCTCGCTGAGACACCAGCTCTTTCGTCTGTCCCAAACACTTCGTGTTTAATTAAAATAGAGCCTAAAAACGGATCTCTCTTAGCTAACCTGGTTATCATTCTATCTTCTTGCGTTGTTTTTCTCGATCTTTTTGTTCTGGGCACATTTAAATCTGTGTTATTGCGTCTGACATGTTGCACTGCATTGTATACCATAGTATACCCCGGTCAGGGTATCCTTGCACGCCGCGTCCTTTAGATTATGCATAACGTTTATAATTTTTCTTATCCTACCCGACAATATATGAATATGAGCTTTAAAATTTAAATTTATTTATTATTACTAACATTCCAAATTACTTTATAGGTTTAATTCAGGAATGTTCGTCACAGCATTTAAGCGCACCTGGCTCTATTCCGCACAGTACGTCTCGCAAGCGCAGCGCCAGCAGAAAATAAACACTTCTCAATAAGTGGGTCAAGCAAAGGCTCGGACACCTAAATAGCAACGTATAAATAAAAGTATGTTTAGGTTCCAGCCGGAGTTTGACCCACTAAGATTTAACAATCTTATTTTATTTATCGTTACAAGTCCACTAAACTAAAAATGTACTAATACGGACGTACATTTCCTTCTAACAGTGAACCTAACATACATATTAAATCTGCTAGATTTAATTCAATATATATAATAAACAAAAATACCCTAATTTCTAAGCATGCAATACAAATTCAAATAAAAATTATATTATCTAACATGAGAAACAAACATTATAAGTACATAGTATTTTGCTGGCTTGAGAGTACTGAGGAAGTTAGTCCGCCCGGCGCTGCGCGAGCGATGTGCGGGAGGGGGGAGCCGATCGACACCGAGTCGAGCCGACATGACTCGACGCATGGAGGGGCGCCATAGAGCAAAATAGTGTTGCCACACGTAAAATCCAACATGTTATCTCAATAAGTGGGTCAAGCGAAGGCGCGGACACCTAAATAATATTTTTATCCCTGTTATCAGCTAATATCATGTTTTTTTTTATTAATAAACAATGTTCCGTAAGTAGCAAAAGTGTGCAAATTTAACACATGCTAGAAAACCAAAGAAAGATCATAATTCTAAATTTGCAGCGAGTAACTAATTTTTTCACTCGTGTTATAACAATAATTATTGTTTTTTAATAATAAACAATGTTCCGTATGTTGCAAAAGTGTGCAAATTTGATACATGTTAGAAAACGGTAATAAGAACTTAATTCCAAATTTGCACAAAGTAACTAATTTTTTTGGCAATGTTATTGATAAAAAACACTTTTCACCCCTTTTTAACCCTTTCCGTACACCCCACAAGGGTGCAAACTCACACGGTCACTTATTTTACCCTTCTGAACAAATTCTCAAAGTTTGGCTGAGTAACTAATTTGTTGGGGGTTTTGGTCTTTATTGACTGGACTATCAGTTGTCGAGGCCAATCGTGCTCCAATGTTGAATCGCCAGTAGAAGAGGATTCTTACGATATAGGCGAGAAAACATCTGATGCATCGCTCTTTGAACAATTTATTTGTACCCAGCAGGAAGAAGAAGAAGGAGAAAAAGAGCAAGACAGTATGGATTATGTTCTATTAGAAGAGTATCGATCAGACAAATAATTTTCTCAATTTACGTATAACTTACTAACTTACTTACTCTTGTTATTTACAATAGTACCATTTTCAATTTAATACAATAGCTTTTTAACTCAACAGAAGCACAATAGATCGTGGAATAGGCCTACCGGGGAAACCACGTAAACAAACGCGCCATGTACACTACCTCACGGCTGGCGCGGAAACGTGTGCAAATTATGAAGAATACAACTTTTTCAACATTTTGCATCGCTGTATCTCCGAAATGGTGATTCTTAGGAAAAAAGTGTATGAACAATTTTTATAGATAATTGCATGATGAATAATTTTTTATTATAAAACTTACCGTTTAGCTGGAAAACTCAAAAAACCGATTTTTGCAACCTTTGACCTTGAATTTTTTTTTCCACACTTCGGATTGATGTGGATAATTGACAAATTGTGTATAATGGGGTTCTCAACATTCGTGCCAATTTTTAGCAAGGTGCGAATTAATGTAACCTTTTCCCTATTTTTGATGCTAACTTGACCGGACTAACTAAATAATATTTAATTACAGTTCATAAAATTCTTTATAACTGTAAAACAATTGCAGATCAACCAGCGCTTGTCTCTTAAATTTTTCCTTTTTTGAAGATCTCTATAAAAAACTAGTTATAAATCAAAGTAATCATTATTTTATTTTGTTGGACAAACAAACAGCTTAATAACAAAACACTATTATGTACTTATATTATAGCGGTGGCATCACTGGCGTTCGAACGCGCGTGTATTGTATTCAACATCGGCGCGGGCGCGACCCTGGGCGCGGCGCAGCAGCCGCTGGACACGGAGGACTCTCTCAAGTCCGCGGCGCGCCTCCTGCAGCAGGCGGCCGGCGCCTTCCAGTGGCTGCGCGGCTCCGTGCTGGCCGCCGTGCACCGCGACCCCACGCCCGACCTGCAGCCCGACACGCTGGACGCGCTCGCGCGCCTCAACCTCGCGCAGGCGCAGGAGGTCATCGCCTACAAGTGCATCCGCGGTGAGTGTCTCTGTCTGCCGCGGCCGTCCTCTCCCCCGCTCGCCTGTACTCATTGTAACCGCTCCTGCCCGCAGACGAGATGAAAGACGCGATGGTTGCGAAGGTGTGCTCCGCCGCCGAGGAGATGTACGCGGAAGCGCTGCGCGCCATGCAGAAGGAGCCACAGCGGTCGCTGTGGGAGCGCGAGTGGCTGCCGACCGTGGCCGCCAAGCAGCAGGCGATGCGCGGGCTGGCTCAGCTGTACCAGGCGGGCGTGGCGCGCGCCGCCGGCGCCGTGGGCGAGGAGATCGCGCGCCTCACGCTGGCCGAAGACTCGCTGCGTGTAGCAGCTGGCAAGCTCAACAACCTGCAGCGCCTGCGCGAGCTGGCCACGCGCGCCGCGCGCCGCCTCGCCGCCGCCATCAAGGACAACGACTTCATCTACCACGAGCGCGTACCCGACGCGGCGTCGCTGGATGCTGTGGGTCGCGCGCCAGTCGCCAAGGCTCTGCCGTTGCCGGAGAAATTCGGCACTGCGCGTGACCCCTTCGCCTCGCTGGTGCCGCTGGCCGTACGCGGCGCGCTCGCGGCTAGCGACGCCCGCCGCTCTGAGCTCGTCGCCACCGAAATAGCTCGCCTACGAGACGCCACACAGCTGCTCAACGGTGCTCTGGCGTCGCTCAACCTGCCCGCCTGCTTGGAAGAGGCGCGTGATGGTGGTTTGCCCGCTTCCATCGCGGCCAAGGCGGCGGCGGTGCGCTCGGCTGGCGGGGCCGCCGCACTGCGCCGGCTCATGGCAGAGCTGCCTGAGCTGTTACAGCGCAACCGTGACATCCTGTCGGAGGCCGATCGTATGCTACGCGAAGAGGCCGAGGCGGACGCCAGTCTGCGCGAGCAGTTCGGCGCACGCTGGACGCGTACCGAGTCGGCCAAGCTCACTGAGAGCTTCCGAGCCAACGGAGACAAGTACCGCCAGATCATCGACAACGCAGTACGCGCCGATGAGATCGTGCGCGATAAATTCCGCGCGCACGAACGTGACATCGAGCGCCTGTCGGGTGACGAGCAGGCGCTTAGCGCGGGCGTGCCGGCGGCCGAGGGAGCGCCTCGCGCCGCGGGCTCGTTAGCCGAGCTGCGCTCTCTCATGCGCGAAGTGGACGCGCTGAAAGCAGAGCGAGACGCCATCGAAGCGGAGCTGAAAGACGCCACGGTGGACCTGCGAGCTACTTTCTTGAGCGCGCTGGCGGAGTCGGGCGCCGTGGACGAGCCCGTGCTGTCTGCGGGCGCGCTGGGCGCGGCGCTGGAGCCGCTGCGGCGGCGCGTGGCGGCGTCTCTGGGCGCGCAGGAGGCGCTGCTGGCGCGCGTGCGCGCGGCTCACGCCTCGCTGGACGCGCCGCCCGCCGCCGAGCGCGACGCGGCGCTGGGCGGGCTGGCGGCCGCGCACGACGCCTACCAGGAGCTCACCGCCAACCTCACCGAGGGCACCAAGTTCTACAACGACCTCACACAGGTACGCGCCGCCTCCCCTGCCCCGCGCCGGGCCCGTCCCTTTCTGACCTCGTGTTTATGTTGCAGCTGCTGGTGGCGTACCAGAGCAAGGTGGAGGACTTCTGCTTCGCGCGCAAGACGGAGAAGGAGGAGCTGATGAAGGACCTGACGCAGGCAGCGTCGCGCTCCGCCCCTCCGCCGCCGGCGCCTGCTCCCGCCGCACCCGCTCCCGCTCCCGCTCCTGCGCAAGTGAGGCATTCAAGCAACTTGGGCTTTACTTACTATGTTTTATTTATCCCGCTGCATGCACGCAACACGTGACCACCACCAGGGTGTTTCACAATGAATCGTTAAACATTGTGTGAATTGATTCAAGTAATTTGTATTTATTTATTTTATTTATTTGAATAATGGGCGAGCAGCAAATTGCTGATGTGCCCATATCACACTGTGTCAAAATTGTTTTATTTAGTCCACACAAAGATAAAAAATTAAACAGTCCACTGGTGCAACGATCACAAGTTAACAAGAGATTTTTTGGTTTTACTTAACCAGTCATCAAGCTGGTTCTTATTAAAGTTGTTTACAGATGTTGCACTGACCACCTCTTTTGGCAACCTGTTCCAGTTATGAACCACTCTGTTGCTGAGTATGTGGTGACCTGTGTTAGTTTTGGCAGAGCATCGCTTGATTGTCTGGTTGTGTCCCCTGCTATGATCACAATGATTAGTCTGTATAAACCAAAGATTCAAAATTTGATGTATCCGGGAGGTTGTACAGTCCATTCAAAAGTTTAAAAGTCTCTATAAGGTCTCCACGTAGTCGCCTTTCTTCAAGAGTGGTAAGACACAAGATTTCCAGCCTTTGCTCATAGGTTTTTCGGCGTAAGGCTAACGGCATCCTGGTCGCTCTTCTTTGGACACTTTCAAGGAGATTAATGTCCTTCCGAAAATATGGGCTCCAGACTTGGAACCCATACTCTAATAGTGGCCTGATGTAGGTCTTGTATATCTTTATGAATAGGTATTCAATAAGTTTTGTCATCTGTACATGCGATAGAATTTACTTAGGTATAGTATATTGATTAAAATTACTAGCAAACCTATTTGCGTTGATTACACAATAATTTTTTTCGAAGTGTTATTGTATACTCACGTAGATATGTATGTCTGTCAGGCCCCTGAGCAGCAGCCCGCAGCCCTACCGTACCCGACGGCGGGCGGGGTGATGCCGCAGCCGTACGGCGCGGCGCCGCCCTACCCGTACTACGCGCCCATGCCGGCGTTGTACAACCCGTACGCCACACTGCCGTACCCGCACCACGTGCGCCTGCCCCCCGCGCAGCCCTACGCCCCCTACCAGCACCCCCCCGCGCCGGGCAACTACCCGCCCCCCGCGCCCGGGTACAACCCCTACCCGCCGCAGCGCCAGTAATACACACACGAGCTCAAACATACAAACATCATGCTTTAAATTGAAAACTTGATCTATTTCATATTTTTTTATGTCACTCTAGGCACCCAAAGTTCCAGATTTTTTCTATTAATTTTGCTTTTATTTAAAAAGTTGGTGGAACGTATATGCTGCTGTGGATGATGGAATGTAATGGGAAGGAAAGACATTTTGAGGTTTACTGTTTCATTACAAGCGATGACTCAAAATGGACATTTTAATTACTTGATTCAGATAATAATTGGTTAGTGTCTAGATAAAGTAAATAAACATTGTATTCTTTTAGATATCAATCATTTTTTTATACTGACACCAATATAGATATGATCACACCACAGTGTCACTTCATATGAACTCTAATGTTGACAGTTCATTGCAAAACAATAATATTTTACAGTTTTATAACATTAATTCAAGTTAGTCCTCCAAGTAGCTTGCAGGCAGCCTGTGTGTGTGCACACCGACAGCTACAACAGAACTGTTTATAGAAATGTGTGTCGTGAGAAGGGTAATTATAATTTTATATCATGAATTTGTATGTAGATATTTTTAAATTAAGTGCTTTAGACTACGACAAAGTAACATATTGTGATAAGTGATTAACTGACAAAGAAATTATTGTAAAGTTATGAAAGGAGGTCTTGCATTATGCTTAGCATTTCATTCTTGTACTAGAGTAGAAACATTGAGGTAGGTATAATATGTCTGTTGTTGAATGTTGGCCAACAGAAGGTGGTTAGTAAAATCTCATTGTTTTATATTCTTACTTTTATTTATACCATATGAAAATATTTTTGTTGTAACATTAATTGAATAAATATAATAAATAATTTTGTAAAAAGAGATGTTTGTTATTCTCTACCCATCGTCTGCTCCTAACTATAAGTTAAGTTTTAGATTCTACACATATAGGTCATGAAACAGTTTAGGCTACTACAAAATCTTTTTCTAAAGGTTTATAGGAACAAGAAAATGAAAGCACAATGGTTTGATTTATCACATAGCAACTATTTATTAAATAATAAACATCTAGGATTGTAGTACACTTGATTGATCAGTACATAGTAATACAGCTTAGAACTTGGGGGCGGGGCACTCCTCCTTGGCGTAGTCTCGGGTGGGAGAGTAGAACTGGAACAAACACACACAACATGACTCACTCCCAAAAATCACATAGATTTAATTATGGTTTTTAATAAATTACAGGTTCATATTTATTTATTTATTCATACTTGCACACATACAATAATTGTAAGTTAATATCTAGAAAACTGATGAATTCGTTGAAAATATATGTCACCAATTGATAAATTGTTTTATTTACAAGACACTTTTCTATAAGATAAATAATGTACTGGTTAAAAGAAATGGTACATCAGATCCAAGTTACTTATTCATGTTACTAGCTAAAATGTAATCTCTTACTGCACTCTTTCAAGCACTGAGGGTATTTTATCTTAAACAATGGCCAACCAATAAGAGATTTTAAATAGAACATGTTGATTACATTGTTGGAAATTGTGTATGTGCAAAATGTGTTTGTCTTACTTTCCTGAATGTGTTAGTACGTAATTTCTTGTCGCAAAATAAATAAATTTCATTTCAAAATTGAAATACATAGCTAATACTGTCATAAGGTTGTCTGAGTCATAAGCTTTGCTCAAAACTTTGTTATACTACTGTATTAACCAGGCCATAACAAGTATTTGTTTAGGACTAGATGGCGCTGAGCTCTATCTACTCTCAGTTGAGTATGCATACTTGTGATTGCCAAAATGCTCAACACAAGAGCATTACCATCCAACATGAAATCATAACATGAGGTGAGTAGTCTTTATCTAAATTTAATTAACAGAATGATAATAATGTATAAAAAGTTTACATTCCTTTAAACCATTGAAATAGATGGACTAATTTTATTTATTGTTTATCAGACTTACATTATAGAGTGTGTATGAGTTTATTTTGTTTTATTGTCATGTACATAAAAAATTGTGGTTCTGGATAACCCCTACATAAGCATAATCATGAATAGTTAACTACCAATTTACATGTAGGGGCAGTTACCTTGTATTGCTTGTCACGGTACTCCTGCCAGGGCTCGGGGTTGGTCTTCTTGTTCCAGGACACGTCGGGGGAGCGCGTCGCCAGCCGCAAGATGTAGAACACAGCACCGGCGCACCCAATACCCGTGCACACGTACAGCGGGATTAGCTGCACATAGCAACATTTAATCAGACTACTTACTATCTTACTTAGGTACAATTAACATTATATTGTACCTAAGTACTACTAGCATTACTACATTTCAAGAATCCCAGTAATACAATAACTCCAAAGTGGATTTTATTATCAGCTTTTCTCATAGAGATAAGACAATAATGAAAATGTACAGAATGTTTCAAGTCTTAGTCTTTAATGCATATTTATGTTCATGTATACGGCGCCGAGATTCTTTCTACGTACTAATCACGGATATACAGCAAGCTTTGACGTAAAAGTATTATTGGCGAGAAATATTGAATTGAAGGTTAGATAATTATGTAAGCACTGCAAATTTGAGACGCAGTAAGGTATGTTTATACACTTAGATGCTAATACTTACAGCCTTATGCTTCTTCAAACTAGCGATGCTGAGACCCTGCATTTTGATTTTTACACAAAAGTATGAGAATTAACTCAAATAATCGCTTTTTCTAGCGTAAAAATATCGATCTCTCGCCCAATTTCGTATCTTAATATATTTTTTTTATTTTCGATTCTATTCTATGGAATCACTATACGATAATGTACAACCCAACAAACACAGCACAGATAATGAAGAAAAGTACTGGGTATGCCAAATCACTTGCAATTATGTCTCAGTAAGGCCTGTATGTATACAAATACGCTAGTTTTTGTTGCAATTAAAAATACCTAGTAGTTTTGATTTTATAAGCATTCAAAGTTTCCAAAAATATCCAATCCGACGGAGAGCCCCGTAACCGCTTGTGACGTCATACTACAGCGCGCCGTGGCGCGGCGCGCTTAGTATCAAGTCACCAGCGGTGATAGTAGGTGTAAAAGCTAGTATTTTGATGTGTTTTCTTTCGTGTAATAAGAAATATTATTCAATTCATTAAATTTATGAAAGATTTAAACAAAGGAATCGGATAATTTACCTAAAATAGATGGATTAATTATTAATACGCATTATTTACTAACAAATATTTATATGCCGCCAAAATGCGAGGAATAAAAATGCAAGGTTAAGTAAACATTCCTTACTACTTGTGCTTAGTAGTTTATGTGATCTGAGTATTGTTTTATCAAAACAAGATACCCAACTTATGTCACAATTAAAGAATGCGACTCAAATAGTAGAAGTACCTAACCTACCTACCATATTTTTTACGTTAACCAGAACAAAATATGTATTAGTGTTGTAGCTATAGGTAGATACGTAAGTAAATATGTATAATATGGGTACAACTATTCTTTTTGCCTTTTTAGGGTTCCGTACCCAAAGGGTACAACGGGACCCTATTACTAAGCCTCCGCTGTCAGTTTATCTCCAGGCAGTATCTCATAAACCGTGATAGCTATAAAGCTGAAATTTTCACAAATGATGTACATATTTCCGTTGCCGCTATAACAAAAAATACTAAAACTTTAAACAAATCTATACCTTAAGGGAGTCCCCATACAATAAACGTGTTTTATTCGTATTTTTTTGCTCAATATTAAAAACGCGTACAGGTAGATGCTTCAAACTTTCAAGGAATATTTACTTGTACGGTATATTACCTTTCGAAATAAATAATTTAATAACAATAAAGTAAATATTATTATTACTTTACAAAAACGTGTTTTTTTTTCATATTTTTTGCTCCGTATTAAAAACGGTAACAGGTAGACACTGAAAAATTTCACATCTAAAATCTAAAACAAGAAAATTCTTACAAGCCATCTACACCTTGTCTACGCGAGTAGACACAGTGATTTTAACTTATATAGAAAATAAAGGATTACACAAAACAGCTACATGTTTCTCAAGATATTATAACTGTAATACAATGTAAAAACGTAACGGAAAGTTCTGTATATAAATATATATTTATAAATAAATATAAACTACAAAAATATTTTAATAGTCTTAGGTATTCACGATCTCTGTAAACTATAATTAAACTATTTTAACCGGTATAATCGCGTACTTATTGATTCAATATTTTTCCTGCCAATATAAAATCAATAAACACACGATTAATCCTGTTAGAAATCATTATTATTACTTAGGTAATTAAATATGATTGAATGGTCTTCACAACAATTAACTATTCTTTTATCTCCAAATTATTTATGTTTCCTACTTAACAATAGGTAAAATGTTTAGAATATAAGAAGAAATATGTGAGTAGCTGTTGAATTGTGACAATCTCTTTAGTCAAATTTAGTTATGTTCTTTTGAGACGAGTGATGTGCAAGTAAGTAGTTAAATTTGTATATTGTGCTGTGGTTTTTCCCGAAATCTTGCTTCACAGGACCTTTTCGGTACCTAGTGCAAGTTTCCGGGGCTACCTCACGTACCTGATTCCTACTTGACTGCACCTGGCAATCTGTGTTCCCAATTAATGTACGTGTTAGAATAAGTATTTTTAGTCAATAAACAATTTGAATTTGAAATGGATTAACCCTCTTCATAGCTTTTATCCATTCTTTTTCCCATTTTAACGTCCTTTAAACTATAAAAAACAACTTTTCCGGTGAATTGGTAGTTGTATTTTTACATTAAGCCACAACACATGATTTCTAAAAAGAATCAGCCACTTAAACCATGGATCTCTAAAGGGGTAGTCAAATGTATACGAAAAAGGGATAAGTTACATAAAAAAACTAAATTAGCACCTAATGATGAAGATAAAAAGAAAAAATATACCAACTATAGAAATATATGTAATAATATAATAAAAAAATTAAAGAATGAATACTACAAAAATAAACTACATAAAAGTAACGGAAACATTAAAAAAACTTGGAATGTAATTAAAGAGGTATGTGAAATTAAAAAGTTAAAAACTCCATCTAGTGACCTACTACTTAATAACCACAATCCTACTGAAGCTCTTGATATGGTAAATAATTATTTTACATCAGTTGGTGGACTATTAGCTGACACAATACTTAAAAAAATGAGTATAACAGAAAATGAACTTGCGGCTCGTGTAGGGGACTGTAGGTCTCCTTCATTTTCAATGGCTTTTGTTCCTACAGATATGTATGAGGTCAGATCTGTAATACTGGCTCTTAAATCAGACAGCTCTCCGGGATGGGACAAAGTTACAGCTAATATTATTAAAAAATTCTTGTACATTTTAATTGAGCCCATCACCTTCATATGCAACTTCAGTCTAGATACCGGTGTTTTCCCAAAAGCATTCAAAAGAGCAGTTGTATGTCCTATTTACAAGGCAGGGGACAAAAGTAACCCATCAAATTATAGACCTATCTCTCTTTTATCTACATTGTCCAAAATTTTGGAAAAATTAGTCAAGAAGCGTGTAATGACTTACCTCGAAAAAAACAACCTCCTACATGCGAACCAATACGGTTTTAGGGAAAAGAGGTCAACTGAAGATGCCGTCCTAAAATTAACATCATCAATTACTAATTATATGGATAAAAGAAATAAGTGCGTTGGGATATTTTTAGATCTCCAGAAGGCATTCGACACGGTGTCAATTAAAATTCTTTTAATTAGATTAAAAAAAATGGGCATTAGAGGGTTGCCACATAAATGGTTGACAGATTACTTATCAAACAGATCGCAAATAGTGCGTGTTGATGGGTTTGAAAGTAATGATGCCAGCTGCTCTTTTGGAGTGCCGCAAGGAAGCACGCTGGGGCCTACACTATTCCTCATATATATTAATGAATTGTGTGGGCTTGAGCTACCGGGGACTGATTTAATCATGTTCGCAGATGATACAATTTTGTTGAGCCATCATAAAACTTGGCCTAAAGCCAAACAAGTGGCCGAGTTTTCACTTTCGTGTGTAACGAGATGGCTGGAAGATAACTTACTTACACTGAATACCAACAAAACGAAGTACTTATGCTTTTCTAAAAGAACAACAGGAGCGCCTATGAATGATTTTGCTATAAAGATACATACATTTCCATGCAATAGAACTAATGAGAAAATGGCGGAACTAGCGTGTTCTTGTCCAGTATTGGAAGGGGTTAAAGTCATTAAGTACCTAGGCGTTCTATTGGACGATAAACTTACATGGGAGAACCACATACAGTTTTTGACATCTCGAATTCGAAAACTTATATACATTTTTAAAGCACTAAGAAGTGTAGCAGACTTACCGTTAAGAGTACAGACATACAAGGCATTGTGCCAATGCTTAGTTAGGTATTGCATCTGTGCATGGGGCAGTGCTGATAAAACACACCTAATTTCTGCAGAGAGGGCTCAGCGTGCTGTTCTGAAGGTTATGATGTTTCTACCATTCAGGCATATACAGATGTATATGCCAAGGCTGATGTTTTGTCGGTACGAAAACTTTTTATATATGAATGTATAAGAAGATATCATAAAAATACTGTACCAAACGCCACATCTATAAATGACAGGAGAAGACCACAAATCCATGCTGCACCGCTGGTTCACCGAAGATATGCGCAAAAACAGTATAACGTTGTTTCCACTAAATTGTATAATGCAATTAATAAATACAAAAATATTCATATACTTTCAAATCGGGAGGTGAAAATGGTAATATTAAACTGGTTAAAAGATTTAGATTACAATGATATAGAAAAGATGCTTGAAAGCTTTTATTTTTAAAATATGAGTAGGTAATCGTTCCAAAACTTATTCTATCTCTACAATAACTACACTTGTTGATAATGGTGTACACTCACAATTAGATACAGGTAAAAACATACACAGTTACATAATAATTATGTACATGCACTGGGCTTGTCACACACACACCACACACACAGACACACACACACACACACACCACACACACACAAACACACACCACACACACACACAAACACACCACACACACACACACACACACACACACACACACACACGCACCTTACATTTACAATAGGTCTGTCATCCCATCTTAAATGTTTGGCGGTATTCAGACCTATTTAAACACAGATAACAACATACACCAAACCACAGACTTACAACAAAACACACAAATAATGTTATACATCCAGACAGATAGGTTTCTTGTTGTTTTAAATTGGAATTCTACTTGTATTATATTAAATTATAAGACGAACACATCTTACATGTATATTGAAATTGTTTTTCAAAATTGTAACTTCTAATCCAAAATAATTTTAATACTCTGTTTAATTTAATTAAGTTACTAGAATGAATTACTTATTTTTATGTCAAGCCAAACGGGGAGAAGCCATCGGCAACCGAAACACAGTTATAAACTAGTTCGGATGCCGTTGGATTTTCATACAATGTTATGCAATAAGTATAATGCAAAATAAACAAATTTCATTTCATTTCATTTCATTTCCTAGTATTCGAATTGGACATTTTAAAAGTATTTAGTTAAAATTTAGACGCCACGAGCGCGCGACGAGTGAGCCAGACTGAGCGTGCTGTATGATGACGTCACAGAGTCACCGGCAGCCCGCGTCGTGCGGTTACAACTTGTTTTACTTATAAGTCGGAAACTAATTGACGTATCGAAGTAATTCTTTCACTAGTATTTATTATTTTTGATAGAGAAAAAGGAGTAATAAAAATCAAAATCAATTATCGATCTTCATTATCGGACAAGAATCAAGATTATTATGGTAAGACTTTATAGGACATGGATTATCAATGTTAATAATATACAAGTGTGTTACCTAAGTGGATTATTAAAAAAAAACAGTGACATTGACATCACCTATTAAATGACATATGTTTCTACGGTGTTTACAGCTTCACTTAAAATTTTGTATATATTCAATTGAAAATATACACAACATGTATTTCATAACCAAAATGATTGTTTTAAACAAATTAAATGCTGTAACTACTAAAGTAAGAAACTTTATGACAAAACTTCTAAATTGACTATAGGTACTAGTACCTAAACAGTTGTCTTGATGACAAACCCACCAGCTTATGATTAATTTATATTGCGTTCATGACACTAGTCAAAACACTAGACCAGTTCACGACACTAGCCTTGATCTAGAACGTAAAAACATTATTTGCGAAAAGGGAACGAGTCGAATATCGAGTGAATGGTTTCGGATCGGCGAATATATACAGAAAAATCATCGACGTATTTAAATTTCGTTGATATTGCCACACTTTTTTGTGAACTTCTAAACTTTCATTGCATTGCATCGTAGTCACCATCACTAAAAAACATAAAAATTGCCTTACAAAATGAAAATATAGGATAAGCATTTATGAATAATCATCCATATATATTAATTGTAAGGTGTTATGTTGCGGATTTGTATTAGTGAATGATTATTTGTTGCTGGAGAATAGATAAGATCAAGATGAGTTTCCTATTGTGAGTATCGCCGTGGCTATCGGTGCACAGCACGACTACACAATGGCACGGCATGTCTATTTTTATCCAATCATATTCCGTTCGCGAGCGCTGACGTCCTGTTAACGTCGGAAGCGAGGCGTGTGGGAGGTAGGCCTCGGCAGTAACAGTGTGGTGTGTCCACAGCGGCAGTCGGTCGAACAAGACGTTCAAGCCCAAGAAGAACATCCCGGAAGGCACGCACCAGTACGACCTGATGCGGCACGCCGCCGCCACGCTAGGCTCCGGCAACCTGCGCCTCGCTGTTATGCTGCCCGAGGGGGAGGACCTCAACGAGTGGGTTGCAGTCAACAGTGAGTTGTTTATTGTATCGCTTGCTTGTAAAAGAAGCATCACATCCTCGTTCTATGTGAGTTGCCTCTACTTGCCTACTTCACTCTCACAATATTAGTTTTGTAGAACAATTCCATAGCCTTATCAAGCTACTAGCATTTTATCAGCATTCAATGTAAGCTATTATACTATTTCCTCAATGTGTAATTACATAGTGACTGCTATACTATGTATTATACTATTCAGCTGTATACTAATGTGAATCATCAACAATATACTTGTTAAACTTCTGGTAATTCCATACACATAATTTTATTCACATGTGGAGTATTGCTTCAGTTGACCTGGTCTGGCCTCTCCTGTGTTAAAAAAAATATAATAGTACTGTTCATTTTATAGGTGTACTATAATTTGGATTTACACTTATGTAGAATTTTAATTTGTTCGTTTGTAAAGTATCAAAACACAGTAAGAAGTGCTTTCCAATAAGAACTGATTTATGCTCACACATGATAACAGAGTCACAAAAATGTTTTTGATGATAATAGAGACATAACAAAAGTAGCACTACCTACATAGTTATTTAAATTACAAAATTTTGGGATATTATTGGGACCTGTATTTCTATTTACTTGTCTCCTAAACAAGAGAAATAGGTAGGTAGGCACCTTAGGATGTAGCATGTAGAAGTGTAACATCAGGTAGGCTGTGATTTAATACAAATATTTGTTCTTCATATTCTTTTGATTTATAGGTGGATTCATGTTCATTGATTGATGTATTTTAAAACATTTGTATGAATATATGATGATGTTGCAGCGGTGGACTTCTTCAACCAGATCAACATGCTGTATGGCACCATCACCGAGTTCTGCAGTGAGCAGTCATGCGCAGTGATGTCGGCGGGGCCCAAGTACGAGTACCACTGGGCCGACGGACACACAGTCAAGAAGCCCATCAAGTGCTCCGCCCCCAAGTATATAGACTACCTAATGACATGGGCGCAGGACCAGCTCGATGATGAACACCTGTTCCCGTCTAAAATAGGTAATGAAGTACTAGAGTAGTTTAGTTTACTATAGGACTTGGTAGTTTAGAGCAATATTATGACATAGTATTTCAAGTCCTTAGCCATAGACATAGCCTTCAGTAGCAGACTTGCATGAAACATTTTTGAGATCTAATTTAATAGATATTTTCTTTTATATTGTTTTATGATTTTACATAGTAAGATACTACTTAGTACTTATTGTCAGGGTCTTGGTGCAAATGATTTACTATAACTAGCTAAATATCAAGAATCTTCTATCCCCTGCAGCTCCATCATTGTATGGCATGATTTGCTCACATCCAATTTTCAGTCAATCAAATGGATGCTTCTAGTGCTTTACCTTATCACTATCTTAAATATCATGGTCTTAAAGATTAATTAAAATCACATTCTCTTATTACTATTGCAATCTAAATGAAATCATAATTATTATATTAATTTTAATTCTATTATTAATGTATTCATTCTTTTATAACCTAATGAAATATTTCAAATTACTAATTAAACAAACTATTGCAAAAATACAAAAATGACTTAAAAATACAGAAAACTTATACAAAACAGATATTTACAAAAAGTTCAGCACACCGTCCATGTTGTCGCTGTGCGGCAGGGAACCCAGGATGCTGGCAGTATTTCCTCTTTGAATGCAAAGACTCAAACGTTGAGAAAAATAGCTGCCAGCCCTGAGATCTCCTGTGGCAAGGACCAAACGCTTGCTAACCTGTTTCACAAATAATTTTGTGTCCGGAGACCACGGGCCCAACGTCTCAACAGATAGCGCAAAAAAATCATAATTTGCGCTAATCTGCGAGTATTTTCGTTGTTTCCCGAGTTGGGCCTGTAGTGCTGCAGCCCCGACGCTACGAGCGGTGGCACTGACGTGAGACGGCGCTAAGGTGTCTACACACGTGACGTCCCAGACCAAAGGACGGCCGAGACACCACGGTACTAAAGTAGCGCCGTCTGGCCTCTTGCCGTCATCACGTGAGAGCCCACTCGGCTCAAGCACCGAAGGCATGCCAGCGGTGGAGAGTGCCCGCCTGACTAAATCATTGAGCACCCAGTGACGATAAAGTCGGCCAGCACTCTTCACACAGGCCAACCCGTGGCGTCCGGACATGTCCACGTTCTGGCCGCACGGACATCGATGAGGCATCTTTTTTTTGAATTACTAATAATAAATATATATAAGATAGAATATAAACATATGTAATTATTATAATAGTCATTCTGTATTGTGTTGTATAGATAGATATTACTCTCCTAATAAAATTAGTTTCAACGGAAGAACCCTGGCTACTGCAACACAGGGAATCCTACAGCAGTAGTCAGGACACACAATGTAAATACTCTGTGCAGCCTAAATTAAATTGTGTAAATGTAAATTTTTAATAGCAGCATGCATTATGACATAACATAATTAGAATACTGTGTTCATGAAATGTGTTTTTAAATAAATGATTATTATTATTACTATATTTAATGTGTATTTCCCTGATACACCAGGTGTGCCGTTCCCGAAGAACTTCCTCCCGATGGCGAAGACGATCCTGAAGCGCTTGTTCCGCGTGTACGCACACATCTACCACCAGCACTTCCCCGAGGTGGTGCAGCTCGGGGAGGAGGCACATCTCAACACCTCCTTCAAGCACTTCATCTTTTTTGTACAGGTATACTTTTTTAAATCACACTAATATAAAACGAAATTCAGTATGAAAACGGTTTAGCCCTGGATTAACACATAGGCTACTTATATCCAGTGTGAACCATGACTTATAACTTTGTTACACATATATTAATATAAATATGAATGCGAGTGACACCACAAGGCGCTGCTAGTCTATATATATAAAACTCATAGGTGACTGACTGACTGATATAGTGATCTATCAACGCACAGCCCAAACCACTGGACGGATTGGGCTAAAATTTGGAATGAAGGTAGATGTTATGACGTAGGCATCCGCTAAGAAAGGATTTTTGGAAATGTCACTTTTAAAGAGGTGAAATAGGGGATGAAAGTTTTACTTCTTAATGCGAGCGAAGCCGCGAGCACCCACTAGTTATTAATAAAGTCTGTAAACTGGATATTACTGCAATCATACAATCTATACTTATATTATAAAGCTGAAGAGTTTGTTTGAACGCGCTAATCTCAGGAACTACGGGTGCGAATTGAAAAATTATTTTTGTGTTGAATAGACCATTTATTGAGGAAGGCTCTAAGCTATATAACATCACTCTGCAACTAATAGGAGCGAAGAAACAATAGAAAATCTGGAAAAAACGGGGAAAATTATTCATCTTTGAGGGATTCCGTTGCGTGCACTGCGAAAACTGTTCAAGTCGTGTGTAACAGCTATAATTTATAAAGCTGAAGAGGTTGATGCCCAAAATAACTATTCCACGCGGGCGAAGTCGCAGGCACAGCTAGTCGACAATATGATTAATGCTAAGTCTGCATATTATACTGACATTTTTTGTTGATAATTTGACTATCACAGACAAGCAGGCCAAATATTTATGTTCTTATTTTTCTACATTGAATTTTATGTTTGAATAATAATAGTTAAGTCTCAAAACACCTAATTATTTGACAAAAAGACCTATCTACATAACATCATGATATAAATTGTCAAATCAGCTAAAGTGGAGTATACAATATACATACAATATTATCCATATTACATAAAGCAAAGATTTTATCAATAAAAATATGTTCGTTATGTTGCAGGAGTTCAACCTGATTGAGAGACGCGAGCTGGCGCCGCTGCAGGAGCTCATCGAGAAGCTCACCGCCAAGGAGGGGCGATGAACCACACACATACACACACACACGCGGGGGCAACACAGTCACATGACAGGACATTTTGACACTTCATTCCATAATCCTTCAAATATGGGAGAGTGTGCTAAAATAGTCTACACACAATCTACATATCACACTAAAATATACGGAAAAAGGATGTGAATTATCTATGAACCAATGTTCTATGAATTTTAGTGTTATATGGATGAAGTGATGTACTGTGCCCCTGTATTCTTAGCTGGAAGACAATCGATGCGTGCTTCGAAAGACTGGAACTGTGGAATAGTACCGGTGTCGCCCGCTAGGGGCGCCACTGTCCATGTGTTAGCTGATTTTTGTGGCTATCGAGTATCATTCTGGCTACACACTTATTGTTACTTAGGTACAAGTTGTCCTGTGTGATTGAGACTAACAAACAAACAACAGTGCTATATACATGTTGGCGAGAACATTGGACAATCAGTGTGTAGCCAGTATGACGTATGGATGGTTTCCAGCTCAGTGGTTTGTATAGATTTGATACGCGAGTAGAATAATGTACCGAAGGAACTATTGACCGGCCTCGGACGCGACGCTGACAGAAGTTAATTTATATTTTGTACGACGATAGAAGTTATATTGAAATGAGGTAAGAATGAAGTGAGGCCTAGCGCGAGTTTATTTACTTATTTATTTACATGATCTTTTACTGTAAAAGCGTTTATTAGTTAATATTCTTAATGTATTTCTCGTTTACTCATCGATTCTATAATCTCTCATAGTGTAGGCGCTTCTCATTATGTGAATGTAGATATTTTGTGCATTTAATGTATTTGTCGGATGTATATGATTTGGATGCAAGTTTACGACTGACGTGATTTTTTTTTGTTAATTTAATTTAGCTAATTATATCCTTAAATTAAAATCTTTATAAAATTCACGTTTTTAATTTATCCTACATACAACTCCACTTTAGGATTTAACTAACCATAGAAATGGACAATAAATAAATATTTATATCGGAGAAAATACAAAAATTCGTACCATGATGGGTAGGTAATGATGATGAGATGAGAGCCGAGCAAGAATGTGTTAACGCCTAAAATTTATTACCCAAAATTAAACTTACCTGACACAATTTTAGCATTATTCATGCCAAAGCCGAAATAATACCTCTTTTTTACTAATGGTTAGTACGTACTTGCATAGTTCCTTCGAGCATCCATTCCGAGCATAGTTCAGTCATTTATTTATCAACAGAGTTTACATGTCAAATTCTAAAATAATATTGATATTCCACTTAGTATGTATCTTCAAAGAATACTATTACCCTTTTAAAAATTTGTGTATACCTACACTTAAGTAACTACATAATAGTATGTTAATTTATAATACATTCAAATTACACATTAAATCATTTTATATTTCAAGTTTGGTGTAAAAACGAATCACATATTGTATTAAATAAAACGGGCAATCCATGCAACAGGATTTGAGGAGGATTCACCACATCAATAATATTGATATATATTCGTAGTTCCTCTTGGAACTACGAATCTCCCTAAAATTAATTTTTATTTTCCCTAACTAGTAGGTCATTTCGTGTGAGAGTGAGTAAATTTTATGTCGAGTTTTACAAATACTTTTCTGCTACATAGTTTTTGACAGACTGTTACAACGTAAAATAAAATAAAAAGAGCCTTTATTTCTACTACTCAATAAAATACATACAGGAATACTTAACTTATACATCCTTAAATGAAGGTAGGTATAAATAAACAGTGTTAATAAAAAGCGTTTTTAAACATGTTCCTTATGTTTACAAAATGTATATTAATTTACAAATCAAAATCCTTATTGCTTACATTATTTTGTTTAATATTTTTGTGCAAGAATTGCTAATACCAACCTTATCTCAAGCGAACACATCTTCATTTATTTATTTGAAATATATAGGGTTTGTTACAACATATTGATTACTTATTTTGAAATAAAACATCGTAAATTATTTTTATGCTTTATTAGTTCAGAATGAAGACGTAACTTAATAATACATTCTCGATACAACACAGTAACGATAATAAGTGTTGTCATATTTATTCTCGTCAGCCAACTTGGTATAGAAAATTCTATAAGGAGTTATTCACGTATTTTTTTAATAGTCATTCATCATTATATTGGCCAAGTCGAAAATTACGTCCAACCAAATCTAATTTATAATATTATACATATGTAAAACTGTGTGTCCATGTAACTTTAACAAAAGTTCATACAATTTCCTTGTAGTTTTATAGCATGGACTACATCTTTAAAATGTTAATTTACGTACAATAACAATTAAATAATTAGAAATTATAATTGTAGATTGTCGTAGTGAGAATGTCCCTGAGTCTGGACTGAACTAAGTGGCTGGAGTGTGACTGTATGTGTGGTGTTGGAGCACGCTAGTGCGTGTTGTTACTCCCGCGGGTGGTGCGGGGGGGGCGGCGGCGGGGGCGGGGGGAACGGCGGCGCCCACGGGGGCGGCGTGAAGCCACGCCACCCGCCCATACCTGCACAAACAGAAACACATGGATATAACACACGGGTAACATACTTATTTTAATTTGAAATATTAAGTACATAACTTATTGAATTGGCCAAGTAAAAATATTGAATTAGGCGCTACTTTTGCGGAAATCTATTGTAAATGAAACTCTGGAGAAATATGAAGTAATTTTCCGCTGCGATTGTTCCATTATGCTGCTGCTGTATTTTAAGCCGGTGAAGGAGCATTCGCAGCGGAAAACACTACATATGTGTCCACAGTCTCATGATCAAGTTAGTTAATTTTTAGAGTAAATTGTGAGTATAACTGACCGTGTGTGGGCGGCGGCGGCATGTGCGGCGGGGCGGGGGGGAGGTTGTCACTCTGAAACACACAAATATGTGTTACTGCATGTGAATGATGCAGCAGGTGGTGTAAACCAGGCGAGGAACGAGGTTGTACCTGGTGTCGCGGCGGGGGCGGGGGCGCCGCGCCCGGCGGCGGGGGCTGCGAGCCTGGAACATACATCGAGTCAGTTAGCTAATAAACACTTAAAATCCAAGTACATCAAATAAGGTTTAAGAATAAAACAAAGTTCAGTGAATGGGAGTACATGTATGAGTATACTGACCGAGCCAGGGCGCGGAGGGCGGGGGCGGCGGCGGCGGGAAGGGCTGCGGCGGGGGCGGGAGCGAGGGCGGCAGAGCGGGCGGCGGCATCAGCGCGCGCGGGGCGGCGGCCGGCTGCAGCGGCGAGGCGGGCGGCGCCAGCAGGCGGCGCGGCACGGCGTGCGGCGCGGGCGGCGCCTCGCCCAGCTCCTGCATGAGCGACAGGTACTCCTGGTCGATGAGCGCGCGCTCGGCGGCGGGCGGCGGCGCGTGGCCGGGCCGGCGCGCGCGGCAGTCCCGCGCCACGTGGCCGGCGCCCCCGCACGACGAGCACACCACGGCTGCCGTCACGTTGGGCCGGTCGGGGCACAGCCACGTGCGGTGGTCCACGGCCGAGCAGTTGGCGCAGCGCGCGCCGTCGTGCTCGCGCAGGGTGCCGTTGAGCTGCGCCAGCTCGCGCAGCTGCATGCGGCGGAGGTCGTTCTGTCCCTCGGGCACCTCCACGCCCTGCCGGATCACCTCCTTGATGCGGTCCACGGCGCGCTTCACTGCGTCGGCGCCGGTGGCGGTGATGTAGGCGTGCAGGGGCTCGTCCTCGCCGGGCAGGGGCTGCCCGTCCTTGCGTCCCACCTTGCCTTCCTTCACGGAGCCTTTGCCGCGGATTATTATCTTCGCGCCCGTCTCCTTCTCCATCGCTGCAAACATTCAGTCACGTGAGTCTGGTCAGTCAGGTCGGTGAGTGTTCACAGCTAGTGGGTAGTCACGTGAGTCTGGCGAGTCAGTCAGGTCGGTGAGTGTTCACAGCTAGTGGGTAGTCACGTGAGTCTGGCGAGTCAGTCAGGTCGGTGAGTGTTCACAGCTAGTAGGTAGTCACGTACCTTTGAGCGTGTTCCCGCGCGGCCCGATGAGGAGCCCCACGAAGTTGATGTCGGGGTGCTCCTCCTGCGGGATCATCACCTTGTCGTGCACTCGCACCACCGGCGGCCTGACACAATACACAACAATTAGGTACTATATTTAGTAAGTCTATTAAATCGGGTAACTTTAGCATAATTCGCCTGATGACAAGCGATCATTGTGGTCTAGGGCGGACCAACAATTACTACAAGCTTAATTTGGTATTGTATATGGTTTGCTTCAAGAGGGCTTTAAGTGCTGGTTTTTTTCTATAATATGATACGTGTTTTAGCTTAGTGCCTGATAGTAAGTGTGTGTGGCAGAGTGACTGACTTGTAGTCGGGCGGCGGCTTGAAGTCAGGGTTGATCTGCTGCATGCGCTGCACCAGGTTGTGTCGCTGCTCCTCCAGCTTGCGGCGCGTGCGGTACTCGCGCGTGTTCAGCCGCTTGCCGTCCGTCGAGTAGATGGGCTCCGGCGACGGCGACCTGCGGGCCACCACACTTCACTCTGTGCCCGCGACCAGGCACGGGCGGGCTGAGCGGCCGACCTTTCTTACACAGGGACTGGTATATGAATTGGATTATTTTATCCATGCTATAAATTTAATACTCGCTCGGTTTTCAAATTAGGTAAATCGAAAGCCGACCTCATGAATTCGGGAATAATGGCTAAGAGAAGCAACAATAAACAATATAATGCCTGCAAGAACTGCTTTATACCTGAGAAGTTTCAGAGGACAAGACATATTTCGGATTGCTGCGGTAAAACACTACCTAAGCATGTAATAGTTGTAAAAGGCTAGAAAAAATACTAATTGTTTATAGCTAGGCATTTCAAAGTCCAATCATGGCTGTCAAAAAGTGGGCACGCTCAGTTAGAATACAACTATTCAGCTGAATGTCTGCTCAGTTACAACCTGTGGATCTAGAACTATGTATGTATATCGTTAGCCCTGAAAACAACTGATTATATTGAGCTGCAAAAGATTCGATTAGATCTCGTTAGGTAATTAGAATAGGTAATATAATTAATGATTAGTTTCTGTGGCGTCGTGTGACCTGCAACACGAAACGTACGCGTTAGTGCCGCGGGCGTCGGGACTTCCCCTCGAATACATGTCTCTGTCTTCACAGGGTCCTATATAGTTTTTTTTTAGCTAGGTCGTATATTAAAAACAAAATGATACAGGCTTCGACACATTTTAGTTGCTGTAATAGTCTCACAGGTCGCGGGAAACAGCTGTAACTGATTATATTACCATTATTATTTGGAATCATTTAAATAGTCAACTTTAGAAAATTTGGTAATAAATTAAATTTCTCAATAAAAGCAAAATCTCATTGGTAAGGCTCCGCTGTGACGATATCATAGGTACTGAAATAAGTAATCAAATTATCTGGATGTATACAACAAAACATAAATTTAAAACAGTGTCATCATATCAAAATGATTGCCAACTTTTCATATACTTATTGAATTTCATTTTATAGTAATGGTAAAATTACTTTTAACTATAGTAAACCACCATTAGAATTTTTGCAATCTTACCTGGTCAGATAGTTCCTAAGTAAATTAATGTTACATCCCGATATTCACTACACTTTGTTAGATTGAATGTAACTGTAACTGATGACCAACTATTATTTGTCCATATGAAGTGAGCTCACACCATTTTATAAAACTAGTACTAAATGGATCAACTAAGACAATCTAAAATATATTTTTAGTTGAATGTTTATGTAACTTATGTTCTGTTCTAGTTTTTAATGTAGAGTTATAATCATGATGATGGTTCTATCATCATATTTAATTCAATAATGTAAAACAATTTAAACTTATCTGGCACTACGATTAATAGTTTGTCTACTTTTGAAACATCATCATCGCAAATCAATATATTTTATTCCCTTCCCTGTTATGGGGTCAGAAGTGTGTGCTACTCACACATCGGCATGTACTTACGTGCCCGAGGCGCGGCCGCGGCCTGCGCCGGGGCCGCGCCTCGGGCGGAGTGGTCAGGGCTCCGGCGAGCTACGCCAGCCCGCAGGCAGCGCGCTGCAGCCGGGAGCCGGGGGGCGCGGGGCGGCGCACGTACCTCTCCTCCACGTTGGCGGGGATGCCGAGGTCGCCGGAGCGCAGCTTGCGGGACACCTCCTCGATCTGCAGCTGCACTGCAAGGGAGCGGGTTAGCCACGCACACGCGCGGCACCGACATTAGAACACGCCGCGCGCACACACTCGCGCGAGTGTGCGCACACACATACTGCTAGAAAATAATCATTAACACACACGAATCGTTATCGAGAGATCAGTTAGCCCTGTAACGGAAGATTCGTTTACGTCAGATTAGTGTGGGCGTGTGATCTGTCCACGGCGCCGCGCCCGCCGCGCCGCCTCGCGCCCGCGCTCGCCTCGCTACTCGCGTGTCCACATACAGCAGTAGATAAATCACACCCCCTCAAATTTCAACATAACAAAATAATCAAAAAGAAGAGGATTAGGTAATAAAATATTAAGTAAGATTTTAATTGACTCATATTCTTTAAAACTAAGTGGTTTAAGCAAAAAATGTATGGAGCCAATTAAAATGCACAAACAAGATTTGTGTAATCGTCGCCAAACAGCATGTTCGGGCTGCGTGCGGGCGGCAGCGTGTTGCAGGGGGTACTCACGCAGGTATTGCTCCTCCTGGTCGCGCGTGAGTGTGGAGGGCAGCACGGTGGGCAGGCCGGGGATGAAGGTCTTGTCGTGCTCGGAGCCCATCCAGCGCGTGCGGTGGCGGCGCGCGCGGCGCTCCTCGCGCGTCTCGCCGGGCGGGCCGGCGCCGTCGTCGCGGTCGTCCTCGGGGTGGTAGTCGTGCTTGTCTCGGTAGCGGCCCTCCGTGCGCGCCTGCAGCTGCTCCAGCTTCTGCTGCACCGACGTGGGCGGCGGGATGGCCGTGGCCGCCGACAGCGCCGCCGCCGCCGCCGCCGCGGGCTGCACCGGCGCCGCCATGCGACGCGTTGCCACAAACGTCTGTATATTACTTATTTTATTAGTTTATTTATAGTAGTTTTTAGGTTTATCTTCAGTTATGTAAACTTTTACAAATAAATAAATATTACACACTACATATGTAAAAGTTCAAGAGGCTGTTTTAATTTTTAAACTCACATACAGTTATACTCTAAACACATACTTAAACAAAACAAATAAAAAATAGGTGATGAATATAATCAGCAATGTTTCAGTGCAAACTATCTTATACATTATATTGTAAGTAACATCATGTTATACTGGAAGTAGCAATAGAAGACACACCTGTGCAACTGCAGCGGCGGCAAGGATGGCAGCCTGTGTGGCGGGGTTCACTCCATTGTTAGCTACAGCTCGAGCTGTGGCCTTCGTAGTAGTGCCCACCATCTGGTCCAGCAGGGCTATGGTGCCATCCCTGAGAGAGCACAAGCATTTAATATGTGGCTATACAGTGCAGTCCTGGAATAGTTATTTATTTAAAACATGAAACATTTTAAAGATTAAGTACATTTATTTCAGATTATTATTAAAAGACATCAGCTGACAATAGCCAATCCCTGAGAGAGCACAAGCATTTAATATGTGGCTATACAGTGCAGTCCTGGAATAGTTATTTATTTAAAACATGAAACATTTTAAAGATTAAGTACATTTATTTTTGATTATTATTAAAAGACATCAGCTGACAATAGCCACTGTATCTTGCTGTTTTGATACTAGAAGGTAGATACATATTGTCAAAGCACTACACATACAAATTAACTATTGAAACTAGTAATGTAATACCTGTCTTTAGACTTGCGGCCGCGGCTGCGGCTCCTGGAGCGCGAGCGGCGCTTCTCCTTGTGCCGGTCGCGGCTGCGGTCGCGGTCTCTCTCCTTGTCTCTGTAACACCACACACACTCACATCTATGCTCTCACAATTAATTCATTAATATATTTTATCATCTATTTCAGTAGTGTTACTGATTGTTGTACCTTTTAGAGCGGTGACGATCGCGATCCCTATCCCTGTCGCGGTCTCGATCCTTGTCGCGATCTCTGTCGCGGGTCTTATCGCGCTCGCGATCCTTGTGCCGGTCCCGCGACCGAGACCGACTCCGATCCCGGTGTCGTGAACTCATTTTTGTACTTGAGCGAGGAATTACACTGTCTTATAAAATGGTAATAAGGACTGACAGCGCGGCCGACAATTTGATTAGCCGAAATCTTATTCCAAATCACAACACGCTATAGCAACCAAAAAGATATGAAAGAAAACAATACAATAATTAAATCACTCAACGAAGTTTGAACTCAATAATATTAACGTAAACTTGCAGCAAAATATCTAAAAATGTGTATTGGGTTTGGTTGGACGGGGACCACGCAGAGAACCAACCAAGCCACCGAGTTTGACAGTTTGACATTCGAGTATTGCTGGAATCATGAAGATAAAGGTAGAAACCTACTTTCTACCTTTAACTTCATGGTTGGAATAATTTGGCTGTGCAACCAAAGGATTTGAAATGTACAACCAAAGAATACTATTACCCTTTTTGTACAACTCAACCAACCGAAAAAAAACATATTGCCGCTAGCCGCTACAAACTGGACTACAATTTCTCCGCTCTGATACGTATGTGTGTGGCTTATCACTACTAATCTTATTCTACTACTAATTAAATAATAATAAATGCGGGAAGTTCAAAGTTAACACTCAAGTCTTTTTTCAATATTATAAAACTAAATCTATCTATCTAATCTAAAATGGAACGCAGTATCCTTAATATCCGTAGGACGGACAGAGTACCCAATAAGATACTGCGTTCCATGAAAAATGTCGCTGACGTTGGCCAGAAAGCAGCCAAACTAAAATGGGATTGGGCGGGTCACGTAGTTGGTATGCGTACCCGAACGCTGGGCTGGGATCGTGACACAGTGGGAACCTCGAGGGCGACGTGGTAGAGGACGGCCCAAGACCCGCTGGCGTCGGGATCTCGACCGGTTTCGGGGTGCCTGGCGTGAGGAAGCCGACCGAGACGTATGGAGGTAGTTGGGGGAGACCTTTGCCCAGGAGTTGCACGGTATAGGGTAATAAAAAAAAGCTAAATCTACCCTCTTAAATTTCATGCCTACATACATAGTATGGGACCTAAACAAGAAACAAAACAAAAGCTTTAACAAAAGAAATATATGTATATCATTCTTTACATGGAGGTATTAGTGCGTGTACCTAACCGAAAAGGGTAATGGGACCCTGTGTAAATAAGATGCAGCTATTTGTTTCAGTTATTTGAGAGCAATCCCTAACAAAACTGTTTTTATAGGCCATGGCACCCATATTCAATCTTACTCCACTCTGTTGAATAAATTTTTCACTAAGTATCAACCAGGAAAAATTTACAAGTAGCGACCACTTATTCTGCCATTAACCTCAGACATTATGTACCTACATATTATCTAGCATTAGAAAATAATAGGTCTCTAACACAAATTCTATATTGTTCTATTGTAGATTGTCATTCAGAGGCGAGTGCATAACAAATTATATTGTCACATAAGAGAGATGATGTGTTAGGTAGGTGCAGATAGGTATGGAATTGGAAATGGAAGAGTGGTGGATGGATACTTTTTCACTCGGATATCACTGGACAAGTAGTAATAAAAGATAAGCATGTATTTTATTTCCTCAATATATTTTTATTATTTAAGATCAAAATAGGTACATTTCTTAAAACTCTTAACAGTTCAATCATACCCAATTACAAATTTAGAACAACATACAGTTTGCTTTTGCCACTATTGCTAACACGTAACAAAAAAATTACAAAATGCTGCAAAAAATTACAACAGCTTACAGCTTTAAGAAATAAATGTAAGACACAATCACACATCTAAAATTATTTTGTACCAACCTCGAAGCAGGAGCCACCGGCGAAGCAGTGGGAACGCATGAGGCAAAGTGCAAGATAATTTTGATCATTCATCACCATTTACAGATTACCAAAAATTGTATGTCCCATTATAAACGGAAGATTAGTCTTATAGCTACAATATTATTTATCTTCTTACCACTATAAATAGAACTAACACTTATAACTAACAGGTCTAAGCCCGGACGATCCCTAGTCTGTCCACATCACTTATAGTAACTTCATATGAAAAACCATGTTTATTAATTGGTGATGAATTTTCCTTGATGTCTTGTCCGGATTCAAATGCAGAATTGAAGTCTTGAAGATTAATCTGCAAATAAAAACAATGTTTAGTACTTTATTGTGTTTTAGTGTGCGGCTGGATGGCACTTGTAAGTAGGTCACATATAAATTAGTATAGATTTAAACCGTAAATCTTAGATATCCAAACAATAGCCTCACATTTAAAATTTTGTTTTAGTTTTGCAAAACCAATCATGTAAATATACTTATAATATTATTTTTATGTAATAAAACTTTTACAAAACTCCAAAATGATGATTTTTATCACATAATAAATATGTAACTACGAATTAATGAATTAATGCTCATAAAAACCATTAATAAGAACAGCACAACAATATCAACTACATTATATTATCTAAAATATATACAACCGTACAAATAATATAACAAACCTAAATCAGAATCTGTAGGCGAGGTATGTTATTATTTTTTCATGATTTTGTAATTTTATTTGAATGTGGTATTTAAAATGGGTTAATAATTGACTGTATAATTATGGACCAATGTCTCAAATAAATGATAATTTTAAATTTTATCTATGAATTTAAATACTTAGATCAAATACATGCACCAAATCTGTAGGAGTAGGAGGATATATGTAAGTGAATTTATACTTCAAGCATAAGTTAATAAGTGGTAGTGAAGATAAGTAGGTAATGTTTAGAAAAGAATCAAGCAATACCTAGTCCTACACTGGAGCTCCTGGGCCGCCTTTCTTGCCGATGAGTGATTTGTGTATGTGTGGGATGACACCTCCTCCAGCGATGGTAGCCTTGATGAGGCTGTCCAGCTCCTCGTCTCCTCTGATGGCCAGCTGCAAGTGACGCGGCGTGATACGCTTCACCTTAAGATCCTTCGATGCGTTTCCCGCCAACTCCAGCACCTGTTATTTAGATGTTTGTTAGGTATTTGAGCATAATGTATTGTATGATATGTGGAGCTTAAAACAGAGCACATAAATTGTATCGCTATAATCTGGCTCGATGTTAGTGCAATCAGTAAAATTATTATGAAACTGCTTGTTGTTTACAAGCTGATTTTTCCCGCCAATCTTATCAATGAGAGATATGTTAAGATTTTGTGAAATAATGCATTAACCTACAAGCAAATTGTAAGTTAGCTCCAAAAGTAAGGTAGAATAGAAACAGTGGGGAAATTATAGCGAACAACTAAAATATACGGGTCTAAAGCATTTGCCGCCATTTTAGCGCGCGTCTTGATTTTACCTCGGCTGTGAGATATTCCAAAATAGCTGCTGAATACACAGCCGCAGTGGCACCAACGCGTCCATGGCTTGTAGTTCTATTTTTGAGATGCCTATGAATTCTGCCCACAGGGAACTGAAATGAAGTAAATAGTTCAAGCAATCGTTATCGATTTTGTAGCAATCTGGCCGCCATAATGGAGGTCATTCATATTACATATTCAATAATTTTAAAAAGCTATTTACAACATGTTTCTTGATTACAAGCAATTGAAAATTCCTAAAATAAATTAAGAATAAGATTTACTGTACCTGAAGTCCAGCTCTTGCTGACCTGGACACCGCTTTAGCCTTTGCTTTACCAGAATCCTTGCCTGCTTTACCTCCAGCCTAAAATTGATGAAAAAACCTGTTAATTTTGCTCGTACGAAGTTGAAACTTCGCCAGTACGTACATCACAACACTGTTCATCGAAATACACAATAAAAACGTCACAACACAGCTTTAGTTTCACATAATCTTGCAAAACTCACCATTTTGAAACGTGTAACACACTATCACCACTACACAGAACAACCAATACAGGAAGGCGCCAAGTCCGAAACAAAGATGGCAGCGCGACAATTCGTCCAAGCTGGCACCATTACAAAGCTAATCCGGATGTGTCGCAACAAGGAACACAAAGAACTATTGTAATCGGACCAATCACAATGGAAGAATTTGGCGGGCGTTGTCTATAGTGCTGCCAAGCCAAACATTGGCAGTTTTATGAACTATTAATAATACAGACTAAAATATGTTTAATATTTCTTTGTTCTCATTTTTTTTAGAATAACCATAATGGAATACTAAATCTAAACAAACGTACTTATTAGAACTTACTTCTATATTTTAATATTTTTTATTTATTTTTCATACAAATGACTGAATATTCTATTCGTGCTAAATCAAAACAAGTGGTGCAATCTTTTACGTTCCTGTAGACACAGATTACCATGGCGTTATAAAATATAATATTTTAACTTTCGTACCGCCTCAGCCAGTCACATAGAAAAGTTATTTAAGGTTTTTATAGTAGATATTTTTAAATTTTTTTACTATTAAAAAACTATAATTAGTAAATAAAATTATTTAAAATGCATTTTCTTTTCTAGCTAGCACAATAAATTGAAATTATGTTCCGATCGTCAAAGGGGTCATATAACCTATGTAAAAAAAAGTAATTTGAAAATATTTAGTAACTAGCAATGTTATAATACAGATATAAATAAATAAAATTAGGATTAGTTGTAAATAGGTAGTATAATTAGTTTTATCTACACTAATGTTGTAACATTCTACTTATGTTTCCAATACTTGACTTATAATTACTACTGTTATAGCACAGACAACAAAACACTCAATTTAAGCAATTTCACATGATGTTATAATATCCACACCGATATCGTAATAGCTCATTATAACATCGGAAAAGCGTGACCAACCTGATTGCAGGGCCAATCAGGTTGGTCGCGCTGCAATCTCGTTGGTTAGATTTTAATGGCGGCAAAATCACTGTGACAATACACGTACGCGTGAATTTAATGTTTCGCAATGTGATTTGTTTTTTAAATACAAATTAAAAGTTAAAAATGGATAGCGACGATGATATTTGTACGCCTCCGGATATTCTAGAATTGACAACAAAAGTAACTCACAATCTTTTGCCAGAAAAATCTAGAAAATTATATGAAAAATTAACTATACTTAGCTTTTACTTTTGTTGTTTGATTAATTGCATTAGTGAAGATAAAGAAGTGTATGCAACTGCATATAACACGGGTATTAAAACACTCGTTACTATTATGACTCGCTGCGCTCGTTTCATAAACTCACACTCGTGTTTTAATACCCTTCATTATATGACAGTTGCATAAACTACTATTAGAGTAGTTAAATAAGGTTACATGTTTTATGAATAAATAAGGCTTTTTATTTTATTTATTTATTTTGTATTTTACTTGCTTAACGACTACTATGACAAACATTTGGGACCTACTAGTATTTAACGTGCCATGTGAAATAAGGAAACGCCCTGGAATATAGACTGCCAATATTTGGACTCCCACCCAAGGGCGTAGCCAGCCCTCGCCAACAGTAGCTTAAAATTGGTAATCACATGCGAAAACCTCCTCTGGGTTGTGTTTATGTAACCATGACATGCGTACAATATTGCTCATTTACGGTATAAACCATATATCTTCATTCTATTGATTGGTTAAGGTTGAGCAAAATAAAACAATATTTTATTTATAACTAGCTTACTTTTATTAAAATAAAATGAGATTTGGCTGCATCATCACAGGAGTCGTTATTAACATTTATTGCTGTATCGTATACAGGCCACAGGAGAACATTTCAAACAAATTCAATATAAGTAGTTTTTGTTTCAATGAGTTATACTTATTTACTACATATAAGATAAATGTTAATTCTGCTCTACTTCTGCTTATAAGATTTCATTGAAAAAATGTATGATGTTAGTAAAAGTAGTACAACTCACACAGTTGAATGATTTTGAATGTAACGCTAATTAGTATGGAGTATAGATGGCGCTGTATGCAATATTTAGTTATATTATTTATTTTATCTGGCTGTATTCTGTTCGATGGCCTCTCGGGCAGTGAGTACGCACTAAGATAATTGTATTATATAATGTTGCATTGCTCGCGAGTTAGGCCGAGTCTTCATCGGCGGTGTTGGAGGCGTCCTCTGCGAACTCGTCGCAGCGGTCTTCCAGCTCCGTCTGAGGGGGAGAAGGCGTTATTAGACAATACTGATATACATAATACTTTCATAATATTCTACAGGTTTACTGGTAATGTTCAATTAGCTGAACCAATTTGAATGAAATTCGTCAAAGAACTGGCCTACTGTTTATCCCTTAATAGCGATACCAGCACATGCACATACTGTGGCCCAGGTTAGAGCGTGCCTGTCATGGAGAGGAAATATAACTGTGGCTTCATGAATGAATGATTGTTTAGTATATGTGCAGTACCTCGTCGAGCTGCAGACAGGCGCCCCACTCGGCGAGCGTGATGCGGTGGTCGTCGTCCGCGTCGCAGGAGTCGAGGAAGGGCGCGATGCAGTGCTCGAGCGCCATGAGCGGCGCGCGGATGGGGAACAGCTCGTGGCGGGACACGAAGCGGTTGCGGTCGTGCGCGTCCAGGTCGCACCACTTCCACACGGCGGCGTTGGCCCAGCGGCGCGCCAGCTCGTGCTCCGCCTCGCGCTCCATGCGCAGGTAGTGCGCGGACAGCTCGCGGCGCTCGGCCAGGTCGCGCATCACGTTGAACAGCCAGTCGCGCATGCGCCGCGGGAAGTCGGCCATCTCGTCGGGCGCGCACGCGGGCATCTGCCGGCACTCGCCGTAGTACTCGATCTGCACGTGGTGGTAGGCGGCGCCGCGGCACTGCGCCGCGCCCTCCAGGCACAGGCAGCGCGCGCGGTACACCTCGCAGTCCGAGGGCCAGGTCTCGTTGTGGTTGGTGCACACCTTGCGGCGCGCCTCCACCTCGTCGGGGCACTCCTTGATGCAGTTGCACGCCGCCTCGCCGTGCTCGTCGATCTCGCACACGCGCCCCGCGCTGCAGTGCACGGCCGCGCACGGGTCTACAACACACGCAGACATTAACTGCTGCCTATCAATCGAATGACACTGCAGTGGGGATCGATTAATTATCAACTTAACTCAACTTATAACAGTACCTCTAACAAATGAAACACAAAGTAGTATAGTTACCATCGAGCAAGTCTTCGTTTCCACCCTGGCTGAGCACCTCGTTGGCACGCGCGCGCTCTTTCTCCTGAAACATTAATTTGTGATGTAAATCTACATTTCATACGCGTTATGCATATCACTTTGTTACAATATAATTTGTTATGAATTCGTCATCCTCATTCACAACCCTTGGGATTCCACTGCTGGATATAGGCCTCTGTTTAACTTTAACTATTGCTTATATGTATAATACTTAAAATAGTAGGTGCACTCTGCGTCGATTTTGTGCTGACTTCGTCCAGGACCCTAACTAACAATATCGTCGGTGTTATCAATAAAAATGTAGCTTTGTAAATTGTAAGAAACTCCAGTACATAATACAGATATCTAGGTGTTATATATCTAGTAACTTTACCAAGAAGCGCTGCTCGTCCATGCGCTCCGCCATGGCCAGCTCGATGTGCTCTGCCTCCGCGTCCTCGCCCCCCGCTCCCCCCGCGCCCGCCCCCGCCGCGGCCGGCGCGAGCGTCGTCGTGCGCAGGCGCTTGTGCCGCCGCCGGTGACGCTGGAACAATTACAAGCCTTCAATTACTAGTCTGTAACATAATGTCTAACTCTGACACTATAGATGTCCCCTTTCATAGAGACTAAGTGACTTGTTAAAAGCCCCTTGTACCAACTTTGGGCTTTAAAGTAGGGATTCAATCAAATGTACCTATGCTTCACATTGTTTTGTATGTGTAAGTATAGTGAAGAATTTTATTTTCTAGAATAAACTAATTTCGATCGTTGAAAAGAAACAAAAATATTTTAACAAATTAACAAGCACATAAAATAAAAAGAAAACGATGAAAATCATCCTTCAAGAGCAAAACCCAAGGATAGTGTGAATTCTGTAGATATTTTTAGTGTAGGTATGTGAGTGTGTTGATGTTAGTTTACCTCCGCGTCGACGGAGCACACGGCGGCCACCAGCAGCGCCAGCAACAACACGCGCCCCTGCATCGTGCCGCGCTGCAACAAACCTTCATACTTACTGACACTGTCTTGCAGCAACACACAATCAAAAAACATTGTCTTCACTTCATAACTATCATAAAGTCGAATGTTAACCTTTGAATTAATATAAATCGTTTTACTAAATTTCGATTTTATTGTGCAAGAAGATATTGATTTGCAAGCATAATAAATTATTTTTTATTTGAAACTGTGAAAGAATGCACCCATATTAATATTATATTCCTACTTGGAATAGTTTTAAAACTAAAGTTCTATAAATCCGCAAGAGGACGCCCTGAGAATTTGGTAGCAAGAATTCGTATTTTACTCGACATGGACAAAAGCAACTAAACTAAAATTTTATGTTCAAGATTCATCATTTCAATTACTATATTTTACGAATATCATAACACCAACGGCCAATTTTTGTAACACAAAATAATTAATCAAAAAGATGTCTATAAAGTTGAGTATATCGATTTTGTCGGCGTTGGTTTTGGATTAGAGCATTAAAATTTTCCACACATGTTAATTAACACAATCACTTTGATTTGTGAATAGATTATTTGAAACAAATTCGTAGTTTTTGAAATAAACGACCAAAACCATTTTGTCGCTTGCGCCCTTTCGGAATAAGTGGGGTTTTAGCGATACTTGCCACCCGCGCCTGTTCGGCGGTGCAGGGCGCTTGGACCTACAATTTCAGATTTATAGTTCGCCACTGCGTCGTCTTAATATTTAACATAAGGGTCATATATCAACACAAATAACTTAGTTGCTATAGGTAGGAAGAGAGCATCTGGCGCGGTGACATCCGTCGATAGTGGAGGCGCCGTGGACGCAAATATTCATAATCATAATCGACATTTATTCATAAAGCCATTTTACAAGTCACATTGTATAATATTCAACAAACTTACTTGTAGTAAGCAATCTACACACCAAGTTCCATGATCTATGTGATTTCAGTTGCAAATGTAATAAATATTTTTTCATCCTACCATCTCGAAAAGATGATTTTTACTCTTCAATATCTGAGTGCAAAAGCCGTTTTTATTCTCTAGAGGATAAAGTAAATTGAATTTAGAACATCGTGTGCACTAAGTTTTTGAATTAAGAAAATCATTAAACCTATTTACTGCTACCTCTATGGTGCCGAATATATCATACAACTTTTTTTTAAATTTGTGAAAAACTCAGACTCGGAACCTTCTTGGTGTTCTTTTTTTCAATTTGCTTTGTACGCGGTTCTTTACGCGGCATATTTTCACGTCATTGTTAAACCTAATTTATTAAAAACAAGAAACTTGAAAACCAGTGAAAATACTAAAATGAGTGATTCTAGCGACGAGGAAGTTTGTTTGACGCCAACAGAATTGACTGAAACTGTTAATAATGCGCAAATGAGCTTTCTCCCTTAACAATCACGCGTTTTGCATTTAGTCATTTCCTCGCTGAGGTGGAATGAAAAGTTACGTGTTGCACTCGAGTGCAAAGATTTTTCACCTCGTGCTCTTTTGATTCCCTCGCTAACGCTCAGGATTCTAATTTTGAATCACTCGCTGCGCTCGTGATTCAATTTTAGAATCCTTCGCTTGCTCGGTCATCAAAATTGAGCACGCGGTTAAAAAGCAACTTTGCACTCTTGTATAACAAATAACTATTTATCAATAGACAACAACAAAAAAGCTTCATTTGTTGCTAATCTGACACTAAGAGGCTAAAAACGTCATCTATAGACATAACATTATTAGGTATGGTTAAATCATGAAATAATATGAAGATCAATAGTTTGTTATTTAAGAGTGGATTGTAGAAGTGGTATCCTGTCCTTATCTCGTGGAAGGGTATCGTTCTACTTGCTCACGACGCTGACTTGTGAACTTGATGCGTCATCACACAAGCTGAACAAAAGCTTTTAATATTGAAACACCTTCATTTTGAACCTAACGCTTAAATATACTTATATGCAAATAAGCTTTACGAAATTAAATTAATATGATTAGCTAAAATACGTAAGTTAACCCGTACGATTAAGTAGACGTTCGTAAAAAAATATTAAAATGCATCTAATACATAACCAATCTATGTATATCTATAATAAGCAGATATACAAACGTTAGAGAAGTTTTATTTTCGTTATTACTTCAGTTTTAACATCATAAAATAGACACGAAATAGAATACACAATGTTGCGGTTGGAATTTGCCGATTCAGCACAATTGCTTCAAAAGCAACGGTCAAGTTTCTGTTAGTGAAGGACATTTGACACTATAGATTCCTCAGCAACACAGTATATTCACTTGTAATCGGACTACCTACATATAAACGAATCTTTTGAGCTAAATCTTACTTTTCCTCTATAGTTTTTTTTCTGTAGTTATATACATAGGTAGGTACCAGACACATAAGCAGAGCTTTATGTTATTAGTGATTGCATATATATAACCACATGTATTTATTATCAACCACCGTATCCTACTACAAACTGATTTGATTGATTTTTATTTTTTTATGTACCAAAAAGGCCTGCCTCATTGTAAGCAGTCACATCTTATACTCCAGTACACAGTGGACCGTGCTATTTGTCATATTTTCGTGTGTTGATACAAGTAAGGTGTAGGTAAGGCGAGCTGCAGGCGGTGAGGTCACCTGCACATCTGGTGCGGCGCTCAGCACTTTACGACATGTTCCGAGAAATTGCTTTACCATACAGTACGGTCCTAGAATCTAATAACGTCTACACTAACATTTACTGTACCTACATGCCGAATAACAGAAAATAATGCTAGATGCCTTTAGTTATTAGTAGTTTGTCGAATATCATGCAATATTTGGAAGAACTAATTTGTTATATTTATTCATAGGTTATATTTCTTGGCTCCAAATATGATTACCTGGGTACCACTTAACATTACGGCCGTTGCTTTGCTCGCCAAATATATTTGCTTTCGAAATCGTATTAGAGGCGGATATATGTTTTAACAAATGTATTTCTAATAAGAGTTTTCAGGTTGGACAAAATGTTTTCGCATGGATAAACTATTCTTATGTGAACAGTAATGCAAAACAATATTACTCGTTGACTGAGAGATATCTAGAAGTTGCCTAATAGTACAAGTATGTACGAGTACCTCAATGCAAGACGAGCAGAGATATCATTCTTTCAATTAAAATACTTCGTGGCTGTCATTTCAATCAAACAAATATAAACGACCCACCGGGTTTACGTCATGCATATTTATATTATTCCACGTCTTCCAGCCGCAATGACTTTATTATTGCTGTATTTTCATTTTATAATATTCACCAGCTCTTTCTATTATTAGTAATATTCCAGTCTAGAAATCAGACACGAATAGTAAATAAGAATTTTTAAATAAGTGAGTTTATATAAAGTCAAATGTACGAAGTAGGTATGTGTCAAGATATCGTCAAGTTTACCGGATCTACACAACATAGGACATCCGTATTCCGTACATTGAATTGCCGAGTTTACGTTGGAAACAACATGTGATTGTATTGTGTAACGATGAATGGGCGGTGTTGTAAACATTGTAGATTCGATGATTGAATGCAGCTGAGCTAATTATTGGGGAATTGTATGAGCACCGCCGCGGCCGTGTCTATTTGTTTCCATTGACCTAGTTTCTTGCTTCGTTACTACGCTGCATTTAACCCTGAGCCGGAACAGCCATGGAACCCAATCTGGATTCTGGGACCCTTGTACCAACTATCATAGTTGCTCGAATTTATCTGTGTCCTACCTTAATTAAGTAGGTTTTCTTCATGTTTCAAATGAGATCTGTTTGTTGTTATGTTGTTGGTTTGTTTTTAATAACGTTTTCATCATCATCAACCTTATTTCATCTACATGACAAGATTTATTATAAAGATACTTTGAAAGACGCTTAGCAACGTGCTTGTAAAGTAAGCGCAGCTGCGAGCTTTCAATAGAAGTAGATACGCGAAAAGCTTCTTTCAGTCTGTAGTCCATTAAACCTGCATGAATAGTCATGTGACGCGCAAGCTTCCGGCTTTCAGTTACATTTGAATAAAGGGATAAACAGATCAGGGCCTATCCACGACGAACATGTGAAGGAAGTTATGAAGGACGGAACTGTTAATACTGAAATTTTCCTATATCAATGATAGTAACGTTTCAGGGTGACAACATAAGTATAATGTGACCTACTTCTGGCGCTGTGATAAAGCAAGCTCGCGACAACGTGACCGTTGAAACAGATTAATATTTTAGGTAATTAAATGTATAAAAGCGTGGGTGTCATCAGTATTTTTGAACTGCGTATCGGTGCACGATAACCCCGCGGCCCCGTTACCGAACTGTGCCGGGACCAAGTTTACGACCACATGAAAATAATGCGCCATTTAGTTAGGCCATTGGCTCTACTGAAAATCATGCTATTTTGGGAAACTGGCCGGTTTAGCAACTGTTTACTTGTAATATGGCTGCACCGACAGGAATGCATAATGTGGAACACGAGTACGTAGAAAGGAATAAAGTCAAAGTAGATATATGCAGCTTAATTACATGTCTGCTGGCTAGAGCTCTTTCATTTATAGTTCCTGGTAAAACTTATATTACCCACAACAGAACTTTTTTCACGAATTTCCGTAAGTTGTAGAACAGAACAGACTACCTGCATCTTTTAAAGTTTTGTGTAATATCAGTAATCTTGTAAACAAAAATTAAACGTTTAGTATGTCGAATATGGACAATAGTAGTGTTGGGGGTGTCAATGTATAACATTAAAAATTTTAGAGTTTCAGGCATCATCATCATCAGTACGCACAAGTAAACTAGTTTTAAAAAGTCCAAATAGTTCCGTTTCCGAAGCTTCCAGAGCTTCATGACGCAGGTCATGCTGCAATGATTAGTTTAGCAGATATTCGCTAAAAAACGAGGTCAGACAAGTACATGTGATCTGCGCGCGAGAACTCTGGACGGAAGCCAGCGACGTCCGCCGATACCGCGGCCGCTGATAACACTTATAAAAACAACCAACTCTACAGCTTTGTGCTCTCTATAATTTAATGTTAATTATATCTGCTACCCTACCATCCCAGCACACATAATGCTAACTTTATTTAAGCTTTCAGAAAATGTTTTTTTTTACATTAGATAGGCTCACGCTTGACTACAACTTGCCTGATGTTAAGCAACGGTGTAATCTACGATCTAGCGCGCTTGCCTAAAAGAAACCGGTTTACTCTCGACTTGAAGACCGACAAATTATAGTTGAAGGGGAATAGAGATTCGGGCAAGGAGTTCCACAGTTTGGCTGTTCGCACGATGAAAGTCGAAGCAAACCGCTTGGTGCGAGTCTTTGGAACCTCAACTGTATAACGGTGATTAGCGCATTTCAGCATAAGATTGATTTTCAATTGATTTATTTCTTCAAAAGCATGTAGCGGGATATCGTTATTGACCTGTCATTTTTCTAAGACTTCACTATTTTTAACTACTATTTAAATGATTTGACGAATAATGTATTTATGGCTGGTTGATCACTGATAGGTAAATAATCAGATCCGTTATTTTATTTACCTACTTGTAAAGTTATACATATTTTTCTTTCTTTCTTTGTAATTTTATAAGTCTGATGTATGATATTATGTATAAGTAGTAGGTAGGTATTTATATTAGCGAGTGGTAGATTCGCAGAATTTACTGATAACAGTGGCGAGTTACATAAATCTGTTCATAGGACGTGAAAAGGATGGCCTTTATTATTGAGGGGGTTTAATTTACTCATACTTGTAATTGAAGTGATAATTAACGTACTATAATCTAAATATATAAAACTCAAAGGTGACAGACTGATTGACTGACTGACTGATAATATTGTGATCTATCAACGCACAGCCCAAACCTCTGGACGGATTCGGTTGAAATTTGGAATGAAGGTAGATGTTATGACGTAGGCATTCGCTAAGAAAGGATTTTTGGAAATGTCACTTTTAAAGGGGTGAAATAGGGGATGAAAGTTTTACTTCTTAATGCGAGCGAAGCCGCGAGCACTCACTAGTATTATATAAAGTATATCCGTTATCTAATACCCACGACACAAGCGTTTACTTAGTGTGGGGCTATATGGCGCTGTGTACAATGTCCCGGAATATTTATTTATTTATTTAATTGCTTATTAACTAATAAAAACTACAACTAAGCAAATTGATCGCTTCTTTGAATAATAAGAATAAGATATTATGTCTCTAATACACACAACAATACTTAATGAGATAATTTGAAAAACGAATTACTAACTAATAGAGCGTTCTTATGCTTAATATCTGAAAAAAATAATTAAATCGTATATGTTGAAGTGTTGATTTCTTCCAGGGGATACATATCGGCTCCTAATATGAGCGGTCCGAAACTCGGGACACAAAATAAAATAAAAGTTTAGTTGGTCTGGGCACCTCAAACCAGTTCTGCGAATACATTTGGAAGTTTGGAACTTAATACATATACATATTATGTATATGTATATGCTGTCGTTTAGCCCTGGCAAATTCGATAGTGTTTGGAAAAAAATAATACATTGTTTTTGTCAATCCTGTTTTTTTTTATATTATTAGAAATTGTACTAAAAAACTGAATGAGTGGTTTGAAATTGAACTTGCAAAAAAGTTTTTATTTATATAACCTATATTTATTGAATCGACAGTTCTGTATACATATGTACATATGGTGGTACTAGTTAACATGTATGTTATGAAATGATTTAACTTCAACACACAAAAAAATAAAAGATGGTTGCAACATAACTGAACAGTGCACATGTAGTAAAAGTTAATAAGTAAAGCTACACTATTACTTTGGAATTAATGTAAGAAGATATACTGTTACCCAGATTTCGAAGAAAACATTTTTATACTTTACAAAAAAAATATTAAGTAAATATGCACTTTCTAATACTTTAGTTATCGGTAATATAAAAATCAATGTAATCTGTTACAAACAGAAACTAAGCATTAGCTTCATCTTAGTTCTTTATTTATTTAAAGAGAGAAAATAAAATAATATCTGTATATTAAAAAAAAACGAATCATATTTCAATTCAATACTTTGAATAACTGTGCTCTACAAATACCTACTACAGGAAAGCTTGTTGCTATCCAGTGAATGTCGTCTTGTTACGATATTATAATAAAATAAACTATAAAATATCTTACCTTGTATCTGTTCAAGAAGAGAGTGTAGTATCAACGAGCGTGCTCTGCCGTGGAGCGCGCGCGGCTGACTGAGCCCCGCCGAGCGCCGCGCCGGCACGGACCCGCTGCGCCCGCGCAGCACCGCGGACCACCCTCGGCACTCGCTAGCTCTGTATGAACACTAACAAATAGAAACAATAAATAAATAAGTACAGACTTGTTCAGCTTACTAATCTTGTAAAAAATCTAGGAAATTTAGTAAAAGGATACCTAACAACATGCATGATAATAGTTTTCTCATAAATTTTCTTGTCTTGAAACGAGCATAAAGAAAAAATCGGAACTCAGGTTTTTCTAAATTTAGATTGCACTTTGTAAATAATAAGCATTTCATCAATAAAAGCATCAGCTCTTGCTGCTTAGATTGATAGATAGTATGTAATTTCATTATTTTTGTTTTATATGTTATCTATCTATCTCATAGAAGCGAGCAATATTTATATCTTAATAAAAGAAAGAGTTTATATAACTTACCAAGCAGATCCTTAGATGTGGTTCTTAGTGCCTCTTAGTTAGGTACCTCTACCTGCTTTTACTTAATTTAAAACCACTTTTAAAAGCTATTATGGTCCAGATCTATGTGAATTGAATGGATAAGAGTAGGTACATTTACATTTACAAATATTTGGTTGTGTATTATATGTATTTGTATATAAACATTAATTTTATTATATTAAGTATGTGTATTGCGTATTTATATGTATATATTAGTAAAAATTCTTTTTTCCTTTTTGTTGTACACCACATTCTTCTTTATTTCTTTTGCTTATTTCTCTCCAGCTGAAGGTTGCCTGGAAGAGATCGCTTTCAGCGATAAGGCCGCCGCTTGTGGCACTAGTTAAGGTGCAATTTGTTCTATGTACTGTTTTTTTAATATGTGTCAACAATAAAGAGTTAATCTATCTATCTATCTACATTTATAAAATGTGAATCTGTACATAATTTAGGAGCAAGTAAGTTTCTGCAATGCACCAAGTACATACCTACCAGAAACTAATAATGACATTATTTCTAGGTTACCTACTAAAAATCTATTGTTATAAAAAATACTTTCCTCCATTATATATTTTTTTCATCGCTTGGTTTTTTTTGCTCAATTCATAGCAATTTTTAACAGCGATGTCTCTAAACATTTTTTACAGGAATTATTCAATAGTTTGATATACATGTGGCTAAGTCAAAAAGTCTTGATGTATGGTTGGAGGTAAAGAATTCTGATTTTATTTCGAAACATGTTTAAAGTTTATTTTGTATTATAGACCACTTCAGTTGTAGGCGAGCAAGCCGACTAAATGTATTAGAAATGAATAAGAATGGGTTGGGGCAGTTAGTTTCAAATCAAACACGAATGTGTTACAAAAAGTAATTCTAATAAGATCAGCACATGGTTCGTGTTCTCTCGATTAAGTATAATACAAAGTCACAAGAAAATCATAAACTCTTGCGATGTTAGGTACCGACTTCGCGTCGCCGACCAAATCTACACGTATAGACAATGCACGTACGCTGCGTGATATTGGACTTGTCTTACTTCTATTAACTATTTTGCCATCGATCTCCAATGGTAGTGTATTCGACAAGCTTGTTTCAATACATTTCCATCTAGCAGTACAAACCCAGTAACAAATAATCATCAGGCTCTATTTCATTGAACAGACATATTCATGTTTAAACCAATAAAAATAAGTGAAATAATCACTTCATAAAGTTTGGAACTTGTGTTCACCAATATCATTGGTACGATGTCAGAGATCACAGCTAACAGATACCTACATACAGTCATACATAACACATAAAATAAACGAACGACAGTACTGACACAAGCTTCGAATATTTGTAGAGACTGTGAAAGGAGATTGAGGAAGCAACAGGAGAATTAAGACAAGTCAACATCTTAACGAACGTGACGTGAACCTTAATTCTGAACAATATTGAGAACTAGGTAGAAGTAGTAGTATATTTCATCATTTTTAGAAATACTCTAAAATTAGGCAAATACATCACTTTTTAAAATAAATTACTAATGTATCGCAACATAATTTTAGAATATTAAAAAGGTATTTTTTGGAATAGATGAGTGACGAGTGATACAGTGTCCTGAGGACAGACACCGGGACTGGTTTTGTGCAAATCGTTTTATAATATACATTATATTTCATTGTTTTTTCGTATAACTGGGACAATTTAATGCATGTAACAATAGTATGGTATGTGTCCAGCGCATGGAGATAAATAAAATCAGTGCAAACCAGCGAGCGTAGCTCACATATTTCATATGGTGGAAGAAAATATCCACACTACACTCAGATATAGGACCGTAATGGCGTCACAATCGATTTAAATAAGTCTTTCCGTTGGAATACACAGAAAAGTTATCGTTAAAGTAGAACTATAAGTACATACGATAGAATACAAGTAGTAAGTCGACCGGAGGCAGGGCGGGGGCGCCGGCGCGGGGCGGGGCCGGCGCCGGCGCCCCCGCCCCGCCAAGCGCGACCGTTACAACACAACAAATAAACATACTCTGTACAAAAGTCAGTTTTAATTTAAAAAATGTCGGAAGAGATCGCATCGCGCTCTCGGCGGGTCGCGGGCGCGGCGCGAGGCGGCGCGCGGAAATCATAAAGGAATTGTCTATCTAACTACTTAAACCGAAGGAGCGGAGCGGCGTGCGGAGCTAGCGGCGGTAGGGCGCGCGCGGCGCGGCGCGGGAGCCCGAGGAGGGGCGGCGGCGCGGCACCTCGCGCACGCGCGCCTTCTTCGCCTCTACGTTCAGCTTCACGCCGCCCTCCGCGCCCTCGCCCGGGAAGTACAGCGGCTGCAACAACACAGCACGTCACGAGGGCACCAGGCGAGCAGGCAGTGTGCGCGCGGAGTGGTACTCACCAGGGCGGCGAGGCAGTCGTGCGCGGCCTGCGCGCTCTCGTACGTGATGAAGCCGTAGTTGGGGTGGCGCGGCGCGCCGGGCGCGGCTGGCGGCTTGCTGTGCACGCGCAGCTCCGCCACGGGCCCGAAGCGCGCGAAGATGGCGCGCAGCTCCTCCTCCGTGGCCGAGTGCGGCACGTTGCCTAGGAACAGCTGGTGCGCGTCGCTGTAGCGGCCCGCGCGCGCCTCGCCCGCCGCCGCCGGCGGCCGCCCGGCCCGCGCGCGCGGCTCGCTCGCTGCTGGCGGGGGCGGCGCCGGCGCGGGGGCGGCTACCGGGGCGGGGGGCGCGGCCGCCACCGCCGGGGGCGAGCCGCGCGATCCGCCTGATCCCGACTTTAGCAGGTTCGCGTACGTCTTTGGTTCAGGAGGCTGCGGGGCCGCCACTGTACAACACACAATACACTGTATTACTTTTTCCAATTTCAAGGTCCTAAACTATTATCTTTTACATTTAAGCACGAGTTGACAGTATAAGAGGAGGCAAGTATCCGGGCATACCTGGGTGGTGGTGCTGCGGCTCGGGCACATGTTCGGGCTCCGGCTCTGGCTCAGGCGCAGGCTCGGGCGCGGGCGGCGGACTGGCCGCGGCCGGGGGCGCCGCCACCGGGGCGGGCTCCGGCTCGCTCGCGTTGCTTACTGGAACTGTCGTAAACATCATGTTTAATATCACAGAACAGGCATGAAGCTAAAACACACGCGATATAAAGTTATTATTCAATTCTACATGTTTCTTTATTACTTTACGAGGGCGTTTTGTAAGTTTTTCTTATTCCGAAAATATGGCGTGTCAAAATAATAAAAATTATCTCCCGTTTATAGTTTTATTAGGAAAAGTATATATATAGAACCGTCTACCGTGTATCTGGTGCGCGGGGGGCGCGGGTGCTGGCGCGGGCGCGGCCAGGTGGCCGTTGAGCGCGGGCGGCGGCAGCGCAGCGGGCGGCGGCGCCTGGCGCTCGGGGAAGCCGGCGAAGTAGCCGCCCGCCGGCTCCTCCTCCTCCGCGTCGGAGCGGCCCGACGCGGAACCCTCCTCGTCGGAGAACACGAGGTCCTGGTAGCGGAAAATGTCGTTGTGCACGTAGTACTTCTTGGGCGACTGCGCGGCCAGCACGAAGGTCTGCGTGAAGCGGCGCATGGGCGCGCCGCCATTGGACAGCTCGCCCGTCACCTGCACCACCACGCCGTTGCCCAGCGTGGCCTGCGCGTCCACCTGGCTGATCTTGGCATGGCAATCGCGGAAGTTAAGTTGCTGGATGCGGTTGTGGATCTGCTTCTGGCCCACCACCGGCAGCGTCTCGCGGTTGGGCGTCTCCAGGCCCCCGTGCACGAACGACGAGAAATTGTTGTAGAACCTGAACATATACTTCATTCTATACATCTAAGTATTCATTTCTTTATAGGCGAACAGCATTTTGCTGATGTGTTTATATCAGACTGTTCATTAGCAATAATATTACATGAGAACTGCCATGAAGCAGCAAATGACTCTAATTTTAAACTGACAATTTATGTTATAAAATTGTTGTTGCGGGACACAGGCACATCGCTGGTTGCCTAGAAAAATCTAATATATAAATAAATTAGGACAGTTGCAAACTACCACTATAACCAACAAAAGTAAGCAAGATCAAAATAAAAGAAATAGTATAGAAAATGAGATAACTACAATGAATTAAAAATAAATAAGACACCCCGGTTTTGTCTGGGTAAAAATAAAAATGTAAAGTATACATACCTGTGTAGATGTGCGGGCGCCTTGTTGAGCAGTGTGTAGTACTGGCGGACGAACTCGCGGCCTACGCTCTGCGGGGACGGGGATGCCTCCATTACCATTGCTGATATGTCTCCCTCCGGTGCAGCCTGACAGCTCACAGATGTGCTGTCCTACCCAACACAACATAGCAATTATATCATCTTTATTTTATTAAGGTTTGCACTTGACTACATTGTTTGTCTGATGGTAAGCAAAATCGGAGGCTTGAGATGGAGTGTCCTTATATATGGAGCATAACATAATATATACAAACACATTATTATTTATTTAAAAATATATATAAGCATATAATATGTTTAGCAGTTATCCTTTATACTAAGGGCAGAAACATTCGCATTTGTGAAACTTCATACTATGTTTACAGCAAAGCAGTTGTTAAGCTGTTAGCTCTGGGCAGCTTGGAAATATTAAGTATAGAATTGGCCCGTGCTCATACAAACTTGCTTATTTACCATGTTCTTCAACTCTTATACTCATTGGAAAACAATCATAATTAAATCACTAACACTACATAGTATAAAGCAAAGTCGCTTTCCGTGACTGCCCTAGATCTGTATGTATGCTTAGAACTGCACATCAGATTTTGATGCAGTTTTTTTTAAATAAACAGTAATTCAAGAGGAAGGTTTATATGTATAATGCTATGTGTGAATCCAAGGGCAAAAACTAGTGATTGATAATTTAAACTATTTTAGTTAGTTTTTCCTACAATTAGGCAGCTATACCACAAGGTATCACATAGAATTTACTGTTCTAATAAGATGCCTTACTGCCAGATGATCAATAAAACTCAATGTCTCTAATGAAACTTTCTCATTACATCTTTAAGTTTATTATCTCAACTTTGACTGGCCTGTCTGTAGTGGCCTAGTTAGTAGTGGCTTTGGCTCCTAATCTAGGGTTGCAGGTTCAATTCCCGCTTGGTACAAGTAATTATGACATACTTGTGTTGAGTCTGGTAGTTTCAATTCAATGTATAATAAGTATGTATTACGAAAGAAAAGTATATACATATGTCTTATATCTGTTATCAAGTACCCACAACAAAAGTGTTTGCTTAGTGTGGGGCTGGTGCTGTGTGCAATGTCCCGGAATATTTAGCATAAAAAACAGCAGTGTCTAGGTGTGATTTAGAGTAATAGTACAAATATATAGTAGTGGTGGAAGAATATTAGACCACTAATGATAACCCAACTTGTCCAACTGCAAACCTGATTCTAACCAATATACCAAAAATTTTACTAAAAAAACTGTAAAGCTGTAATTGTAGATCTCAATGGTCAATATTGCTGAATTATTCCTAATGCTCTTAGGAATAATAAAACTCCTTTAATTAATGATCAGCCTTATGTGGTTCTTTTTTTTTGGAAAAGTTGAAATTTTGTACTTGTATGGTCTGAAATACATGACATTTATTTAATTTTTAATTGATCATTAGATCTCTTACAAATTATCTTTAATTTTATTATATCTACTTCATGTTTAGTATGTGTAGGTACATGAAATCTGCTGAATCACTGCAGTCAAATTTAGTTAAGTTACATAGAAACTATTTAATATACCTACTCTATTTTCGAGTTTAAATATTCAAATAAGATTGGCACAATACTGAAATCAATAGCATATTTGAGGAGATGGGCTTATAACCAGAGGTGGAACCAAAACAGTAGTAGAGAAAGATGATTTAACATTGTTGGCTAGTGAACTTGTACTAAGTATAGTTTTAAATTTGTATATTTTTTATGGTGTTAGTACTTAATTAGTAATTCTGTAGCTACCTACTTATTTGTTAATTCTATGTGATCCAAATAGGTAGGTCATACTGCAACATGTGTAGATCAACAACAAATCATGATTAATAAGTTATTAAACATTGCTATCCACCAAAAAATAACATTTCAATTTTACAGACAATTTATTTCAAGGTTGCACCCACCTAGAACTAATGTCAGTATAACATGAAATACATTAGTGCACAATATCTCCTTATATCAGGTTTATATAGTAGTAAGTACTACTCACTGAATGTATCATGTTAAGTGAAATTGGTAGTGTTTTTGATTACAGTACTGTAATAAATATAAATTGTACGAGATAATATTAAATTAAAAAGAAAAAGAAGAAAGATCATAAAAAGATTGGCAATGAATCCCACCGATACATAGGTAGGTACTGTCATATCCAAACCAACCTACTCTAGAGCTCAATTTGTCAAAGCACGCATGGCGTATCAGAGGCGAAAATATGTCGAATTTTTGCTAAAATTCTGCATTATTCCTAGAGTTTCCAGTATCTATTTATCAAATAATAAGGCTAAATTAACAAAATACTCAAGGAACTTCAAGAGACAACATTTTAGCAACGACTATTGAGACATTTAACCTTTCAGTGGAGTCCCATTGCCGACAATGAAAATATTGCATTCGGCTTATTCGTTAATAGTAATTATGTTAAGAAAACTCACCTTGATACCGTTAATGCATTAAAGATGTGTGATCGGCAACAATATATGGCGTTATTAGAATAATTTTACCAATTTTTGTGACTGAAAACAGAATAGGAGCCCTACCTGTATATTTTTTGCTCAGCCTCAATGGCCAGCCTCACCACAAATTGAAATAGATGTCAGTGTCAGTTTTGTAAAAGAAAGAAGATTGAAAATGGAAGATCATTGATGGATAATGTATGTACAATGTACATTACCTTTTATATTTTATATCTCCAAAAGTACTAGAAAAAATCTAGACCGAACAAGAAAATTTTTAGACCGATTTTGATGTAGTTTTCTGCGATTAGTTCGGGGTTAAAAATTCACTAGTTTATGCACAATATCAAACTACCATCATACCTAGTCAAATTTTCCAGCAACATTTCAAAATGGGTTTATTGTAAGGTTTAAAAAGTCTGGTTTTATTTTTTAAGCGAAAAAAATAAAACAAGCTTTTTTTACTCTGAGGGTCATCATAAAGCTGGCCAGACATACTGTTCGGACGCAATTGATAGCCGGGCCGCCCGGGACACAAAAGTATGCATACATAGCATAGTCAAAACATTCAGCGCGCCAGAATATATTCCATCGGTATCTGATGTCGACGGAAGTTAGAATGCTAAGCAAATAAATAACACAATATAAGTACTAAATATATAAGTACCTATATACATCATATGAAAAAATTATACTAGTCAACCATAAATATATCAGATAGGTACACCTAAAAATAAGTAACATAATATTTAAAAAATTCGAGAAGGATTATTAGGCTTAGAATATTCCTTATTCCAACTACAATATAGCATGTCCGTTAGGACAACAGTCAAGTGTTGGAACAATTTTATACCAAACTTATTTGCAACGTTAAAGATTTTGATATTGAATAATGCACGGTAAAATATGTATGTATGTGGCTGACTAATAACATAAAGTTCAATCGTCCTAGGTCTATAGTCTACGGTAAAATTATTTGTCAATGGTTTTATTGATTAGTACGTTATCTCTTTTCTTTTCGTTAATCAATGTATATCTATCTCTTTCTCAAGCACAAATGCTATTGACCTTTTCGGTACTACTCCTCTGTGATTGGTTATTTGAGTGACTATTTGGCAGAAAGCGCGTCTTTATACCATACTGCCAACATAACAAACGATTTCGCGCCGACTCATCGAGTAATTTCCTCCACTCTTTCATTCTTCTGCATTTGGCATTCAGTGTTGAAGGTCGTGTGTGGACCTTAGTAATAATTAGTTAATTTTAGGTATTATAAGAAGAAAATATGGCAAATAACGACAATTTCGCGCAAGATGTTACCGATAATCAACTAAACGGAAACGGCGAAAATGGTGGAGGCGATGGTCAAGAACATAACAGTGCTGAAGCCCCTGGACGCGATGATGATAGGTATGTTATAATTCACTAAAGTTACTCATTTTACCATCTATTTTATCATCAATTGTTTATGCAGTTTCAGTAAATAGTTTTGTTGTATGTAATGAATGCAGTAGCTTTAGAAAGTGCGTATTTACGAGTCTTAATCTCTGTTCGCCGCAATGGCGTCGGTTACGGTTTGGCATTATCGGCTTGTTAAATCTTTCTTTATCCTCGGAATCTTTTCCAAATTTAACTCTTTCACATTTACAGCGTGTTCCTTGCGGCTTTAAGTTATTATTAGATGTTTTAGTTTTCATTTCAGAGTATTTTATATCAATCGAGATATAACCTTAGCATACATTACGCGAGCCGCATGAAGTAAAATGGCGTCCCCAATTTGCGCGTCAGTGCACCCGGCACCGGTTTTGGAGCCGCTCTCGGTTCTCTTCTCTCGTCAGTGGTTTGGTCAGCGAGTAGGTAGCTAGGTGAATCGAGGCAGTGCTAAGCCATGTACGTAGTTTGCAAGATTTCAAATCGGTGGGCGGGGTCGGCGCCCTCGCCGCGGTCAGTTTGGGCGCGACTAACGCTGTGTCTCTCTGCAGGTGTGAGCCTGCGCCGGCGCCGCTGCAGCAGCCCGAGGACGACGATGGTATATATCTGGGCTCACACTAAAGTAAACGACCAAACTGACTAGAAGTTTTGGCCACTTAATTTTGGGCCTCGTTCAAATTTGCCTATTTCAAATCTTGCGATATCACTGTAATATTTATTGTTCATCTTTTCGCTGTGTACTCAGTTGATAATGTAAATTTCCAGTTTACTTTTGTAACTTACAGGTTGTCAAATTGTTTTGCTGCAGTGCTTGGGAGTTTGTTTTTGAACAAAAATGTTAGCTGTAAAGTACTGTAAACAAGTACTGCATAGTTTTTAATGTAAAATTTTAATGTTTAAGTCAGTTTCACTATCCAAACACTATCTACAGTATTATTCTTTGTTCATTGAATTCTCATTCTGACTGTCATTTTCACAGAAAACTTTTTGTGGGTGGCTTGAGCTGGGAAACTACAGACAGTAAGTTGATTATTTTTTCTGTATAAGTTTACTGGTTTCTGAGATGCAAGTTCTATTTTATATGATGACCTAATTCAGTTCTGCTTCTGAATGGCCCTTGAAGAAATTTATACCCACAATTCTGAGTTTCTTTATAAATTATCATAATTGCTAACATTAAATATATATATAGTACATTTATACATTTAATTTTTCAGAGGAGTTGCGAGACCACTTTGGCGCATATGGTGAAATTGAGAGCATCAATGTCAAGACGGACCCTAACACTGGGCGGTCACGAGGCTTTGCATTCATCGTGTTCAAGGCACCTGATTCCATTGATAAGGTGATGGCGGCTGGAGAACATACCATCAACAACAAGAAAGTTGACCCAAAGAAGGCCAAGGCAAGACATGGAAAAATATTTGTGGGTGGCCTCAGCAGTGAAATCTCAGATGATGAAATCAGAAATTTCTTTGAGAATTTCGGCAAAGTAAGTTGTTTTTTTTATAGCCTAAAAACTAAACTGCCTTGTATTTTTTATTTAATGTAGAATTAATTTTAAGGAAAGTTTATAATGATGAAAAATCCGGTTTTGGTGAGATAACATTTCTTGACATTCCTGAAGAGGAATCCGGGCCCCTGATTATTTCTCTGTGATTAACATATGATTATTGTTTTTAATTTCCCTCACAACACTTGTTTTTTCTTTTCAGATTATTGAAGTGGAAATGCCCTTCGATAAAACAAAGAATCAACGAAAAGGATTCTGTTTCATCACTTTTGAATCTGAGCAAGTGGTCAATGAGCTTCTGAAGACTCCTAAGCAGACCATTGCTGGCAAAGAGGTATGTAACAGAATTATCAATATTATGCATTGACTGACATTATCATTATACAGTTACTTGTATTCTAGGATTTAATCTATATTTGATTGTATTATGTGTAGAGCAACATGAGTACCTAGTAATATGTTGTTTGTTCAGGTGGACGTGAAGCGCGCCACACCTAAGCCCGATGGGCCCGGAGGCATGGGCGGGCGCGGAGGCCGCGGCGGACGAGGAGCACGTGGCGGGCGCGGGGGCCGCGGCGGGTACGGCGGGCAGGGCGCCTGGGGCAACCAGGGCTACGGCGGGTACGGCTATGGCCAGGGTGGCTACGGCGGCGGCTACGACGGCTACGGCTACGGAGGTTACGGCTACGATGGCTACGGGGGCTACGGTGGATACGATTACTCCGGATACCCCAATTACGGTAAACGCGGCAAGCAGTTGTAGTGGAGCGGCGCTGCGAGCCCGCTCACCGACTCGTTACCTCGACTGATGTTACCTGATCCCTAGGATGTAATGTGAACGTAGAAGTAAGGCTAGGTTAGCGTTGCGAGCGAGGCGCCGTTCCGTCCTCGAGATGCCTATTTACATGTACTGAATTTACTTATATTGTAGAGATCGACATCACGCGAAGCTTAGGTGTTTAAACTTAGTGTGTAGAAAATATTTATTTTTCTATATATTTAATATTCGTATCGAGATATCGTGTAGTGAATGTTGTCGAGGCGTCGGTGTAGAATCGTGTATAGCGCGGGGCAGCCCGCATTAGCTCCGTAAGTCAGTCGCGTCGGCGGCAGTGCTCTTTGTCATCGTTTCACCGGGTACTAGTATATTTTGTACATTATGTTACCTGCTTTATGTTTATAAGTCTTTTTTTGTAATACCACTTTTGACACATGTAGCAATGTCGCTCGAGTTTTATTATTTTTCGTATTATTATTTATACTTGTCGACTCACGCCACATGCTACATATGGGAAATGGGGTAAATATGGAGAGACATTGTGAAAGTGATAAAGATATGATGAAGCTTTGAATAAAGCACTGTTACAAAAATTCTCAATGTGTTTCCATATCAACCCCATTCCTCCCCCATCACGCTAGTTTCCGGATTCCCCCTAGGTCTCTGCGTGCCATAACCGTGAGCAGCTGTGCTTTCTACAAAAAAATGTTTCTCTAAAATCTAGGTCTTTTTACCCACTGGGTGAGGTAATGAAGTGAATAGTTAGCCAAAATAGTTAATAAAGTTAGCCAGGTCTCGAAACGCATGGCCTGGTGAATTATTGTCGAGAACGTTATGGAGTGGGTTCGCAGTGCTTCCATAGTTAGGGCGTAGTAGTGTTAGTGCCTAGTGGCAGTAGGCAGTGTAGCGCCGGCAGGATACTAACGTGTTATTCTGCGGGCAGACTACGGCGGGTACGGGGGGTACGAAGGCGGGTACGGCGCGCGCGCGGCTCCCCGCGGGAAAGGTACTCCTACTTAGTGTTCACCTCGCGCCGCACGCCCCTACCGAAGGTTTTCCGATGTCACTAGAGCCTAACGTTCTGGAAACGTTCGCAAGGGCCGTAGATAGATACATAATTGTCGATTTCGTATTTGTTTCGCTTGCGTGACCCCTGCCACGTTTTACTTACGTTGCACCGAACTATTTGTCAAATGCAGTCCGCGAGATAGTCCAAGATAGCATTCACGACATCTTTGAAGTATCAATCCAGCATATGCGTAAAGGCCTATTCAGGGGTGTATTACATTATTTTTAATGGAATGTTTCTGTTTCTCATTACCTACGTGATAGCATTATTTGAACTGGAATAGGTTTTGGAAAGAATACTTCATACCACTGGTGGTTTACTATCTTAATAGGCCTTTATGATTTGAAAACCAATCTTTTTTTTAGAGTAGAGGAGTAAAATTAAGCCACACTGTGTTCTTGTCTGGTGCTGGCTGGCATGGCAGAGTGCTTTTTGTGAATGCATCTTGTTTATATTCTACTAACGTAAAATTTTTGAGTATCTAACCTGTCTCCTTATCGACACATATCACAATAAAAGCCTTGTAGGGTTGACTGTAATATACAGGGTAACTGGTAACTAACGCAAAACCTTTTAAGGGCGACTTTATTACATCAATACCAACAACTTTTGTTCTACGACTTTTTAAAATTCATTGAATTTTTTTTTCATACAAAAATATTATTCGCTGAAAAATCAGTTCTAAACTTCTTAACTCACGCTATAAAATAGCGCGCTCATATGTGTGTGTGCCTAGAAAGTGCGCACACAAGCGCAAACGAGTCCCGAATATGCGCGCACCCCTTCGCGGCCCCGCGCTCGCGCCACTCGGTGCATGACCTAATTATTCAAGGTCAGTTGTGGATTAGAAAGCGCGCGCGTAGGCGTCGGGTTTTTTCTGTACTTTGTGATTGTTCGACGGTAAACAATATGCCGTACCGTTACTCTAATATCGAGTACACCGAAATGGTGCGCGTTTATGCTAGGTGTGGTGACAACGTGTCTCGAGCGTGCACGCGTGATCAATTAAAAACCAAAATTATCTCGGCATTTGACGTTATCAAACGAAATCCCCAAGTGCTAACACGTGTGCAACAACAATTAACATTTAGGTGTGGCTTGTGTTTAGGTAGTGAAGGTGGTTATTTTGAACGCTATGTGCGCGATAGTCACCGACATCCCCGAGACCTAAGCTTGAGAGATGCCGACAATTTGTAAATAGGTATGTTATATGTTACTATGTACTTAGTTCAATGACCTATTATTTTAAATATGGCTGATTAGGCTCTTAATAAGTTACTCTTAATCAATACACCTACATCGAACAATATTAAACGTCAATAGCTTTTATTAATAAGTAGGTACCGTCTGCCAAAAATATCACTAGGCGCTCTTTATTTTACTAGTTACCGATAATATGAAATTTAGCATGGAAAATCGTCATCAATTATGAAAGGATGGTCAAGAAATTACTCGTCTTTCTACATTCTAAATTGTTGAAATCTACGTGAGTTAATATGACACAAGGTATTTTCTAGACCTTCTTCTTATTGTTCTTCTATCTTATTGTACCTATTTAACAACCGAACTTTTTATGTCAATAACCATGTATTCGTGGAACAGTTATTATTGTACTCGTATTAATACAATGCATATTAACATGTTGACATACTTAAGTACTTTGCTTAGGTAGATAGTAAACCAATAATTTTCTTTAAAATACACAATGTTTACACGTGCGTGCCGCCATGTAAGAAAGTGTCTATTCTATTGAAAACAATGTAGGTACAAACAGTCTAATAATAGATAACTGAGGTTATTGAACCCCGCCGCGCCATATGATTTATAGCGTAGCGCTCGTAGCGTAGACCCGGCGCGCGGCGGCGGGGCGTAGCAACTGGCTACAATACATTCTCTACGAAAACCAGTGAGTGAAAGAGATAAATATGTGACATAGATTGTAGACCTAAGAACTCAAAGAAGTATACATAAAAGTTTAAAAAAAATATTAAAAATAATCTATTGAGTATTAGCCAAAGTCGTAGAACAAAAGTTGTTGGTATTAATGTACTAAAGCCGCCCTTTGAAGGTTATGCGTTAGTTACCAGTGACCCTGTATAGAGCAGATTTAATTTATAGTAGAATAATATAAAGCTGTTAAGGCTTTTAGTGTTGATACATAGACCTAATACCTACATTGTTGTTACTTACTCGTTACTCAGGGTTATATGGAAAACATGCTAATAGATGCCAACCATACCTTGCTGCTCATAAATGAACATGTTTATATTTTGTGGTCTCACCTTTAAAATGAGTACTTTTAGAATATATTCCCTATAACTCTGTATTACACATATCTGGGCATGATGTAGAGTCACCTTGTTTGGTTTTAGCCCACTATTTATAGATACAGTATCAGTAACTAATCTAATCAAGAAACTGTTGCAAGTATGTTATGTACTAGATACAAGTCAGTCCAAATGCTGGTAACATTTTGTCTATTATATGATGTATGAATAAGCAATACATAGGTATCTAAGATAGCTGAGGAGAACTTGTGATAATTGATTTACCAGTGTTTCGGCTCGCATTTACCACAACAGTAGTGACAGTACAGAGATGATTTCTATCTAGCTGGGTGCTTCAATATATTGTGGGCTTAGATATATTTGTTTTGCAGCGGGCTACCAGGGAGGGAAGACGCAGCGAGGCGGCGGCGGGCGCGCCAACCAGAGGCACCAGCCCTACTAGACACACTCTCCAGTACCTGCCGTTAGTCATCTCAGTCCAATAGTGAGGTGAGCATGGAGCCAAGCCGAGCCGAGGTGGCTGGTCGCGGCAGCGCGCACTCCGCAAGCTGACCCTCCTTCTTGTTGCAGGATAAGTGAGCGGTCATGGCCGCCCCCCGCGCCGCGGCAGCGCCGCGCCAGCCCCGCCCGCCGCGCTGAGGGCGCGTCATTCCATTCCACGTTAATTTAAGATACTACTAATCTCTAAGAAATTTTTAAGGATAAAGTACTGTCGCATGCGAAGGATGTCTCCTGACTCCTATCGCGTCAAATTATTATAATATAGTATGGATTTATAGATTCACTTGAGTATTATTGCAGATTGATTAGATTCAATTTTGACATTATTCGCCTAGAGATCTTTACCTTTGGAACTGAAACATAGGAAATAATTATTATAACGGAGCTTATAAACTTGAGTCCCGGAGTGCCGGTGTACGTGTAGTTTGTGTGTGTGCGCGCGTCCTTATGTGTGTGTGGTGTGTGCGTGTGCGCCGGTTGCGCCTCCAATTGCAGGAGCTGTTCTGGATCTCAAATCAAATGTTGTAGTTTTGTATTTAATTTGGTAAAAGATTACAATAAAATCATGTATTTTTTACAAAATATAAGTTTCTTCCATCGTGTAGGGATGAATTTAGAAATAAGTATTCGGACATGAACAAACTTCCAGATATACAATTTGTGTATGTCGCAATAAACCAATTGTAAATAAAATATTGACTTTTTGTCTGTGTTTTATGTATACCATTTCATTGGCACAGGACTGTTCTAATGTAGACATTTAAGTTAGGTATTTCAGTCACAGGACACTAGTTACACTGGTACCTAGGTACTACTTAAAGAATATTATATCCATTCAGTAGCTTGCGAACTCTAGATAGGAAGTTAGGTATACGTTTACCAACAAAGAATACTATTACCCTTTATGTTTACCAACCAAATCATGCCCAAACCTGCGAGAATTAATAAAGCAATGTTAGTGCCGTGTCTGCCTTGTATGTATGAGACTGAATATCAACAGGAACTTTACAATGTTTTTTTTTATTGTATAGTATATGGTACCTACCTACCTAGACTATACTTATGTATAATGACTATAGGTAGGTACCTTTAGTCTCATGTTAAAATCGAACTACCTACATACCTACTTTAGTTGCGACAGGCATGGGTTTAATAGCAATAACTTTTAAAGGTATTTATGAACCGACCGATTGAAATAAAACAGGTGAAAGCAACATATGTAATTAAATAAAATCGTCTTTTTTGGCCCCCTTAAGCTTTGGTTTCCTAGGAAAGCGGTGCCATTATATAGCGGCCGTAATACAGAGTTGAATGACGTCGCTGGAACGTTGTCTATGTAAACAAAATCGCGCGGTTTCTTAGAGAGCGGTAACTGACACCGTAAAATCAAAAAGCGGTGCTGCCATTTGCATGACGGCCGTGTTGTCGGCCCTTTATGTTTACCAACCAAATCATGCCCAAACCTGCGAGAATTAATAAAGCAATGTTAGTGCCGTGTCTGCCTTGTATGTATGAGACTGAATATCAACAGGAACTTTACAATGTTTTTTTTATTGTATAGTATATGGTACCTACCTACCTAGACTATACTTATGTATAATGACTATAGGTAGGTACCTTTAGTCTCATGTTAAAATCGAACTACCTACATACCTACTTTAGTTGCGACAGGCATGGGTTTAATAGCAATAACTTTTAAAGGTATTTATGAACCGACCGATTGAAATAAAACAGGTGAAAGCAACATATGTAATTAAATAAAATCGTCTTTTTTGGACCCCTTAAGCTTTGGTTTCCTAGGAAAGCGGTGCCATTATATAGCGGCCGTAATACAGAGTTGAATGACGTCGCTGGAACGTTGTCTATGTAAACAAAATCGCGCGGTTTCTTAGAGAGCGGTAACTGACACCGTAAAATCAAAAAGCGGTGCTGCCATTTGCATGACGGCCGTGTTGTCGGTGTGAGATGGTTTGGTGAACGTTTTATTGATAGCGGTGAAGCTATTGATACTTTTTGTTTGACGTTTATTTAAAAACTAACTGTGCCTGCGATTTCGTCCGCGTGGAATAGTTATTTTGGGCAACCTTTTTAGCTTTATAATTTATATCTGTTACCAGCGACTTGAACCGTTTTTGCAGTGCACGCAACGGAATCCTTCAAAGATGAATAATTTTCTCCGTTTTTTTCCACATTTTCCATTGTTTCTTCGCTCCTATTAATTGCAGCGTGATGTTATATAGCCTAAAACACCCTGTTCCACATATCCCTACTGCTCTATTTCTACTGGTAGGGAAGAAAGGATTTTTTTTCCACATTTAGCTACTAGGAGGGATACAATGATATTTCACTTCCACATATTTCTACTAAGAAACAAGTCCTGTTGTAGTGCTAGTGTTGGACTCGAAGTCACTTGTCTGTGACAGAAGGTAGATTAGGTTCGTTAGGTTGCTTTCTACCACGCACATGCGACGACGAGCGAAGCGAGGAGGTGCCAAGTCCTGTTGTAGTGCTAGTGTTGGACTCGAAGTCACTTGTCTGTGACAGAAGGTAGATTAGGTTCGTTAGGTTGCTTTCTACCACGCACATGCGACGACGAGCGAAGCGAGGAGGTGCCAAGTCCTGTTGTAGTGCTAGTGTTGGACTCGAAGTCACTTGTCTGTGACAGAAGGTAGATTAGGTTCGTTAGGTTGCTTTCTACCACGCACATGCGACGACGAGCGAAGCGAGGAGGTGCCAAGTCCTGTTGTAGTGCTAGTGTTGGACTCGAAGTCACTTGTCTGTGACAGAAGGTAGATTAGGTTCGTTAGGTTGCTTTCTACCACGCACATGCGACGACGAGCGAAGCGAGGAGGAGCCAAGTCCTGTTGTAGTGCAAGTGGTGGGTTAGGTTAGGTTTAATAGATCTAGATCTGGGGTGCGATGATCGGACTACCTTCACGTTGGGTAAGCCCAACTAATTTCATCTCTCCATATGGGGATTTGGGGTTAGTTGGGGAAACCTGGTGCACCCCGTCCACAGGTTAGTAACATCCACCTTCCGGTGGATCTTGCTAGCCTGTGTCCAAACGTTCGATCGAGTGGGGGCCCTCGCCTATACCTCCCCTTCGAGAGGGCTGGTTGTAGGGCCCGAGGCGTGGAGCTCGCCGCACCTCGCGGTGTGGGTGGAGCTGGGTGCTCTTTAAGAGCACCCGAGGTGGTCGCCGAGAGGCGAGAGGAGTTCGGTGTACCGGCCGAGTAGCGGCGACACGGGAACCGAACTCCGTGCGCAGAGGGCGCATTGGAGGAGGGCGGTCGCTTTGGCGTGCGACTGCCTGACTCCTGGGGGCTCTGGGTTGCAGGTCGGGGAACCTGTTGCCCTGGAATGAGTCCCCACAGGATGCATGACGTGTCCCGTGTTCTGACACGTCGTCCATTGAGGGTTGAGCTGGAGCTCCCCGAGGCGGGGCCCGTTACCGGGCCAGCATCACCAGGGCTGCGGATGTATGCATCGCGCTCTCGTGGCCCTGGACCAACGATGCGGAGATGGAACACCCCAGGTTTTTAGTGGGTATGCCGCCCTTATAGAGTGGGGCGGAGACTCCCACATAACCACCCGCCCTCCCCGGGGTTTTTTGGGTGGTACCTGTAATAGGTTTTCCTGGGCAACAAAAAAAAAAAAAAAAAAAAAAAAAGGTTTAATAGATCTGACACAGAGCACCCGACTCCATCTAGTCTTGTGGTCCTAACTATAGGGATCGTTAGTTAGTTTGCATAGTTTTAAAATAGAATGATTACAATAAACACTTATAGGTAGAAGCACTTAAACATTTTGATTGTGAAGATACCACTTTCCTGAACTATTTTATCAGTAGAGATAAGTGGAAAAGTAGTCCCCCTAGTAGCTAAATGTGGAAAAAAAATCCTTTCTTCCCTACCCGTAGAAATAGAGCAATAGGGATATGTGGAACAGGGGCCTAAAACCTTTCTCAATAAATGGTCTATACAACTAACACAAAGAGATATTTTTCATTTCGCACCAGTAGTTCCTGAGATTAGCGCGTTCAAAAAACAAACGAACTCTTCAGCTATATAATATTAGTATAGATAATGTCTGACGGTGTGTTAAAACGGCCGTGGAACTTTCCACATGTCATCACCGTAAAGACGGCCATCTATTTGTGTCCGTAGTATTACGGCCACTATACGATGGCACCGCTTTTCTAGGAAACCAAAGCTTTAAGCTCTGATTTCCTAGGAAAGTGGTACCGACATATAGCGGCCGTAATACAGCGGTGAATGATGTCTGCACTAGAACGTTGTCTGTGTAAACGAAATGGCGCGGTTTCCTAGAGAGCGGTAACCGTAATTTACTTTAATTATTTTTGCGTCCGTAATATTAAAGCCGCTATATGAAGGCACCGCTGTCCTAGGAAACCAAAGCTTTAGGCGTCAAAATTTTGGCAGGACTGCTGATTTCTCCTGTCAAAATAAAGATAATAGGTAGGTATAATTAATTAGTAGGTATTTGCCGAGAATCCAGTAGATACTTAGGTAGGTACCTACTTCCGGAATTACATCACTTACAGGCCTTCAAACCTTCTCCTGAAATGTAGGTACCTACCTAGGTATGTACTTTTTTACGATGGACTAAGGGTCGAAGCTGGGACCGACAGCTTAGAAAGAATGACTGCATCATGATTACCCGCCGAAAAAAATAAACCTGTATATACGCGTTTGAGACTCCAGAAAAGCGGAAAGTCATTTATAGGTAGGTACCTAATGCAATAAGATTCCAAATGAAATCCAGGACCTCAATGAAACTCGCTTTAAGAAATATGTTAAAGACTACCTTATTAAAAAAGCTTATTATAAACTTGAACATTACACTAAAGATCCACATGTGTGGTGGTTGTCTAGCTCTGAACGCAAGCAATTAAAAACGAATGTATGTAGTCATTATTTATATAAACGTACACTGTGCACCTATGTTTATTTGACGAAGCCAAGTGTTCGTAAGATCCAATGGAATGATAAATAAATACAATACAATACCGTAAAATGGGGTGAAAAGGGATCGCGAGGTGAATAGGGACAAAACCGGGAATGAGTTTTGACATTGAATATTTTCTTCTACATCATTAAAATTATTACCATTTTTAGTAGGATTAGTAGTAGATTATTAAATCTTTCCTATGGCAACATTGAACTAACATGAACTTAGCTGCAAACTGTCAAAAAAGACACTTGAAAGTGGGTTATGCACATGAAGTTAGAGGTAGCATGGAGAAAACACTCCTAATACCTACTTGATTCAAATACCTACGCATTGCTATCCCACTCTAAGTGGTGGGAAGTCTCTTTCTAGTGTGGTGTTCGGTATTTTTATATAAATACTCGAAACTCCCGAAACTGGGTAAATAACCTATAAATTTTAAAGTTCATCTATCACCAAATTATTATTTATAAAAGTTTCTGGTGTTTGCAGTTTGAAAAGGAATATAATATAAATTGTTAAATTATAATTTACTTTAACAATTAATTTTATATTAGGTATATAAAAGCAGAAAATACAAACGGAACACATTATGTTATGATGACAATATATACCAGTAGCAAATTCTTATTATAAAATGTTACAACAAATAATTGAAAATCATTACGAAAACAATTACTAAAGTGTATGTTGCAATTGAAGTAAATCAAAATATTACCAAATATTTTGGGAGTTTCTTCATGTGGCAACACTTGATCTATCCGCCATCAAAACAATGCTGTCAATTGAACTGTCATGGCAGAAAAACAACAAAAACATTCGTCGACTCGCGCTTTTGAACCTAAAAACTAAGCTTAAAAGCCATTAAAATGTATGAAAAATGGTGCAACGATGTATTGTGTGTAGTTGTGGAAGCGAGTGATATCCAAGAACACACATATATTACACATGTAAGTCCTTAAATTGGATTTTTATAAACACTAAGTCTATCGACCGATTTCATGAAAATATCTGGAAAACATTATGATTACTAGTGTGATGTGGCCTTTAACTAGTCTAAATTAGCAAGTAAAATGATTTCTAATTGATGTAACACATATATTTAATGTTTTATCAAAGTTATGAATAAATCGTAAAAATGGAGTACGGTGACCATAAAATATTTTTTGCGGATATCTCTCGTAGGTATAATGAATGCCATGTTCACAAAATCACAAAGCACTTATATTTCTTATTAGATATAGGTACTCTGTTAACCTGTTAGATAACAAAATAATTAAATCTCTATTTAAAAAAAATATACTTGAAAATATGTTATTGTATTGACTTTTTTTTAATGTCATAACATGTTGTGCTATTGTTATTCCTATTGTAAAACTGCGCTCTGCTTTCAGATTCCCAAGAAAAATATACAAAGAACTTTGTGGATTGCAGTTATACCATTGAAATTAAAGTTTTATGAAAGTGCTTGGATATGTAGCCTACACTTTAAAGCATCTGATTATGACTTACCAAGTAAGAGATTGAAGGCAACGGCTGTACCATACTACAATGAAAATGGGACCGACGAATATAATGTATCGTGTGAATTTATGTATAAATTATTTTCTATGAATAATTTGTAGATTATGTATTGTTAGATGCTGGCTTCCTCGTACTTTGAATAGAAAAACGAAACATGTCCCTCAACTGTGTTATTTATTTATTTTATTCTTTCTCTTAAACATTTTAGAAGTTAACTAGCTAATGTAAGGCGAACAAAAAAAAAGGTTCCATTCTGTAGTTTCTATAAAAATAATACAGAATAATATTTTTAATTCTATTTTATTTTGTCATTTCTCCTTGTACATTTATTATGATGTAAACTGATATAAATCCAAATAACATCATAGATTGGACCACGAATATTCAAAGATAATAATCATAGTACCCAGATTAAGCAAATGAATTTTTTTTGCTCTACTAATTTTCGAGCAGTTTGATTTTGTTCTAATGGTTTTGCTATACTATAGGTACTATTGTTAGGCAGAACGAAGTTCGCAGGGTCATTTATTTATATCATAAATCAGATCAATCTAGAAAAGATATATGTACAAAAAATAATACAGTTAGCTATTTAGTTTCATTGTGATTACGATTAATTTGTGATGTGTCCTGCTTTTATGCATACATGTTGGGTCACCCTATTAGAAAGAGACTTCCCACCACTTAGAGTGGGATAGCAATGCGTAGGTATTTGAATCAAGTAGGTATTAGCGCCGCTCACTCCATTCTACCTCTATCTTCATGGTTATGCAAGACGCCGGTTATAACAGTGATATTAACTTCGCTCTGTCGGCTTTATTTTCAAGTGAGATAGTAAGAGTGTATGTTTAAAACGTAATTTAGTGTTTTGGCCGTCATATGCATATAACGTAAGCTTCATTTATCACTTAATATGGGTATTATCTTGATAAATTAGAATGCCATCAGAAATTTGTGTTTTATGGGGTGAATAAGGACGCCTAAAGTATGAATAAGGACGAAAAGAGGGTGAACATAATAATTAAAACAATTGAAACTTATAATAATTAGGTTAATCTCATTATATTAAATAATTCAATAAAACAAAATAAATTTAGTGACAGCCCTAGTAAATTTCCCCATTCCCCTTATTTTCGTCTCTAATCACCCCGTTTTCAGGGTGAATAGGGATTGCCTATATTTTACCGTTTTATTCTTAAATTGCAATACTAATCACGTAGTTTTATATTGGTTCACAGAGACTCATATAATTCAATTGTCATACAGCTAATTTTCTTACTAAAAACACCTTAATTTTCGGTGTGAAATTCAAAATCGTCCCTTTTCACCCCATTCTATGGTACTAAGTTTGGGCTGACTTTGGGCTTGGTCAATTAGGTATACATCTACGACTAGTAGGTGCATATGTGGTAGGAGCTAATGTTTTTATCGGACACTTGAAATCCAACTGTGATAAGTAGGCTAGGTTACCTTCCTGGTTTATTATATTACTCTATGTACCTATCTATCTAGCTCTTAGCAAGATGCATAAGTGGTTTTATACTACTCAATTTTTTTAATAGAAACTCAATACATTGTTTTATTTACAATAATAAAATATAAAAACAAGGGAAAAATACTAAACATACTACTACTACTAACTACTACAAAAAAGGGGCACTTAGAAAATCTTTAGAAAAGCTTTAAGATAATCTAAGTGCTCCAGCTGCTCCAGCATACTGGCCGCATTACCACGCTGGATGGCAATGCTTATACGTTGAGCCAGAAAAAGGCCAGCATTTTGGTCACGCGTCGCGTCAACCAAGCGCTCCGAGAGGTTTTGGAAAATAGTATGGGCTCCCGGACCCCACGGCCCCAAAGTGGTTTTATGTAAGTAGGTAGGTATACCTATTGCTTTGAAAATAGTATAAGTAATAGTCACTTGCAAGCATTATCAGATATTCTGAAAAAGCGTGCGCAGAAGCAAATACTTACGTTTATAATGGGTCCTTGTGAGATAAGCCGTTGGTCTGTTCTGCTAATGAGCATAGTCCTGGCTGGAGCCATGGCTTCTGGGGTCCCGTGAGTAAAAATATATTTTATTATACAATAAATACATGAAAACAAAAAAAGAAAACTAAACATGACCAGATTATGTACCTACCAATAGAAAAAGAGAGACATACCTACTAATCCTTAAATTATGTAAGGTATGAACAAGCTACGAGCTTAAGTCAGAGGATCTTAGTCAGTACATACTTTAAAACAAAATAAAATACTGATTAATTTTGTTTGTGGTGTTGGTATGATTGGGCGTCCATTTCCTCGCTTACAAATAGCTGTGTGCTCCGTGCAGACGCCGCGACATCCCCGCGCGCTGCAGGGAGGCGGGCGCGGTGGACGCGGCGTGGTGCGCGGGCGCCGGCTCCGACTCGCTGGCGCCGCACCCGCTGGACTGCCAGCTGTTCCTGTACTGCGTGGAGGGCGAGGCCCCTGTGTGCCGCCAGTGCCCCGCCGACCTGCACTTCAGCCCCTCCGAGCACGTGTGCGCCGCGCCCGAGGCAGCCGGCTGCGAGTTTTTCACCTCAACCTATGGCCCGGTACCGGTCAGACTGGAATATTGACCCCCCCGTTTCACGACCACCTGAACGCACGAACATATTATAATCCCAATTAATCCCGACTCAGACTCTAAATCTTATGTAACTGTTGCTATTAAAAATAATTTTGAAGAAGTGATGTTTTTTGGAAAATATATGATTTGATTACTATTAAAGCCTTGTTCTTTTGTCACTATCCCAAAATACACAATCTAAGCAAGCTTGTGTTGTTTATTCTGTGGCTCGTTAAATCTAATAGAACATCAACAGTAAAATTATGCATAGTTAGGTACTTAGGTTACCTATATACTAATCATTTCTTATAAAAATATACTAAGGTTCAATTTATGTAGGCAGGAGCAGAAAAACTACTTACTGGAAACAAAACAAATTTATTATGTACGAAAACAATATGCGACAGTACGATATAAACATAAGTGGAGTGAGTGGTGGCCCCTGGTCAGCACGGGGTGGCGCTCTTGGTGGCGTACAGAACGTCGAGTGCGTTGCACAGGCCGCGGTAATTCACCTGAGGATAATGACGTCGTGTAGTGTCGTAGCTTGATAACGAACCAGAGAAAACAATAAAAGTACCTAGGGCTTGTGATAATATTATGATGAGAGGAAGGCACTTCCTAAGTACTAGTACCTATATATTATCCCAAGTGCGCCGTATATTCATTCATGATTCATTCATGACACATTATTTAATTTAGAATCTGACATTAGCTATACTTTGACATCTCTTATCAATTGGTTGAATAATAATAATTTAAAAATTAATATTGAAAAGACTAACTTAATGTATTTTAGAAATAGACATAATGACAAATTAAATTTCGATATTCTACATAACAGTAAAAAAGTAAATGAGGTAGACACCACACGTTTTCTAGGACTGACAGTAGATAACAAGTTGACATGGGAATCCCATATAAATACTTTATGTAAAAGACTGCATCAATTTGCTTATGCACTGTATCAACTACGGAAGGTTGCCAGTGAGAACACATTGTTAACAGCTTATCATGGTCATGCAGCTTCAATATTAAGATATGGAGTAATGTTTTGGGGTGATGCCACCAATAGTATACAAGCATTCCGAGCGCAAAAACGATGTGTAAGAGCTATCTGCGGACTAAGCCGAAGGGCCTCGTGTAAGAAACATTTTAAGCGGCTAAAGATATTAACTTTACCATGTATTCAAATATATGAAATTTCAACTTTTATTAAAATGAATCCTGAACATTTTACAATGTGGCCAGCTGACAGTAGGCATGCAGGGAAAATACGAAACATACCTACCAATACTGCATACCTCAATAAAAGTGTATTTGGGATGGCTCCGAGGATATACAACCACATTCCCAAGAGTATTAGATGTAAAGATGACCTTAATGTTTTTAAATGTATGCTAAATGAACTATTATGTAAAAAAGCTTACTACAGTGTTGATTTGTTTTTCAAAGATAAGTTTAAATAAGAATGTATTCTAAATCAAATTATGTAACTTTATATTATTAGTTGTAAAGTCTGTAAGCCTTTCAGGTGGAAACTAGTGACACAATACGCTATAAATGTTTGTCTAGTTAAGCAACATATTATATACTGTAACACCTTAGCACCTAGTTTCACAGACCAATAAATCATTCATTCATTCATGTTACTAGTTTTTTTTATTAACTTGAACGGGTTTGCACTTGGCCATAGTTTGCCTGATAGCAAGCAAAGGCTATGGCCTAATATGTAAATATACCTGCAGTCTCCAAACTTAATCAATGATTTGCCCTAGGTATGTACATGTTTGAAAAAATATCAAATTATGAGACGCAATAACTTATTCTACTAAAGCCTTAAACATTCGAGAGGTGCCAATAAGATAGGTATCCTTATATGTGGTGTGTACCTCGTTCCCGCAGCCGCGGCGGTAGGCGAAGCACTTGTAGAGCAGGTCCCGCTCGCGCGAGGACAGCAGCTGCAGCAGGCCGCGCTGCGCCAGCGCGCGCGAGCACGCGCCCGGCGGCACCGTGCCGCACCGAACCGGGTCCATGTCCTGCACAACAACGCAACTATTATGTTTGTCGGCTATTGCTAAATCACACTGTACTTCTCATTTTAACAATTTTCAGGTCCATGATAACTTGAGTGAAGCTTGTTCCCACGCGTCATACCTATGTAGGTATATAATAATATAGCACATAGGTATGTGGTACCTTAAAGACCTCGAGTATGTTGGAGATGTGGTCGGGATGCTTGGCCAGCTTGGCGAGCGCGCCGGCCACGATGCTGCGCTCCTCGTATCCCAGGAAGTTGAGCGGCGTGTCGTGCGTGGGCACGTGCGGCACGGGCTCCAGCAGCGGCGCGCGCTCCAGCCCCGCCTGCACGAGCGCCTCGTCTGCTACGGCGCAGAAGCGCGCGTACTCCACCAGGCGACGGCGCGCCGGCGCGGCGAACGCCTCCATCAGCGTGTCCATCTCCAGCGGGGTCAACGCCAGCCCCGAGCTGGCCAGGCCGCGGTAGAAGTCCGCGCGCGGGATCACCAGCTCGCGTCGTGGGTCGAATTGTTCGAGGAAGTCGCGTGGCCTCACGCCGTCGCGCACCACGCGCCCCTTGATCTTGGCCAGGATCTGCACGATGTCGGTCTCGGCGGGGTCAGCGGCGGCAGCGGGCGCGCGGCGGGCGGCGGGGCCCGGCGCCGCCACCGCCGCGCTCTCGGCCGCGCGCTCCTCCATGTCGTCCAGCATGCGCGCGTAGTTGAACCCGCAGTCGTCGGAGTAGCGCGCCTCCAACGCGCGCAGCTGCTCGGGCGCCAGCAGCACGCCGGCGCGGGCCAGCGCGCGACGCACCGCCGACGCGCTCACGTGCCCGCTATTGTGCCTGCAAACCATTCATTGTTTAGAGGTAGCGGCTTTTCATCCTAAACAAGCAAAAGGCGGAGATCTCGCGGCCATGTACATTCGTACTTATGTATGTACATACATAACTCCCAAGAGTTATGTATGTACACATACATAACTCGTTACATAAGTACTTTCGTTTTTAACTTATTTCAGTTTAAATTTAAATACATATTTGGTCCGTGGCATTATACTATTATACAGTCGAGTTCAGGCGTGTGGTACGTTATCCGTGCGTAAGGTCACGTGTGCTCACATGTCGTGGTCGTTGAAGGCGGGGCGCAGGTCGAGCGAGCGCTCGCGCACGGCGGTGCGCAGGCGCAGCAGGGCGGCCTGCGCCAGCTCCAGCTCGGGCTGGCGCAGCGAGCGCGCGCCGTAGGCGGGCAGCGCGCGCACCACGCCCCCCGCGCCCCCCGTCTCCAGCTCAGGGTGCTTCTCCAGCTCCTTCACCGTGAACACTGCACACATATACTATTACTAAAGCTTAGATTGTGCTAATAAATCCCATAAGTAGATCGTATTTTATGGTGTGCAGGTAAATTTGGCAATGAAACTCACAAACAATAAGTAAACTCACAAATGAACGCTATCTACTAATTCTTGTTTATAATAATTCATTAAAAAATGTAGGTTATAGGTTGTTGCAATCAAGAAACAAATAAAGTGCTCACGTTGCGAGTACTCGTGCCTATCTCAAGCGCCAGTTCGCGACGTATCGACTCATATCTTGATATTTCCTGGATCCACTTCTAGCTTTTATTTTAATACCTACTTAAAAGCAAGTTATTTGTATAAACTAAACAATGATAAAATTCGTTTTTATTGCTAATGCTGAACTCGCTACGGTTCTTCCTTCGCCTGCCGACTCAGCCGGGTTTGGCACGGTTATATATGCGTGATTTAATACTTAACCCAGCTTCGTAGGGTCTCGTATCACTGACCTTGATCGCAGTCATCCTCGAAGGTCCTCCAGCAGATGCGGTCTCCGTCGTTCGGGTCCTGGTAGTGGCGCAGCACGCAGAGAGCCTCGTGCGGCGCGAGCACGCCGCCCAGCCCCGCCGCGTCCAGCGCGCGCCGGAACTGCGACGCCTGGATGCGACCGCTGTTCAGCGGGTCGTAGTCCTATAGATAACAAAATGTTAGAGGGCGGATTGAAAACTCCACAAAAAACACTAGAGTTGGCCCATCTCTTACGATCTTACTTACTTGTCCTTGGGTCGTATTCCTCATATCTGAGGGTCGTGACTACCACCACCCATGAGCCTGTCTCTGATGATCTTCCGCCACCTCTCTCTGTCCTCAGCGTCATGCAGCGCTCCATACACTGATGTATCGAGTGTGGTACGAATTTGGTCGGACCAACGTGTCGGGCTGCGGCCACGGGATCTCCTGCCTTCAACTTCCAGTGAACATTAGCTTTTCCAGGTTTCCACCATATTTCCTGGCTAGGCTAATATGCTTTACTTCCTTATTAGTACATCTAAAACCATCGTACCTTTATAAAAAGGACAAAACTCAGCAGGCGTTACAAACTATCAACAGCATCGGTGCTATGCTATTATAAACAGTACTACTTATTGCAAGTGTTCGTAATTTGTTTAACTTTAATTTTAACAAAGTTAGCTAAGTGCCTGTTCTGTGGACTAATAAATAAATAAATATGTAATAAATATATGATTTCGACATAAATCCTCTCACGGTAGATGTAGATCGTGGAGTCTCTTACCCGAAAGAACTCCGAGACGCGCACGCGGTTCTTGAGCACGTATTCCTGCACGCGCAGCATGAGCTCCACGAGGTCCCGCGTGGGGGGTGGCGGCGCCAGCGCGGGGTGGAACACGTCGCGCGCGCCCAGCACCGCCGGGGACCGCCCCGCAGCCACCTCGGGCCGGGACAGCTTCGGCAGTCGAGTGTCCAACACAGACTTGGGGTTGCGCCACTCCTGCAAACATTCTTTATACGTTACTGGGTACGTACAAGCCAACGGCCAAGTCCCACAACATTAACTATAATAAACAAGAAATAGCAGTAACGAACCTTAGACTTGGCGCGACCTTGTCTAGATTTCATTACTTTTTAACCGACTTCCAAAAAAAGGAGGTTATCAATTCTTCTGAAAGTTTTTTTTTGTGGGGATGTTACGCGATTCCTCCGTTGTTTATCAACCGATTTCAAAATATCTTTTTTATTCGATGAGGATAGTTTCCGAGATTGTCCCATAAAATTTGTTTTTCATTCGGTTCAGTACTTTTTGAGAAAAAACCAATAAATCAACAAATTGATAAAGTTTATGCAAACCAATTTTACCCATATTTCCAAAAGTACTTGTCGGATTTTGATACAGTTTTCTGTAATGTGTTGAAGTTTAATGGATGCATCTTTTTAGCTATGTATTACGATGACAACTCACCAGGGGGCGCTGCTGTATACACTATAATCTTATGAATTATCAGCCCGATTTTGATGCGGTTTTCTCTGATAGGCTTAGATTTGTTTAGCAAATGAATTTATGTGTTAGTTTTTTTTTGATAGGCTAAGATTTGTTCAGTAACGTGATAGTAGAGTCAAAGTCGGTTTTTGCTTTTGTTTAATATAATTATTAGAGATAAATAAGCAGCTCCATCTAGACTTGGCTAGTTTTTTACAGAATTTTTTTGGTGGGATTTTACCTTTACAAGATTAAATTATGCATGAGACTTACGGAGTGGCATGATTGGTCCCGTCTAGGCTTCCCATCAAACTAAGAGATTTTAAGAGTTTGATTAAAAATTAACTTTCCTTTTTAATTTATTTCAGTAGAATATTAATTGATTTAAAGAAACTGGCTTCGGAAAACTATAGGTATATCTTACCGGTCCAAGGCCCTGGATGCCCTCCCTCTTAACAGCCTCGACGGCCTTGAGGAAGTCCACGTAGTCGATGGTGTAGGAGTCTTTGATGAACCGGCGCACGAGCAGGTTGAAGTCCTCCGCCGACACCAGCACGCCGACGTAGTTGAGGATGCGCGCGAAGTGTGCAAACGTGATGCGACCGTCGTTTTTAGCCACCTGTGCATGGGAAGACAACGTTTTTGGTGACGCGAAGCTTACGTAAGTACAAGAAGCATATTAGTAGTCGTACATGCTCATACACGGTAATATTTATACGGCTTGTGGTAATGCTTATATACTTTATACATTTTTTTGCTTTGCTTTGCCTGGAAGCGATCGCTCATTTTAATTTCTATGTTTTTTTGTATTGTTTTATGTGTGGTGTTTATAATAAAGTATATATCTATCTATCAAGATATGCTAGTGTATGGAAATACCAGCTCGTAGTCCTGGAAGTATGGTTTGAGCGGCAGCTGTCTGTCGGCGATGGTCGCGAGCAGGCAGCACAGGCGGCGCAGCTGCCACTGGTCCAGCGCGTGGCACGCGGGCTCGGGAGGCGGCGGGCACGCCTCCAGCACGCAGTCGGCAGACGTCTTGTCGCGCCCGCCCGCATCTGACACGCACGTACACATTCATAAATTAATAAACATTCCGGAACACTGCACACAGCGCTATTTAGCCCCACACTAAGCAAACGCTTGTGTCGTGGGTACTAGATAACGTATATAATACTTATATACTTTACTTTTGTAAATACATACTTATTATACATACAAACGACCAGACTCAACACAAGAAATTATAAATTTTTAAAGTTTATAAATACTTGTACCATGCGGAAATCGAACCCACAACCCCCAGATCGCAGAAGCAGAGCCTCTACCAACTAAGCTAACAGGCCAGTCATAAATAAATAAATATTTCAGGACATACATAGGTATCACACAGCCCCATCTAGCCCCATACTAAGCTTACGCTTGTATCATGGGTACATAATATCAATCATACATACTATCAATGAAAAAAAAGCTTTTGAGATACTTGACACATTTTTGAAATTTCATAAACCGCATAAATCGTTGACCTGAAGAACCATTGTCACCGTAGTCGGGCCAAAAATCTAGTATCAGATCTTTTTATTACCAAGCTACATAAATGTTTTAGTAGCCTTAGTGTATGGTTTAAACGAAATTACAGAGAGTCGATGGATATTGGGTAATCACGGAGTGGCTGAATTGTGTTCCATTAAAACTACACAACAAGAAGAACGACAAATATTTCGTTTTGCTAAAAACGAACGATTTCCAATTATGTTTTTCATTTAATAATAAACTTGTGTCAGTACCTGAGTAGCATATCAACAAAAAAATGTACTGTGATAAAAAAAAACTATTGTACTATTAGGCGTAGATGTTGGTAGGTATGCTATATTACGAGGGTGCAAAGTTGGGTACCTCGTGTAATTTATTTTCTTACGCAACGGTTCAAGTTCGATGTAGATTTATTGATTGCGCTGACCTGGTTAACCTGCTAGCATCTACAAATTGTACACCTGTATTTTACACCACTTCTAAAAGAACTTTTGATATTTCTTTTTGAAATATTAAATCTAAGTGATATATATTAATTATTTTTTATTAACCTACCTACTGTCCCTTTCCTGGGCAAAGGTCTCCCCCAACTCCCTCCGTGTTATATTTACTTAGTTATATTCATGCAAGTAAAAAACGTTGATCATACAATGTTTATTGCTTTCACAATGCTTACACTAAGTAGGTACATGTAATCGAGATAAGTTAAATACTGACTCAGGAATAGAAATCTCACTTGTATGATATAAATACAAAAATGAATTTAATATTTCAGATTTTTAAGTACAAATTTAAAATCCGTTTAGTAAATCAGTAGTTCCTTCAAGCAGTAGATATCGATGTAATGGCGACAGTTCCACTGGAACGTTATATTTCGGACCGGAATCTAAGCCAAACAAATTAAAGTGAAATTTTACTAGTAGGTATTAAGAACCAGTTCTATTCACTACCTACTTACTTGTAAATGCTAGTAGAGGTTATATTAGATAAGCAACCAAATTAGGTATGTTTACCAATGTTTTACTTACTTACATACTTAGTCTGTATTAGTCTTAGTCCATTTTTACCAACGTCTCTAAAAAAGGAGGTTTCGACCCGTATGTTCGCAATATTTTCAGAATTGGATGAAATTTGAGTATTTGTACCTACCCGATGTACTCGTATTTAGGCTCCTGAAAACGTATGCCACATTTTGTGAGTGTACATTTTTGCAGTGACAAGCCGCGTTCGATTTTCTTCCCGAAATAGCCACAGGAATTTCATCTCTATCTACCCACCACTACGAATTTTGGGTATTCGAGAAAAAAAACATCTGGTTCATACAAAAACGTCATCAAATCTTGACTAAAAGTAGACGAAGTGAATTTTGTTAATTCGGTCAGCTGTCCTCTTATATATTGTTTCATGTGTGATGTTTTAGTAAAGTATTTATCTATGTCCCAGCCAGCTAGTGGTGTACCTTCTCCGTGTATGATCTGGCACAGCTGGTGGTAGAGCACGCGGCCGTCCTGCGCGCGGAAGTAGTCGGCTAGCTGCGCCACCTCGCGCTCCGACAGACCCACCACAGGCCGCAGCGGGCCCGCGAGCACCGACACAAACTTTGACTCTGAAACACATAATGAAAACAATGCATTTATTCTATTGTAAACAGAAACATAATGTATGTAACTATTTGCCTGAAATACTTTTATGTAACGCAATGGTAGGTACTAACACTATCATAAAACGAAAGACATTACATATTATCATACTATAAGAGAACGAAAACAAAACAACAAACGTGGAGTTCCGTCAGATAAGGTTTTACTCAAAAAATCTAATTGTAAAAACTGTATTAGATATATTGTCAGGCGTTCTAAGTCCAAGTTCAGAATGTATCAAAGTTGACTGATGATGTACCGGAGATGAGTGAGTTTCCCTCGGGGTCGAGCGGTCGGTACCAGTCCCACAGGTTGAGGCCGACGCGGAAGGCGGCCGCTCGGATCTTGTTGCATGTCTTCCACACGTCCGCCAGGCGGACGATCTGCAACACCATCAACCACATTAAACATCTAGATAGTCTCTACTAGACTAGCTCGCTAGATGAAATGTAGACGAAGCAAACTTTGTTAAGTCGGTCAGCTGTCCCACCCACGTCCCACCACGGGCCGCAGTGTACCTTCTCTGTGGTACAGCTGGTGGTACAGCATTATTTAAACAATACGGTGTCGCGGCGTAATAGTTCATGTAACAACGTATAGTTTGAAGGCAGAAAAACAGTTTACAGAGCAATATGGTATTACTTTGGTGGTGGAATCCAAATGCTACTGCAATGAGTGTTTTTGTTATGCGCAATAAAAGAATACTGAATTAGTATGTGAAACTTTAAGCCATATCGAAATATAACCGTTCTTACCGTATCATGCATTTTGTTAGTTTGTTAGCCACCACTCGACAAAAAATCTGTTCGGAATGGAGATTTATTTTCCTTAATTACTTTAACGCATACTAATTTAGTGTCCCAAAATGAAATATTTTTAAAATACAGTTATTATGCAAACATTGTAGGGTTCAACTCCTGACCATTTTGAAATGAAAACAATTGTAAATATTCAGTGACATCTGAGGTCTAATTTGACATTGTACTCATGTCGCATAGATTTTAAATACAATACTTTTGTGCGAGGTTTGTTGTGCTTAGTTACTGATTTAGATACTATACTACTTTGAAAATCCCCAGAGTAATATAATTATTCCTAGTTTAATACATGTATTATGAGTCATGCAAAATTATTTGGTTGCATTTTTTATTTAAAATACATGTGTGGTGATAGGTGGTAGTATGCAACGATTAGTGATTTAGAGAATGGGCGGTATAGTATCGGGCGGCAGCGGGGCGGGCGGCACGGCGCAGGCGCGCGCGGTGACGTCACGCATCGACCGGCGCCGCGCGCGGGCGTCAGTGCGCGGGTGATGTAACGCCGGCTCCATGTCCCAGCTCCGCGGCCGCCACCCATGTGCGGGCTAAGCTTCAGGACCAGGAACAGCCCTTCGCAGAAGACGTCCCTCCGATGGGGCGACAGCTGCCTTGACGCGCCACACGCACGCATATAGTTCTCTATTTATACTCTTTATTTTGGATGGATGTTATTTAGGTAATAAATGATATATTGATAACGATGGACGTGGACTAAAGTGGTGTGGAGCTGGGACACAGTACGCGGCGCCAGGTTACAATCACTGCAGTAAGGTGAGTCAGCATAGCACGAGGGATGACGGACAACCTGCCGGGAACTGTCCAAAAGCAATTATAGTAACAGTATAATCGCTTGAAACGTTTAATGTCATATTTGAACCCCACGGTAGTCTACACAGTCGTAACTGCTTCTGAATAGTCAATATTCTAAGTAACTTTCTACTGACGTCACAAATTGAAAAACAACCCTTTTGACGACATTGCTTAGTTTGTAATTCAAATGAATTTACTAGCCAGCAAGTGATTTAACAAATAAAATTCAAGCACGATTCGTGATGAAAATCATTTAGTCCTTTTGTGAGATTCATCCTGATTATTATTTACTGATACGAATACGCTACATACTCGTTGTTTGATAGCGAAGTATTACAATACTTTGCTATTTTAATGTCAGGATTTACAGTATTCTAGCTTTATCAAAAGACTAATAATTAGGATACATGTTCTGGGCTACGTAAATTCGTAGCAAATATTCCCCGTAGCTCGCTGCTACGAGCTACGTCTGTTACTGATGATTGGTTGATTTATCGTATGATTTGATTCGCGGCTGTTTGTTTGGTCTTTACTTACTATTGATTTTATTGTATTTATCGCTTCATTAAACAATTTTGTTTACATTTTGTTGCTCCGAAATTGTAAAGAAAATGGTTTTGTATATGTAATCATTAATATTAATGATGAATTCTGTGTATATAATAATTACTAGTGATTACGAGCTGCTTCATAAAAGATTTCTCGTACAATTGTGTTGTGTATGTAATTGACAGATGTCAATATAATTATTAGTGTACCCACATACGCTGAGTACACATAAAAATGTAGTTATTTATGTACCCTGAATAAACGACAGTCTTGATACAATGGTGGTTTGATTGCAACGTAGGCTCCTTCTCACGAATAAAACATTGGCGACGAGGTGTTTTCGGACCAGTAAAGTGAATAAGTGCGTGTACAATCAAGTATTGAGACTCGAGAATAATGAATCTCCACCAGATTCCAGAGTTCAGGTTGAGTGTGGACCGGTGGTCCACCTACGTCGCTCGGGTGCGGGCGCTGCTCGAGATCAACGACGTGAAACCCGGCGAGTACTCCAAGTATCTTGTGGCTGTGGTCGGGACGGAGCTGCTAGACCTCATCATAGATTTGTGTTTCCCGGAGAAGCCTGAGAATGTGTAGTTTGATGTGTTGGTGAAATTGATAGACGATCATTTGGCCCCGAAGATAGATAGATAGATAATCATTTATTGATAAATTGATATTCCAAACTAAATGTCACAATAATTGGTAATAACATGTATCTCGTCACTTCAGGTACAATTATTCATTTATAATTTCATCCATACAATTACATAATGTATTACAATAGCTGTATAAGGGCTATTTTATAAAAAAATAAAAATATCTAATTAAATATATCTAAGTTGTCACATCATACTGACTGTAGTCATTTTCAAAAAAATCCTTAAAGCTATAGATTGTTTTGTCAAGTAAAAGCGACTTTACATTATTTACAAATTGGGATTTATTAGAAATAGATTTTATAGTCTCTGGAAGTTTATTAAAAAGTTCCCGTCCTTTTGCCATTGGTGTCTTTTTTGTCATTTTTAATCTTGGATATGTTGATTCTATAAGTAGCTTGTTATTTCGTATGGTTCGGTTACTATGAACATTCTTCCATCTACATTTGTGCATGTTCTCTTTTATATGTGTAATCGCTTCTAAAATGTATACGGATACAGATGTCAATATGCCTAGATTTTTGAAATGTTCCCTGCAAGACTCGTTATATTTTCCTCCTATTAGTGTCCGTATTGCTCTCTTCTGCATTTTTAGTATCCTTTCAAATTCGGTACAATTTCCCCACATAATTATTCCATATGTCATTATGGAGTGAATATACGAATAGTACACTTCTTTTAGTTTCTCTGGTGTGGATATGCCTTTAAGTTGTTTCATAGCATATATACCTTTTGCCATTTTCTTGCAGGTTGTTTCGATGTGCTTCGTCCATGATAATGCCGGGTCTATTTCGAAACCCAAAAGCTTGGCGAGATTAGTAGAGTTAATTTTATTACCGTCTCTTAAATCTACAGACATGGGTTTTGGATTTGCTGTTACTGCATTGAAAAATATTAAGCTGGTTTTTTCCGTGTTCAGCTTTAGTCCATTTATTTGGAACCATTCCCTTATCTTTTTAAATGTGTCTATTATACAGTTATGAAGCTGTTCTTCATTATTTGCATTAAGTATAATTTTATTGTGGTATCGTCTGCATATTGCACAATTTTGCCATTTACATTTAAAAAAGCCACATCGTTTAAAAAGACAAGGAATAATACATTCCCTAGAGATGACCCTTGAGGTATTCCAATATTAGTTTTCTTATTGGCAGATTTTATTTTCTTTTTATCTAATGTGATTTCAACCACTTGATCTCTATCGTCTAAGAAAGATCTCATAAGCTCCATGTTTTTTCCTCTCAATCCGTATATGTGCAGTTTTTTAAGTAGCAGATCATGATTTACTGAATCAAAAGCTTTGGAGAGGTCTAAAAACATGGCGGCAACTTTTTTTTTATTTTCTAATCCGTCTGTTACAGCTTCCACAAAGTCTAGTGTTGCAGAGGTGGTTGATTTACCCTTTCTGTACGCATATTGGCTTTCCGACATGATTCTAGTATCATTCATGTGATTCATAATGGAGCTTGATATCAATGACTCTATTACTTTTGAAAACGTAGGCACAATTGTAATTGGTCTATAATTATTTACACTTGTTGTATAATTATTTGTTCTTGTCTTCTTCAGGCTGTTTGGGTAATGTCCTGATAGGAGAATGTTATTTATTAAAAAGGTTAGGTGGTCTAATAAGTACCACATTGATTGCATCACGAATTTTCCTGTTATGTCGTATACATCACGCGTTTCTGAGTTGCCAATTTTATCTTTTGATACTTTGAGCAGTTCAGGTGACGATATTGTGGCAAAACTTAGCTCAGGCTGGTCTATAACGTGGGTTCTTAAAAAAATTATTGCTTCATCACAATTTGGGGGATTGTTTTCACGCAAATCATTTCCAATTGACACGAAAAAGTTATTTAGATGTTCTGGAATCTGGTCATTTTCTATTTTTTTATTATTTTCATGTATTTCGCATTTCCATTCTTTTTGATGCTTATTAGTTTCCTCCCGAATTACGTTCCATACTTCTTTCTTTATATTCTTAGCTTTGCTTATGCGCTCGCTTATATGTTGTCTCTTCTTTAGCTTAATTAGTGTTTCTCTGTTTTCAATCTTTCTTTTTATTTGAGTATTTATATCTAGTTGCTGATACTGGTTTTTGATTTGATAAAGGTCATGGATATCATACTGCATTTTGATTAGTTCATCACAAATCCATGGGCAGGGTGGTTGGTTTTTTACATTTTTTATTTGTACAGGTATGTGAAGATTAAAATTCCATACGAGTTTATCCATAAATTTGTCAAATGTATTAATGTCATATACTTCATATATTTTGTCCCAATCATACGCCATCATTGCATTTCCAAATGTTTCTATTTTGTGTGTGTCATAACTACGCTTTTCCACTTTCGTAAACTTAATGGTCTTCTTTTTTTTAATATTAATTGCCGTTGATATTGCATAGTGATCTGAGTGAAGCGTTCCGTTATCGCCGAACGGATGATATTCAGAGCGTGCAAGCAAACCGAGTTGCAGACTGTGTCGGAATATCTTGCTCAGTTGAAGAATTTGAGTAAAACTTGCGCGTTCGTAACGTTCGATATATTGCAAGAAAATCTACGGGATTAATTTGTGTATGGTCTGCAAAGTGATAGAATCAGACAACACTTGCTTATGGTAATGAGTTTATCGTTTGATCGGGCGCTCGAGCTCGCGCTATCGCTCGAGGCAGCGGCCAGAGCGCGCGTGAAGCAAGCTCCGGGAGCAGCGGCGCAGCGAGCGCTGATAATGCGGCGCCGGCCGCCCGGCGAGGACGCACCGTGGCGGCGCGAACCACGGGCATCGCGGGTACGGCGGTGCAATGGAGCCAGTCGCCAACACGGCGGCGAAATTAGCAGCGAGTACGGCGGCATAGCTGGCCGCAGGTACGGTGGTGGCAGTGAGGCCGGCCTCCAGCGGGTGCATGGCAGCGGAGCCGGCGCCGCGGGCCGAGGCCAGCGCTGGCCCGGCGCGCCCGCTTACAACCAGGGGGCCGCCTGCTTCCGGTGTGGGCAGGCGCATGCAGCGCACAGGTGCACATATATCAATGTCATATGTTTTGTGTTCGGAGAAGGTTCGGAGTCACGGGACACATAGAGAAATATAGAAGCTGACGACCTGAGTTCCCTGACGTCGAGTGGAGGAGAGGAGGAGGACGATTGCGTGTACGCGGTGAGTGAAGAGGCAGACGAGCGCTGGATGGAGCCGGTCGCAGTCAACGACGTCCCCATCACGATGGAGGGTGACACCGGATCAGGTGTCACCATCATAAGCAAACGTATGTATTGTAAACATTATAGTAATGTCAAGTTATTCCCGCGCTCAAATAAGTTGAGAGTGTATAATGGTCAAAACCAAGCCACTAGGTGAGATCAAGTGTCGTGCAACATGTAATAATAAAACTGTGAATGGGTTTACACTAGTAGTTATTTTATTTTATTTTATTTATTTTGGCTCAACATTGGTAATGACATTGTTACATTTATGATACACAAGTATTTTTATAAACTAAATGTACTACCTGTTTAAGTTCAGCACAGCATGCACAAATTATTATTTATGTCTATACAATTAATAAATACATTATACGGAAAGTATTTTTACAAACTGAATCTATTGTAAACAGTAGCATTATTATTAAGGTACTAACTAGTTTTTGGGTTTGAAGTTTATACAATATAAAAGTATATTTAGTATGATAGGAAGGATATTATTAACTTAATGAGGTTAATTTTTGAAAATTTGGCTTCAGTACAGCATTTACAGCATTTAGCAAATATATACAAAGGGTTTCAATAGAATAGTTATTAATAGTGAGTACGACAGTACAATAATGGGTCGTGATTGGATGCGAGCTTTTGGCATAAAATTTCCTACTGTGACGTCAAGTGATAGCCATCAAATAGGTCAGTGCAAACAAAAATTGAAATCAATATAAGTATCCATAAAATAATGTTTGTTCACAATCCGTCGGCTGTCTAGTTCAAGTTGAACTAATGTAGTACCTAGTTACCTAATCAGTAAGTTAGGTTTATTTCATGAGTTCTATGAAATGTTGATAATATTATGTACCTACTGGTAACAAATCATTGTACGGAGGGGAAGGGAGAAGAGAAAAGTAATAGGATTAGGACTTTGTAATAGATGTGTGCATAGTATTCATAACTTCTGTGATGAATAGATATGAGTACATACACTGTCTTTAAATGATGTATATAGCAATAAGTAGCTGTAATTATATGATAATGTGTGGTATTCAGAAAGTAATCTTAATGTAATAATATTCACACAAATGTACTGCGGTTTATATGTGTATTTTGGTTACTTTGAACTGGATATTTATATTAAGAAGTTGTATACATCTTAAGCGAAAAGACAGTAGTCTTTAAGTGATCGAATATAATAATTCCTAGTGATAGTTGTTGTTGTAATATTTAGTTGTTCATATAAAGAGTTTACTGAATACAGTCGTGTAATGTGAGAATTGTAATTGTATTGTTTGAGAGAATATAAATCATTCAGAGAGGGGAAGATGTTGTGTATGTACCTATAATTGACAGATGTCAATATAATTATTAGTGTACCCACATATTCTGAGTACACATAAAATGTTGTTACTCATCTACCCTGAATAAACGACAGTCTTGATACAATGGTGGTTTGATTGCAACGTAGGCTCCTCCTCACGAATAAAACAAATTGGAAAGAAACATCTGATATATGAAAACAGTTGATCATCCAGTTGCAATATTTGTTTCGAAGTCATACTGTTAGTAAGTTAATACCTATGCATATAATAATATTATATGTTTATATTCTCTTTATCTCTACCAACCATTATGTCCTGCGCAAATCGACCTGAATCCCGACCTATCATGCTTCTGTAGACGTTAATTAAAGTAGAGTTGAAACAAAAACATATATCAACAAAAACCCATTTGTTTCTGGTTGTTTTATTTTCTTTACTTATTTTATTAGATTGTTATGTTGTCGTTTGTTATTGTAAAATCAATTATTAATAAAGAAAGCAGCAGCGTTTAATAGCCTATAGACACAATGCAAGCTACGAGTATACACTAGTTATAAAATAAATAGAAGTTTACTTAGTATAGTGCTAGATGGCGCTGTGCGAAATGTTTGGGGATATTATTTATTTGTTGTTTATTGCTAGGAGCCGGCCTCAAGATGATCAACATAGCCGGCGTGGTGTCCATCATCCTGTTCTACGTGCTGATCCTGGCCGTGGGCATCTGGGCTGGGAGGAAGAAGCCCGAGGGAAATGACTCCGAGGAGGAGGTGATGCTGGCTGGCCGGTCCATCGGCCTGTTTGTCGGCATCTTCACCATGACAGGTATCACTACACTCATAAAGAAAACATAATATTTGCTAGTTACGCCACACGTGTAACATTTTATTTACTAATAAAAATATTTTAATGTCAAAGCTGTAGTATAAATGAAACAATAATTTAATATAAATGACACACCAATTATGCCCTAACTAGTGGTTGCTCGCGGCTTCGCTCGCATAAAGAAGTAAAACTTGCATCCCCTTATTTCACCCCTTTAAAAGTGGCATTTACAAAAATCTTTTCTTAGCGGATGCTTACGTCATAACATCTACCTTCATTCCAAATTTCAGCCCAATCCGTGTAGTGGTATGGGCTGTGCGTTGATAGATCACTATATCAGTCAGTCAGTCAGCTTTGATTTTTATATTATTTAGATATTGCTGATGCTTGAAAGCAGTGGTGATTACTTTTCACTATATATTTGCTCGCGTATTTTGTATCTCTCTCTAACAACAATTACAAGTAAACTTTAACTGCTACGCGCTTGTATCAATACATAACTGAAGCTAGCTCCGTAATTGTAATGGAGCGTGTCGTTAATTGATAAGTCATCAGGGACTGAGTAAATAATGGGCAATAGTTATACGCTGTAACTATTTCATATATAGCAGAGCAGTGGAACAGATCTAAAAAACATGTAAATAAAATTACAGACGATTTTATCTTTTGTATGGTTTCAAGATAAAATCACCTCGACTGAAAAGTTTTTGCACTTGTTTTTGTTGAAAGTAAGCTTACTTACAAGACAATACGGGGGCATTAATGTACCTACCTACTTAAAATAAATGAAATAATAATAATTCACAAAACGGTCTCCTTCACACATTGAAAAGCTATTGAAAGAGTGTAGAGTCGAAATGATCGATTGTGATTCGAGCCGTGTGCGCCGCCCGCCCACCTTCTGCCGCCGCCGGCCGCCCAGCGCGCGAGGGCGGCCATACAACACATCTAGATAGTTAATCCGCCCACATGTTGTTACACTACCGATGTTGTTCTGCCTACACGTCAGGAGCAAATTTACTGAAGGCTATTAATAAGCCATTATAATTGACCACGACTCGTGATGATTACACCATAACTCATTTACCTCGGAATAAGGCTTATGTTTGACTACAGACTGCTTAATGTTAAGCACCTCTGTAGTCTAAGATGTGGCACTTGCCTAAAATTGTAAAAGCAACCTAAAAGTATGCATTATGATAAAGATAAAAAGATAAAGATAAAGAATCTTTATTGATGATGTAAAATTGTAACATACATAGGTATAAGTACTAATATCACAGAATATGCCACACAAATTACAATATCTCGTCAAATTGAATTTATAACATTTAACTTTTATAACATTTTAGAAGTTACATATGTCTAGTTTTATTAATAAAATAATGAAAATTTTTGTTATTATAATCATGTCAAACATAATAATAGGTATGTAATCATACAATATGTCAACTTAAATAAATCTTGGTACTGTCACTTTAGCTGTATAGGGGCTAAAATGACAATTTGGCATCACACTCCTTACCTAGTAGTTAATTACATAATTTCTAAGCAAGATTAGAATCAATTGGTAGTTGACTGTAGTCATTTTCAAAGTATTCTTTAAAACTGTATAGTGTCTGATCTAACAATAATTGTTTGACGCTATTGCAAAATTGCTGATCATTATTCAAAGACTGAATGTGTGCGGGGAGTTTATTGAACAGTTTCTCTCCCATTATAGTGGGTAGTTTCTTAGTCATACACAGCCTAGGCACAGTTGGTTTTAACAATACTCTGTTTATCTTGGTTCTATTTGAGTTATAAGTCTTAAGTTTAAACAAATTTGGATTTCTTTTTACAAACTTTATAATCTCTAATATATATTGCGACACTGACGTCAAAATCTTCAACTCTTTGAAATGGTTTCTACAAGACTCTCTATATCTACCTCCCACAAGTACTCTTATTGCTCGTTTCTGCATTATTAACATTCTTTCAAAGTCTGTCGCATTGCCCCATATACTTATGCCGTATGAAAGTATAGAGTGTATGTATGAATAATAAGTTTCCTTTAGGTGCTCTGGGCTTGTTATTGGTTTCAACTGTTTTAATGCATAAACCCCTTTTGTCATTTTTTTACAAGTATTATTAATATGTTCTTTCCATGTTAAGGAGGGATCTAAATCGAATCCTAATAGCTTAACATGCTTTGCGTATATACATTCAGTTCCATTCTCTAATATTAATGGAGCTTCTTTAAAGTTTGGTGATACAGCATTGAAGGACATTATATTCGTTTTATCAGTATTCAGTTTCAAACCATTCACCGTAAACCAGTTTTCTAACTCTCTTAAAGTTTTCTTTATACATTTCTGAAGTTCTTCATGTGAGTCAGCGGTTATAATCACTGTCGTATCATCTGCATACTGGATGACTTCTCCTTTAATTCCACTAAGGCATAAATCATTGAGAAATACCAGAAACAAGGCATTTCCCAATGACGATCCCTGCGGAATTCCTATATCTACTTTCCCTGGTGATGATTTATGACGTTGTTTGTCTATTTTCACTTCGACAATTTGCTCTCTATATTCAAGGAATGATTTTATAAGTCGGAGAGGTTTTCCAGTTATTCCGTAAGCTGAGAGCTTCACTATTACAAGGTCATGACTCACAGAGTCAAAAGCTTTCGATAAGTCTAGAAATATTGCAGCCACTTTTTTCTTATGTTCAAGGCCATCAATAATCGTTTCTACTAGCTTTTGAGCCGCAGACGTAGTCGAGTGATTTTTTCTATATGCGTATTGGGCATTGGTGATCAAATTATTCTGACTCATATGGCTCATAATATTGTCTGCCATCAGTGATTCTATAATTTTTGAGACTGTGGGTACTATTGTTATTGGTCTATAATTATTCACAGAAGTGGTTTCTCCCTTGCCTTTATATAATGGTGTGCCTCTGTTCTTTTTTAGTGTTCTAGGATATTCATCCGACTGCAGAATATTGTTAATAAGGAAAGTTAGATGGTCCCCCAGACGCAAAATTATATCATATAGAAAAGATCCGGATATTATATCGAATATATCCATCGTCTCTGATCGGTCTATCTTTCTCTTAGCTATGTTCATTAGTTCAAGGGGAGTTACATACTTCAATTTAAAATTATCCGACGGAAAAGATCCCTGTATTTGTAGTAAACCCATTGCTTCTTGTATGTTTGGTGGGTTATTTGTCCTTAAGTTCTGACCAATTGAAATAAAATAATTATTTAAGTAATCTGCTATATTTTCTTTTCTTATTTTTCTTATGTTTTCGTCCAATAGATCCCATGTCCATTCTTTTATATCTTTATTTGTTTCTTCTTTAATTACATTCCACACCTCCTTTTTGGGGTTTTTCGCATTATTTATTCTACCCTCAATGTGTTTTTTCTTACTTTCATCTAAAAGTTTATTCTTTAACTTAGTTTTTATTTCTATTATATCCTGAGTGGATGTTACTTGTGGGTACTGTCTCTAAATTTGGTATAGGTCATGTATGTCTAATTGTAATTTTATTATATCTTCAGAGATCCAAGGACATTTTTGTCTATTTCTTATACGCCTTGTTTTGATTGGTAAATGCACATCCCTGTACCATATTAATTTATTAAAAAACTTTTCAAATGTGGAGCTGTCATACACACTAAATAATGTGTCCCAGTCTGTAGCTAACATTGAGTTACATAACTCTTCTATTTGATAATTTTCACAAAAGCGCTTTTCAACATATATAAATTTGGGTATGTGTTTCTTGGCAGTATTCAAGTATACTAATTGAGCATCATGGTCGGACCCAGTTGCTGTAGCAATGTGCTTAATGTTAATGTTACTTTCTGGTACATTAGTAACCACACAGTCAATTGATGATTTAGATCCTTTATCAAATCTAGTTGGAAAATTAACAGCATTTCTAAATTTATAGGTCTTTAGGATGTCATTTATTGCTGTCCGTTCTGAGGATTCCACCAGAAAATCAACATTCCAATCTCCCAAGAACAAAATTTTAGTATCAGTCATATCACACAATAAATTAAACAGTCTATCCAGTACTTTAGTCATTTTTACAAAATTACCTGCCCCGGTCCTATACATACCTATGATTAACAATTTACAGTCCTTCAAGCTAATTTCTATACAACTTAATTCACAATGAAATTCATGACAAAGTTCATCTATTTTAGTACATTTATTATATTTTATCTTATTTTTTACAAATATGGACACCCCACCATGAATAAAATTTTGTCTCACATAATAATTAGCATGTTTGAAATCCTTAAAAGCTATATTTTCTACCTCACTATTATTCAACCATGTTTCAGAAAAAACCATTACATCAGGGCTGTATGATTCTGCAAGAACTTGTATTTTTGACATTTTATTCCTAATACACCTACAATTTAGATGCATTATTTTAAAATCTTTTTCTAACATATTACAGTTATTTTTTGTAACATTTGGCCTAAAAAATCATTTATAGTCAGTGATTGCTGCATACTTGTTTCCATATTTACTTGGTTTATTGAGATATTGGATGCAGACTGAGATTCAGTTTTTGTTAAGTATATCAGGTTATCTATTTGTTTCAATCTTAAAGTTATTCCAACATCGATATACTTCAAGAAATCAGGTGACAAGGATTTGCGTTTTGAGTACATATTTTTGGTATATGAATTTACATCAATTACCTTGACTCCCGGTGAGTGTGATGCCAATCCGTACATTTGGTCATTGATAGCATGCTTCATGCAATTGTCCTTATTAATAGATATATTACTGTACCTATATGGTAGTGTGGTCAATATCAAGTTAATATATATACTATCACAATGATAGATCAAAGATTTGATTATTGAGATGTCATATTTATATAAATGAGAAGTTATTACAACAATATCATCTCCTTTGCTCATTTTTGAGGTGTAATTTTTGATATTTTTGAGTACCTCGGTGATGGGTGCGTTTGGTTTACAGATAGTCAGGATGTTGTTGTATTTGTTTCCAGAATTGCTTCTTATGTAGTCAGCAACTGGCTGTCCAAAGTCATCGCAGAATATCAACATGTCATGTTTGTTTAGCCCCACCGATGGTTGTTGAGTAGGAAGCGAGTCAGGTACTGGTTGTGTCTGAAAAATAACAGAGGTTAATACATTTGTGTTTTGCAAAGGCACAGATGTAGGTTGACTTTCATTTTTATTGGCACATGACTGGCTCGATTCAGTCGATGGGCCAGATTTGTTTATATCCTGGGTTGATGGTTTAGTAGGCTGTGCGATTGTAGTATTTTTACTTGACTTTTTCTTTGTTTGTGAAATGTTTTTAGTACTGTATGAGTGTTGTTTCCCTTTCTGTTTTTGTTTACAATTTTTAACATCCAATTTTGGCCTTAAAGGCATCTTAGGTTTTTTGTTTCTTAAAGCCACTTTTGTCGCAGCTTTCACAGGGGTTTTACATTTTACAGATTGTTGGGATGTAATTTGTGACTGTAGGGAGCTTATTTCTAGATTTAACACATCATTTTCTTTTGTAAGATCAGATTATGTACAGTGCCAAGGTGTTTAGGTGATTCGCGCCGCAAGGGGGGGGGGTATCGTCCTTCCTGAGGGTCTATGTGGACCGTAGATTGAGATCTGGGCAGGAATTGCGGAGGAGTACTGTTCGCTTGCACGCGAAACTCGCCCCTTCCGACGAAGGGACATCTTGGTAGGTTTTAGTCGGTAGTGGAGTCTCATTAGCTCCGAGCTCGACAAACCCCTCTAATGAGAGTGTCTCGCTCTGGAGTCAGAGTTTTCAAACCACCCTATGAGTCTCTGACATGGCTTGATGACATGTACGTCCGTAAGTTTAGCTATATTATTATTTTAAGTTAGTATTAGTACATTTTTGGTTTAGTGAACTTATAACAATAAATAAAAATAAATGACTGAGGTATCACGACGAGAAGCTTATACTAACATAGCTTGTTGTTCGCAGCGACGTGGGTAGGCGGCGGCTACATCAACGGCACGGCGGAGGCCATCTACACGTCCGGCCTCGTGTGGTGCCAGGCGCCCTTCGGGTACGCGCTCTCACTCGTCTTCGGTACGTCTCCACCTGCTTTTATTTATACTTGCAATACATTATGTGCCATTATTTCGTAAGAGAATGGCCAACTCTGGTCTTTGGTGTCAGAGTTTTCAAACAGCCCTAAAGACCTCTGACATGCCTTATGTGCAATTGAAAACATATCATGTATCCTGTATTTACTTGCTTATTTATATAAGCAAGGAGCAAACATTTTTGGATGAGAAATACTCTGTAATACCTCTTTTGTCTTCTATGTATGAAAATGATTAGCACTAGTGTTGGGTACAAAACAGTACAATTGAAAGCTTTATCCAACCCACAAAAGCACGCAAATGTAAAAAAATACCTCATAATGGTTTCGTTTACCTTTGAGAGATAATTTTATCTGGTAATTAGGTTCTACAAAGAAATAATCTCTGTGTTCCTAAAATTATTTGGGAACACAGAGAGATTAATTTTTATAACCTTTGAAAATATTGACTGAATATGTAAAGGGTGCGTTGTGTGCAGGTGGGATATTCTTCGCGAACCCGATGCGCAAGCAGGGCTACGTTACCATGCTGGACCCGCTGCAGGACCTGTTCGGGTCCCGCATGGGAGGCCTGCTGTTCTTGCCAGCCCTGTGCGGGGAGGTGTTCTGGGCCGCCGGCATCCTGGCCGCACTCGGTATGTTTACTAATTTATTTAAAAAAAACAATAATAATAATAATAAATAATAATAATAATTTATTTACCTTAACAATTAACTTAAATAATTTTGCTATAGCGCCTCCAGAAAAAAAATTGCAACCTGACAGAAAAAGCAAGCACAAAATATTTGTATATGTTTGATGTGTTTGTGATGTCGGATTTTACTTATATATATTTTATATTCGTAAATGTTTCGAGAAGTTCATATATAAAGTCATACGTTTGTTCATAGCGATATAATTAAGGAAGCTTATTAAGATTTCCCCGTCTGTGTTTGTAAGGATTAACTTAATCAACATTAATTTCTCCATTTCCGCGAAAGATGTGCAAATTATTCCGGGTCGACAGTCACAGCCGAGAATAGGAGTCACTTTATTAGGAGAGACGACACTAATGTAGGTTGATATCGACCGATATATAAATACACTAGCTGTGCTTCGGTGTCTTTAACCTCATAGCAAAATATTTGTAAGGTGGTTAATGATGATGATTAATAAGGTGAAATATTTATGAGACATTGGTAAGAAAGCGTGATACATTAGGGTTAAGTAAGACAGAAACTTATTCTGAGTTAATTTATTAAGTGCTAACCTGCACTATGGTTGTTTTAAATTAAACTTTTATTGGAAAATGAGCGAAAATAATCACGACCGGCAGGATTCGAACCTGCGTATTTCTGCTACCGTCAGAACGCCTTAACCACTAGGCTATGGTCTACTAACTGCCAGGCGCGAAAATCCACACCCATTTCCATACACTTCAGACTGAGCGGCTGATGGCGCCACTTGTGCTGTCAGAATATGTCTAACAAGCACTCATATCGATGTACTATGGACACCTGATATGACGAGAAATGGGCCTTTCCAATAAAAGTTTAATTTAGAAACTCATTCCGTTTAAAAATAATTTACCCACAACATAAGAGTAGTTACCTTGCTGGGCTACTACTAATTAATTTGGAAATACATACATGTATGCATGTACAAACATACTTATAGTCTCTTTTACTCGGTTTATTTGTACGGGGGCTTTCACACACCGTCCTTTGAATGCAATCCCTTTGTGAACACGAATTTAGTAAATGGCACTAGACAAACACTCCTACTAATTAATTAGATATTCCACAGTTTTGAGCTCCAAATGAAGGAATATTAAATTAGGCACGACGTAATTTCATGCGCAGAAAAGAGTTAGAATTATATTTTGTGCTCACACACAAAGAAAGAATATAATGTTCGATATGTTAATGTGTTCTACGACATTATTATTATATATCTAACGATATATACGCGAATCTCCCAGGTACAACATGGTAGAAATATGTATATAAAACGCACTGACGTTCAGGAAAAGGTTAAATTTAAATAATTAATTGCGGGATCTCAATAATCTCACGGGGAACATCCCATGTCATTTCTGATGTTTATTCGGAGAATTGGCTATTTCAGGATACACTGTACTATACAACTAAATTATTTCAGGATACTTACGATAAACTCCGTGGTGCCTTCTTTCCTTTCGTATAGATTCGTTCGCTATTTATTTTTGAGTCCATAAAAATGTGCGTCTTTAAGTAATTTTAATATTCATAATAACTTTAAAATACGTTGAATAATTTATCATAATGCATAATAATATCAATAAACTGAACACTTATGATTGATAACAAAATATCAAGTGGCTATGAATTCGTATTTACTTCATGAGATACATATAAAGCTTGTTTTTGCTTTGCTTTTCGTATAATAGTAGTGGTCTTATGAATAAAGCGGCATCCCCATCGGGAGGCTAAAAGCTGACCGATCCAAGCCACATTAAATATTCAAAGCTAAGCAGCTGTCGGACCGATATGGTTACACTATACATAACAGTTGTATACGCCCTTACGGTGGCTACGATAAACAACCTAACCTATAACCTATTGTATAAATATTTTCTTACTATACATCATTTGCGTTGTACGGTTACAGTTATTTTGCCTAGAATGCTACCTTCGTGACCTTGTAACATGCATAATTTTTGTGTTCTCTCAACAAAATTTTATTTTGGGGTAGTTTCAACTGTAGTCAATATACATTTGTCAAATTTTTAGCTTGGTACGGTGCTTTTTATTTTGTTAATAATATATGATTACAATTTAAATAAGGTTAAGGTAGTTTAGTAAGCAATAGCATCGAAGTGTTTAGAGTACAATAGAATAGCCAGCTATCATCAATATCAATGATATTTTGAGTATGTGAGTTATGTTTACGGTTATGCGGTTTACGTTGAGGTGTTTTCGCAAAAAGGACTTACAATTTCAGGCATCAGCTGTTAATTTAAATCATTTTTTTTATTTAATGCATTTTATATTTATATCAACTTCAAATCATACTTGATAAGATATTGAATTAGGCGTTACTTTGCGGAAATCCATTGTTACTGAAACTCTGGAGAAAGGAGGAGCAGTTGCAGCGGAAAAAACACTATACATATTTCTCCAGAGTTTCAGTATTCATACTTGACTAAGACGGAAAATCTTGCCAGTTAAGTTTTCTTTCTTGCATGTATTCATGTTGCGGGTGGTTTGATATTTCAAGGTGGTGCGTGTTCTTGTCGGTTTTTTTCAATTTTTTTTTTTCATTTCAATGAGCTAGATCCCGATCTACATCCGTTTACCTCTGTGATTTGCGACCTGTTTTTTAAGTAGGATTTCAACAACTTTGATTCTATATTACGCACACCGTAGTGTTCCAGCTTGGCGGTAAGAATATAGTGCAATGAGATTACTTGTGGTAAGGAGTCAGAGCCGCCAGCAGGCACGCGGCGCGGCGGGGGCGGCGGGTCAATGAGAGCTCGAAGCCGACCCTGCTTGCTCTGCAGGGGCTGCAGCGACCCCCGCCCGGGGCAGGCGATGTAGTTTAAGAAGGTTACTTAAAAAAAACACTATACAATTGATATTCATACAGTGATGTACAGAAATAATAATAATAGATGACTGAAAAAGATAATTTTTAATTTTACTAGGTACTTTTATTTTTGGAAAACATAATACTCTGCTTTATTTTCGTTGCTTTAAATAATAAAATAGGTACGCTAAAGTATAAAAATATCGGCAACGATGTCTCTGCGAACAACAAAGAAATAGGTATCTGCGCTTTTACAATGGCACGTCAAAAGCGTCGATTCATCTTGAAATGTTACGAGTGGGATAAAACCGTTGAGGTTGCGGCAAAGGTCACGGGGCCACCACGGGCCTGATTGGGGGCGAGGGGGAGGGGGGAAACAACCCCGTGTTAGGGCCGGGGGCGGCAGCTCCGCTTACAGAGCCTGATACGATTAACAAAATTAGGTAAACCGATCAGTTGTGGATGGGTAACAGTAGTAAAAGATAACCACTGCAATGACTTCATGAGTCAGAAGAGACTTCTAGTTACGTAAATGTATACCTCGTAAATAAATACAATCTTGTAAGGCACGTGTGTAGCTCGAAAGTTCGCAACCTTCCCTACACTCGAGCGCAGAGCTTACCCGCTGTGATCTAAGCGTCTCTCACAAATAGAAGGGTTGGCTCTACGTAGTCCCACTAACGGGCGCGTTACAGGGAAGGTTCCTGTCTATTTATAGCTCGCTCTGACATCCCTTTGTCACGAAGTACCAAACTTTCCCGATAGCGTCGCTTTACTCGGTATTTACATTACGGGTTTTTCGGGGACCTATTTATATTGGGTATATTTTGCCGTTTTCGTGAATTCAGATCCTCAACTCTCAACTTCCCAGTTGAGAGTTGAGAGAGAAATTAATGTTTGAGAGAAAAGGATTTGTTTAAAATATTAACAATTAGCAATAGACGCGGAAGATACTTAGTTTCCAGACCAGGAAAAGATAAGATAATTTACTTTCAGAAAGTGTTTTTTAAACATCGAATATATTATTATTAATATGTAAACTAAACGGTTTTCACTCACGTGTTATATTATACGTGAGTGAAAACCGTTATTGATAAAATGTCTCACGAAAGTTTAATATTAAAATATATCATTCTTGCAATTGATGTCCAATAGTCATATAGATACATGTTATTTTCATGGTACCATATTTACACACACACATAACCAGATGTTGTCTCTGCGCAGGCGCCACCCTGGCAGTGATCATCGACATGGAGCAGAGCACGTCCGTGATCTTCAGCGCGTGCGTGGCGGTGTTCTACACGCTGTTCGGCGGGCTGTACTCCGTGGCGTACACCGACGTCATCCAGCTGTTCTGCATCTTCATCGGGCTGTGGATGTGCATCCCCTTCGCCTGGGCCAACCCGCACGTCAAGCCGCTCTCTTCCATGGACGTGGACTGGATCGGGCACATCGACCCCGAGTACTACTGGTTCTATATTGACTACGGTCTGCTGCTCGTCTTTGGTGGAATCCCTTGGCAGGTTCGTGAGATTTTCATTCTTCTTCTTCTCTCAGTCAGTTGTTCATGTTACTAAATTTTAACTAGGTGTAGAGTTTATGAAATCAAAAACTTCGCTTCACATCTTTTTCTTGATATTTGAGCCTTAACAGTAATCTTTTCTACATTTAATATGGAATGGAATTTACTGGCAAAAGTGGCATATGATTCTGGCTCAAGGTAAAACATGCCTCTGCTGGATTGGAGCTGCCAGAAGGGTTTCAAAATATCTTATCATTCTCCTGACTATGGTTCTTTATCCCATCTATGCAGGATGGTTAGACTAGTTCTGCCTACATACATGCCGTGCCTCCAGGTATACTTCCAGCGCGTGCTGAGCAGCAAGACCGCGGGGCGCGCGCAGCTTCTGTCCTACGTGGCTGCCTTCGGCTGCATCATCATGGCGGTGCCGCCCGTGCTCATTGGCGCCATCGCTAAGGGAACAGGTAAACCACTGTTTTCTACATATTAATAAATTAACTTATTTTACACGTATAACCGTCTTAATTATCGCAATTATTAACAGGTACTTTTTGTTTACATTCAATGCAAAGATTGTTTGAAATAAATACATATACTTACACTTAAAGGATTAACGGGTGTCTAAATTACCTCGGCTTTGTCGCTTCATCAGCTAAACCGCTAACCCCTAACAATACGTTATTGGTACAATGTCCTTCTTTTGCATTGGACCTGTTTGTATGGTGCAGCTTGGAACGAGACAGACTACCGCGGCGACCTCACCCCGGAGGGCGAGCTGACCTCCGAGCAGACGTCCATGATCCTGCCGCTGGTGCTGCAGCACCTCACGCCGGACTTCGTGTCCTTCTTCGGCCTGGGAGCGGTCTCCGCCGCCGTCATGTCCTCCGCAGACTCCAGCGTGCTCAGCGCCTCGTCTATGTTTGCGAGGTACGGAATGACGAGAGACATTGGGATTGTTTTTTTTTTACTTTATTATTGACGAGTATAGGGAGCTAATAATTGTATTTTGTATAGAAGGTTTCTATTGAAAGGTGTATATCTAAATCATATTTGACTCGCATTACACAATCCGTCTACATAGGACATTTTCATGATAGGAAACTATTTGGCTAATTAGTTAGTTAGCCAATTAGTTTAAATTAGGGAACTTACATATTAAATAGCTAATTATAGCCAAGTAATTATTGACCAACGATAGGAAGTATAGAATTGTACCTAAATCTAGATAATAAAGCCACTAAAGTAATGTAGTAATAGTAGTATAGTGTAGTAATGGTGGCAAACCCGTATTTTTCTTGGTAAAGTATAAGCACTTAAGTAGTGTTTATAAAGAATATTGATTGATAGGAAGTGACATTGTCCCCAGGAACGTGTACAAGTTGATCTTCCGCCAGCGCGCGTCGGAGATGGAGATCATCTGGGTGATGCGCGTGAGCATCCTCATCGTGGGCTTCCTGGCCACCCTCATGGCGCTCACCATACCCTCCATATACGGCCTCTGGTGAGTACACATATTATGTACATAAATAAATAAGAAATCGGCCTGTCTATATACAATAATATATTAAAGTACCAATGTATAACTTTAAAATTGTATGCTACACAAATTAAAAACACAATATCTTGAGTTTCCTTGAGAAAAGTCTCTGCAGCATTGTGACAAATAGAACAACTACAAATTTGAGCATCTAAATGTCTAGTTAAAATTTTTACAAAGGCAAAGAACATTAACAATTTCGTTACCGTTTATGGAAACAGTTTCGCTTCCAATAGCTTACAATGTAAGAAGTCATTTATTGCAATGATTCGATTCGAACTGTAATCGAATGACAGAATTAAGTCGATTGTCGACCAATTCGGTGTTCGTAATGTGCGGCCATCGACTATCGATTTGTGCTCTTATAACAGGACTACTAATAACTAGTGACTAAAGTATAACTTCGTAAGATATTGAATCATTAAAACATGTATATTTTACTAGACTTCTTCTGTCAATTTTAATTTATACAAGAAAATTAAGAAGTCAGTAATAACATTATTTTGGGGATATGTTATGTACATATAATTTGTACATCAGCCAGCAACAAAAATTATCAGTGGTTTTAATGAAATGTTTGTTTAGAAAAGATTTTCTCTTAAATTGTTACGAGTATTATTTGCCAGCACTTTATCTAGTAACCTTGTAAAACACCAAAGTAACGTTGCGGTGAGGTTGATTGTCCCATGGTGCGTTGCGTAAACCATAATATGCGTGTATTATATTATAATGTGATCCTTGGGAGGCGTAGAGGAGTGTGCCATGGCTGTAGGATATATATGACATTGCTTTATGGGTTACTTTTAGTATATACCATCTTAGCTTGTACAAATTTGAGATTTTCACAGGGCACCATAGACTGCCCTTGAACCGTTGTCCTGATGGTTTAAATTTTAATGAAAAGATTGCTAATGAGACAGTCATAACTCAAGTATATAACTAGCATGGCTCCTGTTTATTGGTTTTAAAATTTTTGGTGGTAGCTATAATATACTGCGTGTTTTATGAGGGTCTCTTATGTATTTACAACTCAAACTCCGGCCATTTTCAATAGATTTATGATTTGTGAAGTAATTGGCGAAGTTATGGCAGAGTTCTCATAAATCGCTCCCATGTGAATGTTTGCATCCAATATGAATGGAGTAGGCTTCATGTTGCAATCTATGTTATATGTTCTCATGGTGTGATGGGTATGGGCTTATATCGAACTAAGTCCTATATACACGTTCATGGTTTTCAAGCAAAATGGAACGCAAGCCATATTTTATTGAGCGATATAACATACTATTATGATTTGGTTGAGTTGTTCTTGAAAATTTCACTAAAAATGCCAAAATTTCACTAAGGAAAATAGGTCTTAACCTTATAGTATCTTGTATGTATTAGTTTTTTCAATAAGTAAGTGTTTGTTGCACTAAGTTATCTAAACGAGGATTAAAACATGTTGCAATACATCTAACTATATTATAATAATCTCTATTCATAAATCGTCGTTTAGACCTACTCGTACTGACATGGCCGTAGTAACTCAGAAGAAAATGTAACGTCGTTTATCTAACGCTTGTATCCAATCGAGCGAGATAAAACCTTGTTATACATTCATATTCATAGGAGAGCGCCCCGGGCGAGGGGGCACCTGTGGGCGTATGTTACAGGGTTACTTGATAAACGTCACGTAAGTCAATAAGTCACTGACTGTGTTGGTTCTTGTTACACATGAAAGTTAAAGATAAATATTGATATATTTGTCTTTAACTTTCATGTGCAAAATATTAATATATGTATATTTTTAAGGATTCCGTAAAAAATAATAATTTTACATATAAAGCGACTTACTTAAAATGTGGAAGTTAAGTTAGTTATTTACATTAAAATATACACTTGGCAACATCGCTTCCTATGTTACATTTTTTAACTTAAGACTTGAACAATTATAGCTATCAATATCCCTGTATACTCGGGGTGGCAAGGGGTGGTCTCGATGTGTCCTACAGATGGAGGGTGGAGGCTCGATCGCTTTAACCTCCACACACGGAGGCTTTCTGGGACGAGCTTTACTAACACTACGATACCTTCATTAAATTCTTATGTGGTTCATTTCTTTCATCGGCATTCAATTTTATTAATTATATTGCCAGCTAAGCAAATATACATATGTAACCATATTTTTTAACACGGAATAGGCTCAATTTTGACTACAGCCTGCCTGATGTTGAGCACTACTGTAGTCTAAGATGTTGCATGTTTGCCTAGAATAAACTTCTTTGGATTTAAAGAACCCTGGATTAGAATTTTCTGGAAACAGGGCTTCAAGTAGAGATTTCCATAATCTCGTTGTCCTTACTACGAAGCAACGCGCTTCGTGCGAGTCTTTGGTACTTTCACCATGAATCCGTAATTTGTAATGCGTGTATTGAATAAAGGCGACATTCCAAAGTTACTGTCGCAGTAAACTTCAAAATATCCCGATACACGAATAGTTGCATCAGGTAACATTACAGACTTGTAATTAAAACGAAGTACTTACAATGATTAAAGCCACAATCGTTGGTTCACGCATCATTAAGCCTTACTCCAGTTACGTGAGGAATGCGAGCGCTTGAATATCTGCACGCACGGCGATGGTCCCGACTCTGGCGCAACTCTTGAAGGATAAACCTATCGTTTACATGTCATTAAGGTGATTTAAGGACGATTACTCCGCTTGAGGTCGACACTCTCCGTTTTATGGCGGTTTCAAATCTAAATTCCTAATCGTTTGTATTCGGAGAACTGTGGAGTGGATTGCTAAGTGCCGTAGATTAGCGGATATTGATGAGTCTTTCGCAACATAGGCGTTTGAATTTATCGACATATTTTGAACTCCATAGAAGCAATATTTTTTAAATAATCATAATGATTTATCTTTTAAACCTACCTTAGGCTTCCACAAATAAAACAAAATAAGCCACACCGGTCAATCCGTTTTTATGTTTTAGCGCGACTCACAAACATCGATTAACTTTTATAAATCTTTAAATAAGGAGAAGATAATAAAAAGTTTACTCTAAGAAAATACCCATACCAAATCCAATTAAAAAAAACACACTATTGTTTTACAAAGAAATAGGTTGGTTTCCTAATTTGCCCCCTTTTTTTCTTCGAAATTCCTAACAGTATGACGTGGTTCCAGGTCAATGTGCTCGGACCTGGTGTACGTGATCCTGTTCCCGCAGCTGCTGATGGTGGTGCACTTCAAGAAGCACTGCAACACGTACGGCTCCCTCGCCGCCTACATCGTGGCGCTGCTCGTGCGCCTCTCAGGTTACCCATAAATTACTTACCCAAGAGCGTACTTTATCTATTTAGTAACATACGAAAATTTGGTACTTTTTTGTGTCGTGCCGAACATGCTCCGTTGTCAAGCTTTATGGAGTATATTTGTTACTTTATCCTTTCATGCTGTGTCTCAATTAGGTACTAAACACAATTAAATCTTTGTAACTAACTAACAAACTAAAACCTAAAAATACACCTATTAAAAGTAAACCCCCCCGCCGGTCCCCATAGTCCAAAAGCTTCCAAGCCAAAAGGCTCAAATATGGGGTTACACCCTGACCTAAATTGACTTATTGCAATAGTAAGATTTTTGAAGATTTTATATAGGTATGTTGACTGCGTCGACGTTTTCCAGGTGGAGAGAAGATGCTGGGTCTGCCGGCGCTCATCCACTACCCCGGCTGGGACGCTGTGAACCAGGTGCAGCTGTTCCCCTTCAGGACTATGGCGATGGCGCTGTCGCTGTTCACGCTGGCCTTCATATCTTGGCTCTCCGTGTAAGTACTCGTATTTAGCAACAAATTTACGAAATTTTTAGTTTTTTTTAGTCTTTTAATAGCATACATGAAATAATGATACTCATTTACAAGAAACGTCCAGCAAGAAAACAGAATAAACATATTTAGTTTAGTTTTTTCAGTGATTAAATCACGCAAACGTCTATTTAACTGTATTTGGAAGCGCGTGACTTCACATGTCACGGCCTGTAAAATTTTAATCCGCAATAGAAACTTGCGCTTGCGGGTGTTAGTAATAAAATGTTTGCTAATTTTACTATTTACCCAATAAAATAACAAATTCCAATTCCATTTGTAACAAAATTAAAGCGCTTTAAAGTTAGAACGAAATAACTTTACAACTCCAACGCCTTTGAGACTTGTTTGTCAGAAGTCTATTGTTGGTTCCAAAGAAGTCAAGAGTAGGTACTTGAGGCTTCTGACTTGTAATATAATTCCCTGAATGTGAGCAAATTGATCGTTATTAAAGCTTCACGTGTAAGCTCCCACTCAACCTTCGCCGCAAGCTCTTCATAATATACGGGTACTTTCGTTACATGTAATAAAATATTTCTTATTTACCTGCTTGCTCACCTGTTGATGCTGACTGAGTAGTTTCAAGTTAGTTCGGAATAGCGAGCTCGTTAGTACTTTGACTTATGAATGTAATTACTTCATATGTAAATATTTTAATTGGCCTAAATTATTGCGGTTTGTAGACGGTTAATGGCATAGATAGGAGTTTGGTTATAAATGTACGAGTGACCATGCTTTTTTATACAAAATAACACAAAATACCTACCTCCTATTCCTACTCAAAAATGATGATTAAGATATAACTTTCAAATAAAATAACATTATATAATACCCAATGATCGGAAACAGGGAAGTCTGGCCAATTGATAATTAGTGCAGTTATCGTATATTTAGTGTAATAGTGGCGATTGTAGCGGTATTATGTCGTGACAAACCGACAGACGAACAGACAATGCCAGTAATGAGTGAGAAAGTGACGGGAGGGTTGCACAACGCGCGGTGACGTCTTGTGCCTAAACTGTAACCGACGAGACTTTTGATTCTAAGCTAGAATACTAGGATATATCTAGGTTCTTAGTACGGAGAGCGTGAGACGCGCTTGACCGATCAAAGGGCATTGTGGAGAGGATACAGCTTCTGTAGCTATAAGTATAAGCGAGCGGTACAGTGTAAATTTTATTGCGAACCATGATTTTGATAGCATTTAGGACTTGCAACGTAGCGAATAATGCTGGATGTGTATTTTAGAACTACTCAGCGGTATTCGATGGATCGTTTGAAATTTTATATCTATATTGTACCTTCTCTTGTTTTATTATTCATATAGGTAGTTACGTGACATTGGTTTTAATGTTGTTTGGTGTATTTGTCAGGTTCCTGTTCAACGGCGGGTACCTGAGCCCCGAGTCGGACTACTTCAACTGCGTGGTGAACATCCCCGAGGACATGGGGCGCGTGGACGAGCCCTCGGAGGCCGGCGAGCAGATGTCGGTGCTGGGTGGCGTGCCGGGGCGGCTGTACGGCGCCGCCAGCACGCTGGTGGGGCCCGACGAGCGCAGCGGCCGCGTCAACCCCGCGCTCGACTGTGACGACGACCTTGATGACCCCAACGACGGGCCCACGCCGCTGTTCGGCGCCAGCTCCGCGCCGCCGCCTCTGCAGCCGCTCGGCAAGCAGACCGCCTTCTAATACACTGTCACTGGACCACCGCAGCCGCCTAACACGCGGCACAACTAATATATTATGGACAACTGCAACTAACACATGAAAGTAATTCGTAAAAAGTGCGCGAGTGAATCAATACGGCAGCTATTGGACTACGATAGTTGCTGAAGTGTCTCCCGCTACTGGATGAGGCGACGCCACAAAAACATATTTTACGACATCTTTACTACTTATAAATATTTTAGTCTATTTATTTTATTTAGTCAGATCGATCGTTACATCGAAGTATCGAACGCATATTCGTTTCACGTATTATTTAAAACATTACATTCGTTATGCTCAAAGTATGATTAACATAAACGTCTGCATCTTCCGAACACTTTTATATTCCATGCAAGGTAATAAAACATATCACTTAAATGTCATATACCTAAAGGAACATATCGTGTGTATGCACAAACTGACATAATATATTGAATAGAGGGTAATGCGTTTAAAGCAATAGATATTTGTTATATGTACGTTATAGTGGATGTAAACATGTAAGCATATATTAATATATTCTGTAGTGAGAAAAAAGATAATGAAACGATTACATATCAAAATGTGAATTAATAATATTTAGACATGATGATGTTTTATGAAAAATATTTATTTATATTTAAAAGATTCCTTATTTAAGTCAATTAATGTAGAGAGAAGGTGCACTGTAATAAAATATAATGTGCTTGAATAGTCACACGAATGTAACCGCTCGTACCTAGCATGTGCCATGCGGCGTGAGTGCGGGCATGTGCCATGCGGCGTGAGTGCTGGCATGTGCTGGCCACACATTATGTATGTAGAGTAATGTAATCACGTGACCAAAGGAAATACAAAATTATAATTCTGTTGGATTTTTGGAGATTTATATACATATGTATATATAATAAACTATAGCAAATTGCGAAGCATATATAGAAAGTGAATGCCCTAGTGTAAAGAAGCATTTCGTTAAAAACTATTTATCACATGAGTTGAGCTTTTTAGGTATTATAGAATTATTAGTACAATTTAGTGGCTGTATTTTACTGAGCTTTAAGCTATATTTTAGAAGAAAAAGATGTTTAATTTTACAAAGTCTAAATTTAACGTTTAAGTATTGATTGAAGTTAACTGGGCAGTCAGTTAAGTAGTCCAGTGGGTGTTGTTCAACATACGTACTTAATCGTTTAGTCACTGAGGTAATTCAATATTGTACTGCGGGAATGATTGGTTGAAATCCGAGTAAACATATTTTCGCTTGTTAACTATTTTATGGGCCTAACTGATCCATCTATCTTGTGACACTTATTACAAGTGTATGTTTATCTAAAGGCTCGCAATGTTGATTCTACACGAGTGGAGTTTTTGACTATTTAATGTTTCGATGTGGATATGGTTCGTGAACCTATAAATGTGAACGCCCTCGTCCTTTCCTTGAGTGACCTTGATAAATGTTACGCATAAAATATATTAAATATATTATAGATGTTCTTACATGGATGTCAATGTCCGTGTGAGCTTTTCGAGATTATATAATGACTTTTTCATAATATATCACCGGTTTATAAATGTAAAACACGTTTCGCTTTGAAATTATTTTATATACATTTATATGCATAATAGAGTGTATATGTCACGGGAAATGTGGATAATGCGGGAATTATGCATAATCCCCGGGAATTATGCATAATTCCCAGTGCTCTTGGTAAAAGTGAGAATAACATTCGAATTAATCACATTTACCGGTAATTATACATAATAACTCAAAATCAAACATCTGAATCAAATGTTTATTTTAATAAACATTTTGTTCGTGTTTCCTAGGTCCTATTGGGAAGCCTTGGATAATAAAAACTAGTTTAGTATGGCGTGAGTGGACTGTATTTATGTAAGTATAATGATTGCGCGTGCGGTGCGATAGCCGGGTATCGACGTTCTGCTGTCCCGCCGTTATGTTGGCAGCGGGATGTGACGCTCCAACACATGTTTTTATTTTAATAAACATTTGATTCAGATGTTTGATTTTGAGTTATTATGTATAATTACCGGTAAATGTGATTAATTCGAATGTTTTTCTCACTTTTACCAAGAGCACTGGGAATTATGCATAATTCCCGGGGATTATGCATAATTCCCGCATTATCCACATTTCCCGTGACATTTACATATATATTAGTTGCTATATTGCCTGGTGGCGGCGCGCTGCTGGCGGCAGCCGGCTACACTAATGACACTACTCGATACATATCATGTCTCTGTGACTTATTGTAATCTAGTTCATAGTACTTTAGTGTGAAATAATACATATCAATATGTTTAAGTGTAGGTGTATAGGTATCGTTGTTGTTCTTCGACGTCGCTTCCTAATTAAACTAGTTCTTTTGTGCTCATACAAATATTATTCAAAGCTATACACATCCGTGTATCCGTGACAGTGTACTTGGAATAAGTTGAAACATTGTAAGTGATTGTTCGTACTCCTATCACAGTGGTCTTTCTTGATTTACTTGTTACTCCGTAAACATATAGTTATAATTGAACTGGCCCAATTACTTACTAAGATTGTAAAGAATGTTCGATAATCGGCAATAGCAAACCTAACATATGGTTTAATTGCAACATACTATATTATTATACTTCTTTATACAATTATCCGAAGTTTATCTTCGTGTGTGAATCACGTCCCAGTCATGCATGTTATGCTGAAGCTACATATGTATGTAAGTACATATAATTAGGAAGCGACGTCTCACTGTTAGCTAGTAGATATACTATTGACTTATTCCTAGTCTTGTTGAATATTTGGAAACGTGAATAATGTGTACTGTTGTCGACTCTACGGTTGCTCCTGTGGCGTAATAAAAACTATAGCATGTTGATGACTTTCTTTTACACTCATTACGGCAATCAACAACATCTACCCCTAGCATTTAATATTTTTTTTAAATAAAACTCATTCAATTATAATTTATTTACATATTTTTATTTTTATTACAAAATATGACTTACAAACTAAATTTTTGTACAATTCGTTTACAATTAAATAATTAATACTTTCGTTTGACGATCCTTATGGTAATGGTAACAGATAATGTTTGGAAAAATATGATTTTATTTACTATAACACTTTAATCAACAGTAATTGACAAGTTTCCAAACCAAAAGCCAAAACCAATAATAAAATTTGGACGTGAGAATTGCAAAATAGTAATCGATCACAGTCTGATATAAATTTTAATTATGGACATTCTACAAGAATGAAGACATAAAGTACAGAACTTTGACTATCGAGTGTATTCTAGTGAGTCCGCAGACAGGGTCTGGGCGCGCGGCTAGTACACGTACCCACCGCTAGAGTCGTAGCTCTGGCTGATGGTAGCCGGCACGCTGCTGCCGCCGGAGTGGCCGCCGGACGAGTACCCCCCACTACCCCCGGAGGAATAGCCACCACCACCGGACGAGAACCCACCGCCTCCTGAAGAGAAGCCGCCGCTGGAACCGTGCCCGCCTGATGAGAAGCCACCGCTGGAACCGTGCCCGCCTGATGAGAAACCGCCGCTGGAGCCGTGTCCACCTGATGAGGAGCCAGAGGAGCCACCCGATGAGTACCCACCGCCTCCACCTGAAGAGTAACCGCCTGACGATCCTCCGGAATAGCCCCTAGATCCGCCCGAAGAATAACCACCTGAGCCGCCTGACGAGTAGCCTCCGGAGCCACCTGAAGAGTGTCCACCTGACGAGTGTCCACCTGAAGAGTGTCCACCTGACGAGTGTCCGCCTGAAGAGTGTCCACCTGATGAGAATCCTCCCGAGGAAAAGCCTCCACCGGACGAGAAGCTAGAGCCCCCAGCGCTGGGTGCTCCATAGCTGCTGGAAGGAGCCGCTGGAGCTCCGTACGAGGATGAAGGCGCCGCCGGGGATCCGTAAGAGGTAGATGGGGGAGAAGGCGCTCCATATGAGCTAGAAGGAGCCGAGGGAGCACCGTAGGAGCTCGATGGCGCACTGCTACCGAACCCGCTGCTGCCACCGAAACCGCTGCTACCTCCGAATCCACTGCTGCCAAAACTGCTGCTGCTGCTACTGCTGAATCCACCGCTGCTGAACCCACCACCGCTGCTTCCGTGTCCTCCTGAGGATGGGGCGCCGTATGAAGAAGAGGGTGTCGCTGCTGGGGCGCCGTATGAGCTAGACGGGGCTGGAGCACCGTAGGACGATGATGGAGCGGGAGCGCCGTAAGAGCTAGAAGGAGCGGGCGCGGGGGCACCGTAAGAACTGGAAGGAGCTGGAGCTCCGTACGAGCTAGATGGAGCAGGAGCACCGTACGATGATGATGGAGCTGGAGCACCGTACGAACTGGACGGTGCTGGGGCACCGTAGGACGAGGACGGCTTCTTGGGAGCGCCGTAAGTAGTAGACGGGCCAGTTGGCACGCCGTAGCTGGTTGATGGTGGTCTGGCAGGGGCGCCGTAGCTGCTTGAAGGCTTTTTAGGCGGGCCGTAGCTGCTGGATGGTTTCGGTGCTCCGTAACTAGATGAAGGACGAGGTGCGGGGGCTCCGTAACTGGAGGATGGTCGAGGTGCGGGCGCACCGTAGCTTGACGATGGAGCCGGGGCACCATAGCTTGACGAAGGAGCAGGAGCGCCGTAACTCGATGATGGTGCGGGGGCACCGTAACTGGACGAGGGGGCTGGGGCACCATAGCTGGATGATGGTGCAGGGGCGCCATAAGAGCTAGACGGAGCGGGAGCACCATACGAGCTGGAAGGTGCTGGAGCGCCGTAGGAGCTGGATGGCGCGGGCGCTCCGTAGCTGCTGGATGGCTTAGGTGGGCCGTAACTTGAGGAAGGCTTCGGGGCGCCGTAGCTGCTGGACGGTCGAGGTGCCCCGTAGGAAGATGAGGGTCCCCCGTGACCGCCACTGTGACCGCCACCGTGACCGCCGCCGTGACCGCCGCCGTGACCGCCGCCGCCACCAGATGGCGGCAGGTACGATGAACTCAGCGGAGCTGCAAATATAAACATAAATTGTTAAATAAATTTATATATCACAGTTGTCTTTTGGTTTTATAGAGTTTTACGTGAGTCACTTTTGTTTAAGTTTCATAAATCGTATATGCGAACTACAAAGGCCATCTATTTTCCTTTCATCTTTCTCAAAGGGATCATCTCATCTCGCCGTCACCCACGGCTCACTCTCGACACATTGTCCCAGTTTTGTAGCGCCGGCTGCGACTTGTCCAATATTGACATGTTAATAGTAAAACTAGTTTTGGCGCAATGAATCTGCGAGTAAACACTGTTAGTAGCGGGATTGCGTGGAACAAACAGAAGAGATTATTTAACTGTTACCTAAGCTGGAGGAGCCGAGGGCCGCGGAGGAAAGTGGGTGGTATGCTGCGAGTATATAGTTATGTGATCATATTGTTGAGCTGGGTTTGTAGTTGGTATGTAGAGGGCGATGTTTACCTTCACGCTTGTAGGACTTCCTGGGTGTGGCTGCGGCCAGCGAGCACAACACGAGCGCTGCGGCTAATACCTGCAACAAGGGGATAATGTTATTATTTGATATATGCATCAAAATATTTGTTCATTATTGAAAACAACATACATGTAGAAACATTTACATTATAGATGGAGCCTTGCAATTTTCAAATCTAACAAGACATTTCATCATCCACTTATTGACATTATAGCTAACGTAATTCGTTTAATTTGAAGTCAATATGTTGTAAGATTGAGCAGTAGGTACCTCCCATGAAGCAACGTTACAATGCCAGCATGTGCTGGGTACATGTGTATGAGACAGCGTCCGACATTGACCACACGACCACCCATTGGGCAAGTCCGTGTGCTCGCGACATTTACATCAACAGTGAAACAATTAAACTAACAACAGCGGAGGAGCGTGCGCGCGCGCAACTAATGTTGCACCACTGTCGATTTTCCCGCGGCGACGTCAAGGAGACTTGCGGTGATCAGGCGAGTGGCGAAACACTATTTTGGGTAATGTTGTTTAATTTGTCACGTAGCCACAATACATCCGAGGGACCTTCTGGCGGCGCTGAGCCCGCGACCGAGCCTCGGTACCGGCGGGTAATCAATCTATCTCTTTGTGTTTCTACTTAGGAGTTTTATTACTTACACTTTGTTGCTAGAATGTAATCCATGGAATTGAGATGTATGACCTACGTACATAAGTATCTATCAAACGACACGTAAAGGCAGCAAACAAACAAACCAACGTAATGATCTATTTTAAAAGAATTACAGTAACATAAAACATACCTACTGATTTTGTATAACCAATATAAACATATTGGTTATACAAAACGATTATACAAAACGAAAGATGCCAAACAGGATGTACAAGTAATTTGCATATATAATGTGCCAATTCAGAATTTCTCCCTCGTAAAACAGTTTAAACTGTCCAAAAATAAGTTTAAACTTCTGATAGGCATTCCAAGCACAGTTTTGCCATTACTTAGCCAAGATAAGCTTCATTAACAAGCTGAGCACGGCCGGCACGGCGCGCAGATCGATCTCGAGAGGTGAAACTTCTGCTTCACTCCGATGCAAACAAATGAGATGTTTACCTAAATCTAACAATATTAATAATCCTGTAATGTGGATATCATGACTGAAAATATTATTTATTTTCAGTGTCATAAACATATCAGTATAAGACAAATATTTTGTGAATGCTGCTATGCAAAATTGATCTGATGCGTTGAATATACTTTTCTTATATGTGTAGCCTCAGATAAACAGAAAAATAATGATTTTGTATTATGTTTTTTTCTCTATTCATTCTTTGTTTATACTGTTGGCGAGAGCAAAGACTCCGCAGTAAACCATAATTATGACATCAAAGAGATTATTAAATAACATTATAATAGAGAGAAAGCAGCAGAACATAATTGCTACTTGAGAGGATTAACACACTCGCTATTAAATAATATAATGTAACATAATGGAGTAGGTACAATACTGCACATTGCTTGTAAATGTTATCTTTATGTACTAACTGCGGAATAGTCTGTGGCTGTGCGTGTTTTATCAAAGCCTATTGTGTCCATCAAAGTGTATTCTTTAACGCACGTTATTAACACCTCACTGCATTTATTGAAGTAACTTAGCGATAAACTAGAAGCTGATTTGAATGAAAGTTTCGTCACTTCTCATAAGATTTTGCAATATTAGAGTTTTACAATTTCTGTGACTTACATTGTGATCATCAAATTGCGATTGTGTGACCCATTCTGTCAAAACAGCACATCTAGTATGCGATCAGCCTATTTTGGCTGACGACTATAAACTTAAAACTATGAAATCACCTTGCAAAATAGGCTTGTCCAACAGTATGTAGTACTCGGGCCGCGCGTGTGCGGTGACGAATCCATTCGTAGCGGTATTATGCGCGCACACTACGCTGTGACCAAATACGATGATACGCTTTGATTCTCTCCAAATGTGACCTTTTGTTGAGCTTTCAATGCTCACACACCACTTTAATGCTAGTGTATCGAATATAATGATGCTTTTGATCAACAACGCCATCAGCTTATCTTATGGCTTTTTATTTATGGAGCCCTTTCTTTGCTTGTGTCATATGCACGCCGAGTTTGTACAAATCCCGTCCACGTTTTACCCCAGGACCCTGATTTTATTAAACCGCACTGAGAAAATGTTTAAAATGGTTAAATATCAAATTTGATAACTCTCTTTATTCGTCTTTTTGCTATAGACAGGCGAGCTATCTGCCGACAATCCGTCAATCTATCGAGCATGATAGAGTAGTGTCGCATCTTGAGCTTGTTACAAGTCCCGACCGCAGTTTCCCGCTCGCAGGCGGAAACCAACACACAGACTTAATAACCATTTACCGACCTCATTGTCAAGCAAAAAGGTGCATTGATATGGGAAAGATCGCTATAAACCTTCTCAATATCTTTTCTTAATATCTCTGATGAGATGCAGGTAGTTTGAAAAAGCATTCGTGATGCTTGTGGAATGAGAGATTACGTGAATCACGTTTCAAGAGAATAGCTCACTTTTTGCTGTCGTAAATGCAAATGAATGCCGAAGACAGGTATCTGCTCAGATAGTACGTAGCCGTGGCTTCGATCCCATCATAAATGGCTTCAGTTGCATAATCGCGTACTTTTCATTTCGTTTACTTTAAATTCCGTATTATATTTGCTTACGATCAAATTAGAAGCTTTAAGATATTATTTCGATCTACTTGGATCTGATTAGAGTCAGGCCGACTATAAATCTATTGTTCTGTATATTTTTCTGTTTGTGTCGGTGTTATCAACATATCAGCGCGGTATCGAGTTGGAGGCGGCCATAAATCTAGGTGTGAAGGAGGGCTGAGTGGCGTCTCACGGGAACGCGCCCGCTGTGGGAGCCCGCGGCTGCGCAACACGCCTCCATTGTCCACGCGGGGGTCCTCCACAGCATTGTGCCGCCACTTCCCGCCACTTATCTCCGGAACATGCCGATTGCTCCACACGTCTAATTGCAAACATCATTCTTCCAACAAAAAGATTCCTCGCGGCTTTGTTTGTCAAACGCGCTCACTAGACGACGCGAATACTAATGGCGGAACTCGAAGAAAGTTGAGCAAAACACTATCATTACATTGATCTGTAGCCGACGAGAGGGAATTTAAATGGCTTTTTAATACAAATTCACACACGTTCATTGTTAATAGGTCTTTTTCTGACCTCGAGAGGAAGTCTGGGACCTGCACAATGTGGCTTTCCTCGATCTAATTTCATTCTCTCGTCAATGTTCACACACACCGGGGAAACTAATAACTGTCTTAAGAACAGTGGTGAAGGTGGAAACTGAATTGTTTTTTTAAGTGATTAATGTTTCACCAGACTAATTTGAACCATTTTTTTTGTTATACTTGATAATTCCTAGGCAGTATGTTTAGTGACTCAATAATTAGCATAGGTAACTTTGCTTATTTTCTTAACGCTTGTCCGGCTGTGAGCACTGTTTATACATTAACCTCATTACGTCTGGCTCATACTTCTGTACAATAGCGTTTATTACGAGATTACCAAAAATATATGCGAATTTATGCAAATACGAATTACGATTATGAGATAAGTAGGTCGCGCTTCAAGACGGTCGGCAAGACTTTAACTACCCAAATGAAGTCTTGATGAATTTATTCATTTATTCAGGAAAGTAGTTGTTAGCGCGGAAATATTGCTTAGATCTGTGTATATGTGTGTATAGTGGAGTATGAGGTGTACAACACGACGTTGGATTTAAATATATGTTACGTGAGCGTTGGTACGGAGAGATCACGTGGCCAGCGAAAGTGTTTCTATTCTTGCGGGTTAAGTACTCTGACACACTTGCTTGCCTCTGCTCGCAGGAAGTGTCATAGGGAAATATTATATTACATGACTTTCCCGAGAATTGTTCAGTTCTTGTTTCCTCGCGTCGCATTCCATATGATCATCATTTTCATAATTATTGTATTTTCTTTCAAAATCTTGTTGGTAAGGTACAGTAAAGTCGATTATGTAGGCTTTATATAAAACAATGGGAAATAAAAAACGGCCCGGAAAGTGCACGAAAGCCTCATTAGTAAACTGTTCTCGACAGAGCCTTGAACTGTGTAATGTATGCGGCGAGGTTGTCGCAAGTCCTCCACGTGTTATGTCATTATTGTTATTGTTTTCTAATTATATTTACCTACTTCATATTCTTCTGCTAATTATCTTTAAAATACAGAAATCATACATAAAAACCAAAATCTTTTATAATATTGATCTTGAGGATTAAGTTTATTATTAGCGCATAGATGTACAGTTATAAGTACAATTGCTTATTACTTTATTCAAACCAGTATACAGTTGATAAAATAAGCAGTTCATTTGATGAGAACCGTCATAGTGCGGAGTCAAGAGTTTAAGTTTTATAGTATCTAATGTTGCTTGTTTTGATCGGATCGCATATAGTTATATCTTCGTATTTTTCCTCGATTTCCCCAGTGAATAGTTCATTACAGTAATTCATGTAGGTGCTGCATGCTAGCTTCCCTGGCTGCAACAATGTCGTCGCAGCGATCACTCGCGTTACATAACAAATTATCGATTGTCTCTGTGTGAACTTTACTCTGACCCACAGTTTTTATCCTCGCGACCTATAACCTACACTTCGTATTCATTGATCGACAAGTACCTGCTAGTAACTTTGTGTTGTATGCACAACTGTCAATGGATTAGGAATTTGTTGTTTCGTTATGTAATAGAAAGTAGGTCGTGCATTATTGAAAACTCTACGGTTTTGACACCATCTATGTATGGTCGCGAGAAACCATGGGATGAGTAATTGTATATGTCGATGATGTATTCACATGATAACTGATTGTTTGATGTGATTGTGTTTTCTGGTGTTGTGGCATAATCAATGCAATTATATTAGTTGCACGATGCGATGCCATCGCAACAAAGATTTAGATTGAAAATCTATTTCCTCAGAGTTATTATTTTAATACCTGTATCTGTGTAGTGTATATTGAGACACAGTAATGTGGGTGGTTCATCTCATCAATATCTGGGTATGAGTCCCGATGGATCGTGCGATGAATTATTCAAGTCCCGCCCGATATAGCATTATAACACGCCGAGATTGGACGCCTCGTGTTTTGGTCGCACGATTCCAAAACCTTTCCTTGCTAAAAATATAATCTTTAACGTGACCGGAGGCATAATTAACAATAATCCACCTGTTTTTAGATTTTTAACCAAACCTTTCTAAAATAGAATCACCAACCGTAACCATATTTTGATTTTTACATTACACATATTCATCATTCATCTAAGCTAGACATAATATGCTAGACGTAATTATATAATACACTTTAATTACCAAAAAAGAAAATCCTTTTATTAAACAGTATGTAGAACATATGCTAATTAATGAAGTTATCCAGCATAGCTTGTAGTTAAACACGCGTTTGTACACGTTTACAATGCGACATAACATTATGACCATCGCATAATGTGTTGTCACTTGGTATTTGTTATTGTCGCTTGACTTAAAATTAATAAACTATGAACTTTGATAATAATAAAAATGGAAGTTCATATTTATGCTATGGATTTTACAATTAACTTGCTTCAGAACTAGCATAGTGAATGCGTACGCTAATTCGGATACTTTATTTCTCAGAGGTTTCTCTAAAAGTTTTTACTATATACCATAATCGGAGAACTCAATTATTTTTGCGTGCGATACAAAGCCACACGTTATTACGAAAATAGATAAACAGATAAACATGTAAATAAAAAAATGTATAAGCATCTAGCACAATAGATACCGCACTAGTGCACTGACACTAATGTTACGCAGTCGCAGAGTGAATCGCGGTTATAGGGTCATAGGGTAGATTAAACAGAAGGTACACTTGGCGCCAACAGAGACAGAGTGATAACTTTCTATGACCATCTATATTTCTATCTCTTTTACCTGAGTTATTGCAGTCCTCGCACAATATACGGGCAGATTTCTACGCTCACGCAACCGGTTATCTAATCACTCGGAAGCTGGCAATGACCTTCCTGTTGCTTTCTCGATTAAACCTATACATATATGAATACGTTATAGTTTTACATATGTAATAGTGAACCAATTATTAAATAATTTGCAGTATCTGAGTCAACGCGCCTATTAATATTATGAAGTTACAGACGCGTATTCATGTGAGATGAGTTATTGGGGAAATTAAAAATTTATGAGTTACATAAAATATTTTTTTACGTTCGGATTACCTAGATTGGGTGAAATATAAGGCATTAATTTAATAGTTACGTAAATAATAACGTCACTATATCAGTCATTAATTAAATTAATCGATCGATCTATTAACCCTTCATGAGCTACATTTTTTTACACCTGTACAACAAATCCAATACGTAAATACCAACGAGTACAGCAAATGTCAGCAGACGGAATTATTGGACAGCAAATCGCAGACAGAAGTTCTTTAAAGCACGCGAACTATAGACGAACGTGAATCTGTAGTATATCTACAAAAAATCTTATAGTTACCAAGTTTCTTTGTACATGTAATTTTACAATTGTTGTACAATAAATAATTTAAATTGATTTGAAAAAAATTGAAAGTCTGACCGTCTGAGGCTAGTTGTACAACTTCCTCTCTGTGCCACAATGAGAGCCGTTACAAGCCGCGTGGCAATCACGGGCAATGTGTTGGGTTTATGTGGTGATTGGCGGCGGCTACTGTACTACTAGTACTTATTACAATGTTGCTGGTCAATGAGGTGCCATACCTTAAACATTGATTGTCATTAGATAGCAATTGTTTTTTTATCCAGACAAATCTGTTGTAAAATTAACTAACACATTAATTAGTAACTAGAGCAAAGTATGCAGAATTATAGTTCTTTTTAAAAACATATTTTTTTGTTAGCAATCCTGTTTAATTAGTTTCATGTAATGCAATGCACCAGGGAAATCATTACTGTTTTTTTTTTTTTACGTTTGATAGGTTTACGTTTGACTACAGTAATGTTTTGTTCCTTGTAATGCAAAACGTATTATAACAATAAACACCGTAGCAAAAATTTTATTTGTTGATGGTCAAGAGCTTTTGCCCAATTGATCTTATACCGGTGTTTTAAAAATGTAGCGTCACTAGTCACTGGTGTAATTATGACTATGAAATAAAATTTTCAAAAACGTAATGGTCCAGCCACCAACTAAATCTAAATATACAAAACTCATAGGCGACTGACTGACTGATATAGTGATCTATCAACGCACAGTCCAAACCACTGGATGGATTGGACTGAAACTTTGGCATTCAGGTAGATGTTATGACGTAGGCAGCCGCTAAGAAAGGATTTTTGGAAAAGCAACTTACGAGGTGATATAAGGGATACAAGCTTTACTTTTTAATGCGGGCGTAGCCGCGAGCACCACTAGTTGTATATATTACTCTTCACTTTGACACATTGACCCATTTCCGATCGAGCTCGGCCAAGATGAATCTCTGAAATAGTTTCCCAATCCAGGCCCGACCTCGCACCTCTTTCAAATATAACAATGTCGTCCGTCGTGATGAAGTAAATGCATTCAATTTAAATTCCATCTCAATTAGCTGAATAGTGAAAGTGCAGTTTTTGCAAACCCGCATCAAATTATCTAGCCCGAATGGACTAATTAATGTAACAATTAGTTTATTGCATAATGCTATTAATTTATTCTAAATACATAATATACAAATATAATTATGCTACGTATGTATGTACTTGTATTTTTGTATTCTATTAAATGAATGTTTTATTATAAAACCACTCACTTTGTAATTAGGTATTCATTATTTACATACTTAAAATTAATAATTAATGAATTAATTTTATTTTATATGATGTCTCAGAAAATAATTGTGGTGATAATTTGTTGATTGCTAACACTAATATTGTACACAACGATTTATATTTTGATGTAAGTACTTAATTTTGGTGGTAGTGGATATTTTATTGTTTCTAAGCTAATAGTGCTTTTACGATGATTGTTTTATGGAATATATCGTTCAGAAATGTGTTTATAGGCGCTATTTTCTTGCGCAAGTTTACGCGGTCACTAGATGTTTATTTATTTAGGCAAGTAAGAATAAACGTTACCGGAATTATAATACGTACATAAAGATACTTTCCATTTTTAACCAACTTTAAATTCATCTCAATATGTTTACTTGTTCTTTGTACTATGTACTGTACATCCTTCAAAAACACACGAATTAATGCAATCCAAGCTAAACGAGATTGCTTATTAAATTATTGTGTAAGAAACTGATTATGATGACTTACTGACTTAAGCTGTGTTTCCTGCGAACTACAATCCAGGGGTTTTCAAATCTAGAGTTAATAGGTATCTTCTAGGTAAACGTGTTACACCCTAGGCTGCAGCAATGCTTAACATCAGGCAGGCTGTAGTCAAACGTAAACCTATCACACGTAATAATAAAATAAATAAAATGATGATGGACTTTAATGATAATTGAAATAAAATAAAAGAATCTATATTAAATAGGTTTGCTGATACATTAAAAGTTAAGTTAAGGGGCTATTTGGCTTATTTATTTAATTTGTTGGTACTCACCAGCGGCTTGAAGTGGGCCATGTTTGGGCTCGCCTCCTCCGGGTTACTTCTGAAAATATGTCCACACTGTGAGAACACTGCCTTATAAACCTACCGACAGGAAAACCTACTGCAAACACCGACTAATTACTCAGCACGACTTAGTAACTACCTAATTATATCTTCTGAGATGCACCCCTATTATTACATTATTTATTTGTAAGCAATAATCATCAATACGTAGAATATTATTATATACAATAATATTAATTATTATATGTATATGTGTATTATTATTGTATGTATGTTATTTATTATTATATGTATTTTAATACAATTCACTGTTTTTTATTTCACGGAATCACTAAACAGTCCTTTCGTGGAATGTAATGAAGGCACTATACTCACCAACGGGCAGTCAAATCCGATATATGCACAATCACACGTGTTTAGTTAGGAAGGGTTGTTTGTGTGTGTGTTTGTGCGTGTCGGCACAGCACTGGCACCGGCGCACGCGCATCCTCGCTATATACGTTTAGCCCCTCTCGGCGCATCTCCGCCGGTGCCTTACCGCCACTAGATGTTATCTACATCTTATCCATTAGCTCAGATATCAAGCCATTATGGAATCAATTGTCTTGCCAACTCATTTGAGAACTTTTAGAGCCTTGGGCTTTGGACGCTATTTGATGAAGGGAAGAAGAGGGTTGCTAATTAAGTATAGTTGTACAATACGTATTGGACTGGATGTTTGTTTTGTGTTAACATATAAATTAATATGATGCACCTACAACTTTTCTGCGAAAGATTGTGTAAAAGTCTCTCAATAGGTATATAGCTCTAAGTAATATTATTTATTAACACTAATACTCCTATATATGGAAGTTGGCGAGTGTAAAGGTTCTTACTTCCTTTGCGTTTAAACGGTTCAATCAATTCGTAGAAATTTACTATAGAGAATGACAAGACCTTGCAATTTTAACCTTGCGGCTAACGCCATGAAGCGTCGCTTGTATTTATTAAAACCTGACCGAAATATAAAACGTAAAAAACAAATTTCCCATTGGTTTTGGGTCACAAAAGTTGGTCGGGTGAGTCCAAGCGAGAATGGTTACGCTCCTCTGGGATCAATTATTTGCAGAGAAGTTTTGCGTTTGACCCACATACACAGTTAGGAAAGGCCATCTTATATTCGGGTTAGAAATAATTTAATGATATATTATGATGTACTTATGTATGTACCAACCCATACAAGCGTGAATAAATTAATTTGTATTGATAAGTTTTCAAATTCACTGATTTTCATGATATCGAATGGTATCGCGATATTTTCTAGGCTGCTTGCAATAGTTTTATAAATAAAAAGGTATTTTTCTGCCGAATTTCAAGGACCTCCGAGACACGGCAGTTGGTCTCACGAGCTGCGAATCTCGATGTTTATCAGATTAGATGGAAACTGTAGATGACCCACACATACGGAGGTCTGAATGAATTGCCAACACGTGTTTTAAGGTCTGGCGACATCTCTTATAAAATGACCTTTTTGATTACCATTTTTTTTCAGTTAACTGTACTGCCTAACCCAACTATGTGACGACGAACAAGTCAGAAGCTCAATGGTAAACATTTTACAAACAAAATAACTGTGACACTTCATCATCAACGTCATCATCTCAGCCTGTGTCCCTATGCTGAGTATAGGCCTTTTCTCCAACGCGCCACATAGAACATGCACTATATAAATGTGAAAATTTCAAAGGTTTACTAAAACATCTAAATTTTTTCTTCTCATCTTAGATACCTTCAACATATGTTCTTGACATAATTACGTTATTGAAACATCCAAATTATAATTATTTAACACTATGATGGTAACAATAAATATAATAATGTCATTCATATTGCATTGGACGTTGATTAACACAAAATAAACTTGAAAAGAACATTAGTAGTTTCTAAAACGCGGAACAATAATAATAGAGTATTTATTAACATCTTGCAAGTTGCTAATTAACCAATGATGGGTATTCAGTCAGAGAGGACAGAAGGAGGTCGAGTGAGTTCAAATTTTAAATTTTACCTCACTCTTTTGAGAACAGTAGACCTTGCCGATGTATGCTATTCTGTCATCCCTGATTTATATTGTAAGCTGTAATTTTTAATTCTCTGATTCGTGGACAACTGTCAGTGAGCTAGTAAAACGCGGACATAACAAGAAGAAAAACTTTCAGAAGACTTGATAACCTCCTTTTTGAAGTCGGTTAAAAATATTAGAAACCAGACAGAAATCAGTATAAGCTGTATGTGTTTTATATTCTACCAAACATTTTACTTCTAACTATTATACAAGTACACATAAGACCAGATTAAAGATATTTCCCAGTTGATGCAAAATCACATTACTCGCTTCACTCGCACAGTAAATATTCGCCTCCAGCTTGGAAGCTTCGATAATTAGCTAAAAGTAATTAGCGAGTAGATAATGAAGCTCTTACATTTCTTAGGGTGAAACAATAGCACACGTGGCACGAGCTATGTCTCGTCATGGTAACGCAAGGGATTGCAATAACTACCACTGTGATACCTATACGAAACAATCTGAAACATTAACCTCCTTTTTTAGTGTTGGATAATACGCTCCCTGTGACTGTCCATCGTTTATCATCGCATCGTGATTATAAAGTTAAAACATATATATGTATGTATCAATGAGAAAAAAAATATCGTCCGAGAAGGAAAATTTATTGGCGTATTCACATAAAACATACATTTCTCAATAAAAACATTTATTTTTTATTATTGAATAGAAGCATCATATACCTTCCGTGGGTCGGATGACACGTTAAATTGTAGGTCCCGGCTGTTACCCCACTAACCCCAGCATAAAATAAAACCATACTAGATAATGCTTCTATAATCCTTCGTTCAATCATCCATTTCGCAACGAGGTTGTGCATAGTAAGGTCCAATGAGTTATTTCACAAGATCCTGTCATCGCCATTGATCTCATTATTTTATTGGTGCAGTTTATGACCACCTTCGACGCGCCATCTTTGCCGGAGGCTTCATATTTCGACCTAACTGCATACTTAGATCGTGTTACCATACCTCAGGGTGAATTATACGAGGTTGTCATTTGTGTAGCAGTAAGTTTCAATTTTAGAGTATTAACATGGATTCTTTATCTTTATGAAGTTGTATAGAAGTCAAAGCCTTTCTAAAACTCTCGAAACGATCCTGCTGGAACACATCGTTAGGTTTGGACAGTATATACATTAAGATACTATAATATTATTTTGACGATGGAAGTTACGAGAAGCTAGGCGAGTAGTAAGGAGTATTTAAGCTGTGGAAGTGGGGTCCCATATTGCAATTACTTGCCTCCGAGAGTAAATCTTATTTATTTTTTAATTCAAATTTATTCACTGACAAATTCTATATACATAGCTCGTTGTCTAAAAGTCGTCCTGTATGCAGGTTGCATAAGTGCAGTACGCATGCGGCCCAGCCACCCATCCTGCAGCTGGCGCCGCGCTCGTTGCTTCATAGCGATGCCACCTATGAACTACAAACGTAAAAAGTTATATACGTTTACTAACTAGACTATATAGATTATGAGCATTAAATGTATTTTTTAGACATCATATTTCTTCATGACATTCATGGAGAATTTCTAACAAGTCGCCACATTTTTTTTCAATTTAGTTTAGAAAATTTGTGAGAGACAAATCACACTTTCAATGATTTCGTCCAAAGTTCATACGTGAAACGGCTAGTTTTTATACAAGGTTGCAACCATAACTCGTATGTATATCATGAAGTAGATGGCTCGAGTAGAAGTTAATCACCGTCGGTGTGGCCATCTTGTTGTCGACATGTCGGGTTCATGATTGTATGAGCTCATAGACATTGGCACTTCCATCACATTACATGTTGTTATGGAAAGTTTTGCCAGCGAGAGTTTTGGACCCAAGGTCACGACGAATGTAGGCAATGGCTATTTGGAATCTTTGTAACATAGGTCGCTACCAATTAAACATAAAGAAAAGAGCATCCAGGATCTAATAAAATTTGTTAAAACTTGTATTTTGACTAGAAAATGTTTGTTACTTCGATACGCCTTCAGCGGAAAAAAGTTCTTATGAACAGGAAAGGTCAATAATATCTCTACAATAATAATAAAAACGTTTATTTGCAAACTTATATGGGAATATACATACAATAACTTAAAACTAGAACTATAGTAGGCAACTAATTAGTGTGCTATTCAAGATATATTATTGAATGTTGGAGATTTATGTCCATTCACACTAGGTATTCCTGTGTTGTGAATGGATTTTTTACTACACGATAGTTTCATCGTTACGAGATGCCTTATATAGATAGATAAATCAAGTCCAAAATGATAGCCATTTACCTCAGTTTACTATTACATCTTTTTCATCTGTCAGAATAGACAGTTATCGGCTACTTTTTCTTGCAACTATGCAAAATGTAGATACATTTTAGAAAATATTTAAATATTAGGTTGGTATAAAAATAATTAATTATTGTACACCTAGTAAATTTAATATCACTGAAGGTATGTATAAGTAGTACTCTTTTTCGCATTTAATGTGTTCCTCAGAGTTATACATATCATGTGTAGAACAACCACCGCAAGAAATAGCTAGTTACAAAGGTTAGTTTGAGTTCAAAACAGCGTAGAACGCCCCGCCACCGCCGCCACCGCCGTGGGCGGGAGGCTGTATTCATTAGCTGGAACAAGGGCAGGATCAAACAAACAGTTCTCACTAAAACCGGACTGTTTAATTAACTAAGGCTCGACATTTTTCTCACATACATACCTAGCTGATGATGAGGAAGGATGCCAGGTTAAACAAAAATAAAGGCTTAAAATATAAATAAAATACTGAGAACAAGTTACTCCATAAATATTTTATGAATATTGACACCATATGCAACGCAACATGTTTGCTATTTCAGTTGCCAGCGACAATCGCTCCGACTTATACGTAGATGCAAGGCGCGTCAAGAGCCTAGCGATGTTCATATCGTTATGACTTACAGTACAAGGACCATATAACAATCAAAAGTAGGTATAACTACACATATTGATATACTAATAATCAGTCACAATAATAAAGCAAATCTGAAAATTCCTTACTTCTAAACGCTCTAAGAATGGAATGCGATTTACATATTAAACCAAATCGCTCAATTGGTGAATGACTAATGCTCCAAGCTGCATTACAGCACGAGTTGCACAACTGCATTTAAATCTGCAGCCATTATCACATTCTATGTTACATTATTTAATGTCACATTAGGAGCTGCAATGAAAGGTAAGGAAGAAGTAATCACATTCACTCAAGAGGTGACCGTTGCGTCATAGCGAATGTTAAGTGATTTTTTTATAGCTTAAAGATTTGGTAGACAATAAGGTAAATCCTTAAACACTAAATCAAAAATGAGTGTTTTTTTTTGGTAGTATTAGCCACATAAATGTTTGTTGTATCTGTATACTAGTAACCGTTCATTCATAAAGAGAACATTTTTTTAAAGTAACTACAGATAAATAGAACCATTACAGAAGTGGTTCAAAAAAAACATTAGTAATATAATAGTATGTAAGTATGTATGTATTCGTCAGTAGGTAGATATGTAAACTTGCGTTATGAATACAAATAAAGTAAGCGAGATAAAATCGGAATAAGATCAGTATAAGATTGTATCTAATGAATTTAAGAGTAAAGTGTTGCAATGACCTGCGTCTTTCTCTTTATCAGAGCATGACCCATAACCAGAGAACAAGCAGTGGGTTATGTCTGCTCGTTGACCCATCGCTAGTTGCACCCGACAGCATTGTTCTGTGGAGATATTCTGTAATATTAATAAGTAGATTATGATTTGTCAGTAAACCAAAATTATTACGTGTAGTGCGGTACTTGCTCTGATGACAACATGTAGCAGTTCAGGTAATGTAGATGTTGTTTTGTTCAGCTCATGTAGATCTTTCAAAATAATGCAGCCTATCACTTCTTAATACAGCCTGAAATTCGTGAAGGTCTTAGCTTGTAACGCGTGAATGTAACGTATATATACCTATATATATTACGTGCCTTACTACGAGGTCTGATGTCAGTCTACAATCTAGATCATGATATGAATGATAATTTTTTAAATCAACAATTTCAAAAGAGCTTACATGGAAATCGAAATATAAATACGTACCAATCTCAATACTCAACATTGTAAATTTCGCATTACACAATTTACATTATGTATAGGATGACATACCATGTAAAAGATTGCAATTTGCAAACAAGCAATCCCATCGCACCATCATAATCACCATGTAGGTATGAATGTATAATTTATAATGTAGTTTGTTGCGTACTAACAGACTGCAGACATTACTTCAGATTTCGTTTAGCAAAATAATTACAACAGTTTAAATTAAGACGAACACTTAATGGTCTCAATGAATACATTAAAATTGAAGTAAGTAAAATGGTAAACCGTGATGAATCGGGCGGCAACAAATAATAAAAATAGATGTTACTTGGTAAGCTCATTTCTCACTTTTTGACTATATGCAGCAACAAATAAATTTCAGAAACAATTCTTGTTTGAATAAAGTGTTAGTATCGAACATTACTTGGTTATGGACTATGGTTATCCTAAATAAGAGGGTCATTATGGTAAATAAATTGACTCTGTCTACATAATTTGTAAAGCAGCTCGATTTTTCACTATCATTGTCAAATATGTTGACTTCCATTGTATTTCTGCATTCCAAATGATGAAGATTTTGCTGACCGCTTTATTAACGTCCACAAAAGAGTTAGAGTGTTCTCAGCAAGTAAGACATGGATTTGTAGAGATTGGTGCTGTAAGTACCTACATACGTCGATATTAAATTAAATGCGATTGAGTAATAATGTTACGTCTTTTCATATCAACGGAATTTCATCATTCTTGGCGCTAAGATGGGATTAAGTTATTCATGAGGCTTTTTGGAAAGAGGATTCAATTGATTTACATTATGATACTGTACAATGTAGGTACGTATTTATACTGTAAAATGTAACCTTCCAAATTCCAAGCCTGGTTCTAAATCAAAACCGGGAAGGATTTGTCAAGTAACATAAAGTTACAGAATTTATGTTTTATTAAGTGTATATTGTCACAAGACCGATCGACGAGACAACCAAGAGGCTTCCCTGATGGTAAGCTTCAACGAATTTCATAACGCATCGTGTCAAGTGTTCATCATTTGAATATTAGCAAATGTATCTCCTTCAAGTTGAGTGCGTATTTACAATGAGTTTGACCTTCACCTTGCCGTGCAAGTTGCCGTGAGTGGTCGCCACTCGTGTCGGGAGTCTCGGAGACGGCCACGGACTCGTTTACATGCTGTATGCTAATCAGTAAGGAGGAGGTTATTTTCACAGTAATATAGAATAGACACATATATATAGAACTAAAAAAATATTTGCATATTCTGCATTTGCATTTTCATGAAATTGTACTAAACTAGTATCCGAGTCCAAGTTATTGTTATCACTGAAATGTAACGAAGATAAAAAAACATGACTACAACGAACTGGTACGTTGATTGATGTTATTGTTTACACGTATAGCTGGTAGGTTTGTCTCCCTCAAAGCAAACTCGACTAACGAGGCGTGTGATGGCAGACAACGGCAGACAAAGAAACAAGTCTCGACTCCAGACAATATTATGTACCTTGTATAGAGCCGCATTAAAAACGCAGAGCTTTGCTTCACTCTCGCTGGATGCTGCTCTGCATTTAATAATTCAGAGGCTGCGTGACGATAACTCTCAAATCGTTCTCCTTATTCCACAAGCATAAGGTCTACTATCCCTTGACAAAAAATACAACATTAGAAGTAGAAGTTCCACTTCAATTTGACCTTTCAAGATCGCCCCCAGAGTAGTTTTGTGAAATAATTTGGCATCTCGGCCTTGCGTTAAAAGTACGATTCTATGTGTAAATGTGTTTTTGTTCACAGCGTGATTGAATTACCTCCAATGGTGCTATTTGTGGTCACGCGATGAGTGCCACAAGCCTGAGATGTGATAGGTTGGGAAACATCTGATGACCGAGGTCAATTGCACTTTGCTGACAGTAACAACTGCATTTTAAAGAAAGTAAGTGGACAAGGAAAATCGAAATGTTAAATTAGACAACCGCTAAAGACACAGCTATTGTTGCTTTCATAAGAGTGTTAGAAGAAGAAGTAAATGTCTTCGAATCAATTGATATGTTATTTTGTTGCAAAAAGTGGTTACGACTATTTACAAAGTTTTCAGTTTAGTGGTCATTTGCCGACTTACACAGAAAGGCAGTTAACCTGGTTGGCAAAGATCAATCAGATGTTGTATGCCATCTCGCCGCGATGCAAATATTGCTGGTTCGGAGGCTGGCGGGGATGTGCTGTCTGCAGCATGTTTTACTGAACATTTACATACAAACGAGTGCATTACGTCAGTCGGTCACTATCACAATGAGTGACGTAACTACAATCACCGAGGACGTTACCATATGCTTCTTGTACAATACTATCCTCCTTTCTCCTTGACACGTATTTCCTCATTAATTAGGATCATAGGGTTCCCGCAGTATGAATCCTTTCGCGCACAATTCTTTCTACGGAAGATTTATCCCCGGACATAGGTACAAAGTCATACGTTCTTCATAATCATTAGAACAAGGCGATGGATAAATGTTATTTAATTTCTCAACCCTGTCTGTAACTACTAGTCATGTTAGCAATGTAATAGAATAGGTAATAAGAAGGCAAAAAAAATAGAGCTCTGGTGGTGGAAACAATAATGCACCCATCATGGTTGAAACTTGTAGTAGCGTCGAGTACTGCAGATTTAGCCGTAACACTAGACAGACGCGCGGTGACCTTTCCGGCGCTACCGTACCACGAATGTGCCGTAATTACAGAGGAGACGACTGGGAATTATCATTACGCTTAGATGTCTACGTTTGTAAGTATCTCATACATAAGATATGACCAATTTAGCCATTTACATCATAAAACATGTACCTGTCTAGGTTTTAATGTACGAATGTATAGTCCGTATAGTAACTGTTTTAATTAAATAATTGTAAATGAAAAGTTGGTCGTGATTGTGATCTGGAACTAGGAATTTGATTTAATTCAATAATAGGTTGTGTTCTTTATTATTAACTTCCGAAGTAAAGTAGGTGATGTGAGTGTAACGAGCCAAATATGAAGTATAAGTTACTTATTTAATATATTCAATTAATAGACTGTTTTTGATAAGACTTTTTAACAGTCCTATGGCAGCTATCAAAACACACTAACTAAAGCCCACTTTCCCCACAAGCTGTGACCGATCCAGCGCTGGGCATCTCGCCGTGGGCAAACACCGACCCTACTTCTGTACAAACATCGCACCGCCATGCCATAACCATTATATAACACCATCATTGTCCACACATTGCCAAATACTCATAAAATACGTCAATCATTAGGATTTCCTACCAGCTACGGTCGTAAACTATAATTTTATTATATTAACATAATAGAATTACGCAGGATGAGGCGTGGACAGACATATTATTATCTTTGCAACGACGACGCTTTTTGCAGGTCGGTGCTGGGAGCTTGCTGCAATACACATAAAACTAAACAAACATTAGCATGTTAAGAATGGGCGTAAACATAAATTATTATTTATATGTAAAATTTTAGGCCTTATCTGTACTTCATTGACATATTTCATAATTTTGTTTGTAGAAATAATGCCTATGATGATTGATGTTTACCTACAGTTTTGGGTTACGTTACTTACTGCATTTTCCTATACAACATTTTTATACATTGATATTGTGTGTAAGCAGCCCTTAGAAGAAAGGCGCAATGTAGCTGTAAAGTTCCGTACATAAAATATCGAACAAGTATGCGTCGCGTGATAAACCAGCGCAGGGCGGAGGGCGCGAGGTAGTAGTGGCTCGGGGCAATATCATACTTTTTATGCACCCTACAGAATGGGCCCCTCTCGCGGTGATGCTTGAACTGGGCGCTAGCCTGGCGAGGTAATCTAAACTGTATATTTTATACAAATGTTATGAATGAAAATGATTGCCGATTTATATTTGGGACCACAAAAAAATATGAAAAATAAGTGTTCAAAACTAGTTGCTACAGTTTTTTTTAATACATTTATATACGTCATATATTATTACAGTTGCTCTATCAAGAGATATCTTATACTTTAGAGTAATCCTCTCATATCTTAAATTACAATGATAGTAATAATTAGACAAGTGAATAAAAAAAATAACGATTGTGGTGTAAAATATCGCAATGTAGCCTGAAGCTTTCTCCTAGTTCTGTCTTTTTTTAAGTGCATAATGTATGCTCTAACGCCTCAAGTCATCAGCGGCGCTATTCTGGCTGAGTCATTTGAGTTACAGACAGCCAGAAGCGTGCTCTAGTGTTATCAACTTTAATGGATTAGGCTTTTAAGGCAGTCTGAGCTTTTAACTAAAGTTGCGTAACATTAAAATATTTTTATTTTACTTAACGATATGGACACCTATGTATGTCTCATGATTTGTCCAAAATTTTAATGAAATAATGATCTTCAAATGGAACCAGCCAGTAATATAAATGAGGCCAAGTTTTACCTTCTCTGTAAGCACTTGCATTAATCATCTTGCTGATGATACCTGTGTAAGAACTTGTCACAGCAGCTACTTACATAGCACTGTGATCAATGATATACAATGTTGTCATAGCTAACGAACTTTCATTCGGTTACAATAAGAGTTTATTGTGTCTACCTCGTTTTTGTAACTATCAAATAACACAAGATATTCCGCCATATCAGCTAGAAGATATAATGATTACTTTGATGGGACTTTGTTCGTGTACCTGTTTGCTCAATCTCGTTGATTAACTATAATTGACTCCAAACAGTGGAGAAAAACATGATAATTAAGTGTTGTTTGTAAAGAAATGTGCAAGCAATATAGTGCCATAAAGTACGGTGTAATGATGTCGGTTACTTAACCTGCTAATCACGTCAACCAGGCAACTATGTCAAGCCAAGCTCAGTCGGTGGCGACTAGCACAGTTTTTAATCTCCCAGCTTTAAGAACAAATGTCAATAAGTTGGTATTTGTTCAAATTTGCGATTTGGGTAGACGTGACGTAACTATAGCGCCACAGTGTAGGCAACAGCTAGTACGTGACCACACTGCCACAGAATAGGCTTCAGTTAGTTTGTGACCCCATGACCTTACCTGGGAGCTTCGTGTTTTGTGCGAACCGAATCGAAGGTGTATGGAAATATGTGGATTTATGGAAAGCACTCACCATGAATTGACAAGCGTGTTCGCAGGATTTTCGAGATGAATGCCGGGCATATTTTTTGCTTCGAAAGAAAATGTTGTACCTAAATCGATAATAGCCTAGAATTTAGCCTAATAGAATTTTTTGGCCCACAGTTTTGTTAAAACCAATGTAACAACTAGTGACGCTAAATAAACGATATTTATTATGGTTTTTAAAAGTATTGTTAGGTAAATTTGCATTACATTTACTTCAATTTTCAAAGTTCTTCGTTGATACACGAAATTAGAACTCATTGAAATCGTAGGCTAAATTAATGCTTTATTTACATGGGGTAAGTCGTGTTCCAGCGTGATCCTATCTTGCATAAAAAAAATAAACTTTCTACCACCAGCTTTGATCTTTCGTTAGCTTTTGTTTGGACTCGTGGAGGCGCAAGTTGCGTTCAAACAGGCAGCTACTAATGAGCGTACATTGTTTGACTCGGTATTGGTGACATAACCGAGCATGTAAGAGCCATCTGTCTCCATTATACTTAACAATACTTATGTAACCGCTTGACCCTGCCAAGGACAGGCCTAGAAAATAATTTTCTAATTAGAACAATTGTTTAGGCGATTTTAACTACGTTTATCTACACTAATGTTGTAACATTCTACTTATGTTTCCAATACTTGACTTATAATTACTACTGTTATAGCACAGACAACAAAACACTCAATTTAAGCAATGTCACATGATGGTATAATATCCACATCGATATCGTAATAGCCCATTATAACATCGGTAAACCGCGACCAACCTGATTGCAGGGCAAATCAGGTTGGTCGCGCTTTAGAGATAGTTAGATTTTAATGGCGGCAAAATTACTGTGACAATACACGTACGCGTGAATTTAATGTTTCGCAATGTGTTTTGTTTTTTAAATACAAATTAAAAGTTAAAAATGGATAGCGACGATGATATTTGTACGCCTCCGGATATTCTAGAATTGGCAACAAAAGTAACTCACAATCTTTTGCCAGAAAAATCTAGAAAATTATATGAAAAATTAACTATTGTCAGCTTTTACTCTTGTTGTTTGATCAATTGCATTAGTGAAGATAAAGTAGTGTATGCAACTGCATATAACACGGGTATTAAAACACGAGTGTGAGTTTATGAAACGAGCGCAGCGAGTTTCATAATAGTAACGAGTGTTCATTATATGACAGTTGCATAAACTACTATTATGGGCTTTGTTTTACGAATGGTTAAAAAGTATGAATGTGTTGGATATAGAAATGATTCGGTTGAGCATCGAATATTAGGATTGTAGTAAATAATAAACTCTTATTTTATTGTAGACCACGTCCTTTGTAATCTCTTATATATTCCTTTCTAACCAATGGTTGGCTGGAAGAGATTGCTTTTAGCAATAAGGCCGCCACTTGTGGCACTAGTACAGTTATTATTTTTCTTTCTTTGTTAATTTAAGTAGTTTGCTTTGTTGTGTTGTATTATTGTGTGTTGCAATAAAGAATTCTATTCTATTCTAAACTCATACCAAATGAATTCAAACGGTGGCTAGATGATATTAGCAAGTTTGAAGAGGGAGGAGGCCTATACCCTGCGGTGGGTCTCATTAGGCTGATGATGACGATGAAAGGAATTCATCCCAGTTTGCAGTATAATCATACAAGTACATAGGGAAATTACTAACTTACAACAAAAACAAAAAAATAAATAATTACATACAGGAATGCCAAACCTAAGTTTACCTGAGGACTATTTCCTCATATAATGTTCCCATTCGGAAACCAGTTCCATATTTCCCCTTAGCAGGATGTTGTCCTTCTATCCGGTTAGACCCGTCCCATCAGGCTCCGTACAATGTCTAGGTTGCAATAATGTGTTCCTTGACCTCGTGACAAACGACACTACATACAATAACATGCGCCTGTCTGTCTGTATCCTTGACTCGAACATCTTTCTATCTAGTGCATTAGGAAAACATTAAGAATAAATTTAGAGAAGAGTTTCATGATTTGGTAAGCCGTTATGATGTTAAATAGTTAGTTATTATTTAGGCTTGTGTTGGGTAAGTCTAGTCTAGAACTTGCTGAAAAAAGTAGGTAATTAAATTTTAAATCAAGAAGTGTATTTTTTTAGTCATATGAAGACGTAGGTATACTACATAAGTTGGGTTTATGTTTGAATACAATTGTTTGCTATTTTTATAATATAAGACCAAAATCAAAGTCGCAAAAGGATTGTTTTATTTACTTACTCTCAAGCGACGCCTGCAGCTCAAGTTATATTGTTATTTTTGCTTTATAAAGCTACAAGAATTGTGAAACTTTATGTTTTATTACTCGTAAGAGTTAGAACCGGATTTAAAGCTAACAAAAACACGCTAAATTGTTATCTAAGTGTCATCTCTGGAAAATGTGATTTATTCGGGTAAAATGTCAACGAAAACCTTACAACACACAGTTTGTTGACCGAGCGATACGAAATAAGACCGAACAAAGAATTGTAACTCAATAGGTCAATCGAGCTGAGATATTGTTTAAATATCGAACGAGGCACCTAAAGTTCGATCAATAAAATTTTAAGTAAAACAAGTTTGAGGGTAAAAAAAGAACTGTTGCCTTAATTATATTTTGTATTAGGAAGGCATATAATTAAAAAATACAACTTTGAAGTAGATGATGATAACTACTAGGTCTTATAATAATTATAACTACATAATAATAACTATTTCATTTCCTAAGGTGAAAGGTATTCAGAGTAGTTGTGATCTCAAGGCTGCTGTTATAAAAGGAGGAAGCCATATCATAGTTGTAAATTCCTAATTAACATAAGTATGTAATTAATACTTGAACTTTTAGTTATAATTCGGTGCAAAATGTTGTACATATTTAATGATTTTGTCATTGAGGTTAATGGCTCATTATAGGATTTAAATTCAATTTAATTTAAACAGAAATCTTTCATAATTCTGCATTGCTAAGGTTATTGGTTGGTAATATTCAATAAAATTAACCTAATGCTAATTGTTAAAAATATTATCACGCATAATAAATTATATTAGTAAAACCATTGTTATTTTACGACTTTTATGTCAATATCATTACTATAATATTTGCCTGACATTTAGCTAATTAAATTGTACTTTTTAGTATCATTATGCAAATAATTAGAAGTGTTTTAAAATTAGTTAGGATGCTTTTGAACACTATATTTAAACAAAATATAGGAAGAGCTAGGACTTTAATTATATATTTACAACGCAGCAGTAATTTATCATTTCGTTAATGGTATTTCTGAAATGATAATCGCTTTTTGTATCAATTTTTAATTATTAGCACACACGCAACGTCGAAATAGGTTTGCTAACTAATATTACATACTAACCTGAATAAAATGTAAGTTTAAAAATAAAAAAATGAGATATTAAATTATCAGATAAATTTGGCCCATGTCGTTTTACCTCTTAGCTATGTTGATAGCTAAGATTATACATAAAAATACTAGTGTTACATAAATGTATCAATGTCATTACCAACGTTGACCCACAATAAATAAAATAAATAAGAGGTGAAACAACATGGGCACTAGATTACTGATATATACATATAATAATTATGTGTGCTACTAATAACGCTCCAAATTTAGTTTCATTTGTAGTATAAAAACACAAGATATTTGATAAAATATAGGTAGTTCTTACTTTATTATTATTTTTGTCATGGGTTTTAGTAGTTTGTTAAATAAATGAACATATCAGTGCTATCTCGATATAACACACACATGCGTTCGTTAACAGTAATCCTACACAGTATTGTATGAGAGTCCAATCAGCCGGAGTGGACAGATTCAATAGATTCAGACAGGCTTTCTATGGCCTGAATCGTATCAAGCCTGCCTATGTGGTCAGGTTATACTACCCACACTAGTCTATGCTAACATACGTACATATATACTTACTCGTAGTTTATATAGCACACATGTCACCTGTAAATTAAACTGTATTGTTGTAGTGGTAGACACCTTTGATAGGCTCTACATTTTGTAAATAAATTAACCATGAGAATGGTGATACTCTGGTATCAAAGACATGGCGTGTAAGCCGAAACCGACAAACTGATTAAACCTGCGAACGCGATGAGATACTAAATGAAATGGTAACAATACATGGACTCAGTTACACCATGGGCCATTTATACAAAACGTATAAAAAATATTAAAACTTTGGTAATCCATAAAAATCATTGCTTAATGTCGCAATTATGTATCTCTATGCTTATAAGTTAGTTAGAAAAGTGGCATAATTTGTTAAGCTATCCGGATGGTCTTAACGATTCACTCCTCATTTTTAGATAGAAAATAGACTATGCTATGAAGTCCTAGATCTGAAAGATGGACACCTTATTGTCTCTATTGCATGTGACAGAATATAACACATGTATGTATGTGTGCAGCTTCATTCTCGGCCATATGTGTATGTATTACTGTAGGTACGCACACATACACAACCCATACTACGTGTCTAGCATTCAGCGAGTTTCAGAGCTTTGGGGCTACTTCGGTTTTCAGTACCTTTGTAGTTATAATATTACTTAATTATTTTCCAGCCTACAAGAAAAACGTAAAACGTTTTATAAAATTTCATTAGCTGATGGACGACCTGTACTGCGACTCTGTGCTGTTGTTACCTACCTTGACATTTGGTGTGTGGGTTTCGTAAGTTCAGAGATAGTTTTATTGTAAATCAGTGATTTACTAATATATCCATTATATTAATATCTAATGCTACCCGTACTGCCTTATCAATCATATCCTGACTGATTCTTACTCTAATCATATACAGCAGTGTTTTTAACGTGTTTTCGGTAGGTAGTATTCGCTTCAAATTGTACTTGATAAAACAATACTAATCCCATGATAGTTTCCAGCATGTCTTCCGGTGGTACTGCCCGGTGGCGCGTGTTTCAGCAGTATCGAGCGACCACGCCCTCCCGCCCAGCCCCCCCCAGCACCCCCGCCCCGCACCCCGCGCCCCGCGCTGATTTGTTCATGATAAATCGAACCACCCGGGGCCTAACACAAACACACAGATATTGAGGCTTGCTCCTAAAAAAACAGACCATGTTTTGAAAATATGCTTATAATAACATGCATATTATTGCCCATTGTATTTAGTTTTCTTAGGTATATCAGACGAAGCTATGAGTCCATCTTAATAGATTAACTAAATGAAAAAAAACCTCTATTTTTCACATCATCACTTTAAAAAAATGTCTATATTAGATGATCGTTGCACAGTTTGTTTGAATATGTAGGTATATAGATATGAACAATTTTATTGAACGCTCTAATTAGGAAATTTCTTTATGTGAATGTTTATAGATATAACTTTCAAAAGTTAAATATCTTTTGAGTATTTTGTATAGTTTCACTTTAGTGGCCATTTTAGCCCCCATCCCCATATAACCGTGTTTCGCCGCGTCGCATTGGTTGAGATGGCATCTATTGATTTACTTCAGATTATAACGACCAATTAACTATCGATGTATGGGACGCATTCACAATTATTACCACTATTAATCAGGAATCTATTAATTAATCCTTAAACATAAAATCGTCTGTTATTTCCCTGATGATAGCAAAACAAGTTTACCGATTTTGAATCTCGATGTTTGCATTGAGCCTCTGAGTTTCTGAGGCTTTAGTAAAACGTCAGATTATGATGAATTCTATCAAATGATTTAAGTTTATGTTATTTTTGCTAGTTCTTTTCTCTTATAAAGCTAAGTCCATCTGATCACTTCCGTGAGACGAAAGACACGTTAAATTGTAGGTTCCAGTAGTCTGACATAGAACTGCAGTCATTAAACTATATCAGAGGCCCTTCGAGCGATTTGATAGCTTTCGACGCCAGAGTAGGCAACATTCATACTAATACCTTTTTAATGTTTGTCATAGACTGTAGTTATGTCAGCGTAGATAGAGAGATAGACAGTAGAGGTCGGTCGGAGGGAAGTGGTTAATTCTGGAGAAGTAGGTCGAGGGCCGCCTCGTTCTTAAATGGCACACAGCCAATATACACTTCACAGGGAAACATATATATAGCGTCTTAATACATTGGAAAAACTTGCGGTTTGATTCAGATACGACCATCATACAACATACATTATAGGAACCAGAACACAATGAATAATTCTGGATGTGACACATCACCAAACTGATTTAGTCAACTATTGCGTTATTATTGGATCAGACAGGCTGGAGACCGTACTATGGCACGTTGGAGAGGAGGCCTATACTCAGCAGTGGCTGAACACGGGCTGACATGATGATGATGATGCATTCATAAACATGGCTGCCAAACATTCCCACAAATTAGAATTAGAAAATGCGCTATACGTCCCAAGCGAGTTGTCAGTGCAGGATCCATTGCCCCCATTACAGTTTGCCAAATTTTTGCAATAAAACGAACGGTGCCTATGTGAACCCGAGTGAGCAAATCTACTGATTCCTAACATTCATTCTAATAATTCGTTCCTTTAATTTTTTTATACGATAAGAATATCATTAATCACAACAGGACGGTAAATAATTACTTTTTTTATCCGATAACTAGCTTTCGCATGCGGCTTCACATATAAACCTTCCTTTTGAATCACTCTATCTATTTAAAAAACTGCATCAAAATCCATTATGTAGTTTTAAGGATCTAAACATACATACAGACAGACGCGCTTTATACTATGTAGAGATATGTACGCAATGGCATATAGCATACAACATTTAAGTCAGTTTGCTAAACCACATGTCATAAAAGCTTTTGGAAATACCAACTCGTGGGAAAATGATTGGACAATTAATTGTTTAGTTTGCAAACACTGGTTTGGTCAAATCGACTGCAATTCATTGTAGTTAATTACTGCAACTACTCTTTTAAATAATATTGCACAGGACTTTCATGACTTTGGTCCACACGAAAGTAATAAAATAGTATAGGTAATTTATTAACTTTCATGTTTTATACAATTCATTGCACCATGATACACCTTTGGCCGGGATGTCGATAGTGCGTTTACTGGTCACATGAATGCCTGACTGTCTAGAGATAAAAAATGCTTTTAGTTTTATCACATTAACATTCCCTTCACCTGTTAGCACACAGCACAATCTTTAGTATTTAAATGTAAAAAGTTTTGTTTACCACTTTATTTTTATAAATAACGACGCTAGTAAACAATTAAACAACAAAGAAAAACTGTTTGTCCTTTTCCTAAAAATAAGGTTTAGCGCGCCTACAACAGTGTTTTATCGTTTTGAATTAGGTGTCACCGTTCGGAATTTCGAGGGAACAGCAACTGCCAGAGTCACAGAGAATCCCGCGAAGATTTTCTCCATGACATCTGACGTTGACATAATGTGTGGCGAGACGTCTAAATTAATCGAACAGTCCTGCTGTCAGTTCTACTAGACTTCCCTTGCCCCGCGGGCGCGCCCGTTCTAATTACATTAAGTAGGGTCGACCAGCACCTGCCATTCATAATCTGACAACAAACTTTGCTCGAGTTCCGGATCTGAGCAGAATGTTAAATGAGTTGGATACACTAACAAACTTTATTACTTTCTTTATGTAAAACCATCTGGGCTCTTGCTGCGCCCTGAATCTGTTTACATATGTCTTGTTACTTGTGTCTAATATTTATTCTCCTTATTGATCTACGTGCTTTAAAAATATACGTTATATGTCTAATTGCCTTATCAGATAATAAATAATACATGATAAACAAATATAGGTACTTATAAACAAATTCTACCAACCGATTAGCTCAATATCTATATAATGTAAAAACGTATAACAGTTACACACAATTTGAATAAAAAAAACTGTTATTTGAGAAAAACAATGCGAGATTCTATTTAATCGGTACCTATGTATGTATATTTCAAACAATACAATAGAAGGAAGCACTACTGCCATAATTTAATAAAACTTGGTTCCAACAATTATAATTCGGTTGCCATAACTGTTCCACCATCCGGAGCAGTTCATAATGGGCGGTAATGGAGATGAATGGGCGGCCGCGTGACGCAGGGCGGGCGGCGACCGGCGGGCGGCGGGGAATGTTAATCACAGAACGCTGCGGTAATGCCACCAGATCACAAAGCGTGATTTAAGGATTCATAAAATGTAAAATGATCGGTGAAAAATGGTTCTTAATGAAAACTAATCTACTTTAAAAGAATCGCAGTTTTTATTTTATGCAAGAGTGCAACTGTATCGTTAGATATCGGCAATGAAAGTTTTGGTCTGGCTGCTGCATGATTCCAATTCAATACACATAAATAACAATTTCGTCAATCATGCAGGCAAACCAAAACTCTTCTTTCTATCTTAAAGATATATCTACACTATTTAAAAATTCATTATAATATTATTTATCCTGTCCAATTCATAAATTAAGATACTTTTCTTATAAAATATAACTGAATGTTAGTCCACTTTTTACATAGGTACATATATTAGGTACCCTAGGACATAGATCCATTTGTCCGTATCCTAGATCTCACACGTCACATATTATTCATTCAGAGGAAGGTAAAGTAGTATTTATCCCTTTGGGAGCAGCTTACCTCGTTTCATATGGAGCTGTAGGAACATTGGCCATATTTTCTCCAACATTTATATATTTCTTGCAATTTATTGAACAGACTGACGTGGAATATTAGATTGGAATAATGATTAGATTAGGTTTCTGACGTACATTTACTAGGACTGATATTCACAACTTTCATTTCTCTCAATTTAAGAAATAAAATAATATCTAAAATCTTCTTTGATTAAATGACGCTAATATCAATTACACAGTTATTACATTAATGGTAAATGATTTATATAAAGAGAGAGCTAGAACTAAAAATGACTAGCTACTACGTCGACTCAAAAATGTAAGTACATGTTTGCATACAACAAACAATACATAATTATGAGTTAATTTATTAAGTGCTAACCTGCACTATGGTTGTTTTAAATTAAACTTTTATTGGAAAATGAGCGAAAATAATCACGACCGGCAGGATTCGAACCTGCGTATTTCTGCTACCGTCAGAACGCCTTAACCACTAGGCTACGGTCTACTAACTGCCAGGCGCGAAAATCCACACTCATTTCCACACTCATGGGATACGTCATACACTTCAGACTGAGCGGCTGATGGCGCCACTTGTGCTGTCAGAATATGTCTAACAAGCACTCATATCGATGTACTATGGACACCTGATATGACGAGAAATGGCCATCAGCCGCTCAGTCTGAAGTGTATGGAAATGAGTGTGGATTTTCGCGCCTGGCAGTTAGTAGACCGTAGCCTAGTGGTTAAGGCGTTCTGACGGTAGCAGAAATACGCAGGTTCGAATCCTGCCGGTCGTGATTATTTTCGCTCATTTTCCAATAAAAGTTTAATTTAAAACAATACATAGCATAAACAATTAAATCTTTGCCGTCTTCTGCACATGTGATTGATAGTAAAATACATTGCCTTGTAAATAATGATGCACGTAGCACTTAGGCACATAAGCATAGCAGTTTCATAGTAATAATAGGTTGATGTAAAATTACAAACTCTGTGAATTGAGGCGAGTCCTGCTCGGGCGAGCGAGCCCGCCGTGGCCCGGACACCCCGACCTACTTCTACCCTCCTTTACCCCTTCACAACCCTTATTCGCTTGTAACCCAACTCTCCTCACGTAATAAAAAAAATTAGGAACTACCCGCAAATGGTCTGCAAATTAGCTTATGGCAGTTTGTAAATTGAGAAGTAGCTGAAAGTATAGTTGGCATTTATATTCAGCATATTTTCAAGACAATTTGATAAAACTGTTGATATTTGTTGATGTCGAAAATCCAAAAAATGGTAATGGTTGAACTTTTACTATTACCTAAACTTTTAATCTCAAAATCAATTTACACACACAATGCCTTGACACAATAAATATTTCATGACTTTTTATTATCTTTTGTAAGTTATTTTGAATAAAATATTATATTGACCTGTCTATGGCTACTTAGTTTTTCTATTTTCGTTAATCTACTTACACATAACTTAAAAAAATTACAAAATCACAGTGTTTTTTTTAACATTTTATTTTGACACTGTATTTTCAACAATCACCACTATAACAATTTTATTTCAGCATATTTTTTCATATGTACTACTAGTGGACGACCGCAGCTTCGCTCGCATTAAAGATGGATAAAAGTAGCATATGAAACTCCTAAGACCACATATGTACTAGCTACATACTAAAAATCATGGGATACGTTCAGCTGTTTTTGCGTCAAGAGCGTTTAAATAAACAGTGCCATGGAGAAATAGACAAAATATCTAAAAATTGTTAGAGCGTCTTCTGTTATCAATTTTAAGTATCTCCTAACATGTTTTTAAAATATCTACAATGTTCAGACTTTCGACCCTCTTCAGTTTTATGTATAGACGTATTTCAAATGTTTCCCAGCGTGTAACCGAGCAAAGTGACAAGCGTAACAAGCACAAATAGCTTAGCTCGCTTGTTTAGTGGAAGGGGTCGCGGAGATCACATTCAAATTGCAGAAGGCTGGCGATAGAAGGGCTTATGTCACTCGGGACAGTTGTAGATAGTGTTATCTTGGGGTAGGGTGGGTTTTATGATGGGAGACCATCAAGAAACCACCGTACTTGAAATAAAAACTAAAAAAAAATAAAGTAACAATCGTTATGGTGAGTAATAAAACAACACGGCACTCGCCACCGGTCCACCGAGTTTTAGCAGCAACTGCAGTTTGCAACTTTATTATGAAATATGTATGGATCCTACATATGTTAGATATATGTTATATATTATATTATCGTTTATATATAATTTTGCATTTGAATTTCAATGTTTGTGTGTCTTATATTCAAGAACTCTATTGCAAGAACTTTCAATTGAGCCTTCAACTGATAAAAACACAATTGTATAATTTAATTTTTGTTCAACGGAAGAACCCTGGCACCGCGACACAGGGAATCCTACAGCGGTTGTCAGGGACACCTACAATGTAAACAAAAGTATTAAGGCAAATAAAATTCTTTTATCTTATCTTATCTCTCTTATATCTTTTATGTTTATGAATTTATGGCTGAGTCCGTTTAAGATTGCCATTGAAGTAAGCATGCATGATATCATAAACTACGCTATTCTTTAGGCGATCAAATTAAATCAAGGATTAGCACAAGTTACCGTAAGACAATCAAGTACTAAAAATCTATTCGTACCTAACTATCCCCTTCCCAATACTAGTTCGTACCAAGTGCTCTGCGAGTATAAATCACGTCTCGGTATAAGCCGTGTAATCCGGCCGAGCTTGTTAGGGCTCCACATGACGCTCACACCCGGACACAGAATGTACCCGGACACAGAATGTACCCGGGCTTACTCCCGGTGCTGTGAGGATGGGACTAAGTGGTTGGTACTGAAACTGACAACTACATTTTTTAACGGTATAAGTTCGCATGTGTTCATAATTCGCGTGATGGTAAGCGATCTTCATGGTCTCTGATGATTGATCGATATTACACTTTGGTAAATATAAAACTGGTGTAGCGTCTACTTCTTTTTCATGGTATCGATTTATGGTATGCTTTCACGGATTTATTTATAAGCTGTCACCCAGAAAAGTATCTCATATAATCATAAGAAAACCAAAGAGATTCGTTTAAATGTAACTATGATAATTTAAATAACCTCGTATCGAAAAAACGTTTCAAAGAGGCCATTAAATATTTTTATTAAAAGAACAATCCCCATATTTTATGCTGAAAAGAGCAAAAATTCAATTTTTGTTTGAAGTGAAAATTTTAACTTTGCTCTGTTGAGAAACTTCATTATAAATTCTCCGCCGCTGCAGCGCTCTAATCCGCCTATTCAAGCAAGATAAAAGTTTAAACTTACAATATACTGCCTCGAATATCATTAAAATGTGAAAAATTACTCTTACTTACAATTAGTTATTATATATGTACAATAGAATCTGTTTGTCAATGTGTATTCCTTCTTTTCATGGTTATCAGGCGGAAGGTAACCAACCCCACTAAAAAAAAAAACAGTTTACAGACATCACACTCGACAACAATAATAATTTTACCATTTAACATCGGTACGCTGCAGTGCAAAACCAGTTAAGTGCCTAATTCTCAATTGATAAACCTATTTATTAGGTTATAATTTTGGTAACAAACAATTCATAAATAAAGATATACAATAAACAATTGGGAAAAAACATACGGTACAAAAGTAGGAACAGGAGCAATACCACGAGGCACTACTAGTACCTGTATAAATTGCAGATTATATTATGAAAGGTGACCTGACGAGCGTCTGGTGACTGTGCCTGTGGTCGGGGTCACATTGCTATTCCGAACTTGAAGGCGCTAAGAAGGCTTTACCTACTTTTATAACAGCCTACTTTGCGTTACAGTTCCCGTGTGATTACATATTTTATGCTAATATTATTGTACCTCGTGGTTTCATCTATTTGAATCTTAATCCGCTGAGATTATGTATACAAAAATACCATATTCGTCTGCGAATTAAATCTGGTGTTTATCAGTTGTTGTGATTTTATTACTTTATTATTCGTTTATTAGCTTCAATAGTTTATATGGTATGAATGAACCAAGAAGCCATAATAGGTGTGGTATGTTCACTTTCAGTTTCAATTACAATGCTATGTGGTAGGTAGGTACTATAAAATGTAATCAAAATGTTTATTGAAAGTTTTTTGCAGATCGAATCAATGTTATACAAATGCAAACTAATTGCATTAGTTTTGATTTTTCTCTTCATGTTTTCACATGTATTGGTTTTTTCTACAACAAGTAAGAGTAATTCTAGTTTTAAATTGTAACTAAAGTTTACTAAAGATATAATAAATGAAATAAAAAGGTGAGCCATTTCCTGTTTCCTAAAAATGATACCAAACGTGTTCTAAAATATTTATAAGAATTATAAAAATTAACGTTCTGCGTGGTTGGTTGGTAAATAGTAAACCCTTCGACCATGATAGGATTTTTATATACATTAAACTACAAAACTTCCCGATAGGGGAACCATGCATCTTACGAACCACACATATTACAATGAAGGCAAATAACTAATTTATGATATATGTATATTAGATGATGGAATATCAGAATTCGTTTCGAATACCGACCCTATATTGTTTTAAAAACTTGTGACATTTGATCTTTCCACTACAATCTATACTAATATTATAAAGCTGAAGAGTATGTTTGTTTGTTTGAACGCGCTAATCTCAGAAACTACTGGTGCGAATTGAAAAACTCTTTTTGTGTTGAATAGACCTTTTTTATTTTTATAGAGGAAGACTTTAGGCTATATAACATCACGCTGCGACTAATAGGAGCGAAGAAATAATGGAAAATCTGGAAAAAACGGGGAAAATTAGTTGCGTATGTCGTGGGTAACAGCTATAATTTATAAAGCTGAAGAGGTTGTTTACAAAAATAAATATAATGTCCAAAATATCTATTCCACGCGAACGAAGTCGCGGGCACATCTAGTTGTAAAATAAAAGTATAATATTATACAACAGCTAGTTCCATATAAAGTAGTGTTGTAGCCAGCACCGCCGGGAACACACGGCGCTTCCCACGGGAGCGAGGGGGCTGTCACTGTTTATTTATATGCTAATGTACGGCAACGGTGGTGGGTTCTAGAAGAATGAACGTTGTATGTGGCGGTAGCAACTTTGAATGAACTCGATATAGTAATATAGCCTTTAATATGGCTACATAATTTTAAATCTTGATGACTAAACACTAAGTGTAAATAAAAATATTTCATTAGTAGTAATAGTAGTAAATTATGACAAATGATTAACATAATAAAATAATACACTTTTGAATAAGGAATAAATATATTGGCAGTTTTGGTTTTTGTCAAAGTCATAATTGGTATTTTCAGTCGAAATAAATATTTCTTTCTCTCAAGCTACGTCCATATTTTTATCTTTGATGGGTGAAAACATGGGTTGCTTTTTTGTTGTTTTGTATGTAAACGGTACTTACGAGTAAGTTACTCTAATATCTACAAGCAATGCGCATGTTAAGTTTTGAATTAAAATATTTTAATTTACCGTGGGTAACATGGATTAAACTGTTAAAACTTACGTTATAGGTAGTTTATATATATAAATTCTTTATTCATAAAAAAATATAACTAGAATTTCAAGAATTAAAATGGACAGTTGACACGATAAATTGGGGATACAGTCTTTAATCCGAACCCATTTCCAACCCTATCAATTATAATATTCCATAATTGGTTTTCGATGTTTCCGTCTGTCATATTTGTCAGATGAATATGTAAAGGACTAAATGTAAATAAGGGCTAGTGAGGCTTATGTGCTACTGATGCTGATAATATAACAGTAAACAAACATATTTAATATTTTTTAAACTTTGTCATTTTGTTTTTGATGAATGTAGTATATTTAAAAAAGAGTATATTTTGAATGTGGTGAATTTATTTGCGAGTGCAGCGGGCAGCGCATGCGCGCACACATCGACCCACGTATTTATAGTGCATGATGACACACACACATACACACACCTGCTCGCTACTCACCTACACACGTACAGGGGTACTAGTCATCACTTACTAGTTAATTATCTTAAGAAAAGCGACATGTTTGCAGACCACATGAACCGAGAATATGTGCCTTCCGTGGAAGAACATTTATCGGTTCAAAAAGTTATATGAATATTATGTAAAGAAATGCGTTGAAGCGGGCATTGAGTAATCAATGAAAAGAAAATTTGTTCGTGTCGTCAGAAATAGTTATGTTTTTTTTTTGTTATGATATCAAATGATACGGCGAAGTTACGAGCTTAATTTTTACATTTCTTCTGCACATGACTCACACAGATTACAGATTTGATAAATTATTGTTTTAGTTATTTTGTGTATACACATGTCCTAGGTCTATAGTGGCATTAGTTGCGACTGGTTGGCTGCGTTTAGAGTAAAATAGTATAACACTGTAACAAAAAGAAAAGTCCATTTTCCATATTTTTCCTAACATTGGGACAATACACGATAATTTCTACTAGTATTCTTACGTGCTCTGGTTTGTAGTAAATGAAAATTATGGTAAATTAAATAAAACAATTCTTAATAATAGGCAACATCAGCTGTACTATTATCTTTATAAATATAGGCGTGTCAAAAAATATAAACAATTTGTAGCAACATGTAACAATTACATTTTAGATTTGAGTAACCCTTCTTCTTCTCTTCTTCGTATTAGAGTGGTCAACGCTGCACAATGTAGCTGTAGTCAAACATAACCTACTTTATGTTAAAAAAAACTCTATCTCGTCTGCCCTCAATACTCCGACACCTGGCGGCTCCCAGGGGAGGACAGGGGAGGTACACTCTCACGCACACATGACGTGCTTGTAAATGAATCGTGACATTGCACTTCTATAGTCCTGTATTTGTTTAGAAATAATTACTGCCTTGTCTTCCTTCTAGATTTTGACTGTTTGTGTGTTTTATGTGATAGTAGTACTGAGTCGTGAGAGTGGCATAAGCTTCTTTATAAATTACATAATTAATATCGTAGCTGAGGAAGTTGGCTAGCTCGCCAGCACGGCTGTAGTATCGATACATTAAGTGCAGTGAAGTGCTGAGGCACTGTATTGCAAGCATACTTTCATAACATGTAATCATTGTACCTAACTACATGTATTAAGATTGCTATCGATGATACGAGTATGAATGTCATTTCTTGCAAATAATACACATGAAAATAAATATTCAAGTTATCTCTCATTGGTTAGCAAAACAAAGTATGTTTAAGCCTCAAACCTGATAAAATATGCCGAAGCTTCGCGGTTATCTCCATATTTCGACAAAGCTTCCGTTTTAGATAACAGCAGTATAAGTACACGTATACATCTTGCGGTCCTCAGACACTGCCAGCGCCTATCGACCATTTCATATGCCCTTAGGGTTTATTTTTAGCCATCGACCGACTCATACCTACATGAAAGTTTCAGGCGCGCCTCATTGGTAAATGTGTGGTGACGTCAGAGCGCGCGCTGCACCAATGACAGCGCGGCGCGGTGCGCATGGCAAGCGAGGCTCCCAGGCCGCGCGCCGAGCCAGCCAGTTCGGGCGAGGTGAGCCAGGTGGGCCTAGCACTGCCGACACTAACTAAAGGTTAATATTACATTTTTAAAATAACTGCCATTTTGTTATAATTTTAAGTGCTTGTAGTGCTACAGTGTTTTGTTCGTAGTTTTACTTAGTGCGTGCTTTGCGGGTAGGTCGATAGGACTCCATCGGCCGCGGCAGGGTTATGTAATATTACGTAACTATTGTATTCCTAGCTGTGTTCATATGGGTCAGGGGCGTGATACGGACTATAGAATAAGTATCATTCAATGTATTTGTTGTCACTTTCAAGTAATTATTCATAATTGTTCGCAACCGCAGAATCTATAAATGCATATTGATTACGATTGCAAAAATCCAAAATGATTGTTATTAAACGTTTCTTTCAATGAAACAAATTAAATCTTTATAAAATATTACTTTGTAATTTTAAAAACAGTTATTTTAATTAACTTCTTAACTTAACTTAAATGTTTTACTAATATCCAATTATTTGAAATCGTAATATGTAAATTGAGTTTTTTTGTGCTTATGTGATATCTAGTAATAATAAAATTGTGTTAGTAATAAACTGTACAAGATAGCAAAGTTCCGTCGGTAAGTCCCCGTCGGCCGCGTGCTACGCGGGTGCTACACTACGTAGCTCAGCTCTACGCTGCTGCTACGCCGTTTATAAATTATTATTACATTGTTTATTTTATGATACAGATTAACAGTATACTTACGTACAATATGGACACATTAAAAAACTTTTAATTTGAGAATTAAGTTGCCTACCTTTTGAAAAACTAACATAACTTTATTGATAAAATGAAAAGCTGTTGGTAACGTAAAACATATATTTACAAATGTACCTTATTCTTTATCAATATATCAATATGGATGATTGCTTCATTTTAAATAATGCTATAAATATATTGTTTTCTTATTAAAAGTAATGCATCAACATTAAAATTATGAAATATCATACTCATAATATAATAATAGTTTTAAATGATTGTGTTTCCTTCTAGAACTTTTAAATATCACATATTATATTATTATTATTTCATGCTACAATCCAGGGGCCTTCAAATCTAGAGTTGATAGGTTTCTTCTAGATAAACGTGTTACACCCTAGGCTGCAGCGATGCTTAACATCTGCAGGCTATAGTCAAACGTAAACCTATCCAAAGTAAAAATAAATAATATAAATATTAAAAAAAATGTACTTATAATATTAATAAATTATAATTATATATTATATTTTACAATAACGATAGAGTAAATAATCAGTTAGGCGACCCTTTAAAATAAGATGGTAAATAATGCACATATTATCGTATCATGTAATCGTACATAAGCGAGGATCGTAGAATATTTAAAACGAAGTGAATCTTAAATGAACTTACTCGAATTTTAGTAATCGATGTCAATTTACTCTATATTATCCAAAAAAAGAGATTTAGAATATTAATAGACGCATTGTATACAGGGTACTACAGGGTTATTAGTAATATACTGGCATTTATAATTATAGCAATAGTTTTGCATATCACTTTGTAACGTTATGTATATCACGGGGAATGTATTAGTGCTAGCTTATTTGATTTATATTTCACGCACATCAGGCTCCCTATTTATGCCATTGTATTGCTCCAACCTACGTCACTGTAATTTTATTCGCACGTTTCATTTGGCATAAAGGAGGCGGAAATCATAAACCTCGCGTGCTTCCGGCCGCAAGATGGCCGCCGGAAGTGGGGAGAGTGCCAACTTCCGTTAAGTACTCTCACAATGAAACGATGCTGAGTTTAATTCTGGACAACTTCTTACGCTACTCGTATTTGTTAAAGTTAACGTTTATTTTCATACAGCTTGGTGTAACAAATTTGTATCTAATCTTATTTTTGTTCTTGTTTTAGACAACCATCGAAGGCGCACCATGGTATAACACCGCACGCCACAAAACTAAATCAAATACATATCAAAATACGCACTGAACTAGAATAAAACTAAATCTTATACACTTACGCGTAGACTTAGCAAATTGTTAGGAGTAACTTGCAGAATCGAATAGGTATACAAAATTATTAAATTATAGAAAAAACGCGAAACAATAAAAGGATCGGAAAGTAGCGCGAGTACGGGCGGAAAAAAGTGGTCGTATTAAGGTCAGGGGTAGTCCAGGGGCATAGGTAGCGGTCCGGGCGCTTCGCCCCCGGCACCGTGGAGGCAGAGGCGGGCGCGCTGCTGGGGCGGCTGCAGGGCGCGCTGCGCGGGGGCGCCGCCGCCGCCTCGCCCGCGCGGGTCGCCAGCTCCATCCGCGGGTACCTCTCCAACAAGGTCGGCAGCCTCCAGCTCAGGGACTCAGGTCAGTACACTAGTCACTAACTCTACTCATTTTCTTTGTTAATATTTGCAATGCTGAATGTTGGGACTAAAACCCTCGATTTAATTATTATTGCTGTTTCTTCAGCAAAGGAACCATGTACATACTACTGCAAACTAAATACTATAAGTAATAATAGTATTTGATTGCTCGAGCAACGACAGACCGTCATTGTACAACATTTTTTGGGTTTTTATTGCTTTGGTTGGTCAATATCGTAAATGTTGTTTATGGAATTTCTTATACAAATGAAACAATTTTAGGTTGAACGTGTTTGTGAAAGTGTGTGTGTGTGTGTGTAAATATCTGAACTTTACATCTTTTATATCTTATCCTCAATTATTTCGTGACAAAAATACTCAATACTTGTAGACACTCGTACTACCAACATGATATCAATAAGTATCTGCCTAAACAAGCATTGTTTAAGAACCTTTGCTGTTGCTAAAGTCCAATAACGGCGTATTTCAAACACCAACACAAATAAATCCAATTACAACAAAAAAACAGAGCCCATGTAGTACAAGCGCCGCAAAAAGGCGCTTTTCTTCTGCAAACAGTGTACCCCACTTACCATCACCCCGCGTTCACGCTACACGGGAAATTAAGCTCTATGTCGATGGAATTAGGACTAAGCGGATCGCAAATGATGTTTGTTTGCGGAGGGTACAGCTAACGATGAACAAATATTTGGGAGACAATGCCTTCATTGGATCAGCAGGGGAGTGACGTCACAACAAAGGAGCAGCTTCTAGGGAAATGTAGGGAATAAAGGAAATGCTTGTCATTTTACCAATCAATGAAACCTTGAATACTATAGAATACACGGCCTTGGTATAAAAGTGTGGAGGGGTAAAATAACACAAACATTGGTTAAATCGGAAGCTAGTCGATTTTCAATATTGTCTCTTAACATATCACCAAAAATTATTAACTCGCTATTATTGCTCCGAAAATTTTATAATTCTAAAAATATGTTTTTATTGTGATCAAAATATAAAAAGTGTAACTATTAGGGACAATATTTCTTAAATCTAAACTTAGCTCGTATTTCTTATGTGAATTATAGCTTAACTTACTTACTTCAAAATTTTATTACATCTCGAACAGTTCTATAAAGATAATACATTAAATTACATTATAAACTAGTCGATTTTAGACTGTCTTTTTATTAACATTTACTGATATACAAATTATCATATTAAATTATTATTAACGTGGTAATGCGGCCAGCATGCTGGGCACGCTGCCCTCTGGTAGTGGGCTGGAGCACTTAGATTATCTTTAGACTTTTCTAAAGATTTTCTAAGTGCCCCTTTTTGTAGTAGTTAGAAGTAGTATGTTTAGTTTTCCTTCACTTGTTTTTATATTTTATTATTGTAAATAAAGAAATTTGTTTGTCATATTATATTACTCTATGAAATTATCTCTTATGCACCTTTTATAAATGAACGCACTCTGCCACAGTAGGTATGTTAAGGTATCAAAAAGAGGGTAAATCCGCCTTTGATGCCATTACTTTGGTAATAAGAGCGAGTTAAGATGAAGGAAATGGTTTCTTTATAGGATAATCGTTAAGATTCATTTTATAGGACATTTTAACCTAATTAACTAGCGATCAAAGTTGTAATATTTTTATGAGTTGAGCTTAATGTAAATCTATTCTATGTTTAAAAGATTGAGTTTTTCAATTAGCATACTATAGGTTTTAGTAAAACTGTTTTATTTACATGTAATTTTATGGAAAATAAAGAAGTACTATTGGAATAATTTGTATTAAAAATAATCTCAGTAGATGCTTCGATTGAGTGGACTTCATTTATTTTTACTCTGAAATACATGAAAATGTAATTGGTTTCAAAGATCACTGATTGTCTTATGATCTAAAATTAGATAGAGTAGGTATCGCGACCGATACACGATATTATCTAATACCGATATACATTGCTCGTGCAGAATGACGCTACGTGCTTTGATTCATTATATAACTATCGTTGGTTCACGAGCAGCAACATAGCAAGAATGAATAAGAGCTTGTACGGTTCATGAAAAATGAACTCTCAAAACCTTCAACTATGGATATACTTGTAGTAATTGTAGATAGATAGATATATAGATAAATACTTTATTAAAACACCACATATAAAACAAACAAATAAAACATAGAAATTTAATTATTTGAAGAATCAGAGTGAAGAAAAACTTTAACTTCGAATTTCGAATTCTTCGAACTTCGATTCAAGTTTTGATGTAGACTGGTAGTTTATACAAGAGAGTGGGTAACTTTAATTATATCCCAGGCTTTCATACGTTTTGTAACGTAAGTTTTTAAAGATTTTTCATATATATATGAGTAGGTAGGTATGTATGTATGTAGGTAGGTACATGATCCCAGACCTACGAGTACAGAACCCTTCCAGTGAAATAGTTTGCACACTTGTACCGACGCAGGAAATTGGATTTTCCTCACCTTTTGAGTGTGAAAGAACTGAATACGCCATTTCAATTGAATAGACTAGCCATTGGGACGTAAAATGGACTTTCCTCGCAAACTACCCACTGTGGAAATCGATCAAATCTATCGAATCGTAAATTGGAAAACGTTTAGTTCGTCTACAATATGTGTTATTTACTATTCACAAGCAGTTTATGGTTTCAGAGCCGCTTTTACACTAAAGCTGCAGCAGTATGCAAGCGTGATAAGGCACATGTCTATTAGTTTTCTTTTTTAAATTAAAAGGTCTAACGGTCTAACGCTTAACCATAGTTCGCTTGACAGTAAGCCATTTTCATGGAGTACGATGATGCTTGCCTAGTCTTATCGTCCCGCTATATAAGAATAACAAAAGCTATTCTCAGCGTAAAGAAATATTATAAACAAAACCGGCAAAGTACAGCCAGCCCGAGGCGACCGGGGACTCCGAGGAGAGTGGGGTGAGTTGTCCCGGCCATGAATATTTGATGTCCTGTCTGCTCATGTTCCATGCAAATTGCAAATGGCGGGCGGCAGCACCGTCGCACCGCGCCCGTCACTGTCACACGGTATTTGCTATTTTAGACTTGATTTATTGAATAACAGCTCCGTGGCTTGATGGCGATACTAACGTGATAATGCTGACTTTGAGACATATCAACGCCAATTTTCGTATACTCAAATAGAAAATTATACAAGTTGTAGGAGAGAAATTGAGAATATGTACGTGAGCTTTTTTTCAATATATGAATTAAAAATACTTTAAAATGAAACTCGCTCGCACGACATTGCAGTTTATGATGATAGGTGATGTCTGTACTAGAAAGGAAATGGATCTCCAAATCTGAGTCATCGATAACACATATGTAGTTTGATTTATGTAGTTAGTTTTCAGACAGCAAACTATAGTATATATTTTAGTTTACTATTACAGATTGTACAAAATACGTTACGTAATAAAAATAGCCAAATTGTTCTCGCCGAAATCTGCTATTCTCGTAACGTTTCAGAAAACGTTTATTTATTATTTATTTCGTTCGGATTGGAACGCTTGCCGCCGGCGACTCTATAATGGAAAATATCGATTCACAAAATTGCAACCTGCCATGTTTCTGGCATACTTGAGAATTAAAACTAGCGCCCTTTGTACAATAAATTATTAATGTTCAATTAAGGGTTCAAAACGGGGTTTAGGTATGGATTGTGTGTGCCCATTTTTCACATTATGATGTGTTAAAGACACATTATAATGTGAAAAATGGACATTTTGATTTTAACATCACCAATCTATTGTTTAAGTTTGGAGTGAAAATGTATTGTAATTGGGCCCTTCAATTCTGAGTATATTCTATGATCGTCATTAAGAAGTTGAGAGTGTGGTATCAAACAGTCTAATAATATTCAAAACGCTATTACTTAACCGAAGTAATCAAAAGTTTAAGGACTTATTGTGGGCTCGAGTATTCCGCTAACTTGGGAGCTTTTGTATAAATACCTACTTCACCGTACTTACGAGTATTAATTAATGAAGCTTGAATAAACATCATACTTGAGTACTATGTTTAGGTAGGCTTCAAAAAATAATAACATGTTTTTTTATATAAAATTCCACCAACGTCCCTGGCGAGGCCAAGGTTTTTTTTGATAACATGATTGGCTTACAATTTTATGTCAGATAAGTTAATTCTCAACACACATGATTTAAAGTGGCCTAAAATAATTTTATTATACACATACAGTTATCATCAATAAATTAAACTTTCCATATACTTACCACGTCCTTAAACTAACAAGCACCTGTCAAGCGAAGTAATTTAAAACAGATTACAAACAATAATCCTCTAGATTGGAGCACGTAACTATTCGATTGTCATGTTTCCTTTATCGATTGTCAAACGCGAGTCGCGTGGCCCCACTCTATAGTTAATCACTTAATTTTATCATGCCAAATTGGACTTTATCTTTATGACTTAGAGCTTATTTTTATGATTTGCTGAAAGTTGTTGAAGATAGGTATCTCAAGTTTTGACATGGAATGACAAATGTTTCCTCAGAGACACATTAAGGGTACAGAATAGGCAGGAGTAGCTACAGACAACAGTTGAGGTGGGAGATAACAGTCGAGATAAAATTGTATTAGTTACGGTCATGGTTGAGATTAAGGGGTTGAAGAGGTCGTTGTATTATATTTTGAGATAACCGTGTTAACCTATTATTTGATATGGATTGCATGCTACAAAATTGCTTATTTATCTGCAGAAAGGATACATCTTTTTGTTTAAATAATTTAGTTCATCGTAAAAATTCTTCGGTTTGATTTGCGTGTACTTGTATCTTCATTAAAATGAGACAATTACTATATGCTATTTATGATACTGCCTATTTATTCGTGATAATTTAATTATACCGCAGCGCTTGTAGCATTGGATAAATCATTAAAAGTAGCAACAGAGCGTCCAATAGTATAATTTAATATTTTTTTCCGGCTAATTTCCGTCTATTTGATTCCGGTCACGTAGCGTGCAATCAGCGCCCCCTGCCGGCCGTTTACCGACTCCGTGACGAGCGGCGGTCGAACTCACTCCGATCTACCCTTTGGACGTGCACTTTGTTTAGCTGAGAATTGGACATAGCGAATGCTATAGTGCTCAAGTGCTCATGGTCTTTTTATTATTCAACTTTTTTTGATAACCGGAATGAAAGCTAAATATAGATAGATTTGCTTTTCAAACTGTTTTTTGTAACTGTTGCTATTAAACTCGTAAACATATTTATAGAAGGCATCAGAACTCTTATGATTTTCATATTAAACATTGTTTGGATTATATTATCTTGTAGGAGCAATCATAATACGCGATTTTAAGATATTTTAATTTGTAGCTTTGACTAGCTACGATACCGACACTATCAACCCGACACTATCAATTCACAGAGTAAAATATCTGTTTAATATTTTTTCTTATTTATTATTTATTTATTTATTTATTTATTTATTTACAAATCAATTAAAACGGCGCGAGCCAATTACATTAATTAATAAATGATGATATAATACTACAATACAGAGAACAAAACTAATAATACAAATAATTAAAATTGAGATAAAAGGTCATTCTAAATTAAAATATTAGTGTGTCAAAATCTTAAACATATATGGTCAACGTTTAAACATAGTGATATCTATTTACTACCCTAATTAAAATAAATACATACATACCTACATTCATTCATTTCGTTCGCAAAACATGAGACACAATAATACAAGTGGCTGCCATCCATAGACAAACAAGTCGCACGTCGGCGTGGCGGCCAAGAGAGCGTTGAGTGCGGCCAGTGCGCGCGGGAGCGGGGATGTGGCGTGAGCTACGGTGCGGCAGTGGTGCCCAACTAAAAGCTTGCGTCGCCTGTATTGCAAATATTTGTTCGGAACGTACAATCGAAACAGTTTATTGAGCAGATCCGGTGCATCGATCTCACCACGCAAGATTTTGCATACTATAGTAAGCTGACTAGTGTCCCGTCTTACTTTCAGGGAGTTATAACCCAAACAACCTAGAATGAACTTGGAGGGATACATATATGGATAATATCCATAGACCCGTTTATACAAAAATCTAAGAAAAGCTCGCTGTACTTTTTCCAGCTGTTCGGTATACGTTTGTTCATGGGGATTCCATACGCACATCGAACTTTCCATTTTGCTGCGAACTAATGCACTGAATAGCAGGCGAATGATATGCTGGCTATGGAAGTCTCTAGTATTCCGCAACACAAAGCCAAGACGTCTGAACGATTCTTTAATTAGCGCACTGATGTGATCGTTAAAGGTTAGCTTTTGGTCGAATATGACACCCAAATCTTTGATATGAGATGAACGGTTGATAATAGTCTCATTTATGACGTAGTTATATATGATTGGGTGCCACTTTCGACCAAAAGTCATTACGTGACATTTAGTCGCGTTAAATTCCATTCTATTGAGGCGACTCCATTCTTCGACTGCCTCAACGTCCTGCTGAAGCGACACACAATCATCTATCGACTTTATTTCAGCATAAAGCTTCAGGTCATCGGCATATAATAAGCACTGAGCATGCCTCAGGACAGCAGGGATGTCATTGACCATGAGCAAAAATAGGAGAGGACCAAGTATTGAGCCCTGGCTTACTCCGGACCGTGTATGATAGGGTCTAGATTGATATTGGCCTAACCTCACGAACTGCTGACGATCTCGCATATAATCCGCTAAGAGGCGAAGAAATCCTGGTGCAAAACCTATAGCAGCTAGCTTGGCCAGCAGGATATCATTGTTGACCCTGTCGAACGCCTTCCGGAAGTCAAAATATAGGACATCCACCTGCAGACCCTGGTCTAGCCCAGCTGAAATGAAGTCCACAATAGACAGCAGGTTTGTATCTACTGATCTTTTGCGTCTGAATCCATGCTGCGCGTTGCATAGGTATCTGTCCACCTGGTCATATATATATTTATGCAATATGCTCTCAAAAACCTTAGCTGGTGAAGACAGGACTGCTATTGGGCGATACTCCTCCACACACAGCTTATTAGAACTCTTAGGTATGGGACTTACTCTTGAGAGTTTCCATTGTGCTGGGTATTTACCTGATTTTAAGGCAATATTAAATATGTGGCAGAATGGAACACAAAAGTGCTTTTTCAGCTGTTTCAAAACTCCCGGGGGCAAGCAGTCCGGACCAACAGAACTACTTGGTTTCAGTTTGTTTATACCGTACATAACATCACTAGGTGCAATTTCCAAGATGTTGACATAGTTGCTATTTTTGCTGTGATCAGCTTCAAAAGCAAGTGTCGTGTTAAGTGACGGTATATCGGGTAAAAACACACTGGCAAAGAAACTTGCAAATGCCTCAGCTGCGTCTACACCGGTGTGTGATTGACCTTGGTAAGTGACAGTTGGCTCGAATCCACCTTTAGAGCGCAGACTAGAGACATGTTGCCAAAAGATACGCGGATTTAGTTTTATATTTTCTTCTATGCCTTGCATGTATGTGCTATACGCTGCGGCTACACGTGATTTAAGATCGGCCCTTAAAGCAGAAAACTGACGGTAAGACTCAATGCACTTGCTTTGTTTCCAGACTGAATGAAATGTATGTTTGCGTCGTATATCCTGAATGATATCCCTGGAAAACCATACGGGATAACGTCTAGTAATTTTGCAAGATCGCCGCTTTTTAGGCATACATTCATCAAAACAGTTATAAACAATCTTGTACAGCTTGTCGGTGGCGGCACAGCAATCTGACGTTTCCAAAACCGCACTCCAAGAGCTCTTTGCCAGTAATGTAAGTAACTTCTCATAGTCGCACTTCTTAAAATTCCAGTCAGTGGCTGGATCGATATTAGATGGCTCCAAGCAATCTGATCGACAAACTGGTTCTATTTCGAAATCTATGTTTAACGGCGGATGATAACGATCAACTATTTTATCGACGAGTTTATCCGTAGCTGTAACAAGAACTTTCCTCATAACATCGCTCTCTCGGACCAATACCACATCCAATATACCACCATACTCATTCCTTACCTCATTCATTTCACAAAATTTACAATAAGTTAAAAAATAGCAGTAATAATTTTGAATACTTTCGGAAGCACCTTTTATATTTAAATCTCCAAGAATTATTACAGGAGATTTCAGGGAATGGATAATTGTTTCTACTTTGTTGAAAAAGCGAAAGTATTCACTATTACATGCTTGCGATTTTATGTACACGATACAAAGGTTAATTGTCCTCCCATGCAATGAAACTGTAGCCCACAGATCCTCTCCGTTGTCAGTCTCTAGGTGACGCTGCCTCTGTATAACCATGGGGGGTCTAGCAAATAACGCAACGCCACCATGGGGAGTATTCCTGTCTCGGCGTAAAACAACCCAATCTCCAGATACAACTTCCGAGTCTTCCACTGAGCTGTCTAAGAAAGTTTCTGTTAAGGCAACAATATGATAATCGGTCTCTGCTAGGCCACTACGTAGCTCTCTCAGGGCACCTTTAAGGCCTCGAATATTTTGAGAATATATACTTGTGCCAACACTTTTCTTACTATTCGGTTGTGAAGCCCCGAAAGGACTGCCTGCTATTTGAACTAGGAGATCGGGCACTTTCTTTTACCGCCAACGGCTTATGGTACGGTATCCATGGTTTTATACGGGCGTTAATTGGCCAGGCGTCTTCAGAGAAACAAATATCATACGCAGGCAGCGGGACTCCTATCTTATAAGATTTGTAGTCTCCTCTTGATCTTAGCTCTTGGACTGTACACGTACCGGCTGGATATAACTGGTGGAGATAATCTCTGACCTCATTAATGTCAGATTCCATGTTCCAAACATGCATGTACTTCCGAGGTTCCACAGCTTTCAAAGTTGTCTTTGCAGGTCCAGCTGTACCACATAGCGAAGGAGGTCTCCGGTTCCCTTGCTTCTGGACTTCCGTCCACTGCATAAGATTTCTTGGGCTAGTCGTAGTCTGTAGCGGGGCAGTATCTACTTGCGCAACAGCCGAAACTGTTGGTTCGCCACGATTTTTGGTCGGAGTTGAAAAATCGGCTGGAACGGGTTGAACCTTATCAGTAGATTGGTTTTGCTTTCCGGATTTTGGTTTTGACTTACCAGAGGTTTTAGCTTTGTTTGGCTTTGGTGCCTGGATAACCTTGGCCGTGGCATGATCTTTAGCCGCTTGCGAGGCAATAGATGACATAGCAGACACTGTCTTGATGGAGCATGAAGATGTTGGAGGTAGTGGTGCCTCAATCAAGGTTACGGGTTCGGCTGCACTGATAAGGGGTTGCTGCGGGGTCACGGTGCAGGCTTTAGTTTGTTCATACATAAAGTTCTTAATAGTGCTCACTGCGTCATCCAGCTGTTTTCGTAGATGTTGAACTTCCGTCGAATACACATTCACAGTTAACTCAAAGCCTGATATAAGACCAACGGCGTTGTGTAGTTGTCCTCTCAGTGACTGTATTTCCAGCATTAGTCCTTTAACATCCTGAATGGCTATTCCTGTGTCCTCATGATCAGCAACAAAAGTGCTGTCATCAATGTACGTTATGCAAGGGGGAGCTACTTTATTTCTAACTGTAACATAGCTAGCACAAGATGTTTTCTTACTCGAGCCCACCGGCGTTGAACTATTATCTCCGCCCTTTTTAGACTTACAAACGCACTCGGGGCAGATCCAGCATGTCCGGAGTTCAAGGGATATACTAACACCTGTACAGAGCAGGTGATAGTATTTATTGCAATCGGCAGCGGAACACTGCAAAAAGTCTTCATTTCCATCTACCATTAAGCAACACGCGGCACACTTGACATCCATTTTTTTAGGGTTCGTCATGAGATCGTCCATCACAAATCCACTAGCGGGCCGCAGTGAGAAAAAGTTGGGCTGCTCTGGTCGTGGGATGCGTCGTACCTACAGCGGCGCGATGACGAAGCGCTTGTCGAACAGGCGACCGGCGCTTTTAAATATCACTCCGTTAATATTTTTCCTTGTATCTTCGTTCTTCGTCATCCGATCTTCACGAAACAAACACCGTTACGTAGGAAATCTTCTGTGCAATCTAACTATATATGTTTCACTACTGAAGATGGTTTAAATACAATATTTACTATAAATTAATCACAAAACAACGGTATCAGTGTGTTATTGCGAAGCCGGCTGTGTATTAATGCTAATAAAGTTCGAGAAAATCGAACATTTCGTAAATTTCTATCGTATTAATTAAATTCTATCGGAATCTGTAGGTAAGTTTGTACATGCAGTAAAAATATATCGCACACTGCTAGTTTATTTGTGCGGCCACATTCCGCCCGGTTAATCCCGGTTATAATGAAGTTGGTTCCGAGGCTCCCCTCCAACCAGCCCCGCTCTCCCCTGAATTTACATTTATTGGCATTGTAGCCGCAGTTATGATGCTATTATATTTTACTGCAGTTATTCAACTTTCAATATTTCATCTAGTTCAAGCAATCAACCTTTAATGAAGGAATGACAATTTCAATCTCTATACTAAGCTTGATTATTCGTCTCTGTACTAGACATTACTACCACCGTCTTATTTTTCGGATTTATCACGGTTAATTCATACATAATATATACAAAACAATGTAAGTTCTGAAGTAGCTTCTATATCATTAAATATTTTATGCTAACAGTAACATCAAAATACATGGGGAATCACTGTGGAGAAACCTCACTTAAAAGTTCAGCCGCAAAAAATAAAGCTTGTGCTTATAACTTTCACAGGTTTGAAAACGATTGAAAAACTCTTTCTTCAAGTTTTGCTACTGAAGATACAAATACGTTGCATTCATTACCATTGTTCACACGACAATGCTGTTTCCACGTGCCGAGGGGAGGTCGGGCAACATTGGATGCAGGGCTTTATACACCTCTACCAGGGAGTAACACCGGCTGACGACAGAGGGCGCTTTGTGCCACATCGCTACTAAACTCGCTAAATGCTATTGTGGAACTTGATTAATCGTTTCTTTTGTTTGAAAGAAACGAGAGGCGAGAGTTGGGTGGTTTTCTGTGATATGTTTTATATTGTTATTTTTTTATTGCAGTTTGGAAAAAAATAATTAAAATTGTTTTAACTGTATTATTGTGTAAGAAAGGACTTATTTAGGTACCTACTGGTTTTAAGCACTAGTGAGAACGAGTAAGACTGTTCTTACATAATCATTATTTTCATGTAAATGACTTAAGAAAAAGGAAGCCACTGAAATTAAATCTTAATCTTATTGAGAATAACGGACAAATATACCAAAAATAATTCATAGTTTTTTTATAGCTAGTCTATCAAAAACCTATGAAACACTCTGAACGGGGAGCCAAATGAACCGTGTAACTATTATAGTGCAAATGGTCGCCATAACGTCGCAAGATGGCGCCCCTTGCAGATGTTTGTCATAATAAACGTACTGTCATAACACAGCAGCCGCGAGAGGGCGTGAGGACATTCAGAAATAGGGTGAGATGTGGTCGTGAAAGAACACTGCTTAATAATATAATAACAATAATGTCTTTATTTCAGGCAATAAACCCTTCTTACTTCTGGAAAAGAAAAAAATGACAAGACATATTTTTTTTTGTATATGAATCAAAACAAAACAAAACAGGACTAAATGTTTATATTCTTACCTTTAAAAGTCTAGATAATCGATAATGTTTTTTATATACACAAATTAAACATAACCAAATATTCTACAAATATTCGATGCTAACACATTTTATTTAAATTAACAGAGCAAGTGCATCGTGACAATATATTGGCATTTTTTTAAAAGACACATTTAACAACTAATAGTTTCCTGTATTTTCACAACCTCTACCAAAAATTCCACATTTTCTCCAATACCACCAAACTGAGCTATGTTATCAGACTGGAAATTAGTTGGAGCGCGTCCGTAATGTGGGTAATGTAAGGGCTGAGGGCGATGATTTGTGCCGATCCAGATACCGCTAATACTCGGAGACGGCGGGGAAAATTGCACGCGCGATAATATCTTACAAACCAGGGCCCTTCCATTGTACGAGCAAGTGGAGCGGGAAACAACGGGGCGCGAACATACGACTGCCGTTTGTTGCCTATTTATTGCCTCTTGTTGACGAGTAAAATCTTGTTTTGTTACTGTTGAAAATCTTCTCTTAAAATGTTCACGTAACAAAACGGTATCCAGTATCAATAAAATGTTACAGATTAATTTGTTCCAGCAAAGGTCTGATAATAAAAGTAAAAAGTAAGAAAAATAAAAATGCCACTCTCAATAATGTTCGTCTCAACACAAGTGGGAAACTAAGCAAACTTTAATGTAATAAAACCCGTCGATCCAATGCTCCCCATTTTACCCTATTGACATTTCAATCATCTTCAAGAAAAAATGTTAGACATTTTTGTGCGCTATTTCCTCCGCTGCTCGGGTGTTGTCGTGAAGTATCGTACTACCTCGGGAAATACGAGCTTTTCTTGACAGATGTTTTGTGGATATCTAAGATGATAAACGCTAGATCTGGATATTTTATATGATTTAAACGAGTAACAGAGAAGAACCATGCTTCATTCATTGCGATACTACCTAATTTGGAAGATATTATCAGAGGAGGAATAATATTTTTACAAGCTTATGTACGTATTATAGAAAAACGAAAATTAATTTTGCCAGAAATACGTTTACATGCACCACTCAATGTTTTTTTTTAATATTCAATTACGCGTATCAATTATGTCTTACCCAAGCGTTGCTTTCAATATTTACGTATATATGTACCAACATATCAAGTTGCTAAACGTTTTATTGGTCGCCGGGAGGCCTCCCGTCGGGCTGAGTCTCAAAGGTTTACGTCAGCAATCTCGGTGAACGATATGAATGCCGAATGGATGCGGAATCGTAAAAGTTTAGTTGAAAGCCGACGTGTACTTTAGACGTACCTGTATTACTTATTCATGTTCGAGTTTAGAAAGAAAACTTTGAAAAAGCTTCCGCTGAAGCGAAAAGTTTTATTAAATCATGCGAAAATGGTGGAAAGCCCTTATTTTTATTAAGAATTTTTTTTTTAAATGGCTCGGTTTTTATTTTAATGTATTGTAAAGTCTAGTATTACTCGCTTGTGTTCAATTCTTAGTATAAGCTATCTGAGATTGTTATTTAACTGATGTACCTTTCATAGATTATTTTTACTTCACGAGATATAAACACATTTTGTCTACACATTGTCAAAACAAGCGGCACCGAGTATGGTATCGTATCACCACAATCATTACTTACAACAAACTACGCGTAACACTAGCCGGGACCCGACACATGCTATCCAATGACCAAATTTACAAATACAGTCTCTACGACCCTATTGTTTGGAAAATAAAGATTGTTTTACAATAACTAGGTGGAAGGTATATTTTTGCAATTTCCCCGGTTATTCTCGGGACGGCTTCATTCTCCGCAGCCTCCCCTCGGGCAATTACGCCGTCTTGTTCCGTGGCTCGTGCAAATTTAATGACTCGCAGGTACTTCAGTGTATGGCTTTATTTTAGTTCCGCTTTTTTCTGCTCCGTGAATACACCGCCTACAATGAGATCTGAATTTTATATTTTTAAATGCTGACGCTTAGTTCTCTTTTTTCCGAGATAACGACGGTCTTTCTCATGAAAGTTCTCATTTTGAATGGACTAAATGAGTAAATTATTCACTGGTTTATGAAAGAAGCGAATCATGAATATTCCAAGCAAGATTTCAATGCGGAATATTTCAGCAGACTATTACTACGTTTCATTAGAAAATATTTTTCTCTCTTTGAGCATCTTTTAACACGTATTCTCATAAAGAACAGCATGTAAAGCTCCAGCTATATTAGTTGTTGTGCTTACTACAACATGATTACATATTCCATTTGAGCGCACACCGCGCGCTCCGCACCGGGCGGGCGGCGGCGCCCACAAAGCCCGCCCGCCGCCGGCGGCGACCTACAAAGCTTGCTTAAAGCCAGGGCTGAGCTCAGCTGCCAACTCGGTAAATGAAAATGCTTGCTGCGAACATTAAACAAGTATAAAACGTTGTTATTCTCGCATTTCCTCCTGGATAGAGGTACTAGTACAGTCATCATCATCATCATCATCAGCCTATCTTATATTCGTCCACTGTTGGACATAGGCCTCTCCCAATGATCGCCACACTGCACGGTCTCCTGCTTTACGCATCCAGTGCTTCCCAGCCACCTTCCTCAGGTCGTCGCTCCATCAGCACTAGTACAGTACTGTTTGTTGAATATTGAATGTAGGTGTAGGCACTTAAGTTTTGGTAGAAGGTAAAGCTGCGAAAATATTAAGTTGCGGTTATTTCTGTCACACACTCCTGTTCAAGTTCCCGCTGTACCCTGACCGGAACTACAAATTAATCAGTAAAAACAGTAGTTAATAAAAAACATGTGCAGGTATGTAAAATCTGATGACTTAAAAGACTCTTAAGACACAGGTCTTTCCTAACTGGCTTCGTAAATCCTAAACAAATGTAGAAACAAGTATTTGCAAAGTCCAACAGGGTCCGGCCCAAACACGATTACAGAGAAGTAAAGTTCCGCAAACTTGGCTCGACTACCCCACACCTCCCCTCCTCTCCCCTCTTCTCCCCCAGGCCCCCGGGGACCGACATAATCTAGTTTCGACACTTTCCCGTTCAAAATGGAAAACTGGAAAAGTCGCGACGCCATTTTTGTATTCTACTTTCAAATCCGTATTCGGGGACGGTTAAATGTGTTTCGTGAAAAATCGGGTTTGATTTGAAATGAGAACTCGTTATTTTGACGACGTTTTTGATAGGACTACTTTGTTTTATGTTTTTGTTATATCTCGATACTCGGTTATTATGTAACTTACTTACTTAAGTATACGTTTTACAATATTAGTATCATTTCAAATTAAATTACTACAAAAATTTAGTCAGTAGGCGTGATTAGTCTTATCATATCAGATATCAACGCAATATTTGTACGCCACCGACCACACTGATTTCTGTCACTGATTTCTTGCTAAGGTTGCCTGGAAGAGATCACTCAAGGTGATAATTTGTAGTTTAAGTTCATTTCATATTGTAATTTACTTTGGTGTGCAATAAAGTGATATTGTATTGTATTGTATATCAAACATATCGGGACAAAAATAGCATTTTGTTATACATAAGCTAGCCTTGATATGAGAACCTTTAACAAGTCTTCCACCGAGAGCGTGCGGCACGCGACCTGCTAATACTGTGATGTCAATAAGAACAAAACAACACAGCAGTAAACAATAAGACGCGAAAACAGGAACAGTAAATTAGGCTTTATGCTACTGGAAATACCAAACAATAATACGGATATTCGTGACATTACAAAACTCTACTTCTTATTATTTGTAAGAGTGGCCAACTTTAGTGCTGCGAGTTACTACAATTAACGTCTGGGACCTTAATTGTAACCTGAATCTGACCTAAGGTAGCTTCGTGCTCTATTCAAGTAAAAATTTAAATCTAAGCATATACCTACATATCTCTAATATATTGTTTTTAGTATTGTAAAGTGCTTGAAATTTAAAACTACTATTACTTTTTCAAAGATCATCAATTGAGCTCCATACTTCAGTCGATTGACGCCGAGTTCAAAACAAAACTTTACCAGTCTTATCACACAAGTACATAAGGAAAAACAGTAACTTGTGTTCTGAGGGCTTGCTTTGTACAGTGTAAGGCGGCGATAGGGCACGTCGGAGGGCCCGGGAGAGGCTCGCAGGGCTCCGGAGGGCTCCGGAGGGCTGAGAGTGCCGCTCGACCGCGCTTGACCTCACGCACTGCTATTGTTTTACCTTGCCTTTGTGTATTGATGTAGATAAGTATACACTTCAAGCAAAAATATAGTTGTATTATATTGATTGTTACAGTTGTAAATAAATTTATAATAAAATACTAAAAAACTATAACACATATAGTAGCATTCATACATTCTAAAGATTTTCTAAGTGTCCCCTTTTTATGTTGTAGATAGAAGTAATATGTTTAGTTTTGCTTCCCTTGTTTTTATGTATTATTATTGTAAATAAAGCATCTCGTAATTCATATAAATTCTTAATATCATATTATAATGTTGCCACGAGAAATATAAATAGCCTCAATTATTTCGTAAATATATCTGGTTGTTTTGTTTGTCTTGGTTTTAGAGTAGTTTAAAACAAATCAAGATATATATTTTCATCAGCAATTTCATGAGTAGTCGAGGGTCAATAGCGAAATTTGGTCCGATTGAGAAGGCGCTTTGATCCCCGCCAAATATAATAAACCCATTGGAAATTTTAAAAGTACTTAACTTGTAACTCCCCCTAATAACTAGAACCCCGGCGTGTGTTGGCACCGGCGGCGAGCGCTGCCGTGCTGCGGCTGACAGCCGCTCCGAGGTACAGAGGCGCCGCGGGACGCCGCCCTTTGTCAGCCTAAAGCGTTGCAGATCGAACAAGGGGTGCTTTGTAGTAACCGACTGGTAGAAGGCTGTTGGTGTCAATCACATGGATTTTATCTTGTTTTCTATTATCGGTGTTTCAGACATATAATGCTTAGATAGATTACTTGTTGCGAGCAATACCTATATATACTAACGTACCTTACTTAAAATGGAAAACTTTGCCAACCTTATCGTAACAGTATCTCAATTTACTACAAGATCAACAAAACAAAGTAAAACAAGCATACATATTTTTAAAATATTATTATTCCAAACACAATTCGTAGAATACAGGTATTCTAAAATTAGATTGAAAATTCAAAGCGATTCGCCCCCGGTCTGAAGTGCAGCTTGCATTTGGACACTCTCAGACAGATATATAAATATATCCGTCCCCAGATGTCCAGGGAATACCCTCGCAGGGTTAAAGCGCTTTTGGAAGGTTTTACTTTACATCGTGCAGTAATTCCAGTAAGCAAATCTAGCTTTCTACTAAGCATGCACAGTTTCAGTGTACACTATTTTAAAACCACAGTCTTTATTCGACGGTCGTAATACATCAAAATTATAATAGATCTACATAAATCAAAGAATAAATTAAGTAGGAAATTATGTCACAAATTTTGTCACCTTTTTTGAAGATGGTATCCCTAAAATCATCAGTCTTTACACACACATCAAAAAGATATGCTAATTACAAAATGTATGAGAAATCAAAGAGAGCTTGACATTAAATGTCAGAAAATAAAATGAACCCCATCTTTGATAAAGACAGAGGCAGCTTAAATTAACGAAGAGCAAACAACATCCGTAATAATCCAGAATCACCTGTATCTGTAGAGGAGAGGGGGAACACGAGGGGGGGGGGTCATGGCTCCATAGAAATCGCAATTTCATTCCGATTTAATGCGTCTGTTTACCTTCAATATAATCCAGTTAGGGTACCTTCACCCCCCTCGCCTCACCACCCCCCGCGGGGAGAGGGCAAAGTTATTACATATTTCTATCACGGCGGCCTTTTCATCTTTTAAAGTGTTGGAAAATTGTTAGGTAAACATTTTCAAGTGATCGTTTTTTTTTATGAAATCGAGTTATGGCGTATTTTATCGGTTATTTTTATGTAGATGTACAGTACTTCTATAGATGGGTAAATGTGACAGAGACAATAAATTAATCTTTTTCTTTTACTGGAAAACATTGCAACCCGAAGCTAACATAACAAAGACTATCCAGTTTAATTAAATTCTTGGCAAGAAACCAAGCAAAAATGTAATGAATTCCACAAACAATCTTTTTCTAAGACAAGGGAAGCTTCTTACTGCAGTGTTGAGTTACACAACAGTACCGCAGCGTGGGCCTCCACTGCGGCGTGCGCTAGCGAAGAGACTAGTGTTGCTGTGCTTAGCACGCGATGGATGACGACATTAGCGAAGTTGTCGGATCCATTATATAAAATAAATATTCCGGAACGTTGCACACAGCGCCATCTAGCCCCACATTAATCCAACACTTGTGTCGTGGGTACTAGATAACGGATATGATACTTATACATATGTATGTATGTATACTTTTCTTTTGTAAATACTTACTACACATCGAAACGACCAGACTCAGTTATTATAAATGAAAAAAACATAATTACCTGTGCCATTCGGGAACCGAACTACATAGAAAGCAGAGCTACCATAACTAAGCTAACAGGCCAGTCAAAACTAAAATGTAAAAGTTATTATACAGTGTATTTATTGGCTTGTTTGCTCTTTCACTCCGTATCTGATTGACCAATGCCAAGATGATAGTGCTTTTTCTACAACCTACAAAAAGTACTAACGTTGCAGATTCAATAAAGAATTAAAAATCTGACAAACTATCAAGCTCGTCCATTTTGACTAAGAAAGCTCATAAAAACTGACCTGAACATAAACTACATTTCTTTCGCTCTCGAATAGACTGCTACAAAAAGGAAACATTAAAACTCCCATTTCCCCGGAGTAAAAGTTTGCGTGAGCACATTTTGGCCGACACTGTAGTACTACTAACTATTCTACGCCCACTATTTATCTGAACCTACTTTTTTTTTTTTTTTTTTTTTTTTTTTACATTAGATAGGCTCACGCTTGACTACAACTTGCCTGATGTTAAGCAACGTTATAATCTACGATCTAGCGCGCTTGCCTAGAAGAAACCGGTTTACTCTCGACTTGAAGACCGACAAATTATAGTTCAAGGGGAATAGAGATTCGGGCAAGGAGTTCCACAGTTTGGCTGTTCGCACGATAAAAGTCGAAGCAAACCGCTTGGTGCGAGTCTTTGGAACCTCAACTGTATAACGGTGCCTTCTTGCCGTACCTCTACTCGTACGATGGTAAAATGGGGCTGCAGGAATTATATTATGCAATTCCTCCGCACACTCTCCGAAATGCAACCTGTAAAAAACCGAAAGACTGGCCACCTTACGGCGGTGCTCAAGGCTTTGTAATTTTGAGCTACAGAGTGAGTCTTTCGCGATGAGTTTTTTAGCCCGCTTCTCAATTAACTCTTCCTTTATTTTCACTTTACTGTACGGGACCTTTTACATTTTGGTTTTCACAAGCCTTCGTCGAATAAAGCATTTGTAAAAATACTTAGATACATAGATAAACCAAACCCTTTATTAAAATATCATAAGAAAACAATAAAACATAACATGCAATACAGAAACTAAACAAAGTACTTCTAATAAAATTTGTATTTTTAAATCTACTTGGCGTGAAATAGTATTTAGTATTTCTCATTATATAATATGTTTCAGGTTAATAAAACATGATTAAATTACGGATACGTGGATTCATTTATGACGCCATTAAAATTGTATTGAAAGAGATACAGATAGCATTCTATAAACAACATTCAGTCCCTCGTTAGAAATAATTACATTTCAAAACAACAAATCAATAAGACGTCAAGTGAAGCATGGGCCATTGTAAGGCAATCCGCTAAACAATAATAGTGCAGCACTCGACTCCACAAGTACCCTCGACTGATGCAGGGCGGGTAGGGCGGTTGGGAAGGGCGGATATGGCCGGGGGCAGCACTATGCTGTTCTGGATAGAATATAATGAATGAAAATAAATTCATGGCATGCAAGTCGGTAGTGATAGCAAAAAATTCCCGTAGCTCAGCTAGGGAGGCCATCGCATGCGATTACCAATCTGGATGGGTAACCAAAAAGTGGTATTATTTCTTGGACCATTCCGTGGATTAGACGATTATTACATTGTATGCGTCGGCAGTTTTTCACAAAACGGCAGTTGTTAAGCCAAGTCAAAGGCCCACAGGGCTGTTTCAATATGACACCAGAATTGCCCACTCTTACAGGAACTTACTTTTATTCGAGGAGTAATAAATAAATAAATAATAAATATTTCGGGACATTGCACACAGCGCCATCTAGCCCCACACTAAGCAAACGCTTGTGTCGTGGGTACTAGATAACGGATACAAATAGTACGATTGCGTCCCTACACATCTGTACCATTAGTCCCTACCTCGCAGGGTCTGACTAGATTGGGGGAGGCAGGGAGAGTAACTGATTAATATAGGTTTATAGTTACACACCCGATACCTGATAATAGGGAGATGTAGGGCTCTGATTACTGGGGAGTAATCAAACTATTACCTCCCTTCTGTGGGCTTCGCAGAAATTCTAATAATCGCCAGACTGATATTTGATTGGAAACTTACATTTACACAGATATTGTGATGTCTGTTAGAATTGATCAAATAAATCAAGCTTTTACATGTATATAGTAAAATAATTACTTAGCTGGCGACCTAATTCTCCTGCTACACAGGTTTAGGGATGATAGTTGCCAAGTTCGATTGTAAAATATTTAGTAATAATCAAATCGATGATAAGTTTAGTAACTTATATTTTCGATAAGCCTAGCAATCTTCCAACGTGTAGAAAACTGGTTCTCGTAGGGCAAACACGAAATATCTTATACAACAAGTGCTAACTTAGTCTACTTCATCGTTTTTAGTCATTTTTCTCATTACTGAGGGTCGTGTCTTCACCGTAGAATCAATTCAAACCCCCACTTATCATTATAAAAAAAAAACATAAATTGTCTTGTAAATTTAATGGACTCTAACAAACACATATATAGTCAAGCTACGAGTGTACGGTACGTGTACAGACGGCTCACGCGACCACTCGACCCAGCCTTGGCCGGCAAGCTCTACTTCACCTAATTATAGCTTTACAGCTGGGAAATATAAGTGGGGAAGCATTCGCTTTTTATTTTACAGCTGCAACGTTATATTTTTTATTACCTAGCTTTTAGTTTTTTCAAATTAAAAGGAAACGGACGTCATCATACCATATTTATGACATGTGGAATATTAAGCACCTATACTAACTATTGAGTATAATACAACGCTATCTGGGTACTAAACCGTGAACATAAGTTACAAAATTTGTTTGTTAGTTACTGTTGGGTGAACGTGGAAAAGTAGCATTCCATTTTGGGCGCTTGCGTGGGTCGGACGACATGTTAAATTATAGGTTCTGGCTGTTTGTCTACTTAGGCAGTCGTAAAGCCATGTCAGAGGCCCTTTGAGTGGCTTGATAAACTCTTGACACCAGAGTTGGCCACTCTCATTCCATAAGAAGAAGAAGAAGGAATTACTGTTAACTAAAGCATGACTTTTAAATGCCGGATTTAGCTCGTTGAAAGTCACCACTTTTGCTCTAAGACTTGAGAGAATTCACGAAAAAAGGTTGCTTGTGCATGCTTATTTTCACTTTCATTACGTGGCATAAGTTTGCGTTTGACTTAACAGTCAGCCTGATGTAGGAGTGGAAAGTATTTTTTTGTGTGCAGCTTGTTGTTGTTTTTGTGAACTAAAGCTCCTAAAAAGTTATTATTTGAGTATAACGCGGTATAATAACGTATAAGTAACGACCGCTACCTACGACATCCAGTGGAAATAGATATTCGTAGAAGCGTTATTTCCAAGAAGCCGGTATTAAGTAAATGGTTTTTCGGGGAACATTGTGTCGCAAAGGAAGGACAATGAATAAACTAGTAGTTCTGCGAACATTACACCTCTTAGGCTGAAACCTTTTCAAAACATTTTTTTAACTTGGCATTTTGATAACCTTTTAGCAAAACTTAACCTGTTTTAATTATAAACTTATTCCAAAATGTTTAGTATTTTGTCTCTTACTTATTCATTTATAGTTTTTTCAACAAGATTTCTCATTTTCTCTATCACGCTCAAGTCATTGTAAGACGTATGTAAAAGTGTTTGAAACTTAAGAAAGTTAATCTTCAAGCACCGTAGCAGGGTTATTTTATCTGCCTTGATCAAAATCAGTCGATATAATATATATTTGCTGACTATTCACTTGCTTCGCTCGCTCGCTCAGTAAGTAAACTAATTACATTCTGGAATCATGTAATGACTGAGGAGAATTATTCGAATGGAATTAATCGTTTATTATTCAGATATAATTGGAAAGACACGAGACGAAACAACTAAATTCATACACGGAAGATCGAAATAATCGAAATTATATTTGACTAATATTAAATAGTTTCACTCACGAAAGTAATTGCTTTAAGCATTTCAAGTGCGTCATCCATACAACAAAAGTTTTTTTCGTAAAATATTAGTCAACTAAACCCATTAGAACCCACTAAAACCAACGCTCGTATATATTAAAAAGCTCTCTTATTTTAATACATCTTCCAGACACTAAGAGCCTCCAACTAGTTGCCTCATTACCCTGTCACTGGCCATTACTAACGTCCTATTTTCCCTCCTTCCCCTTTTTTATAGAAGCATGTTTTACCCTCATCTTGGTTCATTGATATTCAGAGGCCGCCTCTTGCTGTACATCCTGCAGGACTTCCCGCTCCGTCCCGGAGCCCTCGGTACAAAGTATAAAGTATAAAAGAATTGTCGGGCTTCATAAGATTGAAGAGGGTCTGATGTAAGGGCACCTGCTTGAGCATTTTGGTATAATTTGGTGAATTAGTGTGCGTATTTAAATACGTTTGATTATCATAGAAAATGTAATTAATATGAATTAAAAATGCAAGAGAATAAATTGTTTTCACTTATATCAAGGACTATTTTTGGAATCTTTTATTTAATTTTAATCTTTTAATTTTTTAAGATGTTTAAAAATGCCTTCTCACAAATTGAATTTCTACAGCAAAAAAGCTATTAGTCATTTCAAATCGAGACGAGATGCCAAAAATCTTCAATCCTCTAATTCACTGTCTTGTCTCCTCTATATTAGGTAAGTAGGAAAATTACACAAAAAATACGTCAAGAAAAAGCTCGTCTGAAAGGATCGAGTAACCGATTGGATAAAAGCCTGCTTTTCGTCCTTTGACAGGGCTCAGCCTTGTAACGACGTTGGCTTCCCGCCGCGGCCGACGCAGATTGGATTTGGGCTAAACAAGTCGTTAGCATTACTCTCGAACAGACATTTTCATTGCCAAATTGGATAGACGGTTTCATAGACTACAATATCGCATTTTGTAATGCTCTCAACGCGCGCGCGGGCACGATGAAAACAAAACACTTTTTTAAAAGCCTTTGTGTTTGAAACGTGTCGTGTTTATTCTAATTGTCTTTGTGTTGTTTTCAAAAGGACTCTGAATCGTCTTTGGAAGTGGAAGATCTCATGAATATCCGACTTTTTCGGGACTGAAGGAACCTTTCAACCAACAGAAAACAAAGATCGACTCACAATCCTTTTGAAACGTTTCTCCCCCCGCTCTTGCGAGTTCAACTCGCGGCGCGTCACGAAATGATAATCCAATGATCATTTCTGTTTGTTGTCAGGTTCCGAAGTCGTAGTCGAGGGTCGCGGCGAAGGACGGCGTTTAACCAATGAGTAAACGGGACAGATAATATCGAAACGAGACCGGAAAAATGCTCACAGAAATTTACGAGAGATAGAATATCCAATCGAAGCGAATAAAATACTTAACAAAATGGCGGAGGGACCGCAGTCAATATGGCAGAAGATAGACAGCACCACTATTCCCATGATAAACCTGGAGGTAAAGGAGGTGCGGGAGATACTGTGGGAGAAGATCAAAGAGCCCACCTCGCAGAGGAAGATCATCCTGGTGATCGTGGCCATCGCGCTGCTGCTGGACAACATGCTGTACATGGTGATCGTGCCCATCATCCCCGACTACCTGCGGTACATCGGCGCGTGGGGCGAAGAGGGCTACGACCACGTAGTCACGCTGCCGCCCTACAAGGAGGGCAACAAGACCATCACGCCCACTATGATCGTGCCCGGCACTCACGAGGGCCAGGACTCCGCCACCGGCGTGCTGTTTGCTTCTAAAGCCATCGTGCAGCTCATGATCAACCCCTTCTCCGGTGCCTTAATTGACCGAATTGGATACGATGTGCCCATGATGATTGGGCTGATTATAATGTTCCTGTCTACTTCCATTTTTGCGTGCGGTAGGAGCTACGGGATGTTGTTCTTTGCACGGAGCTTGCAAGGTGTCGGCTCTGCCTTCGCCGACACAGCGGGGCTGGCCATGATTGCCGATAGATTCACCGAAGAGAATGAAAGATCTAAAGCACTCGGCATCGCTCTCGCATTCATCAGTTTTGGATGTTTAGTGGCGCCGCCGTTTGGAGGAGCTTTATACCAATTTGCCGGAAAGGAAGTGCCGTTCTTAATACTCGCGTTGATCTCACTGTTGGATGGATTTATGTTACTGCTCGTGATGAAGCCGTTAAAACAACAGATAAAAGAAGCAAACCAGCCTAAACCCCCGGGTACTCCTATATGGAAGTTGCTTATGGACCCATACATCGCCGTATGTGCTGGAGCCCTTATGATGTCTAACGTTGCGCTGGCTTTCCTAGAACCGACTATTTCTCTGTGGATGGAAGATAACTTAACAAAAGATAACTGGAAAATCGGTATGATATGGCTGCCAGCTTTCTTCCCTCACGTGCTCGGTGTGATAATCACCGTGAAGATGGCGAGGAAGTACCCCCAGCATCAGTGGCTGATGGCAGCGGGCGGGCTGGCTCTGGAAGGGCTGTGCTGTTTCATCATACCCTTCGCTACTTCCTACAAGATGCTAATGATACCGATCTGTGGGATCTGTTTCGGTATCGCGCTCATCGACACGGCGCTGCTGCCCACGCTGGGCTACTTGGTGGATGTGCGGTATGTGTCTGTGTATGGCAGTATCTACGCTATCGCGGACATCTCCTACTCATTCGCTTATGCTGTGGGTCCCATAATCGCCGGAGAGGTGGTGGAGGCGATCGGCTTCACTGCTCTTAACCTGTTCATTGCATTCAGTAACCTCTTGTACGCTCCCGTACTTATCAACCTGAGGCACATTTACGACTTTAAGCCGTTCGAGAACGAGGCCAACGTTCTGATGGCTGACCCTCCAGACAAGGAGTATCAGACGTACAGCATGCAGGACCAAAGGCCGGTGAACGGCGAGTACAAAAACCACCTGGAGTACTCGAATGTATCGGGCGAGGTGTCGGGCACGCAGGAGTCTAGTGTGGACGCCGGCGGGTACACGTACGACCAGTCCTACCAGGCTGGCAGCTACAACTACTCGCAGCAGGGCTACGACCAGCAGCAGCAACAGCAGCAGGGCTATCAGCCCGAGTACCAGCAGGAGGCCTATGCCCAGCCGCGCCAGCTGCCCTCGCAGCCGCAGGCGCCGGCCAGCAACCCATTCCGCGTGGGCGCTGCCCCCGCCGCCCCGCCTCAGGCCGCGCCCGCCCCGGGGCCCGCCATCAAGAACCCCTTCCGGCAAGGCTTCTAAAGTTAAATGAGTGTTGTGGTCTATATTTTGATTACTTGTTGTTGTAATTATTACGTGCGTATTCGAGTATAAGTTCGATCACTGGCCGCGCTCGGCGCCGGTTGTTAGTCTCCGGTTAGATCTCTGTGCTTGAACCTAGCGAGTAGGTGTTCTGTGCCGGCCGCACTGTCGCGACATACCTGCCTGACTACTGTGACACAGGAGAATGTCAGCATGGTGTATTATGATGACTCATTGACATACATAGATGTAAGTGTACGTACAGTGGCATGTATGGACGCCACGCTGCAGCCGGTCCCGCTGTTTTCTTGTTGATATTGTATTGTTCTATGAAACTAATATAACTGTTGTTATGCCTTCACTTAGTGTGTAATATTTTTAATCAGATCTGAAAACTTGAACCAATGTGAGTAAGACCAAAAAGATAAAAAGTTAAATGTATTATACTCTTATTACATAGAATTATATCATAACGAAGCAAAAATATGTTGAAATATCATATTACTAGATAAAATTTAAGCTAAGTGCATTAGAACAGTACAGTGCAGTAAGATGTTATGTTGGTATATAAAATGTAAGAAATACATATAAGCGACACTAAACTTTATATCTGCTGCTAAAGTATCAGAGTGTTATTTTATATTGGCATAATATTGCACTGAACTGTAAATAACTTATTTTCTGGTAAAGTACAATTAAGCCTTAAGTCAATGTGCACAACTTTGTAAGGCCTAAGAGAAAACATTTATTTCAAATCTTGGCACTTACATCTAGACTAGTCAATCAAAGTTGTATACATAAAACAACACGAAACTATTATCACCGCGCTATTATCGTAACAGCGTTATTATTATCATAGTACCCAATTATATAAAAGTGACATTGAGTATATTAATATAAAGAATCACAAATTAATGTCATAAAATATATCGTATCATGCATAGATATTGTGTCATAAAATTTATTGTTATTAAAATAAACGGTTTAGAGTCACGAAATTCACGTAAGTAATTCGTATGTAAAAAGTAAAATTAAATTATTAGGGATCCTCTTCCCATGCTATAACAGCAATACTAGTTCTTATATTGCTTCATATCTAGACTACATGATATCAATTAAATATATCAACTAGTGAGTAAGTCAACTTGTGATAAAGTTGCAACCAAGTAACGATACATATCAGAATCTTTTGATTCAACGTAGACTAAGAAATATATGTAAGTAAAAATTGTATTTTTGTCTAGCGTACAGTTGTAGATGGGTGTGCAGTGTATCGTATTATCAACTCACTCTATTATTATGAATGGCTACGACTCGTCTATGGTAATGTGTTTGTGTATGTCATCAAGTCAGCAAGGCTAGTTCGGTGGGGTGAAACACTGGGATCTACAACACTACATTCACTTTATTAATCATTATGAGCGCACTCTTATAATTTGATGGTAAAATTTAATGATTAATTATCAAATTTTAAGTTACCTAGTTAAGCATTTCGTGAAAAGAATTGAGAGTGCACAGATAATTAAGTGTGATTAAATTATTTTCTTAAATAAAATACCACATTCATCCTACCGAATGATCACTTACTTTTCAGATGGCACAAGTTGAGTTCAATTAAAGATATTTTAAATATAAAATAATTGTACATGAAAAAATGATGCCCGACATGTCAATTGAACGATTGTATAAAGTGAAAAACAATTATTGTGTAAAGTATTTGTTAAAACCTTATTATTAATTAATTAATAATCGAGACCTTTGAAGATGTTAAAATGCACATTTCTTTTTGATAATATTAATACTTTTAGTGATTCTTATAATTTACATTTAATTCCGTAAAGATTTAAGTATAAAAATTTAGATTTGAAAAGTGCTGAACAGCCTGGCAAGTGCAATAGATAAACTTACAATCATAGAATGGTCTCATGGCACAGAATCCCATCGCTTACTTCGCACAACATGTGGTTAGTAACTTTAACATGTGAGAAACATATCTGTGAGTTAGGTTCTTGATTGTGCATTATTTTTTAATTAAAATGATTAACTTCTATTTGGAGGTGGAAGGATGGTGTCTCGTGTACACGTGTACTATATTCGTAAGTTTAGTGTCAATTTTCTTGTCAAATTCTCCCGAAATTCAATTACTTAGTAGCGCGTGAACTCAAAGTGTTAATGTTTATATATTTAAGTAAGTATTAGAGTTGTTTGTGTATTCTGTGACTTTGAATCACGCGTAGTATGTAATACATATATTTCAATTGTATCGTGCAAACATAGATTCTAAAGGCTTAAAAAACTACATAAGAAGAAACAACGCTTAAAATAGTTGAGCAAAGTAGCTCATAAAAACTGAAACAATCGCAATGATATGGTTTTAACTTAATTTGTTTCTGATAAAATATATATATGTATGTTAATATCAAGTATATAATATGATCACAGAGCTTTGAAGTCCATGCTTGTAACCTGGGGGGGCGCGCGCGGGGGCGATGTGGCCCGATCGTTGTTCTGTGAATATGATATACCACGAAAGGACTTTTATCTTTCAAAGCATAATGTGGTACCACGCGTGATTCAAATTTATTTTTAAATTACGTACCTATATTAATATCTTAATTATATCAGCAATAAGAAGAAAGCCAGATCAACAAACATATCACTAGAATAAGTATACATATAAAGTAAAACATAGTTTTTATAATCATAACTATTATGATATACATTAACGTAATTTTGAATATTTTACACGCAAATATATATTTCACATTTTGAAGAATATCTCATATTTTAAAATATTATCGTATACTATTTTTGTGAAATCGTTAGATTATGCTTAAAAGTCACATATAATTATATATTATATATCTGACTTATATATCACATTTATCTAGAAATGCCTTTTTAAAGACTAATTTACTAAAATTGAAATTAACATCATCAGAGAGTGAGTGATCTTAATGTCATATGTCTCTATATCTAATGTGACTGAACTACTAAAAAAGTACTACTACAGTATTGAAAAATGGAAATCGCATTTCCTTCCCTTATCATATCATTGAAGTTATAATATACCTATCATGAGTCCTGTTTTCTCTTTAGCTTGCATTTGTCAATATTTAAATAAAATACACATTTCAATAAGTAGCTTAATATTTCTAGTAGCTTCTTGTACTTTCTCGGTGTCTTGTAATAAATACATGTAGGTGCTTAAACTTAATTCAAACCAAAATTAATCTTTACAAAATATTCACTATGTCAAAGATGTAGCTGCAAACACGATACAGTTTATAAGATTTTTGTGGATACAAAAACGAAATCTCCGAAAGTTACGCGGCACTCCGACTTCAAAAGAAAACGCATATAATAACTGATAGTTATTTGTTATACAAGAGTGCAAAGTTGCTTTTTAACCGCGTGCTCAATTTTGATGACCGAGCAAGCGAAGGATTCTAAAATTGAATCACGAGCGTAGCGAGTGATTCAAAATTAGAATCCTGAGCGTTAGCGAGGGAATCAAAAGAGCACAAGGTGAAAGATCTTTGCACTCGAGTGCAACACGTAACTTTTCATTCCACCTCAGCGAGGAAATGGCTAAATGCAAAACGCGTGATTGTTGAGGGAGAAAGCTCATTTGCGCATTATTAACAGTTTCAGTCAATTCTGTTGGCGTCAAACAAACTTCCTTGTTGCTAGAATCACTCATTTTAGTTTTTTTACTGGTTTTCAAGTTTCTTGTTTTTAATATAAGGTTTAACAATGACGTGAAAATATGCCGCGTAAAGAACCGCGTACAAAGCAAATTGAAAAAAAGAACACCAAGAAGGTTCCGAGTCTGAGTTTTTAACAAATTTAAATAAGTTGTATAATACATATATTCGGCACCATAGAGGTAGCAGTAAATAGGTTTCAGTGATTTTTTTACATCAAAAACTTGTAACACACGATGTTCTAAATTCAATTTACTTTATCATCTAGAGAATAAAAACGGCTTTTGCACTCAGATATTGAAGAGCAAAAATACTCTTTCTGAGATGGTGGGATGAAAATATCATTTTCTTAATTTTTCTCTAGATAATGATATAAATATGCAGACTCTTATCGGTTTGCAGCTAGATTTTCCTTTTTAGATCAAAACCCGTCCGTTAGTTTAGCATGTCTATCGATTAAGTATCAATTCACTACTTTCACGAAAATCGAAACATTCTTAATTTCTTTTATCGAGTTGACGACAACCAATTTGATGGTTTTATCTTATCTTTAATATACATTTTATATAGAACTTCAGTGTCTCGTTCGATGTCTCATAATTTGATATCTCTTCTCATTATAATGACAACGTAATAATTTTACAGCTTTTATATATAAAACATTGATTTGAAGTATGGTTTTATTTTAAATTTTATATATTATTATGTCACTTGTGTATTTCGGTAAGATTCATCCTATAGGACATATCATCTATTCCATAAATAAACTATTTATGCATTTTTATCGCCATTAATTATTATTCTTTTCATATATTTAGTATACAAATATGTAGAGTATGATATTATAGTTTCCTGCGCGTTGATTTCGGGCTAATAAGCCTCCAAATAATAGTTTTATTTTTTTTTGCATTTTTCTTGTATAATGTTGCCCTTTGGCTAAAGATGTAGAAAATAAGATGTGATTAAGCAAATAAAAAAGTAAAATAATTAAAAATCGTGATCAATACTAGGTCTGTATCTGACGATACAATAATACAGCGCTTATTGGTTGTTAAAAAACTTGAAAGAAAACGCAGTTTTACAACTTTATTCAAAGGGAAATAAATATCTAGTCATTTACATATTTTATTTATCAGTTGTTATTTTTAGCTTAAGTGTAAATTTAAAGTACATTAAAAATAGTTAGTATAAATTGAATATAATGCATGTAAATATAATAAACGACGCCCACACGAATATGAGTGATAGAATTTCATGTAAAAGGTACCTTGATCCAAAATCTAGGTTGGACCATCTAGATTTGTTACAAGGTTATTATCATGTCTTGGTTAGAATTCATCAGCTCATCAATGTGTTAATGCGCCGAAACACAGAATCAATCTTTGTTGTTCATATCGAAATTTCTCCTTCATTAGGTTCCATACTTTTGCCATTTTAAATGCTGTTTAGTACGCATTACTATTCTAACTAAGGGTATATAGCAATGCCCTAAATAATATTAGATTTTAGTAAACTATCATCATTATACTCATCTAGGTATACAAAATTCTTACATATTATGTTAGCATTAAATAGGAATACTTAGCGTTTATTATAAGGTTTTTGAAAAAAAGGTAATATTGAGATAATTAGAAATGGCTAAAATGTATAAGAATTTATATTTTCGTAGTTACCATCAGTTTAATTATTTAACTAGAGTGTTTAATTATATTAGACTTATTAGCCGATGTCAGCTATCACACACATAAATATAGTTAGATTGAATAAGAATAATGATTCAAAATATATTTTAGAAGTTAAATCTTGAATTAGTTCATTCAATTAGGGTTGTAGCTTAAATATGAAACGATATCGTCGATGTTACACTACTTATATGTAACCACTATACATATTCATTCACTATAACATACACAAAGTATATCATGCAACGTACTAGACCTTAGATTTTAATGTTAATGTAGATGTATTAATTACAATCATAAAATGTATTTAAATTAGAGTAGGGTTTTTCAGAGTACATTGTTTTCAGCTGTGATTGTTCCTTTAAATTTATTTGTTAGATTTTAATGTTACAAAGCTTTGAAATATCTGGTTGTTATTATAGTGCACTGCTTTTTAATTGAAATATTATCATTAATATATCAAACTCCAACTTATTGTATGTGTTGTTCTATATGAATTTCGTAATTTACTGTTTAATAGTATTTTTATATCATAGTAAATCATGAGTAAATCATTGCAACAATTTAAACTCAACATGTTTACTAAAAGTGTGTTTCGATAATATTTTTCTTTAGTATTCTCAAATATTATGAATAATATTTCAAGAGCAGTGATTGGATCAGATGCATAGTTATTATAATCTTATAATCGAGTATATTCTATCTAGTTGTATGTAAATTTAATATCAAGTCAGTGATCGAATAAATTGTTACAACAAATTTGTGATGTTTTATTTTACTATTTTAGATAATAACACCTCTACCATGGTACTAAATTTTCTCTTCTAATTCAATTTGAAAACAAATAGAATTAATGTAAGACACTAATTATACAACTACTAACAAATTAACCCACTTCTGGCAACAACGTAATTTTAAATCATAACAAAACAATAAAAACAAGATTAGTTGAAATTCAGTGCAATCATTCATTATATAAAAAAACATATCCATAATTAAGCACAGTGTAAAAATCACTAAAAAAAGTTCTAATAATAGATATTGTGTGTAATTTCAAACGCAACCTTATAATTTTACCTGATTAGGTAAGTTTGTCGTAAGAAAGTATGTTTTATTGCCTACAATGTCCACTAAAGCCTTTCAGAGCACTAATCATGAACCATAACTGTAAACCCCAACGCTGCCACATTCAGGTGACCTTTCCGATTTAAGGCCACCTTTAGATTGTATCGCCGACCTGCCCTTAACGACCCAAGAGTTAAGTAATTGCCGCCCGCCCTTCAGACAAATATTATACGTTTGTATTCTGCATGCAAATCAAACAATTAGTGTATTCATCGATCTGGAAACTATTTTAATCAAAAATACACCTTATTATATTGTAGAAAAATTGAATATTGCACAGTACTTATTTTAGGTCTGTCCGCAAATCGTACGCTTTTAAATTTGGAACTTATTGCTTTACAACCTAAAATCCAATATCAGGTGACCGATTGTATCCTTGTAATTTACTTTTCAAACAACTTTGAACTGTATCTTTAAAGTATAAGATTTACTTTAGCTTGAAACGAAGCTTATGAGGGTCGAGTAGGTGTACAGGGTGCGGTGAAGTTGTTATCGGTAGTAATTAGTCAAATTAGTGAGGACGGCGCGCCGAGAATACCAGAGCACGCTCGAATATGGATGTGAATGGTCTCCGTGTTGTAATTGTGTAGTCAGATGAGGTAGTGCGGTGGAATACGGGAAACGGTACTAAAATTTACTGCGTTAAATAGATAAATTATGTAAATAACATACAGAAAATAGCTAAAAGTAGCAACTCAAGATAAGGAAATTAAAAGCACTATGGGTAACAAGTAAAGTAACACTGAAACACTAGTCGAAAGGCAAAACTCCGATAAAAATTAAACACATACAACATGATAAAAAAATAATTTCACAAAATTATTATTAAAATTTTCATTGTAACTTTTTAAGTAGCTATCAAAATTGATGGGATTTTGTAAGATGTCATACTTCACTTTACAATTTCACAAATGAATTCAGAAGTTGTCAAAGCTTAGTACTCACTTGAGCATCGATAGTACTTGAATCCTTGAACACAAAGCTCGTTTGTTTCGTTCCCCGCTCATGGGGTCTAGAGACAATAACATTGCGTTTGGATGTTTTGTTTATACTTCAAACAAATTTACATACAATGCTGTGATATTGTAGAAGGTATCAATTAAGAAACCTATCTTTTTTATGACTTTCGAAAAATGAAAAATAAACAATAATAAGTTTAGTGATAGTTAACAATTGGTTGTTAAGTGTTAGTTTTGTGTATTATATTGTAAGTAAATGTTATAAAAACAATTGGTTACATTACATAATCTACATATGTTATATTTTATGTTTTTGCTTGCTACATACATGTTAGTTTAAATGACATAACAGGTTAACACTTACTTGTAGCCTTAAGCCAACTTAATCTGCCAGTAAAAAGCCTGTGCAGTCGATACCTCTCGACTTGTCCCGGCGTTATTTATTTAGCGGGTTGGACCCCAATCAAGCAGGTTGACCCCGCGACTCGGGGGACCGGCGACGGTGTGTGCTCGCCTTAACTGTAGTGTTTGTGTAGGAAAAGGGGTTATTTGACACGATGTTTGAATTTAATTAATATAAGAATGGCATCGGGAACTCTAAGATCAACCATGAACATGTTTAAAAAGTGGGTAATTTGTTTTTTATTTCTGTATCATTTCTAGTTCATGGTAAAATGACAAAGTTTCATCATGACTTTGTATGTGACTTAATGGAGGGTGTCGAATTCTTCATGTAATGAAAGATTTCAGCAAATTACAGCGCGTTGAAAACAATTTATGTTGAAGAAACTGGGAACGGTTAAAAAAAACAGGGACTTTTACACCTAAAGTGGAAATAAAAACGATATTTTTCCCTTAAAGTATAAAACGTTGTACCATAAAATCACACACATAATTCAAAACACTTGCTGAAATCCACAAACAAGCTGAGCCTCTATCCAAAAATGTTCCAATGTCACCCCCTCTCGTGCAGGGGTTGTCCCCTGCCTCCTTACCCCCTCACCTGTCTGGCACGCAGGCACGCATGAAAATTTAACTAGCATCCACCAGGGCGGGCGGGACGTGGCTGATCCATCGTAACTTTGTCTTTTTTTTTTGTAAAATTATTAGTGGATCAAAACGGAAACGATTGTTATTTTATGGTTGAATAACGCTCACTCTTTCGTTTTTTTTATAAACTATACATAGTTATGTTATAAAGTTACATGAGTCCTCATAAGTTCAGGTCTATACTTTTTAACGCGACGACTGACATAGAGGGCTTTTTGTGACTTGTGATTCATCAGAAATGTAACAAAATTGTAAAGCGATGAATATAAAAATAAAATATTATATCTTGCAAGATGTAAAAAGAAAACAAAGCCATTGTTACGAAATTTCGAAGTAGACCGTAACGGGTTCGTAGCAATCGGCGTAGCATGTTCGTAGCACTAATTAGATTTGCTACGCGGTCCCGCTACGCCACTTTATTTTCGTTATCAACTCGTTAGTTCTGTGTCTGTTATATTACACTGTATAAGTTATTATTCGAGTTTATACTGAGAATAATTATACCTCAGACATCTGGCGAACTTTTTACGCTGTAAGTAAAACAAGTTTGTACGTAAATGGTAACTCTTGATAATGTCTTTGATAAAACGACATACCTTAGAAAATCAGTCTAAATTAACGCGTTACATAATATGACCCATGGAAGCAACCAGATATAAGTGACATCTTTACCTTTAGGGCTCTCCATACAATCTCTTCCAGGACAGGCCCTTGCCAGCATGGCGATTGATGTTATAAGTATGAATCAAATCTACAATGTTGATGAAATTGATTGGAGCACGCAAACTCGAGGCAGCTCGTTAACACAGAAACTCATACAACCACTAACTACAGAGTGTAATGAAAACTACACACTGTACAGAGATAGGAAGAAATTTTGTAGCTGGGTATTTTGTCACAAGTTTATAGTTTGCCTGAGCCTTCGCTAATTTCGTTTTAAAATTATTTTAAACGAAACATATACAAATTTACTATTTTTAAATACACAGTTAAAAAGAGTGAAGAAAATATTTAATCCGATGTTATAAGACAGTCTTCTACGAGAACATAACATTACCGATGTTGATATTAAATATCGAAGTCATATATAAATAGCAGTTTTTTGCAAAATTTAATAATGATCATGATACCTTTTTTTAAACTAAAACGTGTTTTAATTGACCATAGTTTGACTGGTGATAAGCGCAAGCCTAGGATGATGCGTGACTTTCCTATACTTTTTTAATCCTTTCTGTACATCCCTGTACACCATCCTTTCACAACGTTAGCGCGTATCTAGTAGGTCAAGTAGAAAACTCGTTAGTGGTAGTAACGTCGTTACTTTGTAACGGCTGTGGTTACGAGCCTTCGGGCTGGGACCGCGCTCAACTATAAACTTCACCTATATTATTGTAGCTGTAAAGTTTTCTACTAAAAGTTTGGTAGGAATTTTAGTGGTTCGAAAAATATGGTGATGGTATAAAAGAGTTTAAAATGTACATACAGAAGTTTGTTAAATTAAAATAAATTAAATGAACCTGTAGCATTTTTTTTGTTAATCTATACTATCTCACTTCTGGGGAAAGGTCTCCGAACTGTAATATTTAAATAAATAATATTATTTTTAAGCTCAGCATGCGCTGATCTTGGTCATAAACTACAAAGTTGTTAATAGATTTAAGTTAAACATAAAACATAAACATAAACATATATTATTTATTTTGCATCATATACAGTGTTTTTACTTAATTGTAACCCTGCCCTTTGCACTAGGCGCACCTGTATCGCGGAGGGTAGTTGCTGAGCGACCGGACTGGAACGAAGTTCAAAAACTATTTTTTGATGTCTTCTTTATATAAATCTAATAAAAAAAATCAATCAAAGGAACAAATAAAATTATCATTACTATAATTATAATACCTTGGGCTTATAAGAATGATAGTGAGTTTTAAAATTAAAGACATCAATGTTTAAAATTTTGCTGAATTTAAAATGATGATGTAAGTAAATAGTAAATCCTAAATTTAAAATACCTATACATTTAAACGAAACTTTTTTTAAATTATTCAAATTCTTTTATTAAAATATAAAGAAAACGGCATTTAACTTAGAGGCGCTTAATTTAAGTAAAATAGCTTTAATGAGTAGCTAATATTAAACAAGGCATTAGAGTAATGAGGGAATATTTCGGTAAACACGAAGAAGATAATTACGGCTTCAAGTTTCGTAAACTTAATTATAAACGACGTAATTTTAACAAAAATAGGCTCTCACTCTGTTGTGCTCATGGGAAAAAGAGAGCTATGTTGTGCTCAATTTCCAGTTTAATAAAACTTAAACGCCCTAATATTTTTGGATATAAACTTATCAGTGATAGGGAGTCGAAGTAATATAATCATGGATTACATGATTAGATTAAAAATGTTTGAAAAAGAATTATATCATTTCTTTAAAAAGACTTCCAGAGTACTTGTTAACCTCCTTTTTTGAAGTTGGTTAAAAATAGCAGCCATGCACACACATACTAGGTACACATGAAATTTGGAACCAATTTTTGATTTTATAAAACTTGTATTTGTATACTTTTGATTATTCATTGTCTTATTACCATCTCAGATCGTAGACTGCTTGCCATAAAAGGTGTGAAGTGTATGTAGTGTGGCCTATCATCTCAATCAGCACCTCTGACAACAATTTAAAAAATTAAAACTTTTTATAAAATTATTACATTAACTATTAGGTACAAGTAAGAAACCTAAAAAAAGGTCCCCTACAACGTAGGGAGGGGGCTTAATATTTGTGGAGGAGGAATAAAAAAAACACACTTAACAGTTTAAGTAGCAAAGTAGCAAGAAACATCTATACATACAATAAAGCTGAAGAGGGTAAGAATCTGAACATAGAAGATATATAAAAACAGTGTTTTTTATGTTATTATTGTCTGTTTATCTGTGTCTCTGTTAATCTGTTTATTTAATCGCTCATCACACAAAAACGGCCGAGCGGATCATCATGATTTTTAGTATGAAGGTAATATGAGGTCCTATGAGTGTCATAGGCTACCTAATATTTTTTATCCTGAAATAATGCGAGCGAAGCCGCGGGCGTACACTTGTACAAGTATAAGCTAGCTACGTACATTTATTACTCCCACATTGCCCGGGAGAGCATTAGCAGGGCATCATTAATTCATACATATTACTGCCATACAAGGTTCATAACTCGAGCTGACCCCAGCGACCTCTGCCGGTCTAGTCTACTATACTACTTACTTAGGAGTTATAGGAGAGTGTTATCTGATTTACTGGTACCTAGGTGGATTATTTTGTTGGTTGAGAATGCTACATCGTTAAAGATGAAATATTCCTTAATGTAGGTTCCTAAATCGACATTTTTTATTTATCGTAAAAGATCTTATGTTATTCATTTGATATATTTCAATACAAACATAAATTTATGTTTTAACTGTTTCATACGAAAGTCATTATAAATCAGTTAGCTGTTTGGATTTCGGAGGTTTGATGGAAGTCATATATAAACAGATGTTCTGTCAAATCTTATGGATACCACCGCTCTCATGAATTGGGAAACATGGTTATTAGGAGCAATAACAGATATTAAAGTCGCTAACACGTCAAAGTGGTTGCTTAAAACCTACACCTTATAAGGGATAAGCTGTTTATAAATTACACTGAGCTTAACTGTGTAGAGACAAGGTTACATTATTAATCGTATACTGAATAAAATACAGAGTCTCTTATATAATAAAATACCTCTACGCTTCCGACGAAAATATTAAACACCAAAACCAAACACAGTTTCCGATATAAAACTAGCCGGAAAATGTTACATGCATCTAACATTATTATCTGTGTTACGTTAAAATCGTAGAACTATTTTTTCCAACCAGGTTCCATAAAAACACTGCGACAGTGTCTCCCCCAAGAGTTACACTGGCAAGTAGTCTGTAAGAATATAACACGCAGGGTGTTGTGAGAGTCACCTGCGATCGATGCCACCTGGTCGCCATGGCAACGCCCCCGCCCCGCGCGCCGGTGCCACTTCTAGCGGGCAGCGATTAACTATTGCGATAAATCAAAGCGAAAAAAAAATGATTTTGTTGGAGTAATAAACAGTTGTAATTTTTAAGCAACTGCAGAGTGTAATGTATAAATAGATCTTTAATGTATCTAACACAGAAGTTCTGCTCTAATATTATAAACAAATGTGATTAATGATGTATAAACATATTACTCATAACTAATTGTGGTTGTTTGTTTATACATATATTATGGAGGACATTTTAGCAGTTAAGGTAATTTAAAAGTTGTTACACAAATCGCACTAATGTTATGGAGACGTAAATTTGTGTGTGTTCGATTTGTATGAAAGTTGAAATTGAGGTGGATTAGACTTTGAATGAACATACAACGCAGGTAACACCGCGGGGCGTGACTAGTTAGCTATACAGTCTAAGAATAGCGTTTGGCCAACATGTCCACATTCACACTTGTATTTGCTGTCTGTACCTCTCGGGGTTGGATAATTGAGTTGCGGGTTCAGAGCCGGGCGCGGACTTTTTATTGTATTACCTCACACGACCCTCGGTGGATGTTCGCAATCATATTTTAGTGCACAGAACAAAATATTATATTTTTAGCTCAGAACCACCACAGAGATGCTGCAATTTTTGTAATTATTAAAAGGGTGATCAAAAACATCGATATCGTGCAAGAAAATTAATTATCTGAGGTTTCATTGTTAAGAGTTAAAAAGGGGTTTAACGAATTTCTTAAAATAAGGTTTTTTTTACGAATCGATCTACATGCTTGCAAGTGGGTTGCGTTAAGGTCAAAGTTGTATTAAAATACGGTGACCTCCACTTTTTAAACGTCAGTTGATAAAACCGTTGCCACTATAAACTAAAGTATATCAAGGTCTTACTCACAATTGATCATATTACAAATATCTTGATCAGTAATATCGGTTGACGTGGTTGCCAGAAACACTTCAGAGTCGCACGAAATGTAGTCATTTAGTGAAATTGACTTTTTAATGATATAGGTGACCAATAATTTAAATCAAAATACATATATGAGGGACCGTCATTAAATAAATAAATAAAACCATTTATTTCCCAACTTAAGTTACATTTAGGTGTTATTGGTTTTAGGTCAGTAAAGAGTTATTATTTAATTTTATATTTCACTTTTTCTAAATGTATTAATGTGCATCAGATTTGATCCTCCATGCGCTGCTAGTATTTTCGGTCTTGTGCTAATATTGTCCAGGTGCTGACTCAACAATATCGTCTCGCCTCCGTCTTCGCCTTCGCCAGAATCTGTTTTTAAGTTAATAAATAACTTTCAAACTACATTTTTCGGAGATTTGGTAAATAATTTTTATAGCTACTTATTTGTTATTATAAGCCAGCTTATATCAGACTCGAATTAGGATATAAATTGGTACAATTAGATGCAAAATTGGTTCAATTGTAAAGTAAAAATTACTTACTTATGATAACTTTTATTCGAGCCTCTGAGAAACGCAAAATGACGTCTTCATCGAAAAACTCTTCACTATCGATCGTTATCGAAATTGAGAAACAGGGATCTTTTATCAATAAAATTAGTTAACAGCAAAATACAAACTAACAAACGAATTTTCTGCAAAAAAAATTACCAACATACCCGCGGTTATACAATAACATCGAGCAAGTTATATCGAGACCCGTGGGAGCCCTCACCTGGCGCGACCGGCCTCATAATATCTCTCGTAGGTGTAGTATAGGGTGACTCGGTAACTTAGTTGTGAGTGTAATGGATTACGACGGGCAGATATGTTGGTTTGCTTCGAATATTTTGAAGTTTAGTGATACGAGATGATAAAAAGCCTGAAGTTACGTTATCTTAAAGCTAATCTGATAATTAAATAACCCTGCAAGATCATTTCAACTAAAAGTATAATAAATTATCAATAAAATTATGAATTATTACCTATATTCAATTAAAACTAAACAGTTATCTTTAAGAAATGACATCCCAATTACAGCTACGTTTGTTTACAAAAATAAAAACGATTTACGAAAATTTTAATATAAAAGTAACAAACGACTGTGCAGATAACATAAAGGCTCAGACTACTATCCAGATATTTCGAAGCAAGATTAGATAAGACTAAATTACCGTTACAATTAGACCAATTCCTCCTCAATCCATCCAAGTCCCAGCGTCGATCAGTCACTGTCGCCTGGCTCCGACCTAGCGCCCGTCACTCGTTCTACGATATTCATTTAGCCAATAGTCGAGGGACATTCCCTTTATTCCTGTACAAGTTAATAAAAGCGCATCAAAAGGTACAAGTACATACATATATATTTGTAAAGGGTCTATACTGAATTATCATCCATTTCATCACTTATTTCATAGGGTGCAAGCTAAAAAATCTTACAATTTTATAATTTTTAATACATGCAAGCTTGATACAAGTTCTTACAAATACAGAATAATATAGATGTAACGGTTTCTATAAAAACAGAAAATATATAAAAAATCTATGCATATATATATATTTTATTAACATTTTCAAACATTATTATATTTTTTTACACATACATACATACATATTTTTATTCAAGCTCATGTCCTCTAGCATGGCCATAGCCAAGGACTATCGTTTTAAAGTTTTCACAAAAAATCTACTTCACCATTAGTCAAGCAAACCCGCATGGGTCAGCAAGTCTCACGAAGTATCCAATCAAGCCAGTGTAATACATCACGGCTCCCGCCAGAGTCCTTCATTAGTGGTCGCTACATTACCGCACAGGGGAATATTACCGCACGAGGGATATTGGCCCATTACCGCTAGTGCGAGAATTGCCTGATAATGACTCAGTGAATGGAACGGCCGTAATCGGTAATAGACAAATATGTACCTTCATAATTATGTAGTTGCCAATATTGGAGCACTTTTATTACTTGGTATTTGTGGTTAGTTATTGTCTTTCGTGAATATTTACATCTTTTTTCAACACATTTAACTGTAAAAAGAAATTAGAATCATAATGCTACGAATTGCAAAATCCAAAATTGTTTTAATTCACCTGAGAGATTCAAATTCCACCTTATAATAACAATGCAGTATTCAATAAGTAGGTAATAAATAGCATTACCCTAATACATATAACGGTGACTGCCTTGAAGCAGGAAAGTATGATTAAATTGCGTATTTTATTCGGATCTAGCACTAACTCCGATCTGAAAGACATTCAACATTTTTTTTTTAAATCTTTATTTATTTATGGACCTTTGTCGAGATTCGACTATGCCGGTCCGTTACACAATCAAAAATAACAAATATTCGTTATAATCTACACATAATACAGCAACTATAAATGAAAATTATTAAATAAAAACATGACTTTAACAAGCTTAAAATGAAAACTTATCATAATAAAGCGACTGATCGGCCAGCGAGCGCATAGCAACAACAAGGCCCCCAAGGCGCTCGCTAGCCGCTCAGGGCTGCCCGCACTAGTTTATACAATATCCTGGCCTGGTCTGAGGTGGGGCTAGCTAGTACACCGTTACAAACCCCAGCCATTCTCAGATTCAGCCCTATCCTAGCTCTGTATGCGTCGCCGCGCACACACTCCACGAGGAGGTGGTACGTGTCCTCCACGACTCCACAGTCTGGGCACAGACATTCAACATTTGTTTCAACTTACATTTAACTTGCAGATCAGGAAATACTCGAGCGAGAGAATGTATGCAAATTGGAACATCTTCTAACGTCCGTAAATACAGCTGTGGTATCCACTTTATATTTCCTTTTTCTTATATAAAATAGTATCGTCGAGCTCTGCTTTTGAATATTTTACTTACACTGAAATTGTTTCAGATACAGTTTTTACCCCAAGGAAATAAATTCAGACTGATCTCCAACTCAAATTTGTATATTAAGTACCTCTCAATTTACGAAGGTCCCAAATAAATAATGTCTCCCTCTTGGGCAGCAATATACAACGAACATTTTGTATTTTTAATGAGAGTCCTAAACAAACATTATTTTATTCCTTAACCAAACACGTCCGAAGAAAAATAAAAACGTTATTATCGTCAATTTTATCATTTTATTTTAAATAAATATTTGCGCGGAGAAAAAGAGCAGCTTTATTTAAAACCGGAGTAAGGATGTCGAGAATTTTCTCTCCAATTTATTGAAAACAATTTAGCCTCGAAGCAATTTAAGGAACGTGAGTCTTAACGCCTTGTGTTAAGGTACATTTTAGTGATAACTGCAATGCATTTTCTTTCAGGATATTGCTTCTAAGTCTTAATACAACTCCCCTCTCGGCGCTGCCAGAGTGTTCTATACCTACATATACATATGTAGATGTCTTGTGTATACGATGTCAAACAAAATTGTGAATTATCAGCTTTAGCGGTGCAAACGCAATTACTTTGGTGTTTGTGATCACTTTGAGAGAATTATTTCAACAAATTGGATGTTGGAATTTGTAGACCACCGTTAACTGCAATATTTTGAAAACACGATGCAATTTACTTTTCCAGAAATTGGCGAATAATATGATAAGCTTACGCACAAACTTAATAACCAGACCCAGCGGTCGAAATGTATCTTTGGGAATTAAAAAAAAAAAAACAATATTTAAGCTTACAATACCTATCCCATGGTACATCCTAGGATAGGTACGGTCAGGTATGATGCCTCATGTGCTTAATCACCTAAAGGCATCTTTTAGAGTCTTTGTAGAGATCGCTTGAAGTGATACGGCACATCACCTAGTCCTTTGAAAAACGAGGAGCAAGAACTTTCACACAAGTAGCTTATAGACATGAGATATTATGTACTTACTTATCATTATTTTATCTTTTGTTCCAGCATGGGGCGAGTCGCTGTTATCTCTGCCGAAGAAATGGCTCAGCACGCAGGGCTCAGAAGACGAAAACTATCAGGTAGGTAATTTAGTTTTACCTCTTAGTTTGTATTTGTAGGTATAATGTGAATTACTATTAAAGACTTATAAACAGCCCGAGATGCTGTTGACATGGTTGACAAGTTCTATACAATCATGAATAGTTGGCACGTAAATTATCATGCCATTCTGGATGCGGCAGCACCCAAATATACATATGTAAATGCCACTTTATTATCAGCCTTTTAAAGATTAATTGTAACAAAACGTGGAGATTCGCGTAAAAATATCTCAGTAGCGTCTTCTACATACATATAACTAACTAATGTTACATATTATATTTACTCAAGCTACATAGTTGCAGCACGTTGCTTTGTTTTGCTTTAAATCTGTAGAATAATTATATTTTAGTAATGTTTGTAAATAAAATAATAAATTTCTACTCCAATACTAGCCTGAAATCATGTTTTATAAGCAGGTAGTGTTAAACGTGTATTAATAACAGTGGCAATTGTTACAAAAATATAACTCCAATATCTGTAAAACAATAAAATATAAATGTAATTATTTTAGCAGTCTGGCAAACATTCAGTAGAAATGACGTAAAAATTAACTGTCTTGTCTTAATATGGTGCAACCCAGCCTAAATAATAATACCTATCTATTATTAGATATGAAAAACTCAAAAAGGCCTATAATATACTTCAATGAAAACGATAGTTTGTGTGTGACTTGACTGTGACAAAACTGTGACTTCGCCCAAAACAGCTGATCCAATTTATATTACACTAGCTGCTGCGCGCGACTTCGTCCGCATGAAATAGTTATTACCATAAAAACAGTTTTAGTGAGTTAACCTTAAAAGATAGACATATACTGTTGCAAACATTTTAGATTATTTCAAGAGGAATAATTCTTTCATACATATTTTTTTGATATATTGAACCGTTTTCGTAGCGCACGCAACGGATGCCCTCTAAAAAGAATAATTTTCCCTGTTTTTCCACATTTTCCATTGTTTCTTCGCTCCTATTAGTTGCAGCGTGATGATGATATAACTTAAAGCCTTCCTTGATAAATAGTCTCTTTAACACAAAAAGAATTTTTCAAATCGGACCAGTAGTTCCTGAGATTAGCACGTTCAAACAAACAAACAAACTCTTCAGCTTTAAAATATTAGTATAGATTAGGTGAGTACAGAATGGAGTCTTAATAAAAATAACTACTACTTTCGGATAAACGCAGGTAACGCAGAACGCCGTTAGTTAATCAAAGAAAACGTTACTCCATCTCATAATATAAGCCTCTTGATCCAGAGCCAGCAGCTGCCCAAGCTGCCAGTTCCCGACCTCCAGACGACCCTGGACACATATCTGGAGCTGGCGGCCGTGGTCTGCAGCAGCCAGCAGGTAGAGGTCACCCGCGGCCTGGCGCGCGCCTTCGCTGAGGAGCTGGGCGTGCAGCTGCAGGAGGCACTACTCCTCAAGCAGCAGGAGACTAGCAACTGGGTGAGTGGCACAGACCTTCGGGCTATTTGATAGTGATGTAGCTGCTATACATCGACAAGCAAGTAGAGGTCATCCACGCGGACGTGCTACAGATTGGAGACAAAAGAAAAATGTATTACGACCGTTTAGTACATTAGCATACATGTCTATTTAATTATCTAATTTTAGGATTGACCTACTCGTAGTACTATTGTAGCAACTGATAGACCTTAGAGGGCATACATTTTTATAGGGATTTTTTAAGTAAAAGTTGTAGTCAAGCGTGACCTATATCAAGTAAAAAAAAAACAAAAGTCGAAACACTTTGTAACACATTTCCATCGTCATATCTTTCAATTACGATAAATTCTTTGCTATGAGTAAATCAGTTCCCAGTAATGTTGCTCTAACTTCAGTCTCCTTATCGCGAGTTCAAAACACATGCTGACGTCACGGCCATTGTTTGACCACATCCGCTCCTACTTGCCTGAGTTTCGATCAACAAACATGTCGCGAGTATACCTCCCTACGTAAAATGAAAACCGAAAAGTTTCAATTTCTGGTGCTTTTTATCCTTGGATTTGTAGAATGTGACGTTTCCCCCGCGAGTGATAGTCCCATGCTGATGAAGATACTAGAAGCAGTCGACGTGGCTACGAGTGACGAGCATCTGTTCGAGGTCACCTTACAGCTGCTGAGAAGCCTCTGCGTCTGTATGGCGGAAACACTCAAGACAAAAGAAGAAAACCTTCAACGAGATGCGGCCACAAATGCCCTACTATTAAATGAGTACAGAGACAGCGAAAAAGTCGTCGAGCTATACAGAAAAATCTATAATAACACTTGTATAAATTTGTGCAATGAAATACAAGACAAATTAAACGAGAAACAAAATAATTACAACGATGACTGGAAAAGCGATAATAACCACGCTGACCAAATTGAGAATTACTTAAACATATCACCAAGAACTGAAGATCTTAGTGACATATACACAAACTTTGAAAAAATTATGTACGATACGTTGGTTGTAACAGAGTACTCACGCAGTTATACGATTAATCAAAGAAATATACTTAGAAAAGCTGTAGAAAGAAACGATCAAATTTCCCAACAAAGCAAAGTTTTTATAATCACATTATCACCAATAAAACACACGGGTCATCCAGAAAATAACTATGATGACGTCAAGAAAATAATTAAATCAAACAATATCAGCCTAGATATTGATATCATGAATACACAATATTTTGATAGCAATTTAGGCAACAAAGGCCATGAAATAAAAGTATCAAGATGTAAATTGGAATCTCTCTACACCTTTCTTCTACAAAAGAAATTGCAAAATCAAATTAACGTATTCAAATTGGTAAATCAAATTAATGGCCTTAAGATTTATATTGATGTAACAATGAATAAAAATGACCAAGACTTTTTAAATATTTGCTGCAATCGACATTCGTACATTTGTGACAAGATGCTCACAAAAAACTACCTAACAAATAATCAAGATAACGAAAGCTATTTTAATGCTTCCAAAAGTTATAAAGCGACTATAACAAAACTGAAACATCTTGTTAAAATATATGACGATATAATAAAAAGGCACGAAAAATACGCTGATAATTCAACAGATTCCGATTGTATTACAACCACAGAAAACCCAGTAGCTAAAAAAACTACACCTGCTTCACAACACAATAACAAGTTTAAATCTATAAACAAAGAAAATAAAAAACGAGGAAAACTACATAAGAAATTATCAACTGAAAAGGATTCAGTATTTTTTTTAGAGAACCCCAGAAAAAATATAACCTTACTTTTAAATGAATTGAAACAAACTTATGATAATAAAATACCATTGGCTGCTTTTCAACTGGATTTTCAGAACAAGGACCTGATTTCTGAAAGCCAAATGAGAGATACAAAGGGTAATGCTTTGTCTGCATTTGACTCAATAGAAGAAGAAAACTGGTTGAAATTAGAAAATCAGAACAAGGTTCCTAAAAATCGATACACTTTACAGGACGATGCAGCAGTAATTCCATTGTCAGTAAAATCAAATTCAAGCTTGACAACGAAACTTTTACCCGAGTTAACTCAACAAGAAACAATTTCATTTATAGGAGTAAACCATACAGAAAATTTAACTATGAAACCCAATGATAGTTACATACCCGTGCAACTAATTACCGAAAAATCTAAAACTGGAAAAAAAGTGCGGAACCTATATCCAAATAAAATGACAGAATATGGAAAGCAAACTGAGCAATTTGAGAGATATTTCAACGTTACTTACAAACAAACAAAGTTGATTCCATATAACAAACGAAACAGCACCGCTACGTTTGTACTTGACACATCGTCTATCAAGATAGCAAATATTTCTACAAGGAATCTTTTTTCTAACCAAATGACTGTTCAAACGATTATATCACATGTACGTACAAAAATGACACCAACAATACCTACAGAAAAAATCACGACAAATTTATTAAGCCATCCAACATTGAGTAATCAGATGAACAATACAGAGATATTTGACAAAATAAATACTAAAGGCGCAAACGTAACAATAAAACAGTCTTCGAGAATGATTAAAAGAAACTTTAATAAAACCATTACTGAGATAAGTTTCGATTCAATCAAAGAACAAAACTCACAAAAAGATGGATCTAGTATAAAATACTATACAGAAAAAAATCCTATTTCATCCATTAAAAACGTCGTTACGAGCATCAAGCCATTAGAAATGTTATTTACGACTCATCGCAATACTAAAATACACAAAGAAAGACAGTTAAGTAACCAAAAGGATACAAGTAAAATGACTAAATTTGGACAAATAACGAACAAGACACAATTAATAAAAAAGAAAACATGGGCTGGTATTAAAATTCCTAGGTCTATAGAAAATTCTTTCTGGAAAGCAAAAGCTACTACTACTCAGTCTTATATTTCTCAAGACCTAAAACCAACAAAAACAGTAAAAAATATTACTAATAATCGTACGCTTAACGATATTATGATTTCAAACCAAAAGAACAAACATAAAAAGAATGCTAGAATATTGCCTACAACTGAAATGACAAGTATACATATCACAAGAACACAAACGGAACTGCCTATCATTGCACACCAGCCTAATTTGCTCCCAAAGAAAATCATGAATCAGACACAAATAAAGACCTTAACAGAAACTTACTCAACAGCGCCATTTTATAGTAGTACAAACATGTCTATCAAACTTAATAATGAATCATTATCAACTACAAGGAGTATACGCAAGAAATTGAAAGCTCGACGAAAACGCAAAAAGCTTCAAGTTAAAATGCAACCTAAGAAAATTAAATCTACGATATCAGATATAACTGAAAATTATAAAGTAACTCAATTAGCCACACCAGTCATGTCATCAAGTTCAATATCAACGATGACTAAAGGATATGTAAATATGAATACTATCCGAACCACAGAAATCCCTGTGAATATTAAAGAATTTGTACGTAATACTGCAATACAAGCTACAACCTTAGATAAACCTGTAACTGTTAGAAGTATAAGTGATTACAGAAAAAATATTACAAAAAAAGAATCAACAAATAGAATTGATATAAAACAACTGAGAAAAATAGCAATAAAACATGAAAATACGCCAGTTAAAAATTTAGAAAAATCTGCAATATTTCCGAAATATACCTCGAACTTGAATAATATAGACATTATAGCCACTAAAACAACAATATATGTGCCACATACTCTAATTCTAAGTTTTGATGGTCCTACATCAAAACTTAGAATAACAAGTGGTATTAAAACTGGTGCCAACAATTCTAAAAAATCTACAGTGTTACATAATAAGTTTACTATATTCAATACAACTCACACACCAACCACAACAACAAATATTATGCAAAATTATTTGAATACGAAACTTTCATTAAATCTCAATAATACTACCAGTTTGATACAAAATATCAATGGTATAATAATTTTAAATAAACTGTTAATGTCTAATAAAAGCTCACTAGTCAATTCAAGTTCAACAAATTTGCAGCTGGTTACTCCAACCACTTCATTGCGGGAAAAAACAACGCTCAAGTTTAGTGGTGCTGAAACCAAACTATCAAAAACTTTAATTAACATGACGACTCACATAACTACTAACTATACAAACAATGTTCATAGTGACTTTACAACGATTTCTATAAATTTATATTCAACAAATTCAACCAAAAACAAAGAAGTGAATCCAACCAAGGAAGGATTTTTTTCATTAAATACAGGCGAGAACTGTATTAATACCATCTCAAATTTATCTACAACCACCAAATTAGATCTTGCTGAAGAAAAAATAACTGATGAGGATATAGAAAAATATACTGGTATAACATTGCCTACGGAAAAATCACGAGACTTTGATACAATATCTCTAGGACCGAAGACACTTCCTTATCATACAAGAACAAATAGTAATGAAGAAACACACAGTAACCAGACAACTCAAAAACCTACTTTGCACAAAGTCTTAAAATCAAACAATAGGAAAAAGAAAAATGATTTTCACACGTTTGCAAAAACTTTACTTTTTGATGCAATGTCACAGTCAAAATTAGTTACAGGAAAACAGTTGGCAAAAGTTAAAGAAAATGATTATCAGCTAACAATTAATTTGAAAATGGATTCAGTTTCTTTACCACCAAATGTCAGCACAAAGCCAATTACCAAACAAGTATTATACCCACCCAAAAGCTTATCGATAGAAAACACTACCATTTTGTCTGGCTCCATACTGGCCTTATTCAAAAAGGAGAGCGCTGGCCTGAAACACAGACATGAATTATTGGAGAAGTCAAATATTGTTTCCACATCTGAGAAAAATATATTTTCCACATTAGATATACCATTGGTATCAAGATCCAATCTGCCAAACACAAATCATTATATGAGTACGATTAGTGCTATATATTTTCAAGGTAAATATTTTAACAAATTTAATAAACCATCAGTTTCAATTGAACCTGTTACAATAGAAAAAAAGATGCCAACAGCAAAGACAACAAGAGACACATCAAATGCACTAGAGTATTCAAAAACAGCAATTTTAAACAAATACAATACTACATTCTTTGTTGTTACTTCAAAGTTACCGTATACTTCAACGAATGTTCATTCATTAAAAAATGTTCCCCAATATTTGCAAACAAATTACCCTTCTACAACACCGTTACATACCCAAAATCGACAGAGTTCGATAAACTTTTTGCCTGTAGGGTTTACAGAAAACTCAAAAACACACAAAATTGACAAATATCCAAGTACAGAAGTAGCCAATAATAAACTATTGGTGATAAAAACTCTTATAAATGAATACGTGGAAAATTCAATAGAAACACCTACTACTATGAGTATGAGAGATATGTCTGGATTGGAGGCACAAATAAAAAAGCCCAGTAAAATAATACTGTCCACATTACTAGCAAAATCAAGCTCAAAAATTTTTACACAAACTACCGCTACAAATATGAATCAGAGTACAGGAACAATTAGTTCCAAAAAAAATTATCATAATTTTACAAACAATACCACAGTTCAGGCACATAATACAACAATAAAAATAAATAAAGCAAATACGCTAAGTCCAGTGAAATTCTCCGAGACAGGCAAGTTAAACAAAACTAGTACTATAATGAGTAGTTTCGACAGTACAATACAAACAGATAGCCATCGTAATGTTGTTAACGTGTCATTTATACCAAGTTCTTATGAAAATAATGAAAAATCAAGCTGTAATAATACTTTAACAAGGTTAAATAATGTAAGCACCGTAGATAGAATGACTTCATCAAGTTCAGCATATACAGTTGAATCAGATAGTACAGAGAGTAGTATAAAAAGTAGTTGTCCAACAAATACTCCAAGTGTAAAATTCGCTAGTAATAATACATTTCCAGCAGCTGATAGAGTAAAACAAACTTTAGATACAATAAAACTTGATAGCCGGACAATGAACCCAAGTTCCACAACAGCAGATACAGAAAAGTTATTCGGAACTGCAAATAATTTGTATACAACACGTATACCAAGCAAAGTAAATGTTATTCCAAGGGAAAATTTGTCGGATACATCAATGAGCAAAGCTTTAATGTCAAAATTAGATACTAAAAAGCTTATTAATTTAGAAGATATTGTAGAGGATATAGTATTAAGTGAACCAACATTTTATGCTCGCACTAGAATTCCACTAATCAATACACTAAAACCAAATGTTGAAAATAAGAACATAACAGAAGCAAACAAAATTCAATACCACATCACAGAGAAATCGAATTTCTTTAAGACTAAACCAAATAATAAAGAGAGTACAAATTGGGAAGAAATTACTGCAATCAATACAAATATGAGTACAATAAACGGTGGGTTTCAAAGTGCAATACATGCCCATCCTTCTACCCAACCTATTAAAGAATCGAGAACTAAAATAATTTATGAAAATATAAAAGCACTGAACACAACTAGATTGCATGTCTTTGGAAACACCCAAAGAGTAACGGAAACGACAGTAAAAAGAGAAGATGTGCCACACAACAAAATAAGTGCATCAGATAATAGTATACATCAAATGTATACATTAATTCCTGGCTATTTTAACCATTTTAGTAAAACTACAACACGCAGCGCGTACAACTTAAGCACAGACCAAATTTACTTCCCAAAAACATTTTCATCATCTGTTGTTCCAGTCAGCTTGAGGAATGATATAGAAATAAATACTGCAAGGACTACTTTTAGAATGAATGTACTTGAGGATAGAACAGGGAGTAAGGTTATTGATATTCCAAAAACTATGGTGTCAAAATCTATACTTTATTTGATAAATCGTGATTACAAAAACATAACTCATAAAACAACACAAAAACAAGTAGAAGAATATGTATCAAGTACAAGAAGATCTTATTACCAAGATGTTACAGAAAACAACATGAAAACTACAAAAGAAAACAAACAAACAGTTAAAAGCACTACGACTTATATTGTAGAGAGTGCTACAGTAAGAAATAATGCTTTTCACGGGTCTGATAGATCTGAAAAAAATGTGATAAAAGGAAATGTTTTTGGTATCGCAGCACTTGATGCCCGAATAGAGAAATCAAATATTTCCAAAATCTCTAATGACAGACTTTTAAATAATACTATATTCAGCGCTCCAAGTGCATTAAGCTATATTTCAGGAATGAAATTATATAATACTAAATACCCAAACTCTAACCAAATTATCAGAGCAAATGAATACATAGAAATAAACAAACACGATTCGACAAAATATGACACTAAATTAACAACAGAAAAAACACATGACATATCAAAAGATATCAATGAAAATAAAAATGTTATGACTGTGAAACCAGCAAAAGTAATAAGTACCGGAAACAATGTGTCCAGATTTTATAAGACTAATGACGCCAGTACTAAAAAAATATTAATTACAACAAAAGAATATATTTACGGAAATGAATCAAATCCATCCATGTCTATGTATGAAAAAATATTAACAAATCCTTTACACAATACCAAGACAACTCCAATAAATAACGGGGGTAACTACACCAGAGAAAGTAAAAATATTATTGTAGGTTCTAACATTAAAAAGTTACAAACTAAAGAAAATCTATCTACAAACATTGGTGGTATCACGGAAAGTTTATTAAAACTACTCACTATTGATATAATTAGAAAAGAACCAACATCAACAAAAATCAATGACAAGAAATCATTTCAAAATAATACTATAGAAGAAACATTAAATTCGATCCCATCAACAACAAGCGTTGTGACTCATACTATACAAATGATAAATAATACAGAAACAAATGAACAAGATATAATAAATAATGTCAAAGAATTATCACAGAATTCAGTGGCAATACATATAGCTAAAGAAAACCCGAAAACCTCTAAAATAAATAAAGTAGCACTTAATTTGTACCCAAGTACAACAAAAGAAATAACTGTAACAAAATTTGTGCCTAATGAAATCACAAAAATATCCACAAAGACAGTTTTAATCATTAAAAACAATAATACTGAGAACTCGAAAACTGCAGCTATAACTATCAAGACAAATACAGTTAACACAACTAGCAAATCAAAGCTACCAAATATGATGACAGCAACCATGAAAAAAAAGTTATCAACTACAATAATAACAAAAAAGCTTGAAGATATTCTTCCTATTAATCAAACGACTTCTGAAATAGAAAAATCAAATATACTTCCTACAACAAGCACAACAAGTTTGGTAACCCGTATTGCGTCTGATAATGACGATGTGGTAACTGGCAAATTAAAAAATACGACTGACACTGATAAAATTTCTGTACAACGCTTAAATGTAACACTAATAAATAACTCAGTAACAGCAAAAGGAATAAAAGAACTAGATAACAAGGACTTACAAGTAATACCAAAAATTTCTAATTTCAGATCTATCAAAAATGTTTCTACAACTGTAATCGATTACGTCACTGAACAGATACCTACGTCAATCCTCGTATATCCTGTCGATAATTATGTTGATAAAATTCCAACCACAGGTATAGCTTCAACGATGATAACATTTCCTACTTTTTTGTCGCATAAAAACATTTCAGCAACAGGTGTACAACTAGCTACACAAAAATATATTGATAGTACAACAAAACTTACAACTTTAGCAAATTATTTAAAAAAAAATGATTATATTCAAAGTACAACCAACAAAGATGTAACAGATTTGTCTAAAACCAGTTCAACTGAAAACAAGGTAACATCAAGCAAAATTGAAGATTATTATTATCCACTAAAAGATGCTGATGAAGTTGGAAGATCCGTTAATTCATCATTATTTGATCCGACGTCGCAAACTATACTGATAGTTAAAAAAAGTACTCGACCTAAAATAAACTATTTGTTAGAAGATATTTCGCGCGTTAAAATAACTAATTCGAATTTTACTGTTAATACTACACAAACACAACATAATACTGCCATAAATCAGTTCAAAATATCAGAACCGAAAATAACCGCAACTAGAACAAAAATGTCAGAAAGTCAGAAAGACTATGATTTAAAATTTACAAACTATATGACAACAAAAAGAAGCAATAAAGCGATAGCTCAGTTTACTGAAACAGATTTAAACGTAACAAAAGTAGCACCAAGTTCACCAACAGTAGTTAAAGTTCCAAATAAATACCACATCTTACATACTTACATTCCACATCTTTCCTCAACAAGTACAATTAGAGCATCAAATAAAAGTACTAGTAAAGTTGAAAACTCGATGCGGCCGGTGTCACCATTACACAAAAAAGCAAAACCAACACATGAATTTATTTTTTCTTTGAGAAATATAAACACTTCGAAACAAATATTATTACATTACAACAAACACAGCAAAAACAATGAACCCAATGCCTTGGATAAATATACTGATAAAACTATTGAGCATAGACAAAATAAGAAAGAAACTGCTAAAAGTAAAAATAACAAGAAAAAGAAAAGTCGATCTAATATAAGACACAAAAACAAGATGGGACATCGCCCACACAACGATTCCACAACTCGTTATTCTTTTGTAGGACCCATAGCGCAACATCTAGTTCCTATATTACAGCCTGACATAACATACGGAAAACAATATCTATTACCAAAATCTTCGAAGCAATTGACGGGCACAAAAAACACTATGAATAATAGGACTATCAACTCTAAAATAAATAAACAGCTTAGAGGAGATATAAAAAATGAGAACTTTCATGGAAAGTACAGTACTTTGGCACCGTACACAGAACGAACACCCAAGTACAATACTTATCAGCCTCATAATTACTATGAATTTGATGACAATGAAGACTGGATTGCGGGTAGAGAATCGTATCAATCACACAACTTCAAATATTGGCATCCATATAAACCTCTAACACCGACTACATCTCATAAATACTTGTCAATCAGTGAGCCTCTACCTTACACTCTTATAAAAACAAGCAGAACTACAACTCAACATTCAACAAAACATTCCACACATACAACCACGACGAGGACTACTACAACTGAAAATATTCTGAACAAAGATTTTACATTCAAAAACAGGTTTAGAGATGATGAGTATAACACCTTGCTTACAAAGTGGGTTTCCCACAGTAAAGAAAGACATCATACATATAAACATCAACACAATAACAACAATATCAAGCCTTTACTGATAGAGGAATACGAAAAAACTCATATGTACCCCATCCATGTGGCGCCGCCAAAAAGGCAGCGAAAGGTTATGAAGAAATATGAAACATCAATAAAAGTACGCAATAAATTCGCTCCGCATCAGTATTTTGTTTCAGATCAAGAGTACACGCCCAAATCACACTGGACTCCAAAGCGAATTAACGTTTTACCAACTCCTACATTTCCTAAAAGGATACTAGTGAATCCTAGATTGGATTCATTTGAATTCGATCCCACACGCCATAGCTACTTTAGAGCTAAACCATTGATAATTGAAAATCCCAAAGACGAGGAGTTCTATAGAGCTGTTATGACAGAACGTGGCGATATTCTTTCGTTAAAAGAAAAGGCAAGGTTTCTGCAGGAAACTTTACATTTGCCAATAGAAAGAGTAGATAGTGTCGTGGAGAAGCCTATAACACACATCGAGCAGTTCACTAAACCGAAGTTTCTTAGAGACAGAGTAGACTCGATCCGAAACTTCATTGCAGTTTTTCCGCGACCAACCACTTTATCTTACACTTGGCATAAGTACCATTCAAAGTCGCAAGAAAATTCTGATGAGCCAACTTACCTGGAGCCAGAGATATCCTTTAAGAGAAGAATGATGCCAGAAACGACAGCCAAACCTCTATTTTTCTATCCCAGGAGGATACGTAGAATTGAAACTACTACTACGAGAAAATCTAGACGACGAAAAGGAAGAACGATATTTTTCTACAGTCCAACGGTTCCATACAATCGGTACTTTTAAAGATTTGCGAATAAAGATATTATGTCTAAGTAAAATCTTTCTTTCACTTCAAATTGAAATTCCCTTGGTTTGTGTTACTTGACTGGAAAGGTACGTAAGTGTCAATTGTCTTTCTTGGAACTCTTTCTGATTTTCTATATTACCCTCATCCTTACGTATCCAGGTGACAGATTGGTGGCTGGACGATATGTATCTGAAGGTGCGGCTGCCGCTGGTCATCAACTCCAACCCTGGCATGGTGTTCCCGAGGAGGCACTTCGCCAAGATGGAGGAGGTGGCCGACCTTGGAGCGCTGTTCATTGATGACCTGCTGGATTACAAGGAGATGCTAGACAGGTTTGTATGTCAAGCAATTATTCTACGCATGTGAATTCAAATAAATAGGAATCGGCTTTTTAAAATAATATGAATAAAATACAATACTATAAGTACAATAAAGGCCGCGGAAGTGTTTTTTAAACTGTATATATGAAAAAAAGTAGCTAACTAGAGAAAATATATACTAGTTTTATTTTTCTTTTAATTTAGGGCAGCTACTCGTATATGTATGTAGTTAACTTGTTTGTATGCCACATACATATAAAGTGGGTAGATAAAAATAATATTGTGACTCCTGTCACTACACAGCCACACAAAATTCAGAGTACAAGTTGTACCTTGCAATTGCAGAGGCGAGCTGCCCCTGGAACGCGCCACGAGCCGCGAGAAGGGCCAGCCGCTGTGCATGGAGCAGTTCTACCGCCTGCTGGGCGTGTGCCGCGTGCCCGAGGTGGGCCGCGACCGCCTGGAGCTGCCGCCGGTCAGGGGGAACGCAGATGAAGGAGAGGAACTGATCGTAGCTGCTTGCAGGAACTATGTGAGTCAATTGTTCATTTTTATTTTATTCTTTTAAAATACCTTCGAAAAAGGTGGTAATCAAATTCAGCTTATGGCTTGCTTACGTGCTATCTACTTGAATATCTAACTACATACATCTAACACAAACTTAAATCTAGCAATGTGATGGGTAACAACAATTTACGATCTTCAAAACGAGAGTGAACCGGTTCCTATTGTGTAAGTACGCCAACTCAGACCATAAAATAAGAAACAACCCGCTCATCATCAGTAAACATGTAGTCTACTGCAAACCACTTTTAAAAACCTCCTATTACATGTTTGTTAATAAGTGTAGATAACTAATACATTAAGAGAAAAACAAAATATATTGTTAAAATTCAGTTTTTCACAAAAACATGTCTTGAATTTTAGTATCCCTAAAATGAGGGTAAAGCAGACAACAAAAACAAAGCATAAGAAAAGGAATATCAGAAGCAATTCGTCGACAAATTAGATTTCGACCATTATCGTCTCCCTATCTGGCTGGCAGACTTACGAGGCAGCCATAGACAATATAACTGGGAAACAGTTTATTATTACATATTATAAATATTTAACTACCTTATCTAGAGAATCCAATAACCAAACAAACAAATGAATCTTGAGATAATTTATGTGTCTATCACCGAATCAATCTTTCAATTAAGGGCGACGTCTCGATTCAACCATATAAATACTTACAAACTTAGCCTTTATAATATTGGAGTGATGTAAAGTGTAATTAATACATACGTATGCGCGTCGGAATTTATTCTCTCAATGGGAAGTCTACTGCGTGTCATGTCTTCGCAGTGAAACAAATATACCCTAATTCAAAGTCCCACAAGTCACTTAACTTGTTACTTAGTTCTCTGCACCGTGCTTACGTACTTTGCGGGTTCATCAGTTAAGTTGCGGGTAGTTTGGAACTGGCGCAGAGACGTACATGTTATTCTGAGTTATTTAAAGAGGGATAAAAATAACTTTATTATTCAGCAGTCAATAAATAAAGTAATTATTTGGAATAAGGGTATGTGTAGTATTTATATGTATTTTTTATGTAAGCGGTACCTAAAACATTCATCAAAGAAAACATACTGTATCACGGTGGAACTAACATATTTTAATTTGCACAAGTATTACTGTAGTAGGTATATAAAGCATGCCTTAATGCCAATGTTTATTGGAATGAGTGTTTGGTAAGAAGATATGCTTACTTAGAGAAGAAGATTAAACATATAACATTACACTTTGTTCTTTTATCTACAAACCTTTTATCCAGTTCTTTGATGTTTTGATTCTTATCCCTGATGTTTGTTTCAGTTTTACCCGATCCCCGTGAAGGCAGCAGACCGCGGTCGTCTGACCCCGGGCGAGATCCAGGCACAACTCCTGCACTGCATGGTGGACGCGGCGGGGGCTCCTCCAGCGCCTCGCGTCGGTCTACTCACAGCCATGGGGAGAGACCAGTGGGCACGAGCTAGGGAGACTCTTATACGAGGTCATTATGGTCTTTAATATATGATTAAACGAACTTACAAAGTGAAGTTCGATCAATATTATATGAGTAAGTTTCATGCGAAGATATATACTCCCAGCCCTCCCAAAATACCCCTAACTATAGGAACATTTTGTGTGCTTGTTTCTATAAATTTATATTATTGATTTTAGGCGATTTCAATTTGAATTCATGCAATGAAACTGTATTAATGCACTATGAATGTTTTTTAGAAACTTGTAAGTTGAAGCAACATAATGTAATAACCAATGATTATGGCGTTATTTTGGATCTGGTTTTGAGCAACCTTGGCGATAGGTGGATCGATGTCAGCGGAGACACTGAGCCCATGGTAAAGAACAAGGTGGACGCGTACCACCCTCCTCTGGAGGTGTCGTTGCGGTGCGTGCGCCGCGCCCCGCGCCGCGCGCCCCCCGCGCCCTCGCCGTCCGCGCCCGGCGCTGGCGATGATTCACGCAGTGAATGGAATTTTCGTAAAGCTAATTTTAGCCTATTATATGCTGAATTAGAACTTTTAAAATGGGACGATTTATTTTTGCTGGCCGACGTAAACTCGGCGGCAAATTTATTTTATAGTAAAATTTCTAAATGTCTTGATCGGAATGTTCCCAGGACAAACAATAAACTAAAACATTCATCGTATCAATATCCGACTTGGTTTACGTCTGAGATAATTATAACTTTAAAAAATAAGCACTTTCATCTTAAAAAATATAAGGAATTAGGACTGGAATTTAATCGCGAATTATTTAAATATTATCGGCAAAGTGCAAAGCTACTAATTGATCTAGCTTATTCTAATTACATAAGACGAACAGAGGCGAATATAAAAAGGGATCCAAAATCTTTTTGGTCTTTTATAAAAGAGCAACAGCAGTGTTCTAGCGGGACTTGTACGGAATTTGTTTATGAAGGTCAAGCTGTATCAGGTATAGATGCCGCAAACGCGTTTGCGCGGTATTTTAGTTCCGTTTTTTTGCCTCAGAGTCCAAAGTTATCTGCTGTCGATGCGGAGCGGGAAGCTGCATCTTCGCTGTGCTCGTACCGCATAGAGCTGAGGGAAGTTACTCCGGCTGACATTTCACTAGCTGTTCGACGTTTGAAGCAACACTCTTCTGCTGGGCCTGATGGCATTCCACCTTTTCTTGTTAAAGATTGTGTTTCTGTTATCATGGTCCCTCTTATGTACATACTAAATCTGTCCCTGAATACTGCCGTGTATCCTGATGTCTGGAAAACCTCGCGGGTAACTCCTATACCTAAGGGTGGCGACAGCATGCACGTAGAAAACTATAGACCCATAGCTGTTCTATCGGCATTTGCCAAAGTTTTTGAGTCTATCCTGAATCGACATATTACCAGGCAGGTCAAGTCTCAATTGTCCGACTGTCAGCATGGGTTCAGGGTAGGCAAATCAACAGTCACTAATTTAATAAACTTCGTCGATTATACTGTTACGGAAATGGATTGTAGAAAGCAGGTAGATGTGGCTTATTTTGATTACAAAAAAGCGTTCGATCGGGTCCACAATGATGTTTTATTAAAAAAATTTGCTGCTGTAGGGTTCACTCCTAGGTTACTGGAATTATTCGCGAGCTATTTCACTAATAGGATTCAGTATGTGCGTCTAGCTGGCGTCCAGTCAAATTCATATATTACTACTTCTGGGGTCAGCCAAGGTAGTACTTTGGGGCCGACCCAGTTTTTAATTATGATTAATGACCTGCCAAAGGTCATAAGGTCAGCAGAGTGTCTTCTTTTCGCCGATGACCTTAAGATATACCGGAGTATTGGTGCCATTGAGGACTGTGACGCCCTGCAGGCTGACATTGACAGGGTTGTGAGTTGGGCCGAGAGTAATTACTTGGAATTCAATAGTTCCAAGTGTAAGACTATGACTTTCACTAGACTACGTGATCCCCTCACTTACAACTACTGTGTGTCTGGTGTCAGTCTGGAGCGTGTCTCACGAATAAGAGATCTCGGTGTGACATTAGATACAGAGCTTAAATTTAATCTACATATTGAAAATATATGCAATAGTGCTTTTAAAGCTCTTGGATTTGTGATACGGCAAACAGGACGATTTCATGACAGAGGGGCTATAATGGTACTGTATTACTCTTTGGTGCGCAGTAAACTAGAGTATAACGCCCTAATCTGGGATCCGCATGAAGAGAAGTACAAAGAAATGATTGAAAAAGTACAAAGAAAGTTTGCTAGATATTTGTACAAAAAGTTATACGGCTTCTACCCTTTTCTGTATCCGTCTCTCTTCGTCTATGGTATGGTAGGTATGTATGCGTTGGAAGTAAGGCGAAAATGCAGTTTGCTATCGCATTACTTCCAGCTCTTGCGCGGATCCATCGACGATCCTAGTGTTCTATCCCGGTTGTCGCTGGCGGCGGGAGCGCGTGCGGCGCGCGCATGCTGCCCGCGCCGCCCGCTGGCTATGCCGTGCGGGGTGGTGCGCACCGCCACGGCGCGGTACGCTCCCACAACACATGCTGTCAGTCTGCTTAACGACATGCTTGCACAGATGCCAGATCTTGATATATTCCATTCGAAATTTAAATTTATATTACAATGTTGTAGTATATTTATTTGTAATAATAGGAAAATTTACTATAAGTCTAGGTATAGGGATTAATTTTAATATAAGTATATTTTTTTAAGGTTGGCCCACAGCACGCTTTGGGAAACTGTAAGTGCTGTGGGCAAGTGAACAATAAATAAATAAATAAATAAATAAATAAATAAATAAAGAATGAGGACGACATCCAAGATGGTTTCCAAGATGGCTTCCAAGTGAAGTTAGAAGGACTTGACTTGTATTGACTATAGTCAAATCCAGTCTCTTAAATTCGTGCAAATGTTGCCTGTAGGATAAAAGTACCACCATGTTTATTATATCTGAAGCATGAAATTTACGAAATATAGGTAATTGTCTACTATATGCCCACGCAGTTTGCGTTATGAAGAAGCAGAGAGCCTCCATATAGCCTAATACTGATAATTAGAGTGACAGCTCCACATATAGAGACCAAGTTCTTAGGTAAGAAATCCGTCTAGTGATATCTTACCGTGCAGGAAATGGAAGTGACTGGTATAAGCGTACCTGACCACCATATTACCTAACCAACATTTTCCGCATGTTTTATTAACACACTTACCCTCTACATGCAGATGAAAACAACCGCACGAATTTGGAGCTGATCTCCCGGTCGCTGTGCATCCTGTGCCTGGACGAGGCAGGAGGAGACCGAGCTGACATGGACCCGGACACCAACGCCATGCTGCGAGCCATGCACGGGGCGGGGACCAGGTACCACTCTGCCAACCGGTGGTTCGATAAAACTGTGCAGGTAAGTGTTGGTAATTCACACTTACGGTACAAAAATATATAAATGTACTGTTAAAATGTTGTTTTACTTGGACAATTTTAAATGATCAAAAAGGAAACGCTTATGAATAAACGAATGAATGAATGAAGGATTGAATGGTTTTTATCTGGTCCCACTTGTAAAGTTCAGTCTTACCAGAACGGTACTAAAATGTACTTCGTCTCATCCTCTAGCTGATCATCTCCCAAGACGGCACAGTGGGTATGTGCTACGAGCACAGCGCGGCAGAGGGCGTGGCTGTGGTGCGGCTTGCAGAGCGGGCACTGGCCAGAGCTGAGGTGGCAGACAGGCCGGCACCACCGCCCGCCCTGCTGCCGGCACCGCAGGCCATGAAGTGGCACGTGCCGCCAGACGTACACAGGACTATAGAGCAGGCTGCTAGGGAGTTAGACAGGTAAGAACAAGATCTACTGGAGCTATTGTGTTTGTCCTCGTAGTGCAAACTCAAGAAAAAGCTGTGTGGGTAGACTGAGCAGTACAATTTCCTGTACTATTATCAGCTCCACAAGCTAGGAAGTGCAACGTATCAACAGACGTCCATTTATAGAACTATTAAGCAGGCTTCAACGGGTTAGGACTTGACTAAGCGCTTCATCTCACTTCATTCAAGAGAGCATTGCCGTTACTGTAGCGGTAGTGGCTTAAAGGTGATTGCGTTCAGACTAGCTTGTACCTTTTTACGATAGTCTTTGACGTGTAGTCCATTTTCCAGATCCATCGGAGACCTGGATCACAAGGTGTATACGTACCGCGGCTACGGGCGAGAGTTCATGAAGTCCTGCAAGACCAGCCCCGACGTCTACATCCAGCTGGCGCTGCAGTATGCTTACTACAAGTGCGTACTTTCTAACTTATTACAATGGAGTCCATGGTTGTCTTACTCTTGCACATTATAGGTACTGGTATGCAGCTCCTATATCGATGGACTTAACTCTGTTTCTAAATACCTCAGAATGTACGGGTACCTGGTAACAACATACGAGTCGGCGTCTCTCCGTCGGTTCCGCAACGGTCGCGTGGACAACATCCGCTCAGCGCACGCAGCTGCGCACGCGTGGGCCGCGGCCATGTGCACGGCCGAGACCCCGCCCCTGCACGACGTCAGCGACGATGGACAGAAGAAGGTCTCGTTTAATTTATATGGGGTGAATATGGAACTCTTTCTTACGATACGCGCTTTTGGGAGACGAGCGCCTGTTGTTAATGGGGGCCACCATCTTTTCACTTTCATTTCGTTCATCTTACGATTTTGAGATCATTGGTAAATATGTGAATATGTTTTGGTTAAATTTGACCTTTAAGAAAAAGAGTATGCTATGAAAGTGCGTACGCTAGCATTCGAGAATCTAGCTCCCAATGAGTGATTTACAGAATGAGAAAAATATTAATTTGGTACCTAATTTGCAGACTTCATCCGACACACCTTCTAGCGATTATTACACGGTAGCCCCCATTGTTAAATCTTGCTATTGGCTTCGTAGCTGTAGCTCGTGTGGGTGGTAGATGCTTGTTGTTGTGAAGAAGTAGACCATGCTTTGTAAATACTGCAATTGTCCGGAATACCTATATGTTTAGCATTTTACATGGCAGAAATGCCTTGTATTTTATTGACATACAAAATGAACAATAGATTTAGCGCGTACAAGTCTGAACCGAAACGTAATTTACATAAATACTAAAAAGTTTGAATACTAAAATAATTACTCAATTAATCGACCCGCAAAACCTTTTATAACTTCACTCCTCCACTCATCCAGGACCAGAAGAAGTTGGAGCTGTTCGAAGAGGCAGCTCGCAAGCAGACCGAGGTCATGGAGGCCAACATCCTGGGCCGAGGGATCGACAACCACCTCCTGGGGCTCAGGGAGACGGCGCGGGAGACCTTCGGGGAACTACCGCCGCTCTTCACCGATGCCACTTATAAACAGATGATCGAGTTCAAACTTAGCACTAGCCAGGTGGGAGGTGATGCATGAAGTAAATATACTTACGTCTATTAGACACTATACTTAGCACTAGCCAGGTGGGAGGTGATGCATGAAGTAAATAAACTTACGTCTATTAGACACTATACTTAGCACTAGCCAGGTGGGAGGTGATGCATGAAGTAAATAAACTTACGTCTATTAGACACTATACTTAGCACTAGCCAGGTGGGAGATGATGCATGAAGTAAATAAACTTACGTCTATTAGACACTATACTTAGCACTAGCCAGGTGGGAGGTGATGCATGAAGTAAATAAACTTACGTCTATTAGACACTATACTTAGCACTAGCCAGGTGGGAGGTGATGCATGAAGTAAACAAACTTACGTCTATTAGACACTATACTTAGCACTAGCCAGGTGGGAGGTGATGCATGAAGTAAATAAACTTACGTCTATTAGACACTATACTTAGCACTAGCCAGGTGGGAGGTGATGCATGAAGTAAATAAACTTACGTCTATTAGACACTATACTTAGCACTAGCCAGGTGGGAGATGATGCATGAAGTAAATAAACTTACGTCTATTAGACACTATACTTAGCACTAGCCAGGTGGGAGGTGATGCATGAAGTAAATAAACTTACGTCTATTAGACACTATACTTAGCACTAGCCAGGTGGGAGGTGATGCATGAAGTAAATAAACTTACGTCTATTAGACACTATACTTAGCATCATTTACTTTTAAACTAAGCTCCAAGAATTGGATAAAATCGGAGCAATTTTGAATAATATTTCTAGTAGATACGCATATAGGCATTAGTTTAACCCATAAACCCTTATTTAAATTTTTTTTTTTAATTACATTAAATCATCTAATAAAGCCACAAACTTTGTTTAATTATACCACAAGCTACTATAAACACGAAGAATATCCATTTTCCAGGTAGCAACAACTACAGAAAGTACCTTCATGGGTTACGGCGCGGTGGTCCCGGACGGTTACGGTTGCAGCTACAACCCTAAAAAAGACTGCGTCATCTTCTGCATATCTTCATTCGTCAGCTCCAGCGTCACCAGCACAGAGGCTTTCCGCCAGTCTCTGGAAGAGGCCCTCAACTCCATGCAGCTCATGTTCCAAGCCAGAAAAGCTGCTACTTAAAGTCTCCGCACGCACGAGTGGCATAGAAGAAGATACGAAACTTACTTGTCCTTAAAGTGGTGAGGTATATAACAACAGGATTCGAGGTAAGCAACAAGAAGAAAAAGGAGTTTGAGGTAAGAAAGCAGATAAAAAAAATATGCAGGAGAAGAGTTGAAATGTTTAGAAGCACGACGCCCTTGTAGGCAATGAAACTTTTAGCCCTTTTGAGTATGACGTATTGATATTAGCAAGATGATTATATTATTTATAACTTTACAATGTCGGAACCAATGATGAGAGGAAAGGAAGAATAGATTTAAATTGAAACTTGTAGGTTTCATAACACTTTAGATGACAGGCTTGTACGTCGGTAAGGTTTGAAACCCTGTTTGGTCAATTGATGGAGCAGTTATTACTAAAATAAAGGTGAGTTAAAGTATAATATATCTAATATATATGGTTATATATTAGAGTCACGCTTGCAAAATGCAAAAGATTAAATTAAATTGAGCTAAGTAAAGGACCACGAAATGAATTAAAAAAAACCAGAAATTTAATGATCGTAACGTAAGAAAGAACGCGACAGAAGACGGTGCGTTTATTTGAAGCAGTATTTAACTGCTATTAATCAAGACTAGCTTGATTTTATTACATTAATAGTGCCATATAAAGCTTGTATCTAAAACTTTGAAAGTTAATTTATACACTTCAAAACTTTTAAATGTTAACGTTATAATCAATGTTTTACTACGAAATTATTATCTTATTAAAAGGAAATTGAATTTAGATACATAAATAAGCATTTAAATTAAGTGGGACTTAATGTAAACCAAAACATATCAAAACTAAAGCCTCTTATACATTATATAAATGTTAAACATAGTGATAAGTTTAAAATCTTGATGTTAGCGTACCTATATAATGAATGGCGAACTCACAATGATCTCGTAGAGTTATTAATAAGATTATAGATTTATTTAAAATGCTTTTATAAAATGTAATGTATTACCAGATGGTAAAAAAATATTTTTAACTTTAAGGATTTAAAATTCATTATTTTATGGAGCTGAATGTTAGTTATGTAAGCTTTAAAACGAAATCTGTAACTAATACATATCAAAAAGAATAATGTAGTTTCAAAGATAACTTTAAATACATATTTACCTTTAATCGTTACAATATATTGATGTTATGATCTCGATCATTTGTAAAGTTAATTTCAATCGAATGATTTATAAATAATAAATTATCAAACATACACATAAACTTATGTAGTTTTTGCAAACGCAAGCATACAAAACAATAAAGAACAATGCGTATTTCATAAAATACTACGTCCTTTACAATCGGTCTCGAATCTGTATTTTGTAATTCTTAGGGCATAACACCTTTATAATATTATCATAGGTAATACGATATATATAAAAGTTAGAAAGAATATCAATTATTATTCGTCCACCTGTAGGTGTAATTAGTTTGAATTGTTGTTGCCGTGAACCACGAGTCTTACGCAGCTTAGGTGTAGCGACCTAGTCGTATTCATATTTTATTCACGTTTTCGGGTAATTTAGATTTTATTAATTTGCTTAGCAATGGAACTTATGAATTAATTAATATATTAGTAAGCGAGTATTTGTGTTTGACACGATTTCGAATATAAACTTCATTCAATAAACAACAAAAATAAATAATAAATAACACTTACCTACTAATAAACTATGTATATAATAAACTATACAAGGTGTAACAGAAGGGTGTGACAATATTAAAGAGTATACATATATATCATGTAAGGAGTCATATACCAAAATATGAAAAATTAAATCGCATATATTTTTTACCACACATAAATTAGATAATATTTTTCACTTGATTTCGTGGCAGCCTTAGCGAGTGATCACTGACCGAATGAAACCGAAATAAGCACACATTCTTTCATCTCGTTCTAGCATTAGTTATAACGCAACGTATTCTCTCTCTCTCGCGCTCTCAGAGAGACACCGCCGCGCCGTGTCATTTGATAGCGTCAAAAGTCAATGAACGCTCAATATGATAAGATGTAGGGTTGCAAGTCTTAAAGTTTTAATGAAAGTTATACTTATGATTACTCGAAATCTATGACACTTAGAATTCTCAAAACCTAGTGGGCTGTATTCTATATATACATAGGTATGTATAATCTAAGTATTGTCACACCCTTCTGTTACACCTTGTATAAGTATATAAAAAACCTAATCCACTTTTTCAAAAGGCAGCGTACCCAAAATGCTGGCTACATTGCCCCGATGAATAGCTAGACTAATCTTTTGGGCAAAGTACAAGCCAGCACTTTGGTCACGCGACGCCTGTTTCAAACGCCCGACAGATCTTGGTAGAGGTCAAGAGCGCTCTGACCCCACGGCCCAAGAGTTTCTACCCCAAATTCGAATATTATATTACTGACTTCAATTCAGGCGCGATTATTGCACAAAATTTAAAATTATGATTGTATTGAAAATTTGCACTTATCGTATAATCAATATTGATAGAATGTGTAATCTTTGCCACGATTGCCTAATCACTAAGACCCTTGATGCCAATTTTAAATTGTTTTAAAAGTAATATTTTATTCCTATACATTTGTTATGAAAAAAAGTATCTACATATTTATATTACCTTGTTATATTCTCAGTGCAATTTTAAAAGTATATTAAAAGTACACCATACGTATTATCATGTTTGTTAAAATCTACATTATTTAATATTAATTAATATGTATTTAAGAAAGGTGTGCATTTATGCTAGCAAATAGGTGATATTAAAAAAATGTGCACTTTGCAATATGTATGGCATAGCACTGCTGTTTATAAAACGAAGAGTCAATGTATCTGAGTAGATAAATTATCAAGAGTAACAATTAGATTTTTAGGGGAACCATTGTAATGAGTCTCATTAACAAGTATTTTAAATTCATCAGAACATAGTGTACTTGTTCCTCTGTTATTTTGCAATCAATATTTGTCTGAATATTTCTAATGAAGTTTTTTTACAGATAATTATTATGTTGACCTGTAATATAATTGAAGAAGAAAGCATTAATTGATCCAGTTGAACACCTAGATAATTAGAAGTAAATTACAAGTTTTAGACGAAAAAATAAGTGTCATATAAATTAAGTAAAATGTCAATGCTGTGGTGATATCATAATTAGTAGTTTTGTAAATAATTATTAAATGTGCAATTTAGAACTTTTGCTTTTTACCACTTTTACTTGAAGTACATATTTAAATATGCACTTACAAATAATTTACAATTTTTGAGCACACATTTTTTGGAATATTAATCTCATAAGAACTTAAAATAGCTTGTACCAATATGCCTTTATTGCCAAAAATCTAGTCAAATTTTCAAAATAAAAGCAAGCGGTTCATAGAAAAATTCTATGTAAGTAATGTTATATTTTTTGATAGAGAAAGCATTCGTTTATTTCCTGTTATGGAACGGAACGAATTTTCCTTCAAGTAATTGAAGGAAAATTCGTTCCGTTCGTTGCTATTACTAGCACATGTGTGTCATCAACTTACCAGTACATAATTTTTCCTGTTCCGCAACGGACTTTAGTATTTTTGCCATATATCGTTATCATATCAGTTTTGGACTGTCTTAATTTCCTACTTATTTACCACCTTATCCGTTATATTTTAATAAAAATGGTTATTATAATATATGGTTTTATAGAATAATCTTTAGTCTAAGGAAAACGATACATATGAAATGTCGTCTTCATGGGAACATGACCAAGAATATCAAAAACATATCAAAGTAGCATTAAGGTGTTACGGACACATATCAATTAGTATTTTAATGTTAGATGATATTAAATAAAGTATTTACTGTGTGAATGTTAGCTTGTAGGAATAGCGATGTCAATTTACTCCATTTTAAGGTCTGATGTGTATTCAGAGATTTTTCGAGTAAAATTAGTGGAGACTCAGAGAGTAAAATTATACGTGTTTAGACGCTGTTTTAATTTTCCTGTCATATAAATAAATAAATAAATATTCCGGGACATTGCACACAGCGCCATCTAGACCCACACTAAGCAAACGCTTGTGTCGTGGGTACTAGATAACGGATATAATACTTATATACTTTTATTTTGTAAATACATACTTATTATACACAGAACGACCAGACTCAACACAAGTAATTATAAATTTAAATTTCATAAATACTTGTGTCGAGCGGGAATCGAACCCGCAACCCCTAGATCTCCCAAAAAAAATGTGATAATGTGAAAAAATATGAAAAGTATCTCCCATTTTTAATTGATGTCAGGTATCTATGTGACTTAATAACTCAATTCAGATTTATTTAATAGTAGTGACCGATAATGGATTTTGATTTCCTAGTCATAGATGCAATGTTTCATGTTGTCTGTATATCTAGGTGATGGATATTTATTTCGTACTTGGTTCCTATTTGACCCTAACTATTAACTTGTAGGTGTTTATCAAATGATGTTAGTTAGATGAACTTTTAGCTGTAGGTCACGCCAAAATATACAGAATTATAAAGCAAATATGTCAAGCAATTTATATGTATTATACAAATATTTGATTAGTTTTGAAGGATTGAAGTTCCCTTATGCATTCACAGCCTTATTACATAAATATATATGAACACTTTATTATTAGCACATTATATTCAAATATTTACTAAAATAAAAACATTACATATTTATTGAATTTTGAAATATATATCAATTTATTATATACACACATAAATCTAAATTACTTTTTTTAACGTTTTGCTTTTAATAATATTCTGAACCTACAAAATGTTTTACTAACTAAGAAAATTGCCTGTTTATATTATGAAGCACATGAATATATAATATGTATTCCTTTAATTGAAGATCTATTACAATTAGAAATAAACTTTAGAAGTAGTTATTTCACGCACATGTTTGTGTCACTTCGTACCTGTATCTAGAATTCTAGAAAATAGTTATAAATTATGGATGTACTAACAACAGTTTACTAACAAAAGCTCTGGATTATAATGGTTATACCAAAACATATTATATTTGAATTCATTTTTAATGTATACAGTGGTATGTATTTGAGAATATCATGATACGAGATAGAATGAAATGATCTTAAATTTTTTCTGAGACGAAATGTTCTTTAACTGACCATATTGATCTCTGGTCATTAAAATACCCGAAAATATTTGTACAGAAGTATGTGAAAGAAAAGCATGCGGCGTGAAGATCATAGACAAAAGTACCCAATTCTCAATATGATTCTCAGTTTAAAACCAAGCCGCGTTGATCTTGCTACGCTGTGATTGGTAGACCGTAGATAAGCTGTCAAATTACGCGTTTTTGCTGTCCATAAGTCTATACTCACAGAATAATTACTAAAATTATACCTTTCGGTTATGCATAGTCATAAGTTAACAAATACGATATGAAATCACAGAAAATAAAATTAAAACTCTGTCAAATAATGAAAACTTTTAAAATGTCGATCAAAGATGTAACTTGTATGTGATTAGTTAATGCATATCAGTAGTTAAGTGTCTCTATGTCAATTCAATGTTGCTCGAATAAAGATATCCAACAAAAAGATGTTTTATTTTAAAAAACCTCTTTGTAATATATTTCCTACCTAGTTTTAATAACTCTATATACCAGAGTTGGTTGATTAAAAATATTATTAATATGAGAGAGATATGAATTATTTCTTTTACTAAGCTAAGCGAGACCCTCAAGATGCCCTTATTTTAATAACGACTTCACACTGCCAGTTACAACAGAGACATAAAACACCTCATCCAATCAGATTTGTACAAAGGCATATTCCATAATATATAGATGGAGAAACGAAGAGTGAATCATTAATGATCTTGCCAATGCTAAGGGACGAACTGATTGTGTGTGTGTGTTTATTTATGGTTATAATTAATAAAAGATGATGCAAATTTCAATTCATTTATTGATTTCCATCCATTGTACGAAAATATATACATTATAATTCCTTTGAGTGCCGACATATTATTATACAAATTTTCCACGCACACATACATAGAATTTAAAAATACTTCTCTAACATCGCAATATAATACTATTATTAATAAAGTTTCATTGGAATGTCGTAATAAAAAACAAGTTTTGATCGATTCAATACAAAATACGTTTTACGAGCAAATAAGTTATTTTCGCTATAATTTTTACATGGCACGGGATTTATATTTGTTTGGTATACATTTTTTAAATTATATTTATACAATACATAATATACATATCGGCATCACATTAAATAAGACACATTTAAGACTACACTAGAGCGTGAATTATTCACTACAAGCTGCCAGCCCCCTTAGACAAGAGGCGTATTTTACTGAGCGTACTGTCGCTCGCTTATAGAATAGAAAGCGCAATGTATGGGATTGGACATTGCGATGATTGACATGGTACGTCACTCCTATACATTGGTATTTCTATTCTACAAGCGAGCGATAGTATGCTTACTAAAATACGCCTCGTGTCTAAGGTGGCAGGTGTTTCTGCTGGCGTATTTATCTACCTACATATAACTACCACTGGCCATACATTTCTAAGTAGATTATTATTTTAATGCAGCTGTCAAATGTTAAAACGTGTAAATAATTTCATCATTCCAAAAAATATATTAGCGTAGGTATTGTTACTAAAATTCTCTAAGGTATTTATGTACTCTGTATATGTTTAAAATTCATGCTCACTTCTATGAAGTATAAGTGAGCATGATAATACTCGTAAATGATCTATTTATACAATGACAATTAAATTATTTAGAAACACGATTGGCTAAAATTGTCATTAGAAAAGCGTCTTCTATCCACATCAATATCAATTTAGACATGTAATATTTCTACACCAACATTTTAAACACATAATCGTGCATACATACATGCGACATATATTATTCAAACTGTTTACAGTTAGACACGAAAACGAAGATAGATGATGCTTGTAGTATCTCTACTGTTACCGCCATTGAGATATTACTACTACGTATAGAGAAGTCAACGCGTTGCATGATCTTGCGCCACGCTTTGCGGTAAGCTTTACAGCAAAGTGAGTATCCAACGCCCGTGGAGAATAGTTGTGTTTGGCTCGCATAAATAACAACATCAAATGCCTGGTTGTGTTCTTAAAGACTGCCGTATACACTCCAGAACATAAAAAAGTGATGGTTTAACATTTCATCGGTAAGTAGACATTTAAACGTTGAAAACTCTTTGATTTAGAGTTTTTCGCGATGTAACAATGCTCACGAGAATCGAGCTGCCGGGCGCCGCCATTTTGCAAAATACACGGCGCTTAAGTCGTTTTGGTCGCGAGAAAACTGTACTCTGTACGCTTTTAAGCGCTGCATATTTTAATAGTTTGCTTAGACGACATAACTATGTTTTCGCGCTACAGCGAATTTTAGTTCAATCTCTTTCCAAAATGGAGCGAAGCTTTGGTTCGGGTTGTCGGTTCTTTACGCTAGTAATATAGTTCAATGGTTACCGCAGTAAAAGTACTCCAATGCTGCCAAAAACTACTTGAAGCCTTTACTTAGCATATGTAAGTTTTATACCTGGCTTTTGTGAAAGGAGTCATTATTACATTGGCCATTCTCAAATGAGCAGCATATTACGTGATGAGGTAAGCAGGTTCACATTTGCAGTCTTCATCGTGGTTTACCTGAGTTAAGAAAAATATTTTATTATTAAAATAATAGTTTAGTTAATTCGTAATAGGACAAACCACTAATTATTTAATATTCGATAATCGGCAGAAATTCAATCAAAATTACGTGATTTGAGGCAAAAGACAGAGCAAGTTCACATCACACACACGTATCTACTGTACACTTGTGCATTATAAATACAATATTGTCAAAACGAACATGCTCTGAGCATATTACCTAACATTTGATATAGCGGAAGATTAGATCTTGGATTAACATATTGGCTACTTTTTGGCGGGGCGCTGTTGGTACATTCATATTTGTTTCTTTGACTAATTAACATTGGGCAAAAGCCACTAGGTATCACAGATAGAGACCGAAAAAGAGAGAGAGAGAGAAAAGAGAGAGACACAGAGAAGAGGGGAGATAAAACAGAAACAGAGAGACTCACCAGTAGGAAGGGATGCAGCATGAGGTCGTTGGCCTTGGGGCGGTGGTCGGGCTCGTGCGTGAGGCAGCGCTCGCAGAACTCGCGGCCCTCCTCCGACAGGGAGGGGGGGATGCAGGGGCGCGCTCCCATGCCCACGCGGAACATTATCTGGTAGTTGCTGTCGTACTCCGCGAACGGACGCTGGAACATAGTAAAATTTTATTATTTTTCAATAAAATTACCTAAAATTCGTGTTTATGGTTCCGTTAAAGTTATAATCTTTGTTTGGCCTGTGCAACGGCAAGCCCATCACAACTCCCTCATTGATACGTGAAAAACGAGATGGTCATGGCAACAACATGGAGCCTGATTGAATGTATGAAAATGGGTCGGCAGGGAAACTATGAGTTTTCTCACACTTTCCTACAGTCGGTTGCCTGAAAAGGTCGCGGTTGCTTGGAAGAGATCGCTTTCAGCGATAAGGCTGCCATTTGAGTCATTACATTTTTTTTTCTTTTTTGTATTATGACTTATTTTTTATGTGAGTGTCCAATAAAGTATTAAATAATCAATCATTCAATCTGTCAAGGAAGCACGTTGTAAAATTATATTTACTTTCTTTACTTTTTAATATATGAAAATGTTCCAACTGATATCTCTAATTAACAAAAAAAAATATAACAATTAGTAGACTTACCTTTCCGGAAGCCATTTCAGTGACGACACACCCGAGCGACCAGATGTCGGCCGCGCGCCCGTGGCCGGACGACTTCATGAACACCTCGGGCGCCATGTACGCTGCAATAACAATGTACAACTAAATATTAGTAATCTCGCAAATAGTTTAAATATGCGTTCTGCGTGACTTGTAAAAAGTAGTAAGTAAGTATATTAATTAGTTCATAGTGAATGTTTTTGTTTAAACATAAACATAAAAAGCATTTATTCCAACATTCACAAGGGCTTTCACAGTAAGGCTGTTGTAACATAGGGTATTGTACAAACTTGGGCTTTGTGTATTACCTAATGTACATTATAGGCAAACCCTGAATATCACACTAGGTCTATTCCTGTGTTGCGACATCCAGTCTTTCCCACTCCGAAACGCAACATAGCACTGAATTGACTAATATTTGACAACAAAAACACCTCCAGTGGCCGGCCTCTCACATAAACAAAAGGTCAACCTTCACACCGCCGCTTGAATCATGTATTCAGTGCCGCCGGCTGTGTGCATATTTGTTACACCTCAACGCTCAAAGCGCTGGGTGACAAATTACTAGTGGAACAGATTAGAATATGGCTTAGACATGCTGGGAAACATACTTTATGACGTGATGGAGATTAGGTCTATACTCAGGGGGGGATATTTAGGCTGATATGAAAATTAAACAAATGTATTTACCCTGCGTGCCGACGAATCCCTGCAGTTCGTTGGGCGCGGTGGTGTTGGCTCGGATCTTGACGGCGCATCCGAAGTCACCCAGCTTCAGGCAGTGGCCCTCGTTCGTCAGGAATATGTTGCCGCCTGGAAATATCATTAACAATTTGTATCTCTCATAATTTGGTCTATTAATTAAGTTATTTATTTATTCACTATATAAGCACAAGCCTTATAGACTAAGTCCAATGCCTGCTTTAGTTAAATATTACATAACATTACTTATTTACATGGCTTGAGTGTAATTGTGTCTTACATCTTTTTAATTATGCTACAAATTTGCGTTTCTTTAGAAATAAAAAGGTCGCGGTCCTGGTTCTGCCTAGTAATAATAATAAATAATAATATATGTATGGTTTGTGTTTAAGATCTACGAGCAAAGAAGAACCAGATAAAATTTTGACTTGAATTCGATATGCTTATGAGCAAGCACCTAATTTAGCAACGCGCGTTTAACTCGGCTTAGTGTGAAAGTGCCAGTTCCTACAAAGATATATGTTCATCTGGGGAGATCCGACTCTCATGAATATGGAATATAACTCGAAGAGGGGTGTATATAGCATAGTACTGACTCTTGATGTCCCTGTGCGCGATGGAGCGCGCGTGCAGCGCCCCCACGGCGGACAGCAGCTGGCGCGTGTAGCGGCGCGCGGTGGGCTCCGCCAGCGGGCCCGACGTGGCCACCAGCGCCTCCAGCGAGCCCTCCACGCACAGCTCCATGAACAGCAGCATCTCCTCCTAGAAGAACCACATACGCATATTACAAATGCATCCGGCTCCACAAAGAGCCTAATAGCCTTCTGTCCTGTTGTCTTTATACTGTGTCTTTGTTTTCTATCACAACTAAATCCAACATATCTCTTTGCCTGTGTCAATTAATCAATTTTACCTCACTTAACTGTCTTCTATATATATCTGTGTACCTTTACCCCACATAATTTTCTTCTCTACTTTTATACTCTACTAGTGGGTGCTCGCGGCTTCGCGCGCATTAAGAAGTAAAACTTACATCCCCTATTTCACCTCTTTAAAAGTGGCATTTCCAAAATTCTTTCTTAGCGGACGCCTACGTCATAACATCTACCTGCGTGCCAAATTTCGGCCCGATCTGTCCAGTGATTTGGGCTGTGCGTTGATAGATCACTGTCAGTCAGTCAGTCACTTTTAAGGTTTATATATTTAGATAGCTCCACAGACAAGGGCCCGGCCCTTAAATTTATGATGATGATATTTAGATAGAGTTGTTTCGTGTACTCACCCTATGCAGCTCGGCCCCGTAGTAGCGCACGAGGTGCGGGTGTATGACGCCCTCCAGCACGCGCAGCTCGTTGGCGGCCCGCTGGAAGGCGCGCCGGTCGTTGGCGCCGATACTCAGCTCCTTCATGGCGAGCAGCTGCCCGCTCTCTGTGTTCACTACCGTGTACACCTGACAAATACATTTACATATTTAGAACACACAAAAAACTGTATAAAAATACTAGTGGGTGCTCGCGGCTTAACTTGCATCCCTTATTTCACCCCTTCAAAAGTGGCATTTCCAAAATCCTTTCTTAGCGGATGCCTACGTCATAACATCTACCTTAATACCAAATTTCAGCCCATTCCGTCCAGTGGTTTGGGCTGTGCGTTGATAGATCACTATATCAGTCGGTCACCTTTGAGTTTTATATATTTAGATATTAAAACAGTTTTTATTTAGGGGAAATTTATTGAAGATGTGAAGCCGACGAAGGGTCGAAACAGAACCACACTAAAAATATTTACAAATTTATTAGCTATTAAAAATATAGACGTTACATCCTTGTCAGATACACTTAATCTCTTTACGCTTAAGCTTTTAGAGCTAAAAATCAGACTTCGAATTTTTCAGCGAATAAGTAGTAACCTGTATAGCAAGGTGTCAATATTCCAAAGCGCCTTGCCGATACTCTAGCATTCCTTAAAAGCTGTCTCTATTGAGTTGAGCAAGTCAATACAATAAAGTTACCTTGCCAAACGTAGCTCCTATTAAAGCAATCTCTCCAGTTCAGTCCTGTCCTATAAGCAAGTTGATACAATAAAATTACCTTGCCTTTACTCTTGGCTTTCTTTACGACTGTCTCTCTTGAGATGACCAAGTCAATACAACAAAGTTACCTTCCCAAAAGTGCCAGCTCCTATCTTCAGCCCCCTCTGCCACTTGAAGGTGAGCTGGCGCAGCTTGGGCTCGTAGCTGGAGACGGCCGCGTTCACCACCTTGCCGATACTCTTGGCTTCCTTCAGCGCCGCCTCCCTCGCGGAGTCCAGCTGCTGGATGGCGGACAGCACGCGGCGCCGGTGCGCTGGGAACGGGAATACTGGATAGTTAAATGTGTTAGTTGTATGAAGGAGAAAAGTACATAGTGTCAGATTAAGAAAGAAAAAAAATCTTGTTAGTACATCTTGAAAGGAATATTAGTACTGTAAGAAAATGCCGGTTGCTTAAGAAAATTTATGAAGATTTTATGGCTTGAGAGCAATTTAAAGAAGCGTGAAAATTTATAATTTGGGATTGAAAAATGAGATTAGTGAGTGTTACTGAAAAATAATTAGTAGTGTAGTCCAGCAGAGTAAATTTGAGTATTATTTTTGAAAAGAAACAGGGATATTTTCCCTAATGTAGGACAGAAATAACTATCGTATCCCGTTTGGTTCAGTTACTATAATCGTAGAAAAATATTATGACAACATTTTCAAAGGTCACATGAAATAAATTTTGAAGTAAATAAATATAAAACAGTATTTATTAAGGTGCGTTATAGTTACCGTTAGAATCGGGTCCATTGAAACACAGCACCGGGTCAGGCTCGCTCGGAGGTGTGGGCGGAGTCGACGCATTGCACTGCACCGTAGACGACATCGGACTCTATAACATAAAGATTACAGTTGTAGAGGCCCTTAGAGCGGCTTGACAAACTCTCGACACCACTTCCATTCGATAAGAAGGAGAAAAAATAATGGAATAAATTTTGAGATAATAAAAAGACCACTTTGAAGCATATTAAATAGGCCCAAGGTGCTGCCCCCTTTAATCCTATCAAGTCGGCGACAAATGAGAACCCAGCATAATACTGCTACAAAATGATAGAAACTTTGTGCTGTATAGTAAGAATAAAGTTTAATTTTCTTATTTTTAGATACGATGACGGTGATAGCTGATAATGATGATCTTCCTCCTTGAATCGTATCCCTCATGTCTGAGGATTGTGATCCCAACACCTTCTCCTTGATGACATCTCTCCACTTCCTTCTGTCCTCGGCAACATGCAATGCATTATAGACTGTAGTGTCTAAAGTGGTGCGAATTTGGTCCGACCAACGTGTTGGGCTGCGGCCTCGGGATCGATTGCCTTCGACTTTATAATGACGATAGTATTTAGTATACTTACATGCAACCGATGCCTGGGCCGCGGGCTGGGCGTGGTGTTGTCAGCGGCGGGCCGCGAGCCTATCACGTGGGAAATGCAACCATCCATTAGCTGCTTTAACTCCTGCAATAATTTTATCATTACAAACCAGATCAGGAGAGAAATTCTTTGTTCTAGACACATGTGCCAAATTGCGGACTAAACAACATATTGACAACTATACAACAAGTTCGAAATTTGGCAAATCTATTTTCAATGGCGTTTAAATCTATTTCATCCTTTTTATGGAACGTAACAGTGTACATATATTCTCGCAAACAAACAAACTCTAGTTAAGTGTACATTTACCTCAAACTCTTCTTCGCTGAGATGCTTGGTATTGCAAGGGTCGCACGCCAGCATTAGGAACTCTAAACCTTGGGACGCCCATCTATGAAACAAAAACGCAATATTAATAACACGCAAAAACTATGGACTACTTGTGGTGTTTTTTAACATTGATTGGATGGATGAAGAATGTATTTATATTTTTATATTGTTTGTACCCCAGCTACAGTACAGTTTACTAATCAGTATCTACAAATTTGATTAACATAGTCAACCTAGTTATCAAATGAGCCTTCCACTCTTTCTTGACCACCGACACGCATGTTTGTTATCTAAATTTATAAAACTCAAAGGTGACTGACTGACTGACTGATATAGTGATCTATCAACGCACAGCCCTAACCCCTGGACGGGTTGGGCTGAAATTTGGAATGAAGGTAGATGTTATGACGTAGGCATCTGTTAAGAAATGATTTTGGAAATGCCACTTTAAAGTGGAGAAATAGAAGTACAAGTTTTACTTCTTAATGCGAGCGAAGCCGCGAGCACCCACTAGTTTTGATATATGTAATCATTTATATTTATAACACGTGTAAGTAGGCTTTACGAAAATAAATGAATATGAATATGACACGCTCACTTCCTCTCAATCTTTACTTTGTAATTCATAGCTTTAAGTCAACGATGACTCAAGCATGGTTTACTTCAAGTTCTTCATGCTATATCAAATTAATCACAAACAATAGTGATTCTTAGCATTAGTCACTACTACTACGCTACACTATTTAGAATTAAAGTATTAACAAAAGACCCCAAACTAGGCGTTAGCCTGTATCTTGGTGGTCCAATAATAAAAGATTCTGTTTTCCTGAAAGAAGTTGACGCAAGTAAAAGACAATAATTTCACTATTACTTTAGAGATGTATAAAACAAGCAAAGAAAATACCTAAATCCTAACGTCCATACCTAGGTCTGAGCCCGCGCCCCTTATCACAGCGCGCGACCACGAACTGCATCCAGCACTGCGCGAACTGTATGACCGCGCGCGACACTCGGGCCGCCCACTCCTTCTCACACAGGGACACGCCCACCTCCTCTCTCCCACGGCGGAGCTCTACCTGGTCTTCTACGGGGGCTTGCAGGCCGGTCAGCAGGATTTCTATGCTGGCTTGGGTCTGGGGAAAATAAATTAAAAAAATTATAAAGCGATATTGATTGGATTGGTTCAACAATAAAAGCAATGGCATATAAAAACATTATTGTTAATGTTTTCATTAATTTATTAAAAACTGCAAAAAATTTACATGACTGGATTAAATGTAAATAATAACTTAAGTTTTGTCTAAAATAGAGGTTTCAAGAATGAAAGATTTGTTTTTTTTTTTACATTTTGTAATCTGGCATTTGATCATCAGGTCACGAGCAACGACACCAGCACAAGCAAACACTAGTAGAGCTTCATATCTAGTTCACACACAACCTAGGTCACTTTTTATTCCATAATATAGTAAGCTAAATAGCAGATAGCCACTTTAGTTACGTATGCCTATGTAGTTCTTTCAATATACTTTCTAAATTTTTCAAACTTTCTAAGAAATACTTTTTTTTTTACAAGGAATGAGTTTGCACTTGATTCGCCTGATGGTAAGCAATCATTACATTTTTCTTTACCTGATTATCTCCAAACTGGTTGATATTATCAAACAGCTTGTCGTCAAGCGCGGTGCCTTCATAGTCCTCTATGACGGAGTCGGAGCGCATGAACTTGCCGCGCGGGGGGCGTGGGGGGGAGCGCGTGCTGCGCGCGGGGGGTTCGTTCACGAAGCGGTGCAGCTCTTTGTGGATCTGAAGGGACAGTATAGTATAATTAGCATTAGCACAATGAGGTATATTACAGCACTGCTCATGTCCGTCACCATATATCCAGAGATGATGTCGAATCCACTATAAAAAAAGTAAGATGATAAACACTATAAATTGTCATGTTTGAAACTAAACGCAATCAGACAATTAGTATTTATTGTCTTCGTTAGTTATTAAAATTATCTTCATTGAAAAGCAATGACACAGAATAAACAATCCACACCACACCACATCCGGAATCAGGCTTAACATGAGACCAAGCGTCTTCCAGCTGTTAACAAGGTCAGAATATATAAAACCGTGCATAAGCAACGTGTTGAAGTATAGAAAAAAGTATTGGTATCAACCACACCGCACAAAAATAAAAATAGAAATACATAAAGTAAATATATGAAGAGACATTTCATGTTGTATAAATATTTACAAATATGAGTAAAATGAAGCCAACAACAACGATAGAAAAACACGTCACAAGGTCTCCAATAAAGCATTACAGCCCAAAAAAACCTAAGGCCTGCACAACAATTAACATTACATTGTAGTGTACACATATACCTAGTCTCCAAAAATATGAATATGAAGTGATTAAATATGTACAAACAAGACCAAATTCATCCACATGAAGCCAAACAATGATGATGACGGTCAAACACCACAAAACAGACACAAAGTCCCCAATTAAGCATAACAGCCCTAAAGGTCCCAATGTCTTGCTGCGTACCCCTAGCACGGTGGGGTTGTATAACTCATGTGCCAGCATAGTGCCGGGTTTGGGTCGGCGCCGGCTCACGGTCGGGCCTCGTTCAGACGGCTAAGAGACTGGGCGACGTTACAACATAGTCTCCAAGAATAATGAATATGAAGTGATAAATGTGCACAAACAAAACCAAATTCAGCCTTATGAAGTAAACCGTGACAATGGACAAACACCGTGTGGTGTTTGTCCATTGTCACATTAACACAGATAAAGAAACCTCAATAAAGCATGACGACCCCAAAACATCCCCAAAGGTCCCAAAGCCTGCGTACCCCTAACACGGTGGGGTTGTAGGACTCATGCACAAGCATAGTGCCAGGTCTGGGTCGGCGGCGGATCGCGGTCGGACCGCGTTCAGGCGGCTGAGAGACGGGGCGGCGGCGGCTCGCTCGGGTCGCTTGCTGCTTGAACGGTTCCATCGCGAACTGGTGCAGCTCTCTGTGCAGCTGTGGATGTGTGTGTATGTACATGTACAGTGCATGTGTGCGAGGCTATATGCTAGTACGCGCGAACTGACTACATATTAGCGAAACTTAATTTGTAACGAAATTATGATGAGAGATAGACAGTAAAGAGCAAGTGAAGTATACTATATCTTGGCTACAATCAGATCGCGCGAGCTTTATATGTAGTAGCAGATTATGGAAAATAATTGTAGTAATTAGCTATTATGAATGCTCTAGTATAATGGGTCGTAGATGTTATACTTTTTATATACAAAATTATAAATTATTAATTTGCTCTGTAGGTGAGTTTTCCGGCTGAGCTACAAAAATATGTATGAGTAGGTAGGTAGGTATGTCTAAGATTATATACTTGAAATAGTGTATTTTACATAATAAGTGAAGTAAACAAAGGCCAGCACCTCTACATAATCAACAAGTGAGTATATTGCATTTAGAAACACATGCCATGCTAGTAGGTAAGTAGATTAAACAATGCATAGTTATTAAGTAGCGTGAAAGGGACACATAATTTACATTCACACAAATACTTGCGCGATTGAGGATCCTGCACTTTGATTGGTTTAAATTGTAGACTAGAAATTTCACATCATGTTTTATAAACATGGTATGATTAAAAAACAATTTTATAAATATTTACATATTTCGAGGATTGAATTTGTATTTTTGCCCGAAAAACGTGATTTCTACGTTCCAGTACGTAGACCAAAATATACGAATTGGGCATGTTTTTTTTCCAAATTTTCTAAATCAAAACAATAAAAAACCTATATGTATGTTCAGTTACCTCGAAGCCAAGCTTGCAAGTCTGCAGCAGCAGCTCTCTCACTCTGGTGATGACAGACTCAGGTATCTCCCTCCCTCTCTCTCCCTCTAGAAATGCGTGCTTGGAATGTTCCAGAATGTACTCCACTTGCGTCACTATGAAGTCGCGGATGGACATTAGGCTATTCTGAAAAATAAAACGGAGTCAGTTTTGAACATTACTTATGTTTTTGAGTTAATTTATTAAGTGCTAACCTGCACTATGGTTGTTAGACATATTCTGACAGCACAAGTGGCGCCATCAGCCGCTCAGTCTGAAGTGTATGGAAATGAGTGTGGATTTTCGCGCCTGGCAGTTAGTAGACCGTAGCCTAGTGGTTAAGGCGTTCTGACGGTAGCAGAAATACGCAGGTTCGAATCCTGCCGGTCGTGATTATTTTCGCTCATTTTCCAATAAAAGTTTAATTACTTATGTTAAATAAATAAAAAAACATGGCATTAGACACATATTATACGAAAGCAAAAAAACTTGTTTCTTGGTTTGCATTAATGTTTCTTCTTCTTCTTGATGCTAAAAGAGCGACAAATTATCGACATAATTAGTAATGGTGTTAGTTTTGGCTTCTTACAGTATTTCTCCTCTTTTTAGTTTTATATTTGACAAGCATTTATTCGTAGTTCCTACGAATATTTCACCAAAAATTTAATATGTTGCTGTGGTTAATAACCATTATTATTATTTTATTCCAGAACATTGCACACAGCGCCATCTAGCCCCACACTAAGCAGACGCTTGTGTCGTGGGTACTAGATAACGGATATAATATTTATATAATTTTGTTTTGTAAACACATACTTATTATATTTAGAAACGAACAGACTCAACATAAGTAATTTATTTGTGTCACACTGGAATCGAAACAGCAACCCCTAGATTAGAAGGCAGAGCCACTACCAACTAAGCTAATAGGCCAGTCAAGGCCATTGTATCACATATTTCCTCATTTTGTCACGCGGTGTGCGAGCGAGTGATGTGCCGTTTGGCACACGACTGCCGAGCGTACTTTACTGTGCCCTCCGCGCGCCGCGCGTTACAAACCGGGAACTCCCGGTTTGTATCGCGCGGCGGTTTCTGTTGTATTATGTATTCTGTAGTTGCGGCTGTATTGGGGCATCACAATCTTAACTTTAATGTGTATGTTTCGATAAAGATATTTCTTATTTTTTATACTACAGTAGAAATAAATGTCTTACGAATATGTCGGTGCGCTCCCGGAGGTACGCGGGCGGCGGCGCGCGCGCCAGGCGGGCGGCCAGCGCGCGCGCCCACTGCGCCGCCTGCAGGGTGTGCTCGCGCTCCGACGCGAATATGTTCTGCACGGCGCGACACACCGCGTACACCTCGTGCGACTTGAGGCTCGAACTGGGGACCAGAGACGATACAGTTTAAAATGAAACTCTGGAGAAATATGTAGTGTTTTTCCGCTGTGACTGCTCGTGGTACATATATGGTATATGGGTGATATGGAGGAACACACCTAAAAACCGTCAAGTTTGGGGTTTGAAGTCGGTTAAGGAGCAGTTGCAGCGGAAAAACAGTACATATTTCTCCACAATTTTATTTACAATGGATTTCCGTAAAGTAACGCCTGATTCAATATCTTGATAAAATTTAAGTTATTTTTTTACGTGGGATAGGTTTACGTTTGTGTACAGCCTGCCTGATGCCAAGCAATGCTGCAGCCTAGGGTGTAACACGTTAACCTAGAATATACCTATTTACTCTAGATTTGAAAACCACTCAAGGACTCGCCCGCCTCGACTTCAATGACCGATTTTGCCCATTCGTTAAACATATCACGAACTCTCAAAGTTAATAAATAAGACAAAACACTGATGAACTTGAAAAAGAACTATAAATAAAAAAGTAAAAGTATATTGTAGTTATCAGTACTCACAGGTCAGGATCCTTCTCGTCGTATTTTTCCTTCTCTCCCATTAGCTGCGCGAACTTGTCGTCGAAGGAGCGCAGCAGACGGTTCAACTGGTTACACACGATTGTTCTGGAATTATAAGGACATGTTTTACATTTATCTGTTAATCTTTAGGGGTAAATGTGTGATATTACACGGGGGAGTGAATGAAGCAAGATCATGTAGAAAATGTCCTGTTTGATTCACTCCACTGATTGGCAAGAAGCTGAAGGCAATTGGTCAGAGGATTGTTATTACGACATATAAGACAAGCGCGTCGTGCAAGTTTGAATGAGAGTCAAACGACCAAATCTAGAGACGAGAGTTTTTAAACTGCCTGAAGGGCCTCTTACATGGTTTAAAGTTTGCTGCGCTATAGCGCTATATCTTATAAGATAGGCGGGGATAGACTCGACTAGATTTAAATACCAGTTTGTAATGTTGTACGGTCACCCACCCATAACATTTGAATTTCATTAGTATTGCTTAGATAATTGTTGTATGTTAGTACCTAATACTTATCATAGAACCGTCACCTAAGTATATGGCTATTTGGCCTGGAATATTTTGAGAGTTTTCAAACCACCCGAAGGGCCTCTCACATGGTTTAAAGATTGCTGCGCTATGAGACGGCGGGGATAGACTCGACTAGATTTAAATACCAGCTTTTAATGTCTATAATGGTCACCCATTTTAAATATTTAAATGTTATTAAGTTTTATCAAACAAAAATGTAATGAATTATTTAATTATTATGTATCAATTTGTGCAAACCATGAATTAATGTTTTGGAAATAAATCTTTATTATTGTTCAGATAATTGTTGTATGTATGTACGTATCCTAGAACCGTTAGCTAAGTATATGTCTAAATGGCACTGATTGTTATCCCCGGAAACTGACTGACTGACTGGCATAGTGATCTATTAACGCACATCTCAAACCATTGGACGGATGGGGCTAAAATTTGGCATGCAGGTAGATTTTACGACGTACCTAGGCATCCTGTAAGAAAGGAGTTTTGGATATGCCACTTTTAAAGCGGTGAAATAAATGATGCGTGTTACTTCTTAATGCGAGCGAAGCACCCACTAGTTTAGTTGTATGTGTGTACTGTGACTCACGAGAAGGTGGTGGGTGCGAGGTGGTGCGCGCACTTGATGCGCCGCGCGAGGCGCGCCGTGAAGCGCCACTCCGCCTGCAGCGTGTAGCGCGGCATCGCCTCCTTCTCAGACATCGTGGTCAGGTACGACAGGTACAGCTGGAACGGGACACAAGGCGAATTAGACATACGAGAATGTATAGTTATAGGTAAGGTTTTTTATTCAAGATAGAATCACGCTTGACCATAACTCGCCTGATTTATAACACCGCTGTAGTCTACGATCTAGTTTATTATTTATCCCTTTATGCTCGGCTATGGATACCTCTAGCCCAGCGCATATCAGTTATCTTGTTCACAGACTACAGTAATATTGTATCGTAAAGTTATCTTGATTACCGAGACCATTTATCTTGAACAAAGGGTATAGTTTTTTCGAGCACAGTTATGATGAGCATTTGAGCAAGGAGTAGTTACATTGAGCATAGTGTATATTACTTTAAGCACAGTCTTCACGTTGTTATCGAGCGTCCGCACAAGCAACAGTAGGTAGTAGAAGTCTAGGCACATTGCAGACGCTATGTCTAACCCTTATTTACATAATATGTATGTTATGTTGAGCATAGTGTAGTTATATTGAGCATAGTGTAGTTATAGTGAACATAGTATAAGTTACCTTGAGCACAGTCTCTACAGTGTTGTCGAAGGTCCGCACGAGCAACAGTAGGTCGGCGGCGGCAGGACCGGCGCCGAGCGCAGTTTGCGAACGTAGTCTAAGCGCATTGCAGACACTATGTTTAACTCTTACTTATGTATGTTACCTTGAGCATAGTGTAGTTATAGTAAGCATAGTGTAGTTATAGTGAGCATATTGTAGTTAAAGTGAGCATAGTGTAGTTATAGTGAGCATATTGTAGTTAAAGTGAGCATAGTGTAGTTATAGTGAGCATAGTATAAGTTACCTTGAGCACAGTCTCCACCGTGTTGTCGAAGGTCCGCACGAGCAGCAGTAGGTCGGAGGCGGCGGGTCCGGCGCCGCGCCCTGCCAGCGCCGCGCGCAGGTTGCGGACGAAGTCTAGCCGCATTGCGGACGCTATGTCTAAACCTTCTTTGAGCTCGTGCATTAACTGAGAAGAAAACAATTTATGTTAAGAACAAAAAAATAATGGATTGCTTTTATTTTTAGAGATGAGAATGACTTCATCAAGCTCGCTAGAAAGACAGTGAAATCAAGAAAAAAGCATGCTTGCACAGAGAGATAATTTTAAATGTTTATAAGACAGCCTAAATTGACATTGATTGGTGGTTTTTTACTGATAAATGTCGTCATTTCTGATTAGCTTAATCTCCATTCAGGTACACCAAGATCTGGTAGACTCAGGTCACGTGTCCGTAGGACCGTTGAAAAAGAGCTTATACTAATGATGATAGCTAAACTCCATGCAACTTATTATACCTATAGTGCAGCGACCCGAGGACGAAGCGGCCGGGAGCAGTAACATCGCCTCGCCTCCACCCCCACCACCCCAGGCCCCCGCGCTCGTGTCCCGGCGCGCCGCTCGCGGCGCGCAGTCTGCGTGCTGCCGCGGTCCCAGAACATACGTTCTGATGATGGATGTCATAACATCCGAAACGCGTAAGCAACTTACGCGATTTACAAGTGAGTGAAAACCGTTTAGTTAACATATTTATTATACCTGTTTAACAGTAAGGCAGGAAGGCCTCTCTGGCTTGGCCTCGAGTCGGAAGGAGAGGTAGTCGTGTGTGGCCTCCATACAGATGGCGCTGAGGAGCAGGAAGTGGCAGCGGTACGATGGTAAGCGCATCGCGAGGGACTCCTCCGACCAACAACCGTAGCTGGGGAGAGAAATTGTAGCAATTTAAACTATGATTTTACAAGCTAGCTGTAAATATATATCTGCATGCAGGTATCATTGAAACCTAAAAAGGTTAAAACTAGCGCGCTAAATGTAAATTGTCTATTCTATTAGCATTATTTAAGATCTGTAAGTACTATACCTAGTTTTCGCACATTAAATGCATTCATTCTTTCATTCATTCATTTATTTAAAAATGATTTTGTTTTTACGATTAGCAAAAAGTACAATAGTTTTGGAATGAATGTATGGTCTGAAACCAGGTGTGAATTTGAACAAGTAAAATAAAATAAAAAAAAAAAAGTTTTAATCCGCCGATCAAGATATAAAAATAAACTAATATGCATGGTGGTTGGTTCCGTAAGTACTTTCTGTGTAGGTTAACAAAACAAAGGTGGGCTCAAAAAAGAATTGTCGATATGTATCTCCGGTAGCTTCGTTTGAGAACCAATTGCATTCTAGTACAAGCGTACACCACCTTTGACCACAACGTTACTTTTGAAGATGGTTAAAAACTTTAGAAAGCACGTAAGTTTTTGGAGTAATGTGTGTACCGTTTGATCTCATCAGCACGCGACTGGTCCTCCGCCCGGGTGGAGTGCTGCTCCTCCTCCTTGGGGTCTAGGAACACCTCCGCCGGCACCTCCTCCAGCTCCGGCTCCAGCTCCACGTTCTGAAAGTATGTTTGTTGAGGTTGGTGATCTCTAGTGTTCGAAGTTTTTCTGTCTTAGTGGCCTTTGTTATGAGTACTGGACTATGACAAACAACTGATACAAGTATAGAGGTAAACTCAGCATAAGCTACAAGGTGAGATGACAATATTTACTTTTATATTATTTTCAAAACATGTTTACCAATAAAGCTCTTGCCGGGAATATTTTATCTACTATGAGTTTGAACAATAACTACCTATTTTTTCAGATCATGTCTTTCAAGTTTATCCTTTTTTTGACCCAGGAAAACCTATTACAGGTACCACCCAACCCCAAGGAGGGCGGATGGCTATGTGAGAGTCTCCGCCCCACTCCAACGGGTGGAATACCCACTAAAAACCTGGGGTGTTCCACCTCCACATCGTTGGTCCAGGGCCGCGAGAGCGCGGTGCATTTATCCGCAGCCCTGGTGATGCTGGCCACGGGCCCCGCCTCGGGGAGCTTCAGCTCAACCCTCAATGGACGAACGTGTCAGAACACGGGACACGTCGTGCATCCTGTGGGACTCGTTCTAGGGCAACAGATTCCCCGACCTGCCACCCAGAGCCCCCAGGAGCCCTCCTCCAATGCGCCCTCTGCGCACGGAGTTCGGTTCTCGTGTCGCCGCTACTCGGCCGGTACACCGAACTCCTCTCGCCTCTCGGCGACCACCTCGGATGCTCTTAAAGAGCACCCAGCTCCACCTGCACCGCGAGGTGCGGCGAGCTCCACGCCCCGGGCCCTACACCAGCCTTCTCAGAGAGGTATAGGCGAGGGCCCTCACTCGACCGGACATTTGGACACAGGACCTTACTTACATCAGGTTTCTCGAGCGTGAGGTACGCTTTCTGCAGGATGTGTTGTCGCATCTTGTCTATGAACATCATGCAGCGCCGCACGCCTTGCGTCTTCAGGATCTCTTGGTGGTACTCACTGCAATAAGCAGGAAAAACGTAATATTAAACCAAGATTTTAAAGAATCAATCATACAACGGTCTACACAATGATGACATACTAGAAAATAATGAAAATTAATACCAAGTTGGATTTCCTTCCACTTCCGATATTTTTTCTACAGCGTAATGTAATTTCATAAAATAGATGGCCAAATGACAAAATGTCCACTTTCGAACGAAATCTGTCGCTAAGCGCCTTATGATGTATTCAGACAGCCTAGCATGAAAGAAAATCTATTCCATTTTAAATGAGGTATCCTCGACTTTCGACCGCTTGTGGAGTTCGCTTGTGTGGGGGTCGTTTCAGATGATCTAGCGGTAAAATTCCTGACTATACAGTGTAAAAAATACATGTGCAAATACGTGAAAGAGAGAGACAAACATGTAGATACAAACACTTACCGATAGAGCGAAACCTCGCATTTCCCGAGCAATCTCAGCTGCGTCAACTCGTCCAGCGGTCCGATATCATACGGATCCAGTCCCACGTACACGTCGTATATGGAGGAGTATCCGCTTTCCTGAGACATAGTCGTGTCGGCCGTACTGTAGCAACTGTCGATTATTATCTCAGGGGTAGTTTGGCCTGTGTTTCCTGGGTGATAAGGTCTAAATTAGAATTATTTAATAATACAACTAATAGTAATATAAAGTGACTCGGTAAGTTGTTACCACAATTGAGTAGTAGAAGTGGTTTAGCCCATGGCATTAAACATATTTTTGACCTTGAAATTCGCAGTTACTTAATTCATTCATTCAATAATATATTTATGACCTTTTTGTGTTCAACTGGGCGACCGTATTTACGAAAAGCTCACAAATAAAATATTTTTGAGTAGTTCCGTACATATAGATTACGGAACTAGAAAATAACGCATGACACAAATCCACATATCCTAATATTTTTAATGCAAAACTCAATTTATATGCATAAAAATCAATGTCTATTAGATATACATAACTTACTCATACTCTCGATCCCGCTGTCGACCTCATCTTCTCCCTCCGGCGGGTGCTGACTGTCCGCACACTGGGACTCCTCACTCCCTTCCTGCTTCTCATCGCTGCTCTCTGGCTTGTCACCTGCGGCACGAGTGATATAATATTAATGTGTTAGTTCTTATTCATAGATGGCACTAAACATTATTAGATATTCTTGTTGTATTTTTTTGGCTTGGATGTGTTGAATGTTACACAGGTTGAACTATATTACGACGTACTATGCGTGCCAAATAAGAATAGGATCGCGTTTGCTGCTAACTTCACACGATAACTGTCAAAATAGTAGTGCCAGCAAAAAAAGTGCATATTAATTTATTATTCATATTATGCAATAATTTTTTGTTCATAGATAGGTACAGATTAAGATTAATAAGGTAATATTAATAATTATTGTATAATCATTATATTCATTTAATAATACTACTCTTGTATTTTATTAATGAATAATTTTGGATAAATTATTTCTACAGGTATGAACATAAAATACATAGTTTGCTACTAATAATATTATATATACGCTTTTTCTTTCAAATCCTACTCTTTTATAATTAACTAGTAGCGCTCCACGGTTTCACCCGCCGTAATCCAGGATTAAAAGTTTAATCTGGGATAAAAAGTATCCCATGTTTGTCAGGGTGAATGTAGGATAACAATGATGAATGAATTTTTCAAATCGGTCCAGTAGTTTCGGAGCCTACTCAATTCAAACAAACGAACAAACAAATAATCAAATCTTTCCTCTTTATAATATAAGCGTAAAAAATAAGTAAAAAAAATCTAATACATTTTACGTCAAATCTACATCAGATTCGGCGTAAAATATATTAGATTTACCAAAACAACGTACATTAAAGATTCAAACGGAATAAAATTTACGTAATTATTTTTTTGCACACCATACACTTTGGGTATTAAGTTAGCGCGTATTGCTGAACAAAATGGCGTCTTGACAGTACTATTCTTATTTGGCACGCATAGTATTTCCAGTTTCCTGTTTTAGCCGCTGTACTTAGCACAGATGGCGCCACTAATAATCATATAAGAAAACTTACCTTCTTCTAGTTTTTCTTTGGTAGAATCTTCCCTATCTTCTTCTTTAACGTATGAGCTGTCACTATTACTTGAGTCGGTGGGAGTATGTGTGTTATTGGACAGGTTGAACCGCACTTGGCAGTTGCGGTGCGACTCTGAGGACTGCCTGTAATGAGCAGAGAAAATTTAGTGCTACAGCGATTTGGACTAGTGGTTGGAAGGTTTAGGCATTGAGCTAGGATTATACAGAGACACAATTTCAAACTAAAAAGCGCAGAAAAGTCCGAACACTAACATCGTCAGCGAGCGCAAACAAAAGACTGCTTGTCTCTTTCGCTCTTACATATTTTAAGAACGTGCAAAAGAGATAGGTAATCAAAATCTCTGCTTAACGAGTAGCGTGGGCAGAGTTTTGGCTCGGACATTTCTTTCGAGCGTTTGCATCTCTGTATAATCCTAGCTCAACGGGATTAGGTTATTCCAGTCATGTTCACGTGTCACTTTCACTGAAGGTAGTAGTCGAAGCGTTAAAATACAATTAACATTCAATATTTTCCGCCATCGTCATTAGAAAGAATATGTAAAGATCAATGAATTATTCCGGTTTTCAACCGGGAAGGACGGCGCATGCACCACAGAGAAGAGGCTCGCTCTTAAATTTGTGATGATGATGATGATGGTTTGCTTTGAGTTACCTGCTTATATTGGAGTCGAGCGAGGCGCGCTGTTTCCGGTCCGCCTTGAGTTTGATGGAGCGCAGCAAGCGACGCACCGCCACTATCTTCAGACGCATGTTGAGAGCCGTGTTGTACCAGAGACACATCGCCTGTAACATACGATACAAGATAAGTAAGTATTGTCCTCCACCTCGTGTCGTATTCCTCATTACTGAGGGCTGTTACTCCCTCTCACATTTTTTACCGGGGAAGTTTTCTTGGGCAAGTGCATGGTGTTAGGCCCTCTCAAAGTCTCTCACATAGCATAAACATTGTTTATCCGAGAGCACTTTCTTTGTGGATAGAACGAAACAGCTTCGTATTAATCGAGTAACATACCCACTCCACACATGAAGGTAACTTCGCTATTTGGAATGTTCTCTATTAATCAACTTGTAAGTTGAATAAATAAATAAATATTTGTTGACGAGGGATTTCACACTTTATTTTTGTTTACCTTGAGTCTATTCTTGAAATGTGGTGTGGCCACGAGCGGGTGGTCGTGTGTGAGCGCCTTGCTTGAAGGATAGAGTGAGACAGCATTATAGAAGGAGTCGAGTAGTGTGCCCACTTCCCGCATGGCGCGACCGATAGCGCCACTGCAGCGGACGCACGAGAACGTCAGACATCCGAACATTACGGCTGGAACAGAAAGTAATCATATTTTACCATATTTATGTAGTTAAAAAGGGTAGATGTGTTAGTTAGTATGAGAGCGGCCAACTCCAGCCAGGGTTTCTTATAATATGGTTTAATAAACCTCTCCCATAGCTTAGTGGCTGCCACAAAACAATTGGAATGACAGTTTGATTTGTTATCCGACACACAACAGTGTTCTAACTGAATGCCATTTTCGATAAAGCATACAAGGAATGACCACGTTGACAGTTGCGTGTTGCGTAGCCTTGGTAATCGAGTAATAAAACTTCCACTAGTTTAAGCTAAGGTCGTCTTTGAGTAACCACTGATTATGCGAAGGAGAAACAATACATACATATACCTATGTACATGTAGCTATAAGGTGAGAAAATGAGCTAATCCCTACGTTTCTCACCTTCGTCATCCGGTTCGGCGCGAGGTCCGTCCTCCTTGTCCGTGAGATCTTCGTGCGAGCTCTGGGGGTCGATGTGCCGCTTGGACAGCCGCCGGCACGGGTCAGAGTTTACGAACCTGTAACGTGTATAAATATATGGTAAGAACTATAGATATTTAATGAACAAGAATCTAATGGATCTTGCAATCTGCATGGTAAGAACGATTCAATTTCTTCTCAGAAAACGCGTCAAAAGCTTGTGCATGGCTGACAATTAAGATCATGAGGCAAAACCAACAATACTAGCGGGAATTGTATAAACAGCTTTTTTTTTAGGTTATTGGCAAATACACATACCTATATTCACAAATATTCTTGATGACAGTGGGCACGATCTTCCTCTGCGTGCACAGGAAGCAGTCCTGCTGGGCCAGCGTCCGCCCCGCGATCTTGGCTTGAAGCTCCAACCAGATCAGGTCTTTCAACTCATTCTGCCACACTTGCTCCTCGCGGCTGATCTGTATGGAGCACTGAAGTAAGGCACTGTTACTGTCCTTGTCTATCGTTGGAAGAGTGTGATGGTAGACAGAGATAGAGACAGGACAGATGATTACGCTGATGAAAGTAAGGCTTATATCACATGTTTTAAACAATGAATAAGTTTGATATTGGTGAATGATTAGAAAATGCAAATTTTACCGTCTCATTGGTATCGTGATTAAAATGACTGACTAACAAGCTCAAGCCCCTGTTTTTTGTGTTTTAGAACGTTCGAAACCGATTAACCATAAATGTTTTTCAAAGGAATCTAACTGAATTTGGCTCTAGCTTAACAGTCTACACCAAGACCAACAAAAACGGTAATAGAAAGAAACATTTAAAGAAAGAAAGAGAACCTTTACCAATCAGCCCACTCACCGTTCTCCGACATCCTTTCTCCACATTGCCCATACTGATGAGCATGCTGAAGGTCTTGTGCCACGGGACCCTGGACGCTGGCAGCGCCTCGTCTTCTTCCCACGGCTCGGCAGTAGCTTCCTCTCTGTCTGGCGCGCGGCTTTTGGGCCGGGATGAGAGAGACATGAAGCGACTGCACGACTCCACCTGCGAATGGAGCTGTGTCCACGTAGTGTACAGGGGATGGGTTAGTATAGTGCTTGTTTGAGTAACGAGTGGTGTTAGGAAATATATCAGAGAGATTAATGTTTTTGTGTCACGTAGTAAAACGAAATTAAAATTTATAAGTAGCTCTATGTATGCATAGAACATTGTGGTTGTAGCACAATTTTAAATATTAAAACATATCTTATACTGATTGAAAGCATCTGTGGATGAAGATACTTGACTTATGTACTAATACCATTTTAAAACGTTTGGGCAGCCTTCTTGCTCAGTACCGACGTTAGGTCGTATGAGAGCAACCAACTCTGACTTTTAGATTTTCAAACACTTCTGTCACATCGAACAAAAATTAATGAGTGTAAGGATGCAAGCACTACTTACCAGAGTAGGTACAGCCGCCATTGGGTTGGGGGAAGGCAGGGAGTCTGCCTTGTTCTGCTGCGAGAGGTCCAACTTGTGGTCGCGCTCCTTCGACCGGATCAGCTTCAGAGAGGCGCGCTTGCGAAGACGCTCTGAAACTAAGGAGAAAAATCATTACATAGTATAAAACAAAGTCGATTTCCGCGTCTGTCTGCCTGTCTGCATAAATGCGCTAATCTTTAAAATTACGCAACGGATTTTGATGCAGTTTTTTTCAGTAGATAGGCTGTTTCACCCAGAAGGTTTATAACTAAAAAACATGCATAATATAATAGAGGAACATTCTTAATTTTTCAGGTTATTAAGATGACGTCATTAATTTAGATTTTTTTACACTTCAGTATCGTCAGCTTATTAGACCCCACAGCGGGGCATAAGTCTCTCTGGGCTGGTATAAGAGTGTAGTTCGCGTACCCGCGAAACCAGCCCATTCTGAGACGAAAGGACATCGTGGTATGTTTTAGTCGATTGTGGAATTATATGTTTATTTTTTATTTAAACTTTATTGTAGCGTACCATAAATACAATTCAGATATACATTTATATTTGACAAATATAATGTGGTACTTAGTATAAAAACAATCATCATCCCAAAATATTTTTTAACTTGAACTGGTATACAATATTATGACTCTGTAATAATATCCTAAACTTACATCAGCCTTTCATCAAGAGAGTTTAGCATCCTTGAGTAAATGACTAATAGCATTGATAAAACAATTCGCCTACATTTGTATATCTTTGCATATTTATGTTGGCAAGTGCTCGATAAGTAGTAACGATAATAATCGCCGATTGCCGGCGTCGCGTCGGTGTGCAGTTTACAGAATGAATCATTGTTATATACGAATGTATTTATGTAGGTATTTTGGTTGCTAGAATATGATTTTAAATGCAACTGTGGGTAAGCACGTTCCATCCTAGACCGTAAAGATTGCTTACCATCAGGCGAATTACGGACAAGAGCAAACCCATTCCTTGTAAAATAAAATGTTTATATTGTAAAGATTTTTTGATATTAATAGAACGAATAAGAGTGTGTTTTTTATTGTAACTAAAGCTGTTACTGATGATATTACATCACTATTTGAATACAATCTGGTTACTGGCGTACTCTAGAATATAATAGAACAATCCTAATATTACAAAATATACCAAAGAAAAGTTTACTATGGGAGATGCGCCAATCTCTATTTGTGTTTAACACTCAGATACAGTTAAGTAATTATAGACTGCCCGGAAACAGCTTTTATCTTATCAGTGTAAGACCTATTGCACTCAAGATTAGGTAGCGAGTTAATGCGTAGTACTAGCTTGTTTACTAGCTGTTCCGGACATGTTTACTTTGATATGCATTTTATTATTAAGACGGGTTTAGATGACTGACTTCTCACACGTTTAGATTAATTCATGATATCTCTCTTTCTCTCTCTTGATTCGTATTTCCTCTCCCCGCAGAATTTATTCGTCAGGGGAGTTCTCTTGGACAGATACATCGTGGTGGGCGCCCAGGTCCTTCCATGGAAGACACATGTCCTTGGATATTGTGGCCCTCAAACATATGGGTTTCATCACGATGTTTTCCTTCAGCGCTAAGCGCGTGCAAATCCACACATGACTTGGAAATGCAAGTCATTGGTATAGGACCGGATTCAAATCAGGGTGCGACTGGATGAAAAGTAGACACCGAAACCGCCGAGCCACACTCGCTTCAAATCACTTTAATTCATGATCAAGGATCAATTTTATTGGAAAGATAGTTAGGCTCTGTGAGGAGACGTCCGCCTTACAATCTGAAGTACCCTGGTTCGACTTCAGTCCTACACAACTGGCTTACTTTTCAAATTATAGCAGATTAAAAAAGTCAGTTTTGTTTTTAAAATGATATTAATATGGTCAACATGAATAGAGGTAATTACTAAGTAGAATCACTGTTTTTCATTTGACATTTTCGACCCCTACTTTTTCAATAAATTCCCATGACACCTTATCAAAGTGATGGTCAGTCACAAACTAATTCCCTGAACCTGATACAAATTAGGGATAAGTTTGGCCACACGCATGTTATCTTATCAGATTTTATCTTAATTGAACATGAAAAAAACATTACCGGACATCAATGGCTTAATGTTATGAGATAGATTTTTATATGAGTTGCGAAAATTTTATGTTTTCGCAAAACCGCATACAAATATTTTATTAGTTCCTCGTAAATATATGCAAATTTTATTTCCTTTTTACACTCAATCGGTTAATTTTAAACGTTAATATGGTGTTTACATTAGACTGGGAATTAATATATGTATGTATATAAACTTAAAAGTTATATCCTAGAATAGTTAGGACATGTAAATCTGCACTACTAAGTAGGTATGCCAACCTTTCGCAACACATACAGGCATAGAATACATAAATTCTAAGCTGAACCGTACTACATATGTAGATAAAAAAGAACTTACTGTGATTAAGTACAACCATTTATGATATCTAAGTCAATTAGGAATATGCTTCATGCATTCCTCATCTAACTATTGTTAGAATGAGTCAACCGATTAATTCGGAACAGTGTGTGGGCGGACCATCGTTATCAAACTCACTCTACGTATCAGTCAGGTTCCGGCGGTTCATTATGTTGTTTTGATACTGGAACTACTTCGGCGACATGTCTCTGACTGAGGCTGGTTATTTCACATACGCTGCTCGCAAGCTGTCTGTCGGAGCCGCCAGCTAAATTTATAAGCCATCCGGGCCGACATTTGAATAGAAATACATATGTTTTGGGTTAACGGTGTCAGCCGTCAGAGTGAGTCCTGTATATGAGCAGCTCGCTCTAGGTGACTTACTTACTAATGTAGATTTGTAATATACATTTTTAAATCTTTTAAAAATGAATTATATTGCTAATAAAGCTGTTTAAAGTTATTTTTATAAACTATACGGTTCTACCTCAAATCCATCTTAGTAAGCCCCAAAACAATCGTCCACCTTGATGAATATGAGATGACTTTATTAAATTATCTTTAAAATCTCTAACTATACCCAGTGAGCAATAACCCTCTGTTACACAGGTATTACGATTAGCATGCGTTTCGTCACGCCGCTCAAAGTATTGATTGCTGATTTCTGCACAATCGACACGTATATTTGAAGTGTGGCTTTATTTAGATAAAGCCGTGACGCTCTGCTTTGCCTACTAATCATATGAGCCTGGTGCAAATATAGTCCTTAGATAAGGCCCCAGAAAGGCTATTATGCTAGTCGAGTGAAACTGATCCACTATAATTTAAACGCACCGGTCGAACTCATATACCGCAAATCGCCGTAAGAACCAACGAACGTTTCGATAAATTCAGAGTATCGTCATCAAGGCCGAGTACTCACACAGCCGTTTCCACCGAGGCGTGCGCGAGTCAATGTAAGTATGATAAAGGTGTGAAAAGGCATAGCAGTTTTTACGTCCCGATACTTCCAAAATTTTGTGTGAAAAGGAATTAAGTCAGTGTCCTTTCTTAAGCTTTCTTAATTAGCAGGTAACCTAATTTGCTAATTCAGCTAAATCCAACACATACGTTCCACCTTAGACCATAATTTACAGCATATAGTTAAATCAATGGACAGCCTACCGCACGAACGTTTCTATACTGAAAGAGCTTAATATAGACAAAACTCAGCGACTGTCCACTATCTGTTTGAAAAGGATCGTACAGTATTTTGGCCAAATTGCTCCCAGAGAAACCAATAATTTGGAGCGCCTTATAGTGACCGGGAAAGTTGAAGGAAAGATACCGAGAGGCCGGAGTCACATACGGTGGTCTGACCAAATAACTAAAGATAACTAGCTGGAGATGCCAATAAATGTTGCAATGCACCAAGCAACAGAACGAAACCGATGGCGACAACTAGTCAACAGTATCAGAAGGAGTCACGATCCTCAGCAGTGAGGGACACAACTAAGAAGAGAGAAGAGTTAAGTCAAGCAAATTGTGGTTAAGGGCAAACAGATTTTGGTTTAATAAATCATACGATCGCGCATCTACTAGTAACTATCTCTATTTTAAAACTGCTAGCATATGCCAGCATTTTTCATCTCATTGATGTGAGTCATCCAACAAGTGGCTGCTGAAATTTCAGCGAATTTTTCACACTTCCCGTGTAAAGTTTACACAACATTATGCAACGTACACAATGCCAAATTATTCTTGGAAACTTCAAGAATAAGAGATTTTTATCGGACTGATTATACCACGTTATTTTCGTCAGGTGAATATACTACTATAAAGAAAAAAAATGTATATACTTAATGTCCTCCGAAATTGAATTTATTTGAAAATATAACAAAAATCACTAAAACAAAAACATATTCCAAAACTTTTCCGTTACTACTAGTTGATTGTCAAAACAAATACATACTATCAGTTTAAGAAAGTATTATTAAAATATGCTGGCGGTATTACGGTATTAGCGTTTTGGTCCACGCACTTTCAAAACATAGAAAAACAAATGAAACGGCAAATTTTGTAGACAAATACTTTGCTCCGCTCGTGATCTTGTGTGAATCTTGGCTAATTTGCAAAATAGCGTTATCATAACTAAATTTACAAATGATTACCTACATCGTAGTTATTTTTTTATTTTTATAGATGTTGTAGAAAACAGCGGTCTCGATTTCGATTTTTTGAATCGATTTTTTGAATCGATTTTGTAGATATAACATTTTCTTTTAGTCGTCACGATTAGTTTAATGATTTCGACGTAGTAAGTATAGGATATGAAGTATGTTTTAACACAGAAACAAGGCAGGCGAATCCACGGGCATCTATTGGCATAGATATGATATTAACACATTAAATACTTACTCGGAGAATCGGGACTTTCCACGACATTTTCTTTCTTCTCCCGAATTAGCCGCTGGAAACTCATGCCGGAGTCTACGTAGTTCCTGAAAACGTGAAAAATTAAGAAATTATTAAAAACATCAAAAAACAAAACATATTTTTATAAGATTGTCGAGGTTACATTTACATTCCAGAAGAGTTTGTACGTAATGTTGTAAGTAGTTTTCTAAGTACTTTTTTATTAATTACCTACGTATGAAAGTTAAGGTCAAACTATTTTTTTTTTTGTTGTTCCGTCTATACTTCCTCCGACAATGAATGTCAGAGACATTGTTAGACTAAACATATTGCTTACTCTGTTTGCTTTGTTTATTCATCTATCGGTAAATAATTTTACCTTTTTATTGTTCGTTTTAATAATGTAAATAATAAAATAATAGAACCGCAGGGGCGACTTCATGGCGAGTCGTCGGTGAGTGGCGTCACCGCGGACCCCGATTCCCTGGGGGCTAAATGAGACCCCCTGCCTCCCGGCTTGCCTTGATTGGCCGTCCGGGAGTGGCAGACGCAAGAGCTCAGTACCTAAGCTCCAGGGTGGAAGTGTTAAAGGGCATAACGCCGCTAGTACCGCTCAGAGAACGCGCAGCACACCTCTCGACACCCTAAGCCACTCACACCAATGTTGCCCTTCCGGCGTCATCTTAGGCTGCCTTTTGTGGAGGGCCCATTTAGTGAGTGGCAAGTCATCACCCGCTATAATTTTTATGAATGAGGCATAACTGGCGGGTGCCGTTCCTCGTACAATAGACCAGTTTAATTAAGTCAATGAACAACTCAACACAATAGCCTGTAACATTAATACCATGTCTGCAATAGTTACTTTATATACCTAACATCCTCTATCTGTAATTTTTACTTAATTTTAAGTACCTATAATATTGTAAAAGGCCTCTCAGTGTTGGCTACGGCCCCACTGATGCCTTAAAAATACCGGGCGTAAGGCCCGAGAATCTGTGAACATAAATAATAAATAAATAGCATAACAGGTTTCTATATCCTACACAGTACATACATACATACATTCCGATACTAAAACAGGTCAAACTGCTCAGATATATGCAAACCTGTGCATGGGATCTCAAACTATTGTGAAAGTATTAGACTTATAGCATCAGAGTCAAGTCAAGTCGAGTCAAAAAACTAGAAACATTTACGATATAATACGGGAGTCGCAGACCTAGAATATTCAAATATAAATCTGTTAGAAACTGGCCTTTGACCAATATATCCAATGAATATCTAGTTTAGTACGATTTAAGTTTCTTTACGCCAATGATTAGCATGTAGTATGACGCCGCGATAAGGGGGCGGATGTTAACTTGTCTGCTGACTTATATGTTGAAGAAAATCATGTTTATTTTTCAGGTAGGATCATCGCTTGGAAGCGGATGTATCATATGCTTGTTCATTGCAAATCTTGTGTTAGTTATCTTCAAGATAACTCATGAAGTGTCGTATGTGTAGTGTAAATTAAATTAAATGAGGAGCGATAGTTGAAACAAGCAAGTGCCATACAAAGACTGATTTAATTCATCTACCATCATTTCCAATTTTCTATCAAAATATTAAATATTATAATATACCCACAACTCCCTTTTTGAATAAAATAAAATTTAACTTGCTAATTGAGTTTACACAAAACAAAATCGTTAGTACCTTAAGTTTAATTATTAATGATGTCAGAACAATAAGTTTTTTTTTGGGATTATTTTGAAATTACATAAATGATCCTCATTATCCTCTTTTGAACAAAAGAAAATATGGAACCAATATAGAAAAAATAATATATGTTATTAAAAGTTTATTATGAATTATTAAAATTATTTTTACATCGAGCTTGTTTAAATCATTTACAAAATATCTGCACAGTTTATATATTCCTGAAGTTTTATTGAATAAAATATTGCTTATTACTACATATAACAGATTTTAATTTCAATGTAATTTTTATTCTTATGTTTACTTCATTACAATAATAATATAGTGATTTTTGTTCTATGAAAAACTTATGTAGGTATCTACTTATCTTATCACTGATCAGTGCACATCCCGTGATGTGCGGACGTAATCCAGTATCAGGAGTAACACCAGCGATCAGGAGCTGTCACCGTCCTGCCGAAACGAGTGACATACGCGGCATTAGTATTGTGTTCCGAATGTTGTTGTACACTGGAGCTGCGCGCGCCTAACTCACTCACCGGTTCGCGGCCGCCCGTGACGTCATCGAAATCATACGCACCTCCTCCTCCCAGTTCCTCGTTCCAGTTCCTCGTTCCAGTTCCTCGTTCCAGTTCCTCGTTCCAGTGCCATTCGTTATCTTTTTTCAGCAATTTTCGTAACATGTGTGTTTTTTCTGTCAAATGCGGCACAAAGCTTCCTACGTACGTGACTAAACCTAGGAATCTCTCTAAATCTTTTACGTTTTCTGGTTTTGGCATATTTATTATCGGCAAAATATGCGAATTATCGGGACGTATGCCCTCTTGAGATATCACATGACCAAGATATTTAATTTCCGTCAGGCCTATCTTGCATTTCTCGCGGTTTAACTTGACATCTATTTCCCGACATCTATCGAGCACCTGCCGGAGACGTTCATCATGAAGAGCCTTGCTGGGGGCGTGAATCAATAAATCGTCAACGAATAGAGTGACGCCTTCAATTTCATCAAAATATTCGAACAATCTCCTATGAAAAACTTCAGACGCTGATGAAATGCCAAATGGCATACGCAAGAATTTGAATCTTCCAAAAACTGTATTGAAAGTACAAAGATCAGTAGACTCATCGCTTAATTTCAGTTGAAAAAAAAAACCGGCCAAGTGCGAGTCGGACTCGCGCACCGAGGGTTCCGTACAAACCTGCAAGGTTAAATATTTTGTGATGTAACTAAAAATTTATGGTTTTCGTAATTTTTCCTTTATCTATGCTATAAGACGTTGCTTCGTATCAAATTTCAAGATTCTGAGTTCACGGGAAGCACCCTGTAGGTTTTGATTCCCTTGCAAGTGTCGAAAATTTGCGGCATAAATGGCTGTATCTTTTGATTGCGTTGGCTTAGAAGTTTGATTTTTTCACAGCTTCAAGGGACAGTAGACCTGAGTAATTGATATAAATTTCAGCTTCATACCTCTACGCGTTCCTGAGAAAAAGGGTCTTGACAGACGGACGGACGGACGGACGGACAGACGGAGAACAAAGGGTTCCGTTTTTTCCTTTTGAGGTACGGAACCCTAAAAATCCTTGTTTACAGTCAAGAGTGCTGAAAAATTTTGAACCAGATAGCTTCGAAGTTATCTCATCTAAAGTTTAAGTTAAAGTTTAAGTTTTAATTGTAGTACAATTCTGTTGACGAACTAAATAAAAAAAAAAAAAAAAAAAAAAAAAGTTGGCAACTTAAAATCATTTATTTAAATCTTTTGGATCGAGACATATGCGTATGTCACCGTTCGGTTTTTGCACCACAGTCATACTGTTGACCCAGTCCGTGGGCTCTTGCACTCGGGTGATCACCCCCTGCTCAACCATATCACACAACTTCCGCTTCACAACATCTCTAGGCGCAACCGGCAACTTCCGCGGCGCATGCACAACGGGACGCGCGTCATTGGTCAATTTTATTTTATATTCACAAAACATCCCATACCTTCAAACACGTCCTGATATTCTTCAAGTATCGGCTCAGTGGTGGATTTATTCTCACTCACAGTTAAAATTCGCTTAATTAAACCTATCTCCTCACATGTCGCCCTTCCGAGAATTGGCGATGACGTCACATCGGCTATATTCTAATTTACTATATACGACTTGCCTTTGCTTTCTGTTTTTAAATTGCACTGGCTTAACACTTTAATACGCCCGCCTGAATAATCCACTAACCCAACATCCGCTTCTAAAAGATCACTCTCATTTATATTAAGTCGCCGTAAATATCTACGCGGCAAAACATTTGCATCAGCTCCAGAGTCCAACTTAAAACCTATTTTCTTTTTATGTATTTCTCTAAATTCGACATCCACGGCTTGCTACTTTTACATTTACTTGTTCGACTCACCTGTTCTATGGAGTTCTCCTGTACCGCATCAACACGACACACTCGCGCATAGTGATTCATACGATTACACCGCATACATCTTTGCCCAAACGCTGGACACTTTGCTTTGCTTTTACCGTGCACTAAACCGCAATACACACACATCGATCGATCGAATTGCCGCGCTCGGCCTCTCGACGCCGCGAGCTGGCGCTGCTGCGACGCTGCTACCGGCCGGAAATTACTACCGGAACGTTCACCCCGGCCGCTCATCTTAACACCGACCGCACGGCGGCGGGCCGCCGGCGGCGCCGGCGCCGCTCCCTGCTGGCGCGGGCGCCACTCGTGCTCCAGCACCGCTGCCCGGTGCCCTCGCTCGTCCGCTAGAAGTTGGCTGTCTCTGCACCCAATGCACGGCTAACTCGCTGTCTCGCTCCCTCACCTCGTCGACCTGTCTTGCATCCTGCTCTAAGCTCATGCGCGTGGCATGTACTCGGGACATCTCTGCAACGCTGCAAATATCTAACGATTTTTGCAACGTCAAATTAACCTCTCGAAGCAAACGTTCTCTCAACGCTTCTTCCTTCAAGCCACATATCAATCTGTCCCTCACGAGACCCTCCTTCAAATTCTTAAACTCGCAGGACGCCGCTAACTTGTTGAGGTCGAACACATACTGCTCCACCGTTTCGTGGTGTTGTTGATTTCGCGTGAAAAATCTATGTCGCACAACAGTTAGATTCTTCTTTGGTGTAAAAAATCGAACAAATTTCTTTAATAAACCGTCCACCGAAATATTTGGCTCAAAGTCAAACTGTTCGTAGACGTCACGACACTGTTCACCTATTATGTGCAATAAAATGTTCACTTGCACAGTTTTCTCTTTAACACTGAGCTGACATGCCTCGTAGTAGATTAGGAATGACTTTTTCCACCTTGTTCACTGATCACTAAGATTTCCTGAAGTTATACTAATTAAATTTTTCTCAAAAGAGAACGGCGGTGGCGGTGACAAAACCGATTCCATTTTAATAGTTCTACACCAAAACTAACACGAACTCCGACTCGATATTATTATCTCCCGAGTAACGCGGAATCAATCACGCACTACATAATTCCGAATAAATCCGTCTGCGCCATGTAAATTAAATTAAATGAGGAGCAATAATTGATACAAGCAAGTGCCATGCAAAGACTGATTTAATTCATCTACCATCATTTCCAATAATCTATCAAAATATTAAATATTATAATATACCCACATGTAGAAAAACAGATATCGATATTTTCTTTCCCAGGAAACTAATCTAACTAAAAGCCACTTCGAATTCGCGAAAGTTGAACTATCACAGAAAATCATAAGGAAGAGACAAAGTGTGTCCTTAAAAAACTTTTGTAGGGTGGCTTGAGTACATCCAGGTCAAAAACACTTTTATTTTACTTCCTTTGCATTTTTCATAGAAATATCTGCTGATCCAAACAAAAAGTTAAGGCAAAGCGTTGTTTTAAGAGTCGTAGATGAAAGGCTGGTCGTGACGTGATTATTTAAACATATGGACATAGTGTAGCAAAGTGTACACTATAGCGGCCACTAAGTTACTACGACAGATTGTAGAAACGTTTCGGAGAAATGGCTGGAATGCGATGAATCACCAGCAAATAACACGCGAACGGAGATCCGTTTGAGGACAACACGATAACAGTTTTACTCTAGAATGTGTGATAGCTACTTATAGGTAGTTTTTTGTTATCCTAGACGGTCTAGCATTTTCACCAGCGTATTGCCAAAGTTAAGTTTTTATGAGTGCGGCAATATAATTTATACAGTTTTCAAACCGCCCGAAGGACCTCTGACATGGTTTAACTATAACATTACATGTTAATAAGGGACAGCCGGAACCTACTATTTTGAAAGTAAATTAATGTATGTGCAGTACCTCATAATGCAACAAGTGAAGTTAACTATAACCAAGGTCGACATTTTACAAGTAAATAGTTAAGTACTTAGGTACTTCGCATGCCTGTGGTTAAAAAATAGTAGTAACTAACTAATATCTTTCACAAACCCATTTGTGAGTGATAAAACTTTTTTATTGCCATTTTATTCAATTGAACATGAACATGAACATAGGTACCACACCCAGCCAGGACAAGCCTGCTCCGGTCAAACCGGCATACCAGGGGGCACAAGGTTTTGGAGCGTGGTTTTGTGCTAACGCTCCGGGATGGTAGTCGACCGGCTATGCAGCCAGACGCCGATTTGGAGAAGGTTGTTATTAAGGATAGGGATAAGCGTTAGTAAAAAGTGGTGTTCGTTGATTATTGAGTTGACCCATCTTGGGGTTTGTTAGTGTTTGGCTTTGCAAGCACTATATTAATACGTTCGCTGTGTAATGTTGGTTCTATTGTGAGTAATCATAACCGCGTCGGGTGTAGTAGGTGGATCTTTAATGTGGGTCGAATAGATCCTATGTCGCTAAGGGATTGTTCTTGTGTCCTCTGACTCTTGCCCTAGATCTGTCGGGTCTTCATCGCTCAGTACGTCAGTAAACGACCCCTCTGTAAGGTCAAGTTCTTTTTCCCACTTGGAAATCGGAATGAATGTGTTTTTGACCCGTCTTCTTTCCTTCTGTTTGTGCCTTCTATAGAAGTCATAGGTGATCCTCATCCTTTTTGATGGGTATGTTTTTGCTAGACCGCTGAAAAAACTGCGGCATTCTTGTTGGTCTTCCGTTGCTTCGGTCACTTGCAAACGGCGCCGGCACTCTTTAAGTGTATTTCTAGCCTCTATATCTTGAGGATGATGCTTATAATGGAACTTCGCCTTCTGTAGGTTTGTAATTGCTTCTTCTCTAGCCTTAGAGTACCTTCTTTCATATTTGATAGTCTTATTGGCCGCCATCTTCATGACGTTTGTTATCACTTCCCACGATAGCGGCTCTTTTCGGTTTTCGCAGTTCCTGCTCTTTTTGGTTTCCTCTGATAAAGTTTCTTGGTATTTTTCTCGAGTGGTGGTACTTTGAAGCATCTCGTAGTTTAGGATTTTGTAGTCAAACTCGTTCGCAACATTGGCCCTGGCTAGTCTTATTGGAGGTCTCGTAGAGTCCCTATTGGAATTTAATGTGAGGGGCTTTACGTTTCCCCATATGATTCTGTGGTCAGATAGGATAGTTTTTTCGCCTTTGATGTAATTAAAAATCTGGTTGTTTTTGGCATCTGTCATTATGTGGTCTATTTGCGACGTTTTGTTCCCCGACGTCCAAGTCGTTTTACAGCTGCGCCGGCCGAATGATGTGTCCAATCGGAGATTTTCCCGTGCAATTAGATCTAATAAGATGTCTCCGTTGTCGTTACTTGTTTGGTGTAAGAGATTTTTGCCTATTTGATTTTTATCGCGAAGTTCGTGTGTATCTGTGAGTCCTATGTGGGCGTTGAAGTCACCTAGTATGATTGTTATTGAGTTCCCTGGTTTGTTCTTGGTCAGTTGTAGTAGCCGAATAGAGAGGCTCCACTGCTTGTATGTATTGAAGCAACCATATTGTTTGTGTTTGCTTTAGTCCAGTTCAGCCTTAGGCCGCTGTTTTTCCTATGAGAATAGCTAGGCCTCTTTTGTTGTTGTTTCCGCTTAGGTGCCACGTATAGTGACTAGATTCGTAGGTCCCGGATTTTAAGTGAGTTTCCTGTAGGCAGGCAATATGGATAGATTTTCCGTCTAGAAACTCGTCGATCTCTCGTTTTTTAGTCAACGTTGCGGCGCCTCTAATATTCCATGTGGCAATGTTTATGTTTTCATTTACTACCTGTTTTTTGTTTTTTTGGTGTGGCCTGGGGCGGGCAAGTCGGTATCCGGACTCATCTGGTATCTCCTCTGGGGTGCTAGTTCCAAGGGTTAGACTAAGGTCATTTTGCGTGGTGTTTGTACTTATTACTCCTAGGTGATTTTCAAAGCAATCAAAGTGGTTCCCCGTAAATATTAGACCTATGCTACCTGCGGCATCGTTTGGTTCCTTAGGAGAGAAGCATACTGTTTCTTGTAGCGGGGTTTTTTGAGAGATTTTCACGTTAATACTATAATATTCCGCTGCCGCTATAAGTATGTCTGTGCCGCCCCATGTACCATCTTGGTATTGTGATAGAATGTAGTTCCTGATTTGTTCGCTTTGTGCTGAGCTATCTAGATTACTTCTGATCGCTAGGTACATTTGTGGATCGTTTTGGTTTTCTTCTACGTGGCGTGCGAGGTCTCGTCGAATGTGTTGGTGGTCGAAGGTTAGGCCATACAAATCGTTAATTTGGTGGGCTATAGCGCGATACAAGCAGTTGCCGTCTCCTGGTATTTTTACGATAGAGTTCCCTATTTCCATATCTGTTTTGTGCCTTACCGTGATGGTATCGCAAACGACGGGGTGCCGTGGCTAGCTCGTGATATCTTTCTGGTATGCGCGTGATCCTTTTTGTTGAGGTTTGTTGCGAGGCTGTGAAGGAAGCTTATATACTATGTACGTATTACTTATTATATATAATTAGATTACCATTCATTCATTCATCTATACATATATATATATATACATATATACATATATACATACACTCATTGACATAGTAGTTCTCCGGGAAGGAGTTTCGTGGGGTGCAAGTGTCATATGTCATCGTATAGGTATGGTTCATGGGACCACGAGAAAAATCCGAAACTTGGAGAAAGTGGAACTGGTCATGGAGTAGGGTAGGGGATCTCAAAAGTGGTAAGACTTAGATGGGGGGTGCTCGAACTAATATTTGTAGGAACTGCTTGTAGGTTCCAGAAAACCAAAAATCAAGATGGCCGCCATACAAAAAAACATGGCCGCCATACAAATTTCAAACGCTCGTAACTCTGGAACGGTTGGAGATAGGTGGGGGGTGTTCGACCAAATGTCATAGAGGGCCGTGGGGGACGTTTGGAAATATTTGCAAAAATCCAAGATGGCGTCGTCAAAATGGCGGCCGATTTTCAAAATGGCCGCAGGGGGCTGATTTTTTGCATCCGGGGGTATTTTGGGGTCCAGATTCCATTTTTGAAATCAAATTTTCAAAATGTCAAAAAATAAAGATGGCCGCCATACATGTGAAAATTTCGAGGGGGTGGAGAGTAGATCTCCATGTTGCTGGGGTGCAGGGTTGACGATTTTGGTGCGAATGTATAGGGATAGGAACAGAATGTATAGAATAAATGAAAAATTGGTGATAGACGGAACTGACCTTGGAGTACCAAAGGGATCTCGAAAACTATAAGAGATAGGGGGATGATGCTTGAACTAATATTGGAGAGAACTGCATGCATGTTTTCAATCATACAAAAAATTTTTGGCTTTCATACAAATTTTTTTTTTCTTCATCCAAATCCCATACATTTTCCTAGGGATGAACAAAACGACGGAGTAAGTACTGCGGTGAGGCCGAAGGCCGAACAGCAGTACTTGCGACGTCAAAGTGAGGGGGATGCGAGGCCGCAGGCCGAGCGTCACCACCACTTTGACCATCAGACCTTGGAGTACCGAAGGGATCTCGGAAACTATAAGAGATAGCGGGTTGGTGTTTCAACTAAATATGGTAAAAACTGCTTGCATGTTACCAATCATACAAAAAATTTTGGGCTTTCATACAAAATTTTTTTTTCTTTATACAAATCCCATACATTTTCCGAAGGATGAACAAAACGACGGAGCAAGTACTGCGGTGAGGCCGAAGGCCGAACTGCAGTACTTGCGACGTCAAAGTGAGGGGGATGCGAGGCCGCAGGCCGAGCATCACCACCACTTTGACCATCAGACCTTGGAGTACCCCATGGGATCTCAAAAACTATAAGAGATAGCGGGTTGGTGTTTCAACTAAATATGGTAAGAACTGCTTGCATGTTACCAATCATACAAAAAATTTTGGGCTTTCATACAAAAATTTTTTTTCTTCATACAAATCCCATACATTTCCCTAGGGATGAACAAAACGACGGAGCAAGTACTGCAGTGAGGCCGAAGGCCGAACTGCAGTACTTGCGACGTCAAAGTGAGGGGGATGCGAGGCCGCAGGCCGAGCATCACCGCCACTTTGACCATCAGACCTTGGAGTACCGAAGGGATCTCGGAAACCATAAGAGATAGGGAGGTGGTGTTTCAACTAATATTTGAGAGAACTGCATGCATGTTTTGAATCATACAAAAAATTTTTGGCTTTCATACAAATTTTTTTTCTTCATACAAATCCCATACATTTTTCTAGGGATGAACAAAACGATGGAGCAAGTACTGCGGTGAGGCTGAAGGCCGAAATGCAGTACTTGCGACGTCTCAGTGAAGGTGATGCGAGGTTGGAGACCGACCTTCAGACCGATCAGACCCTGGAGTACCGAAGCGTTCTCGGAAACTATAAGAGATAGGGAGGTGGTGTTTGAACTAATATTTGAGAGAACTGCATGCATGTTTTGAATCATACAAAAAATTTTTGGCTTTCATACAAAATTTTTTTTTCTTTATACAAATCCCATACGTTTTCCTAAGGATGAACAAAACGACGGAGCAAGTACTGCGGTGAGGCCGAAGGCCGAAATGCAGTACTTGTGACGTCTCAGTGAAGGTGATTCGAGGTTGGAGACCGACCTTCAGACCGATCAGACCCTGGAGTACCCCAGGGGATCTCGAAAACTATAAGAGATAGCGGGTTGGTGTTTGAACTAAATTTAATGAGAACTGCTTTAATGTTACTTATCATTCAAAAAAATTTTGGCTTTCATACAAAAAAAAAGTCTTCATAAAATTTTCAAAAAATTCTTTATTTTATCTCATTACCCTTTTACTAGCGCCAATTTTTTTTAATGCAATTCTTATACATATACAATTTCTTATTCTTATACAAAAAAAATTATAAGTCCAAACTACCAATAACACGCCGGGCCGCATGCGCGGCCCAAAATTACTAGTTATTATTACATATTATATATAATTAGATTACCATTCATCCATACATATATATCATAATATATACATACACTGACTGACATAGTAGTTCTCCGGGAAGGAGCTTTGTGGGGTGCATGTGCCATATGTCATCGTATAGGTATGGCTCCAAGGACCTGGGGAAAAATCCGAAACTTGGAGAAAGTGGAACTGGTCATGGAGTAGGGTAGGGGATCTCGAAAGTGGTAGGACATAGAGGTGGGGTGCTTGAACTAATTTTGGTAGGAACTGTTTGTAGGTTCCAGAAAACCAAAAAACAAGATGGCCGCCATACAAAAAAACATGGCCGCCATACAAATTTCAAATGCTCGTAACTCTAGAACGGTTAGAGATAGGTGAGGGGTGTTCGACCAAATGTCATAGAGGGCCGTAGGGGACATTTGGAAATGGTTGCAAAAATCCAAGATGGCGTCGTCAAAATGGCGGCCGATTTTCAAAATGGCCGCAGGGGGCTGATTTTTTGCATCCGGGGGTATTTTGGGGTGCAAATTTAATATCTAAAATCGAAATTCCGAAATGTCAAAAAATAAAGATGGCCGCCATACATGTGAAATTTTCGAGGGGGTGGTGAGTAGATCTCCATGTTGCTGGGGTGCAGGGTTGACGTTTTTGGTGCAACTGTATACGTTTGGGTCCAGAATGTATAGAATAAATGAAAAATTGGTGGTAGGTGGAACTGACCTTGGAGTACCAAAGGGATCTCGAAAACTATAAGAGATAGGGGAATGATGCTTGAACTAATGTTGGAGAGAACCGCATGCATGTTTTCAATCATACCAAAAATTTTTGGCTTTCATACAAAAATTTTTTTTCTTCATACAAATCCCATACATTTCCCTAGGGATGTACAAAACGACGGAGCAAGTACTGCAGTGAGGCCGAAGGCCGAACTGCAGTACTTGCGACGTCAAAGTGAGGGGGATGCGAGGCCGCAGGCCGAGCATCACCACCACTTTGACCATCAGACCTTGGAGTACCGAAGGGATCTCGGAAACTATAAGAGATAGGGAGGTGGTGTTTGAACTAATATTTGAGAGAACTGCTTGCATGTTACCAATCATACAAAAAATTTTTGGCTTTCATACAGTTTTTTTTTTCTTTATACAAATTCCATACATTTTCCTAAGGATGAACAAAATGACGGAGCAAGTTCTGCGGTGAGGGCGAAGGCCGAAATGCAGTACTTGCGACGTCTCAGTGAAGGTGATGCGAAGTTTGAGACCGACCTTCAGACCGATCAGACCCTGAAGTACCCCAGGGGATCTCGAAAACTATAAGAGTTAGCGGATTGGTGTTTGAACCAAATTTGATGAGAACTGCTTGCATGTTACTAATCATACAAAAAAAATTTGGCTTTCATACAAAAAATGTCTTCATAAAATTTTCAAAAATTTCTTCATATTATCTCATTACCCTTTTACTAGCGCCAATTTTTTTTTAATGCAATACTTATACAATTTCTTATACAAAAAATTAAAAGTCCAAACTACCAATAACACGCCGGGCCGCATGCGCGGCCCAAAATTACTAGTTACTATTATATATAATTGGATTACCATTCACTCACTCACTGACTGACATAGTAGTTCTCCGGGAAGGAGTTTAGTGGGGTGCAAGTGTCATATGTCATCGTATAGGTATGGTTCATGGGACCACGAGAAAAATCCGAAACTTGGAGAAAATGGAACTGGTCATGGAGTAGGGTAGGGGATCTCAAAAGTGGTAGGACTTAGATGGGGGGTGCTCGAACTAATATTTGTAGGAACTGCTTGTAGGTGACGGAAAACCAAAAAACAAGATGGCCGCCATACAAAAAAACATGGCCGCCATACAAATTTCAAATGCTCGTAACTCTGGAACGGTTGAAGATAGATGGGGGATGTTCGACCAAATGTCATAGAGGGCCGTGGGGGACGTTTGGAAATGGTTGCAAAAATCCAAGATGGCGTCGTCAAAATGGCGGCCGATTTTCAAAATGGCCGCAGGGGGCTGATTTTTTGCATCCGGGGGTATTTTGGGGTGCAGATTCCATATCTGAAATCGAAATTTCGAAATGTCAAAAAATAAAGATGGCCGCCATACATGTGAAAATTTCGAGGGGGTGGTGAGTAGATCTCCATGTTGCTGGGGTGCAGGGTTGACGTTTTTGGTGCAAATGTATACGTTTGGGTCCAGAATGTATAGAATAAATGAAAAGTTGGTGATAGGTGGAACTGACCTTGGAGTACTAAAGGGATCTCGAAAACTATAAGAGATAGGGGAATGAAGCTTGAATTAATGTTGGAGAGAACTGCATGCATGTTTTCAATCATACCAAAAATTTTTGGCTTTCATACAAAATTTTTTTTTCTTCATACAAATCCCATACATTTCCCTAGGGATGAACAAAACGACGGAGCAAGTACTGCAGTGAGGCCGAAGGCCGAACTGCAGTACTTGCGACGTCGAAGTGAGGGGGATGCGAGGCCGCAGGCCGAGCATCACCTCCACTTTGACCATCAGACCTTGGAGTACCGAAGGGATCTCGGAAACTATAAGAGATAGGGAGGTGGTGTTTGAACTAATATTTGAGAGAACTGCATGCATGTTTTGAATCATACAAAAAATTTTTGGCTTTCATACAAAAAAAAGTCAAAAAATTTCAAAAATTTCTTCATTTTATCTCATTACCCTTTTACTAGCGCCAATTTTTTTTATAACTTATACTTACAAATACTATTTCTTATACAAAAAATTAAAAGTCCAAACTACCAATAACACGCCGGGCCGCATGCGCGGCCCAAAATTACTAGTTACTTATTATATATAATTAGATTACCATTCATTCATTCATCTATACATATATATATACATATATACATACACTCATTGACATAGTAGTTCTCCGGGAAGGAGTTTCGTGGGGTGCATGTGTCATATGTCATCGTATAGAGGATGCTCCAATGAGTAGAGGAAAAATCCGAAACTTGGAGAAAGTGGAACTGGTCATGGAGTAGGGTAGGGGATCTCGGAACCTATGAGACTTGGAGGTGGGGTGTTTGAACTAATTTTGGTAGGAACTGCTTGTTAGTGACGGAAAACCAAAAAACAAGATGGCCGCCATACAAAAAAACATGGCCGCCATACAAATTTCAAATGCTCGTAACTCTAGAACGGTTGGAGATAGGTGGGGGGTGTTCGACCAAATGTTATAGAGGGCCGTGGGGGACGTTTGGAAATGGTTGCAAAAATCCAAGATGGCGTCGTCAAAATGGCGGCCGATTTTCAAAATGGCCGCAGGGGGCTGATTTTTTGCATCCGGGGGTATTTTGGGGTGCAGATTCCATATCTGAAATCGAAATTCCGAAATGTCAAAAAATAAAGATGACCGCCATACATGTGAAAATTTCGAGGGGGTGGTGAGTAGATCTCCATGTTGCTGGGGTGCAGGGTTGACGTTTTTGGTGCAAATGTATACGTTTGGGTCCAGAATGTATAGAATAAATGAAAAGTTGGTGATAGGTGGAACTGACCTTGGAGTACTAAAGGGATCTCGAAAACTATAAGAGATAGGGGAATGATGCTTGAACTAATGTTGGAGAGAACTGCATGCATGTTTTCAATCATACCAAAAATTTTTGGCTTTCATACAAAAAATTTTTTTCTTCATACAAATCCCATACATTTCCCTAGGGATGAACAAAACGACGGAGCAAGTACTGCAGTGAGGCCGAAGGCCGAACTGCAGTACTTGCGACGTCAAAGTGAGGGGGATGCGAGGCCGCAGGCCGAGCATCACCACCACTTTGACCATCAGACCTTGGAGTACCGAAGGGATCTCGGAAACTATAAGAGATAGGGAGGTGGTGTTTTAACTAATATTTGAGAGAACTGCATGCATGTTTTGAATCATACAAAAAATTTTTGGCTTTCATACAAAAAAATTTTTTCTTCATACAAATCCGATACATATTCTTAGGGATGAACAAAACGACGGAGCAAGTACTGCGGTGAGGCCGAAGGCCGAACTGCAGTACTTGCGACGTCTCAGTGAAGGTGATGCGAGGTTGGAGACCGACCTTCAGACCGATCAGACCCTGGAGTACCCCAGGGATCTCGAAAACTATAAGAGATAGCGGGTTGGTGTTTGAACCAAATTTGATGAGAACTGCTTGCATGTTACTAATCATACAAAAAAAATTTTGGCTTTCATACAAAAAAAAATTTTCATACAATTCACACACATTTTCTTAGGGACGAACAAAACGACGGAGCAAATGCTGTAGTGAGACCGAAGGCCGAAATTCGGTACTTGCGACGTCTTTTTGAAGGTGATGCGAGGCTGGAGACCGACCTTGGAGTACCCCAGGGGATCTCAAAAACTGTAAGAGATAGCGGGTTGGTGTTTGAACTAAATTTGATGAGAACTGCTTGCATGTTACCAATCATACAAAAAAATTTTGACTTTCATACAAAAAAAAATTTTTCATACAATTCACACACATTTTTTTAGGGACGAACAAAACGACGGAGCAAATGCTGTAGTGAGACCGAAGGCCGAAATTCGGTACTTGCGACGTCTTTTTGAAGGTGATGCGAGGCTGGAGACCGACCTTGGAGTACCCCAGGGGATCTCAAAAACTGTAAGAGATAGCGGGTTGGTGTTTGAACTAAATTTGATGAGAACTGCTTGCATGTTACCAATCATACAAAAAAATTTTGACTTTCATACAAAAAAAAATTTTTCGTAGAAATCATATACATTTTCCTAGAGACGAACAAAACGACGGAGCAAATGCTGTGGTGAGACCGAAGGCCGAAATTCGGTACTTGCGACGTCTTTTTGAAGGTGATGCGAGGCTGGAGACCGACCTTGGAGTACCCCAGGGGATCTCAAAAACTGTAAGAGATAGCGGGTTGGTGTTTGAACTAAATTTGATGAGAACTGCTTGCATGTTACCAATCATACAAAAAAATTTTGACTTTCATACAAAAAAAAATTTTCATACAATTCACACACATTTTCTTAGGGACGAACAAAACGACGGAGCAAATGCTGTAGTGAGACCGAAGGCCGAAATTCGGTACTTGCGACGTCTTTTTGAAGGTGATGCGAGGCTGGAGACCGACCTTGGAGTACCCCAGGGGATCTCAAAAACTGTAAGAGATAGCGGGTTGGTGTTTGAACTAAATTTGATGAGAACTGCTTGCATGTTACCAATCATACAAAAAAATTTTGACTTTCATACAAAAAAAAAATTTTCATACAATTCACACACATTTTCTTAGGGACGAACAAAACGACGGAGCAAATGCTGTAGTGAGACCGAAGGCCGAAATTCGGTACTTGCGACGTTTTTTTGAAGGTGATGCGAGGCTGGAGACCGACCTTGGAGTACCCCAGGGGATCTCAAAAACTGTAAGAGATAGCGGGTTGGTGTTTGAACTAAATTTGATGAGAACTGCTTGCATGTTACCAATCATACAAAAAAATTTTGACTTTCATACAAAAAAAAATTTTTCGTAGAAATCACATACATTTTCCTAGAGACGAACAAAACGACGGAGCAAATGCTGTGGTGAGACCGAAGGCCGAAATTCGGTACTTGCGACGTCTTTTTGAAGGTGATGCGAGGCTGGAGACCGACCTTGGAGTACCCCAGGGGATCTCAAAAACTGTAAGAGATAGCGGGTTGGTGTTTGAACTAAATTTGATGAGAATTGCTTGCATGTTACTAATCAAACAAAAAAATTTTGGCTTTCATACAAAAAAAAAATTTCATACAATTCACATACATTTTCTTAGGGACGAACAAAACGACGGAGCAAATGCTGTAGTGAGACCGAAGGCCGAAATTCGGTACTTGCGACGTCTTTTTGAAGGTGATGCGAGGCTGGAGACCGACCTTGGAGTACCCCAGGGGATCTCAAAAACTGTAAGAGATAGCGGGTTGGTGTTTGAACTAAATTTGATGAGAACTGTTTGCATGTTACCAATCATACAAAAAAATTTTGAATTTCATACAAAAAAAAAATTTTCGTAGAAATCACATACATTTTCCTAGAGACGAACAAAACGACGGAGCAAATGCTGTGGTAAGACCGAAGGCCAAAATTCGGTACTTGCAACGTCTAATTGAAGGTGATGCGAGGCTGGAGACCGACCAGCGGTGTGTTTCACAATGAGTCGGATACGGAAGCGATTCGATTGAAACGGAAATCAATTGGCACGTAAAGGATTTTTCCAAATTACAATGATTCCATACGAATCTTTTAACAAATTTATTCATCAGAAAAATCGGAACCGTTCCGTGAACCAAAAGCTAGCGGATTCGTTTCCGTCGATGATTAATTCGATTTTGTTTTTTCATGATATTTAACCCGATTTACACATAATTATACATTGATTTATTTCTATTTATAATTATTCATATGAAATCTACAGTAAAACTGGTAAAATTAGCCTTAAAACTTATATTTTAAATTTCTACCATTTTATTTAATTTCTACCATTTTTACTACGAGCGGATCGGATCATATCCGACTCATTGTGAAACACCATGCTGGTCACTCTATCAAGTGCAGTGGTAAGGTCTCATCATAACTAACAAAACGAGCCCAAACTCGGTACACCTTGCTCTATTCTTCTCGGAGTTCCAGTAGCAGACGCCAAGGGTATACCTACCTTCAGGTCACTCCATCAAGTGCAGTGGTAAGGTCTCATCATAACTAACAAAAAGAGCCCAAACTCGGTACACCTAGCTGTATTCGTCCCAGAGTTCCAGTAGCAGACGCCGAGGGTATACCTTCAGGTCACTCCATCAAGTCCAGTGGTAAGGTCTCATCATAACTACCAAAACGAGCCCAAACTCGGTACACCTAGCTGTATTCGTCCCAGAGTTCCAGTAGCAGACGCCGAGGGTATACCTTCAGGTCACTCCATCAAGTGCAGTGGTAAGGTCTCATTATAACAAACAAAACGAGCCGAAACTCGGTACACCTAGCTCTATTCTTCCCAGAGTTCCAGTAGCAGACGCCGAGGGTATACCTTCAGGTCACTCCATCAAGTCCAGTGGTAAGGTCTCATCATAACAAACAAAACGAGCCCAAACTCGGTACACCTAGCTCTATTCTTCCCAGAGTTCCAGTAGCAGACGCCGAGGGTATACCTTCAGCTCACTCCATCAAGTCCAGTGGTAAGGTCTCATCATAACTAACAAAACGAGCCCAAACTCGGTACACCTAGCTGTATTCGTCCCAGAGTTCCAGTACCAGACGCCGAGGGTATACCTTTAGGTCACTCCATCAAGTCCAGTGGTAAGGTCTCATCATAACTAACAAAACGAGCCCAAACTCGGTACACCTAGCTGTATTCGTCCCAAAGTTCCAGTAGCAGACGCCGAGAGTACCTATACCTTCAGGTCACTCCATCAAGTGCAGTGGTAAGGTGTCATCATAACTAACAAAACGAGCCCAAACTCGGTACACCTAGCTGTATTCTTCCCAGAGTTCCAGGAGCAGACGCCGAGGGTATACCTTTTTTTTCACTCCATCAAGTGCAGTGGTAAGGTCTAATCATTTGCTTGACAAAAACAAAATGGTACATAGGTACATACATATGAATTTAATTTTCGTAATTTATTGTGTTTAAGTGCAGTGATATTATAAAAAGCGTGTAATAGATTGTATGTACCTAATAATTTTAAAATCTCATAAAATCGGATAAAATAAACGAAAGATGGTCAATACAAAATGGCCGCACGTGCGCTTGACCTTGGACTCACATTCCACATATGAAGGCAGTGTTGCCAACTCTATTTTCTAGAGGATCGTACAACAAATTAGGAAAAATCGTATATTACCAAAAAGTCTAGAAAAAAAAATATGTACGTTTTAACAAATCCAATAAAACTTCTATGTACGAAATATAATAATTGTAATTTTTAATATAATGAAAAACGATGAAATATGATAAAATTTATCTATTATAATTAAATCAATAATTAGTATACCTACACTTGGTATGGGTGCTCAGCATATAATTGCACAGAAGTGCCATGTTTGGATATACATTTTATTTAAATATCAGATGCAAGACTGTATCTGGAAGAATGTATTCATTTGTACATACCTACCTACTTACATTAAATTTACACAACATGTCACTGGATAGCTGGAAATCGATACCTATTGATTCCTTAACATGTTGTGCAGCGAACAAAGTTTTATTCACTGTATCATATATTTGAATAGATTGTATATTTTACGATCGTAGATATATCGTACAAATACGATTAAAATAGTACGGCTGGCAACATTAAAGGGCGTGCGGGGCGCGGGGGTACCGCCCGCGCTCACGCTACCGTTACCGGCTACCACGCCACGCACGCGTCCATCCAATTTGTCGCCGGCCGCCTCAGATCGCAGTCGCGCGCGCAGTGATTTTTCCCGGCGACGGAGACTTGTGAAAGTGAATTAATACAGTTCAGATGATGAGGAGATCGATATCTGCTAATCGTGAGGATTCTTCAGTGCCTTCCTATAAACCAGGTTAGTCTTATTCAGATCTTATATATTAATTAACACAGCCCTTGAAAACAAAAGTGATTTTATACTAGGTATCTACGTAACAAAATTTATTTTACTTTATTTATACAAATGTGAGAATAAATTCCTTGCTTCGAAAGCAATCGACTCCCTATATTGTAGGTAATTGAATTTTGATGCATCGCAATAACTACAGCTTAAATAATGTTGTGTTTTCGTATTAAAACAAGACAACCTATTCAGTGTTAATAATATGGTATGAAATTCGCGTCAAGGTCAAACAAAAAACGTTCCGCAACTACCCATTGGGCCCCTCGGGCGGCGGGCCTCACTTGAGTCTCGCGCGCGACAGACTTGAGTGGAGCCACGAATGGCGCCGATCGCGCCCGACTATAGCCGAGAGCATCGAGTTGGATTCGCAATGCCTGAAACGAGCGATACGGCGGAGCTGTTATAATTGATGTTAATTGTTTAAAACAACGATTAAATGAATTGATTATAAATTTTAATAAAATAATAAATATTTTGTTGATGTATGTAGGTTATTTTTTGGAAAATAGGTATACATCTTATAGTTAATATATATATGAATAAGGAGTGTGATGCCAAATTATCAATTTAGCCCCTACATACTTAAATAAAATAGCAGTAGATTTATGTATGTTTGAACATAGGTATAAGTATAGTACATATTGACAACTCTGTTAGCTTAGTTGGTAGTGGCACTGCCTTTTAATCTAGGAATGCGGGTTCGATTCCAGTGTAACACAAGAAGATATTTATGAATATTAAAATGTGTAATTACTTGTTTTAAGTCTGGTCGTTTCTATGTAAGTTCTATGTAGTTTCTATAATAAGTTAATTTAATTTTAGGTAATTTAATTTTTCGAGTATTTTGAATAATTTTTGTGTTTTATTTTGCTTCATATTTTATTTAAGGTATATTGTATATTTTAATATTATGTTTAAAACTTATAAATATATACTATTAGTTAATTATTTACTTTATGTTTTATAAGTTTTGAATAAATAAATTTATAGGTACATAAATTATAAGTACTTATTTATTAAAAAAAAGTATATACGTATTTTATCCGTTATTAAGACCCAAGATACAAACGTAAGTTTAGTATGAAACCAGATGGCGCAGTGTGATATGTCATGAAATATTACTTTCTTTTCCCATTGACCATTATAATTAAATTAACATATTGTTAAAAACAAAAATGACATTATTTTGATAGTACATTTTTTTTATTAAAACGAAATGTATTAAGTAAATTCAATTCGACGAAATATTTATATTTTTGTAGCATATTCTATGAATGATATAAGCTCTAACATGTACCTATGTTACAACTTTACAATATCGATATTGATACTATACTATACTATTGATCCTATTTAGGGTTTCGTACCAAAAAAAACAAAACGGGACTCTATTACTAAGCCTCCGCTATCTGTCTGTCTGTCTATAACATTTTAACAGAATATTTATTGTAAATATATAACTAATAAAGTTTAAAATTATGATGTATAACTTTTCCAGAAGACAACGTCGTTGGCGTCAACCAACACAGCGAGATTCCTACACAAATTTCTACAATTACTTCAGGTGATTTTTAAATTCTATTATATTAAGTAAGTTCGTATGACTATGACCAACTCAAGTGTAAATTGCCCTTGGAAACTCACATAACGACAGAGTCAGTGTAAGCTATAAGTAGACGCCGGCTTTGCTCGCATTATTATTTCAAGATAAAAAGTAACCTATGACACTTCCGAGATCTCATACTACTTAAGTACTAAAAATAAAGATTTTGCATGATGTGCGTATAATTAACAGACAGTCAGAAACACAAAACAAACAAATTGTTGGAAAGTGCTCTGTCATCAATTATAGGTATCTACAAAAAAAATATTTAAATCTTTCTTTTATCTTTAATGTTCATACTATCGAACCTTTTTATCTTTTTATTGTATGCATAGATGGAAAAAGATACACCAATTCGTGATCAAAAATGATTGTTTGTTTTCGTCACTCATTAGTTACGAAATATTTGATAAAAATGTTAAATGTTTCCTTAAATAGTTAGTAAATACCGATTTCTCTAAGATTGATATAGATTATAAAAAAATATAATCAAAGTATTAAATTATGATATTTATTAATTTGCAGGAGTCAAGAAGAACACCGGCGTGAACCAGTACAAGAAAATTTCAACACTTGGTGACAGCAAAGAAATTTCTACAAACGTTTCAGGTGTTTTTTTTTTCTATTACATTTAGTAAATTCATATGAAAGAGGCTAACTCGTGATGTTAAAATAAAGTAGTTCAAATTGAAGATGAGCCTGTGTTATAACCAAAGAATAAACACAATACAATAAATTAATTAATAATGCCATTATTTCATGAAGATATCATGAAATAGTTGCTCGAACAGCCAAGCTTTTTGCATTATTTTAAGAAGCACGGTAAACGAATCATGTTAACTCAAATTCCGTAATACCTACATAAACATATTTTCTTGAATACTTATTTAATAAGTATATATTCTTTAAAATAATGAAAAGTACATTAAGTAAGTGAAATGCAAGGCTAAAGACTGTATATCACCATCACTTTGGACGTCAGGCCTTGGAGTAGGTACCACAAAGGATCTTGAAAACTATAAGAGATAGCGGGTTAGTGCTTGAACTAAATAATATATGATGAGAACTGGTTGTATGTATTATATCATATAAAATCATCATCATCCTCAGCCAATTTTGTACTGCATCAAATCTTATTTTATCTGTTTGATACACTTATTTTTGTTACAACTTCAAGACATTCTAACTTCATTTTTCATCATCATCATCTATAGCCCTAAACAAATTGGACACGAGTTTTTTTAATATATATCTTACCGAGTTTGATGATTAGTTTGCGTTTCCAAATTCATATGGTGATTTAGTTGCATACGACTACCGAGATCATTAAAAGTCACAGATTATTTAACATCATCATCATCCGAAGCCCACTTTCTACCTCATTTTGTCTCATTACCCATCTCTTTCTCCTTCACGAAGCGCAATTTTATTTAAAATGCAATAAAAATACAAATACTATTTCTTGTACTAAAAATAAAAAGTCCAAAGTCCCACATTATACGCTGAACCGCGTCCGCGGCCCAAAAATACTAAATAAAGATAGACCAACTTGTGATCAAAAATGATTGTTTGTTTTCGTCACTCAATAAAAACGAAATATTTGATAAAATTGTTAAACGTTTCCTTAAATACTTAGTTAATAATTACCTATATCTCTAAGATTGTTTTAGATTATAAAAAAATATTAATCATAGTATTACATTATGATGTTTATAATTTTCAGGAGACAAGAAGAAAACCGGCGTGAATCAGTACAAGAAAATTTCTACATTACGTAACACCGAAGAAATTTCAACAATAGTTTCAGGTGTTTTATTTTTTTCTATTACATTTAGTAAATTCTTATGAAAGGGGCCAACTCGTGATGTTAAAGTAAAGTAGTTCAAAATGAAAATGAGCCTCAACACAATACAATAAATTCATTCTTTATTTCTTGTCATTGATTTATAAATTGAATACATTTGAATTATTTACATGACGATTTTGACGCACTATATAATTTACATATCGATACTAAATATCTCATGTCGATATCATGAAATAGCTGCTCAAACAGCCAAGCTTTTTGCATACTTTTAAGAAGCGCAGTAAACGGTAAACGAATCATGTTTACTCAAATTCCGTAATACCTATAGAAACATATTTTCTTGAATACTTATAAAATAATTGAGTATGTATAATTCTTTACAGTAATGAATAGAATACCAAAACGATTGTTTTGTTTCCATCAATAAATAGTTTTGAAATATTTTATATAAATAATTAAAATATAATTTTAAACAATTAATTAATATAGGTATTTGTAAAAATATTATTATTATTTTATAATTTTATTCCTAATATCTTAAATAGTTACAGTTCAAGGTTTCTTTAAAACATTTAGTGTATGTATATAATGTAATATTGTTGCTACAGTTCTTTATGTTGTATTTCATTTTACCGTCTCTTACTGAATTCTTTTTTTCAGCTACTACGCACCAGGCGAACTCCAGGCTGTTTCGAGGAGCTGGTAAACAGTGCACTGCAAATGCATTCGTAGCTATATTACACGCGAAAGACGTATCAAGCGTCTTAAATATGAACCTAGATTACGTACTTTCGGAAGGCGACAAACTTTACGTAAATCTCGAACCTAATATTCCTGCTTATGTTACAAGTAGATATTTATCTGCAGATGAATTACCGTCGCAGTTTAAATTAGGGTCAAATAATGTAGACGTGGAGCTAAATTACGTTATTAGCGAATTATATCCAACATGTAAAAATGACGAAGATTTTCATAAATTACGATTAAAAAACATATTGGATAATAATGTTTTTAACGATGATTGGAACGACAACAAAGATGGTTGTCTTTTCACAGGAGGCGGTTATACTATGGCTTTCTGGACAGAAATATATATTGAAAGTAATGAAATTAAAAGATTTTTTTATTTATTTAACAGCCACGGTGTCAACGAACGAAATGAATCTGATAACAATGGTGTAGCCAGAGTGTTTAAATTAAATTCAACAAAAGCATTAGCAGATACTTTGATAAACTATAGCTGCAGATACCAAGAACAGTATGAAATTAATAAAGTTAGAGTGGTAAACCTTGCCACGACAACATTGTTAGTAGACACCGATTTAACTCAATGTAGTTCTATTGAATCTTGTATTGTAATTGATTCTCAAGAAACTAACTGCAGCAAAAGTTCAATTTCTCCACTATCTGAATTGATGTTGAAAAGTAACAGTGTATCGCCAGGTGTAGTTCCAACTCAAAAATCTTTAAGCCAAAAAAGTGATAATTCTTATTCACTTTTGCCCATGTATGATGTTGTTAATAACAATTGTATTACAGCCAATCAAACAAGTAAATTAAGCAATACTATTGCAACGTCTGTTGTTCCAACACAAGCAAATGAAATTCATAAACATAACGATTCATATTCGATTTTAAAAAAAGTTACGCACGCAGAGGAAGTGAAAAAAAACGGACATGTCATTACTGCCACAAATAAGAGAACATCAGCACCTATTCATACATTCAAAAAAATTATACAAAATCAACCCATAGTGGTCCTTGAAAAAGTGAAAGATTTCAAACTTACGCATTTGAAACCAAAAGTTGTGATCACACCATTAGAATCATTGCAAAATATATCAAGATCTTCCAAAAAACGAGGACGACCTACTAAGGTTAAAAAGGGACCAAAAAAAAGTATGGATAACGCACATCTTGCCGCAGTTATAAAATACAAAACTTTAAATCCAGAAGTTAATAAAAAATGTGTGAAAACATATACTTTAAAGAAACCAGATATTAATAAAAAAGCTGTTAAAAAATATCACGTCAAACATCCCGATGTGGTAAAAAAAGCAATTACGAAATATCACGACAAACAACCCGATGCGGTAAAAAAAGCGATTGTGAAATATCACAACAAACATCCCGATGTGGTAAAAAAAGCAATTACGAAATATCACGACAAACATCCCGATGCGGTAAAAAAAGCGATTGTGAAATATCACAACAAACATCCCGATGTGGTAAAAAAAGCGATTGTGAAATATCACAACAAACATCCCGATGTGGTAAAAAAAGCAATTACGAAATATCACGACAAACATCCCGATGCGGTAAAAAAAGCGATTGCTAATTATCAAAATAAACATGCTGAAATAAACCTCAAAGCTGTAAAAAAGTATAAAGAGATTAATCCTGACATTAATAAAAAAGCAGTCGACAAGTATCAAGATAAACATCCTGAAATCAACAGAAAAGCAGTCGATAAATATCAAGACAAAAATAGAGATATTGTACAAAAGACAAGTGCCCAATATAACAAAACTTCCAGAAATGTAGATCCTCCACTACGCAGGTCAGATAATCTGATTGGAGAGAAAAGAGATGATGAATTAAAACTGATAAGAGTATTCAGTTTGAAAAATCAGTCTCTAAATTCACCAAATACATACATTTGTCAACACTGCCACGCTCGCCTATTTGAAGAAGAGAAAACGCGCTTAAAATGGTGTTGTGGCGCAGGAGCAAATAATGTCCTGGCACTCGACCCATTAACAGAAGACTTTTATACGCATCCCAGTTTTGTACAAAGACCTCGAGCTTACAACAATCTGTTTGCATTTTCAGCTTTGGGTGTTACCCACGGCTATCATCATCCAGATGGTATTGCTTTTCTAAAGATTCAAGGTCGAGTATACCATCGCGTCTTCGATCTACGTTACGATCAAAATATAAATAACATCGGCTTGTACATAAACGATAGTTCCGAACGCGAAAATATTGCTAAAAACCGCAATTTAGATTTGGACGTCGTGCGATCTATTACACACTATTTGCACAATGTTAATCCGTTAATAGAATGTTTTAAAAGATTAAACGCAGAGGCTTCCGACGAAGCTTACATAATGTTTCAAAAAACATCACGAGCGACTCATGGAAATATTTTAGGCGACTCGCCCATGTTCAGCTCGGAAGTGGCTGCGATTATAAGTACAGATAAAGAACAGTATGTGCCACGTTGTATTGCTATATGGAAAGTGGGTGAACGCAAACCTCACACTGTTGATATAATGCACAATATGTATGAATGCTTTCAATTTCCACTATTGTTGCCAAATGGCACATTGGGCTGGCATCCTAATAAACAAGATAACTTTGGACGAAAACTGACTCAAGCTAGGTACGTTAGGTGCCTACTATTGTCTGAAAGTCGCTTTTCACAATTCAGTCGATTATCCGAAGAATGGTTAGTTGATATGTATTGTAGAATCTCCGAAGAGCGTTTACGTTATTTACATAACATGCAAAAGAACAGTTTTGAACTCAGAATGGCTCCACTGCAAGAATTAGATAACGATGAAACCATTCAAGGTGAAGGCATTGTACCAGGTCGTGTCTATTTGCCGTATTCATTCACTGGGGGGCCTCGCTACATGAAAGTCAAATATTTGGATTGTATTGCATTGGTGAACAGACTGGGACCCCCATCTTATTTTGTAACATTCACTTGTAATCCCAATTGGCCAGAAATAAAAAATTCAATTCCACATGGCCAGCGTTACGCAAATCCGCTCATATGTACAAGAGTTTTCAATTTACGCCTCCTTGCACTAATTAGAGACATAAGATCTGGTCTCTGGTTTGGAAAAATTGAGTATCTAACTTATGTTGTAGAATTTCAAAAAAGGGGACTACCTCATGCCCACATTTGTTTTAGAGTCGAAGGAGGTGGTCCAAAGACTAACTTTGATATCGATAAAGTTTGTCGCGCCGACATACCTGATGAGTTAGAAGCTGAAGGTAGATTGCGTCCTGCGGTATTAAAACACATGATTCATGGACCGTGTGGTCGCGATAGAGACTATTTGCCATGTTATGACAAAGAAAACCACAAATGTAACAAACGATTTCCTAAAAGAGAAACGGACGTAACCTTTTTGGATGGCAGAGGTTTCGTACACTTGCGTCGTAATAGTAACAATGAAGCTGTAATAAAATATAAAAATAGAGAAATTAAAGTTAATGAAACTTGGACGGTGCCATACAATGCCAGCTTACTTTTGAAATACGATGCTCACATAAACATTGAAGTATCATCACATCGTAACGTGGTGAAATATCTTTTTAAATACCTGACGAAAGGACCGGATGAAGCACGTGTTGCTGTTGTTGAAGAACAAAATGACGAAATTGAAAATTACGTCACTAAGAGATATATAGGGTCGAGCGACGCTGCTTGGAGAATATTAGAATTTGACATTACATCACGTGAACCTAATGTGAAGCAATTAGCGGTTCATTTGGAACACAAACAAACTGTGTATTTCAAACCCGGCCATGAAAACGAGGTTAATCGTGAATCGTCAGATTTACTAACATATTTCAATAGACCTTTAAATGGCGAATTTGACAATTTAAAATATACAGATTTTTATGAAAAATATATTGTACACCCAAATAAACCAAACACAAAAGTTACAATATATGAAACGACAAACGGCAAATATGTCACTGAGAGACAAAGGGGAATTATGATATGCAGATTATTTTGGGTCAGCCCTACGCGCGGTGAACAATTTTATCTTAGACTACTGTTAAATGCGTTTCCGTGCCGTGGATATGCGGACCTCTTAAATCTTGGTGGTGTTAAAAATGACAACTTTCAAGAGGCGTGTAAAGCTGTAGGACTTTGCGATAATGAAATGGAATATAACTCTTGCATGTCAGAAGCAGCCACATTTTTCACTGGCCACCGTCTGCGAAGATTTTTTGTTCTGTTAGCTGTAAATGGTGCCCCAGCTGCGATATTGTGGAACACGTTCAAAGATCAAATTTGCGAAGATTATTTGTACCGATTCCCCAATGAATTTGAGAAATCCTATAACCTGGGCTTGAAGGAAATTAGCAGGTTATTACAAAAACACAGTTTGGAACTGAATGATTTGGGCCTTCCACAAGTTGAAGACGACTCTACGGAGTTTGACAGAGAACTTGGTGAATATAATGTTGAGCAGCAAAAGTTGATTGTCGATGAATGGTTGCCTAAACTGTCAACGGAACAACGTTCAGTGTTTGATTACATAAACAAACTTTGCACAGATGCAAATTACCGAGAGAAAAATCCTTGTGCCATTTTTATAGATGGACCAGCAGGAACAGGCAAAACAAAATTGCTGAACACAATCTCATCGTACGTTCGCGGTTATTTAAAATCGGTAGCGATTTGTACGGCATCATCTGCTATTGCAGCACAAAATTTGGAGAACGCTTCTACAGCGCATTCAATGTTTAAATTTCCATTAAACATATTAGATGACGATTCCAATTGGAACTTGAGCAATTCAACACAGAGAGGGCAATTGATTTATAAAGCTAAAGTAATCATCTACGATGAAGCTCCTATGGCTCATAAAAGTCTAATACACATGCTCGATAGATCCTTGCAAGATCTTATGAATTGTAAAAAAATGTTTGGAGGTAAAATTATTATTTTTGCTGGCGATTTTAGACAAATTCCACCAGTAGTTGTCGACGCAAAAACTGATTCAGACATTTTACTTTCGTCAATGAAAACATCGCCACTTTGGCAAGATTTAAAGAAATTCACTTTGATTTCATCGCAACGATGTAGAGATGATGTAGAGTACGCCAAGTTTATTTTGGATTTAGGCTCTAATGAATTGCCTACTGTTTCACTACCTGTGGGTAATAATATTCATAAAATTGTTAATTTAAATATGATCGATCACGTGACTGAGTTACATGATTTAATAGACTATGTATTCTCGAATGGGATTATCGTCGAGCCCGACGTGGCTATATTACGCAATATTCTTTGCACTCGAAATGACGCCGTTCGTGAAATAAATTCCATCATTTTAGACCGCTTACCGGGTAACTTACTCCACTTTTATTCGTGCGATAAAATTGCCAACGATGACGCTGATCAATTGTATCTCGGACAAGACTTTTTGAATAGAATTAAGCTTCCGGGAATGCCTGATCATGAATTGAAACTTAAAGTGGGATGTGTTTGCATGATTATTCGCAACCTTAGCTTTGCTGATGGTTTAGTCAACGGAACTAAAGTTATTGTACTGGACACTTCACCGAATTTAATAACAGTTCGTAAAGAAGGTTGCTACGAGAACATACCATATTTAATACCTCGTATCCTCTTTAAAGCACCAATAGAACGGAACAGCCCGTATGAGATAGCACGTACTCAATTTCCTTTACAAGTGTCTTATGCTATAACAATTCATCGCAGCCAAGGAAAGACGATCACACGTGCTGGAATTGACTTGAGATCAGATATATTTTCTCATGGACAGTTATACGTAGCTCTCGGTCGTGTACAAGAGAAAAATGACATCAAAATATTAGTTAATGAAAATCGTCTAATAGACGGGGAGCCATATGCAAATAATAAGATAATAGCAGATTTAATAAAGTATTGAATATACACAATATTCATGTCTGCAAAAATTTCAATGTAACATGATAGTAAAAAAATTAAACAAAGTTGAATAACACTGTACAATCAAGTATGGATTTTTAAAACAAGTATATTTATACTTTTAGCATGCATAACGAAAACAATTGCTATAGAACATTTCTAATTTGCAACATAAAGAAATTGAATATATATATTTTCAATTTGAGATAGATCAGTTAGTTTCCAAAGCTTTATTAATTGTGCTCTATAATGTATATCACTAACAAAATGAAATGATATGATACATGATGCACATAATTATATAACTTGAGATGACTAAACTGTTTCTATCGTCAATTAACATTTTTACTTTACGGTTTTGATGTATTTGTAATTATTTTATAATAAATGAATGAATATAAATATCCATAATATTAATGTATGCAACGTACAATTGTGCAAAATTGAATATGTATATTTTCAATTTGAGATAAATCAGTAAGTTGCCAGTCTTCAAAGTTTAATTAATTTGCCTGTGCTCTATACGTACATATATCACAAACTAAATGAGCTGATATCTACATGAAGCACACAATTATGTAACTTGAAAAGACTAAACGTAGCGTGTGCTACCTTACTATCGATTTGTCTTTCTATTGCTAATATACATAAGTAATAACCACTATATTTTTTTTACAATACATTTTTATATTCATTCAATACTATATATATATATATAAATATAACATATGCAATATATTAAATAGATCACATCATTTACTATTTATAAATGCTTCTCATACATGTAGAATTGAATTACTATAATTAGATGCTTAATATATCATCAGTAGTATATTGCTTTTGCATTTATTTTGATATTACTTTACATAATTACACTAAACATAATAAACCTTATTTTCATCAGTAGTTAGTAAATAAATATGTAGATTAGGTGGATTAGGCCTACTTGGGGATACCACATTAAAAAAAACGACGTCAGAGTCATACCTCCAAATTTTTTTCAAAATAAAATTGAAAATAATTTAAGGTGCGTTGGAAAGTGACTCATCGTGTATCTATTTTGTGGTTGTTGGCAACTAACACAAACCATTAAGATTTGTTTATTTGTACTCATTAACCAATATGTTTAGTTTATGTATTATTATTGAAAATTAATACCATTGAAGATTTTGTGTTAGTTACCAATAACCATTACCATACATTAATTAAAATGTGAATTTATAATGATTCACAGATCACCGGCTCTACTTGAAAAATTCATCAATAATAGATGGAGATTTTACGGCAGTATACCACAGAAGCATTTGAACTAATGATATACAACATGAACACAGGTAAATTTTATGCATACTAAACAGAATACACTAGAGAAATCTACATAAGTATACATATGTATAATTGATATTATCAACTAATAATCACTCCATTTGTATATTGTGCAAATGACTTTCGATGAGAAATCTATATTTAGAATGAAATTGTATCGAAAATGATTATGACTTGAAAAATCTAAATAAAATGAACCCTTTTTTTTCTTAAAGCCAAAATAATTCATTTAACTAATGTACATGTACAATATGATTCCAGAACTCCTTCCACACCTGCAGCTGTATGCATCAAAATGAAGAAAACAGATTTCACTACTCATCAATAAAACATTGAAAGTGAGTATTATATATAATACATAATATTTATATCACAAAGTATTTGTTTTCTCATAAACAAATATCATCAAAATCAGTTAAAACGTATAGTTCTAAGTGCGTGTGTTCTATGTTAAATGTGTATATGTATATTGTACATGTGTCGAGTGTATGTTAAAAGAATATACATAAACAATCAGAAAATAATTTATAAATAATAGTTTTTACAAGATGCAGTTACATATGAGCCAACAGCATTTAATATGATAATCAGTAGAAGTCTTGGTTTAATTTAATTTTATAGATATCATCCCTATATGAAATACCATAATTAAACTACATTAAATTAAAAACATATTTACATCTAAAATACTTAACCAGAACAATATACAGTAAAGAAAGTATTTTATTCTAATTTATGCCTATTATGATGATTTCAGATCTCTTTCAACTTGGGCTGAACAAGTAGAAATAAAGAAGAGTTCTCCGCATTATTTTCAACATCAAGAAAATATTGAATGTAAGTATAACATTTTAATCGTTTTAGTATAGTAAAAATATATATACAAACAAAAAAAAGACAAATATACAGCAGGTCTCTCCATCTTGGCTGCAAGGGAACCCCAAGTATGCACTTGTGTCAATAGATATCATACATTTAACTGTCGACGATGCTCAGAGAGGTTCTCACAGCACCATATGCTCTAAACGAAAAAGTTTGTAGAAACTGTAAGGCAAAGTTGATCTAATGACAAAGAGACCAAACGGACGAACTCTGGTGCCCTGGAAATACGGCAAGTGAATAATTAGGGACGCAACTCACGTCTGCACCTTGAACACCAGTCACCTAATTAATTTAACTTATTTATTTAACATTAATTTTGTTTTGTTATAGATAAAGTCAGCAATACGGTCACCAATCGAATCGCAGAAGAAATTCAAGTTTAATATAAAATATGTACATACGCAATTAATGTTTTCTTTTATTACCTATATAATTAAAATAATTTCAATTAAAATAAAATACATACACAAATGAAGGAATTAGTTTATTTTTACCAAATAAAAGTTAGTAAATATCCCATTTAGTAAATTTATTCAAATAAGCTAATTAAAACCAAAATATTTTTGCTATAGCTACCTACATAATATGAGTACAAGTAGATGCCCAGAGAAAGTGATACTTAGGTTACCTACCAAAAAAAAAATTGGATTACGATAGTAAAATATTGACGTTTAGTAGTACCATCTAGCGAAAGTGGTTTGATGTTGATTACATACCAAATATTGGATTCCAATAAAAAATATTGACGTTTAGTGCCATCTAGGGAGCTTTTCATAGTACATTTTTCTACAAAATCTGACACTGTTTACTGTGGTTGACAATGACAATGATATAAAATTCGCCAATCACCATTATAAAAATATTAGGTTAAGTATATTGAACACTTTGACGAAACAAGTAAAAATGAAAATTATAATAAAAGCAGTAAACTCAAAAATGTAAGTATTGCTCATAATTCTTATTGATGCTTATCGCGTTGCAATAGTCGCTATCCCGTGAGGTTGCGTGCGTCGTTTGTCGTGCTTCCAAACGGAAGGCGACGCGTCCCGACGCTAGGAAAGCGTTGCAATGGCAGAAACTTTGCAAAGAAAATCAGCACGTCGAAAAACGCCGATCGTCGCTGCCGGAAAGAGCGAATCGACGTGACTTCCCTGAGGTCAACGTGCCCGGGAGACCAAACTCGTGGCTGACATATTTATTAACTATTTGCGCAAGAAACCTATGCTCAACAGTGCGAGATAACTGGATGAATTTGAATGACATCTAAAAATCCTATTCTCACGTTGGACTCACTCATTTTTGTTTTGGGCCTTCCTCGATACAAAAATATATAACACTTGTAGGAGGTATTTCTTGTTTTCCCGGAACTATTGATCAGTCAGTGGTAATCCAATTTTACATATATTATAATTAATTTTTTTTTGTATATTTACAGCTATGTACAAGAAAATGGAGGCAGGGGTCGGAACAGAGGGAGAGGAAATAGTAGAGCTCGAGGAAGGATGAATAGAAGTAATATTTCAAACTTTATTTATATAAATTTTAGATAGAAATTAAAATTATTATTTATTTATTTAATTAATTTATCTAAAACTACTTTTTTATTTACAAAATATTTTCTAATAATTTAATTAAATAATCATTGATGATAATTTAATTATGTAATCATTGATGATTATTAAAGCTTTAATTTTCAAACTTACCATTGTTTGTGTTTATAAATACAATATATTCTAATGATTTTACTTTGCTTACACATTAATTACAGGCGTTACTTTACGATAATACTATTTACTAAGTATTTACTTACCATTTTATTTATTTACAAAAATAACTAACTAATTTTTACATATATACCTACCATAAGTATATACAAAAATGACTTAAAAATACAAAAAACTAATGATTAATTTTAATAAATTCTAATGATTAATCATATTCGTTTATTTTAAAAATAACTATTTACTCCTATTAAACAATTAATGAACCATTAAAATTTATTAATATATAGTTCATAGTAATTCATTCATAAACAGAGTTTACAAGTCAAACTCAAAAATAATATTCATATACCACATAGTATGTATGTATACACTTAAGTAACTACATAATAATATTTTAAATTATAATATAATCTAATTACACATTAAGTCATTTTCCTCGAATTCTGCCATCAACTTTTAAGAACATTTCATATGAGTAGAAGGTCTGCTTGAGAAGCTAATCTTTTAGTCTATGTTTGAAGCTGGTAATGCTTATTGTACTTTGTATATATAAACTAAATGCAATTATGATCAAGTGTGAAGCGGCCCGACTCATGAGTCATTTAATAGATGCATCGTTAAAAAAGCGTCTACAAAGTAGTAAAATTTATTATCTTATTAAATTCAATTATAATTGTCATAGCGCTTTGTTACCTTTCTTGTGATGAAATAAATGAAATTTGAATCTTAGCTAAATATATTTTTTAATTCCGATATTTTTTGGGTTGTATGATAATTTATTAAAACATTTAATAGCCATTGATTTCAGACGCGTACTTAGCATTTGAAGTGTTTAGTTCAATGTAATTAATATCATTAACAAAAAAAAATATTTATTTACAGATAACATGACCCAGCTCAAGCCCCCTGAATCTTATTTACCCCGTCCACCTCCGATGACAACCCCTTCAGCTCCCTCGCCCCCCATGCCAGCTACTCCTTCAGAATCGACCCCGCCAACCCCGCCAGTTCCGCCGCCGCAAAACGAATAAAAAAATGAACTAATTAATGTAGTTTGAATTTTAAAACACCTTTTTATACAATACAACGGTAGGTATGATATGTTTAATCTCGTAGTTCAGCCAACGTTTGCATATAAGTGCAAAAATATGTTTATTACCAACTTTACATAGGATATCATGAAATTAACAGTAGTTTTCTAATATATAAAGAAAACATATATCTTCATCTTGAATAAATATTTCTATTAAAAAACTTGCATCAAAATTCATTGAGCAGTTCAATACAAGCAAACATACTTAAAACAAACAGACGCGGAAGTGAACTTTGTATCAGGTGTAAGGAATAATTTGATTTTAAATCCTGCTAAGTGGAGCTCCCGAAGTCCGTAAGAGATAGCTGGTTGATGCTTGAACTAAAGATGTAGGTATGTATTAAATTACACAAACACATTACTGCCTCGGTCATTCTAAGTCACAGATTATCTAACATCATCATCATCATCCTTGGCCCACATTTATATCTTTATCCTTTTGCTAGCGCCAATTTTTTTTAATAAATAATACAAATACTATTTCTTATACAAAAAATTAAAAGTCCAAACTACCAATAACACGCCGGGCCGCATGCGCGGCCCAAAATTACTAGTACTATTATATATAATTGGATTACGACTCACTGACTCACTGACATAGTAGTTCTCCGGGAAGGAGTTTCGTGGGGTACAAGTGTCATATGTCATCGTATAGGTATGATTCATGGGACCACGAGAAAAATCCGAAACTTGGAGAAAGTGGAACTGGTCATGGAGTAGGGTAGGGGATCTCAAAAGTGGTAAGACTTAGATGGGGGGTGCTCGAACTAATATTTGTAGGAACTGCTTGTGATGAAGGAAAACCAAAAAACAAGATGGCCGCCATACAAAAAAACATGGCCGCCATACAAATTTCAAATGCTCGTAACTCTGGAACGGTTGGAGATAGGTGGGGGGTGTTCGACCAAATGTCATAGAGGGCCGTGGGGGACGTTTGGAAATAGTTGCAAAAATCCAAGATGGCGTCGTCAAAATGGCGGCCGATTTTCAAAATGGCCGCAGGGGGCTGATTTTTTGCATCCGGGGGTATTTTGGGGTGCAGATTCCATAAATGAAATCGAAATTCCGAAATGTCAAAAAATAAAGATGGCCGCCATACATGTGAAATTTTCGAGGGGGTGGTGAGTAGATCTCCATGTTGCTGGGGTGCAGGGTTGACGTTTTTGGTGCAACTGTATACGTTTGGGTCCAGAATGTATAGAATAAATGAAAAGTTGGTGGTAGGTGGAACTGACCTTGGAGTACCAAAGGGATCTCGAAAACTATAAGACATAGGGGAATGATGCTTGAACTAATGTTGGAGAGAACTGCATGCATGTTTTCAATCATACCAAAAATTTTTGGCTTTCATACAAAAATTTTTTTTCTTCATACAAATCCCATACATTTCCCTAGGGATGAACAAAACGACGGAGCAAGTACTTGCGACGTCAAAGTGAGGGGGATGCGAGGCCGCAGGCCGAGCATCACCACCACTTTGACCATCAGACCTTGGAGTACCGAAGGGATCTCGGAAACTATAAGAGATAGGGAGGTGGTGTTTGAACTAATATTTGAGAGAACTGCTTGCATGTTACCAATCATACAAAAAATTTTTGGCTTTCATACAGTTTTTTTTTTCTTTATACAAATTCCATACATTTTCCTAAGGATGAACAAAATGACGGAGCAAGTTCTGCGGTGAGGGCGAAGGCCGAAATGCAGTACTTGCGACGTCTCAGTGAAGGTGATGCGAAGTTTGAGACCGACCTTCAGACCGATCAGACCCTGAAGTACCCCAGGGGATCTCGAAAACTATAAGAGTTAGCGGGTTGGTGTTTAAACCAAATTTGATGAGAACTGCTTGCATGTTACTAATCATACAAAAAAAATTTGGCTTTCATACAAAAAATGTCTTCATAAAATTTTCAAATATTTCTTCATTTTATCTCATTACCCTTTTACTAGCGCCAATTTTTTACTATTTACTAAATCCAAACTACCAATAACACGCCGGGCCGCATGCGCGGCCCAAAATTACTAGTTAATATTATATATAATTGGATTACCATTCACTGACTGACTCACTGACATAGTAGTTCTCCGGGAAGGAGTTTCGTGGGGTGCAAGTGTCACATGTCATCGTACAGGTATGGTTCATGGGACCACGAGAAAAATCCGAAACTTGGAGAAAGTGGAACTGGTCATGGAGTAGGGTAGGAGATCTCAAAAGTGGTAAGACTTAGATGGGGGGTGCTCGAACTAATATTTGTAGGAACTGCTTGTAGGTGAAGGAAAACCAAAAAACAAGATGGCCGCCATACAAAAAAACATGGCCGCCATACAAATTTCAAATGTGAATTTCTCTGGAACGATTGGAGATAGGTGGGGAGTGTTCGACCAAATGTCATAGAGGGCCATGGGGGACGTTTGGAAATAGTTGCAAAAATCCAAGATGGCGTCGTCAAAATGGCGGCCGATTTTCAAAATGGCCGCAGGGGGCTGATTTTTTGCATCCGGGGGTATTTTGGGGTGCAAATTCCATATCTGAAATCGAAATTCCGAAATGTCAAAAAATAAAGATGGCCGCCATACATGTGAAAATTTCGAGAGGGTGGGGAGTAGATCTCCATGTTGCTGGGGTGCAGGATTGACGTTTTTGGTGCCATTGTATACGTATGGATCCAGAATTTACAGAATAAATGAAAAGTTGGTGGTAGGTGGAACTGACCTTGGAGTACCAAAGGGATCTCGAAAACTATAAGACATAGGGGAATGATGCTTGAACTAATGTTGGAGAGAACTGCATGCATGTTTTCAATCATACCAAAAATTTTTGGCTTTCATACAAATTTTTTTTTTCTTCATACAAATCCCATACATTTCCCTAGGGATGAACAAAACGACGGAGCAAGTACTGCAGTGAGGCCGAAGGCCGAACTGTAGTACTTGCGACGTCAAAGTGAGGGGGATGCGAGGCCGCAGGCCGAGCATCACCACCACTTTGACCCTCAGACCTTGGAGTACCGAAGGGATCTCGGAAACTATAAGAGATAGGGAGGTGGTGTTTGAACTAATATTTGAGAGAACTGCATGCATGTTTTGAATCATACAAAAAATTTTTGGCTTTCATACAAAAAAATTTTTTCTTCATACAAATTCCATACATTTTTCTAGGGACGAACAAAACGACGGAGTAAGTGATGCGGTGAGGCCGAAGGCCGAACTGCAGTACTTGCGACGTCTAAGTGAAGGTGATGCGAGGCTGAAGGCCATCACTTTGACCATCAGGCCTTGGAGTACCCCATGGGATCTCGAAAACTATAAGAGATAGCGGGTTGATGCTTGAACTAAATTTGATGAGAACTGGTTGTATGTATTGGATCATACAAAATCATCATCATCCTCAGCCAACTTTCTACTACAACTACTCTATATAGGTACATAATATATTTTATCCGTTTGATAGTTACTGATTTCTTACAACTTCGTGACATTTTGACTACATTTTTCATCATCATCATCTACAGCCCTAAACAAATTGGACACGAGTTTTTTTTAAATATATATCCCACCGAGTTTGATGATTAGTTGGCGTTTCCACATTCATATGGTGATTTAGTTGCATACAATTACCGAGATCATCAAAAGTCACATTATCTAATATCATCATCATCATCCTTAGCCCACTTTCTACCGCATTTTATCTCTTTACTCATCTCTTTCCCCTTCTTCTAGCGCCAACTTTTTTTAAATGCAATACATATACAAATACTATTTAACTTTCTTATACAAAAAATTAAAAGTCCAAACTACCAATAACACGCCGGGCCGCATGCGCGGCCCAAAATTACTAGTTACTTATTATATATAATTAGATTACCATTCATTCATTCATCTATACATATATATATACATATATACATACACTCATTGACATAGTAGTTCTCCGGGAAGGAGTTTCGTGGGGTGCATGTGTCATATGTCATCGTATAGAGGATGCTCCAATGAGTAGAGGAAAAATCCGAAACTTGGAGAAAGTGGAACTGGTCATGGAGTAGGGTAGGGGATCTCGGAACCTATGAGACTTGGAGGTGGGGTGCTTGAACTAATTTTGGTAGGAACTGCTTGTAGGTTCCAGAAAATCAAAAAACAAGATGGCCGCCATACAAAAAAACATGGCCGCCATACAAATTTCAAACGCTCGTAACTCTGGAACGGTTGGAGATAGGTGGGGGGTGTTCGACCAAATGTCATAGAGGGCCGTGGGGGACGTTTGGAAATGGTTGCAAAAATCCAAGATGGCGTCGTCAAAATGGCGGCCGATTTTCAAAATGGCCGCAGGGGGCTGATTTTTTGCATCCGGGGGTATTTTGGGGTGCAGATTCCATAACTGAAATCAAAATTCCGAAATGTCAAAAAACAAAGATGGCCGCCATACATGTGAAATTTTCGAGGGGGTGGGGAGTAGATCTCCATGTTGCTGTGGTGCAGGGTTGTTGTTTTTGAAGCCAATGTATATGTATGGGTCTAGAATGTATAGAATAAATGAAAAGTTGGTGGTAGGTGGAACTGACCTTGGAGTACCAAAGGGATCTCGAAAACTATAAGACATAGGGGAATGATGCTTGAACTAATGTTAGAGAGAACTGCATGCATGTTTTCAATCATACCAAAAATTTTTGGCTTTCATACAAAAATTTTTTTTCTTCATACAAATCCCATACATTTCCCTAGGGATGAACAAAACGACGGAGCAAGTACTGCAGTGAGGCCGAAGGCCGAACTGCAGTACTTGCGACGTCAAAGTGAGGGGGATGCGAGGCCGCAGGCCGAGCATCACCACCACTTTGACCATCAGACCTTGGAGTACCGAAGGGATCTCGGAAACTATAAGAGATAGGGAGGTGGTGTTTGAACTAATATTTGAGAGAACTGCATGCATGTTTTGAATCATACAAAAAATTTTTGGCTTTCATACAAAAAATTTTTTTCTTCATACAAATTCCATACATTTTTCTAGGGATGTACAAAACGACGGAGCAAGTACTGCGGTGAGGCCGAAGGCCGAAATGCAGTACTTGCGACGTCTCAGTGAAGGTGATGCGAGGTTGGAGACCGACCTTCAGACCGATCAGACCCTGGAGTACCCCAGGGGATCTCGAAAACTATAAGAGATACCGTGTTGGTGTTTAAACCAAATTTGATGAGAACTGCTTGCATGTAACTAATCATACAAAAAAATTTTGGCTTTCATACAAAAAATGTCTTCATAAAATTTTCAAATATTTCTTCATTTTATCTCATTACCCTTTTACTAGCGCCAATTTTTTACTATTTACTAAATCCAAACTACCAATAACACGCCGGGCCGCATGCGCGGCCCAAAATTACTAGTTACTATTATATATAATTGGATTACCATTCACTCACTCACTGACTGACATAGTAGTTCTCCGGGAAGGAGTTTAGTGGGGTGCAAGTGTCATATGTCATCGTATAGGTATGGTTCATGGGACCACGAGAAAAATCCGAAACTTGGAGAAAGTGGAACTGGTCATGGAGTAGGGTAGGGGATCTCAAAAGTGGTAAGACTTAGATGGGGGGTGCTCGAACTAATATTTGTAGGAACTGCTTGTAGGTGACGGAAAATCAAAAAACAAGATGGCCGCCATACAAAAAAACATGGCCGCCATACAAATTTCAAATGTGAATTTCTCTGGAACGGTTGGAGATAGGTGGGGGGTGTTCGACCAAATGTCATAGAGGGCCGTGGGGGACGTTTGGAAATAGTTGCAAAAATCCAAGATGGCGTCGTCAAAATGGCGGCCGATTTTCAAAATGGCCGCAGGGGGCTGATTTTTTGCATCCGGGGGTATTTAGGGGTGCAGATTCCATAACTGAAATCAAATTTTCAAAATGTCAAAAAATAAAGATGGCCGCCATACATGTGAAAATTTCGAGGGGGTGGTGAGTAGATCTCCATGTTGCTGGGGTGCAGGGTTGACGTTTTTGGTGCAAATGTATACGTTTGGGTCCAGAATGTATAGAATAAATGAAAAGTTGGTGATAGGTGGAACTGACCTTGGAGTACTAAAGGGATCTCGAAAACTATAAGAGATAGGGGAATGAAGCTTGAATTAATGTTGGAGAGAACTGCATGCATGTTTTCAATCATACCAAAAATTTTTGGCTTTCATACAAAAAATTTTTTTCTTCATACAAATCCCATACATTTCCCTAGGGATGAACAAAACGACGGAGCAAGTACTGCAGTGAGGCCGAAGGCCGATCTGCAGTACTTGCGACGTCAAAGTGAGGGGGATGCGAGGCCGCAGGCCGAGCATCACCTCCACTTTGACCATCAGACCTTGGAGTACCGAAGGGATCTCGGAAACTATAAGAGATAGGGAGGTGGTGTTTGAACTAATATTTGAGAGAACTGCATGCATGTTTTGAATCATACAAAAAATTTTTGGCTTTCATACAAAAAAATTTTTTCTTCATACAAATCCCATACATATTCTTAGGGATGAACAAAACGACGGAGCAAGTACTGCGGTGAGGCCGAAGGCCGAAATGCAGTACTTGCGACGTCTCAGTGAAGGTGATGCGAGGTTGGAGACCGACCTTCAGACCGATCAGACCCTGGAGTACCCCAGGGATCTCGAAAACTATAAGAGATAGCGGGTTGGTGTTTGAACCAAATTTGATGAGAACTGCTTGCATGTTACTAATCATACAAAAAAAATTTTGGCTTTCATACAAAAAAAAAATTTCATACAATTCACACACATTTTCTTAGGGACGAACAAAACGACGGAGCAAATGCTGTAGTGAGACCGAAGGCCGAAATTCGGTACTTGCGACGTCTTTTTGAAGGTGATGCGAGGCTGGAGACCGACCTTGGAGTACCCCAGGGGATCTCAAAAACTGTAAGAGATAGCGGGTTGGTGTTTGAACTAAATTTGATGAGAACTGCTTGCATGTTACCAATCATACAAAAAAAATTTGACTTTCATACAAAAAAAAATTTTTCGTAGAAATCACATACATTTTCCTAGAGACGAACAAAACGACGGAGCAAATGCTGTGGTGAGACTGAAGGCCGAAATTCGGTACTTGCGACGTCTTTTTGAAGGTGATGCGAGGCTGGAGACCGACCTTGGAGTACCCCATAGGGGATCTCAAAAACTGTAAGAGATAGCGGGTTGGTGTTTGAACTAAATTTGATGAGAACTGCTTGCATGTTACCAATCATACAAAAAAATTTTGGCTTTCATACAAAAAAAGTCAAAAAAATTTCAAAAATTTCTTTATTTTATCTCATTACCCTTTTACTAGCGCCAATTTTTTTTTTATGCAATATTTATACTAATTCTATTTCTTATACAAAAAATACAAAGTCCAGAAGCCCAACCAAACGCCGGGCCGCATGCGCGGCCCAAAATTACTAGTTATTACTTATTATATATAATTGGATTACCATTCATTCATCTATATATATATATATATATACACTGACATAGTAGTTCTCCGGGAAGGAGTTTCGTGGGGTGCAAGTGTTATATGTCATCGTTTAGAGGATGCTCCAATGAGTAGAGGAAAAATCTGAAACTTGGAGAAAGTGGAACTGACCATGGAGTAGGGTAGGGGATCTCGGAACCTATGACACTTGGAGGGGGGGTGCTTGAACTAATTTTGGTAGGAACTGCTTGTAGGTTCCAGAAAACCAAAAAACAAGATGGCCGCCATACAAAAAAACATGGCCGCCATACAAATTTCAAATGCTCGTAACTCTGGAACGGTTGGAGATAGGTGGGGGGTGTTCGACCAAATGTCATAGAGGGCCGTGGGGGACGTTTGGAAATGGTTGCAAAAATCCAAGATGGCGTCGTCAAAATGGCGGCCGATTTTCAAAATGGCCGCAGGGGGCTGATTTTTTGCATCCGGGGGTATTTTGGGGTGCAGATTCCATATCTGAAATCGAAATTCCGAAATGTCAAAAAATAAAGATGGCCGCCATACATGCGAAAATTTCGAGGGGGTGGGGAGTAGATCTCCATGTTGCTGGGGTGCAGGGTTGACGTTTTTGAAGCAAATGTATACGTTTCGGTCCAGAATGTATAGAATAAATGAAAAGTTGGTGATAGGTGGAACTGACCTTGGAGTACCAAAGGGATCTCGAAAACTATAAGAGATAGGGGAATGATGCTTGAACGAATGTTGGAGAGAACTGCATGCATGTTTTCAATCATACCAAAAATTTTTGGCTTTCATACAAAAATTTTTTTTCTTCATACAAATCCCATACATTTCCCTAGGGATGAACAAAACGACGGAGCAAGTACTGCAGTGAGGCCGAAGGCCGAACTGCAGTACTTGCTCCGTCAAAGTGAGGGGGATGCGAGGCCGCAGGCCGAGCATCACCTCCACTTTGACCATCAGACCTTGGAGTACCGAAGGGATCTCGGAAACTATAAGAGATAGGGAGGTGGTGTTTGAACTAATATTTGAGAGAACTGCATGCATGTTTTGAATCATACAAAAAATTTTTGGCTTTCATACAAAAAAATTTTTTCTTCATACAAATCCCATACATATTCTTAGGGATGAACAAAACGACGGAGCAAGTACTGCGGTGAGGGCGAAGGCCGAAATGCAGTACTTGCGACGTCTCAGTGAAGGTGATGCGAGGTTGGAGACCGACCTTCAGACCGATCAGACCCTGGAGTACCCCAGGGATCTCGAAAACTATAAGAGATAGCGGGTTGGTGTTTGAACCAAATTTGATGAGAACTGCTTGCATGTTACCAATCAAACAAAAAAATATTGGCTTTCATACAAAAAAAAAAATTTCATACAATTCACATACATTTTCTTAGGGACGAACAAAACGACGGAGCAAATGCTGTAGTGAGACCGAAGACCGAAATTCGGTACTTGTGACGTCTTTATGAAGGTGATGCGAGGCTGGAGACCGACCTTGGAGTACCCCAGGGGATCTCAAAAACTGTAAGAGATAGCGGGTTGGTGTTTGAACTAAATTTGATGAGAACTGCTTGCATGTTACCAATCATACAAAAAAATTTTGACTTTCATACAAAAAAAATTTTTTCGTAGAAATCACATACATTTTCCTAGAGACGAACAAAACGACGGAGCAAATGCTGTGGTGAGACCGAAGGCCGAAATTCGGTACTTGCGACGTCTAATTGAAGGTGATGTGAGGCTGGAGACCGACCTTGGAGTACCCCAGGGGATCTCAAAGACTATAAGAGGTAGCGGGTTGGTGTTTGAACTAAATATGATGAGAACTGCTTGCATGTTACCAATCATACAAAAAATTTTTGGCTTTCATACAAAAAAAAAATTTATACAAATTCCATACATTTTCTTAGGAACGAACAAAACGACGGAGCAAATACTGCGGTGAGACCGAAGGCCAAAATTCGGTACTTGCGACGTCTAATTGAAGGTGATGCGAGGCTGGAGACCGACCTTGGAGTACCCCAGGGGATCTCAAAGACTATAAGAGATAACGGGTTGGTGTTTGAACTAATTATGATGAGAACTGCTTGCATGTTACCAATCATACAACAATTTTTTTAACTTTCATAAAAAAAAAATTTTTTTATACAAATCCCATACATTTTCCTAGGAACGAACAAAACGACGGAGCAAGTACTGCGGTGAGTTCAAAGGCTTAAGAACGTCTTAGTGAAAATGATGCGAGGCTGGAGACCGACCTTCAGACCGGTCAGACCATGGAGTATCCCAGGGGATCTCAAAGACTATAAGAGATAGCGGGTTGGTGTTTGAACTAATTATGATGAGAACTGCTTGCATGTTACCAATCATACAAAAAATTTTTGGCTTTCATACAAAAAAAAATTCATACAAATTCCATACATTTTCTTAGGAACGAACAAAACGACGGAGCAAATACTGCGGTGAGACCGAAGGCCAAAATTCGGTACTTGCGACGTCTAATTGAAGGTGATGCGAGGCTGGAGACCGACCTTGGAGTACCCCAGGGGATCTCAAGGACTATAAGAGATAGCGGGTTGGTGTTTGAACTAATTATGATGAGAACTGCTTGCATGTTACCAATCATACAACAATTTTTTTTACTTTCATACAAAAAAAAATTTTTCATACAAATCCCATACATTTTCCTAGGAACGAACAAAACGACGGAGCAAGTACTGCGGTGAGTTCAAAGGCTTAAGAACGTCTTAGTGAAAATGATGCGAGGCTGGAGACCGACCTTCAAACCGGTCAGACCATGGAGTATCCCAGGGGATCTCAAAGACTATAAGAGATAGCGGGTTGGTTTTTGAACTAAATATGAGAAACTGCTGCATGTTACCAATCATACAAAAAAAATTTAGGCTTTTATGCAAAAAAAAATCATCCAAATTTCAAAGTGGTTTTTTACATTTATCAGGTCAGAAGCTAAATGTCTTATAGGGTTGTTACCGTTCAATAGCTTTGTGGGCATGAGAAGGGTTATTGGTGTCCTTTTTAACAATAGAGATGTTCTTGTGAATATAACAGTTAAATGTTGAGTTCCTACCTATTATTTTTTGGTTTTTCGTTGTCACAGATTCTGATATATTTTTTGCAAGTTTACTTGACACGCATTGAATGATAAAATTATTGGTTTTTTTCGCCTGCTAATTTTGTGTGTTGATGCTTAACTTGTTTGGTAGGTATCAAAGCAAAGCTTGCTAATGTTTCATAAAAGGGTTTGTAGTAAGGCCTATCGCCAAGCTATTAATTTTTTCTATTTAATTACTTAATCGTCTGCACAGTTTGATTTCTGTGATAAATACCAGCAAACAAAGACATACTTACCTAATTATTGTTATATCGTAGTACTTACATTAATTGGTTTATAGCCGCATAAATTATCATATCAATACATTGTTTTGATTTTAACATTTACGCCATCTATGGTTATTTTGATGTACTTAATATCAAAAACGATAAAATAATCACCTCAATTTCGTACGACATTCTAAAGTGGCGCTAATTATTTATTCAGACACCTATTATCTATTCTTTTATCATAAAAACAATGTGTACCTACTCTGCAAACTTATAGTCAGTACATGAACAAAATATTGTACCTATTTGAGTTAGCAAAAATAATAGGTAACATCAGGCGTGTTATAGTGCAGTGTAAGCCTATCTAGCATTATAACAATAATATATTTTAAGAGTACCTATATACTTACCAAATCTTTAAACTTTCACATAATATGTAAGTTATGTACCTAATTGTATAAGAATTTGATTTGATTAAAACTACAGAAAAAGAAAACTCTTTATTTATTTTTACACTCTTCTCTAACATAATGTTTCTCTTAAATATAATGTTTGTTAATTAATATGACATTTGGCCAAATTCAGAAGAATACCATATAAACTTAAATAAACTTTAAAGCATAGTTTAAATTGGTTTTTCAATCATTACTATTACAAACAAACAGAAAGATCAAATAAGATTTCTATACATGTTGGTAAGAGCTGAATAAGGTAAGCTTGACTGCAGCAATGCTTAACATCACGCAGGCTGTACTCAAACGTAAACATATCCCATGTAAAAAGAATTAAATAGGCTGGAGATTGTACTGCCAGGCACGACGAGGAGTTCTATACAGAGCTGAGGGTAGACATAAAGTTTCATAAATCAGTCAGCATCTGTAATTAATAATATAATAAATTAAAACAAGAAGGATCATAAAAAATCTTACAATGCAAGGATTAGATTTTCTCTTTTTCGATAATGTTTCGCTCTTTTAAATGACTGGCTATTACCTAGAATAGAAATGAACTTAGTAAAATCTTATAAACTGTAGGGTCACATAGTTAATTTGAAATGAAATGTACAATAGTGAGCACAATATATATCACCCACATTCCCCGGGCAGAGCCGTGGACGACCGAGTCCACTGGGCCCTGCCTGTGGCTGGCTTAGTGTATTGAAGGGTGAGTGCAGTGGTGCCTCAGATGATAATACATCCCCAGCTGTGGGGTGAATACGGCGAAGGCCTACTTGGTACTGAGGGCAGTGGTTCCTTGCAAACTTGAGCATTGTCTACAATGGAGACATTTTCACTTAGCAATGTCTCCGGATTCGTAGATGATGCAGCTTCACCAATTGGACCTAAGCATATAAGATTTAGTTTACATTGGATTTAGATACAATATGTATATTATATATCAATGATATACTTAATTGATATTACATTCATGGTGCATATATTACCCTATAATTTGATTAACAATATTGATAATTTCCATACCTTAATAGTGTTATATTACAGTTTACTTGTTGTTAACTAAATAAAGTATTTAACTATTCACTATAGTAGGTTCCTTTATACAATATACATATAATTATACTTATTTTCAGGGACACCAGGTAACCCTTGGAAAATAACTTTCCCGATTGTCCCAAGAATTAGTTTGTCATGTGTGGACAATGTGGGCACTTCTGTTACATTCCCTGTTGAACTAATAGCCCTATTGGCTTTGGAATCGTTTGCCTTTGTCCGGCTTTTTAAATGCTGTTATTAGTCAAATATAATGTGACCTAAAGTATTGGCTTATACTATATCTTATAATACCTACACTCGAGATACAAAAGCTACAGCAGCTAATTTCCTAAGAATATAGATAAAAATAGAATAAATTTACTTTTTGTATTTTTTTTTGTAATGCTTACAGTTTTCCACTGATCCAGTTTTAGCCGGCTCGATCTCAGGTAATTCTTGCGCTAGAGTTGCCACTGTGAATTTTGACTCTGTAGGCCATTTGGCGAAGCAAATACTCCAATTTCGAGCCATGAAGTTGATTAAGTGGTCTGTTTGTGAATGGTTTGCACGTATTTTTTTCTGTAAACAGAAAACATGAATGAAAAAAATATACTTAGTCTATAGATGAATACAATAATAACAGTTTAGTTTTATTTAACTAACCTCGGAGGTTCCGTCATTTTATTGTCTGATAAACTCTGTCTGTAAATATTGTGGAAGAGAAATATGACAATAAGATAGATTTATATGAGAAGGTTTATTAGATGAGAAATTGATAAGAATCTTTGTGAGAGCGTTTTTCAGTTTTCTTTTTTAATGGCTTCTTTCTTTCTGCGGTATTGCCGCAATTTTGACAGTGACATTGACTTATCAAATCACTTGACACTTGGAAATTTTAACTTAGCAGAGTGAACGATTCCAATCTTTTTTAATTATCTTTACTAAAGCTTACTGAGGCTTATCGATCAATTTATCTACCTCTAAACATACTTCGGCACTTGCGATTGTTGACAAAAGTTACCGAATTAATCTAATCGACGTCGATAGAATAAAACTTCCGCACTTGCACTGCTGATTTCGGTAAAAGAAAAGTTTTTTTTTTTCATAATAAGATTTCAAAATGAGTAATGTCAACAAAGCAAAGCCATAGCCAAAAAACAAAAAAAATATTTCTATGGCGCACGTTTTCAAAATTATAATTTATTTGTGGTATTTAACATTATATATAATTTATAACTGATATATATATTAAAATATTAGTATCGTATGTTCTACGATCGTAGATATACGCCAAAACCAAAAAGCCAAAAAAGTCGAACAAATACGATTTAAATATTACGGTTGGCAGCTCTGCTAGAAGGGCGTGCGGGGCGCGCGGGGAAACCGCCCGCGCCCACGCACGCTAGAAGTTCAAACAAGATAACTCTGCGCGCGGATAAAATTGGAACTAAAATGTTCTGATTGCAATTTGATCAGGGGCCAACCCTAAGCATAAGTGCTGCCGCCAGCCGCGCGCAGAGTTATGTTGTACGGACGCGGCGCGTGCGGCCGGCCAGCGGCCATTTTGTCGTTGTCGCGTCGCCCGCCCGCCACCGGCCGCGGCCACATTCCGCCCGCAGCCGCACGAGCACCAGCACAGTGACGTTCGCGACGACTTTCGCAATTCAACGCGCATGTATCACGAAGAATAGTTGGCTTCGTACGCTGCACGCAGAGACACAGATGAAGAAATCAATATGTTCAAATCGTGAAAATTCTTCAGCGTCTTCCTTTAAACCAGGTTAGTCTTATTCAGATCTTATATTTTAACACATTAGCTGACCACCTCTTGACGAGTATATTAATGCATGCCGCTTGTACCTATTTGCCTAATTAATTTACCTAAGCCGTATGCACACAACGCAAATACATGTTCATTGCTTTTACTCAGATCAGATGCCCCATGTCTTGATGCATATCCACTTCGAACCATATTACACAGCTTTAAATAGTTAGTATGGCGGCAGACAACGCTGACTCGATAACAATAAGGGCATTAAAATTGAGATAACATAAACGGACAAAAGATTTCCAATGCTAGGACTAATACCCACCAGTCTATTTCTGTTTTTTTACGAAAAATTATAGATAAAAATGCCGCAAGCCGATTGCCGTGCCGAGCGTCTTTTGTTTAAGTTTTTGAACAATGAACGCGCCGGCGCGTCGTTGGGTACACAGAGTTTTTGCAAAATCGCATATGCGTTGAGGGCATCTCCAATACCTGCCTAATATTCTGGGCAGCCAATGCGTTAATTAACAAAGCCCTTAAAAAACAAACGAGATTTTATGCTACGTAGGTATCTAATATAATTTATTTTGCTCAACTTCTACAAATGAGAAAATAAATTCTTCGCTTCGAATGCAATCGACTCCCTATTTTGTAGGAAATTGAATTTTCATGCATCGCAATAACTATACCTTATGTGCTAGAGTTCAAGCAAGATAACTCTGCGTGCGGATAAAATTGGGACTAAAATGTTATGATTGCAATTTGATCAGAGGCCAATTCTAAGCATAAGTGCTGCTGCCAGTTGCGCGCAGAGTTATGTTGTACGGACTCGAATGTTGTGTTTTCGTATTAAAATAAGACAAGATAGGTACTCTGTGTTAAATATGGTATGGAAAAGTGATTTATATCTTCTTAGTTCAGGAGACAATACTTTCGGTACACTTTGCAAGATGTGTACTGAAACTACGTCAGAAACTTCTGGTATGTTTTCATATATATCAATTCTTGTAAGTATACCAAATTGATTTCTCATAAGTAGGTATTACTTATATAAACATGGCAGCCCTTTTTGAAAACATCACAGTCAAGCATTTATTCACTACATTTATTTCTACGTACCTATCTGTTGAGCAAAGCTTGAACACCTTAATCGAAAACTCGATGCAATCATACATAGGTACCTACTGCTCTATTTGCTCTTGCATTTTGATTGAAATTTCATACCTACTTATTGTACCAACTGAACAAATTATCTCAAAACTATTATAAATGCAAACGAAGTAGATAACATCGTCTTTTAATTAACAATTTAACATTCATAACTTTCTTTAATTCGATAAATTCGCGTCAAGGTCAACCAAAAGTCGTTCCCCAGCTACCTATTTCGCGCGAGTGGCCCCTGAGGGGCCGCCCCTCGGATCTCGCCCGCTAGCGTGCGTTAGAGCGAGATGCGAGACCTCTCGCGCTTTTTGAATTCGTAACTACTTAGATTACTTAGGTAGATTATGAGATCCATGTACTTAGAAATTTAGGGTAATAGATATACCTACCTACGCGCGGGCATAGTTCATTAATTACTTTTTTAGTCTTATCCAATTGAACATAAACAATTTTCACATTTTTTAAACTTTATGATCAGACATTTCAACATTGTTATTCATTGAATTCTGTATATTTTTGATTACTTTCTTGATGTATGTAGGTTATTTTTTTGAAAATAGGTGGCAAATTATCAATTTAGCCCCTATATAACTAAAGTAGCAGTAGATTTATTTATGTTTGAACATAAGTATACATATAGTTACATATTGACAACTCTGTTAGCTTAGTTGATAGTGGCAACTGCCTTTTAATCTAGGAATGCGTGTTCGATTCCAGTGTAACACAAAAAGATATTTATGAATATTAAAATGTGTAATTACTTGTGTTAAGTCTGGTCGTTTCTATGTAAGTTCTATGTAGTTTCTATAATAAGTATAATAAATTAATTTAATTTTAGGTAATTTAATTTTTCGAGTATTTTGAATAATTTTTGTGTTTTATTTTGCTTCATATTTTATTTAAGGTACTTATATTGTATATTTTAATATTATGTTTAAAACTTATAAATATATACTATTAGTTAGTTATTTACTTTATGTTTTATAAGTTTTGAATAAATAAATATATAGGTACATAAATTATAAGTACTTATTTATTAAAAAAAAAACTTATTTTATCCGTTATCTAGACCCAAGATACAAACGTAAGTTTAGTATGAAACTAGATGGCGCAGAATGATATGTCATGAAATATTACTTTCTTCTCCCATTGACCATTATAATTAACATATTGTTAAAAACAAAAATGGCATTATTTTGATAGTACATTTTTTTTTATTAAAACGAAATGTATTAAGTAAATTCAATTCGACGAAATATTTATATTTTTGAAGCATATTCTATGAATGATATAAGCTCTTACATGTACCTATGTTACAACTTTACATTATCAATAAATACTATTGATCCTATTTAGGGTTCCGTACCAAAAAAAACAAAACGGGACTCTATTACTAAGCCTCCGCTATCTGTCTGTCTATCTATAACATTTTAACAGAATATTTATTGTAAATATATCTCTAATAAAGTTAAAAATTATGATGTATAACTTTTCCAGAAGACAACGTCGTTGGCATCAACCAACACAGCGAGATTCCTGCACAAATTTCTACAATTAATTCAGGTAATTATTTTAATTCTATTATATTAAGTAAGTTCGTATGACTATGACCAACTCAAGTGTAAATTGCCCTAGGAAACTCACATAAAGTAACTCAGTGTAAGCTATGAGTAGACGCCAGCTTTGCTCGCATTTTTATTTCAAGATTAAAAGTAACCTATGACACTTCGTTGATCTCATACTACCTAAGTACCAAAAATAAAAATCTGTTCAGAAGATTTTGCATGATGTGCGTATAATTAACAGACAGTCAGAAACACAAATAAACAAACAAATTGTTGGAAAGTGCTCTGTCATCAATTATAGGTATCTACAAAAAAAATATATTTAAATCTTTCTTTTATCTTTAATGTTCATACTATCGAACCTTTTTATCTTTTTACTGTATGCATAGATGGAAAAAGATAGACCAATTCGTGATCAAAAATGATTCTTTGTTTTCGTCACTCATTAGTTACGAAATATTTGATAAAAATGTTAAACGTTTCCTTAAATAGTTAGTAATTACCTATATCTCAAAGATTGATATAGATTATAAAAAAATATAATCAAAGTATTAAATTATGATGTTTATTAATTTGCAGGAGACAAGAAGAACACCGGCGTGAACCAGTACAAGAAAATTTCAACACTTGGTGACAGCAAAGAAATTTCTACAGACGCTTCAGGTGTTTTTTTTTTCTATTACATTTAGTAAATTCATATAAATGGGGCCAACTCGTGATGTTAAAGTAAAGTAGTTCAAAATGAAAATGAGCCTATGTTATAACCAAAGAATAAACACAATACAATAAATTAATTAATAATACCATTATTTCATGAAGATATCATGAAATAGTTGCTCGAACAGCCAAGCTTTTTGCATAATTTTAAGAAGCACGGTAAACAAATCATGTTATCTCAAATTCCGTAATACCTATATAAACATATTTCCTTGAATACTTATATAATAAGTATTTATTATTCTTTAAAATAATGAATAGTACATTTAAGTGAGTGGAATACTAGGCTAAAGGCTGTATATCACCATCACTTTGGACGTCACAGGCCTTAGAGGAGATACCACAAGGGATCTTGAAAATTATAAGAGATAGCGGGTTAATGCTTGAACTAAATATGATGAAAACTGATTGTATGTATTATTTCATACCAAATCATCATCATCCTCAGCCAATTTTGTACTGCATTAAATCTTATTTATCCGTTTGATAGACACTTATTTTTGTTACAACTTCAAGACATTGTAACTTCATTTTTCATCATCATCTATAGCCCTAAACCAATTGGACACGAGTTTTTTTAATATATATCCTACCGAGTTTGATGATTAGTTTGCGTTTCCAAATTCATATGGTGATTTAGTTGCATACGACTACCGAGATCATTAAAAGTCACAGATTATTTAACATCATCATCATCCGTAGCCTACTTTCTATCTCATTTTGTCTCATTACCAATTTCTTTCTCCTTCACGAAGCGCAATTTTAATTAAAATGCAATAAAAATACAAATACTATTTCTTATACTAAAAATAAAAAGTCCCATATTATACGCTAATCCGCGTCCGCGGCCCAAAAATACTAAAAAAAGATAGACCAACTCGTGATCCAAAATGATTGTTCGTCACTCAATAGATACGAAATATTTGATAAAATTGTTAAACGTGTCCATAAATATTAAGTTAATAATTACCTATATCTCTAAGATTGTTTTAGATTATGAAAAAATATATAATCATAATATTCAATTATGATGTTTATAATTTTCAGGAGACAAGAAGAAAACCGGCGTGAATCAGTACAAGAAAATTTCTACACTACGTAACACTGAAGAAATTTCAACAATAGTTTCAGGTGTTATATTTTTTTCTATTACATTTAGTAAATTCTTATGAAAGGAGCCAACTCGTGATGTTAAAGTAAAGTAGTTCAAAATGAAAATGAGCCTCAACACAATACAATAAATTCATTCAAAATACCATTATTTCCCGTCATTGATTTATGAATTGAATACATTTGAGTTATTTCATGACGGTTTTGATGTCACTATATAATTTACATATTGGTACTAGGTAAATATCTCATGTCGATATCATGAAATAGCTGCTCAAACAGCCAAGCTTTTTGCATAATTTTAAGAAGCGTAGTAAACGGTAAACGAATCATGTTTACTTAAATTCCGTAATACCTATAGAAACATATTTTCATGAATATTTATAAAATAAGTATATATTCTTTATAATAATGAATAGTACACCAAAACGATTGTTTTGTTTCCATCAATAAATAGTTTTGAAATATTTTATATAAATAATTAAAATTTAATTTATAAACAATTAATTAATATGCATAGGTATTTGTAAAAAATATTATTATTTTATAATATTATTCCTAATATCATAAATAGTTACAGTTCAAGGTTTCTTTAAAACATTTAGTGTATGTATATAATGTCATATTGTTGCTACAGTTCTTTATGTTGTACTTATATCACTTTACAATTTCTTACTGAATTATTTTTTTCAGCTACTACGCACCAGGCGAACTCCAGGCTGTTTCGAGGAGCTGGTAAACAGTGCACAGCTAATTCATACATAGCTATATTACACGCGAAAGACGTATCAACCGTCTTAAATATGAACCTAGATTACGTACTTTCGGAAGGCGACAAACTTTACGTAAATCTCGAACCTAATATTCCTGCTTATGTTTCAAGTAGGTATTTATCTGCAGATGAATTACCATCGCAGTTTAAATTAGGGTCAAATAATGTAGACGTGGAGCTAAATTACGTTATTAGCGAATTATATCCGACATGTAAAAATGACGAAGATTTTCATAAGCTACGATTAAAAAACATCTTAGATAATAATGTTTTTAACGATGATTGGAACGACAACAAAGATGGTTGTCTTTTCACAGGAGGCGGTTATACTGTGGCTTTCTGGACAGAAATATATATTGAAAGTAATGAAATTAAAAGATTTTTTTATTTATTTAACAGCCACGGTGTCAACAAACGAAATGAATCTGATAACAATGGTGTAGCCAGAGTGTTTAAATTAAATTCAACGAAAGCATTAGCAGATACTCTGATCAACTATAGCTGCAGATATCAAGAACAGTATGAAATTAATAAAATTAGAGTGGCAAACCTTACCACGACAACATTGTTGGTAGACACCGATTTAACTCAATGTAGTTCTGTTGAATCTTGTATTGTAATTGATTCTCAAGAAACTAACTGCAGCAAAAGTTCAATTTCTTCACTATCTGAATTGATATTGAGAAGTAATAGTGTATCGCCAGGTTACGCGCCAACTCAAAAATCTTTAAGCCAAAAAAGTGATAATTCTTATTCACTTTTGCATGATGTTGATAATAACAATCGTTGTACAGCCACTCAATCAAGCAATACTATTGCAACGTATGTTGTTCCAACACAAGCAAATGAAATTCAAAAAAGTAACGATTCATATTCGATTTTAACAACAGTTACGCACGCAGAAGAAGTGAAAAAAAATGAACATCTCATTATTGCCACGAATAAAAGAACATCAGCACCTATTCATACATTCAAATTCTTTTTACAAAATCAACCCGTAGTGGTCCTTGAAAAAGTGAATGACTTCAAACTTACGCATTTGAAACCAAAAGTTGTGATCACACCATTAGAATCATTACAAAATATATCAAGATCTGCCAAAAAACGAGGAAGACCTACTAAGGTTAAAAAGGGACCAAAAAAAAATATGGATAAAGCACATCTTGCCGCAGTTATAAAATACACAACTTTAAATCCAGATATTAACAAAAAAGCTGTTAAAAAATATCACGACAAACACCCCGATGTGGTAAAAAAAGCAATTGCGAAATATCACGACAAACATCCCGATGTGGTAAAAAAAGCAATTGCGAAATATCACGACAAACACCCCGATGTGGTAAAAAAAGCAATTGCGAAATATCACGACAAACACCCCGATGTGGTAAAAAAAGCAATTGCGAAATATCACGACAAACATCCCGATGTGGTAAAAAAAGCAATTGACAAATATCAAGATAAACATCCTGAAATCAACCTCAAAGCTGTAAAAAAGTATATAGAGAACAATCCTGACATTAATAGAAAAGCGGTCGATAAATATCAAGACAAATATAGAGATATTATACAAAAGACAAGTGCCCAATATAACAAAACTTCCAGAAATGTAGATCCTCCACTACGCAGATCAGATAATCTGATTGGAGAGAAAAGAGATGATGAATTAAAACTGATAAGAGTATTCAGTTTGAAAAATCAGTCTCTAAATTCACCAAATACATACATTTGTCAACACTGCCACGCTCGCCTATTTGAAGAAGAGAAAACGCGCTTAAAATGGTGTTGTGGCGCAGGAGCAAATAATGTCCTGGCACTCGACCCATTAACAGAAGACTTTTATACGCATCCCAGTTTTGTACAAAGACCTCGAGCTTACAACAATCTGTTTGCATTTTCAGCTTTGGGTGTTACCCACGGCTATCATCATCCAGATGGTATTGCTTTTCTAAAGATTCAAGGTCGAGTATACCATCGCGTCTTCGATCTACGCTACGATCAAAATATAAATAACATCGGCTTGTACATAAACGATGGTTCCGAACGCGAAAATATTGCTAAAAACCGCAATTTAGATTTGGACGTCGTGCGATCTATTACACACTATTTGCACAATGTTAATCCGTTAATAGAATGTTTTAAAAGATTAAACGCAGAGGCTTCCGACGAAGCTTACATAATGTTTCAAAAAACATCACGAGCGACTCATGGAAATATTTTAGGCGACTCGCCCATGTTCAGCTCGGAAGTGGCTGCGATTATAAGTACAGATAAAGAACAGTATGTGCCACGTTGTATTGCTATATGGAAAGTGGGTGAACGCAAACCTCACACTGTTGATATAATGCACAATATGTATGAATGCTTTCAATTTCCACTATTGTTGCCAAATGGCACATTGGGCTGGCATCCTAATAAACAAGATAACTTTGGACGAAAACTGACTCAAGCTAGGTACGTTAGGTGCCTACTATTGTCTGAAAGTCGCTTTTCACAATTCAGTCGATTATCCGAAGAATGGTTAGTTGATATGTATTGTAGAATCTCCGAAGAGCGTTTACGTTATTTACATAACATGCAAAAGAACAGTTTTGAACTCAGAATGGCTCCATTGCAAGAATTAGATAACGATGAAACCATTCAAGGTGAAGGCATTGTACCAGGTCGTGTCTATTTGCCGTATTCATTCACTGGGGGGCCTCGCTACATGAAAGTCAAATATTTGGATTGTATTGCATTGGTGAACAGACTGGGACCCCCATCTTATTTTGTAACATTCACTTGTAATCCCAATTGGCCAGAAATAAAAAATTCAATTCCACATGGCCAGCGTTACGCAAATCCGCTCATATGTACAAGAGTTTTCAATTTACGCCTCCTTGCACTAATTAGAGACATAAGATCTGGTCTCTGGTTTGGAAAAATTGAGTATCTAACTTATGTTGTAGAATTTCAAAAAAGGGGACTACCTCATGCCCACATTTGTTTTAGAGTCGAAGGAGGTGGTCCAAAGACTAACTTTGATATCGATAAAGTTTGTCGCGCCGACATACCTGATGAGTTAGAAGCTGAAGGTAGATTGCGTCCTGCGGTATTAAAACACATGATTCATGGACCGTGTGGTCGCGATAGAGACTATTTGCCATGTTATGACAAAGAAAACCACAAATGTAACAAACGATTTCCTAAAAGAGAAACGGACGTAACCTTTTTGGATGGCAGAGGTTTCGTACACTTGCGTCGTAATAGTAACAATGAAGCTGTAATAAAATATAAAAACAGAGAAATTAAAGTTAATGAAACTTGGACGGTGCCATACAATGCCAGCTTACTTTTGAAATACGATGCTCACATAAACATTGAAGTATCATCACATCGTAACGTGGTGAAATATCTTTTTAAATACCTAACGAAAGGACCGGACGAAGCACGTGTTGCTGTTGTTGAAGAACAAAATGACGAAATTGAAAATTACGTCACTAAGAGATATATAGGGTCGAGCGACGCTGCTTGGAGAATATTAGAATTTGACATAACATCACGTGAACCTAATGTGAAGCAATTAGCGGTTCATTTGGAACACAAACAAACTGTGTATTTCAAACCCGGCCATGAAAACGAGGTTAATCGCGAATCGTCAGATTTACTAACATATTTCAATAGACCTTTAAATGGCGAATTTGACAATTTAAAATATACAGATTTTTATGAAAAATATATTGTACACCCAAATAAACCAAACACAAAAGTTACAATATATGAAACGACAAACGGCAAATATGTCACTGAGCGACAAAGAGGAATTATGATATGCAGATTATTTTGGGTCAGCCCTACGCGCGGTGAACAATTTTATCTCAGACTACTGTTAAATGCGTTTCCGTGCCGTGGATATGCGGACCTCTTAAATCTTGGTGGTCTTAAAAATGACAACTTCCAAGAGGCGTGTAAAGCTGTAGGACTTTGCGATAATGAAATGGAATATAACTCTTGCATGTCAGAAGCAGCTACATTTTTCACTGGCTACCGTCTGCGAAGATTTTTTGTTCTGTTAGTTGTAAATGGTGCCCCAGCTGCGATATTGTGGAACACGTTCAAAGATCAAATTTGCGAAGATTATTTGTACCGATTCCCCAATGAATTTGAGAAATCCTATAACCTGGGCTTGAAGGACATTAGCAGGTTATTACAAAAACACAGTTTGGAACTGAATGATTTGGGCCTTCCACAAGTCGAAGACGACTCTACAGAGTTTGACAGAGAACTTGGTGAATACAATGTTGAGCAGCAAAAGTTGATTGTCGATGAATGGTTGCCTAAACTGTCAACGGAACAACGTTCAGTGTTTGATTACATAAACAAACTTTGCACAGATGCAAATTACCGAGAGAAAAATCCTTGTGCCATTTTTATAGATGGACCAGCAGGAACAGGCAAAACAAAATTGCTGAACACAATCTCATCGTACGTTCGCGGTTATTTAAAATCGGTAGCGATTTGTACGGCATCATCTGCTATCGCAGCACAAAATTTGGAGAACGCTTCTACAGCACATTCAATGTTTAAATTTCCATTAAACATATTAGATGACGATTCCAATTGGAACTTGAGCAATTCAACACAGAGAGGGCAATTGATTTATAAAGCTAAAGTAATCATCTACGATGAAGCTCCTATGGCTCATAAGAGTCTAATACACATGCTCGATAGATCCTTGCAAGATCTTATGAATTGTAAAAAAATGTTTGGAGGTAAAATTATTATTTTTGCTGGCGATTTTAGACAAATTCCACCAGTAGTTGTCGACGCAAAAACTGATTCAGACATTTTACATTCGTCAATGAAAACATCGCCACTTTGGCAAGATTTAAAGAAATTCACTTTGATTTCATCGCAACGATGTAGAGATGATGTAGAGTACGCCAAGTTTATTTTGGATTTAGGCTCTAATGAATTGCCTACTATTTCACTACCTGTGGGTAATAATATTCATAAAGTTGTTAATTTAAATATGATCGATCACGTGACTGAGTTACATGATTTAATAGACTATGTATTCTCGAATGGGATTATCGTCGAGCCCGACGTGGCTATATTACGCAATATTCTTTGCACTCGAAATGACGCCGTTCGTGAAATTAATTCCATCATTTTAGACCGCTTACCGGGTAACTTACTCCACTTTTATTCGTGCGATAAAATTGCCAACGATGACGCTGATCAATTGTATCTCGGACAAGACTTTTTGAATAGAATTAAGCTTCCGGGAATTCCTGATCATGAATTGAAACTTAAAGTGGGATGTGTTTGCATGATTATTCGCAACCTTAGCTTTGCTGATGGTTTAGTCAACGGAACTAAAGTTATTGTACTGGACACTTCACCGAATTTAATAACAGTTCGTAAAGAAGGTTGCTACGAGAACATACCATATTTAATACCTCGTATCCTCTTTAAAGCACCAATAGAACGGAACAGCCCGTATGAAATAGCACGTACTCAATTTCCTTTACAAGTGTCTTATGCTATAACAATTCACCGTAGCCAAGGAAAGACGATCACACGTGCTGGAATTGACTTGAGATCAGATATATTTTCTCATGGACAATTATACGTAGCTCTCGGTCGTGTACAAGAGAAATATGACATCAAAATATTAGTTAATGAAAATCGTCTAATAAACGGGAAGCCATATGCAAATAATAAGATAATAGCAGATTTAATAAAGTAAATGTATTCTAAAATCTCTATTGAATATACACAATATACATGTCTGCATAAATTTCAATGTAACATGATGGTAAAGAAATTAAACAAAGTAGAATAACACTGTACAATTAAGTATGGATTTTAAAACAAGTATATTTATACTTTTAGCATGCATAACAAAAAACAATTGCTATAGAACATTTCTAATTTGCAACATACAGAAATTGAATATATATATATTTTCAATTTGAGATAGATCAGTTAGTTTCCAAAGCTTTATTAATTGTGCTCTATAATGTATATCACTAACAAAATGAAATGATATGATACATGATGCACATAATTATATAACTTGAGATGACTAAACTGTTTCTATCGTCAATTAACATTTTTACTTTAAAGTTATGATGTATTTGTAATTATTTTGTAATAAATGAATGAATATAAATATACATAATATTAATGTATGCAACGTACAATTGTGCAAAACAGAATATGTATATTTTCAATTTGAGATAAATCAGTAAGTTGCCAGTCCTCAAGTTTAATTAATTTGCCTGTGCTCTATTCGTACATATATCACCAACTAAATGAGCTGATATCTACATGATGCACACAATTATGTAACTTGAAAAGACTAAACGTAGCGTGTGCTACCTTACTATCGATTTGTCTTTCTATTGCTAATATACATAAGTAATAACCACTATATTTTTTTTACAATACATTTTTATATTCATTCAATACTATATATATATATATATATATATATATATATATAAATATAACATATGCAATATATTAAATAGATCACATCATTTACTATTTATAAATGCTTCTCATACATGTAGAATTGAATTACTATAATTAGATGCTTAATATATCATCAGTAGTATATTGCTTTTGCATTTATTTTGATATTACTTTACATAATTACACTAAACATAATAAACCTTATTTTCATCAGTAGTTAGTAAATAAATATGTAGATTAGGTGGATTAGGCCTACTTGGGGATACCACATTAAAAAAAACGACGTCAGAGTCATACCTCCAAATTTTTTTCAAAATAAAATTGAAAATAATTTAAGGTGCGTTGGAAAGTGACTCATCGTGTATCTATTTTGTAGTTGTTGGCAACTAACACAAACCATTAAAAATTTGTTTATTTGTACTCATTAACCAATATGTTTAGTTTATGTATTATTATTGAAAATTAATACCATTGAAGATTTTGTGTTAGTTACCAATAACCATTACCATACATTAATTAAAATGTGAATTTATAATGATTCACAGATCACCGGCTCTACTTGAAAAATTCATCAATAATAGATGGAGATTTTACGGCAGTATACCACAGAAGCATTTGAACTAATGATATACAACATGAACACAGGTAAATTTTATGCATACTAAACAGAATACACTAGAGAAATCTACATAAGTATACATATGTATAATTGATATTATCAACTAATAATCACTCCATTTGTATATTGTGTAAATGACCTTTGATGAGAAATCTATATTTAGAATGAAATTGTATCGAAAATGATTATGACTTGAAAAATCTAAATAAAATGAACCCTTTTTTTTCTTAAAGCCAAAATAATTCATTTAACTAATGTACATGTACAATATGATTCCAGAACTCCTTCCACACCTGCAGCTGTATGCATCAAAATGAAGAAAACAGATTTCACTGCTCATCAATAAAACATTGAAAGTGAGTATTATATATAATACATAATATTTATATCACAAAGTATTTGTTTTCTCATAAACAAATATCATCAAAATCAGTTAAAACGTATAGTTCTAAGTGCGTGTGTTCTATGTTAAATGTGTATATGTATATTGTACATGTGTCGAGTGTATGTTAAAAGAATATACATAAACAATCAGAAAATAATTTATAAATAATAGTTTTTACAAGATGCAGTTACATATGAGCCAACAGCATTTAATATGATAATCAGTTGAAGTCTTGGTTTAATTTAATTTTATAGATATCATCCCTATATGAAATACCATAATTAAACTACATTAAATTAAAAACATATTTACATCTAAAATACTTAACCAGAACAATATACAGTAAAGAAAGTATTTTATTCTAATTTATGCCTATTATGATGATTTCAGATCTCTTTCAACTTGGGCTGAACAAGTAGAAATAAAGAAGAGTTCTCCGCATTATTTTCAACATCAAGAAAATATTGAATGTAAGTATAACATTTTAATCGTTTTAGTATAGTAAAAATATATATACAAACAAAAAAAAGACAAATATACAGCAGGTCTCTCCATCTTGGCTGCAAGGGAACCCCAAGTATGCACTTGTTTCAATAGATATCATACATTTAACTGTCGACGATGCTCAGAGAGGTTCTCACAGCACCATATGCTCTAAACGAAATAGTTTGTAGAAACTGTAAGGCAAAGTTGATCTAATGACAAAGAGACCAAACGGACGAACTCTGGTGCCCTGGAAATACGGCAAGTGAATAATTAGGGACGCAACTCACGTCTGCACCTTGAACACCAGTCACCTAATTAATTTAACTTATTTATTTAACATTAATTTTGTTTTGTTATAGATAAAGTCAGCAATACGGTCACCAATCGAATCGCAGAAGAAATTCAAGTTTAATATAAAATATGTACATACGCAATTAATGTTTTCTTTTATTACCTATATAATTAAAATAATTTCAATTAAAATAAAATACATACACAAATGAAGGAATTAGTTTATTTTTACCAAATAAAAGTTAGTAAATATCCCATTTAGTAAATTTATTCAAATAAGCTAATTAAAACCAAAATATTTTTGCTATAGCTACCTACATAATATGAGTACAAGTAGATGCCCAGAGAAAGTGATACTTAGGTTACCTACCAAAAAAAAAAATTGGATTACGATAGTAAAATATTGACGTTTAGTAGTACCATCTAGCGAAAGTGGTTTGATGTTGATTACATACCAAATATTTTTTTTTTTTTTTTTTACATGATATAGGCTTACGCTTGACTACAACTTGCCTGATGGTAAGCAATGTTATAGTCTACGATGTAGCGCGCTTGCCTAGAAGAAACCGGTTTACTCTCGACTTAAAGACCGACAAATTATAGTTCAAGGGGAATAGAGATTCGGGCAAGGAGTTCCACAGTTTGGCTGTTCGCACGATGAAAGTCGAAGCAATTTTTTTTTTTTTTTTTATTGGATTCCAATAAAAAATATTGACGTTTAGTGCCATCTAGGGAGCTTTTCATAGTACATTTTTCTACAAAATCTGACACTGTTTACTGTGGTTGACAATGACAATGATATAAAATTCGCCAATCACCATTATAAAAATATTAGGTTAAGTATATTGAACACTTTGACGATCCATCCTGATTAAACAAGTAAAAATGAAAATTATAATAAAAGCAGTAAACTCAAAAATGTAAGTATTGCTCATAATTCTTATTGATGCTTATCGCGTTGCAATAGTCGCTATCCCGTGAGGTTGCGTGCGTCGTTTGTCGTGCTTCCAAACGGAAGGCGACGCGTCCCGACGCTAGGAAAGCGTTGCAATGGCAGAAACTTTGCAAAGAAAATCAGCACGTCGAAAAACGCCGATCGTCGCTGCCGGAAAGAGCGAATCGACGTGACTTCCCTGAGGTCAACGTGCCCGGGAGACCAAACTCGTGGCTGACATATTTATTAACTATTTGCGCAAGAAACCTATGCTCAACAGTGGGAGATAACTGGATGAATTTGAATGACATCTAAAAATCCTATTCTCACGTTGGACTCACTCATTTTTGTTTTGGGCCTTCCTCGATACAAAAATATATAACACTTGTAGGAGGTATTTCTTGTTTTCCCGGAACTATTGATCAGTCAGTGGTAATCCAATTTTACATATATTATAATTAATTTTTTTTTGTATATTTACAGCTATGTACAAGAAAATGGAGGCAGGGGTCGGAACAGAGGGAGAGGAAATAGTAGAGCTCGAGGAAGGATGAATAGAAGTAATATTTCAAACTTTATTTATATAAATTTTAGAAATTAAAATTATTATTTATTTATTTAATTAATTTATCTAAAACTACTTTTTTATTTACAAAATATTTTCTAATAATATAATTAAATAATCATTGATGATAATTTAATTATGTAATCATTATTTATTGTATTATTAAAGCTTTAATTTTCAAACTTACCATTGTTTGTGTTTATAAATACAATATATTCTAATGATTTTACTTTGCTTACACATTAATTACAGGCGTTACTTTACGATAATACTATTTACTAAGTATTTACTTACCATTTTATTTATTTACAAAAATAACTAACTAATTTTTACATATATACCTACCATAAGTATATACAAAAATGACTTAAAAATACAAAAAACTAATGATTAATTTTAATAAATTCTAATGATTAATCATATTCGTTTATTTTAAAAATAACTATTTACTCCTATTAAACAATTAATGAACCATTAAAATTAATTAATATATAGTTCATAGTAATTCATTCATAAACAGAGTTTACAAGTCAAACTCAAAAATAATATTCATATACCACATAGTATGTATGTATACACTTAAGTAACTACATAATAATATTTTAAATTATAATATAATCTAATTACACATTAAGTCATTTTCCTCGAATTTTCGTCTGCCATCAACTTTTAAGAACATTTCATATGAGTAGAAGGTCTGCTTGAGAAGCTAATCTTTTAGTCTATGTTTGAAGCTGGTAATGCTTATTGTACTTTGTATATATAAACTAAATGCAATTATGATCAAGTGTGAAGCGGCCCGACTCATGAGTCATTTAATAGATGCATCGTTAAAAAAGCGTCTACAAAGTAGTAAAATTTATTATCTTATTAAATTCAATTATAATTGTCATAGCGCTTTGTTACCTTTCTTGTGATGAAATAAATGAAATTTGAATCTTAGCTAAATATATTTTTTAATTCCGATATTTTTTGGGTTGTATGATAATTTATTAAAACATTTAATAGCCATTGATTTCAGACGCGTACTTAGCATTTGAAGTGTTTAGTTCAATGTAATTAATATCATTAACAAAAAAAAATATTTATTTACAGATAACATGACCCAGCTCAAGCCCCCTGAATCTTATTTACCCCGTCCACCTCCGATGACAACCCCTTCAGCTCCCTCGCCCCCCATGCCAGCTACTCCTTCAGAATCGACCCCGCCAACCCCGCCAGTTCCGCCGCCGCAAAACGAATAAAAAAATGAACTAATTAATGTAGTTTGAATTTTAAAACACCTTTTTATACAATACAACGGTAGGTATGATATGTTTAATCTCGTAGTTCAGCCAACGTTTGCATATAAGTGCAAAAATATGTTTATTACCAACTTTACATAGAATATCATGAAATTAACAGTAGTTTTCTAATATATAAAGAAAACATATATCTTCATCTTGAATAAATATTTCTATTAAAAAACTTGCATCAAAATTCATTGAGCAGTTCAATACAAGCAAACATACTTAAAACAAACAGACGCGGAAGTGAACTTTGTATCAGGTGTAAGGAATAATTTGATTTTAAGTCCTGCTAAGTGGAGCTCCCGAAGTCCGTAAGAGATAGCTGGTTGATGCTTGAACTAAAGATGTAGGTATGTATTAAATTACACAAACACATTACTGCCTCGGTCATTCTAAGTCACAGATTATCTAACATCATCATCATCATCCTTGGCCCACATTTATATCTTTATCCTTTTGCTAGCGCCAATTTTTGTTAATAAATAATACAAATACTATTTCTTATACAAAAAATTAAAAGTCCAAACTACCAATAACACGCCGGGCCGCATGCGCGGCCCAAAATTACTAGTACTATTATATATAATTGGATTACGACTCACTCACTCACTCACTGACATAGTAGTTCTCAGGGAAGGAGTTTCGTGGGGTGCATGTGTCATATGTCATCGTATAGGTATGGTTCATGGGACCACGAGAAAAATCCGAAACTTGGAGAAAGTGGAACTGGTCATGGAGTAGGGTAGGGGATCTCAAAAGTGGTAAGACTTAGATGGGGGGTGCTCGAACTAATATTTGTAGGAACTGCTTGTAGGTGACGGAAAACCAAAAAACAAGATGGCCGCCATACAAAAAAACATGGCCGCCATACAAATTTCAAATGGTCGTAACTCTGGAACGGTTGGAGATAGGTGGGGGGTGTTCGACCAAATGTCATAGAGGGCCGTGGGGGACGTTTGGAAATGGTTGCAAAAATCCAAGATGGCGTCGTCAAAATGGCGGCCGATTTTCAAAATGGCCGCAGGGGGCTGATTTTTTGCAACCCGGAGTATTTTGGGGTGCAGATTCCATATCTAAAATCGAAATTTCGAAATGTCAAAAAATAAAGATGGCCGCCATACATGTGAAATTTTCGAGGGGGTGGTGAGTAGATCTCCATGTTGCTGGGGTGCAGGGTTGACGTTTTTGGTGCAAATGTATACGTTTGGGTCCAAAATGTATAGAATAAATGAAAAGTTGGTGATAGGTGGAACTGACCTTGGAGTACCAAAGGGATCTCGAAAACTATAAGAGATAGGGGAATGATGCTTGAACTAATGTTGGAGAGAACTGCATGCATGTTTCCAATCGTACCGAAAATTTTTGGCTTTCATACAAAAAATTTTTCTTCATACAAATCCCATACATTTCCCTAGGGATGAACAAAACGACGGAGCAAGTACTGCAGTGAGGCCGAAGGCCGAACTGCAGTACTTGCGACGTCAAAGTGAGGGGGATGCGAGGCCGCAGGCCGAGCATCACCACCACTTTGACCATCAGACCTTGGAGTACCGAAGGGATCTCGGAAACTATAAGAGATAGGGAGGTGGTGTTTGAACTAATATTTGAGAGAACTGCATGCATGTTTTGAATCATACAAAAAATTTTTGGCTTTCATACAAAAAAAAATTTTCTTCATACAAATTCCATACATTTTTCTAGGGATGTACAAAACGACGGAGCAAGTACTGCGGTGAGGCCAAAGGCCGAAACGCAGTACTTGCGACGTCTAAGTTAAGGTGATGCGAGGCTGGAGACCGACCTTCAGACCGATCAGACCCTGGAGTACCCCAGGGGATCTCGAAAACTATAAGAGATAGCGGGTTGGTGTTGGAACCAAATTTGATGAGAACTGCTTGCATGTTACAAATCATACAAAAAATTTTTGGCTTTCATACAAAAATAGTCTTCATAAAATTTTCAAAAATTTCTTCATTTTATCTCATTACCCTTTTACTAGCGCCAATTTTTTTTAAAGCAATACTTATAACTAATTCTATTTCTTATACAAAAAATTAAAAGTCCAAACTACCAATAACACGCCGGGCCGCATGCGCGGCCCAAAATTACTAGTTACTATTATATATAATTGGATTACGACTCACTGACTCACTGACATAGTAGTTCTCCGGGAAGGAGTTTTGTGGGGTGCAAGTGTCATATGTCATCGTATAGGTATGGTTCATGGGACCACGAGAAAAATCCGAAACTTGGAGAAAGTGGAACTGGTCATGGAGTAGGGTAGGGGATCTCAAAAGTGGTAAGACATAGAGGGGGGGTGCTCGAACTAATTTTGGTAGGAACTGCTTGTAGGTGAAGGAAAACCAAAAAACAAGATGGCCGCCATACAAAAAAACATGGCCGCCATACAAATTTCAAATGCTCGTAACTCTGGAACGGTTGAAGATAGGTGGGGGGTGTTCGACCAAATGTCATAGAGGGCCGTGGGGGACGTTCGGAAATAGTTGCAAAAATCCAAGATGGCGTCGTCAAAATGGCGGCCGATTTTCAAAATGGTCGCAGGGGGCTGATTTTTTGCATCCGGGGGTATTTTGGGGTGCAGATTCCATATCTGAAATCGAAATTCCGAAATGTCAAAAAATAAAGATGGCCGCCATACATGTGAAAATTTCGAGGGGGTGGAGAGTAGATCTCCATGTTGCTGGGGTGCAGGGTTGACGTTTTTGGTGCCAGTGTATACGTATGGGTCCAGAATGTATAGAATAAATGAAAAGTTGGTGATAGGTGGAATTGACCCTGGAGTACCTAAGGGATCTCGAAAACTATAAGAGATAGGGGAATGATGCTTGAACTAATGTTGGAGAGAACTGCATGCATGTTTTCAATCATACCAAAAATTTTTGGCTTTCATACAAAATTTTTTTTTCTTCATACAAATCCCATACATTTCCCTAGGGATGAACAAAACGACGGAGCAAGTACTGCAGTGAGGCCGAAGGCCGAACTGCAGTACTTGCTCCGTCGAAGTGAGGGGGATGCGAGGCCGCAGGCCGAGCATCACCTCCACTTTGACCATCAGACCTTGGAGTACCGAAGGGATCTCGGAAACTATAAGAGATAGGGAGGTGGTGTTTGAACTAATATTTGAGAGAACTGCATGCATGTTTTGAATCATACAAAAAATTTTTGGCTTTCATACAAATTTTTTTTTTTTCTTTATATAAATCCCATACGTTTTCCTAAGGATGAACAAAACGACGGAGCAAGTACTGCGGTGAGGCCGAAGGCCGAACTGCAGTACTTGCGACGTCGAAGTGATGGCGATGCGAGGTTGGAGACCGACCTTCAGACCGATCAGACCCTGGAGTACCCCAGGGGATCTCGAAAACTATAAGAGATAGCGGGTTGGTGTTTGAACTAAATTTGATGAGAACAGCTTGCATGTTACTAATCATACAAAAACATTTTGGCTTTCATACAAAAATTTTTTTCTTTATACAAATCCCATACATTTTCTTAGGGATGAACAAAACGACGGAGCAAGTACTGCGGTGAGGCCGAAGGCCGAACTGCAGTACTTGCGACGTCAAAGTGAGGAAGATGCGAGGCCGAAAGCCGAGTATCACCATCACTTTGGCCATCAGACCTTGGAGTACCATAAGGGATCTCGAAAATTATAAGAGATAGCGGGTTGGTGCTTGAACTAAACATGATGAGAACTGGTGGTATGTAACGGATCTTACAAAATCATCATCATCCTCAACCAACTTTCTACTGCATTCAATTTTCTGTATAATTTATACGTCTGATAGTCACTGATTTTTTACAACTCCGAGACATTTTGACTTCATTTTTCATCATCATCATCTACAGCCTTAATCCGACCGAGTTTGATGATAAGTTTGCGTTTCCAAATCCATATGAAGATTAAGTTGTATACGACTACCGAGATCATTCAAAGTCACAGATTATCTAACATCATCATCATCCTCAGCCCACTTTGTATCGCATTTTTTCTCTTTACCCTATTTCTAGCGCCAATTTTTTTTTAATGCAATTCTTATACATATACTATTTCTTATACAAAAAATATAAAGTCCAAGGTTCAACTCATACGCCGGGCCGCATGCGCGGCCCAAAATTACTAGTTGTTATTACTATTATTACTATTATATATAATTGGATTACGACTCACTGACTGACTCACTGACATAGTAGTTCTCCGGGAAGGAGTTTCGTGGGTTGCAAGTGTCATATGTCATCGTATAGGTATGGTTCATGGGACCACGAGAAAAATCCGAAACTTGGAGAAAGTGGAACTGGTCATGGAGTAGGGTAGGGGATCTCAAAAGTGGTAAGACTTAGATGGGGGGTGCTTGAACTAATTTTGGTAGGAACTGCTTGTAGGTGAAGGAAAACCAAAAAACAAGATGGCCGCCATACAAAAAAACATGGCCGCCATACAAATTTCAAATGTGAATTTCTCTGGAACGGTTGGAGATAGGTGGGGGGTGTTCGACCAAATGTCATAGAGGGCCGTGGGGGACGTTTGGAAATAGTTGCAAAAATCCAAGATGGCGTCGTCAAAATGGCGGCCGATTTTCAAAATGGCCGCAGGGGGCTGATTTTTTGCATCCGGGGGTATTTTGGGGTGCAGATTCCATATCTGAAATCAAATTTTCGAAATGTCAAAAAATAAAGATGGCCGCCATACATGTGAAATATTCGAGGGGGTGGTGAGTAGATCTCCATGTTGCTGGGGTGCAGGGTTGACGTTTTTGGTGCAAATGTATTAGTTTGGGTCCAGAATGTATAGAATAAATGAAAAGTTGGTGATAGGTGGAACTGACCTTGGAGTACCAAAGGGATCTCGAAAACCATAAGAGATAGGGGAATGATGCTTGAACTAATGTTGGAGAGAACTGCATGCATGTTTTCAATCATACCAAAAATTTTTTGCTTTCATACAAAAATTTTTTTTCTTCATACAAATCCCATACATTTCCCTAGGGATGAATAAAACGACGGTGCAAGTACTGCAGTGAGGCCGAAGGCCGAACTGCAGTACTTGCGACGTCAAAGTGAGGGGGATGCGAGGCCGCAGGCCGAGCATCACCACCACTTTGACCATCAGACCTTGGAGTACCGAAGGGATCTCGGAAACTATAAGAGATAGGGAGGTGGTGTTTGAACTAATATTTGAGAGAACTGCATGCATGTTTAGAATCATACAAAAAATTTTTGGGTTTCATACAAAAAAATTTTTTCTTCATACAAATCCCATACATTTCCCTAGGGATGAACATAACGACGGAGCAAGTACTGCAGTGAGGCCGAAGGCCGAACTGCAGTATTTGCGACGTCAAAGTGAGGGGGATGCGAGGCCGCAGGCCGAGCATCACCTCCACTTTGACCATCAGACCTTGGAGTACCGAAGGGATCTCGGAAACTATAAGAGATAGGGAGGTGGTGTTTGAACTAATATTTGAGAGAACTGCATGCATGTTTTGAATCATACAAAAAATTTTTGGCTTTCATACAAAATTTTTTTTACACTATACAAATCCCATACGTTTTCCTGAGGATGAAAAAAACGACGGAGCAAGTACTGCGGTGAGGCCGAAGGCCGAAATGCAGTACTTGCGACGTCTCAGTGAAGGTGATACGAGGCAGAAGGCTGAGTATCACCATCACTTTGACCATCAGACCTTGGAGTACTACAAGGGATCTCGAAAACTATAAGAGATAGCGGGTTGGAGTTTGAACTAAATATCATGAGAACTGCTTGCATGTAACCAATCATACAAAAAAATTTTGGCTTCCAAACAATTTTTTTTCTTTATACAAATCCCATACATTTTCCTAAGGATGAACAAAACGACGGAGCAAGTACTGCGGTGAGGCCGAAGGCCGAACTGCAGTACTTGCGACGTCTAAGTGAAGGTGATGCGAGGCTGAAGGCCATCACTTTGACCATCAGGCCTTGGAGTACCCCATGGGATCTCGAAAACTATAAGAGATAGCGGGTTGATGCTTGAACTAAATTTGATGAGAACTGGTTGTATGTATTGGATCATACAAAATCATCATCATCCTCAGCCAACTTTCTATTACAACTACTCTATATAGGTACATAATATATTATATCCGTTTGATAGTTACTGATTTCTTACAACTTCGTGCCATTTTGACTACATTTTTCATCATCATCATATACAGCCCTAAACAAATTGGACACGAGTTTTTTTTTTAATATATATCCCACCGAGTTTGATGATTAGTTGGCGTTTCCACATTCATATGGTGATTTAGCTGCATACAACTACCGAGATCATTAAAAGTCACATTATCTAATATCATCATCATCATCCTTAGCCCATTTTATACCGCATTTTATCTCTTTACTCATCTCTTTCCCCTTCTTCTAGCGCCAACTTTTTTAAATACAATACATTTACAAATACTATTTCTTATACAAAAAATAACAAGTCCAACACAGTCCCAAAAACACTCCGGGCCGCATGCGCGGCCCAAAATTACTAGTTACTATTATATATAATTGGATTACCATTCACTGACTCACTGACATAGTAGTTCTCCGGGAAGGAGTTTCGTGGGGTGCAAGTGTCATATGTCATCGTATAGGTATGGTTCATGGGACCACGAGAAAAATCCGAAACTTGGAGAAAGTGGAACTGGTCATGGAGTAGGTAGGTGGATCTCCGAAACGAGATGAGGTAGGCTCCAAGTGTTCAAAGTAACTTTGGAGGGAACTGCTTGTAGGTGATGAAAATGTGGAAACAAGATGGCCGCCGTGCAAAAAAACATGGCCGCCATACAAATTTCAAATGTGAATTTCTCTGGAACGGTTGGAGATAGGTGGGGGGTGTTCGACCAAATGTCATAGAGGGCCGTGGGGGACGTTTGGAAATAGTTGCAAAAATCCAAGATGGCGTCGTCAAAATGGCGGCCGATTTTCAAAATGGCCGCAGGGAGCTGATTTTTTGCATTCGGGGGTGTTTTGGGGTGCAGATTCCATATCTGAAATCAAATTTTCAAAATGTCAAAAAATAAAGATGGCCGCCATACATGTGAAAATTTCGAGGGGGTGGTGAGTAGATCTCCATGTTGCTGGGGTGCAGGGTTGACGTTTTTGGTGCAAATGTATACGTTTGGGTCCAGAATGTATAGAATAAATGAAAAGTTGGTGATAGGTGGAACTGACCTTGGAGTACTAAAGGGATCTCGAAAACTATAAGAGATAGGGGAATGAAGCTTGAATTAATGTTGGAGAGAACTGCATGCATGTTTTCAATCATACCAAAAATTTTTGGCTTTCATACAAAAAATTTTTTTCTTCATACAAATCCCATACATTTCCCTAGGGATGAACAAAACGACGGAGCAAGTACTGCAGTGAGGCCGAAGGCCGATCTGCAGTACTTGCGACGTCAAAGTGAGGGGGATGCGAGGCCGCAGGCCGAGCATCACCTCCACTTTGACCATCAGACCTTGGAGTACCGAAGGGATCTCGGAAACTATAAGAGATAGGGAGGTGGTGTTTGAACTAATATTTGAGAGAACTGCATGCATGTTTTGAATCATACAAAAAATTTTTGGCTTTCATACAAAAAAATTTTTTCTTCATACAAATCCCATACATATTCTTAGGGATGAACAAAACGACGGAGCAAGTACTGCGGTGAGGCCGAAGGCCGAAATGCAGTACTTGCGACGTCTCAGTGAAGGTGATGCGAGGTTGGAGACCGACCTTCAGACCGATCAGACCCTGGAGTACCCCAGGGATCTCGAAAACTATAAGAGATAGCGGGTTGGTGTTTGAACCAAATTTGATGAGAACTGCTTGCATGTTACTAATCATACAAAAAAAATTTTGGCTTTCATACAAAAAAAAAATTTCATACAATTCACACACATTTTCTTAGGGACGAACAAAACGACGGAGCAAATGCTGTAGTGAGACCGAAGGCCGAAATTCGGTACTTGCGACGTCTTTTTGAAGGTGATGCGAGGCTGGAGACCGACCTTGGAGTACCCCAGGGGATCTCAAAAACTGTAAGAGATAGCGGGTTGGTGTTTGAACTAAATTTGATGAGAACTGCTTGCATGTTACCAATCATACAAAAAAAATTTGACTTTCATACAAAAAAAAATTTTTCGTAGAAATCACATACATTTTCCTAGAGACGAACAAAACGACGGAGCAAATGCTGTGGTGAGACTGAAGGCCGAAATTCGGTACTTGCGACGTCTTTTTGAAGGTGATGCGAGGCTGGAGACCGACCTTGGAGTACCCCATAGGGGATCTCAAAAACTGTAAGAGATAGCGGGTTGGTGTTTGAACTAAATTTGATGAGAACTGCTTGCATGTTACCAATCATACAAAAAAATTTTGGCTTTCATACAAAAAAAGTCAAAAAAATTTCAAAAATTTCTTTATTTTATCTCATTACCCTTTTACTAGCGCCAATTTTTTTTTTATGCAATATTTATACTAATTCTATTTCTTATACAAAAAATACAAAGTCCAGAAGCCCAACCAAACGCCGGGCCGCATGCGCGGCCCAAAATTACTAGTTACTTATTATATATAATTAGATTACCATTCATTCATTCATCTATACATATATATATACATATATACATACACTCATTGACATAGTAGTTCTCCGGGAAGGAGTTTCGTGGGGTGCATGTGTCATATGTCATCGTATAGAGGATGCTCCAATGAGTAGAGGAAAAATCCGAAACTTGGAGAAAGTGGAACTGGTCATGGAGTAGGGTAGGGGATCTCGGAACCTATGAGACTTGGAGGTGGGGTGTTTGAACTAATTTTGGTAGGAACTGCTTGTTAGTGACGGAAAACCAAAAAACAAGATGGCCGCCATACAAAAAAACATGGCCGCCATACAAATTTCAAATGCTCGTAACTCTAGAACGGTTGGAGATAGGTGGGGGGTGTTCGACCAAATGTCATAGAGGGCCGTGGGGGACGTTTGGAAATGGTTGCAAAAATCCAAGATGGCGTCGTCAAAATGGCGGCCGATTTTCAAAATGGCCGCAGGGGGCTGATTTTTTGCATCCGGGGGTATTTTGGGGTGCAGATTCCATATCTGAAATCGAAATTCCGAAATGTCAAAAAATAAAGATGGCCGCCATACATGTGAAAATTTCGAGGGGGTGGTGAGTAGATCTCCATGTTGCTGGGGTGCAGGGTTGACGTTTTTGGTGCAAATGTATACGTTTGGGTCCAGAATGTATAGAATAAATGAAAAGTTGGTGATAGGTGGAACTGACCTTGGAGTACTAAAGGGATCTCGAAAACTATAAGAGATAGGGGAATGATGCTTGAACTAATGTTGGAGAGAACTGCATGCATGTTTTCAATCATACCAAAAATTTTTGGCTTTCATACAAAAAATTTTTTTCTTCATACAAATCCCATACATTTCCCTAGGGATGAACAAAACGACGGAGCAAGTACTGCAGTGAGGCCGAAGGCCGAACTGCAGTACTTGCGACGTCAAAGTGAGGGGGATGCGAGGCCGCAGGCCGAGCATCACCACCACTTTGACCATCAGACCTTGGAGTACCGAAGGGATCTCGGAAACTATAAGAGATAGGAAGGTGGTGTTTTAACTAATATTTGAGAGAACTGCATGCATGTTTTGAATCATACAAAAAATTTTTGGCTTTCATACAAAAAAATTTTTTCTTCATACAAATCCCATACATATTCTTAGGGATGAACAAAACGACGGAGCAAGTACTGCGGTGAGGCCGAAGGCCGAACTGCAGTACTTGCGACGTCTCAGTGAAGGTGATGCGAGGTTGGAGACCGACCTTCAGACCGATCAGACCCTGGAGTACCCCAGGGATCTCGAAAACTATAAGAGATAGCGGGTTGGTGTTTGAACCAAATTTGATGAGAACTGCTTGCATGTTACTAATCATACAAAAAAAATTTTGGCTTTCATACAAAAAAAAATTTTCATACAATTCACACACATTTTCTTAGGGACGAACAAAACGACGGAGCAAATGCTGTAGTGAGACCGAAGGCCGAAATTCGGTACTTGCGACGTCTTTTTGAAGGTGATGCGAGGCTGGAGACCGACCTTGGAGTACCCCAGGGGATCTCAAAAACTGTAAGAGATAGCGGGTTGGTGTTTGAACTAAATTTGATGAGAACTGCTTGCATGTTACCAATCATACAAAAAAATTTTGACTTTCATACAAAAAAAAATTTTTCGTAGAAATCATATACATTTTCCTAGAGACGAACAAAACGACGGAGCAAATGCTGTGGTGAGACCGAAGGCCGAAATTCGGTACTTGCGACGTCTTTTTGAAGGTGATGCGAGGCTGGAGACCGACCTTGGAGTACCCCAGGGGATCTCAAAAACTGTAAGAGATAGCGGGTTGGTGTTTGAACTAAATTTGATGAGAACTGCTTGCATGTTACCAATCATACAAAAAAATTTTGACTTTCATACAAAAAAAAATTTTCATACAATTCACACACATTTTCTTAGGGACGAACAAAACGACGGAGCAAATGCTGTAGTGAGACCGAAGGCCGAAATTCGGTACTTGCGACGTCTTTTTGAAGGTGATGCGAGGCTGGAGACCGACCTTGGAGTACCCCAGGGGATCTCAAAAACTGTAAGAGATAGCGGGTTGGTGTTTGAACTAAATTTGATGAGAACTGCTTGCATGTTACCAATCATACAAAAAAATTTTGACTTTCATACAAAAAAAAAATTTTCATACAATTCACACACATTTTCTTAGGGACGAACAAAACGACGGAGCAAATGCTGTAGTGAGACCGAAGGCCGAAATTCGGTACTTGCGACGTTTTTTTGAAGGTGATGCGAGGCTGGAGACCGACCTTGGAGTACCCCAGGGGATCTCAAAAACTGTAAGAGATAGCGGGTTGGTGTTTGAACTAAATTTGATGAGAACTGCTTGCATGTTACCAATCATACAAAAAAATTTTGACTTTCATACAAAAAAAAATTTTTCGTAGAAATCACATACATTTTCCTAGAGACGAACAAAACGACGGAGCAAATGCTGTGGTGAGACCGAAGGCCGAAATTCGGTACTTGCGACGTCTTTTTGAAGGTGATGCGAGGCTGGAGACCGACCTTGGAGTACCCCAGGGGATCTCAAAAACTGTAAGAGATAGCGGGTTGGTGTTTGAACTAAATTTGATGAGAATTGCTTGCATGTTACTAATCAAACAAAAAAATTTTGGCTTTCATACAAAAAAAAAATTTCATACAATTCACATACATTTTCTTAGGGACGAACAAAACGACGGAGCAAATGCTGTAGTGAGACCGAAGGCCGAAATTCGGTACTTGCGACGTCTTTTTGAAGGTGATGCGAGGCTGGAGACCGACCTTGGAGTACCCCAGGGGATCTCAAAAACTGTAAGAGATAGCGGGTTGGTGTTTGAACTAAATTTGATGAGAACTGTTTGCATGTTACCAATCATACAAAAAAATTTTGAATTTCATACAAAAAAAAAATTTTCGTAGAAATCACATACATTTTCCTAGAGACGAACAAAACGACGGAGCAAATGCTGTGGTGAGACCGAAGGCCAAAATTCGGTACTTGCAACGTCTAATTGAAGGTGATGCGAGGCTGGAGACCGACCAGCGGTGTGTTTCACAATGAGTCGGATACGGAAGCGATTCGATTGAAACGGAAATCAATTGGCACGTAAAGGATTTTTCCAAATTACAATGATTCCATACGAATCTTTTAACAAATTTATTCATCAGAAAAATCGGAACCGTTCCGTGAACCAAAAGCTAGCGGATTCGTTTCCGTCGATGATTAATTCGATTTTGTTTTTTCATGATATTTAACCCGATTTACACATAATTATACATTGATTTATTTCTATTTATAATTATTCATATGAAATCTACAGTAAAACTGGTAAAATTAGCCTTAAAACTTATATTTTAAATTTCTACCATTTTATTTAATTTCTACCATTTTTACTACGAGCGGATCGGATCATATCCGACTCATTGTGAAACACCATGCTGGTCACTCTATCAAGTGCAGTGGTAAGGTCTCATCATAACTAACAAAACGAGCCCAAACTCGGTACACCTTGCTCTATTCTTCTCGGAGTTCCAGTAGCAGACGCCAAGGGTATACCTTCAGGTCACTCCATCAAGTGCAGTGGTAAGGTCTCATCATAACTAACAAAAAGAGCCCAAACTCGGTACACCTAGCTGTATTCGTCCCAGAGTTCCAGTAGCAGACGCCGAGGGTATACCTTCAGGTCACTCCATCAAGTCCAGTGGTAAGGTCTCATCATAACTACCAAAACGAGCCCAAACTCGGTACACCTAGCTGTATTCGTCCCAGAGTTCCAGTAGCAGACGCCGAGGGTATACCTTCAGGTCACTCCATCAAGTGCAGTGGTAAGGTCTCATTATAACAAACAAAACGAGCCGAAACTCGGTACACCTAGCTCTATTCTTCCCAGAGTTCCAGTAGCAGACGCCGAGGGTATACCTTCAGGTCACTCCATCAAGTCCAGTGGTAAGGTCTCATCATAACAAACAAAACGAGCCCAAACTCGGTACACCTAGCTCTATTCTTCCCAGAGTTCCAGTAGCAGACGCCGAGGGTATACCTTCAGCTCACTCCATCAAGTCCAGTGGTAAGGTCTCATCATAACTAACAAAACGAGCCCAAACTCGGTACACCTAGCTGTATTCGTCCCAGAGTTCCAGTACCAGACGCCGAGGGTATACCTTTAGGTCACTCCATCAAGTCCAGTGGTAAGGTCTCATCATAACTAACAAAACGAGCCCAAACTCGGTACACCTAGCTGTATTCGTCCCAAAGTTCCAGTAGCAGACGCCGAGGGTACCTATACCTTCAGGTCACTCCATCAAGTGCAGTGGTAAGGTGTCATCATAACTAACAAAACGAGCCCAAACTCGGTACACCTAGCTGTATTCGTGCCAGAGTTCCAGGAGCAGACGCCGAGGGTATACCTTTTTTTTCACTCCATCAAGTGCAGTGGTAAGGTCTAATCATTTGCTTGGCAAAAACAAAATGCTACATAGGTACATACATATGAATTTAATTTTCGTAATTTATTGTGTTTAAGTGCAGTGATATTATAAAAAGCGTGTAATAGATTGTATGTACCTAATAATTTTAAAATCTCATAAAATCGGATAAAATAAACGAAAGATGGTCAATACAAAATGGCCGCACGTGCGCTTGACCTTGGACTCACATTCCACATATGAAGGCAGTGTTGCCAACTCTATTTTCTAGAGGATCGTACAACAAATTAGGAAAAATCGTATATTACCAAAAAGTCTAGAAAAAAAAATATGTACGTTTTAACAAATCCAATAAAACTTCTATGTACGAAATATAATAATTGTAATTTTTAATATAATGAAAAACGATGAAATATGATAAAATTTATCTATTATAATTAAATCAATAATTAGTATACCTACACTTGGTATGGGTGCTCAGCATATAATTGCACAGAAGTGCCATGTTTGGATATACATTTTATTTAAATATCAGATGCAAGACTGTATCTGGAAGAATGTATTCATTTGTACATACCTACCTACTTACATTAAATTTACACAACATGTCACTGGATAGCTGGAAATCGATACCTATTGATTCCTTAACATGTTGTGCAGCGAACAAAGTTTTATTCACTGTATCATATATTTGAATAGATCGTATATTTTACGATCGTAGATATATCGTACAAATACGATTAAAATAGTACGGCTGGCAACATTAAAGGGCGTGCGGGGCGCGGGGGTACCGCCCGCGCTCACGCTACCGTTACCGGCTACCACGCCACGCACGCGTCCATCCAATTTGTCGCCGGCCGCCTCAGATCGCAGTCGCGCGCGCAGTGATTTTTCCCGGCGACGGAGACTTGTGAAAGTGAATTAATACAGTTCAGATGATGAGGAGATCGATATCTGCTAATCGTGAGGATTCTTCAGTGCCTTCCTATAAACCAGGTTAGTCTTATTCAGATCTTATATATTAATTAACACAGCCCTTGAAAACAAAAGTGATTTTATACTAGGTATCTACGTAACAAAATTTATTTTACTTTATTTATACAAATGTGAGAATAAATTCCTTGCTTCGAAAGCAATCGACTCCCTATATTGTAGGTAATTGAATTTTGATGCATCGCAATAACTACAGCTTAAATAATGTTGTGTTTTCGTATTAAAACAAGACAACCTATTCAGTGTTAATAATATGGTATGAAATTCGCGTCAAGGTCAAACAAAAAACGTTCCGCAACTACCCATTGGGCCCCTCGGGCGGCGGGCCTCACTTGAGTCTCGCGCGCGACAGACTTGAGTGGAGCCACGAATGGCGCCGATCGCGCCCGACTATAGCCGAGAGCATCGAGTTGGATTCGCAATGCCTGAAACGAGCGATACGGCGGAGCTGTTATAATTGATGTTAATTGTTTAAAACAACGATTAAATGAATTGATTATAAATTTTAATAAAATAATAAATATTTTGTTGATGTATGTAGGTTATTTTTTGGAAAATAGGTATACATCTTATAGTTAATATATATATGAATAAGGAGTGTGATGCCAAATTATCAATTTAGCCCCTACATACTTAAATAAAATAGCAGTAGATTTATGTATGTTTGAACATAGGTATAAGTATAGTACATATTGACAACTCTGTTAGCTTAGTTGGTAGTGGCACTGCCTTTTAATCTAGGAATGCGGGTTCGATTCCAGTGTAACACAAGAAGATATTTATGAATATTAAAATGTGTAATTACTTGTTTTAAGTCTGGTCGTTTCTATGTAAGTTCTATGTAGTTTCTATAATAAGTTAATTTAATTTTAGGTAATTTAATTTTTCGAGTATTTTGAATAATTTTTGTGTTTTATTTTGCTTCATATTTTATTTAAGGTATATTGTATATTTTAATATTATGTTTAAAACTTATAAATATATACTATTAGTTAATTATTTACTTTATGTTTTATAAGTTTTGAATAAATAAATTTATAGGTACATAAATTATAAGTACTTATTTATTAAAAAAAAGTATATACGTATTTTATCCGTTATTAAGACCCAAGATACAAACGTAAGTTTAGTATGAAACCAGATGGCGCAGTGTGATATGTCATGAAATATTACTTTCTTTTCCCATTGACCATTATAATTAAATTAACATATTGTTAAAAACAAAAATGACATTATTTTGATAGTACATTTTTTTTATTAAAACGAAATGTATTAAGTAAATTCAATTCGACGAAATATTTATATTTTTGTAGCATATTCTATGAATGATATAAGCTCTAACATGTACCTATGTTACAACTTTACAATATCGATATTGATACTATACTATACTATTGATCCTATTTAGGGTTTCGTACCAAAAAAAACAAAACGGGACTCTATTACTAAGCCTCCGCTATCTGTCTGTCTGTCTATAACATTTTAACAGAATATTTATTGTAAATATATAACTAATAAAGTTTAAAATTATGATGTATAACTTTTCCAGAAGACAACGTCGTTGGCGTCAACCAACACAGCGAGATTCCTACACAAATTTCTACAATTACTTCAGGTGATTTTTAAATTCTATTATATTAAGTAAGTTCGTATGACTATGACCAACTCAAGTGTAAATTGCCCTTGGAAACTCACATAACGACAGAGTCAGTGTAAGCTATAAGTAGACGCCGGCTTTGCTCGCATTATTATTTCAAGATAAAAAGTAACCTATGACACTTCCGAGATCTCATACTACTTAAGTACTAAAAATAAAGATTTTGCATGATGTGCGTATAATTAACAGACAGTCAGAAACACAAAACAAACAAATTGTTGGAAAGTGCTCTGTCATCAATTATAGGTATCTACAAAAAAAATATTTAAATCTTTCTTTTATCTTTAATGTTCATACTATCGAACCTTTTTATCTTTTTATTGTATGCATAGATGGAAAAAGATACACCAATTCGTGATCAAAAATGATTGTTTGTTTTCGTCACTCATTAGTTACGAAATATTTGATAAAAATGTTAAATGTTTCCTTAAATAGTTAGTAAATACCGATTTCTCTAAGATTGATATAGATTATAAAAAAATATAATCAAAGTATTAAATTATGATATTTATTAATTTGCAGGAGTCAAGAAGAACACCGGCGTGAACCAGTACAAGAAAATTTCAACACTTGGTGACAGCAAAGAAATTTCTACAAACGTTTCAGGTGATTTTTTTTTCTATTACATTTAGTAAATTCATATGAAAGAGGCTAACTCGTGATGTTAAAATAAAGTAGTTCAAATTGAAGATGAGCCTGTGTTATAACCAAAGAATAAACACAATACAATAAATTAATTAATAATGCCATTATTTCATGAAGATATCATGAAATAGTTGCTCGAACAGCCAAGCTTTTTGCATTATTTTAAGAAGCACGGTAAACGAATCATGTTAACTCAAATTCCGTAATACCTACATAAACATATTTTCTTGAATACTTATTTAATAAGTATATATTCTTTAAAATAATGAAAAGTACATTAAGTAAGTGAAATGCAAGGCTAAAGACTGTATATCACCATCACTTTGGACGTCAGGCCTTGGAGTAGGTACCACAAAGGATCTTGAAAACTATAAGAGATAGCGGGTTAGTGCTTGAACTAAATAATATATGATGAGAACTGGTTGTATGTATTATATCATATAAAATCATCATCATCCTCAGCCAATTTTGTACTGCATCAAATCTTATTTTATCTGTTTGATACACTTATTTTTGTTACAACTTCAAGACATTCTAACTTCATTTTTCATCATCATCATCTATAGCCCTAAACAAATTGGACACGAGTTTTTTTAATATATATCCTACCGAGTTTGATGATTAGTTTGCGTTTCCAAATTCATATGGTGATTTAGTTGCATACGACTACCGAGATCATTAAGTCACAGATTATTTAACATCATCATCATCCGAAGCCCACTTTCTACCTCATTTTGTCTCATTACCCATCTCTTTCTCCTTCACGAAGCGCAATTTTATTTAAAATGCAATAAAAATACAAATACTATTTCTTGTACTAAAAATAAAAAGTCCAAAGTCCCACATTATACGCTGAACCGCGTCCGCGGCCCAAAAATACTAAATAAAGATAGACCAACTTGTGATCAAAAATGATTGTTTGTTTTCGTCACTCAATAAAAACGAAATATTTGATAAAATTGTTAAACGTTTCCTTAAATACTTAGTTAATAATTACCTATATCTCTAAGATTGTTTTAGATTATAAAAAAATATTAATCATAGTATTACATTATGATGTTTATAATTTTCAGGAGACAAGAAGAAAACCGGCGTGAATCAGTACAAGAAAATTTCTACACTACGTAACACCGAAGAAATTTCAACAATAGTTTCAGGTGTTTTATTTTTTTCTATTACATTTAGTAAATTCTTATGAAAGGGGCCAACTCGTGATGTTAAAGTAAAGTAGTTCAAAATGAAAATGAGCCTCAACACAATACAATAAATTCATTCTTTATTTCTTGTCATTGATTTATAAATTGAATACATTTGAATTATTTACATGACGATTTTGACGCACTATATAATTTACATATCGATACTAAATATCTCATGTCGATATCATGAAATAGCTGCTCAAACAGCCAAGCTTTTTGCATACTTTTAAGAAGCGCAGTAAACGGTAAACGAATCATGTTTACTCAAATTCCGTAATACCTATAGAAACATATTTTCTTGAATACTTATAAAATAATTGAGTATGTATAATTCTTTACAGTAATGAATAGAATACCAAAACGATTGTTTTGTTTCCATCAATAAATAGTTTTGAAATATTTTATATAAATAATTAAAATATAATTTTAAACAATTAATTAATATAGGTATTTGTAAAAATATTATTATTATTTTATAATTTTATTCCTAATATCTTAAATAGTTACAGTTCAAGGTTTCTTTAAAACATTTAGTGTATGTATATAATGTAATATTGTTGCTACAGTTCTTTATGTTGTATTTCATTTTACCGTCTCTTACTGAATTCTTTTTTTCAGCTACTACGCACCAGGCGAACTCCAGGCTGTTTCGAGGAGCTGGTAAACAGTGCACTGCAAATGCATTCGTAGCTATATTACACGCGAAAGACGTATCAAGCGTCTTAAATATGAACCTAGATTACGTACTTTCGGAAGGCGACAAACTTTACGTAAATCTCGAACCTAATATTCCTGCTTATGTTACAAGTAGATATTTATCTGCAGATGAATTACCGTCGCAGTTTAAATTAGGGTCAAATAATGTAGACGTGGAGCTAAATTACGTTATTAGCGAATTATATCCAACATGTAAAAATGACGAAGATTTTCATAAATTACGATTAAAAAACATATTGGATAATAATGTTTTTAACGATGATTGGAACGACAACAAAGATGGTTGTCTTTTCACAGGAGGCGGTTATACTATGGCTTTCTGGACAGAAATATATATTGAAAGTAATGAAATTAAAAGATTTTTTTATTTATTTAACAGCCACGGTGTCAACGAACGAAATGAATCTGATAACAATGGTGTAGCCAGAGTGTTTAAATTAAATTCAACAAAAGCATTAGCAGATACTTTGATAAACTATAGCTGCAGATACCAAGAACAGTATGAAATTAATAAAGTTAGAGTGGTAAACCTTGCCACGACAACATTGTTAGTAGACACCGATTTAACTCAATGTAGTTCTATTGAATCTTGTATTGTAATTGATTCTCAAGAAACTAACTGCAGCAAAAGTTCAATTTCTCCACTATCTGAATTGATGTTGAAAAGTAACAGTGTATCGCCAGGTGTAGTTCCAACTCAAAAATCTTTAAGCCAAAAAAGTGATAATTCTTATTCACTTTTGCCCATGTATGATGTTGTTAATAACAATTGTATTACAGCCAATCAAACAAGTAAATTAAGCAATACTATTGCAACGTCTGTTGTTCCAACACAAGCAAATGAAATTCATAAACATAACGATTCATATTCGATTTTAAAAAAAGTTACGCACGCAGAGGAAGTGAAAAAAAACGGACATGTCATTACTGCCACAAATAAGAGAACATCAGCACCTATTCATACATTCAAAAAAATTATACAAAATCAACCCATAGTGGTCCTTGAAAAAGTGAAAGATTTCAAACTTACGCATTTGAAACCAAAAGTTGTGATCACACCATTAGAATCATTGCAAAATATATCAAGATCTTCCAAAAAACGAGGACGACCTACTAAGGTTAAAAAGGGACCAAAAAAAAGTATGGATAACGCACATCTTGCCGCAGTTATAAAATACAAAACTTTAAATCCAGAAGTTAATAAAAAATGTGTGAAAACATATACTTTAAAGAAACCAGATATTAATAAAAAAGCTGTTAAAAAATATCACGTCAAACATCCCGATGTGGTAAAAAAAGCAATTACGAAATATCACGACAAACAACCCGATGCGGTAAAAAAAGCGATTGTGAAATATCACAACAAACATCCCGATGTGGTAAAAAAAGCAATTACGAAATATCACGACAAACATCCCGATGCGGTAAAAAAAGCGATTGTGAAATATCACAACAAACATCCCGATGTGGTAAAAAAAGCGATTGTGAAATATCACAACAAACATCCCGATGTGGTAAAAAAAGCAATTACGAAATATCACGACAAACATCCCGATGCGGTAAAAAAAGCGATTGCTAATTATCAAAATAAACATGCTGAAATAAACCTCAAAGCTGTAAAAAAGTATAAAGAGATTAATCCTGACATTAATAAAAAAGCAGTCGACAAGTATCAAGATAAACATCCTGAAATCAACAGAAAAGCAGTCGATAAATATCAAGACAAAAATAGAGATATTGTACAAAAGACAAGTGCCCAATATAACAAAACTTCCAGAAATGTAGATCCTCCACTACGCAGGTCAGATAATCTGATTGGAGAGAAAAGAGATGATGAATTAAAACTGATAAGAGTATTCAGTTTGAAAAATCAGTCTCTAAATTCACCAAATACATACATTTGTCAACACTGCCACGCTCGCCTATTTGAAGAAGAGAAAACGCGCTTAAAATGGTGTTGTGGCGCAGGAGCAAATAATGTCCTGGCACTCGACCCATTAACAGAAGACTTTTATACGCATCCCAGTTTTGTACAAAGACCTCGAGCTTACAACAATCTGTTTGCATTTTCAGCTTTGGGTGTTACCCACGGCTATCATCATCCAGATGGTATTGCTTTTCTAAAGATTCAAGGTCGAGTATACCATCGCGTCTTCGATCTACGTTACGATCAAAATATAAATAACATCGGCTTGTACATAAACGATAGTTCCGAACGCGAAAATATTGCTAAAAACCGCAATTTAGATTTGGACGTCGTGCGATCTATTACACACTATTTGCACAATGTTAATCCGTTAATAGAATGTTTTAAAAGATTAAACGCAGAGGCTTCCGACGAAGCTTACATAATGTTTCAAAAAACATCACGAGCGACTCATGGAAATATTTTAGGCGACTCGCCCATGTTCAGCTCGGAAGTGGCTGCGATTATAAGTACAGATAAAGAACAGTATGTGCCACGTTGTATTGCTATATGGAAAGTGGGTGAACGCAAACCTCACACTGTTGATATAATGCACAATATGTATGAATGCTTTCAATTTCCACTATTGTTGCCAAATGGCACATTGGGCTGGCATCCTAATAAACAAGATAACTTTGGACGAAAACTGACTCAAGCTAGGTACGTTAGGTGCCTACTATTGTCTGAAAGTCGCTTTTCACAATTCAGTCGATTATCCGAAGAATGGTTAGTTGATATGTATTGTAGAATCTCCGAAGAGCGTTTACGTTATTTACATAACATGCAAAAGAACAGTTTTGAACTCAGAATGGCTCCACTGCAAGAATTAGATAACGATGAAACCATTCAAGGTGAAGGCATTGTACCAGGTCGTGTCTATTTGCCGTATTCATTCACTGGGGGGCCTCGCTACATGAAAGTCAAATATTTGGATTGTATTGCATTGGTGAACAGACTGGGACCCCCATCTTATTTTGTAACATTCACTTGTAATCCCAATTGGCCAGAAATAAAAAATTCAATTCCACATGGCCAGCGTTACGCAAATCCGCTCATATGTACAAGAGTTTTCAATTTACGCCTCCTTGCACTAATTAGAGACATAAGATCTGGTCTCTGGTTTGGAAAAATTGAGTATCTAACTTATGTTGTAGAATTTCAAAAAAGGGGACTACCTCATGCCCACATTTGTTTTAGAGTCGAAGGAGGTGGTCCAAAGACTAACTTTGATATCGATAAAGTTTGTCGCGCCGACATACCTGATGAGTTAGAAGCTGAAGGTAGATTGCGTCCTGCGGTATTAAAACACATGATTCATGGACCGTGTGGTCGCGATAGAGACTATTTGCCATGTTATGACAAAGAAAACCACAAATGTAACAAACGATTTCCTAAAAGAGAAACGGACGTAACCTTTTTGGATGGCAGAGGTTTCGTACACTTGCGTCGTAATAGTAACAATGAAGCTGTAATAAAATATAAAAATAGAGAAATTAAAGTTAATGAAACTTGGACGGTGCCATACAATGCCAGCTTACTTTTGAAATACGATGCTCACATAAACATTGAAGTATCATCACATCGTAACGTGGTGAAATATCTTTTTAAATACCTGACGAAAGGACCGGATGAAGCACGTGTTGCTGTTGTTGAAGAACAAAATGACGAAATTGAAAATTACGTCACTAAGAGATATATAGGGTCGAGCGACGCTGCTTGGAGAATATTAGAATTTGACATTACATCACGTGAACCTAATGTGAAGCAATTAGCGGTTCATTTGGAACACAAACAAACTGTGTATTTCAAACCCGGCCATGAAAACGAGGTTAATCGTGAATCGTCAGATTTACTAACATATTTCAATAGACCTTTAAATGGCGAATTTGACAATTTAAAATATACAGATTTTTATGAAAAATATATTGTACACCCAAATAAACCAAACACAAAAGTTACAATATATGAAACGACAAACGGCAAATATGTCACTGAGAGACAAAGGGGAATTATGATATGCAGATTATTTTGGGTCAGCCCTACGCGCGGTGAACAATTTTATCTTAGACTACTGTTAAATGCGTTTCCGTGCCGTGGATATGCGGACCTCTTAAATCTTGGTGGTGTTAAAAATGACAACTTTCAAGAGGCGTGTAAAGCTGTAGGACTTTGCGATAATGAAATGGAATATAACTCTTGCATGTCAGAAGCAGCCACATTTTTCACTGGCCACCGTCTGCGAAGATTTTTTGTTCTGTTAGCTGTAAATGGTGCCCCAGCTGCGATATTGTGGAACACGTTCAAAGATCAAATTTGCGAAGATTATTTGTACCGATTCCCCAATGAATTTGAGAAATCCTATAACCTGGGCTTGAAGGAAATTAGCAGGTTATTACAAAAACACAGTTTGGAACTGAATGATTTGGGCCTTCCACAAGTTGAAGACGACTCTACGGAGTTTGACAGAGAACTTGGTGAATATAATGTTGAGCAGCAAAAGTTGATTGTCGATGAATGGTTGCCTAAACTGTCAACGGAACAACGTTCAGTGTTTGATTACATAAACAAACTTTGCACAGATGCAAATTACCGAGAGAAAAATCCTTGTGCCATTTTTATAGATGGACCAGCAGGAACAGGCAAAACAAAATTGCTGAACACAATCTCATCGTACGTTCGCGGTTATTTAAAATCGGTAGCGATTTGTACGGCATCATCTGCTATCGCAGCACAAAATTTGGAGAACGCTTCTACAGCGCATTCAATGTTTAAATTTCCATTAAACATATTAGATGACGATTCCAATTGGAACTTGAGCAATTCATCACAGAGAGGGCAATTGATTTATAAAGCTAAAGTAATCATCTACGATGAAGCTCCTATGGCTCATAAAAGTCTAATACACATGCTCGATAGATCCTTGCAAGATCTTATGAATTGTAAAAAAATGTTTGGAGGTAAAATTATTATTTTTGCTGGCGATTTTAGACAAATTCCACCAGTAGTTGTCGACGCAAAAACTGATTCAGACATTTTACATTCGTCAATGAAAACATCGCCACTTTGGCAAGATTTAAAGAAATTCACTTTGATTTCATCGCAACGATGTAGAGATGATGTAGAGTACGCCAAGTTTATTTTGGATTTAGGCTCTAATGAATTGCCTACTGTTTCACTACCTGTGGGTAATAATATTCATAAAATTGTTAATTTAAATATGATCGATCACGTGACTGAGTTACATGATTTAATAGACTATGTATTCTCGAATGGGATTATCGTCGAGCCCGACGTGGCTATATTACGCAATATTCTTTGCACTCGAAATGACGCCGTTCGTGAAATAAATTCCATCATTTTAGACCGCTTACCGGGTAACTTACTCCACTTTTATTCGTGCGATAAAATTGCCAACGATGACGCTGATCAATTGTATCTCGGACAAGACTTTTTGAATAGAATTAAGCTTCCGGGAATGCCTGATCATGAATTGAAACTTAAAGTGGGATGTGTTTGCATGATTATTCGCAACCTTAGCTTTGCTGATGGTTTAGTCAACGGAACTAAAGTTATTGTACTGGACACTTCACCGAATTTAATAACAGTTCGTAAAGAAGGTTGCTACGAGAACATACCATATTTAATACCTCGTATCCTCTTTAAAGCACCAATAGAACGGAACAGCCCGTATGAGATAGCACGTACTCAATTTCCTTTACAAGTGTCTTATGCTATAACAATTCACCGCAGCCAAGGAAAGACGATCACACGTGCTGGAATTGACTTGAGATCAGATATATTTTCTCATGGACAGTTATACGTAGCTCTCGGTCGTGTACAAGAGAAAAATGACATCAAAATATTAGTTAATGAAAATCGTCTAATAGACGGGAAGCCATATGCAAATAATAAGATAATAGCAGATTTAATAAAGTAAATGTATTCTTAAATCTCTATTGAATATACACAATATACATGTCTGCAAAAATTTCAATGTAACATGATGGTAAAGAAATTAAAGTTGAATAACACTTTACAATCAAGTATGGATTTTTAAAACAAGTATATTTATACTTTTAGCATGCATAACGAAAACAATTGCTATAGAACATTTCTAATTTGCAACATAAAGAAATTGAATATATATATTTTCAATTTGAGATAGATCAATTAGTCTCCAAAGTTTTATGTATTTGACTGTGCCTCTATAATGTATATCACGAACAAAATGAAATGAAAAAAATGATATCTACATGATGCACATAATTATATAACTTGAGATGACTAAACTGTTTCTATCGTCAATTAACATTTTTACTTTACGGTTTTGATGTATTAGTAATTATTTTATAATAAATGAATGAATATAAATATCCATAATATTAATGTATGCAACGTACAATTGTGCAAAATTGAATATGTATATTTTCAATTTGAGATAAATCAGTAAGTTGCCAGTCTTCAAAGTTTAATTAATTTGCCTGTGCTCTATACGTACATATATCACAAACTAAATGAGCTGATATCTACATGAAGCACACAATTATGTAACTTGAAAAGACTAAACGTAGCGTGTGCTACCTTACTATCGATTTGTCTTTCTATTGCTAATATACATAAGTAATAACCACTATATTTTTTTTACAATACATTTTTATATTCATTCAATACTATATATATATATATATATAACATATGCAATATATTAAATAGATCACATCATTTACTATTTATAAATGCTTCTCATACATGTAGAATTGAATTACTATAATTAGATGCTTAATATATCATCAGTAGTATATTGCTTTTGCATTTATTTTGATATTACTTTACATAATTACACTAAACATAATAAACCTTATTTTCATCAGTAGTTAGTAAATAAATATGTAGATTAGGTGGATTAGGCCTACTTGGGGATACCACATTAAAAAAAACGACGTCAGAGTCATACCTCCAAATTTTTTTCAAAATAAAATTGAAAATAATTTAAGGTGCGTTGGAAAGTGACTCATCGTGTATCTATTTCGTGGTTGTTGGCAACTAACACAAACCATTAAGATTTGTTTATTTGTACTCATTAACCAATATGTTTAGTTTATGTATTATTATTGAAAATTAATACCATTGAAGATTTTGTGTTAGTTACCAATAACCATTACCATACATTAATTAAAATGTGAATTTATAATGATTCACAGATCACCGGCTCTACTTGAAAAATTCATCAATAATAGATGGAGATTTTACGGCAGTATACACCACAGAAGCATTTGAACTAATGATATACAACATGAACACAGGTAAATTTTATGCATACTAAACAGAATACACTAGAGAAATCTACATAAGTATACATATGTATAATTGATATTATCAACTAATAATCACTCCATTTGTATATTGTGTAAATGACTTTCGATGAGAAATCTATATTTAGAATGAAATTGTATCGAAAATGATTATGACTTGAAAAATCTAAATAAAATGAACCCTTTTTTTTCTTAAAGCCAAAATAATTCATTTAACTAATGTACATGTACAATATGATTCCAGAACTCCTTCCACACCTGCAGCTGTATGCATCAAAATGAAGAAAACAGATTTCACTGCTCATCAATAAAACATTGAAAGTGAGTATTATATATAATACATAATATTTATATCACAGAGTATTTGTTTTCTCATAAACAAATATCATCAAAATCAGTTAAAACGTATAGTTCTAAGTGCGTGTGTTCTATGTTAAATGTGTATATGTATATTGTACATGTGTCGAGTGTATGTTAAAAGAATATACATAAACAATCAGAAAATAATTTATAAATAATAGTTTTTACAAGATGCAGTTACATATGAGCCAACAGCATTTAATATGATAATCAGTAGAAGTCTTGGTTTAATTTAATTTTATAGATATCATCCCTATATGAAATACCATAATTAAACTACATTAAATTAAAAACATATTTACATCTAAAATACTTAACCAGAACAATATACAGTAAAGAAAGTATTTTATTCTAATTTATGCCTATTATGATGATTTCAGATCTCTTTCAACTTGGGCTGAACAAGTAGAAATAAAGAAGAGTTCTCCGCATTATTTTCAACATCAAGAAAATATTGAATGTAAGTATAACATTTTAATCGTTTTAGTATAGTAAAAATATATATACAAACAAAAAAAAGACAAATATACAGCAGGTCTCTCCATCTTGGCTGCAAGGGAACCCCAAGTATGCACTTGTTTCAATAGATATCATACATTTAACTGTCGACGATGCTCAGAGAGGTTCTCACAGCACCATATGCTCTAAACGAAATAGTTTGTAGAAACTGTAAGGCAAAGTTGATCTAATGACAAAGAGACCAAACGGACGAACTCTGGTGCCCTGGAAATACGGCAAGTGAATAATTAGGGACGCAACTCACGTCTGCACCTTGAACACCAGTCACCTAATTAATTTAACTTATTTATTTAACATTAATTTTGTTTTGTTATAGATAAAGTCAGCAATACGGTCACCAATCGAATCGCAGAAGAAATTCAAGTTTAATATAAAATATGTACATACGCAATTAATGTTTTCTTTTATTACCTATATAATTAAAATAATTTCAATTAAAATAAAATACATACACAAATGAAGGAATTAGTTTATTTTTACCAAATAAAAGTTAGTAAATATCCCATTTAGTAAATTTATTCAAATAAGCTAATTAAAACCAAAATATTTTTGCTATAGCTACCTACATAATATGAGTACAAGTAGATGCCCAGAGAAAGTGATATTTAGGTTACCTACCAAAAAAAAAAATGGATTACGATAGTAAAATATTGACGTTTAGTAGTACCATCTAGCGAAAGTGGTTTGATGTTGATTACATACCAAATATTGGATTCCAATAAAAAATATTGACGTTTAGTGCCATCTAGGGAGCTTTTCATAGTACATTTTTCTACAAAATCTGACACTGTTTACTGTGGTTGACAATGACAATGATATAAAATTCGCCAATCACCATTATAAAAATATTAGGTTAAGTATATTGAACACTTTGACGATCCATCCTGATTAAACAAGTAAAAATGAAAATTATAATAAAAGCAGTAAACTCAAAAATGTAAGTATTGCTCATAATTCTTATTGATGCTTATCGCGTTGCAATAGTCGCTATCCCGTGAGGTTGCGTGCGTCGTTTGTCGTGCTTCCAAACGGAAGGCGACGCGTCCCGACGCTAGGAAAGCGTTGCAATGGCAGAAACTTTGCAAAGAAAATCAGCACGTCGAAAAACGCCGATCGTCGCTGCCGGAAAGAGCGAATCGACGTGACTTCCCTGAGGTCAACGTGCCCGGGAGACCAAACTCGTGGCTGACATATTTATTAACTATTTGCGCAAGAAACCTATGCTCAACAGTGGGAGATAACTGGATGAATTTGAATGACATCTAAAAATCCTATTCTCACGTTGGACTCACTCATTTTTGTTTTGGGCCTTCCTCGATACAAAAATATATAACACTTGTAGGAGGTATTTCTTGTTTTCCCGGAACTATTGATCAGTCAGTGGTAATCCAATTTTACATATATTATAATTAATTTTTTTTGTATATTTACAGCTATGTACAAGAAAATGGAGGCAGGGGTCGGAACAGAGGGAGAGGAAATAGTAGAGCTCGAGGAAGGATGAATAGAAGTAATATTTCAAACTTTATTTATATAAATTTTAGAAATTAAAATTATTATTTATTTATTTAATTAATTTATCTAAAACTACTTTTTTATTTACAAAATATTTTCTAATAATTTAATTAAATAATCATTGATGATAATTTAATTATGTAATCATTGATGATTATTAAAGCTTTAATTTTCAAACTTACCATTGTTTGTGTTTATAAATACAATATATTCTAATGATTTTACTTTGCTTACACATTAATTACAGGCGTTACTTTACGATAATACTATTTACTAAGTATTTACTTACCATTTTATTTATTTACAAAAATAACTAACTAATTTTTACATATATACCTACCATAAGTATATACAAAAATGACTTAAAAATACAAAAAACTAATGATTAATTTTAATAAATTCTAATGATTAATCATATTCGTTTATTTTAAAAATAACTATTTACTCCTATTAAACAATTAATGAACCATTAAAATTAATTAATATATAGTTCATAGTAATTCATTCATAAACAGAGTTTACAAGTCAAACTCAAAAATAATATTCATATACCACATAGTATGTATGTATACACTTAAGTAACTACATAATAATATTTTAAATTATAATATAATCTAATTACACATTAAGTCATTTTCCTCGAATTCTGCCATCAACTTTTAAGAACATTTCATATGAGTAGAAGGTCTGCTTGAGAAGCTAATCTTTTAGTCTATGTTTGAAGCTGGTAATGCTTATTGTACTTTGTATATATAAACTAAATGCAATTATGATCAAGTGTGAAGCGGCCCGACTCATGAGTCATTTAATAGATGCATCGTTAAAAAAGCGTCTACAAAGTAGTAAAATTTATTATCTTATTAAATTCAATTATAATTGTCATAGCGCTTTGTTACCTTTCTTGTGATGAAATAAATGAAATTTGAATCTTAGCTAAATATATTTTTTAATTCCGATATTTTTTGGGTTGTATGATAATTTATTAAAACATTTAATAGCCATTGATTTCAGACGCGTACTTAGCATTTGAAGTGTTTAGTTCAATGTAATTAATATCATTAACAAAAAAAAATATTTATTTACAGATAACATGACCCAGCTCAAGCCCCCTGAATCTTATTTACCCCGTCCACCTCCGATGACAACCCCTTCAGCTCCCTCGCCCCCCATGCCAGCTACTCCTTCAGAATCGACCCCGCCAACCCCGCCAGTTCCGCCGCCGCAAAACGAATAAAAAAATGAACTAATTAATGTAGTTTGAATTTTAAAACACCTTTTTATACAATACAACGGTAGGTATGATATGTTTAATCTCGTAGTTCAGCCAACGTTTGCATATAAGTGCAAAAATATGTTTATTACCAACTTTACATAGGATATCATGAAATTAACAGTAGTTTTCTAATATATAAAGAAAACATATATCTTCATCTTGAATAAATATTTCTATTAAAAAACTTGCATCAAAATTCATTGAGCAGTTCAATACAAGCAAACATACTTAAAACAAACAGACGCGGAAGTGAACTTTGTATCAGGTGTAAGGAATAATTTGATTTTAAATCCTGCTAAGTGGAGCTCCCGAAGTCCGTAAGAGATAGCTGGTTGATGCTTGAACTAAAGATGTAGGTATGTATTAAATTACACAAACACATTACTGCCTCGGTCATTCCAAGTCACAGATTATCTAACATCATCATCATCATCCTTGGCCCACATTTATATCTTTATCCTTTTGCTAGCGCCAATTTTTTTTAATAAATAATACAAATACTATTTCTTATACAAAAAATTAAAAGTCCAAACTACCAATAACACGCCGGGCCGCATGCGCGGCCCAAAATTACTAGTTACTATTATATATAATTGGATTACCATTCACTCACTCACTGACTGACATAGTAGTTCTCCGGGAAGGAGTTTTGTGGGGTGCATGTGTCATATGTCATCGTATAGGTATGGTTCATGGGACCACGAGAAAAATCCGAAACTTGGAGAAAGTGGAACTGGTCATGGAGTAGGGTAGGGGATCTCAAAAGTGGTAGGACATAGAGGGGGGGTGCTCGAACTAATTTTTGTAGGAACTGCTTGTAGGTGAAGGAAATCCAAAAAACAAGATGGCCGCCATACAAAAAAACATGGCCGCCATACAAATTTCAAATGGTCGTAACTCTGGAACGGTTGGAGATAGGTGGGGGGTGTTCGACCAAATGTCATAGAGGGCCGTGGGGGACGTTTGGAAATGGTTGCAAAAATCCAAGATGGCGTCGTCAAAATGGCGGCCGATTTTCAAAATGGCCGCAGGGGGCTGATTTTTTGCATCCGGGGGTATTTTGGGGTGCAGATTTCATATCTAAAATCGAAATTCCGAAATGTCAAAAAATAAAGATGGCCGCCATACATGTGAAATTTTCGAGGGGTTGGTGAGTAGATCTCCATGTTGCTGGGGTGCAGGGTTGACATTTTTGGTGCAAATGTATACGTTTGGGTCCAGAATGTATAGAATAAATGAAAAGTTGGTGAAAGGTGGAACTGACCTTGGAGTACCAAAGGGATCTCGAAAACTATAAGAGATAGGGGGATGATGCTTGAACTAATATTGGAGAGAACTGCATGCCTGTTTTCAATCATACCAAATTTTTTTTGCTTTCATACAAAAATTTTTTTTCTTCATACAAATCCCATACATTTCCCTAGGGATGAACAAAACGACGGAGCCAGTACTGCGGTGAGGCCGAAGGCCGAACTGCAGTACTTGCGACGTCAAAGTGAGGGGGATGCGAGGCCGCAGGCCGAGCATCACCTCCACTTTGACCATCAGACCTTGAAGTACCGAAGGGATCTCGGAAACTATAAGAGATAGTGAGGTGGTGTTTGAACTAATATTTGAGAGAACTGCATGCATGTTTTGAATCATACAAAAAATTTTTGGCTTTCATACAAAAACATTTTTTCTTCATACAAATTCCGTACATTTTTCTAGGGATGTACGAAACGACGGAGCAAGTACTGCGGTGAGGCCGAAGGCCGAAATGCAGTACTTGCGACGTCTCAGTGAAGGTGATGCGAGGTTGGAGACCGACCTTCAGACCGATCAGACCCTGGAGTACCCCAGGAATCTCGAAAACTATAAGAGTTAGCGGGTTGGTGTTTGAACCAAATTTGATGAGAACTGCTTGCATGTTACTAATCATACAAAAAAATTTTGGCTTTCATACAAAATAGTCTTCATAAAATTTTCAAAAATTTCTTCATTTTATCTCATTACCCTTTTACTAGCGCCAATTTTTTTTATAACTAATACTTACAAATACTATTTCTTATACAAAAAATACTAAGTCCAACACAGTCCCAAAAACACTCCGGGCCGCATGCGCGGCCCAAAATTACTAGTTACTATTATATATAATTGGATTACCATTCACTGACTGACATAGTAGTTCTCCTTGAAGGAGTTTCGTGGGATGCAGGTGTCATATGTCATCGTATAGGTATGGTTCATGGGACCACGAGAAAAATCCGAAACTTGGAGAAAGTGGAACTGGTCATGGAGTAGGGTAGAGGATCTCGGAACCTATGACACTCGGAGGGGGGGTGCTTGAACTAATATTGGTAGGAACTGCTTGTAGGTGACGGAAATCTAAAAAACAAGATGGCCGCCATACAAAAAAACATGGCCGCCATACAAATTTCAAATGTGAATTTCTCTAGAACGGTTGGAGATAGGTGGGGGGTGTTCGACCAAATGTCATAGAGGGCCGTGGGGGACGTTTGGAAATAGTTGCAAAAATCCAAGATGGCGTCGTCAAAATGGCGGCCGATTTTCAAAATGGCCGCAGGGAGCTGATTTTTTGCATTCGGGGGTGTTTTGGGGTGCAGATTCCATATCTGAAATCGAAATTCCGAAATGTCAAAAAATAAAGATGGCCGCCATACAAGTGAAAATTTCGAGGGGGTGGGGAGTAGATCTCCATGTTGCTGGGGTGCAGGGTTGACATTTTCGGTGCCAATGTATACGTATGGGTCTTGAATGTATAGAATAAATGAAAAGTTGGTGATAGGTGGAACTGACCTTGGAGTACCAAAGGGATCTCGAAAACTATAAGAGATAGGGGAATGATGCTTGAACTAATGTTGGAGAGAACTGCATGCATGTTTTCAATTATACCAAAAATTTTTGGCTTTCATACGAAAATTTTTTTTCTTCATACAAATCCCATACATTTCCCTAGGGATGAACAAAACGGCGGAGCAAGTACTGCAGTGAGGCCGAAGGCCGAACTGCAGTACTTGCGACGTCAAAAGGAGAGAGTTGCGAGGCCGCAGGCCGAGCATCACCACCACTTTGACCATCAGACCTTGGAGTACCCCATGGGATCTCAAAAACTATAAGAGATAGCGGGTTGGTGTTTGAACTAAATTTGATGAGAACTGCTTGCATGTTACTAATCATACAAAAAAATTTTGGCTTTCATACAAAAAAAGTCATAAAATTTTCAAAATTTTCTTCATTTTATCTCATTACCCTTTTACTAGCGCCAATTTTTTTTTAATGCAATTCTTATACAAATACTATTTCTTATACAAAAAATTCATACTACCAATAACACGCCGGGCCGCATGCGCGGCCCAAAATTACTAGTTACTATTATATATAATTGGATTACGACTCACTGACTCACTGACATAGTAGTTCTCCGGGAAGGAGTTTTGTGGGGTGCAAGTGTCATATGTCATCGTATAGGTATGGTTCATGGGACCACGAGAAAAATCCGAAACTTGGAGAAAGTGGAACTGGTCATGGAGTAGGGTAGGGGATCTCAAAAGTGGTAGGACATAGAGGTGGGGTGCTTGAACTAATTTTGGTAGGAACTGCTTGTAGGTGAAGGAAAACAAAAAAACAAGATGGCCGCCATACAAAAAAACATGGCCGCCATACAAATTTCAAATGTGAATTTCTCTGGAACGGTTGGAGATAGGTGGGGGGTGTTCGACCAAATGTCATAGAGGGCCGTGGGGGACGTTTGGAAATAGTTGCAAAAATCCAAGATGGCGTCGTCAAAATGGCGGCCGATTTTCAAAATTGCCGCAGGGGGCTGATTTTTTGCATCCGGGGGTATTTTGGGGTGCAGATTCCATATCTAAAATCGAAATTCCGAAATGTCAAAAAATAAAGATGGCCGCCATACATGTGAAATTTTCGAGGGGGTGGTGAGTAGATCTCCATGTTGCTGGGGTGCAGGGTTGACGTTTTTGGTGCAAATGTATACGTTTGGGTCCAGAATGTATAGAATAAATGAAAAGTTGGTGATAGGTGGAACTGACCTTGGAGTACTAAAGGGATCTCGAAAACTATAAGAGATAGGGGAATGATGCTTGAACTAATGTTGGAGAGAACTGCATGCATGTTTTCAATCATACCAAAAATTTTTGGCTTTCATACAAAAAATTTTTTTCTTCATACAAATCCCATACATTTCCCTAGGAATGAAAAAAACGACGGAGCAAGTACTGCAGTGAGGCCGAAGGCCGAACTGCAGTACTTGCGACGTCAAAGTGAGGGGGATGCGAGGCCGCAGGCCGAGCATCACCACCACTTTGACCATCAGACCTTGGAGTACCGAAGGGATCTCGGAAACTATAAGAGATAGGGAGGTGGTGTTTGAACTAATATTTGAGAAAACTGCATGCATGTTTAGAATCATACAAAAAATTTTTGGCTTTCATACAAAAAAAAATTTTCTTCATACAAATTCCGTACATTTTTCTAGGGATGTACAAAACGACGGAGCAAGTACTGCGGTGAGGCCGAAGGCCGAAACGCAGTACTTGCGACGTCTAAGTTAAGTTGATGTGAGGCTGGAGACCGACCTTCAGACCGATCAGACCCTGGAGTACCCCAGGGGATCTCAAAGACTATAAGAGATAGCGGGTTGGTGTTGGAACCAAATTTGTTGAGAACTGCTTGCATGTTACCAATCATACAAAACTTTTTTTGCTTTCATACAAGAATAAAATCTCAATACAAATTTCATACAAATAATTTAGGATGAACACAACTACAGAGTGAGTGCTGCGGTGAGGCCGACGGCCGAGCCGCAGTACATGCGACGTCAAAGTTAGCGGGATGTAAGGCTGAAGGCTGAGTATCGCCATCTCTTTGATCATCAGATCTTGGAGTACCCTAGGGAACACGAAAACTATTAGAGATAGAGGATTGGAGCTTGAAGTATATATGATGAGAACTGGTTGTATGTTTTGAATCATACCAAATCATCATCATCCTCAGCCAACTTTCGACTACTTTAAATCTGTATATACATTTTATCCGTTTGATAGTCACAGATTTTTTACAACTTCGTGACATTTCGACTAAATCTTTCATCATCATCATCTACAGCCCTAAACAAATTGGACAAGAGTTTTTTTTTTAATATCTAACCTACCGAGATTGATGATTAGTTTGAGATTTAGTTGCATTCGACTGCCTTGGTTATTCTTAGTTACAGATTATCTTTTATCATCATCATCCTCAGCCCACTTTTTACCGCTTTTGGTCTCATTACCCTTTTACTAGCGCCAATTTTATACTTATTCTATTTCTTATACAAAAAATACAAAGTCCAACACAGTCCCAAAAACACTCCGGGCCGCATGCGCGGCCCAAAATTACTAGTTACTATTATATATAATTGGATTACGACTCACTGACTCACTGACATAGTAGTTCTCCGGGAAGGAGTTTTGTGGGGTGCAAGTGTCATATGTCATCGTATAGGTATGGTTCATGGGACCACGAGAAAAATCCGAAACTTGGAGAAAGTGGAACTGGTCATGGAGTAGGGTAGGGGATCTCAAAAGTGGTAAGACATAGAGGGGGGGTGCTCGAACTAATTTTGGTAGGAACTGCTTGTAGGTGAAGGAAAACCAAAAAACAAGATGGCCGCCATACAAAAAAACATGGCCGCCATACAAATTTCAAATGCTCGTAACTCTGGAACGGTTGAAGATAGGTGGGGGGTGTTCGACCAAATGTCATAGAGGGCCGTGGGGGACGTTCGGAAATAGTTGCAAAAATCCAAGATGGCGTCGTCAAAATGGCGGCCGATTTTCAAAATGGTCGCAGGGGGCTGATTTTTTGCATCCGGGGGTATTTTGGGGTGCAGATTCCATATCTGAAATCGAAATTCCGAAATGTCAAAAAATAAAGATGGCCGCCATACATGTGAAAATTTCGAGGGGGTGGAGAGTAGATCTCCATGTTGCTGGGGTGCAGGGTTGACGTTTTTGGTGCCAGTGTATACGTATGGGTCCAGAATGTATAGAATAAATGAAAAGTTGGTGATAGGTGGAATTGACCCTGGAGTACCTAAGGGATCTCGAAAACTATAAGAGATAGGGGAATGATGCTTGAACTAATGTTGGAGAGAACTGCATGCATGTTTTCAATCATACCAAAAATTTTTGGCTTTCATACAAAATTTTTTTTTCTTCATACAAATCCCATACATTTCCCTAGGGATGAACAAAACGACGGAGCAAGTACTGCAGTGAGGCCGAAGGCCGAACTGCAGTACTTGCGACGTCGAAGTGAGGGGGATGCGAGGCCGCAGGCCGAGCATCACCTCCACTTTGACCATCAGACCTTGGAGTACCGAAGGGATCTCGGAAACTATAAGAGATAGGGAGGTGGTGTTTGAACTAATATTTGAGAGAACTGCATGCATGTTTTGAATCATACAAAAAATTTTTGGCTTTCATACAAATTTTTTTTTTTTCTTTATATAAATCCCATACGTTTTCCTAAGGATGAACAAAACGACGGAGCAAGTACTGCGGTGAGGCCGAAGGCCGAACTGCAGTACTTGCGACGTCGAAGTGATGGCGATGCGAGGTTGGAGACCGACCTTCAGACCGATCAGACCCTGGAGTACCCCAGGGGATCTCGAAAACTATAAGAGATAGCGGGTTGGTGTTTGAACTAAATTTGATGAGAACAGCTTGCATGTTACTAATCATACAAAAACATTTTGGCTTTCATACAAAAATTTTTTTCTTTATACAAATCCCATACATTTTCTTAGGGATGAACAAAACGACGGAGCAAGTACTGCGGTGAGGCCGAAGGCCGAACTGCAGTACTTGCGACGTCAAAGTGAGGAAGATGCGAGGCCGAAAGCCGAGTATCACCATCACTTTGGCCATCAGACCTTGGAGTACCATAAGGGATCTCGAAAATTATAAGAGATAGCGGGTTGGTGCTTGAACTAAACATGATGAGAACTGGTGGTATGTAACGGATCTTACAAAATCATCATCATCCTCAACCAACTTTCTACTGCATTCAATTTTCTGTATAATTTATACGTCTGATAGTCACTGATTTTTTACAACTCCGAGACATTTTGACTTCATTTTTCATCATCATCATCTACAGCCTTAATCCGACCGAGTTTGATGATAAGTTTGCGTTTCCAAATCCATATGAAGATTAAGTTGTATACGACTACCGAGATCATTCAAAGTCACAGATTATCTAACATCATCATCATCCTCAGCCCACTTTGTATCGCATTTTTTCTCTTTACCCTATTTCTAGCGCCAATTTTTTTTTAATGCAATTCTTATACATATACTATTTCTTATACAAAAAATATAAAGTCCAAGGTTCAACTCATACGCCGGGCCGCATGCGCGGCCCAAAATTACTAGTTACTATTATATATAATTGGATTACGACTCACTGACTCACTGACATAGTAGTTCTCCGGGAAGGAGTTTTGTGGGGTGCAAGTGTCATATGTCATCGTATAGGTATGGTTCATGGGACCACGAGAAAAATCCGAAACTTGGAGAAAGTGGAACTGGTCATGGAGTAGGGTAGGGGATCTCAAAAGTGGTAGGACATAGAGGTGGGGTGCTTGAACTAATTTTGGTAGGAACTGCTTGTAGGTGAAGGAAAACAAAAAAACAAGATGGCCGCCATACAAAAAAACATGGCCGCCATACAAATTTCAAATGTGAATTTCTCTGGAACGGTTGGAGATAGGTGGGGGGTGTTCGACCAAATGTCATAGAGGGCCGTGGGGGACGTTTGGAAATAGTTGCAAAAATCCAAGATGGCGTCGTCAAAATGGCGGCCGATTTTCAAAATTGCCGCAGGGGGCTGATTTTTTGCATCCGGGGGTATTTTGGGGTGCAGATTCCATATCTAAAATCGAAATTCCGAAATGTCAAAAAATAAAGATGGCCGCCATACATGTGAAATTTTCGAGGGGGTGGTGAGTAGATCTCCATGTTGCTGGGGTGCAGGGTTGACGTTTTTGGTGCAAATGTATACGTTTGGGTCCAGAATGTATAGAATAAATGAAAAGTTGGTGATAGGTGGAACTGACCTTGGAGTACTAAAGGGATCTCGAAAACTATAAGAGATAGGGGAATGATGCTTGAACTAATGTTGGAGAGAACTGCATGCATGTTTTCAATCATACCAAAAATTTTTGGCTTTCATACAAAAAATTTTTTTCTTCATACAAATCCCATACATTTCCCTAGGAATGAAAAAAACGACGGAGCAAGTACTGCAGTGAGGCCGAAGGCCGAACTGCAGTACTTGCGACGTCAAAGTGAGGGGGATGCGAGGCCGCAGGCCGAGCATCACCACCACTTTGACCATCAGACCTTGGAGTACCGAAGGGATCTCGGAAACTATAAGAGATAGGGAGGTGGTGTTTGAACTAATATTTGAGAAAACTGCATGCATGTTTAGAATCATACAAAAAATTTTTGGCTTTCATACAAAAAAAAATTTTCTTCATACAAATTCCGTACATTTTTCTAGGGATGTACAAAACGACGGAGCAAGTACTGCGGTGAGGCCGAAGGCCGAAACGCAGTACTTGCGACGTCTAAGTTAAGTTGATGTGAGGCTGGAGACCGACCTTCAGACCGATCAGACCCTGGAGTACCCCAGGGGATCTCAAAGACTATAAGAGATAGCGGGTTGGTGTTGGAACCAAATTTGTTGAGAACTGCTTGCATGTTACCAATCATACAAAACTTTTTTTGCTTTCATACAAGAATAAAATCTCAATACAAATTTCATACAAATAATTTAGGATGAACACAACTACAGAGTGAGTGCTGCGGTGAGGCCGACGGCCGAGCCGCAGTACATGCGACGTCAAAGTTAGCGGGATGTAAGGCTGAAGGCTGAGTATCGCCATCTCTTTGATCATCAGATCTTGGAGTACCCTAGGGAACACGAAAACTATTAGAGATAGAGGATTGGAGCTTGAAGTATATATGATGAGAACTGGTTGTATGTTTTGAATCATACCAAATCATCATCATCCTCAGCCAACTTTCGACTACTTTAAATCTGTATATACATTTTATCCGTTTGATAGTCACAGATTTTTTACAACTTCGTGACATTTCGACTAAATCTTTCATCATCATCATCTACAGCCCTAAACAAATTGGACAAGAGTTTTTTTTTTAATATCTAACCTACCGAGATTGATGATTAGTTTGAGATTTAGTTGCATTCGACTGCCTTGGTTATTCTTAGTTACAGATTATCTTTTATCATCATCATCCTCAGCCCACTTTTTACCGCTTTTGGTCTCATTACCCTTTTACTAGCGCCAATTTTATACTTATTCTATTTCTTATACAAAAAATACAAAGTCCAACACAGTCCCAAAAACACTCCGGGCCGCATGCGCGGCCCAAAATTACTAGTTACTATTATATATAATTGGATTACCATTCACTGACTCACTGACATAGTAGTTCTCCGGGAAGGAGTTTCGTGGGGTGCAAGTGTCATATGTCATCGTATAGGTATGGTTCATGGGACCACGAGAAAAATCCGAAACTTGGAGAAAGTGGAACTGGTCATGGAGTAGGTAGGTGGATCTCCGAAACGAGATGAGGTAGGCTCCAAGTGTTCAAAGTAACTTTGGAGGGAACTGCTTGTAGGTGATGAAAATGTGGAAACAAGATGGCCGCCGTGCAAAAAAACATGGCCGCCATACAAATTTCAAATGTGAATTTCTCTGGAACGGTTGGAGATAGGTGGGGGGTGTTCGACCAAATGTCATAGAGGGCCGTGGGGGACGTTTGGAAATAGTTGCAAAAATCCAAGATGGCGTCGTCAAAATGGCGGCCGATTTTCAAAATGGCCGCAGGGAGCTGATTTTTTGCATTCGGGGGTGTTTTGGGGTGCAGATTCCATATCTGAAATCGAAATTCCGAAATGTCAAAAAATAAAAATGGCCGCCATACATGTGAAAATTTCGAGGGGGTGGGGAGTAGATCTCCATGTTGCTGGGGTGCAGGGTTGACGTTTTTGGTGCCAATGTATTCATATGGGACCAGAATGTAAAGAATAAATGAAAAGTTGGTGATAGGTGGAACTGACCTTGGAGTACCAAAGGGATCTCGAAAACTATAAGAGATAGGGGAATGATGCTTAAACTAATGTTGGAGAGAACTGCATGCATGCTTTCAATCATACCAAAAATTTTTGGCTTTCATACAAAAAATTTTTTTCTTCATACAAATCCCATACATTTCCCTAGGGATGAACAAAACGACGGAGCAAGTACTGCAGTGAGGCCGAAGGCCGAACTGCAGTACTTGCGACGTCAAAGTGAGGGGGATGCGAGGCCGCAGGCCGAGCATCACCACCACTTTGACCATCAGACCTTGGAGTACCGAAGGGATCTCGGAAATTATAAGAGATAGGGAGGTGGTGTTTGAACTAATATTTGAGAGAACTGCATGCATGTTACTAATCTTACAAAAAATTTTTGGCTTTCATACAATTTTTTTTTTCTTTATACAAATCCCATACATTTTCCTAAGGATGAACAAAACGACGGAGCAAGTACTGCGGTGAGGCCGACGGCCGAAATGCAGTACTTGCGACGTCTCAGTGAAGGTGATGCGAGGTTGGAGACCGACCTTTAAACCGGTCAGACCCTGGAGTACCCCAGGGGATCTCGAAAAGTATAAGAGATAGGGGGATGATGCTTGAACTAATATTGAAGAGAACTGCATGCATGTTTTCAATCATACAAAATTTTTTTGGCTTTCCTACAAAAAAAGTCATAAAATTTTCAAAAATTTCTTAATTTTATCTCATTACCCTTTTACTAGCGCCAATTTTTTTTTAATGCCATGCAATACTTATACTAATTCTATTTCTTATACAAAAAATACAAAGTCCAACACAGTCCCAAAAACACTCCGGGCCGCATGCGCGGCCCAAAATTACTAGTTACTATTATATATAATTGGATTACGACTCACTGACTGACTCACTGACATAGTAGTTCTCCGGGAAGGAGTTTCGTGGGGTGCAAGTGTCATATGTCATCGTGTAGGTATGGTTCATGGGACCACGAGAAAAATCCGAAACTTGGAGAAAGTGGAACTGGTCATGGAGTAGGGTAGAGGATCTCAAAAGTGGTAGGACATAGAGGGGGGGTGCTCAAACTAATTTTTGTAGGAACTGCTTGTAGGTGAAGGAAAACCAAAAAACAAGATGGCCGCCATACAAAAAAACATGGCCGCCATACAAATTTCAAATGTGAATTTCTCTGGAACGGTTGGAGATAGGTGGGGGGTGTTCGACCAAATGTCATAGAGGGCCGTGGGGGACGTTTGGAAATGGTTGCAAAAATCCAAGATGGCGTCGTCAAAATGGCGGCCGATTTTCAAAATGGCCGCGGGGGGCTGATTTTTTGCATCCGGGGGTATTTTGGGGTGCAGATTCCATATCTGTAATCAAATTTTCGAAATGTCAAAAAATAAAGATGGCCGCCATACATGTGAAAATTTCGAGGGGGTGGGGAGTAGATCTCCATGTTGCTGGGGTGCAAGGTTGACATTTTTGGTGCCAGTGTATACATATAGGTCCCGAATGTATAGAATAAATGAAAAGTTGGTGATAGGTGGAACTGACCCTGGAGTACCTAAGGGATCTCGAAAACTATAAGAGATAGGGGAATGATGCTTAAACTAATATTGGAGAGAACTGCATGCATGTTTTAAATCATACAAAAATTTTTTGGCTTTCATACAAAAAATTTTTTTCTTCATACAAATCCCATACATTTCCCTAGGGATGAACAAAACGACGGAGCAAGTACTGCAGTGAGGCCGAAGGCCGAACTGCAGTACTTGCGACGTCAAAGTGAAGGGGATGCGAGGCCGCAGGCCGAGCATCACCACCACTTTGACCATCAGACCTTGGAGTACCGAAGGGTTCTCGGAAACTATAAGAGATAGGGAGGTGGTGTTTGAACTAATATTTGAGAGAACTGCATGCATGTTTTGAATCATACAAAAAATTTTTGGCTTTCATACAAAAAAAATTTTTCTTCATACAAATTCCATACATTTTTCTAGGGATGTACAAAACGACGGAGCAAGTACTGCGGTGAGGCCGAAGGCCGAACTGCAGTACTTGCGACGTCTCAGTGAAGGTGATGCGAGGTTGGAGACCGACCTTCAGACCGATCAGACCCTGGAGTACCCCAGGGGATCTCGAAAACTATAAGAGATAGCGGGTTGGTGTTTGAAATAAATTTGATGAGCTGCTTGAACTGCTTGCATGTTACTAATCATACAAAAAAATTTTGGCTTTCATACAAAAAAAGTCATAAAATTTTAAAAAATTTCTTCATTTTATCTCATTACCCTTATACTAGCGCCAATTTTTTTTTAATGCAATACTTATACTAATTCTATTTCTTATACAAAAAATACAAAGTTCAACACAGTCCCAAAAACACTCCGGGCCGCATGCGCGGCCCAAAATTACTAGTTAATATTATATATAATTGGATTACGACTCACTCACTGACTGACATAGTAGTTCTCCGGGAAGGAGTTTCGTGGGGTGCAAGTGTCATATGTCATCGTATAGGTATGGTTCATGGGACCACGAGAAAAATCCGAAACTTGGAGAAAGTGGAACTGGTCATGGAGTAGGTAGGTGGATCTCCGAAACCAGAAGAGGTAGGCTCCAAGTGTTCAAAGTAACTTTGGAGGGAACTGCTTGTAGGTGATGAAAATGTGGAAACAAGATGGCCGCCGTGCAAAAAAACATGGCCGCCATACAAATTTCAAATGCTTGTAACTCTGGAACGGTTGGAGATAGGTGGGGGGTGTTCGACCAAATGTCATAGAGGGCCGTGGGGGACGTTTGGAAAAAGTTGCAAAAATCCAAGATGGCGTCGTCAAAATGGCGGCCGATTTTCAAAATGGCCGCAGGGGGCTGATTTTTTGCATCCGGGGGTATTTTGGGGTGCAGATTCCATATCTAAAATCGAAATTCCGAAATGTCAAAAAATAAAGATGGCCGCCATACATGTGAAATTTTCGAGGGGGTGGTGAGTAGATCTCCATGTTGCTGGGGTGCAGGGTTGACGTTTTTGGTGCCAATGTATACGTATGGGTCCAGAATGTATAGAATAAATGAAAAGTTGGTGATAGGTGGAACTGACCTTGGAGTACCAAAGGGATCTCGAAAACTATAAGAGATAGGGTGATGATGCTTGAACTAATATTGGAGAGAACTGCTTGCATGTAACTAATCTTACAAAAAATTTTTAGCTTTTATACAATTTTTTTTTTCTCATACAAATTCCATAATTTTTCCTAGGGAGGAACAAAACGACGGAGCAAGTACTGCGGTGAGGCCGAAGGCCGAACTGCAGTACTTGCGACGTCGAAGTGATGGCGATGTGAGGCCGGAGGCCGAGCATCACCACCACATTGTTCATCAGACCTTGGAGTACCCCATGGGATCTTGAAAACTATAAGAGATAGGGAGGAAGTGTTTGAACTAATATTTGAGAGAACTGCATGCATGTTTTGAATCATACAAAAAATTTTGGGCTTTCATACAAAAATTTTTTTTCTTTATACAAATCCCATACATTTTCTTAAGGATGAAAAAAACGACGGAGCAAGTACTGCGGTGAGGCCGAAGGCCGAACTGCAGTACTTGCGACGTCTCAGTGAAGGTGATGCGAGGTTGGAGACCGACCTTCAGACAGATCAGACCCTGGAGTACCCCAGGGGATCTCGAAAACTATAAGACATAACGGGTTGGTGTTTGAACTAAATTTGATGAGAACTGCTTGCATGTAACCAATCATACAAAAAATTTTGGGCTTTCATACAAAATTTTTTTTTCTTTATACAAATCCCATACATTTTCCTAAGGATGAAAAAAACGACGGAGCAAGTACTGCGGTGAGGCCGAAGGCCGAACTGCAGTACTTGCGACGTCTCAGTGAAGGTGATGCGAGGTTGGAGACCGACCTTCAGACCGATCAGACCCTGGAGTACCCCAGGGGATCTCGAAAACTATAAGACATAGCGGGTTGGTGTTTGAACTAAATTTGATGAGAACTGCTTCCATGTAACCAATCTTACAAAAAATTTTTGGCTTTCATACAATTTTTTTTTCTTCATATAAATCCCATACATTTTCCTAGGGATGAACAAAACGACGGAGCAAGTACTGCGGTGAGGCCGAAGTCCGAACTGCAGTACTTGCGACGTCTAAGTGAAGGTGATGCGAGGCTGAAGGCCATCACTTTGACCATCAGGCCTTGGAGTACCCCATGGGATCACGAAAACTATAAGAGATAGTGGGTTGCTGCTTGAACTAAATTTGATGAGAACTGGTTGTATGTATTGGATCATACAAAATCATCATCATCCTCAGCCAACTTTCTACTACAACTACTCTATATAGGTACATAATATATTTTATCCGTTTGATAGTTACTGATTTCTTACAACTTCGTGACATTTTGACCACAATTTTCATCATCATCATCTACAGCCCTAAACAAATTGGACACGAGTTTTTTTTTTAATATATATCCCACCGAGTTAAGTTGCATACGACTACCGAGATCATTCAAAGTCACAGATTATCTAACATCATCATCATCCTCAGCCCATTTTTTACCGCATTTTATCTCCTTACCCCTTTTTTAATGCAATACTAATACATATGCTGAAGGCTGAGTATCACCATCACATTGACCATCAGACCTTGGAGTACCCCATGGGATCTCGAAAACTATAAGAGATAGCAGGTTGGTGCTTGAAGTATATATGATGAGAACTGGTTGTTTGTTTTGAATCATGCAAAAACATCATCATTCTCAGTCAACTTTCGACTACATTAAATCTGTACCTATATACATTTTATCCGTTTCATAGTCACTGATTTTTTATAACTTCGATACAGTTTGACAAAATGTTTCACTATCATCATCCACAGCCCTAAACAAATTGGACACAAGTTTTTTTTGTTAATATATAACCTACCGAGATTGATGATTAGTTTGCGTTTTCAAACCCATATGGAGATTTAGTTGCATTCGACTGCCTTGGTATTTGCTCACAAATTATCTGACTTCATCATCATCATCCTCAGCGCACTTTTTATCTTTAGGTACCTATTTTCTAGCGCCAATTTTTTTTAAGGAATAGGTACTTACTTATACAAATACTATATCAGTAACAAGTCCAAGGCAGTCCAATTAAACGCTTCGATGACGGAGCAAGTAGGTACTGCGGTGAGGGCGAAGGCCGAAACGCAGCACTTGCGACGTCTACTTGAAGGTGATGCGAGGCTGGAGACTGACCTCCAGGCCGATCAGACCTTAGAGTACCCAGGGGATCACGAAAACTATATGAGATAGCGGGTCGGTGCTTGAACTAAATGAAATGAGAATTGCTTGTATGTTACCAATCATACAAAAAAAATTGCTTTTATACAAAAAAAAAATGTCTCTATACAAATTTGTTACCAATGTCTTATGAAGAACAGAACGACGGAGCAACTGCAAAGTATGGGTGCGAGCCCCAAGGCCGAGTATTACCATGACTTTGGCCTTATAGATCTTGGAGTACTTAGGTACCTACCTACCTACCTCAAGGGATCTCGAATATTATAAAAGATAGCGGCTGGAGGTTACATTTCGGGGACGAAAAGAATGCGGTGTCCTTTTTGTCATTCGTGGTGGTCTTGTCAATGTGACAGGTAAATATCATGTTAGGTAACGTTTTATAGGTTTGTGGGGACGAGAAGACTGATTCCAGTGTCCCTTTTGGCATCAAAGGTAGTCTTTTACATTTGTCAGATTAAAAGCTACATGTCGTATCGTTCAATAGGTTTGTGGGCAAGAGAAGGCTTATTTCGGTCTCCTTTTTGACAATAGAGATGGTCTTGTGAATATAACAGTTAATTAATGTTGGGTTCCTTTTACTTTTTGGGTTTTCGTGGTCAAGGATACGGTTCTGATACCATTTATTATTGCTAAACTTGTTACATACGTAGTAGAGCAAAGCTTGCTATGTTTTATAAAAGGGTAGTGAGGCCTACGGTATCACTAAGCTATTATTTTTTTCTATTTGGGTAATTATGTACGTCCGCACTGTTCGATTTATATAATAAATACAAGCAAACAGACATAGGTATCCCTTCGGCGCATAATGTACAAAACGTAAAATGAACACGACACGCAAAATGTACAAATCGCAGAATGAACAATACGCAATATGTACAAAACGTAAAAAGAAGACAACACGCAAAATGTACAAATCGCAATCGTATCAATTGATTTACCGCATTACCTATAAAATACCATATCTATATGTGTCGAGTTAAAATTTACGCCATCTATGGTTATTCTGATGTACTAAATAGAAAAACCAACAAAATAATAGCCTCAAGTTTGTTCTGAAATTCTACAGCGCGCTATCTAGCTATTTATTCAGACATTGATTAGGTTTTACGTGTTATTAGGTATCTATTGTATATGTAATCATAAAAACATGAGTACCTACATATATGCAAACTGATTGCCAGCACAAAGAACAAAATATTGTACTAAAATCACGATAGGTACCAATGTACTACCTAATCAATTTTGATATTATATTGTTACCTACCTACTTGAGTTAGCTACAAGAATTGGTAATATCAGGTGATTTACAGCTAAGTGTAAGCCTCTATTTGAGTTAGCAAAATGAATATGTAACATCAGGCGAGTTATGGTGAAGTGTACCTACATAAGCCTATCTAGCATTATATTAAAATTAAAACAAGTAGGCTTAAGAGTATATACTTACCAAACTTTTAAACTTCCACATAATACGTACCTTAGTTATGTTTTTGTATGAGAATTTGATTTCATTAAAACTACATAAAAATAAACCTTTTATTTATTTTTACACTTTTTTCTAACTAAATGTTTGTCTTAAATCTAAAATTTGTTAATAAATATGACATCTGGCCATATTCTGATGAATATTAATGATCTTCTAAAATTTTAGCTACATTTTCCTTCCTTTTATTTACTCCTTTTATACTGGTTAAGATTTAAAATTAATGTAATAGGCTCTTTTGGTGACATTGTATGACAACGGTTTACAAATTGTTTTGGTGTTAGTTATTATATACCATATAATAAACCTTATAGCATAGTTAAAATTGGTTTTTCAATCCTTACTATTACAGACTAACAGCTAAATAAAGATCAATTAACATTTCTAAACAGGTTGGTAGAGCTGAACTGAATAGGCTGAAGATTGCACGACGGCACGACGTAAGGCTCGACGAAGTGGAGGTCTATATACTCAGCAGAGGGTAGACACAGGCTTGATTAAAAAGTTCTTCAGCATTATAGTTTCATAAATCAAGCAGCATCTGAAAATGAAAATTAAATAAATTAAAACAAATAGGATTTAAAAATTTAACCGAAACCTCACATAATGTCTTACAAGTAGCTTCAAGTAGTACTTTTCTGAAGTATTTGGATGCCCATTCTTTTATGAAATTAATACTGTTCCCTAAGTAGGTTGGATACATACCTATGTTAATATAAATAGAATTAAATAGGCTATCAGCATTCTACAGCGTATAAAAATATTCAAAAAAAATTGTTTATATCAAATTATGATAAATAATACCATATTCAAAACATACAGATTACATTGAGATCTTTTTGATAACACATTGTTTGTAAGCAAATTTGTATACCTAAATGTGATAAATTTGAAAGGTGTTAATAACTTCCAAATGCCAATATATATACACATATTAATAATGATTTCTATTCTATTCTAGGACCTCCCAGTAGTAGTATGCTAATGTCATTTTGTCTTTTTCCATGGCCATTAAGGGATTGGTCAACGAAATGAACAGACACATAAATTAACTTGGTTAACTACAAAAACTTACAAAGAATCAAATAATAAACGGCATAAGTATTCAAAACTCGATCGCGTTTATATGTTTGTGCCGTTTGAGGTGGAGACATTGGGGCCATGGGGTCCAGCTGCGTTAGATTTGTATCGGGACCAGGCCAAGCATTTGGTGGAAGTGACAGGTTTCCAGAATGCTGGCTGCTACTTTGCTCAGAAGGTGAGCATTGCTATACAACGCGGAAATGCCGCCAGCATTTTGGGGATCTTCCCTTCTACTACAGGCATTTTAGATTAAGTATTTTAAGTTTTTATTGTATAGTTTAATTTTGTGTGTTTTAATAAATATACCAACTATCAAAATAATACTTACAATTTCAAATGTTGTAGGATACAATTTGAGGTCATCCAGCATGATGCATTGATGTGTTGCTTTTTTGTATTTCTGAAAAGCATAATATTACTCAAGATTAATATATGAAAGAAAAATATCATTGATATATGAATTATTAATATATGAATTTGCCTAATATTGAAAAGACAGATGTAATGCAGTTTCTGTGGTAACTCAAATGATTACATTTGTAGGTAATTTATAATAATACAATAAATCAGAATGAGGCATAACTGGCGGGTGCAGTTCCTCGTACAATAGACAAGTTTAATTAAGTCAATGAACAACTCAACACAATAGCCTGTAACATTAATACCATGTCTGCAATAGTTACTTTATATACCTAACATCCTCTATCTGTAATTTTTACTTAATTTTTAAGCATAATATTGTATAAAGCCTCTCAGTGTTGGATGTTTCTGATGCTTCTTAAAAATACTGGGTGTAAGGCCCGAGAATCTGTGAAGTGCAATAAATCATAGGAACTGTATTCAGAAGCAATAATAATGAGAGTGGGGTCAGATAGCCAAACATATTATCTTTATTCAATCCTAAAGTCCGGGCTGCACTGAAAGAATAATTTGTTTTTTATAATTACTGTGTTTGTATTGATTGACAGACACAGATTGTACACAGAGTGAAATTACATCTTTCTATTTTTGTTAATTGAAACTTGAAAACTAACTACAGCTTGCTTGTATGTTAAAGTCATTAAAAATGGGAAAAAGATAGCTCACATTGAAGAATGAGAGCAATTAATATCAATTTATACTTACATAAACAATTTTCTTTGACACAACAACCTGATGTGTGTCTTTGCCTTAGTTCTTGGAACAAGTCACCTCCTCCTGCCAATTTGTGACTCCCAGGTCTCAAAGGTCTGCTTTCATTCCACTGCATCCTTCCATGCATTATTTGCTCACTAAAATCATTATCATATCAAATAAATATACAATAAAGTACAGGAACTGTCAATAGAAGACATGTTTGTGATATTTTTATTCAAAATTTAGGCCTGGAGTCAACTTTGAGGAAAAACTATTGTTTTATACTAAGTTTGGAATGACTTAGTGATTACAGATGGATTGAAATAACACATTCCATTTTTGATAATTAAAACTTGATATTAAGTAAACAGTTTGATTGTACCTATGTAAAGTTTGTTAATATTCAAATAGAAGGGACATTGACGTTGCAGACTGAGAGTTATCCTGCAGTAGGTACGAATTCATATGGGTATTGGACTGGTGTATCAATAATTTATACTTACAGTGATTTATAACCTCCAAAACTATCCATTTTCTTGTGATAGGTATTTGCATAGCTGCGCACTTTAACAACACGGGAAAAGGGCCTAAAGGCAGCGGCCATTCTTATTTTCATATCGAAGACGAAATTAAATAATTTATTTCATCAGATTTCGATACATATGTAAGAGCACGTTTTTTCAATAAAATTTGAAAATGTGTCAACAAAAACAAAGCAAAGCCATTGACAAATTTGACAATGACAGCCAGATTGACTTGGAACGTTCAAAAATTGTCAACAATGGTGAACTTGATAAATGAATAAAAATAAGTAATACATTTTTAATCTACTTTAATAATTAAATTGAATAAAAAAGATATAAGGTATTGTAATTGTCCAGTATTTCAGTTTTTTTGGTAAAACAACAAAATAAATGTGTGTATAAAAAATTAGACAAGGATTTTTAACCGGGTTTCGTTAAAAAATTCAAATTTTTCATTCAGACCTACAACATTACAAAATTTGTGGTGCACTTTTTCAAATAATAATTTATTTGTGGTGTTTTACATACAATTTTATTTATAACTGATATATATATATATTAAAATATTAGTTACGTTTATTTTCACAATTTCTAATATCAAACTGGTATAAACAGATTTTTATTTAACGAAATGTTGTTTCGCGCCAAAAAAATTGTGGTTAGTTTTTTTATGTTGGTATAAAAGTTGCCGATTTTAGAAGAAAATATTAGGGAATCATTCTGTTACAAATTTTGTCTGTTTAAGGTGATCATCTATTATTTTGAAAAATTCACAAAATATTATAAAACCGTGTTAAAATGTGTTTGTGATGTGTTTTCAGGTGCAGAAGTAATTTGGAGATCACAGAATATCAAGGTAATGTATAAACTAATCATTAATCAATGATTAATGGATTTTTGAAGTAATTTTCTTGGCGTCATGACGCCATTCTCTTTTTCAAACGGTTTTTTGTGCTAACTTTTTACGATTAATAGGAATAAATATGTTGTTTTAATTGTGTTAATGTATTGTATTTATTACATTTTGTATCGGCATTATTTACATGCACTTTTAATTGAAGTGTGTCACAAATGTAGATATCAATTCGTCCGTGGATTCAATATTTTCATTAGAATAGGTATTCAAATTTAAGTATATAAAATGTAGCGAGCTATAGATTAGATGTAGCTGCTAATGGCATATTAAAACGGGAAGCTTAAACTCGGAAGTGCGTCAAAATCGGCTGTTAATTAGGCACAATGATACATGTTTTACAACGATGTTCATTTGTTTTGTAATTTTTTCCCAGATGAAACGCGGATATACTACTTCGACTCCTGAAGATTTGCAGAAAACTCCACGTCGGTTCCATCCTGACATTACCGCCGTCGCTGCAGGTACCTATTTAAGTGATTTTTGTTTTATGATTGAAGTTTAGGTAGTGAGCAAATATTTGACCTCGCCATATTTTTTTGAGCTCAGTTAGGTAAGTTTGTACAGTATCTAACTAGGTATTGTACCTATTTGTGTATAATGAAAAGTTTTGTAAAACCTTAGATTTGCAAGATCTTTATTAAATTTTAGGATAACATCAGAGGTCAATGAATTTTCTCTCAGTCTCGCTTTCCTTGCTATGATTAAAATTAGTACCTAATAGGTAGTTGATAACATGTTCAGAACCTATTCCTATTGATATCTAAATCAAAGACAGTGAAAATACAAATATTTACAATTAATTAGTCTTGGGTAATTCGTGAGCGAGTGATTGAAAAGATAGGTTTCATTCTTCGGATATGAACGGCTCAGTATCTCATAAATCATAAATAAATCATAATGTTTATTAACCTTACGACATCGCGCCGTACAAGGCAAGTCAAATTACATAGGTTGGTTGAAATCAAATTCAAATTACATAGGTACAACTGTTGGATATATTTGACGCTCTGAGTAACGACCGCACTGCCGACTCGGGAAGGTCGATGCTTCACGTGCCGACGGACGATGGTTCAAATCCCAGGACGGCCAACACTAATTTTGCGGCAAATTTGAATTTTTTTTTGTGTTGCTGTACATATTTTTGCTATTTTTTTTATTATTTTTATTTTTTTAACACACAAATTTAACGAAGAAATATCTCTCTTCACTTTGTGTCATATCTTTACATCTTTTGTGTCTTTACCATACGGTTTTATTTACCTCGAATTCGTTTCAAAATATATCTATGAATCGTTGACAGGACCGACCGAACTACGATCAAATAATATCAACTCATCATTGACCAATCAGTGCGAAAAGAGGCCCGCGGCTGTCAGCGCGCATGCTCTGTATAACGGTCGGGCCACCATACGGACAGCGAAATTTGAACATTCATTGTATGAATTTAGGGCTTAGTTTGCTTTATTGTGTATTTCGTACAAAATTACGGTGAACGAACAAGATATGAGAGTTGATTTCATCCGTCAAGATCAGAAGAGTGAAATTTATCTTTTCAATCACTCGCTCGCGAGCTGTTTTCGATCGGCCCGTCCGTCACACAATAGGTATATGGGAAATTGGACTCTCAGTCGTAGCTTTAGGGTTTAGATTAATTTGCTTTTAGTGCGTGTTCGTTCAAAATAAGGTGAGATACTGATATGAAAGAGCGAAACATATCTTTAACTCGCAAAGATATGAACCAATCTTTTCTTTTCGCTGATATGATCTGCCCACCTCTACAATTAATATGTGGGATATAAATACTGTATTCAATGACTAATTACGAGTATTATTATTACGGAGATCAAAATCATATTGGCTTTGCTATTTAGTTCACAATAACAAGCATAGATGGCGCTAAGAACATGCCAAAAAATAATGTTTACTTGGTGTCTAACTATTTGTGTAGAATGGAAAGTTTTATAATACCTCTGTTAGATTTGCAAGTTTTTCATTCAATTTTTAGGATAAAATCAGAGGTCAATGAACTATCACTCAGTCGCTCCCCTTGCTATGTTTAAAATTACTAAATAGGTACAACATAAGGTTCACTATTCCTATTGATATCAAAAATACTATAAAATGTCTACATTTTATTAGGTATTTATTTGTTGAGTTTATTAATTCTGAATTCGTTCTTCCAAGCTGCATGGTGCTCAGGGTCTGATGATGAAATAAACAGATGCTGAATAGGATCTCGGTAATTAAGCGACATAACCCTGTATTAGTTAATAATAACTAAGGTAAAACATACTGTTTTAAACTAAGTCTACAACTAATATTTGCATTTTTATCAGGAGAGACACATCAAGGCAATGCCGAAAGGTACAAGGGCTTTTCTAGACAATGCACGGCAAATGCATTTATAGCTTTTCTTCACGCGAAAACCATATCGAATGTTTTAGATTTCGATTTCAATTACGTCCTGTCAGAGGGCGACAAACTTTATATGGAATTAGAGCCGCGTATTCCCGCTTATGTAGAGAGTAGGTATTTATCAGCTGATGAATTACCGACCGATTTGAGAATCGGTAACGTAGATTATAAAGCAGAGTGCAACTACTTAACAACGGATTTGTATCCAACGTGCAAAAATAATGAGGATATTTGTAAGCTACGTCTAAAAAATACTTTAGACAACTTAGTATTTGATGAAAGTTGGGACGACAGTAAAGATGGTTGTCTTTTCACTGGTGGTGGGTACACGGTAGCATTTTGGACACACAGATACACACTAAATAATGAAACGAATAGGAAATATTATTTGTTCAATAGTCATGCAGTAAACGTCTTAAATGAAAGTAGTTCAGATGGTGTGGCCAGAATTTTTGAAGTAAATTCAACACAAGCCTTAGCGAATACTCTGATCAAATATAGCTGTAGGTACGAAGATCAATATGAATTAAATAAAATATCGATTGTTAGCCCAGCCACACCAACATTGTTGTTAGATTCTGATTTGACCCAATGCAGCTCTGTCGAACCAGATATTGAAATAATAGATTCGCAACGAACTTCTTGTAGCAGAAGTTCCGTTTCTCATACTGGGCTGGTGTTAAGCAACGTTGTTGCATCTTTGACTGTCGTTCCAACTCAAACTTCAGTTAGTGCAAATAGTGACAAATCATGCTCTATTTTAACTACACCACCATCATATGCTGGTGTAGTTAAAATGAGGATGCCCTCAATTACTGCCACAAAAAAAAAGACAGCCGCGCCAATAAACACTTTTAAATCGATTACAGATAATCAACCCGTGGTAGTAATTGAAAAAGTAGGCGATCTGAAATTAAAATATTGTAAACCAGTAGTTGCGCTAGAGCCATTGGAATTTTTGCAAAATAAACCAAGTGCTTCCGTTAAACGAGGGCGACCCAAAAAAGTTAAAAAAGGGCCTATAAAAACAAAAAACAACGCACACCTGGACGCAGTAAATAAATATGTAGGTAAAACGCCCGAAATACATAGAATTTCTGTGAAAACTTACACACAAAAAAATCCGGAGATAAATAGACAATCAGTTAGTAAATACACAGAAAAAAATCCAGGTGTGAATTTACAAGCCGTAAAAAAATACCAAACTACACACCCACAAATTACACAACAGACGAGTGCACAATATAATCAAACATCGAGGAATGTCGACATTCCACTTCGTAGGTCAAGTAATATGATAGGCGAGAAACGGGGTGACGAATTAAATTCTGTTAAAGCGTTCTCTCTCAAAAACCAGTCACTCAAATCACCAAACACGTACATCTGTCAACATTGTCACGCTCCTCTGTTTGAAGAGGAACGTTCTAGGTCACAATGGTGTTGCTCTTCAGGCGCGAACAATGTCTTATCGCTCGAACCTTTAACAGAAGATTTTTATTCGCATCCCAGTTTTTTGCAACGACCGCGCGCTTACAACAATTTATTTGCATTCTCAGCTTTAGGGACTACACACGGTTTTCAACATCCAGATGGCTTATCCTTCATTAAAATTCAGGGTCGTACATACCACCGCGTCTTTGATTTAGCTTACAATCAGAGTGTAAATAATATAGGAATGTATATTAATGACAATTCTGAACGCGAGAACTTAGCTAGCAATAGGAATTTAGATTTAGATGTCGTACGGTCGATTACTCACTTTTTACATTCAATTAATCCGTTTATAGAATGTTTTAAAAGATTAGGTGCAGAGGCTTCCGATGAAGCGTATATTATGTTTCAGAAAACTTCACGAGCTACCCATGGAAATATTTTAGGCGACATGCCCATGTTTAGTTCGGAAGTGGCCGCAATTATTAGCACTGATAGGGAACAGTACGTGCCACGCTCTATTGCCATATGGAAAGTGGGAGAGAAAAAACCGCATACCGTTGACATTATGCACAATTTGTACGAACCTTTCGGCTACCCGCTCCTCTATCCAGCTGGTAATCCAGGGTGGTACTGTACGAAGCTAGACCGCAACGAACACAAGCTAACTCAGGCTCGATACGTCAGGTGTCTTCTTTTATCAGAAAGTCGGTTTTCTCAATTCGGTCGGCTATCCGAGGAATGGATAGTCGATATGTATTGTAGAATCAGTGAAGAACGTTTGCGTTATATACTAAACATGCAGAAAAATAGTTTTGAACTCAGAATGGCACCGTTGAATGAAATACAAAACGATGAAAGCATTCAAGGTGAAGGTATAGTCCCTGGCCGTGTGTACCTTCCATATTCATTTACTGGGGGGCCACGTTACATGAAAGTAAAATATTTAGATTGCATCGCGTTAGTTAATAGAATGGGACCTCCCTCGTATTTTGTTACATTCACATGTAATCCCAATTGGCCAGAAATACAAAACTCTATTCCAGCTGGCCAACGCCCCCCTAATCCATTAATTTGTGCAAGAGTTTTTAATTTACGCCTCCTTGCTTTAATTAGAGACATACGATCCGGCCTTTGGTTTGGAAAAGTAGAGTATTTGACTCATGTAATTGAATTTCAAAAAAGAGGTCTTCCTCATGCCCACATTTGCTTTAGAGTCGAAGGGGGAGGCCCAAAGAATAACTTGGATATTGATAAGGTGTGTCGCGCCGACATTCCTGATGATAAGGAAGCCGAAGGCAGATTGCGTCCAGCTGTCTTAAAGCACATGATACATGGGCCGTGTGGGCGAGACAGAGACAATTTGCCGTGTTACGATAGAGAAAAACAAAAATGTAACAAACGCTTCCCAAAAAAAGAAACCGACGTAACATTTATAGATGATAGAGGTTTTGTACACTTGCGTCGTAATAGTAATAATGAAGGCGTAATTAAATTCAGAAATCGAGAAGTTACAGTGAATGAAACATGGACGGTACCATACAATGCCAGTTTGCTTTTAAAATATGATGCTCACATTAATATCGAAGTCTCCTCGCACAGGAACGTAGTTAAATATCTTTTCAAATACCTGACTAAAGGGCCTGATGAAGCGCGTGTTGCCGTTGTTGAGGAAACAACTAACGAAATTGAAGATTACGTCACGAAAAGATATATAGGCTCCAGCGACGCGGCTTGGAGAATATTAGAATTTGACGTAACTTCCCGTGAACCTAATGTTAAGCAACTGGCAGTCCATCTAGACCACAGACAGACAGTATATTTCAAACCTGGCCAGGAAGCGAATGTCAACCGCGAATCGTCCGATTTACTCACATACTTCAACAGACCGTTAGGTGCAGAATTCGATAGTTTAACATATGTAGAGTTCTATGAAAGGTATATTGTGCATCCGAAAAAACCCACCACCAAAGTTACTATACATGAAACAACAAACGGCAAATACGTTACAGAGAGACAAAGGGGAATCATGGTTTGTAGATTATTTTGGGTCAGCCCTACGCGCGGCGAACAATTTTATCTTAGATTACTATTAAATGCGTTTTCGTGCCGTGGATATGCGGACCTCTTAAATCTTGGTGGCCTACAGCATGAAAATTTTCAAGAGGCGTGTAAGGCTGTTGGTATTTGTGACAGCGAAACCGAATACATTACCTGCATGACAGAAGCAGTTACTTTCTTCACTGGCCACCGTCTGCGCAGGTTTTTTGTTCTGTTGGCTGTAAACGGTGCTCCAGTTGCGCTACTGTGGGACACATTTAAAAATCATCTTTGCGAAGACTATTTGCACAGATTCCCCAATGAATTCGAAAAATCATACAGCTTAGGGTTGAGGGACATTAGTAGGTGGTTACAAAAGCATAGTTTGAGTCTAGGCGACCTAGGTCTTCCGGAGGTTGATGACGAATCAACTGAACTAGATAGGGAGCTTGTCGAGTATGATGTAGAACATCAAAAGTCTGTTGTCGATGAATGGTTACCCAGACTTTCATCCGAACAACGATCAGTGTTTGACTATATTAGGAAACTTTGCACAGATGACAATTTCCGCGAATCAAATCCTTGCGCCATTTTCATAGACGGTCCGGCAGGTACAGGAAAAACGCAATTGCTTAACACTATATCAGCATTTGTTCGCGGTTGTTTAAAGTCCGTAGCAATTTGTACGGCATCGTCAGCAATCGCGGCACAAAATTTGGAGAACGCTTCTACCGCACACTCAATGTTCAAATTTCCATTAGACGTCATAGACGATACTACAAATTGGAATTTGAGCAATTCAACTCAGAGGGGACAATTAATTCATCAAGCTCAAATCATAATTTACGACGAGGCCCCTATGGCACACAAATATTTGATTCACATGCTCGACAGATCTTTGCAAGACCTCATGAAATCAAAAACAATATTTGGAGGTAAAATAATCATTTTTGCAGGAGATTTTAGACAAATCCCGCCAGTAGTTGTAGATGCCAAAACTGATTCAGATATCCTAAATTCATCATTGAAAAAGTCCCCGCTATGGCCACAGATTAAAAAATTCACATTGATTGCATCGCAAAGATGTCGAGACGATATTGAGTACGCAAAGTTTATTCTTGAACTGGGGTCCAATGAGCTGCCCACAATTTCATTACCTGTCGGTAGAAGCATTCACAAAATCGTCTCTTTACATATGATCGATCACGTAACTGAATTAGATGACTTAATAGACTTTGTTTTCCCATTCGCAATATTACCAGAAATTGACGTAGCATCACTACGCGCAGTACTTTGCACCCGCAATGATGCCGTTCGCGAAATAAATTCAATTATATTAGATCGCGTGTCAGGAGACTTGCTCCATTTTTACTCGAGTGATAGAATTGCCAATGATGACGCGGACCAACTGTACCTCGGACCCGATTTTCTGAATAGAATCCAACCCCCGGGGGTTCCTGAACACGATTTGAAGCTTAAAGTAGGATGCGTCTGCATGATTATTAGGAATCTTAGTTTTGCAGACGGCTTAGTTAACGGGACTAAAGTAATAGTAGTAGACACATCGGCGCATTTGATTACAGTCCGTAAAAGAGGTTGCTACGAGAACATACCTTATTTAATACCTCGCATCCTCTTTAAGGCACCTATAGAACGGGGTAGCCCATACGAGATGGGACGTCATCAATTCCCTCTCCAGGTGTCATATGCTATGACCATTCACAAGTCGCAAGGCCAAACTATTTCGAGGGTGGGAGTGGATTTGCGTTCTGATATATTTAGCCACGGCCAATTGTACGTAGCTTTAGGTAGAGTGCAAGATAGGGATTCAATCAAAATATTAATAAATGACAATCGCGTAATCGATGGGAAACCCTGTGCAAATAACAAAATTATATCGGAATTAATCAAGTAAATCAGCTACGACTCTTGAAAGTTATATAAAATTGTTCGTCTCGCTTCATTTCGGTCGGTAAATTATTTTAAATCATGTTTTGTCGTGTATTTGACGAAAAGTCCTTTTTTAAATCATGTATTTTTCTACACTTTACATACAAAACACTGACAAATGACTATAAAATATTTTAGTTGTGTAGGTTTATGTCAGTAAATCCGTCAATAATACTGACCAAAAGTTTCATAGTTCGGTCAATCTCCAGTACATTCATTAGGAATATATCCAGACTTACATCCAATAAGTGAATTCTACGGTGAATAAATGTAAATTGATCGTTGAATAATTGTAGCTACCGTTTAGTTAGATCTGATGGCATACGAATAAAGGTAATTGATATAAGTAAGTAACGACAGTAATAGTTGGTTAGGGTTTTTGATCACACACCGAACAGATTAGCATATGATTAAGTTTATCATGAGTATTGGTTTAGAACTCAATGTATAGATTGAATACGCGTGGTGTGATTCGGTTGACGAGTCGTGAGGGTGGGTGGACGGGTTTTGTGGTGGTCACACTGGGATAAGTATGTAGTGCAAACGGTACATAAGAGAAGTTCAGTGAAGTATGTATGTGTTTGGATACATGATGTAAGTATGCGTATGTATGTCTAAACGAATGGATGAGTGTGCATGTCAATGAATGAATGAGTTACAAATTTGGGGGTGAATGTTAGTCTGTGGGCGAGTGTGCTTGTGAGTGAGGAGGAGAATGGGTGCATCTATGTGAGAGTGTGTGTGCGAGAGAGCTTTCGAGCGAAATGGTGGAAGGGTGCTTGTGTGTGTGAAGTGTGTGCGCGAATTACCTGCGAGTGAGCAGGTGAATAGGTTCATGTGTGTGTAAGTGTGTATGTGCGAGTGTGTGCGATAGAAAAAAAGGTGGTTGCATGTGTGTGTGCGAGAGTGTATGAGAGTGAAGAGTTGGATGGGTGCGTGTGTCTGAAGCGAGAGTGTTTGTGTGAGAGAGGCGGTTGGCGGGCGCATGTATGTATACGTGTGTATTCTTATTATTAGTACGTAATTATATTATGCTATTATAACAATACTATTAATTAATTTCAATAAAAGTTGTATTTGCGCTCCTTTAACTTCATATTGAAATTAAGTGAGATGTGCAATTACAACTACTTTAATATCACTCCACTTATTTTTTAATTAAAATTAAGTAGGACGTGTGTTTCCATAGTATGTGCAGTTATATAAATAGTTATTATTATTAGTTTTATATATGTTATATTGTAACAATACTATTAACCAATTTCAACAAATGTTGTATTTGCGCTCCTTTAACTTCATATTGAAATTAAGTGAGATGTGCAATTACAACTACTTAAATATCACTCCACTTATTTTTTAATTAAAATTAAGTAGGACGTGTGTTTCTATAGTATGTGCAGTTATATAAATAGTTATTATTATTAGTTTTATATATGTTATATTGTAACAATACTATTAACCAATTTAAACAAATGTTGTATTTGCGCTCCTTTAACTTCATATTGAAATTAAGTGAGATGTGCAATTACAACTACTTAAATATCACTCCACTTATTTTTTAATTAAAATTAAGTAGGACGTGTGTTTCCATAGTATGTGCAGTTATATAAATAGTTATTATTATTAGTTTTATATACCTATGTTATATTGTAACAATACTATTAACCAATTTCAACAAATGTTGTATTTGCGCTCCTTTAACTTCATATTGAAATTAAGTGAGATGTGCAATTACAACTACTTAAATATCACTCCACTTATTTTTTAATTAAAATTAAGTAGGACGTGTGTTTCCATAGTATGTGCAGTTATATAAATAGTTATTATTATTAGTTTTATATACCTATGTTATATTGTAACAATACTATTAACCAATTTCAACAAATGTTGTATTTGCGCTCCTTTAACTTCATATTGAAATTAAGTGAGATGTGCAATTACAACTACTTAAATATCACTCCACTTATTTTTTAATTAAAATTAAGTAGGACGTGTGTTTCCATAGTATGTGCAGTTATATAAATAGTTATTATTATTAGTTTTATATATGTTATATTGTAACAATACTATTAACCAATTTAAACAAATGTTGTATTTGCGCTCCTTTAACTTCATATTGAAATTAAGTGAGATGTGCAATTACAACTACTTAAATATCACTCCACTTATTTTTTAATTAAAATTAAGTAGGACGTGTGTTTCCATAGTATGTGCAGTTATATAAATAGTTATTATTATTAGTTTTATATACCTATGTTATATTGTAACAATACTATTAACCAATTTCAACAAATGTTGTATTTGCGCTCCTTTAACTTCATATTGAAATTAAGTGAGATGTGCAATTACAACTACTTAAATATCACTCCACTTATTTTTTAATTAAAATTAAGTAGGACGTGTGTTTCCATAGTATGTGCAGTTATATAAATAGTTATTATTATTAGTTTTATATATGTTATATTGTAACAATACTATTAACCAATTTCAACAAATGTTGTATTTGCGCTCCTTTAACTTCATATTGAAATTAAGTGAGATGTGCAATTACAACTACTTAAATATCACTCCACTTATTTTTTAATTAAAATTAAGTAGGACGTGTGTTTCCATAGTATGTGCACTTATATAAATAGTTATTATTATTATTAGTTTTATATATGTTATATTGTAACAATACTATTAACCAATTTCAACAAATGTTGTATTTGCGCTCCTTTAACTTCATATTGAAATTAAGTGAGATGTGCAATTACAACTACTTAAATATCACTTCACTTATTTTTTAATTAAAATTAAGTAGGACGTGTGTTTCTATATTATGTGCAGGTTTATAAATAGTTTATATTAGAGAGTCGTAAAGATAAAATATGTACATTTTTTTAAATTGTATAGATTTTTACTAATATTTAATTGTTATTACTTATACATATTTCTGTATTAACCAAGTTTTATATGTTGATGTACAAATTGTGTATAAAAATATAAAAAAAGAAGTGGCTTTTGAAAAAAAAAATATGAGTAAAAAATAAGATGTTAAACAGAAATGAAAAAGATAAAAAAGTACAAAGACTAAAAAAATACATTAAAAAAATTATAAAAAGATCAAAAGACACCAAATAAGCAATTGTTTTAAGGAAAAAACAAAAAGTCATCACCATCAAGAACATCAAGAAGCGTGCTCCAGCCACTAAACAAGAAGCAATTTCTTCAAGATTTTTAGAAGTTTTTTTTAGTTTGTTCAAGAATCATCACAGGAAATCAGAAGAACAAACGAAGTAATAAAGCACAAAATGCCTACATTCATAATTCATCTACATGCGCATCGTTCTCTACTTGATCTGATAATTATGAACTCACCGCTAGCCTCGGAGAAATTGAAAAGATAACATCGCATGGTAGAAGCAACTGTCTATTCCAAATAGCTGATAATAATGAACTCACCGCTAGCCTCGGAAAAATAGAAAAAATAACATCGCATGGTAGAAGCAACTGTCTATTCCAAATAGATATATAATTTTCCGCACCAGCTTACAAATGTAACTTTCACTCTTGAGTTCTGATCAAATGAAAGTTAACGCGACAGAGGCATGAATACAAAACCCAAAGTTTGTATACAATTGAACTGGTTTCCCAACTATAATGAACACGGACTTATCACCACACAAGCAAAGTACAAACAGCAAAATAATCCAATGAAACATTTTATTAATTTTAATATGCAAGTATGAATGCAAGCATTAATTTATAAGAAGAAACCACTCCACGCAAGTCACAAACAAAGAATAATTTCCTGGAATTTACAAACCAACAACAAAAGCCCAAGAAGTAATGAGAAGATATAGGTGCAGTATAACACCTGAATGTTAGAGCTAACATAATGATAAAAAATATGTAATAATAACATAGTCATTATCTATGCATTGTATTGTATTTAATAACATAGATAAATTCATTCAATACCTTGTACTTACTTACTTTATAAGTCTTAGCTTCTTAAAGTCTTAGATACTAAAATTAACATACGGACTCATAGTATGGTATTGTATAATAACATATTGATTAACATTTATTATTTTACTTATTCATATAAGTATATCATTTGTCGACTTTCTACATATATGATAATTCGTAAAATTTTTATATTATAACTATTTATTTGAATATGTGTTGTTAGTGCATTGATTACAAAATGAAACATGAATTTATATAGTAATATTTTTGTGTTATAAATATTAGATAATTGCATTTTAATTATTCTTTGAACTTACATTATTTTAAAATACCAGCATCGTTTTAATATCAAACATTTTCGTTGTCTATTTTATTCATGATTATTGTACCTAAACCACCATTTCCAGATTAATAAAATAGTTTTAATTTATAATTAATATAATATATATAGCTGTTAAGAAACGTGTTTTCATACACTCATTTACACACGCATGCACTCACCTACCTCCTTGCTCGTACGCACACTCACGGTTCACATACACGCATCCATCCACCTCTTCACTCTCATACACTCTCGCACACACACATGCACCCACCTTTTTTTCTATCGCACATACTCGCACTCACACACTTACACACACATGAGCCCATTCACCTGCTCACTCGCAGGTAATTCGCACACACACACACACGCACCCTTCCACCTTCTCACTCGAAAGCTCTCTTGCACACACACTTTCACATAGATGCACCCACACTCCTCCTCACTCACAAGCACACTCGCCCGACAGACTAACATTCACCCCTGAATTTGAAACTCATTCATTCATTTACACACACTCATCCATTCGTTTAGACATACAAACGCATACTTACATCATGTATCCAGACACTTGCATACTTCACTGAACTTCTCTACTGTACCGTTCGTACTACATGCTCATCCCAGTGAGACCACCACAAACGTCACGACTTTTTGACCAAATCACATTACGCTTTTCATCTATACATTTGGTTCCACCATACTCTGTTAAACTTATTTATGTGCGAATATCGTTCGGTATGAGATTATTAACCTAATAACTTCTAATATTGCCCTTATTTACTTATTATCAATTACCAATTCGAATGTCATTCGATCTAACAAACGCCGCTCTGTTATTTACCGATTAATTTATATTCATTTACTAACGCTTTCCTTGTGTGGCTGTGTGCCTGTATATCTACTAATGATACACTCGATTTTAACTTACTCGAGGCCGAGGTTTGTGGCATTGGCTATCTTGCTTTCATGAATTTCTATATAACTGACATAATTTATAGATCATTATCATATAATATTCCATCATATTTAGATTGGGTAGTAACGCATGTTTAGATTAGATAGATGGTAACTTTTTGAGTTACCATTTGTACTTTTAAACGTCGTTTTTTTATAAATTAAGTCAAATTATTTATTTTATATAGTGGTAGATTTAAAGATAGCCATAGTAAGTAGCTGTTAGTATTTTTAAGCAGAACTTTGTTCTATAGACCTGAAAATAAATTAATTTATGTATGTATATTATATGGTAGTATATAGTAAATTTTAATACGTAGTTATTCGTAAATTGTATAATGTATTATTTATTTAGATATACGATATAGATAGAACACACATTGACACGATTAACTTCAACTACACTAATTCACTCATTACACTAACCAATAGAACAAGTATTATCAAATAGAAGTAGATAGAATGTAAATAGTAAGTAGTTAGTGTGGACTAGGCCTACTTGGGGATACCACATTAAAATAAAACGACGTCAGAGTCATACCTCCAAATTTTTTTCAATTTTTTTTTCAATAAATTTGAAAATAATTTAAGGTGCGTCGGAAATTGACTCATCGTGTATCTATTTCGTGGTTGTTGGCAACTAACACAAACTAAGGATTTGTTTATTTGTATTATTGAAAACTAATACCCTTGAAGATTTTGTGTCAGTTACCAATAACCATTACCATACATTAATTAAAGCGAAAATTTCTAATGATTTACAGGACACCAGTCACAAGACTTCATCAATGGAGATTTCGCGGCAGTATACTACAGAAACATTTGCACTAAGGAATAACAACACAAACACAGGTAAATTTTATGCATACTAAACAGAATACACTTGAGAAATTTACATACAATACAATAATACAATACAATAATAAATACAATAAATAATAATAAATAAATATTCTGGGACATTGCACACAGCGCCATCTAGCCTCACACTAAGCAAATGCTTGTGTCGTGGGTACTAGATAACAGATGTAATACTTATATACTTTTCTTTTGTAAAAATATTTACATACTTATTATACATACAAACGACCAGACTCAACACAAGTAATAACACTCACATAATATACATAATGTAGTATATGCATATAAGACTTAATGAGAAATCTATATTGAGAATGAAGTTGTATCGAAGATAATTATTCTTTGAATCTTCAAAACAAAACGCACACAAAAATTAACTTTTTCTTCTTACAGCCCAAATAATTCACTCCACTAATTTACATGTACAATTATGATTACAGAACTACTTCAACACCAGCTGTATGCATCAAAATGAAGAGAACCGATTTCACTGCTCCATTTTCACATCAATAGAATATAATATGGTAAGTACTGTATATTTATATCACTATCAAGCCTACTATTTGACTTCTCATAAAATTAATAATGTATGTAACATACACTAACAAATATCATCAAAATCGATTCAAACGTATGTGTAGTTCTATGTACGTGTGTCGAGAATATGTTAAAATAATATTCGTAAACAATCAGAAACTAATTTAGATACAATATTTTTACAATATTGAGTTGCATATAAGCCAACAGCATAATATAATACGATAACCTATTGAAGTCTTTAGTTTAATTAATTTTCATAGATACCCCTATATGAAATAGCATAATAATACAATATTAAATTAAAATACGTATGATTATAATAAAATAACACATGTTATTTTATTTTCTGCAGAAAATCATTTATCTATTGTATTTTTCAAAGTACAATTCTACTTAGTAAGTACTACATCAAATAATTTAAACGAAATTAAAAAAAAAACAAATACTTCAAATATTAATGGTCAAATACTTCCTTTTATGTAATCCATTTATGTCCACATCAGTAAACCGCGCCAAGAAAAGGGTTAACATATCCGACCCACCGCTTGCGCCTCTGGCTATTTATAGATTCAACTTGTTTACTATGTTGCACCTCGAGTGTTTCAATATCATGTCTTCGTTTCTCTTTGTACATTTACCCTACGATGTATTTGAATTCCGAAATATAAGAAATCAGTGACTAAGTATTTATTTAGTTATTTATTGGTATTCGAACAAATACGAGGCTTGAAATTTAAACACTAAATATTAAAATTAGCAACTTTTTATTTCTAACTACGTTAACTTTTAATAACTACTTTATTAAACTAACCCTCATTTGTAATTTTACTATATTGCTACATAACAATATAACATGTATAACGGGAAGACGTTGGTATCCGGGATACAGATATTTCTCGTCCGGATGCCAACACACCGCGTGCAACTTTGTAATTAGATATAAATACATCTTTTCTTACTTTTTAAGTATTGTATGAAACCAATAAAAAAAAATTTTAGAAAATTTGAAAATTTACGAGTATGATTCAGTAATGATTTATATTCATGTTGGTAATTATAATTATTTTTTACAGATCGAGGAATCAACAGTCACGTCGGCCGATGGAACACACAATATGTTATTTATGTGATGTTTATTGAAAAATTGTATTTGCAAATAAATAATATATGTTTGAATGTCATGTTTTTATTTTAAATTAATAAATACATCTATGATCAAATATTAAATTGGAGAATTTATTAGACAAATCAAAATGTCATAGGTAGGTGAACAATATAACTCACTTTATATAGGTATTAATTAGGTGCATGTTAACAGAGAGTAGTCAAGCCAGAAAAATACATACACTATGCTAATGCCAATTTAATTTAAATTCGTAAACTGCTTTTTTCTTGTAGGTATGCAGGTACTTTATATTATAATAAGTAGGTATCAAATGTGTCTAACAAATTTCATTTTTATAGGAATTACGAAACATTTTCACTCCCTCTGATCTGCCTAAAACAAATAAGTAAGACAAGTTATTTATACATAGGTACATACCTACATATATATTTTCTACACAGTTAGATAATTTTATTGACAGTTCCAACGCCATAATAAAATGGCGATTTAGTATGAAACAACTGCAGTGGTAATTCAAAGTCACAGATTACCTAACATCATCCTCAGCCCACTTTTTACCGCATTTTATCTCTTTACCCTCTTGCTAGCGCCAATTTTTTAAATAACTAATACAAATACTATTTCTTATACAAAAAATAACAAGTCCAACACAGTCCCAAAAACACTCCGGGCCGCATGCGCGGCCCAAAATTACTAGTTACTATTATATATAATTGGATTACGACTCACTGACTCACTGACATAGTAGTTCTCCGGGAAGGAGTTTTGTGGGGTGCAAGTGTCATATGTCATCGTATAGGTATGGTTCATGGGACCACGAGAAAAATCCGAAACTTGGAGAAAGTGGAACTGGTCATGGAGTAGGGTAGGGGATCTCAAAAGTGGTAAGACATAGAGGGGGGGTGCTCGAACTAATTTTGGTAGGAACTGCTTGTAGGTGAAGGAAAACCAAAAAACAAGATGGCCGCCATACAAAAAAACATGGCCGCCATACAAATTTCAAATGCTCGTAACTCTGGAACGGTTGAAGATAGGTGGGGGGTGTTCGACCAAATGTCATAGAGGGCCGTGGGGGACGTTCGGAAATAGTTGCAAAAATCCAAGATGGCGTCGTCAAAATGGCGGCCGATTTTCAAAATGGTCGCAGGGGGCTGATTTTTTGCATCCGGGGGTATTTTGGGGTGCAGATTCCATATCTGAAATCGAAATTCCGAAATGTCAAAAAATAAAGATGGCCGCCATACATGTGAAAATTTCGAGGGGGTGGAGAGTAGATCTCCATGTTGCTGGGGTGCAGGGTTGACGTTTTTGGTGCCAGTGTATACGTATGGGTCCAGAATGTATAGAATAAATGAAAAGTTGGTGATAGGTGGAATTGACCCTGGAGTACCTAAGGGATCTCGAAAACTATAAGAGATAGGGGAATGATGCTTGAACTAATGTTGGAGAGAACTGCATGCATGTTTTCAATCATACCAAAAATTTTTGGCTTTCATACAAAATTTTTTTTTCTTCATACAAATCCCATACATTTCCCTAGGGATGAACAAAACGACGGAGCAAGTACTGCAGTGAGGCCGAAGGCCGAACTGCAGTACTTGCGACGTCGAAGTGAGGGGGATGCGAGGCCGCAGGCCGAGCATCACCTCCACTTTGACCATCAGACCTTGGAGTACCGAAGGGATCTCGGAAACTATAAGAGATAGGGAGGTGGTGTTTGAACTAATATTTGAGAGAACTGCATGCATGTTTTGAATCATACAAAAAATTTTTGGCTTTCATACAAATTTTTTTTTTTTCTTTATATAAATCCCATACGTTTTCCTAAGGATGAACAAAACGACGGAGCAAGTACTGCGGTGAGGCCGAAGGCCGAACTGCAGTACTTGCGACGTCGAAGTGATGGCGATGCGAGGTTGGAGACCGACCTTCAGACCGATCAGACCCTGGAGTACCCCAGGGGATCTCGAAAACTATAAGAGATAGCGGGTTGGTGTTTGAACTAAATTTGATGAGAACAGCTTGCATGTTACTAATCATACAAAAACATTTTGGCTTTCATACAAAAATTTTTTTCTTTATACAAATCCCATACATTTTCTTAGGGATGAACAAAACGACGGAGCAAGTACTGCGGTGAGGCCGAAGGCCGAACTGCAGTACTTGCGACGTCAAAGTGAGGAAGATGCGAGGCCGAAAGCCGAGTATCACCATCACTTTGGCCATCAGACCTTGGAGTACCATAAGGGATCTCGAAAATTATAAGAGATAGCGGGTTGGTGCTTGAACTAAACATGATGAGAACTGGTGGTATGTAACGGATCTTACAAAATCATCATCATCCTCAACCAACTTTCTACTGCATTCAATTTTCTGTATAATTTATACGTCTGATAGTCACTGATTTTTTACAACTCCGAGACATTTTGACTTCATTTTTCATCATCATCATCTACAGCCTTAATCCGACCGAGTTTGATGATAAGTTTGCGTTTCCAAATCCATATGAAGATTAAGTTGTATACGACTACCGAGATCATTCAAAGTCACAGATTATCTAACATCATCATCATCCTCAGCCCACTTTGTATCGCATTTTTTCTCTTTACCCTATTTCTAGCGCCAATTTTTTTTTAATGCAATTCTTATACATATACTATTTCTTATACAAAAAATATAAAGTCCAAGGTTCAACTCATACGCCGGGCCGCATGCGCGGCCCAAAATTACTAGTTGTTACTATTATATATAATTGGATTACGACTCACTGACTGACTCACTGACATAGTAGTTCTCCGGGAAGGAGTTTCGTGGGTTGCAAGTGTCATATGTCATCGTATAGGTATGGTTCATGGGACCACGAGAAAAATCCGAAACTTGGAGAAAGTGGAACTGGTCATGGAGTAGGGTAGGGGATCTCAAAAGTGGTAAGACTTAGATGGGGGGTGCTTGAACTAATTTTGGTAGGAACTGCTTGTAGGTGAAGGAAAACCAAAAAACAAGATGGCCGCCATACAAAAAAACATGGCCGCCATACAAATTTCAAATGTGAATTTCTCTGGAACGGTTGGAGATAGGTGGGGGGTGTTCGACCAAATGTCATAGAGGGCCGTGGGGGACGTTTGGAAATAGTTGCAAAAATCCAAGATGGCGTCGTCAAAATGGCGGCCGATTTTCAAAATGGCCGCAGGGGGCTGATTTTTTGCATCCGGGGGTATTTTGGGGTGCAGATTCCATATCTGAAATCAAATTTTCGAAATGTCAAAAAATAAAGATGGCCGCCATACATGTGAAATATTCGAGGGGGTGGTGAGTAGATCTCCATGTTGCTGGGGTGCAGGGTTGACGTTTTTGGTGCAAATGTATTAGTTTGGGTCCAGAATGTATAGAATAAATGAAAAGTTGGTGATAGGTGGAACTGACCTTGGAGTACCAAAGGGATCTCGAAAACCATAAGAGATAGGGGAATGATGCTTGAACTAATGTTGGAGAGAACTGCATGCATGTTTTCAATCATACCAAAAATTTTTTGCTTTCATACAAAAATTTTTTTTCTTCATACAAATCCCATACATTTCCCTAGGGATGAATAAAACGACGGTGCAAGTACTGCAGTGAGGCCGAAGGCCGAACTGCAGTACTTGCGACGTCAAAGTGAGGGGGATGCGAGGCCGCAGGCCGAGCATCACCACCACTTTGACCATCAGACCTTGGAGTACCGAAGGGATCTCGGAAACTATAAGAGATAGGGAGGTGGTGTTTGAACTAATATTTGAGAGAACTGCATGCATGTTTAGAATCATACAAAAAATTTTTGGGTTTCATACAAAAAAATTTTTTCTTCATACAAATCCCATACATTTCCCTAGGGATGAACATAACGACGGAGCAAGTACTGCAGTGAGGCCGAAGGCCGAACTGCAGTATTTGCGACGTCAAAGTGAGGGGGATGCGAGGCCGCAGGCCGAGCATCACCTCCACTTTGACCATCAGACCTTGGAGTACCGAAGGGATCTCGGAAACTATAAGAGATAGGGAGGTGGTGTTTGAACTAATATTTGAGAGAACTGCATGCATGTTTTGAATCATACAAAAAATTTTTGGCTTTCATACAAAATTTTTTTTACACTATACAAATCCCATACGTTTTCCTGAGGATGAAAAAAACGACGGAGCAAGTACTGCGGTGAGGCCGAAGGCCGAAATGCAGTACTTGCGACGTCTCAGTGAAGGTGATACGAGGCAGAAGGCTGAGTATCACCATCACTTTGACCATCAGACCTTGGAGTACTACAAGGGATCTCGAAAACTATAAGAGATAGCGGGTTGGAGTTTGAACTAAATATCATGAGAACTGCTTGCATGTAACCAATCATACAAAAAAATTTTGGCTTCCAAACAATTTTTTTTCTTTATACAAATCCCATACATTTTCCTAAGGATGAACAAAACGACGGAGCAAGTACTGCGGTGAGGCCGAAGGCCGAACTGCAGTACTTGCGACGTCTAAGTGAAGGTGATGCGAGGCTGAAGGCCATCACTTTGACCATCAGGCCTTGGAGTACCCCATGGGATCTCGAAAACTATAAGAGATAGCGGGTTGATGCTTGAACTAAATTTGATGAGAACTGGTTGTATGTATTGGATCATACAAAATCATCATCATCCTCAGCCAACTTTCTATTACAACTACTCTATATAGGTACATAATATATTATATCCGTTTGATAGTTACTGATTTCTTACAACTTCGTGCCATTTTGACTACATTTTTCATCATCATCATATACAGCCCTAAACAAATTGGACACGAGTTTTTTTTTTAATATATATCCCACCGAGTTTGATGATTAGTTGGCGTTTCCACATTCATATGGTGATTTAGCTGCATACAACTACCGAGATCATTAAAAGTCACATTATCTAATATCATCATCATCATCCTTAGCCCATTTTATACCGCATTTTATCTCTTTACTCATCTCTTTCCCCTTCTTCTAGCGCCAACTTTTTTAAATACAATACATTTACAAATACTATTTCTTATACAAAAAATAACAAGTCCAACACAGTCCCAAAAACACTCCGGGCCGCATGCGCGGCCCAAAATTACTAGTTACTATTATATATAATTGGATTACCATTCACTGACTCACTGACATAGTAGTTCTCCGGGAAGGAGTTTCGTGGGGTGCAAGTGTCATATGTCATCGTATAGGTATGGTTCATGGGACCACGAGAAAAATCCGAAACTTGGAGAAAGTGGAACTGGTCATGGAGTAGGTAGGTGGATCTCCGAAACGAGATGAGGTAGGCTCCAAGTGTTCAAAGTAACTTTGGAGGGAACTGCTTGTAGGTGATGAAAATGTGGAAACAAGATGGCCGCCGTGCAAAAAAACATGGCCGCCATACAAATTTCAAATGTGAATTTCTCTGGAACGGTTGGAGATAGGTGGGGGGTGTTCGACCAAATGTCATAGAGGGCCGTGGGGGACGTTTGGAAATAGTTGCAAAAATCCAAGATGGCGTCGTCAAAATGGCGGCCGATTTTCAAAATGGCCGCAGGGAGCTGATTTTTTGCATTCGGGGGTGTTTTGGGGTGCAGATTCCATATCTGAAATCGAAATTCCGAAATGTCAAAAAATAAAAATGGCCGCCATACATGTGAAAATTTCGAGGGGGTGGGGAGTAGATCTCCATGTTGCTGGGGTGCAGGGTTGACGTTTTTGGTGCCAATGTATTCATATGGGACCAGAATGTAAAGAATAAATGAAAAGTTGGTGATAGGTGGAACTGACCTTGGAGTACCAAAGGGATCTCGAAAACTATAAGAGATAGGGGAATGATGCTTAAACTAATGTTGGAGAGAACTGCATGCATGCTTTCAATCATACCAAAAATTTTTGGCTTTCATACAAAAAATTTTTTTCTTCATACAAATCCCATACATTTCCCTAGGGATGAACAAAACGACGGAGCAAGTACTGCAGTGAGGCCGAAGGCCGAACTGCAGTACTTGCGACGTCAAAGTGAGGGGGATGCGAGGCCGCAGGCCGAGCATCACCACCACTTTGACCATCAGACCTTGGAGTACCGAAGGGATCTCGGAAATTATAAGAGATAGGGAGGTGGTGTTTGAACTAATATTTGAGAGAACTGCATGCATGTTACTAATCTTACAAAAAATTTTTGGCTTTCATACAATTTTTTTTTTCTTTATACAAATCCCATACATTTTCCTAAGGATGAACAAAACGACGGAGCAAGTACTGCGGTGAGGCCGACGGCCGAAATGCAGTACTTGCGACGTCTCAGTGAAGGTGATGCGAGGTTGGAGACCGACCTTTAAACCGGTCAGACCCTGGAGTACCCCAGGGGATCTCGAAAAGTATAAGAGATAGGGGGATGATGCTTGAACTAATATTGAAGAGAACTGCATGCATGTTTTCAATCATACAAAATTTTTTTGGCTTTCCTACAAAAAAAGTCATAAAATTTTCAAAAATTTCTTAATTTTATCTCATTACCCTTTTACTAGCGCCAATTTTTTTTTAATGCCATGCAATACTTATACTAATTCTATTTCTTATACAAAAAATACAAAGTCCAACACAGTCCCAAAAACACTCCGGGCCGCATGCGCGGCCCAAAATTACTAGTTACTTATTATATATAATTGGATTACCATTCATTCATCTATATATATATATATACACTGACATAGTAGTTCTCCGGGAAGGAGTTTCGTGGGGTGCAAGTGTCATATGTCATCGTATAGAGAATGCTCCAATGAGTAGAGGAAAAATCCGAAACTTGGAGAAAGTGGAACTGGTCATGGAGTAGGGTAAGGGATCTCGAAAGTGGTAGGACATAGCGGTGGGGTGCTTGAACTAATTTTGGTAGGAACTGCTTGTAGGTGAAGGAAATCTAAAAAACAAGATGGCCGCCATACAAAAAAACATGGCCGCCATACAAATTTCAAATGTGAATTTCTCTGGAACGGTTGGAGATAGGTGGGGGGTGTTCGACCAAATGTCATAGAGGGCCGTGGGGGACGTTTGGAAATGGTTGCAAAAATCCAAGATGGCGTCGTCAAAATGGCGGCCGATTTTCAAAATGGCCGCAGGGGGCTGATTTTTTGCATCCGGGGGTATTTTGGGGTGCAGATTTCATATCTGAAATCGAAATTCCGAAATGTCAAAAAATAAAGATGGCCGCCATACATGTGAAATTTTCGAGGGGGTGGTGAGTAGATCTCCATGTTGCCGGGGTGCAGGGTTGACGTTTTTGGTGCAAATGTATACGTTTGGGTCCAGAATGTATAGAATAAATGAAAAGTTGGTGATAGGTGGAACTGACCTTGGAGTACCAAAGGGATCTCGAAAACTGTAAGCGATAGGGGAATGATGCTTGAACTAATATTGGAGAGAACTGCACGCATGTTTTGAATCATACAAAAAATTTTTGGCTTTCATACAAATTTTTTTTTTCTTCATACAAATCCCATACATTTTCCTAGGGATGAACAAAACGACGGAGCAAGTACTGCAGTGAGGCCGAAGGCCGAACTGCAGTACTTGCGACATCAAAATGAGGGGGATGCGAGGCCGCAGGCCGAGCATCACCTCCACTTTGACCATCAGACCTTGGAGTACCGAAGGGATCTCGGAAACTATAAGAGATAGGGAGGTGGTGTTTGGACTAATATTTGAGAGAACTGCATGCATGTTTTGAATCATACAAAAAATTTTTGGCTTTCATACAAATTTTTTTTTTCTTTATACAAATCCCATACGTTTTCCTAAGGATGAACAAAACGACGGAGCAAGTACTGCGGTGAGGCCGAAGGCCGAAATGCAGTACTTGCGACGTCTCATCTAAGGTGATGCGAGGTTGGAGACCGACCTTCAGACCGATCAGACCCTGGAGTACCCCAGGGATCTCGAAAACTATAAGAGTTAGCGGGTTGGTGTTTGAACCAAATTTGATGAGAACTGCTTGCATGTTACTAATCATACAAAAAAATTTTGGCTTTCATACAAAAAATGTCTTCATAAAATTTTCAAATATTTCTTCATTTTATCTCATTACCCTTTTACTAGCGCCAATTTTTTACTATTTACTAAATCCAAACTACCAATAACACGCCGGGCCGCATGCGCGGCCCAAAATTACTGATTATTAATTACTTATTATATATAATTAGATTACCATTCATTCATAATAATATATACATACATACATTCACTCATTGACATAGTAGTTCTCCGGGAAGGAGTTTCGTGGGGTGCAAGTGTCACATGTCATCGTATAGGTATGGTTCATGGGACCACGAGAAAAATCCGAAACTTGGAGAAAGTGGAACTGGTCATGGAGTAGGGTAGGGGATCTCAAAAGTGGTAAGACTTAGATGGGGGGTGCTTGAACAAATATTGGTAGGAACTGCTTGTAGGTGAAGGAAATCCAAAAAACAAGATGGCCGCCATACAAAAAAAAAATGCCCGCCATACAAATTTCAAATGCTCGTAACTCTGGAACGGTTGGAGATAGGTGGGGGGTGTTCACCAAATGTCATAGAGGGCCGTGGGGGACGTTTGAAAATAGTTGCAAAAATCCAAGATGGCGTCGTCAAAATGGCGGCCGATTTTCAAAATGGCCGCAGGGGGCTGATTTTTTGCATCCGGGGGTATTTTGGGGTGCAGATTCCATATCTAAAATCGAAATTCCGAAATGTCAAAAAATAAAGATGGCCGCCATACATGTGAAATTTTCGAGGGGGTGGTGAGTAGATCTCCATGTTGCTGGGGTTCAGGGTTGACGTTTTTGGTGCAACTGTATACGTTTGGGTCCAGAATGTATAGAATAAATGAAAAGTTGGTGGTAGGCGGAACTGACCTTGGAGTACCAAAGGGATCTCGAAAACTATAAGACATAGGGGAATGATGCTTGAACTAATGTTGGAGAGAACTGCATGCATGTTTTCAATCATACCAAAAATTTTTGGCTTTCATACAAAAATTTTTTTTCTTCATACAAATCCCATACATTCTCCTAAGGATGAACAAAACGACGGAGCAAGTACTGCGGTGAGGCCGAAGGCCGAACTGCAGTACTTGCGACGTCTCAGTGAAGGTGATGCGAGGTTGGAGACTGACCTTCAGACCGATCAGACCCTGGAGTGCCCCAGGGGATCTCGAAAACTATAAGAGATAGCGGGTTGGTGTTTGAACTAAATTTGATGAGAACTGCTTGCATGTTACTTATCATACAAAAAAATTTTGGCTTTCATACAAAAATAATCTCATAAAATTTTCAAAAATTTCTTCATTTTATCTCATTACCCTATTACTAGCGCCAATTTTTTTTATAACTAATACTTACAAATACTATTTCTTATACAAAAAAATTAAAAGTCCAAACTAGCAATAACACGCCGGGCCGCATGCGCGGCCCAAAATTACTAGTTACTATTATATATAATTGGATTACCATTCACTGACTCACTGACATAGTAGTTCTCCGGGAAGGAGTTTCGTGGGGTGCAAGTGTCATATGTCATCGTATAGGTATGGTTCATGGGACCACGAGAAAAATCCGAAACTTGGAGAAAGTGGAACTGGTCATGGAGTAGGTAGGTGGATCTCCGAAACGAGATGAGGTAGGCTCCAAGTGTTCAAAGTAACTTTGGAGGGAACTGCTTGTAGGTGATGAAAATGTGGAAACAAGATGGCCGCCGTGCAAAAAAACATGGCCGCCATACAAATTTCAAATGTGAATTTCTCTGGAACGGTTGGAGATAGGTGGGGGGTGTTCGACCAAATGTCATAGAGGGCCGTGGGGGACGTTTGGAAATAGTTGCAAAAATCCAAGATGGCGTCGTCAAAATGGCGGCCGATTTTCAAAATGGCCGCAGGGAGCTGATTTTTTGCATTCGGGGGTGTTTTGGGGTGCAGATTCCATATCTGAAATCGAAATTCCGAAATGTCAAAAAATAAAAATGGCCGCCATACATGTGAAAATTTCGAGGGGGTGGGGAGTAGATCTCCATGTTGCTGGGGTGCAGGGTTGACGTTTTTGGTGCCAATGTATTCATATGGGACCAGAATGTAAAGAATAAATGAAAAGTTGGTGATAGGTGGAACTGACCTTGGAGTACCAAAGGGATCTCGAAAACTATAAGAGATAGGGGAATGATGCTTAAACTAATGTTGGAGAGAACTGCATGCATGCTTTCAATCATACCAAAAATTTTTGGCTTTCATACAAAAAATTTTTTTCTTCATACAAATCCCATACATTTCCCTAGGGATGAACAAAACGACGGAGCAAGTACTGCAGTGAGGCCGAAGGCCGAACTGCAGTACTTGCGACGTCAAAGTGAGGGGGATGCGAGGCCGCAGGCCGAGCATCACCACCACTTTGACCATCAGACCTTGGAGTACCGAAGGGATCTCGGAAATTATAAGAGATAGGGAGGTGGTGTTTGAACTAATATTTGAGAGAACTGCATGCATGTTACTAATCTTACAAAAAATTTTTGGCTTTCATACAATTTTTTTTTTCTTTATACAAATCCCATACATTTTCCTAAGGATGAACAAAACGACGGAGCAAGTACTGCGGTGAGGCCGACGGCCGAAATGCAGTACTTGCGACGTCTCAGTGAAGGTGATGCGAGGTTGGAGACCGACCTTTAAACCGGTCAGACCCTGGAGTACCCCAGGGGATCTCGAAAAGTATAAGAGATAGGGGGATGATGCTTGAACTAATATTGAAGAGAACTGCATGCATGTTTTCAATCATACAAAATTTTTTTGGCTTTCCTACAAAAAAAGTCATAAAATTTTCAAAAATTTCTTAATTTTATCTCATTACCCTTTTACTAGCGCCAATTTTTTTTTAATGCCATGCAATACTTATACTAATTCTATTTCTTATACAAAAAATACAAAGTCCAACACAGTCCCAAAAACACTCCGGGCCGCATGCGCGGCCCAAAATTACTAGTTACATATTATATATAATTAGATTACCATTCATCCATACATATATATCATAATATATACATACACTGACTGACATAGTAGTTCTCCGGGAAGGAGCTTTGTGGGGTGCATGTGCCATATGTCATCGTATAGGTATGGCTCCAAGGACCTGGGGAAAAATCCGAAACTTGGAGAAAGTGGAACTGGTCATGGAGTAGGGTAGGGGATCTCGAAAGTGGTAGGACATAGAGGTGGGGTGCTTGAACTAATTTTGGTAGGAACTGTTTGTAGGTTCCAGAAAACCAAAAAACAAGATGGCCGCCATACAAAAAAACATGGCCGCCATACAAATTTCAAATGCTCGTAACTCTAGAACGGTTAGAGATAGGTGAGGGGTGTTCGACCAAATGTCATAGAGGGCCGTAGGGGACATTTGGAAATGGTTGCAAAAATCCAAGATGGCGTCGTCAAAATGGCGGCCGATTTTCAAAATGGCCGCAGGGGGCTGATTTTTTGCATCCGGGGGTATTTTGGGGTGCAAATTTAATATCTAAAATCGAAATTCCGAAATGTCAAAAAATAAAGATGGCCGCCATACATGTGAAATTTTCGAGGGGGTGGTGAGTAGATCTCCATGTTGCTGGGGTGCAGGGTTGACGTTTTTGGTGCAACTGTATACGTTTGGGTCCAGAATGTATAGAATAAATGAAAAATTGGTGGTAGGTGGAACTGACCTTGGAGTACCAAAGGGATCTCGAAAACTATAAGAGATAGGGGAATGATGCTTGAACTAATGTTGGAGAGAACCGCATGCATGTTTTCAATCATACCAAAAATTTTTGGCTTTCATACAAAAATTTTTTTTCTTCATACAAATCCCATACATTTCCCTAGGGATGTACAAAACGACGGAGCAAGTACTGCAGTGAGGCCGAAGGCCGAACTGCAGTACTTGCGACGTCAAAGTGAGGGGGATGCGAGGCCGCAGGCCGAGCATCACCACCACTTTGACCATCAGACCTTGGAGTACCGAAGGGATCTCGGAAACTATAAGAGATAGGGAGGTGGTGTTTGAACTAATATTTGAGAGAACTGCTTGCATGTTACCAATCATACAAAAAATTTTTGGCTTTCATACAGTTTTTTTTTTCTTTATACAAATTCCATACATTTTCCTAAGGATGAACAAAATGACGGAGCAAGTTCTGCGGTGAGGGCGAAGGCCGAAATGCAGTACTTGCGACGTCTCAGTGAAGGTGATGCGAAGTTTGAGACCGACCTTCAGACCGATCAGACCCTGAAGTACCCCAGGGGATCTCGAAAACTATAAGAGTTAGCGGATTGGTGTTTGAACCAAATTTGATGAGAACTGCTTGCATGTTACTAATCATACAAAAAAAATTTGGCTTTCATACAAAAAATGTCTTCATAAAATTTTCAAAAATTTCTTCATATTATCTCATTACCCTTTTACTAGCGCCAATTTTTTTTTAATGCAATACTTATACAATTTCTTATACAAAAAATTAAAAGTCCAAACTACCAATAACACGCCGGGCCGCATGCGCGGCCCAAAATTACTAGTACTATTATATATAATTGGATTACCATTCACTGACTCACTGACATAGTAGTTCTCCGGGAAGGAGTTTCGTGGGGTACAAGTGTCATATGTCATCGTATAGGTATGATTCATGGGACCACGAGAAAAATCCGAAACTTGGAGAAAGTGGAGCTGGTCATGGAGTAGGGTAGGGGATCTCAAAAGTGGTAGGACATAGAGGTGAGGTGCTCGAACTAATATTTGTAGGAACTGCTTGTAGGTGACGGAAAACCAAAAAACAAGATGGCCGCCATACAAAAAAACATGGCCGCCATACAAATTTCAAATGGTCGTAACTCTGGAACGGTTGGAGATAGGTGGGGGGTGTTCGACCAAATGTCATAGAGGGCCGTGGGGGACGTTTGGAAATGGTTGCAAAAATCCAAGATGGCGTCGTCAAAATGGCGGCCGATTTTCAAAATGGCCGCAGGGGGCTGATTTTTTGCATCCGGGGGTATTTTGGGGTGCAGATTCCATATCTAAAATTGAAATTCCGAAATGTCAAAAAATAAAGATGGCCGCCATACATGTGAAATTTTCGAGGGGGTGGTGAGTAGATCTCCATGTTGCTGGGGTGCAGGGTTGACGTTTTTGGTGCAAATGTATACGTTTGGGTCCACAATATATAGAATAAATGAAAAGTTGGTGATAGGTGGAACTGACCTTGGAGTACCAAAGGGATCTCAAAAACTATAAGAGATAGGGGTATGATGCTTGAACTAATGTTGGAGAGAACTGCATGCATGTTTTCAATCATACCAAAAATTTTTGGCTTTCATACAAAAACTTTTTTTCTTCATACAAATCCCATACATTTCCCTAGGGATGAACAAAACGACGGAGCAAGTACTGCAGTGAGGCCGAAGGCCGAACTGCAGTACTTGCGACGTCATAGTGAGAGGGACGAGAGGCCGCAGGCCGAGCATCACCTCCACTTTGACCATCAGACCTTGGAGTACCGAAGGGATCTCGGAAACTATAAGAGATAGGGGAATGATGCTTGAACTAATGTTGGACAGAACTGCATGCATGTTTTGAATCATACAAAAAATTTTTGGCTTTCATACAAAAATTTTTTTTCTTTATATAAATCCCATACGTTTTCCTAAGGATGAACAAAACTACGGAGCAAATACTGCGGTGAGGCCGAAGGCCGAACTGCAGTACTTGCGACGTCTCAGTGAAGGTGATGCGAGGTAGGAGACCGACCTTCAGATCGATCAGACCCTGGAGTACCCCAGGGGATCTCGAAAACTATAAGAGATAGCGGGTTGGTGTTTGAACCAAATTTGATGAGAACTGCTTGCATGTTACTAATCATACAAAAAAATTTTGGCTTTCATACAAAAAAAGTCATAAAATTTTCAAAAATTTCATTTCATTTATCTCATTACCCTTTTACTAGCGCCAATTTTTTTTAATGCAATACCTATACTTATTCTATTTCTTATACAAAAAATTATAAGTCCAAACTACCAATAACACGCCGGGCCGCATGCGCGGCCCAAAATTACTAGTTACTATTATATATAATTGGATTACCATTCACTGACTGACTGACATAGTTGTTCTCCGTGAAGGAGTTTCGTGGGGTGCAAGTGTCATATGTCATCGTATAGGTATGGTTCATGGGACCACGAGAAAAATCCGAAACTTGGAGAAAATGGAACTGGTCATGGAGTAGGTAGGTGGATCTCCGTAACGAGACGAGGTAGGCTCCAAGTGTTCAAAGTAACTTTGGAGGGAACTGCTTGTAGGTGATGAAAATATGGAAACAAGATGGCCGCCGTGCAAAAAAACATGGCCGCCATACAAATTTCAAATGCTTATAACTCTGGAACGGATGGAGATAGGTGGGGGGTGTTCGACCAAATGTCATAGAGGGCCAAGGGGGACGTTTGAAAATAGTTGCATAAATCCAAGATGGCGTCGTCAAAATGGCGGCCGATTTTCAAAATGGCCGCAGGGGGCTGATTTTTTGCATCCGGGGGTATTTTGAGTTGCAGATTCCATAACAGAAATCAAATTTTCAAAATGTCAAAAAATAAAGATGGCCGCCATACATGTGAAAATTTCGAGGGGGTGGGGAGTAGATCTCCATGTTGCTGGGGTGCAGGGTTGACGTTTTTGGTGCAACTGTATACGTTTGGGTCCAGAATGTATAGAATAAATGAAAAGTTGGTGATAGGTGGAACTGACCTTGGAGTACCAAAGGGATCTCGAAAACTATAAGAGATAGGGGAATGATGCTTGAACTAATGTTGGAGAGAACTGCATGCATGTTTTCAATCATACCAAAAATTTTTGGCTTTCATACAAAATTTTTTTTCTTCATACAAATCCCATACATTTCCCTAGGGATGAACAAAACGACGGAGCAAGTACTGCAGTGAGGCCGAAGGCCGAACTGCAGTACTTGCGACGTCAAAGTGAGGGGGATGCGAGGCCGCAGGCCGAGCATCACCACCACTTTGACCATCAGACCTTGGAGTACCGAAGGGATCTCGGAAACTATAAGAGATAGGGAGGTGGTGTTTGAACTAATATTTGAGAGAACTGCATGCATGTTTTGAATCATACAAAAAATTTTTGGCTTTCATACAAAAAAAATTTTCTTCATACAAATTCCATACATTTTTCTAGGGATGTACAAAACGACGGAGCAAGTACTGCGGTGAGGCCAAAGGCCGAAACGCAGTACTTGCGACGTCTAAGTTAAGGTGATGCGAGGCTGGAGACCGACCTTCAGACCGATCAGACCCTGGAGTACCCCAGGGGATCTCGAAAACTATAAGAGATAGCGGGTTGGTGTTTGAACCAAATTTGATGAGAACTGCTTGCATGTTACTAATCATACAAAAAAAATCTGGCTTTCATACAAAAATAGTCTTCATAAAATTTTCAAAAATTTCTTCATTTTATCTCATTACCCTTTTACTAGCGCCAATTTTTTTATAACTAATACTTACAAATACTATTTCTTATACAAAAAATTAAAAGTCCAAACTACCAATAACACTCCGGGCCGCATGCGCGGCCCAAAATTACTAGTTACTATTATATATAATTGGATTACCATTCACTGACTCACTGACATAGTAGTTCTCCGGGAAGGAGTTTCGTGGGGTGCAAGTGTCATATGTCATCGTATAGGTATGGTTCATGGGACCACGAGAAAAATCCGAAACTTGGAGAAAGTGGAACTGGTCATGGAGTAGGTAGGTGGATCTCCGAAACGAGATGAGGTAGGCTCCAAGTGTTCAAAGTAACTTTGGAGGGAACTGCTTGTAGGTGATGAAAATGTGGAAACAAGATGGCCGCCGTGCAAAAAAACATGGCCGCCATACAAATTTCAAATGTGAATTTCTCTGGAACGGTTGGAGATAGGTGGGGGGTGTTCGACCAAATGTCATAGAGGGCCGTGGGGGACGTTTGGAAATAGTTGCAAAAATCCAAGATGGCGTCGTCAAAATGGCGGCCGATTTTCAAAATGGCCGCAGGGAGCTGATTTTTTGCATTCGGGGGTGTTTTGGGGTGCAGATTCCATATCTGAAATCGAAATTCCGAAATGTCAAAAAATAAAAATGGCCGCCATACATGTGAAAATTTCGAGGGGGTGGGGAGTAGATCTCCATGTTGCTGGGGTGCAGGGTTGACGTTTTTGGTGCCAATGTATTCATATGGGACCAGAATGTAAAGAATAAATGAAAAGTTGGTGATAGGTGGAACTGACCTTGGAGTACCAAAGGGATCTCGAAAACTATAAGAGATAGGGGAATGATGCTTAAACTAATGTTGGAGAGAACTGCATGCATGCTTTCAATCATACCAAAAATTTTTGGCTTTCATACAAAAAATTTTTTTCTTCATACAAATCCCATACATTTCCCTAGGGATGAACAAAACGACGGAGCAAGTACTGCAGTGAGGCCGAAGGCCGAACTGCAGTACTTGCGACGTCAAAGTGAGGGGGATGCGAGGCCGCAGGCCGAGCATCACCACCACTTTGACCATCAGACCTTGGAGTACCGAAGGGATCTCGGAAATTATAAGAGATAGGGAGGTGGTGTTTGAACTAATATTTGAGAGAACTGCATGCATGTTACTAATCTTACAAAAAATTTTTGGCTTTCATACAATTTTTTTTTTCTTTATACAAATCCCATACATTTTCCTAAGGATGAACAAAACGACGGAGCAAGTACTGCGGTGAGGCCGACGGCCGAAATGCAGTACTTGCGACGTCTCAGTGAAGGTGATGCGAGGTTGGAGACCGACCTTTAAACCGGTCAGACCCTGGAGTACCCCAGGGGATCTCGAAAAGTATAAGAGATAGGGGGATGATGCTTGAACTAATATTGAAGAGAACTGCATGCATGTTTTCAATCATACAAAATTTTTTTGGCTTTCCTACAAAAAAAGTCATAAAATTTTCAAAAATTTCTTAATTTTATCTCATTACCCTTTTACTAGCGCCAATTTTTTTTTAATGCCATGCAATACTTATACTAATTCTATTTCTTATACAAAAAATACAAAGTCCAACACAGTCCCAAAAACACTCCGGGCCGCATGCGCGGCCCAAAATTACTAGTTTGTATTATAAAACTGGTGTATCATGCGCTATACTAGTTCCCCTTTGCCTTTAACGTAGAAGGGGAGTAAGTAGTACTCGAGTGGGTACTTGGGTCTCGTCTATCAACTCTAGGTACGGGGCATTTGTTAGGTGAATGTTAGGATACTTGCACTTAGTATCTGCTGTTTTTCCCTAGGCTATCTATGGGATCTTAACGAACCCTTTCGTCCGGCGGCAGGCGAAGTTCGTTACTTTAGTTCTAGCGTGGTGTCCAGGTGAGTTAGGGCTAATTATTTGGAATCGTACCTACCTACCATTATTTTGGTACTAAAAAAATACATGTAAGTTATAGCGGTACTGGTGAACTACAACTATTTATCAAATATCAAGCTATTTATCAGGTTTTACAACGATTATAGTCAACGAAAAACCTACGCTTTTTGTACTAAGTGTTTTATGTGTATAAAATAAACGTCTGGGCTTTATTTTACGTAGCAAAACTGAGATAAAAAAAAGGGATCATGACCCGACCATAGTGCCTCGCAGCTGTGTCGGAAATTTGCGGGTGGTTTTTAGCTGAACCTATTGTTAATGTTCTGATTTATTGTTTAGTTTTACGTTTCGTGTTTGTTTTGGGAATGAATAGCTGTTGTTTAAGTAATATTTCTATTTGGTTATGTCTTAGGTTATTGTCCAAACGGACCTGCAGATGTGCGTAGTTTTTGTATTTAAGTATAATTCGTATTTAGGCTTTTTTGTTTGCTTTGGGAAAGTAGATTGTCTTATGGCGGGGTTTACCTGCTTTTTTTTGTATGTGGGTTATTTCTGGGGGTTCCTTTGTTGTTACAAAAGTCTACAACTGTAAAATAAATAAACAATAGATGTTTTCTTTCTTTCTTTCTTCTTTCTTTAAAACCTATCCGCTTTTTAGATAGTGTAGGGTAAGTAGTTATCTATATATTTATCGTGGAAATTTTAGGGAATCCCGATGTATATTATATCTACTTACAACAGCCAGTGTTTACGCATTCGTTACGAGTAATTACAGCCGTGGTATGGGATCGCGTAATCTAGTCTATCCTGGTGGATTTAGCATGCCCTAGGTCGGGATCCTAAGTCCTAAAAGAGTATTTAGAGATGGTAGAAATTGCTTTTAGGACCAATTGAAGTCAAGATGTTTTGGCCAGATTGTCTGAGCTTTGCCAGATCGAAAGATTTTATTTAGGGGGAATAGCAGCAACGACGTATTACTGGAGGTTTGCGTGATCTAACGTAGTTGAGAGTAGGTGGACTTGCTATGGTACAATCTAATTTATTGTACCTGGCATTATTTGCTCTAGTTATCTAAGTGATATGTCGTATTCTAAGTTAGTTTAGCGTAATTGGTAGTAGTAACCGCACTGTTTGTGGAGCTAGGAATGGTATAGTAAGGTCTAGCTAATGCAATCGGTTTAGTACTTAGTATATGGCGCCCTATATACGGTGTTGGTTGCTGATGTGGGCTGCTTGAGTACAGACCTGTCCCTCGTGGCAGACGTCCAGTCAACATCCTAGGATGTTGAGGTAGGAGAGACAGGAGAAAAGGGGTTTAGACCGCGTGCGACTAATATGGAACAAGCTCACCGAGTTTTCCTTTTGCTGGAGTGGGCTACCCCGCGCCGGGCGCTGTCACCGCTGTTATCGGTGGCCTCTGATGCCAATGGCGCGGGTCACTTACACTGGTTGTCCCACACTGATACGATACATGTAAAGATTACACACACGCGTTGCACGGCACCTGGTTGTTAGGCACTTTTCGCGGGCCAGAGAATTTACCTACGCTAGGGACCGTCAAGCTTTGTTCGCAGCGATTGTGCCAGCCGCTGGCAGATGTTGCGCCCATTGTTTAACGGATCAATTGTATTTACGAGGCTCTACTGATATTTCCCGAAAGCGACCGCTCGGCACGGCGTCCAGGACGCTACTCCCTTATTGCCATTTTATTCAATTTGTAACTTATTTGATTTATCGTTCAATGCAATTGTAAATATTTCTCTCGAGAGCTGTAGGTGTTGTTACCTATTTATGTTTAGGATCATTATTATCTCGGTTATTGTGGGCTATTGTCGGCAACACGCTTATCAAGCCGCAGAGTAGATGAGAGTAGCATTACAGTATCGGTAAGACGCTGATATCAAGTGCCAACCAGCAGTTGTTTTATATTTAAAAGATTTTGTAAATTTGAGACGTAAGTAAGATTGAAAACGGCAAAGCTTTGGAACACTTTACCAGAAGCTGTGTTTCCTGCGAACTACAATCTAGGGGTTTTCAAATCTAGAGTTAATAGGTATCTTCTAGGTAAACGTGTTACACCCTAGGCTGCAGCAATGCTTAACATCAGGCAGGCTGTAGTCAAACGTAAACCTATCCCACGTAAAAAAAAAACTTCTAGTAGGGGTATAAAAACACAACGTTTGCTTTGTTTATAAATATGGTCGCTCAGAGATAAAGCCTCAATTAGATAAATAATAATAAAAAATAGTTTTATTGGTCAATTTATCCCATCCTCTACTCATGATAATGAGAAGATGCTAATTCCCTACAAAATCATGCAATCATCAGATCCATTGAAGCTACTACGACATTATTGATTGTAGACTGTAGAGCATCCCAGTGTTTTAATAATCTGGCTTTCAGTCGCATAAAATTGTGGAGCATCGTAGCTATGTTTGTAGCCATTCGTATTTTTGTAATTGTTCAGCAGATTTAAACTTTTAGCTAGCTAGATTTCAGTTTTAATTACGTAAATGAAAACAAATAGCCATAGGGAATGGTTTGGCTAGTATCGCGGCCGCACACAGAATTAATTGAGATAAAGATCGTTCTCTCCTTTCATTTATACAACAGGATCTTCCTGCAGATTTATAATAAATAAATAATAATAAATATTTCGGGACATCGCACACAGCGCCATCTAGCCCCACACTAAGCAATCGTGTCGTGAGTACTAGATAACGGATATACTACTTATATGCTTTTCTTTTGTAAATACATACCTACTTATTATACATACAAAAGACCAGACTCAACACAAGTAATTATACATTTTTAAAATTCATAAATACTTGTGTCCGTAGATTAGAAGGCCACTACCATACCAACTAAGCTAACAGGCTAGCCAGTTATTTATAGCTATGCTAGATAGGATTTGCTGCTTTTTTGTATCTGTTTTTCTAATACTATCTAGTATTAAAAATACCGTAAAGCCCACTGCGCATGCAAAACACACGAACAATACAACCACGAATTAACGAAGTAACGAACCGTCACAACACCTATATCCCTATAAATAGCTTAATGTTTTCCAAATGCCGCGATAACGATATCTCTCATCCAATCCGCGACTGATATCACGAATATATACCGATATGTAACGTTCTGCCATTAAATACGCATCGGATATAATCCAATTAGGTACGTATAGGTACCTACTTACCTAGTAATTGGTAAGTCAATCAATAATTGTGGGTGGAAAGTCATTAATCAGTTGAAAGCTACATATATATGTTTATTATTCCGCGAGTCGAACACGTTAAGTAGAGGTCCCAACTGTCCATACATAGTAAGTACCTATTAGAACGTTGAACCATATTGGAGATCCTACGAGCGGTTTGAAAACTTTCGACATTAAAGCTCCCTACACTCATACGAACTAAATTTTTTCTTTAAACACGAAATAGGCTTACGCTTGACTATAGCCTGCCTGATGTTAAGCACCACTATAGTCTAAGATGTAGCACTATTGCCTAGAAAAAACCTATTTACTCTAGATTTGAAGACACCTGGGTTATAACCCCTGACCCCTGTTACAGGGCTCCAGTTAGAGAGTTCCATAGTCTCGCTGTCCTTACTAAGAAGGTAGAAGCAAAGCTACTTCATCAGCTGCGCCCTGCATTGTTATATTTTTATTCCAGGGTAAATCTGTCTTCATGGACAATTCACTCAAATCGCTTCAGCAGTTTGATTTAAGCGCAAACTTTTACCATTATAGCAGATACTCATAATATCCGTCTGATGAGATGTGTTTCCGAGATCAAAACATCGACCATGATAGATAAACGACACAAAAATATGAAGTCCAGATTATATTTATGAAATGTTTTGGTAACTATATGATACTACTAGCTGTGCCAGCGACTTCGTCGGCATGGAATAGTTAATACCATAAAAACGGTTCTAGTGAGTTAATCTTAAAAGATAGACATATACTATCCCTGACATTTTGTTAGATCATTTCAAGAGGAATAATTCTGTCATACATATTTTTTTGATATCTTGATTGAAACGTTTTCGCAGCGCACGCAACGGAAGCCCTCAAAGATGAATTTTTTCCCCGTGTTTTTTTTCACATTTTCCATTTTTTCTTCGCTCATATTAGTTGCAGCGTGATGTTATATAGCCTAAAACCTTCCTCGATAAATGGTCTATTCAACACAAAAATATTTTTTCAATTCGCACCAGTAGTTCCTGAGATTAGCGCGTTCAAACAAACCAAAACCCCAAACCCAAATGCTTTAGCATTATTATAGTAGGTACTATGCGTGCCAAATAAGAATAGGACTGTCAAGACGCCATTTTGTTCAGCAATACGCGCCAACTTAATACCCAAAGTGTACGGTGTGCAAAAAAATAATTACATAAATTTTATTCCGTTTGAATCTTTAATGAACGTTTTTTTGGTAAATCTCGCCAAATCTGATGTAGATTTGGAGTAAAATGTATAAGATTTTTTTTATTTTTTTTTACACTAATATTGTAAAGAGGGAAGATTTGATTATTTGTTTGTTTGTTTGAATTGAATAAGCTCCGAAACTACTAGACCGATTTGAAAAATTCTTTCACCATTGGAATCCTACATTCACCTTGACAAACGTGGGGTACTTTTTATCCCGGATTAAATTTTTAATCCTGGATTAACGCGGGTGAAACCGTGTAGCGCTACTAGTTAATTATAAATGAGTAGGATTTTAAAGAAAAAGCATTATACATAATATTATTAGTAGCATTAACTATGTAATATATGTTCATATACCTATAGAATTAATATTTTATATATTATTCATTAATAAAATTCAAGAATAGTATTTTTAATGAATATAATGATTAAATAATAATAATTAATCTTAATCTGTACCTATCTATGAACAAAAAATTATTGCACAATATGAATAATAAAAAAAATATTATGCACTTTTTTTGCAGGCAGTACTATTTTGATAGTTATCGTGTGAAGTTTCAGCAAACACGATCCTATTCTTATTTGGCACGCATAGTAGTTATAATATATATAATAATAGTTGGCTTAATGTACGTGTTGGCTTAAGCTGTTAGTACATAAGTAATAAAATAAATAAACAAACTCTTCAGCTTTATAATATTAGTATAGATGATAACTCTAGGTAGTCTATTGGCAGAGATTGTTACGCAATTTGTCGCGTTTTTTGTTGCGTAAATATTTTGTCAGAGATCACGTGGCCACCGTTACACGTGTAAACGAATTGCATGATTTTTATTAGAGTTTACATGTTTTTGTTGATTAAGAAACACAAATTCAAAGATAGGGTTACAACTGAGTATTTTAAGCGATACATTTTCTAGCCGAAAACTCTCTTCATTGTATCTGCTGTGACTAAAAAAGAAATGGCCTGGTTTTGTAAACGAATTCGAAATATATATATTGAGCGAACGAACAGATTTACACGAAAGACTGACTCTACTTAGTCTCTCTATTTGTGGTTCAGATTATTTTCGGTTTAACTAAAAGTTCCAGTTTTTAATATGTATATCCTGAATAAACTTTAACTCCAAAAATACTGTAATCTACAGTAAACACTTCCACTATCATTACTTATTCATCAGAAAGTGTCACTCTAAGCACAGTAAATGTCAAGAGTCCATAAACGAGTACAATCAATACGATGAATCATCAGTTTGGACCCACACTGCCCTGATTATGCTTTACTCTACAATCAGAGGTCACGCCATATCGGACATTCTTGGAATGACCAAAAAACTAACAGCAGAGTAATAAAAATTAGGTCGACAAAGGCAAGAAAGCCAAAGTTACCTATATCAAACTTGCATTACTAGCGGTAAACTAAATAAACGTAAACTGATCAGTTATAACATTGTTATGTGATAATCCAATCAAAATCACGTCAGCTATGAATGTAAGCGTAACAGAGAGTATGCTGTATCTGTAGTGTACATAGGTACACACACACACACACACACTCAAAGATTTTTCTCTCTACATTACAATTGAGATACATGGGTTGCCTCTAGGCTACAAATGGATAAACATAACAATTCAACTCTGCCACATAAAATATGCCAACCTAACGATAGCTACATTGATATTTAATGTGTTGTTAAAGTAATCATCATACCTATTAAATAATATCACATGTCCAGCACGCGGTCTAGCGAGTGACCTCGGCCCTTAATTTATTAAAGGCGGAATAGTCAATATTTATCGATAGTTACTTCAACGTACTTAATTGACCAAGCACATTATATGTATATTAAATATGTGTACCTACTTACATTAAGTACAATGTGTTATTACACGAAGTACCTAAATACAGGCAAAATTAACTTTTGCCGTAAGTTAAACAGTTAAAAATTTACGCAGCATAGATACATACCTATACATTTTAATTAAATATGTAATTGGGTCTGATACATTTTGATGTATCTGACCCAATTACATATTCATCATCATCATGTTCTTTTATTCATACAACATAAATATTTTTTTAACCAATTTTACATAGTACTACCCGTTTTCACCACGTACCTACCTATATCATGATTCCAGCCTGCACTTCAAAACTCTAGGAAGTATTCTAATATTTGATCAAATTATATTTTACCGTCAACTAGAAACAACAACACAGCACACGGCCAGCACGGTCGAGTTCACGACCGATACACGAACATTCCGATACAATTCATTCAAAACAATAAGTTATCTCCAGCTTTTCTTTATAAAGAATGTAGTTTGCGGTCAGCTTCTCTATATGAAAGTGATAACATTCTGAGCGCGTCTTCTACCATCCGAGAACGAGAAGGTCCTATGTGTAGTTTGCATGTGTGTATTCATACTGGCTGGACAGGTTCTAAAGAAAATGAAAGGTCCCTAATTGGATTAACATACCACGATTCGTATAATATACCTAATATAACCAACTGAACTGGCGCGGCGACCCAAACTGGATCCTGATACAGGGAAATGCAACTCCAACAAATGAAACATGCCTACATTCAAAATGTACAATATAATTTCGATGAGGAATTCCAAATTCAATACATGAAAAGTTCGCGGTGCAACATTGGATAAGCTGACATGATTAATTGAGCTGTCCTTTGCTGATATGTTAGTTAGACTAGTTATTTGGGAACGTTATCTTGGGCAAACTACATCGTGGTGGGCTTCCAAATCCTTCCTCGGAAGATATCGGGCTCGGAGCTACTCCACTACCGACTAAAACCTACCACGACGTCCCTTCACCTCGGCAAGGACGGGTTTCGCGGGCAAGCGAGCCAACTCCTCCAGCAAGCTCCTCCGCAATTCCCGTCCCAACCGCAGTCAGCTGTCTGAGTGGACCCGCCTCAGGAGGGAAGAGCAAGATACCTGCGTTTCTCCTTATCCCTGATGCGCGACCTGGGCGGCGTGGAGCCGAGCTGGTCTGCCTCGCTGCCGTCCCCGCTCTCCTCCAGCAGGTAGCGGGAGGAGCGCGGGTTGCGCATCACCACATCTTTAATGTCGCTGGAAAGAACAGAAGCATGTTAACATTGTTAACCATGATATAATAATACTGATCCCAAATAGGATCAGTTTTTAGGATCTTCGTTTTGATCCTTAATACTGAACTTATTTGGAACCAATTTTTATCTTAGAAGAAAAACAGGATGAGTGAGATTTGGGCTGAGGGTCCTATAATTACAGAGTCTCATACGAACTAAAACAAATGGAGGAGCTATATTGTGTGAAAAGGATAGAATGATTTTGGCCGCCATTTATAACCCTCATCTTTAATGAACCTGGTTATAATGTCAATTAGTCATAGCAATATTACAATTCAAAGTTTTTAGGATCTTCGTTTTGATCCTTAATACTGAACTTATTTGGAACCAATTTTTATCTTAGAAGAAAATCAGGATGAGTGAGATTTGGGCTGAGGGTCCTATAATTACAGAGTCTCATACGAACTAAAACAAATGGAGGAGCTATATTGTGTGAAAAGGATGGAATGATTTTGGCCGCCATTTATAACCCTCATCTTTAATGAACCTGGTTATAATGTCAATTAGTCATAGCAATATTACAAGTCAAAGTTATAAAGTTATCTCCAAAACTATAGAGTTAATATCTACCTTGCTATCTTTATAGGTGAAACATCTTAGATTGTTACTTATTGTATAAAAAAACTGTAGTCTGTCCCTTGTGATGATTAGACATTATTTTTGTGGGACTGTTGTTTTCTTTGCATGTGTTAAGGAAGGTAGATGTTGTTTAATGTACTTTTGAAGTTTAAGGACATACTTAATCTTTTTTTTTATAAACAAACTAGGTAAGTAGGTACTTGTTGACTCAAAACTGGTTGACTAAAAGCAAAAAGTAACCAATAATATAATATATTTATACCTTCACAGTAGCCTAATAGTCAGCAAATCAGCAAGTTTTTGCTGTTTTGTAATTATACAAAAGTTTTGCAATAGCAAAAAAACGTGTGAGAATGAGAATCAACAAACCTATTTGCCTAATATTTTGGACTTTGAATGATACTGTGTAAGAAAAGAACAGGTAAGGAGTGATAAGCATAATTTTTACATTATTTCCTCAATTTGTTGATAGATTTCTTGGAATTAGCATAGAATTAGCATCAGAGGTCAATGATTGGCTAATGTTAGCTCACTGGTATAGACAACAGGATAAATGTTATGATAAGATTTCTGATCCTGCATTTACAACACAAGCAAGACAAGAAGGTTTAGTAGGTACAGTAACTACTTAAGTAAATAATTCTTTATCTTGAGTGATAAAGATAAATGGCATACAATATTTTTTTTTTCGCGGTCAAAGCCACTTTTACTTACGTATATGTACAGCATGTGCTGCTCTGTCATTGGCAAAAACATGTTAAAAAAAAAACGAGTATTTAACAATTTTGTTGGAATGTTTAGTATTTATTAACTCCAGTGTGTCAAGATGAGAGTCAACTATTTTTTCATACATATAAGTATATTTGGAAGCCTTTTAGTATTTAATTAAGATTTTCTGATGCTATAGTGTAATGTCAGTGAAATCCCAAAAGAAAAAACTTACTTGTGAAAACATCCTTGTTATGCTAGGCATATAAAATTCAATGCCACTAGGTATACTATGCAGGTGTGCCAATACGATATCTATTACGCGTCATTGTATCTTATGTTAATATTAAAATGAATATTGACTTTCCAATTAAGTAAATTTATAGTTTGTTAATATTTTATAGGCAGTTTGTTACTTAAAAGAATAAATGTTTAGTCTTCTATGAGTTCTGTACCTACTCAGCTTACTACTAAGTACCAGATTAGGTACCTAACTACTTAAGTAATCTAAGGTACCTTTACTATCTTCAGGTACCTACTACCTAGTACTACTGCACATACATTAAGTAATTACATAACTATTACCTTAACTCATATACCTAGTCAGGTCATAAATTCTGTCACATGTTTAATATAAAATAATTGAAACAACTTTATTCTTTATGTAACCATTTATATACCAAAATGAACTTAACAAAACATAGATTCTTATGACAATAAAGTTTATTCAAAATGACCTCCGTGATTTTGAATACAAGCCTTCAATCTGCGCGGCCAGTCGTCTATCGCTGCACGAACGAGGTCCATGTCAATATCGGCGGCTGCCTTAATCAAGGATGTCTTGAGTGACTCCAAATTGGGATGAGGCTTTGAGCAAGCCTTTTTCTCCAAGTGTTGCCATATCTTGTAATCTAACGGATTCAAATCTGGACTGGAGGAGGGCCAGTCTTCGTGCCGGATGAAGTCGATTTCACGCGCCGCCAGCCAGTCTTGTGTGCTCTTCGCTCTATGAGCTGGCGCCGAATCTTGTTGGAATACCCAGTGCTTGTTATTGAACATGATATGAGAAACATGTTCCACAAGGTTCGTCAGGACTGTATTTTGATACACAACTGCATTCGTTTTTACACCTTTCTCACAAAAATGTACCTCTGTTAAGCCCCAATAAGAAACTCCCAACCATACCATGAGCGAGGATGGCAAATGACCTCGTTGGACACGCGGAATACGTTTGCTCGCTTCTTCACTACTGTGTGCGTACACCTTATCATTTTGTTTGTTGTAGCTCTCTCTCTTCTACGGTAAAAAAATTTTCATCCGAAAAAAGAATTTCCCGATATTTTTTTCCCGCGTACCGCTTCAACAAAGCGCGGCATCTCTTCAATATCAGGTCCATTAGACGAGCATTCAAACGATGTCATGTTTTTCTTAGATATGCCCGAAGCCCTAAGTCTTCATTTAACACCCTTTTCACCGTGGTTCTGCTTAACCCCATCTGAAGGGCCAACAGTTTCTGCTTACGTTTGGGATTTCTTTGAATTCGCGCCTTCACAGCTTTTATCACTGCTGGAGTCCTAACAGACCGAGGGCGACCACTTCTTGACCTGTCATCTACACTAGAGTCTTCATTGTATCGTTTGATGGTACGATAAACGAATCTTTTGGTTATATTCAAATTTTTCAGTATGTCAAAAATTTGAATTGGCGCGTAACCGCAACGATGCAATGCAATAACTGCAACACGGTCTTCTTTAAGCGTCCACTCCATATTTAAAAATGAGTAAAATTCTAAAAAGTATACATTTTTATTTTCATGAACAATTCGATATTGGAATTCAATAAACTTTTTTGTGGCCAGCATTCTAAAAGAAAAGTTTTTACTGTGTGACAATACTTATGACCTGACTAGGTAATTACATATCCAATGAAGATTGAGTTACCTACAGTAACTATATATTTGTGCATGAAAGTAAGTAATCTAACACTCCTGGATCAAATTTGGCTATGCATGACTTGCTTTAACAAAATCTATAAATTTACAATATTTTACTCAATGAAAAGTAAGAAGAATAGATCTCAGTAAACCTTGTATCAACATGATTATCATGCTTAATGAGTTTGCATGAATGTGGCAATCTTTGGTGTAACTAGGTAGTTGTCAAACCACTTTCTTAGTTAAGTACAAAGATTTAACTAAGTACTTAGAAGTATGGGAACTTTATTTATATTATATGTCTACCATGTGGAAAAAAGACAACTCAAAAAAGTTCTTACTTTATTCTTTAAAGTGCACTATAGGTGTTAGCAACCTACCTAGGTCACTATAGTATGCATGGGTATTTTAGAAATCTAGGTTGCAAGTGGGAAAGCCAGTCTGGCTTCTAAACATACCTAAACTTTTAGCATTTACTTAAGTAATTTAATTTTGGTGTTTTGACAAACACTTAACTTCGTAAGTAAGTATGTATGTACCTACTTCAGTAAGTAGTTGTTAATGTGGGTGACCATGTAAAGAAAATATTTCTTTATAAATATTTTTTTTTCTTTAGTATGCATGGGTATTTTAGAAATCTAGGTTGCATGTGGGGAAAGCCAGTCTGGCTTCTAAACACATCTAAACTCTTTTAGCATCTAAGTAATTTAATTTTCGTGTTTTGACAAACTTAGTAAGCATGTCATGTACTTCAGTAAGTAGTTGTTAATTTGGGTGACCATAGGTAAAGAAAATATTTCTTTATTATAAAAAGATTAAGAATCTTTATTGACAATGTAAAGTTGTAACATAGGTATGAGTACTAATATCATAGAATATGCTACACAAATTACAATATCTCGTCAAATTAAATTTATAACATTTAGTTTTAATAAAATTTTAGAAGTTACAATGTCAAGTTTTATTAATAAAATAATGAAAATTTTTGTTATTAAAATCATGTCAAACATAATAATAGGTATGTAATCTTACAATATGTCAACTTAAATAAATCTTGGTACTGTCACTTTAGCTGTATAGGGGCTAAAATGACAATTTGGCATCACACTCCTTACCTAGTAGTTAATTACATAATTTCTAAGCAAGATTAGAATCAATTGGTAGTTGACTGTAGTCATTTTCAAAGTATTCTTTAAAACTGTATAGTGTCTGATCTAACAATAATTGTTTGACGCTATTGCAAAATTGCTGATCATTATTCAAAGACTGAATGTGTGCGGGGAGTTTATTGAACAGTTTCTCTCCCATTATAGTGGGTAGTTTCTTAGTCATACACAGCCTAGGCACAGTTAGTTTTAACAATACTCTGTTTATCTTGGATCTATTTGAGTTATAAGTCTTAAGTTTAAACAAATGTGGATTTCTTTTTACAAACTTTACAATCTGTAATATATATTGCGACACTGACTTCAATATCTTCAACTCTTTGAAATGGTTTCTACAAGACTCTCTATATCTACCTCCCACAAGTACTCTTATTGCTCGTTTCTGCATTATTAACACTCTTTCAAAGTCTGTAGCATTGCCCCATATACTTATGCCATATGAAAGTATAGAGTGTATGTATGAATAATAAGTTTCCTTTAGGTGCTCTGGGCTTGTTATTGGTTTCAACTGTTTTAATGCATAAACCCCTTTAGCCATTTTTTTACAAGTATTATCAATATGTTCTTTCCATGTTAAGTAGGGATCTAAATTGAATCCTAATAGCTTTACATGCTTTGCATATACACATTCAGTTCCATTCTCTAATATTAATGGAGCATCTTCAAAGTTTGGTGATACAGCATTGAAGAACAATATATTCGTTTTACCAGTATTCAGTTTCAGACCATTCACCATAAACCAGTTGTCTAACTCTCTTACAGTTTTATTTATACATTTCTGAAGTTCTTCATGTGAGTCAGCGGTTATAATCACTGTCGTATCATCTGCATACTGGATTACTTCTTCTTTAATTCTACTAAGGCATAAAACATAGAGAAATACCAGAAACAGGGTATTTCCCAATGACGATCCCTGTGGAATTCCTATATCTACTTTCCTTGGTGATGATTTATGACGTTTGTCTATTTTTACTTCGACAATTTGCTCTCTATCTTCAAGGAATGATTTTATAAGTTTGAGAGGTTTTCCAGTTATTCCGTAAGCTGAGAGCTTCATTATTAGATTCTGTAAGTCATGACGACTTACAGAATCAAAAGCTTTCGATAAGTCTAGAAATATTGCAGCCACTTTTTTCTTATGTTCAAGGCCATCAATAATCGCTTCTACTACTTATATAAGTCAGTAGGTAGGATGATAGTTTGATGTTACCATGTCAAGTAGTTAGGTAACAGAGGGTTAACTACTTACTCTGACCATTTACTTATACAACTAAGCAAATGATATAAATGTGCCTTTACTTTACACATGTACATACCTACATATCCATTCTATTTAATATTTTTTGTGTATATTAAAGTTTAAATTCATCAACACCTCAGTGAGCTATTGGACATAATGACTGGCAGAAATAAAATAAAAACTTGTTGAATTCAACTTTAACTCTACAATTCAGAATCACAAAACAAACCAATTTGTTAGTTACCTATTCATCAACTACTCTACTGAGTTCAAGGACATTTTGACTGCCAAATACAGCAGAGCTATTGTATGATGCTTTACCACTTTGTTATTGTTATGTAAATTGTGATGGATTTTAAACTAAAATTGACAAAACATCACACATTTTTGAAGATTACTAAATTACCTAAGTAAGTAGGTACTTACTTACTTTTTTTATGTGTACCAGCTTACCTTCCAAGTTTTGGATATGATGGATATTTTGAGATACACTTGCTTAAAATAGCCCTTTTAACAATATCTTAAGAAACCCTAGTTTTCATACAAATATCAAGGTTAATTAGATGTGGTTATCATTTGTGTGAAAAGGTAGGCACTCATAAAAGCACTAACCAACTACAGACAGCATTAAAACTTATCAACCTAGAACAATAAGATATAGGTCTCACCAATACAAATCTGGTAAATATTAATCACTATCGGAAGACGGGTATTGAATAAAGTATGAGTGTGATACATATATCTCACAGTCAGTTTGGCCGAAAAATTACTTACTTGACTTAAGAGTTTAATTTCAAATTACAATATTATTGTGAAGTGTGATAAATTAGCAGGCAACCACAGTACAGTGCCATTACGTAGAGCACTTGCAAACAGTTGTAATCCACTGATAACACTATCACACGCCTCTCCAATGTATCTGTATTGTATAGCTTTACAACGGGTACTAGAGGCTTGTGAATCGTAAGGGGATTTTTTTATGTAGACCAAGCATATGGTCAAATGCAAATGATTGAGAACTTTGTAGTAAACAACATAGTATAGTATGTTTATTGTACAGGTTACTATTTCAATTGCTACTTTTGCATTCTATTTGATTTTATTTTTATCTCTGACATTAAAATTTACTAAGACAGGCTACAAACAAACATAAACCATCATGACAATTAATAAAAGTAGCATAATTTCCATAATTGGGATACAACACTTTACCAGAAGCAGTGTTTCCTGCGAACTACAATCCAGGGGTCTTCAAATCTAGAGTTAATAGGTATCTTCTAGATAAGCATGTTACATCCTAGGCTGCAGCAATGTTTAACATCAGGCAGGCTGTAGTCAAACATAAACCTATCACATGTAAAAAAAACCTATAGTGAGTCATATTAAATTGTATGTTTTAGCTGGTCATTTTGGAACAATTAAGTAGGTAAGTATTTATACCAAGATGACCAGGTTAAGAAGCTAAAACTGTCACTTATTTATTTTCTTGAAATTTATACTTACTCGACATTTAAGTATATATAACAAGGAACACAGATATACAAAATGTTATTAAGTAGGAAAACATTACCATAAATAAACATTGTAAGGGAATAAAAGTTATTACTTCATGTCATTTAGTATACATACAGTTATTTTTCTTATTACAATAAAAAAGGAAGTCATCAAACCCACTATCATGCCTTTGAAAAGTGCTATCACACATGTATTTTATCTAGATTCGATTTTGATCACCATGAAATGCTAAGAAAAAGTTTAAAACTGGATTTGTAAATTTGTGACTGAGTTGGTATGTTATCTTATCACATATTCAGTAGATTAATAAGTTTTTAAAACCTCGGAAATCCTGGAACTTTGATTGTATGCTGACTCATGTCCTAGGACTTTAAAATTTACCAGAATGTTGTCTAATTAGAAATCTTTTTAGTTCTGGAGATATAAAAGTAAATGGTTGATGAGTTGCTAAAGGTTTATAGAATTGTATTACTAGTGATAAGAACTTTATCAAAGTAAAGATATTTTGGCACTTGAATTAGATAATGTTGGATTAGCAAATATTTTCTAGAATTACCCATCCAGGTGTTTAATAATAGCCATCATTGTTTTTAGAGCACTAACTAGGTACTTAATTATATACAAATTCGAGATAGGTATGGCTCTCGAGAAAAAAACCCAGGTAGGTACTTAGGTTAGTAAGTAGGTACATCAATACTATATTTATTTGTTTTGATAACAGTAACTATGGTCAAATAAAAGTAGACTCTATTAAGAATAGCAACAGAGGCAATTATGAAGTGCAAATAACTCTAGAGGTCACGAGATGTATCACTGAAGACCTATAAGATTACACAAGCAACGCTAATGAAACTTACAAATCATCTTCAGAGCTCTGTCCGGAGTCGTAGTTGATTGGAAACCCGACTGATTTCTTCCAGTCGTTATCCAACTCGATATCCATTTCGGTGAAAAAACAGGAAAACAGCAGATACGTAATTTCCCGCGACACTAAAACACCGTATTCACATCACGTTTAGAAATCGGTTACACTAAGTATCGCCGAAATGAACGTGGGATACCGATTTCCACTTAATTAACCCATATTTTAGTATAGTTTTTATCGCCTAACTCAGCGAAACCACAAGTAAATTTTCAAATAACTACATCAGGATATGCCACGAACACTCTACAATCCTCAAAACACGCGGCGCGGCGCACTCAGGGTATACCAAAACTACCAAAAGTACTCTGTGGGCGCACTTGAGCACATGAGACGCGAACGAATAAAATAAAAAAAATGAAATGAATGAACTTAATATCCATAATAATCACAGACAATAGTTCTTTAGTCTGAGATAATAATCTCGGAGGAAGGACAAGCCTGGAGACATAGTAATAAGTTGAAGTGTGGCGCACTATCGGAACCTCTCTTTTTAATGAATGTTTTTAGTGTGCTAAAAAGAGACAACTATATACAATCTGTTCGGCCCTTTACGTTAGTGAAGCCGGTTTTTCTAGCTCGAGTAACCAATTTGGATACTAGCTGTGGATTTGGATTTTTGGCGAATATACCGTGAATCTTTGGAATATTTGGTTAAATGAGTTTGTTTGAGAAGTGTTTTCTACTGAAGAACAAATGGCGTGCGTTTCCTATGGCTGTAAGAGCCATGCTTCGAAGAAAAGTGACGAAATCCAGAGCTTGTCATTTCACAGGTTAGAGTTTTTTATCATTTTCCACAAAACAATACAAAACTGAATCAAAATATTAAAATATAACAAATTTCTACTCTTTTAGAACCTCATTTTGGAGGAAAACAATTAAATTTTGCCATTATATGTTAAAAATACGCAAAAGTTTGGTTTATAGTGTTGTGCACAATTGTTCTGAATTCGGTTAAAATCGGGTCTCAAAATCGAACTTATATTTCGAAACCAGTCAATCCAGCATGTTTATGTCCGTCATAAATATATTTATTCGTAGATCTATCGTTATACAATTATTTCAACATAGTATTGATCAGTGGAATATTGATAATCATAGAAATCTACTCATAAAAGCCATAGCCGAGACATACTTAAAAACGAAAATTCATTATATGACTAACTAAGCAACTTATACAACCACAAGATAAAGTACGTAATTTTTTAAATAAAACTGTATTGTATAAGGGTCAGTAAATAAAAACCTACAAAAGTTATCTGAGTTATTTTATTTATTTCGAACTACACAATCCTTTTCCAGGTTTTCTCACCTAGTTCTAACTATGCCTAAAAGATCGATTTTGAAAACATGTTACAATTACGTCACTTTAATATGGTTTAGTTAGCGAAACTACTAGAATAATCGTTAACGTGACAGAACAGAATGTATGTTTCGGTTCGGTTTCGGTTTTTTATTTCGTACGTCGTAGGCACATCACTAAATTGAGGTATTAAAAAACGGCTACACTGTCATTTGAAGGTGATCTATATAGTAACTAGTTATCTCTTTCTTCCGCGTTGGTGCGCACATAAGTCGAAAGAGTGCAGACATACAGAACACGTTCAATTTATTACTATGACTCCAGGCTTGTTCTTCCTCCGAGGATAATAATATTAATTGTATTGCCAGCCACTACTATACATTCCCGCATTTTTTATAATATTATACTAGTGGATGCTTGCGGCTTCATATGCGTTGTTAAGGGATATAAACTAGACTAAGCTACGCCGAGGGACATGTAGTGTAGAGATAACTATTACTAAAAATCGCGATGATCGCTACATCGCTCCCTTACGAAGGCAGGAGCGAATGCGGAACAAGCAACCAATCAAGCAATCTCATTTGTATAAAATAATATATACTTACATTGATTTTGACCTGTGTATTATTATAAGCAAAAATTTGTGCAAAAGCTATTCAATACCTACAATTATAAAAAAAAACTAGTAAGAAGTATGTAATATAATAGTTATTTGTTATACAAGAGTGCTAAGTTGCTTTTTAACCGCATGCTCAATTTTGATGACCGAGCAAGCGAAGAATTCTAAAATTGAATCACGAGCGCAGCGAGTGATTCAAGATAAGAATCCTGAGCGTTAGCAAGGGAATCAAAAGAGCACGAGGTGAAAAATCTTTGCACTCGAGTGCAACACGTAACTTTTCATTCCACCTCAGCGAGGAAATGACTAAACGCAAAACGCGTGATTGTTGAGGGAGAGAGCTCATTTGCGCATTATTAACAGATTCAGTCAATTCTGTTGGCGTCAAACAAACTTCCTCGCCGCTAGAATCACTCATTTAAGTTTTTTCACTGGTTTTCAAGTTTCTTGTCCTTAATATAAGGTTTAACAATGACGTGAAAATTTGCCGCGTAAAGAACCGCGTACAAAGCGAATTGAAAAAAAGAACACCAAGAAGGTTCCGAGTCTGAGTTTTTAACCATAGAGCAGTAAATAGGTTTAATGATTTTTTTAATTCAAAAACTTGTAACACACGATGTTCTAAATTCAATTTACTTTATCCTCTAGAGAATAAAAACGGCTTTTGCACTCAGATATTGAAGAGCAAAAATACTCTTTCCGAGATGGTGGGATGAAAAATTAATTTATTCATGACAGCTACTTCTCTGTACATACTGGAAAAATAGTAAAAACATATAGGTATGTAACATTTATTTTCTGGCAATTATTTTTAATGAATGAATGTAAATAAAAATATTATACAGAACGTTGACACTGACATTTAGAATAAAAATATTTCGACGTTGACATTATAATTGTAATTATCATGTTCTTAACTTGGCGCCAAAAAGTTTTTAGCGCAAAAAATAGATTGGATTCGAATCGTATTTAGGTATAATGCTTTATTATTATTTTCCACTAAAATACAAGGGCCAGAGGTATTTGCCCTCTTCGTATTTATATCCTGGGGACCAAGGCCAGAATTCTTTTTGTCTTATAACATGTAGAGTACCACAGTTGTCGCAGAATGAAGCTCTTTCCTGCGCAAAATAGGCGCCAATCCATGCTAAAAGAAGAAGATACCGCAACATCTAAAAGGAAAGGTGAGCTTTGATTAGAATTATAAACACCAGAGTTAGTCATTCCATCTGGTATATAAAATTTATATGAATTTAAAACATACATATCATTATGTTTTTTTATTATTATTAATGGACTCTGCGGCACCGCCGCAATTTCGCCAATGTCACGTCACAAGAGAGACAACCGCTTATTTTATTAGCCAGTAAAAATAATTAACATGGCGCTAATCAGTTGATCGGTGCGGAATTAAATTACTAACTATCATTACGTTTATTGAGCAGCCAACTAATATTCTTAATTTAAAGTTAATTTATTATTTATCAATGTAGATCTTCAAATGACATAAAGTAAGAGCAACAGAATAGACAATTTGACAATACGAAACTTACCATTGTACAAATTACGACTGTATTAGGGGAATTTATCAAAATGTAACAAATATAGCCGATATTAGGAATTACGCTCAGACTGTACCTACTTATAACGTTTGTAGCAAGGTTAAGTATAAATATGGTTTTTTGCCATGAAAGTTTATTATATCCTGTTTTAACTAGATTTTAAATCCATTCGTCTTAGCACTGTAAGGTCCGACAATGATCTGACGGTAGACTGCAAAATTTGCTCATTTTATAGTTTGTCCAATGTGCGAATCTATTAAAAAAATACTTCTAAACTAAGTAGGTACGTATATAAATGTAGTAGGCTAAGGAATATCGATGTACCTATAGGTACTTAATTAAATGTATAATTATTTACTAAGTTGTGCTGTTCTGTGTTAAGATCTTGACAAAAATAAAAGAAATATAAATACAAATACTTTTTAGTATTAAGGTCCCTACGAAATCAATGAATAAAACATAGCAGTTTCATTTCTTCATGTTTTAATCACTTGTGACAGAAATATAAAAATATATAAATTGTTTACAAACCATTTAAATCATATCATACAGGCTAGTTAACTCACACACAGACACTTCATGATGATATATGATATGAAGAAAAAACTATCAATGATGATGTTTCTTCTTCTTCTTATACTTTAACATCTTTTGGAACTGCCTTTCTTCTGCGCTCGAGAATACTTCCTTGCTTTCTTTCTTTTTTGTCATTTCCAGCCATTCTTTTGCCCTGTCCTTCTTTATCTTCTTCTGATAAACGACGTAACCATCTTTAGTGACGTAAGAGACAACTGGAGTTAATACTTGCCTCCTCTTCTTAGGAGTCGACCTTCGGAAATCATGTTCATCGGAAGAGGATTCGGAAAACTCATTGTCCGTGTCAAAATCTTCGTACTTCCTCGGCTTCCTGCGCTTTCTGCGGTACTTCTTTTCTTGCCTGTTTGCCGATCGAGAGTAGTAAGGCATCACTACTGAAGGCATCTTCCTTTGCACGGGGAATGACATTGGCATTTGCATTGGAGGTTGGAATATTGGCTGCGCAGGGCCTGGCGGTACTGGAGCCATAGGGGGCATGCCATGGGGCATCCCATGGGACATCATAGATGCCATTTGCGCAGGAGGGCCCATTTGTGGCATTTGACCCATCTGGGGCATTGGAAAAGGCATTGGAAATTGACATAGAGTTTGGGAGAATAGCTGGAGACTGACGGTCAACGATACTGCCGAAAATAGGGACATCTGAAAAAGAAGAGGGGTTTTTATAACTTTTCGCACAGAGGAAAAATAGTATTACCCATACTTACCTTCCTGTAAATAAGTATTTTTTCCACTAAGTACCTATTTAGTTAAATTTAGTAATATTACCTATATATATCTTATATAGATTGTTGTAATGTTGTAGCCAAGAATTTTGTGACAATTATTTAGTTGTGTTTGAGACATTTTAGTTTTGTTTTTTGATCTGCGATTAGGTATGGTTTAGCTTTAAATAAGTTATTGTGTTGATTATGGATCATAGTAATAAACTCACAACAAAAAGGTTTTTACAGGATCCTCCGATACCAAAATATGGTTATGATTATTTTATCGAACTGAACGTACATATATATATGTTACGGTAAATGTGGATAATGCGGTAAGTAATTATGTATAATTACCAGTGCTCTTGGTAGTGGTAAAAACTTTCGAATTAATCACATTTACCGGTAATTATATATTATTACCATGCCCCTTTGGTAAATGTAGAAAATAATGAAATCAAACATCTGAATCAAAATGTTTATTAGAATAAATACAAGTATAAATAAAAAAAATAAATCGCACGAGTAGATGTTCGGCAAAGAAGCACCGTTTTACATTAGAGGTTCTAAAGACTCCCCCTGAATTATAATTAGTCGGTCTTCAAGTCGAGAGTAAACCGGTTTCTTCTAGGCAAGCGCGGCAATTATATATAATTAACGGTATATGTGGATCATTCACTACATTTACCGTGTGCGTTGGTAATTATGTATAATTACCGGTAATTATACATAATTACCATTTTATCTTATCCACATTTACCGTAACATATATACATATTGAGTTATTCTAATTTACCTTGTTTTATTATTTTGGCTTTCACTCGGGTTACATTCTGGTAGTCACGTCAGCTCCTCAAAAAGGATTAGTAAGGTTTGAATGGCAACCTACATCAGCACTCAATAAATACTGTTTTGGAAATACTACAGCATAATGCGGGGCGAGTAACATTACATGATTTGCATTGTGACTTATGCAACTGTTTTCATGAAATATGCATGTATGTTTTTGCTGAAAAATATGAAACTAGATTTTAGGCTTTTAAGGGTTCCGTACCTCAAAAGGATAAAACGGAACCCTTATAGGATCACTTTGTTGTCCGTCTGTCCGTCCGTCCGTCCGTCTGTCAAGACCCTTTTTCTCAGGAACGCGTAGAGGTATGAAGCTGAAATTTATATCAATTACTCAGGTCTACTGTCCCTTGAAGCTGTGAAAAAATCAAACTTCTAAGCCAACGCAATCAAAAGATACAGCCATTTATGCCGCAAATTTTCGACACTTGCAAGGGAATCAAAACCTACAGGGTGCTTCCCGTGAACTCAGAATCTTGAAATTTGGTACGAAGCAACGTCTTATAGCATAGATAAAGGAAAAATTACGAAAACCATAAATTTTTAGTTACATCACAAAATATTTAACCTTGCAGGTTTGTACGGAACCCTCGGTGCGCGAGTCCGACTCGCACTTGGCCGGTTTTTTATCACATAATAGGCTCACGTTTCACTTTAATTTGCATCGTCTTAAGAAGCACCGTTATTTACAAGAAGCATAATCACAAAATATTTAGGTTGACTCCTAGATTAAAGGAATATGAATATTTGAGTTCATTTTACTTAAATTTGATAAACGATGTTTAGCTTACTGCTTTTGGCTGATAGCATATGATTTGATGTTTTTTATGGACAGTAATTGCGTTGGTAAAGTTGTGTATTTGTACATGTATGTTATAGTTTTCCAATTATGACCTAATTAGGTACCTACCTCATACGTAACAAGTTGTGTAGATCTACCAAATACCATTATAAGGTTTGATTATCTAAGCCCATTGTAACGTGTAACGCCTGGCACCGACGTCGTTTTTTCTCGCTACAAGTTACAAAAAGGTTTGCTTCATGCAGAAACTGCATTAGAATGACTCAAGTACAGCGCTGAGGCCGACGGCTCACCGTCAGATCAAAAAAAGTAAGTCAAGATTAATATATTTTTCCACAATTGGGTGACAAACTATTATTTTATTATTTTACTACATATAATTTTTATACTTTCAAACGGTTAGTAATATTGGTATGATGAATATATTTCCATATTTTTTTCAGGCTAAAATGGAGGAAATATCAATTTACTTATTACTCGTCATTCCGGTCTTCGGTTATTCGGCTTTAAAGCCCGAAAATCTGCCTCCATGTCCAACCAACATCGATTATTTCCCTCAGAACCTACCGATGCACTGTCGAGTGGTTCGGAGTGCTTCTTCAAGTTCAAGTCAATCAACTAGCCAACCAGCCTCACCGTTCTACCAAAATCCACCTTCAGACAAGCAACCAGTCCCTATACCATTACCTGTTCCACATGGCCCTCTCCCTTATCCATTTCCGGGAGCACCACCAGGACCGATGCCAATGCCGATGCCTATGCAGATGCCACTTCCAGGTCCTGCTCACAAACTTCCAGTTATAGTCATGCCGTTTTATTCCCCCGATCCGTCGTTTAAGGCAGATCGTGACGATCATAAACACAAAGACGATCGGCACCAAAGGAGGCCTCGAAGACCACGAAGAGGGCGTAGACCACAGCGTAAACCTCGCCGCCCACTGTCAGATACATCGTGTAGTGATGACACAGACTGCTCTGACACGGACACCTCGTCATCGTCTGATACGTCCAGTGATATTTCCGATTTGAAAGATCGTGGCTGGTGGAACCATCATAAAAGACCCAGCAAAAGAAACGGCAGGCGATCTGCTAAACAAAGTACAAAAACACCAAAAAGGAAACACAAGGAAGACACAGAACTCCTGACCCCAGTACTACAGTATGTCACAAAAGATGGTTACGTAATATTTGAGAAACAAATTTCGAAGGGTGAAGCTAAAAATTGGCTCGAAATGAGGAGTGACGGCCCTGATCCCAATAAATTAGAAATTAAGGAGCTAAATAAAAAACAAGCAGTTAATAAACCAAACGAAGAGGACAAGGATGAGTATGACGAAAAAAGCACAGAAAATGTAAGAAAACAAGAAGAAGTTTCAACAGCAAAGTCGGCCTATAGAGCGCATAGAAAGCATCACTCGAAGCCTAACTTGTTGTTACCTGGATGAGACAACAATTGGAAATCGTTTCAATCTCTTGTAAATGTTTTGTATTTTTACATTAATTAATTAATTTATTAATAAGTTTGTGCTGATTAAATTATCCAAAGAAACCATAAAATATCTATTGATTATGTTTTAATTTTCCTCACAACGATAAATGTCGTAGATTTTATGCAACATAGGACTATTTATATAGATCATATCATTTTGCTTTTATTACATGTATTATCACAGTATTACATCACAACCTTCATTTTAACCACTAACCGAAAACGATAGGTTCAAGATAATTCCTTAAAATTTTTTTTTGTGAAATCGCCTTCCCTAGTACCTAAATGTCTCAGAAGATGCGTCTAATAATAAATATGTCAATTAATTTTAATTAAACTTGCACTTTTCCATGAGTTGCAAGAATTCCGTAGACAAACATGCAATTAAGAAATTTAGTTGTCGTGTGTTACTTAAATAAACCTAACATCGAAATACTCCAATTTTATCAATTTCACGTAGATACATACATACAAGAATAAATTTATACATATTAGATACATTATATTTACTTAAGCGAGATAGTTATTTATACATATTTTTATTTTATTTAGTTATTTTTTAATCTTAATACGTAAGTTAAAAAAAATATTATGGTGCTCTATCAATAGCCAATTGTACTACCCGCGGTGAACACGACTATTTCAATGTACCTAAAGTTAAATACGACATTGTCTATTTATCAAAAAAATAAACCACTTATTTAAATTAGCGCTTTTCAATATATTTATTTTTTGACATCGATAGTTGACTTCATTATATAGATTCATGTGTGTGACATCACAAAACAGTATTACCTAATTAGTGGTATAAAAGGCAATTATAGTTGGTACAGTTTATTAAATCCGATTAAGCCAATAACACAATGGCACTTGTAAGTATTTTAGAGAAAAATTAATCAGTACATTGCTTAGCCTAAAATTATAGATACACATAATAGGGAAAAAGATTTTATTTTAATTTTATTCGGTGCAAATGTGTGGCCCGCTCCTTTCTCCATTTTGTTTTGAGGAATAAGGTAGCTATAATACCGCCTTACCAAAAATAACAAACACTCCTCTTTCCATTGCCTTGTGAAAGAGGATCAAACATATCAAAACACCTTTATACATGTCATGTCATATCTAAAAACCTGAAACATGTACTGGTATATAAAAAGTATTTTTATCTTCACAGACCGCCAGACATCTTTTAACATGGCTCCTAGCAGTTACCATAAATGTTCCTGCCGTAAATCTCCAGTTTCTTCCCATCTGGCCACCGTATCCTTACATCATACCCCCTTCTATACCTGTGTCTCCTGGTCTAGCGGTACCAATAGAGATGCCGATGCCTGTACAAGTTGCCATCCCAGCATATGCTCCACCATTATTTTGCAAAGCAAGACCACGTCCCTACAACTGCCCAGTTTGCCCACCTTGTCTCTGCAGTCCCTGTACGCCATCTTTCTTCTCTTACTGCTCCCCTTGCCATCAAAAGTGCAGATGTAGAAACAAGAACGATGTGCCAGTACCCATGCCATTAAACCCTCCAGTCCCGATACCTGGGCCTGCTTTTGCTATGCCTGTATTGCCAGATCCATATGGAATGATAGTTCCTGTGCACAAGCAACCGAAGGTCTGGGACGATGAAGATTTCGAAGGATAGCTGATATATGATGCTGTATTATATAAGACAACGCTCTCAGGAAATAGAAATTAAAAATTGTAAATAAGTTGCATAATACATGCATCTATGAAAAGCTGTATAAGCTGTGAGCATGAACATCCAGTATTATGAACTAGTTCCGATATCAAACAAAGGTCGATGTAACGCAGTACTTTTTTCCCCCACAATGGTCTGTTAGGTAACGCAATATGCAACCTATATAAAAGTCAGTCAAAATTCAGTAATGTGATGGACTCGTGACGGCTGCAATGACTGTGGTGAGTTGAGTAAATTTGTTAAAATTGTATAACTGTTATTTATTCAAAATAGCATTTGGCGTCAATGAAAATGTTTGTTATTTTAGTTTTCAAGCAGGCTATGGATCATAGTAATGCTATGGCTACCGACGGTGAACCTTCAGATGCCGATGATGCCATTCATGCCCCCGATGGCACCACCTGTGATGTCTCCCATGTTTTATCCTCCACCGCCACCGCCGCCACCACCTTCACCGCCCATCGCTTTCCAGATCATGCAACTTCAAGATCCCAAAGCCAAAGATGGTAGACCCGGAAAAGAAGAAAAAACCGTTGGGATTGCTATACCGATGAGTTTTCCTGCGCCCATGCAGTTTAATTTACCCGCCCCAGCAGCTCCTCCCGGAGCACCATTCCCTCCAACGTTACCTCAAAGCCCATTTTCTCCCATGTTACCCGGTTTACCGTACCATCATCGACCTCCTGGCCCTTATTATCCGGGTAGTCAAATTCGTCCTCCACAAGGTGGTCCATACGGCCCTCCTTTCGAGGAACCATATGGCCCACCTCTAACAAATTTCGTAGCGTACTGTAAACAGAAACCAAAGCCTGCCGACTGTTCCAGAGGGAAACGTTACCGATCCCGCGATCTTGAAATGCCACGACAGCGACTCTGGAGAGAAAAAAGTCATGAAAACGTTGATATGAGCTCATCGTCAGAATGGATTAACGAAAATACAAGAAAAAGAGCCAGTCGTGGAGTGAAACGGGCCACCTTCCCGATAAAAGTTGATTCATACAACGAGGATTTTGCTAAACCGGTGCTGTCTTACTTATCGAATAATGGCGAGATAAAGATGGAGAAACCTTTGAGTGACGATGAAGCGGTGGAATTGATGGAAGATCAGGATGAAATGCATAGAGTTGAAGTGACAGCTCAAGAGGACGAAGACCAACAGCAGAGCGTGAAGGTGGTGTCAAGTATGGACGTTAATACAGTCAACGATGGTGTAGACCTAACCAGAAGGTCAGATAAGCATCGCCGGAAACAAGTGATGTTGAAATCTGGCTCTGTGCAGCATGTGCTGGGCCAGGGGAAAAAAGAACTAGTGTTTAAACCGCCAAATGATAAAAAAATCAGTAACTTGTCAGTGTCCTTTCAAATAATATAAGACTAAGGCCGTGATTTTTCGATAAAAACTGTTTAATTAGGGATGTTTGTGTACTAATTTTATAATATTTAGAGGTATATTTTTGTACTTTTCATATTTTTTACAATATAACGAATTTCAAGATATATAATTTTGTTATTACTTATTGTTTTACATAAAGGTTACCTAGCTGTAATGCATTACGGATCGATAGTATTATTTTAAGCCTTTATATTTACTATTGCAAATAAATTGAACAAACCACATAAAAATGACTAAGATCGAAACAATTTGCATACTTTGAAACGGATATACTCTCTCCACATACATAAAGTAGGTAAATATTTAACCCACAATAATTTGAAAGAATCCAGCTGAGACAGCTAGTAGTTTTCAAATCTAGTCAAGTTCAACTAAACACTTTTATTTTAAAACCAATGAAACATTTTACGATCATGTAAAGCAACAATAAAGATTTGTGTAAATATTAAATGAACTGAAAAACATGTCAATTGTAAGTACATATTTTGATTCTGAATTTAGCTTTATCTTACATTACACTAAAATAATATTCCAATAAGTTTTGCAATATTGAGTTAACATATTATATTTTGAATATGCTACGATTATTATAATGAGATTTTTATTTGATCAGGGTTTGAAGATCGAGAGGCTGCTTGAGGTGTGTTTGTTCGTGCTACCGACGGTAAACCTGCAGCCGTTGTGTCCCCTGGCTCCTGCGTTCACTCTACCACCTCTACCTGTTCCAGTTGCCCCAGTCCCCTATCCAGTTCCTGCTCCATATCCCGTGCCAGTTCCAGAGCCCTATCCTGTCCCAGCTCCATATCCCGTTTGTCCATATCCTGTGTATGTCCCTCCGCCTCAGATCTGCTATATAAATATACGTCCGGAAGGCTGTCCACCTTGCCCGCCGTGTGAACCAGTCCCTCCATCCATGGGGATGTATCAGTACATGCCACCTCCTAATCCTCCTATGTATGTGTTGCCGCCATTATTTAACAAGAAATAGATATAATTTCAAGAAAGTTGATAATGGAATCATATCAGTCACAGGTAAACATTTATAACGCATATGATATGTGTAGTTATCACCTACTAAAACAATGTTATTTTATTTTAGACCATAAAAACGCAATGTAACAAAACTGTTATCGTAAATCTACTTTTGGGAGCAAAATAGGTATTTATTGAAAGAAATACCTATAAAATATTATGCTTCGAAATCAGCAAGGCAGTTATTTGTAGGTGAAGAAAAGACTATATCCAAAATAAATGATTAGCACGCAGTAATCAGGCTTTATTTTTCAGAGGCTCAAAATGAAATGGTTGATTGGGGTGTGGCTCTTTATTGTTCCCGCAGTGCATCTGCAACTAATCCCGGTGGGTTACGCCCCTGCGCCGGCTCCAGTGTACGCCCTTCCTCCACCACCGCCCGTTCCAGTGCCGTTCCCAGTCCCTGTGCCCTATCCCGTGGTCGTCAGTGACGACGAATCTGACACAACAACTACAACCACAACTGAAAAGGAGAACGTGTATATAGCAGTGCCAGCTCCATACCCCGTGCCGGTGGCTGTGGCACCTCCTCCCATTCCCACTCCCTTGCCTCCTATCCCTCCAATATATCCTGTATACCCTTATAGGCCCCAGCCAGTGTATCCTATAGTGCCCTTCATGAGGCCACCGGTGATAAGAATAACGTTCCCTCCACGACAGCGGCGTCGGGTGGTAAGAACCCCAAGGAAAAGAAACAGGTTCAGGAAATCTAAAGTTTCTGGCAGTTCTGGTGACTCAGACAGCTCCGGCACTTCTGTATCTAGGAACCGGAATAGATGGAAACGAAATAAGAAGATAGGACACATGTACAAAAAACCTAGAGGCAGATAAGCTATAGGCTAGGCGCTGCAGAATACAAGGAAGATGAAGGCAACAGCTTAAATAATTCAGATGCAGATGCAAAATAGTTGTAAAGTGTAGTTAACTAAATCGTTCTTTGAAACTCTGAAACTATTACGTCAAATAAAATATTATAATTACCTGGCCGAGGCAATATAATTAGAGACTATTGAACGACTTCCTGGCGCATGTTTTGTATTTTTGCATTCATAAAACTAATAAACAGTGTACCTATGCTATGAATAAAATATCCCAAACAAATCAGAAATTCACTATTGGTTCTACTTTTTGCTCCAAAATTACAGGTAGAGATAAAATGCTTGTACAACGTGAAACTAAAGTTTTGAGTTTATTATTAACAAAAGCCAGAAATAAAACTACCTACATGATAAATGCTACGACACAGAATACTGATAAAAAATAAAAATGATAATTATTTATTTTTAGGATAGGTAGGTATTGTACTTTTTTGACATTTTGGATTGAATATAAGAAGCTAAATAATTATTTGATTTTTCTAAATAATATTATGTCTCACTTCTGCGTCTGCATTTACAATGTTATTATAATACCTTCATATTACATTTTCATTATAACATTATTTAAAGAGGAATTTACAGAAAAGGTTTGTGTGATTTAGGGTTTGTCTGTTCGAGCTAGCTGCTAATAACGTTCGTGGCATATGTACGAGTAAGTACATATTTGTTTGAATACTGTAGGTTTCAGAATGTGAAAATCTAAAATAACGTATCTATTAAAATAAACACAACATTTTATAGCAAATTATTGTTTTAGTAAGTAGTAAATTGCAATAAAATTTTAGAAATACTCTGTTTATTTGTATGATGGATATAATATATAAAGAAGCTTATTTAATTTATCCAAATAATGTCACACAATAAATACATCATTAAATAAATCAAAATAACATTAACTAAATAACCCGCCCTTAATCGTTCCCGGTGCAGATGTGTCCATCAAGTTAGTTCCGTTTCCACGCTGAATGGTACTTATAATATGTAGGTAGCCGTTGTATTAGAAAATAATATAAAAAGTAAAGTATGTAAAGTAACATCATAAAATATTGAGAAATTGAAATAGATTTAAGAACGCATAAAATACTTTACGAATAGTTTACTTATTAAAAGAAATACTTTGACCATAAAACAATGCTATTTGCCAAACTTCATATCGCAGAACAAATTTTGGAAGCACAAATTCAATGAACGTTTTTAAAAATATATGTTTTGAAATCGGCTATGCCTGTAAGTAAGGAAAAATATCATAATGTCCATTAAATTAAAATAATCTTTTTAAGTCTGATTCGAGTGTCATTTTTCAGAGTTTAAAAATCGGAAGGTTGATTTGGATATGGCTGCCATTTTTCCCTGCAGTGCACCTCCAACTAATCCCTGTGGGTTACGCACCTGCACCGGCTCCAGTGTACGCCCTTCCTCCGCCGCCACCAGTCCCAGTCCCGTACCCTGTAGGTGTACCTTTCCCCATGCCATATCCCGTGTTCTTCAACGACTCCAAGAAATCTACCAAAACTACAACAACAACTCGAAAGCCGAAGAAGTCTAACTGCTTCGCAGTACCAGCTCCATTCCCTCCTCCTCCAATGTTCCCAATGTTCCCCTACCCAATGAGACCGCCTTTAATAATGGTACCGTTTCCACCACCTCGAATAGTGAAAAAGAAAAGGAACAGGTCCCTTTCTAAAGAATCGGAATCTGAAACTAGCCGTAGCCGTTCTTATTCTTCAAGTTCCGATACAGATACTGATTCAGGCACAAGCAGCTCTGAGGGCAGTTCAGACAGCTCCGACTCTTCTGTGTCTAGGAAACGTAATAGATGGAGGAAGAGGAAGAGGAGATGGAGAAGGAAGAAGAAGATAGGACACCTCTACAAAAGACCTAGAAGCAGAAAAGCTCTAGAGGTTGTAGATTCAAACACAGATGAAGGTGATAGTCTAAATAATTCAGAAAAAGATCCAAATACAGACGAAAATGAAGTACCCGAAGTAGAAAGCACAACTGAAACTGAGACCGCAAGAAAAAGTATCAACATGAATATGGAACCATTAAAAAATGAAATGCAAAAAGCTGTGATGAGATCTAGGTCTGATCCAAACCTTATGAAACCAGGAATGAAGGAAATTCTGTTTAAATCTCCCGTGGGGAGGAAAATATCGAACTTAACGTTATCGTTTCGAGTTAATGAGTAAATATTATGAGGATGAATTTAAGTGTTATTCTTCTTATCGTATGAGAGTGGGTAGAGCTCTAATCCTTAGGGCTTTAGTTTAAAAAAAAAACAATAAAAATTAGATCCTAATTTATAAACATGCACAAGAGGCATCAGTAACATTGCATCAGTACAACTGATATAATCCTGATATAAAATTTGACTCAGGTTTATACAATGTGTAATGTGTTAAATAAATAAATTAAATAATTTAAAAAACATACATAAGACGGTGTGGCAGGCGCTACCTGGACACGAGCGAGCTGGCAACGCGAGGAGGAGGCCTATACCCGTATTTGGGTGCCTAGTTATACTAATATTTTTAATTGTTTCAATTGTGTAAACTTACTAAATACCAGGCGAATAACGGCTTTTTTATTATTTATTTAAGACGGTGTGTAAAACATACATGACAAACAGTTAGGTACTAATCTAAGTAAAATTTTATTTTTTTAGATACTCGTGTATCTATACGTATTGTTTATAAGTAGGTAGCGACATAGGGTACTTTTTATCCCAGATCACCGCAGGGGAAGCCGCTGAATTTAGTTAGTACATAGAATATAATACACTCGTGTTACAAAATCGTGTTTGGAAATCGAAGTAATATAACAGTTGATTACTCGTAGAGTTATTGTTTCAGTAAACTTTTCCTTAAATTGCCAATTATCATAAAAATGAAATTTGAAGAAAACTAGAATAATAATTTAGCTTATCTACCAATATAGATAGACTAGAGACTATATTGATATATTCCTATTATTTTAAACCATTTATTGGCCTGATATACGAGTTCTTGCCACCGAAATAAATATGCTTTGAAAATCCAGTATGTTTTCTGTAAGTTACTTATTTTATTGCCTAGGCACACTGTACTGCAAAATAAGAATAAAACAAGTAATTTGTTCTTAAATTTTTTTATTATATTTTTGTCTTACTGTGACTAAACAAGACCACTCTCTAACTACATCTTAAGACGATATTGTATCTGTGGCTATACCGGGATGAATTCATAAGGCGGGTTTTTACTGAACGATACAAGTAACAGTATACTAAACATACTGTAATTTCAGACACGTATCCTGAGTTGGGTGGTGTCCACCGCTCTCTTGCTACCAGTGGTACAACTTGAGCATCAACAGGCGTACCCTGACTCGTCCGAGCACCGTTTCGGTGAAGCCACTCCACTTCCCTTCGTATTCCACTACCTAGTCCAAGGAGGTGGCCTCAGCTGGATCTGCTGCTCTGTCCCTCCTTCACCGGAATGTATCAAGTTCCAACGCGCAAAGGATTGTCCTTACTGCGGGCCCTGTCTACCGCCAGGTCCGGGGCAAAATAATCAAGGATCAGGATTAAAATCACGAGGCTACTTCAAAGGGAGGGCAGCTTGTGACGGGAATTGCGTGTTTGAGGCGTCAGAGGCCCCGAAGGTGTCGGGGGGAGGAGATGAGGCGGCTGGGTCCATTGAGCAGCAGCGGCCGCAGCGGGACCCCAAGCCGAACTCCCCAATCCGGCCGCCGGCACGTCCCCAGTGGGAGGGCCCGCCGCTGCCGCCGCGCAATGCAGTGCCCCGCCCGCCGCCTGTACCGCCCAGACCTCCGCGCGGTGGCAAATAAATAAATCATAAAAAAATGTTTATCTATTTGTGTTTCATCGGATACTAAAAAGTATCCTATCATCCTGCAAAACCTGACTCATTCTTAGTGCCATTCTACTTATGTATGTACATATGTATAGCCTAAGTAACTCTATGTAACTTGTGTGTTTTATTATATAACCTTGGCTGGTCCACCTATCACGACTTTGACTAGGTCGGTAGGAGCATAAACTTACGTGATTCAGTATTAACAAATAAAAAAACAAATGCTCCTGTAATGTTTACGATTACAACTAAACAATGGCGTTTGCGCAACTCGGTGCTTTTATAAGGCATATAGTTAGTGTTACCGAGCGAGTGAGCAGAGCACACCATGAAGCTAGTTCAACTGCTGCTCTTGATTTCTCATGAAGCTGTTTCATTTACTTTCCCAAATGGGATGCAAGTTCCTGGAGTCCCCAACGTGATGAACGCGTTGCCTAATGGATTCCCGAAAGGTAAGCATTTAGCTTTTATGGGTTTAAGTATCGCAAAGAAGTAAGTTTTGTTCAACATGTTACGTAACACGTGTGCTAGTTCGTAGATTATAACGTTGCTTAACATCAGGCAAGTTGTAGTCAAGCGTGAGCCTATCTCCTGTAATAAAAAATATATATTATGTTATACATTTACTGAGATGGAAAATGCTATGTAATCAAACATTTTATGCAACAACAATTTTCAAAGTCGTCCCGTCTTTGCCTCTTATAAGTGAAAACTTTTGTACGAAATCCCAATCATCAAATATTATAAGTATCCTTATAAAGGAATCAATTTGATTAATCATTGAACTTCTTTCAAGGTTTATTCGGCGGCCAACCCAACGCTATGATGTCTATACCAGCTGGCTTCATGAACGGCGGAGTTCAGGTCGTCCGCAAGTCTGAGAACTCTTCCAACGTCAACAACACATGTTGCTTCGGGACCACCTGCCTGAACCCTTGCCCTTTCAGCTCGGGGATGCCCAGCATACCTGTATCTATACCTATGCCTATATTGCCACCTCAACCACCAATAATAGTCCCAGCAAGAACTTACTACGAGCCAGTCGCTCACAACCACCCACCACTTAGGAAGATAAAGAACATCATCAGGCAAGATAAGAAAAGAAGGAGGAAGAGGAAGCGGTACTTTGATTCCACCGATACGGATACTTCCAATGATACAGATTACAGTTCAGATTTTGATAGCGACAGCGATTCTCTGCAGGATAGTCGAGTGGACTATTTTGATGATGTTATCCATGTTAACGTTTAGAAAAAAAAACATTTTCATTTATGAATTAATTTAATATTTTATTATTGAAATTTGTTATGGGTGTAAGTAGATAAACATTGTTTATGATTAATTATGTCTTTTAATATCCCTTACTTATAATTAACACTATAATATTACAGTTTGTCACCCGCTACTACAAGAGATTTAAAGTATTAAACTAAAATGCCACAATATAATCAGTCTATGAGATTACTATTTAAATACATTAAAAACTAAGATACTAAATTGGCGTTTATGTACCTACAGTATTACAATCTATTTGAGTTTTATTCACGGTGTCAAAAAAAAAACATAAGGTGTTACACCCTAACCTGCAGCAATGCTTAACATCAGGCAGGCTGAAGTCAAACGTAAACCTATCCCACGTAAAAAGAAATATATTGATTTCTATTTTTTTTCTAGCGACGGATCCCCGTTATAAGTATCATATACGAGCCAAAATCGTATCAATCTCCATAAACAATATTGTGTAAATTGTTTGAGCCGCTCGCCATTTCAAATTTAAACCTAGGTTGTAGGTACTACCATTAAAATTACTTTACAACTACAAGTTATTCTATATTATTTTGGTCAGTTGAGCAGATTAATTGTTATTATACTTTACACCCAACATCCGGGTTTATTCGTAGCTTATGCAAAACTTTACAAGGCTAGGCATGCTTAAATACCATTCTTTTTACACTTCCGGAAAATAAGGATAAAAAAAAATTCCGTTCCTTACAAAAAACATTGATACGTAATAATTAACAAAGATGAAAGAATATAACAGATGAACCTACTATGCTCCTATTAATTAAGTTTTGAGTAGTTACTTATAACCCTGTATGTCATTCTTACAAAGATACTATTTAAAATACACTTCTCTATTTTTTTTCTAAACATTATTATCACAACCTTTATTAGGTAAGTGTTGCCATGGCCGCAAATGAAAACAATGATTAATAAAAACAATAGAAGTGTTATCAAGTCAAGTTGATAAATATTTAAATAGCTATGTAACATGTGAAATATTTATACCTGAGTACAATCTATATAGGTACATACCTACATTATATTATCAGTAACATTGCCAATGAACTAAACACCTATAGGCACTTATTGTTTTCACATAATAGATATAATATCCCATCTCAACTCCCAAATGTACTTATTGAGTACATTATTACATACGTTTTGTACCTATTTGTAGGTATTCACTTGCGCAAAATAACTTTAATTACAAACACAATGTATCATACATAGTCCATAAAAAGTCACAACCAAACACTTGATTTCTTATTAAAAAAACAATAATTGCTTACGTCACAATATTGTCATATGCACGTTGAACTTCGACCGTTCACTAAAAAAATTTAACCTTGAACTCTTTCCTCGTCATCACATTTGAAAATAGAACAATTACGTCACTGGAATTTGAACTCTGTATTTTGTATATAGAACTGGCTACGTCATGAGTGGCACTTGTTTCTCACTAATAATAACGTCTTGCTTTGCTAGTTTTTCGTCGTAACACAACTTGGCAGCTTTTAGCAGCAATGCTATACCGACTATGAGCATCACAATCTCGGCGCACAGAAGTATGATAGGAGCGTACACGTATGCTGCTTTTAGCATGGCCTTGAATTCATCAAACACCTCGGGCTGGACCTGAAAATAAGTGTGATACTTTGTATAAATTGTATCAAAGAGAATTAAAAAGTATAGAGAGCCTACAGAGATTAGAATAGTTTACGGTATGTCTCGGTCTCTAAATAGGACGGAGGGCTAAAGTTAATCTCAAATAAAAAGTTTTTTTTTGTAAAAGCACTACATTAGCGTAGTGAAATATAATAATGGTTAGAAGGTTCGAAAGGTAAAAGACAGGTGTAAATTCGTTGATCTAAGCAAACTTTTTAAAGGAGAAACAGAAGAAGAAGATATGTTATGGAACTGATAGAAGAAGAATACTCAAATACTCATTTATTGGTAATGTAAAATTATTACAGGCCGTTATACTACTTATAGTAGTTAATCTTTATGATAAAAAAAAATAATTATAATTAAATAGGATTCCAGGTAATGTCACAATTTAAACATTTAATTTTATACATTAAGTCATATCAATGATTTTTTTGGCATAATTTAAGTCATAAAATTGTTTAAAGTTATAGAACTTGAAACTATACTCACAACTTGTATATAAGCGATGGGTACAGTCATGTTGGAGAAGTACTTTCCGTCCCTGTTGTAGCTGATGTCTCCAAGCACCATGTTCAGCTGCAGCGAGAGACGCGTCGCCAGCTCCAGGCCTAGTTTCTGGCAGAAACAGATAAGTTTGACAATAAAGTGATACTAAAATTTCTAGTAAGCACTGGTGCCAGCTTTTACTTGAGAACTGGTACAATACAAAGTTATGGCAAAAAAAGTAGTGCCAGAGTTTTGACATCACTTTCACCTATTTTAAGGCGGAAATGCAGGATAACTGGTATATAATGCATAATCTTCGAAGAACAGCATTAGTAATTAGGTCAAAAGCAACACCTTTTGGAAAATATAGGAAAAAATGTTACATACAAAAAAACTTTTAAAGAACGTCCTGGCATCTTAAAAGTTTATAGTTTCTATTATTTTTAATCCATCCGTAGCAGAGTCCAGATAAAATTTAATTAAATTGTACTTGGCTACCTTGATCCAGATATCATCATCATCATTATCTACAGCCCTTGGGATCCCACTGCTGGGTATAGGCTTCACTTTGTGACATCTGCGTCGATCCAGGTATATTTTGTAATACCGGCTTTTTTATGATTTTGCAGAAATAAACAAAATAATAAAGACTTACAGGTTCCATAACGAAGGTGCTGTCATGTTTGCTTGCATCTGGATGCATGCCTTCAATCTTTTCATAAAGATTCGGGTCTGAATTCAGGAAGTGAGTCCGGGATAGTGCTATCGGGATACCTGGAATCATTGTACATGGGATATTAATAAATTTAAATTGGAAGGAAAGTGGTTATTTTCACAAGAAAAGAGTGGAAAAATATCATTGAAAGACATATTAACGACTTTAAGATATGTTAAATACGACTAAAATGGGAGTAGGAGAGATTCAAGTTTGAGTGTAACTTACGAGTACTTAACCCATAAGGAAGGTGAATTAATAAGACGATATTATGATAGATTACTATGTCAGGGGCTTATTTTTATAGCTAATTGTTGTCAAAATTACTGTACTTTGCAAAATAAAGCATAGGTAAAAAACTTAACAGCTAACAAACTGTATTTATAATGACATGTATTTTTTGTAGTTGGTATTGACATACGAAACATATATAAAACCTACAACAAAGGTAGTTAATCTATACTAATATTATAAAGCTGAAGAGTTTGTTTGTTTGTTTGTTTGAACGCGCTAATCTCAGGAACAACTGGTCTGATTTGAAAAATTCTTTTTGTGTTGAAGAGACTATTTATCGAGGAAGGCTTTAGGCTATATAACATCACGCTGCAACTAATACGAGCGAAGAAACAATAGAAAATGTAGAAGAAACGGGGCTCTGAGGGCTTCCAATGCGTGCGCTGCGAAAACGGTTCAAGATATCAAAAAAATGTGTATAAAAGAATTATTCCTCTTGAAATGATCTAAAAAAATATCCGTAACAGTATATGTCTATCTTTTAAGGTTAAGTCACTAAAACCGTTTTTATGGTAATAACTATTCCACGCGGACGAAGTCGCGCGCACCAGCTAGTAATTTAGATAGATCAAAAGTGACGGAGATTCTATTGTCATCTGTTTTGATCTTGATTTCCTTGTAGATTCCAAGAAGTAATAAATACAATCGTGATCACAATTTTATCTAGCAGACTGGAACTGTGAATTTGATATATGGGTAACATTGAATTAAATTGATGTGGTTGAGTTACAGACTGGTGTATGTAACATATGTAATTGTGTTACACTCGGTAGGTGAGGCGGGGAATAACCTACTGAATGTTGTGTTTTCCGGTTACCAAAATTTGCTGTTAGTTGCTTTGAATAAAATCCGAGTTTCTGTTATAACATGTAATGGCGCTAGTTAAGCCCAGATATTGGGAACAACAACAACCAAATTGTGACTCACCAAAAGTGCAATTCGAAAGATCCAGCATTCCGCAGGTCCCAAATCCACAGTCTCTGCTAAAGGTCTCGTTACTGATCTTATACGCCCAGGCGGTGGGTCCATAGTCCATGGGGATCTCATGGTCGAACTCCAGGTTGAGATGGCGACAGACTCCGGTGCGGTAGATGTTGAGGACGCGGTCGCGGGTCAGGCCCGGGGGGTAGGACGCCCCTTCGTAGGTGTCCGTGAAGTTGTAGCTGGAATGAGAGAGTGATGTATAAGAATTGCTTTTAACTTTCTTTAAGCGCATTTTGAACCATGATTAAAACTCGAAACCGAAACCATATCTAAAGAATACAATACAGAAGTATAACCATGACTGGCCTTTTATCTCAGTTGGTAGTGTCTCTACCTACAGCTCTATAAGTTGACAAATCAAGCCCCTCACAACATAAGTTATATTTTCTGAATCTAGTACTTATAACAAAAGCTAGGTTCTGATGGCGCTGTGTGCTACCCAAATTCTTACGCAAAGAATATGGAACTAATATACCTTTCCAAAGGATGTTGTTGGGATATGGGTTTCGACTTGAGGTATCTCTGAAGCTGCTTCACTTGAAACTTGTCTTCGTGCTTGATGCTCATCTGGATTCGGTATATGGTGTTGTTGTCGTATAACTGGAAATAAAAATAATTACAAAATTACTAATTGTTATCAATGTGCAGATTTGCAATCGCTTAGTGGTGAAAGCGTGAGCGAACCGACATGTTTGAGGACTACAATGTCCGAGGACATGTGTCTTCCGTGGAGGGTCTTGGGCACCCACCACAATGTATCTGCCAAAGAGAACTTCCAAACGAATTAATTCTGCGGGGGAGTCACGACCCTCAGTCATGAGGAAATACGACTTAAGGGAGAGATTCATGTGCAGAAAGAAAACCCTAACGACGCGCTGCGGTTTTACCTGCCTAAATTCAGGATAAAAAAGATTATACGTATTCCAGGGTCGAATTGATCTCTATGCTAAATTTCTCTCAGTTCTGTTGCATTGTTTTAGCGTCAAGAAGTAGGTAGGGAGCATAAATATACAAACTGTTGCTTTTCTAATGTTGCATGAGAATATCGATATCATATACATACCTTTGATACAATTTATTAGTTCAATGCCCACTATGGCATTAATTCAGATAACTTTATCGTTGTTTCTAGCTATAAAGTTGAAGTAATATTTATTGTTTAAAAGGTTCTGATACAATAAATCTGTTATAAACGGGTCAGACGGTGACTGATCTTATATGTATCGTTTGCAGGCCTACTATAGAGACCAGTCCTAGCTCTATCGTTTGCAGGCCTAACTATAGAGACCAGTCCTAGCTCTATCGTTTGCAGGCCTAACTATAGAGACCAGTCCTAGCTCTATCGTTTGCAGGCCTAACTATAGAGACCAGTCCTAGCTCTATCGTTTGCAGGCCTAACTATAGAGACCAGTCCTAGCTCTATCGTTTGCAGGCCTAACTATAGAGACCAGTCCTAGCTCTATCGTTTGCAGGCCTAACTATAGAGACCAGTCCTAGCTCTATCGTTTGCAGGCCTAACTATAGAGACCAGTCCTAGCTCTATCGTTTGCAGGCCTAACTATAGAGACCAGTCCTAGCTCTATCGTTTGCAGGCCTAACTATAGAGATCAGTCCTAGCTCTATCGTTTGCAGGCCTAACTATAGAGACCAGTCCTAGCTCTATCGTTTGCAGGCCTAACTATAGAGACCAGTCCTAGCTCTATCGTTTGCAGGCCTAACTATAGAGACCAGTCCTAGCTCTATCGTTTGCAGGCCTAACTATAGAGACCAGTCCTAGCTCTATCGTTTGCAGGCCTAACTATAGAGACCAGTCCTAGCTCTATCGTTTGCAGGCCTAACTATAGAGACCAGTCCTAGCTCTATCGTTTGCAGGCCTAACTATAGAGACCAGTCCTAGCTCTATCGTTTGCAGGCCTAACTATAGAGACCAGTCCTAGCTCTATCGTTTGCAGGCCTACTATAGAGACCAGTCCTAGCTCTATCGTTTGCAGGCCTAACTATAGAGACCAGTCCTAGCTCTATCGTTTGCAGGCCTAACTATAGAGACCAGTCCTAGCTCTATCGTTTGCAGGCCTAACTATAGAGACCAGTCCTAGCTCTATCGTTTGCAGGCCTAACTATAGAGACCAGTCCTAGCTCTATCGTTTGCAGGCCTAACTACAGAGACCAGTCCTAGCTCTATCGTTTGCAGGCCTAACTACAGAGACCAGTCCTAGCTCTATCGTTTGCAGGCCTAACTATAGAGACCAGTCCTAGCTCTATCGTTTGCAGGCCTAACTATAGAGACCAGTCCTAGCTCTATCGTTTGCAGGCCTAACTATAGAGACCAGTCCTAGCTCTATCGTTTGCAGGCCTAACTACAGAGACCAGTCCTAGCTCTATCGTTTGCAGGCCTAACTATAGAGACCAGTCCTAGCTCTATCGTTTGCAGGCCTAACTATAGAGACCAGTCCTAGCTCTATCGTTTGCAGGCCTAACTACAGAGACCAGTCCTAGCTCTATCGTTTGCAGGCCTAACTATAGAGACCAGTCCTAGCTCTATCGTTTGCAGGCCTAACTATAGAGACCAGTCCTAGCTCTATCGTTTGCAGGCCTACTATAGAGACCAGTCCTAGCTCTATCGTTTGCAGGCCTACTATAGAGAGCAGTCCTAGCTCTATCGTTTGCAGGCCTACTATAGAGACCAGTCCTAGCTCTATCGTTTGCAGGCCTACTATAGAGACCAGTCCTAGCTCTATCGTTTGCAGGCCTACTATAGAGAGCAGTCCTAGCTCTATCGTTTGCAGGCCTACTATAGAGACCAGTCCTAGCTCTATCGTTTGCAGGCCTACTATAGAGACCAGTCCTAGCTCTATCGTTTGCAGGCCTACTATAGAGAGCAGTCCTAGCTCTATCGTTTGCAGGCCTACTATAGAGACCAGTCCTAGCTCTATCGTTTGCAGGCCTACTATAGAGACCAGTCCTAGCTCTATCGTTTGCAGGCCTACTATAGAGACCAGTCCTAGCTCTATCGTTTGCAGGCCTACTATAGAGACCAGTCCTAGCTCTATCGTTTGCAGGCCTACTATAGAGAGCAGTCCTAGCTCTATCGTTTGCAGGCCTACTATAGAGACCAGTCCTAGCTCTATCGTTTGCAGGCCTACTATAGAGAGCAGTCCTAGCTCTATCGTTTGCAGGCCTACTATAGAGACCAGTCCTAGCTCTATCGTTTGCAGGCCTACTATAGAGAGCAGTCCTAGCTCTATCGTTTGCAGGCCTACTATAGAGAGCAGTCCTAGCTCTATCGTTTGCAGGCCTACTATAGAGACCAGTCCTAGCTCTATCGTTTGCAGGCCTACTATAGAGACCAGTCCTAGCTCTATCGTTTGCAGGCCTACTATAGAGACCAGTCCTAGCTCTATCGTTTGCAGGCCTACTATAGAGACCAGTCCTAGCTCTATCGTTTGCAGGCCTACTATAGAGACCAGTCCTAGCTCTATCGTTTGCAGGCCTACTATAGAGACCAGTCCTAGCTCTATCGTTTGCAGGCCTACTATAGAGAGCAGTCCTAGCTCTATCGTTTGCAGGCCTACTATAGAGACCAGTCCTAGCTCTATCGTTTGCAGGCCTACTATAGAGACCAGTCCTAGCTCTATCGTTTGCAGGCCTACTATAGAGAGCAGTCCTAGCTCTATCGTTTGCAGGCCTACTATAGAGACCAGTCCTAGCTCTATCGTTTGCAGGCCTACTATAGAGAGCAGTCCTAGCTCTATCGTTTGCAGGCCTACTATAGAGACCAGTCCTAGCTCTATCGTTTGCAGGCCTACTATAGAGACCAGTCCTAGCTCTATCGTTTGCAGGCCTACTATAGAGAGCAGTCCTAGCTCTATCGTTTGCAGGCCTACTATAGAGACCAGTCCTAGCTCTATCGTTTGCAGGCCTACTATAGAGACCAGTCCTAGCTCTATCGTTTGCAGGCCTACTATAGAGACCAGTCCTAGCTCTATCGTTTGCAGGCCTACTATAGAGACCAGTCCTAGCTCTATCGTTTGCAGGCCTACTATAGAGACCAGTCCTAGCTCTATCGTTTGCAGGCCTACTATAGAGACCAGTCCTAGCTCTATCGTTTGCAGGCCTACTATAGAGACCAGTCCTAGCTCTATCGTTTGCAGGCCTACTATAGAGACCAGTCCTAGCTCTATCGTTTGCAGGCCTACTATAGAGACCAGTCCTAGCTCTATCGTTTGCAGGCCTACTATAGAGACCAGTCCTAGCTCTATCGTTTGCAGGCCTACTATAGAGACCAGTCCTAGCTCTATCGTTTGCAGGCCTACTATAGAGACCAGTCCTAGCTCTATCGTTTGCAGGCCTACTATAGAGACCAGTCCTAGCTCTATCGTTTGCAGGCCTACTATAGAGACCAGTCCTAGCTCTATCGTTTGCAGGCCTACTATAGAGACCAGTCCTAGCTCTATCGTTTGCAGGCCTACTATAGAGACCAGTCCTAGCTCTATCGTTTGCAGGCCTACTATAGAGACCAGTCCTAGCTCTATCGTTTGCAGGCCTACTATAGAGACCAGTCCTAGCTTCACATCGAGAGAACGTAGAAACATTATTTTTAATATCTTCTACCACAAAATTCTTCTCGTTACTTTCACTTACTACTTGCATAGACAATTCAGTCAGAAAATCTCAAAATAACTAATATAAGTAATTCTTACTTTTTGAAGCAATAATCTTTGAATCTGTTTTTATACATTTGATACATTTGAAGTAATTTTTATTTTGATACAAACACTTTTCATGTAGGTATTGTTTTTTTTACGTGATATCCCAGATTGTATTCCAGAATTGATTCCCTATACTTCAATGAAATTGATTTGCTATAGGTATCATATAAAAAAACCCACATAATATTTTGTATACAAAAGAACTTATTTCGAGAGTGATTAAAACCGGTAAAACTTGTTCGAGCGGTACATAGGTACAATACACATATTAAATAATCTACTATACTGCATACATACTTGTATAACTTACAAAACATTATTAAAATGTAGGTATAGAAATATGTATACATAGTAAACAAAGTTTGACCTTCACCTACTATGTGTGTTGAAGCCAGATTCAATTTTGTTTTGCTCTGTGCCGAATTATCGAGATTTAGTATTTTTTTATAAAAAAATATACATAGAGTGATTTAAGCATAATATGCAGGATCATTCAGCGCTAGTCTTCTGTTAGGATCATCATGTTTTTTGTATGAAGGCGGTATAGTATTTGTAGAGAGATATAGGCTAGGAAACAATACGAGAACCACCGCAAGAATCTACATACTAAATAAAAATAAAACAAAAATAGCCCTTATTTTTAAGAATCTACATGCTACTAACTACTAATTTGTCGGCCTTTATTCTTACTGGTGTCACAAATAGCTAATTCAGCGCGGAAACGCAGCCAGCTTGATGGTATATTTGCATGAGGAACGATGAGAAGCAGGTTATTTTATTAATTTTACTTATAACTAACTAGGGTGTGCTCGCGGCTACGCTCACATTAAGAAATAAAACTTGCATCCCCTATTTCACCCTTCCAAAAGTGGCATTTCCACAAAACCTTTCTTAGCGGATACCTACTTCATAACATCTACGAGTACCTGCATGCAACATTTCAGCCTGATCCGTCCAGTGGTTTGGGCTGTGGGTTGACATATCACTAAATCAGTCAGTCAGTCAGTCACCTTTGAGTTTTATATATTTAGATTTACTGTATAAAATATATTCAGAAACTTATAACCCAGGGGTCTTCAAATCCAGAGTAAATAGCTTTGTCCTAGGCAAACGTGCAACATCTTAGACTACAGCGGTGCTTAACATCAGGCAGGCTGTCGTCAAACCTTGGCTTGTTCCGTGTTAAAAAATACATATAATGTACTCACCCTATCAATAATGCCGAGTCTGTCGAAGTATATAAGCCCCGGCGCGAGCTTGTTGGCCAGCCCGATCAGGGGGTCATGGTAACCCCACAGGAAACTCTCCGCGTCTAAGTGTGCTATTATCCTGGAAAAAAGTACACGCGATAGTGTAATGAAATCAACCAATATTTCAGACTATATATAGGACTAAGGATTATATAAGCGAGTGTGGCTCAGCGGTTCCAGTGTCTGCTTTTCAACCAGACGCACCCTGGTTCGAATCAGGCCTCAGACCAGTGACTTGCATTTTCAAGTTATGTGTAGATTTGCACTCGCTTAACAGTGAAGGAAAACATCGTGAGGAAACCGACATGTTTGAGGACCACAATATCCGAGGACATGTGTCTTCCGTGGATGTCAAGATGCCTAAGATAACTCACCTAACGAAATAAATCTGCGGGGTAGTCACGACTATCAATCAAGAGGAAATACTACTCAAGAGATAGGACTAAGGAATTCGCTCTTAGCGATAAGGTATAAAAAGTGAATTCGCACCACTTTAGACACGCCCTTTTTATAATGATATGGCCGAAGACAGAAGGAAGTGGTAAGATGCCATCAAGGAGAAGGTGCTGGGAGGTGGTGGTCACGATCCTCGGACATGAGGGATGAGTTTTCTGTTAAACATTTTTTATTTCTTTTATGTTGCAATAAGAAAGAAAGAAAGAAAAAGAAAAACATTTATTGTAGCAATAATAATAAGTCATCGTTCTATATGTCCAGATGTGAATTTAAATCTTAATGTAAGGATTACTTCATTAATGCACATAATTCTCAAAATCATCAGAGAGGGTTAAAAGGAATACCTTGTCAAAATTTTATGTTCACATCAGTAGACGGTGACATCTAGCCAAGGGATAAAAAGGGCTGTAGTTATGATTGATGATGATGATTTCATCATAATCATCTACAGCCCTTTTTATTTAGTACTGACTATTTTTTTTCATAAGTCATATATGTGGCACCTTTCAGTGTTTGTATTAAATGAAAATGAAGACGTACCGAGATTTCATCTGCCTGGCGATTATGTTGAACCCATACCGAATCAGGATCGGGTACTTGCGGAGTAAGGACGTGGCGCTCTAGAAAAAAATAAAAGGGGCGTAAAGTCTGCTGCATAATAAAATCAAAATTTAGAAGCTTAGCTCATTTTAGCTAAAACAAAAACTTGTTTACAAACATTGTCTAAATTCTTGTATGCGCATGCACATTGTATAATATGTCATAAAATATATACTTAAGTAAATGGTTCTCAATATTATGTACTATCACATTACTTATTTTGAAACTATTCATTAATGAGTAATAGAAATAAAGATTTTTTTATTTGATTATTTTATTAAGTCTGCCGCAAAACGTAACTAATAAGACATTGTAACAACTGATAATTTGAACTAGTGGTAGTTTGAGAAAAATAAACCTTAGATCTTGGTTTACAACATTAAATAACTCATTTATCCAAAAATCCATAAAAAAGATTTTAGTTTCTGTTCATAAATAAATTTAAAACATTTATACTAAAAATAAATATTAAAAAGCCATACTTAATATAAAAATAAAATGTAATACAAAAAATCACAAATCAGACGTAGGTGCCCTTGGCAAGAAAGCCGCCCCCAAAACTCTAAACACTAAACAATAACTTTAAGGATAAAAAAGATATGTCAAACAATGTTTTTACAACCTTTGAACTTGCATTAAAATTGTTAGTTTTCCTATCTGTAAGTACTTAGATGTCGCACCCAAAGAAACTATGTGCGTCAGTCATCAAACAAAATAACAGAATTAATACTCAATTAAAAAAACGTTAAAGCGTAAAAACTTTTCAAGAAGGTTAACAATTGCCTAAACACTAGTTAGTACTTATTTTTGCGAACAGTACACCTCGTGATTACTCACTGTTCTGCTGAAAGTTTATTCATATTCATTTATTTCTTCATTTGGGTTAAAACTAAACTTAGTTTTGCACACTTATGAATGTCAAATCTAGTACATAATAAATGATGCCAAAGGCATACTATAAAAAAAATACATTTAAATTATAAAAACAAATTCAATTAGAATAATAAATAAAATAAAAATTATCTTAACTAATATACCAAAATAAATTGAATACAATACAACAACTACAACCTTTCAACCGGCTTTATTTATTCAATGCAGCCGTGTCAATATACAGATTATGCCATGTCTTTTTGTCTTTCAAAAAGTCTCCCGTTGAATAATATGCTTTTTCAATTAACAATAATACAAGTTTACAATAATACTCCAAGAAAATGAACTAAAATCCAAAATTTATAAGACATCAAAGGAAAAGGGATAACTACTACTATCCTCTCACCACTTTCACTAAATATTTTACGGATTGCCTTTTGGGCTGATTTGCTAGGTACTTCACAAATTTATTAAGTACAATGTAGATTTTTGGAGATAAAATACATACATACTCATAAATATCATATTCCATATTCTACTATCCCTAAATAAAATTTTAAATTACGTAATAAAGATGCCACTTTAAAAATATGACATTATCAGATGACGACCAATTAAAAATAAACAAGTATTAAAAACAAAACACATAATAACAAAATCTGTGACAAGTATCGTCATTTATTATAATATTATATAATTGAGAATACTTGACAGTGACTTATGTAAGTACGCAGTATTTTTTTATGACACAGTGTAAATTATTATATTCTGTCTGTATTACTCTGATTTATTAACTAGTGCCTTCCTTTGACGTTAACCGCGCTTATCTAATGTTATCGCCGTTTTTTCCACATTTTTTATTGTTCCTTCGCCCCTATTAGTTGCAGCGTGATGTTATATAGCCTTAAGCCTTCTTCGATAAATGGTCTATTCAACACAAAAATAATTTTTCAATTCGCACCAATAGTTACTGAGATTAGCGCGTTCAAACAAACAAACTCTTCAGCTGTATAATATTAGTATAGATATATGTATATATCGTGCATATGTGACCGTGCGAAACCGGGCAGGGTAGCTAGTTGTTTTATATATTACATACATTTTCTAAAATTTATAAAGCGTTCATCTATTTCATCAGTTAATGCTGACGCAAACCCATCTGCTATCAGAGGTCAGCACTGGTCATGGTAAAACTATTTAATCAGTATTAGAAATAGAGGGTAAAATTGTCTTGGTTTGAGACCGAGTAGTACATAATTGTACATATTATGTATTTAGCAGGCTATTGGCCCAGTTTAAATTGTATCGGTCAATTGATAGCAAGAAGACAGACACAATATTATGTTCGATATTGATGTCTAAGGTCAATGAACATGTCGCTGCTTTATTTATACGAGACTGCGCTTGCACTACATCTCTTAAACATATTTAGCAACTTTTATTCATATTTTGTCACTAAATGAGATTTTTTAACACGGAATAGGCTCACGTTTGACTACAGCCTGCCTGATGCACCTGAAGCACCACTGTAGTCTAACTTGTTGCACGATTGTAGTAGAAACCTATTTACTCGGGATTTGAAGACTTTTGGGTTGGTTTAAAGATCATTGTGCAAGGGCATTAATGCAAAATTTTGATAATAATATTGTACGTAAGTTTCTTATTTTTCAGTTTCCAGTGTTCGTTTCAGTTTCGTTTGTCTAATCTAAGAATCATTTGTTGACTCTGAAATTGCCATCTAGCGTAAAATTCACAAAGTTCTTTTACATTTTCACAGATAAAAATATATTTGAAGCGGCAAAATCGGTAGGGTCGCCATAGTGGCAACGACGGTTAACTCCACTTTTTTTTAGGTAGCCATAGCGTCCCGGACGTGTGGATGTTGATTGAGGCTCTTCTTGACACCAATACAATAAGACCGTTCACCGAAACGACTATCGGGACAATCTTCGTCGAATCAACATCCCACATGGCGGTAATCTCATGTGCCAAGTCAAGGTACTTGCTGACTTTGTCCTGGAGTATTTAATATTATTAAGTTTATCAATAATAGCGACACTATTTCTAACAAGTAAATATAATATGAACATGGGAACACTCCCATTTGTTTACATATTCACTTTTGCAGAAATTTCTATTATTATTTCTATACAAATATACATAAGATATGAACATTGTACACCACAAAGGTGATAACTACACTGATTAGTGTACCTATTGACATCTGAGAAGTGGGCTGACACACCATACCACCACATATACACAATATACAAACTAGAGTGTTTTGGTTTGTTGGTTATTTGTTTATGTTTAACGCCGCAATACGCCGCAAACACCCAGCAAGGAAAGTTTATATTGGTAAGCTTGGGCGTTTTCTTGGAATGGATGACATGTTAAATTGTAGATCCCGGCTGTTTGTCATAATAAATACGGCAGGCGTTAAAACCATCAGACCGGTTTAAAAACGGTTACACCAGGATTGGCCACTCTCATATTACTAATCATCAGTAGTAGTAGTCAACTTTCTTAGTTTTAATCTTGATAAAAGCAAGCAAAGCCACGGGCATTCACTAGGAGCAAAATGAATATTGCAACATGATGGGTGAGTAAAACCCATAAGTTAGTGAAACTAACACCTAACAAAGTACCGGCGATACCGATAAAATATTATTTACTTAGTAGTTGGTGTTTAAGAATGATTCCGTGAAATAATCGACTAATAAATGTTGGTAAAATACAGAGTTATGTCACAGGTTATGTTATATGTTTGTATTATGTTTTATTCCTTGGAAAAAGAGTGGTTGACTGTGGTTTCGCCCTTGTTGTTCTGGGATCTCATCGCGATCTTTTGCTACGGCTAGTATTAATAAGTGTTCGGTCGGTGGGTACGGCCAAAATTGCAAGGATTCGCGCTCCATTGCAAATTGAAACAGGAACAAACAAACCGACACACATAATTGTATAAACCTATCTCTTTGTCAATCAGACGTACATTGTAGGAACACATTAGAACTAAATAATAAAAATAAATAAATAATAAATATTTCGGGACATTGCACACAGCGCCATCTAGCCCCACACTAAGCAAACGCTTGTGTCGTGGGTACTAGATAACGGATATAATACTTATATACTTTTCTTTTGTAAATACATACTTATTATACATACAAACAACCAGACTCAACACAAGAAATTATACATTTTTAAAATGCATAAATACTTGTGTCAGGCGGGAATCGAACCCGCAACCCCTAGATTAGAAGGCAGAGCCACTACCAACTAAGCTAACAGGCCAGACCTAACTTAAGAACCTTGGTTTTTTAAGTATGATATGATAATAAGTTCTTGTCAATTTAAATAAATTCATATTTAAAGAAGCTGCATTAGTCTAATTATTTAGACAAATAAACAGTACAGTCCACTCACCATAAAAGCCAAGTTGGGTACAGTCACGTTCATATGCGCTGGATTCCCGATAGACTCCTCCGGGAGGAACCTGACCGTCGTGTGAGGAGTGAACCACACCTCCTCCGCCTCCGCATCCAAGTCTGCGTCGTCGTTACGACGGGTTTCGCTAGAAAAAAACGTAATTTTAAACTATAGTTCATCAGCCCCTTTAGACAAGAGGCGTATTTTAGTGAGCGTACGCATACTTATGGACTACAAAAATGGAAGTAACGTAATAATTCCCCCCGCAGAGTCGTGATGTCAATCCCATACATTGGTCTTTCTATTCCATAAGTAAGCGTCAGTACGCTGACAAATTTACGCCTCTTGACTAAGGGGCTGTAGCCTAAGATGTAGCACGCTTTCGTAATAGGACCAATTTACACTGGATTTGAAGACCCCTGGATTGTAATATTCACATTCACCTATTAAGTTACTTATAGCTAAGTAAAACCATAGACTAAGTATACTCAAGTATACTTAGTCTATGGTAAAACTTTATAAAGAAAAGTTCTGTGTTCTGGCAGACTCGTTTGAGAGCTATTTCCATTCCTGTGCAAGTTTGCTCCTCTTTGGGTAAGCGAGTCACTTGTTGTCACTACAGATGACCTGGGGCCAAATGCCTAGAGAGTGTAAAAAAAAAATTGAGATAAAGTTATACTCACACGTAAGTAAAAGGCCCAACTTCCTCCAATTTAAGTTTAGGGTCGATTCCTGTCATAAACCGCTCTGCATTGGTGATGTTGAACACAAACAGAGATAGTCGAGTGCCAGTGATCTCTGATTGGAAGATCTCGTACAGAAAACTGCCTTTCTTTACTGCTGTTCCCTGAAAATAAATAAAAAATCATTTATTCGCACACACAGTCATTGGAATGACACATTAACGAGCTTAATGCTTTTTAGTTTTAAAAATTCATACAGTGATTGTATTGGTGTCAAAAAGATTAAAGTTTTCGTAAGTTTCTTGGAAGTAGTAATTAAAAAGATAAGCCCTGTTCCATGATTTCGAGATTGGAGGCTGCGGAAACGGAATGTTCAGTGTGTCAGTTCCTGAGATAGTTATCTTGCTTTACTTATTTATTTAAAAAAATATTAATTCCGTATAAAACTAAATTTACTCTTAAACTCTTGTGTGGCGTTTAAAGTTATGGGCTTGTGACATTGCGACACCAGCTTGAGAAAGAAATAAAACTCTTTCGTTTATCAAGGAATGGGTTTGCACTTTCTATGTACAAATTGTACTTTCTTATATACTTCTGTATTCTCTCTCTAACTCATATTTGTGTAATTATTAATCACATTTAAATCAAGCTGTGTACACATGTTTTAGAATTTGTTCTGGATCGAAACCAGCTTAAAATGTATATTCAGTTTATTTATGCACATAATGTATTCTGTTTTGTATGTCATTATAAAATAAATTAGTAAATGAAACAAATAAATAATTCTAGCAATTACTCACGTATCTGATAGTCATGCTAATTGGGTCTAGGATGACAGCCAGGAGTGCGATCACTAGAAGCAAGCATCCCGTGCTAGCACATGCTATTAAACCTGAAAAAAAATAATAAAAGATCAAAAAGAAAACTAGATAAAAACTTAAAAAGTAAATTATTGCAAAACTTGATAAGTGTAGGTTACAATAATCGTTGAAACTCTGCGTTTTGCTTTTCGAAAATGTGGTATACTCGTAAAAGCCTGGGTCTTCCAGTGAAACATAAAAAATATAACGATTTAATCCCACCGAATAATTTCTTTTTAAACCCATGGCATAAAAAATTACAATAGAAATAAAATGAATGTAAAATATCTACATATTTTTAAACATAACAGAGATACGAGCACAAATTATGGGAAAAATAAAAACATAAAAGATTTTTTTTTAGTTTTTCTCAGAAAAATACCTCGTAAAAAGAGAGACACCAATTTAAAAAAGAAACTTAGTTGTTCATAAGTCACTATGTTCGTTGCTATACTAGTACCTACTCACATTTTACTCTTTTCTGACGCCTTTTCGTATCTTCTGTTTTCAATAGCAACATTTCCACGCCTTAATTTCTTGAAACGATCTGAAACAATAATACATATATATTGTAAGTCTCAATGTACAATTTTAATAATAAAAGCACCTATGAAGTGTCCGACCTACTGAAGCGCTCAGATGTAAATCCACTTTGCGTTCTGTAGGGGTAGTACTACTGTATTCTAAGGTAAAGGTCACCCATCCATTGATCGCGATGGAATTTGCTAATCGTGAACGGATTCTGCAGTACGCTAAGCTGCAGGTTAATTATAAGAGTTATTGACTGCTTAACAATAAAATATAAAAATAATCAAACATATTAATTAATTTAACACATCACACCATCTGTATAAATTATGTATTCAACGTTGATGAGAAAACATAATGAACAACACAAATAAATAATAAATTCAGAGATAACCCGAGTTACTGAGTTACCCCCTTTTTCCTGTAGGATGAGATATACATGTTTTTCCTTGCGTGTATTTAGCAACGTAGCGAAGTCAATTAATTTTAAACAACTTATGGGATTGGAAAGACTAGGCTGTAACTAGTTTTCACTGAATCACCAACGCAGTTGAATAAAAATAGTAGCTTTTGATGTAAAAAAGCTGCCCGAAAATGTTGTGCCTAAGTTGGTAACATACGCACTGTAGGTATCCATACAGAGATCTGGCCTTGAAAGCCAACCATATTAACGTAAATATTCCGGGACATTGTATACATGTGTTGATTTAGTTTAATTGTACCAAATTATATGTTTTTTTTTCACGAAACCTCCAAAACTGCAGTCGAAGTCATTGAATAAAAGTGTATCTAAGAACTAAGTTATTGCCAGCCTCAAATATACAAACATTTCTATTAAAACTAGTGAGTGCTCGGGGCTTAAAACTTACATCCCCTATTTCAACCCTTTTAAAGTAACATTTCCGAAAATCCTCACCCCCAAATTCACATTCTTAGTGGATGCCTACGTCATAAGATCTACCTGTATGCCAAATTTCAGCCCAATCCCTCCAGTGATTTGGGCTGTGCGTTGATAGATCACTATGTGAGTCAGGCAGTCAGTCAAACAGTCTCCTTTGAGTTTTATATATTTAGTGAATCATTAGTCCTGTAAAGAAATAACAACAACTTAAAAATATCAGTTTGATTTATCCGACTATTTATATTATATTTATTTATTTATTATTTATCAAACTGAAACAATACGTTGTTAGAGAAAACAGATCCAATAAATATTGTTTTTTAGCTGTCAACTGCCCTTCTGTATCATATACCAATATTAAAAAAACGTTATTAATATAAAAAATAATAAAAAAATAATTCGTAATATTTGTTGTCGGTGCCAGTCACTGGTCAAACGAGATCGACGCTTGTCGAAGTCGCAGTTCCAGTCCGCTTTGGATTTGTTCCTAACTTATCCTGATAGGTTTTGTTACGACTGGCACCGACTCCAAATATTACGGATTTCACTGAGAATACTTAAAGGATTGTAACTTTCAATAATTTGATAGATTCTTTACTCCCAATTCGGAATTAGAAGTCGCATAAATGAAAATAAATTATTTATTAACTTTTTAGTGACACTTGAAGTCGGTTTTTGTTTATTTTTTTTTTAATTTTTTTTTCTATATTCTAAGGTTTCATACTACCCCGATCACCAACAAACTCAATGTTGAAATCAGCATCAGAATCAATTTAGTTTTAGGCGCTAACAAATGTATGTATGAAGCGCCCTCTAGTGAGTAATCAACGAATCACATAAATAAATTCATTTACTAAACAAATCTAAGCCTATTAAAGAAAACCGGATCAAAAACGGGCTGATAATTCAGAAGATATAATGTATACAGCAGCGCCCCCTGGCGAGTTATCACCGTAGTACATAGTTTAAAAAATGCACCAATTACACCTCAACGAATTAAAGAAAGCTGTATCAAAATCCGACTAGTCGTTTTGGAAATATAGGTAAAATTAGTTTGCGTAAACCTTATCAATTTGTTGGTTTATTGGTTTTTTCTCAGAAAGTACTAGACCGAATGAAAAAAATTTTTATGGGACCATTTTGGAAACTACTCGTCGAATAAAAAAAATATTTTTGAATTCGGTTCATAAATAACGGAGTAATCGGGTAACATATCCACAAAAAAAAAACTTTCAGAAGCCTTGATAACCTCCTTTTTTACCGACTTAAAAACGAAAGTCATTGTTGGTCTGTCACATAAGATAAAGTCAAATAAATTGAACAATTACTACAAGTGATGCCGCCAAAATATTTTTTAAACTTTAAAAATCTAAATTATGGCAAAAAATGTTTTCATAACTGTATTTGTTCGATACTAAGTGGACTGTATGGGGTGATTTTGACGTAAAAGAATTGATGCAAAGAGGGCAATCATAAAAGCATTCACCAACCTTTCATCCACGACGCTGCTTCTCCAGGGATAGCCTCCGTGATGCGCGACAGACGAATGGTGCTGCGGGCTCCTCTTCTATATGAATTCCTGGTGTTTTCCAGAGTCACGGACTCTGAAGTATTGGGTGTCACGGACACTACCGACGCGCACGGCGCGACCTTGGTACTTGGAGAAGTTCTGGTGTGCCACGGACACATGCGCACGGCGCGATCTTTACAACTCCTCGAGTGCTGGTTTGTCACGGACACAACCACCGCGCACGGCGCGAGTTTCACTACTCCCGGGTCTGCGACGCGCAGACTTCCAGTCGGCTTTTGCAATTCATAACTACCCTCAATTGCGTCAAAATACTACTGTTAAAACCCAACAGTATTAAAGTGTTTCATTTTACTACTGAAGCTGATAAAGGTGTGCTAAACATATTTTTATTGCTAATATATACTATCTAGTGGATGCCCGCGGCTTCACGCGCATTATTTCGGAATAAAAGGTAGCCTATGGTACCTACTTGATTTCAAACTACCTACATGTCAAACAATCATGATGATCTGCTTAGCCGTTTGTGCGTCACGCCCGTTTAAATAAACAGATAGATAGATAGATAGATAATCCTTTATTGTCACACACATGTAAAACAAAATTAACTAAAAATACTTACATAAATTAATTTGGTGCCACAAGTGGCGGCCTTATTGCTAAAAGCAATCTCTTCCAGGCAACCATTGGATGGAGAGGAATACATAAAGGATTATAAACAGAGAAACATACAAAAAATTAGAAACTGTTGAATCCGTGTTCTGTTATAGATTTAAAGATAATTTGATTTCGAATATCTTTTATGTACAGAGTTTTTACCTTCTTGAGCTGTATTATATGAGTCATGTGTCATATATACTTTAGATAGATGACTTTGTTTTAAAACAATATTGGTTATTGAAATTTGATATTTTAATTACTAGGTTATTGAAATTAATACAATATTTATCGTATGAGAGTGGCCAACTGGTGTCGAGAGTTTATCAAGCCGCCCTAAGGGCCTCTGACATGGCTTTATGTTGACAGGTACAGTATAAAACGTAAGTATTGGTAGTAAGTTTTAAGAGGCGATACCAAATACTTCAGGATAGATTTTATTTTTATAAATAGTGATTACAAAACTCAATTAGTAACAGTAATAATCAGAGATCAAGTGACGACCTTATCAATAAAAGCGTATCATTCGCGTTCTTCGTAGTTTTGTTTGATAGAACAGTTATCTAAATATTCTAATGCAGAGGTCACAAACATTGTGTTTATTGACATTGACCTCGAGCAGCTGATCACCGCGCGTGTAATCAAACAAATACTCTATTACACCGTATTATCTAATCCAACCCAACATCACAAAAATAAAACCATATCACCAGTAACTGAATGGCCAAAGGGACAAACGTTTACTATGAATAAAAATTTGAATACAATTCATTCACCTGTTACAGTTTCCTCAGAAAAAGTCCGGTATCGGTTTCAAATTGCACTTGTCAAAAATACAAACAACAAACACTTTTCTATTTACGAACACAACAAATTATTCAACGAACTCTCGCAACACAACTAACTGGTTAAAAACAAAAGAAATAAAGGAATAAAACGAATTTACAACAACTTTTGTATTTCTATAACGCGAGCGAACTCGAATTTGAAAATGGAACGTAGTTTTATTTCAGATGCGTGTGAGTCGTGTCGGCGGCAGTCGCGATACTGTCCAATATACTATACCACACACTGACTTCGACCGTCCGAGCACACACAGCTATGAACACTTCCTGCTAATCTGTGTGCTATTAATAACCAACATAGAATACACAGCACATACAATACTGTAAGATGGTCCCATAGTTCACGTAACAACGTCATATCGTTCGGAAGACCTTGGGAAAGAGGCTTATCGAAAAAACGTTGATAAAAAACGTAAACGTATCGGAAATTAGATCGCGGACGGCAAAACGTGTTATCTAATCTGTCATCTTGTTGTTGCAAAGTATCTTTGATCTGATGGTGGGATTTCGTTCAAATATTTCATCATCATCATGGCAGCCCGTGTTTACCCACTGCTGAGTATAGGCTTCTTCTCCAACGAGCCACATAGTACGGTCTCCAGCCTGTCTGATCCATCTTCTACCTATTTGTTTAGAATGTCATCCGTCCAAAGGGCTGGTGGTCTGCCTCCGGGTCGGATATTTACAGAGACAAATATGAGAATACTCGTAGAAAATATAATCAAATATAATATTTCAAAGGCAAACATTTTTGAAAGATTTTATTAGTTCCTCGTTGAAACGGCTATCCGAATTTGGATGATTTTTATACTTAGGTAGATTAAATACTGGAATAAAACATATAAATTTATTATTAAGGATACTTAAAGCTAGCGAACTTTACGTTTTAAGTTCATTAATATTTGGTGTAGGAATTCCCTCACTTCAGTTTAACAGGAAAGAATACACATACACATGTTAAATTCAGGTTTATCTTACAGGCTAGATGGCGCTGTGTGCAATGTCCCGGAATATTTATTTATTTATTCCTGTGTATTAAAATCTGCCTCCTCCTCTAGTTGCACTCCTCGTTACAAAGTTTGATTTCCATAATACGTAAACTAACCAGAAGCTTGTTGTTACTTATAAAAAACTGATCAAAGGTTAATCAGCAGCTGAGTTACATTGTACTTTCTAAATTTATATACATTATTAAACTATCAATGACATAAATAAGTAGTACAAGTTGTTCAAGGATTTTTAGAGAGAATGCAAATGCCAAGTGCTTACGGTTGTTCCTTTTGCTATTCGAGTAATAAAATTTCTCACATTGTCATCATTTATTTATTTATTTATGCTGTACGCAATACAAAATACATTTTAGAAAAAAAAATTCTTTCTCAAAAAAAATTGTATTGTGTGACCCTGTTGCTTGTTTGAAGTTTAGGTAGGGCATTGCACTTTTCTTACAATATCTACTTAAACACTATTTTACTAATTTAGTTACTTACATGGCTAAATACTTCATAATATCCTTTAAAAATTTAAACATTATGTACATAGTTTTATGATAAATATAAATATGTATGAGATCTGTTTATTATATGAGTTGCATATATCCTATTTGTCAAAAATAGTTTTATTAACTGACTAATTTTAGGGCAAACAATAACATATTTCATTGATTTAAATTATTCTTCCCGATCATGACAAATACAAAGGAATAACGGTTTAAAAGAATTATGTAACAGTGTATGTATTTATGTAAGTTTATGATATCCTTCCCTGTTCACAGAAAATAATATTGTTGCTATATTTACCTTCCGATACTTAAAGACCTAGAAAATTATTATAAATTGTAGCATTAGTCTTAAAAGAAAAAGACCGAGAAATTTGACGGCAGCGACAAGAGAATATAAGGAAGAAGAATATAAAAATCATGTTTTGTTGGATTACCAAACAAATAACATCATAATGATAAAAATATATGTAACAGAAAAAGAAAACTAAAAGACGTACCTACGTCTTTTAGGTTTTTTTTTTATTTTATTTTCAAAGAAAGTATGAATACTATAGACATTTATTGTTACAATCCGGCATCAACTCAAGCAAGTGCTGGTTGTAAACATCCAGGGCTGGTCTTCCGTTGGGACCGGCCGGAATATTGCATTGGCAAGGATTTTGACCTCTGATACAAATCTGAACTGAAAAGTTTTGAACCATCTTTTATCATAATATTAAAACTTTCGTGAGACATTTTATCAACAGATTAACTAAACGGTTTTCACTCACGTGTAAATCGCGTAAACCATTTACGCGATTTACACGTGAGTGAAAACCGTTTAGTTAATCTGTTCATATTTTATCACTCGGTAGCCTTATATAGCACATGCTTATAAGTTATTTGTTATCAGCAGATGACGGCGGTATTTGGCACAAAAGTCAAATGCAGTGATAATAATAGGATCATATTAGTATGTACCTATATGTACTGTACACATGTATGTACATAAGTATAATATTATATATCATATCATCATATTAATTAATATTAAGGAGACGCCGTAGTAAGTCTATGTTTGTATAAGAGATTTATGAATGGATGGCAAAATGAATGCATTCAAAGTACTGTAGGTAATTAATAATTAGGAATTAGTCGTACGAGTATTTTATCAATAACCAATTAACGATTACTTTTAATTAGACTACACTCAGGTGGTTAGGATCGCTTCAAAAGCACTTGCATTTTATTAATGAGTCAGTTATGCCTGTTAAATTTATGTGCATCCCGCAACACAAGCCCATCTATGGGACTTAGCGCGGTACAATGGAATACCAACTTGTACTGCTACATGTAAAATTGAAACTCCTGTACATCACCTAATCTAAGTACTAACTGTGTTTATTTTGGCATAATAAAAAGAATTTGAATTTGATGATGATTATTTGACAACATCTTTAATGTGTGATAAATGTTCGAGGTAGACTGAACGCCAATCGCGTTCTCACTGTATTTCAAAGCTAAAGTTAAGAAACATAATGTTGTCAGTATGGTTCCGTAGTAAATTTGATTAATTGTTTTAGTATATACTTTGTTCTTGTTCTTCTTCTTTGCCTTTCGAAGCGAAGTATTCTGTTGCCTATATCTACATATATAAAACTCAAAGGTGACTGACTGACTGGTTGACTGACTGACTGATATAGTGATCTATCAACGCACAGCCCAAACCACTGGGCGGATCGGGCTGAAATATGGCATGCAGCAGGGCTAGCACGGGCAGAAGACAATATATCCCGAGGGAAAGAAAAGAATTTGTTTCCCCGCTGTCAATTTTGGCACGGAGTAGCCGGGGAAAGTCAAACCGGGACAGATATACGGCGGGAGTAGCATTATAATATTTTATTCCTATTTTGTTGCCATAATTACGAAATCAAATTAAAATGAATACAATGTTTGAATTATGCTTCAAACGTTGTATCAATTCATCTAACCTTCAGAAATTGTTCATTCTTTTTATTTTTATTTTATATTTACAGCGGGGAGTAGCGTGATAAAATTTCATGAATATTCCACCATAATCGTCAATGGGATAAATTATATTTCTTTCCACTGTTGTCATAGGTTGTCATGATAAGAAAGGTGGCAATGACACTGTCAGGTGGATAAAACGGGGGAAAGACTATTTATCCCCATGCCGTGCTTGCCCTGCAGGTAGATGTTATGACGTAGGCAGCCGCTAAGAAAGCATTTTTGGATACGCCACTTTTAAAGGGGTGCAATAGGGGATGCAAGTTTTACTTCTTAATGCGAGCGAAGCCGCGAGTACCCACTAGTTATTAATATGTTTTGTAAAATTGAATTATAGATTTACGAGTAAGTATCACGTTATTGTAGTTCAATGTCATATTTGAAGTATTTCTTAGCCAGGCAGCTATTTACTTATAGCTAAGTAGTGCACACGTGTTGTAGATCAACTGAATAATGTTTAATACCCTTGTGTTTTAAACAGAAATGAATAAATTCATTTTTTATTTGTAGAAAAAGAAACAGACCAACAACAAGTGAACTAAATCATTGTCGGTTAAAATAGGTATACCAAGATTATAATGCCTTGGAAAACGCCCGAGATAAAGAATATAAAAAGAAATACTCGTCAGACTTGATACTTGTCAGTAGGTACATTGACCCCGGGAAGAAAGAACTCTATTAACCCCCGTTGCAAATAATATCGACTTGTATCTTCCATTCCACCACATTTTTAGGGTTCCGTACCTCAAAAGGAAAAAACGGAACCCTTATAGGATCACTTTGTTGTCCGTCTGTCCGTCCGTCCGTCCGTCTGTCAAGACCCTTTTTCTCAGGAACGCGTAGAGGTATGAAGCTGAAATTTATATCAATTACTCAGGTCTACTGTCCCTTGAAGCTGTGAAAAAATCAAACTTCTAAGCCAACGCAATCAAAAGATACAGCCATTTATGCCGCAAATTTTCGACACTTGCAAGGGAATCAAAACCTACAGGGTGCTTCCCGTGAACTCAGAATCTTGAAATTTGGTACGAAGCAACTTCTTATAGCATAGATAAAGGAAAAATTACGAAAACCATAAATTTTTAGTTACATCACAAAATATTTAACCTTGCAGGTTTGTACGGAACCCTCGGTGCGCGAGTCCGACTCGCACTTTTGTTAGTAAATAATTATAATTGGGACATACACAGGGTACTACGCTGGTAACTTATGTACAACTTTCTAATTTGAAAACAACAACTGTATCGCGAATAACAATTTCGAGAATTTCCAAAAGTCACAGACCAAGGGCACCTTTAAAAAGGTTATGCATGCATTAATTAGCAGGCGTTCTTATTTCCGATCCACTTTAAATATCTCTATATTCGATCTTACGTAATTGACTCTCTTACTCCTTGTTCCCCACGCACTATAATCCAGCGATCTTCAAAGCGAGAGTGAATCGGTTCTCATTGGGTAAGCGCGATTCTAAGATGGCTGTAGCCTTTGCTTACTGTCAGGCAAACTATGGTCTTATATGGTGGTAAAAATGCAAACCCGTTTTAATTAAAAAAAAAATATAAACCATATAAATAGTCAATCCCTAAAACTAATGACGTCAGAGCAATTATGACTTCCTTCCACCGCAGATGCACCACGTGCACAACATTCGGTTACTTTCCTTCTTGCTTGCTGGCTAAGTAGGCTCTTACTTACTCTGGAAATCATTTTATTAGAATAATTACTTTTTAAAGATGTGTAGAAAAATAAAATTATGAAGAAACACAATAATTTTATTTATTAAAAATAACGGTTTTCTACATTTAATAAAAATATAAAGGTTTAAGTTTTAACATGTGAGTGTTTGTTTGTATCTTTCTTCTTCACCCTCAAATAAATCAATCCGAATGGGTTCTTCTTCTTATCGAATGAGAGTGGGTCAACTCTGGTGTCGAGAGTTTATCAAGCCGCCCTAAAGGCCTCTGACATGGCTTAACGTCGGCCGTACTAGACAAACAGCCGGGACCTACAATTTAACGTGTCATATGACCCACGGAAGCGCCCAAAGTCGAATGCCACTTTTCGGTCACCCATCCAAGGACTGACCGCGTCGACCTTTGCTTAACAATGACAATCGTATACGATTGCCTCCGCTAGCTGAGCTACGGGTGCTACAGGTGCTACATCCAAATGGGTCCTATGGAGATAAATTTAATCTCTGTACTAACACTATCCCAGATTACCGCGGGTTCTATCACAAATGATCTCACACTCTACTAATTTTCTCACGGAATCATTAGCAAGTCTCGTGATTTCCGAGTCTTTTGAAACAAAGTACAGTTGTTGATAAAACACAGTCGCCTGTCCAGTGTCAACTGAAATCTGACTCATATGGAAACCACAACAAATTTTAATAAAATAGCATTTGTTTCAAGTCTTATAAGCGTAATAGATTCTGATAAACGTAGCGTAATTGGGTGACTCAAAGTCTAACAAAGATTGAGTGCTGAAATTAAGCTTAAAATCGTCGACGCAACATGAGGGTGTTTGAGTTTCATGGAAAGTAATTACTGCCTGAAACAAGTGAAGATGGGCAGGAGTGACAACTGGGCCTATTCCAGCGTTGACATTCGTTTTCTTTTTCTTCTTCATCAATTGTTTTCGTCTGATAATGTACTGAGTCATATGTTATATAATTTATTGACAGTCAATATGGTCCCAGTGTTAGTTTTTCTTACATTCTTAGCTACATTAGAGTTGAATAAGTTATAGATTTTACACTACAAATCGCAGCAGTTACCAAGACCTATATACAATACAATACATTTATAGGTCGATGATTAAGTAATATTAATTCAACAGTAACTCAACAACAATGTTAAAAAACGACATATTCGATAAACAATTTAAACGAACAAGATTAAATAAATGCAATGTTAAAAAAAAAACAAAAAATCTACAATGTCACATATTCAGAATGTCAGTCGAAGGTAAATATGTAAATAATCACCAAGTCTTTGAAGACTATTCTTCAACGTCGTAATATAGAGATAAAGTACATTTGAGTTAATATTAAAATAAACTTCCTCCATTAAATTCTTACAATTGGTATTATATTACAATATTAATTGGCAGCATGTATTAATTGCACCCACACTTGTAGATAAGAATCGCATACGTTTGCTCTTGAATCTATCTAGGTACACATAATATAATCAAGTTGTCAAGTGTCGAAAGTCAGGACATAGAAGATATTAAAACATGTTTGGACATACTTTAAATTTAGAACAGAGTACGTCCCAATAATTCATAGAATTTTTATGTGTCTATGTATCTCTGTTTATTTAAACGCTCATCACACAAAAACCGCTGAACGGATCTTCATGATTTTTGGTATGTAGGAAGTATGAGATCCCGGAAATGTCATAGGCTACTTTTTATCCCAAAATAATGCGAGGGAAGCCGCAAGCGTCCACTAGTTATAAATATTGTCTATAGGCGCTTGTCTGTGGCTTCGCTATAAAATAATATAAACAGTAGCTAAGTCACTCGACCAAACGACGGATCGACCAAAATCACGACGATCCGTCATTCAGTTGCAGCACAAAGTTGAACAAATAGACCAAGAACATACTACTTTTATAAGTGACTTTTATAAAATGGTTTGATGAAAAGATGAATTTGACAACTGCAACAATGAATTTCGATTTTCCTCTAACGTGCATTACACATGCTTTTTAAATACCTATCTGCGTTTTTACAGTACCTACCTAGTATTTTTCCAGTACCCAGTTCTTAACTTGATAAAACTACTTATAATCGTCACGCGATTGGAAGATTACCTACATATTTTACACAGTTGTAACAATTTCAGTGCAAGTACATATTCAAAGTTAGTGGTAACTACAAACCATATATAATTTTGGAAATTCCAGTTAAAAAAGCGCTTTCCCACTTTTTTACTACGGATGTACGAAATTTTTAAACGACACTAAGCTATTTTTTGCGCAATTTTCTAAACTTACTACAACAAATAATTATTTATATAGTTACCAAAGTCAATTTAAAGATTTGCATTTGTACCTTCTTCTTCTTATCAAATGAGAGTGGCCAACTCTTGTGCCGAGAGTTTATCAAGCTGCCACGAGGACCTCTGACAAACAGACGAATGCCAACGACCGTACTAGATAAACAGCCGGGACCTACAATTTAACGTGTCATCCAGCCCACGATTTGCGTTTGTACCTAGTAGCCTTGAAAAGTATATATCAATTTTGTAAATTAAATACCATCTGAAGACATACTCGATACCTGTACCAAATTGCGTTAAAAAGCTAACACTGACGTACGCAAATTTTCAAGGTTTATTTTAATTACTAGGTACTTATACATAAATTGGTTTTACTCGTTATGTAAGAGGTAGAGTAGGAATAACTTCGCTACATTTTACCTGTCGCTGTGTTAAGTGCAATGTGTACGATACAGGGGCTTGTAAATCTGGAGTATTCTTCATTAGTAGGTAAGCATGCTGCCTCAGACTATTCTAAACTCCCTGAGCATGCTGCATGCATACACCCTACAGTATTGCCGAGGTGAAGTCAAATGCAAATAATTACTAAGTAAAATAAAATAATAGAATAATAACACTATACATTATTATGCACATGTAATGGCTGTGTTTACATAGTCTAGATGCAGTCTTTATCTTTATTTCAGGACTAGTGGACGCCCGTGGCTTCGCTCGCAATGTTTTGAGATAAAAAACTTATGACTTATCTAAGACCTAATACTACCTACATACCAATAATCATGATAATCCGTTGAGCCGTTTTTGCGTTTAAATAAACAGATAAACAGACACAATTCCTAGAAATTGTTGGAACGTGTTCAGCTATCAATTCGAAGTACCTCCAATTTTTTTTTTAAATTATAAGTATCTTTATTTATAATAATAAAACATAAAAACAAGGGAAGAAAATTAAACATACTACTTCTGACTGCCACATAAAAAGGGCATTTAGAAAATCTTTAGAAAAGCCTAATAATAGTGATAGTTTTTTTAAACATTTTCAATGTTCAGACTTTCGACCCTCTTCAGCTTTGTTTATTTCCTTCCATCAAAATTGGTTAAAAAAAAGTGGTAGATACGTTGTTACAGTACGAGTAAGTATTACCACAGAACACAAAATGTATTATACTTACCCAATTAATTAGTTGAAGTTTCTCGAAAACTTAAATGAATGGTGACGATCAAGTTCAAGGTAAAACGAAATAAAAGTACTACAGGATTAATAAGTAAATGGCGTTGCAGCAAGATTTATAAAGCTACTGTTTTTTAACTTGTTGTGAATTCTTTTTGCTGTGTTGTTTTATAGAAAATTGTTTTTATTTAAGAATAGTTTGTTTGTTATTATAGGAAATAAATATTCCTCAAGATAGTCAATGTTCGTTTCCGCGAGTGTTTTGGTGGGCTGGGCGGGTACCTAAAGCTGTCAAATTATGGCTGAACACAAATAATAGATAATAAAGTGGATAAATCGATCTTCTGATTGATCGATTATGTCTTTGTGGTGAAATATAAACAAAAATAATGTGTGATGAAAAAAGACGTGATAGTAGTTTTTAAAAGCGAGTGTGGCTCAGAGGTTCCATTCTGCTTTTCATCCAGACGCAACCTGGTTCGAATCCGGCCATACACCAATAACTTGTATTCTCAAGTTATTTATGGATTTGCACTCGCTTTACGGTGAAGGAAAACGTCGTGAGAAAACCGACATGTTTGAGGACCACAATATCCGAGGACATGCGTCTTCCGTGGAAGAACCTGGGCGCCTACCACAATCTGCCCAAAAAAACTCGCCTAACGAATTAATTCTGCGGGGGAGTCACGACCCTCAGACATGAGCAAATAGAACTTAAAGAGAGAGAGTAGTTTTTAGTCCGTTAATACAACCATGTTTGTATAGTTCAAGTAGAAGTAAGGTAGTGACCGGTTTAGGGTCCCATTAGTCCCGGTGTTGGTCGGTGGGTCACTGGAGGGCCTTTCCCCGAATACGCATTGTTCCAACATTCATTATATCTTTTTCCTTGTATTTATAGGGTTAAAATGCACTGAGATACAAACAAGACGATCGTTATCTTTTTCTGCTAGATAGGCTAACTCTCGACCATAACTCACCTGAAGAAAACTTTTTTTTTAATTTCATATCACTACGGAGCGAGGAATCATCGTGTAGGTACCTAAAGGTAGGTAATTTGTATGGTAAAAATAAAAGTTTTATGAAGAGAAGTGTTTAAGCACAGATTTAAGAAAATGACATTAAAAGTACCTAGCAGTAAATGAATGAAATGATACGGAAGAACAATAATATGACAAACAAGATGTACCAATACCGAGATTAACCAATTAACGTATTATTTACACCCAGTCAACGTGACTTAATTATATTGAGAATCGACTTACAGTTCAACAAACGAATTTTGAGATCCCAATAATATTAAAAACTTTTGTGTGTGTGAAAGAGAGTGTCTTTTACACACGTATGTTACTTTTTCACACTAAAACAACTGCACCGATTTTGATAAAATTTGGGTGATAAATTGGACAAAATCACATAGTTTAAAAATTGCTTGAATATGTAATCATTGTGCAGGTGGGCCTAAACGTAGTAGGGTTGGATCCAACCCTATCACTTTCAACCGATAGGTTGTAAAAAATATGTACTTAGTGTATATTTATTAATATTTTATTAGATTGTCAGTGAAAATTTAAAAAAAATATTATTCATTTGTTTCTGAGTATTTATCTACTCTTAGCTTGGACTTACCGGGAACCTTCTTGAACTTCGTCTCCATAACATAATATAGATTATTAGATAGAAAGTTACATTTCAATCCGTTTTGCAAATTGAATCAATTAAAATGTAATTACTTACTTACTGTTTTCATAAACTCACCAACACTCGTCTTAATGTCATTGGTATGATAAAACTTACATCAAAGAAACTAGGTAGATATGTAAATTAAAGGAATTTTGTTGTGACGCACATGTAAGAAAAATCTTATGTTTTTCCTTCACATATTTTACATAAATATAATGTTAAGTAACTAAGTAGGATAACCTACATAAGATCTTAATGTATAATAATAACTAAAATAGTTCCACAAGTTCCTACGCTTTGAGGGTTTACTAACATTTCCTAAATATCTATTACATAACATTTGACAAATTATTTAACTAAATTAATACATCATAAATTTTAAGTAATTACCTATTGTTGAATGTAGGTACAAACATTCATTAATAATTATTCTCATATAAACCATTCAAATATATTTAAACTAAGTCGGTTAAAAATGAGTCCACTTTGTAGTATGCTTTTTCTATTAAGAAGTCGTTATAGTATATAGGTATAATATGTATATGTGTTATATATTTATAGTTATTTGCATGTATATGTAATATGTGTTATTTGTTATATATATATATATATATATATATAAAATAATATTTATTATTTTATTATTTGTATATATTTTCTCTTTTTTGAACACCCCATCCTTTATATTTCTTTCGACTCCTGTCCATCCTACGGTTGCCTGGAAGAAATCTATAGCTATTAGCGATAAGGCCGCCAGTTGTGGCACTATTTTTTAAGTCTTTTGTGTTTCTGTTTGCCTTTTATTTTTTCACAAATAATGCTGTTTGCAAAATGTACATGCAAGGCATTGTCAATATACCGAGTCGAATGAAGTGTTCCTTGCATGAGTCTCTTTTTTTGATATATAGATCTGACACACCGTTTAAGATCAGAACATGATACCATAGCGCAACACTGATGCTGCCTGACCATGGTAGGCAGTGAGTAGTGCTGCTTCATTCACTGTTCGCAATTGGTACAATGAGTAGGCACATTTATGTAGTCGACTACAGACATTCTCAATGTGTTGTTCCCAGCTTAACTTATGGTCAATGGTTAGGCCTAAGAACCGTGTTACTTCTATTTCTTTAACTATCTCGTTATCATAACTGATATCTAGATTTAGCATACTGTTATGTCTTATCCTAAAGTTCATTAGATATGTTTTACTAATATTTATATTCAGATTATTACATTTTAGCCAATTGATTAACGATGTCAGTGTAGAATTAATATCACTCTCAAGATTGTCTAGTCGATTATTTACAAATAAAATTGTGCTGTCGTCAGCGAACAGTGTCATGGGGTGGATAGTTACATTTGGAAGATCATTTATATATTTCAAAAATAGTAACGGACCCAGGATCTTCCTTGAGGCACTTCGTACTGTATTTTCCTTATTTTAGACTTATATGTAACAACGGCAGTGGATTTAAGACATAGTCTGTCGATATGTGTAATTTGAGATCTATTTGACAAGTAACACCGTAGAAGATTTGTATTCCCTCATATTCCATACCATTGAAGTATTTTTATTAAAATTTCATGTTGTACGCTGTCAAATGCTTTTGACATGTCCTATATAAAGCAAAAGCTTTTTTTGATTTATCTACCGTAATTATTATCTTTTTCAAAAAACTGAATATTGCCATGTTGATGCTTTTATTTTTCCTAAACCCGTATTGATTACTACTGAATAATTTGTAATGCTCTAAGTAATTATATATTTTTTGACATAATGGGAATCAATGCCACAGGGTGATAGTTACCTATTTGTGTTTTATCTCCTTTTTTTAAAAAGAGGTTTGACCACTGATTTTTTAAGCTCATCAGGGATCATAACCTTTTTTCATGCATAAATTTATTATGTGGGTCATGATAGGAGCAATAGTTATAGATACATCCTTTATTATTATTGTTGTGATTCCATCAATCCCAACACTATTAGTATTTTTTAAACTACATATTAATGATTCTCAATAAATCAGGTGTTGCAGGTGTAAGAAATAGTGAGTCTGACTGAAGATTTTTAGTGTTGTGGCTTGGAATACAATTGACGCAGGCGTTGTTTTTAGAAACACTCACAAAGTAGTCATTAAAGCAATTTGCAATTATTTCCGGCTCGATGATTTTATCACCTTATGCATTTTAAACATGGGAAATATTTTCATTTGGGTAGCTATTCTTTTGACCATTTTATTTTATCCCATGTTGCTTTAGATTTATTATTCGTGTTTTGTATATAGAAATTATTTTGGGACTTCTGTGTCAATAAAACATTTTTTTTTAATTTCAGTAATCAGAATATCGCCAATTAACGAAATCACGCAATTATAATAGGAAGGAAAATTTACAAGTAAACAAAATAATTAATTAGTTGATTTGATATGCATATTTTTTAAGCATACCTAGCGACGTAATCCATGAATATTAAATTGATTTATCGGGCGGTAACATCACTGCCACCAAAACTCCACCTGTAAAAATATAAATACATATAAACCCTCTCATAGAAGCAATATCGTTATTTAGTTACCTACAATAAACATGTGAATACATACAGTTTGTATAAAAGTAATGCACCATAGTGCAGCAGTCGTTAAGCCATGTCAGAGGCCCTTGAGGCGACTTGATAAACTCTCGACACCAGTGTTGGCCAGTCTCATTAGATAAGAACAAGAATGCACATTTTTTTTTAAACGGAATTTACTGATTTTTGACAGCAGCCCGCCTGATGTTTAGGACCGTGGCTGAAGTCAGATGTATTACGCTTGCCTAGAAGAAACCTATTTACTCTAGATTTGAAACGCCACTGGATTATAATTATCAGAAAACAAGGCCCATGATATACGTTTAAAGAGAAAACATTTTCCTTGTTAACTACTTACAAGTCATATAAGCACGCTGCAGACGTAGAATGTTGCGTTGCAGTGTGTCATCACAAACGCACCGAACAGATAGATCCCGGCGAGAGAGCTGCTGCGAGCAACCATGGTGCCCCGCACGTCGCCATGCCACTGCCATGGAGAAAACATGGAAGATTATATAAAAAATAGTTCAATATGTCAAAAGATGAGAGAGAAAACAACGAGATTCCCATTAAATTTGGAATAATATTAAAGTATTTTAAATACAAAGATTTCCCAATAAGTATAAGTATTTGAAAGTTTTTTTATGCGCGTTTTTTTTTGAGATTATAGACTAAAATACGTATGTCACTTCCACGACTAAGTGATATACCCAATACACTCCACCAAAATATAAATGACTAGTTACTCTATTGCTGTTTAAAGTTAAATTAAGATCAAACATTGTAAAAAAATCTCATTTTTCTATAGTGTATGCCCTATAACAAACAAGTAAATTACCTACGTTAAAATCAATAAAGAAAATATACAAAATTTCCTACATTAAAATGAATTTAATGTCTACACATGTTACGCGTTGAACACTTTGTTCAGGAAAATCAGGTGTGTAAGCATTTAATTCATTTTAATGTAGGGAATTTCGTTTATTTTTCCTATAGATTTTAACGTAATTTTTTAACGTAGTTTTGATAAATTATTTGGAGTGTTTTTTAAAGTTGACATTATTATTAAACTAATCTAAGTTAATTATATAATCAAAACAAAGGAAGAACAGATAATACAGTCCGGTAAGAAGTAGGATACAACTCCACGAAGTATGAGTGAATGACCCCAATCGTCAGTTCCACGGCCGACTGACCGAAAACAACAGGAAACTGATGGCTTGTGCTTGACCAGAACTGCTCCAATACCACACAAGCAGGATGCTAACAGGATGATAATGATGATCAGTCGCTTTCTGGAGTTAAATTAACTAGTGTATTTCTATTAATCTTATACTATTAGATGCCCATGGCTTCCGTAGCCGTTGTTACGTAATTTTAAAAAATACTTTCAGTTACATCACACTTACAACCCTTTGCCAAAGCAAAGCAAGCAAATAACAATTTATTACATAATAACCCTGGCCTCGTCAGGGGAATCCCTGTGTGTATACCATAATAAATAGAAAAACCCTCTGCCACAATTCACGATGATCCGTAGCTAAGTTGCGGCGTTTATAGAATGCTATAATGATAGTACTTTGTTTGTTTTACTTGTAAGCTGGGTTTTTACGAGTGCGATAATCTCTGATTAAATAATAAAAAAAATCTGAAATGTCAAAGAAAAAGAAAAAATAATAACCTGTGGGCGATTCTAGACAAAATAACCAGTACGGCTACAAACACTAGACCTTGAGCTAGCGCCGGCCACTGACCACCACGCGGACGTGTAGTGGACGCACATGTACCCTGAAAGAGATCACAACTGGATCTACTGGAGATATCGCATACGCGTTTATTTTTAAAGTGAGTACTAACCGAGCTACTCGTATAATATATATTATCATTAAAAAGTGAACTACATTGAAGTAAATTACATACCTATTCAAAACGAGTATCTCAAGCGCTGGCAGTGAAGTACATATAAAACAACTAAACAGTGGTGATATACACTTATTTATTAAATTCGTGTTTTAATTTGTTGTTCTGGAATTTACCAATAGGTACATTAATGAAAAAAAGACAAAAAACTCAATACGTTCAGGGTTTTTAGTAAAACCTTTCATGTTGACAATAATATACTTACTCGCACAGTATCATTATGGTAAGAGGTGGTGATAACGTTACACATTCCTTTTTGTTGATCGTCACTGGATTTAACGCCTGCGAAAAACTTCTGAGCAAGCACTGGGAAGTATGGATTGCTACTGCAATACAGTAAAATACGTACATGTTAGCAAATTCTAAATACAGTGTTGTTTAGAATAATTTAGTTCCTATATCAAAACCGACAACTTTTGTGTTTTTGTCTACACGTTGTGACGATACATAAAAATATGAAGCTGCCGCTCGCAAAAAAAGAAATAAACAGTACGAAATATCTGGTGAAGTGATTTTGTTCACAAAACCAAAAGACGCAGAAATAAAGTTAACAGTTTTTTTTCGTAGTATTTTGTTGTATGTTTTATATTAGTAGCATGATAATAGGGTCACTAGGTATGTACTACCTAGGTACTTATTGTAAGACAACTTACGTGCCAAACTGTGAGACTGTAAAGTTGCAACGACCGCCAGAGAAGGGGTGGTTTGAAGAGAGGTACAAACTGTTACCAGAGTGAGTTGAGCAGCTGTGTGTCTCGTGGTATGTATGTATGTATATAATATGATTGTTATATTTGTTTATGTTGATTTATATATAAGTAGTATAAACCTTTGTTCTATTTTTCATTATTTTATTTAATATCTGAAACACATCGTCCTACTCATTTCGTTTGAAGAATATATCCCTGCCAGATTGGTTGCCTGGAAGAGTTCGCTCTTAGCGATAAGGCCGCCAATTAAAACGCTGATTCTAATTTGTATGTTTTTTTGTATTGTTTCATTTGTGGTGTTTTAATAAAGTATTTATCTATCTATCTATCTATCTATGTTGCTATTACCACTCTCGTTTAGATACACTTTGCATACCTGGAAGGATGGACTGTAATTTCATATTTTGCGGGAAAGAGATCACCTTCAATCAACTCACTAAGCGCCTGTTTGAACAACTGTAATGAATGAATTCTTGCTCTTATTTTTTATTAGGCGTTAAAGATTTATTCATACCATAATGTTATTTTTTTTCTAGGTCCCGTCTGCTCAAGAAGAAGTAAATATTATAAGAGTGAAGTGATTATAAAGGTGAAGTTAATGCAACAAAGTGGAAAATGAAGTAAAACTTAGGTACAGTCAAATCACCCGTGAAATTTAATTTTAACGCATTTAATTTTATTCACATTGAATTTGGTCTTTTTGCTTCCTTCAAAAATTCCGATTTTTTTTCGTAGGTCAACAGCGAATATTTTAGCTCAATGTAAACCACGTAATAAGACGGAATAAATTACAATTTAAAGATTGTAGAAGCCCTCACCTACGAACGGCATAGCCAGCAGTATGCTGACCTGCCACAGCTCCAGCTGCAGGTGGCAGCTGGCTCCAGCCACCACCACGGAGAACCCAAACAGATACATCCCCATCGCCATGGTGGCCAGGCTCAGCACCGAGAGGAGGCTTATGCTGTACCTTCCCGCCCCTGGGAAATAATAAAGTTATTTATTATATATTATAACAGTGCGAACTGAGAAATTGTGGATCTCCAAAGCTAGAGTGAATCGTTTCTTACTGGGTACACACGCTGCTACGTAATATTGGTCGCTTTAAAAAAATGCGAATCTATGCTTTCGCTCATTTTCAGGTGAATTATAGTCAAACGCAAACCAAATCCGTGAGAAAAAATCATACCTTTTTACAAACACTTAGCTAATACATTTTAAGTTTCAGTTGAATTACAGTAGCATATCAATTATTTAAAAAGGCTTAAAAATTAAGAGAGATCAAGCTAAGAATAATATCACATAGACTCTCAAATAACTAGTAAGTATCAATTTAATTTAAATAAAACATCACTCTTGACAAAACAAACAAATGCATACATTGCACGCCTACTTTAAAAACGGGTCTACAGAAAAAAATCCCCACATTTCATCACAAAGCAATATTAGGAAATTGGTAAAATCAATGTCCTAGACAGACATAATCTATTCAATTTCATTGTATGTATGGTTATTTGAAACAAAATTAAAATTGCGTAAAATAATTTGATACAAAAATAGAGAAACATAACAAAATACTCACATACCTACCAAATCGATGCTCTCATCAAATCTTTAAGCATTTACATTTTCAGGTTTTTTTTCTAATTCTTTTTCAGTCACTATCCTTCATTCACAGCCATCCTGAAGCACTGCCTTCTTTTATCTAGTGTAGTTTCAGCCTCATTTTTACAGTTCTGTTCTGAAAACAAATGAAAATCCGTAAGTAGTACTAATTGAAACATTTGTCAGCGATGTTACTACTGAGCAAAGAGGCATTTATATTTTTGCCGTTCGAATTAGTACACTAGCAATAATCCTACATAAGACACATAAACACGCAGAAAATATCAATCAATCAATCAATATAGCTTTATTGTACACCAGAACACAAAATACAAAAACAATTAACAGTAAAATTACTTAACCTAGGTACATTGGGCGGCCTTATCGCGTAGAGCGATCTCTTCCAGGCAACCTTAGTAAAGATCGCTAGGAAAGTAACTTGTAACAAAACAAATAAGGAGCAGGGAACTCTGAGTACCAGATTTTGATCAAAATAGTATTAGCGATATAAAATTGTACACCTTTAAACATTTTAGTACCTTGTATATCATATTCAAACGCTAAGACAAAAATATATTATAACAATATTATTAGCTTTTTTAAATTACCTACTTACTTATAGAAAATAAGAACATCAGAAATTTGGATGCATATTTATTTTTGAAAAACCCAAAAAGATGCTATTCGTTTAACCTTCTGTCTAGCATTCTGTACTTCTATTGCACGACTATTTCATTTACTATTTAAATTATTCATCTGTAACAAATTAGAATTTTCACGGAAATATTTGTTTGTTGGTTTGCAGTATGAGCTATTGTTACCTTCAAAGTAAAGTATAAAATAAATACGACCACTTCATTCTAATACATCATTAAAAACTTTTATTATAATCAAAGAAGAGAGTAGATCATCTAATCTTTTTAATCACAATGAACAAAGATTTTCCAAATGAATTTGAAAAAAAATAAAAAATTGTATGTGTTTTATTAGATACTAGCTGACCCGGCGAACTCTGCTCCGCCTTAGAGCACTTAGAGGCAATCAATAAGCAGATTTTGGATTTTATTCAATACAATTTTTTACTACAAAAACATTATTTTAACCACAGTTTGTATGAATTAACTTCGCTCGGGCTGTTGCACCTTCAAGATGGCCTACATAATTGTTTTTATGTGTCTGGTGGCCGGTCAGCCGCTATAATTAATTATGAACTGATAATACTCTGTATATACTCATTTACTCTCATTTGCCACTTTTGTTCTCATTAATTAATTAATAGTCACATTGTGTTATGAACCAATATAGTCGGTAAGATATTGAATCAGGCGTTACTTTGCGGAAATCCAATATAATCCAATATAATTTAGTTTCAGCAATATAGTCGGGTTCCACTCGGTCGGGTTCAGTTCTATACTGACAAATTTATGCATTTATTTGTAATAAAAATCGGGTTATAACATACCAAGATCTAACTTTAATACAAACAACACTTTATCGTATCTTGTGTTGTTGCCAGACAGGGCACGACTAGTTGACTGCTATGCCGCGTAAAAGTCATAAATAAAACAAATGTTAAAGTAATCCTCTATTTTTTAGTCGTAAATTATATATATTTTTTTTAATTAAATTTTGTATCACTACTTATTTTGTTTTCTCGCTCATACCCTTGATTTTGTGCCTGAGAGAGCGGGACAGCTATATACAAAAACAACCTTGCCGACGCCATACAAAAAATCATACAAGTTTCATGACTAGATCAACAATGTTACGCCGGAGACTAATTTGCCGGGCGAACTAGTTTTGACTAGATAAAAACCTGGTTTTACTTATGATATAATTATATATTTTTTCTTTTTTGGCTGTTTTTCACACACTCCATCGCTGCCGCATAGATGCACGATACGTTAACATCCTCCGCAATCTGTACGAATCAGCGTCAATGCAAGTACGGTTACATGCTCTTACAGATCGCATTGTGATTAAAAGAGGTGTACGCCAAGCGGACACCATTTCTCCCAAGCTATTTACAGCTGTCTTGGAGGACGTCTTGAAGCTTCTCGACTGGAAGAATAGAGGCATCTTAATAAATGGTGTTCACTTATCCCATCTTCGTTTTGCCGATGACCTGATTCTTATTAGTGAAACTGAGTCTGATCTCCGAACGATGTTAGAAGACCTTCACCATGTCTCTCTTGGAGTGGGCCTTAAGATGAACATCTCCAAAACTAAGGTGATGACCAACGCTTCTGGAGATTCACAACCAATTATTCAGATTGGTGGTGAAAAGTTAGAAGTAGTGGAACAGTACACTTACCTTGGACACTGTTTGTCTTTTGGCAGAGAGCATAGACACAAGGAGATCAAAAGACGAATCCAACTCGGATGGGCGGCATTTAGCAACCTGAGCGATATTTTTAAAGACCGTATAATGCCTCAATGCTTGAAGACACGTCTCTACAACCAATGTGTTCTGCCCACAATGACGTATGCTGCCGAAACATGGACGCTCACCAAGGAAACCATCGAAAAGATGAGAGTCGCACAAAGAGCAATGGAACGGTCCGTGTTAGGCATTATGTTACGCGACAGGGTTCGTAATACTGAGATCCGAAAACGTACGAAGGTGGAAGACGTCGGGTCTCGTATTACGAAACTCAAGTGGCGATGGGCTGGACACTTGGCGAGACGTACTGACGGCAGATGGAGAAAAGCAATAACTGAATGGTACCCAACGGCTAGGTAAGCGAAGTGTAGGAAGACCTGTGCAACGGTGGCTGGATGATATTAGAAAGTTAGAAGGAAACATCTGGGCAAGAACAGCGCAAGACAGGGAGTATTGGCGTAAGAGGGTGGAGGCCTATGCCCTGCAGTGTGTCCCATTAGGCTGATGATAATGATGATGATAATAAATATGATGTAAAAATATAACATTTACAAATTTATAATCTAGTAAAGGTTTTTACTACATTATTAATTTTATTGTTTTAATGTTTTTGTACACTAGTACAAAAACATTTTTTATTCATTAGATGCTATTTACGTCCTAATTTAAACTATTGTAAAAACAAATGTTAAAATTATCATATAAAAAATTTTAAAAAATAATTTGGATTTCTGGAAAGCAGATTTCCATTTCCACCAAGAAATCTTTTCTACACAAATTCTTATTTATTGGAAGAATATTTGTTGAGAACAGAGGTTTCTGAGACACGCAACAAACAACCTCACATAAATTTTTCTGTGTAGAGAACCTTAGATGAAAAGCGAAGTTATCAAACGGATTATGAACAACTTTGTTTAATATTAATCATCAAACTGAGAGTGTTACACCAGCTTTGGATCTGTGCTGATTTAGAATCTTATTATTAGAAGTGATCTTGTTATTATAAACATTTTATAACTTCAAAAACATTAATTTGCATTTGAAATAAGCCTAAGTTTGCCCAGCATTATTTGTGATTTATAATTTATTCGTTTTATAATCGTGCTTGCCAAACTCTGAAAAAACTGGACCACTTATTGCCGGAATAAAATAAATAGCAATAATTAAATGAAGGATTAGTTTAATAAAAATACGAGTGTTATTACAGACATACAATTATTTACAAAAATATGCATAAACCGGCATAAAATCAATGTTTCAAATAAGTGACATTAATCTTTAATAAAAAAAAAACTGTAAAACCATATGTCAAATAACCTATAATTTCAACTGATCATTCTATACATAGGTATAAAAAATATAAATTAAACAAAAATCATTATTAAAAAATTAAATTAGCTGTTTAAATAATTAAAAAAACAAACAAATGACTGACAATATCCAAAACACCTTCACAAAAAAATAATTTAATATCAGATTTTGAGTGTTCATTGATTCAGTTGTGTATTGTAATAAAATCATCTAAACAATGCCTAAGGGACTAGTGAGAAAACATAAAGGACATGCATCTTCTACAAGTAAAAGTAAGTTTTAATATTTATTTAGTCCCATTGTTGGGCAAAGGCCTCCCTACCTTATTTCCACTTATCTCTGTGTAGTGCTATTCCAGTCTGGTTGGTGTTTATCCAGGTCGTCCCTCCGTCGCTTTCTGGGTCAGCCGCGACGTCTTTTCTGTGTTGGTGTCCATTGCGTTTATAATATTATGTATTTTTTTTGTAAAAAGGGACTAGTTCTCACTATTATTTCATAAAATTGTACTTACTCGTATACAGGTATAAGATAAATATTCACACTATAAAAATAATTTAAACGTACATTTCCCATTTTTTAATGACAGAATAATTACCTAACAATCATTTAATTCAATCCATTGTTAAACTTACATTCCAGTAGCTGTGCTTTGCCTTGACTTTTGCATCAAGTTGTCGGTCACCATACAGCTTTTAAAAATATTAAGGGACCAGAAATATATTTTAAGTTCTTTTCTATACACAGTAAAACAAATTTTTTTACATCCTTATATATTTATTTTTAGAGCAAGCACGACCCATTTTAGGCCATAGCTGTTGCTTACCAAATGACTATGGGCAAATTTAATGCCAACCTGCTTTGGTTAAAAAATCCTTCAGAAGTATAAAATTGTGGAATTCCATTTTGGGTGCTTCCGTGGGTCAGATGACACGTTAAATTACAGGTCCTGGCTGTTTGTCAAGTAAGGCAGTCATAAAGCCATGTCAGAGGCCTTAGGGCTTGATAAACTCTCGACACCAGAGATGGATAGAGAGAAATATTTATTTATATTTATATTATAAACTAGTAAGTATTGTTTTACTTCCAGAAAAAGCAGTACTAGCTCTTTGTATTACGGCGATCATAGTTGCTATCGAGATATTACTTCTGGTGATTGATCCCGTGCTCATCATAGCTAAGTATGTAAGTATCATATACCATGTCACTTATAATGTATGTTTATAATATATGTATTAAATATTTATTACTAGCTGACCCGGCGAACACTGTTCCGCCTTAGTGGCAATAAATAAGCAGATTTTGAATTTTTATTCAATTTAATAAAAAAACGGGAAAAAAATATCCCTTGTCCGTCTCCTGGTTCTAAGCTACCTCCCCACCAATTTTCAGCTAAATCCGTTCAGCCGCTCTTGAGTGGTTTACTACCACCACTTTTTTATATAATATAGATTACGATTTGATATTGTTTATTATTATTATTAGTTTCTTTTTGTTTGTGCTATAAATAAACCGCACATTGCAAACACTTAAGTTGCATGCCTTATAAAATAATTTAAATACTGGCATATTGCATTTTATTGTTATCTTTTGTTTGTACATGACAGCCAGACACCGTTTTTCTGCAGACAGTTTTGTTATTACATGCAAGTTATAAGTAATTATAGGAAAAAAACTGTTTGCCGATCTAAATAATGCCCCGACTGTTTCTTTGGATCTCTTATTTGAGGTATAACTATCGTTATGTTACCTAATTGTTTACAAAACATACAACGAGACAATGGAACTTTCTACCTGGAGCCCTATTTCCAGATTTTTTTTTCCCAAGGGCCTTAAAATCCAAAGTAAATATGTTGGTTTATTCTAGGCAAGCGTGCTATAATCTTAGACGACAGTGGTGCTTAACATCAGGCATGCTGAAGTTATACGTAATTCTATTACATGTTAAAAAAAACAAAACTTTGTATAAAACTGCCCTCAGGCTACTTTACGTTAAACAAATTTTTTTTGTCTACCAGTGCGTCCGCGTTGACTACGGCAGCATGCTCTACGATGCTCTCTCCCACCAATCTTACGGAGCATACGTCGCTACCTACCTGTTCAATGTCACCAACGCAGATCGGTTCCAGGACGGAAGCGAGGACAAGCTGCAGGTGGAGGAAGTTGGGCCTTTTACTTATCAGTGAGTATTCTTTATTTATTTATTTATTTTTTTTTTCTTAAATAGTAGGTATTAGCTAGAAGTCTGTAGGATCATTCATACTAACTGAAGTATAAAGTTAAAATGATATAACATGTAACAAAACGATTCCTCATTTGAAATGAAAAATTATGTTTGAACTACTATATGTACCTAGATACATTTAGCAGTATGAATCGTGTCCTATACTTACTTAGTTACGTCTTGACAGTTACGTATCCAATAGATTGTATGAATAAATCGTTTGGGCGTTGTCTCTTATGTTTCAAACAGACAGTAGCAGTCTCCATCGCAAAAGTAAGGTTTTGTAAGCGATTAATATACAAATGGACTTTCAGAGAAGTTCGAATCTCTCATTGTAATATTTTCCTTCTGTATTAATGTACATAATTTGTACACTTATATTACCTTATAACTCGAATAAAATAAGAATATCTACAACTTCTATTATTCATCACAGAGAGGTCCGAAACAATGCCGAGTTGAAGATAGACCTGGAATCCAAGACCATGTGGTACTCTCCTAGAATCACCACCAAGTTCCTTCCAGAACACTCTGTGGCTTATCCAGAAAAAGTCAATGTCACCATGCCTAATTTGGCTATGTTGGTAAGTAATAAAATTTTGTTATATATATAGTTTGATAGTCATAGATTGGCATAATGTATGAGTATGTACATAGATGCTTATTAGTTACTTATATAGCTGCCCTTCTACAATCTAAGATTTAAATTAGCCTATCTTAAACCAGAGTCAAATCTTTCTCTATATCGAATGTCTTCAAGAAATAAACATACACACACACACACACACTCGTTCTCATATAAGTGAGATGAGATGAAACCTTAAGGCTTTAACTTTATAACTAACCAACGCACTACCGTCCATTATAACATGGTATCGTTAGTTAAAAATAAGATGTAACGTGGGAACAGAGCCTAATTAAAAATGGTCATAAAATCTCACTTACAAACCCAACGAACAATAAATGTGTAAAAAATATGTAATATATATGTGTTGTTAAATGTACATAATAACATGTTAAATTAGACGATGATGACGTTAATACTTTATTTATTTACTAAAGCTGTAGAGGGTCATAAGTCTTATCATTGAAGATATAAAAAAAAATGTTTGGAGATACTTAGAATTGTCAATAGAACATATTCCAACCATAAATTTAATGTTTGTCTGTTTATTTAAACGCTCATCACGCAAAAAACGGCCGAGCGGATCGTCATTGAATCGAAGACACATGTCCTCGGATATTGTGGTCCTCAAACATGTCGGTTTCCTCGCGATGTTTTCCTTTACCGTTAAGCGAGTGCCAATCCACACTTAACTTGAAAATACAAGGCATTGGTGTAGGGCCGGATTCCAACCAGGGTGCGTCTGGATGAAAAGCATACACTGGAACCGACGAGCCACACTCGCTTACAAATGTAATTGTTTAATTTTATGTATGCTTCTATTTGGTAGGTACATTAGATTAAAATAATCTAATGTACAAAATTATGCAATGCTTAATATCATAAATAATATTAAGCATTTTTTTACATAAATGCCATAGTTTATAAATGTAAAACAATAAATAAATAGATTGCTCCACTGATTTTCAGAAATCGTTTGATGTGTGTAATGTTTTTTTTAATTTTTATATTCCAGAGTATGGCATCGAAAGTAGGCACCTACGGTTTGATTCCTCGGATGGGATTCAACCTGCTTACTAGTAGGTTAAAGAGCCGCGCTATAGTCTCTATGCCAGCGTCGGACTATCTGTGGGGATACGACGAACCACTGATAGGACTTGGACATAACCTGGCACCTGGACTTGTTAATTTTGATATACTGGGCATTTTGGATAGGGTGAGTTGCTTTTTATGGGGTGACTGAAAATCTTGTCCATCCTACGGTTGCCTGGAAGAAATCGCTATTAGCGATAAGGCCGCCAGTTGTGGCACTATTTTTAAGTCTTTTGTGTTTCTTTTTGTCTTTTTTTTTTCAATGTGTGTTACAATAAAGAGTTTATCTATCTATCTTTCTATCAATCCGGCAATCTGGTGCAATCAAGAAATAAGATTAAATAATCAGGCGCTACTTTGCGGAAATCCATTGCAGATGTAGGTTGAGGACAAAATGTAGTATTGTTCCGCTGCGACTGATCCTCCTACAATATTTGTTGTTTGAGGCCGGCGTTTATTTCCGACTGCCACTGCACGCTTGTAAGTCCTGGATATTTCTGGGACTCCTCCATTTAGTTAACAAGTGAATGAAGGTTATTTTTTTAAATATAAAAAAACGAAATACCGACCAATTTAACACTCGCTCATTTTGGTTTTTAATTAAAATATACACATTTTTCTAATGCTTCTAAATTTCAGTTATATGATAAAAAGGCAAAATACCTGTTTGAACTGAGTGCTGCTGAGGAAGACAAGTTTGCCATCATATCCAAGAATGGCGTTAAAGGGTTGGAGCAATGGGGATACAACAATCCTGAAAAGAGGTAAATAACATATAATTTGTCTAATGGAAGTAACAAGTAAAAAAAAGTTCCTATAATATAGTATTTAATTATATCTGCTGCTATGTTTCAATTAAGTATGGGCGTTTAAATTCAGTAATTTCCTAATTAAAATTGATCCGGTAATCTAACTGTTTGACAGTAAAATACCTTCGTTAGCTATCTTTGTATTCTTACAAAGATAGAACGAAGGTATTTTACTGTCGAACTTCCATCCACCGAATGTGATTTTCTATAACTTCTATATTTACATTCCAGAACCGTGTGCAACTCGTTCACAAACACTTACGAGGGTATAGCGTATCCCCCGGAGATGTCCGGCGCACGCTCCATCCGCATGTACCGGACTGTGCTCTGCAGGTTCCTGGAACTTGACTACCAGGTGAACAGTTTTTCATAATACCAGTGGTTTCCCCGCTGTTACGAACGCGTGGTGTCGAGATAAGAAAGAAGCCTATACCAGTCGCAGGATCCTATTATTCCTCCATACCAAAAATCACGAAGATCCGTGGCGCCACTGTAGCGTAAAAGTGCAAGCATCTGATATTTCTCACATTCGTCAAAAAAAGTTATTCAATCTATATACCTACTTACAAAATTTCGCTTTTGACTAGTTTCACTTAAATCCTTGCTACACATGCAGTCCTTTGGATATGACAATAATCAATTTCGTTCCTTCTTTATTACATTCAAATGAATTAACCAGTTTGCTTAGTGTAGGTCTAGATGGCGCTGTGTGCAATGTCCCGAAATATTTATTTACTTCAAAGTAATTGTCCACAGGGTCCTATCATGACTCCCGACGGAGTCGAAGCCTTGGAGTATAAGATCAGCAATAGAACTTACGAGAAGAACAACGAGACGGAGTGCTTGTGCAGTCAAGGGAACTGTATCGAAGGGACCTCGGATCTGTCGCCCTGCTTTCTGGGTAAGGAAATTGCGTAAAAAGTAAATTGAAAGATACAAAACACAAACAAATACAACAGTGTGTTATATACAAATACGCTGATGGATTTGACAAGTGGATTTTGTGATAGTATGTACATTATGATTTTTGAAATTATATTCGATGGCAGTATCTTGGTATAAAATGAACATCATATCCATCATACCGCCTAGTGCCTACCGTGTACCTAACACGGTAGGCACTAGGCGGTAGTAGACTAGTAGGTATGGCCGTCAAGACGAGCCGCCATAAAATATATAATATAAATAAAGTAACTAAGGTAGATGATAGAGATAGAGTAGACCTGTGACCTCATAATAAATGCCAAAAATCATGATGATCCATTCAGCCGTTTTTGCGTGATGATCGTTTAAATAAAGAGACACACAGAGACACTGATAAACATAGAAACAGATAAACAGGTAACATTTTTTGAAATTGTTGGTACGTGTTGTGCTATCATTTCGAAGTACCGCCAAACATTCTCTTTTAATTATCTTCAATGTTCAGACGCTCGACCCTCTTCAGCTTTACCTAATGTATATAGAACATCTACTTCATAGTTGTTTTTCTGTTACCTACGTATTTTCTACCATTTCCTTACAGGGCTCCCAGTTGTTCTGTCCCACGCCCACTTCTGGAACGCAGATCCCAAGTTGTACGACAAGGTCGAAGGACTCAAGCCAGATGAGAAGAAACATGGCAGCTCCTTCGTTATTGAAACTGTAAGATTCTAAGTTAATTAAACGACAGTTTGAGTAGGCGCTTTTAAAGAAATCAAGTTTTATGATGAAGTCACAGTAAAGCCTACCTGTTGTGATCTTGATTCTGTAGATACCTAATCTATCTATCTAGAAGAACTTATTTCTTTTTAATCAATCGACGATATATAATATATATATATATATATATTTTTTCTAATCAAGTACATATAAAATAATGTCGGTGTGAAATATAAATAAATGATCTCAATATGCTTAATTTACCTGGCTATAATAACGTTTTATAACATCATCAAGCTAAACATAAAGCTATTAAATGGGTCAGATAAATCAAGGAAGTTACAAAGACAATATATAGGATAAAATCACACTGGCGTTTCTATAAATTTAATGATTAAATATCTTTGTTTAAAGAAGAGGTTTTGAAATAAAAATGCAATTTGTAACTTATTATAGTTTGCCTTCTTATTCAAAACCTCATCATCACGTTGTCTTTTCAGTCTTACTGACAGATCGAGATCATGGTAACCAGAAATATGGTTTTGGTTTGCAGCAACGCTCCGCGGCAACCTATGTAATTCCGTGATAAAGAGTAGCAAACGTATTAATTCAGGTGTAATAACTCTATAACTCTATTAATCTCTAACTCTATTTCAAATTCATCCATATCTGTTTAGCCGTTTTAGCTGGATGAAGTAATAAACATACACGCACACACACATACTTTCACCTTTATAATATGACTCGTAGTGGGAAGTGAGATGAGATTGGTCACAGATAATGTCAAGTAGATATTTATTTATTTGGGTTTTTAACCCTTTATTTTCTTTCGTATTCCAGAAAATCGGCATGGTGCTAGACACACAGTTCACTGTCCAAGTAAGCTTGCTGCTGAGAGACGTGCGGTTCAACTCCGAGACGAGAAGGTTTGCTGACATGTTGGTGCCTGTCGTGTATTTTAGAGTTGTGAGTATTAGCCGTGGTACCTACGATGTGTAGTTGTATTATTTTCAGTGAATTGCGGCTTAGTCTAAGATCATAAGGAAACTATGTCGTAATGCAGTCTCTTACGTATTTTCATGCCAAATTACATTCAAATCGCTATGGCCATCAACATAGATTTGCTATTAACGCACTCACTATGTAACGAGTAGAAATTCTTGTAAGACTTTTGACTCATACATTTTATAGCACGTTGCGTTTCAACTAGAAATATTATAGTACATAATCATCCACAGCCCTTGGAATCCTTATAGGCTTCCCTTTGTATGTGCCATCTGCGTCGATCTTGTGCAGACCTCATCCAGGTTGGACCCTCGACTTATAGTACACTTACAAACATATTCAAATGTAAGATTTGAAGAAAAACTACAACATAGGGATAAAAATAAACTAAAACCACTATTTGAAGCCAGAAATTAAACTGAATTTCAACATTTTCCCAAAACATATGTCATGTATTTATAACAGTATTTTCTCCATTATTTCAGACACAACCACCCCTCGATCCAGCTCCTCAATACAACCTAAACCTGATGTACTTCGTCGGTCCCCGCCTGGTGCTGGCTGTCCAGGTCATCCTGGCTGCCTCTAGCATCGTCCTCCTGGTGGTGGCCCTCAGGCAGTTCCGGAGACCAGGGAGTAAGGAAATGAAGAATGGAATGCAGATAGACATGCCAAAATGTGGACATGATGATCCTTTGAATGAGTGATCTGGTATACAGAAAATAGAACGAGTTTTGTACAGATTTTCATAAAAAAATATCAAGAATTTTACAGCTGATTAGCAAATGATTGATTTTAAATTGTATAAAGTTATTATGGTCAATTATTGATAATGTTGATTCGTAGATGTAAATAAAAAAAGTAAGTTTTTCGGAGAGTGGCCAACTCTGGCGTCAGAGTTTTCAATCCACAATACAATTTAACGTGTCATCCGACCCACGGAAACAAAATGTAAGAAAATAAGTTAATTGCTCAAGTTTAAAATTTTATGTTTATAAGTAGGTTTAAATTATTATAGTTAAACTTATGTTAAGTAAAGGACAACTAGGATTGCACGTTGTATTTGTGATTCCAAATATATTATTTATTGTTCTGGCTGACAATAAACAATCCAACGTGGTAGAGGAAGAACTAGGGCCCTCTAGAAACACATTCGCAACCTTATTATTGTATTGCCAGCCTTTTGATTTTGGAAAAAGTACCTATAGCTACTATATTTTATAGCACGGAATAGACATCATAATCTTCTTGTTGATTAAAAACCAGTTTTGTAAAATTGCTTCATAGTGAGTGAATACGTGACACAAACTTGTTAAAAACTGCAACTCGAATTGTCGGTTATACCGAGTTAGTAACTATTATACTAATTTGCTGCAAAAAAACAGATCCGCGAATTTTATTGTTCAGCCGTAAAAATATAGATACGCATGTTCTTACTGTTATTACAGAATACAGAGCTTTTACTGTGGATTACGCTTTTATTCAAATATTTTATCTCTAAATAAATTATTTATGATATCGAATCGTTTTTTTTAATAGTTTTTTTTATATTTTGAGATATTCTTAGACTAACATCTTTTCTCTCGTCCTCTTCCACACTAACAATTTCCATTATATTTCAAATCCTTCCTTATCTGAAGTAAGTTTATAAAAAAATGCTTTATATCATGTAAACCTACATATTATATACTATCTTGAAAGGTAGTTAGTTACGAACTATGATTGTAAGCGTAGCTTATAGTAAAAATCTCTCAATGTTAACACTATATCTTTCTACACCATGTTATTAGATAACCCAGAATTTTGTTTTTTATTGCCCAAAGATATTATAATTATAAGTCTATATTCCTCGTAGATTTACGATTGAAATTTGAATAAGTATCATGGAGATCTATCGTCTCAGGTTAGATTAAAATTACTTTAATTGCCAACTAGATTGCATAACTATTTAATTTCCTAATGACTAGATGTAAAGCTAGTCAATCAAAAACACAGATGCACGTTTCTGAGCAAGACCTTTCCAATTAAATAAATTTTATCATGAACCTGTGCCGCGTACAATGCTTGTATAGCAGTGCATATCTAGATAATATATAAAAGTAGTCGATGGCCGCGGCTTCACTCTATTTCTAAACAAAAAATATAGGCTAAGATTTCGTACTACCAACATACCAAAAATCATGAGGATCCGTTCAGACATTTTACGTGATGACCGTTCAAATAAACAGAGACAAGGATATACAGACAAAAATATAAAAACTGCTGAATCGTGTTTTATTATTGATTATATATGATGGTAATACAGAAATAATGTTTCATAATAGGACTCCTTCTTGATTCGTTTATTATGTTACTGGGGAGCGCGACTCCTCCGCATAATTTATTCATTGAGGGTGTTCTCATAAAATGTTGCATTGTGGTGGGCACGACACATGTCTTTGGATTTCAAGGTCCTCAAATATGTCGATTTTCTCACAATGATTTCCTTCACCGCTAAGCGACTGATAAAATCTACATATCCACCATTACATTTTATTAAGGTATTGTTTACAAAAAGGTTCCAAACTATAGGTTTCATTCTATAGTTCTAAGGAACCCTAAATCAGACTGTCGCTTGCTCGCTTGATGTTATAATACATAATTCAATTCGTATTAGCCGTCATCCTGTGTTTATATCACACTCAAGATGGGTTGTTGCGTATAAATAATCAGCTTTGTTCATTATGTAGGTAATGAAAATAAAAATAATTTTACTTACTAAAAATAGTTCACAAAAGTTAAGTCTAGTGTAGCAATTACCCCCACTAGACCGAAAGTCTATTTCGAAGCAATCAGATACTAGTTAAACGTAAACTTAATAATAAAATATCACAAAATAGGGGTGTTTAATATTGATTGTACAAGTTTTCGTTGAGTTTTAAGGATCTATTGTGACATTGTGAACAATATGCTATTTTTAACAGTAATAGTTGAATTTTTGTGTGATTTTCCAGCAAGTGAACCTAAATTATAGAATCCTAGTGATATTTACCGGTGCATTATTAAATTCAAGTAAGTATAAACATATACCTTTAAGTCCATTTCGCGTAAGCTTACATACGAACTAAGAAGTTTGTTCGTATTTTGGGTCTTGGTAATGTATGGTAAGTTTGACCGTTATTGCAATAATGTAATAATCTTATTTAATTTCTAAAAACTTAATTGCATAAACAAGGTTCGATGACGATGAGTCTGTCACTTTAAAAGTCGTGTTATTTTGTGGTGATCTCTGCTAGAGTCGCGAATTTTTAAACTAACCTACGGATCTCTGAGCTTTGCCATACTTTACCTCAGCAGTAAATTACCTATTTTTTTCTTCAGAATACTATTGAATAACTGAATTAAAATGGTGCTGGTTGCAAAACATGAGAGCCAAAAGGACAAACCGACGAAAATTGCAGTTAACAAAAGTAAGTAAAAGTTAATTCTTGTTTTAGTGGATTACACACTCAAACTTGTTTTGTTGTATGGGGCTAGATGGCGCTGTGTGATATGTCCTGAAATATTTATTTATATTATAGGTACTCATTCAGTTTGCTATCCTCTTTATTTCCTTATAAACATTCATTCAAAATTGAAAAGCGGGGCTCTTTTTGAAATAATGGTTTGAGACAAAGAATCAAAAAGCAACATCAACTGTTTCTGCAAAAATGTATTTTACTATCAAACTTTGTAATCAGTGATTGGACTGTGCATTGTTTTTAAAGTTTAACATTAATTAAAGTCTTTTTTTATACATACAGTACACAATATAATAACACTAGTGTGCTACATTTACAGGGTTACAGGAAAATAACGTATAGTAACCTTTCAAGAGAGGTTTAAGTAAGTTCGTCAAATAAAACAATTTTTATAATAAGAAACTCATAAAAAAATCAGCTTTTTCTAAAAGTTGTTGCTTTTGACATACTGAAACTACTTACTCTAAATAGATTATTCGGAAAACCCTGTATGATACATGGTACTACAATATAGGGAGATTTAGAGTATTCTCAAACACCTCTCTAAGCTGACAAAGCACTGCAACACCTCTAGAGTTGAAACTGTCCATAGGGGACGTTGACTGCTTACGATCAGGCAGACCGTCTGCCTTTTGCCACATTTTTATAAAAAAAAAACTGATGGATTTTGATAGATGCGTTTTGTATTATATTTTCAGAGCTGCTATTATACCTGACACCTGTTCTTGGAATCATCTTGCTGATAGTTCCTGTGGTACTGATGTATTTTGATCCTGTTTTGGCTATAGTTCACCACGTAAGTAACTTGTACTTAAAAAGAAGTGTAATGTTGATAGAAGTTTGTTCTTCCTACAGCGATCAACTGGTGAAACTTATAATAATAATATTTTATCAGTTTTTAATCCTTATACCTCTTAACAGTGAAATTTAATATACTGTGCATTGCTAACCAACAGTTTTTTAGAACCTTCCTCTTTTAGACTTTAAGATTTTTTCCTACACCGCAAGAAAAAATATGAATGTTAATATTCCAAAACAATATGTTTTTACTCGGGAATGGTTTGTTTTGGTCGTAATTAGAACTTAAACATGTTCTCTGTAATTAATTAAACTACGCATTGCATTACATCACAAAAACTTATTTACTTGGTTATATTGTATATGTTCACATTACATACCAATTGTTCAAATCCAAATCTATGTCTGTAAATCTAATATGATAAAATAAATATTTCAGGTCATATCACACGGCGCCATCTAGCCCCATACTAAGCTTGCGCTTGTATCATGGGTACTAGATAACGGATATAATACATATATACTTTTCTTTTGTAAATACATACTTATTATACATAGAAACGACCAGACTCAACACAAGTAATTACAAATTTAAATATTCAAAATTGCTTATGTCATGCAGGAATCGAACCCACACCCCTAGATTAGAAGGCAGAACCACTACCAACTAAGCTAACAGAGCAGTCAAAAAAAATTGCGAGCTTTCTTATAACAATTACTACTTATTAGCATTAGATAAATATTTGTACATTACCTACTTAGACTAACGCATTATAAATTCGTTCGTCTTTAGATTAACATAGGTAGGTAACATCGTGGGTCACCGCTAGTTACTGAATAAAGAAAGCCAAATAACGAGAGATTAAAATAATTCCCGTGCAAGTTTAGTATTTTTTATGATGTTGCAAATAATATAAAAAAACTTGATTATGGTCCTCGAAGTGGTATGTTTAAAGTAAATTGCACTAATCATAATGTCACAATTAACCACGAGTTACTTACATCATATTATTATTACAGTTAATCTCCGATCTGTCACCTGTGTTTAACCTCTCTTTGTTATTGAGTTATTAAGCTAATTGAAGTTATTAATTTGACGCCTCGTGAAGATTCTTTGATAAAATTACTCAAGCAGATGAATACTACGTTCCTAAAATTGATCAATGTACGAAATAATAAGAAATAGATCAAAATTAGACAACTCATATAAGAGCTATAATATCAAAGATATACATAGGTACATACACATGTATAAGTAGACATATTAAACTTATAGACGCCATATTTCACTCGACCATCCAGTGACGTCACATCCAGCTCCAACGGAAGACAAGCGCTGAATTGCTTTTAAATAATCAGCATTATGGAGTTGGGTCTGAGTTGTGACAGACATTATACGATGTACCTATATACCTGATAGTGCGTAGGTATATAATGCCTGTCCAAATGTAAATCTGTCACAATAAATTTTATTACAATTGCATCATTTTAAATAATTAAGATATGTAATGTTAAGATTAATTTCTTATTTTTTTATATTATTATTATTCATATTCTGCTACTGTAGAGAGAGTACATATATTCCAGAGACTTCGACTGGAAAATGGTAGTCTGATCCACTCCCTGCTGCTTGGAAGGTTCACCAGCACCAAGATCCAGCTGTACATATACAATGTGACCAACGCAGACCGTTTCCTGGACGGGACTGATGAGAAGGTGCATCTGGAGGAGATTGGACCTTATGTTTATCAGTGAGTTATTATGCTGTACCTATTACGAATTAAATAACACTCCAAAAAAGGCTCAATTCTCAGTTCTTTATAGAAATATCTTTATTGAGGCACACACAAACAAAAAAAAGGTTGTGATGCCTGTTGCTACTTTCCTCGGTCCTATTGGGATGCCTTGTTGGATGAAATAACAACGAGTTCGGTATGTCTTGATGCGAGTGGACTGTATATTTTTACTGGTTGCGCGTGCGGTGCGATAGACGGGTAGGTATTGTCGTTCTGTTGGCGCGCGGGCTGCCCCCTGTCGGCGTTGGCGGGAACTCTCTCGTTGGTCGACCTGTCCCGCCGTTATGTTACGGATTCTTTTTGTCAACAATAAAGAGTTTATCTATCCGTCTATCTAATCCTGAGCCTCAACCTCTTTACAAGTATTTGTGTGTGTGATTGCAGAGAATATCGCAGCAACTTAGACGTGGAAATCAACAAAGATCCCGGAATAATGCGATACACGCCGAAGATAGAAACAGTTTTCATCCCGGAGGAGTCTGTAGGCGACCCTAGAGATGCCAACGTAACAGTACCTAATCTAGTTATGCTGGTAAGTGGAATAAATAAATGATGATACATATTTCAATTTCTCAAAGTAGCACAATCTTATGAATCTGTCACTTTGTAAAGACTTTGTAATTGACTGGCCTGTTAGCTTAGTTGGTAGTGGCTCTGCCTTCTAATCTAGAGGTCGCGGGTTCGATTCCCGCATGACACAAGTATTTATGTACTTTAAAATTTATAATTACTTGTGTTGAGTCTGGTCGTTTGTATGTATAATAAGTATGTATTTACAAAAGAAAAGTATATAAGTATTATATCCGTTATCTAGTACCCACGACACAAGCGTTTGCTTAGTGTGGGGCTAGATGGCGCTGTGTGATATGTCCTGAAATATTTATTTATTTATTTATTATTTAAAGAAGTATTAACGCCTGACAAAATTATTGACTGAGTACCTATCTATCAAGTTAGTTGTAAAAATAAAGTAACGCCTATCAAATAAAATCAATATAAATTGTAGCTAGCGATAGATACACTTTGGAAACACACAAAAACAAGTTATTTTTTAATATATTGAATGCAAAAAAGATAGTAAATCAACTGTGACCTAGCTTTTACCTTCTGTTTCAGTCGGCAACGGCACTGATAAGCAAGTACTCATTCATAGTGCGGCAAATCTACAATATGGTAGCTGCAAGAAGCAAGTCCAAACCTTTTGTGACTATTAGGTTAGTATCTATCTATACCTACTTATAACAAAGCTGGAGAGAGTCAAAAATCTGTAATTACATAAAAGATATTTAAAAAAAATGTTTAGGAATACGGTAAATCGATATTATTATAAAACATGTTTCAGCAGTGTTTACAATATTTGTCTGTTTATCTGTGTCCGTTTTTATCGGTTTATTGCGGTCCATAATAATTACTGACTTTCTTGTGCAATGTGTAGGTACAGAATAATCGTCTTAGTGATTAATATTAGGTATATACATTATATAATAACTTTATACACATATTTTCAGCGCTTATGACAACATCTGGGGTTACTCCGAGCCTCTCATCAAGTTGGCCAATACTGCAGTTCCAGGTCTCTTGTATTTTGACTCTGTTGGATTATTTGAAAGGGTAAGCCTATGTATTATAGACAAAATGTATACATTTTTTCAATTTGTAATGATGTATGTAGGTGGATTAAAATGAGATGAATTTTGAATTGATCATTGTTTAAAAACAGATTCATTATTGATTCTGATCCTGTAACGCTCCTGATTTTCATTTGTTTTAATTTGAAAAGTGATTAGGGTGTGTAGCTGTAATTAATTAGCATGGACTTCTTGCAGGTCCTTTACACTGTCTTTTTGATTGTTTGATTGATAAAAGGAAGTGGTGTTAGTTACACCATTTATAACTCAAGAACGGCTGTACGGATTTAGCTGAAAATTGGTGGGGAGGTAGCTCAGAACCAGGAGACGGACATAAGAGGATACTTTTTATCCCATTTTTTTTATTGAATTGAATAAATATCTAGAATCTGCTTATTTATTGTCTCTAAGGAGAAACAAAGTTCGCCGGGTCAGCTAGTAAGATATAAATATAAATACCAATCTTGCCGGTATATCAATATACGTAGTGTCCAAGAATAATGAAAGTAGCATTCGTCTTTGAGGTACAACAAAGGATATAAGTTTTTGTGTTAATTGGGTGTCCAAATCCAGTAGTGAATATCAATTCTAAGATATAAAAATCTGGTAGTTATTCATGAATCTGTTTCAAATCCAAAAGAAATCTAGTTCTAATAAATTAAATTCATAACAAATGCTTGTAAATTAAGTAATATTTGTCCATTGTCTTTGTTCTTTGAGATAAAATATTTGAGAGTACATTGGATCATATGTTACGTTACATTAAATAAGTCTTCGTTATTTGCTTCTTCCCGATAGATTACTTATTATAATAAATCAACAGTAGGAACATCGTATTTTTGGACGAAAACTCGTAATCAATTATGTATGCCAGTATTTATACTTGTGCAATATGTTTGAACCAGTGTTCGTTTCAAGGATGTAACTATATGCTATATGTTAATATTCTGCGTAGAAAAAAAATGGGTCAGTTTAAAAATATCCTTATTTTCCAGTTGTACGATATTGGAGTAGATTATCGGCTGGAGCTGGGGACGAACAAAGCTGACCGATTCAGTGTACAGAAGACAACAAAGATGCAACCTAAGAATACTACTAAAAGTACGCCAAAAGTGCTTATAGACAGGTACTTTATAAAAATTGCCCTATTTTTTTTTCTTAAGATATTTTATTCTCAATAATAAAATATAAAAACAAGTGAAGGAAAACTAAACATACTACTTCTAACTACTACAAAAAGGGGCACTTAGAAAATATTTAGAAAAGCCTAAAGATAATCTAAGTGGTCCAGCCCACTACCAGAGGGCAGGGTGCCCAGCATGCTGGCCGCATTACCACGCTGGATGGCAATGCTGATACGTTGAGCCAGAAAAAGGCCAGCATTTTGGTCATGCGTCGCGTCAACCAAGCGCTCCGAGAGGTTTCGGAAAATAGTATGGGCTCCCGGACCCCACGGCCACAAAGTCTCGACTCCAAAAGGCTCAAAGATGTAACCTCGGCCGAGGTTAGCATATTTATTATATTATTTTTTATTGCCCTATTTATTTTATTTCCTCATTACATTTTTTTGTCGTGTAATGACAAAAATATTTTCGTATAGTACCAGTAAATACTTCTGTCTAGGCTGGAGAGCTGCCAAACTGCCTATCTTCGTCTATCGATATACCATCGGTATAATAAATACCTAACATCTAAACTCTTTCTAATTAGTTCATGGTTAATTTCCTACCTACAACCTACTATGAAATAACTCATGTTACACACATATCACAGATTTCATAATTTAATACGATATCTTGTAACAATAAGCTAAATTTATCCATAAATCTATAATAAAGCACAAACATAATGTATAAATATACAATATATTATAAAGCTGAAGAGGGTTAAAAATCTGAACGTAGAAGATATTATTAAAAAATGGTTTGGGTGTCGCTTTAACGCGGGGTGCTGTGTGAAATCGACATTTCATAAAAATCAATTAAAATAGAAGTATATAAGATAGAGCTAATTTTTTTTCAATTTATTTTATTTTAATTCAGTTTTAAGACAATAAATAACGCCAAAACACGATTACGTATACATTGCTCGATAGTTTTATTTTTTGAAAAATAGTTGTTTTGAAATATTTTTCCACTTTTTCTTCCAAAAGTAGTACAGAAATTTAAACCAATTTAATTATATCTAAAAGATAATGTTATTATTTAGAGGAGTAAAAAGCCATCAATATAATATTCTGAATTGCTGATTTTATATGAATTTATTTCGTCAAAAACGTCTGCAAAACTGCTCAAATTGTGCAAAATTGTTTGCGTGCGGACAAGACTCGTCGGCCGGAGCTATGCGCGCGATGCTCGCCCTTGCTCTCATGTTAATACGGCGTGGAATTGCATGCGAAAAAGCAACTGTAGGCATTTTTCCGAACGCAAAGCGTTTTCGGGTGAAATATCGTGGCCTAAAAGAACACGCATCACCAGTTTTTAGATTATTTGTCTGTTTAATTAAATGCTCGTAACGCAGAAACGGCTGAACGGATCATCATGATGTTTAGTATGTAGGTAGTATGAGGTGTTTGAAGTGTCATAGGGAACTTTTTGTCTTGGCTTTTTATTTAACGCGTCCACCCACTAGTATTATAATAAAACTACACATATTTTACAGTATCTACACCTACAACAACACTTACGAAGGGGCAGCGTTTCCGCCGAACTTGACTCCTGAGCGGCCTATCTACATCTACAGACACGGGGTCTGCAAGACCTTCCAACTGGCTTACAAAGAGACCAGGAAAATGCCCTATGGAGGAGACGGATTTGTCTATCAGTTCCATAACGACACCTTCAGGGATCAAGAGCAATGTGACACTAAAGGATGGTGTCCTGAAGGGTTGATGAATCTGGCAAACTGCTACTTTGGTAAGGATTGCGTTTTCTTTTTTTGCGCTAGCGGCGTAAAATCGAATGTACCACACATTTCTTTATAAATTAATTTATAAAAAAAATGCTTAAGAAAACTGATATCTTATGGTGTTTCCAGGTTTCCCCGTGGTGCTTTCAAAAGGACATTTCTTAGATTCAGACCCTCGTTTGTTGGAAATGGTGGAAGGTCTCAAACCTAACAGAACTATCCATGACACTGAGATTGTTATAGACCCAGTAAGTACCTATCTTATATTCTATCTATGTATCTATACATATAGTAAAGCTGTAGAGGGTCGAAAGTCTGAACATAGAAGATATTAAAAAAATGTTTGGAGATTATTCGAATAATAGCAGATCACGATCCAACAATTACTAGATATTATGTTGTCTATTTATCTGTGTCTCTGTTTATTTAAACGCTCATCACGGCTGAACGGCTGAACGTATCATCATTATTTTTGGTATGTACCTATGTAGTATGAGGTCTTAGGAGTGTCAAAGGCTACTTTGTATTCTGAAATAATGCAATCGAAGCCGCGGGCGTCTACTTGTAGGCAATAAACCGGAATGATATCTAATAAAATGATACTGACTGATTTATAGTCTTGGAACAAATTATTTAATCCCAACCTGTTCACCACGAATCATAAACTATTTTATAAAAAATATGACACACGGTACTTTCCATAAATATTTATAACATACATAATTTGTATCGTATTTTTTCTCATGACTGAGGATCGTGAGGATCGTGTAACATACATAATTTTTTTTTTTTTACGTGGTATAGGTTTACGTTTGTCTACAGCCTGCCTGATGTTAAGCATTGCTGAAGCCTAGGATGTAACAGGCTTACCTAGAAGATACCTAATAACTCTAGATTTGAAGACCCCTGGATTGTAGTTCACAGGAAACACGGCTTCTGGTAAAGTGTTCCAAAGCTTAGCCGTCCGTATAATAAACGTAAAGGTAAAGCGCTGTGTTCGATACTTCGGCACTTCCACCATGAAACGGTCCTTGCCTGCGGACTTTCTGCTTGTACGGTTATAGAAAGGAGCTGAGGGAATCAGTTCATGTAGTCTCTACATATTATAATTTAGTACCCATATCCGAGTGAATCAACTTTTCTTAAACCTAATATGACATAAGGAAGCAAGCTAGACGCAAAAAAATGTTAACACAATCTTTTGCTTAGCATTGTCTAGACTCTAGAGTCTAAAACAGGAATATTTTTTAAATACGTTAAAACTACTAATTCTCTTTGTTTAAAGACTTTTGTATAGACCTGAATATAATAAATATAATCATACACGAAAAGATTTTAGTACTAACACTCTATCGATAGAACATATCGATGAGGTATAAGAAGATCTAGACCGAAGCCGTCCACAAAGAAGCTGTATGGATTTACAGAGCTATATTATAAAACTTTATATTTTTCAGATAATAGGCATAGGAATAACAGGCACCATGTCCCTGCAGATGAACGTGGCTCTCGCAGACGTGGGGTTCAACTCTAACACCAGGAGACTCAAGGACACAGTGCTTCCAGTCACTAATATCATAGTTGTGAGTACACTTATCTATAACCTGGTCACATTATCTCGAGACCTGGCGTCGATGACGTCACGTCGCGTCGGCGCTCTGATATGGTTCGTTAGCATCCTAGCATCCTCTAGTAGGATCTAGCAACGAAAGATTATGTATTCTGTGACGAAAGTGCTAACCGTACTGACGCGCCGTGGCGAGCGCGGGGAGGTGAAAGGAGAACGAGGCGTGAGGTTTGCATTCCAGCGAAGTCTCGAGATAATGTGACCGGGTTGAAGTTCTGGAGCTACTGGGTGGCAATTGTTTGTTCACCTACCTTCATGTACGTGTGTGACGTCACAGCCAGCCCGGAAGATCAGCGCTGGTTGCTTCCACACAACCAGAATTTTGCTGAGTTGGGGCTGTGTTGTGGCAGATTTAATGTTTGTTTTTGTGTGCTTAATTGTGATTGTATTTCTGTTAAATCTGCTACAGTAGATGTTTTCATTCTTTCTTTCTTTCGCAATCAAGTGATTAAGTTCGTAAATAAAACAGTATAAATAAACACAGTTACATAACAACTGAGTTTACCCGAATTCTGCTATTCTATATTGAGAAAATATAATATTTTTTACTGTTTTATTTACTTCTTTGGATTGGAATTACATGCGCGTAATATACACAAAATGATAACAATAAAATGCCTACTCTTTGAATGGTAGTGAGAAAAGTCGAAAGTACTTCAAGTTCTTCGACCGGACTTTAGAAACCTTCAGACTTTTTAGACTAACCGATATTAATATCGATTATTCAATATTTTGAATGTTTAATTGGTATTGTGTAAGATATAAACTACTATGCACGTGCATTACGAGCAAATGTACTCACGTGCGAACTTAATCACTTGTTTGCATATCACATTCAGTTTGTAATTAATTACAATGACCTTTTGACAAGAAGTCAGTCTGGTTTCCAATCGTTATTAGATACATAGTTTTTTGTGTATCATATTAATATCAGGAAATCATAGAGTACAAATTACTATTTTGATGACAAATACCGGTTAAAAATTAAAGGGATAAATTAATGTGTGCCGTTTTTTTAGTTCAAATACCTGTGGTATTCACCACAAAAACCGAATGTTTGCATGTATTTCTAAAGTTTACAGTGTAAAATTTGCCTTAATTAGCTAGTAGCAACTCACGTCTTTGCCCGCGTTGTTTGGTGTAAAAAGATAAAGATAAAAAAAGATAAAAATAATTTTATTTGAACTAAAATATGTTGTCATTTTTACAGTTACAAAAGTACATAATTATCTATATTATAATTAGGATATATTATTAAATAAGAACTATTTTTTTAATGACAATTAAAAACAATTTTGCTTTTGGGGATGTCTACTGCTGAGTTGCAGCAGACAGGGTTCTTCCAGTGTTTTACATATTTATATGATTCAAACTCGGTGTATGCAATATTTATGAAAACATTAAACAAGTGTACATTCATAACATTTTTTTCTCAAATAAATTTGGAGCAAAAGCGAAATTTAAATATTTTATACATAGTTTATACCCTTTTTTTTAACATTTCTAGTAAGTCTGAGGTCCCTAGTTCTCGCACTAGGATTCCTTGTGTGATAGGGATTCAAAGAGTTAAAATTTTAATCTGAGTGAGCTGGACGCTTGCGTGCCAAATTAATTTTAATTTTAATTTTGGGAACTATATATTTCGGGCTTGAAAAGTAAGAAGTCTATGTCACGCTTGGGAACCTAAAAACTAACTATAACCTATAACTAACTAACACTATACCAAAAATTACGATTACACCGTTGCGGTGAGGCTCTTCTCACCGTAACACTTGGACAAAAATTGAACCAATAAAGCAACAAATACATTTTCACTTGTGATTTCAATTAAAATTTAGGCTAAGCACTTTCCATAGGTATACAAGTGTTCAAACTTATGGGGAAGTGGTGCCTCTGAGATTCAAGCCTAGCTTAGTTCACAGGCACCAGTTCAAAATCAAATTGTAGTATTCAACTTAATATATTTTTAAGTTTGCATGCGATCTTAGTCATAAGCTACAAACTTGTTAGATTTAAGTTTAATATAGTTTTTTTTTTTAATGATTTGATTTATGTATATTTATTTATTTTCCAGACAGCGCCCCCACTGATAGAAGAAGTCATCGGCGTCCTAAATCTCATGTACAAGAAGAGACCAATAATATTACTATCTTCTCAAATCATATCCTCACTGCTTGGAATACTCCTTCTTTCGTATTCTATCAGGAACGTGTATAGAAGAATGTGCGAGTCAAAAAGAGTTGATGGAAGCAAACAACATATCAAGAAAGCGCAGAGGCCACTTCTGGTCAAATAAAATATATTTTTTTTCTAATGTTTGTGTTGTTTTGTTTTCGTCCTCTTTTTATGATTGTGCTAATTAAAGTAAATTTTTCAGTTTGAGCTTAACAGTACTACTACGAATGAAAGAGATTTTTAATCATGTTGAATTACTTTAATTGTGATGAATTTATAAAACGTTTGTCGTTTTGTAAGCATCATCGTATAATATTATAAATTGACTTATTTTTATATACTTTCAAAAAGAAGTAACCTTGTAATTACTTGTAATGCTTACTAACATAAAAATATTGTCAGATTCACCAACTACCTATATCAGTACTATCAGTAGCTACTAATTTGGTTTATAGATACAGAAAAAAAAACAAGCAGATTTGTAATATATCGTTGACCTGCGCAGAAATATCATAAGAATGTATTACAATAATATCTGTAAGTAGCAAATCGAACGTCACCGTCGTATAAATAACTAGCTGTGTCTCACGGTTTTACCCGCGTTAATCCGAAATAGAAAGTAGCCTATGTGTTAATCTAGAGTATAATTTACCTACTATACATTTTATCTAAATTGCTTCAGCCGTTAGAACGCGAGGAAGTAACAAATATACACACGCACAAATTGTCATTTATACCTATATAATAATAGTTTGATAATACTAAACATATAGCACTAAAATATCTTACATATGTGCATAAGTTAACTATATATAAGGTAGCTCTGTATATGTTCATTAGTTTGTTTACTTAATAAGGCAGGTAAACCTATTTTGTGTTGAAAAATGATGTAGCAGGTATTTTGAACCCAAATCAATCAATCAAGCTACCTGCTCAATTTAAAAAGTTATTCTTAGCACCAAATAAACAGAAATTCTGGCCTGAACCAAACAAGAGATACCATTTGGTATCAGTTCATTTTTAATTATTTTGCTTTTCCAAAAAGATGTTCACTGTTCCTAGTAGCTTTTGTACTGATTATTATATTACATAGGTAGTTCCGGATTTTTTACGTAATAGTACGGCAGATGTTAGTCCGTATCAGAGGCCTTCAAAGCTGTTTGAAAACTTTTATACGAACTTACTTCCTTACCGCAATAGACCAAATATTTAAAATTGTTAATTAGTTTGCCGCAAAAATGATAACGCAAATCATTTAGTGAATTATGGCCATGTAAAAAAAGCAATAAAAACCAAAAAAAATGTATTTTATATTTTTACAGGTAAATGCGATAAATCGTTTGTTGACTTATTAATATTATAAATCGTAACCAATGTGTATAATAATATGTTTACAAAAACGTAGTTTAATTACTTATTATTAACCTTTCCAATGTAATAAAAATTATCTTATGCCCGTGTGATTTGGGTCTTGTCAACTTGATTATATTTTTTCGGCAAATCATTGCCTTCAGTGTCAGTAACTTGGTATCAGTGGTGTAGTGTGGTTTGGTGGGCAAAGGTAATTTATTGTTTATAATTTAGTATTATCGACTTGGTAACAAATCTCCTAATCAATGTGATCTCTATGTGTGTTATTGAATTTGATAAATAAAAAACATTTGATGAAAAATATATTATAGGTTTCTAAAATACTTACGCCAAATTTTGTCAGTGAAGTTTTTATGGATTTAGATAATAACTATAAGTGAAGTTAGCGTAAATAATTTTGAAGTAAAGTCAAAATATACAGAGTATGTTTGTATACGAATTTCTCAAATTCTATAAGTGAAGTTATCATAACTTATTTTGTAGTAAAGTCATCTATAGGTGTTACAGAAAGTTTCATCAAAATTGGTTTTGTAGTTTATGCGATATCAATATTTTTAAAAGGGACATTCATACGGTCATTGAAGAAAATCGGTATAAGTAATTAATCAAATTGCCCCATGATTATGTAATCAAATAAGAACGAACGGGAATAGCAAAGCCTGATCTTGACGCTTGAGTTTGTCTGAGTTTTGTATTTAAAAACTAACGGCACTGTGCTTCATTTCAGTGGATACAATTTATTAATTAATGTTATTGGACTTGACCGTTTAAATGAGTAAATAAATAAATGAATCAAGACCTCCCCAGTCCAGTCACGATGCCCAGTAAATTTTAAAATACATTTTTAAATAGCAATAAATAGTTCCAGCATATCATGCTTTTACTATTGATTGCAATAAATAATTTTATTTAAGTAATAATAAACAAGATATTACGGAATAAATAATTAACAATATTATCTCAGTGGAACAGTACAAGCGGCAGGAGCCGCGGCGGACGCAGCAGAAGAAGCCAAGCGGCGAAAATATACATCATTATCGACTGATTATATTTTCGTACCGCTTGGCTTCGAAACTTTTGGTCCGAGGGGTAAAAGCACGAAGTCTTTTATAAAAAAATTAAATAAAATGTTGATTGACATCACTAGAGACAAGAACGCTGGCTGGTTCCTTGCGCAAAGGATTTCTATAGCAATCCAGCGTGGGAATGCAGCCAGCGTTCTTGGCTCCATACCACATGTAGATTGTTTAAATTTAGTTTAGATGTAAATACTCTTTTTTAGTTCTATTAGTGTTAATATGTGTAAATATTGTTTCTTATTATTTTAATAAATATATATTACGTAAACACTCAAAGTAAGCTATAACCTAAAGGCACGCCTAGGAATGATTCCCTCATTGTTAAATGCCCATATATTTTTCTCTATTCTATTGTGTGTTGAGTTTTGCGATTTACAAACAAAAAAAGCAAGACAGAGAATCTTTCATCGATAAAATATGTATACTGTTTTAAACTAGCTTATCTATCAGTAATTAGACAAAACCTGTTTTTTTTCGAGGTACAATTTCATAATAGACAAAAGCCAAAAAAATATTCCACATTCGCGAATTACGCACATCGACGCTATTAGATTTTAGACGCAAACAAAAGCTGTAGTTACTAGAAGACGTTTTTTTTCAGGTAAAAGTTAAATCTAAGAGATAACACAGCCCAAATGAAGCCAAACGGTAACAATATGCCAGGACAAAATCGAAGTAAGTAGTTTTTACTATTTATTATAATATATGTGACGATTAAAATTTATGTTACTTTGATTCAAATGAATCGCCCGAAGCCCAGCTAACCGAGATATTCGCATACGATCACCAATAGTCGAAGTACATGTTTCTTTTTGCAAGTTATTGCAACGTTATTTGTTTTTAATCGTAACCGAAGCTCAGAAGCTGTGAGTGCATTTTCTTTAATGTAATTTTAGGTAAACGTAACAATGTTGTATTTAATTTACATATTTTAATTACTTTTTAATTACAAATGAAAACAACTCTCAAGGTAATTATAAAAATTACAGATTTTATCTGATTAATATGATTGTATAAATTAAAATAAAACATTCCTGCCTCATAAATTCATAGTTCGTACAGGAAGAAAATAGTCAAATATGTAAAACTCTTCATTTGTATGTATGCAAAGAAACAATCATCGCTGATTGAGACAGATTAATTATTAGTCTCGGTATTTAATTCAGTAGGTCCATTTTATTGACTGCATTGTGGTCCGATCCCATTATTCTCATCGGGTTTAAATATTTTATTAAAAAAATTAACGTTAGAAATAATTAAATTAAACTAAAGGCTGTTCGTAAAGTATGCCCCACCTCTCTCAGTCTTTAACTAATTCCTTGATGTCTGCGTCTCCTTGATTGTTAATCCTCTTCCTAATTTTAAGTATTCTTTAGCTTCTTACTATTTTAGATTTTCTTTGGTGATGTTATTTTTTTCACTCGGTATTAACAAATATGTGTTCAAATGTTACAGGAAAGCTGTGCCTAACAATCGGTTCAGGCGTCGTGATGTTGTTGCTGCCGATAGCACTTGCCTACAGCAATGTACTAGAACACTACACCACATTTGTAAGTATTTACAACTTGATTATTTTTTTTACTAAGTAAAAAATAAGTTAGCTTTATTACTCGTAGCTAAGTAAATTGGCGTGAGTCTGGCGAAGAGTTTTCAAACCGCCCTATGGTTCTCTGAAATTGTAAAACGAGTACAGTATTGTGATGAGGAGCTAGAACTTCAATAATAGGTCCCCTTTTTAAAGCGTGAAACAGGTAAAAATCACACTCACAAAGTTGAGCTTTTTTATATTACTGTAATGTGATACTGATAATTCGCGGAAACTTTGTAAAGAGGGTTTACATATACAGTTTTTTTATGTGGAATAAATTACAATAAATTAATTGAACTATAATAATGCCGCCTGTTATTATGTAAAAAAACATTTTTTTTATATGTGAATCTAGTTTGAATAAAAAAACTATAGCCATTGACGTGAATGTAATTATTATTGTTAACATGCGGTCTCCCGTGCGTAACTTCCAAATAAACTAAGGAATATTAAGACTCAAAAACTTAGAATATCGATAATTGGCTTATACATAAAATTGTAGATTTTTAAAGATTGACAATGCTTTTTCAAAACCAACCCCAAAAGTTCTTTAATTTAGGAGCTTTTTTGAAAAACATTCTATAAGAAAATATTTTGTGTATAACTACAAAATACTTACTTTAAATTTGAAATAAACTATCCTCTAAGATTTTAGATATTTCTATATTTTTTGAATTACGATTAATATATGTAATAATAAGATTATAATATATAATTATAATCTTGCGATCTTCAAAACGCGAGTGAATCGGTTCTTACTGGGTAAGCACGCTCCATCCTAACCCATAATGATTGCTTACCATCAGGGGAATAACGGTCAAGTGCAAACCAATTCCTTGTTAAAAAAAAGAATGTTACTACTCTATCTAAACAACAGTTTGTATCACAGTGTGGTCGGGGTAGTGCAGTTCAATTCAACTTGAATGATTTTAAAAACAAGAACGAAGTAGCCAATGTAAAATTAGGGTCAGTTAAGTATTACTAGACATACACATACTACACATACCTATATATTTACATTATTAGAACATAATTACACACCAATTACCAGATAGGAAATCGGTTTCTATGGACCTATAATTTTACCTACCTGTTTCATACGTCGCCGCGTCGTATTATGTTTTTATATCAAAGTGAGTTAACATGTTACCCATTAAATAATGTGTTTTTGTTAGTGATAAACACGTTGGTATTTTGAGACCTGTTTGAATGTTTTCCGTAAAACGCCCATATTGTCTCTCTTTTATTAAGTTTGTTACACCCTATATTTTAAAATATGATTCATATGCAATGGACCAATAGTATTTCATTTGCGATTAGTGCTTGATTCTGAACTGAAACCCTTTATATAGAAACCAATAATATTCTGCTATCTCAAATAAAATAAGAAGAATTAATTTTATGTAATTTGGGTAAAACGATCGATGTGTACTATATTATTATTGAATGAACTCAAGTCACGTAGACATGGATTGAAAAAAAATCTATATATTTTAATGAAACAGGTTTTAAATTTTTACGAACGGTCGAGTCGTTAAGCAAAAAAAAATATTTATTGAGGAAAACTCTAAGCAAGTATTTTAAAAAGCAACTAAAAATGTATAAGAACTAAGTCACGAAGAACCTAAAAATAAATATCCTAAAATAACCTTTAGTAATTTATATAAAAAAAACTGTGGCAGTAAAAGGTTTACGGATTAACGGACAGGGAAAACGATATTTACCAATTTTAGAATAAAGTTCAAATTTACCAAACCAATATACCTTGAAATGCTTACCGATGATTAATTTTATTATGGTCTCTACTTGTAGTAGAATACATTGGTGTTATGTAACGGCCTTGAGGGTAGTTAGAGAAATCTGAGACCAGAGTGGACCACTCTCTACTAATCTAGCTACCTGTGTATTACAACTACTCTACATTGTCCGAAATAAAAGCATTTGATCCGTCCAGCGGTTTGTGCTGTTCTTTGATAGATCACTATGTCAGGCAGTCAGTCACCTTTGAGTTTTATATATTTAGATTTATATACTTATAAGTTTTTTTCAGCTTCTCCGCATAGACAACGGCACCCTGCTCCACGGGTTGCTCCTCAAACCGTTCCCCAGCATCAAACTCCACGTGTACCTGTTCAACATCACCAACGCTCAGGAGTTCCTGCAGGGGAAGGATCAGAAGATCAAGGTCGAGGAGGTGGGCCCCTTTGTTTATAGGTAAGTATTTTACAAGATTATATTTTTAGGTGGGACAGGTTTGCTTTTGACTACAGCCTGCCTGATGTTAAGCATTGCTGCAGCCTAGGGTGTTACATGCTTACCTAGAAGATACCTTTTAAGTCTAAATTTGTAGACCCCTGGATTGTAGCTGTAAATACTAAACAAATTTACTGACGTAATAATTTTACACCATTACATACTGTGAATCCTTAGACCTTGTGCAAGACGTAAGCCTGTGTTATAAGACCAGAGTCATCTCCCAGTCATACAACAAATGTATTACGTCTTAGATTAATATTACTATAAATATAGGAATAGTTTTTTGAACTTTTTTTTGCTCTGATAGTAAGCATTTAACAAACAGTTCGCTTCTTTCAATATATTTTCTGAACAGCCACTGTATTTACTGAATACGTGAATATTGTTTTAGTATAATATTCTGTACGTTTATAAAATTTTAAGCAAATGTAAACCACACAAGTATTCGGTACAAACGAATAAATAATTTAACGATAAATTAATAGGTTAAAATCGTTATTAATTTTAAAAATAAACTTATATGGACTACATAATAATAACGTTTCTTTTGTGTAATCCTTTCAAAAGCGTTTTTAAATCAATCTTACTTAGTGCGGACCAAGCCCACAGCCCGTCAAACCACCAAATCCAATCAATCCAAATCGACTCCACGTCCTTTCAATGGCGCGGTGAGTCCTGCCAAAATCCTTCTCGTTTCCCCTAATATCAGACGCATTCGGCGTCCGGGGCTCCATCTGAGCTACATTATCAAACATCAGTTTTTATTTTATTCTCCAGAGAAATGCGTCAGAACGAGGATGTGGTGGTCAATGAAGAACCTGGCATCATGAAACTGACGCCTAAAATGAGTTTGGTGTTTTTCCCGGACGAGTCTGTTGGACATCCTAACGAAACGTATCTTACATTGCCCAACATACCTTTACTGGTAAGAACCCTTCAATATTGTGAATGCAAAAGGACAGGGTATAATTATACGAATCTTTTTAGAAGAGTCATAGATTTGGTCTTTATGCCCACTATGCCCAGCTCAATCATTTATTCTATTCCTTCTTGGCAACAATGAATGAAGTTTTATTATTCATTAAAAAGATAAATAAATTTGTATTTTGTAAAGTTAATTGTTAAGAAAATATTACACAGACAGATTTTTTAGCTTCATCACTTAATAGCATTAAAAACCAACGCTTCCCATCAACAATAATACATCACAATTAGTCACAACAATTTTAGCATGTATTTTTTTAAATTTTTCAGTCAATAACAGCGCTAATAGGAAAGTACCCCTACCTGGTGCAAAGATTCTACAACCTGCTCGTCTCCAGCACTGGTTCCAAGCCCTTCAAGAGGACGAAGGTCCAGGACCTGTTCTGGGGATATCACGACCCCTTGATCGCGCTGGCGAATAAACTAGCGCCGGGAATGGTCTATTTTAAAACTTTTGGTCTTTTGGAGAGGGTAAGTAGGTAGTATGTTCTTCTTGAAAATAACTTATAAGCATATAAGTGCGTTTAAGAAAGGTAAACTCTAGTGACCAGAGTTTCTATGTTATAATAACAGAAGTTTCTGATAGGATGTGAATACGATGATGAAGCTGGGGTCGAAAATTATACGTGTTATCCGATTTATGGAAGCGCTCAAATGCAAATGGCTCTTTTTCTTTTTATATAGGTAGGTCATTCATACTTTACTTCGGTAATTACAGGAAAAGCCTTTGGCGTTTGAATGCTCGTAAAATTAAAAGGGGTTTTAGCACGAGCAAACCAATATATTATGCTTTGAAACAACGTTTTGATCAGGCGTTATTTAAAGCGTTTCAGTAATGTATAAAAACGCTTAAGTATATTATATATACGTCTGGAATATGTAATTATAATTTTAAATACAATGTTTCAGTTATTTGACACGGAGGACTTCGATTACCGACTTGAAGTCAGAACCAACAATGCAGAAAAGTTTTCTGTGAGGAAATCGACCAAAACAAAACCCAAACATCCCAAAAAGGGTGATGGTGATGATGATACTTTTATAGAGCAGTAAGTAACTGAAAACGTAATTATATTCTTTGATACTTTCCAATTGATTTTGATTTATTTCTGTTGCATATTTGTTTAATACTAAGCTATGATAAGTTTTTGAAATGGTGAAACTTAATTTCTGATAGCCGATATATAGAAATATCTTATAAATACTTTGCGAGAGCTTAACAATTGCTTATTATTATGATTTTAATGAATGCACATTTTTTTAAATAATTTCACCATCATGTAAATCGTTTTTTCTTGCTTCGTTTGTGTAAAACAACACCCACAATTCAAATGATCGAAAATGGAGTAAACCTGTACTGGAATAAAATACAATTGACGAAATAAGTTAGATCCAATAAAAGGTATGTGTTACAAATAATACTAATTCCCTTTTACAGAACATTATATTTTGACAACCACACATTCGAGGGGGCAGTATTTCCACCCGGGTTATCCCCGGATATGCCTATCAAGATCTACCGGACGGGATACTGCCGTACTTTGGACCTGCAGTTCAATAGAACCAGGCCCATGTACTATGGCGGAGACGGGTTTGTTTACACCCTCAATTACTCCACAATAAATGACAGAAGGCAGTGCGATACTAAAGGATGGTGCCCAAGTGGAATTATAGATGCTTCTTCGTGTTATTTTAGTAAGTTTTCTGTGTAATAATAAAATTTTACTATACATCTACCTGTATCTCCTGCTTTTATTAACTTTTATCGCTGTATGGTACTTTCTTGATAAAATATTATCCACGTTCATAGATAAAGCAGTTTTTCTTCTTATCGAATGAGAGTGGCTAACTCTGTCTTCGAGAGTTTATCAAGCCGCTCTAAAGGCCTCTGATAGAATTAACTTAACTTGCGTGCTGTGATAAACAGCAGGGACCTAAAATTTAACGCTTTTTTAAATTTAAATTTTATGATTACGTTTCAGACATACCTCTGATTCTATCAAAAGGCCACTATCTGGATGCAGACCCTCGGCTCGTAGTAATGGTGGAAGGTCTCAAACCAGAGCCGAAATATGAATCAGAATTAATTGTTGATCCAGTGAGTATTTATTTAAAGCACTGAATAAATAATAAATAAAATTTTGAGAAAGTTATAAATCTTGTGAAAGCTATGAGTATTGAAACTAGTAAACATGTATAGTACGTACATACGTAGGTGAATGTGTGTATTCAGCCATTTAATGTACAATTTATTTCTAGTCCTATATGTCTTACTATCCATGCATATACTGACCTACCTACCTACCCACCCTAGGGCGCCTACCTTTTCTTACCCAGTTTCGTAAGGCATTGACATAAATAAATGTATTCGCATGCCTGGTGGTAACAACTTCTTTTTTCGGAGCTTGCAGATTTTTTAAACAGATTTAAAAAGCGAGAGCGGCTCGGCAATTTAAGCGTCTGCTTTACATTCTGACTACCCTGGTTCGAATCTGGCCCTACGCCAATGACTTGTTTTTCAAGGTATTGCGTTTGCATTACGGTGAAGGGAAAACATCGTGAGGAAGCCGACATGTTTAAGGATCACAAAATCCTTGAAAGAAAGTGTCTTTCTGAGCGCCCACCACGATGTACTTGCATAAGAAAACTTCCCCGCTGAGTTAAATCTGCGGGGGCGACACGAACCTCAGTGTTGTGGAATACTACGCGAGGAAGAGGAACAGCTTGACTATGTGCGTCTAGTGACAGGTTTAGGTGCCTTTTTTTAACTCGAACTCCAACTTTCACTCCATTGTATTCTATTAAAACTATCAGGAAAGCAAGTGTATCAAGAGAAGAATATTTATTTCTTTACCGTTCCCAATATCATGTACTTACTTACTTATTTTACAACAATTTATTCGTGAGTAATAGAAATAAGGGCTTTTTTATTTATTTAATTTCTTTACAGAAAATAGGCGCAGTGGTGGAGGTGGTGTTCTCAGCTCAAGTGGGCCTGTTCCTAGCCAACATGGCGTACAACCCTGAGTGCCGCCGCCTGCACGACTCTGTGTTGCCAGTCATCAGATACCAAGTGGTGAGTATTATCCAAAGTTGGCCAGAAACTGTTGAAAATAATAAAATATAGCAGGACATGGCACACAGGGCCATCTAGCCCCATACTAAGCAAACGCGTGTATCATAGGTACTATTGTTGCGTTGTCACTACTATTCTTTTATAAATACGTAGGTACTTATTATATTAACTCTTTCCGTCATTGTAAACAACCACGATCAAGCTTTGTGTGCGAGAGGTGTGTTGAGAGAGATAAAATGAATAAGGAAGCGTTTTCGGCGCGAAATTAGTATAGAGTTAGCTATGGTATCAAATTATTCGTAGGGCTTACTTTTTTATTGTTAAAGGTCTGCAGCAATGCAGGTTGTATTCTATATTCTGTGATGCAAGTAAAGTATAGATATAAAATATTTTTTTTTTCTTTTTCAGGCTTCACCGCCGTTGATAAAAGAGGCCCAATACGCTCTCGATTTTGTTTACACGCAAGGTCCTTATATTATTCTTGCTGCGCAAATATTCTTCGTTTTATGTGGTTTAACACTGTTAGCTTATTCGGCCCGTTTATGGCGTTGTGACCGGTTAGACAGAAAGAAAGAAATAATGTTTAAAAGCAGTATTACTCATAGACCTCTTCTACAATGAGTAACTAAATTTAACTTCACAAGAATTATTTCGTGCAAAATTGATGACCTAAAGGGATCATTTGGTAAGATTTTGACGGTTGTACGACTGAATCCAATTGGATACAATATGGATATACTATGGAAACAAGATAGATTAGTTTTTGTATACATTTTGTAGATACGGTCAACGACATTAATAATACCTAAATGGACCGGCCTTCTCAGTACTTTACCATCCAAAAATATAAGTCGACATCTGTTAGATTTACATGTTACGAAGTTCTAAGTAAACATCGTAGCATAATTGTTAAAACGAGATAGGCACTACAAAATGTTGCAAGAGAAAATGAGAAAACAATACAAACGTTTATCAGTCAAAATCATGTCAAAATCAAGTCAAATTGGCCGAACACAGAATGAAGTACCAAGTGAGAGACGTCTCTCACTTTTTGTAAAAAGTACATGCTTATACTTTTTGCTCGCCTAGGCCGGTCCATTAAGTATTATTAATGTCGTTGGATACGGTTATGGTTATGTAGAAGTAGTAAAGTAACCTACATATTTAAGGTAACATTAGTTTACCTGTGATATTAGTCATAACAATGCTTTATGTAAACGATTCTACAAATAAGTGCTTACTATGATTATCAGGAAGCTCATAGTATGCATTTCATACATTGGAATATTCTGTAATGCTTTTAAATAAATTTATTGTAAAATATAATAACAAAAATAGAGAAGTAAGTTATTTTTATTCATTTAATTATAGTATTGAATCAGGCGTTGATTCGCGAAAATTTTGCAGATATATATGTCAATAATTATAATATGTGCATTAATAACTAGTGGACGCCCGCAGCTTCGCTCGCATTATATTAGGATAAAAAGTAGCCTATGACACTCCTAAGACCTTACACTAGGTACCAACATACCAAAAATCATGATGATTAAATAAACAATAAAGCAGACAGATAAACAGACAAAAATCATAAAAAACGGCTGAAACGTGTTTTATTATCGATTTATCAGATACCAAACTTCTTTTCTTAAATCTTCTTCTTATGTCACGGCTTCCCATACCGACTCCCTGCGAGCTTCCCGTGTCCTCCGCTTGTGTATCCCTGACTTCAACCATTCCAACCTTGTCTACCACTCTTCTTTCACCATGCAAGCTATTCGCTTACGGAATGACCTGCCACTTCATATTAGGCAGGCCAAATCCCTACCTATTTTTCAGAGCTTGGTTCATAATTATTATATGCATGACTAATTTGTGTTTTTTTTTTTTTTCCTTCTTTTTGAGTAGGTTTATTATGTGTTGTTTTCCTTTCTCTGTTTGTAATAGATATAAATGTAGGCATTTTACATGTTTTTAGGTTTTTAGTTGTTCTTTTTGTTAAATTATTATTAAGATGTATTAGCTTTATTAGGTACGCCAGCTTTACTGTTTTCCTATCGTTGTTTTCCAAACTAGGTTGCCTGGAAGAGATCACTCTAAGTGATAAGGCCGCCCTCTGTCCCAATATTATGGTTTTTTTTTCTTTATACTTGTGTTCTCTTGATATATTGGTGTACAATAAAGAATTTTTGATTTGATTTGATTTGATCTTCTATGTGCAAATTTTTGACCTTCTTCAGTTTTATTATATGTATAGATCTATGAATAAACATTAGAAATTTGATCCACTCCTTTCTATTGCTAATAATTAATTGTAAAAAAATCAATTCACATGTAACCTTTTGAAAATTATGCTCTATGAACATGATTGAACACACCTAGGTTAAAGAACTAAAGTGTATTGTATTTATTATTAATTCAATTGGTTCTTACGAACACTTAGCTTCGTCAAATATACATTGTAACTTTAAAAGAGGATGCATTTTTCATAGTAAATTAATATACTCATCAGTTGTCCAGAGTGTTTCACTGCAATGTAACTTATGGACAATAGAAAAAAGAAAAAACGAAAAAAAAAGTAATGTCTAATAAAATTATCTTTTTTTTTCTTTTTTGTATTGTCCGTTATATTCAGATTAGTGTTATTGACTATATGTATTTCTGTTTCTAATGTATTCTGTCTGTAAAATACTGTAAAGCTCAAGTAGCTCTTAAGTTGATACATACTCAATACCTAATTGTTAATTTGTTCTAACCATTTAACAGAATGTGCATTTTACCAATAAATTATCCAAATGAAGGAAAGAGTACAAGTTGATGGCCTGTTTAAAAAAAAATTCTATAACTAGTGGGTTGGGTCTTGTCATTTGCAGTATTTATACATATATTTGAGTTAATTACAGATTTGGGCAGTTGTGCTATGTGCTCGTGCGAAGCCGGGCTGGGTAGCTAGTATCTAAATATTACAATGTAAACTTTACTTCTCCCTGCCCATCTATAAAACATTCCATACTCGAGAAATTTTATAGAACGCAGCAGATTTGCACACATTTCTAGTGGTGCATTTGTTATTATTGGCACATGTCAACTCGCACAAAAAATCTCGGACAGTTTGGTTCAGTTGACAAAATCGGTTTTTTAAAGGGTCCACTACATTGTGATTATACCTAATCATTAAACAAACACACTGACACATTGCCAAAATATCTATATCCTTATCCATTCTCTATCTATAGATAGGTACATGACATATTATCAGAATTTGATAGTAAACTTCTACGTGTTGCGGATGTAAATGTGCATCGTATTGTGTAATCAATGATAAATAAATAAATAAATAAATATTCCGGGACACTGCACACAGCGCCATCTAGCCCACACTAAGCAAACGCTTGTGTCGTGGGTACTAGATAACGGTATATCCGTTATCTAGTATATATACTTATATACTTTTCTTTTGTAAATACATACTTATTATACATTCAAACGACCAGACTCAACACAAGTAATTTTTTTTTAAAGTACATAAATACTTGTGTCATGCAGGAATCGAACCCGCAACCTCTAGATTAGAAGGCAGAACCACTACCAACTAAGCTAACAGGCCAGTCATGATTATTAATAAAATTTATATAGATCATTACTATCATCATGAAGTGCAGTGTGATAGTGCTCTTACTTGATCACCATAATATTTGGGCGTTATGTTACAGTAACGTGTCAGAGGCCTATAGTGCCTTGGACACGTTAAGAAGCGTAAGCCTATATCATGTAAAAAAAAACACCGGCTACACTAGAATTAACTAATCTCGTTCACAAATTGAGAATGAGATAGAATTGATATAATTCAATTGTTTCTCGCTATAATGCTTGATAAGATTTTTAAGATATAGGAGTACTTACTAGCAGAGGGTACACCGTAAGGCAGGCATAAGATCTTTTCTAAAGAAGGGAATATCGGTACTAAAATATTCTGAACGAAATAAAATCTTGGAACTAAGTACTACACTTTGTTTTATATTATTTATTTTTATTAAAGTAACATCATGTTAAATGAAGGTCAATATTGCTGTATTGCTGCATTCCAACTTAGGTCATATAATAAAATGAATGAAATGATACAAAACGCCAAATTATTGTAAATCAATCAAAATGATTAATCCGTTATTAAGCAATTGAAAATATGATAATGTTGGTAATGATTAATTTTGTCTATATACATAAATCTGCATGTTGTTTGTATGTATGTACTTATATATGTCAATCATAATCATTAATAGTGCAATAAAATATCAATAATGCTTTATTTTTCAGATATGTAAAAAAATACTGTGTCGGCGAACAATTTATAAAAGGAAAAATACATAAATTAAAAATAAATTATCATGTAAGTTACGAATCAATAACAATAATTAATAAGTATTAGGATTACCAGAAAATGATTTGATAATATTAATGTAACATGTCGTCTATACTACTTATATAATGTACATGGCTGAAAACCGCGTGGCGCAGCTAGTTTTGTATACATATACCTATAATACTATCTGTACCTAGTGGCGTGGCAAGTCATTCATTGGTAGATTACTTCTCATAGCGGAGCATGCTCTGCCATTCATTTACGAAACATAAGTACGAGTGAAATACTAAATAATTTTATATGTTTTTGATAAATTATTAAATAATTTTATAAGTAGTAGGTACAAAAATATTTTACATAATTGCGTTTAAATGAGAACGCGTGTGTGTTTAAAGCGATCTGTATAAATCAGAAATAGCTTGTTTTGTACAAAATATTGAGAAAAGCATTGGTGAGTTGGTGACATAAAATATTTTTTTTATAATAATATAAATAAATAAATAATATTTTTTAACATACTTAATATTCGAGTTATTTTTTATGAAGAAGGATTAAACAAACAAGGTGAGTTAATTTTATTTAAACCATAGCTGGAGTTGTTTTATACAGTCTTTAATATTAGTATGTAATTAAAAATAACGTTAGTGTGTTTTGATTTTTCGTGGTGATGATTTTAATCTCTTATAAGGTCAAAGAACTTTTCACATTGAACTACATATGTAACTATCCAAATATTAGTAACAGAATAACTTCTACTTGCGACTAAAGCAATTTTTCGGAATCTTGACTATGTTATGTAAAAACTTAGATGAAATGAAACTTATGAAAATGCTCATACGTATAATCTTTAGTACCTGCAAGAGTTTTGCCTACCAATAATTCAAAGTAGATATATAAGAAGTAGTGATATGTTTTGGTTAAACCTTGATATTTTCGGTATATTTTGCGCCGTATAACCGGCTGATAAAAAGATAGCCTGATAACACACTGCCGATATATATCAGTAGTTTTCCTGATTATTTGGAAGTAGAAGTTTAAAAAAAAAATGTGTAATACAACATGTTAGGAAACATATATAAGTACCTACATATTGAAAGTCAAATTATTATGGTTTTCTTAATTATCCATACACCATTACAGAAACCGAAAGTTTCAATGGCCAAAAACACATAAAACAATCAACATTTTATTCAAAGTGAAAAACTTAAGGTAATGTGATCAAATAAAATACAAATAATAACTTGAATGAGTAATACTTGTTCATGTAATAGTAGTTTATGCAACTGTCATATAATGAAGGGTATTAAAACACGAGTGTGAGCTTATGAGACGAGCGCAGCGAGTTTCATAATAGTAACGAGTGTTTTAATACCCGTGTCATATGCAGTTGCATACACTACTTTATCTTCACTAATGCAATTGATCAAACAACAAGAGTAAAAGCTGACAATAGTTATATTTCATATAATTTTCTAGATTTTTATGGCAAAAGATTGTGAGTTACTTTTGTTGTCAATTCTAGAATATCCGGAGGCGTACAAATATCATCGTCGCTATCCATTTTTAACTTTTAATTTGTATTTAAAAAACAAAACACATTGCGATACATTAAATTCACGCGTACGTGTATTGTCACAATAATTTTTTAAAATCTAACTATCTCTAAAGCGCGACCAACCTGATTGGCCCTGCAATCGGGTTGGTCGCGCTTTACCGATGTTATAATGAGCTATTACGATATCGATGTGGATATTATAGCATCATGTGGAATTGCTTAAATTGAGTGTTTTGTTGTCTGTGCTATAACAGTTATAGTAATTATAAGTCAAGTTTTGGAGACATAAGTAGAATGTTACAACATTAGTGTAGATAAAAGGTGTTATGTTAGGTTGGCGTACATAAAAGACAATTATTAAACTTTAACATATGAATAAAACAAAACTCAATAGATAATATAATATGAGATATAAAAAATCTGCACTTTTTTGCTTTAATACGAGTATATTGTACTTAATCTTTAAAGCAAAGCGACCTGCGATAACTTTTTTTTACTTAGTAGAAAGAGGTCGTGCAGTGGGATTTTCTTTCTTATGATAGCGGTAACTATAACCTTTTATATATATTATTTACGACACATAAGTAAGTACATAAAAGTTTATGAGGTTCGGATAACACATCAGGCTGTTTTTCATGGAGTTCATGTTTGTGCCAAAGTATCTCTTTAGTAACCTGCGGAGTCGCCAAGTTATCATCATCATCATCACCAGCTTAAGGCCACGATATTTCAATTTTGCACCATTTGAGCAGTTTTGCAGATGTTTTTGACGAAATAAATTTATATAAAATCAGCAATTTAGAATATTCTATTTATGGTTTTCTACTCCTCTAAATAATGACATTACCTTTAAGATATAATTAAATTGGTTTAAATTTCTGTACTACTTTTGGAAAAAAAAGTGAAATATATTTAAAAAAAACTATTTTTCAAAAAAATTAACTATCGAGCGAAGTATACGTAATCGTTTATGGCGTTTTTTATTGTCTTAAATCTGAATCAAAATTATATAAACTAAAAAAAATGTAGTTCTATCTTATATACTTCTATTTTATTTGATTTTTATGAAATGTCGATTTCACATAGCACCCCGTCTTAATGAGACATATTGCTGAGTGAGAACCTCCTTCCCTCGTACGCTAATAATCCCTGTCTTGCGCTGTTATCACCTACAAATATATTCAAAACTTATAAAACATAAAGTAACTAACTTATTGAACACTAACTTAAGAAACTAAATACCAACAAAAAAACTAAAATAAATACTTAAACTACTTATATAACTAAAATCTTCCAAAATACCTACAGTAGAAGGAAAGGTCCCCAAATGCTGGCATTTCCGCGTTGTATAGCAATGCTAACCTTTTGAGCATAGTAGCAGCTAGCATTCTGGAGAGCTCTCACTTCCACCAAACGCTTGGCCAGGTCCCGGTACAAGTCCAATAATAAAAAAAAAACTCGAACGAACTGGCCAACTTTTTTTAAAGACTGAATTGACATTACATTGAGTACTTAGTAAACCGGCAAGGGCTGTTTTTAAACTCTCTATTATTTAAAAACTAATATTAGATATTTAGAAAATTTTATTGTCAGGGAACTACATGGAAAACATTATTAATATGTTACAAACATAAATAGTACACATACACATATCGAAATGTAAATATTCAAAACTTTCTAAAAAATATTAACACAATATAAATTTAGGTCTAAAACCGGCTAGCGCTTCCGTCAAAAATTTCAGTTTGCGCTACGATTACGGGTATGGTTTTAATATAAACCTATTATTATTATAAGTCAAATTAATAACTTCGTTTATTAGAAGTTGATTAGAAATAACCAACACGCTTCACAACTGATTCATAGCTGATTAAAGTTTATCAATAAATTCGATAGATACATGTTTGGAAGGAAGTTGTTATCGATAGTTTTTTGAACCCGGAGATGCATTTAACTATGCTATTATGATACAATCCGGAATGTTATCACAAAAACAAATACTCATTAAAATAAAAAGTTACTGTTTAAAAGAAGGTTACTCATATATAAAAAACTGAAATAAGGAAAAGCATAATTATTCCTATATTATTCCAAACTATTAAAATCTGTTTTAACATGGGTTGTACCTGACGAAATCGTAAAGATCGTAAAATGTTAATAAAAGGTAATATAATAAAAACACAGAAAACTCTAAAATCTGTAGTTATAAAGATTTAAAGTTTTTTCTTACTAGAAGGAATAAATGACATTACAGTTACTTAAATGTTTGTGATGTAAATTTTTTTTTTTTTTGCGTTCTCAATCTTTTTTTTTCACATAAAATATAGGGCCTTCAAACTACCTTTAACAATATCATGTTATCAAAACTCTGGTGGGATCAATACTCGGCAAGTTTCTTTAGAAATCTAGAACTATCCAAACCTTTGTGACAAAGTAAAGATAGCTCGATCGATTAAGCAGTGTCGCTGTTGTAAGGCTTCAGAGGATTTAATAATAATAATAATAATAATAATAATTTATTTTGAGTCAAACACTTATGAACTATAACAATATGTTCACTGCACTCCACACTAGGATAACCTGTGTTGTGGAGGGCAGGCTATGTTATTTATAAATAAATGTACAGTTTACAAAAATACAAAATTATAAATTATAAATAAATGTACAGTTTACAGAAATTCAGGTTCCAATCCGGTAGTGATGATTTTTGATCATTTTCCAATGAAAAGTTTAAATTAAAAACACTTAAGCACTTGATAAATAACTTATAGCAATATTTAAAAGTATTAGTAAGGATTTAGTAAACTTTAATCACAGTTTTTTGCGTTACCGTATCTTCATACCGTTTTTTTACACTTCATAGGATTTACTACTGACCTGATGTTGAAAATGTTAAAAATATATTTCACTTTAGACATCATGTACGAACACCTCAGTTAGTTGAGCTTTAAGCGCTCCTATATTATAGATTATAATATAGGATAATATATTATTATTCACGGTCGCACAAATATATTGCGCCTACGTTGTTTCCTAATGCTTACTTTCGATAATTATATTTATAGATATGTGACTTCTCATAATAATCAGTGATTTACTCATTTAAATTAATAAATTGATTTAAATAAGTAAAAGCCGCATTGTATTAAACGTGTTTTAACAGAAAAAGTACAGTTATATTATAACTAGCTGCGCTCGCGACTTCGTCCGCGTGGAAAAGTTATTTTGGGCATCATATTTATTTTTGCAAACAACCTTTTCAGCTTTTTAAATTATAGCTGTTACCCACGACTTGAACCGTTTTCGCAGCGCTCGCAACGGAAGCCCTCAAAGATAAATAATTTTCCCCGTTTTTTCCACATTTTCCATTGTTTCTTCGCTCCTATTAGTTGCAGTGTGATGCTATATAGCCTAAAGCCTTCCTCGATAAATGCCCTATTCAACACAAAAATATTTCTTCAATTCGGACCAGTAGTTTCTAAGATTAGTGCGTTCAAACAAACAAACTCTTCAGCTTTATCTATACTACTACTATCTTCTATACTAATATTATAAAGCTGAAGAGTTTGTTTGTTTGTTGGAACGCGCTAATCTCAGGAACTATGTACTGGTGCGAATTGAAAAATTATTTTTGTGTTGAATAGACCGTTTATCAAGAAAGGCTTTAGGCTATATACATATATACATCACGCTGCAACTAATAGGCGCGAAGAAACAATGGAAAATGTGGAAAAAAACGGGGAAAATTATTCATTTTTGGGGCTTCCGTTGCGTGCGCAGCGAAAATGGTTCAAGATATCAAAAAATATGTATGAAATAATTATTTCTCTTGAAATGATCTAACTAAATGTCCGGGACAGGATATGTCTATCTTTTAAGATTAACTCACTAAAACCGTTTTTATGGCCATAACTTGTATTCCACGCGGATGAAGTCGCGGGCACCAGCTAGTAAGTATAGATATTTTGCTTATTCATAGATTTTATCAAGAGACGATGAACTTTTTGTATAGAAAAACAAAGTTGGTGGTGTGTGGTCTAGACTTATATCAGGCACATGACTGCAAAAATAATTGATCAGTTTTATTAATACATACAATAATCAGACAGTCATGTTATGATAAGAGAAACGATTAAGATTGCACTGACATAACTTATCATGAAAACGAACGCAAATAGTTTTATAATTAGGATAAAATTGCATAACATGCGTGTATCTTAATTTTTTTTGCGTGTAGATAAAAGCTGTACATAATTCAATGTTGGTTTAACTGTATTTTTGCATAATACGCGAAATAATCTAATATAGCTCCAGATTTGTAGCAGGCTTAACTTGTGAGAATTCCAAACATCATAATATAATAATAATAATAATAAATAATTGTTTATTATGCTAAATTTACAATGTACGTACGTAAAAATACAATGAATCTTACATAAACTTACTTTATGTAGTACCTACATCTTCGGATGACTGCGCAGCACACTAAGTCTGTGGAGACCTGTGTTGTGCTGCGACAGGAACCTTTGAGACATTCTATCATTCTATCACGAAATTCACAAGAGTAACACACTATAAGTTACATAAATATGGTAATAAACTTAAAATTAATGCAAATATTTCTATGTTTATTCACATAATTTTAGCATAGCATTTTAATTTCTAGGCTTTGACGCAAGCAGAATTCTAGTTCAACAAAACAAAGCTACATATGACGTTATGACTCAACTGGTTTTCTACAAAATAAGCTTTTATAAAATTTAAAACCCAAGATGGCTGTAAAGAAAAAGGAGTCTATAACACCGAAACTGCCAAAAAAACGTAAGTAAAGTGTTAATGTTTTTATTTACGTATTTGCCTTTAATATTATATGTACGTTATGTTATCCGTATTTTTTTATTCTAAATATCTGAAAGTAAAGCATATTTTACATACATTCTTACATATAATATAGAATATCAATGACTTATTTTTTGATCAGTATTTTGTTTTATTTTTCTCTATAGTAACATTGATTCAGGTTTATTTATAAAAAAAGTTTTTTTTTTTTAATTTGCAACAAATCCTTTGATTTAACGATAGAATACACATCACGGCTCACATAAATACCAATTTTGTTAACCTACTTAAGTTAATGAATTTGATAGACTAGACGTTGCACAGTCTCTCGGGAAAACTTAACTTAATATCACTTTCAGGAATTTTCTAGAGTATTTTGCAGGAATTTGGTAATACAAAGATTAATAAAGTTCGTGTTTATCGTGGATTAGGTTATCTTACTCTCTCGTGTGTTAGGGTTTCGTAACATAGACTTAAACGAGAACGATATTAGCACATTATACCGAAGTCCAATACTAAGACTCGATGAGCGAATTTATAAATTTAATACAAATAAAGTCACGATTTGAAGTCCGTTTAATAGAAAGAAAGTAATTTCTTTTGTAAATTAATATTTACAGCTGTAATTATGATGATTTCAGGAAAGTTCTTTGTCGTCACAAGTTTGGGAGTTCTGTCCCTGCTGATACCTCTACTTCTGATTGTCACTGATCCTATGTTCATCATTGGTAAATATGTAAGTATAGTAAATACACAGTAGACGCCCGCGGCTTCGCTCGCACTATTTCAGTATAAAAAATAGCCTATGACAATCCTAGGACACCTCATTCTACGTAGGTACATACCAAAAATCATGATGATCCGTTCAGCCGTTTTTGCGCGATGAGCGTTTAAATAAACAGACAAACAGAGGCTCAGATAAACAGAGGAATAGACAAAAATTATAAAACTACTATAAACGTGTTTGTTATCGATTTAAAGTAAGTATACACTATTTTTTTAATATATTCTAAGTTCAGATTTTTGATCCTCTTCAGCGTTATTATACCTATGTATAGATATGTAGATGTATATATGTATATATTGTGATTATCTAAAATATTTTTTTATAGAATTTCCGTTTGGCCAACGGCACGGTGCTGCATCAGATCTTCAGCGAGGAGTTGGAGTGCGGAAGGTTCGAGGTGTTCCTCTTTAATATCTCCAACGCAGACCGGTTCCTGGCTGGAGAGGATCTCAAGCTGAAGGTGGAAGAAGTCGGGCCGTTTACTTATATGTAAGTTTTATGAGGCAGATTTTGCTTAAGCGTTTGCTTAGTTCAAGGCTAGATGGCGCTCTGTGCAATGACCCAGAAAATTTATTATTTTGTGGGTCTAATTAGGAACGTTTTATAAAATTGGGAAGATATTGTATCTTATACTCTTCAAATCTCAAAGAAAATATCTTTAAATCGCTTACTCGTGTTACAAACACCCAGATAAAGTCTGTCACTCATACTGGAAGTATTAATTAATTGGAGATTGATACCTTATCTATTCGTATTTTTAGATAAACTTATATCTAGTATATTAGTTAGCAGGCAGGCAAGCTGACCGCAATTACCTCGACCTTCCCTACATATTGACTACCTATCTAGTAATAACTTGGAATATTACAGTTATAAACATTAAACCTATCTCCTTATTTAAACAAAATATTGTATGTAATATTGTAACTAACGAAAACCAGTCACACTAAAATTTTATTTGAAACTAGTGGATGCTCGCGGCTTCGCTCGCATTATGAAGTAAAACTTGCATCCCCTATTTCACCCCTTTAAAAGCGGCTTTTCCAAAAATCCTTTCTTAGCGGATGCCTACGTCATTACATCTACCTGTAGGTATGCCAAATTTCAGCCTGATCCGTCCAGTGGTTTGGGCTGTGCGTTGATAGATCACTATATCAGTCAGTCAATCAGTCAGTCAGTCACCTTTGAGTTTTACATATGTTACGGTAAATGTAAGTAATCGGTAATTATGCATAATTACCGGTAATTTACAACTTGCCTGATGTTAAGCAACGTTATAATCTACGATTTAGCGCGCTTGCCTAGAAGAAACCGGTTTACTCTCGACTTGAAAACCGAAAAATTATAATTCAGGGGGAGTCTTTGGAACCTCAAATGTATAACGGTGCCTCCTTGCCGAACCTCTACTCGTGCGATTTATTTATTTTATTTATACATACTTGCATTTATTCTAATAAACATTTAGATTCTGATGTTTGATTTCATTATTCACTACATTTATCAAAGGGGTATGGTAATTATATATAATTACCGGTAAATGTAATTAATTCGAAAGTTTTTACCACTTTTACCAACAGCACTGGTAATTATGCATAATTACCGGTAATTATACATAATTACCGCATTATCCACATTTACCGTAACATATATATAGATATAAAACACAAATATTTCAAAATGCAAACACCAAGCCAATTTAGACAGCGTTTAATAATTCTGACACTTATTCTGATTTTTTTCTTATTCCTTTTGTATAATAAGTACGTATTTTTTCTATTCTATTGCAGTGAGTATCGCACCCATCAAGACCTACTACTCAAAGATGGTCGAATGTCATTCATCCCCAGACTGCGGTCAGAGTTCGTGGCAGCAGAGTCGGTTGGAAACCCTGAAGATATCAACATCGTTATGACTAATATACCACTGCTGGTAAGAACTTCACATATAATGTATTTATGATAAAAAAAGCTTTGCATTTTGACTCATGTTTTCCAATGTTTCAACGGTATACCTCTTATGACCATCAGGAGAATAAGATTTTCTGCAAATGTTTCTACACAATATCGTGGTGTGCACTATTTTATGTATTATTGAATATTGGCCCGTGTTTGTAATGATAATAATAGTACTTAAAATCGAGATTTAACTTAAGTAACATTTCAATTATGATTGTAACTCAAGGGACGCCACTGCAGCTAGATTCGGTTAAGTGTTGTTTGGTGCGTGATTGTTTTGGCATGACATGATTGAGATTTACGTCATTAGATATGAATGAAAGTCTCAAAGGTATTTGTTTCTCGCGATAATAATATCAGTAGATAAATTACTTGACAACAAAAACAGTATCAACTACTAAAAACATACTAGACTTTTTTTTAAATTTTTTTTTTGAACTTATGTCTAAATTGACTATGCCGTTCGCAATTCCGCCGTCCGTTATGCAATCAAAAATAACAATTATTCGCTACTTAATCTTCACATAATACAGCAAAGATAAAAGCAAACATGACTGTAACAAATAAAATGAAAACTTATCACAATAAAGCGACTGGTCGGCCAGCGGACGCACCGCAACAACAAGGTTACACGCTCGCTATACTAGACTTATGAGACAGCAACTCTAAAGACAACTCTCTCGTTCCCAGAGTGCCACCACCCTGCTCAGCAAGTCTCCGTTCATGGTCCGCAGCGTGTTCAGCATGATCGTGGGGCAGTTCCGCTCCAGGGCCGTGGTGAAGAAGACAGCGTATGAATACATGTGGGGATACTATGACCCCGTGCTGAGCTTTGCCAACAAACTCGCGCCGGGCCTGATACATTTTGAGACTACTGGGATTATGGATAGGGTAAGTTTGTTGTTTATAAAGTAAATTTGTTTGTTTGTTGTTTATATAATATGGTATAAGCCAATTCCATCCTATTAAGTATATGTTCTAATGCTCTACCTTAGATCACTGAGCCACTTATGAGAGTACCACTTTGTAAGTCTGACTGTCCAGTGTTACAAAATATACGTCGAGCCCATATTTCTTTATACATATGTACATGAAGTGGTGAAAAAAGTAAAAAGATAGAATTCTGCCCTCATAACTCAAAATGCAGTAATCGACATTTTTGGGATTTTTACTTTTTTGCAAAAATGGCATCCTATGAGGCTAATCTATACCTAAAAAAATTAATATCATATATTTTTTAACTGTAAACATGTTTTTTACTCTGTGAAAAACGCAGTACTTGCACAAAAACATTGCTTATGCTAACGCAATCTGCAGTAATCGACGTGTGCTAGAACAAATTGCAGTACTTGCGTCGATTACTGCATTTTTCTTTAGCATAACATTGTATGGCAACGAACGTATACTAAAACCAAACGCAGTATTCTACTATATAATATGAGAAATACCTAATGAATTATCTGAAAATTGCATAACCAAAAAAGAAAATTAGGTATAATAAAAATAGGTGACATTATACCCCGTAACAGAATCCGTTCTAGGAAAAAATCCTGTAAATTAATAATCAATTGATCTGCAGGAGCATGGAGAGATTGAAAGAAAACTAATACATACCTATATATTTGGTTCTTATTTAATATTATAACATTTTTATAAAATAACTAGGTTTTTATAGAGCTATAATATTGAGTTTTAGCAAAAATACTGTTTTTTGTTTGTTTTATGTTTTTTTTAGGGTTCCGTACCTCAAAAGGAAAAAACGGAACCCTTATAGGATCACTTTGTTGTCCGTCTGTCCGTCCGTCCGTCCGTCTGTCAAGACCCTTTTTCTCAGGAACGCGTAGAGGTATGAAGCTGAAATTTATATCAATTACTCAAGTCTACTGTCCCTTGAAGCTGTGAAAAAATCAAACTTCTAAACCAACGCAATCAAAAGATACAGCCATTTATGCCGCAAATTTTCGACACTTGCAAGGGAATCAAAACCTACAGGGTGCTTCCCGTGAACTCAGAATCTTGAAATTTGGTACGAAGCAACGTCTTATAGCATAGATAAAGGAAAAATTACGAAAACCATAAATTTTTAGTTACATCACAAAATATTTAACCTTGCAGGTTTGTACGGAACCCTCGGTGCGCGAGTCCGACTCGCACTTGGCCGGTTTTTTAGATTACGTAGTTGTTTTAAAAACTTGTTTTACAAATTTTAAAAAGATACAAAGACAAAATATATATACAGAACATAACACAGACGTATAAATATATTATTATAGAAGTTTTGAAAGGAGAATTTTGTTGGTATTAGCAAAATTGCTGTTTTAGTTGGGTTGGAGATTTCAAAACCTACCTTCATTTAGTGTGATTATTATGACACAGTATTTTTTTGTCTGGAACATTGGTTCTAATAGCGTAGATTTTAAATTTACCAATGCCTAGTTAAACAAAAAGCTTAATAAAATCAAACTCTGCTTTAATTGCGCCTTGTGTAGTTAAAATAACAATAACTTTTTAATTTATGAACTGATTGAAATAAAATAAAGATTTAATGTTAGGTAAAAATATTACAACCTATTAGTAAAACCCCAACCAAATCGGTTGAGCCATTTCTGAAATAAGCTCGCACAAACAAATAGATACACGGTCATTTATTTTAAATTAGTGTATATGATTTCCTCTGCATTGATGCACTTTACTTGTAATCTCTATATAAATTATCTGTCATGTACAAAAACCGATGAATAGACCGATGACCGATGACAGTTTCATTAAATGTAGATATAGATTTGGATATTAAGAGTTATATTAAAATTTCAAAACAAAATCGTCTAAAAAAATATATTTTGTCTTTGCAGCCACCCAACACTGCCTAAGATCAGCTTATTACTTATTTATTGCATCCAAAATATAGGTAACGATACTAACAAAAAACGCAGTATTAAACACGTGCTAGGCAATAACGCAGTAATCGACACAAATACTGCACTTTGTCTTAGCAATCTTGTAATGCTCGCTAGGCCAGACGTTAGATGAAAATGCAGTACTAAGCATTTTATCGTCATGATTCAGAAAAAATAATAAAATGGCATACCAATAGAAAGCTTGATTTTTTTCTTGATTTTTAGGTTCAATTTAATAGCTATATAACATGTATTTGATGTCTAGATCACTCAAAATGTTTTAACCGCGTTTTTCTCGAAACCGCCTTTTGTCGATTACTGCATTTTGAGTTATGAGGGCAGAATTGTGGTCCTAACTAATGATAAAAGCGAAAATATAATATAAAAATGGAGCTACATAACTGCAACTGGCCGTCATTTGCAATAATTGCTTTTAGGCTGTTTAAAGAGAAGTTATTAAATCAATTCAGAGGCTTTAATGGCGTTTTGAAAACTCTCGACACTAGTTATCCATTCTCATACGAAAAACAACTCGCAAACTAGGTGATAAAACTTTTACGATCGTAGGTACTTACTAGGCACAGATATTGAGTTATCATGCAAAACACTAACCCTAAGATTACTGCTTCGTTGCAATGCAATTAAAGGTCAGAGACTTAGATAACTAAATACGTCAAGTCTTTGGGTGGCCAAGATAGAACTTAGATTATTTGAAATAATAAACCTAGTTCATAGTTGATTAGAAGTGCCCGTAGCTCAGCTAGCGGAGGCAATCGCATGCGATCACCAATGTTAAGCAAAGGTCGACGCGGTCAGTCCTTGGATGGGTGACCGAAAAAAGTGGCATTCCAATTTGGGTGCTTCCGTGGGTCGGATGACACGTTAAATTGTAGGTCCAGGCTGTTTTGTCTAGAACGGCAGTAATCAAGCCATGTCAGAGCACTTGAAGCAAAGGCAATGGCCTAAGATGGAGCGTGCGTCATATAAAGTAAATCAATTATTATAATAGTTTTCATTGCGCTATAAATTAATTTTTTTATTGCTGTGGACCCTTGACTTTTGATAAAACAGGAAGATTTATATACATATATGTATATTATAGTCCAGGTAGTTGCTTGATTTTGGTATTATTTGCGAACGAATCTATCAGTACGCTGAGCCACCACACGCTTCTCCTCCTCCTCCTCAATCGTATTCCTTAATACTGAGGGTCGTAACTCCCATCATAATCAAGTTTTTTGGGGGAGTTCTCTTGGGCAGATACATCGTGGTGGGTGCAGGTCCTTCCACGATTGATACATGTCCTCGGATTTTTGTGCTCCTCAAACGAGTCAATATCCTCATGATGTTTTCCTTCACCGTTGAGCGAGTGCTAATCCACACATAACTTGAAAGACAAGTCAATGGAGCCTGTTCGAACCGAGATCGTCAAATTGTAAGGCGCACGCTTCCCCAACCTAGCCACACTAGCACCCTCGCTCACTACCGCTTAGTGACAGATATTATTTTTGTAATTCCAGATGTATGACAAGAAAGAATACTACCACCTGGAGCTGGGAGCGACTGATGCAGACAAGTTCAGCATAAAGAGCGTGACGCAGTACCGAGTCATCTCCTCGGGAGACCAGACTGTAGTCACTGAAAGGTAAACTAATACTAACTTCTGGGAAATTAAAGAGTTGCGTATTTAAATCTATACATATCTATAATAAAGCTCAAGAGGGTCAACAATCTAAACATAGAAGATATTAGAAAAAAGTATTTGGGTATACTCTAATCCCTAACAGTTTCACAGTTTTTAGAATTTTGTCAGTTTGTCTGTTTATTAAAGCGCTTATTACAGGCTGTACGGATCATCCTGATTTTTAGTATGTAGGTAGTGTGAGGTCTAAAAAGTGTTATACGTTTACTTTTTATCTCAAAATAACACGAGCGAAACCGTGGGCGTCCACTTGTAAATAATACACTTGCTGGTTTGGTGTGAGTATATATTTTTTTAAATCCTACGGGTGTTATTGTCGTAATAAGGCAGAGAGTTGGAACTTACAATTGAAATGCATTGAAATGTAATACATTTATTTGCATGAATATTGTCATACATTGATGGTATGCAATTTATTTTTTCTTCCAAAAGTCAATTAATTTATGATAACATTCGTCAAGGAAGTAATGAAACAATTTTCTCTTAAAACTACTCCACTTCAAGTCCTTAATTTCATTGGGTAATTGATTGTAAATAGTAACTAAACTAACTATTTATGTAGTAACTATTTTATCAAACTTCATCATCTAAAAGACAACTACGGTATCGCTTATTCACCGAAAAAAATATTGATAAAATCAAATTTCTTGATATCAACCAAGTACCGGGTGTTGCTGCTTCATGTTTATCGACATATATTCATGACCTAAGTACCTACACACCTACATACTTAGTTGTTAGTAATCGTATGTTATTGCTTTAGCTATCTGCATTAAAAACATTTAATGATATTTGTAATACTAACCAATCGTAAAATAATACAAAAAATAATGTAAGGTCATGAACCTTTTTATACTTAATCAGCAGAATATGTTAATAAACAGAATATAAATTGGAATTTAATGACTTTGTCTTTGCGAACAGGACGGTCAAATTTGGCTATCTTTAAAGAGAAAAGAAATCTCTATTATGAATTCGAACTTCACATCAGAAACATATTTTTAGTATTATAAGACTAAAAAAATTAGAAGATAAAATAAAATTATTTTTTTTCCTGAAAAAAAATATATTTATAAACTACATAAAACCCACGATTGGTTATCAACAGCCAAGTCAATTGTATGGTAGATACCTTCTAATTGTTTCATATTTCATGAGTTCGTGCTAAGTATGTTCAAAATAGACTCTGGTGTTGAGAGTTCTAAATCTTACCAAACAACAATCTGCATAAAATACAAAATACAATAATCACAGCAACCACCCCCTCTGTTTCAGTACAGCAACTTACAAGGACACGTACGAGGGCATTGCATACCCCCCCAAACTCCCCCAAGGCTCCCCCATCAACATCCTCCGCGTGGGGATCTGCAAGTCGTTCCCCATGACCCCCCGGGGAACCACCACCTCGCAGTATGGACCTGATGCCCACGTGTATGAGATGTCTGAACAGGCATATGGGAATAATACCCTGTGCACCAGCAAAGGGTTCTGTCCTAAAGGGCTGATGGATATGTCACCGTGTTATTTGGGTGAGTAATTTGATAAAATTATTGACCTTTAGAATAATAACTTTATCTTATATGGAGTGATAAAACGCCTGCTGCATATTGAAAATCATTACGCTTCTCATAAAGTTGCGTGTACCAGATAAATTGGCACTACAAATTATGATTTCCAATAGTTACGGAACAAAATCTAAAAGAAACTGTGAACATCTTTTTGCTGGCTATACAAAAAAATATTTCGGTTTAGACCGGATCAGTTATCAGTTTATTTTAATTAATTATGCTATAATTAATGAAAATAAACTGATACCAAATGCTATCTCTTTTTCGGTTAAGACCGGAGTCACCCCGTTTCAATCGCATATAGTTATGGAAGAAAGAAATATTTTAATGTACTTATAACAAAAGAGGTTCTTTGAATGAGGTGTTTGCACACAACTTCTACATAATTTGCAGTTGCATAAATTACTATAGACAATGTAACAGCTTGTGTTTTGTTTTTCAGGTCTTCCACTAGCGTTGTCTAACGGCCACTTCCTGGACGGCGACCCTCGACTGCTGGACCGGATAGAAGGCTTGGCGCCTGACCGGGACAAACATTCCAGTCATATTGTCATAGAGCCTGTAAGTTAAATATAAGCCATAGTTACTTCATGTCAAGTTTCAGAGTATCACGAAGAGGATAAATAGGTTTTAACCACATTGGTCTCGAGCAGGAGATACGATGTAGTTAAATTCTACGCTTTAAAAAATATGTTTTTATTTTTTTATAAATGTGATTTGCGATTGAAAGGAGCTCATGATTTACTTGGTCTTATTTATTTCCATGCTGAGATAAAAAGATAGATCCCAGAGATTTAAATCCGATCATCCTTTCAGCAAATATGGCAAGACTAGATGCCCAGTAATTTAATCGAAACATTGTCCTTCAACCTAGAAACTTGCTGAGTAATGTACACAGGGTTTGTGGTAACGCACAACCTTTTAAGGACGGCTTGAATACATGAAATGCAACAACTTTTATTCTACGAGTGTACTGTAATATTGTATTTGTGATGTTTTCTAGAAAATCGGACTGACGCTGGAGACCAAGCTGTCTCTGCAGGTGAGCATCGTGCTGGGAGACCTCAACTACAACGCCGAGGCGAAGCCTTTCTCAGACATCGTGCTGCCTATCGCACATTTTAAGATTGTGAGTATTCTTTTATACAACAGAATTAGCTTCAGGCGATCTGAAGCTCAAAGAATCTAGGTAGAGCTAAAGGCAGGCATGCTCTGCCTTTAGAACCGAACTAGTTCTCAAACATGTTGCTTTTTATAAGAGGAGGCTACTTTGTGATCCTTTCCTGGTTAGCTATCACCGTCAAATTTTATTTTTTAATTTCTAAATTTCTTTATTATTATAAGATTCACCTTAAGTAACATTGTCAGTATACATATATCACCGTCAAGTAAGTCAAAAGATAAATAACCAAGGAATATAATTGTGGTCTATTGCAAAAAAGTGATGAGACATAATCCCAGCTAAATAAGCCGGTAAATATTACTCAAGATGATGGTTATATGGAACAGGATTTATTCTTCAGACATTGAGACATGTAAGCAATCTCTACACTCTCAACACCAATAAGCTAATCTCAACCAAACTGTATTTTTTTTCTATTTCAGAGGCAGCCCCGTCTCCCCGAGATTGCAATCCGAGCTCTAACTCTCATGTACATCACAATGCCGCGAATCCTACTTGTTCTAGAAATAGTTCTAAGCATCCTCGGAGTCATACTGCTGTGCTACTCAGCAAAACTACTCCACAAAAGCAAAATTCGAAATAATGTACATAACAATAGCAATAAAGTAGTCGCCCCTCTCATAGAAAAGTGATATTGTAGTGTAAGTTTAGTTGGTAACATATTATAGTGGCTTATTTATTACAAGTTATTGTTTTATTTTCTTTTATAGGTACTCCACATAAGCTAAACTTATAATATATGTACTTATAAAAAAAAGTATATAAAAAATAAAGTGTAAAAGATCGGGGAGGCCGAAAGACGAGAATAAATTATAATAAACCTATCTATCAAAATTAAGTTATAAAGTACAAACTTAAGTAGATATAATTTTCTGTATATCAATCAATTCATCCATTATCCAGTTAGGAGATTGGTTGTAAACGAGTAAACGTAAATCTGTCTGTAAGGAAATTCTTTGTAATCAAAGCATTGAGAAAGGGATTAGACGTCTGCAAGTCAACTAACTTTAAGTAAACAAACCAAACTGTCAGCGATGAAATCTTGTTAGTAAATAGCTTATTCATTATCTAGTTGTAGCAGTGATACAATGTTAACTTAGATTTTATAAAATCTTAGTCAAATCTAGTGAAAAACATTTTATTTTAAAGTAAACATTTTTTTTTGAGTAAATATTTTGTGTAAACTATTTGTATTTATGAATAGTACTTAAGTGAAAGTTGTTCCTAAGTAAAGAGAGAAATGTAAAATTGAAACCATGCCTACAAATAAAGGATTTCAAGTGACTGAAATTGAGTTGGATGTGAGAAGTAGTGGTGTACAAAAAATATATACTTGTGATGAAGCGATCAATTTGGCGGGTAAGTTTTTTTTATGTGAAGTAATTTGAGCATTTTTTATACAAAAAACCAAGTAATTGATGAAATTATATTACTTCACATTATTTTAGGTATTAAAAAAGCTCGCTTCTAGACAACCAACCATACCTGTATGTATATAAGATGGATTTTTGATGTTGAAGTTTTGTTGAAAAAAATGGCATTATGGAAACATATACTGGCAAAAGTATTGGTTTTTTGACAACCTGGCACATTTAATTACTTTATAATTCTCAGTCAGAAACAGCAGATCAATTTTATCGCTAATATTTGATTTGAGACAGTACCTAGATCAAAATCAATATCATATATAGTAGGATCCATTTTATCTAGAAAAAAAGTGATGTAATTAATGCAGTTAATTGAAAAAAATAATGAAATGTAAATAAAAATAATGAAAATTAGTAACGAAAAAAGTTTACATGGTAATGGCGGCATATCTATCGATTGCTTCACTAGGCTAGATAGAAGCCGAAGCAACCAGATACCAGCATTATAAAAAAATACTTGTTTTATTTTATTACATTTTTTAGGCAAACTTACAACAAACTTATGTACGACTATATTATAAAAACACAAACATAACTAACTGAAGGTTATTTACAAATTTCCACTTATAGCTGATATTGAATATACCTATAGATAATAAAGATTCGGTTTAGTAATTAAAAGTTAATTGTTCAGGATGCGGTGGCTACACTGGAGGTCTGTTGGCAACCCTGAGCCTCTCTCTGCTCAGCATGGCGGTGGACATGTTCGGGTTCTCCGTGGTGGTGGCTGGAGCCGCCTGCGACTTCAACCTGGACCATACGCAGAAGAGCCTCTTGATCTCTACGCCTTTTGTAGGTAAGTTCTATGCAGTAGGTACACGCATGCTCCATTGAGGTATTATACTCGTATCTATCTACCATTTACGTCCACAGGTTACGTTTGGGCGAGTATCGCTTCAGCTGATTTTTATTTTGATTTTTTTGCTGTTTTACTTTTATTGCATGTGCCGCCTACGTAGTGTATAAAGGAAATCTCTTGAAGAATTGTTGGGCTAAGTCGGAAACTGTGTATTCTCTTCTTCTTCTATATTTTTTTTTCTCAGATAATGATTTATAGTGGCTGTGACTATTTTGCGGAAAATACCAGGCATAACAATTTCTTAGTCGTTTTCACCCGCAGGTCCAATAATAATGTCCTACATATGGGGCTACGTATCAGACACGCGCGGGCGGCGCTGGGCGCTCCGCCTCGGGCTCTGGTGCGGGCTCGCGGGCTCCGTAGCCAGTGCCCTAGCACCGGGCTGGTTCGTGCTAGCATTGCTGAAGATTATTGGGACTAGCTTGTGAGCATTTCATATTGAAAGACACTTCTTACACATAACCTTCAGCCAATTCACCATTTAAAACGATAGTTGGTGAAGCCGCGTGGTTGAAGATGTAGCATATCAGAATGCCAGAACATACATATAATAGGTGCGTGGCAACAGACTGTTACATTGACTTACATTTGAGGCAATGACTTACTTTGAAACAATGGCACGATGCGGACACAAAAAGTGGAATTACACTTGCATAGTTGTGGAGAAGTAAAATATCGTGAGGAATCCAACATAATTATTACATACCTACTAGTAAATTCGGATATCACAAAATCCTATTTCTCAGGATATTCCTCATCTCATATCATTTGAGCAACTTTATATTGTGTATATGTAATACAAGCTAATACGTTACTCAGCAGTTTTTTTTAGTCTATGAAAATTAGAATCATTTATCGCATGCAAAATAGTATTTCATGTAGATACACAGAAATCTTATGAGCTATGTTTTTCTATTTCAATTGACTATTAAACTAAGTACCTATATCTCCAATATTCCCAGCTCCAGCGCAGCCCAGTCAGCCACATTCACGTATCTCGGCGAGTGCTGCCCGGCGCGCGTGCGCGGGACCTACACCCTCATCATGACCAGCGCTCTTATGCTGTTCATACTCGCTTATGATGGTAAGCAGCAACAAGTAAACACAGTGTTATACTAGAGATAGATAGATTAATACTTTATTGGACACTCAAATAAAATAAAACATAATACAAAAGAGAGAAAATATAAATCTAAACCCACAAATGGCGGCCTTATCGCTGAAAAAGTTCTCGACGCATACTTACGGAATAAAAGGCCAAAGTATGGGAGTGAGGTAAGAATTCCGCCCGCGGAGTGCATCGTGATGTCACTCCCATACATTGGTCTTTCTATTTTATAAGTATGCGGCATTATGTTATCAGTATTACGCTCTCTAAAATACGCATTTTATCTTAGGGGGCTGCTACTGAACAGACATTTTTCAATACGAGTGTTTTGGTAATATTCTGCGAAGACAAATAACAGTTACGCGCTAATTTATCCAAATCTATCTTGCCTATTAATTTATAGGATATTTTATGTACGTCTGTGGGAACTGTATTAAATAAAATCAATTTGATAATAAGCATCCTTTAAAGTCTAATGTCACAAAACAAAAAACACTCCGGAAGACAAATGCTGTCGTAGGTTACCTGCCTATCTGAAGAAATCAGCCAACCATGTCAGCAATCACCATCTCTTAATTATCTAATGAACCGAAAACTTTCCACCGCTCTGACCTTCAAGAAACAACGATTCACTTGACTGCTTGCATTGATTACAGATTATTCTCTTATTTTGTGTAGATAAGTGATGATTTCTTATGATTGATTCTATAAATGGAACTTATTGCCATGTAGTCAGATTTTTGTGTTAGTGACAGATTGATTTTGTGAAAAGAATCCTCAAAATATTATTAAGTGCTACAGTTTAGACTTTGATAATGGAGCTCAGAGCACAAAAATATTTTGATGTGGAGTAACAATACTGTGCGTAACGTCACAATACAAAATGCATATTCTGTAGGAACATCATAAACGACCAAGATTATTATTATTTCACGGCCGATTCTTAAAGTTACTTGATGAAGACAATTATACTGTGTGGGGTGTACAGTTTCTCTATTTTATTCTTTCTAGTGCCAGCCTACTTCATCCTAAACCTGTCCTTCCGCTACGAGCTGGGCTTCATCAGTTTCACCCCATGGCGTCTCCTGGCGCTCGTCATCTCCATCCCCCTGGCTGTCAGTGCTCTCATGCTGAACTGGTTCTGTGAGAGCCCCAAGTTTCTCGTTAACGCTGGGAGAGAGGAAGAAGCTTTGGAGAGTTTGAGGACCATGTGGCGGAGGAATGGAAATAAAGGAACCTACCCAGTTAGTATCACTTTTTACACTGAACAATTGAACATAATTTCGTCGCCGTTAAAGTAAATAAAGACAGGCTATAATCAAACGCAAACCTTATACCACGTAAAAAAGGAGGAAGTATATAAGAGGTGATTTTTTTGTTATGTGATTTTTAAGAATCTTCATTTACGAACATCGAGTTATTACTACTTTAATATAATTCGATGTTTACGAAAAAAAATACGATTAATAAATCACGCGTGTTTTCAATTAAGTTTTACCGCAGCTGTGGTCAATAATGGTATTCTATCAGTAGACTTGCATAACAATCAGTTGTAGGTAACATGAAACATTAATTGTATCATTACAGGTGACTAAAGTTATGTTGGACGAAGACACTTCATTGAAGAGCAAAGAAGATTCTTTCCTTGCATCCTTGTACGATCAGATCCTGCCTCTCTTCAAACCACCATTGCTCTGGAGGACTTTGCAGCTTTTCTATTTGACTGCGGTTATTTATGCCGTGTGAGTATTAGTACAAAATTATCTTGCAAAAATTTAGTATAGTTATTACTTTTATTCTATCTTTTAATATGAAAGCATGCTCTTCTTGTAAAGAAACCATCCTATTGAATAATAATAACATTATGATCTTTATGGAAATAGTACAGAGTCATCAATAGTTATGCTCATTACAAAAAACGCCACGGGAAACTGTAGTTTTTATTCGTTCCAGGAACAATGCATTCGTGATGTGGATGCCTATCATCGTAGAAGCGTTCACAGCTGGACTGCAGACAAGCAGCGGCCACCCATCCAGTATTTGTGACATCATTGTCAACTACCACAGCAATACTACAGGGAATAACTATGATCCAGTGAGTAGCTTCTTTCTACATTTTCGAGATTTGATGACATATACTTGAGGCTTACAACTTAATGTAAGATACCAGACTCTAATCTAACTCTAACTTGTCAAAATCCGTCGCACAGTACGGACATATTCTAAAAGTCTCTGCAGAAAATAAATAAAAAATAAGGTTCAAAGTGATTGTGTTGAGCTCGAAAAGTGCTAGTTTACTAATATAAAGGTGTATTAACGTGTACGCAGTATAATTTGCAGTTAATATTGCTATAAAGGTGCGTAATTTGGTGGATAAAATCTTTGTTTTGATTTTGAGTTGCCTGCATCTACCCCCTAAACTTGGAAGATAATCATTTAATCCTAAGCAAGTCACTGGCAAAATTCTCAGAGCAAAACACACCGATCGTCTACGCTCCTAGTATGAATGTCATAGCACGATTATTTTATACGTCGAGAATCCTATTTTAATCAGTACCAAGAAAATCTGAAAGAACAATGAGCTGCTCAGCTTGCAACAAGAAGATAAGCTCAAACCGCCACCTTCAATGTGTTCGCTGCCGTTCCAAGTACCACGCGGAATGCCTTAATCTGAAAATTGAGCAATTCTACGCGTTATCTGGAGAGTATCTTTCCAACTGGGTATGCCCTTTATGCTCCAACATAACCAATCGCAGCAAGCAAAATGAAAATACTCCTGTACGTAAATCGCAAGTGCCCTATTGCGATCTATCTATGAACATGTCTTTTGATACTTCTGATCAGTCTGTGTTGCAGTGCTCAGTGCTATCATGCGCCGACACTAGTGCCGCGCGCTCCGGTGTTGTGGCCGCTGCTCCTGCGGGCCCTGTTCCTGCGACCGCCGGCCCGCCGCCAGCGGACGCGCCTGCCGCACTCAACACCGTAGTTACCATGGAAAAGATTGGTGCTTTGCTCGATCAGAAGTTGAACAATATCTTGGGTAGTTTTATGCACGATTTCCGTAAGGCTTTGAAGGATGACGTAAAAATTTTGGTCCGTGAAGAGATCAGAGCTACGGTGAATCACCTGAAAGATGAATTTACTACCACGACTAACTTTATCTGTGAAGATCAGGCTGCTATGAAGAAAGAAATTACAGAGAAGGCGCGAACAATTAAAACTCTTGAAAATCAAATAGTTACTCTCCAGATCGAGCAACGCTCATTAAGCTCACGAATATCATCCATGGAGAGAATGACCCGGAGCCAAAATATTGAAATTCAAGCCGTCCCGGAGTCTAAAAATGAAAATCCTATTGGATTATTTAATAATCTATGTAAAATTTTAAAACTAGATATATCTCCGGATCAGATTCACTCCTGCCGCAGAGTAGCCAAGCTGAACTCGACGTCGGACCGGCCCAGAAACCTGCTGGTGACGCTTGTCAACCCTAGCTTACGGGACAGCGTCCTGTCTGCCTGCTACCGGTACAATAAAACGAACAAGGGCGACTTGTTGAACTCCTCGCACCTGGGCCTCGCCTGTAACAAGCAACGCATCTACGTGACGGAACACCTCTCCCCGGAGTGCAAGGCGCTGCATGCCGCTGCAAGGAAGGCTGCCAAGGAGAAAGGCTTCAAGTACGTGTGGGTGAAGTACGGCCGGGTTTACATGCGTAAAAATGACGGAGCTAATTGTGTTCTAGTTAAAAATTTGGAGACCTTAAATAATTTAATTTAAATATTCATTAGTAACTTAATATAATAAGATAAGATAAGATAAGATAAGATAAGATAAGATAAGATAAGATAAGATAAGATAAGATAAGATAAGATAAGATAAGATAAGATAAGATAAGATAAGATAAGATAAGATAAGATAAGATAAGATAAGATAAGATAAGATAAGATAAGATAAGATAAGATATTTCTTTAATGCACACCAAAAAATTACATAATGAAAGAAATTTAAAAACTAATCTAATGTACATTGGGCGGCCTTATCGCCTTAGGCGATTTCTTCCAGGCAAATATAAATAGGCGGTGTACAAGAATACGTAAATTAAATAAATAAGTGAAAGAACACAATACAAACTCAGATAATACACTAATAAATAATAATAAACAATACAATACATAATACTATATGGATGATAAGTAATGATGATACACTAGCTTTTGGAATATGCTTAAGGACTTAGCTTGCCTAACAGGCAAGGGCAACATGTTCCACAACTGGATGGCTTGGATGGTGAAGGAATTTCTGTACATTAAGTTGGAGTACGATGAAGAAGGAAACTCGAGGAGAAGGGTCCGGGACGAGCGCAGGGAGCTGGAGTGGGAGGCGGTCACAAATGCAAAACGTTCTTTTAAGTAACATGGAGTGGACGGAAAGAATAGGACTTTGTAAAGAAGGGTTAGGATATGAGAATTGCGGCGAAGACGGATGGGCAACCATTTGAGCTTCTGCCGATATTCGGAAACGTGATCGTATTTGCGCAGTCCAAAAATAAAACGTACACAGAAGTTTTGAAGTCGCTCGAGTTTGTCAAGCTGCTCCTCGGTTAAGTCGAGATAACAAGCGTCAGCGTAGTCTAATATAGGAAACAGAAGAGATTGGACAAGCGCAGTTTTGGTAGTAATCGGAAGAAAGTTACGAAGGCGCCTAAGAGATGCAGAGGAAGCAAAAATCTTTCTGCTTACTTCCGCAATCTGTGGACCCCAGGAGAATTGCTTGTCGAAAATAATGCCGAGATTTTTGACGGTATCGCTGATGCTTATTGGAATTCCATCAAAAATAACTTGTGGCAATCGAAACCAGTCAATCTTGGAGACCATCCGGGAGCTGCCTATTATAATAGTTTGTGTCTTAGCAGGGTTTATGGTCAGACCAAATGATCGGCTCCAGTCTCGAATGCGTTGTAGGTCGGAGTTTGTACGAGCTATTGCATCATGTAATTCTTCCAACGGAGATTGGGTGTATATTTGCAAATCGTCTGCATAGAGGTGGTAGGAAGAAGTCAAATTAGAAGAGATGGAATTAATAAATATGGCAAAAAGAAGAGGGGATAGCACGCCGCCCTGTGGCACACCAGCAGAGATATTACACCAAGACGAAAAATTATCATCTACACGTATTCTCTGCCGGCGACCAAACAGGTAACTTTGAAACCATGCAATTGCCGCTGGAGACAAATTAAGTGAGCGTAGTAAACCTAACAGTACTTCAAAATCGACGTTATTAAAAGCGTTACTGAAATCTAGCAGTGACAGCACAGTAAGATGACAGTTCCCCAAACCAACTCTGATGTCGTCAGTAATTTTAGTCAACGCAGTAACGGTACTATGCCCAGAGCGAAAACCAGATTGGAATGGGTTTAGGAGGGAGTTATTACCGAAATAGGAAGACAATTGCGTGTAAACAAGTTTTTCTAAGATTTTGGAAAGGAAGGGAAGAATGGAAATAGGACGGAATTCGGAAAAAGAGGAGGGATTGAGTTTTTTGGGAAGTGGCGTTACTTGAGCTTCTTTCCACGCTGTGGGAAAGACTCCAGAGGATATTGAGTAGTTTAGCAAATACTGGATGATGGGAAGAATTTCATCTAGGATAGGTATAATCATCTTTCTACTAATACTGTCACTGCCGACAGCATTGGATGTCACGGCCAATATACACTTCCTAATATCACCAGCGGCAAATTCATTGAAATAAAAAATGTTGGTATCGGGGGGAGTAATAGAAGAAAGCATTCGAAGAGTACTGGCTTTAATTGGACCATCAAATTTTGAAGAAGAGGAAAAATGATAATTTAATTGATTAAGATTTAGATTATTTGGAATGGCGTCCTGACGGGACTTGCCAACTCCCATTGACCGAAGAAACTTCCAGACTTTTGCTGGGTCTTCGTCTTGTACAGAATTATAGATATGTCGGCGTTGTGCGTCCCTACACGCTCTATTACAGACGTTACGTCGCAGTATATACTTCTGAATATTGTCTTCAGATTCAGCACACTTCAACTTAACCTTTGCTACTAATTTGTCTCGAATCAGCGAACGAATTTCGTTATTCAGCCAAGGTGCAGGAGCATGCTTCATCTTAACGGCACGAATAGGGGCATGAATGTCGAAAAGCTTAGTCAAGGTACGATTGAATTCTTCAACTTTGACATCCATATCACTACCACTGACTACTGAAGACCAATCTAATTCCCCAGCATCCTTGCGCAATTTATCTACATTCATACTACCAAAACTACGCTGAAAGAGAACTTTGGGTTTGATTTTAGGGGGACGAATTTTATAAGACATATAGATAAGATCATGATGAGAAATAGCATCCGCCGCACACTGACCATGTCTCGCAACACGCTGAGGAGAGGAAACAAGTATGAGGTCAAGAAGAGATGGTTCATAGTGTGGCGGATTGTGGGTAGCATTAAGTGGGAGGATAGTTAAATTGCACGAAGTTACAAGTGACAAAAGTTTAGACGTTCTATAGTCTTGTTTCAATAAACATGTATTAAAATCACCCATAATAATCCTATGTTCGTAAGGTGTAGACAAATCTTCTAAAAGTTTTTCGAGAGACAAAAAGTAATTGACATCACGGGAATGTGGATAATATACTCCTAAGAGAAGTTTGGAGTGTTGCAGAGTAACGTCTATGAATAGATGTTCACCGGCATTTATTGGGGGTGGCTGAGCTGAAGTGCTAAGAACGGAGAAAGGAATATCTGAACGCAAATAAATAGCCACGCCACCACCCTTCTGACCAATGCGGTCATTTCTAATGAGACGAAACCCAGGCAACGACACGAAGTTAGATGAGAGAGCAGGCTTAAGCCAAGACTCAGAAACAAGAAGGGCGTGAATATTAGAGTGTACGAAGGACGCTTGTATCTCTGGAATGTGTGCCGCAATGCTCTGAGCGTTTATGTGGAACACGTTGAAATTTTTAGGTAAGTCTGCAACTACGTTTTCTACAGATTCCGCTAGTGTAGGCAAACTACAAAAACTGTCTGTGCTATCTGCATCATCAAATGACGAACAAGTAGCATATTCAACATCGTCATCGCTAGAATGTAGCATGACAATAAGAAAATTAAGATATTATGTACCTTTGGTATTATTTTGTATAAATAAATAAAATATACTTACTATATAATAATAAATATTCAATATTTATATGGTGTAAAACTATTCAGAATTCTAAATAGTCCACCTGCCAGTTTTGCAACTGGAAGAAAATGCACAAACTATAACTTAACTCTAATTACCTACAACAATCATAAATAAATATGTTTAAAAAACAATATACCAGTCTATATAGTCTGAAACTCTTAAAAATGTTATCAACAAGTCTAGATTAGAATATATTAAAGACAAAAAAAAAGCAATTTAATTTTGAGGCAAAATTTTAAATAGCATGAAGCCAAAAAAAAAAACAAGAAAAGAAAATACATTGACAGTTTCAATTATATGTCAGTAAATCTGTCATGGAAAAATGTAAACAAAACAAAAGTTAAACCTGATAAACAAATTGAGTTGAAGGTAGTTAAAAGTCGGGAACGCACGAAAGTCTTTTTAAAAACTAATTAATTAAACACTACGTCTGTTCAGACTAAAGATTTTATTTAGACTACCTTATTCTAACATGCAATCTTATTTTATACCTAACACCTAAGCCGAGCCTTATCGGCCGGATGCTGAGTTGGCGACATGTAACCTGATCCGCGTGGTACGAGGATCGTTGGGTGGTCTACGAATGTTATGACCATTGTGTGCGAGTACCAGGAACATAACGCCTTCCCCCTCAGACTCGAAATTATCGGAAAAGGATTTTCCGAGAATTTCGGTTTACATACATACATTTTCTTATTCTATATCTTAAGACTATTGCTGCTTGCAATACCAGGTCCTGCTCGGAGGGGTTTGTAGAGGCAGCGAACTTATGCGAATAACATTCTTAACTTACAAGTAAAATCGGATTTTCATTTACATTTTCATGTTCAATTACAGGGGTTGAGGGTGTCTCATAGATTTTCCGGATATAAGGTATAATTTTTAACTGTAATGTGTATACAAAAAACACCAATAAGATTATATAGAGCACAATTGTGGCAATGCCAAGGCTTTTCACTTCACTTGAATTTTGAACACTTTTCACACTTTTCTTCAACATATAATTGAGGTGTTGCACGTCATCTAGGTTAACTCGTTGCAGGTTTATGGGTTCCATATTTTCCATTTTGTTTTCTGATAGATCAGGTAAGTTTACAATAGGTATGCGGTTATAAGAATTTCCCAATTTATGGAAACGGTTTGCACGGAGTCGCAGAGTGCCAATGGTGACATCGCATGGTTTCTGGATAGTGAGAATGTATGTACCTCTCAGTGGCTCCTGTATGACGTCGTCGCTGCATTGCTGCGTAAGCAGCTTTTTAAATTTGGAGAAGATAATCCAAACGTTATCAGAGATTTTCTGTGTCTTTATTTCTTCTGTAATGATCTTGTGCTTACTACATTTTGGTAGATGTGCTCGGTATTTCATTAACTGTTCCACACAGGTTTCTGCGAAATAAGGCGCGATGCTGCTTTCAGAGCACAGGTACTCTTTGGCGGTTATCTCTTTACACTTTTGGGCAAGTGGGCGGTAGCTTTTCTCATCCTGGAGTAAAAAGGGATATTCAGGAATTATGGTAAAGGTATCGGCGGTGGTATGGTTAAGCATGGGCAGTGGGTACAATTTATAATATACATAACATTCATTTTCAACTAATGGAACATCAATTATAAACCTAACATAACTGTCTTTAAGGTATGCTTTAACAGAGAATGTCTCTTCTAAATTTATTAGGTTTTGATTATTTACAGGATACATAAGCTTACCATATGTACTTATTTCTTTCAGCAATGTTATAATCTCTACAGAATCTATTACAGTTTTATGGAGTACAGACACTTTACTAAGGGCTAAAGCCGTCTCTACATCGCCGAGTTTAATGGAAATAGTGCGGAAATTACTAATAAAGAGGTTGAATACATTTATAATATGGAAAGTTAGAAGTTCCTCGAAATTATCATGTGATCTTAGGTAAAATTCTATTTTATTAACTCTATCATTCAGAAGCTTTGTGTTTTCATTTACAATTTCACTTGAGTTTACGATGTGATCCAGCATTTCGGTAATAATAGTGATTTTATTGGAAACGGCTTGCTCACGGGTTTGTGTGTCAGTTAATAATTGTTCGAAATGAATAGCGTCATCGTTATCTAGATTTCCTGTTATTACTTTGATCAAAGAACCTAGAGGGTTGATAAGACCTCGTTTTACGCGTTTGCTAGGTACTAACTTCTGTAGTTTTTCTGTAGCCTCATCACGGGTGTATTCAATTTGAGACTGAAAGTCTTTAAATTTAATCATGAGGGAGGAAACATTTTTAGAGGCTAATATAACCTTGTTACAAAACTTTGAATATTGTTGCGAATGAAATTGCAAGTCGGAGGAGATACCTGTTAAATCTATAGTTTTTATAATAGACCAACTATCGTACTGTAGCGAGGCGCGACCTTGCTTAACTGGGAGGAGGCCTGGATTTTCATTAATTTCTTGAAGTTGAAGGCCCTGGCTCTGGAGACCTTGGGCATGGACGCACGTCACCATCACCAGGAGGAAGCACCACCTGCGGAGGGCGTTTTACATTTTTAATTGGGACCTTGGTGTCTCTGTCCTTGATTTTTATGGGTACGACGTTTTGTTTAGCTTCGCCAGTTATTATAGCTTTTTGGTACCTAGGTTTATCCTTGGATTGTCTTTTGTTTACTGCCTTCGCATATAATGCCTGTCCTTCCGTGAACGGCGGTACTATTTCTCCACCGCGTTTATGCTTCACCTTTTCTTTGTCTTTTCGCAGTTTTTCCGAGATGAATTTATATAATTCATTAGTACGTTTCTTATGATCTTTTATCAGTTGTTGTTTATAAGCTTTGTCAAATTGTACTTCAAAACAGGAATTTAATTCTGTGTGTCCAAATACAACTTCGAATGGTGTTAAATCTGTAGCGCTATGTATGGTATTATTGTATGCCATTATAGCATAAGTCATTATATTTGCTGCGTCTGTGTATTTCTTTTCGTATTTGGCTAGGCGATAAATTTCAATTATGGTGGAATGGAAACGCTCTACTATGCCGACAGAATTCGGGTTATTTGGTGTAGTTATGTGCAGTGTTATTTTGTGTAATTGTGTAAGTTCTCGGAGTAGGTCGTTATTAAATTCGGTACCGGGGTCGCAGCTTATTTTTCGCGGAATGCCATAGAAACTGAAGTATTTAAGGAGTGCTCTTACTACCTCGGGCGTTGACCGTGATGGTATCTCTATTGCCTGTGCTAGCTTGCTGAACGCGTCTACTATCGTGAGGTAGGATTTGGAGTCGATGGAAAATATATCCATGAATAATTCTTGGAATGGGGCATCCTGTGTTTCAGTGAGTTGTAATACTGGTTTGATTGATTTTCGGTCATACTTGGCGATCCTGCATTGGTCGCACGAGTTAATTACTGCAGAGACCGTTTCTTGCATGTCGGGCCAATAATAAGATCGCTTTATTCTTTTAATTGTTTCTGTTATACCTCTGTGGCATGTTTTTCCTTCGTGTATTTTTTTGATTATCAATTTCTGCTCGTCTTCATTTTCAACGTTAATCACTCTCTCGGTGCATTCATGAAAATTGATAGTGCCTTGTTTGAACATGGAAATCACAACGTTGCTAAATTCTCGTCGGTGCTGTGTGGTCTCGAAGTAAACGAAGTATTTGTTCTTGGGTTTAATGTATTTTTTTAGGAATTCACATATAAGGTCTGGTTTGCCGTGAGGTAAGAAAACCTCTAGAATTTTTTGATGTTTCGTAGATATATCGGTTACTTGTAGTCCGTCAGTGAATTTTTGAAACACGAGTATTTGGTTTGGTTTTGTGTCCACAGCTTCATGTAATATAGGTATACCTAGAGATTCTAAGTCTCTGCCTGAATGAATCGTTTCTGTAGCGCTGGAACTTGTCTCCGATGGTACGAGACATTCGGGTTCCTTACTCAAAATTTGGTCTATGGAATCTGTGTCTGAGATAGTTATAGGACTGTTGGTTGCCGTTCTCTCTGAGTCGGATATAGATATGGTGTCAGATTGCTGAGAAGGATTATCTAGATTGACAATCATTGATATATCGTCAGGTTCTTCTGCTGTAGTCAATGCATTAAGTTTGAGACGTGATAGTGCGTCAGCATTTGCATTTAGTTGTCCATTTTTGTGTTTTATGTCAAAATCGTATTCTTGAAGTCGTAAACGCCAACGTGTTAACTTACTGCCCGGCTCCTTTAGTTGATATAGCCAGAGCAAGGGTTTGTGGTCGGTTACAATGTCAAATTTCCTTCCGTATAAGTACGGCCGGAAGTGTTTTGTGGCCCAAATTATTGCCAATAGCTCTCTTTCGATGGCACTGTACTTTCTTTCTGTGTCCGATAAAGTTCGACTGGCGTATGCAATAGGTCGGTCAGAGCCAATTGTCCCTTGGGATAACACGGCTCCTATTGCCACTTCCGAAGCGTCGGTGGTCAATATGAAGGGCTTGTTCATGTCCGGGTATTGAAGTATCGGGGCGTTGATTAACAGCTCTTTACACTTTTGAAAGGCTTCGATGTATTTTTCCGATTTTTCAACAGTTTTTCCTTTCCTTAAACAAGCTGTTAACGGTTGTGTTATTTTTGAAAAATCTTTGATAAATCTTCGATAGTAGCCAATAAATCCCAGGAATCTTTTTATTTCTGTCTGAGTCTCTGGAATTGGGTAGTCAATCACCACTTGGATTTTGTCATTATTTGGTCGGAGTCCGTCTTTAGTTAGTGTGTGGCCAAGATATTGAACTTCTCTCCGTAGGAATTCTGATTTGTCTAGTTGGACCTTGAGGTTGGTGAGTCTGAGCCTATCAAAGACTGCGCGTAACTTCTCCAGATGCTCGCGGAGTCCGTTAGAATATATAAGTATATCATCTAGATATACCAAACAGTGTATACCTTGCAGCCCTCTTAGTACGTTGTCCATGGCACGTTGGAAGGTTGCTGGGGCCGTTTTTAAGCCAAATGGCATGCGAAGGAATTCATAATGACCATTTTGGGTAGAAAACGCTGTCTTTTGTCTGTCCTCTTCTGCTATCTCGATCTGATGATAACCGGAAGCAAGATCCAGTGTTGTGAAATAATTGCTTTTACCTAATTTGTCGAAAAGGTCACAGATGTTCGGTAGAGGGTAGCGATCGTCCGTCGTTATTTCGTTAAGGCGCCTATAATCGACTACCATTCGGTATTTCACTTGTCCGGAAGCGTCAAGCTTTTTAGGGACGAGGTGCACCGGAGCGCTCCAGGGTGAGTGTGATTCTTGTACCACGTCGTCCTTGAGCAGCTTTTCTACTTGATTTTTAATTTCTTCAGCTTGGGCTGGGGCCTGTCTATACGGCTTTATGTATACAGGGTTGTCGCTTGTTGTTCTGATTTGGTGTTTAACCTGATTTGTGAAGGTAAGGGGTAGGTCTTCACAGTAGAATATGTCTTTATATTCTATACATAAGTCACGTATAGCTTTTCTTTCTTCCGAGCTAAGGTGGTCCAAGCGTAGCTTTGCTAGGTTTTCCTTGAGTAGTTGATCAATTTCTACTTCAGTTGATTCCGTTATGTAATTCAGGTCGCATGCTATTACGTCATCCTTTCGGACTGGCCGTACAACAAAGGGTTTCTTTATAGTCATGCCTACTTCATTTTCAGATGCATTTTGGATAACTGTGGTGGCATAAAAATTTTCACACTTCACAATAGCGGCGGGCATCCTGACATTTTCACAAAATTGTTTGTATTCGATAATTGCATCTCCGTTTTCTACGGACACTGGTATCTTTACCCGGGTTTCTGACCTTGGTTCTAGGGTCACCGAATGATCCTTGTCATAATATATTGGGATGGTTGCGTTTTGTGTTTTGAAAGTTCTGTCGTTTAGATCAATTTTGGCTTTCAATTTAAGCATTAGGTCCCATCCAATGACTCCATCATATTTGGGGTCTACGTCGTATACGAAAAACTTGTGGTCCATTTCTTCGTTGAATTCTTTGAATAAGGGTATGTCCACCACATGATTATGTGAACTGGATGCGTGAGTACTTGTTACCTCGAAGGGTTCATTTCTTTTGTATTGCTGGTAATGAGTGTCTGCCTTCCTTGGGCTGATAAAACATCTGCTGCTTCCTGAGTCTAGCATAAATTTTGCATTTATATCGTTGAATTTTACATAGGGTAGTTTTCGGGTGGCGTCGTAGTTGAGCTCAATTACCTCGGGGGTTTTGAGCTCAGGGTTAAGCAAAAATTTTCCACTGTATCGTCCTTGGTCTCTTCTTCATTGATTTGTTCTTCAGTGTATTCAACCATGGGGTCGTAATACAAGTTAGGGTCCTCATAGTAACCATAACCTTGTTCCTCATAATTAGGGTTGAAGTCGTCGGCCTGTTCCTGTGTTATGTTTATTTCATTCAGGGGTACCTGTCTTGGTTGTACCATTCTCATGGTGACGTCACTGGTAAATGGCACTGGTGGTTTGTAGCCTTGATGTTGGGGTTGCTGATAACCAAACTGTCCCGGTTGTGGACGAAAGCCTTGAGGCTGTGGCGGCCTGTATCCGAATTGTCCTGCTTGAGGGCGATACCCTCCTTGGTTAAATGGCTGAGGTGGGCGGTACCCAAAGGGGGTCATTTGAGGTCGCGGTATGTTTGTTTGAGTTGGGAAATTTGGCTTGTAACCAAACTGCATAGGAGGTCTGTAATTATTGTTAATATTAAATGGAGGTCGGATAGGCTGTGGTCTGAATGGAATTGGGGCTTGATTAGGGATACCGAATTTGAATTGTTGTTGTTGCATTACCGGAAGAGGTGGAGGTTTTGGTACTGTCAAGTGCTGTAGCATTTTTGATCTCAATTGGTATTGATCCTGGAAGTTGACTTCCTCCAGGACATGTTTAAGGGCATCTTCTAGAGTTAGGGGTTGTTTCAGCCGAATCACCCTAACCATGTGTTCAGGTAGGTTGTAGAGAAAGACGTTCAAAGCCGTGTTATTATGAATTATTTTCTTCGCCTGTTTCACGTCTTCGCTATTTGCCGAATTTTGGTGAATTTTCGAAAATAATATTGCGCGCATGTCCTGCACACGTCCGCAGAAATCTAGATAGGACTCTCCGCTTTTCAATTTAAGGGATTCTAGTTCAAACGCTACTGACTCTTCACTACGCGGGTCTCCGAAATGTTGGATCAATAATGCCCTGAGGTCGTCATAACTTGTGAAGTCACCCCGCTCACTGATTAGGGCGGCAGCTTTTCCAACGAGTTTGCTGGTGAGACATTGCATAAGGAATTCATTTCTTTGGGTGGTACCTTGAAAGTACTGAATGACATACTCGCATTTTTTAAGGAAAAGCGTCAAAGTTTTAGTGTTGCCGTCGTAATCAGGGACCAGTTTTAACATGTCCCTAAGAAGGGGCGGTGCTATGGTAGCTGCTGTGGCTGCATCCACCATTTTTACAACTATCTATCACTATTCCTTCTAAATTAAAATATTTTATACTTAATTATAATTATCTGTGCAATTTTCGTCACAATTTACCTAATTTAACCTATTGCGCAATTTTAATCGCGTATATATCTAAATTAATCTATGTTGTGCAGTTTTAGTCACAGTTACCCTAAATTATCCTAAATTGTGCAATTTTAATCACAATATAACTAAATTTACTTAAATTGTGCAATTTCAATCACAATAAAATAGGCTTATACTAGAAAACAATTTTCGTGGATGGGGATGGGGTAAGCAGGAGGATTTTACTCCAGAGGATGCTACTCTATGTACTTACATGCCCAGCGCCATCGTAGTCCGCTTTAACAAATTTGTTTGGTTCGGGGATACCGGTGTCAGCTTCCGATGCTAGGGTGCTGGCACAATGCTGCCGCTCGAGGATCGCGGAATTCACGCGAATATTCACACGCGCTGGCTAGCAACTGATATCCGGCCCGGCTGCGCCAGTTAAAAGTCGGGAACGCACGAAAGTCTTTTTAAAAACTAATTAATTAAACACTACGTCTGTTCAGACTAAAGATTTTATTTAGACTACCTTATTCTAACATGCAATCTTATTTTATACCTAACACCTAAGCCGAGCCTTATCGGCCGGATGCTGAGTTGGCGACATGTAACCTGATCCGCGTGGTACGAGGATCGTTGGGTGGTCTACGAATGTTATGACCATTGTGTGCGAGTACCAGGAACATAACGAGGTAGTAAAAATTACAAAGCAAAGATGATAATGACAACAAACAAACCTATTTTATGATAGCTTAGTATACGGAAACACGCAATAACTGTGATATGATGATAACACATTATTTCTTTGCTTTGGGTCTAGGCTTCACCGCCGGCTTCGCACCATTTGCACTACTCTGCGTTCCTTTTGCCGCCTTGGGCTTAGCAGCTGGCACTGGTTTCGTCTGCACAGCCTCCAATTCCGCAACCGTGTTGATGCGATGGCGGGCCCCCTCAGAGTCCAATACGAAGACATTGCCTTCTCTCTTCCAGCATTTCGAGACTCCGAAACGCTGGCGAGCAGCCATGAACACATCGTGACGAGCCTTCGTGAGGAATTCGGAGACTGTGATCCCCGAACCCTTGAGGCTCCTCTTCGACGACCAAATCTGATCTCGCAGGGCCACGTCGCGAAGTTTGAATAATATCGGCCGCGGCTTGTTGGCAGCAACACGCCCCATACGGTGACATCTGCTGATGTCCTCCGCCGAAAACTCTTCAAGCTTCAGGTTCTTCACCATGGACTGGGCTACCACCTCACTAGTGTCTTCCTGTGTCTTCTCCGGGACACCATGAAGCAGTAATATCTTCCGGCGCGCCCTCATCTCACCTTGATCGACTTGCAGGGCCAACAAAGCAATTTGTGCCTGCAGTGCCCGGAAGGTAGTCAGCACAAATGCCTTGAAAGAGGATAACTCTGCAGCCAGACTTCCAGGACTATCCGGCGAGGATGGTATTTTCCCCTCAATACTGTCCATTCTTTGGTTAAAAGTAACCATCATCTGAGTTAGGGTATCTTGAACTGAGTCCATGATAGTGTTTGAGGTTATGTTGTAGTGCAATAATTAAAAAGTGAAATATTGTTATATGCACTGTGAGGAAAGGAGAGAAAACACTTACTGGCAGGCAGGGAGACTTAATGCACCCATTTGTGCATCACTATTGTCTGTAAGTATTCCTTTCACCAATTTAATTAAATAAAAATTGAAGAGCTAAAATTTTCAATGCTTCTTCCTCAACTACCACCGGGGAAAAATGTATAGTAGTATAAAAAATAATAGTTCTTACATAGATTTAATATATACGGATATAAATACAAACTTTTGTTATGTTAGTTTTCTATCAAAATGTTAACCGAATAAGGTCAAAGCAAAAATTAGATGATGTCTTTCTTAATATATTAAATTGTAACTACGATATTATATGCTTAACTGAGACTAATTTTAATGATAGTATTTTTGATGGCGAATTTATTGATGATCGATACAATGTTATTAGGCGTGATAGGTACACGACTAATGTTCGTAAAAACGACGGGGGCGGGGCACTGTTAGCTGTTAAAACAGATATCAACTTCACTCGCAAGTGTTCATGGGAATCTAAATTAGAGGATATCTGGATAAGTATCGAACCAAAATGTAAAAATAATAAGATAATTAATGTTTGTTTATGTTATCTGCCGTCTCATTTATCTAATGTAGAAATGTGTGAATTTTATCATAACTTTCAAAGGGTGATGCTCCAAAAAAGTGATTGTGAGGAATATCTTTGTATTGGCGACTTTAATACTCCACTTATAAATTGGTCAAAATCTACTGATTCAATAACAATGTTACCGGATGAACCCCGCGGCCAGAGAGCGGAACTTTTAACTGAGAATATGACTATTTGTGGTCTATATCAGTTTAACAATATTCCTAATAGGTATGGTAAATTCCTTGATCTTGTTTTTTCTACTTCAAAATCCTTGGAAGTGTATGGCTCGGAACCTCTTAGTAAACTCGATAGATACCACCCTTCTCTTGTTATTGACATTACTTCGCTATCGATTATGGTCGAACCTGTAAAACAATTTAAGCCACGTAAAGAGAGGCGTTTGAACTTTAACAAAAGTAATTATGCAGATATATGCTCTGACTTGAACAATGTTGATTGGCATTACACTTTGAATAGTCAGGAATGTCAGGATATAGACACTATGGTAAATCAGTTCTATAACACGTTCAATGACATATTAGCCAAACACACGCCATTGACTAAACCGATGTCTGGTGATACACCTGCCTGGTTCTCACCTGGACTTAGAAGGTCCCTTGTTGAAAAACAAAAATATCACCACCGGTACAAAAAGTTCAAAAATCCACGAGATTATGATACTAACTCCATGCTGCGCCAGCGATGCAAGAGGCTCATAGATCATGACTATGATACTTTCTTAAAATCGGTAGAGGCTTCCATTGAAGGTAATAATATTAAGCACTTTTGGCGCTATGTTAATAGTAAAAAAGGTAGTAACTCCGTACCTTCTACCATGTCTTTTGGTGGCAAAACTACAACTGATCAGAAAGAAATATGTGAACTCTTTTCATCTTACTTTAGCTCTGTGTTTGTGCCGATAGATTGCACTTCTGACAATATATCAACTCTACAAGTCGCTAACCTTTCAGTTGACCACACCAGTGCTTCTACTTCAATAAATAACGTGATAAGCAGCACTTCTATAACACGCGCTGATATTCTTCGCAAAATTATTAAACTCGATGTCAACAAGGGAGCTGGGCCAGACAAAATACCTCCATTCGTTATTAAAAATTGTAGGAAAAGTCTGTGTACACCTCTTCTAATTATCTTTAATACATCTTTACGTTTAAGCATCTTCCCGACACAGTGGAAAACAGCGCACATTGTCCCTGTATTCAAGTCAGGTGACAAGTCGCGATGTGATAATTACCGCCCTATAAGTATACTTAGTTGTTTGGCGAAATTATTTGAGTCTTTGGTCTATGATGTTTTATACTTTCATATATATCCGATTTTATCCACCAGACAGCACGGTTTTATTCGCAATAGATCTACTACTACCAATCTACTCGAATACAAAAATTACTTGTGCAGTGCATTTGCCAAACGTGTTCAAGTCGACAGTTTATATACTGATTTTTCTAAGGCTTTTGACAAAATAAGCCATAAAATCTTAATTATAAAATTATCGAATTATTACGGCATCCATGGCAACCTTTTGAGATGGGTTGAGTCATATTTATCTAGGCGAAACCAGTTGGTTGCACTCAGAGGCTTTTTATCGGCTCCGGCGAATATAACGTCTGGCGTGCCCCAAGGCTCGCACTTGGGGCCTTTGCTCTTTATTTCCTTTATTAATGATCTAATTAGTAACCTCCAGAGTCCTTGTTTATTATATGCGGATGACCTAAAAATATACTCAGCCATTAAATCTACACAAGATTCTGAAATCCTTCAAACTGATTTATCTATGATTGATAATTGGTGTCGAAACAACCAAATGTTTCTGAATATCAAAAAATGTTGTATTATTTCTTTCACTACCAAACATAATAAAATTATCTATGATTATAAACTCAATAACCATATATTAGAACGCAAATCAGTTGTAAAAGACTTGGGTGTATACTTTGACGAAAAATTAACTTTCCGTGAACATTATGATTACATTATAGATAGAGGTAACAAACTTTTGGGTTTTATCTCCAGAACATCAAAAAGCTTTAAAAATCCGTACTGTTTATTAACATTATATTTTTCACTTGTTCGAAGCGTTCTAGAATACAACTCAGTCATTTGGTCACCCTATTACAAGGTGCACATAAACCGCATTGAACGTGTTCAGTCTAAATGTTTAAATATGCTCTTTTTCAGACTAGGCTGGAATCGACAAGTCCGGTCCTATGTCAATAGATTAAAGCGAATTAAATTAATGTCTCTTGAAGATCGCCGCAAATACTCCGATTACATATATTTATTTAAAATTATTCATGCCCAAATTGACTCACCCTCACTCCTGTCTTGTATCAACATCAACATTAATATAAACCCTAATTCGCGCAGGCCCCAAAATATATTCTCTCTCAGTGTTTATAAAAATAATACATCTCTATACAACCCATTAGTTAGAATGTGTCGCCAATACAATAGTATCCTAGCGAACCACCATCAGTCACTGGATGTATTTAATTCTGTGTTATCCACATTCAAGCGTAATGTTCTAGCTATTTTAATGCAAAGCTATGCATGATCACTAATTGTAAGATAAAATTTAGTCTGTAATTATGTTGTCCTTGTTTATCGTTGTTGTTTGTTAGACAGAGAATACAGTACCAGTTAGGTACTGTATTCTCTGTTTAACACAGGTTTTTGAAAATAATAATCAAATTCATATTGTTCAAGCTGTGTACACTCACCTGAGGAATTTGTTCTGGTTCAAAACCAGTTTTGAATGTGTATTTGGCTTATATATGAACTCTTTCTGTTATGTGTACCGTTATAAATAAATAAATAAAATAATAAATGTAAACGCCGAATTTGTCTTAAGCTCTAATATTATCTGATGATCTTCTTTACTTATGTTTTTTTTTTCTATTACAGTCTACCTGCTCATCATCAATAGACACTCGCACCCTGATATCTGGCGTAGCTCACGGCCTGATCTTCTCCAGCGTGACCCTGGCCCTCTCCAAGGTCGGCCACCGAAGGAAGTTTCTCATGATGACCTTCCTTTCCCTACCCCTGGTCTGCAGCCTGGCTGCGGTCTACAATGAGAACAGTGTCGTCAGCTTGGTGCTGTATGTAGGAATGATTTCCACCAACTTTTGCATGGGGTTCCTGTTTGGATACTATGTGGATTTATATCCTACGTCTTACAGGTGAGATCATACTAAGATGTATGTACTAAATCATAGCATTATATTTATTATTCCCAGATTAGCATAGTTTGCGAAGAATGTATTGAATTGTCCAAAGGTGTACATTATTACTGTGATATAACAACTAGGGAGCAGAAAAGCTATCAAATATGTACTTTGTCTTTTGACACCTGAAGCGACATCCACTTGAGCGACATTGTGACCCAAGATGGCGCATACCCACACGGTATTTCAGTTAATGCTCACTATAAGTTATACGTTTTATAAATAAATAAATCAAAAATCATTCTCACTCACCAAACATCATCACAAATATACTATTATACTATTCTTGCAGAGGCATGGCGACGTGCCTGGGCGTGATGATGTCCCGTCTCAGCGGGCTGGCTGGCGTACACTTCCTCGGAGCTCTTGTCATGTCACACTGCGCTCTCACTTTCGATGCCTTTGCGGTTTATTTGTTGTGTAAGCACCTTTATATTCTTCTTCTATTTGATAAGACTTAAGGGAGATTAACTTGTTACTTGCATAGAAACAAAAATTTGCTGGTTTCCCGCTGAAGCTTTCAGAACACAATCTTTATAACGGATAGTTTTAGGTATTTTCGGCTTACCATACCCTTTCCTGATAACCCTGTATAGCTCATCTAACAGGACGCTAATCTTTATTACTTAATTTCAATCCAATTTGTATCTCTAACAGAAAATTCGCTTTCTTTACTTTTCGATGACAAAAAGTTTACAATTAAATATATTGATAAGATATTTAAATTGGTTACTATGTAAAAGTCCATTTTTGTTTCTTTGATGACAATTTTACGCTAGCCAAGTTCAGTGATCTACATAGAGATACTATTAGGTCTCTTACATACTTCTTTATTTTGTTTCAGCGGGTATCGTCGTAGCCTATTTTCTGCCTCCAGATATTACTGGGAAAGTTATTAAATAAAAAAATTACAGGACCTGCGATAAATTAAATTACGTATTTGTAAAAAATATTTTATTTCTAGTATTTTCTTGATATTATTTTACTACCATCGGTCGTTCTTTGTCTTTTGGGAGTAGTAGCGCAACTAAAACGCCACCTGAAAATAAATATAAAAACACATTTTTAATGCTATACCTGGGTCACATTACAGCTTGTGCGAATGTCGCTACAGGTAACTTAGCGATGCCTGACTGTCCAGTGTAAATAAATATATTTTAACGTAAATTCTCACAAACTTCATGGTCATAAGAAGGTTTAGTGTATATGTAAACATGTTTACCCTAGGCTGCAGCAATGCTTAATAACAGACAGGCTGTAGTCAGACGTAAACCTAACCCACGTGAAAAAGAAACCTATGCTAAAAATTTAAACATTAGTAATAATATGTCTCAAAACTTATATTACAGTATAAACACGGGCCTTATTACAAAACGTGGTTTAACGATAAGTCCGGAACTTTGAAAATATGCAGTACGTTTTTGTTTTTCGAAATTTGTTTGTCTACTGTCATAATAATCAAACTGTCAAGATGTTACCAATGATAAATCAACGTCCCGATTTGAAGTTGACATTTGATTGTTTGTAAGTGATGTTTGAACAACAAGAACCTACTTTTTATTTTCAAAGTCCAGGACTAATATTTAAAACACGTTTTGTAATAAGTCGGTATAATTTAAATTTAATAAACAACTGAATCCTAATACTACGTACCCATCATTAAAGCACTGCTCAGATAGAAAGAACTAGAACATGACGTCATCAGTAGACTTCCAAAAAGACTGACCCCGCCGAGAGCGCTGGATCGAGCCACAATCGTGCAGAGGCAGGACGCCATGCCTCTGGAAATTATATAGTATATAAATAACATTTAAATCAACAAAAACAAGAAATTTTGTGTGCTGGGACATAAAATTTAACGAAATACCTACAAATGCCATAAATTGCCTTGCAACGATCATCTATCCAAAACCTGAAGCTAATATGAATACCTTAATCTAATTAAGCACAAATGATTTAACTGGTTTCGATCTAAAATCAGAAACTTATAATAGTAGTAGTTACAAAAGACTTCAATGTGTTGCATATGAAAAACTAAACGTGGGTCGGATTACACGATGAATTATAGGTCCCGGCTGTTTGTCTAGTACGACAGTCGTTAAGTCATGTCGGAGGCCCTTCGGGTGGCTTGATAAACACTCGACACCAGAGAAGGCCACTCTCATTCGATAAGAAGAAGATATGAAAAACTACCTCTATTATTATATGTTTAGCCGCGAATCATGAGTTCAATACATGCAGTATATCCGGATCACTTTCAATGATTATTAACACAGTAAAAAAGGCATAAAGTATACTCAATCATACCTGTAAGCTGTAGGATACATCTCAACAAAGTAAGAACAGATGACACCAATGACGAGCTGATTAGCCAGCACTCCTAGGAACATCAAAAAACTGGTTGTCATGTCATTGATGAGAACAGCCCCAAGTCCTGTCAGCCCAGAGACCAGGAGTACCGTGATCATGAGGAACCGCTTCCTGTGGGCGATGGTGGTAATGCAAGCCAGGATAGTGACGAAGGAGAGACCTTGGATTATACTGAACCAGACCAGAGACACGTCAGTTTTAGATGAGCAGTCTTCCTGGAAATATACAAATAAGATTTTTTAAGTAAATATTGGCTTACACTTGATTACGGTGGAAACAATCATGTCTAGTTTTTTTTTAATAATCATGAATGTCAAACAATTGTCCATTAGGTCGCCTGAAGTGACACTATAAGATCGATCATAAATCCATGCTTGGCGACGATTTACTAAAGATAATAAAATTGGTCCAATCTTATTAATATTTATAATATCTGTTTTAATCACAATTTGTCATTTTTATGCATTACATAACGAAGACACAGTTGTTTTATAAGTAACTTACAAAGATCTCTGTAGGCCTGTTGGCTGTTGCAATCATACTGCAGATGTTTGAATATTCCTTGGATGTGTTCAAATTTTTATTTTTTACAAATTGCTCTCCCAGGTACGGAAGCCAGATAAAATAACTGTTATTCCTGCAAAGAGAATTTGAATCAGGTAGGTTCAGACTAAACCATTTTTCGAAATATTCCTATAAATCACTAGTAGCGCATGCAGTTACAAAAAAATTAGATAGTTCATGCCTGTATAAGTTCAATTGTAATAATATTTTCAAAACCAGTGGACGACCGCGGCGTCGCGCGTGTAATTTCAGGATAAAAGTAGCACTTTCGAGACCTCGTACTACCTACATACCAAAAATCTTGAAGATCCGTCCAACCGTTTTTGCGTGATGAGCGTTTAAATAAACAGACAAACAGAGATATGTCTCTGTTTGTCTGTTTATTTAAACGCTCATCACGCAAAAACGGATTATCTATGGATAAACAGACAAAAAATCTATAAATTCAGGGAACGTGTTCTGTTATCAATTCTAAGTATCTCCAAACACTTTTTTTAATATCTTCAATGTTCAGACTTTCGACCGTCTTCAGCTTTATTATATAAAGACATATAAATAGTTTTGTAAACGAGTGCGATACCAACGTTCCATACACCACAACTGCTAAAAAGTACAGCTGTAACGATCTCCACAGCAGAGGTGGTTTGAATATCGGCACCAGCTGGTCCCAAAATGATCGCCAAACAGAACTGCTTTCTGATTGGTCGTTTCCTGTTTCATCTAGAATTAGTTTCTTTACCTAAAACAGAATATTGTATGCAGTAGTAATGAATGTTGATAATGAATCCGCGTATATGTAAAATCATTTGCTGCAGGTAAAACGTGTGCATCCACTTTAAGTTTTTTTTGTTATTTTTTTATTTGGTTGTCCTAGTAATAACCAAAAATAAACTGCATCAGATTTTATCTCTTTAAGATATCTATTACATCAAAACTTACAGGAAACTCCTTCTTCTCTCCATTCCTCGTCCATATTCCTTTCAAAGCAGCAAGAGCGTCACCATGCCGCCCTTGATTCAGCAGGAACTTCGGACTCTCGTAGAAGAACAACACTCCAAATGCTCCGAGACCCGTGATGGTGGATAGAAGTAAGGAGAGAAGTCTCCATGGAGTGAAAGTTAGAAATCCTAAGTTGTAGGCAAAGTCCATGTTCAGGACGATGTATGCGATCACTGTGAAACGAGAAAACAATGGTTTACCGCAATATTTTGATAGTAGTGTTCATATTGAAAATTCTTTTTGACACATCTTTCTACAAGGAAGTCATATCAATAAGACAATTTTCTAGTTACCGAATTATTTATATTCTCTAAGCCTATTGGGATTGGGCCAATAAAATTATATATATGCAAGAAACTCAAACACCGGTCTAACAAAGGAACTTATTCACTCATCTATGAAGACATCTAAACTCTAATAAAACTTAAATTATAAAGTATCAATTGCTAATGTATAATTTTATTGTTTAGATAATGAACTATGTAACTTACCGACATAAACAGCCAGACTCAGGTCCAGCACGCTCGCCATGATGAGCATGTAGACATCTCGGTAGCGTCGCTGGCAGGACTCGCCCAGCAGGGTGGATGTGGTGTACTGGGCGCAGCTGGAACTAGACCAAAACATGGTTAGTATTTAGTTTACTTAAGCGAAATTACATTGATTTATGTCTATGTAGTTACCTAGAAGTAAGTGGAAGGACCTGGGCACCCACCACAATGTATCTGCCCAAGAAACCCCCCTATCGAATTAATTATGCCGGGAAGTCACGACCCTTAGTCATGAGGAAATACGACTCAAAGAGAGTGAGTTACCAAGAATCTCACTTCGTGTTTAAAACATAAGTAGAGTAAAGTAAACCTGGAGAGTTCAATCGTCACTTTACAAATACGTTATATGTTTTACAAAATGCTGTTTCTTCATTTATCTGACTCTTGGTGAAATTAAGTTATTACTTTGCACAAATACTGTAGGTGGGCAAGTGCAAATTTTTAAGCCGATTATAATATTTTTACGAAACATAATATAGTTATGCTACAACACGTGAAGTAACTACTTACAAACTAGTACTAATTAATTTTAGAGCAGCCAACAGCACCCAGTTGGTGGAGAAGGAGCTGGCTGCGGAGATGACGAAGCTGGTCCAGAGAGAGATGAGGAGGCTCTTCCTGCGACCCTGGGTGTCCGACAGATAGCCCCAGGGGTATGCCATCAGAATGGGACCTGGAATGTGATTCAGTAAGTAAGGTATACTCTATCTTGGGCCATAGTATCCCTTGTGCGGATGTCCTTGAATGGTCTTCCGCGTATGAACGAAAAGGGACTCGATGGTCAAATACTTACACTGGTTTTCCAGTTTAAGAAATAGGTCGTACAAGAGTGATGCACTCTTGCTATGCTTCTGGCCTTGTTTGAACACAAACCGCGAATTGCCTGCATTTCGTAGCAAGTACGCAAAGACACAAACTGTTCAGCTATTAAAAGAAGAATTAATTTGACAACTACAATGGTCTTCAAATCTTTAGAAATCATGAATGTCTAGGTAGCGTGAGTGTATATCCTGTACTGCAGCATTGCTGATCATCGGGCGCCTATGTCAAGTCAAACGTGGACGAATGCTATGTAGGTAACAAAAGTTGAATGACCTTTAGACCAACTACCTACTGTACAACTTTTATTTTAAATGGTGGCAGCGACAACAGCTATTCTAAAAATAAACTTCTCAACTACACAACATCTTGCCAACAAATTATGATGTTAATATACACAAAACGACTGAAATGGAATAGGAGATAGGAAACAAAGTTATTGCATAATTTTTGTGTTTTTATGGTATTTGTTTGCTAAGTTGCTGACATTTTCCGGTAAGACAGAAAATATAATTTAAGCAAAGATAATTGCGTTTATTGTTTTGGTTGCTTATTTTAAATTGTCCGCTAACCATTTTTGTGTTGACAGCCTTGTTCCTACAAGTTTGTTTGGATTGAGAGCACACGATATAATAGTCGTACAATTGAACTAGCTCTCATACTATGCTACTGAATAGTTCTTGTAATACAACAACGTGCACATTATAGTAAAAATAATGCATAATATCATTAAAGATATAGATTGATCTGTTTATCCTCTTTCGTACCACTGCATTTCTGCAGACTATCATGATTCTTCGTCGTGTTAGGAATTTACCTATAAAAGTAACAGACAGCAGTATCCCAGTCTCCTTGACCCCGAGTTGGAAGTCGCAGCTGGCCCCCGCCACCACCACGGAGAAGCCGAAGATGTCCACCGCCATCGACAGCGTGGCGACACTTAGCGTGGCTAGGAGAGATAGGTTGTAGAAACCGTTGCCTGGAAACATTTACCAATCTCAAGGTTATACTTCTGTCGGGTTATGAGAAGAATTTTACCGGTACTGTTGAACATATATTGTCAAATTTTTAGATTTTTGTGCTTTGAGAGAATATTTAGTAAAAAAAAACAGAATAAAAATAGTATATGTAATCATTCAAATATTCTTTGCGTCTTTATCCCTTGTGGATCTAATAAGATTTAACCTTTAATTTTCAGCTGACAGTGTTTCAAAACAAGTTGTTGTGATAATATAAAAACTCTTATGTAAATTAGCTGAACCTTCGTACATAGAACTAGCAAGCCTAGACATAAAACTACAAATCCAGAAATGGGAAGTATATTGTACCTGCTAGATCAATAGCTTCATCATAAGTGTAAGTTTCCTGCTCCTGCGCCGTTTGAAGCCATTTCTCGGCTTTTCTATCGTCATCTGTTACAATATACGCTGGATTCTCACTCATTTTTTTATTGCCGTTTTATATATTTTCTTCACAGAGATTGTTTTTGAGTATTTGAAATTCACTGGCTAAATTTAACACTTTTTAAGTACTCATCACATTTTATGCACTGAAAGATTTTATTATACAAGAAATTGTAAGTATTAAATTTGTTTTATGTGAAAATATTATTTCTTGCTAATAATTAAACACGTTAAATCAAAGGCGAGGCCATGGACCTCCTTAAAACTAGTTTGGATGAAATTATTATGATTTTTAACACTATTTTATGACACTTTTTTACATTCAAGACACATCGTCCCAAATAAAAGACAACGACTATTCTACTCCTAGTTTGAACATAGAGTAGCTGTGGTTAATTAGCTATTAATTGTGAAACGAGTTTGTGACAGTTAAATTGTTCGTATGATTAAAACAAACGGCTCATGTTTACAGCGTGTCGGCCATTTTTATTTCGCAATTCTATAAGATAAGATCCCGTTAAGACGGGGTGCTATGAGAAATCGACATTTCATAAAAATAAAATAAAATAGGACTATATAAGATCTAGTTATTTTTTTCAGTTTATATAATTTTGACTCAGTGTTAAGACAATAAAAAACGCTAAAACACGATTACGGTTACTTCCCTCGATACTTTAATTTATTTTAAATAGTTGTTTTTAAATATTTTTCTCTTTTTTTTCCAAAAGTAGGTAGTACAGAAATTTAAACCAAATTAAATTATATCTAAAAGGTAAAGTAATTATTTAGAGGAGTAAACCATAAATATAATTTGGAGTAGGAAACCATAAATATAATTTGGAGTAGGAAACCATAAATAGAATATTATGAATTGCTGATTTTAAATTAATTTATTTCGTCTAAAACGTCTGTACGGCGGCAAAATACGGCTTGGAGTTCCATGCGAAAATGCAACTGTATTTGGCATTTTTCCAAGCGCAAAGCGTTTTCGGGTGAAATATCATGGCCTTAATGACGTTGGTTGTTATTTAAATAAAGTTTTTTTCTGTATGGAGTAAAAGTAATATACCTAAAGTAAAAGTAAAATTTACGAAGGCAATTTATATTCTATACGGATCTGTGTAAAAGTAGTGGTTGCAGTGTGCATTACCGCCTTACTTATTAAAATTGATGAAAGCACCAATGTTTAAAACAGATAAAACATATTTATTAAATAAATTGGTTGGTAGATATCGATAAATATTCTAGGACACTAACCAATGCAGCAAAAGGCATTAAAAATCAAAATATAAAAGTAGTAAAAATATAAGACGTTAAGCTTAAACACACACACATACGCAATTAAACACACAATAACATAGTGCAATGATACAGTAAGTCCTCGTAATCTTTTCACTGCATCTAAAATAAGCAAATGCTTTGTTTAGGATTAAAGTACCGAATCTTTTGTACTTGCTTATCATCAACTGCTAATATTATTACAACTTTTACATATGCACTTTTCATGTATATTTAGTTTAATGAAGAATGCTAATTTATGCGTTTGTTCAAGCTGAACAATCTCATATCATTAAAGCTATTAAACAAAACCTACAGTAATTTACAGGTTATATAATAATGTATAAATAGCATGGCATAAGTTTTTGTAAATTAGATTGGTAGTGACGAAAACCTTCAAGCAAATCTTGTAAAAGATTGGAAAAGGACCACAATAATGTTGTTTATTTAATTCTTTAAATAGTGTTTTTACAAATCAGTTGTTGATATCTTAAAATCTATTCCACAGCATTCGGTCTCTCTTGATCTTTTGGTAATAAGAATGCAACCAGAATAGCACCTGTAACAAAAATATATGTATATATGCAAACAAGAAACAATAACATCAGCAACAGAGTTAATACAAAACAGTTTTTCCACACAATACAGTTACTGTAAATTTCATGAGCTAGTTTTCAGTTTCAGGCAACTTGCAGTGCTTACAGATTTCTCCACCTTGGGCCAAAGTGATCGCAAATACCTACATACAAACAAACACAGCCTTTGTCTGTGGAGTAAAAAAAAACGTAAGTACCATTACGTAATTTTTCCCGATTTTCGGTATCCTTGACCTTCTTACAAAAATATGGTTATTGGTTACTGGCCTATGGTTTTTGGTTTATTATACGTGAAAATTTAGTTAGGAAACTTACAAAACATTAAAGCACTGCAGATGTAAAACGACTCCGCGCAGTGTGACTGGAGCATTGCTCCAAGAAAGCTGACTCCGCCGAGCGCGCCGGTCCGGGCTGCGGTCGTGGCCAGGCACGATGCCATGCCACTGGGAATAAAAACACATATTTTATAGGATTAGTGGCACCATATCAATATAGAGGTGGCATATCATAACAATTATACGTCTTTTAGATATTTGCGAAAAAGACATCTGTTTCTTGCCAAACCCTATGATATTTGTTAAATTAAAACAATTTCCAAAAGTTTTACAATAAGTATCCCAGTAACTCACCGGAAAGAAGTTGGGTACAGGTCCACAAAATAAGAGTAAATCAATCCTATGACCAGTTCATTAAACAGGACACCCATCAGCATCAAAAACCCCAGAGTCTTATCCTCAATTAGAACTGCTCCAATTCCTGATAGGGTGGACACAAGTAGGATAGCTATCATGAGAAACCGCTTCCGATGAGCTATCCTGGCGATCAGAGCCATCATCAGGACAAAGGACATGCCTTGCGCCAAGCTGAACCAGACCAGGGATATGTCTACACTTGTGTCACAGATTTCCTGAAACAATATGAAAGAAAACCAAATATATGAATGCAAATTAAAAAGAAAGAGCGTTTAGGGTGTTTAAGTGAAGAGAGTAGGGAAGTCAAATTTATGTATTGTAACTAAACGCAAATAATTTCAGAACTCATCATGTTATTCCATTGTTATTGGAGCATAGGTTTATTTATCTCGATTCATTAATAACATAGAAATCAATTATTTAGTAAATTGTTCCTACACTTAACTAATGCAACATAGAACATAGAACAGAACATAGCATTGCTAGAAAGTTATCGTCTGCCATATTACCTCATCAATGATGTAAGTTTCATTGGGTTTAGTTGCAATCATGCTGCAGAGATCTGTAGGCCCACTCGTCGCATTAGCCCCTATGTTCTTGACAAACTGCTCGCCTAGGTACGGCAGCCAAATGTAGTAGCTGTTGTTTCTGGAATAACAAAGAGATAATTGTTTTACTGACCCAAAACAATACGATACACATGTGGCAAAATGAGTATGCCTTGTGCTTTTGGGCTGAATTTGAGTTTTGTATAAAAATTATTACAAAAAAAATTACTATATACATAATTTGAATCCAAGTAGGCATGTGTGGAGCTAGTAGATTTCATAATTAGAAAATATATTGTTACTTACGTTCCATAAACAACAGCAGTCAAGAAGTACAGCTGCAGGGACCTCCACAGCAGAGGGGGTTTGAATATCGGCACCAGCTGGTCCCACAACGACCGCCAACTGTATGCCTCCTTGCTGCCGATGTTACCCTCTTCGTTCAGGATTATTGATTTCACCTTAAAATGTTATAGCAATTAGCACAGTGTTCGCTAGCTTTTATAATAATAATTAATGCTTTAAAAAGGAATTGTATCTAAGGCCGTTTTATACCTATAGTTTCGGTAATAAATTATTTGCATTGTTGCTATCCGCAACGGCTGTAGACCTGAATACTTACTGAGGGTCGTGACTCACCAGCAGATTTATATATAAGTAAGTTTTTTTTGTACTTGATATAGGCTTACGCTTGACTACAACTTGCCTGATGTTAAGCAACGTTATAATCTACGATCTAGCGCGCTTGCCTATAAGAAACCGGTTTACTCTCGACTTGAAGACCGACAAATTATAGTTCAATGGGAATAGAGATTCGGGCAAGGAGTTCCACAGTTTGGCTGTTCGCAAGATGAAAGTCGAAGCAAAACGCTTGGTGCGAGTCTTTGGAACTTCAACTGTATAACGGTGCCTTCTTGCCGTACCCCTACTCGTACGATGGTGAAATGGGGCTGCAGGAATTAAATTACGCAATCAATTAACAATTATTCAAATTGCTCAGAGAAATTCCCCCTTTACATTAGAAAAGTTCTATGGGTAAAGAAATCATACCGGATATGGCAATTTCCTCCCATTCCTCCTCCATATTCCAGCCAGCACATCCAGCGCTTCCCCATTTCTCCCTCGGTTGAGTAGAAACTTAGGGCTCTCGTAGAAGTACGTGACTCCAACTGCTCCGAGACCCGTGATCATTGACAGGACTAAGGATAGCAGTCGCCAGGGAGTGAAGGTCACAAACCCAAGGTGATAGGCGAAGTCTTTGTTCAGGATAAAGTAGGCAATTACTGAAAAAAAAAACTGAAATGAAACAAAATTTTACTTTGGTCTGTTGAAGAAAGAGATAGACTGGTTGATTATGAACATATGTACATAGTCACTAATGCATCACAACGGCAATACGATTTTTAGGAATTTTATAACTGATTATTATTAATTAGTAATAACTTTCAAACTATGTACATTAAAAGTCCAGTATGAATAAAGAAAACCATTTAGGAAATACTCTTAACTTGTATGTAGAAACGAATAATTCCTTAGAACTCTTCCTCGGTAAAAAAAATAAAGATGAAGAGAAACTGATCTAAAATAGAAAAAGAAGAGGAATGAAATAATACACACCGACATAAATAGTCAAGCTGAAGTCCAGTACCCCCGTCATGATGAGGATGTAGACATCACGGAACCGTCGCGTGGAGCACTCACCCAGTAGAGTGTATGTGGCTGACTGGGCACAGCTGGAGCTAAAGTAGAAATGTTAATCGATAAAAAAATACAATAACTACGTTAAAACTGTGTCGAATTATAAAGGTTCCTTCTCATGTGTTTAATACATCCTATAATTTTATTACTAAACCGCCTTCGAACATTACCTATAGGTTCTTATGTAAATGGCATCCTCACATATAGCAACTGTTCTAGAACATTCATCGCTAAAATAATAATTAGTCATGTGAGGACATATCAGTAAACCTTCCCGTAGGAAATACGATTGCCGTAGCCGAAATCAGCTTGGAAAGTATCGTCATCATCACCTATGATATATATCAGGATTTAGAATTGGTGACCAATGAGTGATATTCCAATTAGTCACTTCCATGGGTCAGATGATACGTTAAACTGTTGGCTCTTCGCAATAGTAAGGTAGTATAAAGCTATGTTGGACAATATTATATAATCTTACTCACATATGACGATATATACATAATCACTTTATCGATTGTAACTGATAAATCCACATTGAAAGAATCATCATAAAATGTAGCCATCAAAAATTTTAAATGAAGGTGTTGGTGATAATTATTATACGAGATATCATCATACTTACAAGCTTGTGCTGATCAACTTCAGAACAGCCAATGTGGACCAATTTGGAGAAAAGGCACTGATCGAAGAGATCACAAAACTGGTCCAAAGAGAAATAAGTAGACTTTTTCTTCTTCCCTGAGTGTCTGATATGTAACCCCATGGATACGACATCAAGATTGGTCCTGAAATAAAAATCGTCATAGACGTTAAATCTTTCGTATAAGAAATTCTAAAAAATGACAAAACTAAATCGGCGGTCAAAACTAAATATCGTGTAAGTTAATAATTTTTATTTATAAAGAAATACCTACGTACAACATTTTTTGACGATAATATATTCATGTGTATTGTGTGTTTTTAATAATTTATGTTAAAATAATAGCAGTTCTAGAAGAAAATATCATTATGTTGAAATGTTTAGAAATCCTCAGTCATGCGTGATTAAGTTGCGTTATTATTCATGAGACATTCTGGATCATACTAGTTGAAATTCAATACAAATAATATACATATGTAGATTGATGGCTGTTGTTAAAGAAAAACTTCTAAATCCGCTTACCTACTGTTTTCAATACTCTGTGAAATTGGCCATCACATGACCCATTAAAATTCAGTTGTATGATATGTATAATGGCGATAACTAGTACACAAGATCAGAAGGTGTCACGATCCTCAGCAGTGAGGGATACGACTAGGAAGAGAAGAAAGACAACAATAAATCATTCTGCTTGGCATAAGCACGAAAAATTAGCTGAAGACGAATTTTAAGGACCTTACGTATATTACAAACAAAACTTTGTCTATAGGTTTATGAAAAGAAACTAAATACTCACCAATAAACGTGACAGTCAACAGAACACCAGTCTCCTTGATCCCGAGGTTGAATTCGCAGGAGGCTCCTGACACCACCACAGAGAAGCCAAAGATGTCTACTCCCATCGACAGAGTAGCCATACTTAATATGACTAATAGTGATAGATTGTAGAAACCATTTCCTGAAATAAAAGGATGTATTATATTTAACTTTAGCCAGATTAGCTTACATGTACGGGAAGGAACGTAGATATTTTAGTTAGTGTAAAATTTCTACAATCGCCACTTATTTCTTTGATAATCATTTATTTTAATGCCTTAATTTTATTTCATAGCGCTGCTATTGAGGTTAAGTACAACTTTTTATTTTATTAATTATTATAATATACATAACTGCCTGTCGTGATTATTTTCTCTCATATTCAAATAAAAAGTTTAAAATAACTAACTATAACACTTACCTGCCAAATCTATAGCTTCATCGTACGTATAAACCTGTTCACTGCCATCTGTTCTATTCTTCCATTCTGTTTCATTTCCACATGTTTCTGTGACCACATATCCTTCATTATCATTAGCAGCATTTGATGCATGAGTCATTACTGGTATCATAGATATTGAACCACGCATTGCTCTTAAAGTTTTTTGATTTGGCTTTTCCATTGGTAGACCTCCCAAAGAAGCGGTAAACACACTCATTTTTTTACCACCTATGTTAGTTAAAAACAAATAATTTTTACTTATTTCACTTTGATTGTTGGTTTGTTATCCCTTCCACACAATTCACGTGTTACAAAATATTGATGCTGCATCTGGTTAATTCTAAGATAAAGTATGCAACGGTTTATTTGTTTAGTTTTATGGTGACGTGACTGAATCTTTTATTTTGATTTTTTATTTTTATTTAATTTGACGACAGGAAATGAGTATTTAAAGTGTTTATAAGATAATATTACCACACAACCATATTTTGAACTACCGTTCTACATGGTACAAGTAATGACAATAGTAGTTCTACTTCACAAGTGAAGAGAGAGAATAGTAGTCAGTCATTTTAATTTTCTTTGGTTAAACGTATGTTAATTAACAAATTGTTAAGATAGAACTAGTTTTAACGAACTATTGGTAACGTTAACGGCATTAAATTTATTTTTATCTACCAACAATTGAACGTCTAAAAACGTATTAGAATGTTTTCCCAATAGATAACTTAAAAATGTTTAAAAATGTGAGGCCTTGAAATATGCCTTAATACGTGTGTACATACTTATCATCTAATTTATATTTTCTAAGCCAAGGCGACGTTTTAAGACAACTGGCACAATGTTTTGTTCTACTAAGGCCGCTATTTCGAAAACTAAAGAATGTCCCCTTTACAAAATAGAAAGCCGTGACTAAATTATTTTTATCTACACTAATGTTGTAACATTCTACTTATGTTTCCAATACTTGACTTATAATTACTACTGTTATAGCACAGACAACAAAACACTCAATTTAAGCAATTTCACATGATGTTATAATATCCACATCGATATCGTAATAGCTCATTATAACATCGAAAAAGCGTGACCAACCTGATTGCAGGGCCAATCAGGTGGGTCGCGCTGCGCTCTCGTTGGTTAGATTTTAATGGTGGCAAAATCACTGTGACAATACACGTACGCGTGAATTTAATGCTTCGCAATGTGTTTTGTTTTTTAAATACAAATTAAAAGTTAAAAATGGATAGCGACGATGATATTTGTACGCATCCGGATATTCTAGAATTGGCAACAAAAGTAACTCACAATCTTTTACCAGAAAAATCTAGAAAATTATATGAAAAATTAACGGGCATTAAAACACTCGTTACTATTATGAAACTCGCTGCGCTCGTTTCATAAACTCACACTCGTGTTTTAATACCCTTCATTATATGACAGTTGCATAAACTACTATTATATGCATATTCAACTGAATCTGCAGTAGGTACATTTCCATAGAAAATACATTATGTTTGTCTATTTACCTTGCGGAAGGTACTATGTCTATATGCACCGCGCACTTGTGGGTAATAAACTGTTAATTTACTCTGTTTATAGATATTATACGTACTTAAAAACAGGGTTATTCCAAATCTTATGCAATTGGAAACTAAGTGCATAAAACACATAAACGAATCATGGGCAGCTAAAATTTCCTCTCACGGATGGCTCTTGTTCATCGGAAATAACAGAAAATTACTATATCACAAATAACCTAACGTAACCAATGAGGTTTTACTAATAGAGACGTTATACTCATTGAAAATCGCCCTAGTACGTGGCGAAGGAAAGTAAAAGAGATCAGATACATATAAAAAACTGGTTGTGAGAAAGGGATAAATGTATGTTCACAGCTTCGAGGCGACTGAGCCGTCCAGGCTAATTCGCTTAGTTTGAGTTTGCCACACAGAACGGGGTATAACGCATCTACCTCAGTTTATATAGAATATCATTTATCGTCTACTACTTACTTATAAAAAAAAAACTATAAACAGCTTTAGTGTAACCGTGAATGTTTTTTATTGCTTAACAACATAACTATGAGACTAAAATAAAATCGCAATGGTGCCGTCAAAGTCAACACAAAACACATATTTCATAACTAAATGAATAAATTTGTTTATAATTAGTATAGTAATACAGTTTATGAACAGGTTTTTATTTTCAAAGCACTTTAAGTCTTAAGTCTATTACTCCTTACAGTCCATACAAATTTACTTACCAACATTATGTAAATTACAATTTATATATTTTCCAAAATATATCTTCTGAAACTCATCTTCGTATGGTATCTGCAGGTGAGAAAGCAGCTGCTACTGCTCCACCTGTAAAAAAAGGTCTAGGTCACTTTCTAACTACTAATCTTGCGTGGCGGCAGCACAGTTGGGTTTGAAATTCAAAATCAAAACTCGAGGTTTGAGCTGTGCATAGACACGCGAGATGCCAATCAGCTCGTATGTACATTCTCGTATCTTGCTCTTTTGAACACTGGGACTAAGAGCACTCTACAAATACTAGATACCATCATCGTATTTAGATACTACAATGGTATCGGTACTGATGTGAGATCCATGTATAAGCGTCAATATAAGCATTTGGCAATAACTAACGCAAACGTTTTTATAGTTGCATTATCACAGCCGATAAGTAGACTAAATATGGTATGGGACGCGCGTGCTGACTCGTCCTCCTGATGATGGAACCCTCAGTGTTCCGAAACATGTCGAGCTAATTTTCGGCATAATTAATCGGCGTAAGTGTTAGCCGGTTGTTACAACTAAATTTAATATGGTAAAGTTTATTATGTATATTTATGGCATAAACATTGCAATTACAACAAAAGTTTCAAGTACATGATCCCACTTACTGAGCACCAACCCAGCTGCGCCATAGAACGCAGCCCCGCAGTGGTGGGTCATGGCTCCTCCCACCACGTTGGTGCCCGCGAACGCACTGAGGCGGGCCACCATCATGCCCAGACACGCCACCATGCCTCTGCAACAGAGAGTAACATCAGTAACACTTGGAAAGGATCATCGAAATGGACATAACGTAAAGCTATGCTGAATAAGAATGAAGCAGGTATATAGTTATATTTGGCTGGGAAAGAACTGCTACTAGAAAATTACTAGTTTTTTGAACACATTAAAGCTTGCTATTACCCTGCAAGGAGTAGTAATAAGTCCAACAGTCTTATAAATCCAATTCTCATGAACACGTCTGAAGTGTTAATCGTGCCTTTTCATCTTCATCATCCTTTAGTATGTAAACAATTATATTCCACGTATATCTAAATATATAAAACTCAAAGGTGACTGACTGACTGATACCTACAGTGATCTAACAACGCACAGCCCAAACCACTGGACGGATTGGGCTGAAATTTGGAATGAAGGTAGATGTTATGACGCAGGCATCCGCTAAGAAATCATTTTTAAAAATGCCACTTTTAAAGAGGTGCAATAGGGATGCAAGTTTTACTTCTTAATACGAGTGAAGCTGCGAGCACCCACTAGTTTACCTATAAGACGTAGGATAGAGATCCACAAAGTAGGACGACACGACTCCGAACACCATGGCGGTGGTGAGGAAGATGTAGAAGAGGACCAGCCCGGAGATGGGCTCGCCAGTGTTGTCGATGCAGACGGCTGCTATCGCTGCTATCACCAGAATAGTGATTGTTAGGATCTGAAAGAACATACATTTAATGATGTTATTTTGATTCTTGACAAAGGAATGTGAACCACAAAAAGCCTTAAAAGTATTTGATGATATTTTTGAAACCTTACGAAATGTTGCATTGAAAGCGGGAATGTTGCATCGTTGAAAACACGTTAATCATATTAATAAGGAATCGAATGCATCGGTTCTAACTGACCACTGAGCATGTTCCATAGTACCTAGACCATAATGAAATTAAAACGCAAACTACTTCAGTTAAAAAAACCCATGTTTGATCCTCAAAAGTGAGCAAATTTCTGCATTATGCTAATCAACACAAGAGAAATTGCAGTTATCTATATCTCAATATTCAGTAATTGACAATATGGATATTTTGATACAAACATTTTGACAAGGTTATCTCTGTTGCTTCTGTAGGTACTAATGTAGAGTTCTTACTTTCCTCTTCCCCGCACACTGCGATATAAGAGCATTCAGTATAAAGAATGAGAGGCCGTGAGCACAACCCGCCCATATCGTGTTGTCGTTTATTGTGTCCTTGCATTCAGTTATCTCCTGTAAATTAAATAGCATCATTTGAATAAGTTACGCGATTATTTAATGTTGAGTAGGAATTATCGGCATCTAACTGTTTGGAAGTAAGTAATGAAAATACTAAAGTGGATACGTTAACCAGCGTGTTTGTTAAAAACTGCTAACAGCAGGCATATTAGGTAGTGTTTTAATAACTTCTTACTTTACTAAAATAACTATTCATTAGTAATGTTTAGGTGGTTCAGTATGAAAAATAAATTAAATTCAATGAAAAGGATAAAAGACATGATGCAAAATGAAAATTTAAAAGTAAGTACAGTCAAGAAGGCGTAAGCTGAGCTTTGCATTTGTGTGAGTGATCACCAAAAGTACACTCAGACAATAAAATCAAATATGGCAGGTGGGCGGGGGAGTGAGATGGCGCTATCGCACGATGGAGAAGCCGGTTGTCTCACCTACACTATCTATGTACACCCACACAAATGCAAAGCTCAGCTTACGCCTTCTTGACTGTACATACATACGTATAGTAATATAACTGTCTGTAATTTTGATCATTATCGCTTGTGTAAAATACCGATCTCAGGTAATGCAGATCTTTCATACCTCAGTAACATTCCCCGCAGTAGTAGTGTTACTGCTGCTGCTAAAGAGGTCACAGAAGCCAGCGTCGCTGGCGCTTGTAGCATATGACGTGAAGAACAGGTTGAAGATCGTCGGAAGAATTATAGCGAAGCTGTTGTTACTGAAAGAAAAAATAGACGCATATTTACAGGATTAATTCTACTAGTTAGGTCCCTAACGGTCAAATATTTCAAATAAAATATCTTAATATTATTAAATAGAATTAGAAGGAGTCACTATCCTCAAGAGTGAGTGATACAACTAACCAGAGTGAGATATCTTTTTAACGTATAAAATATGACTTGGCAAACCTTATGATAGCTACAGAAACATGTAATCCCAAAAGATGCAGTTGTTATAGGCTGTTGTTATAAAACATACTTTTATCCAATAACTATGGAATTGGAGACTTACTACAGCTGAATGAGACCCTCAATGGAAACTAAAAGTTAAACTTGACGCTAAATTAATTAATCAAATCACCCACGTAATGAATTTACTCAAAGAAATAATAAAGCAAATATCACTTACGCAATATAAACGACGAAGGTTAAATAGTACAGCAACAATGTCCTTCCTAATAGAGGTGGTTTGAACAGAGGAGCTATCTGAGTCCAGAGGGATTTGAGCGAAAATACTCCTACTTCTTCCTTGCTGCCCTCTTCAAGATATACTTGTTTTACCTGTAAGGGAAAAATATTATCAAACAATTAAATATGGATAGTAATATTGAACTGAAAGAATCAAAATTCAAACAAATCAAAACGGTTAAATTTGTTACCCAACAGCAAACTAAAAAAAATGCACCTGACCAAACACGGCCTCATCGAAAGAAGAAACAAATGATTCCACATATCTATAACTGCTTTTTCGACACTTAGTAGCATTCATTCATTATTGAATTATACTCTTTATTGAATTTATGTTTTAGTTGACCACACATTTAATTTCATTGTGGAGTAAGGTAAATATGAAGAGCCCAAAATATAACTAATAATAAAACACTTTACCGGATACTCCTCCTCGGTTTTCTGATTAACAGTATACATTTTCCTCAGAACTTCAACTGCCTCTTCATCCTTGCCCACATTGACGAGAAACTTGGGGCTTTCGTGGAAGAAGTGCAGCATCAGAGCTCCGATACCAAGTGGAAGAGCCATGACCAGGGTCAGGAGACGCCATGGGCGGTACACGATGCCCAGGAGGGAGACTGAGAAGTCTAGCTTGGTTATGAGGTAGCCAGCCACTGGAATTATTAATACAGATTGATTTATGCAACTTTTTTTTTTTTTTTTTTTTTTTTTAACTTGAACGGGTTTGCACTTGACCATAGTTTACCTGATAGCAAGTAAGGCTATGGCCTAAGATGGAGCGTGCTTACCCGATAAGAACCGATTCACTCTCGCTTTGAAGATCGCTGGATTATAGTGCGTGGGGAACAGAGAGCCAGGCAGGGAGTTCCACAACCTAGCGGTACGAACAATAAAGGTGGAAGCGTACCGTTTCGTGCGGGTCTTAGGAACTTCCACCATAAACCGGTGTCGTCCTGCCGTACCTCTACTCGTCCGGTGAAAGAAGGGTGCGGGCGGAATTAGTCCGTGCAATTCCGCGGCACACTCTCCGAAATGCAACCGATAGAAAACCGACAAACTGGCGACTTTGCGACGGTGTTCAAGACTTTGAAGTTTCGCTCGGCACAGTTTATTATTACCAATGATCTTCTTGGCTCGACTCTCAATGGCCTCTAGTGCCTCAAGTTGGTACTTGGCTGATCCATCCCAAAGATGCGAACAGTACTCCATGCACGACCGAACTTGTGCTTGATACAAAGTAAGCAGCTGTTCCGGCTTGAAGTACTTTCGCACCTTCGAGAGGATACCCAACTTTTTGGCTGCAACTTCGGCTTTAGACTCAATGTGAGAGCCAAAATTAAGAGTAGGGGACAATGTAATACCAAGAAGATCAAGGTGGTCAGTTATCGGCACAGTCGAATTTCGGAAAGTGGGGGCCAGCTCGAATGGCCTCTTTTTAGCGGTGAAAAGACACGCCTGGGTCTTCGCAGCATTAAACCTGACTAGATTGGCATCACCCCAATCGGAGACTGCCTTGAGAGCCAGGTTTATACGCTCGACCATCGCCTCCCTGAGCCATTGGATCTCGGCCGCACTGGCCCGCGCTGTGGATGTATAGCTCTCTACAACGGTGCTGTCGTCTGCGTACCCAAAGGTTCCGGGTTTCAGCAGATCGTTAATATGCAGCAGGAAAAGAGTTGCAGAGAGCACCGACCCTTGAGGGACACCGGCATTGATAGCCATTAGATCTGAGGAGCAGCCATCAACGACTACTCGAATAGACCTATCCCTCAAAAAGTCCGAAATCCAAGCACGAAGCCCAGCGGGCAGGCCGTAAGAGGAAAGCTTGCTAATAAGGCCATCGTGCCAAACCCTGTCAAAAGCCTTAGAAATATCCAGGGAAACCGCCAGGGCTTCCCCGTATTTCTCAATGGCTTCACTCCATATGTGAGTGGCGTACACTAGAATGTCTCCAGTGGACCGATTCTGGCGAAAGCCATATTGTCGGTCACTGAATAGGTCATGCGATTCAAGGTACGCCAGGAGCCTGCGGTTCAGGACACGTTCCATACTCTTGCAGAGCACGGACGTGACTGAAATGGGCCGGTAGTTAGAAGGGTCAGCACGACTACCTTTTTTGGGCACGGGCTGCACGTTAGCAAGTTTCCATGAAATCGGCACTTTGCCAGTCTCAAGAGAAAGCTGAAAGAGGCGCGTCAACACAGGAACCAGCTCAGGCGCACATGTCCTCAGTACTATAGCTGGAATACCGTCAGGACCACTGGCCTTGTTCACGTCCAGATCGCGTAGCACTTTACGGACCTCCGTTTGGCGAATCTTGAAATCCGACATGGCAGTCGGACATTCAAGAGGAGGAGGAGGCGAAGCACCACAAGCATCAAGACGCGAATTTTCCGCAAATAGAGAAGCAAATAAATTTGCTTTCTCATCTGCAGAGTGAGCCAGAGATCCGTCAGGTTTCAGCAGTGGAGGCAATGAGGGGCGGCAGAAGTTCCCTTCGATCAACTTTGCCAGGGACCAAAAGGCTTTACTACCCGCGGGGTACGAAGCTAATTTGTTCCCTACTCGGCTAATGTGATCGAAGCGTGCCTTCTGAAGAACCTTTTTGCAGGACTTGGCGGCTTTGTTGTATGCCATCTTCTTCTTGCTAGTATTCCTAGCCTTGCGGTGGCGAGCATCAACCCATGCAAGGTATGCCTCATGTTTCAGCGCTTCTGCACGTCTACATTCTGGTCCAAACCATGGGCGAGCTTTGCCGGACTGGGATACATCCGAGTAAGGAATGAAATATTCCATACCTAAGCGAATAGTATCCATCACGGTATCCGCACAGACTGAAGGGTCTTTAGAAGAGAAGCAGACAGCCTGCCAAGGATACGATGCATAAAAAGACCGCATCTCATCCCAATCCGCTGACCTGTATCTCCACAACCGCCGACTACCGCTAGGGCTCGGAACGGATGGGTAATATACGGACACAGACTTCACCAGACAATGGTCGGATTTACCCAAGGGTGACGATATTGTCACTGAGTACCGGTCTGGATCTGTTGTCAGCAGAAGGTCTAAGCAGTTAGGTGTATGAGACTCAACGTCAGGCACCCTAGTAGCGCCCTGGACCAGCTGAGTGAGATTTAACGCCAAAGCGAGCTTACGCGTCTCTCTCCCAGCATGGTCAGTGATCTGGTATGGGTATAGCCACTCTTGGTGGCGTCCATTGAAATCCCCCAGAAACACTAATTGGGCTGTAGGGTACTTCTGAAGAGCCTTATCCGCCGCCTCATTGAGGTATTCAGTAAGCCTGGTTGTCTCCTGATCGCCGCTGTGTGATCGGTAGACACAGGCATATAGAATCTTGTCTATTCCTGTGTCCACAAGCGCCCAAAGCACAGAGAATCTGCGATCTTCAAGGTTACGGAGACGCTGACAACAAATGTCGCCACGGACGTACATGCACACCCCAGCCCGAGCTTTGAAGTTATGCTCTAGGCTGTAACCCGGGTACAGCAGGTACGCCGTATCCGACGGGCATTTGATCTGCGTCTCCGTCAAAATCATGAGTGCCGGTTTTTCGGTCTCGAGATGGTGGTGGACCGGAACGAGATTGGAGTGCAATCCTCGAATGTTTGTGAGGTGCACTTTAAGTGAAAGGGCGTGCTGTCGCTGTGGTACGCTTTTCCTTTGTCTCTTAACCTTCATGATAGTGCAAAAGTGGGGGTCGGTAAGGAAATGGCAGTGGGATGAGGTTTTGCGTAGCTACCTCGTCACACATGAACAATTCTAGACATCAGTGGAGGAACTAGTCCGGAGACCGCGGGGACGCCCGTGCCCCCCCAAGGAAGTCCGACGGGCCCTTTCATCCGGTCGCCAACCGGCACGTTGGCGCAACCTCGGGATTTTTCGCAAGTTGGCTGGACAGCCTTTCACGAATGGCTAAATCGCTACTTGGGTCCCCTACTAACTGCGGTCGGCCAGCGACGAACCGTGCCACGGATCCCGCTACCCTCCGAAACTAGCTGCCCAATGTCTCGATGTGCATGTGTGTTAAACAGGTGTCTGCTACGAAGAAACAACTATCCCGACCCACCTCCTTGGACGGTGTCACCGGACCACGCGCCGGAACACGGCTAGACCGTTTGGCGACGCGGCTTAGTCCGGTGGGTGGTCACTAACCACGGCCGAAGCCTACCACCAGTGAGTTGCTGCCTGGTTTGCACCACCCAGGGACCACGTGTGGGGATACGGAACTAGGGTGCTCTCCCACGGACGAGGGCAGCTCAGTCCCCTATTGTTATACATGAAAAGATACAAATGCTCAGAAACTTTGCAACCGGCATGTTACTACTTGTTCTATTCTGGAAGGAATATATACATATATAACTTCTTGTGTTTTCAAAGGATCACACACTTACTAAATTGTGTGTTCCTGCCGTCTTGTCTACTATGTCTTATGTCAAAATTTACACCAATTTCAACAGTGACCAAAAATTTTAGGTGGTTTTGAAAATTACTAGAACGCGTAATTAAATTATCTTTTATAAATATTCCAATGAAGCTATTTTAGATAATTTATATTTCTAAACTCACATCCATACTAATACTTGAAAATTTACCATAATAGATAGTAGGAGTCAGCATGAGCGCGCTGGTCATGAGGAGCATGTAGCGAGCTCGGACCCTGCTGGTGCAGCACTCTCCCAGCAGGGCGTAGGTTGCTGACTCTGCTGCACTGGACCTGGAACATTAAACAACATTCAGTAGAAACAAAACAATATAAACGATGAGAAATTTTAATTCTGGCAACATATCTGGATGAGATAAGAGAGAGATGAAAATCTTTGGTGGGATATACTTAAGACAATAGAGGAAAACAACGGTTTTTTACATTTACAGACAGTTCAATTTTTTTATTAAGAATCAAGTCAAGAGTCACCAGCACATGCTCAAATTTCATGTTTGCACGGGACTGTATTTAACATGGAGCTAGATGGCGCCGTGACTTATGATTATATCAGGAATAATATTTTCAAAATACTGAAAAACCAATATTTAATCACTTGTGCAGGCATTATTGGGATAGAGAAGGCTGTGGATGATAATCATGATGTATTATCATTAGGCATTATCATTCCTAACTTCTACATACAAAGTAATTTACCTTTTTTGAATCTTTGTTATTTGGTGATCACAAGACAAATCTTTCAGAACAATCTGATACATCCGATAAGCGTAAATGAGATCGAGATAGACAAGAATGTGTTATCGTACAAAACATGTGCGAGTACAACTTACTTGTGACTTATCCGATAATGGTGACCTACATACATAGATTTATATCAATATGTCTGTCTGGAGATGAATGACTGACAAGAGGTTTATTTTTTAGGCTATAGCTAAGTTTGTTTATGAGGTTCATCATTTTGGGTAAAACGTATTCTGATGAATTTTGCTACATACTACTTAGCTGTATAACAAAATAAATCTTCTCAGACATCAGTACCAACTTGGTGGTGATAAAACCACGAGTACAGGATAATGATGACATCAGATAGAAAATGGTATCACAGTTATTCTATAATACTACTACTATCAAAATATCAAGGTTTCGTAAAGCTCAGTCAATGTGTAGAATAATTAGCTAGATCACCATTAAACAAATTTAATAAACATTTTATTAATATTTTTTTCGAATTACATGTCATAGATTATGATTATTAAATTAAAAATACATCCTAAATTTGTACTTAACTTATATATCTATAAACCTAAGTGGATAACTTGTCAATTCGATAATTCCATTGATTCAATCAATAGTCAAATACTAATAAAATTAAACTTGGCGTTAGTACAAAAATGAAAAACGAGACATAACATTGTCTTGCTAAGGCTAATATGAAATGAATAATTAATACTTAATTACTAATACTTACATAGCAGAGCTAATAAACCGCAGCGCAGCCAATGTCTGCCAGTTAGGCGCGAGACTGCTGAGCGCGGCGCTGACGAAGGAACACCCCATCGCCCACATCAGGACCAGCTTGCGACCGCGCGTGTCGGAGATGTAGCCCCAGGGGTACGACATAACGATGATACCTGGAAAGTTTATGAGATGGAACTTTAGGAAGATTATTCAATGTAATAGTGCAATAATAGCTTTATCAGAGGCCCTCAGGGGGTTCGTCCACCACCACACCATGCAGCAGCATAGAAGAATCACAGAAATTGCATCGCATCGCTCCATCCTAAACCGTTATGATTGCTTACTATCAGGCGAATTACAGTCAAGTGCAAACCCATTCCTTGTTGAAAAATGCATTAGAGAATTATTAACATCTGAACTATTTTATCCTTTCCTGTATCCTATACTGTCTTGGGTCGTATTCCTCAATATTTCTTTAAATCTCTGTACAAGAAAATTTAAACATTTTTTTTTCAAGGATTTAAGAAACAGTCGACCTATCAAGCCAAATTGGGTCCCTCACCAATAAATGTGGGTAACTTACCAGCAAAAGGCATAGACGACAGCACTCCAATCTGCGGCAGCTTGAGGTCCAGGTCACATGTGGCCGCGGTCACGATGATGCCGAGGCCAAATATGTCCGTACCCATCGCCACGATTATCATGAAGCAGGCGATTAATAGACCTATGTTGTATCTCCCGTGACCTAGAATGGTAGGATATTATTTTGAGTGACAAAATATCAGACAAGGTCTGATTGATCAAGGATTGATCGAACACAAATTGACACGATGCAGATTGACACAGATCCAAACTGTTAAACTGATAGCAGTCTCGAAACGCCATCTAACGCCAGATAATATAATAAAGCTTTCTCTAACGCGTTGGTTGGATGTTTTATTGTATTATGTTTACAGTCCAATTAATGTTTTTCTCTGAGTATTCGTTACGTGTACATACAATGTACATTTCCAATTGCACAATACGGTTAGCATCTGTATTTCCTCTTTGAGTCGTACTTCTTAAGAAGAAGTGTCTATCCCGCAAAAAAAAATCGTAAAATGTCTCCTGGAAATGGTACATTGTGATAGTTATTTCGTAGTGTTGTCGTAAAAGAAGCCCACGTCAAAACAAAACTACTGTATGCTATAATTTAAGTTATCTTGAGTAAGTAGGTGTGATAATAATTACCGTATAGTATCTATTGTCTTCTTCAGTGCCTTGTTATGCCAGGGTCACATACTTTCCGGACGTTTTGTTTCAGTAGCATATGGTTCTGAACGTATTTTGCTTTTTGTTGAATAGGTAGTTTTACTAATAAATATAATTTCAAATACGTAAATCCTATTGTTTATGATATCTTATTATTGTAATTTTAACCTACTTCTTCCAAACAAATGATAATTTAATAAAAATAAACTGACATCATTGTCTTGGCAGCAGTCCTGAACCGATTTTGATAAAACTTACACTTTTCCCTAAGATCAATGAAACATCAAAAATTTTACTAAATCGATCTCGTCTACAAACAAACGTGCGATAAACTGAATCATTCGAAATTATGCTCACGTGTTTGAAAACCTAAATAAAACATCATATCTACTTGATCTAATTCATCATATGACTGATCTAATTATCATATGACTGATCTAATTATATAAATGTGCTACTATGTATAACTGTACTGTAAATAAATTTATATTTGATTTGATTTGATTTGACTTACATAAATACATATAAGTACATATGTATTCTTCCAAAAATATGTGAATGTGTGTAGGAATTAACCAAAGCAATCTTACCCGTAAGATCCAAAGCTTCTTCATAACTATACCGGCCTCTTCCATCTTCTTTACCCTTTTCTCTATAACTTAATTCTATATCTTCAACATCGCCCGTGTTTCTAAAACCCTCATTACTTAGAGCCATATTGTCTTTGATCTTTATTCTAACTCGGCTTACTTTGTCTTTAACTTGTTGTATTTACTTTGTTTTCACGTTTATTACCATTCTTAAAACTTGTCAATTTCAGCAACAGAATCCTTAAACACGATTCTTTCTAGCGATTATATTGTTTTTTAGAAACGAAATGAATTATTTGATTTAACAAGCAATTGTTTAGATGCAAAATATTCAAAGTTTTAGCACGTTTTGTTCACGAATTGATGGTAAATAAATAGTAAAAAATAAAACCAGTCCGTTCAGTGTGAGACCACAGTTGATACTAGTAACTAGTTTAGAGATGAGGTCACCTTATCACTCCGCCGATAGTTCAATGAATGAGCTACAACTTGACGAGATCTCTTTGGTTTTATTGGTACTTATTCCTTGTTGATTTTCGAAGATTACTTGAGATTATTGCTCTAATATTTTAGAGATGAGAAATATGTGTGTGTGTAAAGCTGTAGGTACATTAGATATTTTTCTTTACTTATCCATAACGTGCTGAACAGTTGGGTGAAACTTTGAATTGTTTTATATATGTTTTGTTATCTAAGTCAATGGGGATCGCTGATATTACTTACTAACTTTGAGACGTGTTTTACAATTATTATAGTTAAAACAGTTTTGCATAGAAAAAAAACAATCATAGTAATTGATAAAAAACTAGTTGTAATCAAATAACTTTTTTACAATCACAATAACAGTATGCATAATGAAACACAAAATAAATTGTACATAATAATTTTATTACTTTAAACATAATATTAATATAAAAATAGCACTAGTATTTATAATACGGGTTTGCTTACTGCGGCCGCTCCGGTCTCGTACTCTTCGGTATGAATATGCACAGAAGGCCACTTGCTGTAAACAAACAAACATAGGTTAATAAACGTATTTTTATAGTAAGGTATGTTATGTTATGCGAAGAAAAACATCGTAAGGAAACCAACATTATTGGGGAGCACTTAAACTAAGGACTAAGTAATTAAATGTCTGCCGTGGAGGGACCTGGGCCTGTGCCTACTTAAAGACAGAACACGTATACACTTGTTTAACTATGTTAAGTAATTGTAAAGGAATACAAGTCATCGTTGCTTGTGCGGGGTGTCACGATGTCGCTTCAGGTGACCTGATGGTCAATCTAAATATATAAAACTCAAAGGTGACTGACTGATTGATAGTGATTTATCAACGCACAGCCTAAACCACTAGACAGATTGGGCTGAACTTTGGAATGAAGATAAATGTTATGACGAAGCCATCCGCTAAGAAAGGATTTTTGGAAATGCCACTTTTAAAGGGTTGAAATAGGGGATGCAAGTTTTACTTCTTAATGCGAGCAAAGCACCCACTAGTCGTTAATGTACATACTTATGACAGGGATACTTACTGATAAGGAAAGTGCCGAACATGTAGATGGGCACCACGCAGTGATGGTCGACAAGTGCCCCGAACACCACGTTGCCCACGATGGCACCCACACGACCGCACATCACCGTCACCGCCATGGCTGTTGCACTGGAATAAGGGGCATTCAAAATATGAATGAAAATAATCGTTTCCGTGTAAAACAAATACTTATAGGTACTAATTTTGGAAGTAAACGATTTGCTGTACTTCTGTACAAGAAGTTGATAACATACATTTTCATTTGAATTCTTGGAAGCATATTGATGCGACGACTTGGATCAATCGTTGGATTTAATATGACTAAAACACCAATGGTAATAATGTGTAAAAATATTAAAAATTAAAATGCACTTCAACATGAATGGAATAGGCTATTGCAATGCTTTTTATCTCATTCATTTCTTCCAGGCAAGTGTTTATTAAAAAAAAACTGGTCAAAAAGGTAGACTTTATGTATTTTTCTGTAGCAATAGCAGTGAAAAGTAGCGTCTAATCGGCAGAGTATATCTTCATCAATAAAAATATCACATTTTATACTCACGCGACTTTAGTAGGAAAGATCTCGCAGATGACACAGAACAGCACGGCCTCGGTGCAGCTGACGATGGCCTCGAACACGCAGGAGAGAATCAGGTTCTGCAGCGAGGACTGCACCAAGTTCAGGCCAAGAGCTGCTAGCCCCGAGCTGATCAGCATCATTACTGGGGATGGTGTTTTAGATGATACACTACGGTTATGAAGAGCTTCATGAATGAAATTAATTATTTATTTAATTATTTTATCTATTTGCTAAAAATGTCTGTAATTCTGTCTCAATAAATGTTTTTCTATTTCTATTACATTATCAAGTATTTTTTTACAAGGAATTGGTTTGCACTTGACCATAACTCGCCTGATGATAAGCAATCATTACGGTCTAAGATAGAGGGTGCTTACCTAGTTATATTATAACGTTTTGTTTTGCATTACATGTATATGTAAATCAAGTATATTAACTGAAAATGTTATGTATGTATTTACATAGGTATGTATGTAGGTAAGAAGTGCTGTCAAAAAATTCCACACAGACACAGCAGCATTGTAAAAATGTTTCTTTTTATGAATTGATTTATCTTAGTGCAACTACATTTTCCCTATTGTTTCTACTGCGTGTATTTATGAAGCAAATAACCCTAAGTGGGTTGCTATTGTATTGTTTTAACATCTGTATTAATAGGCATCAAATTAGTAGAGGACTAAGCAACAGATTAGTTCTCTAAGTATCCATACGTAACTTGAAGTATAGTATTCGTGGCCATTTGATATTTAAATCAAATAACTATCAAGCACTACTTTATATAAATACTTACTAAGCATAGTTTTCTTCCCGATGCAGTTGATGGTGAGACCCACTGAGAGCGCGGTGGGGACGCAGCTCAGCGCCACCACCAGCGTGTGGATGTACACCTGGTCGTCCACCTGGTGGTGCTCCTGGAATATAGGGTATGAAATTAGATGGGTCATGAAGTTAGATAGATAGATAGATAGATAGATAAATACTTTATTAAAACACCACAAAGGAAACAACACACAAAAAAAAAACATACAAATTAAAATCAGCGTCTTAATTGGCGGCCTTATCGCTAAGAGCGATCTCTTCCAGGCAACCAATGAAGTTATAGTTTCTTTTCATCACATGTTTACATTTGCCTATAGTCTGACTGATGTAATTTTTACTCTAGTCAGTCATTTTGAATTTGTGAAATAAGCATTTGTGGTCTTGTTACAATTGTGCTGACAATAAAGCCTACCGGAACAAACCATTCAGTGCTTGGCGACAAAATTTACATTTAAAAGCGAGAGCTAGCCGCAGTCCGGACAATAAAAGTTACCCTACCTTCAGGCAAAGTTGAGGATCAGTGAAGTCCAGAATTATATAAATACTCTGAATTAACAACGTCAAGTTCTGCTTAGCGATTGTGAAGATGTGTTAGAAATAATATAAGATAAACTATTGATTAATGAGATTCCTTACCATGCCAGTAAGTTCAGAGCTGGCATTGGTGAGGTTGTATGAGACCTCGCACACTCCCGCGGAGGCATCAGGGTAGAGGCCTGCGAACTGACTGAACCTCTCGAACAGGTCCGGGAACCACATCATTAGCGTGTAGTAGCTGGAAAAATGATAAAAAACAGGGTTAATAATGTAAACGTGTGAAAAATATAAACATATGTATTGCTCGATTGCTCGTAATATCCGTCTTTGCAAGGACGAAGGGACATCGTGGTAGGATTTAGTCGGAAACCTCGCTTGCAAACATTTTATAGACTACATCTTTCCAACATCAGGCGGTCCGGAGTCAAACTCAAGCCTATTCCGTGCTAAAAACAAATAGTTTTTACAAAATCACCTGAACATAAGCCCGAAGTCCACAAAGCAGCAGAGCACCAGTAGACCAATATACGGCGGAGTGACGAGCATTTTCTTCCTGTTCCAGAAGTTCTCCCATCGCTGGTTCCACGTGAGAGGGGCTTTAGTCTCGTTGCCGTTGGTGTCTGCTGATACCACCTCCTCTTCATCACCTTCGGTCGCGCTGATCATGGATTCAACCTGAAGGGAAAAGAAAATAAGTTTAAATAAAATGCTGGTACATTCTTCCTGGATAGATAGCTCAATTGGTTATTCCGTAGCTTAGAAATAGTTATTGATAGTGGGCGTGAGCATACCTTGTATTAGAAATGTTATGCTAGTAAAAGATATTACAACTAACCGGAAAATCTTTCTCTTTCAGCTTGGAGTTGACGACAAAGATCCTCTGCAGCACTTGCAGCGCTGTGTCCGGCTTGTTGGCATACAGCAGGTATCTGAAATTACAATAAAAACTTAGTATACGAGAGCTTTATTAATATTAAATCGACACAAAGAAGGGTTTTATAAGTCGCATATGTTTGCGGCCTGTACTACTCAGTACTAGGTGTAGAAATCTAAATGAGACAATAGACTTCTGGTTTGGTAGGCAGGTAAGTTTCATTGTTTTACAAAATATTTTTTTAATAATTACCTACTTTAATTGCTATTGTTAGAAGGATAGTATATCTATCTACCTGGGGCTTTCTGGAAAAGGCATGAGAAGCAGCACAACCAGCAGACTGGGAATGCCGCAAGCAGCCACAAACACTCGCCAGGATGTGTACTGGAAGTCAGCGCCAGGAGACGTGATGTTGAACGTCGGGTCGCGGATGATCAGGAATGCTATGCCTGGAAAGGATAGAAAGTCTTATTAGTTTTGCAAGAAACAAATGTCATGAAATCCGTCCGGTATCTAATAGAACAGGATGGCAAAAAATTGATCTCCGTAGTTATGTAATAATAACTTCTATATTTTTTGATATTACTCCTACATCGGGCGTCTGGCGCAAAATACCCATTTTGCGACGACGACATAATATCTGTTGCAGGTCAAACCTGGATGAGGCTAGTGCACGATCGAAGGCAAGGGCATACTCAGTTTACCAAGCAATCTGAGGAACCGGCTTTAGATGATTACTAGCGAACCTAGCGGTGCTCGGTGTATTCTACGGTGTATCGGCATTTATTTAGGCGTAGCCTACGTGTTAATTTAGTGTCTAGCTCCATGACAAGTTTGCCATTTGACGGCGTAGACGGAAACAATATGCTCACTCATTCACACATAAACTTTCGCCTTCACATTTTACTGTAATAAAGATCAACTGATGATGATGATAGACTGCTGGCGAGACAGCACAAAATTCGGACGTTCTGAAACCACTAATCAATAGATTGACAGTGCCTTTTGATCTTTAATAAACAGGCGTCTTGTAATTAAAATAACTACGTAGAACATGAGATCAAAAACAAATTGAACATGAAAAAGATTCTTATGACGATATTTCAGCGATGTAGGTACAAAGAGTTTCTGTGAGTTACAATTCCAATAGGTAAATATTACTAACGCCTGATGCACCTGTATAGTATAGCTCTATGTAAATGAGATAGTGTGGTTGGTAATGGTATGTGCGTTCCACATTGATGCAAATAGCATACCGTGATTTTGATACTTTTTATCTCATAGCAAGGCGGCCCAGACATCCACGAAGTTACTGAAACTATAACTAAACACAACAAACCGTCTATTGTTGTTTCGAAGAAAGATGACAAACACGTTAATCAATTGCAATAAACGTTCATTACACTTGATACCCAGCCAGACGTCTGACCGCGTTTTCCCAGATCCATCAAATGAACTTCTAATAAATTCCTTCGAACCCAGTTTCTGGTGGTTTTACAGTTTTAGAGCAAGGTTTATGACGAAGGAGATAAAGCGGAAAACAAAAGAATGATCTTTACATCGATGTGGTGAAGGTTGGAAGGTGCGAAGATAAGACCTAAGTCTTGGAATCGGAAATTGTTTACAATTTAGAGAGAATGGTCTTGATATAGTAGCAGTAGCGATACATTTCATGTGTAAGCGTAATTAGCACAATATTAGGTCAGTGTCAATTATTGTTTAACGCAATAAAATAATGGGTAGGTAACATAGTTACACCGAATTAAGTAATGTCAAAAATACCGTAATGTATAATATACCGTAATACGAGTATACGTATATAGTTACGATCTCTTAATCTTTCACCAGCGGCAATTGCATGGTTTCATAGTTACCTGTTTGGTCGCCGGCAGAGGGTACGCGTAGATGATAATTATTCGTCTTGGTGTAATATCTCTGCTGGTGTGCCACAGGGCGGCGTGCTATCTCCTCTTCTTTTTGCTATATTTATTAACTCTAACTCTTCTAATTTGACTTCTTCCTACCACCTCTATGCAGACGATTTGCAAATATATATCCAATCACCGCTAGTAGATTTACATGATGCCATAGCTAGTACGAACTCCGACCTTCAACGTATTCGAGACTGGAGTAGATCATTTGGTCTCACCATCAACCCTGCTAAGACGCAAACAATTATAATAGGTAGTTCCCGGATGATCTCCAAGATTGACTGGTTTCGATTGCCACAGGTTATCTTTGACGGAGTTCCAATTACACATAGCGATACCGTTAAAAATCTAGGCATTATCTTTGATAAGCAATTCTCCTGGGGTCCACAGATTGCGGAAGTAAGCAGAAATATTTTTGCTTCATCTGCATCTCTTAGGCGCCTTCGTAACTTTCTACCGATTACTACCAAAACTGCACTCGTCCAATCCCTTCTGCTTCCAATATTAGACTACGCTGACGCTTGTTATCTCGACTTAACCGAGGAGCAGCTCGACAAACTCGAGCGACTTCAAAATTTCTGCGTACGTTTTATATTTGGACTGCGCAAGTACGATCACGTCTCTGAATATCGGCAGAAGCTCAAATGGTTGCCCATCCGTCTTCGCCGCAATTCTCATATCCTAACCCTTCTTTACAAAATCCTATTCTTCCCGTCCACTCCATGTTACTTAAAGGAACGTTTTGCATTTGTGACCGCCTCCCACTCCAGCTCCCTGCGTTCGTCCCGGTCCCTTCTCCTCGAGATCCCTTCTACCTCATCGTACTCCAACTTAATGTACAATCATTCCTTCACCATCCAAGCCATCAAATTGTGGAACATGTTGCCATTGCCTGTTAGGCAAGCTAAGTCCATAAGTATTTTCCAAAAACTAGTGTATCATCATTATTTATCATCCATATAGTATTATGTATTGTATTGCTTATTATTATTTATTAGTGTATGAGTTTGTATTGTGTTCTTTCACTTATATATTTATTTTACGTATTCTTGTACACCGCCTATTTAAGATTCTAAATCCTGTCCATCCAAAGGTTGCCTGGAAGAAATCGCCTAAGGCGATAAGGCCGCCCAATGTGCATTAAATTAGTTTTTATATTTCTTTTTATATTGTAATTTCTTTGGTGTGCATTAAAGACATATCTTATCTTATCTTATCTTAAAAAAGTGGTAAATTAAGTCCTCTTAGAAACCATGAGCAATCCGACATTTAACAGACTACTGTGAAGTTTATTCTGTGGATATGTTCTTTTCTCTACTTGTTCATAATAATTGTTTGTTAAGGACATACATACATACAAAAAAATGTAATAAAATCTTTTGAGAATAAAATTTTGTCTGCTTAACTTTTGCCCTGATTTTTTCTTTCCTATCTACCAATTTCTATATCTCTGGCAGTGAAAAAGAATTGGCACCTCAAGCGAATATGAAGCGTGCGTGGGCGGTAGATGGCATGATAGGTGGGCTCGTCATACGAGACTGCCGGTTAATTACTTGGCAAACATACTTTCCTTATTTTTTCGCTAGGTTATATTATTGTTTTTTGACGACCGTGACCGACCTACCGGTTTCAATATTGTAATGGATGTAATTTAAGGCTAGTGACGGCGTTTATAACATATTCTATAAATACATATATTGGTATAATTATGCTAAATATGTATGTATAAGTATAACACGTACTGGTACATAATAACAACCATCACATTATATAAGAAGCCAGTTTGGTATTTTTTGCAAAAGATGCTAAGGAAAAACTTTACATCCCAGATAGTACATAACAGAACGAGATGTGATGTATGTGGAACCGGTGCAATTTTAACATACTGATTGTGACAGCAATATGCGATTACACAGGTTTTACACAACTCGCAAATTTCTTAAATTTCCTCGACCGTTCTTATCGAAGACTATTACCCCCTTACCTGGCAACAGTATAGTCCCAAGAGTCCAGAACACCTCCAGCCTGCACAGCATGACATCCCGGTGCCGGACCGAGAGGAAGTCTCCGAAGTAAGGAAAGATCAGCCCCGTGGCTCCGATGATGCCAAACCCTGAGAAGAACCTGAAAGAACACCAGATCTACAACGAATGGTTACGTCAGGAATGGAAGAAATTGGTCTTTAAAAGAATATGGTACTGTGAAACCATTGGCTAGGGAATGGTTGAAGGTTAGGCTACTTTGCTTATTTAAATCTTTAGTCTATTTTGTGACTAATTTTGCAAATTGTTTATTGTTTCATAGTATACAGCATAACTATAAATGGCTTATTTTTTTATAATAGGTATAGCTACTTTGAGTAGGTACACTTCTAAATAATGCAAATATACTTTCTGTTGCCAATTCTTGTCTGGGTTGTCAACACCGTCTGTTTAATAAAAGAAAGCTCTAATCGACACAATTTTATAGCTAGTTTTTGCGCACTTTTTTTCTAATGTCTTGCATTTGTGCCAAACCAAATTAAATAGTCATGACATTTTTATGGTCGCGGTAGGAAATAGATACTAAGGTCAAATAGTACTATTTTGCTTATAAATTGCATGATTGTAGACATAATCATGGCGGTGTTGATCATAATTTTATGCATTGGTGTGTTTAAGAGTATCTGAAAGTCTTTGATACCCTTTCATGCATAAATACATAGCTTGAATGCGGCATTCCGAAGCTCTAAAGACAGACAATCAGGTGGACCACCTCATATAGTAGTACTAGTACTACACACTTTTTTCTTTCTGGTTCAGATAGACATGAGCAGTTATACTTTATCATATTTTAAAATACTCTAGCGGCAAGCATACCATTATATAAAGGAGAAAGTATTTTTGATCGCCTGTTTCTTCCTCTTTTTTCAGATGTCATTTATTCGCATGTAAAATGGGTACAGAAGATCTTAATTAATATAAAGTTTCACCATTACAACCTTACATAAGGTACGCAAATATAATATTTTTTCTTAAATTCATATAGAAGGTACTTGATTAAAATTCATTAAATATACTATTTTTTCTTATAATTTTATTATTTTTCGTGGTAAACATGAAATCTACAAGCTGTTTTGTCCAGAAACTCCTTTACTGTATAAAAACTCTCAATGATCAACCACTTTTTCAACTCCGAGTAAAATTTGCGGTTGGGTAATTTTAGTAAATGATTAGGAATGGAATTGTAAATGAGAGGCGCCATGTAAATGCAGTTTTTTCGAAACAACTCTAACGAAGGCACAGGCATTTTAAGTTGCTACTGAGTGACAAAACGATTGCTCTGGCTAGAATAGACAGGGAACAGAGATGAATTAGTCCGCACAAATTTAGCAATTTCAAGAATGTATATACACGCAACAGTTAAGAGACAACGAGACTTGAAAATAGGTTGGCAAGACTCAGCCCATTTCATTAGGAACATGGCCCAACTCTTTACGTCACAACTTATTTGACTATACGACAACCGATTATTTTATTTGGTATTTTGATCGTATAAGGTCTTGAGAGTGGCTGGTTACTTTTTATCCCGAAGCAACACGAACAAAACCGCGAGCATCCACCAGTGTATTAGATCTATCAGATATGTTTAAACTCCAGATACCTGCAAGCGAGGAACGCGGGGAAAGACTGCACGATGCTTGAGAGGAAGGCAGCTAGTGCGTCTAGGAGTAGGGCTCCGATGATGGCCTTTTTCCTACCACGAGCGTCTGCCAGGTTGCCCCAGAAGTAAGAACCCACGCACATGCCTGGAAACAAACAAATGGAAATAAATAAAGGTTTTCATAGTTTTATGCCTAAACGCTAGAAAGTGTATAGTAGTGTATTCATGTAATGCACAGTCTTATTTGCAAGTTGCCATGAACTTAGGTTTCAACTAGCAATACCTACCTACGTAATCAAGCGCTCTGGGTAAAATTTCCTCAGTCATTTACTAAACTCATTAGGGTCTAACCAACTCTGGTTACTATTAATAAAGAGGCTAAAGTTGGTTGAAACTGACCACGCTCGGCCGGTGGTGATTATATTGATACAAGATTGTGCTATTGGTGATGGGTTCCAAGGTAATTTGGTACATAAATTCTCATAATCAAACAAAATAAATAAACGTTTCAATATCCTTTTTGTGAAGGAAATCCTCGGATTTCTGCCTGGCACATAAGTGGGTTGTTTGCTTCTGCTAAATAAAACAAAATGTCGCGTACCTTGGAGAGTTGGAGACAAAGTTGCCGATTGCAGCGGATATAAATAAGCTCGGACTGCGTCAAATAATGCAATGACTTTTATTGAGGACGTGCAAGTGCATTTTGTAAGCTTTCGGTAAAACGCAACAACATTACATTCAATGATTTTGTTCTCATAATCTAATCTTTGGTAATAATCTAAAGAAATCAGTCTGTAAGGAAATAAGAAATCATTACATCCTGCGTAGCAAATACACCAACTATTTTTGAGCTTGTCACGAACAAAATGGTCTTTCGAAGATTATAATATCACTGTGTTCTTATAAGATTGAAGGATTATTTTGACTACAACAACTGCGATCATCACAAGAATACATATGTAATTTGAATACCTTGGGTAGTACTAGTGTATGCTCGCAGCTTCGCTAGCATTAATAAATTTAATTACTAATACGCATTAATAAGTTTAATTAATACTCCCTGCCTGACTCCCTGTTCCCCGCGGAATATAACCTTGCGATTTTCAAAGCGAGAGTGAATCGGTTTTTACTGGGTAAGCACGTTCCATCCTAGACCGTAATGATTGCTTACCATCAGGCGAATTACGGTCAAGTGCAAACCCATTCCTTGTATAAAAAAAAAAAAATCTGCATCCCCTGTAAATAAATGCCACTTTTAAAGGGGTGACCCTTTAAAAGTGGCATTTCCAAAAATCCTTTCTTAGCGGATGCCTACGTCGTAACATCTACCTGCATGCCAAATTTTAGCCCAATCCATCCAGCGGTTAGGGCTGTGCGTTGATAGATCACTATGTCAGTCAGTCAGTCACCTTAGAGTTTTATATATTTAGATTATAACGTGGAAGTACTCACCAATGAGCGGCGTGGCAGTCAGCTTGCCCTTGTCGCTGGAGCTGAGGTGAAAGTCCTGCTGAGCGGCCGGCAGCACGAAGCTGAGCGTGGTGGTGCTGAGTGCACACACTGCGTACACCGCGCCGCAGGACAGCAGGAGAAGCCATTGAAACAGCCCGTAACCTGGAATACAAACAAGGTACATGTTTAATAAGTTGGTTTCGAGTATGTTCAGACCAACCCAAAGTCTTCTGACTTTCCTTGTAGACATCTTTTGTGTAATAAACAGCCTGAACCTGCGCCTATGAAATGTTATCAAATTAAGTTTAGTTAGTTAGTTCGATATAAATAATTAAAGACATTATATGTATCGATATGATTTAGATGATTAGATATGCACGCTGCAAAGCAATTGATGCAACCAGAATCATAAAGCTGTCACTTCCATCATAGATGTTCATTGATAAAAATATGCTCATAGTATCGTATCTTGTTTATCGGTGATAATAATGGTCTATATCTACACCCGCCCCGCGCTGGTTCCATCTGGTTCATAAACAACGAGGCTCGTAAATCGAGTATCACAACAATAATGGAGGTAGTAGGGAACAGAGCGCGTAGAAATGGTATTATCAAAACATAAAACATTGTCAAGTATGCTTTGTTAACTCATGAATTTCAGGCATAGCATAGCCGCTAAGCCACCAGGTTAAGTGAAGCAATAACTGCACAAGTGGCGTCTTGGTTAAAGATGCCGTTTGCATATAGGTAAGAATACAATGAAACTCTGCTTTTGTTTGCATTGAATGATACGGTGAGATAAATACAAGCATTGTAAATGTAGATCTTTCAAAAATTTTTACATCCAATTGCAATGATACCTTAATTCTGAAATACAACATCTTGTAGGTACTTAGCGACTCTATCTACTTGTGTTCTTAGCGATCTTGTTCTTGATCTTGTACTTACTGAAATCCTTATGCTCTGCAAGAGCGATACGACAAAGAAATTGTATTATCCATTTGCAAATTCACAGTCCCCTGTACAGTTTCCTACCTCCGTGGAGCAATGTTCGCATTGCCACTGGATGCACTCGAATCTATTGTGGCTCGTTACGCACAAGTGCTCGCATATCGACACCAATCGACACAATGAAGAGTTATGGCCCGAGTACCCTTGGCTGTTGACTTTGGACGGCTAAATACAAGTGGGAAGTAAGTATAAACATAATGGTAGTGTTTGTAAGTAACTTTGTAACCACAATATTAAATGAAATGAACAAAACTGTTTTCTTGTTCAAAGATTGATAAAGATGGCGTGACGTATTATCTAGAAGAAATTTTGTTACGATAAATTGTCTTAATAACAATTTTGTTCCATATGAGCTTAGCTAGCACCTCATCAAAGCTTTAAAATTCTGGATCCAAACAAAAAAAAAACCAAACAGAGATTTTTTTTTTAATTTATCGAAAATATCAATACAAATTCATACGCACACAACAAACAGAACCGACTGACAAGATTCAATTCCAACCAAGCATCGATCGACATCCGCCATTATTTACTCATGTAACTAATACTTCTATGTACACGTTTATAGCAAAACTCACTCAGCCTAACAGTGTACTTAGCCAATTAATTGGATATATTCGATAGTGAAGTATCTAAGTAACGCTAAGTATACCTAAATCTAATTTGCTTGGATAAGCCCCGCTTTGGTTTCGCCGCGTAACAAAGGTCAATGATGGGCTTATAATGCCTGGACAATGATTGAAGCCATACTAACTCTAAACTTGTGATTTTCATCAGCTAATTCCTTGGTAATGACAGTAATTCGTAGATTATTTATTATGTAACAAAGTACTAATAACCTTATAATGAGTTATTCAGTAATACATTGAATCATATTCATTATATCCTTGCTAAAAAGAGCTGTCAAACAAAAGTAAGAACGCAACGTTCGCAAACGTGCCGATGTCATACCGTTTCATAGTAATATTTAATACACCACAGATTAGTACATATAGGCACAATTTACATATAAGCAATACCTTTTTTAGTTATTTGTAACCAGGGTGAGACTAGAGGTACACAGCGGTACACATAAACACCACAGATGTTTGTCCCTCTCTTCCTTTGTTATGTTATGACGGTAAGATAAATCTCTCTTCTCTAAATAATGTTGGTACCTAAATTTCGTTATTTTACACTTTTAAATAACTATTTTTTGTATGCCGAAAGGTGGAATTTGAAGACACTTCATATAAACTCCGATTATTTTTTTATTTATTTCGTTATTTTGGCTCATCATTGGTAATGACATTGTTACATTTATGATACACAAGTATTTTTATAAACTAAATGTACTACCTGTTTAAGTTCAGCACAGCATGCACAAATTATTATTTGTGTCTATACAATTAATAAATACATTATACGGAAAGTATTTTTACAAACTGAATCTATTGTAAACAGTAGCATTATTATTAAGGTACTAACTAGTTTATTTAGTATGATAGGAAGGATAATATTATCGAATAACATAACAAGTAACTACCCATGTTCGGAAATAAACAATTTGATTTGTTCTGAAAGCTTTTTTCATTACAAATCTAGCCATCATCACTATCTTACATGACATCGCGTGCTACAATTTACATTCGAATGCAGAGTATGTCTATTTTAAGAAGCCGCGTGTGGCTGTTGTTGTTTGTCGCATCAAGACTTTGGACTTTACACTTTGTTTATTTCTGGTCTTACATCGGAATCTCCCGTTCATTTCGGGAATTTCAAGGTAAGATGAGTTTAGGATTATTAATTTTGTATTTTTACGAAAACAGATCGATTTAGTTTGTAGGCTTTGGTGAGGTTACTTATATTGTTCTTGTATGTAAATTAAATTTGTCACTTTAAGCATAGGTCTCTTTTACATTATGTTTCTTATCCTGCCCTGAGTCTATCCACGTGCTTTATATAAATAAGCCTGTAGGACTTGGCCAAGTATATGGTGGAAACAACCATACATACTTTGGAGGATTTACAAATGAAAAACTCATAAGTCTAATATGTTCTTCTTTACCATGGTAAGTAATTTTACCAGCATTCCTGTGCCCTATTCGTTCTTCATACTATTCCTACTTCTTTAGGAGTAGATTTAGATATCATTGTGAGATTACGTTCCATATTAAGTATCAAATAGGTCAAAAAACTAAAAAAAATAGTAATTAAAGCTAGTTTTGTTTTTGTAAACCTAAGCTAAGCTAATTGCCTTAGTTAATTAATAAATAATCTAGATACGGTCTTTCTAAACTCTAAACAAAACAATGCTCAGGGTCTAGTGCCCGGAAAATCAAGTAATAAAAGTCTAGATACCACGTAACGAACTTAAAGTGTTAACAGGATATTGCACGAATTGTTTGTAAAAACAAATACTTTTACGTTTATTGGAAACATCAACAAAACTAAAGTACCTATTGTATGAGTTGATAGTTACATAAATTACATGTTTTGGCTTGGATTTCTTTATAATGTTTATTATGATTTCTTTTCTTTTTTTTTTCTTTTTTTTTCTTTCTTTATCATGTAATAACAAAATATCTTCGTCAAAATTGAGAAGATAGGTACTCGTAAGTCTGATTACTAGGACTACCTATAATACCTACCCTTAAAACTAAATTACAAAAAAATGTGTTGTTATAACATGCCTTGATGTCTTGAACTGACCCTTATACATGATAAATTATGCAGTGTGATTTTGTCCTACACTATATTATGTTTATTTTTATTTTTAGAAATTAACGGTTGCTAATGCGTTGTATAAATAGTCCTCAATCGTATATATCTGCATCCGAATTATTTCTCAAGCAATGCAAAAACTTTAAATATGATGTGAAATGACAATTCCAAAGGACAATTCCTTAATGCCTACGTTGTTTTGTTAGTAAATACAGCAGCCAAATCTACTTCTATATACCTACTACCTATCTGCAGCACATTTGGCGTTTAACGATCATAAACGAAGGTTTTATGGTCTATCGTTTACGAGGTGCTTGGACCATCCAGCCCACTGCTGGACACTGACGTTGACGAGATGCTCAAAATCAACGACATAAGACTAAATAAATGTTTCCTTAAGGCAACAATATTCTGCTATACCAAGCTATCAAAATTTATACGTAATACTAGTGGACGCTCGCGGCTTCGCTCGCATTAAGAAGTAAAACTTGCATCCCCCATTTCACCCCTTTAAAAGCGGCTTTTCCGAAAATCCTTTCTTAGCGGATGCCTACGTCATAAGATCTACCGGCGTGCCAAATTTCAGCCCGATCCGTCCAGTGGTTTGGCCTGTGCGTTGATAGATCACTATATCAGTCAGTCAGTCAATCAGTTCGTCAGTCACCTTTGAGTTTTATATATTTAGATTGTCTATCACAAAAGTAATAGATTAGTAATTACTTATTACACGCTAAAGACAATACATTTCAGTGATCTCCGATATAATCTATACCTACATATCCAGAATAAGAAGATACCTTCGAGGCAATCGTGTTACGCGGCGGACTGTAGTCAATCGCAAACCTAAACTAGATATAAAGATTTTAGCCTTTATCAAACAGGGCAGCGTAATTTAGGCGTAATTTACACGCCCCTGGCTATTTATTATTATGCATTCTTATTTTACGCCTTGAGCATAAAATAAACTGATTCTCGCAAAACATACGGTTGAAGCGACGTTTTCTGAGAGATGTGTAGTTGTGCCTCTGTGTTATATAGTCTGTGCTCACAAACATTATCCCACTTTTTAATGCGAGGAATCACCAATTTATGACTCTAGTGGAAAAATATACGGGAATTAATGGTGTGGTTTATTTAGATTACGTAGTTAGATTGAGATTAGACATATTTTGCAATACCATCGAATAGTAAATCAGAGCGATTTTATTTTGTTGGCAATATCTTTAACTAGCTGTCCCGGCGAACTCTGTTCCGCCTTTGAGGCAATAATTAAGCAGATTTTGGGTTTTATTCAATTCAATTTAAAAAACGGGATAAAAGGTATCCTATGTCCGTCTGCTGGTTCTAAGCTACCTCCCCACAAATTTTCAGCTAAATCCGTTCAGCCGTTCTTGAGTTATAAATAGTGTAACTAACACCACTTTCTATTATATATACATATATAGATTTTAGGCAGATGTTACGTACCTATATTTGCGAATACAAAGGAGATGATATTATGTTATTTTGGCTTCTTTTGAAATAGCTAGCAATTTACTGTCGTAAAAGTAGACATTTAAAACCGACCAAAAATACTTACTTCTAAACATAAATATTACTAAAAATGTAATTGGTTTGCTTATAAAAGAAAAGAAACTAGCAATTTTGGGATTCAAAGACTATAATGCTTGCAATGAAATTTTATTTATTGTTCTTCGTACTTCTTCATAATTTCATTTTGCCACCTTCGCAACAAAAAGGCACATATTCCGAGCATTTTCTCGAATGTGCCTGAAATAGCGAGGTCAATGAACTCCCTTGTCCTCGAAATGGTTGCTCTTGAGTTGGCAACCTACATGACAATTAGTGGCTTCGGTAACAAAGACAGCCGTTACCGACATGCAAATAAAGGAATTAACTAAAAATAAAAATAAAAATAAAACAAATTATTATGTGGTCGTTTGTCTATGTAACATTTGTTTATAATTTTTGTATAAATATTCAGTTATTTAATTATAGTGACAACCGTAATTTCATAGGCTTAAAAATGTGCAGAGAAATAATCATCATCATCATCAATTCTTCACACGCCGCTGAGATACTACACCTCTTCTGTTACGTCACTTATATGTAGAACAGATTTATTTTTATTTGTGTAAAGCAACCATTTGCTTAACATCAGACGAGTCACGGTCATGAACAAACCCAATCTTTGTTAAAAAAAAAAACAAGTTTATCCTAGTTTCGTGACTGTTGAAATATTACTTATTTCTTTTTAAGCCTTTTTCTAACGGTTGTCTCATAGTTATGTAGTAAATAATATAAATACTATGGTTCTCGTAATAGAAAGTACAGTTGTATTGCAAATTATACAAAACAGTGAGGCCTTGATAAGTCGTTCTAATTTAGTTTTTACTTTAGAACATTTTAACGGCCTACTGACTAAAATACTTTTAATGATGTTTTGTGTAGATCATTGTTGTGATGATGATCATTGTGCATGTTTCAAGCACGAAACGAGAAAAATTAAGGAGTTCTGTACATAAATATTTTATTATTTGTAATAGTTTTAAGAGGTGTGATAATTGAGATATACAATCAGTATTTTTTTGATAAAAAAACTAGACTATTTAAAAGATATAACTATTCAATTGATGAAAGATAACTATTGTCTCATGCATACTGGAATAACCTGGACGCCCACCATGACGTACTTCCCCTTTTTTCCGTGGAGGAAATGCATTTACGCATCCCCGCACTCTCCCCGGGGAGGGGCAGCGGGGTATGTCGGACTCGGAGCTACTCCACTACCGACTAAAACCTACCACGACGTCCCTTCACCTCGGTAAGGACGGGTTTCGCGGGCAAGCGAGCAATACTCCTCCGCAATTCCCGTCCCAACCGCAGTCCACTGTCTATGTCGTACTTCCCATAGAAAAATCCCCCAAAGAATTGATGCCGGGGACTAGCGCGGGTCACTAACTTCTGTAAAGTAAACTCTAAGGAAGACTAAAGAAATAATTATCTACTACATAATAATATAAATTAATAATTAATTAAACTTAAGCGATATACCAGTCGGTATTTACAATCAGTTGTTAAAATAAATTACTAGAAATATAAAAAGGTGTACAAGAATCTCCATCCCGAATCCCTGATTCTGTTTACATTGTTCGTCTTTCTTTCAGCCTGAAAAAGACCAGAGTCGTTAGTTATTTGACTCGTGTTATTGTTTCATTTGTTCCCGGCGTTGTGTTGTGTCCGGTGCAACTTTATGCGTTCCCAGACTGACTTCTGATTATCGTGGTCAATAAAATATGCGGTACATTTATTGTTGCCTACAAAATTGTGGAATATTGCCACGGTTTTTGTTTTGGAACATTTATCATATTTTTTATTTTCTAGTTAATGTAACTAGACCAAGAATTTTAGATGATATTTTTCAAATTTCAAAGGAAAAATTTCAGATTTTTGACGTAATTTATGAAAATATATGTTAATTTGTTGATTTTATTGTTCACAAGACATAATTATGATAGATCAAAATTTTTATTCCCAATAAAGTAGTTAAGATTGGATCTATTACTATTTCAAAAACAATTACTTACTGTCCGAAATCTGTACATATTAGATTACTCCATTAAAAATACGACTACAATTAATCCAAAAACGAATTCATGACAACAATATATCTTATGTTTGCGAGCCGTAAATAAAAAATATCTTTATCAATGCTTTACGATTACAACATATATGTCGTGTTTACAAGTCATAATGTCTAATAGCATTTCCTGAAAGCCTGTAACGATCTACGAAAACAATGGAAATCCCCCGCAGGGAAACCCAGGGGCGGCACGAGTCAATAACCTTAGGGATGGTGTTTTTTAACCAAAATAGTGCAATGCAATAGCATTGATATAACTTGTTTGAATAAAGCTTAGGGTGGTTGATGGTGTTTTTCCTATTCCACTAATATAAAAAGGAAAACGTTTATGCGCAGGTAACTAACGTGTCTGTGTGTGTTTATTACTATGATACGATTAAATTAAAATAAATTAGATCCTGAATAATTAACATATAGGACTTAGAGAATACATAAGTTATGTATTCTCTAAGATATAGGCTATTTTTCACTTCGGACTACAATTTTAGTGGTATCCATTATCGTAATAAAAAAAACAATATAAAGTACAATCATAGGCATAGGATCGAAATTTCAGAGTTTATTAGTTATTACTAGCAATGAATATTGCTACAATTTCCACATATTCTCCATAATTAAAAACTTATCACCAATGAAGCATACTACTAACACCTGTATAGTGTATGTATATAACTTTGTGCCCTTCGGCCGCGCCCAGCGCCCAGCAATAAGGTAAATTGAGGGTAAAAATAAAAGGCCTTCGACTGTAATTGGCATCCTAAAGACATCTATCATGGCGCGATTAGAGCATCCCATTGCTCGTTATAGTAAGAGTTTAGGGGTAGGGAAGGGAATGGTGTGAGTGTTGACAAGACTGACTGTGTTGATAGTAAAATATCACTGAGTTAAGGCTAAGGATTTTTGCTACATCTGGGCAAGAATACCAGGGAATATTGGCGTAAGAGGGAGGAGGCCTATGCCCTGCAGTGTATCTCGTTAAGCTGATGATGATGATGGTGTATTTTCTTCTTTTTCATGGCAAATTACGATTAGATACTGTATACCAAAAGTTTCTATTTATTATTTTATTGAACACTTGTAGCACATATTCACAGCACATACACACATATTAACTGCTGTTTTTCTACTTGTTGTGATTTGCAAGTACAAATCAAAAACGGATCGTATCATATTTCACTAGAATCTCATTTAAGGTGAAACTTAAATGCTGGTGAGTTATCAAGACAGGACTTCCATTATCACCCTTTAACTTCAAGATTCAAGACCAAGACCGCAAGACTGCACCCTCGTCCCATCCCTACTGTTGTCATTGCCATTAACCTCGCAGTCTTGATGGGCTTTTAGCTAACAAGGGGCGGCGGCGGTGACGTCACCAAGGTTGGACCCAAGGCCCCGTGACCTTTGATAAGAATAGACAGATCTAGAAAAAATTGCGCCTTGGTTCACTTACGGTAAGGTATCCTAAAATATCCAAAGTACCATACATTCCAGCAGGTATAATGAGTAGCATGATTGACCTTCGCACACAGCTTCGCTTGCTGTGCTTCTGACATTTGCTTTAAGCGTGTTAGTGGTCAAATGTCTAATGATGCCGACAGATGTACCTACATGTACCTACAATAAGCAAGCTCTGCACATCGTAGTTTTTGGGTACTACCCTCAAAATAGAAAATTTGTCTTTGAGCACTTAGCATTGTATTCGAGCAGCCTTCTTTTAAAGCCAGTATTCAAAAACATATTGTATACTTACTTATGTCGTATATGTATTCCATCTATGTCACTCCTATCGAACTGACAAAGACGAGGACTTAACAACAACGCCAGAATTTAATTTCAAACACAATAAGAAGTTATAAAGATTAACAGCTCATATTAAATTAATTGTTTCTTAACAGTTTTATTAGAAACCATGTCGTTCTCCAGGTTAACAACATTTGATGAAACCTTAATTTTTTAGAACTAATATCCTGACGTCATAGGTCACAGACATAAACGACCTATATCAACTTTATGTCACCGTATCTAGGTAGCAACTGCTTTTTGATGGGCCATCAAATTTAGGCCTTAGTGATATGAATGGTCTAGAAAAGTGGGCGGTGTAGGTTGCCTAGATCGGATAACGTCATTTGTGCTTAGAGAATATTCATTTGGTTAGTATGGAAATTGTTTTTGGTTTTAGAGTTAAAATGTATTTGAAGGTTTTTTTTAAACATGTCAGATGATCACGCAAACACAGTTTTGCTAGATTTTAGTGTTTAAGAATTTCTGAGAACTTTAGTAGTTAGGTACTTACAGCACTAAGAACTGATCCATCTGCAAAGTTTTGCACATAATTCAAATCTAATAAGTCTCATTTATTTTCCCAAATCATCAAAAGGCACTTTTCTTCAAAAGAAACAATAAAACCGCGGGGATCCTTTGATCGTCGGGACAAGGTTTGTTTTGGCGGTAAAATTGTGACGTCAACCGCCATTTTGGTTTTCGTCCATTTGCAAGGAAACATTTGCTTGGTTTGTGATCTTGGAATTGTTTCATTTATTGTTTAGCCAAGAGTTTTTCTCGTAATATTTTGTGTTTTGCACATCTTCCAATGAAAAAAACAATAGATTTTGTTTATATAATCCCTCACTTATTGAAAGTAATTTATAATTTATTGTTATCTTTTTGTGAACGTAATGATGCTTATTAATTTTAAAGATATCTATTTAATTTGCTACTTAAGTGTGTTGGTAATTCATTTCTTAATTTATGTCATTGGTAATTACCGTTCTAATTAAGTAAATAAATAAATCATAAATACGATTGCTGCTTTCTTTTGAAATTAATATAATTTACACACCTTGTCGAAAAGCAACTCGGGTCTATCCTGAAGTATTATATGATTATTATTATAAAAAACAACCGTGCAAAATTAATCAGATTTTATATATCTATACTTACTAAAAACTTTTCACTGACCTTAAAAACTCCATAACACATTTACAATCATATTTTGTCGTTAACGTTTCCATCTGCAGACTGTCCGACACGCATTCAGACAGTAAATGTAGTAAATGCTCGGTAAAGTTTGGCGTAACTTTCCATTGTCATACGAAATAACATGCTTTTACTATGGGAGTTATAGTTCAGCTATGGGGATGTTTTAGATATGGTTTGAGTATAGGATCGTGGAAATATTTGGCGTGGATTATGGGTTAGTATAGTAGCGGTTGTAATAAGTACCTATCAAATATTGCTTGGCAAAGATGGAAAAGCTTCGGCTAAGTGGCATAACCATTCGATTTGATAGACAAAAAATAGTTTAGTGTTTAATCTTGTAACAAAATAAGTTGTGTTTGAAAACTTTATTAATTCTTTATTGTAATATTCGTAACTAAGTATTTATTTTCATTAATAAATACATTTTCATTTTTTATTTGAACAGAATATTATATTATTTAGCAGTGACCTTTAAAAATGGTGGTTAATTAATTCTTTTGCCTCCTAAATAATGAGCATGTGACATGTGTAACGAAAGTTTATTATGCAAAGAAGTCATGTGATGCACACTAATTAGCAAAAACTATCTTATGAATAAGTATTTAACATTTTGTCATGATCAAAATTGCAAATAAGTACAATGTTTTGACTGCAATTAACAATACCTGTAACACTTTTGTCCAAACAAAATAAAAAATAATATTCCCACTTTCCCAAAACCACTGACAAACTGTTAATCTAGATTATACACTACAAGCGATCCAATCACTCATAGGAACATAAGACCTATAAGCCTGTGCTCATATTAGGTATGGCTAACTCTGGTGTCGAGAGTACTTAGACCACCCGAAAGATATCTGACATGTAATGGATGCAATACTACTTGGTACAGGCGAACCCTGCTAGTTAACGTGTCCGTCCTTGGGAAACGCCCATATGTACAAGTAACAGTAAGTAGGTACGGACGCGGCGGCAGTTGCTTTGCTTATCTTCGCTAAATAACTTTGGTGATCACGAACGGATACCGTGCACTGTGCATCAGGCAGTTCGCATTACGGAATATTAATTTATTTATTAATACACTAGTGGACGCCCGTGGCTTCGCTCGCATTATTTCAGGATAAAGAGTAGCCTATGACACTCCTAAGACCTATCATAAAAACTACTTGAACGTGTTTTGTTATCGACTGAAAGTGCACCCAAACATGTTTTTCTAATATCTTCAATGTACAGATCCTAGGTAAGTAGTAAGTACTATCTACGTAGTGTCTGACCTCCACCCATTGTCATTATTAATGGCTCGCACATAAACCAGACGATACTCATACTTTTACGGGCGTCTCGCCACGTCTCGCGAAGCCGTGCCAATTTGGACAATATTACGTGTTCTACACAAATAGGTGGACGGTATTTATTAGGTTTGAGGTAAATAAATATGCATCTAAAGTATTTTAGCTTTCTATATCATCACATCATCATCATCAGCTTACAATTTCTGGGCATAGCCCCAAGGCACGCCACATTATAAAATTAGGTGCGTTCAATTGGACGCGTGCGTCGCATTGTCTGTGCATTTGTTTTGGTAGGCTAATTTAAAAATGAAATGTTTTTAATTTCACCGTCTCCCCTTTGAACAGTTTAAAAAAACATTTCTTAGATAGTTAGCATGTTTCTTTCCATGACAGATACTTGTGCAGTTTTAGAACAGTTAAAAATAGATAACAGACATACAGACAGACCGTCTATGCAGTCAATGTACACAAACAATCTGACACAATACTACATATCAAAGAACATTCGTACTAAATAGTTCTGTTGCCCTAATTCTTCTGATCCTAACTATTTACTGAAAATACACAAATAGTCAATCTAATGACATACTTTAAAATGGGTAAGCTGAGTATTCACTGTATGTACTGAAATATATTGATGTACAAATAAATTGTACCAAAATTACAATACTCATTACATGTGCGGTGCTTTTACTGGTGTCTAGTCGCTAAGCCATGTCTGAGGCCCTTAGGGCAGCTTGATTAACTCTCGGCACCAGAGTTGGCCACTCTCATTCGATAAGACGAAGAAGACTGGTGTCTAAATAGAAAGAAACTTCAATAAATAATATACTAGTGGTTAATTGTCGTCTTTTTGGATTAGCTGCTAGTAAAATGAACCTAGTAAAATAATGGTCTCAAAACGATAATATGTCCAAAACAAGTTACGTGATGTTTTTCAATATTTCCCTCACCATCTCTTGGGTAGTGTGTTGTATTCGTCACTTTATTGGCGCGCTCTTCAATTGTTTTTCATCAGACATCGGTCTAGTTGTTAATGTGTTTATCTCGGTGTTTAATTTACCTGTTATTGTAGTTCAGTGTTTCCAGAAAGTAGGTGTTTTTAGTGAGTCATTGGCGCAGAATTGAAATCAACTGATACTATGTTTACGAAAATATACTTTCATGCATTTAGTTGGATACATTAAGGTACTGCACTGAATAATATTACACTGGTCAGATTTTTTATGATATATTTTTACTATTTATCACTTACATCGATATAATTTTATTCTTTTTGACGCCGATACATAAGTGTTAGGTGATAAATTTATTTTCCTGAGGTTGGGTACAAGCCTGATGTGAAGAAGGTATTGAACACACCAAGTAATTTTCAATTTTAAGCATAATAAATAAATATTCCGGGACATTGCACACAGCGCCATGTAGCCCCACATAAGCAAACGCTTGTGTCAATAACAATTATCAATAATAAAAGACAAAAAAAAATATAGTAGACAACATTCAAACATCTTGTTATCAAATAATCTTGTGAGTGTGACTTATAAGATTCCGAGCAAAGGGCAAGTGCCAACCTTTGTATTTCCGGAACGAAAATAAACTGCCTAGCCAACTGCCAAAACTTGTGGGTTCAATTGCCTATCACACGACATACGAACCCAGTCTGGGGATGAAAATATGGGTCTTAATAAATAATAGCACAGAATAAAGAAATAGTAGGCTTATACCCTGCAGTGGGGCTCATTAGGCTGATAATAATGATGATGATGAAGGAAATAGTATCTTCTATTGGTAAAATTGTCATATATACATATATGAAATACTAGCAAACCCGGCAAACTCTGTTTCGCCACCAGTCGCGGTTTGTTTCACAATGAGTCGGATACGGATCCGATTCGATTGAGACGAAAATCAATTGGCACGGAAAGGATTTTTCTAAATCACAATGATTCCATACGAATCTTTTAACAAATTTATTCATCAGAAAAATCGGAACCGTTCCGTGAGCCAAAAGCTAGCGGATTCGTTTCCGTCGATGATAAATTCGATTTTGTTTTTTCATGATATTTAACCCGATTTACACATAATTATACATTGATGTATTTCTATTTATAATTATTCATTTGAAATCTACAGTAAAAATGGTAAAATAAGCCTTAAAACTTATATTTTAAATTTCTACCATTGTATTTAATTTCTACCATATTTTCTACGAGCGGATCGGATCATATCCGACTCATTGTGAAACACCATGCCGATGGCTTCGTTTTTTGTAGCATATCGTTTGGGGATTAAAAGATGAAGAAAATCAATATTTTTGGTCCTTTCTGAATTTTCTTTGCTTATACCTCGGGGAGCCCGAGATCTTTCCAACGAATGCAAAACCGTGGAAATCGGTTCGTGCGTTCTAGAGTTATAGCGTCAGGAAGGAAAACCCGACTTATTTTTTATATATAGTAGATTTCATCATATATGATCCAGCTCCATGCAAATATGTAATACACTATGCTTTCTCAAGGAATTTTCAAGTAAGTGTTTGGATTTTATCCTAGAGATTGGACATATTTTGAAATCAGTATATTTTTGGGTTTGAATATTATTGGCAGTGTGCGTACACAAATAACATTCAACGTGAAATTAATTGACATATTTTATATGGTACTTATATATGCCAATTATAAAACAAAGAGTTTCATATAAAAGTCAAATCTTTCCTCAGTGAGAACTGAATTATGTACATGTCACCTAAGATAACACTCACCCGAGACACTAGAGTCCAAAGAGGAACAAACCTCTACACAATGGAACTGGCTTTCACACAAGACTGCCAGGTGTACGTGTGCTTATAATTGTGATTTCTACATCTATCTACACTAATATTATAAAGAGGAAAGATTTGATTATTTAAATTGAATAGGTTCCGAAACTACTGGATTGATTTAAAAAATCTTTTCCCATTAGAATCTTATATTATTTAGAATAAACCAAGTTAATTAAATACGAGAAAAATAGGAATCCGTGTGAAAATTTTGACAATGTAACCTAACATGTGAAAAAGTACCAACGCGCAACGGCCGGGGCGGTGTACGGGCGGGCCTTGCTTAGATCTCCATAAACTACGCAACAGGTTTTGATGTGTTTTTTTTAACAGTAGTGTTTTAAGAGGACTGTTTTTAAGTGTGTATCGTGCATATGTGACCGTGCGAAGCCGGGCAAAGTAGCTAGTTTTAAATAAAATCCTTAGTTAAACTTAGTGTACTTACCGGCATGATGCAGGGCAGTCTCGAAGGGCGCTCGCTGCAGCCGCTCCTTGCTCTCTGCCAACAACATCATATTATTAATAGAATACACGACCGCTGCCAAAACACCACCGATGGTAAACTGGCCATTTGTGCCTAATACTGCTAATACTGAAGTTTCTGTCATTTTATGCCTCACTGACTCAGAAATTAAGAGTAAATTGACTATAAGTACAAGTAGATTAGGTATTGTGCGTATTTTTAGGTACAGGTAGTGTTTAATCAAATAATTTAAATAAATAATTTATTTAAAAAGCATAAAACTTATGATACTTGATGATTACGTACATTACATTCATTGTGTTAGGTACCTTGTGTCTTTCATACTATTATGTACGTAGGTTACTCCCAGCAGTAGGTATACTGCTATATAGGGGCTGAACACGTTTACCCTATAAACTCTTCTGGGTCATCATAATTCGTTTGATTGTAATTTAGCTTTACAAAGTAAAAACTAGTATTAAATATTTAGCTAGTGCCCTTTACTATTTTTTATCGTCTCCTCGCCATCCTACGTTTGCCTGGAAGATATGTCTTTTACTGATAGACTAGACATCATTTGTTGCACTATGTGTAAGCCTTAAAGTATGTGTGTTACAATTAATAGTTAGGTATATCTACATATCTATCTATAGAACCATAGATATTTAAAACAGGTTCATTCAGTTGCCAACGTCAAAGCTCAAAAAACAAGCAGTGTGTTTACAAGATCCTGACACATTGATCCAGTGTTATTTCCCAAACATTTACAAACACACCTTCTTGTATTCAAATGTGGACAGAGGTGATTGAACCCGCCTCATTAGGTACATGAAATTAATGACTTTGTGAGGTGTTTGTGAGCGAATTGTGCGAAACTAAACCTGCCTGCCTCATGCCCTGTTCCTGTGGACTATAAACTTGTGATCTTCAAAACGAGAGTAAATTGGTTCTTACCATGTTCTAACCTATATATTGTAAGCACGTTCCATTCTAAACAAAAATATAATGATAAATCGTTTACCATAAGGCGAATTATGGCCAAGTGCAAACCCAATAATAAAATAAGTTTATTACAATAAAATTAAATCAAGTAAAACGAGTGATAATAATATTTTCTAAGTGCCCCTTTTTGTAGTAGTTAGAAGTAGTATGTTTAGTTTTCCTTCACTTGTTTTTATATTTTATTATTGTAAATAAAGTTCTCTCAGTAAAACGATATATATAACATGTATATATTTTTTTTACATGATATAGGCTTACGCTTGACTACAACTTGCCTGATGGTAAGCAACGTCATAGTCTACGGTCTAGCGCGCTTGCCTAGAAGAAACCGGTTTACTCTCGACTTGAAAACCGACAAATTATAGTTCAAGGGGAACATAGATTCGGGCAAGGAGTTCCACAGTTGGTATAAAAATAAAGGCATAACCCAGCGCCATATTTTAGCCCCTGATTAAACAATATATGGCCAGTAATTCTACAAAAAAAACAGTATTACCTACACACTACTGCTTGGCAAATATTCCTACTGATTAACTAAATCAAACATTATTTAGTTACAAGAAAGATACCTAGAAAGTGACATGTCACCCGATCCTCGGAAGCGCCCATAAACCCGCCTACTTAGTGGTTGACCTAGACAATTGTCATTGACAGAGAACCGAGGACTGAAATAGTGCGGCCTACATCTTATGTGGCGGGCGATTGACAACGTTATATGGAGATGTAGGTAGGTATTTAGTGAAGTAACTCGTACATATTGATAATGGATATTTCTAGTTTTTTAAAAGCATGAAATAATTAATCGTCCGTATCACAGCTGGCGGAGACAATCGCATGCGATTACCAATGTTTAGCAAAGGTCGACGCGGCCAGTCTTTGGATGGGTGACTGAAAAGAGGCTTTCCATTTTGGGCGCTTCCGTGGGTCAGATGACACGTTAAATTGTATGTCTCGGCTTTTTGTCTAGTACGGCAGTCGTTAAACTTTATAAACTCTCGACACCAGAGTTGGCCACTTTCATTCGATAAAAAGAAATCATGAAATAAAGTCATTTTGGTGAACATCCATATTAGTATTTGTACAAAGCAAAGAAAACATTCTTGCTATAAAAATTAAGTGACAGTAAAGAACCTACGGGGTATGTCGGGCTCGCATTACGGCTGGAACCTACCACGATGTCCCTACGTCTCGGAAAGGGCGGGTATCGCGGGCAGGCGAGCAATTCTCCTCAAACAAATAAATAACTGCTCTGTTAGCTTAGTTGGTAGTGGCACTGCCTTCTAATCTAGGGGTGCGGGTTTGATTCCCACATGACACAAGTATTTATGAACTTCAAAATTTATAATTACTTGTGTTGAGTCTGGTCGTTTCTTTGTATAATAAGTTTACAAAAGAAAAGTATACATACGAGTATATGTATTATATCTGTTATCCAGTACCCATGATACAAGCGTAAGCTTAGTATGGGGCTAGATGGCGCTGTGTGATAATGTCCTGAAATATTTGTTTGTTTATTAACTACAAATTCTTAATAAATCCCAGACCATTATTCAAAATCCTAATTAATCCCATCTACTACTTTCACAAGTCCATATCGAAGACTCGTAGACATAACATTTCACACCCAGACTGTTGTTTTCAAACATATCAACATAATATGACCGACGCCGGGCTTTGAACTATCGCGGACTTGACTACAATAAAAAAAACTAATATTTTTATAATTAACTTGCTGCCCTGGCAGACTTCGTACTGCCTCGATCGATAAATAAAAGACATTAGCAATAAATTAAAATTGCGACTATAATTTGAGATTTAAACTATCCTATCTCTCAAGTTGGATCGAACTGCACATGGTGTGCGAATTTTATTATAATCGGTTAAGTGGTTTAGGAGTCCATTGAGGACAAACATTGTGACACGAGATTTATATATATTAAGATTAGCTATATAACTTACTTATATTTTTACTTGTACCTACTTCAGAAAATATGTAATTACATACACGCACAGTTAATTTATCTAATTAATATCATATGCATAAAAGTCTTCTTTCTTGTTAGTACCAATTTATATTATAAATAATTGAGACTTTTTTTAGGCTTTTTTGTAAAAGATTTGTTTTTTTTTTTTTATTAGTTCACAAACAGAAATATACAGGCTACAATTATACAATTCTTAATTGATAACAAAAATTACAATACGTATATTTCCTATACAGTGAACCTAGCTATTTTAATTTCTATGTTTTAAAAATACCTTCCGATAGTTTATAGACAATATTAATTGCAAAAGATAGTTATTAATTAAAACCGATCACATTACTAATTTTAACAATTGTGATTTCACAAAGGGCAATGAGTTATTTAAAAATATATCAAAATTTAATCCGATGTTTATGTTATCATACAATTTACACATGCGTACTAGCGGAGAGAATGCTAACATATTAGTGCGACAATTTTCAGGGACAAAACAGTTTTTCCAACACAGTCTAGCATGAGGCATGGGTACTCTGATGTTAATTTTAGATAAGATTTCAGGACAGTCTATGTATCCATTTAGTATTTTAAACAGCATTAATAAATCAGCAATTTCGCGACGGGCGTGGAGTGTTTTACAGTTGTAATGGCTAATTCTTGATTCATATGATCTTAAAACCTTACACTTATTTTCCATGTATGATAAATGGTATAAAAAACATTTTTGTACTTTTTCTAAACTCTCTGAATGATTCTTATAACCTGGATTCCAAACCACTGAGCAGTACTCGAGTATACTCCGCACTAGGATATTAAATAAAGTTATAGACAGATCCCTGTTTCGGAAAACCTTTCCTTGTCTTGACACGAAGCCACAGATTTTTCTGGCCTTATTGGATATAGCGGTAATATGTTCTTTGAAATCTAAGCGCGAATCCATTATAACCCCTAAATCTCTAATTGATGATACTTCTTTCAATGTTACTCCATTTATAGAATAACTGGCTGGAAATGAATGGCGTTTTCTAGAAAATTTTATGCAGAAACACTTGGATTCATTTAACTCCATTTTATTTTGGGCACACCACTGACTAATCTTATTAATGTCCTCTTGAAGGTCCGCCACATCTGCAGCTGTATCTATGCGCCTGTATAGTTTAAGATCATCGGCAAATAGTTTAACCGAAGATCTTACTACATCAGGTAGATCATTTATGAAGACTAAAAAAGAAGAGGACCCAGATGTGACCCCTGTGAAACTCCAGATGGGATATTTTTCGCATTTGATCTGAATCCTTTCACAACAACAAGTTGAGACCTATTCATCAAATAAGACTCAAACCAACGAAGAAGCGATCCATGAATGCCTAGCCCCTGAAGTTTATCTATTAGCAATCCGTGGTGTACCCGATCGAATGCCTTGCTAAAATCTGTATAAATTGCGTGCACTTCACCACCAATATCTAGGATTTTAAAAATATCGTTGACGAAACTCATCAGATTAGTGCATGTTGACTTCTTGGGTCTAAACCCATGCTGATCTGAATTTAACATTTGAGAAATATGCCAATATACTTTTTTTACCACCAATGACTCTAATAGCTTCCCTACGCCAGAAAGGATAGATACAGGCCTGTAATTGTCTATACGAGCTATGTCACCCTTTTTATGTATAGGCGTTATATTTGCCATCTTCCATTTAGCTGGGAATACACCGGTTTTAAGAGACAGATTAAATATTATTGTTAATGGTTTAGCCAACTGAGCTGCGCACTCATTTAATACGACTGATGGTAAGTTGTCTGGACCAGCTCCTTTATTTCTATTTAATGACGCTAGCGATTTCAAAACCTCCATATCGGTCACTGAAACTACTCCTAAAGTATTATGATCGTGTCTTAGGTTAATAGAAGATCCATCTGAACTGTGATTTATTCCTTTAGGCGCTGAAAGCTCGTAGACAGAATTGAAATATTCGGAAAATAGATTGCAAATATTTTGTCCTCCAGTTCCAGTTTTCTGAAAGAATCATGTGATTTGGTAGTGTGGAACTGTTTCCTTTTAGGTTTCTAACATATCGCCAAATGTATTTAGGGTTTTTTTTTAGATTTAAAGATGCATTACTTTTGAAAGACTTAAAACATTAATTTAATAATTTGTCACATCTCTTACGCGCGTCGATAAAAGCTAGCTGATCCTGCAAATTACCATAAATCTTAAATTTTGAATGATATTTAGCTTTTTCCTTAAAACATTTGATCAACGGGGCAGAAAACCATTCAGGATATCGCTCATTCTTTGTTCTTTGTAGAGGAGTATGCTCATTGAGTATTGGTATCAGTGTGTCATAAAAAATATCTACCATATTATATCTACACTATGATTCTCTAATTTAACAGTCCAGTCAATTTCTGATAAAATTTGATTGATTTTTATATAATCTGATTTAAAATATTTATAGACCATGGCTGATTTTCTTTTCAGAGGTTTTGCACCAGTATCAAAGATGACATCTAATGCTGGATGATGCTCTGCATCTAATTTTGACAATGGATTATGGTTGTGTTTGACAGTGAATTTGTGTACAATAAAACTAAAATCAAAAATTTTATCTCGCTCATATAAGCTCGCTCTGAACTCTGTACTCTGTTGATATCACATCTGCAATAAATACATTTTAATGTGGCTGATTGTCTGAATAGATTGATTTATTGATTGGCAGTTTTTTTTATTAGATGCGAGGTGAGAAAGGAAAAACAAAACAAGAACTGGTTCAAACTATTGGCCTCACAGTAACGGAAAGCTTCTTCGAGACAAACATGGAGAAAAATGGAGGAGGCTTTTACCGCACTAGGCGGTCTCTATACTTAACGCAATAAAAATAATGAAAAAACACTAATACAAAATATAATATTATGAACATTAATTACATATGTTCAAAAACTCTGTTTAATTTTTTTAAGTAAGGGAATATAAAAGCTTTTTTATTTTTATTTTTTATTTGATTTTTATTAGTAATGGAAAGATTACAAAAGCACCTACTAAGCTTTGATTAGTAGAGGTTGTTTAGGTTCTCAAAAGGTTACCAATACTTATAACTAACATAATTGTCTACACTTACGAAACGAATGTTTTTCTTCAACCCGCAGTCAAAAACGACTTATAAATCATACTCCGAGGCCCAACAGAAAACAGAGTTCAATATCAATTGACTAATTAATCTCATGTTATATCTATTCCCGTTCTAATTAACAAAGAAAACACCGCCAGACACAACCGGGTCGCTTCATCTCAAAATTAATCCGACCCTAACGAATCATCTTCAATATCTTTAATTGTAACGTATACGAACTAATTGCCTGAAGAATTTTTAGCTGTAAATAACTGGATGAAACTAGTTTTGATTGGTTTTAGGGAGAATACTGTGCAACTCTTTTGTTTTACAGCTATTATATACGAGTAGATAGGTGAGTATGGTATTAGATGGGAGAAAAAAGTAAGTTCTTATAAAAGTGGTCTACAGTGTCAACAGTTTTCACAGCTCGTAGCGGCCTCTGACATGGCTTTAATGACTTCTGAGGATATAATGCAAGAAACGGCTGCAATTATCCCCTATTTCACTCCTTTAAAAGTGGCATTGCGAACAAATTTCAGTCCGACCCGTCCAATGGTTTGGGCTGTTCGTTGATAGATCACTATGTCGGTCAGTCACTATTGAGTTTATTCATATATAAATATTTAGAGATTAAGATATAGCAATGATTTTGGCATATCATCCAGCTTTAACCACCTGTTATATATGAATGGTTGTAAGTGATAATGATATCTGTATGACGTGAAACAAGTTGTAATTCTGATACTCCAAGTGGTTTAATATTAGATAGATAGTGCGATCTAGATTGTAAGCCTGTATGCCAAAATTGTACGCAATTTCCAGTTCTGACCGGTGACTGCTTTTATTTCCGAAAAAGGGGCTTTATACTCCAAATAAGCTAAGGGCGCTCTGTCAATCAAAACAAAGTGTATGTACTTATACTTACTCGTTTGTAATACATATGTATATGTAGTATATATTACACAGACATAATTTGTCGGTCTTCAAGTCGAGAGTAAACCGGTTTCTTCTAGGCAAGCGCGCTAGATCGTACATTATAACGTTGCTTAACATCAGGCAAGTTGTAGTCAAGCGTAAGCCTATGTCATGTAAAAAAACATAAATTTTAATTTGTTTTACGTATTTGCATATATTGTATCATATTTTAAAACCCTACGAACACATTTAATGTACCTATTGTTATTTCTTAAACCTCTTATCAAAGTAACGAAAGAGTCGACCGGTGGTTCACCTCATCTTGTCAGAAAATACCTATACTTTACTGGGTTATTGGTTATGTTGCAGTTTTTTTTTAAAGTAGGTTCTTGTAATGTCAACACATAAATAAATAAATACGTGTATATCGCGGTGCTAGGATAATAAGTTTTATTTTTTTTCATTTTTCATAAAAAGAAAGATAGGTAGTGAGTTTTAAAACGTATTTTTTTCATGATTGTAGATATTGACACTGTCAAACCATCTAATCTAAATACTGAAATTTATATTTTTTAATCAAAACCACCTTTTTCGTTAAAGCAATTACGAGTAAAAAGCACGTATGTCTAAGTATGTCTAATATTTTGCTGTTAATATTGAAAGTATTTGTTAAAGACATAACATTTGTATGTATTTATCACTGCCATTGACAGTGACATTTGTGAGGAAACATATTATCGTTGTCTTGATTCGCTGTCTCACACTGACTTCCAATAACCTCTACGACAGCTGTGTACAATATTCCAATTTAAATAATTTTATTCATCAATTAATAATTATTTTATTTATGGGCTACACGCCCAGTATTCTCTTTGTATTAAAGAACCTAAGAATAACTTAGGTTTAAAAATATATACTAGATACAACAAGGCGTAACAATAATATAATCATTTTACACTTCTTTACTAGTAAACCTGTATTGAATTCGATAACTGAAGAGTTACGTCAACATTACCTATAATTTGTTTATATTGGGATGACTTTTGACACGATACAGCAAATATAAGGGTTTACTGATCCTATATCTATTTTAAATATTGTGCAAAAGTACTTATTATATTATTAATTTGGCTTAAATTTATCTGTATGCGAATGAACTAATAAGTGCATTACAGATTTCGTGTAATCGAGTTTTGTAAATAATAAACAAGTCATTAATTGTGTACTTCTTTGTCTTATTTTGCAGTATTGTTTTTGCATTCAGCGAGCACCTACTATTATGTATTCTGTGATTAATCGTTAAATATTTTCGTAGCAAGCGTAGAGAGTCTACACGGATCCTCTACGGTTTTCGTAGACTTTAAAGCTACGTCAATTCTGACCAGACAAATTACAAAGAAGAATGTATGAAATCACAACTGCAAAATAGAAAACTAGCAATATATTACACTGAAAGTTTAGCTAATTTTCAACCAGTATTTATGGCTGTTATGTTACTAAAAACGGTATTGTTGAGAAATTTAAAGACACAGTTTGTTTTAAATAATAAGACAACAGAAAGATGTCTTTTAATCTGGCTTGGAAGAAATAAAATCAAACATGTTCAATGCTGTCATTTTTATGACGATAATGTTTCTCTATCTGCCATTATTATATTGAACAATATTGCGGAATATCTTCTCACAATTTTCATAATAACTCGTTTCTTCAAACATGTAATATTTCTTTGTAATATATATCTATATGCTCTTATCTCTATTAGAAAGATCTTACAATATACAATTTGCATTACGGCTGGATACATTCTGTCGAAATTCGATGTGGATAAAGGTTCCATAATAGATATCAGCTTTGTTCAAAAAGTGACTCCTAATATTCTAGTTGATATGTTACAAAAATCCAAAATTTGAAAAAGTTATTTAACACTATAAATATGTATATGTTAAATTGTAAACAAAACTACTAATAAGGTAGTAACTTGTGCATAAATTAAATAGTGCCCTACTTCACAACTTGAAGGTCTTGATAAAGTGTACAAGTAATTAATTAAAAGATAAAATTCCGCATTTCGTTTAATTTCACGAAGGACTTTTAAAAATGTAAAAGTGAACAAAGCAAATGCATTTATTATTACCAAATACGCACGCATTTCTCAGTGTTACCCGCGGATAACCCAGGATAAAAAAAGGAAAAATAGTGTAATCTATTTCCATACCAAATTTTATCCAAATTTGGATCTAGTTCAACTTAAAGAAGAAACACACTCACACACAAGCTTTCAGTTTTATAATAATTAGTGTGTTATTCATGCTAGACACATCTAAGTTGAAATGATATGCACAGTACTGTGCCACAATGTTTTTCGAAATTCGAAACTCAAAGTATGTCTGTAACAGGTTTTTAGCATAACTGAATCATTAGTTACCATAATTAAAAATTTAGTAGCCAACAAATTCTTTAAACAAGGGTTACTAAAAAATATATTCTTATGATTAAATAGGAAATAATAAAATCCTACAAAGAGACGAGGATGTTATAATATCCTCATAGCAATGCAACAAAGAAGTACAATGTAACAAGTGTATTCAAACGTGGTTCTGGCATGTTACCTACAAAAACGAATTAAATATAGCATTGTTTAATTAATAAGCCTTTTGCTGAATCAACAGTAGTAATATTATATTTTTTAAACTGTTCATAAGTAATAGAAAAGTTCATCAATATACATACTTCAATCTATGTGATTTCAGTCATTTAGATTGAAAATAAATACCTAAATACGGGTACAAGCATAACGACAAACAACGACCAAATAAAAGCACAATTTTAATGAAAATTTTATGAAAATGTTAACTAATGCTTTATAATAAAATTATATATGTGCAAAAACAAGTAAAATATAAGAAGTGCGTTGAGCTTTATGATTCAAATGATAGGTATATAAACAAATTAACAATAAACGACGGCGTGTGGGTAAGTAGATGAAATTTGTTATAGCTAAGTGAAATTAATTAATTATTTAGATATGATATATACTGACCTCCTTGCTCCTCCATAGTTTCTATTACTTCACAAAACTTACTACAAAGTCACAAACACTACAAATCTAGGCACTAGAACTTAAACACTAATATCACACTGATCGAGAGATGTTGTCTTTTATCTCTGAGGTATCACTGAAAAGTTTTCAACAAGAATTAAAAGAGATTGTGAATTCAACTTTGATCAATTGTCTTTTGTTTTTGCAAGAGTTTCTTTCTTTATCCCATTTGTTTTTGTTAGTTATTAGTTTGTGGGTTACTTTAATTTGACTCGCACTCGGTATCTGGGCGGCATTGGTTGGGCGGGAGCCACCGGTCTGGGCGAGAGACGAGGGGCGACTGACGCTGGGCGGACGGTGCGCTGCGAGCCTCGCCGGCGTGTGACTGCTGTCGACGGCAGCGAAGTGACCAACTGTTTTGTTATGAAACTTGTAGATGTGACTGCGTATATCTAGCAATGTATACTTCTACATGGTTATTGATAATGTTCGTGGGCGCTCGCTATTTAAGCGCGACTTTATTAAATGTTTGTTGGAAGACAAATAATAAAAGACAAGAAGACAAATATAACTTGTTCCTGTCAATCATGTTAGGTATTCTGTTATATTCATATCTGAATATTAATATTAAATTAATAATAATATTGGCTGTGAATTATTTTTAAATTTGGCAGTATTGATGTCATAGAACGCATCTATAAAAACTAAATGCTTACTGAACGATTGACCTCTTGATATTCTTATCATAAGTACAGGAAATACTTTCATGGGCCAAAAGTTAAACATAAATTTCAAATAACCCTGTATTGTTACTGTTGTAAGTATTGTAGTATCTACAATGTATCTCTCCCTACATACATACTATGTTTGTAGAAACACCCGAGTATTGACAGGGGGTGCGTTGGTGATGTAAACAGTGATTATGAATTAATGCTACGCAAGTGATAAACTGATAAGATGTTTACATAAAGGTTGCGTTTGACAGGTAAGATCCATTATGGATCTAGTGGGAATGATCCATGTCAAAAGCTGAATAAAATCAACAAGTAACTTGATGAGTAATAGCTTACCTATTTTCTTCAGGCGCTGCTTATAAAACCATATAATATTATTTGGAGCTAGCGGAGGCAATCGCATGCGATTACCAATGTCAAGTAAAGGTCGAAGCGGTCAGTTCTTGGATGGGTGACCGAAAAGTGGCATTCCATTTGCGCTTCAGTGCGTCCGATCCTATCGATCATATCGGGGGATAAAAAGAAGAAGATATTATTTGAAGGAATAACTAGTAGCATAGAAACACATTCACATCGTGACTTCGGAAAAAAAGCATTTGTCACCTATAGGATCAAACCACGATCATCGATCTTGTGACACAGCATGAAGGTTTACAAATTGGCAGACCAACTAACTCAGTTGCGCTTTTATATAATAGCATAAATATTTCAATTTTGCTAAAGTAGATCAGATAAAAATTACCAGTAATTAAAGTTGGCACCTCAACACTCTGTAACGCTTGATTTTTCATCACTTCACTCTACACAGAACACATATTTGGGAAACACAAGAATTTCAATTGTTAATTGTTATTTATTAATCATTATTCACTTATTTTAAAAATTTATTCACCGTGCAAGCGCCATGGCTGGAGTTGCGACTGCAAAATGAGGGTAGTTTAAAAAATATTCTCGTTCTTGATGTCATTGTCAGTTGTAACGTTTTGTTTGTGTCTTTTCGGATGGCTTGAAACATTATCGATTTCTAGTCCAATTTTTTCCGCAGAAGCCATAAAAACAATTAAAATAAAAAAAGTCCAAATTTAGCTGACAGTTTTGTAACTGTTCAACCAAAGCTCCAAATAATTACACAAATTAAAAAAGTTCTACGAAAGAAGAGATCTAAAATGGGCCATCCGGACATACTTACAAGGTACAAACTTGGTTTGGATTTGATTTTGTTTTATCATATTGTAGTCAAACTGTTAACCAATAGGTTGCCTGAAACGATATCCGTACAAGCAAACACTGTGGCCTAAGATGGAGCATGTTAGTACATAATTGAAACTGTTTCTTATCTAAGACGGACTCATTGGTGACACAAGTAAGAATTGAGGCATTTTAGTGCGTTCTCAGAGGATAAACTATCACATGACGAATCCAAATAAAGAAGTCAAACATTATATCCATGTCAGCTTTGTTTAGATGCTTCTAATTGTCTGGTGTATTCTCCATATAAAATATGTTCCTCGAATATAGGTATAATCTGTTTGACGATATACACATAATATGAACACCTCGCTTATTGCTGTACTTACATATAATGATCTATCCATATATGTGTTTAATAATACAGGTTTTGTAAAAACACTGTGAGTTTTGGAAGGAAAATTAGATGATTTTTGTTTTCATGAGATAACAATTTTTGCGTGGTCATGAATATCAATGCATTAATTTAAAAGCAAAATTGATCCGGAACGGAACCTAATAATCGGGGAGATTTTTCGTTACATTTTAACCGAAAAGTGTAGCTTCCATTTCCTGCAAACAGTTTTGTTCATGTATTTTTAATAATTGTTAGTTAATTATGGGTTCATCGTGCTAAATTAAATAAAAGTGAATGTTTATAATAAAAATGTATGTTTGAGCTTCATCTGCCAGCGTCCTATTTTTCATAGTATTTATTGATGCAAATATGAGTAACATTATTGAATAAAATCTATGTTCAGGACCTCTGTATAGCATGAACGATGTTTATTTAGTGGTTGTGTTCAGGGTCAATTATCAGATCTATGTTTGGGCGGGAAAATGCCGCCGCGGTTTCCGGTTCCGATGGAAAACTCGCGTTCTGAGAACTTTGGAAATGACTAGCCAAGTTTTTTAACGATTATTATGAATTTACAGATCTATACAAGGGTATAGTATATTAGAATATTGGAAATATTTTCGTTTGACGACTAACTTCACCGCGATTGAAGATAGATTAGATAAGACTGGATTACCACATAGATTTAATTCTGGATTATACATAGTTTTATCCACAGTCTAACACGGCTACTAATAATTGCCCTAAAAGTCTACCATAAAAGCGTATTTCACTCGATGATGATAAAGATATTGACAAGATGGTAACAATCCCAAAGTTCTGCACAAACCAAACTAGATAATTTTATAAGAACAGCAGATTTTTCTTCATTCTTCCTACTTATCTATCACGATTTGGTCACCCACTAGCCAAAATATCCCTTGTCATCCGGTTCAGTAGTCACGACCAGGGTCAATGGTGTATTGAATCTCTTATCATGCGTGTGACCTTTACGATAGTTACGCTCAAATAGGTATTATTAGGTGATAGGTAAGTTGCGTGAGATATTGACTTTGTGATAAATTTTTAATAAGGAAGTAGGAAAATTTTGCGAAGTTAGTGTTGAGGGTTAAAATTGGGAAGTTACTTTATTTTACTATAAACTATTAGATTCCAACCTGGATGAGTTCTGCACAAGATCGACGCAGATGGCACATACAAAGGGAGGCCTATACCCGGCAGTGGGATCCCAAGGGCTGTGCATGATAATGAGGATGATGATACTAGATTTCGTTTTTAGTGCAACGATGAAAAAATAAGATTATAATGTGTTGTGTTCAGGCAATTTATAAAAACTTCAGTGTTATATAACCTTAAATATTTATGCCACAGTCATAATTTAATGAAATTGCAATTTTTTATCACTTATCCGGTTTTCTATTCTCATAAATTATCTTACACCATAGTTTAATGGTTTTCCAAGGTGTTTCGTGTAATTTTACCACATTTTAAGGCTTTTTAGCTTTTAACTACCTTAAGGCTTGTGTTTAGCATAACAACGGCTTTAGCATGGTTTAAAATAAGCTAGGCAGGGTAAAATATTATGTAGTTTCTGCACCACATTCCATATTACCTACTATCAGCAAGTTATCGCGACGCCTGGAGCCTACAGTCTAGACCTGCCGGCGGAGTGTCGACAACCACTGGGAACTACAATGGGGTGTGACGTCATAGCATAGTGTATGAAATTATATTGGACATTACTGCATGTATGACGCCATTTTCTTCTATGTACTTTACTGTCAATTCCTGTCTCTGTTTGTATTTAGCCATGTACCTACCACTAGTATTTACTATAAGAACATAATAACACCTTAGACTTTTTTGTTGCGAGGGGAAATCTTCAGCAAGAGACCCGACCACAATGGGGTGCAGGTGGGTTATGTGGGATTTTTACCCAATAAAACCCCCACGGTGGCCAAATAATAAAAACTCCGAGTACTCCGGTGAGAACTCGCCGAAGCATAATATGCTTCATTTAAAAAAAAACCGTTTGCAGTTAGAAAAATAACAAGTCAAGTTACATAGGATCTTTTAGACCTCTTCCACTCCTGAGCCTGCGTACAGATTTACTTTCTATTTACTCTCGATGACATTAGAATTATCTCTCAATACCTACCTATGTTAGTTGCAAATGTACTTCTTTACCACTACTTTTTGTTTGTAACCAAATTTAATTATAATTAAAACTAGAGATTTTTTACATGAAATAGGCTCACGCTTGACTACAACTTGCCTGATGTTAAGCAACGTTATAATCTACGATCTAGCGCGCTTGCCTAGAAGAAACCGGTTTACTCTCGACTCGAAGTCCGACAAATTATAATTCAGGGGGAGTCTTTGGAACCTCAAATGTATAACGGTTGCCTTGCCGAACTTCTACTCGTACGATTTATTTATTTTATTTATAGTTGTATTTATTATTCTAATAAACATTTTGATTCTGATGTTTGATATCATTATTTACTACATTTACCAAAGGGTATGGTAATTATATATAATTACCGGTAAATGTGGATAATTCACTACATTTACCGTGTGCGTTGGTAATTATGTATAATTAGCGGTAATTACACATAACTACCGATTACTTACATTTTCCGTAACATATGTACATATCATTCCATGCATAATCTTCTTTCGAGATGATTAGTTAGTTTATGGATGCCTATAATTCGATATATAATTATATTTCTCACTTCTTGAATAAAATACACTGAATTTCTCCACCATATCTCCATTATATGTTTCCTGTCCTGAGTCCAGTGTCCACGTGCTCGGAGCGTGGTTGGAGACAATTCAATCAGCACTCGCAGGTCTTCGGCAACCCTCGGATATTAGGGCTGCTGCTGAATCAATGTCTATATAAATTCAAATTCAAATTATATCGATTTATATTTATTTCATTATTTATGTATAATGAAATAAGATACAAAGCTTAAGAAGGAGTATACCAGTGTTGGGCAAAATTTTAATGTAATTAATCATTGCTCAATTGTTAGTGGAAATATGACTACAATTTTTTACAATAACAATTGATCAATTTTAATTACAATCAAATTTTGCCCAACACTGGACACCAATTAAATTCTGAATTCTTTGGTTGAAATTATGTCTAATTTTCTGTGGAAGGGCCATTTTGCTATTTCAGAACAAATACTTTTTCGTAATCGTTTTATTTTCGGCTTTTTAGTCGTATTTCTTCGTTACCGAGAGTTTTGACTACCCCAGATAATCACATTGGACATTGGTCAATGGAAATTTGAAACATTGGACATTGTCTTGAGCGGATACATCATCCTTCAACAGAGTTAATTTATTATTATTGTTGGTTTGTTATTTAAGTTGCTTACTTTATTTATTAGCTAAGTATAAAATAAGTTAACAGCCCTAAGCATGGACTTTGAACATGAGTCCAAAGTTTCCTCTCGCAACGGGGGCAAAGTACGTAGCAAGTTATTTTGGTGTCCCTTATGGAGGCTTTTCTAAGGTTGTATTTGAAGGTTACTTGATTTAGAGAAATATTTTCATAATTGCTGTAAGTGCTTTTAAGATTACTGAACTCTAATTCGTACAACCAGGCTATTTCTTGACACTAATTTTAAGTAATAAATGGTATCAAAATGACTATTATGGTGTCACAGATTAGATTAACTAGGTAAGCCTAAATACTGTAAAAGAGAGACCTAAACATTGTATTTTATGTGCATCACAACGCTTTAATTAAATATTATTGGAGATTAATTTATTTCTGGGTGTTTCGTCTGTCACTCAAACACTTATGACTTCGTAATTTTTTATTTAATATTTTTACAAGAAATCTCCTCCGGTGCCAGCCTAAATACTTAAATAAACATTAGTGTAGAAAGTTTAGTCTGTAAAGTGTGTAAAATCATCAAATGCTGTTTTAAATCTCTTAACACCAGAGCTCGCCACTCTCGTACTTACACAACTTGCTTATTAGCTCATTACAACATTGAGAAAGGTTATGAAAGTGCTGTGTATAGTTACGAATGACAAACAACCTGTCATATTCAATGAGTAACTGATAAGAAGTTATTTTTTCTTTCATTGTCCTACTTCGTATGAGACATCTTATTGCGCATTATATGAGAAATGTATTATATGTAAGTACATAATCCTGTTGTGTTCTAGAGTAAATAGGTTTCTTCTAGGCAAGCGTTCTACATAGTAGACTATAGTGGTGCTTAACATCAGGCAGGCTATAGCCAAACGTAAGCCTATTTCGTATAAAAAAACGTTACGTGAAGTTTCATACTTTTTATTAGTAATTTAACTTGATTGATTAGGTTAAAATTATTCCTTTAAGTTATTTTTTCCCATGATTGATGTTTTTGATGATGATCATGAAAAATCCGCACAAAAATCAATTTTTGTATATTTCAGAATATAGAATTGTATCTTATACATAAGCGCACTCAGTCCCCCATTTGGCGGATTTTAATGTTAATCTAAATATGTGGCTAAGAAAATAGTATTTTATTTACTTGACGACTTTCTGATGTTGTATTGCCTCTTAATCATATTATCTAATTCTTATTTCACTTAGAAAGATATCCAGTTATCTGAAATAAAATCGGTGATCTTGCGAAACATCTACTATTTCTAAAACGCAAAATATACAAAACAAATCAATATCTCTTTAATTAACAGATGCCACGGGCGAGCGGTTACCGAAGAGCATGCAATAGATAACCGACCGACGGCAGCGCTCTAATGTCACCCCGACCTGCTCGGGCGACGCACCCAACAAAACAAAGTGATAGGTAAGTGATAAACCTAGGAATAATACTATACCTAAAGGTAGTATTATTGGTTATTGATAACTGAGGCATTACATTCTAAGGACGTTTTCAGTACCTACATAATAATATGTAACAATGCGATAAAGAATATTGTAAAATATAGCAGCCAAAGGTATTACCCTAATTACTCCGGGATAAAAAGTAGCCTAAAAAATTTACACATGGGTAATATTTTTGTGCGCTGTTAACGTTGCAGCAGATTTGGATGACATAACATCTTTGGTATGGAGATAGACTAAAGTTTTGTTTGGATTACGTAACGCAAAAGCTTCTTTTTCCCCGACTAACACGAGTAAAACCGCTGGACGACACTAGTAAGTATATAAAGTATTTATTAAATCTTAGTCTATCTAACCATTAACTAAGAGAACTTAATATTCTGCGAGGGAGTCACGACCCTCAGTCATGAGGAAATGCGACTCAAAGAGAGAGATCTAACCATTATTTGACTACATAAAGAAATACTAGAAAGCTATTATGTCATCTTTTGCTTTAAAATGATTATGATTAGTGACTTTATTGCGTGTTTTTTTCACAATTTTGATATCTTCTAAAGAAAACAGTGAGCGAGTGTGGCTCAGCGGTTCCAGTGTCTGCTTTTCATCCAGACGTACCCTGGTTCGAATCCGCCCTACACCAATGACTTGTATTTTCAAGTTATGTGTGGATTTGCACTCGCTTAACGGTGAAGGAAAACATCGTGAGGAAACCGACATGTTTGAGGACCACAATATCCGAGAACATGTGTCTTCCGTGGAAGGACCTGGGCGCCCACCACGATGTATCTGCCCAAGAAAACTCCCCTAATGAATTAATTCTGCGGGGGAGTCACGACCCTCAGTCATGAGGAAATACGACTCGAAGAGAGAGAAAGAAAACAGTTTTATTTCAAATAAGTATTGTTTGAAGAAAAATACCAGTTTGGTGAATAAATAGAATAACAGACAGACCAAGCATGATATACAATTGGGATGAAGCGTGTTTGGTAATTCGTTTTTTATTTATTTATTATGTGTAGTTGTATTGAGTAGTTGTGTAGTTATTATGTGTAGTTGTATTATAGTTGTGTAGTTATTATGTGTAGTTGTATTGTAGTTGTGTAGTTATTATGTGTAGTTGTATTGTAGTTGTGTAGTTATTATGTGTAGTTGTATTATAGTTGTGTAGTTATTATGTGTAGTTGTATTATAGTTGTGTAGTTATTATGTGTAGTTGTATTATAGTTGTGTAGTTATTATGTGTAGTTGTATTGTAGTTGTGTAGTTATTATGTGTAGTTTTGACTGGCCTGTTAGCTTAGTTGGTAGTGGCTCTGCCTTCTAATCTAGAGGTCGCGGGTTCGATTCCCGCATGACACAAGTATTTATGCACTTTAAAAATTTATAATTACTTGTGTTGAGTCTGGTCGTTTGTATGTATAATAAGTATGTATTTACAAAAGAAAAGTATATAAGTATTATATCCGTTATCTAGTACCCACGACACAAGCGTTTGCTTAGTGTGGGGCTAGATGGCGCTGTGTGCAATGTCCCAGGATATTAATTTATTTATATTTATTTAGTTGTACATTTAAATCAGTTATCGACACAGGAAGCATATCTTTGAGACTTATATAGTCTGAGTCAGATTGATTTCAAAAATATAAATTAATTTATTTATTTTGCATACATAGGTGGGTATAAAGTATTACATGCTAAAATAAGATTTGCTTACGTTACATTATATAGAACCCAAACATGGCATAACATCAAAACTAAGTTAGTGGCGATTGCCGTTTTGTGCGCCGGGGACGGCGATTTCAGGATAAAAGTAGCAAACGTAATTTAATTAATTACGTTTGCTAGGTTTAACCATTCCAAATTTCATTCAGAGCGGTTCAGCCGTTTAGCGTGACAAACTAACAAACATACATACCGGCACAAGCACAAACTTACACCTTTGGAAAAATAGTGGGCATTCCCTCTATATATTGTCTACTACTAGTCTGAATTGAAACAGACAAATCCACGTGCAACCGCTAGCAATAAAACCATGAACACTGTGTAAAGAACACATCACTGATTATAATTACATTGAGCTGCAAACAACAACTATAGATCTCCTAAACGACTATTTACTAATCGAAATAGCCATAGTGCGCTGGGACAGAATGTGATTTTAGACTGTTTTTATGTAATACTAGTGGGTGCTCGTGGCTTCGCTCGTATTAAGAAGTAAACTTTGCATCCCCCCTATTTCACCCCTTTAAAAGTGGCATTTCCAAAAATCCGTTCTTAGCGGATGCCTATTTTCAGTCCGATCCGTCCAGTGGTTTGGGTTGTGCGTTGATAGATTATGTTAGTTAGCCAGTCCTACCTACCTTTGAGTTTTATATATAATATTTAGATAAAGTTATTTTTTTTTTCAAACTTGACAGTAATTATAAATAGTAACTTTTATAATGTGAGTTCATTACTGAAATTATGTCGAAGAGACATATTTTCGCCTGCCTAGGACTCGCCCTCGTGCCATTTTCTCTCTAGTAAGTATAACATATGTATTTCATGAGGTGGATGAAAGGAATTGTATAATTTGGGAAGTCTTATCGATATAATGTCGTTGGTTTGAGAATTTTACTAAAATTGCGTATATTTATTATACGTCACGATCACGACGCTCCTGACACACCTCTGTGTATAGTGAGACTACGATGACGAGGAAAATTTTTATCTACTCTTAATAGTTCGTATGGAATTTGATAAAAAACTTGAAAGAAAGAATTGACTAAAATATTCTTCTTAACAATGTAGCGCTTTTGTTTTTTATTTATTTTCAAATGTGATTTTATATTATTCACAGTTTGGCTTCGATGATGATGGATAGTGACTACTTGTCTTCTGTGACAAGGTTGAGATATTCAACATTAATTTGAAAGTTATGACTGATGAAATTACACGACATTGAAGAAGTAGACAACACACGATTATCAGGTCTAGAGCGGCCTTTGCTTACGTAATTAACATAAAAATACAGTGAGTAAATCTAAATAAAACTACTAATACCTAACTCACCATATCACAAAAACAATGCTAAGCTTATTTATTGAATAAAAGAACAAAATTATTAATGAGGGTTAAATGTCAGCGGTAGGAACGGATCATAATTATTATATTTTACCATTAGAACGTACAACTTGTACTGTATTATGTGGTACAACGTCAGATAATTTTTTCATAACCTCCATTTTCCCAATAATCCTGGTCAATCTATAACAAAATAACATGTTTCAGCAAACATCATCACCTGTTCTACAACTCAGTCAATATTTATTCTTAATTATAACTTTGATCTAACTGTCTTGTATAACTAATTAACAAACGGTTGCTATTTACTCTGCACACCGAGAAAAGCCCAAAACTAACAGAAAAGATAGGTAAAGTTATATAAAACTGATTTTGTTGCGGACTTCGTTTATTGGAAACTAAATTCGTTAGAATGGTAGGAAGTGTGAGGTTTTTTTCTAACAAGTGTTTAGACGTGAGATTTAAAGAATGAGTGTAAAGAAGCAATTCAATGGGTTTTTTGGTAAATTTTATAAATAATTTAAATAAAATAGGTTTGAATACAAAAGTTAATTAAGTAATTTAATGTCAACATTACTGTTATTATTATTTTTAAAGTACTAAATGATATATGAATTCAAAATATTAAAATCACTTACCGTCACCAATACCACGAAGAAAAATATCTTCATAAGTTTTCCCAGTATTTTCCTAAGTGACGTAGCAAAAAACCAAGATGGTGTCAAGTACCGACGCTGAAGCCCCCGCGGCCAGGGAAGAGATCCCCCATACACACCTGTTCCTGGTGACCGGACTGTCTGTCACTAGCTTGGAGAAGATGGCTCAGGGTATGTTACCTTATAATTCACTTGCTTATATCTAGCTATTATATTAATATTGTTTATTATATGTTTTTGTAAGATGTTTGAGGAAATGTTTAGATTTGTATCTATAAATTATGTTTTGAACTTTAATTAACATGTGTATATCTTTTTAGTTATATTCCCCATTACTGAGAGTCGGTGGTAACTCGGGGGAGTTATGACTCTCAGTAATTAACTAGTTAGGGAAGGTCTTTGGCATAAACATCGTGGTGGACGCCGAGATAACACACATGTCTTCAAATTTTGTAGTATATAAACATGTCAGTTTCCTCTCGATGTTTTGTATCTTCGTTAAGCGAGTGCAAATCTGCATATAGCTGGAATAAACAAGTCATAAGCTTGCTATTCAAACCATGATCGTCAGATTGTAAAGAAGACGCTTCCCGACACTCGCTTATATGTACCTATGTTATGTTCACCAATGTTAGATCTCCAAAAGCCAGTAAGTTGACTTTGTCATGACAAAATAGTAAAATAAAACAAAAATCTTGACCACAAAACTAACAATTTATTAATTCCTAATGTGTACTTTGTCAAAAAATCGTACATTTTTTTAAAAATCATTCTTTGAAGTCATTACCCTAATTAAAGAAGTTACAAATATTTCGGTGACACACTAGCTTTAAAAATAAAATTATTTCGCAATAAATCTGGCAGCACATGATGCCTTTATTCGCAGTCATAATTTATTGAATTTTCATCATGCTGAATGTTTTTATGATTTTTTTTATTACCCAACGTAACTATTAACAAAAAGTGAGGTTACAGTTTTGAATACTACATAGTAAATATTTCGTCCACATTACCTACTAATTTTGTTTGCTTAATTGATTAAATAATGTTTAAGATTAAAATCTTATTTTTTTAGTACAGAATGCATTTCCTAAACTTCTATTTTCAGACAGTCTTTTAGTTATATTAGTCCTTCTATTTATATGGGACCATAATCTAAGTTAAGTTCAAAATAAAATGATTTAATTTAAAATAGTCTTCAAAAAAAATTTAGCCATCTGAAGCTAAGGCGGTTAGGAAATTCTGACACCACAGTTGGCCACTTTCATACGAACAATTCATATTCCAATCATACCAAAACATTACAAATCTACCTATCAGAATGACGCAACAAGTTCTCCCCCAAACAGTAAGATTTGGCGAGCACCGATCAAAACAACATACGTCTGCGCTCGGTCTGGTTACAACCAGAAACATTGGCAACCAGCCAGGCATGTGAACCGGAGTCAGCATCTGCTAGCGTATAAAAGCAGAACTAAAAGTTTTAACTTTCTTAGCCCTAAGTACCAACGTCAATAAAAGTAAGAAAATTTATATGACAGTAGTGAAATCTGCTGTTGAGAATTCTCAAAGCACCCGAACGCGGCTGACATGGACCAATTCAACACAACGACTGTACTATGACGAACTGCCGGGACTTACTATTTAATATGTCATTCGTCCCATGGAAGAATAAATAATGGAATATAGTTAGTGAACATCAAATGTAAGTTACCTAAGTAAAAATTTATGAAATAAACAAAGTTTTACTTTACTTTTATTTTAACGCGACGACGACATGCGGCTTTGCTTTGATGGCCTGCAGCGCGGTCGGGTTCTCGCATTAACACTGAGTTACAGACACGTCAATACTATCTATTATTAAAATTTAAATTTAATAGTTGGGCCAGACCTAACTGCAGACCAGCAGAAGTGCTGCCACCAACCTCTTTCAGAGTTGCGTGTGCTTAGATCTTGCGTGTACTTTATGTCCCTGAAAGCTTGACGGGACATACTTTATGACAAAACTGTTTGTTGACCTGGAATCTTTGAAGATTCGGGAGCGAGATTGGAATGTACTGGATTTTTACCGTTTACCGTGAACCAAAGCATTGGCTGATAATGTACTTAATAGAGGTTCAAATAAATATCATAGAAGCCTAAATCAATGTATATCTATAGAGAAGCCCAATAAATTTTGATTATCGTAAAGTGTCTGCAGTTGATTATTTGGTATGAATGAAAAGCGCCTACGGTATTATGCATGACAAGTAACGCATAGACATGCACGATACTTAAAATATGATCAGGCGTTTTTTCAAACACTGTCATGTTGTTTCGTGGACATTTGGTTTTTGGTGGTTTTAGATCGATTATAAAGATAATCGATCTAAAACGGATAAGAGTAGTTCTGTCTGAAAAACTTGGCCAAAGTGTGTTAGTATATAAGTGCATAAAGTTCTCAGTTCTGTTCGCACGCCTAACCGGCAATATGCTAAACCAGCATTTATTTTTAAGATCGTCCTTGTATGAACCATATTCTTAGTGAATAAATAAATGTTGTATTTGAATTTTTGAATGAGATATAACGTGTGCTAAACATTAGTTAACAATAACAACTGATATCCTTTACAAATTTTTCTTACTTATCAAATGATACAGAAAAAAATATTTATTTATTTATTCTCATAATCAGAACCACTTAATAAAAGCGAATTACTCTAATGATAAATATTGATAAATTAAATTAAATTGTACAAGTAACATAAAAAAGTCTATATTAAATCATTATACAATACAGAAGTGAAATAAAAAGTCAAAAAGTTATTTATTTATTAATTCTCATAATCAGAAACGCTTAAACGCGAATTACTCTAATGATAAATATTGATACGTAAATTTTAAAAATAAAAAGTCAAGTGATAAATCTGCCATAATACATTTTGTCTATCTTTCTTTCAAAAAAAGTCAGTTTAAAACCCTTTGAAATCTTTCCAGAGCCCACAGCAGACTTCGAGGCAGCTATCACGGCGACAGGTTTCGGCAAGTTCAACTTGCTGCTGATGGTGTTCAGCTTCACAGCGTTCTGGGCAGCCTGCGCGGTCACCGCAGCACCCTCGTTTATATTCACGCGGGCGCAGTGCGATATGAACCTCAGTCTGCTGGATATGGGCACTGTTGGGGCTATGACCTATGCAGGTAATTTATAAACAATGTCGTATAAATTAAATAAATAAATAAAAATAATAATAAATAAATTTAAATTTAGTTTAAATGTAAATACTCTTTTTTAGTTTTATTAGTGTATACATTGTTTATTATTATTAAATAAATTTACTTTACAAATCAAAAAAAAAATGTCGTATTAAATTTCGTTTATGACTTGAAATAAGCAAATACTTGGGAATCCCAAAATAATAAAAGTCCATTAATGAAAATGGCATTGCATTACGAAATATTATGACTATAGGTCTTGGCTACTAGTTTAAAATCGATCTGTATGATGTATCAAAGAGTGAGTCTAAATTTTGTGTGAAATACTACATAAACTCTGTTTTTCTCGATTTCTTTAAGTCATCCTTATATTCCATATTCTTTTATTTCTCATCTCTCATAATCTAATAATTCCCTAAAAGAGATTTCTTTTCAAGCATGAGATAACTTGTAGAACTTTACTTTATTTCCCGCTGTTTTATTATCTTCCTTGCATCACAATACAAATATTCAAGAGTCGAGAGTGAACCGATTCTTTCGTGAACTAGATCGTAGTTACAACGTTGCTTAACTTCATGCGAGTTAAAGATACGTGAGCCTATCAAGTATAAAAAGTCATTCTTTAATCTTACAGGAATGCTTTCATCAGCATTAATGTGGGGGTTCCTGTCCGACACGCTGGGCCGCAAGCAGATCATGGTGTGGGGCTTCCTGGCCACCTCCGTCACGGAGACCGTGGCAGCCATGACGCAGAACTTCCCTATGCTGCTGGGCACGAGGTTTATCAGTGGGTTCATGTGAGTAAAATAAAATTTAATTAATTAAGTAGTATTGTCCGATTCAGTTGTGTGGGGCAATGTCCCGGAATATTTATTTTATTTATGTATTTGTCATTGTTTCTGAAGCTACTGCACGTATGTCGTTGTAAGTTTGTGTAAATGAATTTTCCACTTTTTGATTCAATTTTTATCCGTGTTCGTCAGAATCATAGTGATTAAAAAAATCTGGTAGTGACGGTCTTCTGTCCGCGCTTTTGGAATACCACAGCACGTATTTTTTTTCAATTATTGAATACAGGTTATCCAAAACTGAAATGTTTTTTGTTTTATCTAATCATTTTGTCTTCCCATTCCCAGTTTCAACGGCCCCTACACAGTCGTGATCTCCTACATCGCCGAGCTGCACTGCACGGAGCTCCGCGCCAAGGTGATGCTTCTCACCAGCCTCTTCTACACCATCGCCAACACCTCCATCCCCGTCCTGGCCTGGGCTGTGCTGAGACACGACGGGGAATTTTACTTCTTTGGAAATACTTTGGGTATAAGAATACACAACACACTTACTAATCATATCATGTGCATGTAAGAATCTACTTACCAATAAAAAACTATGACTTTGACATTGTTCTAATACAATGCGCCCCGTAACAGAACTTAATCGGATTTGGTCCATATTTGCGACTGTAAACGGCCCAAAATCCATCAAATTCATCGTTGATGGACACGATAAAGAAGACATCATCATCATCTTCATACCATTACAAAATAAATAATATTTTTAAGCAATTACATACGTAGGTACTGTCGATGCGGTCAGTTCTAGTATAAATTCTACATATTTGCAAATCAGTCGTGATGTCTTATCAAAGACCCCGGGGATAGCAAACTCTCAACGTTTGAATTCAGCATTCTTATTTTATTTACATACCATAGTATAAATATGTTAATATTTTAACTAAACGGTTTTCACTAACGTGTAATTCGCGTATGTTGTTAACGCGTTCCAAGGTTTTAATATTAAAATACCACAGTATAGTTTCATTAATGGAATGATTTGATTCCTTTCCAGTGATCCACTCCTGGAACCTGTTCCTGCTGTCCGTGGCTCTCATGCCGCTGGTGGCAGGCATCTCCTTCATCTTCATGCCGGAGAGCCCCAAGTTCCTCATGTCCCGCGGAAGGAACGACGAGGCTATGGCTGCCTTCAGGTGGATCTACTCCATGAATAGTGGGCGACCTGCTGAAGACTATCCAGTAAGTGAACTATTAAAGCATAGTTACATGTATGGTCTTATTCGTAGTTTTATTACAACTACCAGTCACTGCCGCTATCTTCAGTTGCGCGTACGTATACTTTTTAAGTAGCTTTCTAAACCGACGTTGTTCTCAATTAAACTTTAATTGTCAGTACTGCAAAGTAATAGCAAGAATCACTTCTCTTAGACAAGTAAGCTAATAATTTATTTTTCTCTTGCTTCCAGATCAAGAACTTGGTAGTAGAAATCTCCGAGAAGAAAGGCAGTGGCGTGGAAGCGCTGCGAGGAGGCATGACACAGCTGCTACCGCTCTTCAAACCACCGCACATCAAATGGCTCCTGCTCACTTGTCTGATTCATTCCGGATTTATGTTTGGGTAAGGAATTGAACATGAACATGAACATGAACATAGGTACCACACCCAGCCAGGACAAGCCTGCTCCGGTCAAACCGGCATACCAGGGGGCACGAGGTTTTGGAGCGTGGTTTTGTGCTAACGCTCCGGGATGGTAGTCGACCGGCTATGCAGCCAGACGCCGATTTGGAGAAGGTTGTTATTAGGGCTAGGGATAAGCGTTAGTAAAAATTGGTGTTCGTTGATTATTGAGTTGACCCATCTTGGGGTTTGTTAGTGTGTGGCTTTGCAAGAGCTATCTTAACACGTTCGCTGTGTAATGTTGGTCCTATTGTGAGTAATCATAACCGCGTCGGGAGTAGTAGGTGGATCTTAAATGTGGGTCGAATAGATCCTATGTCGCTAAGGGGGTGTTCTTGTGTCATCTGACGGCCTTTTCTGGGGTATGGTTGGTGCTTGCCTGTTGGTATGTCGTTCTGTTTCCTCATCAGATTCGCTGTCGGTTTCTGCCATCTTATAGATCTCCCTGGCAGCTCTTATAAAGTCTTCTTTGTTTTTCGCCATGTCCTGCCAGTCAGATGTGTTCCTGGAGTAGTAGTCCATATCATGAGATAAAGAGTCCTCCCACGTATAGATAGGTCTACCAACTTTAAGTTTTTTTGCTTTGTATCGGAGTGCTGCTTCCAGAAGGTGCGGTTTTGGGCGTCTTAGAATATGTCCAAGGTAACACATTCGAAGGCACTTAATCTTTTTCGTGATCGTTTTGCCTTTCAGTATGTCATGTACCTTGCCGGGTTTTGGGGACGATCCGGAATTGTTGATCATGTCCCTCAGTATTATTCTTTCATATCTTCTGAGTTTTGACCTGTTGGCTTTGGTTAGGGCTGCGCATTTGAGCCCATATGTGATTGTGGGCTCTATGACCATTTTATAAAGCAATCTTACAATCTGCCATTGCATCCGAGATTCTTTTATAAACTTTGTCAATGCTTTGGAGTTACGCATGCCCTGTTTGCATCTTGTGTTCACGGTGTTGTTCCTGCATAAGTTGGATGTGATGTAGGTTCCTAGGTATTTAGTTTCCCTGACAGGTGTTACAGTCACATTATCGAGTGTCATATGGTTTGCCTGATAGGTTCTTACTGGGTCGCGTACTAAAACCCTAGTTTTTGTGTCATTTACTTTGAGACCTACTGTTGCAAATAGGGATTTGGCCTTGGAGTATATTTCGTTCATTTGTTGTAGATTTTTTGATACGATGATTACGTCATCGGCGAAGGCTAGGATCAGCGGGAGTCGTATTTCTTCGTCCTGGTTGAGCTTGACGCATGGAAGCTCTTCTTCCAGGGTTTTAAAGACGTCGTCCATTAGGATCGTAAATAACCTAGGTGACAGGGGGCATCCTTGTTTGACACCTTTGCCTTTTTTAACCCATCTAGTTTGTTGGCCGTACCATTTTATGCACGTAAGTTCGTTCATTGCCGCCTTGACTATACGATTGGTCAGCGCCCTATTGGTTCTAGACAGTAAAATGTCTCTTAAGGCGTTTAGGTCCACTGTGTCAAACGCTTTTTCGAGGTCAATTGACAAGACAAATGTTGTTTCGCCCGCCTTCCATTCTTCGTCCAGAACTCGTCTTAAGGTGAACATATGATCGTCGGTAGATCTGTTGCTTAGGAACGCAGCTTGATAGTTTCCAAGTTCTTTTGTAACGGTGTCTAATCTACCTAGTAGGAAGTTAGCGTATATCCTATAGCCGGTGGTGCAAATGGAGATTCGTCTATAGTCATCGACCGTCTTCGGATTAGACTTTTTTGGTAGGGGCACTTGTATTGACTGTGTCCAGGTAGCCGGTAGGACATTTTTAGTCCAGGCCATGTTTATGTGGGCTAATATTTCGCATTTAATTTCGTGCGTGTTTGCTTTGTAGAGCTCGGTGACTACGTGGTCAATGCCTGGAGCCGTGCCGTTTCGCATTTGGCTGGTTATTTTGTCAATCTCCTCTAGTGTGGGCTCTTGCCCTAGATCTGTCGGATCTTCATCGCTCAGTACGTCAGTAAACGACCCCTCTGTAAGGTCAAGTTCTTTTTCCCACTTGGAAATCGGAATGAATGTGTTTTTGACCCGTCTTCTTTCCTTCTGTTTGTGCCTTCTATAGAAGTCATAGGTGATCCTCATCCTTTTTGATGGGTGTGTTTTTGCTAGACCGCTGAAAAAACTGCGGCATTCTTGTTGGTCTTCCGTTGCTTCGGTCTCTTGCAAACGGCGCCGGCACTCTTTAAGTGTGTTTCTAGCCTCTATATCTTGAGGATGATGCTTATAATGGTACTTCGCCTTCTGTAGGTTTGTAATTGCTTCTTCTCTAGCCTTAGAGTACCTTCTGTCATATTTGATAGTCTTATTGGCCGCCATCTTCATGACGTTTGTTATCACTTCCCACGATAGCGGCTCTTTTCGGTTTTCGCAGTTCCTGCTCTTTTTGGTTTCCTCTGATAAGGTTTCTTGGTATTTTTCTCGAGTGGTGGTACTTTGAAGCATCTCGTAGTTTAGGGTTTTGTAGTCAAACTCGTTCGCAACGTTGGCCCTGGCTAGTCTTATTGGAGGTCTCGTAGAGTCCCTATTGGAATTTAATGTGAGGGGCTTTACGTTTCCCCATATGATTCTATGGTCAGATAGGATAGTTTTTTCGCCTTTGATGTAATTAAAAATCTGGTTGTTTTTGGCATCTGTCATTATGTGGTCTATTTGCGACGTTTTGTTCCCCGACGTCCAAGTCGTTTTACAGCTGCGCCGGCCGAATGATGTGTCCAATCGGAGATTTTCCCGTGCAATTAGATCTAATAAGATGTCTCCGTTGTCGTTACTTGTTTGGTGTAAGAGATTTTTGCCTATTTGATTTTTATCGCGAAGTTCGTGTGTATCTGTGAGTCCTATGTGGGCGTTGAAGTCACCTAGTATGATTGTTATTGAGTTCCCTGGTTTGTTCTTGGTCAGTTGTAGTAGCCGAGTCGCGTCGTTTGTTGCTGATGACGTTGAATTGGACCAGTGCGTTGTAGTAATGAATAGAGAGGCTCCACTGCTTGTATGTATTGAAGCAACCATATTGTTTGTGTTTGCTTTAGTCCAGTTCAGCCTTAGGCCGCTGTTTTTTCTTATGAGAATAGCTAGGCCTCTTTTGTTGTTGTTTCCGCTTAGGTGCCACGTATAGTGACTAGATTCGTAGGTCCCGGATTTTAAGTGAGTTTCCTGTAGGCAGGCAATATGGATAGATTTTCCGTCTAAAAACTCGTCGATCTCTCGTTTTTTAGTCAACGTTGCCGCGCCTCTAACATTCCATGTGGCAATGTTTATGTTTTCATTTACTACCTGTTTTTTGTTTTTTTGGTGTGGCCTGGGGCGGGCAAGTCGGTATCCGGACTCATCTGGTATCTCCTCTGGGGTGCTAGTTCCAAGGGTTAGACTAAGGTCATTTTGCGTGGTGTTTGTACTTATTACTCCTAGGTGATTTTCAAAGCAATCAAAGTGGTTCCCCGTAAATATTAGACCTATGCTACCTGCGGCATCGTTTGGTTCCTTAGGAGAGAAGCATACTGTTTCTTGTAGCGGGGTTTTTTGAAAGATTTTCACGTTAATACTATAATATTCCGCTGCCGCTATAAGTATGTCTGTGCCGCCCCATGTACCATCTTGGTATTGTGATAGAATGTAGTTCCTGATTTGTTCGCTTTGTGCTGAACTATTTAGATTACTTCTGATCGCTAGGTACATTTGTGGATCGTTTTGGTTTTCTTCTACGTGGCGTGCGAGGTCTCGTCGAATGTGTTGGTGGTCGAAGGTTAGGCCATACAAGTCGTTAATTTGGTGGGCTATAGCGCGATACAAGCAGTTGCCGTCTCCTGGTATTTTTACGATAGAGTTCCCTATTTCCATATCTGCTTTGTGCCTTACCGTGACGGTATCACAAACGACGGGGTGCCGTGGCTAGCTCGTGGTATCTTTCTGGTATGCGCGTGATCCTTTTTGTTGAGGTTTGTTGCGAGGCTGTGAAGGAAGCTTATATACTATGTACGTATTTGTATTATAAAACTGGTGTATCATGCGCTATACTAGTTCCCCTTTGCCTTTAACGGAGAAGGGGAGTAAGTAGTACTCGAGTGGGTACTTGGGTCTCGTCTATCAACTCTAAGTACGAGGCATTTGTTAGGTGTGTGTTAGGATACTTGCACTTAGTATCTGCTGTTTTTCCCTAGGCTATCTATGGGATCTTTACGAACCCTTTCGTCCGGCGGCAGGCGAAGTTCGTTACTTTAGTTCTAGCGTGGTGTCCAGGTGAGTTAGGGCTAATTATTTGGAATCGTACTTAACTACCATTATTTTGGTACCTACTAAAAGAATACATGTAAGTTATAGCGGTACTGGTGAACTACAACTATTTATCAAATATCAATCTATTTATCAGGTTTTACAACGATTATAGTCAATGAAAAACCTACGCTTTTTGTACTAAGTGTGTTATGTGTATAAAATAAACGTCTGGGCTTTATTTTACGTAGCAAAACTGAGATAAAAAAGGGATCATGACCCGACCATAGGGCCTCGCAGATGTCGGAAATAAGCGGGTGGTTTTTAGCTGCACCTATTGTTAATGTTCATCTTTATTGTTTAGTTTTACGTTTCGTGTTTGTTTTGGGAATGAATAGCTGTTGTTTAAGTAATATTTCTATTTAGTTATGTCTTAGGTTATTGTCCAAACGGACCTGCAGATGTGCGTAGTTTTTGTATTTAAGTATAATTTAGGCTTTTGTGTTTGCTTTGGGAACGTAGATTGTCTTATGGCGGGGTTTACCTGCTTTTTTTTGTATGTGGGTTATTTCTGGGGGTTCTTTTGTTGTTACAAAAGTCTACAACTGTAAAATAAATAAACAATAGATGTTTTCTTTCTTTCTTTCTTCTTTCAATAAAACCTATCCGCTTTTTAGATAGTGTAGGGTAAGTAGTTATCTATATATTTATCGTGGAAATTTTAGGGAATCCCGATGTATATTATATCTACTTACAACAGCCAGTGTTTACGCATTCGTTATGAGTAATTACAGCCGTGGTATGGGATCGCGTAATCTAGTCTATCCTTGTGGATTTAGCATGCCCTAGGTCGGGATCCTAAGTCCTAAAAGAGTAATTAGAGGTGGTAGAAATTGCTTTTAGGACCAATTGAAGTCAAGATGTTTTGGCCAGATTGTCTGAGTTTTGTCAGATCGAAAGATTTTATTTAGGGGGAATAGCAACAACGAAGTATTACTAGAGGTTTGCGTGATCTAACGTAGTTGAGAGTAGGTGGACTTGCTATGGTAAAATCTAATTTGTTCTACCTGGCATTATTTGCTCTAGTTATCTAAGTGATATGTCGTATTCTAAGTTAGTTTAGCGTAATTGGTAGTAGTAACCGCACTGTTTGTGGAGCTAGGAATGGTATAGTAAGGTCTAGCTAATGCAATCGGTTTAGTACTTAGTATATGGCGCCCTATATACGCCCCTGGACTCTACCTTACCGAGGTCTTTTATTGAGGTAGACTTCAACCGATATCGATCAACTTAAAATGATAGTCATGCAGCAACGTATCATGCTTAGTTGGGCGAGGTGCCGCAAGTCGCCGAGATGCACGAATATAATCTTTACTTTTCAGGAGTGATTTATTTTTAGTTTTAATAGTGATTCCTAGGAAGTAAAAGAAAAATGAAATAGGTAACTAAAAGCCGCGTGTGAGGGGGTTTTATTGCAGTCTGTGTAGATAATGTATTTTGGAATCGGATAAGCTAGTTACGCGTAGGTTTGATCTGTAAGTAATCGATGTGACAGTACGGTGTTGGTTTCGTTGTCGGACAGACTTGTCCCTCGTGGCAGACGTCTAGTCAATATCCTAGGATGTTGAGGTAGGAGAGACAGAAGAAAAGGGGTTTAGACCGCGTGTGACTAATATGGAACAAGCTCACCGAGTTTTCCTTTTGCTGGAGTGGGTTACCCCGCGCTGGGCGTTGTTACTGCAGTTATCGGTGGCCTCTGATGCCAATGGCGCGGGTCACGTACACTGATTGTCCCACACTGATACGATACATGTAAAGATTACACACACGCGTTGCACGGCACTTGGTTGTTAGGCACTTTTCGCGGGCCAGAGAATTGACCTACGCTAGGGATCGTCAAGCTTTGCTCGCAGCGATTGTGCTAGCCGCTGGCAGATGTTGTGCCTATTGTTTAACGGATCAATTGGTTTTACGAGGCTCTACTGATATTTCCCGAAAGCGACCGCTCGGCACGGCGTCCAGGACGCAACTCCTTATGTTTGGGTAAGGAATTTAGAGAAAAATAGCTCTAAATGTTATTATGGGCGCTAGAAAACTGATTCTAATAGTTGTAAGTTCGTACCCGGCAGAAGGCAAGACAAGATCATCACTATGATTGATATTTTAATCACTCTAAGAAAATTAATATTTTTGGCTCTAGGGTCCTCAATAATCTGCTTCATCATCTAACATTCATCTAAACTTTAAAATCAAAATTTTTGTATACAATTCCAATTTTCCAACACTTCTTTGCCTTTTGCGGCTCTATGTTTGTCTATAGGCTGACACCTATGTACTGCAATTATTATCGTTTCATATGTATATTCCAGCAACAATACCCTCCGGCTCTGGTACCCGCAGCTGGCAGCCATGATAGCTTCGAGCGCAGGCCAGGGTCTATGCTCAGCCATCGCTCCAACTGCCGCGCCGGCAGTCGGCGAGGGATGTGTGGAGTTGGAACCTGACCTACTCACCTACCTGCAGAGTGCCATGGTCGGGTCTGGGACGCTGCTCACGTTTGGGATCGGTGGAGTTATTGTTAACAAGTAAGTTTTCAGGTCATAATGGTATTTCTAAACACGACTGGAAGGTTAAAGTCTAATTTCAACATGTAAAAAAAGTTTGTTATAGATATCTATAAAATAGAAGACCATATCTATTATCAAGCCATCTATGATATTACTGTAGTTCTGTTTCCTGTAGTAGCATCCTTTGCTTTTAAAGATGTGGGTTTGTACTTGACTAAACTTGTAATTCTATTGTATTTGGCCACATAACTGGAACTTTCGTGAGACATTCTTATCAATATGTACACCTGAAACGCGTAAACAACTTAGGTACGCGAAATTACACGTGAGTGAAAACCGTGATAGTTACATATTCACATAACTGTATTTTGATATAACTGTATTTTGACTAAACATACGCAAACCTTGTAATCGTGCTAATTCGTAAGTTTATCATGTCATTGTTGGTACTACCACATATTTGGCAAAACCTTCACCTTCCTCTCTCCTTTCAGATGCGGCAAAAAGCTGGTGACAGGCGTGTGTGGCTTCATGAGCGCGAGCCTGGTGGTCCTGCTCCCGTTCGTGGGCTCGTCCCCCGCCGCAGTGATGGTGATGATGGCCACCATCCTGGCCTTCACGGCGCTGGCCGGCGCTACGCTCTCCAGCGTGTGCGTCGATCTGTTTCCTACTTCTAATAGGTGAGCTACACTTGCGGACAGAAAACTTTAAAATTGTTCTATCGTAAGAAGATTTTCTCCCTGACCTTAAATTTGCCAGACGCCGCTACGCGTCAGAATATATAAGTTTTGCCAGGCGTCTGCTGTTCGTGTGTAACTTGTATTAATACCATAAGATACCATTACCATACATAGATAATACAAAAGGTAAATCACACGCTATCAACGAGACTTAAGACTAGGAATGGACTAATAGTAGGGAATTTACTATCGCGGGCAGACAAATACTACAACAAATTCATCATTGTAAAAAAAGCACAATAAAAACATTCACATAACTTATTTGGAAGTAGAATTTATATCTACCTACACTACGATCTACATCCTACCTGATAGCTTACTAGTAACTTCTTCTTATAGCATGAGAGTGGCCAACTCTGGTGTCGAGAGTTTTCAAACCGTTTTCTAAGGGCCTCTGACATGGCTTAGCGACTAGTAGACTAACTAATGATGACTTGTAATGTCTCTTTCTTCGCAGAGTGATGGCGCTTACAACATTCATGATGTGCGGTCGGCTGGGCACCATAGTTGGCACGATGGTGTTCCCCGCTCTGATCGCATACGGCTGTCTGCCGCCTTTCTTCACCATCGCTGCTGTTCTCGCTGGTAACAATATTTTATGTTTGTTTGTTTATTATGTACTTACTTGGGTTTGTTTCTCTGTTAAATGCCACAGTAAATGTTTTTTTCTCTCTTCTTCAAGAAAACTTGTTATATGGTCCTCTCTTTCTTATCTGTCAAAGACATATTGATATGATTTCAGCCACATAATGAAGCGCCTGTGGCCCAGTGCTGCTTATTTAACTGCCATTTCGTTCAGTTTTTGGATGAGTGACTGTAGGCATTTATTTTACACTTAATAATTTGCCATTACTTTCAGAGATTACACGATACCTATGTGATAAAAACGGCTAAAACCGGATACTTTTTAAATAACATCACTTCATTATATCTTATATAAGTAATCGGGAGTATAACTATTTTTTATGCTTTTTTCAGTGTGTGGTGTGCTGTTAACATACTTGCTGCCAAATACTGAACTGAAGAAACTAGAATAGGTACAAATTATGTAATATAAATACATTAATTTATTTTGTAAATAAGTATTTTTTTTGTAAAAATATGTACGTCAGAATTTGTAAATATTAGTGAAATACAAATACATATCTTGGTTAGAAAGTTATTGTTAGTGATATTTTGAATTAAATAATTTGAAGTACTTATTTTAGATAATTTAAAGGTAAAATATATGCAGTGGGTATTATTTTAGTCATATTTATGATCCATCCATTATACCACGTAATAATGATAATTAAAATTTTTAAAGTTTGTTTATACTTTAATCACACAAATAAAACACCAGACAAACAGGACCAAGTGTGGCAATAATGATATTTTAGTACATTATTACACTTTGTTTGCAATCAGATAGCGAATATATCTACCTACATTTATAGTTATGCATACCAACGTAAAAGAAGGAATATTACCAAAGTATCGGACACAGATTTCTTTTAAATGGATACTGCATTACTCGTATGAGACTAAAAAATAAGTAGATTTTATTAATGCTATTGTTTAAATTTTATAGTTGTAACAGCAATGAAATATTTTGTAAAAAATTTCTCCGATATTTTAAATTTGATACAAATGTATTACCTAGAATCAACGACATTAATCCTAGAATACCAAATCCGCCATACCATGAAACATACACAAAGTATTACAATAACACTAAATATTAAATCACAATAATGTTTAATTTATGATATTTTTTAATATTATCATTTCACTTTGTTTGTAATTTGATAAGTATCATAGTACATAGTCACATAAACGAATAAGTATCTTTAGTAAGAAAATTGAAAAAGGAAAACAAGCTGTAATTATAAACGAAAACTATTAGAAGCTATGGTCAAGTGCCAACTTGAAAACAAATACTACAAATGGTTTGAAGTAGATATAATCCTTTGAATATTTTTTATTTACTTCTTTTAGGCTAAGAATATTAAGCACCTACATTAAGTATAATCATGGCTCGATGGCAAAGTAGCAGTAAAAATTGCAGACAGTAAGTACATGAGGTCTCTGGCACTATCAGATGGAACAAAAATGAAAATAAAATGAATTTTCGCTATTTTTAGTGAAGTCATAATTCCAAACATACGTTTTAGCTACTGAAAAATCTACTTTCTAGTTTATTTTAATTTTGAGACCCTTTGCTCGTAGCATAAACTCTCACACATATCAGCAAATTATATAAAACTTAAATGATTAAAAGTTATATACATACTATGATTGTTTTACAGAAGATCTATCTATGTGTGGTAATCAGTTGAAGCTACATCTGAGCAATATTTGCCACCAAATCTCTGCGCAAACTGTGGAGATAGCTTCTGTATCTCTAATACCATATCATACTGGAATTACCTCACTGAGGTGAACGGAAGAGGCTGTGATTAACGTCATAAATTTACTAGAAAACAACTGTTCAGTTTTAAATTAATTAAATTATGGTGCGCCTTTCGTATTTGTTGCAATTGTAAAATATATATGTGACATCGTTTTCAACTGTTGAAGTGTTCATATTATTTCGCTGAAACCAATGAATTCTAAATAAAAATAACCACAGCGAATAGAACATCTACATAAGAGTCAAAATATTTTAATACAAAGAAAAATAAAATAAACTTAACTAATAAATTAAATGTTTAACAATCACGATACTTTAAAAAAAGTGTCGCACAAATTGAAAAGTATAAAAAACCAAGATGGTGGTGAAGTGCAGCGATGTAGAGGCGAATGCACCTGCAGCAGTGAAGGAGGAGATACCTCACCAACATCTGTATAAAATTACTGGACTCTCTGCGAGTAATCTGGAGAAATTGGCAGAAGGTTAGCTTAACTCTTTTTTCATTAAACCAACTAAGTACATATTATATCCTCTTACGTACCTAAGTACGAAAAGCGAAACTGTGTTTATTGGTTGTTTTGTTTTTCTTTGACGAATGAACGAACCATTTCGGATCTTCGTCTTATTTTTTGGTTGAGAGATAGTTTTGGGGTACTAAAGTGACGTGACTTTATATCTTCACTACGCCTCACTTCAATCCTTAATCAAACAGTTCAACTAAAAATTTACCATAATAAAACTGATGCTATGCTGCCTGATCAATGAATAAATGGAATACAAAAAGTTAAGCTACAAATAAAATAACAGGCTTGCTTCTTCTAGTTGCTACGACAAGATGGAATTATTCTGCGTCATTCCATCCAAATGAATCAATAATATTTATTTATAACCTTTAACAAAGTCACATATCACAAAAAGAAAAAATCAAATTTTCTTTCTAATTCCCCAGAACCAGTACCCGCCGAGTTCGAAGAAGCGATAGCAGCGACAGGGTACGGTCGATTCAACATCGTGCTGATGCTGTGCAGCCTTCCAGGGTTCTGGTCTGCCTGCTCCGTCACCAGCGCCATCTCCTACATCTTCACGCGGGCTCAATGCGACATGGACCTGTCGCTGCTGGATATGGGGACGGTATCTGCTATGACTTATGCTGGTTAGTATTCAATTTATCATTCGGTGGAAGAATAGAATGTGTAAAATCAAGATAAAGCGCAAGACAGGGATTGTTGGCGTAAGAGGGAGGAGGCCTATACCCTGCAGTGGGTCTCATTAGGCGGATGATGATGATGATAAAATCAAGAGTAGCGACAGAGAAGATGGTAATTTTTTTATTAATTAAATTACTACAAAGTACACTCCCGCCGTATGACCCTAATATGCATACTTAAATCTCCAAAACTACGGAGCAGATTTTGATGTGGTTTTCTTAACAGAGATAAGAAGAAAGTTTATGTACGTACTCGTATATCATGCATATGTGACCGTGCGAAGCCGGGCAGGGCCGCTAGGCATAAATAAACATTTCATAACGAAATGAATAGGGAATGCACACACAAGATAACCAAAATAAAGAACCTCAGATTCAACTGAATGGCTTCTGTTGACTTTGCCAATCAAAGTCATGTTGAACTGCAACGTAACATTACCGTGCGATAAAATGAGCGAATCATAAGAATTTCTTCGGTTGTATGAACACTATGTATAATTTGTTTGACTTTGATTACAGTACACGCAAATAAAAAAAAACAAAATGTTGGCATAGGCCTTTCTGTTTGCTAATTCTTTTTCAAGCGAAAACTTATATTATGTCAAAAGGATCGCGCAGGAGATATAGCTCAAAAAAAAACTTAATATATGTTGCCATCTACCACTATAGTTGGTATTATTTCTTTTTCTTATGATTCCTCATGTTATATTTTCCAACACACGCTGAAAATAAACTCCTAAACTCGTATGTGGCGTCGGAAAATCTCCGAATAATTTACCCAGAATTCAGCAAATATACCTTTCAAATATTGGCTGATGCCATCTCCACTGAACAAAGGCACATTATGTTTATCATAAGTTTACTGATGACAGAGAAATCTTTGCGTCAACACACAGCCTTCCGTTATGTGTTATTTCAAACTAAGCACATACTCGTACATATACATATAAGAATCATTGCGTTGGCAAAAAATATTTGAGATGCGCAATATAAATAAACTTGGTGTCGTAATAGTAGTTTATGCAACTGTCATATAAAGAAGGGTATTAAAACACGAGTGTGAGTTTATGAAACGAGCGCAGCGAGTTTCATAATAGTAACGAGTGTTTTAATACCCGTGTTATATGCAGTTGCATACACCACTTTATCTTCACTAATGCAATTAATCAAACAACAAGAGTAAAAGCTGACAATAGTTAATTTTTCATATAATTTTCTAGATTTTTCTGGCAAAAGATTGTGAGTTACTTTTGTTACCAATTCTAGAATATCCGGAGGCGTACAAATATCATCTTCGCTATCCATTTTTAACTTTTAATTTGTATTTAAAAAAACAAAACACATTGCGAAACATTAAATTCACGCGTATCTACGTGTATTGTCACAGTGATTTTGCCGCCATTAAAATCTAACCAACGAGAGTGCGCGACCAACCTGATTGGCCCTGCAATCAGGTTGGTCACGCTTTTTCGATGTTATAATGAGCTATTACGATATCGATGTGGATATTATAACATCATGTGAAATTGCTTAAATTGAGTGTTTTGTTGTCTGTGCTATAACAGTAGTAATTATAAGTCAAGTATTGGAAACATAAGTAGAATGTTACAACATTAGTGTAGATAAACACACTCATCATTCTTACATATTCACCTGTTCCTTGAACGTGTGAAATAATAATGTCCTGGTAATTCTGATTCATTCCAAAGCTACTAAGTCAAGTTTTTATCACAAAACTTTTAATTTGAGTCTTTGGTTATAGAGAGCATAGCTTCATGCCAAAAGAACCTCAACCAGAAAATATTTTTCTAGCCTTAGGCTACTTTCTATCCCTCTTTTTTATCCTGGACCTGAACACTTGATTTTTAAGGAGCAGCTTGTTCTTCTTCGCATATATAGAAAGAAAGAACATGTTGCAATTTTTCCAAAATTCAGTCAGTTCTAAAAGTTTAGTCTAGGTACAGGCTGCAACAATGCTTAACATCAGGCAGGTTGTAGTTAAACATTAATCGTATCTCACGTAAAAAAAAGTTACTCATCCAATCTCTTACATGAGATTTTTTTATCAATAACATAACACACTGTTATTCCCCTCAGGTATGATCTCCTCAGCCATGGTGTGGGGATTCCTGTCAGACACCCTGGGTCGGAGGCAGATCATGATGTGGGGCTTCATGGCGTCAGGGCTGGTGGAGATGATAGCGGCCATGAGCCAAAACTTCGCCATGCTGCTGGTGCTGCGGTACTGTAGTGGGTTTCTGTGAGTATAAATGATTGTTTTTTCTCTAAGGCGAATTATGGTCAAATTTATTCCTCTCTAGTTCAAAGAAATATATTTTTTCATACACATATTTACCGAGTATCATAGCATCTTATAGAAATCCTAGGCAGCAGCAATGCTTAACATCGGGCAGGCTGTAGTCAAACGTAAGCCTATCACACATACAAAAAAAACTTATAGGAATATGTGACCTTTAACAAACACACGAAACAGAAGTTATTATGAAATACGTACCCTTGAAATGTATTACTTACATCAGGTAAATCGCCAAGGAAATTGTCAAAGACAAAAAATGCACAAAAAAATTGGATTGAACATTACGTGCCCTATCAGTTAGCCTTTCATCCAGGAGTAGGAAAAGGCAAAAAGAAGGGAAATTAGAAAATTTCTTGGTTTTTTGCTAAACAATTGAAACAAATTCGTCCCCAGTTTCAACGGCCCATTCGCAGTGCTAATCTCGTACATCGCTGAGCTGCACCGCACGGAGCTCCGAGCCCGCGTCATCCTCTACACGAGCCTGTTCTATACCATCGCCAACATCACGCTACCACTCCTTGCCTGGGCCTTCCTCACGCAGACCTGGAAGTATCCTCTCTTTGGAGGGGCTGTTGGTGAGATTTTTTATTTTACAAATTATCCATTTACAAGTAACGAGAATGACACTGTCCTCTTCAATGATAAACAACAAGCGGCTTCACGTAACTTAACCGGCGCGGCGTTGATCTGGGAATAAGTAGCATGTTCTAATCTATCTCCTGATCAAATTTCACTAACGTCGGTTCAGCTGTTTGAGCGTAAAGAAACATCTAAGATACAAACATACTTTCGTTTTCAAAATGTTAATGGAATTTACATTTAACACTGCTTGTACACTAATGCACGGTTGAATAGCAGGAATTTTTTTTTTCTATCATTTTTTCAACATACTTTCCAGTAATCAACGCATGGAACCTGTTCCTCCTGACGACGGGGCTGATGCCCCTCCTCACTGGCATCTCCTTCATCTACATGCCGGAGAGCCCCAAGTTCCTGATGTCTCGAGCGAGGAATGAAGAGGCCATGGCGGTCTTCCAGAGGATATTCTCCGCTAATACTGGGAAACCGCCTTATGAATATCCGGTGAGAATAGCTTTTGATAGGAAAGAGTGAGTTTCGCCCAGAATCTAAGGACTCGAAGATACGCTCCACCAGACAATTTAATATAAAGAGATGCTTTTTAATGGAGTGCACATTTAACAACAATTTCACAGACCACATCTGCTTATAGTACCTAATACTGATTGTAGATAGAAAAGAGTAATAAAAAAAGGAAAGAGTGAACAATAACGCCACTCAATAACTCAATCTAATGTTGGTATGAGGGTACTTCTTGTCATTTGTGACCTAAGAAAATACTCAATCATTGATTAAAGGATAGTACACAATATGTTTTAAAAAATACTGGTATGAAATGAAATATTCAAGGTCACTTCAAATGTTACGTTACATGATCACCAAAATGAATGTACCGAATTAAATTCGAACTATTTATATGAATTTACCAAAAATCTCAGAACAAGGGGTTTAGTAACTGATAGTAAACTTTCATGTTTATGTCTTTACTAATGGGTGTTCGCGGCTTCGTTCGCATTAAGAAGTAAAACTTGCATCCCCTATTTCACCCTTTTTAAAGTGGCATTTCCAAAAATCATGTATTAGCGGATGCCTACATAAACAAGATAAACAATTTATTAATAATTTGTACAATCACATGTCAATTTAAAATAATTATATTAATAATATTAATTATTGTGATTTAAAATATTATAATAACACATATTTCACACATATTCTACCATTAATGTTCAGGTAGCTTCTTTTATTAGTATTTAAAAATTCGTCAATCGTGTAAAAAGATTGTAAAACGAGCCAGTTCTTTAACTTATTTTTAAATATGCTATGTCATAACATCTACCTTCATTCCAAATTTCAGCCCTATTCGTCCAGTGGTTTGGGCTGTGCGTTGATAGATCACTATATCAGTCAGTCAGTCAGCTTTGAGTTTTATATATTTAGATTTATCTCATTTTTGTTAGTCTTACTTCTTCAACACCTACTTCCAGATCAAAGCCCTAGTAGAAGAAAAGAACGAGCAGCAAGGTCGCGGAGTGGCGGCGCTGCGTGGAGGCGGCGCCCAGCTGCGACCGCTGTTCACATTACCACACGTCAAGTGGCTGCTGCTCATCTGTACCATACACTCTGGCTCTATGTTTGGGTGAGATAAAATTTCATTTATTCAGGTATTTAACAGGCGTTTTTGCATTTGGCCATCAGATCACAACAAGCGATAGTAAGATGTGCACACATGTATTGAAATTAAAATATCATTCAATCGAGACTGCTGGAATATATGTATACTGTTCGGTACTTGGCGACAGTAGCGATTGAAGCACACGGTATACCTACCTAGGTTCTTACATCTTCCATCTACTTGCATGTTAGATATGAAACCACCAAAATGCCTGAAGTGATACTAGTGTTCGAATCTACAGATAAAACAATCAAACCCAAGTCAGTCATCATTTTCTTTTGACTCAAATATCATCCTAGCAATGTGACACATTTTGTTACGTACAATTCACAAATCCTACACATCTCCCCAGCTCCAACACGCTCCGCCTATGGTACCCGCAAATAGCCGCGTTGCTGGGTTCGGGCGAGGGTCTATGCTCAGCCATAGCCCCCACGGCGGCGCCCGAGGTGGCAGCCACCTGCGAGCCGATACAGACAGACGTGCTGACTTACCTGCAGAGTGTGGCTGTAGGGGCCGGCTCTGTGCTCACGTATGGGATTGGAGGAGTCATTGTTAACAAGTGAGTCCACAAAAGTGTATAATACATCTAAGTAAGTATGCACATGTAGATGTTAGTATACTTCGTAAAACCAAAATACAGAATGATTATTCCTACTTGAGCAGATAAAATAAGAAGCTAAAAGTATATATTTCCTTGACGATAATACTCTTTTTTTAACTTCTATGTCTTTTGTCTTCATAAGTAAGGTCTACCAGCTAATGAAGTTCAGCGATTTTGACAATGCTATAGCACAATAATCAAAAACGTTTTATCTTTATCTTGCGCAAGCTGTTCCATACAATGTGCAGCAGAAAGCAGAGTAAAAGATTGTCCTCATGCAGACATTTTATAGATCTTTAATAGTAACATTTACTAATACTATGTGCTCCAGACATAAAGCCAAGTAAATACCCTATGTTGATTGACTAACCTTTCATCTATGTTTATATAATAGGTAAGTACTAGTGGTTACTCGAGGCTTCGCTCGCATTAAGAAGTTAAACTTGCATCCCCTATTTCACCCCTTTAAAAGTGGCATTTCCAAAAATCCTTTCTTAGCAGATGCCTACGTCATAACATCAACCTGCATGCCAAATTTCAGCCCGATCCGTCCTGTGGTTTGGGCTGTGCGGTGATGGATCACTATGTCAGTCAGTCAGTCAGTCGCCTTTGAGTTTTATATGTTTAGATTTTTGCCAACTGCCTCATACAAATCCGTATATCTTTCTCCAGATGCGGCAAGAAGCTGGTCTCAGGGTTCTGCTCCATCGCGTGCGCCTGCATGGTAGTGCTGCTCCCCCTGCTCGGCACCACCTCTGCAGCAGTGATGGCTCTGATGACCACAGCACTGGCCTTCACCTCGCTGTCAGCGGCCTCGCTCTTCAGCGTGTGTGTGGACCTGTTCCCTACTTCTTTGAGGTATGTGACTTAAAGCGTTGAAGTGGCCAACTCTCTACCAGCGACATTGTTCCCTGGGAACTTAGGTACATTCCAGAATCTTTAATTCAGGCGTTTTAATAAAATCCTTCTATTCTATGAATTTTATAAACTTTTGTTCTATATTTTTTTCGGATTCTACTTTAAAACATTAATGAAGAATTACTCCTAATCGTGGTAACTTATTACCCACATCCCACATGTTATAATGAAAATATTAGGTACTACATAATTGAGCATGCAACTTATGTACGTATTGCAGAAACTGATACAATATGATATTTTTTTACTAATTTGAACGTTCTCCGAGACACTCCTTTGTAAATGGGATTTTTATCTGACTTAAAAAAAGGAAGTACCTAGGTACGTAAGTACCTACTCAATAATACTTCTGGTTTTTTTTTATCATTGTTATTTTTTACAGAGTGATGGCGCTAGCGACGTTCCTGATGAGCGGTCGTATCGGCACCATCACCGGCACCGTCACCTTCCCAGCCCTCATCAGTTTCGGATGCTACCCGCCGTTCATCACCATCGCTTCTGTTCTGTTTGGTAATTTGCCATTTTTATTTATATTATTTGCATTCATTAATAACTGCTGTACAGCGCCATCTAGATTGCGTTAATAGAAACTTGAGTTTTACTGTGGAGTGAAATGATAATTTCTTAGTTCATAATGAAACTGCTAGATGGCGTAATAATGCAATAATAGTCGGAAGGAGATTATTAGAGTCCGTACAACATAACTCTGCGCGCGGCTGGCGGCACCATTTATGCCTAGATTTGGCCTCAGTGATCAAATTGCAATTAGAACATTTTAGTTCTAATTTTATCCGCGCGCAGAGTTATCTTGCTTGAACTCTAGCAGTGGTGCTTTGAATATAAGTTTTCTACAAATATTATTCCAACTTATCGTCAATTTTTAGATATTTGTAGACCTTATATTCTTATATTTTCAGTATGCGGACTGGCTTGTTGGATGATTCCGAACACAACATTGAAGAAACTGGAATAATAATGGTATTCGTCATCTTATCTTCGTTCGTGACGAACTCTGGTGTCAAGTGATTTCAAAGTACCCTTAGGGCTATGTGTGCCTGACTCCCGTATATGACAAAATTTCGGTATCTATAATTTTACTTGTCTTTTGATCAATGCGCTTCAGCATGGAATTATTGGAATGCCAGTTTTTGGGCAGTATCGAGCGATGACCAGGCATTCAATCTTTTCATCTATGGCTGTGTTGCTTGGTTTTATATTAATTCATAGAATCTTCAATATTTCCCTTTATTATTATACCTTTACATACTACTCTTTCATTATTCAAAACTTCTTTGTTACTTGCTCAACTTACGTAAAAAAATATGGTTGTTTTCTACAATGGATGGACTGTTAAATCTACAATCTAATAGAATATTAGGTGCAATAGGTAAATTTCAACATAAATTATTTTACGCCTATTGTGATGAAATAAAACGTCAGAAATTAAAAATATTTCTCTTTAATTTTATTTATAATTTATTATTTACTATCCTAACTTCGTCCATCTTCAGTCAGACATTCGTCAGCTATATCGGTGAATCGGGAGAACATAATATATAGGTACCTAGTGTTAACAATTTATATAAATTAATAAATATTTTGTACAATACCATATTCTATTCAAAAGTTAAGTTGAACGTTCGATTCAATTCATAGGTATTTAATAATTTATAAATTTGTGAAACACAAAAAAAAATCTTTTCAACTTAACTTTTAAACAGATTATTAATATTGATTTATATCATACGATTCAAAGGCGCTATATCAGTCTAATGCGATGAAATTACAAATTTAATTCAGGAAATAATTTACAACATTGCGTTTGCGGAATTGTTGGTGTTTTGCGACTGATAGCTTTATATATTTTAGTTATTTAAGCTTGCAAGATAAACTACGAGAATAATTTTACACAAGATGTTTTATGTAAATCCCCATTTAGCATCGTGGGCTCCCCTACTATTAAGTACATAATTTGGTCTAAAACTTTTTGGACAATTCTCTTTTCATTGCATTTTTTTTATAAAGAATAATTATACGAATAAACCCATGATGATAATCATCATTGCCCATTTCCAATGCAGTTTATCTTGTAAACTTAATATTTGGCGCGTAGCTTGAAATCGAAGCCAAAAGCTAAGATGTCGAGATACATACATTACTGATACTATTTTCTGTACTAGTATTCTCAGGGTGAAAATTATCTCCGAATAACATCCGTGGCGAATCAAGGAAGCTCAATTTGCTGTCATTAACATATGATGACATTTTGGACTTCTCTGATTCGTGGATTATTTTTCCAGATAAGTTTTCGCCGTGAGAATGAGTGTTACCCAGATTCGTAGGACATAGAAACCTTCCTTCCTCTAGTACGATTACTAACAGATTATGACAAAGCTAGATTTTAATAAAGACTAGAATGTATATGTTATTGTCAGCTCACTCTGTCTCAGCGATACACCCTTAAATTCGAGGGTTCATATTAATAACAATATTAATTTGTATAATAATGTATAATTATTCGTATAGGCCAGTGAAATTGACTGCATTACCCTATATAAATTGTGGATTATTTCTCATATATTAATATTTGAATACAACTCAAGGCACAATGTTTTATAATCTGTTACTTATCTATGTTTAAAATCATTACGATTGCACGATTATTAAGTTTTCTTCTACAAAAAGTTCTATATTGGCAGATCTTTTGATTTTAAAACTTAAGATTGCTTAAATATTATACAGTATTGTTGTAAGTAGGAGGTACCTTGCTCGCACTACGGTAGATACAAACATAACCCCTTTCATTCTGAAGTCGGTAAAATGCTTTTCACACAGCCCTCTTCACATATTTTTCTCGCGAATACAAAAATTGATTCAAATTATATATAAATTTTGTACAAAATTGAAATCCATAGCTTTATGCTAATCTAAAATTAAATTCTATATTAAGGCATATTTATGTTCAGTATAAATATTTTAATTACAAGTATTTATAGTACATTATTGTAACGTTTATATACAGTCTCGCGTCGTCTTAAAGCCGAGTTTATACAACTATAACACATTTATATAAACTGTAGTGGACTATATACACAGTAAGGCCTCGTTTCTTTATTGGAATCGGTGAATATGTTTGTAAATATAGCGACGGATGCTTAATGAATGCACTCCACAACTAAATTGGCTTATACCCAATCCAAGCGAGTAGCTCACTTCATGACAATGATAGATAAATCTATATGAAATGAAAGAGTAACAAATTCCACGCCAATAACTAGGAACAAATCATTTACAATTATTTATTGCATTTAAAGTATTACTTTCTGAAACAAACTCCCTTTGGTTCTATCAGTGAGAATAATGTAGGTAGGTATGTATGACATGTACATATGTTATGTATGTATTATACTAAAAGAAGAATGGAGCTCTCGAAAAAGAGCAAGAACTTCAATTTATAAGATGACATGCGACTACAATATGATTACGATAAAGGCATAACAATACCAGTATAGCATCTAAAGCATATTTTCAAATATATTCACCGATGTTTTTTTACATATTATAAAAATGTTGCCAATTTGACTTCGATCACATAGTTTTAAATCACTTTGTAAAGGCCTCGATACATATCATAACAACATTTATGTACAACTCATCAGTAATTAATAAATATTGAATATGCCAAATTGATTACAAAATGTACCTAATAAGATAAATTAGTTTGAGTTTATATCAATTATGCCCGTTTAAGTCTCAGTGGTTAAATTAATATTATTTATATGCTATATGACATATTCAAGAGGAATACCACATTTCATATTGATGACTGTATGTACAAAAATAACCCAAAAAGGTTTTTTTTGCAACACAAACACTAAAATTTATAAATATACATTTTGTGTCAAATAAATTAATTCACACTAACACTGGGATCACAGAAAGTACGAATTAATTTCTTCGATTCCAAATGTGTTTAAAATAAGTCCAATAACATAAGATTTCACTGAATCCAGTTCATTTTATAAAATGTCTCTGCACTTGCACTTAATGGTCTATTTCCACTTTGTTTTAGTCTTTTGATAATTTTCTTGGAAACACGGGTTCGGAGAGGAGTTATTTGGCAATGGGATTTCCTTTCTGTGATCTTTTATTCAACCGGTTCTTGTTGTAGATTCTTTTCTTCACTCTCTATAGTCTCTACATCTGTTCTTTAGATCTTCTTCATACGCACTTTCTTCTAATACCCTCAGTTATGCAAACAACTCCTCTAAGCCCTCCCCTCACTCACTGGCACTGATCGTCAGCTAGGTGGCGCCAGGAGCACCTCGAGCCAACACGGACAAGCCGTCACATCCCTCCGCGAGTACTTCGGGCCCCAACCCTTGGCGAACGATATCCTCACCGACCTCGGGTCCACGGGACCAATGTTGGGCAAGGACACCGCCGGAGGCGGACACGCCGGGTCAAATATGCATAAGCAATGACCGGGAGCAACCCTCCACACTAGCAAAGCTTTAGCCGCCGCCGCGTCCAAAGCCGGTGAACTGACGAACACTGGCTCCTGGCTACGATTGTAAAGCCAGACCCCGTCGGACTCCAATGACAGAGTCACGCCGAGACCGATCTTCGCGCGCGTCTTTTTTACCTGAAAACAAAAGAAAAGTTGCATTTAATAAAGAGCCGATATCAGAACACACACGAACAAGTGTTATCTCTATTGTGATATCTGCAGATATTATCTGGCTGATTTTGATATGAAAAATAAGCCTATATGTGATATGTGTGCATATTGGTAGGCATACACTTCGTAAGATGATTTGCAAATTATTTGCAGCTAGAGAATTGAAACGATGATATGACAATCTAATTATCCTGGGATTAACAAGAAAGAACTAGTTCATATGTATATAATATAATGATAGCGTTGTTTTTTACAACCAAATCCGATAAGTGGATTTCGAAAATATCGTTTCATTTAATTAAAATGAAGTCAAACATATTCAGTTGAAATGACAGAGCAGTGTTTTCCCCAGGCGAGGTTAATCAGAGCCGCTCGCTGCGCCGGCGCAGGCTCTGTTATCACTCGGTATCGCGCCCTTATCGCGGGGTTATCGCAGTCGGATGCTAAATCAATATAAGAGACCGTTGCGCTAATCAACTCGTCGTTTTGCACGCGACCGGGACGTACCAATGTGTTTGCTTTATTTGTTTGCAATTTAGTTTTAGAGATCTTTTTGGAAAGACAATTATTATTCTATGCAGTGGCACAGAATACAGAGCACAAGCAGTAGCTGATAATGAATAAATAATAAAATTCTAATACTACCTAGTCATTTAGCTAGGTACAGTTAATTCTATTTGAATTCTTCTCTTGACAGTTTCGAGATTGCTTCGTTACGGTTTAAGTTATCAGATCTTTTCCTTCCGTGATCTTTTTGGTCACTCACCCAATGACTGATTACTCCTATTATTATCAACGTTAGAGCAAACTTGAGTAACGATTGGTACTCTACGCACCTAATATTCATTACATTAGACCACAATGATTGCTTACAATCAATTGAATTGTGTTTATGAGAAAATTCATTTTGAATAAAAAAAATATAGTATTTGTAACTATTTAGAGCACAAATATTTTCTATCAAAATGGATCACTGTTGGTGCTGTGGGTTGACGATATTAGAACAACCGCAGGGAGCACCTGGACTCGATCTGCGCAGGAGTGGCGTACAGGAAGAGAGGCCTATGCTCAGCAGTGGGCGATAGCGGGCTGATGATGATGAAAATGGGTCAAGTACGATTGAGAATTCCTCCGTCGTGTCCAGATCTCTGTAAGTACCTGGTCAGCTTGCGGAGCCTCCTGGCCAGCCCCCAGCGCGTCCAGACACAGCCCGTGCCTCCCTGACCCGCAGGCGCCGCCACCGCCTCCAAACACGTCGACGGCGCGCACGCGCACGCCGAACTGGCGCCCGACCCGCGTGGCAAGCTCCCAGTACGCCAGGCGACACCACTCGGATTCCCAGCTTTGCCGTTCTGGAAATAAAGAGGGGTTTTGGTTAGCATGTTTTAAATAGTAGACAGTCATAGAAGAGAGCTCGCAAGCTTTGTGGGACTAGAAATAAGGAGGGGTTTGGTTAGCGGAGGGCGTAGAATGAATACGACGACGAGATAGAATATTCTGACGAGATTACTTTGTATAGCCATAAATCAGGGAAAACAGTTTCGGAGTTCTAACACTCTATGTGATCTTCCATGTGCAATATCTTCTGTTACTGTCATTTGTTTTTTTTATATATTGCTATCAAACAAGAACAAAATTTTATTGTTACGCTGCTGCATACCAATATAATCATAAAGTTAAAGATACTACTTCTGCAATACAAATTAAAGATCACACGAACTCCCAAGTGATCTGCATCGGAATGCATAAACCAAACTGCAATAACTCCTAAACCTATTTATAGAGCAGACATCCAGCAACAGAGCGGCGAGTGAGTGCATCGTGACGTGACCTTTCTTAATAAATAAGCTTCCTCGATACATTCTGCTGACGGCTCGTGTCATATGATACTTGCTTTCAAACACTATACACACATCGGCGGGGCAACGAAGATTGGGTTAGCTACCTAAGCACACTTACTGATTTTATTATGTCTGTTAGTATGTAATACATGAAATAATGTACTGGCTTGACACCTAGGTACTATGTCGCTGTGCTTGCCATCAAAATGTAACAGTTCTCAAGAAAATACACAATTTACAGCTTGTTCTCTCTAGCTGCCATTTTTACATTCTTACAGAGAACAATCAATTTACTTCCTTACTAAGGATACAGGGAGAAATTAGAAATTACTTTTAGCTAAGACAATCTTTCGATCTGATTCAACAAGAGTGTATGCTACCTCTAGATTCGCAGCCTAGACAATAATCCCTCGTTCCCCGATATTTGCGCACGGTTGCATCATTCCAGTCCAGACTTGGCTCATTCCTGACAAACAGTCAAACAATCGATGCCAACTAACAATGTATATCGGGAGCCGCACAAAGTTCACTAAACAATATTATTTTAACTATTCTTTTGAAAAGTAACTCGATACCGTAGTTAAAAAGTTGAAAATCTCGTGCCAAGATTTTGAAGTGGAGTTGAATGATCTGCGTTAGAATCTTCTGGAAGGGAGCTGGTCATTATTTTTCGTCACATAGATATGATTTACAGATGTAAGATCTTTGGCACTATAATTACTCGTATACCTAGTTCAGATCATTCCGAGGGAGATTAGTAAAATGAAAAGAGCTTCTAAAGGGCGAGCAATTCGTATTGTCATAAGTTTTTTTTTTGTGTTTTCTTTATCATCCAATCATCAAGATATCATTTTAAGTATTAAGTTAAATAGGTAAATAATGAAGAGGTAGGTAAGTGGACATATTTTATAAATACTCGATTCTGAATTATGGTTCGTGATTGGTTTAGGTATTTTACGAGTCAAATACCTAACGAAAAGGTCAGATGCTACAATTTTCATGTTACCGTCGCGACGTTTGTGGTGGTGACAGACTGACGCCGTAAAAACTGCTGTTTTGTAGGTGGTATAGATATTTCAATTTTATAGATTGCCTTGATTTTTATTGCTGCTTAGCGATATGGCAAAATTTAGGTACTGTACTTCATAATGTAAAATTGGTCAGGTCTAGGGCCTAGAGCGAATGAAAACTTGATAAGACCCTCAAGTCTAATTAAGGGTTTCATAACTGAGAGTACCTACATTTGTTCATCAAGAAACGTATAGATATATAAATTTTGACCAAAATGTTTGAGTCTTGCTAATGTTTTCCTGATCTTATTAAATTATCTTCTTATTCCTTCTGTCCCAAACAGACAAGCCTTAAAACCGAAGGACATTCAAACTAGACTATCAAGACAGATACATTAGCTATGAATTCCACCAAGGTTGTATAGTGGTGGTGGCAAGCCGTGGTGGTGGCGCCGGGCTGGCGCTACCACATCGATCGTCAAGGTTACTACACCATAGGATTATGGCTAGTACCACCATAGTACTGGATTTCATCGTTCAATCGGGAATGTTTTTAAAAGCTGGCTTTTGAATTGGCTTTAAATTGTTGGTTTACCAAAGATTTAGAAAAATCCTAATACACTGGACTACAGTGTAGGTACTATCGTTTAGTTCCCAGTTTTGCATGCACCTGCTGCAAACTCTTTCAAAAATACTCTAAAAATATGTCCTTTGTTCACAGGTAAAATAATTATTGAACAAGAGCTCTCCTAAATTAACATCAGCTGAAACTTTGAAGACAATGAGAGTACTTATATTTAACAGTATTTTGGCCGCTTGTTGCTTCCAATCTGTTAATGTTTGATGTCTTGCCAGTTGACAACTCAAAAGATTTTGTTAGAAAATCACTACACCGACCAATTTGTCGATGAGTTTTTGTGTAGAATTTTCGGTGAAACGTAGTTTTTCATCAGCTTCGCGAGGAACGCTGGATATAGAATAGATGTTCTTTGATTTTTCTGGAAAGTTTTTGACAGTGCACATGTTTTTGTCTGTATGCAATTAGCAGTTGTTGAAAGTATACAGCTATGCATACCTACAGTTAAAATCTTCGACTTGGCAATTTCAGAATCGTACATACCGTGTTTTAATTTCAGTATTCTTACATCTAGCAATATTTTCTTTGATATATATTCCAGTTGTCATTCTCTAAATCTCTTTCCGCTTGATCGCTTACCATGAAGTAAATCAAACAACAGTAAAATCAAGTTACCTGCGCCATCAGTGGCGAGGGAGCCGGCCGCTAGCCGCTCGTGGTCAGTCCTCCTTGCGTCTTCTGTGCTTTCACCTTGCTCTGTGGACAATAACACATTTTTTAGATTCTTATTCATACTTGCATGTATACAATTTTACAACGAAAAAAAAACATTTGCCTTGAGGTAATGGGGCGCAGCTAGGAACACTGGCTATAGCTATAGGTACGTTAGCCTGTGTAGGTATACAAATTTTGCTGACATCTAATAACTGTCTTTAATCATATCTAATTACATTTTTAAAGTATAAGTGCATACTTCATTCTTATCATCTTTTTGTAAGTTTTTCAGTAATCTTACTATTAATAGACAAAGTGTGTTTATTAGTTTGTTGATCTATTCATAACGGAAACTAGTGTTTTTTCGTACGGTGGACCCGAAACTGACATCCATAGGATATGTTTCATCCTGAAACAACATGAACTAAGATAATGTCAAAGTTTTCTACAAGTTTTATTTCACTTGCCTAGTTTTTTTGTTCTTCTAAATTTATAAGTTTTTAACTTGTACTGTATTGTTCTTTATAGGTAGCTGATATTTTCAGTACTGATAGGAGAATAAGATAGATACATACATACATATGGTGAGGATATATTCCACGCGTTTTTTGTACTCCAAGACATTGTATATTCATAAAGCAATACTGAAGCTACTCAAAAATATGTAATACATTTATTTATGTGCTCTTTGATGCTTTATTTGTTCGACGGAACAAGTGACTATTATAAGCTATGGTACAATATATATCAGTTATATATATTTATGGGTTCTAATATAAGATCTCGCCACTCCAAAAATAATCTAGAAACGAACAAAAACTATGTATAGTGGCGATCGTAAGGACCAGTCTGTCAAGACGGACCATGACATCATGTGAGGACACCTGCGTACTCACACACACACAGACAACACACACATGTGTGAATTAATTTATTGGGAGACAGGAAACATGTAAGTAGGTATGTATAGGTTTATTGCGGTTGGAAGAAATTTATTGTGATTGTTGGTCTGTTTAGATGTACTTACCTATATTATAGACGATGATATTTTACTAATTTTGCAAATACATAAATACATGGATTGACATTATGACATTATATACTCGAGCAATTATTTTGTTAAAATCAAATCTTTCAAAATTTTAATCAATAAATAAGTTTTATGGTTTAGGTAAAATCTTTGATGCCTCGCAATAGAATAAGGTAAGTACATAAAATCACGTTAGTAATATATATATATATATATATATATATATAATTATGTTTGAACAACTTCCACTGTAGAGGAACATACATATAAAGAATTAGCATATTGGCGATCATATCAAGGTCGATATCTGTACATATTATAATTATACAACACTATTATCGCTAAGACCACACCAGTCGAGACCTATACAACGAAATGTGTAATATGATATCACAAAAATATATAAATATCAAAATATATGGCCCCTGCAATGTTACATCCAACATCTTCTAAAATAAAACAAAAATCACTCACAATCTCCCTAAACTTTTAGATCTTTTAGCTTCTTTTTCGGCCCCAAAAACAAAACTCCGTCCGAATATTAATAAATGTAATAATACGTTTTTAAACAAGTTGTAATATGATATTTTTAATTCCAGTTTTTGGGATAAGTTTATGTATTTTATTTCTCAATTCTGCTATTCATTGTCACGCTATTAAGATATTCCGTTGTATATTATTATTGGGTTTTCTACTTCGAAAACCGTTCCACGTGTAAAAGTTTGTTATAATATTGTGTATGTGTGTGTATACACTATGTATGTGTATGTATGGTGTTCCATAGAAGGAACAATAATATTTTCAAACATGATCATTGAAACGGATTCCTGAACTGGATAATGTTTGGACGTGTTTTACCTCGATCCAAGCAATTCTCGTCTCATGAGATTCTGCTTTGAAAATCTATGGTATATATTTATTTTTTTAATAAAATAAAAGAGGCTTTAACTCTGGTAATAACGCCTTGCGTATTTTAAATTTCAGTGATAATAAGATGATTAATACGGTTTTTAAATAACGTTCAAAAAACTTCTAAAAGGGAACACCAAGTATAAGTGTAAGGTACAGAAGGTTCAGAAGGTAGGATTAGGTTTCAAATGAAAGTGGTGATGTCATCAAGAATAAGATCCTCAGACATAAGGGATACTAGTCATCAGGTATAATACAGAGTACTAAAGGCCCAGTTAGGGCCTATTATGTAATATGACTACACCTAGCTCATGAGGAATGTTTATAAAACCTATATAAAAGTAGAGTCAAAATAACGTTACATTACAGCTTTCTGTTAATTCTATTTTTGGTACTTTTTATTTAGTGTGCTTTTTTTAATACAACATAACATCAGTAGTATCAGTACATATACCGTGGCTAGTGCAAGTAGTTAAGAGGAGGCACTCTCTCACGAACGCCGAATAGCTGTAAGCTCAATGACACCGACCGTGGAACCTTTACACTACACGACACGACTTATTTTAATAACGTTATTTGATTGTGTTCGTATATTATTTAAGCTTAAATTATGTAATCTAAACTACAAAAACATATTTTTTTTAGGAACTAGGTTCTGTTTTCATTTAATATAGTACTTTGCGTTTCTATCTTGTTTTGATATTTGTATAGGCTAGGTTATTCTGAAAGTATTGGTTTGTAACCATTTCCCAATAAAATTTGAATACCTTAACAAATCTAGCTCTTTCGACGTAAAAGACTCTTTCGAAGTAAAGCATGACAAAAGATATAAGCCAGGGTGGGTTATTCCTTTAATAAGAGAATACGAAATTATATATGGACAGTTGTATCATATAAAAGTGTTTCTTCAAATAGATAATACGTCCACGACGTACCCAGTAAAGGCTGGCAATGTGACACACTAACAGTGGAGCGGTTGTTTACTACCGCACGCTCGGCTCTCGGAACTGTCCAACAGCTCTCGCCCAGAATGCAACAAAGTCATCTAAACCCCGACCATAACAACAAACTGAACATGAACATGAACATAGGTACCACACCCAGCCAGGACAAGCCTGCTCCGGTCAAACCGGCATACCAGGGGGCACAAGGTTTTGGAGCGTGGTTTTGTGCTAACGCTCCGGGATGGTAGTCGACCGGCTATGCAGCCAGACGCCGATTTGGAAAAGGTTGTTATTAAGGATAGGGATAAGCGTTAGTAAAAAGTGGTGTTCGTTGATTATTGAGTTGACCCATCTTGGGGTTTGTTAGTGTTTGGCTTTGCAAGCACTATCTTAATACGTTCGCTGTGTAATGTTGGTTCTATTGTGAGTAATCATAACCGCGTCGGGTGTAGTAGGTGGATCTTTAATGTGGGTCGAATAGATCCTATGTCGCTAAGGGATTGTTCTTGTGTCCTCTGACTCTTGCCCTAGATCTGTCGGGTCTTCATCGCTCAGTACGTCAGTAAACGACCCCTCTGTAAGGTCAAGTTCTTTTTCCCACTTGGAAATCGGAATGAATGTGTTTTTGACCCGTCTTCTTTCCTTCTGTTTGTGCCTTCTATAGAAGTCGTAGGTGATCCTCATCCTTTTTGATGGGTGTGTTTTTGCTAGACCGCTGAAAAACTGCGGCATTCTTGTTGGTCTTCCGTTGCTTCGGTCTCTTGCAAACGGCGCCGGCACTCTTTAAGTGTATTTCTAGCCTCTATATCTTGAGGATGATGCTTATAATGGAACTTCGCCTTCTGTAGGTTTGTAATTGCTTCTTCTCTAGCCTTAGAGTACCTTCTTTCATATTTGATAGTCTTATTGGCCGCCATCTTCATGACGTTTGTTATCACTTCCCACGATAGCGGCTCTTTTCGGTTTTCGCAGTTCCTGCTCTTTTTGGTTTCCTCTGATAAAGTTTCTTGGTATTTTTCTCGAGTGGTGGTACTTTGAAGCATCTCGTAGTTTAGGGTTTTGTAGTCAAACTCGTTCGCAACGTTGGCCCTGGCTAGTCTTATTGGAGGTCTCGTAGAGTCCCTATTGGAATTTAATGTGAGGGGCTTTACGTTTCCCCATATGATTCTGTGGTCAGATAGGATAGTTTTTTGGCCTTTGATGTAATTAAAAATCTGGTTGTTTTTGGCATCTGTCATTATGTGGTCTATTTGCGACATTTTGTTCCCCGACGTCCAAGTCGTTTTACAGCTGCGCCGGCCGAATGATGTGTCCAATCGGAGATTTTCCCGTGCAATTAGATCTAATAAGATGTCTCCGTTGTCGTTACTTGTTTGGTGTAAGAGATTTTTGCCTATTTGATTTTTATCGCGAAGTTCGTGTGTATCTGTGAGTCCTATGTGGGCGTTGAAGTCACCTAGTATGATTGTTATTGAGTTCCCTGGTTTGTTCTTGGTCAGTTGTAGTAGCCGAGTCGCGTCGTTTGCTGCTGATGACGTTGCATTGAACCAGTGCGTTGTAGTAATGAATAGAGAGGCTCCACTGCTTGTATGTATTGAAGCAACCATATTGTTTGTGTTTGCTTTAGTCCAGTTCAGCCTTAGGCCGCTGTTTTTTCTTATGAGAATAGCTAGGCCTCTTTTGTTGTTGTTTCCGCTTAGGTGCCACGTATAGTGACTAGATTCGTAGGTCCCGGATTTTAAGTGAGTTTCCTGTAGGCAGGCAATATGGATAGACGGAAACGTCTAGAAACTCGTCGATCTCTCGTTTTTTAGTCAACGTTGCGGCGCCTCTAATATTCCATGTGGCAATGTTTATGTTTTCATTTACTACCTGTTTTTTGTTTTTTTGGTGTGGCCTGGGGCGGGCAAGTCGGTATCCGGACTCATCTGGTATCTCCTCTGGGGTGCTAGTTCCAAGGGTTAGACTAAGGTCATTTTGCGTGGTGTTTGTACTTATTACTCCTAGGTGATTTTCAAAGCAATCAAAGTGGTTCCCCGTAAATATTAGACCTATGCTACCTGCGGCATCGTTTGGTTCCTTAGGAGAGAAGCATACTGTTTCTTGTAGCGGGGTTTTTTGAAAGATTTTCACGTTAATACTATAATATTCCGCTGCCGCTATAAGTATGTCTGTGCCGCCCCATGTACCATCTTGGTATTGTGATAGAATGTAGTTCCTGATTTGTTCGCTTTGTGCTGAGCTATCTAGATTACTTCTGATCGCTAGGTACATTTGTGGATCGTTTTGGTTTTCTTCTACGTGGCGTGCGAGGTCTCGTCGAATGTGTTGGTGGTCGAAGGCCATACAAATCGTTAATTTGGTGGGCTATAGCGCGATACAAGCAGTTGCCGTCTCCTGGTATTTTTACGATAGAGTTCCCTATTTCCATATCTGTTTTGTGCCTTACCGTGATGGTATCGCAAACGACGGGGTGCCGTGGCTAGCTCGTGATATCTTTCTGGTATGCGCGTGATCCTTTTTGTTGAGGTTTGTTGCGAGGCTGTGAAGGAAGCTTATATACTATGTACGTATCTGTATTATAAAACTGGTGTATCATGCGCTATACTAGTTCCCCTTTGCCTTTAACGTAGAAGGGGAGTAAGTAGTACTCGAGTGGGTACTTGGGTCTCGTCTATCAACTCTAGGTACGGGGCATTTGTTAGGTGAATGTTAGGATACTTGCACTTAGTATCTGCTGTTTTTCCCCTAGGCTATCTATGGGATCTTAACGAACCCTTTCGTCCGGCGGCAGGCGAAGTTCGTTACTTTAGTTCTAGCGTGGTGTCCAGGTGAGTTAGGGCTAATTATTTGGAATCGTACCTACCTACCATTATTTTGGTACTAAAAAAATACATGTAAGTTATAGCGGTACTGGTGAACTACAACTATTTATCAAATATCAAGCTATTTATCAGGTTTTACAACGATTATAGTCAACGAAAAACCTACGCTTTTTGTACTAAGTGTTTTATGTGTATAAAATAAACGTCTGGGCTTTATTTTACGTAGCAAAACTGAGATAAAAAAAAAAAGGCATCATGACCCGACCATATTGCCTCGCAGCTGTGTCGGAAATTTGCGGGTGGTTTTTAGCTGAACCTATTGTTAATGTTCTGATTTATTGTAGTTTTACGTTTCGTGTTTGTTTTGGGAATGAATAGCTGTTGTTTAAGTAATATTTCTATTTGGTTATGTCTTAGGTTATTGTCCAAACGGACCTGCAGATGTGCGTAGTTTTTGTATTTAAGTATAATTCGTATTTAGGCTTTTTTGTTTGCTTTGGGAAAGTAGATTGTCTTATGGCGGGGTTTACCTGCTTTTTTTGTATGTGGGTTATTTCTGGGGGTTCTTTTGTTGTTACAAAAGTCTACAACTGTAAAATAAATAAACAATAGATGTTTTTTTTCTTTCTTTCTTCTTTCTTTAAAACCTATCCGCTTTTTAGATAGTGTAGGGTAAGTAGTTATCTATATATTTATCGTGGAAATTTTAGGGAATCCCGATGTATATTATATCTACTTACAACAGCCAGTGTTTACGCATTCGTTACGAGTAATTACAGCCGTGGTATGGGATCGCGTAATCTAGTCTATCCTGGTGGATTTAGCATGCCCTAGGTCGGGATCCTAAGTCCTAAAAGAGTAATTAGAGATGGTAGAAATTGCTTTTAGGACCAATTGAAGTCAATATGTTTTGGCCAGATTGTCTGAGCTTTGCCAGATCGAAAGATTTTATTTAGGGGGAATAGCAGCAACGAAGTATTACTGGAGGTTTGCGTGATCTAACGTAGTTGAGAGTAGGTGGACTTGCTATGGTACAATCTAATTTATTCTACCTGGCATTATTTGCTCTAGTTATCTAAGTGATATGTCGTATTCTAAGTTAGTTTAGCGTAATTGGTAGTAGTAACCGCACTGTTTGTGGTGCTAGGAATGGTATAGTAAGGTCTAGCTAATGCAATCGGTTTAGTACTTAGTATATGGCGCCCTATATACGGTGTTGGTTGCTGATGTGGGCTGCTTGAGTACAGACCTGTCCCTCGTGGCAGACGTCCAGTCAACATCCTAGGATGTTGAGGTAGGAGAGACAGGAGAAAAGGGGTTTAGACCGCGTGCGACTAATATGGAACAAGCTCACCGAGTTTTCCTTTTGCTGGAGTGCGCTACCCCGCGCCGGGCGCTGTCACCGCTGTTATCGGTGGCCTCTGATGCCAATGGCGCGGGTCACTTACACTGGTTGTCCCACACTGATACGATACATGTAAAGATTACACACACGCGTTGCACGGCACCTGGTTGTTAGGCACTTTTCGCGGGCCAGAGAATTTACCTACGCTAGGGACCGTCAAGCTTTGTTCGCAGCGATTGTGCCAGCCGCTGGCAGATGTTGCGCCCATTGTTTAACGGATCAATTGTATTTACGAGGCTCTACTGATATTTCCCGAAAGCGACCGCTCGGCACGGCGTCCAGGACGCTACTCCAACCCCGACCATAACAACAAACTGCAACAAAATTACACAAACACAACAAATGAGATAGAAAATGCAACAAAACCAAGCAAATAAAACAAACACGCATCAAATGGAACGCAAATGCAAAAACAAGGTGATGTTAGTGAAGCGAAAGTCATTAGACAATTGAAAGGGACAGCTTTGTATGTCAGGAATGAGAGTCAGCATCTCATTCCAAACTTAGATCTCATTTGTTTTGCGGCTTTTATGCTTACTCTCATTTTAGACGCATTTGTCTTACAGAGTACGTGCGCTGCGCTGTGCTAAAACTACATGCCGTTATTTGATAAAATATAACTTACAATACAGCTTAACAATTTCCTTCTAAACGTGATAATTACACAGTATCAACGGCTCTGGCTCGTGCCAACGCGGAAGATACTACATTATAACAATAAATCAAAACTCGAAACACCAATTCATTGGACCATAAACTCTTTCAAATTCGCCCATCGCTATTATAATGTCGTCTATTTAACACCAAAACAGCATTAGTCACCCGAATAGATATGGCGTAACAATAAAAATGGTCCATGTGTAATAAAACTCGAATAAATCATGCGATGACGTATAGAAGGCACTCCCATATAAACGCCACGAGCCCCGAAATCTTCGCTTCGGTTTAAAAACTACTTAGTCGGAAAGCACTCTAAAAACTTGATAAAATCCTCATGCATTAACCCAACGAGTGCTCGCTGCTTACCATCAAGTGACAATCACCCTTAAAAAACACTTTTCAAGGTATCAAGTCCCATGCCGGAACGGCGACGCGACGGTCAAATTGACGTAGGCGATCGAGAAACGACCTCTCGAATCACTCAAATTTAAAGAAAATATGGGATAATAAAAGGTAAGTATTAGTGGCAATTGATGCTTGGTTTATGGATGACATACTGATTTATACTACAGGTACTGGAAGGTCATTAAGACATTCCAACGACGGAAGCTAACGAAGTATCGGAACAACTTTGGATATTTTGAGATGTACGGCAATGTTTGAACAACATTGAAGCATAAAGTGGAAAACGAAGCGAGATCGTATCGACGTAGACAGAGATTGAACTAGGTTCTAAAATAGCAACAAGAGTGCAGCAGGGAGAAGCTCAGGCCAACAAGAGCGGACAAAGACAAACACCGCCCGCTTATATTGCTGGCAGGCCCGCGGCGCGGCGCCGGCGCCACGATAACTCCACGATAACGTTAATGCATACAGTCGTTATCGCCGAGCCAATACTCGAGAGATCCTCCGCACTTAACAACACAAACGGCGCGCCGCATCCCACTCTAAAAAACTCTACAGCCGCCGATTAAGAATCAAATTCCGGTGACGAAGAGCCGAATCACCTGCAGATAAATTTGTAAAAGGAATGAATGAATTCGAGGAAGCACATGAGAAACACCGTAATGGAACCGATCGGAATATCAATGTCGTCCGTATCAGAAAAAGAGCCCAGATTTTAGCTGTCCATTCAGTAATCGGAGAGGTGGCCGAATTGATGACACCAAGCTAATCTACAACATAAAACACGGCTAATGGGATCAATTAAGAGGTTTGCAACGACCGGACTAATGGACGGATTCGGCGAAGCCACATCAGTTTTATTCGGACACCTAGACGTAGATGAATGCTGAGAATTTCCGATCCGTTGTAGCAACATTGAAACCAAAATTTGCATGCTAATGAGCTTATAATGAAAGAGGTGACTTAAAAAGAAACAAAGCGCGAATTCTTCCGTGAAATAAGATCCCAATCTAAAATGGACGCCACCTCGGGGTGTATTAGCGACGGTAATTGCGGCCAAGAATGTAAATAAGAGGGGAGTGAGACAATAAAATATGGCGAAGCGCAGACGGGCGCCAAAACGCAATGAAAGTGGAAGGGGGGTCTCGTCTAGTAGCGGCCGAGAGTCATGGGAAAACCTCCGGGAAAGCTGCAAGGGAATCCCGCGGGAATTCGCACCCTGTCGCCCGCATTGATTGGAACTATGGGCTTTCCTGAGCGTGCGATGACCATGCTTTAATTTACAGACATGTCACTTGTCCCTTTACTTGGATAGTTAATCACCGTAGAAAAACTGTAGTTACGCTTTTTCTTTAGAAAATAAAATACTGCTACCGTTGCCAATTTGTATCCAAATACGGTTTCTAAATCCTAATGGTTTGTATTGTATCGTTATTTTTCAGCCTATAAAATATTTGCTGCAATACAATATTAAAAAATGCGATTTTACAAAGTGTGTGTAGTCAGGTGAGAACCGAAGCTAACAATTATTTTTCACGCGTCATATAGGGCTTCGATGTTCTTAAATCTGGTCCAATACGGAAAGTTCACCGGCAGAGTGTTTATTAAAAACAAATATATCGTGCACGCCGCATGGTGCCAGGGTTCGCAGGAAGGAGAAAAAACTTTAAAAAGTAAAAACCAGTGATGTTGCCGAGCGGTGCGCATTAATAATGTAGTTTAAAGATGGCGGCCGGCGCTGGAATGCGCTGCGACCAGCCCAGTAGAGATGCATCCAGCACAGATCATTCACGATGTTTGTTAACATAATATAAATTTCAACGTTATCGATGATTTTCAAATACATACCTCATACAAAACCATAATATTTTCAAAACTCTATCAAAGTGGTGTAAGAATTTAAACACAATAAAAAAAAGACTTAAATATACAAGATAATCACAATTAGAAATTCAATTGTCATTATCAAAATAAGGCTGTTAAGGAACAAACAAGTTGTGAAGCTGAAAGATTTTTTTAATATTGTAGTGCTGCAAATATTTTTATTCTATTCAGAGTTTATCTTATCATTCTATTATTTGTTCTCGTAATGACATTTTTCTATACTTGCCCAAAAGCTGAATAATTTGATTTATTTTTGTGTGCGGCGCTTGTCTGAGCATTATGTTTGAAGACATGTGATAAAAATGTTTGACTTCAGATATAGCTGTTATCAATTTGAGTTTTTTTAAGACTATAGTTTTGTAGTTTAATATGGTGGAAATATTATAATTCTACCTACTTAGCAGTAATTTTGAAGTTCTTTGCTTTGCGTGTTCGGTTTCGGTTTATTTTTTATCGAATCGAAACCGTTACAATATCTATCGATAGTCTCACTTCCCATCCCTGCCCATCCCTAATTTCCAGGAAGCTGCGCGGGCGCCGGTCCGCGGCCGGATTCCACCATCTCCCGCCTTTTCGTAAACTAAACGTAGATCATGAACTACAGATGTCTATAGATCATTGTGCTTTGATCCCATTAATTACTCGTACATTATTACTTAATCGGCTTATGATATTTGCCAAGATTTTTTTATAAACAATCTTTTTCCAGTTCTTATCAAAAGCGTATAGAAACAACTTCCATACTCGTAGTTACATTTGGGGTAAAATTAATAATAACCATTAATAGAGCATACCCTAAATTGTTGCATTACCTATTTTGTGTTAACCTAGATGTAGACTAAATAAAATCTTATGTGCTTAATAATAACAGTAAAAACTAAAAGAAATATACTCATGTCTATTTACCTTTTCCTTTAGGTTTGAGGTCGTCCATTGCAATTCGACTGTATGGCGGAGGGGGAGTTTCTGAAACAAATACAAAAATATCTTTAGTTATTGATTTTCATGTTTACTTACTACTATAAACTAAACGTAGTGGCTGTATATATACTTAATGGTAAACTGGAATTGGAATAAAAGCTATACTATTCATAATTATTTTATTAAAATTAAAACATAATTCAAGTTTTTGATAAGTAGGTACTCCACAAAAGTACGATTTAATCTTGAACATAAATTGCGAAATTAAGGTTGGAATTTTAAAAAGAGAACCAAAGTTTTCAATCCACTAATAACCAACTGCGTTACTCCGAGACTAAAACAAAAGCAAAACGAAAAAGGAACAAGGGAGTAAAACAAACAGTCGAGAGGCGCAGGCGCAGGTAGAGCCGAGACCTGCAATTACCCCGAGCAGGGCCCAGCACCCACACACACAACCACTAACCTATATTTTAACCTCATATAAAGACAATTTTACGAGCACCCAACACAATTTTGAGCCATTCGATTCTAATAAGAGAAAATAATTTAGGACAATCAAGCATCGGTTCTACATTCAAATTAATGCGCCGCATCGGTCATCTTAACTGTTACGACATAAAAAATATCCACTAAAAATACCGTTGATACAAACTAAAAATACTAATGTATGGACTAGGAGACAAATAATGTTAAGTAAGGCCGTTTGCATCCGGAACGCGGCTGTCCCCTCGATTCCGCTTAGGGGCAGACAGGCACGCGCTATTGGATATTTTGAATTTCGAGTACCATTACTATTAGTGATTTCGAATTCAGAATGTGAATTGTGCAATTGTTATTTGCCATTCGGCGCCAGGCGACGCCGCGGCGGAGGACGTGTCAACATTGTTTTTCAACCGAATCGATGCCGAGAAGCATTTTGAATACAAATTTTATCGAACATGACGTTTATGATGCCAAGATACTGGCTTAGCAGAACTCGCGCGCTTTCAAAGTGCTTCCCAGAAGCGTTTGCGCAAGTAAAATGTCAAAACAATCGGTGCAGCGATGCACTTGCATACAGAGTGCCAACTTGATGCGAGCGAGGAGACTTAAACCAACCGCCGATTTTATGGCAATTTTATTATGCGATACACTCACTATGCGCTCTTTAAAAACTTATATTATTTCTCAATACTTCTCTTTATGAGTTGATGACAGATAATTTATGTTTTTTACTAGGAAGCGATGACTTGTTAACTATGTATTAGGTTACTTTAAACTTATTTATGTTTACTTAACCCTTAATTGGTCGCGTGGGGTGTCATGCACCCCAGAGCAGTTTTCCAGGCTCACAAGTTTTTAAAATTTGAATTTAGCGCGTTAGCCTTCTAGCTAGCTTAGTAAACACGTAAAACGTACACGATTCAGTTGCGAGCGACGCTCTGTTGTGAACGGTTAGGCTCGGAGAGCGTGTTTGGGGTGCACGACACCCCAGGTGACTGTGTGACAGGACCAAGAAATTATTTCTGAAGCAGGCCGATCGCAATCAAACAAAAGGTGCCATGTATATCCAAGAAGTAAGGACAGGAAAACAAAGACTGAATGTTCGAAATGTTAAAAACATGTGTGCAATGACCACATGAATATAGTCTGTCAAAATTGTGACGATAAAAGTAGGTTCAGTAAAAAAAAACATATTTATAAGAAAGTTAATTATGTTAAAAATACGTTTAAAAGTTGATTAATATGTCAGTTCAAATGTTCTTATTAATAAAAGTCTGATTTTGCATGTATTTCGTATTTTATTTAATTTCCTAAATCTGGGTTGCCAAACACCCCACGCGACCGCTTATGCAACTTTTTAGGCGCGCCCAATTGAGGGTTAAATATGAATAGGCCCGAAAAGCTAAAGAAAATTAAAACGTAACAGTACAGATTCACAAACATTACACTCAAATAGCGACCATTGACATATTGCAAAGGACGCCAAGCAAACGAGCTCAAGTCGAGTAAAGCTATGCTGTACGTAACAGTGGACCTAAATATTGAATCTGTTGTTGACTACTATTTTAGAAATGTCTGACAAGCTTTAAACTTATTCATCCACTAGGAGTTTAAGCTTTACTTAGTTGCAATAAAATATATAATTGCTTTTAAATGGCACTAAACGTTCAGACCCTTTAGCTACATACAAAATTCATCCATATGAATACATGCAGAGTGGCGTGACTGAAATATCTTTAAAGAATTACGACATACAAGCCGAACGCCTATTAATCCAAAAAAGACTTTGTAACAACCAGCACAAAGTACAATGTCGTAACGAACTTAATTAGAAATCATAGTACATTTGCTTCGAAGCTTTAACTACCGGCGCGTGCAACTGAAACTGCACCTAAAATTTCCCGAGCTAGAGTTGAAGTTCCAGTAAGTCACAGTGCTATATCGTGTTTCAATTATTTAACAAATCAGTCAATGGATAATGGCTCGTATATAAATATGGGTAGAGTCGGAGTCCGGCGGGTGTGCGATGGAATGTGGACTGATGAGGTAGATAGTGCGGTAGGCGAGTATGTAGCCCTAGAGTACTGAGGACCGGCAACTGGCATGTGTAATTAATCTGAACATTCAATCTATAGCAATAAATACCGTAGGCTGTCAGTCAGTTTGTCCTTCGATTACTTTGTAGCCGGTGGACCGGTCCGTCCACCCAGCTCTCTTGCCTCCTTGATTGCTTTATAGGAAACGGCTGTTTTAATGTTATATGCCTTATAATTTAGCGGTTTATCAAATCCAAATCAAACAGTCTCGGCATAACACATCGGCCTGAATTGGCTGCTTTCAAAATAATTGTCAATATCTTGTAAATTATTTGTCAACTTTACTAAATACACTAGATTTGAATGACTTAATAATACTCAAAACGTTCGTATCAATATTATGATTAAATTATGCACGGAACATACATTAGTTTTTCCGTGTCCGAAAATAAATAAGTATTAACTAGATGCTGACGTAAATATGTAAATTCTCGTTGAAGTATTTCCCGAAATTAAGTCAAAAATGGAGAGGCAAATGAAGAGTCCCTGCGCAAGCGCAGCTATTTGAAGGCACATAATAGCGGCGGCGCCGACGCAAAACGTTCAAACAAAGTGGCAAATATGCACTCTGAATCATCTGTATGTTTAGTTTATTGACTTGGTTACTATACCGACTCGACCGTTTTAACGTCCCATTTCGTGAGAGTAACCTTGCGATCGTTTTATAGTAGCGGTTTCTTCGTAAATATAAACGTACTATGAAATATTTATCAAAATCTCGATGAAGAAATGTATTAAACGGCCAAGATGATTAAACTTATCGGACAAGAAAAGTATATATGATTAGTATAAGTACAGTCAAGATATACAAATTGTAAGATACGAAAACACAAAATAACAAACATGTCATACAGAATATAAGAATCCCCACAACGAATAAAATTCGGAAAGGAACCGAATGATATAAATAAAATTTGGTATGAAACAAAGATAAGAGTGGATAAATTCTTAACGTAATCCATCAAGCCTATCAGAATCCGGAGCAATTTCAAGATATGTGAAGCGATGAAGAAGGTAACTAGCATTTCCGGTGGCGCCTCCTACGCTAACTATAAAACGAATTGCGAAATAGTTCAATCAGTTTTGTAAACAGCCGTCAACTGCACAAACCCCGAGTCGATTGCTTCGGACAAATAGAAAAACTAAATCTAAAACAATAAACAAACTATAAATTTCGGTTTAAATGCACTATAAATATGCCAGAATGTGTGGAAATACGCGAACGAGTGAAATCTACGTCTCAAGGGCGAGAGCTACAGACTACAGTAAAGAGGAAGAAACTGGAGAATGAAGATGTTTAGACTTTTGTAAACTATTAAATTTTCTTTAGGAACTGACAAAGAAAATTGTAGACATCATTGGGCAAATAAAATATACCTAATGCAAGATATCAAAATAACTTTGAATGTTGCCAGATATAAGGTTATTTTAAGCGACTTCGATGAGAAGGGACAGGGACAATACTATCGAGCAAAGAAATTTAATTTTTGGTTGTGATACAATTATTGGATGGCGAGTCTAAAATTTGGCTATATTTTAATTATAAATTTGGCTATATAGACGATGATCTAGCAATAAATTAAACTTCACTGAAACATCTAATAGAGGTTGTTTACAACCTCCACCGGCGCCAAATGGAAGTCGCTAAGAAACAACATCGTCCGCCAACACATAGTTTCGCAAATACACTAAATTAATTATATCTTTTAATTAATTGCCGTCGGAATTAATTATGATAACATCACGGAACTTAATGCTGGCGCCAAATTAGTAAACATTTTTGCTTAACATCAAGTGTAAGTATGTAATAAAACTCTATATAATAGGACTGGACTGCCTCGTGTATAGTGATGTTTGACTTCTTCTAATAAATATTATGACGTCTTAGAACGGGTGCTAACAATTCTTGAATTTTAAGTAGAGAAGGCCGAGATTTCGTACTACATTATATTGAAAGTCAATCATACAACACGTGATGAAAAAGCAAGGATCATAGGGGTGGCGAAACAATATAGGTACATATATAAAATGCAACAAACAGAAAAATGCTATAACTGGTCAAGAATTAACACTAGTACAACAACCAAAGAAACGTAAAAAGCAGGTATAAAGATAAATATAAGTAATCAATATAGAAAGAGATCTAAAACCAATAAACAAGGGAGAAAGCGCGTTAATTTTAACAATACACGAGAATAAATAGAATAAACCGGGCGTAAAAGTCAAGGTTGACCGAAAGCTGAAAGCCGATGTTTTGTAAAAAATTGTAAAAAGCCGTGTGTGGCACACATGCGCGCGTGTGAATGTCCAGAAATAGCGCGGCCGAATTACCGCGTCGGTGGCGCCGGGCGCGGCGCCGGCCCGCCGCCCGCCGCCTCCCACGCCTGCGCCCGCGCCGCCGTGGAACTGCCTTTACATACACGTACGCTAGCGCACTACTTCCTACATTTACACTCACTTCGTCTACGTATTTTTGGAATCATCACTGTCGTCTACGGTGCGTTTAATTTTATTTCATTCTGCAAGTTAATTACACCTATATGATTACATCTTTGCTGGGCATTACTGTTTTAACTAATACATATGTTCCCACCAATCTTATTTTCATGTAAATTTACTATGTTTTAAATTTGAACTGTCAAATTCTATCAACGAGTAAATTCAATGAAAAAAGTTGATGAATTGCTTGTTTTTCAAGAAGCGTAACGCGAGGAAAATGAGTAATTACTTTAAAAGTCAAGGGCGAGTTAATCGGGCAGAGGAAGCCGTAAATTACATTTTCCTGCGGCCCGTCCTTATCTCTTAATTTAGCTTGATTCATATTCTCCGAACATTCAGCTTTTCTTGCAACACTAAGTAGATCGGTGTCGCTTGGTTAGGTGTCACTCACAAGTGACGTCATCACTGATGGAGTCTCAGCATGGAATCAGCAGAAGGAATATAAAATACAAATAACTCATTAAAATTTGAGAATTGTTTAGGGTGTGGTCTCGTCGCAGTGGCGTCGGCGCTGACGCGTCAGGCGCCAGACATAATAATCAGAACGAAAACAATTTGAACGCAGCACACACTTGATGCCCTTTTTATTGCCCTCTGACCACAATAAAGTTTGATAAGCTTATTGCGAAAATAAATAATGTGGAGTATATTGGAGAGATAGCGGTCGATAAGGCGTCGTGCCTACAGAGCGCTGGGCCGCTGACATGACGTAGGGAGTAGAGCGCGCGCGCAGACCTCGCCTGTCGACACTCGTCGTCTAATACCGGAAGGCATGCGTGACGTACCTACACACTATACGGAACAGGAATGCTCATGCCGAGAATGCTTTGATGACTGACTGACGTACAAAAAACGAACTTTGTTCTCTATCCACCAAGGCGCACAGGTGTACAAGTAAATATTGAATAACATGAGAATATAAATGAGAAACGCAATTATCAAGTTCAAAGGGCCTCGGTGTATTAAGAAACAAATTACATCCAATTACGACGATCAGAGCTCGTCGCCGCATCGACATAATGCTTTACTAGTTTACATAAATTAATCTAACAAGAGATAGTTGACACTCGTTAACATAACATCAAACAGAAATGTAACTGAAAAGAGATTTGAAATGAAAATATATAAGTATGGAATACGAATAAGTAACTGGAATTTCAGCAGACAACAAAAACTGCCTTATCTATTTGATTTCAGCATTATGTATTTTGAAAATAAAGAAAACCAACTAAGTAAGTACTTACCGATCATAAATTAAAATTAGATGGTTTACAACATATTCTAAGAAATAATTTATTGCAATTCATCTGCAGAGAAGTATGAATTCAAATTCTGATATCAAAGAAAAGGCATGGGTTTCTCAGTAAACTGTTTCTTAACTCTGACATATTCAGAACACGTTAAAAACGTTGTCTAATAAAAGTTTGTCAGTGATGCTATTTACTACATTATTTAGATTCTGATAAATCTTGCTGATGACAAACGAAAACGAGATCGTTGTGAGAATTTCTCTGAAAGTTTTTGAAGTCTGAATGTATGAGTTTCGAAGAAAAATATGCAAGACCGGAAACACAGCGAGCAAGGGATGTGTTGTGTACTATGTGGTTAAGGTATACGATCACGATTCAACTCAAATTATTGTTTTGTAAATAATGCACCTGTAAAATACACAATATTTGAAGAAACTAGACAAAAAATTGACTTGTAAGTAAAAGGGCCCACGTAAGTGGAATGAGCGCTAGTGGCGCCGACACGCGGCGGAGTAGGTAATAAAAGACTACAATTTTTCCAGTTTCGCAAGAGCCAAGAGCCGGCGTCGGGAGCAACCGGTTCGGTCACAGGTGCCGCCGGTGAATGGGCCATTTGGTGACACACTCTTGCCAATAGACGTTTAACTGATCGTAGCCGAGACGCAATATAACTTATAATCCAGGTACTTTATGAGATACAATATCTCCGAACGGTCGACAAGTTGTTTTTACAAACCCAGACACTAGACTACCGAACAATAAACAAAGTAATTTCTGTACAAAGGCTTTAAATACCAACCTATTCTTCGACGCATACGACGAGGCAACCATTCACAAATTCAACAAAGCAACCCAAAAACATGACCAGACTACAATAAAACGAAAAAAAACTGATCACGAAAATCGAGTTGAGCTTACGCAGTGCGGCGGGCGTACCTGCCTGCCCCCCCTCCCCCGTGCCCCGCGGGCCGCGGCTGGCGGGCGCCGGCGCCACTCCGCCGACAAGCAATTATGGCTAAATAAATATCGGCCACGCCGCCGCCGCTGCCGCCTCTGACGCGCCGCTACCATCGACAGATGGATGCTCGTGTGTCGAGACGACATCATTACATTACATCGGACCCCAACGTGAAGCGGTGAAATGGCGTGTGGGCACCGAAACGCCGGTAATGGTACCTAGTTATATCTCAAATAATGCGTGTCTGTCATCGACGTGGGCTTAATTGCCGGATGTGGGTGCCTGATTTCCGTACTGTGACATTCAGCAGCCATCCCTGGGTGTGCGGCGTCGTGTCGCCGGCTGCACCCGATAAGACAAGGTTCCCCTCGGAGACAGCGCCTGTCGGCCCCGGCCGGAGCCCAAACGCGACGGATCGCATAAAAACATTCACAAATGGCGGCCGCCGGCGGCGCGTGATCGGCGCCGTCCTGCGCGCACGTACTACGCTCAGCCAGAGATTAATGTGCATGAGCATGTCTGCCCGTAGTTAACATTCCTCGATTTAGAAATCAAGGTCTTCCTTTAAACACGACGGCCAAATAACAGATCGATAGTCCGTTTAATGAACGCGACGAAAAATGTGATGAAGCAAACGGAACAGGTGTCGGACGGAACGTCGATGATTAAATTTACGACGAACCGTACGATCCACAACATCGTAAAACTGAAGCTGTAACGGTGGCAGTCGACGCCAGTTACGTACAGTCGCCGTGAAATACGACACATCATAAGAATGGGGAATGCCATTTATGAGTTTAGAAACGACGGTTTCGAAGGGCGGTGGAAATGAACACATTCTAACTATAGATAGTTCAACTCTAAGCATATAGTCATTATCAAAAAAAAATATGTGAATTAGATTGATATACATAAAAAAGTGCAATGAGACGGTAGGTAACGAACGTTTATTGTAGTTGTGGGAACGCGCCGCGAAAGTTGACAAAAACAGTGGCGACACGCGGCCGTCGAGCTCGAGACAAGACCGCCGCCGCCGGCGCGCCGCTAAAAAAACAACCCGCAGGTGAGGTCACAATTGGAAGGCTCATGCCCAAAGAAACCAGCTGTATTGACTGTTTTTGGAGGGCTGATTTCTTAATTTCCTCTACGTTGACGACTCGACTTCCAATTTGGATTTTTTGAACCGCGACGGCGCCAGCTGTTTATTGGTTTTTCATCGTCATTTAACGTCATCTTTCCCTGTATGTATAGTTCTTCATTCGCCTCAGTCAGACTTATATTTTACCAATACCTAGAATAATAATTTGTGCCTATCATATTTATGTCCAGTCCATCTCATTATCAAAGTAGTTACCACACGCCCCCCTCCATTTGTTCTCAAATCGGTTACGATATCAAGATGTACGCGCAGAACCATTGAGCAAATTACCCAACCGGTAATGCGTGCGCGCAACTGATTTGACCAATTTGAAACCCATTTAAGGCGATACAAGCGAAAGTGAATGGCTAAGGAGCACTTGCCAACGCATTACGCACTGCTGAAGACGAGGGTCGAGACAACATCGGAGTGGAATTCCACGACTGCAAACAGGTATCAAGCCTTCTTGTTGTAACTGATAATAAGTATACCTATATATTAGGTAGTTATAATTAAAACGAAAAGAGATCCTCGACAAATCAAAAATAAATGTTAACCTATTGGTCAGACCACAAAGCCCTGAACATAGACCTTCCCACATAAGGAAACATTAATATTCATGTTTTTTCTTGGCTTTCTTCTTAATTAATATGCTAACAGGCATTGTCAATACACCTACGTACCTACCTACAAGTCCCTCAGTAATATAGTACGGCGGAGTGGGCGGCGGGTTGTAGGCGATTGACTGCGCGCGAGTTGATGTCATGGCCATTCATTGCTTCGGAAACTACGGATTTAACTTTGAGATTCTCTTCCACTTTAATGCCCGATTACTTTACAACCACTTTGACCGTATCGAAATTCTTTCTCTATCAACGAATTAGATATGAACCGATGAGTCCAACATTGAATGAATAAATGACTAACAGCCAGTGATTTCTCAATTATTTATCAATGGACGAAGAGTTACGTACGATGCCCTCGTGGGAGATGAGATCGACTAATGAGACGTTCGCCAAATTGTCATTATCTTTTCGAGCTAAAGTTCAACAAAATAGTTACATAATCGAGAAAAACAAATTTATTCGTAAAACATATAGGTAGGTAGGTACTACCTACCTACCTACCAAATAAATTTTACATCATCGCCAAAAATAGATAGACGAGATTTCCGTACGAAACCAAAGATAGGTAGATACCTGGATATATAGATTCCGATTCGGATTTAAGATTCCTTTTTGAAAGCGGTCGCGGAAGGGTCACGGGGTCAGGAAACGCAGAAGGCGGAATGTGGTCGTTTACACAAAGGCTGGCGGCGGCGGCGGTAGCGCCATCGCCTGACGAATTAAAAAGTTAACGGGCTGCGCGGCGCGGCGACGCGGCGCGGCGCGCCGGCGCCTGCGCCCTGACCTTGTCTAGTTATCGCGAGCGGCTGACCCTGTGTGGCCACACCTGATAACCACTCGCACACACTTCCCGAGCACCCCGCTGGAAACAACACATCACTCACTCATCATAACACTTTTACTTTTCATTCTTACTTAACTTTACTCGAACAAACCGAAGATTGCTGCTCTATGAATAACGATGCACATCACAATTTTTGCTGTAATTGCAAAACTATGCCTGAACATACCTACCTACAGATCATGAAAACGAAAGCATGACCCCTGAAATTAAAACGTTTATATGTATATAAGACCCAAGAAACAAACGTGATGTCACGACTAAAAATAGATCGCCGAAGTCGAATGATACTGTTTACATGTTAAATCTAATGCTCGGATGAAAGCTAGTAGATAGTGAATAAGTGGAGAGCGAGCGAGGAACGAGGGTCGGTGGTACGGTGACGTCACTGCCAACGCAAAGATACAGAAACAAACAGTAGCGATAAACATGCTGATAACGATTGGCACTGATAACTGGATGCAACCCACGTGAAGTTCGCCGACGAACGCGTGAATACAACCAAAACTGTACAGACAACAGACACACGATAACACAGCATCAGGCGGAGCGACAACAGTAATGGAACAAGTTGGAAACTAAACTACAGAATCCGTAGTACGGCCGCCTCTACATGCAACAGATGATACGAGTTAACATACAACAGGGCGTTGAGGTTAGGTTCGGCGAGCTTCTTTCCATAATTGTATTCAATGAGTGTAGCGTGAGATGTCGAGTGGAACATATTAGAGTCAACATACGCAATCAGTCAAACGAGTCATCAAGAAAGTTTCGATCGGAATCACGTCATGGAAAGCATAAATTCCAACGAGCACTCATTCACGTTAACGATATCGCTCGATCACATTCTATTTCGAACATAAGAAGACGGAGCAGCGCACTGGTGTCGAATAGAGCGGCGAGCGGTGTGTTTACTGCATGCACTGTGTTGCGGTCGTTGCCCCGAGCACCTACCGGGCTTGCAGAGGCGGCTCCAGTGGTAGGGGTTGCAGCACTGCTGCTCCTCGCAGGCGGGCAGCCGCCGCAGCTCGGTGAGGTCTCGCAGCTCGGGCCAGCGGAAGACGCGGAGCACGGCCAGCCGCAGCTGAGAGGCGGCGGGCCCGGGGGGCACGCAGCCCGCGCCGGCCGGCCCCGCGTCCAGCGCGCGGGCCAGCCGCCGCAGCAGGTCGTCGGGCAGCGCGGGCGCGCCGGCCGCGCCCAGCCGCCGCCGCAGCGCGCGCCTCCGGAACATCACATGCCGCCGACGGCGTCACGAGTCGCGCGGCCTCTCGCGCCACGCGACACACTCACGCTGCCGGTGCGTCATCGCTCGCCGCCTGCCACCGCTCGACTGACGGCCGCGGGGCCCGCCCGGCCGCCCGCGTGCTCGCACGACACACCATACTCTACTTCAAAAACTCCCCGACGTAACCGAGGAATATTCGGGGAGATGATATTCATATCGTTCATAGTCAAAATTTATTTACCTACAATTTTATATTCGGCATGCGATTGCAGTATTCGAGATATAAATTCAAATAACTGAATAGTAAATAAAAAAGAAGAAAGGTGTATTTATAGTTAACATAAATATTAAATACTACACAAAGCTACACATAATTCAATGAATAATCGCACGTTGGCAAGTTATAACTCTGCTTTACTTTATTTGTTTTTATGATGATATGGTCGAATGCACATTACTACGAAATCTGCAGGGCAATCGCGCTAATATAAGACAACATCGAACGTTAGTGGTCCAGTTATGGTTACGCTACGGTTACGCTTCAACTCTGTAACAACTTTGCTTAAATCGGTATCGCGCTAAGGTTCAAACTCCAGCCGCAGTTAAATCGAAGCATAAACACTCCCATGTCTCGACCGTTACTAGTGATGTAATCTTTTGTAGCAAACATGAAGCTATATCATGCAAATAGCAGGTTATTTTTAGTATTATCTGTGCAAAACAGACGAAAAGTATATCAATGTCAAAACTACGCCGGAAGTAAATAAACAAATATAACCTTTCTGAAGTTTGTTATAAAATACTCTCAAGTGTTTTAGTGACAAAACTGTTATGCAATTAAACCAAATGCGTTACAGCTGTGGCCCACATCACTTGAAATACTTACCACTTCAAATACCTTGAAATTTGAGTCTATTAAAGTGGTTTAATTTTGAATCAATGGACTCGTTCATACGGTGCTCTGTGTTGGTCGGTTGTATTGTAGCTGACTTGCTCCAGATTTTATTGTGTATAGTAAAAAAGTTTAAGCGCTGATAATGAAAGAATATCGTACATACATAATCGTTTGTGGAAGGCCACGATAACCTCGCTCTAAAAGAATCAAGTCCAAGGAAACTCGAGCAGTCTCAGCTAGGTTGTGGCGATAGTTCACCGAAACTCATATCTGAAGGACCTGCGAGCACAGGAAAGAAATAAGCCAGGTATTTACAACTTCTAAGATGTGAAAAAATCTGAGTACTAACTCATAGTTTTATTTAAACTTTGGAATTCGAAAAATTTATTATCATATTTATTTCAGGTGTGGAATAACTTGGTAGTACAAAAATTTGTTGGAAGAAAGATTCAGATTATAACTGGCGGTGGAAGCAGTGGACTGGGTTGGCAAAATTAAAGACATGGACATTGGGCCCCCTACATAATGTGAGGCAAGATCATGTTGCTTGGAATGATATAGGTAAGTATCACAAGTTTATAAATATGTAAGATTAATATTTCCAAAGTATTGATGTATTAATATTTGTACGATATTTTATTTATAATGTTATAGATTAGTAAATGTGGTAGGCGAACAGCAACATTGAGTATAACATTATGAAAAAGCTCATTCAGAAACAATGTAATTCAGCCTTTATCCAGCGTGGGGAAGAAACTGATTACAATTAGTGAAATGCATAACATTACATTAATGTACGGTCTGAAAGTAATGTATAAATGTCCTCTTATATCATACATTTCACTCGGATTACTGTCATATTTTTGGTGTACCTATTCAAAATAATTAATACAAAATTTTAACTTATTATTTCAGTTTGATGCTCCCGCTCTATACTGATGTCCCTGAGCAACACAGCATCATCCCCACCACCAACCATCAGTTCACACTTAGAACTAGCACCGCCTGCATCCTCCATGCCATGCAGGTAGTGGCATCAGATGTGCGAGAGGAAGTCAGAGAACAAACCAAACTCACTATTCACCAAGTGTATGCATGTATTACATCCATGTGTACCCATCACAGGACCTGCATGAACACAATGTAAGATATGAACCTATTGTTAGTTAAGTTTTGCCTGTTTAATTTTGAAGTAAATCCTTCAAGTTGTTATAATCCTGTTGGCTGATGATATTATCAATATGCTGGATATATCACATAACATTGCAAATCCCAGCAAGCAAGCAATGGGAAGGTGAAACTAATTATCTTCCTATTCTTTTGCATTACCCAAGTCATTACAGAAACAAGCTGTCATACCTACTTCCACAATGTTTGTCTGCTTACTACCAAAAGACTTCATTATGTGTTAACTTACCATGCATGGCCAATGAAATGATATTTACTTTTGTTTCAGTATTTCCAGACACCAACCCCACAAAATGGCGCCACCGTGAAGCAGGAATAATTAAATTAAAATATATTAACATTATTGTAAGCTTTTTGTTTTACTTACTAATGTTATTGCTATCTTTCTAGTAAACTATGTTTGTATTTCTAAGCTAACAATAATATGTTATCTACATGAATTCCACAAAGATATAAACTTGTTCTTTAATTCGTATGATGCTTGCTATCTTTGTAAAGTACATATTTATGTCAAAATTTGTTACAAATTCAATGATGTTTATGTATCTACAATCTATTTAAAATTTGATTGTATTTAGTTTTAATAAGACTTAAAGTTAAGTGTTAATTTTACTAAAATTGTGTAATGGGCTTATTGTATAGGAGGCAGCATCTACATTTATTTATAAAAAGGTCAATTAATAAAATTGTTTATAACTAATGTTGAGACACTGTGTTATGGGTTTTTATTCACATATTGCATCAAGTTCCTATTCATACACTTACCTATATAAAGTTGGCAAACCTAATTGAGAGCCTATGTAAACTAAAAACTAGGTACCTAAGTAAGTACATATAAATAAAAATATATTTAAATATTTTTAATATTTAATTTATTGAATAAGATTACTTGTATGTTGCTTTAGTTTAGAGATATATCATCTTGTTGACAAGTCAAATAAATATTCCATCAAATAAGTAGGCTATGGTAAATGAAAGCTGTAATGACTGGCTCCGTGCGACTTCACCCCAGCTCCAGCTGGGTGAGGGTAGTGGCCGGCCCGGCTGCTCCCGCCCGGTGCCAGCCACGCCGCTGCTCCGGCGCCGCGCCTCCAGTGCGGTGTAAGGGAAGTGTTCTCTGTGAGCTACATACTCGTATGTCATGTATCATGCTATTCTTGCTGTAGCTTGAGGAGTGTAATGCAACTTTCTCTCTACTAAAATACAAATATAACAAGTAAATATGAGGTTATGAATACACAAGACATACAATCTTTTTCATTGCACACAACGCCTAGATATTACCTTGGTTTCAACATCCAAACCATCAGCTAGGTATTAGTTGGTAAGATTCCTTCGTCAGCCTATATCGATTGATAAAGCTTGCGTCGGTCATATCAAAAGCTCCAGACACTTGCACTTCTATTTTATTGTTTGCTTGGGCTCGTGCAACACATAATATAGGTAGGTAGGTATTCACTTCATGATATAGGTCCAATAAATCCACTTAAGCGTTTATATTTACGAGATTTTTCAGTAAAATTATTATAAGAATGACTAACGTTTTAGCAACGTTCCATTATCGATCCAAAAAAGTCGTGTTGTAGTAACTGAAGCAGACACGTTAGTTTGACAGCGTGAACGTTTCAGTTACGATCCATAAACGGTTGAACTTTGGTCCGAACTGTTAGCGCGATACGAAATTTGACTAACGTATCAGGTTCAGTTACGATCCAATTGCGCTTCGTTTGTGTTTTATTAGCGCGATTGCCCTGCTGTTTGGTTCCCAATTAATTACAGAAAAAAAGTAAAATTAATTGAGGCATTTTAACACTTCTGTGTAAGTAATAGTAACGCCCAGTCAAAGTTATTCAACCAAATCGCCAACAATGAAATCAGTCCAAGTGAACTGCCAAGTCCCAGGCAGCTAGTCCAACAAGCTGTCTGAGTGTCGGCAGGTTCCCGGAGCTGGCCACCCCGGCGCGGGGGCGGGCGGGGCGCGCGGGGGGAGGCTGGCGCCACCGGCGGCAGGCGGGCGTCAGGTGCGCGCGCGTGTGTGCGTGCTGGCGCCTCACGCACACATGCAGCCGCACACGCATGCACCAGCGAGCACGCAGATACGACGCTCACGATCACAATCAACCGACCCGCCTGTTTCTACCTACGAGATCGACCACTACCGTCACTCATTTACATTTCCTTACTTACTAATTATTACTATTATTAATGGCAATTAAACGGCCACTCGTAAACTGTACTAAAATTGTTGTTTATCTAGTTTTGTCATGATTAGCTCATAGGGCGTCGATAGCGATATAGATTACTCGGAATTGTGGCTGTAATGTTTTCGTTTTGCTATTTTGTTAGAACAAATGTGCGCGTTTTTTAAAGACGCTTCTGCGAGATTCGCTAGTCTATGTGGTCCGTCGCTCGGAATGTGCAGAGCGAAAAGACACATCAAGTTCATAAATAAGTGCGGTGGCGCGAGATAGCCCCGAATATGCCGCGCGCGTGCAATTATCACTTACTGCATAACTACATCCACGCTAATAATGTTCTTGATCATCGCTGCATGAATGCATCCGCTGGCCGGGGCTTGCTGCTGCGCTCTTGTACCACTTCGTCCGTAGTTTTATGAATTGTTCTTACTTGTATGGATTGATCAATCGCTTCCGTGGTTCGGTCAATCATACGATACATAATAGTTCGACTTTTCGATTTTGAGTGTTTGGTAGAGTTAGGTCATTTAAAATAAATTCTATTTTCTTAAAAAAATATTTTACATTATAAAATCTTTGATAAAAAAAGAATTTTGATACCTACATTAGGTAAGCACTCGATGCGCTTAAACGAGAGAACAGCTCCAAATAAATTGAAATAATATATTACAAAAACAAGGAACGACATAAAACTCTTTAAATAGATCTAGACATAACACTACAGTAGGTACCGGAATATATAGGAATATATATAGGAAGTTCGTCTCTAGTAATCAAATAAAAAAGTTTAGTTTAGATTTCTTCTGAAAGTTTTCTAGTTTTTGTACAAAAAGTTTTGTACTAATCACTATTTTAAACTTCGAGATTAAATCATTTTAAACCATTTGGTTGGTTTTCTTTTTATGAAAATTGAAGTCAAATGCACAGTGCTTACAAAAAAAAACATTTTAGGGTTCCGTACCCAAAGGGTAAAACGGGACCCTATTACTAATTTAAATGTTTGATTGCAAATATTTTGAATTATTGCTAGATGTATTAGGTAAGTATATCGCATTTTTTATGTAAGTTAACAGAGCTGTAAGACTCGTATGAAAATCTGTCTAAAAAGACATATTTACCACAACTACACAATTTGTACCTACCTAAATTACCTAACGCTGCCTTACTACTGTTAAATATTATACCAATTTGTATGGAATTTAATTTAGTAACAATATAAAAAATAAATATATTAGTAATGCCAAAAAGTAAAACTTTAAACGGTCTAGAAAACTCAGTACACCAGAATTTATGAGTAGAGAATCGAGGGAATCGGTTTCTTCTAGGCAACCGCGGTAGGTAGATTATAACGTCGCTTAACATCAGGCGAGTTGTAGTCAAGCGTGAGCCTACCCAGTTTAAAAAAATGCAGTAAACTTACCTAAACGTATTAATAAAATCTTTGAAAACTATTTTTAACTGATAAATGATTAACGCGTCGATTATTATCAGTAATATTTCTACAGAAGATATTAGTTTTATGAAATAACTAAAATAAATTACAATAATATAACTAAATACATAACTAAGTATATAAGTAGAATACACACCCACGTCAGCTCTCCAGGACATGTTTCAGTTTCATATCCACATTTTCACAATTATTCACCATATTTTTTTAATTCATATTTTACTCACTATATAATCACTACAAGCTTTGGTCCAAATTTAATAAGAAGTGCATACTTTTTAGTACCTAAATGTACTAAATCTTAAACATAAACTTATTTGTTTTATTAACTAATTAATGTTTCTTCTGAAATCCACATGTGGAAATACTCGAATTTTGTAATTTTTTATGACTTAACAAGTCTAAATAAAATTATTGTCTTCTTTTTCGGCTCGCGTATATTCCCGCGCAAACTTTTCGCGTTTTTCCCAAAATGGCGGCACCTGTCATGGCGGACGGCCGACGCGCGAATGTGGAAATTCGCGGGAAAATTGTCTTTTTATGCGTGCGCATCTTCTGTTGGCGCCAAGGAGTGAATGGGGTGCGTAAACTGAGGGAGTGGTACTTATCTATAGGTATATTGTGTATCTCCCTTTCAAGTTACGACGCTGTTTGCTTGTTTTTCTTGTGCACTAATTATATTCACGAATGCTTTATGAAGATTAGACGAAACAGTAGATTAGATTGGTACATTATCTTCAATATGGAAAATATCATAAGGAAATTCAATATGGAAAATATATTTAAATTCTAAATAAAAAATGAATATTAAGCTGGAGTTCAATCATAGGTACTCAAATTCAATCTAAGATGTCTCAAACTTGTTCCAATTTAAAACTTAAGCCTTGTTTATTCTGAGAACAAACACGAATAGATCATTATTCATATTAAATAGGTACTAAAATATCATCTCGTAGAAAAAGTTAAAAAATACATATTTTTCTTAATATAAAGCGTAGCGTAGCTCCGTAGCGCTACAATATTCCTTCGCGCAAAAGATTTCAACGCATACCTCTCTACGGGACTCTACGAAAATTGGCAAATTAAATGAATATATTTTCACCAATCAAATTAGCTGCAAAATTTGGAAATTGTGGCAAAAAAACATTTATCATCATTAGTACAATCCGGAAATCCAGTTTTTTTTATTTAAAAATAGTCGTTGGGTTGTTTTTAGTTTATTGGTTCGTTTGTTGTTTAATTTTTCATATCCAGGCAATATCTTTATTACTCCGGACTTAGGCTGTTAATCATAACTGTATTGTTGTTATTTTAAAAGAATATTAATTCTTCAACATTGTTCACCCGTGTCCTAGAAGAAATTGTAAATATTATTTATCATTATTATTTTCAGTTCATTTAGCTAGATTCAATTCTATGAAATAACAACAGCTTGTTTGCTATAGTAAATCTGATTAGATACTATTTGGAAAATTGAGTATTGCCAAAGTTTTCGAGAAGTTTGCTAGAGTACGAGTTAATTAATAGCTTATACTTGTATGTGTTTAGCTTGATATTTCTTTTCACTAGCTAAAGCAATGTAACATAATATTGAAAATAATGTGAACTTCCATAGATTTAAAAAAATCAATGCCAACTTCTCCCTAAAATAAGTTGATAATAATTTAAACATTTCAGCAATTTTTGTTCAGAAAAAAATAAAATACCAACATGTTCCGAGGCAACCCGACATGTGTAAAGTTTTTTTTTAATACAGACAATTGTGTAGTATGTTTATTATTATATGTAGAGAATATCACAAGTAACCTTTTCACCTTGAGTACTAATCAGACAGTGCTATTATGTATGACTTGTCTTGCCCAGTTTTATAGGTATTCAGTATGGTGGTTGCTTCTTGAATGTCTAAGGGGTGATTGCATCAATAAAATTAATTATAATAAATAGATTCAAGATTGATTTTTTGAACTTTGAAAAATCATTAAATTAGAACGTGTATTTGCTTTACAACATTATATATTAGATACGAGTATAGGGCATAATGGTTTTCTTTTCAATTGAATTTTATTGGACTTAAACTCCATTATGTCTTAGAGAAACGTTTATTTTTTTATGCGAAATTCCAAACATCAAAAACTGACGCTTATTGCCATTGAACTAAAGCCGCTCTTAAATTTTTTGTTACTTGCAAGTTTCCTAGTAAACAATTTATGATTTACATGACTTCATCTAAATCATAAAAAAGTTATCTCCAGTCGAGTAAGGCCACATACACAGCTAGTAAACAAATAAACAAGGCAGTATATACCCGCCCTAGCAGTGCGTACAGGCAGCGCCTGCCCGCCCCGCCGCCCCGCCGGCCGGTCGCCTGGGCGGATGCTGGGAACCTCATCTATTGACTCAATGATGATGTAGTTGCTGCAGTAGCTTTGTTTGTGATTCTTCTTATTGTATGAGATAGGCATTATCAGATGAGTTTTGAAATCTACCTTTACATGAATCAAGGAACGTTTATTTATAAGATGTACATATGTATCTTGGCGAGCCTGTATATTATAACCGTATGAAAGTAATCACATTAGAGAACTGTTTTCCAAATTATGAACAATAATTAATTAAAGGTGATATTTATAGATTCCTGACATGCAACATGTATTTATTCTAAAAGCCAACTCGTATTTGTGTAACGTTCTAATAATTGTGAAGACGTGTATTCAACCATTTAATTTTAAAAGTGTGTTGCATATAATTGCATATCTTTAATAACATTCCAAAAATAACGGTTACATAATCAACTATGTCTAGAAGCAGCAAGCAGGCTCCGAGGGGCGTTCAGCCGCCCTAGTGCCTGGCGGCGGCCGCCCAGCCGGCGCGGAGCTGGCGGCGGGCGGACGGACGCCGCTCCTTGCCAATACTCTCCCACCGAGGGAATAACATGCCACATTATAACAACTTATCATTACTGATTTAACTGGCTTGTCTTGTCATTCTTTGCTCTGTTATAGTCATAGTCATACAAGATAAACAAAACAAATCAATTAGTCAAATAAAAAGTACACAGAATTGGTACATAATGTTACTGCAATAATATTAGTAGGTATCTTACATTTTATAATTAAGTACTGTCTTGTCTTGTAATAGAGTTGTATGTCTTAGCAATGCTCTGCTATTATACGAAAACTTAGATAAGTAGGAGAGTTTTCTTACCAAGTTTTATTTGGTTTAGAACTAAGTTTCGGGTCTAATTCAATAGTATTTTATTTATTCACACTTGTAAATTAATACTTACATTCTATTGAGTTTTGGCCATATTTTAAATATTTGCATCTCATAATTTGTAATTTAAAAATAGAATTATCTTCAGATTATTAGATTTATTATTTAGATTATCTTAAGGCTTTTCTAAAGATTTTCTAAGTGCCCCTTTTTGTAGTAGTATGTTTAGTTTTTCTTCCCTTGTTTTCATATTTTACTTATTATTGTTAATTATCAACAAATGCTCAATAAACTTTAACTAAACTAGAAATGAAAGTGATATCATTAAAACTAGAAATGCGCAAGCTCCATACTTACCATCAAAGTGCACCTCAGGTTTACAAAATTATGGGCAAACAGTATTTTTGATGGTAAGCAGTCACTGTCGCCTATGGACACTTGCAACACCACAAGCTTTGCCAAATTATAGAAATATTTAAGAATATACTGAGTTTTAGGGTTTTTTAGCATTTAGGCTTAAAAATTGTGGAAAGTAATTGACATTTGACTAAATGGTCATTTATTTTTTGTTTAATTTATTTTGTAATTTTGTTGATGTCTATGGTTTAAAATTATTCAAAACAACTTAGAAAACACATAGAGAAATAATCGTAACTAATTAAAAACTAAACCTTATAATAAACTTAAAAATACTATAAATTAACAACTATATAAAATAGAATATACACAACCTTACAAATGATATACTAAACTTAAATCAGAATCTGCGGGCAAGGTGCCTAAAATGCTGGCGGCGTTACCTCGCTGAATCGCCAAACTGAAGCGTTGACCGAGGTAAGCTCCAGCTCTCGGATCGTTTGTTCTGTCCACCAGCCGCTTCGACAGATCTTTATATAAACGCTGTGCGTTGGGACCCCAAGGCCCTAAAGAATAATATTTTTAAGAATATTATTTTTTACCCTACCCTATATATTGTTCATGTTATCATTAGCCATCATAAAAAGTACAGTAAAAATTGCGGCGCGTGCGGGCGCCCGGCGGTCGCGGCCCGCGGCCAAGGGACAGGACACCGGCCAGGTTGGAGTTAGGTAATGGAGCAGATAATACAGCCTTATTATTGAGTTGGAAGACTTGTAAGGGCCTTATTACAAAACTTGGACTTTGAAAATACCTTGTCAGTGTTTGTTGTTCGGAATTTTGTCTCTCTACTGTCATAATAATCAAACTGTCAGAATGTTGCCAATAATAAGTTGACATTTTGAATATTTGAACAACAAGAACCGATTTTGTATTTATAAAGTTTTAGACTAATATTTAAACCACGTTTTGTAATGAGACCCACAGATTCGAATTCATAATTAAGAATTCAAACAACAAGGTACTTACAGTTTCTTTTAAAAGTAAAAAGGACTTTGTAGTAAGTTTATTCGCATCTTTAAAGTTTCCTATTTCTAAAAGAAGGTTCTAAGATAGACAGAGTTTTTGTTTTTTAATTTTTGTGATACTTTTTAGATTAGAGTGATGCGTGACACCAGGCTGGTGAAAGCAAGCCTTTAAAGCCTAGGTAAACCACTTGTATGTATAGGGACTACTGAAAATAAACGTACTTCGTACGAGAGGTATGTGATTATAGAACCCAGATGTAAAGAGTATTTGCGGATAATCTTCGAATACTTGCTAAGTTATGTTCGCGGCGTAATTAAAAATATTTTTATTAGGGATCTTATAGAAATTTATCTGCACTGCCAATGAAAACCTCCTATACCTACCGTTGTCACTCTCAAAAACTAAATGTTTAACAATGCTATCTTCAGTAGGTATCTAACGACTTTATAGTAACTTATTCAGAGAAGTACTTTGCAAAAGATCCCACCCATTATTCTTAAATCTAACTCTAGAACAATAAATCACGAAAACAACAACAAACAAACATTCTTGCCGTCATCGACTTGGTAATGAGCACGCATGGCTGCCTGTCCGGCCGTGTGATCAATCACTAACGGTTTAGCAATCCATCTTGCATTGCTACACTCTATCATTGAGTTTGGGTAAATGTTTATTCAATTATTGTATTACATTTTGTAGTGAAAATAAAGATTTAAAGAGCCATAATATAGTAATAAACTAGATAATTTTCCGAATTACTTATACGTTTACTAACTTACTTATCTTATTACTAGATGCATAAGAGACAACAATAGAAACATAATGTAGGGTATTTAACATAAGAAATATTTGATCTAAAGTAGTTCCTAAAAAGCTATTTAAAACTTTGTACACGTGCCTAATAGTTTTGATTGGTATAGTCGTTATACTTATACAAGTAAACTTTGCAAATGCTTGTGCGAGCCCATTTGTGCAAAATTAATTTTTAAAAAACGGATTTTTTTACAAATTAGTCCAAGCGCTCTCGAATGGCATAATGATCTAGATAAATCTGTAACTAATTTACTCCAACTAGAACTAGTGATGACCTTCCTAAACCTCTACCAATTAACCTAATCAAATCAATCAAAAAAGCACAAAAGTATTGTAGGAGGCTAAATATTGTTTACGTCGCGCGGGAGGCGGCGGGCCGTCGCCAGCGCCGCCGGGCGACGACACTGCGGCGCACCAACGAGGCGACGCTACTTTTGGCGCCAAATCCAGGCGCCCGCCATCTTGCCTGGCTAGTGGTACATCCCCTGATAGACGTCTCAATAAATGAAAAAAAAATGGAATGTTTAGGCATAGAAAGATGTTGGAAGGAAACATCTAGGCAAGAAGGAAGGAAACATCAAGGCGTCTTTTTTATCAAGACCCCTGTCTTGAGTTGCTCTTGCCTAGATGTTACTTTCCATTGTTTCCTAGTAGGTAGGTACTAACGTAAAAGGTAGGATGTTTATGTCTAGCAGTGAGCTCTTTGAGCTGATGATGATAAAGGCATTTACATTTCAGACATAGACTAGTTAACCCTGGAATGACTGACACTTTGAGTAGGTGACAAAGAAAAGCACCCAGTTATTGAATTTGTAGGATGTCCTTGTTTCACATTACCACTTATTAAGGCGTGTCGTGATGCCACAAAATCGATTTATTAAGAAGACCAATCTCAATGCTCAATTTTAATGTATATTACCTATTGTAGACGGTGATAGCAGAATGCTTATTGGTCCATGCGGGCGTGTAAATCAAATCAAATCAAATCAAAATAATTTATTAAGCCAAAAGATAATGCGTACAATTTTTTTTTTCTTAGTGTCTAGATGTTTACTTACTATTTCAGTTTTGTACTTGAGTTTGTGACCGTGCCGTTTTTTTTATTTGATTTGTGCAGGACATATTGATGGCGGAAAAGTAGACACCGAGGTAGACATGAAGTATGATATCTCGAGGTTGTATAGTCTATGCGTCCGCCATCTTGCCAGTCTTGCCACATTCGTATGATTCTTGACAATAAAAATAATTCGCTTCGGATGTTCGCTCATTGGTGTTTAATAAGTAGCCGAATGGTTGTTTGTGTGAATATTTGTGGCTTGATTTTCATAAATTATGATTTTGTTTTGTTTGTTGTATATCTATATAAGTAGGTATAAATTGCTAGGTATTTGTTGCTACTTAGGTAGATATACATGTAATTTAATATTTTATTAAGGTGTAGCAAGTTATAGGTATAGATATATTGGATCATATAAATCTCATTAAAATTCCGCGATAATTTGGACACCTGTGTAAATGACTCACTGTCAACTTTTGGGTTAGGTCTTGGCGCCAAAAACTATTTGTTATCCATAAATGGACAGATTATTATCTAAATCTGCATAATCTATTCACTGCCTTGCCTAGCTCTAGTAAGTTGACTATAAAGTCAAATAAGTTGAAAATGTAGAAACACTGAACTTCGGAAACTGTTAAATTTTAGCGGTACCTAATCTTTGAAATCTGTCTAGGTACCTACCTATATACACTTTAAGTCTATTTTTTAGATTATAACGGAATGGTCTGTAATACCTACTTATTTATTAAAAAGTATAAAAGTAAGGCACTCTAAGTAAATATTATTAACGCTAAGTTAAATAACTAAAAATTATAATAAGTACCTACCTATAGATATACCTATACTTACGTAGGTACCTACTTAAATAAAACTGAAATCATGTTAGATTAATTTATTGGGCATACGCGACGCTAAAATCGCATAACTTCTAGTAGTTAGATAAGTAGGTACGTCTAAATGCTAGTTTTCCAACTTTTGCCTTCAAATATCTCGAAAAGATCTCATTGATGTGTTCCCCTCTCCTTGCAAGCAGCATTATGTCGACAATCAATAAACATCGTCCCCTAATTTATATAATAGTGACACGAGTATGCAACGCAAACACTCAAAACTGGTTGGACAAAGGTGGAGCCGTGAACTTTCAGGATATGAAGATATTCAAAAGTTTTTTTCAGGCGAAAACTTACAAGATAAGGCTCTACACGATTGTGATTTGGCTCTGGGTCAATTCACCAAGTGAAGTTTTAGTCTAATTATAAATTTAAGGGTAGGTATGTAAGGCCGCAACGTTTATCAATAAAATATATTTAACGTGGTGATACGACTAGCATGGCAAACGGACATTCCATCTCTTCTAGATATAAAAAATGCAATTACTTTGAGTTATATTAACTTTGTCTTATTTGTATACCTAATAACTGAACTGAATTTTAACCCATGTAAAATCTGCTGAACTAATTGTAATGAAACTAACACTGTCTTCTAGCATATGCTAACTTAATCAGTTATTAGAAAAAATATGTAGGTAACTACATATATGTAGTTTCGGAGAAATCCGTAGACAGGATATTATTATTATTATTCTTTTGTATGCATGCAAACGTACATCTGTAACTACACTCTTAGAATTTTGCATGGCCTCCATTATCTTTAACATACAGACAACTGTTAAATAAAAAAAAAATTGTTCAATAGTTTTCTTAAAGCCAATATAATTTGCTGGGCAATTATGTTACATCATATTCGGCAATGCCGGACACTAGTTAGGCTTTAAACTGTAGCCAAACTCCCTACAACCAAAATTCTTAAAAAACAAACATCACTATTTTTCCCACGCAATACCCATGGGGTAACAAAACTAGCAAACCCCTAACTGCATGGCCCGGCGGCGGCGCGGCCGGCGCCTGCCCGGGCGCCGCCGCGGAGTCGCCTCTTCCCTCCCGTATATTATAAACATACACTAATATTGATCTATTTTTACCTACACACAGCATGGGGCTCTGGGGGAACAAGGTTAATCAACTGACACCTACTCAGCAAGCTACTGTTGGCGCCACTCGTTTTCAGTCCCTGCAGATTAAGAATCAAGATTTTTATCGATAAACTTTATACATACTCAGGTATTTTGTGAACATACTGTAAATACCACGTATGTGCTTCAATTGTATCTTTGTTTGCATAAATTAAGCATGTGTTTGTCTTTATGTTGATAAATAAACTTTGGCGAAACCTAATTGTAAGAACTTCTGTATCCTGTGGCGAAACTTGAAGGAAACTTTTTTTATGGCTTTGGATGGGAAGCACCTGTTCAAATAGAGAAAGTGCCCAATTTAGACAATGATTCAACTGAATGATTTTTTTTATGAAGCTGGTTTAGTTCGCAAACTCAAATGCAATGTTAAAAAAACTATCAATGAATGCAAATTCTAGAGTAGGTAGGTAATGTGATCTACTAAGTATTTTTTTATCACCCCATAAATGAATATACCTACAACAATTTGCCTCATACCCCGGGCATGTAACAAACAAGTCAGTAGTATGACATCAGTTGCAGGCGCCGCGGCGCCCCGCGGTCCAAGACAGGATGGGTCACCGCCCAGTGATGAGCGGCGCGAGTAGCGGGATAAATAAAATGATGGTAGAAGAAGTTAAGCTATTAAGATCTACTATGGACGGAGTTTAAAATGATATTTTGTCAAACTTACATACTTACTGTAATTAAATGTCCTAGTAGGCGTTCTGACAAGTAATAAGAATCCTGTCGCCTGTCAGTTCTGTTCTTGTCCTGGAAGAAATCGCTACTAGCGATAAGGCCGCCAGTTGTGCCACTATTTTTTAAGTCTTTTGTGTGTCTGTTTGTCTTTTTTCAATGTGTGTTACAATGAAGAGTTTTATCTATCTATCGGTCGTGATTATTTTCGCTCATAGCTGATGCTCTGAGACCCATCGCATGCAACAAGGTAAGTGGACAACTTGTGGGCAACAGCCCTTAGCCCAATATCATATCTTTGTTCAACTTCGATTTCATGAAGCTTAATCGAAATTGAAGCAGCTAATGAAGCTTTTGTTCGATTTCTTTCTAAGGTCAATAACAAAATCGCTAACCGCCCCGCTCATTACGATGCTCTCAATCTCAGGCCTCTAATGATTGTTCATGATTTATTTGCTTGTTCATTTTTATTGCCGACTTATTCGGCCCAAAACTCGCCAAGGTATCAATGCAAGGATTTTTTCACTAATCGTTCTGATTAGGCACAATCAGAGTTCTTTACAATGTTTTGAAATTAGAAAAAAATAGGCGTCAGTACCACCTCATAATACAATAGCACCTAAAATAAAACTCTACTAAAATTGATTTTGTCGTAAGTATAAGTACTATTAGTTAATATTCAACCTTAGAATAATAAGTAGGTAGGTATATACCTACGGTGGCGGGAAAACTGTGGACAAGAACAGCAAAGACGAGGAGCACATGGCACGAGTTGGAGGAGGCCTACGTCCAAAGTTGGACGATCCCTTAAATATTATTAATATAAATTTGACATCGCATGAATATTTTTTTTTTGACATTATGAAAATTACTTAGGTACTTGACAAGAATTATAACCTTAAAACTAAATCTGACAAACATATTGTAATTTTAATCAGTAAACTAATAACATTTTAAATTTGGAATCTGATTATTGAATGAAGGGAAATAAAGGCTATTTATATTATTTTATTTTATTTATGTACCTACATGGTAGAGCATATACTTAGGTACTCGTAGAAGAAGAAGGTATATCCTAGTACTTAGATTTAATAAAAATACAAAACTTATAGCTTTCATTAGGTACCTTATGAAAACTAGCTCAGTATGAGTATTGTTTTAGTCCGCCAACTTTAGTAGATGTTAAATGATGACATGTTTTTGTATAAGTAAAAAAATTGGTTGTCTCCGTCCATTCCTTTATCTTTGCAATAGGCGACGTGATGTCGGCTGCAAAAATGTTACAGATTATGTTCGTTTTGGATTGTTTTTATGAGACTAGGTATTTAGGAAGGTACTCGATTGAAATAAGAATGAGTTGATGATATGAGATCTCTTTGCAATTATTAGGTGCTAAATACTTAGATACTTACATGACATAAGTATAATTAAATGAACCTAGGTACATCAATATATTTTATCTACACTAATGTTGTAACATTCTACTTAAGTATAATATCCAAATCGATATCGTAATAGCTCATTATAACATCAATAAAACGCGACCAACCTGATTGCAGGGCCAATCAGGTTGGTCGCGCTTTATTATGATGCGCGCAGTTGCGCTCTCGTTGGTTAGATTTTAATGGCGGCAAAATCACTGTGACAACACACGTACGCGTGAATTTAATGTTTCGTTTCGAATGTATTTGTTTTTTAAATACAAATTAAAAGTTTAAAAAATGGATAGAAACGTGGTGGATTTGTGCGCCTCCGGATATTCTAGAATTGGCAATAAAAGTAACTCACAATCTTTTGCCAGAAAAATCTTGAAAATTATATGAAAAATTAACTAGTGTCAGCTTTAACTCTTGTTGTTTGATTAATTGCATTAGTGAAGATAAAGTAGTGTATGCAACTGCATATAACACGGGTAGGTATTAAAACACTCGTTACTATTATGAAACGAGCGCACACTCGTGTTTTAATACCCTTCATTATATGACAGTTGCATAAACTTCTATTATAGTACCTACCTACCTAAGATTTAAAAACGTGTTAAACACTGAATCCTCAAATCACAGGTATCCAAACAAAGAGCTCTCTTCATTATGATAGATAAGTTTTTGATATTTTTGTTTCAAAACATTTTTTTAACATATAAGTACTTCAAATATACCTACAATTTGAAATACGTGGGTACCTATGTATATTTAATCGTAAACTTTTGCAAGTAGTTTTTTTTTTAATTTCTTTATACATAGATACACAAAAGCTTGCATGATATTATGCACAAGATACAACTGAGCTTTACCCCGTGACTTTCCTGTTTCAATTTGACTCATCTCATTTTCCCCTCCCCCTATAAGTTATGTATTTCAAAAAATATATAATGCACATACATTGCATTTCAATTTATGTCTGTTATTTCCTTCATAAGTACAAAGTTATCCTCCTTGTTCTAAAGTAGTTTATTTAAAATTTAAAGCATATGAAGGAGGAAAATCCACGAACACATTAGATTTGTAAAATCAAATAATACTAGGGTAGGGAATATATAAAAACATACTGTTTAAAAAGTAAGGAAAATCTTGTAATATCAACTGAAACTGTAATTACATAACCTATTATAATATTATGATTATAAATACGTTAGCTGAACAAAGATTGGGGAAAACTTCTATAAAATTTACCATGGTAGGTAATAAGTTATCAATCGAAAACGAAAGCACTAAGCGAAGGTTCCCAAACCTTTGATAAGTTGCAGTCTGCTAACCATTATGTAATATGTTTCGTGTGTCTTTTAGCAGTGAAAATTGATTTTTTTTTATTGTAAAATAGTAAAAAGTAATTTATTTCATAAATTCTTACTAATAGGTACATTTAGTTGTTCATTAATTATATTTACAATTCATGCTTTCACGTACCTCGGTAGGCCTCGGGGTCCTGCACTAGGTCTGCTTGCACAGCCTGTATAGCAGTACCTCAGAATAGGTTTAAGTTTGACTACAGCCTGCCTGGTATTAAGCACCACTGTAGTCTAAGATGTAGCACATAATAGTATTCTTTGATGTAGCACGCTTGCCTAGAAGAAACCTATTTACTTTAGATTTTAAGGACTGAGTTATATTCTTCTTGAAACAGGGCTCCAGGTAGAGTTCCATAGTCTGTCTCTTGTTGAACTCAGTATACGAAGTTTTAAATAAAACACACACATACAATTAATTCAGTTAATTTATTAAAGTAAAAAGTACCTACATCTATCATACTCTCTCATACAGCATACTTTATAGTAAATAGCGGCACATAATATAATAATATCTGTACATTTTATAGAACAGTGACGCCAAAACGGGTTAATAGTTATATACCTATTTTCCAAATTTTGATGTTGCCAGAAAATAACGCGATTTCCAAAGCTTATGTTTAATTGTTGAAGCTTATGTTGAAGTTGAAGAAATTAAAGTTGCGTCACAATAAAATATAAAACAAACAATAAATTGTTCGAAAAATTTATATGTAATTAAAAACTGTACAAAAATATTGGACCCCAATAATGTTCGTTCACTCGATAAGTACTTTTTGCGCAAATTACATAAATGTGATATACATACATAATTATGTTCTTAAACTATAATAATGATAAAATAAATGTTCGAACGTTATCTCTAATTTAGTAATTACAAAATTTTCAGGACCAATAAAATATACAATACTAGCAGCGCTTTATGGAGTTGCTCGAAATAATCAGGGATATATTAGTCCGTGTATTAATCTATCTTCATACCAAAATTTTATCCAAATCGGACCAGTCGTTTCAGCTAACAGTTGAGGAACAACACAAATCACACTTGCGCCTTTATATAATTAGTGTGATACATAATGAAGGTGATAAAAATTTATTTGCCGGTAATAATTATTATGCCATATACATACTTAGTTTTAATTTGTGTATTACATAACACAATTACAAGTAATTTATTATCTAATACATAATATATATGAGACATTAACAGTAGCAAATCTATACTAAAAGTACACACATAGAAATAAAATTTATAAAACTATCAAATACGTTTAGGTAGAAGATATTATACTACAATACGAATATCAGTATCTATAAATTAAAATCTGTTCTTTGTATTATTATAATTATAAAGTAATGATATTGCGAATCTTGTTATTTGAAAATCAGTTAAAAGATGTACTTCATAATTTTTCAGGTGTATGAGAAATCATAGTAATTAACATTTATTCGACCGAAATCTACAATAACTTAGCCGAGAAGGTAAAATTTCATTTTAGAATACATATTTTTTTAAAATACGATTAATTAATGGCTCGAGATTACAAAAGAAGGCTTTCTATTTAAAATTGCAACTTAGATTAAATAATTTAGTGAAAAATGTTTAAAGAGAACACACAATATAAATCAGATATATAAAGTTCTGACTTAGCTTTAATTTTGAAGATTCAATAGTGAGAGAAGTGCAGAAATATTTTTCAAGGAATTAAAAAAAAATATAGACAGCCGATAATCTTGTTATAAAGAAAGCCTTCCCAAATCATAGACATACATCGTGTAAATGTAGATTCTTTGCGACAACCAGCCTGATGTTAAGCAACGTTGTGTGAATCTACATTCTAGTTGTCCCTAAGAAAGCGCCCTTAAACATTAATACGTCTTGCGCAAATAATATATACAGTAATAACCCGCGAAGACGAATTCCAGAAAGAAATTTAGCCATTACTGGAAAAGATGTATGATAAAGTTAAAAAAAAAAAACATTAAATCGAATTGAAAATCTTCTCCTTTTATTTATTGAAGTCGGTTTAATATTAATCACGGGGCCGACATAAACTGGAGTATTATTCAGAGCTCGTATATAACGTCTTAAGCGGGTTCTACTGTATTGTGTAGATTTTTGTCGACAATTAGCATGATGGTAAGCGACCCCCGAGATTGCGATCTACCGTACTAGTAGAATAAGGGTTGTTATCTAATAGTTTCTGAAGTTGCGTCCCTTGAACCCTCCTTGCGGAGGAGGCGCGCCCCCCGGCGACGAGTTGAGGAACAACTCGATGTAGCGGTGGTCCATGTTGTTCTTGTCTCGTCGCATCGCCTGCAAATTAAAGAGACACTTGGGTAAGTTACAGACAATAATATAATTATTTTAAACCTTTCTCCTCTATTTCAAAGTTCTGCATCAAAATCTGTTGCATAGTTATTTAAGATCTATACGCTTATAGAAATGAACGAAGCTAAAGTACCAGCATCTAAAAGAAGCAGCATAGGATCTGAAAAAGTTTTGCCAACTGACCTCCGAACTTCAATATGAAGATGGCACCCGATGATGATAGATCATAATATAAGGGTTACGACAGACAGCTCTTTGTGTAGAGGCTGTATGGAGCATGACGAGACCGTGGAGCATGTGCTACTACACTGCGAAGCAACAAAAGAGGAAAGAAAGATGCTAAGACAGGCTCAAACAGAAGCATCACTTGACGATGCAAGCAGTTCCACCTCTTATACCACAACTCCTGCCGTGACGGGAGTAGGAGTGGAACTAGTATGCCAGAAACCCAAGGCTGTGCTCCGATATTTCAAGGAGCTTGGCTGGCTGGGTTAGGCAGAAATGGGGGAAATGCACAAAACGCCCCAAGCGGGATGTCAGTGCAGGACTCATCGCCCCCACCTTAGAATTAGAATTAGAAGGGTTACAGATACGACTTTGCTTTATATATAATATGTAGTGACTGTTATATTGATACTGACCCTCATGGCGTCCTCGTGACACTCGAACTCCACGTCCGCCTCGCCGGAGGGTCGCCCGCTGTTGTCGAACAAGATGTCGATGTTCACGGGACGGATCGGCTTGAAGAACTGGAATGCACATTCAACGTTTCATTATATTTTAGCTCTTACAAACTAGCTAGAGAATTGTGGAGTAAAATTAACACACGCTACTATAATACATACAAGGTTACTGGTTAAGTCGGCCTATTCCCGTTAGTGGCCTGTAGTTTACATTGTTTCCGACTGAATTGTCTATAAAACACCCTACGTAAACCTAACTGTTTTTGAGATATTTGAATTTTATTGTATTTTCCAAAAAATACCAGATTTTCGGTTGTCAGCTTGAATTTTTTGTTATTGTATATTTTTTACTTCAATCTAAGTGAAAATTTTTCTTTATTCTTCTTATATTTGCGATATAACAACAGCCTCCATGTATAAGGTGATAGGTACTTACATATGTGCAATGGAATATATATTTTTTTTAACCTTATGTCGTGTCGATTGACATAAGGTTTTAGGTTATTAGTATTTAAAAAAAATGCTATTCGTCTAAGATAGAAAGACATCATCAGAGTTAGCAACAAGGCTCACATATGCGATGTCCTGCGGCGTGGCCTTGAAGGGCAGGCCGCGCATGTGTACGGAGTGTGCGCCGCCGCGCCCGCCTCGGAACCCGCCGCCACTACCACCACGGCCGCCGAAACCACCGCCACCACCTGCGGAAATAATAATGTTTGTTACAGCTTTATACCCCGACATTAACTATAGCTTGGCGAAATTATTTCTAATATAAAAACTTTCGTAAGACATTTTATCAATATGTTAACTAAAACGGATTTCACTCACACATACGCGAATTACACGTGAGTGAAAACCATATTGAAATTATTTCTGTTATAGGCCATACAATCAAATTCGTGTACGAAAATATGCAACCTGGGTATCTTGTGCGCCAGTTCCATCCCAGCAAAGGCGTGTTATGCCTTCGACCACAGCGTCGCTTGTCGGGTACCGTTTCAGGCGACTTCGGGGGTCAAATTATGCCTTTTTTCGTCCTTGAGTAGTATCCCTAATTACCGAGGGCTCTGATAACCCCATAGAATCAATTAATCGAAGATGTTCTCTAGTGCAAACACCATGGAAGTATATAAAAGGAGTGACAGTAGGGAATAGTCATAATATGGCAGTTGTTAAGCCGTGTCACAGGCCCTTAGGGTTGTTTGAACTATCAACACCAGAGTTGACCACTCTCATACGAAATTTATTTAAGTAGACACAACATGCCTAGCTCACCTCGTCCAACAAATCCAGAGCCACCGCCTCTTCCTCGTCCAGAGAACCGGCCCGGAGTGGCGAACCGGTCCCCTCTATCGTAGGGCGTGGGTCGGTGACCTCCCCGGGAGGATCTGAACCCTCCTTCCAGGCGAGCGCCGTACGCGCGCACTTCGTCGGCCGAGCTCATGAACACTTCTATGTACCTGCGGGATAGGACATGCAGGTTATAGACTTGTTGATTAATATTCTCCTATAATAATACAATTAATTAGAACAATGTTTGATGTCAACTAAATGCTTTTTTTGTTTAATACTGGAAAACTGGATGTCACAACACAGGAATAGACCTAGTGTGATATCCAGGGTTTGCCTATTAGTGTATAGTAATGTAATCTATTTAGCCTTAGTTTATGTAATCCTTTCCGTCCGTTTTTTATGTTAAAGATGCAATTATAAATAGGTTTCCTTCAGGATATCTTAGGTAATTTTTTAGGAATAATTTATGTGACACAAAGTTTTTAATTTGAGGAGATACATTCAAAAAAAAATCATGTTCTGATTCTTGCTTTAATGTGAATGTATTTTTTCATGTCACTATCAAATATTTCAAAGTGTTTGGATGAGATCATGTCAGCACGTCAATACAACAGATAACATTTTGTTTAGTTCTCTATAATTTGCTTGAGAACCATGTTTAGGCTATGGTTTAACTTTCGTTTCAAAAACAGTAAGCGATAACTGAAACAGCCATTGTTAAAGTGTACAATACAATCAGAAAATATGAACACAATTAACAATCATTCTTGGAGCAAAAATTTTAAACGTTTGCTTTTATATGAACAAACATTTTTCTTGCAATCCTGGAAAACCTGTAAACATATTCTACTGAGGATACCATAACAACTATAACACCCCACTTTTTCCGTTGTAGGTTAAAATGATCACGTCGCGTGGTCTTCCCTCCTCTTCCCTCTTGTAGCCTCCCGCTCCCACTCCCCGCGCCCTCTCGCTCATTTACCTTAGACAGCTCAACAACCAATCAGAGAGCACTTTTATTACGCGACAATATGACACTGTGATGTGATTGGCTTAATAAATATTTTTATGCAAGGTTTGATTTAATACATTTTCATAAGCATTATATGTGTTTAAAGGACATTTAATACTTGTTAGAGTGAATTAGAATCCTTTCTCAAAGAGTTCCTTACCAGTCCCCTTCCGGGGCTGGAAGACGACCCTTCGTTCGTTAGAGTGAGGTTGAAATATATGTTCGATTTTAAATGTGAACCTGAGATTATTTAAATAGGAAAATAACGTAATAAATATCTGGTGTTCATATAAAATATATAATAAAAATATATGACAACTAAACATAGTAGGACAATGTAAAGTGATACATTATACATTTACGTAATTAGAAATTCATTGTGATTCTGATATTTATGATGAATACACTTGCATTTTGCATAGCCAAAGATTTCAGTTAGAACAAATATTGGCAGACTATAATTTAATTCAAATCACCTTACACATTTTTAATTCCAATTATTTTAACACTTGAATTAAAGCATAGTCTGGTTAATATTTACTCCTATACCAGTGTCATATTGAAGCTAAATGAAAGTACTGTTACAATTACTTTTAAATATACACATTTTTACATTCCCAAAAGTTATATATCCCTCATTTGTTATTGGTCAATATGATTTGAAGTTTTTTTGTTGGGATGAAGATTTTTATAAAAAATTGTAGTATCATGCCAATACCATAGAGCCAATAACTTCGGAGGTTCCCTTGGGGCCCTCTACACCAAATATTATAGCATTTGTGGTTTGACCCGTCAGAGAGCATGTTTTCATCACCTGGAACTTTTGTACTTGTTTGAAAAAGTATCTTTTTAAAATTCAAAGATACACATAGGTATCATAAGTTAGTAAGACTTATTTTTTAGCACTGTACTGATATAAGATTAATTTACTTTTACTCAACAAATTCTCTTTCACTATAAATGTTTGATTAAAAACTACCAATTGACATAGTAATGATCAAGTTTTATAAGATTTTTACTAAAAAAACTCATATTAAGTCAGTCAATATTTTGAAAATATATTATTCATACAGTCAAAAATTTTCATTAAAAATTTCATTCTATCTCTAGATCGAAATCGAAAGATATGAGTCCTCGGCGAGCCCCGTCCGGCACCAAACCACTTGCAATACAAAACGAGTCCCCCACCTGTGTCCTATTTTCTCCCTGTCCCTTGCCAGCGCCTGCTGCGCGCCCCCCTTGTCAGAGAAGTGTACGAAGGCCTCGCCCGACGCCCGCCCCGTCGGGTCCGTTAGCAAGTGTACGCGCTCCGTGGACAGTGTGATCCCTGGAGCCCCACCACAACACTGGCTTTAGTCGGCACACACATATCATGAAATACTGGAGCTAGTGACACAATTTGACATTAGTTGGTGGATGTGTGTTCGGAATTTTATGTCCTGTTTAATAAAGCTTCCAAAAAAGTCTGGTTTCTGTCACCAATTTTTTTAATATTCATATTATATTTTAGCATATTTGTAACTTTTACTGAGTTAATTTATACAAATGTGTAGTGTAGTAACGCCTCTTGATTGTTATTTAAAGAGATTATCACAAAAAGCTTATCAATGTCTGTCAAATTGCAAAGGTAAAAAAATGATGTGTGTATGAATGGACATAGCATATTTTATTCAATTTATTCACAAATACCAACTAATGCCAAATGGTGACACTGTGTTCTAAAATAATACAAAAAAACATATTGTATTTACTTGTCTGTGTGTTGGAGAATATGTTACAGTTGGGTTGTGGCAATATTAACAAAGAAAATATTCTGTAGATGATAATAGAAATGAAATGATAATACTAAGGAAGGCTATTTAGCTCAACACAGTGATTCATCTGGCCTTTAAATCACAGGCTTTCTAGAATATATTATACTCTTTACTTATTACTATCTTTGTTTTTTTATATGATCACTTGGTATTTTTACAAACAGTTTGTAAGAAGAATATGATCATTGAACAACAAAAATGTACCTACATCCGAAGAATCTAAAAATGTTGACCCTTAAAAATAATTAACTTTGCCACAACACAACTTTACCTATGCACTGTCAGAAACATCACAATCTAGAAATATCAAGAAATGCAAGTCTTACCATTGAAGAAGTCTACAATTTCCTCCTTGGAGCAACCAAATGGCAGGCCTCTAAGTTTGACAATCCCTTCATCATCAGAGACAAAGGGGATGCCATCAAAACCATTCTCAGTCTGTCTCATGGCATTCAGAGCCCATTCCATGTCTTGGCGGTCTGTGGAAAATACTGAAACAAAACAATTGTAAATTGTACTATGAATTCATTCATAACATCATACAAAGCAGAAGGGTTTCTTGTGGTATATTATTGAAAATTATCTTCTTTATGCTACCACAGAGTCATGACTTATCATTACTGTTGATATACAGATGACAAAGGCTGCTTTGTATTTCAACAAAATGTTGTATTTCCTAGCAAATGACTCTAGCAGATTTGAAAGAAATGAAGCTAGTAAATCTTTCATACACATATAACATATTTAAGGAAAGATGTATCAAATTATTTAAAAATTAACATACCTATTATATTTCCTCTGTATTTTAATTAACAAATATGTTTATTGTTTTACTTTAAAATCCTCAAAAAACAACTGATGTTACTAGAGAAAGTTGATAGCTATTATTATGATTTTATTGCATCTGTGCAAATGTGAAACTTATTATGGTGTCTGTTATTTTTGTTCAGACAAGGTTTGACCTTGATTTTATCAAGCATACTATATCTAGATAGTCCTAGATCTCAAGACAATACTAGGTTTACAAAAAAATTGTTTGGATTGTACCTATTATATTTATAGACAATGTTTGTTTAGGACTAAATTTCTAGATTAATGTTTGTGAGAATTATACAATTATACAGAAAAATTAAACAAATAATTATTTTTTTTTATCCAACTAATCTTACTTTATTCATAAGTCAAGATAAGTATATGACATGTTTACCTTCAATGTATCTCTTGCCCATATTCTCCTTGTCTTTCTTGAGGGCTTCTTCCACATCATCCTGGCTCTCCACCTCCACAAAGCATTCTCCCGAGGGCCGACCAGGGCGCACTTCCGTGAGGTGGATTCCTGGAAAATAATTCATGGTAGTAATGTTATTGCTACTAATGGAAACAGAAAATAATGAGCAGTAGGTACGAAGAAAATAGCTACTACTAGTGTCTAGTATACTTGATATTCATAGCTTTCAATAATCAAAGGTTCATACTTCATAGTAAAGCAGATCAATATTGATCTTGCTGCCCCAAGCCAAACTTTCATTACCTATGTAGCGTCCCAAGTCGTAACAGTAGAAGCTATAAATAAAATACGAAGACGGACAAAAGAGCCTAGGGGCTGTACTAGGGACATAATTAAACTCACCATCTTTGCCGTTCAAGACGTTAACCCTTTCGAGAAAACGAAGTACATCATCGGCGTTGGTGGAGAAAGGCAGCCCGCGCAGCTTTATGACGTAGCTGTTGTCACCGGATCCGTGCATTTTGAACAGTGTAAAATAACAAATATGTCAACTTTTAAATAAAATCACTTGATACAGTCGAATAAAGACTATCTTTTTAACGAATATTGTTAATGCCCGATTTTATACTCCACCGCACTCAAGCAGCACCAGCAGCGTTTGCGTCGGCAGCCATATTTAATTTTTTTTTTTTTTTTTTTACTATTTACAAATTGAAACTGTTGTCTTTATCGACGTTTAGCTGCTAAGACCATAGTGCCATAATGCTTAATAAATAACAAAAGTTCGAAATAGGCATTAAATACGCTCATATTTTGTTGAAATAAAAGTAAGTTTGTAAAAAATATACATACTTATTTGCTATTAAATAATTCTCTCCGCATATAGGTTAGCTTATTAAAGGCAGGAGTATGTATGGCTTCAATACATTACCTCATACGCCTCATGCATGCCTCATGCAAATAATAGACTATGATGACACTCTGTGAACAAAAAAATACCTATATTAAAAAAAAGAAAAAACTCGCTTCACTTCATGTGTTTTTCCGGTTTTCTTTTTCTATAATTTCGATTTCATGATTGTCTCGTCTCGTGTGATTTCTAGTTATTTCGTACAGTTTTGCCAATAAAACTAGCCGCGTGCTGCTAAAATGACGGTGGACGGCGATGAAAAGCCGGCCCGGGATAGGGTGTTCATGGACATTTCTATTGGTGGTCTCCCTTCCGGTAGACTAGTATTCGAATTATTCAACGATGTGGCTCCAAAAACAGCTGAAAACTTCCGTGCTCTCTGTGCAGGAGATATGGGCAATGGGAAAGTTACTGGGAAACCTCTGGCGTACAAGGTTTGTGTGCAAAATTGTACCTTTTAGCATAGCAGCCCATTCAAAGCTAAGTTCTCTCTCTAGTGTTGTTCTGTCTGAAGTCCATCATATCCCCTAAGTACTAATAATAAGTCTCTTATTAATTAGGTAGTATAGTATACAAACCTACAATATAGCTACAGAACGAATATATTACCATAATCTGATAAACACAATCAATTGTTAAGTTTTCTGTGATTCTTGCTTGAGTGGTATGTTTATTAATGAGTAATCTACTTGTGTCTGCAGGGCATGGTGTTCCATAGAGTGGTGAAAGACTTCATGATCCAAGGAGGTGACTTTACTAATGCCAATGGAACAGGGGGAGAGTCCATCTATGGAGGCACTTTTGAAGGTTTGAATTGTTTAATTTAGTTTGCTTTTATGTATGTACAATTTTGACACAAACACACTCATTTACTTACACATTTGTGGATATACATAAATTATTTATCTATACTAATATTATAAAGCTGAAGAGTTTGTTTGTTTGAACGTGCTAATCTCAGGAACTACTGGTCCGAATTGAAAAATTATTTTTGTGTTGAATAGACCATTTATCGAGGAAGGCTATAGGCTATATAACATCACGCTGCAACTAATAGGAGCGAAGAAACAATGTATAATGTGGAAAAAATGGGGGAAATTATTAATCTTTGGCTTCTGTTGTGTGTGCAGCGAAAACGGTTCAAGTCTTGGGTAACAGCTATAATTTATAAAGCTGAGGAGGTTGTTTGCAAAAATAAATATGATGCCCAAAATAACTATTCTACGCGGACGAAGTCACGAGCACAGCTAGTATGCCATATAACTTAGTTTAACTAGGTATCTCCTAGGCAAGCATGTTACATCCTAGGCTGCAGTAATGCTTAACATCAGGCAGGCTGTAGTTAAAGGTATACTTACCCAACATAAAAGTTACAAGATCTCTTGAATCCTCTGATCTTGTGGTAGCCATTAGGCTGTGTTACAAGGCCAGAGTCATGTGACACCAATGTGCCCGATTTGTTATTTTATTTGACTCATTATCCACATAGGTGTAAAAGTAAGTAATGTGTAATTTACTATTGTAGATAATATGATGTAAGTGCTGCAAATCATGATAAAGTTGTTTTGAATAATAAGTAGGTAGGTATGTAAAGTGTACATGTATGATACTATGGCATTTTAGAATTTCCAATAATCCTTAGCAAGCTCTGAAATGGCTTTTTTACATCAGATAGATCAGAAAGTTAATTTTGTTTTCCAGATGAAACATTTGAACTGCAACATGATAGACCATATCTGCTCTCAATGGCTAACCGAGGGAAGGACACCAATGGATCTCAGTTCTTTATGTAAGTTGTGGAGGACGGTGGGTAAGAAATTAGACACGGCTGGTAAAAATATCTGGTCTAAAAATACATGTTTCATTGATATAGATTTGAAATAAATGGTCATTTGCTTTTTAATGCATTGCTACTCTTGATTATAAAAATATTTTTTTTAATCCATAAAGATTAAATAGATTAATCAATGAATTTTATTGTATTATCAAATTAGACTATCAAACTAACTGGTATGAAGAGAGAGGCATATGTACACAGCATGCTTATTTTACTCTATGTATCAAGCATACTTTTTTCTCTGTAGACTGCAGGGCTAGTCTTGACATAAGTGAAATGACCTGTCTCTCTCTATAATATAATAATAAAGTTTTTTTATCTTTCTGTGTTTTAACGGTGAGTCTCTGATATGTCTTGTCCTGTTTGTGAAGCCCTAAAATCTATTTCAATGAACATCTTGAATAACACTCAATTTCAATTCCTACCAGATTTCAACAAAATCGGTACAAATCAGTGAGTGTGACAGAGTAACACACTCACAAACCTTATACCATGTTTGTTTGCTCAAATAACTTTTATCGCAAACTAGCTGATCAGGCAAACTCTTTTCCACCTTAGAGGCAATAAATAAGCAGATACTGGATTTTATTCTATTCAATTTAAAAAAACGGGGTAAAAATTATCCTATGTCTGTCTCCTGTTTCTAAGCTCCACCAATTGTCAGCTAAATCCGTTTAGCCATTTTTGAGTTATAAATGGTGTAACTAACACCACTTTTATATATGATATATATATAATATATATATAGATTATTAGTTTGTTTAAGTAATTGATTTGTACATATATGTGTTTAGTAGCGGTTGTACGGTTGTTATTGTTGTTGTGTAGAGGCCGGCCGGCGAGCACGACACCCGCTATCATTCTTGTTCTGTTCTGTGTGTTGTAGTACAACGCAACCTGCCCCGCATCTCGACAAGTGAGTATACATTTATAAGTATTACTAGTGTATCCATTCACAAAGTTTGAAGAATTTGACATATTACATACAGTATATTTGTGTGTAATATGCAATGTCCCGGAATTTTTATTTATTTTGCTGTCATGTTCAGGTGTAATTAATAGCACTGGTATAAGTGTAATAATAAATTCTTCCTGCTTTTCCCTAACTTATTATTTTTGCACATATTAGTCGGCATTTACTTAACTTGATAATTGCTTGGCTATTATGTGATTATTTTTACAAATGTGGTTCTTTACTATTAATTTTATATAGGAAAGAAAATATACATATGTATATGATGTACTGTCATACAACATAATTATGACAACTTTTTTTAAGTCATGACATAAAAAAGTAGGTTTGTTTCGCTTTTACACCAAGATGGAGCGACGGATCATCATGATTTTTGGTATTGTGATAGTATAAAGTACTATAGACTACTTTTTTATTCACTGGTATTATGAATTATTATGTATCTTATCAACCTTCTGAACGCGTTTTCTGTTGTTGGCAGTGTCCACGTTGTATTCGGTCACGTAGTCAGCGGAGCGGCGCTGGTGCAACAGCTGGAGACTCTGCCCGTCGACAGGAACGCCAGGCCACTGCAGGATGTCACTGTCACCAACTGTGGACAACTTGTCAAGCTTAAAGCTGGTGAGTCATTATATGATATGAATAGTTTGGGATATACGACATTCTTGCTGCAGGCCATAGCATCATTGTAGATACAGACAAGTTAATCTTTGGTATAACAACTGGAGACGATACCCGTTGACAGGAACGCTAGGCCACTGCAGGATGTCACTGTCGTTATCTGTGGACAACGTATCAAGCTTAAAGCTGGTGAGTTGTTTATACATGACAGAAATAGTTAGGGTGATGTGCGATCTCCTTGCTACTACTGTATGTCTATCTAGTTCTAGTACTCATGACACAAGTGTTTGCTTAATATGGTGCAAGGGGCCAGAGGGCGATACATTTTTTGTTTTTGTTTTTTTCAGTTTATCAATCTAATTTATTCAGTAAAAACATATGTCACATAATTAATATGTGATTAAATAAATCAAAATTACATTTCAACTTAACTAAATAACCCGCCCTTAATCGTTCCCGGTACAAAAATACAATAGCTAGCCGTGCAGAAACGGTCCAGAGCGGGAGTCAACGGTCGTAACTCTGTTTAAATGTAAAAAAAGTCTGCCTTTTTTATCTTGATACTATTAAATATAACACCTCACACCAAAAAAAGTAGTTTCTCAATGGTGCTAATCTTGCAACTTGGATCAGTTTATTTTTAAATGCTTAATTGTGAAGCTTGTGCAGCACAAGATAACAAATAAAATATGCACTCATAAATCAATTAACAAGATATTTACATTAGTAATATGAAGAGCAGCTGTGCCTATTTGTACACTGGAAATTAATAAGAAGCAGATGTCAATGTTTTATAAAATATATTTGTATAACATGATACACTAGGTAGAGAGTTATTTTATTGGTTAAAAAGTTATGCATCTGTTGTCTTGATAGTCAGGTTTGATCTTTTGCTTTACTAAGGTTAGTTTAGAAAAATATGTTATGGTTAATTCATTGACCCGTCTTCGTTTTATTAGTCATTATGATATAAAGCGCCTTGAAAAACAGTGTTTTGTGTACATTAATATTACAATAAAACAAATTTATGTGGATTTAGAAAATACGTGAGTGAAATAAAAGTAGATGGCTTATCAAACCATTCAATATACTTAATAAGGTACAAATCAGGAAATCATACCATCCAAACTAAAGCTTTTAAGTATGTCATTAGGTTTCCATACCTAGAAAGTAAAATCGGGACCCAATTACTTTCCCTCCGCTATCTATTATATCTATCTATCTGTATGACTGGCCCGTTAGCTTAGCTGGTAGTGTCTCTGCCTTCTAATCTAGGGGTTGCGGGTTCACAACGTGACACAAGTATTTATGAATTTTAAAATTTATAATTACTTGTGTTGTGTCGTCGTTTGTATGTATAATGAGTTTGTATTTACAAAAGAAAAGTATATAAGTATTATATCTGTTATCTAGTACCCACGACACAAGCGGTTGCTTAGTGTGGAGCTAGATGGCGCTGTGTGCAGTGTCCCAGAATATTTATTTATGTCCGTCTGTCTGTCACTAAGCTCTATCTCATAAACTATGATAGCTAAAATCTGAAATTTTATTTTAACCATCATCCCACATCCTTGTTACAGGCAAAAAGCGTAAGGAAAAGGAAATTAAAGAGGAAAGTGAATCTGAATCAGAGAGGACTCAGAAGAAGTCCAGGAAGAGTAAGAAAGAAAAGAAGGAAAAGAAAAAGAAGAGGTAATATTTTACGGGAAAATGTTTAGTTCGATAACCTTATTAAACTAAATATGTTTTCTTTTAACTAGAATAAAAAATTATATCACCAAATGGGCATATACCTAGTCAGGTCATAAATTCTGTCACATGTTTAATACAAAATAATTGAAACAATTTTATTCATTATGTCACCATTTATATACTAAAATGAACTTAACAAAACATAGATTCTTATGACAATAAAGTTTATTTAAAAATGACCTCCGTGATTTTGAATACAGGCCTTCAATCTGCGCGGCCAGTCGTCTATCGCTGCACGAACGAGGTCCATGTCAATATCGGCGGCTGCCTTAATCAAGGATGTCTTGAGTGACTCCAAATTGGGATGAGGCTTTGAGCACGCCTTTTCCTCCAAGTGTTGCCATATCTTGTAATCTAACGGATTCAAATCTGGACTGGAGGAGGGCCAGTCTTCGTGCCGGATGAAGTCGATTTCACGCGCCGCCAGCCAGTCTTGTGTGCTCTTCGCTCTATGAGCTGGCGCCGAATCTTGTTGGAATACCCAGTGCTTGTTATTGAACATGATATGAGAAACAGGTTCCACAAGGTTCGTCAGGACTGTATTTTGATACACAACTGCATTCGTTTTTACACCTTTCTCACAAAAATGTACCTCTGTTAAGCCCCAATAAGAAACTCCCAACCATACCATGAGCGAGGATGGAAAATTACCTCGTTGGACACGCGGAATACCTTATCATTTTGTTTGTTGCAGCTCTCTTCTACGGTAAAAATGTTTTCATCCGAAAAAAGTCTTCCGTAAAAAATTTCCCGATATTTTTTTCCCGCGTACCGCTTCAACAAAGCGCGGCATCTCTTCAGTCTCAGGTCCATTAGACGAGCATTCAAACGATGTCCTGTTTTTCTTCGATATGCCCGAAGCCCTAAGTCTTCATTTAACACCCTTTTCACCGTGGTTCTGCTTAACCCCATCTGAAGGGCCAACAGTTTCTGCATACGTTTGGGATTTCTTTGAATTCGCGCCTTCACAGCTTTTATCACTGCTGGAGTCCTAACAGACCGAGGGCGACCACTTCTTGACCTGTCATCTACACTAGAGTCTTCATTGTATCGTTTGATGGTACGATAAATGAATCTTTTGGTTATATTCAAATTTTTCAGTATTTCAAAAATTTGAATTGGCGCGTAACCGCAACGATGCAATACAATAACTGCAACACGGTCTTCTTTAAGCGTCCACTCCATATTTAAAAATGAGTAAAATTCTATAAAGTATACATTTTTATTTTCATGAACAATTCGAAATTCGAATTCAATAAACTTTTTTGTGGCCAGCATTCTAAAAGAAAAGTTTTTACTGTGTGCCAATACTTATGACCTGACTAGGTAAATAGGGTGATATTAACCATAGTATAATGTACTTAGGTACTAGAAAAAATAAATTACCAATATGTTTGTATACCAACCATATAATTTCCTTGGCTCCTCAGCAAACGGCACTCAGTATCAGCTTCGGAAGAGGAGGAGCCCGAGGGTGTGGGGCACCCCCTGGTGGTGACCTCCAAGATCGACCCGGACGAGATCCCCGCCGTGCCCACCAACAGGTTCCTCATGAGAGGCGGACGAGACAACGACAGGAACGATCCTAGGAAGGATAGAGAGAGGTGAATAGTGCTGGTTTCTTATAAAACCTCTCTTAATGAACCGACGGGCCTACCGCCTAAGAGTAAACTATACCTATCATTGCTATCGTTTATGACGTCATTTTAATCACAAACATGGACGTAATAGTAATAGCAGGACTGAGGACTGTCAGCCAAAACCCGGTCTGAGTAGAACAAAAAGCACGGAGGCCGTTTGTTTCTTTTTAATATGGTGACCATGATATTCTTGATTCATGGGACAAAAAATATATATTAACTGTTTATTTTAAAGTTGAATGGATAAAATACAAAGTACCTCATTACTTTTATTTAAATAAATACATAACTAAAGCTTGAAGTATCGATGAAAATGACAATAATTGTCGAAAACAATCATTGCAATTTTCTACTAACTGCCAACTTTTTTCCGTATGGCAAGTGTTAGAAAGTGACAAACGGCCTCCGTTATACCGGCTCGGACCGTTTTGCCCCTGTACATGTTGGTAGCGTAAAACTATGTCTTAAATACAACGCTATATAGTTTGTTTTACGAAAGCAAAATATTGAGATTTTTTGCTCAGTACTCAGTCCTGCTTATTATCACGTCCATGATTGAAATGACGTAAACGATAGCAATGATAAAGTTTACTCTTAGGCGATAAGCCCGCAGTGCCCCTAGTTTGAGTTTGCACAATACCAAAACGACGAGACGTATCGTGTAAACTCAATACTTCAAGTTTTTCGTAAAATCGGTACCTCGAGTTCACTTACTGTGATACGTGTAGTATTGCGTTTACACGATATAGGATATCATATCGTTCATTCGAACTTTTTTTATCAATCATAGTTTGTCTATGCTTCTCGGCTGAAAAGATAAGACTTTCTCTTTCTGTCACGTAGAAAAATAAGAGATAAACAATTTGCCGCCATTTGTCTATATTTGACGTATTTAATACGGTTTCCGTTGTTGTTGGGAACTTTATAAACTCACTTAGATGTTTGGGTGGTTAATGGCTTTGGTCACCTGTGTAATAAAACCACTTATCGCTTCTTGCGAGAAGCAGTTAGCCACTCCTGCCACTCTTTGGTAGTCTCCATTTGCGTAAAAAAGCATCGCACAGAGTACCTACCTAAAACATATTGAATTAAAATTATAGGTTATGTATGTAGTTATGTAAAATATGTTTTAAACACGTATTAAGTACTTTAGTTTCCATAGAAACTCGTTGAGAGTCTTTGAGGTACGGTTTTAAAATGCTACAAACATAGTTAAAACCGTCCTTAGAGAGGCGGTATCTCTGGACAAAATGTGTGTCCGATATACGACTTGGAGACATAAAACTACGTCTCCAAGTGGTTTCCCGCCGTTTTTCTTCGCGGCAGGCAGCTTCTTCGTCGTCTACAATCGCCCACGCAAGGTAATCTCGTCCAAACATAATATTTTCGGTGAAAATAGTCGCGTCTCACTGAATATTTTTCAGTGAGTAACAAAACGAAAACGTTGTAGTTTCCAAAATGTTAGTTCATGTCAGTCACATGAAAGCTGTCAAATGTGACAAAAAACGACCACTCATACTGCCAAAACGGCCAAAATCGTTCCAAATCATTCACTTGGCTCACGTAAAAAGTTTTCGTTTATGAAAACTTTTGCCGATTTGCACTCGTGGTACCGATTAGTTTCAAAAGTATCCGCTAGGGGGCTTATTTTTTAAAGTGTATGGAAATTTACCAAAACTTTTTTCGTGCAAGTTTACTATCAAAACTCATACTAGAGGTATGGTTAACTAGGTGTTATGGTTAAGAGCATAGTTATTGGTAGTACTATTTTTATAGTCACATCATTTTATATGTGTGAATTCCACAGCGGATCATGGAGATAGCTTAGAGACGATCTACCGCAAAACAAACTTAAACACTGACATCCATTAGTTCTTTTACATTTGCATTTGTATACCATTTGAAGTATAATTTTGGATTTCTATTTTAATTGTTAATAAGGTTGATGATGATGAGATGTTTTTTGGAGAATTATTTTTAACCATGGAAAATATTAATGATTTTGCTATTCTGTTCACAGTTTTAGTCGTTTTCTGATGTAAGTTTGTGTGTCAAGTTATATAGTTTCCCAACTTGTATGCTTTACAACCTATTTTTATTTACTAAATATATTTTTATATAATTTCATTATGATGTCCTGGACAAAGATATCCCCGAATTCCTTACTATTTTCTACACTAAGCCAGCTACTTCCAGTTATCAGTTATTTATTGTTGTTATGTACCAACCAAGTGTATGTATGCGAATAGGAGTCCATATCTTATTCTTCATTCTATAGTTCTATGCCAAAAGTAAATATGCATGTTTGCGAAATGTACTTGAAAAGATAAGTTCATTATAAATGACTCCTTATTTTCGTAATCACGTCTGAGGTATCAGTCAGGAAAAGGACAAATAAATGGAACATTGGATTTGCATTCGACTGTAATTCGCCTGATGGTAAGCAATCATTACAATCTAGGATGGAGCGTGCTTACCCAGTAAGAACCGATTCACTCTCGCTATGAAGATCGCAAGGTTATAAGGAATAGGAAATAAGGGAATAATTATGAGAATGTATTTAAATGTTTGCCTAATTTACGTGTAATGTTTTGTATCGTGCTTCAGGATGCGTTTCCGCGAGAGAGACCGCAACGTGTACACACGGAGCGGCAGGGTCATCAAAGGGAGGGGCGTGTTTGTGAGTATATTGTGCATAGCTATAACGTTTTTTTTAATTTATTTATACGCACAAGTTTGCAAAACTGAAAATATATTTATATTAACTTAAAAAAACTACTATGAATATACTAATATAGTAATGCAATAAGCCTAACGAGTTTCTATGTGCTTTCTTGGTAACACATGTACTATGATAATTTTATCACCATTTAAGCACTTACTTATTTTATTATCAAAACCTTGATCATTTGAACTTAAAATTTTAGCTTTAATTTACGTGTTTTTCGCGTAAGTTTGACGCGTTTTGAATGTGCAATAGTCCTCACAACTAACGTAACTTTGCGGGATACAGCGCTGCGTGGTGAATGTTCCCGCGCTATGCAACTATGTATTTTAGTTACTGTAATTTTTATAAAACTAGGTTCAATAAAGTTCACAGTATAGCTCCTACATTCGTGTGAAATACATGGAATGATTTTGGGTGCCATTTGTAAAATATATCCAAAGATATTGTAGTATGTAAAGCGCTGCCTGCGATACAGGTTTTACTAGTGCAGGTTCTATCGGTACCCCAATACAATGTAATACAAAAAAAACTGTTAACAATTAAGTAAAAGTCAAGTTTGTAATCCGTTTTATAAATAAACTAGCTGTGCCTGCGACTTCGTCTGCGTGGAATAGTTATTTTGGGCATTAATTCTTTGAATTTTGAACCGTTTTGAAAAAAAAAAGAAAAGAAAATTATTTATTGTAGCAAATAATAAACAAACGAGCACAAACAAGAAATACATATATATATAACTGTTTTCGCAGCGAACGCAACGGAGGCCCTCAAAGATGAATAATTTTCCCCGTTTTTTCCACATTTTCCATTGTTTCTTCGCTGCTATTAGTTGCAGCGTGATGTTATATAGCCTAAAGCCTTCCTCGATAAATGGTCTATTCATCACAAAAAGAATTTTTCAGTTGGCACTAGTAGTTCCTGAGATTAGCGCGTTCAAATAAACAATCAAACAAACTTTTGCTTTATAATATTAGTATAGATTTATTTGCATCCTTAATTAATCAAATTCATTAAGGTAACAGATAAGGTCCACTATGTCTTTTCATTTCTTTATCTTGTTTGGCTTCACTTGACCCATGTTTTTGTCTCTATGTAGCGTTACCGCACCCCGTCCCGGTCGCGGTCTCGCTCGCGGTCCGTGACGCCCCCGCACTGGAGGCAGGCGCAGCGACGCATCATCAAGCTGTCTGAGTTCGAGGTATGTGGGGTACAAGGCATTTTATACCTAGGGATAGAATAGGATTCATAGATATATGATACCAGACCGTATGGTAATATGCAAGACTAGTGGACGTCCGCGGCTTCGCTCGCATTATTATGAGATAAAAAGGTTTAAAACAAACTAAACTTTTTTATTTACGAACCGATTGAAATGAAATAAACACTAAATGTTAAGTTACAAAGGCACCTACATGTTAGTAAAAACCGTAGACAAATCAAACCGGTTAAGCCGTTTTTGAGTCTATAACGAACAAATATACAATATATAACATATAACATACAACATAACAAATTGACAGACAGTTTTTTTAAACATGATTTTTGTATTCTATTGCATCAATAAAGACCCCTCAACAATTTTTTTCCCATTATCTTCAATGTACAGACACCGACCGGTTACAGCTTTATTACACATATGTATAGATCTTCTCAATGAAACTGCTATGAGAGCAATGAATTGTCATAAGAATTCACCGCAGACTAAGTACTTCGGCACTTTTGAAACCTGTTTAATTTTGCATTACGTATTTTATACAAATCCTTACAAATAATGTGTTCTTTCTAGCGCGCTGAGCAAGAGCGGTCTGAAGTAGAGCAACGCGAACCGCCGCGTCTAGCGGAGGGACAGGCTCGAGACCGTAAGTGGATTTATCTTTACATGATACACGTTCATTTTAATTATCATACTATTATATAAATGTGACTGTTTGTTTGTTAGTTGTTTGTACCGCTTTTACGCCGTAACAAAGCCACAAGTTATCGACTTTTGCGATATAGTCATAGTATACGTTTCTGGACGTGACACAGGTTGCGTTTTATACCGCAACCTGTGTCACGTCGATACGACACATCATACAACAACGCGACCAAAGACGCGGGTAACCACTAGTTACTAACAGAAATTCTAAGATTTTAATACTTGTTTTATATGCCAGGACGCGAAGACGGCGGCACTCCAGAACCGAGGGAAAAGGAGGAAGGCGAGTGCGATACTACACTTGGTACGTATAACTATGTATTCTAGCAAATATGTATATAAAAGTAACTTTTTTCTTATCTGCATAGTTGAAAGTACTGTAGGCCGAATGACACGCCTGTGCCATAGTTTTCGGATATCGATTAATTAGACATAGGCCACAACTAAAGAAAAATGCCTTGATTTTTTTTAAATTTGCTATTCAAAGACCACGGGGCTCCGCAGTTTGCCCTTACACATAATTATTACTATAATATTGCTTAATTTTGCTTTTTAGGGAGAAATCTTGTAGTAGCTATAAGTAAATCTAAACTGGTAAAATAATTTCTTTTTCAGAACGTTCTCGTCACGATAGGATCGACTACAATGCTTTGGACTTTGAAGAAGACATCGAACATGATGGTAAATAGTACTGCTGCTATTTTTCCAATTATATTTCTTACTATTTCTTTATGCAGGAAAGCCTCACGCTTGAATACAACTCGCCTGATGTTAAACATCATTTTTGTAGTATATGGTGCGTTTCTCTAGAAAAAACGGACTAAATATAGTTTTTTAACTTAAACAGGTTAGCACTTGGCCATCGTTTGCCTGATGGTAAGCAATAGCTATGGCCTAAGATTATTACAATTGTGGTTTGTAGTATTTAATGTAACGTGTAGTGATGGGACTGACATATAATTTTATTATGTTTCGTATTATTTTCAATCTTGTATTTTTTTTATTGTGTATATAAATAAATAAGATTTTATGTTTGATATGAATTGATTGTAATGTAAATTTCAAATATGGGTCCCAGTAACCCGAAATAAATGAATTTGATTTTATTTATTTATAAATAAAAAAGTCCCTAAAAAAAGAATAGAAAAGAAACGTGTAGTGTTCCTTACATTATTTCATACAAAGTATAAAATAGCTAGTCAGGCTATTTCAATCCTTATTTCATTGAACAGAAGAGCCAGAGTCGCACCGGCGGCCGCCGGAGCGCGAGTCGCGGCGTCGTGCGCGCGCGTCGCCGCCGCCTGTGTCGCGCGCGGAGATGCTGGCGCGCGCACTCGGGGTCAACCCTAAACATGATCAGAGGTACGTTAGGTTTATTTGAATAAATCCTTCTAAAAGTAACTCGATCGTAACAAAAATTAAAAAGGATTATCATCCAATTTATATTTATTTTATTTTTGAAGCCCGGTAAGTAAATGTAATATATTCAGTCATTTCAAATTCTAACGTGATCGTCTATATTGTAATATGGACCAAAGTTCTAAACCGATGGACACATTTTCGTACCAAATATGCTTTAGATCTTAGAATATCTGTTTACGTGTAATTTTTTTCGTAAAATATATATTTTACCAAACTAAACTAACATGATCCGTAACCTCCAGAGAGCGCGAGCAGCCCCTGCGTCTATCTCCCCCAGTACATCGTCGCGGGCCTCCCTCCACCGTGGTGCAAGCGGCCCCCCGCCTCCCCTCCGCCGTGTTGGCCCCGCACGCGGGGGGGCTCGCCCCCGCGCGCGTGGAGGCGCTGGGGGATAAGGGAGGGTACGACCCCTTCTCACTGTTGCGAAGCACCTTCAACAGAGGACAGGGTGTGCAGAAGTAAGTGTTTGCTACTTTATTTTTATTTATTTTACAATTAGCTCTGCCGGGAACCAAACCCTTCACATTTTTTGTAGAAAAAAATATAATATAAAAAATTACATGTTTAGCCAACTCACCATAGCGCAGTATGAGAAATTGATAATATTCTTTGCTTGCAGGAAAGAAGAGCCACGTCCCGATAGACGCGAGAAAGAACGCTACGATCCTCGCAAAGACACTGAAAATCGTGACAGAGTGCGCCGTCACTCCGACCGACGTGACAAGTCTCCTGTCAAAGATGACAAGGAGTTACGTGACAAATCTGATAGAAGCGCCGAACCGGACCGACGCAGGCCAAGCAAGGATGCAACCGATAGACGCATTAACAAAGATGACGAGCGAAAGGATAGACGCAGGTCTAAAAGCCCCAACAGAGATAGAAGCGAAGCAAAAGAAGATAGAAAACGTGACAGGAGCAAATCTGTTGAGAAAGACAAACGTAGAGACGTCAGCAAAGATAAAGAAGACTTCAGAAAGCGTAGAGACCGCTCTCGCAGCAAGTCTACCAGACGAGAGAGAAGTAGGAGCAACCAAAGACGTAGGTCTAGAAGCAATGAGAGAAAAAGACAGAGCCGTAGCCGAGACAGAGACGACGATAGACGCGAGAAGCGCAGAGAGATAAGTAGAAGTAACGAGAGACGACGCAGGAGTCAGAGTCGGGAGGCAGACAGAGATAGACGTAGGAGTCGAGATAGGAGTGACCGGCGCAGAGATAGAAGTGTGAGCAAGGATAGAGACAACAAGAGACGCCGCTCTCGCTCTAACTCCTCTGAGAAGCAGAGAGATCGCTCGCTAGAGAGGAAGTTTGCTTCAGCCAAGTCTGCGTCAGAGAAAGCTGATAAGGAAGCTAACGAGTCCACGCATGAAGATGATAAGAAGAAAGTAAGTACATAGCCAATAATGTATTAGAGCTTGTCCAAGCTGAAATGACGCGCCCCACTACTTAATTAGTTTATTTAGATGTGTGAGTGCAAATATTAATGACGACACTTCATCTGTGTGGGAGCGTCGATTGTTCAGTGAACTACGATCTGCACGTGTACAAGACGGTCGACTAGTCGGGTGATAAATCCGACCACGCTCGCTCTATGGAGCAGCGCCGTCACATTGTATGAAACAAGGCGTGCTCTCCGCTCGCACGTTGAAGATCAACTAAACTAGTTGGGCAACAAATCCGAGAACAACGGTTCTTAGCAAGTACGGTCTACAAAGAAATTCTAAAAACTTACGCGAAATGATTTATTTAAATATTTTAATGCAACGCTTTAATAGGTTTTGAATTCATGGTAATTAGAACATAATTATTAAGTGATTTCAGTTTAGTAGTATAGGGTTTCAGTATAGGCATATTAAAATAAAATAATAATTTGTGAATTATTTATTTACTTTACAATTAAATTTAATTACAGTCGCTTAAAGTATCATTACTCACTCATCTCAACAGAGTCGCTTTCATCTGAATCAGCGTCTGAAACCCATATAAAATCTTCCAGCTTAGACTTAGGTCGCGCCCTTTTTGGTTTTGAGGGAGATATAAAAATTTTCTGCGATACATCCTTCGATGCTCTAGCTTGTTTTTCTTCTTTTAAAATTCGCGTAATCGTGGATTCACTAACAACAACTGCTTGGGCAGTTCGCCACCTAGCATCAGTAAGTTTTTCCACTCCATTTTCCGCTTCATATTTCATTCGGTGGTATACTTTTGCAATTATTTCATTTGCCTGTAAAAAAATCAATAGAATTTTTTATTAATATAATTTTGTAAAACAAATAAAAAAGTCTAACGTAACTTTACATGTTAAAAATCAAATAAGTTGTTTTAAGAAATATTTTATTTACCTGGCTCCGAAGATGTTTTTTTGTAGACATGCTGACGGTACTTTTGAGATCGAACGATGCGTGCTCCCGCGTTTGAGTCTAACCGGCAACTGAACGACCAATTACAATTGTATGTTTAGGTGTGTTGCGTCCATATTTGAAATTTGCTTGTGTGCGTAAATGCGAAGGTGGGGCGCGTCATTTTAGCTTAGACAATCTCTACTTCAAGTTTACGAATTTCGAAAGTTCTACAAATATTGTCAAGTGTGTCACTCAATTCGATCACACACATGGTTACTTGTTTTTATGAATATGTTTTGCACTTGTCCACATTTTTCCTGGATTTAAGTAATAACCTGTAGTCTACGTGTGTGTGGCACGTGCCTGCTTGATCTGGTTTGTCAAGGTTTGTCTTGTACGGCAGTCGTTAAACCATGTCAGAGGCCCTTAGGGCGGCTTGATATACTCTCGAAACCAGAGTTGGCCACTCTCATTCGATAAGAAAAAGAAGAAGTACCAAGGTAGCCAATTAGTAATGTAGTTCGCTTCTAGTGACAGTGTATGATGTTTTGTTAACATGATAGGTAAAATAAAAGATTTATTTCTTGTATCCATAGGAAGAAGAGAGGAACGAAGCCCGCAAGGAGTTGCTGGAGATAGTCCGTCTCATCAAGTCTAGACAACGGGACCGCGAGAACAAGGCACAAGGTGAGAAACGGGAATATGTTGCAGCCAGTTTGTCCGTTTGGTGACAGCATCGTAATTTTGACAGCTGTCATTTCCATACATTAAAATTTAACGTACCTAATTAAATTTTGAGGAAAAAGTAAGGAGCTTAAATGATCACGCTATAATGGATGAAGATAAAAATGTACTTACACCCCTGGATTTTAGTTAGAAGCCAACACAGATTTCGGTAGTGTTTAAAAGCTGTACGTAAGTAACGTGTCATACTTACTAATAGGTACTATAAAGGCGAAACTTTGTGTGTTTGTGTGTAACCTCACACTATTTTTTTTACATTGTACAGACAAACATTTTGACAGTCAGTTAACCAAGCGAACACAGCTATCCAAGATTGAAGATGCCTGTTTTGGTTGGCAGGATAGATTTGGATTTAATTTTGAATCCAACAATTGAATCATTTTTATAGACCACAATTCGCCAGATGATATACGACTGTTATAGTGTAGGAAGATAACTGTTTTTATTTCAAACTAGTTGGTGCTCGCGGCTTCGCTCGCATTAAGAAGTTAAACTTGCATTACCCATTTCACCACTTTTAAAAGTGGCATTTCCAAAAATCCTTTTTTAGCGGATGCCTATGTCATAACATTACCTTCGTTCCAAATTTCAGCCCAATCCGTCCAGTGGTTTGGGCTGTGCGTTGATAGATCACTATATCAGTCAGTCAGTCAGTCACCTTTGAGTTTTATATATTTAGATTGTCGTTTTTGTCCAAAAGCGAAGAAGAAGCGCGCCTCTTCGAGCAGTTCCGACGGGTTCGACATAGAAAAGCGACGCGCGGCGGAGAGGGCCGTGCAACGCAGCAAGAAACGTACTCCATCACCTAGGTGAGTTATTTCATACTGGCCTGTTATCTTATGTCTTATGTCTATCTCTCTGTTATCTCTGATCTTCCAATTTTAGAAAAGTGAACTGTGATTCGATAGTTTACTCGCTCAGCGGCAAAGCAAAATGTCGTGTATATACCGACACGTTGAAAAACCACAAAATTAAAGGACATGGTGTCCCTCATGAAAATAATTTGGCGGCTCCTCCGAGAACTCCTCTAACGAACTGATGTCATTCGAATTCATGAGCTTTAGTAATGAGGAAAAGAACGGTGAAGGCAAACATCGTGAAGAAACCTATCATTCTATCAGAATATAATAAAACATGAAGGTGCAGTCGCCTAGCCGCTGTTTCCGTCCAAACTGTTGTATAGTTAGACTCAAACCGTCTTATCACAAAACGTGGTTCAAATATTAGTCTAGACTAGAACATTGAAAATAAAAAGTCGGCTCTTGTTGTTCAAACATCACATACAAACAATCAAAATGTCAACTTCAAATTGGAAAGTTTATTATCATTAGCATGGAAGTAATATATAGGGAATTATTACTGCTGATCCAATATGAGCAGAGCGAGGCGAAGTATGAAAGGCAGTTGTCTTTTTCTAACTAGGGTGACAATAAATTATATAATTAGGATATACCAATTCATCTTCTTACCAAATCGGGAGCAGTCTCTTTTGCGGTCCTATTTTACCTGCATCTTGCCAGTCATGATGATCGTTAGCTCTATTGACGAAGTAACAAATACCAACAAACTTACTTACAAATTAAAATGCACTTTAGTTTGTAACTTATAATAGTATCGATTCGGTTAATTGACAGGGAGGCAATGTGATCAAAATAATAACATTTTGCAACAATTACAATATTTATTTACAAGTTCACATTTGAATTGAATGTGGGTAGTTGCCTACATCCTATATTTTTCCACTATCGTTTTCCTTGTGTTTCAAATTCTAACTGAAACGAGTGATGGTTTAAACTATGTACACCAATATAAAGCAAACTGTATACAATACTAAGGAATCGTATGTGAAACCATGGTATAAGAATATATGACTTTTTATCAGCACTACTACTAATAGCTACAAATCAATTACTAAATTTTTCTCACCACGGCAGGAATTGGGATAGCGTCTTTTTTTAACAAACGGAGAGAATTTGGAGTATTAAAAGATTTTGGATCAAAGTGTAGACTGCAAACTTTGGAGAATTTTGTAATAGGTCGTGTAATATTTAAGTTCTTTTGCCAATTTATTTTGATGTTTTCATTTTTAGGGAAAACTGAAAAAATATCATATTGCACAAATTATTTCAAGCACGAGAAAATATGGTCACCTTAGTCCCAATAATGTAATCTTACTTAAACTTTAGCATACCTGTAGAAAGATATATTGCAACCACTATAAGATTCATTTCTGCATCCCGGAACACTACAAGTTCTCACCATTTTGTTATTTTTACAATAAAATACATTTCAATTATTTTTACAAATTACTTAAGAAATTATTTATTTCCCGCCATCTTTTCTCATATAATGTCATCATAATTTAATGTTGCTTGTGTAAAAAATAATATAATATTAATTGGTTACTTATTTTATTTTGTGTTAATTTCACAAATTAATTCAGATTTCTATGTGTCAAGTAAGATTTATAATAAATAAAATTAAATAATATTATTTATTGCTAAATATTTCAAAACTTAAGTTGACAGTGACATTTAACACACATTATTTTTTAAACTGGCAAGCTGTTGAAGCAAGACAACAGCCTTCTCTATATGCCTTTCATTTTTGACCGATTTCACCCCCGATTTACTATTTATAGAAAATGAACTTTAAGTCTAAGAGAATAAGGTTTCTATTCATATAAAATTTATTTCACAAAACCAAAGAGAGAACAATCCAGAGGGAAAGAGAAGGATGATATAAAAAATCCTTGATCATTAGTAACATCTTGACCGTTTGACTATAATGACAGAAGACAGACAAATTTCGAACAACAAAAACGTACATGGTATTTTGAGAGTCCTGGACTAATAGTTGAATCACTTCTTGTAATGAGGCCCTATAACTACGAGAGATAGACTGATGGTTTATATCTCAATTTGTTGGTGTATGAACAAAGATCTCGCCTCTAGAAAATCTGAACACAGGATTTGAATGAAAAAAAAAAATTACTTGAAAACTTTATTTATTTTTGATTGCTCTGTTAGCTTAGTTGGTAGTAGCCCTGCCTTCTAATCTTGGGGTGCGCGTTCGATTTCCGCATAACACAAGTAATTAAATAATGAATATTAAAATACTTAATTACTTGTGTAGAGTCTGGTCGTTTCTATTTATAAAAAGTTTTTTTTTTTTTTTTTTAACTTGAACGGCTTTGCTCTTGACCATAGTTTACCTGATAGCAAGTAAGGCTATGGCCTAAGATGGAGCGTGCTTACCCGATAAGAACCGATTCACTCTCGCTTTGAAGATCGCTGGAAGTACCTATGTATTTACGAAAGAAAAATATTTAATGTATTATATCCGTTATCTAGTACCCATGATACAAGCGTAAGCTTAGTATATACCTATAGCGCTAGATGGCGCTGTGTGATGTTCTGAAATATTTATTATTATTACCAAACTTAATCGTTTTGTTGGTTAACCATATGTATGTTTGTGTGCAGACGTCGTCGCTCCCGCTCCCGCTCGTTGTCGCGCCGCCGCCGCTCGCGCTCCGCCTCCCGCCGCCGCTCCGAGCGCCGCCGCCGCTCCTCATCCTAAACTAACTAAACACGTGACGTCACAATCATCATCATCATCTGCAGTCGACGAGCGTGAGTCAACCGGTACTTGTTTTATAAGGTGCGAGTAAAAAAAGCATTTATTATTAAGTCATTTAAACACATAAAAAATAAATTAAACTTTTATTGGAAAATGAGCGAAAATAATCACGACCGGCAGGATTCGAACCTGCGTATTTCTGCTACCGTCAGAACGCCTTAACCACTAGGCTACGGTCTACTAACTGCCAGGCGCGAAAATCCACACTCATTTCCATACACTTCAGACTGAGCGGCTGATGGCGCCGATTTATTTTCGCTCATTTTCCAATAAAAGTTTAATTTAAAACAACCATAGTGCAGGTTAGCACTTAATAAATTAACTCATACATAAAAAATAGGTATTACTTTCTTTCTAAGGTGCAAGTAATAAAAGAATAAGAAATATAAAAAAAAGAAACATTACAAATTAAGGAACAAAAATGTATCTCGGCAATCATTATATTATTCATTCTCGTAAAAGGAGGTTTCTGAAACATAGATATTATCTAGCTCGGAAATTAGTTGTCTTTTATAAATTACATATATTTTTTATTAATTGATTGATTGTTGTCATAATTCGAGCTTCGACTCAGCATAAATGCTGAATGGAAGCAACCAGCGCTGGGCTTCCGTTGAAGTCAGTACTAAACTTACACTAATATTTAAAACCGGCCAAGTGCGAGTCGGACTCGCGCACCGAGGGTTCCGTACAAACCTGCAAGGTTAAATATTTTGTGATGTAACTAAAAATTTATGGTTTTCGTAATTTTTCCTTTATCTATGCTATAAGACGTTGCTTCGTACCAAATTTCAAGATTCTGAGTTCACGGGAAGCACCCTGTAGGTTTTGATTCCCTTGCAAGTGTCGAAATTTGCGGCATAAATGGCTGTATCTTTTGATTGCGTTGGCTTAGAAGTTTGATTTTTTCACAGCTTCAAGGGACAGTAGACCTGAGTAATTGATATAAATTTCAGCTTCATACCTCTACGCGTTCCTGAGAAAAAGGGTCTTGACAGACGGACGGACGGACGGACAGACGGACAACAAAGTGATCCTATAAGGGTTCCGTTTTTTCCTTTTGAGGTACGGAACCCTAAAAAGTGAAAATTTGTGTCATATCCGAGTATGTTGGTTCATAATCATATTCCAACGATTGAACCGATTTTGATGTAACTTAGTATGAAGATAGATAAAAGTCTAGATTAAATAAATATGGCTTCACGCGGGTGAAAAGTATATATGTACCTGCTAGTTCTGAAAAAAATAAACAAACAAAATATACTACACAGTACACATGATTTTACAGAAATTACAAACCTTTACACCTACATAAACACGGTATTTTCCCTAATTTGATTAATTAGTGCGAAACTATTCATAAATAAATGCTTTAAAAACAAATCAATAATACAATCGATATAATGAGGAAAATTTTATAAGCAACTAATGTCTGTAGGTACTCAAATTTACGTCACTTCCGTAAAACATATAGATTTAATTATTCTTACCATTAATTACATAGCTCGTTGTTTTGTATGTATTACCCCAACTACACGCTTGGCAAACAGATGTCAAACAGCCCAGCCTGCCAACAACTAGAGAATGGACGAGATATTAATTGTTATTCAAATATGTATAATGCCTCGTCTTGTCTCTGATAGATGGATTGATTGACGTTTGTTTCCCAAGCGTGTGAATGGGTTTTAAGACTTACGAGTCAATACATTTTTTTAATATTTTTCTTTCAGTCGTTTCATAATAAAAAAAAATCTGTTTAAAAATAGCAAAATTGCTCTTTTGATATTGCCTACATTTGACGATAATCGACTTGTATTTGTTTCATTAAATTATAAGATACCTATGAGTTTCAAATAAAACAAGATTAAAAATAAAATAATGGTTTAATTTACACTAATCTCTTCGTATGAGAGTGGCTATGTCTAGTGTCGAGAGTTTGTAAACCACCCTAAGGGCATCTGACATCTAATTTAGATCTAAAGAGGTACACAAAGCTTGGCGAATATGTGACAGTACATTATTGGGCTGTTTGTCGCCTGATTGTCAAACGTGTGTAGACGGGGTATAATTTGATATACCTACTAAAATCACTTTTTACTAACGCCTTGAAAAATTGGGTTTATCAATTCGACCCGTGTGATTGTAATGTTGTCTAAATTTGCTTACACATGTACTCGTTGTACACGGATTTCTCGAAAAATATAAGTGGTATTAGTGTGGTTATTTTTGTATTAGGTTAGATATGTTCAACTTAGGGATCAGTGAGAGTTTCATCAAATCGATTTAGTAGTACTTGAGATACGGATTGCTACTCGCCAACTAAAAGACGGCTAACGTTCGCTGCGCCGCGTCGGTTTTAGTTTTAAATTATTTAGTATATTACAGTAGGGACAAGATAATAGGTCACTTTTGACATTTCATCAAAATTCAACAACGTGACCTTGTAACGGCGGGCATAAAATAAGAACTGCACAATTGCTTAACTTTTTCAATTACGTTTACATATTTATTGTAATAATGACCGATACGAGTAATTTTACGATTTGCTTTCACTAATAAACCATTCTAAACATAATAAACAATTTCTGATCTAAAGAACTGAACGTCGTTACAATGTTGCGTCAGTCAACCCTTTTTCTTTTTAAACACTAGGGATGTTACTCTAAAAATCGAAAGCTGATAGGATTGTAGTTGTATTGTAGGAAGTTGAATCGAATGCAATGATTACTTGTGAAGAAAAATCACCATAAATTTATAACCACGTTGTGATTATAGTAAAACCTAATTATACATATTTATTATTCTTTTAACTAACTATAAAAATACAAAAAAATAACAACAACAACAGCGCGGAACAATACTGAACCACCCTTCAGTACTGCTAAAATGATGACTCTACAAACTGCATGTGCAGAAGTCACTACAGAAGACTGGCGAAAAGTCGTGGAGAAGACAAAGAAAATAATTTTACAAGATTTTGAACGAGATGTGAGAATAGACAATATTATTGAAAATGAATTAATAATATCTCTGAGTGCTGACAGCAGTGATGAAGATAGCAGTTCCGATAGTTCAAGTGAATAAAAGCAATTTTTTTGTTAAATTACGTAGGTACTTGTCTTATTTTGCTCCTTTAATTTATGAAAGAAAAAATAATAATGGGACAGGGATTCGCATGTTCATTTTTAAAATTCACATATGTTTCAAGTCTGTATCGATTCATTCGATTCATTCATTTAATCGATGTTTTTAAGCAGGTCACCTCACTATGAATATAAAACTGATATCTGTCAAAAGTGACCTATTATCTTGTCCCTACTTTAATATGTTAACTAAACGGTTTTCACTCACGTGTGATTCGCGTATGTTGTTTACGCGTTTCGGATGTTATGACATCCATCTTCAGAACGTATGTTCTGGGACCGCGGCAGCACGCAGACAATATACGCGAATAACACGTGAGTGAAAACCGTTCGGTTAACACATTGATAAAATGGCTCACGAAAGTTTTAATATTAAATTACTTACTATATTGTTTAGTGTCACGTTTCCTTAGATTCTCTGTAGCTTTTTAACTTGAGAAACTACATAAATCACGAAGTTACTTCAGCGAAAATTCAGGATCTGTTAGTTTAGAAAACATTTAGAATTGTTTTTTTTACAATCAAAGAGTACAATGTAAAAACATGCAAAATGTGTACCTAACTCCGTCAGTCCTTTAATTATCTCTACCTACTCACAATCAAGGAATGTGGGTCAAATGTGCCAGTACTTCGTTTAATTGAATTTTGGGTCAAGTTCATTCACTGCCCCTGACTCTTCAATGGAGGATTAAGAGTTCCCATAGGTACAAATATGGCATGTTTTTAATATTATTATACCATGATATATAAGTTTTGAGAAGTGTAGGTATCATCAAATTTTGTGACAAGAATAACTGTAAGTACTAATGCAATTAACAATTTACAGAAAGAAAATGAAAAACACAATGTACGTACAACACAACATCAGCTGGAAATAATTTTATCACCAAAATCATCAGCAAGTTCTCTCACAAGTAACAAGATACATCACACTGGACTACCCGTAGAGTTTGGATCCAATTTACAAATCCATCAAACCTGTTGACATTTTCAGTACCAGATCAGTCAGCAGTTCATCAGCTTACTGTATTAAACAAGTAATCTACACCATGACGATGTAACTACTCCCGGAAAAGAGTCAATCAGAAAGCTGAATCTGAATTGCGCCAATAGTGTCATAACATGGAGTCACGGAAAAGGTCTGAAAACTTCTTTACTTGGAAAATAAAACTACGTCGTTCATAATCTTTTACAACTATTCAACAGGACATGTTAATGTCCTAATATACGATACGATGAAGCAAAAGTTTTGAGAATAACTTATTTAAAGTCGCTATCATTGTTATGCATATATATAGATATGTACATAGTTGTGAGGCGCCAACGAATAAAGTGCCCATGGAATGTGTACTAGTAAGTAGAGTAGGTACGATGACCTGATGAATGATTACGTTGATCGCGCGGAAACACTCGCAGTCGTAACAAACATGTAACATGTGCAAACAACAACATCATTATCTGGCAACTACGCAGCGCACGCCGCTCGTTACTAAACTTCGCACACATGAGTTCCGGTGGGAAATTAACAAAACAACGCCACTAGTTATATAGGTACAGTATAGTGGCAGTGCTCGGTAGCGGAGAGTACGTCATGGGATGCGGCAGCGTGACACGCTCGGGATGCACGGCGCGTGCTTGTAAGCGGAAGTATAATGCCATTATCGATTTGCTTATGACAGAAAATGCGTTGAATGGAGGCTAGGCTGTGCGGGAGGGAGGGGCGCGGGGCGGCGCGCGGCAGTGCGCCGGAGGCAGCGGGCTGCGACGCACGTGTCCCCGCAGCCCGCCTCTCGCGATATCCCGAGTGCTGTGCAAATGATTGTGTTTTTATGGCGGTCAAGTTACTGCAAGTGTTGGTGTTGGGAGTGATCGCGGCGGCGAGCGCCGACGGTGCGTGGGTATAGTGTAGTGGCCACGTGCTCGCCCGGGCCGTGTTTACGGCGGCGCGCGCAGGCGCCGGCACCGGGTCAAACACCGGCCTAACCTACACCTAGGCCTAGCTATAAGTGCACGCTGCTAGTAAGTCTAGGTATAGCTGCAGCCCGAGATGCCGCCGCAGATCGATGCGCCGCCCTCAGCGCCGTGTTTACCATCTACGCAGCGTGGGCCGTTCCTCGCTCCACTCCATTGTAAACTGGTTTCAAGGTTAGCCCCTAATTAATTCTTTTTTCTCTTCCGTACATGCGCTTCGCTCCTCCGAACTCCTATCTACGCCAGACTGCTAGTTTAGATTGTTTACGTACGTCTATTTGCATAATTATTCAAGTTCTAGTTTGGCCCATGTATAAATTCGCTGTAGTATCGTAGTAGGCATTCGCGGGAAGGCTGAAACTAGGCTTAATTTGAAAGGTGTAACAATGGATCGATGGCAAACGAATGTAACACAAACTGGTTCCACCAGCCAGGTGGTCCGCGTGAGTGAGTGCAGCTCGCTGCGCCCCGGCCGCCGCCGCGCGGTGCCCGCTGCCCGCTGCCCGCCCCGGGCCCCTCCGCTCCGGACCAACATCTTATTAGACTCGAGTTCGAATCTATCTTGTGCCAATTAATAATAGTCTATATTACTGTTCACGGAAACCTTACTGCGTTGTAGAATACCTACTTGTAATTGCTACGAAAAAAGAAGTCTCAGAAATTGGCGCCCAATCTGGGACTTTCTATAACTCTCAGTTGGTTAATTATTTATTATGAATACGTCGTACAAGGCTTTAAATCACACAAAATACAATATCCGAAGTGCTCATTACCCCATGGCCATTTATATAAAAACAAAATATTTTCGAGTCACGAAGTCAAATGCCTTACCCGAAACCAAACGTAAATAACCGACATTTCAATAAGTATAGCAAATGTGCTCCATTTGTCAATGCCACTAGATGTTTAACGCGAAGCCTTGTTTGGGGCGTTAGATAAAAATACTTACATCCAGGTTGGCTAATACCTATTTGCGTAATGGTTGAGATAGGTCATCGTTGAGACCCAAATTAAAATACCTACGAGGTGAGCTCACTCTGAATTGGGGAGTACAATAGACTTCTAGGAGCGAATAACAAGTAAATCTTCATTTGGACTTGTTTGTACATTGTTTTTATGTGTGGGCGGGATAAACATCCTTATAAGAATTCGTCGTTATGATTTTACCTCTATGAGTATAGACAACTTGTAACTACTACATATAGGTTATTGTTCGCGACTTATTATAACTAGTACCTAACCTATCTTCTAGAGTTTTAATGAATAGTGGTTAATTTTTCAAAAACATGTCTCATTTTAATATTATTCAGAAAAATCTGGAATGGATAAGTATTATCTCAGTCTTTCGAGATGTTACCACATCCATGCCAAATAATTTATAAAGCCCAAAGAGTTTGAAAAGATTTCTGAAAACTAGACAATCGCTAGCATTATCAACATTACCACGAACAATGCCACAAAGCTTGGATCATTCAAGACTAGCTATGAGACATAGGGTCCCTGTCCGTGTAATCAAATTTCAAGAACAGTTCAAGAATATTTTTTTTCTATTTGTAAATACATCGGAGTATGTAGCCGTGTCACGGTAATAATATCATATATTATTACCGTGGCCGTGTAGAAGCTGAGATGGCAAAAATGCCTATAATAAAAAATATATATAAATATTCCAGGACAATATGCACACAGCGCCATCTAGCCCCACACTAAGCAAACGCTTGTGTCGTGGGTACTAGATAACGGATATAATACTTATAATATATATATGTATAAATAACATCATCCCACTGTGTTGTTTGTATGATGCCAGATATTTGGCCGTTATGAATTACGATCTCGGGTAACCTTAATGAGTGCGTTCGCTGATAATTGTATTAATTAGACCTGCGTGACGCATATTGTACATTGGACACGCTACTCTTTCGCAAATTGCTACAGTAAAAAGCGGAAAAGAGAATAATAACATGTGAAGAGTATATCGAAACCAATCTTAGCGTAAAAGCAGCTTCAAAGGGTTCTAAAGAGACGTAACCGGCCGAATAAAACTTGGCATGTTTTGTTAGAATTATGCCTAAAAGTAATTCCGCCAACTTTACGCACAAAAAAACCTGTAATCCAATCCCTTCGGTCAACTCAAACTCTTTTACAAGTTTTAATAGCGGCCAAGAGGGTCAAGTTTATCGTGAAAAAAGATCAAAAAGTGAAAGCGGTTCCTTTGAAGATGATTTGAAAGTGACCCCTTTCTATTTAATTCACTTGAATATCGGGACTCTAAATAATAATTTGCCGAATACTCGGTCTTTTAGCCAGTTTCCGTTTAGCAAAAAACTGTCCTTGAGACACAAATCAAAGACTATGATAATAGAAAATGGGCTGTATAATTTGCAAGCCTATTAAGATTGCTTCAGTTAAGATTATGTTCTGATTCCGAGTAAGATGATATCAATTTGATCGCGTTTAATTTGAACAGTACTAACGAATTGGACTCAAACGTCTCAGAAAGGTGCCTAAAGCACATTCTAACTGTCACAACATAGGGGATACGCAGTATTGTTCGTGTTAAACGATTCCAGTTAGACGTGTTTGCACTTTGATTGACAGTTATAAGGACTCCGGAATATAACAAAGAAATTTATGAAGTCCTAAGAGGAAAGAGACCTTTGATCAAAAATCTTTGATAATGGATAAGGATGAGGAAACTCAATATTCAAAGGATTGCAAACTGAGAATAATAGACAATAGTCCCTATCAACCAAGCACCATAATAAGGATTTGAGTTTGTACATCAATGCTGGGGTAGCAACAACTTACTTGTTCTTATCGTTGCTGAATGGCCACATTAAATTTTAAGTCGCTTTGCTTCAGCACCACGGTTTTTTATATTTTAAAATTTCTGAAAATATTGTACCTAATCGATGAGTATTCCACTATAACTATGTATGAGCTCTGTTTGGTTTCAGTCTTCGCTTTAACCTAAAACCGATGTTTTAATTTCAAGCCGCCAATAATGTGAGCTTTCGTTTTGGTGTTGAGAACGTTTAACAGACAAGCTGGTTACTAAATAAACTAATTCAGAAGTGGGATGTGTTGATTTTAGTTGGCCATGGAACTTTCTAGTTTAAATTTTAGTTATTTTGACGGACTTATATCGCCAGTATCGTCACCTGTATCTTTGAACCTTCGGCCCACGTTAAGCTTCTTCAATCAAGTATCCGCTAAATATTTTATCATAAATATAAATAACCACAAATTTATGGAATGAAATCTACCTGTTTTCCTAGAATTATTGTTAAAAGGGAAAACCAACGAAAGTCAATTATTTTAATCGTTTAAATCAACGATACGGGACTAAGTTAATCAGATGAAATCAAATCAAATAAACATATCGATCCAGCTAATAGAGAAATTGAGAAAAGTAATTAACACTCGCTCGTACATCAATCATAATTATCGCGTCAGCCGAATCTCGGAAAGTAAATATTTGTTTCGGCAACATTCGCCAATCCATAGCTTTTACCTTCATAATTCATGAACAACGAAGGTATCCCTAAGGCTTAAGTGATTGGTTATTTACACCGAAGCCTGCCTCTAGTGATGCTTTAGAAACTTGGAGAAGTTAGTAACATAATAACTTTTAGCAAGATACTTTATTTAAATATGGTCAGTAAGAAACTTGAGGAAGTGATTTCCTGGTCATATTTATGAAGAAGAGAAAGTTTTCGTATTTATGGTCTCTTGCGTTGGTATGGATCTACTAAGAAAAAGTATGTATAAAAGCATAGTAGGTAGGTACATTGTCAATTTGACACTCTTGAAGAACATTATCAACGACAGCCAAAAATGATCCCCAAAACCTGAGCAGAATATTTTGCACCTAAGATTTTGTGTCCTTGACACTCACCTAGTTATGTAAGGTCGCTGAGACGAGGTTTCAATGGTAACGTGCGGGACAACCTTTGTGTTAGTGGAGAAATAACGAATAACAAGTGAGCCATTGTTGTGACACCGGGAACTATCTTGATGCGAGATGTTTGACGTAAGAGTACGTCTGGAGCGACGATACTGACTGAGGCCTGTCTAGCCGTTTGTGCGCAGATTATCATTAGACTCCCAGACGACTAGCATGACTGTCACTACCGTTATTCATTCAAGTCTTTTTGGGAAGTCACTTGTGTATCAATTGCATTCAAATTGCTGGGGCGGATTTATCCTCAGGTTTGTCCTTAGACATCCTTAGATTTGACTGGGACTTGCGATGCTGCAAGTAGAACCTTTCCTCGTTGCGACCATGACCATAATGTAATATGTTCATGGGCTTGTTGTCTTGAATGAAATTACTTATATACCTATTGTCATACTATGGATAAATGAAAATGAAAAAGTACGTTTAGAATACGGTTTCTTTGAGATACAGAACATTATAACAAAATGTAGGTACATTAACCACATGAATAACCAATGTAATGGCAAATTCAAATGAATTGGAATGATTCACCAATAAATATGTAGGTCTTGAGCATCAAACAATTTTAATCGAGTGGGTTACCTATATCTACATACATCAAGGTCTAAAGTATAACCTTACAAGTTCTGCTCTCTATAGATAGGTAGGTACATCAAGTAATCATAACTTATTAGGTTTTGCTATAGAGCTCATGTTAACAGATCAGATCTCGTAGTTATTTTGCCTCGTGAAGTGAATCGAACCGGAAGACGCGGCGCCTCTCCTCCGGGTTCCTAAACACTCAATAAATATTGATAAACTACTTACTCGCTGGACCATATACACCCAATTGTTTTCATGAATCCATTAATATTTACGACGTACTTAACTTCGAATAAACATCTCTAAGTGGTTGATTTAATAGTCAGAATCGGCTCGGTTTGAACAGCTGTCGCCTGTGTGTAGGCGATTCTGATAAAGTATTTGAATGATATAGTGCTGCGGATACGAGGATGCTCTAGTTATTGTACCTAATTACTTTACTACGAAGCCTCGGCGTAATATTGCAACGAGTTCATCAGTGTTTGACTGATTGTTGAAAACAGTGTTTGGTTTTGATTTTGCAGAATTGCATGTTTTATTTATGAGTGTAGGTAGGTTATGTTTAATTTTATTAGGCACCAATATACTGAGTTCAGTTTGTTTAAACCTACAAACACTTGCCTACTTAGTTCACTTATCAGAATCTTGTCCCAGACACCGAGTCTATTAATATCTACCTGTCGGCTAGACATAGAAAATGTTCCACGTAACCTCTGCCACTGTATCTCATTCTTATTATGTATCGATTGAGTCAGCTGCTCGAATAACATCAAAATTAGGCAAACGACAAACAAATAAAAAGCAATTTAGATCCAGGAATGATTTGCCACAGCCTAGACGAAAAGGAACGTTGCCAGGACGTATTTTATGAGCGTTATCTTCGTACCTACCTTTAGAGAGAATATGTAAACTTGTAAGGAAGCGATGATATGATTTCAACTACCAAGCTCTTAGCAAGATCAAATTTGCTTATCGTAGGTAAGGTGGAACACATTAGTTTTTAGGTACACGTCTAACACAGCCAACTGGGAAAGTTCTTGAATATTTCAAGCGGACCAACACTTGAATTGAAAGGTATGTTTTGATCGTAGCTTTTTGGTTCATTTTGAGTACAGTACTCTGATCCTGGAAATATACACTCAGGAAAGATTGCCAGTATTTAGATGTCAGTCCTAGATACCTTCCTGTCTTATAACTCCTACACAATAAACAGTTGGAAGATAACCCATTTCAAAGAGCTCGGCTTTTCCCAGCTTCTAGGAATCAAATAATTCATGAAATGGGTAACGAGAACCTCTTTTGTGTCATAAATGTTTAGGCAATTTGTATTAATTGTGTCAGGAATCCTTTCATCATGTCACCCTTTCACTCGGAGAATGGAAGTAGATACCTATTAAGTTCAAACGATGGATCAGATTTCAGCTTTTATTAGTTAAGTATTTAAATTATTATCACAACTTAACATTTTCATAGTTTATAATGAGCCATCACTACCTTCCAGATTCAAAGTAATACAACAGGGATTTCTCTTGTCTGTTGTACCTAGTTTGGTTTCATTTTCCTCTTCGAGTCTGGCTCCGTGAGAAGTACTGACTCTACAACGGACGTTTAATGGGACCATAAAATGAGCGTTCACACTTCATCCTTTAATCGATTACTGCGAATACGCTATGGCTGTGGAATCCTTCAATCCCCTCGAATTACTCAACGTTGGCCTTGGCTAGTACAGTTTTTGCGCGTGCAAAAAACAGGCTTATATTGGACATTAACAGCGGAAAATTGTGATGAATGGAACGCACAATTTAGACTTAAAAAATGGCACGGAACAATCGTGTTGTGATTACAAATTTTGAGTTGTGGTTGTGAAGTTCTCATGTAACTTTTATGAGGTGTCACATATTTTATTAGTCAACTTAAACTTTCTCTATTATTTCTATTGACACAAGTAAAAGATTTCAATCTGATATCTTCAGCAGCGATGTTTATCTACTGAGCAGGTTAAACATGGCAAAGCTGGTCTCTGAAATATATTCCGTACAGCATTTTCATCCCATTTTACCTCCACCGAAATATGCTAATAAAATTCCCCAGGCTAACCCTTATACCAATACAAGTTTAACAACAAGACTTCGTATCCGTGTTACTGTAGAGTAAACGCAATTAGCATACAATTAGCAGGTAACACGAGCCCCTGGGTTCGGGTAACGTCCTGACCACAGGAACCCTGCGTTCGGTTTGCCAATTGCTCTAAAAGGTATTCCCGCCTTTGTTCTGGTTCCTGTTTAACTAACTGGTGGATTTTGTCTACTTCAACAACACCTTTAATCTTTAATGTAGGTAATATCTTTTTCTTACCATACACGTATATTTCTCACAAATTTAATGTAGTGCCTTTTCTATTCGGTGCAGCAATTTGTTTGCCGCATTATAGACCGGCAAGGTTATGTTTGTACTGAACACCACTCTACTGCCTAATCTACCAATTTATTATGGCAATCGTCTTGCCTTGATATAAGGTCATCCCAACAAATGAATTCGCTATCATTTTCCTAGAAATTCGCGGCTTGTCTTTTTACTGTTTGAAACATTATTTTAATAGTCTTTGAATGCTGAAGATATACTTAGCGGACTTATTGCCTTAGTGCTCATGTTTTTTGCGTGGAAAACTTTTGTGTAATCTTATTATATTGAATGTGTAAACAATGTTCTTAATTTTGTTTAACTTGTAAGATCTTACACATCAATTTCGTTGTTTGAGAGATTTAGCTTTGTGTATCTTTATTGTTGTTGTGATGTGGTTTCATAACTTTAAATTGGGTATTAATTTCAGCCGTGTTTTCTTTGGTAGTATATTTATATGGGTAAAAGTATATACATTAAGGATCTAAGACATTATTGTTTCTTTGGGTTCTATTATGTGACAAGCTGTAATAAAATAATTTTATTTTCTTAGTTACGTATGGTAATGTTTTTTTTTATCTTTGAAGTCTATCTGTATTTCACAGAAGCTCGACTTTAAGGATTTTGATAAGAGCTAACAAAACGACCTAAAAGAGCTTTTGATCATCACCTTCACTGATTTCACAACGAGAATATACCCGACCAACAAGCTATCTAGATTTCTTTTTCTTATAAATATTAACAATATAATCCTCGTATTCCTATAGACAACTTTTATGTAGGAATACACGCACCTCATTTAACCTAGTTTGTAAAAGTTATTTTTCATATTGCGTAACAACTTGTCCTATTTCGAATTCTATTTCAAGTTCCCATTCTCCACCGCTGATTTCCCAAATAAATAGATCGTGACAACGCTCTCATTCCGCTGCCATTTGCCACAACTTATGGTGGAGCCCTACTGCTTTGAATAAACCGGGCGGAGAGCCAAGATCTGACAATATTAGGGCAAGTAACATTGTCGGAGTGTAGGATTACCGCTGAAATATGCGCGAGAAAACATTTTTCCTTAACTCGTGACGCCTCCGCTCTCTTTCATAACTTTTCATAATTGCCAAGATAGTGTAGCTTTTTTCCAACCTGATTTTGTTTACCCTAAAGGCTCGGCCACTCTATTGGCCAGAGGCCTCGTCGTAACAAAATTAAGTAACAAACAAGTTTAAACTTCCATAATGCTGAAACTTAGCGCTTAATTGTTAATTTGACTTTTTCGTCACATTAAGGCTTAATCTTGTCGTCTCAGAATTACTTGAAGTCTTAAGAGTACCATGAAGCATTTATTTATTTAACTCTAGCCTATTTTGCTTAAAAAAGTTATAAATGAGCGACTACATTACAATTTAATCCATAGAGCTCGATCCTTAGAGAATACATATACCTACTTTAGTTATGTATTCTCTAAGGCTCGATCACTGGACCTCATTATAAAGTACACGTGTGTACGAATACCTACAGTTTTATAAATAATCATGGTTGGAAAGAATGCCTTCTGAGATCCTGATAATATCAAAAATTACATTACGTTGATTACATAAAGTTGTGGAAATCAAAGTGGCGTGTGTAGTGTGTGCGGGAGGGGCGCGGGGGAGGCGGCGCGCGCGGGGAGGGGGGCAGGCTCGGCGTGCGCAGAGCAAGGTCAGGGGCCCGGCGCGCGCGCACCTTCCTTGCCGGCCCGCGTACGATTGTTTATGTATTGACCAAATTTGGCATCGCGCGATTTAACGGATCCGCGTGATGAACATCTTTCCGTTTTCTCACGGTCTCGTTTTGCAATATGGAGGGTACGTGTCGCGCCTCGCGTAGTAGGACGCGGATTCGCGTAGCGATCACACATTTGAAAGTAAAATTATCATCGCGAATGTCTCTAACCTGCCTACGAAAATATCACCGGAGACGTCAAATCTTATTCAGGTAAAGACAATCAAACACGTGATGTAGACTCCGAGACGGTTTGTCCGAGTATATTAGAGCTGTATTTATATCAAACGAATAGATCGACGATAAAGAAACCGCTTTTGAAAACGCCATTCAATTCATAGACAGCAAAACTAGTCAGACAACCCTCAGTGACGGAGCCAATAAAAAATATGAAGCGCAAAAAATGTGAAAACAAACAAGAATTGAGGCATTAGAATTATTCTCAAACGGTCGGGCGTGTTTGACCGTTCAACCTCTTGATAGATGGTTTCATTGTCCTTTGGATGCTTGGAAACAAATCCCTGGAATTGTTCATTGCTCAATTAAAACAATTTGCATGAGTTAGGGCGCACACAATGACTGCTAATAGGGCTACGAACCTATTCAACTGGAGATTCCACTGGAAATGACGAGTTGGGCTGTCTTTTGACGAATCAATACTACAGATGAAGTAACGCTCCTTTGATGAGCAAATAATGGAATGGTAGAGCATGTGTACCTGTAAAGACAAAGGAAAGTAAATGATAATATTAGGCTGTAAAATAGATTTATTATGAATAGTAGGGCATGTTAACATACTTTTTTTATTGATTCCTCTTTTCATTTAAATGGCAAAACGCCAATAGTCCATATTTAAATATTTTTAATAAAAATAAGATGAAATGTTCCCAAGATATCGATATTCTCCGTCGTTGCTTTACTATGTATTCAATTAACTAGAATTGGTCGTGGTCACGAAGGAATCGACCGAAAATGGACCGAATAATCAAATTATAGAAATGGTTATATAATTTTTTAATCTAAAATCGGTGTAAAGAAAATTAATTGTATTATCAGCTCTACCGGTCGTGGGATATGAAGTATTTTTAATTCATATTTTTACTAATTGTACTGAAAAAGTCATACCGCGATTCCAGAATGCATGTTCTGGCGACAGATGTCGACATGTAGATCTTGTGCATCTTTTCTTCATCCAGCGCTTGTTATGCCTGTTTTTTGGTTTATTCTTGTCCACAAATTTTGTGTTCTTATCAAAATGTATTCAGCTGTTTTGTTCTGATTTGATAATAAACATTGGATCAGGTTGATTTTTATGTTTTTTTTTCTATTTTGTGATTCTATATTGATTCTTAACCCTCTTTATACCTACATAAGTGCGTGTATCTTCAACCGTACACAAAAAGACTTAAATGCATCATTATCATCATCAAACCTAAAATTTGCTTCTAACTGCTTCAATTACGACATTTAACTACGCAACTAATGATCGTAACGTTTGTGTAGGTCCCAGTCGGTCTGCGAGGTTGACCGTTGAAAAAACATCTACTATGAAAAAACAGCCAAAAAATCTCACGCGAATAAACTTTGTAACGCGTATTTAAAAAGCCTTTGATCAAACGTTATCAAGTTTAATTTGAGTTTGTAGATCTGTCTTGAATTTTCCGTTTACTACGTGTCAGGCGAGATGTTTCATTGAGTTCATCTGTCTAAATATTGCTAATCGTCGCTGAAAAGTTTTCTCGTAGACTTTTTTCATTAAGTTTTCCTAATGTGTACTAAGAATTTGTTACTTTGGGCTGTTAGAAAACTCCTTCTTCTTATCGAATAAGAGTGGCCAACTCTGGTGTCGAGAGTTTTCAAGTTTGAAAACTGTCTCTTATTCGCAGGTAATAAGTTTTTCATTCAGGGATCAAATTCAAATTTGTCATCATCATAATCTTCAGTCTGATATCGCCTACTGCTGAGCATCGGCCTCACAGCACAGTTTGATGATATCTTTCTCGTCACTACTCACCTGCGTTTAAAGACTATAGGTAGAGTAGTTTGTCAAGTAACCGAAATTACAGATATCTTGTCATTACCACGATTTATTGGTTCTGATGTAAATAGTGATTATACGCGTCATCCTTGTTTTTTAAAAAAACTGGTTAAATTGTCTAGACTTCGTTATCTGTTTAGGCGGCCTAACCTGTTCTATTACTAGTTCCGTTTTTATGACAACATGCCTACTTACCTAGGCATTTAAATTTTATACGTAGGTTCGAGGAAAACTGCTGTTTACTAGCCTTCTTTATAGATACATAAGTACATATTGTAGAATTAAATTATGATCTCAATTTACGAATAAGAATTAATTTTATTGGTTCCATTGCATGCAAGAGGCTTAATCCACACTGTTATAGGTTCTAGCCCTTTGCAATCTTTTTCAGGTAACCAATCTCGATAAAATATCAACACTTACAAACATAAGCTTATTATGGAGCTACATAGATGGCGCTGTGTGATATGTCCTGAAATATGTATAATTATTTATATCAGGTACATACATATGTCTTGATTTAGTTTTATTAATCGCGTAAAGAATGGATTTGATGTGTATTATCAATTGATAAGAACAAAAATAAAACTTCAAGAACGCATCATGCATTCGAGATTACATCAGGGATCGACCCTAAATCTGAACGATAAGTTGTTTATCGTTTAACAACACAATAACCACTTGTGTATTATCAACTTATCAGCTGACAAAAGCTCTCCAGATAACAGTGGCGCCAATTTTCTGTTATTGTGATAAGATATTAAGTAGCTGCATACCGTGGTTTTACTCGCGCAGTGCTGGTCAATAAATACTACTTTTTAACATCATTTCATGATAAATTAATGATATTTATCTAAATGAAACTCTGGAGAAATATATAAACACATCTAAAAACCACCAAGTCTATGGTTTGAATCAGGTTAAAAAAGAGCAGTCGCAGCGGATAAACACTACATATTTCTCCAGAGTTTCATTTACAATGGATTTCCGCAAAGTAACGCCTGATAATAACTGATATTTTATTTATCTAGGGCATGCTGGGTACGCTGCCCTCTGGTAGTGGGCTGGAGCACTTAGATTATCTTTAGGCTTTTCTAAAGATTTTCTAAGTGCCCCTTTTTGTAGTAGTTAGAAGTAGTATGTTTAGTTTTCCTTCACTTGTTTTTATATTTTATTATTGTAAATAAATACTTTATCTAGTAATAAGTAAATTTGTCCAAAGTACCTGATTCCATATTTTTCAGGTTTTGACGTTGTGTTATGAGTATGTATGTAGCGAAACTGACATACATTTTCTAAAGTTTTTATATTAGTCAAGACTTATCACTTACCTAAGTAGTTACTTATATGGATTAATTTTATTGTTTTTGTAACGTAAATAGAATCTTATCTTTTTGCACTTCAACATTATTATTTTCAGAAGTTATTTATGGTGTGTAATTACTTAAAAGACATAATATATATCTTGTTATAATTAATTGCGTTTCTAGAAAAGACTAAATAAGTACATATTAAAAACATTTACACAAGAACAACAACCCGATCTTATAAATGAGAAAAATAGCTATCTATTCGGTATTCTATTGATATTTCTATGGATATTTGGAACTGTACAATACTGTAGGTACCTATGTACTAACATGGTTTCTTCTACGAATAATTGATTTCTAATAACTTTTTGACAGTCCAAACTATGCTTTCCCACTGTACATTTATTCATGAAAGTATTTATAATTGGATACATCATATTATAATAGTAGTTTATGCAACTGTCATCACACTCGTGTTTTAATACCCGTGTTATATGCAGTTGCATACACTACTTTATCTTCACTAATGCATTGATAATTTATTAAATTAAATTCACGCGTACGTGTATTGTCACAGTGATTTTGCCGCCATTAAAATCTAACCAACGAGAGTGCAGCGCGACCAACCTGATTGGCCCTGCAATCAGGTTGGTCACGCTTTTTCGATGTTATAATGAGCTATTACGATATCGATGTGGATATTATAACATCATGTGAAATTGCTTAAATTGAGTGTTTTGTTGTCTGTGCTATAACAGTAGTAATTATAAGTCAAGTATTGGAAACATAAGTAGAATGTTACAACATTAGTGTAGATAAAAATAATTATATTACCAGTCCATACATGGCATTACATAGGCCATACTTTGTTCACTTCAAACTTTCTTAGGCGGCTCTTTGAAAACGGTGTCAGTACTATTAAAATGCCTATTCTAATTTCTAAGTCTCGTGTTTTGCAATCGATTGAAATTCGGTAGGTACCTATTTAAATATGCGCAAAGTAAAAATTTCGCAACTTGTTTTTGGTAAGGCAGGTCGTGGTTTGAGCCTATTTTATTTAAATACCTATGTTTATTGTAGATTTGTGGCCTCGAAATTAATCGAAAAGCATTTTAAGGAGTTTGAAGTATGTTCTGTAAACAAGGCCAGTGGAGTGGATCATGAAATTGTATCGAAGAATTTGTATATTTGTAACTGATTTCCAATGAGGTTCAGAATCCGTGTTACATGTTTTTATTGAGATCGAAACCCTCTTGCCCTCTTTTATGGATGATCATTTATAAAATAGTGTATACAAAAATAATTTATGTAGTAGTTATTGCGGTTTGCGGATGTGTCGAAATTACTAGCTTTCAATTGCGCGAATTTCATCCCTTCCCAATGTTATTCCCGATTTATAAAATACTCACGCACTCGCATTACAAAAATTACCTACTCATCCAACCATAAAACCAAATAACTCAAAGCCAAAAGCATCTTATTCTTATTTCGACGGGCAGAAAACCGGCCCGTCCAAAAGACTAAATATTCCTCCAGTTCGTAGCAACAGACCCACACCGGACAAGTGAGACACAAAGGGCTGACCTGACCTTCCCCAAGCCTGGCCTTACAGCCTCACAAAGGGCCCTATACATCGGGAGAATAAGGGTTTAGAAGGGCGAAGCGAAGTCGTGTTATGACCTAAACGAGATTTGAACATTTGAGGGGCGAGATTCAAATTTGGAGACTCTATGTTAAGTAGTTTTGTGCCATCATAATGATTACTTGAATTTATATTTATGTACTACATTGGTGCTATAATTAGTCAAGTTTCTTAACCAAGTATAGAATATATTTGTTTACTTCTGAAATTAATTTAAAATTAACACAGTTTTGGCATAAATCTACGGTGACTTTGTGAAACAAGAACGCATCAGTCGACTGGTGCTTTCTGCAAGAGCATTTCGTATTTTTGTAAATGTATATGTTTTTATTTAATTTTATTATTGCAATTAAATAATGTTAGAAAATATGACGATTATTATGAGGCGGCCAACCGGGACGGACGCGCGTGTTGACTTGTCTCTCTGATTATAGAACCCGTAGTGTTCCGAAATATGTCGAGCTAATTTTTGACATAATTACTGACGTAAGTGCTAGCCGGTTATTACAACTAGATTATCATGATATTTAACTTAAGTCAGTGCCGCACCGCTTAGACGGCCAGGCTATATTGCTGGAAAGACTGCGAGGAAGCAAATTTGTGAGATTTTATAGTTGCAGACTTGCAGGAGATGGATTCTTATTTAATACGTAAAGTAAAAGTCGTGAGTATGAAAGACAAGTGGTGGTGGTTCAAGACTCATTTTTGAAATTTGTGTTCAAAAATAAGTAAGTATGGTCCCGATTTTCGATTTTTGACATGCGGCAGTTCTTTGGCTCTCTCTGTATCGTCAGATCGAACCTGACTTTTGGACGAGGCAACTGAAGATATAGATATAAGTACCTAAGTAGTTAAATGGGAAACGAAGAAAAACCTTTTTATTCCGTACACTTACTGAAAAAATACAAAGTTTATTAAGATGTATGATGTAACATCGGAGCCTTGCCACGAGTACATATTTTTATTATACAACAAATTCAGAAACAAAAGCTCACTTCCTGGCCATAAAAGCTTTTTACGATAGAATCAACATTGGCCATAAAGCTCACAGATTATATACTAGTTATACTGAAATACTTGGACGTGAAAATTAAACGGACAGAGTCTTTTCTTATATATTAAAGTGGGCAACCTCAGTGTAGACAGTTTTCAAATATTCTTTATGCACATAGGAAGTAACGTACTTTTTTGTGTCATTGTACACGCATTGATCTTACTATTTTATCGTTAAATCATATAATACACGGACTTTTAGGTAAATTACGCAACACTTTATACTTGGTAAGCTCGTATGAAAGTAGTGAACTCTGGTGTCACAGTTTTCAACCTCTGGCATGTCGTGACAATTGCACTTTAGCAAACAGCCGGTTGTTAGTTGGTATCTACTAGTTAACATTTTATCCAATCAATTCCAAATTAAATATTAATTTATAATTTTCTCGTGGTCACCCATCCAAGGACAGACCGCGACGGAGTATGCAGTCTGCTACGGAGATATTGATTTTGGCAGTCACACAGGTTTGACAAGTATATACCTACATACAATAGAGTATAATTATTATGTAGACAAACCTATTTGAATGGACTTCCAAATCTCGATTCTTGCTATTATTGTGAGAAACATTCTCGTTAGTCGATCCTAACGGCATTAGGTTTTTATGTCTAACCCGGCTTAGAATTTACACAAATTTTTAATTTAAATTTACTGAACTTGTCTACTCTTTGGGGATTAAAAACAGGTTTTCAAAAAACGTTTTTTTTTGTTCTGGGCCGCCTGTTAGACGCGTATTGCTTTCGGAAACTTATATATTTTTTTACCGATTTGAAAAAAGGAATATCTCAATTCTACTTCTTTTTCTAGCCTACTAGTGCTGCGGTTTTGCCGTCTTATGTCAGCATAGCAAGTAGAGTTCTAATGCTATCATCTATGATGATAATTTGTTAGATTTTAGAAGTAAAAAGAAAATAAAGAGTCATCCCTAATTACGAAAACCTCAGCTTACGTTTTTTTCTCAGTATCTTTCAAACAAACCGGGTTATACCTAGTAAAAAGTTTGTATCAAAATACGTAAAGGACATTGCACGCGAAGCAATTTGTAATTATTTCTTATTTCTTCACGAACTTTATATACAAATTCTCAGAAGTTTTGTAAATCATTTTCCAAGGTATAGGTACGTATTTCCCAAGTGCCTAGAATTTAGCAGCCTGTAGGTACCTCTCTTCCACTTCATCTTGTCTCTGAAAGTAAAACTTACAGAAGTAAGTAAGTCTGCTTTTCTCTCAATTATATTTACGCCCATTTGCAAATAGTAGGTGCCTATGCTTAAATAGAAATAAAGTCTCTTTAACTAAAGAAGACTCGTATCCAATAGCGAACTAAGACTCAATTCTATTTAATTTAATGATGGATTCGTTAATTGTATTTTTTACAAGCCTCTTTTATTATTAAACCTACTCTGGTGTGCGATTTTGGGAACAATTTATTACGGACAGCTGTTGCAGGCATGTAGGTAATACTTGGAACCTTACTTAATCTAATGTAACACGAACACTTGGGTGATTCGAAAGGTTTTCTCATACATATGTTTTATTTATTTCGTTTGTTGACATGACTTTCCACAACCAGCTCCCAAAAATGAAGTGATTGATAGTTATTAGAATGTGACATGCTGTCAACTTTAGGTGCATCTTTTTATTTATTGGCCTGAAATAGTTATTTTGTTTGCATTGTAATTAACCCAAATCTTAAAAATAATTTGATAAATAGCTAGGTAGGTACATAGTTAATATTGCTAATCACAATTGCTAAGACAAAACATTTAGATAATTGTATGTAGGGAATATTTTTCTTAAGGCATGCATAGTATATTTCATAGTTTTAAAATGAAAACTTAATAATATCATTCTTTACTGTCAAACTGCTCGCCCGATTTGAATGAAATTTAGATAGAAGCAGATAAATTTAAATAAACTATTTATCCCAGATTAACACAATTAACGCCGCAAAGCATCCCTTGTTGGTATGTTATATGCCATGAAAATATGAAAAAAATATCCTTGAACCTTTTCCACCGGCTACTGAAAGTCCAAATTAGCCCAAAACAACACTGAAAGTTTACTTAGGAGTACCTCTTGTTTTGTGAAATAATACCACTGCTGTTTTGCCTACCCTACCAGGGTTCTCAGAATGAACTCGCCAATGTTATTTGAACACTGAAAAATTGGGTGGAGGCTCATACTTTTTTTATAAAAAATATACTAAAACTGCACACTCTATGTGACATGCGTCCTTCAAACCTAGCTAAAACCCACGACTTTACTTGCGTTTGAAAATAAAAGGTTCCTTCATAGTAAGGGAGATCCGACAGGGTAGAACCCAGAACCCAAAACCCTATACCACTGTTTCTTTTTACGTGGTCACCCATCCAAGTACTGACCGTGACGGAATTAGCTTCGCTGCAAATACCAAAAATTCGGGCACTTTATCTCGTGTAAAAGAAATAGAATACTATTTATTCTCTCCTTTTTAGAATGAAATAGACAATAACTGTTACTCTGTTATCACGTTTTGAATATTTACCAGCGTAGACGCGTCTAACTCCGTAATACGCATTAAGTTACTCTTTTAATATTATTTTGTGCATTTTAATATTATTTCGTCTGTAATAATAAACAGGTGCTCTTAAAATAATATTCAAATAAAATAATGACATCAGACTGTAACCGGTAGTTTTGGCCTCGGTTTAAAACTTTATTTATTTATTTTAGAACGACTTCATATTTTATAATGGGATATCGACCGCCATTTTGTTTATTGAGATCTAATCCTTTTGTAATCATCAATACTATACTATATAATATTATAAAGCTGAAGAGTTTGTTTGTTTTTTTGTTTGAACGCGCTAATCTCAGGTACCTACTACTGGTCCGAATTGGAAAAATATTTTTGTGTTGAATAGACCATTTATCGAGGAAGGCTTTAGGCTATGTAACAACTCGCTGCAACTAATAGTGGCGAAGAAACAATGACAAAATGTGGAAAAAACGGGGAAAATTATTCATCTTTGAGGGCTTCCGTTGCGTGCGCTGCGAAAACGGTTCAAGTCGTGGTTATGAAGTTGGAGAGGTTGTTTGCAAAAATAAATATGATGCCCAAAATAAATATTCCACGCGGACGAAGTCGTGAGCACAGCTAGTAGATTTATAAAAGTAACTGACGCATTTTCTTTGTCTTTTTGTGAAACACACCCAATGTTGTTTAGCTTAGTGTGGCGTTAGAAGAATGCTGTTGAAATGTGAAATTAAAAGTTTACAACACACACACAGATCGCAAATACTTTCAATATTTGTTTAATGCTACGAGACTTCTAAAAGCCGCTTCTTTCTAACTCCTAAAAAGCTGTATCAGTCAGTTTCATCCACAACTGTGTTTTACTACCTCCCAATATAAATCCAGGTGGTGAATTTATCGAGTAAACTTTAGGTCCTCAATAAGCTGCCAGTATGATAAGGGTACAGTTTACTGAACAGATTTTCATGTTTAATTTCACATCCATTATGGCTGACTGAATTTATTTGGGAAACTTTTGTGGGGTATTTCGGTAATAAATCGTTAAATAGAGACCTTTAGGAGATCTTTTTGTCATTTAATGTAAGTATTATAAGTACCTGATTTAATTTTTCATTACAAAGTAAACAATAACACGTATTGCGGAAAATAAGTTTTCAGTACACGCGGGTATTTTTATATACCTACCTAGTCAATTTGGTCCAATAAGAGATTGTGAAGTTTGTGTTTGCAGATTCTGAACAAATTTTGATTTACTTTTTTAATGGTTGTTAGTAACTAGAGATTTCCCCTTTTTTCAGTGATACAGTACCTGATTTTTTATTGAATTTTCATGGTGGGGTTAGTCTGTTTACTCACGCATTAATTATCCTCAAGATCTGCTCGCATTTGCTTAGTTATGTCTTATTATTTATATCTAGATATTTATTTATTGTAAAAATATTTGCGTCCTATACCTATCACTGAAAACGCTTCCACTAACATACTTAGGCCAAAACTGAACATAACAACTTCCCATTTCCCCCAAAAAGAGAACACCAACATAAATTCATTTTATTAAGATACTTGTAAGCTTACGAAATATCTATTTTCATCGTGAGTTACAATATAACCGCTATAACATAACAAGCAAGTTGAGTTTGGAACCCGCGCTCGGCCCCGGTCAATGACCTCGCCACAGACTAGCAAAACAAAAGTATGCTAATACATCCACGAATTATACCTAATATACCTACCGCGGTAACGCATGCCGCCCGAAATCCAGACACCGGCCAAAATGAAAAAGAAACGTGTTAATTCACTTTTATGTAAGTAGGTAGGTACCTAAGTTTTTTCGCGTCGCATAGCTTGAATATTTAATTCTGTGCTAGGAGGATGCATATTATTATTAAATGATACGGTTAAAAGATTGTTTTTTGTACAAATTAGGCAATAATTTAGATTAATTGCTTTTGTAATGTGTTCCTTAAAAAATTTTACTTATTAATTTTGTTTTATTTCCTCCTTTTAGTTATTTTCATTCATCACTAGAGTTTGTTAATGGAGATTAGTAAGAGATTGATTGTTTTAAATCTATCCAATTACCTATTTTAAATAAATTACTGCCTTATAATTGCTATCAGTGCATAAAATATAGTTATTAAACTATTGTTTCACAAATTCAAACATCGTTTTACCATTTCTTTCCTCAATATAATTTCTCTAAGCCCCTGCATCTATGCGTACCGATCTTTGACCGCGACGTCACATCATTGGTAATGAGTATTTTTTTCGGCATCTTACGCATGAGCGTTTCTGTTTGACCTTGAACGGGGCTGCGTAGTACTACCCGGCCGTTGTAAAACGCTCTTACATCACGGCGTGAGTGAGCGAGAGAGCTGGCATTCTAAATTTGGCAGCGTAACGAGGCTCGGAAGGGTGTAGGGTCGGTCTAACACTGGCCGGATCGAATCGAATGACGTGTCTGTTTATTTTATCGTCTTTGCCTCGATTAATGATTGTGCAATAAACTTTTGTGTAATGTTGGTAAGACATGTTAGGTACTGTGTACCTACCTTAGGGTGAAGTTATTTGTGTACTTTTAATTTAATTTAAAAAATATTAATAAGTAAGTAGGTACCTAAGTTACTGAAAGTAAATTACACATTGAGATGTGTAAATAACTATTTAGTTAGGTACATTGGTGCTTATACTTCCATAAAAACACTAGGTAAGTTAAGCATGATAAATCTGACTTAAAAGCAATATCCCATTACATTGGTATCCTAAAAGTCAACTTTGAACAATTTTATCTTATCTAGGCACTCTTTTCAAGGTGAACGTTTAAAAATTAAACATTATTATGTACCTAGGTAGGTATTTGATTTCAGTGGATTTCCCCGAAACTTCACGCAACATAATTCCTTCTTTCAATCATTCAAACTTAAATCTACCTATCATCAACGCTCGTTTGGGAAATTTCTCTGAAAATGAAAACACTTTCAACTACTACTAAGAATGAGCGTTTATAGAAAACATGTAGGTACATAGGTAATCTTTACATTACACGTGCTATTCAAAACTCAATTATTATTTTTTGTACATAGGTTTCAAAGAAAATATTACATTCTGAATTGGTGCCTGCTGTGTTTACAAATACCTTAAACATAAAATAGTATATTTTGACAGGCTGCTAAATAAAATATCTGAAATTGAAAAAGTATTGAATAAAAACACGTTATAAAAATATCTATAAACAAAGTTGTGATTGACTTATCACGTGAAAAATTGAAATAATAAAGGTTGGCAGCTGATCAATAGAACGAGAATATTCAGCAGTTGATATAAAAGGAATGCTGATGATCCGTAAAACTTTGATTAATCGATTGTTTAATAGCTTTCGAGCTTTATTAGTCCTAAAAGACACAGATCTAAAGCTATACCTATTCACATATAGGTACTTCACACAAGAATATCCGAATTCAGACTTCTTTCAAGTATTCATATGCACCAAAAGAAGGCAGGAATCTAGATTTATATAGATTACTAACGAACCATTTACTATCTTCTGCTACGTATGTAGGTATGTATGTTTATTATTGTATATGTACATATGCGTAAGTTCTTAAGGGTGTAATATATCAAAAAGCAACTACAAACATTTCAAGAGTCAAAGCACTACTAGACATACTTCAGATAGTACCCTTCCAAGTAGATGCGTTGAAGAGGGTCTCCAATTAATGGTGGCCCGTGGTCAGGGCGGCGGACCCTGCGGGGTTGTTATTTCAAACATGTCATGTCATGTCCTGCCCTTAAGGTACGAATTGTGAGCTGGAACAAGAAAATGTTGGAATTGTTTGGAATGTCATGTAGAAATTGTACTATAATATCGTGTTGTAAAAATATGATAACTAGTGATTGTCCGCAGCTTTGCTCGCATTTTATCGAGATACTTTATCTGTTACTTTTGCGATCCGATACTAGGTAACATTAGAAGACGTCTCTCCTTTGCGTTGTGAAAGATAAATAATCAAAATAACCTTTGCGTTTAGAATTATAATGATACGATAAGCATGATTTTGTTTTCAGTTTCAGAGTGGAAAGTTCCTCTGTGAGAATCAGCCACCCTGAGACCCTGATGATATTATCTTAGCAAATAGCAACAGTTGTTTTTAACACGAATTTCCAAATGTTCATCAAAGAGATAGCTACGGACGATAATTGAAATGCCAATGAACGAAGTGAACAAATTAGATAATTTAATTTTGTTGGCAAAGTTTCAAGATCTTGTTAAATATCTGTGTACTTACCTACTTCCGAAACGAACTACTTAGTTCCTATCAAACATAGGTTTACAAAGACAATTACAGAAAGCGTTTCCTTTAACAATTTCGAAAGGCAACTCAACTCAAGAGTTTGTGTCTTCAAATTTATTAAATTACTCTTGAGTTTTTAAATAAACAATAGGGTTCCTCATGTATGTTTTCATCGCGCTACTTTGTATGAAAACTAATAACTTTCACCCAACCCGAGTAAACAAGATCTATCTTTAACACGACAATGGTCGTGATTCTCCATCACAAGTGGATCTAACTCTACGCATCTCAATGCTAGAAGCGTGGCCAGCTTCCCACGCCTGTTCTTTCATTAGACAACTCTAAGTACAAGTTATTTGTCTTTTCGTAAACAAACACGGCTCGCTTTTCTTTCCCGGGGAGGGTTGGCGAAGTTTTTATAATTAAATTCACATGAAACCGGGTTCTGGGGCATTAGTACCACGCGGGGCCTACGCACGCGAGGCGAATGTAATACAGACGACACTTGAGATGAAAAAGCCTATTTTCTGCCTAGATTTAGATCGTGCCTAATCTCTGAGCTCGGTAGAGCTATCTGTTCTCTTTATGATCTTTGTGGTTGGTTTGTCTTGGTCAGCAATTTTTGTTTGTTTTCTAGGTGTTTACGTGACTAGTAGTTTCAGGTAGGTGGTTGTTGTAAACATTACAGGACTCAAGAAATACGAAGGATCTTTTCAACTGTCTATAGAATTACGATTGCCACACTAGTTGTTATGTCCAGTAATACAAGTCTCAGTTATCGCTAATGAAATAGGTAGGTACGTAACTAATGAACTATGAGAATAATATATTATTTATTTATTTTATTTTTATTAATATTTCAATCGTAAATCATGATAATCTAATAATATATTGTATTGTGCTTATCATTGTTTGAAAAGCGAACTGACATACTCCTATGAACCAGTTTGTCCAGAACAACAGCAACAACAACAGGCCCACGCGTCTCAATGAGTAGTGATGTTGGAAATGTGCTAAATTATATGGGATATACCTCAGAATACAGAAAGAACCAGAAACCGTGAGCGCGCCTACAAGTGAGGCTACTAAAACCACTCGGAAACCGAGTGGTTTGACGCGCGACCGATCAGTCACTCTGGGACCATCGGAGCGCATGACGTGTTATAACGGTGACCAATTTAGCTAAATTATGCCGTCTTGTGTCGTTCCTACCTGTAAAAATGAAGCGGGTCTAAAAAAGAAACAGGAGGGGATCACATTTCACCTGTAAGTATCGTATTTAAGTATCAACTTATTTTAATAATGAATAAATTTCTCAGTTTTCAATTGTCATAGATAATGATGCATCCATCTTGCTAGTGTTGCCAATATAAGAGTTTTGATTTACCCTTCTTTTTATAGTTTATTTTTTAATTCGAGATATTTTTTGTAAACAAAGAAATGTCAAGATATGTCACTGTCAATGTGGCAGGTCAGATGTGTGGAACCTTTTGGTATTTTTTTATACCTACCTATTTATATTTCTGTATAAACTATTAAGGCTTGTTTTTATTATTTACCTAACACAACAAGAAAAAATATTTAGAATAGTTATTTGATATACAAGAGTATAAAGTACGAAATACGAAGCACGAATAAAATAATATGGAGACTCTACGAAATGTTCCGCGTCTCTGTAGTGTTGAAGTATACAAAAAAAAACTGCACGAAAAAAGATTTAGATAATTTTAATTTTCTTTAGAAGAACAATCGTATAAAGTCAATACTGCATAATCGTTTGAATAATTCTAGCTATCGCCTTATTTTTATAAGATAAATAAAAACCGTGAAATCGTCAAAATATTAACTGCACGATTTTCGTGCAGTTATTTTGCACAGTCAACACCTTTGTGTACAAAAAATATCTCGAATTAAAAAATAGACTATAGTACCTTTTGAGGGATTTTATTTATTGTAGAATATTAATAAGTAATTTAATAAAAATTTACCGACTTGAAAAAAGAAAGTATAAAGCATCAGTGTAGCCCGTGTGTACCAAACCAAATAATCCTATTAAATAGTATGTTTATCGGATTTCTAAACATTTTTTGATGTGTGTGTGAGAGAGAAGGGGTGAGGGGGAGCGGGTATGAAACTATGTTTCTATATTAGTTATCTCAAATTTCAGCTTCCCTGCTGATGAAGAAAGGAAAGCGGTGTGGACAAAAATAATACAAAGAGCACGGCTGGAAGAGTTATGGAAACCATCGAAGCGAAGCGTAGTTTGCTCGATGCATTTTGACGAGAAATATATTTATGAGACAAAAAGGGGTTTGAAAAGACTTAAAACAGAAGCTTTTCCAAGTAAACATTTGGCCATAATAGCAGAAGAGTCCGGGTCATACATGGAAAAGTCAAAAAACGCTGATCAACTTCATTCGCCCGCTAAATCAAACTTGGAGATTGGTGACGAAAACATATCTGATTTGGACTATATATTTGACACGCCGAAAAAAGTTAAATTAAGATCACAACTACGAAAAAAACAAATTCTTTCTGAGAAGCATGTCCGTCGAATAAAGACATTGCAACAAAAAAATAGACGTCTTGTGAAAAAGAACGAATCTTTAAAGGGTATTCTGAAGAATTTAAAAAATAATCGTTACGTCAACGATGATGTTTATGACTTGCTGTCGACAAATGTTGTAGCAGCTGATATTTTTAATAATGTGTATCGAAAATGCATTCTAAAAAAGAAGAAACCAAAATACAATCACAAGATCAAAAAGTTTTGTCTTACACTAAATTTTCTTTCTCCGACTGCCTATAAGTACGTAAGAGCTACATTTGACACGTGCCTTCCACACCCGAAAACATTGTCTAGGTGGTACTCTAATATAAGCGGAGAGCCTGGATTCTCAGATGAATCGTTTTTGGCTTTAAAAGAAAAGGTTAAGTCTTCCAAGCGTAAAATTATTTGTTCGTTGATGGCTGATGAGATGTCCATCAGACAGCAATCTATATGGGATGGCAAAAAGAATTGCGGATATGTAGACATGGGGACCGGTACTTCTGAAAATTGCAAAACCTTAGCTTCTGAAGCATACGTTCTTTTATTGAATTGCATTAACGACAATTTCAAATTACCTCTTGGATATTTCTTAGTACACGGCTTAAATGCAGAACAAAAAGTTAATTTAATTAAATTATGTCTCATCAAATGTCACGATGCTGGTGTTAAAGTAGTTTCTTTAACGTTTGATGGGCATGCCACCAACATGACAGCAATGAAATTACTAGGATGTAAAATAGACCATGAAAGTGAAATGAAGACGACGTTTAAGCACCCGGTAGACAATTCCGATGTAGCTGTTTTCTTAGACCCTGTACATATGTTCAAACTAATAAGGAATCATTTTGAATCAAAAAAATATATTTTGGATGAAAATGACCAAGAAATAAATTGGAACCTACTATGTGAGCTTAATAAACTTCAGGAAAATGAAGGGCTCCATATAGCGAATAAGCTTACACGTAGGCATATAATGTTCCGTAACAACATTATGAAGGTTAAGTTAGCAAGTCAGGTATTGAGTAAAAGTGTCGCAACAGCGTTAAAATTTTGTCGCGAGGATGCCAAATTGTCAGCATTCAAAAATTCTATACCAACCGAACTTTTTATAGACAACATGAACAATCTCTTTGATATTTTTAACTCCCGTAATATGAAACAATTTGATTTCAAGCAACCATTGAATAGAAGCAATAAAGACATGATTTACGATTTTCTTGATCGAATGACAACATATATTCGTGGATTAAAAATTAAAAATGCTACGAAAAGAAAAATCAAGGGAGATGATCGACAAGTAATAATAAAAAGCTACAAACCGATTTTAGAATGCGCGTGTAAAACAGGTTTTCTTGGCATTCTTATTTGTATTGAGAGTCTGAAATGCCTATACGTGAATTTAGTTGAGATTGACAGTATGCTTGTATTTGTACCAACATATAAATTCAGTCAAGACCATTTAGAACTACTCTTCGGGATGATACGAATGCACGGGGGCCATAACGATAACCCAAACGCAAAACAATTTAAAGGCATTTATCGAAAAGTATTATGTCACCTAGAACTTAAAGCCTCTGATAGCAGCAATTGTATACCTCTAGAAAATATAGGCATATTAAATTGTTCATCATCAACCAAAGCAATTAATTTCTCAGCACACTCACAGAGATTTGAAGACAATGATCAACTATTTAATCAGGTTTCAACAACATCACCAATTGAAGAAAATGGTGGCAGTATCGCAAAATTATTGTCTACTGACTTGCCTCAGCTACATGACTTGTCCAAATATATTGTAGGTTATATAGCAGGGAGTGTTGTTTTTTACCTAGTGAAGCTTATAAAATGTCAGTCTTGTATAGAAGCTATGTTAGCTTCTGATATCAAATGGTTTCATAAACTTATTGGTTTAAAGAATAGAGGTGGTCTTTGTTTCCCTTCTCAGTGTATTTATGACATTTGTTGTATTTGCGAAGCACACGTTCGAAGAATTTCAAACGAGGATATAGTTATAATCTCGAATTCTCAACGTTTGGCATTTGTTCTTTCAATTTATAAACAATTCGTAGGAAAAAATAACATATTTCCAGTTGAGAATAGCCATATAAACGGTTTAAGCCACAGAAACAGTCTGATAAGGGCTGTGATTGAAAAATACCTAGACATAAGATTTCATCATTTATCTAAATGTAAATCTTTGTTAATAAGTTCAAATTCTAAGAGACAATATTTTAAAAAGCTTACTCAGCAAAAAGGAAATTAAATGTATTTTTTTTACAGCGTCTTTTATTCAATAAATCTATCGATATCTTGAGACAATTGGGTAGGTTCATAATCATATAGAAACAGACAATGTTTATTCTATTATTATATCACCTCTAAGAAAAAAAAATTACCCCAAAATTTACCCTAAAAACGGGCAAATTATGCCTGAGCTAGGAACATTACGCGGGTGGGAAGTGACGCGGGCGGGAGGCGTGGTTTTGGTTTTTGGACACAGCGTGTAGCTCGCAATTACAGTTGAACGCGGCTTCTGGTTCTTTCTGTATTCTGAGGGATATACATATGAGGCCCGCTGTCGCCCGCCAAGGACCATTTTTATCATCTTTGACGTAACGTCCCACTAACTATAGATAGGTAGGTGTATACCTAGACTATGTAGGTGTATATGTTACGCGCGCGGCAAATTTTATTGATAGTTTTTTACGTTTAATGGTGTATGGTCTTTATGTTTTTGAGTTTTTGTCTAGTTACTGACAAGGTCTAGTCCGTGTAAGGTTTTAGGTATGTTATGCTTTTATTTCTAGTTTTATGTTTGACGTCAAATTGCAGCTGCTCTAGCTCTTTTGTAGTTACTTACTTAAGTGTGTTATTCCCTACGTAGTGTAACAAAGGGTCCGGTTATTGCACGTACCTGTATTCCACGTCCCTATATTGTACGGGAAGTATTCCGATGCCATTTGGCATCCAATTATTGGGGCGTACAATATTGGATGCGCATTATCGTGACGGCAATTATCGCCCCGAACCAAATCGAGTACGGGCGATAATGCGCGACACAATATTGCACACCCCGATAATTCGATGCCATGTACATGAAATATTTGCCCGTGCAACACTTGCACTACAACAGGACTTGGCTCCTCCACGCTTCGCTCGTCGTCGCATGTGCGTGGTAGAAAGCAACCTAACGAACCTAATCTACCTTCTGTCACAGACAAGTGACTTCGAGTCCAACACTTGCACTACAACAGGTTAGGTTAGGTTAGGTTTAGCGTCCCGTAAAGTACACCCCAACCTGTATTTCATGGCCCTGGATTGCACGCCCCAATAAAACGATGCCATGTACACCATTTATCGTGCTGTGCAATACGGTGTCGTGCTTTATCGTCCGTACCAAGCTTGTACAGGCCTGTATTTCATGGCCCTGGATTGCACGCCCCAATAAAACGATGCCATGTACACCAATTATTTCCCGTACAATCCAGGACCGCGCAATATCGGGCCGCGCATTATTTGGACGTGCATTATTGCTTCCCGTAACAAACACCTGTAAGTTTTTTTTCTTGTGTTTTTTATATAATAAAACGACAAAAAGTGTAAAAACTTCAAACCTGTCATGGTTCGTAAGCTTGATGTTTGTGGAAGTTTATTACAAATTTTTGATTTACTTCCATGACCAATATTTTAATGTTCTTATCTCGCACGAAGCGCTTTGCTTTTACTTTCGTAGTAAGGACAGCGAGATTATGGAACTCTCTACCTGGAGCCCTTTTTCCAGAAAATTATAACCTAGGGGTCATCAGATCCAGAGTAAATAGGTTTCTCCTAGGCAAACGTCAGGCAGGCTGTAGTCGAACGTGCTATTTGTAGAGCCAAAGACGACGCGACCTGCGTAGAGTTGTTTCGTGAGCTCGGCATATTGCCACTCCCTTGTGAACTTATCTTCCAGGTAGCCCTTTTCACTCATACGCACCTGCACTTGTTCCCTCGCAGGGGAATTCTTGGCAAGTACGGAATGCGCAGCGATAGTAAGAAAGAGCAATTAGTAACACCGTCGCATCGTCTTGCGAAGTCGGAGAGGTCCGTGTACGTGATGGGTCCCGCGGTATACAACCGTTTACCCGCTACCGTGCGTGATGTACCCTCCACCACGCGCTTTAAAACCAAGCTTAAAGCTTGGCTGCTCGAGCAGCAATTTTATGACCTTGACACATTTTTCAAGGTACCAGAGATGTGATATGTAAAATAATTATAGTGATATCTAATAGACTCAAATGTATGACTTGTAATAATGGAATTATGAATAAATGTATTGTATTGTATTGAACGTTGGCTTATTCCGTGTTAAAAAGAGTAGGTATTGTTAATATTAGAAATGAGGTTGTTATCACGCCTCCAGATGGGGCCAAGTTCTGTTATTTGTTTGTTTCTCGCGTGCAGCCGCACATCGCGCCCGGATCGATGCGAGCCAAGCACGCAGAATAACGCAGATGCCACTCCGCTGCGTGCTTACTTACAAACCAAAATGAGTAGAAATGGAACTAATTTCTTAACTCTTTTCTAGACTTACACATGTCGTCAAAATATAAAGAAAAACAAAAGTTCATTATGATTTCTGGTTTTCGTGATCGCAAAAATGTAACTGTCAGGAAAAAGACAAACACATCGAAAAGTTTTACAGTCGGCGCTGCCATATTTTTAGCACTTATTGAAAAGTATACACTTTAGCTATAGATAGAATAAATTAATAGTATCGTTTCATACCTGGGAATATCTTACGCCTCGTTACAAATATTTTCAGTCCAGCGCGTTAAAATTGATTTAATAAGAAAATTATACTCTTCGTACTGTTTCTCATTTGAAGTTTTCTCTCTGCTCTTTATATAATCTGTGTACTCACCCTGTAGTTCAAGGCCTCTGAATGATTGATTTCCAGAATACAATATGAGGACGTGGAGCACTTCCGGGTAATTTGAGCTGGCAGCATTACCCCGCTGACTTGCGTTTTTTGGGCAAGGACAGGGGAAATGTTTGAGGGCATAAATATCAATAATGATGAGGAAAACTATTCATAACTGGGTGTTTTCGAATATCTTTTCTTGTTTTTCAGATAACCTAGTTATTCATATTTACAGAGTACTTAGATGTATCTACGTGGTAAAGGTTTTTAATGTCACATAAATCACTACTAAATGAAAGTTATGGTTTAGGTTTGATTTAGAATTAGAATTTATTTATTTCTTACCTTAAAGATAACTTAATTAACAGAGTTTTGAATTTTATTTAAATTGACCTTATTGTAGAGTTACCAGTGGCTACTGCACTAATTTGTGTACTTAACTAAGTGTAAGTATTTGTTAAAAAAATGATTTTATGCCATTTTAAATTAGAAACGATGTAAGTAAGATCAAAAACATCTTGAGAAATATGACTAAAACAGTGTACAACAAATCCATCAAGACTGAATGAAATATTTTTTGTATTGATTTATTTAAACTAACTAAACCACGCTAAAAAACTAAACTAACAATAAACGTGTACGACCATAAAAATCTATCAAGTTGCTTACCTCTAAATAACCGATTTAAAAAGTCGATCGTCATGTTTACGTATCGTATTAAGCTTTATAAAGAGCTTTCATGAAAGAATTCACTTCAGAAATCCTCTATTGAGGCTCGATCGGGCGTTACAGGTAAACCTTAAAGATAACTTTATGACTGAAAAAGGTGTTTTGTAAACAAGCTTTAAGCTCAATTTTGCTCTATGTTTTTATAGATTGCTATCCGCGGAATCTGTTCGCATAAATATTTTTTCAAGGTTTAACTCGCTTTATAATAAAAAAGCTATGTTATCACAATTCTGCTACCGAGCTTTTGGAGCTTTTTACCGAGCCCTGAAGGTTAGGCATGGGATATACGACCTCATGGTCCATAAGCTGCCTTATTTCTTGCCCTTTTAGCTTATATCGTTATAGAAGCTTTTGTTGTAAGCTTTTAGAGGTTGTGTAGCGGGAATAATAGCAAGATTAGTATGTTTGGTTCTATGTTGTAGGTTCATGACTTAAAAGGTATAATTTAGAAAGAAAATACATACACCGTTTGAGATAATATTTATCATACAGAACATATATGTACCTACAAAGTGTATTGTACAGTGTCAATAACTTTAAAACCCGCCTACAGCGGTGGCTGTTGGAGCACTCCTTCTGTTCTATCGAGGAGTTCATGAAGTTCACCTGACAATTTTGAATGTAACAAAGTTATTATTTATTAATTTAATTATGATTTGAATTGTATATTTATACTTACTCTTAAGTAATACAATTTAGTTTTTGACTTGTAAATTTACAAATATTAAATAGTACTGTAATTATTATCTAGTATTTACAACTATACAATGTGACGTGTAAAATGGCTTTATGAATAAATGATGATTATGATTATGATTATTTTCTTGTTTCTTAAATAAATAATAATTATCGATTTGTAAGAAAAGACAATCTGAATCTAAAATTCATACCTCGACAATTAATTAGCACTGCCTTTGTTGCAGTAACAAGTAGCCAAACAGGTAAATGAGGACAAATTATGTTTCTTAACATATTTTAAATTATATTATTTGAAATTGGCACGTGTAATAATGTCTTAACTAGTCTCTGCAAAATTATTTAAGAAATGAGTAAAATTTCATTTGATAAAATTCAATATTACCTACTTTTAAAATGATCTTAACTTTAAATATAAAGTACATACTTACGTAATACGTTATATTAAGTGATCTACTTCATTGCAATCGTTTTTTAAAGCATATACCCGAATAAACAAAAAATATCTTCAAATTATTATAATTTATTTACAAAATTGAGTTCAATTTTAATAGCACAGGATTATGTGGCGGCCCCGTTGGTTTAGGTAATATTTTTATGAAGGTTTCTTTAGAGCTTATTATGACCTCTGAAATGTTGTGATAATAATAATAATAAAAAAGGGCATAACGCCGCTAGTACCGCTCAGAGAACGCGCAGCACACCTCTCGACACCCTAAGCCACTCACACCAATGTTGCCCTTCCGGCGTCATCTTAGGCTGCCTTCTGTGGAGGGCCCATTTAGTGAGTGGCAAGTCATCACCCGCTATATTTTTTATGAATGAGGCATAACTGGCGGGTGCCGTTCCTCGTACAATAGACCAGTTTAATTAAGTCAATGAACAACTCAACACAATAGCCTCTAACATTAATACCATGTCTGCAATAGTTACTTTATATACCTAACATCCTCTATCTGTATTTTTTACTTAATTTTAAGTATAACATTGTAAAAGGCCTCTCAGTGTTGGCTACGGCCCCACTGATGCCTTAAAAATACCGGGCGTAAGGCCCGAGAATCTGTGAAGTGAAATAAAGAAAATAATAAAATACATTTATTGGGACACGAAACAAGAGATACAAAATACAAGATATAAACAAGTAGGTACACACGTTTCATGTCACAATCCGGCCCCAACTCAGCATGTGCTGGATATGCCATTATATGTCCCAATAACATAATTAACCGCTAGATTTTTGCCCGCAGCCCTGCCCGTGCGATTATCGATATATATATACATATAAGTCGATAAATTTCGTCCTGAAAAATATAAAAATCTTTGAATGAAATTTACAAAAAATATATACTTGTGTAAAGCAAGTGATTCAGCGAGGTTCGAAAACATCAAATAGGTATGAGTGCATGCATCTACTCAACTGACCATAAAGTAACTAACTTCGTACTTACCCACTTAGGTAAATAAATAAATAAATAAATAAATACTACAAAACTAAGACTGCTGTGCCAGCAAAAACTCGATTAGATAATTTAAAATTTACAAAACAACATCACTGTTCGGTACTTGAGTTCGGAAGTACAATAAAAATAACTGAAACCGCAAGCGTACTATGAAAAAAATAGAGAGGCAATCTGAATAAGTGCTGGTTGGGTTTCCCGCCTGGTCGGCCATGTTGGATGGAACGTCAAAAGGTCGTCGACCCTTCGGTGCAGTTTGCAAATTTTGATAGATAGTTTTTTACCGACTTCAAAAAAGAAGGTGGTTCTCAATTAGACTGTATGTATGGTTTTGTTTACCTGCTGGTTTAGCGTTGTCCAGATCCAGTATTAAAGTTGCATAAGCATTTACATGCGTTACAATTTAATTTCTAAATATACAGCAAATGGATGCAGGAAAAAAATAAGTGAGCCTATTTATTAGTCTGATCTTCATTTAATTTTAACGTTTGTCTAACATTTAGTGCATTTTTGCACGTAATTCATACTTACTAAAAAAAGTATATGCTTAAGTATTATATCCATTATCCAGTACCCACGACACAAGCGTTTGCTTAGTGTGGAGTTAGATGGCGCTGTGTTTAATGTCCCGGAATATTTATTTATTTCTGCTGGAAACTAAGGCTCATGACATCAGTCAAATTCACATATATTTAAAAATGTCACATATTTATTAACAAACAGTATATTTAAATGTCTAAAAAGTTGAGTCCGTGGTTACAATCTTTCTGAATCTTCAATGAAAAATGTAACTTAGCTAATAGAGAGGTACCTACATACATAGCTCAAGAGTCTAGTGTGTTGATATTTTAATAAAGTAAGATGGCGCGTGGGCAAGCAGAGTCACATCGAGTATCCGCAAACTCGACATCTCATTCTTCATTCAGAAAACTCATTGCGCAACAATAAAAATATTGTTGTTCCTGTCGCGCGCTTTCGTAAGCCCCTTATTAATATTCATTCAGCGAAATAAGTGTAGGTTTTTGTAAATGTTGCGGTCGCCATGATTCACAGGCGCTGAGGTTATGTGTGTGAAAGAGACAGAGATATTATAACTCTGGGGAGCGAGGGAGAGAAAATATGGTGAACCTTGGAAGTTCCAACAGATTTCTCCCGTGTCCAAAGATGCAGAGCTTTAGATAATGGCGCATTTTGTTGAATATGAAGGTGGCAGGATGAAGAAGGGATAAAAGTGTCTTCAAAATAACTCAGATGGTAAATCAGAAATATAGTTGTCATATCATTTTGTTTACAATTGACATAAAAATGATTTTTCAAAAACTGGATATTAAAACAAAACTTTCGCTTATTTTTTGTTTATTTTTGAGCTTAATTAAGCTTAAAAATACTCACTATGTTTACAATACAGTTGCCGACCCTGATTTGGCATAAAAGTAAGCGTAATAGTTAATTCAATAACTAATCACTATTGCTATAGCTTCCCATTGTTATACTGTTATTTTTAAAGATAAGGCTTTTGGTTTTTCAGCTCCCTTTCTTCTTCCGTCGAACGTAGAGTTGACAAAGGTCCAATTGTCCTTGAAATATTGATTTCCGTATGTTACATAACTGTTATACAACTGGTATTGTCGTGAGCTGACAAATTTATCGTGCTTATGTTAGTTTAGTTCACATGAAGCCCTAACAGTGTATTTAGAAAGTGTCCTACACCAACTTAGTCGATAAGCTAGTAATATGGTGGTTACCTAATAAGTAATAAGTTAATTTACTTACTAGTAACTAAGCATCGATATTTTGTTGTTCTTTTATTCATATTTTAGATATTCTAGTATGTAGGTAAGGCAGACGAAAAAAGATTTTATGTTTGTTTATTATGTTTTTACTCCTGCGTGTTCTTCTGTTAAATCTGTCACAATAAATGTTTTCTTTCTTTCTTCTTTCTTTCTTTCTAATCTAAAAAGGCACGAAATAAATTTATTACCAAACAGTCACAAGAAATAAGTCATTGCTATATAACATACAAATCTTCTTCTTATCTCTCTCACATGGTATGAACATCTAAGAAAACTATCTGGTCGTGTTAAGAAATTAATATTTACATTTAAAACCCTAAGACATGTAATGAAATATAACGAACTAGTCAAAATATATTATGCGCTTGCTCAGTCAATTATCACCTATTGCATACCTGCATGGGGATCTGCAGCGAAGACCCACCTGAAACATCTAGAGGTTGCTCAGAGGGCGGTATTGAATGACCTTCAGGCCCAGATTGTATAACACTGATACACTATACAAGGAATGTGGCGTCCTAAATGTCCGACAATTATTCAACAAATCTATAATAAAGATACAACATCGCCTCGTTCCTCCCGATGTGCAGAACAGGAACCGTAGAAGACAAAATAACATCTTCAAAATTACTAAATCTCGCACAAACTTCGGTATCAACGCTGTTGAAAATTTAGGTCCTAGACTGTATAATACACTTAGCAAAAATATTGACATGGTTAATCAAAATGGCAATTCCTGTATCAATATAGTCACCAACTACTTATTAAACCTCAGTTATGTTTCTACTGAATCACTGATGAAAAAACTTTACTACTAAATCTATATTACACTGTCCTAACATCATGCAAGCCATACACTTTACACATGACTACTTGGTTAAATAAAGTACCCTTCAGGTTTATATGTAATCATTTTAATCCAAGGTCAGTCCCATTACTCACATATTACATCTACAGCACTCTGTTACACTATCACACCTCCCTGCACCGCTCACTCCACAAAATCACATAATATGATCGTGAGCGCAATCGGTAGATTGTAGCTATACGTTTTCATAACACACTCACACTTCCACTACAAACATATCTATACTCCATCCATCTCACATAATCATACAATTAACTTTCAGACATTCAACAACACAATAAAAGTAACAGCGTTCTAGGTTAAAGCAATTCTTAGTTTAATAAAATCTAAAGCAAATACTGTAAACTAAAACTAATATTTACCATTGAAATATGTATATTACTACATAGTAATATCTCAATGTATGTAACACTTAAATCCGAATTATATTTGTTTTTTACTACGGTTAATTTCAACAAGCATCTGGTAACACAAATGTGAAGTTACAATAACCTAAAGCTAAGTATGGTGCCAGAAAAAAAAAAGTTTTGTACGTAACCTTTATCTTTGGTACCTATGTAATAATTAAATTATTCCCCAAAACAAAGTTTTATAATCTTATAGTGTGTTACTTTTGTGAATTTCGTGATATACCTAATGATAGAATGTCTCAAAGATTCCTGTCGCAGCACAATACAGGTCTCCACAGACTTAGTGTGCTGCGCAGTCATCTGAAGATGTACTACCTAAAGTAAGTTTATGTAAGATTCATTGTATTTTTATGTACATACATTGTATATTTAGCATAATAAACGATTATTATTATTATCGAATAAGAGTAGCCAGCTCTGGTGTCAGAAAGTTTTCAAATCGCCCCAAAGGCTTCTGACATGACTTAATCTACTAGGTATTCTTTTAACAATATTGCCTAGTGACATATTTAAATACTCCTTCAATCGATCTAAACAAGTTTTCAAAGAGTTTTCCAAAACTCTGGAATCATTTATAGCGATGTCTGTAGCGCTTTATTTGCGGCAAGCTCGCGTAGATTGGCCAAATAAAGCTAATCTATCTCCAGCCAGGTAAATCGAGCTGTCATTGCCGTGTTAACTTCTCTCGAGGGATTTCTGCGCACGTTTTTATTTAGGGCCCCTCCTCTTCTTTCACGTTTCGTTTCTATCAGTACATCTTTTTCGCACTCCTTTTATTTTTTTTCTCTAGGCTGTGTTTGTACAAGTTTTGAGCCTTTTTAGGGATAGAAGTAATTCATCAATCACTTTATTTCTGTTTTCAACCATCTTCAAGTTGCAATACTGAGATGGCATCGTAGCGTGCCGGAAAGGAAACTTATAATACCCACTTTTTTCATGTGATCTAATTAATTAAAATAATGTAGATAAGCTGTGAGATTCGAAATCGGTTCAGAAATTACGAACTTACCTACTTAAAAAATACTTTAATGTTATTACTTACTCAGTCATTTAGATATTGTTCACAATGTTACTGCTAAGCACATTCCTTTATACATAGATCTTTTATTCTAATCATACTTCTTGGAGCAAATATATGGTAAAACAAACATTATAAGCATACATTGCGTATACAGTATACACCTTTTTTTTAAAATAAGTGGTTTGCATTTGACCATATTTTTCCTGATGATAAGCAATAGCTATGTTCTAAGATGGGTCGTGCTTACCCAATAAGAACCGTTCTACTCTCGCTTTAAATAACAACTGCAATGAAAACGACTCTTCTTTGTTTTGCAAATCGATATAAAGTAAACATCAGTCCAACATTTGAGAAGCAGTGTCTTGTATGTTGTGCGCTTGTTGAGGTTGTTTATGTATATCCATTCAGTGCGAAGTGATTTATCCAGTTTGGATCTATTTGAGACTCTTTGTGTTCAAATGTTCTGTTTTATCATGTGACTGCCTTTTTATGTGTTGAGTAGCTATTGTAACAGTGTCTTTATGTTTTGGAATACCTATATAAATAAATAAATATTCCCGGACATTGCACACAGCGCCATCTAGCCCACACTAAGCAAACGCTTGTGTCGTGGGTACTAGATAACGGATATAATACTTATACTTATTTTTTGTAAATACATACTTATTATACATACAAACGACCAGACTCAACACAATTAGGTAAATATAAATTTTTAAAGTACATAAATACTTGCGTCGTGTGGGAACTAAAACTGGTAATAGTCCATTTACACAAAGTTTCTTAGCAACAAAATCACCAAGAAAAATAACGGATAAGGAATGAATAAACGGATCATCTTTAATCATCATCATCATCATTTTTTTACTTGGGATAGGTTTACGTAGGTAAACCTGTATTTTAGGTTTTTATCATCCCCAGCTTGTTTCGTCCCACTGCTGAGTATAGGCTTCTCTCTTTTGACTTTGATCTTGCGCCGGCCTCATCCAGGTTTGACCTACGACAGAGCATCAGTTAAGAAGAACACTTGCTTTAACCATGAACATTTTGTTTTACCGATATTCTTTTATTACATTCTAGGTTTATTACACAGTAATAGTAGTTTATGCAACTGTCACATAATGAAGATAGAGAATTGTCACAGAATGGATAGCGACGATGATATTTGTACGCATCCGGATATTCTTGAATTGGCAGCAAAAGTAACTCACAATCTTTTGCCAGAAAATCTAGAAAATTAAGTATATGAAAAATTAACTATTGTAATAAAACTATTTTAATACCCGTGTTATATGCAGTTGCATACACTACTTTATCTTCACAAATGCAATTGATCAAACAACTAGAGTAAAAGCTGACAATAGTTAATTTTTCATATAATTTTCTAGATTTTTCTGGCAAAAGATTGTGAGTTACTTTTGTTGTCAATTCTAGAATATCCGGAGGCGTACAAATATCATCGTCGCCATCCATTTTTAACTTTTAATTTGTATTTAAAAAACAAAACACATTGCGAAACATTAAATTCACGCGTACGTGTATTGTCACAGTAATTTTGCCGCCATTAAAATCTAACTATCTCTAAAGCGCGACCAACCTGATTGGCCCTGCAATCAGGTTGGTCGCGCTTTACCGATGTTATAATGAGCTATTACGATATCGATGTGGATATTATAGCATCATGTGAAATTGCTTAAATTGAGTGTTTTGTTGTCTGTGCTATAACAGTAGTAATTATAAGTCAAGTATTGGAAACATAAGTAGAATGTTACAACATTAGTGTAGATAATAGTATTTTTAGATACTAATAAGTTAATGTAATAAGTTAAGAATACTTAGTGCTCATTGTAAAATCCAATCCCCAGTTATCTGTGCGGGCATCGACCGTGGCCACTTTCACTAGATATCTAGTTTTTCTAGACTTACTTGCATGAAACAAAACATACGTACTCTAGGCTCATCGAACTTTATTGCTACTCTCTATTTCTATTGCCATCTAAATATATAAAACTCAAAGGTGACTGACTGACTGACATAATGATCTATCTACCTTATAACTACTTAAATAAAAACTAACACTAATTAAAAATAATAATTAATTAGAATACTTCAATATAACAGGAATATTTATCCTGGAAATTTAAATAGAATGTTAAGAGATGTTTCTAATTAATTTACATCAATGTTGTCGGCCTGTAAGTAATATTTTTTTGACGATTATTTAATCGAATTTATTGAAAAGAAGGTACTTACATTTGTCTATAGCCACGGCTCTACGGATATCCAGCCTAGGTCCCCAGTGAGTTGTACAAAATAAAACCCATTAACGATATTGAAATTCTGAAATATTACATTTAGATGGACGAGATGTTTGAAAATATGTTCTGAAAAATAACAGTTATTGCCCATTTTCTTATAACGGCTGCCAATTTGCTTCGTCATTAATAAAGTAATAGAATACATTATTTTAGATTTAATATATTTTATGACTGCGGGAGATCATAAATTGCATTTATTAATCGAAATTATGTTGAGAAAATCTTCGCGATATTAGATATTTTATTTGTGTAAAAAAAAACATCAATAAAATTAGGTAACATAAAGCAAAAACACAAAATATACTCAAAGTGATGGCTCGTTTGATGGCTCAAATGATGATTTTCTAGTATTAAGACAGTGATTCACTGTGCCAGTGCTAAAGGTATTTATACCTAGTAACACGTACCGGAAACATTTAAGGTAATAACATTACAGCAGGTTCCAACCGTTTATATTATCACTGGAAACGATATCCCACTTCTAGGTGTCTATTACAGGCTTTAGATAGTCTAGATAAACAGATAGAAACTAGCCTTTATTACAGTGGGATAGAGCTTATTGTAAATATTTAGCTTTGGAGGTTCAATGTGTAAAAGCAATTTTAGACCTTAGTTGTTTGGGTTTATAGTTGGATTTGCTTTGCTATCTAATGTGGGAATTTTGAAGCAGGCACTTCGAGGATAACTTGGAAGCATTTTTATATAGCTGGCTTCGGAAAATAAACATCCACAATGTTGATTTACGCTAACCAACAAAAAGTAAATCAAAAATTTGCTTTTGCAATGGATTTTCTCAAACAGTTAAATTGATACAATATAATAATATTGTCTTAAACCTAATGCCTGAGAATACTTGGTAGTTTATTAGATTCCTTAGTGCTTATTTAATAAGTAAATAAATCTTACAAAATATTAACAACTAAGTAAATAAGTTTCCATACTACCAGCAGTTATTTTTTATTTCATCTTCAAAAACTCGTCTATATACCTATATATTATTAACTGCTTAAAGGAAACGCCAAAGTAATCCGAAAAGCTCTTTCTATTAAAAAAAAGGTTTACCTGACTTGCCTTTCGTATTTGTGTATTAAAATTGTTGGCTGGTACATACTTTCAGCTTTAGGTACGGTAAAGCTGCTTTTAATTAACTGAATTATTTTACCATACTTCCACTTCTACATACACATCATGTTTACATCATAGGTAGGTACAATTATTCGATAACAAACAAGGAAATAAGCATCGTAATTATTGCTAATTTGGAAGTATCGGATCAGTATATTGACAATCTATTTCTATACCAAACCGCTCAAGCACTGGTACCTAAAACCTTGTACTTAATTAAAACAATATACTTTATCAAACATACAATGAAACAAAGACTTAGTTTATGTTTTCATACAAAATGTTTTTCGTGAAATCTTCAAAATCTATGCCTTTGGTTTTCTAAATACGAGCTCTTTGATAGTAAAAATTTCAGATACAAACCATCTGTGTATCCTTCTTAGTTTTCGACAGTACATATAATATCATTGGTTTTCGAGTCTAAACTATACAACAGTTTCCATGGAAATACCTCCCGGGCGACTGCATGCTTAATATAAAAAATATAAAGTTTCAGCGGCGTTGGTACACTATTTTGCTATATCAGAAAATAGGCACAAAACCCAAGTTTTACTTGAATGCCTCTGCAAAGTGCAGGAATGTAGATAGAATCAGTGCGTCCTATTTAACTAAATGTAAGTTGCAACTATTAGAATTCTCGTGGCATCGTGCAGGTAGGTGAAGTGCAGTCTGCATACACTTACGAAGGAGATGGCGCTTTTGTGGTATTCAGTTTAGATGACTGGATATTTCACTAATTAAGAAAATAAATATTCATAATTTGTTGATACAATTATTGTGTTAATTACATTATTTTTCAAGGTAAACATCTCGGGGATTCAGCAATTTGAGCAATTTTTATTAGTAAAATAAACAATATACATAAATTTTATCTATTTTTGATAGTAACGTCTTCCTTGTATTTGTTTCTCTTTGTGAATTTGTCATATTTTAGGAAAACAAACAGCAACAAGCGCGTTGATGTCTTTTGTGTGAATCATGTTAAATAAATAAATAAACTTACAAAATCATATTAAAATATTTACTAAACACTTTTTGTCTTTAAAACTCTAGGTATATGTATAAATCTAGACTTGCGTAGTCTAACACTAAGTCTACTGTGACATCGTGAGTGCGCCGCATACCTCGGTGGAGACTGGCGCAGGTTCGATTCCTAATGAATGGCATTCCGATCGAGCGAGTTAGCCTCGAAAACGCAGCTTGCATGCAGGACCTAGATCGTGCTTAGAATACCTGGGTATTGGTTAGGCTACCTAGCCCTTTGGTTAGAATATCTAGGTATTGGTTGGAAAACCTAGATCTGTGACTAGAATTAAATATAATAAACCCTGTGGTTTATTTCATTTGAAATCTTGCGAATCTAAAAGTATTACAATTTCATCTTCTGTAAAAAAAAAATCGATATTTGTGAACAGATTCGATAATTGTTTTTAGTCGGTTAAAAATTTATAAGATTACTAACTGTAGCTAATTTAGACACCTACAAGTAAGTACATAATATTTACGACAAAGAATAAAGACTAAGATAAGTCAAGAACTAGAACTCTTGATCGATTTTAGTACATAAGTTGAACGACCCTATTAGGTATTTAGAGATAATAATCAAAACTTTTCAAAATCAACAACAAATAAGCGAATAGCTGAATTCTTTGCAAAAGTTTTTACACGAGTCTACGGACAATGTAAACATAGATTTTTCCTGTTACAGTTTTCTTTTCAAACCAAATAACGTCCGTTCTTGGAATACCTATATAAATTATGGATAGGACATTGTCAAAATAATGGTTCTAGTAAGAAGTTGTAGCTAAAAGATTTTGAGAAAAACATCAAAACAACAACATATTTTTATCAAGTTGTGTTTCTATGAAATTTCCTTTTTCTTTGATTTTGTGTGAACATGACAAGACAATTTAGAAAAAATCTTGAATTCCTAACAAGTCCTGATGGGACAACAATATCTGAGCAACAGTTATTGCGTTAATTTTTTTAATTAAAGTTATAGCTGTGGCTTTAGAAAGATGTAAATTTTATTATCTTTAAAATTCTAGTATTATTCAATTCCAGCTTCACTCTACCTCCATGTATTGCCTCCGTGTCTCTATCTTCTAACAGGCCGTATCAAATCGCGATGCGAACGTTCAAGATAATTATGATCTCGGCGGGAATCCCACTACCTTGACAAACGAATAGTTGAGAGCTACTCAATGGATTGGAACATACCATTATAGAAATACAAGAACGAAAATAGTTTGACAAGTGAAATTTACGGGCGATTCGTGAATGAACCGTAGCTATGTTAAACTGTTAATTAAATAATCAACAACGTGGTAAATGCCCTCTCGCAGTGAGTTGGAGCCTTTTGACTATCTTTAGTCTCTCCCTTACGATTTTAAAACTACGTTACAGTAGATTAGTAGCCGAGGGCTGTAAGGCATCAATTGCAGCCCGAGATAGTTAGGCGCACGAGCGCAGCAAGGGCGCCTATAGTTCGAGGGTGCAATTGATGCTTACACCCGAGCTAACTACTCTGCTTTACATCTCGATTGTGAGGTAAGTAGAAAAAACCCGTATTAGGTACAAGAATAAAACATTTTATATTGGTTAAAATTTATAGTGAAATGAGAACAATTTTAAAATTTTAGGGACAGGTGTTTTATGGGTATGTTAAAAGCTTGAGATTGTGATATTTGCTGGTCACGGACAAAATCAGAACTTACTCGTTTTTCTTTTCGCCACTTCATGAACTTGTCGTAAGTTTTCAAATATCTCTCTTTAGAACTTTCAAGCAAAATATTGTTAATTGCTACTTCAGCTTCCGTTTTCATTGAATCAGGAGTGCAGCTTACATAATATGTATATCGTCATCACTTGCAGAACTCATGTATATTTCCTAATTAGCACGTATTTATAAAAAAATCCCAAAAACAAACAACATTTAAAATGAAAGTTTTCTATTCCCGCCTTTTTTCATCTTTTTTGTCAGGAACGAAATGGAGCATTGCTGTTCGATATTTAAAATTGATGACTATTATACTCATACGAAGAAGTTTGAGTTTGAATAGCGAAGCGACCTCCTTTGTCTACTACTTAAACTTTTTGAAAGAGTTTAAAGTTTTTTTTAATTACTTACCGCCCTAGGGCTTTTCTAGCTACATTATTACCCTAGAGCGCTAATTGGTTAGTTACAAGCCCCATTTGGGGGTAATAAGGACCTACTTACCGAACATGAGAGATGTAAAGATTATTAATTATTAGTCTACCTTAATATATGTACTTGTATACTATATGCCTTCTAATCTAGGGGTTGCGGGTTCGATTACCGCGTGACACAAGTATTTATGCATTTTAAAATTTATAATTACCTACTTGTGTTGAGTCTGGTCGTTTGTATGTATAATAAGTATGTATTTACAAAAGAAAAGTATATAAGTATTATATCCGTTGTCTAGTACCCACGACACAAGCGTTTGCTTAGTGTGGGGCTAGATGGCGCTGTGTGCAATGTCCCGGAATGTTTATTGTTTGTTTGTTTCTGGGTATTTATTACTATTAAAAAATAGGCTGCAGTGTTTACTTGGTGTCATCTACGTACTAGAGGCGCCTTAAGATGTTCATCGATTTGATTTATCTGATAAGAAAATTAATTAAAATAGATTTAAGCATTTGTTTGAAAAGATATAACAACCACAAGCTCATACACCTAAACTTTTTTTTTAATTTTATGTGTGCATGTATGAATGAATGAAGAAATAAATGTCGCCTATGTAATATCAATGGAATGATCTAGATATAAGTGTAATACGTGAGACCACGTTTCAGCAGGTCAGTCACCTCTTCAAGTGCAAGGCGCACTGATTCACAACAACTCTGCATGTTTAGTCATACTATAGTTAACTATATACTGCCTATTAGTTACATATCTATGTATTGACTTAAGACATGTGTAGAATTTAGTGTATAGTGTGCTAACGGTTTTTCTTTACACGTGTTACAGGATGTTTCATTCAAAAATGCCATTGGTCCGTTTTTTTGCCATTCAACATTTCAGACATTACGCTACAGTCACAATACTAGCTCAAATTGAGACAAATTTACAGTCTTGTTTGAAATGTCACATACCTCACGGTACTAGTGCCTCTTGCAGCAACTCTCTCACTCACACAGTTTAAAAAAACCTTTTTTTTTTTTTTTTTTTAAGCTTACATTGATATAGTGTAACGTTTTGGTCAATGCCATAATTGCCAGTGATACGGTGTGTTACAGCACTCTCGTTTGAGAGCCAGTTTCATTTCAACACACAGCGATACCCTATGTCGGCTATGTGGGGGTTCCCTCTTGCGACTTGTGGTCGAATGACTGAATGTCACATGAAAAAAAAAACATTTAGAAGAATTGAGAGCCTCTATTCTTAATTCGGTTAAAATTAGACGATGTTCAAGTTGACTTCCGGATTTATTTATCTATTTAGTAATATTTAATAACTATAACAATTTAGTTAAGTTTCAAAGCAGGTGCTAGCACTTTTTCCTATTGACCACAGATATATTACGACATAGAAGAGGCATTCCATCTCCATTACCGAAGGAATTTGATCATTTCCGCTGTATCCTATCTTTTTTACTTCAATGTGAGTCAGAATAACTTAGCAATGGAATGTGAGATAAAGAACGGGTAAAGCAAGTTATAGTTGCAACTTTTTCCATTTTTTTAGCGCCCGTAGGTCAGCGGACTCTGGTATTCATGTACAGTTAGCAAAGTTAGGCAGCTGTCATAGTGCTTGGAGAGGTGACCAGAAAAGTTAGTGACATTATAGACGCTTCTGTGAGGTGTATGATTCGTTGTGACCCGCGGTACGGAAGTCGTAAAGCCATGTCAGAGGACCGTAGGGCGATTTGTTAATTTTTGGCATTGGAGTAAACTTACTTAAAATCTCATACCTATTAACTTAATAAAGTCGCTTGCAACGTTGGCTTCACACGTCATTATAAATATTATTTGCGAACATGTTAATTTATTCAGTAAAAAGCTTAATCGATTTTAGTAAAGTATTATTAATTTGAGGCTTGTTTAATAGCTTACTTAGTATAATATTACAACTTTTTATGCGAGTTAATTAACATTTTATAAATTAAGATACAATTTAATACCAAGTTGATAAGCAGTGTGTTTAGTATGTTCTTCCTTTTTTTGTTACAAGCTCAGAAAATAACTATTTTGCTTTAGTGCCTGGTTAAGAATGGCTTTGGCTTAGTGTGGGGCTAGATGGCTATGTGTGCAATGTCCCGAAATATTTCTCTATTTTATTTAAAATAAAATGTGATGACTTTTGGACATTTCTATTAGTATGTGTATAATATTTTTGTTATGAATAGACTCTGTCTGAAATAAACGCTTTATTATTATATTTACTATACGTTGATTTTGGTAAAATTCCATACCAAACATATCATATAAGTTTAACATAATAATATCGCAAAGAAGTTTAATCTTAGAAAACTAAGTACATTATTTAGATTTCTATAAGTTTCACAGAAAACTAAACATGCCTTTTTTGTGTAGATAGTAATGTGATATGCATCGAGGCATCCTTAATCTAGCTAATTTTAATACACGCCTGCGACATAATATGTAAAATTATAAATCAAAACCGGATACCATGACCGAATGAATGAACAAAAAGCTTATATAAATGAGTCACGAACTGAACAATCAAAACACAATGTGTAATCTTGTTGTAAAATTTTATTGAAATTGTTTTAATAGCTGATTATATCCTGTCCGTGTTTATTGTGTTCTAAAGTATCACAATATGAACAATGTGTGTGTATTATTAGATACTAATAAAATGAATATATTGGAAACACCAGGAAATGGTGAAAATTGAGGAGAATAAACAGAGTTTTAAGTGACAGTTACCAGATACGCTTTCAATAACCTTCAACCCATATTTCAACCAAAATAATGTGATTTTGTCAAAGAAATTGTTACTATTTTGTGTGTTATATTACTTAATGCGATTCTAATCTCCATGGTCTAACTGTCCCCAGAATTTTTGAGCTATTTAGGGGGTAAGATCACGTACGATATTGAATCACCGTTACTTTGCGTAATTTTTTTCAGAGTTTCAGTATTTAAGGGGTTTTATGTATTGAATAACTTTGAAAATCACCAGATAAAACAAAATACAGTACTCGTATAGTTAAATAGATCAACCAAAGGAAACCAAACGTTTCCTATCTGTAAAAAAATAGTATTACTTTGGTAATAACTATTTGTTAGTAGGTTTAGAAACCTATCTCTGTGACCGGCGTGTGAGGTATGGCAACAATTTCCGAACCCCCGTGCGCGGGCGTTCACCCGCAGGCTTTGCATGCTGCGTGCCCGCTGCGCCCGCGCACGCTTCCGGACAGGGGGGAGGGGCAGGGCTGCTACACCGGAGGGCTTACATTTCAAATTACTAAGATACATAAGCTAAATATAAAGATACTTGTACAGTAGTCAATACGATTGGTTACAAGTCACGTTAATTTACATACTCGTATGTACCTAGGTACATGATATACGTAAATAAGTACTTTATGATTTTTTATTTGGTTACAATATAAAAGGATATAATTTAAGACTAGTAGTATGTAGTAGGTTATGTTGAAACTTCTTACAGATTCTCTCATATTTTCAATATCTAGTCATTTTATCATAATAACGTAGTAATTACTTTTATTTAATCTATATTTTTAAAGGGGAGTTTTGTCGAAGCCGACTATGTCACTCTCATGAAGCTTAAACAATTATATATACATACAACTAAAAATTATCAATAAAATTACGATATATGTCTATCATAATATTGGCCTCGTCCGAAGAATGCGTATATATGTAATGAATATCGTATCTTTATCTAATAAGTAGCAAACACTATTATGTATATGTCGTAGGATAATTCGATACTTGGAATCTTCGCGGAAATCCTAGGGGTTTTGCGAAAACGCGGATAATTAGACATAGGCGAAAAATTATCTGTCCTGTTGTAGTGCTAGTGTTGGACTCGAAGTCACTTGTCTGTGACAGAAGGTAGATTAGGTTCGTTAGGTTGCTTTCTACCACGCACATGCGACGACGAGCGAAGCGAGGAGGAGCCAAGTCCTGTTGTAGTGCAAGTGGTGGGGCAAAAATCCTGACTTTGTCCAGTAAGATTTGATAATTTTTCGCCTATGTCTAATTATCCGCGTTTTCGCAAAACCCCTAGGATTTCCGCGAAGATTCGAAGTATCGAATTATCCTACGACACATATAAACGAAACAAGGACCATAAACCCATTTACACTTTTTTTTGTTGACGAGGGGGAAATTTTAGAGTCCTCTCTCCTGGCAACCCTGTGCCGGGGTGTCGTGGGAGAGGCGAGCTGGAATGTCAGGTGCCGTAACGGATACTCCAACTCAACGGGATTTAGAAAGGCCCTTGAATGCTAACTCCACTACTTTGTTCTAAGGAAATACTTCGAATGCCACGAGGTTTATTTAAGTGGAAAAGCTTGATACATATAATAAAGCTGAAGAGGACATCTAAACATATAATACAGCTGGAGAGGGTCAAAAATCTGAACATTGAAGATATTAGAAAAATAATTGTTTGGGTGTCGCTTTAAATCCATAACAGAACACGATTCAGCAGTTTTTAGAATCTTTGTCTGTTTATTTAAACGCTCAAAGTTAACGAAATTTTTTTTATATGTTGGTGAGGTTTTAGAAGTGTAGGCTACTTTTTATCTCAAAATAATGAGAGCAAAGCCGCGGGTGTCCACTAGTCACCTAAATTTTCCTTTTACACATTATTATACATACCAAGTGGCTTATTTTATAAGAAATCCGAAATATGTTCTTCTATAGAACATATTATTAATTAAGATTTTGTTAACAAAGCGTAACGCATGCTACACATTTCTTCTAAGGTATTCTGTGCGTTGATTTACAAATATTTCTGAAAATTGTTTTCTGCAAATCAATTTTCTGTGTATTATAAGTTCTTAGTAGAAAAATAGTTGAAAAATCTTTAATAATCAAATCTATTCAATGATAAGATAAAGATAATGAATCTTTATTAATACTGTAAAGTTTCAACATATATTATAAGTACTTATATATCATAGAATATGCTACAGAAATTACAATATCTCAAATTACAATTAAAATGAAACATGTTATTTGAATGTTTTTCACTCGGATTAGTCCTAGAATTATTAACATAATAAAATTCTTACAGCATATTAACTTCTCATATTTAATTATCTTACGATCATAAAATGATATTAAAATATCTGCCTCACATTTTAATGTCCCCTGATAATGCATTATAATCGCAATCGTAAAAATAATTGCATAAAATGGCTCTCCATCGAATAACGAAGCAGGTGGTACTACATCTGCAGTAAGTTAAGGTGCACTTGCCAGGGTGAACTTTCATACAAACTTATAAAGTAACGTTGTTTTTATCTCCTTAATAGATTATACTCAACAGGCATCGAAAGGCTAACAGAATTAGCAATGGACTTGTATGAAACAAGAAACAAAAATGAGCTTGTTTCAAAATTTGCAGATTTTGACAACTAATTAGGTAGGTACTCGTTGATAGTCGGTATGACGTATGTATTCTTCTTCTTATCAAATAAGAGTGGCCAACTCTGGTGTCAAGAGTTTATCAAGCCGCCCTAAGGGCCGTATGTATGTACGTATGTATTAAAAAAAACAAAAGTTATTTCTTTGTTAGACAAGAAATATTTTATTCGTTTACTTAGTACCTACAATTGAAGATATTCATCATATTAGAACATAACCTTACAATCACAGAAATCTAAATAAACAGTACCTTTTTATTTAGATTTCTGTGCTTACAATGCAAAAGTTTGTTACAAGATTGTCCCGGGTAAGTGCATCTTAAAAAGCCTTCATGGAGCTCGTTGATTGGTTCTTCCAGTAAACAGGGTACTTTAAATTGGCTTTAAACCTTTTTAGGGTGATCGACCTACCTTATACCATTACTACCGAACTCATTTGTGTTAAACCGGGATAAATAAAAAAAAAAAATATTCTGGGACATTTGCACACAACGCCATCTAGCCCCACACTAAGCAAACGCATGTGTCGTGGGTACTAGATAACGGATATAATACTTATATATTTTTTTTTTGTAAATACATACTTATTATATATAAAAACGGCCAGAAACAACAACACGGAACGAAACACAGAACACAGAACGGAAACACAGAACGGTAAATAAATAACCTACTTATTTAATCCAAGCTTTTTAAGTATTTAAAAAAGGCTTTTTAGGTATATTACACATGGGGTGGCATTCTAATAACATTTAGAAAAACAGTCAATCAGTTCAAATCTTATATCATACAAGTATATACATACAAAAAAGGCTTAAAAATACAAATACTTACGTTAATAAGTTGTAGTCAAGCGTGAGCCTATCTAATGTAAAAAAAACGTAGGTATCTGAATAGTCAACTTCCCAAAGTAGAAAAAAAAATAGATAGTTGAACCTGTACGTTCTATTTTTGCGGCTGTGTGTCTAGTAAGGCGGTCGTTATGCCATTTCAGAGGCTCTTAGGGCGGCTGGATAAACTCTCGACACTGGAGTTGACCACTCTCATTCGATAAGAAGAAGAAGATTTTATTTGTACAGAACCTTTATCGCGTGAGCCCAACTCGCACTTGGCAGGTTCAATTAAAGGTCTCATGCAAATGCAGAATCACAAATTAGCACCACATTTAATTAATAAACAACGCATGGCTACCACTTTACATTCTACTAACTATCACCATTGTGATGCAAATCGTGGAATTTATTATCCTTTTTTGCAAAGTCGGTTAGAAAATTGCTGGGAACCAATCAGGCGGCGCGGAACGCTCTCTGTTTTACACTTATTTTAATCAGTTCTTAAGTTTATTAGAACTTGATAAAAGTAAGTTAAGAAATGTTTTTGTTGGCAACGTGGATAAGTTGAGCAAAAAATTGTTGAGGTAGGTTGATTTCACGATTAGGATTTGGAGAAACTTTTTACAAAACTTTTTTGCGCGAGTGGCGAACATTGGTAGATTAATTACCACTGATTATTTTCCTATATTATGATGGAAAGTTACTAACTAGTTTCTATCTAAAAATTTATGAACTAACTAACTAATGCCTACAATATCTTCATAAGTTTCATATCCCTGTGACTTGCTGTGACGCTCTAAAGGTATGGTATGATATTCCTTCGATGGAGTCACGACCCTCAGTACTGAGGAATACGACAAAAAAGGAGGATAGTATCTACCCTTTTGTAGCTAGAAAAATAATGTGTAAATTTTAGTTAATGTCTTTTGGTTTGGTAGAATATGAAGATATTGATTTTGCCATATTTCTGCTATTACCAAGTTATACCTATTACAATTTATTAATTCCGTAATATCTAAGACCTTTTAAGTGATAAAATGAGAATTAGATAAAATTTCTCTTACCTAATTAATTACATACAACATTGATTGAATAAATAATAATAAGTGAAGTTACTAGTTTAGTCTACAATAACTTAGAATAACTTAAATTTCTCAGACAGACCTAATTATTTGCTATTAGTGTGCCTAGTGGACGCTATATTTACTGTGTACTTAATAAGATATTAAATATAGAAGAAGATAGTAAATACAAAGCAAAACACAAAATAATAACTCACCTGATGGGTCTAACTTACCAGGAGACAGAAGAATTAATAAGAATAGTAGAATAACTTCAACCAAATACAAACACTCACTCTTATCCACACATTCGTCACACACACTCACACATACCTACACGTCCCACACTGGGTAACCCCCGGCGTTCGGGACTATCACCTACCTACTTGATACATTATATACTATGCCAATTTTCACTGAGTACCACAGTCACTCTGTACTCTGTTAGCAAAATTACGATTTCTAATTTTATATAATATCAATCATAATTCATAATTATCTTCCCTCTTAATGAAATCTTATGATGATATACTAATATTATTATTATTAAGGCCTAACTTACTTACTGTACTTAAATAGCCTAACTTACCTATTAAAAAATTAATATAAAAACCTACTAATATAACTAACAATCATTGTCACAACTCTATGCTGAAGTGAATTTAAATTGCAAGAACTTTCAATTGAGCCTTCAACTGATAAAAACACAATTGTATAATTTAATTTTTGTTCAACGGAAGAACCCTGGCACCGCGACACAGGGAATCCTACAGCGGTTGTCAGGGACACCTACAATGTAAACAAATGTATTAAGGCAAATAAAATTCTTTTATCTTTTATCTTTTATCTTTATCTTTTAGTGCTTACTTAATTATCACATTTAGGTATCAAGTTTTTAAGAATATCTAAATGGAGAACATTATTATGCTAAAATTTACCAAGCAACAAAATATGACCAAAATAATAGATAAGTAGGGCAACGCTAGTTTATGTCTGTGAGTTTACCCGTCTAAGATATTATTTTAAACTGACTTCCTTGTTATTTTTGTACGATTAAGATCGAAATTATCAGAGATAATTTGGCAAGCGTAAAAACGACAATATAATATAATTCAACTCTCTATCTGGAGGCCTGTTCTTAGAAAATTATAACCCAGGGGTCTTCAAATCTAGAGTAAATAGGTATCTTCTAGGCAAGCGTGCAACATCTTAGACTATAGTAATGCTTAATATCAGGCAGGCTATAGTCAAACGTTAATCTATTTAGTGTAAAAAAAGAATAATGGCATTATGAGGCAAATCATGATAAAAAAAATACTTGTAACACCCAACTAAATAAAAACCGTGGTTTTAACATGTCATTAATAATACTACTGAAATTATATGTGACGTATGTATGTATTTATGTTTGACTGAATATTTTGAATATGAATATAAGGTGAGTCTCATTTCATCACTTTTATTCAGGTACTTATAGTTTTACATGCATGCAACACAGCCTTCGAGTTTAAACATTTTTATCACGTCGCGTGACTTTATAGTGCCTTCTTACCAACTTATGCTTATTCTGTGACATTATTCTATACTAACTATGTTTCTATTCTGTGTTCAAGCGGTGAGGGAGTAATTATAAGGTTGATGCACTTCTACCCCGGTGCAAGGAAGGGTTGCAATTTATACCGTATTCTTGGTAGGCTAAAGCACATTTTGCAGTTATAAGGTACAAGGTAGTTTAATATGAGACTAGGTCTCTAGTATTTTAGGCTCTATTTCGTATCGTCTAAGGGTCGTTATGGCGTGTTAAGTATATGTATAGGTTCCGAGTACTCATTGTGCGGAAAATTGGAAATGGAAACTTTCAGCAATATTGAAACGTACGGAGTTTGGTTGAAAATGGATTTTGAGAGGTTTGCATCAGGTTGCCGAGGGATTACTGGAAACTGAGTAATGGTCACTTCTAGGAAGTTACAACAAAACTTCAGTAATTTCCAATGTTGTAAAGGCCAAATTTTGTTAAAAGTATACTTTTGTACTGCCTTCGATTTGAAACGGCGTATCAGATTATAATTTAAGTTATGAAAATAATAAATTTAAAATTAATAAATAAATTTTCCTCCATTTATTTCTCACACACCAATTAATAATAATAATAAAATAATTAAAATGTTTATTGGACACACAAATTCTTATAACATTAACACTTATTAATGTAATTTAAAATAGGGCATTTTAGTAAACAAAAGATATGTCGAGCAGCTGCTACGCTGAGAGAAAGTGGTCTCTCGTGTTGTAGCAGCTGATTCCTTCAGGGAAACATTTTTTCATATTTTTTTCTTTTAGATTGGCCTATAGATCTGGACTAGCCTGTGTTTTAATCTAGTGCTTTTATCCAAGATTAATATACAAGTGAAATTGTGAGGTAACTACTGATGGTTGTAATTGTATAAGACTCCAAAATATCATATACTTACATCATGAAGATAAAATATTGCATGTAAAGCTTTTAACATGATAGCACTTAGCTGATTGCTTCATACAAACACAGAGCTAAAAAATATATCCGCTTAAAGTACTCTCAAAAGAACTATTAGGCTCACAAATTGATCTTATCATGAAGTCACAAAACGCCTAATGGCGGAGCGAACAAAAAGTTTTTACGACTTTTCTTTCATTTCTAACTATTTCTCCATACTTTTCGTATATCTACGCTAACTTACTAGAAAAATGGGAAAATATTAGATGTGTGTGTAGGTAGTTTCTTATACGCAGACTTCTTACCAAACTTAAGCGTAAGCTATTTTTGAAACATTTTTTTGCCTACATTTTCGGTGCTTACATTTTAGTGCTAATAACGTCGGTTTTGTGTTTTATCAAAGATAGACAATTAGACATACCTATAAATTCTAGTTTCATGCCACAGTCGGGATTAAAGCACCAAATCAGCATATAATATGCTGGATGCAAGCATCTAGCGTTGGTCTTCCGTTGAGATTGGCAGATCTAAATAAATATTCTGGTACATTTGCTCACAGCGCCATCTAGCCCCATACAAACGCTTGTGTCATGGGTACAAATGAATACATACATATTTCTAAAACAAATATGTACATCATATTTCCGAACGATACCATAGTTTATTAAATACAGTTTTGTGGTGTTATTAGTTTGTTGGTCCGAGCTGATCTGTCATGTGATTGGCTAAGTTTGTGTAACAGCCGCCCGCGGGGCTGCTTCCTCGGAATCCCTAATATTTCGCACAAGGTCGTCGCCCACACGACCGGACGGTACGCACCACTTCCGATATTAGTATTGAAACGAATATAACTAGAATAACTGTTATCAAACTAGCCTTATAGCTGGTTTGATATAAATCTGACGGCTCTGTTAGCTTAGTTGGTAGTGACTCTGCCTTCTAATCTAGGGGTGCGGGTTCGATTCCCGCATAACACAAGTAATTATGCATATTAAAATTTGTAATTACATACTTGTGTTGAGTCTGGTCGTCTATGTATAATGTATTTACAAAAAAAAGTATATATATGTATGTATTATATCCGTAACCTAGTGCCCATGATACAAGCGTAAGCTTAGTATGGGGCTAGTTGGCGCTGTGTGATATGTCCTGAAATATTTATTTATTATTTTTTATTAAATTTTAAGCACAAAGCATCACAACAATAAATGTACACAAAGTGTATTTTATAATGTAAACAAGTTATATTTAGCACCGTTTGTTACTTCTGTGCAAGATTAAATATTTTATTTATTTTTTTATTTATTATTCAAATAGAAACGGATCATTGGATGAGAATGCAAAATCAATAACGATGCTTAAAAATACTTCAAATAGTGTTTCATTATTATTATTAGTCATGTTAAGACTATGTTCGAATCGCACGAAACTTAAATGATTCACATCGGTGTTTGTGCGTACAGAAGCGACCTTTACAACTTCTAATATAATAAAAGTTATAGTCATTCTAAGAGATCAGAACAGAACTGATATGTCATAAAAAGAGCATGAAAACGTTATAAAAATACGATCACAATAGAGGTCTAAAAGTGCAGTAAAATTAACGATAGGAGAGGTCAAGGGACGCGTGTTTTGTGACCTCTTCTTTTATACTCGCTCGCGGCTTCGCTCACATTAAGAAGTAAAACTTGCACCCCTATTTCACCCCTTTAAAAGTGGAATTTCCAAAAATCCTTTCTTAGTGGACCTATGTCTTAACATCTACCTTCATTCCAAATTTTAGCCCAATCCTTCCAGTGGTTTGGGCTATGTGTTGATAGATCACTATATAGTCAGTCAATCAGTCTGTCACCTTTGAGTTTTATATATAGATTACCAATAACTAAATGTAAAGATCAAAGTTTCTGAGTGAGTGAATGTGTTTGTTCCTTCTAACCCATACACGGATAAATCGGGTTTGATAAAATTCGATTTAGAAATAGAGTAGAACCTTTAACGAACACATAGGTTACCTTACCCTCTATCAGTATCATCTATTTGTTTTAAGGTAAAAACTGTTTTATATATATTTTATGAATTCTAACGAAAGTGATTAATTCTAATTGATAATTGATTATGATGTATGATATAATGAGATTAATAACCTATCTTAAACCAACATTAAATGCGGTACGGTGAAGCAAATTCGATCTTGGAAAACCCATCAAGAGGGAAACAGTTCGTGTAACCACCACCGGAAATCAACCCCCCTCCCCTCACCCCCTTGCATCACTTCCGGCCTGAATATTTTACGAGACCGAACGTACGCTTATTAATGGCTGAGCCGTTTTTTATTGGTTAAGCCGTTTTTAACCGTTTCCAGTTTTTATTGCATTCAATTTTGCGGAATTAATTGCGCCAGCTGTGATGGTAAATGCCATGGTTTTGTTAATACAGCGATATTAATACTATAACTATTTCGTTTATAAAACGATTTTAACAAGAATGAAAACAAGAAAATTATGAATCCAATCGGGCGAAGTGACGATGTTCATCTAATTTAGGACTACATACATATATACGGCATGCCAAAAAAAAATTAAACTCATATGTAACCAAAGCACACATTAATATACCTAGGCGTGTATAAAATACCATATAAGATAATCATACATTATGTAATACTACAATGAGTCTCGAAGTCTATCCAATTCTGCGGCAGATTCATCATAATTTTCTTGATTTTCTTCATTCTGATTAAAGATAAAAAGATAAAGATAAGATAAAGAATCTTTATTGATGATGTAAAGTTGCAACATAGGTATAAGTACTAATATCATAAAATATGCTGCACAAATTACAATATCTCGTCAAATTGAATTTATAACTTTTAGTTTAATAAAATTTTAGAAATTATTACAATGTCAATTTTATTATTATCATACTTAAATTTTTGTTATTAAAATCATGTCAAACATAATAATAGGTATGTAATCATACAATATGTCAACTTAAATAAATCTAGGTACCTACTGTCTACTGATTAACATCTGGTACAGAAACTCATAATTCTTCCATGACCAAATTGCCTACACAACTGATCAGAGGGGTTACGCTGAAATACAGAACAAAATGGAATAGATATTACTTCACTCTCAAGTTATGTTTGAATTGTGTTATGACTAAACTAGCTGGTGCGCGCGACTTCGTCCGCGTGGAATAGTTATTATCATAAAAACGGTTCTAGTGAGTTAACCTTAAAAGATAGACATATACTGTTGCGGACATTTTGTTAGATCATTTTAAGAGAAATAATTCTTTCATACACATTTTTTTGATATCTTGAACCGTTTTCGCAGCGCACGCAACGGAAGCCCTCAAAGATGAATAATTTTCCCCGTTTTTTCCACATTTTGTCATTGTTTCTTCGCCACTATTAGTTGCAGCGAGTTGTTACATAGCCTAAAGCATCTCGTAAATTATAGGGTCCTGTGGTCTAAGCTGCGTGAGTCTAACGTACCTGAAAAAGTGGTTAATCTGTTGAAATACTGGTATGGAAACCAAACGAATATAGTGAAATGGGGCGACGCAGCTTCTAGCAAGTATAGGCTAGAGTGTGGGGTTCGTCAAGGGGGGGGTGACCTCTCCGGACCTGTTTAACCTCTACGTGAATGGCCTGATAGAGGAGCTGAGGAGCACCAGAGTCGGCTGTCATGTAGGAAACGTCTGTATTAACAACCTTAGTTATGCAGACGACATGGTGCTCCTGAGCCCCTCGGTCAAGGGGTTGAGGAGGCTGATTTCAGTCTGTGAGCATTATGCCAATGCCCATGGACTGAAATATAATGTCTCCAAGACGGAAATGATGGTGTTTAAGTCGGGTGCGGGTCCGGACAGGATACCTGAAGTGACGTTGAATGGATCCAAAGTTAATGTTGTTAAACAGTTCAAATATCTGGGACATCTGTTGACGGAACGGCTGCATGATAATGACGACATAGAACGCGAGCGGAGGGCTCTCGCTATCAGAGGCAACATGCTTGCTCGGCGATTCGCGAAGTGCAGTGATGACGTAAAGACCCACTCTTTAAGGCGTACTGCTTAAGCATGTACACCTCCCAGCTGTGGATAACGTACACGCAGAAAACTATGAGCAGAATAAGAGTCCAGTACAATGACGCGTTCCGGGCTCTTATGCGGCTCCCGCGGTGCTGCAGCGCGTCGGGCATGTTCGCTGATGCGGGGGTCCCTGATTTCTATGCCGTAACTAGATATCGTGTGGCCTCTTTCTGGCAAAGAATGCGCCGTTCCGGCAACAGTATACTTGTGGCTGTCTCTGACGATGTCCGGAATCCAGTGTTTAGGCGCTGGATATCTGTTCACATGGACCGAAACAAAAAGTGATCGCATATGTGCATTTTATTCTATATTTATTTTTAAATTGACTCACCCCTATACAGTGTATTAATTTTAAGTAGTTTAAGTTTATGGGTGCAAGCCTGAAATAAATGACTTTTATTTATTATTTATTTATTTATTAAAGCCTTCCTCGATAAATGGTCTATTCAACACACAAATATTTTTCCAATTCGGACCAGTAGTAGGTACCTGAGATTAGCGCGTTCAAACAAAAAAACAAACAAACTCTTCAGCTTTATAATATTAGTATAGATTGAGATAGATTTGATGGGTTTCGCGTAAATTATTTTTATAAATACACAACTATCCAATTAGAAAATTGTGTGTTGTGTGTCTTAGTCAATGTAACGCTTATTAATTCTAGCTACAGTCGCTTTTCAGTGTGGAAACGCTGCCAGTGTACTGAGGACGTTCAGGTCCGCGCGCGAGAAGTGATGTTTTGTTCGTTGTCTGTTTGTTTGTATATTTTATTTTAATTTTAATGTGACATAAATGTAAATTATATTTGACATGTTAATATTATAATAAGCTACAGCTTATTTTTTACTAGCTGTACCTGTCTATCATTGTGAGACCTGTTGTCTTATCGCCTATAGTAATTTCAACAAAAAAACCTGCTGACTCTAGATTTATTTATCTAACAATTAGTTTGAAACGCATCTATAAATTTTCTCTATTTATAAAGAAGAGTGTATCTCTAATAGGTCTAATAAAAAGCCTGACTTATTTTTCCTTTTGTCTTTGTTTTCTTCGCAAATCGAAGAAAACATCATCTATTCCATAAAGTCCTATCTGTCGGTGTAACCTCTAAGTGCTTTCATCACAGTCAAGGCTGTGTGATCTCAGTAACTACGTAACCTAATCTTAATATGGTGAGGGTATTAATTTAATATGTGGCTTTGTATGAAATACATACAGTCTATATAAAACTGGAGAAAAGGCACATCTACTCAAATTAAAAAAAAAAATTTCTTGCATATCCGAACGATTTACATATTTAGATGTAAAAATAGAAACATTTCTGATGACTAAGTACTTATTTGGTTGTATTCTACAAATATTTTAATTTAAAAGGAGTTAAAAACATAACATTGTTTACTAGTTTAAACACATGTACTCTTGTACATGTATTATTTTTAAGAATGAATTACTGTATTATTCAAAGACCATAATGTTGCGTACCTCTGACAAATGTCAATTTGAAGAAACAATTCACTTAACCACCGATGTGCCAAAATCTTTGCCACACATTATACCTGACCATGTCTGCCGACTAGAGATACCTAGGTCAGGAGCTGACGCTTCTACACCTATATACCTAGGTACGTATATCTAGAGAGGGGACGCAGAGGGGAAGCGTTCGATCTAGGTATTACGTTTCTTGACCTAGGGTAAGAAATATGGGTGAATACTGAATATCTTACGTACATGGTGAAGTTTAGACTCGATGTTTGGATGTTTTCGAGGTATAGATTATAAGAATAGATTGTTAACTCTCTTGAGTCGTATTTCCTCACGACTGAGGGTCGTGACTACCCCGCCGAATTTCCCATCACCGCTTAACTTGAAAATACAAGTCATATGTGTAGGGCCGGATTCGAACCAGGGTGCGCCTGGTTGAAAAGCAGACACTGGAATCACTGAGCAACACTCGCTTATTTCTAACTAGCTGTGGTAAATACCCTAAGGGCGATTCTATGCTCGCGACACTAGAGTTGGACATTCTCATTTATCATAGATTTTTTTAATTATATCGACGCCTAATATTCATATTCTTGTCTTAATAACTACGCCCTTAGACAAAATCACTGACTACGCCTATGGGCTAAAGTATAATTTGGATAGATTAGAGAAACTAGTAAATGAGGTTAAAATTTGTTGAAAACTACTTACTGAATTAAATTGTAACATGTCTGATCATCATCATCATCCTCACCATCAGCCTGCTATCGCCCACTGCTGAGCATAGGCCTCTCTTATTGTAAATGTCAGATAAAAAAATGCATATGCGAATTTTTGCAACAGCTTTTAACTTATTTTGTTTTATCGTAACATACAAATATGTTTTTTGTATAAGCTCTTGTTTTTACCAAGTAAATCCTAAAAAGATTTTATCAAAGAGGAACGGGGATGCTTTTCGGAGAATTTCCGGTTTGACACCATTATCCCAGTTAGGTTCGTAATATCCACCCACGCAACGTTTGTTGGTAAAAGAGATGTTATGAGATAGTACCTACATTAGTATGTATAATACCTATATAACCTACTAACATACTTTTTTAGTTAAAGTCCTATGAAATTTCATAAATACTTTTACCGCCTATTTTCTTTTTAATATTGGAGTAGATTTATGAAATTATCTTTACAGTCTGGCCAACATTTCGGTGTATTTTCGATAATCGTTTAAAATATTTTTGCCCCTTAGTTTCAGTCGTAAAATATAGTTAATTAAACTAAATATTTAAATAAGTTAGCCATTTAAGTTGAATGTACTTAAGTATCTATTCTATTTTAGTGCATTATTCTTGAAAGTCCGTAAAATGTGTTTTGTCTTATCTATAAATAGAAAACTAGTTTTAGAATTATCACTAAAACTACTAAATCACTTATTTCGTACGACTTTATACAACACATACAGACAAGTTAAAGTAGATAGATAGCTAAATACTTTATTAAAACACCACAAATAAAACAATACAAAAAAACATTCAAAATAGAATCAGCGTCTTAATTGGCGGCCTTATCGCTAAGAGCGATCTCTTCCAGGCAACCAATTATAGTAGGTACCTACTTACTTACGCATTGCTTCAAATTTCAATATACATAATGTATTTATTTGGCATTTAAAACACTACCACACATTACAGAGGAATATATGGTTTGTTTCTCCGCATCTAAAACTAGAAAGCACATCATTAGTAGGTATAAGTAATAACCTCATCAAAACAAGCCCAAGTTTAATTACGGTAAAAAAACACTAACAACAAGCAATTTTTTAAAACATGTACAACTGAGAGTATGTTTGGTTTTAGACTGTTTCCTCAAACGGAGCATCTTAATTTTTAGTAAGGTCGTAAAATGTGACTTTATAACCTGAAACATAGCGAGTAAAGTCGCCGGCATCCACTCGTGTAAATCTGTAAAACAAATTTATTTAATATAATTCAAACTTTTACTCTTCACTCTTCTCACGTCTATCCATTGTTTTAATTCCGGAAGTCTGAGTTAGTTCCTCTATTTTTTGATAAATAATGTATTCTAGGACGATCTGTCTAGCACCAGTCTAGTTCTTAGAATTCTGGTGCATTTCCTTTTGTTAGTGAACGTGGTGGGAATTTTAATAAGATCTTGATGGCTAATGTTTTGCAGTGTTACAAATTGTAGGTAAAAATCGTGTGTAAAGTATTCCAAAACAAGCATGTAGCGTTTAAAATAATCATATAAAATGTGAGACCTGAATACCTGGATGTTACCTGTGCAGGCCATTTTGAACGCCTATCCAAAATCTTATCGCGTTTCCTTACTATTTTTTTAATGAAAGAAGAAACGTTGTAGGTTATTTAAATGATTATAATGAGATAACATGTAGAATAGATCTCGAGAAGAGCAAAATGGAACGAAGCAATGTCGTGGACTCAGTAGAGTTGTATCAAGAAGTGTTTGATTTCAGGCTAATGATTATGCTAAATTAACAATCAGTTAGAACGGAATAGCATTATGAATGAAAATAAACGGATACTTAATGGTATCTCTTTGTCGGTTCAGACCGAAATCACCCCTAACTCATATGTGTGACTTCTATTGTCTATAAATATATTTCAAGTAATTAAAAGTATAAGTCAAAGTCGAGGATCCAACCTGGATGAGGCCGGCCTATACCCGGCAGTGGGATCCCTAGGGCTGTGGATGATGTTGATGATGATATTTCAAGTAAATAGAACCGGAAGTACCCCACACCTAGCTCGGCGGGCCTGAGATGTCCGAACTCTGCTTACATTAGTTCAGTATCAGACAACCTTGATGGAGGCCGTTACCGTCGCATTAATGCATGCGCCCGCGCACACAATCACACACGCTGTACTACACTCACAGAGAATAAGGTTTATTGATTTTTGAAATGGTAAATAAATCCCTTGAAATTAACGAATTACGGTAAATTAATCTCTAAATTGGTGGGCGTCCAACGTCTTGCGTTAATACAGCAAACATACAAAACATTATCTTTCTTTATCCTCTTTCTCCCTCACAAACATACCAAACACAAGTTATTTAATAAACATTTTTGATATTGTAGCAATCACATTTGATTTAATTTAATTCTTGATTACCTTTGTCCCTACGTTGAGACAATGTCGTAGCGCGCGTAGCACCTTCGTAGATCTTCTACGATATCTTACTAAAGGGCTCTCTAATGGTGTCCATTCGTGGCTTTTTATGGATTTTCCTAGAGTATTAAAAAGTCTCATCGTACTCTTACTCCATACAAAATATCATGCCATTTGGTTTTACCGTTCGACTGTGAACTGGCATTCTATGTGCGTAAAATACTTACATTACTAGGTACCTATTAATAAAATAAACGCTGTTAAAATATTACTTTGTAGGTAACTTATAATTTTTTACACATAAAAATTACAAAATCCTACGTACTGATATAAAAGTACATAGTGTAATTGTTGTCTTACTAACTATGATGTAATCTGTGATATGCCGTTACACAATTTGTTTGTCTGTTAGAAGTACCTACGATTTGAAAATAGTTTGTCGTGGGATATAATTGGGATCACTTATAGCTAGTTCTATTTATTATTATTTGTCTACGTAAAGATGTTCAGCAAATGTCGTGGTCAGTTCGTGGATGGTTGACCAAAAGTGGAATTTAAATTGGTCTTTTCCACGTTAAACTGTGTCTTGGCTGGTCTGAATCTGTGACTAGTTACTATAATAAACTTTTATTATAGTAATGCTACTTTGAAATGTCAGAGAGAAGCCCTTAGGTGGTTTAAAAATATGAAACATCAGAGCTGGTCACTCTTATTCATTAACCGTAATTCCATCTTTATATTTTCTTCAAAAATTATGAGTAGATCCGATTATTTTATTTACCAAGTTGTTTATTTTTATTCGTTTCATTAGGATTGTGCTTTCCTTTCTACATTTTGCTTCTTCAAAGAGCCATCTTCGTTATTCTATATTTATTACGGCGTGTTCATTAATTCATGCTATGACGTCACATCCCATATGATGACGTCACGCATTAATATGATATCCTGCGCTCCGCTCGTCCTAGGGAACTACTATTGGAGTCTTGTAGCCATCGTGGCTTTATATTACTTACTATATTGTTTTTAGTCTATATTATTAAATTATTTCTCATATCGATTTCGTGGAAAAATTCGTTTATCTGAATAATAAAACAATAGCCCAATAGCTCAAAAATAATAATATTTATTAATAGCTAGAAGGAATATTTTTGTGCTGTTCTTTGTACGAGAAATATTGTTTTTGATGTTTCAGAAGAAGTCATCAAAAAGCTACTGGTATTAAAAACGAAAAGTAGCTCATTAACTAAATCTGTTTAATTGTTAATGTTATTTCTTACTAATATTATGTATGAAGCTGTTTTCTACTTGACCAGTTGTTAATAGCTTCTAAAAGTCTTATAAAAATAAGAACTAATGAAACAAAGTAAATTTAATTACATTCAGTTACCCCTCGAATAAAATATGCATCTATATGGGTTGTGATAGGAATTTCCAGCATTTCATGATTGGATTTTGTTTATTTGATGAAGGAGTTTTATTTGTTTCAGTTTCTTTACGAGTAAATATATTGTTTTGGTTTCAATTTGGGTGGAAATTGTCCTTCGTTGCGGGTTTGCTATGTTTGTTCAAATTTTGTTTGTGGAAATTCATATTTATGTTTACTTTAGAGCTGCTTTTTCTAGCTTTTGTTATTTCTACATAAACTTATTACGATATATTTACTAAGAAGTATTCTGCCATTAGTAGAATTATTTACTCGATCATTTGTCGAATTTTTTTAGACTAAAATAAATCAAATAGTAAATTAGTTTATGGACCTAGATGGTACTTATACTACTCTTCATACACAAAAATAACTATGATACATCGATTTGTTGCGGTATGAAAATAAACCTATCCATCCAAATGTTGCCTGGAAAATCACCTAAGGCGATAAGGCCGCCCAATGTGCATTAAATTAGTTTTTAAATTTCTTTCATTAGGATTTTTTTGGTGGGCATTAAGGACATAATACCTATCTTATCTTACCAATAAATCAACATTATATTGGTATAAAAATGTTTTATTTTTTAGTTTTTTTTTACGTGGGTTAGGTTTACGTTTGACTACAGCCTGCCTGATGTTAAGCATTGCTGCAGCCTAGGATGTAACACGCTTACCTAGAAGATACCTATTAACTCTAGATTTGAAGACCCCTGGATGAAGCTTAGCCGTCCGTACTATAAACGTAGAGGCAAAGCAATGTGTTCGACACTTCGGTATTTTTGCCCACTACAATACATTACAAAAGTAGGTACTTACTGAGTATTATTATTGAGTAGTACAAAAGTAGCCCTGAAGTATCCGGAGAATGCTAAGAGGTTCGCGCCAATAAACACATGTTCAAGTCATCACTATAAAAAGCCCACGATGCAGTTGCGGCCGAGATCATTGCACCCACATTACGTCATGGAGCGCATCCTTGCTGTTTTAGATTTATTATATACTAGTGGAAGCCCGCGGCTTCGCTCACATTATTTTAGGATTAAAAGTAGCCTATGACACTGCTAAGACCTCATACTACCTACATACCAGAAACCATGATGATCCGTTCAGCCGTTTTTGCGTTATGAGCTTATTTAAATAAACAGATAAACAGAGTCACAGATAAACAGACAAAAATTCTAGAAATTATTGTAACGTGTTTTGCTATCAGTTCTAAGTATCTCTAAACATTTTTTTGTTGGTTCTTTTTTAAAGTCCGTTATTGTGAAAAAAATAACTTGTTTTATTAAACTTAATTCAAGATCAAATCTTGTTGTTCGATAGAATTAAGTTGGATTAAATCTAATATTAGTATGCTGTTTGTCGTGTACACATTATTTTTTTTCGAATATAAACAATTTAATCATTTCTTTTTGACCTAAAAAACTTGAAATCGATGTCTAAAAACGTACTAAACTAGGTAAGTTTACTTTTTACTTACTTAAATACTTCTTAATTAGTACATGTACTTTTTATACATAAAGTACAACACTATTACAGTTTTATTATTGTCTCTTCTCTCTCACTAGGCTTTTTCGTCTAGATTGTAAAAAAATGCGCTCATTTATAAAATCTAGCAATCCCAACAGAATGTATTCACAAAAAATACTAGGAATAAAAATAGAATTAATCCTAAAACGTTTTACCAGTTCAAAATGGGGTGTTAAAACAGTTTTTATTGAAAGAACCCGCCCTCGGTCGTCCTCTCTACTACCCTTGATAGGTACAACTCACCCTTGTCTTACTACGTTTTAAATTCTTTACTTATTAAAGTAGAAAATGCTTTTTTTTAATTTTATCTCTCCTCAGTCGTATTTCCTGATGACTGAGGGTCGTGACTGTCCCGCAGAATTAATTCGTTAGGGGAGTTCTCTTGGGCAGATATATTGTGGTGGGCGCCCAGGTCATTCCACGGAAGACACTTGTCCTCGGATATTGTGGTCTTCAGTTTCCTCATGATGTATTACTTCACCGCTAAGCGAGGGCAAATCTACACATAACTCTGACTGACTTACATGATGCCATCTCTTCGACTAATTCAGATCTTCAGCGGATTAGGGATTGGAGTATATCATATGGACTGACGATTAATCCTGAGAAAACCCAATGTATTATAATTGGTAGCTCCCGTATGATTTCTAAGATAGACTGGTTCCGCTTGCCACAGGTACTTTTTGATGGAGTACCAATTAAATTAAGTGAAACGGTCAAAAACCTTGGCATTATTTTTGATAGACAGTTTTCATGGGGTCCTCAGATAGATGAAGTCAGCCGAAAGATATTTGCTTCCTCGGCTTTTATTAGACGTCTTCGAAATTTCTTGCCGATTATTACTAAAACTGCGCTTGTACAATCACTTCTATTGCCAATATTAGATTACGCGGACGCATGCTACCTGGATTTGACTGAAGAGCAGCTCAACAAGCTCGAGAGACTTCAAAATTTTGGCATCCGTTTCATATATGGTCTGCGTAAGTACGACCATGTCTCGGAGTTTCGTCAAAAGTTGAAGTGGTTGCCCATTCGTCTACGACGCAATTCGCATATCCTGTCCCTTCTTTACAAAGTCCTATTCATTCCCTCAACTCCTATTTACTTGAGAGAACGTTTCCGATTTGTTACCGCTTCCCACTCCAGCTCCTTGCGCACGTCCCGGACCCTTATATTAGAGACTCCTTCTACTTCTGAATTTTCCAACCTTCTTTACTCTCAATCCTTTACCATCCAAGCGATCCTCTTGTGGAACACGTTGCCCCTGCCCATCAGGCAGGCCAAGTCGCTGAGTATATTCCAAAAGTTAGTGTATCACCATTATTTGTCAATGTTATAGCATTAATTTATGTAGTTTACTTATATAAAAATAGTAGCTTATTTCCTGAATATTTTGTGTAATGTGTATGAAATATGTATATATTTATTTATGTATATTTTGAGTATGTATTGGTCTTTTAACTAATGTATGTATCTAATTATATTTTTTAGTACACCGCCTGTTTATAATTCTTAGTAATGTCCATACAAAAGGTTGCCTGGAAGAAATCGCCTAAGGCGATAAGGCCGCCCAATGTGCATCACTTTAATATATTTAAGCTTTTTCCTGTATTGTTATTTCTATGTTTTATGGTGTACATTAAAGATATATTCTATTCTATTCTATAACTTATAATTCCAATCAAAAATGAATTTCATGTCATAAACCGAATTAAATAATAACTTAATTCACATGTCTATTTATATATATTATAGGAGTTCTGGTCTGTGGAATAATCCATGTATAACAAAAATAAAAATCTGTACTATTTGTTGAACCAATTGAGCGTAAATTAAAAATAGAGTAGTATTTATACACATTCATGTAATCATTTACTTTAACAATGTTTCGTTCTTAAGATATTAGTTCCATACATCAATTTCATTTCTAAAGATTTTCTAAGTGCCCTTTTTTGTAGTAGTTAGAAGTAGTATGTTTAGTTTTTCTTCCCTTGTTTTTATATTTTATTATTGTAAATAAAATCCTTATTTCATGGATGACAACAACATACAAATATTAAGATACATTCTTTGTTTTTTGCAAATGGCACGGTATTACAGAAGTTTCATAAAAGCTCTAAGAGTAAAAGCTCTGACAAACAGTAAACACTACATCTAAACAAAAGCTCGGCAAAAAGGAAAAACCAGAAGAAAAAAGCATAACTTTTACTGAACAAAGCTTGGAGCCATCTTGTCTAAATAATATCCAGGATGCTTAGCACAGCATATTATTTCTAGAAGAGACATGTATAATTTTAATGTAACACTAATAGGATTTATACAGATTTATATTAGTTTGTGCTTAATTCATTCCATAGGCTGCTAAATTCTTATGAAATGAATTTTGAAAGAAAAAATTAAAACCTAAGGGCGGTAATTTACCGAAATATAAATCACAAACTTACATAGGTATTATAAAGTTTTATAATCGAAGTTATGTAAAGCCTAGTGAAGATTGACGTAAACTGACTTAAGTTGAGTGACCGAAGTGACATTTTAGTTGAACTACCCAGGGTTGGATGGCACGGTAAGTACAGCGCACTTTTGTTTACAACACTAGATTACCCTTCGAAAGTACGTTTTGAAAATTAGACTGTTATGTCGGGTTCTATCGAATTTTTCACTTTCTAAAACTTATCTTGACTTGCAAATGATTTTTGAGTTCGATATGCGTTTCTCGCTTACGCATAAGTCTCTAGTGTAGCGTGAGATCTGAAATTACAAATATCAACGGTAACACAAAGTTGGTATTCGGTTTTTGTTGGCAGGGTGCATATATTTAGTAATTCCAGAGACGTAGTTCTATGTAGGGAAGGAAAGGGTTCTTTCAAGGTCGGCCAAATCCCTTTTTTGTCCTCTCGCTGACCGCAATATATTATTTTCTTGCTTTTGCCGCGTACTAAGGTTTAAGCGAATTTTGATGTGGCCATCTTAGTGCCTGAACTTTTATGCTAGCTTTTACTATTTAGTACTATTTAATACATTGGGTTAAAAATGTTAAAGTTAATTGGCTGTAAAAGAGTGCAATTCATTATAATTATTATTTAAAGCTAATTTCACTCTAAAACAACAGGATTAAAATGATTATTGCAACGTTAAAAATAAATCTATATCAATCTTATATCTACTCAACTAAGTGGACCAAAATCATATACCAAAATCGTTTACGTTTTTATAATAATATATATACTATATATACATAGATACTTCTCATTATTAAATTTCGTTGCAGTCGGCCTGTTATTAATATCCATTTATATTATTGCAGACTAAACTATTATTTTATTGACTCTGAGTTTATGAGCTCTGTCTCATAAAATATACTAATAAATACTTACTTAATACTACATATTGCCATATTTGAGCTTTTACGAGTTTTTCTGTTACTGACCGCTAAGCTATAAACTAACTATAAGTTTACCTACCTATATGTAAGCCTGGTGTTATTTGTGTAATTAAATAAAATAATTTTTAGTAGTACTTGTGTTTAGTTTTTCTTCCTGTTATTCATTAAAGCAAAAAATTAAAATGGGCATTAAAAATCAAGGAAAACAATCTTCCACTAATAGTAATGGTACTATACTAATTAATTACGATTTCATTGCTCTAGTAAAGTATTTATGGTATTAAAAATTAATCGTAATAGGAATATTATTGTTATATTGGCCTTGACGATATTGAAACCTATTTACCTGAAACAAGGAGGAAAATACTAAACTTACATAATACCTATCGCATTTACCAACTGCAAAGTAAGGAATGTCCACCGTTATAACGTAGATCAAGAAATATAAGCCAAAGACTCCTAACTAACCAGGACATTGTTCAGTAAATCATAAGACCAATTAGAGAGCAAACATATCACGCGTCTGTAGCAATTACCCAATCAGCACGTAGAAGTATCGCCTGATCTAACGAATCACATCATTTTGTTATTTTTAAGTAATTTTTCTATAATAAGGTGTCTTTTAAACATGATGTCGGAGTATAGAACCAACATTCCATACACACACACACACACAAGCCCACTCACACATACACGCGCTGCAGCATTCTTCCGTTTGGTGCAAAATGTCCACTTATTGATGTAGGTCAGTGTTGCCGTGCTCTTCTCTCTCAGGCTGTATTCGCAGTCTGTCCCTCTCCCTCTAGAGAGGTATTCGCCGGTCAATTTTGCTCGTTAGATTCCTTGCCATGCATCCGATGGGAATTGTTTTATAGACCCGCTTTGGAACGGTTTTATTGCTTTTTATTGGAATAAAGTCGACTTTTCTTGGATTAGTGGGGTATTAACATGCAATAGTAGTTACAGAGTCACTGCTAATGCATTAAACCGAAGGTTTATTAGTTCTGGAACATGATGTTTTGTAATTTGTGCTTATAAACGTGTATTTTCTTCCAAAAGGATATATTTTACAAGTAAAAATCAATCAATCGTCTTCGGACCAGTAAAAAAGTGAGTAAATTTTTGTAAAATGGTCCAAATTTTAACATAGAAGATGAGATATGTAGTTCTCTACGAAATATAATCTGTGTTTTATAGTGGTCTCTTTTTAAGAAACTATTCGCGACTTTCCCTGCGCACAACTGCTGTATTGTATTAGGTACCTACTCGTATCTATTATTATATAGGTTTGTCCATTGCATAAATCAAAGTGTTTCGTTAGCCTGATGAATAACATTGCATTTACAATCATAATATTTGCATTTATTATTTGTATAAATAGGTCTGATATCTATATTTTCGTATAAGTCAGTTATGAATTAGAAAATTCAATCAAATAAAATATAAATAAAGGTTACTTTTACTCCAGTAATATGACGTTATTCTCTTATTTGATTAAATAAATATGTATGTTGCTCAAATAATATAATAATAGTCTACAACATCTAAACAATAATCTTAATATCTATATACCTACTTAGTCTTAGTCAGTAACAGGTATTAGTAGGTATCTAACAGTTACCACATTAACAAATACTAGGTAGGTTTAGGTACCTTTTATAACTCTGTCAAAATATAACTCATGTACATAACAACTCTATTTGTATGACTGGTCATAAAAAGCCATATTATGGGGTTAGGGCTTCGTTATGGATAATTAAGACCCCTCCCTTCCAAGCTGGTGCAACCTTGACCCTCCGGCTCTTCTATTTGGTTGTGCCATGGATTGTCTACGAATAGATCTAGCATTTAAATAATTTTACAATAATGCACAACTGCACTTTCACAAGCTGTTTTTTTTTGCCAAAACTTTGTATTTTGTCAGTTCTCAAGTAAAAAAGCTATTCTATAAATACTTTAATTATTATTTAAGTAAAAAGCTAGTTTTATGATAGAATTCGGATTTAACTACAACAATCGAGAGTGAATCGATACTTACTGGGTAAGCGTGCTCCATCTTAGACCGTTATGATTGCTTACCATCAGGCGAATTAGGTAAGGTCAAGTGCAAACACATGAAAAACATGCCCGACGCACTGCATTTTAAATATCGCTTACCAACACGGCATTCGATTGCTCCATAGATTGAAAGATCCTTAAATTAGATTTCTCAGAAAGCACTAATGTTTCTACGAAGGATTTGAATAAACACGTTTTGTTAGTATAAAATAAGGAAAATATATAAATAGGTATTTACAAAGATATTGCTAGCTTAGTCCATTTTAAGGTTTGCTGTAAATTCTGGTCGCGAAATAGGACGAATATTCCGTCATGGTGGTAGGTACTACTGAAAAAAAAAAATAGAAATGAAAATGAAAATTAATTATTTTGTGACATGAAATCACATAAGAACACATTCAGGAAAGTAAGACAAACACATTTAGCACATAGGTACACAATTTCCTGTCATAAGCCGGCCTCAACTCATCATGTGCTGACTGCGAACAGAGTAAGTAAGTTCGTAAGAGAGTGTCCAACTTTGGTGTCAGAGTTTTCTCACCGCCCTAAAGGCCTCTGACATGGATTTGTATAGTGCAAAATGCAAATTCGGCTAAGCGTAGATTACAGAAAATGGCGCGACTTCAAAAAACCTCACAATTCATGTCCATAGTGACGTGACTTTTGTAAGTAGGTAGTATGATTCAAAAACGCCATCTATTAGATAAAGAAGTAATCTATTCGCGCCAATGATGGCTGCTATTGTACCCCGAGGGCCTGTTTTTATTCTATTCCTACCTACAAAAAGGTTCGTATGGGGCACAAAAAAGGGCCACGTTGAAATGTTTCTACCTGAACCATAGTTTCTACGCGTTTAATTTTATTTGTCACAAGGAATTCATTTATTTGTAAGAGTTTCTTCTATTGTGTAGTAAATCGATCGATCGATTGCTTTGCTATTTATCGAGCTGGAATTGGATTTTCATATGAATGGTGTTGGTATTGCCATTGTATTATACCTATGTTGAAGATTTTGGTCTTAATGATTATAATGGAACTAAACAATCTTATTAAAATAAAAGCTTATATATTAAGCAAATTTCTTAAATATTTTGCTCTAAGTATAGTTATGTATATTAAGCCAAATCAAAAATGAGTAGATTATCATAACTGACCAAATGTATTAATTTTCTGACAACATTTTATTTAAATTTATCACTTGAAATTTCCACTAACACAAGTTACTACACGCTTTAAATTGCCAATCTCGGCAGTAAATTCATACATTCTTAATTTACCAATAGACAAGTTTGATTCAAAAAGACGTTTGAACCCTTATATGTGACAGAATATAAACCTACGCATGCTAAAAATATTCCCAAAAACCGTTCTACCATTGAAGCCGTGAGATAAACGTTTATTCGGCGACAAAACTGTTACGAACGACAGTAGCCCTTTATTTTTATGGGATCTGTAGCCAATATCGGGAAAATATTATTGTTATACAGTTTATTTATACATACTTATGTACTTACATCCTATATGCGTGGGTATAGGAATATGCGGTTTTGTGATTGAATTTTTTTGTTTGTGTCAATATGTTCCCTATATCGTCATAACGATTTATAAGTAAACATTGTTTATTGTGATATCATATCATCTGCTTTCTTCTCCTACTTTTAATTGACTTCAAATACTGAAGAAGATTCTCAGCTCTTTGGTTTTTTTTCTATGATAACGTGCAGTACTTATACAACTTCTAACTTGTCTTTGCTTCAAAATATGTTCGTACGTAACAATTAAAATAATTTTATTTTCAATAAAAATTTTAGCACATGCAGCCTTCTTCTATTGAAATCTTACTAGATTACTAAGTCTCTATATAAAAATAAAAGAAAAATAATGATTTAGTATTGACGTCAAGTTCACGCGACCACAGAAACAAAGTTGAGCCGTTTGGGCTAAACTTTGTGGACTACAAATTTAATTTGTTCCCATGCTGCCAAAACCTGCGCCTTATTATTCTCAACAAGATTTACGCAACTTTTATTCCTTAATTGACTGGTTTTAATGTCTGTTTCTTTTACAAATGATTAATGGTAACGCTTTAAAGCGAAACACAGCTGAGACCGTGGAAATGTTGGCTTTACAACAAGATACATTTAGGAGATTTAAATTAATTTTGTTGCGAGATTAATTTGGAAGTTTCGCGGTTGATAAGTTGTTATATCCAAGCGGCTGAGACTGGAGCACGCAAGGATTAACTCTGGGCCCTACTCTATTAATTAGTTATAGATATGTATGTATTTTTAACATAAATAACCTACTTGTTAGAAACTTTGAAGTTATGTTTTAGTTCCTTGGCTTATTTTACGTCACAAAAACAATAACACATGTGACATGAAGATAATGCTGCCACAAGAAAAATTGTATTTGATATGCTTTCATTGGAGAAAGTAGCAATTTTTTAATATTGATGTACCTATCTAAAATCTAAGAAAAACATCCTTCCGCATTCTTTCCCAATACTACAGACTGTAACGCCCACTCTCGTAAAAAACCTGCCGTAATCGCAGAACATGTGTGCGTATGTTTGCCTTTTCTACAAAAACGGAAAGTGCATTGAACTTTATGTGTACGCAAATAAGGCATAGAATCGTGTAAACAAAACACAGTGCCAGTGACACAGCGTAGCAGAAGCTGACAGAGGTATCACGTGGGTTACTACGAGCGAGAAAGCCGGACGATGACGTCAGCGCGTGCGATAAGGACAGGAGATAACCTTGACCTGCGCACAAAGATCGCAGCGCCACCGCGTTCGGTGGACGAATTGAAAATTAATAATTAATGGGGCGCAAAATGGAGCGCTTTAGTAAGGTCAATACGGGATAGATGTCTCTCATGTTGATTTAGATATAAAAGGGCCTGTACTGAATGCCCGTCTTTTTATTTATTCTCTTTATGGACACCATCAGAGCCAAAACAATTTGATGTGAACACATAAAAAACACGAATAAGTGTTTCGTACTTGATGACCAAGCGTTTTTCATAGTGTAATTTCACTAATTATACTCGTTGTAAAAAACCCAAAAATATAATTATCTAAAAAAATAGGTACCTAATTAGTATAATTATGATGTGTAATTTTTAAAACATCAGGCACTCGTGTAGTATAAGGCACAAAGTAATCACATACAAAAACGTACTTACTCCATTCAGAATAGGAAATAATACCTAATCTTTATTCATACATTCTGATCTAACTAAGAAATAATATCCATAATAAGGAAAATTACGGATTTAAACGAGAAAAGATAAAAGCTGTAACGCCTTATTTATTCCAAGCTGTGATGACACGCCTCCTCTTTGATCTTTAAATCGTGTTTTTTCCAAAAAATAAGATCCTTATATTTCTGGGTTATAGAAAAGGAGAAACTACCTACTAGCTATACATAGAAGCAAGTGTGGCTCAGCAGTACCAGTGTCTGCTTTTCATCCAGACGCACACGGGTTCGAATCCGGCCCTACACCAATGACTTGTATTTTCAAGTTAAGTGTGGATCCACACTCGCTTCACGGCGATGGATAACATCGCGAGGAAACTGACATGTTTGAATACCATAATATCCGAGGACATGTGTCTACCGTGGAAGGACCTGGGCGCCCACCACGATGTATCAGCCCGATGAAAACTTGCCCTAGCGAATTAATTCTACGGGGGAGTCGATGTTTAATACGATTCAAAGAGAGCTATACCAAAACTCACCCAACAGGAACATAATCTTGTAATTCTACTGTTTTGATTAATAACTATCTGTAATCGAATAGTCACAGGTTGTTTAATCGCTAATATATATTAGGGATCCAAGGCTTTTTTCGTATTAGCATGGGACAATTTCGAAAAACTTTCGTGTTTGAAAAGGAGTAGTAACTTTGGTTTTAGTTGATGTTTTTTTTTCTTATTAGTTTATTTTTCATCATACTCTGTACTTGTAAACCGAAGATACACGAGGCAAAAGTTACACGGGCGTGTTTTAGATAATACCATATCAGGAGGCTGTTATTTTCAACTTAGAAGACTTGTAAGGTTGAACTTGTAAAAGATTATGACTTGTAAGGTTTTCCCTTGTACTTGTACTTTTTAAAACGATGGCGAGGAAGTTAATTTTAACCAAATTCAAACAAGAAGGTTACGATCTTTAAAGCGAGAGTGAACCGGCTCTTATTGTGTAAGCACGATCCATCTTAGACCATAGCTATTGCTTACCATCAGGCAAACTGAGGTCAATACCAAACAAAATTTAGTTAAAAAAAAACATCGATTGGGAAATTAAGTATTACCTGTGTTGTAGAAATAATAAAATATTTTAGTACATATTTTGAACGTGTGCTAAATTACGCGTGAGTAACGTACCCAGAACCTTTTATTGTTTAGTAACGAATGATTCACTTATACAAAATAAAAACATCATCAAAACGATACAAACTATTCTACTTCTATTAACATAATTTCCACCAACATATCTAGAACATTTTATCGCACAATAAGAACACTTTAGCAACATCTAGGCAAATATCAGAAACATTCGCGAATTCCAGCAAACTGTGGAAGCAATATAATATATTATATACATATATATATATATATATATATAACATGTATCTCGTGACATGAGGTTTGTTCCGTTGATTGATATACGTCCACAACTGGAAGTTATTACATCTCTGTTCAGGGTTACTTGGATTTATTTTTTTATTTTCTATCGATGTATAGGTACATAACATAAAGCTGAAGAAGGCTGAAAGTCTGAACATTTAAGATACATATTTAAAATAAATGTTTTGAGATTCTTTTAATGGAAAGCAGAACACGTTCCAACAATTTCTAGAATTTTTGTCTGTTTATCTGTTTGTCTATTTATTTAAACGCTCGTCACGCATAAAATTATCATGATTTTTATAGTATGAGGTTTTAGGAGTGTCATAGGCTACTTTGTATGGTGAAATAATGCGAGCAAATCCGCGGGCGTCCACTAGTCCAAAATATAATCATTCTCGATTACTACTGTTTCAGCATCATTGTGACATTAAAACCTCACAACGCGCCGCACTAGAGGCATATGATGAATTATTAACTTCAATATTATTGCTTTTTTGATTGATGGTTTGACTTCGCAGCAAGATGAACTAATTATATTTTTTTTACATTAAATTAATAACATTTTAACACAACGACTTCTTTAAATCTTTTTTTTTTAACGGGGAGTTGTCGAAGCCTGTAGCCGAAGTCGCGAGTTTTAGCTTGTAGGTGGAAAGAGCTTAAACTTGAATTAATCTTTAAAGTCTCTTATATTTATCAGAAACCCTGTATGTTTATATCTGTATAGTACAATAGTATATTGTACGGATATGGTGGAGCGTAGTTTGAGGTTTGTGGGTTTCTAAAAATAAGTAATTCGAATTGAAAAAAGAATAATATTTTCCTCTCACAAGTGTTTATATTGTATATTATGTATATTTTTCCTAAGCGTTTACTTCTAGATTTATATGTCTTCCAAGTAACTTCTCTCGGCAGAATTTGGTATCTATACAGATACAGGTAAGACGTTTATTTTATTTTGAGGCTGCAATATGTTGACGAGGCCTGAGCTGATGAAAAAACAGGTAAGTCAATCAATATTGATGAAATGATTAGGCACCGATTGTCAAATTATCACGACATATTTGTACATATGTGCGATAAATCATACTGATAAATTCCATGGATCGGGTGACACGTTAAATTGTAGGTCCCGGCTGATGTCATAGTACAGTACAGCCTTTTAATTACGTCAGAGGCCTTTCGGGTGGTCTGAGAACTCATAACACCAGAGTTGGCCACTCTTATCCGATAAGAAGATGTCTACGCTTTAGCAGGCTTACCCAAAAGAAATCTATTTACTCTGAATTAATAGACCTTGTTTAATCCTAAAAACAGGGTACTTGGTCTGCACGTACATATCCGAGGGCCCTGAGGTGATTCGAAAACTCTCATAAGAGTTTCTTCTCTATTCTCATCTCATCTCTACTGAATATTCTAACGTCCTCCTATCTTCCCACAGATGTCCGTGTAACATGGGTCACGCCGCCGCGCGCCACGCTCCCGTGCCTCATCCCGGACGCGCGCCGCCTGCCGCCCTGGCGCCCGCCGCCGCCCCTGGAGGGCGAGCGCCCGCGCGCGCGCCCGCACCGCTGGACCAAGGATGGAGTGGATTTCAAGTAAGGAATAGAGCATAATGGTCTTATCTCTCTGTTTCTTTTACGCGTATAGAGGCTACGATAAAGACGCGATAACTTAAAGGCTTAGATTTTTATCAGTAGAAAAGTCAAACTATCAGAACCATCGTTTATCAATAACAAAATTGTATTGGTTTGTACGTCTGTTAGTTTCGTTTCACGCCTCGAGGGAACTATGGATCATCATTATTTAATTTTTTGAAATGATGATTGTGTAGACACTCGAAATTAAGATAGGCTACTTCTTGTCCACCGCGTTTCCTGAAGTCACACTCGCTCGTGTGGTTATGTGAACGTTGGTGAAGTATATCTGAACAACACTCTTATCGCTTTATTCTATGCTGTCAAAAGATATTGTTTATGTTTTTTTACACTGGACAGTCAAGCATTTGTGTTATATGTAACCTAAAAAGCGTCAGTAATACAAGCGACACGGATCAAAAGTTACCTGAAGTGACACTCGTAAAGCCAAACTTATTATTTAATCGTATGGCATTATCAAGCATACACACATAAGTATATTAGACTGCTCAGCCAGTTAGCTGCGTCAGGTGGAAGATCGAGTGGGCCGTTATAGGATGTGAGGGGACAGCGTAGGATTATTTGCTGCATAGTTTGGATGTCCTCGCCACACTCGCACATGGCACTATCACCACACACACTAACGTAAAATAATTCTTATCTACAATATGTGTTTCAGATCTACAAACGGCAGCCTGACAGTGTCTCGGCGAGCTGAGTCGGAGGCGGTGTACCAGTGCGCCGTCAGACACCCCGCCGGGCTCGTGCTCGGATACCCCACGAACCTGAAATTTGCACGTATGTAAATAAAAAATAAATATTCCGGGATATTACACACAGCGCCATCTAGTCCCACTCGTGGGTACTAGATAACGGATAAAATACTTATATACTTTTCTTTCGTAAATATGTACATACTTATTATACATACAAACGACCAGACCCAACACAAGTAAATATACATTTTAAAAAATCATAAATACTTGTCTCACGCGGGAATCGAACCCGCAATCCCTAGATTAGAAGGCAGAGCCACTACCGACTTAGTTAACGGGCCAATCTGTATCTTTTTCTTTTAGGAGTAAATACCCTAGTGTCAGGGGTATTAAAGTGGCTCTAGAGGTATCTGACATAACTAGGGATAGTGGTAGTAGGGTAGGGACGTGGTTTGGGAATGTACATGTACAACGAGTATGTAGTTTAAAGTTCAAAAGTCAGGTTTTCGCTTAACGATATTATATGCCTAGCTCTAAATTTATTTATTTGTACAAGCACTGTCCGTGCAGTTCCGTCTGTCATAAACGACGCTATTTGTGACAATTTGTGTTGTATTTGGTGCGTAAAGTCTCAGGTGATGCACGCAAGTGCTTACTAGATTAATTTGTCAATTACATGTTATTTAATTGTAGATAATTAGTTAAGTTGTGTGCGATACTGTATATCTGTGGAATCTTAACTAGGCGTTTGCCAGCATCTTGGAGATATTAAAATACTTACTTTAACAAAATTAAGCACGAAAATTGTCTGGTCAGGTTATGTTACTAAAACTTTACTTGTGTTTTCAATTCAGATAAAAACAAGCAGATTTCCACAATAATGAGTTTTTCTCTAGGGCATGACCGGGTCAATGTTTTTTATCCCAGAGGTTGTACAAAAAACTTCCTTCTTTGATCCCTGTGGTGGCTCGTGTATCGCCCATGCATCAAATTATTCCTCTGTCGGCCTACATTGAGCCAGAATCCACAAATTGCCAGAATGTTAATTACAATAACCGAGTTTCTGGAATATTGGCGAATAATTCATGATGTTACGTAGATAGTCCGGAGTAGAGGTTGCGCAGAGAAAATGCAAAATTGTCGGGTTTTTACAGGTTTTATATGAAAGGCTATGAAAATGCTTTCAGTCGTATAAGATAAATGAAATGTATCTTTAGTTCATACGATATCCTATTCAGGTGTTTATTGGTTATTTTTCTTATGCATCAACACTTCTTTTCTTTCTTTCTAAACCCATCAATAAATCTATAAGCACGTAAATGTAACACTCCGTACATTTTCAGCGCTCTTACGTTAATGAAATGACGATAATGATGATGAATGGTTATATATATTTTTTTTGTTTAACATTTTATTACGCGTCCGAGATAATTTAATAAGTTTTCATTGCATTATTTTTTTATGTACGGTATTGTTAGTAATCAGTCTGCCATGAATCATGGAATCAGTTCTCTGTTGGTTATCTACTCTTGGTTAGCAAATACATTACGCGTTAGAGATGTGTTGTTCTTGACTTATTCATTTCATCCCCAAATGACGATCCACGATGGTACCTTGAAAGTAATTTACAGTTTGAATGCTTCATTTATCAGGAAAACATTGTTTTTTTTTTACAATCTACGGCTTTTAATCACTAGTTGACTTGAAGCATCACCCGCACAAGCGTCACAGCGGTTAGCGACTTCATTATTTTTGAAAATTTTCTACAAATTTTGTCTGCTTATCTCTCTCTTGAGTCGTATTTCATCATGACTGAGGGTCGTGACTCCCTTGCAGAATTAATTTGTTAGGGGAGTTCTCTTGGATACATCGTGGTGGGCGATACCGAGTCCTTCCACGGTAGACACGTGTCCTCGGATATTGTGATCCTCAAACATGTCGGTTTCCTCACGATGTTTTCCTTCAACGGTAAGCGAGTCCAAATCCACACAACCTTAAAGATACAAGTCATCGGTGTAGGGCCGGATTCGAACCAGGCTGCGTCAGGGTGTAAAGCAATGCTGATACCGCCGAGCCACACTCGTTAAAAGACGTATGTAAGTTACGAGTTACGAATATCGTTGCAGATTAAAGTAATTTATCAACATGAAGCATCAATTCATTTGAGTTGATTTAATGAGCTTTAAAATAGCTTGGTAAACTTTATAAGATTAAGTAGATAAAAAATTAATTGACTACTCGAACAAAATGGGTCAAAATAAGAATAAGAATAAAATACATTTATTGGGACACGAAACAACAAGAGATACAGAACAATATGAGATAAAGATATATACAAATAAATATATCAGACAACGTAACTTTTTTATTTACTTAATTATGTTGGAGCGTAATAGAAAAACTATGTCACAAAAATCTATCTGTTTTGTAATAAACATTCATAGTTCATACGCAAAAAGTACCTGAAGCTTTTAACCTTAAATAGGTAAAATTATGTAAAAGATCAGAGAAATATCACATTTAGCGTTGTTATTATAATCACGTTTTATTTTAATGTATTCTATTATGCCATTAAGGTAAGTACTTACTTTTACAGCGAAAATTTAAGAAAAAATATTTCTTGTTTTGATAAATTATATTCTTACATTCTGGACACGAATCATCTAAACGTATAATTCTGTACTGGTAAATTAAAATAAGAAACCGATATTATACTGACTTAGTTATTTGTATTGTATTGTATATAATTTTACATGAATTGTCAAAATGATGCTGAGATAGATAGTTATTTAAAACTAGGCACGGCAAGGAGGCACTGTTATAAAGTTGAGGTTCCAAAGACTCGCACCAAGCGTTTTGCTTCGACTTTCATCGTGCGAACAGCCAAACTGTGGAACTCCTTGCCCGAATCTCTATTCCCCTTGAACTATAATTTGTCGGTCTTCAAGTCGAGAGTAAACCGGTTTCTTCTAGGCAAGCGCGCTAAATCGTAGACTATAACGTTGCTTAACATCAGGCAAGTTGTAGTCAAGCGTAAGCCTATTTAATGTACTTAATAAAAAAAAACTTGTGGACGCCTGCGGCTTTGCTAGCATTATTTCGGGATAAACTCACTCACTCTGTAGCTCAAAATTACAAAGCCTTGAGCACCACCGTAAGGTGGCCAGTCTTTCGGTTTTTTACAGGTTGCATTTCGGAGAGTGTGCGGAGGAATTGCATAATTTAATTCCTGCAGCCCCATTTCACCATCGCACGAGTAGAGGCACGGCAAGGAGGCACCGATATACAGTTGAGGTTCCAAAGACTCGCACCAAGCGTTTTGCTTCGACTTTCATCGTGCGAACAGCCAAACTGTGGAACTCCTTGCCCGAATCTCTATTCCCCTTGAACTATAATTTGTCGGTCTTCAAGTCGAGAGTAAACCGGTTTCTTCTAGGCAAGCGCGCTACATCGTAGACTATAACGTTGCTTAACATCAGGCAAGTTGTAGTCAAGCGTAAGACTATTTCATGTTAAAAAAAAAAAAAAGTAACCTATGACACTTGCGGGATTTCATACTACCTACATAACAAAAATCACGATGATCTGTTTAGCCTATTTTGAGTGATAAGCGTTTAAATAAACACAAACAGATAAATTATTTATTTATTTATGTTTTGTTTAAATAAATGACTCAAAACGTTCCGGGTTTGGTAATAAGTTATAAATCACTCCCAGACTTAGAAGAAACCCAAGCCACGTACAAAAATTAAAAAAAAAACTGCTGAATCACGTTTTGGTTTTCGATTTAAAGTATACCCATATATTTTTTCGAGTAATTTCCGTGTACTTACAGATTTATGACGCTTTATTATTATTATATGTAAAGATAAAGTACCTATAAGAAAGAAATAGCGTTATACTGAGATATTGTTCAGTTCATTTCTCTTTGTCAATCACTAGTCACTGCCAAATAAAAAAAGCGTTAGAGATAGCACACCCTATCCAAAGAAGTTGGTTCGCTATATTCTCTAAACAATATCATCATATATGATCATTTATTAATCTCGATAGTCAGTATCGGCAGACGCGTCATATCGCATTGTCAGTTCCATCCATTCATTTTTGATGGATTGCTTGCTTGGAAGAATAAGATGCCACGAGAAATAAAATATATCTGGAAACTTAGGCAGAAAATTGTGAAAATGATATACATATTTGCGGGGTTTTAGATAAATAAGGATGTTAATTTGTAGAACTAGTACAATTTATGACATCTACAATAAATAAACAAGATGTATAACAACGAAAGAGCCTACAGATTACTAACACATATGGACACTATGACAGATTCCACCGAGCAGCGCATTTTGTGTTTTACTTACATACATAGACCTGGTTCATTAAACCCATTAAACGTGAGTTTTATAAATGGCAGCGAAAATCATTTCATCCGTTTCCCGACATATCTTAAGCATTTTATGTTTTCTTTTCTCTTATATTAATATACATAGACTTGGTTCATTAAAAGTGAGTTTTATGAATGGCAGCAAAAATAATTTCATGCGTTTCATGACATATGTATTTTTGAAACAGAGAGGAAAAAATTAGATAGACATAATGAGGACCCTTACAAAGGTTTAGAGGTGGTATCGTGTCGCGTAAATTTTAAAAAAGGCAAATGAAAAATGATAATGATGATAAATTAAGTCGCGTGGCTCAAGGAAGACTGCTGTACTAAAATACAAATATGTACTTACATACATATTATGCAGAAAAATCCCAGGCTGTATTAATCTGAGGTAGATTAAATCCCGACGAGACTGTCCGTGGAGCTTCCGTGATGGATTACTCCCGCACGCAGTAGGGTGACCACAATATATAAACATTCTAAGATTCTAGTCGATGATCTGGATTTTTAGCAAACGATAAAGATTAAGTTTTTCGGCGACAGCCAATTAAGTTGAATAAAGAGATTAGAAACGGAACAAAAACGTAAATAAACAAAAAAATATTATTGAAACCTAATCGTATATATGTACTTAATACAATCGAGAAAAGAAATTATTTCGTTTTATGTAAAAGACGAAATAACTTCAATAAAACAATATATTTTTGATAATTGATTATTATTTACTATACTAGACTTATAACACAAGAAAATCACCATATTTGTAGGCACTTACCCTCTTACTAACGTTTAAAGCAAGTCCAACAATTAACCTGAACCATGGTCCCAGTACTGTCGGCTGAATATCCTGGGAGGAGCAGGTTCCTGGCAATACATATGTCAGTAAGATTGGGCTCTCAGTACACAAGCTGTATTACAGCGGTAATTTACTGGTTAAATTATATGTAGGTAATATTAAATGGTAAGTGAACACCAAGGTGGAGCTTTGTTATATTGTTTGTACATGATTCGTTGATTTCACCGATATGTCTTAATTTTATATCTACTGTCTCTTTATAAAATAGCACTGTCAATATAAGTACGGGTTTTGTTTTCTATGCATACGAGTATATACAAACGGGTTTTTTTGGAACGGGAGAGAGAGAAAAACGTAAGACTACAAATGTTTATAAAACGCCCATAAGCTATCTCTATTTTCTTTATAAATGATAGAAAAAATATATTATATTGGTGTGCTTTTAGTGTCTATTGCGTCTTGATATTTCAATCGATTTTTTACCACTCTTGAAGTGTTGATATTATTATGAAGTAAAGCTGTATTGTTACCGCGTCAATCATTTACTTTATAAATTCTTCCACGTCTTAAGTTCAATGTAACAAAACAGGAACTTCTTAAGGATATGAGCTTCCTGTAGGAATAGGTAGGAAATCGACTCAGCGGCGCTTGCTTTGAAGCCCAATATGATAGTTCATATTATAAGATTTACGGAGGTTACTGGTAATCAACTACCTACTACTTAGGTACTACCTATTCTATCATAGTCGAGTAACGTGGTAGTATAATTTGTAAGGTTAAGTCGATTCTTGAATGGGTGACCAAAGCATTTCAATTCCTTTCTTGGGTTAGATAAAACAATACAATATTTACTGCAAGCTGTTATTGTTGTTAACTAATAGTATAATCCAGGGGTCTTCAAATCTAGTGTTAATTGTTACGTGTTTCATATTAAACTGCAGAAATAACATCTGGCAGCTTCTAGTCAAACGCGAATCTTAACACGTACAAAAGTGTAGCTCGTAATAGTACAATTGTCGTACCATGTCAGAGACTGCGGCGGTTTGAAAACTGTCCTGAACAGGGTTGGCCACACTCAAAACCCGATATTTAATGATTTGTCCTTTTGTATACGTATTTAACACTAATTATTTGGATTTTTTTAATGCGGTAGGTTATTATGGCTATCTAAAAGTTATCTTCTTCTTCTAGTGCTTCTCCTGTCAGCTGAGCGACTTGTCTCTAAAGTTCTTATACGCTGGCAATACTCGTCCATTCACGTATATTTCTCAACCACGATTCCTTTCTTCTTCCAACGCGTCTTTTGCCTGCGATTTTGCCCATCATTCTGAGTTGGAGAAGGTCATATTTGTCGTATCGCAAGACACAAAAAGTTATGATAACCATATTCATTTGTTTCTTCTAGACTTAGAGAAGCAGTTCTCCCAGCAGCCAGCCAACACGACAGCATGGCGCGGGCAGCCCTTCGTGCTGAGCTGCGACATCAGCTCCGGCCCAGCCGCCAACTACTCCTGGCTGCGGGATGGAGAGCCTCTGCCTGATGATTCTAGGTATGTTAACCAAATTAAAAAGAAAGAAATAAAGTAACATATTTATTGAGACACACAAATTTACTAAACTTACATGTTAAGATTGTGAAGTCCCAATACAAATTACTATCCACTGATTTATGGCGAAAGATTATTAGTGTGCTTGTGTATATTACGTGTGTTTGTTTCTTCTTCTCGTTGAGAAGGCAGATTCGGGTTAAGAAAAAAATAAAGTCACGTTGTAGATATATCATAAATATAAAATAAATGAACTAAATAAAATTGTACCATTTCAGGTATCACCAAGTAAACAACCAGCTGATCATTACAGACGTGACTTACGAAGATGCTGGACAATACAGGTCAGTAGTGAATAAGTATTTCGAATGAATACTTGTCAATTCCCAAACACCTTTATTTCTGCTTACTACTATCCAGCGTTCTTTAAACCGAGAGTAAGTCTAACCTTTATGAGTAAGCCCGTGCCGTCCAAAACCTTAGAGGCAATTTTCTATTTAGCGTGTAGAACGGCCTATAGTTATTGCAATTACATTGTAGGTCCCGGCTGTTTGTCTAGTACGGAAGTCGTTAAGCCATGCCAGAGGCTCTTAGGGCAGTTTAAAAACTCTCGACACCTGAGTTGGCCAGTCTCATTCGATAAGAAGAAGAAAAAGAAGTACTTATTGTAATTATTCATTTCTCCTTTTTTTTTCAGCCGTATTGTTCGTTATTTTTACTCTAGTATACTTCAAATTTAACCATTTCCCCAGATGCAAAGCAACGAACAGCCTGGTGAACCGCAGCCGCATCAGCCACCCTGGCCACGTCACCGTGGAGGAAGCGCCCGAGGACCTGAAGACAGCCTTCCTCCAGGTGCAGCATGACAGCGCCCTGGAGGTGCCCAGGGGGGGCTCTGCTGTGCTGCCGTGCTTGGTTGTTGGGAACCCCAGGCCACAGGTGAGTGGTTTAATTGTTTTTCTAAAGAAAAATCCAGCTAAGACAAATTGCTGGATAAAATTAAAGCTTTATCGCATGACAATTACAAGAAAGCAGTTTGGTGGTTGATTCCTTAAATTTACTAATTTCAATTGCATTTTTGCTACCTAATCATAGGCGAAATGTTTTGTTTGTAGGTTTGTTAGTCTTATCTTATACCGCAGGGGAGTGTCAGATCATCGTGATTACATCTACAAGAAAGAACGATGATAACGGATCATCTTTCTTTCTTGTTTGTAATCTTTATAAGCTCCAATGCACCATTGACAAAATACCCAGGAGGTACCTACATATGTAGGCTGATGCCCGAAAAACTTAAGCAAAGTCGTTACCAGTTACTAAAACATACTTCCATGTTCCACAGATGATCTGGGAGTGGTCTCCTCCAGGCGTGCGTACCGGCGAGTTGGAGGACGTATCAGACCTGCTGCAGCTGCGGGGCCTGGAGTATGACCTGCAAGGACTCTACTCCTGCAGGGCTGAAGGACACCCACATCTTACCAGGGTGAGAGATCTATCATCATCATCAGTGGCGAGGGCTGGAGTATAACTTGCAGGGTTTTCTGGTGAAGTCAGGTTTATTGAGAACTCTTTCTCGCCACAATCATTATTATTAATAACATCACATTTAAAAACCCGTTAAGCTATCGGTTCTCAACATTATGATACAGCACCTTAAGGTACTGCTTGGCTTGCTTCTATCTCCTAAAATAAAATATGGCGATAAACATCCTAACGGTGTGTTCCAGAAACAAAGTTTGAGAGTAAAGAACATATTTTTCTATTAATTACGTGGATGTTGCCTCAGGTGACCGGCTAGATGGTCAAATGCTTGCATGTCCATTGTCCAGTGCGTAGCATATCATACAGGCAAACTGCTTAGTAATGTAAATCCATCTTTATTCCAGACGTTCAACGTGACAGTAACCAAAGCAGTGAACATCACGCATGTGCCGGAGTCGCGTCAAGTAGTTCGCGCGTCCACCGTCCGGTTTAACTGCAGCGCCACTGGCTCACCACCGCCCTCTATATCCTGGTACAAAGATGGCGTGCCTATCAAGGTGGCAGGACGTGTAAGTACTAGTTTTTACCGCTAGATGGCGTTATTAATAAATTCAAGTTTCTCATACTCTTATGAATCAATTACCAAGTAATCCAAAGTATTACTAAGCAGGTATAGCACGTGTTATTTATTTTTTACAGGTTCGAGTGGTTCCAAATGCTGATGACAAAACCCTCATACAACTTTTGATTAGAAGTGTCTCCACAGAAGATGCAGGTAAACTTAGTTTGAATCTTTAGTCTAAACAAAGAATTAATAAATAAAAAATCCCTTTAGCCTACGACACAGGTAGATCCTAATGTGTGGCACAACATCATATCAATGTATTTAAAATCTAAGATATGAGTTTGTTTAATAGAGTATAAGTAATATAATGTTTGTTTGCTAAGTACCCGCAATACGTTAACCCTGTTTACCCGTACTTAAATCGAAGTTGTACAGTTACGATATTTTTAAACTTACAAAATTTTCAGGCGTCTACCAATGCTTCGCCCGCAACTCGATGTCGGAGGCGTCTGCGTGGGCCACCCTCAACGTGACGGGCGGCGAGGCGGCGGCGCCTGACGACGTGCGCTGCTGGCCCTCGGGGGCCGACACCGTGGTGCTGCGCTGGAGACCCATGACCAATGTCGTGGCCTACACTGTGCAGTACACTGTGCCTGGTGAGGACTTCTTTTTAAACCAAGACTTTTTCATTGTTTCAAGAGTTGTAGGGTTAGCCGGTTCAAGTTCCTAAAACCCGTACGAAACGGTAAGCTTCAACCTTTATTGTTCGTACCGTAAGGTTGTGGAACTCCCTGCCTGACTCCTTGTTCCCCACGAACTACAATCCAGCGATCTTCAAAGCGAGAGTGAATCGGTTCTTAACGGGTAAGCACGCTCCATCTTAGGCCATAGCCTTTTGCTTGCTATCAGGCAAACTATGGCCAAGTGCAAACCCGTACAAACTAAAAAAAAAGCTGAAAAAGAGATGTAGGTACCTACGTAGCAGTGGGTAAAAGTCAACTGTTTGCTGGTCTTATGAAGAGATATGACAAAAACACAATATAAGCTGACGATAATTATGAGTTCGGGTTCACATATGACTAATTTTATGGTCATGTCATTATGGGATTAGTTATTGGTCTAAAACGGATGTGCTAACCCGATAAGAATCTTTATATCGAAGTTTAAGTTCGATTTAGTAGCTGTGACTAGCAGAGTATATTGAATAGCTATAATAATGTTATGGTTTTTCAGATGGTTCTTCCCTGCCGTGGCAGCCCGTGGTTGTTCCGGAAACATTGATCAATGTCAAGTCACCATTAACTCCATATAGCTTTCAAGTAAGTTTGATTCATTAACTATTTGAAAACAAATTACTCGATGCACTCAAATAAGTATAAAACCTCTGAAAATAAGTGGATTTACACATATTTTAAATTAATTTTGGTGAAACTAAGATTAGAATAATTAAAATATGCTTTAAGTATGACTCGTATGACAATGTAACGTTCTGTGTAGATCCGTGCCTACATCGGCGCCAAGAACACGGCTACAATAGTGAGCGACATGTCTAATAGCGTCACCTGCCAGGGACAAGGAGGTAAGCCCACTACAACCGAACTTTTAACTATACCCATACAAAATATTAAACAGATGGAAACCTTAAGTCACTTATAAATCGGCCAATCATGAATCTCCATTCGAACCGCTCGAACGTTGTTTGTTTTGTACCTACTTTATCAAGCCGTCGGTCTCCATACTTACCAAATTTTATTCAAATTGATTTTGCTGTTTCAGTCTTCTTTTTATCGAATGAGAGTGTCCAGCTCTGGTGTCGAGAGTTTATCAAGTCGCCCTGAGGGCCTCTGACATGGCTGTTTCAGTGTGAAGTTGGAACAAACACAGTCACATCGCGTTATTTTATCATTGTCAAAATATTATACATTATCCACAAATTTTGATTGAAAATTTTCAATATAATCAAAATGTTGTTTGCCTATGTCATCCGTCTTTCACTGAACATTCCGTTTAGAACGTAGAACATCAACCTAAAAAAATACTTCTCTTCTTCTCAGTGCCAATCAGTCTCTCCAAATCAGAAGACGATAGCGTCGTGGTGTCCTGGCAGGACTTCCACGTGGCCAACCCTGGCGTGTTGGAGTGGATCCTGCAGCACAAGGCAGAGAACAGCTCGGATGAACACAACGTCACTCTCGAAGCTGAGGTTTATAACTATACTGTGAAAGGTAAGTGAGAAGTAATATTTTATACATTCAAATAGTATTTTTTTGTCATAACACAGGAGTTTTTGTGGCACGACAGACCGTAGTGTGATTACTCTTATAAGAAATTACTATTTTTTATTGTTTGCATTTTCTGTATACTTGGGCTTTTAACTGACGTCAAAAAAAGAAGATCTCAATTTCTACTGTTATTTTTGTGTTCATGTTACGCATAGACAGTAGAACTACAACAGTAATACAACGAAAACATGGTATGAAAATCCATCAACATCCATAAGAATTCGCTGCGTACGCCTACATTAAAAAGCAAGCAACCTGACAATAAAGAATAGCAACAAGAACCATGGCAAAAACTATAGTTTTTTTATATATTTTTCTTAGACATATTATAGTAACTATTATTCCTGCCCTCTTCTTCCACAGTATCCCCCTCCGAGCCGCAGCAGGTCCGTGTCCTGGGCACGCGCTCTCTTCCCTGGCTGGCGCAGAACCTGACCCTGGTGCCCTGGACCGCCACCTCCGCCGCAGGACACAGCCTGCCGCCCGGGTGAGGGTCTGTTGGACCAGCTTAGATATAGAAACGAATTTATTTATAACAGATATAATTTAATAGTATAGAAGTAGACGCGGTTGCTGTAGCCGTAAACGGCTTAGATGATTTTAATAAGAAACGTTTTTATAAAACAAGAAATTTAATCATTGATATTTGATACCGATATTTGATACCTAGGCCAGTTTTTCATCTTTCATCTATATCTGTTTCTAGTTGCAACGCGTTGAAGGTACAGAGGTTTATGCTATACTGATGCTGTAAATAGCACAGGCTACCTTAAAACAACCAAAACAAGCAAGCATGTATTAGCTTTTTATTAATATTCCTGGCGTCTTTGTGTTTAAGTCATGACTCCTGGTTTCCAACACTTATTTAACACTATAATCACCCCCCAGCGAGGTCCGAGCAGTCCCAGAGGACGTGGAAGTGACTGAGGTGAACGCGCACAACTTTACCGTGAGGTGGCGCTGCGAGAAGGAGTCCATGACCTACTCCTACATGGTGTGCACCAGGAAACTAGGCGGAAATGAGGACTGCGTGGAGACGTGAGTATCAATGTATATTTCCAGTGTATTCATTTACTTACGTGAAATATCTGCGAAAGGATTTGGACATCCACCACGATGTAATTGCACTAGAAAACATTGTTTTTTTTTTGTTGGAACGTGCTAAACACATTTTTATTAAAAAGAAAATAAATGCTTTTAAATTTCTTCGGTAATTTCTAATTTAATTTTTTTCCACAGTAACGTGAAATCAGCAATGATAGTGAATCTGGAACCGAACAGCAACTATGAAGTCCGCGTGCAAGCCAGACTGCCCGGACATATGATTGGAGGAGACTATAGCACGCCTATACAAGTCACTACACCGCAAGAAGGTAAGCAACATTTGTGCCTATTTAATGCTAGGTAGGACTAGCTTTGACTTTGAAGAATGCCACTCGAGGAGGAAGAGGATATCCCCCAGCAAAGTGCAGGAAATTAAGTAACTAATCGCTGTTATATCTTATCTTATCTGTTTACAACAACGAAAAGTAAAAAATGAGGTACTTGACCCACGTTGATGTTGATTGTGAACCTCAAACTGAACAGTACAGTGAACTGAAGTGCAGCCAATCCATTAAATGGCCCACCTGATCATTAGATTTTCCTTCTTTTATCTGTTGTCACAGTATACATTTAGATAAAATTAGATAGATAGAATAGATAAAATTTAATTTTTTAGATAAAATTTAAATTTTTAGATAGATTTTTTTTCTTGTTTGTTCTGTGTCTATTTTATTTGTGTGTCCAATAAAGCGTTAATCTATCTATCTATCTATACAGAGTACCTACACCTAATGTTCTTCCAGACACATACAATATCTTCTAACCATCAAAAATAAGGTCACGCACACATACGGTCGTATGGCGTGCTGGCTATGGGATCTAACATCAGTAGTAGGCTCTAGGCTAAGATAAACTGATGATAATAATGCGCACTTGTACTCTTTGTGCCATAATGATAAATCTCTTCATTCCAGGCCAAGAAAACATCCGCAACCTGACCTACAAGTTTGTCAACGAGACCGCAGTGCTGGTGTCCTGGACGAGGCCCCTCCCGGAGGGCACTGTGAGGTACACGCACGACTACCAGCTGCCCATGACGCAGTGGACGGCGCTGGAAGCTAAGGAAGATAGTGTTTTGGTGAGAATTTTACTATATTATGATATCATTATTTAAAACAAGTGTGTTCGTTGGCTTGTTCTATTTTTACGCTGCAACGGACTGAAGTATGTACCTTCAAGTTTTTTGGTAGGAACCAGATAGAGATATAGGCTATATTATATTCATAGAAAAAAACAAGAACAAACCCGCAGCTATCCACAAGTGAACAACCTAAATCTTAAGATCCTATGCTCTGTAACACAGGCTGATCCAAGTGTGGACTGCAGAGTACAATATCAAAAACCTTATTATTGGTGAAATAAATTAGTCAGCGCGAAGTAGAATAGGCATTTGATAGTGATCTCCTTCAGTCGTATTTCCTCATGACTGAGGATCGTGACTTCCCCGTAGAATTAATATGTTTGGGGAGTTCTCTCGAGCATATACATCGTGGTAGGCGCCCATTTCTTTCCACCGAAGACACATGTTCTCGGATATTGTGGTCCTCAAACATGTCGGATTCCTCACGATGTTTTCCTTCACCGCTAAGCGAGTGCAAATCCACACTAAACTTGAAAATACAAGTCATTGGTGTAGGATTGGTCATTGATGTGTTGGGAATGATAAAGGATCATTTTTATCCCTAAGCAAAGTGAGCAAAGGCGATACCACTATATTACCATATTTACTTTTTTTTCAGTTAACCGGCCTGGACCCCACCAAGAAGCTGTTCGTACGCGTGGAAGGTCGGGACCCGCTCGACAAGAGCCTTGTGCTGAGTATACCAGTCCATATACCCGGTAATATATCATACGCATTGCAACCACTACACGCTTTGAAACAGATATTCATCAATGTACTTTATTATCTACCTTTACCTTGAACCCAATTTAATCGAAAATAGTAACTATGTATCTTAAGATATACCTACTTCTGGATTTTACCAAGTTTTTTGCAAAATATTAGGCCATATATGGTAATATATCATACCTACGCATTACAATCGCTCCACGCTTAATAAAAGATATTGATTATTGTACTTTATTATCTGATTTTTACAAGAATTAACCAATAAATTGAATTTTGGAATATACATTGCTTTTGTTGAATATATCAATCGCATAATAATATTTTTTTAATTTAAATGACACATGCAAATTAAATTTTATACTGCACAAATTTACTGGTGAAAGCCTTAAACAATATGTTTATATAAAAAAGTTTTTTTTTTATTAATCATTCGCTATTGTTTCTTAATAGTTATTTCTGTATAAAAAATATTTATTTATGCAATGTAAATATTTTTACTCACTACTTCTAAAGCATTTATATACCTGTATTCATATTGTATTTATAATATTATGTATATTTTAATATTTTTGAGTCATTTTAATGGGTTTTGTAGAAGATATGCAATATATTTTATTCATTATTTTGTTTGTCTGTTTTTTTATTTATTGGATTAACAATTTATGTGCTTGAGGCATTAGAATAGAACCCCAGTGATAACAGTAGTCCGGAACATAATAGTGATTGCAAACTACTGCTCCTGAAGATAATTGTGACTACAGAATTGCTAAGGTGAATCACAGAGTGGGGTGTCTCTTGCATGATTCAGTTAACAAATGTTTAATTTGTGAATCATTATAGATATTGCTAACACAATTTTGTGATTATGTTTTATTTGTAACTCGCTCTCAATTAACTATTAGGTCAGTTAATCATGCACTAAACATACACACACACTCACAAGATTTACACTTTTATCAAATCTCTCAACTTAACTTTCCCACCATCCATATTAAAGAGTGCCATTTTTACACTTCAATTTGTTCTAAACAGCCTTCAAATCAATTAATGTTCGTTGCCATAAAACTTACTTTTTTATCTAAGTAATTGCTTTTCCATTAAAACTTACTTTCATTTCTGTCATCTAGTACCCAGGAGACAAGCGTTTGCTTAGCATGGGGGTTAGATGGCGCTGTGTGACATGGCCTGAAATATTTACATATTTAATTATTATTAGTTTGTCTTGTACGGCAGTTGTTAAGCCATATCAGATGCCCTCAGGGCGGCTTGATAAACTCTCGACATCAGAGTTGGCCACTCTCGATAAGAAGAAGAAGAAGATTTATTTGATTCATATGCCTTTGTCTTAGAACTTCCTTTCTTTATTTCTAATACATATGTATAACATTCCAGAAGCCAAAGACCTGCAATACGCGTACACCGAGACGGGCCTGTCGGTGTGGTGGACGGGCGAGGGGCCGCGCGTCGTGAGGTACACACAGAACTTGACGCAACCACTCAAAACATGGCCGACTGTGCATGTCTCGCGGACTACTGTACTGGTGTGTATATAAACATTTTATTTTACAGAAATTTGTAGCAATAATTATAATACTAGTGGTACGAGGCCTGCGTGCATTCCGGATATCATCTTCTCATCATCAGACAAATGAGACCCACTGCAGGGTATAGGCCTCCTCCCTCTTTCGAAATACTCCCTGTCTTGCGCTGTTCTTGCCTAGATATTTCCTTCTAACTTTCTAATAAAGCAGCCTTAAATTTAGTTGTAATAACCGGCTAGGACTAACGTCAATAATTATGTCGAAAAATAGCCTTACTTATGTAATATGAGTGTAAACCTACTACAGTATAAAGACACTGATTTAGATATTTTCATTAAATACACAAGTATTTTTCAGAAGTAGTCCCATATACATTTTGCTTAGTTTTACCTCATTGAAATCCGAATAATTAGCTGTCACGCCCACAGAAAAAAGTTAGCAACCTGATAGAATAAGCCAGCTGTAAATATTAACCACAATGATAATTTCCTATTTTTCTTTAAACGACGAGTGAAGTCGCAAGTTTTGTTCTTTTAAATAATTATAAAAAAATACAACTTATTTTTACGGGGACTGTGACATAGAATTTTACCATTCGTTCCGTAGAAATATCTGAAATGATTATTAAGTATCCATCTCCTTCCCCAGCTGACCGGCCTGGACTCATCTCTCCATACGTTCGTGATGGTGGCCGCGCCAGGCGGCAGCGCTCGCAGCCAGGTGCTAACCATCAAGCCACGACCTGCTCAGCCGGCTGGGACGCAGCTGTTCCATGAGGACAACTATAACTTGTATTTGGGTGAGTGTGGTTTTTGCTTCACGATAAAATCAAGGATTCTACACAATACCTGGTGGAGAGGCGAAACATGTGTCGACTAGAATATCTTGCTGAAGGAGAACTACAAAACTGGATGACACAAGGTGCGGCGTTAGTAAAATCTCAAGAGCCACGGAGGCCACTTTGAATAGGAGGAGAGGTGTGGCCTAAAACCATCAATTTTGTTGTTTGAAGTCGGTTAAGGAGCAGTCGCAGCTGAAAAACACTACATATTTTTCTAGAGTTTCATTCACGATAAAATTGTTTAGGATTGGCCAACAATGATGTCAACAGTCTAGTGCGGTTGAGAAACTCGTTACATCGTTGAGCAATTGTTTACAAAACTTAAAAAAAATGTTTACCTATTTATTAGTTTATACAAAGTCGCCCGTGTTTTGTGTAGATCATAAGTTTCTTTAATCAATGGCGAACTATTTGCGGAAAACTAATGGAGCAAATAAAAAAATGTAGATAAGATGTTAGCTAGCTGTTTTGCAGGTTTCTAATCGTATTTAGTAAGTTTGGCATGTTTGTGATTCCAGAGCTATTTATTTATTTATTTACTAGGCACACAACACAATACACATTCTCTCTCTCTCTCTTACTCTCTTATCTCTTCTTGGACTCTGTTTATCTCTACTTGTCGTGTCCATCCAAAGGTTGCCTGGAAGAAATCGCTTAAGGCGATAAGGCCGCCCATTTGTACGTTATTATTTGTTCATATTTTACTTTGTACTATATACTTGTGTTGGTGTGCAATAAAGATATATATTATTATTATTATTATTATTATTATTACACAGAAAATACATGAGTAACAACAAAACACATAAAAGGTAATGATCTATTCTGTGCATCTGTGCAAACACATGCGTGCACAACATGATTATAAACAGATACAAAGTTCAGTAAGTTAACTAAACTAATCTAAAACAATTAAAATAATACATATAATACAATACTTATGGAAGTTACAGTTAATTGTAAATATTAAAGCTATAGATTCTCTTTACTATTTCTTATTTAATAATAGTTTATCTAACAAATGCTTATGTCTGCATTTCCAGGTGTGAGCATAACGTGTGGTGTTCTGATCCTATGCGCGTTGTGCGTGGCGGCGGTGTTCGCGTGGCGTAAACGTAAGCGGACGCGCACGCCGAGGCGACGCGCGCGCGCTCCCACCGGGGACGAGGGGGGAGAGGAGATGGCGGTATGGATTTATTTCTGCTTGTACATTATAACAGAAGTGATTAAAAAAAAAAATTATAAAGTAACAAATTAAAGAAAGAAAGAAAGATCAACAATAATTAGAAATATGCCACATACCTAGTTATCAACATCATCGGGAGCCATCTTCATATTGAAGTTTGGAGGTCAGTTGGCAATACTTCTTGCAATCCCATGCTGCTTCTTTTAGATTCGGGTAGCTTATGATTATTTGACCTCTTTACCTAGTTATGACAAATAGGAAAAACATAAAAGGTCTACAATGACAAATTAAAGTTAGCTTGATTTTAGGTCACTAGGTTTCTCTAATACGTTTTTGTTTTTTAGAACATTGGTGACCGGCTGGCCAACGGTGGCGGCTCGAAGGACGCCGGGGAACCTCTGCTGAACGGACATGTCACACACATCACGGAGAACCCGTCTGTAAGCATACAAATATGTCATAATTATCATAACTCTATACGTATTAGTAGAAACTAATATTAAATAAAATGTTTTATCATTACCAATATAACATCCAGACTCCACCGTGCCATTATGTGTATTGTATACTTAATATGAATTATTTCAAATATTTTCCTTCCTCTTCCCAGCAATCCAAGACACCAAACGGCAAGGTCCGCAAGGGTCAGCACTACGAGGACGCATTCGACGTGACTCGGTACGACGCTGACGTCACGCTGGAGACGGTGCTGGACCCCGACACCTCCACCACCAGCCACCACCTGCTAGACACCTCGCGCCGACCGGAGTACGAGCCCGCCGGGGGTCAGGATATATCGGCCAACGACTCCTTCAGCAAGCTCCCAGACGACAACATGAACAGCGAGCTCACCAGAGGTCACGCCTTCGAACTAGACAACAGCAAAGTTCTCCCCACCCTCCAGCCCAACGGTTGACCCGAACATACGCTCCCTCTCCCGAACTACACTAGGGGTAGGCGACCCCGACGATCGGTCGATCCCAGTCTCGGTATAAGTTAATTGAGATTCTGTACAGGACGATATACGAGAGGCTCAAGCGGCGGCGACGGCTCGTTCCTAAATATAGACTTTATTTTAAACGACGTAAGGCTGATTTTTGGTAAACGATAGTACGGGTACGTAATAATTTTAAGTAAAAAAATCGGGTCGGTTGTTAAGTCGCGCGCGGGTCGTCGCGGCCGCTGCTTCATTCACATCACATAGGAAATAGACTAGGAAGGTCTCGAGGTCTTATATATGTACATGTTATGTACTATATACTGGTAGAACAGACGCGAGCGACTCAAATATTGGAAACACAGGTTGTAGTTAGTGTAAATATGTTCAGTTTAGGAGAAGCAACTTGTACATAGAGACACAGCCTGTGCAGCGTCCAGACAATAATAAGCATGGCGCGCGGACGACACGCAAACTGAATATAATATAATACGAGATAAAGAGTAAACAGTGCCTCGGAAAAGTACACCAGAATTAAACTATTAAATTAATACCTAAAATAAAAATAGTTTCACCGTTAGTGCAAGTTATCGTACAAATCATAGACCAAATCAAATTCCAAACACCCCCTATTATTACCTAAATTCATAATGTATACAGTATTTATCGTTGTTGAAGAGAATGACCTAATTATTTATTTATTTCCCGATATCTTTATGTTCATAGACAGTCGTAGACAAAGCCTGAGATGCTAATGGTTACCTAATAAAATAACATTCCAATAAAAATATGTTTACGCACCGCAATAGTAGCTCCCTACTTGTACATGCGAGCCGACAAGTAGCTCCCTACTTGTACATGCGAGCCGACATAGTAACGCACAGGTGTTATTATGTAATATTAATAATATTTATGATATAAAGATACTGTTATAGACAAATTGACCGCTCTATTTCACGAAACGTAATATAAATACTTAAAACCTAAGAACACAAGTAGATAGATTTTGTATAGTAACTAAAATTATGTATTAAAAAAATTAAATAATAATTTATTACAACGAATTACTGATATTAAAAGTTTAGAAATAGTGGAATTATTACTAATCATGGTCGTTTCTTTTTTGTGCGGCTATACAGGGTGTTCTGGAAAGAACATGTTTTAATAAATCCTAACAAAAAGTTACCCTTAAATTACGCATTTAGCTATCATACATCTGTTTTGGTATAATACTTTGGGTACGCAGTTTCTTTCAAGGCAAAAAAAAAACACAAAATGCATCAAATAAAAAAAAGAACGACATCAGTTAGCGTTATAACTTATTTTAAATGAGCTTGGATTCAGTAGCTTAGGGGCCTGGATAATGTTTATATCTACGGTTTATTATTCCATATCACAATTTTATCTACCTCATTTTATTACGTTGTAAGATTCTTTAGGAGTTAGTTTTTTGATGTTGTTTGAAATGGTTAAGTTTTCCCATCGACGGTTGGTTAGTTCTACTCACTCGGCCCGGTTAGTTCAACACACTCGGGACGGTTAATTCAACACACTGGGGCCGGTTAGTTTAACACACTGGGGCCGGTTAGTTCTACACACTCGGGCCGGTTAGTTCAACACACTGGGGTCGGTTAGTTCTACACACTCGGCCCGGTTAGTTCTACACACTCGGGCCGGTTAGTTCAACACACTCGGGCCGGTTAGTTCTACACACTCGGGCCGGTTAGTTCAACACACTCGGCCCGGTTAGTTCTACACACTCGGGCCGGTTAGTTCTACACACTGGGGCCGGTTAGTTCTACACTCTCGGGCCGGTTAGTTCTACACACTCGGGCCGGTTAGTTCAACACAATCGGGCCGGTTAGTTCAACACACTCGGGCCGGTTAGTTCAACACAATCGGGCCGGTGTACTGAATTTATGTCCTCTATTCATAATTTATTTTAAAAGGTACATTTAGTTTAGTTGGTTTTTAAACTTGTGGCCAATTTTTCAAGGATAGCAGTGGTGACAACTATTGGTTACGAAGACAGGAATTGAAGTTTATTTATCTACAAAATATTGTCCTTCCATGTTTTCGAAGCATAATCGCAATTGTTTTCAGTAAATAAATAATCCATTCTCTCAAAATTGGCAAATCAGGAACAGATAAAAAAATATAATCATTTTGTTGCACCACATGTTTCCTTATAAAATTGTGTATAAGTCATCACTAACCTTAACCCTGTATAAGTATATATTTAATTGCTTTTAGAATTATGTTTGTTGAATTAGCTCTTTACACTAGAAAGAACTTGCTTGGTAGTTTATTTGGCCTGGGTTGGTTTATACAAGTCATTTTATTATTATTTTAATATCTATGAAAATACAGGAGCACCTTTTATAATAATTATAAATTACAGCAAACGATATACTTTTGATGTACTCGTACTATTGGTTTTATTTGAGTAGTTATTATTAAAACTATTTTGTTTTAGTTTAAAATTTCATCTTTCATTGATATAGAATTGCAGTTTAAACAACAGAATTATATGTATATATTACTTATTTTATTACATTGCTATTTACTTTTACATATTGTTAGATTTCTTTGAAAACTGTTTAAAAATTTATTTGCATGAATGTTATTGTTTTAATTGAATACACCGTATGTTCTGCATTACAGGAAGCATTGCTATTTATGTATTTTATGCTTTATATACGATATCTGGTTTCACACTCTAATATTTAAGTAATGTGTAAAGAACCTACCATTTTACAGAATTGAAAATGTCAAGTGCCCACGCAAAATTAACACTAATAGATTAATTACGAAATTAATTAATAAAAGCACCTAGGTACAATACGAGTAGGTAAATACAAAAATCATGATTTATTTAAAAAAAATACAATCACGAAGAAAAGGTAATGAATTGTTCTTGAAAATTAGCTTGTAAATTCTATGTATATTGTAAATTAAAATCGCTGGCAATTAGTATTGTAAATATTGAAAATTAAACTCAGTTTAGATTTAATGCGGAATGTGGAACCGACTACCTATGTACCTGAGACTTCAATTACACTAAGTTATATTAGATTAGGCGTACACTTAGGTATTGTAAGTTTTAGGGTTTTAACGTCGACGCTAGGTTTTGTCACAGGGTCAAAGCTTCTATTCGTTATATACCTTAGAACGAGGACTTAAAGATTTTATTATGATACGATTACATATTTTTGAGTTCGTGGCATTTCGGTATACGTATAATGCGGTAAAAAAATATGTACCAGCATTGTATTTAAAAGTTTGAGATTTCAATAAAATTTTATTTGATTGCCAACAAAAATAAATAATAAAAAAACTCGTTTATTACTTTGACCATTTTTTTAATTAGAGCGATATATTAAAAGAAACGGTTTCAATTCATATACTTATATCTATCTTATTCAGATTTTTTAAGAAGTTTTTTTTAATCGAGTTTTTTATCCCTTGTTTCTCTAATTTATATTTTATTTTGCAATAGGTATTTTTGGCGAGTGTTGGAGAGTTTTGCTGTTGTTTTTTCCGTTACAATACCATGTATAATTATTAAATTTAAAATTAAATAGAAACTGGAAAGCGACCGAGAATATTTTCATTGATATTATTTAAAATAAAGAGAATTGTAAAATTAAAAATGTAAGATTTGTAACGTTATAATTTATTTAGGCACTGAACTTGTTGGCGCACTTTCCTTATCCATTATGCAACAATGACATTTATACATACATATTTTCTATTTTACGATTATGTCCAGAGATAACTAATAAACTGCAGTGTTTTGTTTTAATAGAAGTAGCTATTGTTAATAGTAGTATTTACCTTAGATAACCCTATAAGGATACCGTTTTACAGTTTTATTATTATAACTTATGTTATTATTTTTTAATACACAGTTCGCTCAAGGTTGTGTTAAATAATGCATTACTTTACAAAACAATGTATCGATTTTTAACATTGTTGTTGATGATTTAAAGTAATAGTAACTCTAAAAATGGAACCAAAACGTTGTTTGTTCATTGCAATAATGATACCTGAACGATGTACAATGTTAATTATTATAACTTATTTATGTATTATGATAAGATATATTTTAGTACCTTAGTAGTTGTCCGAATGACCGTGGGTATGTTTTTTTACCCAACTTTTTACTATAATTTTTTTTCTGCGCACTATGAATTTGTTACAACAAGAATAATAATTGTGAATTATTATAATTGATTCAATTTCGACTAACACGGGCTTCTCCGTCCTTGGGATAATTATTAAATATGTAAATAATACAAGCCTGATGTTGTGCCTAATTTAGTTCGAAATTTCATCTCGCTGTATTATTATAAAATAATCCGCCTGTTTGCAATGTAACTTGGATTATCCTTGACATTATACAAGGTGTTAAGGAGAGTTGTCCTGAGTAAAGTCAATATTTTTTTTATTATATAAAATTGATCTTTTACAGATTTGACTTATAATCTCCTTTTAATAACTTTGTATAATATAACTTCACCTACATATGTTTTATTCTACATGACTTTATTTAATTGCCAAATGTATATAAATGCGGGTCATCCATTCCACTTTACTGATATACACGTAATATATACAATAGTTATGATTATTCCACACTACACATTCCATTTTGCTGCAATAGTTTTTTTCTTATCTACCACACAGATTTATTTATATGATTGAGTAATTATTTAGAAAGATAGTATTTTAATAATATACGCGGTGTTTTAGACGAAGAGAGTACAAATAAGTCATCTTTTTTGTAAATAACTTATAACTTAAACTAAATAATTTCAATTATAACATTTCTGAACGATCAATAAACAAATATGTAAAATTTATTATTAGCTACTTATAAATTGAATAATTTAATTTGAAGATTTTTTAAAATCTCTCAGTTAACTGCCATAATTGATGTCCTTTTCGTTTGAAACACCCTGTATGTTAGGCATTTAGTTATTTCTAACATTATAAGAGCAACAAAATAAAATGAATCACAAAGCAACAGTAATAGTTCCATATTTAGTGTATATACATATTAAATATTTCCCACACAGTTGACTTATATATTAGTACCTATGCACTATATTCTGTAATTTGATGATTGAACTGTATATAAAAATGAATTTTACCCACACGAGCGTTGTGTTTGTAAATATGGCTTAGTTGATATATTTACAGTTTTCTAATATTTGAATCGAAAATATTTTATGAATTGTTAAAAACTGTTGAACTTTTTAATGAATTTTCTGTTTGTTTATTTTAGCAGCCACCTTTCTGATAGTTTCCGAGGTACCGTCGTTTAATTTATATATTTTAAACTAATAACTAGTGTGTGACTGCAAGTTTAGTATGTACTTATTGTAAGGGCGTCCAAAATGTAATTTTATTGAAGTAATTATGTTCAATAACATTACGTCAAGTGAACAAGTTTAGTTTATTCTTAACATTGTTTAACTTTAGTTTTATTTTCAATCAAATTTTATGTTATTGGTTAACTTTGCGACGACAATCTGTAATATAAATTGTGTACTTATAAACTAATTTTACTCATATTTTGGAGGTTAAAATACAATTATATTTATAGTTTAAAATATTGTAATAATTCAGGGGACCAAACTGACCTCTGTAGTTGCAATTTTCCTGAAACCCTTCGTGTTATTAAACTTTTTATTTTCTAACTAACGAAGATTCGTTGCAAAGCACCATGGACGTATACCTATATATATATACCTAACAACAAACGAATACCTATCAATTGTACCTATTGCAAAATTTCATACTGAGAGATAAATGTTTGTTGGTGGTTCAATATCGAGATAATCCGCTGCTTAAACATGAAAATTGTAATAAAATATAACTATTGGGGTTACCATGTTACTTGTAGAGTCTAAATAACACATTGGAGTTGGAAAATTTTAAGATTGTTGAAATTGAAAATTTTGAGTTCTGTAAGTATGTATCTGTATACATATGTATGTATACATATGATATGCTGAAGGAAATAACAAGATTATAATTGGTTTAAAAAAGAGGTGCATATTTACAGAACTAGTTGATTCGAACCATAAATGATGACATAAATTGAAACCAGTCTGCAGCCAGTGAAAGAAAAAAGAAATTTAATGAATGTAATGTTGGAATACGATGAAACCATTTTTTCTTATATCTGTACTGTGCGTATGGTTTAAAGTCCTAGTTCAATAACACTTATCATGCTTTTATGTTGCAAGCTTTCAGCACAAACCACTCTACAAGTCTATTTTCGAGCCATTTTAGCTATACCTACCTATGCCTATTCTGTTGTTTTAACTATAGTTCTTTTTTCAGAAGCTATCTTGAATTTTATTACTTGTTGCCCGTATTTTTTGCGCTCTTGTGATTATTTTTTTGATTACAATGAATATTTTAATGAATTTCTGGAACGTGGGGTATGTATATTATACATTTAATACAACTCTTCTATTATTAGTTAAATTATCGTATTCCGACACTAAATTATGTAACGTAATTAATAAAACATATAAATCTACCTCAACCAAATTACCCATTAATGTTGTATGTAAGTGTTCTTTTGAGTCTTATTAATTAATACTAATAAATTACTGAACTGTAGTGTTTTTTATGATAAAATTATGATTAGTTCCAACACCCCTTTTGATATGGTAATTATTGTTACCAACAATATTGAATGTGGCTGATGGAGTGTTGCTGCGGTATGTCAACTTCGAAATGATATTAAATTTGAAAATAAACACAATGACTTGGTTTTATTTAAATCACCAAGTAAACCTAGAACTGTAAAGATAAAATGGTAAAGAAGTGTATACCATCACAACCACGATTTACTTTGGACACTTACACAAGAACTGTGCACATCACCAAAATAAAACTTACTTATCATCAGTTTAAAAAATACAAAAACTTGCCATCTTGAAGGATAGTCCTGTTCATTCATATTCAGGTTTTTGCCTCAAATTGTCTGAACATCTTACCTACATAGTAGTATGTTTCCAATTTTTAGGCCAAGCGTTAAGCTTTAGATTGCTAATGCTCGCGTCGTGTTCCTCATTACAGACAGTCGTGACTCCCCCGCAGATTTGACTCATTGGGGAAGTTTTTTTGGGAAGTAGGTAGTTAGGAAGTAGTTTCCCAAATCTATCATGACTATAAATAATTCACCACAATAATAAGTACGAGGGCAAACATTTTTTGCAGACCAGTGTTTGAAGTGGTGATATTATTTATCTCTAAGTTTCAGCAATGAAATTATACCACCTTTGTTATATGGAATAAAACGACCAAATGTTGTACAAATAAGTATAATTAGTGTTTATTGATGAGCTGCACGAGCAGGCTCTGGCGGCACAGCTTGGAGACCGTGCTCTCGTCTTTACGCCGGATCTTGGCCGCCAGCCGCGCCAGGCTGAACCGGGAGCGGCGGGGGGAGCGACGAGTGCCTGCAACAGGGTGACTTTTTTTTATGAAACTGCTATTAGGTAACCGATTTCAAAAATAAAATGTCAATGACTTTTTTCAACGCTACAAGAAAATTAATGTGTCCCTACTTTGTTATAATAACACATAAAAAATAATTACTGATAAAGTATTAATTTATCGAAATATAATTCACTGATGATTAAGTATAAACACTAAAATAATACAATTTTATTATTGTACTAAATTTACATTCCTAATGGCAACCATGATAACTTTGAGAGACTCGAACTGTATGCAGTGAAATATGAACCGTAAATCGAAACGTTAAATATCAATTTGGCTTGCGCGTAGGTTACGAACGTACGCTGCGAACGTATTTTGATAGCGTGGCGCGTTTTTGTTCAAAGTTAGGTCGCCCTGCCCTCACGTTAAATTCCAATAGGGACTCTACGAGACCTCCAATAAGACTAACCAGGGCCAACGTTGCAAACGAGTTTGACTACAAAACCCTAAACTACGAGATGCTTCAAAGTAACACAACTCGAAAAAAAAAAAAAAAAAAAAAAAAACCAAGAAACTTTATTAGAGGAAACCAAAAAGAGCAGGAACGGCGAAAACCGAAAAGAGCCGCTATCGTGGGAAGTGATAACAAACGTCATGAAGATGGCGGCCAATAAGACTATCAAACATGAAAGAAGGTACTCTAAGGCTAGAGAAGAGGCAATTACAAACCAACCTTCGAGCTGGCCCCCACTTTCCGAAATTCGACTGTGCCGATAACTGACCACCTTGATCTTCTTGGTATTACATTGTCCCCTACTCTTAATTTTGGCTCTCACATTGAGTCTAAAGCCGAAGTTGCAGCCAAAAAGTTGGGTATCCTCTCGAAGGTGCGAAAGTACTTCAAGCCGGAACAGCTGCTTACTTTGTATCAAGCACAAGTTCGGTCGTGCATTGAGTACTGTTCGCATCTTTGGGATGGATCAGCCAAGTACCAACTTGAGGCACTAGAGGCCATTGAGAGTCGAGCCAAGAAGATCATTGATAATAATAAACTGTGCCGAGCGAAACTTCAAAGTCTTGAACACCGTCGCAAAGTCGCCAGTTTGTCGGTTTTCTATCGGTTGCATTTCGGAGAGTGTGCCGCGGAATTGCACGGACTAATTCCGCCCGCGCCCTTCTTTCACCGGACGAGTAGAGGTACGGCAGGACGACACCGGTTTATGGTGGAAGTTCCTAAGACCCGCACGAAACGGTACGCTTCCACCTTTATTGTTCGTACCGCTAGGTTGTGGAACTCCCTGCCTGGCTCTCTGTTCCCCACGCACTATAATCCAGCGATCTTCAAAGCGAGAGTGAATCGGTTCTTATCGGGTAAGCACGCTCCATCTTAGGCCATAGCCTTACTTGCTATCAGGTAAACTATGGTCAAGTGCAAACCCGTTCAAGTTAAAAAAAAAAAAAAAAAAAAAACCTACAGAAGGCGAAGTTCCATTATAAGCATCACCCTCAAGATATAGAGGCTAGAAATACACTTAAAGAGTGCCGGCGCCGTTTGCAAGAGATCGAAGCAACGGAAGATCTTAAAGTTGGCAGACCTAACTATACGTGGAAGGATTCTTTATCTCATGATATGGACCCCAGGAAAACATCTGACTGGCAGGACATGGCGAAAAACAAAGGAGACTTTATAAGAGCTGCCAGGGAGATCTGTAAGATGGCAGAAACCGACAGCGAATCTGATGAGGAAACAGAACGACATACCAACAGGCAGGCACCAACCATACCCCAGGAAAGGCCGTCAGATGACACAAGAACAATCCCTTAGCGACATAGGATCTATTCGACCCACATTTAAGATCCACCTACTACACCCGACGCGGTTATGATTACTCACAATAGGACCAACATTACACAGCGAACGTATTAAGATAGTGCTTGCAAAGCCAAACACTAACAAACCCCAAGATGGGTCAACTCAATAATCAACGAACACCATTTTTTACTAACGCTTATCCCTATCCTTAATAACAACCTTCTCCAAATCGGCGTCTGGCTGCATAGCCGGTCGACTACCATCCCGGAGCGTTAGCACAAAACCACGCTCCACAACCTCGTGCCCCCCGGTATGCCGGTTTGACCGGAGCAGGCTTGTCCTGGCTGGGTGCGGTACCTATGTTCATGTTCATGTTCATGTACAAGAAAATTAATGTGTCCCCCAATTGTAACCAACAATATAGTGCGTTAACATTTTTAGAAAGATTCAGGTCATTCTGACATTCGTTATTCTTCTTTTTTACAATGAACACTGTGGTCAAAGGTGGAATATACTTGTACTGAGATGATGCTGGCTCGCAAGCAAACCAGTTGGAACACACTGAGGGCTAGCCCGGTAAAAAAAAATACTTCCCAAATGACAAACAAACTTCAGAACACCTAGACAGATACTATTCTATAAACCAAGATACCCAAGTAAGTACAATATAAGCAAGCCTTACCTTCAGCGACCCTGTCCCACGCCTCCCGCTCCACGTTGACCATCCCGGTGGAAGCACTCCGCCCCAGGCTGGGCTCCTGGCTGCTGCCGGCTGCTTCTGAGATGTCGCTCTCACAGCTTATCTTGCTTGACCTGGAAACATAATTAGCAAAGTTTAATATTTATTACATTGTTATCTAGTACCCATGATACAAGCGTAAGCTTAGTATGGGGCTAGATGGCGCTGTGTGATATGTCCTGAAATATTTACTTTTATTTATTCATTTGTTACCAGGATGTTACATTGCATCTGGCTTTTCAGTATTCACTCAAGGCAACTCAGGTTATTAAGGGGGTGTATCATATCTTAATCAGACGACCATAGGGTGCCTATAAGTAGTTAGAAATTTTATAAACAAGTACACAACTATGCTGCTCTCTTTTTACTTTGGTCCGAGATTTGAGTTTTCTAATAAGTACTTAATACATTTTTTTCTTTAACGAAGGTGTATACTTAGTCTTCTACGGTTTAATTAGAGATGAGAATCTACAAAAATATTTATTAGTAGGTAAAGCATACCTGTCTCCAGGTCTCAGATCGCTGGCTGAACTAGTTCCTTCTTTTCTCATCGGCACAGTCGAGGCTAGAAATCTCTCCCGAGCTGCTCTGATCCTCGCAGTTCTTTCTGACATTCGTGCATTTGAGCTCTCACTCTCGGCAGCAAAAACTGGCGGCTCTACATTAGAGACCGACCTCCCGTAGTAGTTGGAATTCTCAGAAATAAGCCTCGAAATACTTGGTATTATGGTATCTGACATTTGTCTCAATACTGGCAAGGACTGGGCTGTGCTTGGTTGATAATCTTGTACACTAGATGTGGTTGGGACTATCGTATCTGTGCTTGCCGTGGTCTCTCCAACTATAGTTTCTTGACTATCTTCAATTTTCTTCTGTGGCAATGGAGATTTTTCGAGTTTTAGTTCTGGATGTAAAGCGTTAGCGCTGTGGGATTTTAAGACTCCATCTAGGCTTGTTGAAGGTGTGGGTGTAAGACGTTTTTCAGCTGATGTTTGGTCGCGTCTCGATAGTTGGCACGCGCTTGCTGATTTTGTGACTTCCCTCTCAAGAAATGGGTTGTTTCTGAAATTGAAACCAAGCGTTATTTTATTGAAGCACCAAAGCTGCTTCGGTATATAATTTATAGAAAATTTGTAAAATAAAAGTTCAAAAGAACTAACCTAATGTTAACTCCAACTGGCATGTCTGGGGGTCGTCGTCTCTCTGCAGTAGGAGATCTCCACGCTGGTGATGATGCTCCACTATTTTCTCCTGATGTGTGCCCTACAACAAAAAATAGTAACAAATAAATAATTTTTTAAGCAATGGTCTGCACTAATAATCTCGACTTAAGATATGATTGTCATACCTTCTTCATTAATCTTTTTATTGTATCTTTGAATCATTATCCGTATAGAAGGTGCAGTCTCTTTATGTTGAGGTTTTCTTTGTGAAGAAGGTGACGATGGAAGCGGTGGTCTTGACCTCGTCTTCTGTTCATCTACTTCTTGAACATCACTCGAATCTATGACACGTGAATGCTTCACTTTTTCAGTTTTATCTTCTTTATTTTTGGCTTCATGTGAATGATGATGATGATGGTTTGGTCTAACGTCTGCTAAGTCTTCGACATCAACTGGTATGACAGCTCTGGGTACTGATTCTCCGCTCCGTACGATCGGTGAAAATATTTTACGAGTAGTTTTGACTATAACTTCTGGAGATCCTTCACGCATCTCTGGTGCCTTTATTTTCAGGACGTATACCTATGAAAGAAATAACAGTAAGATAATACGAATATTTGAAACAAATAAAAGAGCAGATGACAGAGTATTAAATATTATACCTCTCCTTCAGAGTCTGAATGTAGTGATGTAGGAGGTGTTCTTGGTTTTTCTGAAGCTCGTCTAGGTCTTTTCTTCCGTCTAGGAATCTCAACTGTGACTGTGTCTACTTCTGGTTCTGTATCAGTCTCAGAAGGTTTAGACTGTTCTCTCTCTAACCTTGCTCTTGATTTTGTTTTCTTTTTACCATTGTTTTTGTCTGCATCCTTACGCTTATCATCTCGTAAGTCGTCTAAACTATTTCTCTCTTTGAGTAACTCTTTCACGTTATTAATTTTGGAAGATTTTTGAATAGCTACTATATTATTGGGTGGAGATTTCCTCTCACAAAATTTTTGTTCATTTGCCGGCCGTGCTAACTCAGTGGCTGCTGCTTCTTCTTCTCTTAAGCGACTAGAGCTGCTTCTTTCTATTTCTTCTATAGTTTTCCTGATAAATTTAGCATCTTCTTCTATACTTTTTTGTCTGCTTATTCGTCTTCTAGTCCTTTCAGCTGCTTTGGACTGTGGATTAGATATCTACATTCAAGCTTTTATAAAAATACTAATTTGGCAGCAAATACACACGTGAAAAATCATAATACCTGTTGATTTGTTTTTGGCCTCGCACCAGTCTCTTTTGGTTTACTTTCTTCTCTTAGGCGAGTTTCTGAAATGATAACTTTAAACGTTACATTAATATTTTTATCTCTCTCTCCAAAACTGTACTACAGCGACCTTAGAGGTAAGTCAAGACTTACAAGAACTTTAATTATAAGTAAACTCAATGACTTTCATGAAACTTTTAACTAACATTGACACTAAATACGAGTATGTAAGATAAAAATTGTAAAACTCAATTTCTATTATTATTAGGTAGATTCTCACCAGTGCCATTTGGTTGCAGTACTGCAGTGCCAGTAACAGCTGAGCTAGTTTCACACAACAGCCTTGCTTCCGCCTGTCCATAAGTATACACTGGTTTTTGTGGCGTGTGTCTTGGAGATACTGCCACTAGGGGCGCTGCGGTGCATATTTCTTCTGCCTCTACTTCTACGAGGTACGCTCCGCGAGTATGAAGGTTGTCTTCTGTGTCTTCCAGCTGGAAATTAATCATTGATATTTGAAATTTAAGAAAAATGGTCTCACTCTTAAATTACAAAATAATATACTATGCAAATTTAATGATTTTTCTTTTTATCTCCATGCTCAAGCAAGTCGATAACAATTGCCAGATTTGTTGTAATTTGATTTGTAATTAAATAGTTTTTCTAACTACATCGTCATCTTTCGGCATTCCATTTTAGACAAATTTTTTTTGGGTTGAATGACACGTTAAATTGTAGGTCCCAGGTGTTCTTCAAAACATGGCAGCCATTAAGCCATGCCAGAGGTCCTTAGGCTAGATAAACCCTTAAAATCTGAATATATGGAAGCTGGTCATTCGATAAAAAAAGAACCACCAACGAACCGAATGTTCCCGATCATACTCCGAGTCCAGATCGTCCACATCGTTGACGCTGAGGCTGGAGGCGTGCAGTCTGCCCGAGCCGGCGGCAGAGGGAGCCACGCTGCCGTCCGACTGCGTGCGAGTTAGCTGCGGCTGAGGGGCCTGAAAAGTAAGGAGATATGTTTTTTATTTATTGCTACTTGTACTATAAAAAATTGGGTAACTCTTCCTTTCGTGTACTTTATAACAATGCTAACGATTCTGGACAGTGGCCATTTCTTTTGTGTTGTAGTAAAATAGCCATATAGAAGATTACTTTTAGAAAACCCTTTATATGATTATAGCTCTTTCCTCTGCTGTAATTACATAACATTATGGCAGAAAACCAGTTAGTCTAGTGGGGTTTTATCTGTATTTTACTAACCTTCCCTCGTGCCCTGGCTGCTTGTAGCAGCGCGGAGGTGGATGCCTCAGGGGCGATGCCACGAGACTTCTCCCACTCGTGGAGCTTCCGGGTGAACGAGCGGGATATACCTGGAGGAAGACCGATTTAGTTACCCAGCATCTCGTCGAAGATTCAGTGAAGAAGAATTCATTTCACGTATTTACAATCCGGTCACATTATCTCGAGGCCTCGCTGGAATGCGAACTTTCCGCCCCTATTAAATTAATTAACACGTAATAATAATACCTACATTTAATTAATTAACACAATATTTGCTTTGTTGGAAGTCTTATTGTGTATAATAATATCCTACCAGAGGATGTTTGTTCTGCGCACAATTATATATCAGAGCGCCAACACGACGAGACGTCATCGACGCCAGGTCTCGGGACAATGTGAGCGGGTTGAAGATTTATTTAAAAACTGCCTTTTAGGTATCGGACATAGTTTTTTGACTAGGCTGAAAAAACTTCTGCCCTAAAGCTAAGAAGAAACACCACTTGGTGGTAAAATATTCCTACAACTAGTAGGTGTAGTACTTTCCCAAAAGTTTATTTTTACTTATTTGAATTATTTACATAATTAAACTGAGGTGACAAGAAAAAATAAAGCTGTGTACCTTGGAACTTAAATAGTCCAGTGGAAGTTTGTACAAGAACCTCATCTCGCTTGGCTTCCTCTTCCCAGGCTGGCACGGAGTTTGTTTCTTTCATGCGCTTCCATTCGTCTGAAAATAAATATTAATTCTCAAAAAGATCCAACAAAAGACCTTTTCCTTAGATTTTGCTTTTATCCATTAGTTACTATAATCATCATAATATTCATATCCTTATTAATATCTTATGCATGATTATTTTATATGTGGCGCTCTTGTCGAAACTAAAAAAAATCATTAATTACAAAAGTCACAATATAGTTTTGTAATCCTCTAAGGATTATGATGAAGGAAGATTTTTTAAGGCGCTTATTTGCATAACCTTTCCCCCGACCGTAATTCTAAAGAAACAACAACGTATAACTTATTAGCTATGTTTTTTCATTACCCCATCTCTTCAAGAAGTCTTCACTAAGATCCTGTCGAGCTGGCACGGGTGGAGGCTGTCGGATGCCCTTCTTCAGCTTCCATTCCTCCAGCTTCTTGCGGAAGTCAGCTGATAACTGCTCCTCGGTAGCCACGGGACCCACCCAGGGGTAGGTTCTGGTCTGTTCAGCTGTAATAGATAAATTATGTATGAGCTTTATTGAATGTCTATGTGGCTGACCACGTTAATCCGGAATATATTTGTATTGATAATCATTTGGAGTACCTAAAGTATGAAGAAAGAACAAACACACGTGTGTGAGTGTGTTTAGTGTTCTAACAAACTTACGCACATATTTGGTGGTTAAAAGTTTAATGCGCGTGATTGCAAGTTGGTGCGATATGTTCAGCGGACATTTGACAGCGATTTTCAATGCTTGAGTGAATCGGTTCTTATGGAGTAAGCACGCTTCATCGTACGCCATAGGATTTGCTTACCATTAGGCAAAATATGGCCAAGTGCAAACCCGTTTTATAAAAAAATACTTACGACAAAAAAATTAATAAGTACTATGTATAATTTTTTGTGACAGATTCAAAATCAAATCAAATAAAAAAACTCATTTTCTTAATTATTAACGACTGCCTGAAGAAATAAAATCTGCAGACTTATTATGCAGGGTACCTACTACCTACCAGCATTGAGCTTCCCCCTTCGGTCCGAGAACTCCCGTCCCAGCCTGGTCTGCAGCGCGGCGTAGTCTCTTGCTATTTCCTCTCTTACTCCACTCGCCTCGCAGCCACTGCTTAGACCTTCGGTATCTGAAACCAGGGGAATAAAGGTAAACAATATAAAGATAAAGAATTACTTCTGTAAAGTAGCTATAGGTATACATAGTTTTACATAAATTTTACAAGGATACAATGTAAACTCTTATAATCAGTAGTCGTAATAGTAATTAATGATGATTAATTATGAGTCTTCGATGCCTGCCTATATTTGTCCCTGTCTGAAATTACCGGATATGTATAATTCTGAAGCAGAAACTTATAAAGTGATGTAAGTAAATTTTTCTCTTTACCGTAACTTGTAAGTCACACATTTCATTTAGGTACAAGGAATTTCTGGACACTGGAAGCTTAAACTACCATTTTCCAATACAATCCAGTTCCAATAAGTACTTAAAACTTTCGACACCAGAGTTGGCCACTCGCATTCACTAAGAACTAGCACTCCTAATTACAGTCAGTGATGTGAAGAAATTTCACACAGTGCTCATTACAAAATTTTTAAAAGCCTATAATTAAAAACCAAATTAAAAGTCAATTTGTTCTTGCCACTCTTCTGTCTGCTTTCTACCAACTCGTCAAAATCAAAATGACACAATAAAATACACTGGAAAAAATGTTTGGAAAATTACAGAAATGAATGGATAAAATAAATATGTAATAAATTCTGGAGCAGCTTGCAGGTCATATTATAAAAATGTAAGGATGTTACGTAATTAATTCTCTAACCTTTGTGCATCAAAAAGTACTTTCTTTTTATCTTTCTAAGATATATGTAAAGTGCGTTGAACACGCAAAACGTTTCTACAGATAAAATTTACACCAGCAAATCTTATATTGATTATTTTTTTATAATATTGTGGGTAGTTTCGTACTACAGTACTCGCACGAGTCAGTTCTCTTTGAAATTGTATGCGTTGCAAATAAAATTGAATGTATTCCTCTATCATTAAAGACTATAATTACGACTACCTTGATTAATGTGCCTAAGATAACTCTTCTAACGGACGAACTCTGCGGGGGAGTCACAACCATCGGTAATGAGGATATACGACTCAAGGGATGTAACTCTTTGTTTGCAGGTGGCCACCTACTCGAACCCAATGCCTCCTGACTACGTAATATTTGCATGTTTCTGTTTAGTACTCTATTTCTATGTGAGTACAAGTCCAATATGTAACAGAAAGTCAACAAACTTTCATTTAAAAGAGTTAGTGAGTAAAAACAAATTAAAGGAGTTTATCGATGTGACTTGTATAAGCTTATATGATTTTCAATTGGATCAAAGTATAAAGATTTATTTAGATTTCCAAACAAGAGTGCAGAATTTTGTACTTATGTAGTTGTTTTTATGTAGGAACCCTTTGAGATAAGGTCAAATAAGGCCAAGGCAATTAAAAGTGTATAAATTTTTTCAACCCCCTTGTACTAACCACCGTCACTTCCAGATAAACCAAAGCATCCAGTTCCGTTCGACAGCGTCCGCCATCCGCTCGGTATTCTCCGGCGACTGTCGCATGACATGTCGTCAGAGCCAAGTGAGTGGCTTCAGTGGCATCAGCGGGCTGGCCCAGGGTGGCCAGGGGACACGCCAAGGGCCTGGGCCAAGCCAGGGCTCGAGCCCGCCCTCAGCCAACTGTATGTGTGAGACGTGCCCTTGCGCGTTGATTGAGAACTTTTTCTTGTGAGTTTCTTTACTTTTATTAGATGTGATTTCGATAATTATATGAATAAGATAGCGTAACGCATACGCACAGCATATATGTATTGGTTAGATACAACATATAATATTAAATGTGTTTCACATGATCGTAAATTTACCTGGTGGTGCGCGATCATTATGGTCTTCAATGGAGCGTGCTTACTCTGTATGACAATATACAGAAGTGGTACCAATTCGAACTCGCTTCAAAGATCGCAAAAATTGTATTGTTAGTATTGCTATATTAAGTTATATTTTTTAGTCCTGTATATTATTTTCAGAACATGCAGCCCGGCAACTCGAGTATACGGAGCCCTGGTAGCGATGGTATCTCAAGCATACGTCAACTTTTTGCAGTCGGTAAATACTACTTTATCATTTAGTCTAGATTTAGTATTTAGTCAAGTCACCTTTACTAAGAATCGGGTATAGAATAGATCAATAATACATTATGAAACTTTGCTGTTAACGATTATGATCAAGATCACTTTAGAATCCATTAAATTAATTTAATTTATTTTCATTTCCCGTTTTAACGACCTATATAAAATCTGGTCTAGACGTGATAGAACTAAAACAGTCTGGATCGAATCCAAATATTGCTACCTCGTTTGTTTAAGGTACAGTTTGGATACGTAAGAGAAGTATTATAGGAGTATACAATAGTAGATTGTATCATAAGGGAGCAAAATAATATTTTTACGGCGAGGGCGCTTTTTTGAATCCAGAGCGAAGTGAGGGATTCTAGAGTAGAATCCCGAGCGTAGCGAGGGATTCTTTAGTAGAATCCTGAACGTAGCGAGGGATTCAAAGTACGTCGCCCGAGCCAAAAATATATTTTACGCCCGAGTGATTCACTCTACTTTTCATCACCCACTATGAGAAAATAAAAGGCGCCTCATATTTTATTGTAATATTGATATTTAATGAAACAGAGTAACAACTAAATTGAAATTAAGTAGTATCTAATAATAAAACAACTAAAAACTTAAATTTACATTTGAGACATTTTCACAATTTTGAAAATTAATTGTTATAGTCAGGTAGTAGATTATCCATCACATTTCTTGCGTCAGTTCTAATACTATCAGGAGTTAATTCTATACTTTCACTGTCACTTGAAGAACTCATTTTTCAAAACAAAATCATGAATTTCTATCAATCCGTGAAAATTGACGAAAACGCGGGCTATAGTTCGCGCGTTTTTAATTTTATTTCTTTTTTTTTTTGTATTCAGCCGGCGCGCGGCGCTATATACTATGGGCCGTCGCACCAGCCAGTCTTTATTCAAACAATATTTGCGTTCGATTTCTTGGGCCCTGAACACAAGATGTTCCAAATTCAAAAAGTGCGCGGCAAAGATAATTGCGGCGCACTTATAAAGAGGATTAAAAACTCATTACTGCCCGCTAAAAGTTTCTTATAGAAAACACCACCTTTGGGTGCACTTAAAGGCGAACCAAGTCGTCTTTTTCGAATAGGTGGGATGAAAAAGTATATACGTAATATACCCGTTATCTAGTACCCACGACACAAGAGTTTGCTTAGTGTGGGGCTAGATGGCGCTGTGTGCAATGTCCCAGAATATTTATTTATTTATAATATTAGAACCGCCGGGAAGTGGATTATTTAGATTTGTTTGTTAATTAGAACAATCTTATATGAGGGATGGTTTGTGCCCTACTGTTTTTAATTCTTCTTCACTTCTGATTTGGAGGAAATGTGTGTGGGAATTAGACCCGAGTTGACACATGAGCGGGTAAAACCGCAGGGCGCCGTTTGCACTGTGTACATAATTAATCAACCAAATATTGATCAACATTTTTTTATGAAACCATCCGACTTTAAACGAACCCCTGGTTGTAAATCAGTCTGTTTAACAAATGTCAAGTTGTTTTCATTATTTATGTCGACAATGTGATTAAAAGATAATATATCTGGAGCTATATCGTGTGGTCTACTTTGCCAGCTGTAACAGCTTTGTTATGATGTGAGAGATTCAGGCCTCGGAGATTTGACGATTGATTTACAGTTTACACAAGACAATCTACTGGTATATTGCGTTATTTCTATTATTCAACGTAGCTATATGAGAAATAGAAATTAGATGTATATTAAAATAATCCGTTTTCAGCAGGTTATTATTAATTAAATTTAAACTTATGGTACAAGCATTGTCTTAGTTTGCATAAAAAATTTGAAATAATAATTCAGATTTACCTATAGATAACTAAAATCATTATTTCTGAATGTTTATACATATCTTTGAAAAGCATAGTAACAATGCATTTCACAATTCTGCTGTATTTAATCTGTTTGTATGAAAACTGTCTCCCAAAGAAATGCAAATAAATTATTTGAATAATAAATTCTTCTCTCTTCTTTTACAGATCCAAGATGCGCACGAGTTTGTCCAGAACGCCGCCACGTGCCGCGCCTCTTGCAGGAAACCTCAGGTAATTATGTACGTATTATTTTGTAAATAATACTCTATCTATCACTCTTGACTTATAGTCTATCTTCTAAATATTTTTTGGTGTATAAAGTGAAGACATTGTAATTGAAAGATCAAATAAGGTTTGTAGTGGAGCTCACGCAAAGACCGGTACTTCTAATTTTGTAACAGTAAACCCATTGATAAAACAATAATCTAACATTACCTTACTTGTAACAATAGGCCCAGGTACTGTTTAAATTAATTCATCAAACACACAATCTCGCCTAATACGACTAATATTCCAATACAAATGGCTGCTAGCTTCATTGAACCATACACATCTTTTCAGATGGTTGCAACAAGCCCTTTCGAGTCAAACGAGAATTTCAGCTTCAAAGACGGAGAAACACGGGAAGCTCCACAAAAACAAACAGAGAGAGGTTTACCAGCCATCAAAGAAGCTACGTCAAAAATATCGCTGCCCGCGACAAAAACGAAGTTCAAAGATTTATTTAAGAAGAAGAAAGTTAGCACAACTGAAGACAAGAAAGAGAGTGATACATCTGCATCTAGCGATAATGAAGCGTCTTCTACTGCTATCATATCATCTCAAGGATCTGAAGCTGGATGTCCTAGATGCTTAGAACAAGGCAAGACTTGCTTGCGAGAATGTCCTAAGTCTAAGAAACCGTGAAATCAACACAATTGATGAACAAAAGAAATAGAATATGATATTGGAACAAAAATGTTTGTTGTAATAAAGGTGAGAATATAATAACTTTCGTATGGTTCTTGAAAAGTAACGAATAAAATAGACAATAGATATTACGGATGTAAACTAAGATTGTATTTTATCTGAATAAACCCACACAAAACTATTTTATTGTTTAATTTATGTTTGGAGACCATTATATGATTATTATAGACCATTATTATACCGATATGCCAATGTTCATGGACTCAAATACAATGTAAAGAAAAGCCAATTATTAATTTTTACAGGCAAGAATAAATTACCAGATTATACACCTCCAGTTAAGATGTACAACACGCCCTTGAATACTGTAAACCAATTTAAATACCTCGGACACATTGTCACCGGTGATCTTAGAGATGATTCCGACATAGAAAGGGAACGTAGAGCGTTGGCGGTGAGGGGTAATATGATTGCCCGTAGGATTGCTCGTTGCTCAGCAGAAGCAAAAGTAACGCTATTTAGAGCATACTTACTGTCAGTGTTTTTACACGAGCAGCCTATGGGTGCATTATACCCAACGATCCCTCAATGCTCTACGGGTCCAATATAACGATATATTTAGGATGTTGTTGCGAGTACCACGATATTGCAGCGCGTCTGGTATGTTTGCAGATGCCCGTACAGATGGCTTTCATGCGGTCGTTCGCAAACGGATATTTTCTCTGCTAAGTAGAGTTTGTGGTGGTAGCAACAGCATTCTAACAACTATAGCTGATAAATATGACTGTCCCATCCAAAGACACTGGGTGAAATCATTAATCTAATATGTTGTTTAAATTAAAACAAATATGTTATTTTAAATATAGGTTGCTTATTATAATAGTTTATGTTTCATGTAATTGTACTTTTATGGATCTTGTATCTGAAATAAAGAGATTATTATATTATTATTACTCAATCACGGTTATCTATATGGTAAATATTGAAATCTTGGCCAAATTGCAGCAGTGCTGCTACTGGTAAAAGTTTGGATTGTTTTCAAAGATTTAGAACCCATTTAAAAAAGAGTACTATTGCAATCAATGTCATTCTTGTCAACCCCTATGTTTTATTTATAATATTTTTTAAATTCGTTTAGTTTAAAATGATGCGCGATCCATAGTCACGTTTATTCACGTATATAAATTAAAAAATACAGACGCAAGAATGTGTTTTCCCCACAGTCAATAAATTATAATCTTTGGAGTATAATGAAGTACCCCACACACTTACCAGTAAAATAAAATGGGCTATAAATGAGCGAATGAAGTTTTGTCACGGGTTCTTTATGGATGAGGTCTGCATAAAATCGACGCAGCTGGCACATTCAAAGAGAGGCCTATGCCCAGCAGTGGGATAGAGAAGGCTGTGGATGACGATGATGATTATAAATGGGCGAATAACCCAAGACAGATCACTAAACAAAGAGATCGGGGCAACAAAATTAGCACAGGCTTTTAAGACTTTTATTTAATTGTATCAACTGTTGCAGGTGCTATGTATACTAAGGCATATGGACGGCGGCAACACAGTAGTCAGAGACTTAGAGTTATCAATATATTTAGCTATTATCACCTTTTTCCTCCTGGTAAGTAAAAAGTAGGTGAAAGTCATGCATGATTCCTACTTTGTTTTTATGATAAAAAAGCAAATCAGGTGGCTGAAGTTAAGCGTCAAGCTTTTACATTCCAGTAGTCGCAGCAATATATTGAGTTTTGGATTTCAAATATCTGCGTATGATGATCACACTGCGTTAGACAACCAGACCAGAACATTATCCTTTTAACCAGAAAATAATATTATTTGTTTGATTTACAGTTCTGTCCGCTGGGTAAAGTAATCGACGCAGAAGGAAAACCCATAAGCACAGAGGAATGTCAGGATCCCATCGCAATTTTAAAATATAACTTGACGTTTCTTCAACAGTAAGTCCTTTAAGTTTACAGTTCACAATATCAAAGACTTTCGGGATATACCTACGGATATTTTAACTACCTATAACATTGTCTGTAATGAAATACTTGTTGTATTTAATTGATTTAACATTATTATTATTACTTATTTGTTATTACAGGAAAGGAAAAGCTATATGCATGAACGTTAAATTATGCATATGTCGTCCGTTACAATTTTTAGCAAAGGTAAACTTCTTCTGTTGTGTTGTGAATAAAGACTTAATTATGTACAAAGACGTTCCCGTACAGGGTAACTAAAGCTAACATGATGCTATCGTGTAGCGTGTAAGGAATTCAAATATTCGTTTAGAATTTTAAATAATAATAATTTTAAACAAAAGCAAAAACCGACTTCTACTCTACTGTCACGTTACTGAACAAATCTAAGCCTATCGAAAAAAACTACAACATAAAGATATAGTGTATACAGCAGCGCCCCCTGGTGAGTAGTCATCGTAATACATAACTAAAAGATGCACCCATTAAACCTCAACACATTACAGAAAACTGTATCAAAATCCGACTAGTATTTTTGGAAATATAGGTAAAATTGGTTTGCATAAACTTTATCATACATAATTTGTTGGTTTATTGGTTTTTTTTGCAAAAAGTACTGAACCGAATGAAAAACAATTTTTATGGGACCATTTCGGAAACTACCCTCTTCGAATAAAAAAATATTTTTTTGGAATTGGTTGATGAACAACGGAGTAAACGCGTAACATCCACACAAAAAAAATCACAAGACTTGATAACCTCCTTTTTTTGGAAGTCGGTTAAATATACAGCTGACCTACATAAAATATTCTTCATCTTCAATCCACAACGTATGAAAAAGTGTTTTTTTTAACATCAATAATTTATGTGATTTCAGATGTTTCCAACCCACCCGTTTAAGTTTGGCTGCATGGACGACAAATTAGGAAAATCAGGAAAAGGAAAGGGCGGGTCGAGAGCATCCTCAGCCAAAAAAACGATGTTCAAAGATGTACAAGCATGTAATGCGATGAAGAAATGTGATCCGTTATGTGGCAAAACTGGATCAATTAAACAATGTGACGCTACGTGTGGAGACAATAAAGCATCAATGAAAACAACTGATACGTCCTGCGGTGGTGGTGAAGAATTAACGATCAAGTGCGATACGGCCTGCGGTGGTAATGAAGCATCAATGGAACAACCCGATGCACCGTGTAGTGATAAAATAGCATCGCTACCTACTATATCTGCTACTAATGCTGGATGTCCGAGATGTGCAGTAGAATCACAGACTTGCTTGCCTAATTGCCCTAATATTATAGAATCGTAATACGGGATCGTAATTAGCTGGTAAATAAGGGGAGAGAAGAGAATGAATGTAATAAATATGTAAAATATTGATGAAGATGGAACAGTTTCACGCACAGTAAAAACAACCAATAGCAATTGATTAAACTTATTGGTATTTTATTAAACAACTCATTTATTTATCGTATGGCATTTTTTTCTTTTTTTTTAATATCTACTTAATTAATTTATAGTTTTTAATACGTAATCGCATCTGCAGTTAAGGTTTCAATATCCTCCATTTGTCCATCATACTTGGTTAGAGGACAGTCAAATACTACGTGCTGGACAGTCTGCTCGGGAGCTCCACACCGGCAAGCTGGTGATTCGCACCAATTCCATTTATCCCATAGGTGGGCTCTTTGGGCGCAGTTCTCTACTCCAGTTCTTATTCGATTCAGCATGCACCATACTCGGCGAGGCTGCTCAAAGCCAGCGAACCGTACTTATAGGGGTTATGCTCAAATATGTCAATAGGGAGAGCTCGAGACTTCCACTTAAATAAGTAAATAATTGTGATCACACTTATTTGAATATTTTATTATTATTTATGAAATTTCATTGAATCGTCTAGGTAAATAGTACGAGTACCGTAAGCTAAGGAAAATGCCTAAGATTAACTAGTTTAGCTATAATCACGGAGGAAGGCACTCGCTCATATCTACATTTTATACTCGTGAGATTCCAGTTAGAATGGTAAAGATTGTGAGAGTATATTTTTTCTTTGGTATTGTGCCAGGAATAATAATTTCTTTGGTATAATACTATTATACCTTTTAAAAGAAGGATCACAGCATTCTAGAAGTGCAATTTGCAGAGTCATGGTCAAAGTCAAATTAATAGGTACACCTTGTCAACGCATTGACAACCTATATTGTTGAATTGAAGCCCTTTTTTTAAAAGGGTAATAGTATTCTTTGGTCAAAGATTGAAGAACGGTTGGAGGTCAACCTTTCTGTTTACTGGTTTACATATTTTTTATCATGATTTAATTATTCATTCAAACAAAATGTTTAAAACAAGCAAAATTGTGTGTGTTCCGTAACCAAAATGACGATTTATATGTAAAACCAACAGGCTCTAGAATGTGTGATGACCATCGAATAAATCTCGGAAAAAATGCCTTTTCAAACCAACTGTGTCGGTTAGTTCCATTTTTTAATCTTATGTTATAATTTTTATCTGAAGGAAACTATTTTTTTTTAGTTCTTACACTTGAACTGCCAAGAAGCTAATAACAATTTGTACATATGTTTCAGTTATCAAATTTGTGCTGAGGCATATGAACGACAGTGTAGTAAGAGACCTTAAGGTATCGTTTTTCTTAGGAACCATCACTTTCTTCCTTTTGGTAAGTTCATAATTGCGGCAACAGCCTTGCCGTATTAACTTCTAGAACCTTAAAAGAAATGTATGCATCTTATTGCAATATTCGCAAAGGGAGGCTTATACCCAGCATTGGGATCTCAAGGGCAGTGCATGATGATTACAGTAGCAATATAAACAGACATAATGATTTAGTTCTTCATGTTCCGTTACTTTAAACACTATTACAAGTAAATAAATTTAAAATATGTGCTAAAATTTACAGTTCTGTCCTCTTGGCAAGATACGCGATGCAAAAGGCAATACAGTGAAGTACAAGAAAGTATGTCGCAGTCCCATCTCCACACTCATATATAATTTAACGTATATTCAACAGTAAGTATCTACCCATATACTAAATTATAAATTTAAATTTCATAACCATCCACAACAGATTTTTTTTAACTTGAACGGGTTTGCACTTTGCTTTAGTTTGCCTGATAGCAATCAAAGGCTATGGCCTAAGATGGAGGGTGCTTACCCGATGAGAACCGATTCACTCTCGCTTTGAAGATCGCTGGATTATAGTGCGTGAGGAACAAAGAGTCAGGCAGGGAGTTCCACAATTTTGCGGTACGAACAGATGGAGCAAGGCTCTGACTGAATGGTGGCCGAAAGGTACACGGAACTTCGGACGTCCAGCAGCAAGATGGATTGACTACGTAGTATCTGTCGCGGGACGAACCGGGACGAGATTGTCACAAGACCGAGACTGTTCGCATGACAAAAGAGAGGCCTATACCCAGCAGTGGGTAAAAACCTACTTATATTTCATTTAACTTGTTTATGAAGTTGATTTTCTTTAAAGTCTTGTAATTAATTATTATTTAAATATCGTAAACAAACAAGGAATACTGCATACAAGAACAGAGCCCAATATATTTTAATTTGTTTTCTATTTTTGTTATCTACAGAAAAGGAAAGGCTTTATTCGACCACATACGATTTTGTGTGTGTCTTCCGTTTAATTGTATATCGAAGGTAAGATTGTTTATATTTGAAGATAATAACTAAACCGTTCATAGTTATTTTAGTTACAAACCGGCTTGTTGAAGTTAGCTAACTTGATGTGAGTCTCCTTACAAAAGATATGAGTCTCAATGAAGTAATTATCAGCATAATAATAAAACCTAAAACATTTCAGATGCTATCCTACTTCTCAACAGAAGAAAAGAAAGAGAAAGGTTTCAGTCTTTTCAAATGTCGAAAATCCCAAATGAAAAACAAATGTGATGTAACCACCGCAGTAAAACTAGTCAGGGTGAAGAAGAAGTTCTCATTCCTCAGATCGAAAAAGCATCTGAAACCCGTTGACGTGATCCCAGCAGGCTAGTAAGTGTGCTTTATATCTTAATTGAGCAAACAAAGACGTACCAAGAACCAATGATAAACATAATTATATTTTATTTTAAGCCTTTAAGGCGGCTTGATAAACTCACGACACCAGAGTTTTTGGCCACTCTCATTCGATAAGAAGAAGAAGATGTTCTGTTTACGGAAGAAATGTATATATGTCTTACAAGCGTTAACTTAGTATGAGGCTAGATGATGCTATGTGAAATGTACTAAAATACTTGTAAATTCAAGAATACCTACTTTGGCATTTGAGTACACAAGTGTAATCCACTTAGTGTAAGTTAATACACTTCGAATACTAGGGGTACTTGTAGAAAACGAGTTTTTATCGGTGTATATTTTTTGCTTTGTGCCTTTATTTGTATATTTTCATGTGTATAATGTATGGAAAAACCAGTGCATCCGCAACGTTTCATCCAAAGTGCCTTTGTTACTCTAACATTGAGTAACCCTATCCCTATGACTAAAATAAAAACTTTATTGTTTTCTAGCAAATTCTCTTTTCTATCACTTTGACATGAGATTTTTAAAAAGTCACATCTGTCAGTTTCCTTCTGGTGAAATTTTTGTGATTTTATTCTGGCTCAAATTCCATATTGAATTTTCTTTATTTCTATGATAAATCGAAAGTGAATAGAGTTCTATTTTCCACTAAAGGAGATCGGGCGATCATTTGGGAGCAGTTTATTTACCGGATGATGATCTAGAGGAGTTGATAAGAGACAAGGGAGGTTGTCATCAATGGTCGCTGCATGATGGACCACAGCCGGGCCCACCACGCACAGTATCATGCGGGTACGTACGTACTATATCACAAAATTAATGTCAAACAAATTTATAGGACTGAGTTGTTAGCGACAGGATTCCTGTGTGTAATGTGTTGATGTACTTATTATCTTTACTTTACAAACAGGTTCCTAGCTAGCGGCAAACCAGAACCGCTTGTGCACCCAGTGTTTTAGGATCTGGTGGTCAAATGCTATGTCTCATGCAAAAAGAAATACATGTATCTTGAATGTTTAGCATAATTCAGAGTGTATTGTTACAGACAAAGCCGAAGAAATCTTGTACGTGGGTCTCACAAAATGTGTGGTGTTCGCAATAGTAGCTACGTTTGTCCTGGTGAGTACAAATTCATATTCTATACTTGTAGTTTTTATTAGTTGTCGTAGATTAATCGATACAAAGAGCCTTAAAAGGTTTTGCTATCTATCATTCTCAAATAAGAAATCTGACTTCAAGCTTTGTGTATTGTTTTTATGTCGCCCTTCTTTTCAAGAATAAATCAATTAAATAGGTCATCTGAGTATTTGACTCACAGAACGTGATTTTTGGTAATGTCGAGATAAATCAAATGCCTATTTGTTTGACGAGAGTCACAGCCAATACAGGATCTGTATAAAAATTGCGATGTTCCGTCGCTCCGTTACGATGGAAAGGAGGAACACCAAATTTTCATAATATTGAAAATATTTTTTGGGACTCTTTCAATGGTTTTTATATATTATTTTGTTGTATTATTCCCCAGTACCTCCCGCTGGGCGACCCGCACAGCTCGTCCTCATCCGACAAGAACACCGGCTTCGGAGCCGTCTGCTGCCTCTGTGATATTTACGAAATGATTGTCAAGTTAGTATTCCTTTACCATATCAAATGATACAACTAAGTAGGGTTATATCTTGGGTTTACCATTGACATTTTGTTGAAAAGTAGCTTAAGATTTGCTCCTTGAGTCATTTTTCGTTACTAAGGTTCGTGCGTGACAACCCAAAGAAACTCCTTCGAAGAACTACATATTTATTGAAAATGTTTGCATGTCCTTTCTAAAATACCATTATGACGTTCCAATTCCGTACCAACTCGAACAATAATAGCGTTTAGTTTGATATATGTTGTTAGCGCGCTAAATAGATCCACATTCAAGGTTACTGAGAATTTACTGAGAACTAGTAATGAAGCTTAAAAAATATCTTCTTTCATTGTTATTGTATGTTTATATGGTCTTCGAAAAAAAAACACCATACCATATAGATACTTTCTTCACTACGTTATTAAAGTTGTTAGTGGCATAGTCATACAAGACAATCAAGCATAGCTTAGCGTTCGTGTCATAGTCGGTACCTAGTTTATTAAACTAGGTACCGACTATGACACGTACGCTAAAACAAACTGAATTGTTATCGAAAACGACATTTCTTAACATTCTTAAAATATTTTGTATTTATGAGTCCAATGACCTCTTTCCGCCTCGCCTTCAGTTTCTTTATAACCCAGTAGAGGTTAGTTTGGCATGATGCCTTCACGATTATTTTATTGTTGAGCTATGTAGGCGATAACTGCGATACTCGCGTTTAAAGTATCGCCAAATGACGCTTTTTTATTGACTGAATTTTGTGGATATATGATGAGGTTTCACAACATAAAAGTGTTTGTGTGTAGGTATGTTTTGCGTAAAATGTAAAATATTTTTAGAAGTGGCTTGGTTTCTTGGTATTTGTTCTTTTTTATTTTTATTTGATACTGTTAGCAATTTTTTTTATTTTTCTGTATCTACACACCACCGTCATGGTGTAAATTACACTTGGTAAGTCAATAAGTCTAAATCTTACTAAATACTTGTAAGTGGGGCACTATTCCTTTATTATTTCCGATCGGTAAATAGTTAACGTAGCAGGAAGATAAAATAAAAAACAAACTGACAAAAGGATTAGGAGAGAAGAATCTATACTAATATTATAAAGCTGAAGAGTTTGTTTGTTTGTTTGAACGCGCTAATCTCAGGAACTACGTGCGAATTGAAAAATTATTTTTGTGTTTAATAGACCATTTGTCGAGGAAGGCTATAGGCTATATAACATCACGCTGCAACTAATAGGAGCGAAGAAATAATGGAAAATGTGAAAAAAACGGGGAAAATTATTATCTTTGAGGGCTTCCGTTGCGTGCGCTGAGAAAACGGTTCAAGATATCACAAAAATATGAATGAAAGAATTATTTCTCTTAAAATAATCTATCAAAGTGTCTTCAACAGTATATGTCTATATTTTAAGGTTAACTCACTAGAACCGTTTTTATGGTAATAACTATTCCACGCGGACGAAGTCGCGGGCACCAGCTAGTAATATAATAAAGACAGAGTATTAGGTATATTATTAGATTATTTTATTATTAGAGTATTAGTTTATCCATGATAAGAAAGTCTTAAATATCTCGTTATTATTGTTTCAGAGGATACCATAAAATGTTGGAAGTGATTCAGTACCTCATCGTTGTTATCAAAGATGCCCTGTATGATGCCAAGTTACAGGTACAGGTTTTACATTATAAACAATGGACAGTATTAAAATTCAAAGCATCAAATTCAAAGCATTTATTTCGACACACAGGACACAACATATACATACAAAAGTTGACAACAGATAGAATAGAAAAGTGATATTACGTTACATTGATGTATCCCGTGCGTCAAAAAAGGTCATACCTCAGCAGATTGCTCTGCAGCGCTGATTTTCAGGTATGACCCTTTGAGACGCGCGGGGGCAAGAGTTAAATAAAAAAGTTTCAAATATAAAAAGAAGTAAAAAGAGAAAATAGATGAAGAGTAAACAGAATTAATAACATGAAGCCGATATGACTACATTTGAAAGATACATACAATTTAAATATAACCTAGTAAAGTAACGGACACACAACGTGGTAATTAACAGTTAAGTACGAAAGTCTTTGGCGAGATGTGTATTGTAGGTTTATAGATAAACAAAGGTAGTTAGGTCACCAAACGCTGGAAACTAGAATACATATATTACGAAAACCTTGACGCTATGCAAAGAATCTGATGAGCCTTCGGAAGAAAACACATATTCTTTTACCGACGGCGTGGCAATACGTTTTCATCGTCTTCTTCTTCTGATCGAATGAGAGAGGCCAACTCTGGTGTCGAGAGTGTTATTAAGCCGCCCTAAGGGCCTCTGACATGGATTAACGACTGCCGTACTAAACAGACAGCCGGGACCTACACGTGTCATCGAACCCACGGAAGCGCCCAAATTGGAATGCCACTTTGTCGCATCGCATGCGATTGCCTCCGCTAGCTGAGCTACGGGCGTTTTCATCGTAAAATGATTTTAGTTGATAACTTGTTAAATTTCTCTATACGGTTCAATAATATATAGCTTTGCCATATTTTTCAATTGTGTAAAAAATTCAGTTCGAATTTTATTTTCAGTTCTACGGTGTATTGACGCGGATCGACAGGAAGGATCTCTGCAGGAACGCGTGCGCGCAGGAATGGGTGAGAATGTCTTTAGTATGTTTCTACGGTTTTTAACGTTATTTACTAAATGTCATTTCATAGAATAGCTATGTTTTTTAAAATCTTTATTTATCGACCTTTGTCGAAATTCGACCATGCCAGTCAAAATAAGAATAGAAGTGGCCCAAGAGTATTTTTCCAATGAATTTAATTCTATATGAAATCATCTTGATATTATAGAATAACACATTCATGAATGACGTACCTAGCAAAATACAATACAATATTTTTTTTTTATTGATAACACATTTTTAGTAACAGGGCATTATTTCCATTCATTCAAAAATTGCGTTCAAACATGTAAAAAACAAACCATTCGCTTTTTTCTTCTAAATTATGTAAATTTAATTAATATTTCAGGAAGAAGATGTGGTAGACACCGTGGACAACTCACTGCGTCGCCGGCCGAGGCCTGTGTGCCGATGTGTCAAGAAAAAATGTTGCAGAGCACCATAATGCAGTACAATACATCACAAAATTTACTTAATTACAACAAATTATGTTCATAACTTGTTCGAAACAACAAAAATGTTCTAAATATGTAATTATTTCTTTCATAATCCCATTTCTCTTCAAAAAGTACATATTCATATAATTGTTAATCGCGATCCAAAGTGTGTATGAGTGTTGCCAGTTCGACGTGAAACAATGTAAATAAATATTATGTGCTTAAAATGAACGCTGTTTGAAATGAAAACGTTTGTTCTTGCCAGATTCGAAACATATTTAGGGCGGCTTGAGGCGGCGCATGCAGTTGCAGCCGGGAAAATAAACTATCTTAGCTATGCAAGGTTGGGATACAAATATGTATTTAATACTTTAAAATATGCCTCATTCTGATGTGATAATATAGATTTTAACTCTGATGTCTGCAGTAAACATCAAACGATAAACTTTCGAAACATTAAGCGTTTGCTTAGTGTGGGGCTAGATGGCGCTGTGTGCAATGTCCCGAAATATTTGTTTAGTTATAACTTAGGTATTTTCAAAATTTTGTTAAATTAAGGGAATAGGTGGTAAGTGGTGTTCTTTTGCAATTTTTAGTTAGATCCTTTATTTTAAAATGTTACTGTTTGGATAAGAATTAAATATTTTAATAAATCTACATAAAATATTGGTGCATATATAATCACGTGACTCAACCTAGTAAAATGAAACAATTCTAATTGTCACACCTTACAAACTCATAGAATATTTTTGTATGATTGTTATGGCTACAGTAGCGCAATTAGATAGAGCCGACCCTGAACTTGCGGCGGTAACATTCGTCATCGCAACATGCGCGGCGGAGGGTACGTCTGCTAAATAATTCCAGTATTTTTAAACAACAACTATTTCTGTACTCGTTTTTGATAACTATTGAGTACATTGGTGAAGCTATTGTAATTTTGTTTTAAGAATGTGAAATGTAGGTACTCCATATTATAGTTATATTTGAGAACATGTTTTATTAAACTTATTTTAACGTATACTAGCTTGCTTAGCCATTTTTATGAGGAGATGTATGTACTGATGGTAAAAAATGCAAAAAGATCGCCCCCGGGTGGGCTTGAACCACCAACCTTTCGGTTAACAGCCGAACGCGCTAACCAATTGCGCCACGGAGGCGTTGCGTCAGAGCGTCGAAATTACGAAATACATCATCTTCATTTTATTAGATGCATACTTTGTAAACTCATCCTCTTTGCATGTACATTTCTTTCTTTATAACTACCTACTTATGTAGAGTATATTTACGGTTTGGTATATTTACAGTATATTTATTTAGTTTATTTATATATTTATATATATTTTTACTTATTTAGAGTATATTTATTTATTTATATTTATATTTAAAGCCGCGATTTCGCTCCATATAACTTTTGCAATTCTATAATTTTGCTTATTATTGATTGTAAGTAACTAAGGTTCCAACTGGCATAGTATACGCTTCTTGTTATACATTATATAATCATTACCTAACTTAATCCAAAAGTAGTCTGATTCATGGTCTAATATACCCGTATATTATTTATAACCAAAGCGGCTTAACCATTCGACTATTGTTGTATAATTGTAAAGGTAAAATACCAAATACTTCAAATAGGCAAAATACAATAATAAATATACTAATCCAAAAGCAACCACTCCCACGCCGTAACCGATAATATAAAATAGTTTTATTACGTCTTTTTATTGCCCCTATATTAGTTTCAGCAGTATAGAAATAACGTTATTTCTGTGCCTCTATTTTTATACGGCTTGTTGTAGACCACGTGATGTATTTCAAATGGTGCATAGGAGCTTACTTGCTTACGGGAATCTTGGTAAGTTAATATTTTTTTATGTACTTTAGTTTCCTGCGTGTTAGTTCGAGAATCCCAAAGTTAAGTAACTGTCGTCGCGGTCAGTTCTGGGATGGGTGACCGGGGCAAAAAAATAGAGTTGTAACGAATAAAGTTAGTACCTAATTTATGTGCATTCGCAGGCGCATCATTGCAGAAAGTTAAAATTTAATGCCGCATTATTGTAAAGTATGTAATTATTAATTATATACTTTGTTTACGAACGTTATTTGCTTAGCTGGTTCATTCAGCATTTAATTTACACAAAGTAGTTGAGAATTGGCACAATTTCTCTATGTAATGACAAAGTTTAAGGTATTTAATATTATACTGTCTCTCTACTCTTGTTAATCAGATATTTTAAAAGCAACAGAAATGGAGAAAAAAATGGCTCTTAAATGTAAAGAAGTAGATAAAAGTAAAAAGTTTAAGAAAATAGTAGTACTAATAGTAGTAGCTCTAACATAGGTTTTCGCATATTCTGTGTTTTAAAAATAAGGTGCCTCATAGTAGCACTGTCACAGTAAACCTGAATATCACTAACCAGGTGCAAGCCATAGAGGAACGTTCCCTGGAAGCGCCCAAGGACGAGCTGGACAAGGTTATAGAGGATGAGATCACGGAGAAACTCAGCCAGGACCTGCTGCAGAGCATCGAGAAGAAGTTCCAGATCGATTTGGAGAAGTATACGTTTATTTGTTTTGAGCTTGAAACCTTTGGGCGGTTTGATAACTCTATTTTGTTGTATATATTTAATTTTGTGAAGATTTGATGAGTCTATTGAGTATGCTTCTATACATTTATTAGAGCTGAAGAGGGTCGACCGTCGAAACATTGAAGATATTAAAAAAAATGTTTGGAGATATTTAGAATTGATGACAGAACACCAACAATTTCTAGATTTTCTGTCTGTTTATCAGTGTCTCTGGTTATTTAAACGCTCATCACACATAAATGGCTGGACGGATCTTCTTATTTTTTTATATGTATGTAGTAGTATGTGGTAGTGAAGTGCCGGAAGTATCATAGGCTACGTTTTATCCCGAAATAATGTGGAGCAAAGCCGCGGGCATCCACTAGCTTTTAATAAAATTAAAGGGATACCAATAGAAGTTTACAACGATTATTTAGTATCCTTGATAGTACTTTGATAATAAAAAAATAGAACTAGATCTCGTCTTCCATTCATAGGTCCGTGGACATGGTGTTAGCGAAAATAAAGATGTTACTCCAGAACGGGACCACACTCATACAAGACAAGATGATAGAACTACAGAACATGCTCGACGGCATGAGGAATGAGGATAAGGATAGGGTAACTATTAATTTGAGTGGAAACATTTTTCTACAAACATAAAGAGAACAGCACAAGTCTTATACAAAAGAAAAAATAAATCAGCGGTTATGCACTCAGATTCATTACTAAAGCGTACGAGTATGACCACACGACCTCAGACAAGTCTTCTAAGAATAAAAATAAATTCAGTCCCATACAAAAAAGTCAGAGAAAACATCATGTTTTCTAGCAGTGGATGAGATACACTACATAGTAACTTTGATATCTTGTTCTACAATTATAACATAAGGTAAGCTCAAATTGTTAACGACCTTAATATTTCTAGACGGAAAAATGCCTCCTAGCTCGCCAGAACGATACGACAGCTCTGGCAGAGAAGGCCCTTCATCAGATGGTTGTCTGCGGCTACGCTCTCATTGGCCACGACCCTGCGCAGGCGGTCACCAGAGTGCTCGGACTAAAGTATATGATCAAGGAAGGGGTCAAACCGGTAAGAAATATTTTTATTATTTGTTAAGTATTGTACATACGTCCAAATTGATCCTGATACTGAACCTTAAGATGTAAAGCAGTTCCAATAGGAGAGCGATATTCTGTTAAAGTACAAAAAGTTTGCGATGACTACGGATTAATATTATTATTTTGAAAAAATAAAATTAGGATTTCCGTAACCCACTGTCATGACTATAGTACACAGCATAGAATAACTTGGATAAACTTATAACATAAGTTTATTATTTAATTCGAAGTAACGTGTGAAACAGTTTAAATGATATTTGTTCTGATTCATACAATGTAGTCTCAATGAGCAAGTCTATTCATCATCGTCATAATTAGCCATAAGAACCATTTACTGAAACGTAATCTGTGCCATAACCCTTTCCAAAACAATCAGCCAGGAATAGATCCACAAAAATATTACAAAGTAGGAAAACTACGCATGGAACAGAACTAGATTTAATCATGTAGGTAAAACGTATGGTCTGATTTTTACTAAAAATAATTACTTTCTTCAATAACTATTAACATTTAACTTATGACGTTATTTGGGATTAATTCGAGTAGCTGATTTCTTTGCTTTCCTTGTATTTATACAATTCATATTATTATGCTGTCAATGATATGTGAATTATTTTCCGACTCAACAGCGAAGTATGCTGGTGTGATAGCACTGCACCAGCTTCCTAAGTAACCTAAATGTATTCCTACCAACCACAAAAAAAGTTCTAGCCTACTCTAATAACAAACTCAAATTCTATTTATCAGATGTTTAACATTATTGATTGCTCTGCCATAATATATCAGAACAGACATATTCCCCAATTTCCGTTACCCGTTGGCCTCGACCAATTGAAAATTTGTCTGAAATTCTACATTATAGATTGCTTCGTATCTTACCTACCTATCTATAATACAAGCAGTGATTTTATCTTTAAATTTGAACTTTATGACAACGTGATACGGTTCGAGTGTTGAAAGCCTAATACACAGCATAGGTAGTTAAAAGTACATTAAAATTGCAGTTATACGGAGAGAAGAAAGAAATTTACGATCTCCTGAAAGTGTGCGGCCACAACCACGAGAATCTGAAGAAGGTTATTAAGTGCGTCATCTCCAAGGTGAGCTCTCACTCGGGACTTTATTATGTCTCTACTTTTAACTAGGCTGCGGTAACGTTATGGTGTACATACTATACACTATACCTATAACTCTTTGTTGTCAGAGAATGCTATTTCTGGTAGAAGATTCCATAGTTTTACAATACAATTTGTATTGAAAGCAGTGTCGGACATAGCGCTTTGCCTCTACGATTATTGTACGGACGGCAAAGCTTTGGAACACTTTACCAGAAGCTGTATTTCCTGCGAACTACAATCCAGGGTTTTTCTATCCCTCGTAAAAAAAAGCAGAGCAACAAAACTGGCTGTAGATGATGATGATGGTGGTAATGGTGATGAATAAAATGATAAGTTGTGAGAAGATAAAAATAAAAAGCATAATAACATCATTACCTACAAATATATTATTGGTATAAAAATACTAATCAAAGCAATTCTAGTTCTACATACTCAAAATAGAAGTTTAGACTCATCCACTTTAGTAAGTTACTTGTAAACAAGCCTACTCATCATGTCACTTGAAGTATGAATAAAATCTTGATAAAAACTAAAAATTGTGACAAGACATATAAAATCATTTAAGTTCATTAGTAAGCATCTATAAACAAAATCATTACATGTTCTAAACATTGCAATGCGTTAGTAAAAATTGTACAGAACATTAAACAAATGGGTTTTTTAGTTCGTAAGATCATTCGGAAAGATTGACAAACTCCGGAAACCATAATTTCAATAATCGAGGAGTGAATTTGGGACGAGATCGCGTGAAAATTATTCGGTGAATTTGTGAAAATGATTGAAGATTCCCAGAAATTGTAAGTCATGTCCGGTATAGGAACGCGACCGACTGAAACGAAATTCGGAAACTTTTAGCGAATGTAGACTTTGATAATTTTCAGAGCGTAGAGTTTATTTTTAAACTAGTTTAATATTAAAGAATGCGAATTTATACGTTGTTGGCTCTGTGATCTTACTCTTACGGTTACATCATTAAGTAGCGTGTTTACACAAAAGTGTATATAAAAATCTATCTCTCTGTGTTTTTCTAAACAAATTTCAATATTTCAAATATATTACAGGCATCCACTTATGATGAGTTTTACATTTGTACTCGTATATTGTACAGAAAATTTTATTGATTTCAGTCATCTAAAATAAAATCAGCAATGATGGGAATAACTAGCAAACTAATCGAAGGCGTAGTAGATCTCACAAAACTTATGGCTCACGGCGCAATGCACGAAGCATGTCTTATAGAAGTAGTCAAAGCTACGGAAGAAGAAGCTTTCAATCTTGTCCAAGAAGTAAAAGGATGTTCAGTCATCATAGATGCTCATGAAGAATTAGCTAAGTACATGGCAGAAAATAATGCTACAGTTCTCGATATACCAGTAAAGAACAGAACTAAAGCTGAAGTTGAAGAAGACAACACAGTTCAAAAAGAAGAAAGGTCTGAAATGAAATTTGATTCAGTTATAAATAAAACAGTGACAGATAATATGAATACCATCATTAGAAGGATTTTTGACGAGAGTAAAGCTAAAGACGATGAGAAGCAAAACAAACTGATATCGGGTAAAAACGACATTGATAATAAAATCAAGAATTGAACAATTTCAATTACAACACATCATAATAAGTGCCGAGGTATTTTTATTTGTATTAACTACTGGCTACTTACTTGATTTCCCCAAAGTAGAGTTTCGCGTTATTACTTGAAGAGCAAATGTTAGACAAGTACAAGTTTTGTTTGAAAATGTTAGAATGATTGAAAATAACTCATATTTAGAAAACGCCGAGGTTATTCGATGAGGGCACTTCTCAGTTTACTTTAACTCTTTTTGTTTACAAACTCGTAAATATTCTGTTTGTGTTGAAGATTGAACTAGCAGATTAATGTGGCGTAATAAAATGTACGTCTTCTAAGATGCAAGAAGTAGTAACATGCTGTTTTAGTTACGTATTGCAGTTGAATATAAATAGTACAACGCCACAGCACCACGCTTCAAAATCATTTAATATAGTGCGAGTGCAGGACGAATACTATGTCAACTGTAATACTACTATAATCAATATTTCTTTTATATATTTTTCATTCAACTCCATATCGATAGTAGTGGTTGACAATTATCCGTTATTTTCTAAAAAAATACCAACAATTATTATCACAGTGAAACCTACAACGAGCTGAAAACCAAAACCAAGTTTATTTAAATAGGAAGGTAAGACTTAAGTGTATTACTTCGAATTGCGTTTCAAATATAATATTTACCTACTGCTTCGCATTAGATACTAGATTTTTATAATATTACATTTTCGTATCAATCCTGGAAGTTTAGATAAACTTCATTTCCTTCATCTAATGGATGAACTAATCTGACTAATGTAGTAATGAGGTGAATGCCCTTTTTTAGACACTTTTAATCATCTTTTTTACATCTGGCTTGTTGCCAGAGTTTAATGGTTGTGCCAGACGGGACTTCAGTGGAAGTCAAGTTTTTGTGTTTGTGGGTAGACGGAGAATTAGGTTGGCGGAGCAATCTGTTTGTGTGTACCTAGTTTGGCTGCTCTTCCGGTTTTGGGATTTACTCTTTTTGGTAAGAGAGATATATGGATAATACAGTTTAGGTAATTTCATTATAGCTTTATAATTTACTAGCTGTGCCAGCGACTTCGTCCGCGTGGAATAGTTAACGGAGCCCTCAAAGATGAATAATTTTCCCAATTTTTCCACATTTACCATGATTTATTCGCTCCTATTAGTTGCAGCGTGATGTTATATAGCCTAAAGCCTTCCTCGATAAATGGTCTATTCAACACAAAAACAATTATTCAAATCGCACCAGTAGTGCCTGAGATTAGCGCGTTCAAACAAACAAACAAACTCTTCAGCTTTATAATATTAGTATAGAAGTATAGATATGAAGTTTTTAAAATGTTGGTTATTATCACTATTAGTTTGGCTATAGATAGAAATTTGTAGCCCTCGCATGATCTATATGATTTAGAAGCCTGATAAAGCTTTGATGAATACAAAAGTTACTTGGATATCTAGCTGAAATCGTGTTAGTGTCGAGCTAAAGTCGCGGAGTAGAAAGAACTTCGTGTGCATCAACAAAACAATGATATGATTTCTAGTTTCCTACATTAGTAGCGAATATTTTTACCGAATCTTTTACACATACACGTACTCGTAATAAATGTTTTTGAGCACGTGATCTTGAGGTATTTTCCTCAATTCCCGATGACCTAATGCAACAAACTCCACTAATGTTTGGTAAACAACACAACAGAGTATTTACAATAACAGCATGTTTTGGACAGCGGATGTACGTTTAATAAATATGAAGTTTCGAGGAAATTGTGCACAGAGCTTTATTATGTTAGAAATAAACAAACACGAAATATTAAAATTATGCAGGAAAATGTTGATTGTAACAAATTGTTATCATTAATTTTATTGAAAATATTATAAATTTTGAGACTATTACCAGAAAGACTGCCAATATATCAAACTGAGACAAGAATATGTAATGTAGTTAAAATCAATTTTTCTTCCGGCTCTCGTATTTATCCTGCGCTATCGAATATATTTATAGTTTACTCATTCTACCTTTAAAGTGCAGCGCTGTTGTGCCAAGATATTGGAGACAAAACTCTTTTGGGTCTCAGCTTCAACTATAATAAGTTAAGGGTCGATAATAATGTTTAAAATGATAATGAAGTTATAACGGCAAAACTTCTAATCGCAGTAATATTAAGTTCAGTGTAAATTATAATAATAATCTGTTTTTTAATTATTCCTTTAAATGAGTAAAATGTAAGTTATACAATTTTGGTGGAGGTGTACACTGGGCTGTACACTAGGCTTGTCAACAAAATCATAGTTTTCACAACCATATACTTACCTGGATGAGTAGTCCAAAATGTCATTCCACAATATTCTTGCTATTATTCTGATATTCTTTACTGATGTTATATACCCAGAAATGTTAGCATCCACAAAGTATCCTATCGGAAGCCCATTCGTGTCGAAGTGAGATGTAATATTGGACAGGCGTCGATCGCACGTCAGCGCCAGCCTTGGCACGGTTGGGGATTTACATGATGGCCGATATTACCGCCTGATGAGGACGGCGGGAGATTGATGGCTTTTCAGAAAACATGTGGATCTATGGGAGCAGGATTGAACGTAATATTGTAGTTGTTTTATAGCTGTTATAACGAAGCCAGTTTGGTAAGACCGTCTTTCTTGAAAGTGATCTGATTGCCGTTAGTTGACTTCCAGATCAACACAAGTGACTCAAATGATGATATATATTGTGTATACTGCGTAGTTATGGTATATAAGTTCTTTTCTTATCTTTATGGAACTCCTTTCCTGACTCTCTGTTCCCCGTGAGTAGCTCTATCCTAGACAATAATGATCGCTTACCATCTGGTAAATTATAGTCAAGTGCAAAGACATTTCCTACAAAAAAAATACTGTTCTGAAAAATCAAGGAATTGTGAATCTAAATATACGTTCATTTAGTGAGGGTCACCTAATAAAATATATGTATATACATATGTGGTATACAACTTTTACAAAACGATTGACACGACGACCCTTTGATTTCTTCAAATACGCGGACGCTTCATAAATCTGTCATCATGGTTAACTCACAATAGTTTGCACTACTTCAGAAATCCATTCTGGTAACGATTGTACACACAAACATACACACACGGAAGCGTCACGCATCACCAGACATTTTACCGACGATGACAGACGGCCAGACAAGTTGATTCTGTTTAGGTATGGTAGGGTTTTGTTGAAGTGTGTGAAATACATTAGAATTCTGCGAACGTGTATTTACAATATTTGCTTTGTCTTTGTTGACGGATGTAGAGGAAAATTTAATTCATAATCAATTTGATTCTTCTAATATTTTAACTCGAGAGAAAAAAAACTCAAGTTTTTTCAAATTTTTTAGAAATAATTTCAAAGGTTTCCAAGAATTTCCGGAAGATACAATGTATGCACGCTGTTGAAAGAAGTAGGTTAAATTTTTCGTAAATTTTTAATAAGTGTTGTAATATTGTAAAAGTAATATTCAATTTTCATTTTCCAATTGCAAAGAACAAGAACATTCACACAAAATAACATAGTAGAGTGAGTCAATGAAAGGAACAAAACAATAGCCAGCACTATGACTGAATATCTGATTACTCGGCGAATAGCGGGATATTTTCGTATTGCAAATCGTAAAATTATTCGAGAGTACTTGCAGATGCTTTCTGTCCAGACATCTAGCTATATCTGGACATGCTGATGAATATTTTGGTTCAAATTTCATTACAAGTTTGTTAAACTACCTATTATGTTCAAGAAACATATTTTTACGGTTGTATGTATGTATTGGTTTCCACTTGAACGCTAGCTAGGGGTTAATAAGAGTTGTTAGTCTTGTTTACTTAGATTTCTTGTCTTGTCTAGGTACATTACTTAGGATTGAATATCATAAGAACTCACCAGCATCTGTAAAGAAAGCAGAATGCCTGTTGGGGCTCGACGGGACGGAGGCGGAGGCCGACGTGAGGAAGGCGCGCTTCACCTTGGTCCACTTGGAGGCCCGAGGAGGCCTGTGCTGAGGGGGCCGAGCACCCAGCTCCAGGGACCTTTGCTTGCGGAGGATCGGGTGTGGCTCTGACTCTGGAAGTAGTATTATATATTCTACAAAAGCTTTTTTCTTCTTATCGAATGAGTGTGGCCAACTCTGGTGGCGAGAGTTTATCGAGCCGCCCTAAGGGCCTCTGACATGGCTCAACGACTACCGTCCGAGACAAATAACCGGGACCTATAATTTAACTAACTTTATTTATTATTTTACAAATTAAAAAGCTAGTAAACAGTAATATCGTGGTGGATATCCAGATCCTTCAAAGAGAGCAACTGGGGTAAATATGGAAGAAAAACACGACGTATTTACCCGAGATGTTAGAGCGCATTAACTAAGGTGACATTTGCATGCAACCTTTGATATTTTAATGATAATTTCATTTTTTACGTTGGATAGGCTCTCGCTTGTTGATGTATCATGTATCAAGCGCGCTTGCCCATTAAAAAGAGATTGGTATGGATTCCAGGGGACTTTCTTGTAAGAAGGCAGTTTTTTTTTAACATGAAATAGGCTTACGCTTGTCTACAACTTGCCTGATGTTAAGCAACGTTATAGTCTACGATGTAGCGCACTTGCCTAGAAGAAACCGGTTTACTCTCGACTTGAAGACCGACAGATTATAGTTCAAGGGGAATAGAGATCTAATATAACTTTACTTTTTTTTACATTAAATAGGCTTACGTTTGACTTATGATGTAATTTGTAACTGTAAAGCCACGCCTGTTCCTTTATTTGTCGCATTTTAGTATTTCACGCAATGCTTAAAAGCTATCAAAAGATAGTTAATATTTGGGCCAAAACTCTCACACATTTGGCCTCTAGCCAGTCTATTCCCAAACGAATAGTCACAAAGTTACTACAGTATTTAGGGAACGCTATGAACTTGCTTGATTTATGAGAAATGTACAATTTGTTCTACTAAACGATATTATAATAGGCACGCAATTTGTACGTTCCTCATCCTTGAATTTTATTCCGCATTACTGAGGGTCGCTCTCGGCTCTCTGCAGAATTAATTCACAAAGTGAGTTTTTATAGATAGTTACGGTGGTCGCCCAAATTGTTTCACGGATGACAAAATAATGCCTTTTTTGTTTCTTGGAGGAAATGCATTTATTTCATTTGGGGTATCGTGTCTAGTGGATGAATTTAGACCTTTCTTTAAAGCCAGTTTATCAAATCTCATAGCAGTACACTATAGTACCTACCTAATTCCTCAGAAGAAGGAATAGTGAGCGTCAGGGCTGGTGGGGCATCGCTATCCCCACCGTCACTGAGCGACCGCCTTCTCAGTGGGAGCACGTCTGGGGAGCTCTTGGAGCCCCGATTGGACTTCTTCTTAACAGACTCCCGGTGGGTCTGGATGATGTCCCGCATCTTACCCCAGGGGGTCTTGTGGAGCTTGTTCGGTGATGGGGAGGTGGAACTGTCATCCTGTAACATATGGACTCTTTAAAACGAAGAAGATATTAAGATTTCTGTGGTAAAATAGTTCTCAATCATCTGATAATGCTTGTAGCTTCTATCTATCTTGGCTCTACATCAAATAATTTAAGTTGGGCTTGCAATTTCGTTTTACATTTTATAGACTTATTTGATAAATAGTAGAAGTCCAAATACTCAATCTAGGCTATATCTAGATTTTATTAAGTCTGGTCGTTTCTATGTATAATAAGTATGTATTTACAAAAAAAGTATATATGTATTATATCCGTTATCGAGTACCTACCCATGATACAAGCGTTAGCTTAGTATCGGGCTAGATGGCGCTGTGTGATATGTCCTGAAATATTTATTTATTTTATTTACTTATTATTTACATGAAATTAGGCTCGATTTACTCAATTCATCATCTTTTTTATTTATGCGATACTTTGTTACATTTTTTTTACAATACACTGAGAAAAAATGTACATAGCTAATAAACGCTACTGTATGTATATTTATTTTCACAGAAATTCTATTCCAGTGGACCGATTCTAAAACAGTACGGTTCGTTTTAAAATAGCTACAAAATGTTAGATATTTGAATCACCTGCCATCGAAATAAACGACTTTCTGCACAATTTCAAATACTACCGGATATAGCTGATATATATCTACTACTAGGTACCTATACTAACTACACATACGATATTGAATCTTATCTTAATTACGTAAGGTTAAAGTTTGAATAATTAAAATATTGTATAATGTAGAATGAAGATCAGGGATATGAGACTATGTATGCAGGTTTATTAATTTGAATTTGATTTAAGATATAAATTTGACGCGATATTAAATTAACTTAACTTAAACTAAAATACTAAAAAATACATTACTGTTTCCAGTTCGCACAAACCTCTTCAAGCTCAATTGTTCACAATTTAAAAGACCAAAATAATATTGATAAATAAAATAGGATATTGTACCAACCTGCGTGGGCGCATGGAGGTATGTATTGTCGTTTTCATCGCACCGCAGTATGCTCTTGCGGTTTGAACCTGGAATGAAAAGCTCGGGTTAGTTAATGGGTAAGGGTTTTATGTATGTAGGTTCTGCGCATCTTAAATTGTAGCGTTGTGTTGTAACTTCCTGATACTCGCTTTCACCAATGTATGTACCACCTTTAAAAGTCCTGGAAGTGATCACTCAAAGTGATAAGGCCCTCTTGTACATACATCTATAGTTAAAGCCCTTTTATTATGTTTATTTATATTTGATATGCAATAAAGTTGCATTTTATAATAGTATTGTAAAAGTGTTTCTTATGGAAACGCATCTAGTGGTGTGACATCTAGTCTGGCAATCTTATGATATCATTGGCAGTGAAAAATTAAACTAAGTAATGTAGGCAACCATTAGGTACCAGAGTAAAACTAAGACTAACTTAGCTGATATGAGTATCAAAAAGAATTTGTTTTTCAACATATATGACTTGTAAAACCTTTATGTTATTAGTTACATAGATTTAAAACAAGAACCGTATGTATTAACATTAAATCTCGCTAGCTTTGATATAACATTTTAAGTAAAAATTTAACAATTACCTGTATCCATCCTCAACTCCTCACAAGAAGAGTTAGGAGTGAGACTCAGGGCACTGCCTGGCGTCAAACTGGCTGAATCTCTCGGTTCAGGCTGGCCCAACGTGGCTGACGATGGACTGGGTCCCGCCAGGCCCAGGGTCGCAGATGACGGAGTTGGGCTCGCCAGCCCCAAGGTGGCTGATGATGGAGAGGATCCAGCCAAGGCCACGGCTCCGTACATGGCGCCGGCTGCGACTGCTCCGGCTGCACCACCCATGGTGCCCATGGCTGGAGGCCATTGCGCTTTCTCCCATCTGTTGTAGAAGAAAGTTCGTTTAGTGACTAACTCTACATAGGAATACAGTAAATATTACTTTGTGATTGTATTATTTATTGTGTTTATAAGGTAATATGGTCGCCGACAAAGCCTCAAATAAATTAAAATAATAAAATACTCTACTTGGGCAGAAATTTCTAATCATACATTTACTATTATTATACTTATGCAAAACTTTTTCAAAGGGGTTATCACGCCGATACCAACAAATTTTGAACTGCGAATTTGGAAATAGGTGGAATAACATGTCGCATGCAATAAAGTTTCTTGAATAAAGCGAAGCGGTGCAACTTCTATCCAATACGTATAGTACAAAAACCTTTTTTATTAATTTGAACACTATGATAAGCAATTGTTCAGTGCACAGACCAACAGCATTAAACAACTTATATTGACACATTTAACACTTGTGACAACTAAAAATTAAAAACTGTGACTTCAGAGTTGGCCACTCTCATACGAACTTTCACTCTAGAAAGTATAAAAAAAACTTTTGTTTTTTGTTGGTGCAAATGAGCAAAAACAATAATCTATACTTCTATACTAATACTAATATAATAATATTATAAAGCTGAAGAGTTTGTTTGTTTGTTCGAACGCGCTAATCTCAGGAACTACTGGTGCGAATTAAAAAATATTTTTGTGTTGAATAGACCGTTTATCGAGGAAGGCTTTAGGCTATATAACATCACGCTGTAACTACTAGGAGAGAAGAAACAATGGAAAATGTGGAAAATACAGGAGAAATTATTCATCTTTGAAAGCTTCCGTTGCGTGCACTGCGAAAACGGTTTAAGATATCAAAAAAATATTTATGATAGAATTATTTCTCTTGAAATGGTCTAACATAATTTCTTATATATGTAACTATTATATATACTAACTAACTCTTATATATCTAACATAATTCTTATATATGTCTATCTTTTAAGATTAACTAACTAAAACCGTTTTTATGATAATAACTTTTTCACGCGGACGAAGTCGCTGGCACAGCTAGTTTACAAATAAAACGAACGAACAAAAACATACCTACCTGCGTATAAAATGATATGTAAAATATTTGTTTTATAAAAAATATGTAAATAATAACATTGAATAGTATTGATATGCTTTTAGTATACCTTCAAATATAAGCCTTAAAAGCTATTGAATTCTCTCTCTGTAAAAAGAGCGAGCACCAGAACCTTTTGTGAAAAAACCTACAAAATATTTTACAGCATTATTTTCCTCTCCAGAAATTAAAAACAACAATTAAGAAACAATAAATCAAGCTCGGGACAACCAGATGCATTCAGCGGAATGTGATTGAATCACAGTGTTTTGGAATCTCCGCGAGATTTGGCAAAACAAACTTGAATTGTGGGCATTAATGTGGGTCAGGAGCGTCTGTAAATTTACAGCAAATTTCCTGCAAATATTCTGCACGAAAAATTATTGAAAAGCAAACTTTCTATGCTATAATTTTAACTTTAAACTTGGCTAGAAACATAGTTTGGTTACACAAAGTTGTAATGAAATTAAATTAATTGATAGGATTACTTGTGTTTTATATTATATACTTGTGTTTTGTATATACTGGCATTCAATGTCTAAATTGAAAAGCCGATGTTTAGGTTCTAACTTAAAATTTAATTTAACTAACAGCTCCACGCCCTGTTCAGCATTACTCCGCTGGACAGGTGCCATACCCATCCACCCTCCACCGCGGACAAGACACCTTTCTCCATCACTGACAAGTGATCGGTCACAAGAGTCTGGGTGACCGGCAGTGGAGTATCATTTCCTGTGTACATTGCACGACGTACACATTCCTTACTCCCTCCCCCCATCCGCTTGTTGCCTTAGGTCGCTGGCAACAGGCATTCCTGCACCTATATCTATATGTTTATCTATTGCTCTATGGTTAGGGCTAGGGCTTAGATAGGTAGGTAGGTTAGAGTAGGGACCCAGTGGTGAGTATCCTGGTTAGGAGGATAGGGATCTCTGACCAAAGATAGGGTCCTGTAGGAGTACGTTGACTGATGGTAAGCGGTCACGTCAATTAGCAGAGCTGGAGCGAGTGCTCCCGTATGGTGATTCATGAATCAGATGCTAGATGATTTGTACTGACCAGGTACCAAATCTCCTAGCGCCTGATGAGAACTCAGAGCAACGCCGGTATAAGACCAAGTCGCTTTGAGCCTTTTATAACCTGCTGGTGGTCAGTTGTCTAAGTAACACTCCACGATGTTACCTAAACGCCTGACGAAACTGCCACAGCAACACTACTGAATGGTATTGCTGCAACAATCACCGCAGGCACCTACTAGGGGGGCCTAACAGCTCTAACCCTAGCCACACCTAACACCTATGTCCTACAGGACCCTGTCACCATACGGGAGCACTCGCTCCAGGTCTGCTAATTGACGTGACCGTTTACCATCAGTCAACGTACTCCTACAGGACCCTATCTTTGGTCAGAGATCCCTATCCTCCTAACCAGGATACTCACCACTGGGTCCCTACTCTAACCGACCTACCTATCTAAGCCCTAGCCCTAACCATAGAGCAATAGATAAACATATAGATATAGGTGCAGGAATGCCTGTTGCCAGCGACCTAAGGCAACAAGCGGATGGGGGGAGGGAGTAAGGAATGTGTACGTCGTGCAATGTACACAGGAAATGATACTCCACTGCCGGTCACCCAGACTCTTGTGACCGATCACTTGTCAGTGATGGAGAAAGGTGTCTTGTCCGCGGTGGAGGGTGGATGGGTATGGCACCTGTCCAGCGGAGTAATGCTGAACAGGGCGTGGAGCTGGTTGCGGAGATTCACTCGACGCAACCAGGGCCTCCCGTGGCACGGGCGGGTGGCGGAGGCGGGCGGAGCAACGCTCGACGCAGTGGGCCCTCTGGTAACGAGGGCGGGCAGAGCAGCGCTCTGGGCAGGATTCCCTCTGGCAGCGAGGGCGGGCGGAGCAGCACCCGGCAGGACCTCTCTTGATGAGGTCGGGCGGCTTCTTCTCCTCGGGCTGGCTGGTCCTCTCTTGATGAGGTTGGGCGGCTTCTTCTCCTCGGGCTGGCTGGTCCTGCCTAGCGGGGGCTCCTCCAGGGGTGGTGAATTAAAACCAAGGTTGCGGTAATAATTCAGAAGGAAAAGCATGAAGATCTTTCTTCTAAATTTCATACTATGCAACTTACTTTGGTCTTGTAACACAGTTTTACAGCTGGTATACATTATAAGCTTAACCTAAAAGACTTATGCGTTAGCTGTGTACAGTCCGTTAGGTCTCAGGTCGCACATCCCCTACAAACGCGTATCTATGTACACACACACACACACACACACACATACATACATACATACCTATAGATCTAATACTATAATGTCAATATCATTGTAATAAGGGACAAGTAGCAAAAATACTAACCGAAACGCAGCTTTAACTCTCCTCCACTTGGATACTTTAGACTTATCTACACTCGACTCTTTCAAGAACACCCCTTCCGACCTCCTCCTAAGAGGTGTTCCTGGAGTTGCGTCGCTCTCGTCACCACCAGCCGACCTGGACCTCTGCTTCCTCAGCAACGAGCCTCCAAACCTCGCATGATGCTTCCATTTGGAGCCAGTTCTTTTCATGGTTCTTCCACTCATCATGGAGTCAAACAGCATCTGACCGTATCCACACTCGACCATGGCGTCAAGTGCCTCATTTATTTCTACTATCTCTCTTTTTTCACTCTTCAATTTTTCATTCTCACTCTCTATTTTCTTAAACGCTCCGTGAAGTCTCTTCAAATGAGTTACGTCTTTGATCTTGCGCAACAAACGTGCATTGTACTCTTTGAGAGTCACAAATTGATCTAGAAGGTCTAAAATCTTTTCAAGCTGGTCTAACGCTTCGAATGTTTCTTTTGTGTGCTGCGCTAGCTCTCTGCCGCGCTTTGAAGGGGCATCGTTGCAGTCTTTTAGGCGTTGGATCATAGAGTCGCATATTGTTTCTGGGTCTGGTATATCGCCATCGTACCAGTCTTCGGGAGTGGGTCCCGCTGTGCAAGGGGAAGAACCTTCAGGGTCGGATGGCGTTTGAGGGGTTTTGACTGAAAGAGAGGCTGGGGGCTCTCCTCGCCGCCTTCTATGCAGCGAGGTGCCGCTCGGAGGGAGTTCAGACAAGTCTTTTTCCTTAGTATCGTGTCCGTCCGTGACGTCACTGCTGTCTTTCACTGACGTCATCACGGCGTCGACAGTCTCCGATATTTTTAAATGAAAATAAACACACGTGCTGTCACGACGCGACCAATTTTCACGGAATGCATTATAATACTTATGTACGAGTGTTTCAAATTCGTGGAATATTTTTGAGTATTCGGTTTTATTTTTAACACTATCACATTTCACTTTTACTAAACGCGCTCCAATTCAGTTTCCTACCACCATCGAACTTCTTAACGGGACTATTTTAAAGCTTTTATAGTTTATGATTGATTCCAAATGCACTAGAAGCACTGCATCCATTTAAAATAGCGAACAAATCATTATTAGAACCAATTCACACAATCAAAGTATTTCTTTTATATTAGTGTAACCGGTCTGAATGGAAAATGTATTCCCGCCCAAGTCGCGTGCGCATGTCGTGTAGGGCGGGCGGGCGCGGACTGGCAAGCATGCACGAGCGCGCACGGAAACTCACGAACACTTCCGAACACGTATTTTTAACTTCCACAATATAAACACCGCACATTATTAAACAAATCTTTAAGTTCTTTGTGAAAGAGTCTACTTTGGATTGATATGTTGAGTATTATTTAAAATAATTTAATTCTGTTAAGACATTGCTTCGGAACTGCGATCCCATTAACCCATTTTCGAAAACGGGGGCTTAGGCTTTTGTGTAACATGTCATTCATGCTTCTGTATTGTCTTCTGAAATCAGTTAGTGAGTAGTATGAGCGACTTACAACTCTGAATGAAAATCAATTTACTGGTATACAGACTTACAGCGTAAGCTTAGTATGGGGCTAGATGGCGATGTATGATATGTCCTGAATTTTTTTAATTTTTTTTAATGATGAAAATATGTCGAAGGCGAATAGATAATGCGTTTAAGCTATAGCTTATTATATTTAAAGTCGCCTTAAGTGATAGGGACGCCAATATCTATGGTAAATTTAAATCAAGAAATAAGCAACAAATGTAGTTCCTTACAATAAGTAACGCACATCATCTTCTTATATATAAAAATGAATCGCAAAATGTGTTGGTGAGCGCATAACTCAACAACGCCAAGACCGATTAGGCCAATTCTTTTTTTAAAATGTTCGTTGAAGTTTAAGGATGGTTTTTACGGCGAGAAAAATTTGATGCAAAAAAAAAACAAAATTTTAATACCATAAAATACAGGCGGTGTACGGGCGGCCCTTACATTCTTCGATCTCCAAAACTACGCAACGGGATTGATGTGGTTTTTTTTAACAGGTAACGTGTAACCGTGCAAAGCCGGGCAGAGCAGCTAGTAAACTATATACCTATCACTGCCGATTGTTTATAGTAGAATAGCTAAATCTTTTTTTGACAACCGGAACCGGAATAAAGTAGTATAACAAAATTTAAGAATGCATACACAACATACAGGTGCTTAAAGTGGAGATGGGCTGGGCATAATAATATGGTAAGAGAGAAAAAGGAGCAATGGACGAGACTAGTAACTGAATGGCAACCAAGAGACAGCAAAAGAAATAGAGGCAGACAAACTAGAAGATGAGAAGACGACATCAAGAAACTAGCAGGTCCACTATGGACCCGCATAGCGAAAGATAGAAAAGAGTGGAAATCTTTAGAGGAGGCCTATGTCGAAAGACAAGCTGCAACGGAGAAACAGCCCTTTACCGATATTTAACATAATATGTAAAAGAGAAGAAACTGTTGTAAAATAGAGTAAACATATTTGTTAAGAAATTATTGTTATAACAAGTTCAGCAATAGAGGTTATTTTATTTATTTATTTTAGCTAAATCTTCTTTTAATAGACATACCGACCTCTTTTTATAAAGATCTTTTTAGAAAATTCCAACTTCTCTTTTTTAGTAAACTTCTACATTTCAAATTCGGAACATCGTTCTTTTCAACCGAAACAAATTCTGGATGTCACGTGAAAGTTCTCCCGTTATTTTTTTCTAGTGTAAAATTTTATATAATTATTTTTGGATTCATGTTTTGGTAAAATTGTTGTTTTGTCCGTCCATCGGTCGGACGAGCGATGGATCCGGAGGAAGAGGAGAAAAAGCAGTTGAATGATGACGTAGTTGTGTTTATGAGGAAGAGAAGTGAGCATGAGTCACCTCGGTACACCGCGCGTCTCAAGACCTACGTCGACTTCCAGCACAAGTAAGTAGGCATTTGATATTCAGAAGGCCAAATTGATAACTTGATTTTCAGTTTACTTAGGTTCATATAAATTGTTAAAGACTGATCATTCACATAGTTTCCAACAAAGGGTCTTCTTAGGTGTGTGATGAATCAAAATGGTTCTCTTATATTCTACGTTTAAATGGCCACGATGACAACTAGTTCGTGCATTTCAAGGCGGTTGTATTAGAAGGTCTCCATACTATTACTGCTCAGCTGTACAAACAAAAATCCTGAATATAATATTGCGGTAAAAGATGTAATGTAACTTATATACATTTAGACAAATAAAATACACAACTAATACAGCTGGATGGGATATTTGGATAAACATTCAGTTAATTTTATTGGAATTGATAAATTTGATCAATATTTGCTCAATTATGTCGAAGCTTCACAAGCAACTCTACTCTACTCTACCAGCTCTATAAAGCTTGTTTCCCCTTCCAGACGCCAACGAGCAGCCGCGGCGCGTCGTAACTCTGAGCACCAGCGAGAGAAGCGACCTTCCAGCAAGGGCCAGAAGGGGGACTCCGGGGGAAACGACAAGTCCCCTGAAAATGCGTTAGTATCTAAACATTTTTTTGCACTTGACTCCTTGCATATTCTGCAGGGTGTTTGACCAACAAGTTTTGAATATGAATACGGAATACTCGAATAAAAAATGATAATATTTGAACCCTATTCGGAATTGGAATTTCTATGACTGGTGGAGGACTGTTGTTGGATAAAGCCATAAGATATTGAATCAGGCGTTACTTTGCGTAAATCCATTGTAACTGAAACTCTGAAGAAATACGTAGTGTTTTTCCGCTGCGACTGCTCCTTAACCGACTGACTTGACTCCTCGAACGTTGTGTTGACTCCTCTTTCGGACCGACGTTCGAGGTCAACACGTCCTGAGGATGCCTCGTGGAGAGGCGAAACACGTGTCGACGAGAATATCTTGCCGAAGGAGAACAACAAAGCTTCAAGACACAAGGTGCGGAGTTGGTAAGATCTTGAGATCCGCGGAGGCCACGTTGGTTAGGAAGTGAGGTGTGGCGGTGGTATATGGAGGAACACACCTAAAAACCATCAAGCTTGTTGTTTGATGTCGGTTAGTGAGCAGTCGCAGCGGAAAAACACTACATATTTCTCCAGAGTTTCGGATAAGGCCAAGTCACTCTCCGAATTTGTGAATCATGTAGTATATCATATCGATTTTGTGCCTTAATATGAGCCATACCTATCTGACTGGAACTTACTGCTTACGAAACTTTATCTGACGAACCATTTTATTTTCTTATATTTCTTATATTGTTCTCAAATGAAAATAATGACAAACTTAAAGAGACTAATATGAAATTTTCACAACACCTAAACAATTTTAAATGTATTCAAATGTATATAAAACTGAAACTAATCTAAATCTAAGTATTTGACTAATTATGTTCTATGGAAATAATTTTATTATAAAGAGCTTATCATTACTATATATATTATGATTAAGACCATTTTTAATTTTTATAGTAGCTTTTTCATTATGTTTTAATATTCAATAATTTATTTTCTTTATCATTCACTAATATACTCGTATATTGTTACTGTACTAAAATGAAGGCACAGGAAGGGACTAACCGACATGGCACGGGTGTAGCCTCACCCAGTTTGTAGGGTTAGTATCTAAGAATGATGTACAAAAATTATGAATAAATGAATTTTGAATTTGAATATACCCACAGTTTAACACTGTAACATATTTTAGTAGATTATTATTTTTCCTATGGTATAAAGTAAATCATTTTTTCACCTAGTGTTTTAGTAATGTCACCTTCCTATCGCGTGTTTTGCCTTAATATTATAAATAATTATATAATAATATAATCCAATATTTGATTTGGAATTTGAACAAAATTAAAATATTGTGGTACCTACTCCGAAAATTTTCTCAGAGTTTCACTCAATGTATGTATTCAAGAATCCCCCAAAGACTAAGCCCAAGCAATGATACTAATTATGAAGTGTTCTAAATTTAGGTTTTTGTGTTTGGTTTATTTTTATATTTAACTATATTTTTTATAGGCATTAATGATACTACAAATATTTTATTTATTTGTAGATATTGCTCTCGCTTTATTGTATTAAAATTTTCTATTTGCTTAATAATTTGAAATTAATTTTACTTCGTTACAATTAAATGTTTTCTTTTTGTTGTAGTGATCGTCAAGGTAACGATGACGACCGCTTGAATAGAAAGTAAGACTTTTTCCTAAATTTATGACATATATTTCATCATATAATAATACATTACATACATTTTTGTTGAGATATTTAATATAATATATTGTTCATTAGAAATTTGTATTGTTACTGCTTGACCATTATAATCAAATTAAATAATTATCATCTAGGTACGAGAGATGATTTAAGTACGTGTATTTATGTTTTATATATTTTTGTCCATATCAAATTAAAATAGCCATTCATTACAGAATTCTATAAAACATGATTATTCAATGACAGTATTTTTCCAAACTAGTACAAATAAGTTGACAATTGGGGTCGATTTCGATCGTAATGCTAAAATACATCTAAGATAATTACAGGGCGCATATTTATTTATTTATTTATTTATAACGGTACACATAACAGAATGAGTTCATATATAAGCCAAATACACATTCAAAACTGGTTTTGAACCAGAACAAATTCCTCAGGTGAGTGTACACAGCTTGAACAATATGAATTTGATTATTATTTTCAAAAACCTGTGTTAAACAGAGAATACAGTACCTAACTGGTACTGTATTCTCTGTCTAACAAACAACAACGATAAACAAGGACAACATAATTACAGACTAAATTTTATCTTACAATTAGTGATCATGCATAGCTTTGCATTAAAATAGCTAGAACATTACGCTTGAATGTGGATAACACAGAATTAAATACAAAATATGATAATATTATTATATACATATAATTTAAACGTGTGCCTACATTTGGAGAAAACTTACGTCTGAAGTTAGACGCGCCCTGACTAATGACTAGTAGTTTGCAATATCCTTTGCATTATCCTTATCCATATCCTGTTGTTCCAGTAGAGGAGGCCTAGAGAAGTGCCACCACGGGCGCTCCCGCTCCGGCTCGCGCTCCGGCACCGGAGGCCCGCCCTCCGAGGCGTGTGGCCGCCGCCGGCGCAGGCGCCGCTCTTGTGTGAGTACTATTCTTATACTGAATAGACTCACGCTTGGCCCGCAAGATGTTAAGCAGCATTGTAACCTAGGATGTGATCTAACACAATACACTTTATTTGCTTGTACGGCGTGGTCGTCGCCGGCGCAGGCGCCGCTCTTGTGTGATTACGCTTAAACTCGACTAGTGGGTGCTCGCGGCTTCGCTCGTTTTAAGAAGTAAAACATGCACCCACATTTCAGCGCTTTAAAAGTGGCATTTGCAAAGATCTTTTCTTAGCAGGGATGCCTATGTCATAACATCTACCAAATTTATGCTAAATTTCAGCCCAATCCATCCATTTATATATTTAGATAGACTTAATTTTTGACAAAAACCCACACGATGTTAAACAAGTTGTAATTTACGATGTGAATCTAAAACACTTTATTTGCTTGTACAGGGTCGTCGTCGCAAGCGCAGACGCAGCTGTCGTCGCCGCCGTCGCCGCCGCCGCAGCTGCCGTCGCCGCCGCCGCCGCCGCAGCTGCAGCCGCCGGCGCCGCCGCCGTAGCTGCCGGAGACGCCGTCGCAGCCGCCGCCGTCGTCGTCGCTGCTAACTCCACCAACATATTTGTTAGTGGCGTGTTTTGTGTTACCAAAAATATGGCAGTCTGGTATTCAAAATTATCGAAATTATGTTCATGTTTCTCTTGAGCGAAAGTTTTACATTTTGTTTGGTTTTTGTGACCTACCTATTTTTGTTTTTGGAGTTGTTTTATATTTTTTAATAAAAATGCTGTTGCGTATAAACGAAATAATCTTGTTATTGAGCAGTCAATTCAGATATAGGTATAATTATTTTTTCACTCTATAGTCTTTGGCCACAAATCGTGTCCTCTTTACTCGTACATTGTTGATTGGTCGCTCGTATCAAATGATTGCTTATTGAGCTAAATACACTTTAGTTCCAAACAGTAGGCACTTATCTATACTTAACAGCTTTAAGCAGTCTTCATATTCTGACGAGGATTTCTTCCAAGCTCTTCCTCTGAAGGTCTGGGACAGTGGTATCCTTGTGAGGTCTGCCAACTGGCAATAGCAGTTCTAGTCTCTCATTGTTGGGTCTGCTGAGGAGGTCCCGGAGACGAGCGTTGCAGTTCAGAGGCGTTGATGTGAGAGCCACCAGACCACAATACTGGAAAATGGTGAAATAAATAAAATTAGAAATAAGAACAAGTGGGGGCTCTGCGGCCTTATTCGCATGATGAAGCATTTTCTACTTTTTCTACAAATCACAAACGAAACTTTCTTTTTTTAATATTAGTGAAATTTGATGTAAATTGATTTACAAATTCACCTGAATAGCTGCCAACAAGAAACCAGCAGCAATTGCCGTACTGATTTCACTATAATAATGCATCCTCTTCTTTCCATCTTCTCTCCAAGAGTGTGTCTGTCTGAACACCAGGAACAGAGCTGGTGCTTCTGACAGGTAAGGTTTGACTGGTTTCGTAGCGAAGGGCTTGAGATCTGTGACCCATTGTCTGGACATTCTCTGGTTGTAGTTGAGCTCCTCTTCTTGCTCCACTATCTCTCTGATAGCCTCCTTGGTGGCTTTATCTTGGACTACGACGAAGGTCCAAGGTTCAGTGTGAGCCCCTGATGGAGCTGTGCCTGGAACATTAGCGAATAATTTTGTTATTTACTTTTTAACTAAAAGCCATATATATAACTTTTCAATAAAAACCGAATATTTTTGTTTTATTTGGAAAACATTAAAATCCGTTTCATTTAATAACGTTTAGAAATAAGAATTCATTTTGTCGTCTATGCTTTTTTATGGCTTTTTAAAAAATTGCGTCGTCATTTGTCTTCTATGCTTTTAAAACCGACGTATGTCACGAGTGTCATCGAATATTTTTTATTGTTTACGAATTCAATTCCCCTTTAAAGCTAAACAAAATTTCTGTGTATTTAATTAATAAAAAAATTGTGAATATGCAAGTGTTAACTGATCGAAATGCTAAACCAAGACTCTTCCCAAACAAGTTTCATCTAGGCTTGCTGGTTATCTCTGCTACCGTCACTTCATTGATGCTGTTTATTTATTTTCATATTCGCCATCTCAACTTACTAGCAGAAAACATAGAGGAAGAAGAATATCAATTCGATTACGAATATATGGGAGAAAGGGAAGAACTAGAAATGATAAAAAATCGAGAACTTAAGATTTTAAAGCATAAAATAGCTCAAATAAACAAGAACCAATATATCTACAACTATCAGGAACAATTCGAATCATTCAAAGATTCAACCTTCGTGATAGTTATACAAGTTCACCGAAACACAGAAATTATGTATCTAGATTTTCTCCTGGATTGTTTGAAGAGCGCGCCCGGAATCAGTAACGCTTTACTTATATTTGCTCACGACTCCTTCGACGAAGATATCTATGCGCTCATTCATAAAATCCAGTTCACAAAATTTATGCAGATTTTCTATCCATTCAGTACACAGTTCTATCCTCAATGTTTCCCAGGCCCCGACTCCAAGTTATGTATCAATGACTTCCAATGTGAAAGTTCGATGTTGCGATTTGAAGGATTCACTCAGAAGAAACATTTCTGGTGGTGGCATGTTAATTATGTTTTCGATAAGCTGAAAATTTTGCAGGATTATAGAAATAGCATTTTGTTTTTGGAATCCAATCAATACGTTGTTAATGATTTTATTATCATGTACAAAACTATGGAGGCGTTGCAAAGACTCAAGTGTCCGGAGTGTGAGATGTTATGTTTGGGGTCAGCGCGTAATCCTAACGGGTATAAGTTCCTGGTTTACAACGGGAACGTGACTATAACTAGATGGAACACGGTTCTCGGGAGCACAGGGTTCGCTTTCAACAGGTCGGTTTGGAATAACATCAAGAACAACAGCGTTCTCTTCTGCAGTTACAACGACTATAGATGGGAGGTGTCTCTCAGATATTTGGGTTGGAAGAGACGGGAAGGTCAGTTCACGGTAATGGCCAGCGTGGCTCCGAGAGTGTTCTCTTACCGTGAATGTGACGGTCACGTCGACTGTTCTGTGGAAAGAATGGTAGGAGATGCTCAGACCTTCATAGAATCTGTTAGTAAGAACCTGTTTCCTCAGAGCTTGAAGATCATGAGACGGAGTAAGAGGACACAAGAAGTGGAGGGCATATATGGATCGTGGGAAGACGACCGAGATAAAGGATTGTGTATGTATATGTCTCAGTAGTTTGTTGGTTAACGTCATAAAGTACTGTTTGTTACGTTTTGTACATTGTTTTGTACGTATTTGGTTTTTCGTTATTTGGTGCAGTTATAGTTCAGAAATAGCAAAAAAATCTGAAATAATGTGTGTATCGTTTATTCTCTCACTCAAAATATGATAGTCAGTAACATTGTAATAAAGATATTGCATTGTAGGATGGAATGGATTTTTTGAATAAATAGAAATCTATTTTTGTCCTTATGTGAAAGTTCTACCGTATTTAAGTTTTTCTCTTTTGCTTTGGACAAACAATATATTATACAATACTTTATTCTACGGTCAGCAATATTAGTGGGCTGGCAGTCTGATTAGATTCCAGGGTCCTGGATTACTTAATCAGGTATAAAACAGGTCACAAAATTAGAAAGACAAACATTCTCCTCACCAGCAGTCTTCACAATATTATCCAGCACCTCTTGAGGTATGGCTTCTTCGCTGAAGCTTCTCACGGTCCTCCTCTTGGCCATGAGTTCGTAGTACTCCCGCGACTTCTGGAGGACCTCCTCATCGCTCCTCCTCGGGGGCTGGTAGGGGATGTGAGGAGTATCTTCTGGTATAGCTGGCACCAGGCAGTCAGGGTCCTCTTCGTCTGGGAACTCTCGATCTGGAAATGGGATAGAACTAAGGTTTAGTCAAGATTTTTGTTATTTTTTTTTATTGTCTGTCGAATCTGCAGAAATATTATTAAATGAAATAAATAAATAAATATATTCCGGGACATTGCACACAGCGCCATCTAGCCCCACGCTAAGCTAACGCTTGTGTCGGGCTAATAGCCTCTGATCGGTTGATTTTATAAATCTTTATGATAATCAGAGAATTGACACCCAAGGTAACAGAATTTAAGCGACAGTTTAATGTAAAACAGGCTAACTATATGTATATTATATACGATTTTTAACATTAGATAACAGTGACGTTAAACATCTCTGTATCTAAACTAAACGTAGCATAATACGTTTGTATACAAGAAACCTATTTGTATAGGACTTATTCTTTCTGTATCACAATCAACTCATAAGATTCTTGGATGTATTTAACCCAATAGAAACAGTATCAATAGCCTCATAACTATACATTACACGCATACATTGTTCACTGGAAATACCAATTAATTCAATTCTAACTCATTGACATAATTTTGTAGTTCAATAAACTGTGGAATCTATTTTATATTATCACGGTGTTATCTGGCATGATTACAAATTTAGTGGGATGTTGTAAATATTTTCATTTTTTTACAACAATAAGTTTATCATATGAATAAATTGTATTGTAAATGTATCTCATTTAAAATGAGTCTATTAATAAGCATGTAATGGTTATTATTAGACATAATTACATAACAATATGATTATATATTTGTCAAATTTCGCACTAAAAAATAAATAAAAATAAATAAATATTTTAGGACATATCACACAGCTCCATCTAGTCCCATACTAAGCTTACGCTTGTATCATGGGTACTAGATAACGGATATAATACATATATACTTTTCTTTTGTAAATACATACTTATTATACATAGAAACGACCGGACTCAACACAAGTAATTACAAATTTTAATACTCATAATTACTTGTGTTATGCGGGAATCGAACCCGCACCCCTAGATTAGAAGGCAGAGCCACTACCAACTGAGCTAACGGGGAAGGCATTTAATATTTGGAATAAAGTAGCCTATGTGTAATTTATCTTAATTTTTATCATTATCTTTAAGAGTCTGAGGGTCTAACCTATCTCAGTAACAAGTTTTATTGCGATCTGTTCAGCCGCTCAAGTGTGATTGTAACATGCACTAGGTATTAATTATTACACTTTTACTAGTTTTATACACAATGCTTTTCTAAATCTATCAAATATATTTACATAACAATTTGTTTTGAGGAAAAAAAATATATAAATAGTACGTAATTTGATTCGATTATAAAAATCAACAAACGATGTTTGGGTTTCGTTTGTGGATTTTTGTAAAATGATAAGAAACTGGAAGTCACATGATGAGAATATTATTATCTTATCTAGCCTGACCTAGTCTTTGGGTCACTTGTAAAACATGTATTGGGGACAAAATATGTACTTCTAAATATATAAAACTCAAAGGTGACTGACTGACTAATATATTGATCTATCAACGCACAGCCCAAACCACTGGACGGATCGGGCTGAAATTTGGCATACAGGTAGATGTTATGAAGTAGGCATCTTAGGCATCCGCTAAGAAAGGATTTTTGGAAAAGCCGTTTTTAAAGGGGTGAAATAGGGGATGCAAGTTTTACTTCTTAATGCGAGCGAAGCCGCGAGCATCCACTAGTATTATGATATAAACAAATGTTTTTAACATTTTCAATCTAGACTAGAGTTTTAAGGAAGAGATGTCTCTATTTACATATTTATTTTACTTTTTTGTACTAGGTATATCGCGCTAAATCAGGATAGTAAGAAATATCATATAGAGAGCGATTTTCTAGTACCAAATTATTTTTTGTAACAAATCTTGATAAGAGATGGCGCCACCCAAGCGCGCCAGACTTTGGCCCTTCTTAATAATAAAGAGGGATAAAATCCGGCGCACTTGATTGGCGCCATCTCTTAGCAAAATTTGCTACTAAAATAAATTTGGTACTAGAAAATCGCTCATTCGGAAACTGCTCCATATTTATATCAACTATATGGTATAAAAAGTTTGTCTGAGAGTGTTCAAGTCTGATGTCAAGGCCTTTACGTACTACGTAATTATTTTGCGTACATCCGACGTACTAATCACGTAGGTACTTACATCATTTGAAGCATATTTGCTTAGTATGGGGCTAGATGGCGCTGTGTGAAATGTCCTGGATATTTATTTATTTATATATATTGGCGGGTGAATATAATTTGCCTTATGTTATGTATTATATATAATAGGTATCATTATATTTGTATTAGGTACAAATGTTATGTACTGGTATCTACATAGTTTTCTGCCATCCATGATACGTATCATTAAATGCAATAATTACAATGACAATATTATTTATACTTTCAGCGGATGAAGAAAACATTTATATATCCTCAAAAAATAGATCTATTGAGACATATTAGTTAGATAGGGATATGACCCATAAATAAGGAAGAGAAGAACTATTTAAGTTACCCTATTTATATAACTAGCTGTGCGCGCGACTTCGTCCGCGTGGAATAGTTATTTTGGGCATCGTATTTGAGGAACACATATACATACAACAAATTCAGGATAGGTAATTATTTACTTTGCTTACTAAAATTTATCTGTATATATTATAAAAGACGGAAATGAGTTAAATTGCATTGGCACAAATTAAATAATGAATGCATTTCCGTACATTATGCATTAACGGATTTTGACAAATTAATTATTTACCAATTTTCTTCCACGGCCATCTACGAGCGAATAAAAATAAAAAAAAACTCAAAGGTGAACTGACTGACTAACAACGATCTGTCAACACACAGCCCAAACCACTGGACGGATCAGGCTGAAATTTGTCATGCAGGTAGATGTGTTGACGTAGGCATCCGTTAAAAAGGATTTTTGGATATACCACTTTTAAAGGGGTGAATCCCTGGTATATTATATTACTCTATGGGTGAATCCCACTATGGATGCAAGTTTTACTTCTTAATGCGAGCGAAGCCGTGATCACCCACTAGTAACCTTTAACGCATTTGTCAACCTAGAGACTAAAACAAAATACCCTAGTGTGGTGGTATTTGTTTTTTAAGGCTGTCTCATAGAAATTGCGTGAAGTGATTTATATTGACATTTGCATATTTGTATTTTTATTTGTAAAATACTTAATAAAAGTTTGTTTTGAGCTTATTCTCATTTTAAAACTGTTTACTTCATCACAGTTCAATATTCCATTCCCGATATGATTAATTACTAAGATAATTGATGTAATTGTGGTCAGCGCAAACAAGGCATAACTGCCCGCTCGGTGCATGTGCACTCCTTGCAAGTACTCTAGTGTCCTTATTAGGAATGCAAACTGTTACTTTACTGTCGATGGAATATCGATAAAAAAACAACATATTTTGTACTCGGTTTGCAAATAAATAATAAGAGATGCTCAGTAACATACGACTGCAGAAAATTTCGCTTGACGCATTCGATTTTCGATATCATACCATTAACAAATTTAATAAAAATTTAAAAATTAAAATTTTTAAAATTTAAATTTTTATATTTAAATTTAATTTATTTATTTATTTATTTATTTATTAGGCACACAACACAATACACAGAAAATACATGATTAACAACAAAACACATAAAAGGTAATGATCTATTCTGTGCATCAAACACATGTGTGCACAACATGATTATAAACAGTGACAAAGTTCAGTAAGTTAACTAAACTAAACTAAAACAATTAAAATAATTCATATATAACAATACTTATGGAAGTTACAGTTAATTGATAATATTAAACAAAATTATAAAAAAAATATATATATATAAAAACATGGCTAAGGTACAACAGGAATTTGTGTAGCAATCAAAACAAAACAATGTGAAATACAACATTATTATTATATTAAAACACCTTATATAAATTATTTCTAAAAGAACTGAGACTAATTCCGAATATGTCTAGATCTTCATCATTGTTATCTGAGGCGTTACAACTCTCAAGTTCGTTATAGGACCGACACATACGCACCATAGGGCTATTTTTAGATACATTATTTCTATAAATGTCATTAGTGTAAAATACATTACATGAGCTGCGTCTGAGATTATATTTTGAGTTTATTTTAACAGATGCAAGCAAGATAGGGCAATCTACAGTGGAGTGTATAATCCTATGTAGATATAATAGCTCAGCGACCTGTCTCCGGACGGACAGCGGACTCAGTTTGAAGTGTGTGACGCGGTCCTCGTACTCCGGGTACCTGCGCTGCAGGCCGTGGCGGCGGCACAGCGCGGTCAGGCAGCGCCGCTGGATACGCTCCACGTTACTTGTGTGAGTTTTATAGTAGGGTGACCATACTACGGCTCCATATTCTGCGATGGGCCTAATCAAACTTTTGTAAAGGTAAAGTAGACTGCTTGGATTTTTAAAGGGTTTAGTGATTCTGAGAGTGAACCCTAAGAGTTGATGACATTTTTTAACAATATTGTCGTAATGTTGTCGGAATGAAATTTGCGAGTCAAATAAAACTCCTAGATCTCTGGCCTCCGTTTTACGAGCGAGGCTAGCTCCGTTTATGGAGTAACTGTAATTATGCTTGAGTTGTCTAGTCGCAAAGGAAAGGACAAAACATTTATTTATATTTAGGCTCATTCTATTCTCATGGCACCAATCATTTACAGCCTGAATGTCTGTCTGCAGTATGCAACAATCGTTTATATTTCTTATTGATCTATATATCTTTAAATCATCGGCGTAAAAAAGACAGTCGCTTTGAATCCGTTTTTCAAGGTCATTGATAAACAAAACAAAAATTAAAGGCCCTAAATGTGAACCTTGAGGAATCCCGGACGTAACTTGGGCGGGTGTGGAGTAATAACCTTTTATGGCTACCATCTGACTGCGATTAGTAACATAAGACTCCACCCACCGCAATAAATCACCATGGATCCCGTAGTGCGCGGATAATTTCTGAACTAAAATTCTGTGAGGTACTTTATCAAATGCTTTTGAAAAATCAGTATAAATAGCATCTACTTGTTGACGGTAATTGAAAGCATTACATAGACAGGTACGCACGGTTCAGCTGAGCTGGTAGAAGCAGGGGTTCCAAAAATGAAACATTTTTATATGAACCAAGGACGTTTATTCGCCTACATGGCTACGCTAATACTAACTTACAAAACAATACTTAAAACTAAACTTAGTTACAATACTACCTGCGTACAAAAAAGGGACAGCGTGCACATGTGTGGGTCGGGAACCGACCGCGCGGCAGGACATTGGAGCCGTCTCCAGTGTTGATAAAAAACATTGGTTACTGCAGATGGCATAACATAACTCCTCCGTCCATAAGAATGAAATTTGACGATGATGAGTAAATCAGAGGAAAATTACATTTGGGTTTAGAAAGACAATAATAAAATTTATATGGATAAGTGCAAAGGATAAAAAATACATTAAGTAAAAACATTTAAGTTACATATTAGTGAAAATGCACAGACTTTTATCAAAACATGAAGAACTCAACTAAAATTTACCATTAGTTTGAGACAAAACAATTGATTAAATTCATCTAAATATAATGTGATTTTCTGAATTAATTTTAGACAACATAATTGCAAAATAATCATGGTAGATAGGTATAAATAAACAATTGAAGTATAGACTATTAATGGAAATCATAAGTAGCGTTTTTAAAGTATTATGCTAGGTAATGTTACTATTATTTAAAATACATATTCATAATTATTATGCTATTTAGTATGGATTTAGAATAACAAATTCACAGCAGGTAATAATATAAATATTGCAAAAATAGTCAGATCACAAATAATATGGACAAACATGATTAAATTCTTTCTATTACACAAGCAATAAATGTTATTAATTAATATTAAATTTGTTTGTCTTTATATTTCCTTATTACAAAGTTACGCTTTTTGTTCATATTTTATTGTATGTGGTCGTTACATTATGACACGTACGCACTTTGAGGCAACAAATCAAAAGATAATGCTTCAGCAGACGAATTAAAATTAAATTATTAATAAAAAAATGTGTTTCTTTTTTCTCAAGTTAAAATGCCTTTTACATATTTCAAAATTAAAAAATAGAATTAGGATGTGCGGTAACATTTTTTTATAATTAGTTTAGAAATTGAATATCTACTACATTATAATGGTATGTGTGTTAACAGATCGCGGTAATATAACATTATTTGTTACAACTTATTATCAATTACATAGTTTCACTTCGGTGGTTGCAATGAATAAATCAACGTATAAAAAATTAAAATTTTTGCATATGAAAGATTGTTATTGGTATTACTTAAACAATTTTAATAGAATTACACATAAAGTAAAATTATACAAAGTTTTACATATAGGAATGTTTTACAAGTATGATGTTAGATGAATATGAGGTGACCTGTTATTATAAACAAAAGTTAGTACAATGTATATAAAATATTTCAATGCAAATGTAAAAATAATTAGAGCAAGTGGAGCAGTCTATAATTTATAAACAGGTTTGGGCAGATTTTACATTCAATTATAAGTTACTTGTTAGAAACTGCATTTCAACATTTTATGGGGCAATTTTATAGAACAATACATGATTGTTTTTACATGAATATGCAAATAAACACATAGGCAATGCAATTACGAAGAAAATTAAATAGTTAAACTAAATTTACATTTAAAATTTTAGAAAACGAACACAAAAACCTGTTATAATTGTCCATTGTCTGTTCTGCATTTTTTTTTCTCTTATGTAACGTTGTTTAATCACTCCAGTAACGTTATCACAAATACGTTTTTAAAGTACGGCACTGATTGGAATTTCACTGTTGTAGATTAAATATTTCACTAGTTTTAATTTAACGGCTTGCACAAACACTTTTATGTAGGGCAGTTTCAACCGCCACCAGAGCTGGAACTTATTTGATGTATCAGGAGACATCATGAAGGCGACAGGCAGATTTACCTGCATCACTTTGAGGATAGGATTGGATAGGTTTTTGGAACATAAACTGTTTTACGTATGGGACAACCATCTAGTAATTAAAATGATCTCAACTTGACAGAAATACTGACATTATTTACTCAAAACAGTAGTATGTAACTAAATTAATACCTAATACACAAAATTACATTATACTTACACATTATAACTTCACTAAGGTGGCTAGATTTTGTAGCCTCATCTAATGCTAGAGCTTAATTCTACTTAGCTAAGTCGCTATTGACTCCGCCGATTTCTAGTGCAGAGTGCAGCGACAACTTGTAAGCAAGCGATGCTTGTCTCACTCCCAAGTTACCTAGTCTAAACTTACCTAAGTCACTATGCATCCCGCCGATTTTTGTGCAGTATGCAGTGACAACTTGTAAGCAAGCGATGCTTGTCTCACTCCCAAGTTACCTAGTCCTACTTACCTAAGTCACTATGCATCCCGCCGATTTTTGTGCAGTATGCAGTGACAACTTGTAACACGAGCGATGCTGGTCTCAGTTACAAGCTCCCTAGCCTAAGATCTATCTAAGTCGCTATTGATCCTGCCGATTTTAATGCAGAATGCAGCGACAACTCGTAAGCGAGCGATGTTTGTCCCACTTACAAAGTTCGCGGAATAGGTAGGAGGTCATGGGATTAGTGATGGGTACTACTCACATGCCGTCGCAAACCCTCCATGAGTATAGCTGCCGGCGCCGTCCTCTGCTCCAACCTCGAACCAGTTTCTTTTACAGCTGCACACGCGTCCAGGAGTCGTATTTGTTTGGTTCGCGGATTCAGGTTCCAGAACTTCGTGACATACACCGGCTGATGATGTCACTAAAGAAGTCTGGACTTCCTTTTATCCGCACCGGCTGCGCCAGACAGGTAAGCACGGTTCAGCTGAGCTGGTAGAAGCAGGGGTTCCAAAAATGAAACATTTTTATATGAACCAAGGACGTTTATTCGCCTACATGGCTACGCTAATACTAACTTACAAAACAATACTTAAAACTAAACTTAGTTACAATACTACCTGCGTACAAAAAAGGGACAGCGTGCACATGTGTGGGTCGGGAACCGACCGCGCGGCAGGACATTGGAGCCGTCTCCAGTGTTGATAAAAAACATTGGTTACTGCAGATGGCATAACATAACTAGACAGGTACGCACGGTTCAGCTGAGCTGGTAGATGAAGGGGTTCCAAAAATGAAACATTTTTATAAGAACCAAGGACGTTTATTCGCCTACATGGCTACGCTAATACTAACTTACAAAACAATACTTAAAACTAAACTTAGTTACAATACTACCTGCGTACAAAAAGGGGACAGCGTGCACATGTGTGGGTCGGGAACCGACCGCGCGGCAGGACATTGGAGCCGTCTCCAGTGTTGATAAAAAAACATTGGTTATTGCAGATGGCAGGACATAACTCCTCCGTCCATAAGAATGAAATTTTACGATGATGAATAAATCAGAGGAAAATTACATTTGGGTTTAGAAAGACAATAATAAAATTTATATGGATAAGTGCAAAGGATAAAAAATACATTAAGTAAAAACATTTAAGTTACATATTAGTGAAAATGCACAGACTTTTATCAAAACATGAAGAACTCAATTAAAATTTACCATTAGTTTGAGACAAAACAATTGATTAAATTCAACTAAATATAATGTGATTTTCTGAATTAATTTTAGACAACATAATTGCAAAATAATTATGGTAGATAGGTATAAATAAACAATTGAAGTATAGACTATTAATGGAAATCATAAGTAGCGTTTTAAAGTATTATGATAGGTAATGTTACTATTATTTAAAATACATATTAATAAATATTATGCTATTTAGTATGGATTTAGAATAACAAATTCACAGCAGGTAATAATATAAATATTGCAAAAATAGTCAGATCACAAATAATATGGACAAACATGATTAAATTCTTTCTATTACACAAGCAATAAATATTATTAATTAATATTAAATTTGATTGTCTTTATATTTCCTTTTTACAAAGTTACGCTTTTTGTTCATATTTTATTTTATGTGGTCGTTACATTATGACACGTACGCACTTTGGGGCAACAAATCAAAAGATAATGCTTCAGCAGACGAATTAAAATTTAATTATTAATAAAAAAATGTGTTTCTTTTTTCTCAAGTTAAAATGCCTTTTACATATTTTAAAATTAAAAAATAGAATTAGGATGTGTGATAAGATTTTTTTATAATTAGTTTAGAAATTGAATATCTACTACATTATAATGGTATGTGTGTTAACAGATCGCGGTAATATAACATTTTTTGTTACAACTTATTATCAATTACATAGTTTCACTTCGGTGGTTGCAATGAATAAATCAACGTAATAAAACTTAAAATTTTTACATATGAAAGATTGTTATTGGTATTACTTTAACGATTTTAATAGAATTACACATAAAGTAAAATTATACAAAGTTTTACATGTAGGAATGTTAGATGAATGTGACCTGTTATAATAAACAAAAAGTTAGTAGTACATTGTATATAAAATATTTCAATGCAAATGTAAAAATAATTAGAGCAAGTGAAGCAGTCTATAATTTATAAACAGGTTTGGGCAGATTTTACATTCAATTATAAGTTACTTGCTAGAAACTGCATTCAACATTTTATGGGGCCATTTTATAGAACAACAAATGATTGTTTTTACATGGATATGCGAATAAACACATAGGCAATGCAATTACGGAGAAAATTAAATAGTTAAACTAAATTTACATTTAAAGTTTTAGTTAGGTATATAATACAAAAACCTGTTATAATTGTCCATTGTCTGTTCCGCATTTTTTTTCACTCTTATGTAACGTTGTTTCATCACTCCAGTAACGTTATCACAAATACGTTTTCAAAGTACGGCACTGATTGGGATTTCACTGTTGTAGATAAAATATTTCACTAGTTTTAATTTAACGGCTTGCACAAACACTTTTATGTAGGGCAGTTTCAACCGCCACCAGAGCTGGAACTTCGTTGAAGTATCAGGAGACATCATGAAGGCGACAGGCAGAGCTACCTGCATCACTTTGAGGATAGGATTGGATAGGTTTTAGGAACATAAACTGTTTTACGGTATGGGACAACCATCTAAGTAATTAAAATGATCTCAAACCTAGCAGAAATATTGAAATTATTAACTGAAATTAGTAGTATGTAACTAAATTAATACCTAACACACAAAATTACATTACTCATTATAACTTAACTAAGGTGGCTAGATTTTGTAGCCTCATCTAATGCTAGAGCTTAATTCTACTTAGCTAAGTCGCTATTGACTCCGCCGATTTCTAGTGCAGAGTGCAGCGACAACTTGTAAGCAAGCGATGCTTGTCTCACTCCCAAGTTACCTAGTCTAAACTTACCTAAGTCACTATGCATCCCGCCGATTTTTGTGCAGTTATGCAGTGACAACTTGTAAGCAAGCGATGCTTGTCTCACTCCCAAGTTACCTAGTCCTACTTACCTAAGTCACTATGCATCCCGCCGATTTTTGTGCAGTATGCAGTGACAACTTGTAACACGAGCGATGCTAGTCTCAGTTACAAGCTCCCTAGCCTAAGATCTATCTAAGTCGCTATTGATTCTGCCGATTCTAGTGCAGAATGCAGCGACAACTCGTAAGCAAGCGATGTTTGTCCCACTTACAGAGTTCGTGGAATAGGTAGGAGGTCATGGGATTAGTGATGGGTACTACTCACATGCCGTCGCAAACCCTCCATGAGTATAGCTGCCGGCGCCGTCCTCTGCTCCAACCTCGAACCAGTTTCTTCTACAGCTGCACACGCGTCCAGGAGTCGTATTTGTTTGGTTCGCGGATTCAGGTTCCAGAACTTCGTGATATACACCGGCTGATGATGTCACTAAAGAAGTCTGGACTTCCTTTTATCCGCACCGGCCGCGCCAGACAGGTACGCACGGTTCAGCTGAGCTGGTAGATGAAGGGGTTCCAAAAATGAAACTTTTTTATAAGAACCAAGGACGTTTATTCGCCTACATGGCTACGCTAATACTAACTTACAAAACAATACTTAAAACTAAACTTAGTTACAATACTACCTGCGTACAAAAAGGGGACAGCGTGCACATGTGTGGGTCGGGAACCGACCGCGCGGCAGGACATTGGAGCCGTCTCCAGTGTTGATAAAAAAACATTGGTTATTGCAGATGGCAGGACATAACTAACTACATATGTATTGTTTGTAAACAAGCAAGTTACTAACAGTGGATCGACCGGCGACGAAACCGTGCTGATTAGGAGAGATAAGCTGCTTTACATGGTTGTATAAGTGTGGATACACCAACGATTCAAACAACTTAATTATCTCATATCAAAGATTTGGGTGTCATATTCGACCAAAAGCTAACCTTTAACGATCACATCAGTGCGCTAATTAAAGAATCGTTCAGACGTCTTGGCTTTGTGTTGCGGAATACTAGAGACTTCCATAGCCAGCATATCATTCGCCTGCTATTCAGTGCATTAGTTCGCAGCAAAATGGAAAGTTCGATGTGCGTATGGAATCCCCATGAACAAACGTATACCGAACAGCTGGAAAAAGTACAGCGAGCTTTTCTTAGATTTTTGTATAAACGGGTCTATGGATATTATCCATATATGTATCCCTCCAAGTTCATTCTAGGTTGTTTGGGTTATAACTCCCTGAAAGTAAGACGGGACACTAGTCAGCTTACTATAGTATGCAAAATCTTGCGTGGTGAGATCGATGCACCGGATCTGCTCAATAAACTGCTTCGATTGTACGTTCCGAACAAATATTTGCAATACAGGCGACGCAAGCTTTTAGTTGGGCACCACTGCCGCACCGTAGCTCACGCCACATCCCCGCTCCCGCGCGCACTGGCCGCACTCAACGCTCTCTTGGCCGCCACGCCGACGTGCGACTTGTTTGTCTATGGATGGCAGCCACTTGTATTATTGTGTCTCATGTTTTGCGAACGAAATGAATGAATGTAGGTATGTATGTATTTATTTTAATTAGGGTAGTAAATAGATATCACTATGTTTAAATGTTGACCATATATGTTTAAGATTTTGACACACTAATATTTTAATTTAGAATGACCTTTTATCTCAATTTTAATTATTTGTATTATTAGTTTTGTTCTCTGTATTGTAGTTATTACCTATATCATCATTTATTAATTAAAGTAATTGGCACGCGCCGTTTTAATTGATTTGTAAATAAATAAATAAATAAATAACAGATATAATAAAAGAGGTTTATTTTAAACAGGTAAATGTGATACATTCATTTTTTATTAATGGTGCTATGCCTTCTACTGATACTTAAAACTAAAGTGTGTTTGTTGGTTTGTTTGTTCACTTTTCTCGCTCAACGGAACGACGAATTATTGTGGTTTAGGGTATGGTTAGTACCTACATAGATTGAGAAATGATTAATGACCTACGAATGAGAAATGGTTACATTTATCCCGAAATGGCGAGTGATACACCGGGCTTCCTTCAGTTTAAAAAATAAAACCGTCATAGTGATTAAAACTACAAAAATAAGTAGATTCAATGGGAAGCCTCCATACCGATGGAAATCAATGGAAGCCTCATATTGATTTAATTACTTATATTGTTTAAAATTAGTTGTTAAATTGGTAACAGAAATTTATTACAACAATGAATATACAACATAACTATGTTGGTTGGGATACAGCTTAGTGAGTGATAGACAGACGGACGGACAGTGGTTTTTTAGTAGGTAATAGTGGTATAATAACGGACCCCGTAATCCTACTTTGTATACAGTGTAGGTACTGCCTAATTAATTACTAATCAAATATGCAATTAGAATTCTAAAATAGAGGAATGTTACTAGATATGTTGCAAACATGGAATTTACTTACCTATAGGTAAACGATTCATGCATATTTATTTGCTCCTGGTTAACTTCATCGTTCATACATAATGAAATTAAGTTTATGATTGATGAAAATTGTTCTTTGAAGCAACAGATCATCGTGATTTTTGGTATGGTGATTGTGTAGGGTACTAAAAAAATAGACATTTGTATTCCCAAACTATTAATAAAAATGTAATAAATTATAAAAAAAAGTTTATGCGTGTTTGTTACGGATGAACCGATTCGGATGAAATTTGGTATGGAGGTAGATTAAAATATCAAAACATTGGGTCTTATTACAAAACGTGGGTTAACTATTAGTCCAGAACTTTGTAAATATGCAGTCCGTTCTTCTTGTTCAAAATTTGTTTTCTTCTGTCATAATAAACAAATTGTCAAAATATCACCAATAATAAATAAACATTCTAATTTGAAGTTGACATTTTGATTGTTTGTGTGTGATGTTTGAACAACAAGAACCGACTTTTTATTTTCAAAGTCCTGGACTAATATTTAAACCGCGTTTTGTAATATGACTATGTAGGGCTTTTAATCCCTTTCTAACATGAGTAAAACCACGGGCCAGTGCTAGTAATTTAAAACGCAGGCATTTAAAAACGTAGGCATTCTGTGCATGTTTCAAATTACACTGAGTAATAATAAAAACGTCATTATGTGTTTAGTTTCTTGGAAGAACTTTGTACCTTCTCAGCATGTATTTTTTATTGTTTTTGCACTAGCGAGCGTATAATACTTGTTCTAAGTGGTATTGAACTTTAAAGAAAAGAATACTTATTTCTTTTACTAACAAGTAGGTATAAGTTTTTTTCAAGAATAACTTTCTTTGGAAAAATAAACTAAAGACTGAAAATAGTTTGAATGAGGCTCGCTTGCACAATAAATTTTGTTGCAAAATCAATTATTTGAGATGATAAAAAACTCACAAATATTAACAGAAAACAAAACATTTTTTTCTGTACTATAAGTTTTGATCATGATGCTAATAGAATCAAACGATTTCTTCCTTCATGTTTTTATGAGTTCATTTTGTATGTAGTTAGGTACATATTGTATAACTTTCCTTACACAAAATAATAGGTTCTTACAATAATTTATTTACACTCCATGGCACAGGGCCAAGACTGTTGACATGACAAGAGAAAGACCTAGGGCTAAGGCTGTGGGGAATATTATAACTTTTTCACTTTTACCAAGTAAGAACAACCATTGTAAGTTAAATAAAATCAAATATCCTAATCATTATGCGAAGCACCCAATCGTTCTAGAATATTAAGCTCTGTTGTGACCTAGAAGTTATGTTAAGAAACTTTATTGACCTTAAGGTTGGAACAAACTGGTGCACATTGACCTCGTGGTTACGAGGTTGCTCGAGATCTTCTTTGGTATTGTGCATTTGTTTTAAGCGAGTCAGTGTTACCAGGTTCTGCTATTGTTATGCTATGCATTTAATATTATCTTTGTGTTTGACGACATTTTTGCTTAGCCAAAAATACAAATATGGAGGTCGTTTAAAATTAGGAAATATTAACCACCGACCCGAAATGACGGAGCAAAGTCTGTTTCGACATCATTGCAAATATGTCCGATCCGCAGCAAGAGTTTGAATCTAAAATGGTTTCTCACTTATGCAGAGCCCGATTAAGTAAACAGTTTTCACAGCACTCAAAATGTTTGTCGAATTGTTGACCTCCCCCTTTACTTTAAGTCAAAGTACTTGAGTAAAAAAGATGTACTACTATTTGATCACCCATCCAAATACTGGACGCACAATCCGGCGCTTATCTTGTTTGCCGGTGACGAATTAATAGAAAACTCGGTCCAGTCAGTAGCCTTGGTATTCAGGAAAAACAAAGCAACGCACGCGATTACAGCATTCGTAACAACACGATACCATACTGGGTTATCTATACTCCGATAGCGGAACAAGAATTTGGAGCATGGCGTCGGTATAAAGGTCACAGCTCACTTATACGACTCTGCTCCCACCCGGCAAAAATAATATTATTCAAATATAGTCTTTAAACATTGCTCTTTAGATATATTTTACATTGGCATCATGAATTAGCAGACTGCTCGGTAGTTGATGCCTCGCTGGCCGCACGATGTAGGCGAGCGGTCGGCGCGGTGTCCGCGCGGAGCCAGCGCGGCGACAGCGCGGCGACAGCGCGCTGACTGCTAGCAGTGCTAGCTGACTTGAGTCTCGCGACAGACTAATGCGGAGCCACGAATATACTGAGTCTCGCTACAGACTAATGCGGAGCCATGAATAGCGCCGAACGCGCCCGACTTCAGCCAAGCGCATCGAGTTGGCTCCGTCGCGTTGGTTGATGCAAGCGATACGGCATAGCTGTCAAAATTGATGTTAATTGTTTAAAACAATGATTAAATGAATTGATTATGAATGTTTATCTAATAATAAATAACTCGTTAACAATTAATATTTGTTCTTGTGTAATATTTGCTAGATGTCTCTGGATCTGCCAAAATTCTCCTTCTGCATGTCTTGCTTTCAGCATTTTATGCACCCAAAATCTCCGTCTGTTATTTCTTGCGCTTCTCTCTTCATCCTCAAGTGCAATAGCAATAATTGCTAGTTCGCGCGTTGTGAATCGAGACATAGTAAAATTTCGAGTTGCTTTAACGGAGACCGATCGCGAACTGTGTCTATCGAAAAAAACAAGAGAGATCGCCGGGTGGACAGCTGGCCGTCTGCAAGCTTTCGCCGCGTGGACTGCTCGGTGCCTGCTAGCTGTCGCCGCGCGGACTGCTCGGTGCCTGCTAGCTGTCGCCGCGCGGACTGCTCGGTGCCTGCTAGCTGTCGCCGCGTGGACTGCTCGGTGCCTGCTAGCTGTCGCCGCGTGGACTGCGAGCAGTACGGCAGTGTTGGGTGGGAGCGGTGTTGGAGCAGAGTCGTTTAAGTGTGCTATGACCTTATTGCTGTCACGCTTGCTCAGGTTAGCTAAAAGCGTGCATGAGCGAGATGACAAATTCTTCCTGCCCTTGAAAATAAACAAGCTATTAGGTATATCATTATACCTGACTCGGCTAGATTTTCCAAATAATATAATGAATGCCGGCCGTGATTATTTTCGCTCATTTTCCAATAAAAGTTTAATTTAATATAATGAATCGTTTGTTTTTGTAAGAAAATAATATCTTTTGTAATTTTCTTACAAAATACAATAGAAAAATGTATGCGTAGAATATCAATGGTATTGTACCAATGTTTTTTTGCAAATAAACTTGCTCATAAATTCCTACTGAATAAATACTGTTATGAACTACCTGTGGGTTTATAGTAAGCACTGGAATGTCAATAAATTATTGATTCGAGTTGGTATTAATGCTTATTTATATTGATGTCTAATAGTCCTGTATGTGATTAAAACGCCGAGAGTTCAACTTTACTGCTCATAAAGATTGCTATTTTACTGCAATTCTATGACTTACTTTATAAACACAGAAGCTAATTTAATTGTACTTTTGTACCTACATATATTTATTCCTAAATTTACTGCTCGATTATTATTTTATCTCCGGTCATAAATTAGTCGATTGAGGAAATAAGACGTATATTACTAACACAACGTAAAGGTCATTTAAGAGGGGGCCTAATGCCAGCAAAACGCAAACAGAGGTATTTTCGATGTATTGATTCAGGTGTTACTGGGCAAAAAACCATTATTTATGGTAGATTAAATTTAAAATGCGCAGATTAATAAGGATTTACGAGTAAGTAGGTGCCTACTTCAGGAATAAGGTCATATTTCAGTGTCTTTGAAAACATATTCATAAACCAAGTTGATGTTAATTAAGGCCCAAAAGCAAATAACACTTACTTACATTTTTATTTCGATTTTACAAAATCAAATGTTATTGTGTTGTAGCAATTATATTCCTAGACCCAGAACCATGTTATAGGTGTTTTGATATTAAATTTATAGCAACAAGTTGTTCATATACTTATTTTAGTTTAATATCCAATGTTATGTTAATCTTTTGTTTGTAATTTGCACGCCCTATGGGAGTATAGAGTTCTGTGTATAATAATCTTACTACCATCTTAGTATATTTACATATTATATCCCGCAATAAATATATTTGACTTTGACTGTGAACAATATAATATTGTAGGTAGATAATCGTATAAGATGGATCGAAACAGGTAATCTTAATCAACAAATTGATTCAATACGTAGATACCTACTTTTTTAGTTTCCAGTAGGTATTTTATTTTACCGATAGGACGCTTGAAGCGACAACTGCATAAGCGATGCTGTGGTTGTATATAGAACAAGCCTTTTGCTGTAATTTTTTGTAAATTCTAAGTTTTTAAGCTTAGTAACAAAGTTAAAACAGCACCTCATAATGCTACCGTCAATTTGATGAATTATACTCCCACTCGCGTCTTGTGCACATTAAAAATAGACTAGAAACAGTATTTCTAGCACGAAGAATAGCTCTTTTTATAGCATGAGATACCAACTCGTAACGAGTAACAAAAAAGCACGCAACTAACCTTTTTTACTAGCGCCGGTTCGCGCCAATTTTTCCTTTTTTTCATCCTGCCTTCTGTAATGAGTTTCCATTTTGTTTTTGTGGAGTATTGTGAACGTTATAAAGCATATTATAAGTGCTGTGTAAACTATGAAGCAGTTTTTTTCTAGTGTCCAAACGGCGAGAGATATTACGTTCATTGTTTTTTTTTTATAAATTAGCTACTCGCGTTAGTCTGCGGTCGCGGCGCGCGAGTTACTGTTGTGGTGTTGATAGTTGAGGTACGTGCAGAGTCGTAGCGATAAAATGGTCAGTGCACGTGCACTTATTTGTACCAGACTACTAGTGCACGTGTACTTGAAGCCAATATAGGTCAAGAATATAGGAACTCATTTGTCAAATTAGCTCAGTATTATACTGACGGATGTTCTTGCCTTTGAATTTTGGGCAAGGAATTGTGACTGATTTGTTTCGTATTTTTCTCGTCACACGGTATAAAGTAAAACAAGAAATAATTATGACTGTATTAAATTTACAGTTACTACCAATGATATTCTATATAAACTGAGGTTACTACTGTAACTTATTATAACAGCAATATTCAGACTTAGGTAACTCTGATATTGATACATAATTCCACACAATATTAAAAAAATATTAAGTAGGTACAATATTTTGTTGTACAATCATAAATTTACATAATTTTGGCATATTTAATACTTTTTTTATTGTTTCAGCCATTAAAGCCAGTTACGTAATTATCATGTTAATTATTTTGATTATGTTAATTGATATCTAAATCGACCATTGAGCTATAATGTACTTACGTAGCTCAATGAAATCGACAAGAAATTTGGTAGGAAGGTACCAAATATTGAAACGTTGTAAGGAAGAAACAAAGCAATAAATACAATATGTTGACAATAAGAAACAAAATAATAAAAACTAAAAGTGGCAACGTTATTTTTATTCGTTCGTGATTTTATTTTACGTATTATCGTTATAATAGGTACCTCTCATATTTGGGTAATAACATATCTTTTATAAGTACCTTGTTTTTAAGGATCGTCAATACATGCGCAGAGGCAGGGTTGTGAAATGATGCTAATTTCCTATCAAGAAACCGGTGAACTTTTAGATACTAGGCCAAGGAAGTTAACTCCCTTTTACTCACTAGAAACTTGTTGGAAAAAATGTTTTAAATTAAATACCATACCTTCGTTGACGTATCTACGATTTGTGATTTGTCTAGTAATATAAAGCAAAGTCACTTCCCGCGGCTGTTCGTATGTATGTAGGTAGGTACGCTGTATTGCCGAGCAACACAAGAGACGCAAATATGTAACCTCGCCCGAGGTTAGCATATTTGCGCCTTTTGGAGTCGAGACTTTGGGGCCGTGGGGTCCGGAAGCCCATACTATTTTCCAAAACCTTTCGGAGCGCTTGATTGACGCGACGCGTGACCAAAATGCTGGCTTTTTTCTGGCTCAACGTATAAGCATTGCCATCCAGCATGGTAATGCGGCCAGTATGCTGGGCACGCTGCCCTCTGGTAGTGGGCTGGAGCACTTAGATTATCTTTAGGCTTTTCTAAAGATTTTCTAAGTGCCCCTTTTTTGTAGTAGTTAGTAGTAGTATGTTTAGATTTTTTTCCCTTGTTTTATATTTTATTATTGTAAATAAAGGTACGCTTAGATCTTTAAAACTGCACAACGGATTTTGATGCAGTTTTTTTAACAGATAGAGTGGTTCACGAGGAAGGTTTATGTATGATGTTTGTATGATAACGCGTGCGGAGCCGCGGGAAAAACTTGTTAATGATAATAATATATAGATGCCAGTTATGTCCATATATTTTTTGGAAAATTAACGTAAAATGTATGCGGTCAATAAGTTTAAGTACTATAATTTTATATTGTTAAAGTTAGTGTTTAAATTGTGATAAAGTTAGGTAAGTACATTCTAATGCCAAAAAACATATACATTTACATAATATTTAGGGATCTTTTTGTTATTGAACGAGAGTGGCCAACTCGGTGTCGAGAGTTAATCAAGCCGCCCTAAGAGCCTCTCACATGGCTTTAATTAACGACTAACGTACTATGACAAGCACCCGGGTACTACAATTGGACGTGTCATCCGACCTACGGAAGCGCCCAAAACAGAAATAAAATATCAGGCATAGAATAGCAGTGGTAATTTAAAAAAAACCTCTTGGGTATTCCTAAAAGAAAGAGCTTAACAGTAAGTATAAATAAAATTTAAAGGTAAAGAATAAAATATCCAGAAAAATATAACCTTTTTGATTTATTTCTAAGCCAATTTGTTAATGGATTTTTATGACTTAATTTGCCCTGTTCCATTAATAATAAAGAGTACCGATTACTAACAGGAAAATTGTAGACAGTCCACTCTATACTAAAATCGAATAAAATAATAATTTAATTTATTATACGTATGATGTGATCTACTTACTGCAAAATATCTTTTAGCAACACTGGCAAACTACGATACTGTGTGATTTATTCAGGGGCTTTGAATGATTCATATACCATACAGTGACTTGCTACTTCTTTTCCTCGGGCGCTCTATTATAATATACTGGTAAGTTAAGCAAGTATCAGAGTAGCCAACTCTGGTGTCGAGAGTTTTCAAACTGCTTAAAGGGACTCTGATATAGTTTGGCGCCTGTATCAAATAGGAAGTACCTAGTAGTCGGCACCATTTTTGCATGTTAACCGACCCTAACCGTCTTATTACAAAACGTGGTTTAAATATTAGTCTCGAACTTTGAAAATAAAAAGTATGTTCTTGTTGTTCTAGCTATAACATCACACACAAACAATCAAAATGTCAACTTTAAATTGGAACATTGATTATCATTGGGAATCTTTTGACAGTTTGATTATTATGACAGACAGACAAATTCAAAAAATAAAAACGGACTAAGCATTTTTAAAGTTCTGGACTAATAGTTAAACCACGTTTTGTAATAAGGCCCTAAGCTATTATTTTTTGTAAATTACTTACCTTGTTTTAAAATGTGTATCTTATTTACAATTATTCCTGTGTATACATAATTTATTGAAAACAAAATTACTTACAGATTTATATTAAATTTACTTAACAATATAAATAAAGAGCGTCACATTATTTTATTCCAAAATTACCATTGTTTTCGAAGAAGTTTTATGGAAAAGCTGACTAATAACTAGTTTTCCTGCAGGTGGTGAAAAAAACTACAGACTTACATCATATTCAGATGACGCAATCAAAACGTAACATCGTGATAACAGTTTACCTAGTGTTTTATTTTTTTTTAAGGATAAATTAAATTTTGATTTATAAACTTTTTTTTGTTAACCTATATTGTCCCACTCCTAGGCAAGGGTGAAAGGGAATTAAACATTAAAGTCTGATAAAACACACGTTAAAATAAACCTAAGACTACAAATTGGATGGTAATACAATATTATTAGTTCCGTGGTAGGTATGGCGCTAGATGGCGCTACCTATGTGATGCACGGTCAATTTTAGTTTCGAGTTATTTTTTTGTAAAGATTTAAGTATTTATTAATATACTTGAGATACAAAATCAATATGAACGTTTACCTTTTTTGTAAATACATAATAAACAATGTTAATAAAAAGCACCAAAACCACACTCAACATGTTATTATAAGAAAGTTGCGTAGTCTATTCGTTCAAATCTGTGCCGCATTTCAAATTTATCAACACACCTGTTTCTAGTATAGGCTTCTCATGATAATAAATTCATTTCAGAGTACAGGAACCTTGTTTCCACGAAGCACATCTGTGAGTTTAAATAATAATGACAACATAATATGGAGCCTTATTACAACACGAACTTTAACTATTAATCCGGAAGTTTGAAAATACTAAGTCTGTTTTTGTTGTTCGAAATTTGTCTGTCTACTGTCACAATAATCAGATTGTCATAATGCAACCAATGATAAATCAATGTTCTAATTTGAAGTTGTCATTTTATTGTTTGTTTGTGATTGGTGAACAACGAGAACCGACTTATTATTTTCAAAGTACTAGACTAATATATACCACGTTTTGTAATAAGACTGATTAACACGTGAGACAACTGTATGTTTAAGTACTACCTCAAGTGAGGGTATGTAGACGAAGCAAAATCAGCCCATAAATAGTGAAGTAACCGCGAAACATAATAAAAAGAGAATATGAAAAGAGAAAAATGAAAAATATAACTTTCAGAAGAATTGACAACCTGCTTATTTCAAGTGTGGGTTACAAATACCCACAGTTGTTCCGTGATAACTTTTGATTCCCTTCTGCAAAACCGGTTGTTCCGTTGAAAAAAAACTTTACCCACGACAACACAACTAACCATGAGCATGGACAGATTGCATTATTGAAAAAAAACTTTCAGAAGACTTGATTATATATAATAAGTTAAAATTAAGTAGTTAGTAAGTCAAAATGTTTATAATTTTCTTCAACTTTGTGTAAACACTGTAGATTCCGTATTTGTTTACTTACAACAACATTTTTTTAACAATGTATTGTATGTACCTAAGTAGGTATATAAAAAAAACAAATTTAATGGTCAAGATTTTTAGTGGTTTTTTTAACTGTAAGGCACTACACACACATGCATATTATTTACTAACATTATTACAAAAAAATATCAAGTAGAAATCGCAAAACCAGAAAGCGACAGAGTGCATAGTTAGTATTATAATTTAACGGCTTGTTTATTAAAATCTTGCCAAATATAGGGGCAAAAAATGAGTGTTGTTTATTGAGATTGTTCTAGAAATAAATTTACTGCCTGTAAAATATCGCGCCTCGGTGCTAATGGGTAAAGTATTGACGCAAGCAGACGTGCGCTTGCGCATTTATTAACTACAGGCTCTATGACTTTATTAGTAGGTAGGTCTTTCAACAGTGATTCGGGGACAAGATTTTTTTTAGATTTTGTGATTTGTGAAAAACTGATTTTATGACTTTATTTACCGTTTTTGTAGACTTTTTTCAAGCACTACCGAGGTTCCTTGTTTTCAATACAATAATCATTCAGCTGTGACTGTGTAATATCTCTAAAATATTATGTACTTTGAAAGTCATACTTAGGTTAAACTTTGTGAGTGTTTACTTATGTTTGTCTCCTTTTACAAGCATCGCTCAGAGCGCAGAACCAATTTGTATGAAATTTGGCATGAAATATGGGCCCTGGACTAACGCATATGGTATTGAAACAAGTTAAGTTTACGCAAGATAAATTTTTAGCAACAAAAGTTATTAAAATCAACTTGATTCTTAAAAATTATTCATATGATGTCGTATTTTCTCGTGCACAACTGGTCCTGTGACATTAAAATGGGCACATTATGTTTACCAATAAATTATCGAATCCCAAATGCATGTGGCCATAACGTAATCCGTTAATCCGTCGATGTTTTTGACTAAAAAAATAAACACGATAATTAGAACCTCTATTAGCATTTTCACACTTTGAACGTGAATGAGCGGTTAGGGAAAACCTGCAATTGACAGAATAAAAACAAAGTTTGACTAAAATAGTCATAGATATGGATGCATTGTTCTATTTTTGTTATATTATTTAATGTAATGAAATGAAATGATTTAATGTAATAACTTAACATAGAATTGAGTCTAATGTTGAATATATGAACCTCAGGGATTTTGAAAAGAAAGAAAGAAAACATTTATTGTGACAGATTTTAAAAACACACAGGAGTAAAATCATAAAAAACAACAAATTTTAGCAATCACATCGTTGAGTCTGGCGTGTACCTGGCAGTATGCTAAAAAGTTTTCGGCGAATATTATTTTGTGTTATTTCTATAACTTATAGTACAATGCAATGGATTTTTGATGCTGTTTTCACACTGAGTCATCAATTTTATCTTGCAATTATTTTTATACTTCATTTAAACTCCGAATATAGTAAATCAGTAAACGACAACTAACCATTCCTACTACATATATATAAATACTTTTAAAAACCCTTGTTCCATTTGTACTGTTAAACTGCTAATCCAAAATGAATAAAAAAATCTGCTAATCCAAAATTTTAGAGAATTGGGTTACTTTTCGATTACAATTTGTAACTTAAATGTTACTTTTTTACGTGGGATAGGTTTACGTTTTACTACAGCCTGCCTGATATTAAGCATTGCTGCAGACTAGGGTGAAACACGCTAACCTAGAAGATACCTAGGTATTAACTCTAGATTTGAAGACCCCTGGATTCTAGTTCGTAGGAAACACAGCTTCAGGTAAAGAGTTCCAAAGCTTCGACGTCCGTACAATAAACGTAGAGACAAAACGCTGTGTTTCGACATTTCAGCACTTCCACCGTAAAATGGTGTCTACCTGCGACTTTATGCTTGTTCGGCAAGGCTTGAGGCAGACTGATATAAAAAGATTTATTTATATGAGAAAAAATCATATGTCAGTTTTTAATTACATTGTACGAAGCTTTTACACTGGCCTGTTAGCTTAGTTGGTAGTGGCTCTGCCTTCTAATCTAGGGGTTGCGGGTTCGATTCCCGCGTGACACAAGTATTTATGCATTTTAAAATGTATAATTACTTGGGTTGAGTCTGGTCGTTTGTATGTATAATAAGTATGTATTTACAAAAGAAAAGTATAAAAGTATTATATCCGTTATCTAGTACCCACGACACAAGCGTTTGCTTAGTGTGGGACTAGATGGCGCTGTGTGCAATGTCCCGAAATATTTTTTTTTTTAAATGAAGTAGATTAAACCACATTTACGAACACGTGATGCGTAGTAACAGTTATGTCAGTTACGTAACCATTTATTGATTTGAGAATTTAATGGTAAAGTCGTGTGTATATTAATTGAAAGTTTAGACTAAAGTTTATTTTACTAATATTTCAGTAATAATTAATAAAATTATAAAAAAGGTAAGGTTTGTGAGTGAGGATGTCTGTTTAAATTTCTGATAGGGATTTAATTCTGCACTTGGCCATAGTTTAACTGAAAGAAAAGCAAAGGCTATGACCTAAGATGGAGCGTGCTATAATTATAATGTTTAGTCTTACTATAATCAGGTATATTTGTATCCAGAATCACCGGAGGTGTCACCAGGGGACGTACAAGTAGTACCAATAAAATATCTAAAACTAGTGTACACTAATGTAACCTACACAGTTTTGGAACGATAGCAACTATTAATCGAGCGATCTTCAAAGCGAGAGTGAATCGGTTCTTACTGGGTAAGTACGCTCCATTTTAAGCCATAGCATTTGCTTACCATCAGGCAAACTATGGCCACATTCTCTTTGAGTCGTATTTCCTCATGACTGAGGGTCGTGACTCCCCGCAGAATTAATTCGTTAGGGGAGTTCTCTCGGGCAGATACATCATGGTGGGCGCCCAAGTTTTTCCACGAAAGACACATGCCCTCGGATATTGTGGTCTTCAAACATGTCCGTTTCCTCACGATGTTTTCCTTCATCGTCAAGCGAGTACAAATCCACACTTAACATAAAAATACAAGTCATTGGTGTAGGGCCGGATTTGAACCAGGGTGCGTCTGGATGAAAAGCAGACACTGGAACCGCTGAGCCACACTCGCTTTTTTGGCCACACACAAACCCGTATTATTAAAAAAAATGTAGGTAGCTAGCTGATATTAACCACGAAGCAGGAAAAAGAAACACTTTCTACCGATCAGTTTTCCTCAAAAATATATCATGAAATCTACCATAAAAGTAACCAAGAGAATATTATAATCTTATATGGCTAATCATCAATATGGTGGCTTTTGCATCTTATGACTCATTACTATAAAAAATCTAATAGAAATGTTATTTTATTGTCAAGTGTGCATTTATGTTGTGTCCTCTTGCCCATAAAAATTAAACACGTCATGTAGGTAGCTGAAGGATATGTAATACTTAGGACATACTTGAGACACTGTTGAGAAGAAATAAAACAAATATTAATTAAATAACATTCGGAATTAGTCGTGACGTACAGCTTGTGAAGATCATTTAATATAGGTATAATTATACAATTTATATCTATAATACATATAAAATATATTTTTTTCAATATTAAAGCTGTTTTACAAAAATCCATACAAATTTAATTTTTCAGTAGGTAATAAATTCATACATGATATGAAAAACTAATTAATAGGTAATTGTCTTAATTAAAAAATATACACAAATTTTGCAAAAAGCCATTGAAAGTTCGATCTCTGTTTGTCAAGGTTTTTATGAATATCAAAAAATCTAGTTCTGTTTCCGCCCTCTGAATATTTTTGTAATTTCATACCCAGATAAAGGTCTCCAAATTCCTTGCTAAAGTAAAGTAGGTCAATACAAATCTTGATATGATCTGCCAGTGTAGTGAGGATATTCAAAATAATTTACTTCTCCAAATAATAATAATAAATGAGTGTGGATTTTCGCGCCTGGCAGTTAGTAGACCGTAGCCTAGTGGTTAAGGCGTTCTGACGGTAGCAGAAATACGCAGGTTCGAATCCTGCCGGTCGTGATTATTTTCGCTCATTTTCCAATAAAAGTTTAATTTAATAATGAACATACAGTTAGTTACATAAAATTTATAAATTAAAACAAAAGGAAGTAATATACATAAACACAGAATTTCCTGTCACCCTCAACTCAGCATGTGCTGACTGCAAGCAGCGCTGGTCTTCCGTTGAGACCGGGTGACGGCTCGTACACCATGTGGGTAGTACACATACAAAAAAAATTGAGAGATTATAGAAAGGGTAGACGGGATATTCTCAATATGGTTTCTTATTCAAATCAGCAATAAATAAAATATATTTACTATAGAAGTAGTATGTTAAGATCCCCTTGTTTTTTGTATACTTGTACTTAATACAAATTATAATTCTAATACACAAATACATACATCACTTTATACCTGCACTTGGTGCATATTATTGATGAAACATTCAAATTAATCGCGCAAGTTGTAAACGCTTTCTTCTTTGCAAATATTTTCTCCAATTTTCTCTGGAGGATCTGTTTAACATTGTTACTATAGTCAAAGGAAGAACTCTATAATTTACTACAGTTTCAGTTAATACCCAAACAGATACATTGGTAGTAATTCTTGTCACCATACCATCAGCCACAAGATAAATGATCATAAATACGTCGCCAAGAACAGCGACACCTATGAGAGAAGTGAAGTGGCTGTAATGCAGTTTTCTTATATTCTTCTTACAACAAAATGTCACAGAAATCACAATTTTCACAAATAGAGCCGCAGAAACGGTCATAATTATTAAAGAACTGAACACAATGTTAAAATACACAGGAATACCTTTAAAACTACTATTGGATACGGCACAAGATGAAAACACAATAATGGCCACGACCATCGTTGAACCGAATAAAATCCTCTTTTCATACCGAAAATTCATGTTTAAGACCAAAACTAGTTTGATATATGCTACTATTATGGCGCTCAGTGACCAACACATACTAATAGTGAATATGAAATAGATTATTTTGTGATATATATCATTATAGTCAAAGTTATCTGAATCGTTAGTATCATTACTATAATTGATAAAAATCGGTTCAGATTCGTTCGGTGTTTTAGATTCACCAAATAAAAACATGTCAAATACTAGCCAATAACACAGCATGTGCGCAGTTCCAAAGAGTATCTGGTTGATGCTGATGAAGTTCTGCAGGGTCCTCCACCTCGGCATCAAATACCAGGAGGTTAGCACTAAAGCACAGCAAGATAATGACGTCACAGCACCTGTTACTTCTAGGACCTCAACAATTATATCGTAGTCATATTCCAGATCTAAATTCTCGTATTCTTCATCTGTGTAGTTCATTTTCAACGAGACTGGTTTTATTTGGATTTGCCTTCACTGGCACAAAGACTCAAAGTGGGTCTTGGTCTTCAATACAAGAGGTCGGTCACGGTGTTGGTCTGGTGCAGCTTTCGTCAGGTAGACCTTCCAGTGAGGTCTCGCAGATCTCCACAGTTTCTCTCGACGAATCGATGACCCCACAGAAATTCTTCAATTAGTTACTTTACGCTGCTATACATTTTCATTTATTTCTATTATTTCGAGAAACTAGAACTATTGTATTAAAACTAATGACTCCCCGGTGGTGAGTTCCGAATGACAGAAAAACTGGTATAATGTTTTTGGAGTAAATTTGTGGCCTTGCATCGTAAATGCTGATATCTGTTATCGAGCTGATAAATAAAATACATGGTTTTAATAATGTTAATTATATGTTTATAATGAAACAGAACGGTTCAATTTATTTATTTTTTCCATATTAACGAGTTAAAACAAACAAAGCGTTATGCTATGCCCCATCCCATGTTTGGCAAGACTCCAAACGGTCCCCTGGTAACAGCAGCAAGGGAATGGATATGCATTTGCTATCATTCACTCTACAGTTTCTAGATGTTAGTAGATTGGGCTGTTTGTTGTCTGTAGGTAATGTATAGTAAGGTAAGTATTAATTTGGAAAATTTAACCGAAGATTGTTAAATAATATGTAGAATAGTACATCGGTAAAAAAATGTTTGTATTACTTTTACCTACTTAATTTCACCTGATTGCTTTGGCTTTGTAAAATCTGTTCATTACCAACACTGAACTGTATTAATTTTAAGAATGAACCGATTTTGATAAAACTTAGTAAAGTAAGTAAGTTTGTATGAAAGTGGCCAACTCAGGTGTCAGAGTTTTCAAACCGCCCAAAGGGCCTCTGACATGGCTTAAGGGCTGCCGTATTATGACAATCAGCCGGGACCTACAATTGAACGTGTCATCCGACTCACGAAAGCGCCCAAATTGAAAAGGCATTTTTGGTCACCCATCCAAGGACTGATCGGACCGACAATTGCTTAACATTGGTAATCGCAGGCGATTACATCTGCTCGCTAAGCTACGGGAGCTTAGTTGTTAAACTAGTTGAAACATATCTTAGAAGTGCATGTTGTCATCATGTAGCGATGTCATCAATATATATATTTTGATAGCTGATTTAAATAAATATTTCAGGACATAATCACACAGCACCATCTAGTCCCATACTAAGCTTACGCTTGTATCATGGGCACTAGGTAACGGATATAATACATAATATACTTTTCTTTTGTAAATACATACTTATTATACATAGAAACGACCGGACTTAACAGAAATAGTTAATAATTAATTGTGTCATGCGGGAATCGAACCTGCACCCCGAGATTAGAAGGCAGAACCACTACCAGCTAAGCTAATAGAAAATAATAAAGAGTAATTAATTTTGAAGAGTAATTATTATTTACTAGGAGATTTGAAAGTAATATGCTTGTAAGATTGATCGTTGTTCATGTAAATATAGCGTGTTTTTTGAAATGTATTGTGCCTAAATATATAATTCGTTTCTCTTTCCAAACACTGAACATTTTACGGGAAAATTCCGCTCTGTCACTATTTTTAAGTATTTACGATATTCAAAATATAGTTTTTGCTATATACCGTCAACACTTGACGTATTTAACATAATGTTGATTGAACGAATGCTCACCATCTTGCGTAAGTAAGATAATTTAACTTTAAGACTCTGAGTTTTGTTAATATTTATTAGTGTCATATATAATGTCAGAGGCCCTTAAGGCGGCTTGATTAACTCTCGACACCAGAGTTGGCCACTCTAATTCGATAAGAAGAAGAAGTGTCATATAAGTAAGTGTACAATGTGACGGTTAAGATGACATAGGCTGTGATAAATGTATGAAATCAATAAGTTACATTCCAGTACAGGTAAAACCACAGAGGAGCTTTGTGGATGTCGCTTCAGGTGTCCTGGCGGTCAAATACTTGAGTGTAAAAAAATCTACCTTACTTGGTAGATTTTTTCACTTAATTTTCTTTTTATTTAGTTCAGTCTCTAGCGTCGTTTGCAGGTGTCGGTATCGTAAAAGAACACCATCATCTACTTCAAAATTAAAGTAAAAAGATATTTTTACGTTTTTAAAATAATTATTTGATTTTTCTCGAAACTCTCAAATGGCTGACTCAACCAATTTTGTATTGACCTAGATGAGATATAATAGGTCTCATTTTTAACCAGATTCAAACTAAGAACCGCTTAACATACTCACCATTAAGTATGTTACTTGGAACTTACTTTAAAAAATACCATAAACTATAACCGTGATCCCTTAAAAGACCCATGATCTTCATAACGGGCCTAAAAAACGGTTACAAACATAATAACTCATCGGCCGCTAAAAATCTTAGTTAATTACAAGCTAAGCAATTATAATCAAAGCTTGTTCGCAAATAAATTGCGGATACGTGATATTTTGCGCGTAGATTGGCAGGAAAACAAATCATTAAGGTTCTAAGAAGTAGGTTTGTCAGTCAGTAGGTAAATGGTTAAAAGTGATGGTGGCTCGGTGGGATGATATCCGCCTTATGATCTGATGGACCTAGGTACGTCTTTCTAATCAACGTCCAAAATACGCGAGCACAACATCACTAGTGTTTTATAAGTGACACATAAACTTTTAAGGGTAGTTATGGTAACTGAACTGTTCAAAGATTTCTGAATATTGCAAAAAAACTGCTGGTGCTGCGTACAAAAAGTTCTTCGCCCTCTGGAGATGAAATTTTTCAAGAATTTCCATGGGTCGTTGAACTAAACTATATACTTTATCCAAACTTTAAAAGGTTTGCTCTAATATCTCTAACTTTGCTGATATTTTTTAATATACGGTTTTCACTCACGTGGAATTCCCATCATCCCAGGCGCCCGCGGCCGAGTCCCGGTGGGCCGCTCGCCCGGTCCCAGAACGTACGTTCTGAAGATGGGTGTCATTACACCCGAAACGCGTAAACAACACAGGTACGTGAAATTCCACGTGAGTGAAAACCGTATTAATAACATATTAATAAATTATAAATAAATATTCCGGGACATTGCACACAGCGCCATCTAGCCCCACACTAAGCAAACGCTTGTGTCGTGGGTACTAGATAACGGATATAATACTGATAAGAGGTATTTTTTAACTTTAAAATAGCACGCACGTAGTAGGTATAGGTGCTCTATTTAATACGACAATAGATATTTGTATATATTTTTATTACCCACAGTTGAAAGCGACAAACCTAAATAATAGAGTACTTCCTCGTTACATCCAATCAAAGGTCTCCGGCTTAAACAACAACATTCATGTGAAAGAAGTAAGTTATAAATATTATTTACTATCTATACCGGAGTAAAATCGAATCTTGTATCTTTTCTGTTTATCTATTCTGTTCTAATACAGTGATTTAATGCATCTCCATAACAAATTAGTTGAAATTATAATTCACATGTAAGAACTTATTTTGATATTATTGGGAAGTGAGACTGTTTGACCTGCACTTGGTGCATATTATTGATGAAACATTCAAATTAATCGCGCAAGTTGTAAACGCTTTCTTCTTTGCAAATATTTTCTCCAATTTTCTCTGGAGGATCTGTTTAACATTGTTACTATAGTCAAAGGAAGAACTCTATAATTTACTACAGTTTCAGTTAATACCCAAACAGATACATTGGTAGTAATTCTTGTCACCATACCATCAGCCACAAGATAAATGATCATAAATACGTCGCCAAGAACAGCGACACCTATGAGAGAAGTGAAGTGGCTGTAATGCAGTTTTCTTATATTCTTCTTACAACAAAATGTCACAGAAATCACAATTTTCACAAATAGAGCCGCAGAAACGGTCATAATTATTAAAGAACTGAACACAATGTTAAAATACACAGGAATACCTTTAAAACTACTATTGGATACGGCACAAGATGAAAACACAATAATGGCCACGACCATCGTTGAACCGAATAAAATCCTCTTTTCATACCGAAAATTCATGTTTAAGACCAAAACTAGTTTGATATATGCTACTATTATGGCGCTCAGTGACCAACACATACTAATAGTGAATATGAAATAGATTATTTTGTGATATATATCATTATAGTCAAAGTTATCTGAATCGTTAGTATCATTACTATAATTGATAAAAATCGGTTCAGATTCGTTCGGTGTTTTAGATTCACCAAATAAAAACATGTCAAATACTAGCCAATAACACAGCATGTGCGCAGTTCCAAAGAGTATCTGGTTGATGCTGATGAAGTTCTGCAGGGTCCTCCACCTCGGCATCAAATACCAGGAGGTTAGCACTAAAGCACAGCAAGATAATGACGTCACAGCACCTGTTACTTCTAGGACCTCAACAATTATATCGTAGTCATATTCCAGATCTAAATTCTCGTATTCTTCATCTGTGTAGTTCATTTTCAACGAGACTGGTTTTATTTGGATTTGCCTTCACTGGCACAAAGACTCAAAGTGGGTCTTGGTCTTCAATACAAGAGGTCGGTCACGGTGTTGGTCTGGTGCAGCTTTCGTCAGGTAGACCTTCCAGTGAGGTCTCGCAGATCTCCACAGTTTCTCTCGACGAATCGATGACCCCACAGAAATTCTTCAATTAGTTACTTTACGCTGCTATACATTTTCATTTATTTCTATTATTTCGAGAAACTAGAACTATTGTATTAAAACTAATGACTCCCCGGTGGTGAGTTCCGAATGACAGAAAAACTGGTATAATGTTTTTGGAGTAAATTTGTGGCCTTGCATCGTAAATGCTGATATCTGTTATCGAGCTGATAAATAAAATACATGGTTTTAATAATGTTAATTATATGTTTATAATGAAACAGAACGGTTCAATTTATTTATTTTTTCCATATTAACGAGTTAAAACAAACAAAGCGTTATGCTATGCCCCATCCCATGTTTGGCAAGACTCCAAACGGTCCCCTGGTAACAGCAGCAAGGGAATGGATATGCATTTGCTATCATTCACTCTACAGTTTCTAGATGTTAGTAGATTGGGCTGTTTGTTGTCTGTAGGTAATGTATAGTAAGGTAAGTATTAATTTGGAAAATTTAACCGAAGATTGTTAAATAATATGTAGAATAGTACATCGGTAAAAAAATGTTTGTATTACTTTTACCTACTTAATTTCACCTGATTGCTTTGGCTTTGTAAAATCTGTTCATTACCAACACTGAACTGTATTAATTTTAAGAATGAACCGATTTTGATAAAACTTAGTAAAGTAAGTAAGTTTGTATGAAAGTGGCCAACTCAGGTGTCAGAGTTTTCAAACCGCCCAAAGGGCCTCTGACATGGCTTAAGGGCTGCCGTATTATGACAATCAGCCGGGACCTACAATTGAACGTGTCATCCGACTCACGAAAGCGCCCAAATTGAAAAGGCATTTTTGGTCACCCATCCAAGGACTGATCGGACCGACAATTGCTTAACATTGGTAATCGCAGGCGATTACATCTGCTCGCTAAGCTACGGGAGCTTAGTTGTTAAACTAGTTGAAACATATCTTAGAAGTGCATGTTGTCATCATGTAGCGATGTCATCAATATATATATTTTGATAGCTGATTTAAATAAATATTTCAGGACATAATCACACAGCACCATCTAGTCCCATACTAAGCTTACGCTTGTATCATGGGCACTAGGTAACGGATATAATACATAATATACTTTTCTTTTGTAAATACATACTTATTATACATAGAAACGACCGGACTTAACAGAAATAGTTAATAATTAATTGTGTCATGCGGGAATCGAACCTGCACCCCGAGATTAGAAGGCAGAACCACTACCAGCTAAGCTAATAGAAAATAATAAAGAGTAATTAATTTTGAAGAGTAATTATTATTTACTAGGAGATTTGAAAGTAATATGCTTGTAAGATTGATCGTTGTTCATGTAAATATAGCGTGTTTTTTGAAATGTATTGTGCCTAAATATATAATTCGTTTCTCTTTCCAAACACTGAACATTTTACGGGAAAATTCCGCTCTGTCACTATTTTTAAGTATTTACGATATTCAAAATATAGTTTTTGCTATATACCGTCAACACTTGACGTATTTAACATAATGTTGATTGAACGAATGCTCACCATCTTGCGTAAGTAAGATAATTTAACTTTAAGACTCTGAGTTTTGTTAATATTTATTAGTGTCATATATAATGTCAGAGGCCCTTAAGGCGGCTTGATTAACTCTCGACACCAGAGTTGGCCACTCTAATTCGATAAGAAGAAGAAGTGTCATATAAGTAAGTGTACAATGTGACGGTTAAGATGACATAGGCTGTGATAAATGTATGAAATCAATAAGTTACATTCCAGTACAGGTAAAACCACAGAGGAGCTTTGTGGATGTCGCTTCAGGTGTCCTGGCGGTCAAATACTTGAGTGTAAAAAAATCTACCTTACTTGGTAGATTTTTTCACTTAATTTTCTTTTTATTTAGTTCAGTCTCTAGCGTCGTTTGCAGGTGTCGGTATCGTAAAAGAACACCATCATCTACTTCAAAATTAAAGTAAAAAGATATTTTTACGTTTTTAAAATAATTATTTGATTTTTCTCGAAACTCTCAAATGGCTGACTCAACCAATTTTGTATTGACCTAGATGAGATATAATAGGTCTCATTTTTAACCAGATTCAAACTAAGAACCGCTTAACATACTCACCATTAAGTATGTTACTTGGAACTTACTTTAAAAAATACCATAAACTATAACCGTGATCCCTTAAAAGACCCATGATCTTCATAACGGGCCTAAAAAACGGTTACAAACATAATAACTCATCGGCCGCTAAAAATCTTAGTTAATTACAAGCTAAGCAATTATAATCAAAGCTTGTTCGCAAATAAATTGCGGATACGTGATATTTTGCGCGTAGATTGGCAGGAAAACAAATCATTAAGGTTCTAAGAAGTAGGTTTGTCAGTCAGTAGGTAAATGGTTAAAAGTGATGGTGGCTCGGTGGGATGATATCCGCCTTATGATCTGATGGACCTAGGTACGTCTTTCTAATCAACGTCCAAAATACGCGAGCACAACATCACTAGTGTTTTATAAGTGACACATAAACTTTTAAGGGTAGTTATGGTAACTGAACTGTTCAAAGATTTCTGAATATTGCAAAAAAACTGCTGGTGCTGCGTACAAAAAGTTCTTCGCCCTCTGGAGATGAAATTTTTCAAGAATTTCCATGGGTCGTTGAACTAAACTATATACTTTATCCAAACTTTAAAAGGTTTGCTCTAATATCTCTAACTTTGCTGATATTTTTTAATATACGGTTTTCACTCACGTGGAATTCCCATCATCCCAGGCGCCCGCGGCCGAGTCCCGGTGGGCCGCTCGCCCGGTCCCAGAACGTACGTTCTGAAGATGGGTGTCATTACACCCGAAACGCGTAAACAACACAGGTACGTGAAATTCCACGTGAGTGAAAACCGTATTAATAACATATTAATAAATTATAAATAAATATTCCGGGACATTGCACACAGCGCCATCTAGCCCCACACTAAGCAAACGCTTGTGTCGTGGGTACTAGATAACGGATATAATACTGATAAGAGGTATTTTTTAACTTTAAAATAGCACGCACGTAGTAGGTATAGGTGCTCTATTTAATACGACAATAGATATTTGTATATATTTTTATTACCCACAGTTGAAAGCGACAAACCTAAATAATAGAGTACTTCCTCGTTACATCCAATCAAAGGTCTCCGGCTTAAACAACAACATTCATGTGAAAGAAGTAAGTTATAAATATTATTTACTATCTATACCGGAGTAAAATCGAATCTTGTATCTTTTCTGTTTATCTATTCTGTTCTAATACAGTGATTTAATGCATCTCCATAACAAATTAGTTGAAATTATAATTCACATGTAAGAACTTATTTTGATATTATTGGGAAGTGAGACTGTTTGACCTGCACTTGGTGCATATTATTGATGAAACATTCAAATTAATCGCGCAAGTTGTAAACGCTTTCTTCTTTGCAAATATTTTCTCCAATTTTCTCTGGAGGATCTGTTTAACATTGTTACTATAGTCAAAGGAAGAACTCTATAATTTACTACAGTTTCAGTTAATACCCAAACAGATACATTGGTAGTAATTCTTGTCACCATACCATCAGCCACAAGATAAATGATCATAAATACGTCGCCAAGAACAGCGACACCTATGAGAGAAGTGAAGTGGCTGTAATGCAGTTTTCTTATATTCTTCTTACAACAAAATGTCACAGAAATCACAATTTTCACAAATAGAGCCGCAGAAACGGTCATAATTATTAAAGAACTGAACACAATGTTAAAATACACAGGAATACCTTTAAAACTACTATTGGATACGGCACAAGATGAAAACACAATAATGGCCACGACCATCGTTGAACCGAATAAAATCCTCTTTTCATACCGAAAATTCATGTTTAAGACCAAAACTAGTTTGATATATGCTACTATTATGGCGCTCAGTGACCAACACATACTAATAGTGAATATGAAATAGATTATTTTGTGATATATATCATTATAGTCAAAGTTATCTGAATCGTTAGTATCATTACTATAATTGATAAAAATCGGTTCAGATTCGTTCGGTGTTTTAGATTCACCAAATAAAAACATGTCAAATACTAGCCAATAACACAGCATGTGCGCAGTTCCAAAGAGTATCTGGTTGATGCTGATGAAGTTCTGCAGGGTCCTCCACCTCGGCATCAAATACCAGGAGGTTAGCACTAAAGCACAGCAAGATAATGACGTCACAGCACCTGTTACTTCTAGGACCTCAACAATTATATCGTAGTCATATTCCAGATCTAAATTCTCGTATTCTTCATCTGTGTAGTTCATTTTCAACGAGACTGGTTTTATTTGGATTTGCCTTCACTGGCACAAAGACTCAAAGTGGGTCTTGGTCTTCAATACAAGAGGTCGGTCACGGTGTTGGTCTGGTGCAGCTTTCGTCAGGTAGACCTTCCAGTGAGGTCTCGCAGATCTCCACAGTTTCTCTCGACGAATCGATGACCCCACAGAAATTCTTCAATTAGTTACTTTACGCTGCTATACATTTTCATTTATTTCTATTATTTCGAGAAACTAGAACTATTGTATTAAAACTAATGACTCCCCGGTGGTGAGTTCCGAATGACAGAAAAACTGGTATAATGTTTTTGGAGTAAATTTGTGGCCTTGCATCGTAAATGCTGATATCTGTTATCGAGCTGATAAATAAAATACATGGTTTTAATAATGTTAATTATATGTTTATAATGAAACAGAACGGTTCAATTTATTTATTTTTTCCATATTAACGAGTTAAAACAAACAAAGCGTTATGCTATGCCCCATCCCATGTTTGGCAAGACTCCAAACGGTCCCCTGGTAACAGCAGCAAGGGAATGGATATGCATTTGCTATCATTCACTCTACAGTTTCTAGATGTTAGTAGATTGGGCTGTTTGTTGTCTGTAGGTAATGTATAGTAAGGTAAGTATTAATTTGGAAAATTTAACCGAAGATTGTTAAATAATATGTAGAATAGTACATCGGTAAAAAAATGTTTGTATTACTTTTACCTACTTAATTTCACCTGATTGCTTTGGCTTTGTAAAATCTGTTCATTACCAACACTGAACTGTATTAATTTTAAGAATGAACCGATTTTGATAAAACTTAGTAAAGTAAGTAAGTTTGTATGAAAGTGGCCAACTCAGGTGTCAGAGTTTTCAAACCGCCCAAAGGGCCTCTGACATGGCTTAAGGGCTGCCGTATTATGACAATCAGCCGGGACCTACAATTGAACGTGTCATCCGACTCACGAAAGCGCCCAAATTGAAAAGGCATTTTTGGTCACCCATCCAAGGACTGATCGGACCGACAATTGCTTAACATTGGTAATCGCAGGCGATTACATCTGCTCGCTAAGCTACGGGAGCTTAGTTGTTAAACTAGTTGAAACATATCTTAGAAGTGCATGTTGTCATCATGTAGCGATGTCATCAATATATATATTTTGATAGCTGATTTAAATAAATATTTCAGGACATAATCACACAGCACCATCTAGTCCCATACTAAGCTTACGCTTGTATCATGGGCACTAGGTAACGGATATAATACATAATATACTTTTCTTTTGTAAATACATACTTATTATACATAGAAACGACCGGACTTAACAGAAATAGTTAATAATTAATTGTGTCATGCGGGAATCGAACCTGCACCCCGAGATTAGAAGGCAGAACCACTACCAGCTAAGCTAATAGAAAATAATAAAGAGTAATTAATTTTGAAGAGTAATTATTATTTACTAGGAGATTTGAAAGTAATATGCTTGTAAGATTGATCGTTGTTCATGTAAATATAGCGTGTTTTTTGAAATGTATTGTGCCTAAATATATAATTCGTTTCTCTTTCCAAACACTGAACATTTTACGGGAAAATTCCGCTCTGTCACTATTTTTAAGTATTTACGATATTCAAAATATAGTTTTTGCTATATACCGTCAACACTTGACGTATTTAACATAATGTTGATTGAACGAATGCTCACCATCTTGCGTAAGTAAGATAATTTAACTTTAAGACTCTGAGTTTTGTTAATATTTATTAGTGTCATATATAATGTCAGAGGCCCTTAAGGCGGCTTGATTAACTCTCGACACCAGAGTTGGCCACTCTAATTCGATAAGAAGAAGAAGTGTCATATAAGTAAGTGTACAATGTGACGGTTAAGATGACATAGGCTGTGATAAATGTATGAAATCAATAAGTTACATTCCAGTACAGGTAAAACCACAGAGGAGCTTTGTGGATGTCGCTTCAGGTGTCCTGGCGGTCAAATACTTGAGTGTAAAAAAATCTACCTTACTTGGTAGATTTTTTCACTTAATTTTCTTTTTATTTAGTTCAGTCTCTAGCGTCGTTTGCAGGTGTCGGTATCGTAAAAGAACACCATCATCTACTTCAAAATTAAAGTAAAAAGATATTTTTACGTTTTTAAAATAATTATTTGATTTTTCTCGAAACTCTCAAATGGCTGACTCAACCAATTTTGTATTGACCTAGATGAGATATAATAGGTCTCATTTTTAACCAGATTCAAACTAAGAACCGCTTAACATACTCACCATTAAGTATGTTACTTGGAACTTACTTTAAAAAATACCATAAACTATAACCGTGATCCCTTAAAAGACCCATGATCTTCATAACGGGCCTAAAAAACGGTTACAAACATAATAACTCATCGGCCGCTAAAAATCTTAGTTAATTACAAGCTAAGCAATTATAATCAAAGCTTGTTCGCAAATAAATTGCGGATACGTGATATTTTGCGCGTAGATTGGCAGGAAAACAAATCATTAAGGTTCTAAGAAGTAGGTTTGTCAGTCAGTAGGTAAATGGTTAAAAGTGATGGTGGCTCGGTGGGATGATATCCGCCTTATGATCTGATGGACCTAGGTACGTCTTTCTAATCAACGTCCAAAATACGCGAGCACAACATCACTAGTGTTTTATAAGTGACACATAAACTTTTAAGGGTAGTTATGGTAACTGAACTGTTCAAAGATTTCTGAATATTGCAAAAAAACTGCTGGTGCTGCGTACAAAAAGTTCTTCGCCCTCTGGAGATGAAATTTTTCAAGAATTTCCATGGGTCGTTGAACTAAACTATATACTTTATCCAAACTTTAAAAGGTTTGCTCTAATATCTCTAACTTTGCTGATATTTTTTAATATACGGTTTTCACTCACGTGGAATTCCCATCATCCCAGGCGCCCGCGGCCGAGTCCCGGTGGGCCGCTCGCCCGGTCCCAGAACGTACGTTCTGAAGATGGGTGTCATTACACCCGAAACGCGTAAACAACACAGGTACGTGAAATTCCACGTGAGTGAAAACCGTATTAATAACATATTAATAAATTATAAATAAATATTCCGGGACATTGCACACAGCGCCATCTAGCCCCACACTAAGCAAACGCTTGTGTCGTGGGTACTAGATAACGGATATAATACTGATAAGAGGTATTTTTTTAACTTTAAAATAGCACGCACGTAGTAGGTATAGGTGCTCTATTTAATACGACAATAGATATTTGTATATATTTTTATTACCCACAGTTGAAAGCGACAAACCTAAATAATAGAGTACTTCCTCGTTACATCCAATCAAAGGTCTCCGGCTTAAACAACAACATTCATGTGAAAGAAGTAAGTTATAAATATTATTTACTATCTATACCGGAGTAAAATCGAATCTTGTATCTTTTCTGTTTATCTATTCTGTTCTAATACAGTGATTTAATGCATCTCCATAACAAATTAGTTGAAATTATAATTCACATGTAAGAACTTATTTTGATATTATTGGGAAGTGAGACTGTTTGACTTAATCTACCTATATACTAATATTATAAAGCTGAAGAGTTTGTTTGTTTGTATGAACACGATCTCAGGAACTGCTGTTGCGAATTGAAAAAATCTTTTTTGTTGAATAGACCATTTGACGAGGAAAGCTTTAGGCTATATAACATCACGCTGCAACTAATAGGGGCAAAGAAACAATGATAAATGTGAAAAAAGCGGAGAAAATTATTCATCATTCATGACGAGGTATGATAATTGCCGACATGTTTCTTATTGAGTTATTAATTATTTTTTACAAAGCCCCTTTACAGCTGCTTTATTATTAGAATTATTACTAATGTATAAAATTATTAATTATTGAATGTTAAATGTACCTATAACCAATTTGACGCGTCGTTATGAACTGTTTATTATTTTGTAAACCACTTGTAATGAAATATCACATAACTGACAATAAATGAATCTGAATCTGAATCTGAATCATCTTTGAGGGCTTCCGTTGCCTGCGCCGCGAAAACGGTTCAATATATAAAAAAATATGTGTGAAAGAATTATTCCTCTTAAAATGATCTAACAAAAGGTACACGAAAGTATACGTCTATCTCTAAAGATTAACTCACTAGAACCGTTTTTATGGTAATAACTATTCCACGTGGACGAATTCGCTGGCACCAGCTAGTCAAGTTCAATATATGTATGTATACATTTAGGTATTAGTGGGCGCCCGCGGCTTTGCTCGCATTATTTCAGGATAAAAAGTAGCCTATGACACTTCTAAGACCTCATTCTACCTACGCACCAAAATCATGAACCGTTCAGTTGCTTTTCCGTGATGAGCGTTTAAATAAGCAGATAAACAGAGACACACATAAATAAACAGACAAAATTTCTAGAAAATGTTGAACGTCTACTGTTATCAATTCGAAGTATCCTTCAAACATTTTCTTCAATGTTCAGACTTTCGACCCTCGGCAGCCTTATTAAATGTAAAGATTTGGTGAAACATATATCAACTATCCTAAATAAATAAAAGGGAAGAAAGAAATTGCCATCACGTGGTTATCGAGATCATTAGTATAAAAAGGTTTAACTAGTTAGTAATTAAGCATGTAAACAGATATTAAAGTGAGGTAAAGGCAATACGCAGGCATTGTCTAAACGACGGCCAAGGGTCAAGGCACAATCCATTTGTTTACCCACTAGCGGTAGATCAGAGGTGAATGAAAAACATCGACAGCAGTATACAGAGAATCATAATTATGTTATAGGGCTATAAAGTAACTAACAATCAACATATTTTACTGCACTGTATTGATAGTTAATAACCAATATACCAAAATGCAATTCGTTTTTATGAATTAGATTTCCTGGCTTCTGCAATACAGGAAATCCTACAGCAGTAGCCAGGACACACAGCTTATTTTTTGCGCTTTGATATAACCTGTATAAAATACATATAACATGCAACAACAACATTGCAATATGACACACTGGAACTAAGTTTTAAGATAGTTTGTAAAAGAAATAAGTGTATTTTTTAAAAAGGTGGTGGTGAGCTTCATTTATATCTTTAGGGTAGTTAAATCATTATTATGGTGTGTTTTGGTCTAAAACTTAGACAACTATTACACGTATCTATACAATATTATTTGTAGAATTGCAAATTAGGTGTTTGCGAATTTTCAACATAGGAAGATATTAAGCTTTTCGTAATTTTATCAAAAACTTTTAACAGTCTTTCTTAAAAAACAATATCTTAATGTGTCCAATAAACCCGCTGTTTATCTACGCCGCCGTTATTTCTCAGGTTTTCTTAAGGCACGTTGTATACAATACACTAGTGAGTGCTCGCGGCTTCGCTCACATCAAGAAGTAAAACTTGCATCCTCTGTTTCACCCCTTTAAAAGTGGCATTTCCAAAAATACTTTCTTAACGGATGCCTTTATCTTAAAATCTGCCTTCATTCCAAATTTCAGCTCAATCCGTCCAGTGGTTTGGGCTGTGTGTTGATAGATCACTATATCAGTCAGTCAATCAGTCAGTCAGTCACCTTTGAGTTTTATATATTTAGATATATATAGTATGTACATAGGTGCATATATTACTGTAAATACGTATTACATCCACGTTAATTTCAGTGTAAATTGAATTGAATGAAGCTACGATATTTATAATTCTAAAAATATTCCATCATGAGATAGGTACCAGTTTGGTGCAATTATGGAAAAAAATAAATGAGTAAAACCTGCCTCAAATAAATCAGCAATTTAGCATCTAGAAACAATCAAAACTCCTTATAAGTTAGAATCGAAGTTATCGAATGTATTTTTAAATACAGATAATTTATTTGAAGACGTCAGTATCATTGGAAAATTTATTGCATAAGCCATTCTGGGTTATTAGAAACTAAGCGCGGTCTTTTGTAAGGATTTATGATTTCTGCTATTTTGCTAACATTCTTTCTTATGTGCAGTTTGTGTCGGTGCCTATGCACATATGTAATGTTTTATTATGTGATTGTTAATTAGTTATTCTTATGATTTATCACGTTAGAAATTCAGCCACAGAGTATACCCTTAAATCTTATTTTACAGGTATGTGAGATGAAGAATACATCTTCGTATTTTAAAATATTTAAAGAGTAAGCTCTTTATTTTTGTATTTATTTATTAAATAGGTAGGTAACCTTGTAGTTATTACCATACGTCACGAGACTTTAACTTTTAAACTTTCTTTATTTTTTATGTAAGTTAATATACGTCAAAAGTAACTTTCAAATCTATCCTAAACAATACCATTATGGATATGAGTTAAAGCGTGAATGAGTAAAAGTTGGCCAATTATTCTTGATTCCGTCATTTAACAGACAAAAATATTTTGTTGGATCTTTACTGTTTGTTTGAACGCGCTAATCTCAGGAACTACTGGTGCGAATTGAAAGAATTATTTTTGTGTTGAATAGACCATTTATCGGGGAAGGCTTTAGGCTATATAACATCACGCTACAACTAAAAGGAGCGAAGAAACAATGGAAAATCTGGAAAAAACGGAGAAAATTATTTATCTTTGTGGGCTTCCGTTACGTTGCGTTTCGAAAACGGTTCAAGTCGTGGGTATCAGCTATAATTTACAAAGCTGAAGAGGTTGTTAGCAAAAAAAAAAATTGATGCCCAAAATAACTATTCCACGCGGACGAAGTCACAGTTACAGCTAGTAATATATAAACTGATGATTTTAAAATGAAGGAGTATTTAGTTTTCTAATAAAGGAAAGTTTTAATTTAACCGATACTAAAAGATATTTCAGAAACGAATTAAATTACTTTCTACTTAAGCTTTTTGACAGGTGTGCTTAAAATCATAAAAGAGTATGATTTTAAGGATCTATTAATTAAAATTATTCATAAACGAGTGTGGCTCAGCGGTTTCAGTGTCTGCTTTTCATCCAGACGCAACCTGGTTCGAATTCGGCCACCAATGACTTGTATTTTCAAGTTGAGTGGGTTTGTACTCGCTTAGTGATGAAGGAAAACATCGTGATGAGACCGACATGTTTGAGGACCACAGGACCTGGGCGCCCACTACTATGTATCTGCCCAAGTTCTGCGGGGGAGTCACGACCCTCAGTCATGAGAAAATACGACTCAAAGAGAGAATTAAAATTATAAGATTCCCATTTGTTCGGGCAAATTCTTTAGAAAGCTGTCATGCATACGGCGCCGGCGCCGCAAATAATTTGATACGTGTCCTTAGTAAACATATTAACATTTAGTACTAATTATTGATATTAGGGTTTTGTCGTAGCCCACTTCAAACGTAATTTTTATAGTACATAAAAATGTAAGTAGGTTGAGTATCTTCTCATTTATATGTATATTTCTTTGTAATTAAATGCTTACAGTAAAATTACACCCCAAAGCATCGTATTTATTTTGGATAAACGCTTGCTTCAGAATACAACAAAACTAGAGACAAAAAATCAATTACCACCATGTATCGAACAAACGTTATAAAATAGTAAATAAATATTGTGACAAAATAGCATTCATTTAAATGCTTGGTTATTGCAATTTATTATTTCGGATAATTATTTCCACCCTTTCAGCTTCTTTAATGCGATAATGACTTAAAGCACAGTGTTTGTGGAATTATGATATCTTATTCAGGCAAGTAAAAAAATCAATAGTAATTGGGAAATAATTGTTAAACTGAGTTAAATTATTTTTTTACATGATATAGGCTTACGCTTGACTACAACTTGCCTGATGGTAACCAATGTTATAGTCTACGATGTAGCGCGCTTGCCTAGAAGAAACCGGTTTACTCATCACCTCATTCATTCATTCATCATCATAGGGTTCATTGCCTGGGCATCTACTTACAATCATAATTATTTCAACAAGTACTGAATCGATTTTGAGAAAATGTGCACTGCTCCCTAAGTTGAAACAAGCCCAATCTGATAATTTCAAAACTGGCACTATACAATTCATTTTGAAATCAGTGAACAATTTATACAAAATAAATATGTATACGCACACGAAATTTGGCGCACGAGTTTAATTTTACCCTCGTCTGACAATAGTATAATGCTGTTCACTGTTTAGTTTTTAATTCTCTTTAATATTTTGGTGAGAATTAAAATATGTAGTAATATCTAAGTGTAGGTACAGATCGAACTAATAACTTTATTTTATGGTAGAAGTCGGTTTTAACATTGCATATACTGTGGTTTTAAACAATTACCTACTTTGATTACATTGTTGTTTCCTTCCGTTTCATTGATAAGATCGACATTAAATTAATTGACACAGCTCTTAGCTTTGAATAAATTCAAGACCTTAATCTGCATTAAATATAGGTCATAATAGTTCCCACGTTATATAATTTATGTTTAAATTATTTTGTTATGCATTAATTGGTTGCAATTGATCAAATGGACTGAATATAATACCTACTACCTACCCAATTATTAGATATATGTTTTTTGAGAGTGGCGAACTCTAAAGTCTAGAGTACTATAGCTACATATTTAATTCACCATCTTCTTTTGTATTTTAAATAAATTAAAATAATTCCAAGGATAGGAACGATTAATCCACAACCAAAACCAGAATACAACTTACCAGGTGAGAACCCTTCACAAACATTATTGTTATCCCTTTTGTCTCCACTCTATCTCAGTTGTTAGAGCGAGACAAACGCCAAAAACAGTACAATATACTATTGTTTTGGTTAACTGCAGGCGCGGGTCAAAGAACTATGATTCTCGAGAAGTTTCAAATATGTTACATTGAACTCTTCACGGCGATAAAACTTCTTAGGGGTCATGAGATACAAGCTCGAGCAAACTAGACTACTAATTACAGATTTTTACCGACACGTTTTACTTATTGCCTTGTCCATTTACCTAGAATTTTAAATAAATGCACGTTCTTTGTACCAGTTAAAAGATTTCATTTTGACTATCGTACATCTTAGAATATGAGAAGTGTGCTTTAGATACATTAGGGACTCTAGGCAAGCTGTTAAAAATAACCCAATTCTGCGTTCAATCTTTTACGGGGTCACTAATAAATAACGCATACACTTTTAAAGTGCTGTAATGTCATGGATAACAGAAATATACAAAATTTTAATTTAGTTCAGTTTGTGCAATGGCAAAAGACTAAACGTAGGTTGGATGTATTCACATTGTATTTGCTGTATCTGCTACTGGAATTTGTTCTTATTAGAGGTCTACTGATGTTTCCGTTGGATTTACTCAAGTCTTTCACAAGTTTTAAATAAAGTATGTGAAATAACATTATTTTGTGTGTCATACTGATACGGCTTTTTATGCAATGATAGTTTATCTAAAATATCAATAGTAGGTTTGTGTTATAAAGACACTTTTTGTTATTCCAGTGAATCATACCAAGTCCTTGGTTACTGTCCGTATGGAAGTGTGCTACTCTGGTGTTGATAGTTTTCAAACCCCCCTAGGGTCCATAGACATTATAACTTTAGTGCTACATATAGTAAATAGTTGGAACCTACTAACGGTTAAAGGCCACTTTGGCTAGCAGAAGAGGAGTGGCGGTGGTACATGGAGGAACACAATGTCACCAAACCATAAGTTTCATTTATAATGTTTTTCAGCAAAGTAACGCCTGATTTAATATCTTATTTCAGTTAAGGTGTTATTTTTTTTTCACAATCACGATAATTGATAGTAGGAAGGTATTCATCGACGCACCATCCATTGACACCACTAATATCTATATAAGTATGTTAAAACACGATCGTATCGATTTACATTTTGCTAAAAAATAACAGGTTACAAAACTTGATGACGTAGGCTCACAAATGTTACATGGCAGTTAGAATTAAGACGTCAGAATTTTCAATAAGATGAATCTTTTCTATTATCATCTTCACCCTTGACCACCCACTGCTGGGTATAGGCCTCATACTATATGTTTAAAAGACAATTTAATAAGAAAGGTCTTCTACATGTGACTTTCAGCAGCATTTATCGAGTTTTTCGAGTTTTTTTTCATATACTGACTTTATACTAGAAGTCTAATAATCTGTAGCGGCGTGAAAAAATCACCCACATAGCATAAATAACTCAAAACAAGACAATTCAACTAAAAGAGATTGTACGGCAGTCGTTAAGCCATGTCAGATGCCTGATGTGTGGCTTGATAAACTCTCGACTGGCCACTCCAATTCGATAAAAAGAAGAAGAATAAGAAGAGATAATCATTATTAATCTTGTATAATATACGCATATTCATATACGCTTCCTATATTGCAAAATAAAGTGTACCATATTATTTTGAGCCTCAAGGCTAATAAACCTATACTAATAATGATGTTAATTAGCGCGTGTGATAGTCAGTAGCCAAGATTTTATTGACTAAGCCGCTTAATCTTAGAGTATATTATAATTACTGCGTATTATCGAGCAATTTGTTGGAGTACTATTTATTTTCAAAAAATCAAACACAATTCTGAGTTTCTCTAATATTGTAATTCACTTAATTTTATTTGATTTTATTTATTTTTGTAAATGTAGATTTTCAAATGTATTGTTTCCATTAGGTTAAGACCCTGAAGAAGCTGATCTCCGCGACACAGGCAGCAGTACGGCGATTTAGAGTGATATTGTTTTTGTGTACATTAATTTGACCAAAAATAATTTTGACTTTTGTTTATTTTCAGACTTAGTCCAGGGAGCACTAAGGTTCGTGACACCGCCGCTGAATCAGTTATTCTCATGGACAATTTGTAAACACAAATTTTAAAATTCATAATTACTTGTGTCAAGCGGGAATCGAACCCGCAACCCTAGATTAGAAGGCAGGCCACAACCAACTAAGCTAACAGGCCAGTCATTGTTTTGTATGTTACCAGCATCCCAGTTTAAATAAACAAAAAAATGGACAAGTATGTAATAAACACGCTAGCTACTACGGAACAAATAAGTAATCATAAAAGTTAGATAAATCTTACATAAGATTTGCTGCATCTTAATTTCAGGGTAAGTGACTTTATTTATACTACATCCACCACCACGATTTCCTCGGACATTTTTATAAAAGCATGTTTACATTGCCTCTTACTTTGTAGGTTTAACCCTGATGTTACCATAGTAAATAAATCAAATAAATTCGGGACATTGCACACAGCGCCATCTAGCCCCACACTAAGCAAACGCTTGTGTCGTGATACTAGATAAAGGTTATAATACCTACTGATATACTTTTCTTTTTCTTTTATTTTAGCTTAAATTTAGTTCTATCTATAATTTTGTTTCAAGCACAGAGACAGCATATTTTTTGACCTTAAAATAACCAAAAGTTGCATAATGACTTTGAATTATTAATTAGTGCATTCAATAATAAAAATGCAACACACTTGAAGTCGTTAAAATGCTAATATGCTTTCAAGGTCGATCAAAAGTAAAACAAGCTTTAGATAATTATTTTAAAAATAACCAGCCTTGGACCTGGAAACTCATAATCTACATAAATCAGGAAAGAAACAAGTTACGTAAGCCGAAAGGAAACCACAATATATCTTCATGTTAAATATGGAACATATTTGACCCCTTAATTAACTACTTTTGCAATATTTACGATGAAAGAGCTTTTTTACACCCACCACACAACGCTTTTCTTCGAAGGTGAAAATCTAATGATCCGTTTATTTATAAACTACATTTTTAAGAGGCTTTAATTATTATAAAATTAAGTTTAATATTGACACAATGTCGATGGTCAATATTGGCTAACTCTATAGCAAAATAATTTACAATTGAAATAATCGAAAAATCATTCATCAGATTCAGAGTGGACGTACGGAGTATATTGTTTCGGTTGTCGCTCGGATCAGAAATATTTACCGAAAAAACTACAACTCGTGTACGAAAAATACAGGTTACGCCCTCCGCATATCTTTATATATTTTTGCTCGTGTCAGACGTCACAGACAAGTTAGGTCACAGAATACAGAAGTAGGTACACGTTAAGGCTCGGATGGACCAGTTAAGATGCTTATGAGGTATAAACGAGGGTGCCAGAGTCGCCCGCTAACATTCAAAGTTGGAGAGCGCGCGAGAAAACCGCGTATTGCCGAATTTTTGACAGTGACATTCGTGAAGTTAGTGACCTTTTGAAAAAAGAACAGTGTTGTGGTGGCTTTTGTTATTGTGCTCACATTTTACGGGAATTGATAAGGTGAGTATTTTTTTACATTATTTTTATTGTTTATTTTTTTACAGATATCAAAATATTTTTAATAATACAATATCAATAATTAGTTAAATTAATTACTAAACAAATAATTTTATTTATCTAAAAACAGTGACAGTACATAATTAAGTGATTTAAATTTCTAAAATATTATACAACTAGTATTTGTTAAAATTATAATTAAAAATATATATTTAGAATTAAATTAAAAGCCAAATAATAATAAGCCAAATAATCATTAATTAATAGCCAAATAAAAACCATACAATAGATAGAATTTAAAAAATATCAGATTAAAATCAATCAGTCAAATTAGTATAAAAGCTTTTAAAAGCTCACTAATAAAATATTGGAATCTCCGTACATGTACATACGTACGTTCACCTTATGTCGTACTGTTTGTTCCGCATAAATGTATTTTTATGTAAACTTGCCGGCACCAGCGGAAACCCAAAACTGGATCTTATAAAAATAGTATAAAAGTTGCATTGTATTTTTAAAGACTTTAAAATTTTCTGATATTTTTAAAACATATGTACCTAATGTGTGAAATCTTAAAAATAATGCTTTTCACGTTTTACATAAAAATAATTGAAGAAAATCAAAATAATCTTCCTTCATTACAATCAAAACAAAATACATATTAATACAATTAAACTAAAATGGCTCCTACATAGCTTTTAACAAACAGTCAACTGTCGCTTTTCATATTATTAATAACTAAAACTAAAACTGTTCAAAAAATGTGTGCATACTATAAAATTAATAAAACATAGTCAACTAGTTATTTCGATATCATTTTATTTATACACACCTTATACTTATAATAATAATCATAGTAATAGCCATTTATTCTTATCATATATTTGATGCACATCACATACAAGATAAACAAAACAAATAAATTAACCAAAAAATCACAAATGTATAGAAATACATTACATTCATTCTTCTTATGGAATGAGAGTGACCATCTATGCTGAGGCAGCTGAGGAGAATTTATCAAGTCGCCCTAGGGGCCTCTGTCATTGCTTAACCACTGCTACTAATCAGTTGCAGTGACATCCTAAAGAAATAAATTTTAAAACAAATTTATAACGTTGTGCTCAGCATTGCAAGACATGTCTATTTGTTACACACCCTAGTAACGTAACGGATCACTAATTATCTCATAATTAATTAATTACTTACCAACTCGAACAAACAAATGATATGTCTATTGTTTTTGTTTCTTTCTTAAATTCATATTTTAGTAAACAAAAATGGAAGTAAACTAATCAACTAATAAGTAGATAGTTCAAACACGATATATAAAATGTTTAAAATAATATCTAATCAGCAGATTACAGCAACTACAGACATCATTCATCAAAAACAACCAAACCAAATGATTCTAATTGTTAATATTTTATAACATACATACCAATACCATTGAATGTCATAAAAGTTCCTTGAACTCGGTTAAAACTATGTCTTATCTTAATCATTTTTATCCGACGTTAATAACGCATTTTTCTTGTTTTACGATCTTTAACCCGAGAATCAGTCATCTTCATCAATATTCAAATTTAATAACAGGCAGGTTGGTACTCGTATTAATTATAAGTAAAACTTTTATTTATATGTTTGATATAGGCGGTTTTTTTCCGCTCACCATTATTATAATATAATCTTTTATTTCCGCTTTAAAAAATAATTCCATTCTTATCCTTCACTCGTAATATTTCTAAGAATCTCCTAAAGAAGCTTTCGGAAGTAAACTTCCAATACAAACGGAAGGAAACATATAAAATACGTAGTAAAGTAATCCAAATATAACTTATTTTATCCTCGTGCTTGACATTGAATATATCTAAAATTCAATGCAAATCAGTCTGTTGCACAACATGTGATATCACGCGGTTCCACTCGCCGGCTAGCGGCACCACATCTCAAGGCAGCCCAGTCTAGCATGCTGCTAAATATTACAAATATTATTATAAAAACAACAAATGACAGTATGCCATTTCATCTGTTTTTTTACTTGAAGCCACCAAGGCTTTGCTTCACGAACAAAAGTTTAGTTCAAAGCATGTTTTTTTTTATTCTGTGACATATTTTCTGGCGTCATTATATATTCTGTCTTATTAAGATTTAACGAAAACTTTTGGAGTCAGCTCTAAATCTATCTCCCTGTATTATAATGAAATTATAAAAATAATGGATTCCTAAACGCGTAAACTTGTGGAATAAAAATCATATGCATGTTCTCTACAAATATCATGAATGATTTATAAACATTTTTAACATGATAAGTAAATCTTCCGTGAATTAACTTTAGCTACAAACATAAAGTCATCATCGTTTTGCACTCTACAAGTGTAACAGCACGGCGCCACTAGTTCAGTAGAAAAACCATTATAACTAATTATTATTCAATGCCTTATCTTGTTATTTGATCGTTATGTAATAATTAATATTTTATGTAAAGCAGACTTGTGATTCGTGATTAATTTGTCAGGGAAAATAAATACCTACGCTTTGACGCAAACGAGATACTTACCTTATACTTTAAGCTTTTTATAGACTACGAAAAATGAGGATTACCTGTATATAATGGATGAAAAGATCCGAGAAAACAATCACAAGAATATGTAAGCAAAAATATTTATGGCAATACCCAATTAGCACATTTAAAACGAAAAATATGTGTTACAAAATGCGCAAATAGATGACACATTTTCTTATATATGAACGTTTTATCTATTCTGCTGAATTAATAATAAAACTCGTTACCAGACAGCGATATTATTTGCATGTTCATATATTATGTCCAATATTCTAAGATTAGTCCGGTGACCTAGTAACTAATGATAAAAACATTCTACAGTGGCCGGAAATTATCGCGATTATGCTGGACCTAAATGAATAGAATTCAACAATAATTAAGCTCAAAACTTAGCCTTCGAGGAACCAAAAACTGTTATTTTCTTGACCTAAATTAGTACTTTAATGTAAATAGTAATTTAGCTATGGCAAAGCGATCGCTTTATTCAAGTACATACTGATGATTATGATTTATCAAAACTTGTTTTGTAATTATTTTATTCTTAATTGTAAGGTGTCTTTACACAAGTAAATATTGTTATGTATTTGTAAAAGTGTGTCGTTAATAATTTCAGCGCAAGGGTGCCATAATGTAAAAAACTGCATATAATTCCAAAATCGATCAAAAGAAATCCTCATCTGAAAATAACCATACAAGGTTGCAATGTAAGCTTGGTCGACAGCACGAACAAATTTATTTTAACATTCTTTACACTTTTTTCCGTTACTATTGCATTCATTAACATAATATTTACCATGACTTGAGCAAGTATTTTATATTACCACTATTCAATAAAAATGATTTAAATTTAATTATTACGCATTTGACTTCATTCAAAAAGTTTCAGTTTCATTCATTTAGTTTGGCTGGTTAACACTTTTTAAATACACTGAGAAGCATCTAAAACAGGAATCCAACCTTTTTCAGTAGGTACAACATTAAAACTCCCCGGAATCGATCTGTCACCTGTTAATTAACATGGAATATCTAATGAAATTTACAACGTGACGCAAATCTGAACCGGATCGTCCTAAAAAGTCTTGAAATATAGAGGCTAGAACAAATTATCAAGTGACGACATTTGATCAGGAAGTGAAACGAAATTTTACCGTTGTTTTACATGAAATTGCATACGAATGACGCGTGGAAAGCTTTTTCATAAATAACCTTAATGAGCCGACTCGAAATGGAGATTGTAATGACGTCAAGTAAAGACCGTCGCGCTAAAGATAGTGGTAAAAGTTTGAAAGAGTCAAAGGAAATATTTATTCGAAACTTACTAAGGTAGGATCTTTCCTTTTAAGATAGCTGCACTTGTTTGGTGGCAGCATTTTTACGACACATTGACCTTAGATCATATTCTGGTCGGATCGGATGTAGTAATATTTCAGTTCCCTGTTTCCTCCGCGTGCAGATTAGCGCTGATTCCATATTTTTTCTTTCTCTATTTCTTAATTAGTAACTAGTTTGGTTGCTACTGTAGCTTTATTGCAGGAAATTGTTGGAAATCTGGTTTAATTGACATTTATTTTTTTCTAAGTTACATCACTATGTATATATAATATAATATGACTACTATATACCTATATATAGTCATGAGTAGTTTGATTAATTATTTAAAAAAATAAATAAAAAGTAAATTCAATAAAACCTAATATGATGTATACTTTGTATTTTGGTTTAGTTTTTGAATAAAAATTAGCACAAATCTACAACAGCTTCTAAGCAGTTTTTTTTTTCTTTTTATTATGCAAGAAAAAAGTTAAGTAAGCTTAGGATGGCGCTGTGTGATATGTCCTTAAAATATATATAATTATAAAAATTACAATGCGCTATGACGAAAATCAAACCGACGACAATACGAGTAATTATGTGCCATTGAACTTTAGTAAGAAGCCACCTTATTAAAAAAATAAAAGGGACGAACCAAAAAGTATTTACTTTTTGATTTTGTTTTTTGTTTCTGGAATCTTGAGCCCAAATACGTCACTGTGACGCACATATAGGCACAACAACTACTCCTCCTCCAGGCAAAAAAGCTTTTCGAAAAAGTAACTTATTTCACTGAAATTATGACTTAGTTTTGTTCATTATAATATTTACCTACGTCAAAGGATGTGGACACGTTTATCAAGTTCCAAGTATTTACAAAAATGTCTAATTCTCCTTCTCAACTTTTAATGGGCATAACGTACGTGTATTTGTGTATGTTTGTCCTTTATTTTGTTAAATAATAAATAAGTGCTGTTATGCTTATATATGCTTCACCTAAATATATAAGATAAGATAAGATAGATTCATTGCTATATGTAAGATGTTTGTAAAATGAATGAAAATTAATTTACCAAATATTTTTGTGCCACAAAACTGTTCATAGTATCAAGGTACCTATTCATCTCGAATATAAATGAAAAGTTGGCTACGTCTATGTAAAAAAAACATTTTTTTGTTTCTCGTAGTACCTAGGTGATGTAGTACCTACTTATTATGACAATTTTGAATCTGTCAGCCTGTCGTGAACTTTTGTTTTCTTTTTTCATGTATTTTCTTTTTCATCAATTAAAAACGAGTTTTATTGCAAATACTTATAGGCAAGCGGGTTTCCCCGGTCACTACAATATACGCAAATATTTCATCATAATTTTTAAGTGTCAAATGTATACATAAATTTTTGATCTTAATTATATTTTAACAAGTTAGAGGATACAAATAAAAATTATATTAACATGTTTGTAGTGGCTACGTGTGTATTTACTAAAAAGAAAACAATAGTTGATTTATTTTTAGTTTAAATTGGTTAAGGCTAAGTTTTGTAAAGGTAAAAATTTAAATTTAATAAAAAAAAATACTACAGCAAGTATATATATGTATTTATTTTAATAATTTTTATTGATTTTAATAAAAAAAATTAAATATGATAATAATAAAATTGACATTGTAATAATTTCTAAAATTTTATTAAAACTAAAAGTTATAAATTCAATTTGACGAGATATTGTAATTTGTGTAGCATATTCTGTGATATTAGTACTTATACCTATGTTGCAACTTTACATTATCAATAAAGATTCTTTATCTTTTTTTTATCTTTATTCTACCAATCATTCTAATTAACCACATAAACATTTACGAACTTCGCTATACGAATCCGGGAGCTCGCAACTAACCGCTGGGCTCAATATTAAAAGCTCAAAAGTTTGAATACTAAGGTCACACCTAAGAACTAAAATCCTATCGCACTAAGGGCAACGGAATCCCGACGTGCAGAAACACGTGAAGTGAGATCTAACCGGTGGGTTTTTTAGATCTCATTATCTGCGATTTGGTTGTTTACAACCGCTCCGCTGTAATTTCGTATTGTTTCGCGGTTGTAAACGAATTCCAATTTGATTCTTATGAGAATTATGTATATCCACCTTCAATATTATTGCTTTAAACCGTATATAAATGTCAGAAATTATAGGAATTATTTTATTTATGTCTTTTTATTGTATTGTAGACACATGATTGCTTCATTTGAGTTTTCCTCTCAGAAATGTCTAGATTTCAAATTATGTATGTGTGTTTCTATTCTATATACTGATACATTTTACAGATATCTATTTCCCCATTCTACTTATAAACTACATTCCAGCTCATGCACGCTCTACTCTTGACGACAAAGTCACAAGTGTGTAAAGTATAGAGGGCCAGTACGGTGTCTTTACACAACTCAAAAGAGTTATAATATAAGAAGAGGAGAAATTTTATCAATTTTTACGCTGGTAAATTCCAAAATTATTCTGTTATCTTCATGGGTAACTCGACGTCAATTACCAAGTGTCTGAATGTATAAAATGTACAAGTAATATGAACTTCTTTGGTCAAGAAACAAGATTGGTTTTATAACTTTTACGATATATGTCTGTAGGTACAAAAAATCTTCCTCGTTCTGTTAAATATTACAAAAAAAACTGAACTTCGTAATAGTTTTCTGATATCTGCAATAATAACATATTTTTAGATAAATATATTTTACTTCTTAATTTTATTTATATTCTTGTCCAATTTTTTTATATAGGTATATAAATCTGCTGAAATTAATTGTCAGTTAAAATAAACCTTTTAACCTTCTATTGTGTAGTTTTTGTTACGAGGTGATAATAAGTTTTTCGTAATTGCTAACTATGAATTTTATTCGTTTCTTTGGTAATTATGCGTAGTAATAATACAAAGCAACCGTGTCCACAGAATGTAGAAGTTATAATTTTATCGATTCTATAATCTATATCGGTACCATACAAAAAAATATAAATATGTACATACTTACAAAAATATTGTTGGTTGATTATCTTGTAAATAAATTATGTTATTTGGCCACAATTTTTTTTTACTGTTTTCTAAAAATACATTTTTAACTTCATATTCGTAGCATATTATTTATTTATAGCCAACTAAGTAATGTCCATCCAAGAGGTTGCCTGGAAAAAATCGCTTTAGGCGATAAGGCCGCCAGAAATTTAGATAAGGTTATTTTTTGTTTTGTAATTTCTATGTTTTATGGTGTACAAGCAATATTCTAATCTAGGTATATCACATATGTATATTCCTCAGAGCTAACTTAATAATAAAAACGGTCAAGTATACTTACATCAAGCATAGTTAAATTACATAGAAACCAAACTAATCAAGCAACTCAACTAGTTTAGAGCAAATTACGCGCGCAAATTATCTTGTAAATCATAAAAATTAACATTTATAAAAATTAACATTATATATATTTGGTTCTATAAAATATTATATACTATGTAACGATTACTTGACCATAATTAAATGTAAGTATATTAAATTTGTTTCTTCGTGTAAGAACTTTATATTTGTCAAAAACAACTAACCAACGAATTAACTATGCTGGGAAGTCACGGCTCAGTATAAAGGATATTATTTGTTCACTTGAATAAAGAGACAATGGTGCCTATTTGATATCTGAAATATAATCTTGTAAATGAGCTAGTAATCGTAAATTCATAATAATACGAGCCTATTTAATTTTTTTCAAGCCTTTTTATTAATAATTTGAAAAAAAGGGTTGGTTAGACATGACCATCTCACCCTTATTGGGTCTTATACACTACGTTTAAGTCCTACTAATACTAAGTGATATAGCACTCTAGCCGAGTCCGATACGGGCTCACAAACGTTTTAAAGGACAGCTTTAGTGCAATTTCTTCGAAGACTTTTGGAAATCCACAAATACAGAATTCTATACACCAATTAACTAACTTTTGGTGTGGATTTCTTCACTAATTCTTATACTCTTGGAATATATATTTTAGGTCGTTTTACTAACCCTGTATTGTAAACAATTTATAAAATAATATAAATAATTTTCCTTGTGACTTAAAACTAAAATATATTTTATAGGCACAAAAACGCCACTTAATTAACATACAATAAAACGTATGTATGTGTTAAAATATTTCTCGTCAATACCATTAGACTTTGCCACGAGTATATTATCCGAATAAACACAATAAACGTACTTTACACGTTTATATTTTTAGTTCACAATTTAACAGGTTTATCATTCTAATACGTTTATTTTTCAGTTACCACTAATCGTTTTAGCACTTTTCAGCTTTCAGTAGTTTCTGGCACTATGCATTTTGAAAAATTTATATGTATTATTTACATATACCGTGTTACGCAAGCATTCACAATAAACCGTTTTAAATTGAAGTATTTTATGCCCATGTAAAACTTAACTTAGTGTATAATGTACCCACTAAACTGTACGTACAGAATTAATTGAATAAATCCATTGCTTATATTTCATGCCAATTATATTATTAATTGGATTGCTTGAAACATAAATCGCTATTTATCGAATTTATGATTACTTGTGTGGATATGAAGCTATAAATCAAGCTATATCTGATTCTTTTTATTGAAGGTCTATGAGTTTCCTGCGATATAAACCGTTTGCAAAAAAAACCGTGAGATGAATTGAAATGTCGTTATTTAATGATTTTATTATCAATATTATCTCATTTACTGGGAAAAGCAAGGTCCAATGAAGTCTAATAGACATCCGCGTGATACTCATTTGTTTAAACTGGAGGCGCCATACGCCAATAGTACGTATGGTTTTCTTTTTCAAAACTGTCCATGGCTTCAGTCACGCGATCTCATGGGATTAGGGATGAAATGTAAGTTATTATTTAGTCCCAAACAATGCTGGATTTGAGAACTTATTTTATTTATGTATGTTAATTAAACACAAACATCTACAATATAATATAGCTTTATAAAGTTTGATAGAAATAATAATAATAGTAATTGGAGGCTTGATATAATGATTAATTTTGTCATTGCATTGCCATCCAGCGTGGTAATGCGGCCAGTATGCTGGGCACGCTGCCCTCTGGTAGTGGGCTGGAGCACTTAGATTATCTTTAGGCTTTTCTAAAGATTTTCTAAGTGCCCCTTTTTGTAGTAGTTAGAAGTAGTATTATGTTTAGTATTTTTCCCTTGTTTTTATATTTTATTATTGTAAATAAGGAGTAATTACATTTTGTCTGTATCCAATAAAATATGGGTTTTCAACAACAGGTATGTTAACCCTAAACACAGTATAAAATATAGAAAGATATATTAGTGTCTATGATTTAAAATATTTGTTCTTAAGTATTAAAGTGACCATAATTTAATTTAATTCATGCGACAGGCAACGAAATGTCTCTTAAAATACTGAGCGTGTGAAAGCATTAACTCCATAATTTTAGTGAAATTATAATCAAGTATGGATTTAACTCATTAAAAAAATGACAACATGTAACACTGAGGATGCTTCAAGCAAAATAATTATTATAATAAATACATCATTTTGAAAGTAAAGTTCAAGGGAACTGAAAATTATAGTTAAGAAGTCTATTTAAAATATGACTGAGATCATTGCCAATGTTGATGGTTGAATAATTGTGAGCATTTGTTGATATCAGTTTAATTGTAGCCTTTGTTGGTTTAAAAATATGAACATTTGCTTGTAGATCAAGTACTTGGTGTAACCTCACAAACAGCTGCGTATTATATTTAGAATATTTAAACATTACCTACATCATTTATTTAATACATTTAATAGCCTCGACTGATAACTGTGCAGATGATATTACTTAGCCAAAGCAGAGTTTAAAACTTAGTTTTTTTATCGTTAGATTGTTTTTTTTTTGTATGAACTATTTATTCTCAATTTATAAAACTCAAAGGCTGACAGACGTAGTGATCTATCAACGCACAGCTCAAATCACTGGGCGGATTGGGCTAAAATTTGGCATGCAGGTAGATGGTATGTACGTGGATGCCTACGTCATAACATCTACCTGCATGCTAAGAAAAGACTTTAGGAAACGCCAATTTGAAGGGGTAAAATAAGGGATACATGTTTTACTTCTTAATGCGAGTGAAGCCGCGGGCACTCATTAGTGGTCTATAAATGCATATTTTATTTTCGACATCGTAGTAATACTCGTGGCAACTTGGCACCGACTCTGACGAAACTTAGTGACAGCTAACAATAACATTTATCAGAAATTATGAACAACGCCCCGCAACGCTACTAGTTAAATACAATAACACAGATATTATGACTGACAGCAAAATGTCGCAAATTATGTAATTATTTTAAATATTAATATGATTTAATGTCAACATTTTTTTTCAGCTTCAAAAATAATATCAAAGAAGTCCTATCTGTAGGTACATAAAATATATAAATATAATGAATTGTCCCTGGATCTGGCCCACCACGATGTATCTGCCCAAGAGAGCTCTAATGAATTAGTTCTGCGGGAGAGTTACGACTCTCAGTCCCTCAAAAAAAGAATTAGTAGGTTTAGTTTACCTTACCCTGATTTTATGTATTATCATTGTAAATAAATGATTTGTTTAATTATTAAAGTTATGTTTTGTTCCAGTCCACAAGATGGTGGTGGGAGCCGCCAAGAAGACGCTGGAGAGCATCCCCAGCAAGGGACGCATCTCTGTCATGAGGATACAGAACTTCACCGTCACCAAGCGATGTAAGTACAACACATCATCATCATCATCATCCATAGCCTTTCGGATCCCACTGCGGGTATATGCCACCCTTTACATGTGCCATCTGCGTCGATCTTGTGCAGACCTCATCTAGGTTGGACCCTTGACTTCGACGATGTCAAAGTCGAGGGTCAAACCACACACACTTTAGAAATAAGTGCTAATAAGTTGCTGGCCTGTTAGCTTAGTTGGTAGTGGTCGCCTTCTTATCTAGGGTTGCGGTTTCGATTCCCGCATGACGCAGGTAGAGATAATAATGAATTTGAAATTTGTAAGTAGGTACTTGTGATGTCTGGTCTTTTCTATGTATAAAAGTATGTATTTACAAAAAGAGACATAAGTAGTATATCCGTTATCTAGTACCCACGACACAAGCGTTTGCCTAGTGTGGGGCTAGATGGCGCTGTGTGCAATGTCCCGGTTTTTTTATATCGATGATTAAAGCAACTAATAATAAATAAATAATGAGTCGTTTAGTTTCTATAGTTTTTAGAGAAATCGAGAAATGTGAAATTATTATTCTACTGATGATTTTCTTTCTTGCAGATTCAGTAATAAAGTTGGCGTACGGCATCCTATTGATTATAATATCAATAATAATGGCTGCCATTAATCCAATAGAATTGGTCTCCAACTGGGTAAGTTTTATATTATTATACTCGATGATTTAGGTTTTTTAAATAATGAATTTAAAAAAAAGTTAATTATCGAAATATGTACATTATACTCTATTTTTTCAAATAAGGTTTGACAAACAAATATGTATGTTCAGACTCCTAATTACAAGTGAAACATGAAATTGACTATTTAAAAAAAAAATGGAATTGATCTTATCTGAAGGAATAATCCAAACGTAATAGACAAATTACTAAAGGAACGTTGCATTTAATTATATTGTTTTGAATTGGGATAAAAAGTAGTAATTAAATTAATTTATTTATTTACAACTTTCTACGCCCAAAATGCTACGTTACGTTTACTATTACACCTAACTGTCATAAAACAAAACATTACATTGAAAACATCAGAAAAAAACTTTGAAGAAAAAAAGTGCACCTAAACTTATATTATATACGCAGTTTAACAAGAAATATTTGCAATTCAATTAAATTGTCTCCATCCTTAAGTTGTAAAAAAAGCTTTTAAGTAACTACAAATATGTAAAATGTTTCAAAATGTAGACATACACATTTTATATTGAAATCTTCACAAAAAACGACTGGGCTATATCTCTAGACCCGTTATTTCAAGAAAAAAACCATTTTGAAATCGCTCTGACGTAGATAGCGTGCGTCATTAAGCTATAAATTTCAAGCACATATAATATAAAAGGACTTTCTTACTTTCACCGGATATACACGTAATTATAGAATTATTAATCAAAAAATAAATCAAAATGTTCTAAATACACGTGAGCGATCAATGTGAAACACGTGAGGTCACCATTTTGTGCACAAAAAATAATACGGACATTAAATTATGGTGTGAATTTGATTTGTGGTTCAGATAATTTATTTAGAAACGAATAAATTAATGAAGTATCGATTCAAGCATAATCTGCGTATTTACGAATGTTAATAGCTTTAGCTTCTATAAATATATTAACTATCGCTTTTCCATCTCTGTAAGAAATTAAAAAAAAAATTGACTAACTTTGTTAAAATGGTTTTATATCTTATCTCCAACTTTCAACAGGATTTAGGAACGACACACTAAATGTCACATTACAGTAGATAATACATAAAATTAACGACATCCTAACCGCAAAATGTCAGATGCATCAGGAAATGCTTAATTTTAAGTGCATTTTGTCCAATAATATTGCAAAGGCAAAATAAATCAGGTGATAATGTGTACCTAGAGCAGTTATATAAGCATCCAAATTACCATATTAAAATATTGTTAACATGTTTAGAAGTAGGAAAAGGTCAACAATAAATTTTGATCATATTAAGTAGTTTAAATTTTATTACTTTTTAATGCGTGGTGTCGCAAATTTTGATTTACTCATTTTAAGGCGCCAGGCCCAAAAAAAACTTTACGCGTGGAATACGAAACATTGACAGCTTGATATATTTAAAGAGTAGGTAAGCGAGTGTGGCTTGTCGGTATAAGCGTCTACTTTTCATTCTGACGCACCGTTGTTCGAATCCGCCCCTACACCAATGACATTTTTTTCAAGTTATGGTGTGGATTTGCACTTGCTTAGCGGTGAATGAAAACATTGTGAGGAAACCGACCTGTTATACACACAATATACGACACATGTCATGTGTGGACATGTGTCTTCCGTGGAAGAACCTGGGCGCTCACCACGATGTATCTGTCCAAGAGAACTCCCCTAACGAATTAATTTAATCGGACGAGTCATTTAGAAACACAACTCAAAGAGACATATCAAAAAAATCCATAACATGAGCTTTTCGACATGTTAAACTAAGACTGACGGCGTTGAAATAAAAGTTCAATTACGAAACTATACGAAACTATAACGTTCAACTATACGAAAAAGCAAAACCAACAGAGAGAGAGAGACCTCAATATGTACTTATAAGCTTTTAATGCATTTTTAAGATTTTAGTTTAAAATTTATTTTTTTGGTTGACCATGATGGATCAATATTTCACATCGCATTTTAAATCATTTTTTTTATTAAGCATGTTCGGTGACATTTCAAATTTAAGCAGTTTGCGATTATTATCATTTGCATAATTTAATCCGACGAATGCCACAGTATACGTTACAGTGGATATGAGTTTGTGCGTCACAGATTCGCAGAAGCTTAAAGGTTTATGTCCACTTCACAATAAATAATGTTGAAAATATAGCTTAGAGCGGAGAAAATGACAATTTTGAAATAGTGTTTAAAATTATCTTAATCTATGTTAAAACGCAACAGCGCGGCTTAACTTATTAATTGAATTCGTACAATTATAATATCATTGTTGTATGTAGGTCCCAGCATTTTGTCATAGTACAACAGTTGTTAAGCCATATCAGAAACCCCAAGGACGGTTTGAAAACTTGACACCAAAGTTACCTACCTTTATATGGACTTTGTATTCTCATCAACTTCGTTACAAATTTTGTAATAAAATAACAAATGTTTGACCGCGTCTGAGGATCGGATAGGATGTCAATTCTTAAGTAGTGGTCGCTTGCCCTAGTATCATGATATTGAACTTAAAAAACTAAACACGAAATCAAATCACTTTATGATAGATTTTTATTATTATATTTTTTTTTTCTAAAGATTTTCTAAGTGCCCCTTTTTGTAGTAGTTAGAAGTAGTATGTTTAGTTTTCCTTCACTTGTTTGTATATTTTATTATTGTAAATAAAGTCTTTATGATATATTTGTATAACTGCAATTTGTGTTGTACGCTGAGCGTTTTCTGTACACCATACCATATTCTGTGACCATACTAGATATCTTTCGATTGTGTATTATGATGTACAGTTTCCCCGCGCCAAAACTTATGCCTCTTTCGTATATACAGTTAATGTGGCGGACACAAGCGCGCACGGTGTGGCGCCGTGCCCCTGGGTGGGTGGACGGCTCGCGGTTCTCGTCTTGAAAAAGACGTCTGCGCCGGTGCGAACCGTCCCTACGTCGCGAAACTTAAACTTGTGTGCGAGATGCCTTGAGGAGGCCTAATCGTGAGAGATGCCTAGATAGGGTACTAAGTCTATTGTGGGTTGAAAGCGAAACCAATGGTGTTGAGTGAAGGAAACTATGAAACGAGGAACGGTACCACTATCTAACACCCCCTACGCTCGCGACCCCAGTCCAGGTTCACAGCAGCTGCCCGCGGTGCGGCTTCTTGTCAGCCCCTCGATGTCGCCGCGGTGCTCACTTCTTCGAGCAATCTGCAGGCTGGAATCCTTCTTGGCTGGGGTCTTGAGGGCACTTCTTCTTTCTTGATTTAGACGTCGGCTGGAACTACTACATTTTGAAGCAATTTCATTATGAGTGGCACCATTTCCCGTCCATATCTTTATTGATCTTAAAGTTACACACATAATATTTACACCATTAGAAAGCCCTTACAAAACTCTATTTATACATATAAAATTTACACAGATCAACCAAGGACTTTAGACACAATCAGCAAAAAATGGTGAATATTTACACAAAACGCAACTTTCATCATACATTTTCGTTAATTACAAACTAACTACGGTCGTGATCCGCGAGTATCATACCATTCTAATTAGATCTCTTCACGCAGCATCTGTTTCACTAATGATACTCGCGAAACGTGTACGAAAATGATACATTCTCTTAGTTTGTTACGCGCACTCACTTTCACTAATTGAACTCGAACAAGGCATGCGTCGCTGCCTTCACTGTTCATATCAGTTCTTTTCATACATTGTCCACATGTCAGTGCATGCATCGCCGATATCCTCCCCCTCGTGCGAAAGCACATCTCCTGGCTCGGCGATGTGCAGTCTACAAGAGCGGGCGACGGCTGCCTCTGTTGTTTGTGACCGTCCTCATCGGTCCGCTGTCACCCGGCGCCTGTCCCGCCGTCCCGTTGCAAGGCGTCTCGCAAACGGGCGTGCTCTCGAAGTGGTGAGGGCTACCGCTCGGCAGCCCTGCGCAGCGCGATGTCTCGGTGCGGAGCGCCCTGTCGACCGTGAGGTGGCCGACAGACGCTCTCTCGCAGTGGTGAGGACCGTCGCCTGGCGGCCCCACGCAGCGCAATGATGCGGTGCGGAGCGCCCTGTCGACCGTGAGGTGGCCGACAGACGCTCCCTCGTAGTGGTGAGGACCGCCGCCTGGCGGCCCCACGCAGCGCGATGATGCGGTGCAGAGCGCCCTGTCGACCGTGAGGTGGCCGACAGACGCTCCCTCGTAGTGGTGAGGACCGCCGCCTGGCGGCCCCACGCAGTGCGATGATGCGGTGCGGAGCGCCCTGTCGACCGTGAGGTGGCCGACAGACGCTCCCTCGTAGTGGTGAGGACCGCCGCCTGGCGGCCCCACGCAGCGCGATGATGCGGTGCGGAGCGCCCTGTCGACCGTGAGGTGGCCGACAGACGCTCCCTCGTAGTGGTGAGGACCGCCGCCTGGCGGTCCCACGCAATGCGATGACTCGGAGCTTCGCGTCTCGTGGGGAGATGCGCCGCCGCTGCAGTGGTCGCTCTCGTGCGACCCGACGTCCGGCGCCTTAGCGCCTCTCGGCGCTCCGGAGTTGCGTGGCTCGTCTGTAGTTGGCTGCCCCTCTTCTTTGCGACAGTCGTTGTTGAGCGCCTCGGCGCTACTGAGCGCGTCTGCAAGCGCCTTGTCGTCTTGCCTTGGTACTAGCAGCACCGTCTTGGAGCTCGGTCGCTTCAGGACTCCACCGTTGGTACGCACTTCTACAATGCGTGTGCGCCCATCAGGACCTGGATAGGTCGCCACGACCTCTCCTCGCGGCCATGTATTTCTCGGTAGAGTGGAGTCTACTATGAGGACGACATCCCCACATCGCAGGTCTCGAGACGCGTCGCTCTGGTTCAATTTCCTTCCATGTTGATCCCGCTGTCGCCAGTAGACAGCGCAAGCGTACGCAGTCTCGCTGGCGTCGGTGAAGACGTGTAGCTCCCCCTCGGTACCGGAGTGTGTAGCGCACCGCGGCACGCGCAGCTCTCGCAGGATCTGCAGGCTCTCGAGGTAGTCTCTCCACGCCGCCTCGTTCTCTGGGACGATGACTTCGTCCCAGCCGACGCCGCTCCTCCAGATATCTTGTAACAGCTTTTTGCCCTGGATCAGCACCGGGCACGCCAAGCCCAACGGGTCGAAGGTAGACATCACGGCGCTGGTCACTTCTCTCTTGGTCGGGACGCTTTGTCTAGTGACAACATTCTGCACGTTCCGAAGGCAAGTTCTGAAACCAATTTCATCGCTTTGAGTGAACCAGCGCAAACCCAAAGTTTTCTCTTCGTTGCTCCCCAGGTCGACCTCTTCCTTGGTCTCTTCCTGGGTGAGCGCTGCGGTAACCTCTGGCTGGTTGGACGCCCAGCCTCGCAGCTCAAAGCACGCTCTCTTGTGCACCGTGTCTACCTCGCGTGCGACTTGGATGGCTCGTTCCGTAGTCTCGAAACTGTGGAGATAATCATCCATATAATGATTGCGTTCAATAGCTCTTACCGCGTCCGGATATTCATGTGCAAACTCTGTTGCGTTCATGTTCTTGACGTAGATTGCGGTGCTGGGTGAACACGCGGCGCCGAAGATGACTGATGTCATCCGATACTCCTTCGGCGCTCCGGTGCGTCTGTCTCCTCTCCACAGAAACCGCAGGCTATCGCGATCCTCTTCCCGGATCTTTATCTGTAAGAACATCTCCTTAATATCCGCCACCACAGCAATCGGATGTTGGCGGAATCTCATCAGTACTCCAAACAGTGATTGAAGTAGGTCCGGACCCGGTAGCAGCGCGTCGTTGAGACTCTTCCCCTCGTACTTAGCCGCAGCGTCGAACACGAGGCGCAGCTTCTTCTTAGTTGGATGAACAACAGCAAAATGAGGTAAGTACCACTTACGGTTCGAAGAGCTGTGATGCTGTACCTCCTCGGCGTAACCCTTATCCAGCAGGTTCTGGATCTGTGCCTTGTATTCATCCTTCAGCTGCTCGTTCTTGTCCAACTTTCGCTCCATAGTCTTGAGACGCCTCTCTGTAGACTCAAAGTTATCGGGCATCGTTTCTTGGTCGCTTTTCCACAAAAGCCCGGACTCATAGCGACCACCTTCAATTCTCCTGGACGTTTTCTTCAGGATTTCCAACGCTTTTCCGTCAGCGTCGGTACTCGGCAGGCGAGGTTGCACACCCAAAGATTCGATGGCGAAATGTTCCTTGATGAGCCGCTCGATATCTTCCTCGCTCGACGTACCATGCATTTGAGCGTGCGTACAAGTAGCAAAATTTACTTGCCTTGTAGCTGCTCCTCCGTTGGTGCCGTGTAGCACCCATCCAAGCTGCGTGAGGGACGCGACAGGTTGGTGTTTCCTGCCTCTCCTTGTGGCTCTCGAGACGATGAGCTCCCAGTTGTCTTGACCAATGAGCAGCTTCGGGGGTTCGTCCTCGTAGTGAAGCTGATCGGCAAGCCGTCTCAAGTGCGGATATTCAATAATAAATTTATAGTCAATACCTTGCGGAGTTAACTTTAGTCCCTGGATTGTGCGGACGCCCTCGATGGTCCGCTTCGCAGCTTGGTAGACTATTTTGATCTTCATGGCGATCTTCATGGAGTCCCTCTCGACGATGTTCCCTCCGCCGACAGTCTCGATACGGAGTGTCTCGTTCGGTCCGCTGAGCCCGATCTGTCTTGCCACCGAAGCGTCTAGAAGGGTTATGGTCGAACCCTCGTCCAGCAGTGCCAGCACCCTGGCTTTCCCGCCAGGGCCGTAGAGCTCCACCGGCACCATCTTCAGGTAGGCGCGCGCTGTCTGGGCTGCGTTCACCGGGACCGCGTTGTTGGTGGCCGCTTCTGTCTCGGCCTCGGGTTTCCGTTGCTTTTCTGAGTGCAACAGAATGTGGTGCTTGCGTCTGCAGCTCCTGCACGGTGGGCGTTTACAAGTATCATTACGATGTCGACTTTGTAGGCACTTAAAACACATGCGGTACTTACGCGCCATTTCCCACCGCTGTTCGATCGACGCTTGAAGGAATTTCTTACATTCGCGCAAGTAGTGTGCCTCCTCGCAGTGCGGGCACTTTACTGGCTGTTGAGTTTGCTTCTGTTGCGGGTGCTCAGCAGGTTGATCGGCCGCGCTGTGCGCGGCTTGCCGCGGAATTCTCCTCGCGGCGGCTGGTCCCGCTTCTTGCAGTGCGTACGGCCCGCAGCGGTCCGCCTCCCGTTCCAGGAACCTGCTTAGTAACACAAGGTCCGCGTCTTCCCGGTCCGCCGCGTAATCAAACCATCGGTAACGCAAAACAGCAGGCATTTTATCTACGATAATCTTTATCATTTCAGGCGAATGCAAGTACTGAGGCCTCTTCAGGCCTTTAATAGTAGCGACAGTGTTACTCACGTGGCTGGCAAATATACAGACTTCCTTGGCACCTTCTGTGATCCTGGGCAGCTGGCGCAGCTTGTCGAGCTCGGCGAGGACAAGCGCCTCCGGGCGCCCGAAACGTCTGCGTAACGCTTCAATCACTTCACTCGCTTTCACGTCGGAGTACAACAGGCTTTTGATCGCTTCTCTTGCCGAGCCTCTCACTGCGCGTCGCAGTCGCGCCAAGTTCTGTACACTGTTAAACAAAGGAGCACTGTCTTCATACACTGTTTTAAATGCCAGCCACTCACCACTATTTCCGTCGAAGGCAGGCAGCTCGTGCAGGTAGGCGGGCGGCGGTGCCGCCGGCCTTGCAGAATGTTCGATTGCGCGCAGTATTGCGCCCGCGAGGTCCACCGGCTCTCCTTTGACGTCCGCTGGAGTCGTCTGCTCCTTTGGTGCAGCGCCTTGTTCCCGGGTCGACTGCACCCAACTCTGGACATCTTCCTCGTTGTTGGCCGGGTCCTCGATGATGGAGTCTCCATCCTCTTCTTCGCTCGCCTCAAGCTGCAGCAGCTCCAGCTGCACCTTGGCGAGATGTGTGGCCGCTTTTGCTTCCTCGACCACCCTTCGTGAGTGCTCTGCACGCGCCTCCAGCAGGCGGCGCAGCTTGGCCGCGTCCAAAGTCTTCGACGCAGCACGCAGAGTCTTCGTTGGTTGCTCGACGGCGGGCCCCGCAGTGCCGGACGGGCAGCGCCCTCGGGTCCGGTCCTCCTCTGTGATGCGGGTCGCTGTCGAACTTCCCGTTGTCGCGTCGCTCGATGTACCGGTAGTCGCGCCCGCGGGCGCGGCCTCGGTCGGTGCGACGGTGCTCGATGTAGTAGTGGCCGGTGTGGTGGCGGCCGGCAGCACGTCGCCATGTGTGTGCGGCGGCTGCGCGGCGTCACCCGGGCCGGGCGGCGACGGGGGCGGACTTTGCCCTCGTGCCCGGCGTTGTCCCTCGTTGCTCCTGGTGACTGGCATCTCGACGTAGCTTCGCGACGTCTTCAAATCCGGCTCGAAGGACCAGCTGTGGCGGACACAAGCGCGCACGGTGTGGCGCTGTGCCCCTGGGTGGGTGGACGGCTCGCGGTTCTCGTCTTGAAAAAGACGTCTGCGCCGGTGCGAACCGTCCCTACGTCGCGAAACTTAAACTTGTGTGCGAGATGCCTTGAGGAGGCCTAATCGTGAGAGATGCCTAGATAGGGTACTAAGTCTATTGTGGGTTGAAAGCGAAACCAATGGTGTTGAGTGAAGGAAACTATGAAACGAGGAACGGTACCACTATCTAACACCCCCTACGCTCGCGACCCCAGTCCAGGTTCACAGCAGCTGCCCGCGGTGCGGCTTCTTGTCAGCCCCTCGATGTCGCCGCGGTGCTCACTTCTTCGAGCAATCTGCAGGCTGGAATCCTTCTTGGCTGGGGTCTTGAGGGCACTTCTTCTTTCTTGATTTAGACGTCGGCTGGAACTACTACATTTTGAAGCAATTTCATTATGAGTGGCACCATTTCCCGTCCATATCTTTATTGATCTTGAAGTTACACACATAATATTTACACCATTAGAAAGCCCTTACAAAACTCTATTTATACATATAAAATTTACACAGATCAACCAAGGACTTTAGACACAATCAGCAAAAAATGGTGAATATTTACACAAAACGCAACTTTCATCATACATTTTCGTTAATTACAAACTAACTACGGTCGTGATCCGCGAGTATCATACCATTCTAATTAGATCTCTTCACGCAGCATCTGTTTCACTAATGATACTCGCGAAACGTGTACGAAAATGATACATTCTCTTAGTTTGTTACGCGCACTCACTTTCACTAATTGAACTCGAACAAGGCATGCGTCGCTGCCTTCACTGTTCATATCAGTTCTTTTCATACATTGTCCACATGTCAGTGCATGCATCGCCGACAGTTAATTTTATACTTACATCCCACTTTACCTTGCACTTAAGTAACTTAACCAGTGGAATAACAGCTTAACTCCATGGATTAGTAAATGTATGATGAATTCTGTTTGAAGGACCGGTCTCAAATCAGGTTCAATGACGTGTAGGGAGATTGATTAATTAATTATCTACGTCGGAATTCTAACGATTCTCATAATATTTCTCATAATAATATTACTGCGGAATTAATTTAATTAATTAAACGTGCCCCTGGTCTAAGTTCTTTGGTTTTTACGTCGAGTGACGATGTGTGTGAAATAATGTTATGTTGATTCTTTATCTTACGCATTGCGTATGTTACATTGTTTTTGAGTTATATACTTATGAGTTGTTTTTAGAGCAGGGTATATCTGATGTGGTTTTTTTAAACCATAATTGACAGTGGTTACTGAGATATTAGCACTTAAGGTCTTTAAAAATATTATGAACATATTTTTTTACAAAATTGTCTTAAAAGCATACATGAGATAGATTAAACCTAGCAAAAAGCACGAATAAGTGAAAATTAAAAAAAAAAGATCATCGTGAATCATATAGTTATCCAACGACATTAATAATACCTAAATGGACCGGCCTTCTCAGTACTTTACCATCCAAAAATATAAGTCGACATCTGTTAGATTTACATGTTACGAAGTTCTAAGTAAACATCGTAGCATAATTGTTAAAACGAGATAGGCACTACAAAAAGTTGCAAGAGAAAATGAGAAAACAATACAAACGATTATCAGTCAAAATCAAGTCAAATTGGCCGAACACAGAATGAAGTACCAAGTGAGAGACGTCTCTCACTTTTTGCAAAAAGTACATGCTTATACTTTTTGCTCGCCTAGGCCGGTCCATTAAGTATTATTAATGTCGTTGTAGTTATCAGCTGTAGTTATCATTATGAAACAAAAATAACTATGTCCTATTTTAACGCCGATTTCCGGCACTACGTGGTGCTACTCTCGTAGATAAAGTCGACGAAATGTTTCATAATCTATACATATAATAAAGCTGAAGAGAGTCGAAAGTCTGAACATTGAAGATATTAAAAAAAATGTTTGGAGATACTTTAAATTGAAAGCATAACACGTTCCAACAATTTCTAGAAATGTTGTCTGTTTATCTGTTTATATAAACGATCATAACGCAAAAACGGCTGCACGGATCATCATGATTTTTGGTATGTAGGTAGTATAATAATATATAATTTTATATATAGTATCGTAGATATCGTAGATTATAACGCTGCTTAACATCAGGCAAGTTGTAGTCAAGCGTAAGCCTATGTCATGTAAAAAAAAAGTATGAGATCTCAATGTCTGCTAAGCTACTGTTTATCGCGAAAAAATGCGAGTGAAGCTGCGGGCGTCCACTAGTAATAAAATTAAATATAGTTCGATAAACGCGGTGGAATTTTCAAATAATGACATGTTTCAACAAGTTTTCTAGTGGGGTGAGGGTTCCAATTTATATAATGTGTATTCTTCAGTACTATTATTTACCGACAATAAATAAATAAGAAGAAAAAACTAAACAGAACACTTCTTACTAGTACAAAATAAACAAGAAGTACCTTAACTACCTTATTGATTTTGAATTTTATCTCTGTGTCGATGTAACTGTATTTTGTAACTTTGGTAATACAATGTGACTAAATTTGTCCTTTTTCAATTTCAAAATTACCAATACATTTACACATAAAGTAATGCTTTTGACTTCTAAGGCAAAAAATTAAAAAAGAAACATGCAATATTTGTGCACATATGTATGTTTAACGCGAGGTAAGAATTAAACAAACAGAAATGACTTGACTGCAAGTTTTAGTCCATTAATACATTATTGTAACTGCGTGTAAATACTTTAATATACGAACGGAATCCTAAAAAGCAAAGAAATCTGTCGGGTTATCAGTCACTAGGTTAATATGTTATAAAAAAATACGCGATAAGTAAATAGGTAAGAAATTGTGGCCGAGTACGCTACGATATGACCCTTCTTATTCGCGATTATTCTTTATGTATTTGGATTTTTAGAACATTGCTTATCTATGGCCGTGTGAGCATGTTTCCCAAAGAAGATACATAGTACATTTATTTTTATGTTTATTAAGTAACTAGTGGATGAGCGCAGCTTCACTCGCATTATTTCAGGAAAAAAGTAGCCTATGCCTCTCCTAAGACCTCATACTACCTACATACCAAAAATCATGCATTCAGCCGTTTTTGCGTTTTGGGCGTTTAAATAGACAGACAAACACATTAACAAAGACACAGATTAACGGACAAAAATTCTGTAAATTGTTGGAAACGTGTTCTCTCATCCTCGCGTAACCTGAATCAAAGACATTATATTTAGTTATTTGTTAACTAGCTGCCCGGCCACGCGTTGCTGTGGCTAAGGTATTACATTATAGTAAAGCGTCAACAACACGTGGTAATTATGCTGTTAAAATGTAGCTTATATGACACGTTCGTAGATTTACCATAGCAGCGCCATCTATTGATTACTTACTCAACCCAGTCGAAAGGTATCGACATCTGGTACAATCATTTGGAGTTAACAGATAATTGCGACTGTCAAATAATAACAGACAAATAATTAGCAATAAATTAAAATTGCGACTATAATTTGAGATTTAAACTATCCTATCTCTCAAGTTGGATCGAACTGCACATGGTGTGCGAATTTTATTATAATCGGTTAAGTGGTTTAGGAGTCCATTGAGGACAAACATTGTGACACGAGATTTATATATATTAAGATTTATTTAAGCGGCCCTTTAAAAGTTATGCTTTACTAGTCCTCCTCCTCTAGGCGATAGCTCAATGCTGAGCATCGTGATGCCCCCGACCAAAATTATGGACCATTAGACGCCATTTGTCACGATCGGTAGCTTCGTGTATGGCAGCACTTGCTTTGGCGCCAATGTGTTCAGCCACCTGATCGGACCATCTTGTAGGGCTTCGACCTCTGGATCTCGTTCTCGTTCGTTGGATGCTTTACTAGTAACTCTATATAAAAAGAGTAAGTGTTCTTAAACAAGATTCAATAAAATAAAATGTATTATAAGTTTATTATGTTTATAGTCTTCAAGATAAAATAATTATGGTGTAATTTCACGTGTTACTCGCGAGATGTGGTCTGCCGGCCTCCTGAGGTCATCTAATTTATTGTCTAATTTTACATCAATATGCAAACCACACTGGGACTATATAAAAATAAAAAACCCCTTGCTTCTACAGGGTGGGTTTTACGTGAATTGTTGGATATTTAGATTTTTTTTAATTCGTATATTACTGTTCAAATAATACTACTTCAATTTGCAACTAAACTCAACTTTATTTACTCTGTCTGATTTTCTTACATGAAATGGCAAGCGGCGAGTTTGCGCGTTTTAAGACTGTACAGCGACATCTATCGGAATTTTTACAAACCACAAATCTGCTCAAACATACCGCCCACCAAGAACTTGTTCTTACACAATACAAAACACCTTAAATAAACTCTTATTTGATAGAAACATAAAACATATTTGAATCAACTCTAAACAATTGAAAATGAGCTAAACTTCCCACAGTGAAAACCTCATACAAAACAAATAAGAATATAGTTTAACTTTAAACATATGAAAACAAGTTAAACCGCCCACCGTGAAAAACTCATACTATACAAAATGAAACTGAAAGTAACTTCTACTTTGAAACTTATTTATAACTCTAACTAAAACTGTATACACAATAATCTAGAAGTATTTTTTAACTAATTTACAGTGTTTGTACGTGGCAAAATGCATAACTTGCTACACGGGCGTTTACATACACCATTTTTCGTTTTAATTGTAACTACGCGCGTAATCAAGTCCTTGCCCGGATGGGTTTCTATAATTTTGCCCATGAGCCACTGAGCAGGAGGCAAGTTGGGTTCTTTTATTATGACAACATCACCAATTTTAGCCTCCTCCTGCTGAGTCACCCATTTGTAGCGGTTACTTAACATTACCATGTATTCTGCGCTCCATCTACACCAGAAATCTCTAATCATTTTTGTGGTCAGTTTCCACCTTTCAAGCAAATTTATATTATGAGTAACCACTTCCTCATTCGCTACATTTAACAGTGGTTCGCCAATCAGAAAGTGACCGGGTGTCAGTGGCAGTGGGTCATCAGGACAGTCACTGATGACTGTTAATGGGCGCGAGTTAACACATGCTTCTACTTGTACCAGCACTGTTGATAGCTCCTCATATGTAAGCGTGCTCTCGCCAATGACTTTCCGAAGATGATTTTTCACTGAACGTACTCCTGCCTCCCACAAACCTCCAAAATTTGGTGCTGCAGAGGGTATAAAATGCCAATTTGTACTTTCAAGCGCCAATAGTTTTGTTATCTCATCAGTCAAATTGGATTTTGCCGCGTCGAACATATCTCTCAGTTCTCTGCTCGCTCCTGTGAAATTAGTTCCGTTATCACTGTACAAATCTTGACAGTGTCCTCTCCTTGCCGTCATACGCTTGAATGCTGCTAGAAAGCCTTGCGATGTGAGGTCCGACACTACCTCCAAGTGTATGGCATGAGTGACCATACACACAAATACGCATATATATCCTTTATAGGCTTTTGATCCTCGACCGGGAGAAAATCTGACTTTTATAGGACCCGCATAATCGACTCCGCACGATTTGAACGGTCTGCTCGGCTTCAGTCTCGCTGCCGGAATCTGTCCCATAAAAGGTGTCTTATTCGTTTTCGAATATCTCAAACATGTGACGCATTCTCTGTAATGCTTCTTCACTTGTTCGCGAGCTCGTATAATCCAATAAGTTCCTCGGAGGTGATTAAGCATAAGTTGTGGTCCACCATGCATTGTTTTGTTGTGCGCATCCGCTATTAATAACTTGGTGAGATGATTCTTACTAGGCATAATTATTGGATGCCGTTTATCGTAGCTAGCTTCAGACAAATCAATGCGTCCTCCAACTCTTAAAATCCCTTGCTCATCAACAATTGGGCAAAGAGGGTGCAAAGCGCTCTTCTTCGGGACACAACCTTTCTTCTTTAAACTTCTGATTTCTTCTTCGAACTCTCGCTCTTGAACTTGCTTTATGACCTTCTTCAATGTTTGATTCATTTCTTCTGCAGTCACAAACTCTTTCATTTTCTTTCGTTCCAGCTTTGATGATTTGAAGTTCATGATTCTTCTGCAGTATGACAAAACCTTTAGCATCTTTGTCAGTGATGAAAATCTTTCCCACGGCTCTTCTTCAAATGGTTGTTGTGTTGTACATAACGTTACTACTCTTTCTTCTTCGTTTGTATCTTGTATCTCAACTTTTTCTTTTTTCAGTGAGTTTTCGTTCAGCCAAGTAGGTCCGTGCCACCACAAGGAGTGTTCGGCTATATCACTAGGTCTTAAACCTCGTGATGCACAGTCTGACGGGTTCATAGTTGTTGTAACATGTCCCCACTGCTCATAGTCCATCATGGTGAGTATTTCAGAAACTCTATTGCTGACAAACGTAGTCCATCTACATGCTGGTCCTTTCAACCATGCCAAAACTACTGTCGAGTCTGTCCAGGCGTATCTATCGGTCTTCGGGATACCCATTACTTCAGCAATCTCGGTCAATAATTTGGTCGCTAAGGCTGCTCCAGATAGTTCCAGCCGAGGAACTGACATCTCTTTTTCAATTGGAGCCACCTTTGTCTTGGCTGATAGCAGATTAACTGCCACGACTTCATTGGATTCGTCAATCACTCTGAGATACACACATCCGGCATAGGCTGACATCGACGCATCGGAAAATGCGTGAAGTTCTCTTTGATGTCCAGGTGAGTAGTTAATCCATCTCGGTATGCAAATATCTTTTATTTGCTGTAATTCTTCTCTGTATTTTGTCCATTCTGCGGCTAAATCTTCGGTCAAATCATCATCCCAATCTAATCCTGATTTCCATAACTTCTGTATAAACAATTTTGCCACTATAACGACAGGCGCAATCCACCCCATAGGGTCGTACAATCTCGCTATGTCTGATAGCACTTGTCGTTTGGTAAATTTCCTTTTGACTTCAGGTAAATTTACTGAATACTCAAAATTGTCTGTGTCTTTGTTCCAGCAAACTCCTAGAACCTTCCCTTTCTTGTCTTGTTGAATCGGTATGGAATTGTTCGAACGATGTTTGTCCTTGTCAATATGTTGTAGCAATTTCTCATTATTGCTACTCCATTTCTGTAGTTCAAAACCGCCAGAATTCATCAATTTGTTCATCTCGTCATAAATCTGAATCGCTTCATCTTCAGTGTCACATCCAGTCATTAAGTCGTCCATGTAGTAGTCATTCTTCGTGATCTCTGCAGCAATCGGGTACTTGCTCTGTTCGTCATCTGCCAGTCTTTGCAGTGACTTCACTGCTAGATACGGAGCACATGCTGTTCCAAACGTCAGAGTCAGAAGGTTGAAATGCTGTAGTTCTTGACTCGGATCATTTCGCCACAGGATTCTTTGATAGTTTATGTCTTCGTCAGCCACTCGCACTTGACGATACATCTTCACTAAATCTGCAATGATACATATCTTATGGGTTCGCCACCTCATTAGCAAATGTCTAAGATCTTGTTGCAACTTCGGACCAACCAATAGGTTGTCGTTTAATGACACGTTGTTAACACCTTTGCACGACGCGTCGAATACGACTCGTACTTTAGTGGTGAGTTTATCCTCTCTGACTACCGCGTGATGAGGGAGATAGACAGCCTTTGGATTATCAATATCGTCTAGATCTACTGGTTTGATGTGATCCAGTGCCTTGTATTCTTCTATTACAGCTTTGTATTCTTCATATAGCTTCGGTTTCTTTTCAAGTTTTGATTCTAAATAGGCAAGTCTTTTCTCTGCTATTTGTCTATGTTCGCCGTATTGACACTCCGGATCTTCACTATCAAATGGTAATCTTACTACGTATCTTCCATCCTCTGCTCTCACTGTAGTCGCTTCAAAGATTTCTTCACACTTCTTCTCCTCACTAGTCATCTTTTTCTTGATTGATGGGGGTTCGTTCTCAACCTCCCAAAACTGTTTGAGTAAATCATCTGTTCTTGTCTGTAAGTGTACACTAATCACACTGCTTGTTGATGTAGTACTACCTGATATGATCCAACCAAAGATTGTATCCTGCGCTAGTAAATGTCCTTGGGGATGCTTTATCAATCCTTCAAGTAGCACGTGACTATACACTTCTGCTCCCAGTAAAATTTCTATTTTACCTGGAGTTGAATATTTTGGATCCGCTAATTGGATATTCTTTGATAATACCCAAGTCTTTGCTTCCGAGGGTATCTCTCGTTTGGGAATACATGACGGCAGCTTGTTCAATACGTAGGCTTCAACAGTAATAAAATTATTAGGGTTGTGATTTGACTCCACACAAAGTATAACCATGTAATTAACTTTTGTGAGACCGTCGCCTAAGCCTGACACCCAGCCACTAACTGGTATGCGTTTAAGCCCTAACAACTGAACTGTTGCCTCCGATACAAAGGAGGCCTCTGAACCTTGATCTAACAAAGATCTGATAACGTATTTCCTATAATTTCGTGACCTAACTCTAATTACGGCTGTAGCTAGTAATACATTATTGTTTCCGTTCTTAGCAAAATTTGCGATAATGTTTTTACTAGTTGATAGTCTCTCTTCCGTAGTAGGTTGATGAACGCGTGCTGTCTCTGTTGATGTGTTTCTTGGAGCAGTGTTTGTTGAAGTAGTCTCTTCTTCCTTGTTGACATGTAGTAGAGTGTGATGTCTTCTGCCACACTTTCTGCAATTGGTGGATTGCTTACAGTTTTTTATCACATGATGCCCTAAACAGTTGTAGCACAATCGTCTGTTCTGTATGAACGATAATCTATCTGGAACTGTTTTTTGGCCAAATTGTTTGCAATGGCATATGTGATGAGAACCGTCGCAGCATGGGCATGTAGTAGCATTAGTTTTAGTTTCGTCGACAGTTGTATTAAACGCTTTAATCTTCACTGTTTGCTTCGCGTTCTGGTTTGCAGGCTTGCTTGTAGTTTTACTGCTCTCAATCATCTCTAAGCCTCTAAATCTTGATTCTAGGAATTCGACAAGTTGAGCCCATGTGGGTAGTTCTTCTGACATCATACTTATCTGGTACTCCCACTGCTTGTGTGACTCGTGATCAAGCTTAGAAACCACCATGTATACGATTATAGGGTCCCATGTATCAGTATTGACACCAATATTTTTAAGACTTTTTAAACATGACGTTGTTGTGTCTAGCAAGCTTTTTAATGCAATTGACGACTCTGCTTGTGTTGCTTTGAGCGAGAATAAACTTTTCAAAATGCTATTGCAATTGTACTTTTTGTTGTTGTATCTCTTTAACAACTGTGCCCAGGCTTCCTCATAATTCGCCTCTGTAGTTGTGTAATTGCATATGAGCAACTCAGGCTCTCCAGAAAGACAACTCTTCAAATAGTGCAGTTTCTGTACTGATGGTAGGCTTGTATTGTTGTGGATCACTGATGTAAACATATCATAGAACGTCTGCCATTCACTATATTTGCCACTAAAAGTTGGTAGCTCGATTCGTGGTAATTTAACAACTTCGCAGGGATTGGAGCTGTTTGTAGTCTCTTGCTGTGAACCTTGTGTTCTGCTGCTGCTACCAGAAAAGGTCTCATATACTTCTTTCAGTAAGCACTTATATGACAGGTATTGTTCCTGGAACTGATCGTATAAGTCAGTCTTAAAATATTCATCTTTATCCCTCTGTTCCTTAGACGTACTGGTAAATATTTTGTTGTGACCAATTTTAAAATCTTGCCAAAGTTCTTCTAATGTCTCCAATCTAGATTCTATCAGTGGTTTTTTTATTTTATCCTTTCCGGTTTTCTTAAAATTTCTCTCAGCTTTTACCAGTCTCTCATAAAGGTCTAATTGAGGTGCAGTTAATTTCGACATCGACTCCATATTGAATAAATTATCAGGTTGAAGTAAAATTTGATAAATATGTTAACTAGAACTGCAATTTATTACACAACAATGTTCCAAAAGCATAAATTGCAAGTAAAACTGTTCATTAATTTTAGTTCAATTTGTAATGTCCACAACACTTGTTTCACTGTGTCTGTCTTAATGAAACTTGGACGAAATTATTCTAAGTGTTTGAGAGTCCAAAGTCCATCTAAAATGTCCACTCCACATTGTTCACTTTTTTTTTGCACTCTACTTACATCAAGGTCCTTTTTGCACTGTCCAATTCACTTCACTTCACTTCCCTGGTTTCGGCACCAATGTTCAAATAATACTACTTCAATTTGCAACTAAACTCAACTTTATTTACTCTGTCTGATTTTCTTACATGAAATGGCAAGCGGCGAGTTTGCGCGTTTTAAGACTGTACAGCGACATCTATCGGAATTTTTACAAACCACAAATCTGCTCAAACAATTACTATCTGCACAAAGTCAGGTACATAGGTACAAATAGAAATATAAATACCTATGAAATAGTCCAATTCAATCATTTACCATCCTATTTATTAAAAGAATGTACATATAAGTAAATCGTCATATGATTAGATTTTCTTTTATATCGACGAAAATTTTAATAACGAATAAAAGTTAGTACTTATTTTCTGACGTTCGTGTTTACTTATAGCATAAGTATGGTTGTTAGCAGTCTAGGTACTATAAAAATAATGTCTTATACAAATTGTGTCAAAAACGAGTTTCATGGAATAATTACATGCCAAACTGTTTTAATAGGAAAAATATCGAGAAATCTGTGACACGCTGTATTTAAAGTATTTTGCGCTAAGTAGGTATGTTCTTATGTTAATTTTAAAATCATGTTTAAAAAGATCATTGTCCGTAACTTAGGTACCTCGCGTTTTTATGTAAAACTAAGGCACACGTTTTGCATTTGCAATTCCTTTTTTGTTTTCCGCTTTGACACTCCCATCCCAAAATTGTACCACTTATAAACAACAACGTATAAAATATAAACACTAAACTAGTTTATATACAACCTTTTCTAAACCAATATTTAAAATCACTTTAAACAAAACTTTTTATCAATAAAAAACAACTAAACTGATTCTGCAGGTAACATTTAAAAAAACAAAAACTGCAAATAAATATTTTTTTCTCAAGTGCATATATGCATATATTTACAAAATAAAAGTATATATGTATTATATCCGTTACCTAGTACCCATGATACAAGCGTAAGCTTAGTACGGGGCTAGATGGCGCTGTGTGATATGTCCTAAAATATTAATTTTATTTATTTATTTATTTTATTTTCTCAAGTGTGACTCGGATACGATTCTGTACAATTTCTAAGAAAACAGAAACTTATCGTATTTCTGCTATTAGATAAAATCAATCCACCTATTAAAACGTACTCTTAGTTACCTATTTTATTCGGTTTTTAGTATTTTGTTGTTATAATGAAAACAGAAATAGGTAGATGAGATACAGCTTAGTGACAGACAGACAGACATTTGAGTAATAAGAGCCTATTAAAAATTAGGTTCAAAAATAATTAATTCAGGGTGCCTATTAACTACCCATATTTGAACTTTTTGAGTAAGAAGCCCTGAAAAAGTGTCTTCTTCCGATCCGGAAACCAATTTTTTAAAAACACAAATTCCTTTTTGTACAATATGACTATGAGTGTTTTGTCCCAACATTAAGTAAGTGGCCTGATGTCGAGGTTGGTCGTAAAAATAAAAGTATTTGGCTATTAACTTTGCAGTTTAGGTGGAAAAGTTCAAAGTCTGCATATTTATTTACCTTTGTTACTCCCTACAATGTGAGTTCAAGTAAATTGTGGTACCTACTCTTAAATCGAGAGTAAAAAATAAAAAAAATACTTAGTAAACAATGAATGACCTATAAACTGTGATAAAGATCGTTGTTTTCCAAACTAGGTTGCCTGGAAGAGATCACTCTAAGTGATAAGGCCGCTCTATGTCCCAATACTATGATCTTAATTTCTTTATGCTTGTGTTCTTTTGTTACTGGTGTAAAATAAAGAATTATTGATTGATCGACTGATTGATTGATAAAGAACATCAAAAGCATAGGTATGAGTTAAAATGTATCCAAATATTGTACAACTATTTTTTGAATTGTACATAAATTTGTCCCAAGCACCTAATATTTATGTTCCGGCGGCTAAGAGCAAGTTACATTCAAGCAAATTGTGCTAAACGTTCGACTTTCACATTAAATAGTAAAAAAATCTGAATCATAAGGTGTGTTTTTCCATTCACGTGTTCCACCATTTTCTACGAAATCTAAAATTGCAGTTTACCAGATTTAGAGGTCTCATGTATTGAAAGAATGACTAACCGTAGAGTATTCTCCAAAATGTGATTGCATAAATGTTTAAGACAATACTGCTACTTGCGTATGTTTCGCAATATTAATATCTCAGAACTTACGGTATAGACAAAAGAAAATGTGTTAATTGATTTGTTTATTAATGTTTTCTCGATTTCATTTTCACACTTTCATGCTACAAAGAATCGATATGATTTTCGATATGTTTTGGTTTCGGCTCCAAAATGTGACATAACTACTCTTTACCCGGAAATAACGAGAGACGCCACAGGCATCTACTAATTTAAGGCTTACAAGTAAGTAAACATAGCAGTTAGCCTAAAATAGTTTAACCTTAGACTTTACGCGGAGTTTAATGGTACCAGTATCTCTGTTGCCTATAGCGGTTTGTGTTTGTATTAATAAAATAAAAATAAAAAAGCCTTTATTGTTTATCACATAATTCACTCTCATATTACTTTCAAACTCTTTAACAATACTTAGTAACTTAATGTTTGTATTTAGATTATTTTATTTAATAGCGTTAGTACAATGAAATGTGGAGTCGGAGAGTACAAAACATCAGCTTTTCCATGAAAATAACCGTACAACCGACGACTAAACGTGTGCACATATCTGTAAAAAAATCTCATCATCATCATCTTCAGCCATTGTCTACCCACTGCTGGGTATAGGCTGGGTGTAGGTGCCATTGGTGTTGGTCTTGTGTGTTTCTTGTCCATAGAGGACCCTCGATGGATCGGATGACATTGACCATCAGCCAGATGGTTCAATAGCAAAAAATCTCACCCATAGTTTTTACTATACTTTACTTTTACATGAATAGATCATGTGCTCATTGTGCTTTCATAATATACATAGGGTAATGAGATTCTATAAAAAAATACCTCCCTTTAAACAAACTGCTAACTATATAGACAAATTAGACCATTTGCTTTGCCGTTTTGTGTGTTCGTATTTGCTGCACTTTACACATCGTGTTCTGCAATTCTCCCAAATTTCGTAAATTGTATGTTTAGATAATAAAAATGTCGTTAAAATATAGTAGTACGGCCTCTATCGGTAATTTACCGGTGATTCAAAACATGCCCAATCATGCGGAATATCTCCGGTAATTTGCGAGACATAATTTTTATGCAAATAAATATCGCGGCCGAATGAGTGCGTTACTTCAAAACATGATAAGTTCGTGTCTATAGATTTGTACGCACCTTGGCGGTCTTTAGATAATGTGTACATAATATATTGTATACCTAGATATATTTCCTGAGAACTACAATCCAAGGGTCTCAAAGCCATTGGTATTATTATACGTAAGCATGTTACACCTTAGGCTTCAAGGTTGCTTAACATCAGGCGGGCTGTAGTTATACGCGAACCTATCTTACTTTAAAAAAAAGATTTTTTTTCATAACAATTTATAATCAAGGGATACAAAATACAATTTACCAGAAGCTCGCAGCTTCTTTCGCGTTTTTTGTAAATAAAATTGTCTATACAGTGCTGCCCCGCTTTTACTGCCTCCGTAAAAAGATAAAACCCGTCGCTCTCTGAATCATAAAACATGGATAAATATTAGCTAAACAAATATTACACATATTAAAATAATTATAATCAATATTTATATTTAACACGTACATTATATGCACAATATTTGAACTAATCGGGAAACTACCTCAAACTTTGCACAAACTATGATTTTGCAGTCCTTGAGTAGACAAACAGACAAGAAAACCTTGTTATTAGACACTAATGAGTCACCCTGGTTTGCCTGCATTGTAGTTTTCTTCGAAGAAGCAAGGCCTGCTTGCAAGCGTGTATTTACAAACAAACTTCACCTTCTTACATCAATCAACTTTAGTATTTGCATATTGGTTCCGTTCACTTTGAGTTAAGTATGAGATCGTGTTACAGATAATGTTTACAAATAAAAGAACTGATAAAAAAGCATTGAATAATATGGAGAAAATCTTAAGCTATATTTTACTTTTACATAAACGAGAAAGTGAGTTTGTTGGTTTTTCTACCGTATTTCCTCATGTCTGAGGGTCGTGATTCCCCCGCGGAATTAAATCGTTAGGGTGTTCTCTTGGGCAGATACATCGTGGTGGGCGCCCTGATCCTTCCACGGAAAATACATGTCCTCGGATATTGTGGTCCTCAGACATTTCGGTTTCCTCACGATGTTTTCCTCCACCGTTAAGCGAGTGAAACTTGACATAAATTGAAAAACAAGTCATTGGTGTAGGGTCGGATTCGAACCACTTTTCCACTCGCTTTTTCGACGTTATAGTCGCTATGAAATATCACTTTAGTTTACATGTATGGCGCTAGAATTATATAAAGCGAGGTGCATAGTAATGGATATTGTTATGTACTATTTGTGAATTATATTTTTTCATAATATAGTTTTGAAATGTTTACATTAACACATACATTAGTATAAATAAAAAGACTAGTATAACCTTAGTTTTATTTTGTCCTTAGAATAATATTAGGCAGGATGTCGTGTCTTGTCAAACTAAATTAACATGTCAAGAGAAACATTATTTTATGACGTCTAATCGTTTGTCCTGACATTGTAGAAACCTCGATCTTTATCAAATGCAATCTAGTATTTTTCCCACATCTTAAGATGGACATGAAGGGTACATGTTAAAATATTTAGCCATGAAACAAAATGGTAAGTAGTTCCGACGTTATAATTATTGAGTAAACGAATAAAGTATCTAAGATAAGACACATTAATTGACATTAGAATGTTTGTATAGATACGGTGTTTGTAGTTTCTGATATCTTCATATCTAGTTAAGTAAGCGCGTTATGCGTTTCTATGTTCGAAGATATTGTGAATTCGATCATTTGTATTTACATAGGTACTTGTGTTGAGTCTGGTCGTTTCTATGTATAATAAGTATGTATTTACGGAAAAAAGTATAAATGTATTATATCCGTTATCGTACCCATGATACAAGCGTAAGCTTAGTATGGGGCTAGATGGCGCTGTGTGATAGGTCCTGAAATATTTATTTATTTATAGAACTTTTTTTCTTCAATCGAATTAGACATTCATTTTTTACAAGTTAATTTTGCAAGTTCTGCCCGTACTCAAGCCAGCCACTTTTGCTAACATTTCACACCATGGTGTAAATAATACATGAAATAGAATTTATAATGTCATTCAACAATTCATAAATTACGCTTTGTGGGTGCGCAGACGCACGAAGCGAAGAAAGAAATAGGGGTCAGAGAATAATTGCTGAGGTCTCGTAGGTCGCAGTGTGTTTCTACTTATGCTATAGGTACTGTCGTCACAATATCATTTACCTGACGACATTACGGATTTAAGTACTTGTTCCTATGTACTGGGTTATTTGATAATTCTGTGCCTATTTGCGGTAGCGTTTAAGTTTTTTTTATTATTATAGCCTCTTGTAGCTTACGCTAAAATGCGACGACTTTATTCTAATAACGTTGTCGTCTTTTTTCTTACAAAAAAAATATATTTTATTTATATAAAACATGGTTTGTATAACATACGCTTGGTTTACTGACATTTTATTATTTGCATTATGGACTTGATGAAGTGATAATAATCCGTGATGATGTTTTAACAAAACTATTGACATGTATTGACAATCATTGTTTATTTATTTATATTTATTTTAAATCATTCTACAGTTCATAGTAACTCAATAATAGTTTAATAAGAGAATAATAGCTTTTAAGCATCATTTGCACAAAAACAGTACAATAGTTATATACTGTATAACAACAAGATGACAATGTCTTTTGACGCATTCATTTACACCTTTCATTCTTTCAGGTTCATTACAAGATATTTTTGAGAAGTTGTGATTTATTATGTATGTGTTTGTACAGTGTACATGTATTTGTGATAGGCTATTTTTAAGAATTTGGGTAAGATTGTCATTTAATTAAATTTCAGCGATTCGATGTCGGATAACAAGTTAAATTGTAGGTTCCGATGTTTGTCCTACAGCCAGAGGACACAAGGGCTATTTGTGCTCTCGACACCAGAGTTTGCAATTCTCTTGTGATAAGAAAAATAAGTTTAGGTTACTTAGGAGGTACACCAAGCCCAAGCGAACTTCCCCAAATAATTTCTTAAGCGGAGGAGTCACGTTCCTCAATAAATATGTGTTACAGTATCTCCGGAACATGTTATTGACACGTTTTTTTATTCATAGGTATATATTATAATGCTTAGTCTATAAAATCTATTAATCTTGTAAAATGACGGGAAAACCCTACTAACTAGTACATAATCAGAATCTCATTCCGCAAACAGCTAGTCATTGCAGGTTACTCTCATTAAACCTAGGTTAAACACTAATGCCTACGCTCAGATGATACTTAGACTGCACTTAGGTGTAGCTTAGACTATGTTCACACTTGGATACTAGTGTCAGTTTACTTATAATAAGTAAAATTGGATAAAACGAGGTACCTATACAATTGGCCGAAAGCCAATTGGTTTTATTTTCTTTACGTCGAAAATATGTGAGCTCTTTATTTATATGATATGTTTTTTATTTAGAACATTAACCATGTGAACAGTAATTTCATTATCTTAGTTTAGTTATATATAGTAATAGGTACGTTAATATTTTTGTGATTGTACCAGTGTTTTTTTGGCAAATAAAATATATTTATTTTATCTTTATCTAAAGAGATTCAAGCTACAAATTAAATAGAACGTAATTATGTACGAAATTGTGCAAGCCTTCAGATGATTTTACGTTTCGAACTAAAAAGAGGCATTTAAACTGTCATTAGGCGTAATAAAAAGTGTGAACAAGCCCTTTTTGCTCACGTGTTTCATAATTATAGGGTTGTGCTGTGACATCTCACCCCGGAAAAAAAACTGTTATTGAACCTACGTCAGGGAAGTAAACAAGAAAGAAAAACATGGCCGACGTACTTTGGCAGTACGAGTAGAATACTCATTTACGCATACAGAGCTAAATATATTTTTTTTATGACTGTTAGGGCTTTATTTCTCTCTTTGATAAATTTAATATAAATATATTAATCAAACAAAAGTAAAGAAAATCTGTTTAGATGATTTTGTTGACAAAAACTAAATTTTAAATACAAGTGAAAACGCTCCCAGTGTACTGGGGACATTCAGTTCCGCGCGCGGGAAGTGATGTTTTGTTTGTTGTCTGTTTGTTTATTTTATTTTTATTTGTATATTTTATTTTAAAATGTGACATAAATAAATAAGTAAATGATGTGTGACATGTTAATATTATGAATAAATGAATTTAAAATATCATATCATTAAAGTAATACTAAACTGAAGTATTCGATACTCTTTTTGAGCAATGAAAAGTGAAAAGAAAAAATATGCTTACGCGTTGAAGTCTTTTGTATGGGTGGGTGTCAAAATTATAACATACTCGTATGTATTTTTTAAATTCAAAATAGTATTAATCAATTTATAAATAATGATGTATGTATATGTATATTGTCACATTGTTACAATTTCGACCCAGGATTTCGTTCAGACTTTGTCGTTATGATCTAGTCTGTAGGTGTTATCCAGGTATAACTTAACCTTTATCCATGTTGGTTCAGCATTTTCAAATTTTGCACCATTCATTAGATATTTATTATAATATTGATTTTATTGACTTGGTATTACGAGTGACCCTGTATGTATGTAAAAGAAGAATCACTTACAAGTTTAAGTCAGCCGTTTTTGATATACTCATTTCACACAATTATGTCGTAGTCATATATATGGTAATACCAGGTTATCAGTCTTAATTATATTACCATTTTATGTGCTGTGTAATTATCTTGTCTTAAAAAAATTAACTGCCATTTTAGCCGCTTGTAAAGTTCAACTCTATGAATATTAAAATAGAGTTGATTTTTATTGAACTTTACAGTAACTTGCTATTTTTATTGGTCAGATTGTTGTAATTAATTCATTTTTATCCATGGTGAATATATGGATATTAAATAATAATTAACTCTGCTGTGCATGATACTTGAATTAAATGATGTTTCGCGTACGTATTTCCATAATATAATATTTCATAATGATACCAGTATGTCTTGTACTTTTTTACGCACCTTACATAAAGAATTTTAATTGTTGTAAGAAAATATTTAAAGTTAAATTGACGAGATATTGTTTATGTTGAATTTATACTTCACTGTATTATGTACATGTACATATGTTGCAATAAATGTTCATGTTTTCATCTTATCTTATGATGATTATTGTAAAATGTATGTTTAAAATTTTTATTCGATTATTATAATTTATTCGAGGTAACAAAAAGACCACCCTCAATCTTTTTAACTTGGCCTAAATACAATTTTCATACTTTCAACACAGTTTGGTCAGAACTGGTACCAAAAATGACATATTTTTGTAAAATTTTAATTGAAATGTACTCATTAATATTTTTTACATTATTGTTAAACAGATAAATGTAAATGAATAATCATTTTCAGATACCGAATGATCTTGTACCGATTGCTCATATCTTGTAAATGTAATGTAATTATTATTGTAATGGTTTTGCAGATAAGATACGATAAAAATATAATATATTTGTATGAGATTATCGAGATCTGGTATTGAAAGTTTTTATATGATGAATTGTGTGAATGTGTGCTAGAGGAGTGAATGTAGAGATGACGAGTGACAGAATGAAATGGAAGAGGGGGACATGATATGACCCGCCACACATACTGGGATAAGGTGAAGGGAAATAAGAAGGTGTTGAGAGTTTTCAGATAGGCTCAAGGTATCACTCTTGGACATACGAGTCGTTTGTTTGGTATTGAGTGTAAAAAAATTAAAATTTTATTTTCAAATCTACTGATCGCGAAGATTATGTTGAACTTTGATAATTGCGAACATATCCCGAAATTTACTGTGTTACGGGAAGTTTTGATAAAAAAACCGGCCAAGTGCGAGTCGGACTCGCGCACCGAGGGTTCCGTAAAATTTATGGTTTTCGTAATTTTTCCTTTATCTATGCTATAAGACGTTGCTTCGTACCAAATTTCAAGATTCTGAGTTCACGGGAAGCACCCTGTAGGTTTTGATTCCCTTGCAAGTGTCGAAAATTTGCGGCATAAATGGCTGTATCTTTTGATTGCGTTGGCTTAAAAGTTTGATTTTTTCACAGCTTCAAGGGACAGTAGACCTGAGTAATTGATATAAATTTCAGCTTCATACCTCTACGCGTTCCTGAGAAAAAGGGTCTTGACAGACGGACGGACAGACGGACAACAAAGTGATCCTATAAGGGTTCCGTTTTTTCCTTTTGAGGTACGGAACCCTAAAAATACCTAAGATACATACATCAACAAATATAAATAGCCAATTTGAACCAATTGGCTAGTTCTATTTTAGCAAATTATCTTAACCGTATGTTTAGGCATTTTATTCAAAGAATTCAAATATATCGTGATCATCAAACTAATCGATCGTCATGATCAATTCGAGACCTTTATGGTTTCTTTTAGATCTACATATTATGTAGTTAAGGTAAAAATGTGGAATATAAATTTAGATACATTACAACATAAAAGTTGTTGACAAGCCAACACAGAGTTCTATGAGGAGGCTTAAAACGTCCAGAGTTTAGATATAAACTGATGCATTGTATTGCTTCGTTGTGTCGAGAAAAAGGAACAAACAGGACATCAATCACCCATCACCATATACCTATACATATAACACTTTTTTTTCCTGCATTGTTATGTTAACCTCTGTCTATTTTGGTACGCGTTTTATTATTTTTGATACCTTACAAACTAAACCATCTCCCCTTGCCCACAGAACTTTTTTAAATTACCCAAAATTAAAAAAAACTCAAAAATCTTTAATGTTTTCCTACAATACTTACTTAAAACTAAGATAAATATAAAGAATCTTTATTGATATTGTAAAGTTGCTACACACACATGTCTAATACATATATAAATATAATCAAATCATAAAATATGCTACACAATTTAGAATATCTCGTCAAATTGAACTTAAAACATTTTATTTCAACAAATTGAAATTTTAAAAAGGTCTATTTGTAGTTCCGTAAGACCTTGGGGGAAGTTCTTTCTATGTCTTGGCACGCGCTTCGATTTTTTTTAACTGATTTACTAATCCCCACCTCTCCTTGTCTCGCAGTTCCTGGATATGCGCCAGGATTCGTTCCTGTACAAGATGTGGGAAACGCCCCCCTACCAGCTGTACTCCGAGGTGTGGGTGTACAACTACACCAACTACAAGCAGTACATGGATGGCTACAGCGACACTTTGAAGGTGCAAGAGGTCGGCCCTTTTAGATTTCAGTAAGTGAGGTTTGTTCAAGAACAAGAGTCTTTTTATTCTAAATATATAAAACTCAAAGGTGACTGACTGACTGACATAGTGATCTATCAAAACACAGCCCAAACCACTAGACGGATCGGGCTGAAATTTGGCATGCAGGTAGATGTCATGCCTGCGTCAGCATCCCCTAAATAAGGTTTTTTGGAAATTCCAGTTTTAAAGGGATGAAATAGGGGTTGAAAAGTTTTACTTCCTAATGCGAGCGAAGCCGCGAGCACCCACTAGTATGAAATAAAATGATTCAATTTGTAAGCGATATAGGTAACTGGTCTAAAATGTCATGATTATGATTTAAATTAATCTTGTAAAAAATGTAGTGATAGATACTTGAACAGATACATCTGGCTACTTCTCGATCTCAATGGCTTGCTTGTTAGAGAATGCACGTAAAAATGTACTTTTCAATTTCTCAAATTTTTCGGTGAACTTTAAGTCACTCTATTTTCAAAATAACAGTTCTTTATTCGCCTTAACGGCTAGACAAATATATTCATAAAATAGGTCTCACAAGATATTTTTCAAAAGCTTTTGCTATTAAATTTTACTAAGGCGTTAAACAGGAAATAAATTCACAACTCAGCATTATGTTTAGATATAAAAACATTCTAATCTGTTCCTTATTTCCAGGGAGATAAGGACAAACGAGAACATGACAGTAGACAAAGAAAAGGGCTCGCTATTCATCGATCCCAAGATTGAGCTGAAGTTCCTCAGAAATGAATCCGTGGCCGATCTGGAGGAGCTGTCGGTCAATGTGCCGAATATTGCACTAATTGTAAGTATCATGAAAAGCTTTTATATATTTTTCTTTCTTTTTATACAAGGAATGTTTGCACTAGACCGTAATTCGCCTGATAGTAAGCAATCATTACGGTCTAGGATAGGACGTGCACTCAGTAAGAACTGATTCACTCTCGCTTTGAAGATCGCAAGGTTATAGGCCGCGGGGAACAGGGAGTCAGTTCTCCCATAAATTGCTGAACCTTGATTAAAAGAATATGCTATACATGCACTTATGCACTTCTTCTTTCCTAGCTCTTGTTTGTTAGGATGTCTACAATTTGAGATAATTTGCAGAGATCTAAAATTATTATCATTGTCTGCACTTGTTAACGATAACGTCTGAGATTGTTATATTGACGTCAATCAAAGTCAAAATACTAGTTTTTCGGTATCGCCATAAAATTATGTTTGATTGCTGGGTTACATTTACGATTTCGTAATGACTGCGGCGCTCGTATTATAGTCCCATAATGGTTTTTCTTATGGGCAAAAAACGTGTGCACTTCATATCATTTTCAATGACGCAGAATAATATTACTACAGCCTTTTTTATGAAGGAACGGGTTTGAGCCTCCAATTATCAAAATCTTTGCGTCTAAACGGTTTTGTGGTCATTTATTGGACCCATAATATTGGACAAAAAATATGAACTGTATACTTTAGGCAAAATATACGTGATAGCATTATCGTATCATGCCCAAAGGTATCATAAGTTATATTGGGTACTCAAATTACTCACTTATCTGAATTGATTTATGCACTGCGATAATTTGATGAACCCTTTGTAGGTATAACACTGGGTTTGTGATTTTAAGTACCTTTGGTAGAAGCCTGAGTCAGTCGGATATAATAATGTATGACTTTGTGTTTTCTTTAGCAATAGCCCTTTATGATATTTTATATTTTTCAAGTAAAAAAAAAAGCTGATGATAGCCGTGGTTAATAACACTTTGACAAGGCTGGTTATATGTAGCTTTGACTGTTTTTTTCAAATAAAATAGTTATATTTCATCGTTTTTACTATTGATATGAACAACGCTACCACAAACTTTTACCAAGGTTTCGTTGCAGTATTTCGTTTTCAACACAATACTGCAATCTATACGTAGTGGTTCGAAGTTTAGGTTGCGCGTAGTTAGACAAAACAACTGCTTGGACATTTTGTGATCACAAATTAGATGATTTATCACAGCTCAAGTATTTAAAATGCCATTCCTTTCAGGCAATGAGTACCCTAGCAGCCGACAAGCTGGGCTACATCCCGAACACTGGGGCCTACCTCTCCATCTCCGCGATGGGCTCGAAGCTGTTCAGCAAGCTCACCATCAAGGAGCTGTTCTGGGGCTACAAGGACCCCCTGGTCTCCATCGCCAACACCCTGCTGCCTGGATGGATCGACTTCGGAAAGCTGGGGATTTTGGATCGGGTAAGTCTTTATGCTATTAATCGTCATCTAATTGTAGTTGTCTATTTTGACTTCTGGAAGGACCAGATAGAGGAGAATCTGCAACAACTCCATGCTAGTGGTAGGAGATAGCGCAGAACCGAGAGGAGTGGCGTCTCTTTGTATCGGAGGCCAGGATCCACTTTGGGTCGCAGTGCCACATTAGTAGTAGTAGTAGTATTTCTCACTTAATTTTTTTTAAAAGACGTTTTCTGGCAATGTCAAATTGACTTGTCATGTCTTTTGGTACTGTTGTAATTACTTTAAAAGTCGTGTACATTAGACGTTCAATCATTTGGACACATCATTAAGACTAAAAGAAGCATCTGTACAACCGACACTTTACTCAAATTTGGAATGATACTAGACCTCAAACCATGCTGTTGAAATAAATAAGAGGTCCAAGATAGTTAAATATATTATGTAACTAGTTTGTAAAGCCATGTCAGAGGCCCTTAGGGCGGCTTGATTAACTCTCGACACCAGAGTTGGCCACTCTCATTCGATAAGAAGAAGAAGAAGAAGTCTAGTATGTTGTTGAAGTATGTAGTTGTAGAAGAGTTTCGTGAAATGATATACCTATATAACCATTATGCTCTATTCTTCTCTTCTACTCACAGTTCTACGCGCAGAGACCAGAGCACGCCGAGGTGGAGCTGAACGACCCCGCCTCGAAGTACTCCATCAAGTCGTGGAACAAGCTCGCTGGACTGCCCGAGCAGGGGTTCAAGAGTCTCAACACCAGGTTCGTACACTCCTCAACCACAACTTTGTTATTCTGCCTCCAATTACTGGTAGGTACTAGGTGCTTAAACATTCATCATTTTCAAGTTCATCTCATCTGTTACCAAGCGTCAGTAAATCTAGAATAATTGATTAAGCTTTGTTTGTATTACATTTATTTAACTAAAGGAAGAGCCAGCACTTCAAAACACAGGTTATCCTAGTATGGACAGTGCACAGTGCAGTAGCAGTGAACATGTAACACTTGATAAGGATTTTACTTAAATAAATAATTTGAATTTGAATGTTTTGGTTTGGCTTGTTTATGCGATGAATTTCATCATCAGCCGTTACCGTTCACTGCTGAGCATAGGCCTTGTTTTTAGTATGTCAGTAAACCTGGTCATTTACTGTGAAGCGTGACATGTCAGATGATCATCTTTTATCAACATCTGCTGCAAAATTGGATGTGATTTGATTTGAATTATTAAAGCTGGTGGTTTATATAATTTAAATTTGAAGTTATCTTACTAAAACCATTAACTATAACATACACATGCAACTATGTTTAAAACACCTTTTTGCGAATAACTGGTGTAATATCTCGTAATTTATTACTAACGTAATAAGTCACATTTTTTATACTATGTAGGCATTTAGAAGCTGCTTAAGCCACTCATAATGACTTTTGTACAGGAAACATGTTTTTATTAAGAAAATGATCTAAGACCCGAAAAATATACAGACTTATGCACATTAAGTAAAATAACCTAAGCAAAGTAAAATGAAGGCCAACTAAAATTGATGATATTTTGAACACCTTAATTCTACTACTTTTGTTGTGGTTAGGTCTATTGGACTAATTTAAATTACTTGTGTGTTGGTAATGTACCTAACCATTTCTATTATTCTATTAATAAAAGACAAAACCTAGCAAAACTTACAAAAAATACACTAGCTTGAGTTTAGTTTTAGTATTTTTTTTCATGATTTTCAAGATATGAATAATAAGATATGAATAATAACGTTGCTTAACATCAGGCAAGCTGTAGTCAAGCGTGAGCCTATATCATGTAAAAAAGATGCCCCTGAGGCGGCTTGATAAACTCGACAGAGTTTGCCACTCTCATTTACTATGAAGAAGAAATTTGAGTATCTTTTTATTGCGTCTTCTTCTTATTGTATGAGAGTGGCGACCTCCAGTGACAAGACTATTCAACCCACTCTTTACTGTGTCTTAAATTTAAAATGTCGAATGTATTGGAAATGTCTTATGTGCTTTTTATGTGCTAGTTTCGCGATTAATTTGACATTCAATATCTTTGTCAAATAAGCCTGTACGAAGTGTAAAACCTTTTTGTTAGAACGTTTTTGTGGTAACGTATCATACATTTAACGTAAGTGAAGCTAGTTAGTATCACATGTCATCTTGTTAGACAAATTGAAGGGCGATAGTTTGTTTGCCTGTATGTACTTATACAGGGCTGTATTGTATTATTTATTCTGTGGCTATATTAAAAGAAAAGGATAAGAGTGGCTTAGGAGCAGAAAACTACATGGTGTTTTTAGAGTGTTTGTGTCGGTGCAGCAGTTTTAATGTATATTATAGGACTCTTTTTAACGCTGTGTAATTACAAAATTTTGAAAATGTTAAATTTATATGGTGTCCATAAAAGTTTGTGGACGGATAAAGTCGTACATTTGCCATTGAATACAATCATATAGTCATCCATAAAGCTTTCATGTTACTAATGTTTGAAGTTTTTAAAATATGATCGTTTTTTAACATACTAAAAGCCATTTTTATTCTTTAGTACTGACTAACCCTGAATATACTTTAGGGCAAATGTAAGTCACGTTGTCCGCCATGCCTAAAGACAGGTTTCATACTTAGGTTAATAAAAAAGTTGAAGTTATATAACATTTAGCTTTTTTATGAGATAATCGTAAAATATTGCGTGATTTAGACGGACAGGCCATTTGGCGGTAGGCTTTATAACAGAAACTTTGTAACAGAATAAAACCATAACTTGTTAGAATTGGTAGTAAAAAACTTATGAAATTAACCGTTTTTACTGGACTAACTATGCCTTAATACAATATTAAATCTAACGTTACCAAATTAATTAAATAGACTTGATTTAATTTAAAAAACTATATTAGACTAAACGAGACGAGTGAAACAAGCAAAAGAAAGAATAAAATCTATACATATAATAAAGCTGAAGATATTAAAAAGGCTTGTAGATATAAAAAAAGGGTTTGGAGATACTTCGAATTGATAGCACAACAACGTTCCAACAATTTCTATAAATGATGTCTGTTTATTCAAACGCTCATTATGTAAAAACGGCTGATTGGATCATCATGATTTTTGGTATGTAAGTAGTAGGAGGCTTATCAGTATTACAGGCTAATTTTCACCCTGAAATAATGCGTGCGAAGCCGCGGGCGTCCACTAGTAATAAAAAAATTCTAACAACAAAACTTAATTTCTCCTTTCTTCTAGTACAAAATGCAACCGCATAGTGGGAGCTTACGAGGGTCTGATGCTGACCCCCAACTTCCCCAAGGGGCGCGAGATCCCCGTGTTCAGGAAGCAAGCCTGTAGGACCTACCCCCTGGAGTACCAGCATGAAGAGCTTGGAGACGGGGGATATAATACTTACAGGTAAATATGTTGCTAGATATTATTTTTGTTGCATGCCAAAATATCACAAAACTTAAGAAATTTACAAACTTACTTATTGAACGTTAGGTGGTATAAATGTTAACTTCTTGAAAAAACTTAAACTTTTATTGATAAATGAGCGAAAAAAGTCACGACTATCAGCTTTCTTATTCAGAACATCTCAAACGCTAGTCTACGGTCTACTAACTGCCAAGCGCGAAAACCCCACTCATTTCCAAACACTTCAGACTTGGCGGCTACTGGCGCCACTTATGCTGTTATAAGTAAAGAGTCCAACAAGCACTCTGTTCTTTCAAAAAGTTACCATTACGTATTTGTTTTCCAGATACAGCATGGCAAAGAACGCCTTCAGCCGCAGCTCTCCCTACGCCTGCAACTGCTCTATCAACTGCCTTCCCGACGGATTCGTCGACATCAGCAGGTGTTACTATGGTAAGATTTTTTCAGCACCTAGACATATAAAGAAAAACCGAAGGACGTTTAGATTTTATCTGCGCAGTGTGAGTGGTGTCGTGTATTAGAAGAGAGGCCTATGCTCAGCATGGGCGATAACAGGCTGATAATGATGATGAGCTAAAAATAGAACTATGATGAAATCAAAATACATCTTTTCTTTTTCCATGTAACTGGTAGCCCTGTATAATGGTATAAGTTTTTATTGCAATAAGTATGTGCTGTATTGACAGTAACAGAATAAATTATATTGTCTACTAGCGTGCGCGCGACTTAGTCCGCGTGGAATAGTTATTACCATAAAAACGGTTCAAGAGAGACATATACTGTTGCAGACATTTTGTTATATCATTTCAAGAGGAATAATTCTCATTCGCAGCACACGCAACGGAAGCCCTCAAAGATGAATAATTTTCCCCGTTTTTTCACATTTTCTATTGTTTCTTCGCTCCTATTAGTTGCAGCGTGATGTTATAAAGCCTAAATAAAGCCTTCCTCGATAAATGGTCTATCCAACACAAAAAGAATTTTTCAATTTGCACCAGTAGTTCCTGAGATTAGCGCGTTCAAACAAACAAACAAACAAACTCTTCAGCTTTATAATATTAGTATAGAAGTATAGATGATAAATAGCAACGGTTGTTCTGACAACAAAAAGTGGCTCTAGTCGCTGTAGACTCATGTAATAGTCAAAACCATTTTAAATACATACGATTATTGCTAATGATAGCAAAATAACACGTATATATACCTACCTATACTCGTATTTATTTTACACTTCATAAAATAACGTTGGACTGCAACCCATCTGACGCCTAAAATTCCTGTCTATAAGTTTCTCATAAAATGTTTAGTGGTTATTTATTTGTTCTGTGTAAAGTAGACAGAAAGTCATAGCGACCAATATTCGAAGATAATAAAATTAATAATCGACGTACAAATTGCAAAGTTCGTTAAGTTTGACTCGGTTTTTTTGCCAAATTCCTAAATGACTTGACCTAGAGGTCATATTTAAATTTACGTACAAAATTTGCATACACGCGGCGGATTGTAGTAAAAACTTATTTTAAATATTTAAATGTATTTCACTGATAGATTGACAGCAAAAACAGTTACTTTACTACGATCTTGTGAAAAATAGGTACATTCATTGTTACCACAAAATTTACTGATTTGAAGAATATTGCTGTATGATTTGTATTTAGACAACAATGACGCTAACTTTGATAACACGTTTTTAAGTCATAAAAAGTAGAAAGTCTTTAATTAAAGTTCGCGTATGAGAGTGGCGAAATATTTGAGTACTTGTAATCTCCCCCTTGGAAGCACCCAGATATAAAAGCCACTTTATCAGTCATTGTAAGTTCAGCAAAAGCAAAAAAAAAAAAGGAACGCAATTCATAAGCGGGTCAATCCGCTTGGATATCGTGCTTTTAGAATTCTCAAAAAAGCTACTTATGATATCTTTTATCACATCAGGGAGGCTTCATGATTTTTGAACATGACAATACATGAAAAAACAACACAGTATAATATAACTAACCAACATGGCGCGGGTGTACCCTCACCCAGTTTGTAGAGTTCATTATCATCATCAGCCTAATGGGACCCAATGCAGGGAATAGGCCTCCTCCTCGTTTGTAGGGTTAGTGTCTAAGCATTATGTACAAAAAATCATAAATAAATGAATTTTGAATTAATATTTCCTTTGTTTATAGGGTTCCCTATCGCGCTATCGAAGCCTCACTTCCTGGATGCAGACCCCAACCAGCTCGCCTTCTTCGAGGGAATGAATCCAGACCCAGTCAAGGACGAGTCCTTCTTGCAGATTGAACCGGTAAGGATATGTTATAACTTTCATCATATTTTATTTTATTTTACCAAGAAAGTAAGATAGAAACTTTAAATACAAGTAAAATAGATGTTAGTAAAAATGTTTCGACTTTCGTAAAAATACATCTTTTATGTACTTTAGTTATTTGTTTCTAAGAATTAGTGTATAACAGATAAAAACTATGCTAGCACTGTCTGACGTTAAGCCGGATCAAGATATCGAGTCACATTTTAATTTAAAAAACACTGCGTTTAATAGATGTTTTGGAAATTTTCATAATTGTATAGTCACTTGCAGCTTTTCTTGAGGATCTTTATTAAGGATAGGTATCAACTGATCAAATTAACTACCCAACTCTTCTCAATCAATCAATCAAAAATTCTTTATTGTACACCAATATATCAAGAGAACACAAGTATAAAGAAAAAAAAACTAACTCTTCTCCAACTTACAGTAGAGTTTTTTTATCAATCTTTTGTTCATTCCAGACGATAGGTGTCCCTCTATCCCTGAAGATCAACATCCAAGTAAACATCGCGGTGAGGACGTCAGCGGGCAACCCCATCACTAAGCCATTGAAGGACAAGGTGGTTCCTCTGGCTTGGCTCTCTATGGTAAGTGTCTAAACGATTATAAAAAAAAATTGACAAAAAAAAATGTGCTACAGGAAGACTTATTTTGTCCTAAAGAACGGCCACAAAGCAGCTAGTATTTTGGTACCTAAGGTAAAGGTCAGAGGTAAATTCTGTAGGCGTATTTTCACGAGGAAACGTATAGCGGATTTTCAAACTAATGTAAAGTATTTGCCCCAAGATTAAGTTGTTATTCCATTTTATAACTAAGCTGATACTTAGCTTTAATAATAATATAATTAATCGCATTTTATAAGTGATGATAAACAGCATAATGCTACTGTTATGACCTGTTGGATGACGTAGATAATATCCTATAAATAAAACCGGCCAAGTGCGAGTCGGACTCGCGCACCGAGGGTTCCGTACAAACCTGCAAGGTTTACAAAATATATATTTTGTAATGTAACTAAAAATTTAAGGTTTTCGGAATTTTTCCTTTATGTGTGGTATAAAACGTTGCTTCATGCCAAATTTCAAGATTCAAGGTCGACTGGAAGTACCCTTTAGGTTTTGATTCCCTTGCAAGTACTTGCGAGTTTCAAAATATGCAGCTTAAATTGCTGTTTCTTTTGATTGCGTTGACATAGAAGTTTGATTTTGCTACAGCTTAAAGGTATTATAGACCTGAGTATTTGGTATGAATTTCAATTTAATACCTCTACGCGTTTATGAGGAAATGGGTAGTAAGTTTAAGATTATTAAAAAAAAAATATTTTGTGATGTAACTAAAAATTTATGGTTTTCGTAATTTTTCCTTTATCTATGCTATAAGACGTTGCTTCGTACCAAATTTCAAGATTCTGAGTTCACGGGAAGCACCCTGTAGGTTTTGATTCCCTTGCAAGTGTCGAAAATTTGCGGCATAAATGGCTGTATCTTTTGATTGCGTTGGCTTAGAAGTTTGATTTTTTCACAGCTTCAAGGGACAGTAGACCTGAGTAATTGATATAAATTTCAGCTTCATACCTCTACGCGTTCCTGAGAAAAAGGGTCTTGACAGACGGACGGACGGACGGACAGACGGACAACAAAGTGATCCTATAAGGGTTCCGTTTTTTCCTTTTGAGGTACGGAACCCTAAAAATAATCACGTCTACATAATCATTTACAAACAGGTATCTAAATATATAATCTAGATATTCTACATCAAATAAGAATATATTTATGGAGCTAATTATACACTGACGTAGGTTTCCTATAGTATAAAAACTGGATAAAATGTCATCAAGTTTTTATGACTTTAAAAACCTACGTCTATATTACAGGCAAAGCTTTTAAAGTGTGTTTTTCATATAGATAGAGATAGTTTATGTGATCTGTTTAATTTTTGTAGAACACTAGTACATGCCTGCCGTTTCGACCGCATTATTTCAGAATAAAAGTCACATTAAATTTATACAAATTATTATTAATTTCTGGACCTAACACCTTCTTATCCAAAACACGCTAAAATGTTGTGCTGCGAATAGTCACTTTAAACCTTAATCATTTCTACAAAGACAAGCTCATTCATTTACACACTATTTTTTATTTTGTTAATATTAACAATCTAGAAACTTAAACACAGATAATTACTCAAAAATCAATTAGCTTAGTAGTTCTAGTTTATAGAAGCTTCCGTATGTGCTTGTTGGAAGCTTCCAATTAGCTTTAAAAACTTGTTCGCCAAAAGTAGCTACAAACATTGTTATGATCTGAATTAATGCTGTTAATTATATGTTTCATATACATGGTTTAGATCATAGATTATGTGATAATTAATAGTCTAGATTTTATTACACCTACAGTATTACTAACAACATAATGATTGATACTTTGAACCGATTTCAAGAAAGGAGACTATACATTCAAGCTGTATTTATTATGTGACACAGAGACTTTGTTTTTATTTTGTTTTCATGATATATGTATTTATAAACATATTTGAATGTTCTTGTGTATGTTTACTTGGATGTACATAAATACTCTTATTATAACTGTATGTGAATCTATATATATAAAACTCAGAGGTGACTGACTGACTGATATAGTGATCTATCAACACACAGCCCAAACCACTAAACGGATTGGGCTGAAATTTTGAATGAAGGTAGATGTTATGACGTAGGCATCCGCTAAGAAAGGATTTTTGGAAATGCCACTTTTAAAGGGGTGAAATAGGGGGTGCAAGTTTTACTTCTCAATGCGAGCGAAGCCGCGAGAACCCACTAGTCCACTATATAATTGAAGTCCATTTTTGGGAACTAAAATTCACGACTAGATTATTCCTTAAGATTTTTGAATGATCTTAATTTATAATGATTTGATTCAGTATCAATTTTGAGATATAAGTATTACTAATAAAAACGTATGGAATCGCATTGAAGTCAGTATAATTTTGATTAATAGGCACTTGTTATTTCAACATTTGTTCAGACTAATTTGTATACTCTCAGCAGCTATTTCTGTACGCTGACCAGTTATATCTATGCAATATTCAAATATTATGATACTCTTAATTGAAACTCTTGGCTCGTACTTGCAAGGTGAATGCAATTAGTGAATAAAGACCAGCTCATAAAAATAAACCGCCGTCATTACATTTATTTATAATATCACAGCAATAGCTAATATCTCAAAAACTATTGAACATATTTTATTTCAATGAAACCTGTACCTCTCCCTAAATTCGAACATTTTGAAATGAGAAGGAATCATTTTGATTGTATAGGTACTGGGTTTTAACAATAAGACAGCATCGGTCTCAATCAATCTCAATCTATTTCTCTTTAACGCATTTTACCTAACTATGTACTTCTGTATTCTGTGCTTTTAGTTTACAAATACCTAAGAAATAATCAAAAAGTTTAGTGTTGCTTTGAAATATTTTACCACTTTCAAAAAAGTGGTAAAATATTTCTCATTAAAGCGCCTCATTTCTATTGAATGTTTTGATTTTTTCAATAACAACACTTAATAAGTTAATCTAGAGTTAAAAGGTAGGCTGCATCGATACTTGACATCAGGCAGGCTGTAGTCAAACGTAAACCTATACCACGTAAAAAGAAACTTTAAAATACCTGATTTCAAACAACAAAAGTACTATAACTGTCTTTTCTCTTGTTCCAGTACTGCAAAGGCCCTCCAGACCACATCCAGTCCCTGCTCCGCCTCCGCTTCGTGATAGCTCCCCCGCTGGTCATCACCCTCAACGTGGTCCTCTTCCTCATCGGCCTGATCCTCACCGCCCAGGGAGCGCATAGGATTTGGAAACCTAAGTAGGTGCTATTTTTATGATCAGCTGTTTAAGCTGAGTCAATTTTTGTAATAAAGTTGTACCTAGTATTCTAGACATAAGTAAGTATGTCACGAGGCACGTTTGCCTGTATCAGTATTTTTGAGATGTTCACATGTCCCTTATTTGTCCTAGATTTTTTGATAAGTAGTATGAAAAAAAAAGCTCTTCTGCTCTAACGCAATTCTATTCTTGGGTCTAATTAAATCAATACCAAAATCAGCCATTATTGTGATTAAAAAATAATAACGTTGGCAGTTTTAACCGTCTTATTTTATGATGTCTTATCAACTTCTTAAAACCAAATAATACTAACGTAACATATTGTCTTACAGATACCAGCTAGTCGACAACCAATCATCCAACAAAGCAACGCCCATCAGAAAAATCAGCCGCGAAAGAAAACGCAGCGTTGAAAGAAGAAAGAGCATGGAAAGAAGAAAGAGCAGCGTCATCCTTAACTTCAATTCCGTAGCAGACTCGCTTTTCAGAGAAAACGATGATCTTGCTAAAGAAGCAGTGTCGTTGCTAGCGATAACTGAGGATGATAATGATGACCTACACGATTTGGTCGTGAGTGATTGAGTTCCTATCAGCCTTAGTACCAGTGAGGTGGGAATGTTGTAAAGAAATGGTCGTGCTATGCGAGTATGTGTACATAGAAGCAAAGGAAGGGTATTGCAAGAGAATTGTTTAGAAAAATATATTTTCTGTGGTGATTAGTAGGCAGGATCTGAATATAGTTTAAAAAGGAAAGGCCTTTGATATAAAATATGTGAGGTAAATGATTCTTTATGTCACTAAGATGGCTAAGATTTCTGCTATACAATATTATTTTAGTACAGGCCTGCCCTATGTTTGACCACAGTGATGGTTGTTCAGGTGGTTGCTACATTCTATCTGGTGGTCAAATGCTGCTATCATGTGTAACAAGAACCTTGATCCTGATATTTTCTACATAATATCAAATGTTTTCATATACATATAGATACAGGGTAACTGGTAATTACCGCATAACCTTTTAAGGGTGGCTTTAGTACATCTATGCCAACAACTTTTGTTCTACAACTTTTGGAACTTTTTGAAAATTTTTGAAAAATTGTCTTGACTGTATTTGCGAAGTGTAAATTAATAGCGAAATGACAGATGTAAATGACGAGTATAGATAAATAATGCAGTATATTACAGTGTTATTTGAATGAATGGAAGATACGCAAATGTAAATATTAATTAATATTAGTACCTACGTCAAAATTTTTATTAATGGGATCACTAGGTACAATTTGGGACATCAAGGGACATTTAAGAAATTATAGATATTTATTCTAAAGCATTTTTTAGAATATGTTCATATATGTTATTAAAGTTTTATAACTATATCTACAAGGTGTCACGGAAAACTGTTCAAATTTGACAATTTTTTTACACTATTAATTGAAGAAAGAACTGTAATAATATGTTTTTTTTTCTATTTGCACCACAATATTTGCAAGCTTCTTTGAGATTATACTACCTACTGTTTTGTGACATTTTGTACATGGTTAGCAGAAACAATGATGATTAAAATATTTGCTCAAATTATTTTAAGATTGATACTATTGTAAGTGAAACTGTAATTCCAAAAAGCATTTTTGTAAAGGAATCATTATGTAGATTCAAGTTATTTATTTATTATATATGTTCGTATCCCTTTACAGCATATTATAACTTAGGTTGTATATAAAATATTTATATACTCGGGAAGTAGTAATCATGTGCCAAAATTTACAGTGGCCATATCAAGTAGGGTATCAGAATTCTACTTTTAAAAGGTTTTTACTAAATTTGCTTAGAAACCTTTCCAATAACTATGTAGAACCATTATATATATATATATCTGTTTTATGATTTAATGTGCCTTCTGTTGTCTTATGTTATATGTAAAAATATCTCTCCGCTGCAATAGCACAATAAAGGTATATTGCAAATACTTTTACTGTGGTAATAAAATTCGATAAAGCAACAATTTTTACACAGAAAATTTCTTCGTGTTCGCAAACGGACTTGTTATTATGCCTTATACATGTCATATTTATACATTGGAAAAGTGTGTTTTCCAAACCTTAGTATTGTAAGTTAGAGACTATGTTGTGATATTAATAATAGTTCCTTTGTAAGTGACATGAGGAGTGTAAATAATTTATTATTGTACATATAAAACGGGTGTAGTAAATAAACATGTTTTTATACTTTTACATGGTGTTTTCTTATGTATATATTTTCTGATCGGTAGATAAAGCACCCAATCCAAGTTTTCTTCAATCTGGTGATAGTCATCAAAATACATAAGTAACGCCATAGAAACGACACGACAAACAATATCTTATATATGGTAACACTTTAAAAAAATGAAGCAAAAACATCCAATACTAACTAAAAATAATCAAATCAAATTTCTTGCGAAATCTTTTGCCTACATACCGATACATTTGAAGACGCAAGCATACACAGATGATTTTAGCCAAATCACTTCCGAAGACATCCTGTATGTATTTATATTATATTAGTTAAAAGTGATGCAAATCACTAGTGACGTATATTACAATTACCTGCTTCGGCACCCAAAGCTCACTACGCCATCGGTCAAAATCAAGTTGTAAAAATATTTCTCAGGTCTATAGTAAAAAATCTAATTATTCGACCAAAACAACATGGCGATTAATTTGCAAAAAATGCGTAAAAATGATGATTAGCATCTAAAACTACGTCGGTAACCAACCGGTTCAAAGCATTGGATATTTAACAAATCTTTATGGTATTTAAAATTATCTACGTCAGAGTTTTTTTGCAATAATATTGGGTGATATAATTTTTGAGACGAATATAAAAACATTTGTTCTGGGCTAGTTGACAACAGTGACTTATTTTCTTTCAAATTAATACCATGGATTCTCAACAGTGCTAAAATCAAGGAAACCTCTTTTAAACTTTCCAAGTCAAAGCAAAAATAAAAATCATTAAAAATTGAAGAATTAAAATTTAATAATGTAACCATTAAACTCTAAACTTTTAATAATCACAGGTTCTTTTGAGTGGTTTTGTTTTTCTTAAAACGATTTACTTAAGCTTTGGTTTCCTAGGACAGCGGTGCCTTCATATAGCGGCTGTAATATTACGGACGCAAAAATAATTAAAGTAAATTACGGTGCAAGTTACCGCTCTCTAGGAAACCGCGCCATTACGTTTACATAGACAACGTTCATTCACCGCTGTATTACGGCCGCTATATGTCGGAACCGCTTTCCTAGGAAATCCAAGCTTTACTGTTTTATCAAATAGAGGCTGCTTTTGCTTATACAAAAAAAACTATAACTATGGTAATCTCATATAAATTATGTTACATTTTTTAAAACAAATGCTTACAATATTCTCTTACCGATATATTAAAAACTTATCTTAATCTAACTGTACAGAAAATCTAGTTATGCTTATTAAATAGAATAATTTAAACGATTACAAATTCCTTTGTAACATAATTTATGTACATTTTAATCAGACATTAAAAAGAGTGCGCAAGTGGTTTTTTTATTACACAGTATTGACCCATGGCGGATGGTATACCAGCAGGTTGCCCGAAGCGACAGTTTTTCAAGCAACACTGGGGTTGAGGGTGGAGCATGATCGGAACACCCTTTACCTACTGCAAATGAATTGGCTGTCAAAAGAGACTGCCGATTCACACCGTTGGATGTTTGCCGCTTGGTCACAATTAAATTTATGAGCGTGACATTTTAAATATATTAAAAAAGTACTCTACTACGAATCTTAAAACTTAAGAACAAAATAATAATATAACTTGATAAATTCGCAATAAATTATCATAAAAAGTAGGTAAGGACACTATTATACTATTATATAATGGAATACATTAAGATAAGACTAGATTAAAATAAATAAACTGTTCTAGAAACTGGTTAACACATTAAACTTGCAAATTTAAGGTTATTTTCTATTTATACAAATTACTGTCCAGTCACCAAGCAAAATGTGCCAAAATATGTACGACGTACATATTTTTAATTTTTATACGGAAAAATGTCTTGTAAGCGAAACAGAATTTATTGTTAAATTGAATAAATATAATATTCCTGGACGCTGCACACAGCGCCATCTAACCCCATACTAAGCAAACGTGAATAAATTACCAAATAAATAATTAACAAATTGAGTACTTAATGTTTAATCCTGTGGCATCTAGCTATTTTCCCAAAAAGATAGTATTCTCAGGTACTAAACGTTATTAGATAGGCAAATAAATACACTAACATAATATGTACATATCATAATATGTATATAAATAATGCTAATAACAGTAAAATTACAGGTCGTGCCCTTGGGGAAATAATATAGCCACCTGTCTTTATTCTGTAGAAACCTGGTTTTTACTAGTATTCGGATTCTAAACCACTAGATGTTAAAATCATGTTTCGCTACCAACCGGACTTATATTTAGCTACAAAATAATCATCATCATTGGCCTTATTGCATCTGCATCCATTCTATTTTTGCAACTGCGCCCGTGGCTAACTAAGCCAATACGAAAGCCACAGATGCGATCACAATATTGACATCTAATGTCGTGGGGTGGAATTTAGAATTTGAAGTTCGTTAGCTTAGTAATCTCATGAATGAACTAAATCTCTGGCATATTTTTTGTCATGATAACGACAACTGCTACTTGAAAAATACAATCAACCTAGCAACAGTAAATCACACTCCTTTATTCAGTGGGCACTACAGGTAAATTGGTCCTCATTACAAAATATTTTATACATACCATTTCCTAGCATGGCATGTTGCTATGACATATTTACAAGGAGTTTTGTACAGGTTAATTTGTTTTTTGTGTTTTACAAATCATAAGATGAGTAGAGTATTGACGCATGTACAAAAAGTTCAGCACTTTCGTTATTAAAAGTATATCTTACCTCAATCACAATAGACACATATTTTAAATTTTATAACAGAACAAATTAATACACGAATCAACAACGACCTCAGCGACTTCTGTAGTAACAAACACTTATTTTATTAGAAGAATAGAGTATTTGAGGTGGATTCTCAATTTCTGTAAGAAGTGCACAACAAGTGAACAGAAGTTTTTGCTATTATTTCAGATTTCACCAAAGTCTGTAAACAATTTAATTTTAGAGCAAATACACTACAAATTTACAAGTATACCTACTACACTAACTAGGCATAAAACATTTGCTAGCTAGCATACACATGCGCGTAGATCCACGGCACGTAGTGAGCCACGTTGGTGTAGACGTCTGGCACACCTCGCCTGGCACACCCGGAGCCGAAGGAGGTGAGCCCACGGAGCTCCCAGCGACCTCCGGACCGGCACTGAAGGGGACCGCCGCTGTCACCCTGGACACAGAGGGAAATTGAGTTAGATGTAAGTATCAATATCTATATATCAATATTTACCAACTTAAAAAAAGAAATCAGTTTTTAATTGCAATTTATGTACTAGGTAACTAAAAATCAAATACCTATCTTACTCAATGTCCTTTACAAAAATCACCTGCAAAGAGAGTGAATCGGTTCTTATCGGGTAAGCACGCTCCATCTTAGGCCATAGCCTTACTTGCTACCAGGTAAACTATGGTCAAGTGCAAACCCGTTCAGGTTAAAAAAAAAGAAAAAAACCTGCATATTTGTTTATCCAATACTCATTAATAAAATAAGCTAGCTATAACCAATCTAACGAAAGCATTAATTTTAATAAAAGTATTCCATCAAGTAATTAAATATTCCAAACGACCAGGATGATTAAAACACTTACAGATCTCAATATCAAAAGAATGTGACCTCATCAAGTATCAAATAAAACTAGCAACCATCAAAGCCATTGCTATATCAAAAACTATCATAGTTTAGATCTTGTCTCGATATTGACAAGACTTGATTCAATGATAAGGCATTGTTGACTTGTTATAATTAAATTGTATTTAATTTAGCGATCGACTCGAAACTTCAATGTATAACTTTCACTTAAAGCTTTTGGTATCAGTTTTGACTGTAGCTATTTATATTAGGCGTTTAAAAATTTACGAATCAAATCTGGATACTGCAAGCTCTATAATGTTAAAAAATATTGTAAATTTTAAATGTTAGCTTTGTTTACTACTATACATACGATGAGAAGAAGCAAACAAAAACCGCTCTCAATGTAAAATAACCGGCAGTATTTTTGCATAATAAATCTTACCACACAAGCGCCAGTGCTTCCATCTGTGCTCCCCGCACACAGATGTCCTTCATTCAAGGGCAAAGTAAGAGCATATCGATCTCTACACAACTGCAATGGCAATATTGGCACCTCTGCTTCTAACAGCACATCAGTCAGATTTCCATTAGTCTGTTCCCGACCCCATCCTGTCGCATAACACTCATCTTTAAAGTCTAACCCATTATTATCATCAATAAACGGGTCTATTTCCTCACCAAACATTAGTTTTTTATCACTCCTAGGATTGCTTTTAACTGGAGTGTCACTGTTTAGTTTCGCTTTGATAAGTTTAACAACACTGTCTAAAGAAGCACTATCATAAACGAAGTCGTTATCTGAATCACTTTTACGCACTTCTTCTTCTCTTTCTTCTTTTTTGTTGGAGTCATTCGCTACACGGATATTGTATCTTAGGTTTTTGTGTTTTTTTGTGAATCCGGAGAATATGTTTTTGGTAAGATTGTTAAGTTTTTCTAAATATTTCACTGCTGTGTTTGGGTTTGGTTTGGGTGGTTTTGTTTTCTTTTTGCTGGTTTCTGGTGGAGATTCTGGTCTGATGTAGAAGGGAGATGGCTGGTCTGAGTTGAAGGTGAGAGGCATCTTGAATGGAGGGAGACAGATGGTGCGGATCCTGCTGCCAGGAGTCACGTCGGCTGCACGCGTCATCTTCATCAGTGCTAGAATTTAAAAATTGTTTGTTATTTGTTGGTAATATCAGTTTGTTGCTCTGAGATAAGCCATACGATGCTAAGCACCTTAATTTACTAATGTGCTAATACACCGTAAATACCATATATAGCGTACTAACATATAGATCCCTGTAACTGTTTTGATGTGATCAGTGTTTGTTGGACAACGTCTAATCTTTCCACCAAAATGTAGAAGTCGATTCTACATATTGGTGGAATGATTGACGATTTACATCAGACTGAGTGTAATCAAGTGAGTTGAGTTCTGATCAGATCTGACTACCAGTATACCCATTCCGAACAGTGCTTACCGATATCATGCTGGTAGTTATGGAACCGGTGATGCAGCACTATCTTCTCGATGGGCACGTAGGCGCCGCGCTGCTCCGCGCGGTCCCACTCCCCGAGCACCGCCGTCCACAGCGCTGGCAGGGGCAGGTTGAATAGCTCACTGGAATGTGGGAAAGAATGCTGTATTAGAAGACAGAACTGATTAGATTAGATTCATTTATTGTCAGTTATGTGATATTTCATTACAAAATAATAAATAGTTCATAACGACGCATCAAATTGGTTATAGGTACATTTCACATTCAATAATTAATAATTTTATACATTAGTAATAATTCTAATAATAAAGCAGCTGTAAAGGGGCTTTGTCAAAAATAATTAATAACTAAATAAGAAACAATGTCGGCAATTATCGCACTGGTGGATGGATGTAAGTCAAGATTTTACTTTTGAATAAAAAAGATTTGCCAGCAAAGAGCGAGTTCCATTTGTTGAAAATGCCTAAATACGCGGTACGCCAATTCTTGAAATCTCTGAATATTAACATCACATTAGGTGTATTAGTTAGCTGCTACTATTATTGCTAAGTTCAGATTAGCATTTAATTATATTTTTTAGCGCAAGAGATTGTATGACCTGGCTCACAACATCTTGTACGTAACTGACAAGGAAAATCTGGTGGATTGCATTGTTTTAGAAAACATATCGCATTTTGGAGATAAAACCTGTGTCTGCCTTTGGTAAATTCAGATGAGGCGATAGAACATCTTCAAAGCTGATTTGTAAAATATTACTTATGCACGCAGTGTGCGGTGGTGAGCAGCCAGGAAGGATGCACGAGCACGCCCCCGCACCAGTGCCCGATCAGACCGTAGTTGGGATGCAGCAGCTGGAGCGACACCTGGAAACAGGAGAATAAGTTTATAATTATAAACTATAACTATATATTATAATGTTGTAATAGACCCAGCATAAAATTCATAACGCCTGAGCAAATGTTCAGCCAGAAAATATCCTTGTTTATGTTGAGGGCAACAATTGTGGAACGACAAAAGAAACAGGAGAATAAGATTATGAATTTGTCTTTCAATCCATAATTGTTCGTATGAGGATAGTGAAATCTAGTGTCGAGAGATTTAAAACAAACAGAAAGAACATGGTTTTTAGACTGCAGTTTTAGGTATAAAAGCCAGAATACATGACATAATATGAAGATTGCTCATATCTCAGATTAACTTTACTGAGATAATTGGTTGGTAGATAGATGTGGTTTGTAGTTCTCTCGGCAGTTTTTTTATAAAGGTAAGTACATAGGTGTTTTATTCGTGAGGAGGAGCCTACGTTGCAATCAAACCACCATTGTATCAAGACTGTCGTTTATTCAGGGTAGATGAATAACTACATTTTTATGTGTACTCAGCGTATGTGGGGACACTAATAATTATATTGACATCTGTCAATTACATACACAACATCTTCCCCTCTCTGAATGATTCATATTCTCTCAAACAATACAATTACAATTCTCACATTACATGACTGACACTGAATCTAGTTCTGATAGATTCATATGCTACATATGTACATAAGTTAACATACATATTCTGTTATTTTGAAGCTGGTGGCCTATTACACAGATATAGGTACATACACTTTTGGTGACATTTAACTGACTACATAATTGTTTCCACTAACTTACTGATTAGGTAATTATATTAGGTACTACATTTGTTCAACTTGAACTAAACAGCGGACGGATTGTAAACAAACATTATTTTATGGATACTTACCTATATTGATTTCAATTTTTGTTTGCACTGACCTATATGATGGCTATCACTTGACGTCACAGTAGGAAATTTTATGCCAAAACTCGAATCCAATCACGACCCATTATTACACTGCGTACTCACTATCAATAACTACTAATGTTAACCCATTCACAGTTTTATTATTACATGTTGCACGACACTTGATCTCACCTAGTGGCTTGGTTTTGACCATTATACACTCTCAACTTATTTGAGCGCGGGAATAACTTGACATTACTATAATGTTTACGATACATACGTTTGCTTATGATGGTGACACCTGATCCAGTGTAGCCTTCCATCGTGATGGGGACGTCGTTGACTGCGACCGGCTCCATCCAGCGCTCGTCTGCCTCTTCGCTCACCGCGTACACGCAATCGTCCTCCTCCTCTCCCCCACTCGACGTCAGGGAACTCAGGTCGTCAGCTTCTATATTTCTCACATCGCCGTATCGCCGTTGCTTGCACATCCTCGCTATGTGTCCCGTATCTCCGCACACAAAACATATGACATTGATGTACGTGCACCTGTGCGCTGCATGCGCCTGCCCGCACCGGAAGCAGGCGGTGCTCAGGTTGTAAGCGGGCGCGCCGGGCCAGCGCTGGCCTCGGCCCGCGGCGCCGGCTCCGCTGCCTGCTGGTGGCCAGCCTCGCTGCCGCCATCGTACCTGCGGCTAGCTCTGCCGCCGTACTCGTTAGTAATTCCGCCGCCGTGTTGGCGACTATCTCCGCCGCCGTACCCGCGGTGCCCGCGGCTCGCGCCGCCACGGTGCGTCCTCGCCGGGCGGCCGGCGCCGCATTATCAGCGCTCGCTGCGCCGCTGCTCCCGGAGCTTGCTTCACGCGCGCTCTGACCGCCGCTTCGAGCGCTAGCGCGAGCTCGAGCGCCCGATCAAACGATAAACTCATTACCATAAGCAAGTGTTGTCTGATTCTATCACTTTGCAGACCATACACAAATTGATCCCGTAGATTTTCTTTCAATATATCGAACGTCACGAACGCGCAAGGTTTACTCAAATTCTTCAACTGAGCAAGATATTCGCTCTGAATATCATCCATTCGGCGATAACGGAACGCTTCGGGGCCAAATGATCGTCTATCAATTTCACCAACACATCAAACTTCACATGCTCAGGCTTCTCCGGGAAACACAAATCTATGATGAGGTCTAGCAGCTCCGTCCCGACCACAGCCACAAGATACTTGGAGTACTCGCCGGGTTGCACGTCGTTGATCTCGAGCAGCGCCCGCACCCGAGCGACGTAGGTGGACCATTGGTCCACACTCAACCTGAGCTCCGGAATCTGGTGGAGATTCATTATTCTCGAGTCTCAATACTTGAATTTCCGTATATAAAAAAGTACTGTGTACTTGATTGTACACGCACTTATTCACTTTACTGGTCCGAAAACACCTCGTCGCCAATGTTTTATTCGTGAGAAGGAGCCTACGTTGCAATCAAACCACCATTGTATCAAGACTGTCGTTTATTCAGGGTAGATGAATAACTACATGTTTATGTGTACTCAGCGTATGTGGGTACACTAATAATTATATTGACATCGGTCAATTACATACACAACAATAGGTTATAAGCAACTAACGCTTTCGGAATTTCGAACACTTGCTTATTTCCAATAGATAGATCGCCATACCGAATTTGTATTCAATTCCAAGAATATCACGATAATGCCAGTTGAGTCGATAAGCTCTGCGTGGTCTGTCTACAGCATTAAAAGAAATGTACCTAACTGTCGCTCTAGTTTAGATATTAATAATACATGTAAGCTTACCCATAACCACGTAAGTTGAGAAACATGACTGACCTCTGAATGCCATAACAATTCGCAACAACTATTTGCATTGTGAAGGCAGACATTTGAAATATCATGCAACTCCTTTTTAGGCTCAAGCAATGTGATAGCTGAGTATAAACATAAAATATAATGTAACTGTCCACTATATTGTCCCAGTGTATTGAGTAGCTCCAATTGAAGTCTGTTTTTAAACTCTCATTATAAACGTTATGACCAAGCACCGTTAGAGTAAATTAGTTCGTTATTATCCATGGAAGAAACCAAATGTGTAGTTATACTTAATATACTTAGGTACCTCTCGTGTTTGCCTATTCAAGGAATGGCTGAGTTGACTGATGAATGGAACTTATGTCACTTCTAAACTTCATTATTTTACAGTTCAAGATTTGCATTTTGATACATTTACCTTGATATGCATCCTGCTGGTTATCCATAGATAACAATGGTGTTAGTGTGGTACCTGAGCTCTCTAAGACCAGATTCTCGATAGACTTTCCTTGGCCTGTATCCAGAAGATAGACAGCTTTTTTATCTCAAGTTTGGGTAAAAGCCTTTATGGTGTTGGTGGTGGTAATATAGTAATACCTGCCAAGGCCAGGCCCCTCGTTTGGACTCCTGCCCCTTGATGATGCGCAGCTGCCCTGCCGGCCGGTCGCGCGGCTGCCGCGTGTGTCTGCGAAGAGGCACGCCGCATTCTGAAATATAGAGAAAAAGGTTGTACGAAAGTAGGTAATATTAAAATATATTGGTCATAATAAATAACTCAAATATTACGGGAGAATTCATACACGTTAACTAGCACCAAACATTCCCCTCAAACTATAACTTATCGGTCTTCAAGTCGAGAGTGAATTGGTATCTTCTAGGCAAACGCAATACTTTATAACGTTGCTTAACATCAGGCGAGTTGCAGCCAAGCGTGAGCCAATCTATTTAAAAAAACATGCATATAGTGATGTTACGATCACTAGCTAGAATAGGATAACTAAATGTTATTTATACTCATATTTAGTAAGTACATAATAATGCTAAATCAGTCATCGTTTGACAGCAACTCGCCTATTATGTCAAAAATACCATAGCGCCGCGCCATTCAAAAATAAGTAGGATTTTCCACGCACAATATGTTGTTCTTTTTTTCGTATTGAATAGGTAAATGCATTTTTCAATCGTTTATTCACAATAGAAACCTTTTCTGACATTTTCTTTTAAAAGTATTATTTGTTAGCACTAACGACGACGGTGACCCTTTATATTACTAAGGGCTTTTTTTTAAATATTGTTAATGGTTGTGACACACTTTCGTTGCTACATATTACTTAGCATTATTAGTAGGTAGGTAAACTTTTTATTTTCAATATACATATTCCAACAAAAATCACCATTGAAACAAATTTTAGTTGAGCACAAAAAACTGTCCCACAACGGGATTCGAACCCGTGAATTCTGGATTGCAGAGCAAAGCGCGCAACCATTTCGTCAACAGCTTTAAACTTCGGTTTAAAAACCACTCAGCAATAACATATAGGTATGATATAAGTAGCATAAATCGCAAGCTAAACAAATAGTTCCAACATTAATGAGCATCGATATACATAATTAAACTATTATCTACTCTTGTGGTAGGTATAACAGCGATAATTAGTTTGTTAATATTACGCTGAGTTGAGGAAACTATTCGTTAACATAATGAATAACTCAGTCACGGTTGGAAGAACACAATTATGTACGAGTTGAGTTTGTTTTTATTACGTTTACACTGTTTTGTTTACAAATAAAACAAGTTGGTTTATCCGTAAACCGTATCCGTAAAAATCGTATGTTTAGCTAATACTGGGTTACTGACACTGTTATCTTTCGTAAGTACCTAAGTAAGTTTGTATTCAAATATTTAAAATGGCAAGCTTCAAGCAGCAAGTCGCGAGTTTTTTTGATCGTTCAAGAGGCCTTTGAAGACAGACAGCCGGAACTTATAATTTAAGTCTTTCAGATCGGAAATAGGATTTCGATGTTCACATTCTGAACGTTGTCTTTTAAATTACCAATTGGTAAACTACTATGTTCTTATCACCCATGATTATGAGCCTAGGAACGTCCATGAATATTAGTAAAAGCTTCTCTAAACATCATTAACTTCATCGCATCTTCCTATATCCTGTTCCTCCTTTCACTTCCCAGTATTAAATCAATCAGTAATAGATAATTTTCATGATAATCTATAGAGGTACTATGAATAGAGTAATATAAGACTTGTGTCGTAATCTTCTTTTTAGACTTTGAGACTTATTTCTCATTACGGAGAGTCGCAACTCCCCCACAGAAATTATACATATTTGGTTATATAAATATTTTGTAGTAAATTAATAAATATTATTTTAATTGATTGGTTCAGTATCTACAAAAATAAAAGATTTTTTTAGTCTATCTAGACTCAATAAATTATTTCATTCATCAAAACTAATTAACCACTAACATAATGTTTAATTATAAATTATTTCAATCCACTAAATTACCTTACCAAAAAGCGGTCATGTCAGACACTATATCCATCACGTTATTGAGCCCAAAATATATCTTTAGTAATCTGTGGAAAGGACGACTTCGCACCAACAAAAATATTAAAATTTGAAACTCGACCAAACTAGTCGAGTATTTTAGGATGAGTCAGTATGTCATAAAGATCCCAATTACTAAACAAACAGCCACTTGCATTATTTGTCCACCTAATTACTGCGCAATAAAGCAGTTAGGAAGTCATCGTTAGCAGCATACTTAGTACTTAGTTATATCAGTAGTTAGGAAGTCGGCACGAGGAAGCAGTGAAAACAGTGTGGTGGTGCGGAAGGCGCAAAAACTGTCGTACAAATACTATGTTACGTAATCTAGTAGACAGTGAATTATAAAACAGATTAGTAGAGCGCCGAGACAGAACTTTGGTTTTAAATACATTAGATAAGACCAGAATGAATATCGGCATCTGAGGCGAATATGGCATGGTATATAATAATGTATAGTCGAACGCAAACAAAATTGGTATAAATATAATTGTATGAACTTAAAATTGAGTTAATCATTTAACTCTACCTTTCTGCTAGCATTATGTTTTTTACTAAGCAGATTAAAAAATGAAGAAAATCCTTATAAAACGAGACAAGAGAATAATAAATCTGATTATGATTTTCGCATAAGAGATAAACTAAGCTTTTATCGTCGACCAGATTTTTGATATCACCACACATATTAATTACTACCTGATGCGCGCGACTTCGTCCGCGTGGAATAGTTATTACCATAAAAACGTTCTAGTAAGTTAACCTTAAAACATAGACATATACTGTTGTGGACATGTTTGTTAGATCATTTCAAGAGAAATAATTCTTTCGGTACACATTTTTTTGATATCTTGACCCGTTTTCGCAGCGCATGCAACGGAAGCCCTCAAAGATGAACATTTTTCCCCGTTTTTTCCACATTTTCTATTGTTTCTTCGTTACTATTAGTTGCAGCGTAATGTTATATAGCCTAAAGCCTTTCTCGATAACTGGTCTATTCAACACAAAAAGAATTTTTCATTTCGCACCAGTACCTAGTTCCTGAGATTAGCGCGTTCAAACAAACGAACAAACTCTTCAGCTTTATAATATTAGTATAGATTTTTTCTACTAGTAGATAAACACATTAAAACGAAAAAATATTTTGTATATGACAAAAATCATTACCCTATTGAATTGTTTAATGTCGCATAACAATATCTCAATATGAAAACCAATAAACCTACATTACAATTTTATTGTACACTACACCAAACTTGTCCATCTGCCTCATATATTCTTTGCAAAGAACCCACATAGTAAGTGCAATATCCCATACATAATGCATGCGCACGCAACTTAATGAATATAAGTTGATATAAGTACGTATAAGTCATGCTTCACGCCGGTCAATAGGTTTAATTTGTACAATGTAGGACTTCCTATTCTTAATGACGGTTTGCACGAGCGGTTCACACGTGTGTTTTGGCTATTAGCTTATTAGCATAGCATTATGTATGAAAAGCTAGCACCACCCCACGTTATAACGTTAATCTGAGATAAAAAAAAACAACCCTATGTAATTTACGCAGCATGCAAATGTATCTTTCAATATTGCTTCAAATGTCATACAAATTGATTCGTCCGTTTAAGTGTAGTGAAGGTAATAAACATTCTTACACATTGTCCGCTTTTATTTCGGTTTCGGTTCTCAATTTACATACCTATTAAATGTGAATAAAAAATGTGAGAATCGTTTGAAGAACAGTAAAAAATTTCTGACGTCTTACGGAGCAGCATAGATGTAAAGGAATTTTGATCACCTAAGGATTGGCTAGTGGCAGTAATAGTTGCTTAAGTTTTAACTTATCATAAATAATCGCCTCACTTCTCTTTATATTTATCATAATAAATAAAAAAGTCTTTATTCAGCTACACATTTGATATTTCATTAAATTGGACACTTTATCATCACATATCACATTATTTTATTTCACCATATCTTATTTTCTTGTTTATGTCGTAATAAAAATAACACGCTTATATTGCTCGTGTAAACCAGCACTTACATCCGGCTCAATAGAGACAATATAAGTCCACGTAACCGTGTTCTTGCAAGTAAGCCGGCCGGTTACGACACTTCCAGCGTAATTCACGTAATTACCGACAACCAAATCAAATTATAAGATTTCAGCCAAAGTAGACTTAAGTATACAAATAAACGTTTTTAGGATTTTGTGGCAAAAATCAGGACAGGACCCTATTTTCTGTTTGTTAGCCTTTGTCTGTCTAAGAATAATAATGTTATGTAATTTATCTAAGGCTTTATTTTTATTAACTGTAATAGACAGATGGTGAAAATTGACATGACTAATTTTGTGTAGGTTTTGCAAATTCTAAAACTGTACATAGATTTAAGTTTATCATAATTTTTTTTTTTTTTTATTATTTATTAATTAATTTCAGAAACTCGAATTTACCATAATAATAAATTGGTATTTTTCCGAAATTGTACTACAAAATATATAACTAATTTCACTTACTGCTTATGTGAACTATTGATTTGACAGAAGATTAACGGAGGCGTTAATTTTTCGCTTTTGATGCTAAGCTGGCTTGGAATGAGTAGTAAAGATACGTTATAATATGGAAGGTGTTTTAAATAGGCATCAGAGCTACGCTCAATTTCTAAGTAGGTATACAAAAAAGAAAAAATGCTTCAAAAATATTTCACCTTTCAAAGAAAATGAATGATTTTAGGTTTTAAGATTGAAATGTTGATGGCGGATTTAATGTTCGATGGTCGTCCAAGCGCTTATTTCGTTTTTAACCGGCTATTTTATTAAATTCCCTTACTTTTCAAGAACTTTACAAAAAACTACTGCTATCAGAGTTTTGTAATCTACATAATATTGAGAAACTAAGAACGACTATGACATGGCCTAACAACTTTCTTACCTACTACAACAGCCCGTAGTAGCCGAAATATTTTTTCAATTCAATAAAACAATATCATATCGAGTGGTACAAAACCGTTTTGCAATAGAGAATGCAAAGCTGCATTCCTGCCTGATTCATCTGTTTGTTATCAGAGAAAACATCAGCACGCGATGACCTGAGATCCGCTGATCAGCTGATCAGCGATCGGTGTTATTCAATTTGTCTGTCTGTAACTAGATACACGGAATAAATAATTATTATGAGCTTTGTAGTACTTACATTATATTTGGACAAATATGTGTTTAAAAGTTTGTGCCCTAAAGCTCTTCATGGCTTACTTTTTAATTCTTATCAATTCGGGATAGAAGAAGCCATACCTACTTTTCGTGAATTAACCTTGTTCATAAGTACTTCGAGTAAAATTCGGTTGCCAATTTATGACTGAAATAAATAAAATCGCTAAAAAGCTTTACGTATAAATACACAAAGGCAACACAGGCACCCGGTAAACTTTTACCGCCCCTTTACATGAAGCATTCGAAAGAAACTTCCATAATAATTGCTCAACTTTAACTAGTAGGTAAGTAACATAGACAATAAAACTGCCTCATCATCGCTATCGTCCATCTTCGGCAATCTTCGGCCATCTTCAGCCATCTTCGGCAATTAGTTGCGGCGCTTCCGACGAGTATCGGACATCTACAGCGCATGCCGGGCTTTATGGCCCGTCTGTTGTAATACCTAAATATTATGAAACTATAAACATGGGAGCTAGTGAAGTTACGAGATTTAAATAGTATTCGTTTAGATAGATAACACGTATGAATTGAGTGAATGCTCGTGTTGTTTTGCTTTGAAAATATGTATGATAAGTTAACCTATCCATACTATTTATCATTTTTTGAGCTCCATAGCTCAAACATCACACCTCGTGTGATCTGTCGATGCGTTCGGTCGAACTGTTGTGAAGATGTTTGTCGGTTACACTCGAAACGACAGAACGTACGCAGAATATATACAAACGTGACTGCGCTATTTCAAAGTCAATAAAATTCATATCATATGGTGCGCAACATAATGGTGGGAACCATACTAAAACGATTATCAATTTGACTAAATTCTGTCAAAATGTCACCATGGAAGTTACTTCTTATTGTAATATGTTTCTTTTTTTGTCAAATGTCAATGTGCCATTAATTATGTACTACATTATATTTATCAGTACATCTATCTGTGTGGTTATCTTACATCGCGACGCCGCGACTAATTACCTCTCGTTAGCTTATCTGCGGTTTTATTTTTATTTGCTTTGGGAACTTAGTTTCGTAAAAGTTAGTAAGTTGTTGGACAAGTTTGTTAGGTGACAGCAGTTAGTAGCGTTAGTCATCGTTTTGAAGCTGCAATGCAAAGCAACGAGGTTTTATAGAATGTGTTTGGTTCAGTCATATGCTGTTGCCCTGTTAGCTTAGTTGGCTAGTGGCTCTGCCTTCTAATCTAGGGGTCCGGGTTCGATTCCCGCTTGACACAAGTAATTATGCATATTAAAATTTGTAATTAGGTACCTACTTGTGTTGAGTCTGGTCGTTTCTATGTAAAATAAGTATGTATTTACGAAAAGAAAAGTATAGATGTATTGTGATTAAGAGATTCGATGCTAAGCAAAATTAGCGCAAATGGTTTGCGATTAAAATCATTGAACCATATTAATTTACATTTTAGTGTATTTTTTTAAGATTTAAAAGTTATTTTTATACCCAGTATGGGATCCCAAGGGCTGTGGATGATGATGCCAATGAAGAATGATTGAATGTGTACAAAAGTCAGACGTGGCTTATTACCTTTATTTCTCGTCTCCTAATTGGGCATTGTAAAGAAACTAAGATCAAAATCCTGTTTCCTGAGTATCATAATCTACTATTAAAATAAGAAATAATAGCCTTTTTAGGCATGTGTTGGACCTCAGAAAAAAACCATCACCAGCTACCAAAAATTATTGAGTAACTCGTCACGAAGAAATCAATCAAAAGATCAATAAATAGATATTGGAGCTCCGTTCTGTTGCAATCCCTATAAATGCAACTGCATTGGCTGCAGTATGTTGCATCACACGTCATTCTAAACGCATCAGCGTGAGTTGTTGCTCGGCGGTTCCTCGACTAAATAATGATCTACCTCGTGGAGAGATACTGTAGCTATCGTGGCGGTTGTGTAAGATAGATAGATGTAATAGGTAATATAAACATACGAGATAAACAACCGCCACATGTACATATGTACATCATATATAGAAGTTTATGAGAAATGTTAAACAAAATATTTTATTTGGAACTGTCTTAGTGAAATGAATACCGGAAAAAACATGTAAATCGAACAAATCAAAATTATTGCTTTGAGCTTTATGATCGGTGTAAAGGTTGTATGAAGGCATATACACTTGCTAGACAGAAATAAAATATAAACTAAGTTTTTATTGTTATATCGCTCGAGGAACTAGATTAGAGACAGATTGTAATATCACAGTAAGTTTTAAATCATTCTTACAGAAAACAAACAAATCGGAATTTTAAGTTGAGACCTATATAGGTACATAATGTAATTTTCTTCCGGGCTTACGCACATAAAATGTAAAAAATAATTTTAACAATTGAAATGTACACTTTGTATAGTACATATATCTCGACATGCATCTATAGCCTAGCTTCACGTGTAAGTTCAGTTCTCTAACAAAGTGAGTGACCCCATCATATCGGGCCCATGTAAGACCATAAACTATCATAATGATCATTATCTGACGCTTTCACTCACTTGTGTAATGTATGGATATGGCCGGTCTTGATTATTCCATTGTCGCCATGGGGAGCTGTTGCAATCTGTCGCTAACCCGAGATAGCGTGTTCAGGGAGCCTCTTTGGAGGACTAAATTTCATTTTTGAGAAAAGATTACTTTCAAATAAAACTAACTAAAATTTGCAACTCAAATTTGAAAAGACAAAGTCCTCAAACTTAGCAAAATTGATACATATATTGATTTGCCTTTTTGTTAGACTCTCATTTTTGCATTGTACCTACGTATTATAGAATCCCGAAAATAATTTATATGTTCGGTGGTAACGTGCTACTTTTGATCTCGAATGAAACCTCCTCTTAGGAAGTACCAAATTATTAATAGGAATATATGACTAACAAATATAGCCTAAGTAGTAGCAGTTATTGGCTAATCCAATTGGCGTACAATTGGATGTTTTATGCAAACTTTCCACGCCCGAGGCGAGTCAGCGGCTAAAACGAGTCAAGAGGCTCTCTCTACTTTACATTCAGTAAATACTAGTCCATCTTCAACTTGACTCTTGTAGATCAATCAATTAAGATGATGCTTCAATTTTTTGCGAGTTTTTATTAGTTATACTTTTTTTATTGGTTATTAATTGTGATTTAATTGATTGCTCTTGATTGTATTGCAATAAATAATGGAAGGAAAGGATTGTTTAAAAAAATATGAGTGTTCGTGTGTGTTTGTTCTTTTGTTTGTTTAGAATCTGATTTCCATAAAATTTTAAGTATTTACCGCTGCTATATAACAGAATAAAGTACTTATATATAAAAGTAAATTCTTTTTATTTGGTTCAAAGCATTTTTTTTGGCTGATGCAGATATGTATCTTGAAAATATAAGATACAATAACCCACTGCTGAGTATAGGCCTCGTCTTTGGCACTCTATACAGCATAATAAATAAAGCACATAATTAATAATATCTACTCACATACTGTTAGTACTAATTGGTATTACTATTCAGTATTAGCAGGTAACTTAACCCCAGTTCACGGACATTAACCCAGCGGTGTTACAGCGGCATCGAAAGTAAAAGGTACAGCTTCGGTGCCCGCAGCGGAAGTCGGACTGAGATCGAAAGCGTATCCGGGAACTTCCTGTATGTATTTAGATTACGGATATGTGGTCGGGAAGTGTCTTGTGCAGTGGATTTGTGGGATTATTCAATTATTCAATTTGTAGCTAAGGTGTGGCTCAGTGATTGATGTTCGCGACTGCAAAGTTATAGCCGTGAGTTTGAATCCTGTTGTGAAGAGATTTTTATGTAAGTAGATAAAACATTATTACATTTTAAAAAGGGTTTTTATATCAAAGTAAAATAAATAGTTAATTAACATTACTCGTAACAATAAATAGTTATCACTGTATTATAGTTCCCGTAAGGCATGATTAAATTTAGTTGTATTAACCGGCTAGCACTTACGTCAAAAATTACGTCGAAAAATTAGCTCGACAAGTTTCGGAAATCTGAGGTTTCCATCATCAGGAGGACGAGTCAGCAACGCGCGTCCCGGTTGGCCGCCTCGTCCAGACTGGTTCGCCGACTCACTGCCGCACCCCCCCGCTTCTGCGCCCGCTCCGCTCTCGCAACCGCTCGCGCACCGCGAAATACACGATCCGCCGGTGGCGCCTCGATCGCCTATCCTCACCCGTCGCGGTGCGCGAGCGGTTGCGAGAGCGGAGCGGGCGCAGAAGCGGGGGGGTGCGGCAGTGAGTCGGCGAACCAGTCTGGACGAGGCGGCCAACCGGGACGCGCGTTGCTGACTCGTCCTCCTGATGATGGAAACCTCAGATTTCCGAAACTTGTCGAGCTAATTTTTCGACGTAATTTTTGACGTAAGTGCTAGCCGGTTAATACAACTAAATAAATAGTTATTTTTAACACGGAATAGGCTTACGTTTGACTACAGCCTGCCTGATGTTAAGCACCACTGTAGTCTAAGATGTAGCACGCTTGCAAATATATCGAATTTTAAAACAAAAAAGTTTGACTTGAACTTGGCAAGAAGATTTTTAGTAAGAATTATAGTATGTGTCTTGATTTATTATGCTAATAACAAAAAAGTCATTCTTACAAGGACTGCAATTAAATAAAGTAATAACAGTTCTAAGCATAATATATAACTACATAAACTGCCAGTACATAATGCATAAAACTAAAAGCACTAAAATACATAACCACAACACGTGTAAATGTTATTGTAATAACACAATTATTTCCTACTCTTCGCCCACAATACTCAAATCATTTAAGCAATTGCTCAATCCGAAGAAAATGATTGAATTTACAACCCATAATCAAATCAATTCAACCTAGCATTCGTATGCAATCAAAATACAATTTACCAACATAACTTGTATAGCTACAGAATGGCGCTAACGTCGAATTTTTGTTTCATTTTCCTAGGTTACTTTTTAGTGTCAGTTTTTTTTCACATTTAAAGTTAAATTAGTAAAGTTATGGTCGATGTGGTAACCTCTGTTCAAATGTGTGAGTTGATGAAATTAAATAGAGATGTGAATTAACTGCTTATGACTTATTGATTGTCATTTTTAGGGTTCCGTACCTCAAAAGGAAAAAACGGAACCCTTATAGGATCACTTTGTTGTCCGTCTGTCCGTCCGTCCGTCCGTCTGTCAAGACCCTTTTTCTCAGGAACGCGTAAAGGTATGAAGCTGAAATTTATATCAATTACTCAGGTCTACTGTCCCTTGAAGCTGTGAAAAAATCAAACTTCTAAGCCAACGCAATCAAAAGATACAGCCATTTATGCCGCAAATTTTCGACACTTGCAAGGGAATCAAAACCTACAGGGTGCTTCCCGTGAACTCAGAATCTTGAAATTTGGTACGAAGCAACGTCTTATAGCATAGATAAAGGAAAAATTACGAAAACCATAAATTTTTAGTTACATCACAATATATTTTTTTTTTTAATAATCTTAAACTTACTACCCATTTCCTCATAAACGCGTAGAGGTATTAAATTGAAATGCATACCAAATACTCAGGTCTATAATACCTTTAAGCTGTAGCAAAATCAAACTTCTATGTCAACGCAATCAAAAGAAACAGCAATTTAAGCTGCATATTTTGAAACTCGCAAGTACTTGCAAGGGAATCAAAACCTAAAGGGTACTTCCAGTCGACCTTGAATCTTGAAATTTGGCATGAAGCAACGTTTTATACCACACATAAAGGAAAAATTCCGAAAACCTTAAATTTTTAGTTACATTACAAAATATATATTTTGTAAACCTTGCAGGTTTGTACGGAACCCTCGGTGCGCGAGTCCGACTCGCACTTGGCCGGTTTTTCTGTGTTCATGAACTATGATGCAATATGACAGCGTAGAGATTTGGCTTGGATATCTTAGTTTGACTTAGGATAACATATAAAAAGGTTTTAATAATAATACTTAATAAAGTTGTTTATTCAAGTAGGTAATAAAAGGCTACAGTTTTCGGTATAGTTTTTAAACTTTCCATAAAAAAATCATAATAAGCGTATTTTACTAAGAACAACCTACAACTAATCGTGTGCTACTAACAAATTCATATAAGCCAAGTCTTTATTTCATTAAATTCTTCTTAATCATAATCTTGATATTTAATTATTAATCTTGATTGCTAAAACACACAAAGCCTTCATTATTTGTCAATGAGATAAAATTTGATTACCATTCAATATGATTGTGTTGTCAATACCCAATACCCACAAGTTGACAGTTACATAACAACCAATAGACCACAAATACCGCGGTGAAAATACATTCCCTGGTGAATCGTGACCGGCGTGGTATTAGCATGGCAACCTTCCAAGCAAGCCTAGCTCGGTTCGCTTCTGGCGACTACTCTAGGAAGTTAGGTTATGCAACTAGCATTGTGTTTTGGAATTGGTAGGTATTATGATTTCTTTTTATGGAGGTAAAAGTTAGAACATGTGTTTGAATCAAATAGTAGGTACCCAGAGCTTATCATTTATTGAAGTTTAAATTGCTCCAATACCAAACATTACAGCGGGGACCTACAAGTGTGACATTTGACTCACGAACGTACCCAAATCACCCCAAATTAAAAAGTAGCTTTCCATTAAATTATTCCGTGGCTCAAATTCTGGTCACCCATCCAAGGACTGACCACGTACACAGTTGCATAGCATCGTTTATTTGAAATCCGAAAGATTATTTTAATGATTCTTTCGCCGTATCTCCATTTACCTATATATTTACTTCCTCCCATAAGTACGTACAAATGAATAGTTAAATTATCATTGTCATCATCATATACCTCTACCAGCCTACCTATACGGGTGTTTTCATCTGTAGAAATAGTACTGTTTCCTTTTTATACTATGCTTGAAATACGGCATAACTATACTAGGCCAAAGAAACAGTTAAAATGCAACAATCGTATGCATTAAGCCTACTTATCATGCACTGTGTCAGTTTTCATGAAATCCTTACTACTTAATGGTTACACAAGCAAGGAAGGAAGTTACATAAGTTTACATAATATGACCACAACTGAGGCAATTATATTGGAATCATAATGGACAAGGAAACGGAAACAGTAACCACTTTTTGAGTGAAAAACTTATTTTGAGTTTTGCTTTCTAATTTTTAGTAGGTAACAAAATGTCGTTGGTAGGTAATGAATTATTGTTGTCTTATATGTAGTTTTGTTGCAAGTAAAAATGGATGTTTCATTTATTTTCTTATTTAAATGACTAAACTGACATCAAAAAAGGAGGCCGGGTTCTATTAGACGAAATCTATTATTTACTTCAAGAAATATATAAGACAAATAACACCAATACAAATGTTTTAAAAATAATTCTATTTTACAAAATTCTTTCTATTGTAATATTATATACATATGTAGGTATGTCAGTATATGATATATAAATTACAATGATAAAACTAATCAATTGTCTATGTACTTACACATTTCAACAAACAAAATTGAAGCAAAAAGATAAAGCCTTGTTAAATTAAAATGCTGTAATATAACCATACAATGTAATCTGGCAACAAAAAGGTTATTTATGAAGTATCACACGTTAAGACTATAATTTTAAATATTCATTACACACAATAGATTCTTGGACGTATATTCTCTTATTAGAGCGTAAAAAAATTGCAAGATTATATCATGACAAGCTGCATAAAATAAGGTTCAGTACAATATTATGAATGTAGTTTGTTCTTCCAATTAACTTCAAAATCTTACTTAAAAAAATAATTATATTAAAACTAGTTTAGGCTATAGGTATCATCAGTATCATCTTTAAATCTATAAATCTTCTGTTCGATGTTAAAGAACACTTTTTAGAAAGGTTTTAAAAGGCATTAACTTACCTACATTAAGTAATTTTATATGCGCCCGTGCGTGGTCAATAACTAATTATCCAAACAAAATAATTATTTAATTTTGAGATATAGTCATGGTGCCAATACATATTTATTTAACGTACAATGTTTGATGCTTCAACTAGTAACTTTGAACTTTTCCAATGTCCACGGAACCCTAAAACTAAGACAAAAGTCTTCTATTACCACAATAAAGGTCAGGCGACGAACTGTGACCTCAGAGAAAGTATCGTCTAGTATTACCGCAGATTGCTAATATTATACTATTGCAATACTTTCCGCAATATCAGGTAACAATAACGTAACAGGTAATTAGATATTAGTATCGTGGTAATGCGGCCAGTATGCTGGGCACGCTGCCCTCTGGTAGTGGGCTGTAGAAGTTAGAAGTAGTATGTTTAGTTTTTCTTGCCTTGTTTTTATATTGTATTATTGTAAATAAAGTATACCATCAAGTTGTATCATCATTATCATCAGCCTGTTAATGACTGCTGAGCATTACACAGATCCAAATATTAGTATGCCTACATTCCCTACGTAAAGATATTAAATATTAATATACACACTTACCTATTACTTACGTATTCGTACCTATTATTATAAGTATTACATGGTATTACCTAGTATTGCGGTTGGTGAGTTGGAATTGATAGAGTTATTGTAGTTTTGTATTAGTGAGTGTAATTTTGCGAATTTATTGATATTGATACTTGCAGTAGTTCCGGTTAGTTACGTGCAGGAATTTGAGAATCAGGAAGTAAGTAATAAGTTTTAGACGTGGTGGTTAATCATCTGTGTAGTTTACTTTTCTTTTCTGTGGAATAGGCTAAAAAGGGGTTTCGTTTTCCTAGGTTAGTAAATTATTTGTTGGGGTTTTACATACTTTTTTTTTTTTTTTTTTTTTTTGTTGCCCAGGAAAACCTATTACAGGTACCACCCAAAAAACCCCGGGGAGGGCGGGTGGTTATGTGGGAGTCTCCACCCCACTCCATAAGGGCGGCATACCCACTAAAAACCTGGGATGTTCCATCTCCGCATCGTTGGTCCAGGGCCACGAGAGCGCGATGCATACATCCGCAGCCCTGGTGATGCTGGCCCGGTAACGGGCCCCGCCTCGGGGAGCTTCAGCTCAACCCTCAATGGATGACGTGTCAGAACACGGGACACGTCATGCATCCTGTGGGACTCATTCCAGGGCAACAGGTTCCCCGACCTGCCACCCAGAGCCCCCAGGAGTCAGGCAGTCGCACGCCAAAGCGACTGCCCTCCTCCAATGCGCCCTCTGCGCACGGAGTTCGGTTCCCGTGTAGCCGCTACTCGGCCGGTACACCGAACTCCTCTCGCCTCTCAGCGACCACCTCGGGTGCTCTTAAAGAGCACCCAGCTCCACCTACACCGCGAGGTGCGGCGAGCTCCACGCCTCGGGCCCTACAACCAGCCCTCTCGAAGGGGAGGTATAGGCGAGGGCCCCCACTCGATCGAACGTTTGGACACAGGCTAGCAAGATCCACCGGAAGGTGGAAGTTACTAACCTGTGGACGGGGTGCACCAGGTTTCCCCAACTAACCCCAAATCCCCATATGGAGAGATGAAATTAGTTGGGCTTACCCAACGTGAAGGTAGTCCGATCATCGCACCCCTGGGGTTTTACATACTTAGTCTAACTTCGAATTTCGATCATCTATGCAACGATATCTGACCAAGAGTTTGATGTTTGTTTTTTAACATATTTCCTTTTTCACTCTATGAAAAAATAGGACAGAAAATAGATCAAAATCCTTTAAGGTCTCTAATGGTTTGTAAATAATCAACAATTGTAAAAACTATAATTAGCAATGAGTGTGGATTTTTGCGTAAGGTCAATTACTAGATAGTAGCCTAGATAAGTTTGTTGTTTTAGGTCGCAGAAATACATAGGTTCGAATCCTGTCGATCGTGATATTTTTGCCCATTTTCCAACAAAAGTTTAAAATAGGTAATTAGCAACTCTCATCAAACTTATTTACTTACTTAATGGTTAAACATCGTATAAAACAGTATAAAACACATAAACAACAGGTTAGCAGCACTTGTTGCGACGAAAGTAAGAGTGGCTTCCTTCCACATCTCCAGCCTTGACCGTGAAGTAACATAAGATGGCGCTACTGTCAGCTGCTTGGTGGGAGTCTCACTTAATGGGGGCTTAATGTGGCATTTAGAATGGGAAATGTTAATAAGATTAGAGGATGGTTTTAAAGTTTTTAGACGAATATTTCCAGCGTAATATTTTGTACTGCGTATTGGTGATATGAAACATCGGCGATCAGTTCAATTTGGCTTTTTAATTTAATAAGAGCAATCATGGGTCTGATTTGAATTAGATGTAGATATAGAATGCAGTTTTCTTGCAATGTTTAGTTATTGAAACTATTTGCAAACGTAAAAAAATTATATCGAAGTAAAGTTACCCAACGCGTTGATGTCTTTTCTTTGCGCATCTATACGTAGCTTTTGAGGTGCAAAAATTATGAAGCTACTTATTTATATTTTGTTAATTTTATTTAAGTTTGTGTGTTGTTTTATTTTTTTACACGTCTGTCAGGAATTTGATCACTAGATCGCCTGAAGTAATACCCGAACAAGTGAACACTGTGGTGCAAGGTGGTGCATACTTAACTTAACTTTGACATTACTTATACTGATTTGGAACGAGGACAAAAACAATATGTTACAAAGATATTAATACATGAATACGATTACTTGACACAGAAACACTTACTCGGCTCATTCCATCAATGACGTCACCTCACATGCCTATATCACGGAAAACCGCAACAATGGTGTTTCTCCGACATTTCTCACAGAACTACTATTCCCTACGCAGAGAGACGCGTCTTTGTTGCGAATCCATTCAGTTTTTGTCTCGTATCGATTAGAATGATTGATATTGCCTTCTGTTTGTTTTACACTGTTGATAAAGAGAGTGATGGACTAGCTATTGTTTTCAGTGTAAGATGGGTAGGAAAGAGGATAAAGCTTACATATACCTGTAGAAACAATAAGAATATGTATATCATGTACAACAAATGTCATATTTCTGTTCGTTCAGAACAGAAGGATATGTTGTATTTGTGTTAACACTATAGACACTTTGGGCCACTCTTTAATGGAACGGAATTAGGTCTCAAAATAAACTGTCAGACCATTACAGTGTTAAGTGCTTGACAACAATGACAACCGAAACCAAATTAATGAAGGTATTTTCAAATAAAGAGTTGAAAATACTTACTAATTAATTTGAAGAAAAAAAAACAATCGTTGAATTTTAGAAGTTTTAGTGCACCTTCTTGTTTAAACTTTATAGGTACTCCTCTTTATTGATCGAAGGTACTCATGGTACTCATGGTATAAACGTTTGCCTAGTCATGGAATTGTATGCCTCTCTTTCTCTTGGTATTACATCCATGTTGCCAAATATATGTCCTGCTATATTCATTTATTAAAAAAAACTGTCAGTCCGGACAGTTATAAAACAAAGCACCCAGCCAGTATGACAGCATTAATGCTATAATCGCGGTAATTTCCCTCAAATTGATCTTATTATGAAGGTGTAAATGCGTGAAAGTGGATCCAATTCGGCGCCACAATGCTCGTAATCTTAGAAACCTGACGCGATTGATTTGTCACGGAGTTAGCCAACTTTGTCTTTTGATACATAATCATAATCTTCAATAACACAATCGATTGCTTAGTATGGGGATGGATGGCGCTGTGTCATATGTCCTAAAATATTTGTTTTGTTGTGATGCCTCCCTGATGGAAAGCCAGACGAATTTATCCGCAATGGTTCCTTACGCTTGCAAACATTCTATACTACAGCTGTTACTGCATGTAGAAGCTTATTTACTTTTCTTTGTCACTAGTAATCTGTCACTAACCTTCCCTAGTTTTATCCATAAATTGTTATACTCCGCTTTAGCGTTCCAGTTGTGATACGAGTGCACAAAAATTCTGGCTTTTTTGAGCAATTTCTGTCAATGAGAGTAAAATTCCACTATTTGATAAGCAAGCTATCATATTATTGTGATTTTGATGTTGCGTATGTAACCTAAAAGGAATATTGTTTGAAGTACCTTCAGATTATTATTTTTACAAAAAGAACAGCTTAATTTGAAAATCTAAAAACGAAACCTAGTACTTCCTGCCATCTTAAAACCCAGGTACTCTTTCCAAAAAACCTGCGAGTTGTATCGAAATCAGTGTACCGTTACCAGCGATCTTTATCCCAACACTTGTTGTTTACTTTTTAGCTTTCTTCGACTCTTGCGCAATATCGGTAACTATTGTATTTGGTTTGGTAATCTCAATTTTGACAGTTTGATTATTAACTCTTGTTTATGTATTACGATATTGTAGGTTTGGGTTACAGTGGCTTACTGGATTATGCAAAGTGTTATGTAACTTGTGTTAGTTTGTTCCGGTTTATTGGTATGTTCTGTTGTTTGTAGTTTTTATGATAATACATATATGACTACTTTTTTTAACAAAGTTTTATTAGTTAATGTAACCGATTTCTATCAAAAATTGGTAAATTTGGTATAAAGTCAAGATGTATTACTCTTTCTTACGATGTGATTTTGATTACTTATTATATCCGATAGAATTTACAAAAAATGCAACTTATTTTTTTCCTATAGCCTTTCGCTAATAAGTTCCAACCCTGTCGAATTTTAACAAATACTGTTGGTAATTAAAATACGAATGTACTTATTAGAAAAAAAAAACAGCTCGCAAAAAATGTATGTCAGTACACAAAAACCATCAAAAAATTTCAGTATCAGTCATCAATACAGTTAACATCCTTATAACTCGGAGCGGGCCCATCCAGACAAACTCTCCGCTTTGGTTCTTTGGCGAAATAAATAGGAACTGCATCTTGATTTAATTTGAAATTATTGTTATTGAATTGTTAAGTTTAAATTGTGTCTTGATTGTACCAGACAATAAACATCTCTCAGCAAATACATGAAAAGGGAAAACCACTTATTTAGTATTGGAATAGTTCCAACAGATAGTTACAGAATATTGTACGTAATAGATAACTTGGAACTGATGAAAAGTGAAACTTAGAAAGGAACTTTGATAAAGTGAAGTTATGTCGGTAAACGCTACTGTTTTTGTAAGCTTTTCGATAACTGAACTAATTATTTTTAGTGGCGAAATTGCTGGTAAGTCTTTGCTTAGGTACAGGTACATTATAAGTAAGTATAGGTAGGTTATTATTTAGTCGTACTTCCTAATCGTACATTTAGTTTTCTTTCGCAGTCGTAAAAAATGTAGGATACAAGTGTTCTATTTCCTAAAATGAATGGGTAAGGATTGATGAGGAAAACGAAAAAAGGTTGATATTATATGAATTTTGGCTTGTTTAGTTTGGTTTGAATTCATATTATAATGATGACTTCTCTTCTCAATTATGCAACATCATCTAAGTGTGATCGTTATAACTAATACATTCATAAATTTACATGACTAAAAGGGATAACAACAGCGGTGAACAGGTAATACATGCAAATAATGATGGATGTATATTAAGGCAAGATATTGAATCAGGCGTTACTTTACGGAAATCCATTGAAATTGAAACTCTGGAAAAATATAGTGTTTTTTCGCTGCGACTGCTCCTTAACCGACTTAAAACAACAAACTCGGTGGTTTTTAGGTGTGTTCCTCCATATACCACCGCCACACCTCTCCTCCTAACCAAAGTTTTTCCAGAGTTTCAATTTCAATGGATTTCCGTAAAGTAACGCCTGATTCATTATCTTGCCTTAATATACATCCATCATTATTTGCATGTATTACCTGTTCACCGCTGTTGTTATCCCTTTTAGTCATGTAAATTTATGAATGTATTAGTTATAACGATCACACTTAGATGATGTTGCATATTAAGGCTGCAAAGTATAATAATAGTAGTAATAATTATATATTAATCGCATAAAAACTCCTTACCTCGAGGACTGTAAGCTCCGCACTCTAAGCAGGCAAGCACGAGCACCAGGACGCTGGCTAGTTTACACGCCATTATCATCATCATCAGTACATCATCACTCACTTTACCATCATTCACTTCAAATTGGAAAAACGGATAACTTTAATAAAGTTTTTGGCAAAGTTCACAGTTTATGAAAATCGTTGCAACTTACTAAGTTAATCGTTGTACTATTTATTCTTCTTACGTATTATTTTATGGAAGTATGAAAATGTTAAGGCACATGTACACAATTTTTTCAAAAGACTGTTTTAGTTTCAAAACTACGTTGCGAACCCAAAATACACAGAAAGATGTCCGCGAAAACAAAGATAGACCTATTGAAAAAGGATCGTGTTTTGTTTTTAGCAAACGTACTAAATGGTTTCGCGGCGCAATCAAAGCTATTCAAACAATTTGATTTACAGAATCGATTATTTAATTTAGGAGATTGATAGGAACGTCATGTTGCGGCGATGTCCGAATTAGAAATGGCGGCAAAAAGCCGTGCGCGTGCTCACTTGTTGTTATTGACTAACGATAGTGTTTTTACTTTTTTCCGCGCAGCCGCGGTACCCCCACTGGGAAAATGCTGCGGTTGAATAGGTAGGCAACATTTTTGTACAAGGGTTTAATCGAGTCATAAATTGTAATATAATTGTAACATCTCTTAATACTTGCCAGTTTTTTAAGTACGATATCAGTTTCTTTGGTATATTCGTAATCTCATAAGTCAGGGAATGGGAAAAAAATATTAAGAATTAAATTTACCTTCTGTTTAATAAATCAATTTGGTTCATTTTTTATCTAAAAAAACTTAATTTAAATAAATCTTAGACGGCATTGTGTAGTAAGTATTACATGCGGTAAATTTTCTGTAAAACAGAAAACACATCGTATCCTTCTTCTTGATTGTCACTAACAAAGAATAACAAAAAAAATGTTTTGGTAACCATTAAAACACTTCGCATAAAATGTTGCGCACTGCTGTCTATAGAGAGTGAAATGAGCAGGCGCAAGCGCAGCTCAGCAACAGGCGTGACGTCACTCTGTCACCTTGCATTACACCCCATCAACCCTGGTAAAGGCTTTACTTGATGTCTTTATTGAGTCGTCATTAATAACGGATACATTTTTTTTTTTATTTTTAGTTTTGGTCACTTGAAAAGCACAGTTTTTCTTTTCATTGCGGAAACTAAGTATGGGATAAGTACTACGGTTCAAAACTTACTAGTTTAAATATTATTTTTTTCATACCAAAAATATGTAGGTAAGGTACCATCAAAATGTTATTATCAAAACTGCAATGAATCGATATAAATAAAATGATCCTAAGCTTTAATTACTTACACAAGTCTATGATATTTTTTTTTATTTATTAAAAGTAGTTTTGTCATACATTGACTATGCCACTCCCGTATGGCTAGTACTTACTTAAAGATAAATGTATTTAGTTGTAGCAACATTTTGGCATCTCCAGAAAATGGAAAGGCCAAAATGCTGCTACATTGTCCTACATTGTAACTGCCATAAGTTGTCTTCTAAGGGCCACATTTCGGACACATTCCGTTAGAAAAAATGAACAATTACGCAATTTTCAATTTTTAAAGTGGCACAAATTCTAATAATGAACTCATTTATTATTTGATAAGTGGTGTTCCAGTTGCGAAATGGTCGACATTTCAGAATAAAATGAAGAAAACCTCCACACGCACGAGGATTCGTACTCGCTAAAAACGACATCTATGATACACGCGCAACATCTTTATTCTCAATCAATATGTTGCATTGCAGGAGATGAGAGCGCCATCTCTTGAGAATCACAGCAACTAAGCAGCCAATACTTTCAAATAATCCTTTTTAGCACTTAGTTTCTTCTTTTACCGCCTGCAGCGCTGCAGTCGATTACTAATCGAGTAAAAGCATACATGAAATTTGTTGTCTCTTTCTTTTGAGTGAAAGACGATGACGTGCAAAAGAGACAGAAAACCCCATGCCATGCCAATGCAACCTAACGTAAACATGTAAATTGTCAGTTGTGAGCTAAATTCCACGGTGGCGGGTTACAGAACTTTGTTTTTACTTACTTTTAACTTATTTTTTTACGAAATCTTATTTTACAAACTGAAAAATTCTACACATCAGTGTTGTGCTCGATCTCTAGTGATGTGAAATTGTGTTAACGTGTTTTATAATGGTGTTCTTCTGAATGATGTCGCAAACTTCTTCACAAATAACGGTATTGTGTCTTGTGAACTTTTGCTGCTGGTTTGTGTGATTTTGAAGGCACACCTTCTTGGAAGCCTGTTTTCTGTAGGACGAGATCGCAGGATGAATCGACTTGTGCTAAATTAGACACCAACTATTTGCAAAGTAAGTCAACCTTCTTGGGTTTTTGCTAATTTACTAAGTTTTGGTTTAGTTATTTGACCTCTTCTAAATCAGGTCTTCGTGTAATCATGCTTAGCGTGGATATCTTTGCATGATACCTACCTATATCTATAGTACGTGTGAAGTCTGATTTCCCAACTTATGCTTGATGTTAAATTAAGTTAAAAAAAAACGAGCAAGTCACAGCTCTGATGGTGAGTAATGCACTTGCATTCTGCAGATGCGATGTCATAATTTTCCTTGTTTCAATCATCAAATAAAATTTCAATACTTCTGGCACTGCACTGTGTTTATCACACTTTAAGTTACCTACCTACCTACATTAACTACCTACTTATGTACCTATACTTATCTATTCTCTGCACATTACACTAGTAAAAAATTGCATAAACTAGCCAGTGAGCAAGAAACGTGTTCCTTATGTGTGAATCATTAATTTAGCGGAGAGTTAGCAGCGACCTTGCGTAAAGGTCCGTGTGCCATTCTCTTGTAGTCTGTCACGTCGTGTCGTGACGCGACTACGAGGTTCTTGTCTGAGGTTGAAGGTAGTGGCAGGCTCTGGTGGCAGGCTTTTGGGGTCTATACAGAATTATATCTGCTATCATATACATATATCTGCCCAGACTGGAAAAGCGCGAATTTCAAGTATGGAATTAAATTCAAATTTGGATCACCGAGATACAGGTCTCGGCCTAGTTCGGGGTCCGTTGTTATGCACATAATTAGTAATTGATCAATTCTATGGGAGTTACAAAATTTTATATTAATTTATTTACGATAAATAATATCAAATTTGAGTTTATATACTATGTACTAGTTATCACGTCATTTATAATTTAATTTTAAGACTGGCCTAGATTTCTTTTTTAAACGTGTTTTATGTTTATAGGTAAAGGGCAGAAGCCTAGAAGAAACGGTTTGATAAATGTCAAAACATGCTTCTAAGTTAATAGACGCTTTGCCGCTAACATAATTAGCTTATTATAAGTATGGTCTAATTAAAATTACTTGGACATGTTCACTTTCATTTGTAAAATAAATAGTTTTTATTAAAACTGGAACGGGTTTGCACTTAACCATAGTTTGCCTGATGGTAAGTAAAGGAACATAAAGGCCTAAGTACTTAAGTAGGTATGTAACCAAAGGAAATGTGTAAAAATTTGGCTACCTATAGCATATACATAGCATAAGCTAGGTCAGCCTAAACCTATGTAGACTGAACTTAACAATGCAGCCTATAGGAACTACAGATAGTATAAACAACGATAAATAAATACTTAGGTAAGCAGCTAAACTATACACAGTACCTATACCTAGGCACCACAGACATTACAATATAATTATTGAGCTAGACAGTTCATTGACTTAGACTTTTTGCAAATGGTTAATTAACTAGTTACCTATCTCCCAAGTATTCTATTTTAAGACATGCTCTACATAAGGCGACTATAATTAAACTTAGGTATCAGTAGATACAATTATTATTTATTTGAATAATGGGTGTGCAGCAAATTGCTAATGTGCCCATATCACACTGTGTCAAAATTGTTTTATATAGTCCACACAAAGTTCAAAATTATAGTCCACTGGTGCAACAATCACAAGTAAACAAGAGATTTTTTGGTTTTTTAGTTACTATACTCTTCTTTATGCAATTAATTTGCCTCGCCATAAATACATTTTACATGGTAACATGTAAAATGTATTGTATTATTTATACAGGACAAACTGGGCAATATTTGTGTGCTTATTTTGGAAATTCTCGAAAAATAAGTAAGTAAGTTTGTAAATCCCTATTCCACTTCATATCCTGAATCTTCATCTAATTGCTCAGCCGATTCTGGTGCCACAATAAAATTTGAGTTTCTTCAAAATCCTCAACCCCCTCTAAAATTGCTAATGCTTTTTGTGAGTTTCATAATAAAATTAATTGTAACTAATCATATTTATGTAATGTACATTTTTTAATATTTATTTTTATATTAAACGTGTTTTTAGTAATAATATTTCAATAAAAGTTACTGAAAACAACAAAAAAGTAATGACATGAAAAGACACGGTAAGCGGCTAGCGGTCCCGTACGGGCTCACCCAACTTTCCAAAAATAATTTTTGTTCATTATGAGCTACTAAGTAATTTCGACTTTACAGGGCCATTTATTCACTGACTAAAAACATATCACCATAACAATATTATAGTTTTCATTTGAAATAAACATGATACAGCCACTTACTTGAAGAGTGAATCAATTTTTTCGAGCAATTTATTTTTCACGAATTTTAACGTCTAGCTACTCTCAACTGAAAATTATTATTGTCTATTTTATATTCCCTACTCATAGAACATATCAACATATACTATTTAAGACCAATCAGCGCGCTGTATCTCGTCCCAAGTTAAAGTTAAACGCCAAATTAAATCACACGAAAAAGTGAGCCCGTTTGGGACCGCTTGTCTAATATGGGTTAAGTATTGACCATAAAATACACCAACCTCCTTTCAGCGTAACTAAATATTTTAAGCTTCCGTACAAAGCGCAACGAAAGTGACCTCAAAATGGCGCCGAAGAAATGTGTTGCTTATTTAGTACAATATCGAAAGTTATTTACAGACCATGGCCAAATGCTGTCTAATTGGACTTATTGTTTCAAGCCAATGAGTTATCAAAGGTTTTTTGTTATGTTTTTAAAATAGTATAATATCTGTCTTATAAGGATATACCTAATGATAATGCCAATAAGTGTAAAATTATCGTGATAAGTTTATGATAACTAGGTATACTTACATGTACATTACGTACCTAGTACATGTACTTAACTATACTTAGGCTTTTTAGGACTTTTTGCCTACATCTTTTCGTATCATACAAGTTACAACCTACAAAATCGTCCAGAAGTAAATAAGTAACAAGTAGGTATATAAGTAAATACTTATATATGTATATAAATAAGTCTCTTCCTTGCGGTCTCCCATAAAAAATGACCGCAGATCTCGTCAAGGCTTCTTAGGTAATAAATAACTAATCTTAACATGTGGTATGTAGGTAACATATTTAGTACTTATACATAACTTATCTAGCAAAGATTTTGACTTCTGTGTTCTGTGGTAACTAGATAGGTTCGAAGGTTTTAGTCGTGCAATTATCTACATATATAATATAAAACTCAAAGGTGACTCACTGATTGACTGACTGATATAGTGATCTATCAACGCACAGCCCAAACCACTGGACGGATTGGGCTAAAATTTAGAATGAAGGTAGATGTTACGACGTAGGCATCCGCTAAGAAAGGATTTTCGGAAATACCACTTTTAAAGGGGTGAAATAGGGGATGCAAGTTTTACTTCTTAATGCGAGCGAAGCCGCGAGCACCCTCTAGTTATAAATAAAGACGTACCTATCAAATATCGAACCTACATTTTGAAGATTACTAGCTACCTAATTAATTTATTAGTTTTTCAATCAAACTACAATAGGTATAGCGGATTTCAAGGCTGTTTGGACTGGTTTTTTTCTAAGCAGGTATGCTATATCTTAAACCACGACCATATCATAAACCACAGCATAGTTTTTATTTCAGGTGATCAGAGATGTGGCCAAGAGTAACTACCTAAGCCAATCCGTTATTACATTAATGTTATAAAAAAAAACCGGCCAAGTGCGAGTCGGACTCGCGCACCGAGGGTTCCGTACAAACCTGCAAGGTTTACAAAATATATATTTTGTAATGTAACTAAAAATTTAAGGTTTTCGGAATTTTTCCTTTATGTGTGGTATAAAACGTTGCTTCATGCCAAATTTCAAGATTCAAGGTCGACTGGAAGTACCCTTTAGGTTTTGATTCCCTTGCAAGTACTTGCGAGTTTCAAAATATGCAGCTTAAATTGCTGTTTCTTTTGATTGCGTTGACATAGAAGTTTGATTTTGCTACAGCTTAAAGGTATTATAGACCTAAGTATTTGGTATGAATTTCAATTTAATACCTCTACGCGTTTATGAGGAAATGGGTAGTAAGTTTAAGATTATTAAAAAAAAAAAATTTTGTGATGTAACTAAAAATTTATGGTTTTCGTAATTTTTCCTTTATCTATGCTATAAGACGTTGCTTCGTACCAAATTTCAAGATTCTGAGTTCACGGGAAGCACCCTGTAGGTTTTGATTCCCTTGCAAGTGTCGAAAATTTGCGGCATAAATGGCTGTATCTTTTGATTGCGTTGGCTTAGAAGTTTGATTTTTTCACAGCTTCAAGGGACAGTAGACCTGAGTAATTGATATAAATTTCAGCTTCATACCTCTACGCGTTCCTGAGAAAAAGGGTCTTGACAGACGGACGGACGGACGGACAGACGGACAACAAAGTGATCCTATAAGGGTTTCGTTTTTTCCTTTTGAGGTACGGAACCCTAAAAACGCATACGTAGGTATATGTGAGTGTATATTATGTATGTTTAGTTTCTTGTGCATGATCATAACTATGGCTGAACAAATGGTTGAAATTTGGTAAGAGTCATAGATTAGGCTCTGGATTAACAACTAAGCCACTTTTTATCCCGAAATCGTAGGGCGCCCCAAGATAAAAATATTCTTGAAACGAGAAGGCATAATATTCCAAGCAGTAAAAAAATCGATCAAATTTTATTTTACACTAGCTATTTACTTACCTAATACACTTTTGGTAATGAACTTGTAAGCGTAAACACCCTAACTTCCTGTTAGGTGTAGGGTGCTAGTCAATTTAGGGGAATGTCGTTTACTGCCCGCATAATCGACCAAACGATGCCATAAAACATGATTGTAATTATTTCAAGCGTCATTTTATACATTAGCTTTTGCCCGCGGCTCCACACGAATTATTTTACACATACTTACTTAAACCTTCCTCTTGAAGCACTCTAACCATAGCAAAAAATTGCATCAAAATCCTTGGCGTAGTTTTAAAGATCTAAGCATATATAATACGTATAACATAGGTACAGACGCGGGAAGAGACTTTGCTTTATACTATGCAGTGATACATACATGCACTTAATCACAAGACTGATGAGTGCATTCAACTTAAATACGCAGATGCATCTTTCTAAAAATAGAATAAAAACAATAGAATAAAACTTATGTTAGTAGATAACTTAGACATACGGTTATAAGTTAATATGTTAATGTTAATGTGAGTAAAGTACTTAGGTAGTTACTTACGAGAGCATTCAGTGAGGGTAATCTCTAAATGTAGGTATTTTTAGCATGTTAAGTTAGAGTTTTTCGTTCTATTCTTATGCCTAAGAGACTGACTTATCTATGATTTTGGACTGTATGGACGATAAGATCAGAAAATAATGAATGATGAAGTTGGTACCTATTGGCTTTAAACACAAAATAGGCTCAAGTTTGGCTAGTTTACATGTCACTGTAGTTATTTTAAATTTAAAACTTTTCAGATATCTAAGTAAGTGTGACTTATTGACGTTAATTCGTTCATGTCTAAGACCAATTACTTTTGCACAAAGAAATTAACCAACCCCGCACTGATTTTTGCAATCTTGAAACCATAATTTGCAACCGAACAGCAGCTATTGCTATTGCAAACAAAAGAAGTAAATCTGAAGAAAGTCAGATCAATTGGTATCCGATATAATTTCACATGCGATGATGTAAGCTCCACAGTTACGACATTAGATAAGAAATACTCAGATACTACGGTAGTGCAATTAATTAATTGTAATTACGTGATTATCTCAATGGAAAAACTTCTTACGTGAGCCACACAACGATATAATGTTTTAAACGAATACTCAACATTTGACAAAGACTAACTATTTGCTATAACGTGTACGTCGCATAATAGCAATAATGATCGGGCTTTATTGTAAAGAACGTTAACTATAATTAACAATAAGAAATGCCAGACTCCAACTATTTACTTAATTTGAGATAGGCACCTACTTAGTTACTTAGATGACCAATGAATGAAGAAGATGAATAACTACTTACTTCCGTGAATCTGACGAATAGATATGTATACATGTAAGTACATATATATGTATGTATTGTTATAGACACTGCCTGCTCTGGATTTGAATAAATTTGTTTTTTTTTTTATCCTAGCCTGCGCTAAGAATATATATATGATTACCACATAGGTAGTTAGGTAGGTACATAACTCCATGTCTTTCAATACCAAATAGTGCTTCCATCAAAGATACACTGCCTCTATAATCAAAACTGATTGCACCATCCTCCAAAAACATAGAACATGAAATCACGTTCCAACCAAACGCCTTTTTACCAGCTCTTCGAAAGAAAACCCAAACATTTTTGACGTTCTTTTGCATCTTCCGATTGGTCGCGCACGATCTTTCCTTTAACTTCGGACGTTTTTACATCTTCAAAACTTTCGATTTCTTTGAAAATTCTTCACTCTTGTTCCTTGTAAGTAAGCGTTTTTATTTTACAAATCTGTGACAAGGTGGTCTGCATAGATTCTGGAGGCTTAGTGCTGTTGATTTTAACAAATTAACAAACATTGTTAAGTACTTACCTAGTTATTTTTAGTTAACACATAAGATATTTTAGCTTGGCTTTAGTCCGTGATTAGTACTTAGTTACTTACCTAAGTTAACAGTTAACTGTAACTATTAGTTATATTTTACGGCGCGGTACAGGAAACCTCATAAGGCAACATGTGTCTAAATCTGAGGACATCCGTCCGTGGATAGATCTAAGATTTAGGGCGGAGAAATAATTAGCTCATTTCGATTAGTAGATTTGTTATGTCATGACAATGCAATGGTTTAGAACCAACCAGGCACAGCCTGCCTTCGATCCTTTTGTTGAAGTCGTAACTGTCGTTACTGAGGGTTTTAATTTCCTAGCAAATTCATGGTGGGAGTTATCTTAGTCCAAACATCGAGAAGTGCGGTCAATTCCCTCAAATCTGATAGTAAAGCATCAAATGTGTCCATGCTAAGGCTCATGAATGCTGCATACCTGAGCGAACCGGTTTGGCGACATCAAGAGAACGTTATTCGGTAAATTATAGCTAAATGTCGTGACTGTGATAGATGTGGGCTAAATGGTGGGAATAGGCATGGTTATGATGGATGCCATAACGCTACCTAATAAGTAGGTATATATTCGGTGTCATAGGTACTGATACAGTTAAATATAACCAGTTATGTTCTTCAATATATTTAACTGAACACCGCGTAAGAAAATACAGAAATCACCTTAGTCATAGCTCCATATACCACCAACGATAACACAAGGTAACATAACTACCAAACTTACATAACCACCCCTTAAACCATTACTTACAATAGTTACTAACTCCAGGTTAGGTAGGTATAAGCCATAGGCATTGTTTTGGTCTAGACTTTCTTTTGCAAGTTATGAAACATACGGAACTATTTTGTGGCTGAGTCTTGCTCAATATTTGTGCTTATATTGAAACCTGTGAGCAATTATATGGTTATTGGTGAAGGCAATGTTAATAGTTACTTTTAACAGAAAACTTTGTAACTATGGAGTTCTTTCTAAATCGCTTACTTTGGTTAGCAACCTGATTTTAAATATAAGTAAGTAAGTAACTATTTCATCTAACTATTTAGGTTTATATGGCGCACTATTAAATCACTTACAGGGATGTGGCATCAACTAAGTACCTACTTATAATAACTTACATAAAATGATCATGTTTTATAAGAAAAAGGAAATAAATGGCTGTTTGAATTTGGTTATGCACTCATATCTGCTTTTTTATTTGATATTTTTAATTGGTACTAACCTGTTTGTCTTAATTACTACAATCTTGCATTTATCCTCGCAAATCTTTGTAATACAGGGTAAGGTCTTAATGTAGACCGATAATAAAAAAACCTTGTAACTATCTTTGTAAATCGTTCTTAGCCTACATGGATAGTGTTAGGTACATTTAAGGCGTTAAAGTTAGGATTAATCTACTTACTACAGTTATCATATTTCAGATTTTCGTACAATACGATTTTTTCCCAAATACTTAGTTAAGTACTTAATTACTACTTTGTATTTTACGCGTTACAATTAGACTATAAGAACACATTTGAGATTCTTAGATTGCCGAACAGATTATCCGGTAAGTATTATTATTTACTTTCCCGAGTTATGAACTAAATTTGTCAGAATTTGTAAAGACTTAAGTGTGATTATAATAAAACTACTTATGAGGTACGTAATATCTAATAACCCTGTATTATTCAAACCTGTACATTGTTAATTTATATGTACATACATAAGCATTCAAATTCTTTTATTCTCCCATTGCGATGATCATTGTTAATTACTTAATTACTGCACACTTTTGCATGATTCTCACGGCGCCGGTAAGGTTGCTCAAAACCATGATGTTTACAAACAGGTAACCTGGTTCCCATCATTGTGCTATTGTGTTATTCGATCGATATTGTAACCCCTGTGTGCCGTAGAAATGTGTTGTTTATGTGTGCTTAGAGTTGATTTACTTAGTTTTGCTTTTAGTTTAATAAAATAAATACCTAAATATTTCAGGCCAAATCACACAGTGTCATCTAGCCCCATACTTAAGCTTACGCTTGTACATATATGGGTAGGTACTAGATAACGGATATAATATTTTCTTTCGTAAATACATACTTTGGTAGGTACTTATTATACGCAGAAACGACCAGACTCAACACAAGACCTAAGTACTACCTAATTACAATATTTTAAATTTCATAATTAGTACATGTGCTATGCGGGAACCCGCAGATCTAGATTCGAAGGCCACTACCAACTAAGCTATCAGGGCAGTCAATTAATTATTTATTATTAACTAGCTTAACTTAAGCACCATATAAGTACTATTTTATTACTTTAGTAACTTAGAAGAAGTACTAGTTCTGTGCCATAAGTAACGGAGTCTATCTATCCTTCACTCGTTGGCAAAGTTTCAAAAATACTTCGTATTTGTAACTAACAGCAGTTGTTTTTGGGTCAGTCAAGAATACGTGATTTTCGCAGGTCTCTCGAGCGTGACTATCGTGCATTCACACTCCATGCCAACTTATTAATACATTCATACGAACGCACACGGAGCCACTTTGTTTGTTGACTTTGTTTTTTTGTTTTTGTTTGTGTGTTTGACGATTAGATGGTGTTTAACGTGACTTGATGTTGGATAATCCATGAATATAAATGTACTTGCTTAAGTAAGCTAAGTTCTGGTTAAGTTTTAACGAAACCTAGTTTTTTAACAAAGATTGTAAAAGACTGTTTTCTCATACTAGTACACGTAACTACCAGGAGTCGAACAAAATAAATACGTCTGACAATAAGTAATAGCCTATTATTCAGTCAAACTTAAAAAAATATATCATTGCCTGAACTACACACCTATCAAACTTAATGGAGATAGAACCGCAGTAGGTCCACCGCACTCAAGCTATTCGGAAATAAACAGGAATAGAGGTATACAGCATACATAACATTTTGCTACACATATTCGAACTATGTTGCAACATGTGCCCTGTAGTAAAGGTTCCGTGAGGCATTATTAAATTCAACCATATATAACAACCGGCAAGCACTTACGTTAAAAATAGTATTAAAATATATAAACGTTTCAGAGCACTTCAGGCTCCCTTGTCATATGCCAAAAAAAGAGTAAAGCCGGTTGTTATAGTTCAATTTAACATGTGCCTTGTTTATGGCACTGCAACAGATGTCATCTGACTTTATTACATGATTGACTATATCCTATTTGTTAGGCCAACAACTGAACTCTATGTGCGCTAACTTTTACTACCCGCTCAGTTACCAGTTACATACCACATTTCAACAATCGACGCAACAATGCCTATAAACACAATTCGACCAAATAAAGGCAGTTGCACAATGCAGGCCCATTTCTCCACCAACTATTGTAGTTATTCGGTTGTGTCCAAGCCCTTAATACCCTTACTTACCTAATGGTGCGTGGAAGCAATTGTGAGCGAAAATCTGAATTACAACAAGCTTTGTGGTCAATTAAATATGTTTTCAAGTGAATGATAGTTAGCTTTATGAGTAGTTATACCTAGTGTATAGGTGGTATAGGTTGATAGTAAAGTACTTACCTATACAATTCGGATAATTTACTGTCAGTTTTATCGTAACCAATAAAACCTAAGCTTATCTAATCATTATGCTGTTTTACGAGATTTATTTGGCATAGTTACACGTAACGTAATGTGTAAAATTTTATTACGATAGCATACTTTACTAACATACGGACATTAAGTCCACTTTTTAAACCATACGTGAGTTAGTATTTCCATAAGTGATTGTTATGGTCTAGGATGGAGTGTGCTTCTCCAATAACCAATAGACTCGTTTTAAAATCATTCGATAATCTATTAAACTATTTATTCTTCGTAATTGATACATTGAGTAGTAAGAACCAGTCCGAACCCACACTCCTTAAAATCCAAGCCCACCACTCCACCACTAGGCCACACACACTATGGTCTCACGTCGCCCAATCAATAACAAGTACCTAGCTTGACAAGTTAGTCCGGTGCAACATAACTGCTCGGTAACCGCTCTTGCTTTTCCTCTTTCCTAGTTCTTGCGTAATACTATCGGGTCTTTTATCGTATTTAGTGTATTCACTTACTTCGTTTACAAAATAATGTTTTTTTTTGTTCTCTTATCTAATATAGAGATTTGGCGTAGAAATTATCTTATTTCGCTGTGCATATCCACTGTGATTTTTAAAACAAAACTTCACAGAATTGCAAGTCAAATAAAAGTAGGAACCCACTTAACCTGTGATAAGTACTAACTACTTAACTCTATATATTTTGTGCTGTGAGTATGCTAAGCTTAGCTAGCTTAGCTGTAAGTATGGTACTAAAACAATATTTAAGTATGCAATGCAGTTTATATCCGTTGCATACCACTTTACGGGTTTTTTGGCCGTCTTAATCAAGAGCCAGTTTCATTCGCGCTAATGAACTGGCGGTCACGGGTCTGGCTGTAAAGTGTAAATGTCAAAACATCTGTATTTCCAGTCTATTTCTCTTGAAGATAAATAGCTAGGTAAATAACTGGGTAAGTTATACCTAGAGGCATGACACCGTGCATTATTGCGTCTGGCCGAAGCCTCCGTTATTCCTCATTATCTTACAGTTATACGATGTCTTCCGGTGCAATTGGACAAATGGAGTTTTGATAGTTAGGTATTGTTTTTGAGAGATTTCAAACTTGGGCTTTTGTATTGTATTGTATTTATTTATTTATCATTACATTGGATCTTACGAACACTTGGCTTCGTCAAATATAAGTACATAGTTAGGTACACAGTGTACGTTCATATAAATAATTACAACATTAGTTTTTATTCGTTTTTAATTGCTTGCGTTCAGAGCTAGACAACCACCACACATGTGGATCTTAAGTGTAATGTTCATGTTTATAATAAGCTTTTTTATTAAGGTAATCTTTAACATATTTTTAAAGCGAGTTTCATTGAGGTCCAGGATTTCATTTGGAATCTTATTATAGAAGCTTATAGCATTACCTATAAATGACTTTTCGCTTTTCTGGAGTCTCAAACGTTTTACATTTTTACTTACAAAACTTTTTATATTTTGACAGTATTGTAAGTAAGAAACGACGGGCTTTTTCATTTCTGATCTATATTATCAGTAAGATAAAGTTAGGCAGGTACTTAAGTCATTTACGTAGATACTTATTTCCCCAGAGTTTCATTTACAATGGATTTTCGCCAAGTAGTAGTACTTACATAATGCCTGATTCAATATCTTATTTACTTAGTAATGAAATTTATTCTAACAAATAAAAATGCAAAGCAATTATCATAGGTATCCGCTTTATAAATTTACTTCGCTTTAGATAATTTGAGTCGAAACAATAACTTAGGTAAGTACCTACTTAATTCAAGAACGCCCTTATTAAGTAAAATAAATTAAATTTCTAAAATTATTACTGTACGGAAATTATGCAACTATTATATTTAAGAAGGTGCTTAAGTAAGTACCTACTTAATTAGAATAATTTCTCTAGTGATTTTTAATACTTAAGTTAAAAGCAATTTGAATATAGAATATTCTAAGTACCCTACTAAGTAAGTGAGTAAAGCCTCATTGTCATAAATAAAATTAAGTACCTACTAAGTTCTTAATTACTAAGTAGTTACTTGCTCGTATAAATCATCCACAAAGTGTAGCCATAGAAAATATATGTAATATATATTAAGTATGGCTATAGGAAAACAAAAAAAAACTCGTACAAAATCGATACGTTTGGATGCTGGACTTGCCTACATATTTAAAAGTTAGTTTTAGTTCCTGAAAGTCGTGACTCATGCGCAGAATTAATTCATTGAGTTCTCAGTTATCATATGAAACCCTTCTTCATTCTTCTTTTTTAACACGAAATAGGCTTACGTTTGACTATAGCCTGCCGGATGTGAAGCACCACTATAGTTAGTCTAAGATGTAGCATTCATCTTCTTGAGGTGCTATCTGCTACCGGAGGTCGGCTATCATAAAGGCAATTTTCATTTTTGACACTGCTGCTTCAAATAGGGATCTGGTTTTCAGCTTGAACCAAGCCCTGAGATTCTTGAGCCATGAGGTCCTTCTTGTTCCAGGTGGTCTTGTGCCTTGGATTATCCCTTCATTGCACCAGAGTATGTAAATAAAGACATTTCCACAAATTCCTTGTATTTTCCCACAAGTGTACAGTAAAATGTCCATAACAATAACTCTTTCCCACCGCTATCAACGCCATGTCTATCTCACGGGGTTTGATACACCGTACACTGCTTATTTGGTAGTTACGGTGTGTGAATGATGCATTATATGCTTGATTATGGTAGCCTCTGAAGGTACAATGTTTCCACTGAGGTCATAAAAATGTTAGTTGTGATGGCTTTTGTGGATTGCACTTTACATTTTCTCCGAAAGTCCACACAAGCTTTTTTTGATAAAGTGGAACTAAATTTTGTTTAAATATATAGTTTTTTTTATTAAGAGTCAAGACGTGAATTCTAAAGCCTGTAGTTACTTTCAGATGACATACTTATTGTATCAATCAGACGTAAAAAAAACTTTTGTTAAAATCACAAATGTCTGGACTAACACTCACTTAAAGCACAGTGCATCTGTGTACATGTTAAGTAGGTACTCGTAGCTATCGAAATTTAAAACCGGGGTGTTCATTCTCACCTATCCATAGCTATTTGGGCTGTGATGAATATTTAAGTAGGTAGTTGTTACTTACCTAATAAATAGAACACATACATGCAGGAAAAAATCTACAGAGTTATTGAAACATTGCAATTCGTAAAATACCATACTACTACAATAGTAGAGCAAGTAGAAGTGAGTTTCGCAATCAGTGCAACATTGACATTATGATTGGACTCACTTGTTACAAAATGTCTCTCAGACATTGAGAGAGCTCGAGTATTTTATTCATAATGAATTTTGTTCATTTAGTAGACACTGAATCTTATACTAGCGACCTGAACCCGGTATCACTTAAGAAGTTTTTTTCTAAATTAATATTGTTTGGAAGTTAGTTAAACGAGTAAACATAATGTACGTTAATTCCAAATTATTATAATAACGAGCAGATGAGTAAGTAAATAATATACATTTTCGGATACAAATATTTTATTAAATGTTTCGAATATTAATATTTTAAGTAATTACCTAATGGTTTATTTTTGCCTAGCCACTGAATATGTTATTAAACATTTTATACTTACAGACGCTCGTTATGTTTTATAATATGAATAGTTAACTACTGCTTATTGGATTTTACAATAAGAAAGACATAAATTCTACAACAGCTGATTACGTATGTCAGTAACTCACCGACCAATATTTGATAACAAACCACGATTAATGTTTAATTAACAAAGCCAATGCCACGTAATTAGTACCATAATAACGTGTCAAATGAACTGTAATGTTTTAATTACAACTATAATTATTCAATTGATGACTGTTTCAGATAATAGGTTAGAATAACACTCGTAAGTAGGTAAGTATGTACTTAAGTAACGAGGTTCTTTATGAAGATTAAGACAAAGGTTGAAAAATTACTTAGTTATTTGAATTAACTTACTTAACTGGTAATTAATAGTGTTACCGTGTCAATCCGGTCTTAAAAACGTATCCTTCTTTCTCAGTCGAGTGTGTATATTAACTTAAAATAAAAAAATTTTTTTTTTTTTTTTTTTACATTAGATAGGCTCACGCTTGACTACAACTTGCCTGATGTTAAGCAACGTTATAATCTACGATCTAGCGCGCTTGCCTAGAAGAAACCGGTTTACTCTCGACTTGAAGACCGACAAATTATAGTTCAAGGGGAATAGAGATTCGGGCAAGGAGTTCCACAGTTTGGCTGTTCGCACGATAAAAGTCGAAGCAAACCGCTTGGTGCGAGTCTTTGGAACCTCAACTGTATAACGGTGCCTTCTTGCCGTACCTCTACTCGTACGATGGTAAAATGGGGCTGCAGGAATTATATTATGCAATTTAAATATTTACTTATCAATTGTTTCTTATTTTGACCATGCAAATAATTAATTAAGTAGGCATTTTTATGCTGTAAAAGCATTACTTCAGAAGAACAAATTCGAGTGAACCGGCTCTTATTGGGTAAACACGATTCAGCTTAGACTATAGCTTAAGCTTACCATCAGCCAAACTTTGGTCAGGTGCAAACCTGTTTTAGTTAAAAAAAAGAATCCCTTATATCAAATACTTTGCTGTTGACTGTAAAAACATGCAGGTTTTCATGCGTTACTATTGCATTATGTACGGTATTTAGTAAATCTATGTCACAGTCATGCTCAGCTTGCGCAACCGCCGACGCATTTTTCGCTCAATTTAATCACAATTATCTCATAAAATGTCTCTAATTTAAATTCATTCCGTGACTAATAACTTTATTACTTGAATTAAATTAAAAAGGCATTTGTATCTTTATTACATTCATGTTTGAAACTTTATTGATACCATTATAGGAATTCGTTTACCGTAGTTACGACTTTATCTGTTTATCTACATACATTCGATACAAGTACAAATTTACCCAAATTAAAGTTTTTAGTTATTTTTTTTAAGTTTACTAATTAACCCTGCGCCTTCCGTATAGATCTTCGTCTTAGTCATAGTCATCGTTCTTTACATTTATCTATCATAATTCTTCGCTATGTATTGTTTCTTTGTTCAATATCACTTTTGCTTTAACAAGTCAGTTCTTCAACCAGACAACAATATGTAAATTGCCTTCATAACTTCATGCATAACGAATATTTAGCGTAACAGAATGCAACGCGTTTAATTACTATTTTTATTGTGTAAGCTTAAAATCCTTGGTGTCGTGATTATGTTTAGATACGCTCTCTTTGTCGAGAACAATGAAGGCTTTTAAAACTTATCTTGATTCTAATTTGGTCATTAGTTTTTGCTCGTAGATTAAAACAATATTATCTTTGACCTTGTTTCTGATTTTGGTAGAGGGTCATAGGGTAAAGTATTTAGAAGACACTGTGTAGCTAATTGTGGACCTAATTATTTCAGCTTCTTAGTTGATGCTTTTTAGTTATTAATTTCGTCGTAATATTAATAACGTCAAACTTTCTGTACATAACTTAACTGTTAAAACTTAACTGTTTGAGCTGTCTTCATGCGTAAACAACTGAATAGATTTAAAAAAAACATTTCGAAGATAATATAATATTCGAGCTAGGATCAACTCCTTTGTAAGCTTATTTAACGTAGGATAAAAATACCACTGGGTCGTCATTTAATAAATCGCACAGGCATAACTTTTAGTACCTATGTACTTAGTATTTTTATTATTTGAGATTAGCTTACCTACACCACATTCAAATCGCACAGTTCACCACATTACTAACTATGCAAATTGTATTATATAGGTCATATCTCTTATACCTGTCCTGTATAGGTTCATTCTAGGCCCAAGATCAAAAGGCTAATTGGGAGTCAAGACCGCTACCTGAGCTAACTATTGCTAACGAACCTCTTACAAAGTAATCAGATAGGTATTATTTTATGGCCCATTTGTAATCTACAGCTGGTTATCATCATCATCATCCTATGCTCGATAATTCTCTGCAAAGAACGCACCTGAAGACAATTTGTGCTCTTTACACCTCCGGCTAGCTATCTTAGCATCGTTTTGTTAGTATAGGACTAGATGGCATTGTGAATATGTTGTTGTTTGTATCTTTTTGCTTTTACTTTCATTACCTACGTCTTTGCTCCTTAAATTTTACAATTATTTCTTTGTTACAGAATACCAAAGATGGAGACAAGATGGAGCCAGTTTATATGCATAGCTCTCTGTATTACTTTAGGTAAGTAGCTATTCCACCAAAAACATTCTGTAAAAACTAGCCAAGTCTCGATGGAGCTGCTTGTTTATCTCTAAAAAGTATTGAAATCTAGATGAGGTTCGTTACTGCAATTTCTTTATTATTATAGTTAGGTAATGTTGCGTGACTTGGCCGTTGACTTGTACTCACTAACGTATAAAGAATGTTCCTGTAACGAACAGCAGGTATTGTACGAGTAGGTACGTCTATTGCGGCGCAATACGAGCTCATTCAATTGAAGCTGACCTTAGGGGCATACGCGAGTCACCAATATTTACCTGTGTGTATTACGACGACATACGACTTATTAGATCTAGGGAATATGATATCTGATCTTTTATTTTGCTGTCACTACTCAGGTAAAATAATCCACCAGTACATAAAAGACCCCCAAAATCTATCTTGTTTATTAGCTCTGTTATCACACACTAAATAAAATATCCTATTAAGTACATAGAAGCGCCTGTAGCTCAGCTAGCGGAGGCAATCGCTTGCGATTACCAATGTTAAGCAAAGGTCAACGCGGTCAGTGCTTGGATGGGTGACCGAAAAGTGGCATTTTCATTTTGGGCGCATGCGTGGGTCGGATAACGCGTTAAACTGTAGGTCCCGTCTGTTTGTCTAGTACGGCAGTCATTAAGCCATGTCAGAGGCCTTTAGAGCGGCTTGATAAACTCTCGACACCAGAGTTGGCCACTCTCATTCGATAAGAAAAAGAAGAAGTATATAGTTTAGACCCGTAATATAACCTGTCCGCCGACTAACTGAATCGTCCATAACATTGTTTGGCTATGTATATACTACAAATATGAAGATGTCTTCTTAAACCGTGCCTAAGTCTTTACACTGATTCATGCAGTTCAAAGGATCAAAGAAGCAATTATCTATAACGGCTATCTCCACGCATCATAGATAAAACTCGTAATAAAGAGTTACAACCATACTCTACGGCTCTACAATGAATGGTCTGTGTGATGTGCAACAGTTATTTCAATTATCAGAGTTATCGAACGAAACAAAACGCTTCTTTGTAGTACCTACAGTTACGTGTCTGTAAAGAGCGTCTAATTTTCACTTTACGGTGGTTTTGAAACGACTTCTTTTGATTTAGGTATAACCAAGAAACAAGTAACCAAGTTTAAACTCCTAACAGAATGGTATATTAAAGAAATTATAATTTTATTGTCTTGAGACCTTTATCGAATAATATAACAAAAACTACTGTACCTCTTTCAATTAAATTATCACTGATATCTAGTTAAATCATAATATATGTATATCTAATGCAAAAGTTTCCGGGATATCCGGGGACATACACACATATGTAATGTACACACACATGCGAAATTTGGCGCATAAGTTTGATTGGATGCCTAAACAGACATCATAGTCAAATTTTATCCAATCCTAAAAATATTACATGGTAAGTAGGTAACTATAAATAAATAGAGTTATCACTCTATCTCAGTGTAAAACCCACCTCAATTAAAACTTATTATGCGAGACTGGTTACACCTATATATAAGCATTTAAGTATTATGTTTTTTTCACCAATTCTAGGATGTGCAAATATGCTGCCAGTATTCACGCACGATATGAACAACCTTGCCCTGTCGGAGAGCACGCCGGTAGGTTCCATCGTGTACCGGCTGCAGGGAGTTGACCCGGAAGGTCTGCCGGTGAGTTAGCAAAACTACATACAATTGTTAAATACATAGATACAGTAGTTTATATACCAATGGTTATTTAATTTAGAAGCTAATACTTAAATAGAAAAATATATTTTGTTTTTTTTTACTTTACTCATTTTTATGTTTTAGATAAAATATAGTTTAGTGGGCACGGACAAGTTCTCAGTCAATGCGGAGTCTGGAGATGTCACGTTAGAGAAACCTTTAGATAGAGAAGTGAGTACTTATCTACTTATACTGATTAATGTATACATGGCTCTCTTTGCTATAACAATCTAGAATAAATCATATCTGAAGATAAGCAATACACCAAATTAGGAAAGTTTCTATTCAATTATGAAACGGCAGATAACACAAAAGTAAGATTGATCCATTACATTATAGGTCTTTGATTGGCGTATAGTTTAAAAAGTAGAGCGAAATCTTATCGCATATGAGAAAGTTCAGATTATGGACTAAAGCTAAATACCCTACTCCATTGCAAACACATTCAACTTTTAAGATCTCTTCATATTGAACTACATTTTGTATAACACACTATACATTTTAGTAGCAACACATCAAAGCTTTTTATTAATATCTATAATCCAATGTTCCAGGTAGAAGAATCAATCCAGTTCCTAGTGTCGATAGAAGACGAGGACCCCGAGGGACACCACCTCACGCAGTCACAGCCGGTCACAGTCATCGTGCTGGACGAGAACGATAACCCACCTGTGTTCAACAATGTAAGTGGCATATATACTGTAAGCTTGTTTGATGGCTCTATCAGTCATTAGACCAAATGGGTAATTATAGCCAGCTGCTTGGGGGGTATACAGTCACTACACAAAATGACTAGTGTAAAAAGAGAGAAGAAAATATCTAATAGAAAGGCAAGTAAGAAATGCTAAGAGGAATATAGGTGCTTATTCTATTTGTTTTAAACTCTGTGTAATCCTACATATATCAACCATAACCTTAAATTAAATGTATAACCTCTTTTTATTTATAGGCAGTACTTGTATATAAACAGACAGAAAGCGAACACGAAAATTATTGATAAGTAACTATTTGCTTAACTTACCTTCTTAACATATCAGGAAACACTGTTAAACAGTTTATTTTTACGCTAGAGGTGTTCTTAGAACAAAGTTTTCAAAACTTACCTATATTATTATAATAAAAAATAATAACTATTCGTTATAATTCCAGAGTCCATACGAAGTTAACATCCCTGAAGACGAGGCGGTCGGAACAACAGTGCTGCAGCTCATAGAGGTGGAAGACCAGGACTCGGTTGGAGACAACCTGGAGGTCGGCTGCGTCTCGAATGAACGGGTAAGATATTTGATATAACTTTACTGCTGGTATAATATTCTAATGTGTTCACGTTGACATTTCTCTTGACTTTCCGTCATAGTATGTATGATAATCTAGAATTTAATACTGTTTGAATTTAATACGATATGGCCATATGGTTAAATATAAAAATCATATCAACGAAGTCTTTTTTTCGCTTTGTAAGCTAACGGTCCAAGTGTGCTCGACCTTAGACCAAGTTGTTGTTTCATATTTAAACAGTAACAAATGTTATAACCAACTCACAAACAAGTTCAAATAACCGATTTTAGTGTAGATGAAACTTTGGAGAAGTATGTTTCGCTGCAAACACCACTGCATATTTCTCCACAGTTTCATCTGCAATGAATTTACGCAAAGTAACGCCAGATAAATATCTTAAAATAATCAATTTAAGTGTGTTTTTAATATCCCATTCCTCCCCTTTCAGTGGCCAGACGCGTGCGACATATTCGAAGTGGTGACCCTGAGCTCCACCTCCCACCAGTACTCGGGGGCGCTGGTGCTGAGGAAGGTCCTCAACTACAACGAGCAGCAGTTCTATCAGTTCCAGCTTGTTGCTACTGTGAGTTATGATTTTAACCAACAGTTAAATATTAGCTTCTTACCTATACTATATACTTTGTGGTACCTACCACAGTTTCATAGGTAAGGTACCGGCAATAGTCATAGAAAGTACTCATAAGTATTGAACCTGATAATACGCTTAAAAAGATACTCTTTAGTGAATAAAATAAAATCCGGCCTATAAACATGTCTAAACAAGGACAGTGAATATCCTTTCACTCATCTCCTTCATTAGTGAGAAAAGGATGGCATGATTTTAGCGCTTTTTACAAGGTTTCACTAAGCTAAGTGCGTTGGTAACCGTGTACATAATCATTATGTTGCTTTAAATTTTTCTTTACGATTTGTGTATTTATGTCAAATCTCAATTGCTTTACTCTAAAACATATTTGTATAGAAATACACCAATATTATCAAAACCACGTTCCTCATATCCAGGACGGCAGCCTCAACTCCTCAGCTCACGTAGAAGTGAAGGTGCAAGACGTGCAGAACTCCCCACCAGTATTCACAGGGTCCCTCAGCGGAGCCCTGTCCGAGGACGCTCCCGTTGGGACTCTGGCGCTTACCATCAAAGCAAGGGACGCAGACAGAGCCCAGCCCAGAGATGTTGTCGTGGAACTTGTCAATAGTAAGTTTGGGTGTCATTTTTTGATGAGCTAAAGAAAGATGGCGGCTGTAAATTTTTCGGTGCCCTTGTTGTTAAAATGGAGAATAATTTAAGATGTGCAATAAACGGTTCTGTTGAAAAAGTTGCACTTTGTACTGCAATAAAATGAAATTGTTACTGAAAGCTAGTATTACTAGAAAGATTATTTGTCTGCTCATTGTTGATAAACAAAATTATTACAGATGCTGTTTATATATACTTAGACGCTAAAATAATCCTGAAATCTTGGCTGCAAAATTTATCTTACAGTGATACAGAGCACATACTGAATTATATTTCGTAAATTTCATGCTTCAGATACAATAAACATGGTAGTACTTTTATCCTACAGGCAACATTTGCACTTATTTAGAGACTGGATTTGACTATAGTCAATACAAGTAAAATAAAGTCCTTCTAACTTCACTTGGTATCCATCTTGGCTGTCGACCTCATTCTGTTTTCGTGCACGGCAACCAACGCACGCGTCAAGCGCCTAAGCGCAACTTCAAAATTTAAATAAAATATATTCTTATTTTTTTTAAAGTCACAAGTTTCAACGGATTCAACATTTTGGAATAAAATTCGTTCATTTTTAAATCGTCATGAGATGCCGAAGATAATCTGGGTGAGTCGAAATAATTTCGTATACCGTTCTACCTTCCTGCAAAAAATGTTACCGACTTTTCGAAAGAAAATTGTGCTCAAGTATTTAAGTGATATAATACCCCCATACCGGGATAAAAGTAAATTTGTAAAATCATAAGTTATAACGGATTGAAGATTTTGGAATGAAAATTGTTAATTTTTAAATCACAAGTTACAATGGACTCAACGTTTTGGAATTTAATTGTGCATTCGTCATGCGATACCGAAATAATCTGGGTGAGGTCGAAATATTTTCGTATCTACCTGCAAAATTTTTTACTGACTTTTCGAAAGAAAATTGTGCTCTAGCTTTTAAGTGATATACCACTCCCATGCCAGGATTAAAGCAGATAACCTTAACTCACAACTAACCTCAGACAGGTACAAGTCGAAAGACTTATTTTTGTCACTGCTGGTTTAAAGACATTAAACCATTAAATTTTGGCCGAGTTTGTAACGGTCATACAATACTTTTTTTTTAACCAATAATTTAGCAACAAATTTCAATTCAATTTTTATTTAATGAGTTAAAAGGTATTCGAAACGTTAGATTTCGGTGCCATATCCGAATGTAAATCACAAGACGATTCGGCCCAAATCTTATATCATAGTACGATATTTTTGTCACGTATGCTTAACCTCAAGACAATGAATAATTTATAACTTATCAAAAAGGTTATAAATGTATCTAAAGTGAGAAAATGATCGATCAGCTTTCAAGATGTATCACTATAGATCTTGCCTACTTACGATTAAGTCATAAGTAAAATGTTATATTGAAACTGAAATCATCGATATCGGCGGAGCGGTTACCACGCTCCGCCGTGTACATTTTCTACATACCTATGTATCATATATTTTCTATCACCATGAAAGTGGTGATCCTCTTATCTTAGAAACTATGTTCGTCTTGATGATCAATTGCAAAACTAACTTTTCAACATGTTTTGTGCTTACTTTTTTTTTTACTAGGATCATACCTGTATTATTTTTAACTCGGCGCAGCAGTCCGATCATGTCGTTTGCGGTATGCAAAGCACGTAAAAGTACGCTGCTGTTTTTTATGTTATATTACCTTGCCTTCTTATAAATAATTGTATTGTGAGTTTGTAAAATGACCTCTATCGCGTTAAGATATTTGGCCTTTGTAATTAATTTAGATTTTTGTATAAAAATCGATAATTTAATTTCGATGATGTTTCTTAAAAGCATATCTAATAGAGTATTACAGAGGTAATACTTATGCTTCTTAAGACATGCGATGAGTGCAATACCCGACTCTGCTCAATAAATTTTTAAACAGTTGTTCTTCAGCTTGTATAGCCCTAAAATGCAACAAAATGAAAATAATAATAAAAAATAAACAATGTAAGCGTAAATTGTTTATAATAAAAGAGCAGGCATTATACAAATTAATGGAAAAAGCTGTTTTTATATGCCTGCAACGCTAAATTAAGTATTGCTTTTTAATGGGCCATGTTCATGTCATTAGCAATGATAGAAGAATAATGTGTTTGAACTCGTCCGAAATTGTATACATATGTATGTACTCGTATATTCAAAAAAGTTCGAAGTGTTTATTTTACAAACAATTTTAGAAAAAATTAACACTATTGTTAATAAAATTACCAATACGAAGTTAATTTCAAACGTAGGGCCCACATCGTACTGGAAATGACTTCAATTGCTTAAAAACCATTAGTAATGGAAATAGCTTTATTATGATGCCGTATTTCATTGTTATTAATTATTGTAAATAAATAAATATATATTTAGATGCTCTTTATTATTATTTTGATAGTAAACATGCTGACGGCTACTTCATCTGGCGTCTTATTTATAAAACACATGAGAACTAACTCTTAAAGCGGCAGGTTTGATTATCAACTCTGCAGTGGTTGCTAAATGTTACAGTTAGCATATTGTCATAATTTTATGATAGCAATTATGGAAACTAAAAAGTTAATATGTGATATTTATCAACTCACTATCTTACATAGGTACTCGTACCTAACTATAGTTTGTATATTATTTACTGTCAGTTACCTACCAATATTTAAATTAAGTTAATTTAATATTTTTATCTCCCATAGAGAGCATGTCGAGTTGTAGTATTTTTTTTTTTTTTTTTTTTTTTACGTGTGATAGGTTTACGTTTGACTACAGCCTGCCTGATGTTAAGCATTGCTGCAGCCTAGGGTGTAACACGTTTACCTAGAAGATACCTATTAACTCTAGATTTGAAAACCCCTGGATTGTAGTTCGCAGGAAACACAGCTTCTGGTAAAGTATACTTAAGTTTCTCACTAAATGATTGTATATTTTAATATACCATGACTTCTTAAGTTTATTTAACACAAAATTGTACTCTCTAAACATCTACCATGTTGATTATATCTGAAGCATGAAATTTACGAAATATAATATATGATTAAACGATTACTCATATAATATTGATCGAACTTCACTTTGTAAGTTCGATTAATCATATATTAAGTAACTTAATTTGGCATATATATATGTTTTGTACATGGCTTGTGTACAATCTACATACGAGTAAGTATCTGTCTTGTATGGCGTAAATAAATATTTTTTGTAAACCGGTTGCTTCGGTACAGGCTTCTAGCCTAGTGAAGCAATCGATAGATATGTCCTTAATATGTTAACCTATTTCGTTAATAAAAACATTTTCATTTTCATATTTTTCAGATCCCCTGGATTTCTTTATATTGGACCGCAGCAGTGGCGAGCTCAGAACTGCTAAACCGTTAGACAGAGAAGCTCTCGCTGATCCCTCATCGCCTCTAAACCTTACTGTCCGTGTAAGTATCTTCTTACTTATCTGTAGTTATTAATTTTGACAGAGATCCTCGGGGCGGCTCGATAAACTCTCGTCACTAGAGTTGGCTACTCTCATTCAATAAGAAGAAGAATCTGTAGTTATGATTTATCTGATAAAATTCCATTTGGAACAAAAATATGTGAACACAAGATTGTTCGTAGAAAATCTTCATTCATACATACACACACATACACATTACAGGCATAAAACCAACAACAACATACGAACGCCAACATATCTTATTTCAAAATTCTTAAAAAATATCACTAGTCAATCATAAAAACGCCTGGTGCTCTCTATTTAATATATGATCCTATCCTATCCAAGTAAGACTGAAGCCAAAACTGATCATCATCAGCCCGCTATCGCCCACTGCTGAGCATAGGCCTTTCTTCTTGTACGCCACTCATCCCGGTCCTGCGCAGATTTAATCCAGGTGCTCCCTGCGGTTGTTCTAGATTTAATCCAGGTGCTCCCTGCGGTTGTTCTAATGTCGTCAACCCACCAAAAATGAAATATATGTATTCTTCTTTCCCCCAGGCAACAGAACTAATCAACGGCTCCCCCGTCACCTCCCCCCTCACCTCGACCCTGGCGACCGTGACCGTCACCATCAAGGACGTGAACGACGAGCCTCCGCGCTTCAACCGGCGCGAGTACAGCGTGGAGATACCGGAGAGCCTGCCTGTAGGCACGCCGCTGCCCAACCTGGATATGCTGGTCTCTGACACTGATGTTGTAAGTAAACGTTTGAACATTCATTTGAGGCTACAGTAGTGCTTAACACAGCCTGCCTGATGAGGCAGGCTGTAGTCGAACGTAAGCCTATTCCGTGTTAATAAAAAAACATCACTATTCAAGCTAAAGCTGGCAAAATATCCATGGACCAATTAAGGCTTACCTTTCCTTCTCTTCTCTACGCACAGCGATCGTTAAGGCTCAACCACATTAACAGTTCCTAAGACCCGCACGAAACGGTACGCTTCTACCTTTATTGTTCGTACCGCAAGGTTGTGGAACTCCCTGCCTGACTCTCTGTTCCCCACGCACTATAATCCAGCGATCTTCAAAGCGAGAGTGAATCGGTTCTTATCGGGTAAGCACGCTCCATCATAGGCCATAGCCTTACTTGCTATCAGGTAAACTATGGTCAAGTGCAAACCCGTTCAAGTTAAAAAAAAAACTGAACTTATTAATTTGTCAACTAACCCCAAAGCTAGAGAAAGAACCTGGGTGTCCACCACAATAGATTGTGTATGACTCTCAGTAACGTTAAGCCATGTCACTAGACATGACACTCTGACACTAGAGTTGGCCATTCTCATACGAAGAGAAATACGAGTCAAGAAGGAGAAAATTATAAAACAGAAGTCCTTATTTTTATGTCGATCTAAAAAAAGGATATATCACTAGTGGGTGCTCGCGGCTTAACTTGCATCCCCTTTTTCACCCCTTTAAAAGTGGCATATCCAAAAATCTTTTCTTAGCGGATGCCTACGTCATAACATCTACCTTCATTCAAAATTTCAACCCAATTCGTCTAGTGGTTTGGACTGTGCGTTGATAGATCACTATATCAGTCAGTCACCTTTGAGTTTTATTTATTTAGATTGACAAAATGTATGTTTTCAGGGCCTAAACTCCGTATTCACACTCCGTCTCTCGAATGAGTTCGGTGCGTTCATCGTGGAGCCATCTGTAGCTACCGGCAGTGCGTCCGTCACTCTGCGACTCAACGCCAGCTTGGACTATGAAGACCCTAACCAGAGGAAGTTTATCATTGAGGTATTTATTTATTTATTATGGCACACGAAACAGAATATGTTTGTTCTTAAATTAACTGAATATACATTTTAAGCTGGGTATGTATGGGACAACAATGGGTTTCTTGCAAATAATTACTGTATTTTTCTTAAATAATTTTCTATAAAATACTCTTTAGCTTACAAAAGTTTCAACAGTATTGTAGAAGAATTGGTAAAAAGCAAGATTACAAATCACTAGAGAAAGAATCTGCTAGCCATTCTAGATTGACATCATCAATCTATCGGTTTTCTTAGGTTGACGTATTTCTACTGTCGATAACTTTCAAGATGTATCTAAGCCTTTCTGTGTAAATTATAACCCAGGGGTCATCAAATCCAGCATAAATAGGTTTCTCCTAGGCTAAGGTGCAACATCTTAGACTACAGTGGTGCTTAAGCACGCAGGCAGGCTGTAGTCAAACGTTGGCCTATTCTGTGTAAAAAAAAACCTATTAATTTATATTATATTTATCTTTCCAGGTAATAGCAGAAGAGCTCCACACCACCCCGCGCCTCTCGTCCAAAGCGAGCGTGCTGGTGTCCGTAGTAGATGTGAACGACAACGCGCCGCAGTTCTTGGAGGAGCCGTACTCGGCCGCAGTGGCGGAGTCTGCGGCCGCGGGCAGCAGGGTGGCCGCCATCACTGCCACCGACCGGGACACTGGCAGGTAGGGAGTTAAACTAGTTAACAACAAAACTAGTTCAAGAAGCATAAAAATGGTAAATGACCAACTTAAACTCGACACGTCCGTACAAAAATTACGTATAACTACTTCACATAATTTTACTTTCTGTAGGATCTAATCTTCTGTGGTCCGCAACGACCTTGCATAGTCGACTACTAAACAAGTTGTGCCATAGAACGGTAGTCTTTAAGCCTTGTCAGGGATTCTTCGGACGAGAAAAAAATCGACGATTTATTGTCATACGATATAAAAAAACATTAAAAATGATATTTTAATGCTAATCATTTGCCGGTTCGGAATCTGCCGGTCGTGATCATTACCATTGCACCTAATAAATTTATGAAGTTAACTACATTCTGATTGAATGTATTAAACCCTTAATTTCCAGGTTCGGTACCGCAGGCATAGTGTACCAGCTGTCAGGCAACGGAGCGGAACTGTTCCGCGTAGACAACAGGAGCGGCGTGATCTCAGTGGCCCCCTGCGAGACACCCGGCCGGCCGCCCTGCCTCGACTACGAGACCAGGAAGGACTACTTCTTGCAATACAAGGTACTTAAAACATGCTGAGTTGAGGCTGGCTTGTGACAAGAAATTGTGTGTATGCGAAATGTGTTTGTCTTACTTTCCTGAATGTGTTCGTACGTAATTTCTTGTAGCAAAATAAATCATTTTCATTTCATTTAATTTTAAAAATATTGTGATGTACATAACACACTCACGCAATGATATAAATCTTGAAACATGATACATGAAACATCGGTGAGGGATTACAATGCAGAAACTATTTATAACTATAACTATTTGAGCTATGGATAAATAATAATTAAAATTGTTTAAGTAAGTAAATGATGTTAATAAAAATCGATTATAAAAAGTAAGTAAGTAAGTAAAAGATGAGAATGAATGCAAAATACATAAATTTGACTGATTACCTATACATATCCGTGAGCGATTACAATAGCAGAAATTACTTGTTATATCTACATGTGCGTCGATGAAGGATTTGAATAAATAATGTATAAATAATAATAAACATATAAGTTAATACGTTGAAAGGTAATAAAAATCTTTATTTAGGTAAAAAATGTGAATGAATGCAAGATACACGAAACCTTTTAGACCCGACAGCTTTTAGACTCGCGGTTAGCCTGCGTTTGGGTGCGAGGAGCTGTGAGCCGCATCGCTGCCAGTGTGGTACTGATGTCGACCAGCTCGGGCACCACGGCCTCTCATGTTCGAGGAGTGCTGGTAGAATTAGCCGCCACGCTAGTCTGAACGACATCATTCGCCGGGCTTTTTCCACTGCCAATGTTGCAGCTATGCTCGAACCGAGTGGCCTAGCACGTGACGATGGGAAAAGACCTGACAGTATGACTCTTGTGCCCTGGAAGTTGGGTTTGAGGCTTTTGGAGTCGAGACTTTGGGGCCGTGGGGTCCGGGAGCCCATACTATTTTCCAAAACCTCTCGGAGCGCTTGGATGACGCGACGCGTGACCAAAATGCTGGCCTTTTTCTGGCTCAACGTATAAGCATTGCCATCCAGCGTGGTAATGCGGCCAGTATGCTGGGCACGCTGCCCTCTGGTAGTGGGCTGGAGCAATTAGATTATCTTTAGGCTTTTCTAAAGATTTTCTAAGTGCCCCTTTTTTGTAGTAGTTAGTAGTAGTATATTTAGTTTTTTCTTTCTCTTGTTTTTATATTTTATTATTGTAAATAAATATTCTTTCTAGAGATACACGAATATGACTGATTATATATATCCTGCTGCGCAACACCATCTTAATTTTTAGCTAAAAAATATTGACCATTTCAATGAACATTGAGTATGTATAATATTATTTTTAGAGTCGATAATTCCTGAAGAAATTTTACTTAATGGCCTTCTTTCTCTCCAGGCGACAGACGACGATGGTTTCGGCCAGAGCACGGTGGTGTCCCTGCAGATCTCCCTGACGGACTCCAACGACAACCCGCCTGTGTTCGTGACGCCCGTCTACAAGGCGTCTATCGATGAGGACGCTGTGAAGTTTGAACCGGAGCTGCAGGTAAAAATATACGGATATTGACTTTAGGTTTCTAGTAACTTATACTCTTTACCTATCATCTACCTTTGAAAAGCAGTTTCTGAATATCAATCAATCAACTAGCAACTTAAAAAAAATTATAACACTGACTCGTAAGTTAAAATAAAAACAATTTTAACTGTAAGTTAAAATACAACTATTTTAACTTACGAGTCTCCTGGCATTGGTTCAGCAAATTGTAGTATTATTAAGCAATTGCTGTTGTAGTCACTCCTAGTATGTTTGACATATGAAAAAGGAAAAAAAACATTTACCGACTAAATTGTTGGTAATTGAGTATTGAGATTTAAAAACTCTTAGCATATAGCTAGCTCTGCGAACTTGACTTACCCTGACAATTAGAGTAAGTAGATAGATTTTTTCAGTAATGATAGTTGTATTAAGTACCTACATAGGCAGATAGATCTACCTAAATAAAAAAATAAATTAAAAAACACTTTTCTCCAGGTGCAAGCGCGCGACGTGGACGTGACGTCAGACATCCGCTACTCCATCGTGGCTCCTCCCTCTCACGAGTTCTTGCTCGACCCTCAGAGCGGCAGGGTGCTGGTGCGGCCTGACGCGGGAGGGGTGCGCGCCTCCTCGCAGGACAACAAGGTCGTGCTCACTGTGCTGGTGAGTGCTTAACATCAGGCAGGTTATAGTCAAACGTAAGCCAGTAAATATTTCGTGTAAAAAGAGTGCCGCCGTCACTGGATGACAATGTCACTTGCAACATAGTTATTTTTTTTTAAATATACATAGTTCTGGATCGGCTTTAGTATCCCAGCTTACTAATTATCAATGGAAAAGTTTGTGTGCGTGTGTGTGAGTGATGTAGAATGTTGAGCTCTTCTCGCTCAAATGGCAGAACTGATTTGTAGATTCAGATTCATTTATTTATTTGCATGTAAATGGGTACATTAAGATCACATTAAATATAAGTATATCCGCCATTACAACCTCACATGAGGTACGCAAACGTTAAAAATTATTCTTTAAATTTAAATAAATTGATTACAAACACACTTATTGATTAATAATATTGATATACATGTCAAATACTTACACATTATTGTTATCTGATTTCAATTATTTCTATATTTTGTGGTAAACGCGATATCGACAGGCCATTTTGTCCAGAAAATCCTTAATATTGTAAAAACTTTCACTTATCAACCACTTTTTTAATAACGAATAAAATTTCCTATTGGTTAATTCCAAAAAATTCTTAGGGATTGAATTATAAATTAAAGGCGCCATGTAAGTACAGTTGTTCCGAAACAAATAAATTTTGTATAAAATTTCAAAATTAGATCTATCCCTGGATTGACACAGAGACTTCTTTTCATTCCGGATCAAAGCAGGTTACACCGCCTTCAGTTCGTATATAAGAAAAGTAAAAATGTTTTGTTGATATTGTTTGTTCCCCTTCTAAGTCACAGATCTTTATGATCTTTGGTACCTATAGAGGTAGTCGAATCTTACATACCTAGGCTCTTTTTTATTAAAACACCGTATCGAGTACTACCAAGTTACATTACTATTATTATAAATGTGTTTCAGGCAACAGATGGCGTACACAACGCCACCTGTCTGGTGGAGATCACAGTGAGGGATGTCAACAACCACGCACCCGTGTTCGATACGGATAAATATGATGCTGATATATCTGAAGATGCTCCTATTGGTTAGTAAAGGCATTTTTTAACATAATTGAAAAAAATACCAACTCGATGTTTTTTCTTGTGCTTTCTACCATTAGTGTTTACACACAATTCTTAGAAGCCTCAAATAAAAATCCAGATTCATTAAATTTTATATGTATGATTTATTTAAATCATGCATTATTCAGGTCGGATCTGATTGTACATTTTTGAGTTTGGTTTGTAATTTAATGGGACCCTGTATAAAATAAAAAACAAAAAAAAAAGAAATGAATGTTAGCGAAACACGATCTTCTTGATCAAGATTAATGTCAAAACATTGTTTTTTTTCTTTCAGGTACTGAAGTAGCAGCAGTAAGAGCCACAGATCTGGACAGCGGAGTCAATGCCGAGCTAAAATACACCATACAGAAAGGGGCACTAGACTCATTTGCCATTGACAATATTACTGGTGTTGTGACCGTTTCGTCTAAACTGGATTATGATAAACGAAACACTTACAGGATACAGATTGTTGCTACTGATATGGGTAAGTCTTATTAATATAACATACCTAACCTTTATGGAATATTGTAGATATTGTTAAAGTGACTTTATTCTTGTAGCAATTGTTTACTAGTACTTAGTGGTTTCATTCACTACTTTATTTGCTAAGACTTAAAACTAATCTTGAACTTGGATATTAAAATATGATTTCTCCTATATATACAATATAGGATGTATATATATTTGTAGTATTTCCCGGCTGTTTGTCATAGTAAGGCATCTGGTTATCCAGCCATATCATGGACTATTAGAATGGTTTAAAAACTCTGACACCAGAGTTAGTCACTCTCTTGTGAACTTAATTTTAATTAACCTATTTATATTATACTTTTCAGGTATTCCAGCCCAAACCGGCACTACAGAGCTAGCAGTCCACGTGATCAACGTGAACGACAAGAAGCCATTCTTCACTCCTCTCATACAACGTGCGGAGGTATCCGCCGACGCAGAGCTGGACACAGTCGTACATAACCTCATAGCTGTGGACCCAGATATTGTGGACAATGGACAACTTGTGTACGACCTTAATGGGGATAAGATTATCAATGCTGTGGATAAGAATGGGAAAGATGTAAGTACATTCTAAAATAATTATTTGTAAGATGAAGCTACAGGAACTAGATACAGTTTTACATAACCTCATAACTGTGGATCCAGATATTGTGGACATAATCCACAGTTTTGGTAACAGCTTTGACAAAGATGACTTAATAAACCAGAAAATAAAATCTAAACTGATTAATATACAACCGGAATTATTTTTTCAATGAATTCACTATTAATTCATTTGTATAAAATTTGGTATGGAGGTAGATATTAGACCCTGGATGAAAAAGGTTTTTATCCTGGATTAACGCTGGTAACACTGAGAGGTGCTGCTAGTGATTTATAAATTAAGCCTACACAATATTTTTACTGTCAACAGGTATCAGAAGAAGGTATCTTCGGCTCGTGGTTCAAAGTGCACCACAACGGTAGTGTCATTGTGTCTCAGAGACTCGACCGCTCCAGGGCCGCCGTGGTGACACTACCAGTCAGGGTCACTGATGCATCTGCACCTACTTTGCAACAAGCTGATGGTTAGAATAGTACCTATTTCTATTTTAAAGAAACCTGCATATTTTCCATTTATGGTGAAACAACTGAATCTTTTGTAGGAAATACCGAGTCTAGTGCATATACATAGAAACGCACTTAAGTACGCGTAACATGCATAAGCTAAATATGAACCTAGCATTTTTAAATTGCTTTTCACTCTTTTTTTACTAAAGTCGTAATATAAGACCAGAAATATATAAAGTGAATTAAACAACATTGTAAAACCTTAGTTAAAAGCTCAGAAAATTCTTACTTAAATCTTTTTATTTTTTCACAGGTGAAGTAATAATAACAATAGTGGACGTGAACCGCTACGCCCCAGTATTCTCCGAGCCATCATACTATGAACACCTCGTGGAAGAACTGCCCATCGGCTCTGTTGTCTTCACACTTACTGCCACGGACAAAGAAACACCCATCTCGACGATAGTCATCGACCCGCCCAATGACTACTTTGAGATGGATAATACTACTGGTAAGATTATTTCTCTAGTTTTTTATCTAGTGTAGTAGAAATATATTGCGCAAACATTATGCTTATAAGAAGTGGTAATTTTAGCCCAAAATAAAATGTTTTGAAATTAGTTTGGGATTTTTTTTTGTATTTTTATAACTGGTTTATAGTTTTCGTAGGTTAATTTACAAGAATGTTTGAATTAATTCGTAGACATTTGGTTGTTGGTTGTGATGAACAAATCATTAACAATTTGCTGGGTATTCTGATCCTCATTTAAAAAAAAACTTTCATAAACTTTTCAGGTGTGGTAAAAACGACCCAACGAATCGACTACGAAAAGATCAAGTTCATCAACTTCACTGTAATCGCCTATGACTCCGGAGTACCACAACTATCCACGAGTGCGGGAGTCACCGTGGAGGTGGTGAATGCTAATGATGAGGAACCGGAGTTTGCTGCAGAGGCGTATGATGCTGCTGTGGATGAGAATGCTGTTGGAGGGACCAGGGTTGTTACTGTCACAGCTGTTGATAAGGATGAAGGTATGTTTATACATGCACGCAACTAGTAGACGCCTGCGGCTTCGCTCACTTAGTTACAGTATAAAGAGTGGACTATGTTACGCCCAGGATCGTATACTATTACTATACCGAAAATCACTGTAATTCGTCGCTCCGTTATAGTGTGTTACCGGAATAAACAAATCAAATTTTCTCATGAATATAATATTATTTAAGATATAAGTAATGTGACTTAACTAAAATACTTATTGCTCAGTTATTTCTCTCAGGCGTTGCATGCTCTTTTTAGTCAGGCGTTAACTTTTAAACTTATTTATTTCCAGGAGAATTCGGTGAAGTCCGCTACAGCCTGACCGGTGACCTCTCCTCTCTATTTGATATAGACCCCTCTACCGGAGTCATCACAGTCGCACAGAATGCCGACATTGATCGAGAAACCACTAGCGACATCTACCTGAGAGCTGTGGCAAGCGATAATGCGCCCGCACATGTTAGAAGATCTACTAGTGTGCCTGTAAGATGGGTCTAAAAAAAGACACTTATGTAACCGTACCTATTACCAAAAAGAACTAATATGGATTCCACAGTCACTTCATCAAACTACAACAATACATGATCCTTCCAGAAATATATGGCTCTACAACTACTTACCTATTTGAATTGAATAATTTCAATATCACGGATTGTTTCGAAAAATACCGTAGACATATCTTTACAAAAGTAGTCGTATTTTAATGCGTGAATGTGTGTTATTCATAATTGTCTCGTTTGGTCAGATAAAACATAAGTTCCATAAAATCTATTCCATTTCAGGTGCACATAAAAGTGCGCGACGTCAACGACCACCCACCCGTCTTCAGCCAGAGCACGTACAAGAGCACCATCTCTGAGAACCTGCAGCTGAACCCGCCCGCTGCCATACTGCAGGTCAGGGCCGAGGACAGGGATGAGGGGGCCAATGGGAAAGTGGAGTATAAGATCGCCGAACAGAGTGAACCTGGTAAGTGTAACTTGTATGGGATGGCGTTTTTTTATTTGGTAAAAATGTACCCCCGATCTGGTGGTCTGGTATTCTTACATATCATTATTACCAGCTATTTAAAGTATGGGATAGCTTAGGTATTCATATTTAGGACATTAATCAAATATCTTTCGTTCTTCTCTCTTAGCTGTCTTACTGTCGATAAGGACAATTCTTGAAAAGGTGACCATAACGTGACAGTTTCCATACATATATTGTAGCAGGAGATAGGTCTCCTACTACAATACTGTACACCTATGCTATGACAAAAAAAATATTTTGTCGTTCATCATTGATCGGCATTTATAGTGTTACAAAACTTTTTCCCTACTTAGACCTATGTGGCATGACCCAAATAAAACGAAGAGAGACACATTAAATGGTAGTTTTATTTTAGAAAAGCGAGTTTAATAATATATCCTAATTATAAGTTCGTATGCAAGGAACCAATGATTACTATCGTTAGCTAAACTTAAGTATGTATAAAAAAGTTTCATATAACTATCTTCTTCCCCCAGGAGTATTCACGGTGGACCCGTCTAACGGCATCATCTACCCAGCCAAGCCTGTGTCCGGGAACACCTCGTACCACCTCACCGTCACCGCCACCGATGGAGACGGGTCTGGTCCCCACTCTGACGCGGCGAGGGTGGACATCTCCGTGCTGAGTGTGAACAAGCACAGCCCCGTGTTCGTGGCGCCGCCCGCTGACCAGCGCCAGCTGGAGATACCTGAGGTGAGTCCATGTATATCTTTATTGCAAACCAACACAAGTTATACGGAGGAGAATAAAAAAAACAAATGAAAACTCACAAATAGGCCGCCTTATCGCCTTAAGCGATTTCTTCCAGACCTCATAATTGAGGGTCTAGACTTCCCTGCAGACTTACCTAGACTCTCTCACAAAAGATATACTTGTTCTCAGAATTTGTGTTCCACATGGTGATGGTTTCTTGACGATTTTCTCCTTCTCCATAAAGCGTTTCTTTTATTTTTAAACTCGAGAGTAAATTGACATACATTTGCACCGCAAAGTAGTTTTCATCACAGGTATTATTTAAATCTTAGTTCATTACTAACGCTTGAATAATAATTCTAAAATATAAAAGGTCTTTATTGCTGAACTTATTAGAGCAATATTTTTTCTTTACAAATATTTTTGCTCTATTTTACGACAGTGTATTCTCTTTTACATATGTTAAATATTGGTAAAGGGCTGTTTCTCCGTTACAGCTTGTCTTTCGACTTAGGCCTCCTTTAAAGATTTCCACTCTTTCCTATCTTTCGCTATGCAGGTCCATAGTGGACTTGCTAATATATATAAATAATTCTACTAATTCTCCTTAATTCCAGAACGCAGCTCAAGCGGACTACCTCATCACCACAATAAAGGCAACAGACGAGGACAGCGGTGAGAACGGGCGCGTCTCCTACTACCTGAAGGTGGACAACCAGAACGTGGCGGAGACGCAGGAGTTCAGCCTGGACTCGGGCTCCGGGGAGCTCCGGACCAAGACCTTCTTGGATAGGGAGCATAAGGCGGAATATCAGGTAGAGAGCGTATCACGAGATAAGTCGCACGAAAAAAAAATTAAGTTACATTTAATACTGCAGTTAGTAATAATAATAATAATATAATAATAATCATTTATTGACACAAACAACATTTTTTAAATACACAATAGTAGCCTATAATATAATATTAGAGAATATGTGTTATGTACATTTTTATTTGAGCAATGAATATAACCGGTTCTTCTGAACTAAGCAAGGATGCGTGTGACTCAGCAAAATATTAATAGTCATACTAGTATGTGTGCCTGCACCGCTAAACTAAGCAAAGCTTGTGTCTTAGAGGTGCATGCTCCCCAGTGGTAATGTTATTAAAGTAATTCCATATGAGCTGTTATCAACAATTTACAATTTAATCTTAAAATTACATATAACCTAATTATTTTTTAGTTAGTGGTGCCTTAATTGAGGGAACTATTTCGTGAAATTGGTTCTACATTACAAGTTTGTATAACAACAAAATGTGTACCTAATCAGAAGGATTCTGACATGAAATGAAAGCTACTCGTTAAAACTTATACCGCATGCAGGAGAATGTTTTTTTTTTTTACGTGTGATAGGTTTACGTTTGACTACAGCCTGCCTGATGTTAAGCATTGCTGCAGCCTAGGGTGTAACACGTTTACCTAGAAGATACCTAATAACTCTAGATTTGAAAACCCCTGGATTGTAGTTCGCAGGAAACACAGCTTCTGGTAAAGTGTTCCAGCGCTTTGCCGTCCGTACAATAAACGTAGAAGCAAAGCGCTGTGTTCGACACTTCGGCACTTCCACCATAAAACGATGTCTACCTGCGGACTTTCTGCTTGTTCGGTTATAAAAGGGAGCTGAGGGAATCAGTTTATGTTCGTAAAAAAGCCTCGTGAAGTTTACTTCAAGTTAATCAAGCCATTCGTTATCCGTGTATGGTTATCGACACCACCATAATGTGTATCTAAATAAAAAATCCATCATCTAACGTTCTGTGTGAAATCATGACTGTTCTGTCAGATGTCTTGTGAGGATATTTTTATGCATTCGCTTGCTGTTTCGCCGCCGGTATGTACCCATGAATGCAAATATAAATCAATTATATACTTCCTTCCAGTTAGTAATAGTAGCAGTGGACAACGGCACCCCCGCTCAGTTCGAGAGCCTCCGCCTGCTGAGCGTGGTGCTGGCTGATGATGATGATAACACACCGAGGTTCCACCAGCAAGCGTACCACTTCACAGTCACGGAGAATCGAAAGCCGCAAGTTATTGTCGGTGAGTCTTATGTTTATCTTGTTATAGTGAGAAAAGGGAAAGGGATTATACTCTTAAAATCTGAAGACGTTAGTTAAACAAAATTGGATAGAAAGTTGCTTATATCACTCTTGAGACCCTGTACTACTTCAGTACCAAAAACCACAATAATTCGACGCTCCGTCACGGCGTGAAAGAAGAACAAAGATACTAGTAGTACTAATGTAAGCAAGCATCGTTAAGCCATGTCAGAGGCCCTTAGGGCGGTTTGAGAAGACTCGTCACAGCCAACAGAGTAGGCCACTCTCATTCGATAAGAAGTAGGTAATAATATGTATAAGACACCACGTGATGCAAATTTAAATAAATTCTAGAACCTTTCATTTTCTCCCTGCAGGTTCAGTAAAGGCAACCGACAAAGATACAGGAGAGAATGGTAAAGTGTACTACCACATCTTGGAGGGCAACAAGGAAGGTGCTTTCACTCTGGATCGGACCACCGGCACCATCAGGGCTAATATTAGTTTTGACAGGTGAGATATAGAACATTTTCTTTCATTTTACCTCGAATGGTATCGAATAGTTTTTTGACCTCATTAACATGGACTGTTACTCACATGAAAGTTTAAATTGTTCGTGTAAAAAACTAAAACGAAAGGAACACGCTTTGTATTAGACTTGGGTCCCGGGAGAATCCAAACTTTTTGTGGAAAATAGTTGTCTAGTGGATTAAAACAACTAGAAAATATGCAGACAGGAACATAGCCTTAAATAAAATTTATCTTCAATTGAAAACAATAGTATTTTTACTTTACTTAGTGAAACGTACTTTGTTTAAAAATAAATAATGCTAATAAAAAACACCTGACTTGGATTTATTATTCGTTACTTACTTTGCTAAGATTGTCTTTACGTTATTATTTCCAGAGAGACGCAATCCGAGTACACATTCACAGTTTACGCGAGCAACAGTCCGTTGTTGGAGAATGCGGCTGAGGTTCTAAACTCTGTGGACAACAACACAGAGGGCGCTGAGGGGAGTGTCACCAACGTGAAGGTCACTGTACTGGATGAGAACGATAATGAACCTCAGTTCGAACAGAAGATATATTATGCGGGTAAGACTACCATTAATGAGGCTATTATAGTATTTGACTGTAAAAAACTTCATAAGCCACAGCAAAAAATCGCTGTTTAAAGAGATAGAAACAGCTTGCTGCCAAACGTAATAAACACTTGCTGCTAAAAATAACAACAATTTGCTGCTACAAATTCCCACACTTGCTGTAGCAGCATCAATTTGCACTCCGATCTCTCTTTGAGTCGTATTTCCTCATGACTGAGGATCGTGACTCCCCCGCAGAACTACTTCGTTAGGGGAGTTCTCTTGGGCAGATACATCGTGGTGGGCGCCCAGGTCCTTCCGCGGAAGACACACGTCCTCGGATATTGTGGTCCCTCAAACATGTCGGTTTCCTCACGATGTTTTCCTTCACCGCTAAGCGAGTGCAAATCCACACATAACTTGAAAATACAAGTCATTGGTGTAGGGCCGGATTCGAACCAGGGTGTGTCTGGTTGAAAAGCAGACACTGGAACCGCTGAGCCACACTCGCTTATCTCGCCACACCAATATCTTCCCTCAAATCACCATATTTTATTTTAGTTAGGTACCACCAAAGTTACACACACCACAATATCCACTACTTAATTTAAATCTTCATTTTGCCTTTTTTTTATTAAGTTTAGTCTGATTCCATGATGTTTCACTTTCTGACTTTTTTTTCTTTGCAGGCATAAAGCACACGGCGCGTGTGAACGAGCCAATAATCTCAGTGGTAGCCTCCGACCCAGATCTGGAAGAGAACGGTACCCTGGCGTACATCGTGGCTGCTTCCCATCTGTACAAGTTTGGTGCTTCGCAGTCCAGTGGGAGTGTGGTGCCTTCGCCTTTCAATATTACACAAGATGGTAAGTAATATAAAAAAAGAATTTAATATAAGCACAAAGTCCTTACACTCAAAAAGCTTCTCTAGATAAAAATACCAGAGATGTGTTAAGCTTTTGATCTCAGTTTGGCCTCTTATCTCGCAAAATCGATGGACATAAGTAATAAAAGAGTCTTATATAATATTTGGTGGTTCATTCATAGCTATAAAACGTATGCTTTAAAATATTACAAGTATTTTAAGTAAAAAAATGGTATTGGATTTGGCTTCTGTTTCCAGGTGTCCTAATGACAGCGAGCTACATGTCGGAATACAACCAGGATCGGTTCGTATTGGACATCATTGCGCAGGAGACCGCGCCGCCGCGCAGACAGGCCAAAGCACAAGTATTTGTAAGTACTTATTTAAAAGGCCATGCAAATGATGTACCTACTATAAAAGTATTTCAATGCCAGATACGCGTCAATTTTAAGTTCTGTGTGTTTTTTTAAAGGGTACTGATAGTTTGATAAAGATAATGAAATTTTCTATATTGTAAAAACGAAATAAAGTCTATTCCAACTAATAGTGTTAATTCGACCTTTATTGTTTAAATCTAATAAACTGACTTCGAAAAAGGCACTTAGTTCTCAGTTTCTGAATGTTTTTTTTTTTAATTTATACTACACGGTCCTATAATTCATTTGACATTATTTTCTTCCAGATCTGGATAATAGACCGGTCCTCCCTCATCCGCATGGTGGTATCCCGGTCCTGCGCCACCCCGGTGTCAGGCGTACAGCGCCGTCTGGCGGCGGCAGCTGGCAACACACTACTAGTGCCGGGGAGGAGGCTGCCGCTTGTACAGGCTGACAGGAGGTTTGATGACTGGTAAGTGCAGTATTTAGTGACTATTTAGCGTATATATTCAGGTGTTAAAGATGAGATGTAGTGACTGGATTCTTATGGTAGTATCCCGATTATGTGCTACCCCGATATCAGGGGTGAAGCGCTGTCTGGCGGCGGCTGCTGGAAACGCACTATTAGTGCCGGGGAGGAGGCTCATAGGAGGTTTGATGACTGGTAAGCGTCATATTGCGAGTGAGCCTCAATCGTTGAAGAGTTTGCTCTGCTTCCGTTAAGAAGTATTTAGTATCAATTAAACTTTCATACAAACTTGAAACTCTTATTTCACCCCTTTAGAATAAGGTTTTCCAAAATTATTTTTCCATCCTTTTGAGACTATCTGCATGCTTAATTTCAACCCGATCGATGTAGTGGTTTGAGCTGTGCGTTGATAGATCAGTCAGTCAGTCTCAGTCACCTTTGCGTTTTATATAGTTATATAGATATATGTATAAAATGATCTATTCCAGGTGTGAGATCCACCTGCACGCCGTGGAGCCGGGCAGCTGGCGCGTGCTGCCCGTGGAGCGCGTGCTGGAGGCCATCGACGCCAAGTACGACGACCTCAAGGACGCTTACCATCAGTACGGCGTTGAGACTCTCATCGCCGCTAGTGCGGCTTCCAAAGGTAGGACATTCTAGATGTAAGCCTCACTTGTTTGATGGTACTCTCGGACTATGCAAAACCGTGCGTTAGTCATAGATTATAGATTAATGATCTATCCATCCATCCATATCGTACTAAAATAAAAGCACCTACCAAGACCACCTCTCTATTTTCCATGATAGTTTTAAAAAATACCCAAGATAAAGTAAGCGGAATGTTAAGATGCGTGTTATTTATTATTTGGGCTGTGTGAAATGTCCCGGAATATTTATTATTGCTATTTATTTATGAAGCTAGATTTCGGCAAGCGGTAATAATTCAATGAATAGATTTAAGATTCACACAGACAAAAAATATGCTGTTGTTCAATAGGATTCTTTCTTTTAGTTCCAGAGAGCTTCGACCCGGCGCTGGCGGCGCTGATCGCTCTATTGATCGTGCTGTTTACGGGCATCGTCACATTCATCGTGGTGTGCGCGTGTCTTAAACACTGGTAAGCGTGAGCATTCGTTTAATTTAACTATACTGAACTACCGGCTAGCATAAATTTTAATTGTAGTTCTACACTACTACTGACCACACGAGTACGTAAATACATAACCAAGCACGTAATACGTACAGTGGAAGTACCATAAACCCGCACACTGCGTGATGCTTAGGTGCTTTCTTGTAACGTAATCCGCCTGGCCTAACTACCTACCAAAATGTAAAATCAGTCGCCAAGCGCCTAACAGTGTATTCCAACAGCGGTGTTCGAGAGTCCGTTCCATTGCAGTACAGGTGAGTTCCACCATAGGCCACAATATTGCTTGTACAAATGTCGTATAAATACCAAGCGTCAACAAATCATGTTCACTTTATTTATCTGCAAACTTATAAACTTTCTACTCTTCCCAGGGTTATCCCCCCTCCATCGATGCAGTCCAGCAAGGGCGACAGCCTGGCTCGCAGACGCATCCTGGAGGAGTTGTCCAGCACTGAGAACCCGCTGTGGCTGGAGACCAAGCTGCGGCCCTACGAGGAGCAGGAACTCACCATGAATGTGTTCGGAGACCAGCAGGAGCAGGGGAATGTGGAGCCTGTGCAGGTTGGTGCAGGACTTGGTGTTTGGAACAATTATTGTGTAGATGACTTGTGAACTTGTAATGATGTTTTTATGACTTGTGCAGATGTTTCTAGAAAAAATGTTCTTTGGAGATTTGCTGGGGACATGAATATAAATATTTTAGACGAAACGCCAGGTAGCATAAGTGTAATTTATCAAGGTATCTTAAGTGAGTACGGTTTCTTGCCAGCTATTTCTCAGCCCACTAGATTGGGTACTTGTCTAGATCATTTATATTTGAAATCATTTGAAAATTCAGCCGGGTTTGTTTGCTGTAGTACAGTCACAGATCATGACTTGACTATGGTTGGGACGAAAATAAATGTGTCAAAAACAAGGAATGACGACTCTGGCAGGACTAAAACAAGAATAGACTTACCGGCAATATCTGACGAACTAAAAAAACAAGACTGGCACGAAGTATATAGCGTAGAAGATGTTCAAGTGGCCTCCATTACTTTCACAAATATACTCTCGAAAGTGGTTGACAGCCACACCTGCAAAGTGAAGTCTAGTCGCAGAAAGCATAATATAAAGCCCTGGATAACCCCGGGCCTCATTCGCTGTATGCGTCATCGCGATTATCTCCACCAACAGGCAAAACTAATTCCAAATAATGAAGTTCTAAAACTGTCATACACTAGGTATCGTAATTTCTGCAATGATTTGCTCCGCAATATAAAACAAAAATATGAAACTGAAAAGTTAGCTAGCAATCATAAGGACCCCAAAAAGCTTTGGAAGAATATCCAAGAAGTGTGTGATTTTCCTAGACCTAAAAATGACTCTCATAGACTTCTTATTGATAATGATACACCTGAAACTATTGTGAATAACTGCAACTCTCACTTTGCCTCAGCGGGAACACAACTTGCCTCAGATATACTGAATGGTCTGATGGAATCAGAAGACTCTCTGTGCAAGAAAATTGTGATAGAATCGTGCCTACCAGAATCATTATTTCTTTTTCCAACTGATCTACATGAGGTAAACCGTCTCATATCTGACTTGAAACCAGACAGTGCTCCGGGTCTTGACAACTTTACGCCAGCTTTGCTAAAACATATTAAACCATTAATCTTAGAACCACTAACTTACATTTATAACCTCAGCTTAGCTTCAGGGGTTTTCCCGGACTGCTGGAAGACCGCTGTTGTCAGCCCAATACATAAAAGTGGACCAAAAGACAAAATTGATAATTATCGTCCGATCTCGCTCCTGTCTATCCTGTCAAAGATGCTGGAAAAAATAGTAAACAAGCGCCTAGTCAATTTCATAGCAAAGCATAAATTGCTATCAGATCGTCAGTACGGCTTTAGGCAGGGAAGATGCACAGAAGATGCAGTACAATTTCTGACAACTATACTGGCAAAAAACATGGACGCCGGAAAAAAATGTGTAGGCGTGTTCCTTGACCTCAAAAAAGCCTTTGAAACCGTGTCAGTTTCTTTGTTATTGCGCAAACTAGAAGGGTGCGGGGTGAGGGGAACAGCTCTCGCTTGGTTCTCTAGCTATCTCTACAACAGACGCCAGCGTTTAAAAGTTTCTGACTTCGTTAGCGATGAGCAAATTATCAACTTTGGGGTGCCGCAAGGCGGTATACTTTCCCCTACCCTTTTCACCATATATATGGACGGGTTACTCAGGCTCACTATCCCTAAAGCGGAATTAATTTGCTATGCGGATGATACGGTAGCCATATTCCAAAATCAAAGCTGGGAAGCCGCACTTAACACTGCAGAAAGAGGCATGGTACGCATTCACAAATGGCTGAGTACAAATCTATTAACCCTAAACCTAACGAAAACCAAGTTTGTGGGTTTTCACATAACCAAGGCAACAGAACCAAACATAAACATTCTAAAACTTCATAAAATTGCATGTCCAGTTCTAACATTTCCTTTAGTCAGAAGATGCTCTTGTCAGGCCATCAACAGAGTTTCATCAATACGTTATCTTGGAGTTGAAGTAGATGAGAAACTTAATTTTGAGTCACATATTATTGGCATCACCAAAAGAACTCGCAAGCTAATTTTCCTCATGAAGACTTTGAGACCTGTTGCTAATGAAGCTGTAAAAAAACTGGTATACACCGCACTGTGTCAATCATTGTTACAGTACTGCATAGGTGTATGGGGGGGTTCAGCTAAAACGTCCATGCTCTCGCTTGAACGTGCTCAACGTGCGGTAATAAAAGTCCTACTTGGCAAACCGCGACGATATCCAACCGAGGATCTCTATAGGGAAATGCAGGTACATACTGTCCGACAACTATTCATAATGAAGTCTGTCACTAAGTCTCTCTCTGTATTTCACCCTCATGCAGACCAGACCTCCCTGGAACCCGCTCTCTTACCGGATGTAAGAACGGTATTTGCCTCCCGTCTACCTCCGTATATTAATCTCTTTGTGTTCAACAACGTACTAGACTCTATAAAAACTACTAAAATCTCGCACAGGAAAGCCCGTGCAAAGATAAAACGGTGGCTTTTAACCAAATCTTATGATGACACAGAAAAACTGGTGAGAGTGTACAACCTAGATTCTGGAATGAATACAGAAGTAGAACTTCTATTCTAGCTAGCGGGTGTTCGTTCTTAAGCGTAGATAGATTGAAATTACTCAGAAAGTTTAGTCACAATATGCACACATTCCCACGCACACACACACACACACACACATACATACACACAAACACATAATTACCCTAGACTACTCATTGGAGATACCAAACATTCATACGTAATACGTAATCTTTATAACCCGCAAAAATCCTTGCATTCCTTTTATGTCCATGTAATGTCCACACATTATCTTTTTATTTTCTTGATGCAGCTTCAGTTTGTACATTACTGTTCTGTAACAAACACTATCTGTACTTTTGTTAAATTTGTTTTTGGTGTTGTATATTATTTAATGTAATTAAGCCTGTAATCATTTCAAATTATTGCTATAGAAAGCGCGAATGTTTACTCCAAATATTTAATTCTTTCCTGGGCCTCCGAGATACAGGCATTGCCTAGTTCGGGGTCCGCTAGGAACGCACATGTACGTACTTAGTATGTAAAATTAAAATAAGGTTAAGTAATTTGTATTAATATGTACCTTGTATGTGCATGTACCTATGTATTTTTATTTCTTTAGTTAATAAAAAAATATTTGATATTTGAGATTTGGCGATGTGTGTGGTGTGTGTGTATTCTGGAAAAAATAACTGGGTTTGGTTTGTTGAAGATTGTTGCCACGCAACATATGTATGCACCCTTCTTTAAACTATAATGGCTCATACTTGACTACAACTTGTCTGATGTTAAGCAACATACAATGACCTGGTCAGAGTTAAAACTCTGACTCTCTTAAATACAAATACAATTTTTTTATTAATAATACCACAAATTAATTAATAGAGCATATATTTATAATACTGATGAAGAGTTATTCACCACACTAAAATTATTTAAATTATACATTATTAGTGAATTCCTGTAACGTCATCTCAAAAAAATGTTGGCGTCATGTATCAACATACCAAAAATCACTAATTCGTTGCTAAAGAAGAGACTATATACGAGTAGGTAAAATAATACTATTTGTCTATAATGACTTAATACTTGTGATTCCTATTTCAGCCCGACAACACGTACGCGACGATCCAAGGCAGTCGGTCCGCGGAGAGGTTCGGGGACTACGCCACTCTGGGAGGGGACTCGCCCACGCCCCTGGAGGCAGCGCTGGGATTCCAGGTACACATTTATACGTTGTATTTTTTTTATTTAGCCTATATCGTTCCACGGCGTATAAAACCATAAAAATATACTAATGTAATTTATATCGAATACCCATAACACAAGAGTCTGCGGGGCATAGGCCATAATGCGGCAGTCGCTTAACTTTATCGAAGGCCCAAGGGCGGCTTGATAACAGTCGAAGAGTTGGCCACTCTAAGAAGTAGGAATGAGTAGTAGCCAATAATTAAAAAAAAACAAATTTTAATATGCCTAATTGATTGTGCTATGCGCGAATCGAACCCGTGCCCCTAGATAAGAAGGCAAAGCCACTACTAACTAAGCTAACAGAGCATTCGTAATATTTATGTATTTGTTGCTTAGTGTGTGGCTAGATGGCGATTTGTGCAATGTCCCGGAATATTTATTTATTATATTTCTGTTCCCAGGGCAGCACATTCAAGCCTCCATCTCCTGACACTCCAGAGCCTCCTCCCAGACCCTCAGGGTTGGGAGTGCTATGAGGAACCACGTGGAAAATAATTACTGGACTGTGACAGTGAAAAGTGAAGTGAGAAGTGAACTTGTTATTCTCTACCTAGTCTAAATACTTTTGAAAGACAAGGACTAAAATTCTGATGAGACGGTACGAGTATTCTCAATGGTTTGACTTTTTTTTACATGGAATGGGTTTGCACTTGACCGTTAATTTGCCTGATGGTAAGTGATCATTATTGTCTAGGATGGAGTGTGCTTAACGAGTAAGAATTGATTCCGTCTGGCTTTAAAAATCGCAAGACCAAAATCGTGACCATAAATTTACATTTCTACGCTAAGCAGAATTGGTAACTGTTCATTTATACCACGATAAGCAAGACTTGAATTTACATACATTCAGACTTGTAATCTTGGCAAAGGGTGTAAATATGAAATATTTTTTATATATTTGTATTTAGTCGATGATGAATATCGCATGTTGCCAATGTGTTATAAGTAATGAATTATAATACTCCTTTAAACGAAATTAGACTGAAACTGTCTGAAATATATTTTTATCGTGTTACCATATACATGACACATTGACAACGTCCATTAATTATAAGTTTATGTTAATTATAAATAGATAAAAAATAACAAAATATATTTTCGTGATCATTCCTTTACATATTATGATGGCACAATCTAATGTGAATCTCAGTATCTTAGCCAATTAAAAGTAATTTTAAATAAAATAAATTGCCATATTTAAGAGAAAGTATACAAAATATTTCAACAAATTAGGTCTTTAAGTCAAATATTATAGTTTTAAGGGAATTTTACAAAACATTTCTACGAAATTGTGATAAAATATGATTTTGTATTATTGTAGTAAGCAATAATAACGGTTCACGTAGTATTTTAGTTTACTCCTATTTATTTAAACAATGAGATTTGTATATTTTTATGAAGTCATTTTAGGAAATTTTAAGTATTGTAGTCGGCAAATATAAAAGGAAAATAGTTTTTTACGTATCAGGTTACAGATATTTTGTACATAACATTTTACTTTACTAGAGTTCTATAGCGAGCAGTAATAAACGTGTATTAGTACAAAAACTGGTTTTATTCAGTATCATTCTTTTCTGTAGTCTGCGCGGTCACACTATAGCACTTATACAGTGTGTCCATGATATCTCTAACTTTGTCTAAATAGCTTGATAGTTGAGTTTTTAAGCATTCGTCTAGGTCTTTCACAGAATTATTAAGTTGTAGAAAAAGTTGTCCCATAGCTTCTAGTTTTAAAATGATTAGTCTTTTAATCACTTCACTGTATTTATCCTTCTCCATCTGAAATATAAATCATAACTTAAGCTAAATAAGTAAGGTCATTACTAGAAGCATGTTTTATATTAGAGTTCAAGTTAGTATAATTTTTAATAATTTTGCATTGTATACTGTAGTTCTAGGACATTGTATTTTGTTTAAGTATTATTTGGAATTACTAGGCCTTTCTATTTTTGTATGATGGATGAATTTTGACTTTCCACCAATGGTAAGCATAAAAAGAAGATAAAGTTATCTGGGTGGATTTGACCGCCAAAGCCTACAATATATTAGAATATTATGTACTTACATATTGAACAAGACACATATTCGCAGCCTCTTCATTGTCTGGATGTTCCAAACTGCACGTGTGGACTAAATATCTGTAGCTTTTCCGCCATTTACGACTCTGAAATATAAATTCATTTATGTAAGAATAGTCTATCTATGTAAATATCAATTTTCTATCATTGACCAAAATCGGTATTATTTCTAAATTGTATTAATAATAATTAACCAATATTTTACACTAGCTGTGCCAGCGACTTTGTCCGCGTGGAATAGTTATTAACTGAAGCCCTCGAAGATGAACAATTTTCCCCATTTTTCCACATTTTCCATGGTTTCTTCGCTTCTCTTAGTTGCAGCGTCATGTTATATAACCTAAAGCCTTCCTCGAAAAATGGTCCATTCAACACAAAAAGAATTATTCAAATCGCACCAGTAGTTCCTGAGATTAGCGCGTTCAAACAAACAAACTCTTCAGATTTATAATATTAGTATAGATATTATATAGGTAGATTACACACTTTTGGCAAAAGATGGAATTCAACTTAAGTAGGTTTTTTTTTGCGTGGGATATGTTTACGTTTGACTACAGCCTGCCTGATGTTAAGCATTGCTGCTGCCTAGGGTGTAACACGCTTACCTAGAAGATACCAACTCTAGATTTGAAGACCCCTGGGTTGTATCATAGAACATGATTGAATGATTGCATTTTATTATGATGATAATTCAATTGGTATTTATATTAGTAATTACACTAGTTATTGGTATAGAATATTAAACACACAGAATACAAACTTCCTTCTCGACTTGTTCCACAGTTTTGGTCTGCTCCTTGTCTGCGTCTGCCACTGTGGTCAGGCACTGGCTCTCGTCTACGTAGTATTGCTTCTCGGCTTTTCTGATCTGTTTGCGATGGAGGAACATGCACTCTGTCCACTGGAAATTAATAAATTTGTGAAATACAGTAAGGCAGGCCTTTTATTCGGGACGTGGTTTAAGGCAAAATACTATACTATATAACTATTCCACTGTTTTGTGTAGATATTTTCTGACTTATTTTTAAGTTTTCATCTTGAGCAAGGTAGAATTGTTTCATACAATCTAGCCCGAATAAAAATCTAGTAGTTTAGTTATTCTGCTGGCAATGTGTATTTCCTTCGTAAATCATAGATTTCAAAAATATGGGGTATGTCGGGCTCAGAGCTAATGGGACTCCACTACCGACTAAAACCTACCACGATGTCCCTTCACCTCGGCAAGGACGGGTTTCGCGGGCAAGCGAGCAATACTCCTCCGCAATTCCCGTCCCAACCGCAGTCCACTGTCCAGGTGGACCCGCCTCAAGAGGACAACCTCCCTCTTACTGCGCGAGCGATGCCCAGGGACATCCAGGCATCGACTCCTCGGGAGGCCCTTATCTCTGCTAGGGGGTATGGGATGCCCCCGCATCCCACGCCCCAGGGCCTCCTAGTGGAGACGGAGTCCGAGCGCGAGCGGCTCGCCTCCGTGTCCTTCTTCTGCGGATCGGATGAGCGGCAGGATTCACCTCCCGCTCCCGCTCCTCGGCCTCCCTTTGCGACACCACCGTCTCGCAAAAGGAGGCCACCGCGTGCCATGACCTCTCGTCGTCAGCTATCTCTAGCAAGATGGTCGACAAGGAGAGGTCTGTCCCTACTACCGCGGTTAGAGATAATCGCGGTCCGAGCTCCGCCGGACATGTCTCGAGAACGTGCTGCGCGGTATCTTCCACGCAGCCGCACCGATGACACACCGGGGTTGGCTCCCTACCGATTCTGTGCAGGTACCTCCTGAAGCATCCGTGCCCCGTGAGTACCTGCGTCAACCGGAAGGTGAGCGCGCCATGCTTCCGTTCCACCCAATTCCTTAGGACAGGCCGTATGGCCTCAAGGAAACGGGTGGCTCCCTGGCCTCGTCGTGTGGACCTAGCGAGGATACCATCCTGCCAAGCCCCCACGGCTGCGCGTTTTGCGCCCCTCCTCCAGCGCTCCACCTCCTCGTGGAGTGGTAACAGGCTTTGCTGACGCGCTTGTGAGCGGCGCCAGTAAACCTGCGCCAAGACGCCAGCCTCAAGGTCCCACGGGAGGGACCCTGCAAGTATGCAGGCCACCTCATGTGAGAGGGTGCGATACCCTCTGCACATTCGGATGGCCATACTCCTCTGGAGCCCGCGCAGCAGGGCGCGCTCTTTTGTGGAGATGGACCCGGCCCATATTGGGGCTCCATATAGTGCCATGGAGCGCACAACCGCCATGTAAAGGCTGCGGCAAGTAACCCCACCGCCTCCTATGTTAGGCAGCAAGCGGGTCAGGGCCGCAGTCACACCAATCAACTTCGGGGACATCCTCCTGAAGTGCTCTTCGAACCTCCATCGCCCATCAAGTACGATGCCGAGGTACTTCAGCGAAGTACCGACGGGGATGGAGGTTCCTCCTACAACTATCCGTGAGCCTGTAGGTGGCGCCCGACGTCCGTGAAAGCAAATGGCTTCAGACTTGTGGAGCGCCACCCGCAGCCCCAACCTTCTTATCCTGTTCACTACTGTGGCTACTGCGGCCGTTGCCGACAGCAGCGCCTCGTCAACGCTCGTCCCGCGGGCAGTGACCAGCGTGTCGTCAGCGTAGCAAACTACACCGACGCCAGGACGGTCCGGTACCCGGAGGACCCAGTCGTACCCTATATTCCACAGGAGTGGACCCAGCGCAGACCCCTGTGGAACTCCGCACGACATGCGGCTCCTTTCCTCTCCTTGCATCGTCGGGTAGACTACCTCCCTACCAGAGAGATAGTCCCCGACGAGGCGCTGGAGGTATGAGGGTACCTTGTGGTACCTCAAGCCCTCCATTATCGTACTCCATGGCAGCGAGTTGAAGGCGTTAGCGATGTCAAGGGACACAGCAATCAACACGCCGCCAGTGGAGCAGGCCTCCCTCGAGAGGTCGCGGACGTGCGCAATCGCATCGACCGTCGAGCGACCTCTCCGGAACCCAAACTGCGTGGGGGCCAGGTCTGGACCAACACTTTCCAGGTGCTTGACGAGGCGGGCTGCGACAACTCGCTCCAGCAACTTGGCCGCCTCGTCAAGCAGCACTATCGGGCGATACCCTGTCGGCTCATCCTCCGGCCGTCTCTCCTTCCGGATGAGGACGAGTCTGCCGTTCTTCCATCTCCTCGGGAAGCGCCCCTCCCGTAGGCATCGAGTGAAAAGGGATCTCATTTGCGGCTCCAGCTCCTCCAGAGCGAGGGCCCACGCACGGCCAGGTATGCCATCCGGTCCCGGCGCCGTGTTCTTGGCCCTCATTCTCAGGACTGCCGCTCCGAGTTCTCCCTGTGAGACCTCGTCAGCTGTGTCGTACGCGTCAGTGGCAGCGTCTTCGTTCGCCATGATGGGAGGGACAAATCCGTTCCCTGGGGCGCAGGGAAACAGTCCCTCAACCACACGGCGGAGAACCGCCAGGTCCAAACAGCTGGTAATAGGGGGAGTCCAAGGGCGCAGCTTCTGCCTTGCTAGCAGATATGGCCGCCCCCAAGGATCCCGCTCCAGCGTATCCAGCAACTCACGCCACGACTTCACCTTCGAGTCCCAAATGGCTCGACGGAGAGATTTTGAAGCCTCCCTGTACGCCGCATACAGGTCGTCTACCTCCTCTTGCTCTGCGCGTCTCCTCCTGAGGCTTCTCTGATATGCCCGACGTTTAGCCACACACTGGCGACGGAGCCCAGCGATCTCCTCCGTCCACCAGTACATCTGGCGTCTGGATGGTTTCGCCCCTGCGCGGGGCATCGCAGCGTCACAGACACGCGTCATTACCTCGCACAGGTTGTCTGCTTCACCATCTACGTCGGGCTGCTCCAACGGAGCTGCAGACCATGTTTGCACGATGGCTGCCTCTAGGAGAACCTCGGGATCCAGCCGTCGCAACACCCAACGCCGTCCAGGTCCAGGGTCAGGACTTCTCCTCACCGTCGGGAACGGAGACAAGACGTTGAACCGAATATATCGGTGGTCGGACGCCGTGTGCTCGTCCACCAATACTCTCCAGTCCTGGACCCGAGATGCGACGTCGGGTGTGGCAAAGGTCAGATCAACTATTGATCCTCCCCCCCGCCTAACGCAGGTCAATTCGGATCCCTGATTCAGGACGCGCAGACCAGTCTCCGTGAGCCACTCTATCACTGCCTCGCCCCGCGGGTTAGTCGTCGGAGATCCCCACGCTGGAGATTTGGCGTTGAAATCTCCGAGGACCACTACGGATCGGGGCCGACACCGCTCAACGGCAGCCGCCACTTCACCTAAGAGGGCGTCTGTTGGGGGAATGATACACCCCGATAACAAACAGTTGGCCAATCTGGACGACTACGAAACCTCTGCCCCTAGCAATTGCTCTAAGGGGCGGGGATAGGATTGGCGACTGCGTTGTGATCGCAACGACTCCGTCGGCATCCCCGATCCAATCAGTCCTCGTCGGAACCCTCACTGGTTCTGAGACCACTGCCACTTGGATAGACTGATCTGCAAGAGTTTGCAAGAGCAAGTCCTGAGCCGCATAGCAGTGCTTTACATTCGCCTGGAGGAAAGTCAGTGCCATACTATTAACTTTCCTCCATACTTCCCACTTGCCCCGAGGGGTTGGCCGGCTGTGACTGGGCTGCGGCCTCAGTCACTGCTCGTGGCTTCCTCGGTATTTGTTTGACTGGGGGTTTTGCGCATGCCTTGCCCCCAGAAATGTGATTCGCCGGCTGTCCCGCAGCTGTGCAGAGAGTGCAGCGTGGGTCGGCAGTACATCCCTTGGCTTTATGGCCATTTTGACCGCAGCGGTAACATTCCTCGCTGCGGTCAACCTCCGCTTTGCATTGGGCCCTCACGTGGCCCGTTGCAAGGCATCTATAGCAGCGACGAGGTCTGGTTTCAAGAAACCGGACCTGCGCCGCCACCCATCCGACTAAAAGCCGGCCTTTTCCCGCTATCTTCCTGGCAATCGTCACAGGACAGCGGACGAATGCAGAGCCCATACCGCCTGGCCCTTTCTTTATATCGCCAACCTTGAGGGCGTCAGATGGGCAGTCACCGGCTTTGGAAAGCACCGCCACTAGCTCCGGCAGAGATACCGAGTCATCCAGACCACTCACCCGCAAATCTGCAGTAGTGACCGGTCTTGAGACCCTAACGTTTTCTCCTTCTCCAGTGCTACCAAAGAACTCCTGTAGCTTTGAGGCCAAGGCGTCTGCCTTATCAACTTTATTTGCACCAGGAATCTCAATGATTCTGGCGCCTGTCGCCGCGGTCCTCATGCGAGTTGGAGGCAAATTAATTGCCTCTAGATCGCCTGACTCAATGAGTCTTTCTCTGGCTCGCTTGAGAACCTCGCCATATGTGAGGCCCTTCTCAACCGCTCCTGGCTGCAGTGTGATGACCACCGCTGCAGTGCGAGGAGGGCGAGGATTGGCCGCCTTAAGATGGCTCAACGACTTTGGACCTTGGACTCTATGCGGGGCTGTCCGCTTCTCTCCTTGAGTCCTAGTGGCCTTTTTAGCACCCCGCCGGACCACCTGCGTCCACTGCTCTTCGGCAGGGGCAGGGCAGGGAACCGAAAGAACCGGAGTCGTCTGAGACGACGCTGCTGGCACGGTACCACCTCGAAGCTGACTTTGAGCCAGCTTCGCCTTAGGGTCAGCCTTCTGTTGACCTTTTCCTTTGCCTTTGCCCTTACCCTTGACAGGTTTTTGGGGCTGGACTGCGGACTCTCGCCTCTGCAAGCCAGAAGGCCCCGGTGTAGGCTCTGCACTTACGGATTTAAGGAATTCCTTCTTCTTGTCCGCAATCGCAGAAGACCTTGAGACATCAGCCGCTTTTCGATCCGCCGCTAGCGGAGATCGGATCCTCTGTGCTGGAAGGAGGCGGTCCTCCAAGTTGTCGAGCCGAGCATTCACCAAGTTGCCGACTTCCCGCATAATGGACTGCCTCTCAGACTCAGCTTGGAACTGGCTGTGAGTAGTCTGTGCGGAACTCCTCTTTGAGTTTTTCCACTCCTCACGGAGTGAGCCTAACTCGCTACGGATTTCCTCAACCTCTTTTCGCAGGCGGGCGTTGTCCCGCTGCAACCGCCTGGTTTCGTCGTTGGTCGTCCTTTTAGCAAGACTACCAACAACTGTTCGCAGGGTTGCCGCGGAAAGATCGAGGGCACGTTAGCCCGTGCCCTTTAGGTTTCCAGACTTCCTGCTGATCTCTTCAACTCTGGCAATGCTAGCCAGAGCTTCCTCTACGAGCTCGTAAGAGGGTTCCGCTTCTGCATCAAAGGATGACTCTTCCTTCTTAGACCTAGAGGTCCGCGGGGTGGCCTGAGCTCGGTCCGCCTTCTTGTCCTTTGACACTGGTCTCTCTGGCTCGCAGCCAGACCCACCTTTTCTCCTTTTACGTGACTCATCACGCCGGGATGCCCCAGGCCCGCCAAACACCAAGGAAGTGTCCGTGTCAGAGTCTAAACTCTGCCACAGACGACCCTCTGATATAGGTTTCGCATCTGCGGTCACCTCCATCCCAGACCCGGATCGACTCATGTCAACACGGGGCTGTTCCTCGTCTAAGAGCGAACTCTCAGACCGTCTGCGATTACGCAAACTTCTTCTTAACTCAGGGCTATGCCCTCTCCCAACTTCATCTTTTTTAGTTTTGAAATTATTGCACTTCATATCAAGTCCCACGAGAATGGGGGAATTATTCGGTACACCCCAGCAGAGCCCCCTGTGCTCGGGTAAGGCTAAATACTCACGAGGTTCGCCTGGGCCTCGGAGATGATTGGTGCAGTAGCGGCCAGCCTTCCTGGTGACCATGCAGGTCCTCGCGCTGCCCTCCGCTTGACCTTCAGGGTGATTTTTTTATAGAGGTGTTCTTCCTCGCGACCCAGGCGGTGAAGCCAAGGTACTCGGCCTCGCTGATCGCGCCGAAGCACGATCAATGAAGTTACGAGCCCGGCACCTAGTTAATGGTGTCTTTTACGACGTCGAACCCCGACGTCGCCCCCGTAGATCAAATGGCAATATGCCAAAAGACCACCCGCATTCACGTACTCCAGACAAGTCCGGTGTGGCACGCAAACGGAGTCCATTTTAATGCCTCACGGCATCCTCTCCGCCTATTTCAGGCACATAGCTCTCTCATTGTCACCACAAAGGCAAAAATGAGCGCCTCCCTCATCAACGGCACCGCCATCGGAGATATTACACTCTTCAGAAGTACCGCTCGGCCCTAACACCAATCCTCTCTAGGGAGAGGTACAGGCGAGGGCCCTGCTTCATCGCCTTCTCCGTACGCAGAAAAGGCCCACCTCCGTCCTCCAGCCAGCTGTCCCCAGGAGGAGACCGGGCGGGGACACTGTCCGGGCGAGCTCGCCACCGGACCGCCCCTTCAACAGCGCTCCAGACACGGAGTCCGGTTTGGCGCACAAAGGGGCCCATCCTCGGGTCACTTTTGGCTTCCCCGTATTATGGCCGTAAACGGCAGCAGGTACTAGGCCCCCCCACCACACCAAGGTAGTGACCCACGGGGGGGAAAGTGTACCTATTGTATTATTCGTTTTTTAGATGCGAGTTCATTGCTTTGATACCTGACCACAGACCTGACTTAAGTTGGTTTGAGCATTATAATTCATTCTTAAATGGGAGTCTTACTTTAAAGCTGTTAACGCACGAAACACTATCTATGAGTAAGTACCTTAGCATTATCCTGAGTCCACCTGAAGTTGTGCTCCTTATGCCGCGCCACCTGCATCCTGTACCTGGTGGCCAGCTCCACCCGCTTCACCTGGAACTCTACCGCCCAGGAGTTCTGCAGGACCCTGTCCTCGCGGTCTAGGTGGATGGAGGTGTTCAGGCTGGTCTCGTACAGCTGCTTTAGGAGGGTGATGTTGGTGGTTCTCTGAAATGTTAAATAATTTATCCGGAAACCTCGTTTGAGAGTTCTTTTATTATCAGTACAAGGAAATGTCATATTTTTTTTTACAAGATTTAGGTTTGCACTTGACCGTAATTCACCTGATGGTAAGCAATCATTACGGTCTAGGATGGAACGTGCTTAGACAATAGTGTCGTTTGAGCGCGCTGTTGCCAAGGACTGTCAAGGATAAAACTTAATTTGGTTAATTAGTACTTATCACCAAATTCATCACTCAGATGCGGCATAAGTATTGGTAGTAGTATCACCTTCAATGAGAAAGAAGAAAGAAAAGTAGGTTATTGAATTAGACGTTGCTTAGCAGTAATATGTGGTAGATTTGTTTATTTTATTTAAACTGATGAGGAGTTCGCAGCGGAACAATAGACATCTTTTCAAAGTTGTCACCGGAAAGAAAGGCGTTAAAAAGCATTTTAGCGTCATCTTTAGCACTTTTTCTTGTAAGCAGTGGTAGCTTCACAAAATACAAAGCAATCAAGAACTGGAGCATAGTACTTACCTCTGATACCACCATTTGTATCAGTAAACACAACAAAGCACATCGTAACATTGCAATAGTAAATAACTCCTGAAACTAGCGCACACTGCGAGATTTACACTCTAACTGGGTTATCCTACAATATCAAGATCAACATATCTTTAATATTACAGGGTTACATGTGTGTGTTTTTATTGCAAACCTTTAGATACATCAATAAAACACGTGGCCTTCTTTTCTTCATCTATCAAAACCAATTTTTTTGCTGATTGCGCAATACAGGCGGGTTATGTGTTTCATTGTTAAGGTTATATATATATATATATATATATATATATATATATGTAGCTAAGTATTTCCTTTATAATACGTACCTATGTACGCACTCTAAATACCTAACGCAGATTGTTTAGCAACATTTTATTGCGAACAGATTCTATTTTTACACGGAACAACCGATTTTAAAAAAATACAGAAACCTATAGCTTTTTTCATGACATTCTTCTAGAAATTTGAGTCCGTCTGAAATATTTAGGTAGATACTATTTATCAACGGCGCTGTACTGCGCATTGACAAATTATGGATATTATTTATTAAAGATACATACAATACCTACATGAAAAAGGTAATTAAACTGCACCATTCACGCATCATAGCATTTATTAGTTCTATAGATTTAATCTCTATTTGTGGACTCTACCGCGTTGATAAACTTTGATCTGCGGGTTATCTGAACTGACAGCAAATCAATTAATGACGTCATAGTTTATTTAAAACATCGCCATCTGTATTGACTTCTTACAATTTTCTTTTATAAAAGAGTCATATAAAATGATGTACACATACCAAAAAATTCGGGCTAATGTTAAAAATCTATGAATTTATATTATTGCTATATGCTGAATAAAGGTCATAGCACACTTAAACGACTCTGCTCCTTGCTTTCAGCATTTTATGCACCCAAAATCTCCGTCTGTTATTTCTTGCGCTTCTCTCTTCATCCTCAAGTGCAATAGCAATAATTGCTAGTTCGCGCGTTGTGAATCATGACATAGTAAAAATTCGAGTTGCTTTAACGGAGACCGATCGCGAACTGTGTCTATCGAGAAAAACAAGAGAGATCGGCGGGTGGACAGCTGGCCGTCTGCAAGTTTTCGCCGCGTGGACTGCTGGGTGCCTGCTTGCTGTCGCCGCGTGGACTGAGAGCAGTTAGGGCAGTGTTGGGTGGGAGCGGTGTTGGAGCAGAGTTGTTTAAGTGTGCTATGACCTTTAGGCTGAACTGTTTGCGACAATATTTTGAATGTGGACAGCCGTTGTATATTCAAAATAAATAAAACAAAAGACTAGTAAGTAATCCATGCGTTTTATTATAAAAAAATAAATTGACAATTACATAAATTTAACATAAAATAAAATTAACAACAACTGTCACTTAATTAGATTTAAATTTAATAATGAATACAGATAATAAATATGTGTACATTATAGGTTTCAAAGCTATTAATTAATTATTGTACTTTTTTCTGCATTTTCTTGTTATGGCACTCAAATGATAAAAAAAAAAATTATTACAGATATTGCTAAAAATACCTTTAACTTACAATTATGATGAAATTAATATAATTGTATTAGATTACAAAGACAAATAGAACACAATCACATTTATTATAACTATCACAGTAAGACTGTAATTATACACTAATAAATACCTAGTTTTTATACAAATAATTTAGTTACGTATAAGCAAAAACCTTTCATCCCAAAAATGCATGCACTCGTAGTCTCACATACTTACTTAACTTGAAAAAAAATGTTTTTTTTTTATGTATGTACTTCCGACAATTGTTTTGTTCATACATTTTTTGCCTCATATATTATTGCACGCAAATTACACATTTTCACATACTACCATACATTTTAACGCGTCAATTTTTTATTATTATTTTTCTAATTAATACCAATTTATTTACAAAATAATTTACAATTTGGTTCACAATCGTTTTTGTCATAAAGCAACAGTATTATACAATCAACATTACTCTTACTTAAATTACCTACAGTAACATTATTCATGGATTGAATATATTATTCTACTGTCGCCTAGTCGTATACATTTTAAAAATAATTTCATTAAATTTAGCTTAAAAAATATTTTATAATAAAATTCAAATCGTTTGTAGCAACTAGCCGTATCGTTGCTTTATATATTTTTAAATTATTAAATTAGATTAAATAAATAACCATCAGATTTCATTAGAATCCATCTTAATCTTCTTTTTGTAGTAACAAAAAAAGGCAGACCCGATAAGAACTGGAAAATATTGTACGTCCAAATAGGTCTAGTTCTTTGCTTGCTTCTTTAAATCAAATTCATCAAAATTTCATCTCAAAAAATCCTATGCTTTCCTAACCTTATATTTTTGGTGAAATAACTTAATAATCCTGCTAAATATCCTACATAATTGTATCGAAACATAACTTGTGATATAACCACATCATGAGCAGTGTTTATCAAGACCTGCTTCCTTATGTGGTTAAGAAAATATTGTACGTTCAAATAGTTCCATCTCATGTCAGAAAGTCTATCATTCCATTCATTTTTGGTAGCTTCACTTTAAACTCTTCTAAATTTATTTTAATTGTACCTAAAGCTATTCTTTACTTCAAAAATCCTTCGACATTCCCTACTTAATTGTACCGAAAACTTCCCTCGAGGCACTTGTGGTAATCCTCGACAGCGTCAGCGGTGTTCATGTAGATCTGCTTCCGGATGTGGTTGAGGCGGCGCCTGGCGTGCGTCACCAGGTCCTTGTAGGAGCGCCGCGTGTGCTGGATGTCATCCTTCACGCGGTGGATCTCGTGCATCGCTTGCCGCTTCCAGCGACGGACTCTTGGGGTGTTCTGGAAAAAAAGTACATAATATTATAAACCAATAGCAGCTTTTCGCGGTGTAATTTTCGTCAATCCGGGATATAATGTAGTCTATGTGTTAATCTAGGACTGCAATACCAAATTTTATCCAAACCGGTCCAAACCTGTTTGACCGTGAAAAATAAGAAACATATACACTATACCCATTAGAGAAGTGAAGCATAGTAAACTGTGGGGTCTTACAGTTAGATCGATTTCAATAAGATCATGCTCCACTTATTACAGTCTTGCTTTAGCTGATCTAATGGTCAAATATCTGAATGCCCAGTTTGTTAAAGTTTTTTATCTACACTAATGTTGTAACATTCTACTTATGTTTCCAATACTTGACTTATAATTACTACTATAGCACAGACAACAAAACACTCAATTTAAGCAATTTCACATGATGTTATAATATCCACATCGATATCGTAATAGCTCATTATAACATCGAAAAAGCGTGACCAACCTGATTGCAGGGCCAATCAGGTAGGTCGCGCTGCGCTCTCGTTGGTTAGATTTTAATGGCGGCAGAATCACTGTGACAATACACGTACGCGTGAATTGAATGTTTCGCAATGTGTTTTGTTTTTTAAATACAAAATAAAAGTTAAAAATGGATAGCGACGATGATATTTGTAAACACTCGTTACTATTATGAAACTCGCTGCGCTCGTTTCATAAACTCACACTCGTGTTTTAATACCCTTAATTATATGACAGTTGCATAAACTACTATATTAGTGATTGTCTGGCAGCTAGCTTAGCTACAGTGACAAATTAAATGATCCTAATTGCAACATTCCTTTGCATCAGGCATGTTATAGTCAAACGTGAGCCTATCTATAAAAAAACTTTACTTACTTCACATGAAGCTCCGCTGCAACCAGTCATCGCTCGCTCACATTTCCTGATGTACTCCTCCGTCTGAAACATTAATGTAATAAATTATGCTTAATGAACTTGGATTGCCACTTCTAGTGACTGTAATGGCGGGAGATCGATAAATAATCATGTAATTGGTGGCTTGAAATAGGCTACAATGTTTAAGAACTGATACATAAAAAGCACTTTATCGGTTTGGGAGTCTTAGATAGCCGTCGGTATGTTTTTATTTATACTTAATTTCTTCTTTACGCTTAAACGGGTTAACCGATTTGGATGAAATTTGGTGTAGAAATAGATTAGACCCTGACACATAGCCCACATAGACTCAACACAAGTACAAAATGAAAATGTGTAATCACTTGTGTTCTACCTTCGATCGAATATGTACATAATTGCCTAAAGTTTTCTACGGCAATGGAATCCGCGACCCTTAGCACTGCAGGCAGAGATACAATACTACCAATTTAGTTACCAGGCCACTCAATAAGCTAGTAATAATCATTAAATGAATCAAGATAAACCGTTTATTGGTATCCTGTATCCTAATGTAGTCCTGTACCTTATTGAGATGCATCCGGAAGACCACCATGTGTCCCAGCAGGAACTTGTGGTGGTTCTCTCCGCTGAAGCCGGCAGCTCGGTACGCGTCTATTTCTATCTTCTTCAGCTTGCTCTCGAATGTGCTGCGGCATTGGGAGCTCTGGAATGGAGGGAGGAGGTTGAAATTACATTTGATTGTCTATAATATATAAAACTCAAAGGTGACTGACTGATATAGTGATCTATCAACGCACATCCCAAACCACTGGACGGATTGGGCTAAAAATTTGAAATGAAGGTAGATGTTATGACGTAGGCAGGCATCCGTTAAGACAGGATTTTTGGAAATGCCACTTTTAATTAATAAGTATTATATCCGTTATCTAGTACCCACGACACAAGCGTTTGCTTAGTGTGGGGCTAGATGGCGCTGTGTGCAATGTCCCGAAATATTTATTTATTTATTTATTATTATTTTAAAGGGGTGAAATAGGGGATGAATGTTTTACTTCTAAATCGTAGCGAAACCGCGAGTTCCTCCAACTAGATTATTATAAGTATATGGTTTGTTAAAGAATAAAAAGATGAATTTGATTTTTTTTTAAAAGATGAAGATGAAATTGAATGAAGTGTTTACTTTTGAACTTATAGCGACACTTTGCGGTGTTATGTGACCAGCATTAATCCAGGTCTCAGGATAATCCAAACTAAACCTTAAAACGAACTCTATACCAAATGACCCATTGATTACATAAAGAAGCTACATACATATAAACTGACACACTCACAAAAAATATTCGCATTCATAATGATAAAAATACATTTTCGAATAGATTCTTGTGTTTCGTAATGACGTGACGTTTCCTCCTAGTCCTTTTTGAGAGTGATTAATTGTGATTCCAGTATTTTTGAACAGATAAAATATGATGAGGCTGAATCAAAACGGAACATGCTCTTTGAACTATTTAAATGAAAAAACCTTATCAAAAATCAAGCCTAATTACTCCAATCTTAACACTAGATTATCTAGAATCAAACGTCCGTTAAATTAAATAGTTTGGCAGTTATGTTTAATTAGTACTGCGTTTAATCTAGCCGATCTAATGTGGTACGGTCGGAAGATCAGTGCCAAGGATGCTGCTGCATCTCGTGAGATAACGCAGATTTGATTAGGTGTTCTTGGTTATCGGACAAGAAGAATTGGACTGATTATGACTACCTGCTTAAAATTATTCTGAAACAATTAAAGATGGTTTTCTAAGTGCATAGATGGTTTTAGCAAGAACGATCTCACTTCGACGCCTAAGTGACCTAAGTAGAAATGACCTGTCTCCTAAATCTGATAGGTAAAAAATGTTACAAAATGTTGTATGTGGAAGTTTAAAAACGAAAGCAAAACTTTTACACTTAAACAGTGAAATAATAATATGCTGCAGTTATTTTTATTCAAGAGTAAATTTTAAACGTAGGTTTCACTCGATATAAGACATAATAAGAAACTTTAATGCTCACTCGTGCAAATAAACTATCTCGCTTTTGCGTCGTGTAAAAAAACTCAGTCATCGTCGAAGAATGCTTGGAAAATCTTTATTATAATCTTTATTAACGCTACGGTGCATTTCCTTGTGTTTGTATAATTTAACAAATAGTTATTTTTGCTGCGAGTTAATTATGTGGGCATCACATTCTCGACTATAATCAAAGTATTTTTTTATCAGATGTTAACATTCCAGCACAGTTTGTCTGGAATTCGCATAAAAACAATGCAAAGCAAGGCTGCCGCTTAATTGCTGGCGTCTGCCATGCCATATCATATCTTGATAATATTTTTAATTTTCTATCAACACGGAATATAAAAGTACAGATGTACTTTTATATTCCACAGTTTAGTTTAACATTCAGTTAGTCCACAAGATATAAATCTTGTATGTTTAGTTTAGACCGAACAAATCCCAAAAGCAATTGTTTTTTTTTCGGGAATTACCAAAAGTCGTATAAAACGAAAGTTGCTGAATTTGATGTACTAAAATCACCCTTAATAACACACTTTCCCTAAATTATAAAGAAACAGAATAGATCGCAGAATTTTTTACCAATAATTGACCCCCAAACTTCTAAATCAAAATGGCACTAGATAATGATGAAAAGTAGCCCTGTATATGCGTTGGTTTATAAACTGTTTTGATTGAGCTTATACTAGACTTGTTTAAACCCAGCCTACCTAGCCATGAAAGCTCTAATTTCGTCAAACCGTAATACATTCTGGCAGACATTAGAATCTCCTAAAATAACTTCAGTCAGAATCTATAAATAAACATTATTATCGATATAACTCCAAGTTTCCGCTGAATAATTATTATATTGGCAGACGTTGACAGTCTCTGAAGATTTCCATGGAAATTAGGGTTAGGTTAAATTTTCTATCAACATTACAAAAACAGAGTGTCCTGTCTACATATTTAAAATTAAGTGAATAGGTATAGTTTAATGTGGTCGATGGCAGCTAGTAAATTAATCATAGTATTGAAGCAATTCATTCTTTTTAAATTGATACTTATACACGTACATATTTTACACGTAGGTACGTTTGATGTCAACGGAAAATTTTGGAATATAATGAATTAAATTTCTTCGTAAGGTTATTTTCCTATGCATTAGATATTAGATACTTACTTAGGAGTTTTAGGAGGAGGATTTGAAACAGTTTTTTTTCTAATAATACGTTTGAATTATATTTCAATCACCAATTCCCAGAGTGTGTTCAGTTCACAATTCATATAACAAGTAGGTACATACAACTGAATGAAAGCCAAAAGGATCCATTTAGTGCATTAGTGAGAATATAACATGCAGTGCCAAATATGACAAGGCCTGACTGTGATTGAATGCAAAGGAATCATTTCTTGAGAAAATACTAGTTTTAGAACTAAATATTGAGGTCAGTTATAGGTACCCATTTGAACTTATATCGTATGAATAAAATTTGTATTTGTTTTTAGTTCAGAAGTCTTCATTTTTTTGTGTCTATTAAGATGCATATTTAAACATCCTCCAATATGCATCTCAATTTGTACTATTGTCAGAGAAAGAAAGATAACAAAATGTTTTATACCAAACGAGATAAAACCAATTAATAAAATCTTCTTGTACTTATCTATAGTCTTAAAAAAATACATCTACACAATAAAAGCTAGTCCTGAAATGAAAATGTATGAATTAAATCACCATGTGCAGGTGCATTATTTATATCAAGTACCTTGAACGGTGTCGCGAGTCAAGGTACTGTGACAGACACATCCAGGTAATGTAGCCATAGGTTTTGAATAATTAGGAGATTGAATGAGTACATATTTAAAAAAAAGTAAGAGAAAAATACCTATATGGGGTAAGATTTTACAACCAAATTTACAAAATAATAACCAGACTAATCAGCAACAATATAAAATTTGACGCATAGAAAACATGAAAAAAGAAACTTATACAGGGAAACGGGATAAAAGAGCCAACGACCCTTATGATGATGATGGTGATGATAATCCAACGGTCGATGTCATTTTGACACTTCTTTGTATTTCACATTGTTAAAGTCGTCATATACTCGTATGACGACTTTAACAACATAAATATATGTATGAACATTTATATAATATGTTCGCTCTGTTAATAAAGATTGAAATTAATTCAGAAATAAGTAATAGAACTAAAAAAGAGTATTTACATCTAAACTAAATTTAAACAATCTACATTTGGTATGGAACCAAGAACGCTGGCTGCATTCCCACGCTGGATTGCTATAGAAATCCTTTGCGCAAGGAACCAGCCAGCGTTCTTGTCTCTAGTGATGTCAATCAACATTTTATTTAATTTTTTTATAAAAGACTTCGTGCTTTTACCCCACGGACCAAAAGTTTCGAAGCCAAGCGGTACGAAAATATAATCAGTCGATAATGATGTATATTTTCGCCGCTTGGCTTCTTCTGCTGCGTCCGCCGCGGCTCCTGCCGCTTGTACTGTTTAATAAGTAATTGTTTCTTTTTATATTGTGTTATTAATAATTATAATATTGAGTGAAATTTTAATTGATTTTTAGATCCGCATAAAATAGAATAGAAGTCATAGAAATATTCCCCTCACTTTCTCCAACTACCAGGCTCGCATGAATCTCGAGAGTGCATACATTCTGGCCACAGTACGATGACGTACACCAATCTGGCAGTACATACATCAACTCTAATGCCAATGACATAACCCCGGACTAATCTACGCACGTTTTTGTATTTATTACGATGTCAATTACCAACTAGCGTAGTTCTAATTTATTCACATTCCGCATAGTGCGGCCTGTAATTGAATTAAGTACTTTTGTTATGAGCTAAGATACATTAGATAGCTGTATTACATTGTTGCATATTTTACACTATCTGTCATTTACTGCTAAATCTGATGTCACCCGCAGAATACAGTGTAAAACATAGTACCTACTATTTAGATCAGAATAGTGCATTAGACGTCTAAATATGTATTTTTCACGAAAAGAGCGCTGATATATGGAACAACAAAATAAATGTTTTTTTAAATATTCCGGGACATTGCACACAGCGCCATCTAGCCCCACAATAAGCAAACGCTTGTGTCGTGGGTACTAGACAACGGATATAATACTTATATACTTTTCTTTTGTAAATACATACTTATTATACCTACATATAAACGACCAGACTCAACACAAGTAATTATAAATTTTAAAACGCATAAATACTTGTGTCACGCGGGAATCGAACCCGCAACCCCTAGATTAGAAGGCAGAGCCACTACCAACTAAGCTAACAGGCCAGTCATTATCTAAGACAAGAGTTTAGGGAACCATAATTGGAAAATATCTAATAATACTGTTTGTTAGTTCTTTTTTGTTTTAGCCCAAAAAAATAATATTCTCGTATTCGTCTTCATAACGTATGGTATGGTACATAACTAATAGTTTTGTATAATTTTTGAGCTACAATGCTATTAATATACTACATAGGTATTTGTTAACTTACTATGTTGTTATAACTACACATGTAAATATGTGAAGTATGTACATACATAAGTATGCATGAGTCAAGGTGCAAGAAAGTGCATCGCTATATTTGCTCGATGATCCAGTCTATTTGTTTTGCAATCCGCACACGGAAGCAATATCAATATTTTGGGAAAGTTTTCTCGAAATAGCCAAGTATTGTTTTTCTTTTGTAATGGAAAACAACGTAAGGATATCGACATGTTTTGGGAAACATAAAATCCGAGGATATGTGTCATCTATGGAAGCTATCTATGTATCTATGATTCTTATTTGATAAGCACGATCCATCTTAGGCCATAGCAATTGCTTACCATCATGCAAATTATGATCAAGCAGAAACCCTTTATAGTTAAAAATGAAAAACTCTGGGCGTTTCACGCCACCATATGTTTGCCGCTTTGGAAAGGAGATTCTGCAATACTCTCAATTATGAGAAATATAACGCCCAACGAATGGTTTTTTTCACGGCTTCAGATATTTTTTTGTACGTGTGTGTATGTATGTGTGTTGAAGATATGGAAACACAATATGAAACACATGTAAACTAGAATGTAAACAAACTGCAAACATGATTGTTGATTTTTACCGAGAAATCGTGGTGAAATCCAATAGGACACACTTAAAGAAGAAAAATTTCCATCAAGAAGTGAAAATCTATACTGTGATTATGATAAAATGTAAAATCTACTACCGTTATTCAAGTTGTAAGTAAATAATTCAAGTGGTAAATAAACACTACAGATTTTATGATAATGGTTCATGATAAAGGTTTGAGATCTCTATAAGCTTATTACGTTCCACCATAACATAAATTATCACGATTATGTATATTTCAATAATTTTGTAACCGCCTCAAATCAAAATGATATGGTATGGCTTCTGTATTTTGAGAATATCCTTGTGACTGAGGGTCGTGACTCCCCCGCACAATTAATATTATGACTAACAGTCGAGCTATTATTTATTTTTAATGTTATTAGTTATTATTTATTCTAACCAAAGAAGTGTCCAATTTTAATTATATTTTCTTTTTGGACGTATTGGCCACCCATCCAGAGACTGACAAACGAATCTTCTTCCACTTAGACAGATGTAGATTATTATGTCTGTCAAAATTGGCCTTAGCGATAGTGCTGACGCATGCACTAAGACCCTATACTACACCCTAAGCCACAATTAGTGATGCATACAGCATGCGCGCGCGCAGATAGCTGGTAGATAGATCTAATGTGCATTGAATGCCTGCACGCCGCACGATGGCATCCAGTAACCTGGTTTGGATATCGCTACGCATTTATACAGGGTTATTGGTGTCTACAATTTATAATATTATTAAAGGGTAAACATATTTATATGCATTAACAAAAATTGAAACAGTTTTGACATAAAGAAGATAAAAGTGATGTGATATTGACAACAAATCTTTTTTATTGATTTACCCTAATATTTTTCGTAGAAAACAATTTAAATTTAACAACTACATTGTTAGGTTTCAAATTCCAAAAATGATATCTTCTTGAGTCGTATTCCAAATTACTGAGAATCGTAACTCCTCTGCGGTACGTAGTAAGTTATGTAGCTGCAACCACAAATAACACGAAAAAAACACCAACTACAAAATCATCCACCAGTCTTTTGCGTAACAGCTAACCCTGTAAATTCATAATACCTATTTAGATTCCTAGGTAATGTAATGGCTGGCTATATCGCTGGATTCATTCAACCTGACCTGTGAACTAATTTAGTTATATCGACAAAATACGCTTTAAACTGTTACAACGGAACTACAGGCGCCATCTTTCCGGCTGTTAAAGTACTAGTAAATAGTAAATAAGGTCTGATGAGAGTAGCTAACTCTGGTGTCGAGAGTTTTAATACTAAGGACAAACAAGTAAGTACTAACCATGCCCTGCGGTGTTACTTGCGATGATCTATTCTTTGTTAAGAGTAGGAAAAAAACGCAGTGTCATTCTGTTTAGCGGGAAAAAGGAAGTTATAAGATAAATCGTTAAGTATAAATTAGATAGTAACTTTATATGGAAGGAAAAGAACATGTTTTAAGGAAAGGCTAAATGAAATTAATCATACCATTTTGATTTTAAATCTTTGTAAAATATTGAATGTTATTACTGATTGAAACAAAAAAGTTGTTTTCATTTTGACCCCTATTACTCAGCATGCATCATATCTCTTACTAATATATGTATATTATATCCACGTGCATTTATCTCAAAAGATGTTTTATATATTACATATATATAATTAATTTCCTAAACCAATCTGTCTCAATACAGATTTCATTGGTCCCCGCCACGCCCTCCGGAGCTACTAATGGAAGTGCTGCCAACTCAACGACCAGATTTATAAGGTCAGTGGAATGGGTAAATGACGAGGTCCACGTGGTGGAGGTGAGTCCAGATCGAAGTCAAAGAAATACCGCCATAGTTTGATAATATAGTTTTTAGACGTAGGTACTATTTATCTAGTGTTTTAAGCAGTGCCTTTGTTGCCTAAGTTGCCTGGAAGAGATCACTTAAGGTGATAAGACCGTCCATTTGTACATATATTTATAGTTCCCGTAAGGCATGATTAAATTTAGTTGTATTAACCGGCTAGCACTTACGTCAAAAATTACGTCGAAAAATTAGCTCGACAAGTTTCGGAAATCTGAGGTTTCCATCATCAGGAGGACGAGTCAGCACGCGCGTCCCGGTTGGCCGCCTCGTCCAGACTGGTTCGCCGACTCACTGCCGCACCCCCCCGCTTCTGCGCCCGCTCCGCTCTCGCAACCGCTCGCGCACCGCGACAGGTGAGGATAGGCGATCGAGGCGCCACCGGCGGATCGTGTATTTCTTCCTCATCGCTTGAGATCCGTTGCACCAAGATATTGGGGTCCGCGCACACTATGCTGACCGTGTCTAGTGGCAGATGTTCAGCTACATCGTCCTCCCGGCCAGAGTTTAAAACAGGTCTCCACGCAGGTGCCAATGTCCATCCTCGGTCACGATTAAAGTTTGGATGTCGACCTATTTCTATTGCTTCCCGAACTTTCCTTGGTACTAGGAACTTCTCCTTGGCCAAGACCGACACCTTATCGAAACGTAGGAAATGGTTCACCCCTTCAGCATGTTCTGCCAACGCGGATTTAACAGTCTCCCTGTTTTTAACACACCGTATGTGTTCCGCCACCCTCGTAGAAATATTGCGGCGGGTTTCTCCGATGTAACTCATACCACAGTCGCAAGGTATACGATAAACACCTGGGGCATGTAACGGCTCGCTGTCTTTAGGTGATCGCAATAGTTGCCTCAGACGACTAGGTGGACGAAAGATGGTTTTCAAGTTATATTTCCTTTTAAGGAAAATACCAATCTTGTCCGTCACGCCTTTGACAAACGGCAAATAAATCGGAGCCCGATCTACTCCAACCGGTTTCTTGCGATCTGATCCTGTCGCCAAGCGCAAACATTTTCGCCAACTGAACCCATTCTTCTCCAGTGCTCGTCTAACATGATCCAACTCTGCATGTATATACTGTGGGTGACACAGACTTAGCGCACGGTTTATGAGGGATCTAGGAACAGATGCGAGTTGCGAAGGATGGTGATGTGAATCAGCACTTAAATATCTGTCCGTGTGCGTCGGCTTTCTGTACACTGCGTGAGACAATGTACCATCCTGTTCCCGCCGGACGCTCACATCAAGAAAAGGCAGTATTCCTTCTTTTTCAAGCTCCACCGTGAACTGTATCTTCGGGTGTATAGCATTCAGGTGTACTGTAAACTGCGCTAGATCATCTTTGGCGATAACAGCAAAAATATCGTCCACGTACCGCCACCAGTAGCGTGGTTTATTTGATATATCCCGAAGTGCAACTCCTTCAAACCACTCCATATAGATGTTGGCAACCACAGGAGATACAGGTGACCCCATAGCTACGCCTTCCACTTGTAAGTAATGTTCACCCTTCCACATGAAATAACCACTTCGTAGACAAAACTCTGTCCATTCTAAATATTCTTTCGGGAGATCCGAATCATCCAAAAGTTTTTTGATTATTTCAATAGTCTCACTAATAGGAACATTCGTGAATAGGGACGTAACATCGAAGCTAACCATAATCTCTGATGGTAATAACTGTACATCTGAGAGTAAACTGACAAAATGCCTGGAATCTTTCACATACGCGTCTGTCTTCCCAATGTAACTTTGTAGTAAAGTCGCCAAAAATCTAGACATCTTATATGTAGGAGCGTCAATTTGGCTTATAATAGGTCTTAATGGCCAATCAGGCTTATGCACTTTCGGTAATCCATATATCTTAGGAGATGTGGGATTATGGGGGCGGAGGCGACTAACTATCTCCTGATCACAATGTGTTTTTAAAAGGTTCGTAACCTTGGTAGTAACACGAGCCGTTGGATTATAATTGACTTTTTTATATGTACTTACGTCCTTAACAAGGAGTTCCATTTTGTGCTCATAATCCTTAGTGTCAACTATAACCGTCGCATTCCCCTTATCTGCCGGTAATGCTAAAAGCTCCATATTACCACGAAGTTCCTTCAATGCTAACCTCTCCTCTTTACCAATATTGTCTCTCGGGGGTTTGGATCTTCTAAGCAACGTCGCTATGTCCTGCCGTAAACACTCTGCTTCTTGGTGAGGAATTTTATTCCTAAAAACAGCATCTTCCACATTGGTAATAATTGACTCAACCGGCACTTTACGAGGGGCAGGGGCAAAGTTCAAACCTCGTAATAATCGTAATTTTTGACGTAAGTGCTAGCCGGTTAATACAACTAAATTTCATATATTTATAGTTTAAGTCCGTTTCAAGTTCATTCATATTATGTAGATAAGATATATTGAATTGGATTGCATTGAATTTGTTGACAAAATTATGCAATGAAAAGTATACGTACAATTCAAATGCTACAAACTTCGAAGAAATTGTGTATAGATTATGTCCTAACAAAAATATTACATTACAAAAGTGTCTTTAATATAGATACTATGTAGTACCTACACGTAATTTTGTTTGTATTTACATTATGTACCTATGGTAGAGAAACTAACGTGATCGTGTCAATTTTAATTAGTTTGAAAGTAATTGGGTGAGGTAAATAATAATGTATTGTCGTACTGGCAATTTGTCTAGTATTTAGCTGTAGTAGAGTAGTGCAAACTGCAGAAGAAGTTTTTTTTAATTGAATTTCTTCCTCGTTTTGCTAGACAAGAGACTTTTGTTTACCAAATGTTATTCGATACAATAAGGTTCTATCTATGTACATACTTTCTATTGTACTGTAGAAGATTAAAATCACGTTCACTACGCAGATAATTGACGACAGCAGTATTTTTCCTTTCAATTTGACACTTATAGACCATACACTCACAACTAGGTAACCAGTAAAACATATATTTTCTGTCTGAGTAAAACATAAAGAATAGATTACTCATATAGCCAGGTTCCATCAGTTCTATTGTTCTAAGGGCTAATGATGATGATGATATCTACTATTACAGATAAATAGATGGTATATATAACTACTCACATCATCCTGAACAGGTCTCGTCTCCACCGCTCGCAAGGCATCGTTGGCGTACCCCGTGATGTTCATCATGAATTCCTTCATATCCGAGCCAGCCTTAGCAGTATACTCCGTGTACAGCAGGAGGGTGTCAGTCTTGGCCATGTTGAGTTCTCGGACCAGTTCTGACGTCATCCGCTTCTCGATGTCTTCGTTGTTGGAGCTGTTGTGCCGGTCTGAGACTTGCACGTCGATGTATGGAGCCTGGAAGAGAGCGAGGTTGTGAGCAGATGGGTAATCAATGTAAATTATTTATTTAAATAACTGCATTAACATTAATGTTTCATATTTTAACTAGGTATTATCCTACTATTGTCTGAAAGTAATCGCATTTTTCGTTAAGGCTGCCTAGTTTAGCTTTAGTAATTGAGAATTTAATAACTCTACGCACTTATTTATCAAACGTGTACATCAGTAAAAAGCTAAATTGAGCCAAAAGCCAAAAAAATGCTATATAGACATAGCTAAAGTAACGTCGCAGAAGACGAAGAATTTTGTTCGAACATTTCTTTCAGTCCCTGTTCTTTATTACTTACTGTGTGATGGGCATAATTTTCGTTACTCTTTGTCAATCTCTCAGCTTACTCGTAGTACATGGAGCTTATTTTCCCTACTATCGAAATAGAAGATCTTTCAACAAAACATTATACAGTTCTAGTAATAACTCTTAACTTTTAATGTGTTGGAGTGATCTCAAAATTAATAATAGCGCTGACAATATGGTTTCAGGTGTAAATTCGTACCGTTCCCATATACCTGTCGTTTCCTACCTATAAACTCAAGCAAAGATATTATTCTCTATAGTTTTAGCAGATTTTATAGCCCGAAACAAATCGCTACCTGAATAAAATAAATAGGCAAAGGTTATGCCAAATTTTTACGACTTCCCGTGTGTCACCGTGCGTTTTACTAAACCAATATACTGGGTTACATGTTACTTAGAAATGAGTAAGTAAGTTTTTATGAGAATAGTCAACTGGTTTTCAAGTCACCCACTGGGCTTTTGGCTATCGTAGGTAGGTAGGTAGAAGTACTATGAAAAACAGCCGGGAGCTTTACATTCAAACTGAGCAATCGTTTTTTTAAATGGATTTAGTATGACACTAGCAATGACTTTTATAATACGAATTAAAAAATTTGCGTTAAAAAAAACATTAATTAAAAAAATATTAATCGACTTAAAAGTCGTACAACATAAATGATTGAATATTAATGTGTACTAAGCTGCCTAAACAGTTGCATATTACTTATAACCCTGAATGATACAGTGACCCATTTTAAACTATTTAAATAATAATTTCAGCCCGTTTTACTAGGTTTTTATAACCAATACAGCGAGGCTAGTAACAAACTTTGCTGAAACATTTAAATTTTGTTTGCATCATAAAGTTTTGCAGTGTTTTGCGAGACCTTGCACTATTTAATTATTATCAACTTGACTTTGAAGTCTAAAACAATGCGGAATTAATAAAGTTATTTCTGTTGAGATAGCTTCATGACTGACAGCTGTGGGCGGACTGTAGTTAGGTTTTAGTTAGGCTTTTTAATGAGACTTAGGTATACTAATTACTATTTGTCTAATATTTTTGTTTCACTGAATTGAGTTAATTAAGCTATGTTTGAATTTTAAGATCGGTTTCCTTTAGGAGATCAGTCTCTAATCTCATAGAATATCAGTTTTCATTTTCACCTAAGTACTGAAATTTAATCCGAAGAGTCAATACTTAACATATTATTCAAATTGCGCAAGTTGAACGGTAAATAATTTTAAACAATTCTATAAATTTAGTAGGTAAACAGTTTTCATTACTATCAAACAGCGAGTATATCTCCATATCGAATTTCTTTTTACATTGCTTATTCAGGTATCACTCATATACAAATATGAAATATATTGAGTTTTTTAAATTAGAAAGAAATATATTTGTATGTATGCACTTGTATCCTGTTTACACTAAGTCCCTATGAACCAACAATCCCAGCTACTTCCACTCTACTTGTGATAAACTTCCTGCTCTGTACTCGGTAACTACTACCATCTGTATTTCGACCTGCTTACCACAAAGGAGTCTAATGTTTGTATGATAAATAGATGGACTCATTATTGGGCACACAGAATTTAACCGACTGAGCATAAAAATAATCCTATTGGTATTTTCTTAGAATACTTCTTTTGAGCTTCTTTCTTCTTTTTCTTAGTATAAAAGTTTAGTCATCAACTTAAGAGAGTAAGAAAGTGTTTCTCGAATTTTCGAAAAACCACTCAAGTTAAATAGTGTTTGATAATTTAGATACTTTTTTGGCTTATTGTAAACTAAAATTCGACTGATGCTGGGCTAGACGTTGAAGTCTATAATTTAGCATGCTAGCTTAGATGAAAACGGCTTACTCTGGACTTCGTAAAACACAGTGTAGGTTAATTATACAAAACATATATAAAGAACAAAAAGGATTCTTGCAAAGACTGCTGGTAAAATAAGATGTACTTATTAGCAAATTCCACCACCCATACACAAAATTTATCCGACTGTACCTAACTGTATGCAATTGAAGCTGTAAATCAAGACCCGCCCCGGGGCATACCGGGCTCAGTACGGACAAATCTGAGGGCAAAGGTGCCCGTCCCTGTGGGCCAAGTGTCAATTACTTAGAGGGCTAACTTCTCTAGGAAGTAACTTAGGGATTCGTAGATTAGCTGGTTGAGGGTTCGATCGTGGTTACCAAAGTTAAGTAACGAGTAGTGTCTGTTTCTTGATGGGAGGCAGAAAGAGCTATTTTGCTCTTAATTTGTGGTTTGTCTTGACGTGTTTAGGATGTTTGCCTCGCCAGCAAAATAGTAAAGCATTTGCTGTAACCTACATTTAGAGTCCATATGAAGCCATTTGAAAACACTAAACTGTTGACAAATTCTAAATATCTTAACTTAAAAAAACACAGAAAACACACACAATGACCTAGTTTTCTAGTTACCCTATCCCTAAGTGGCCCTATGTGCATAATAAACTCATAAGACTCAACCTAAGCTTCTGATCCGATCCACGATTCAATCTCCCATTAAAATAGATCATAAACATCCAAAGCCTAGGTCTAGTCTAGGTAAACGATTGCCAATAACTATTGTATGACGTCACGAATGCACTCGTGAAACCACAATATATTACAGATTTAACCTTCAGAGATGCAGCACATTATTATATGTAGGTAGGTTTGTATATACTATTTGTGTTTATTTACTGAATTAGGTTGCGAAACTAGACTGCTATTATTTGTTCAGGTTGTGTCATTACCGTCATAACATATTTTTAACTTAGACATATATTGGTAGTCTGAACACTTCAGAAAAGACAGCTTTAATTTAGCTTGATTTAGCTAAGAGAAACAAAAGAACAACTATAATAATTGTAAGGCTTTATATATGCTGTGTAAAATGTGTTATTGGCCTGAAATATATATATTATATAAATATTTCAGGACATATCACACAGCGCCATCTAGCCCCACACTAAGCAAACGCTTGTGTCGTGGGTACTAGATAACGGATATAATACTTATATACTTTTCTTTTGTAAATACATACTTATTATACATACACACGACCAGACTCAACACAAGTAATTATAAATTTTAAAGTACATAAATACTTGTGTCATGCGGGAATCGAACCCGCGACCTCTAGATTAGAAGGCAGAGCCACTACCAACTAAGCTAACAGGCCAGTCATGTTTAATAATAAATGTTTAATATTTATATTATTAAGAACTATAGATACTTAAGGGAAATTGTATAATGACTTGCCCTGTATGGTGCGATACCATAAGGTTAATACAGTTTTTATCTTCATCTTTATCTTTATTTTTTTATTAATAAAGCTTAAGAGGGTCGATAGTGTGAAGATTGAAGATTATTAATAAAAACTTGGAGATACTTCTAATTGATAGCTTAATACATTCCAACAATTTCTTGAAACTTGTCAGTTTATCTGTGTCTCAATGTGTCTGTTTATTTAAACGCTCATGACACATTAACGGATTATAATGATTTTTGGTAGTATGAGATCTTTGGAGAGTCATAGGCTACTTTTAATTCTGAAATATTGCGAGCGAAGCTACGGGCGTACACTAGTATATAATAATTACAAAAGGTAGGCTTTATCATTCTATTGCTCTAGAGTTCAAACAGATGCATCGACGTATAGTTTGAGATGCATTTTATTGTAGTGTTCATGATTATTTGCACAATAGTTCCGGCATCTTTGATTTATTGCGTGTTTGTTTAACGAACATCAATTTAGGAAAATATGCATTATATTGTGCATTCTATATAATCACGTGTTTAAGTGATTTTTAGCAGATATAACTTTATTGTAGGTGTCCCGGCTGTTTGTCATATTACGACAATCATTTGGTTTAAAAACGCGTTTGTCGGTATGTTGATATTGTTCCTTCTTCACATTTCTACAGAGAAGTTAATTGTTTATTTTGTATAGAGAACCTAAGGAATGTCAGCTGCCTGAGAAAAAGTTACCAGATGAAAAATACACGATATCAATTTTCATCGCACCTGTTATCAGTCAAGGCCGCAGCTGCCGTTATCAGTGCAAGGACGCGGTAAATATTTCAACTATTCAGGCCACAGTTATCTTGTACATACAAACATTACTATTGTTTACCAAACTTGGTGGAGTATCTTGAACAATCTTTGCTGTTACTGTTTTGTTGAAGTAGAGTAAATCTAGAGTGGAAGTCAATTGCACAGCGTACGTATAGCCACCGAATACAGAATGCTTAGAATAGTCGTTGGTTTTTTTGAGCAAATTTTGACGTGTCTTTCATATTTTGGATTTTGGGCACTTTGATGTCGTTAAGTTGGATGCACCTTGCTCCTTGTATTTGCACAATAGTAGTACTCTGAATTCACTCGAGGTTAGTGGATTCGAAACATTTTGTGACAAAGTGTTTTGGCAAATAAATAATTTTGTATTTTGTATTTTATATTTGTATTATATGATAATAATTACCTACAAACAATGAAGTGCACGAAAATTTCAACCCAAGTAAGTATTAAACATTAATTAATTAAGAGTAGATATAATTATGGAACTAAGATTTTCTCTATGCTTTAAAATGAGCTGATCAATGATTTAATTTATTGTGATAAATTTGAGCCCCTTTTAACTAAGGAAACAATTCCTAAATTAATAGTTAATGTTGTTTGACTGCTACGTTGCAGATTTTCAATATACAGGGATACATATATCGAAGACAAACTTTAGAACTAAAATGCTTTTTAACCGAGCCACAATCCGTTACTAATACATAGTAAGTACGTATTGTAAAAAAATGTGCAAGATAAAAATACTCCAGTTTAAGAAATCCTCTAATGGCAGCATGTAGAATTTAGTTTGTTTTTCCGTTCCGGAAACCAAGGATTACCTGCCTACTTTATTCTAAAAAAAAGTTTTTGTTAAAAATTCCTCGTAGGTTCTCTTAATCATTCAAGAAAACAGGGGCAAGTCTGCCGCTGCCGCTCGCGGCCGCGGGCGCACGGCATGGCAACCGACGGTGTGAACAACTCGTTTGCGGGGCTTCCTTTGTCGCGTTCAAATAGTGTGAACAATTTTGAGTGTTTGACCCCTGAAGTTACGATTAATCAAGTGGATTGGGTCGAAGAGATGGAGCCTAACACTGAATGGGAGATAGCGGGACGCAAAAAAAACGACAAAAGGACTAGACCTGAATCTGACGATGAGGATGTTAGGACCAGCCAGAGGAAAGCAGCGAGGAAAAATTCGCCTATTCATCGGGATAATGAAGGTAATGAATTGAATGAAGTAAGTTTGACCTCTAAATCACCGCTGCCTAAACAAATGGCATTAGCTCGACTCCTACGAGACGCTTTAATTAGTAACGTGTCAAGAATTAAAGTAAAAAGTCCATACCGAGTTTTGATTGAACTAACCGACAAATCTGAAGCTGAAAAATTAATAAGCTGTCCAAAACTAGTGGAGCTTGACATAAGAGCACAACTCACGCAAGAAGGAAATTTCTCCTACGGCCTTGTGAGAGGTGTAGACTTGGAAATGAGCGAAGAAGATATTTTGGCAGCATTTGAATGTTCAGTGGACATTGTTTCTGTTCGACGGCTCATGCGGATGAGTAGTGATGGCCAGTGGGTGGCTAGTGAAACTGTAAGACTTTGTTTTAAAGACTCAATTTGCCCGGAATATGTATTCGCCTACGGATGTCGATTCCCTGTTGAGAAGTACGTGTTTCCTGTTACACAATGTTCAAATTGTTGGCGTTTCGGTCACCCTCGTAAATTCTGTCCAAGAACAAAGCCATTCTGCCCAAAATGTGGCGAAGACCACACGAACTGCGAGACAGAGACGTTTAGGTGCGTGAACTGCAAGGGTCGTCATATGGCTTTGGACAAAAAATGTCCACATTTTTTAAAAGAAAAAAGAATAAGACTAGTTATGAGCGAACTTAATGTGACCTACAAAAGAGCTCTCGACATTGAAAAGAAAGATTGCAGAATACACGAACACAACGTTCTTCAAGACGAGTATCCTACACTTCGTGAGGTTAGTCCAGTGAGGGGCTTCACACCAGTTGAACCTACAACACCTGTGTCATCTACCAGGCCATGGCCAAGTGTTAATACCGCGCAGAAGCCAAAAGAATCAGTAGTTTCCCCGATTCTTGTGAGCAAAACAAAGAGAAGCATACTCAAAAATAAAAAAAACTCCGTGAATGAAAATTTTACAGCTGATTCTACACTATCAGGTGGTTCTAGAGGAAACAGTCACTTGAATGAAGACAAAAATAAGAAAGAGTGGAAATTTGAATGGAAGAAGATTTTTGAAAATATAAAAGAAATAGTTTTTTCACAGAAAAATATGGAACAAAAGATTGCATTAGTGGGTAAAGTTATCTTTGAGGAAGTAAAATCGTTTTTGACACACTTATTTTTAGAAGGAGAGATGCTAAAAAACTTCTTTTTTAGCTTCTATGATGGATAGTACAAAGTAGTAGTAAGTAGTACGGTCTCACGTGTGTCCCATTATTACATGTAGCCCTGATATAGAAGCTATACATGTTAAAATATTGAACTAGTATATAAATCTTTAAAATTGTTAAGGTGTAATGTATGATATTGGTTAAGGTATGATGGGACTGACATGCCAGTGTTGGCCAAAGCCCCAATAAATAAAATTATGAATAAAAAAAAAAGAAAACAGGGTTGTAAAAAAGGAAAACAACATTGTAGAAAATGTTTTGTTAAACATACATTTAACTATTATGTAACTAACTCTGTATAACTTCCTTCGCCCACGCGTTCGGTTGACGTCAATTTCATAATGTTTTCAGTGAGTAGTGAAAGATGATGTTACCGTACTTTTATAATAACCGGAGATGTACAGTTATCTAGTTATTTCAACTATTTATGTCTGCGTATTTGTTTAGACGCATAGACTGTGTTTTCATGCAAGTTACTTATGTTTCAATTAATTATACCTACTGAAGTTCTGAAGATGGCGATAACTTATGATTATCATTTAGCATTTCTGACAATTAAACAAATATTTTTTTATAACATGCACTAGACAAATAAATAAATAATAAGACACAATTGACAACTTTATTTGTACAAGCGATCTATTCCAGGCAACCTTGGGAATAACTAAATGATTTTAAGATACGTAAATACATAAAAATAACGTGGTAGGTATACTTTAGAAATCTTTGTAATAAAAAAGCTTGTACGACTATGCTTTTTCACTGTAGATAGCAAAAATGGAGTGAAATAATAACAATTAAGTTTAAGGTTAGGTATAACGTTAAGGAGTTTATGTACTTACATTTTCTAACAGAGTAATATCTGAATGTGAATTTGTTTCTTTTTTCATCAAAAAATACAGCAAGGGCATAGGCCAGATTCATTCAAATATACCTATCATAGTATCATAGCTACAAAACTTGAATAGTATCATACATTCTAATTCGACCCACTGTTTTGAATACAAACTATACATTATAACATTATCTCACGGCCTGCAAGTAACGGGCTCTTTCAAGAGGGTTCGTGGGTGTGTGCGTACTACTACGTATGCTGTAGTAGTACTTAGTAACATCTTCACACGCACTTCCGCTTTTATAGTGAGAATTAGGAAACTAGAATCGTTTATTTTCTTGTACGATGTAAGTTCGTATGAAAGTTCCAACTCTGGTGTTGAGAGTTCTCTAGCCATCCTAAGGATCTTTGAGATGGCTTAAAGACTTATTGTCTAGTAAAATAAGACTCCATACATAATATGTAAAAATTCATAATGTTTCGTTTTCCGTATTTTAGGGTGGCTTTCAATGGTCATAATAACGTTATTTATAGGTACGTGTAAGGGAATTTGTTGATGTTTGTATCTTTGTCATACCATAACTTTTAAAATAATATATTTTGCTAAGGAAAACGAAGTCAGTCTTTTGTAAGTAGTAAGTAAGTATATACTATGAGTAAATTTAGTATAGAAAAGTAAAACCTATACAAGGCGATATTACCAAGGTCTGAAAAATAAAGTAACAGCTGATACAACGTTATCAGAGCAAACAAACAAAATAAGACACAGGCCAGACAACAGCGAAATTGTGTACTGATTTAAAAGAAACATTATGTTTTGATCATAATAAGTAATCTAGTACTCATGATACAAGCTTAAGCTTAGTATGGGGCTAGATGGCGCTGTGTAATATGTTCTGAAATATTTATTTACTTATTTATATTTATTTAATGTTATTAAAAAAAATAGTAAAGAGGCTGATTTTATTAATAGTTTTTCATATATCTTATTAGTTATGCAGTATTTGGATCCCTATTAATACCTACGTCTACTTTTATTATTTGCGGGAATCCCCTACTTTATTTATCTATTTATCTTTACATGAGTGCATCTCAGTTAGGTATCGCTACGTATGTATAATTACATATATTACGTCGTTGTCTCAAATTTTTACCACATATCATTGCACCAACAAAATAAAATCCCTACTTCCCCATTCGCTCATCTTACTATCCACATAAATGTAAACTCTTCAAAAAAATCGCACAAACCTGAGCATAAGCCTCCATCCCCTGCACTAGCACAAGCACCGCGAGCGCGGCCACAGTTCGCTTCATCCTGGCCTGGTTGTATACAGACGTATGTACGTATGTATAAACACGTCTGCCCGCCACGGAGGTCGTGATAACACTGACTGCCAGAACCACACCACCTGAGATTTGTTTACGCTGTGTACTGCTCGCAGCAACAGCTGATAAAGATAGTGAAATTTTTCATTCATACTTTTTTTAAGCGCCCGTAGATCAGCTAGCGGAGACAATCGCATGCGATAATTAATCACAAATGTAAGCAATCGTCAATATGTTATGGAGTAATTATTTCATTTTATAAGCTAAAATCCAAAGATCTCAATCCTTTTGAAATACATAGCTTTCTTTCTTTTATATTTTGTTCAAGTAACTACTGATTATAACTGTGTAGTTTTTTTACATTAAATAGGCTTACGTTTGACTATAGCCTGCCTGATGTTAAGCACCAATGTAGTCTAAGATGTAGCACGCTTGCCTAGCAGAAAAAGTTCGTAGGTATTTATATTATCCCTTATTAATAATTGTAGATTCAGTTGCACATTTACGGAGAAATAATGTAGAAAGACAGTATTAAATATTTTAATCAGTACCTAAGTAAAATTATTCAAGTACTTGCTTTGCAAACGCTACTGATTCTAAATGCACTATTATCTTTTCTAGTGCAATAATGCAGCTATTACGGGGCATTGCATACTGCACTTCTCTTCTTCATGTTATTGCAGAGAGATGGGGAGTGTGCGCTTACTATCAAACTAATGTCGAGCTAGTCATGCTATTCCATATCTTCTTTTTCTTATCGAATAGCCAACTCTGGTGTCGAGACAGTCGAGAGTTTATCAAGCCGCCCTAAGGGCTTGTTTCTATTGCTATTATACAAGCTGAGAAAATCTTTTTTGATTTATTGCACATCTTTATGCAGTTTGAAGGCTAAGATACAGGATCGATTTTAGGCATTTATAGAATATGTTTTTTTATAAATTTTACATACTTTTCTTAGACCTATCTAGGTAAATTTTTAAATATTCGTAAATAGCTGAGAAATAGAATACCTACCTCTAGAATACATCATAACATATGTATAGTTTACGAATTGTGATGAATCACTTATTTGGCTAGCCGCTAGACCACTTGTACTTCCTAGATCTAGGCATAGTGTCACATTGGCCTAATTCTTTTCTTATCACTCACTGCGTTTATCTGTGACTAATGTTCTAACATATTACATCATGATTACAAATCTATAAATAATCATGTTTGTATTGGGCTATTTTTAACCATGAACGCTAAAGCATAATCGCTATCGCAACATCACACTAATATTATAAAGACGAAAGTTTGTGAGTGTGTTCAGACCTTTTTCCTGTTTAAAGAAGCTGAAACGATTAGAATGTAATTTCGTATAGGGATAGATTTCGTATAGAGTAAGTAGTATTTTTGTAGGCTTCATAGTATGTCCAGTAATAATAGTGAAGAGGCGTAGTCTGAATTATTCTTCTATAATTATTTATGTGAGATAAGTCACCAATAAATTAAAACCACTACATAGGTCTTGGATGAAAACGTCTATAAATGTCTAAGTAGGTAGATAAAACTCGTGCAATATTTATTTACTTCTGCGTCCGTCAAATGTATCGCAGACGTAGATTGAATTATCACAATTTGCAGATTCGTGTGCTTTACAAGGATTATACTATTAAAGGATGAGAGTCTACAGAGTAAACACATCTATACAGAGTTACTGATAACTAACATAATAAGCATTAGCGAATGTTTTGATTACACATTTTGAAAATTTGTGTATAGGTAAATTATTCTTAATGTATGAAAGTATATAGGTTTAATTTATCCAATAATTTAAACACAGATTAAGTACGAAAAAGAAATGAAAAGTGTCAATCATGTCATCAACATCATTTACTTATAGTTTCCGGACAAACAAACATCCATAAGCATTCGTTCAGATAATTTCTATCAGTTCTTCGTATCTTTTGTTATCAAAAGATACGAAGGACTTTAAAAAGGATGTTATCATCCTTTTTAAAGAAGTCAGTAAAAAAGATAGCATATCCAAGTTGTCCTGTGCCTAGACCTTATTAAACTCATTTCCGGGATTACATACATTATACTTCCGATTTTTCACGCTATCAAAATTCCAGCTAAACTAACCCATGTCGCAATATTGGAAAACTTCTAAGATGATTCACTATGAATAAAATTAGGTATTGTTAGTCGATGCAGTTCTTATGCTAATATATTCTAAGTACTCAGTATTGTGTTATGTACAAGCATTTTACTACGGAATTAATGAAGGCAGGTGTCACCCACATTATCTGCATTATCAGCTGTGTTTTATATATTCTAATAGGTACTTATTAGCTCCTCGAGTCGTATTTGTCCTTACTAAAAGGAGTAGCCTGGAAGATAAGCTCTACGCGATAAAGCCGCCCATCGGGCCAATGCACCTAGGTTAAGTAATGATTCTCTAAATTGTTTTTCATTATTATTTTCTGGTGTACAATAAAGTTATTGATTGAATATATTGATCGGGGAAGTTCTTCTAGGGTATGGTAGTGTGCGTTTAAGTTAAGCACTTCCACGAAAGGCTCATTCTTGATGAAAGGCGCATCTTGTTCATTGATTTGTGGTCGTCAAACAGTCAGTTTTCACTCGATGATTTTCTCCACCCCTAAGCGAGTGCATATCTGCACATAGCTTAATACTACAGTTTTCTATAAAAAGTATATTAATTTGCCGACTAATGAACATAAAATTAAAAATAATCAAAACACTCTAGGGACTTCATATATGGTGTAACGACAATCTATAGGTACTAATATTGTAAAGCTGAAGAGTTTGTTTGTTTGTTTGAACGCGCAAATCTCAGGAACTACTGGTGCGAATTGAAAAATAATTTTTGTGTTGGATAGACCATTTATCGAGGAAGGCTTGAGGCTATATAACATCACGCTGCAACTAATAGGAGCGGAGAAACAATGGAAAATGTGGAAAAAACGGGAAAAAATATTCAACTTTGAGAGCTTCCGTTGCGTGCGCTGCGAAAACGGTTCAAGATATCATAAAAATATATATGAAAGAATTATTCCTCTTGAAATGATTTAACAAAATGTCCGGAACAGTATATGTCTATCTTTTAAGATTAACTTACTAGAACCGTTTTTTATGGTAATAACTATTCCACGCGGACGAAGTCGCTGGCACAGCTAGTCACAAAATAATACCTAAGTTCGATAATCCACGGATTCAATGCAGTTTCTTCATTGTCAAACAAACTGCACACGAAAAATTATTTACATAACATTGTAATCAGACATTCTTGTAACATTACGTACACAAACAAACATACAAGCGTCCGTTAGTCACTGAAACCTGAGTCACCCTGAAACTATTTACACAAGTGGCGTCTGTAGTTCTTCTTATAGTGATTAAGGGGGTTTGATAATGGTCGAGGAATGTAAGAAATCTGCATCATTTAATAGGAATTATTGAGGAATTTCTTATGCATACAGGGCTATTCTTTGTAGGAAATTTTAGTACTTAGAGACACATCACACTGATAAGATTTTTTGTTTTTTTTATTTACATTATATAGTCTTACGTTTGACTATACCCTGCCTGATGTTAAGCACCACTATAGTCTAAGATGTAGCACGCTTGCCTAGAAGAAACCTATTTACTCTAGATTTGAAGACCCCTGGGTTATAATTTTCTGGGAACAGGGCTCCAGGTAGAGAGTTTACTTAATTACTTTTAGTCCCTTAAATTGCACAATAACTCTCAACGCATTTATTTAGTCATTATTCGTAAGGTGTTTTCGCTAAAAGCGTTGAATATTTTTTATGTAAGCAGAAATTCATCATCATTATCATCAACTTATTAGAGCCCACTGTAGGGCAACATTTTCTCCCTTTATCGTCAGTAACCCTTGCTCTGTGTAATACGATGTTATTTAAGGAAGGAATTGTGTATAATACATATGTGTGGGTATCTGCATCTGCTCTGCGATCCTCTGTCATCGAGTAACAAGCGAGTTGATAAACTTCAACCATTCACGTGTTTATGCACTAGGGACTGATTAGCAGAGAAAATGTTCGTAAATGTCCGTTCTAATCCAGTACCGGATTTTAGCTAGCTATGAATTAGCGACCGCCCGCGACTTCACTCGCGTTTTTTCGGGATAAAATGTAGCACTTAATGAAAAATACCAAAAATCAAGATGTCTGGTTGTCCCGATGCAGCAAGAAAGAGAAACAAATATATTTACTCGTGCCAACAAACAAAGCAACATATAAATATACTCACTAACTCTTCTTACATAATGCTATATTTTTAAAAACTTATTGAGTCAGTATGATCGATGGACTCCTACAATGAGTACTCCTAAGTATTCTGTACAAACCTCAGGAAATAATAGAATCATAGCGGAAACCTGATTTCCGTAAAAAAAAACCGGTTACGTGGTCCCTGCACACCCATCCCGTTATCATCAATACTCAATAGAAGTGCATCCCATTGTAGATACTAGATTGTGCCTTCTAGTTACTGCCAAGGCTCTTCCGGAAATAGGCATTACCTACAATACCTAGTGCATTGATTATTTGGTATTTTAGTATTTGTAGCAATGAATATACCATTCAAGTTAGGTTCTGGCAAATTGCCTGTGGTATTATAAATATAACATTATTGAAACGTTACCTAGTCTAAAATAACGGAATCTTTTTGGATGAATTTATCTATTAATTATCTTCGATTGTATATACTATCAAGTAAATTTATATTTCTTAGTTCCTTTCAAAATTCTTGTCGAACAAATTAAGTCATTAGTGATGTAACTATTTTCATATTTTGTGCATTTCCTGTAACAAATAGGCATCTAAAAGTTGCAAAACAATAAAATTTATTTCGCTAAAATTCGTTGATCAATCAAAAATGTAATCAAATTGTGAGTGAAACAAATGCTCTTCAATCGAACTGCTGGAACACGGATGCCTGGTACAATGATATGAGCAGGAACCCGAAGGCGTATACAACTAGCACGACATCCATTGCTCCTGCGAACAGATCCCTCGCTCCGTGCTCGTGGGCCACGCGCCGCAGTCGACTGCGCGCACGACCGCAGAACCCTGAAACCTGGGTGAGGAGGACTTCCGCTGTGTTGAGGAGGGCACTGAAAAGGATTTAGGGATTAATGAAAGAAGAAGCTTATAATATGTAATCACTGACCTCCATCAGTACCTACAGGTACTGATGGAGATCAGTGTATGTAATGTACTAATTCAGGATCTAATGTATTTACGTAATAATATATATTAAAAAAACTGATATAACAAACTTCCCCTTTGTAATATATCATTGTCTCATACCCACAACTGATCTTTAAACTGTATCCCTCACCTAGGCGAGCACCTCCAGCCCCGCATGCCGGCTCCGTTGGCGCTGAGCAGCGGCAACAACATGGCCGCCACGTACCAGAACCCAGACGACAGCAGCGGTCCCCCGGCCAGCTGGCCGGGCGAGTGCCCCGGCCCGGCCCGGTTGCCCGGGGGCAGGATGTCTTCTACGCGGAAACCACTAGGAGGTGTAGAAAAGCATTTTAAGATTACGTTAAATTTTAGTGATGAAAATGGATGAAAGCTCCACATGTGTGTATTCTTATTAACTAATATGCAGATGTACGTTGCTTGGGTCAATAGAAGTAAGATTAAGATATCGCAGATGGCGCTTAAACACAATAAATCTAGTTTCTTATGCGTAAATTTACTGCCGTAAAATAAGCTAAAAAGTCTTATAATATTCATGTTGAATAAAGGTGATGGAAAAGATTGTGAAAGATTTTTATTATTGGTTTGAATTTCCAATTTATCGCTATAGTTTTTCTTTTCAGTGTTTGAAAGCGCCATCTAGTAACGAGATACCAAACTAGCATCGTAGTACGCAAAGTCTGCTCCAATCACTAGTAGTACTGCTACAACACAACAGATCGCGCTAAAGAAAATCTAAATTCCTTTCTAGCTATGAGCGCTTTTTCTCTTTATTTACTTGTAGAACTTTTACATTAGATATTTTCTTTGGAAATCCTCAATAATGATATTAAATAGTTATAACCTTTCAGAAGGAGGTACGTTGGCGTGAGTGGGCGAGGCGGTGTCTCCGGCGAGCCACCTGTCCACGTTGCGGCTGAACATGCTGTCGTTGTTGCGCCAAATGTACGACTGGAGGTTGCTCTGGAAGAAAATTGCATTATTTTTTAACTAAAACGGGTTCGCAATTGGCCATTGTTTGCCTGATGGTAAGCAAAGGCTATGGCCTAAGATGGAGCGTGCTTACCCGATAAGAACCGATATTGCTTTGAAGATAGCTGCATAAAGAAAAGTTGTATTATCATTTTCGTGAAAAATCATCATAGCAGCAACTATCTACCTACTTACCTATCTAGTTATGTCGTTTCCACAACAGGGTGTATAAACAAGCTATGATTTTTTTTAAAAGTGTTGAACATTATGAGGGCGCCACTTGCTTTCAGTATCTTTGCATTTTTTGTAGTTTTCCTATGTCGATCTCATTGATATGATCACGAAAATATTACAAACATAGTAGTATTGAATATTTTTAAGAAAATCAATCCTTTCATGGTCCACTTCTTGAAAATTTACGCCTATCTGTATCTCCAACATTATAACGAGTAATCAAGACCTGAGAAGAGTGCGAATTCGGCTACTTCAATCAGTTCCGTGGAAGGACCTGCGCACCACAATGTATCTGCCCAAGAAAACACCCCTAGCGAATTCATTCTGCGGGGGAATCACGACCCTCAGTCATGAGGAAATACGACTCAAGAGAGAGAGAGAGAATCAGTTTGGTCACGGTAATAATGATAATATTACCGTGGTTTGGTACAGCCAACTCTGATGGAAATCTGTTCGTGATAGTTACCCTGGAGTCTCGAACCAGGGTCTCCCGGGAAGGCTCCGGGTTAATGACCGGCACGTCGGCCTCCGTTGAAGCCATCTTTCAGCCAAGAGACCTCGCGACCCGACACACCCCTGGAATATAAAATACACTAAAATAATGTTCATGTTATGTATTGTATACCTACTTTATTTTATTTATTTCGTTAAGACGGCGGAGGCTTATACCCTGCAGTGGGTCCCATTAGGCTGATGATGATTATGATGATTGTATACCTAGTTTACATTTGCTTCAACCCTCTCTGGTGTTAAGAACGTGAAAAAAAGTTAAAATCTTCTCACTTATTTTGCTCACATTGTAAGCTTGTGAGAAGACATTATAACGTACACTCTCACTAACAGGAATTTCTTTTTCGTTCTTTTACCTTACCTGATTGATATAAAACAACACTATGGTATTAAGATATTTTTCACTTACTTAGGAAAAACCTATTTACGCTGCATTAGAAGACCCCTGTGGTAATATAGGTAATTTACAAATTCAGTCGCGATGGGTAACCCCTGAAGTTTGCTGATTATTTCTAAAGATTCTTTCTGAATTCTGAGCTCTGAAGCATAGCATATATGGATAGTAGGTACGAACAACTTGGATTTAGTCCCACTATAGATAAAACACAAAAATACTATTAATAATCTGTTTTCTTACTCGCTCCGTTGTACCACAAGAACAAATTTACATTATTTTACTAATTCATTTAACCATTGCTCCTTTTTTTGCAGATTTTTGCATATTTTTTTACAAAACAACACGTAAAAATTGTCACTTGGTTCTGGCAGATTTTGTACGGGTGACTTTGAGTAAGACATAATAATATAACAATGATTCTTCTTTTCAACCACCTATGTACTTGAAATTGAAAAGAAGAAATATTTCAGACGACATAAAAAAGTTCTACATACCCGTGCCTATTACATTTTTGGTGGGTCTGGTTTCACTACCATCATAAAAAATTATGCTGTGTGAGATGACCCAAAAAAAATTAAATAACGCAAGTTGTTAAGCAGACATATATTATATTTATTAGTACAGAAACAACCATATTTTATACTTTATGCACAAAAAGTTATGAGAATATTTTAGTGGAAATCAATACAGACACAATAACTGTCAATTTTAAATACCTACGTTCTACACAAAATATTTTACACTTGGCCGATCATCATAATTAAATTACCTCCGTTAATTAATAGTTAATTCGGTAGCCCGTGTCAAAAGGCGGGCAGGCACAAAAGCCATGTTTTTACACCATCAAACTTGTATCAAACCATCAAGCCATTTCCCTGGATGTCATTCCTTCGATATTTGAAAGGCAGGAACTGTTGGGTGCCATTGTTACAAACGAATTCAAATTTGGACCGTCGGTGCCCCGCGGTTACATTATTCAAGGTTGCTAGTGTGAAAAACATTTTTTTATTAATTAATTTGCTTTTTTGCCGATTGACACGACCTCACGTGGGGTTTTGATACGGTGATACATTTTTTAAATCATCATTATCATCCGCAGCCATTGAACGATGGGTCTTTAAATTATTCACTAAATTCTTCTACACTAATGATCTTGTTTTGAAAACATTAATTCCGAAAGCAAACAAAACCATAAATTGCATTTTAAGTTGCCCAGTTTTGACCCGTTTAAATCAAGTGATTCAAAATCTTACAAAAAATATCATTAAATGCACAAAAAAGCCATCAAGTCACATCAAACCTTCCGATTAAGTAAACAATGTTAATTTCCATAAATCTAAGCGCGAACTAAGTATAGGCCGCTAAACGACGGTTAAACGGGCCCTTAACCCTTTGTCGTGTCGGCCGCCGGGAAAATGAGTTAATTTGCGTTGGCGAGCTTTTGGACTTTTTTGATCTGGAGAAAGCATAATTTATGAGCTTTTAGGTTTATAGCTTGGCCAGAGTTGAACTATAAGTTAACTAAATAAAACAATATGCAATAATTATATAGTTTGTGTTGCTTGAGTGTGATGACACCCATCTTCAGAACATAAGTACGTTCCGCGGCTGCGTGTAAACCAGAGATCATTTATTTCACGATAGATTTGATAGTAAAATTCCTAGGTAATTACAGTTTTAGTTATCAAAAATATAATATATATTTTTAAACCAATCTGCCTAACTCACAAAATCTCCCCGATACAGAGATTCAGCCAGCATCCCTGTTTATTTAGCATTAATATCTAACGACCCCTAAACGGTGGAAGGGTTGTCGCTTTTATCGCGCCGACATATGGACGGTCCATATTTGATGTTGTGATGATTTGGACAAACATTGGAAAAAATACGGATAAAATGTAAATCGTTTTAAGGGTTGACTTTTGGGTAAAAGAGTTTTGAGATGATTTTACTACATACTTTTTAACCGACTTCAACAAAGGAGGTTATCAAGTCTTCTTATTCTTAGATGTACACTAGCGTAGTTATCCAATTTTAAATAGTTTATAGCGAAATAAAGATGTTTGAAAACTGAACTAAACTATCAAGTCTTCTGAAACTTTTTATTAGTCTAAAATAGTTTAATATTGCGGTAAGTATTTCGTTGTTACTTTTCAATAGTAATTTATAACGTTTTTCTTTATTTTAGGTAGTTGTAAAGCTGTAACGTTAAGTATCCAAGACCGTTAAGAGCCAATATCAACCTCCTTCTGTTTGACTCTAAGGCCCGCTTGTAAAACGATTCTTTTAAGTACATTTAGCCATTTTACAAGGTGATATTGTCGCTAAATGCGATAAGTAATAATTTTCTAACTGGGCCCTGGAATAATTGACTTATCTGATGTAGTCATTCCAATTACGCTAACAAGTTCAAGCCGACAACAATGAAACACATTACCTAAATACAAAAGTGAAATGCTACAAAATTATGTGTGATGCAAAATTAATCAAAACCGTGCCACGGTAGCGATGACGTCCCGCCGAGCCAGTGACCAAAAGTCCTCGATCGAGGAAAAAAGCTGATCGATTTGTTGAAAAAATTGGCGGCCCTTTTCACTTTCAACTAGTATAAAAAAACTTGGTGGTTGATTTTGCACGCCCACTCAGCAGGACATACGCAACCTTTGATTGACATTGTTTGAAAAACATGATGGAAATGTTTGATTTGGTCCGATTCTTGGTATTACAAGATGTCATTAGATTTAGATCTAGTTAGAATTATTCCGAGGTGCAATATTACGATGATTTTAGTGACTTAATGTCAACATATATGTATATTAAAATCATTATTACTTAATTGAAATTGAAATAATGAAAGAGTATACCATAATATTATAAAGCTGAAGAGTTTGTTTGTTTGAACGCGCTAATCTCACGAACTACTGGTGCTAATTGAAAAATTCTTTGTGTGTTTAGTAGACCATTTATCGAGGAAGGCTTTAAGCTATATAACATCACGCTGCAACTAAAAGGAGCGAAGAAATAATGGAAAATGTGGGAAAATTAAAACGGGGAAAATTATTCATCTTTGGGGGCTTCCGTTGAACCGTTTTTATGGTAATAACTATTCCACGCGGACGAAGTCGCGGGCACCAGCTAGTTATGTGATATGACGTTCTACAGATTCATTCAGTATTACTAGGGATCTAAGCTACCAATTTTCTTTTTATTTATTTATATCAACAACGGTCAATAAGAAAGTCGATCTTATCTTGCTCACTATTCTGCCCGTTCTTTTATTCTTGTAAACTATGGACTTAAATAAGTTATGTACAAAAAGGTTCAAATCTCGTTCTGAGAAATGTGTCTCACTAACAAGGCTACAACTTGTAATAAACGTAATTTGCACATTTCCAGTAGCTGGTGACAAACTCTGATTAAGTCATCACACTGATGATCACAGGAGACCTAGCGTGGACACGATGCTGTGATTTATAGTTTTTTTATGTTATATAGGGTTAAGTTTGACTATGACTTGCCTGATGTTAAGCTAAGCACCACTCTAATCTGAGATGTAGCACGTTCCGGCGTAGAAAAAAATATTCACTCTGGATTTCAAACTCTGAATCGTAGTAAAGCTGTTTCAAAAGCTCTATTTAAAAAAAAATTCAATCATCCAAATTGCTAAATATGTATGTAGGGTTTTTACAGCTTAGATACTTGACTAATAGTAGGCATTCTTTTTCCAAGTAAATATATATCAGAAGAAAGCATAAAACTAGAATAACAGTAATAAATTTTTTTTTTTTTTACGTGTGATAGGTTTACGTTTGACTACAGCCTGCCTGATGTTAAGCATTGCTGCAGCCTAGGGTGTAACACGTTAATTGTTTGCTATAGTAACGAATAATGTAGAATTAACTATGTATGTCTTCCAAGGACTATGTATTAGGTCTTCTGAACGATCAGATATGTCCGACCTAAGCCTCTAGTAGTTGGTGTTATGATATAAGATCTCACACTTGGGAAAGGATTACGGAACTTCACAAATCACGTAAATTATACTTATGACTGCTATTTCCCTGCTTTAACTTAATAACTTAATCCTCGAAAGTTGGCGGCATTATATGCAATGATACTGGTTACTAATGCCCCAATCATTAGTAATTTCTTACAAATTTTTCTTTTAGGTACATATCATAATCTTTCTTTAAGAACACTGTCATAAAAATGATTTTCTTTAAATCAATTACTAACATATAACTTTATCATGATAAAAATAAATACAGGATAAGGGTTTTTTAATAAATATGAACAAATTACTTCATTGTCGCAGGTCGCATAATACGACACATACACAAAGTGTCGTTTGTATTTATTGTATAAATGTTTGACTATAATAATATTATGGTTTATCAGGTTATTATCAAAAACAGTTTATTTGTTTGACTTACTCAATAAAGTCATAATAACTTCAATTGTCCCATTTATTTGTAATCCACATGATATTGACACGAGCCGGGTATTGGAGGGTTCGCTATAATTGGCCGCGGTGATTGGATTCCGTTATTTAGTGTCATTTCGGGACACGCATCATTTATACTTTTGATGGAATTTCGGTATTTTATAGAAGGTAGGTAATATTTGTAGAAATAGTTGGAGGCAGAATGGTTTTCAATAATTCCTTGATTTGTGCTTGAACTTTGAACTTCGTAAGCTACGGTTAGTCTCCTAAATATGTAAAAGCATATAATATAAAGCTATTTAATACTTTATCTCGTTACATTGGCATGTGTATTCACTGTCCTCAAATATGTAAGTACAAAATTAAACGCCACCCGAACTACTTATCCATCTGTCTTCTTGCAAACAAGCCGGAAGATCAATGGCAACAATAACAGCTTGTCCGTCCGTCTGTCTGTCTGTCACCACGATTTCAGCTCGCGTGTCACCCGAAACACGACCACCGTAATAAATAGACAAAGCCGACCAAAATACATACATATCGCCATTTTTCTGAACAGAGGGTAATTTCCAAACCTCAAGCCATATGGCTGCGGCAGACGCCATTCGATGCCAACTGTCATATCCTCTCTCCCTTTCACTCATTTACCGAAACACAAAAGAACAAAAGAGAAAGACATACCCTTCATTAGTCGGTAGTGTAATAGTGCTATCATTTGAATGTGGAATCGCAAAAAAGGCGCATTGTTTGAAGGCATGCGCGAGGACACGTGCGTCGTGCGCCCGCGCAGGAAGTAGGGTACGCTTTGGCGCGAATTTGAGCATGATTTTCAAATTTAAATTTGTAATATTCGAACAGGATATTGAAACGATAATCGGTTTTTAAGGAAACAACATATGGATTATGGTAGGCCCGAGCTATAGGTACACGTTTTTAGGAAACTTTGTTTATAGGGTGGTAGTGGGGCGATCGAGGGTGAAGATAATTTGGAAACAAATCTGTAATATCCGTTTACTACCCCGGCATGGTGACAAAATCTACGAAGCTACATAATAACAAATATTTTTTATTAACAAAATTTTATAGCAATTACAATTATAGTCACTTTACAAAACTACCCAATACTAGGTTTCATATTCTCATTCCAGGATAGCCACTCTTGCAAATATTTGTATGTGCTTGGCTTTTCTTTACGTTCAAATAGCGGAATCGTTTCGATAAATTTTTATGTGGAGTTAGATTAGACCCGGGATTATCACATATTAACCCGGATTAAACTACTAATCATTTCAAAAAGAATCTACTCTACCTCTTAGTAAAAACTCTACGCCTATATCATACCCCCAATATATCAATTCAAACATAAAATACGAAATTCAATATGATATTGTTTGCGGCCACACAAGTGAAGCTATAAAACACAAAGGACAAGGGGCGGAGCGCTAGGGCTCTGCCCCTTCAGAAGGAACTGGTGGGTGCCACGGTTTTGTTGAAATTATATTGAGCTAAAGTTAATAGGAATATAAATAGTATTGTAGAGTGATCATGTTAGTTATAGGATGGGTGACCGAAGAAAGGAATACTCGTAGTTCTTATGTGCATGTCATATTGTGCTTCAGAGCCATAAACTTGCTTTGACGTGTTGAGTTGATTTTCAATATTTTCTTTTGTTATTTTGTTAACCTGTAAGTTTAATTACAATTATTTATACAAATACAACCAAGAAACGCACAATATTACCAACTGTTTTACTAATAATTTCTTCTGAATCTCATTTATTTATAAAAATATATTATAATATTTATAAAACTCATATATAGATTTATATTTAACTTATCTACATATATTATGTGTTCCTAAATGAACGACAGATACTAACCATTTTTTTTAAATAGAAGCCTGTAAGGTTCCCCGCGTCAGCTGTGCGACTCGTGCGCATCCCTTCTGTACCACCTGACAGCGCGTGCGCACTGCACCGCAGTGTATCGTACAAATAACGTAACAACGTTCCGTAGACAAAAGATGTAAGTACTAAAGTTTTACTGAAACAAATAGCCATTTGAACATGTTCATATTTTTATATTCAAAATCGTAGATAATTTTTGATGTTGCATAACATTTTGCAACTCAAATACAAGTAAATATGTATTTATATTGTTTCTGTCTATTGTACAAACGCGCTAGCTAAACAGTCACTTATAACTTAGCGTAATCACTTTTCGAGCAAATATTTTAAACTATGTGTTTTGCTACAATATAATCGGTATATCTTTTGCAAATGGCTACAATATATCACCAATAATTGTGCTCTAGATGTACAAAGTTATCAACACAAGACATCAACAGTTTTCGGCACGGCAGAGTCGGTAGTCAGTAATTCACTCCCACCATTTAGATACAGAGATAATCACTAATTTTATTGTGTAGGAAACTAATAAATTTCACTATTTTTTCACAAGCATAGTCTCGACGTTAATTTGTTTTAATAACCCATAAAAATTTGGCAAAAAACCGCTTTTGGTTCCGCTTTTTTTAGTGTCGCTAAAAAGGGAAGAAGTTTTATGTGTTTGGCTTCGGGCTGACGACTTTTTTGGCTAATTTAATGCTGCTAATTACTTTTAGCCAGTAGAATGGTGTTTTTTTAAACTTGATGCATAGGTAAAGTTTTTATTTTTCATTAGCATTGTAAGTATTGCTTTGGAATAAAAATAACTTCAGCATCATCATCAGCCTAATGGGACCCACTGCAGGGTATAGGCCTCCTCCCTCTTACGTGTCTTGTCTTGCGCTGTTCTTGCCTTAATCAGATCCTTCTAACTTTCTAATATCATCCAGCCACCGTTGCACAGGTCTTCCTACACTACGCTTACCTAGCCGCGGGCACCATTCAGCACCTTTTTTGTTCAAAAATAAATTAACACGAGGTAAATAACAAATTCAATTCATGTAAACATTTACTTAAATTTAAAAGAAGTTTTTTTATATACACTATTTGTACATTAGCACATATCTCAGAATAACACACACCATACAATTGAACAGTGTATTATACAGTTTTTGGCAGAATTTAAAAATTGCAAAAATAACCTGGACTATTTTAAGCACAATAAAATTAATCTTTCAATCAAAGATAATGTACCATTTTAATTTAGACTTTTGATCTCTTAGCAAATGAGATTAAAATCTCATAAAGATGTCCATCTATTTCTAGAAACTTCGGCAGTTCAAAGGGTAAGTGCAGTAGTGTGTCGCCAAACAATACAATAACTTTACACCTAACGTGTTAATTTCTCCAAGATAAGCTTTCGATTTTTTTGAACAACAGTGTTCATACAAAAAACAACTTTAATTCAATTCGTTAGAGTCGGATTTCGTTTGCAATTTATCGCTAACCAACCCTTACTCGACAACCCTTACTGATATCAAATGCACATGAATAATTGTAAACCAAAATTTACTTTAAGCCCAGTGTAATAAAATGAAAAATTGTCTGGCAAATGTAAGCAAAAGTGATGGGACACTATCGATCTATTGTCATAGAAGCAACTTTGTCCTTTTATCGGTTTTTGATCATCATAAATTCAATTTTATGGGACTGCTTGAATGGGCAGCGTCAAATGGTCAACCTTTTAAATACCTATTTAACGTTACAAGTATTTTTTGTCGAGAAGCGTGGCTTTAATGATTTTAATGTGAACGGATGAATGATAAATTACGACACAGTTGGTGTGGACAGGGATCGGGATTATAATATTCAAATTAATTCAGAACAAACTTCATTGAGTCTTTGAGTCCATATAACATATACAAAAATTAATAAAAAGGAAATACACATACATCAAGTCGTGTTTTAAGTACATATGTCACAAATTGAGTAACATACAAATTTGGTACCATCAATAGTTAGCTTGTACGGCATTTATAAATCGAGTATCATTTGTAACTAAATACAATAATAACTAGTAATTACGTACAACCTAACAATTATCATCACCATCATCAACGATAGAACTATTTCCACATTCTCACACGCTCTTGGTAGCGAAATAATGAAAAAAATCACAAAAGAATCGGCAATGATCGATTTCTCGCTCTATTGAGCTTTCAAAACCAAATACACTTTTAATTGTAGGTTTTAAACTCGAACCATTTGTTATGCGGTGGCAAAACATCAAAATATGCGAGATTTTTTCACGAAACTTGTGCAATTTTTTGACTCAATTTTAGATGTATTTTTTCTTAATCTGAAGTGTAGGGCGGGAGGTTACCTCCCCTAAGACGTATGGATTTATTTCAATTTTTGATTTGATACTAATGGGTAGCATTTTGCTTTAATTATAGGTATTAAATCTTTGCCCATTATGTTCTGAATAGTTGATGGTGAAAGTGGCAAATGAATCAAAAATGAATTATGCAGTTTCCAGACAAATAAATTTAATAAATAAATAAATGCTACATAACCTATAAATGCACTATTGAATATTTGTAGATGTCACCACTCCAATAATTAAAAAAATATTGAATTAAATAAAATAAAACAAAAATTATAATTTATACAAGTAAATAAGACAGATAAAATTAAATTTCATATATGTTTGTCACAGGAGTGAGCGTTGAACTCTATTGAAGGTGCTACGCGCTGTAGATTGTAGACTACTCTTCGTAGCAACAATACTAAAAACTCCTGGTATCACTCAGAGAAAATGACATCAAGAGTTAAATCCCATAATACGGTCGAGTGAACGAGTTTTTTTATTATCTTCTTCTCCTTCGTATGAGAGGTGCCAACACAGGCGTCGAGAGTTTTCAAATTCCCTTATGGCCTCTGACATGGCTTAACGACTGCCGTACTATAACAAACAGCCGGGACCTACAATTGTTACTGAAACTCTGGAGACACTCCAGAACTGGAACTCTCCAGAGTTTCAGTAACAATGGATTTCCGCAAAGTAACGCCTGATTCAATATCTTACCTACAATTGTGTTCAAAATGGAATATCACTTTTTGGCCACCCATCCATGGACTGACCGCGCCGACAACTGCTTAACATTGGTAATTGCATGCGATTTACCTCCGCTAGCAGAGATACTAGCTAAAACTATAAATAAATAGCCCAAATTTATTTAAGTATAGTGTTATCACTTGTTCTGAGTAAGTGATTTTTTTAACACAGTTTTGTCTTATTACCTTGACATACGAGTGTACAGAACTCCCTCACATTTCCCACTAAACATTGTATCGAAACGGGGTCAGCAGCTTCTTAAAAATTTAGTCATAAATCGAGCCACGCCCGGGGCTCGAAAATATGATATAGGGTGTGATTTTTTGCCACTGACCATCCGCCATAGTGAATTTATGATTTTATTTGTACCGCGCGGGTGGCAAAAACTTAATCGATGGGTCAAGCTTACCCACACTTACCCTTCTAAGGGTTGAAGGTTTTTTCGCTAGCGGCGGTTGTAGAATGTCACGGTCGGATTTTGAAGATGTTTTTTTTTTATTTTGCGTTATGTTTGGAATGCTTGTGAGTTTGTCTTGTATGTCTAAAATAATTTGAAATTATGTACTCGTAGGCAACAGATATGACGTACGTTTACAATAATGTTTTAAAATGTTTACCATTGTGCAGTAGTTAAAAATTTCATTATTTATTTAGACTGGTGTATGACGGATAGATGGCAAAAGTTACGTTTAAAATATGCGATATCTACAACGATACACAATATAATATTGTATATGATTAGTACGAGTATTTGTATCAGGTATTTTATTATTAATTTGCAACAAGACAGGAAGTCCTAATGAATGAACTACCAGCTCCAAATGGCGTATAATGTGGCGGCAAATTTCATGAAATTAAATTCTATTAGAAGATGCCAACAATTTGCCAAAGAAGGTTGTCATCAAATCGCTATCAATGCCCTTAACTCTAGGGCTGTCACGAGAAAAGTATTTTTTGCAATAAAACTAAAGCCACATCCAACAAAATTTCAGTACTTTACTCTAACAAAGCATAACTATATATAGATTGCGCAGCAAATTTTGCGTACAAAATAAACATTACTAAGTAAACCACTTCTACAATAATTAAAAATTTCATTTTATTATTATAATAGCTGATCTTTTCAGCATGGTAAGATATAAAGACCAGTGTATTATGACCATAAAATACTAGAAAACTCCAAGAATGGTAAGAAAAGCTTTTAACAAAAATCAAACGACCAAAACCCAATATTCTGCTAGCCCTGTGCCCAAACCTACCCATTACGTCCATTATCTAATTGAATTAGAGATTCGCAGCATTAGCAAAGCCGCAAAGTCGAAAATTATACGTCGCGTATAAAGCACAAATTATACCTTATTAGTCTCTAAGCAGACGTAATTTGACAGATCTTGTCTCCGACTGAACAAGGATGGTGACAGCGGCGCTCTTGTGACACGCAAGCTTTGGGAACTTATTCAGGAGAGATACAAACGTATTACAAAAGTTCTGGAATAAATTAAGTACATAGTTTTATTGACTATCAAAGTAGCTACAATGTTTATTTATTCTGAAACAATGTTATTAAAAATCAACACTAAATCTGAAAAAAACTGTAATCTTTATCAATAATCATATATTTGTGTTTACCTGAAACTATCTGCTTCTATAGTTTCACCCATTTAGAAAAATGTACTAAATAAATAAATGAAAGTCATTTATTTCAGGCTTGTACCCATAAACTTAAACTACTTAAATTAAAACACTGTAAAGGGGTGTTATAGTCAAGTTAAAATAAACGTAAAAAAAAACTAAAGTACAGTAAAACTTTTAACAAAATTATTGTGGTAGTTAAAATAAAAACTTGTAATAGAGCGCTTTGTTTAGTGTAGGTATTACTTTGTGTCCTGAGTTTGATTTCTCTGCCAGCTATTTTTTATTATGTTTCACAAATTTTCACAATCTCGAAATGCACAGTATCTCCTAATGCAATTTAGTCGGCATTATAGCGGTACATTAGTCTGATATACAACTCTATCAGAACGACATGGCTAGTAGCCCGCGGGACGATGGGCCTACATTCACGCATTATGAGACCTTGAGGGCTTCTTCTTTTTAATTATTTGCGTTAAAAAAGGGAACATTTTATTTTTAGAATTTTATGGAATTAATACAATTTCAACAAATTGTATTAATTCCATAAAATTCTTGACTTATGCTTTAAGTTTCTTATATGTACAAAAACATTGCATCCTTTTATCATAATTCAAATAAACTACACAAGGATCATTCTCATACGCTTAGTTGCGAGTCGACAAATTTTTATTGTAATGAGATGAACTTACGAGTGATTATTTATATGTATTTATTATCGCAATAAAAAATACTAAGTAATGTTTTACTACTATGTAAAAAAAACTTACTTATGTGTAAGATATTCAGATATTTTTAAAACTTCAATGTCTTGTTCTTCTTATCGAATGAGAGTGGCCAACACTGCTGTCGAGAGTTTATCAAGACGCCCTAAGGGCCTCTGACATGGCTTTACGACTGCCGTACTAGACAAACAGCCGGCCCACGGAAGTGCCCAAAATGGAATGCCACTTTTCAGTCACCCATCCAAGAATTGACCATGTCGACCTTTGCTTAACATTGGTAATCGCGTGCGATTGCTTCCGCTAGCTGAGCTCCGTGTGCTTCTTCAATGTGCGATGATGTGCTTTAATCTACAATACAAGATTGAAGGTCATTTTTTCAAGTCCTTCTGTTCTGCGAAGTGCAATGATGTGTTGCACTTACTTCAGTGGCTGCGGACATCCGGTCCACAGATATTACTTTGTGCATCCTTGCAATTATATTGTGAAGCACACGGTACGGGTTTGATACTTTGAAGACAATTAGTCATTATGTTAATTTGTGTATCTTGCTAAACCTACGATAACGAATCCTTTTGGAAATGATCCTAAATAATAATTTGTAAGGCATCGTGGGTATATTCCACAGAATGCAAATTCAAATCAATCATAGTGATTACATTTATTCATGGTAAGTAGTAGATAGTTATTTATTCTTTGGTAGATGCCTAATAAAATGTCTGTCGTTGGGCCCTTCAATGAAAGAAGAAAGAAAGAAAAATGAATGCAATGGGTAAGAGATAGTTTATTTTTACCTACCGCTGTAACTAACTTTTTTCAGTACTACATTTTTTACATAATAAAGTATCAAAACCAATTAACCCTAGTATATAGCGACAATATATCGCTTATCGCAGTCCCCGGAAGTGTGACTACCTACAAATTCCGCCAGTTCCGGTAGCGAAGCCTGCCAGCGCCATGTTAGGATGTTATGGAAGTCTCATTTGATACGCCCCTTGAAATATACGCTCGTTTGCGCAATAGTGTGTAATGTGCTTTCTTTTTTACACCATCCTTGAAAGAAAAAGGCTTTAGGAACTTAACGTGATGCGTGATGTAAGAGTTGAGTTTAACACTGGCTAATTTGAGCTAATAGGTATTCGTTATAGACTTTGATGTAAGTGCTAGTCGCTGTTACAATAAAAATTTAAGAACTTTGTATATGTTAATTTCAATCACAAGTATTTTGCCTCAACCTCGATAATAGTTTGCTTATGTAGATGTTGTTTTAGATGCCCTGAAGTCTGACTTGTAAATTGTGAAATGTCTATCAAGCTGATTTAGTAGGTAGTAAATATAAGTACTTAGGTAACAAATTCTGTATTTTCCTCGATGATCTGCCTAGTCTTTCGGTATTTCTTATGAAAGTTGTTATGTATTTGTAGCATTAAAATGGTTCTTATGAATGGCATATGCTTGTATAAAGTACGAAAACATGGGTATGAATATTATTTGTTTTAGCTAATAAGGCTTCTTTCCTTAGCATAGGCCTTGCTACTTCACCTGGCCCAGCTGTTCCCTGCTTTACAAACAGACAGGCTGACACAGGCGCCCACTACATACAGCCTCCAACTGGCTTTTTAGATTAGGTAGGATTTCTTATGTATATCGTAAGGCTTTATCATCCCGATAAATTAAATAATATTGTACTTTTCGGCCCGCTTGCATAATATAAACAAATATAGGCGTTTTTACTAAGTAACTTTTCGCAAAATGCATTTAAGAATCACTATGCAATTAGTGAGCTTCGAAGTTAATTTTAAATTTTACTTTTCAACTCTATTTTGTACTGATGCCAAAAATGTCTTTCTCTACCGTATTTTTTCACAGATACTTTAACATCAACCTTCAAGTAAGTACATACATGCCAAATGTTCCCATTTTTTCTCATCGTGCAATCTCGGTCGATCAAATGGAGTAGATAATCGTTTAATGAAGTATGTAATTAAGGACTGAACTCTATGTGAACTCCATGGGAGTAGGTATTTTGGTGAGAATGTAGTGACAGATGTAGGTTATATCAGATTTTAAAGACGTTCCCAGGATCAGATTTTGAGGAATTTTGCGTCATTTGTTAAGCTTTTGCATGAGAGTTGGCTCTGTGAGAATCGGTGCTGAGATCTTAATAGATAACAAGGGTAATTTGATAGTAATGATTGGTTAACATTCTTTAAATATTGCTTGATAAACCGATTTGTTTTAGGCAAGCGCGCTAGATTATAACGTTGCTTAACATCAGGCAAGTTGTAGTCAAGCGTGAGCCTATTGTATGTAATAAAAATATCTGTTTGTTTTCCATTTATTCATACTTTTTGTTGACATTAGAATTATTATAAATTTACTATAGAGATTAAAGTCGTACAGTATATATCTTACTTGTCATACCGTATTTTAATTGATTTTTATGTCATTATCTCTTACTCACTGGCCACGCGTGCAAACCACAAAACACAACATGTAGACCACAGAAGCTACAAACACATTAGCCTACACATCATACCACTGTGCAATGAGGTATGAACACGCTGCCCGCGTGTTGGAAGCCATACTTTTACCCACTGGCCTACTGGCGCCTTGCTTTTTGCGCTGGGAGAAACTGATTTGTTTTTGGTGGGACCACGTGGTAGGTCTTGTGAGATGGTAAGCAGGTATATATGTAAATATACGCAAACATGCACCATGCTTGGCCGTATCGATTTAAATACAGAATTATTTATGTCATTTAGTTAAGATAAAGCTACACTAGATATAAAACAGTCGTATTTTAAGTATTAGTAATTGATGTGCAATATTTGTAAGTAGATTAGGTATCATTAGCCCACTTGTTGACAAATGCTATTTTTTTTAAATAAGGAGATGACTTCAACTACATCTTAATATTCTTGAAACTGGCTAAAATTGTAATCACAATCTGGCTTCAAAATTTAAACAAATCTACGTTTTAGACCTACTCCGTCCAAAAATGTAGATAATTATTATTTTTTTTAAATAAAATTCCTGAAACTGAATCTGAGTAAGTAAATAAGAGATTGGGGGATAAAAACTATTAAATTACTACCCTATCCTCTATTTCCTAGTAATCTCCCCAACATCCCCACACTTTCCCATCGCTCGCGAGATCCTCTCCCACAGTTGCATGGGAAGATGTTTTTCATACATTTTTTGTATGAATCAAAAACTTGAATCATTACCATACATAAAGGACAGGAACTGTTCCATAGCATCCGGTCACTTAGGAAAGAGTTTTACTGAGATAAAGTAAAGATATGAGTATAAAGAAAAACTTAACTTACATTGTCAAGTGTCACTGTCAGATCGACGAAGTATAAAAATAATATACTGCGTAAATATTGAAATCAATGTGAAAACTAAGAGATCTAAAGAAGATTACAATTATTATTAAATATTTAAGATCTTTTCTAAAGATTTTCTAAGTGCCCCCTTTTTTGTAGAAGTAAGAAGTAGTAGGTATGTTTAGTTTTTCTTCCCTTGTTTTCATATTTTATTATTTTAAATAAAGTATGATGTTAAAGTCAGAATACATAAAAAAATGTCAAAATCATATAACATAATTGTCGTTTATGTGTTCTTTTCAGAACAACATGTTTGATTTGTTAATGAGTACCTTTGTATTACATATATCTAAATATTCCGTAATTCTCAAAGCGAAAAAAATGTACTCTAAATAAACTTAGGATTGATAATTACGTGCGATCATCGTGGAATTATCTCGTGCAGTGTTCACTTCGTGGAAAACTTTCCATCATGTCAATTGAATCTCTGAAAATCCGGATCCAATATTTAACCATTCGGACTACCTCAAAAAAATAATATAAAACATAAATGCTGGTTAAGGGTACAATGATATTTTAATAAATATAAGTAGTATTATGCGTTTTGCGCTGCATATTTTAATTTTTAAACAGGTCAAGGACTCTAAAAAGTTCTCAGTGTATCCCTGGCTTGTATAAGAAAGTTTTCTCGAGTGGATACCTGTCTCATACACACATAATGATATCCTGTGTCCATACAAATGAGATAATGTGAGATACATTGTAGTCTGAGTCAAATGCAAACCTATCCCACGTAAAAAAAAAGATTTCATTTTAATAATTTCTAATTAGAAAAAATATTAGTTACAAATATAATATTGCATAGGTACTAAAACTGATCGTAAAATGTTACTTATCGAAAATAAGCCGTCGGTGAATTAAAAAATAATATGTGTGGATTAGGTACCTGGCGAATTTACCCCCTGTATATTTTATAAAAGTTGTAAAATTAACCGAACCAAAAAAATATATGATTTGGTTTTAACGCGGACGAAGTGTCGCTGGCCACCAAGAAACTCCAGCAAAAAGTTTCAAATCCAAATCGAATTAAACTAATAGGTTAGTAAAATAAAAATGAAAAAAAAAAATATGGAGCAGTTTTCAAGCTTTCCATTTTCGAAATCACCAATTAAAAGGCGCCAAATCAGCCACTACCCTTTTGACACGGTTCATAAAATTGCTAAAAAATATGAAGGAGTCATTTTGACCACCCGTTCAAGCAGTTTCGGCACTCAAGTTATTAAAGTTAAATCAAGTTATGGTTTCGAATTAAATTGGTCACAGACAGTTTCAGTTTGAAGTTAACTATTTTAGTGTGGGTAGGACAACCGAGGCATGGTATACATTAATTTGTAGTAAAAAAATCTGTTTAAATTAAGTTTTTGAAAATAGCTATTGAGATAACGAAAATGTATCTTCAGGCTTTTTCGTGTGTTTCATGTAACTTGCTACCTATGTAGGTAAAGATACTTTATGCTTTTCTATGTTTTTCATAGTACCTACATTTGAATAGCATTGTGATTGCAATAGCATATTGACACCCAAGATCTTCATTTTATAGAGGAACCCTAACCTGGCACCCAATATTTTTTTCTCTAAAGTAAGGAAACTTCTTTTCTCAAGCCGCCAATGACTTGCAGATTTCGTTTAATAAAAAAGCAGCCACAGTTAAACAGTAAAAAAGCCACCTACAGGCACCGTGACTCGAGCTTTTAGTAAAAAGTGTGATTTTAACAAGTTCCCTTGATGGATTAATTTAGAAGTGACAGCTTTATTTCCAATCTACTGATTGGTGATTGAGAGGGCGCTAAATAAGACGTAAAGTGACATACACCTATGGCGATTTGGATTTTATTCCATGGAAGGTACATTAATATTTCAGGACATTTTACACAGCCATCTATACCCATACTAAGCAAACGCAAGCATTATATGTAAGCTCTCAACTATTTGTCCATTCTTTTTTTATTTAACGTGACACGAAGGCAAAACCATACTAACAACTTATTTTTTTTATATTAATTAGAAATTTAATTCTATACCCATAACCAAAATTCAATAAAAGTGTCCGAGGGTGGCAAGTTAAAAAATAAACGGTAGCAAATAAACATTTGAAGAGTCCTTCAAACGTGAGTGTTTGGTTAACAAACGATGATGTGTCACTCAAAGTTACAATAAATATATAACAAGAATAAAATTTTGAAATATTTTTTGCAACTGTTGTAAGCAGGATTTCATTTTGTAATGTTTGTTCGGGATTTTTTTACGAGTAAGTGCTAGAAATATAATATAATGTAAGATTAAAAAATAATTAAGATAGACAATATCTATTTTAAGCATAGTTTTATCTAGGTATGCCATTGTTTAATCGTATTAAAATTCTATACCTACCGCATTAGCTTAACAAAGCCAATCCCAAATTAATATCCGTTCAAAGATATGATACCAATTTGATAACAATAAAAGCGTAAAAATCGAGTATTTTCACACAAAAGTGGAATCAAAAAACTTTTCACAAAAGCTTAGGGCTAATTCACCAAAATGACAACAGGATATCAAAAACCACAGTGTTTCTATTGTATTCGACAATGGATAAATACAATAGAAAAGTTAACCGCTTCACAATTTGGCACTATTACATTGTATCAATAGCTAACACTATTGAAGATTCCAAAGAAACCTTATTAACAAAGATATAAGAACTTAATTTGTAAAACTTTTTTGATTATTAAAAAAAGAATAGTTCCCGCTGCGTGAAAGAGTATTGATATAAAATGTAATTGTTTCATCAAGGTCTTTCATAGGCGGCTTTTGTGTTTTAAATATTTAATTTTCTTACTTGTTTATACTTTATTTGATGGATTAAAAATATTATATTTCGTCTTGTGGTATAAGAATACTATGACAGTAAAATGATTCCATAAAAGCATTCCCTTTACCTACAAATAATAAAAAAATAGTCACGTCGAAACTAAACCTTTATGCAAATCTTCTTCTTCTTCCAGTGCCTCTCCTTAATGGAGGTTGGCCGTCAGCTTTGCGAACTTGTCCCTATCTTGTGCCAAGCGAAAAAGTTCTTCTACGCTGGCAATACTCGTCCATTCTCGTATATTTTTCAGCCACGATTTCTTTCTTCTTCCAACTTGTCTTTTGCCTGCGATTTTGCCCATCATTATGAGTTGGAGGAGGTCATATTTCTCGTGTCGCAAGACATGTCCTAAATAGGCGACTTTTCTCTTTTTGATGGTCTGCAAAAGCTCGCGGCTCTTGCCGACGCGTCGGAGAACTCGTTCATTGGAAACCTTCTGTGTCCAGCTAATGCGTAGCATTCTACGGTAACACCACATCTCGAAAGCTTCAAGAAATTTTTGTGTGTTAGCTTTCAAAGTCCAGGCTTCACTACCATACAATACTACAGGCCACACATAACACTGGAGTAGTCTTACTCTGAGCTTTATGGACAATTGACGAAATAAATATTGTTTATGCAAATAACCTCATCAATTTCATAACATAATATTCTAACTTGAAACTTTATTAATTTGCCCATCATAATCAAAAACAAAACAATGGCTCTATTAGGAATGGCATTCCATAAACAAAAAAATCAATTTAAAACTCGTATAAAGTATCGGCGCTTATGAAAAAGTTTGATCAAAATTTTTCAAAAGCGCAAGGGTTGGTTTCCCGCTGGTTCGGTCGATTGTTGTAGAACCGTTTACCAGATTTAACGCCATAAAGCGGCTAGTTTGCATAAATTGTAACGATAAAAGATTATGATGTCATGGGAAACTCTCTGTGCGGTCTATTTTTTAACATTTCTGAGGTTGGCTGAATTTATTTATGATTCTGGATGATTTGGTGAAAAGTGGTTCTCATGAGACATTCCCTTTCTTTATTAATTTTGGAGCATATTCACGTCTTAAATGTGCAAGCTGTATTTTTTTTATAAATGCATGTACAACTATGAACTTTATTCAGTTTTTAGTATAATGTACAGTTACATAATTAACTAGCCTAATAACTAGGTACTTTTTTAAACTCTATGTAAGTTCTTATGATAAATCTGAAACGGAAGTCATACCACCGGAAACGCATCCCTAAACAACGAGCGGCCAATCAAAACAAATTCGAAATTAAACTGTAACCCTCCCAACAAAAGAGCTAATCAAACCACCGAACATATGTTTAAAGGGTTAACAATTATATAAATTAATACATCCTCCGGCCGAGATACCTAAACAAGTATAAGAAAGTTTTATATTGTTATTGTATGCGTAAAATCACTTCCTCTATCATTTACGTGTTTTTTACCGCCATATGCCGCCATTTTTTCTTTTTAAAAATGGCCGCTCCACATGTCGCGGGACAGCACGTGTTACAAATTTGAGTTTTGAGTGCTCGAATTATGTACTTAGACAAAATGTGTGAAAATATTTGGAAGTACATATCTACCTAACAAATATTTCTTTGAATTTTGATTGGAACACGAAACTGTGAATTTATTTTGAATATAAGGAATATAATCAATTTATTGATTTTTTAAAATTCAATTGTCATATTAACAATTTACCTTTTTGCTCCGAATATACTAAACCAATTATAGCAAACCATCCCGTAGTTTGGTTAATGTCTTAAAAATACATTTGGAAAAATAAATAAGCAACTATAAATTTAAGATTTGAAGTAAAAGTCAATACACTAAAATAATAACATTATTTGTATCTTTGCCTCATATTCTAAAGTTGTAGCAGGATCGTGACTTGTCGTCGACAGCTAATCATATCGGAATTTTAAACACATTTTCAAGTGTCGTTTTAGGCGATATTATGATAATTTCATTTGGCAAAAACAGTGTCCAGAGTTTAGCCTCAAGGAGTGAAGTATTTTTAAGAAGTTTTTTTAAATGTCAGGACTTTTCAGACTCTTTTGTAGTCTTAAAAAGGCGATAATATTAGGCTATATAATTATTTTCTTAATATGTATATCTTAGCGAATTACCTTACCATAGCATTATTATAGTAGACCTAGACACAATATTAAACTTTAATTAGCAACTCAGGTATGCAATCACTTATTCATACTGAATACTGAATTTAATACTTGCCTCTTCCATCAATTTCATCTTTTCTTTACACATGTATCTTATTCAATTTCGTGAAGCCAACTCCGCAGTACAAGCTAATTTTCACGCGTATTACATCGTCCATTATTTCTGAGTGCGGAAGTCGCGTGCGTCTGACGTCCATTATCACGGAACCAGGTTCGAGTCCCGAGCCAGAATTTGCTGAAACATATGAAATTTGACGTAAATCTGCTCTCGTTAAGACCCCCGCGACGAAACGTTAGTTAGAGTCGACAAAGATAACTCTGCGTACGGATAAAATAGGAACTAATAAGTAATGAATATCAGAAGTTCTACTCAAAGTTGTGAGCTTGAAGCCGATGAGAAGCAGAAGTGCTGCCAACAATCACGTGCAGAAACCCTATTAATTTTGACAAGAAAAACGGGTGTCAAAATTTACTTATAATTGGGTGCAAAAAGTAAATTTCGCAGTTATTTCGCGTGGTTATGCCACGCGTCGCGCGAGTTCTTGTTAAAATTATTACGGTTTTTGAAGATATGTATTATTTTAAGGCATTTTTTTATAATTGTAACAGACTGTAGTTTGGGGTTTTTTCTTTTCAGTCTGTTCTTCTGTAATTTGAAAATTATGCATGTTTCTGTCAATTACGTTTGACTCGTTTATTTATAAAATTTGTGTCAATAAAAAAAATGATTTTCCAAATTTTTTAGGTATTCGAATATGACCATTTTAAACAGAGTTTAGACCGGCCTTTTAAAAAACATCATAATTTGTTATCAATGTTTTGTAAATACCGACTCGCTCTTATCATCGCCCTCTTCATATGTTATTGCTTACTACTAAGCATAGACCTCTTTTCTTGCTCGTCACTCATTAATTTCAAAACAAAAATCATTTCAAAATAAACTCAAAATATAATCTCAGACGCAGCTCATGTAATGTATTTTACACTAATGACATTTATAGAAATAATGTATCTAAAAATAGCCCTATGGTGCGTATGTGTCGGTCCTATAACGAACTTGAGAGTTGTAACGCCTCGGATAACAATGATGAAGATCTAGACATATTCGGAATTAGTCTCAGTTCTTTTAGAAATAATTTATATAAGGTGTTTTAATATAATAATAATAATGTTGTATTTCACATTGTTTTGTTTTGATTGCTACACAAATTCCTGTTGTACCTTAGCCGTGTTTTTATATATATATTTTTTATAATTTTGTTTAATATTTACAATTAACTGTAACTTCCATAAGTATCGTTATATATGAATTATTTTAATTGTTTTAGTTTAGTTTAGTTAACTTACTGAACTTTATCACTGTTTATAATCATGTTGTGCACACATGTGTTTGATGCACAGAATAGATCATTACCTTTTATGTGTTTTGTTGTTAATCATGTATTTTCTGTGTATTGTGTTGTGTGCCTAATAAATAAATAAATAAATAAATAAATAAATTAGTGCTCGTCACACTTAGTTACTAACCTTTACATTGGTAAGATCAATTAGTCTCAAATGAATAAAAAAATCATAAACAAAAATCAACATTTCAACAAACTTTTATACAATCTAAACACAAACATGTAAAAATGAGACATCATGCCAAAGCTCACAAATCCACCGTGCAAACATGTAAGAATGAATTTAGCTCTAACTGCAGCTTATGATAACAAGAACCTCAAACACGGCTGGGGACACAATGGGAGCTGCCGCGGCCAAAACGAACCTGATGACGCTGTTTGCACGTCACTGGAGGGTTAAGGCGATGGTCAGGTAAGATTAGGTATTAGGGCTTGAAGCAAAGCCTAAAAATTAGTTCTAAGCAGTATTTTATAACGTATTAACGACCATTGGAATGATTTTAGTACAAAAACCTTTATTATTAAATAACTTGACCGTTATTTAAAACTTAATAAATTGAGAGTGGCAACCGTGTTTTCCGCTTCCTTTTTCCCTCTCTTTCAATCTTTGTGCACTTTTATCGTTCTGTCTCGCTCGCACACCCCCACCAACAGGCGACCGAACCATGAAGGCGAAGATGGTCCGACCTCTTTTCATTGGCGTCGAGTTTTCCGCTGCGACAAGTCGCTAGTCTTGGAGCAAAAGTGGAATATTAATTTTTTATTGAAATTCTAAATTTCAATTTGTAAGTGTGCCTTTTCCAATGGAAAGCAGTAAGTTTAATTCCACTTGACTTTATTTTATTGGTAAAGTGATTTTTAACGGTGTTACCGTTCGACTTTACCATTTGACTTGTTTCCTTTTATTATAAATAATTTTATTACCCTCAATTTTCTTGCATGATTTGCTTGACTTTAAATATTGTGTACTTGAAAACTGAATTATACAATTTTTCTTTAATATCTACCCTCAGAATATATTTAATCAATAATTTTTAACGTAATGTTCAAAATTATTTGTGGATTGCATTTCAGTAATTTTAATACTTGTATGTGTATTGTATATGTACCCCGTACATAGGACGTAGCTAATACTGTGTTTTACAAGTAAAATGATATTCACGAGTATTCAAACTAGAATTTCAATTCGATGAATCACGAATATGCGCCGTCGCTGAGGTAAAAAAAGGGGGGGCGAGTACGCATCATTGTTAAAAACGATCTGCTAGATAACTTCACAAGATATGAACCTCGCAGGTTCACGCAGTATTTTTCTTATGCAGATAAATGATGTTCTAATACAATAGAGTAACCGACATGTCTTTTTTTTTTTTTTACATCTAAATTTAATAGTGTTAATTTACTTTGCTTACAATTCAATAATTTTATTGAGTCCATAATTTAAGAATCTGTGATAGATACGAGTTAAATTTGTAACATTACAAAATACATATATTATGTGATAATATAGCTAAGAACCGTGAATACGGATAAAAATGGAACTTATTTTTTGTTCGATTCTTATGTTCGATTTTATTAATTCTTCGGTAGTATAGTGGTAAGTATCCCCGCCTGTCACGCGGGAGACCGGGGTTCGATTCCCCGCCGGAATTGACGTAGGAGTCTGCGCGTCGCAGACCCGGGAGTAGCGAAACTCGCGCCGTGCGCGGTGGTTGTGTCCGTGACACCCAATACTTCAGAGTCCGTGACTCTGGAAAACACCAGGAATTTATATAGCGGGACATGCGTACATAAAGACATGCTGTGGTCTGTACCCAGCCCTCGCAGGGCTGTGGTCATAACGGCCCCTATACAAAGCTTTCCCAGCCAGGGATCTTGTATAACATATTGTGCTGTGATGCACTGTAAATCTATTCGTAAGCCCTCAGGGGCTCATTATGTAGGACCCTCGCAGGGTACTCTAAAGACATGCTGTGGTCTGTACCCAGCCCTCGCAGGGCTGTGGTCATAACGGCCCCTATACAAAGCTTTCCCAGCCAGGGATCTTGTATAACATATTGTGCTGTGATGCACTGTAAATCTATTCGTAAGCCCTCAGGGGCTCATTATGTAGGACCCTCGCAGGGTACTCTAAAGGCATGCTGTGGTCTGTACCCAGCCCTCGCAGGGCTGTGGTCATAACGGCCCCTATACAAAGCTTTCCCAGCCAGGGATCTTGTATAACATATTGTGCTGTGATGCACTGTAAATCTATTCGTAAGCCCTCAGGGGCTCACTATGTAGGACCCTCGCAGGGTACTCTAAAGACATGCTGTGGTCTGTACTCAGCCCTCGCAGGGCTGTGGTCATAACGGCCCCTATACAAAGCTTTCCCAGCCAGGGATCTTGTATAACATATTGTGCTGTGATGCACTGTAAATCTATTCGTAAGCCCTCAGGGGCTCATTATGTAGGACCCTCGCAGGGTACTCTAAAGGCATGCTGTGGTCTGTACCCAGCCCTCGCAGGGCTGTGGTTATAACGGCCCCTATACAAAGCTTTCCCAGCCAGGGATCTTGTATAACATATTGTGCGGTGATGCACTGTAAAGCTATTCGTAAGCCCTCAGGGGCTCTGTTCGTAAGCCCTCAGGGGCTCTAAGCGTAAGCCCTCAGGGGCTCTATTCGTAAGCCTTCAGGGGCTCTATTCGTAAGCCCTCAGGGGCCCTATTCGTAAGCCCTCAGGGGCTCATTATGTAGGACCCTCGCAGGGTACTCTAAAGACATGCTGTGGTCTGTACCCAGCCCTCGCAGGGCTGTGGTCATAACGGCCCTATACAAAGCTTTCCCACGCAGGGATCTTGTGTAACACATTGTGCTGTGATGCACTGTAAATCTATTCGTAAGCCCTCACAAAGGGAGGCTCATTATGTAGAACCCTCGCAGGGTACGTAGCCTCTAACAAAGACAAGCTAATCATACCGGACCCTCGTAGGGTATTTTGAAGACATGCTGTGGTCTGGACCAAGCCCTCGCAGGGCTGTGGTCATAACGACCCCTATGCAGAGCCATCCCTCGCAGGGATCTGGTAACAACTCAAAGTTATTCGCATTTCTAATCATATCTATTATCTATATTCAGCGCAGAGCTAAACTTCCAGCAACGTTAATTACCTATTATTGCAATACATGACAAACTGCTGGTTAAGTATAAAGATATATTATGACAATATCTTTGCAGGCCAGCTTAAATATCTTGTCAGCAGATAGCATGAAGTGGAAGCATACGCTTAACCTAGTGCTAAAATATGACATTGTTTCAAAACCCCAAGGCCTATGCCGACCAAACGATTTAAATCTATAGAATCTAAAGCAATATCGCAGAATAGTTTTGTCGTCACAAAACTGATAAAAACTGATACATGAAACATACTGATAAATGTATACGTGTAGGTACTGTCTTTACCTACCTGACAGTTACAAAGATCTAACAGACGGTTTCTAAGGCTAATTTAGCTAATAACTAAATCTCGCAAAGCTGCCTTCCGTTTTGCTCGCAACCTGATTTTCAAAGATGTGACATCACTAATGAAATAGAACTTAATACTTATATCCGTAAAATTAAATGGCAAGTAGGTAAGTAAATTAATATTTGTGATCTGGATATACGCCTTATACGAGTAATACATAGTATTACATACGTAATAGACACCATGAACGTCAGGTGTGGCAAGCGAGGAAAATCTAATTTCGTATTCAAGTTTCTTCCTCCTGCGTTGTCTTGTATTTCTGGGAATAACCCGTAGAATATGAATATTCAAAATTAATGTTCTCTGCCTTATGGTGATATACTTGTTCAAAGAGTTTCTTAACTACCTGTTAAGCTTAGTCTTAGTCTAGACTCAGTAAATGAAACTCCTGATAAACACTCTTGTTCTCAATACTGTTTACAAGAAATATCTTTCTGCATTTTCACATTTGTCACTGAGGTTCTTCTTTTCGTAATCCTTCCCTGTCGCATTATTTGTCCTCAGAGGTGTCGATTTTGACTTTGGTCCTCGACTCAAACGTATTATCAGTCTGGACACGAGTCACGGTGTCTTCACCGCGAACAATAGAAATGGACGATAAACCGTATCCATAGGCACGATCATCGCCAAAGTTTATGTATCTGAACAGTGCTTGTAAATTGCTGTCTTAATGCAAATAAGCATACAGGCTTTTGATTCATTTGTATTCAATTGATTAAACTTGACAGTGTAATTCATCCCATGGAAACACAACAGTGCCATACAGAACACCTATAACTAGCTAGGTCATCATAATCATTATCCTGATAGCACCTATAAGGACTAAAGAGATCTAATGCTCAGTCTAAATAGTGATCATCTTTATGTCACCGGACTAGATCGATTTGATATTGATACCATTTGGGTAACATTGATTTGATTTGAACATTCTTGCGGACGCGAATGTACATATATCAACCCTGGTGTGGGTATATCCGTCACCCTTTTGTAGTTACGAAAATGTTTCAACCGACAACATCTCAACTTAGAGCCTAAATACTAATTACTATCTACCTGTCAGAATACAGAATATAACGCTAGCTTGGCAAAATGTTAAGTTGATTAGACAAAATCACAACTGGAAAAACCCTGGCGTAAAATGGCACGAGGTATTTAATATGAGCTGATGATAATAACATTTTTCCATTTGTACCAAAATTGGCAGGCTTATTACTTTAATAACAGATTTATTCAAATTACATGCTACATTTGGTTATAAATCCGTGGTACCTATATGGACTAATGTATTCATGTAACATCGTAGGCACGATATTACCGTGTCGTAGGCCCATAGAAATTGAGCTTATGTACCAGTATGTCATCATACCAAATACACCCAACTATCGCATTATAATATAAGCTCTCTACGACACAGTTTTTTACTAATGGCAGTGCAATTTGTAAAATGTAACATATTGTCTATTTACAATAAATTTATCTTATCTTAGTTTAAAAACCTCCATGACTTGGTATTGGTTTTTAAAATATTTTCGACATTAAATTCATCACAAAATCATTGCATTTATTACTTTGCTCGAGTCGCAAGAGTTAGCCTTGATAGCTGAGTACTCTTAACATTTAATCCAAGAATAACTGTTGTGTCCATACTAGTCGTAGTAAAAACTGACACAACTAAGTAGCTATAGACAATCAGGACGAGAATTGTCTTAAAATCCTACTACTTAGCTTCATCACTGTTTTTGTGTAAAGCATAACTTTTCTTCATGTAAGCCATAGTATTATGACTCATATTAGTATTATGACCAAATCTATTTATTGATTTCACAAATCAATAAGAGCAGCTTTCTGGAGAGATGTTATATCAGGTTCAAATTCATACCGTCGGAAGTAGTAGTATTCAAGTAGGTCTGACAAATTACTTCTTATTAAAGCCTGGTCAGGGTTGATTGGTCTCCATCCCAAAGTAAAGATTTAAAATAATACTTCTGTGATTATATTATTTAACTGATAAATTATTATTATTTTATAATAATAGCCTCAGTTCTCTTACAGCCAACCCGATATAAGCTGTTATTTCTAGTCTGTCTAGTACTGCTAGTACTTTTGATTACTTAGTTACTTCAACAAAAGTAGTTATATTAGCTCTGAATAAAATGTGATTACATCACTTTCTGTCTCTCGCACATTGGTTGGTTTTATGTATGTATCTAAGGTACACCTACCTTACCCTTTACCTATGTACATATACCTTCCCAGTACTTAAGTATCTATTACTTCTGTACATGTTCACATTGGCGTCTTTTACCCACCAGGCGATAACAGACACGTCTCAATTTATTAAGTTTTAAATAACGGTCAAGTTATTTAATAACGATGTTTTACCTGAAATAAAACATATATTAAATACTTACCTTATTTAAAACTTACATTTTATTTCTGCCTGGTGTAAATTTCGACTCAATGAAAAGAGGTCGGACCATCTTCGCCTTCATGGTTCGGTCGCCTGTTGGTGGGGGTGTGCGAGCGAGACAGAACGATAAAAGTGCACAAAGATTGAAAGAGAGGGAAAAAGGAAGCGGAAAACACGGTTGCCACTCTCAATTTATTAAGTTTTAAATAAGGTAAGTATTTAATATATGTTTTATTTCAGGTAAAACATCGTTATTCTCAGATTTAGGTTTTATTGAACACAACTTCTGACTCGTAGCTATGGTGTTATTAATAAAAGATTTGTATTTATATACAAAAATAATGATTAATGTATTTACGCAAAACATAATATTCGATAAAAAAACTGCTCAGGACCACCTCGCATGATACTGGATTGTAAACATGCATCTCATTAACATCGTAAGTGTATGTTTGAAACTGCTTTACACTCAAACCGCTGAACCGATATAGATGAAATTCACTATGAAGATAGATTAAATTCTGGATTAACCTTCAAGCTTCTTTTTATTCCAGATTTAGGCGAATAAAACCGTGGGGCAATACTAGTTTATCATAAACAGAGTAAATTGATGTGCTTTATTACAGGCATGCGAATAATCCATATTCAAGTTAGGTTTTATAAAAGAGGCACGTGACTAATTTTATTATTAGGTATTTTAAAAAGCCAGCAGCCCTCCCCTTAACCCATCTGTTTATATTTTCATCAGCGCGCTGTTTGAAGAGCCGTGTTTATCGCGGGAACGAGCGACCGACCAGGGGTACCGCACTAGTGGACTGGACATTGTTAGAATTTTGCAACGACGTTGGGAGAGATAATATTTTCGGAACATGGTATTCATTGCAGCATACATTTTTAGGAGTTATGAGACATTTAATTATTATTTTTTAGTATCTTAATCTCTTGATTTCTGTCTCCCGGATAGGTGTGCTACTATCAATTTACCTGCATCATTTGTCCCACGAATTATCTTTTATTAATACTTTATCGAAACTAAAGTTCTTCACGTTTCACCCTCATATGGCTCAACCAATTTTCATGAAATTGCTTTAGAGGTGTATAAAATACATTACACTACTTTTAACTAAACATAAACGCAGAATACACAACTTCGCATGACCACTAAGATTAACAAATATTAATAAAGCTGAAGAGGGTCGAAAGTCTGAACATTGAAGATATTGAAAAAAAAAATGTTTGGAGATACTTCAATTTGATAGCAGAACACGTTCCAACAATTTCTAGAAAATTTGTATGTTTATCTGTTTATCTATATTTAACACGCTTATCACGCAAAAACGGGCGAGTTCAACTGAACTCGCTAGTTAGATTAGAATATGTGTACAAAATGTTGTGCACTCCCTGCAAGCTGTTGGCACAATATTTGTGCAAGTATTGTCCACGTAATTGGCCCACTTCATATTGACGTGAGATCATTACGGATTCAATATCTAACAGTGTAATTAGTATTTAGCAGATCATTCATTAGGGGTTCATTAATTTTTCATCTTTATGTCAAATCCGTAGCGTGTTGTTTGTAAAAATAATATCAATTTAATAAAGACTTTCTTCTTCTTTATAGTTTATGTCTCAAGCAACTAAATGTAGGTTTTTTTCCATACAGAGACAAACATTCAAACATTGTTTTCTTAATCGTAATTTCAGTTATGATTCTGTGAATTTTACATTCATTTTACAAGGTAATATTATTAAGAAGTATAATTATTATACTAGTTCTTATTTAAATGAAATATTAAATAGCTTATTTATACTTCCTAGCGGAGACAGAAGAAAATAAAAGCACCCTGTATCCATCCAGCTATCTATCCTAATCGATGGTCATCAATTTCGACCCAATCCTCATCCAATATTGTTTTACGAGTTAAACAGGTCGCGTGACGCCATGTTGAACGAGCGCGTGCGCCGCCTAATTAAAACTGGGATGGAACGTGTTACAGGGAATTGACGCATTTACTGTATGAGTACTGATAACCTAGTTTACTCGAAGTCGGTTAAAGGGATATGTTTATACATAATTTATACATACAAAGGCATACGCTTTTCTTGACTTGTAATAAAGACGCAGTTCTGTGTCCCTCAAAAACTTAACAAGCACTTTCATGAATTCAAATCCAATAGTTAAAGAAGAGGACACAACATTTGGCCAAGTAGTAACACGTACAGAAGTAGACGAAACATGCTAATTATGATGAATCATTCAATAATCAATATACCATTCTGCTCGATACCTATCAATTTTCAACCAATCCTCATCCAATATTGCTTTACAAGTTAGGTTAGATAGATCGCGTGACGCATGATGCGTATATACGCGCGTGCGCTGCCTAATTAAACTGGGATGGCTTTTTGGGGGATGTAGGGACAGGGAGAGTTTGATGTATGGATAGTAGATAAATAGGTATATCAACGCTATCATATGATATGCTATATTTGTTTGTTCTGATAAACTGCTTGACGTCAAAATGTCCTTGAAGTTACAATCCTCTGTAACAAATCTTTGCATGTCTTGTAGGCGGAATGTGGTGCAATTTTTAAATGTCGTTTTATATTTAAGATCTTTGTATATACCCATGTTCGCAAAGGAATAAATGAATTATGAAATGTTTTAGAAGCTTGATGGGTCGAAGCTTATAATTTTTATTTTCTGGAGTATTTTACACGTAAAAAACCGTCACTAAGTAAAATATTAAATGAAATTAGCCACCGATGTTACATTTAGATATTGTTATAAGCAAGTTCGTGACACGAAATAGAAAAAAAATGCATTTTTATGTTTACAGAGATAGATAGGACACATTTGAGTTTTTAGGTAATACAATTTAGTTTGAAGTATATTGTAAACTTGTTTTGTTACAGTCAAATTATCAACTATTTACTTATATATATATACTACAGTCTTGCAATAAGTTTACTTTTCCTACCCAACCATGCCTCACACTTTCCTGAAACGAAAACTCGTCACCAGCCTAAAATCAATAAGGCTCCATCAGCCCTTATAAGGGCGTGTTCACATTAGTGCCGCCTCATTGCTCGTGTGGACAGTACCTTATGGGGTTAAACTTAAACTTCAATGGGAAATAAATTACTACTAACATTATGTTTGCTTTTTGGTTCGATAGACTTCATCGACTTTGAGGGGTTGATTTGTAGCACCTTTTGTATTTGTACTAGAAACCAGAACAAACTTTTTATAACCTTTCTATGGACCCTGCTGTCTGAAATAAAGACCTATTATTATTATTATAACTAGCTTTCTTTAGGAATTATACTAAGCCATTACGTGAGTAACGACAGCCTAGTTTGAGAGTCAGTTTTATTCCAGAAAAACTAAGTTTCATTCAACCACAGTGGCGCTTGACAGTTGACAGCAGTCTTTAAGCCACATCACAGGGCCCTTAGGGCGGATTGAAAACCTCTCGGTTCTGGGCAGTCTGTCACTCAGTTGGTCACTCTGATTCAAGAAGAAAAAATGCGCTTCAATTGAATTGTTATGATAAGTGATGGGTTATTAAATATCTTACAATCGAAATTAAAAAGGATTAAAAACTCTTTTGTCAAAGGCGGTTAAAACTGCGTATATTATAATTAAAGTAGGTACCTACTAGTGAAGATAGTGCATATTCAAATAGTTAAGTAAATTAAAGCAAGGTGCACTCTCCCCCACGTAACGAAACAAAACCTCACAATCGCGTCTAGAATCCAATACATTCCAAATGCAAATTCGAAAACGATTCCAAATTCAAAAAACACAACGGAATTCTTTACCCTGTATTAGTTCTAAGTAATTAACTTCTTATCGGCGCGTGCGCATGTAAAAATACGACCCCTAAAATACACCCTCGTATTCAAATTAACAAAACATCATTGTGTTGGATGTACTGATGCAATTATTCTGTAAAAAAGGTGACTTTTATAACAACTCCCTCATGCCATTCTCACCTCTATACATTTATTAACAAGGTTGATAATTCCATGAATATGTGTTAGATAAATTCGTTGTAAATGTGTGGTAAGTGAGTGAGTGTAAAAACGCCGGCACGCGCCCCCTGTCCTGCGCTGTACGCGCGACTTGCTCCGGGGGATCTGCCCGAACATCGGGGGCGAATAGGGACTATCACAAACTATCGACAGCCCCCTACGGTTGTCGATAGTTTGTGATAGTGAAAGTGAAAGTTAATGCTGACGATATTCATTAAAGAAAATATTCCAATTCGACATACCTAATGTTATCTTACTTATTTACTAACGTGGCGCTGCGACCCAAAGTGGATCCTGGCCTCCGACACGTGGAGACGCCACTCCTCCCGGTTCGGCGCCATCTCCTGCCACTCGGCAGCATGGAGTTGTTGCAGATCCTCCTGTATCTGGTCCTTTTAGCGGTACTTGGGGCGCCCGCCTGGCCGACATTATGAGTTTATCTACTTACATTATTAATATTATTCATCATGAATGTAATGTGCATGACATGATTAATTTATTTCGAGGATGATCTTTCCATTATTATAGAAGATTGGTGCAAATTATCGCAGTTTTAAAAGTTTAGCAGTTCACAAAACAAACATTGTGTTTCCTAAAATACTAAGGCTATAAGCTGCATCTTCCCGATCGTAAGCTAGTGTTTACGTTAAGCCGTATTAGATACTTCTCATTTAATCGCCGTTACTATAGAACGTTACCACTCTTTGATTTCAGGTTGAACTTTAATGTTTCTATTTAGAGTTCCACCTTGTAAACAAACATATAAAACGACTATTTAGAAGAAATCTTCTTACCACAAGCAACATTCTATCGACAGGTTATTTTTTCGACATCGATAACTTCTCGTCCCTATGACTCCTCAAGCAAGCAGGTGTATGTTCCGCTTATCGCCGACACCTGGGCTCGCTCCTTGATCTCAGATTAACTCCTTATCTACACTGACCTCTTGCTTAGGATTCATTGCAGTCTATTGTTTAGTTGTTGCAAGGGATTTAAATAAGAAACAAACTTTATTGGATTAATGGAAAACAACAACCATTTGAAAAGAATGGTAGAAATGTCAAACCAGGAGTAAGTTGTGCTATTATTACAAACTATCTTTTGGCCTACGGCTTTGCACGCGTTATTATATACATATGTACATACAAGCCTTCATCTTGAATCACTCTATCTATCAAAACAACTGAATCAAAATCCGTTGTGTAGTTTCTAAGCACAAATACATACAGAAATAGGGACAGAAGCGGCGTACGGTTTATAATATGTAGTGAAGTGTTTTTTAAATAGGTACTTATAAGTATATCTTAAAATAGGAGACTATTCTCTAAGTGCTAGAAAGTTATGCTATATCATCGATATCAGTTGAACAACGACACAGATCAAACTTATGTCAAACCTACTTCTTATCAATGACATAGAAGAACACCTCTTTCGAAGATTACATGTCTTTTTTGTATCTAGGACAGAAACAGATTAATATGAGACAATCAAATTCTATAGAAAATATATAGATATAATATGTGAATAGATTTTACCAAAATTCAGTAACCTGTTATCCAATGAACGAGTTAAAGCGCATACTGGTTAAGTGAAATCGGTAAATTACAGTTCTTGGACCAGCTGAATGGCAGCCAGTTGTCAAACAGACAATAGCATTCATAATGCGCGTTTATATGTAATGGTTGAAACGCACTGAAACTGCAGCAGCGGTCAACACTGAAAAAAAACCAGCCAAATGCCAGTCGGACTCGCGCACGAAGGGTTCCGTACTTTCCCTAGTTTTACCCTTTGGCTACGGAACCTTAAAAACTTGATCTTGAGAAGTAACACAAACTACTATTAATAAGAAGGCTGCATGTGGTGGCTTCAATAATTAATGTTTTTTTTTTAAGTAATGCATGTTGCAAAAGAAAACCTTTCTATCCAACATATAAGCTAGTAAACTAAGAGTAACTAGCTGGTTTTCACTAATCAATAGACTAATAAATAGACTTCATATTAAAATTATAAAGCCCCTGTTATGCAGTACAGAAGAGTTTTTACTTATATTTGTATCTGCGTGAATTTAGTCTAAATATATAACTGTAACATTGCGCAAAATATATTTATAAATGTAACATCAAAGTTCGTTACATAATTTTAACAAAAAGAGATGGATTTTTTTGAAATATTAACACCATTCAATCCGTTCAGTGAGTTTAGACCTCAACTGTTTAATACGCATTATTTAGCTCATATAATAACCGCTTTTAACCCCTTTAGCTCTAAAATGCGGCTTCTTAGCCACTAAATCGGGTTTTACTAATTGATTGTGTCTGAATGAAAGTTTTGTATTGTTAAGTGCAATTTTTGGCCATTCTTGTTACGCAAGCTTGAATGGGCATTCACGGTAATGTATCTAGAACCGGCTTGTACTTAACCGCAACGATTTTACCGAAAGTTAACGTATTAAATATACTCGTGCGGTGCAGATCCGTGAAACTTCAAACCGCGTAAACAATTCACCAATGAACAAGTAAAATTTATTCGGTTTTTTATTCACTGAATCTTTTTCAGGTTTTTTTGTAGATGTCAGAGTCACCTGATACTTATAAAAAAATTGATTGTGAGTTACGGCTGAACCGATTCAAATGAAATTGAATGCCAACTTTTCTCAGATTATCGTGAGTAACACCGCGGTCCCGCATATGTTAAAGAAAAGTTAAATATTTGTATGTAAGTTCAATATAATATATGCTTCATCTAGGTAAAAATAGCGGTAAAAGAAGAAATTGATTGGAAATTGCATTTTTTAGTAGCAAATTGTTAGCTAATGGAATTAAATAACAGACATTAGAGTCACGGAGGAAAGTTGGGCTGCCTGAACAGATTTATACGAGCTCGTTAGGAATATAAGGAGGTAGACAGATTGGCAAATAAAAATTAACAATAAATTTCAAGGAAAAGAAAACAGAAAAATTGAATGATTTAATTAGATTGAAAGAAATTATGAACTGTCTCGCTGAAAGTAACGATAAGTTTGTTAAAAGAACACTAGAAGAAGAGTAAACCGGTTTCTTCTAGGCAAGCGCGCTAGATAAATAAATAAATAAATATTCCGGACATTCCGCCATCTAGCCCCACACTAAGCAAACGCTTGTGTCGTGAGTACTAGATAACGGATATAATACTTATATACTTTTCTTTTGTAAATACATACTTATTATACATACAAACGACCAGACTCAACACAAGTAATTATAACGTCGTAGATAATAACGTTGATAACATCAGGCAAGTTGTAGTCAAGCGTAAGCCTACCTCATGTAAAAAAAAAGAATCATATAGGTATAATGACATGGAAATAGAACTGATTTTTATACGGTTTTATGTCTATTCTAACCCAAATACCTATATAATAAAGTGTGCTAGTATTTTACTATGTAGTAAAGATTAAATGCTATAAGTTTGTACTTATGTGGATAGCTACCAAAAACAAATCATACTGCCACAAAAAAATAAAAAATCAATAAAAGTGGAAAGGAAAATAAACGTACTAACTTTACATTTCCTCTGAATGTATTTACCTTCCAGCGACGGGTTCGTTCCTCGTAAAGAAAGACCACCCAAATCTGCTAAATTAAATCATAATGGACATCAAAAGCTAAATTAATGATATTAAGATAATTTAGTAACAATACAGGGAGCCGCGCGTGCTTGCTGCTTGTATAGGCGAGGAGGCAGGGCACACTTTACGAGAGGAGCTATAAATACAGTTGTAATAACCGGCTAGCACTTACGACAATAATTATGTCGAAAATTAGCTATACAAGTTTCGGAAACTTTAATCATGCCTTACGGTAACTATAATACAGTGAGGAGCTATAAATGACTATACATACCTACTTAATCAGATATTTTTTCTACTTTAGAGTAAAGATAAAATATTTATTGTAAACAAATAATATGTTACATCTTACAATTAGCACTTCCTCTTACATTAGTACAAAACTGTGTCGTAGAGAGGCTGGTTCATCCGGGAGTTCTCGTTTAGATTTTAAAATAATGCAGGATGTTTAAAAAAATCTTTGCTTTACTTTTACGTATAAAAATATATAGGGGGGTGATTACGTATATTCTGAAGGTCTATATTACCTATTTTGTATATAGCCAGTAGCGCCCGCTATGTTCTATAGGATAAAATGTTGCCATTGTGTTACTCCACGTTCTACTCTACTTTACCCAAATCAGTTCAGACTATTGGGCGTAAAGGAATAACAAATATACACACATATTAATTATACAAAACATAAATCATATTAAAGGTATATAAAATATATAGGTATACTACAGAAGTAACTCTGTCTATCACTCCGTTGTCTCTCCGCCTATAAATTCGTGATACAACTCAAACTCGGTATCAAATTAGCCAAATGTTCGATCGAAACGATCTGACCGGCCGACTCATGCCAAACTGACCGATTTCAGCCTGATCGATCCAGTAGCTAATAAATGCTAACTAGCAGGATATTAGATAATTCTGAAATTATTTGTAAATGTTCTCGATTGAGTCATTATTTCATTATGTTTAGGATGGAAAACAAACAAAGGGTAATTATCTATCATAATATTATTCTACTCTCTTGCAGCACAACCCATTGTCAGAAGTCGTCGTTCTGAGATACATATTATAATTTTCAAGTCAATAGTGTGTAGTTAGCTTAAAGATAATTATTTCCAAAGATTATAAAAAACTTATTTCAAAGTACATTATAAGTACTATCAAGTTGGTAATCTAGTGACAGGAGATTTTCATAAATAACTGCAGAGCGGGTACGGAAATTACAAAAATAATCTGACAACTTCCTCCTATTTTTAAAGTCGGTTAAAAATTGCTTGCTCCTTTAATACGACAATGATTATAATCAGATTAAAGCCTACTTCGCAGCCACCTGTAAACGTGTGACCAATCCAAGGAGGATTTATTGAACCGCAATGAGGTCCCATAACTCTTGAGAACAAGCCAGTGATGGGAGCATGTTAAGAAACAAATATCGATATTGATAGCCAATCGAATACTACCACATTTATCTTAAATATCTAGGTACTCATGTACTCCATTAAAACTAAAATTTAGGTGCAATTGGAAATAATGGAGAATAATTGCAACAATAACAGATAATAATACTAAATTTGCACGAATTTTAAACTGTACTTAGCAATATCATAAATTGTTATCTGTATAGTTACAGTACGGTACTTTTACGATATATCTGCCCAAAAGAACATCCCTAACGAATAAATTCCGAAGGGAGACACGACCCTCAGTCATGAGGAAATACGACTCACTGAGAGATATAGTTATTGATGCTTCATTGTGAAAAATAGATGCACATTTACACATTATTTTCATAAATATTTTGTTTAATAGATTTTCACACAGTTTATCGATACTTCTCCGTTCCCACAGCCCCTCCCTAGCAGATAATCTGGAGGAAGCTTGCGCGGTTTATTTGGAGAAGCGCCGCCAGCCCCGGAAGCTGCCTGATGGATGGGCGGGAGCTTCGAAAGCAACTTCCGGGTGGAAAGCTCAGTCGGTCAGTGCGCTAGTCATGTGAAGCTTCCATGTTTTTTTATGTATTAAGTAGTTATGATAAAGTGTGTAGTAGTTATGATGGGTTGGTTGGTCAGGAAATTAAAAATAATTTTTTTCCGCTCTTTGATCTGACTGCTACGAGAAAAGTATAAACAATTATTATATAAAATGCCATTTACATATCAAGTATTTACATTTCTAAAATTAAAATATTTTTTCTAAAAGATTGTAGCTCTAACATTCCTCGGTCTCTTAATAAAACCTATTATATCTCACTTTAATTGCATTTAATTTGTCAACCGTATCGGAATTCGTTTAAAATCGATAAAAATTATGCTAATATTTTTTTACAAGCCATCATAAATTCAAGTAGGTGATTATTTATCTAAATCGCTACCTATTACAATATTATTAGCTTTTTAAGAAGCCTCCGTCACAGTGGGATATCTTTCAACTCTTTTTCTCAAGGATTTATAATATTTTTTTGTGAAAAAGGCTTTTATTGGTAATAAATTATAGCTACCTATAGATAATAATAACTGATATAAACTCACAAGGAGAAATATGCAACAATGTAACTAGAAAAATACTTATTTACTCAATTAATATATAAAAAACTAAGAAAAACAACGGTTTTGTGTTACGCCTATTATATTTTATAAAAATATCGAACCACCGTGAGAAATACCACAGATCAGATAAAACCACAATGTTTGAAAACAAAAGTGCAAAATTGAATAAATTATGGAAACAAAAGTTGTGATAATGATCGCATTTCATAAGAAAAGCTATTTTTTGGCGATATTTTGTTAAACTTACGACCTCACCCGGGTGTCGGGCGAGACGTCCCGGTAATGTGTCAATGATGATTTATTTTACGCTAAAATTAGAAACCCATGCTTATAATTATAACCAGCACAATTTTATCGGTCTTTAATGTTTCACACTAAAAATAAAAAGTATATTAGTCTCTGTAGATACGTTATAATGATATGATATGTTTCCATATATCTAAGGTATACTACAAGTTGTTACCAAATTCCCAGCGATATTAAGATCTCCTTGGAGCGCCAAAGCTAGCCGCATTATTTCCACATAAATCAAATTCCTTTTTTGCCGCATTTCATCGGGACAAATATAAAAATGTCAACCGTCCCCGCAGAATAAAGGATGTCCATATTTAAAAAGCCGTTTGATTCATTTCGAATAAAATATCTTTCGGTTTTCAAATTCGGAATAAATTTTGTGTCACCTGCGCGGGCGCAACCGGAAGGAGTGCGCATGTATTGTCGTCTCTGTCTCTTGTATTGTCTCATCTCGCTTTATCGTTTTTATAATTTTATTGCTTGTTTTACGTTCGATTCTCGAAGAAGATTGGTATCGAGATAATTTTTATGCTTTATTTAAATGCGATAAATAACTCAAAGTAGCTTTAGTAGATATATTCATAGATAGGGTCCGTGGCAATTTGTACAGAAACGGTGGTGACAGGTGAAATGTAGGAGCGGAAAAAATCCTTGTCATAGCGTGTCCAATATAAATATACTAAGTATACGTAGGCTGTGAAAACTATTTTATCACTTAGATTAATTTCCATTGAAACGTATTAAGAGAAAAGTATCTATTTATTATTATTTGTCAAAATAGCGTAGCGGTATTTTATGGGCCTATCAGTAATACAATTAATGTGAATCGAGACTGTGATAACGTATAGTAAAGTATTTAAATGTTAAAATTCTAAATTATGATATGAGTAGTTTTTTTAAGTATTACAAGGCTTGGAAAAAAACTTACAGAAACCCCCAAATTTAAATGCCAATGACTTCCTTCACATTAATAATTAAGAGGTCTAAATCATATCCCAATTAAGTATTAGCATTATTAATAAAAAATGTTTCCTTTTGTTGTACGTGCTTTATAGATTAGCAAAAAGGTCTTCTTTTTAATTTCATTCGTATTGATGGGTGTAACTCCGCCTTTTCCTTTTTGGGGATTAATTCTAATAATGTTATAATTTTTCATTCTTGCTACCGAATGGGAGGTGGTTTGATGTCATTATTTACCTTTTTCAAACGGTTATTTATACTTAGTTCTAAAATAAATGCTACACAAATACAAAAAACAACATCTCTCATTTTTTTTAATGATATAAACTTGTAATAGTACTTAAATATTGTAATTGTTAATTAAAATCACGTTCAGGTTTTGTTTTAGAAAATGCTTTTTTATGTGTATATATTATTAATGTTTTTGCAATTGACTGATATGATTTCTGTGCCATTAATTTACACCTATAGAAATCTTTTTTTAATTATTATCTTCCATGATCTTACTTATATTACTTACTTATATACTTCCACTTATCGGTGCCAGCACCGATAAGTTACAGTTTTATTATGTATCGATAGGTATCTAAATTTACTTACAGCTTTAAAACCGAATCTACAAATCCCAAGTAAATCTTCGACTCTGTAATCGTGTATCTAATTAGTAAATTCACTTGCTGTAAGTTTAGCCGACAGCATAATTGTAACACTTCCGTCCGTCTGTCTGTATGTCTATCTATATGTCTGTACTAACCTTATTTAACTCTTTAAACTTTCGATTTAAGTTTTCTTTATCTTTTTTCGCAAGATTAACTTAAATTGTCGACGTTCAAATTGTAATTGTCGGTTAAATCGATGTTCAATTATTTGAATTACTTATATGTGCTTTCATTCAGTTGTTTCTTAATTGGTTAATTTTTTTTTAGAATTGAAATACCCCTTTTTTCTCTCATGCCAATAAATTAATTATTAATAGAAGTAAATAAAAAAGAACCTCTTTATCTTATTTATTCAAAAATTTGTGTAAACTCTGTGTAAAGAAAGACGACGACAATCAGGTACATAATTTCTAGCTCTGCTGTACAATTAACACCCGAAAAATGATATAAGACATCAAAAACAGTATTTTCACTAACATTATTATTACAAAACGAATATCATAAATTATTCAAATAAACATATCACTCAATTATAATTTATTTAGACGAAACACTTATGTATGTCGAAGATTTTTTTTTATATTAAACGATTATAAACCCTAGTCAAAGTCCTACTCTTTCTTATGATATTGGTATGTTTGAAGCAAGTATTGACATGTATGTGACAAATATGAGACTTACAGTCTCATTGATATACATATATAAAAAAAATCAAATTCCTTTACATTTACCTTGTTAAGAGGGGTAATTAGGCCGTTGCTAAAATTAAAACTAAATTTTCCTAAATCTAAAACTTAATGTAACATTTAAAATCTTAAACTTTTCAATAAATGGATTTCTGTTAGTGATAAGTGTTCCCAATATAGGTACACAAAATATGTGAATAACGTTACATCTCTATATGTTTCTCTTATGTTGTTATTGGACACATTAGCCGTATTCTATTTTATCCCGCTAAGTATAAAAAAAGAAAGCCTTCTACATCATGTATCTATCTACATACTTTATGTATATTCGACAATTGAACGGTGCGCTATGGCTGTGATTGGCCCGCGGTGGACCAATGAGGAGGCCGCGGGTCATAGACACTGCGCATGCGCGAGTAATGTCAAAGTAACAAGGATTTATTCAGTGAGGTAGGGCAGGGATTTGTTGATTAGAGATCCCTCTGTTGCTATTAATTTTTTTTTATGGGTAACATAATTTGATTGTTATTTGCAAAGTAGGGCAATTACGACACCTTATAAGACAGGGAAGGGTAATCTCCAAAATGTTAGAAAGTATCTAGTAAGCTAAAAATTAAAATGTCAATGCCACCTGGTTAACATAACAGTGTGAGCGTGAGTTGATGCAACTTTATTATTTTATGAAATTTCTCACGAAAACCCCTTCGTCATCGCGAATATTATAAAAAATAAAACACCGGTGTATCACATATCCCTTATTAATATTTGACACCCCTAATAATATCTTATCAAACTCCCAATGAGTTCGCGAAGAATTGCGTATGACTCGGCGATATTTCACCGACCTGTCAGAACTGTCAGATTTGACAACTGGAATTAAGACGCGCGGTGCTGTCAAAAATATACAGAACCCTTGATTAAATATACACGTTACGTGTTTTAATAATATACCGGAAGATAGAACTTGTCATTACGAGAAGGTTAAAAAGGTGTAAATTGGGCTTTTTAAGAGTTTTATAAAATAGTTAATTTTTCGATAATTACATCCACACATCAAATTAAGAAAGACGTTTTAAACTTATCTAAAATTCTTGTCTTATTATAATACTTATGCAACTCCTTCTCAAAACTGCTCTTCAAGTTTACCTGCGTACATCCAGGTAAAACTATCCATTCAATCATTATATATCTCATCTCTTACCAATTTCATCCATATCAGTTTAGCCGTATAAACGAGGCCAAACTCATAAACTTATTACTTACTTTACTTGCCACATCTTTGCGCATTGGATCACCTTGCGTCGTGCCCCATAGATGCAACTGCGGAGAGAGGGTTGATAGCCTCGGTCACCACGGTCTCTCCTGTGCAAAGAGCGCAGGACGCATTGCTCGCCATAGTACGCTGAATGACGTCATTCGTCGGGCATTTGTCACTGCAAACGTCGCAGCAATTTTAGAGCCGAATGGTTTGTTTCGCGACGACGGCAAAAGACCAGATGGGATGACGCTTATTCCCTGGAAGTTGGGTCGTTCGCTGGTGTGGGATGCAACTTGTGTCGACACATTGGCGCCCTCCCATCTTGAAAAATCTTCCAAACAGGCTGGCGGTGCTGCTTCATCTGCAGAGCTTCTCAAACAGCGCAAATATTCTAAGTTAGACAAGGGCTATTTATTTGTACCGTTTGGGGTAGAAACTCTTGGGCCGTGGGGTCAGAGCGCACTTGACCTCTACCAAGATCTGTCGGGGCGTTTGAAACAGGCTTCGCGTGACCAAAATGCTGGCTTGTACTTTGCCCAAAAGATTAGTCTAGCTATTCAACGGGGAAATGCAGCCAGCATTTTGGGTACGCTACCTTTTGAAAATGTAGATTAGTTTTTTTTTTAATATGTATATATAATGTTTATTTTTTTATTATTATTTGGAAGTGTTACTATTAATTTTTGTTGTTTTGAAATAAATATAATTGTTTTTTTTTTATAAACTTATAAGTCATTTTCATATGAGAAAAAAAATACAAATATCGCCCTATTTATGTTAAACCATTGATCTACCGGACATCGTTGATTTTTGCATCAACTGATCGGACCTTCCTTTAACAATTCACTTCTTTATCAAAACATTCTAAAACACACCTTATCTTCTTACAATAGAGTTTTAATTTACCTGGCAATCATGCTACAACTTCCCGAGCCTCCGTTACAGAATTTTCACCCATATATTTTAGTTATTAAAGTCTAGATTAGCTTGGCAAATGAAAGCTAGGGTTTAGTATAGGTGTACATCTGCCATACATTAGCATGTCTGACGGATTGTCCTGCCACGGAGCGCGGTTGCGGTAGATCGCAGATATGATGGCCTACTGGAGGCACTGGGGTTAGAGGTAAGGGTGGAAAATAAAAAAAATATTATTGACTAAATAAAAATAGCAGGAACTTTTTTTATAATGTAGAATTTTCTTAACATAAGGTTGTATAATCCTTATTGTACGCGATTTATTTTAATCTTCTGTATCCAATTGCTGGTTTTGTTTTTTTTTTTTCAAATTCTGAGTAAGAAGGTTTGAAAGCAATTTTGTTTAATTTTTAATGTAGTTCCTACTTAATTTTTAATGTACTTCCTACTTATTTTTGGCTTCGGAACTAAACACACAAATATAAATTTTTACTTTTTATCTCTTTATCTCTCTACCTGGAGCCCTGTTCCCAGAAAATTATAGCCCAGGGGTCTTCAAATCTAGAGTAAATAGGTTTCTTCTAGGCAAGCGTGCTACATCTTAGACTTAGACTATAGTGGTGCTTAACATCAGGCAGGCTATAGTCAAACGTAAGCCTATTTAATGTAAAAAAATATATAACACGAACATTTGAGCTGTGTGTTCACATAGTGTACTTTGTAATTCAAATACCTAATACATAAACGGTGTTCAAAGTAGGTAAGCATTCAAAGAAATGACCTAAATTTGTAAGTGCGTTAAATGCTTTGTTTCTTTAAGCTGCACTTAAAAGCTGGTGCAGATGGAAACTCAAACTTTAGAAAAGGTCCTAATGCCTCAGTTAATATTTAAAATGCGGGAAATAATCATCATCATCAACTCATAAAACATACTATTTGGTAACAGCTTTTTTGTTCATAGGAATATCAATGGTCCCTGTTTTGTACAAACTTACTAGGATTTGTAGTGTTCAGTGTTTTCATGACTTCATGACAAATAAGGCTTACCTATGACAGTATTCTGTCCTATGATATGTTTTGATATGTATAAACGATCTGCAAAGACATAGTGAATCGGTTCATGTCAGGTAAACACGCTCCATCTTAGGCAATAGCTTTTGTTTATCATCAGGCAAACTATGGCCAAGCGCAAACCCATATTAGATAAAAAAAAATATAAACGATAAAATGCAATTATGTAGTATTTAATATTTTGTATAAGTATTACAAAGATTTATCTCTCATTATTGGACCAGAATAAATGAAGTATTATTTTTAAATTAATAAAGTTAACCATTATACTAAAGTTCCCGCAAGTCATAAATAAATGTCGAACAAATTTTTCAGAATAATTTTAGACGTATGTAAGTGATATCGAGATAGCTGGTGTAATTCCTAAATTAAGTAAACTTTACTTGATATTTTAGACTAGATTTAATATATATAATTGAACAGCCTAAAACCTAAAGGGGTATAGCATAAATCTAAAAACATACATTTTTATTTGAAACATGTTTTTTATTTACAAAACCATTCTAAAATCTATATCTAACATAAATAGTTCTACTATCTAATAGCTTATAACAAATATACAATTATTTTATACAATTTTATTATCTAAGCTCTACATAGTCTTACTAAGTTGGAATATTTAGGTTTTAATACTTTCATAGGCAAGATGTTGTAACTTAAAAACTAAATCGGCAGGACGGAGTATACTGGCAAGATTAACTTAGAAACTAAAACACAAAAAAAAATATATTGCGCTCTTAACAAAAGAAACTGGGTACATATTTTTCTATCAGTTTCAGCAAAATTATATTTCAAATAAAGATCATAATATGAACAAGATATGAAGTTCAAATTATAAATACAAGTTTAACTGTAATACTGTGAAGCAAAATTCTACTAGTACCTACAATAAAAGTACAACTACAAAAAATAAGCGTAAAATTGTCAACGTAACCTTATACGTTAAGTAACTTAAAACTTTGTCACTCGCACAATAAGTTTAAAGGCTAAATTAAAAATTACGACGGTAACGAGTATTCAACGGTACTTCAATAAATATCCCTGTAACGCACTAACTTCTACAACAATTTGGCAATGTTGGTGGTAATACACGGTTTGAAACAGCACAAGCGATGTACAAATCACTAATTTCACAAGAAACTTACTGCAGAAGTTCGTACAGAGCTGCGATGTAAGTTTGCGCCATTTGAAGAGTTTCATACTTGGAGAGTTGTCGGTCAGCTCCAAGAGAGGGCAGGTGACCTCGAAGTCTGTCGAATGCTTTATTCAAGTTCTGCATCCTTCGTCGCTCCCGAGCGTTTGCAGCCAGTCTTCGTCTCCTCAAGACAGCAGCGCTGGTTGCTCTGCCTCGTCGCTTGCCAGTCTCAAGGTCTGCATCTTCAGCACTGTCTTCCAAGATCATGTCATGATCTACTCCTCGATAGGCGATGTGTGTGGAGTCCTGGACGCTGCCATCGATGGACGGGGTCGGTTCCAGGCTGGAGCGGCCGGAGTCAGGCGAGCGCGGCCACGCCAGGTAGCAATCTTCAGTGGAGTATTCCAGCATCACGTCAGAAGGGAACATGTCCTTCTCGGCGTAGAGCAGGCGGTGTCCGTACGTGTCGGTCATTTCGCGGTAACAGTCGAACAGGTGCGTCTGTCTGGGCGTCCCACAGGGATCTGTGAGCCCGCGTACCTGGCCCTCGTATATAAAGGTTCCCGGGCGAGGGTAATTTAAGGCCAATCATCATTAATTACTTGCTCCCCCGGGCTTGTGCCGATATGTTGCGTTTGACTCGGCGACCCTTAACGGGGGTGGGTACTATTGTAGTGTATTTAACCTTGACTGTTTGGCGGTTATAGATTGTAGTAGGCTTTGTTGGGTTATTCGATAAGTCATAAATGGTTTAATTCAATTTGATAAGTAGGTTTATATATCTAAATGTGAATATGTAAGTCTTTGACAAATAAATAACAATTATTAATTTTAAAATTAATCTTTAAATTTTTAATATAACCAAAATAATATAATAAAAAACATGCAAACAAACCATACATCTGGCATTCAGTAAATGCATGTAAAATAGATAAGCCATAAAAAAACCTCTTTCTTGTGCTTAAGAAATTTTAAAGTTTTTTTATATTTAGTACCTTAGGCATCGAATATCACGACGTTAGCAAGATGCTAAATGCGAAACACAGATGCGGATCTATCATATGGATATACATTTTTCATCTAGCAATCATCATTTTTTTTCCCCCATTTTCCCATGACTGTAGTGAACCGTGCTGCAAGTGTAGAGTGGACAGCGGACACCGCGCCCCGGCTGGCCCGCGAGGGATGAAATTCAACACGGACCGGTAGGTGGCCGCCCCTACACGCGAGCTCAGAGATATTGGATGTGGCAATTCGAGGTCTATACTTTTTTAATTATATTACAATTATATTTAGTCCAATAACTGACGCAGACTTTTTTGACGGAAATAATAGCGGAATGACAAAAAACAGGCTTATGCTTTGTTGATTGGTTGAATATTTTTACGACAAACTTGTACTTTTTACAGGAAAAGTATGTTATCACATAAAATGTTTTTTTTCCAATGCTAGATTTTTTTATAGAGGAAAAAAACCTTTAATAAAGTTGAAGCATTGTATTAGTTGACTGCAACTCATACCCATAAATTAAAAATGTTGTTTTATGTGTTCATAACGATAATTTTGACATAATTTTAAACCAGACATAACAGCGACCAACTAACTAAATATGGACACATCGATCAAACTTCGTATGTACGTACCTACGTAAGGCGGTAGTCTGGTTTGGTAGACATATAGCATATCCATTAACTTAGTACCTGAATGTATTTAGCGGAGTCATCTTCCTCCCGCCGGTGGTCCAGTCAGTTTCCACCACCACGCTCCTGAAATCACGACTCTTTTTTACACTTATTAGCAAATTATATTAAAGTTTTAAATAAGCTTGCTATTTGGAACTACTTGCTTTGGTCTCCGTTTCTCTAGAACATATAATATAATATTTAATTTACATATTCGATAGTAAATATCTACTACTAGATCCTTTATCTCTTTGCTATAACCCTTAAAAAAAGCAAAACAAAAATTATCACAAATATCCACTTTTAAGTCAATCTAGTAATTTGCACATAAGATTATATAATATATAATATATATAGTTACCTACATAATACATGAAGAGGTTTTAGAGGTAGTTTAGAACATTTCACAGTGTTCTTTATTCCAACTAGACAAAAATATTAATTAAACTGCATACCTACTTTTATAAACTTTGATAAGCATATTTCCCACTAAACCTTTACCCCGTGGTATTGTTTCTACCACAGTTTCACGGCTCATTAGACCAGGTAACAAGGCTCGGATTTCGCACAAAAAAGGGTCCCACAGACCGCGCTCTGAGGTCCTTTACCGTCGTATGACAGAAATTTAGTTTTCTTAATCAATATAAAATTTATTTCAATTTGTGATATAAATAAAACAAAAAATAATGATAGTTTAATGAATTAAACTAGGTAAAAATGTATTTAATTTTCTTAGGTATGAAAAGCCTAAAGTTTGGTAATCGGTTTATTAGTACCTCAGTATGTCATAACAGATTATATTAATTTTTAAATAATTTTTAAGCAACAAGTTTTGAATATATAACTAAGCCTGCATTAGTTATTTATTCAAGACGATACGTCGATTGCTTCAAGTAAAAGACATCAACGCGTGCACATAACGTTATATACAGAAGTAATGTTACAGAAAGTAACTCTACGGTGGTCTAAGTTTTACATTTTTATAAAATTTATTCATATGTATCTCGAGGATGACTTTGATATCATTTGTTGTCTCATAGACCGCTGCAGATTCCAATATCATAAAACGATAGTCATGAATATTTAATTGCAACATTCTTTATAAATTTCACTTACAACAATTCAATACAACACAATAAAACAAACAAGACAGCAAATATTCGATAACTTAACCAAAAATTTTGTCGGATGTGAAAATACATGACGTATTAAAATACGACATTGTAACAATTTGCTTCCTTCTTGTAACAGAATTAAAATTGTAACTAAATATTCGAAACTCTCAAGTTTTCAGGAAACAGACAATCAACCTCGGTGGTCCTCTCTTGTACAAATTAACATAATTTCACAAAATGTTATCATTATAAGTAAGACAATAAAATATAACTGGATGTTATGAATATTTATAGAGGTCGATTGAGAGAACAAAGGGATTGATTGAGTTGTTTTGATAGACTTGTTTGTTTTTATACTATTAGCAATGAAAATAAATTATTATTAGCTACAATAGATCTCTATATCTTTTCTCCTCAGTTATCAGTTTGTATAAATCACTAATAATACAATTATTAAAAAAATCTCAACGTAATTTAGAAATATAATATATCAATAATATGTAGGTTTTGTTACAATTGCAGCAAAAAGTAATACTATTCTTATATAAGGCTGTAAACAACCGAAAAACTTACTAAAACCTCTAATTTTTGCACGTGGTTCTGAAAACAGTATCATGCCATAATTACGTCACGTTGAATTACCCCAAAAACCTCCGCTCGGAAGCGAACCCGGAACGGATCTGTACGGTTATCTATCAACTCAAACCATAGACTACAAAGATACGAGACGAGAAATTACAAAGTACTTATCTTAACCATCAATTTCACGGACATTGGACCAGCTGGCTCAGGAAGTAGCATTTCGCATAAGGGATACCTACTGTGATTAAAGTGAAAAATCACTACTGGTATACTCTATTATACAGTTTAGTTTATATTTATGTGATTGCATAATGAAATCACAATACCTGATTTTGTATTAATTATATAGTTTCGCCAACCACATCACCAATAGGGACAAATCTCAATAATAACTATAGCTACGGCCAATTAAACATTCAGGCTCTCTATTCCTAGAAGATGTATAAGTGGCTTACTTTATATTGAAATTCAAATAACGACCGCTACTATTACGGGTATACAGCTTGTGATGTCGTTGAAGTAGAGTAACGGGTCCAACCCTTAGCTGACATATCCGGTTACAAACTTACAATGCAACTCTTTTTTTTAAGTAGGTACATGTTTTTTAATTCCACTTTTTGTTTCCCTTTTTTCGTATTTTTGATACAGTTTTTCGTATTATTGACATGGGTTTTTTGTTATTTTTTGTATAAAATTTCACAGTCAACTAGATCTGTAACGGGATACGGATGATATGTGAAACTGTAGGAAATAGACGATACGGACGCTTTATTAATAGTAGTAGGTTTACATTTTTACTAGCAAGTATGAGGGCTTAGCAAGTATGCCCTTGTCCACAACTTTCCCGATGTAGTATTCAACTACCAAAACCTCCATGATGATTAAAATGTGTAAAAAATATGCTCTATACAATGAAAAAGAATCCAAATTCAGGCAACTGAAACACTGGGAAAAGAAACTCATCTATACTAACAAAATACTTCAAAAGCCAAGCTTTGATCAACGTGGCTCGTTAAGTATAAAACGAAATGGTAGTATAACTTTTCACAAAGATGTATCTATGTGAAAAATATAATTTGAACCTCAAGTAGAATCTTCAAGCAAAGAGTAACGGTCACCCATCTCTCCGCTACCCGCGGCCATCTTCCACGGGTGCATGCTCACTCTAACTGTCTCCATCATCATTTTCCTTTCCATTACTGTGATTTTCTCATTTCTGTGGAATGCTATTGTATGAGCTCAATCTAGAAAACCGATTTACCGTGGACATATCACTAAGTTGAAGAAAGTAGCCGCTAACCTATGTAGTTGAGGCTATTCGATAAATTCGAATAAATATTAAACTCTTCGACGTTTGCATTCTAGTAACATAGGTACCTACATTTATTCTTCTTTTTTTTTTCTTTTGAGCCTAGTTTGCATGGCATGCATTTGCAAGCAAATTTACATTCTACTTAATTAAGCACCCTTTAACTAAATACTTTTTTGTGCAAAATTATTTAACAGTTCTTGTTAAAATTAAAAACAAAACCTACATGCTTCCTTTTTATAAATTCATTCACAATACGAGCACCTTATTGCCACTTCACCCCATGAGTCCATGCTGTCAAAACTATCATCTACAATATTGTCTCCAAAATAACATAATCATAAGACACAGGAAATAGAGCAACCGGAAGCAGACCGAATAGACCACCGACCAAGTAGACGAATGACACAAACACCGTTTAAATATTTATAGACAGTTTAGCGAAATTACAGGGCGGTGGGAAGAGCTGTTATATTTGACGCAGATAATGATGGTGTGCTACTTGGGAGATAGATTAGGAACCTATTAAGGGTCGATAAGAAAACTTTTTTGGCAAGTGTAGTATTTTTTTATATAACATTTCTTGAAACTAACAGTTGTTCTGGCACAAATTGTAATACGACTTAGATATGAGCAGTTATCTCGTAGTTTATATTTCTGTTACCTAAGTATCTATAGATTTCATGCCAACGTAACCTACGTATATTTTGATCAAATCACACACAGTATCGCTAACATTCTGTGTGATACCAGTGGCTAATTTGCCTATGATGTAGGTCGGTAGGAAGGAAGCATATTCCTGTAGTTTTAATAGTTTTACCAATTTCACAAAGACGTGATAGGTGCAAATTGTATTAAGTACATTTTCCTATAAACTTTAACTTAAAGTATTAGTTAAGGCATTTTTCATTCCTCAATGCTGGGTAAAGACCTGAAACAAAACTATCCATCCAACACTACTGTCGTAACTTACAAAGTTGCGTGGAATTTAAACTCCACTTTGTAAGTATTATTCATACTCTCATTAAGAAACGTTCAATAGAAATAAAGGCTTCAAAGCTTGTTGTGAACAGGAGCTGACTTGACCGACATTTTGTGAATCGCGGTAAAAGATTTCTGGGTCAAAGACGTGTATTTCAATATCTGTAAAAGAAGCCTTTTTGCAAGGAATATGGATGCAACTTTTTTCTATATTGATTGTGTTGAGTACATATTGTTTTTATATGAATTAACATATAATATTTAGCAATGTGTCAGGGGTCATATGTTACATAATTCTGAAGCTAAAAAATCGTCGAGAAGTTTTAGTTTATTGCAATGTTTTTAATTGTAAGTGCAGTTTAATATTTATACTCGAATTTCCAGTAGGAATCAATAAGTAAATGATTTTTCAACCTTTATTTTACTTATTTGGTAGATATCAGTATAGGTAAAATAGGGGATGAGATAAAGACATAGAGTTGAATTGAAACCTGGCTGAAGGTTCTTCTCAAAACTCAATAGATTTTAATATTTTTTGGGATATAAATAAGATAATTTGATTATTTAACCAACTGCTCCAGAAATCCACAGAAGTTATCCCTTACCTTGTAAGTCGAGGTGTGAATTATGCCCTCGGGCTAAAATCAACACTTTCCATTTCGGAAGCAAAAAACTTAATCATGGATTATTTTGTATTATTAAAATAATCGATAAATCAAACTGTTTGATTTTGATGTAGCGTGATGCAGAAGAGCATGTTATTTTTGTTTATTTTCATAAAATCATCTCTAACTCATTTTATTCCGGCTAGTTTCCTTAGTACACTTCAAATTAACCTAAAACTAGCTTATTATTTTTAGTAAGTATAGTAAATAACAATTACTAAAAACTTTATTGTAGGCACATTATTAAAACGCCCTAATTCCCCTATAAACACGTAGATATAATATATGGAAATTGAATTTAAGTTATCACACAATGTGATTCCATTTTAATTAATTATTATACTATATCTGCTAATAGAGCACATCAAGAAAGCAAATCTCGTATATCAAAAGTATTTGACAAAATAAATTACATAAGTATAGGTACATATGTATGTATATCTTTACTTACAATTTCCAAGGACTTTCTTACCATCTCCCGTCTCTGACCTTACACCACAAAAGGCACAAAAAGGTACAGTTGCCCTTGCCACAGGTACCAGCCAATAATAAATATTATTTATATCAATGAATAGGGGGCATTATTAAATATCCGAAAGATACTCACGCGATCTCTGGATAAAAGCTCTTTTGAGTGGTTCTGTATCGACTACCGCAAAACGGAGTATGGAGTGTAGAGGAACCTCGTCAAAATAACAAAGTTGATACGTTTATTTTACATTTTTTACAGCGCATGAGACAAGTAACAAATCCTAATTACGATTTTCCCCAGGTACGTCTAGCTAATTCTTGCTAACTTCTTTGTAGCCTTGTCATTAACAGCAATTTAGGATAACAAGACAGGGGTATTATTTTTATTCCATAGTTTTCATTACTTATACACTCTTGAAATTAATAGTATTATTGCATAAATATTTACTAAAAAACTCAAATATTTCTTTAGGTAAGCGTTCTAAAGAAACACTGGCTCATAAAAACTCAGGAAAAATATAAAATTAATGATTTTTTTACTTTGCCAAAGAACTAAAGTGATATCCCGTTGAAGCTTGTTCAGAAAATACGGAAATCCTTGAGTGGCGGCGGCTTCTGATCTATATATCGACATTGGTATGTAGCTACCTAATTAAAAACGAAAATATGCAAGAGAAAGAGGATGAGAAAAAGCTGTACTTTTTTTAAGATTATGAAACAATTTCATGAATCATATGGTAGGAAAGTTCTTTTGAATTCAGAGAAAGCTTTGAAATTAATGTTTTTCTTTTCAAAGCTTTTTCCATTTATTTATAACTTTTAGCATTAAATCAAAATTGTTAATCGATTATTAGTAGAAATATCAATATACAATTAGTTAGGCTACTAAATATGGTCAAGTCCAAAAACAAATTGGTAACAAAAAATATAATTGTCCTGTTCTTCAACCATTTAAATAATATCAAAATTATGCAAAATCTAAAAGGCCGACCACACAAACCTCAAATTTAAATAACAACTAAGCACCTATAACTCAAGCCTACTAATCTAAGATAAGAACAAGGGAGAAAAAAGACAAACAAAAGAGACCGCAGAACTAATAAATGACAAATAGATGCGCAAACAAGAGGATTTGCAAGTCAGTGCGCAGGCGCCGGGACACCACAAGAGGAAAAAAAGAAAGAAAAAAGTGTCTTTGTCGCAAACCGCAAGGAGATCCAATAGAAAATTTTGCGCTCGTTTATTGCGTTAACTATAAGAAATAAGCGTTATGACTTAGAAAATAAGTCTTATGTTATATGATTGCAATTGTATGGATACATTTTGAAACTTGCTTGAGAATTGCATCGACAAATTGCATTTGCAATTGTATTTTGCCATTGTGAACTTTTAAATGATAGAAATAAGGTTGCAAGAAGGTTTTTAAGCGCATGCTAAATTGGTCGATAATTATAACGCTTCATGAACAAATACTGATTTGTCATAGAGCGAAAAAAATGTAAATTAGGAAGGAACCGCAGTTATAATAACAAATATTGTTTTTAATAAGTTGCGTTGAGATCGATGACAGTTTTGGGATGTAATTGGTCTACTTTCGGCTTTGAAATTTACCTTCCTGTAACTTATTAGGCGCTTTGTCTTTTTAATGTTGTTTGATCTAAAAGCGCAATCTGTGTTTTCCTTTTGAAACAAGATTTTTTTGTTGCATACAGATCTGTCTTATTTTTTATGTATACGAATAAGAAATTTTTTATACTAATATCTACTACCTAACTAGATTATGAAAATACTTGCGTAATTTCACACATGCGTCTTAGTTTTGTTTTAATTTTACAAACTTGAAGCACACTTAACAGAAACTCGGTAAATTTTGGAAGTAGACATTATTTTTATCGAGATTGTATTAAAATTTTATTCTTATATCGATGTTTGCCTCGTACAAAGTTTAGTGCAATAATTGCCTATATAACAAGTTTTTTTCTGAATTATTTGGTTATTATTTATTTATAATTTCTTCTGTGGCTTCCCTTTGGATTTTTTCTAATAATGCTGTGCACAATTTGGGCAAACAAGGTGATTACGGCTGATTACTGGGTGCAGGTTCGATTCCCGATTATAGACATTTTGGTTAGATTTTGGCGGTTCCCAATCTGCCCCGTGTAAATATAATAAATGACGATAGCCAAGGGGTTTGTTTTGTTTGTTTTTGGTGATTTGACCCGATTTGTTATTGACATTGTTAGCGTGAAGTTTAAAAAAATCTAGGAATGTTAGCAATATTCAATTATGAACTTATGATAATATGTATTCTTCTACCTACATATACATATAACACTTCTGATTTACATGACAAATAAGCTCTGTGATGTCGTAGTAAAAATGTACTTTTGCCACTTGTACGAAAGAATTACAGTCACATTTTTATACCTCCTTAGCAACTTATGCTATTGTTGCATTTATGAGCTGCATCAAATGAAAATGTACACCTCGTTACTATAGTTATAGAGTAGCCCAATCAACTCCTAGTTTCCCATACTTATAATCATCAAAACATTTATAGCTTACCGGATTTCGAAGAAAACCTATGATTAACCAGCACAGCAGCCAAACTCTGGCCAAAAAGTAGCTAAAGCCAATAAAAATACTTTTTTAAAACAAACATGGCCGCCCAAAAAGAACGCCGCTAGTTTTTGGCGCCGATTTTTTACTTTTTTAGTAAATTTAACGAGAAATGATTAAGTAATATTGTAAAACCAACAAGGGGCGTGAAAATGCTTTGTTTTTTCTTCTAATTTTGTTTGGCGCCTCATCGAGGGTCAAGCATTAAGTTATTATAGGGCTATCGATCCGGGCTCAATTTGGAATTAGATTTTGGATAAAACGCGGATTTGGGCTAAGAAAATTTTAAAATCGATTTTTTATTTATAATTTCAAGAAACTCAGGCCAAAGCAATTCATAAAATGATATTCGTATTTTTTGTCAATATACATATCTGAAAAAATGACTCTTATCATAATATAAGTGTAAAGATGCTCTAAGTTTATGATACTGTTATTCTTTCAAATCACGTCATATTTTTACTATTTATATCTCGATTCCTAACCGATTAGTGCCACGTTAGAATCAACTTATTATAAGGCTTATAACACACGAGGGAAGGAACAAAGTGGGCAGGAACAATATAGCACGGATCGCTCCGGATCCTATAATTGGGCTGCGAATCTGACGCGAGAGGCGCGCGCATCACACGGACAAAGAATATGCGATAAATGGAATGCAGATAAGATTATCATAATATATGAACTAAAACATACTTAAGAACAGGTACTAAAACGTGTACTGGGCGTATTAGACTTTACTGAGAGATATTGAACGCTCGTCTTTTAAACTAAATGATTTACAACTTAAGTAGATAATTTGGACAATTGAATTAGAGGTCATTTTGTCTCTCCTTTTTACCTGCATTTGGTAACAGTACCTACTATGCGCCAATTCTCGTTAGTGAATAATGTGAATGTATTTAGCTTGAATTGCACACACCTACTATAATCTAGTTCAGAGCGAAACACCACCACTTTTGAAATATTCCTAAAATAACTGCCTTTATTTTTTTTTACAGTTGAGCAATACATATAAGTAAACCTGATAAATTAACAATCTAAGAACAATTTGCTCCTTCTGCACAACACAACATTTTATTCTCTGCCTGCAACCAATCACCGTAGTTTGATTTACGAGGGCCGGCGGATGTTTGTTTAATCGATTACTGTTTATGACGGTCGTAGTGTGAACCTGCCTTATAGGATGAGTTTACTTGAAGTGTGAGTGTGCCTTTATTATAGTGGTTATAAGGAAGATGTGAGAAGGTTAGGTTTAAGATTAAGTATTCTTTGTTTTAATTTTGTTCAGTCTTCTTAGAGGTTACGTTTTATGCCGTAATTAAAATTGAGAGTTTAATATTTTCTCCTTGCTGTAATTTGATACTACGTATATTGGGAACTCTGTAAGCTCGTAGGCAACAATATCTGAAAAATTAGTAAATATTTGATAAAATTTAGGCTTTTCAAATATTTTTGGAATATAATAATATTAGTACAAAAGTATAAAATTCCCAAATACCTATACATTCCAAGTATAACTGCTAGTAACTCCAAAGGCTAATATAAAATTCGTTAAGTCCATATGTCACCGATGGTTATCAAGCTGCCTCATCCGAGCGCAGCCAGCGTGACCATTTACATAGCGCCGTTACATATACATCCCGCTACTCGGCACGCTGGGGCATTCGTACGTGATTAGCAAAGTATTTTATAAATAAATAATTATAAATAAATATTTCAGGACATATCACACAGCGCCATCTAGCCCCATACTAAGCTTACGCTTGTATCATGGGTACTAGATAACGGATATAATACATATTTATACTTTTCTTTGGTAATTACACATTTTTTTAAATAAGGCCATCTAACTTTAATCGTCCATTGCAGCTCATCTCTTTAGTAGAACACAAAACAATAAGAATAAGTACAATAATAGGCAGTGTCAAACAAAACTTTGCAAACTGGCCTTCTGAAGCGACACATGGTCTAAGATTGAGCTTAAACTTGTACCTGAACTGAAATAGAACTGGCACTGAAATGAAACTGCCTGAACATACCTACCGTTAGGTACAATAGCATCATTGGTGACGATAATAACTTCATTCAAACAGTCAAATGGTTTAATGAATGATATTCTATGAAAAACAGCAGTTATCTACAAACTAAAACTATATTTTATACAGAAATGCTACTACACAATAGAAGACTATTTTAATGACGAAAATAAGGAATAGAATATAATAATAATGATCTCAATGTAAAGTAGATTAATAATAGATAATATAAGAAAATATTGCACACATACATACTGGTTTAAGTTTAAGATTTGAAATTTTATATCAAGTTTTTGATTTTAGAATATTTAGTTTTAATCTTAGCAACGCCCTAATTCCCCTCTGAACAGGGTAAATGTAAATAGGTACATTTAATGCTAATAAAGAAATTGAAATTGAAATTTACTTGTTGTGTTACCGTGGAATCACCCGCAGATTGCATTAAAATTGATTGTATACTAGATAAATAGTACCATTTCTTTTTGCACAAGTTATCTATTCAAGTATGCTTGTGAGAATTTTGTCGTGAAATCCTAGTAACTTCACTAACAGCTACACTTACTTCGTACTTGACTTTGGTACTTGCAACCCTTGATAATGTAAAAAGGCAAGTAAGGCACGTAATTGGCCAGATCGTGGGAATCGCACCACCTGCTTCAATACTGGACAATACTGATGTAAGTAAAGTACATACACGGTTACTTGACACTAGAAGAATATATCAGGTAATACTTAAATATAAATTCATAAATAAATTAGGTAAGTAATCACGTACATGCGAGATACCAAAAAAATATACAAATGTCTGTTGTATGTATGTATGTTTGCTTAGATTTTTAAAACTACTTATCGGTTTTTAATGCAGTTTTATTAATAGATAGAGATACAAGAGTAAGGTTTTTTATGTATATATAGTGCATATGTGACCGTGCGAAGACGGGCAGGGCCGCTAGTACAATATGTAAAATCTAAAATCTCATTGCTACAAGCGAGGAGAGAACCCAAATAGAGGAATCTGTTATGAAATTATATTATGTCCTTATAACATTATGTACATTCATATAACATACATCTATGTAGGTACATTGCTGTCCATCGTTCTGAAATGAGCAGATTATATTGTTTTCACCAGCAGCTAAAACAAAATAAACATCAGTAAATTAAAAAATCGTTTTTTTGTTTTATTAATTACCTACAGTGCCTACTAACCCAGTACAGTACGAAGTTACAAATTTCCATAGTATTCTTTTCCCATTGGCCATCTTTCCCATAAGGCACGCTCACCCACCGTGACCTCACCCCCGTGACTTATGGTGCTGCGATGTTATGCAGATGGTGTTTGGACTTAGAACGCTACCCCATGACTTCGTAATATATGTGTTATATAAAAACCTATATTGTAAACTAGATTTTCACTCAATCAAATTACGCTTCAAAAAACCTTTTTTTGTGTTATGGTTTTTGCTATGTTTTGACTTTGCAGTAAAATTCTCCGAATCTAGCAAACCACATTTACATAATCATGTCATTTATTATGACAATTCAGATAGCTTTATCAAAAGCTCATAACATTCATAAACGGGCCGTAGCTTAATTGTTTGCTTTGTATGTAACACAGGATCCCTTAAGTATCTAGATCAGTCAGATCAGATTACATACACAACCGGTGTACAGTTGCAATAAATGAAAATCTAAAAAGACGGAAATGAGAAGAATATATTATAACTAGCTGAGCCGGCGCACTCTGTTCCGCCTTAGAGGCAATACATAAGCAGATTTTGGATTTAATTATATTCAATAAAAACGGGATAAGAAGTATCCTATGTCCTTCTCCTGGTCCTAAGCTACCTCCCCACCAATTTTCAGCTAAATCCCTTCAGCCGTTCTTGAGTTATAAATGGTGTAACTAACACCACTTTCTTTTTTATATAATATATACCTTATATATTTAAGAAGGTAAGATTGATGAAGTTGTGATTGAAGTAGTGCTAAGGTATCTAATTGTATTAAACTTACCATGATTGTAGGTACGTACACGTAAATCAATAATCAATTTTAGAAGGCACTACTCTAAAAAATATACAGTAAATAGATGTAAGGGTGTAAACTATCTATTGTACAAATTAAGGATATTTTAATAAGGTGTTACTAGTCTATTGTAAAATTTTGATCCAGAAACCTAGACACTAACCTGCCTCCGTCCCAGTGACATATGGTCTCACACGTGTCGACACACCTGAGCCACCACGTGCGGCCTTTTTGTAGCCTTCGGAGTGATTGACTTTTCTACCGATGAGGTGAGCTGTAATGGACTTGGGATACGATGATCTTTTGTAGACGGATGTAGGAAGAAAACCATGATAATAATTATCTGTGATACTATATCGTAGGTCCATCAAACTTTGAGTAAATTTTAATTCAACTTGATGCGGGTTTACTTTTAAGATAACTTGTAAAATATTTGAACATATGTAAATCTTCTATCTATTATTCTAAATCAGTTAAAAAGGAATGAAACTTGGATTTGCATATTGAATTGTACCTACTCGTTTTCACAAAGGGACTGATACTATTTACATGAAAGAATATACTGCCTGGAAGAGATTGCTTTTAGCAATAAGGCCGCCACTTGTGGCACTCGAGTAATTTATGTAAGTATGTTTTATTAATTTTGTTTTATAAGTGTGCGACAATAAAGAATTATCAATCTATCTATCTATCTACTGAATCTATATATGCCATAGGTACCTACATGTGTAGATACAAAATTAGAATGACCCAATGATACACTTGCTTACAAATAAGGTTATAGTCAAAGTTATTTATCTGCGAATTGTTAGGTACACAGTTACACAAACAAGATGTGGAAAGTGAACACTGATCAATGACCCTGATAGGGTATTCCTGAAGTACGATATTCTTTAGGTGGTCTGGTAATTTAGTAAAACAACGTACAGTACACACTATACCTACTTTCTTTAACAGTCAGCCAAAATTACCCGAAATTCGTCTATGATAAAAAAAACTACATTTGTCCCCCTGCACCGTGGAATTATTTTAATTAGCCAACCGATTCGGGCCGTTATGACCAGGGGGTTGAGAGGGGGTAACATATGGTGTGGTGACCTATGGAATGTTTAGCTTTCACCATCGTTTTATTAGCTGTTGAACTTATTTATTAGGGAATCATTATGTTGGGTCAACTAAGGGTGACTTGCAAAATATCTATAAAGCATATAAAGTCAAATAGACAGCTCAGAAAAGTTTTTTTTTTATCTTCTACACAATACACTTGTCTATTAGGTATCACGGGGAAATTTCGCATGCATAAACCCATTTTATTAAAGTACAAATTAATATTCAATAAATAAAAAAACTAGTCTTAGATGCTATTATACAAAAAATGTAAGCAAACCCTAGGAAACTACTACAAAACTTAATTTAAGCCCCGCAACTTTCATCCAAGCAAACCTCGTAGTAACTTTATAGCTCCTAGCCGCTTACCTGCTCGGATCCCAAACTTTTTCCTATAATTTACCATTTTTTCCCCGATGATCCGGGGATGCTATTATTTTGTCATAAAATATTTTACACAATCCCCGGAATGAGACGGATTCCGGTGGGAAGGTCGACATTAGAACAATACGATAGATACAGGAACAGTATAGATACAATGACTAACAGCAAAGTACGTAGAAAAAAATAATTACGTTAATTATATTACACACTAGTGGGTGCTCGCGGCTTTGCTCGCATTAAGAAGTAAAACTTGCTATTTCACCCCTTTAAAAGTGTCATTTCCAAAAATCCTTTCTTAGCGGATGCCTACGTCATAACATGTACCTTCATTCCAAATTTCAGCCCAATCTGTCCAGTGGTTTGGGCTGTGCGTTGATAGATATATATCAGTCAGTCAGTCACCTTTGAGTTTTATATATATAGATACGGTTACAATTTAAAATATTGTATAATTTTTTAAAGCCCCTAGATGTAAATTCAGCTTTGTTATCACGTAGGTATCCGAAGATTGACCGCGTCGATCATGTACATACTTATCTCAATAAACCGATATACAAACCATATCAAACTTAGCATTATTCTTTAAAATTTGAATGTACACTCATACTTACTAGGCAATCTAGGTACCTATATTTCAAAATCCATCCAGAGTAGCACTACCTACCTATAGGACAAACATTCCCAATCAAATCAGTACCGCTCGCTAAATTTTAATTTTAACCGCGCTTCTGTTACGGTTACAACATTTCAGATTTAAAAATGTGGTGTTGAAGATCAGCTTTAATTCTATCTAAATGTAGTAGAGAAGGTAGCGCCAACAAAAAAAGTGACAAAATTCCAAGCTTCCTAACAAGGGTCAGCAAAAAAGGTGTCAACCAACGGGTTATCAAAACTGGGACAATCGGAAAGTCGTTATCTTGATTGCTAAATAATAACAAGGACATTTTTCAACCCTTTGGCACCTTTGGCTTGTATTTTTTGTAAACAGGTAATTATGAGACTCACAATCAAGTGGTCGGAATCTTGCCTATCAGAAATCTACTAATATTTGATGATTCAAAATATTCAACTATTATACATCTACAAAAAATCTATTTCATGTCTTTGGACTATTTGAAAAAATCGTCCACGAAGCAACTTAGTAGTAAATGTTCAGCCCAGCATAGCAACTTCCAGCGCCATCTAGCGATACAAATAGATACTTCATTCTGAAACGCATAGCGAAGGTCGAAGCTGCTGTTTGCTGCATAGTGAGGCTAAGTAAAGCGTTGTATGTAGGCAAGTTTCATAAATGCATCCATAGATGGCGTTGTTAAACTTTATCAAAGGTTTGTTTTATTTTAGGTGGAAGTAAACTACAACAAAAAGTAAGAAAAAACATATGTATTTCGGCATTATAATGGCCTTAAATTATCTAATTATTTAAAATTTTCTACATTATTGTACAACCTGTGATCACTACTTATTGGTTATTTTTTTTGTATTTTTTGTTGATCAGTCTTATTCATGACGTTGATTTATCTAGCCTAAGGTATACAAATACATAGCGAAAATATATGTGATTTCAACTACCTACTTCTTATTTTATTCTTATTAGTACATAAATATTATACAAACCAAAGTATTTTTGACATAGCCAAGAGATTAAATTTTAGTCTTACCATTGACAAAAAAGAACTCAGTTTATTTTATCGAAGTTTCCTACACACTTTCTAGAATTTACTAGAAATAACAATGTTTTTACTTGAACCCATGATAGAAATGTTACAAAGTACTTTTTTCGTAAATAATTTGTTTGTACCTATTTATTATTAATTGGCTAAAAAAAATTCTTAATTCACACAATTTCAAGCAAAAACCACTTTTGAAATTCACTTCCATTATAGATTTATTCTTATTGAAACTGTGTTTTAACTATTGAGTAGGTAAATGCAATACCAGTTACCCAGTAGATACATAAAAATATTTCAGATATAACGACCTTAGGAGCCTAAATTACAAATTCACTTTTGACCTACTAATTTTACTTTATAAAAATATTAAACTATACATACATTTAGTATGTTAATCCTTTTGCCTCCATGGCTTCTCTTATTTTCCCCGGTTTGGGCCAGAATACCATCAGTATGGTTGTTCCTGAAAAAAGAATGAGATTTTAACGATGTGTTGATAAAATATGGCCTCATATAAAATTAATAGTAGGTAAGTAATTAAAAGTAAAACAAAATGTACTGACAGATGTTTTTGAGCATTTGGTATACTACACATGTCGGGCTTTTATTAAACAAACGTACCAGTTATAAAAATAAGTTAGTAGGTAGGTACAATACATGCACCATTACCAACAATTTTAGTTCTAGATTAGATAAAGCGGCATTCCATTTTGGGCGCTTGCGTGGGTCGGATGACACGTTACCTTGTAGATCCCGGCTGTTTGTCTAGTACGGCAGTCGTTAAGCCATGTCAGAGGCCCTTAGGGTGGTTTGAAAACTCTCGACAGCAGAGTTGGCCACTCTCATTCGGTGAGAAGAAGAAGTTCTAGATTATGCTACGTCCATACAACACTCTAGTATCTCTCTTACACAACAATACCGGAGTAGTCGAGGTACATACCCACAAAACAAACTTTCCAAAAGAAATGATAACTTCCTTTTTTTGAAGCCGGTTAAAAATAGTCATAGGGTGCGGGATCGAACCAGGGACTGCCAGATCAAGAATTTCACCACACCAGTTTAAAATAAATGTCACTCACCAGCAGTGAAAGCCCCGAAGATAGTGAATGCAGTCTCACAGTGCGAGTCGAGAGTAGCTCCCAGCAGGTTGGAGCCCACAGCCGCGCCCGCGCGACCCACCATGTACATCACGCACATCGCCATGGCTCTGGAATGAGAGAATAATAACAATGTATTCATTAAAGAGAATCCAAACAAATGAAAGTCTAGAGAAATTTGTAGTGTTTTTTCGCTGCGACTGCTCCTTAACCGGCTTCAAACAACAAACTTGGTGGTTTTTAATTTTATGTATGTTGCTCCATATTTGGTGGCGGTGTGGCCTTCGTGGCTCTTAAGAAGTTACCAACACCGGACCTTTTGTCCAAACCGTGTGGTGAGACTTGAGTCAACCTTTTTACAGTAATAGTATTTACTACTGAAATGTTTGACTGTCTACAGTCACTGTCAGGCAAACTCGCTTAGCAGTGAAAAAAACATCGCGAGGAAACTGACATGTTTGTGAACCAGACGATTCGAGAATCGTACCTACTTGCCTAAAAAAACAGAAATAACATCCGAGATTTCTTGTTAGCTTTTTTTGGAGTCGATAGATGTCGCTATATATTAACTTAGTAACTCACGCGAGCTTGACTCGCTTAGCTTCGCTATAAATTGTAGCATGTGTCATTTTCGATACCAAACCTAAACCAAATATTATGATTACCTACTCTACGTAATCTGCCATAGTACATTAGTGGTCGCCTTGCTGTGTAGTTTGGGATTACATGTAGATTTCGTCACTTTTGCTATAACTGAATGATATTTATACAAGTTATTAATTACCTAAGACAAGTGGGAAACACGTCCACCGCGATGGCAGCGAGTATGGAGGCCGCACACCCGGAGCACAGCGACACGATGAGCAGCACCGTCGCTGCGATGTTGTTGGGCACGAATGCTGCTGCTATTGTAGCTACGCCGCAAACGAACATTATAGCGCCTGGAAGAAGAAGGAAGATGTGATTGTTAGTAGGTTATTGAAGACTACCTGGCTATGCCCAGCTTCGCACGGTCACATATGCTCAATATATACCTACTTAAAACCGTCCTCTTAAAACACTATCTGTTAAAAAAACACATCAAAACCCGTTGCATAGTTTTGGAGATTTCAGTATGAACTCGTATATAAGGGCGGTCATGATCTGTTTGCTTTGTATCGTCCGGTGACGCAGCAAAGGTAGCTCTTAGAAACCAGCTGCACAGTCCTTTAAAAAAAAGTTTGCTTTGATTTCACATCACAATAAGGCGATAGATAAAGTAATCGTTCGTATTGCGATAGTGACATAGGCTATTTTGGGTTCCGATAACCCGCGTTACCGCTGTTAACCATACAAAGTATACAATGCGTCATCTTGTCGCAGTATCCATATTTTAATGACGATGCCATTGAATGAATAAATTACTCTACCATATTCGAACACAAAGTGTGTAAATTTCAATAATAATGACGATACTAAATAAAACAATTGAAAATACTTACAATACAGAGTTTTCCTTCCAACCTTGTTGATAAGGAACCCTATAGCGAGGTATGTGATGGCAAACACAGCTCCCATGGACATTGAGATGGGGAACACTGCGACCGAAACCTCCGCCTCGCAGTGGTCCACGCCTGATTCTAGGGCTCGCTGGAAATTACAAGAATTTTTTGAGAGATTTTTTTTCTATAAAATTTAAAGTAAATTTCTAGAGACGTTCGAATTTTCCAGTTACTCATCAGAGGTTATTCCGCAGACTTAGTTGTATGAGACGATTGAATCTACGAATACGGGGAACTAAAAATGTAGGTAGGTATGCGGTGAATTGAAATAAACTGAAATCTTTTGATTGGATATCTACGACTTCATATCTTACATAATCTTTATAAGAATTTATTTAAGACTTCTGAAACTTGACTGCTTCGGGTATTCTGGTTAGTTACAAATAGCTGCACGCTTAATGCCCTGGTACAAACAATCGCAAATAAGGCTATTGTTCTTATCAAATCGGTACCTTTCTGAAAATGCGTAATTCATCCGCGTGACGACATTACCTAAAATAATATTAATATTGTTGTTAAAAACTGTTTATTTAGTAATTTAAAACAGTTTATTTTTAAAAACATAACCCACGTGTATTTCCTTATCTGCGACGTAGAAATATTCAGTAAACAAGGACGAACAATGTTTAGATTGCCTAATAACCGTCTAATCTAGGTTTAATTTGTATTACTATGTATTATCTAATTAGTCTAAACGTGTGATCGCACTAGTCTTTGTTTTCATCTTGATTTTAAACATCGGCTTAGTAAATTTCTAGTTTAATAGTATATATATTTATTTATATTTAACATAAATCGTACAATTGAACAATATTTATTCATAACTTATAAAACATAAAGTAACTGACTAAAAGTATAAATTTACAAGTCCTAAACATAATATTAAAATATATAATATACCTAAAATAAAATATGATGTAAAATAAAACAAACAAAAATTAATCAAAGAGCCCACCCCGGATCGCTCCCGGCGCAAAGGTTCCCATTACGCTTGCCGCGTTGCCACGTTGAATCGCGATGGCTAACCTTTGCACCAAAAATGATCCAGAGCGGGTGTCCCCCGTCTTCTCGTTAATTCTTCGGCCTAACTCCCTGACGAAATCTTTAGCGTCACCAATTTCTAGTTGAATATCCATTAACAATTCATTAAAATAAGCCTAAGTAATATTATGTACTTAGCATTTTCAGTCTTCTATTCACTTTATAAATATCGGTTCATTCATTACTACTATGCCAGCTATACAACATAAGTTTACAATAATCTACGGGCCCCTTAGAATTTCAAAACCGCTGTTTTGGTTTGGAGTTTGAGAATAGAATCAAAACAAATTTGTTTATCATATTGGTTCCTTATCGATAAAGGCACAATACTGACATCTGAGATATTTAGAGGGAAAGCCTATTTCCAAAAGTGGGTCGACAACGGCTGTAGATAATGATTATGATCATAATGATGTATTTTTTATGAATTGCATTCAAATACTTACAGTAGCATTCAAAGCCTTTTCGAAAATGATCTGGCAGATGTTGATCTTCTCCTGGCTGGTGTTCCTCAGGATGTTGTTCAGTATATCTGGCACCCACACGTACAGACCGCTCGATCTGAAACATTTCAGTATACATTATGTTTACACTTGACAGTTTTTACACTCTCATATGCGACACTGTTGTGCAAGTTTGACATGTCGTTGTACAATAAAGGAACTAGGTCTGAAACGCTGTCAACAGAAAATGAAAAATCTTCAGCAAAACGTCTAGGCGGTCGCCATCGGAAAATAGACTATTACCTTGTTAAAACATTGAGAGCGTGGAAAACACTGAAAAAATTTCCACTACGTAAAGGCTTAAGCGTTTTCAGGTTTACAGAGAATTCGAAAGTGTAACGATGGTTTTCTATCATTAAAAAATCACATATACTTAAACGAAAGAAACCCTCGTGCGATTTCTTGGTAAATACAGATCTAAGTATCTTTATAGGTGTACAGTAAAACAGTGTAGCCCGTTGAATTTCAGCTATTAGCTTTTTCATCGAGTTTTCACTGAGTTTTCTCTTACTTGCCGTTAAAAGATATATATACCCACATTATAATCTACTATATAACCATCCGACGATGTTTGTAAATCAGATACTGCGATAGCGCGCACAATGTTATCATTGCCCCAATTTGTTGCATTCCTTATCAGATGTGTATATTGTGTGATTAGATAATAATGAGTCCAATGTAAATATGTTGTTAATGGATGTTTGAGATGCAGTTACGTAAAGAATGTTAAGGTATTTAGGAACACAAGTAATCTATAAACACTCTAATTTTCTTGACATTGTAGTTTGGGGTAGTTATTAGAATTGTTGCTTTTTTAATTTTGAAGGATTTAAATAGAAGTATTTTTGTCGTGGAGCTCACTCACTACGTCAATGATTCTTCATAAAAAAATAGTGAATATGTTTTTTCTGGGCACGAGTGTTAGGTACATCTTCGATTTCACAGTCGCATCTCGTCAGGCGAGGTGAAGTTAAACGGATGCTCAATATGTAATATACATATAAGTATGTCAATATGTAAGTATAATATATTTTCTTGGTTTGAACATGAGGAACACGTTCCGGACTGCTCCCGCGAACATGCCACTACACTCTGTACAAACTTACACCATGAACACTGCGAACATGGACACGTGTGAGATGACCACACAGCGCAGTAGAGGTGGTTTGAACATGAGGAACACGTTCCGGACTGCTCCCGCGAACATGCCACTACACTCTGTACAGACTTACACCATGAACACTGCGAACATGGACACGTGTGAGATGACCACACAGCGCAGTAGAGGTGGTTTGAACATGAGGAACACGTTCCGGACTGCTCCCGCGAACATGCCACTACACTCTGTACAAACTTACACCATAAACACTGCGAACATGGACACGTGTGAGATGACCACACAGCGCAGTAGAGGTGGTTTGAACATGAGGAACACGTTCCTGACTGCTCCCGCGAACATGCCACTACACTCTGTACAAACTTACACCATGAACAATGCGAACATGGACACGTGTGAGATGACCACACAGCGCAGTAGAGGTGGTTTGAACATGAGGAACACGTTCCTGACTGCTCCCGCGAACATGCCACTACACTCTGTACAAACTTACACCATGAACACTGCGAACATGGACACGTGTGAGATGACCACACAGCGCAGTAGAGGTGGTTTGAACATGAGGAACACGTTCCTGACTGCTCCCGCGAACATGCCACTACACTCTGTACAAACTTACACCATGAACACTGCGAACATGGACACGTGTGAGATGACCACAAAGCGCAGTAGAGGTGGTTTGAACATGAGGAACACGTTCCTGACTGCTCCCGCGAACATGCCACTACACTCTGTACAAACTTACACCATGAACACTGCGAACATGGACACGTGTGAGATGACCACACAGCGCAGTAGAGGTGGTTTGAACATGAGGAACACGTTCCTGACTGCTCCCGCGAACATGCCACTACACTCTGTACAAACTTACACCATGAACACTGCGAACATGGACACGTGTGAGATGACCACACAGCGCAGTAGAGGTGGTTTGAACATGAGGAACACGTTCCTGACTGGTTCCGCGAACATGCCACTACACTCTGTACAAACTTACACCATGAACACTGCGAACATGGACACGTGTGAGATGACCACACAGCGCAGTAGAGGTGGTTTGAACATGAGGAACACGTTCCGGACTGCTCCCGCGAACATGCCACTACACTCTGTACAAACTTACACCATGAACACTGCGAACATGGACACGTGTAAGATGACCACACAGCGCAGTAGAGGTGGTTTGAACATGAGGAACACGTTCCTGACTGCTCCCGCGAACATGCCACTACACTCTGTACAAACTTACACCATGAACACTGCGAACATGGACACGTGTGAGATGACCACACAGCGCAGTAGAGGTGGTTTGAACATGAGGAACACGTTCCTGACTGCTCCCGCGAACATGCCACTACACTCTGTACAAACTTACACCATGAACACTGCGAACATGGACACGTGTGAGATGACCACACAGCGCAGTAGAGGTGGTTTGAACATGAGGAACACGTTCCTGACTGCTCCCGCGAACATGCCACTACACTCTGTACAAACTTACACCATGAACACTGCGAACATGGACACGTGTGAGATGACCACACAGCGCAGTAGAGGTGGTTTGAACATGAGGAACACGTTCCTGACTGCTCCCGCGAACATGCCACTACACTCTGTACAAACTTACACCACGAACACTGCGAACATGGACACGTGTGAGATGACCACACAGCGCAGTAGAGGTGGTTTGAACATGAGGAACACGTTCCTGACTGCTCCCGCGAACATGCCACTACACTCTGTACAAACTTACACCATGAACACTGCGAACATGGACACGTGTGAGATGACCACACAGCGCAGTAGAGGTGGTTTGAACATGAGGAACACGTTCCTGACTGCTCCCGCGAACATGCCACTACACTCTGTACAAACTTACACCATGAACACTGCGAACATGGACACGTGTGAGATGACCACACAGCGCAGTAGAGGTGGTTTGAACATGAGGAACACGTTCCGGACTGCTCCCGCGAACATGCCACTACACTCTGTACAAACTTACACCATGAACACTGCGAACATGGACACGTGTGAGATGACCACACAGCGCAGTAGAGGTGGTTTGAACATGAGGAACACGTTCCGGACTGCTCCCGCGAACATGCCACTACACTCTGTACAAACTTACACCATGAACACTGCGAACATGGACACGTGTGAGATGACCACACAGCGCAGTAGAGGTGGTTTGAACATGAGGAACACGTTCCGGACTGCTCCCGCGAACATGCCACTACACTCTGTACAAACTTACACCATGAACACTGCGAACATGGACACGTGTGAGATGACCACACAGCGCAGTAGAGGTGGTTTGAACATGAGGAACACGTTCCTGACTGCTCCCGCGAACATGCCACTACACTCTGTACAAACTTACACCATGAACACTGCGAACATGGACACGTGTGAGATGACCACACAGCGCAGTAGAGGTGGTTTGAACATGAGGAACACGTTCCTGACTGCTCCCGCGAACATGCCACTACACTCTGTACAAACTTACACCATGAACACTGCGAACATGGACACGTGTGAGATGACCACACAGCGCAGTAGAGGTGGTTTGAACATGAGGAACACGTTCCTGACTGCTCCCGCGAACATGCCACTACACTCTGTACAAACTTACACCATGAACACTGCGAACATGGACACGTGTGAGATGACCACACAGCGCAGTAGAGGTGGTTTGAACATGAGGAACACGTTCCTGACTGCTCCCGCGAACATGCCACTACACTCTGTACAAACTTACACCATGAACACTGCGAACATGGACACGTGTGAGATGACCACACAGCGCAGTAGAGGTGGTTTGAACATGAGGAACACGTTCCTGACTGCTCCCGCGAACCCTCCTGCTGGCACCTCGGTGCTGCTTGTAGTGATGCGCTTCACCTGGAATAGAAAAGCATAGCTTGAGTGGAATAACTATGGCAGAACGAGATAGCAATTTTTATTCTCGATTTTTAGTGAGCGTGAAGCATAATTTGGAGGCTGCTAATGCTGGGTCCAATTTGAGCATGAATTTAAAAATATTTGGTAATAACTGGAATTTTCAGCTTTAAAATTTTACATGGGATGGTTAAGAAGGCAAGTAGTTCTTTGGAATTAGGTTTTAATAAATAGCCTTATGCTGGTTCTTTTAAAGGAAAACAAAAGGTGCGTATATTTTAATAAGTGATCTCGCAAATGACCCTTGTTTAGTTTGCTCTTTGTAAAAAAGTTAAAAACATTATTGCTTGAACAACAACCTTATCGGTCGGAAAACAACACCCCTTATCCATACTTGCAAAAAAAAACATGTGGAATTACTAACGAAAGATGCTCCCAGCTTATCAAACATACATAATATCATATAGGTAATTTTCCGCTTTGGTTGTCTGATGTTGTACGTGCCGAGCCCCATTAATTTTTTTCTTATGTTTGTCTACGTAGTTAATGCAGCAGAAAGATTTACGTCGAATGATAACAAAATGGCTATGAACTTTACACTTTATCACGAGGTTATTATCAGCAACAGTTTCAAAGTATTACAGAAGGTTATAAACCGTTATATCACAGGCAAACAACAATATTACTCAACAACCTGATAACAACTTACTGGATGGATACCATGAAGGTTGATATCTACCACGCATACAATAGTGACAAAATTTTAACTAGTGGACGCCCGCGGCTTCGCTTGCATCATGTTGAGATTAAAAGTAACTTTAAAATTAACATAACTTTTTTATTTACAAACCGATTGAAATGTAATAAACACTAAATGTTAAGTTAAAAATGCACCAATATGTTAGTGAAAACCGTAGAAAAATCGGTTCAGCCGTTTTCGAGTCTATAACAAACATACCAACAGACAAACAGTTTTTTAAACATGACTTTTGTGTTTTATTTCATCAATGAAAACCCTTCAACTATTTTTTTTTCAATTATCTTCAATTTACAGACACCGACCGGTTACAGCTTTATTAAGAGTAACTGTACTAATAGTCGATTCAATTTATACTGAGATGATATTTAAACGCATAGTAAAGAATTAACTCACCTATATATCAAACAAAAATAAACAAGATCAAAATTGGTAAACCCATTTGGGAGCTATGATTCTCTAAGTTTTTTTATAGTCTAACTAGACCAAAATTAATCAATTTTGAAATCTTTTTGATCATCTGACCTTATTTTCAAAGTTTTTATACTGTTCGCTGAATCCTTTCGATCTTTTTATAAAAAGGGTACAAAACTCAACTTACAGGATATTCCGAGGGCTGACAGCTGTGGTTCCACGCGTACATAGAGGCCAGCACCGGCAGCGCTGCCTCCGGTCCCTTCACCGCCAGCAGGTACCTGGGGCTCTCTGGCAGGCACAGCAGTATGCTGGCAGCGGCCAGGCCCGGGGCGCACCACAGCCAGATGAAGGCTCGCCACGGGACTATGGTCATGCAGGCGAGACTGAACGACCACTTGCCAGGGATGATCAGCCACGCTAGACCTGCAAGTGAGAGGTATTTATTACATCACAAGTGGACGCCCGCGGCTTCGCACGCACACTTATTTTGAAAGAAAAAGCCTATAAAATTTTTAATACCTCATACTACTACATAGCGAATATCATGGTGATCCGCTCAGCCGTTTTTGCGTTGAAGAACGGCTGACGCTGACGACTGACGGCAGAACAGATGAACAGACAAAAATTGAAAAACTGCTGAAACGTGTTCTGTTATGGATTTAAAATATACCCAAACATTATTTTTTTCTATTATCTCCTGTGTTCAGATTTTTTAACCCTCTTCAGCTTTATTGTATGTATAGATAACACATAATAAGTATGTATTATATCCATTATCTAGTACCCATGATACAAGCGTAAGCTTAGTATGTGTGTATGTATGGGGCTAGATGGCGCACTCAGCGACATCTAGCCCCATACTGATACATAACATATGTCCTGAAATATTTATTTATTACATCTGACCATCTATGTCCCATGAAGCGATGCCCGAACAAGCGAACACTGTTGCCAAAGGTGGAGTATGCATGTGCTGGTTTGGTACTAGCTCTCAAACAATTGTAGTGCTGGTAAGTACCTTTTCTTTCCCTAACATGTAATAAGTTGAAAATAAGTTTAACAAATCTTTCAACATCGCTACGCTACACACATTTAGTCCCTAGTAGATTTTTTTAAAAGGAATTGATAAGGAGTGTCCAAAAGGTGCCCATCAAAGTTGCTGGTATTGGTGTTTAAAACAAAAATTTGTTTAGGCCAAAACACGGTCTTATCAAGGCAGGACATCGTAAAATCACACGAGTTGTGGTGAAAAGTCCTATCTGTCATAAAAACTTAAACTTTGCCCCGAAATAAGATCAAGAAGAAATTAACTAAAATGTAGATACTTTATTAAATCTACGTTTACACAAGAGAATCGGAGGAGTACCTAACGAACATCAGTAACGACTCAAAGCCAACGAAAACAAAGCATAAATAGACATTTACTGCTATCTCAAAATCATTTCCATACATTTATAAACATAAACCTAATTCCAAACAAAATTTCATATCTAAACAGCATATTTATCGGCTGTCCAAACATTGAAATACAACACCAGACAATGCAATATTATCTCAACTTCCTGGATACACATATACATGAACCCTAGCCATTTGCCAATCGATTTTAGTCCGTATTACCTTGGAGGGAAGGTCGATAAAGTTTGTCCTTTACTAAATGCAGTCTTGACGCTTGACTTTGGTTGTAGGTACGCAAATGATAAGCGGCAGTGGGTCAGTCGCTCTTGGCACGAGTGACGTCAGAGAGAGATAACCTAATGTTGTTGTGAGATTGAGTTAGTTCGTTTACCTATCTTGAGATGGATGAAACTAATATATGAAGGTTATTTTTACGTAAGTTCTGCGAATCTTTTCTACTCATAGTTTGCGAAACGTTATGCTTTCCATCAGTATGTGACATATTTTATGCCATAGGTATTAAAATTTTATTTTCTTTCGTTTGAGCCAGTTCCTTGTTTCAGGCAATACTATAGCATAGACATTGGACATGACTATGCTATGAGGTAGTTATGGTAGAAATAAACAAGCAGACTCAATGGTGAATGTGGTCGTGGTGTGGCTGCGTTCCAATTTTTGGGAATGTTAGAGAAAATTAGAATTCTGTCTCGAAAGTTTTGTTACAGGGTGCACAATGAAATGTGAGTCCTTTCATCTTGATCACCCGTCACCACGCAACCCTCGTACATCAGTGTCGGTGATGTACTAAGTATTCGCGAGTACTTATAGACAGCACTTGCCTTCTTACCTTCTATCATAAGAGATCCATAATACATTTTATCATTTATGTTTTGGAACAACTGCGTGTTTTATTGACTTCCAAACAGATACTGATATGATGTGATGAAGTATGTTGTGCAGCATTTACCCGGCAGAATCATGAAGGAGAAGGAGATGAAGGCGGAGCCCCACGCGATGGCGGCGGCGCGGCGCGAGCCGGCGTGCATCTCGCCCAGGTACGCGTACACCGTCGCACTCGACGCGGAGATACTGCGAACAAGGAACCTTGTATTATACACTTCACTTTTCAGACATATTTAACTTATTTTAATTGAATTCTCGTCCAAAACTGCCATAATGTAAAGTTTTCCACCGTGTTCTTAACAGTGTGTTCGATTGACAGACAATGCCATTCCAATACAGGTTTGCATCACTTAGTTACAGACAGAGTATTCCTTGTACCGCTTCATTTGATCTGATGGTCAAATTCCTGATGATAATGCCTGACTGTCCAGTGTAAAAAAGTCATCGTGACTTTTCGTAGTAAGTACCTATCAATTATTGTCGGGTCCCGAAATTCAACAAGATTAGGAACGTTAGTCCTGAAAGCAATGTACCTATGTACGCAAACCCAAGCATGCAGTATTTTATGTGTCTATATTAGTGCTGGATCGAAAGACTCATTTAAAATCCTTCGTATTCGGGGAACTGGCTCGCAGATATTGAAAGATTAGCATAATTAAATACCATTAATTTGAAAAGAGTGAAAATATCATTAACTCACAGACATCCAGTAAGGAACCGCAGCACCAGTAGCGTCCACACGCTCGCCGCAAAGGACGAGGCTACGGAGGCGACGGCAGACGCGACCAGAGCTGGCAGCATCACCGCGCGCCTGCCCAGCCTGTCGCCCAGGTAGCCCCACAGGAAGGACGTGCTGATTATACCTGAAACAAATGTTAATTGAAGTCTGTAGAAGAGACTTTCAACAAAAGATGAAGAATTTTTACAAGAGTTTAATTCAAGTAATTATGGAGCATTGATGGAGTTGCAAGGCTTTATAGGTATACCACTACTATAACTACGAGTACTTATTGAGACTGTCTAGGTAATTACTGTGATACTATGCCGTCACCGTACGTATTACTTATTATTACTTACATGGTGTCATTCATGACTTCAACCCTGAACGTAATTAATATACCTAGTATATCTAAAATTATTTGTTTTACTGACTAACTAAAACACATATGTAAATGTAAAAATTAAAGGCTATAAATCAGATTTACTGAAGGTTAGTATATATTTTATTCTAATCTCAAGGAGTCTCAAAACTCCTTTCTAAAAAGTCGATGTTTGTTTTTGCAAAATGCGACCTTCAGAATCGCATAAACAGTTGGAATGGCCCAGAATAGTCTAGATTCTAGTTGTTGACCTAGGTCTTTACTTGTTTATACTAGGTATTTTGAGGGTTCTTATTCGTTGGTTCGGATTTTTTGTTAAAAGTTAATTCTTTTGTTTTTCGAGTTAAAGGATCGTGAAATAATGTTGCAACTCTAGTTCCCATCGATTGTTTCATTTTCACTTTGACAAAAACACGACGGAAGATATACTTGTATTCCATCGTCCTAGTAAGTTCGCATGAGTGTGGCCGCCTTCGCCCTAGTATAATATAAGTAACACTATCTAGTTTATTAACATTATAGCATTTAATTTCATGGCAGTTGTTAAGCCATATATCAGGCTTTTAGGGCGGCTTGATAAACTCGATACCAGAGTTACAGATATAGATACAGATGTTTATTGATAAATTATGAATATTTACATGTCAAATTAAATAATTTAATAATCACATTATTCACTCTTAGCCTTAGATTTAGCCACTCTCATTCGATAAGAAGAAGAAACGCATGTTTTATAGGCTTCAATTACGTACTATTATAATATGTTTAGTGCTTCAAAAGTCCCAATGGGAGGCTCTTGCTCAGGAGGACGGACTGTTACTACCGGAGGCCGATAGGTCGCAGGTCGCAGCGCCATCTAAAGGTAAAGCCTTGGTATATAGGTACAAAACTTAATTTTTTTTAGTGACTGATGCTTCCGATTTTATTATTCAAGGGTCCACACTTTTTCACACAATAAGCGTTGACCCTTTTTTGTGCAGCATAAACCCTTTTCCTGCTAAACCGGACTGACGCATATTTTATGTCCAAAAACTGGAAATAATACGTTAGTAGGTCACTGTGCAGAATCGGTGCATTGAATGGAAACGGTTCTCAAGGTTTGTGATAGTGGTTTATAGGTATTAGGTGATTCATATTGTATTATAAATAGTATTCTTGACTAAGCATGCGCCACAACGAAGAATTTATCAATGACTTAGATCTTCATGTACTTAATTAAAAAGAAGCACATATTTAATTGGTTGTACCCGCATTATATTCGGATTCAAGTTGACATAAACAATGGCCCTTATTGAAAGTGAGTTTTATTAAAAAGGGTTAGGATATTTTGACGTGATGGAAATACAATAAGAGTACATTCTAAATTGAGTAAGTTTATTTTCTTTCTCTTATGCTAACTAACTGTTTTATTGTAACTCGTAGCTTCACCCGCATAAAAAAATGATTTAGTATTAATTTGGTTCTGTGATATCCGGATTTTTATGTCCACGGCAAAAATCATGATGACCTGTCGCTCTGTTGATGCGGGAAAACAAACAAACTAATAAACACGATGACATGCAGTGGGTACCTTTCGATTAGGTCGCAACCGAACACTAAAATCTAAATAACAAGATATTTTTATACCCAATTTTGTGATCCCAGAAAACACCACAGAGTCAGATAACTCGGTACCTATCAGATATTAATTGTACACAAACAGCACCTTACACTCCACCTGTCATTACCTGCAGTTGCCAAGTTCCCGCTATAGAGGTCAGTGTCACCGACCGAGCTAAATAATACAATAAGTAGGCAGGTAGAATATAACGGTGCAGTCAGTGCTATACCTGTATTTATGGTATTGAAACCACTTGCATTGCACATAAAAGAAGTTGTACCTACTTGTATCTGACATTGCTGAACAGAATGACATAATATTTGATAAGTATAAATGTTTCGGCGAATGCCATGACATGTGTGCTATTTTAGTATAATTGATCTCAGATTAGGTACCTATAATACTTTCAAGTTTTGTTGTAATAAAAATATTTTCGGTGCTAAAGTTCCCGTAAGGCATTATTAATTCTAGGTATAGGTACCTAACCATTTGCTAACCTTTGCGGCTATTTTTAACGTAGTTGCTAGACGGTGTTAAGTATACCTAAAAATAAAATGAATAGGTAGGTACCTAATAGTCATATTAAGGCTTATTTTCTTGGTAAGTGTCGATGTTTTTGGTTAGTGCTATTATTATTAAGTTCAAGACGTCCATTAATCGGTGAAATTGCAAAACTATCTAGCATTGATAGAAAACTTTGGAATCTGTAAAACTGTCTGGTCAACATACCTACTCGACAGCCAGAGCAATATCAATTGTTTTAGATTTACGATGGAAGACTCAAAAGGCTAGGAGAAGGATATTAGTCCAATATCTACCAGAAGCATGGCAGTGGACTAATATTCTTCTTAATATTATGTATAGACTAAGAGGGAAACTCCAGTATCTCACCAATAAAAGCAGCAGCATTGACAAGTCCCTTGTGCGTGCTGGTCAACTTCAGTTCACATTCCGCCGAGGTGATGACGTAGCTCATGCCCACTGACTCCATGGACACGTTCAGCATGATCAGACCGCTCGTGAACAGCACCAGGTTGTTGAACTTGCCGTGACCTGGAAGTATACAGGTTATTTGTTATACTAAGGAGAATAGTTAAAAGGCAACCGCCTGTGGATAATGTGCTTACAGTATACGTCGTACTTACCTACACTTGAGGTAAAAGTAAAATTAGGTTTTCCGATCATCTCTAAATACACTGACTCAATCAATAGCAGAGGTTAGCAGTACGATTTAAACCGACATCAAGATAGCTCGGAAGACAATGACGAGAAGGTGAACTCTTCAGTTCATCTTTAGCTATGGCTTTGAAATTGGACAGTAAAAAGACGGACAAGGATTGCAAAGACGTCTTTGAGATGTTGCGTTCACGTTAGATACTCGAAGTCAGTTGAAGGTATTCGAAGGAGGACTGGCTGTAGAGGGCTAACAGACTGTATCCCAACCAGATGGTTCGACCACATGTATCTACTTACTCGATGCTCCACCAATCATCCTATTTATGAAAAACTAATATTACCTACTCAATCTACTTTAGTTGTGGTAGGTAATTTGTGTAATGTTGGCTGATAACTGGTTGCCGGCATTGAAAGAGAAGAGAGTCATGCGCTTATCTGGGCGAGACATTTAATAACTGTAATCTGTGATTATCCTACCCTAAAATGACATTACGTATAGACCTAATTTCAGCATGTAATGAGTTTCGTTGATATCAAGCATCTGTCGACGCAAAACTAAATTACAAGCTTATTTGTGCGATAAATCATGCAATTATTATTTAATTAGGTACCTACCTACCGATAATAATGATGTGATGACGATGATGTAATATACTTATCAACTTTAACAACATACTTAATAAAGTCGGTAGACATATCATGTACCTAGGTAATTATAATGGTTCGTTCATATTGCTGCTAAAACAACTGTTCAAATGATAATAGATCGGCATGGTTTTATTAATACGTACAAGTGAATGATGATGATGATAAAAAGTAGTTAAAAATTATAACCAAAAATGTTTTTTTTGAGTTGCCAATCTTTCCTCGTACTCGTTATAAGTAAAACTTTTGTATCGGACTTCTCAACTTTGGCGAGATAAAATTCGATTCGTTATTTGTTCAAAAATCATAATTTTTGCTCGTTCAAATCAAAAGTTTGTTTACCTGTCAACTCAAAGGCATCTTCGAAGCTGTGTTCATTTTTTCTTCCTTCCTTCTCAACATCAGGTATGAACTTATCGCTTTCTCCGTTATTCATTTTGCCTGTATTTTTGGATCACGATATGTTAATAGGTAGGTATTCACTTTTCTATTAGGTACCTACTTGAACTAATTTCACTCGTGTTCTAAATTTTCTTGCACAGTTTTATGAGTCGGCTTTTATGTTGAAATCTGCATTCACTATTCAAATATCACCTATAGTTTGTAAAAACATGATACCGTTTTGGTAAAAACAATAGAAATGTGTGGTTTTGGAGCACATTGGGTTGTTTATCGATGTAACTATGCGCATGTGCTGATGGTGTAATGGCCGCTCCGCGCACGCGTCTGCCCGCGCCGCGTGCTCACGAATACTAAAATAAAAATTCAATTCTATTCTCAATTTGAAATTCAATGCGCGGGAAACTGATTGCATGCAAGCATGAAGCTGAGCACATTTAACTTGCTTTGAATAAGAGTTTTCAAGGTTTTTTGAACACTTACTAGGTATCTACTTAGTTTGAAATTTGAATTGTAATTACGTTCTTAGCAACGGTTCGTATAGAAAATACTTATAGTTAAATAATTTAAACAAAATATTCTGACTGACCAAACAGACACTAAATTGAATAAGAATAAATTAAAAGGTAGACAGGTATAAACGTGAGGGAAGTAATAGATGGGTAGAGGTCAAAATAATCGTACGTACCTATGCCTTAAAAAAAACGTATGTCGGCTACATTTTTTACTTATAAAAAATAAGAAGAATTTAATTAAGTATATAGACACAATTTTTCTGGTTCTCATATTAAAGATCTATTAGAAATAACTCATTTTAGTAATTTCAGCAAACTAATATATAAGAAAAAAGCCGATAAAAGATCTTATAATTTTCAGTTCCATACAAAATTTATATGTCGGCTACCCCTGGCACAAATTTAAAAACTGAAAATATCTCATAAAATTACATTTATCGCTTCATTTATTTAATTAGGGAGAAAACCAATGTTTCCATTTTATGTTTTCTTGCATTAAAAGCGATATTTGCTATTAAAATCAAAAGAAAATTTTATTTATATGAATGTCGCCATCATCTTTCCTGTTAGTAACTCTATGTGAGTAACGGTAATTTTGGATACTTTTGTTACGAAATTCTACCCTATCGGACTTTAATTCTACTCTGGCGACATTTGTTTAGCATACCACGTGACAATCACATCGCCATCTTGTTGCATCATTTTGTTATTGTCAAAAGAGTCTCCGCACCGAAAAAATATTCCAAATTTTTCCTGTGATTAACGCGTGAGTTGTCTGAAAATCTGAAGCGATAGAGCCGATAAATTTATACAGTAGTTAAAGTACCTATCGGTGAAACAACACACGACACAGCTACTTCCAAGGTAAGTCTTTTATTTATTTTTTTACCAATTTAGATGCTATAAAATGGATGTTTTTCGTTCCTGTGCGTAGCGTTACGAGACTAAGGATAAATTCACACTGTTAAAAGTTACTCACAGGACTCGATTCCTGTGAGTGACGACTTGTGTGAGTAACGACTTGTATGAGTAACACGCGTAACAAATCAGGTTTTAAGTAACAACATTTTAAAGTTTTTTTCATGTGTTTATAGTTCGGTATCTCAGGAACCGTAAAAGGTAGCATGCAAAAAAATTTTAACATAAAAAAATACGATTTCTTTGATAGACCTCAATCTGAATACATCCTTATGTTCCTGTTAGTAACCGTTTCATAGCATGTGAGTTACGTTACTAACCGGATGTCCTGTGAGTTGCGGTCGATTATTTTGACCTCTACCCAGATGTCAATAAATGTTTTGAAACATCATTGATATGATTTTTTTTTAATCTAAGATTTAAAATCATCTTATTCCAAAACTTGATTTATATACTTAGTCTGGCCATAAATACTGTTACTATGAAAAATAAAAATATATTACACTAACTGACACGGCCACGCGTTGCTGTGGCTAAAATTTAAAAAGTGGAAATAATTGAATTATACGGTATTTCGTTCACTAAAAAATAGATTTAATTAATTTTATAGCGTCAACAACACGTGGTAATTATTCCGTTAAAATGTAGCTTATATGACACGATCGTAGATTTACCATAGCAGCGCCATCTATTGATTACGTCAACAACACGTGGTAATTATTCTGTTAAAATTTAGCTTATATGACACGTTCGTAGATTTACCATAGCAGCGCCATCTATTGATTACTTACTCAACCCAGTCGAAAGGTATCGACATCTGTTAGAATCATTTGGAGTTAACAGATAATTGCTACTGTCAAATAATAACAGACAAATAATTAGCAATAAATTAAAATTGCGACTATAATTTGAGATTTAAACTATCCTATCTCTCAAGTTGGATCGAACTGCACATGGTGTGCGAATTTTATTATAATCGGTTAAGTGGTTTAGGAGTCCATTGAGGACAAACATTGTGACACGAGATTTAGGTATATATATTAAGATTTGAATTTGGAATCTGTAATTTTTATACGATTGTTTATTGTGTTTTTTCGTTTTGGCGCCAATACATTGTTCAATATTTTGTGATATATAAATGGAGTGGGGTGATAAAGAGAACCGAATCGCTGTGATTGCATACACAAAGTACTTAGGTATGGAGGCAAAAGCAATTTTTTAAAACTCTCCATAAACTTGGTATTAGGTAGTCAAATGTTTGTGTACCGGGCTATTAATAGGTACAATGAGACCTCCTCTGTTTGTGACAGAAAAAGACCAGGCCGTTCACGTAGTGTTCGTACGAAAAAGGTGGTCAAAGCAGTAAGGGAAAGAATTCGAAGAAATCCGGTCCGAAAGCAAAAGATTTTATCTCGGGAGATGAAGATAGCACCTAGAACCATGTCGCGTAGGTATTTTAAAAGATGTCTTGGGAGTTGCTGCCTATAAGAGACGCACTGGTCATTTGTTAACTGATAATTTAAAAAAGAATAGGTTGGTAAAATCGAAACAACTACTGAAGGGGTACGCAAAGGGAGGTCACAGAAAAATTTTGTTTACAGATGTTTTTTTTTTACAATTGAGCAACATTTCAATGTCCGTATTTATGTTTAAAGCTCTAAGGAAGCGTCCCAATTAGTCGACAGAGTGCAACGTGGGCATTATCCGACTTCAGTGATGGTTTGGAGGGGTGTTAGTTATGAAGGAGTGACTGAGCCATATTTTTGTGAAAAAGGTATCAAAACATCGGCACAAGTGTATCAAAATACCATTATTGAGGAGGTAGTTTAGCCTCTTAACAACACAATGTTCAATAACCAAGTAGGGTCCTTCCAGCAAGACTCGGCACCGGGTCATAAAGCTCGGTCCACGCAGTCTTGGTTGGAAGCGAACGTTTGGGACTTCATCAGAGCTGAAGACTGGCCGTCGTCTAGTCCTGGATTATGATTTATGGTCAGTTTTAGAGAGTACAGCTTGCTCTAAACGCCATGATAATTTGGAGTCCCTAAGACAATCCATACGATTGGCAGTGAAGAATTTTCCCATGGAAAGAGTGCGTGCTTCGATTGATAACTGGCCTCAACGTTTAAAGGACTGTATTGCAGCCAATGGAGACCACTTCGAATAAGCTTTTTATATTTTAAATTGTTTTATATTTATGTATTAAACTAAAACACTGTAAAAGTAATAAATGTTATTTTCAATAAAAAAAAAATATTCTTTCTTCGTAACAATATTTATGGCAAGACTAGGTAAATGGTATTATATGTCGGTTCTTGTTTAAGGTTTACGGAAAGGTTTAATTCTTTTATAAATAAAACGATTTCTAAACCATTATTCATATCTTTGTTCTTATCGAATGAGAGTAGCATCTCTCGTGTCGAGAGTTTATCAAGCCGCCCTAAGGGTCTCTGACATGGCTTAGGGACTAATATAAACGTGATTTTTGTTATTGTACAAAACTGACCCTCTTATGAAGGAACGATATCGTACGATAAAACATTGCTATAAAACAAATATAAAGCGGACAATGCTCGATAATTCCCGCACTTTTAATTACTTGATGTATCTCGTCTCACGTTCCTTATTTTTTTATATATTTTTATAAATAAGTAAATAAGGTTGGTATCACTAGTAAAACTAAAAATCTTTCCTTCATAATTATTTTCTTAGTGAAATAATACGTGTACTTTGTGGTACGATGTTGTTTTATGTTTTACGATACGATTCGGTCTTTTGATTTTAAGTCTTTAACTAATCATAAATTAACCATCATCACCCATCTTCAAGAAACTCTTGGTGGTCAAAATTCCACAGACGGAAACGGAAAATCATGAAATTTCAATTAACTGATAAGATACGAATTATAGAACGGACGTCATTTAATAATTAGGCGCAAGGGGGTTACGATGAGACAAAACATCATGGTATAGACAATGTTTTCTTTGCTTGCCCATGTTATTAGCAAACACTGTGGGTGCTCGCGGCGTTGCTCGCATTAAGAAGTAAAACTTACATCCCCTATTTCACCCCAAAAACCATGGCATTACCAAAAACTCTTTCTTAGTGGATACCTAACCTACGTCATAACATCTACCTGCATGTCAAATTTCAGCCTGATCCGTCTATTGGTTTGGGTTGTGCGTTGGTGATCACTATGTCGGTCAGCCAGTCAATCACCTAAGTTTTATAATATTTAGAAGAACAAGCTAAGGTACATAAGTCCGAGATATCAACACAGGTTTTATTGAATTCTGACAATAGTATAAAGTTGTTTGTTTCTTGTCCTGTTTTATTAATATACTGATTTATGTACAGACTGCCCAATTGATAGTATTCATTATGTTATTTGATTTTCGTTGTTTACAAAACACACGTACTAAAACGTGGTTAAAAAAGCATCATATAATCAACATAAAATATAATCAAATTTTTGACCATCATGTTCTATATTAGTGCCCCAATATGACCGGAAGATTTTGTTAAGAAACTAGGTTCCCCAAATTCTTTTCGAAATCATCATCCGATGACTAATCCATCTTTCTATATTTAAGTATTTACTTCATAAATTTTAATTAAAAATGTTTGCCTGTTCATAAATATTTGATTTATTAAACCGGTTGTATTAAAATCATCATACTTATATGACTATTTATAAAAGTGGGTTTTAAGAATGCTTATATTTTTGGTACAAAAGTTAATTTTGCTATAAATTAAAATCATTCCTATTATTGCTGAATGATTAGCAAATTAATAGCTCATATAAACTAAAAATACGTACATAATGCACTTAAAAGCTAAACGTGGCCTTTCTAAGCGTGTTACTTAAATCAAATTGTGGTAGGTCTTAACACTAAGCATCAATCACACAAGTAAATAAAGAATAAATAAATGAGGCCTTTTTCTGGCTCAACGTATCAGCATTGCCATCCAGCGTGGTAATGCGGCCAGTATGCTGGGCACGCTGCCCTCTGGTAGTGGGCTGGAGCACTTAGATTATCTTTAGGCTTTCCTAAAGATAATCTAAGTGCTCCTTTTTTGTAGAAGTTAGAAGTATGTAGTATGTTTAGTTTTTCTTCCCTTGTTTTTATATTTTATTATTGTAAATAAAGATTATTTAATAAATGAGTATGAATATTGAAATTAACATACGAAACATAAGGATACGTTTATACTAGTAATCTTATATCAAGGTGATGTTTTGTTGTAATAACTTGTACATACATAAATTAAGGTGCAAAGAACAATAGTACATTGTTACCTTATTTAGTCCCGAGACGCTAATAGTTCGAGGGACTAAATAAGTCTTTAACCCGAGGTAAACACTGTGATTTTCATTACAAATACGAGGAAATTAAAAATAAAAACATGAATTAGCTAAAGAAAATATGAGTAAATTTTATTTTACCACCCAAGTCAAAACAAAGATAGGTACCTACCTCAAATCGTATGATGATTTTCCACTACCGCTTTAGCCTCTTCTTTTATAAAATCAGGCGTTAAATTTATATTAAAATCAGATGAACTCATTTTATAGGTACAAAATCTCTGCTATACGTATTGTGACGTAGAACCTCTTTGAATGTAGGTGTAAGAACTATTTGGTTAAATGTACTCGTAGGTATAAGAACTCTTTTGTTTTTGTAAATAGGTTAGTAGAGTTCAAGATAACTCTTGCGCGAGGATAAAATTGGAACTAAAATTTTCTGATTTCTGAAATTCTTGGCATTAGTGCTGCCGCCATTCGCGCGCAGAGTTATTACATGTTAATTTGACAGCTGTCAGTTGAAAGCGATTCTCCCTTCGAGCAATTCTCCCTAGGGATGAAAAGTATTGCTTTCAACCCGCTCCTCAGGCAATTTCAGACCTACTTTCAGAGTATGAGTAATGAAAAGTTATAAAAACTATTTGGCAAGGCTCGATTCAGGTGATGAATCATGTACCTCATTATAAAAAGGGCGCTCCAAAACGTAACCCAGCTTTCGTAAAATGAATTGGTAATAAAAATCCTTTTTATACTTAACTATTTGGATTACTCTCGACACTAGAGTGGGCCACTATCATTCGATATGGAGAAACACTGGAAAATATACCAAATGTTGGTCTACAATAACGACAGATAGAGACAGAGGCTTAACAAATAAAATTATTCTTAATTATTACTTGAATAAATAAAGGAATAGACTAAAAGCAGGAATGTATGAAAACAATATTAAGCAGGTTTGGACTCTTTCTATGTAGGCTAATGATAAACGTATACACTTATGTATCTTATTATTCTTATTAACATTAGTGTAAGTAACTAACTACATATGTTTAACAAATGTTTAATTTATTTATTCTTTTTAAATTATCTTATATTAATATCAATTATAATAGGTACCTTATGAGCTAATGAATTACATAACTTATCAAATCACTCAAAATGTAAATAGGTTAGAAATGTAAGACTTATCTCATAGTGAAACACTTTATTATTATACACATATTATAATAACGCTGTAACACTATAGATGAATAAATGAATTATTATTATTATTATTATTATTATTATTACATATGAATAAATACATGGGGTAAGTATACCTACTAAAAAATTGTGCAGTTTTGCATGTACGGTTCTATTCGTCACATTTCAGTAAAGTTGCACTTTCTTTACTTTCAGTAAAGTAAAAAACGTTGCACTTGACCAACTAAACGATAACAAATGGTCTCAAATAATCTATGAAATTTATATCCTTCCACTCTTATAACTAGGAACTAGCAATAATATTTTAAGTAGGTACATTTTCAAATGCCTCTAAGAAGATTACATTAACTACAAAAATAGTTGAATTAACATAATCGGAAATAGACGCCCTTGGGCTGTCTATTATTGTTAAATCGGCCTACTTGACCCTGGCGTTTATAATAAAATTTCAATCTAAATATAGAATACCTTTCGGTTCTCATTCATTAACAGAAGTTGCGGAATTGATAATTTGTATACAAAAAGGTTGTGGTGAATGAACGCGTCTCAGTGAATGAATGAATGTATAAAATAAATCACGTCAATTATAGGTAATCATGAACTATATTATACCTAAACGCGAAAATTTCGTGAGTTTGGATTGTGTGAGATAGTAAACTATATTATGCATATTTTCTCTTCGTAGAGGTAGACTAAAGCCCTGGTTAGCACATAAGTTTTGTTTTATTCATGTATGATGGTTTTTTAATAAAGTTTTTTCGTACATCATTTTTACTGGTAACAAATGCAAAACTATTTTGAGCGGCTTATAATAAGAGCGGCGTGTTTACATGAATGAAACCCATAGATTTGTTTTAAAACCTGTAAATCCCTATTCATTTATTTGTAGAACTCTGAATAGTAGAAAACTGCTTGTACCTACCTAACAAATCTTATTCGTCTCTAGTTTTGCACTATCGATACTAAAAAGGGCCACTCTTACAAAAAAATTACATTAGTTTCTATATTTTTCATTTCACTTTTGTAATAGCAAACATTTATACAGTAATGCTCTAATTTTCACTCAGGCGTTACATACTATCGTTTTGCCCCGATGATAGTTTGCCGTTTGATGACTATATATGTTGGTTTTTATGTATCGTATTGCGACTTCAAATTTATAAATATATTATAGCTTAGTAATTTCCATACCTAATCGTGTGTATACCTATATAAAAAAATAAAGACGTAGTTAAATAACTATCATGATATCAAATTATATCCACAACCCTTATCATGCTATAAAATAAAAGCAAAATTATATTTATTGGCTTGTTAGTATATTTGTCTATTTGATACCCTCTACGAGCGACAACGTTTTTTTATAATTAAGTAATTTATTACTTGAAATTGACTCGAATAAAAGTTTCAGCCTAGAATATACCATACATCCACGAGCTCCTAATTACTCGCATTAATTAATATTCTTCCTTACGATACATATGAAGATCAATTTAAATTAGCAGAGACAAACAAACTGATTAACCAGGTCATAATATAACACGAGTTTGGCTTTACTACTAGTACCTACCTACCTACTATAGTGCGTTTATTATATTTTATGTTAAAGCAAAAGAGAGCCAAAAAGCTGTAGGTACTTACACAGAAGATAGTAAAAAAAGGTTCGGGTGTCATGGGGTCTACTAAGTCTGGGAGTGATTTGAAACCAAACCCGGAACGTTTCGAGGCATTTATTCAAACCAAACTTAAAAATATTACAAACACTCCAAAAAATATGTTTTGTGTGACTTAAACTAACAAGTGGCGCCATCTAGTTATGATGGGCCAAACTAATCTGACTTACAATTTAAACATACCGCCCCCGGAAGGACCGATGGTCCTTCTATAATTAACTTTAAATTGCTAAACATCTATTTACATTGCAATTAGTTGAGGGTTATGGGTAAAGGACAAATTTGGACAAATTTTTGAAGTTGGCCGTTGAATCACGGAACTTTTATGCTTTAAAGATACTACTCTACAGATATTATCCTGTCCCGGGTGAACTGCTACTATACGACCGCAGAGCCATTTCGTGGGAGGTAAGTGATCCTCCTTAACCAGAACATCGTCGCGAACCTTTGGTTCAGGTGTGCGAGTTTTCCAATTGTAACGTTGGAAGAAATGAGTTAAATACTCGCGAGATCATCTCCGCCAAAAATGTTTTATCATTCTTTGGGTAAGTTGCCAACGCCGTAATCCTGTTATTTTGATGTCTTCGTAGTTCTGATCCGGTACGGTTACTGGTGCTTTTCGAAAATGACCCGGGGTCAATGAAGTCGGATCATCATGATCGGTACTTGCCTGTGATAAAGGCCGAGAATTGAGGCAGGCCTCAATTTGCGCTAGAACTATAGCCACTTCTTCAAGGTTGTTTTCTTTCCAAGTTCATTCAGGTGCATCTGCCATGATGAGTTTTGCTAAATGTGAATCTCCACTAATGATCATGGGATGCTTGTAATGATCCGGTAAGTTTGACCTTTCCATTCTACCCCCAACTTTCAACATTCCATCCTTGTCAAAGAACGGAGTTCGATTCCAAAGTTAGGATCGAACAGCATGAGCCTTCTCTTTCTGAGATCTTTATCTTTTCTTCCAAATCTGTTTGGTCTGTTCTTGGACTGATCGTTTGTGGCTTGCAAATATCTTCTGGACCGTACTTCCACAACTTGTTTTCAATTAACTCAGGAGCAATCCCACGCAACGCACAGTCGGCGGGATTCTGTGTGGACTGTATATATGAAGTATCTAAAAGATTTAGTATTTCGGAAGTACGGTTTGCCACAAACGTTTTCCATCGGCTTGAATGATCACTCGACGGCACAGATGAATCGAACAATAATTTGATTCTAAAATCAAATTCATCGGTTCGGCGATTCCACAAGAGACCTAACACTTTAATCTCTTCGTCTCCAAATTCTCTGTCCGCTGTCGACTTCTCTTTGATCCTTTCTAGCAACTCTGCACGCTTGCTAGCCCATTTTTGCAATATGGAACCTCCCTTTTCGAGTAACTCTTTAATCTGCTTATACGTCATCTCGGCTTCAGTTTCTGGCGGCAACCAAACTTTACCCACGTCACGTTCAGACTCTGAAGCTGGAACTTCATCCATGTGCTCAAGCTCGACGTATTCTTTTAGAACCTGAGCACAACCTTCTTTGGGCAGTGCATTGCTGTCTAATTCCTTTTCCATACTTAAATTCTTCACAGCAACTGCACGCGTATTATCGTAATCAGGTTCTACTTCAGGTTTAAAAGGTAAGTGTACTTCATATCGAGCAGACTCGTCTCTGAGAGTCGCTTGTTGGAAGACCTTCTCACAATTTTGTTCTTCGGAGGTTAACACTTTAGTTGTTAACGAACTAGGTTGCGTTTCTAGTTCCCGAAACTTTTTCAGGAACGCATTCTCTTCCAAATTTACATGGAAGTTCATAGTCACGTTATGACAATTTTGATTATTGTCATCCTGGCCATTTACTTCACCCGATATAATCCATCCGAGGTGTGTCTCCTGCGCAATCATTGAACCGTCGGGCTTTTTAATTAAACCCGCTTTCAGGAGACGACTGTACACCTTGGAACCTAATAAGATATCAATCTTATTAGGTGTATTGTATTGTGGATCCGCTAAGTCCAGGTTAGATAATTCCGCCCAATCTGGGAGACCGACCTCCTTTTCGGGAAGCACGGACGTTACAGTGTTGAGCACGTATGCTTGCACTAGCAGTTTAAAAGTGGGATCATTGAGTGATCGAATGTGTAGCATAACCATCGCCTTCGAGGTTAGACCACTCAGACCGCCACCTAAACCGGATATTTTGGTATTTACCGCTATCTTAGTCAGCCGTAACAACTTTACGGCTGCTTCAGTAATGAAAGACGCTTTGGACCCTTGGTCCATCAAGGCTCTCAGTAACTGAAGGTGTCCATGTTTTGACTCGGCATTAATTAAAGCCGTGGGTAATAAGGCCTGCTCGAGGACCTTTCCTGTCATAACATGTGAAGCTACGTTGGCCTCCCTCATCTCAACAGATGATTCCGGGTGATTGCACTCTTTCCCTGACACAGTGTCTGCTGCCACTGTGAGTGGGTTAGCTTTCCCATGGAGAAGTGTATGATGCTTTCTATTGCATATACGACATTTGGTGGATAAACGACAGAATTTTCCTGTGTGACCGCTGCCAAGACAATTATAGCAAAGCTTCAGAGACTTCACTATAACTTGCCGGTTACTAAGATCTAATTTGGCAAACTTACCACAGGAATATAATTTGTGTGATTCCTGGCAGTGTGGACATGACATATTCGAACTAGTTGTGACATGAAAGACTTTGGATACGTTGTTCTGGTTAGGCTTAGGTTTATTTTTCGTTGGCTCTACACATTCTAACGCACGAAACCGAGACTCGAGAAACTTTTTTAAGTTATCAAACGAAGGTAAATCTTCATCTGACGAATTTACCTGTAATTCCCATTGCTTACGCGTTTCAACGTCCAACTTCAAGGTTACAATATATATGACAATAATGTCCCATGTTGATACATTAATACCTAAGTTAGACAATTCGTGCATACAATCGGATGTGGTATCGAGAAGCTCTTTCAAAAATCGAGACGATTCACAATTCATGGATTTCTGTTCAAAAAGACGTTTTAAAATACAGCTTGACATATATCTTTTGTTATCGAACCTATCTGATAACAAATCCCAACATTTTTTATAATTGGCCTGTGTTATCGGAATATGCTTAATGATTTTCTCTGCTTCGCCTCTCACTTGCGTTTTTAAATAATGTAGCCGTTGAACATCATCGAGGGCCGAGTTGTTATGTACTAACGAGCAAAACAAATCCTTAAAAGTCGGCCACTCGGAGTATTCTCCGTTAAACACCGGGATGGAAATACTCGGTAACCTCAACGACTCCTGTTTTATGACAGTTGAGACGGACGACCTAGACTCCATGTTTCTTGGTCTGAAAGACTCCAACGCCATCTTCAGCTCCCCTTTATACATGAGATAGGTTTCATATCCGAGATTGTATGTGTCGTTTTCAATGTAACTGCTTCTTTCCAAAACTTCCTTTTTGTAACTCGATATTATTTGTTCATGCTTCTTCGAAAACTTGTCTATTAACTCCTCTAAGCCTTCCAATCTTGCTATTATGTATTGTTCCGTAATTCTTTCCTTAGGTGACTTTCTAAAGTTTGATCTTCCTTTTTCAATTTGATTTTTCATGTCTTCTATAACTCGCAAATCACCTTCCATTTTGATAAACGTGTGAGTCTGTTTTTAATTTTAAAGTAATGCTCAATATTTTTCTAAGTCAATATGACGTTGCCACGATTTTTCTAAGTCGATGGCTTTTTGTGCAAATTTTTCTAAGTGTTTGGGACTTGTATCTGCTCGCTCGGAAATCTGGCTTAGGTTCCCCGTTCCCTCGTTTTTATCGAAATTATTCTAAGTCCTGAGCTACACTTCAAAATTTTACAAGTCCATGCATTACTTTAAATTTTCTAAGTCTTGAATCTCTGTATAATAACTTGAACAGTACTCACAGTTTAATCCGGAACTTTACCACTTGTCCAATAGCCTGAGTTGCCGTAGTCCACTAGATGGCTCCACTTGTACTGCTTCCACACGACGATCTTGCATGGCTGGAACACTGCGTCACCTTGCTGTTGCTGCGCCACCTTCCTGATACTGCGTCACCTTGCTTGTACTGCGCCACCTTGCTGATACTGCGTCACCTTGCTGTCATTTATCACTGATATCCATCACTAACTAAACTTCCCCAGTGTGCATGTGCGAATCGCACCAAAAATACGTTCCGACTCCGATAGGACCTTTTATGTCATGGGGTCTACTAAGTCTGGGAGTGATTTGAAACCAAACCCGGAACGTTTCGAGGCATTTATTCAAACCAAACTTAAAAATATTACAAACACTCCAAAAAATATGTTTTGTGTGACTTAAACTAACAAGTGGCGCCATCTAGTTATGATGGGCCAAAATAATCTGACTTACAATTTAAACATCGGGTATACTTCAAATCAAAAACAGAACACGTTTAGCAGTTTTTAGGGTTTTCATCTGTTTGTATTTTGTATGTTTATTTGGTTGTGCTTAACACAAAAAACGGCTGAACGAATCTTCGCGATATTTGGTATGTAGGCAGTCCTGGAAGTGACATAGGCTATTTTTGATTCCAAAATAATGGACTTTTTGATTCCAAAGTAGTGAATATTATGTTATACTAAAAGGGTTGCACCCGTAGATCTGCTATGTGAGGTATCTACAGATGTTTTTAAAAGTTTTGCAACAGGTTGAAGACAGACTTCTTTGGGTATGTGATATAATAATATGAAAGCACTATAAGTTTAGTTTTTAATCCTTTAATACAGGCTTAACCTTGATTACAGTTTACAAGTTAATAAATTAATATGAGAGTTTTTGTTTACATAGAATAGGTTTTCACTTGACCATAATTCGCCTGATGGTAAGCGATCTTTACGGTCTAGGATGGAGCGTCCTTGCTGGTCCAGTAAGAACCGATTCACTCTCGGTTTGAAGATCGCAACATTGTTTTATCCACGGGGAACAGGGATTTAGGCAGAGAGTGCCTAACACTTTTTTAGAGACTTTTCTAACCGTTCCAGGGCCTTATGACGTGATAATTTCTAAATGTGTATAAATAATAAACATACTAACCGTAGTTGATATTAATACATTACATCAAGACATCGAAAAACAAGGTGCGTGACGTCATCACTAAGCAAACACCAATCATAGACCTCACCTCTTGTTCAAACACACGTAATAAATATAATTGAAACAATGTGGTTGTATTGGCAAACTTGTAGGTAACCCTTGTTACCGGGGAACAGAATAGAGGTGTTGATTGCAACCAGGTATATATACAGTATGACCTGATAATCACCACCAAATTAATACGATGATGATGATGATGATAAGCCTTTTATTTGTAACTGAGATGTTGTTTATTTAGTTTTACTCAAAATGTCGATTTAAATAATGTCTCTCAGTTCAAAGTGCCTCTTGGCATAGGCATAGGGCATAATATATTGCCCCTCTAACGATTTCCTTTGAACCGTATCTTGAGCTAATCTTTTCCAGTGGTGACCTGCTGTAAGCTTCAGGTCGTCTTACTTTACTATTATTAACACGATAGCTACGTTAACTATGTGACTAGTGGAGGGAAACAGATGTGCTGTTCCGTGATACTTACCAATAACCAGGTACCTAAAGGAAAAAAAGTAATATAATGTCTCTTCTAGAGATTATACCTCTAAGATACGAGTCTGTGTTTTTAAGTGATGATGATAAATTTCAATTTCATTTTGTACTTTAAATTGGCCTAATTTATTTTGATACCACATTCAAAATGAGTGTTGACTTGAAATGACAAAGGAACTAAAGATTTTCAGTGTACACAGGTACCTTTTATGTAGGTGAGCGTGTTAGGCCCTAGGAATCTATAGAAATAACTAACATAAATTTATGAATATCTGCTAAGTACAAGTGTCAGTTACGTCTGCTTTAGTTCGCTGATAGCGCCATCATTATTTATTGCCTACCTATAAAGTGTAAAAGTCTAGAGTCTAGACATAGTGTTCATCAATCATCGTCCATCTTAATTATAGTTTGCATACAAAAATTACACTACGGAAAATTTTGATATGATTATTTATTCATTTGGATACCGATTTAACTAGTAACTAGCCAATGTATATTGTCGTAAAATTATATATGACATTAGGTAATTTACGTGAAACTAAAAGTAAAAAATTCCTAGCTCTGAGTTTGGGGTTTCCATGGGGTTAGCATTAGCACTGACATAAATGAATACTAGAATTCATAATGGTTATGGTATCGCAAAATTGCTTCTGAACAACCGGAAATTAGAATCAAAATAACTACATATCCGTACAAAAATTACTTACAATACCCACCAAAATAGCCTTAACCTAAAAACCACTAATCGAAATAATTTTAATGCCATCTCGAACTTTTAAGTTTAATCTTAGATATTTATTTTATTTAATATACATAGAAAATAGTTACCTTGACATCTCTTTTAATTTCCGAGAAAGTTTTAGACGAAAAGTTACATTACGGTTTGCGTTAGATCATAGCCATTGTTAGTAAAATATAACATATTAAACAGCAACACAAGCGACTATTTTCTGAATCAGATATATTTTTTTAATTTCCATGCGCGTGCTAGGCCCCCCTTTCCTCTCTTGGCAAGCTATCCCAGCTGTATGACGAAATTATCGTCACAGTTGGCCTTCTGTTCCATTTTGTTCCTATTTGGACCACTGCCATCATTCTCGGCTCACGCTTCTATTTTCTTCTACACACTAACCATTGCTACTTTAGTATTACTTTGAATAGAGTTCAGTTGAATGGAAGCGGTAATGTAGAACGAGTAATTCGTATTAGTTGTTGAAAATCTTTACTTCAGTTTAAGTCGTTGTACTGAAACGTTTTCTTGGCGAATTAGGGTCAGCGCATACTCAAGTAGTTCTGGTTTTATAAAATAAAATATTAACATAACCAAGTAAATAGGGAATTTTTAGATAAAGTCGTTTTTACTATTATAAAATTAAAAATCTTTCACTGTGTTTATTAATGTAAAATAAAGTATTCGTGCGATTAAGTTAGAACTGCTTTAAATAAGAATCCTGGCAGGTGTGAATAGTTTTGTTGGTATTTTTTTAATAAAATTACCATAATTCGTTTAGTTCAAAAAAGTTGTCACCAACCTAAAACTTGTTTCATCAAATTATCATTTAAGTATAAGGTTATCGTCATAAAGCAGGGGTTTTAACCTATTTATGTTTATGAAATGGAGATTTAATCGTTTTCCCAGGTGGAAGAGTACTTTAAGTATAATATTATATTAAGGATGTTATGTTGCCTGATAGCGTTTGTTATATCAATAGATACAAAGCCTATTTTCCGTTTAGTCTGCTTATGTCAGTTCTAGAAGTAACGCACGCGTTTACGCAAGTAAATTATACTTTTGCGTGCAAGATCAATGTTATTATTAACATGACGTTATTCATAATTATTTAAAAACAGTCAAATTAGATTAGTAAAAATCTTTGATATGTTTTCAATGGACGTAACTAACCCCTATTTTGACTTGCAAAATAAAGCCTTGAAATAGCGCGAAAAACCTAGAGCATACATCCGAAAAACCCGCTGAAAACCGTCGCGATTTCTTATCTCGGTGTGCGCTCCCCCCATGCTGACTTTGATATCATTACACGAGCTTTCCTTCAGCGTTCAGTGTTTACGCGCGTCCGAGCCAATACACTCCACAATGGCTGCAGAAACCAATCGCGAAAAAAGTGACAGCTGTGACAAAAATGACAACCGGACCCAGTGTGAAAAAAGTTTTGACAAAAGCAACCATGACCGGGAGTCTATCACCTTCGAGGAAGCGCTGGATAGAACAGGTACTATTTGTATATTTTTTTGGAAATATAGTGAAATTGGTCATTCATATTTTATTAAATCAATTACTAGGTTTAAAATAAAAATAAAATATGCACCGGTAATTATGTCAGGAAATAGAAAAAAATAACGGCTATTACGATAAGCACATTTTTATTGCCATTGTGTATTTAATATTCAAACCATTCGGTTAATATTCTAAAAATTTCGTTTTACCTACATTTCAAGAAATGATTTGCTATCACAAAGAAATTTCATCATTGTTTTTAAAATACTTAGGTACCCCTTAGCACAATAAGTTACCCAAGTCACCCTTATAGTTTTCCAAGATTTTATTTTTTGCGCTGTACTAATTACACATAATATTATAATATATAACTTAAAATAAAGGAACAATTGTCATCTTCTTTGTGAGTATTTACTACATTCTGAAAAAACCTATGTAACACCAGTTCTACTGCAATAAGCCGGGATATCGGTACCTAACGCATTATCAGACTCTGACCCACAATATCGAATAGTAGAAGCGAGTGTGGCTCAGCGGTTCCAGTGTCTGCCTTTCATCCAAACGCACCCTGGTTCGAATCCGGCCATACACCAATGACTTGTATTTTTTAGTTAAGTGTAGATTAGCATTAGCTCAATAAAAGAAAATATTGTCAGGAAACCGACATATTATAGGACCACAATAACCGAGGACATAGTGTCTTCAGTGGAAGGACCAGAGCGCCCACCACGATGTATCTGCTCAAAAGAACTCCCCTAACGAATTAATTCTGCGGGGACGACCCCCAGTCATGAGGAAATACGACTCAAACATAGATCGAATAATTGTGTAATATACTCTTGTACTAAAATATCAAATATAGTTTTGTACGTTGCTGTTGAATGCCTTGTTTTCGTACATCAAAAGTAAGATGTGTCATGCGTCGGTATATTTGGCTCGAACGTGTACTCGTTTGTATGAACTCAGTGTTATTTTGTATGAGGATAAAGAATTAAAAGGGAAAGTTGATAGAAACTTTTGGCAACAAAGAAGTTCGTCACAAAATTTATGTTGAATTAGAATACATGGGAAATTTGCTAATGGAGATAAGTGGTTTCCAATTTTATGCGACTGTCGACGTGGTCAAACCTTGGATGGGTAGACAGAAAGTGCTCTATTACTGGTCCTTACTGTTAGTAAAATAGTTGCTAAGGAATGTAATACACCATACAAAAATAAATACAACACAATTATACAAACGGTTCTTATCAGGTAAGCACGCTCCATCTTAGGCCATAGCCTTTACTTACCATCAAGCAAACTATGGTCAAGCGTAAACCCGTTTAAGTAAAAAAAACAATACAACAACTTTCAATACTAGAGTTGGCCACTTTTATACGATAAGGAGAAAAATATAGAACCTAAACCGGTTTCTTCTAGGTAAGCGCGCAAGATCGTAGCTTACAACGTTGCTACAAGCTACAGCCTATCACATGGAAAATAAAACCTATCGCGGTTGGTTCAATCGAGTTAGCACGAATGTTTTGTATCGAATTAATTTATGCGTGAATTTGTTTTGTTGTAGGTTTTTCATAACAATACATTTTGGTAAACATGAGAAGCCGGTCGTGAATAAAATAGCGGAAGGAAAACTCTTTAAAGTTTTTGTTTGTCTCGGATGTTTCTTGATGATGTTTTCAGCTCTTTAGTGGTGTTTGCAAATTTTTCGTAGTTTTCTCACGGAAGTTAACATGTTGCTATGATTATGGTGTCAATAACTAGCGAATTCTGTTATTTTTACAAGGAAATGAGTTTGCACTTGACCATTATCCGCCTGATGGTAAGCAAACAGTACGCGATGGAGCTTGCTTACCCAGTAAGAACCGATTCGCTCTCGCTTTCAAGATCGCAAGATTATATTCCACAGGGAACAGGGAGTCAGGCAAGGAGTTCCACAATTTAGCAGACTTTAATAGATATAATATTAAGATATAAGATTTTATAATTTTGGTGATCGAATTGTTAAAAAATTCAGTCATCAACAAGTAGCCTTTGTGATAATGTAGGGTCAGAATTGTACCTCATCTCATCTAAATCTGTTCAATTATTCAAGCGTGGAATAAAAACAGACAGTTTACACATCCATTCTCACAAATTTATAATATTCGGGTGACAACATCAGAACGATTCCAAATTACTCATCAAGATGTATTACATCACGACCAATTAATTTTGTTCGAGAAAAATCCATACAAACTCTGTCCTAGTTTAAAACGTCGCCCAGACATCTCGGCGTCTGGAGTCTGGAGTGGAGTGAATGCCAGAATGTACCTAACATAGCAGTAATAATCTGTTATTGAAGGCTATTGTGTGAATTGGGACTTGTGTTCTAAATATAACTGTCTTTAATTCATAAGCATAGGGGAGCTTCTTTAGATGATTTTGTTTTGTGACGAACGGTATATGCTGATGTATTCATTCATTATCAGGGTAATCTAAAGAGGCGTAGGTAGCGTGATTTAAAAAAGTGATAGGTACTTAGAAAATATACTTACTTCGAATCGAAAAATTGTGTGTGGAGTAAAATTATAACTATACCTCGAATTCTAGATAGATAACTATTCAAATATCAGTATTTCTGTCGATTCTACAAAAAATCTTTCAAAGTTATCTACGTAAATAGAACTGCAAAATCAAAGAGCCCAATCGATTGTCAAACGCCTCATTGATTGATAATCTGTAATATGAATATTTTATTTGACATTCAAGCATTTGATGAATATCTAGACTCTTAGAAAATTTACTATGAATGTATAAAAACTAGCTTTTCTATGCCATCGCTGTTTTATTGCCGGCTGTTCGTCATAGTACGGCAGTCGTTAAGCCATGTCAGAGGCCCTTAGGGCGGCTTAAAAAACTCTCGACACCTATGAATTGGCTACTAAGATGCAAAATATGCCACTTAATTAAGGGTGCTGTAACGCACTAAAACTGCCTCTCACACGTAGTTACTGGTCGTTCCAGGCAACGGCGTGTACAACTACCTCCTGCTGGCGACGTGCTCCTTCATCCTGCTGGCCATCGGCGTGGACCTGTTCGGGTTCAGTCTCGTGGTGACAGCCGCCTGCGACCTGCAGCTCTCAGTCTCAGAGAAGGGGATACTCGCTTCTTTGCCTTATATTGGTGAGTCTGAAGTTCTTCTAATCAATGGTAATAGTAATGGTCTTAATAGTTTAAATACTGCGTTGGATCTCTCAAACCTTACCAGGCATGTCAAAGCCTAAGTACTTCATTGTAATCTACCAGCTGCTGCTCACGATTTTGTTCATATGCTGTTGAAATAAAACGTAGCATGTGTTACTTCCAAGATGTTTTACTTATTCTATGCCAAAAATCAGCATGGTCTGTTGCCCTGTGTAACATAAGCCCAAACAAACAATTTAAAATTATCAAAAATAAAAACCGGCCAAGTGCGAGTCGGACTCGCGCACCGAGGGTTCCGTACAAACCTGCAAGGTTTACAAAGTTCGTTCATTACGACAATCGAGTCATAACTATGGTATTTTTATATATTTTTTAATGTAACTAAAAATTTAAGGTTTTCGGAATTTTTCCTTTATGTGTGGTATAAAACGTTGCTTCATGCCAAATTTCAAGATTCAAGGTCGACTGGAAGTACCCTTTAGGTTTTGATTCCCTTGCAAGTACTTGCGAGTTTCAAAATATGCAGCTTAAATTGCTGTTTCTTTTGATTGCGTTGACATAGAAGTTTGATTTTGCTACAGCTTAAAGGTATTATAGACCTGAGTATTTGGTATGAATTTCAATTTAATACCTCTACGCGTTTATGAGGAAATGGGTAGTAAGTTTAAGATTATTAAAAAAAAAAAAATTTTGTGATGTAACTAAAAATTTATGGTTTTCGTAATTTTTCCTTTATCTATGCTATAAGACGTTGCTTCGTACCAAATTTCAAGATTCTGAGTTCACGGGAAGCACCCTGTAGGTTTTGATTCCCTTTCAAGTGTCGAAAATTTGCGGCATAAATGGCTGTATCTTTTGATTGCGTTGGCTTAGAAGTTTGATTTTTTCACAGCTTCAAGGGACAGTAGACCTGAGTAATTGATATAAATTTCAGCTTCATACCTCTACGCGTTCCTGAGAAAAAGGGTCTTGACAGACGGACGGACGGACGGACAGACGGACAACAAAGTGATCCTATAAGGGTTCCGTTTTTTCCTTTTGAGGTACGGAACCCTAAAAACAATTCAATGTTATTTTCACTATTAATTTATTATTTTAACTTGACGATTAAAGATAGATTTAACTTAAGGAGTATAGATAATTAGGATAGTGTAATTATTTATTGATTTTGGCTCTAAACAAAAGATTGCATGTCATAAAGTATTATCATTAAAATCATTTACACACTATGCATTTAAGATAAATATTACAATTCTGATATATTTATGACTATATCTTGCGAACTTTACATATATATGTAATTAGTTATTCAGGTACATATACAAATCTATTAGGAAGCATCAAGAACACGCGTAACACCGTAATTAATTTAATTCCAAATATCAATAAAGAACGTGATGCAGTCAACATTAGGTAATTCTTTAGTTATGATAACTTCTTGACATTAAGAGCCTATTTTGTAGCGTCTTACTGGAAAATGCATTTAGGTACATACTAGCTTTTTGTTCCTAAACGTTACACAAAGTTCTCGTATCTTTTGGTTTCGGTTTGATATTTTCGACACCAAAGTATATCATTCTCATACGAATTTCCTTAATTTCTTCCCGTCCATTGTCATTCGAGTGAGTGCATACAACAGTTGATTCAAGTAAACGCAATGTCTGAATAAACATGCATTGTTGGGGACTGCATTCAGCTTTGTTTCAATTCACTGAAATTATGCACCTTTGTTAACAAGATACACTGCAAAAGTGAATTTATATTGTACCTATGCATCGATATTATTTTTTCTGTCATAATTAATAATTTATTTATTTATTTAATAATAAAGGTCAGAGACACTAGAAATATAACATACTGGGTTTCTTCTACAATCGAACGCATTATTTACCAAAGCTGGTTAGTAGGTACGTCCTCAAATGGCTAATAGATTTAACTTTGTTGTGTCAAGTGTTTTCAAACCTCCCACAGGCTGGCCCTTTGTGTGGAAAGAATAATGACAAATCAGGGCCAGAATACAGAATCTTGCTTAGTTGAGAAGGCCGCTTATTAATGTTCTGTAACTATACTTTTTAAACCACAACTTTAGCAAACTAGTAGTACTTCTTCTAGATAATAGGTATTGGGCTTAAACTATTGTTAAAATAGACTGGACAATTTGTATTATATTATTTTATGTGAAATAAAGACTTTTTGAAATTGAAAAGCTTTGACTAGTGTAATGACGACTTGTAATTATAGAATAGTCTTCCTATTCCAGGTATCCTAATGACATCGATCCTGTGGGGCTACATCTCCGACACGCGTGGGCGCAAGTTCACGCTGGTGGTGCCACTCCTAGTGTCCTTCTGCTTCTCCTGCATCAGCAGCCTGGCGCCGCACTGGCTGTTCCTCGGTTTCTTCAAGTTCTTGGCCATTTGCTTGTGAGTTACTTGTTTATTTATCTTTTTGGGTTTACTAAGCTTCAGTTGAACTGAATTTCAGTTCATGACACGAGTTTTAGCTTTTTCGCAAAGCTTATATTCTTTATTTGAACGAGTCTTACTTTTATTTTTCGGGTCATAATGATAAAGACGTAGGTGTATCGATAGCTTATCCTTAGATGGACTTCAAAACAAATCCTATGCTTTTGTATGTAAACATAAAAGAATCATGAAAAAGAAAGAAATGAGTAAATGCCTAGTTAAATCCTCTATACATAATATTTATAGGCTAGGTATATTTTCCCATCGTGTGCCGACTTTAAAGTAAGTAAATGCTTACATTGTCTCCACCCTTGACAAGTGAACAACTTAGCATTTCTACAACAGTTTGTATAAACTTACACACAGCACGTTAACATACTTGTAATCTTATCCTGACAATAATAAATTTAGTTGTGAACTAAATGTAGGGCAAATAGGAGAACTGAACGTGTTTACTTATCAATAGCAGTTTTGGTTTATACAATGTGTTCAACCGTTCAACCTAGTCCTACTTTTGGTCTGCACAAAACAAAGTTTAAGGCTCTTTACAAACTTTTACACAAACTCTGATTTTCTGATTTATTTCAAATTCTTAGTATTCTTTTATATTTGACAATACACAATTTGCGCACATGAGTTATCAGTAAGCCACCTAGAACAAGTATTTGAATTTTTGAACTAAATTTAAATAAAAAAAAGTTGTTGCCATATCACAAAATCAGATTATAAAATCATACGCACACAATGTCATTTTCCTCTCTTTTTGCAACGGGATATGTCATACCAATCTAAAAAAATGATGTGCGTAACTAATCTTAATTATAATGCAATTGCAGTATACATTGCACATTACAATTGCCATAAACGCATACCTATTTTTCCTCATACAAATGTGTTGATTTTTCCTAATAGACAATTAGTATACAATCTAGTATACCTAGTGTTTTATCAATGAATGACAGATTGTGTGTAGGCATGCTGGGGAATACCTAGTTAATCGATTCGGCCATTAGTAAATTACGTAATTAGGAAATAACAAAACATTCGGTAACAGTACTTTTCCTTCATACGTGTTTTTTTATACGTAACATTTGATCATTTGACATCAGTTTGTAAAAGAACCTTATTGGTTTTGTTTTATGCTTCTACAATCGGGAAATTATATAGAATTGTTGATTCACTTGTAAATATCATTATTTTCATGATTTATTTTCCAATATTTTTTCCTGTTTTCTATATCAAGTAACATATTTTTTTTTTAAATTTGACAACATCTTCATATCAACCTTAATATTTACATTTCTTAATGATCGTACTTCTATTATGCACAGCAGAAGGTTCGAGTCATTCGACATCTGTGTAAATAAAGTTTTATTTACGATGAATACATACGATTTGTCTTTTTATTTTTCTTCTGTACAAACTCATACATGTATAATATTAATTGTGAAACAGTTTTTTTTAAATCATGAATAATTATTATACATTTATTTGCAGTAACAGTTCTTTGTTTGGAAAAGAGTTAGTCACGGCTTTGTCGCATTTGTCATGTGATTTTTTTGTACATAAATATATCAATAAGTCATCGATTCAGTGAATATTTGAATAAATGTTTGCACACGTTGTTAACGTTTTTTTTGCATGGTATAAGAATGTAGATTTTCATGTGGCTGACCCTGTCACATGTAACTAAAATTATTAAAAAAAATACTTAATTTCTAACATCAATTTAGTCCAGAATGTAACACACACTACCCATCTATTTACTAAAGGGGTCTACTTTGTCAGATAAAAAAAGGATGAAATTGTAGGTTATTGACTGGAAACAAAGGAAATACAGACTCAAAAAAGTCTTCAGTTTTCTAAAGTTTATCTGTTGAGATTGCAATATAATGTAAGTAGCTTTTTATTCGTTTGGGGAACTTATGTGTATAATCACATATGAACATTATGTGAGCATACGCTACCAACAACTTGTTATAACTCTTTTTCCTATAAGTACTCATCCGTATACCATCGATCTCTTGCAGCGCCTGCGCAGCTAATTCTACCTCCTACACGTTGGTTGGAGAGTCGTGCACTCAGCGCGTGCGCTCCAAGTACATGCTGCTCATGACCTGCCTCATCATACTGTCGCCTGCTGTGGCTGGAGGTACGTATCAGTTATTATTACCATCCACAGAATTTTTTATCCCATTGCTAGCAATAAGCATTTCTTTGTTAGTTCGTACTGCGATGATCTTTTGCAGAACTCATCGATAATTCAGAACAATGTTACGAGGAGTATCCTGCTTAAAACGTCTTTCTGGTGTCCGCCCGCTAAACACCACCAGAAACTAGAATTTTTGTAAATTACGCTTCGTCTTTGACAATATTTTGTAACTTTTGGCTTATGTCGGTAAACGTATACCTAGGTACTATCCGCTGGCTTCGCTATGCGCTATAAATATATGTACATTATACGATAAGGTATAGTATCCAGAGCAGACGAAAACCAAAATTATGTTCCGTAATCGTTTGCTTGCTTTGCTTCGCGCGGGGTGTCTGTGCGGGACACATCGCCTCCAACTTAGAATATCACAAAAAGACCTAAAGACGAGACAACTAGCAAAACATGCGCGAGAATTGCGCGTAAATAAAATATGCAAGCCAAAACTAGCAAACGACGAGATAACAACTTGTCACATTGCCAAATGCGATTACTGACCTAATCACAAATTTAAACAAATCTTTAAAGCTAGACCTGGTCCGGTGAAATCCGGAATTTACGCGGTTTAGAACACTTGAAACTAGAAATAAAAATATATTTATGTTATGTGGGTTTTATAAAGAAAATATAGAATATTCATGTCGTGAGATGGAATTTCAGGTCATTGCACGAATTATATGTTTCTTGTAACATATTGCTATTCAAACCTAATACAGTATAGTTATTAAAAATTATTATATATTATTCCTAATTATTATTGAGGTGGCTGAATGACTTGCTAAACTACATACTACATAGCATTAGTGTTCTGTGCAAAGCAAACAACAGCTAACTTGGAAAAATAGGATACTGATATTTTTAAATGGATAAACTGGATAAAAAGAGTTGAGAGTAGAGAGTCATAACTAAAATTAAACTAATTAATTTCAATTATTTTTATGTTTTTTCCAGTCATCACATACCCAATCCTGAAGCTGGACTTCGCAGCCGAGATCTCTTGGCTCGGGATCCAGTTCACCCCCTGGAGACTCCTGGTACTGGTCCTGGCGCTACCTTCAGGGTTCGGAGCCTTCGCTCTCTACTTTTTCTTCGAGTCTCCCAAGTTCCTCTTCGGAAGAGGAAAGAAGGAAGAAGCCTTGGAAGTCTTGAAGACTATATATGCTGTCAATCATAAAGGATGCAAAGTTGGATATCAGGTTAGTAAAGGCCATGTAAAAGACGTAGAGTAGATCAATATTTTAAATCGTAACATTAACAAAGGTTAGTATCTGTATAAGTATTTGTTCCTACTTCACACGCCAACGGGTGGATCTATTTTGGATTTAATATAAGTATGATATAGATTTTGAAGATAGATTAAAGCCTGAGTAAAGCTACTATTTATCCAGGATAACAGGATATTAACCCGGGTTAGTAAGGTTTAGTAACCCCAGTAATCCCGTTGGGCGATTCCGCAGTAAAACTATACCAAGAGAGTAGCTCATAAACGCTTCGAAATAGTTATTGTTTTATAAGAACTTGTATTGTAGGTATTGTAAGGTATATTATTCATAAATTAAATCAGATCTGCTGTAGAATAAAAAGATAAGATAAAGATAAAAGAATGCTTATAATAATGACAAAAAATATTTACCTATAAGGAAAATTAACTTGTCACGGTACAAAAATATTACATCGTAAAATCCAGATAAGCAATTCCGTTGTGTAATGTTAATATAAACCCCTATGAGTTTATGCGTGTGAGTTAGAAGGAAAAAAATGGGATTTTGTAATGGTTTTCCTACCTTACATTAATCATGATTGTCATTACTGAACGTCAAAGATACTTACATTCCGCTTCTGTTATCTCGTATTATCATTAAGACCATTAGTTCCGTTGAATATGGTGTTATTTGTACACGATTACTGTGCCCAAACTATTCAACTTGATGCAATCAATCCTCTGTATGAAAAAGTTGCAATTTCCTTTTTTTTCCACTCGACGCGTCTTAAATTATTTCAGAATCTCATTGAGACGTTTGAAAACTATCTATTAGAGTTTGTAAACTCTGCTGTAGTTATGGAGTTTACCACAATAACTCTTCTTCTATCTTATCATTTTTTTCTTAACCTTATTTCATTCACAGTGATCTTTGTCTCTATAAGATTGGTACATTACTCGATATTCCGAAATTTCCAGGTATCCTCAATCTCCACAGAAGAGGTTCTTGCCAAGAAGGACATGTCTCTACCACGTGCGATGTTCGAGCAGATCGCCTCCTTGTTCCGACCACCCTACCTGCGCAGGAGTCTGCAACTTTACTACATCGTCGCGGTCGTCTATATCACGTGAGACATTTTTCTATGTATTTATATATTTATAGACAAAACATCCTACCGCCTACTCCTACTTTTGTGTACCTAGTTTTTCGCCGAAATTATTTTCTTGAAAAAGTAGACAATTTTAAGGATTATTGAAAAAAATAATGGTCATCACCACACAAGCCTCCTAGTATAGGCTCCCTGTTATCTGTAATAGATGGTCAGAGTTACCTAGCTATAGACGGTCGTATGTTAAGCATCTTTGTCCAATACAGTTACAAGTAGGTTACACCTACCTGTCATCACACATGTACACTTCCATATTTGTGAACTTCAGCGAAAAACTAAACTTACTTAGGTACTTGTGTAGTAAACTTGTATCATATCGTTCCCAGTAACAACAGCTACCTGGTGTGGTTGCCGCACATCATGAACCTGGTGAAAGTGTCCCTGGACAAGAACCTGGCCAACCCTGGCGGTGTTTGCTCCCTCATCAGCACCAAGATCATCGACGACAGCGTGGCTGCTGTTAATGTTACTGTTACTGTGCCGTCCAAAGTTGTGAGTAGTTTTGATTAATATGTAAATAGCATAGAAACGTTATACTCGTAGTGATAAGGACTTGGTATTATACATAATAGAAAACATTTTAGTTTAGTGTTTACGTTTTATTTTTCCATTTCACAGGCTTGCTCCAATTTTGACCACGAAGTCAATTGTGCGGATATCGTTTAATGTTTATAATATTTTTTATTCTATTCCAGACTCCAGACACTTGCCTCGGCACCATCGAAGACAACGTCATCTTTACCCTCATCGGCTCCCAGTGCATCTACTCTTTCCTGAACTTCGTCATCTCCTGCCTTCCTCACCGGAAGAAGGCCGTTCTCATCACCATCCTCATTCTGTCTTCCTGTAGTGGAGTCGGGATCAACTTGATGCCAGAGCCCATTTCTAGTGTCTTCATGTTTATGGGCTTCACGTGTACGTGCTTGGGCATGGGTATCCTGGCCTCGTACTTTGTGGATCTATATCCCACTTCTTACAGGTTGGTATTTGATTACTGTGCAAGTTGGTTTGGATTGTTGTTTGTGGCAAGATAGTTTAAATTTAAAAAAATATTACAATAAGTTTTTGTCCTAATTAGAATTTGCCGTACTTATTACCTAAAAGTATCGTCAGAGACAATGATGATACTTAACGACAGCAATACATGGATATTTCCTAGGTTAAATCAATTGATTGAAAGATAACTTTTCAAAATGTTTATACATTTTTAACGCCTGACAAAATTAAATAGCAATGTAGTTTAGTGTATGAAACTATGAATTTTCGTTAGGTACCCAAGGTAGACTGTCTTAACATCCTAAAATCATTCAAGTTATTTAAGAATAAGTACTAAATATTCCAATAATGTTTATTTATGTTATTTCAGAGGCATGGCAGCTTGTCTCAGCATCATGGTGGGTCGGAGCTGTACATTCTTCGGCATCAACATTGTCGGGAACCTCATATTCTACCACTGTGAGGTCACCTTCTACCTCTGGTCTTTGCTGGTTTTGAGTGAGTATTATTTCTTTAATAAAATATCTTATGTTACAATAATGTAAGAATCTGTCCCTAAAATGAAATGCCATTGTTTGTACTCAGTATCATTGTTTGTATCAGTATTTGGGACGCCTTGCGGTGTAGTAATGAAAGTCACAGGTAAAGTCACAACATTCTTTTATTCACTTGGTAGGTACACAACACAAAACGTCTCCATTAATATATAAGACTTAAAGACTTATATTAGCTTAGAAAGCTACGATAAACATTTCCGCGAGTGCGTTGGTGCTTGGCGCGGGAGCGGGCGAATCTCTGTGAAGGTCTCGGACCGACTCTTGTGCGTGTGCGCGGCGCGACCGCAATGTCCTGTGTGATATAGAAGCGCGGTGTTATCCCCGCGCCCCCTTCCCGCTCATGTGCGTGGGTCTATAGATATGTTTTGAGGTGGCGCGACGTTCGCCACACCACCCCCCCACGGAGAAAGGTAAACCGAGCATTAACAAATAAAAACTTAAAACTGAACTTACATTAACCGACCTTAAGGTGTATACATAATTACAAAAAACATTACACATCCACCGGAAGCTTAAAGCGGACGCGACGTCCGGATCGGGTGACGTATTTAGCTGGAGGGTCGGTAGGTAAGGGATTGGGTGATTGTGGTTGTGGTCTGGGTGGTGGACCTGGCGAAAAAGTAGTGCTAGGAACTGGCAGTGCTGCGTTTGGCTGTCTGTCTGCAGTGGATGCAGGAACAGACGTTGGCACCGTTTGACTCGATGTTGGTTCCATTTGAGGAGCTATGTAAGCTGGCTTAGTTCTGTCGATGCTAACTTGAACGCTCCTACCAGGCATTTGAATAGTGAGTGTCTTGTCTGTGCGATTAAGAACTTTATAGGGCCCTGTGTAAGGGGGTTGAAGTGCGCGGCGTACCGTGTCATCTCGTAAGAAGATGTGTGAAGCGTCGCTCAAATTTTTGAATACAAAAGTTTTGGGCTCCGTGTGTCGGGACGCCGGTGCTGGACGTACTTTGGCCATTGTGCTCTGTAGCCGGGCCATGAAGTCATCGCTTGTATGTTGTGGTGTGCCACTAGGTACCAGGAGCTCGCCCGGTAAGCGTAGTGGTTCACCGTATACAAGGTCTGCAGAGGAACAGCGTAGATCCTCTTTAAGTGCTGATCTGATGCCGAGAAGAACGAGCGGTAAAGCTTTGTGCCAGGATTGTGAATGACACATGATAGCGGCCTTGAGATGCCGGTGGAAGCGTTCCACCATACCGTTAGCCTGTGGGTGGTAGCTAGTTGTTCTCGCTCTTCTGGTAGCTCCTAGATCCATTAGTTTGTTGAATAACGTGGATTCGAATTGACGTCCTTGGTCAGTAGTGACGGTGGTGGGGACGCCAAAACGAGCAATCCAACCGTGAAGAAATTGGTCATCAACTTCTTCGGCTGTTATATTTGTCATTGGCCAAGCCTCTGGCCATCCTGTAAAACGGTCAATTGCCGTAAGGCAGTAGGTGTAACCGTTGCAGGACGGAAGTGGTCCTATGATATCCAGATGGACGTGTTTGAATCGTCCAGATGGAGTAGGAAAATCAGCGAGCGGGGCTGATACATGTCGTGTGACTTTGCATTTCTGGCATGCGAGGCACTCGCGTGACCAGTTGCGACAGTCTTTTTTAATGCCGGGCCATACGTAGCGATCAGCCACAAGGCGCGTAGTTGCACGCACCCCAGGGTGACTCAAATTGTGAAGTCGATCAAAGCCTGCACGACGATGTTGCGGTGGCAAGTATGGCCGTGGTTTCCCGGTCGTGTCATCGCAAAGAATGGTGATATCGGACCCGGGAACTAATGTAGGCACTAGTTTTAAAGAGGAGTTGTTGCGAATGTTTTCGAGGTCATCGTCCTCTGCTTGTGCTCGAGCGAGCGAAGCGAAATCGTCACCGAGTGAAATTTGTTCAACTCGTGACATGGTGTCGGCGACAACATTGTCAACACCTTTAACATGCTTGACATCCGTCGTGAATTGACTGATGAAGCTAAGTTGGTTTAGTTGTATTGGTGGGAGCTTCTCTCGTTTTTGGCTGAAAGCATATATGAGAGGCTTGTGGTCGGTGTAGATTGTCGTGTGATGTGCCTCAAGAATATGTCGGAAGTGCTGTACACTTTCGTATACTCCAAGGAGTTCGCGATAGTAGGCGGGCCATTGGCTTTGTTTATCTGTTAGTTTCTTGCTGAAAAATGCCAATGGTTGCCAATGATTAGACACCTGTATTTGTATTTGTTGTAGGCAAGCTCCCACGTAAGTTGATGACGCGTCTGTAAACAGACCTAATGGCGCGTCACTGTTTGGGTGAGCAAGCAGAGTAACGCTCACCAGGGCGTCTTTACACCTTTGGAATGCCAATTCAAGTTCTGGCGTCCAGGGCACTGGTTTAGCACCTTTGAGTTTGGATGAGGCTAAGACGTTGATGAGTGGCGCTTGTGTTTCTGCTGCTTTTGGGAGGAACCGGCGATAAAAGTTAATCATGCCGAGGAAGCGGCGAAGACCTTGCACTGTTTTAGGTAAGGGATAGCTCCGCAACGCTTCAATCCTCTCTGTTGGAGGGCGAGTTCCATCTTTGTTGATGGAGTACCCTAAGAATGTTACTTCTTCGGCACCGAAAACGCACTTGGATGCGTTCACTACGACGCCGTAGTCTGCCAGGCGTTGGAATAAGGTGCGTAGATGTTCCTTGTGCTCCTGGTGTGACCGTGAGAATACAATTATGTCGTCAATGTACGTATAGCAGTAGTCGAGTCCCCTCACGACTTCGTCCATAAAGCGTTGAAAAGTTTGTCCAGCATTTCGTAAGCCGAAAGTCATGAACGGTAACTCGTATAGCCCGAACGGTGTGGTGATGGCAGTCTTGCAAATGTCTGGTTGGTGTACTGGCACCTGCTGGAATGCTTTGACCAGGTCAATGGTGCTGAATACCGTAGAACCAGAGATGTTGTGCGTAAAATCGGCGATGTGCCTGACGGGATACCGGTCTGGAACAGTACGAGCGTTCAGAGCGCGGTAGTCTCCACAAGGTCGCCATCCTTCCTGACCCTTTTTAGCCATGTGTAGCGGTGATGCCCAAGGACTGTCAGATGGTCGAGCGGTTCCACAAGTGACCATGTCTTCAAATTCCTTTTTAGCTGCAGCTAGTTTCTGAGGGGCCAGGCGACGTGGGCGGGAGGAAACTGGAGGTCCATCGATCGTGATGATGTGATGTACCGTATTGTGTTTCACTTGTCGTGGTAGACCTGGAGGTCGCGTGAGGTCAGGAAACTCCAATAGAAGATTCGAGTAAAGTGAGGTCGATTGAGCAGACACGGATCTTACACTGACTTGGCTCACATTGGCAATCGATGCTTGGGTAGATAGTTTGGTGTTTCCATCGATAATTCTCTTGTTTCGAAGGTCAGGTAGTAAGTTGTAATGACTTAAGAAATCCGCACCTATTATTGGCGTATCTACGTCAGCGATGATAAAATTCCAGTGAAAATCTCGACGCAGGCCTAAATTCAGGTGTAACGAGATAGTCCCGTATGTCTTTATTGAGCTGCCGTTAGCCGCAGCTAGTTGATAGCCTGTTGCTTGTATCGCGCGACCCTTGCATAATTTTCTCGGGTAGCAACAGATGTCGCTGCCGGTATCGATGAGAAATTGGTAACACGTCGTTTTATCGACAGCGAATAACCGGCGGCTTGTTATATCTGAATGATCAGTTGCCGCGACTACTGATTGTTCAGTGAGTTTTTCCGACTTCCACGAGCACGGTTTCGTGCATTTACGTGCCTCATGTCCGTAGGTACAATGAAACCAGCACAGGTGCGAAGCTGAACTTGACCTCTCTGACCTTGCTGATCTCGCGCTGAGGGCATCTACGCAATTTGTAAGTACCTCGACTAGGCGAGCAAGTTGAGTTAACTTATTATTCTGTTCCGCCGTCATGTTGAGTTGCGGAAAGGGAGAAGTCGAAAGAGATAAGGAATAGGTATGCCAGTAAGTATATAGATATATACGTCACACGAACCGAAAGTAACAACCGCTTTCAGTACCGGAATAATAAATAATAAATTATAATCAGTACTAAAAAATAACGGTTGTACTTAATATCTATAATTATTTACATTATTATAAAACAAATACAAGAGAAAACAAAAATCAATTTAAACATAAAAATTATTATAATAAATGTTAACCGGTACATAAAATAAGTTAACCGGCAGAGAGTGTGTTAACAAAAAAAAAAAAATACTATAATCGGACGGCGGGCGGTGCGCAATGGGTTAAAATAACAATAATCGGACGGCGGGCGGTGCGTAATGGGTTAAAATAGGTAGGTAATATCCGGCCGCCGTGAACGTGTCTATAATAAATACATGATTCGCTCACGTAAATGTGTGCCTAGGTAAGTTGAGAGTATCACAAATTCTTAACGTAATCTATACATAAGCACAAAGAAATTTTATAAGTACGTAGATACATCCTATAAATAATTAGAACTAAGGTAACTACGAAAATTCACTTCACTCTTGTTTCGAGTTCTAATGTTTTAGTTTGGTATGCACTGTAACTATTATGTTGACGAAGTTTTGAACGAGTATTTAGCTAATATAATAAAGTTCGCTCACCAAATGTCTGTAGGTACCTATACTCATGTGCTGGCACGAAGGGAGTGACGAAGGTGTTTCCATCTCCTGGCTCTGCTACTTAGATGTAGGTACGGTTGAAGCGGGTTCGGCGAGGATGCTCGCAGATCTCGTCGTTTCGTATACTCCGCGTGGTTGGCCTTGAACTGAGCGTGGTTGATTCGCTACCGCATAGCAACAGGGTGAAACCACATGGATTGGTGCTTGCTAGGCGCGGGCGACGTTGCTACCGAGCAACATGGTGTCACGGTAATATTACCGTGATGGCGTAGCCACGTAGCTCGTAGGTAGTTAGTTGCTGAGCGCGGTTTGTGAGGCCACGGGTGAGGCGGCGCGCTTTGTACGTTGCGTTGCGTGTTTTTCCTGGCGGCGCGCTTTGATTGATGTTTGCCGCGCTATGCCCACTTGTAGACGCGACGCGTTGCTTGCATTGCAGCGTTATGACGCCTATGTTATCGGCGGTTTGACGCAGTATGAGTTACTAAGTGCGCCGATGTTTATTGCGATTTTAAGCACTGTGTTGTCGTAGGTAATTGAAGCACTTGATAAGTAACATAGTCTCGCACTGAACACGGAAAGTTTTTGCACCGGGGTCACCATTTTGGGACGCCTTGCGGTGTAGTAATGAAAGTCACAGGTAAAGTCACAACATTCTTTTATTCACTTGGTAGGTACACAACACAAAACGTCTCCATTATTATATAAGACTTAAAGACTTATATTAGCTTAGAAAGCTACGATAAACATTTCCGCGAGTGCGTTGGTGCTTGGCGCGGGAGCGGGCGAATCTCTGTGAAGGTCTCGGACCGACTCTTGTGCGTGTGCGCGGCGCGACCGCAATGTCCTGTGTGATATAGAAGCGCGGTGTTATCCCCGCGCCCCCTTCCCGCTCATGTGCGTGGGTCTATAGATATGTTTTGAGGTGGCGCGACGTTCGCCACAAGTATATTCTGTGCCATTGTTCAGTGCAGAAGTTTTAGATGAAAATGAGCTTGCTTACCCAATCACTTATTCGATTTTTCACCTTTAACTACTTATATCTTTAAATCATCCTAAATGCTCTAGACTTTAGCTCTGATGTCAATAATGTCTAAAATACCAACATGTTTCATTTATTCCAGGTAGCGTAATAGCAGCGTGGTTTCTCCCACCAGACAAACCTGCTCTGAAGCAATGTGAAACTAGATTATAATGTCTGTAAACATTCGCTTTATAGCGTTTCATGTGATTGCTTAAAATATACTTATTTAAGAAGGTGAAACAATTGAAGTGACTTACAGTAATGATCCAGACTCTCTAAGAAAGGAAGAAAAATGGTTGACAAAGGTTAGCTTATAATATCGTAAAATGATGAAAATTTGGTTGATGTTCATTTGTCAGTGATAAAGGAGACAAAATATTATATCGCCAATTAATTTTATAATTAAACCAAATTTTAGTAAAATTGAATTTTCTAGATTTGATTTGGGCTGGACCCGGGTAAAATTATCTTGATACTAAATAATCTACTAACGATATAAGTTGTATGTTTAGTTTTATTGGAAAGACTTTTTTTCCTTCATTATTATATTTTTACAAATGATTGTTAAAGAAATATAATATACGTCAATTACGCTTTTTAGTGTTTAGTTAGTTAGTTAGGATTAGTTTGATGTTAAGAAAACTTTTCTGTAAGTACTAATTCAAGTAATAGGTCTGTGAATAAGATGATTTTAATTAAATATTATTATTTTCTACGTGGGTTGTATTGTTTGCTACAAGTGTGTGTACTTTTTTAACTTTAAAGGAGCAATTTTTAATTGGCCCTGGTGAATAAATAAGATTTTATGTGGATATTTTCTATTGTCACAGCCAATTAATGTACCTATTGTATAAATCAAACTATACGTCGAATGTTTATATGTAATATAGCTATGTATCCGTGCTATGTGAGGCAGCCAGACCAAGCAGCAATGTTTACAAATAGTTAACACCTTAATTAAAATATCAGATATGCACGATATCTTTCAAGTTTCTATTTACTATATTATGTTGTATATTATGAAAGCTGTAAACTTATATATAGTTAAAATAATTTTTACTCATTGTTCTTAAGATAATCCAGGTAAGGTAAAGCAAATAATTATACAAATATGGATATGTTTATTCAAATCTTACGCTAGATTCAATAAATGCTTGACGTATTATGAGTTACATGAATAATTTTACAACTATTATCCTATACCAATAAATTATTTAATAACTATACACCATGAGATCTTATTCTATTTTTATTTAGTTGCAACATAACAGTTTTGGCTTCCCGCGTTGATTCGATATAAAAATATCTATCATTAGGTAGATAGGTTTTAGATATATTTTTATTTTTCTATGGTCCTTAGGCATTACCTAGCTATGAGTAAAAATTGTTTAAAATTCGTCTTAATCAAATGGTCCGTTAATTGTATTATCAACCATTTTTACCAAATCTGAGGCCGATCCTATAAATTAGGAACATGTATAAGAAGAACAACATCAATATATTTTAATTAATCGTTGACCATACGTTTCTAGAAGCTTTTACCTTTCGTATCCTTACACCAATAGGATTATATTTTATGTATATGTATTTTTAGAGCTAGCCCATGACTAAGCTATGCAACTGGGAACCGCACAAAAAGTAAACATCTAAACATTTCTGTAGATAAGAAAAATCTGGTCACCGGCATCAGGAGCGGTTCGAAAACTCTCGGGATCAGATCTAGTCACGTTCATACTAGCTTTACATCTAACTATATCTAAGCAGTTACTTATTATATTATCAGTACTTGTAATCAATACAGTTTCAAGGCACTTACTCTATAAATGGCTAGATAAAGCTACATATACGTAGAGATATATCTATCTAATCCAGTGTTCTTTTCTTCTGCTTCTGCAACGTTCTCTTCTTTCTGTGTGGTCTCTTCTTTGTTGTCTTCTAGTTTTATCACCATTATGGCACCAATTGATACTGTGATGGACAAAATAAGTTAACGCATTATTATGTAAAATAGTAGAACCCTATAATTATGTCTTAGATATATGTACCTACTCTTATCATGCACTAAATCTTCTTCTTAGATGTATTTTACATAACTCATTTTAACATCATGTTCGGCAACCGAGCTCTTCCACGGATGACGACAAATATGTATTTCACACTAAACCGCTTAATAAATGTAAATAAACCCACCATCTCTCACCCAGCTACGTCTACAGAATAATCTAGTATATAAAAATCCGAGGTTTTTGTGTCTATGGCAGGACCTGGGTGCCTAACTGCCCGAGAATAACCCCCTGACTAACGATTTATTCCTATTGGGGAGTCATGGTCTTAAACAAAAAGTACTTTTTTAACTAGAACGGGCTTGCACTTGGCCATAGCTTGCGTAATAGTAAGCAAAGGCTATGGCCTAAGATGGAGCGTGCTTACCCGATAAGAACCGATTCACTCTCGCTTTAAAGATCGCTGGATTAAAAAAGATAAATATTATTACGTAAAGAGAAATTTACCCAAAGATAAGTATAGTTCAGAGTATAGCATAGTATCCCATAAAATCTAAGCAGCTACTTACGCGCTAGCAGCGCTGCGACGGCGATGAAGGGCGCTGCGCAGGAGAAGTCCAGCAGCGCTCCCACCGCGAAGTTGGAAACCACTCCGCCGGCGCGGCCCCACCACGCGCCCCAACACACGCCCATGCCGCTGGAAGGGGGGCCGGGGTTATAGAATAAAAATATTAAAGTCCAATACTTTAATATGTATGTATAATGAGTTGAATTTTAAAGTGTATTAAAAAAAATGCCGCAAACATATTACTGAAAAAAATGCTGTTTATAGAATGTGAACGGGTTTTCAGGATTAACGTTTGTTGCCCAATCTTAGCTGTTAGGCGTTACTTCGTACTGATACGAATGTGTACAATACCCTTCGTAGAAATAAAACAATAGGAAATTGAAACCTCACCTCAACTTAGGTGGAAGTGCATGTAACAGCAGTCTAATCAGCAGCACATTGCCATTCAACGAGGCAGCGTTGAGTGCTGCTGCGGCTGCTACTGCTGTCTTACTGCTGGAGGAGCAGGAACAGGCGCTGGCTGCGAGACAAGCACAGGCTAGTGCGCAGGCGCCGGCGCACGCGGCCGCAGCACGACGCACGCCGCGAGCACCGCCGCGTGCGCATAGTAGTGCGCAAGCAGCGTTGCCGAGCACGCAGCATGCGCCTACTATGAGACCAGAGGTGAAAACCTGGAAACGACGATGACTATGTAGACGATGTCTATAAGTTATCGAATAGTATCGATATCTTCATTATTGCATTTGTTGTATCTGATCACTTACTATCCGGAGAATTGGAGATATCGATAGCATTCTAAAAAAGAAAAGATAATTTAAGGACCCTGTTTCCTGTATACTTGAAGACAGTAGAAAACACAAACCAACCTCTCTATCCATGTTATCATTGCACGCCTCTCCGGTCACGTTCTGCACCGGCACTGGCTCGGACCTGGCGTACGAATCATGCAGGCTGGCTTCCTTCCACGAGAGCTGCGTGGCGTTGAACAGCTGCAGCGCGGCGTTGGAGCACGTGCGGCCCTGCATGCGCTGGAGGAGCTCGGGGATCCACATGTTTAGGCCGAAACCTCTGGAATGATAGACAAAGAGAAAGGTTGTGCTTAGATATCATGATTAGATTGGATGTGATTGTATTTAGATTTACAATATAGAAACTGTGGCTTTGTAGGTGTTGTTTTCCATAATAGACCATGTGGACTTGTGATCATCAAAGTGGAAACTATTGCACTGCTGCAGTTTTATCTCAATGCTTGTCCAGATCTATTTAAAGTTTTTTAGGAAATAGTACTCACGCTGCCATATTAGCAAAGAATACGAATAGAATGAGACTTGACTTCATCGCATAGGTTTTGGACACGAATATCTTCAGATCTTGCAGAACGTTCATAAACAGGTCTTTAGTTCGGTTCTCTTCGCCAGATAAAGTTTTTGCAGCGAAAATATCGTCTTGAATTAGTTTCTTGATCTGAAAACAAAATAATGGTGTTACATAGTAGTGTTTTACCTATATTCTTACAAGTGTCTATGCTGACCTCATTCTAAGAAAAATCTTGATCTAGATGTAATTCTCAGCAAACACCAAACACATACAAAACGGATGCATTAAGGTATTTGATTATTTCCCCTTGATTTTAATCCTGATTTGAACTGAGTAACACATTACACAAATTAAAATGTTTATCATGTCAATAGCGATTAAGTAAAAATCACACACCTTAAAATCCGTCCCCTTCCCATTGGCTTTGTATATCGCAGCCAGCACTTTCAGAGCCTTATCTCCCCGGTTGGTATCAGACAGGAGCCGGGGACTCTCCGGAAGAGTCAGCACCCACACGCCAGACACGAATCCTGGTAGAGAGCCCAGCGCCAGGAACAGTCTCCAGGAGTAGATGGGCAGGATGGTGGAGTAGGCCAGCTTGTACGGGATCACTAGCCAGGCGATAGCTGGAAAAAGTAGAATAGACATTCATCATCATCTAAAGCGTTACTAGTTAGTTAGTTAAAGACTGGCCTATTAGCTTAGTTAGTTGTGGCTCTGCCTTCTTATCTAGGGGTTGCGGGTTTGATTCCCGTGTGACACAGGAATCTATGAATTTTAAAATTTATAGTTACTTGTGTTTAGTCCTATCGTTTGTATGTATAATAAGTATGTATTAACAATAGAAAAGTATATAAGTATTACATATATCCGTTATCTACTAGGTACCCACGACACAAGCGTTTGCTTAGTTTGGGGCCTGATGTCCCGGAATATTTATTTATATTTATTTATCTAAAGTTCTTTTCACTCAACATATGGATATAAATAAACATTACAACATTCATAAATAAATAAAAATAAATATTTTAGGACATATCACACAGCGCCATCTAGCCCCATACTAAGCTTACGCTTGTATCATGGGTACTAGATAACGGATATAATACATATATAGTTTTCTTTTGTAAATACATACTTATTATACATAGAAACGACCAGACTCAACACAAGTAATTACAAATTTCAATATTCATAATTACTTGTGTCAGGCGGGAATCGAACCCGCACCCCTAGATTAGAAGGCAGAGTCACTACCAACTAAGCTAACGGAGCAGTCAAAATAAGTAATAATAAAAAAGTCAAAATAAAATAAGTCATAAATTAGTAATTTGTAGGTTTATGTAAGTATCAATGATTTAGATATTATTTTACTCGTAAAAGGGTTCCCGGGCCGGGTAACTCAACAGTGCGTTACTAGTATCTACAACTTGCTATAATAAGCATAGAGATATAGACTCATGAAAATTATTTTGTTTGATAGACCTTACTTATGATCCCAAAAGTAACGGGGATAGAATAATTCAATCAAAACAAATTAAATACATCTGATTATATCGAGAGTACCTAGATTCCACAGGCGTGTAGGTATCGAGTTCGAAGAAGGAAAGTAACCAGATAAGCGAGAGCTGAGCCTAGATTTCACTTAGAATTTATTCCACAAGTCTAGATTATGCTACACGTGCGTATAAAATGTGTACACATATTCTATGGTCTTACTGCCTGAAGTTTAAAGTAATATTTTGAATAAAATGGTCACTTTGTCTAATAAGTAGATATATTATTCACTATTATGACTAGTATTTGTAAATTTCGTAACTTTATTAGCATTGCCTCAGACCACTTCAATGTGAGCATGATACAAAAGAAAAAAAATAAAGATGATAGGAGGGGAAAATAAATTAATAAATAAAATATTGCAACTTTTTCAGAGAAATCGTCTGTTGCTTGATGTGATTACAAAGATCTTGTTGAAGTTTGTTTGTAATTCCTCAGCATTGGTCGGGAATTAACTTCGTGTGCATTTTATTTGCCTCAACAGAATAATTGGCAGCTAAAGAAGTCTATTGTTTTTATTAGAAAATCACCCAGTGACTCAATGTAAAATCAATTAATTGACTTTGGCTTGCAAAATGGGTCAAACAAATTTGCGAACTAAACCTTGCTTCTTATTGTGCTCACGTGATTCTCACCATCATTTATGAGGGTGTGTCTAATTCCTGCTGAGTATAGGCCTCCTCTCTGGCACGCATTGTTTGTGATACACTATTGTCCTTTTTGCTGAAATAAGGCTATCCAGAGAAAGACAGAACTCAATTCGAGAGTGAATCGGTTTGTTCTAGGCAAGCGCACTGGATAGCAGATTATAACGTTGCATAACATCAGGCTAGTTGTAGTCAAGCGTGAACCTATCTAGTTTAAAAAATACCTGACCAGAAAGTGGAAATCTACTATTCAGACATAGCTATTCTAAGTAGATGCCTACGTAGTGATAGGTAGTGTCTTAAACTACAGTGAGAGTGGTAGCTAGAGCTCTCAATAGATACAGTTGTAAGCAAATGTTAACCCGTTAAACAAATTAGGTTTCTCGCCGACCTGGTGGTATGAATGACAAGGTAACATACAAATGCGGACGAATCAATACCATTTGCAAAACATATTACTGCTGTCCTTTTGAGATTTCTCACTAGTTAGTTACCAAAGACATCTCATAGGCCATAATTGTCAGAAAATTAACTAAGTACACGTTATAGATTTTGCAATGGATCCTATTAGTTCTTTTTTATTCTACAAATTGATTATTAATTAATTATGTACATATGTACCTACGTAAAGATATATCAGAAACAATAAAAACAATGGAAAAGTGTCAGTCATAAGTACCTATCATAGTAACGGATTGATTTTATATATATTTTGATTTAAAATAAATTTAAAATGGCTTCCAATAGTTATCAAAACTAAATGATTTCCTTACCAGGTAATATAAGCCAGGCTGCTACAAAGCTCATGCCGACCATACTGAGGTACAGCTGCCGTTTCTTCGCTCCGACCAGATCTGACAGGTACGAGAATACTAGAGTCGCTGGACCACCTGGAAAAAACACATTACACTTTAAAAAACTGTTTTGGCGTACCAAAAATTGAGTCAAATGATCAGATAAGTAAACCATGCATGCCAAATGTCATCAGGAAATATCCTATAAAGTACAATATGCATACAGATGGATCGAATTCCTTGATGTTGTGAGGAGAAACGGATATGATGAGATAAACAAGTTTCGTGGTGGTAAATACATACATAAGACAATAATAAGGTCCTGCTATACAGGCTGTGCAAGCAGACCTAGTGCTAGACCCAGAGGCCTGCTGAGGTACGTGAAAACATGTATTGTAAATAAAATTAATGAATTTCTAAATGTAAGTACCTAAGTTAGAATTTGAAATTATGAAAAACAACAAAAAAGTGTCGTAACTACATAGCGTGTGCATCTTCTTCATAACTAGTCAACATACAAAACGAAGCAAACATTTTTAGTTGAATTAAAACCTCCCACTTTTTTGAAGTCGGTAAAAAATTACAAAATGGTATGGCTCAATTCGGTTTTGATATGTATATGAAACATATGAATACGATATTGACAGATATAGACAGTAATTACGTTGCACAATCATTCAATGTAATTAATCAGAAGTAATGGATACAATTATTAGGATTACTATGCTCATCTATGTTAAAATGAAACCAAGCGTAACGCAAGGTACGTTACTTGGTCTGCTTATCTGAGATATCTATTTTATCTAATGTAACTCGTACAATAATTTCTACAACCGTTAAATTTTCACAAATCACGCTACATTTTCTTTCGTATGAAATCCTACTATGCAAAAAAGGACTGCCACACCTTAAAACCTTATTTACTAGGTAATAGTTGAACATCATAATCGATTACGTGTCTATCGACAAATTACTCCACCCGTTGCGAATGCGCGATGCGCCCACTTTTGATTTATTTTTATCCAAGAACAAAATACATTTCTGTCACCTAGTGGGAAATAGACAGTTCTCAAAGATAATAATCCCTTACCTCATAAAGAAGAATACTAAGAAGCGTCATGCGACACGTTGTAAAGGATCAAGCGACACTAGACCTTGGATAATGTTCAAGGAACAAGATTTTTTCAAATTTCTCTCACCTATAACAAATCCATTGATAGTCCTAGCAGCGAGCAGCAGGCGGTAGTCGGGCACGAAGCTCTGCGCCAGCGTGATGGCGGCGTCCAGGAGGAGAGTCAGGCTGATGGTGTTCCTTCTCCCGAACACGTCGCCGAATATGCCCCAGAAGAACGCGCTGGCTACTCCGCCTGGAAATAATCAAATACAAATTAAATAAAATTGTGTTCCCCTTCAGTTACGGTGCAGGAACTCTTCTCGACTTCTGGGAGGAGGTCTTCTTTACTCTCTCACTCTATAGCACCGACGAAACGGAACCTCGTCATCAGCATTATACCTATATATTAAGTAAATTAACAAAAAAATATTGAAATTGAGCCTTGTTTAAAATAAATCTTAATATCATATGATGCTTTTAGCACGCAATATACATAGTTTGTACGGACTCCAGCCATTATCAACTTTCATAAGTTACATAGTTAGTTCATTAGTTCATTAGTAACTTTCATAACTTTTAAGGCTTACTTGGCATAGTCACATTTATTATATCTTAGGTTTAATATAAAATGTTTGACTGTAGCCATAATCAAATTTATCACAGCTACAACTCGTCATTCCCTAGAAGGAAAATATCATTTTCCTAAAATAATGCTAATCAAGCTACCGCTAATAATGCCTTTTGCGCAAATTTTGTTCTACGTAGTTAACTATTTATATGGATAGATGACGACTTGGTGTGTAATTTATCTATAGGTTCTATTAATTTTAGTTTTTCTGAAAATTTGCATTTTATGTAAGTTTCATATGGTAGTTTAAATAAATAATAATGTCAAATATTACTAGAGTTTAAAGAAGTTTAATATACGTATGTATGTACTGTTAGATTAGAGCTTCCAATAAATATAATTAGTCGCGGAGACAAACTTACTTTGCTAACAATGCACATAATCTAGTACAATCTACTGGCATATTTTATTACATTTTAGTAGATATCAATTAGAGAAGAAGTCACGTAAATTATTTCGCAGTTCTCGGACACTGCAAATACTTGCACGATATACTTTCATCACAAATTAGAACTAACTAGCGTTTACTAATTACACACGATTTAATATCATGTACCGAATAAAGATTTTATTAGGTTTTAAACAACAAAAAAATCACTTCATTGATAAAGGTAATGGAAATTCCGCAAAAAATGGGCAGACTATAACAGGATATTTAAATCATTCCAAATTACAGACCTTCAACAACTTCAAATAGAAGGTAATTCAAGAAAAATGCTATTTCGTAAATTTCGTTCGAAATCGTTCGTAGATTCCATTACTATATATACCAATAATATGTATGTACTAGGTGTAATACCAATGTTCTAAAAATAGGTGTGTCTCTTATATTTGCTAAAATCATCTAAAAATCTGAGCGTATCCAACCAGCCATTTCCTTATAAATCTGATCAAAACCGAAAGCAAATAAATTAGTAGGTACTCCGAAAACCGCGTCTATTGATATTGCTATATGTTAATAATTTGTTGTTTAAGTAATGTGATGTAAAGTTAGCACTGTAAGTAAGTACACAGACAATGTTACATAGAGACAACTAATTACCTATTGATTGTCTTAGACAAGATTTACGTGCATATTCCATGCCGTTCTCATAAACTATAAAGCTCTGATTCTATTGATGAAACTAAACAAAAATTAAAAAAAAACACGTGTTTACGTTCCTCTTTCTTTTCATCGTCAACCTATTTTATTTTAGAAATGTACCACTGGTAGTTACTAATCTAGTTACAAAAATGTAATCTGAATTGGGTCTGTTTGTGAATCCGAAGAGATCGCCTGTTGAGAGTGAAAAATAAACAAACATAATCACATAATAATATATTCTCGGTATTTATATATTTCTGTATTGTGTAAAATTGTGACTAGTGAATTGTGTTAATTTGACATATACATACTTGTATAATGTTTGACATATTGTGTATATTGAGTAGTTGGTTATTACTTTATTCTCGGCATAATAAATTAGACGAAGAAGGATATATTTCCACAAGTAGGCATCCACTGGGTGTAATGTTTTTAAGTGAGTACCAAATAAGTAGTGTTTGTGTAATATCTAAGAAGCCGGCGCGAGACAATCGCAGTTTTTCCGTAAACTGTTGTTACTGGGAGGCATTCAGCTGGGGCGCGCAGTTCTGGGAAACAGACGTCATAGGTTTTTAACCTAGTTCTTAAAAAGGAAGAACAAAAATTTGATGATTTTCAATTTTTTGTCCTTGACTTAATCAAGTCTAATAATATACATTATGTAAATATAGTGAGAGAGTACGATCAAATCATAAGAAAAAATAATAAACTGGCGCGTCCACACAGAATCCACTAATCAAGCAAAGAAAAGAAAGAAAGAAAACATTTATTGTGACAGATCAAAGGAGCTAAAGTGTTTTTTCTGGAGAATTAGTGTCGCAGTGTATGAATATATTTTGATATTATTGGGCCACTAAGTCGCCTGAAGCGACATCGTTCTTTGTTTGCATACATTGAGCCTGAGCTTTTTTTAAACATGGAATAGGCTTATGATTGACTACAGCCTGCCTGACGTTAAGCACCACTGTAGTCTAAGGAGTCTACTACTAGGATCTTCTACTGATGGTCATGAAGTACTCACTGAGGCGCCTGTAGCTCAGCTAGCGGCGGTAATCACATGCGATTAATGTTAAGCAAATGTCGACGCGGTCAGTCCTTGGATGGGTGACCAAAAAGTGGTATTCCATTTTTGGCCTTTCCGTGGGTCGGTTGACACGTTAAATTATAGGTCCCGGCTGTTTGTCATAGTACGGCAGTCGTTAAGCCATGTCAGAGGCCATTTGATAAGCTCTTGCCACCAGAGTTGGCCACTTTCATTCGTTAAGAAGAAGAACAAGAAGTACTCACCACTCATGAAGGCCATATTAATGAGTCCGGTCTGGTAGGTGGTGAGCTCCAGCTCGCAGCGCGCGGCGGGCAGCACGTACGACAGCACGCAGTTCTCCACGCCCGACGCGAAGAATGCGCACGCGCACGCGCACAGCACGCTCCGGCTGAAGGAGCCGTAACCTGCCGGATAGGAAAATTATAACCCAGGGGTCTTCAAATCTAGAGTAAATAGGTTTCTTTTAGGCAAGCGTGCTTCATCTTAGGCTATAGTAGGTGCTTAACATCAGGCAGGCTATAGTTAAACGTGAGCCTATTCCGTGTTAAAAAATAGGAAATTTTAATAAATAAAATAAACCGGTTTTTGCCCAAAATGAATATCTACTTTACATAAGCAATAATAGTTTTTTTTTTGGGTAGGGCGCTCTTCAGTGACTATTTTGACCCGTAGGACTCTGTATCTGTGCCGTAGGCTGTATTTTACCTATTTTTAACATAGATCTGCAATTAATTGTATGACTGAAAATAAAAATAACATTTTCAGATATTTACTTTAACGTTTGGCGTTTATTTGGCGCCCAAATATGTAGTGATTTTCTTTACGATTACGTTCATAAAATAAATGCTAATGATCCTTTATCAAAGAACCCCACGATGTGAGCTATAACTTAGCAAACTCGTAGCTACAGCACAGTATTATTGAATTGATTTGTTATGGAATATCTGTACTGGCAACTATAAATATTTGACTCAGAGCGATGTGTCACAGGTTTGGACAAATACCTAGTTGATGCTAGCTTTGTAGTTATAGTCTTTAATTTTAGTTATACTTACCTATACAGACCTCAAATTAACTGTTACTACTTTACCTAAGTACTTAGAAACCTTTTGTAAGTAAAGTCAGTTTTGTATCTAAATTATTTTACCAGTTATGATAGAATACCAATTTTAAAAGTAGGTAAAATTACGAGCTCTCAATCGAATCATTAAAGTTTCTAGTGCGACTAAACACTACGTACACTAATTGATTGATTGATCACTAATTGATTTAGCACCTTTAATTATAAAAATTAGAATTTATGTTTTAAAGATTACATATCGTCATGTCCAAGCCAATCAAATCTTTAGTCTTATATTTTCAATGAAAACTTACAAAACCTATTAAACACAGTCAAAGATATTCAATCTAACTTGAATTAGCTTGCTTTAGTCTCTGTCGAGTACTTAATTCAGACACAATGCCTTCCGAATGTAAACATCATCTGCTTCCAGTTGTATAACGTTTACGTTTGTATGTATAAACTATACTTAGAGTATAAATACAATACAACATAATGTTTAGTATTTGTAATGTCTGTAGCTGGCAATGTTTTATCGGGGTCCAATGTATTATATATTATATACTAGCTTATCTCATTGACTTTGCACGCAATATTATACATATAAACCTTCCTCTTGAATCATTATATCTATTTAAAAAAACAGCTGTGTAACCGTTGCCGTAAAAAACCGTTGTTGTGTAGTTTTAAAGAACTAAGCTTACATACATATGTACGTACACACATAGGGACAGACGCAGAAAGAGACTTTGCTTTATACTATGTAGTGAAGTAAGTTCAATGGGTATCTTCTAGGTAAGCGTGTTACACCCTAGGCTGCAGCAATGCTTAACATCAGGCAGGCTGTAGTCAAACGTAAACCTATTCGTGACGTGTTTACCAATAAATTGATTATGATTATGATTATTCCACGTAAAAAAAATACCTGTTATTATCAATAGACTGAAAGACTCACCTGCGACTTCCAGAGCAGTCTCGTAGTCTGCTACTTCAGGAGTGCCATCCTCAGCTCTCTTGTCCACGTTTCTTCTGGTTGCTGCAAAATATACAAAAAGTTACAAGCGTAAGCTTAGAATAGGGCTAGTGTATGACCTGAAATATTTATTTTTATTTTATTTATAAGTTAAAAAAGTAACGCACGGGACAAATAGTAAAGTCAAAGTTACACCCTCTTCTTATTTTTATGGTAAGACAGTAGCTAACTCTAGTGTTGAGAGTTTTCAACTGCCCTTGTGGCTTCTGACATATCTCGATGACTTCCGTGTCAATGACAATCATTTTTACATACAATTTACTATTTTTCTAAAAGAGTCTCTTATTTCTTTAAATTAGATTTAGAAAAAAACATCTTTAACCATCAAAGCAACAAGAGAAATAGTTTCTTTAACTGCAGTTCATTAATATCAATAACTAAACTATTTCATGATAACGCAACATGTAGGTGTTGTATTTCCTCACATTTGAAATTGTGTGAAACAAGCTGACCGAGCAACATTATGCCGATAAAACATGGAAAATTTTACTCCAAATCTAACCTCCATCTATGTAGTGCCCATAACACAAGCGTCTTTGCTTAACATAAAACTAGATGGCGCTGTGCAAAATGACCCGAAAAAGATTTTATTTATTTCAATCTCTGACTGAATACAATACGCTCATATCTGTGGTTTTATTTTAATCTACCTATATATGCGGTTGTATTTAAGATATAAGATTCGCTATAAATTCTTCCTCCGCTTGTTCTTTTATTGGCCATTTTACGTGGTTTTATCGCATATTTGTGGTGTTTGTAGCCAAGAAACGGACCGATAACAATTGTTTTGTACAGTTCAATTGTTTCTCAAACTGTGAGGTTCACTTCACACGTTTGTTGCCAACTGATACTACAGGATGACACTACTGCGAAGACAGGCCAGTTGGCGTAACTTTGTTATAATATGAACAATACGCTCCCTCATAATCAAGTGATTAACTTAAGTACAACGATATAAAAAGATGTTAGGTAAATTAAATTATTCAAATATCATAACAAAACCACCAAAACCACGGTTTCATGAATAAAAAGCTAAGTCACGTGCAGAACAATTCCCACGCTTGCTAGTAACACGTTGACACAACAGTAGTGTCATTATACAGACCAAAGAACCAGACGATTTATCCGATTTGTGCTGTACTAATTGGAGCCATCTTTCAATTTACGCGGCGGCGGTTGCAAGATATTCATCTATTCGGTGAAACACTTGATGAGCTTCCTGGTTGCAATTTGGTTCAATGTCCTAATTTCTAGCCTGGAACGGAAGCCATGGATTTGGCTCCGTAAATTAGGTTTGGACTGCGGAGTCCTGCTCCGTTTGACAGTGTGTTGAATTATCGTGTGCGGTTGAGATGGCTAGTTGAGAGCTACCACCGACTTGTAAGGTGATAATAATTAGAAGGAGCATAGCATCATTGATTGTCGTTAAAAATACTACTAATTCGAAATGGTACGCCTAAACAATCAATAATAAGCGATTGATTGATTGATTAGTGATATTGATTAGTTGACTAGGTGTTACCTCCTTATCACATTAGTAAAACTAACGTTACAGTTTATGATCTTATTTGTTAATTTCTTGTATTTGTGGTGAACAATATAATAAAAGCTGATTGATTGAAAAACACTCAACATTGATCAACCATTCAGAATTAGGTTTTTCGAAGTATGAGAAATAGTGTATAAGATAAGTAAAAATCTACTAGTCCTATAAAGTATGTGCTTTAACTAAAGCATTAGGTACTGGTGGACTCTCACGTGCAATAAAATTAAAAGAAACTCATTGATTATAATCGCTATGATATACAATATTATTCTCATAACATATGGGCTTTGTCATACTTCTTTGTAACATATATTTATCTATCAAGGATATCTTTCTTCAACATAATATAATAATGTACATATATACACCAACCTGTCACTACATTTGTATGAAATTTAGAAACATAGGTACAAAAATCTTACGTTTTGTCTTGAATTCCTGCAGCAGATACGAATGCATTTAAGTCTTAAGGGATGTTTAGTACAATCATATTCAATATTAACATTTTTATTCAACGACATTAATAATATCTAAGAATACTAACAAATTATTGGATTTTTCATAATTAGTATGTAAAGTTCCTATGTATAATGATTTTAAAATCAATATTTTGCATTAGTAAACTTTAAGGTATAGAAATATAAGTGTAAATTAAATTATGTTTTAGATAGTTATAGTTACTTACGACTGATTAACTTGGGCACCACTTTGCACACCATTGTCACCTCGCACCATGAGTGTCCGAACACCACAGAATAATATCACTTCAACACACTTGAAGGTCCGTTACTAGTTCTCATGAAAAATAGTTCAAGTTTATTTACACTAGAATCTTCTCGCCAAACATTTGCAAAATAAATATATCTCTAAACACTAGGAAAGTATACGTTTCGTTTTTCCTATCTAATTGTTTTTTATTTTAAAAAATACGAACTGTCCACAAATTTTCCGATTCCACATTTAAAAGTCTGTTGAATTTGAAAATGAATGTTCTAGGTATTTTCTCTTCGAAATAATTTTCACGTGTTCGTTATTTGCTCGCTTTTCTGTTTCCGAATTAAAATTTTTGCGACACAGGATGTTCCTAGTGCAGAACCCACAGGGATATCAAAAATGCAGTATTCTTAGTTAGATAAGTCAAATATGTTATTTAAGTTAATTGTTAAGGTAAATAAATTATTATTATTATTATTATTATTAAATCAAGGTCTCGTCTTTCCTTGTATTCTTTGTGGCATGTTTTCAGTAGGTAGTGTAAACAAAATGTTTCAGTTGTGGCGTCCTTGCGTGTGCGAGGACGGTGAGGCGGCGACTGGCCGGCCGTGGTCGAGGCTTCGAGCGCTGGCCGGCCGGCCGGCGGTCGAGGCTTCGAGCGCTGGACGGCTGCGAACGAGGGGTGAACGATTTTGGAGTATTCTGGACATCCGAGGAATGTGGAATCTACAGTCAATTTTTGTGTCCTTCGTTTGAGAGAGGAAAATTTAGACAGAATTGGAAAATTCGACTAGCTAAGATCGGCTCGGTCATGAGTAGATAGTAGATTCTTTTTTGTTTTCAAATGACTTTTTATACGAATTATGTCTCTATGAAAAACTATCTATCGCTAGCCTTAATTTAATCTGTAGATTTTTGTAATGGAACTCGCATCACTAGCAATGAATTGTGGCAATGTGGCGTGTAATAATTATTTCACTTCAGCGGCTGCTTTAAATTGAATTACAGACTGAAATCAGAATAAATAAAACCTAAGTACTTCTACGGTTTAAAGCTAACTGGAGAAATTGATAATCCATCATGTGGGACGGGAAGTGAAAGGCTTTGGCCGAGATGTATGATTATAGGAAAGGCACTGAGCACTTTTTATAGCGCTAAGTAATTGCATAGACAGCACCTAGCACCTATGTACATTGTACATGTACCTATATCGCGGTGACCGGTGCTATACCGATTTACCTGTATAGATTGAGTTACGACAAAGGGCGTGCTGAAAAGTACCTTAGTGTTGATTTATTATCATATTTTATTTGACCCGAACAATAGGGTTTTACAAGGTTTTAAAATATTATTATTTAACACCAATTAGATTAGTAACATATTATCAAAAAAATATATACTTATACCTAACATTATGTACTTAAAACTTATGATTTTATATTATGGTGAAAACTTCCAACTATAGGTACAAAACCAGCCAAGATAATCAAAAAATTATGCTGTCATCAAATTAAATAATTATTTGGTCAGTCTTAAGTTAGTTATGGCTTTGACTTTGTTAAGTTGCATGTACCAGAGTGGATATTGTCCCCATGAGAAGGGCCACATGCCACAGTACCGCTTGTGTGAGTGTCGCTTAAGGTTACGAGGGATAAGAAAGAAAGAAATATTTATTGAAAACATAAACATTACAAAACAAAAAATAATTTTATGCATCATGTAACACTATGATTTCTTGTCATAATTGTTTTAACATTGTTATAAAAATATTTAGGTAAGATTATATCATAACATACCTTTATAATATAAGAATAATAAAACTAAAATAATATAAAACTATCAACGTGGCAACGCGGCGAGCGTAATGGGAACCTTTGCGCCGGGAGCGATCCGGGGTGGGCTCTTTGATTAATTTTTGTTTGTTTTATTTTACTTCATATTTTATTTTAGGTATATTATATATTTTAATATTATGTTTAGGACTTGTAAATATATAATATTAGTCAGTTAAAAAATAATATAATAGATTACAATAGTCTTCTTCAATAGATACATATAGAGGAGGTAGTATCTGTGACAAAGTAAAAAAAAAACATTTACTTATTAAAGGTCCTATTTTCATTCTTCTTAAATCTTGTGATACCTATCGTTGATATATGAGAAAAAGAGTACATTCTTAATTTAGATAATTGGGTAGTCTGAGTTTTAATGTACAAAAGTGTTGCTTGCTTGTGTCATTATACAGGTAATGAGAGTAGGTACCTAATGGCCTGGAAGAAATCGCTATTAGCGATAAGGCCGCCATTTGTGGCACTATTTTTTTAAGTCTTTTGTGTTTCAGTTTGTCTTTTTTCAATGTGTGTTACAACAAAGAGTTTTATCTATCTAAATTAATGTATAATACTGCCTATTCTCAGTAAATATTTTTGTTTCGGCGACTAAACCTTCGCTGGAAGATTTTCAGAGTATTTTCGGACACGTATTGTTGTTGCTATTGTTGTGTCAGCATAATTATGGTGGACCGGAAGATGAAGCACCAAGTTATCAACTTAGATATATTTAGTACACAATTTTTGTAACTTTAAGCAAAACCTTTTTAGAACGGCTTCAGTAAATACATCAACATCAATAAATTGTTTGACAGGTTGTAGGATAATCAATATCATCATCATCAGTCCGTCATAAGCTGCTGAGCTTAGGCCTCCTTTTACTATGCCGTCATGGTCTCCGTTTCGGCGTTTTTTCTTCGTTTTAGTAACACACAGTATAAAAATAGGCTACCTGTCAATTATAGTTCTTATCACTTATCAGCGTATGTTATCACACAGACAAATCTTAGAGTGAAGGGTTGAATGAGCTTCGTTACTTGTTAGTTACAGTTCCCGAAACACGAAGGGTTTCTGGGTTATTAGTGAAGAAATTTGTAAATAACTAAATAAATACATATTTCAGGACATATCACACAGTGGCATCTAGCCATACCACCCCATACTAAGCTTACGCAAGAAAGATAAAACTCTCTCTCTCTCTCGAGTCGTATCCTCATGACCGAGGGTCGTGACTCCCCGCAGAATTAATTCGTATGGGGAGTTTTCTTGGGCAGATACATCATAGTGGGCGCCCAGGTTCCTCACGGTGTTTTCCTAAATAGATAAAATAATAAGTTATAACTACTAAAAAAAATGTAATTTGATTATTAATTAGTGTATCATTTTCATATGCTTTAGCACATTCGCTGTAATAAAAACTATAATAAAACATAGCTACCTATTATGTTTTAACGTAACATATCGGTACTGCGCTACCTCCATGGCAAAAGTCATGATCTTCTTAGTAGAGATCATAGACCAATAATAATTGAAAAATTTACTTTCGCTTTTATACAGACTTACTGTAAATAAACACAACACATTTACTTAAAAAATCGCTACCTACGTTATTCATAAATTTTGTAGTAGATCAATAAGTTTTTTTATCATCTAATGATTTTTTTTAATACTACTGCTGGGTATAGGCCTCCCTTTGCATATGCTATCATTAGATAGCATATGAAAAAATATGAACAGGATTACCTGTACATATTTTCAGCATGGCAACAGAACTCGTTGCATCAGCCAGGTTTGGTCGGTCAAAATAATTATCTTTTTGCATCCTCCAAGAAGTTGAGTTTTGCATCACCTCCCAGCGTGGGGCGTACTCGGAACAATTGGACGGGGTTTTGAAGAAGTAATTACTTTCATTTTATTTTTACTAAGGTATTTGTAAGGTGCATGTACATAAGTAGATGGTTCTCGTGTTATGGCGGAGGAGAGTAAATTAACAAATCTAACGCCATTACTATACCCACATTACATAGTTCCACGCAGCACACTTATCTTAGATGCAAAGATCTTACAAACAACGCATTGCTAGATATTGTTCTTATAATTAGTTTATGCCTATAAATAAACAAGTAAGTAGGTTGAAGTAGCCCGTCTAAAAGCAACGAATTCTTTTATTTTGTAATCAAATTTGATCTAAATATCATACAACCACGTAAATCAAATAATGAAAGAAAATGAAGCAGCAAAAGAACTTGAAATACCTCCATGCATCGCAACCTTCTTATTAATTAGTAAAGAAATTGGAATCATAGATAAATCTAGAATAAAATGTAGGTGAGCATCTTTCCTTCCGCCTAGCGCGCCTTCCAGGTCAAGAGCAGAATTACTTACTTTTTGCTGCAAGTAATTAGCTAAACTAACTCACTGAGTTACCAAACCACCTTAACTTCAGTTTCAATAAGGCTGGTTTTAGTATGAATTAATGGATGGTGCTTCCGAAAGTTGATTTGCATCGCTAATCTTATCTGTAATCAGCTTGTCAATCAAATAGTTAGTGAAATATCGTTTTTTGTATCGTCGGGAAAGAGCTACGGCTTTCACGGTTTCTAATGCTGATGATACCAAAATAAGACGACTTCTGATGATTTGGATGGGTGGCCGTGAGCTTTCACAAATAGCGTTTTTAAATAATAAAATTATGTTTTTAACAGTAACTTGTCATTAAGAAAAGCTATCGACAAGAAAGTTAGTAAACTGTTATACATATGTACACAGTTATTTGCACAATTTTACCAAAATAGTCACAGCCTGTTTTCTGGTGGCATGCTTCCATTTTGGCTGGAACAGGACGACTCTTCTGAGAAATATTTCCTCCTTTGTTACATCACACAGTTCCTGAAAATTCATCTTACTTTTTCCTGTTCCAAACCTGTGGGTTTATTTTTAGCGAAACCATTATTTATTTGTTCCTTTAGAGGCTTTCTCCATAATATCTCTGGATGCGGTCTCGCCGTGCCTTGCAAATCCAAAGTTCAGTAGGGTCCACATTATGTGCGACATTTATAAGATATATTAAGTGAATATCTGCCGTCACTGGATTTACGGAAGTACCTGGGATAAAATATAAAATAAAAAGACTTATTGAGACAAATAAAAGAAGCAATACTCGTCCACTTTAAGCAATATACCATTGATTCATTCTTTCATTTTTTTCATCCGACATGAAAATAGATTCCAGGACAGTAACTACTACATACAAAAGCTATTTTTAATGCTCTTCCTAACCGTTGACAATACTGTGTGCTGTCAACATTATTCGAAGGCAGTCGACCATCTAGCCAAATAAAAACGAGAACTTTAGACGTTCCTTGCCCCTGACTTGTAACTATCAACTAGTATGACATTTATTATACCGCACGTGGTGTTCCTATAAGTGTTATTCCCACTGAACTTGAGTAGGCCAAGCTTATTGGTTTAGCTTTGTTTATGGCCCGCGCCCATGCGTGGCCCTTGTCCGCGAAAACACCAATAATTGGTCACCTGCGTACATGGCATGTGTATAAAACGCTGATGAAGCTGGCTGTTGATTGGTCAAACTGATGTTAGTTAGTAGAGACACAACGCACCCAATACTGTGTAATGATGCGCTAGTTTGTAATTAGTACATTTCACAAAAATTTGAATCTTTCGAGAGTAATTATTTTCAGAGAATTTTTAAAATAAGATATTATTTGTTTTGCAGTATTAATAATATGTTTATCGTAACGTAGAAAATATGATCCCTTAATAAATAAAGCAGACCAATAGGTATTTAGTTAAATTAATTAATCATCAAGTTTTTTTATTCAATTTGTTTAGTCCGTTTAGATACTCTTATCTAAGTTTAGGATATCAATACCTCACGTATACATGTTAGAATGTTATCTCATCACTTCTTTCTGTTTTCATCCAGGGACAACAGATATCATTCACTTTAGTCATTTTTCGTGAACGATGCAAATATTATTTATCAGCAACCATTCAACAGATCTTCCTCTGCGCTACAATTACAAGGTAAAGGTGAGTGTACACTCGCGTAAATCAAGCTGCGACGTGTAGTGTGGCCGCGCCTTGACTTTGAACCTCCACACGAGTACTGGTCACCACACAAGTGTTACGTAATACAAGGTTTAACTATCATCATCATCATCATTCGTTGCTCTTTGAACCACACTGCAGGAGGGTTATACAAATATACAATACATGCAATAGGAGGCCTCCCTTTATAACTATAATAATAAAATATATCACTGATATACGATTATTTAATTACTTTTGCGCACAAAATTTTAGTTTGAATTTGAAATTTGACACCAACTTATTTTTATTGATTATCTTGTAATTATATGTAAATGTGGTATCTTAAAATGAATGAATATTAGTGTAAATATGGACCAATGTCTGGAATATATGATTTTGAAAAAGTACCATCTGCGTCGATACATTGTTATTGATATTACATTGATACGATATTACATGTATATTGGACCTAGTGGGTGTCGCATTCAAACATTACATGACCTAGTGGAAATTATAGAAAGCATGGTTTTACTTAACACAAAGAAATGCGTTGTGTAACAAGATAGTTGACAGAAATTATATCGCTGTGACGCAGATGTCACATTATACGCTGAAATTGATGTCATAATCAATCTGAATAATCAGCTGTTTATGTAATAATGTACATAATAAAAGTAAAGAGTATATAACGTATAGGCGTGCTATATACCCCCTAGGGTGTAGTTCAGTAAATAAATAATTTTAATTAAGTAGTAAATTTATGTAGTAATTAGAATTTTTTACTTAAAAATTTATCAATGATTGGTAAATTTTTAAGATACACACACATAACAGATAATAATACATTCCAAAGTAATATTAGTAAGAGTTAAATATAATAATAATCAACCGCTCTGGCGTATTTCTCTGCAGATTTACAACTCTTTGTCATGCGATTTTTTTATTTATTTATGAATTACGGTAACAAAATGCAATTTTAGTAATATATCGGTTTTGGCACGGAACCGTTATAATCATTACAGATTGCATCGATATTAATTTTATTTAGCTTACAACTCGCCGTGGCAGTTTGTTACAGGCTTACTGCAGATATGATACTGTTTTGGCTGAGATAAAGGTAACATAATGAAACTAAAAATGATACAGTCAAATTAAGAAGATTTATAAGTAAGAGAAATCTTGTCAGAGGCCTCAATTAAATTCAAAATAAGTACATAAGTCCCGACTAGACAGAGATTTATTTTCAATCAATCGAACAATATACATAAAAACCTAATATTTCTAACCGACTACGACTGTACATTCCCAGAAAGTTATTTTGCAAAGAACACAAAAGCTCGATCCATCTGTTTGCAGTCCTGCCCAAAACAAAGACAAGGCTATTGACTTTACATCTTTAATAGTGCAGTGGCAAAAATAAATTTGTATGCATCTAAGTTTATAGGATAAGCCAAATCAGAGGGTGGCTTGATAAACTTTATTTTTGACACCAGAGTTTGGACACTCTCATTCGATAAGAAGAATTTCTTGTTGTGTATTTTGCTTGTTCTTCTCTTTCTTTAAAACAAACGTACCTAACCTGCAAAGTATAAATATATATACAGAGTATAAACTACATACTCATGTACATAATTCATTAACATAGGCACTACACTTGACAGGAACTTTATATTCAAAGCTCGCTATCTTTAGCATCTTTAGCACTGACTTTAGCTAGAAACTTACCTCATCCATCCAGTTTGTGATGCATCTACATTTAATCGCAGGTAATCTTGCAGGTCTATAAATCTGAATAGTCGGCATGAAGACGCCAGGATCCGATAAAATCCGATTAGTAATCCTCATAGCATTATAAAAACCGAAAGGGTGTTTGTTGATAGACTTTCTTCCTCTCTTTTAAGTGGTAATAGAATAAGTAGGTAAGGTTGCAACATTAACATTCACTAGTTATAATAATGATGAGCGACTGTAAATTTGTAGGTATGTTCCTCCTTCATGAGGACACGGGGCAACGCATCACTTGATTTGAATAGAGATATAGGGTCCTGAGAGTAGTAGGTACTTTTTATCCCCAAACAACGAGAGCAAAACCACGTGTATTTTGCTAGTAGACTATTTATAGGTACTTTAAAAGACTATCCATAAACGGGTATAACTTAAATAGTTTTAACAGGCTGTAAAACGGCAGTATGTCGTGAAAATAGATAGAGCCTACACTAAAATAGCAAGCAGAAACTGCCTTGAAGTTATTGCATGCATTTATTGTACACGGTTTAACGTATTTTAAATCGACAAGGACGGGTTGGTAAACTAAGCAATTTTTAAGGATGGCATACCTTTACGCATTTAGGAACCAAATATTTCATTTTTTTCCATATAAATAGCTTTTCGGTATAAGAAGTTTAAGAACTAGAATGAAGTAATACCGAACCAAATTAGTTATTGTTAACTAAGTAGGTACCAATAATAACCCTGCGGACCAATGCATCGGCCTTTTAGCCATTCTGCGCTTTTCGTAGTTTAGATGACAGGAGTCATCTTATGAGATTGCGCACTTGAGATACCTATAGCTCGAATTATTCCTTAGATAGATGATCTACACAAAAAGATAATGTAGCTTCAAAGGCTCAGATGGCACGCTAAATTTTAAAGTACCGTATGGTCGTCAAAGGATACCAGTCAATAAACCATGTCAGAAGACTATATGGTGGTGGAAAAGTCTGCACACCGACAAAACAAAACATTGATACCTTACTTAAGTACCTACTTTCGTACATCGTCGTATACTTACCATACCAGTGACATTCAATAACATCTACATATCCAGGCGCCTAAAATCTTGGAATTGCAATGTTCTTAACAAAATACAAATTATTTTTATTTACAATAATAAAATATAAAAACAAGGCAAGAAAAACTAAACATACTACTTCTAACTACTACAAAAAAGGGACACTTAGAATATCTTTAGAAAAGCCTAAAAATAATCTAAGTGCTCCAGCCCACTACCAGAGGGTAGCGTGCCCAGCATACTGGCCGCATTACCACGCTGGATGGCAATGCTGATACGTACGAGCCAGAAAAAGGCCAGTATTTTGGTCACGCGTCAACCAAGCGCTCCGAGAGGTTTTGGAAATTAGTAGGTATGGGCTTCCGGACCCCACGGCCCCAAAGTCTCGACTCCAAAAGGCGCAAATATGTAACCTTGGCCGAGGTTAGCATATTTGCGTCTTTTGTTATTGTTTAGGTTCATTACGTTGTCAAGTTTATTATGAAGGTTGTTAACCTGCATTAGCGAATTACTTAGTTTGTTGTCCTTCTTAATGGGAAGACATTAAAGTAGGTAACTTATGTGTACAGTGAGATATATAGCTTTACTTTGTAAATTGTGATGTTGATAAGTAGGTACAACAACTACTTTACTTTATAGGTATATATTTAAAATTAATTCACCATGTCTAACTCGGTGTCCCGAGTGGCCGTCGTCCCGTTGGTCGGCCGAGGTACCGCTGGAAGGACGTTGTGGAGTCAGATCTACGCGTGCTTCAAGTAGCTGACTGGCGGGAGCGGCGCAAGACCGGGACCGGGGGCGATCTCTTGTATCGGAGCCCAAGACTCACTTTGGGTCGCTGCGCCAGCGGAGTAAGTTATTCATCATAATCATGTAATACTTCATGATGCTTCTAATGTGAACCTTGGATGATTTAATAATCCATGTGTATAATATTTACGTAAGTGAGTCCAGGTGTAAGATACATAGTATTTTAAAGTTTCGTTTAGTTAAAAAAACCGGCCAAGTGCGAGTCGGACTCGCGCACCGAGGGTTCCGTACAAACCTGCAAGGTTAAATATTTTGTGATGTAACTAAAAATTTATGGTTTTCGTAATTTTTCCTTTATCTATGCTATAAGACGTTGCTTCGTACCAAATTTCAAGATTCTGAGTTCACGGGAAGCACCCTGTAGGTTTTGATTCCCTTGCAAGTGTCGAAAATTTGCGGCATAAATGGCTGTATCTTTTGATTGCGTTGGCTTAGAAGTTTGATTTTTTCACAGCTTCAAGGGACAGTAGACTTGAGTAATTGATATAAATTTCAGCTTCATACCTCTACGCGTTCCTGAGAAAAAGGGTCTTGACAGACGGACGGACGGACGGACAGACGGACAACAAAGTGATCCTATAAGGGTTCCGTTTTTTCCTTTTGAGGTACGGAACCCTAAAAACAAGGCTTCAAAGGATTATTCAAACTATTTGAGTTTAAATTAATTCTAAATTTCATAAACTCAATATTAATTTAGCGTGATTAAGTTTTTCCTCTGATAAATCCCAGGAAATATGCCGAGATATGTCCTCAATCACCTGTGCCTTGTGTAACAGTTCCAGAGAGCTGTACTTACCTAAGAAGCAGTAACCCGAGTGTACTCATACTTCATACAAACTGCAGTAAATGTAGCTTATTTTTTCATACAACAATTCGCTTGATGGTAAGCGATCATTACGATCAAGGATGGGACCTGCTTACTGCTTACCAAGTAAGAACCGAGTCACGCTCGCTTTAAAGATTGATACATAGTAAGATTCAAGAACTAAGACGATTACGATTGAATGATGGGTTACTCGTACCTTAAATTGTAGATATTCAAAAAAACAACTCGACTCTCAATAACCACCCAACATTTTATAATATTGTAGTTTTCCTGAAAAGTTTTTTTACTCGAAAACTAAGGCATTACTTACGGAGGCAACCTTTTTGCTTGGAATCTTAACACTTGATATTATAACTAGTGGGTGTTCGCGGCTTTGCTCGCATTGAGAAGTAAACCTAGCATCCCCTATTTCACCCCTTTGAAAGTGGCATTTCCAAAAACCCTTTCTGGTGCCTATCTACGTCATAACATCTCACTGTATGCCAAATTTCAGCCCGACCCTTCCAGTGGTTTGGGCTGTGCGTTCAAAGATCACTATGTCAGTCAGTCACCTTTAAGTTTTATATATTAAGAATCATTCAAAACTTTCTCTCTAGAGCCTTACGATACAGCAGATTGTATAAAATTAGCTCGGGACACTAGCCGCTAACTATTTTCTGTAGTGTTTATCACGTGAAAGTTAATGGCTCTGAGAAGTTACACCAGTAGGTAGTTGGTAGGTATTGGGGACGACGAGTGATGCTTATTATCCTGCAGATTACACACAGGTCTACTGTAACTTCTTATATCGAAGGTTTTCAACATCTAAATGTATGATGCCAGAAGAAATTAAAACTATGACGCGTGAAAATAATTTTCTAGATAGTGTAAGAAGGCTTCTTTTGGACAAAACATTGTACAGCTTTAAGGAATTTATGACGAACGACTATAGTCACTTAGACTTTGGAGACAAGTCAATGCCCCTCAAAAAATGAAATCTAGGTAATATGATATATTTTATCAACTTCTAAAAATCTGTGATTATACTTTTATGTATTAAAAAACTGTAATTATTTTTTTTTATTAAAAAGGTATAATATGATACAATCTAAAAAATTTCAACCATTATTTACTATATTATATTTTATTATTTATACAAGAATGTATATAAAAACAATTATGACAAGAAATCATAGTGTTACATGATAATATAAATTATTTATGTTTTGTAATATTTATGATTTTAATAAATACTTCTTTCTTTCTTCTTTCTGTAAACACGTGAAATTACTATCAAGCTGTTATCAAACATAGGCAAATCTATATTGCTTTTATAATGCTTATAAATGAAGAACCCAAATAGGAAGAAACAACAGTCGTAGACTAATAGTTAGCAATAATCATTTTGTTGTTAGATAATAATTCAGTTTGATAAGTCATAGTGGAAAAATGTGGAGAAGACCTCGTGTAGTGTCGATGTCACTACGAACACCGACATTCAAGCTATTAACAAATTACTTTTATGAAAGGTATATTTGTACTGTAAATTCTTCCTTGTTCGTTTTTTTTCTATATCCTTGTTCGTTATATTTCTATATCTTCCTTGTTCGTATGTTAAATATCAATTTAACATACGAGATGAATTTAACTCTTTAAAACAAAATTTAATAGGTGACAACGATCGCGCAAGGCTTCAAGCAGTGTCTCAACACGAATCTGGCCAATGGCTACATGCCCTCCCTTCTGCCAACCTCGGTACACTTTTCGACAATGGCAGTTTCAGAATCGCTATCGGCTTGCGAATTGGAGCTGCTATTGTCGAACAACACAGTTGCACATGTGGTAGCGATGTCGATAGGAAGGGCCTCCACGGACTTTCATGCCTTCGCAGTGCAGGCAGATTCTCCCGCCACGGCTCGCTGAATGATATAGTGAGACGGGCACTTGCCACTGTCAACGTACCATCAGTTCTTGAACCGATTGGCATGGTCCGTGACGATGGTAAGCGCCCCGATGGCCTCACACTGATTCCCTGGGAGCGGGGAAAAGCTCTTGTATGGGACGCAACTTGCGTCGATACACTAGCTCCTTCTCGCCTCAGTGGAACAGTACAAGCGGCAGGAGCCGCGGCGGACGCAGCAGAAGAAGCCAAGCGGCGAAAATATACATCATTATCGACTGATTATATTTTCGTACCGCTTGGCTTCGAAACTTTTGGTCCGTGGGGTAAAAGCACGAAGTCTTTTATAAAAAAATTAAATAAAATGTTGATTGACATCACTAGAGACAAGAACGCTGGCTGGTTCCTTGCGCAAAGGATTTCTATAGCAATCCAGCGTGGGAATGCAGCCAGCGTTCTTGGCTCCATACCACATGTAGATTGTTTAAATTTAGTTTAGATGTAAATACTCTTTTTTAGTTCTATTAGTGTTAATATGTGTAAATGTTGTTTCTTATTATTTTAATAAATATAACTATATATACTTATAGAGGAATAAATGTATTATTTGCATTTAAGTTTCACTTAACTTTTTCAGGAAAACACGACAATGAAAACTTATGATGCAATACGCTTTCCTAGAACACATTTATTAAAATTTACTACAAGATAACCTTATTAACTTAGTTATAAATAAAACACCGATATTGCCAAAATGTTATTACAATTTATTTGAATTTTACTGGAAAAATATACATGCAAAACTGGAGCTCCATTGATTTTGCATTTTACATGAATTTAGTAGGTACTTGCTCATTATGAATCTCTATCTCTCTATAAACTAACACAAACAAAAATATAGACTTAGAAACTAGGAAATTAAAATAGAAATAATGAAACATGCTGCATACAACATTGAGGAATACAATACTAATAATTAAAAAAACAGGCTCTATATTACGCTTATTCTAAACATATATATTTTAAATTTATTTACAAATTAGAGTATTTTGATGACGATTTTATTACAATTAAATGACGACATAAATATTCTATTTAAATCTATATCACACATTTCATATTATATTTATCTTAGAATAGACCGCCGCTCTGTCCCGCCCTTAATTAATTAAAATTAACTTTGCATCTGTGATAAATAGTAGTACTCTGTAGATAGTAACCTAGCTTTATGATATTTCTTCTTTGCTTTCCGTCAGAAGACCAGTAAGTGAAAATGAAATATTTACAATGATAAGAAATGCTAACAAAACGTATACGAAGACTCAACAAAATTATGCGCTAATGTCATTTATTGACTTTGCCATTATGTCTGAAATTGTTAAATCATAAAATGATAGTCGTACAAATTTGTTGAATTTCCTATTATACTAAAGTAAATCAAATATTAAAACCACGATATCTCTAACAAGTATAATAAGTGTGTATATAGCAGGAGAATGAGACATGACTAGTTTCTTCCCAATAATAAATCTAACTTATTAGTCTTTACAATAAAACATCTTTGACTGACATGTAATATCCCAATTATCAACATAACCGTTAAGTATCGATTCTGTAATTTTCTCAAATCAGATTTCCATCCATGTTAGCTCCCGATTCCTGGACTTTTATAAGAAAAAGTCATTGAATCTGGTACTTTTCTATACAAATCCAAAATAAAACTATGTTGTCAAAAAGATGTGCCGATCAATCAATATATTATATAGTGATAAAGGAAAATTAAAATTAAAATAGTTGTGCATAAAATTAGTAGGTAAATAAAATTATATTGTCTCTGATCATCCTACATAACACGTGTCGGTATGTTCTTGGGTTCATAAAACTGTAGAATATGATAAATTAAAACAAAATTCAAAAAACGTTAAACAGTTGACAATTTAAACCAATGAGATCCAAGACACCAAGACTTCAAAATTGAAATAAAGTTGAGTAATAACGTTTTATAATTTTTGTTTTAATAAACAACTAGGAAATGATGAAAAAAATTGCAATTCTTACAATATTAAATTTTGTAACAAAAGGTAGATTGGACGTGAAAAATTATGTAAAAACAACCAAATGACCGCTCTTGAAACAAAATCTAAATATTGTAGGTAATAAAATATATATATACTCGACTTTCTGAATTTAGGAGACATAAATAAAATATTTTTTAACGAAATAATAAGTTAAAATTACTTCTCAAATAATAATATAACCTTGAACATTAACGTAAGAAAGAATAATAAAATTACATGGATAAAATACAAATGATTAATTTAAATCGAAATTAAAACGAGAATAAGAAGAAAAAGAAAATATTACAACATAATTTTATGTTGGTTACACCAACAAATACTTGACAAATCGTACCAAATGTGTTTTGAGAAAAAACACAATTTAAAATACAGGACGATATAAACTAAAAATTAATATTATATGGAGTGCCGACTTCCGATATGTATTCCATTTACTTTACATGATATGTTTACCAACGCTTCTGACTCGAAAAAATATAAAAGCTTTTTCATCGACTGATCAGAACTTTTGACTATTTTTGTAATTCTGAATTATGATTTTTTTATTTAATTTTTATGGATGTTTCTAAGATTTAGCGAATTACTTAAATGACTCTGAACCTGGTCAAATCAACTGAAGGTATGACGGTGCTGTCGCATGGAACTGGAGAGTTTCTGGAAATAAAAACAAATTGTTAAAAACATTTTAAAGAATTTCTAAAACTTAGGAGATTGAGGAGGCCTTGTTAAGAAGCGAGACGGCATTAACAACTGATACAGTATCACAACAAGCCAGAAAGTAAAGTATATGCCAGAAATGAACAAATAAGAAAAATGAATTTCATATAAGAAATAAGTACACCAAAGAAAAGAAGGAACATTATAAATAAACGCTACATAAAAGTACAGGACGTACGACGTACCAGTATATGTCAGTAAAAAATATAGTAAAAATATAAATATATTATATATTAGTAAAGAATATAGTATGACTATAAATGTCCTCACGCTGGCAGATCAGCTCGCAGGAAAGCTTGTGGTGGCATCGACGTGAGCTCTATTCCATCTCGATTGTCGCATATGATTCGTGCTACAGTTGTCTTCTTTATTTCTGCCAGTTGACCTAAACGCAGATAGTATGTGATGAATTTTTCAACGAAAGATACAGAATTCGTAGGTCTGCTAAAACACTTGCTAGCCTAAAGCAATAGTTATTTTTTTAATGAAATTTTCAGTGCCAGTTGTAAAAACAAAAATCCTATCTAATGAAGTCACGTTACGTCAGTAAATCATAAGGATTTACTCCTTATAGCTTACCAGTTGTAAAAGCTCCAGGATTGACATCAGGTCCATGTTCGTAGTAGTACCGGTCTCCACGCTTGAGCCTTGAGAACTGCTCCGCAATGATATGAGCAAAGGTGGGACCCACAAGACCTCCTTCCACTGGCACTTCTAAGAGACCACCGATCCACAGGTCCACGTCTTCGGGAGAAGAGTATACGGCGGAAAGGCGTTTGCTGGCCTGAAAGGATTCACAGGTATTTTGTCACATTTTCATAAACTATAGATAGACGTTGCTCGATTGATTTCAACGAATATCAATCTCCAACAGGACTATCATCGCACCACATGGTGAGAAGCAGTGTCATGCTGGATTTACGAATTAATATGAATATTTGAACGTGATGCCTACAAATTCATTAAGTATATACAATACATCGTTTCATTTACTTGTGTTTACAACAATCAACACTTATACTTGAACTAGTACTACTGTTACAGACTAGTATGTAAGCTTTGATTGTATCTTTTCATTTAACTTAAGGAACAGCCTGCACTTCACAACACAGGTTATCCTAGTGTGGAGTGCAGTGAACATGTAATAGTTCATAAGTTATTTACTTGAATACATAATTTGAATTTGAATTTGAAGAGATAAATTAAACTATGAGTAATAATAACTTGTACGCCACAACTCTTCTTTACATCAGATGAGTTGTTGGCTACAACTAAGCAAGCGTAACACTGCATTAAAAAAAATCGGCACTTACGCTGTGTGGGAACTGGTGGAAGTCAGTGTAAGGGTGCAGCCCCACCAGGCTCCGATAGTGGTTGTAGGTGCGCAGGCCGTAGTCTCGTCCGCGCTGGATGTTGAGGGACGCCAGGTCCAAGCCGTGCGGGTGCCCGCCGTGAAACATGTAGCGGGTCAACTGGAATTGCATTGGGAAATAACAATTTCTGATTCATAATTGCATTGAAAAAGATTGCCGATCATAATGCACATCATCATGATATCACAGACAAACATACTGATTGCGTTTATGTAAATGATAGCGTAAAGATGATTGTTTGTTTCAAGCCTACAAATACTACTACAAAGTAGCATATCAAGGTGATTTATGGTAAGGAGGAGGGTATGGTCCCAAAAGAATTTTTTTTTTTATCTTGAACCATGAAACAACTCCGGTAAAATCACATCTAGGTACCAAATTTGAAACTGGGCTACTTACCGCCTCAGTCACGAAAGGATCTACATTCTGCATGGGCTGCAAGACAAGTCCATGCAGCATCAGGTCCAGGAAGGGACGGATGCGGAAACGAGACGGGTCGAACATCACTTCCGGCAGGGAGATCGCCTCGTAAAGCTCGCCAGATTTGGGGTACCGGATGCTGGAAAACATGTTTTTTATTATGTTTACTGAAATAAAGGCCTGCAAGTTAACCAATTGGTGGTCAGTGAAAGTTTAGTTAGTGACCAGACTGCTATGCTAAAATTCGTTAATATACCTACGAAAATATTGCCAATGTTCTTTATTTAGTAGGATTCAATGATGACATCATCACTACAGTGATGAATGTATGTCTTACATATCTTACATACATAAATCTGATAAAATTTACATAAACTCATGCAGCAGAATGTAAGAGTTATCAAATAAACGTTTGCTTACGTCAGTTTCCCATCAACAGAAGAGTGTCCATATCTCATGGCGGCGGCGGAGAACTCCGTCAGCAGCGCGGGGTTGGTGCCAGGGTTGTAGCTGGAAGAGTAGCCTGGAGAGGGGTGCAGGTCGAAGGCTCGCATCAGGTGAGGACCTGGAACAGGTGGAACTTGCAGGAAATGTTCCAAAAATGCATATCATAACAAAGACCAGTAAATTTCATTCGAATTCATTTTTGTTTTACCGAGCCTTTCCAAGTATTAATACAAAACTCGCTGAAAGGGCTTTACATTTATAAAACACCAATAAAAACACCAAAAACGCATGTACATATCTGTCATATCTGAAAATCAACGCCAACACACGGGATACATCAAACAGGACTCTTCTCTACATGTAGACTACACAGTAGTTCTTTACATTAGACAAGCTAAAATCAAAGGTTCTATATTTTATGAAACACTTACCCAAGACCAACGGCAGCCACTCGCCATAAACTACATGCTGGAACATGGCCTGCAAGATCCTCCTGCTTTCGTAGAAAACAGTTTGCTCGTCCCACAGGGGGTTCAGGCGGGAGAGGGCGCGCGCGATGCGGTTGTGCTCTCGGGTGAAGATGGTGTGCAAGGCTGTCAGAGATATCACTTGGTTGCCGTGGTTGTCTCCTGAAATGAAAACAAATAAAGATGTAAGATAGGACAACCATTTGTTGATGAATAGGAATGTCACTTAAAAACTAAAAGTGGTTGATCTTATTGTATTCTTAGTGGGTTAGAGACTGGTAAGTTTGTCCTTAAGCAAAATAGCTGGACTGCATTGTTAAGATTTTTATATTTTACTCGAGATCACAGAATAGGAATTTATATGTCATATTCATCTTTTTTTTCTTTTTCATCATCATTAGCACAATTTAGTCAAGCGTGCAAATTTTTGTGTTAAACTATCGACTACTATAGAAAAAAAAACAATCTCCATGCTTTGATGTCCACCATACCTGACTCGAAGCAAGCTCCATGCTCCGTGGCAGTCATACACTCCTTCCTGTCAGTGAGCGGTGGGAGCTCGCGGCCGTAGTCCGTGAATGTCTTCAGGAACCCCCCGGAGCCGAGCTGCTGCAACTTCTCGTCTGTCTTGCCGTACAGCTGGGACAGGTCCATGAAGTGGGTGGCTCCGTTCATCTGGAGATATAATAAGCATTTCATGTTATAAGGGTGCTGTTGTCATATTTGGTATGTTGGTAAGTACATAGTCCTGAGAATTACATAGACTACTTTCTACTCGTGGTTGATAATAATAACGCCCTTTATTATCTTCATATTGACAGTGTCTAAAAACTCGAAGCGATTTTATGATAGTTAAACTGATCTCTAGATTAAAGCAAAGCAAAATCAAACAAAAGGCAAATAGCAATATTTTTTTACCTGTTTAGCATATCCAACAGTACAATCTGGTGACGGTGCCAGTTCTGCCCGCACGAAGTTGAGACAAGTCCTGCCGAACTGGCCGTAGAACTCGTCTCCAGGGTCTACTGGTATTGGGGCGCAGGCGAAGTGGAGTTGGTCTGGAGGAAGGTGCTCGCCGTCACGGGAGCAGCACGAGATGGCGCTGGCGTTACCTGGGAAACCATATTTGAGGCTCTCGAAATACATTACATATACTTTTGTTAAGACTTAATAGAAAGAAAAGATCTAAATAATCTAATTGGCTAAAGATCGAAGCTAATGGTATTAATGAGAGAGGACTAAACCCAGCAGTGGGACGGAACCGTCTATCGATGACAACGAATAGTAAAAAGGCTAAAAGTTTAATCGGTTCTGGCGTTACTTGTTGATAATACTCTCGACGAACCACAAATACAATACAGGTCTCTTATGACAGTTAAGCGTGCTACATCTTAGACTATAGTGGTGCTTAACATCAGGCAGGCTATAGTCAAACGTAAGCCTATTTAATGTAAAAAAAAGTTAAAAAATAAATCGGTTGAAAAATCAATTAAGCTAAGACCATGAGCTAGATATCATTCGCAAAAGACAGTCTCATGGAATCTCAAGCACATCAAGCTTATACATGCCTTTTTCGCTCGTGGTTGAAGCTAGTACTCACCAGCACTATAGACAACGGCCGCGGACGTATCATGAGCGATAAACTGCGAGAACTGCATGAACATCATGTTGTGTGTGTGGCTCGGCAGACTGACGTCTGGCAGCATTGCCACGCTCACTGCGCGCGCGCTGGGCAACGGTAGGCCCGACACTGAGGTGCGGATGGACCATATACCTGGGGATAGTTGAAAAGTTACAAGATAGTTGGTATAAAATAAGATGAAGATCCCATCCCATCCTACTAATATTATAAAACCGTATAGTGCGAGTATTCCTTCATACTGATCACAAAAATAAAGGCTGTACTTACGGTCTCCATAATCAGGCGGCAGGAGTCTCTCGTAGCCAGAGTTGGCAGCGCCCCAGGATGGGTGCGCGGCGTTGTTGCACTGGCCAGAGATGCTGCGGTACTGACTCGGTGGGTCCGGGCAGATGGGCACTGGAGGGCAGAAGGGGCCTGGAATCATACCATTCAAAATTATTTTTATGGGTTCATTGGTGTTTTATTTTTTTCTATCCTCGAAATAATTTTGATCATTTCATTGTTTTCATCTAATTACATATATTAAACTCAAAGGTGACTGGCTGACTGACTGACATAGTGATCTATCAACGCACAGCCCAAACCACAGAATGGATCAGGCTGAAATTTGGCATGCAGGTAGATGTTATGACGTAAGCATCCGCATGGAAAGGATTTTTGGAAATGCCATTTTAAAGGGATGAAATAGGCGATGCAAGTTTTACTCCTTAATGCGAGCGAAGCCGCGGGCAGTTTGATAATAAAAGAGCAGTGTTATGCTACTTACCATCAGTATGTTCAGTAAAATCCAGCATGAGGTCATCATCTGTGATGGCCTGCCTGCTCCTCAACTCCTGCGCAGCGAGCAGGTTCTGCAGCCCGCCGCGACCCAGGTTCCGAGCTTGCACGTCGTTTGAAGTGAGTGACTGACACAGAAAAATCAAAGTTAAGTTAAATGAGCTACACAAAAGATTGTTTTTATTTATTATTGTAATTTTTTTACATATTCGTGTTTGGCTAAGTCACGTTAATAAAAACCAGGAATTTGAATTTTGCACCCTAGTTATTCTAGTTATGATTTTAAACGGGCATGGGGGGTTATTTAGGTCATGTTAAAAAATAAACTAAGCAGCGGTTAGATTAGCACATGCGGCGCCCAGCGACCACACAGCCTGCGGCGCCCAAGCCAATCTGACAATCAGACTAATGTTTTGGGATGACACCGAACAAAAACTACTTTTTATCACAATTATTTAAACGGAATTGCGACGTAAATTATTTAGACCTGTTATTATTGAAAAATTATGAACTCACCAGGTGTAAGCCAAAATCCGGTGAGCCTTCCTTCACGACACTGTTCTTGGAATGCTTTAGAAGCTTCTTGGCCTTCCGGTACAACTCCTCGACCTGGTCGCGGGAGACTTTGTGAGCTGACTTGGCATCTTCAGCTGTGACCGCTGCTCGCTGTCTGGATGGTCGCTCGAACTCCGCTGGAAATGTTTACAGATGTTTTAAAAATAAAATAAGGTGTTGCTTGAGACATGAGAGCCAGCTCCTCTCTGGTACATATATTTAAGTGTAACTTAACCAGAAACCTTTCAAACAATGATATAACCTAGTTAATTAATTGCAAAGGTTCCATGGTCAATTATATTTTTAAAGAACTACCACAATTATGGACACTTTATGCTATTTAACCATAGCTCTAATTTTACAACTCGTAAACTTTTACCTACGTACAAGTTTATGAATTGTAAAATCAGAGACTACTTGGTGCTACTGTAAGAAACAATGTAAAAAAATATATTAAAAGACTTCCACAACCAATACCGGCACGTCTGAAATAATATGGCTTATTAAACTTCTTACCAGCATGCGAATGTCCCGTGGAGCAGCACACGCCGAGCTGGCCCGTGTCACGCAGGTGGCACGCCGGGTTGTGAGCACCGGGACGCACGTGCGCGGGACAACTGACCTTCGGGACGCAAGAGCCTTGCCGGGGACAGGAGGCGCATGGCTTGGTGGGGTGCGAATGGGCTGGATGTAGAAGTTAATGTATAGTGTAGTATAGTGTCAATGTATAGGTAGTTATACTTTAGCAACATATGTGTATGTTAACGTTGAGAGAAAAAAAGGAGAAAATCACCTTACATAGAAACAGTGAAATCAAACAAGACAAAAAGGATTTTAGACCCTTAAGGTCACATACAATATAAAACCAAAAACCTAACCAAAGGCCGCCACGCGGAGGGAACTACACTTTTGTACAATAAAAAAAGACTAGGTAATACAATTCAAATACAGTTTTATTTTCGTTGTAGGCTAAGCGATGTTCTCGTGTTGACTTACCTAATATTTCAGTCAAAAGTAAATAACTTAAAACATGCCAGTCCGCTCACAAAAAAGCAGTGAATAAATCTTGCTTCGCTCTAATAAAATAATTAGTCTGTTGCTCACTAACTGACCTAGAATAAGGTTTACTAAGAAACAGTTTAGCGTCATAGTATAATTGCTGCTTGTACTCTAAACGATTGGGCACTAATCAATGAACAATAAGTTACAACACTATTGTGGGACAAAATACGGAATGGCCACATTTTCTCAAAGGAAATGTGAAAAACGTGTAACTAAACATGACTTTAACCATATTGTTCTTACAGAATATAACTACTACTGAACTATAATTTTAAGTATCTAGGTATATTAAAATGTATACATAAGTATACATAGATCAGTTTTATCATTGATTTGTATATATGTTATATTTTGTAAATTAACAATCGTATAAAAACTTGTATAGCAAAGCTACATTAGAACTTTTCAATAGAAACGTGGTGAGCAAAACCAATGGGATTATTATAACCTTACCTTCGCCGTATGGGGCGTCACCTCCTGGGGCTTTCACAAAACTCTGCTTCAAGCTGCCTTCCAAGGGACAAACCACAACAATGTACACGAAAATAATCAAAACTGATTGTAAACCATTCATTCTGATTACTTATTTATTGCGCTTTATATTTTTATTAATTTTATGAGCATTATAGCTTATAGCCTATATCGGCCAGGCAGAGAAATGGCCGACTATTTCACGTCAATTTATTACTTCGTGGATTCGAGAATAATGAAGGTAGATCTAAAATATCATTGTATAAGCAGTACGTTCAAAAACCATTTTAGATTTTATGCATAAGTACCTGGAATTATAAAAGATGCATTGTATTTATTGAGATTTTTTCTCTGGTTTCTTTTTTTGCACGCACGGTGGAGTCTTGAACCTACGTAACATTTACAAGTTTAAATGTGTGATAAACTTAGAACATAATGTCAGAAGTGGGTTATCAATAAATCATCACTCTTCAAAGAAAAATAAGAAAGAGGTAACCAAAGTTATGTGAGTATTTCGGAATCTAACATACGAGTATATATACAACTTGCTTTGGGTTTGTTCAAGTTTGCCCCTTCCTCATTTATTTTATTGACAATTTATTTGTGTCAATAAATGAAATACCTTCACATATCATATCAAAAAAAGGAGCGAAGCCGCAAGTAGCATACCTACTCTTGTATGTAAATATTACGAAATCGAATTCCAACTTGATTTGTTTTTAGGTAAGTAATAAAGAGAAAATATAGGTCATATTGTAGATAGGAAGTCATAGCAGGTTAATGGATCTGCATTCGATTACCACTGTATATTCAATTATCATTCATGGTTAGGTAATATCCTTGATCCTTAGGAATGCAACCGGACTTACGATCTTGTCACATTCAATTACGACACATTACAAAGTTTGTGAGTGCAGACGTATTTTTATAAACAAGATAGGCTTGATGCTAAGCATCGTTGTAATTGAGGTAGAAGAAATAGAATAACTCTCGACTTTATGACTAATAACAACAAAAAACCAGCTTGGATATAATTTTGATTTGGGGATAGTTAGGACAGACGCGTCTCCACCAAACTATATTTTATTATGTTGTTTTCTGACGTCATTAGTAATTAAAGAACCACTAGTCGAATATAATTTTATCCATAGATTGTATCTTAATTTTGCCTAATCATGCATATACTGCGTTACTTGATAAAATGTATAAGTTATACATATAACAACCACTGTATTATAGTTCCCGTGAGGAATGATTTAATTTAGTCCTGATGATGGAAACCTCAGTTTTCCGAAACTTGTTGAGCTAATTTTTCGACTTAATTATTTATTTATATATAAGTTATATAACAAGACAAACAGACAAACACACTATCATTGTAGTTAGTGCAAATATTTGGGCTCGCAGTGCGACAGACTGATTTATTGTTTTAGTTTTTTAAAACCTTCTCAAATGTTATCTTCAATCAATGATACAGGGTTATGTACTCGTATCACAAGAAACTAAAATGTTAATAAATAAGTTTCCTCTTCTCAATCATTTCGAATTCTTCAAGCTGTGGTGCAAGAGGAATTTAAACAAAATTAACGAGTAAAGTATTAACTACATGTAGTAAATTTTTTACATATTCATTTTGACACTAAATAATCGTTTTGATCGTTGTACACGTGCAAGCTGCAGTTCAATCCGAGTAAAAAAAAGTTTTTAAACATTTTTCCATAAAAGTATTTGGGTTCCGTTTATCAAATTAGATTTTCGTGTCATATATAGGTAAGTATTGCTTGCAGTACTCACTCATCGTCAAAATTAATCAAATCAAGCAATACACATACTTACGCATACGTTCACACGTTCTGAAGATGGATGTCATAACATCCGAAACGCATAAACAACATACGCGAATTACACGTGAGTGAAAACCGTTTAGTTATCATACTGAAATCAAGCAAATTTGAGATAACTGTCCGCTATATGCCAGAATACACTAGTCCTAGTAGATAATTGAGATTTCTGTAATTAACTCTTAATCTAGTTTATATTTTTCTTTCATTAATTTGCCAATAGTCAAAATTATCCTTCAAGATTGCTTCTTAACTATCCATGTATATTAATATGTACAAAACCACTGCGTAAATATATACGTACATAGTATACAAGTATATAAAATTATACTTGTTCTTATCATATGTGGCGTGACTTTGTACTATTTATCACAGTCATATTAACGTCAGTCTCCTAAATAAAAACAAAGACAGTGCTCTATATGAGTCTCAAATCATCTTTTATGTGATATGGCCATGTAGGCAAAAATTATTCCTAAATCACACCTCACGATTCATAGTTATAAAATTATATGAATTATTTATAATTCGTCGTCACTTCTGCAAATATATATTTGCACCTCTACGAGTTTTAACCTGTTAATAAAATTGATATTTATAGCATTTATATACAAATTTTACGTTAAAATTTCAAGAATGATAGTCCATGAATCGACAGCATCATTGAAAAAAACTGTAAGTACTCCAAAATACGAAAAAATTATTTATACTTCAGGATTTTTTTTTCTTACCACATTTTTTTCTTACTACCAGGGTAATAGTAACCGAGTTATAGTAACCATATATAACTATATAAACGTGGTCATGTGAACAGTTACAATTGAATCGTAATTTTGCGAGTTTAATGTTTATATAAAAAGATTACCAAAGATAAGATTTTATATTTATATAAATAAACTACCATTTAAAAGTGACTAGTAGGTGTATGTGGTCGCAGTCGGGACACGCAGTGAAATGAATAACACGTCTTTTTCCACTCACTTGTACCACAAAATAATATTATACCCGTGCCAGTGACGCGCAATGCACGCTTTTATTTAAAAAAGTTTAAATTGAATTAAAGGTGCAAAATGGTGGACAAGATGTTGAAAGTACCGTTCGAAGAAGCTCTCAACCTGACAGGTGAGTTTTATTAACATACTATTTGTACTAGGTATGCAGCGGGAGCCGGTTCTCAACATACACCAAATTAAATAAAAAATCATGTTTTAACATTACAACAAAATATCCTGAATACATATAAACGCACATATAAAATATATATTACAGTAAATATTTTATTATACTATGTTTAGCTAACTATTCAGTATACAATATAAGTAAAGTTTTAAATGAAACACCTACAGCATTATTAACATTTTATTTTCATAATACGTAGAGAAACTTGCAACTAAAAATATACGTATTTCTGAAATAGAAATAAAACATATTTTTATAAATTAAGTTGTATAATCACGTAGGTATACTTCAGATATTATATAGGTAGTTTATATGTGTTATGTCTATACCTACTCCACCCACAAAACTAATTTCTTTGGAGACCAGAATTCAAAGTCTAGCCAAATTGGACTGACTAATTATGGTCTGTCTAGATCACGAAATGCTACCTACCTAGTGTTATTTATAGCCTTATTATAAAATCTGACCACGCTTTATGTAATCGTTGATATTTTACCAAATCAGTGAAAGTGAGTTAAAATGTAACTTGCGAATGGCACCGCTTCGCACATGAGAATATTGCTTCTCACCCAATTTTTGAAATTATATTCAATAGGATGGATAGGATAGGATGGGATATAGGAAACTTAATAAACCGGAGTTTACTCTGGTGTTTCCAGCATTACCCAAGTGCTTTGGGCCAACTTAGCCGTTGCGTATTAAAATAAGTCTAAATCTAAGAGTTAAAAAGCACTGTTTCTAAGTATGCCAGACAGAAAGTAAGAACATAAACCCTCGTTAATTTGGAAAAAATATACCGACTTCTTTGCCTTGGTACCTACATAATACCTATTCCAAAAATCATATCTTAAAAAACTATTCACCTACTTTTGCTTGTACTGTTCCATGAGCTTAAAGTTTACTCTCATCTGATACACAAATAATCGACAGTAAACCGTCAGTCAGACAGTAGACAGTCAAAATAATTGGACAGGCACACGTTTATACGAGCATAATACACTATGTGAATACGAAATTTGGCATACGTGTTTTGGGAGTCTAAATACTCCTAGATCATCATACTCTGTCTGAACTCAAGTGGAATCAAGTAAATTTAAGCCTGCCACCATAAGTCATGGTCTAGCTAGACACTCACAACTTTTGTTATATTAATATATACTGCTAATTTACTTACACATTAAACTTCGCTTCAAAATTTATGATGTGATCAGTGTTTGTTCGACAATATCTCCGACTTCTACGTACATGTTAAAACTAAAAAAATATATAAGTCCTAATGAAACCCTCTTGTGTCCAGGATGGGGTCGCTTCAACATCCAGATGTTCAGCCTGTGCTGCTCCATCATCGCGGCCATGGTGTTCGAGCTATACTCCGTGTCGTACCTGGTGCCGGCCAGCGCCTGCGAGCTGCTCACCTCCAGCCAGCAGCAGGGGCTGATGGCTGGCCTACCTTTAGTAGGTAAGGACTTAAGGAGCTTCTATTATATGAATATAATTATTCTTCTTCTAGTATTATATCCGTAATCTAGTACCCACGACACAAGCGTTTGCTTAGTGTGGGGCTAGATGTCCCGGAACATTTATTATTAGTTTCCAAGTGCAGTTCAGTTTTGTTTAGCATAGATGTGACCGGGCGTTAGCTGATAACCATGAAAAAGAGGCTGCAAAAGTCCATGTTTGAAAGTCACTTTCATTTTAGTAGACGCCCGCTTCAGTATCAATTATGCGGTTCCAGACATAATTCAGTGTCCTCACACGTATTCAACACATACCTTCTTGATCTGTAAGTTCACATACTGTATAAATATGACTACTAGTAAGTAACACTAATCAATCAAAATGGGACTTGCAATGGAGCAATGCATCAGTGCACACCATAAAATAAAAAAAAATAAAAAAATATTTCAGGATATATCACACAGCGCCATCTAGCCCCACACTAAGCTTATGCTTGTATCATGGGTACTAGATAACGGATATAATACATATATACTTTTCTTTTGTAAATATAGGTACATACTTATTATACATAGAAACGACCAGACTCAACACAAAGTAATTACAAATTTTAATATTCATAATTACTTGTGTTATGCGGGAATCGAATCCACACCCCTAAATTAGAAGGCAGAGCCACTACAACCAATAGGCTGATGATTTTTCTTTGCACAAGGATTTATTAAATTAATTGCCAATTGCGTAATAACATTATATAATACGCATATATCATGCTAAGAAACCAACAGTAGCGGCGACCCTAAAGGTTTATCTCCCGCGTGTAGTGTAGGCTCGAAATAGCGCACAAACTGGTTCCGCCGTTCAACGACCGTCTTCTTTTTATTTCTGGAAGCTGACCAGTGACCAGTAAGTACATCGTGAGATTCATCACCTACTTATGTGATATTGCAAAATAAGTGTAAGCCTTCGTACTTGTCTTTAATGAGTCAATTTTAGTTGTAGATGGAAATTGACACTGAATCATATTGCAAAGACTTAATTCGCCAGAATTACGCCAGCATTCTCAATACGAAATCTCATACGGTTGCATAATTGCCAAAAGTACGGTCGCTAGACAATTGCGCTGCAATGGAGCAGCGGATCATCGTTACTTTTATTATGGTGATAGCATGGAGTAAAAAAGTGGATAGTGCGGTGGGTTGACGATATTAGAACAACCGCAGGGAGCACCTGGATTCGATCTGCGCAGGACCGGGACGAGTGGCGTACAAGAAGAGAGGCCTATGCTCAACAGTGGGCGGGCTGATGATGATGTTGATGATGATAGAGTGATAAGCTATTTTTGTCCCGAAACAGCGTGGGCTAACCTTTTGAAGTCTTTAACAATACAAGTATATAACCATCTTTACCTCTTCACCACCTCCCCAGGCGTGATAGCCACCTCCCACCTGTGGGGCTACCTGGCCGACACGCACGGCCGCCGGCGCATGCTGTGCTTCTCTATGACTATCGGCTTCGTGGCGGGCTCCCTGGCTGCCTTCTCTCCCAACTGGATCGTGCTCAGCGTACTCAAGTTCATGTCCTCGGCTGCGTAAGTTACTTCATCTACCTTTTTTACTATAGAATAAGAGTGGCCAATTCCAGTGTTAAGAGCTTAACGTGTTTTTTACTATATCTAAAACTTCATAGGTAATACTCCTACTCTTCAAGTCATATTTCTTATTACTTATGATAATAATACTAACCTCCGGAAAAGAATACTTTCCTAATTCTGTTAATTATCTCCATGCCAAAAATCTGTCGAACTTTGTCGGATCATAGAGGCGAGGCGCATCCACAAACTCACTTAACAACAAGTATATTTATGTATAAAATAATGTATAAAATAATAATAGCAAACCTACCATTACCTACACAAATTATGCAGTAGTTATAAGTAAAGTGCATGAACTACTTACACAATCGGTTATTCTAAAAATACTCTTATATCTACTTTATAGTGTACCGTTTTATTTTTATTTAGAACTAGTGGACGCCTGCGGCTTCCCTCGCATTATTTCAAGGTAAAAAGTTGCCTATGAAACTCCTAAGACCTCATACTTAATAAATCCAGGCAACAATCTGCCGTTTTTGAGTAAAGAGCGTTTTAATTTAAAAAAGACAAACAGAGACACTGGGAAACAGATAAACAGACATAAATTATAAAAACTGCTGTGACGTGTTTTATTATCGATTTATATTTTACACCCAGGAAACGTTTTATTTTTAACATATCTTCTTGTTCAGATTTTTTACCCTCTTCAGCTTTATTTTCTGTATAGATAGATATATATTAGTAACATACTCAGATACAATTATCATTTTTGCTCAATAATTGATAGCACGTTAAATTCTATTCGTTATAAGTATGTGTTCTTTTAATACACGTGTTTTGCCTCCTTACGCTAATGTTTATTTAGCTTCTGTAAAATGTTCCTCAGCTGTATTGACCCAGGATTGCTTTTAATATCTGTTTTATTTGATTCTATTATACTTTGATATCAAGGCAGATGTGTTTAGTTACAGCTTATTAAGTTTGCTAATTGGTTACTTACGTACATACAGGGGTTCTTCGCATATTTTCTGTTAGTGTACTAATTTTGTTTTTTTGTTGTGACTGGTTCTGGTGGCGAGAATTTTGTGGATTTTGACAGGATAACGTCAAAAACCTATATTCTACAAAACGCTTTCTTAATATATGTAATAATTTATGTTACTTAATAAATTAATATAAGTAAAATAAACACGAGGAAACGAGACACAAGACAGGAAACTGCGGACACACATGGAAGAGACCTTCACCAAGTTTTGGGTGCATCGCTAAGAATCATCATAGCTCTGTGAAAATAAAAAATGAAATTGGGTAAAAAAGAAAATAAAACATTTTATTAAATTTATTAAGTACATTATATTGTGTATTAGGTTCAAGTAAGAACCTAAAAAATGTCCCCTACAACGTAGGGCGATTAAAACTTGTGGAGGAGGAAATAAAAAAAAATAAAAAAAAAGTTTTGGGTGCCCTAAGCAATTATATACCAATTACTATTTTATTCTAGCGATATTTTAAAACTAATTTTATTTTTAAGTTTTTTTTGTATACTTAATCTTGTTTCTGGGCAATAAAAGACTATTTTATTTTATTTTATTTATTAAAATAAACACAGTAAATCTATTAGGGCATTCCACCACTTCGGTATACTTCCTAAATTTCGTGTGTACGTATTTATGTGGCTATCTGTAGATACGTGTGTCTACTCGTACTAGTTTTGAAATAATGATTACTGATGCGTTTTGTTCCCTTGTATAAAATAACAGTGTGTATGACGATATAAATCACGTTACCAATTCAAATAATTTTATCACAAGAGGCACGTTTACAAAAAACGTTAGCACGTGGGGTGTGACGTGACGGTATAATATCTATTTATTTAATTTTCATATGACATATGTGTTACATGTACTTACATTTAGTTTTGTTTTGCGCAGTAAGTATTATAAAATTGGGAATCAGTGTGAGTACATACAGTGACGATTTTTATGACAGTATTAGGACCATACTTATATCCACCTGGTCGATATCGTCCTTGTGTACTAATTTGACATACCGTTCTAATTATTATACCAAACATATAGGTCGCATTTAGATGATAATGTGTTAAAAACTGTCATATCATGTTATGTCATACATTATAAACCAACTGTCCTAGCCTATGCGTGGAGCATCATATTAATAGCAACTGTAACTTTGATAAAGTCGATATAAGATTGCCGTGGATGGCTCCAAATAAGACTGACCGTCTACCTCAAATGAAAAATGACTTGAGAATCAAAATAATACAATAAGGGAGCATAACTTCACCTGCGATTATTGTATATCTCGATCTTAAATTAGCCATAACTGGAAAAAACTAAATAATATTTGCGCATGGTTTTATACGCACGTAATAACATTGAAGTGTCGCCGTGAACCTCACATTATTGTTGTAATATTTGCTGTTTAATCTTTCACCAAATGTGTATTTAACTAAATTTACATAAACTTGCAAATAAATACGTCATTTTGGTGTCTCAAACTTAAATATTAAACAATCAAATATCTTTTTTATCTAATCATCATCAGCACACATTGAAAATTAATCGTTACGTGGTTGCTAATTTGTAGTGCTTGACTTTGCCTAGTAGTTATCTACTGGCATATTCTGTGTTACTATACTAACAAATATTGTCATTCAAATTCGTAATATTTGGTGTCACACTGGTCAAACAAGATCGATGCCTGTTGAAGTCGCAGTTCCAGTCCGCTTTGGATTTGTTCCTAACTAATGCTCATAGGTATGGTTACGACTGGCACCGACTCCAAATATTACGGATTTCAATGAGAATAGGTACTTATAAGATTATAGTTTCAATAATTTGATAGATTCTTTACTCCCAATTCTGAATTTGAAGTCGCAAAATGAAAATCAATTATTTATTCACTTTTAGTGACACTTGAAGTCGGTTTTTGATTTTTTTTAAATAAATTTTATATTTTATTCTTTTTAGTTTCATTTCGTTTCGTATACTACATGTGGACAGTGTTTACCTGAATTGAAAAATTTAAACTTGAAGCAATTGTAAGTTTTCATACAATTATGCGTGAGTGAAGCGAACTCAATTTTATGACTTAATATTCTAGTGAACTATACTAACCCGATCAACAATAAACTCAATGTCGAAAGTTGCGTCCATATTAGTTGTGTAGGACCAGGAAAAGTAGACGAGCGAATTTTTTTATGTTTTTTTTTTTATGTTCTAAGGATTCATACTACCCCGATTAACCAACAAACTCAATGTTGAAATCAGCATCAGAATCGGTCTAGCACCTTTAGTATTAGGCGCTAACAAAATGTATGTATGAAGTGCCATCTAGTAAGTAATCAACGAATCACATAAATAAATTCATTTACTAAACAAATCTAAGCCTATTAGAGAAAACCGCATCAAAATCAAGCTGATAATTCAGAAGATATAATGTAATGTATACAGCAGCGCCCCCTGGTGAGTTGTCACCGTAATACATACTATAGCTTAAAAGAATCACAGAAAACTGTATTAAAATCCGACTTGTCGTTTTGTTGGTTTGCGTAAACATAAACAATTTGTTGGTTTATTGGTTTTTCCTCAGAAAGTACTTGACCGATTAAAAAAAAAATTTGATGGGACTATTTCGGAAACTATTCCCGTCAAATAAAAAAATAATTTTTGAAATCGTTTCATAATTTTCATATATTTCATAGTTCATTTTAATTTTAATATTGTTTTTATTTATATTGATTGTGACCTGTGACTTTATATAAATATAATATTTTAAATTTAATATTTTTTCCAAAACCTCTCGGAGCGCTTGGTTGACGCGACGCGTGACCAAAATGCTGGCCTTTTTCTGGCTCAACGTATCAGCATTGCCATCCAGCGTGGTAATGCGGCCAGCATGCTGGGTACGCTGCCCTCTGGTAGTGGGCTGGAGCACTTAGATTATCTTTAGGCTTTTCTAAAGATTTTCTAAGTGCCCCTTTTTGTAGTAGTTAGAAGTAGTATGTTTAGTTTTCCTTCACTTGCTTTTATATGTTATTATTGTAAATAAAATATATTTTAAAGTGAATTATATTATTGTGAATATGGACCAATGTCTGAAAAAAATAAATAAATAACGGAGTAATCGCGTAACAAATCCACAAAAAAAACTTTCAGTAGATTTGATAACCTCCTTTTTGAAGTCGGTTAAAAAGCATGTCCATCCGTCACTCGATGAATGTGAAATACACTGATCATAAATCAAACCAAAAATTTCTTTATTAATTAGAAAATAATCCTTTATTAATGGATGTTGCGTCACGATAACGATTCACTCAGATTTATAATAACAATAAACTACAAAAATATCTGGCAAAAAATATCTAATTAGAAGTACATAGATACGTCTATGAATGTAATGCAAAATTTCAAACCTCGTTTGGAGACTGCTACGTTGCTTAACATCAGGCAAGTTATTGTCAAACTTTGAGCCTCTCTGTCATCCCATCCCAAACTTTGAGCCTCTCTGTTATCTACCACTAATATTTGGTAAAAGTGTGACTTGGCAGGTCATCATGGTCAAATAACTCAACCGTTTTGGTTGAAACTTGGTGTGAGTTTAGCCTGAATATATACATAAGTTTATTTTACCCTTCTTACCATACATTTGCCGCACTGCAGTACGTAGCAGGGAGTTACTGGTAAAATATTTTCAAGAAACTTACCTACCACTGTAATATCTACCACTTAAACTTTGCACTTAGATCCCTGCCTGATCGGTAACCTGGAAGAGATCGCTTTGAGCTATAAGGTCGCCAATTAGGACACTCATTTTAATTTTTTTTGTTTCATTGTGTTTTTTTTGTATGTTGGTGTTTCTTATAAAGTGTTATCTATCTATCTATAAACTATCCATCATGTAATGTTCCAGGGTGTCAGGAGCGTCAGCGCTGGCCCTGGCGCTGCTGGGAGAGTCCACGCCGGCCAGGTACCGAAGCCTCCTCCTGCTGTTGACCACCAGCGCGCTGCTCGCCTGCACGGGGATCATGGCAGGTAGGACTCTTATCTATACTAATATTATAAAGTTGAAGAGTTTGTTTGTATGTTTGAACGCGCTAATCTCAGGAACTACTGGTGCGAATTAACAATTATTTTTGTGTTGAATAGATCATTTATCAAGGAAGGTTTTAGGTTTTAGGCTATATAGGTTTTTTACTACAATCCAGGGGTTTTCAAATCTAGAGTTAATAGGTATCTTCTAGGTAAACGTGTTACACCCTAGGCTGCAGCAATGCTTAACATCAGGCAGGCTGTAGTCAAACGTAAACCTATCACACGTAAAAAAAAAAAAAAATATAACATCACGCTGCAACTAATAGCAGCGAAGAAACAATGGAAAAACTGGAAAAAACGGGAAAAATGTTCAGCTTTGAGGGTTTTCGTTGCGTGCGCTGCGACTACGGTTCAAGTCGTGGGTAACAGGTGGTAACAGCTATAATTTATCAAGCTGAAGAGGTTGTCCAAAGTAACTATTCCACGCGGACGAAGTCGCAGGCACAGCTAGTAATACATTAAAAGATGTATGACACAATTACACTTAAGCCAAAAAAGTAAAGTAAATAACTAATGTTATGTAATATATAATATATGTAGATATATTTAACTAAGGCAGGCGCATTGGACTTAGTTTATAAAGCTTGTACTTATGTAGTAAATAAATAAATAAAATACAGAAGTACATCAGATAAGTACGAGTACACTTCCTCTAGATAATCATATTAAAAAACCATTGGACTGGTTTTGATGGAACAATGGTCTTCTTAAGGCTCGTGGTTCCCAACAGAATCGATTCATTGAAGAACTTGTCTTGTGTTTGATACTGGCACAGAAACAGGAGTAGATACAAATACTCCTGAGCGCCCAGCTCCTACATTATACTAGCTGACAAAATAAACAGATTTTCATACAAGCATACACACATACAGAACAATTAATATACAATACAACTCGGTTTGACAAAACATCCTGACTTATAAATTATTCCAGTGCTAGCAATCCCCGTCCTGCCGCTAACATTCTCGTATCACATCCCGGTCCTGGACATCCAGTTCAACTCCTGGCGGGTCCTGAACCTGGTGTTCAGCTTCCCCTGCCTCCTGACTGCCATCTGGGCCATCTACTCCTGCGAGAGCCCCAAGTACCTCCTCAGCGTGGGGGAGGAACAGCAGACCATGGACATACTGAGGAGGATCTATGCTGAGAATAATGGGAAGACTGAGGATCTGTATCAAGTGAGTACGACAGTTTGATATGAAATACAAGAAATTACTCAAATTTACTAAATCAATCTTTATCTTATCAGCAAACTGTTCTCCGAATAGTGAACAAGTAAATTAGATTACGATTTAATGCCTTTTCCAGGTAAAGTCAGTGATCCTAGACGAAGACTCTGGCAGCGCTAAGGGCAAAGGGTTCTGGGTGTCAATCTACGAGCAGTCAGTGCCGATGTTCAAGCCACCCCTCCTGCGAGCCACGCTGCTCATTGGACTCCTGTTTATACTGGTGTTTATTTGGTGAGATTCAAGAATAAGTAGATATTTTAAAAACATGTTACAGAATTTTACAGGAAATTTAAATTGAGCTCAATATACCCTTGCTAAGTTTATAATCATTATCTATTCAATTACGGTGAATCAAAACATAGCTATGTGTATTGCTAATAGAAAAAATACATCTAAAATATGAATACATGGATATACCATGGTTTAAACCCACAAGCGAGTGTGGCTCGGCGGTTTCACCGTGTGATTTTCATCCTGACACACCCTTGTTTGAAACCGGCCCTACACCAATGACTTGTATTTTGAAGTTATGTGTGGGATTGCACTCGCTTAACGGTGAAGGAAAACATCATAAGGAAACCGACATGTTTGAAGACCACAATATCCCAGGACATGTGTCTTTCGTGGAAGGACCTTGGCGTCCACCACGATCTGCACGACAGAACTCCCCTAACGAATTAATTCTGCGGGGAGTCACGACCCTCAGTCATGAGGAAATGCGACTCAAGAGAGACCACGGTATAAGCATAAGTAATAAAAAACACACTCCTTTATTACGTTCCAGTGTGAACTCGTTCATTGTGTGGCTGCCGTTCCTGGTGGATGCGTTCATGTCGTCTGTGGAGCGCGGCGCCACCGGCCTCACCATCTGCGGCATGATCCGCCTCGCCAGGAACACCACCATTGTTGATGAGGTCAGTAGAACCACCACCATAACTAGAATTAGTCGAAAAATAATGTTTTTTAGTCAGTTTAAAGACACATGTATCTTAGCAATGTTCGATACTAATTTCTTGTCACAAAATAAAATAATTTTCATTTCATTTCTTTTCCATTTCATTAAGTAGTATGGTCATTGTCTTTACGCACTCAATAAAATATTGATTAAATAAATAAATATATAATATTTCTGGACATATCACACAGCGCCATCTAGCCCCATACTAAGCTTACGCTTGTATCATGGGTACTAGATAACGGATATATTACATATATACTTTTCTTTCGTAAATACATTCTTATTATACATAGAAACGACACAAGTAATCACAAATTTTAAATTCATAATTACTTGTGTCATGTGGGAATCGAACCCGATTGAATTGACCTCTGACATTATGTACGCTGATTACTCGTCTATTTAAAGACAGGCCTAGAACTGATAATAATGCACATGTTGTAAGTAGTATGCACATGAAACTTGACTGAATACCTGTCATATTTATAAGTGCTGAATGCTCTTCTCTTATCTCTTCTAATGTCTGATAACGACGCTCCGATGATGGATGTCTGATATTGTTTTGTAAGCGCCCTTACTAAATGATACTCTGGAAAAATATATAGTGTTTTTCCGCTGCGACAAAACAAAAAACACTAAGTATACATTTCTCTTAATTATATTTTTATGTATTGTCGCAGCGGAAAAAAACACTATTATATTTATAAAAATATACTACTAGTGTATTTTTCCAGTTTCATTAACAATGGATTTCCGCAAAGTAACGTCTGATTCAATATCTTAACGATTCTTATTATTATCTAACCTGACTGTCAAGTGAACTCTTCAGTACATTGAAGTCGAACTATCAATACTAACATACATAGTTTTTTGTGTTTTGAACTCACCCTAAGGTTATATAAACTCTACATCTGGCAGTCAGTCTAGTCTCGTTTGTTTGTCTAGTTTGGCAGTCGTTAGGCCATGTCAATGAAAACTCTCGACACGAGAGTTGGCCACTCTCATTCGATAAGAAGAAGACCTAGTAGTTTCATTCTAATCCTCTTGGTCGTGATAAATTTCACTCGTTTCCAATCAAGCTGTTCAAAATTACATTGCAAGCACATTACATTCACTCTGTATATTTGTGTGTTGACAATAAGCAGGAGAAGCCATCGGCTCCCGAGACACAGTGGAAACTAGTTCGGGAGGCTTTGGACTCCAATATCTTTTTGTTAAGCAGAATTATGCAAAATAAACCAATTTTTATTTTATTTTATTCCAGCCACTGCGCTGTGCAATGAACGACACGGCAATGACGATGGTGTTCTGTATCTGCATGGTGCTGGCCGTGCTCAACGTGCTCGGCGGGCTGGCGCTCAACTACCTCGGGAAGCGGCGGATGTTTATTGGGATACAGGTGATCATATATATCTTTACGCTTTTCTAAAGATTTTCTAAGTGTTCCCCCTTTTCTTGTTGTAGTTAGAAGTAGTATGTTTAGTTTTTCTCTCCTTGTTTTTATGTATTATTTTTGTAAATAAGGTGATCATACTTATGTTCATATTACTCAGCCGCGATTTCACTAATTTTCTCGAAAATAAAACTATAATCATAGAAACCTTTAGAACTTACGATTGGTGTATCACTATCTTCGATTAGTGTTTTGCTTTCGAGTTCAAACCACATAAGCTAGCACTCATAAAATCAAGTAATGGTAGGTTCTGGCGATAATTATTATCTGATAAGTGGAATCATAATGTATGTAAGCTAGACAAATCTTTAAACGATTATCAAAAGTCGTAGTTTCCACACCAAATCGTATTTTCTTGAGAACATTGTGATAAGTGTCCTGTCCACGGTTAACACAGACATTTTTATTTACCGCTTGTACAATGATTTCTGCATTTTTTTCGAGTGTAAAAAAAAACATTCATAAATAACTGGAAAAGTAAACTTCATAATGGGCCGGTCGGTATCGATTTAAGAGTGTAAGATAGCCTTATAAGACGGACAGTGTCTTTCTGAGCCACACTCACACCAAGCTACCTATCAATCTGACTCAAATAAACACAAAATGTAATTCGCAGATGCTCTCCGGCCTGTCAGCGCTTTTCATCAGCGCCAGCTCGCAGTGGATGCTGAGTGCAGCGCTGCTCCTCCTGCTGATGTCAGGGGTCCTCAACTTCGGCTTCCTCTCCTCATTCACCGTGGACGTCTTCCCTACTTATGTGAAGTGAGTTTAATAAATAGTTTCTTGAGTATGTTTAAAGTAGGCACTTGATCTCTAGTTCACCTGAATAGACACAAACATCTCAGTGGCTGAAAGGGGAGCATGCCTATTGCCTATACTGTTTCTTTTTAACTTACTGGAATCCAACTGGCTTTCAAACAAGGTTGGTGGCACAACCGATAGGCGCTTTGTGACAGATTTTATATGTAAGGGTGGTAGCTAGTCTGGGGCACCAGAAAGTATCGTAGCCAATTGTTTTTGTTTGTAAATTATAGGGGCAGTTGCTCACCTTTACTTATTATATAAGAACTGATAACAGTGAATGTCAGATTTATTTAATGACACCTCCACACCACCTTGTACTCGTACATAAAGGAGAATGCACTCTCTACAGCACGAGATCTCTCTCAGTGTAGGAGATGCGTACCACATAAATGAAATGTATTAAATATAAAACATTATAATTGTGTCCTTCATTATATATACTCGTACCTACATGGCTTGACTATTAAGGAAATTTAGTTAAAATTAAGTTATATTTCGACAAAGCACTTTGTTACATTTCTTGAGATGAAAAATAAATGATTTTTGAATTTTGAAGCATGAGGTAAGTAGTGTTCATAACCTTCTATTCCATCCCTTCCAGAGCCAAGGCAGTGTGCCTGGTGATAATGCTGGGCCGGGGCTCCACCATCCTCGGCATCAACGTGCTGAAGCAGCTCTTGGAACACAACTGCGAGGCTGCCTTCTACCTCTTTGGCCTACTTACTATTGGTACGTAAACTTACATCTCGTATATAATATAAATATATTATTATATCTTTATATTATATACGAGATTTTATAATGTGCATACTGTACATAGGTATTTTTATGTATTCATTTTATAACCTTAATAAATATTTTTATAATTCATTAGTAAATTGTATTGAAACCTATAATGCCACGATTATAACATAGAAGAGATGTGAGTATACATGTTTGTTCGCTCAAATTTCATCCGAGTTGGAGCTACTCGGATGAAATTCGATATAGATATTTAAATTATTGTAGGGATTAACACAAAGGTTACTTTTTATTCGGTTTAACTCGAACAACTTGTAGATACTTATAAGTCTACGTTTGTCATATGTCGCCTAATGAGAGTCACAATCTGTAAGCTTAGCATCTTCTATGTTTTCATATTCGAAGACCCCTCGATTATCAGTTGTATTGTCTGTTACAGGTGCCGGCTTCATTGGACTACTTCTGCCTCCAGACAAAAGCCTTTTCAAGAGCAAGTCCAGTGATTTCAAAGCACCAGTGGAAGTGGTATCAGTTAAACAACTTGAAAAATACTAGTGAAAGTGATAGACACTAAATCTTATGCAAGACTCTTTTGTGATGGAAAAGTTACGAGAATGCGTTTGGAAATATTGTTTCGGTTTTTTATCGTGTGATAAAAGCGAACAATTAAATTATTATTTACCTCATGTGTTGATTTATTACATCGCATTCTCAAGGTTTACCTGTACGAGTAGGTACCTATTTTTTGTAAACGTGGCAAGATCAGGATTTAATTTTCACTAAAGTCATCATGAGTGATTATATATTTCACTTTTCGATTTATAATTTATTGTTATCACTAGACACACGCGAGCAATGTTATACTTAGTTCTTTAAAAAAATAACATTTAGTCTTATACTATATACAAAAAAAAAATACTTGAAAAATGGTTAAGACAGGCTTGTCAGAAATGGTCGTAGTTGCAGCCGAGTAAGACACTTTATGTACGTATACAGGAAACCACGACACTCAGCGCACAGTTTGAATCCGGCACTACAGCTGCATACTGCCCCCGACGCACTGAGCCGGGGTACCTACTACCTATGTATGTAATAAAATTCCCCTCTTAAAAAAGGTTCGTTACAAAAAACTATGCTAATGATAAAATAGCACTCGATCTCTATAATTTTACACATCTGAGATTATGGAATATTTCCGTAGCTTCGATTTAGATGTTTTTTTTATTAAAAAAAACCTATCAAATATTTGCTATAAAATTTTATTGTAATGAGTTGTTTGTGTGATCGGATAATTCAATTGAATTGACTCATAAACCTCACTCAGTAACTTCATAAATATCACATAGTAACAGAAAGGGTAAATATCAATAAAACCAATCAGAAATACTTAACAATGTGTATTTAATTTAAGATAATAAAGTGAAAGATTTTATTTCATTAAATCAAATAAATTACAAAACTAGGATATTAAATCTATAGATAGTTTTACAAAATAGAGGTAGTTAGTTAGTTTTATTACGTACATTAATCTCAATCCAACCTCAAGGTTATCCCTAAGGCAAATCGGTTATTCATGTGAACAGTATATATTCCAGTTATTTGCTTAATGTTTTGCAGGCTTGTCAATTAATTCGATTCGTGATTTCAATTAAATTCAATAGAAAAGTATTTTACTCAGGAAATAGTAAGTTAGTAGAAAAGTTTTTAAGACTGCTAAGTATGAAGAAAGACTAAAATACTATAACACCATACCATAGTCAACAACAACGACAATAGAAACAAAGGACAATTTCTGCAAGTTACACACATCATTGTTTTAATGGAAGAAAGACTATTTTTCTCTGAATTTTATCAGTGGTGTAGTTGAATTGATATTTAGATGCATGACACAAGTATTTATGAATTTTAAAATGTATAATTATTTGTGTTGAGTCTGGTCGTTTGTATGTATAATAAGTATGTACATATTTACAAAATAAAAGTACATATATAAGTATTATTAGAAGTCTAGTATCTACGACACAAGCGTTTGCTTAGTATAAAAAAGATGAGCGGTCCTAAAAATTAAATGAAACATTATAATGATATGATATGCACTGACTCGATGAATCCACCTGCCCCTTACACAAGAGGCGTATTTTAGTGAGCGTACTGACGCGTACTTATGGAATAGACAGACCAATGTATGGGATTGACATCAATCAACATTGAATCAATCAATCATATGGGATGCGCTCCGCGGGGGGAATTTTTCCGTCGCCTCTTGTTTAAGGGGGATGGTCTGTTAGACTCTAACCACCTGTTCTGTGCTAGACACCCGGCTACCCTCGCGTGGTCAGGCAGACCAGCGGCTGGTGGTGGCGATCTCTAATACACTCTCGGACTCCGCTGAGTCGGAAACGTTCCAAAATTTATGAATCATCATTTTTTTCTTCAACATGACTGTATTTAAACTGAAAGTGAGGATCAGGATTACAAAAGTTGACTACATATAGGAAGAACAAACTTGGCCGTTTTCTTTGCTATTTAGGTTTGGCTTTCTTCTATTGATCTTTGACTCGTACATTTATATGTTTTTATATGTCTATTAATCAACTTGAATTAATAAGAATAATTTACTAAGTCTGCTGAAAGTGAAGTATGTTGTACGATCAATTTTTATGCCTGTCGCTCATGCATGCGAAATCAACTTTAGAATTATTATGAAAGTGATGAAAAATGCAGGGTGTTTGCTATCAAAAATCATAATTATATTAAGTCGGGGTTAAGGGTTAGTTCGTTGCGTTATAACAGATTTGGGGACTACGACCGGTTGGTTAGACCATGTTATGAAAGTTGGAACATTTTCGACGACCTGAGAGCGAGAGGGTTGTCGAACTACGTTCAAGTAGTGGTGATGGTCATCTTGATCTTCAAGTCATCCCTGCGCTGGATGAGCTGCTTGTCTGTAGGCAGGAGTAGTGCGAAGAATCCACCCACTGGAAAAATGACGATACTCATTTAGTATAACTGAGATCAATCATATAGTAACATAATCTTAGACTGTTTTATAAACGAAGCTTGAAATGTCTTTTGTCCAAGTCCTTGTTGACTCATAATGAAAATGTTTTTTTTTTGTTTATTACTAAATGAACCATGATAACTAAATATCATGGGTTCATACAGCATGAATGGTTAACAGTTATAGGTAGGTATAGTTACTTCTAACTATCGTCAAAACAAATAATGGAACTATCTATCTAAATTATGTAAACCACTTTAACGTGGCTGATAAATCAACCTTAATTACACACAAAACCTCTTCTGTCAGGTGACGACATATCTGCGCAGAAAGTACTAGATAACAAACCTCACATTTTTGTACTAGTCTACTTAGCATTTTATTACATAAGAGAACAATTTTATCTATGATCCATTTAGCTTATCTCGACAATTTGATCAACTAAATCTAAACAGATCTAACTTACCTGTGTCAAAATGAGAGACAGAAGAACGGACGGATTTTTCATAAATAAGGAAAGGTATAAAAACGAAACGCCTATCAAAAACCGCAACATAAAAGATGAAGGACGTCTGACAGAATTTCCCCTTACCAATGTAAAGGGTTCCAAAGATGTAGAAGCCAGCCTCGCAGTTCTCATCCAGCAGCCGCTTGACGAGGTTGATGCCGATGATGGCGCTGCCACGACCTATCATCAGGGTCACGCAAACTGCCATGGCTCTGGAAAGTACAATAGTACCTATTGGGTAATGATAAACAAATAGGTAGGTATAGAAAAGCTTCGAAAAGTAACCGAATAGATTGGGGAACTACGAATAGAATTCGGAAAGATGGAATAGTGTACGATAATTTAGGATTAAGTCTTTCATTTGCATAATCATCAAAAATCTTATAAATATGAATTTGCCTTGTTGTAGGTATAATTAAGACTCTTTTCAAAACATCTCGTGAGTGGCATGGCAGTTACAATGTTATGTATTTGTAATATTTAGCAGGTACAATTTGTATGCTTAGCTTCTTGTATGAGGCAGTTAAACAAATTTCAAAATTGAATTCGACTTTGCCTCTTATCATATTCAAGCTGGGTTTGCCAAATGATAGAGGTGCCTATCGACATTTACATAAGTACCTAATATGATATTATTCTAAGTTTTCTTTAAATATATTTATAGTCTTGACATACTTGACGAAAGTGGGGTAGATGTCAACGCAGTAGGAGGTCAAGGTGGTGAAGTTAATGACACCGGTGAGGTAGATCATGAAGCAGACGGCGCTCACCACCCAGTTGTAACTGAAGTTGATGTAGATCGCGGCGACACCTCCAATAATCTGAAATAGGACAAGATTTTTATGAAGAGAGGATGAGTTTAAAGTTGTATTCTGTATTCTGTTTAAGTAAGTTTCTGATCGAATTTGGAGAACGCTAGTGTCGATAGATTTCACAACACCCGAAGGGTTTCGGAGCTGGCTCATATAGTCTTTAAGATTAATACTTATAATTAACACCCAGGCAGAAATGTATCGTGTTATCTGACTCAAAAAAAGCATCCAGTTAAAAATGCATCTCTATCTCATTCTTAAGACGATTAACAAAGTTAATCGGAAATGGAAATCAAAACTCACTAAGTCATTGCCACTAGCGTTTAGCAGACTTCACGTGAACATCGAAGCTTTTCTTGCAACTTGAGCTTTGGAGTTATAATATCTAGTTACGAGTATCTGCATTCATATATAATATGTACTTTCGTATGAACAAGGTATGTCAATTTATCTAGTTATTTTAAGGTCAATTAGAATGATCTGTTTTAATTAGTGAAGCACTTGCTATCAAAAGCCTCCATTTTACACCAGACCATTAATTCCAATAATAATTTTGTCAAATTGTCTCGTCGTCAAGCGGAAAAAAATACAAAAGGTACTCTCATCATAAATTATTAACAAAAAAAATGTGAACTCAATTATTCCCGATAAGAGTAAAATATGTACCTATCTCGATTTATTTTTCTGTAGGTTACATTTCAATCAAAAGTTTCAATAAAATCACAACAATCAACAATAGCATGTTTTCACACGTGATAAATTACATAAACGTCCGAAACATTTTTTATATTTTCAATTCTATAATAAATGAGGTAAAATTACCTACTGTTAAATTATTATGTCATGGGTGAGAATAACCTCAATCAATCAAGATATCTCCAGATCGGGTGCTGGTAGTTAAGGTTTTTACCGGTTAGTCATGCTAATCTTTAAGTCAGCATGTTTTGTATGTTAGTTAATATTGTTTTGTATCTGTGTTTTAATATAGTGTTTATCTATCTATTAATCTATGATTGTTATAAAAATGTGATGTTGAAGATGATGTGGTCGTAGTCATATCCGGTGAGAGCGACCCTGGCTATGCCAAGCTTCACCTTGCAGACTCGGCCACACAATGCGCATAGATAGAGAGTTTAATTAAGGCAGACGCATTGGTCTGCCAATATGGACTGGCGATAATCTGTAAGGCTTTTACTTATATTTTGCACTAGCTGTGCCCGCGACTTCGTCCGCGTGGAATAGTAGGTAATTACCATAAAAACGGTTTGAGTGACTTAATCTTAAAAGATAGACATATACTGTCGCTGACATTTTGTTAGATCATTTCAAGAGGAATAATTCTTTTAACATATTTTTTGATATCTTGAACCGTTTTCGCAGCGCACGCAACGAAAGCCCTCAAAGATGAATAATTTTCCCCGTTTTTTCCACATTTTCCATTGTTTCTTCGCTCCTATTAGTTGCAGCGTGATGTTATATAGCCTAAAGCTTTCCACGATAAATGGTCTATTCAACACAAAAAGAATTTTTCAATTCGCATCAGTAGTTCCTGAGATTAGCGCGTTCAAACAAACAAACTCTTCAACTTTATAATATTTAGTATAGATGTGACGTTGTGTAATAAACCAATCATAAAATGTCAAAACGTGTAAGCAAACGTCCAGCTAGAAAATGTCTTTGACTTATGTTGAGGGAAACTATGGTGGAACGCCAAAAAAGGATTGTACTTATGTAAAAGCGAGTGTGGCTCAGCGGTTCCGGTGTCTGCTTTTCATCCAGCCGCACCCTGGTTCAAATCCGGCCCTACACCAATAATTTGTATTTTCAAGTTAAGTGTGGATTTGCACTTGTTTATCGGTGAAGGAAAACATCGTGAGGAAACCGACATGTTTGAGCACCACAATATGCGAGGGCATGTGTCTTCCGTGGAAGGACCTGGGCGCCCACCACGATGTATCTGCCCAAGGGAACTCCCTTAACGAAATTATTCTGTGGGGGAGTCACGACCCTCAGCTGCAGGACAAGCACGGCACGAGGACTAATAGTCTTTCCACCATTTTAATCCACTTGGTGTATGGCGACTGACAATTGGGAGGTGGACATTTTAATGTTGGAAAGACTTTTAGTCCTCATGCCGTACTTGCCCTGCTGGTCTAAGTTATGAATATGTACCTCAAGAGCGACATGAACAGCCTTTCGTCCGAGCCAGTGCATGATGCCGCTGACCATGAGGTTGAGGGTTGCCAGAAATATGCTGATGGAGAACACCACCAGCATGGCGAATCGATTCATCGAGCAGTCCGACGGCTGGAAGAAAAAAATAATGTAATTTTTCCGGTGTTTGTGACAGCGCCATCTAGTTCCGTAGTTCCGTACTAAGCATATATATCTGTTATTTAGTTCCCCTGGGGTACGATATACGGATATAAATATTTCTTTACTTTTGGTTTCGTAAACACATATAAATTATATTTGTTATCACGGTCCTTCCCTGTGTTAAACAAAATACATAAATAGTTTTTTCCTAACCACCTTTTCCTTTATATCACACTTGCGAGTTTACCTTCAAGCGACACTTATGTAGGTGCTCAAATGATTGTGCAAAGCAAAGAACGCATGTCCTTTCATTGTTAAGTGCGAAAAATAGGTACCTACTTAAGTACACATATTATTATGCGGCGGCAAGATTTCGAGTATCTGATACAGATCTTGACATAAACAAATATTTAAAAAGAAACAGTTAAATCATATCCGACATATAGTTATGCAATTTTGTTATATTATCCATGTTAAGTAATTATCTGAATAAAATGTTTATCTGACGTGTTTGTTTTAAACTTCCAAAGCCACGCCTCCTCAAATAGTCTTATTTACACTGAAAATACTGATACTGTAGACAACGTACAGAAGTTAAGGTCTAATTAAATATCTTTGTTATAATATAATGTATCACGGCAATGAAACATTTACAATATTTACAATCTAACGTGTTCGTTTAATTCGTCCAGCATACCTATTATTTCTTTCTGTGATATGACCTTTTAATGTATTTAAATTTTGTTCTGTTATATAATTCATTGTCATTAGTGTTATTAGTCAAAATGTAACAAATATATCCGTCTGAATAAGTCACCATGATTCTTTCTTGTTTCGGTATAAAAAGTAATTTATCTAATTTTTATTTTTTTTATTTTTTATTAATTTTTTACCTGACCCTCCTGATGTTGACCCAGAAGAAGGCAGTTTGGTTATATCCAAGGATGATATATTTCTAGCATTATCATCTTTCCAAACTGGTTCAGCTGGTGGTGTGGATGCACTCATGCCTCAGCATTTAAAAGATCTAATCGGTAGCTATAATGCAGACGCGGGCGAGAAATTAACAGTCGCCCTGATGAAATTAGTTAATTTAATGCTATCCGGTCAGGTTAATAATAATGTTACAGATATTTTATATGGTGCAAACCTTTGCGCTCTTATAAAAAAAGATGGTGGGATCCGACCAATTGCAGTTGGTTCAACGTATCGCCGTTTAACTGCAAAGATTTGTTGCCGTTTGAAGAGCCTCAAATTATCCAAACTATTTCAACCTGTTCAGCTTGGTTTCGGCTCAAAAGGTGGTTGCGAAGCTGCCGTTCATTCTTTGAGAACTTATCTTTCTCACCAACCCGGGAAGGTTGTTCTTAAAGTTGACGTGAGGAATGCTTTTAATTCTATTGATAGAAGTTTTCTCTTGAATCAGATTAAAACTCATTGTCCAGATCTTTATCCCTTTCTTTGGCAATGTTACTCAATAAATTCAAAATTAACATACCAACAAAACTTACTTTCTTCAGAAGTAGGTTGTCAGCAGGGTGATCCACTGGGGCCGGCTATTTTTAGTCTGGCAATTCACCCAATAATTGAAAAGTTGCAGTCTAAATTTAATGTTTGGTATCTTGATGATGGTACCCTCGGTGACGATGCTGCAACGGTTTTAAATGACCTTCAAACCTTAATCTCAGAATTCAGCTCAATAGGTCTTGATCTAAATTTTAGTAAATGTGAATTGTATATCTCTGATAACTGCCCATCCAAAGACTCGATTAAACACAATTTTAATTCTATGGCCCCTAAAATCAAAATTCTTGACAATAAAACTCTGCGTCTTCTAGGCGCTCCTGTTTTGGATGATTCATTTGAAGATTATGTCAACGAAAAAATTCAAAATTTTAATGCTTTTTCTGATAGACTGACTAAAATAAACATGCACATGGCTTATTCTATTATAAGACACTGCCTTTTCGTGCCTAAGATTACGTATGCCTTACGTTGTGCCCAGCTGTGGAAGCACCCAATTTTACTACATGGCCTGGACACAATTATTAGGCATACGTTATCATCAGTCATGAATATAAATTTAAACGAACGGAGTTGGTGTCAAGCTGCATTGCCTGTGCGATGTGGTGGTATCGGAATTAGGAAAATTTCATCAGTTTCTTTGCCGGCATTTCTGTCCTCAATCGGCAGCACAAATAAATTGATCAAAAAAATTCTTCAGCCCTCCTTAGGAGATACTTTCGAAATTGTCCATTTCTCGGAAGCTTTAAACGCTTGGAAAATAGCCTGCAACAGTGATGACTTGCCCAGGGATCCTTCTTCTCAGAGGCTATGGGATGGACCGCTTTGTGAGCTGGAACGGAAGGCGCTATTAAATACGTCCAGCTCAGTCACAGAGCGCGCCCGTCTTCATGCCGCTTCTCGCTGGGAGTCGGGTCTTTGGTTGCAAGTTCTGCCGTCCACCAATGTTGGCAACCTTCTAGATAATCAGACCTTCCGGCTAGCCACATCTTTGCGCATTGGATCACCTTGCGTCGTGCCCCATAGATGCAACTGCGGAGAGAGGGTTGATAGCCTCGGTCACCACGGTCTCTCCTGTGCAAAGAGCGCAGGACGCATTGCTCGCCATAGTACGCTGAATGACGTCATTCGTCGGGCATTTGTCACTGCAAACGTCGCAGCAATTTTAGAGCCGAATGGTTTGTTTCGCGACGACGGCAAAAGACCAGATGGGATGACGCTTATTCCCTGGAAGTTGGGTCGTTCGCTGGTGTGGGATGCAACTTGTGTCGACACATTGGCGCCCTCCCATCTTGAAAAATCTTCCAAACAGGCTGGCGGTGCTGCTTCATCTGCAGAGCTTCTCAAACAGCGCAAATATTTTAAGTTAGACAAGGGCTATTTATTTGTACCGTTTGGGGTAGAAACTCTTGGGCCGTGGGGTCAGAGCGCACTTGACCTCTACCAAGATCTGTCGGGGCGTTTGAAACAGGCTTCGCGTGACCAAAATGCTGGCTTGTACTTTGCCCAAAAGATTAGTCTAGCTATTCAACGGGGAAATGCAGCCAGCATTTTGGGTACGCTACCTTTTGAAAATGTAGAATAGTTTTTTTTTTTTTTTTAATATGTATATATAATGTTTATTTTTTTATTATTATTTGGAAGTGTTACTATTAATTTTTGTTGTTTTGAAATAAATATTATTTTTTATTTTTAGGACATACTATGATCGTACCAAATTTCACGACGAGTCATTCCATTACGGCTTGACGGAGAGGAGTAATCAGACTTACAAACCCTTTTTCATATAAAAACGAGTTTCTGGTAACTAAGGCATATATATAAGTACATACATATATCATAAGAGTAGTATGTTATAGTACGTCTAAAACAATAACTACATATTTGAATTTCGCAAAAACAAACATGGGTTCTTCATACGTTTTCTCAGAAGACGTTATTTGTTTGTATTCAACAACTGGATGAATATGATTGTTATAAACCTTATATATAAACGTTCCTTACTTGTTCGCTGGTAGTGGTGAGGTTCCTGGACTCGCGTATCATCTCGCACAGCGTGAGGCCGCGGCTGCCGCGCTCCACCGACGCCATGGCGGCGTCCACGATGAACGGGAGCCACGTGAAGAAGGGGTTGATGCTGCGGAAGATAAATTAATCAATATATCGGTGACGGTCATGAATACGGTAGTGAAACGAAGCGCAGCACGAGTCCCACGAGATGGTATGATGTCTGGCAATGGTACTGATAATTCCCTCGCTCCGACAAATATTTACACTGCCCACAAACCATGGCGCTCCTGTTAGCCTGCCCCTCCTGCCCCGCCACCTGCATGCACCCTGTCGGACCTGAACGACGCCACGGAGGATGCAGTGAGAGTGGCGGAGTTATATTCTACCATAAATATCTAGAGCTGACACTGAACACAAGCTCGATTCGAGAATAAGAAGACTACTCGTCTAGCCCCATACTAATCACGCTTGTGTGATTTTTTTACGTGTCAAAGTAAGGCATTTGGCCGTATCCCTATACGGTCAATTTTGACATGATTTCACTCGAACATAAAACGCGAATTATAAAAGTCCTTGAAACTCCTACGATAAGTGAATCACGGTTAATCGCTTTGACTGCTCTGTTAGCTTAGTTGGTAGTGGCTCTGCCTTCTAATCTAGGGGGTGCGGGTTCGATTCCCACATGACACAAATAATTATGAATATTTAAATTTGTAATTATTTATGTTGAGTCTGGTCGTTTCTATGTATAATAAGTATGTATTTACAAAAAAAAAGTATATATGTATTATATCCGTTATCGTACCCATGATACAAGCGTAATCTTAGTATGGGGCTAGATGGCGCTGTGTGATATGTCCTGAAATATTTATTTATTTATTGAAGTATCATTTTCGATGTAAAACCACAATTAGTAGAATATCCTTTAGGTATACCACCCGGTGTGGAGGTAGAAGATGCAGCATTCTTGTGTTGGAATGGAACTGGCCATTCTCAATTAATTTGTTTTATGCGCTTTATGGGATTATCATCCTACTTATCACTTTTGATTTTAAATAAACACTACCTCCATGCCAAAATCTATTGTTGTGTAATGTATACGGGAGTAAACTTAACTACTAATTTATCACTAACTTTAATGTGATTATAAATTTGAGAAGAAATTTCCCCAACTGAAAGAAAGACTAGCTAATAAAAATCAGACAGAGAAAATAAATATGAAAATGTTTTTGTGTGTTTTGCTTAGAAAAATAACAGTGTGCACATTATAATAGATATGATATGATTTATGATGAGCGTATGAAATAAACAAAGTGTCGCGATCGACTGACTGACAAATCAAGACATCAGAGCATCTTGCAATGATACTTAATGACTTGCTAAATGAATATAGAAGAGAACGAAAAAAGGTATCTGAAAACGTCAAAAATATTAATTCAAGTTTTCAATGGTGTATTCTGCCAGCCTTGTTTCAGAGCCAGTTCCATTCCATTGTAGGTATGTTCCTCATGTTGGACCACAGCGTCGCTTATTTTGATATAGCTTTAGATTAACTGGTGACCACTCAAATACTCTGTACGTCCAGTAGGTACTTACTGTCCGAACGTCTTACCAGATAAATACGATGAACATGAGCAAGGCAAGCAGCAGGGAGTCCTTGAGTAGAGGTGGCCGCAGCAGGGGCAGGGTCTGTGCCCTCATCTGTGCCCAGAAACCCTTTGCCTCGGCCTTACTCTCCTCGTCTAGCACCACTGACGACACCTGCAATTATTGATTGTTATTGACATATGTAACATGGTAATGGTAATGACCGGAAAATAGTTGCATAGTTTTTTCTTCTATGTGCTAACTTATGATTTGAGAGTAAGAAAAAGACATGTGTTTAAAAAAAGAAACTGGGTAAGATTTGATATCATGGTATCACCAATAATTTTGACTATTACTACTAGGCAAAGTAATGCAACCTATTTAAGAAGGGAGTTACCGAGCCTATCCTTAATAATATCAGTCAGCATTTCAAGCAAAGTAAATTACTGTTAAATTGTGGTCAGATCGAAGCAACGCGAAGTGTTAACAACTTACCCCAAACAAATCAGCGCTTTTTCCGCTGTTCTTCTGAAAAATCCCAGCAAGAACCTTCAAAGCATCTTCCTCTCTTCCGACGCTCATCAGATACTTGGGGCTTTCGAAGGAGAAGTAAACGCCCAGGGCTCCTACGGCGCAAGGGATGGAGAAGATCAGGCACAGGAGTCGCCAGGAGTTGAAGTAGATGCCCAGGAATGGGATGTGATAGGAAAACTTCATGGGAAGAACCGGGATTGAGATCACTGCAATATGAAAGTTAGGGTTAGAATATATGATAAACTATTTTAGGACCTATAGTTTGCTTTATTTTTCTAATCAATCTTTAGATACCAAAGACTAACCTATTCGGCAGAATTCGCTAAATTCATTTATGTATATATTTACAAGAATACGTCGCAAAGATTATTTAAATAGGATCTTGCTGGAATTGGTCACATTAATCCCAATTCGACAACTCAAGGGATATTATCAGTAAAAACACTTAAGTTGAACTACGTTTCTTCTGTTGTGGTTCCTCTCAGAAATTACATTGCACCCAGCTATAGCAGCTAATTCCTCGTGTCTTACCTGCCATAACTCCAGTACCGGAGAGGAACACGGTGGTAGTCAGTAGCATGAGGATGCTTCGCTTCTCCATGGGAGTGCTCTCACTCATCAGCGTCAGAGCCATGGCGTATGCTCCCGACACGCTGTAACAATACATGGGTATTGATTTGTAAAACCCATTGTTGATGGTAACATCTACTATGTTGTCTGATAGATATCTGCTTGACTAGCTATCACCCTCGAATAGTAAAACTTACATGTGTCCACGCCGCCATGTTTGAGAGACATTTTTTATCAATGTTTTATGTATCCCTTTACTCTGAGAAAAGATCTTCTTGGAGAATAGAAAGGCAAGAGTATGTTTGTTCGTTTGTTTGATGCTCATTCAAGCCGCAATAACAAAATATGAAGATGGCGGTGGCATCTTTTCATTGAGTGGCGCAGCTGGCATCTACTTACTAGAATAAAGGTAATGTAAACCAATCAATACATTTACTTATTTTCCTGTATTCTGTGTATATTACGTAATTTTGAAGAAGTAATTACCTTCATTTTATTTTTACAAAGGTATTTGTAAGGTGCAGATAGGTTTTCAGTACAAAAAGCTATTTAACGACACCTATCGTGTAACTGCTGCAATAAATTATTGTATATTTTTTAACTACCAATTTTTCATTAAATTATTGTCTATAAAAAATTAACTCACGATGCAGAAGAGCAGAGTTTGAGCACACTGAGCACGATCCAGTTGGTGGAGAAGGCAGCCAGCGAGCCAGTGAGGAAGGCCAGTGACATGGACAGCGCCAGGATGCGGCGCCGGTCCTTCGCGTCCGCCAGGTAGCCCCAGAAGTGGGAGGTCAGGATTATACCTGCAAGGAGTTATATATATATTTTTTAACAAGAATGGGTTTGCACTTGACCGTAATTCGCCTGATGGTAAGCAAACATTACGGACTAGGTTGGTGGTTATAGTATTAGTCTTCTCTTCTTCGTCTTCTTATCGAACTAGAGTGGCCAACTCAGATATTGAGAGTTTGTAAAGCCGGCTTCTGACATGGTCTTAGGACTGCCGCAAACAGACAAACAGGACCTGCAATTTAAAGTGTCATCCGACTCACGTAAGCGCCCAAAATAGAATGCCACTTTTTCACCTAGCCAAAGACTGAACGCGTTGACAATTGCTTAAAATTGGTGATTGCGTGCGATTTCTTCCGTTAGCTGAGCTACGGGTGCTATAGAAATACGCTTAATAGCTCAGTTGTAACAAGTCAGAGACAAGTAAACTCAGAAAACAAATAAGCACCTTAAGGCTCGCTTACAGAGATATTTTCAAACGCATTTTATTTATTTATTTATAACGGTACACATAACAGAATGAGTTCATATATAAGCCAAATACACATTCAAAACTGGTTTTGAACCAGAACAAATTCCTCAGGTGAGTGTACACAGCTTGAACAATATGAATTTGATTATTATTTTCAAAAACCTGTGTTGGACAGAGAATACAGTACCTAACTGGTACTGTATTCTCTGTCTAACAAACAACAACGATAAACAAGGACAACATAATTACAGACTAAATTTTATCTTAAAATTAGTGATCATGCATAGCTTTGCATTAAAATAGCTAGAACATTACGCTTGAATGTGGATAACACACAATTTACCGCATTGTGTCGCTTGTGCTGATGCAATATTCGTTCAGGAATGAGAAAAATTTGCGAAAGCTCTTACGGTCAGTTATTTCAAGAGAGATAAACCTAGGTATAATAAGAAATAAAGTAGAATTTAGGTAGATCTGAGTGCTTTGGCAAACTGAATGATATTGTATTACCTACTAGGCTTCGGAAAATGAGATGCAGATAAGCAATAATTACAGATAATTTCCTCTTAATAAGGAAAAAAATATCAAAATACCTTCAAATAATTTATTTTCATAAATTTTTTTGACATTAATGACCCATAACACCTTTTTCATTGGTTCACTAAATACTTTATCTGATAAGATAAATTTATTAGCTACATGCATTTTATTATACCTAGTGCAAATAATGACTTAGGCGTAATTTTATTAATATTGAATCTGTCTCTTCTCTGGCTGTTTATTGCATTCCAAACCTTTGTTCGCAGAATCATCTCTTTGAATTGTGTTCCTGTCAAAGTGTTCACAAAAACGTTTTTTTCGTTCGTGTCAAGATGGAGAACTCTGCCTCTGGCAATTAAAAGTGTAGATTTTTAATGATAAATTTAAAAAAGAGAATTGATTAACAATTCTAGCTGTAAACCTGTATCAGATAAAAATTGTCAGAAAAGTCTTGTCATCTTACTCTCTTGCTTTTAATAGACAATAATCAAATTGTATTTGAGAACTTAACAGTAAACACAGATATAATCTGAACATTTGGTGTAAGGCAGTAAAATTTTAATAGTGTTATTTATTTACTCTAAGATCTTTAACTTGTACTTCCCGCTATTTTGCCTTAGTACCACGGTCGTCCAGCTGAATTCATTAATCCATACTTTATTGCCCAAAATAATGACGCGTCTCGTACATAGGTACAGCTAATGTACAGTAATAAGTATGAAACCAGTCGACAGTGATGGATGACAGTAGCCAAATTTGATATCAAGAAGAGTTTAAACAACCCAAAGAACTTCTTCATCATCATCATCATCTCGTTATCGCCCATTACTGAGTGTAGGACTCTCTTCCAGTTCGCCACTCGTCCCAATCGTGCGCAGATCGAATCCAAATGTCCCGAGCGGTTTTTCTTATATCGTGTACCCGCCGCATTGGTGGACGACCACTGCCTTAATAACTGGTTAACTGATAGTTCTTATAGTCCGGTGATCCAGCAATGTTAGCATTTGGCAACCAGCATAGTTTTTTCTCCAAAATAAAAGGTAGCCTGGTTACCTATGAGTGGTACTGCAGCCATGAGCCCCTGCTGTGCGCTGGAGGTGTCCAGTTCGCAGGCGCTGCCCGGCACCAGGTAGGACACGGAGAAGATCTCGAAGGCCATGCCGAGGATGATGCTGCTGCAGAGAGCGAACGCCTGCACGTTGTATCGACCGAAACCTGGGGATAAAGTGTAGGTACTGTTACACCAGACTTGCCACATTAACAGTGCGCGGCGATTCAATAAATGAATACCAACTGTATAGGAAGAAGAATTAAAACATAACAAAAAGTACGAAGGTTTGATTCCCTAAACCATAGACCTAAACTATGTTCGAATATCAACCTGACAACAGAATTTATCACACCGATCTTTTGCTCCGTTGCTGCGTGGAAGAGAAACAAACATCAACATACCAACAAACTCACGAATACTTTTATTGTAATAATAAGTGCTAATACGATGACGTATTATAACAAAGGTTTTTTTATGTAATTATTATAAAGGTACGTGAAATGATGATTAAAACGTGTAGGTATGAATTGGTGCACCTACAAAACTGTATCAAAACGAAACCCTTTTCACAAAAATTAGCATACGTCTTCAAACGAAATACCTACCACGTTTTGTAACTGTAAATACTGTTTTGCCTAAATAGTCAGCATTGATGAAGAAAGAATATTAAAAATCAGTTACTTATATGGTAAATTTTACCACTTATGTTAATACAAACAGCAACATCTTTCAAAATTAATATTCAGAACACAGCACTTTGTGATTCACTAAACAGAAATTTTATTGCGCTCGCACTGGTAGATATTTGTATAATCTGCTTTAACAATTTTAAGTCCTTATTTTCTCCAGGGCAGAACTAATCCAAGCTGAGAAAAATGGCAGTCATATGGAGACTTATGCCCAGCAGTGAGATAATACGGGAGTTCTTTACTTACCGGCCATCTTCAAAGCGTCCTCAAAAGGCACTTTATCTTGCTTCACTCCCATTTTCAAAGAAACTGTTACCAAACTAATACGTGTCAAGACTTTTTATTTAGATTTCTGTGTAAAACGTCCTGCACTGAAAACGGCCCGTTCAAAGTGAAATATGCAAATGTATTCGATAAGTGTAGTAATCAGCGATTCCAGCACTGCACTGTAGCTTCCAGCACTGCAGAAGTATTTTATTATATTAGCGAGACACACTTGTATATTTCCACGAACAAAGATCAACGGAGACTTAGTGATAGTGTACGCGAAAATATATTATGGTGTACCTACATGTAAACTCAAGCAACGAAATAATGATAAAGATAGGTAGTACTTAGCTGATGTGATATTTGTCAGAAATATAACAAAGCTTATGTAAGTAAACAAGTGATTATTTTAGTTAACTGAACATCTGTATTGCATACACATTTTAGCTCCTTATGATATGATAAATAAACCTCTATTAAAGAAAAGTATACTAAATACCTGGATGCCCGGGGCTTCGCTCACCTTAATTCAGGATAAAAGGTACACACCAAAAATCATAATCATCCGTTCAGCCGTTTTTGCGTCATAAGCGTTTAAATAAACAGAGACACAGATAAACAGATAGACAAAAATTATAAAAACTACTGGAACGTGTTTTATTATCGATTTAAAGTAGGTATATCCAAATATTTGGCTCTAATATCTTCTACCTTCAGATTTTTGACCCTTTTCATCTTTATTACATGTATAGATAATGTGTATCGTTCATATTGCGGCATAATAATAAAAACAAATATGATTTGAGTTTTTTTTCTTTACATTAACATTCATTATTATGTTGGTTGAACTAATTATGTATTCTGTGCTAATACACAGGCATGTTACGCTAAGAACTCACGGAGCGGTTTTTTCCCGCGCCCGCCGCGGTGGCGGCCGCGGCACCGCAGCCTTTGTAGAATACAGATATGTATGTAAAAAACTCAAGCACATTTCACGACGCGGTTTACTCCCGCGTCGGATGCGATTGTTCGTGGCTCCCGCTGCACCCGCGGGTGGGCGCCGCTCGCGGCACCGCTGCCGCGGCGGTTTCCACCCGTGCGCTCTGCGATCAAAGTCCGGCGAAGATCCTTCTTGCGATAATCAACCGCCAGGTTAGCGGGCGATAATTGCTGCCGCGGCGGCAGCGGCGCCGCACAAAACTCCGGCTTTGTGAGTTTTGAAAATGATTTTCCGCCACCGCGGCGGGCGCGGGAAAAACCGCTCCGTGAGTTCTAGCGTTAAGAAGATTGTGTAAAATCCCGACCCCACAGAGATGTTAGAGTTATTAGATTTTAATACGTTCAAATTCATGGTTTTATAATGAATCCGGCTTTCCTCTTCCACTCTCGGCAACTGATCCGATTTGACTAAAATTTGACGCTACTTTTAATCTTTGATTCACGCGGGTTTTTTTATTTTACTGTTTTTTTATTTATTCTTTACATGAAAAATTACAAAACATTTTCGGGTTCTCGCAAAATTTTAGTTTAGCATAAAACAAGTAATTACAATCATTTTCTGAAGGCAATCTGTACGCACGAGGTAATACGAGGTCACGCTCAAAGGACCACGACATTCAATTTGCGTTGCATTTTATTTACAGAATAATTAGAATATTACCTCCGACGAAACCGAGGGGTTTAATAACTTTGACGTGTCCGTGTATGTGCCAGTTACTCCGCACGAGAACTTAAGAAATTTGCTATTTATAGTTCTTAGTAAAAAGCGAGTGTGGCTCAGCAGTTCCAGTGTCTGCTTTTCATCCAGACGCACCCTGGTTCGAATCCGCCCCACACCAATGACTTGTATTTTCAAATTATGTGTGGATTTGCACTCGCTTAGCGGTGAAGGAAAACATCGTGAGGAAACCGACATGTTTGAGGACAACAATATCCGAGGACATGCGTCTTCCGTGGAAGGACCTGGGCGCCCACCACGATGTATCTGCCCAAGAAAACTCCCCTAATGAATTAATTCTGCGGGGAGTCACGACCCTCAGTCATGAGGAAATACGACTCGAAGAGAGAATTCTTAGTACCCGTTAAAATAGTTTAAAAAGTAACGGTCTTATTTACAAAAAGCCGTATTAAAGAGTCTTTATTAAAAAGTGTTATATAGTGTAGAAAGTAAGTGTAGAATAGTAAAATAATATAATAGTACCTACTAAACAAAGAAATAACCCTTTTTGAAATTGGAATCATATATCTATACATAATAATAAAGCTGAGGAGGGTCGAAAGTTTGAACATTGAAATTGAACATTGAACATTTAAAAAAAATGTTTGGAGATACTTAGATTTAATGGCAGAACACGACGTTCCAACAATTTATAGATTTTTTTCTGTTTATCTGTGTCTCTGTTTATCTGTTTATTTAAACGCTCAAAACGCAAAATCATCATGATTTTTGGTACGTAAGTCTTGGGAGTTTCATAGGCTACCTATTTATCCTGAAATAATGCGAGCGAAGCCGCGGGGTCCATTAGTTCACAAATATAAGTTTCATTTACTTCAATCGAGTAGGTATTTATTCATTGTTTAAAACCTTAAGCGTAATTATTGCACCTAAAAGACGACAACTTCACATGCTTTAGGGTTGTCAGCGTAAAATTATAAAAAAGTGATCAAGCGAAACTTGCGCTGGCACAAATAGAGTTTTAATAATATTTACGGGCAAGTATAGAAGAAAGAAGGTATGCTACGAAAGCGTTCGCAATAAATTAATTCACCTAATTAATGTTCTTTTTTATTTGGTGTACAATAAAGTATATTTGAATTTGAAGTCATCCCATTTATGATGCCTTTGAAACTCTTATACTCTCTTCACTGGCCCGCTATGAACGTTGTATTTTATTTACCATATATATAGGTATATACTAGCTGGTTCCCGCGACTTCGTCCGCGTGGAATAGTTATTATCATAAAAACGGGTTTATTGAGTTAACCTTAAAAGATAGACATATACTGTTGCAGATATTTTGTTTCATTTCAAGAGAAATAATTCTTTGATACATAAGCATTTTATGATATCTTAAACCGTTTTCGCAGCGCACGCAAAAGACGCCCTCAAAGATGAATAATTTTCCATGTTATACAGCCTAAAGCCTTCCTCGATAAATGTTCTACTAAACACAAAAAAATTTTTTCTATTAGCACCAGTAGTTCCAGAGATTAGCGCGTTCAAACAAACAAACACAGTCTTCAGCTTTATAATATTAGTATAGATTTTATCTCCTTTAGGGGTGGAATTTATCAAAATCTTTTCATAGCAAGCGCCTACGTCATAGTAGCTTTATGCATGCAAAGTCTCAGCCCGATCGGTTTAAAATTGACAAAGTTTCATACAAACTTTCATCCCCTATTTTATCCCCTTAGGGGTGGAATTTATCAAAATCTTTTCATAGCGAGCGCCTACGTCATAGTAGCTTTATGCAAGCAAAGTTTCACCTCGATCGGTTTAAAATTGACAAAGTTTTATACAAACTTTCATCCCCTATTTTATCCCTTTAGGGGTGGAATTTATCAAAATCTTTTCATAGCGAGCGCCTACGTCATAGTAGCTTTATGCATGCAAAGTCTCAGCCCGATCAGTTTAAAATTGACAAAGTTTCATACAAACTTTCATCCCCTATTTTATCCCCTTAGGGGTTGAATTTATCAAAATCTTTTCATAGCGAGCGCCTACGTCATAGTAGCTTTATGCATGCAAAGTCTCAGCCCGATCGGTTTAAAATTGACTAAGTTTCATACAAATTTTCATCCCCTATTTTACCCCTTAAGGGGTGGAATTTATCAAAATCTATTTTTAGCAAGCGCTTACGTTATAGTAACTTTATGCATGCAAAGTCTCAGCCCGATCGGTTTAAAATTGACAAAGTTTCATACAAAATTTCATCCCCTGTTTTATCCCTTTAGGGGTGGAATTATTCAAAATCCTTTCTTAGCGAATGCCTGCATTATAACATCTACCTGCATGCCAAATTTCAGCCCAATCCGTCCTGTGGTTTGGGCTGTGCGTTGATAGATCACTATATCAGTCAGTCAGTCAATCAGTCACCTTTGAGTTTTATATATTTAGATATATCTTACATGAGATAGGCTCATGCTTGACTACAACTTGCCTGATGTTAAGCAACGTTATAATCTACGATCTAGCGCGCTTGCCTAGAAGAAACCGGTTTCCTCTCGACTTAAAGACCGACAAATTATAGTTCAAGGGGAATAGAGATTCGGGCAGGGAGTTCCACAGTTTGGCTGTTCGCACGATGAAAATCGAAGCAAAACGCTTGGTGCGAGTCTTTGGAACCTATTTTTACTTTACTTAATATATGTTGCGATGTCTCTTGATATTGTATAGAATAAGCTATGATATAAAATATGAAAATACTCACAAAATACTTTATTCCTTGTAAGAGCTGCGAAGTGTGGGTAAAAAGTTAATTTATCAATTATTACGGGACATTGTTATGTGGTTAAGAAATATAAAACATGTCATTTATTATTTAATTATACTCGTACCTACTCATTATCAATGAGTATATAATTTGCAATGACTCGGTCTCAACTCTCATAATTCTCTAGTTCACCCAGTGATTCGATCGCTGCAGACGTTGATTAAAATAAAGAAATGTTGAATATCAAAAAAGTTTTGTCTAAAATACCGATGACTCCACCGCCGAGGTTAGTAGGTTCTCGTGGCTTAAAATTTTCTATTAAGAAAATAATATTTATAAATTTTGACCCATTATTTTTTGCTATTTGGTTTATATAAAATATAATCCCAAGCACAAGATAATTCTCCTAATAAATCAATACTTTTCATCAATTCATTTTACTAAGTTGTCACTACCAGATAAATTTAATAGAAATTATATTAAAGGCGTCAATCATGAACATGATAATATACCATAGAATAAAGTGTATATAAGATATTTAAGACGGGGTGCTATGTGAAATCGACATTTCATAAAAATCAAATAAAATAGAAGTATAAGATAAAGCTAATTTTTTTTCAGTTTATATAATTTTGATTAAGTGTTAAGACAATAAAAAACACCAAAACACGATTACGTATACTTCGAACGATAGTTTTATTTTTTGAAAAATAGTTGTTTTGAATTATTTTACACTTTTTTTCCAAAAGTAGTTCAGAAATTTAAACCAATTTAATGATATCTAAAAGGTAATATTATTATTTAGAGGAGTAGAAAACCATAGAATATTCTGAATTGCTGATTTTATATGAATTTATTTCGTCAAAAACGTCTTTTTTTTGCATTAAATAGGCTTACGTTTGACTACAGCCTGCCTGATGTTAAGCACGTCTGCAAAACTGCTCAAATTGTTTGCGTGTGGGCAAGACTCGTCGGCCGGAGCTATGTGCGCGATGCTCGCCCTTGCTTTCATGTTAATACGGCGTGGAGTTGCATGCGAAAAAGCAACTGTAGGCATTTTTCCAAGCGCAAAGCGTTTTCGGGTGAAATATCGTGGCCTTAATCAAGCGTTACTTTGCGGAAATCAAACGCAGATGATATCTTTGTAAAAGCATCCTTCTATTCCGTTGACGTGTTGTCACAGTATAACAACACTAGATTTTTTTTTCTAAACATTCATAATCTATGTATGTTGCTGATGGTTAAAGGGGCCAAGGATGAAGAGCTTTTATACTATTTTAAATAGTGTTGTTATTAGTTACAGATGTTTATCCTCATCTCCGCCACTGCCCAGCGCCCCGGGCAGCAGCCCCGCAGTCACCACGGACCCCGAGGCGGTTGCCATCTTTTCCCAGATAGCCGACATCTGGTGGGACGTAGACGGACCTCTCAGGGGCTTGCACACCTTCAATGAGTATCGGTTAGTATTTTTTTTAACTAATACAGATTTACACTTGACCATCGCCTAACCGTTACTTACCTAGTGGTGGCCAAGAATAGGCAGACGAGGAGGGTCGACTACATTATTCGAGTCGTGGGTTTTATGGATGAGGTCTGCACAAGATCGATGCATCTCACTTTCAAAGAGAGGCCTATGCTCAGCCTATGGGTTAGAGAAGGCTGTGGATGATGATGATAATAAGCAATAGCTGTGGTCTAAATCGGATGTACTTACCCAGTAAGAAGCGGTTCACTGTCGCTGTATCTTCTTCTGAGATCTCTGTGCAGTCCAGCGACCACACAGGGTCCAGTCCATGGATAACAGACGCGAACTTATACCCTACTAATCTATTACATATGATTTAACTAATATTTATTATAAACTAAAGAAAATGTATGCGTGTGTGTTATACAGGTTCAAACGGTCAAAGTGATTTGGAAGCTATTTGGCATGAAGTTAGATAAGACACTGATATATCACATAGGCTACTTTTTATCCCAACGCAAGTTATTACTAAAGTCCGGTTCCAGAACAAGAATGTTTAGATTGTTTAGGCCTTTCTATGATGCTTCTGTTTGTTGCGCATTGAAAGTTGTCGTTACATTTATTTTGTGAAAAGTATAAAACAGTTGAAGTGTATTTAAGATATGACTGAGCTCGTAATGGATTCATTTTGCGTTTTTATTTTAATGTTGGGTTGTTTTCTTCCAGTGTGCCTTTTATTCTGGGGCGCTCAAGTGGAGCTGCATCAGATACTCAACACAAAATACTAGATATCGGATGCGGAGGAGGATTACTTTCTGAGGTATAAATATATAATTTAAAAATATTTGTGTATTGGACAAAATCCTAAAAATATAATTCGTCTTGTTTGAGTCGTTTTCCTTATTAGACAGCGCCGCGCCACTCTCATTAGGAATCATCATCTCTAGTACAAACATTCGTTCCGGGATTTACTGTACATAATTCTCATTCAAGTATTATAGAGTGCTAGTACCTAAGTTGGTCAGATGACACGTTATATTGTAGGTCTCGGCTGCTTGTTGTAGTACGACAGTCGTTAAGCCATGTCAGAGACCCTTAGGGCGGCTTGATGAACTCTCGTTACCAGAGTTGGCCAATCTCATTCGATAAGTCTTTTGTCAGGTTACGTATTAAAAGCTTTTATTTTTAGTAAAGTTGATACAATGAATATTTCAGGCTTTAGCAGAGCGCGGTAACATTGTGACAGGTATCGACGTCACTCCGGACTTGATAGTTCTCGCCAAAAAACACAGTGAAGTTAACCACAACTTGAAATTAAAGCCTACCTACTACTACACAGCAATAGAGGTAAGTTAATATTTTCTTATTTTGTTATTATAAAACTACTATTTATTTTTTTGGCTTTAGTACATTAATATCTAAAACTTTTTATTAATTACAACTGCTGGACATTAGCAAGAAAAATCTGTTCCGCGTAAAAACTTACTGTATTTGTAGACACTAAACTGTGTCTTTTTATTGATAAATAATCTTGTGACCAGAGTTGGAAAAAACGTTCACCGGTAATTTAAATTCATTGACTTTTCTCCTCCAAAAATAGTATTTCCTCTATCTTCAGATCCTTCCACAAAAGCGATTTATTTCTGGAATTTTGTGGGCCTCCAACATATCAGTTATTATGGTGTTTTCAGTTCCGGTAAAGCGAGTCTCAGGGCACACATTTAACTTTAATAACATCAACAGTCATTGGCGTAAGACTTACACCGAACCGGTTTGCGTCAGATTTTAAGGCGGAGGCATCTCCACCAAGCCAAACTCGCTTAACTCTCTGATTTGCCTTACAAACAAATACAACTTCAGGACCACGCAGAAGAGTACGCGAACCACTACGACAAAGTAGTTGCCTCCGAGGTGATAGAACACGTCACCAACAAGGAGCTCTTCATCAGATCCTGCGTCAAGGCCTTGAAGCCTGGAGGCAGCATCACCATCACCTGTCCCACCAAGTCTAGGATAAGTCAGCTGGTGAATAGATGTTTATATTATACTAGTGAACGCCCGCGGGTTTACACGCTTAAGTAGGTAATTTGAGGTCTCAGGATAAAAAGTAGCCTATGACACTCCTAAGACCCCAAATTACCTACATACGAAAAATCATGATAATCCATTTACTTCTTTACTGCGTGACCGACGTAAACTCACGTTTAGTTTAAATTATGTTATGATAATTATACTTGTATTATGTGTTCTGTGATTATACTAAGATTTAGTGATAATAATTACATTGTTATTTTAAAGATATACGAGTAGGTATGTAAACTAAGTAGTAATCTAACGTGATGCATACAATACAGTTACACCTATGCTCAGCAGCGGGCGATAAAGGGCTGCTTATGATAATGATGATTGACATAAAACTAATCCAAATTCCAAACAGGTGAACATAATGATAGCGGAGAACATCCTAAGATGTCCGCCGCGAGGGACACATCAATATGACCTGCTCATCTCGCCGCAGGGACTGCAGGACATACTGGAGAAAAGTGAGTTCTTACACACATTTACACCAAATTCTTTATTAATCTTCGCAATAAAATCATTTAATCTTTACCATAACCTCGTCGACCCGCAAAATTTTTTTCGTGTACCAATTTTTTTTTACTAGAGTTTTGTGTATGACTACAACCCGTCTGGTGTTAAGCATTGCTGCAGCCTAGAGTGTTATACGCGTACCTAGAAGATACCAAGTATAAATATTTATGCATATTTTCAACATTTGTAGAATATTTTTTTAAGTGTAGTTGGTAGGTAGGTTAGGTACTGTTTTTCTGAATGAAGGAATACCACATACAGACAGATGTACTAAATTCACCCCTTAAAAAAGTTATAACAGTAACTACCTATAATACATACCTATAGAGTAGATAGATTAAATTCGGTCTGTTTCTGGGCAAGCACTAAGCACGCTACAGCGTGGACTACTTTATGATTTATCTACATAAGGTATTAGGATACAATTTGATTATAATGTGAACCAATATAAATATAAATAAATGACGCTAACACCAGGGAAATTTTGATTTATTGCAAAACCATTCCAGTTGAAAATACAAGGCATCGGTTCCAAATGATTAATAACGTATGTTTTATTCATCAAATCAAAATCAAAATTCATTTTTTTGAACGAATATTGTCATAAAACTACAAAATAAAAAGTGCACTTAGAAAATCTTTGTAAAAGCCTAAAGGTAGTGCTCCAGCCTACTGCCAGAGGGCAGCGTGTGTAGGTGTTACATAAATTTGTTGTATTTATCAAATATTCTGCCAATAAGCGTACAAATTTTAGTATTATGGTTTTTCATTTTCTTTTCATTTCAGACGGGTGCAAGGTAGAGGAGACGAGAGGATTCGCCTACAATATGTTCACCAACGGCTGGAGCCGCACTCGCTCCACGAGCCTCTTCTTTGCCACACGTGCCATTAAACTCAGATAAACACATTTATTATTTCTTGTATCTATACATACTCGTATAATAAAGCTGCAGAGGGTCGAAAGTCTGAACATTGAAGATATTTTAAAAATGATTGTGTCTGTTTATCTGTTCTGTGTGCCTCTGTTTGTCTGTTTATTTCAACGCTCATCACACAAAAACGTCTGAGCGGATCATTATTTGACAACTTGTGACATCTTTTTATTTTGTTGTTTTGATTTTATTATTGTTTATTGTTATTTCTTGATTGTGTGACCTATAATTATTTTTGACCTAAGTATGTGTTATTATTGTAACTGGTTATTCCGTTATAATTTTATTATAATTGGAAGAAATAAATAAATGAAGCATGATTTTTGGTATGTACTATGTAGGTAATAGGAGATCTTAGAAGTGTCATGGGCTACTTTTTAACCCGAAATAATGTGAGCGAAGCCGCGGACGTCCACTAGTATTATATAGTTTTGTATCTTTTACTACTTTTAGGTAATTAAATACCTACTGATGCTGATGATGACTACAGACACAGCTGTATATTAATTTGAAAATACCTAATGTATCTATTCATTCAAACCTTAACCACCCGCCATTATGCTGAATACCTACTTACCATCTCAACACTCACGTGTCTATTTACATACAATGATTAATGATGTCATCATGACAAATCTGAATTCATCCAAATGTTTTAAAATATTGATTTTCTTAAACAAAAATAATAATAAATAAATAAATATTCCGGGACATTGCACACAGCGCCTTCTAGCCCCACACTAAGCAAACGCTTATGTCGTGGGTACTAGACAACGGATATAATACTAAAATAAATAATCACTATCATTAATTATAATTACGATAAGTTTATATTTTAAAGATATTATAAAAACATTAATTTAACTTTATTTTAATTTAGAAATACTTAACTAAAAATTATGAAATATAGGTATAATAATATTTTATTTTCCTGAAACTGGTTTCTTTTATTTAGTAATTAACTGTACGGACATCTATACATACAATAAAGCTGAAGAGGGTAAAACTGAACATAGAAGATATTAGAAAAATATGATATAGATACTTTAAATCCATAACATAATAATAATAATAATAATGTTGTATTTCACATTGTTTTGTTTTGATTGCTACACAAATTCCTGTTGTACCTTAGCCGTGTTTTTATATATATATTTTTTTTATAATTTTGTTTAATATTTACAATTAACTGTAACTTCCATAAGTATCTTTATATATGAATTATTTTAATTGTTATAGTTTAGTTTAGTTAACTTACTGAACGTCTCTGTTTATAATCATGTTGTGCACACATGTGTTTAATGCACAGAATAGATCATTACCTTTTATGTGTTTTGTTGTTAATCATGTATTTTCTGTGTATTGTGTTGTGTGCCTAATAAATAAATAAATAAATAACAGAACACGTTTCAGCAGTTAAGAGATTTTTTGTCTGTTTATCTGTTTGTTTAAACGCCTATAACGCAAAAACGGCTAAACGGATCATCATGATTGTTGGTATGTAAGTATGAAGAAGTCTTAGAAGTGTCATCGACTACATTTTACCTCAAAATAATGCGAGCGAAACCGCGGGCGTCCACTAGTATTTTATAATCACGTGATTTGCCACGTTCATCTCACGTTGATTTCCATCATTGTTATCTTAATAGTTATGTTCGTATGTACTCAGCATCACAATCTATTGCACTCATATTTACAGAAGATTTTATACTATATATTGTATTATACATATATGCGTCACATTCTTATCATTGTTAGATATCTATATCTACTCATAGAATGTAGGTACACGAGTACGAACAAACATGTATACTACACCGCACGGCACAAAATAAGAAAAACAGACTATTACATTGAAAACTTATCTCTCTCTGTAAATACCGATACACTAATTATATTTGAAGTATAGTTTAAAAAGCCATAAAACACAGGATAGGACTCTACACTTAGCTGGAAAGGACATCTGAACGTGCTGGTTCCTGGAGTCAGAAAACTACTCAGTCTTTAATAAGCTGTGAGCATCTGCTGAAACATTAAAGCAAGTGTACTTTGCGCTGGGCGCTGGGCGCTGGGCCAGTCAATTATAACATACTGCGTGACTGCCTGGGGTTGAGCTTCTCAACGGAAGCGCTATAGAGCAACGCGGAAGTGCTTACTTTAAGACAACTTCTTGTCTTACAAATCATACTTTAAAAGCACAGGTCAATATATAAATAAATCTGAACAAGAGTCGAAGCCTAGGTCTGACAAAGTGTGCCCCAACAAAAAGTATAGAACTGCTCTGGCTGCCAGACACTATGAATGCATCGGACACATCAGAGCGCTTTGTCACCCTAGTCCCCGAGTACAGCTCTCCGCGAGTCTCGAACATGTCCAGTGAAGGCAGCGTATTGGCTCTATATTGGAGGACCAAGTGCACGGTAGGATTTCTCTTTCCCTTACCTTTGAATAAAGGTGATAACTTCATCGCACCCGGATACGTCCCCGCACGCATACATCGATTGTATGTTGTGCTTAGCTTTAATAAGTTATACATTTAGTATATAAAAAACACTAGTGTAACATAAATGTAACAATGTCATTACCAATGTTGAGCCAAAAATAAATAAATAAAAATTGTACAGGTCAGGTAACAGTGGCCAGTTCCGCTTTCACAAAGCCGATGAGCTCCATCGGTATATCGTATATATCCTTAGTAGGTTTTTTAGGTATACGATTTATTATTCGTGGACCTCATCAGCCGTATCTAAGACTAATGTATGTACGAAAATCATGAATAAATGCATTTTGAATTTTGAAAGATGTAAGGTCAGTAAGGTAAAAAGAATATTTAGTATCTGTTTTAAGTAACATAATTTTCATATAATATACATATATGTAAATATATATATATATTATATCTGTAGATCAAAACAGTAAGTATAACCTTAATATCTCATTATAGTTTTACATTCAAACTTGTGCTATTCTTTTGTAAACTTGTGTGTTACTGGTGCACGTGTGTTTAGTAATATGAATACATACATTATATTCTAAATCATCGATATAGAAACGTATTACCATGTTCAAATACAGTCAAGAAATGAAATGCATCTCACGTCAAACAAAAAGGTTAGTTATTCAAGATAATAGTTTTTCTATCTTAATCTGCATACAGACCTCATCAACATTACCTTGAAATACGGTTTAAGAAGAGGTGGGTACCTGTTATTGTATTTCTCTGAATGTGTTTCCAAAATGTTTTAAACATATTCAAAACGTTGTTTTCAGGATTTTATCTCTACCTTCAACGATAGTGTCTTCAAAATGTAGAAATAAAAGTTCTACTGTAGATGTTGAGGAATTGACAAACTTTGCTTCTAAGGCTGAGGCGTGGTGGGACCGGGCCGGCCCGAGTGGGGACTTCTTTACTTTGAATAAACTTCGGTGAGTATATCCTCATAATATCTATACATAATAATCATAAAATAAAAGTAAAGATGGTCAAACATCTGCACATAGAATATATTCAATGGCATACTTTAAAACGAACAAAACTAGTGTCAACTGTTTTTGAAATTCTACGTACTATTCCGTGTACTTATTTTGCAGAGTACCTTTCATACTTCAGGATGATGTCAAATATAACCATGAATCTTCAGAAACAGCTAAAATCCTGGATGTGGGATGCGGTGGAGGTATTCTCTCTGAAGTAAGAGGCTTTCTTTATATTACCTCAATCTTATATTTTGTTATAATATTTAAACATTATAAAAAAATGACAACAAATGGAAAAATCTTCCAACTGATAAAAATAAACTGATAACTGCCCGACTGACAATTCTAGTGACCATAACGCCTTGGTTAATATTTGTTGCTTCCTTTTTTTGGTTGATGATATTCCTTCGATTTATTAAGGTTGTTAAAAGAAAAGGAGGTTGTATTATTTTCTAATAGCGTTTCACTAAGAAGAACAGCTTCTGAACAAGACTTTTCTAACCAAAATAATGATTATAGCAGAACCACTGCCTATTTTTGAAGTCTAATGTAATTTAAAACCAGCATCAGTAATAACATGGTCAAAAACCGGAATAGTATATTATGTATATTGGATTGGGTTGTTTTATAAATTAAAGGCAAAATTATAAATACCTAGGCAAAATTTGAACCGTTAGTAAGTACATATATCAATGGATGCCATTCAAAGACCTTCAGTCTTTCTAAAATCAGTCTCTCTTTACAGGCTCTGGCTAAATGTAATACAGAAGTCACCGGTACCTATAGATGTCAGCCAAAATTTGATAGACGTCGCAACTCAGCATAGTCAAGGAAACCATACGAGTTAAAGATCAAACCTAAATACTTCTATACCACAATTAAGGTAATTTAGCTATTTGAATTATGAACTTCACATTGTCTAACATGCATTCATTAGAATTCTTTGCTATCGCTAAAACTGTTTTAAAACGTACACAATATGCTTTTAGTAAAATGTGTTTTAAACAAATCTAGTTCAAGCGAGTAGGTACTTCACAACTATATTTATACTTGCAGGTTTGGTTCAAATGGGAATATTATTACGACAGTTTCATTTCAATATCCTTCATTTCAGGACCATGCACCGGATTACAAAAACTACTACGACAAATTAGTAGCATCCGAGGTGATCGAACACGTCACCAACAAGGAGTTGTTTGTTAAATCCTGCGTAGAAACCTTGAAGCCTGGAGGAAACATCATTTTTACCTGCCCTACCAAAACTAGGTTGTCTCAGCTGATTACAATCACATTCTGTGAGAACGTTCTGGGCTGTCCGCCTAAAGGAACCCATCAGTATGACAAGTTCATCACGCCTCGTTCTGGGCTGTCCGCCTAAAGGAACCCATCAGTATGACAAGTTCATCACGCCTCGTTCTGGGCTGTCCGCCTAAAGGAACCCATCAGTATGACAAGTTCATCACGCCTCGTTCTGGGCTGTCCGCCTAAAGGAACCCATCAGTATGACAAGTTCATCACGCCTCGTTCTGGGCTGTCCGCCTAAAGGAACCCATCAGTATGACAAGTTCATCACGCCTCGTTCTGGGCTGTCCGCCTAAAGGAACCCATCAGTATGACAAGTTCATCACGCCTCGTTCTGGGCTGTCCGCCTAAAGGAACCCATCAGTATGACAAGTTCATCACGCCTCGTTCTGGGCTGTCCGCCTAAAGGAACCCATCAGTATGACAAGTTCATCACGCCTCGTTCTGGGCTGTCCGCCTAAAGGAACCCATCAGTATGACAAGTTCATCACGCCTCGTTCTGGGCTGTCCGCCTAAAGGAACCCATCAGTATGACAAGTTCATCACGCCTCGTTCTGGGCTGTCCGCCTAAAGGAACCCATCAGTATGACAAGTTCATCACGCCTCGTTCTGGGCTGTCCGCCTAAAGGAACCCATCAGTATGACAAGTTCATCACGCCTCGTTCTGGGCTGTCCGCCTAAAGGAACCCATCAGTATGACAAGTTCATCACGCCTCGTTCTGGGCTGTCCGCCTAAAGGAACCCATCAGTATGACAAGTTCATCACGCCTCGTTCTGGGCTGTCCGCCTAAAGGAACCCATCAGTATGACAAGTTCATCACGCCTCGTTCTGGGCTGTCCGCCTAAAGGAACCCATCAGTATGACAAGTTCATCACGCCTAAGGATCTTCGTAGCATGTTGGAATCAAGTAAGATATGTAGATAATCTTTTCTACCATAAATGCATGTTTTTAAAATGTGTTTAGCGAAATTCTAATGCCATCGTTCTTGAATCGTATTTCCTTAATACTGAGGGTCAAAGTTCCTCTCAAAATTATATCGGCCGTTTTTGAAATGCAATCATAAACACCACAATCGAACCTCAAAAAAGTTATCAGGCAATTACAACATTCAAATTTTACTTCACTTTCAGAAATTTCCACATTTACTTTATTTACAGATGGATGTGAAGTGGAACAAATAAGAGGATTTGCATACAATATTTTTGCCAGGGATTGGTTCTGGAGAAACAGCACTAGTTTATTTTTTGCAACTCGTGCTGTCAAATTAAAGTAAACATGATTTATTCATATGGGTTTTTTTCATTGTAACTTGGTATCAAAGAAAAAACACAATAAAATGCATATGTAATTTAGTTATATTTATATGTGATAGCTACAACTACTACTACAACCTACAACTAGTTTATAGGAACTCTTGTAGCCTTCAGTGTACATAAACAATGTGGTGATGATGAGCAGTTCCACAACATTTATTATATCTACTTACATTGAAAATGCAAATTACTGTTATTTTTAGCATGCTTCTTATAATCTAGGTTTCTATTATACGTGCCTACTATATACTTTTATTAGATAAACACAACATTTATAAAATATAAAACCTTTTTATTCATATAAAAAAACTTAGAACTAAACTTAAGAAATCGAGATTCTAACGAATTCGAAACTATATTACTAATTTCGCTACATACAGATAAACAATATTACATTTTGCTGTTCATTTTCTTGTCTGAAGGTAAAAAGAAGGATACCGCAACACCACCTGAAAAAAAAATAATTAAAATTTGGTAAATAATCAGAATAGTGATATAAGGAGGAAAATAAATACATCTAGCATCAAAACACTTGTAGCCAGATAGAGGGACGCACGCGGATACAACCATCCATATGGTCTTAGCTCACTCCCTATCTTGGATAAAAAGGCCAACCCTGTCTCCGCTTTCTGGCAATTCAAGCCAAGGTTCGTGCCTCAGAGGCACCCTCGCGCAGTCGCTCCAAACTAGCACATAGGCCCGGGCACCATCAGTGCCCAGCCATCGTCCGGTGACGCAGCAATGGTAGCAGGCAACCAGGTGCATTTTCCTATCTAAATATATAAAACTCAAAGGTGACTGACTGACTGACTGACTAATATAGTGATCTATCAACGCACAGACCAAACCACTGGACGGATTGGGCTGAAATTTGGAATGAAGGTAAATGTTATGACGTAGCAATCCGCTAAGAAAAGATTTTTGGAAATGCCACTTTTCAGGGGGTGATATAGGGGACGCAAGTTTCACTTGCGAGCGAAGTCGCGATCACCTACTAGTCAAAAATATATAGGATACTGACTGAAGACCACGACAGCCCAGGTGTAAAAGGTGGCGGCGCAGTGGGTGGTGATGACGGCGCCCACCAGGTTAACTCCCGCCAGCGAGCACATACGGGCCACCATCATGCCCAGGCTCGTCACCATGCCTCTGGGGACGGACACCACTAATAAATAAATACATACATATTTCAGGACATATCACACGCGCAAGTTATTGATTTAATAAAGATGCCAGTACCCACATTAGAATTGTTTCGGAACAACTGTACTTACCTACATGGCGCCTTTAATTTATAATTCAATCCCTAAGATTTTTTTAGAATTACCCAATAGGAAATTTTATTCAGAATTAAAAAGTGGTTGATAAGTGAAAGTTTTTACAATATTAAGGATTTTCTGGACAAAATGGCCTGTCGATATCGCGTTTACCACAAAATATAGAAATAATTGAAATCAGATAATAATAATGTGTAAGTACCTATTTGACATGTATATCAATATTATTAATCAATAAGTGTGTTTGTAATCAATTTATTTAAATTTAAAGAATAATTTTTAACGTTTGCGTACCTCATGTGAGGTTATAATGGCGGATATACTTATATTTAATGTGATCTTAATGTACCCATTTACATGCAAATAAATAAATGAATGAATGAATGAATATTTGCAATCATAGGATGCGGGGTATTTAGTGGAACTTAACTACATAGCTACTTTTGAAATGTAAATACCTATATATAGCTAAACATCTAACTTTGCAGTACTATCACCTCGTTTGAGAGCAATTTCAGTTTCAATTCAGGCATTCATCACCTTCAATCTCAGAAACGTTTTTACAGGTACATAGGTTATTGCTTCAGGTGACTAAATAGATAGATAGGTGTAAATATGCATACGAACGTTTTCGACTGAAATATTTCAAAATTCATGAAACATCCAACTGGTGCTTAAATTGTCCTTCGTCGCTAAATATTTAAGATACCTACGAATTTCTTTTAAACTACATCTACAGTAAGTGAAACAAACATACCTATAAGCAGTAGGATACAGATCAACACAATACGCGGCCAGACTAGGTACGCCGATGGTGGAGGTCTGGAACAGCACGAAGAAGGCCAGGCTGGCTGCGGGCTGGTACAGGTCCACCAGCGTGCCGCTCACGCCAGAGATCAGCAGCCACGTGACCAGGACCAGGCGACGGCGGGAAGCTACCTGCAGGGGGAGGATTAGTTTTACAATGGTTCGGAAGGGTTGAATGAATTCTGGAATCCGTTTATGATTCAATAGCTAGAGCGTATTTTCTGCAAACTCAGCTACGTCAATTTTAAATGGTCTTTAATTAACAGCTGTTAGTGTGTTATAGGTGTACATACACTGTATGTATTCATATACGTGTACAGCCAATGATCTCGTACGGCAGTTTAGCCTTATATATTATGACTGAGTATTTTTTTAGTCATAAGTCTCTAGTTTTAATACATACCTTTGAGACTATGAGTGTCACTAAACAGAAGAACAGCCCGTACAGAATGCCCGAGAAGATCGTGTACGAGGAGATGCTGTCGTTACATACATACTGGAAAAACAGAATAAAACATAATTACCCAACCATTGCTTTAATTTTAGTTGTATTAACCGGCTAGCACTTACGTCAAAAATTACGTCGAGTCAGCACGCGCGTCCCGGTTGGCCGCCTCGTCCTGGACGAGGCGGCCAACCGGGACGCGCTGACTCGTCCTCCTGATGATGGAAACCTCAGATTTCCGAAACTTGTCGAGCTAATTTTTCGACGTAATTTTTGACGTAAGTGCTAGCCGGTTAATACAACTAAATTTAATCATGCCTTACGGGAACTATAATACAGTCATTGCTTTAATGTAGCGTACAATTTTATATTACTTTTCCTTTATAACGTCTTGTGCAATATAGATTATATGTCTCATTTCTATGTTGCTATGCTGACCGAGTCAGGCGTTATGTAGTAGCGTCCTGATGAGTCATATCAGGGCTGCACTCTAAGATAATCATAACAAGCGCTTTGTCAACAGCGTGAGAAGAAGAAGAAGAATGTAGACATCCAGGGTAATACTAGATATAGTAGGTATATATCTTACACTGGCATCGTATGACACCCCGTGTGTCATGGCAGTGTTGTTGGAGTCGAACACGCGGCTGCAGAAGGTCTTGTCTGTGTTCCAGCCGCCGGAGAATGAGTTGAAGAAGATGTTCACGATAGTCGGGTACCACATCACGAACGCGTTGTTACTGGAATTGGAAAAACATCATTTGTTGGGAAACGAAAGACTCTACTCGTACTCCTATCTACCAAAGCGCTCAAAAGGTGTTTATAACATATGTAGGTACCTACAACATCATGGTTGTACAACACGTTCGTCAGGTTTGTTTTTGAGAGCGATTTCAGTGAATGGTACAAAAGTATACTGCCAGCCATTTTTGCATTTTTCAAGCCTCAATCAAAGTTTTCAAGTAAGTAATTGTGAATTTGGCGTTCTAAAGGTTACTCATTTAAACTCACGTAGCGCAGCAGATAGCCATGAGGTAGAATAGCTGCAGAGTCCTCCACAGCAGCGGCGGCTTGAAGATGGGCACCGTCTGTTTCACCACCGACTCCCAGAACGACATGTGCTGATGCTCTGCGAAGTCGTCTGTGGTTAGCAGGTGCTCCACCTGGAAAGAGATGCGGTTTTTGATGGTTTATCAAATAATCATGCTCACTTGAGCAATCCATAGCGAACATCTTATATTTCTGAAGTCTATACAGTATAATAACACTTCATAGAAATCGACGTCAGTATTTTTACGGGCATTAAATTTTCTACAATGATTGATGAGAGAAACGTAACTTAGAGTAACTAACAGGCACTGTGGTTTTTTAAAAAAATTCGATTTGGGTGATTATTTTCTTCATAACCTTAGGTACCTATCCAGGTCGCATTCTTAGTTTACGAAAGAACTACCAAAAAAGAATTGTGCTATTACCTGATACTCTCCCTTCTTCCCGCCGTTCCACTCATAGATGCTCCTCAGCACCTCCAGGGCCTTCTTATTGTCCCCCCGGCTGGCGAGGAACTTAGGGCTCTCGTGGAGGTACGCCATCATCAGCCCTCCGATGCCTAGCGGGAGAGCCAGGGCCAGAGTGAACAGCCGCCAGGGACGGTAGCTGATGCCCAGGAAGGAGATGGGCAGGCTGAACGTCAGGGGCAGGAGGAAGTAGGCGAGACCTGGAAAATAGACATGCTATACATAACAACCTGTGTAACTCAATGGTTTTCAGATAAAATTGACTGACTTGGAATCACTAGGAAAATAAAACAGCAGGAATCTTTGGCAATAATTTCAAATAAGCTATTGATGAAACTGTATGAGATAGTTTTAGAATTGGATAACATGTAGGTAGGTAGTAGTAATGATCAATTTGGTTCGAAGCTCATGGGTTTCAAAATGAGTTTTTTTTTGTAAGATAATATGTATAGGGTGGCTTGGTAGCTACAGATTTCTTTACAGGCTTTGGTTTTCTATCCATCTATTTTGGGAGACATTTAAGCTTCTAGATACCTATGAATGCATATAAATCGATTGATTTTTCTTTAAAAATAGCAATACTTTAGACTGTGTGATGGTTTTGATTTACAAATGAACATGCAATTATCCGTCTTCAGGAACTGGTAGCACGAGATTCACACGTGAATATTGATTGTAATCTCTTTAATCAGTGGCTAGCAGGCGTAATCAGCAAGAGCTAAGTTCAGATTAAACCACTATCGCTGGCAATTAGGTTGCAATTTTTGATAATAGGTATCTATTAGACTTACGTCATCGATGAGAAAAAATAATAATCTTCTTTCATAAAGTTTTATCAATAACTAGCTGTGCCTGCGACTTCGTCCGCGTGGAATTGTTATTTTGGCCATTAATTCTTTGAATTTTGAACCGTTTTCGCAGCAAACGCAACGGACGCCCTCAAAGATGAATATTTTTTCCCGTTTTTCCAACATTTTCAATTGTTTCTTCGCTCCTATTAGTTGCAGCGTAATGTTATATAACCTAAAGCCTTCCTCGATAAATGGTCTATTCAACACAAAAATAATTTTTCAATTCGCACTGGTAGTTCCTGAGATTAGCGCGTTAAAACAATCAAACAAACAAACTCTTCAGCTTTATAATACTAGTATAGATTACTTAAGTTCATTTGAAGGACGTCTGATGGATGCTGATAGTGATAAGTTAATCCGTGGTATTAAGCAAGAGTTTATATACTTTGGCAAACTTTGTGAATATCTACGAAAACTAAATTCAAGTAAGTAAATAGTTTAAGTCGGATATTTATTTATCCCCGCACTCTCCCCGAGGAGGGCAGCGGGGTATGTCGGGCTCGGAGCTAATGAGACTCCACTACCGACTCAAACCTACCACGATGTCCCTTCACGCCGGCAAGGACGGGTTTCGCGGACAAGCGAGCAATAGAATCCTGCGGCGGAGTCACAACCCTCAATAATGAGGAAGTACATCTCAAGTGTGACTCACCGAAGGAGAAGCACTCTGCGACGAGGTTGACGCTGTTCATGATGAAGAGGTACTTGCTGCGGTGGCTGGAGCCGGTGCACTCGCCCAGGATCGTCATCGTCAGCGTGTAGGACGCGTTGGAACTGGAAAGCAATGATAGATAAATCACATATATTTTTTTTTTTTATTTTTTTTTATTTATTTATTTATTAGGCACACAACACAATACACAGAAAATACATGATTATATTTATAAATAAATGATAATAAATGATTAACTTGGGTAACAGAACTTAGATGGTAATTACATGGATTTGGTTACACGCTTAAATACTAACATGCAAAGTAATTTAGTTAAATAAAGATTACAGAAGGTATCAGGTAAATATATGGTATTTTGAGTCATTGTGTGGGTAAAGTTTTATGTAACTAATGATTTTTTACCATGTTTGTTATTGAGGGTCCCTAGCTCCCTCAGTAGCATTCCCTGAGTTTGCGGCAGCTAGTAGAAATGATATTAACAACCTGCTTTTGAAGTATAAGTTCCATAGCTTTTCACGTCGACGACGCAATTCAAAGCAAGGCAAGACCGTAGCCCGTAGCTTAGGCGAAGGATTTACTGTTCCTGTTTTAGTTATTTAGACATATATGAACATACATTTTTTAAATTTAATTTCAATTCCTAAATAAAAAATACATAATACAATATTTGCAGATTCAATTTTTTTCTTTCAGGTTTTTTTGTGTGTTAGATCTCTAGAAACGGATATCTGTAGACAAATAGGACATTGTGTAGAAGATGATAGTGACGTCATGTTAAATGGGACTAAAAGAAAAAAAAACATTTATTTTGATATTAAATGTAAGTACATAAACTCCTTAACTCATCTTAAAAATTTAGTTCTTATTAGTGGAATTTACTCCATATTCGCTTTCTACAGTACATTTCTTGAATGTGGTACACATCGCCTATACTGAGACCGAGATCTTGTGTTGTAGGCGAAGGGTATATTATTTTGTAACAGCTGTTCAATATGTCTATAACCTGTGCTGATTTTGCATCAAATGTGGTACAAGTTTGTTTAAGGCGAGACAATACGAATAAAATCATAATTTGAATTTATCATGTTGATGATATCTCTTGCATGTCTTTAAAATGTTAACTGGGTTCATGTATTGATTATTATTGCTAACAATGATTACATTTTTCGCAAGTAATCGCAATTGATAAAATAGTTGCCTTTTTAGTAGGTTTTTCTTTTTTTTAAACCTACACTGTCCCACTACTGGGTAAAGGTCTCCCCCAACTCCTTACAATTAACTTGTAACTCAACATACATATTATGTATATTTTTGTATCTTTGATGATATTTTAGTACCTTTGAAATTAAAAATCAATCCAGTTACCTCGTTACTCTCTTTTCTCAGAGTTAGCAGAGACGAATTTTAATTTTAAACGTGCTTAAAAATCATCATCAGCTAGCACCTATGTCTTACTATGACAAAGTAGGTACGCATTTATGGCTTACCAAAGCATAAAACAAAAATAGCCAATAAATTTCAATATCATAAAATACCTAACTGATAAATTTATTTTTAGACTCAGTATCACACAGATCAGATAGAGGGATAATTGCGAATTTTGTCGGTGATAAATATTTAATTTATATCTTTTCAATCTAATCTACTTAGTTTATCTACGATCAATGCATTAAATTCCATTTTTAATTGAAAACACTTCCAAGAAGATGCATTTTGAAGTACAGTAAATACAATGAATACATAATACATAAATATAAGTACTTATAGATTAAAATTAGCAAATTTTTGTTATATATTCAGTGTTTGTTAGACAACATTTCCGACTTCTACATGTTGGTGGATTGGTCGACGAAAATACAATGAATACTACCGTTGCAAAACAACATCTATGTTTGATGGATTTTACGACAAGTCGAAACAAGTTAAGGAAATGAGGAATAAAGCCCATAATAAAAAAAATATAGGTATAGAATTTAAATTTGCTTTGCGGAAATCCTACTACAAAATATCAGATAAAATACTCGTATATTAACACTATTATTATCTCGCTCAAGCGTCTTAACTAATTTGGATGTAATTCGTTAAGGAGGTAGATTATATCCTAAATCATCACATAGGCCACTTTTAAGCCCTGATTAACGCTAATACGCCGCGGAGTGCTACCAGTAAAACACATAGAAACATTTTTAATGGGTAATCAAATACATACAAGCTGCAAGCGACGACTTTGCAGAGCATCATGAGCTGCCAGTTGGGTGAGAAGCTGCTGAGTGCTGCGAACACGAAGCCGATGACGGTGGAGAGCAGCAGGGCTCGTCTGCGGCCGCGCGTGTCTGCGAAGTAGCCCCAGGGGTACGCGAACAGCACTCCTGGAGAACAGTTGTACACAATTAAAGAAAAAAAACTTTCAGAATACTTGATAACTTCCTTTTTTTGAAGCCGGTTAAAAATAAGTAAATCTCCAATGAGTTGCTAAAATTTTTTAGCGAAATTTTTTTTATAGAAGATCATTGTAAATCTCCCCTTGCCTCTGATAAGCACGGGCTCTAATAACCATCTGTCTTCATGCTTTAATAGTGTACCTATGCTAATGTTAATGGTAAGTATTACACGTTAGGATCGATTACACTGCGGCTTTATTACTGCCTATAATCTTAAAAATGGGACTGAGTCACCAATGTGTATAACTGAGTAGTTCTGTGCTAATAGTAGAGCGTAGAAGTTGTACCGAGGGAACGAGTGCCGTTGGTAAGTTTGTTGTGCTGAAGGACAGCAAAAGTACCCACTGTTCAACAAGCCTTCCACATCAGTTGTGCCTCGAGGCAGTCAGGGTCAGTTCCATTCTAATTACTGTGCCATGAATTTAAGAAAATATTTGTTAGTAATTAAAGTTTTTTGTGGGAGAATTGAAAGGGAAATTGAACAAATAAAATCAACTTTATCAATGAAACTCAAAATACTAAGAAATTACCGGCAAAAGGCGCGGAAGCCAGCACGCCTGTCTCAGTGACGCCCAGCTCGAGGTCGCAGTTGGCAGCCGCCACGATGATGCTGAACCCGAACATATCGAGCGCCACCGCGTTGGTGATGATGCTGCAGGCGGTCAGGAGCAGGTAGTTGTAGCGCCCGTGGCCTGGAGAAAGATATGATATAAATAAATATTCCGGGACATTGCACACAGCGCCATCTAGCCCCACACTAAGCAAACGCTTCCGTCGTGGGTACTAGGTAACGGATATAATCCTTACATACTTATCTTTTGTAAATACATACTTATTGTACAAAGAAACGACCAGGCTCAACACAAGTAATTAATCAAATCAAATCAAATATACTTTATTGTACACCAAATAAAGAAGAACATATTTAACATAAAGGTGGAAGGTAACCAGGGACATTGGGCGACCTTATCACTAAAGTGATCTCTTCCAGGTAACCTAGTTTGGACAACACTAGAGGAAATCCGTAAAGCTGGCGTACTTAACACAATATTAAATAATTTAAAAATAAAACACAGTAACAAATATAACATTCAAAGTAAACAATATACAAACATACGTACTTACACACAAAACTACATATTATTGATATTTAAAGGAAATATATACATTGAAGGAAATCACACAAAAATAAAAGAAAGCAGAACATATTTCAAGTAAAAAGACTTACACACACCAACTAACATCACAAAGTAGAAATGTAATGATTAAAAACCAAGCTCTGAAATATGGGCAAGGATTTAGCCTGCTTGATATTAAGTGGCAGGTCATTCCACAAGCGAACAGCTTGCACAGTGAAAGAGGAGTGATAGTAGAGATTGGGATGGCTAAACTCAGGAAATTTCAAGTGAAGGAAACGAGAAGAGCGCTGAGAATCGGAATGGGAGGCAGTGACAAAGGAAAACCTTTCTTTTAGGTACAGAGGAGTGTAAGGATTAAGAGTAATTACCGATATTAAAATTCATAATTACTTGTGTCAAGCGGAAATCAAACCCGCAATCCTTAGATCAGAAGGCAGAGCCACTACCAACTAAGCTAACAGGCCAGTCGAATATGAAATAACAGCGAGATAATATAAGATCAAAGGGAGAAAGAGTTTTTTGTAAGAATAGGGGGATATGGTTAGTTAAGGCATGTTCACCTTTTTAAAATTAGACAGGCCTAAGATATTGATCAGATTCAGAATTTAAGTAAAGATTAGGGCCCGTGTATTTACGTTGTTCTTATAAGCTGGGTCCGAGTTTAAACGGCAAATCAGAGAATTTTACGTCTCTTTAATCTATTATAGTATTTTTTATCCTCTAACTTGTCTGATACATAAAAGGCAACGAGGAATTGGGAAAAGCTGCAATTTAATCTCTTGTTTTTAGAAAACTTTAAAGTTTTTTTGTACATACCAGAATGCTTTGTCCACGGACATGATGGCTTGTCTTTAGTCAAGGTTATTTTAAGACTTTAGGCTACTTTCCTTTAAGATCATTAAAATAAATATTTCTTATCCGAAATGTAGCTGGCATCACAAAATTGCGTGGATTATATTTGTATGAAATATTTTGATAAGTACTAGGAAACGGAATTTGATAGAGATGGAAACGGAAATAAAATATACCTGTCAACTCCATGGCTTCATCGTAAGTGTATGCTTTTCCTTCTTTTGTGTTCTTGCATTCTTCTTCTGGCGCGATCTGGCACATCTTGTCGTGTTCCTCTGCTGTCTGGACGTCTGCCGCGGAGTATCTCTGCGATTTACTTGATTTATATTTGGATATCAGTTATCTATATTTTTGGGACTATTTTGCTTTTATTTGAATCTAGCTTTAATTGAAGCTGGTTATGATGAGTTAACAGATATTTAGTTTAATTCTGTTTTGTAAATTTTGATACAAACTTTTTATTTATTCCCCTTTGTTTTTGCGTATGTTTGAAGAGCGTCTTTCACAAGTGATCTTTTGAGAGACTCTACAATCCACGTGCGTATCGTCTTTATTATAATATTACTATCTATTAGAACACACAAACTAGATATTTTGAGAAGATTTATCACGTTGTGTCAACATTGGAGATGATACTGCGGAGGAATCATTTTGTGTTTTAAATCTGAATTGAGAATAAGACTGTTCCGTAGCTGTATATTAACATTATGAATACAGAATTAATTAATTAGTAAATTAAATAGTCAGTAAAGAAGCCATATAAGACACATAACCTATCAGTCATTAGGGCGGTTGAATAACTCTCGACACAAGATCCAACTTTCACCACTGTCGTACAAACTTTATTACATACCTACTCTTTACCTAACAGAATTAATTATCATCATCCCTTGTAAGGGACCCAGCAGTGGATCGAAAAAGCCGGATGAAGTTGATGATCCTTTTGTATAGCTATTGTTAATACATAATTTGTTTACTTACTTATTCATTTTGCTTGCAAATGTTCTTTGACGAACTCGTAAAATGTCCCGTGTCAGTGCTGCCGCGGACTGGAAACAAAGCACTTGTTGAAGCACGCTTCTTGTATACTGAATACCTTTAATAACAAATACAGAGTTTTCGTACAAGGGAAAGGAAAATGGGAAACCTGGATTTATTTGGAAAAATATCATAAGTATTATCTCAAAGAGTATCGAACCGATATTTATGGAACTTGTGTTGGTACATAATATTATATTACTACTTAAATTTATAATATGTTTTCTCCACTCTCCACTTCAGTAACGTACCTACCTAAGTATGTACATAATAATGAACTATATTACTATCCCAAAGAGAGCGACGTGGTAGTTTTTGACTTGAAAATAGTATAGGATTTAGCGTAAAAACTAGTTAGGTACACATCTTATACGAATATAATTTGTAAAACAGAATAAAAAGGTAAGCCATGATTAGCATAGTTACAAAAGCAATTCTGAGTATAATTCTCTTCACAAATTCAACTATTTACCGTTTGAGTGTGACAAATACATAATATATAATTGTATATTACCAAATCAAATAGACAAAAGTAAACCGTTATAGAATGACAGCAAAAAGCGATAGTCTAGATATGTTACTAATGCTAGACTACATTATTTTAAGGTTATTCTCAGGTCAGCCATATTTATATACTGTCTGCTTACGTCACGTTCTTTGAAGAACAGATATATGTAGCCAATTTACACTTACCCATAAAATGTACACGCCTACTATAGCCCGGAATTCTGATTTCCAGTATTCGTTACGAGAATCACTATTAGAGAGTACTAGAGAGAGTACTATGAGAATACTAGAGAGATACAGTTGTGTAAATGTGATCTTATCATTTTAATACGAGCACTCGGACCATCAACATTGTGAAACCAGCGCGTGTCCAGGCGGAACTAACAATGTTTAAAAAATGTTTAACTTTAAATTGGTTTTGTATGTACTCGTAGAATATATCAATGAACATGCGAGCGGTAGTCTTTTGATAATGATAATGCATTTGTTATGCTTACAATCAAATCAAATCAAATAGTTTATTGGTCACAAAATACATATATTATGTAATACGTACCTATTTTATGTGATGTATATGCAAATATGTACTTTAAAAAGTATTGGTACGCGGTGGAATGACTGACTCCTGCGCTAGGTACCAGAGGTCCTGTGTTGCAAGGAAAACAGAGACACCACCACCCCTACCCTTGTCACCATGTTTCACTAATAGTACATTAATTAAGTAAAAACACTAATTAAAACAACTGAAAAAAGCTTAGAAATTAGAAAAATAGATAATATCAATCAATGAGGAAACAAAAACAATGTAAACAACTGTCAGTTTATCTATTCTTTGAATGGAAAAGAGATTTGTGTTGCCACTTTATTTATTAGTATTTTACTATTGACTTTGTAGCGTGTGGATGGAGTAAGTGGTGGTGGTGTGTAGTTTCTGGGTGTTGTGTAAGATTAAATATGTAATGGAATTGTTGCATATATACCTATATGGTGATTATGTATATAATTATGTGTACCTAGGTGATTGATTGTTGTATTGTGTGTCTGGTGGAGTGTGTGTGTGTGTCCTTGGTGTGTTTCTGTCTATTTGGTTCTGGCAATTTAGATAACAATTATTGGATGTTATTTGATGACTTCAATTAGCTCCTCTGTTTTGTCATAGTCTAGTGTTTGCAGATATTCATCAATTATTTTATTGCAATCGAATTTTATTTCTCAATTTGTTTCTCAAACGCCTGTGATTTGTTGCGGAAACTTTATATGTTATTCGCAATGTTGATTTTCTGATTTATGGATGCAATATAATAAGTCATTAATTAAGATTTGAGTAGGTACCTGGATTTCCTTTAGATATGAATCAAACAGTGAACTACCAAAACCGGACGTTACAAGTAGTGCTAACACTAGTCGCCGGAAGACAAGTTTTCTTTAACTGTCGCGCACCTATTTGGAAAGCCACGGCTTATCCTTGCGAAGTCTAAAAACCAACTGGAATACTTCCGAAATAAAATTCTACTTTATTAATAGACAGTAAACATTTAAAAGCGAGCTCTGTCGTTACAAAGATTCTGTATTTCTTTATTAGTGCTGATTGATTCGAGGATGAATCTATAAGCGACTGTCTTACAAACGTAATTCATTGCTCTCTATGAGTCAATTTATAAGATAACCAGATTTGTGAAGTAACAGGATTCCTTTACTACCTAAATTAAAACAAGTGTTCATGTCGAAAACTTACATCGACGTCATTGCCTTATTAATCTTAATCGTAATCTTACTACTGAACCGATTTTGACGACAATTTCACTGTTGTTTAAGTGAAAAAATACTTAATCTATCAAACCTAACGATATAACTTGTTGTTCTAGAGAATCTCGTGAAAAAACATACTAATACGAATTTGGCACCCGTGTTTACCAGCTTAAGAATATAACGTAAAATAAATAATATATATACGTATTATCAGATTATGAAAAATCTATATAATATGTTAATTTCGGTAAATTATATTCCAGTACAAGCAGAATGTGGTCTACCATGGGCTACAGTTTCCCTTACGCGGGTGTCGGCTCTAGCCTTCAGGCGAGAGGTCAATTCTGGAGGTGCTATCTGGGTGGACATGTCAGATATACATAAATAATAGGCTTCTAAAACATTCATATATGTAGCTACATACATACATACATTTATTGATGCTATTTTCAACTGAATATTAAGAGAATCCCTAATCTCATCATTAAATTACGGTTGCCGTATTTGGAGCAGTTTGTCGGTCTTTTATGGAATTAATTTCGGAGAGTGTGCAAAGGAGCTGTATGAACTGATTCCCTCGGCTCCTTTCTATAGCCGGACAAGCAGATAGTCCGTAGGCAGACACCGTTTTCTGATGGAAGTGCTGAAGTGTGTGTGTGAACACAGCTCTTTGCCTCTTCGTTTATTTTACGGATGGCAAAGCTTTGGAACACTATACAAGAAGCTGTGTTTCCTACGAACTGCAATCCAAGGATCTTTAAATAGGCATCTTCTAGTGTAAGCGTGTAACACCCTAGGCTGCAGCAATGCTTAACATCAGGCAGGCTGTAGTCAAACGGAAACTTATTCCACGTAAAAAAGAACAATAGAAGCCCATGGGAAATTTTATATCTAGGATTATATTTAAGCCAAACAAATACATAAATATACAATCATTGATAAGATCTAAATATAAATACTACAGTTTGTCAGCTGTTAGATATGATAGTTATACATTTATCAGGTTTTATTTAACGTAACAATATTACTTATCTTATAAGCTCTTTCTTATTAATTTTAGAAGGAAAAATGTCTTGTTGGCTAAGTATTGCACAATAATGGCAAATAGCTACCCCCTTTTAAAGAAAATGAAAATTACTGAAAACATTTTTTTAAACCTTTTAGTTTATTCCTCCGGAGGATGCAGTGAGAGTGGCGGAGTTCTGGTCTGGCAGAAATATCTAGCTGACACTGGACACATAAGCTCGATTCGAGAAGAAGAAGTATATTACTAGCCCAGCCTGTTCTAAATATACATATGCTTAACCGTGATATTAAATTAACCCACAGCCACCTCTATCAGATTATTTTCAAACTATTGAATATCTAGCATGGTATATAAACATCATCAGGTAAGTACTAAAAGTTTGTATACAATAATCCTGTAGTTGCAAAGTAAAATAACACCTACATTTTAATAACAGACCATACCAAGAAACGCACAAATAATACTTATTATTCAAATATTAACATATATAAAAAAAATATCATTATGTACTATATAGTTTTTTTTTAATTATTCCGTAATAGATCTTTATTTACAATAATAAAACAAGGGAAGAAAAACTAAACATACTACTTCCAACTACAACATTAAAAGTAGGGGAATTTGGAAAATATATACAGTAGGACCTCGTTAAGTCGAACCTCGATAAGTCGAAAACCTCCAAATCTCGAAAAAATGTTTCGTTCCCTTCCCTTCAAACACAGAAACCTCCATTACTCGAAATCTTGACCCTCTATTAGTCGAAATAATCACCGAGTCCCTTCAAGCCATTTTGGTACATATTTTCCCTCTATAACTCGAAAAATTGAATTTGACCTCTGTATCTCGAACACACCAAAGTTTTATTTTACAACCTTTACAACTCGATTATTTGGAATTAATTACCTCTATAGTTCGAAGAAAAAAAAGTTAAGACTTTAAGAACTTGCCGACAAAGTGAGTACACCTTTGTTTCTTAGACAACATTTTAGGATTACACGATAATCATTTATGACTTACGTTAACACGTGTTTGCTTGCTTGGTGTCAGGTGTTTGGTGCCATTTTTTATAAATTTGATTTTCTTTGAACTTTAACGAAGCAATGTCATTTGTTGTCGACTTAAATATCGCCAGAAGCAGTTTGGTTCTACTGCAATACACATCAATTAGTAGAACAGTTTACAAATAAAATTGTTAAAACATTAGGGGTGTGAAACGTAAACTAAAAACTTTGAGTCTTGCAGAAAAATCTGAGAAGCTGTAAAGAGCTGTCAAAAAAAGAAAGATGTTGCTGATCAATTGGCCTTCCAATGAGTACTCTATCAACAATAATAAAAAACTAATCAGACATCATGAGAAAAATACAAAACGGTCAAAATTTGTCCTGCAAAAGACGAACTGCAGAATTTCCGGGCTTGAAGGAGTGCTTACTTAAATGGTTATAATCAATAAAAATATGTTTGTCACCTCTGAAACTTGAAATTTTATTAATTTTACCTCTCTAACTCAAAATTCATAGAAGAAATATTAATAAATATAATTATTCATATTCAAGAATTAACCTCAACCTCTTTATGTCGAATCAAAATCCGCCTAAGTCGAAATCCTCCATAAGTCGAAAACTCTATAACTCGAATTTTTTGGCGTCTCCCTTGATGTTCGACTTATAGAGTTCTTACTGTAGTTAGTGCTTGAACCTAGAATCTAAATCTAGGTAGTCAGTTAGGTCACTGAGTCAGTGACTCATTGCGTGATACCTGTGATGGTGATGCGAGGTAATGTGATACCTAGTGTGATAGGATACCCTTCGATAGCTTACTTTCTCAGGTTTCACAGACTGTAGACATTGCATCTTTGGAATGTTCGAATTAGGTTTTAAAATACATACAAACAGGTAAAGCAGTGTCCTAAGAGTCCTAAAACCTAAACCTAAGCACCAGGACAAAAATATGTATGTACTTTGTTGATTTTTATTTGTATTTTTTAGAAATATACTAGGCCTTTTTTACTAGGCAACTAAAAACTAACTTACTGAGAGTTACGTGTAAATATGAAATGAAAAGCTTTTGGAAAAAATATGCTGCTGCTTTCACAAAAGAATGTACCAGTGATTACGTTAAGATATCTCGTTAAAATATTTACTACACTTTTTTGATAACTTTATTTACAATAATAAAATATAAAAACAAGGGAAGAAAAACTAAACATACTACTTCTAACTACTATAAAAAACGAGCACTTAGAATATCTTTGGAAAAGCCTAAAGATAATCTAAGTGCTCCAGCCCACTACCAGAGGGCAGCGTGCCCAGCATACTGGCCGCATTACCACACAAATAATTACAAATAATTTACGATTAGGGGTACCTAGACAGGTTACGACGATGCAGCTGTGCTGGGGCGAGGATGGATTCCAAAATTAAAGAGTAATTTAGGTGAAAACGTTTAATCGCCTTGATGGCTTAGCTAATACTGCCTTAAAATTAATTATTTAAAATGAAACTTACAAACTACACACAAAAAGGGTCGAAATAAGTGTTTGCACATGTGCGGATCGGGGACGAACCGCGCTGCAGGACTTTGGAGTCTCGAGAGTAGACAGGTACGCACGGTTCAGCTGAGCTGGTAGAAGCAGGGGTTCCAAAAATGAAACATTTTTATAAGAACCAAGGACGTTTATTCGCCTTCATGGCTGCGCTAATACTTTTATGTAGGGCAGTTTCAACCGCCACCAGAGCTGGAACTTATTTGATGTATCAGGAGACATCATGAAGGCGACAGGCAGAGTTACCTGCATCACTTTGAGGATAGAATTGGAAAGGTTTTTGGAACATAAACTGTTTTACGTATGGGACAACCTCTGGGTATGGGTATGACTGGCCTGTTAGCTTAGTTGGTAGTGGCTCTGCCTTCTAATCTAGGGGTTGCGGGTTCGATTCCCGCCTGACACAAGTATTTATGCATTTTAAAAATGTATAATTTCTTGTGTTGAGTCTGGTTGTTTGTATGTATAATAAGTATGTATTTACAAAAGAAAAGTATATAAGTATTATATCCGTTATCTAGTACCCACGACACAAGCGTTTGCTTAGTGTGGGGCTAGATGGCGCTGTGTGCAATGTCCCGAAATATTTATTATTTATTTATTTATTATTTAACCATCTAGTAATTGAAATGATCTCAACTTGACAGAAATACTGACATTATTAACTCAAAACAGTAGTATGTAACTAAATTAATACCTTACACACAAAATTACATTATACTTACACATTATAACTTCACTAAGGTGGCTAGATTTTGTAGCCTCATCTAATGCTAGAGCTTAATTCTACTTAGCTAAGTCGCTATTGACTCCGCCGATTTCTAGTGCAGAGTGCAGCGACAACTTGTTAGCAAGCGATGCTTGTCTCACTCCCAAGTTACCTAGTCTAAACTTACATAAGTCACTATGCATCCCGCCGATTTTTGTGCAGTATGCAGTGACAACTTGTAAGCAAGCGATGCTTGTCTCACTCCCAAGTTCCCTAGTCTAAACTTACCTAAGTCACTATGCATCCCGCCGATTTTTGTGCAGTATGCAGTGACAACTTGTAACACGAGCGATGCTAGTCTCAGTTACAAGCTCCCTAGCCTAAGATCTATCTAAGTCGCTATTGATTCTGCCGATTCTAGTGCAGAATGCAGCGACAACTCGTAAGCGAGCGATGTTTGTCCCACTTACAGAGTTCGCGGAATAGGTAGGAGGTCATGGGATTAGTGATGGGTACTACTCACATGCCGTCGCAAACCCTCCATGAGTATAGCTGCCGGCGCCGTCCTCTGCTCCAACCTCGAACCAGTTTCTTCTACAGCTGCACACGCGTCCAGGAGTCGTATTTGTTTGGTTCGCGGATTCAGGTTCCAGAACTTCGTGACATACACCGGCTGATGATGTCACTAAAGAAGTCTGGACTTCCTTTTATCCGCACCGGCCGCGCCAGACAGGTTACGACGATGCAGCTGTGCTGGGGCGAGGATGGATTCCAAAATTAAAGAGTAATTTAGGTGAAAACGTTTAATCGCCTTGATGGCTTAGCTAATACTGCCTTAAAATTAATTATTTAAAATGAAACTTACAAACTACACACAAAAAGGGTCGAAATAAGTGTTTGCACATGTGCGGATCGGGGACGAACCGCGCTGCAGGACTTTGGAGTCTCGAGAGTTGATAAAAAGATGGCATAACATAACTACCTATCTTCATTTCTATAGTGTCAAAAACTACTCAAAAAAATACGAGCCCAAGTGTTTCCTACTATACTGTTTACTATGTAATTCCAATTGTCAGATAGATGAGATAACCTTCATTACGAGCTGACAGTTAGGTAATAAATACTGATACTACTTACATCACAAGAAAGATATTTGATACACTTAAATTCACTCGAAAGCAAGCTTTAACTGCTTTAAGATAAGGTTTAATATAATAACTAGCTTTTTTGAAGACATTTTTAAGATTTGCAAGTATTAGATGATGGGTTGGGAGTATTTACTGAAAATTCTTGTGCAATGCCACTGAAATGATGGTTTGTTGGTATTGGGGCGATAAGGTGGGGTTTTTACGCATTTATCCAGAAATAAGAAGATGGTAAACAGCGAGGAGATAAATGTGGTGATGCGCGTGGTTGTAGCGCAGACGCGAAGCAGTCTGCGTACGCGCAACTACTGTGTGGTATTATCTGGTTAATAAATTAATTTATGGTCAGTTATTCGTTATGTAAGAACGGGCACTGAAAAAAATTCAGTAGTAAGAAGGTGCTGCAAGCTACCACCGTCAAATATCAAATCTATAGTCAAGCATCTATGGTACTCGTATGTTTCAGGAGCCTCCTTAATTCATGCTTTTTTTTCTCACCAAGTCGCTTTTGCAAGTATGTATGACTTTAGCTAACTATGATTTGTACAAGAAATTTCATAAAGGTGCTGTTCCGTCCAGAAATAAAAAAAGTAAGTTTAAAGTTCATATTTTCATAGACTGAGTAATTAAAGTACATAAGTTATCGATATCAGTAGGCCTTGGATTTGAAAGAAGAAAGTAAAAAGCAATTATTTTGACAAATTTTTAATCTATAGCAAGTTATCGTAACGTAGCCATGACTGATAAAAACTGTTGAAGAACTGACACTAGGGTATTTAACTATATATATTAGGGATACATACCTATGTACATAGATAAGGCTTTGATACGGTATCTTTGTTTCTAGATTCAACTGGTAGGTACTAATAATAGTGTAGCTATTTTATATATGATATGGATTCGTATGTGATGGATGGGTTGTTTTACCAATTTTACAATGACTGTAGAAGCAAAATTGATCAACATTTTAGCAAACTAACCATTAAACTATGTACCTACTGTGATTAGTCACAGGCAATTCGGAAAAGTACATACATACATACATAGTTTGTACATGTAGTGTAGTACTGGTCTGAACCAGTTACCAAAAGGAATAAAATCTATATTTTATTTATCCCTGATTTCATTTTAGGCCTAAAACAATAACCTTATCACCTATGGATCTCGTACATTTTTTTTACGGGTGATAGGTTTACGTTTACATCTAACTACACGAACGAGGTCGTCAAAAATAGAAAGAGTAAAAGTTAGATATATTCAAGCCGTTAATCCATTTAAGGAGCTATTCACACTGGCGGCTTAATCGTGTTAACAGCTTATTAGGATCACCGGACAGGATGTCTAGTGTGCTATATATACCTACATAGTTTATAGTTTTAGATTGCTGTATTCTATGCGAATAGAGATTGCATTTATTAGTGTATTACAATAGACAGTAGGTACTTACCGTTTTTGTCTCGAAACGTTTGGTTAATTCGGATCTCTATTCCTCTTGAACTACAAAATTTGTCGGCTTTCAAGTCGAGAGTAAACCGGTTTCTTCTAGGCAAGCGCACTAGATCATAGATTACGTCGCTTAACATCAGCCTAGTTATAGTCAAGCCTATAAAGTATTAAAACAACATTAAATTATGTCCAATCTGTCTTATTGAGACTTTTCATAAGGCATCATAAGTTTTTCGTTACTGTAAACACGTCAGTAAGATAAGTTTTAAGTAAAAAAATAGGTGAGTATTACGAGGAGCAGCCGGAGCTATCAATTTAACGAATCTTCCGATAAATCAAAAAGCATGCACTTATTATGATAAGCGAAAGATTGTCTGTTAGATAAAAAAATATTACATACCTATTATTATGTTTGACATGATTTTAATAACAAAAATTTTCATTGTTTTATTAATAAAACTAGACATATGTAACTTCTAAAATTTTATAAAAGCTTAATGTTATAAGTTCAATTTGTCGAGATATTGTAATTTGTGTAGCATATTCTGTGATATTAGTACTTATACCTATGTATGTTACAATTTTACATTATCAATAAAGATTCTTTATCTTTATCTTTTTATCTTTTATCAAAATCCGGTTTCTTTGCTAGGAGATTAGTTAATTAGTTTCCTCCGCCATTTTTCCTCATAAACCCACCTGTTATTCGTAACATGACGGTTCAATTTTTTACGTTATTATAATTACTGATAAAATATTTATTGTACCAAGCGTTTTCGTAATAAAGTTGAAATGATAATCGGTTTTTAGTACCTACTATAATATTTCTTTCACGTTATACATTCATGCTACAGTGGAGACATTTTGCAGTGATTTGTGTGAACATATTCTGGAAACAGATAGAAGAGAAGTGGAAATTACTTAGTTAAGAGCTTATTACATTAGTGTAAGTAACATTAGTGTAAGTAACTAACTACATATGTTTAACAAATGTTTAATTTATTTATTCTTTTTAAATTATCTTATATTAATATCAATTATAATAGGTACCTTATAAGCTAATGAATTACATAACTTATCAAATCACTCAAAATGTAAATAGGTTAGAAATGTAAGACTTATCTCATAGTGAAACACTTTATTATTATACACATATTATAATAACGCTGTAACACTATAGATGAATAAATGAATTATTATTTTATTTTTAATTCCTTCACAGACTCTCGGGCCTTACGCCCGGTATTTTTAAGGCATCAGTGGGGACGTAGCCTACACTGAGAGGCCTTTTACAATACTTTACTTAAAATTAAGTACAAAATTACGGAAAGAGGATGTTAGGTATATAAAATAACTATTGCAGAAATGGTATTAATGTTACAGGCTATTGTGTTGAGTTGTTCATTGACTTAATTAAACTGGTCTATTGTATGAGGAACGGCACCCGCCAGTTACGCCTCATTCATAAAAGTTATAGCGGGTGATGACTTGCCACTCATTAAATGGGCCCTCCACAAAAGGCAGCCTAAGATGGCGCCGGAAGAGCAACATTGATGTGAGTGGCTTAGGGTTTCGAGAGGTGTGCTGCGCGTTCTCTGAGCGGTACTAGCGGCGTTATGCCCTTTAACACTTCCACCCTGGAGCTTAGGTACTTAGCTCTTGCGTCTTCCACTCCCGGACGGCCAATCAAGGCAAGCCGGGAGGCAGGGGGTCTCAATTCGCCCCCAGGGAATCGGGGTCCGCGGTGACGCCACTCACCGACGACTCGCCATAAAGTCGCCCCTGCGGTTAAATTATTATTATTATTATTTTGAGTTATTTATTTATTAACAACTATTTTTAAATTTTTTACAATATATGTATAAAAAAAAATAACAAATATCATAAAAAACTTAAAACTAGTGATGCCGCCGGCAACGGGGCAGGACCCAAGCAACCGGTGGTAGAAGCTACAAAGAAAGGAACCTCCGGACAATACGCGCCGTATCAAGAATCACTGCCTTCTGTATCTGTCCCTTAACCCAACCTTCCAAGGAGAGCCTCTTAAGGTGTTGATCGAGGCTCTTCGCTATAAGACCGTTCACCGAAACAACTATCGGGACAATTATCGTCGAATCAACATCCCACATGGCGGTAATCTCATGTGCCAAGTCAAGGTACTTGCTGACTTTGTCCTTCTCGGCCTTCACGAGATTCTCGTCATGTGGTATGGTGATGTCAACAATAACTGCCCGGCGCTGGGGCCGGTCCACTATCACGATATCAGGCTTATTGCAAGCAATAGTCCTGTCCGTGATAATGGATCGGTCCCAGTAGAGCAATGCACGACCATTTTCGAGAACTGGCTCTGGTACATACTGGTAGTACGGTAGCTGAGACTCAACAAGGCCATATCGAAGAGCAAGTTGCTGGTGGATGATCCTGGCTACTAGGTTATGCCGGTGCAAATACTCGCCGTTAGCTAGATGAGAACAACCTGAAACTATATGCCTGAGTGACTCACCGGGACGGCGGCATGCTCGACAAATGTCGACCGTACCGTCTTTCAGGATAAATTTCCGATAATTGTTCGTCATCATAACTTCGTCAGCAATTGCACAAGCAAAACCTTCGGTTTCCCCAAAGAGGTCTCCGAAACGTAGCCAGTTCACTGATGCCAAGAGATTCACATCCGGCCCAGTGAGGGCCTGATAGAACCTCCCGTGCAGCTCTTTGCTCTTCCATATCTCCTTGCGATCCTCAACACTAAGTACCACCGGTCTGTGCCAGTTCTCATTCGCCAAGGAGAGCGGAGTAAGGCCTTTGTCGATAGCTACTACATCGCGATGTATCCCACACTCATTGTTAAGGAAATAATCCCTGAGATTGCACACCTCGCGGTTGTGAAGGGTCTTAGCGTTTAAAAAGCCACGACCCCCCACTTTCCGCGGGAGGTACAATCTCATAACAGACGAGCGTGGGTGTAACATGCGGTGCAAAGTAAGCTGTCGACGGACCTTTCTATCCAGGGCGTCCAGCTCAGTTTGAGTCCATTTCAGTATGCCAAAGGAGTATATCAGTAGAGGCATCACCCAACCGTTGAAGGCACGCACCTTATTACCCCCAGACAGAAGGCTGTTAAGCACTTTTGTCAACCGGCAAAAGAAGCGCTCCTTCACCGTTCGCTTGACGTCCACCACTGATATACCCAACGACTCCGACATACCAAGGTATTTGTAGGTTTCGCCTTCGGAGAGAGACTTTAGAGTCATTGTATCAGAAAGTTGTAAATTCGGTGAATTTACAACTTTCCCTTTCTGCACATGCATGACCGCACACTTATCTACACCAAACTCCACCTTGATAGCGCTACTGAAAACCTGCGTGGTTTTTAATAGCGTCATCAAGTCAGGAAGTTTCTTTGTAAACAACTTGAGATCATCCATGTACAGCAAATGACTAATGATCTCACCCTGTCTCCGAAGTCGGCAGCCTAATTCTGTATCCTTCAACAAAGTGCTGAGAGGATTCAGTGCCAGGCAAAACCATAATGGGCTCAAACTGTCACCCTGGAAGATTCCTCGCTCAATCCTTATAGAATCCTGCAAATTAGAGGGGCTCTCGATACCAAATGGATGATGAAGAACTGTGGTCCACTGTCTCATACATGTACATAGAAAGGACCTCAGAGTTGCATCAATTTTATACAACTCCAATATCCTTTCCAACCACGAATGAGGCACCGAATCATAGGCCTTCTTGTAGTCAATCCAGGCGGTAAACAGAGCCCCTCTGTTACGCCGGACTTGCTGGCTAATGGTCGTGTCAATGAGGAGGAGCTCCTTAGTACCGCGGGACCCAACCCTACATCCATTCTGAGCAAAGGCCAAAATATTGTTCGCGACTATATAAGCGTTTATTTTAGTGGTCAGAATGGATGTAAGGAGCTTGTAGATGGTAGGTAAGCAAGTGATGGGTCTGTAGTTCTTAGGATCCGCAGTACTACCGGACTTATGGAGCAGGACAGTAGTACCAGTAGTAAGAAAAGCAGGGAGGGTACCGAGCTCAACGGCTTCTTGAAATTGTGTTGCCAGGCGATCATGAGAACATCGACACCATTTAAGCCAGAAATTATGTAAGCCATCGGGTCCAGGACTTTTCCAATTCTGAGTTGAACGAATCGCATAACTAACGTCCTCTGGGACTATCACGATCGAGAGAAAAAGAAAAAAAATGTGAGAAAAAGAAGCAAAATCATAAATATACATATATATAATGGCATACCAAAAGTAAAAATAAATAAATAAGGAGAATGATCACAAGGTCACGAAACAGAATCATTTATTATTATTTTCTTTATTTCACTTCACAGATTCTCGGGCCTTACGCCCGGTATTTTTAAGGCATCAGTGGGGCCGTAGCCAACACTGAGAGGCCTTTTACAATGTTATACTTAAAATTAAGTAAAAAATACAGATAGAGGATGTTAGGTATATAAAGTAACTATTGCAGACATGGTATTAATGTTAGAGGCTATTGTGTTGAGTTGTTCATTGACTTAATTAAACTGGTCTATTGTACGAGGAACGGCACCCGCCAGTTATGCCTCATTCATAAAAAATATAGCGGGTGATGACTTGCCACTCACTAAATGGGCCCTCCACAGAAGGCAGCCTAAGATGACGCCGGAAGGGCAACATAGGTGTGAGTGGCTTAGGGTGTCGAGAGGTGTGCTGCGCGTTCTCTGAGCGGTACTAGCGGCGTTATGCCCTTTAACACTTCCACCCTGGAGCTTAGGTACTTAGCTCTTGCGTCTTCCACTCCCGGACGGCCAATCAAGGCAAGCCGGGAGGCAGGGGGTCTCATTTAGCCCCCAGGGAATCGGGGTCCGCGGTGACGCCACTCACCGACGACTCGCCATAAAGTCGCCCCTGCGGTTAATATTATTATTATTATTATTATTATTATAAAGTAACATTTTGGTATATTAGGATTTTCATATTTTTTTATAGTAAGTCATATTTTTGTAAGCCCGGTTAAGTTAGATCATAGTAATCGGGTGAAACCAATCTAATATCCAATTTACATGTATGGAAAATGAATGAACAAATTTTAAAATTAAAATCGTTTTAAAGAGGAACTAGAAAACCTGTACGAACAAATTTAAAAGTCAATCATCTAGTATCACAATCCAGTGAATTAATTTTAATGATCATAATGATATAACCAATCCCATAATATAAAAAAAATCATGTGAACACAAAGAAAACTAGTTTTTTGACATTAAAATTAACAAAAACAATAAAAAACTAAAAAACATCATCTACGCAAGCGACTCTGCGTGAGGATTGTAGTACAGCCTTGAGGATTACTCTTATGGTAATTAATAACACATTCAACTCTTCAAAGGTCAGTAAACTACATAAACATACATACATGGCATGCCCTACGAGCAGGTATACAGGGTAAGGTGTAAACAATGCGTAACTGGTACGTACGTATAGTCTTGCAACACTGCTCAATACTTTGCTAGCTCATTATAAAAAATATTGAAAATCATATCGATAAATTAGGCGTATTATTAGTAGTCTAGTATGGTGTGGCTTATAAATTATCTTTGTTAAGTATCTACTATCTACATATTTAAGTTACAAAAGGTAGTCATGAAAAGGGTTATGCGATATAGATTATAGGTTACTGAACAAATCGAAACTATACTCAACAAGAATTCATACTAATAAAGCAGATGATACATATTAAAGGGGAGTCAAATGAACTCGGCTGACTATGTACATAACGTTCCCTTTCAACTATCTCCAGTAATTAGTAGCTCTGTAGAGTAAAGTTTGTAATTAAAGATATATGTATATAACGCATCCTCTTACATTAACTCTTACAATAACGTTTTCCAGGATTCGCCAGGATAAGAGTCCACTTTACAACCAATTTAAGTAAAAAAAGTTTGTCAGAAACATTTTCTGCGATTGAGAATCGCATCCCTGAATCGAAAGAGCAAACCGTTTAGATGAAAATTTGATAAGATAATTTTTCATCTGTCTTCAATGACGTCGTATGAAAGAAATTTCAGGCGTTTCTCAAATAAATAAAAAGTCTACTTTTTCGTTTAGGCTACAATATTTTAGATTATATGTACTTATTAGTGTTTTTTCTACGTTAAAAAGTAATGAAAATAATTATCTTCCTATTTCCTTATTGTTTGCACTTATATCTGATTAATTATTGAGATATAAAATTTTGATTTATGTGATACTGCATATTACGTACACGCAGATATGATTACATGGCTATGAGATAACAATAGAAATTGATTCCTTTAATTTTTGGTGTCCAATCTGACATTGTATGGGTAAAAGTTTATAAGTAAGTACATAATATGTATGTGTGTGTTTGTTCCTCCTTCACTTCTGATTTAGCTGAAATTTGGGTTATACATAGTAGTGTATAATATAAGTAATGTTTAAAAAAATACCTACTCTGAAAAGTCAATCATGTAATGATTTAATGAGCCATTTCATTTAAATAACCTACCCTGAATAATTCCCGTTGTCTAGCCTGTCTCGCTTGCCGCGTTACTTCACTGACGAATCTTTATTACGAAACAATAACATATTCACCTGAGGAATTTGTTCTGGTTCAAAACCAGTTTTGAATGTGTATTTGGCTTATATATGAACTCATTCTGTTATGGGTACCGTTATAAATAAATAAATAAATATTATGTGATAATTGAAAATAAATCGCAATATATACCTAATGATTAACCGTGCACGCCAATTAATACAGGGAAAACAATCAATCTCCAAAATAAAATATGATAGACTATTTCCTCTTGATAAATCAACTGACGAAATTGGTGAATTATTATATCTTTGTAAGATATGATATGATTATAATTGTATATAAATATTTGAATTTCATTACTAATAATAGCTCGGAGGAAATTACAGAAAAAAAATTAACTTTACAATAAACTGTAGTTATTTTTATTATTTATATTAATCCGTATTTTTGAACTTTCCTTTTTGTTTAAGAAAAATATATGGCTTTTCCTTTCCTTTGTGTTTTTATATAAAATCAGGTAATGGATAACGCCGGCTTAATAAAAACCATATATGTATGTCTTTTGCTAATTAACAATAGCTAGGTATGTTTATAATTCATATGAAGTACAGAAATATATGATATAAATATTTTTTACCTACGTGCTCACTGGTATGCTAAATATTGCTTATCGCAAAAATTGCAAACTCATTTTTGTACGAGTATGTAGTGTAGGTAATTAATTTATTTTATTTAAGCACAATCTAAAAATTAAGCAGGTGTCTACGATCTAATCGATGTTTTAATCAATTCACCATTTGTATGAACATGTAACTTTAGTCACAAAAGTGTGTTTGTATGTTTGTTGTTTTTATATGGGAGCAAGATATTTCATTATATTAAGATTATATATTTAATCCATATTATAGGAACTGCTTTGAGTTTTGACATCATAGCCAACTACACTCTACGACTATTTGTGTGTTTATTACACAGATACACACACACAGTGTCTAGATATTTTAAACTAGCTGGTGCGTGCGACTTCGTCCGCGTGGAATAGTTATTACCTACCATAAAAACGTTTTTAGTGAGTTAACCTTAAAAGATAGACATATACTGTTGCGGACATTTTTAGATCATTTCAAGAGAAATAATTCTTTCATACACATTTTTTTGATATCTCGAACCGTTTTCGCAGCGCACGCAACGGAAGCCCTCAGAGAATAATTTTCCCCGTTTCTTCTACATTTTCTATTGTTTCTTAGCTCCTTTTAGTTGCAGCGTGATGTTATATAGCCTAAAGCCTTCCTCGATAAATAGTCTCTTCAACACAAAAAGAATTTTTCAAATCGGACCAGTAGTTCCTTAGATTAGCGCGTTCAAACAAACAAACTCTTCAGCTTTATAATATTAGTATAGATTTGAATACTACTATCATGGGATACAAGATGAAGTACAAGCTATGGGTTATAATGTTTACAAGTTATATTAAGTAGTACCTAAACAATACATTAGTATGTGGGGACAGCGGAGCATCTTCGTCATCCATAATAGTAATTCTACCGGCTGGGCATGAATATTCGGGCATGGAGAAATAAAACGTAGCACTTCAACTTATTGATGGTATATTACAATTTGTTCGAGGTTAAACTATGAAATACAACTGTAGGAAGATTGTCTGATAACTAATTACACTAATTCGGTCGACACTCCAACCAACACGTAACGCCACAACGCGATGCGAACCGATTGCCGTCCCAAGTAAGAATGGCGGTCTCTCTCTCGCACGGCACTAGCGCTGGTTGTTGCGTCAGAGCAGGGCTCCGAAGTTAGTCTCAAGTCAATGTCAGCCGTTATTGACAGTGACATAAACATTATAACATATTTCGAACATTGTGACAGCTGACAGTGACATTGAAACCAACTCGCCTACTCTCCGAATCAAACATTAACAACAACTTAAACACTCTTCGAATCAAACGCGCCGACACGGCCAGACTGACATTCGCACGTCCTCGTGCGATCCGATTTCTCTCGCAGCAGATGACCTGGAATAAAAGAAAAGACACAGCTGGGATCACTAATGTCATTTCGCTCGTCTATCCTGACAATTTCGAAAGATATAATTCAGTACACGCACATATTATCAGTATCTACTATTTGGCTTCGAGAAATTGAGATCACGTCAAGATGTTGTTTCAACTAAGTTAATTATCACACAAAACTTCACTATTCGACCTCGTGCGAATATGACCGTTCCGCTGCAGGGTGCCCCCACCACCAAGATCGCCACTCACCGGCAACGACAAGGAAGCAACGGACAGCCCTGCAGCTGCAGCTCCACTCCAAGACACTATTCGACATCGTGCGAATATTATCGTACCGCTGCAGGGTGCCCCCACTACCAAGATCGCCACTCACAGGTAACGACAAGGACGCACCGAACAGCCCTGCAGCTGGAGCTCTACACCACGACATTATTCAACTCCGCCAAACAAGCCACTGCAGGGTGCCCCCACCACCAAGATCGCCACTCACAGGTAACGACAAGAGAGCAACGGACAGCCCTGCAGTTGCAGCTCCACTTCACGACATTATTTGACCTCATGCAAATAAGCCACCGCAGGGTGCCCCCACCACCAAGATCGCCACTCTCAGGTAACGACAAGGGAGCACCGGACAGCCCTGCAGTCGGAGCACCTCTCTACGACAATATTTGACATCATGCAAATATCGCCAAATCTCTAGCTTCTACCCGACGGCATCTCATACGACGTGACGTTATCTCATCTGACGTGAAACCAACTAACTCTTAAGCGATGGTGTTGAATGATACGTAACAAAGTCACATCTCAAAATTAAATCACTTCCCAATGCTGAGAGGGTCGCTGAGGTGGCGGTCATTGTGTGCGAACTAGCAACCAAATCGTATCATCGTCTGATGAAACCTCCTCATTACTTTAACTCTGACCCGCCGTCTCGGCCTCCTCCTCCTCATCGTCAACATAATTAATCAAAAAGGTATCTACCTACTTCTATTAAGCCGTCAAGACCCCTAGGCACTATGCCCAGATTTTCGTGAACATCTTTATGAATCTGATTTTAACTATCTATCTTTTCAAAACGTGGGTACCTGTGCTGTATTACTATGCCTTCTATTCTAATCCCTACGCAGTACCCAGAAATTGATTGACTGTTTTATTATTCACTAATGAGTAACCAAAAGGAAACGAGCTCACCGGGAGTATGGTCAAAGTGTCTCGGGCAGACTATGTACGCTCCAAACCACGCCGACAGCATCCCTGCTCTGGCGGTGCTGATCAGCAAGAAGGCGGCACCACTTGCTACTGGCTGGGTGCGAGGAGTGACAACAGCATCCTGAAAACAGAAACGGATACGCGCCAGTACTGAGGCATCTAATATGGGCCATTTAAACAGGGATGATTTCAGCTTCAGTTTCATTTTATTTGCACAGTATATATCTTGAAATTCAATCTCTAACGGACACGACTCCCAGAAAAGCTGGACTGTTAACAGAAAAATCTCAACAAATCCTGTCAAGACCTGATTTTACTGAAATATCTTGCGTAAAATAGGAAAAGACTACTAAGTTAAAACTATGACAATGTTAATTTTGATTGAATCTAGAATTTCAATTAAATTTCACAGTGCACAGCTGACCTATTATGTGGCATAAATGAACTCAAACTTATTTAGCACGGCAAAATCATAAAATAGCTACGCACTAACAGTTATCAGCAGATTGGCAATAAATTTTCTACAAAAAAATACAATACTTAATCGTACCGCAACATTTATAGTGCTGTATGCTCGTATTAACTGGTATGGTTCTTCTCAATAACGCCTTTTAATCATTTATAACAAATTGCAACCAAATCTTACTTCGACAAAAGAGCATTCAACACCAGAAACGTAATGAATTTAAACAATATCACCTTTGATATCCGATGAAGTTGCACGCTGCACTCAGTCAGCACTCGACCCTGGCTGCGCTCGCCCGGCCGCGTGATACCACTGCTGCTTCATGTGCCGTGGCCACCCGGCCGCGTGACACCACTGCTGCTCCATGTGCCGTGGTCGCCCGGCTGCATGCCACCACTGCTGCTCCATGGGCCGCGGCAGCTCGACCGCGTGCCACCACCGCTGCTCCATGTGCCGTGGCCGCCCGGCCGCATGCCACCACTGCAGCTCCATGTGCCGCGGCCGCCCGGCCGCGTGCCACCACCGCTGCTCCATGTGCCGCCCGGAGCGCACTCCACCGCATCGGCATCGCGTGTCACTGCCACGTGGCATGAGTCTGCTGCAGGCGCTGCTCTTGTACTCCCTCACGATGCGGTCCATATCTTGTAATCTTCTTGCTTGTCAATATTTTTTGTCGTTTCTTTCGTAGTCTTTCTTGTACGACATTTCCAATTAGAAGATATAAAATTCCTACCAAATCCGAACAGCAAATCTTGTCTTTCAATTCACAGCACACATATTCGTAAATTTCAACGCAATTATGAAATCGCTTTATGGTCTTCTCTGGTCCAAGGATTATCGTTGCCGCATTGATAAGTTTCAGTAAAACACAAATCCCAACTGCTTTTTATCTTTCACACGTTTTTGTTCATTGACACGAAGAATTGATAATGATCGTAGGTCTGATTTTCACGTAGGCAGAACATGCATGGCTCCCATTGTGTTTCTCGGCGATCAATTATTTCTCCATTTTGCCATCATCCCACTTCTGATGTGGGGACAGCGGAGCATCTTCGTCATCCATAATAGTAATTCTACCGGCTGGGCATGAATATTCGGGCATGGAGAAATAAAACGTAGCACTTCAACTTATTGATGGTATATTACAATTTGTTCGAGGTTAAACTATGAAATACAACTGTAGGAAGATTGTCTGATAACTAATTACACTAATTCGGTCGACACTCCAACCAACACGTAACGCCACAACGCGATGCGAACCGATTGCCGTCCCAAGTAAGAATGGCGGTCTCTCTCTCGCACGGCACTAGCGCTGGTTGTTGCGTCAGAGCAGGGCTCCGAAGTTAGTCTCAAGTCAATGTCAGCCGTTATTGACAGTGACATAAACATTATAACATATTTCGAACATTGTGACAGCTGACAGTGACATTGAAACCAACTCGCCTACTCTCCGAATCAAACATTAACAACAACTTAAACACTCTTCGAATCAAACGCGCCGACAAGTATGTAGTGCTCTGTTTGCAATAATACTAATTAACAAAATTAACCAACCATTAGGTACACCTAATTTAAACATTGTAAATTGACAACTAAATAAGTAACTCTGGGAGTCAATGTTAGCCAACTAATAAATAATATAATGTATTAATCCCAATAAAATACTTAATAAATATCGTTTTATTTGGCAATAAAATCGACTTAAGCGATTGTCATCAGAAGATCAGATTAAAAACAGAAGAGGGAAGATGGTTGGCCACCTTGTACGACATGACGAATTTATAAGAAACATCATGGAAGGAAAATTGGAAGCCCGAAGAGGAAGAGGAAGGCCGAGAAGATCATACATGGAGCAAATAAAAGAAAAGGCGGGTGTCATGTCGTATAAGGAGGTCAAGGAATTGGCAGAAGACCGGGAAGGATGGCGCATGCTCCACAGACAAGGGCCATGATGATGATGACGATTGTCATCGTCATATAGTTGATGACTACATTAATTTGATAATTTTTCGTGACGCGTATTTTATTACTTGATATTACATATCTTATTTAAATATTTAATTTCTAATTTAAGTGTCCCAGATAGGTAGGTAATATGTATGTACATTAAAAACTGGTATAAAATGAATTCAGGTTTAGAACATACGATAACAAAACATCATTTCTTGCATTCACTTTTAAACTCTTTATTTTATAGTCCTAATATACGAACTTATTTCATTATTTTAAATTATTTATACTTACAATATATCATTATATTTGGTTTTTTTAAGTAGACGACGTAAAGACGCGTCTCTCAGCTGCAGCGGCAGGAAAGAGGAACAAACTAGAAACTTTTTACTTTACGTAAGATTTTGATATATTTTATTCTTATTATAGTAGAAAATATCCTTCAATCTCCAAGACGTTAGCTGCTACTCACTAGTGTTGCTTCCTTCGTGTGAATTTTATTAGTAAATTGAGCCTGACCTGCGCACCACGCTCCCGCGCAAAGTTCATACTTTATACCTTTGTGACACACGGCCGAGCAGGCTGGCTAACTGATGTACGATGTTGGTTGCATTAGTACCTACTGCAAAAACTATGTATCAATAAATTGATAAGTATTTGCTTCATCATAACTCAAGTATAATATTTCTAAACTTACACTTTACTATGTCGGTACAAAGTATGATAATGATGAGCCAACAGTAAACATTGATACTTACATATACTTATTCATAGACACTAGATATGGATGCACATTAATTTTACGAAGAAAATTATTGTTTAAAAATCCTATTAATTTGTATAAGTCGTAAAAATAACCAACATTAGCTCACTGAATATTTTATCAATATACGAAATTTGAATTTAAGCCAAACATAAATATTAAAAGCTTGTACATCATAAAAATTACAAACAGAAGCATTTTTTTTAGTATTCCAAATCCAAAATCACGTATGTTTTCAAACAAACATTAATTACCATAAAGTAAGCAAATTTCAAATAACTAATAGGCGCTTACATTTGCATTTTGCTCAAAAATATCACAGTTTCAATAGCAACATCTGTCTACATGTCGTTTTGTCGTGTTCGATACGCCTATCAAATTAGTTGGAGTTATTGTTAGCGGTTGTAGTGGTCGGTGTGGCTCGGCTCACCTATTATCATTCCGCGCTGGAGACAGCCAGCGCCAGCGGCAGTGGCGGGAAGCAAGCCGACCATTGCACCCGAAAAAAAATAACATCGCATTTTCAAAAAATGTATAAAATGTCAACAGAACTCGATCCTTTTGTTAGTTCGTACCGGTGGTTGTGTTGGTACACTGCCCTCTAAATAAATACAATGCAAAAATAGTGATAATATTCAAGGATCAAATTAAAAAAAATATTAGCTAATACAAATTAACTAAAAATAACACAAACAATAATAACAACAAAATGCAGAAAATAGTGATTGTGTTTGCTAGTCTTATAGGTGAGTTATTTAAATGTAGAAATGGCGGGAAAAATGTTTTTAAATTTTGTATGTTTTTTTTATTGGTTATTTTTAATTTATTTAATTAGTGAATTTTATGTAATCATTGAAAATGAAAACCAATACGTGTTCAGTTGAAATGCAATTATTTATTTCCAAGCTTTAGTATAACAACGCAATGCTCCTGTGCGGTTACTTATACATGAGCTGCAAGCTGAATCTTACAAGCTTGAATATGCTCAAGGTTAAATAAAGCTTTTTTATATAAGTACATAATAATATATATATATTATAATATAATATATATAATAATATAATAATATGGTAGTTATAATATATATAATAATAGTTGGCTTAATGTACGTGTTGGCTTAAGCTGTTAGTACATAAGTAATAAAATAAATAAGTAATATGTCACGTTATAATCTAGTGGTTCCATTCTGAGACTATTATAAACAATTATAAAATCTATCTAGTCAAAAATCGAAATTATATGTTCTAAAACATATCAATTAAGTAAATTACTACCTTTTTATATAGACTTTGACACCTAGTAGGTAGGTAAACAAAACAACACGTAATCAAAAGAAGCCCAAAAACCCTACATACCATAAAGTTACATACCAAAAAAGTTACATACCATAGTACATCTCGTATACTTGTCTTGTGTACACTTACTAAATAAATTTTGAGGAATTTTCCAATTTAGTTAATTTAAACACTAAAATCTTATCAAAAGACAACATTTTCATTGGTTTACTATTATCGTGCGGACAACTTATTTGCTTTTTTAAACAAATTAAAAACCTGATGTAAAATAAACTCCTTTCTGATTGCAATTGAATACCTGTATTATAAAGTTGTATTGTACCAGTAATGTATGTACGATTGTACGTACTTGATAAATAAATGACTTTTTATTTTATTTTCAGGTTTAAGTATCCCAGCTGATTGGTCTTATAATTGTAAGTATAATTTTTCGTTTCTGTTAGTTACTATTAACTAATCGAAGTAAAATGTATTGTTATTTTCCTACATTTTTGTCAATATGCAATATATTATTATATTAATAACAAAATAACTCAAATATTATTTTCATGACTTATGATATAATTTTATGATACGAGTATGTTAATAAATAAAAAACATTATTACTTACTAAAACATTATTCATTATATTATAACATTATTTTAAGTACGTATAATGTTAACAAGATATTTAAGAAAACGTTACGTACCGTTTAAAGTAGACTGAATTCTAATATTAAATTTTATTAGACGCTTTACAAAAGAAGATGGGAGTATGAAAAGAAATTAAGACAGGTTAAATAATACAATTAAGTTTAATTAAGTTTAGTGAAACAAAATACTAATAACGTAAGTCACCATTGATTATAATAAGTACTTAAAAAATCTAGTTTTTGTTATGACCTTATTTTGATGAAAGTTATTAAACACCTAATACAATAGTCGTAAAATATTGTTACAAATTAACTAGTAAGTAGCTAATATTAACCACAGTTTATTATGTGAAGAAAACCAGGTAACAATGTGACCATCTAGTTGATCAAAATTCAATAAATACATAAATGTAATTAGTTTAGCGAAACAAATGAAGGTTTGTAGTATACTTGCATATCTACTTCAAAACAAATGAAGGTTTGTAGTATACTTGCATATCTACTTCAAAACAAATGAAGGTTTGTAGTATACTTGCATATCTACTTCAAAACAAATGAAGGTTTGTAGTATACTTGCATATCTACTTCAAAACAAATGAAGGTTTGTAGTATACTTGCATATCTACTTCAAAACAAATGAAGGTTTGTAGTATACTTGCATATCTACTTCAAAACAAATGAAGGTTTGTAGTATACTTGCAAATCTACTTCAAAACAAATGAAGGTTTGTAGTATACTTGCATATCTACTTCAAAACAAATGAAGGTTTGTAGTATACTTGCATATCTACTTCAAAACTAATGAAGGTTTGTAGTATACTTGCATATCTACTTCAAAACTAATGAAGGTTTGTAGTATACTTGCATATCTACTTCAAAACTAATAGAAAAACTTTCTTAAATACTCTGTCATGAAGTTATCACTTTTAAATTTGATTTATACAAAAAGATTAAAAGTTACGATACCATAGGTAGTTATAGTTATATATTAGAAACAGTTTTTTATATCACTGCTCAGTTGTCAGGAAAAATGTAGCGCACATCCACAAAAAAAATTACAAACACGTTTATCTCATTACTAAGGAAGAAATGGAAAAACACTCTCGTGCAAAAAATATGACAAATTAATCGCCGGAATCCTCCCACAGAAACTAAATTCATATGATATTAATTTTCTCTCCCTCACCCAATAGATGAGACCCAATGGCCGGGCGTGTGCCGCACGGGCGAGGTGCAGTCGCCCATCAACATCATGACTCGCTCAGCGCTGCTGGACAAGCATGAAGCCCACATCCGTGGCCCGCTCGTCTTCCGAGGGTACGGACAAGTGAGCCTCACCGCTGAGAACAACGGTCACACTTGTAAGTACTGCTGTTGTTGACTTGCTATCAACATCATGACTCGCTCAGCACTGCTGGACAAGCATGAAGCCCACATCCGTGGCCCGCTCGTCTTCCGAGGGTACGGACAAGTGAGCCTCACCGCTGAGAACAACGGTCACACTTGTAAGTACTGCTGTTGTTGACTTGCTATCAACATCATGACTCGCTCAGCACTGCTGGGCAAGCATGAAGCCCACATCCGCGGCCCGCTCGTCTTCCGAGGGTACGGACACTTGAGCCTCACCGCTGAGAACAACGGTCACACTTGTAAGTACTGCTGTTGTTGACTTGCTATCAACATCATGACTCGCTCAGCACTGCTGGGCAAGCATGAAGCCCACATCCGTGGCTTGCTCGTCTTCCGAGGGTACGGACAAGTGAGCCTCACCGCTGAGAACAACGGTCACACTTGTAAGTACTGCTGTTGTTGACTTGCTATCAACATCATGACTCACTGCTGGACGTAGACAAACACTTTTCAGTAGATAGAAGTAGAAAGAAGAATTCAAGGCAAGCGCGTTAGATCATAGATTACAACGTTGCTTAACATCAGGCAAGTTGTGAGTAAGCATGAGCCTATGTAGTTTTTAATTTACTTATTTCACTAAAATGAGACTTGCCTTTATTATTTCTTCTTATCTGTTATGAAGTTTAAATGTGTCACCTACATACTGAAGCACTTCTGTTCAAGTAAAGCATAGATTCCTATTCTATCGTCTATCAAATACACTAATATATGCCACATTCCCGCCGAGGGTCGCCCGCGGCTGGTACTGCCGACTTCGAGAACAAGGAACGATTTTACGGCCATTGCATTAGTCTTAAATTTAGCATCCGTAACAAAATTAAAGAAATTACACCTCTAAAAAAGATTTAAGGAAATATTTATTTATAAAGAAAGATAAAGCCCTACGAACAAAAGCACCTTAATTTTTGTACTACAATGTACAAATTCCAATAGTCAATTAAACTAGTTATATGCTAGTTATTACTATAAAATGCATTAGGGACATCACGGCTAGTTATTTATTTCAAAATGACAATAAAAATGGTTATTTCAAGCATTTTTTTTATCAAAGCATCCATATGATTTCATGTTTACAGCCTTTCTAGAATGCTAACAGAAATGGAAACACCCAAACGAAACATATTACAATATTGACTATTTATTTTTGCGACAAAAAAAATCGGAGTGATTTATTATAGCTACGATTACGGCAATGATAATGCGAAATTGAGAGGTGAAAATAAATACTGGAATTTTCATATATTACGTTTTTCTCTATCCTATGATAGAGACTGTATAGTCTACAAATTAAAATTTACTAGGTACAATGAGAACAGTAAATATTATAATATTTTTTATAGTTCACTTACATACAGGATTCTGAAATTAAAAAAGAATTAAATAACTGTGTGATGGCGGAGTGGTGCTATGCTTTCATTGGAAAACGAGACAAATGATCTTGGATTTGGTACATATAATATATTATTGGTATATACTATTCAAGTAACGATTTGTAGATAGTGTTATCACATTAAGTGTGCTACATTCAGTCAGACCTTTTCGGATACCCTTTTCATTCGTAAAAGCATACCTTCTACAACCCAATTCATCTATTTCCATCCTTTTATCGGATTGCAAATCAAATTCTCAGAGCGTATTGCGTAAAAACGTCCTTAGGATTCCATGTCAATGGTTATTGGAAACTTCTGATGATGATGATGAGCATGATTATATGAGAAATAGTGTCACGCTTTTCAATATTATAAAAAATAATGTAATATCCCGAATTTTTCACGCGTTGTACCGAAAGGGCAGCTCGATCAGAATAAAATGACGTTTCTTGTCAATCAAACAGTAACTGCGTCTGTAAGTCTTCTTATACGTAACAGCGCGTATGAGAATGTACTACCGTGTAACACGCAGCTTCCGGGAAGTAGATAGATACATAGAAAGTACCTATATCATCCATTTCTTCACAACCTTAAAATGTGTTGCACATCACAATTTCAAATCCTTTCTTTTTGAGTCATATTTCATCAAACTCCCTATCTGATGCGTTTATACTCTCTGCTCCGAATGCAACTTCAATTTTTGAACGGCTTCTTGAAAAGTAGTTGAAGAATATTGATCAATTGAATTCCAACTTAAGTTTTAAGTTAGAAATCACATTGTACCTCATGATAGTAATGACTAACACGAGTACATCTCCTCAGTGAAGTGGAGCCGCGACCCCCGCACCCCCGCGCCGACTGTGTCCGGCGGCCCTCTGCGCGGGAACTACTCCTTCCTGCAGTTCCACCTCCACTGGCTCTCCGAGCACGCCATCGACGGCATGAAGTGAGTACCGCTATCAAACAATATGGATAAGTAACATCTTTGATCACAAATCAAGTACTTAGTTGTCAAATCCCTGTCAAGTCTAAAAAACATGTTTGTGTTTCTGTTAATTTTGAACTGTTCATAAAAACATTCTGAGGAATGACTAAATGAGCACTTAAATCTTTAATTAAGAGATCAATAAAATCAGACTCTGCTGGCATGTTCAACATTAATGTATCTCATAAAACTTACAAATAAGCACTCTAGGGCCTACTGATAATAACTATGCATCCTTAATCCGGATTCCAAAGGAGTCAGCGAACAAAACTTAAAAAACCTGATCAGAGATACCTACACTTAAATTGATCTTCAGTTAATGCAAAACAATCTTGTACAGAGTAATCAAGTTCATAAAATGGATATCAACAATAGCATGTGGAGAGAGAATGGCCGTGCATGTGTTAAGGCCGCAGACCAACAACCGATAGATCGGCCGATTATACGCCGATACCTATTTATATGTGTAATACAGGGTTGTAAAGATAATGAGTACGTGGACAAAAGATAATGAAGAAATTGAGAAATGGATTAATGCATTCTAAATATATTATGCTGAATGATAATAAATCTATTAGACTCGAACTTGTTGCAAGTGTCGCAACTGGTGTTAGTAAATAATAATGGCATCAAGCTTTCTGCTTACTTATGTACATAGTAGGTAGGTAGGTAGTAATAATATTTACAGAGGCCTGTTTCCGTTAAGACCAGCCTTAATAGCAAATAGCGCTTAAAAACGCGGGATACACTCTGTGATTGAAAGTTAGTTCTTGCGGTATGTATTTCTTCTGAATCCTGGCCTCACGAGAATTCAACTACTTGTACAATTTGTTATCTCGGCCGGTCTTTCTTCTACATGTTCCTAAATAACCCTGTAAAATAACTATAACACAGTATGAATAGAGTCAGTCGGCCACGGTCAGGGCTAAGGGACAATGCCACAGTCACGCCTCGAGTAGGAACCTTTCAGCTTTACATGATAACATTATACCTACATGGTACATTCCGGAAGCTTGATTTATTGAGATCGGAAGTTAGCCCTCTTATTACACTAACGATGGATTGTGTAAAATATGTTCTTAGCAACTTGGTGTATGTTAGTACTTCCTTACTTTACAAAGTCTATTTTTTTATTTATTACGTGTCAGAGGCCCTGAAATTTATATTTTAGCATCGAGAGTTTTCTAACCGCCCGGGCGGTTAGAAAACTCTCGATGCTAAAGTTAGTCAGTTTCATACTAAATTACTTAGACCTATACGCTTAAAGCTTTTCTAAATCTGCTGATACTTACAACCAAAATGGACAATTCAACAGAGCGCCATTAAAAAACCCGTCTTTTTACAAAATACCTAACTAAATTTATTTCAGTTGTAAATCCTTATTGAAGACACCAAGCGTGTATGTTACCATACTATGGTATGGTATAATTTGTACATCACTCAAGTAAGTTCATTTGAATGGTTTTAAAATGTCTTCGTGCAAAGACCTGGCACAAGGGCAAGTTAAAGAGATTTGTTTATATGTTGAAATGCACGTTTTTTACAAATTTACATATTTTTCTCGAGTCAAGTATATCAATCGCGGAGCCGACAATCTGTCACATATTTTACATGTGATTGCCGCTCAAATACTTAAGTAGGTACCTATTTCAATTACTCAGCTACTTACTGGCTTAAATTGTGTATTTTATTAAAACTGCAAAATAATAATGTATCAAATATAATCCTGTGTAGTAAAAGTACCTTCCGCCATAATAATTATCTAAATAATATAATATGAGGCGATTTTAGCTACAAAATGCGAGTTCAATAAATAATACCTACTCGTTACCTCAGAATATAAATGTCATCATTAGACTTTTCAGTTTCCGCGACGTTTGTCTTCATTTACAGGCACTCTAAAGAGTAAACTCCTAAAACTAAGCCATACGAACCAAACTTAGTACATATGGTAGTCATAAATATTACATAAAGCGTATATTACCAATAAAGGACTACAAATTTACACGTGCCAATCTTCAATGCTAAACTGAAGCGCCCATATGATTTCAGAAATGGTTCTGCCTAGCCTTTGTTGGTTCAACAAATATCCGAACATAGCGGACATTATCTCCAGCATATCGGAACATTAGGCTCGCTTATTTGCAAGATAAGCAGAGATTTGATAAGCCTACCGTCCGCCTTTGTTTGGGCGGCTGACAAACAAACATTGTGTCGGGTGTTGGAGCACAAATACAGCTCAGCCATTGATGAGGCTATCAGTGGTGGGGTGAATGTTGATACTACCGCGTTCAGCGTGCTTATGTAATTTATGAAATATGAATCGATAATTTTACTCACTTTCCGATTTTCTTGCTAATTTACTTGGATGACAAAGTTTAAAGTTTAAAATTGACGTAGCGGTGGCTTCTGCACTAGTATAGGTAGGTACTCTCAGTGCCTCGTAACTTTACCCGCGTTATCCCGATATTAAAAGAAGTCTATGTGTTAATCCAGACTCTAATCTACCTTCAAACCAAATTCTAGTAAGAAGCATGTAATTGCCTACAGAAATAAAAAAACTTTGAAAAAGTTACACATACCTACATACACAGACACACACACTCACGCAAAAACTTTCCCTTTGTAATACTTGTGGGAAGTATAACCATGCTATCTGTCCGCAGGTACCCCCTGGAGATCCACATGGTGCACGTGAAGACGGGGCTGAGTGTGGACGAGGCCACGCAGCGACCGGACGGACTGGCAGTTCTAGGGATCATGGCGCAGGTTAGTACACTCAAATATAATATTATTTAACGACTTCCCTTTCTCTCTTCTCTTAGCGTTAAGGTCGCCAATTAGGACACTTATTATTTTTTTGTTTCTTTATGTATGTAATCTGTCTATCTCACCGAATAAAATATATCTATAGAATGCCTATGAAAGTCGATTAGTATTCATCAACAAAGAAAGAGTTAATAACTGTCAAACAGCTGAACAAATTTTGATAGTACATACATACTATTAGCTAAGAATACTTCCGTGTATCTCACTTCACTTATCAATTAGGTTTCTGAGATTATACTTTTCCTACAAGCAGGATACATACATTTCTTTTTAACTTGCCCTAGTTTCAGTAGCAAATTAAAAAAGCCACTATACCTGAAGTGAACGTGTTGCTAAAACTACATCAAACACAGGCTCGTTGTATGAATAAAACAGCACGGAAGAGTTCCCGCGCCATTTCAATTCCAACTTGCTTCCAAACCATAGATTACGAGATGTGGATTCTGCATATGCATGCGATGTGCGAAAAAATATGTGGTAAATAAAAAAGGTGACAGAAATACCTATATACAACTTGCAGGATTGCAGGACGCGCTGCAAATACAAAATATATGTAGATACGCAGCAAAATTCACATTACTTCATACTATGTGGGCATGTTATATAAGCGGCTAGAACAGAGACATTTCATAAAACTCAATAAACGAAAGTAAGAAATTAGCTTATAACAGTACGATATCTATTCAGGGTAACTTTTCTTAATGTTGAGACTTGTAAGAAATATAAATAATGACTAATAGCTGCAAATTTTCATAGAGTTTAAAGAAATAAACACAAATTGGAACCACGCAGAGGTTCATTCTACGCATTTCTTTAAGTACTAAAAGTAGAGGTAATCTTTGTCAAAAGCTCACATAATAGCTATATGTGGCAGAATTGGAACAACATTGAATGGAAGTAGGGCGCAGGTAGATTGGATGCTGCATTCTGTATCACTACACTTTATGGTGGCGGCTTCAGAGGGTAAATAAATAAGTGGAAGGTGGATATTTGATTCAATAAACTTAGATAGGTACGGCAAATAGATATAGGTTCTTTCTGTATTCTGAGGATATACTCGTAGCTACGAGTGTTGAGGTTACAACCTGAAATATATCATACACATCTGTACTGTCGTACTCTGTTTATTTCTTGTACATATATTATCATGTGTATTATAACATATACAATAACAACTCGTTGTGGCCAGGTGCGCAGTGACGAGGCCAGCCTGCACGCGCTGGAGCAGATCATGTCGGTGGTGCCGCTGCTGGTGGAGAAGCACGCCGTCAACGACGAGTCCAAGTACATCGATCTCAGGTAACTATAATATAGCGTCTTATGCACATAATTCTAGTATTTTTTAAAGAGAGTGGCTGCCGTTACTGCAAGTAGCACTGTGTAATGAGAATTGTCTTTGCCGTTGTGTGTGTAAACTATTGTTTATCATATGACCATAATGAGATCTGCTCAGATGGACGCAAACGTAATATTGTATAATGTCTGTAACAAAATAGAATATTTCCATTCAGTTGTTCAATACTAGACAGACTGTTTGACTGGAGGTGAGCATTGCCTCCGTGTGTGATCGTGTGGGCTTTGATTTAATATACCGTTAGACTATGTAGCCCACAGATTCTTACTTTTCTGTTCTGTGGTCTAACCTAATTAACCTAACTTTTCAAAAACAATGTTTCAGACTGAATAGGAAAATATACGTTTTTACCTTAAAATTTTAATCATGGCACCCAAGTTTAATTTGTTACATGATAATGGCCCAATTTTAATTTAACTTTTGCTCAACTAATTTCGCGTGCGCCTAAACTTTTAATGAACATAAAGTTTTCACCGCGGCAGCTTTTGCAGTTTTCATGGTCACTCAACTTGCAAATATATAAACTGCAGTAAAATAAGTAGCTTTTACTGCTGACAGCTACTTACTAAATCCTTACTTTAAAAAAATATATCTGTTCAAATTCTCTCTGGCATTGCTTAACGACTGCCGTACTAGACTAACAGCCGGGACCTACAATTTAACGTGTCATCCGACCCACGGAAGCACCCAAAATGGAATAAAATAAATAAATAAATAAATATTTCAGGACATATTATCACACAGCGCCATCTGACTCCATACTAAGCTGAATGCCACTTTAAGGTCACCCATCCAAGAACTGACCGCGTCGACCTTTGTTTAACTTTGGTAATCGCATGCGATTGTCTCCGCTAGCTGAACTACGGGCGCTTCGTTCTTCTGACAGTGAGAGACAGTCGTCATGGCATTCTTAAAATTAAGCGTGTTTGGTACGAAACCACTGTTTTCGGAAACTGTCAAGGGGTTTTGTTTTCCGACGTATTTACATACTCGTAGAAGGCCTTATAGAAAATAATTACTTAGTATTTTTTCCATATCTGATTAGTTTTACGTTTATGGTCCCTAAATGCGTCCATGACCAGAAGCCCTACAAACGCGTCATCACCGCGTAATCTGACAGTTTAGTTCAATCACGCGTGGATAAAACGTCCTGCCTTTGTATAGCTTACTCTTCAAACGTAAACCTTACCGAGGTCGACCAAGCACCTTTGCGAAGGCCACGATGGTACAACTTCTTTTGCATTAGTACCATAAACAATTATCTAATGGTGCTCTGCTTGAAGGCAGTCATCGCCGTAACAGATACGATTGGCTCAGGGAATCGGACCTTTGTGTCATAAATAACTTTGCGTATTGGTGTAATCGTGCCACCAGCAATTATGCCCTCGTTTACCCCTACAAATAAATAGTAGGTACAGATTTCTGACGCAGTCCTACTAATGCAAGAATGAGACGATAGTAATATCAAATATGTCTATGAGCAATAAGCAAGCTGCTCAGTATAGTCGAGCGAGGCCCTCAGGAATAAGAATACGCAACGAAGAGAGAATAACGTAGCTAAGGAAGGATAAAAAGAATGTACATCTTTGATCATTTGACTTTTAATCTTCTATCAGTCACCAGTTCTCCTGACATCATCATTTGCTCCGCAGACGTCTGTTCAGTCCGGCGCCGCAGTCCTACTACACGTACCACGGCTCGCTGACGACTCCTCTCTGCCAGGAAGCTGTCACCTGGATAGTTATGGACAAGCCGCTCAGCATCTCTGATACACAGGTACGACCACACGCAGTCCTACTACACGTACCACGGCTCGCTGACGACTCCTCTCTGCCAGGAAGCTGTCACCTGGATAGTCATGAACAAGCCGCTCAGCATCTCTGATACACAGGTACGACCACACGCAGTCCTACTACACGTACCACGGCTCGCTGACGACTCCTCTCTGCCAGGAAGCTGTCACCTGGATAGTCATGGACAAGCCGCTCAGCATCTCTGATACACAGGTACGACCACACGCAGTCCTACTACACGTACCACGGCTCGCTGACGACTCCTCTCTGCCAGGAAGCTGTCACCTGGATAGTCATGGACAAGCCGCTCAGCATCTCTGATACACAGGTACGACCACACGCAGTCCTACTACACGTACCACGGCTCGCTGACGACTCCTCTCTGCCAGGAAGCTGTCACCTGGATAGTCATGGACAAGCCGCTCAGCATCTCTGATACACAGGTACGACCACACGCAGTCCTACTACACGTACCACGGCTCGCTGACGACTCCTCTCTGCCAGGAAGCTGTCACCTGGATAGTCATGGACAAGCCGCTCAGCATCTCTGATACACAGGTACGACCACACGCAGTCCTACTACACGTACCACGGCTCGCTGACGACTCCTCTCTGCCAGGAAGCTGTCACCTGGATAGCCATGGACAAGCCGCTCAGCATCTCTGATACACAGGTACGACCACACGCAGTCCTACTACACGTACCACGGCTCGCTGACGACTCCTCTCTGCCAGGAAGCTGTCACCTGGATAGTCATGGACAAGCCGCTCAGCATCTCTGATACACAGGTACGACCACACGCAGTCCTACTACACGTACCACGGCTCGCTGACGACTCCTCTCTGCCAGGAAGCTGTCACCTGGATAGTCATGGACAAGCCGCTCAGCATCTCTGATACACAGGTACGACCACACGCAGTCCTACTACACGTACCACGGCTCGCTGACGACTCCTCTCTGCCAGGAAGCTGTCACCTGGATAGTCATGGACAAGCCGCTCAGCATCTCTGATACACAGGTACGACCACACGCAGTCCTACTACACGTACCACGGCTCGCTGACGACTCCTCTCTGCCAGGAAGCTGTCACCTGGATAGCCATGGACAAGCCGCTCAGCATCTCTGATACACAGGTACGACCACACGCAGTCCTACTACACGTACCACGGCTCGCTGACGACTCCTCTCTGCCAGGAAGCTGTCACCTGGATAGTCATGGACAAGCCGCTCAGCATCTCTGATACACAGGTACGACCACACGCAGTCCTACTACACGTACCACGGCTCGCTGACGACTCCTCTCTGCCAGGAAGCTGTCACCTGGATAGTCATGGACAAGCCGCTCAGCATCTCTGATACACAGGTACGACCACAGTCTGATGAGCAGGTTTACTGGTGGTTGGTAACTTAAGAGACATATGGTTTCAAGGGCGACTTTAGGTCCGTGACCGAAACTTTGGACATGGAATTATTTTGGATTGTAACACACAAAGTTTTCTTTACATAGTGTTTTTTTAATTATTGAATTTTACCATAATTATGTTAGAAACTGTTTAAGACCGCACATGCAATCTGAAAAATCAGTTTTTAATCAGTTAATGGTAAGAGTAAGTACTTACATAATTACCACATATCGAATCAGCTTAGATTCGCTTGACACTCGAATTCTTGATTCAAAGATCAATTCTAGTTTAATATCGGAACTACAATAAGTCAAGACTTCGTGTGAGTTAATTCCAATCTAGTTCCTGAATATTTAGTTAAAATATAATAACTATGGCTTTGCCACTCTCATATTTAAGACTGATTTCTAGAAACTAACAGCAAACTCTTCTCCCCAGTACAAAGAATTCAGCAAAGTGAACATCGGTGGCATAGACAACTACCGCAGCCTGCAGCCCGCCCACAACCGCGTGGTGTACCGCTCAGTGGCCTCCTGCTCCTCCATGGTACACCCCTCGGTGCTGGGGACCTTCGTGGGCTTCCTCAGCTGCCTCTCCTCCTCCGTCAGTGTCACCATGTTCAAAGGAATCTGCCTCATGGGGAACCTGAAGCGGAGACTGCTCGGGAGGAAGTTATCCCAGTGTGATAAGGTTCAATAAATCACATTATATTTAGGACTGTGTTGTATTGTTTGGAGAAGATCTTTGTATTGAAGAAAGGCGGCAAAAACAAATATGTGTGTTGTATAGAGTGTAGTAAGAGAAATGTGGAAATAGTTTTCGTGTTCTGAAATTAACCAACATTGAATATGCTGCAGAAAATAAGAAAGCGTAACAAAACGTAAACAAATATTCAATCAATTCGCTATACTATCTATAGCTACCTACGTGCATAATCTACGCAAAAATATTGTGCAACTGTCTTTAAAAAAATTATGATAATTGCAAAAAAATACGATAATTCTACTGGAAGTAAGATGTAACTTTAAATTAATGTAGATATGACATTATTAAACGCTCAAGATGTGTTAGAATAGTTGTGTTCGTGAAATAGATAAATAGATAAATAGGAGAAGAATAGATGTTCGTAGGGGGGTTTTGTAATTTTATATCTTGCGATACACCAGGAAGATATAAGATTTGGTGTTTTTGGCTACATTTAAAATGGCTGCCAAGTCAACTTGGCATCTCTGTTAACGCGACAGCCCCTAATACTAGATGGTTATGCAATTAATAGTCATTGATTTAAAAGCACTTATAAGTATAGGTCATTGTGTATTCTACTTAGGCTTACGATTTGTGTGTCGACTACATAGTGGCTTAATTAAGTGAAAATTTAAAGTATTAATTCTACATTATGTTAAACCGGGATAAATATGTATTAGATTAATGTTATGAACCAGAATTAAATAGATATTTTTATAAAGTGTCAATAGAATCGCTTCATTTGTATGAACGAAAATTTAAAAACTTTCATCCTCTAGAATTTAGGTAATCATTTATGACATATAATTCCTACGTAATATTTTTATTGGCATAAATCCTTATAAAGCTATAAAATAACTGACGTATAAAGACGTGACAACACAAAGATACGACCCGGATTTTTAATTACCATTATAATAATATATTACTTTATTTTCAACCGAAAAATGCATAATTTATGAATTTACAATATTGATATGATTAGGGAAATAAATACTAGTTATGTGATTATAATTTATAAGCTTTTCTTGGACTGGATAAGATTATATCGTCTGCTCATTATATATGCAATAAAAAGATTTATAACAGATAAAGAAATATAAAACTTATCGAAATATACGATTGTTATCAGTCAAGCACGTGTTTCTGCAACAAGTTCAAGTGAAATAAAATTATACAAGGGAAAAATATTTCTCCCTTGTATAATTTTATTCTAATTTTATTAAATAAAATAAATATCTAATTAAAAATAAAATAAAATCAAACAAAACATATCATGTATCGTAACCAAACGAACAAAAGAGAAGTCAGAATATCCCTCACACTATCTGAAATTGAGATATTTTCAAATCATAGGTACCTTCTAGGCAAAACCATACCCTGTGTGTTTATCCCGGTTTAACACAACTAACATCATCTAGATAATTATTAGGCATAAAAGCATGATTATAAAATATAAGAGTGTACATTAGTGTTTTAAATATTTAATCTAGGCATTGTTGCAAAAAACTTAGTATATAATACATTAAATAGTTCTTGTCAAATACTAACTTTGTGAATAAACTTTTTTATGTAGGTATTGTGGCTGTACAACGTTTGTATATTTGTTAGTATGGTTGGACATACATGCCTATTATGTATTTAAAATTAGCTAAAGAATTGGCTGTGAAATTGTGTGTCAAAATCCTTTGTTGAAACGTTTAAGTTATTTTATTTTTCAGTAGGTAATCGATATAGTTAAACACGAACGAAAGAATTAATAAATGCTTATTCAATTAAATTGTGGTTTATTTCTTAGCCTGATAGTTATTATTAAGTTTTATAACATAACATAAAATCTTGTATGCCTGTGGTTATTTTATATAAGATAACATTATTTATTTAACAATTATCCAAGTCCAAGTACCATTATTCATTCGACTACCTCATATATCATCAAACTGCTGTATCGCCTTCTATACAACATTTTTTATTACAGAATGTTAGTCGACAAAATTACTACAAATTATTAATTTAGTAACCAATGAGTCAAATACATGGAAAATAATTATCAACAGTGATTTTTATCATTCAGTAAATAATTGGCAAGGTGCGAAAATTTGTTCTAAAGATAACAACACTTTTATACAAACTTACCTAAATATGTACAAAATGCCATTTACTTTGACTGAAGGAATGGGAGCAGACAGTCCAAATATGTGAAACTAGTGAAGTTCCATAGCTTTACCCGCTACACTGATCTACATACCTACTCTTTAAGTATATAAAAAATATACAAATACTTACATACATTCTAAATTTCACAATTTTATTCACAAACATATACATCTCGACTTTGGCAAGGTCTTAAGCTAGATCTAGTACTTAGTGTTAGTCCTAGTCTATCAATACATAATCATGTTCAAACTGTTGCATATTAATGAAAAGATAGGTATTACGTATTAGTAACACATTAAAAATGCAAATAATAATAAGTAACCTTGACTTATCGAGAAAATATATCATAATCAACATACTAAGGTGCTCATGATTAATAATATCATGTGTTGAATCAGATCAGACTGATATAAGGAGGTACATAATGCACTTACAGGATTGATATGGATACCTATCAGCAACTCTAGCTCTACAAATTATGAAAACTCTCGAAAAATATACACCTGCTCATATCTTTGTGGTAGGTAGGTACATGCAAAAAATGCAGGTCGTGAATTTATTGGGCTTTAAATCTACTGACACAAATACCTTCTGCAAATACTATAGAGAGTAAATGACTAAATTTATAGGACATATGATTACAAGCCTACAAGCCCATCAGTCCGAAGTCTGACCTATATCTAGTGTGATATCAGATGAAGTGGGTACGACGTGCTATATCAGGATCAGTAAGTAGATAATGGCCGACCGCTCCTCTACACTATTGTAAGCTATCTCTGGATCTAGCCCGTCGACACATTCTAGGGCTAGTTGCGAAAAGAGTGATTTTATATATGTATGTACATTATATACTTACAGAAACATGTTTATATAATTAAAAAAATCGTATGATTATACGAATGTGCCAAGTTCCACAAGTCGAAAGTTAATAATTTTCCTCTAGACAGCGCTAGAGCGCTAATTGTAGACCACAATGTTGCTTATCGAGCGTCTTGCATAGAATAAAACTTGTCTAATAAGCACGTGTCTACAGTTTTTCTGATTTCCAAAAAGAATACTCAAACAGCCTAACATGTTTGGACTCTGACTGTACCTAAGGCAATATGTCATAATCATGGCACTATTACATAACAACTGTCACGCCCGCCACCGGCCGAGTCTCGCCAGAACTGGCACAATCTGACCGGATCCTCTCACGACACAATCTGGTTCGGACCCTAGCGACCAGCCAGCTTAGGATGTGGGGAATTTGGGCTTATTTATAGCTGTTCTGGGTGCTGCACATTTATATCTGAGTGTAGGTAAATCAAGAAGTTTTTAGAAGCCTGGAGATACGTACACATACTTATAAAATAGCCGCTTACAGCATCGAAGAGACGAAACGAAGAAGAGAAGAGGAATAAGAACAGCTAAATGCTACTTTTCTAAAAGTATGACTAAAGAATGTTAAAAATACTTAGGTACAAAGCCGAACTGGGTGGGTGGGAATAAGTACTTTCATGATCACTAACCAGCCATTTCCTAAGCTTGAAGAGTCTAGATAGTATCACATATTGTTCACCATCACACGCTAAGAGTAAATACTTATGAACACAAACGCTTAATACAATTAAGCAGTGCGACCATTCATAACCGAAAAACAGCATCCTTTCCCATTCACCGATGATCAATCGAATTGAATAATGTTTATGCAACATTTGTCACACAAAGATGATTAACAATTACATTCTCAGGCAGTCTCCCAAATTACTTTGCATGATTTAACGTTCATTCGTGATGTCGAGACAATGCCGTGTTTGGTAAATATGGAGTATTTTGTTTGAGCGAGTGAGTGTGTTGATAGTGAGAGAGGTCTGCTCGGCGGAGTCCGCCCGATGTGACAGTGGAGTGCCGACATGTCGCTGCTTTGCATCCTGCTGATCATTTCTTTCGGTAATTTTACAAACTTATTAAATGTAGGTAGTTACGGTCTCGTGTTTGACTCCGCTTTACGGACACTTTTAGGAAAGCGACAGTGAAGTTAAAGATGATTCAAGTTTGCCTAGAAAACCTTATCGTATTGTTTTATTGACATCCAGATCCTCAAGCTTTACTGGATTCTCCAAATTTCTTTAGGAACGATGGAAAATCCAAATCACATAGAAGTAGACCACGAAAACCCTTACAAAAAATATTCTTCAACATAATATGTAAGAACTCTAATTGATATGAGTTCTTCAAATGTATCTGGCTCTGAGAATTCTTTCAATAGCAAAACTCTAACACATGCATAACTATGGTGTTTGTAATTTGCAGAGATGTCCTCATCAGTACAAAACACAGTCACACATGAGAACGCCAACTATGGACCCGTCTGGAGCTATGACGGTAAGACTTTGTTGTTTTCTTTATGTGCGCAGCTTGTTTATCTTATAACACACTACGAATATACCTAGCTACAAAATTGATAGCGACAGTTTTAGAATGAATCTTCAAACCTTTTCGGAGGTTCGTTCTGACTTGACTAAGTTTCTTACAGTCGAAAATTGAACACATAGTCTAGGGTCTAGTTTAAGTGCTTCTTTTTTAAACTCAGTTAAAATGATCTTTCGGATTTCCAACTCTAATTCCGCAGACGAGTCCAACTGGCCTGGCAACAAGTGTCGCGAGGGAGGCAAGCGGCAGTCCCCCATCGACATCCGCACGCAGGACGTCATCAAGGACTTCAACAAGGACTTCATCAAGTACGGCGCGCTGCAGTTCCACGGGTACCAGCACGTGCTCGTCACCGGCATCAATAATGGACATACAGGTAATGGGGGACATAGGCATGCGGGTAATGAGAACTGGGCGTACGGATAATGGGAACTGGGCGTACAGGTAAAGGGAACAATATGTTATTATGTGAATGAGTTACAGTTTAAAACACAGTCCTGTTTACAGAAAATTATAGCCCAGGGGTTATCAAGTCCAGAGAAAGTATTGGTTGCTTCTAGACAAGCGTGCTTCATCTGAAACTACAGCGATGCCGTGTCAAAATAAAGTTACTAAATTTTGCGTTATTTGACGCCTCGAATGCATATTATTTTAAATCAGTTACCTAGTTACACTATCGTTCCCTTCAGTAAGCGCTATGTCAGTTATGCCAGAATGTATTATTGGATTTATAACCAGTCCCTTAACGTTCCAGTACAATTCAGCACGGAGGGCTCCCCGGACATGCACCCCACGCTCTCCGGCGGCCCGCTCAAACAGAAGTACCGCCTCGAGCAGCTGCACTTTCACTGGCTCTCGGAACATTCTATCAATGGGATCAAGTAAGTAGCCACATATAAAAAATAAACATAAACACATTGAGATAGATAGCGTAAGTATATTGAAAGAGACTCGGTCCCATGGCATAGGGGGTCCAGGCAACATCGCATGCCACAGTTAGATTGGAAAGAACTAGCGAGATAGCGAGCGTGCAAACGACGTTACTCTGTCTACAAATTCGTCGCTAACTTTGAGAGCTGCAAAGACATGCCAACATTACCAAAGCTCATTAATGGGATAGGATAGGACAGGCAACAGTTGCACTTGTTATGGGTATATTTGTTAGTCATTTTCAGGGTCAATTACATATTATAGTATGGTTGCAGGTACCCGATGGAAATCCACTTTGTGCACGTGAGAGTGGACCTTCCCGTACACGAAGCTTTAAAGAAGAGAGATGGCCTTGCGATAGTGTCTGTTTTCTGTAATGTAAGTATAACAGGCCGTAGCTCAGCTAGCGGAGGCAATCAAATGTGATTACCAATGTTAAGCAAAGGTCGACGCGGTCAGTCCTTGGATGGGTGACCGAAAAGTGGCATTCCGTTTTGGGCGCTTCCGTGGGTCGGATGACACGTTCAATTGTATGTCCCGGCTGTCTAGTAAGACAGTCGTTAAGCCATGTCAGAGGCCCTTAGGGCGGCTTGATAAACTCTCGACACCAGAGTTGGCCACTCTCATCCGATAAGAAAAAGAAGAACAACACTAGGGTATCCTTATTGTTCGTCATACTGCCAAGACGCCGCCAGTCACCACATAGCTCTTTTGTCATTCAAAATGACTTTTTCTGTAAGTTTATTGACTAAAAGCGTAATTGCAGGCGCGACTTACGTAGTAAACATAGTGTAGGTAGACGTGTGCAATGTTATTGGTAAGACGACATCGCTTAGTTTAAAGACAAATCCTGGGCAAGAGAAACGCAAAATAGTATAGACGTATCATCATCATCGTCAGCCTCTCTTCTTGTACACCACTTGTCCCGGTCCTGAGAATCCCTGAATCCAGATGCTCCCTGCGGTTCTCCTAATGTCGTCAATGTTTTTCTAATGTATAGATGTATGATCTGGAATATATAAGCTATAGATGTTTTTTTATCTAAGTCTGATTTGCACTTGACCACAGTTTGCCTGTGTATGATATACATTGTCATCTACCAGGTGCTGGCAGACCTGGACGACGAGCAGGTGGAGGGTACAGAAGAGATCATGCAGCACATCCCCGAGCTGCTGGAGACCGGGGACCGAGTCAGCGGCATCGTGCTCGATATGAGGTGAGGAGCTCACATCAATATTTATTTACTATAATTTGTTGGTCTTCAAGTCGAGAGTAAACCGGTTTCTTCTAGGCAAGCGCGCTAGATCGTAGATTATAACGTTGCTTAATATCAGGCAAGTTGTAGTCAAGCATAAGCTATATCATGTAAAAAAAAATATCTAACACCAAGACTGGGCATTACTACCGGCAAATTTCTCATCTAAAAGAGACCAAACTCGATAGAGTTATGTTGTTTCACTGCGGAATAGGTATTTGTGTCCTCTCTTCTCCGTTATCAGAGCAGCTCCTTGGTACGTATATTAATCTGTTGTTACCAAAAACACATGAGTGCACCATATTAAAAAAAAGTCTTTTAATCGATAGACAATAAAATAACGGCACAGTCAGAGTAATGTATCTATTTATAATTGCCAGTATAAACATATTTGCAAAATAATAAGGCACAGTGTTTATATAGTTTCATAAATATTATCTAATTTCTGACTATACATTTCAGACTTTCCTGTTACGATTAAATCATTAGTATAATTGATTAATATTCTCGTGATCTAATTATCAGGACAGTGATTTCGCTTCAAAATATAAGTATAAATAGGCAAATTTCATATAATCTCACCTACATATCTGCGATTAGACAATATTTTAAATGAGTAATTTCTTTTGATAGTCACTTTAATCCCTAGAGCCAAATCGACAATAATCTTTCTATTACAACGATGAATTATTTCCTTGTTGATTGTTAATTGCTAAATTGGCCAAAATTCAGCAATTAGGATGATTTACGTGTAGGTACTAGTTGCTTATTGATGTAACAATCTATATCTCTATCATTTGGAAGCCCCAGATAGGTGACTAAATTCCACTACTATATCCTAGTTTTCCGTTTTTTTCAGCAATACGTCTGTTGTGTATGGTTTTACTTTTATCTATTGCTGACTTAAAATTGCAACAATAGTAAAGAGAAGGAATGAGCTCTCTAAAATGCTGTGGAAGCCTCGCTAGTGAGTCAGTTCCATTCAAATTCAGGCATTCTCTGCCTACGACAGTATCGGTAGTGAGCGAGCCAGCAGACAGCTTACTGGTCAAAGATCTGTCGGCTTATAAAAACTAAGTTTACAACAATCGCTCTAGTTCTGAAATTTAAACTAAGCTAGTGCTTACTCGCTCTTGAGTCATATTTCCTCCTGACTGAGGGTCTTGACTCCCCCGCAGAATTAATTCTTTTCGGGAGTTTTCTTGGACAGATTCATCGTTGTGCGCCCAGGTCCTTCCACGGAAGATGCATGTCCTTGGATATTGTTGTCCTCAAACATGTCGGTTTTCTCACGATGTTTTTCTTCGACGCTAAGCGAGTGCAAATCTACAATTAACTTGAAAATACAAGTCATTGGTAGATGGGTCGGTTTGGAACCAGGGTGTGTCTTGATGAAAAGCAGGCACTGGAACCGCTGATCCACACATTTAGTGCATACAGACCACCTCATTTTGTTCATAACTTATACAAGTGTATGTTCCAGCAAGCTGCTGAGCCCCAACATGGACTACTACACGTACGCGGGCTCGCTCACGTCTCCGCAGTGCAACGAGGCCGTCATCTGGCTCATCTTCACCACGCCCATACTCATGTCCGATGCACAGGTGAACAACTTGCACTCTATCATGTGATGTGACCCAAGTGCCAGCATACTACTGAGTTCCAACACGGACCTGCAAGTCTTCAAACATGGATTGCACTATAATCAAGTATGGTAATCCAGTGTAGCAGTAGGCGATATTTTATACTAGTTAGCACTAAAATGGGCCCGATGTATAATCTGTATTTTTTTAAAATTTAACTACTTCTACTGTGCTGTATCCGCGAGTAACGGTTTTTCCCTGTGTACCCAGAAGTGGGTAAAGGCGGTAGGCGTACGGGTCGTTGCTTAAAAAAACAAAATTATCAATGTCACTTAATATGGTTTCCGAGAATTCCGTCGAAACGGTAACCTCCTAGTAGAGAACAAAGAGATCAACTTTCTGTTAGTATATTTAAAGTTCGGTAACTCAACTTTAAAACTCTATTCGTTTTCCCCAGTACCGTCTGTTCGGCAAGATCGGCGTGGGGCGGCACAACTTCCGCTCGCTGCAGCACGTCAACAAGCACCAGGTGTTCACGCCGCCGTACGCCGCCGTGCACACGCCGCAGATGGTGATCTTCCTCGAGCGGATGGTGCGCATCGTGGCTGACTTCTTCAGGAATGTCACTAGGTCAGTACTTGAACATGTTTTACCAATTCACCACGTTTGAAACAAAACGTTAGTCGTTGAACTTCTGTGATTTTATATTCTTGAAACTTCTATATTTAGTGTTTCTTTTCAGAAAATTTTAGCTATTTGTAATAGCCTGCGTGTTAATCCAAGGACTAATCTATTTCCGTACGAAACTTGATACAAATCGGTCCAGTCGTTCAAACGTAAAGAAGTAGCAAACAAATGTACACACACACAAACTTTCGCCTCAACAACATATATCTAATTATATATGTATGTATGTTTGGCAGTTCTGTTTGTTATCCTGTTCCATCCCAGTTCAAGCGCCGATTTAGACCCACGGTGTCACTTCAATATATAAATAAATAAAAATATAAGTCATTTATTTCAGGCATATTCAACCCAGAACTTAATACTAATAGAACACTGTAAAGGGGTGTTGTCAATTTAAAAAAAAATATTATAACTTAAAGATATACAAATAGCATGCACAAAATTGTGCATGTGGGAAACATGCATATATAACTAAGTGATAAGTAAGACCAAAAAGAAGCCTCTAACATCTTGTCTTTTCTTTCCAGCTTCGTCAAAAAAGGTTTCTCATACCGGTAGCAAGGATTTGGGCAGCAACTAATTTGATTATTTATAAGTTACAGTACTGAGGTAAAATAAGTAAAATTTGCATAGTTATAGGGTTATTGAGGGCAAAAGTAGCAGTAGTAATAAGTGAAAGTTCATATTACTGTTTTGTCATTGTGTTGTACATGTCCTGTCATTTCAAGTATGTTCAGAAATAGATAATTGTATGGTATCCATAGTTTTATTTCTGAATTGTAATAGTAATATATTATCTGTTTTTGGGCACAATATTTACATGCTTCATTTTTATAATAATTTTACTAAACACTATTTCATATTGGTGTCCTAATATACGTATAGTACTTATTATACCTAATTTTACTAAGTCTTATATTAAGGTTAGTTAAAAAAATACAGTAAAAAAGACTTAAATAAAACATGTTTCATTAAGTATAATTTATTTATTTTAAATAATATTAACAGCCATATTATCTACATTCACACACATACATACATTTGTACATTCCTAACAACATTGTCAGTTCAAAAGTAATTTATCTTTTGAGTAGGTAATATGTTTTGCTGGAACTCTCTGGTTTTATAAAAAGGTTCCTTCTCTATCTGAGAGTATTTAAAAATATATATGTACCTCCACTGTGTAATGCTGCATTAATTTCATATGTATTTTTCTGAGCACTCGTAAAAAATTAGTGTTTACGTATTTGCTTATTCTTGAATTCTGCAGACATACAAATAATTTAACTACTTAATAAATAAATACAATGTTTTATAAACTCACTTTCATACAAAACAGGCATTCTATCCAAAAATTCCTTCGTTTGGAACTTTCAAGGAAACGTCCTCACTTTACAAAGTAGTATTGTATCTAATTGGTTGTCAAGCCACTTACTGTTTGTCTGTTACAAAAAATGCTAAATTACATTTAGTAACATTTAACTATACTATACATAATTACGGCAGCTTGTAAGAAGTGGTATTTGAATATACCGTCGGCTTACAATCAGTGTGGTGGATTGCTTAATTTTTTAACACAAAAGCTGTCTCTAAATTAAGTAAAAACAGACATTAATATTCGTGTTAAAAATTATATACAAGGTGATATTTAAGAGTTTCCATCTTATTTCTTATTTATCCAAAACTGTCCAAAATTTTCCAATAGTTTTTTATAAAACTCGCTTATTAATATAATACACAAGTTTATTTTCAACAAAATTTGATTAAATCAAAATCTCTGCACGTTTCCTACGTAACAACAAATAGTAATATTCAACAAAATACATACAAAATCATTTGTACATCTGTACACGAGGTTTGTAGTTCTCACAGATAACAGAAACAAAGGGAGATAGGGTAAGCGGGCGGGCCCCGTGCGAGCGCATGCGGTGCAACACGTACCTCATCGGCTCACCGCTTGTTAGGCGACGTGACGTTAGGAAAACAAAGTTATTGAACCATTGCTTGGTTTGTATGAGATGTATAACAATAAAGTAGTTCTTATGCCGCAATGTATGATTACACATAACATGCGTTCACCGACAACGCACTCCAACTCTTGATCGAAATGCAGCCGCTGCTAGTGGTCATTGAAGACACTGGGATTCAAACAAAAAATCTTAGAAGTCCAAACTCTCTTTGTTTCTGTTATCTGTGATAGTTCTATACTTAAAGGTTTTTACGAAGGCCACTGTACAATAAGTTTAAAATACTACTCTATAGATTTACTCGAACCATCGTTAAAGTTAAACCATCGAGTGAGTCAATTACGATTAGGTTTTCAAACTTAGTAAACAAAACGACAGAAACCGGAAGACCACCACAATAATTTTAATGGGTCTTCAGAGTGAATCTGAAAGACCAATACATTTGTAATAGTTCTGTTTTCAAGACTTCATTATCAGAACCATAGGATTTTACCGTGAAAATAATTCTTCAAGAAAAGTATTGGCAAATCCATAAACTCGCGATGGAATATGCTACTTACGTCTAGTGGCCTTAAGGTTTACATTCCTATGAGGAGCTCTCAGCTACTATCTCCTTGAGTCGTTTCTCGATGTACTGCACCCGGCTAACCAGCTTGTCCTTGGGGTTGTACTCCGTGTATGGGATCTGGAGGACCTTGTAGCCCTGGAAATAAAGTACATATTTAGTTACCACATTGTTTGTCAAATTTTAAGAACAATAGCTCAGTTTATAATATTCATTTGTTACCAAATCTTGCCACAAGGGGATCAGAAGAGACATTTATATTTAGGCAAAAATAAGAAATATTAAAAAAAAAACTAGGCGTGAATCGGATGACACGTTAAAATATTTCAACAGTCGCTAATCTCTGTCAGAGACCCCTGGGACAGTATGAAAAACTCGACAGCACAGTTCACCACCATCATTTTCCCTAGTTTTTACATACCCCATACATAAACATGGTTTTCTATATATATCTGTATAGTGCCAGACATACAGCACACACTCACACACAGTACTCACCTTGAGTTGCAGCAGCGTGGAGTAGAGGCGGTACACCCCGAGCGGCGCCACGTGTCTGTATAGTGGCAGACATACAGCACACACTCACACACAGTACTCACCTTGAGTTGCAGCAGCGTGGAGTAGAGGCGGTACACCCCGAGCGGCGCCACGTGTCTGTATAGTGGCAGACATACAGCACACACTCACACACAGTACTCACCTTGAGTTGCAGCAGCGTGGAGTAGAGGCGGTACACCCCGAGCGGCGCCACGTGTCTGTATAGTGGCAGACATACAGCACACACTCAGACACAGTACTCACCTTGAGTTGCAGCAGCGTGGAGTAGAGGCGGTACACCCCGAGCGGCGCCACGTGTCTGTATAGTGGCAGACATACAGCACACACTCACACACAGTACTCACCTTGAGTTGCAGCAGCGTGGAGTAGAGGCGGTACACCCCGAGCGGCGCCACGTGTCTGTATAGTGCCAGACATACAGCACACACTCACACACAGTACTCACCTTGAGTTGCAGCAGCGTGGAGTAGAGGCGGTACACCCCGAGCGGCGCCACGTGTCTGTATAGTGGCTGACATACAGCACACACTCACACACAGTACTCACCTTGAGTTGCAGCAGCGTGGAGTAGAGGCGGTACACCCCGAGCGGCGCCACGTGTCTGTATAGTGGCAGACATACAGCACACACTCACACACAGTACTCACCTTGAGTTGCAGCAGCGTGGAGTAGAGGCGGTACACCCCGAGCGGCGCTACATGCTTGCGGCACATGTCGTGGTAGTCCAGCGCCAGCACTGCGAACCGGTGGATGCTGGAGACATGTAAACACTTACATAGGGTTGTAGGAGATAGAGACATGGTTGGAAACTATTCATTAAACTTCTGGAGCCATGAGAAACCACGGCGGTTTAGATACGTGGCCACCACGATTGCGGGTTTGAAACTTCTTTAGTATTTACTTTAAAGCAAAAGTAATAGAAAATCATGATACATTCTCCACCCAGAGCGTGAAAGGTTTTGAGACAATTTGCAGTAATGTTTTTTTGTCCATGGCAACTGAACGTTAAACCGCTATGTCAAAACAAAAATTGGAACATCACTCCATGACTTCTTAGTCGTTTTTACATAACATCCTAAACTGAATAACTTGGTAATAGTAGTAGGTTTTCACGTCAAATTTATTTGTTTATATGTTATCCAAAAAGATAATAAAGACGATAATTACCAAGCCTAAAACGCGATTAAAATTGTCACGAATCAAACACATAGTATCTACCTGTTATCTTTAGCTGCTTTTTCTAACGGGACAGGATGGCATTTCGAGTCTAACGCGAATTCAGCATCTGAAATATAAACAAAACATATTGAAAGAAAACATTAGTAAAAATATGTAACGTCTGCCTTTGCTTACGTCATCTAATAACATTATAACACGATATCTTTGGAACATTGTATAACGTCCGAGCCATAATATTTGACTGTATCGGTGGTTAAAGCGTCTAATATACAACGGAGACGGAGCCAGGGACCCTCAGCGAGGAGGAATGATCTCTGTCTCTAAGTTAATCAAGCAAGATCCAAGCCAAAGCCCAAGAACTTCTCCAATTAATCAATTCGGCGAGGAAGTTGTGACCCCCAGTTATAAGGAATTCCAGTCATAGAATTTTATGAATTTAATAATAATTCCTTTTTTCTTTCATTCTTTTCATAGTAGCAAACTGTTGCTCTAAATGTTTCTTCTATACGGCCTCGTTACACATTCTAACGGATACCACGAGGTTAGAGGATGCACACGTTTATCTATACACAGAACAAGTTTAAAAAATATAGCATGTCTATTTATGTGCTGTGAATATAATTTTTCGTTACGTTATAGTATAATATTACGTCAAATAAACGATTTTTTATTTCTATTTGTATATTCACCATGTAAGAACCCCATGCCAGAGTTACACTCCCTCTTGAGGAAGGAGTCAGCCGACACGAGGCTTTTGAAGGTGTCCATGATGCTCTGCACGTAGAGCTGCTTCTCCTTCGTGTGCAGCACGGGGACCCCCACCGTCACGTCGTGGGGGAGCCGCGGGGAGCCGGGGACCCGCAGCGAGGAGTACGCGTCGATAGACATCAACTTGCGGCGGGAGGGGATCGGGATCTCTGGAATATACAAATTGAAAGTTAAGATAAATAAATCGTGATAATTAATAATCTTTTTTTTTTCATAAAAAATGTCTCAATAAAGCCTCCACTTCTGGCATATTAGATTTATATGTATGTTTATTGTATTTGTAAATATTATTTCAACATTCATAAAGAGGTTTTCCGTCTGTCTATATCCATGTTTTTCTGGAAATAGAGCTCATTTAAAAACACCACCCAGCTTTATTTTTCATTTCAATTAATTTATTTTGCTAATAGCAAGTATTGATAGGGACCTCGCAGTGATTTCAACCTTTCAACCAACCTGTAACCTTTAATATGTTCGATCTTATTCATATATTTATTTGAAGATAAAGATTTCAGTTTGAAAGCACTGAACCAATTTAACTAAAATGTAGACAAGTTGTAGTCACCCCCGGATGACAGCAGCTTGTCGATGAAGTGCGGGCGCAGCACGGAGGCGAGGTGGTGCGGCGCGGCGCGCTGCAGGCACGCCAGCGCGAACACGTGGTCCAGCCACAGCGCCGCCTTCGACAGCTCCTCCTCCTGCAGGGACACTGCTGACTGGAACCAGGATAAACATTATTATAAGATTAATGTCTCTGGGTATACGGTTGTGCCCGTACGAAGGATACGGGAACTGCTTAGGATGTTTTTAGGAATCTTAACAAATAAAACATCATGTAAACGACAAGGCGAGAGCATGGCTTGCACTGTCACAAAGTTATCAGATTTCAAAAAGAGTCTTGTTTCTTACTCTACAAGTTCTAAGTCCAGCAGTAACTTGTTGGTAATATGTGCTCTAAAGCCACAATCTTTAAATTTAGTCAAAATGTGTAACTTGGCCTCTTATGCACGATTTCGATTCTTATAGTATTCACATAACAGGGAGTGTTGAATAAGAAAGTCAAGATTGCGCTGACAAAATGAATTATTATATTTCAACAGATTTCAATTCTTCTGAATGATCTTTTTGTACATATTTTGTACACTTAAAAGTGTATATTTGCTAGTTATTTAAATACCTGTATGAGTTCCTCCGTGGAAGGCGGCACATAGTCCAGGGTGGCGAGTGTGAGGGTGGCGGAGGCCACATCCCCCGCGCGACATATGCTCTTGTGGGTCTGCATCCAGTCCGTGATGGCGCTGAGCGTGGGCTCGTGCCGGTACTTCATCAGCCCCAGCGACGTGATGATGGAGTTCACCACGGCTGGCTTGTCCTTGTTGGACGGCAGGCATTCTATCACGTCGCTGGAAGGAAGAATAGATAGATAGATAGAAAACACTTTATTATAAACACCAAAAACAGGAAAAACACACAATGAAAGATACAAACATAATATTAGGTTCTTCTTCTTCTTCTTGAGGTGCCATCTCCTACCGGAGGTCGGCTATCATTAGGGCAATTTTTACTTTAGAATATTAGGTTATCTCGCTTAATTCCTCAAAACGATCCCTTCCAGGTAACTTCATCTGGCAGGGATCAGGGTACAAGTAAAATGGTAAAAATAATGAACTTGTCACAAATTTATTGACCACATGATTGACCACATAACACATAATGTTAATAAGTTAAGAATCTAGATCAAGACATTCTGTTTTCGACTTTGTATTATTAGTATTTTCAATGGTAGGCTACTGAGTACTACTCACAGATGGTAGATATTAGACATGAACTTAATAATAATATGTATGGATTTGTGGCGTATACAAATAATGAATATGCTAAATGTTTTACTTTAAAAAATCAAGTTGCATTTTTTATGCAAGTAAGTGTCAACTCTTGTTTTGACAGTTTTCAAACGGCTTTTAGGACCCAACATTATGAAGCTACAAATAAATTCTATTAATAAAATAAATGTTTAGTCCCACTCACGTGCATATCCGGTCAAGCAGCACAGGGTCGGGGAAGTTAAGCGAGGCCATCGAGAAGAGCAGGTCAGCTGATTTCTTGAGGTCAATGACCTCGGCCTGCTTGGTAATGCTGTGGGAGAGCGCGCGGAGCAGCGGCGTGCTGCGCCGCCCCTTCTGCTGGAGGGCTTTCATTACCTGAGGAGGGAATACAGTAGTAGCAGCCTGTATTATGTATATAGATTGGGGTGAGAAATGGTTTATGTAGGTTGAAGGACTCTATACTGTCACCATACCAAAAATTATGATGATCTCTGATCTGCTATGGTGTGAAAGCAAAACTGACATACTAATATAAAAACCATAATTTGCTATTATGTAACAAATAAAATATAAGTAATTTTAACATATTCTTAGAAAAAATCACATACTTTTTGATGTTCTCTCATTATTAGGTAACAAGAAAAATATGTTTTACAAACAATTAAGTAGTTCTAGTAGATTATTATGAATTAATCAAATGAAATCTTGTATTTTACATATTTGCAGAAAATTTAACTAGCAATTTTTACATTTATTCAAATTGACATTGTTTTTGCCACAAACAAATAGTCTCACCTTTATCATCTGCTGCAGTGTAAGATTAGTGATCAGCCGAGCCGCCTCATCATCTCCAGTGATGCCCAGAACCGTGCTGAGGTCCTCGGCCATGGTGAGGGAGCTGACGGCCTGGGCTGATGGAGTCCGCGCCAGGATCCGGCACAGCTTGAGGAAGCGAGGGTCCTTCTCAAAGTCAGCCAGCTTCACCTTGTTGCTGCTCGACCATTCTGACAGGATTGAGACCATCTGGAAGATACAGGTTATGGTATATAGAAAATATAAAAAGATTATTCCCAAACATTTTTTTTATTTTTGTGTTTTTTGTTAGCACAACAGACTCTCTATTAAAATGAATATGAATAAGGATTACCAGATATTATTTATGTCACCACATTAATACAGTAAAATATAGTGTTTAATCCAGGATATTAGTCATATAGGATTCGCAACAATAATAGAATATAATAGGCTTGATTACTGGTTACAGCAATACAAAATATCTTGTGTTGAAAAAAACCTGTGATCATTACACCAGTGTAAATATATAGTCTATAAAACAAAGAAAGACGTTTTGTTGCATATCGCAGCATTTTTGGACTAAAACCTGCACAGCGAATAAGGCTTCCCGAGTACCTACACCAGATCGGAATCCGAATTGACTGTCACTCAACTGTTCGTCACATTTAAGCCTTATACGCTCATGGATTATTGACAGGAACAGCTTTAGCACTTGACTCATGAGGCTAATTGTTCGAAATTCTTCACATTTCTTTGCGTTTTTCTTTTTGGGCAATGTGATAAAAGTTGATTTAAGCCAGTCCTGAGGAATGTGGCCTGTGTTATAGACTATGTACATATTAAAATCATATTCAAAAATGAGCTAATAAAATAAATAAAAATAAAAAACTATTTGTCTATTTTCATGTTACTTTAAGCTCAACATCCATACAAATCAGGAAACAAACACAGGCACAACTGAACTTCAAATACAGTAACAATATCTCACTTTCAAAGCATGTCTCCGAGACACCACAGGGTTCTCCGCTACCACCAGTAAGGTGTTCACATCAGACGCCTTCAGTATCTGTGCATCCAGCATCTGTATGCGACTCATCTTGACCGACTTGGGGCTCGGCTTCTTTACCTCTTCCTCCGGTGAGTTTAAAGATGCAAATGCTGCTGCAACTAAACCTGAAGTATATATGAAAAGATTGGTAATAAAGAAATGAGAATATTGGTAAGAGATATTGCTTTGATTTTTATTAGTACTTTAAAAGACACATAATTTATTGGCAGACTACAGGTAAAAAACATAGTACAGTAGAGATATCCTTCTGGTTGGACATGTCAGATCTTAAGTTTTGAAACCTATTCAAGTTGAATTATGACTATGGATTATGTTGTTATGTTATCTTAACATATTCAAGTTGAATTATGACTATGGATTATGTTGATTTATGCAACAATTGTTTACAGTAATCCTTGCACATATCTTTGTTTATCATTATCCAAGGCCATATGTCTCTGTTTATCTCCTACCTGCGTTGTCGGTTCCTTCCGCACTGGCTTTTGGGCTCTTTGCTGATACGTTGCGAGCGATTTCATGTTTCTCATTCTGTACTACGCTCGCTCCAGGAGTGCTGTATTTCCTTATAGTTGCTCTAGTACTTAACCTCCAAACTAACGCCCCGCTGAATTTCAACATCTACAACAAATAAATGACTTCAAACTGAGGTAAAACAAAGAATTAATCATATTATTAAATTAAAGCCGTACAAAGTGAGGCAGAAGCATAAAAAAAAGCAGAAAACCTTCAATTTAATATGTCTTACATCACGACTAACCAGAGATGTTATTGAATCAAACCAAAGTGATCTTGAAATCACAAAGCATAATCTAAGAAAACCAATACCTTATTAAGAGAACAATTATATATTTAGGGTAAAACAAGCAGTTTTTAGACCATTTAGTAAATCGGAAATTATTTATCTTTTTTGACGTTTCTGAAATACTTTTGACATCTGGTATTTGTGTTGCCGGTGTGAAAAAATGTTACGGTAAATTTCATCGAATAAAAAACCATCAAACCATACATCCTGGCTTTATTTTGGAATCAAACAATGAAAATTAAAGTTTTATATAGTCTGTGACTCAACCCTAGTGAAAAAGTTTGATATTGGGCTTGATTTCTTTTTCGATTGATCGATTTGTAATAAATGAGCGATTTCAGAAAGTATCGAATTGAATTTTATTTAAGCATATGACTTTTTATTTTCGCGTTACATTTGTCTCATTTATCAGAGTTACACGAGCCGTACACAATAAAATAAAATCTTACAAAACTATCGAGCTGAACCAAATGATTCAAATCGATTACTGGAGTGTGTCAGTCAGTGCTCTGACATTTACCCATCTCTATTCAAAAAATTGCAAACGGCATTCGGTAGAAGATGGTTTGTTGTGCTATTTTGTTGATATTTTGCTAATAACGAGAAAACCGGCATCGTATTTAATTGAAATGGTAAGTTCCATCATGTATGCTAAGGTTAGTTATCATAAATTTCACATATAGACGCATAAACCGGAAATATTCAGGTCCTTACGTACGATGATTATCATATAACGTCTTTTTGTTCTTCTTGATATAAACCCCAGTAATTTAAGCATGAATCCGTTAATTCTTTGATACAGTGAAATTTAAGGTTTGTACAGATAACTTTTATTTCGACTAGAAAATGTATCGAAATATACGTCGTAACTGTAGCAGATAGTCAAATGGTCTACCTTCAATTAATGAGTAAATACATTGAATATGCCACTACCTACCTACCGGCCTTATTCTTATCTTGCATGCCCTCTTGCACTTGTTATTCACTGATAGATACGTAAAATTGTTGCAAATCTAATTTGTATAATGGAAATGTTTGCAGGCTCAGCTAAACATTTGTATAATTATATTGCTTTGGATTACTTAATAAAACTATGCAACTAAATCAATGAAAGATTACACATGCTTCATTTGTTTTGAAGTTGGTAAAACTTCAGCGTTACAGAGTGATGTTAGATATTGTTAATCTAACTAACAGCTGATTCCCCAATAAAGAAGGTAGTCATTACAGCCAAGTCTGTTGGCTTTGCTCATCCATGCCATGATATATTTCCCAAACTTCCAAATTTTGGCCAACTAGCATTGAGCTGAGTCATGTGCAAACATTTGGCTTTGCATAGGAATTAAACCCACAACCTCAGACATTCTAGGCTAAAGAGGATAGTCTTAGTTCTAATGTAAAGATTGACTAGATTATTAATCAAATGGATTTCATTCACTAATTGGACATATTATCAGGACTTTAAAATTTATTACTTATTAACATACATACATACACTAATACATAAAAATTAAACAACTAGAAATCATAAATTTGTCATAAGAAATTTAAAAACTCTTTAGTAATTTCGAAAAATATTAACTAATTATAAAATTACCAGCCGTTACCACATCAGTCAGTTCCAAAAATATCTTGTCACAGGGTCAGCAGTTTTACTGTTGTTATGAGAACTGATTAATGGTAAAATTTATCCAAATGACACTAATTAAACTCAAAACCGTCAGCCTGTGAGAATAAACAGATTTTATGGTATATCTCTTTGTTATTAGAAAGATAGAATATACAAAAATATACCTAACTTATAGTGTTAATCTTGGATAAAAAGTAGCCTGCTAATCTAGGATGTAGTATAGGTATGATGACCCAATACTAATATCATTTCTATAGATTCTTCTGTTTAAATTTAAAAAATAAACACATTTTGTCTATATAATGTCTTTTCTGGGTAATATTAAGGTTTTTTCTCTACAGTCAGGTATTTGGCATTCAATTCACCCAAAGCAACATAGCAACAAACACAGTGGTCCTAATTAACTATAATAGGAGTGGCGGAGGTGTCAGTTATCCAGATGTGTACCAGAATGTAAGAAAGAAAGAAAATATATTTATTGAGACACACAAAACTTTAACCTTTACTTTACTTACTAAACTTACATGCTACCATGTACCATACCACTTTTCTGTGGACCAAATACTTAACCTTTTGAGTACCTAAACAGGGATAATAAATGTTGTAACTGAGATGTTGTATAAATGTTTCAGGCGGGGGCAGACGGCGTGTGTGCGCGGTAGGCGCGCCCGCTCCCCGCCCCCTCCCGGCCAGCAAGGTGAGTGTGCACTCTGCTTTTTATCATCATCATTTTTTTAGTAGGTTGTATAAAAGCGAGACTGGCTTAGCAGTTCCAGTGTCTGCTTTTCACCCAGACACACCCTGGTTCGAATTCGGCCCTCTACACCAATGACTTGTATTTTCAAGTTATGTGTAGATTTACACTCGCTTAACAGTGAAAGAAAGCATCGCGAGAAAACCGACATGTTTGAGAACCACAATATCCAAAGACATGTGTTTTCAGCACTATGTATCTGAAAACTCCCCTAACGAATTAATTCTGTAGGGGAGTCACAACCCTCAGTCATGAGTAATACGATTAAAGAGAGAAATAATGCAATGTACATGCATCTACTTGTTTTGTGTTTATAAGGACTTGAATATCTGTCTTTGTACCTTGTCTTAAGTCCAGTAATTGAGTTTTTTGTAAACCAGCTGTTTACTTACATACTTACTTTTGTTAAATATAAAATAAAATATGTGTTCATAAAAATAAATAACACTCATTTTCAACTTAAACAAACCTGGCCTATAGCTGATTAACCTGGGCATAAAAATTTTAATTGTAACAAACATTATTTTATGATTGAAATTACAAATTAAAAATCATTGTCCCCAGCACAGAGTGAGTGAGGAGGTGTTAAGTCTTTCACCACTTGGATCCTGCAGCTCCGATGGACCACACTACTAAAAGGTAAACTTGACATTCAATTTAAAATATAGTCAACACTAATTTATGTTGATATGCATATAACATAGGCTACTGTATGCTTCCATTACTGGGACTTGATTTTTCTATGATGAGGGAAAAGCATAGTTTATAAGTATTTCAGGAAACTTTTTCCTCCTTATTGAGGGTCACCTCTCCTCTGAGATGTTGCTCAGTGATGCTATTAATTCCATACAGATATTACCATAAAACCATCACACTTTTACTATTGATAATTTATTGAATGACCCAAATAAATGCAGTTTCGTTTTTAAAATCTTATTTGTGGTTTTTTCCCACTTTTACTAAATTAGAATTTAAAATAACCAAACCCCCCTACAATGCGGTGCATTGTGAACTTATGCCTGACATTCGAGTCTGCAATTCAGGCAGAACATAAAAGTTAATGCACCGCAAATATTGCTGCAATTTTGTGGAAAACACTCATTTGCATTCACAGTATGAAAAATGTCTAGATAAATGATAGCTGTTACGTTTTATGTATATTAGCTGCATTAAACGAGTAGGTTCTATCTGGGGTAGTTTTAGAATATTACATCACTGTTCTCTGTATCATGAATAGTTTTTATCTGTATCAATATTGGATGTTGAATTTATTTGCTTCCGGTTCTATGAATTCTAAACCTCTGCAACTATTGTTCTAATACTTATTTGAATAACTGCTATAAATTGAAATTCTATATTCTTTTTATATTAGCATCTTGACTTACGAAAGTAATTTACAAATAACAAATGCTACAGCTTTCCAATCCTCTAGTAAATCCAAACAACAAACTGTGATAGTGTCAATCGCATTCTGTAAAACTTAGATCTTGGTATCACCCCATTTAGTACAATACGCTGTCGTCACGGGGAGGTAATCTGAGACACTGTTACTAAATGAGACGCGATATATCATTGGGGAAGGCATAGGGGCTGATCTGAAAAGTATCTACCGGGCAGAGTGAAACTTTCTTAGTCTATTGAGCTTAATCTTCATTCTTACCCGTCTTTCATTAACCATGTCGAAGTGGAAATTGATAATAAATAAACTTAGGTGATGATTTATAGGTGTTGTGTTGTGTCCTTAATAAAATAAACGATCAAATAAATAAGTTGAATTGTTTGAGTATCCTTTAACAAAATACAAGTCAATTATATTTTTTGCAAAAATTGTGGACTCTTGAGTACATACTACATTCGAATTTTTCGATAAAATATAATATATCGCCCATCATTTGAGCTATCACAAAATTAATACTCGCACATATAATCGAAAATACAACACCATTGCTAGTATTCCATCGGTCTCTGTTCTGTGGTTGATAGTTTCCGATATATCTAGCGGAGGGGAATCGCTCACTAATGATAGGATCAATACAAACCCTTCAGGACACCCTCCATGTTTTATACAGGAATCTATTTCTTTTATTTCGTCAGCTTTTGTACGTATTTGCTGATATTTAGCTCTGGCTAAATGTTTTGTAAACATTCTTGCCATGAAATTATGTGTGATGAATGCATCAATTGAACAAATATGATATTACACTAAGCTTATTTGTAAAAAAAAGATTACTTAGCAAATAGAGTAACTACGACTGTGATACATGTTATGACTAGGAAGATACGGAAACTTTCTCTTTATAAAAAAATAGGCATGTACATATATCAAAACAATTAACTACTTATTCCATAAATAATTAGTGGTCTGCAATTTGTAACGAAGTCGAATATATGTCGTTCCTATTTATTTAGTGGCTTTATCAAAAACATACAATCTGCGAGGTGTCGGGGTGAGTTAATAACTTCCCCTCTTTCATTATTCATTACATTTTCATCGCTCAGTGACTCCCCTCCGACATAATCTCGCACTACGAGTATATCACGCTTTTGATTTACTGAGTTTTGTATTAGCACCGAAGATATATAAATGATGTGAATGTGATGAAACCCATAGTTATCAGTAACTTAGTGATAAAACATTTACTGAGGATACAGTCAATTCAGATCCGACAAACCTACATAGGTAACTATCGTTTTATAGAATATGCAGGTACTTAATATTCCAATAATGTTCGGTAAATCCACACGTTGCTCTCACGTGTGCAAGTGATGTGGCTTCACTTGCATACATGATCGTGTATATACATAGTTGTTTGTCCATTCTGTAGATAGAAAATTACAAAGTTTTTGTTTTAATGCGCCAGTCGCTAGTAAAGCTATGTCCATCGACCTTCTACCCCAAAATGTTTTGCTGTCCGTTTTGGTTTTGTGCAATTAAAAAAACTCGACGCCTATTTCTATCTAGATTTCTACGTCTTCGACGGCGTCAAACAACATGTCTCGGGAAAATAAAATTGATTGAGTTTCTTAATCTAAATGTCACAATCTAAAAATTAGTGACTTGAAATTCATCACACGGGATTGTGCTCATAAGCCTGATTTTCGAAGTTAGCAAATATGTCCCGTCAAGTTCATGGCAGGTTCAACGGCGCGCTTGCGTAAAGTTGCGTGCAAACAACAATAATGCAATCTACAATGTTTCCGCTCGCCATACAGGGTTACTCCTCATAGGTTGGTTGGTCGATACAATCACCTGAATAGAGAAATCACGATACTTTTTAGCCGAATTATCCTTCAGCGAAGGTTTTTTTTTTTAACTTGAACGGGTTTGCACTTGACCATAGTTTACCTGATAGCAAGTAAGGCTATGGCCTAAGATGGAGCGTGCTTACCCGATAAGAACCGATTCACTCTCGCTTTGAAGATCGCTGGATTATAGTGCGTGGGGAACAGAGAGCCAGGCAGGGAGTTCCACAACCTAGCGGTACGAACAATAAAGGTGGAAGCGTACCGTTTCGTGCGGGTCTTAGGAACTTCCACCATAAACCGGTGTCGTCCTGCCGTACCTCTACTCGTCCGGTGAAAGAAGGGCGCGGGCGGAATTAGTCCGTGCAATTCCGCGGCACACTCTCCGAAATGCAACCGATAGAAAACAGACAAACTGGCGACTTTGCGACGGTGTTCAAGACTTTGAAGTCCACAAAGGTTCATTTGTTGGTTAGAAATTTGTGTATAAGTAGAAACAATCTTTATCTGCTATAACTTTTTTTATATTGCCGACATCGGAGCTGCATTGACGATGTGTCTAACATCACATTAAAGATCACTTTCTTCTATCAAATAACTCTGAACAATTTTTCCTCAGCATTTATATTCGTCTGCGTCGGTTTCCTTCGATCGGACGCGTTATGAATATATTAGTTCCTAATTTGGCTCGGACTAAATATACGACCGAATGTTTGTTATTATGTTTTTATACTAACTGTATTCTATGGTCTCAAATGCTGAATAAAACTCTAGTAAGAATATTAAAAAATAAAGCTCTCTCGTCAGCTGTTGTTTTAAACAGCAATTAAATGTGTGTCCTTATTGGTGGTTATCCATAAAAGACTGTATCTATAAAAAAATGAGATCAACAGTGTGTTGGAGCTGCTGACACTTCTTCTATAGTTGTTTTTAAATTATTAAGATAATAACTTAAATAACATTAAATTTACTATAGGCCTTTTTTGAAATTGTTTCGTTTAAATTGTGCGTTTTCCTTGCCTTTAAAAAAAGGTTTCCTTCACAGTCCGATATCTGGTCTACTAAACTTCCAAGGTCTTGAGTTTACGACTTCAGAAATGGGACAAACGAATAGTAAAAGAGATACGGAGATATATGTACTGTACAGTATATACTCGTATGTATTCGTATACAGAACCATTTAGTAGATTATAGGTCGTCAGGTGTTACTTTGCGTACATTGATTGCAGGTGAAACTCTGGAGAAATATGTAGTGTGCAAAACTGTATATAATATACATCTACATATATCTCCAGAATTTCAGCTAGATTATAGGTAACATATTGTAAAACATTTTGCTCGGCAATATGTAATACGAGCGATCAGCGAAGGTATGTAACAACAATAAAAAAATAACAAGATTCAACTGGTGTTAGTAATAGTGTGTAAATTTTGTAATAAGCCATTAGGGCGCTTTGGATACTAAACTAACTAAATCGTTTACAGGCACTAAGACCCTTGAATAAAATATAATGGTATTATGTACTTAAACTATAGAATATTCTGTGACATAGGCAAGAATTACGAGGTCGCTAAATCAGGTCAGGAACGCCCTAATAGTCAGGACGACGCCCTCGCAGGTGCCTCTGTTTATACCTCAAGGTATTCCCTTTGGGGCATTGTTACAGGTTTTACTTACCTAGCTAAGTTAAGTTGGCTACCTAATGGTAGCCAGCCCTTTGCTCTCCTTGTTAAAAGACAGTCGTTATAAGATACTTTACTAATATAATTTTGCTAATGGAAGGTTAATGCATCCTTTTTGCTTGTTACGGTGGTATATTTCAGAAAGTTGCATAAATATTTTATAAATAAGTGAATGTTTACTGTATTACTAAAGAACTATATTTTTTTAAAGCAGCTCAGAGGCAGACTCTAACTTCTAGTTAGTATTGATTACAATTCTGAATAATCTAAATTATTAAGCGATATTTATGGATTTGTTCAAATGTATCAAGTGCTACGTGCTCATTATTTTCAACAGCGGTGAATCACACCGTGTACCAATTCAAGTGATTGATTGCTTATCTACTTAACTACTTCTACAAAGCAGTAGTGTGGGTGTCGAAACATTAAACAACTATAAAGCCCTAACGACGGCCCTTGAAAGTTCATGAAAAGCCTTGACCCTCGCACTAACTTCTATATCGTCTTGTTCAGTAACTTAAGGTTTCTAGACCCTATTGTGTGGAAACTTCAAGGATTTTGGTAAAGATTTAGGTACTTAGTTTACCCTTGAAGGTGTTCCTATTATTCCTGGCCTTTGAAAACGATACAAATAAAAATCAATTTTCGTTGTTGCTGAAGTTCTATAGGGACACAAATTTCATTTCAATTGATAAATACACCAAATAAACAGAAAAGCTTATAAAAAAATATTGTAAAAAAAACTTTTAAAATCCCTGATAACCTCTTTTTTTGAAGTCGGTTAAAATGGCTGTTAATTGCATTGCAAGCTGATTTGGCTTCTGAGGAAAAGTAATAGATATTACAAAATATCCCTTAACATAAGCGACTATTATTTTTCAATGATGTACCCACAACCATTGCACACTCATTCAGCCATATCAGTCTCTCAGGACTATACTATCATAATATTTACTTCCTACCAGTACGTATGACATGACTGCCTTGGCCTTGTAAGAAACCCTAGTTTCTGTCCGTGATTGGTTCCTATCCTCCAAAGCAAGGATAACTTCCGCCTGACCGGATCGATACCAGCAGTACATAGTTTCATACTACACTGCAACGGTCTGCGATCACTGCTTCCTATACAATGATGAATGTAGAAGACGATTGCATTTATCTTAATAAGCTGATGAAAAGTTGAGGAATTAGATTTATTCTTCGTAATTTTCTCGAGTGGTGTAATTCCTGATTTTGATAATTGGTTATCGCCATGAAACTACTACTACTAAGTAACTGAATTAGAAAGAACAGTTATGCAATATTCATTGGCATCTGAATCTACCTATATTTAGACTTTTAGCTTAGTTGTGGCCCTCTAAGACCTCTCGGACAAAGAATGATGTAAGGTTTTTTTTAAAGTGACGATTATTTGTGCATAAATCACAGACGTCTAGTGACTGTCGTAAATAACGAACAGAATCTAGACGCAGACTCAATCCACAACTGTATATTACTAAACAAAGTGTAGCTTGGTCGTACCCCATTGCGTTGTTAAACTTTCATGTGGTTGGAGTTCCAGAAAGTTCAGTCTACATTAAAAGAGCTTGCTGCATTTTAGAAAGCTATGTAGGGAATAGATGTTCAGAAACAGATAAAGCTTTGCACTTCTAGCATTACATTTGCGTATTACATCTTATAATTACCTCTACATCTCTTCAATTTGCAATTGCATTTCAACCATTCATTGTTAACAAATAATATTCTGATATATTTTTACATACTTTTTTTTCTTCAAGTGAAAACAGATACGCAGTCTACCCATCGCATAAGATTGTCTCGACATAATTGCTATGCAAATACGCCTAGGCCTTATCTGTATGACTTATCTAATAGGCATTGTTTTACCAATCACAGCGTAGCGCAGCCAACGTACTGTGTGACGACAAGGTTAGCTATGCTAAACATGTCGTAGGAGATCCATTCCAATAACTATGTCTAATAAAATATGTTATTTAGCTTGTACGAAGGTTGGCTATATCTGATGTTAATAGTTTTCAAGTCATCCTGGGGCTAAGTTTTTAATATGAACCTATGGGTCTTCTAAATGGCTCAACAATTAGTATTTGACAATTAAGTTTAAAATAAATATTTTCCTGTTTTTAATTTGAATAAAAGAAATTGACGTTGCTTTGTACCTGACGTCAGACTGTATATCCAAGTATTTAACTGTCGTTTGTCTCCTCCACGAGTCATGTATCTAAAGAGCCAGTTACAAGAGCAATTGTTCCCAGGCGGCGCATAGAGGTGCTACACTGATGGCTATATCGGCACGATAACAAACTCTGTTTAATGAAAGTGGCCGCCAGCTCCCTCCTTGCAGCACCCATTCAACTCCCGACACCACCCCACTGTCCCCACTAAACTGATTTCGCTCCAATTTGCGCCTTTCTGTAGACAATACAGAGCTGCAATTCACGCGAACGCAATTCGGTTTACTGCTACGGATGTTAGTCACTTGGCGGTTTGATGCACGTGAATGTATGCCGTATGTGTAGAGCGAGAATGCAGAGAGTCGCGCGGCGGGCGCGCGCACACACGCAGCCTCCCCTGAGGGTGCGCGCGGTCGATCCTCCAGTCGCGTCGCCGGCGTGGCCCGGACAACTTCCCGGCCCGATCGATCCACAACACACCCAACAACAACATCCACATTCTCCTTACCCGTGTAAGGAAAATTGTCGGACCTTCAATCAATAATAGTTTCGCGTTTTTAACTTTTCCAGTTAATTTCGTTGAGATATAATTTGCGAGTGCTTTTTCACAATTTTCGGCATATTTCCCGGAGCCGAGCGGACAACAGTGCTAAAGGCAGTGAAGTGAAGTGACGAGTGCTACGTCGGTGTTTGGTTCGCGACTTGTCCGCAGTTCATCGAGCTTAGTTTAGCAGGCTTAGTTATTACGTGTACAGTATTATTCTGTTAAGGCAGGAGTATTTTATCGAGAGGTACTGTTTGGTTTGATGTATTGGATATCGTCGTGTGTCCGCTTGTAGTTAGGTCTGCAGATGTGACTCCGCTTTGTCTGTGACACGTATGTACTGGCCTTAGTGAGAACCACATGCGGTATGCGGAAGTGTGCCAATCGAATGCATTCTATCGATTGTTATATAAGAGTAAAAGTGTGTGGCCTCAGCATTGACCTTGAGGGAAACCTGCCATAAATCTGCAAACGCTTCAATACTCTGTACTCGTACCTGAAATATTGCTAAAAGTAACGCATAATCGGGCACGGAAGAACCGGCGATCGTCGCAAATGTTTGGTGAATGAGTAACATACAATACATTGTAGCGAAAATAATTGTTATTCATACTGACGCGGCTCCTGTCACTTCGATAGCTAACTCTACGACAAGTGGCGTCATGCTGATAAATTACTAATTTAAACCCACGGCCGAAGCCTAAGGAGAGATTAGAATTTTAATGAGAAATATACATCTAGATTTTATATTGTCATTCTTATTCTAATTTCCTTCTTAAATATACCAACCATTCCGAAAACCAAAAAGCCCGCAACCGCTCTGAAATTACGACATCAGCGTAAAACTTATTCCCAAAATAGAAGTTACTGCCTAGGAATTAACATAAATGGCCCAATTTCGTGCGACATGGCTGAATAATTCGATGGCTGTGGGCTGATAGCTCGGAAAGAAACCTGTGGGTCGTCCGTAAAGCCATGTTTATTGACGTGGAGCACAACACTCGTAAACCGATTGCCTTAATCCATGACCGTGATAGTTGGGAGAGTGTGTGCCTTTACAATATAAAATACCTAATTGTTGATTTATTGCAATAGGTTACTTATCTGACTAAGAGTTATGGTCAGTATTATAAATGATTATGACAAGGTTCTGGCCAACACGATATCACACAATCACACATTCACATTTTGCGAAGGTTTTCCCTGCAAATCCTAATTGCAAAGGATTATATATTTACCTTCCTTCCGTCTTCATTAAAGTTCCAAATATGGACATTAATTTCAAATTCTGATTCATCACTTGTGTACTAGTCAAAATGTGGTCTTATCAGTGAAGTATTACCCGAATTGCCTTAAATACATAAGTCCGATTCTTTTTGTATGTCATGCTAGAAGCTCATCTTTCTGGAGATCTTCAACCCAGCTAATTTTTCGACGTAATTTTTGACGTAAGTGCTAGCCGGTTAATACAACTAAATTTCAACCCAGCTCTTTCCAGTAAACATGTTATGGCCTTAGATTCTTCTGCTGTTCTCCATGAGCCATGTTTACTTGTTCAGGTCGCAGTGCGCAAGTCTGCCAGCGTAGTCGGCGCCACTGCTCTGGCTTCTCGCCAGATTAACTATCCTATAATCCTACCACTTAGATATAAGCTGCGTTATCTAGTTTAGATGCAAGTTAACTGTGACCTTAAAATCAGTTTTTTTTTGTTTACTTGCTACGAATATAATTCTATGGATACAATGTTTTGAACGGCAACATACAACAAGCCATACGGCTTGTTGTTGGTTTGGTATTATTAATTAGAAACAAATACTCATATACGTAAGACTGAGTTTTTAAAATGCGTGCAACGCGAATAGGCCCTATTTATTATTTAATTTTTTAATCCTAATAAGATTTTCTTCACATGAATTGCTGTTCAAATAAGTTTTTTTTTTCATCTTCGGTCTTTAGCAGCCTGCAGTCTACTACCAGTTCCTCAAAGCCAAGTTATTAGCATAAACCTGTAGGACGTAGATTGTGTACCCAAGCCGTATTCGTGTGGGCGCCGGTGCCGGCTGTATGCCAGACCATCAGCTGATTTGTATAACCAAGCACGAAGCAGACTCCTCAGGCATTTTAACGACCATTACGTGGTAGCTGATTTGAAGCTTTGACGGAGCGATTAGCATCGTTGCTAACTGCTTGGGTGAAATTAAAGGTTTTGATTTGAAGTGATTGATTAATTGAGGTTTATTGCCGCCTAACTCAGCAGTCTATTGAGTACCTGGATTGTGGGACTGCCAGCACAACTGCAATGCACAACTGGTAATATCGTATGTACTTTTTAAGAAAGAACAATAAACAACAGATACCATTTATAAAATTTTTGTAAACGCACTTGTTATTAAAAATGCATAATATTGTACAAGTATGTTTACAAAAACAACTTGTCAGTTTAATGTTTTCATTACTGTATGGTTCAGTACTTGTATGAGTATGTTGTAAATGCAATTCGATTCTGAATAAAATACTAAAGATGGTTAATCGGACATAAATACACGTTTTCACTTACGCTTCCAGTACCCTTCAGCGTATGTAAATAACAACCTACTTGTACTTGTTTAATTTCCGATAACTCGTACCTCTTTTCATAATATCTGTTATATATTATTATCCATATATTTATCGGGCGGGTTTTTAGGGAAGTAATATCGCCACTTCAGTCTTGCATAACACGTATAATAAATTTAGCTAGAACTCGTTGAGTAATCTATGAGTCGTGGTTACTCGGATCCTCATACTTAAAGATTCTAAAGTTTATAGTTCCAGTATGTTCCGTGCTTCTTCTCATATGAATCGCATTTGCTGTGATGGATTCCTCATTATTCCTCAAGTAGTTCCGTAAGAAGAGTTACGTATGCTCATTACCATATCCAGACATACTTAGATCGAGCACTTGTTAATGTTAAATAGATCTTCGTAGAATCTTGATGTTCCGCCTTGTAGATCGTACACCGGATATAATGCGTCTAACACCATTTTATATACCATTATTACAAAACGCTGCAATAAATCAAACTACGACAATAGTATCAGATAGATTTTAGTTTTAAATTAACAATCAAGTTCGTAATATTTTTCAACATGTACATTATATAGGTATAATAATATATATTATAGAAAAATTCATTAAGACTCTTAAGGTCACATATATAATATGTATATATATAAATACTTGCAAAATAATACCAAAAACCTAAACAAAGGCCTCCGCCATGCGGAGGGAACTAGTCTAGTGTACAAAAAAAAACACCATTATTATTTCACTCAATCATCACTATTCCCAGCTGGTTTCGTCCCACTGCTGGATACAGGCATCTTGCTTAATATGGCATAATTGAAGCATAGGTACATTAGCTACAATACAGTAAAGTAAAGTAATATATTTATTGCAAGCTGTACAGTATATCTAATGGTGTTACAATATCTTCTATACTTAGTCACAACAGTTTTGCTCTTCCGAACATGCAATAATGAAACTTAAAACTAACATTTAAATCATAATAAAATTAATTTTAATACATTTAATACATATATCAAAAATAATATAAAAGTGCATCTAAATGACAGTAGCGAACTGTTCTGTTCAGTATACTCATACCCTCTCCTAATTTGATACAACAGCATATAACAAAAAAACTTCGTACAGTTTCCTTTCCAGCACTGGAAGCATAAATCCAATTTGCTATTTCATTTCATATAGTCGCGTCGCAGGAGTATTGTTTGAGTGTTGTTTTTACGATGACGCCGATGTGTGTAATATCCATTAGTTCATCGCACGCCGCGCCCTCTGGCGCTGTTGATTACTTTCAAGCATTCATGTCCTGTGAATTTGGGACTTTTTTGAGTTTTTGTGTAACATTTTTCAATGATAAATATGTGCCTGTTATGTATGTTAAATTTGCTTATCAGCTCTTTTAGTTAGAGGCGTCAGTTCTTGATTCAGAAATTAAAATCTTTTATCATAAAATTTGTTTTGGCTAATATTGTATTTAGTGTAACGTTATCTCAACCTTGCTCGAGACATTCACAACATCTTTAAATGCACCTCTCTTATGTTATCATCTTATCTACTTTACGATTCAAGGTTGTATTGATTTATTTTATCTCGATAGTGACTTTGAAAAATACACTGTGTGTTCTTTAATAACGCGAAAATGCTCGTCTTGATCTTTATGTTTGAAAACTATATCTCAACCACTTATGTACCTAATAAGAATCTACATATGTATTTGCTTCCTGTATAATTTGCGATTTCGTATTAGCATGTCGACAGACTTTCATGAATCATCATTTCCGTGTTTACACTTTTTAGTTCCAATGTTTGCAATTGCTATGTCATGAGTTGACTAGCTCATTACCTGAGTGTATTCTTAGTAGCTGCTTAATAGTATCACTAAAACAATTTGAGTTGGTATACCTCTTTATGTTAATATTTATTCCATTCCAAGTTCACATACTGCTTGTTGTACAATTTTGTTTCTACATACGATTATTAGTAACCTTTACGAAAAAGTTTGTCCACGTAAAATAACGCAAATCACAAATAACCCAGAATCATCAGTGGCATGTCTTGCTGTGTGTTTACAAATAGCGATTCAGAGCATAACAAGCCTAGTAGGAGACATCCTACATGTGCGATCATCTGCTCACAAGTGCCTCGTATTTATGTAGGTTCGTCTCAGCATTGTTCATGATAAAATGGCTGTATATTGTCTCTTTGATGTAGCTTCACTGACATGTGTGGGCCATTCTTTGGACACTGTTATATCACCATGTGGTGTGATTGTGTCAATGTCGTAATAGTGGTTCATACAATATACGTTCGTGTATCTTGTGTTACATTTGTTTCATGTTATGGTTCAAAATGCCTTTGATCAATTTGGTCAACAAGCCATGACTACGCGTGTTTTCTTAGATCAGCCTCTCTGTTCATGTTTTATTTCAGTTGCATAAATCTGTCTGTATTCACATGTGCATAATTATGCTCTTCGTTTTAATATGTCTATTAATTTAACATACCTACGGTTTTATAAGTATTTAAGTGACTGACTTTTTGTAATCAATTGAAACTTGTAGCTTTAAAAATTGTGCATGTATAACTTCAAAGGGAAATAAAGGCTATTTTTATTTATTTATTTTATTTATTTATGATTTGTTGATAGAGCAATCACTTGTTCAATTCAAAACTATCTCACGCAGGTAATCGATCAATACATCGCGTCTAATGCGACAGCTCTCCAGTTTCACATTCGTAATTAAATCACACATCACATTAGCCAACACCGCAATACGAGATCGCCATTCGATATCTGCTCGTGCGGTGAAATTTAGGTTAATGCACTACAAATTGTCTAACAATCGAGTATCTAGTCACCATCGAGTGATCGATGATTTATAGGGCGTCTCGTGCATGTAATCGATGGCGTTGAACCTGCTTTCTTACGCGATGTGACATGGCGCTCGTGACGCGCATTAATTTCATGTAAATCATCGTTTTCACTAAACCGGCAGAAACTTTCAGCTCAAGTCGAGCACAAATAATGTGCTTGTAAATCCACGCTTCCGTAACTCTAATGACGCGTCTATTTCGATGGAACACTAGCCAGATGCAGTGGTAAATGAACTCGGGTCTCTGGTAAACATGCGAGGAACAATATCCCACCCTGCTGCCTACCGCCCACGAGCCGGCAGCACGCTGCGCGCGCGGCGCCGGCGCTCAGTCGCCGCTGCATGCGGACTGCGCGCGCACCGTCCGCCCGCGTATCACTCCTTTCCAATTTCAATCACGATTATTCAAATTCGGAACACGATCTCGAGTGTTGTTCTCGCGAACATGGACAGTGCGCCGTAAAAGTGCAGACGTCTGTGATGAAACATGGAATAAAAACAATGTTAGAAGATTATTGAATACGCTGGCTCTTGGAGCGTTATCGGCGGTATGAGTAGAAATCGTTTCGCACGAGCGGACCGATAGAAGACCGCGGAGGGTTAACCATAGTGTAGTGGGCACCTTTGACGATTTCAGGCACCGTTGGTTCACGGTTTCACGCCGGTTGCGTCGGATGCCGTACTGTACAGTTAAGACAATTTGTAGGTAATTTTCTTTTATTTCTATCCACTAGCACTGTAGCCGGCGAGGTTATTTTGGGTTATCGTTTTTCACATTCACTTTTAAGATTATGTTACAGTCACCATTTCTATACTACTCATATCTACAAACGTCACTTAATACATTCACTAAAAAACACGTTAAAATTTTCATTATTTGATGCACAGTCTTCTTCTAAGCTTTCATTACTTAAAAAATATTTGCGTCATAAAGTCGCCCTAAAGATTTCTTTTTACAAAGTGTCACGGGCCAGCGGAAATGCGTTCAGCTCAGTGAAAGACAATTTTTCTAACAAGAAAGGGCACTCTGCTGAATGAAGACGTTTAACTACCGGATGTTTACGTATAGGGTGCAATGCAGTTCTATCTATATCTACCCCTTTCTACTTCACTACAACCTTATTGCGTTCACATTAGAATTGAAATTTCTCTAATTTGTGTTTAAATTTAGATTTTGGTCTATTAACCAAATCGACCGTTTTAGGACTTCAATGGTGGTTTTGTTGGTTCTAAATTTATGTGATGTTTTGTGAGTGTTAATGAGTATCGTGGCGTGGGTGGTTGTAATAAACTTCAGCCTGAAGATGTGGGCGACGACTAGTTTATCTGCGATTAAGTTGAAACCTGTGGACGGGTTGAATTAGAAGCAGTTAGTTAAATTGACGGTAGTTGAAGTAACGACGGGGATAAAACGTAAAGCGTCGTTTATCTCGTCTAAATGTGTCCAGACAGGGCAAATGATTTCCGCCATTAAAATCGTATGTTATGGTAACGATTATGCGTTTCAAAGACATTAATGACGACAAAGTTTATTCTTGATACTGATGGAATGGCTGGCCAATTTCGAATATAATATGTATCCTATCATGGCATTATCGAAGAAGCCGGTTACACGTCATCTATACGGAGATTTAAACATTATCGTATTTTCGATCTCTGCTCCGTATTTACATAATATTTTAAAAGAATTCCATAACATTAGTCATCAAGATATGTACATATATCAGATGAGCATTAGTAAGTTTAGAACTCTCTCTCCTAAGACAAGTCACTCGATCCAATTGCCTTATCATGCCTAACTCCAATATGCGCCGGCCCCCATCTTCTTCCGGGTTTTTCAATAAATTCTTCTCATTACTCAAAAAAGTTCCCCTTGATTGATTGTTTCGATTTGCATCGGCCACCACACCATTGGACCGGAGAGCCTACTTACATCACAGATTATTGCGCTCTGAATCATCTGTCTTATTGATTTTTTGTCAGCTTTCTTCTTCGTGAGAAGAGCTGAAATAAAAACAATAGGATAAAAATAAATATCTGTAATGCTAACTGAAGTGTACTTGTCTGGTACCAAAATAGTATAATTGTTATGTCCCTTTCTATATTTTATTTAAACAAAATGTTATTGAATACTGTAAATTCTTCAAATATTAGAGTTAGAGTTACATTTAAATACTAAATAGCAGATGCCTACACCGAGTTCGTTTACATTCAAATTCAATAACCTAAATATTTTCACGTTCAATCATAAAGTAAGCTCAGCAATATCAATAAAGATAAAAACTACTGACAGCAATATTGACATTGACAGCTCATAATCGCTAAAAGCTGTTTACAATGCGCATTAATTTTGGCAATAGCAAGTTCCATTAAGTTGATTGTGATCTTGACCTAAGCCTGGCTTTAATTTAAAATGCCTATTACATAATGACTCGTGTTCGATCACCGGCCGACTATACCTACAAGAGAGAGCTTATTTATAAATGATCTAATGACTCATAGTTGGAAATACAGTCGTGGCGATAGAATAAAGGGGTCAACGTAATAACCGTGCAGGTTAAATTTAAACCGTAGTACTGTACTGTTGGAAGTCGAGCGTGGACTTGACATCGCACAGGGGGGTGCACCAGTCCTGGCTTTATTCAATATCTATGTAAGCACACGCACATTGCCAATCGGCTCTGCCTCTGTTTCAATATATTGCGCAGATAAAATGGAAATCGCTTCGTACAGCTCGTAAATATCAACTACACACTTCTATTACAGTTTTCTAATTAGTAGAAAGTGAGGCGTAAGTAATCGATGTTTCTTTCAACGGTTATAACAGTAACAGCCGTACTCGAGGCATTTACATGTTTGTTTCCTGCTGTTCTCCACATTTAATGGTTTGTTATCATGATTACCCATAGGTATTATACAAGTTCGATTATGCTTGTATTACTTTAAAAGTGTATCGTGTAATGACAAAAGAATTATAATTATATAAATAATTCACAATTCCAAATTTGATGCGATAACCGTTAGTCTCTCCGGCTCCAGACAAAGAAACTAACCTCCTCGCAGAAAGCTGCAACAAACTGTCCTACAACAAAGCTTCCCACTCTGCCCAGTGACTCACGCGCAGGTGATGCGTATTTCGATCGCGTGGCGTCCGCGCGTCTACCGTGATAATTCTACTACACTTCCACGAACCTGTGAAATGTAGATCATCGCCTTTGCTGATCACTTTTGCTTTTGCCGAATCGGTTTCCAATTTCAATATGTTTTTGTCTATCGTAATTGACTTATGCTATTTTCGGTGCGCCAGTGTTTTTGTCCCTATTACAAAGCTTCAGGCAAATTCCGTTAATCAATTTGGCTCGTGACTAAATTAATCTTAGTTAAGGATTGTAATCAAACAGTCGATAGTATCAATATGTTTGTTTTTGTGTCTACAATCCACACAGACAGACCAGTATAGTAGATCACTTCTGCTTTTTGCAATATAGATCTTTTCTGGCGCTTACTTTTTGCGAGCACTTTTTATTTAGCTGGTTTTTGTACCTTAAACTTTTTATTGGATAATGAGCGAAAATCTATAGTTAGTATTTTTTGTACGTTTAATCCATTGTTTGAGATCTTAAAAAAATAAAAGTGCCGGAATCAAAACGGATGACGGATTCCAAAACAGACTTCTTTGATAATGTTGCTTGGAAATACCACAATTATACGCATTATTCACATCCACATTTTCACACATTTGTTCCGCAGTGACATCGTTTCATTCTTGCAATCTCACGTCAAGATATTGATCTGTAAGTCAGCGGGCCTAGCGTTCATGTCATTGATGATTCACGAGCAACATTGAGTAGCAATAACATTGTCCGTAATTAATATACTCGTACGTACATCTTACTGTACTAATCGCATCAAGTACTGTACTATTACTATTGCTGCAGATGACTACGTGTATTACTAAGTTTGTATAAGAGTGACCAAGTCTAGTGTCGAGTTTTTCCAAACTGTTTGGGCTAACGACTGGTAACCTGTGTTTTGTGGGAAACTTACAGAAAAAAACATACTAAACAGTATTCATGCTAAGACCTCGGTTAGGCTGTCTGTATTGTCTGTAACCGTGTTCCACATGAGTAACTGTACCTACTGCACCACTTGTACCAGTGCTGTCACAGTATGAGTGTGTGCAGTAAGTCGATATCTCTGCTGTCGTCGGCTCGAATTACTCCGCCTAGCTAACTGTGTCAGACTAGTATATGATAAGTACTAACGCTAGATCTGTGTCTGACCACATCGTTATAGCTGTACATGTGAGTCTAGTACCAGTAGTTAGATACTCTTGCGCCAACAGTAGTTTCTATGTTAGCTTCAAATGTTGGTATATTGTAAAACTTCTATTTTTTTTACTTATACAATCAAAATACATAATCTAACTTTGACTGTACGTCATAAGCTAAAATGCAAAATTATAACTGGCCATAAACCCTCTCAGCTAAATGTATACATACTTACTTACTAAACACAAATACCTGCATATCTATTAAATTCATATCATACTCGTAGTAAAACTTGTATCTAATTAATTACGAATACAGTTGGTTCACAAGAGCTTTTCTTCAGGCACTGCAACAACGGAATCACCCCCAGGCCTGTAGCTGGTCAAGCCGGTTAGCTAGAATAGCCGGAGCGTGTTTGTGTATAATGGCTAATGGCCCAACCTCTACACTGCTGCGAAGCACATTTGATTTACAAGCCCCATTGACCTGATTCAATTTGCGAAACTATTTCTGAACGCAGCAGAGAATGGACTATTTAGTATCGTTATTGATATGAAGAAACAAATGATGGATGGAAACAAGAGTTATAGTTCTGTTAACTAGCGGAAAAAAACAAATGATTCATTCAAACATTCGTCGAATCGAGGGGATCAGCTGAGGCTTTTCACAATAATTTAACTGTAACGTACCAACAATTGCTATTTTCGATTAAATAATACTGTCCAAAAGACAGACCGACTCGGTACAAAAGTACACGCTTTACTTTTCCATTGATTTATTCGCAGTTTCATATTTATGTGTGTTCTTGTTCTGAAGTATTCATGGCGTTCGGTAACTCGCTCGAGGAACGGGCTTTGTTATTATTCATAGCAATTTGTTACTTTTCTTTTAATACATCGTCGTCATGGGAAAACTATGTGTTCCATTGTCTTGTTGAGTCGAAAACATTCGAAGCATTCATGATTCCAGCTAATATACTCGAACAATGGCGTATTCATACAGCTTCATTATAATTGGTTCATCTCCGTATGCAAATTCTTCTTACGTATTTGTGAGATAATTACGCTTGCTGGTTTATATACGAAAATTGTTAACCCACATTACAAAATTTTAAATTTATTCGCTTTTCGGATTAACTCCAACTGAGAAAATCTCCTTTCGTTCGTATGGGAGAAATCATTTGGCAAATCTTTAAATCAAGCTATATTTCATCCCTACTTGTACACCTACCTGCCACTAAATGCACTTATGGCGTACGTAGGCACCTAACTAGATAACGAGTAAGGCTTCGTCATGCCTGCGCCACCTACACGAGCCATCTCCTCTGCGACCTTACAGTCTGCAGTTACATCACATGGAGCTGACTCACGCGCAGGCGCCACGGCGTGGAAAAACACACTTTTTAAATGTACTTGAAACTTTTTAAAATAGCAAAACTGCAGTGTTATTTTCTTATTATATTGGTTCGTGTGTGTGCTGTACGCTTTGAACTTGTCTTTTCGAAGAGCGTTCATTTTAGTCTTAGTGCCAAACCTTGTATCGTCCCCAAGTCAACCAGTTCAATCGAGACTAAAAAGGAAACTGGTTAAACAATACGCAGCCTAATTAATGTTAAAAGACTTGCACTGCTCCTGACAACGAATTCCTACATTTGCTCTGAGAAATTAACTTTCTGTCTTGACATTGCCAGACAAGTTTGACTTGAATAAATTCAGTCGATTTTTATATTTTCGCTAGATTTTATTGGTTCGATTGGAATTCGCCCTGCACAATTAATAACCTCACTTTCACCGTCTGCAATCAATTCGCCTAAAATATCGGAACCAATGTTCGTGACTGTTTCGTCTCAATTGAGATATTAAGATCTGGTTTGATTTCATAACCGACTATTGTAGTTGTGGTGGAACGGCAGTACTTGTCAGACTAGTATAGTTAATGTTTGGTGGACTTGAGAGTTTCTCGAAACTGAGTATTTTTAATGATCGCTACTTTTCACATACACTCAACCCTTTTATCTTATTACACTTCGATCAAATATAACCTAGATCACGCGAAAGCGCGCTAAAAGTGACCAAACTAAACAGTGCTTAAATTCACACTAAGCACTGTTTTGCCGTCAGTGACGCGCCGACCGTCATGTGAAACAATGCCGAAGTGTGCTGTGAAATGTTGCAAAAATAGATAGATAAACTCTTTATTGTAACACACATTGACAAAAAAAAGACAAACAGAAACACAAAAGAACTAAAAAAATAGTGCCACAACTGGCGGCCTTATCGCTAATAGCGATTTCTTCCAGGCAACCATAGGATGGACAGGAGTCGAAAAAAATATAAAGGTAAAAATAACACGCTTACAAAGAGTACATAGGATTTCGTATTTTCGATAAGTTTTATACTTTTTACAAATACTTACAGTGATTAATATTCGAAATAGTCCAGTTATCATCTCCAAATTAGTATTTCTAGAACTTAAATCCATTTGTATTTGCTTCGCAGTTGTCTCTTTCGCACACATAATAGATTTAACACGCGAGACAAGAACAAATTAGGCCTGATTTAGAACAAGTCTAATGGAGTCGCCGCATTCTTTTATTTTTCTTAGACTGTAAAATGGATGTAGTTTAAATATATATAATAGATTAAATATATAAAAAATATTTAATATCTTTAATTTATTGTGTTAAAATAACATGCAAGATTTAGGTAATACTATTTTAATAAAATAATACTGTAATAAAATTTATTTTTAGTATAGTATGTTTGTAGTACCTATACTAGCAGCACTCTGCAGTTTCACCCGCGTAAATCCGGGATATAAAGTAGTAAATGTAATCCCACCAAAAACATTCTGTAAAAAATTTGCCAAGTCTCGATAAAGCTGCTTGTTTATCTCTAAAAAGTAATGAAATCACTAGAATTAGTTAAGCCAAGTCTAAGGTTCCTTACTGCGATTTATTTATTATTATAGTTAATTTTACGTGACTTTGCCGTTTGTTTTTGGTGGGATTTCACTTCTTTTTGACAGGACGTGGACTAATATATATTTTTAATATTTTTATTTATTGAGTAGAATACAGTTTTATATATATATATATATATATAGAAAATTGAATGCAGTAGAAAGTTGGCTGGGGATGATGATGATTTTCTAAGATCCGATACATACCACCAGTTCTCATCATATTTAGCTCAAGCACCAACCCGCTATCTCTTATAGTTTTCGAGATCCCTTATGGTACTCCAAGGTCTGATGGCCAAAGTGATGGTGATACTCGGCCTTCGGCCTCGCATCCTGCTCGTTTTGACGTCGCATGTACTGCGTTGTCATATTTCTCGTAAAAACGCTAATTTGGTTGTACTCTTACGTTTTCTCATCAGGGTCACCAGGTAGTCCAGATCTTCCATAAATCTTGTTTTTATAGTTTTTCCTTTATGTGGGCGCTAAAATCTACCTCTGTACCAAATTTCAGCTCTCTAGGTCTATGGGTAGTACTAGTTCTATTTTGATGATCAGTGAGTGAGTGAGTCAGTGTCGAAAATGCGAAACTTTGCATTAGCATAACTTCGGAACTAATTGATCTACCAACTTGAAATTCTGGATTTCAAGTGTGTTATTACTAATTTCTAGATGACGAAAATTTTAGCGTTTTAATCCTATCCAGAGGTTCTCAAATAGGGGTCTGAAAATGCGGCGAAACGGTTCGAGAAAAGGATGTTACGGCAGTTTGCTTCGCGCTCGACTTGGCGGTGGCACTGCCGTGCCCCCAGATATAATTCGGAAAACAAAACATCAATTCATTCCTCTTTAATTTTTTTTTAAGTGTGAGTCTTTGTAACTTCCACCATAAACCGGTTATATTAGTGTAGAAGTGTAAAAGAATTATCCACATTTTTATTAACAAAGCGACTCTATAAAGTAAAGTAAAGTAAAGTAAATTTTTATTTGAATTCTATGAATTCTATGTTCTATTATATCATGGTTAGTTAAATACCGTCACACGGTTAGAATTTAAGCGTTATCGCTATAGCAATACGGTTGAATTTTGTAACGCTCACTGCGTATGGTCATAAAATTTTATGAGCACTCGTTGTTATAGCGGAGCAAGATGACTTATGATGTATACGACATTAGTCGAAACTCAACCTTATGATGCAGTAGTAAGATTGACTTTCATATAAGTAAATATTTTTTGTGATATAGTCATATTTTGTATTTCTGTGTATATCGTAATCTATACAGTATATAGTAAACTCATGCCACTTTTTTGAGCCGTTTGGGGGCAAAGCTGAATCTAGTGCATTATTGATCGACTACAATCAACTACTAATAGTATTTGATATACCTATATATATATATTTGTATGTCATCCCTTTACGGTGACTATTTCCACACACATGCATTTGCAGTAGTTATGCTATCTAAGTATGTCACTCGCATTATTTCTATTCATCCAAAAAGCATCCTCTTTCTCCTCGCCCACTGCACTTGCTATTGGTTTATTGTCTTCTTCCTTATAAAACGAGCAAGTCTGTTGACTGGAACAGCGTCAGCGTACCTTTGTCCTGTTCGACCCACTCCCTGCTTAGTATGCAGCGTTGGAAACCTTCAGCCGCCATATTTGGCGTCTCCGGCACAGCTACGTTGAAATCCGCTGGTCACCTGCCACATTTGCATGCATATCTATCGGCGAATAACAGATGGTCGGATTAACGTTTTTTCAGCTTTCTTGATTTGGATAATGAGTGGTCGAACAGTTGTTGGCTTAACATGTTATCGACGTTTTAATCATTAATTTATACCAGGTTAAAAAACTTTTTTATGTAAAATCGTTTAAAAATATTTTTTTGTGTTGTATACCTTACAGTTTCACTAAAAAAATATTTTTCAAAATATTATCTCATTCAATAATTGGTTCTAAATTGAATATCAACCGTCTCTTCTGTACAAGATAAAATACTAAACGGACGCTATATAATACCACACGGTAGACCACTATACATTCAGAGCAACAGAGTCATCTCCGAACAATGCTAGGCCAGACCAGCACATTAGTTATGGATTTAGCACCTGTTTAGTCACGCCTGTGCTCGGACGTCCACATCCTTCCGATGGTGGCCTTTACTCTATGGTTTGCGGCGGTCTTGACCTCTCGGAGGAAATTGCCGAGTGCTTCCTTTGGGAACTGCACTGTCATGGCGTTTATGGGAGTTAATGGTAGCTTCAATATTAGTGTGGCTATTAACGATTTTGTAATTGTTTTCCTTGGTATTCTCTATATTTTTATTTTTTTAGTCGCAGTAAAGGTTATGATTATCTAAGTACATTGAAAGCCTATCCGGAAAATGGAAATATGGCTTCGACGAATAAATTCGAGTAATTTCTAAGTCTTTGTCGTTGCTTCTAAATGTAAATAAAAAACCGTCTGGTTTACTATTATATTCTGTGTTTTATATTAGAGTACGGTTTTATAACAGTTAGTACGGGTTTCATTCCATGTACTTACATGTTTAATGCTTATGATACTAGACGTTATTTCTGTCTCATCGTATTTTAATTGAAATTGAAAGATTGACGCCGCGTAGGCTTGAATAATCGATTGGCTGTACTTGTTGCAAATTTGTTAATTAAGACCAATGCCAGGCCAGACCACGCACGTCTATTTGCGAATAGTTCAGTTGCTAGAACAGTTAGTATCCTAACAATTATACGTAGCTGGAGTAACTATTCTGAGTCTAGGTCACTGAAAATTTCAACAATTGTATAAAGAGGCAGATTTCCCATACATTTGTAATTGTTTTCTATCTTTGATTTCTTTTTTTTGTTGTAGGTATGTCGTGTATTATCTTGATAAACTTTTTTACGAATTACGTGTAATTTGCCTATCCAATTCCGTTTTGGAAATAAGACTTCAGTTTGGCATCGTCGGTAGTTTCACTACGCGTCTGAATCTATTATATCTTTCCAATCTCAATTCTTTTGTGTTACACTATTCTATTGTAATCTGTGAAATCAATCGCCATTGTAATGTTTACATTTAAATTACTCCGAATAGCGTTTCCGAATTATCTTTCTTGCAGTGCGTTTAGATATAGAATGGTCACGAGTGATACAAAATTCGGCGCAAGTTCTACGTAATTGATGTCAGTTGTTGTTTTCTCCAGCTCTTCTTTTATAAAACATGCAGTAGTAAGCGTTCAGAAAGGTCGTCGGACTCTCGCTTTCGGATTCACGTCATAATTCATCTCGAGACAGACTAATTTCATTTTTATCTAATTAACTTTTTGCTAGACCATCGAGGGGTCTTTCGAGAGCTTTATTACTTTCTGTTATTTATTATTCTACTATATTTTCGCGTTGGTACATCTTTTTTTTTATAAAGATCTCACATCGAGCAGAATCTAAGATTTGTGCTTATAGGTCTCTTTTTGTCATTGATTTCACCTACATATGTTAGCATTATGTAAATATTTGTCTATTACTTATTAATATTATTTATTTTAGTCTCCTTTAATTATTCTTAATCACATTTGATTAAATAAATATTGTGAAAGGTATTTATACTGGCAACGTTAACTGTAATTTTGTAAGGTGGAAACACCGAAAAAGAAAAGATACCGAGAGATTGGAAAGGGAGACGAAATTGATAAGGCGGAAAAAGATTGTAAAAATTAAGAAAAGTATTGAGTATTTTATAATAAAATTGTAATGTGATTGATTTGTAGTTAATTATTCAACACATAGATTGATACGGAGTTGGACTGGGTGGTGAATCGTAATGTAACTTGCACATTTTACATGATTATATTGTAGTTGGTAAATGTGACATGCTGCACCAGTCGCCATATCAGATACTTTCCTGGCAGCGGTTATAAAACTCTCTACACAAAAGTTCATCACTTCTCACGCAACTAACGAAAAAGAAGCTCATCTAATTAAATCATAAAACATCATAAAAACGGAACTTTAAAAACTTGATGATTATCTTTAAGACGTACCTACTGTTGTAGCAATGCACGATCTCTCATCTCCCATCACAACTCATACAACGTGTCATCCATTCCGGCGTAATAGTTCCTCATTGTAAGCGAGCTTCACACATGGTTGCATAGCTTCATTGTTTTACTTTTTTATGTTTTCAAGTTGTTAGCTTAGCCCCGCGGCTTTGCTTGCTTCTATTCGATGCTGAGTTTGTGTGTTCCTCTTTGAAAGTTACGATACCTTAAGATGGCAATTTAGATGAACTTTATGTCAATTATAAACCCTAATTCTAGAAGAATTAGTAAGAAGCGCAAAAAAACTGTAAACCCAAGTATAGAATACTAATTACAAAATAGTTTAAATCTGATCGGTAAAGATTTTACTAGGTCTAGTAACACTACTAACCGTACAAAAGTGTCTTTGATAAGAACATATAGGTTAGTGCAGTGCTATCTCCAATTTTATCTAAACTGAAATCTAGTTTCCAGATAGTGTCGTAACTACAAATTAATAGAAAAGATATACAGAATGCATTCTTACATTTATAGTATCATATATGGAAACGTAATTCGTTTTTTTCTTACGTTTTATTAGATAAGATGTTATAACAGTTTCCTATAGCGTTTATCTCATGTTCATAATAATTCTGTTCCGGCGTGAACATGTAACTTGCATCGTATTACCAACGACAGGTCAATGACTTAGCTCTTGCAATTATTGTAGAAAATTTCTTATTTACGATAATCCATAATTGTAATCAAGGAATATCGAAATCCCGAAAGTTATAGTGTTCGCAAATTTTACAAAATCTCATATATGTAGGTAAACATAACTGCGTAGGTACTTGTATGTTTAAACCTTAGATGTTTTTTTCTCTCTTTGTGTGTGTTGTTTTTTAAGTGTAAAATCTTTTAATTTCTGCTGTGAATTAGACAGAACAATTTCGTTAGATCCTTGACCAAGCCTGTTCTATAAATAATTAATATCTCTCTGTAACTCATAAATCGCATTTGCAAGTAATTCGTTCGCGTGTCGTCTCCATAATCAAGTGTTAATTACTGATTATGTAACCAGTGGTTTCTTATGTAGCATTCATGACTGTTTTCTTATGGGTTACAGTCAGTTATTGTTTTTATCTATATTTGAAAACTGGCTGTGCCCTGTGGCGTTACTTGCGTTATCTTGAATAAAACTATACCTCCTATCAATCAATCTTTTTGACTGAAATATCTAACTTACCCATTTGCATCGAGTCTGAGCTATCTAGATATATTAGTATAGTTTCGGCGTACCCCGCCTGCATTTTCTTGGACTAACGGATACGCTTTTCGGTTGGCAAGGATTGTTATTTATTAGTTATATCTGTCCTGAGACATTTTATCAAAAGATATGGGTGTCATAACATCCGAAACGCGTAAACCATTTACGCGATTTACACGTGAGTGAAAACCGTTTTAGTTAATCTTTAGTTATATCTGTGTCTGTAAAGTAGACGTACTTCAGTACTGTAAAACCGCATACAGTATCTTCTTTAAAATCTGTGCGGCAGTTTTTGTTCGAATTAGATAACGCGTTCTGAAGCAAAAACTAAAATGATGTTTATCTTCCGCATGTTTCACTCCATTGTGTGTGTAATCGACCTGTGTCATGCACACTACGAGCACTCGTTACGTTATCCACATTATACACTGTTATGTGTCTCACACCTTCTTTTAAAGCGGATAATTGAAAATATTATTGTTCCTTATTATATACTCGTACTGCACCCGCGGTATTATTAGCTTTTGCCCACCTGTTTTTACCTGATACACGTAATTAACCATAATTGGAATAGCAGAATCGTAAGCGTGAGCCATATTTCGTGATCACCATCTTCACTATGCAGGGATACTGTTACTGTTGCAGATGTTGAAAATGATAATTTGTTTTTATATTGGCCGCAATAAACTCCGAACTACATAACACAATTCTGAAGGTAAATTGATTAATATAGATGATCATGAAGCTTACGCTTTATTATTTTGTTATTTCTCTCCTACTTCCCATCATGTTGGCAACAAACTCGTCCTGTCTTTGTTTATTTTTCATGCCTAAAACAAACTAAAACATTTAAAGCTTATCTCACATCCGCCATATATTTTCCGATGGTGCGTTGGATCATAAACCCGATGTTGTCATTGGTCTCCCCCCCCCGAGGTTACGGGCGTGATTTACGGATCTTCCATGTGATTTAACGACGGAATTGCAATTTTAACACTTTAATTTTTACGTTTAAACGGCTACAAATCATTTAAATAAATCTTTATAGAAGATCACAACTACTGTTTCAAGCGAATTAGTTTCGAATATTATATATCCTATTTGTTAAAATAACAACTTATTCTTAATGACTAGGTTAGGTTTTTTTCTACCATATCATAATATATGTAATTCAAATAATACCAACAAATAGTTTTGACTACTCCAATAAGTTTTCTAGTCCGGAAATCTATTTCCACGTTTGTATAGGATGCTTCACCAGTCCATTTGATAACGTCCGTTTTTCGCCTTTCCTTTAGCTCACATTATATGAAAGACAACACATACCAAAGGGCTTGGCTTACAATTAGTAACATATTTTACTATCAGTTACTTATTACTTTTTATGTGATTTATACATTGATACATAGAGTGCCTCGAGTTAGAGTAGAATAAACAAAATCATAAAGATCCATTCACAAGCTGATATTTTCATAAAGAGTTCGTACAGCAGTGCCGCAATGCAGTCGACGTCTCGGCCGGCGCATCGAACATACTTACTGATACATTGCATGTAGAGTGAAGTAGCGCCTCACTGTCTCGGGGACAGACGGCTCAATGTTAGCTGTGTATTAAACCGATTAGGAAACAGGTATTGTGTTTCACTTGTGATCTTTATGTGTACAGGCTAGCGGTATATAGTCAAAGTAGAGCCTGTGTAAAATATATATAAAAAATAGAAACTAGGTACGTAAACATACATAAAGTTTGAAAACGAGACACAAGAGTTCGCCATACTCATATGAGGATAAAGTTTTAAGTCATTTTTATTTCTTCATTCGTATGTAAATTTTTGGCTTCGTAACTAAAGGATTAATACGGGACTGTATAACTAAAACCTTAATATCCGTCTCCCTGACTGAAATTCATGTAACGATGTATGAATTTGAACCTGACGATAACTTTTGAATACATTTTTACTTACTTTAATCACTTTACCTTGCACCCAGTTTTGCTCTCTGTGAGCGCTATTTCACCAACTATGTTGTTTATCTTTCACACAATAATCCATGGCGTCAGGCGTCATCAAATAGATTAGCTCGGTTTTAAAATATGCCAAACCGAATTATAACAATTTCCGGACAAGAATAGAATGAAAGTAGTTCTTTATAGACCAAACCAACAACATCTATGAGTAGAAGAACCATCACGCGCCTGATCCATGATCGTTAGTAGTTTATTTTATTTTTTCTACGATAGAATATCGAATTGCATCTTACAGGCACAATTTGTCACATCACGTTATCTCAATAGCATTTTAGATTCATTCATATACTTATAAGACTAATTCTGCAAATGATCGTTACAATATCGTGAATTTCATGATCAAGAGATCATGAAATTATCACCAGTACATGAATCTGAGTTGTTTTTTACTTATATCTATTCTTAAACAAGAACAAAGGCTCGTTAAGTCATATCCACCTATAATAACTTGCTCGAACTGTTATAACATCTCTTGTAGCAACGAGCTTATTTCTACCGCTAATGTCACACTCACTTCACTCATCACGAGCGGTTGACGCCTTTGGGGTGCCGATCGCTATTAGATTAAACCTGTTTTATCAAATGCTCCCAAAAACTGTTCTAAAAAATCAGCTGTTCAATACGAAAAGGTCTTTGACCTGAGTGACAATTTGTATCGAAGTGGATGTTATATTTGCATAGATATCGGAACATGAAAGAACTAACATTGTTTTGTGCCGATTTCAAGTAATAGTAGATTAGTAGCCGAGGGCTGTAAGGCATCAATTGCAGCCCGAGATAGTTATGCGCACGAGCGCAGCGAGGGCGCCTATAGTTCGAGGGTGCAATTGATGCTTACACCCGAGCTAACTACTCTGCTTTACATCTCGATTGTGAGGTAAGGAAAGAAACCCGTATTAATGAAATAAAACATTTTAATAGTTAAAATTTGTAGTGAAATGAGAACAATTTTAAAATTTTAGGGACAGGTGTTATATGGGTATGTTAAATGTTTGAGATTGTGATATTTGCTGGTCACGGACAAAATCAGAACTTACTCGTTTTTCTTTTCGCCACTTCATGAACTCGTCGTATGTTTTCAAATATCTCTCGTTAGAACTTTCAATCAAAATATTGTTAAATACTAGTTCAGCTTCCATTTTCATTGAATCAGGAGTGCAGCTTACATAATATATATCGTCATCACTTGCAGAACTCATGTTTTTTTCCTAATTAGCACGTATTTATAAAAAAATCCAAAAAAACAAACAACATTTAAGTTGAAAGTTTTCTATTCCCGCCTTTTTTCCTCTTTTTTTGTCAGAAACATCGCCGTTCGATATTTAAAATTGATGACTGATATCACTAATATACTCATACGAAAAAGTTTGAGTTTGAGTTTGAATAGCGAAGCGACCTCCTTTGTCTACTACTTAAACTTTTTGAAAGAGTGAAAAGTTTTTTTTAATTACTTACCGCCCTAGGGCTTTTCTAGCTACATTATTACCCTAGAGCGCTAATTGGTTACTTACAAGCCCCATTTGGGGGTAATAAGGACCTACTTACCGAACATGAGAGATGTAAAACTATTATAAAAATCGCCATTTGGCAAAAAAAACTTGAATGGATGTTGCATTCTATAAATTTTTTACGACTCCTGCAAAATATCGACTTACGCACATGATAGTTTAAATTACATTCTTTGCTGTGTTTGCTTTTGCATGGATCCATTTCGAGTTCATGTAGTCATTTATTGTTTGTTGCTTCAAGTGTGTGTTTAATTATATTTAACGACAGGAATGCGCTGTTTAATTTGTAGTCTGGTCTGATGATACTCTTGCTTGTTTCACAATTGAAAGGCTGCTCGAATTTCGTCTGCAAATAATTTCAAGTCATTCGCTCAATTTGAACCAGACTCCTCTTATGTTACTGTTTCAACAACGTCTAACTGTAAGATTAATCGCTTTGTTTCTTAGAATATCATCATTTGAGACAGTGTCATGCATCTTCATATCGTATGCCGTAATAACTGAAATGGATGTTCCACTTTGTCCACGTTTGTCTAACCGTATAATAACTAAAGCAAAATCTGAATGAAAAATATTATCACTAGCTAGTTAGTATTCTATATGTTAATACGTTGTAATTACTTTGTTGCCTATAGATTACTTCGGTCGAACTGCACACTTGAATAATTATAATGATAGATAATTGCCGCAGAGTTCTCGATCAATTCCTCATATCAGCACCTCGTCCATCATAAGCTCGCCAGTGTAGTCGTCTCACTCTAATTGCCGCAGAGTTCTCGATCAATTCCTCATATCAGCACCTCGTCCATCATAAGCTCGCCAGTGTAGTCGTCTCACTCTAATTGCCGCAGAGTTCTCGATCAATTCCTCATATCAGCACCTCGTCCATCATAAGCTCGCCAGTGTAGTCGTCTCACTCTAATTGCCGCAGAGTTCTCGATCAATTCCTCATATCAGCACCTCGTCCATCATAAGCTCGCCAGTGTAGTCGTCTCACTCTAATTGCCGCAGAGTTCTCGATCAATCCCTCATATCAGCACCTCGTCCATCATAAGCTCGCCAGTGTAGTCGTCTCACTCTAATTGCCGCAGAGTTCTCGATCAATTCCTCATATCAGCACCTCGTCCATCATAAGCTCGCCAGTGTAGTCGTCTCACTCTAATTGCCGCAGAGTTCTCGATCAATCCCTCATATCAGCACCTCGTCCATCATAAGCTCGCCAGTGTAGTCGTCTCACTCTAATTGCCGCAGAGTTCTCGATCAATTCCTCATATCAGCACCTCGTCCATCATAAGCTCGCCAGTGTAGTCGTCTCACTCTAATTGCCGCAGAGTTCTCGATCAATCCCTCATATCAGCACCTCGTCCATCATAAGCTCGCCAGTGTAGTCGTCTCACTCTAATTGCCGCAGAGTTCTCGATCAATCCCTCATATCAGCACCTCGTCCATCATAAGCTCGCCAGTGTAGTCGTCTCACTCTAATTGCCGCAGAGTTCTCGATCAATTCCTCATATCAGCACCTCGTCCATCATAAGCTCGCCAGTGTAGTCGTCTCACTCTAATTGCCGCAGAGTTCTCGATCAATCCCTCATATCAGCACCTCGTCCATCATAAGCTCGCCAGTGTAGTCGTCTCACTCTAATTGCCGCAGAGTTCTCGATCAATTCCTCATATCAGCACCTCGTCCATCATAAGCTCGCCAGTGTAGTCGTCTCACTCTAATTGCCGCAGAGTTCTCGATCAATTCCTCATATCAGCACCTCGTCCATCATAAGCTCGCCAGTGTAGTCGTCTCACTCTAATTGCCGCAGAGTTCTCGATCAATTCCTCATATCAGCACCTCGTCCATCATAAGCTCGCCAGTGTAGTCGTCTCACTCTAATTGCCGCAGAGTTCTCGATCAATCCCTCATATCAGCACCTCGTCCATCATAAGCTCGCCAGTGTAGTCGTCTCACTCTAATTGCCGCAGAGTTCTCGATCAATCCCTCATATCAGCACCTCGTCCATCATAAGCTCGCCAGTGTAGTCGTCTCACTCTAATTGCCGCAGAGTTCTCGATCAATCCCTCATATCAGCACCTCGTCCATCATAAGCTCGCCAGTGTAGTCGTCTCACTCTAATTGCCGCAGAGTTCTCGATCAATTCCTCATATCAGCACCTCGTCCATCATAAGCTCGCCAGTGTAGTCGTCTCACTCTAATTGCCGCAGAGTTCTCGATCAATTCCTCATATCAGCACCTCGTCCATCATAAGCTCGCCAGTGTAGTCGTCTCACTCTAATTGCCGCAGAGTTCTCGATCAATTCCTCATATCAGCACCTCGTCCATCATAAGCTCGCCAGTGTAGTCGTCTCACTCTAATTGCCGCAGAGTTCTCGATCAATTCCTCATATCAGCACCTCGTCCATCATAAGCTCGCCAGTGTAGTCGTCTCACTCTAATTGCCGCAGAGTTCTCGATCAATTCCTCATATCAGCACCTCGTCCATCATAAGCTCGCCAGTGTAGTCGTCTCACTCTAATTGCCGCAGAGTTCTCGATCAATTCCTCATATCAGCACCTCGTCCATCATAAGCTCGCCAGTGTAGTCGTCTCACTCTAATTGCCGCAGAGTTCTCGATCAATTCCTCATATCAGCACCTCGTCCATCATAAGCTCGCCAGTGTAGTCGTCTCACTCTAATTGCCGCAGAGTTCTCGATCAATTCCTCATATCAGCACCTCGTCCATCATAAGCTCGCCAGTGTAGTCGTCTCACTCTAATTGCCGCAGAGTTCTCGATCAATTCCTCATATCAGCACCTCGTCCATCATAAGCTCGCCAGTGTAGTCGTCTCACTCTAATTGCCGCAGAGTTCTCGATCAATTCCTCATATCAGCACCTCGTCCATCATAAGCTCGCCAGTGTAGTCGTCTCACTCTAATTGCCGCAGAGTTCTCGATCAATTCCTCATATCAGCACCTCGTCCATCATAAGCTCGCCAGTGTAGTCGTCTCACTCTAATTGCCGCAGAGTTCTCGATCAATTCCTCATATCAGCACCTCGTCCATCATAAGCTCGCCAGTGTAGTCGTCTCACTCTAATTGCCGCAGAGTTCTCGATCAATTCCTCATATCAGCACCTCGTCCATCATAAGCTCGCCAGTGTAGTCGTCTCACTCTAATTGCCGCAGAGTTCTCGATCAATTCCTCATATCAGCACCTCGTCCATCATAAGCTCGCCAGTGTAGTCGTCTCACTCTAATTGCCGCAGAGTTCTCGATCAATCCCTCATATCAGCACCTCGTCCATCATAAGCTCGCCAGTGTAGTCGTCTCACTCTAATTGCCGCAGAGTTCTCGATCAATTCCTCATATCAGCACCTCGTCCATCATAAGCTCGCCAGTGTAGTCGTCTCACTCTAATTGCCGCAGAGTTCTCGATCAATTCCTCATATCAGCACCTCGTCCATCATAAGCTCGCCAGTGTAGTCGTCTCACTCTAATTGCCGCAGAGTTCTCGATCAATTCCTCATATCAGCACCTCGTCCATCATAAGCTCGCCAGTGTAGTCGTCTCACTCTAATTGCCGCAGAGTTCTCGATCAATTCCTCATATCAGCACCTCGTCCATCATAAGCTCGCCAGTGTAGTCGTCTCACTCTAATTGCCGCAGAGTTCTCGATCAATTCCTCATATCAGCACCTCGTCCATCATAAGCTCGCCAGTGTAGTCGTCTCACTCTAATTGCCGCAGAGTTCTCGATCAATTCCTCATATCAGCACCTCGTCCATCATAAGCTCGCCAGTGTAGTCGTCTCACTCTAATTGCTCAAATGCTCGGGTGCATCGCGAATGCCATGGTAACACTTTCACCGCTGTAAGTGCTTTGCTTTCATGTGCCTAATGGATGGCTCCACGCCTCGCCAGCGTTACCTGCCGCTGCCTCATCTTTGTTTTACTGGTTACGTTAATTTTGTAATTTGTGGATTGCTTTACGATTGTTCAAATTGTTTGTTACGTTGGTTTTTTGGTACTTTATAGCATGTTATCATATACAGTCATCATAATGTAAAAATAAAATCTTCAAGTAAATGTTATGAAGTTTCAAACCAATACTGATTTATTGTGATGTAAAATAACGGAAATGAAGAATATTGGCCCGCAATATTCTAGAAACCTTACAGATATCTAAACTTCTGAAGCAATCCTACTTCCAACATATTCTTTAACCTCTGATCTCCTAAAGTTATAAAACTATTTCAAAGTATTTAATTTTAACGAGCGGTCCCTAAACGTCTATTTCAGTAGCCCTACTTCCTGCAACGCGATCGTTCTGTCAATCGTCCAAATCTGTCACTGTCACAGTTTCCCTCCATCTATCCCCCGTGTCAAAGTATTTTTTACGATTTCCAACGTCCTCGGATTTCTTTAGGTAATGTCTAGAGTTTCTGTCCTGATGAATAGAGTTCAAAATAACCATAGATTATTTAGTATAAGTAATCGTTTCTTGTATATTTGAAAGAGCTTCGGTCTGAATAATGTCTCCTGTTTAAGAAAATATTTCCTGCGGTCCTGTGTTACACAATTTGGATTTAAGGTTTGTTACCAAAATATATCTCGTGATTAATATTTATTATTGTCTTAATTAATTGTTTCGGTGCTGGTTCACTGGCCTTGGAACTAGGGAACGAGTAATTTAACTTCAATTAGTAGTTCCACCACGCATTAAACTTTACCTCGTAAATTATTTTCCAAGGGCTAACCTAGGATATACATAGGTATGCTACATATCAGCCTGTATATAACACATAATTTATGTGTACTTGTATAAATTTCGCGTTAGTAAAATTATTAATCCAAAATACCTTAAAACCCATTTTAAATCTCAGCTTTGGCCACAAAGCTAACAGATGGTTTTGAGTTTTGACTGTAGCATTTAATAATATGTGATAGCAATAAAGACATTGAATTAAATCGAACTTCAAATCTACCTGATCTTTAATCACAGAAAACACTAACGAGCCCCATATCTACCCATATCTATACCTTTCACGGCGACACTCTTGCTAGCTCTGCTGGACATGCGATGTCGCGCGCAACATCTCAACAACACTTCATTACCCCATTACCCAGATGGTCGGGGGCGGCGCCGGGTTATTAACGAGAGCCTTCCGTGCTAAACCGAGAACCAATCGACGGTGACCAGATATCGTAGTATAATAACGGTTCATGGTATAACATTTTCAGTTTAGGAATTTCGCTTTCACACTCATAACTTCCCGCTAGGAGTTACTTATCTGTGCAAAAGTAACTAACTAGTAATATTGCAAAGAGGTATTTGTAGTTTGTATATACATATAGGAAATCAAACTCATAATCGTAGTTTCAATTTTGGTTTACCACTTCCTGACAAAGTGTTAGCGTAAGCCAACGAATCATTTAACAAAACCCTTAAACACAAACTATGAGATAGAGATAGAATGGCAAGTGTGCTATCGCACTAAGTAAAGTCCATTGACACCTAGCTCCACTTGAAGACAGTTAGTCGTTGCGCGAAAATTGCCCAAACCAATTAAGTGTGGCTATACCAAAACAAAGTTTTATAATCTTATAGTGTGTTACTTTTGTGAATTTCGTGATATACCTATTGATAGAATGTCTCAAAGATTCCTGTCGCCGCACAACACAGGTCTCCACAGACTTAGTGTGCTGCGCAGTCATCTGAAGATGTACTACCTAAAGTAAGTTTATGTAAGATTCATTGTATTTTTATGTACATACATTGTATATTTAGCATAATAAACGATTATTATTATTATTATTATTATTATACACATGGGTACGATTGCTCGTTTCCGCAGAAGCCCGTGCACGTGCCCTATATTTAGACGGTACGCCACGGCGCGGGCGTCTATTGTAATTTGTTACACGTCACTACTTTACAATCTTTATTTCTTTTATAGAATTCCATTTATCTGCATCCGTTAGTTGTATGTGTTGAATGCTTAAAACGATAGGGTCGTGCCAGTGTCAAGACTTTAGAAAATCATCTAGAAATTTGTATTTATATTTTTCATTAGTGAACGTAACCGTAACGTAAATTGTCATCAATTTTCATAATAGGTAATTTCGGAGGGCGAAACTCAAAACTCAACTTTTATGGGTTCCTTAGTGAACTTATAACAATAAATAAAAAAATCACTAGATTAATATTTGTAACAACTATACATATGAGTCCAGATTGCAATACGTATCGTATGTGAGTGCAATCAAGTTCTTAGACTGGCATCACCACAGCACCAGGCGCATCGACCTTTTCGCTAATCGCTCTTACGCAAGCAGGTCTTTGACCGCCTGCAGACCTCATTTACCTTATATGGTTGGAATCTAGCACTGTTACTACATACTAGGATCATAGGGCTGTAGGTCGCGCCTCTACTGGGACACTTGCGGTAAGTTGCATTATTGAAGCATATTTGCCGGTAATTGATTGCATTGCAATGAGTTTACTCGTTGAGAAAATAACTTAGTAACGATTCTAGCGTCTATAAGTACATTGTTTGCACATTTTTGTTATTTTTACGTTGCATTTGTTGGGATAGGTAGAATATGTCTTCAACTTAACCAGTTCATTAACCCCTTAATCTCTTTCCTTTGTCATCAGATCTATTCTATGTCCACTTTCCTTACAACAAAATTCAATGTCAAGTCTTTCAAAGGTCTACACAGATAGTATATTGAAGTCGGAAGGGCGAAGGGCCATCGGAACTTGTTGAAAGCCGCCGGAAGCAGGTCGAGTGGACTCGGCGCTGACATAACTACACTTCTGCCTTTTGTTCATTTCTACCTACGTTTAAATAAGTTCTCCTTACGTTTACTGAGAAATATCATTCTAATATGAAACATCAAACATGGCGTATGTATATTTAATGAACGATGTAAAATGTCATAATTGGACACGTATCACTGAATTCACTGTTTACTTTCTTATTTTTTTATAAATAAAAGTTTTTTCTGAAATTATACGATAATACAGTTTTTACAATAGTGTAATGTCTATAAATATCCCGATTATCAGGTTAATGCCTTAAGAAATCGTTTCTCAAAACGTTATCTGATAGTGGATTTCTTGCTACATAAATATGAGACAGGTTCCCCAGTATAGTGTGTATACTGCCGCCCCAGAGAGCGCCGGCACCAGTAACCCGACCTTGAATGTGTCGCGCACAAACAAGATAAACAGACACATCCCTGGCTGCTTAACGACGTGTTCCGACCCTGGCCGATGATGAGTTGAACATATGGCTACGCTACGTCAATACCCCGCCTTATGCAACTTTCACTAACGATGCTCTAATTTGTACTGTTTTGTAAACATTTGCTACAACTTTTTATGTTTGGACGTATCTTCATTCACGGTTTCATCATCGGGTTAAAAAAAGTAGTGGAAAATATCGCGGCATCGTGAGAAACGTCGTCCATCATCTGGCGACGCTCCAACTTTTCTAAGATGGCGATAATAAAATTTAAAACCTCCCAGCGAGAGCCCTTCGGAATCTAAATCTGTTGCTGAAGTGCTGACCCGATTTGCGATCAAATCTGGAGCACATCTCAAATAAACACTATTGTTTACAGGGTTACTGTTGAAGTTACGACCGATGTGTGGCACACAGATTTATGTACTTGCACAATACGTCAGTCAGACATTTTATTTTACTATTTAATAAATCCTCAAAAAGAAATAAGGTGTCTTCTGTGTAAACTTCATCGAATTGCCACTAACGTACTGTGTATTTCTTTCATTTTAATCATAGACCACAATAGTAGTTGCTATTTATAACGGAGGTCTTCAAATATTATGTTTACCTCGTAGTTGGCTTTAACTCTGTATTAGGCCAGTACTAGATTCACGATCAACTGCGATATGGATAGGAGCGCTTTGTGCGGGCTTAGTACGCTACAGGAACAGGGCGGTATCCAATACATCGCGTGACGCAACCGTCGCTACACCGGGCGCCAAGTCTGAACCGACATCTTTCTAGGTGCTTCCAATATCAGCGATGAGTTTTTGAACCATTTACTAAAGTAACGCCAAAACAAGTGACAACAAAATGGACTCCAGGGACTATTATAAGATGTCGTATGGCAACAGAAACGAGTCCAACCCCACGACGCTGCACAGCCACGACATACTAGACAACGAGACTGAATTCAACGCCAACCAATTCAAGCTGTTCGATGACTTCACAACAGACCTCCGGATCAGCTACAACCCCCTCAGAAACCACTACCACGCCATCACGAGGGTGGACTCCAGGAGACGAGCTGACCCGAACGACTCCGGGGTCGACATGGAGAATGGGAACCCCATCGATGATGTTACCATGTCTAATGATGTCGATCTGGTAAGTGGATGCACGAAGGCTGTTCTCATCGCCATCGATCTAGAAATCATTTCCAAAACTCATCATATCACTATTTTAACTAAGATAATTTCTTGGATTTTCTAATATGTAATTCAATTTCTTTTTATAAAGATATATATCTCTAAAAAGTTATTTATTCGCTGTTGCAAGTCTAGTTCCACAGATTGAGTCACGACTCTTATTGCGTGTTGTGCGTCAAGATAACTATCGCTCTATCACAACATGTCTATGTACATATCTACGCGTTATCTCTTATCCGATCATACATGCTAATGTTAAGCTCGGCTTTCATTAAGCTAATGTTTCTTGTCAAACTGAAGTTAAGTTTTCCGGGTTCCTATTCTTTTGAGAATATAAAAAAATACTAATTAAATATATTGCATAGGACACAAGTCGTCTGTAAGGCACTGTTTAGATACAACATTCCACAATGAGGTAAAATCGCGAATATTATTTAGTATGCACAGTTTAATCAGTTCATCAAACCACAATAGCTTTCTTTACGTGCACTCGTCCCCAAGCATCGGAAGCGAGCACAAATCACCAATCAGCCTGTCGAAGGCGTCGATGGACCGGCGACAGACAGCGACCGGATCCAATCGAGTAATGTGCTGCGACGGCTTCCTTTGTACGCCGCGCCGGGACATGGGACGATTGTGCTGATTGTTATACACTTTGAAATAAGTACTGGGAAATGGAAAATGGATAAAGAGAGACGATTACTAGTCGTACATTATGAAATTGGTCAATGTATATTATGTACCTACAATATGTGCATTGTACATGTACAATTTGGGGTATTTGTACGAAATTACTCAAATGTTTGTTCCAAACTGACGCTTGAAGACCAGTTTCATTCATTTCATTTTGTAAATTATTTCTCCATATTTATTCATACAATAATTAAAACCTAGCACTAACGGTCTACAAGGTTTCCAGGTCCTGTCCATTGTTTTTTAGCGCACCGAAACTAATTGTACAGCCTTCTTATGGCGACAGGATATTGTCTGTTTTGAATACAAGGCAGGCAGCAGTGTTGTCGCTGACATTAATCTACCGTGTTAAAGGATTGCCTTGCCCTTTTTGGAAGTTTGTGGCCTTACTGAGGTCACTCGTGTCTTTTTCTTACTTTATTACGCTACATACGTTAGCGAAGGTAAAAGCATATCGTTTACCTACTGGTAAAATATCTGAGATGACAAAATAAACAGAATCCTCAATATAAATAATTTAAAAGATATCATGATATTAATGTAATACAAACTGGTATCATCTGAATTATGTTGTCGAAATTTCGCTTCAGTACCATTTTCTATTCACTTACAATTTGATATCATGCATGTCCAATATCCATAAATCAATTCTCATTAGTTGCAAACATAAAGCAACATTGCGATGAGTGTGGTGATTCAGCGCACATACTCGTACATTGTCTCGGAGCTACTCGCCTTATTGTTTCGTTACTTACTTGACCAATACAATAGCAGATCATGTTTCATGAAATGATGCCAACCCAGATCTGTCCAAAGATAATTAGTTGCAAGCTGAGCGTAGCAATAAGGGTCTAACAATTGCAAACTATCAGGTTCCTAATTTCTTATCTTAACTAATCATTTTATGGTTCTTATTTTCATTTCACCATGAAAAATGTCATGTAGTTTTGCCTGAACAATTGGTAATTTAAAAGAGTAAAAAAAAAATTACAGAGTCCAGTTCGGGGCTAGCCACTAGTTAATTAATAGGTCGAGAGGATGACGCAATCAACACATTGTTTAATATTATGGCAGTGACTCATGCACCATGTGAAGCGCCATAACCCATAAGGGCGGTTAATGAACGAGACATACATATACAAAGTAGCGTGATGTGTCTTTGTTCGCCCTTCCGTAGTGTGGCGTAATTTTTCTGATGCTTAGAATAAGTTTGAAAGCTAATAAATTGATCCCGTCAGAGATGATAAGCAAGTATGTATCATGGAAACAACCTGTATGATTCGTTTTACTGTGTATTCATATGCATCACATTACACTCGGGTAACGTTATAATGTCTTGCCTAGTTTGCGGACGCGAGCACCGGTAACTCAAGGTTTGCTCAATAATTGGCACAAAGTTAGCTCTATCGTCGTAATTTGTTCGTAATTAAAAATCGTTATACGGGTGGCTTCCTCGCGAGCGTGTGTACGGCGCCTGCGCAGCCCGACCGGTATTTTTACTGCATCCACAAATAATTACGTACTACGCTACGCGGCTGGCCTTGACCAGACGTATTAATCGCTGCTTTCGGCCACCATGCGCCCGACCGATCACACTCGATGACCTTCGCTTTGACCCGTATTCCATAAATGGATTCGCTGCTAACAGCTTTCTTTCGTGTTGTTACAGTTGGAGAACGAAGTGATGGTAGATCCTTGGAGCAGCATGGACTCATCGAACTCGCCGCTGACCGACTCAGTACCGTCCGCCAGCGAAGACTGCACCCCCTCCACGTCTAGCGACGCCCCGAGCGGGGCTCCACTCTCGGCCGACGCGTGCCGCGTGCCAAACCCGATAGACGCCAAACCTTCCAATTATAATCCACAAAAGACAGACAGGGCGCGCTCCCGAGACCTCACACTAGATTTGGACAATCTAGAGACCGACTCGCGCCGGACGCATTTTCTCGACGATGATTTTCAATCGTCTTCCAAATCCAATATCGAATGCCGAATACCCAAACCGCACTTCCTCGACCACTCGCCGTCCCCCGACGAGTTCGATGAACGCAGCGATATCACTAATCCGAACTTCCTAGACGACGAAGTGGACGGCGACGATGGACAGACGCAGAAGAAGGCCGGCGCTCTGCCGAAGAGGCCGCAGAAACCTTCCACGTCCACATACTCCCCGCACTCGGAGCGGCCGCAGCGCAGCAAGTACCGGACCACGCTGCACTACGGGCTGGAGAGCGCAGCGCGGGCCAGCGAGCGAGACAAGCGTGCCTCGCAGCTGTACCGCGGCACGTGGCCCGGCGAGCGCGACCTGTGGCCCGCGCAGGACGCCTCCTCCGTGCGCAGCTTCTCCAGCAACGGCTCCGCCGACGGCACGAGGCCCTCTTCCAACCTAGAAAACAAAATGGAGTGCGTGTGCTCGCTGATATCCCTTCTAAGCTTGTCGCCGGAGAACAACGCCGATCTCAGCGGTCCCCTGCTCGACATGAGCCGCTCCGTGGAGAGCTGCGTCGCGATGCGGCAGGCGGGCTGCATCCCGCTGCTGGTGCAGCTCATACACTCCAAAGTGGCCCGGGAGACGAGAGATCGCGCCGCCAAGGCGCTGCGGAACATCATCCACACGCAGACCGACGACAAGGCGGGTAGGAGGGAGGCGAGGGTGTGGCGGCTGCTGGAGCAGGTCCGGGAGTACTGCTACATCCTGGAGGACCTGGTGGAGGCGCGCAAGGAGGGCAGGGAGGCGGTGGAGGACGACGCCGCCAAGCACCCGAGCCAGAGTGTGGCGGCGCTCATGAAGCTGTCGTTCGACGAGGAGCACCGCCACGTGGTGTGCCAGCTGGGCGGGTTGCAGGCGCTGGCGGCGCTGGTGCGCGGCGACCAGGCGGCGCACGGCGCGCGCACGCTCGACGCCACGTGCCTCACCATGCGCAAGTACGCCGGCATGACGCTCACCAACCTCACCTTCGGAGACGGCAACAACAAGTCGCTGCTCTGCTCCTTCAAGGACTTCATGCTGGCGCTGGTCGAGCAGCTCGAGTCACCTAACGATGATATGAGACAGGTATTACACATTTTTTTATTAGTTTACAAACTAAGCATTAATCTATAACAAATAATGTACAAAATATTGCATACTTACGAAAGCTTCTTGGTGGCTTGGATTGAGAGAGAGTAATCGACTATACTATTACTTGTTTCCAGGTAACAGCAGCAGTGCTGAGAAACTTGTCATGGCGCGCGGACACCAACAGCAAGCTGGTGCTGAGAGAGGTGGGCGCTGTGAAGGGGCTCACGAAGGCAGCCATGACCTGCCAGAAGGAAGCCACCCTCAAGTCCGTGCTGTCCGCCCTGTGGAACCTGACCGCGCACTGCTCCATGAACAAGGTGGCCCTGTGTTCCGTGGACGGAGCCCTGGGCTTCCTCGTTGACATGCTGAGCTACAACTCGCCCACCAAGACACTGGCCATCGTGGAGAACGCGGGGGGCATCATGCGCAACGTGTCCAGCCACATCGCCGTGCGGGAAGATTACAGACAAATTCTCCGCGAGAGAAATTGCTTGAGTGTCCTCCTGCAGCACCTGAAGTCGCCGAGCCTGACCGTGGTGAGCAACTCGTGCGGCACGCTGTGGAACCTGTCGGCGCGCTGCGCGCTCGACCAGCAGTTCCTGTGGGAGCGAGGCGCCGTACCCATGCTGCGCAGCCTCATCCACTCCAAGCACAAGATGATCGCGATGGGCTCGGGCGCCGCGCTCAAGAACCTGTTGAACTCCAAGCCCGGCAAGACGCACATCGTGTCGCTGGACGCCACCGCGCGCTCCATGAACCTGCCCGCGCTGCCCACGCTGGGCGCGCGCAAGCAAGCGGCGCTGGAGCACGAGCTGGACCACGACCTGCCCGACACCTGCGACAACATCGAGCCCGCCACGTCGCCCGCCACCACCAACAGGGAGGAGAAGAACCTGTTCACGGCCACTGAACGACAGCTAGCTATGAACCTCGAGCGGCATCGCATGACATCGAGCTCACCGCTCATGGGCACGCTGACGTCACAGATCTCGCTGAGTCACAGCGCTCACCTGGCGAGCTACCTGAGCTGCAGTAACACCTTGCTGAAAGGCGCGCTCGTGTCGCGCTCCACCACCGGCGGCAGTGCGGGGAATGTCAACAGATCTGACAGCAAAGATTCAGTCACCAGCACGCACTCTGACTCGGTGTTCGAGAGAGTCATGCGCACAGGAAAGGTCCCCGTACCGACTCCGAGAAACAAAGATTTGATGAAGTCTGAAAGCAGCAGTGAAGCTTACAAAACTTCCAAGCAAATGTCGAAAGACGGCACATACCTCCGTTACCCCGTCCAACCTCCCGTCCCGCCTCCGAGGAGTACGGAACTAAGAACCAACTATACAGAGTCCGGTTTTGACGTCGACCAAGATTCTTGCGACCAACCCATCGACTACAGCAGAAAGTACTCCGAGACTAAAACGGCAGAAGCCGAAGTCGAGAAACCTAAAGCGGAAGGAAAGAAATACGGGAAGAAGGAGAGTAGCACGTACGGAGACTATCAAGAGACAGACTTGGACCAGCCCACGGACTACTCCTTGCGTTACGCTGAACATCAGTCTGAAACCGGCTCCGACTCGGAACCGCCCGGCCCGTCCGTCCACGAGGACACCATCCAACACTTCGCCACCGAAGGCACTCCCTATGAGACCCCCATCATATTCTCTACGGCCACATCTATGTCGGATCTGCGTATAATCGGCAAAGACGGGAAACCCAAAACCGTATCGAGCGTGAAAGAGAACCCTGAAGTGATGACACATTCTGACGAGAAAGACACGTGTTCCATCGAAGACCCTCCGAATCACGACAACGATTTGGCTGCTACTACTCCCCAGAGCGCGTCGGTGACTGAGAACAGCCGGGATAAAGAGAAACCTGGAGTATTTGACACGAAGTTCAGTTCGGGCATGTTCAGCCCGGAGAAGCCGGTGAGCTACTGCGACGAGGGCACGCCGGGGTACTTCTCGCGGGTCAGCTCGCTCAGCAGCCTCGGGGAGCCCGCGGAGGGGGACCTCGCCAAGAGGAACGCCATGGCCACCATACACGTGGAGCCGGGCCCGCCCGACCACGCTGCCAGCACTGCTAAGGATAAAGAAGGTGAGTTTTATCAATACATTTTTTTGACCATCTGAAATTACTCTGTAGGATTCAAGGCGTTTTCTGTGTGACACGTACTTATGTTACTTTAAATAGTAAACCAGTCCTCTCCTGGCTGATATAGTACAGTACTCTTTAAGCCATTTCAGAGATCCTTCGAACTGTTTGAAAACTCGGTACCGGAGTTGGTCATTTCTATTCAATTTTAATTACCCTCTAAACTATTGTGACAAGTGACCCATATTCCACGGACTTGTATTCCAGGTTCCAAAGCGGTGACATTCGCGACCGCCCCGTCTCCCCCGGCCCTTACGGCGGGGAGCCAGGCGCCCTCAGCGCCGGGGAGCGGGGGAGCCACGCCTGCGTCTAAATACGTGCAGGAGACGCCCCTCATGTTCTCTCGCTCCAGCTCGTTGGGCTCTCTGCCGGACTGTGGAGACCAGCATGATGACCAGGGGTCTGTGCAGAGTGAAGTCAGGTTAGTATACAAATTATTGACTTGTTAACTAGATAAACCGATAAACATTTTATTAATAATTTGATGAATTATAAATCAATGAAAAAATTATACCTTAAAAGTTCTATGAAATAATCATAATCCACTTTGCCTGTATGTTTTGTAATATCATTATTACAAAACACACAGGCAAATTGCACTCATTATAAAAAAATCGCAATTAACATTCGTCTATTTCTATTCTAATAGCATTATTTTTCTCTCTGAAATCATTCGTGTATACTATAGAAAGTCGCTAGAATCGCGCTACATGTCTCGCACCCGATGCAGGGCTCACAGTAACCGAACCAATGAAAACCGTCCATGAATAAGTTTAATATAGGATTAAGTTATTACGATTGTGTAAATTTGTTTTGTATATAAATGTATATGCATGTATTCCAGCCGCCTGACATCCGGCTGCATCTCCCCGAGTGAGATCCCCGACTCCCCGGGCGCGCCCGCCTCCCCCCGCGCGCCTTCGCACCGCGCCTTCACCGCGCCCTCCTCGCCGCCGCAGGGGGAAGGTAACGAATATTTTATACCACTAAATATAATAGCAATGCAATGCAGAATCAATAAAAAAAACATGTTAATATTTAAAAAAAATGTGTTCGCATGTTTTATTTATACATTAAAAGCTTAACTCGCCTGATGTTAATCACCGCTCTGCTACATAAAATAAAACTGAGGAAAAAGTACTAGAGTGGATTAAGAAAAAAAATACAAACAGTGAAATGAGAAAGGTGAATTCTCATCTCTAACCGACTTCGAAAAAGAAGAAGGTTCTCGATTCGATTCTCGATACATAATGTTGCATGTATGTATGTGTTGGTTCTGACGACGCACTTTCTATAAATGTATATGAAGTGTTGTATAGTTTTATAAGTCCTGGAAGTGACCAGTGATTGTTCCATTCCAGAGGAGTGCGGCGTGTTCTCGGAGCGCGTGCGCTCGTTCGGTGTGGAGCACACGCCGGCGCAGTTCTCGCGCGCCACCTCGCTCTCCAGCCTCACCATCGGCAGCGAGCCCAAGCTGCACAAGGTACTTATGCAAATCATCTATATCTAATACATATAATAAAACTGTCACCGGTCGGTGTCTGTACATTGAAGGTAATTGAAAAAAAAAGTTGAGGGGTCTTCATTGATGCAATAGAACACCAATATCATGTTTCAAAAAAATTGTCTGTTTGTCTGTAGGTATGTTCGTACGTTATAGACTCGAAAACGGCTGAACTGATTTGTCTACGGTTTTCACTAACATGTTGTTGCATTATTAACTTAACATTTGTGTTTATTTCATATAAATCGGTGCATAAATAAAAAAGTTATTATTATCGCAAAATAATGCGAGCGAAGCCGTACGCGTCCACTAGTTTATTAATAACTCCACAGTTACAAGTCAACTTGATGTACAATGTTTACAATAGTAAATATAATAAAAAATAAGGTATGAAAATGTAAGTTAACATAATTGCAGGCTACCTTATATTATACATATATTAAACAAGGTAGCCTGCAATGTACCACACAGGCGACACTGTGCGAGCGCGTGTAGCGCCCTGTGTGGAACCAAACTGAGTCAATCATGCAGGCCCTTAGCTGCAAACATACAGCAGCAGAAACTAACGAGTTAACCGCAATGTAGAAATCTGCTAACAATTTTTTTTTTTTTTTTTACGTGTGATAGGTTTACGTTTGACTACAGCCTGCCTGATGTTAAGCATTGCTGCAGCCTAGGGTGTAACACGTTTACCTAGAAGATACCTATTAACTCTAGATTTGAAAACCCCTGGATTGTAGTTCGCAGGAAACACAGCTTCTGGTAAAGTGTTCCAGAGCTTTGCCGTCCGTACAATAAACGTAGAAGCAAAACGCTGCGTTCGACACTTCGGCACTTCCACCATAAAACGATGTCTACCTGCGGACTTTCTGCTTGTTCGGTTATAAAAGGCCCAATATTTGAAGCATAGGTTTCAACAGCAGTCATGGGTGACAATAATTAACTGATGATGATGATGATTTTAGCACAATTTTTACAAACTCATTAGAAAATCATAAAAATTTGTAGAAAATCAAATAAATTTGTAGATTTTTTTTTTAATAAATTTATAGATGTGTTTCGTGAACGAGTTATTCTATCTATCTATGTATTATTAATAAAAGAAATGTACATAATTGTTGTCCTTTTCAGGAACCTCTACCGAAGGTGCCTCGTGATCAACAAGACGACTCAGCACCGCAGATGGCCGACGATGTGCAAAATGCGCATATATTGGAAAATAGGTGTGTATTCACTTATTTAGGAAAATATGATCTTAGCTACTACCGAATAATAAAATTAAGTAAGTTTATAAAAGTTAAATAAATCCATGTAAAACTGGCGAATTGCGATAAGAGTTGGTTGACCCCGTGGCTTCAGACGTGGTTTAACAAGAGCTGTACTTACGTACAGACATAACATATTCACAAGAATATGATATAAGAACCTGTGTCCTCAGTAGGTTAACTAAGGTGGGCTAATTTTACTAAATTTGACGAAGCCATTTTTCATAGATTAATTTTCAAGATGATAGCAACTTAACAAATCGTTTTATAATTTAAAACGGAAACCGGTTTAAGCTCGACTTAAAGACCGACAAATTATAGTTCAAGGGGAATAGAGATTCGGGCAAGGAGTTCCACGGTTTGGCTGTTCGCACGATGAAAATCGAAGCAAAACGCTTGGTGTCTTTGGAACTTCAACTTTATAACGGTGCCTCCTTGCCATACCTCTACTCGTGCGATGGTGAAATGCGGCTGCAGGAATTAAATGGTTAACTGTTGTTAATTTTAGTTTAAATGATCTTATTCAATGTACAAATATGTCAAGTTTCATAAATGACTACATAATTTTCAGAGATGCAGTGCGGCCTGTGGGCATCTCTACTCCGATGCGGCGAGACCCTATCAAAGGTATTACTTTTAATTTTATTTTTTTATTATAGACAACTTATTTGTTAGCTTAAAAATCACCAGCAGTCGAAGCGGAGAAACATTTCTCGAGAGTTTCATTTAAAAAAAAACCGGCCAAGTGCGAGTCGGACTCGCGCACCGAGGGTTCCGTACAAACCTGCAAGGTTAAATATTTTGTGATGTAACTAAAAATTTATGGTTTTCGTAATTTTTCCTTTATCTATGCTATAAGACGTTGCTTCGTACCAAATTTCAAGATTCTGAGTTCACGGGAAGCACCCTGTAGGTTTTGATTCCCTTGCAAGTGTCGAAAATTTGCGGCATAAATGGCTGTATCTTTTGATTGCGTTGGCTTAGAAGTTTGATTTTTTCACAGCTTCAAGGGACAGTAGACCTGAGTAATTGATATAAATTTCAGCTTCATACCTCTACGCGTTCCTGAGAAAAAGGGTCTTGACAGACGGACGGACGGACGGACAGACGGACAACAAAGTGATCCTATAAGGGTTCCGTTTTTTCCTTTTGAGGTACGGAACCCTAAAAATCCTTATAAATTCATAAATAGATAAAATCGTTAAAATTGAACTGTTTGCTTGTTCATTTAACTATGCGGTGTGATGGCTACGTTGTTTTTATTTTGCTGCAAGGTCGGGCAAAAACGAATTATGTAAAGTGACCTTTCAAAGAATTATTTGTTTACCTATTTAAACAAAATGAAAGTTTACAATATTGTTATGTGAGATATGGTATATGTTGCAGAGCCTGCGACCCCCTCGGAGCAGTGCCGCGTGTACGTGACGGAGGACACGCCGGCGCTGCTGTCCACGGCGGGCTCCGCCTCCGACCTGTCCGCGCTCTCGCTGGAGTCCGCGCGCCGCCCCGAGCGGGACTCCTCCGACAGCTCCGGCCTCAGCGACGCGGGGGACCTGCTCGAGGAGTGCATACAGAAGGGCATTGCCAAGGTGACATATTTATTTTCTTTTCTATATTACTTGCCATGTTAATAATTAATTAGAATAAATATTTCAGGACATATCACTCAGCGCCATCTAGCCCCATACTAAACTTACGCTTGTATCATGGGCACTAGGTAACGGATATAATACATATATGTACACTGCATATATATTTTGGTTAAAGTAGCATGTGTTATGTGTTTGTGTATTCTGTAGGAAATTATCTTAAAATTGTTAGTTAGGTCTGTTTCAAGAGGACTTTAAGTGCTCGTATTATTTTATTTTCTAGTATATTATGTTTGTTTTAGCTTAGTGCCTGTTTTGTAGACTAATAATAAATAAATAAATAGACACTGGACTTTACCCTCAGTCATGAGGAAATACGACTCGAGGGAGAGATACAAATAAATTAATTTTGAGTTTGTAAAGTCACTGCCTTCAAGAAAAGCTTGTCAATTCAAATGAAAGTTTATTAAATGTAAGTTAAATAGAAGATTTTTTAGTTATTTTAATTCAATATGTCGCTATATGTTTCTTGTACGCTAAAGTTATTTGTACGTTTATTATTCTAGGTTGTGAAGAACAAAGGCCCACCATCGGAAACATCCTCTGTCAATCATTACCGGGATGATGTCTACGTGAGTCATTTGTAATTTATTCTTATAGCAAATTAACAAAATATAAAGTATGAAGCTATTTTGCATATTGCAGTGACATTCGCAAATTACACACTTCCACTACTTTTTCGGTAATGCATATTAAATACACAGATGTTTATAATATGTATTAGCGAAAAAAATGTGGTTAGAATTAAATTGAATTGGTTCTAAACCCTTGTCCAAGATATTCTAGTATTTTTTCGGTATACCATCACTTCTACAGCTACAGCTCTGTGTACAATGTGTGCAGTGTAGTGTGTGTGTTGCAGCGCTCGCTGCCGCCCTACCTGCGCTCCTCCACCGAGACTGTGAAGATGTCGCACGACTTGCAGAGAAACGTGCGAGACAGGTCAGTACAAGCAACATAGTATATGTATACACTTCAACTAGTGGGTGCTCGCGGCTTCGCTCGCATTAAGAAATAAAACTTACATCCTCTACTTCCTTTGCCTTTAAAATTGGAATTTCTAAAAATCCTTTCTTAGCGGATGCCTATGTCATACACATCTACCTTAAATTTCAAATTTCAGCCCAATTATTAACCAATTTGACGCGTCGTTATGAACTGTTTATTATTTTGTAAACCACTTGTAATGAAATATCACATAACTGACAATAAATGAATATGAATCTAATTATAGTAACTCTGTGTATATGTGCAGCTGCAGCGGCAGCTCGCGCGGCTCCCCCGCGCCGCCGCTGCCCCCGCGCCCCGCGCCGCTGCAGGCCCCCCCGCGCCCGCCGCACTCCGACATGCACTACACTGAAGGTAACACTTGCTTATAACTAGCAGCTTCATCGGAATACATAGATACTCACTAATCTACATAAAATATGTACTTTCATATCAAACTTTATTCAAATCGGGTTAGCCATTTGAGCGTTACGTTAACATACAAGTTTCCGCCATTATAATATTAGCGATCTTTCTTTAGCAGTGGAGAAAACGAAACTTCCGGTAAATTTCGTATTACATCGCACATTTTTTTAACACGTTAGAATTTATATATTACTGTCCAGGACTAACAAATGCGCATCATAAAGTTCCAGCAAGCGTCTTAGATACACATCATTTAGTCTATTTTCAGACAAGCTTATGAAGATTTTAATATTTTTTTATTTAGCTGCGACATCAAACTCTGTCAGTAAACTGGCAGCGAAGTTTGCGTCGTTGTATCCACAAAGTATGAAATATAGCGATGTCCTTGGAACCACCCCGGGGCTGTCTCCGCGCGATTATAATATCTGTGATTGTATTGAATGTCACGCGATGTAACTTGCGACTTCACAACTTGTGATATTATTCAATGGAAACAAGTATGGGAGTGCTTTATTCATACAACTCATTGATGGCTTCAAAATGATGTGACTACGATTTCACGTTATAAATAAAAGCTGGTTTGGTCAGAGATGGGGAAAGCTGTATCTATCCGGCAGAAAAATAAGTTATGTTAGTGTTGTTTCAATATAGATTGTGTTTTATACTGTTTTAATTGAAAATTCTGTTTCCAATGTGGTACGTGTAAAGCTGATAATCGAAACTCCAATGGAAACAGGATATTCAACTTTCACAATGCAATTAAATTTTCAATTAACCATGTTCTTATCGTGCAGGTCGCAAGCTGGACAGCCGTCTCCCCGTGAAGTGTCGCTCGTCCCGCGACAGACAGCAGACATTCACTCGCACGGACTCTCTCAGCTCGCTCAGTGTGGAGTCGTTCGGTTCCACCGACCGAGAGATCTTCGAGGAAACCGTCCAGGCGGGGCTGTCCACGCACACCAGGAGGCCGGACGAGGCTGACAAGTCCCGCTCGGTGGAGCGCCCGGCGGAGTTCAGCCGCCACGCCAGGCACCACCGCTCCCTCGACCGCAGCGACAAGATCCCGCATCAGAGGACCAAGGTCAGGGACCCCGAGTTCGAGAGGAACCTCGCTCTCGGCGCGTACAACCTAAAGTCGTCCAGCAAGATGAAGAAGCTGGAGGAGCTGTCCCGCTCCCCGCTCTCGTACGGCGAGATAGGGCCTGTCTCGCATCAGTCGCGGTTCAGCCGGCGGCACTACGAGGACGGGCCGCCGAGCCTGCCCGCGCGCATCGACGAGCGCCGCCTCGACAGGAGCAACTCTCTCAGCTCGCTCAGCAACGACTCGTTCGGCTCCACCGACAAGGAGGTGTTCGAGCGCTGCGTCCGCATGGGCATGTCCAAGCCGCCACCCAAGAAGAAGGAGGACAAGCGCGTGCGCAGCGACGACCGCCTCGAGGTGCGCTCGCACCGGCGCAGGCGGCGCGAGGGGCGCGAGGGGAGGGGCGCGCTCGACAAGATGGGCGGCGAGGACTCGCGGGAGCGCGCCCTGCTCGAGAAGGTGATAGCGAAGGGCGCAGGAGAACACAAGCAGTCAAAAAACGTCCCGGAGCCGTCTGCGGAGGCCGCGGCCGCAGGCGCGCTCGCTCACACCGCGCCACCCGGCACTGGCTGTGACGCGCCCGCCGCGTGCGACGTCACCGTCCAGCTCACAGAACCCGACGTGTTCGACAAGTCGAACGAACTACCCACAGTGGACTCGCTGAATACGACCCTGGAGTCCGCGGACGAGACGGACATGCAGCGCTCCAACGAGTGCCTCGCGCCCGCCTCCGCCAACACCACCATCGAGTCGGAGAAGGACGAGCTCAACCGCTCCAACGAGTCGTACGCGGACGTGTTCAACGAGTCGTGGAGCGAGCCCGGCTCGCCGCCCCGGCCCGGCGCCGCGCCCCGCCACAAGCTCGAGTGGACAGACATCAAGTGCGGCGACAAGCCGCCCGACGACACCTCCAAGAAGGAAGACACGTGGAACGACAATACGTGCCCCGATGACGTCACGTTCCCCACCATCAGTGGCTCCGTGCACATGGTGTCGTCTATCCGCAGCGAGGTGGTGGACCCCGGCATGGCGCTCCCAGACCTGCTCGAGAAAAGCGAGGCGCCCTCTATGTCCTTCTCTCGGCCGGACCTCACCAACAAACTCGAGACCGACCTCATCTCGCGTGACCTGCAAATAATCGAGAGCACCGATAGAATCATGCTGGACAGCATCCCGGAACCGAGTTTCACGTCGCTGATCGACGACCAGAGATTCGATTCGATTCTTTCTGAAGAAATAGAAAAAGAGGCGGCTCGATTGGCCGCTCAGTTGAAGATCTCCGCTCAGTACAACATGGAGAACAGTGTCACATCGCTGACTTCCTTAGATCTGGAAAACGTGAAACCCCCTTCCAACCTCGGCAGCCTGTTGTCTCTCAGCGCCTCCGGCCAGTGGGATGAAACGTCGCAGGTGTCTAAGAAATCCCAGCGAAGTCGTAAGAAGTCCCTCCCGGTGGCTCTCATGGTGAAACGCGCTCTGAGCAACTCCATGCATCAAGGCAGCACGGAGCACCTCGACAGCACCCCGGTCAGCTTCCTGGAGAACATCAAGCCTCCTTCAGAGATGGAACACCTGGACATGGAGAGCAGTATGGTGTCCGTGTCCAGCATAGTGTCGGAGGTGGCGGAGGCGCGAGACAAGGCGCCCGTCGTGTTCGATTTCAAGCAGCCCGTGCAGGACTTCCCTCTGTGCAACACATTCACTCACGTGTTCCACGACCTGGATAAAGTAAACCCGCCATCTCTGTTCGACGAGATGGTCGAGTCGACGCTGGAGCTGGAGCCGTCCACGGCGCAGCGAGCGCTGGACGATTGCGCGTCCACCACGCTGCACGTCGTCACCGACATCCCGTCCGGCTCCGAGAACTGCACGCCGCTACCTTCCGACGTCAGCAGTGTAGAATCCACGCCCAAGAAACAAAGAGACCCAAACTATTTGACGCCCAAAGAAAAGAGACAATTCTTCCAGGACAGATATCAAACCTACACTATAACTGATACCGTGACGGAGAACGACGTAGTTCTAGAAGTCGACGAGGAGTTCCTGACGTGGACCAAATCCGACAGCCTCGGGAAGAGCGAGGAGTACGTGACGGCTGCGTCCGAGATCAAGTCGCGGAGGAAAGTGAGCGCCAAGCAGAGACGGCTGGAGGACAGAGCGCGGTACCAGACACAGACCGTGGAGCTGCCCGGCGCGCTGGCGCCCGCCGCCGCGGACCCCGCCATCGAGAGCCTCAAGCAGCGCCTCGCCGCCAAGAAGACCATTAAACAGAAGCGCATCGAAGACGCGGAAAGATTCAGGACTAGAACGTTGAGTGAGGATATTCCTCCTTCGCCCACCTTCGTTACGAAAGACGCCAACTTTGAGAACGTGGAGACGACGACCGGCTACGACAGCCTGTCATCCAACGAGCCCACCCACCAGCAGCTCGACGCGCACACGAGCGACGAGCGACACGACGACGACGTGTTCTCGCGGGATGCGGACAGCGGACACAACGAGGACGACTGCGAGCTCAACTCGAGCAGGATGCAGACATACACGCGGAGCTTCCGGAACTATCTGCCCGTCACCGAGAGCCCCGCCGCCGTCGACCTGTGCGTGCTTAATAACCTCAAAAACATCGAGATGACGGCCTCCTACCGCCGCGCGCTCCCCCACAAGAACCAGAACCCCAGCAGCGGCGACTTCGCTAGCTACGAGGGAGACAGCAACTCCGAAGACAAGCTCCACTCTGAGTCGGACACGGAGTCTCCCAGACCTAAACCGAAGATCATCAAACCGGCGCGACGGGACGACAGTTTAGACTCGAACGACTCGTTAGAGAAGGAACCCGAGGCTCCCAAAGCTATCCGCGGGCGCAAGAAGGCGATGTACGTGTCGCCTTACAGACGCAGCGCGCCGGCGCCCAAAAAGCCCGCCGCGCCGGTCAAACCTGCTCCTAAAAGCGCGCCTCCACAACCCAAACCGTTGACGTCAATCAAAGCTCAATCCAGTGCCAAAGCAAGCAAGGCGCCGCTCGCCAAGGCGCCGAGCGCCAATACTTCGCCAAAGAAGTCGCTGCCACATCGGTCACCGAGCAAGATCGCCCAGAAACCTGGCATCCCTCCGACGGCCAAGCCCCTGCCCCTGGAGCGGCAAGGAACCTTCACTAAAGAAGAGAGCTCGGTGCCGGCCATAGAGCTGCCGGTGCCCGACAAGAAGGCCGGGCCGCGACTGAGCAAGTCAGCGCCGCAGACCAAGGCCAACACGTCCCCCTCCCGCCTGCCGCAGTACAGCCGCTCCGCGCGCCCCGCCACCGCCGGCCCGAGCAAGTCTCCCAGCAAGGCGGGCCGCAAGCCCGAGCCCGCCATGAAGAGTTCGCCGTCCACCCACAGCTTGCAGAGCACGGACAGCGGCCGCACCGTCACCATCGCGTCGCGCGGCTCCCGGCAGGGGAGCACCTCCAGCGTCAACTCCATCCAGTCCACCTCCCGGGCCTCCGCGAAGGACGTCAAGAGCAAGATCTCGACCCTGTGGAAGAAGGTGGAGCGAGCCAAGAAGCAGCCGCCCAAAGTGGACAAGCGGGTGTGGATCGAGAGCGACAAGACGGAGCCCCCGCGCCTCATCCGGAGCTCCACGTTCGAGGGCCAGCCCCGCAGCCAGGCGCCGGCCGCCAAGCAGAAGTCCGCGATAGGGCTCCGCGCGTCTCAGATCCCGGCGCCGCGCCCCAAGCAGCCCGCGCCTGCCAAGAAGCCCGCGCCGGCACGCCAGCTCGCCAGGAAGCCCCCCGGGGCACAGCTTACGTAGACGTACTTAGTTCCACGGAGTTGTGCTATATTTGATACTTCTATGAAGAAGTGAAGTACTGTGAGTCGATACGTTCGTATCGACGCAGGTTCGAGTGACGCCCGTGACGTCACAAGTTTGCCTGAACGTACAGAAGTTGACGATGATACATGAAGTTTATTTACTTTGTAATTTGTTCCCGTCTCGTGCTGTCCGGTGCATGATACTCTGTTACATGACAAATCGGTTTAAAGATTTATCTATATTTTAGAAGACGTTGATTTCTGATTGAGTTTATTCCAGTGCAGCGTCAGTGGACCCGCTGACGCGTTTTATGATATGTTTATTTTATGTATATTTGTTGCATTTATTCATTTAGACTCTAAATTATGTGAAACTGTTCGTTTTCTACTACGACTTTAGTTTTTAGGGAGTATTGAAAGACAAATGTCACAATTATAAACTGGCATAATATTTTTGTAACAAGTAGGAAGTTTTCTCGTTAAATGTAATCTTTATAATACGATCGATGCTATATTTCAACCCTCACTGAGTACCCGCGCACAACCGTACATACGATGCATTGTGCCGAACATTAAATTACTTTATGCACTCAGCTATAAGTACTATACTATCCATGTCGTGCAATTTTATTAAAAATCTATGAAATGGGCTTATTTTCAGCAGAAACATAGGCATTGAGATACAAACAAATTGAAGTACTTTAGTTAGTTATACTCTTGCATTGTACATATACCGAGCTAAACTTGTAGTACATAAGTATATCATACGATTTGTATATTTTCATATATCGCTAAACTTTATTTTAAATTCAAGTTTGTCGCATCACAGTAAAAGTAAAGGCGAGAATGTGTTCTTTCTTAGTACATTTGGAAAACGGGGATATTTGATGGACAAAAGTTGCCGTTTTTCTGCTTCTATCATGACACTACAATGTATTTATGAATTATTCGCATTCAGCCTTCTATTTGTACGTCTAGTCAGTTTATTTAGGTAGTGTTCGACTCTTGTAGTCAAGTTGACGTAATCTTATTCGGAGCTTCTATTTGAAGTCGGATGAGCTCTAACAACACTTGCGACAGTATGTCGTACTTGTATTCATTTGTAAAGAATGTTTCACATTGCTAACAAAATGCGTCATTTCAGAATTGTACATTAGGCTCATCAGAAGCAGGGCTCATGTATGTGATTTTCAGTTTTTATCTACAGTAAAGTTATAAAGTTGGTTGTCAGTTAGCAATACGAGCGGACAATGAATGCGTTATGGTTGGGTCAGTGCGACCTGCCGCTATAGGAGACCTGGCTTCCTGTAGTTAGTACTTGCAATATTCACTTAGATGTATTACTTAATACCTAGGAAAAATATCCTCTGATTTTTAACTTCGTCTGTAGGAATATCGTGGTCTTGATGTACGGTTCAGTTATTATGGAGCTTGTATCTAAGATTCTATACTTATAACATCAACACAGGTTCCAGTAAATATTCCAATCCAGTGATTAAAATCAGAGCAGGAATGCTACTGGTACAGTGTAAACTGGCTACCAGGATGCATGGCACTTGAATGAGGCCATTCCAGTGTCAGTTCACTATACTCTGGCATTCCCGCACTGGCGCAAGTCGCTCGAATGGATTGTGTGTTGGATAAATGTAAACTGAGCACTTAAACCAACAAAAAACTGAACCTTACAAAAATGTTACCCAAGTATAGTATACTTGTTTAATAAATCACACATTCTTATTACCGCTTCTTATCCAAGTATAGTTATTTAGTAAAACTGTTCCGTTGGTCGCCATCATGTTTCATTGTATAAGCCAGTTTAGGTAGTTATTAGTTGTAAGGTTCGTAACTCGACGGTAAATAAACGATATTACCGAAATTATGATTATTTATTTAACTTTCCCTTCTTTATATTTTATGGTTGATTTATTTTCTCTTCTAAAAACCACTTTATGAACAAAAGTTAGTTAATATTAACTTTTAAGTAAGTTATAATACAGCATAACTGTTATTCACGCCAACCTATTTAAATATCCAGCACATTAAAGGCAGGCTGTACATTTTTTGCGTTAGGATGTTTTGAATGAACTTGCTAAAAGTCCACCCACTCACACGGAATATTCGTGTCATAGTAGTCTCTACTACCAGCTACGAATGACTGACTTTACTAGTAACGCTCTAACTTCAATGAAGTCCTGAAGCTGTTATCATAATTAATGTTCATCTATTTAATATTTAAACCCCTGTCCGTTTAGGATACGAATGCTAGCTGTACATTCTCGCCAAGAGTACCTACATAATCAGACTAGTAGATATTATATATAGAATAGGCTGGGTAGATCGTTCGGCGAATATGTACAACCAACACAATAAAAGATGTTGTCTAACTAGGAAATGAAAGTCCAATAAACTAGTCAAATTGTTTATTATGTCAAAAACTCCGGTCAGATTAAAACAGCGCGCCTACAGTACAACTGACAACTTGCTTACATCGGCACTGCGTCCAATATGAGCATGTGTGAAACCTACAACCCTTACTTAACATATTGTAAAACGTTTCAAATAGCAACATGTATAATCAAGTGTAAAAGTATGTGTAAATATTATTAAATAAGTGTTACATGGAGGCAAGCAGAGGTAGATCGTCGGAGCTTACTCGCGCTACTAGACAAATGTAAGTAGAGTATAATAACATGTCTCTGCTACTTCATATTCACTGAACTGATAGTTCGTTTCTGTCTCAGTATGATACATTAATAATTAGTTCGATCCATAAAATAATGGTGTAAACTGTTAAACAGTCATAAAATACATTTGTAGTGAGCTCACATTTGTCTAGCAAACATTATCTAATTCTATTGTTCAAAAAACAAGCTTAACAATTATTGTAAAAATAAATCCCGCAGAGTTGAGTGAGAGAACGCTATGTTTCCTATTTACAGTAGAAGCTTGACAAAAATACATGTCCTTAAAGTATACACTTTTAATAAGTTTATAAAAACATCAAAGCGAAAAAGCCAATTGGAATTATCCTTTCCACGAAAAAGCAAAGAACCGAGTTTAGAGTCCCACCCACTCGTATAAGCATAACAAACACCTTATAACTTTAAATAAATATAAAAACGAAAAAGCTCTTCTAAAATGAACAAAATACATATGCTGTAGCCATAATACATTAGGTTTATATCACGTTTATCTTGGTGATAAATCCTAAGGTTGCTTTTTCACCAGAGATGTGCTATGCTACGTTGCTGTGGATGCGTTTGGTATTCACCAATCATATTCATTGGTACACATAGCTTAGCACTGGTGGAAACGGATTCAAATAAGATATGGTTTTTATATGGAAGGATGCCTGCTATGGATGTGTGCTATGGATGCGTGCTATGGATGTGAGCTATGGATGCGTGCTATGGATGGCACAGCGGGACGCGTGAGTGCCTCTCTCCTCACCGCGCCGCCCTCGCCGCTTCCCTACTATCGATACATCGCATAGCTCGAGCTGCGCATCTTCCCCACGCAGCTACTTTGCGGCGGCGCATCTTCATAGCACATCTTACTCGAACCGCTACATAGCTTAGTATCAGTGGAAACGGTCACATAGTTTCACACCTTAGCTATCACATCCTCGCAGCATAGCTGCATAGCACATCTTTGGTGGAAAAGCACCCTAATTAGTAAACTGAATACATTGTTACGCACAATGGTTTAACTAGTTCTGAACAAAAAAAATAGAAATTCACAAACAAATGCTTAGCAAAAAAATGAAAAATAAAGAAGTTTAAATAATAAATTAAAAATGTAAAACTAAGCACATATCAATGAGGTGTGACATAAACAGAGTTCACTTTGCTCGCAGTGGCTCGTAGTAGGATAAAACAGATTTATGCATAGGTAGGTATGTACAATTTTTTCACAAATATCAATTACGACGTCAAACTAACCAGATACAAACTATGATAGATTGGGTGACTCTTCAAATGAAGGAGATACTTTATACTTTGTAGATACTTTAATTTATTGTGAATTTTGTGAGCAATTATTAGCATTTCTCTTCAAAGAGGTGGCCAACAGGTAAATCAAGTATGTTCTACATTCAAGAGCACCTGCATGTATATATGTATGTATGTATACTTATGACATTTTAGAGAATCTAATTTATGAATAGACATTTGAATGAAACGAAATTTTATCTTATTTTACGAACGTAACCGGATGTTGACTGTATTTTTATTCTTTATTTAAATTGTGTAATTTTGTTTATTAAAATAGACCAGCGTAGGTCTTTAATGTATAATAGTATGCTTGCCTTTTTCCTACACCAATAAAGTTTTTTTTTTATATATCTGAGCGTGAATGTGCTCAAACACGCAACGGGTTTCTAAAAATGAAATGTTTCCACACTGAACCAGTGTGTGTGGCAGCAGACCGCACACAGCACAGCGGTGAGTGGAGTCAACACCCGGCCACTCTGGTCGCACGCAGCTCGCAGCCCGCAGCCGGAGCCCTGCTACATCCTCGGGTATTGGGGTAGTATTATGCCATCTGTTTGATGTTTATCGCTTACAATCGAGTTATCATATAACGCTTCCGATAAAATAGAACCACAATACCCTGTGTTCGACTAATCTAACACCTAAAAGCTAGGGACAAATACGGTCGCAAAGAGCACAACGGAGACATTTTCCGGAGTTGAGTGTATACTACTTACAGCTATAGCATTGTGGCGGCTGTTCTCTATGCAGGAGTAGTCAGTAACATCGCGCCTGCGACAACGTCGCTGAAAACATGCGATTGTTCTCTTTGCAACGAAATTACATCGAAACGGTTATTTCATGAATACAGAGGTTTTAGATAAACTATTTATATTGAATAATGAAAGCCTCTCGCGGAGGGTACACTTATATTGTAGGTGAGATACGCTATGTGCCGCCGCGCGGGGGCGCCGCGGCGCGGGCCCGCCGCCACCACCGAGCTACGCCGAGACTCGCTTAAACACTACTTTCGAATTTATATCATAGACACACAACAATAAACACTTGCGACGAATTAGCGACTATTTAACCTAAATCTGTAAATATATCGACATACATCACACAAAGAGATTTAGAATTTGGAAGGCAGGTGGTGGGGCGGGCGGAGTGCGAGGCGGCGCGGCGCTGCCGGGGCGGTGGCGCCGCGCCTCTCTACATATTCATATTGTAATTTAGCGCGCGCGCCCCCGGGAGGGGGGGCGCGGCGAGTGTCCGAGTCTACGGAGCTGTCCATGTAGCGTCCCGCCGGCGCGGGCGCCATCTTGCGTGTCAGTCGAGTATCAACGGTCGTGTCGAAGCCTTGTATGATCGCTGCGCCTTGCCTGTACTTGTGTTTGCTGCCGGTCGTGGTACGTGTGCCCGCATACATCCCCAACTTATAAGTGGCCCGGGGCTCGAGGAGCCATAATACCTAACAGTCTTTGGATACTTTTATCACTAAGACCCCTCTCGTTGCTTGTAAATAATTCTCTCCAAAATATATTTCGGAGGTAAATATTTTCACTCTTTTTAACATTCAACGTTTTAAGTTTGCAGTTCGCCTGCTTAAGTAAACATTATTATGTTGTGTCCGAAGTGGGGCGAAGCGCCCGACGCGGGCCGCCCGGAGCGCCCGGAGCGCGCCCTCGTTTTTCCCTACTGTCGATAAATAGCATCGCTCTGTTTGTACTCGTACCTTACGTTACGTCCGCCGACTTACCACTAAATATACAATAAAAATATCACAGCACTATCGATTCTCTTACGCTAAAACCGCGACGCTTGGCGTCACAATTTACAAGTATAATAATAAAAAAGGAATCGAAATACAAATGCAATGAGCGCGCTTCGCGCCTCGCGGGGGCGCCTGGTTACAACTCGTGCACTAGTGCATCCAGCCAGTGGATCAGTCCCCAGCTAGTACACCGCGCCCGCCGCTAGTCGCGGGGCGCCGCACTGCCACTAGCTCTACTTCTTACATCTAACTTTGGATCTGTACACAAAAATATTCAAACCGAATTTTCTCAGGAGACCTGTTTGTTATCAATATTTGCCTCAATCTGATGAAGCGCTATGAAACAACGAGTCTCCAAGTGAACTATATGGATACAACTACAGCAAAATTTGGAACTGAAACCTTCATCGAACTATTGCAGAGGATAATGGCACAATTCTTTTTTTTATCATTTTTGTTTCTTTTTTTATGCAACATAGTAAAGCGATCCTTACATCTATTACATGAGGTAGCCTTATATGAATATACGTTAATGTTACTCAACTAATGTTTGGTGGGATTCATACACAGTACAAATGTACGCAAACAACAACATTTACATTAAAATAGTATTTTGTATGGATAGTCGAGGTAATATGTTTCTGTGAGGTAGGTGTGAGTGAGTGAGGGCGGCTCGCGGCCGACCCGAACATATTACACATGTCACGGGATACTGTACATTGCTTACTCCATCAATAGATGGCTACCGGTCATACATAAACAAACATGGCTAGCAAAGCATTCACAGCAGCAAGAAATGGGTCACCGGCAGGCAGCAATATTATAACAAGGTTTCGATCAAATATTGATAGCATTGTATCAATAACAACAATATTGCATCGATGTGTCTCTGACAGCTGCAGTGTGGCGATCATGTGTTGATGTCGCCGGCAGTGGAACTACAACGCATAGCAACGTACAACACTGTCTAAAGTAGTGTGGGCACCCGGCGCGCCGCCTGGCAGGGACCACACTTCTCACTTCTACAAGTCATTTCTTAAACAAAGTTCCGAGCGGCTCTTTTAATATATTATCTTTAAATCTTAGTGAATCATAACTGTCATACCTTTAGTAAAACGTGGGATACATCGTGTGGGAGTCGTCTTGTTGTTCGTAGTGGCACAGCTTGGTGGTGGTGGTGATGGTGGGGGCCGGCCAGTGCAGCTGCACCCAGGGCGGCGCGGGGCCCGCGTCCGCCGCCTGCTTGATGGTAAGCAGCGGGTTGATGTGCGGCAGCAGGTCCTCCAGGCTGGCCGCCTCGCCCGTGAAGTCGGGCCCGTACTCCGCCTGCACCAGAAGCGGCGCGCCCGGGGGCGGGGGCGGAGCACCCGGCGGCGGCCCGCCTGCAACTACACCAGGCACCACTAAGGATTACTGATAAATAACGTTTCAAGAGTGGCTTTACTACGCCGTGAACAGACCACTTTTGATCTACGATTTTCAGGAAAATCAGTTTTTTTATATTCGGTATCCCTGACAAACTGAATGGAGAACCAAAATATTTTGATAAAGTTGTTGGTTTTTAGGTTTTTAAGTATGAAGCTGCCCTTCACTACATAGTAAAAAGCAAAGAGCTTCCCGCGTCTGTCCTCGTCTGTATGTACGTTTTGATCTTTAACCCCACACAACGGATTTTGTAATATGTGTCTTCACAACATCTGAATACAATTTGATAGGAAAATAGACTAGAGCATCGATCCGTCAACAGACTACTTTTGATCGCGGGGAGCGGGCAGCACTGCTGGTCGCCTTTAGTACGCAATATTGAGTGTCTTTCTGACTCACCAGCCTGGAACATGGAGTGTTGTGTGGCGGGCCACGGGTGCTGTGGGTGCGGGTGGCAGGGGGCTCCGGCCATCTCGCCGCTGAGTGCGTCGATGTGCTCCACGATGGCTCGGATGTCGCTCTCTTCCTCCGACGTGTTATTTATGTTGTAATCTATCTGTGTGGAATGCTCCAGAGTCTCCGTCAAGTCGACTTTTTCTTCCAAGCTGTCGTCGAGTGCGTGGGTGCAGGCGCGCACCATCTCAGCGATAGACGTGCTCGTGTGAGGCGGATCAGGCATATCAATGTCGGGTTTCTTCTCTTTAGTGTCGTTTGTTACATTTTCTTGCAAGTTGTCATCCAGGGCGTCGATGCAGTTGCGCACGGTTTCAGCGATAGATGTGCTCTTAACAGGCGGATCTTGCATATCAATGAGGGGTTTGGTCTCTGCAGTGTCTGTCTTGATGTGTGAGCTCCAGTCGTTGACGTCGGAGCTGTCGTCGGACGCGAAGGCGTACACGTCGGACAGCTCGGAGCCGGCCGACTCAATGCCGGACTCAGGCTTACTGGGGGACGTGCGCGGGGACGGCGAGGAGGCGTGCAGGGCGGGCGGGGAGAGGGGGGCGGCGGGAGCGGCGCGGCGGCTGCGGGGGGCGCGGGGCGCGCGGGGGTGCTCCGAGTCCAGGTCGGGCTGGTAGGCGCGCAGGAAGATGTCGCGCACGGCGGCGGGCGGCAGCCTGTGCACACGCACCATGTGCTTGCGCCAGTTGGGGTACGACGCGAAGGTCTTGGGGCACTCCGTGCAGGTGAAGGGGCGCCGCCCCGTGTGCGTGTTCTCGTGCTGCATCACCGCCAGCCGCGTCGGGAACGACTTGCCGCAGTGCGAGCACGCGTTGCCAGTCGGACGGCTGCCGACAGACATTCATTGCAACTCAAACATTTATATATTTATAGGGGGTGATGAGACACAGGGGGGGTGATGAGTCCTGACAACCGACCGAGTGCAATGCTCAGTATGTTTAATACAATAAATTATCTATACTTTAATGAGTCTTTGAGTGGTTTAATGCGCGCACACAACGCGTCACAGGGCGACATTACTAGTAGTTCTCGTATCCAGACTTGTATACATTCCCTACTCCGTGTGGGTGCGAGAGTACAGAAGGCGCGACTCACCTGTCGTGCATCCGCATGTGCTGCAGGAAGCGGTGCCGCTCGGGGTAGGCCTTGCCGCACGCGGAGCACACGTGGAACACGCGCTCGAAGTGCGAGGCGGCGTGATTCAGCAGGAGGTAGCGCTCGTGGTACTCGCGCTCGCACACGGGGCAGGGGTAGGCGGCGCGCCGGTGCACGGCCAGGTGCCGCTCGGCGCTGGCCAGCGCGGGCAGGTGCAGCCCGCACAGTCGGCACCAGCGGTCCAGCGAGGAGCCGTGCACCGCCAGGTGCTGGATCAGCTCGCGCGGCTTGCCGAACCTGCCCGCACACACACACGCAACTTGAGCAACGTTCGTTGTTCCATCTGTTTCCACTATATGTAACTGCGTGACAGCTGTATCTGCCTCTGCGTTCTTGGGACGATTGTTTTGATTTATTCTCACATTTATGTATATGTTGCTTTATTAGTATTAACCCTACTGGCTGCGTGTATGAATATATCATCTAATTACATGCCAATTAGAATCTGATTGTTGCTCTGCATCACTCAGAAACAATGGATTGAATGGATCATTGTATAGACATTAAAATTTTAGACATGCATCTTGCAATATGTTGTAGACACACCATACTACAGTTCTGCAGCTGGTAGTTAAAAGGCAAGCTCTGTTTGTTTTTACTTACAATGTTGTATGCTATGTATCTATTCACATTATCATATTACAACATTGTTGTATTATTGCAATAGCAAAGAAGACACGCAAGGGTTATTACGTACACAATAAATATCTCAGGAAATTTATTCTCTATTTAACATTTTATGGGTCACTTTCCCTTAAATCATTATCAAATTTACTTGACATGATTGTGGGTGTTCATACATTAGTACTATTTGTAGCAGCAGTCAAAATTTGATTAATTATTTAAGATTATTGCATCATTACTTCCTGCTGGTTATCACTGTGTACTAACTATTTCCTTATCAGCTTCACTGATTATATATTATGATCTATTTGCACATTTTATTTATCAATCTAGGTTATCTCAAATCAACAGAAATTAATTCAATTTGCATTGATTTTGTCAATTTCTTGCAACAATAATTTAGTCCTATCAATGAAATATAATGAAGATCGATAATTGATTTTGATTTTTATTACTCCTTTTTCTCTATCAAAAATAATAAATACTAGTGAAAGAATTACTTCGATAAGTACGTCAATTAGTTTCCGACTTATAAGTAAAACAAGTTGTAACCGCACGACGCGGGCTGCCGGTGACTCTGTGACGTCATCATACAGCACGCTCAGTCTGGCTCACTCGTCGCGCGCTCGTGGCGTCTAAATTTTGACTAAGTAAATACTTTTAAAATGTCCGATTCGAATACTAGGAAATTATGTGTTGTGCCTAAATGTAAAAATACAACTACCAATTCACCGGAAAAGTTGTTTGACTGCTCTGTTAGCTTAGTTGGTAGTGGCTCTGCCTTCTAATCTAGGGGTGCGGGTTCGATTCCCGCATGACACAAATAATTACGAACATTTAAATTTGTAATTATTTGTGTTGAGTCTGGTCGCTTCTATGTATAATAAGTATGTATTTACAAAAGAAAAGTATATATGTATTATATCCGTTATCTAGTATCCATGATACAAGCGTAAGCTTAGTATGGGGCTAGATGGCGCTGTGTGATGTCCTGAAATATTTATTTATTATGGGAAAAAGAATGGATAAAAGCTATGAAGAGGGTTAATCCATTTGGAGATAAAAGAATAGTTAATTGTTGTGAAGACCATTCAATCATATTTAATTACCTAAGTAATAATAATGATTTCTAACAGGATTAATCGTATGTTTATTGATTTTATATTGGCAGGAAAAATATTGAATCAATAAGTACGCGATTATACCGGTTAAAATAGTTTAATTATAGTTTACAGAGATCGTGAATACCTAAGACTATTAAAATATTTTTGTAGTTTATATTTATTTATAAATATATATTTATATACTTACAGAACTTTCCGTTACGTTTTACATTGTATTACAGTTATAATATCTTGAGAATTATGTAGCTGTTTTGTGTAATCCTTTATTTTCTATATAAGTTAAAATCACTGTGCCTACTCGCGTAGACTAAGTGTAGATGGCTTGTAAGAATTTTATTGTTTTAGATTTTAGATGTGAAATTTTTCAGTGTCTACCTGTTACCGTTTTTAATACGGAGCTAAAAATATGAAAAAAAAACACGTTTTTGTAAAGTAATAATAATAATAATTACTTTATTGTTATTAAATTATTTATTTTGAAAGGTAATACACCGTACAAGTAAATATTCCTTGAAAGTTTGAAGCATCTACCTGTACGCGTTTTTAATATAGAGCAAAAAAATACGAATAAAACACGTTTATTGTATGGGGACCCCCTTAATGTATAGATTTTTTTTTAATTTTTAGTATTTTTTGTTATAGCGGCAACGGAAATACATCATTTGTGAAAATTTCAGCTTTATAGCTATCACGGTTTATAAGATACTGCCTGGAGATAAACTGACAGCGGAGGCTTAGAAATAGGGTCCCGTTTTACCCTTTGGGTACGTAACACTAAAAAGGCAAAAAGAATAGTTGTACCATCGATTGTTTTAACACTTGCACTACACATTTTCGGTTTACAATCAAGATGAAAAAAACTTGCTCCAAATGTCAACAGGATATTACCGCATCCCGGTACTTGTGCTGCACGGTATGTCAGGCCTATTTTCACCCTATCTGCGTTAATATAAAGGCGGGGGATTCCACGCAGATGAATAACTGGCAGTGCGCGAGATGTCGAACAAGCGTACTTCCGCGAGCGACCGACTCCCCCAGCTGTGCGCCGGCGACTGCTAGTTTAGGCATCTCAGAGACTCCACGTGCTTCAAAGCGGTTCGCAGAAGGATCGCCAATCGTCCCGGAAAGCCCAGTCGCCCAGGTTTCGGACGAATATAATGATCTAGCTATCATCGCCGAAATACGGCTCTTGCGGCAAGAAGCGCAAGAGCACAAAGCGTCAATTACTGAGAGGCTGGATAAGTTTATGGACAGGCTGGATAGTTACGAACAACGAATCAAAAGAGTAGAAGAAAAAGCAGCAACTATCTCAGTACTGGAATCTACAATAGCACAGCTCCAAGATCAACTGGCCCAGCAATCACAATATTCGATTAGGAACGAGTTAGAAATATTGGGAATGGAGGAATGCGCAAATGAAAACCTGGTGCACATCACAACACTCATAGCGTCTAAACTAGGGGTTACATTGAACGACTCTGATATCGACTGGGTATCTCGAGCGGGACCTAGAAAAAGACCTAACGGAAACGGGGAAAAACATTCAGTTAACATAACTGCCCCCAGACCGGTTATTGTAAGACTGACAAGGAGAACTAAGAGAGACGAGTTGCTGAAAGGATCAAAAACCCGCCGCAATATCTCCTCAGGGGATATTGACTTACCAGGGCCGCAAAGAAAAATCTATGTTAACGAGCATCTCACCAAGGCGAACCGTCTGTTGTTTCGTGAAGCACGATCCCGAGCAAGAGATCAAGAATTCCGGTACTGCTGGTCGAACAATGGGAAAATTTTCGTCCGACGAGCAGAAGGGACTCCAGCAATCTCTATCAACTGTACAGAGGACATCGATAAGATTTTCAAACGCAATTAAATATAACTATAGGCATGGTATTAATATTCGGTTATTTTGTATGTTATATTTTAAATTATTTATTCAAAAACGTAAAAATCTCAGTAAATATGTTAAAATCTGCTTTCAAACGAGTATAGATTTTTGTACTTTGGTATTGCTGTTAAAGAAATCTCTCTTCCTACCACCATTTTTAACACACACTCACATTTACAATCACACATTCATACACCCAAAATCTCAAAACAACGCCACTATTCAAAACCCATGTTTTGTCTTTTGGCTAGTTGTACCAAAATATACACTACAATCCCTAAGTAAGTTTCAGGACTACACGTTTAAAGCTAGCATTCCACACAGAGTGACCATAGGCGTATTTAAAGCAGGCTTCGAATTAAATTACTATTACCCTGAATATGGATAAATTAGATATTTACAAAGACATAGACGAAACACTGAGTATAAAGTGTCACTCTATACTTAGTCTAGAGGAATGTAAACGTAATATAGCAGATCATAATTTTAATATCCTTTCGTGTAATATCAGAAGCCTAAGCAACAAAGCACATTTAGGTCAGATTGACATAGTACTGAAACGCCTTGCCATAAATTTTGATGTATTAGTATTCACTGAATGCTGGTTTAACATGCCACAGCCAGTCATACCAAACATTACAGGATATACTTTCTTTCACACAACCAAAGTGTTAAACAAATGTAGCGGAGTGGCCATTTACGTTAAAAGCAGCTGGTCAGCAAATGCTGAGGAACCTACCCTCGATGATGCCAACTGCCTTATGGTAAAAGTTGACAATATAGCCTGTATTATTGGCATTTACAGACCACCCGCTGATAATACAACAGCTTTCTTAAACTCGTTCGAAACATTGCTTGATACTACTAAACACCACAAAAAGGTTATAGTCGCTGGTGACATGAACATCAACATGCTTGACGACACGCTAGATAGCAGTAACGACAAATACCAATGCGTCCTAAATCAGTATGGGTTTCTACCTGCCATCACGTTACCAACAAGAATCAACACCTGCCTAGATCACATATTCTTGAGAGGTTTTGACAATGCCACTGGTTTTGTGTGTCAATGCACGGTGACGGACCATGATATGACGATGGTTAGTATCAAAATAGACCAAAACAAACCTAAAAACTGCAAGGCATGTAGGTATATAACTAATACTGACTTCTCGCTTATTTTAGAAGAATTGAAAAACAAGGATTGGAGAGATATACTGGAAATAGAGGACGTCAACACAGCGGCGGATTCCTTCACAAATTACATTTTAACTCTTATTCAGAAGCACACATACAACCGGAAAACAAGCAGAACAAAGCACTGCTTGAAAGCGTGGATTACGCCAGGTCTCATACGCTGTATGCGCCATAGGGATCAACTACACCTCCAGGTCAAGCAGCAACCGACAAACGTAAACATGAAACAGACTTACACCAGATACAGAAACTTTTGTAACTCTATACTACAGAAAAGAAAGGAGGAATATGATAACCAGAGGATCACCAAAACACACAAAGATCCTAAACAGTTGTGGAAAGCAATTACAGAGATATGCGATATCAAAAAATCCAAGAACATTCCCACAGAACTTTTAAAAGGAGCCTCTCCTCAATGTAGAATTAACGAATGTAACGAACACTTGGCAAAAACAGGAGATGACCTTGCAGCAGCTATCCTGACAAAACTTAATGAAACAGAAGTTTCTCTAAGTATGATATTAAATGGAAATTCACTCACCCCTAGATCCTTTTTTCTGGCTCCCACTGACCTGTTCGAGGTAAATAGTATAATTTCCGGCCTTAAAAGTAACAGTGCCCCGGGCAAAGACGGCATCACTCCAGCGCTGCTGAAACACATCAAACCTACGATCCTTGTTCCGCTCACGCATATCTTCAATCTGAGCATAGAAACAGGCATCTTTCCAGAGTGCTGGAAGACCGCGACAGTTATTCCAATCCACAAAGCGGGTTCAAAAGACGATATAGATAACTACCGTCCAATCTCTCTTTTGCCCGCTCTCTCCAAAATCCTGGAAAAAATAATAAATAACCGGCTTGTGCGTTTTCTAGAAGAACAGCAGTTACTGTCAGACCAGCAATTCGGCTTTAGACGAGGGAAATGCACAGAGGATGCGGTAGATCTGCTCACTTCAACTTTAGCAAAAGACCTGGATAATGGAGAGAGATGCGTTGGAGTGTTCCTAGATCTCGCCAAAGCCTTCAATACGGTCTCAACAATTATGCTGTTAAGGAAGCTAGAAAATTATGGGGTGCGCGGAATAGCTCTCGAGTGGTTCTCAAGCTACCTGACCAACAGAAGACAACATTTGAAAATTGGAGACATAATCAGCCAAGAACAAACAATTTCTTTCGGACTACCACAGGGGAGCATCCTTTCGCCTACTCTTTTTACCATCTACATGGATGGTATCCTAAGGATTAAGCTCCCTAATTCTAGGCTAATCTGTTATGCAGACGATGCCCTAGCCTTGTTCCACGCTAGCAGCTGGTCGGCTGTAAAGTCTGCTGCAGAAAGAGGAATGTCACGGATTTCTGAGTGGCTCGACATGAATCTTCTAACCCTGAATATTAAAAAGACTAGTTTCATTGGCTTTCACATAACCAATGCCACAGTTCCTAATATGGAGTCAATCAAAATTCACACAAAGGGATGCCCCGTTATCTCCTTTCCTCTTCTGCGAAATTGTCCATGTCAAAACATTAAGAGAGTGTCATCAATAAAATACCTAGGTGTTGAAATAGATGAAAAACTCACATTCCAATCCCACATTGCAAGTCTAGTCAAGAAAGTCCGGAAACAGATATACCTGATGAAGACGCTTAGACCAGTAATGAACATAGCAGTTAAAAGACTAGTATATACGGCACTGTGTCAGTCCTTACTTCAATACTGCATAAATGCCTGGGGGGGTGCAGCAAAATCATTCATGATTTCCTTAGAACGAGCTCAAAGAGCTGTCATAAAAGTTCTACTAGGAAAACCGCGCCGTTATCCAACCTCACAACTTTATCTTGATGCCAAAGCTTTGACAGTGCGACAATTGTTTGTAATGAAGGCGGTGAGCCAAACTCAACATAAAGGCCAAAATGAAAACACAGATAAGACCTCTGCACAGGTCCAATTACCTGAAGTCCGAACAGTTTTCGCCTCACGCCTGCCGCCATATATTCATCTTTTTGTGCTAAAAGCTGTGCTAAATAGCTGTGATGTAAGACAGATTACACACAGGAAAGCGCGTGGTAAAATAAAACACTGGCTACAAACAAAGTCATATCAAGAAGTTGAAGAATTAGTCAAAGTATACAACCAAGCAGGCAGAGAGAACATACAGGTGGAAGATCTCTTTTGATTGCCTGAAGCCTTAAGCGATACCATTATATCACAACCATTACTTACTTCTCACTGCACACTTAGAAGGTGATGGGATGACACCACAGCTTCATTGTCTGACGGCAGAAGCCCATCAATATAAAATACACACACTCACACACACACACACACACACACACACACGGATACACACATATACACACTCACACACACAAACACACAATCTTACCCGGCCAAAGTGCTTAACATACCTATAGTACCTAATAATAAATCTACCTAAGCTTAAGCAGCATCTTCATGCGGTAAACATCAATCAACTGATTTCAATTTTCAATTTTCAAAATGTAATTTTTGTGATCATAAATATTGTATTAAACTTTTTGACAAGGTTTTACTACAGATATCTTATTTAAAAAGATTTTTTATAAACTATGGATGAACATTTCTGTAACTAAACTATGTACATGGCCGTGATTATTATTGTTTTATACATCTCTAGATAGTATTGAAATTATTCTTTTACTAGCGTCAACTTCTTACTGGAAAACAGGATCTTTTATAATTGGACCACCAAGATACAGGCTAACGCCTAGTTTGGGGTCTACAGTTAACACTATTGTTGTATTGTAAGTTAAACAAATTGTAATATTATATAGGTTAAGTTTTTCAATTAGTAAATAAACATATTTTTTACTTTACTTTTACTAAGAAAAAAATTTGTACGCACTATCTTTTAGCTTAATAAATTATTTTGATTTGATATTTGATTTAATTTAATACAGTACCTATATTATACATATATACTTACGTATCTACCTATAGCTACAAAACTAATACATATTTTGTTCTGATTAACGTAAAAAATATGGTAGGTAGGTTAGGTACTTCTACTATTTAAGTCGCATTCTTTCATTGTGACATAAGTTGGGTATCTTGTTTTGATAAAACAATATTCAGATCACATAAACTACTAAGCACAAGTAGTAAGGAATGTTTACTTAACCTTGCATTTTTATTCCTCGCATTTTGCCGGCATATAAATATTTGTTAGTAAATAATGCGTAGGTATTAATAATTAATCCATCCATATTTTAGGTAAATTATCCGATTCCTCTGTTTAAATCCTTCATAAATTTAATGAATTGAATAATATTCTTATTACGCGAAAGAAAACACATCAAAATACTAGCTTTTACACCTACTATCACCGCTGGTGACTTGATACTAAGCGCGCCGCGCCACGGCGCGCTGTAGTATGACGTCACAAGCGGTACGGGGCTCTCCGTCGGATTGGATATTTTTGGAAACTTTGAATGCCTATAAAATCAAAACTACTAGGTATTTTTAATTGCAACAAAAACTAGCGTATTTGTATACATACAGGCCTTACTGAGACAAAATTGCAAGTGATTTGGCGTACCTAGTACTTTTCTTCATTACATATGTATATGCACAGTTCATTTTCTACAGTTCTGCTTAAAGTGGTCTAATCCTTAAATAAAATTTGAGCCCTGATTTCTGCTATTAGTTTTAATCTACAAACTGATCATTATTCTAGAAACCAGGGTATATGTTAAGTCCAATCTTTATTCATCTCAGTTAATTATGTTCCAGTTAATGAGTAGCATATACACTAGCGCATACTCACACGCTTCGACCTTTAAAATGTCAGGGATATCATTTCTCTTGTATGATGGGAATGTATGGTGAAGTATTCAGATAGAAGTAGAGGAAATTTGGTTGTAATAACCGGCTAGCACTTACGTCAATAATTATGTCGAAATAATCATTGTCCAGCAAATTTTCGACATAATTATTGACGTAAGTGCTAGACGGTTATTACAACTAAATTTTATCATGCCTTACGGGAACTATAATACGGAGTAGAGGAAGTGTAGTAGATGGTGACATACGTGTTGGAGCAGTTGGGGCGGTTGCAGCGGTACATGGTATCCTCCATCCCGTGCACGAGGCGGCGGTGCTCGTGAATGCGCAGCATGGTGTAGAACCCGCACCCGCACTCCTGGCAGTGGAACGGCTTCTCCTCCTCCGAGCATATCATATGGAACATCTCCGTGTGCATCACCAGCAATGATAGGCGGGAAAATGTCTTGTTGCACTGATCACATCTGAAATTAAGGAAACCAGAATAAATAGCACATCAGCAAATTGCTGTCTATAAATAAACAATAAAGCAAATAAATTAATCTGTGGGGTTGTAAGTGGTACATAGATTGTTATTGTATAGTATAATGTGTAGTTAGTACAATATAAATAGATAGATGCATTTCAGCGGGCATACAGCTTACTTATACATGCTTGTTGTATAATTTCTAGCAAACTGTTACAGCAGATTTACACACACAATGTTTTTTATTTCATACCTTGGTGACCACCATAAATAAAAAGTTAAAATTATGTTGTCAGATTTTGGAGATGTTACCAAAACATATAAAAAAAATTAATTACTTTATGTAAAAAATCACCAACAGCACTTTATTTTTTGTGGTCATAGAATCTGCTGGTAGTGGCCCCTTAAAACAGAAACTGTGATGACTTCAGTCATTTTCAGTAAAAACATCTCATTAGATTGGTTACCAGATTCATAAGTATTTCTCGGGCAAATATACAAGTTTTGTTTATCAGTTTTATTTCTTTGAAAACAGATTCAGTGCTATAAATTTTTTGGTAGTAATTTACAGTAACAGTGTGCTGATGGTTACTAAGCCCCCTAATTTGAAAATGTTGTCATCTGAAACTTACGCAAATCTGTTTTTAGAGTAGTGATTGTAGCAGTGTGCTCCAAATATATGATATTTTTCATATGATGCATTACACACATTGCAGGTGTAAGATATGGTTTTATCGCTGTGGAACATTTCAAAATGGTGTATAACTTCAGCTTTGTTACGAAATAAATTATCACAGTGGCAACAAAGAATGCCTCCGAGGACATCTATGGAGCTGTCGAGGCGGGTGGTCTCGTCTGTGGTCTGTTCCAGGGGAGTGTGTTCCGTGAAGTGCTCCTTCAGGTGCTCGATAGCGGGCTGCTTGTCTGACAGCAGGCTCTGGCAGATGGGGCACGGGTACTTCAGCTCACAGTGCTCGTCCAGGTGCTGCTTGCAGCTCTCCAGGGAGTCTATTGTAGTTGAACACTTGCAGCACTTGTACGGAGGTGCATTTTTTTCTGTTATGTGTTTATGAAAGATATCTTTATGGGTTTCCAATTCTATTTTGCTTTCAAATCTGAAAGATAAAGAAATGTGTTAAATTGTGAACAATGATAATTTAATATAGTTACATGTTTTTTACTATAATCAAATCAAAAAATGTAATTTAACTTACTTTACGCTGCAGACATTGCATCTGAATTCATGCACGAGGGAAATATGACTTGTCAGTGCAGTTGACTTGGAAAATATTTTCTGGCAATGCTGACATCTGAAATATTGTAAGAATATTACACAACATATGTTACAGTACTGTAAAACTTATAACACAAAGTGGCTGGTATAACTAACAAAACTGGATCTATTTTAGTTGTCCAATAAAGAAATTTTATTATTATTATTATTATAACTCACTTGAACCTGTTTTTGACAGTATGGATGATGTAGCAGTGGCTGCGGAACAGAGGGTACTCCAGGAACTGCTTCTTGCAGACCACACATGTGAACACTGCTTTGTCACGCTTGTGCACACGGTAATGATCTGTGAAGGCTTTCTTTGTAGGAAATATAGTCAGACATATGTGGCATAATATTCCAATAGTGCTAACAGATGTTTGTTTGCTACTGTCGTCTTCTGTTGTGTCTTTTCTTTTCTTTTCTTTCTTTTGTTTTCTTTTCTTTGGTATTATTATATTTCTTTTCTGTACCAGCGGCCTGTCCTCGGCGTCGCCGCTGATATCGACGGGGGAAGCTATTGTTGAAGCCATGGCGTATGTCCAGTCTAGGTATGATCCATTTAAATGTACTTAATTTGGTATCCGTGTCAAATGGTAGCCAATGCAGCTCGGAACATCCTTCTTTAGTGTAATTTGCGGCTACATGTTTAACAAATGGCTAAACCCATCAAATCTTCGTCTTGTAGGAGCGTCTGAGATTGCTGACCTTGAGATGAATTACTTTTATCTGTGTTAGTGTGCAAATAATACGATTTGTTTATTAGTACGAGAGGAGATAGTTATACTTTCTCGCAGCATATTACATCTTTTCATTCATCGTATACCGATTTAAGCTTCTTTTAGCTCTACTCGATATATCTCGGCCTATTCGAGGTTGTTCAGCCATTGTCGACACCGATTGATTTCCAAAATCTGAGTGCAAAATCAAAGAATACTCACGAAGTCTTTCACAAAATCATAAAAACTTTCCAGCTGAGAATAGACACTACATTTTATAAAACAACAGCCGCAAAAACGATAATTATTAACAAAAACGGATGCCGGTTAAATAACAACGCCAAGAAAACGTGCGTGAAGTTAATTTTTTTTAGGAATTTAATGATTTTTGCCCAAAATGTACGAGACAAGATGCAAAATCTTTTGTCTCTTTCTTATATTAAGTAAACGACGTTGTCAGATGAGAGCGGAGAGAGAGAGGTGTCGATGGGTTAAAAATTGGTTGGACTTGATTTGATTGACTCAAAATTCCTTTACTGTAAATTGGAATCAACAGGAATCAATAAAATACGATCTTGTCATTGTCAGTAAGTGTCATTACAATAAATTTGTTTCTTTATTTATTGAAAAAAGCGCGGGAAACTTTCAACAAGGCGGGCGCGTATTTTTCTGGGAATATATTATTTATTATTATTTGTATAAAAAGTGATCAGATCAGCTAAGTATTATTACTTTGTGTTTAAAATTAGTGTAATATTAGTTTTTAAGTGTATATAAGTAATCTAGGTAAGTTCTTTTTACATTTCTTTTCATGGAGGAGCCTCCCGACCCGGGGGACCCTGTTCCTCCGGCAGCTTGTTTTGTAACAATTAAAACAAATAATTGCGAGATGGATACGGAAATTCCAGTAGTAAAAAATAAAAAGAAAAGGAAAATTAATCAAATCCCTGATGATAGTAGTGATTCGATAAAGGCTCCGGCTTCATCACCTAAGCCAGCTCCTGCCCCTGTTGTAAGAAGTTTGTACGTGAGCACGGACAACGGCCCATATACAGTACATGTAATACGAGAAAACAATAATCAGAATGATGGCACAACTCTACACCCAATAACATTTGGCAGGTTCCTCCATAAACACAAAATTACCAATGTTGTAAATGGAAGTTTAAAACGTATCGGTCGAAATAAAATAACTCTTTCATTTTTGACTTTCAAAGATGCCAACATTTTTATAACGAATCAGTTCCTGGCCACCGAAAAATTAAAGGCATTCATCCCGACATTTACAATTACCCGCATGGGCTTAGTGCGAGGAATCCCATCTGAGTGGAGCGAAGAAGAGGTGCTTGAAAGCATAAACGTTTCAATTGGATGTGGGAAAATTTTAAAGGTCAGACGCCTGAATTGTAAGGTTGTTATTAATGGTGCACCAGTATGGAAGCCATCGCTGTCAGTTGTCCTGACTTTCGACGGAAAGTTTCTTCCAAATCATGTCTATGTCTGCTATAACTCAGTTCAAGTTGAGCTCTACACTTTTCCAACAATAATGTGTTATAACTGTTGCCACTTTGGACATACCAAAAACCAGTGTAGGTCGAAACCCCGCTGTTATAAGTGTGGTCAGGATCACTCTGGCGATTCATGCAAAACAGAAGAAGATGCACCTGTTGTCATTGCTCTGGATCTCATTTTGCATCGAACAAAGTCTGCCCGGAATTTGTTAGACAGAAAAAAATTAAGCTTTCTATGGCCGAACAATGCATTTCATATGCAGAAGCGGCGAAACTTCATGCGCCCATAGGCAAGTCCTATTCTGAAGTACTGTCTTCAAGTCCTCCTATATCGAAAATTGAAAGACCAATCATGTTTACAACTCCTGGCCCACGGCCGTCTGCAGCTGGCCCCTCGCGTGGTGGGTTTGTTGTTCGCACGTCTAAGTCGGGTTCACCTGTAAGAACGAATAGTACACAAGCCAAGGGCTACGATCGCCGAGCTCATCGCGAATTAGTTAAAGATTATGATATGCTGTCTGGTATTGGTAATGGTTGCGGCCTTTAATAAAGCGAATAGTAATGATCAACTTAGTATTGAAACCCTCAAACAGATAATGTCAACCCTGATAGACACTTTAAGGAAAAATAATATCATGTTACCGAACAACGTTGCCCCTCTAATTGAACAACTCAATAACAATATGAACGTCGACAATAAAACATTTCGATACAGTCCCGCTGGGCAATCTACTCACGATTGTTCAGTGGAACTGCCGAAGTGCAGAACATAAAAAAACTGAATTGTTGTACTTATATAATTTCAAAAATCAATCCTTCTATTATTGCTCTGTCAGATTCATGGTTAAAACCTGGCTCTATATTAAAAATTAAAAACTATTTTTTCTCAATGACAATAGAATCGACAACCATGGCGGTGTCGTACTACTCATTCATTCCACACTTTTGTTTACTGCTTTGTCTTTTCCCCCTCATGGTGATGGTTTTTCCATTGTTGGTGCTAAGATTTTAAATATAAGTTTTGTATCTACCTATCTACATCCCTCATCCTTCTACTTCTATAATAAATGAAATTCATGAAATTCTTCAGCATATTCCGAAACCATTCTTAGTTTTAGGTGATTTCAATTGTCACCATTAAGCGTGGGGCAGTTCGATCTCTAATGCATATGGCAACCAACTTATAAATATTTTTGATGACCTAAATTTATGTGTCCTAAACGATGGAACTCCTACTCGTAGGACTAAACCAGGAGAAAATTTGAGTGCCGTAGATTTATCCATATCCACACCAGATGTCGCTCTGGATTTTACATGGTGCATTCGTCCTTACACTCATGGCAGCGACCACTATCCCATAGTCATTAGTTTAGCCAATAGAAATGTTCCACCACCTCCTCACCCATTTTCACCTCGTATGAAATACAGACTTGCCGATGCTGATTGGCATTCTTATAAATCAAAGCTAGAGAATATTATACCAACTCTTAAACAACCCAATACATTCACTGAAGAAATTTGTATCGAAAGCTTGTTAAGTGCAATGTCAAACATTGCTGAAGAGCTATTCCCTAAAAAGAATAGCGCACTAAATAGAAGACCTTCTCCGGCTTGGTGGGATAAAGAATGTTTAGAAGCTGTCAAAAAAAGAAAGTTGGCAGAAAAAGAGTATAATTTAAACATGACATCAGAAAATTACGACATTTTAGTCAGTACAATAGAAGAAACTAAAGAAATTCTTGTAGAAAAGCGTAAGACTGGATGGAAAAGATATTGTACCTCAATATCTCCCCAGACTCCATCATCGATAGTTTGGCAAAATATCAGGAAATTCAAATCAACTTTGTCAAATCCAACATTTTCTCTTCCACAACAATTATCTTCTCAATATCTTGATCATTTAGCACCTTCATACGCTCCCCAAAAGGAATTAGTTACTGACTTGAATAGTAATACTCTTACAAGTCTTACCGGACTTAACTCACCTTTCACTTTCCAAGAGCTGAAAAGCGTTTTAATGAGCACCAAAGACTCTGCTCCAGGCGAGGATGGTCTTCCTTACTCTATTTATAAACACTTTGGAGATTCAGCTTTGTTCTATTTGTTAGACGTGATAAACACTATCATGATATCAGGCCATATTCCAAAATCGTGGAAAGCTCAAATAGTGTTACCCATTTTAAAACCAAACAAACAGCCTTCCGATGTATCCTCGTATCGACCTATTGCATTGTCTAATGTTGTAGTTAAAATTGCTGAACATCTGGTTAAAAATAGGCTTGAATGGTACGTTGAATCAAATAATCTTTTGGTAAAATCACAGTACGGTTTTAGGAGAGGAAAGAGTTGCATGGATCATCATCATCATAAATTTAAGGGCCGGGCCCTTGTCTGTGGAGTATGCGCCATCCTTCCCGATCTTCTGCCAATTCCTTGACCTCCTTATACGACATGACACCCGCCTTTTCTTTTATTTGGTCCATGTATGATCTTCTCGGCCTTCCTCTTCCTCTTCGGGCTTCCAATTTTCCTTCCATGATGTTTCTTATAAATTCGTCATGTCGTATAAGGTGGCCAACCATCTTCCCTCTTCTGTTTTCAATAGTTGCCAGTATTGTACGGTGTTCTTGGACCATGCTCAGCACTTCTTCATTGGTCTTTCTTTCTGTCCAACTAATTTTCTCCATCCGCCGTCAGCACCACATTTCAAAAGCTTCTATTCGTTCTCTATCTCTTTGAGTCATGGTCCAAGTTTCGCTTCCATAAAGAGCAATACTCCATATGTAAGATTTTATGAGCTGTTTTCTTACGTGTTTTGCAATTTTGGATTTTAGTAAATGTTTCTTCCGGTTGAATGCTGTTTTTGCTATGGATATTCGGGTTATTATGTCTTGAGTGCATCTTGAGTCTTCTGTTATTACGCTTCCCAAATATTTGAATGCATGTACTTGTTCTATTGGGTTATTGTGCAGTTTAATGGGATTTCTATTGTAAATTTGGTTTCTGGTTATTGTCATAGTTTTGGTCTTGTTTGAGTTAATTTTGAGGCCTATTTCTTGAAAAGCTTCGTCCATTTGTTTGATTAGTTTTTCCAGTTCATTTCTATTGTCGGCTAAAGCTGCAATGTCATCTGCGTAACGTATAAAGAAAATCCGCTCTCCATTCACTTTAATTCCACCGTTTTCAGATTCTATGATTTTACTAATTGCATTTTCAATAAATATGTTGAAAATAGTTGGTGAAAGTGGGCATCCTTGTCTTACTCCTTGTCGTATTTTTGCTGTTGTGGTTTCAGTTCCTATGTCTATTGTGGTTTGCTGATTTTTATAAAGGTTGTATATTATTCTTCTGTCTCTATAGTCTACTCCAATGTTTTTTAAAACCGTAAGCATCTTTTTCCAATTTACTTTGTCAAAAGCTTTTTCCAGGTCAATGAATGCAATATGTGTATCTATACCCAGATCTATTCGCTTGTTAGTGATGAGTCTTAGAGCCAGTATTGCTTCTCGTGTTCCTTTTCCTCGTCTAAATCCATATTGGTCTTTGGTAATATTTTCTTCGGCAATGGGTCTTAGTCTATTGTGAATAATTTGTATGAGTATTTTTGAAGCATGTGATATGAGACTTAGTGTTCTGTGTTCTTCGCATTTGTGGGTGTTAAGTTTTTTGGGTAGAAGTACTGTTTTAGTAGTTTGAAAATCATTAGGAATGTTACCTGTTAAGTACATTTCTTGGGTCAGTTTCAATATTTCATCTAAGAGAGGGTCGAATACCGCATATTTGATAAGTTCTATGTGAATTTGGTCTTCTCCTGCTGCTTTTCCATTTTGTATATTTTGTAGAGCTCTGTCAAATTCTTCTCGTACTATTGGTGGGCCTAAATCATCACAATCTATTGAATTTTCTTCTTCTAGATCTTCATCATCCAGTCCTGCTCCGTCGTATAATGTTTCTATGTAGTTTTTCCATCGTTGTACTATTTCTTTTTCGTCCAGTAGCATTTTTCCATCTGAGTCAAGGATTGCTGTGCTTTTTGTCTTGTGTTTAAGGTCAATTTTCTTAATAAGACTATATGCTTTATCTACTTTTCCTTCTTTCAGGTATTTTTCAATGAGTTGACAGTCTTCTTTTATTGCATTTTCTTTGGCTTCATTACATTTTAAAGTTATTTTGTTGGTTAAAGTTTTATATTTGCTTACACTTGTAGCATCAGTTTTATTTTTCAGCTTCCTGCGGTCAAGCATGAGGGTTATTATATCCTGTGTCAACCACTTTTTTCTTGGGACTATTTTTACTTTGTTTATACATTCATTAGCACTAGTACGTATCATGTTGCTAATATTTTTCCATCTTGTTTCTATGTCTATTGGACTAGAATTATTTAATTCTATGCTATTTATATAATCTTTCAATTTATCTCCTAGCTTATTACTATATTGCACTGTTGTATTGCTCGTTTTATCCTTAATACTAGTGAGATCTATTTTCTTCGGTTTAGTTTTTCTTTTGTTTTGTTGTAATTCCAGATTATGTTTGCTTATAAGTAAGTTGTGATCGGATTTTATATCAACGCCCGGTAAGGTTTTGCAATTTGTGACGGATCGTTTGTATTTTTCTTTTACTAATATGTAGTCTATTTGATATCTCGCTGTGTCTCCCGGGTTCTTCCAAGTATACAATCTTCTTTTGGGTTGTTTATAGTGTGTATTGAGAGGTACCATATTATGTTCTTTACAAAATTGAACGAGTCTGTTTCCTCTTTCATTTCTTTTTCCTAAGCCAAACATTCCAACTATATTGTCTTCTGCTCCTTCGCCTAATACTGCGTTAAAGTCTCCCAACACTAATTTCGAAGAAAACTTTCCAAAAAAAGATTTTACTAAAAAAACTAAGCCTTGTTTTAATCAATGGGCGACAAGAGGAATCATTATAAGTAGAAGTAGGCTTTATGAACTTTATGGGGAAAAAACGTATAGACATGATGATAATTTTTTGAGCTATGTTAGAAACTACAGTAAGTTATTTAAAAAAGTATGTTCAGAAGCCAAAGCTATGCATGTGAAGAGGCAGTTAATAAATTCAACTAACAAAATTAAAACAACTTGGTCAATCATTAAACAAGAAACAGGCAAAACGGTTCAACGAAAAACAACCATTCAACTCGAGATAGATGGGTGTATGTTGGATGATCAACTTGAGGTCTCTAACAATTTTGCTCACTTCTTCAACAACATACCTAATGAAATTACCAAACATCTTGATTCTTGCAATTACAGGGCCCTCCAGTATCTTACTGATAACTTAAACCCAAACCCCATTGATTTTGGCTTTCATCAAGTCACACCTAGTACAATTGTAAAAACTTTTAAATCACTAAAATCAAAAATGTCGGAGGATATCTGGGGCCTCTCAGTAAAGTTTATAAATGAAATAATAGATTTAGTAGCACCTACCCTTGCTGAAGTTTTTAATAGTTGTATAGAAACAGGAATCTTTCCCAACTTGATGAAGTGCGCTAAGGTGTTACCATTGTTCAAGGCTGGAAGCAGTACTGAGCCTGGCAACTATAGGCCAATTTCAATTTTACCTGTCTTCAGTAAAATCTTTGAAATGATGCTACTTATACAGCTTAGCGCATTCTTCAATAGTAAGGGATTAATATATGTGAGACAGTTTGGATTTTCGCGGGGAAGATCTACCACTGATGCCGTGACGTCATTTGTTGATATAATTTATGAAACATGGGAAAAGTCGCAGGATTGCATAGGTATTTTTTGCGACTTATCCAAAGCATTTGACTGTGTCCAGCATAATATTTTACTCGATAAACTTAGCCATTACGGCGTCAGGGGTGTTTCACTCGCTATCCTGAAGTCCTATCTATCTGATCGGTCTATGCAAGTTGATATAAATGGTGCACGATCTAATGTAGTGAATGTGGGTGTAGGCGTCCCTCAGGGCTCAATTCTGGGTCCATTTTTGTTTCTGGTGTATATTAATTACCTACCATATTTAGCTCAAAAATATGCTGAAATAATCCTTTTCGCTGACGACACGTCTTTACTTTTTAATTTAAATCGTACTCAAGTTGACTCTGATCATATAAACCTGGCTTTGAGTTATATTTCAAAGTGGTTTAGCACAAATAATCTTGCTCTTAATACCCAAAAGACAAACTGTCTTAATTTTACACTTGTCAATAATAGACGAATGAATTCCATTCAAATCGATAATACAGCCTTATCATTTGCTAAAGAAACTAAATTTTTAGGCCTTACTTTGGACTCAAAATTGCAATGGGGACCACATATCGAAAAATTGAGTAACAAATTAAGTTCAGCAGCGTATGCTGTCAGAAAAATACGACAGTGCTCGAATGTACAAACCGCGAAAATAGTTTATTTCAGCTACTTTCATTCTGTTATGTCCTATGGAATTTTGTTGTGGGGCCATGCGGCAGACATAAAACACGTTTTTGTAATGCAAAAGAGGGCATTCAGAGGCATTTATGGACTGGGAACCAGAGAATCTCTGAGGGAGCGCTTTAAAACATCAAATATTTTGACAATGCCTTGTCAATATATACTTGCCTGTATTTTGTATGCTAGAACTCAATTACCGAACTACACAGAACGCAATATTACATTCACACGTAATACAGACAGGTACGCATTACCCCACACCAGACTTACAAAGACTAGTAAATCATATAAAATTAATGCTATCAAATTTTATAACGTTCTTCCAAATTGTATAACGGAAATGAATGACAGAAACTTTAAAAAAATAGTAAAAAAACTTTTAATTGAAAAAGCATATTATTCAACGGGAGACTTTTTGAAAGACAAAAAGACATGGCATAATCTGTATATTGACACGGCTGCATTGAATAAATAAAGCCGGTTGAAAGGTTGTAGTTGTTGTTATATTGTATTAAATTTATTTTGGTGTAGTAGTTAAGATAATTTTTATTTTATTTATTATTCTAATTGAATTTGTTTTTATAATTTAAATGTATTTTTTTTATAGTATGCCTTTGGCATCATTTATTATGTACTAGATTTGACATTCATAAGTGTGCAAAACTAAGTTTAGTTTTAACCCAAATGAAGAAATAAATGAATATGAATATGAATACATAACGACTAGATAATCATTTTCGTGGACAATGTCTAATATGGAGTCTATGTTATTATACATATCTTCTACTTCGTCTATGTGGTGTCCGGTAGTGGGCATGTACACTTGTAGAATTACGATGTTTCTGTGTTCATTTTTTATTATAACTGCTGTTAATCTATCGCTATGGTGTATGGTATTTGTTACTTTATCTCCCCATTTTTTACTTAGTATTAGTGCTGTGCCGTTTTTCCCTTGAGTTTCTCCTGTATACTCTGTGATATACTCTGTGATCCCCGTTCCAGTAATCTCCACTTCCTCCCCAACGAGTCTCACTTAATCCTACTATATCTATCTTACAGTTATCCATTTCCATTAACAGATTCTCAAGTTTGCCTGCTGGCAACATCGTTTTCGCATTGAACGTACCAATTGTACAGGGATTTCGCATGATGACGACCCGGGTAGCCCTGTTACTACCCCTGCCGGACTCGGACCGCCACGGCATGTTACTTCGCGGAAGCCCGTTGTCAAGAACGTTTACTGTATTAGGCGACATTTTCCATTACCTACTCCAAAATTGGGATAAGTAGTGCGGTGGTTTCCCACTTGCCTTCCGCACCGCGGTACAAGAGCTGGTTGCCCATCAGTTGCTATCCTGACCAGAACCCTTCCAGAGCCTTCCTCTTCGGCCTCTCGCCAGTACCGGTGTTACCGCTGCCTAACACCGGGGAAACGCTTATTTAATGGCGGCGTTTGATCGCCATGTCACAGAACCGTTGTTGGACCTTTTGTAGCACTTTATAAGTTAGCCCGCTCCACCAGACTACCCACTACGTCCTGATAGTTCCGCCGCTGTTGGTCGGGGACTGCTTATTGGTTATTCGCAGCTAACCACCATATCTGGTGGCCGTTCCACTATCCGCCACCCGTGGACCCCTCCGGTGTCTGTCAGCTCAGCCCCGGATAAATATATGGAGAGATATATGGGAGAAGTATGCAATATTAACTGGAAAACATTATTATTCTTTACAAAGTCACTTGCAAATTAAACCATGGTTTTCTAAAATAGGTATTATTAGGAAAAAGGGCCACTTCATCCTTAATAAGATTACGTGTTGGACATGTTTGTAGTCCTGCACACCTTCATAAATTTAGAATCGTAGACAATCCTTCATGCTCGTGTGGTGAACCGGTTGCTGATGTCAATCATCTACTACTCGAATGCCCCTCTGTGGAATGCCCTCTAACTGATGTAACCAATTTTTACAAAAGCTTAATAGAACTGGAGATTCCGTTTCCAATAAATGTATCCTCCCTTTTAACATACAAAACAAAAGCAGTATATGGCGCACTGTCAAAGTTAATCATAGATAACGACCTCAAATTGTAAATTTATTCCCTTCCTTTTAATGTAAATCAAGGATTTTTTATATCATCTCTATGATGTAAATATAGTAGTTACGTGTTAAGTTAATTTGTTAGGTTGTATATAAATATGTAAAGCTTTCTGATCACTTAATACTTAATTATAGTTAATTTCGCGTGCTTTTTTGGGGGATATGAAGTTTCCCCGTTTTTACTTGGGAACTGGCAAAATACAAAGTTATGGCCAATTAAAAAAAAAAATTATTTACTTTTACTTTTTCAGATTTCTTTTCTGATCTAAGTGAAACACACTAAATTTATAAATAAAGTGAACAGTGGTGTGTGATACCTACTTCTATCAATTCGATTCTCTACAATACTGGTAATATAATTTAATTGATTTCATTTTTATGTTATCATTTCAGTAAGTAGGAATATTATGTGAGGTCAATATTTACTTACACAAAATTTAATATTTTTGAGTCCCAGAGATTTCCATATATTACAAGGTATATATTTGTATACTTTTAGAACTACTTATTATTTTTACACTTCATATATCGGTATACGTCAATCGGCTGTGATCCTACTTCCACGGGTAGGTTCTGTCTGTCAAACATGTTGGCTCAGTGCCAATAAATCTCCTGAAATAGTCGACGGAGTGTTTTCCATAAAGAAGGTTTACGCGTTCCATTTAGTATAAAGTGTTGACAACACAGACGTGCAGCATGGAGCGGCAGCACCCGCTGAGCGCCAGCTTCCACGGCTCTGTGCGCAGCCGCGAGTCCTCCTCCACGGCCGGCAGCGACGCCCGCGAGAAGATCAAAGATTGTTGTAGGAAGTTCATAGCGTTCATGTTCACTCAAGTGGGCGTGGGCGCGCTCGTGGTGTGCTACGCCATCCTTGGCGCGGCCGGGTTCATGCACATCGAGAAGGACAGCCCCGACGAGCAACTGCGTGCCGTGCGCCGCTGGAGGGCCAGCTGCGCCGAGCAGCTCTGGGACATCACCGTCGCCTTCAACACCTTCAACGAGACCGCCTGGGTGATCAACGTCAACAAGGTGCTCAAAGTGTTCCAGGACAACATCACCGTCGCCGTGCACACTGGCTACAGCGGCCGCGCGGCTGAGGACATCTGGTCCTTCCCCGCCGCCCTCATGTACTCTTTGTCAGTGTTCACTATGATTGGATATGGAAATATTGTGCCCAAGACTGTATGGGGAAAACTAGTAACTATAGCATATGCTTGCTTCGGTATACCTATCTATGTGCTTTACTTCTGCAACATGGGCAAAGTACTTGCTCAATCATTCAAGTGGCTGTACATAACTGCCCACGAATGCAGTCGACGAGAAGACCCTATATTTGAAGATGGAGAAGTGCCCGTGAGGAAAAAGATCACAGTCCCGTCAACAGCTTGTCTCTGGGTCATATCATTTTACATCCTGACAGGGACCATCATGTTTGGAGCCTGGGAGAAATGGAACTATCTAGATTCTACATATTTCTGTGTGATAAGCTTGTGTAAGATCGGATTTGGGGACTTTGTGCCAGGAGCCAACATATCCGACTCAGCGGGAGGCTCTCACCTCAAGCTGGTCATCAACTTCATCTATGTGCTGCTGGGCATGGGGCTGGTGGCCATGTGCTACAACCTCATGTGTGAGGACGTGCGAGTCAAGGTGTGTGAGCTGCGTCAGGACCTCAAGAACTGCCTCGATGACATCACGCTGAAGATCACGGTCTGCATGAATGACACCAAGTACTACCACCAGAAACAAAACCGCCACATAAAGTGATGTGTTATTAGTTCCAAGTATACTACATATTAGTTATGTACTAAGTACAAGTATTTTTGATATGTTTTGTAATGTGAGCAACTTGCTACTGTTTAAGTTTAAGGAGTAGGTATGTGTATGTGTGTCTGTGTTTCAAATAAATGCATTTCTTGTGGATTTTTCGTTTTACTTTACTAGTTTTTTTACATGAGGCTACAGCACAATAACCGGTCCAGTTAGTATCAGGTCATATGTAAACCACTACTTCGGTGTGGCCCATAGTGGCCATGTACCACTCGAGTTAGACAAACTATGGTACGTGATACATGTCTGATCGATGTCAAACGTTCGAACTCTCTTAGGACGCGTCCGCTACACATTCAACAAGCTGCGGGTGCTCCGCCCCATGGTCCTGCGCCTGGCGCAGGTGGCGGGGCGGGAGGCGCGCGCCAACGACGTGGTGTTCCATCCCGCCGTGCGCCGCACCAACCGCCCGCGCGCGCTCGTCTTCTTCGGGGGCGATGTACAGGTAATATACAAAGAAGAGATTATTGGGTATCGTATTGATTCACTCTTGCTAGACAGGTGGCATTTTTGTTAATTGAATTGATAGTAGTTATATAACAGATTGACATGTTCACTGGCTTGTACTTACGTACTGTTGTCAGGACTACTCGGAGGCGATGCGCCTGCACCGCGACAACCGGTGCTACTTGCGCTGGAGCCTGGAGCGCACGGTGCGCCGCCTCGCCGCCTGCTTCCCCGCCCACCACGTGCTCGCCGTCAGGCCCGCTAGGTAGCTCGTACACTCACCGCACTTACTCAGATAAGATAAGAGATATAATTATAACCCAGGGCAGGGGTCTTCAAATCGAGAGTAAATAGGTTTCTTCTAGGAAAGCGTGCTTCATCTTAGACTATAGTGGTGCTTAACATCAGGCAGGCTTAGGTCAAACGTATGCCTATTTCGTGTTAAAAAAGTCTTCAAGGCGCACACAACAATCTATATCTATACTAATATGTATTATACAGCTGAACAGTTTGTTTGTTTGAACGCGCTAATCTCAGGAACTACTGGTGCGAATTGCAAAATTCTTTTTCTGTTATTAGACCATTTAACGAGGAAGGCTATAGGCTATATAACATCACGCTGCAACTAATAGGAGCGAAGAAATAATGGAAAATGTGGAAAAAACGGGGAAAATTATAATCTTTGAGGGCTTTCGTTGCATGCGCTGAGAAAACGGTTCAAGATATCACAAAAATATGTATAAAATAATTATTTCTCTTAAAATAATCTAACAAAGTGTCTTCAACAATAGGTATAAGTATGTCTATCTTTTAAGATTAACTCACTAGAACCGTTTTTATGGTAATAACTATTCCACGCGGACGAAGTCGCGGGCACCAGCTAGTTACATAATAAAAGAAATTTAAAAACTAATTTAATGCACATTGGGCGGCCTTATCGCTTAGACGATTTCTTCCAGGCAACCTTTAGATGGACAGGATTTGGATTATAAAGTACTGGGAGGGATTCGCTTATTTTTTTTATTTTTTAACTATGTACAAAACCTATGCTCTTGGTTTTCTACAGGCTAGATGTACTCGTATGTTTGGACACCAACAATTAAAGATATAAATCATCAGTCTACTATTCTTACTTTTACCGACTTCAAAAAAGGAGGCTATGAAGTCTTCTGCAAGTTTTTTTTCAGTGTTACTATACAACAGTTTGTATGGAAGTAACGCTCGGGCAAGTGTAAGTTAGTGTTTATTGGTATGTACGAGTACGTATGTGTCAGGATCGAGCGCAAGATGCTGAGCTGCTTCGACAACTTCGTGCCGTCCGACTGCGCCGGCGTGCCCCACTTCACGGCCGGGCACGGCGCGCTCGCCCACCTGCACAGGTACCCCTGCACGGGGCTGTAGCCTGAAACTACTAAATTATAGTTTTATTTACTGGGTACACAACACATTTTACCTACATTTTAAATTAAACCATCCATAAATATGTAAGTATCGCAAGTGAGTTTATTGAACTTTTAAAAGCCCGAATACCTACATGACCAGCACCTTATGGGCTCTCTGAGCTAACGACGTTTGTAGTAAACAATAAAGTAAGTAATTAACGTGACGTTCAGTCAGTGCACTTGACTCGTGACCTGGTGATGGATATTTTCTTATATTTATTTTATATTTAATGTCTCACTTGCAAGTATTTGTGCGTTAGTTAACAATAACCCTGTATATCCAAATTTGTCATTTGTTTGTCGTAGTCGTATGTAGCAATAAAATATACCTAGTCAGGTCATACATTCTGTCACATGTTTAATATGAAATAATTGAAACAACTTTATTCTTTATGTAACCATTTATATACCAAAATGAACTTAACAAAACATAGATTCTTATGACAATAAAGTTTATTCAAAATGACCTCCGTGATTTTGAATACAGGCCTTCAATCTGCGCGGCCAGTCGTCTATCGCTACACGAACGAGGTCCATGTCAATATCGGCGGCTGCCTTAATCAAGGATGTCTTGAGTGACTCCAAATTGGGATGAAGCTTTGAGCACGCCTTTTCCTCCAAGTGTTGCCATATCTTGTAATCTAACGGATTCAAATCTGGACTGGAGGAGGGCCTGTCTTCGTGCCGGATGAAGTCGATTTCACGCGCCGCCAGCCAGTCTTGTGTGCTCTTCGCTCTATGAGCTGGCGCCGAATCTTGTTGGAATACCCAGTGCTTGTTATTCAACATGATATGAGAAACAGGTTCCACAAGGTTCGTCAGGACTGTATTTTGATACACAACTGCATTCGTTTTTACACCTTTCTCACAAAAATGTACCTCTGTTAAGCCCCAATAAGAAACTCCCAACCATACCATGAGCGAGGATGGCAAATGACCTCGTTGGACACGCGGAATACGTTTGCTCGCTTCTTCACTACTGTGTGCGTACACCTTATCATTTTGTTTGTTGTAGCTCTCTTCTACGGTAAAAAAATTTTCATCCGAAAAAAGAATTTCCCGATATTTTTTTCCCGCGTACCGCTTCAACAAAGCGCGGCATCTCTTCAATATCAGGTCCATTAGACGAGCATTCAAACGATGTCATGTTTTTCTTAGATATGCCCGAAGCCCTAAGTCTTCATTTAACACCCTTTTCACCGTGGTTCTGCTTAACCCCATCTGAAGGGCCAACAGTTTCTGCTTACGTTTGGGATTTCTTTGAATTCGCGCCTTCACAGCTTTTATCACTGCTGGAGTCCTAACAGACCGAGGGCGACCACTTCTTGACCAGTCATCTACACTAGAGTCTTCATTGTATCGTTTGATGGTACGATAAACGAATCTTTTGGTTATATTCAAATTTTTCAGTATGTCAAAAATTTGAATTGGCGCGTAACCGCAACGATGCAATGCAATAACTGCAACACGGTCTTCTTTAAGCGTCCACTCCATATTTAAAAATGAGTAAAATTCTAAAAAGTATACATTTTTATTTTCATGAACAATTCGAATTCAATAAACTTTTTTGTAGCCAGTATTCTAAAAGAAAAGTTTTTACTGTGTGACAATACTTATGACCTGACTAGGTACATACATATTTATTCTGATGTATCCAGTCTGCTCCAGAACGTGAGCCTGCGCCTGCGGGAGACGCCGAGCAGCGAGCTGCTGCAAGCACTTACCCACCCTGAGGAGGACGAGGTCCATGTAGGTCACTTATACAATACGCATATGGCAATAAGCGGTGCAAGTGGGATAATATTATGAAATTAAAATGTAATGTGTAGAAATTATTATATTACATGGATTAATAATATTACATGGAGCTTAAATTATGGATACACATCGCTCCACCGCTCTCTTAATTCACCCACATACCTAATCTCGACTAGTATTTATTCAGTGTTTGTTCAATTAGATGATTTATATATATATGTTACGGTAAATGTAGATAATCGGGAATTATGCATAATTCCCGTGAATTATACATAATTACCTTATTGGAATAGCGAGTGTGGCTCAGCGGTTCGAGTGTCTGCTTTTCATTCAGACGCACCCTGGTTCGAATCCGGCCCTACACCAATGACTTGTATTTTCAAGTTATGTGTGGATTTGCACTCGCTTAACGGTGAAGGAAAACATCGTAAGGAAACCGACATGTTTGAGGACCACAATATCCGAGGACATGTGTCTTCCGTGGAAGGACCTGGGCGCCCACCACGATGTATCTGCCCAAGAGAACTGCCCTAACGAATTAATTCTGAGGGGGAGTCACGACCCTCAGTCATGAGAAAATACGACTCAAAGAGAGATACATAATTACCAACGCACTCGGTAAATGTTGAGAATTATCCACATTTACCGGTAATTATATATAATTACCATACCCTTTTGGTTAATGTACAAAATAATGAAATCAAACATCAGAATCAATATGTTTATGAGAATAAATACATGTACAAATAAAATAAATAAATCGCACGAGTAGAGGATCAAGAGCTCAAACCTTCTATTTGGTGTTTGGTGGCAAAACATAAAATAAAATAACATACAATAAATTAAAGTAGAGTAGAGGAGAGGAGAGTGTAGAGTAGAGTAAAGTTTTTATTTTATTTTTTACTAGAGTTTTTTTACATGAAATAGGCTCACGCTTGACTGCAACTTGCCTGGTGTTAAACAACGTTATAATCTACGATCCAGCGCACTTGCCTAGAAAAAACCAGTTTGCTTTTGCCTTGAAGACCGACAAATTATAATTCAGTGCGGTTTTTGGTTCAGTGCCTTGCCTGTTTTGTTTTTTGCCATGTTTGATTTCATTATTTTCTACATTTACCAAAGGGGTATGGTTATTATGTATAATTACCGGTAAATGTGATTAATTCGAATGTTTTTCTCACTTTTACCAAGAGCACTGGTAATTAAGTATGCATAATTTCCGGAAATTATGCATAATTCCCGCATTATCCACATTTACCGTAACATATATACCTACCTATAGAAATACCTCTACATACATGTGCGAAAAATGTCGTATATTTAGTAAATAAGGCCGCTTGTCTTGGTCGTCATATTTTCCGAAGCTTGCCTATTGCCCTTCCTTGCTCACCAGGCGCAGGCTGGTGCTCAGTCCAGTACAACGCCGTGTCAAGCAGAGCCGAGTGACGCCGCGGGCGGCAGCACAGTGCACGCGGCGTGAGTACATACCTCGCGCCATCTTGTGGTACACACTTTATACAACTAATACTGATTTACACACTAATGGACATCATAGTAGTATCTAGTAAGTAATTAAATACATAAGTACTTAGTTTACTTTAGATAAAAGAATGACAAATATTGAAATAGGGAAAAAATAGATAATCTACCATTAAATGACGATTTACTAGAACTTGTCAGTTATCCTCTAACATAGAATGTCGCTTATTTCGTTTGGTTTAGAGTGAAATAACGTTAAAACATGCAAGCCTCCAGCTCGCGCGCAAGCGCCGCGTTATAACAATTTTCTTAACACATGTATCGTTTTATCATTTAGTTTAGTATCTATTGATTTGTTCATATTGCAGGTTCGAATCCTGACTACTACTACTAATAATCGTTTTTGAGTATTTTCAATGATTTCTAATCAAAATTAAAATACTTACACTGAAACAGAACTCTACTAAATTGTTTTCCAGCGAGAGTCCCGAGAGCCCCGCCCCGCTGTGGTGGGTGTCCGGGCTGCGCCTGGAGCGCTGCGAGCTGGCGCTGGCGGGGTTCAGCAAGGGCTGCGTGGTGCTCAACCAGCTCGTGCACGAACTGCACCACGGGGGGGCGCAGCCTCCGGGGTCAGCATACCTAGCTTAATCTTGAATATAGAAAGTCTCTCGCAGACTGTCATAGGTACTAAGTACCTACTTCACTTAAACAGAGGGATCGCCTCGATAAATCTATTATACATTTGTCCAAAAAATGTCTGTTGCATTGTGTGTGTGTGGGTGTGTTTCATTCTTGCTTAAAAAATCGAGATGGCCGGAAATGGAAACGAGAAAGCGAATATTCGTTGATGAGGTTTTACTTCTAGTCGAATTGTTCTTGTCCACCGGTCTCCAGATGAAATATGGAGATAATAAACAAACCAGAATTTGTAACGAACATAGTAACGCATGATTACAGATAAAGGTTACACTTTATTACTATTCTGTTGTAAAGGTTTGATGATGATTTATCAGGCTAGTGTCCCAGATCTCGTCTCTGTACTGGCTGGACGGCGGGCACGCGGGCGGGCGCGACACCTGGCTCACTGCGCGCCCGCTGCTGCACACACTCGCACAACTAGGTGACTGAATACTTAAGAGACAAAGCATCATTCGTATGATCTTCCTAGCGCGCTAATAAATCATAGTTTTTCTTCAGACGTGAACATCTTCGTCCACGTGAGTCCGTACCAGGTGCGGGACGAGGCTCGGCCCTGGATTCGCCGCGAGGAGAAGATATTCACCGACACGCTCACCAAACTAGGCGCTAAGGTAAACATCTCACTCTTCAGTCGTATTTCCTCATGACTGAGGGTCGTGACTCACACCACTTAAGGTAAACACACCACACTTTGAAAACTATGCTTTATAAGCAAGAACGGGCTCACTTATTTGCCACAAAACGCCATTGTGTTAGATATCAAGCACTTTCACGTTTCAATAATCATAAGATAAATTGATCAAAGTGAGGATTGCCAATGTCCCTTCCAATCCTGAATTAGGTACCTAGTGTGTGTCATCAGACATAATGATGTGCTGTGTGTCCAGGTGTCCCGCTACTTCCACGCGAGTCCCGCTCCCTACTCTCTGCTCACACACTTGTCAGTGCTCGACAACTTCAAGCGCGTGCAGGATGAACACCTCCGAGGGAGGGACGCAGACTGCACATAGGGCCTGAGATTGTATAGCCTAATAATATGTCTACATTTTAGTGATTACAATTTATTGTAAAAGACGTTCCAGTGGAATCGTGTTATTTATGTTGTACTAAACACCAGCTTTCATATTTATTGTAAACACAGTGTTACTACAGTAGACAGGTGTCGTATTAAACGTGAAGGAGTGTACTATAGTGTTGATAATTAAATACATACATAAACTTTATTTTTTTAGTAAACAACCTGTACCTGCCTTTGTAGCTCACTCCCTCTTAATTAAAAGCAAAACCAAAATAAGTAGGATGGTGGGAAATAAAACAGACACACAACTGATTAACTCTATAATATATTCAAACCGACTCACTTTTACAGTACAAAACCAAACCCCACACATTGTTTACAATTTCGTTAATCAAAGAGCTCCTTATACACAGGCAACAGCCATACAACTCATTTGGTGTCAGCTGTTATGCATATTACTTGTAAAAAACAAAGAAAATGTGTATGAAGTGAACACAGTCTCACTACTCCTAGAGGGCGACACTTGCACAAATATACAGGTTTATATATTATTCATTCATTCATTTTATTTCAGCAAAACTTGCGTGTTATAACATGTTCATTCTATTATCAAACAATAACCCTGTATCATAATAAAGTGTAGTACACGTCCAGTACATCACATTTAATTTTAAGTAAAAAAAGTAAAATACATGCTTGAAACGAAGTACCTATGTATTAGAAAATATGGAATGACTAATAATAAATTGCGAATTGATTGTATGAACATCAGCTTGATGAAGGTATTATTTCAACTTTAAACTATCTAACATTCAACCTAAATGAAATTACTTAAGCAAGTGATACTGATACCAAAACACTTATAAAATATTGCAACAGTATTTTCTGTATAAGGTACTTCAACGCGTAAAGGAAGACTAAACATACAAAACGTAAATAACAAGAATAAAATGCTTAATATTAAGTGTCGCGAGCGAGCGCCGGCGGTGTTGAAGCAGCTGAGAGTAGAGCCCACCTTATGTTGAATACAATACTCATACACTTAGCAATCATTTATCAAACTTTAATTTTACAGACATTCGATGGAAATGCGCTTATATCACTATGACACGACTTATCAACCCACAGTAAGGCATGGTAAGGATTTAGCCTCATTTAGGCATTTTCCTCACTCATGCGTATAAAATAAAGTGGACAACAAGCTGCATCAAGATATCACTGGATAAACATATGGATACACATACAGGGTAACTGATAATCAATTTAAAACTTTAAAGTGGCTTAAGTAGGTGCCTCAATAAACAACTTATGATCGATTACTTAAGTAGGTGCCTCAATAAACAACTTATGATCGATTACTTAAGTAGGTGCCTCAATAAACAACTTATGATCGATTACTTTAAGAAATTCTTAAACAAAATCAACCATCTCATACAAAATGTTTATTTACTGGAAATGAATATCCTTATTTCAAATTTCATTAAGTTGTAGGTAAAAATTGTTGGCTGTTGTACTTATGCCCCATTAAAAGTTTAGTATTTACCGGTTACCCTTTAAATCCTGGTCACAGCAACTGTGCGTGGTCTACATGTTCTGGAACTGTCCGTCCTTGTCCAGCATGAGTATGTTGGGGTTCTCCTTCTCGAACTCGGTGGGCTTCCTGTCGCGCTGCTGGTCGGTCCACTCCCCCTCCCCCGCGCCCCACTCCCCCACCTTGTCCCCGATCACGTCCACCACTGACTTAGCTCGAATTTCCTCCAACTGAGGGGGGAAAGATATTGGTTCACGATTCTTTGCAATATAGTCGGTATGGAGTGATGGATATGAATTAATGTATGCTTTAAAAGTAATTTAATTAATCATAATGGTTGCCTAGATGAGACTGCTTTTAGCTATCAGCACTAACAGCACTAGGGAGGGGCTGAGGTGTTATCGACAACTTGTCGATAAGTCTGCACCTTAGCCCAACATGGAAAAGTTCTTGGTCAAGAATCAAGACCTTAACTCGCCTGCAGGAAAAAGGAAGAAAGGAGAAGGACAAAAGTCTCCAGATGAATGGCGCTCAGCTAAGAAGTTTGTGAGCCACCAGAACAAAGTTCTGAAAATTCCGGAGACTCCAGTTGATAACAGATTTGAAGGCCTACCTATCGATGATGAAGAAACCACCACAGAACCGTTTAGGAATGCAAGTAAGAAGCAATCTGGCTACGCTCCACCTATAATCATTGAGCTACAAAGTGATTTCACACTGCAATCTGTGAGGGATATTGTGCTGAAATATAGCAAAACTTTTCACTTACAATATAGGGGCAGAAAGCTTGTGAAAGTCCAATGCTACTCCGCCAAAGACCATCAAGAGTTGAAAGACGGTCTTATGAACGAGAATATTTCGTTCCACACTTTCACTCGAAAAGATGAACGATGCCCTAAAGCTGTAATCAAAGGACTACCGAAATTCCTCCACGAACAAATACAAGATGAACTAGAAGCCCTTGGATTCAAAGGTGCCACTGTCACAGAGATTAAAACGCTGAACCCCACAGAGTGTCCTCCATTGCTGGTTAACTTACCGAGTGGAACTAATATGATCAGATTCAAGCAGATCAGGTATCTGTTCAACTGCGTTGTCATCGTGGAAAAATACAAGCCGTCCAGAAAACCCGGCACGCAGTGTTTCCGGTGTCAAGGCTTTGGACACTCGTCAAAAAATTGTAATCGGCCAGCTCGCTGCCTGAAATGTGCGCAAGACCATCCAACCTGGGAATGCTCTAAAAAAGATAGGACGGAGCCGGCTCGTTGCTGCAATTGCCAAAAAGAACATCCAGCAAATTACTCCAAATGCGATGAACGAGTGAAGTACTTAGAACGCATTGAGTCTAAACGGGTAGCTCTCCGAAAAACAATTACTACCAATCTATCTCGAGAAACCAAAACTGGTCAAAAAACCTGGGCCAAAGTAGTAAGCACCAGCAACACTAAGCCTCAAGAAATCAAAGAAGCCATTGCGATACCGGCATATCAACCATCAAGAGCGCAGAAGACATCCCTTCAAACTCAGCTGCCTTCAAATACTTCCTCGTTTGTGAGGCGACAAGCTACAACAACTCCTACCATTGGAGTTGCGGACGGTATAACCGGACAAGACGTTGAAACTGTTGAGATGCTGGAAATCCTATCCGCATTACAGTCACTCAAAAATGAATTCCGGAAATGTGAAACCTTTATGGATAAGGTTGTCTTAATACTTAGCCGTTTTGGGTATTATGTGTAGTACAAACGAAGTTCGATTACTATATTGGAACGCGGATGGCGTTCACGGCAAGCAACGGGAGCTATCAGACCTAGCGGTGAGTAGGTTGAAAGTAGACATTATTGCTGTCAGTGAAACCCTACTAACAAACCGACTAAACCTTAACATACCTGGATATGTGGCCTACCGCGCTGACAAGCGTAGCGACGGTGTCGGCCGAGGTGTAGCCATTCTTATCCGTTGTGACATACCGCACAATCTTATTCCCACCCTGCGTACTCAGAATCTTGAAGCCGTAGGTATTGTGCTAAATAACCACTTAAATATTTTTTCTATTTATCAATCCCCAAACCAACCCTTCAACACTAAAGACCTAGATCTTGTATTGTCCTCTGGTAGTAAAGTCCTGGCTATGGGGGATCTCAATTCCAAACACCCTACTTGGTCTCCTGGTGTACCTAATGCACGCGGTAAACGCCTGTTTAGTCACATGATGGTAAATGATTACGTCATTTATGCCCCACAAGACTGTACCCTTGTCCACTATAGTGACAGATATAATACGTCTATACCCGATCTATTACTATGTAAAAACGTGTATTCCTTAAATTTTATAAAGACTATCCCAGCCCTATCCTCCAATCATTATCCTGTACTAGTAAATATACATACCAAAATCCAGAGAAATCCCATACAAAAATATAACTATGCTAAAGCTGACTGGGTAAAGTTTCGAGCCCATCTCAATAGCCATGTAAGCTTGTTTTCTGAAACGTTTCTAAACAAAGATGCAATAGACAGAGAAATAACTTCTTTCCAAGAAACTCTTCTACTGTGCAGGGACTTAAGTGTACCTGTTACAAGTATGAAACCCTGGAACTTCTCTACTCTGCCAAGACGAATAACGAGACTTATCCGACGTAAAAATCGGCTTCGTAGGTATCTTCTGGTAGAATCTAGCGCTAGAGTGCGCCGGGATCTGTTGCATAGTATCAACCATCTTAAATGGACTATTAAATCCACCATTGAATCCTACAATGATGCCGAATGGAATCGTAAACTGAGAAGAGTCGACAACCCCAGCTCGGATATTTGGAGACTAGCCCGTACTGTTCGAGCGTCCTCTAATTCCACCATACCGGCACTTAAACGTAATAATGGCACTATGACGACCTGCCAACAGGAACAGTGTGAAGCACTTGCTGAAGGGTTCCTTAATAACCTACAACTGACGAACCACTGGTGTAGCGATGAAAGCCATAGAGTAGCTCGCTCAATGTCCTCCTTAGATTCCCCATCAACACTTGATTATTCCCTACTTGTGCGACCTCTTGAAATTGTTAAGCTCATCAAATCCCTAAAACCCCGTAAAGCCCCCGGTCTAGACCAGATTTCAAACATTTTGATAAAAAAATTGCCCAGAAAATGTATCATACTTTTGACCAAAATCTTCAACTCATGCCTTCTTTTGCATTACTTCCCTAAAACATGGAAGTCGGCTAAAGTTATACCAATCCACAAGCCTGGTAAAGTCTCTTCAGATCCAGTTTCATATCGGCCTATTAGCCTACTTCCATGCATAGGCAAACTTTTCGAAAAAATCATTTATGTCCGACTCAAGCAAGCATCTCAGAATCTCCTTATAAACGAGCAGTTTGGTTTTCGCCAGGGACATTCCACAGTGCAGCAGCTTGTGAGAGTGGCAGAGGCGGTGTCAATGGGCCTAAATGTAAAGGAATCTACCGGAATGTTCCTGCTAGATATAGAAAAAGCTTTTGACAGCGTTTGGGCTGAAGCACTGCTCCACAAGCTGGTGCTGCTTGGAATCCCTAAACCACTTACAAAGCTGGTGCACTCCTACCTGTCATCCAGAAACTTCCAAGTTCAAATCAAAGAAACTACATCATCTTTTAAACCGGTTCCCGCAGGAGTTCCACAGGGCTCTATACTGGGGCCATACCTCTTCCTGCTGTATATTAATGACATCCCGGTACAGCCCAGGACTCACCTGGCCTGTTTCGCCGATGACACGGCCTGCTACACCAGTTCCTCTGACATAGACTTAATTATAAGTAGACTTCAACTATCAGTTGACACACTATGTGAATATTTTGATAGATGGAAGCTAAAAATAAACGCATCGAAAACTGAGGCCATCATTTTCACCAGACAGCGTAAAGTCCCGACACGGCAGTTAAAAGTTGCAAATTGTTCTATCCCCTGGAGCCGCTCAGTTAAATATCTGGGTACTTTTCTCGATTCAAAACTCAATTGGACTGAAAACACGTCCAGGCTTGTGGTCAAAAGTTCAAAAGCATTAAATGCCTTATCTCCTATACTCAATCGTAAGTCCATACTTAGTAGTAGGACCAAGCTACGAATATACTCAACCCTGGTTCGGCCCGTCATTACCTACGCATGCCCGGTATGGAGCAGTACTTGCCGTACTAACTTAAATAAATTACAGATTGTTCAAAATAAAGCACTAAAAATTGCTTTTAATACCCCATTCCGAACTAACTTAACTAAACTACATTTACAAATACACTATCCTACCTTAGATGTGTATATTTACAAATTATCAGAAAAGTTTTACTTATTAACAAACCCTAATAACAAAAATAAATTAATACAAAACCTATGTAAAACTCGAATGAAAGATCTCAAGTTTATCGATACGTACAAAACGTATCGGTTACCTCACCATTTCATATTAATCCGCGATGAATAGACCGCGCGTTGACGTCACTCGTGCGCCGCGAGCTCGGTCGAGTCGAGCGAGCGCGAGCCGCGTACACGGCAATCTCGCCCCTGTTACCTGTGGTATCGGGTCGCAGTGCGCTGGCCGGTCGGCCGTGCTTGTGTGCGTGAGTACCTACACGACGGCCCCTGTTGCTTGCAGTGAATGTTACCTACACTTCCAACTACCTAGTTAGTTTCTACCCACTTTTTGGCTGTTTAATTATAATTAGCCTTCTTTTGTTTTATCTTATATCCAATGTTGTCAAAATGTAATGCTGTGCTAAAGCTTGCATAATGGAAATATGTACTTATGTAAGTATCACGATATTAGTGTTAAATTCAACCTCTCAATGTTTAATTATCAGTATTCTCATCGCTAAAAGTTTTATATGAGTGGTATTCCAACTCGAAAACGCTCCGAATTCCATGTCAAAACATGTTAGGAAACTAGTTCATAACTATATCTAATGTACACTAGCATATTTTAATTGTAAATTACTGATGTGAAATAAAGACTTTTTGAAATTGAAATTGAACTAACAGCACTATAATAAGTTTTGTTTTCTGTTGTACAATTTCTATTTCTTTTGTATGTTACAATATATTACTGTCTATCTAATCAATCCAAAACTAAGTCTAAGTAGAGGACTTCTCTACCACGAGGAGTTCTTGAGACGGGTGTTGTTTTGCAACATAGTTGCTATGGTTGATGGATATGATGAAATCGACTTATGGTGAATCGTGATTTCTATCAATCAATCACTTCTTAATTTATATAAATATTGACCCTGCCTATGAGCCTGTAAGTGGTTCGCAAAATCACCTCTATTTTAAACAGGCATTGTAATTACACAGCATGTAGTGCCACTAACCATTGCGGTAATTTATATCTATATCAGACATATAAAGGACAAATTTCCATAAACTTATGTTGTCAACAAACTACTAGTAATGTGTGTTGATAGAAAAGCGTGTCCCCCCTGGCTGCAGCAATGCCTAACATCAGACAGGCTGTAGTCAAACACAAACCTATCCCACGTAAAAAGCGGTTTCCTACTGCTAGTGAGTGAGTATGGCATGATGGTTAGCGCCGGTAGAGCAGTCGCGCACACCTGTTACCTCCGTGTCGTGTTTAGCGAACTTGTCGAACATGTTGGCGTACAGCTGCTTCTCTCGCTGCTTCTGCTTCGCCAGCGCCACCTTGCACGCTGCGATCTGGTGAGCAGCCGCCTGCAACACATTATTTTATGTTTTAATTTTGTCTCACACTGGACAGTGTAGGTATTAGTAGTTTTAAACAATATATAAATGTTACATGTATACTAAAGTACTATTGACATTTTGCCTGATTGCTGTTGACATGCCTAAACAAGGAATCAGAGTTACAGAGGCATTACAATCAATATAAGGGTCGGAAACTAACTCTAGCGGTGACCGTTATTGCGCAGAAGTACAAAATAAGGTACCTGAGGGGGGCTAGCGGGATGAAGGGCGGGCGAGCGGGGCGCTGATTGGCTCTCCAGTCACTTGCCGTTCCCCGCGTACATACGCCACCCCGCGCACATCCCGTGGTACAGTCGCGTTATTAATTTTATTATTCAATAACTATTTTTGTTACGTATGAATTTATTTGTTGAATTTAAACTTTTAAGTTTGTTTGTGACTAAAGTAAATATGCATAAAACAAATAAATATTTCAAGACATATCACTCAGCGCCATCATGCCCCATACTAAGCTTACGCTTTTATCATGGGTACTAGATAACGGATATAATACGTAAATACTTTTTTTGTAAATACATACTTATTATACATAGAAACGACCAGACTCAAAAGAAATACCTAATTACAAATTTAAATATACATAATTTCTTGTGTTATGCGGGAATCGAACCAGCAACAGCAGCAGCAAGAACCTTGATTAGAAGAACAAATACTGTTTTGAAAAGTCAGGCAAGGAAAATGTTTAATGACGTGATTGTTTTGAAAAAGTGTATCTATCTAATTAATTGATTCTCCGAAACAAATCAAAATTGAGATTCACGAAGTTACAAATACTTTACTCAGTCATTCGGACAGCAACACTGTAAATTTGAGTTTTGATTAAGAGTTTATTTGTTAATTATTTTGCATAATTATATTTGACAAAAAGACATTGGAGTCCAAAATAATAGTTTCATATATGTATTGTGTGCGCGACAGTACACATGCGCAGCAATCCCCTCCACGTACCGGCCAGCGCTACAGTTATGTGCCTACCCCTATACAAAGAAAACATCCACTATATAGTTGTCAATAATAAGCGAGTGTGGCTCAGCCGTTCCAATGTCTGCTTCTTATTCAGACGCACGCTGGTTCGATTCTGGCTCTTCACCAATGATTTGTATTTTCAAGTTATGTGGAGATTTGCACTCACTTAACAGTGAAGGAAAACATCGTGAGGAAACCAACAAACTGATATGTTTGAGGACTCTAATTCATGCAACTCAAACTCAACTCGCCCACCAATGCAATGGGTTGACGACATTAGAACAACCACAGGGAGCACCTGGATGCAATTTGCACAGGACCAGGACGAGTGGCGTACAAGAAGAGAGCCTATGCTCAGCAGTGTGCGGTAGCAGGCTGATGATGATGATGAACTCTAATTGTTACGGTTCTTTGAATTACACAGAAATCCTTTTTTTGCATAAACATTTATTATTTTTAACAAATAAAATAAATAAATAAATAAATATTCCGGGACACTGCACACAGCGCCATCTATAACAGCCCGTAAAACATACACATCGTGCATAACTTTTATCGTATTTCTTATCGACCACATTAACTTTTAAGAGTTTTGACTGGTACAACTAGTCAAAACTACTTTTGACGGATATTTTAGTCAAAACTATTATTGACTGAAGCATACAGCCAAAAGTACTTTAGACTGATTTTGCCACTCAATAGCCAATAATAATAACATCTGACTGGTTAAGAGTTTTGACTGCTACATATATGTATATATACTGAACCCTAAAATCACAAATACTGACCTTATTCTGTGGCTCGGCGTCCACGATCTTCTGGAAGTCCTTGATGGCCTGGTCGGCCTCCCCCAGGCCGAGCAGCGCCTGCCCCCTCCGGAACATCCCCTTCACGTTGCTGGGGTCTAGCCCCAGCGCCTTGTTGGCGAAGTCCCGCGCCTCGAAGTGGTGCGCCGGGGTCACCTTCAGGTGCACGAGGGACAGGTTCAGGTAGATGGAGAGCAGCAAGTCTCGCGCCTGGCTCTTGTTCTCTTCTGTCTCCGTGGTGTCGTTGGGCATGTCTGCAGTGGAGGAGGAGGGGGAGTTACAAGCGGGTTTATATAAAAGTGTTTTTAATTAAATCTAGTCTCAGACCTTGGATGTTGGGATCAACAAATACCCTGTTTCAACGGAAGAAATAGATATAAAGAATAGTAACTTACCATCCAACAATGAGCTGACTCGCTTGTACATAGTAACTTACCATCCAACAATGAGCTGACTCGCTTGTACATAGTAACTTACCATCCAACAATGAGCTGACTCGCTTGTACATCTTAATAGTAACTTACCATCCAACAATGAGCTGACTCGCTTGTACATCTTAATAGTAACTTACCATCCAACAATGAGCTGACTCGCTTGTACATCTTAATAGTAACTTACCATCCAACAATGAGCTGACTCGCTTGTACATCTTAATAGTAACTTACCATCCAACAATGAGCTGACTCGCTTGTACATCTTAATAGTAACTTACCATCCAACAATGAGCTGACTCGCTTGTACATCTTAATAGTAACTTACCATCCAACAATGAGCTGACTCGCTTGTACATCTTAATAGTAACTTACCATCCAACAATGAGCTGACTCGCTTGTACATCTTAATAGTAACTTACCATCCAACAATGAGCTGACTCGCTTGTACATCTTAATAGTAACTTACCATCCAACAATGAGCTGACTCGCTTGTACATCTTAATAGTAACTTACCATCCAACAATGAGCTGACTCGCTTGTACATCTTAATAGTAACTTACCATCCAACAATGAGCTGACTCGCTTGTACATCTTAATAGTAACTTACCATCCAACAATGAGCTGACTCGCTTGTACATCTTAATAGTAACTTACCATCCAACAATGAGCTGACTCGCTTGTACATCTTAATAGTAACTTACCATCCAACAATGAGCTGACTCGCTTGTACATCTTAATAGTAACTTACCATCCAACAATGAGCTGACTCGCTTGTACATCTTAATAGTAACTTACCATCCAACAATGAGCTGACTCGCTTGTACATCTTAATAGTAACTTACCATCCAACAATGAGCTGACTCGCTTGTACATCTTAATAGTAACTTACCATCCAACAATGAGCTGACTCGCTTGTACATCTTAATTGACAACAAATACTTATTAGACTTAAAGTAGTCTGTGCCCTTCTCTTTGAATATCTTGGCTTGCTCCAACTTTTCCGCTCCATCCATGGACCAGGTTTCCTTTGCCTTTTCGAAATTGACTAGTGTAATGGTATATTCTACGGCAGAGTTGGGAGGGACTCCGAGGTCCTTGTTTCCTTCAGACTTGAAGGCGTATTTAGGTTGTATGGTGATGCGAGATTTCTCTCCCTTGAGGAACTTTTCCAGTGCTCTCTCCACTCCCTCGCAGATGTTGTGCTCGGAGCCCTCGCCCAGGGAGAAGGTGACGGTGCGCTCGTCAAAGACCTTGCCTTCCGACACTAGCTTGCCCTCCAACTCAACTGGAATGGAAATGAATAAAATTTGTAATGGGTTTTTCCTGAGAAATCAGGGATCTAAGCTGATGGTGGTAAATATAATTTGGTATAATTTGCCATTAAAAACAGTTTTCATTTAATCAATAACATATCTGTTAATCATAAAGTCCAAGGATTGTTTCTTAGTAAGTCTAAACCAGCTTGAGCTGTCAGCTACATATGTAACCCATCTATTATAAATTGTAATTTTAAACTTGTATAAAATGCCAACTACAACTTTATGGCCACAATGAATAGTCATCATATGGCAGCCCAGAAGTTATTACAACATGAGGCAACCTGACCTACATACCTTTATTTCACTCTGTACTAGGAATACAAGCTTTCTACTTTATAATATTCTATGATTAAAAATTCAATGAGAGAATAACAATACAAGTTGCTTTGTCCTTATTTCTCTTTGTTCCATAATATATTTTCATTAGGAAAGTGTAACACAATACACTATAGTTCATGGCTGAGAAATTCTCATTGACAGAGGGGCATCATATTACAATTCAGACTAACATTTTAAAAGAAGTTTAAAAAAAAGTTGGCATTATATTTTGTAGTGGTATTATATTTAAATGATTTCCACTGTTTACCGAAAAACTTTATTTACAATAATAAAATATAAAAACAAGTGAAGAAAAACTAAACATACTACTTCTAACTACTACAAAAAAGTGGCACTTAGAAAATCTTTAGAAAAGCCTAAAGATAATCTAAGTGCTCCAGCCCACTACCAGAGGGCAGCGTGCCCAGCATACTGGCCACATTACCATGCTGGATGGCAATGCTGATACGTTGAGCCAGAAAAGGCCAGCATTTTGGTCATGCGTCGCGTCAACCAAGCGCTCCGAGAGGTTTTGGAAAATAGTTTACTATACTGTTTACCTATACAGAAGAATAATAAATAGTTTGCACAACATACAGTCCCAGAATTAAAAAACAATGAATATGTATAGCCTAATTAGCATTATCTTACTATCACACCTGAAAAATAAATCTAATAATAAAGCCTCTTTGTATATATTTCTACAAAGTCGCCGCACATCTCCAGTACACAGTTAACAAAATAAGCTATCAGCCAGAACTGATACATACAGATGTTAATAGGCGGATCCACACCGGATGATCCAAAGCGCTCCGTGGAGCGCGCTCCACGGAGCGTGAAGTGTATACGCGCCGCGCGCGATATAAGTGCGCGCGCTCCTTGCCGCGTGCGATCCATTTCTTGTCGGTTTTTTGGTCATGCATTCAGTCTAGTCACTTGGAGCGCGTTGGAGCAGCCGTCAGGATCGCAAAAGATTGTTATTGGAGCGACTTAGCACGATCCACGCTCCACGCATCACGATCCTTGGATCGTGGATCGCGGGATCGCCGATCCATGGATCGTCCGGTGTGGAACCGCCCAATGATCACCATAAATTCTTTATGATAAAAAATATGAAATTAAATCATTTGTATTCCTGATCCAAGACAGATCTTGTCAATTGTTCCACGGTGAGCTTGCTGCAAGATCAATAGTAGTACAATAAAATATCAATACTAACTTGTGACGAGTGATCCATCATTGGGAGTGTCGTAGCCGGAGCCCTGTTCAATGATGTAGCGCAGGATGGACTTATTCTTAAAATATCAATACTAACTTGTGACGAGTGATCCATCATTGGGAGTGTCGTAGCCGGAGCCCTGTTCCATGATGTAGCACAGGATGGACTTGTTCTTAAAATATCAATACTAACTTGTGACAAGTGATCCATCATTGGGAGTGTCGTAGCCGGAGCCCTGTTCAATGATGTAGCGCAGGATGGACTTGTTCTTAAAATATCAATACTAACTTGTGACGAGTGATCCATCATTGGGATTGTCGTAGCCGGAGCCCTGTTCAATGATGTAGCGCAGGATGGACTTGTTCTTAAAATATCAATACTAACTTGTGACGAGTGATCCATCATTGGGATTGTCGTAGCCGGAGCCCTGTTCAATGATGTAGCGCAGGATGGACTTGTTCTTAAAATATCAATACTAACTTGTGACGAGTGATCCATCATTGGAAGTGTCGTAGCCGGAGCCCTGTTCAATGATGTAGCGCAGGATGGACTTGTTCTTAAAATATCAATACTAACTTGTGACGAGTGATCCATCATTGGGAGTGTCGTAGCCGGAGCCCTGTTCAATGATGTAGCGCAGGATGGACTTGTTCTTAAAATATCAATACTAACTTGTGACGAGTGATCTATCATTGGGATTGTCGTAGCCGGAGCCCTGTTCAATGATGTAGCGCAGGATGGACTTGTTCTTAAAATATCAATACTAACTTGTGACGAGTGATCCATCATTGGAAGTGTCGTAGCCGGAGCCCTGTTCAATGATGTAGCGCAGGATGGACTTGTTCTTAAAATATCAATACTAACTTGTGACGAGTGATCCATCATTGGGAGTGTCGTAGCCGGAGCCCTGTTCAATGATGTAGCGCAGGATGGACTTGTTCTTAAAATATCAATACTAACTTGTGACGAGTGATCCATCATTGGGAGTGTCGTAGCCGGAGCCCTGTTCAATGATGTAGCGCAGGATGGACTTGTTCTTAAAATATCAATACTAACTTGTGACGAGTGATCCATCATTGGGAGTGTCGTAGCCGGAGCCCTGTTCAATGATGTAGTGCAGGATGGACTTGTTCTTAAAATATCAATACTAACTTGTTACGAGTGATCCATCATTGGGAGTGTCGTAGCCGGAGCCCTGTTCAATGATGTAGCGCAAGATGGACTTGTTCTTGGACGGACTCAGGTCCTCCACCTCCCATTTGATCATTTCAATCTGCAAATATTTAATAGTCATTAACAATAAGAATAGTATGTTTCTCTATATAATGTTTCTCTTTTACCTACATATTTTGTAACAAAACTTTAAACACTAGGAAGCTGATTTTACTATTAACTGAGATGCAGTGATGAAGAGAAAATAGATATTTTTATAATGATTGTGTGACACCCTAAGCTGAAAAAAAGCTTAGCATCAGGCAAGCTGTAGTCAAAAGCTAACCTACAAATACTAATAATACCTACAACATGTGAAAAAAAATAGGAATTCAATCCTTCTTATGAGAAAATAAAATGTGATGTTGTTTATAAATGTTCCCATGAATGGGCACTTATCATCATTATATTCTGTATATATCAGAACCACAGGAAGCGGTTAAGTTGTAGGCAAAGTAGAGACGTGTCAATGTATGCCACAAACAGTTTATGTACGCAGTTTTAAAATTTGTAAGTAAAAACTTAAAAAAAAGATAATGAATCTTTATTGATAATGTAAAGTTGTAACATACATATGTAGGTATAGGTATAAGTACTAATATCATAGAATATGCTACACAAATTACAATATCTCGTCTAATTGAATTTATAACATTTAGTTTTAATAAAATTGTAGAAGTTACAATGTCTAGTTTTATTAATAAAATAATGAAAATTTTTGTTATTAAAATCATGTCAAACATAATAATAGGTATGTAATCAATTCAATTACTCAGGTCTACTGTCCCTTGAAGCTGTGAAAAAATCAAACTTCTAAGCCAACGCAATCAAAAGATACAGCCATTTATGCTGCAAATTTTCTACACTTGCAAGGGAATCAAAACCTACAGGGTGCTTCCCGTGAACTCAGAATCTTGAAATTTGGTACGAAGCAACGTCTTATAGCATAGATAAAGGAAAAATTACGAAAACCATAAATTTTTAGTTACATCACAAAATATTTAACCTTGCAGGTTTGTACGGAACCCTCGGTGCGCGAGTCCGACTCGCACTTGGCCGGTTTTTTTTTTTTTACTTTATGCTTATGTACTATGAATGTATCACTCTAATAAGGCATGAAAGATGAACAATTTAGACTAACAAACACACATTCACATCTGTATAGTGGTACAAATTATTAAACAGTTTTAAAGCAAATTTTATAGTCAGTTACCTCAAACTGCAGAACAGAGTTGGGAGGTATCTTGGGAGAGCTGCCGGCCGCTCCGTAGGCATACTCCGGGGCACATGTGAGCACACACACCTCCCCCTTCTTCATGGTCGCCACACCAATGTCCCATGCTTTGATCACAGATCCTATAGAAAACCAATAAAATATTCATGTGTAAATATAGGAACTTTTCATTTGTAAATTTTTATGTTGTAAAAAATATGTAGGTATATGTCATTAATTAGGGGAAGGTCGGGACCCTTCGTACGCGGGGCACATTCATACAGTCAAAATAAAATTTGAACGAAACAACGTACGGTCTTGCATTTGTATGTGTGCGTGAGCCGAGGTACCAACTTAACGTCAACGTAGTATCGCGCCATTCGCACCGGTGAGAGTGAAGTGACAGGCACGAACGTGTTTTCGCACTTGGTAAGTAATTTTTTGATCAATGTTTTTGTCTATTGTTACCATAGTTAAAATAAGTTTTCATGTAGAGTATACTATCAGTAAGTAGCAAAATATACTTAAGATACGTTTTCAATACTTAATTTATGACGTTTTCCTATTAATATTAAAAGAGGTTATATTTTGTTGTTATTTAGTTAGTGGGGTACTTTCGGACAGAACTAGATGGGGCACGTTTGAACGCGTACGAATGTGCCCCAACTGGTAGTTAGCTACGATTTAGTGTGTTAGTGTGCTAATTGCTAATTTTTGCATTAAATTTCCTGTGTTTTGCTATGGCCGATCTACATATATACATATTTTAATACTTATTTCTTATTATTTTTTCACAGAAACATGGTGCGGACTTATAAACCAAAAAGAACAAGTACCCAAGCTGTGGATGAAGAATCCATGCAGTCAGCAATACAGGATGTTATGCAAGGAGTATTGTCATATAGGAAAGCTGCGGCCAAGTATAATTTGAAATTGTCAACATTAGAAAGCCGTGTAAAAAAATACAAGAATAGCAATGATGCTGAAGGGTCAAGCAACCGTACATTTGACTCTAAATATACAAGTTTCCAAGTCTTTTCTCAGGAAGAAGAAACACTGTTAAAAGATTATATTATCAAATGTTGTAAGATGCATTATGGACTTACGACGATTCAAGTAAGAAAGCTAGCATATGAGTATGCCAAATCTTTGAGTTTGAAATATCCAGCGAAGTGGGAAGAAAATAAGATGGCTGGGAAAGAATGGATGTATGGTTTTCGCAGAAGAAACCCGGAACTCAGTTTACGCAAACCCGAGAACACAAGCGCTGCCAGAACTTTTGCGTTTAACAAAACTGCGGTTACCGAGTTTTATACCAACTTGAAGACAGTGTTGGAGCGACATCCATTAACTGCTGACAGAATCTTTAATTTCGACGAATCAGGTGTATCTACCGTTCTAGCTACTCCTAAAGTCTTGGCTCCAAGATGTCAAAAACAAGTCGGACAAATTGTAGCAGCTGAAAGAGGCGAGCTCGTAACTTTTGGTGGCATTATATCTGCTAGTGGAAATACCGTTCCTCCACTTTTCGTGTTTCCACGCGTTCATTATAAAGATAATTTTCTCGAAGGAGCACCCGAAGGAAGTCTCGGCGCTGCAAATAAAAGTGGCTGGATAAATAGCCATATATTCGTCTCTGTTTTAAAACATATCCAGAAGCACACACTCTGCACAAAAGATAACCCCATATTATTGTTGTGTGACAATCATGAAAGCCATGTTTCTCTCGAAGCCATCAACTACGCCAAAGAAAATGGCATAATTTACCTATCTTTTCCACCACATACCTCTCACCGCCTACAACCACTTGATGTGGGAGTCTTTGCACCATTTAAATCAAAGTTGAAAATTGCTTTCAATAATTGGCATGTAACGAACCCAGGCAAAGCATTGACAATTTACAATATTCCAAAGCTTGTGAAAATTGCATTTTTCGAATCATTCACCGCAAAAAATATCACAAGCGGGTTTAACAAACCCGGAATATGGCCTCTTAATGAATTAGCCTTTAGTGACGAAGATTTTGCTCCAACTGAAGTGTATAGATCCGGTAACTTAGAAAATGTGCCTCCTACTCAAAACATCGTTGAAGATTTGTCAGCACCTACTCCGCAGCCAAGTGTCTCTAATATCTGCCAACCCGCTACTTCTGGAACACAGGATTTCATGGAGATTCCGCGAGAATCTACAGAACAAACTATTAACTCACCATTGATAACTTATGATGATAAACTACAAAGGTGTAATTTAGATGCTTGTGAACCAGATACTTTGAATAATTCACCAATCCATCAAATAGTAGCTCCTTTGAAGACAGTTTTGACACCAGAAGCAATTCGACCCTATCCGACTGCTGTAAGAAGTAATAAAACAAACAAAGGACGACGGCCAGGAAAATCACGTATTTATACTGACACACCCGAAAAAACGCTAATTGAAGAGAGACACAATGAAAAACAATTGAAAAAGCTAGAACAGGAAAGAAGGGCTAGGGCAAGACAAATGAAACGTAGTTTAGTTGATTTTAATTTAAAAACGAAGAACAAGAAAGCTAAACACACAGAAAGTGATGAATCTGATTGTGATGGATCTGATATAAGCTTTCAAGAGAGTTCAAGTTCTATCACAGATGAAGATGAAACTGAGCATGAAAATTTTGAAATGAACAGAAGTCAATTAACAGTTGATGTAATTCCAGCAAATATTAAAGACGGTTCATTTATTTTAGTGAAGTTCCCTAAGAAAAAAAGTATTATTTACTATGTAGGAAAAGTTGTCGGTCACTATAGTCAGACTGAATTTAAAGTATCTTATCTAAGAAAGAAGCCAGGGTTTTCGTGGACATTTGTTTTCCCTAATGTTGAAGATATTCATACTGTTTATATAACTGATGTTGAAATGATTCTTCCTGAACCTAAGCCTCCAACAGTTTGTACTTCTAGAACATCAAAACTTTTCACTTTTTCAGTAAATTTTTCAAATTTTACTGTTCAATAGTTTTTATTATCTTGTTAATTAACAACAACTTTTTGCAATGCTAATCCGCGCCAAAGATTAAAAAAAGTGATTCTAAATTTAAGATAAATAATTTACGTAGAAAATGAAGCAATTTTATGTTTTATTGTCAGAGGAAAGTAATTTAATTTTCGTTAATTTTAAGAAAAGTCATTTACGTTTTGTTTTACATAGGAAAAGCTATGTAATTTTGTTGATCATAAGAAAAATATTTTATTTTTGTTTAATAGAAGTGAAATCTTTATTTTTGTGTTTAATTTCATTGCTAATAAAATAATTTTGATTTATACTATGTGTCGTTTTAAATGCACGTACGGAACTACCCCACAGCGTACAAAGGTGCCCCCAAGACTGTATATAGGTGCCCCGTTGTTGGGGCAGATTCGTACATATTCCAGATTTTGTTTAAATCATAATTATGGTTGAAACATCAGATGAAATCATCTGTAATTTTTTTATATGAATATCAGATAGTTAAACTATAAATTTAAGCTGTCAGGTGATTGATTCGTGAAAAAATAAAAAATAAAAAAAATAAAATGTGGAAACCGTACGAAGGGTCCCCACCTTCCCCTATAATTGCCATACTTTCGACAGCAACATTAATTTTAAAAAAATGCAAATTTTATAAGGTGCCACTAGTAGTTTTTCCAAACACAAGGAATATACAATATTATTCAGGAACGTGAATTAATTATAATAAATTATTGTAAGTAGAGGAGGTTAGTAATCTTGACCTTTCTAGATTAAACCTCAATAATCATGAAACTAATCAATAAGTTTTGCAAAGAGGTCATTGCATTGTTCTAGTAAGTATTAATCATTTTATATAGCACTAAAGAGAGTGAGACATTTTACAGTGAAAATGAGGCAACATAATCATATGTAGGTATTAAGTACCTTTTCCTAGGTTGAATTCAAAAGGCTCGTTTCTATCTTTGCTGGAATCGAACTTGGTGCCGTCGAGGAGCGTGCCGGTGTAATGCACCGTGACCTGGCAGCCAGGATTGGGAGTATCTGTGCCCTCGCCTTCTTTGATGATCCTCTTCAGCACGCCGCGGTCGCCAGCCTTCGTGATATCAACACCTTCGTCGACGGTCATGGTGTTTAATATATACTCGACTCTGAACACAAATTGCTGTTTAAAGGCACTGAGAACAAGCGAATGTGCAACACCCGAATCAGACGTGTACTGAATCGTGAAACCTTGCAGCCTCGCACGCTGGTCACTCGTCAAAATTTAACTTTTAAATAAAATTGTTTTTTTAATTAATGATGCCATGTTATTATTTCTAAACAGGTAGATAGATGAACAGATCATAATAAAAAAAACATTTTATATGTATGTATAGACTAGTAGATGCCCGCGGCTTCACTCACATTATTTTGAGATAAAAAGGTTTAAAATTAACTTTTTTATTTACGAATCGATTGAAATAAAATAAACACTAAATGTTAAGTTAAAAATGCACCAACATGTTAGTGAAAACCGTAGACAAATCGGTTCAGCCGTTTTCGAGTCTATAACGAACAGACATACCAGCAAACATATTTTTTTTTAATCATTATTATTGTGTTCTATTGCATCAATGAAGACCCCTCAATTTTTTTTTCAATTATCTTTAATGTACAGACACCGACCTGTTACAGCTTTATTATATGTATATGTTACGGTAAATGTAGATAATCGGGAATTATGCATAATTACCGGTAATTATGCATAATTACCAACGCACACGGTAAATGTAGAGAATTATCCACATTTACCGGTAATTACATACAACTAGCTGTGCCAGTGACTTCGTCCGCGTGTAATAGTTATTTGCGGCAATATTTTTTTGCATTTTGAAGCGTTTTCACAGCGCACGCAATGGAAGCCCTCAAGGATGAATAAATTTGCCCGTTTTTTACCACATTATCCATTGTTTCTTCGCTCCTATTACTTGCAGCGTGATGTTATATAGCCTAATGCCTTCCTCGATAAATGTTCTATTCAACACAAAAATAATTTTTCAATTCGCACCAGTAGTTCCTGAGATTAGCGCGTTCAAACAAACTCTTCAGCTTTATAATATTAGTATAGAAGTATAGATAACCATACCTCTTTGGTAGAATATAATAAAATCAAACAGCAGAATCAAAATGTTTATTAAAATAAATTGCACGAGTAGAGGTTCGGCAAGGAGGCACCGTTATACATTAGAGGTTCCAAAGACTCCCTCTGAATTATAATGAAGATCGATAATTGATTTTGATTTTTATTACTCCTTTTTCTCTATCAAAAATAATAAATACTAGTGAAAGAATTACTTCGATAAGTACGTCAATTAGTTTCCGACTTATAAGTAAAACAAGTTGTAACTGCACGACGTGGGCTGCCGGTGACTCTGTGACGTCATCATACAGCACGCTCAGTCTGGCTCACTCGTCGCGCGCTCGTGGCGTCTAAATTTTGACTAAATACTTTAAAAAATGTCCAATTCGAATACTAGGAAATCATGTGTTGTGCCTAAATGTAAAAATACAACTACCAATTCACCGGAAAAGTTGTTTTTTTATAGTTTAAATGACGTTAAAATGGGAAAAAGAATGGATAAAAGCTATGAAGAGGGTTAATCCATTTGGAGATAAAAGAATAGTTAATTGTTGTGAAGGCCATTCAATCATATTTAATTACCTAAGTAATAATAATGATTTCTAACAGGATTAATCGTGTGTTTATTGATTTTATATTGGCAGGAAAAATATTGAATCAATAAGTACGCGATTATACCGGTTAAAATAGTTTAATTATAGTTTACAGAGATCGTGAATACCTAAGACTATTAAAATATTTTTGTAGTTTATATTTATTTATAAATATATATTTATATACTTACAGAACTTTCCGTTACGTTTTTACATTGTATTACAGTTATAATATCTTGAGAAACATGTAGCTGTTTTGTGTACTTATCCTTTATTTTCTATATAAGTTAAAATCACTGTGCCTACTCGCGTAGACTAGGTGTAGATGGATTGTAAGAATTTTCTTGTTTTAGATTTTAGATGTGAAATTTTTCAGTGTCTACCTGTTACCGTTTTTAATACGGAGCATAAAATATGAAAAAAAAAAACACGTTTTTGTAAAGTAATAATAATAATAATTACTTTATTGTTATTAAATTATTTATTTCGAAAGGTAATACCTACACCGTACAAGTAAATATTCCTTGAAAGTTTGAAGCATCTACCTGTACGCGTTTTTAATATTGAGCAAAAAATACGAATAAAACACGTTTATTGTATGGGGACCCCCTTAATGTATAGATTTTTTTAAATTTTTTGGTATTTTTTGTTATAGCGGCAACGGAAATACTTACATCATTTGTGAAAATTTCAGCTTTATAGCTATCACGGTTTATGACATACTGCCTGGAGATAAACTGACAGCGGAGGCTTAGAAATAGGGTCCCGTTTTACCCTTTGGGTACGCAACCCTAAAAGGGCAAAAAGAATAGTTGTACCTATATTATACATATATACTTACGTATCTACCTATAGCTACAAAACGAATACATATTTTGTTCTGATTAACGTAAAAAATATGGTAGGTAGGTTAGGTACTTCTAATATTTGAGTCGCATTCTTTCATTGTGACATAAGTTGGGTATCTTGTTTTGATAAAACAATATTCAGATCACATAAACTACTAAGCACAAGTAGTAAAGGAATGTTTACCTAACCTTGCATTTTTATTCCTCGCATTTTGGCGGCATATAAATATTTGTTAGTAAATAATGCGTAGGTATTAATAATTAATCCATCCACATTTTAGGTAAATTATCCGATTCCTCTGTTTAAATCCTTCATGAATTTAATGAATTGAATAATATTTCTTATTACGCGAAAGAAAACACATCAAAATACTAGCTTTTACACCTACTAAGTCACCGCTGGTGACTTGATACTAAGCGCGCCGCGCCACGGCGCGCTGTAGTATGACGTCACAAGCGGTTACGGGGCTCACCGTCGGATTGGATATTTTTGGAAACTTTGAATGCCTATAAAATCAAAACTACTAGGTATTTTTAATTGCAACAAAAAATAGCGTATTTGTATACATACAGGCGTTACTGAGACAAAATTGCAAGTGATTTGGTGTACCTAGTACTTTTCTTCATTAGTCGGTCTCCAAGTCGAGAGTAAAACAGTTTTTTCTAGCGAGCGCGCTAGATCGTTAATTATAACTTGCTTAACATCAGGCAAGTTGTAGTCAAGCGTGAGCCTATGATTACCGGTAAATGTGATTAATTCGAAAGTTTTTCCCACTTTTACCGAGAGCACTGGTAATTATGCATAATTCCCGCATTATCCACATTTACCGTGACATATAGATTACGTACCCCATATTAAAAAAGGGCTATCTACGGAAAAGTAGGCTGATGTGACAACTCACAGACTAAAAATCAAATGAATGTGCACATTGTGCTACAGAACAGAATATAAAGAAAATTCTAGAGTATTTATGGCGTGTATTTTGGTCTCGCTTTTTAACAATGAGTTAAAAAAAGACAGGATAATAATAAAATTGTATTGCTTCTCGGAGGAATTTTCCTCTGAGTAGGTATTGCTTCATTCCTTAGGTACGTTCCTTATTACGCATTAGTTATAATTTATATTTATTTGCTTATACCAAACCAATATATCATTCATAATCATCGCCAACATATCCTCCTTTCATTGAATAAGTAAAGTACTTCTTTACTTTTTTACCTATGTATAACTGTAATCAGAGGATTTCAACATCAATAATAAATTGACGCAGTGGATGGTGAATCTAGTGTTTTTTTTTCTCTATTGCTCAGATATAAATATATTTTATCAATCAATGTAGCATAATAAAAAAATACTAAGCACATTTATCTAATGGATACTAACTGGATCTAAGAAGTCGAGCACAGCTTACTATAAGCAAAATATTCTGTTGACCAAGACGTCTTGGACTTGACATGAATCTTAACTAGATAGCTACCAGTTTGGTTCCTTATCTTAGGTTTAGTTAGGCAATAGTGGTAGTAATAAACATTAAGATAACAAGTAGTGGTGTATTATGCAATGAAACACAGTAATCTCAAACATATTTTCTGTCAGTCTTAAAAAGTCTTTTTAATAAAGTTTTCAATTTCAAGTGATTTGTATCACCTAACACTAAATATTTATTATAATAGTATATTACAGTTTTTTTAGTTTAGACAGTTTTATAACCAGAAATATGACTAATTTAGGTACACAAGCACTGCAAACATGCTTCTATTATTTACAGTTATTGGCACACTGAGTCACATAGAACCTGTAATGTTTGTCATTACTCTGGGACAAGAGTTTCACATCAGAATGGTGGAGCCACTCGTCGGATCCATCACAGCAGTCACAGATGCCATCATTTACTTTACCGGATGGGACTTGGTTTATAGTCACTTTCTTATGGTGTTGAGTGTCACAGTAAAATGTGCCTCCAACACACGCGTTAGTGCTCGGCTCGTCTGTGCCATCTTCACAATCACAAAAGTCATCATTCACAAATTCAAAAGAGATCTTCTGCTCAGATTTTAAACAGTTAAACTCCCCATAGAAATCCGGCCGGTACTTGGGCATGTGTGAATACAAAACACCCTTTATTAAACCTTCGTTACTTATGAATTTATCGTGTTCTGAGCGTATAATTTTGTCGCTTGCGCTTTCGTGGTTGAACACCGGTATCACCTTATTTCGATTTGTAGGTTCGGATGAAATGGCTAAAAAGAAATATAGCTGATACAAGATAAAACATACGACCATACACACAGAAGCTATGATAACGTTTTTCTTCTTCTTAATGCCCATATTTACAGCAGCTATTAATCGTGCAACATTGAGCTCCAATAATTAAATCAGATTTCTGTCAGCTGGATTGCTTTGTAAAATTACTTTGGTTTAATTTTTAGTTACAATTTCCGTTTATTTTCTCGCCATTTGTTTATTGTGATTTGTGTGGATTTTTCACAAATGTCAAATGACGAAGTCTGAACTGATTATAATTATCTTTTTCAAAGAATTATTTTATTTTACTTACTAATACTTGATAAGAAAATATTTCAAAACTGAAGATTTATTTATGATCCTAAATCAGATAGTTCTTAACCATATGAGGTGTAATAAAGTCTGAACTTGACAAAACTATAATATCTGACGTTGATTACTTATAATATGTTTATGTTTGGTTTATGTCACTGTCATAATCTGTCATTAAAAAATGGCACTTGAATTGGAATACTAAACTAACAATATTGTGAAAATAGTTTAAAAATCTTATAATTACTCTAAAACAGCTTATTTTATGTTCAATGGAGTAGATTAAACAAATTTGCAGCTATGAGTTACCTCGGAGCTGACTACCAGGGTCCTTCCACATCGGAAAATATCGATGGAAACCAGGACAATGAAGATCTTGAGGTACGAATGCTTTTAGTGTTAGATTTATTTCATAAATTATGATGAACATGACATTTTCCATCATTTTAAGTAATTATAAAAATCCTTAGCTGCAAGCAATTGGATTTAATTGGAGGTTAAGTGGAAGCTATACCATTCTCCTCTTATGGCCTTGGATCACTAGGCAGTGTTGAATTGTTTATGTTTTCTTAGTACTAATCTGATCACTCCCACACCTCAGAATTATATATTTAGACTTATTTTTTATTCCTGTTAGTCCCCTCTGTCATATAGAGATAATCCTACAGTATTGTATGCAGGGCCATCTTATAAGATTTTTGCAGATGTTTACTACATCACCTGAAGTTAGCCAAACATTTAGCCTAGACATGTAATTACAGTGTAAACTCTTTATAACGTAATCATTTATAACGATAAACTCCCTATAACGTTGAAGTGAGCCCAACTTGGTCTGTTTGCATAAAACCCACATATTAAACACTCTTTATAACGATACGCCATTCTCTATTACGAAGAAATGTGTTCATATTTTTAGACAGTAAATATTTATTATAGGTATTATTGTTTATGTTATGTTATCAGGTAACAAAAGACTTTGAAGCTCTGAAACATCTGAGGTTGGTCTAGCTTTTGTTATCATTAATTGCTATCATTGGTTTCTCGGTTGTGATTTTCTTGGACCAAGATTACTGGGTACCTATCGTATTATCAGTTGTAAACCTACAATCATTTAGTAGCATTTATTATCTAAGACATACATATTAAAAAATTTTGTTAATTTGGTTGTTTTTTTGTTCACTCCATATAACGATAACTCTCTATAATGCCAAAAAATGCTCAGTCCCTTGAGTTTCATTATAAAGAGTTTACACTGTATTTAGTTACCTCCCATTACATCTTTATAAAAAAATATATGATGTTCTGTGTTTCAATTGTATACAAAGATTCAGATTATTGTATTGGCAGTTATATGATATTTTATTACAAGTGGTTTACCCAATAATAAATAGTTCATAACGACACATCAAGTTGGTTATACATTTATACCACATTCAATAATTAATAATTTTAGTAATAACTCTAATAATAAAGCAGCTGCAAAGGGGCTTTGTCATAAAAAGGGAGCATACGTACCAACATACTCATTTGAGGCTTTCAAAATGATGGTCAACATGCCTTATGGCTGCAGGTGGATAATTCCCAGAGTGTCCTGCAGAAGATAGCAACTCTTTATGCGGAACAGCTGATGAGTGACCTCACCCTGGAGGTGGGGGGCGTCGGGTACCCGGCACACAGGCTCATACTCTGTGCTAGCAGCGAGGTCTTCCAGGTATGTATGCTCTCTATAACATCTGTGTTTAAATATATCTATAGCTGTGTGTTTTGTTCCCATGTTAGTTTCTGAAATTGCATTCAATTGCAAACCCAATAACTTAAAAACTACATAAGGATAACTTTGTCCAATTCAAAACTGATATTATTTTAGTCTTATTAGTCAATAGCATGGTGGCAGGTTATTTTCATATACCTAGCTATAGGCTGGTAAGGAAATGTATCCCCAAAGCACCTTATAGTATATTCTGACAGTCTAAGTTGAGAGATGTTTTTTTATGTATGATGAAGAGTATTAAAACTTTGTTAACGAAAGTTACAAAAGTTTGTTACATTATCTTTCTAGGAAATGTTACATAACATGTTTACACAGCACCCTCTATCCCCATTCTACTAAACTAAACAAGTGATATTGCAGGTGATGTTGATGAACCGTGAGTGGAGTGAGTGGCGCGAGAGCCGCGTGGTGCTGCAGGAGACGCCTGCCGCTGCTGCTGTGTTCCCACTCTTCCTCAAGTAAGGCCACCATAAAGTAAACACAAAATACTAAATGCCTGTAAATCAATCTCTGGCATTATGTTTTATTATTCCAATCGTAAGGGTGATGCTGTTGTAAAATAATTATTTTGTATTGTATCATAATACAGATCAGTTCTGCAAATTAAGTTGTAGGTACATTATCCTCTTCCCTAATCTAACCACAATGTAAATCATAGGTTTGCAATTTACTACTTTTCAGATACTTCTACACGGGCCAAATTCGGATATCCCATGATACTGTGCTTCCAGTGCTGTCACTAGCTGACAAATACAATGTTAAGGTAAGGACTGCTGTTATGTATGGCTATTGTACCAACATTAGGAATGGATGTGATTGAGATATTTTATTTAATAGTGTTTATATGTTGAGCTATACGAGCATACAAATACTTGTGCCTTATTAAACTTACTCAAAAATCCAAAAATTGCTAAGTTGCGATGAGTTCTGCTATGAAAACTCGCTTCAAGCCTATTGCGTAGGTTCTATAGTAACTACGTTTTAATTTTTTTTGTCAAAAACATCATGCTTCATTTTTTTTTGTTAACCTATACTGTCCTACTCCTGAGCAAAGGCCCACCCGCAACTCCCTCCACGTGTCCGTAATTATGTTGATACATACATATTTCTACTTATTATTACTTATCTTTGAATCTTTACTACTGTGATAACTCTTAGTAAGGGTTGCCATCACAATCCTATGTGTTTGTGCAGGACCTGGTGTCGCTGTGCCTGAGCTACATGTCGGTGCACATCGCGCAGGCGGCGCGGCGCGCGCACCTCGTGTCCTGGCTGCAGTACACCCTGGCGTGCGGACACACGCACGTCGCTAAGGTCAGCTTCAGCATACTCGATACAATATTATAATACCTTGTCTATAAGTCTAACATTTATTCCATTGTCTGCCAAAATATGATTTAAATATTTGTCTAATTTAAGTCACTGCCAAGTTTAATTTTAATGTATATTTTCTTAAACAGTATGCATTGCATTTTCGCAAAGTAACACCGACCTCAGTATGAAAGTGCTTGTATTTATACTGTGTAGCACTTACGTCATACATTTTGTCGAAATTTAGGTCAAAAATTGTCTAAGCACTGCGAGCTCCTTCATTAACAAGACGATTCGGCAAAATCCACCTGGTTGAGCACGTCGTCAAAACTAGAACGCCGATTGCTTCCTGTCGCCATGCACGTTAGTAAGCTCCATGAAAATGAAGCTGCGTCCATGTTCCTTTCTGCACCTACCAGTGTTTCACCAGTAAAAAATCTATTATTCTTGACATAGCTTACCTTACTTATTACGACCATGATGTACTTTGCAGGCGTGCCAGAACTTCGTGAAGTGGAACCTGGAGTGGGTGTGGGCGGACAGCGAGCTGGCCGAGCTGGAGGGGGACACGCTGGTGCAGCTGCTGCAGCACTCCGACCTCGTGCTGCACAACGAGATGACTCTCTACCAGTATGTGCCATACTTCGTGAAGCGAAATAATATAATACACGTAAAAGATAGTGGGGAGTGTCACAGACTGTGGGCTGACCGACTCTAATGCGCAAAGGTTCTATGCTAGCTTCAGAATCAGGAGTTTGCGGGTTCGATTTCCGTAGTTGGACAGGTATTTGTTCACAACTTAAATTTATTTATTTATTCTTTGATACCAGGCTAGCTACCATCTTCTATTGGAAAATCTGTTGGCAAAGCCACAACTGTGTGTTTGCTGAACTGTACGGTATAGTTTATAGAAAGCGGAAAATCAGTAAAATATTGCCAAACTGAAAATCCTTAACTCTCCTCCAGGTTCGTGGTGCGGTGGCTGGCCAAACAGCGCGAGCGTGCCGCCAACTCCGATCTCACGGAGGCAGAGAAGGCGGCGCACTGGGAAGCACTCGTGCCCGCTGTGTTCGCGCACGTCAGGTGAGGCAGGACACGGTGCAGGGGGGCTGCCGGCCCGCGACACAGGATCATAGGATACCCAGTGTGGGGCTCAGGTCATACTTACATTGTAAAGGACTTTTGGATAGAAGACACGCTTGTATAAATATATTCAACTAAATTTTACCAAGGAGGAATCCTTCGACTGGGACGCATGGAGGGAGTTGTGGGAGACCTCTGGCTAGGATTGGGACAGTATATGTTAATAAAAAAAACAACGTTGTTTATAATTTCGCTCTAAGACAACCAAATATGTTATGGAGTTATATCTAAAAACAAACTGTTCTGCAGAATTATTTGCGAAATGCCAGTACTACTGAGTCTCGATCTTGGAATGTTTAATATGTGTATGTGGTGCGTAGGTTCCCCATGATGTGCCCCAACCAGCTGGCCAAGCTGCTGCTGTGCCCGCTCACGCAGCACCACAAGGACTTCTTCATGGAGAGGATGGCCATCGCCATGAGCTACCAGTCAGGTACCAACTAATATTAATACTTAGTGTTTATCCGAGTTTAATCAAAGGCAAAATTTTGTGCGCAGGTGCTATGCAATGTAAACAACGTCTTTCCTTGTTTTTCCTCCCTAGTAGACTGTTTTATAAACGCAAGCGCGAATTTTCATTAAATTTCATGGATCTGTGTCGATGTAACCAGCATACTAGTAAGCCTAGCCATTTGTAGCCTAGCCATGTTTTTGGAAAATTTTATGTGTGCAAGTATGAATAAATAAATAAAAAAATGCGTGTGGTGCAGGGCAGTACTCGCTGGTGGCGGAGGTGCAGGCCACGGAGGCGGGGCGCGCGCAGTTCACGCCGCGCCTCTACACGGAGGACACGTGGGGCTCCGTGCTCAACGTGGACAACTTCCACTCGCTGCCCTCCTACCACACCAGGACCTTCATATTCTCATCCAGGTAGAATCCAGGTTTTAGAAGACTGAGTCGCCCTCGTCCGACGGAGAATACCCCATAATGAATCCCCACACGTGGTTTTCGGGTGGTGCAAAGCAGGCGACACAATACCGGTGGTAGGCTTTGGCCGTGGCTGGTGACCACCCACTGGACTAAGTTGCGCCGCCAAACGGCATAGCCGTGTTCCGGCGCGTGGTCCGGTGACGCCGTCAAAGGGGGTCGGGTCAGAGCAGTAGCGTCGCGCAGTATGTACCGGTTTAGGAGTAAGTTTTGTCATAATCACCGGGAGACTAGCCTTGGAGTCTAGCGGGATCCGAGGCACGGTGCACCGCTGGCCGACCGCAGGTAGTAGGGGACCCAATCGTAGGTTCGCCACTTACGAAAGGCTGTCCCGCCAACTGTCGAAAAATCCCGGAGGTGCGTCATCGTGCCGGTTGGCTACCGGAAGAGACGACACGATGAACACTTTTGGGGGGGCTCGGGCGACCCCGAAGCCTCCAGACTAGTCCCCCATTGGTGTGCGTGATATTGATTTGCTCCACAGGATCTACTGCGTAATGCCTCGTTCTACTGCCGGCTCCCTAACCTTACTAAGCTAAAATGAAAAGAAACAGTAGAAGGATAATTGCCAAACATCGGTTTCACTCCCTCTCTCTAAAAGTGCACCTCACCAATATCCGAGGTTTGCATTCTAATATCGTGCCTGTCCATTTCCACCTGGAGACAGACAAACCGCACCTCCTGTTTCTTACGGAGACCCAAATCAGATGTCCTTCAGATGCGTCGTACTTAGCCTACCCAGGGTATACCCTGGAGGACAATTTCAAACCGCATGCGGGCGTATGTTTGTACGCCCGCGATGACATCTGCTTTCGGCGTCTCCGAAAATTTGAAGACTCTCGCTTTTCCGTGTTGTGGGTAATGGTGGACACAGGCGTGGAGAAGATCCTTTATGCCTGTGTTTACCGATCGCACAGCGGAGATACCGAGACGACCAGGCTCATTGATTACCTCAGCGAGATGGCGGATAGAGCTCAACAGGAGTACCCGTCGGCTCAACTTGTGTTACTTGGGGATTTTAATGGCCATCACCAAGATTGGCTATATCCATACCATGACACCAACCATGCAGGGAGAGAGACGCGGCGGCTTGCTCTCTCGTTAGATCTCACCCAGCTGGTTCAAGGAGCCACTAGGGTACCGGATGTTGACTCTCACACACCCTATTGCTTGGACCTTCTGTTGACGACTGATCCAGACAGATACTCAGTGGCGATTTCATCTCCCCTGGGTAAATCGGATCACTGTCTGGTGAAATCTGTGTCAGTCTATTCCCCGTCTGATCCCAGCCCTAGGGGCACGCGGCGGATGTGGCGATACAAGTCAGCAGATTGGGATGAGATGCGGTCTTTCTTTGCATCCTTCCCTTAGCAGTCCGTTTGCTTCTCTTCGAGCGATCTCAGCTCTTGCGCTGATGCCGTCACCGATGTGCTTCGTCAAGGAATGGAGTATTTTATTCCATTTTCAGACGTGCCATCGACTGGTAAAGCTCGCCAATGCTTTGGACCTGAGTGTGAACGCGCTGAATCGCAGAAACACCAGGCTTACTTGGCATGGGTTGATGCTCGGCAGAGCAAGGCGTCTGACCTTCGTGAAAAGAAGAGATTTTTTAACAAAATTGGCAAGTCCTGCAAGAAGGTGTTACAGAAGGCTCGCTTCGATCATATTGGCCGAATAGGGGCCAAACTTGCTTCTTACCCTGAGGGTAGTAAAGCGTTTTGGTCTCTTGGCAAGGCTGTCGAAGCTAACTTCTGCCGTCCCTCGCTGCCTCCACTGCAGAAACCTGATGGAACGCTGGCTCACGCCGCCACAGAGAAATTTGCCGCTCTCTATTTGCGGAGTCTTCACGTTTAGATGCTGGTAGCCCGATACCTCCAGCTTTTGCAAGAAGTTCGACGGAAATGCCGGAAACCCGCATCCGTCAAACCGAGGTTCGAAAAACGCTGCTTAATCTGGACGTGAACAAAGCTAGTGGTCCTGATGGTATACCTGCCATTGTTTTGAGGGAGGACATGTGCGCCTATGTTGTCTCCCATACTGACACGTCTCTCTAGGCACTCTTTAGAGACTGGTGTAGTGCTGAGTTCTTGGAAGCTTGCCAACGTGCAGCCCGTGCCCAAGAAAGGTAGTCGTGCCGACCCTGCCAACTACAGGCCTATTTCGGTCACGTCCATACTCTGCAAGAGTATGGAACGTGTTCTAAACAACAGGCTCCTGGCGTACCTAGAATCGAATGACCTCCTCAGTGACCGACAATATGGCTTTCGCCGGAATCGGTCTACTGGGGATCTTCTAGTCTACGCCACACACATCTGGAGCGAGGCCATAGAGAAATTCGGAGAAGCACTTGCGGTTTCTCTCAACATTTCTAAGGCCTTTGACAAGGTTTGGCATGATGGCCATATAAGCAAGCTTTTATCTTACGGCTTGCCCTCTGGTTTCTGTGCGTGGATATCAGACTTTTTGAGGGGACGATCTATTCGAGTAGTCATAGATGGATGCTCGTCTGATCGAATGGCTATAAATGCCGGTGTCCCTCAGGGGTCAGTGCTCTCTGCAACCCTATTCCTGCTGCATATAAACGACCTGCTCAAACCCGGTATCTTTGGGTATGCAGACGACAGCACCGTTGTAGAGAGCTACACATCCAACGCCCGTGCCAATGCGGCCCAAATGCAGTCACTCAGGGAGAGTATGGTCGAGCGCATGAACATATCCCTTCAGGCGGTCTCCGATTGGGGCGATGCCAACCTGGTTAGGTTCAATGCAGCTAAGACTCAGGCGTGTCTATTCTCCGCTAAAAAGAGGCCATTTCAGCTGGCTCCTTCTTTCCGAAATGTAACCGTTTCGATAGCTGACCATCTCGATCTTCTAGGAATCACTTTGACTTCGTCCCTTAATTTCGGCTCCTATATTGAGTCCAAGGCTCAATTGGCTGCCAAAAAGCTTGGCATCATCTCGAAGGTGCGTCAGTACTTCCAGCCGGAACAGCTGCTCATATTATATAAAGCACAAGTTCGGTCATTCATGGAATACTGTTCACACCTTTGGGACGGATCAGCCCAGTACCCGCTTGAGGCGTTGGAGTCGATTGAGGGGCGAGCTAAGAAGATCATTGGAAAAGCCACCGTTGCTAAAGCGAAACTACAAAGCTTGGAACATCGTCGCAAGGTTGCTAGCCTGTCGGTCTTCTATCGGTTACATTTCGGTGAGTGTGCAACGGAGCTTCACAACATAATTCCACCGTCGAACAAGCAGGAAGTCAGCAGGGCGTCACCGGTTCATGGTGGAAGTTCCAACGACTCGCACGAAGCGCTTTGCTTCTACCTTCGTAGTAAGGACGGCGAGACTATGGAACTCTCTACCTGGAGCCCTGTTCCCAGTTAATTATAACCCAGGGGTCTTCAAATCTAGAGTAAATAGGTTTCTTCTAGGCAAGCGTGCTACATCTTAGACTATAGCGGTGCTTAACACCAGGCAGGCTATAATCAAACGTAAGCCTATTTCGTGTAAAAAAAAAAAAGGTAACACACACTAGACATCACACACAACAACACTCTCTCTTCGATCGAGATTCCTCATTACTGACGGTCTCTTGGTAAGTACATCGTAGCAGACACCCAGATAGTATCTTCCTACGGAAGAGACGTCTTCTCGGAAGAGTTTTTGGTCGTCAGTTTCATGTTTCCTCACGATATTTTCCTTCACCTTTGTAAGTGTAATAGACGTGCTATCTGATGATTATTTCCACAAGTTGAATCTGTATTCTTGTGTCGCAGGTCGTGTATGGCGGACGTAGGGTCGAGCGACCGCCTGCTGGAGTGGACGGTGGACTTGTACCCCAAGGGCGTCTGGTTCCGCAAGAGCCTGCTCATCAACTGGACCGGCAACTATGATGTAAGCACTACTTACATTATGTACACAAACGAAAAATCATAGTTACGAAAAAATTGACGACGTGCTTGAAAGATTAAATAAACTATTGCACAAATACAATTGACGTTGCACTGAGTTATTCATTAATCAGAGTAGGCTTCTTTTGTTTTTTTGTAGTGAAACTGAACCGGTTCTTATTGGGTCAGCAGTCAGCACGCTCCATTTTAGGTTTCAGCTATTGCTTATCATTACGCAAAGTATGATCAAGTGCAGAAACGTTTTAGTTTAAAAAACGTGTCTATATTTGTTTGTGTCTCTCCCCCAAAGGTGCCGGAGGTGGTGCTGCGCACGGTACGCATCGCCATCACGTGCCAGAACTGCCCCGACACCAGCGGGCCCTACGCGGACCTGGACCTGATCGACGACGTGCGCGTCAAGGTACGGAGCACACACACACATGTTGCATGATATGAGTCTGGATAAAGAAACAAACAACTATGTTTACAAACTTGTTAATTTGAGTTCAATAAATAGTTTACGTTAAGTAAAAATAAATTCAGTAAATACGTTACACCTTTAATTAAAAGATTAATACAGATAAAAACATAAATAAATGATAATGTTATGTGATTTCGAAGTTGCTCTCCTCGCGCATCATTTCGAAGTTGCTCTCCTCGCGCATCATTTCGAAGTTGCTCTCCTCGCGCATCATTTCGAAGTTGCTCTCCTCGCGCATCATTTCGAAGTTGCTCTCCTCGCGCATCATTTCGAAGTTGCTCTCCTCGCGCATCATTTCGAAGTTGCTCTCCTCGCGCATCATTTCGAAGTTGCTCTCCTCGCACATCATTTCGAAGTTGCTCTCCTCGCACATCATTTCGAAGTTGCTCTCCTCGCACATCATTGTCATGCGCCCATGTTCCTGACACAAAATCTTGTACCTACTATTCAATTACAAAAAAAAACCTTGAATAGAAGTTGTACACGTGGGGGTAATCTCGAACTCTTATTAGATTGGCATGTTTTGATGTATTTAATAATAATAATAATTAAATACTTTTATTGGGACACGAAACAAGAGATACAGAATACAAGATAAAGATATTTAGCAGAAGAACACTACCAGAAGGTGTGTTTCCTGCGAATTACAATCCAGGGGTCTTCAAATCTAAGTTAATAGGTATCTTCTAGGTAAGCGTGTTACACCCTAGTCTACAGCAATGCTTAACGTCAGGCAGGCTGTAGTCAAACGACAACGTATCCCACGTAAAAAATACCAAGTTTTCCAAGTTTGTTATTTGAAGTCTGTTAAAGAGCAGTCGAAACGGAAAAACACTATGTATCTATTTCTACAGTTTAATTTTTTCACGTAAAATAAATTAGAGGATTTTATTTACGTGACTTTAAACAAATGTTTGTCGTTGTAGATCGGCATCCTGGTGTGGGGCGTGCAGAGGGACGTGGAGCACGTGGCCGCCGTCGTGGAGCGCGTGCACCGCTTCTCACAGGACAACAGGTATACACACACATGCACATTGCCACACACAAACATAACACACACACGTCACACACGCAAGTAAAATCTGCCACAAGTTTACAATCATGTTGTGCACACATGTGTTTGATGCACAGAATAGATCATTACCTTTTATGTGTTTTGTTGTTAATCATGTATTTTCTGTGTATTGTGTTGTGTGCCTAATAAATAAATAAATAAATAAATAAACAAGATTTGCGAACAAAATTGAATCTACTTCCAGAAAAACGCGCTAGACTACACCTTTGAACCACAAAGTTAGTTAAAAGTGTAAGTAAAAGTACCTCGTGTGTTCCGCAGAGTGCTGAACATCGACGGCGCGCTGGACTTCGACGAGCTGAACACGCCGCTGTACTCGCCCGCGCCGCACAGCGCCGCCGCGCCCGCTCACAGCAAGTACGTACCTGTTGACTACTTGAAACCAGTTTCTTTCATTGCACTAGTTTTTTGAGGTGCTCTGAATATTGGAAATAACGTTGGCAATAATATCTCGTTTGGATTACTTTTATGGAGACAAAACAGAAGTCGCGATACTTGTGAACAGAGTGCTTATTGGCCTGTTTGTTATACTCTTACGCTAAGGACTCCCTGAGCGGTCTTCCCGGCGCGGTGGCGGGCCCGCAGCCTGTTTATTATACTCTTACGCTAAGGACTCCCTGAGCGGTCTTCCCGGCGCGGTGGCGGGCCCGCAGCCTGTTTATTATACTCTTACGCTAAGGACTCCCTGAGCGGTTACCCGGCGCGGTGGCGGGCCCGCAGCCTGTTTATTATACTCTTACGCTAAGGACTCCCTGAGCGGTCTTCCCGGCGCGGTGGCGGGCCCGCAGCCTGTTTATTATACTCTCACGCTAAGGACTCCCTGAGCGGTTACCCGGCGCGGTGGCGGGCCCGCAGCCTGTTTATTATACTCTTGCTCTAAGGACTCCCTGAGCGGTCTTCCCGGCGCGGTGGCGGGCCCGCAGCCTGTTTATTATACTCTTACGCTAAGGACTCCCTGAGCGGTCTTCCCGGCGCGGTGGCGGGCCCGCAGCCTGTTTATTATACTCTCACGCTAAGGACTCCCTGAGCGGTTACCCGGCGCGGTGGCGGGCCCGCAGCCTGTTTATTATACTCTTGCTCTAAGGACTCCCTGAGCGGTCTTCCCGGCGCGGTGGCGGGCCCGCAGCCTGTTTATTATACTCTTACGCTAAGGACTCCCTGAGCGGTCTTCCCGGCGCGGTGGCGGGCCCGCAGCCTGTTTATTATACTCTCACGCTAAGGACTCCCTGAGCGGTTACCCGGCGCGGTGGCGGGCCCGCAGCCTGTTTATTATACTCTTGCTCTAAGGACTCCCTGAGCGGTCTTCCCGGCGCGGTGGCGGGCCCGCAGCCTGTTTATTATACTCTTACGCTAAGGACTCCCTGAGCGGTCTTCCCGGCGCGGTGGCGGGCCCGCAGCCTGTTTATTATACTCTCACGCTAAGGACTCCCTGAGCGGTTACCCGGCGCGGTGGCGGGCCCGCAGCCTTTGTACAATACAGATATGTATGTAAAAACTCAAGCACATTTCACGACGCGTTTTACGCCCGCGGTGGTTGCGATTGTTCGCGGATCCCGCTGCACCCGCGGGGGGGCGTCGCTCGCGCGCATAATGAACCGCCAGGTTTGCGGGACAATACCGCTCTGTGAGAGCGGTACTGAGACATAGCAACGAGATTTATGGTGTAGTAAAGTGTATTTAGTATTCTTAATGATATGTTAGGTCTTCTATGCTATGTAGTAATTCTACTATTTGTATGACTTGCAGGCGGTGTACAAAGTGCTTGGAGGGCGGCGACTTCGCGGGCCCGTGCCACCTGCTCGGACCCAACAGGGATCAGCTGCGGGTATGTACCACATACATGTTTACGTACAATTTTAATTCCTTTTATATTTTTAGGTTTAATAATAAAGTTTTTAGCCAGGAGTGAATATATGTGCAAAAAAATAAAATGGGACGTACCATAGTCAAAAATTCTACAGACAAGACACACAGGGTGATTGTGGTAGATAGTAAACCTCATCAGCATATGTATATCCCATCTTATAAGAGGTATAAAAAATCGGCTTGTATAATTTATTTATTCATACCATTACAATAAATGCACTTTACAGCTACGCCAAAGTGGTACTTAAATTGTTTTGTCAGTAAAACAAACATAGAAACTTCAGAGCCAATTCCCATCAGATGAGGTGCCGCGTGAGTCTGCTTTGTAAATAATATTGTTATTTGTTTGTCCCCAGATCCAAGTGGTGATCCTCCCGCTGACAGACTACTGCGTGGTGGGCCCCGAGTCGTGATGGCGCGCCCCCGCTCGCGCCCGGCCCCCGCCCCCGCCCCCCTGCGACTGCCGCGCACACCACGTGCATCACGTAACATTCGATCCACGGGACTATTACTACCATTGAAAATCCATCTCTAAGCCCTGGTTGTGAGTGGAGGCCACTGCTGTTGTGATTCTGAAGCTGCGACTAGTAGAGTGTGCTGACTACCATCACACAACATGCGAACCACATGACTGTTACACTATCATTGACTATATTATATATCTATGTACTTCCCACCAGCTTCGATGGCAACCAGTTACATTCAAGTATAGGCGTGTGACATCTACTATAGTGTCGCTTCTTGTGATCGAGTGTAGACCTCCCGCCGCACGCCGCCCGCTGTCATGTGGTTCAAAATTATCGAATGGTTCGTGTTGTTGTTGGGATTGGAATTATTAACTCCAAGTAATTAGATTATTTGTGTATACTCCTTGTTATCTGTGTCTCGTCGTTGTGGCGCTATGATATCTTTGTTATTGGTTAATTTTAACCGACTCAGAAAGTAATGGGGTTCAGTGTGATCTTAGGCCATAGCCTTTGCTTACCATCAGGCAAACTATGGCCAAGTGTAAGCCCGTATTAGTTAAAAAAAACTTAATAATGCTAGTTACTGTCAGAGTTTTCTTCGTGAGAAATAATCGTCGGATGATGTTTATTTTGTTTCAAAGCGATAAATCTTTGATGTATTTGTGTTTTGTCTCAATTTCATTATAATGTTTAAAGATAAACGTTAATTATGACCATATTCTTCCAGAATAAAGAGCACATAACTTACACAGCTTAGGTATGTGTTGATCTAGAAAATAATCTACACTAAATTTCACCCAAATTTGTTCAACCATTAATTGAGAATTTTCTTTCGACGTATTATGATTTGCTTCTTATATTCGGTAATATGATAGTATGTATTGTACAGTCAGAAAAAGTCTGTGTATACTGTTTTCTAATTGCTGGGAAAATAATTCTTCAGTTAAGTACAGACAATTACATAGTTTTGTGTTTAATTGATTAGTGGCTTGTTCATCCGGCTACTATGGAAGTATTATTATGGTACTACTGTTATAATATTATAGCCAACAATCGAAGACTGCCAAATATAACTGTAATATTCATTCAGGTTTCTAGAGCAAACAAATTAATTAGATGAAGGCAACAATTTAAAATAAAATGTACTTGTATGGCGGTGTAATGGATACAAATTATTGTGTGCATTATATGAAGTTATTGTATATCAGTGTTCAATATTGGCGTACATTTAATATCATCTCAAAATCGCTGTTATTGTATATTCATCATATTTTTGTAAAGAGCGAATTCATTTAGTTATATTTTGTCTCGTCATAATAGTATTTAAAAAAAGTTAATTTATGAAAAACAAGTAGAATGTAAAATTGCGTCTAGCTTTATTTATGTTTAGGTTTTGTTATTTCAATGAGTCATGTTATGTTTGTATCGAGTGCAATTATAAACTGTTATATTCATGCTATTTGTGGAAGCCTGTATGTGAGTGACCGACTCTAGTGTCGCGTGTTTTCAACCGGATGTCGGCCGCGACCTCTTGGATTGTTTGCTATCTGTTGTATATTGAATAATAAAAAATAAGCTAGCCATTATTTATTTGTTTTTATTTTATGTAGTTTTAATGACCAAACAGGGTGACACAGTTTGGGAATAAAACACAATATACGCAAATAAATGTTTATTCTATAAAATGATCAATACAACATAGAATTACATAAAGTAAGGAATATTTGAAGAGTCGCCTTATGTTACTCGCGCGAGCGGCTGTTGGGAGGAAATATCATACAGGGTTACTACTTACAGACAATGTACGTATTAGGTTCGTATTTTACTGACAATATAATTTTAAAAAGAAATAAAGTTTTATCATTATCATGTGTTTAGTGGGGTACCTAGTAACCCTGCGGAAGTAAAATAACCTTATTCTTAATGAATAGCTCAGTATTGGAGTGTGGAGCTGGAGGGAGCCGGCTCGCCTCGAGCAGTACGTATTTATACGTATATAGGCTGAGAAACAGGAAACACTTAATATTATAGTATTTTTAGTTTCACAAAACTTTCCTTCTACATCTGTTCATAATAGTGTAAGTATATTTCTTCAAACACTACAATTTAATGAATACATATAAAGAACCTGAGTATTTCTGTTCGCAGCTACATCTGCCGCTTATTCTATACATTTAGCAGAATATACATAAACGAAACTAAGTTTCGGAGCAAGTTACACTTTATTATTATACGCAGGGAACGCATTCAATTGACTTCAAACTAATATATATTACAACAAATAGTGTCCACCACAATACTGGACTTTGCTGGAAAATAAAGATTAAATACAACATCTGGAATATATTTGAAACATTGTAAACATGGGAATGTAATAACAAAATATTTGTAGATCACATTTGTATAATACATTCCATAATACTTTACAGTAACATTTGATCCGCAGTGAGCACTAGTACTAAAATATAAGATGGAAATATCACTTGCACCATAAAAATACACAAAATATAGTTAAGTACACGCTAAGTACAGATACAATGCTAAATAAATGTGTTTAATAAAATGTCACATAATGTTGGTACACAGATCCTAATTAGCGCACAAATTGTAAATTTAGATCAAAAGCAATGTTATTTTGCTTTTTGGTATTCCCAGTCTCATTTCCCTTACACGATAAGTATTAGTTTATAAGTCTGTCACATAGAACAATCAAGCAAAGATGTCTTAAGCCATGAGCCTATCTAGTATAAAAGTGTGCATTTAAAACCACTTTTTTATGAAAAGAAAAACACAAAGAAAGAATTAATAATCCAGATGTAAGACACAGATTCATAGTGTTGGGCGAGACGAGTGTGGCGGTGAGATGTCCTGCAGTCGACAAATACATCATTTGTGCAATTAGATGCAATGACACGTTTATTATGTGCAACAAAAATAAAAGTTGTGAATTAGTTTTGAGACAATCAACTTTAAATTCTTCTAATAAACGCTTGGCTTGACTTCCCTGTATAACAGACCGCTAAAGTTATTTTAGAAAGAGATTTATTGTCCACGATACATTTTTTCGAAAAATACTTTCAGTGTATGTTTTTTATTACAATTTCTATCAAAAAGTGTTTATAATTTCGTATCTCACTAGTTCTATCACAGCGAGCGCATGACTATGAAATGACGCTGAATACGTGACTAACTCCCGACGCAAACAAGTAGGTTTTATACATTTACATACTTTATATAGAATTTGTATACATACAGCTTCCAAACGAATAGACTGATTTTGATGCGATTATACCTGAATATGTATTACTTTTTGTGTCGAGTGTTATTGAGTTTGTTCTAAAACCACAGAAATCTAAATAAACAGGTACCTACTAGAAGGGCCTTTAGTGCAATATTGTTCCGAAACTGCTGTCGCCAGAAATGAACGTAGAGGTCAAACACAACTACATAATACAACTATGTCCAAACGCAAATTCACGCACACAAATAAACTCACACATAAATTCTTGCGCTATGATTGGTGTTCACACATTGATAAAAAGCGTGTACTGTAACTCAATACTACACTAACAAAAAACTCATATACGCTAGTGCTTGACAAAATTAAAATGGGCTATATTTCGTATAATTTAACGTTTAATGTAATAAATTTATTATGAACTCTAAAAAATAATAGTATTATAGAATAAAATCAGCAATTCAGAATATTTTATTTATGGCTTTTTACACCTCTATATAATAACATTAACTATAATTAAATTGGATTAAATTTATGAACTACTTTTGGAAAAAAAGGTAAAAAATATTTTAAAACAACTATTTCTCAAAAATTAAAACTATCGAGCAAAGTATACGTAATCGTGTTTTGGCGTTTTTTATTGTAACACACTGATTCAAAATTATACGAACTAAAAAAAAATTGCTCTTTCTTAAATACTTCTATTCTATTAGATTTTTATAAAATGTCAATTTTACATAGCACCCCGCGTTAATATTAAAATAAAAGAAGATGTTTACTACTACACATAACAATACCATCGGGCTAATTAAATTCGAAACGCTAAGCCAACCGATGGACGCTCACTGCACTGTCCCATCCCTATTTCACGGCCACGGTAATATCATCCATAGACTGTGGGAGCGGCCTCGTTGCGTGCGTGCGTCTTGTATTACATTGCTTTTTACGCCTATGAACGGTTTGAGTATCGGTAAAGAAATGCAGCAATGGTTTTTTACGCAGTGTTTAATACGGTAAGATTGTAAAACAGTGGTATAAGGGTCGGCACATATCTCTAGCGCTGGCCGATACGTGGAGGGGATTGCTGCGCATGTGTACTGTCGCGCACACAATACATTATTATGTAACTATTATTTTGGACTCCAATATCTTTTTGTTAAATAGAATTATGCAAAATAAATAAAAAATAAACTCTTAATCAAAACTCAAATTTACAGTGTTGCTGTCCGAATGACTGAGTAAAGTATTTGTAACTTCGTGAATCTCAATTTTGATTTGTTTCGGAGAATCAATTAATTAGATAGATACACTTTTTCAAAACAATCACGTCATTAAACATTTTCCTTGCCTGACTTTTCAAAACAGTATTTGTTCTTCTAATCAAGGTTCTTGCTGCTGCTGTTGCTGGTTCGATTCCCGCATAACACAAGAAATTATGCATATTAAAATTTGTAATTAGGTATTTTTTTTGAGTCTGGTCGTTTCTATGTATAATAAGTATGTATTTACGAAAAAAGTATTTACGTATTATATCCGTTATGTAGTACCCATTATAAAAGCGTAAGCTTAGTATGGGGCATGATGGCGCTGAGTGATATGTCTTGAAATATTTATTTGTTTTATGCATATTTACTTTAGTCACAAACAAACTTAAAAGTTTAAATTTAACAAATAAATTCATACGTAACAAAAATAGTTATTGAATAATAAAATTAATAACGCGACTGTACCACGGGATGTGCGCGGGGTGGCGTATGTACGCGGGGAACGGCAAGCGACTGAAGAGCCAATCAGCGCCCCGCACGCCCGCCCTTCATCCCGCTAGCCCCCCTCAGGTACCTTATTTTGTACTTCTGCGCAATAACGGTCACCGCTAGAGTTAGTTGCCGACCTATGTACCGGTTCACGTAATACTTAAATTATTAAAAAACATAGTATTTTTAGATATTTAAGACTTACCGGTGAAAGGTAATTCTTTTATTTGTAAAATTACAGGTTTTTGATAAATTTCCACAATGAGAAATGCTGCAACACACCATTTTTAACAGTTGTTTCGCGTACGGCGTTCGGAGCTATACTAAATGTAAATTCGAGATTGAAATAGCGCTGGTGGTTTGTGGACCACTAGTGTGGCGACTAGGTCATGCGGTTATACGACTTCTAGTACCTTTCTATTAAGATTTCTGTGTCTAAAACAGTATATGTATACTAGCAAGCGTAAAGCCGTCACATACCTACTACTAGGTCGCACCAACTACACATTCAATAACTATACGAATATGGACCCTATTCACTGTGGGATAAGGAACAACACGACTGATTCTGATTTGCCACGATGTTTACAAATACGGATATTATAAAAAATAAGTCCTTTTTAAATACCTAATAATTTTCTTGGGAAAGCTTTTTTTAATAAAATATCTTTATATATTGGAATAACTCAATACGTGCATACCTTTTAACATCGATTTTTAAAGTAAAACATAACTGTTAATTGTGGTGCAAATTAATTGTGTGCAATTATTTCTCGTGGCAAGTCAGAATGGAGCGGTACAAGGTTGAGCTGGGTTTGCTCTGAGCGGGCAGTGGTGGCTCGACCTGACTACTCTCCGCAGCATCATAGCAGCAGCTCCTTGGGGAACAGGTTCATCGCCGCGTAGTCCTCCAACACCTGGGAACAAGAAAAAATACTTTGAAAGTGTTTTTTTTTTGTTCCGGGTACGATAACATATCGAAACTACTTGTGGGTTACTGTATGGATACGCGAGCATAGTCAATGGAATCCACTTGCCGTTTAGAAAACCTTAACACTATTGAATTCTATATTTAACTTATTCATAGACGGTGTACACGTCCTTGTGAACCCTGCACTGGGTAAGTACCTACTAAACCTGTACCAGAGGCACCTACATCAAGCTGCGCTTACTAAATGCGGTTGACTCTGGTGCCGTGTATATACCATGCATATAACCCGGTCGCATTATCTCGAGACCTGGCGTCGATGACGTCACGTCGCGTCGGAGCTCTGATATGGGCCGCTAGCATCCTCTAGTAGGATCTAGCAACGAAAGTGCTAACCGTACTGACGCGGGGAGGTGAAAGGAGAACGGGGCGGGAGGTTTCCATTCCAGCGAGGTCTCGAGATAATGTGACCGGGTTGTATATATATTGAAGAGCAGTCACCTCCCGAAGCGCGTGCAGCGTGGGGCGCGGGTGCGCGGGCGGCGCCAGCGCGGCGGCGCGGCCCCCGTCCAGGCACAGCTGCTTGTTGAGCAGCAGCTCCGCGCTGGCGCTGGGCTCCAGCGGCGTGTGCGCCAGCGAGTAGCGGCGGCACATGTCCGCCCACGCCGTCAGGTGCTTGTCGTTGGCCTCCTCCGCCACGGACGCGATGTCTTGCTGCAAACACATGGTGACAAACCATTATACAACCTCTTTACCTGCGCTTGAAATATCAACCAAAATTATTGGCGCGTGTGGCGAACCAGCAGACCAACAAATACATTGTCACTTTTCTTACGTTCGTCAAAGGTTACATTGAACTACAGCCAGCATGTACGTACCTACGTCCTGGTAGACCCTCGTCTTCAAACGATAATACTACAAACGGTACAGGCTGTCTGTAGTCAAACATAACTTAATACGGACGTTAGAAAAGTATGTATTTGGTCTGCTGGTTCGCCGTTCATGCTGTTACAAAGCAATAAATAGAAAAATACAGTTACTTTTGATTGCAAAACAACAAGAAAGTGTGACCATCTAATAGCAAAGACTTAGAGTCAAGACTTTAGGTCATTGGCTACAAGATTGATGATGATCATAGTTACAGTTGGAGGACTGATATAGTCTGCACAGGATTCATTCAGATGGCACACACAGAGGGAACTTATACCCAGCAGTGGGATACAAAGGCTGCGGGTGGTGTGGGTCATTCTGTGATCATTATCAAGTAGTACAGGTATGCCAGTCTACAGCTTCACTGCGACACCTGAGTGCGAGACTGCTAAAGATTATAAGAAGACACGCATTCCACCGTTCCTAACTGAATATTTTCAGTTAGAAACTAGACTATTCCGAGTATTTCCACGTACGAGTAGAGGCACGGCAAGGAGGCACCGATATACAGTTGAGGTTCCAAAGACTCGCACCAAGCGTTTTGCTTCGACTTTCATCGTGCGAACAGCCAAACTGTGGAACTCCTTGCCCGAATCTCTATTCCCTTTGAACTATAATTTGTCGGTCTTCAAGTCGAGAGTAAACCGGTTTCTTCTAGGCAAGCGCGCTACATCGTAGACTATAACGTTGCTTAACATCAGGCAAGTTGTAGTCAAGCGTAAGACTATTTCATGTTAAAAAAAAATATTTCCAGTTTCTGTTACCAACACCTCCTACTTTCCTAATAGTGGCCGATATTTTACAGTAGACATGCATATCTGACATTTTGGAGGTTTCGCAGAAATACACATGTTATTTCAACTTGCAAGTGTCATAACATTGTAAGTCCTATTAATGATATCAGCCTCTCCTCTCTAAATAACACGCATGCAACAGTTATACTTTTAACTTGTAGGTAATTAATGTATTCAAAGTTATTTGACTACTATGTATTTATAAATTAAATTCCGTAAGCCAAGAAAAACTCTGTCATAAATGATATTTTTATCAAAATAGAAAATAATCCTTGGTGTCTGATAATAAGATAAAGAAAGCAAGCAAATAAATATTTGCCGACCGACACCATCGGCCCATTAGCTCAGTTGGTTAGAGCGTCGTGCTAATAACGCGAAGGTCGCGGGTTCGATCCCCTCATGGGCCACACTCTCTTTTTGCATCTCTACCTTCTTCAGAAGTACGGATCTGTGTACCTACAATACCACCATATCGTATAGGATAGGATTAGGATAGGATAGGATACATAGGATCATGGCTAATAAATAATTTTAGACATAATTTCGTATTCTCGTATAGCTTTTATAAAAAAGTTTAGACCAAATTAGTAGGAACTTTCATTTTTTTATTTAGAAAAAGAAACTGTGATGTTGAAACACCAGCGAAGGAAGTAGAAAGGTCCAAAAACATAAAACTAGTATAATACCTTAGCGATGGTGGAGAGCGCGGTCCCGTAGTAGTCGTGGCTGATGTTGAAGAGCTGCGCCACCAGCTCGGCCAGGCTGCCCTGCGTCGAGTTGGCCTCGTCCACCACGTTGTATGTCTGCAAACCACATATCAGCTTACAACACGAGCTTCTATTAATCACATCCAATCACAATTCCCGTGACACAGACGCATCGGCGTCTAGTACGGTGCTTTAGTGATATTTAGTATGTGTGCATTTTATGAAAATAAATAATTTTGAATTTTTTTTTTGACAATTGCGCCCGTTGTTTGAAGGACTTCGGTATACGTTCATGATTACCAAAATAAAGGAACAGTCGCCGCAGTTAGTCTTCGGATAGGTTGGTGTGACTGTTGCAAAGATCAAATGGCATTTACATCTGGTCGCTTAGTGGACTGGATGACTTGTTAAATTGAAGTTTTATTTATTTATTTACAATTTAATTAAAACGGCGCGAGCCAATTACATTAATTAATAAATGATGATATAATACTACAATACAGAGAACAAAACTAATAATACAAATAATTAAAATTGAGATAAAAGGTCATTCTAAATTAAAATATTAGTGTGTCAAAATCTTAAACATTATGGTCAACATTTTATACATAGTACACATGTACACAAGTACTATACATACCTAGTATTATACATACCTAGTCAGGTCATAAGTATTGTCACACAGTAAAAACTTTTCTTTTAGAATGCTGGCCACAAAAAAGTTTATTGAATTCGAATTTCGAATTGTTCATGCAAATAAAAATGTATACTTTTTAGAATTTTACTCATTATTAAATATGGAGTGGACGCTTAAAGAAGACCGTGTTGCAGTTATTGCATTGCATCGTTGCGGTTACGCGCTAATTCAAATTTTTGACATACTGAAAAATTTGAATATAACCAAAAGATTCGTTTATCGTAGGTACCATCAAACAATACAATGAAGACTCTAGTGTAGATGACAGGTCAAGAAGTGGTCGCCCTCGGTCTGTTAGGACTCCAGCAGTGATAAAAGCTGTGAAGGCGCGAATTCAAAGAAATCCCAAACGTAAGCAGAAACTGTTGGCCCTTCAGATGGGGTTAAGCAGAACCACGGTGAAAAGGGTGTTAAATGAAGACTTAGGGCTTCGGGCATATCGAAGAAAAACAGGACATCGTTTGAATGCTCGTCTAATGGACCTGAGACTGAAGAGATGCCGCGCTTTGTTGAAGCGGTACGCGGGAAAAAAAATATCGGGAAATTCTTTTTTCGGATGAATAAATGTTTACCGTAGAAGAGAGCTACAACAAACAAAATGATAAGGTGTACGCACACAGTAGTGAAGAAGCGAGCAAACGTATTCCGCGTGTCCAACGAGGTCATTTGCCATCCTCGCTCATGGTATGGTTGGGAGTTTCTTATTGGGGCTTAACAGAGGTACATTTTTGTGAGAAAGGTGTAAAAACGAATGCAGTTGTGTATCAAAATACAGTCCTGACGAACCTTGTGGAACCTGTTTCTCATATCATGTTCAATAACAAGCACTGGGTATTCCAACAAGATTCGGCGCCAGCTCATAGAGCGAAGAGCACACAAGACTGGCTGGCGGCGCTCCTCCAGTCCAGATTTGAATCCGTTAGATTACAAGATATGGCAACACTTGGAGGAAAAGGCGTGCTCAAAGCCTCATCGCAATTTGGAGTTACTCAAGACATCCTTGATTAAGGCAGCCGCCGATATTGACATGGACCTCGTTCGTGCAGCGATAGACGACTGGCCGCGCAGATCGAAGGCCTGTATTCAAAATCACGGAGGTCATTTTGAATAAACTTTATTGTCATAAGAATCTATGTTTTGTTAAGTTCATTTTGGTATATAAATGGTTACATAAAGAATAAAGTTGTTTCAATTATTTTATATTAACATGTGACAGAATGTATGACCTGACTAGGTATATTCTAATTGATATATATCTAATTATTGAGGGGTGGTTGTCAAGCCGCAGTCACCTGGTGGTTGGTGTCGGGGCGGGTGGCGAGCGTCCAGATGGCGCGGCACAGGTCGCGCACGTGCACGGTGTTGAGGCGCAGCTCCGCCGTCCACAGCAGCTTCATGGTCTCGCCCAGGTGCTTGTAGATGGCGCCGTACAGCAGCCGGGGCGCTGCCCAACATACATATCATGGGTATAGAAACAGTTATCCAATACATTCACTCATACTGTTACACTGATTTGGTAATATAGAAAATAATCGACTGGATTAGAACGTGCTTCTCGCGGCATTAGACCGTGATGCCATACAGATCAATTGTCTGTCAGACGCGAAAAGTCACAACTATTTGAAAGCAAGCAGCCGATGGGCGCTGTACAAACATCTTCTATACATACAAGATAATATAAAACTCAAAGTTGACTGACTGAATGATATAGTGATCTATCAACGAAGCCGCGGGAACCCACTAGTAGACTATATGACTTTGAAGGAACTTTTAGTAAACGAAAATGCTTTGCGCTTTGTTAAACGCCTGCGCCTGGTTTGTGCACGCCGTAGCATCATGTCAACAAGGGTGAACATTAAGTGAATGATATAAAGTAATACTAACTCAAGCTCCTGCGGTCCCCGACCCCGTACACGATGGCGGGCCGGATGATGGTGTAGTTGAGCTCCTCCTTCAGACTCTTCAGCTCCGCCTCCACCTTGCTCTTCATGCGACCTTCTACTGTCCACGGCTCGATGGGGCCGTCCTCTTTGTGCGGCTGGTGAAGAGTTGTTATTAAATTTTAAGTAATAGTAAAAAAAGAACCAGTTTGATAGTTGATTACAGAAAACCAAAAAATCTCTGCAAGCTGAGATCAGTGTATCAGTGGCCTGTTTAATAGAGTATTCTCCATAGTTAACGAATAAATAAGTTTTCTTTTGAATATTATAGAATTAAAGGTCCTAATTAAGAATATTTGACTTAAATTACGAATAAAAATTATTTAATATTTTATTTTCCTTAATAAAAATAAGATTTTTTTAATCTGTACACCATTAAAACGAAACGTTTCAGCGACCAATCAGAGCCCGTTACGTCACAAAGTAACAAACAAAATGTCTTGTCATTCACAAATAGTGATGTGGTTAGGTCGAATGAACGACAATTTGAATTTAGGGAATGAACATATGAATCTAATCTAAATGTTTGCTCGCGGTTCATAAAAAGTGATTCATTAAGCTTGTACTGAATATTAATATATATTATGATACGAGTGTGCAAGAACAACATTATGGATATTGTGACGTATAACCTCTTTGAATGTAAGTGTAAGAACTATTTTGTTTAATGTAGGTATAAGAACTCTTTTGTTTTTGTAAAAAGGTTAGTAGTTTATTTTGACATATTAAAGATTTAATAAATAATAATCTAAATGTGCTAAAATCTAAATGTGTGTGTGTAAAAGTTTCTAAACAATTAAATAAAAAAAGAAACTTTTTATAAAATGTATTACCAAAAAGTAAAGTCCTACCCTCGCTTTGAAAAGATAAACAGTGTTCAGTATTTTGTTTATAATTATTTTCATTTTAAAAGTATTTATCTCATCTAGAAGTGATTAAATACAAATATATTAGAAGCATAAACCGGTACCTTACTTGAGTGAAGAATAACCAGGAAGATTCACGCTGTAAACACAACAAATTCAGCTAATGTACCGGCGGGCTGCAGTGACCTCGTTATCTACGGTGAGTCGGCGCATATTAACAACGTAGTGATTTCACAAATCTTGCTGTTTATTGCTCACTATCACATACGATCGATACACTGTACCATGGAAAGCTGTGTCGCCTGTAGGAATGCAGTCGAACCGACGGAACTACTACGATGCACTCCTTGTCAAGGCGCGTATCACTATAAATGTCTTAACATGAACGTCACTACATACACGAATATACTACAAAACTATAAAACGTGGAATTGCCCGACTTGTTCCAACGTTACAAGCCGGAAACCGCGCGGAGATAACTCAAATACTCCCGTCAGGAAACTGAACGCGATGCTCAATGACACCTTGATGTCGTGCGACGGCGAGACGATACACAATAGTGCGCTCGCGGCCGATGTTACCAGCCTATCAACACCTATAGCCGTAGCTCACGAGTCGATCTTGCTGTCGCAGTTTGGTGCACTATTGGATAAAAAGTTTGAATCCTTCCGTAATGACTTCTTTAGGGACGTGAAAGCGGCTGTGAGACATGAAATTAACAATGCGGTGACGAACTTACGCAATGAATTCACGTGCACTACTGATTTTATCACCGAGCGACAAGACACACTAGAATCGAAAATATCCGCCGCCGACAAAAATGTTACCGAGTTATCTACGGAACACAACAGACTGCAGTCTGAGCTTCGCGCGTTGCAAAAACGGCTAGATACTACTGAGAAGATTTCTCGCAGCATGAATGTCGAAATTCACCGAGTCACCGAGCGTCGCAACGAAAACGTCCTAAGTATAGTTAAAAACCTGTGCGAAGTTACCAACTGTCCTATATCTAGCAGCGAGATAATATCCTGCCGTCGCATAGCGAAGATCAACCCGGACTCGGGGCGACCGCGAAACATCCTGGTGACACTGCCGTCACCGCGCCACCGCGACAACCTTATCTCGGCGGTGCGGCGCTTCAACAAGGCAGCCGCGGCCGCGCGCGCCGCCGCCGCGCCCGGCGCCGGCTCGAGCCGCGCCCCGCCCGGCGCCAGCTCGAGCCGCGCCGCGCCGGCCAACACCGAGGCGCTGCACACGGCGCACCTCGGCATCCCCGGTGAGAAGAAGCTCGTGTACGTGACGGAGCACCTGGCGCCCGAGTGCAAGGAGCTCCACGCGGCGGCAAGGAGAATAGCCAAGGAAAAGTCCTATACATTCGTTTGGGTCAAATTCGGTCAAGTGTTTGTGCGTAAAAATGAACAATCTGGTGCTATTTTAATTAAGGATAAAAATTGTTTAAATAAGCTCTAATTAGGTAGCATACTAATTATTAATTTAAAGTATTTTTAGGTAATGTATTATATTTTGAGCAATTATAACTGTGTCGTTTAATTTTATTACAATGTTGCTAATTTATTATCAAAATGTTAATCGTTTTAGAACAAAACTGACTGATTTCTACTTGAACGTATTAAATTGTGATTATGACATAATTTGTTTAACTGAGACTAATCTGATTCCGAGCGTAATGAATGAAGAATTGTTTGACGAGCGTTACAACGTATTCCGCAAGGACCGATGCCACGCCGCCGCGCGCGAGAAGGAGGGCGGCGGGGGCCTCGCCATCGCCGTCAAGAAGAACCTCACCATCATGAGGCGGAGCGAGTGGGAGAGTGACCACGAAGATATGTGGCTCACTCTCACTACAACAGATAATAGGAGTCTATTAAATATATGTCTGTGTTATTTCCCACCTAAAATGGCACTTCATGAACAGTTTCTAGAACATATTCAAGATGTTACCAACAGCAATATTAGTATGGGACCGTTGCTACTATTAGGTGATTTTAATACTCGTCATATTAGGTGGGAAAGGACCGACGAATCAAACCGGATGTCCCCGGTGTGGACTTCGGGTAATAAAGCGCTTTTACTATTGGAGACTCTGTCTAGTTGCAATATGTATCAATATAATCATGTTCCCAACAAAAACAACCGTCTCCTCGACCTGGTGATGTACAGCCGCTCGCACGGTAACATCAGTGTGCGAGAGTGCGCGGCGCTCAGGGACGGCCACCACCCCGCGCTGTGCGTGCACGTCGCCGCGCCCTCGCCACAGGAGCGCGCCGCGCCTGCTGCTAATCCGTTCGCTGTCAGGTATAACTTCCGTAGGTGTGACTACGACCGAGTGAGACGACACTTGGCTGACACTGATTGGGACGAGCTACTCGAGGCGTTGGACGTTAATTCTGCACTTGATTGTTTCTATGATCGCTTAAATAATATTATTAAATTGCACACACCGACCATTAAACAAAAACCGTCTTCTTATCCTATGTGGTTCAGTTTCCCGCTTATTAAGTGCCTAGAGGAGAAACTTAAATATCATAAAATTTATAAAAAATATTGTAATCCTAGGGATTATGATACTTTTGACCTCTTACGTACTAGATGTAAAAAACTTATCAATGAATGTTACAGATCATACACAGAAAACGTGGAGAATAGTCTGAAGGATAATTTGAAATTATTTTGGAATTACGTAAATAGTAAAAAGTGCAGCTCATCGATACCACAAACAGTAAGCTACAATAGGAATACTGCTAGCAATATACAACAAGTTTGTGAATTATTCTCAGCTTATTTTAACTCTGTTTACGAAAATGAACCTAATTTGAATAACGATAATTTATCGGATTTTAATCATTCTACTCTATCAAAAATTTATATTTCAAACCTTGACATAGTAAAAGCTATTAAAAAACTTGACCAAAATAAGGGGGCTGGTCCCGACGGTATCCCGGCTTACTTTGTCAAGAATTGCGTGACGGAAATAAGTAAACCCCTATATTTAATATTTAAAAAGTCGCTCAGTTCTGGCGTGTTTCCTTATAGATGGAAGTGTGCATTCATAATCCCTATACATAAGTCAGGTGACAAATCTAAGTGTGAGAATTATCGCCCAATCAGCATACTATCATGTCTGGCCAAGTTGTTTGAATCGTTGGTGTATCCACACTTATACAACCATGTAAAGCAGCTTATCTCTCCTAATCAGCACGGTTTCGTCGCCGGTCGATCCACTGTTAGTAACTTGCTTGTTTACAAACAATACATATGTAATGCTTTCAATTACCGTCAACAAGTAGATGCTATTTATACTGATTTTTCAAAAGCATTTGATAAAGTACCTCACAGAATTTTAGTTCAGAAATTATCCGCGCACTACGGGATCCATGGTGATTTATTGCGGTGGGTGGAGTCTTATGTTACTAATCGCAGTCAGATGGTAGCCATAAAAGGTTATTACTCCACACCCGCCCAAGTTACGTCCGGGATTCCTCAAGGTTCACATTTAGGGCCTTTAATTTTTGTTTTGTTTATCAATGACCTTGAAAAACGGATTCAAAGCGACTGTCTTTTTTACGCCGATGATTTAAAGATATATAGATCAATAAGAAATATAAACGATTGTTGCATACTGCAGACAGACATTCAGGCTGTAAATGATTGGTGCCATGAGAATAGAATGAGCCTAAATATAAATAAATGTTTTGTCCTTTCCTTTGCGACTAGACAACTCAAGCATAATTACAGTTACTCCATAAACGGAGCTAGCCTCGCTCGTAAAACGGAGGCCAGAGATCTAGGAGTTTTATTTGACTCGCAAATTTCATTCCGACAACATTACGACAATATTGTTAAAAAATGTCATCAACTCTTAGGGTTCACTCTCAGAATCACTAAACCCTTTAAAAATCCAAGCAGTCTACTTTACCTTTACAAAAGTTTGATTAGGCCCATCGCAGAATATGGAGCCGTAGTATGGTCACCCTACTATAAAACTCACACAAGTAACGTGGAGCGTATCCAGCGGCGCTGCCTGACCGCGCTGTGCCGCCGCCACGGCCTGCAGCGCAGGTACCCGGAGTACGAGGACCGCGTCACACACTTCAAACTGAGTCCGCTGTCCGTCCGGAGACAGGTCGCTGAGCTATTATATCTACATAGGATTATACACTCCACTGTAGATTGCCCTATCTTGCTTGCATCTGTTAAAATAAACTCAAAATATAATCTCAGACGCAGCTCATGTAATGTATTTTACACTAATGACATTTATAGAAATAATGTATCTAAAAATAGCCCTATGGTGCGTATGTGTCGGTCCTATAACGAACTTGAGAGTTGTAACGCCTCAGATAACAATGATGAAGATCTAGACATATTCGGAATTAGTCTCAGTTCTTTTAGAAATAATTTATATAAGGTGTTTTAATATAATAATAATGTTGTATTTCACATTGTTTTGTTTTGATTGCTACACAAATTCCTGTTGTACCTTAGCCATGTTTTTATATATATATATTTTTTTTTTATAATTTTGTTTAATATTATCAATTAACTGTAACTTCCATAAGTATTGTTATATATGAATTATTTTAATTGTTTTAGTTTAGTTTAGTTAACTTACTGAACTTTGTCACTGTTTATAATCATGTTGTGCACACATGTGTTTGATGCACAGAATAGATCATTACCTTTTATGTGTTTTGTTGTTAATCATGTATTTTCTGTGTATTGTGTTGTGTGCCTAATAAATAAATAAATAAATAAATAAATAAATAAATAAATAACAGTATTTTGATAGTATGTTGCAAATTAACACATTCATTCTCCTAGTCTTATTTTACGTTCATTCTTTTAATACCATTCCCATCACTAAAATGATGTTTGAGTGACGGTAAAGTCTGTCATAGAGTGTTTGTCAAAAGATTTTTGTTGTTTTGATAACGTCTTCGTATTTTAGTGAAATACAGCGTAATTATGTTGAATCAAAGTATTATACGTGTGTAAACAGTAGCATACATGTACCGTTTGTGTACAAGAACTATTAAAAATAACGAAGTGAAATGATTTGATCGAAAATTTTGTGATTTTGTGAGAACCGGCGGTTTGTTTACTATTTCTTGCAAGTATAGATGAATAGACTATGATGTGCTATTCTATTACTTACATATTCTATAAGATTTGAATCCATTTTTACATAAATCTTGAACAAAGAACGTAACGAATTAACCAATACCTATCTACGCGTAACCCTATCGTATAGTTTTGTTTGTTTGCTTTTTACGTTGTGACGTCACGCCTCTGACTTATCACGTGACCTAGCGTTTTAGCGGGAAATACGAGATGTATTTGTTAAAACTGCGTTTTAGTTACTAAAATGGCTCAAAATTTAAGAAAAACAGTCGTAAAGCGTTTCTTTTAGTGACTTATAACATTTTGGTGTAGTTTACGAAAATTAGTCAATAACTCTATTGTGTATTGTATTGCTGCTTGCCTACAAAGCAAACATATTTTTATTTGTTATTCATAAGAAAGTACACATTTGGTTTGTTAACAATTTAGTTTAGCTCCTACTAATTAAACTGTTTATCATTCGTATGTTTGCCTGTAGCAAATCAATATAAAAGTACCTTGTCAGAGCTATACATCTGGCCGCTGGACAGCTCGAGCAGGCGCGGCACCCGCAGGCGCGCACACTGGCGCGCTACGTTGGTGCTGAGCGTGACGATGCCCTCCGCGTACACGGCCTCCGTCTGCCCCACGCGCGTCTCGCCCGCGCAGTTGGCCACCACCAGCCACATCTCTCCCTCGCCGGGGTCCAGGGCTGACGCGCATGATGCTGGAAACATTGCACACGGTACAGAAGCTGGGAGCCTTATTATTAAGCCTATTTACTTTATTACATTTTATATAGGAATAGGACAATTTGTAACTTTGGTGTAAAGCAACAGAGGAACAAACACTCCTTAACTATACAATGGTATGATGTAACCATACTGTCTCTCACTGCTGAACTAGGTTGTTTTTGGTTCTAGGTTAGAAAAGCTTGCTAGGTTTATTGCTGATAAAAAAGGTATTTTTCTGCTTCTTTCCATTTGTCTCTGGGCCCTGGGCTCTATATCTGTTACATAGATTTACTTTACTTATTTTATTTAAGTGGAATCATTGTTAATGTCATTGTATTATTTATCTTGCAAGTCATTTGCATAATTTCCATGAAAGTATTATTTACTGTTAGCTATATTTCCGTTATAATGCTTATAAAGCATGAACAATGCTGTTACACGTGTTTAATTACACTTATGAGACAATACATGTGATTTCAGTGAAACATTCAGGAAAGTACTTGGTTTTGAAACATAATATCATTATTGGACTCGGGGAACATTACAGCAGTTCATAGTACTTAATTTATTTATAAGCAGAGTTTACATGTCATGTTACAACATGATATCAATATACCACACAGCATATACATCATACATCTCAATTTATGTATTTGGCCACAGACTGAATTTTCTCTTCAAGTAATAGTATATTTTCTAAACAGCAACATAAGTACATGTCTAACTCATAATGATCACACATCGTGCACTTGCACATATATGTTTACTTAGAAATATAGTTATATTATACATACTCTTGTTTACACTTACTAAAGTAGCTAGTTGTATTTAATCTTACAAGCATTATAAGCTAGTATTAAGTTTCAATGTGTTTAAATAATAATATCTGAACCTGTCATTGTAAAGGTTGAGGAAACTCCCGAGTATTGTTAAGTTTAGTATGCAGTGCATGATAGTGAGACAATGGGCTGCTCAGAGCCCCTTGTTTATTGTTCCAGAGCTCTTTGATGTCTGCTGTATGCAGTATGGCAAGCAGGTGAGCCAGGCTACACACTTGAAACAGCATTCAATGACTCAAGAGAGTCTTTATTGTTTTTAGTAATTCCTCATTACATAATACACCTGAAACATTAACAAGCAGTTTGTCTCTACAAAAACACTTCAGAAAAAAAAAGTTTCCACCATTTTTCAGAGTAGCAATGTAATTTTCTCAGTGGCTTATAATAATGATATTATGTTTATGTATGTATTAAGGAAGGAAAGTAAACTCAAAAGTCATTAATAGAAGTAATGCTTGATATAGAAGGAAGCTTATGCACACAGTGGGACCTATAAGCTGCTTATGACAATGATGGCTTATTAATTGATTTATTAGTCATTATACATCTAAGTAAGTTAATCAATCAAATTAATAGAAAAATACTCAAACTGCACCAAAGAATATTTTCTTTACATAGCTTGCAAAAAATCTGTTAAGGCCTAGTTGAAAACAATTATATTATGTATTAGGTATTTGTTGGCACTCTATCATCTGGTAATAGGACCTGAGTGAGACAACAAATCTCAGGGTACAAACAATAGCTTGTGTTCTCTAACCAGACTATAATAACGAGTAGAAGAATGTTAATCACATCATAATAAGGTAAGTATTCAACTACCATTAAAGTTTATTTATGTCTCTTTAAAATTCATGCAATGCCATGATAGAGTAATTAAGATTTTCTAAACATATAAAAACTATTTTTCTTTATAATTATGTAGAAAGTTATTGTATGTCAGTAGACCCATCTTTACATTTGAGTGACAATGTTAGATAACTTAGAAAATGTAAAGTTTGGATGTTATTTTTTGTTGTTAAAGGATGAGGATAATTAACAATTGCATGTCACAATGTATTATCACTATAGCTGTCCTTGCTAGGCCCTGAGTAGAAATATTGAAGCAAATGAAGAACAAATATCAATCAAGGTAAGGAAAACATTTATTTATTGAAACAAATGATCCCAGCTATATTTATGTTCCTAGAAGTGCATTAAGAGGAAATGAATCATCCTCTGAGATAAGTTCACCACAAACAAGTCATTGACATATTTTTATCAGTATTTTAATGAAGTTCTTTAATCACTGCAGTTATGCTATTAACAAATTAATGCTGAACTGTTTGATAAAATAAGTAGATTTTTATTTCAATTAATAAAAGTGAAAATTGATGCTTATTTAGCTTGATTGGATTAACAGGATTAAATTTGATAACATGGTTTACACAGTTAGATGCAAACACTGGCACAATTAAACATTGTTATCAGAATTCAACTGCCATTATATTACACTTTCATCTAAGTAGATGAGCGTTTTTACTTTTTGTTGTACCCCCCCATTTTCGACTGTCCCTCGTGTTTGAAGTCTCATAACGCATAAAGTAATAACCGGCACAATTATTCTAATAATTGAAATTGATCACAAATTTTATAAACATATATGCTCATCATACTAAATTTCCTGATAACTTGCCTAATTATTAAGTTATCACTGTTTTTAATTAAAAAAACAGTAATTTTTGACGTGTCCCTCACCAAAATGTATCCTTAAAAATACTCAGCCTGTAGTTTTTGTACTGACCCTAGTGAGTGTTTGGTATCGATTAAAAGTATACTTAATTGCTGTTCATTTGCAGTACTTATTAATTTGACATCTATTTCCAATAACATAGAGTTGCGATTTAAAACAAGTGTTAAAAAATTAAATAGTCCTGAACATCAGTTTTGTTACCGCTGAAATTGCTACTTCAAATGAAAAAAAAACGAGTATTTTAAATTTCTTAATGGCAACACAAACTCTGGACTACCAGTCGCCATCTTTAAAAGTTCTTTCCGCCGTCAAATTCGCTGAGTAAACGTTTTTGTGAGCTGTCGCGACCGTCAAGATTTTTCAGTCAGGTGCTTGTTACCAAATAAGCGAATTCAGGTGATTGCTACGTCGAATCACAGTTTTCAGAGGATAAACCCTGTATTTAGGCTATGTAATGTTCTTGTTTTATACACCCTACATCAATATTTTTACAGTAGGGACAAGATAATAGGTCACTTTTGACATTTCATCAAAATTCAACAACGTGACCTTGTAACGGCGGGCATAAAATAAGAACTGCACAATTGCTTAACTTTTTTCAATTACGTTTACATATTTATTGTAATAATGACCGATACGAGTAATTTTACGATTTGCTTTCACTAATAAACCATTCTAAACATAATAAACAATTTCTGATCTAAAGAACTGAACGTTACAATGTTGCGTCAGTCAACCCTTTTTCTTTTTAAACACTAGGGATGTTACTCTAAAAATCGAAAGCTGATAGGATTGTAAGTTGAATCGAATGCAATGATTACTTGTGAAGAAAAATCACCATAAATTTATAACCATGTTGTGATTATAGTAAAACCTAATTACTCTGCTGACTCTGCTATAAACTGCATGTGCAGAAGTCACTACAGAAGACTGGCGAAAAGTCGTGGAGAAGACAAAGAAAATAATTTTACAAGATTTTGAACGAGATGTGAGAATAGACAATATTATTGAAAATGAATTAATAATATCTCTGAGTGCTGACAGCTGTGATGAAGATAGCAGTTCCGATAGTTCAAGTGAATAAAAGCAATTTTTTTGTTAAATTACGTAGGTACTTGTCTTATTTTGCTCCTTTAATTTATGAAAGAAAAAATAATAATGGGACAGGGATTCGCATGATCATTTTTAAAATTCACATATGTTTCAAGTCTGTATCGATTCATTCGATTCATTTATTTAATTGATGTTTTTAAGCAGGTCACCTCACTATGAATATAAAACTGACATCTGTCAAAAGTGACCTATTATCTTGTCCCTACAATAATCGAAAATCATTAGAACGAGTGTGTTACTGGTCAGTGTTGTTACTTTTTGTGGGTAACATATAAGACTGACCGGGAAAGTAACCAAACTGACACGTAAAGGCAAGTTTATATGAGTGATTTTCCCTAATAATATCAGAATAGAAGTGGTATGCAGAATATATTCTATCAATATTATATCTAGGCTATCGAGAGATTAATATTGTTATTTAGTTTAAAAACTTATAAGTGTGAAATAAAAGTATGTGCAATTTTCTTATAAAATAATTGTAATTAAGTTTCACATTAAGATTTTAAGTCCGTTTTTTGTTAGAATATGTAAACCAAGCCTTACTAAAATATATGTGTCAGTTTCGTTACACTACTACTGTTACTTACGTTACGTTACTGTCCCTAGTTTTGTTACCATATTTTTTTGGATTTTTAGCTATATTTTATATTGGGGGGTATAAAGATTTTAATACAATTAATTTAACCATTATACTCATGTTATAATGTTATAAATCATTTGCCTTTTCAAGCCCAGATTATAACATAAAAACAAGAATATCTAGTAATTTAATTGAGTGTACTTGTGTTTAAATTGCCTTATTCTATTAATTAAGTTACTGTAATCTTTAGATGTGATTAAAAATAATCATCATCTTCTGTACTAGTTTTTGCATAAAATCAGTTTAAGGGTAGTAACAAAACTGACTTCTTTTCTCACCCTTCCTAATTAAATTTGGAGATTTCTCGTAAAATATACTAAAATCTATGATATAATTAGTCATTTCAGATACTTCAATATTATACATGACGTAACAAACAAATAAGTCAATCAAAAGTCAGATATTTTCAATCTGATCATAAATTGAGAATGAACCTTTGTTTTCAAAATTCAAAAATATCAACAAAAAGGTAACATCAACTTGGTGCAGGTTACGGTTGGGTCATGTTTGCACTCCAGTATTTCTGGCGAAGATCAGAGTGTGTGACAGTTCTCTCTGTCTGTCTGGCCAAGTCACGTAAAATTAACTATAATAATAAATAAATTGCAGTAAGGAACCTTAGACTTGGCTTAACTAATCCTAGGGATTTCATTACTTTTTAGAGATAAACAAGCAGCTCTATCGATACTTGGCAAATTTTTTACAGAATGTTTTTGGTGGGATTATTATTAACAATATAAAACTATAGAATGTAAATGGTATGCCTATTAACATTTGCATATTATATTCTAAAATACTAATATGTGTGATATCTTGTACATGTCCTGAATTGATTTCAGATATACATTGTGGGAATACTTAAACTCTGTTTTAAAAAAAAAGCACACAACTTTATTTTTACTCCGGCCAATCCATTCAACGCTTGTCTTCAGCACATCACGCGACATTGGCAAAATTGCGGCCATACCGCAGAGGCCATAACCAAGATTAGATTAGAAATTGAGAATGGGTACATTCATTTCTGAAGTCTCTCAGATGCAATAGCTGTATTATATTATATTTACTAATACATCTCCATACCTGGCCATAATACAATCAATACAGTGTGATTGAATTATTGGTAACTTAATTAACGTGTAGAAGGGGTTACTCACTCTGGTTAATAAGGTTAGCGCTCTTGTACTCGACGCGGGGGTCTTCGAACACCTTGCTGTGTGTCGGGTTGAGGAACGCCAGCTGCGGCGGAGTCTTGTCCACGACGCGCACGCTGCTCACCAGGTCATTGCTCACCAAGTACTCCACCAGGTTCCGGCCGATGAAGCCGCACCCTGGGACAAACACCGCACAATCAGAACAAACGACAACGACCGATGACTAACACCTCCGGCATACCGTTATGAAAAAACTATCACATGGGCTTAGCCACTGAGCACCATATTAGTGAATAATGGTAGGATAACAAAGACGGAATTTACAGTAGTAAAAGCACTATATTACCTCCTAAAACCAATACTCGTGGTTTTGAATTATCGCCGGCAGAATCGGACATTTCGCTGGCCGTTTTACAAAATACGAATGACAGCAAAGAAATGAATGATGACTTTGACAGCTCTCTGCTCTATAGACAGCAGGTTTTAAGGTTGCTAACAATAAAAAATCACCTCATAGTTTCTTTCGTATGTATATGATGGATGCTCGAAGTATGTAATGTATGTACCTATACAAGAAAATCAGGAGTCACGATCCTCAGCAGTGAGGGATACGACTAAGAACAGAGAGATACAAGAAAATAATTAAAAAAATATATAAATTATTTTAATATATCTACATTGATATAATAAAAATTTGGAAATACTCTTTATTTATTTTTTATGGAGAAACAAGAGCTAAACCTTTTAAGTTTAATAATAATAATAATAATCTCTTTATTTCAGATACAAGATCTATAAAAGTACAATTACATGAAACATAAACTATTATAATAAGTACTTAACCTACATTTAAAATAACATATTTGTTTTAATTTAAACAACATATTAGATTAATGATTTCACCCAGTGTCTTTGAATGGGACTGTCATATTTATCAGCTAGGTATAGCTGTTAGAATGCTGTTTTTGGGACGCCTTGACTCCAGATCAGAAGGTTGCGTGTTCAGATCACGTCGGGGTCACCATTTTGGGACGCCTTGCGGTGTAGTAATGAAAGTCACTGGTAAAGTCACAACATTCTTTTATTCACTAGGTACACAACACAAAACGTCTCCATTATTATATAAGACTTATATTAGCTTAGAAAGCTACGATAAACATTTCCGCGAGTGCGTTGGCGCTTGGCGCGGGAGCGGGCGAATCTGTGTGAAGGTCTCGGACCGACTCCTCTGCGCGACCGCATGTCACGCGTGGTATTGAAGCGCGGTGTTACCCCGCGCCCCCTTTCCGCGCATGTGCGTGGGTCTATATGTTTTGAGGTGGCGCGACGATCGCCACACTGTTGTTACCACCATGAACTCTACTTAGCAGAGAAAATATCCGTTTGCGAACGACCGCATGAAAGCCATCTGTACGGGCATCTGCAAACATACCAGACGCGCTGCAATGTCGTGGTAATCGCAACAACATCCTAAATATATCGTTATATTGGACCCGTAGAGCATTGAGGGATCGTTGGGTATAATGCAGCCATAGGCTGCTCGTGTAAAAACACTGACAGTATGCTCTAAATAGCGTTATTTTTGCTTCTGCTGAGCAACGAGCAATCCTACGGGCAATCATATTACCCCTCACCGCCAACGCTCTACGTTCCCTTTCTATGTCGGAATCATCTCTAAGATCACCGGTGACAATGTGTCCGAGGTATTTAAATTGGCTTACAGTATTCAAGGGCGTGTTGTACATATTAACTGGAGGTGTATAATCTGGTAATTTATTCTTGCCTGTAAAAATTAATAATTGGCTTTTCTTTACATTGTATTTGAGTCCATGAACATTGGCATATCGCTCACATTCATTGACAAGCTTTCTAAGACCGCTAATTGAGGGACTCAGTAGAACCATATCATTGGCATAGCTAATATTGTTTATCATCTTACCATCAATTGAGCATCCAACATGCATTCTACTGAGTCTCTCAATCAGTTGATCTACTTACAGATTGAAAAGTGTCGGAGATGATAATCCTCCCTGTCTAACGCCGCATTCCAATCTGTAAGCATCTGAGGTCCCATTTGACCAGCGCACATAGTTCAGCTGATGGCCATACCAGTACTTAAATATATTTACTAATTCAGAAGGAATTTTGCACTTCAATTTTTGCCATAAGAGCTTATATGAGACCCGATCAAATGCCTTTGATAAATCTAAAAAACAAGCGTACACAGGTGTTTTTCTATTTGTATAATATTGTACAGTATGTTTTAGTGCCAAGATTGCACTCTCAGTGGAGACATTAGCCCTGAAACCGAACTGAGCTTCATTCAGACTAATGCCCATCTTTAGGTGACTCTCTAATACACTGTCAAATAACTTTGCTGCTGTGGTCGCTAGTGAACAGGGTATGTAGTTTTCTTTATCAGAATGATCACCTGTTTTATTCTTGACTATAGGGACAACTATTGTTTTCATTAAATCTTGCGGCAAGTACTGATGGTTAATGCAAAAGGAGTAAAACATAGCGAGCACTCTGGGAAGATGGACGCCAGCGCATTGAAAATGTTAAATACTGAGACCATCGTGCCCCGGTGATTTACCCTTTTTTATTTTCTGTATGGCTGTTCTTACTTGTTTTGCTGTAACGCGAGTTAAATCATTTTTGGGTTCTAGTGATTCAGTATTGAACCTTTCGCACTCCTGGATTTCATCTGTAGCCAAAGGTAAGGCGGGGACTTGAAATTGAGATTTAAAGAGGTCTGCAATTTTATTGGGCTCGTTTATACTGTTGACACTTATGGGTACGGTTGGTTTGGTGTTAAATTTAGCAGTAGCTTTCCAGAAATTTTGAAAATCTTTATTTTTGTGATGGGACGCTATTATATCCATTTTGATATGATCCTGGTTTTTAAGGCACCAACTCAGTTTATTTTTAAAAAGACTACGGTCACTTGTCATCCTGTCGTAATAAGGGCCAGAGTTACCCTTACCACTTAGTAACCACATTTGAAAACTGGCTCTGGATTTCCTATGAAGTTTCTGAACATGGAGGTTCCAACCTGCTACATTTTTATGTAAAAGCCGTGAAAGGTTAATTTTAGGTGGACTTTTGTGAGTCTAGTTTAGCCTACTGGATAACCCTTATCCATTTATTAGGTGAGTAATAGTGTAGGTAAGGTAGCCTATTGAACAGTCTTAGCTACTATGTTTTATATGGGTATTGCCAGGATGCGATTTAGGTTACAAAATTGATTTTAATAAATATGTTTTTATTGTAATGAATATAAATAATTGTAATTTTGTATCTTAACTGGGCAACATTTAATTATTTTTTTAGGGTTCGTGCGCTGCACGATTAGCTTAATTAGCCCTTATAATGCATTTTGCAAACAAAAACTTACAGGAATGGATGATTTGTCGTTTCCAGTGTTGAGACTGTAAATATCTCTTAGCACTTCCATGGCTTCCTCGTTTCTTTCCTTGCTAAGTAAGAATTTAGGGCTCTCCTTGGTGAAGAGGCAGCACAGCAGACACCCCAAGATTCCAGGGAGGCATATAACTTGCATCAGCAGCCGCCATGGCCGGTACTCCAAGCCCAGCCAAGAGACCTCCACTCGGAAGGTCAAATTGAATATCGGGATTGCGAATACTGTAACATAATTATTTATTTAACTCCTGCATCTATAACGCCTACTACAAATGGCTTAGCAAGATCTTTTTTTTCTGCCTATTTTACTAATTTTAACGTGAGGAAGGCCCAAGACACGCTGGAGTCAGGATTTCGACCGGTTTCGGGGTACCTGGCGTGAGGCAGCTGTCGACCGAGACACGTGGAGGGAGTTGGGGAGACCTTTTTCCAGGAGTGGGACACAATGGGTTAACAAAATAGGTAAATTAAGTTGTTACATCATTAGCCATAATTAGATATGAATATCAATGCATTAGCTACTAGAATCAAATAAAGTAGCCCGTGTATGCCAATCCGATAATTATTAAAGCAGTTATCAATTTATAAATATCAAAAACAACAAGATAAAATTAGCGTCTCAAAATATCGTCATTTGTTTGCAATAACTTATCTACTCGTATTTTAGATTACAATTTTTACGCATGACGTAATGTAGATAGTTACAATATTGAAACCGCTATCGTACGTGGTTGCTATAGTATAGTTCTTACATTTATCTTAAGTAGGTAGTAAGCAGATACCGAATCTCGCAATTATAAGTAAGGTGTAGTACGATGGAAGACTGCTGATTTTTTAATTTACATGATGGGATAACATACTCGTATTGACTAAAGTAGTTGGTTTTAATAATATGTATGTAGGTTTGTCTGTTCTTAATGCCTCTGTCTACTTAACGATGTTACTAAGACCACAATTACTTCACTATACCATTTTACGATAGCTACGATCCAAGTCGATCCTGGTCCTGATATTAAAAGACGCCATTTTCACGGTCACGACCAAGATCTTCCAACTCTGTATTCTGTGGCACTGCGTAATTTGAAACTTGCGGAGGTTCTCTTCGATCTTACTTACCTACACACAGTATCGTAACATTTAGATTTCCGGTTGTAACCGGTCGTATTCGGCTGTAGCCACGTACACACTTCAATACTAATACAAAATACATTTGTTGTAAGCTTAATGCGTACTGCAGATGAAGAACTGCGAGAGCATGGTGGTTGGAGCCATGAGGAACATCATGCGACTGCGCTGGCGCGCCGGCACGCTCTCTCCCAGCAGGACGAATGACGCCGCGTTCGCTGAAGAGGTGCTGCATACATATATGTCCTGGTCTAAACTACATAGGTTTGTTATTGTAAGAACAAAGATTCATATTATAGTGATAGTCGCATTTTTTTGCTTACAGCAGTAGGTGTGACTTCGTACTTAAGCGTATTCGAAGAAGCCAATTGAAAAAAAACATTAAAGGTACAATGGTTAAATGGTGAAATGTAATACTAGGCAGGTGTGTACTCACAAGGCGGCGGAGAGGAACTTGACTATGGCCAGCGACCAGTAGTTGGGCGTGAGGCTGGCGGCCAGGTTGAGCAGCATGCCCAGCGGCATGGCCAGCACCAGCGTGCCGCGCCGCCCCGCCGTGTCCGCGCACAGCCCCTACAGGTACGACGACACCATCACGCCTTGACAAACATGGACCTTGTTACACAGGAAGCTTGTCATATGCACTTTTAGAAAGGAAGAAACTTTTATTATGGCAGATAAACAAGTAGTAGTAGTAGGTACGTGCCATGAAGTATCGAAACGAAAAATCTTATACTTACTTACCTACCTCAAATCTCCAAAGAAATTACATACGGTATTTTTTTCCGGTCGATTGTCTCATTTGATTGTTGTTGTTGTGTAATTGTATATATTGATACAAACAGAGGTGTAACCTCTGGTTTTACTTCTGTATTCTGTGCCTCTGGTCAGAAAACAACCCCTAAGCGAGAAAATCGGGAGATACGTTCAGGATTGACTGATTCTTGTCACCTATAAGTGGTACAGCGGAGAGCAGCCCCTGCTGCGGCGTGGAGAGCGCCAGGTCGCAGGCCAGCGCCGGCATGGACACGGAGAAGCCGAAGATGTCGATGTACATGGCCACGATGAGCGCGCAGCACGTCGCCAGCAGCCAGCGGTTGTACGCGCCAAAACCTACCATATAGGTAGGTACATAGTTGTGTAAATTGCGTAAGCTTTTTGTCGTATTTTTCATTGAAAATGTTCAGTTAACAAAAAATTTATCTGATTATTTTTCGCGGTGTATTGTAAAGCGCCGTAACAAAATCTTTCCTTGGCGTACAATACAAGAGCGAGCTGCGAACGAGTGTGGCTAGGTTGGGGAAGCGTTGTTTTTCAAGTATGAGTAGATTAGCACTCGCTCAACGGTGAAGGAAAACATCGCGAGGAAACCGAGATGTTTGAAGACCACAATATCCGAGGACATGTATCACCCATGGAAGGACCTGGTCCAGCCCGATGTTTCTGCCCAAGAGATCTCCATTTAGCTCCTTACATCAATGGTTGTAAAATATATACTACTGAATGGAATAGTCGGATAAAATGTTAAGCAAGTTAACTTACCGGTAGCATCTAAAGCTTCGTCCAACGTATGGAACTTCTGTAGTTTTGGAATGTTCTCTCTAATTGTACGACTTAAAAATATTAGAAAAATGAGCATAAAGACAATATTTCGTCACTGTTATTGTTTGCTTGATGTGTTTTTCTATACTTAAATTACATTTATCAACAGATATTTGTTTAATAATTTAATTTCATTTTATAATATCTATGAATATTTTCTCTGTTTCCTTTAATTAACTAATTAAATAGGTATTAAGTATTTCTTATATTTTAAACTAAAAGTAATGCGGACTTTATAGTCTATTATTCGAAACACGTTGTATAACTGTGTAATTGAGTGTGTAAATGAATATTCGGTGTGTGGTCTCTCATGAGATAGATAAACGATTCACAAGAGGCAGCTCTGTCTTGAAGCTGTGTCGCAGAGTTATTAACAAGAACGTAATATTATAATTTTACTAGGGTTACTAAAGTTGCAAGAAGCTTGCAAAAAATATTAGGTACGTGATGAGCTAGTAGGTATCTCAACTTCATAAGTAAATTTCATTTGTTTTAGTCTAGTTCCAAAAACTACATGATAAAATTTCGCGCTCTGCTAGGTTTTGAGTTACATAGTTATCCAGTATGTCATAGTAACATTGTATTGTGAAATACCTAATGAAAATTAGAAATATCTGCATTATTTTTTGACTTAATTCGTATATGTAGTTAAATGAATGACACAGAAACTAGCCACTTAAAATGTAAGTAATAGAAACGATTGACTACTCATAATGTAACTAGTGAAATTGCAATATCACGTATCTTGTAATATCACAACAACAGCTATTATTTACACTGTTTCACGCAGTGACGACATTAAGGTGCAATTTCAATATATGGCATGCGACTAAACTCTCGAAGAAAAGTCGGGCTACAACAAAAAATATCTTTAAGATAGGCCATTTATGTGTTACTAGTGGACGCACGCGGCTTCGCTCGCATTATTTTAGGATAACAAGTCGCCTATGACACTCCTAAGACCTCATACTACTTACATACCAAATATCATGATGATCCGTACAGCCGTTTTTGCGTGATGAACGTTAAAATAAACAGAGAGACACGCAGAGGGCTTTAAAAATGTACCTTCGAAATGTACTGATATCTATAACGACCTAGGGCGTTTATATGGTAGGCAGTGAAATGTATTGAGATTTCCACCAAAAAGGTTTCATTCAAAATATTCTGTGTGAAATATCCTTATCACACAAAAAAGTTTCTGTATTATAAATCCGAATGTCAAAAAGGTTATATTCAAATAAAAGTATTCGGAAAAAGATCATGAAAAAGAAAACCAACGATGTTGCAACATGTACCTTACCTACCTACCTATTCCTCTTTTTTTTGTGAGATTTCCCGCCAATTGCTATTTACTCTTTTTGATCGATTACATTATATTATGTGCATAAATCAACGATAAACCGAAAACAAATAATTCAAATTAATTGTGTTATACCTAATTATTAGTCTCCCAAGAAGGTAATCAGAAGGTCACCTAATCTAAAAGTCAGAGATTTTTGCTACTAAAACAAAGAAAGAAAAATAATCAATCAATTTATTTTGCATTTTATTCAAGAGTTATTATGGAAAGTGCGTCAACAAATCAAAATTCGCATCCACTTTTTGCTGAATGAATCCAATATTTAGATCAGGACATTTTATTTAAAAAAATAAAAACAATAATTTAGGTAGTTTTTATGAATGAGTTTTAGCGCAACACTTACTACAGATGCATAATTTTAAATAATATTCCATTAATTAATGTGTACAACTCATGACTATTAAATGGCTGGGCCATTATTAAAAATATCAACATACCTTATGTACTTACCTATGATAATAATATTACTTAAATCAGCTAAGTACATATATTAGTCCATTACAATTGCGTTCCCTGATCAGCTTTCAGGTAGATTCTGGATCCTGATTGTTTCTTATTGTATCAGCTTTCTCCTCTTCTTTTGCTTCACGTGGCAGGAAGAATGAGACGGCAAGTCCAGCTGAAACAGAATAAGTAAGACAATTAAATTCTCTCCTAATGTTTGTTTTTCCTCACTTCTACTAAGTATACTGTCAGTAGTTACTGGGATTTGGTCGATTTCAAAAAGTGTTATCTGAAAGTTTTTTTGTGGGTTATGTTACGCGATTACTCCGTTATATTATGACAATGCAATGAACCAAATGCAAATTGTTTTAGGGGTCGTTGCATCTCTTTTTCAAATCTTTTTTTTATTCAGTCCTAAACTTTTTGAGAAAAATCAATAATCCAACAAAGTGATGAAAAATGAAGTGCTTTTCCGCTGCGAATTTCCGCTAAGTAACTACTGATTTAACAACTTTACCTATCTTTACTTCCAAAACTACTACTCGGATTTCATGCAGTCTTCTGTGATGTGTTAAAGTTTGATTGGTACATGTTTCTAGGTATTTCTTACGATGACAACTCACCAGGGGGCGTTGCTAGAGCCTGGCTTGCTTCGGTCGCCCACTCTGGCTAAAACTTCTGGGCCGAATTGAATACTTACATCCAACAAGGATCACATAACCGCTGATCATGGGCATGCAGTAGTCGGCCATTAGGACAGCAATGAGTTGAACACTCATGAAGCCGAAACCTCGAGCGACCACCACCGATAAGCAAGTCGCCATGCCCCTGTAAAAACAATACACTTGTTATCATTGAGTATATAAATGTAACCTTAATGCCACTAAAGTAAGACTGTATCACGTACCTCAGATGGGTTGGATTTAGTTCAACCAAATACGTGTTAACGTTCCCCAAGATGAGAGACGAATACAGAAACATGAAGAATAGGCCGATGCTCAGCATAGGAATAGTGACGAAGAGAAGAGCAATCCCACTGACAAGTGAAACTATGAAGACTAGTTGAGTGGTCTTCTTCTTGCCAAGAGGACCCACGAGGAGAGAGAGCAGTATGGTGAGAAATCCAGGTGTCACAGAGTAGACCATAGTCGCATACATTGCACTGACATCAATGGTGTTATCGCAGTCAGTTACAGTCTGATGAAAAAACATTAAAACAAGGATTAAACAACCATTAGAAAAATACTAGACGCAATAAATTAAGTGGATTTGAAAAATAGCTAGGCCGTTGCCGCCGTGTACTCACAGAGTTCTTAGTACTGGTTGACTGGCTGGCTACTTCGCAGAATGTCTTTCCTGCTGCTTCTTCACCGTTGAAGTAAGCATTAGTCATAGCTGGCACCCACATACTGAAACCAGTAGACCTGAAAACAGCAATGGTAAATGATAAAACCATTTTATGAAATAAACTTCTTACACACAATATAAAAAGATTTAAAAAGTGTGCGACTTACGTCATATAAGCGCATAGCAGAAGGAAGTACAACATCAATGAATTTTTGAGCAGCGGTGGTTTGAATAACGGCGCGGTTTGGTTCCACATTTTTCGCAGGATAGAAGTATCTTTAGTTTGTTTCATAATATCGCTGAACTGCACCTCTTTTATCTGGAAAAGAAAAGAGGTCATTGTAAATACACAAATGCCGTTTTAATTTAAGAAATTTGTCTAATATAAGAATTGCTGTTGAAAACAGAACCTGGGAAATAATACTAACGTATATTTTTTCGGCGTAACGATTTGGTTATACCGACGTGATACAATTTTTCTAATAAAAGACTTACTGGAAAAGATGATTTGTCGTTTCCAGTGTTGAGACTGTAAATATCTCTTAGCACTTCCATGGCTTCCTCGTTCCTTTCCTTGCAAAGTAAGAATTTAGGGCTCTCCTTGGTGAAAACGCAGCACAGCAGACACCCCAAGATTCCAGGGAGGCATATAACTTGCATCAGCAGCCGCCATGGTCGGTACTCCAAGCCCAGCCAAGAGATCTCCACTCGGAAGGTCAAATTGAATATCGGGATTGCGAATACTGTAACATATAATTATTTATTTAATAACTTTAGGCTCCTCTTCGCCATTAATAACGACAGTACGACAGGGTGAGTGAGTAAGAGTAGTCGGAGGTTTTGTTTTTGTTATGAGTGCTCCTTAGGTATAGATAGATATAGATGAGTATGGCTGCGTGGCTGACCCCCTGCGTGGCTGGGCACCCGACTCCGTTGGTGATCAGTATGGCTGCGTGGCTGACCCCCTGCGTGGCTGGGCACCCGACTCCGTTGGTGATCAGTATGGCTGCGTGGCTGACCCCCTGCGTGGCTGGGCACCCGACTCCGTTGGTGATCAGTATGGCTGCGTGGCTGACCCCCTGCGTGGCTGGGCACCCGACTCCGTTGGTGATCAGTATGGCTGCGTGGCTGACCCCCTGCGTGGCTGGGCACCCGACTCCGTTGGTGATCAGTATGGCTGCGTGGCTGACCCCCTGCGTGGCTGGGCACCCGACTCCGTTGGTGATCAGTATGGCTGCGTGGCTGACCCCCTGCGTGGCTGGGCACCCGACTCCGTTGGTGATCAGTATGGCTGCGTGGCTGACCCCCTGCGTGGCTGGGCACCCGACTCCGTTGGTGATCAGTATGGCTGCGTGGCTGACCCCCTGCGTGGCTGGGCACCCGACTCCGTTGGTGATCAGTATGGCTGCGTGGCTGACCCCCTGCGTGGCTGGGCACCCGACTCCGTTGGTGATCAGTATGGCTGCGTGGCTGACCCCCTGCGTGGCTGGGCACCCGACTCCGTTGGTGATCAGTATGGCTGCGTGGCTGACCCCCTGCGTGGCTGGGCACCCGACTCCGTTGGTGATCAGTATGGCTGCGTGGCTGGGCACCCGACTCCGTTGGTGATCAGTATGGCTGCGTGGCTGGGCGCCCGACTCCGTTGGTGATCAGTATGGCTGCGTGGCTGGGCACCCGACTCCGTTGGTGATCAGTATGGCTGCGTGGCTGGGCACCCGACTCCGTTGGTGATCAGTATGGCTGCGTGGCTGGGCACCCGACTCCGTTGGTGATCAGTATGGCTGCGTGGCTGGGCACCCGACTCCGTTGGTGATCAGTATGGCTGCGTGGCTGGGCACCCGACTCCGTTGGTGATCAGTATGGCTGCGTGGCTGGGCACCCGACTCCGTTGGTGATCAGTATGGCTGCGTGGCTGGGCACCCGACTCCGTTGGTGATCATTTCATAATATTATTATTGATATGATGTTATCACCAACCAACCATATGTAGCTTTTTAGGTTTAGGAATACAAGCTTTTTTCAATTCTGTATAGATCCTTAATATGACCTACTTTCTCCGAGAGTGATTACATTCTTAGGCTACTTGGCAAGTCCTAGTACTCACTGTGGTGGAATATGACTATTGTATTATGCTTACGGCAAATGATGAACTGTGTGAGCATGGCAGTAGTGGCCATGAGGAACATCATGCGACTGCGCAGGCGCGCCGGCACGCTCTCTCCCAGCAGGACGAATGCCGCCGCGTTCGCTGAAGAGGTGCTGCAAACATTATTATAGCAACGTTTATAATAGGTATCTGCTAGCTTGAGGATAGGGGTCTCTATACTATCACAATATAGACACTATGGTGATTACCGTACAAGACATCAGGTTGACGCAACAGGTTATCAAGTAGTGGCTGGTCCATCATCTTCTTCAATTATCGTTGTCATTATCAGGTCATATCGCTTAACATCTAGGTGAATTTTAGTAGTGATTTTTTGTATACAAACTTATTTCATTTAAATAAAGGTAGGTAGTTGTGAATGTACTCACAAGGCGGCGGAGAGGAACTTGACTATGGCCAGCGACCAGTAGTTGGGCGTGAGGCTGGCGGCCAGGTTGAGCAGCATGCCCAGCGGCATGGCCAGCACCAGCGTGCTGCGCCGCCCCGCCGTGTCCGCGCACAGCCCCCACAGGTACGACGACACCATCACGCCTGTGGAAAAAAAATTTAGCCTATTGCAGCCCACTGTACGGCCAAAGCACTGGTTTCTGCCGAACCCAGTGAGTAGTTCTCTAATTTAATTTAGGGTTGTAATATTTCTTACGCTTGAAGGAGATCTCACAGGTTTGGGCTCTGACATGGTCTCTTTTGCTACCATGTTGTATGTCGATCCAAGTTTTGATAACCATTTTCGGACAATTAATTTAACTACTTACCTACCTAAATAAATTAGTACTTGGCCAAAAATTGTCCGATGTTTAGCGATAATTGTCGTTTACGATATATCTTTTTAGTTTGCCTCCTCAGTAATATGAAATCTGAACTACATACTATTTCAGATAATTGTTGATAGAAAATAGAGTTGGAACCGATCCCAGAAATTCAGAAAATGTGCAAAAATATCGACTAGTATTGCTTGCCACAGAAAATGACAAAAAGTGAAATAATATGTCTTGTGTCACCTATAAGTGGTACAGCGGAGAGCAGCCCCTGCTGCGGCGTGGAGAGCGCCAGGTCGCAGGCCAGCGCCGGCATGGACACGGAGAAGCCGAAGATGTCGATGTACATGGCCACGATGAGCGCGCAGCACGTCGCCAGCAGCCAGCGGTTGTACGCGCCGAAACCTATGGAATTAGTCAATGTTTGTAGGAAAAACCGTGTCGTATCACAGTTCTCTCCTTATTTTCACAAAACAGGTTTGCTTGTGAAAACAGACTGCCCTAAACCTTACTTTAGTAAAGGGATAGGCGCGATCGTCGTTCTGCCAATCAAAGATAGATATAAGTTAGTGGTAAAATGGAAGCCAATATTTTAACTAGCATCATAAGCTAAATAAACATCATGCCTGACCTCTTGTTGGGCTCTGAAAGAGAAACGCTTGTGAATGCGCTATCTTTCTTTCTATTGACGTAAACATATAGCAGTTCAATCTACTACTACTACAGTAGCGGGGATTTTTTCAGGTTTAAAGTTATTCGGTAGCAAGTAGCATGACAATGGGTAATAAATTAGGCATTAGTGGCTTATATAATAAGAAAACGCTCATCTTTACGTAACTTATGTAATAATTACCAGCATACAATACTACATTCGATATAGGTATAGCTATATGCATTCACGTTAGATATTCGTTTATTTTTTTTACACGAGAAATGACTAATTTTGAATCACGTTTCTGGTGATTCTACATACATAATGAATAAATTAACTAGGTACTATGCCTATGACAGATTTTTTTAATAAACTTATCATAGAAATATTCAATTTACTTTAGGTGCAAATTGATACAATTGAACTATATTACTAACGTATAGAACAGACACCCCGAACCAAAGCTTTGCTTCATTTTGGAAAGAGTTTGAACTAAAATTCGCTGCAGCGCGAAAACATAATGTCGCTAACCAAACTATTAAAATATGCAGCGCTTAAAAGCGTACAGAGTAAAGTTTTCTCGCGACCAAAACGACTTAAGCGCCGTGTATTTGCAAAATGGCGTCGCCCGGCAGCTCGATTCTCGTGAGCATTGTTACATAGCGAAAAACTTTAAATCAAAGAGTTTTCAACGTTTAAATGTCTACTTACCGATGAAATGTTAAACCATCACTTTATTTTGATGTTCTGGAGTGTAAACGGCAGTCTTTAAGAACACAACCAGGCATTTGATGTTGTTATTTATTCGAGCCAAACGCAACTACTCTCCACAGGCGTTGGGTACTCACTGGATAGTTGCTGTAAAGCTTACCGCAAAATCATGCAACGCGTTGACTTCTCTATACGTACTCGTAGTAGTAATATCTCAATGATTGATACAACATACTTTTTAGCAGTTGCCGTTTCTCAAAAAGTACCTACATACTAAAACTAAAATTGTCATTGCCATAGCAATTGTACGTATTCAGTCTTATGACATATCAGTATTTTGTAATCATATTTTTGTAAACACCATTAACACTTACCGATAGCATCTAATGCTTCATCCAGCGTGTGGCACTTCTGATTGCTTTCAATCAACACTGTCATTTTGGAAAGTTTTTTCGAAGTACCTACACTATTTAACTATTTCAATAAATAAATATTTTAAAAGCACTAAACGCAAAATATTTCATTAGGTACATGTACTGTTATTTCAGTTATCTTATACATGTAAATTACGTTTTAAGTAATATGCTTTTGAATAAATAAATTCTGTTTTTTAATTATTATCTCGTATTTAATTTAAAAATACTTATAAAGTAAACTAATATATATTTTTATTAAATACACGTTGTGTCTCTGTGTATGTGAGTGTGTAAGTGAATCCAACATGTGGTCGCGGGAGAGATATGTACATAAACGATTCACAAGTGGTAGCTATGTCTAATAGCTAGCTATATATAAACAGTGTTTAACTAAGTATATAATAAAAACGAATGCAAATATAGGTACAACTACTTCTGTTCCACGTCGAGACGACATTAAGGTGCGATTCCGGTCTTTGTAGTGCGACTAAACTGACGGAGAAAAGTCGGCTGGCTGATGTAACCAGAATTAACTCCTAAAAAGGATTTAAGGTTTGTGTACTTGTTTTAATTTTTTATGTGTAACCAATGTGTGATCTGGGGGCACGGTAGTGCCCCCGCCAAGTCGAGCGCGAAGCAAACACTGCCGTATCATCCTTTTCTCGAACCGTTTCGCCGCATTTTCAGCCACCTATTTGAGAACCTCTGGATAGGATTAAAACGCAAAAATTTTCGTCATCTAGAAATGCGTAATAACACACTTAAAATCCAGAATTTCAAGTTGGTAGATCAATTAGTTCCGAAGTTATGCTAATGCAAAGATTCGCATTTTCGACACTGACTCACTCACTCACTCATGATCACCAAAATAGAACTAGTAGGTACTTCCCATAGACCTAGAGAGCTGAAATTTGGTACAGAGGTAGATTTTAGCGCCCACATAAAGGAAAAACTATCAAATTATGGAAGATCTGGACTACCTGGTGACCCTGATGAGAAAACTATTAGCGTTTTTACGAGAAATATGACAACGCAGTACATGCGACGTCAAAGTGAGCGGGATAATAATAAATAAATAATAAATATTTCAGGACATATCACACAGCGCCATCTAGCCCCATACTAAGCTTACGCTTGTATCATGGGTACTAGATAACGGATATAATACATATATACTTTTCTTTTGTAAATATATACTTATTATACATAGAAACGACCAGACTCAACACAAATAATTACAAATTTAAATGTTCGTAATTATTTGTGTCATGCGGGAATCGAACCCACACCCCTAGATTAGAAGGCAGAGCCACTACCAACTAAGCTAACAGAGCAGGAGCAGTCAGGGATGCGAGGCCGAAGGCCGAGTATCACCATGACTTTGGCCATCAGACCTTAGAGTACCATAAGGGATCTCGAAAACTATAAGAGGTAGCGGGTTGGTGCTTGAACTAAATAGGATGAGAACTGGTGGTATAAGTATCGGATCTTACAAAATCATCATCATCCTCAGCTAACTTTCTACTGCATTCAATTTTCTATATATATTTAACTGTATTCTATTCAATAAATAAAAATATTAAGTCACGTAAAGTCACGTAAAATTAACTATAATAATAAATAAATCGCAGTAAGGAACTTGGCTTAACTAATTCTAGAGATTTCATAACTTTTTAGAGATAAACAAGCAGCTCTATCGAGACTTGGCAAGTTTTTTACAGAATGTTTTTGGTGGGATTGTTTTGTTATTAATTCATATTCTTACTAAATGAACTTAAATGACATGACTATTGTGCTCAAATCACTCTTTATTATAGGTATATACTTTTCGTCACGTTCGTGACGTCACCTGCCGGTTCCAACGGAAGACCAGCGTTGGATGCTTGCATCCAGCACATGCTGAGTTGGGGCCGGATTGTGACATGAAACGTGTGTACCTACTTGTTTATATCTTGTATTTTGTATCTCTTGTTTCGTGTCCCAATAAATGTATTTTATTTATTTATTTATTTAAATACCTTTTTAAGACTGCTTTACAAAACTAATATATGTAAGTATGTCCTTCACAATATCGTTGTATTATTATTCATTGTTATTTTGAGTGACGTCATGTTAGGTACGCTTAGAATTCGCCTAAATTTAAAGATGAAAAAATTGGTTTGTGTGATATCACTTTTAGCACAGAATACCTACATAATACAACTTTTAGTCTGAGCGCCAAGCGATGTGCCTTTACTGAAAACCATCATAGAAATAATAATGATACATTCAAGATGATACGCTATAATTTTAGGCAACTCATTATCAAACAAAACTGAGCACACTGCCCGGATACTCTGCAGCCAGGTGTTGCTTGTAAGGACGTGGACAATGTGGACCTAGTAGCCAGGCGAGCTCCAGAGCTACGGTACTTGCATCGTATCTGCAGCTACGAGTAAATGCAAATACATAGGTGCAAGAAGTGGAAGAAATCTAGTTTCACTTCTAGCACAGATTTCCTCACAGTAGATTGTTTTATAATTATTTAGGTACTTGCACACGATGAATTGCTCTACATCATTGAAGCAATGCAAAGATAGGTGGATAGATAACACTTTATTAAAAACCCACAAACAAGCAATAGGTAATATTACTTGGTAATTGCAATATGAAGACACAGCATGTTTAAAATGTTGCATCGGCAAATGAGAGGTGACATATATTACAGGTATTTTTTACATGTAAGTAACCAATTTATTTCCTATTTATTATGTGTTCTTTACTACTAAGTATATTAATACAATATAGAATAAGTATGTATCTATTACAGATTTTACGATGTTATTTGGAACTTTTCTATGATTCTAGAATGCACCGAAAATATCGATAAATCTGTTTAAAATGTTGTAATACAATTAGGTACCTACTGTGTAATTGTAGTTCTTTCCTCTGTACTTCCTAGCCTCTTCAGATTACAGTGTTGTTCTCAGGATCGACATAAATCACGGGGAAAATACTACGTACATTACCTACTTCATTACATTTCGAGATTTTCCCAACTCTTATGCCTAGCGAGAATAGATTATGAGTGTGTGACAGGACAAGTAATTTCAAATATCCTGGATAATCCGCAAAAGGTTTTGCTGCCAAATGAAATTTGTTCTATCACGAGGCTAGGTTAACGTGAAACGTAGGAAAATATTCATGAACAGCAGTGTTGCTGTACCTACTATTATAATTATATTCTGTGACTCCGCTACAGCTCAATTTCAAATAACTTCTCATTTCATTTGCCTAAATTTGCATATTTAAACATCTTGGCTTCGTAACTGAAGATATCGAGCGTCACATTTTGCGTATTACATACTGTAGTGTTGTTAATACTAGGTAGTTTAGTATCAGATTAATATTTGATAAATTAATAAGTATATTCATACATACGTTATAAAACGTATGTCTCTGTGCTATAGGTACCTAAATAAAAAAGTTAAGCGAGAGTGAATCGGTTCTTACTGCGATACCTCACGAACTCGTATACAATACGAATAAAGCATGTACAGTGCAGGTACATGTATTTGTAAATTCATTATAGTTAGTCTACCATCCTACAGTGTAAGTTTAATTGTAGATATCTATCGGTACCAAACTGTTGATACCATTTACTTTAAGAGTGTTACATCCTAGGCTGCAGCCATGCTTAACATCAGGCAGGCTGTAGTCAAACGTAAACTAACCCACGTTTTTCCCCCAAAAATTAGCATTTGCAATGTCGCTTTAAAATAACCTTATATATTGTATCTGGGGCTAAAATCAAAACAGCCCATGTTAATCACTTGTTATTCATACAGGGGCATGTGATTACTGCGCGCGCAGCATATCGCATATTAGGGGGTGAATATAGCTTGAGTTCTCCCTCTTGAAGAACTATTCAAAGGATTTTGTATAATATAAGATTGGTTTTCACAATTAAGAAACAAATAAACATCTTAAATTAACATATTTTTCAGTAGAATCTGTACATGACTACATGGTCTCGGATAAACTTGTAACTAATAAATTCTGACCGGGATATGATCTCAAGAGCAATAAATGGTAATAGTGCTGCCATGTGTCGCGCAGAGTTACACTTCACACTGTCTGTGGGCCGTAGAGGGAGACTTGTCGGGGTAGTTTGTGCGAGACAACCGTGAGAATACATGCGTCTCTTTCTGTTCCAGCTCGGGGAGTGGAAGAGCTCTCGCAGAGTGCTGCGGCCCTGGTATTAATGGGTAAAATGGCGGATCTTGAGACGTACGAGGTCTTAACACCCCGCACCGATGGGAAGGAAACGTTGTCGGGAAATTTTAACTATTATTTAGTACCATATTGTTTTAGAGGGATGATCCAAAGTATTTGTATATTTTTTGTTTTAGAAATAAGTTATGCAGTAATAATAATGTTATTTAAAAATATTAATTGTATAAAATACAAGGGTGATCCTTTTAATTCCTTTTGCTGATTGATTTATGACATTTTCTTGTGGCTGTAAAACTCTATCAAGTGTAAAATACGACTAAACTAACTACTGTTACAGCATCGAACATATAATAAGTTGCAGTGATTAAGTTTTCATGGCATTTGTAAACAAAGGAAAAAGTAAAAAACATAATCTAATATAACATTTTAATATATTTGGATATAATATATTCCAAATTCCAGAGTCATTGTCTATAGTACCTTTTTATCGCTAAGTGGTTTCTCTTCAAACTATTTCGAGCTATTTATGATTCACGTCAAGTGGAAATTGAGTTTCCCATTTTCCACTCGAGATACCGTTTGAAGCCTTTTCAGGCAGGTTTTCCTGACATCCCGACTACCAGGAGCCCATCATCCCTGAGCAGCAAACGCATTCCTTTACAATCAACTATGAATACAATTTTTCCACGATCAGTTCTACGTGGCATTTTCCAGGTGTGCTATATTCAAACAAAGGAGGTGTTTAATGTAACTTATAAATTTAGTAATACAAACGATCTTAATATCTCTTTTTGTTTGACACTGAATATCTCGGTGTGTCAACAATGCCGTATCCAAATACTGTGTTATTTGTCGTATAATAGGAGCGTGATGTCTGGGAAATCAATAAAGAGGTGGAGACGTGAGCGTGACGTCACGTGGCACGCATGCGCGCCGCGCCCGCCGCCGCCGGGAGCGCCGGCTCCTGCGGGGTGCTGCCAGCCTGGTACCGCCGCCCACAAATCTGAAATTTTCCTGCCCTCCACCAGGTTTCACGGAAGTGAAAACCTTCCACTTCCGCCGCGTAGGGCGGTCTGCCAGTCCCGCCCGCTCCAGGACCATGTGTGAAATAGTTCCTGAAAATCAGGAAAATGTCACCATCGCGTGGTGAAACCGCAAGCGGTGTTGGCATGTTTGTGCGCATGCGTGGGTGCAGGCTCGCCGCAACAGGTTGTTGTGATGTCACGGTCACGACACTATTCAATGTCGTGGATACCGCACCTCTATTGATAGTCCGTTGCCTCGCGCAGATCTCCATTATCCCGGTATATACCCATTCTTGGGATACAATAGCAACATTCACGTGTTGCCTCATGTGCCTACTTGCTGCTATCAATAAGTATATAGGACACAATAACACGTGAGTTAAGTTTAGTAATTTATAAATATTTCGTAAGTAAGTTTATTAATACTCTATTCTCTCTCTCTAACTCATATTTTTGTAACTATTAGTCACATTTAGATCAAGCTGTGTACACATATTTTGGGATTTGTTCTGGATCGAAACCAGCTTAAATGTATATTCAGCCATTATAAAATAAATAAATTAATGATTATATTATTTTCTCATATAAATAGCTACTGGTATCAAAATGTGTATCTCCTTGTCTTATCTTTGTAATCATACAGAAACCACGTGTCACTCGCCAGATGCCTCCTACTTACAGTTTGCTCTTGATGCAAAAAAACAATAACATTGATAAGTATCACACGTATTTATTCATTATATTAAATCAAAAACTTGTGTGCTTTGATGTTATTTTCAAGATGATGCATATACTATCATAGTTAATGGTAAGCAAGTTCTAGTACGTCTACAGCTTGCTGTTTTCTTTTTGTTCTACGACTGTTGCAAATTCATTTAGCTATTCCAAAAGTTATGGAATAAGAAGAGTTGTTTTCCGAGCACAGCCAGAGTAAATAGGTTTCTGCTAGGCAAGCGTGCTACATCTTTGACTACACTGGTGCTTAACATCAGGCAGTCTATAGCCAAATGCAAGCCTATTCTGTGTTAAAAAAAGTAACAGCGCTAAATACAGGTAATTGAATTTATCATCGGCGTTCAGCCCGACCCAACCCCTTCTAATGATGTCTATCATTGTGGCCGACCTGCGGACTCTTACTTCTCGTAACAAAAAACATCAATAAAAGCAGCTGTTATGTATTTAGTAATTTCTTCATTTTTATTTGTTTTGACATAGTCGTTAAGCCATGTCAAAGGTAGCTGTAGCGGCTTGAAATCTATCAACACCAGAGTAGACCACTCTCATACGAACTTACTCATAAGTAATGTAAGCAACTTCAAGTTGCAAAAAACTTACAAATAGTTTTTAACCATTTGCTTGAATGTATAAAAGAGGGTTAAAATTTAACAAATTATCACTTAGCTTTGTTCTTGTTTAGTAGTCGATATAAAAGAAAATGTTCAATTCATATTTACAACTTTAATCAGTAAAAGTACAATATCATTTCAGTTACTCCGAATATTTAAATAGCAGACACACAATATGTAAAGCTCCCTACTCCTCACACTAGTTACGCCGAGACCTCTGCTCGTGTGCAGCTCGACGCCACCTTGCGATGGTTAAGTCTATAAAACTTATATTAAAAGATTTTAGGACTAAAATCATTACTTCCATATCCCAGCTGCCTGAAAATAAGTGTCTCCATGGAGCGCAGTGACCTCGCGAGGTGTTCGCGTTTGCAGCAATCTGTTCCTTATCTCCAAGGCAGTAATGACTAGTTTCCTCCGTGTCTGGTGGTGCTGCTTCATACCGGCTCGTGGGTCTGAATCTGCGTGGGCTCTGCGGCCGAGAGCTGCTTTGACTTCTTCGGCTCCTTCTTCTTGTTCGGCAAAGTGATGCAGAACACCGCGTTACCTGCACATTGAATTAGAATAGTATTAGAATCACAGAAATCTTTATTTACATTTCTGTGATTAGAATGGAACCACATTGATACAAAGAATCTGGCAGCCAATGGTCAAATGTCAGGTTTTGGCTCCACAGAAACGTGGATCAGAATAAAAAAGGTAGTCCACTATTTTGATACAGGTAAAGAATCTTTGGTACTATAAGACAAGGCACCTACTTCTTCAAATTTGTGTATTTACAATTGCGCAGGCCATTTGCGTAGGAAAAAAAATGTCAGATTTCCTTTGTTGCTAGACAATTTCCTGTCAATATACTGATCTCATGTCCTATATTCAATTCAACGACATCAGATATCGAAACCAAACTGTGCTGGCCGTTGAAGAAAAGTAAGCTATAATAGTGAAGCAATCAAGCTAAATCAACATGAGACCATTGTCATTGACAGCTTGTCTCATGTCTTGTCTTATCACTAAATGTATACAGATGTAGAAATATGTGTACTTACAAACGAGCACGCTGCCGAACAAGTAGAAGCTGGCGCCGCAGTTGATCTCCAAGAAAACTCCGATCAGGTTGGAGCCCACCATGGAGCCAACTCGGCCCAGCATCATGCCCAGGCACACCGCCATGGCCCTGCGGAGGTCAGAGAGGAACCATTACAAAACAGATCATACAAGGCTTGCCAATTTTAGTCAAAGCACAGGTCACAATACCATTATAATCCAGAGCTACCGATAATCCTTGGTGTACTCCAGGGAGTAAGGGTGAAGATAGGAGTGCGTGAGATCAGAAATCAGAACTTCAGAATTTATACCTTATTCGATTGAAAGAAGACAGATTGATGCAACGAATTTTGTTTTTACCTGTATTTAGTTGGGAAGAGCTCGACTGCGACGGCGTTCATGAGTCCGATGCAGGCGCCCGACATCTGGAACACCGCGAACAGCACCACGGCCAGCTGCTGGTCGTACGCCAGGTGCGCGCCGATGCCGCATATACCTGTACCACAAACATACATCTTACTATCAACTTCTCTTATTCGATCAGAAACAAGAATTTAAAATTTGTTTGAAGACACAGTCTGTCTGTCACAGTCGTGCAACAATCAGACAAGGTATAAACAGTAAAACCACTTAGTTTAAGCACACATGCAAAGCCGCGTACCTGTGATGGCGAGCACGGTGACTAGGATGAGCTTCTTCCCCACGAAGTCGACGAGGAAGCCCACGATGATGTACATGGAGCAGAACACCAGCCCGATGTAGATGGAGCGCTCGAACGTCTCCGTGTTCATCGTGTCGTCGCACACCACCTGCGGGGCAGAGCATTAGCCATGATTTATAGGTGCGACATCTTGCACCATCCAAAGTACGTACTACTGTGAACAATCATGCACAGGTTATGTGTCATCTAACAGTGTGGAGACTCTGGAGAAATTTATTGGACTTGAAAACTTTATCTGGTGGGTATCTCAGTCAGAACATTTTTCCAACAATTTTCGTGAGATTGTATCATTATCATCAGGCAGATTGTAGTCATACAGACGTTTCTATGTAGGGACCCCAAATCAGTTTGGAACCAACCACTGAATTACTTTACTTACTAAACATTTTAAGCAGGTTATAGATAGGTAAGTATAAAAAACTAAATGTTACAAATGTCGGAGCGAGTACGTACTACAGTTGCATTGTCAGCGTGATGTTTAGCTGCGTCGAGCACGTCGCAGATCTTGGTCTCGGCGCCCTCGTGGTTGGCGAGCGAGTTGAGGATGGAAGGGAACCACACGTAGAACCCGTTCGTGCTGGAAAGTATACATTTACAATGGTGTAACTTGAAAATATTATGCGTCTTGCACGACTGTGTGTTGTTATGTTTAGCGTTTCATTGCACTTGTTACAACTATGATATGTGAAAGGGAAATGTTCTGTAAACCTTGAAAGAGCTATAGACAGTTAGGTAGTTCTAGAATGCTTCTACGATTTTAATCACAGATAATTTACATCTGTAGTTCCTGAATACTTATAAGTAGGCACTTCTTCTCTCTAAATTTTAGTTTATTTATGTAGGCAAATTATGTTCCATGAAATATATTTCAATAAGTAATAATTTTGACATATGATGACAGAATGATAAAGTGAACGGTTTCGCTGATACGCCTGTCTACCTACATCTACATATACCTAAATGTAAACGCTGAAAATATGCAAAATCCTCTCGCTAAAATAAAAGAACTTACGCAGCAAAAATGCCGAACTGCACGAAGCAGACGAGACTGATCCAGGGCAGGAAGGGCATCTTGAAGAGCGGCAACGTCTGCTCCTTCATCGACATCAGGATGGCCTTGAAGCCCTTCATGCTGGACTTGGACGACTGGCTCTCCACCACCAGGCTCTTCACCTGGAGAATACAGGAACTGAATAAATATTCCGGGACATACCACACAGCGCCATCTAGCGCCATACTAAGCAAACGGGCAGGTCATGGGTTCTGGTCATTATAATACTTATTGACTTAACTTTTATAAATACATCATAGAGTAATATAATATACTGGAAATACATACTTATTATATAATGATAGGAATATTTACATAATATTTATTTACCTGTTTCCTGAATAATTAAATATAAATTTCTGAAGTCTCAGAAACTCCATTGCTTTTGGCAAATCATTAGGAAAATTCTAAGACATGATTGCTATTATTACATAATTGTCAGGAAAACTCTTTGAATTTTGAAGGAAAACTTGGTCTAATTACTAGTTACTACTACAACAACAAAAAGTTGGTTTTAACACCATTCTTTAGAAAGACAATTAGTACCTATCAGTCGTAAAACTTGCAGGTGAACCTGTTCAAGTTAAATACAGAGCTGATGAACAGTCAAACATGCTGTTGCGAATACGAACTTACTTCAAAATCATCCTTGGAGGCACGGTTGTTGACAGCGTATATCAGTTTGACGACGTCCAGCGCCTGCTCCTGGCATCCAGTGGCGTTGAGGAACTTGGGGCTCTCGGGGCAGAAGAACAGCAGCACGGAGCCGACGCTGAAGGGGATGGCAAAGGCCACGATCAGCAGCCGCCAGGGACGGTAGTAGATGCCCAGGAACGAGATGTAGTACGAGAAGTCCAGGGGCAGGATCAGCCAGGAGATGCCTGCAAGGAGGATGGCAGGGGGATCTTCAGTATTCTGTTATACTGCGAATCGATGTACTGTTAAGGTTACTAAGTGGCTACAATCTACATACATGTGCGTGATTAATTAGATTACAAAGTGAATTATTTTCTTCTTGTAATGTTTCTACTTCAGAGAAGGTCAACTTTTCGAAATTATATCCATCTATCAACTTATATTAATATAAACGAAAGTATCTGTAATCTGTATAAGTCTGCATTGCATTCATCTTCTATTGGGCAACTAGGTTATTAATGTCGTCAAACAAGACTAATTAAATCCACTTTAGTAAAGGTTAGATAATGATTTCCTTAACTGCTTCATTTCAATGACTTTCATTGTATAAGGCGACGGCAATGCCATGGATTAATTATTTACCTACCTATTTTTATCGTACCTTTGATAATGCAATGAGAAATTGCATTATCTACGCTGATAATTGGTTAATCATGGTTTAATAACTGCTACCGGGCATTGATAGTTAAAAATAAAATAATGAAGAAATAAACAGTTATTCCACGAACCTGCTTCAGTAGTTTTTGGTTTATTATCATGCATTTATTATCCTATGATAAGTTTACCTATGTTTGTTCTAATTGCCTAATGTGATGTTGAGCGATACTGTACTCCTAAACGTAGTTTTCAAGGCTCATGTATCGTAATTGATACAATCTAGTTTATTTTTCATCCCACCATCTCGGAAAGAGTATTTTTACTCTTCAATATCTGAGTGCAAAAGCCGTTTTTATTCTCTAGAGGATAAAGTAAATTGAATTTAGAACATCGTGTGCACTAAGTATTTGAATTAAAAAAACATTAAACCTATTTACTGCTACCTCTATGGAGCCGAATATATCATACAACTTTTTTTAAATTTGTTAAAAACTCAGACTCGGTACCTTCTTTGTGTTCTTTTTTTCAATTTGCTTTGTACGCGGGCATTTTTTTTAGTCATTTCCTCGCTGAGGTGGAATGAAAAGTTAAGTACGTGTTGCACTCGAGTGCAAAGATTTTTCACCTCGTGCTCTTTTGATTCTCGCTAACGCTCAGGATTCTAATTTTGAATTATTCCATTTTAGAATCCTTCGCTTGCTCGGTCATCAAAATTGAACACGCGGTTAAAAAGCAACTTTGTTGTTTGTTATACAAGAGTGCAAAGTTGTTTTTCGTCAAAAACGTCTGCAAAACTGCTCAAATTGTGCAAAATTGTTTGCGTGTGGGCAAGACTCGTCGGCCGGAGCTATGCGCGCGATGCTCGCCCTTGCTTTCATGCAATTACGGCGTGGAGTTGCATGCGAAAAAGCAACTGTAGGCATTTTACCGAGCGCAAAGCGTTTTCGGGTGAAATATCGTGGCCCTAAATGTCTAGAATTAAGTCAGGTATCACGGGGATGTATATACGAGCAGTCACAGTAAAATACATGTATTAGCACAGAATACGTACCAGTTAGGCTGACATTATTATTATCATATCGGAATAATTTCCTTTTTATGGAATGTATGTGTCATGTTACTCACACGGCAGCACCACAGTCCCGATCCCGATGAAGGAGGAGCCGAAGGCCACCATCTTGTCCCTGTGCCGCAGTGAGTTGAACTCGCCCAGGTACGTGTACGCCACCGCGGACGAGCCGGATGTGCTGCAAGTATACAACATTGATGCTTCGTTTCTAGGCTTCATCGCTCGGGTCACATGGCTATTTTCTTTATGGTAACTTATTTAAATAGACGAATATAGCAGAGTCCCAAAAAAGTTAGTTTGAAGGTTAAAGAGAATTTTCATAACCTAAAGCCGAATCGCGAGAGTTTTCGGGAGAACGTACGAGATGCTGTATTAAACTTTATTTAGTCTTTTCTACCAAAGTGATAGCCAAGATAAATACAATTCAATGTCTTTATGTACCCATATACAAGCTGATGCTACTAATGTTACACAGGTACATTAGTATCAGCTTGTCATTATAATAATTGCCGAAGAAGAAGCTTTTTTTCGTGATCGTTACTTTAGATTTGAAAATCTGTAGACACTTACAAAACGGCGGCGGAGAACTGCAGCACGGCGAAGGAGATGAGCTCGGGCGCCAGGCTGGCGAGCACCGTGAGGGCGGCCGAGAGCACCATGGACAGCAGCATGACGGGGCGGCGGCCGCGCGTGTCCGCCAGCCAGCCCCAGAAGTACGACGTCAGGATTATGGCTGCAACGACCCCAAATGAGGGATAAGGTCAATGGCTGAATAGATTTTTTTTTTTTTAACAATTTAAGAAACATCGCTTGAGAATAAGGGTAATTCTAAATTTAATTCAATTTTAGTTAGTTAAGTTTATTTTTAAAATAAGAAAATATATAGGTATATTCTAATTATATTCTTATTGATGTGGTCCATCCGACTAATCTATGGGTGAGATGCTAAGATGGTATATAGTCAGATGTTACGGCTTTTCTTCATAAAAAGTACTATTTATGGACAAAGATCTCTGGTTAGATAACTTTACGCCAGAGTAGATACCTGCCAGTCTTACTATAGTTATATTAAACTTGTGCTATGTTTATGTCATAATTTCATGTATAGAATAATAGTAGATACGTCACCGATCGAATTGAGAAGTTAATCAAATCTGATACGCGATTACATTGAAGTAAGGTCGGAGTATACAATAAATGCGTATTTTTAAAAGCCTTGAAATAATACGCTTAACGTTTCGGTACTTTTAGAGCTGATTAACATAGGTCTAGTTGCGAATTAGCTTTGTGCTAGACTTGCCTATTATTGCCATCTAAATATATACAACTCAAAGGTGACTGACTGACTGACTGATATAGTGATTTATCAACGCACAGCCCAAACCACTAGACGGATTGGACTGGAATTCGGAATGAAGGTAGATGTTATGATTGATGATGATGATTTTTGGAAATGCCACTTTTAAAGGGGTGAAATAGGGGATGCTAGTTTTACTTCTTAATGCGAGCGAAGCCGCGAGCACCCACTAGTTTGATATAAAGCCATGCCCCCAGGGTGTGTTGTGGCGGCTCACCTGCGAAGGGTATGGCGGAGAGCCAGCCGCGCTGCTGCAGCGTGAGGTCCAGGTCGCACTGCGCCGCCGGCAGCACGTAGCCCAGCGCCAGCGACTGCATGATCATGCCCATCAGGATGTTGCCCGTCATCAGCATGTGCAGGATGTTGTACGTGCCGAACCCTAGCCAACAAGCGGAATGAAACATCAATATCATCAGCTACGGAGTAGCCGTCCTTACTTCTTTCTCTATGTTAATAAAGTGTATTTCTCAGATGTTACTCTTACGGAGAAAATTATATGATGCCATCAACATCATCAGCTATAATTCAACCCACTACAGTGACTACAGGGCAAAGGCCTTTTTTCGCTCATGCCAGTAATCGAAATTGCTCGTATGGTGCCTTAGAGAAAAAGAGGTCAATATCATCATCAGGAATGTAAAGTATTGCTTGTGCATAATAAACCGAGACGAGGATTAGGAGCGGATTCATTTTATTTTAGAAGGTTCATTGTATAACCGGTTCATCTTGTCATCTTGCGATGCGAAGGCTTTTTATTTTGTGTGCTTCTTTTTCCTGTAATTATTTGCCCCATTAGTGTTGTATACTTCTACATTATCTTGTCATATTATGTACAGTAATAATTTACGTCACTACAAACATTGTAATTTACGCCTTTATTTCGTGTTAAGTACACGATTGCTATTATTTCTGCGCTTATTTTTCAGCTACTCAAAATCCTTTGATCCTCGAGTAATTATGAGGTGTGGTGTTATCAGTACATGTATCTCACAACAACACCGGGGTTTCCCAGCGCTCACTTCAATGTTTGTATTATGTCAACATGACGCATTGTACCGGTTATAAGCCTAGCAAGATTTTATGTCTATAAAAATCTTTCAATTTAATTACGAATTCAATGAACAAAATAAAATTTAATAGTTTATATTTTCCGGCAATCGAGAAAATTCGTTAACTTAATTGATTGGTATTGCGTGAAGTTATTTATTAGAAACCTATTTACGCTGAACTTTAGTCCGCGCTGGCCCAGTTATCTTTACGATGCTGTTTTTGTGTACTGTTGGCCGCAGATTATCTTTGTTTAGTGCGGCAGCTGGGCCCTACATTACATACTGCACATGACACGTTTGCTACACTCACTCACTAGTACATCAAGCTGTGACTGTGTACTGTGAAAGTTCATGGCAACCTTATATATTACACGAGGAGATTTTTGGATCTTACAAAGTGAGGATAATAACCTATCACAAATCAATACCACAAGCCCTCATTTCAACTAGAATACAGTGAACATGAATAATAACACTACCTTAAATATTGGCTATCACTTAATAATGAATAAAGAAACTGTCATACCTACACTGTTTTACAATGCTATACAAGATCAACGACGTTATAAGTCAAAATTTGCCGCATTGTTATGCCCTACACCACACACGCAAAATACCACAATCGTTAGATACCACCTTCGCCAGACATCAACTTTGATATTTTGGTTAAGTACATAAAGACTTCATTGAAATCGCCGGCACAATAATTGCCTCTGAAAGTGATGTTGATGATCTTGGTCTCAACGTACAATTGTAAATATAGTACGTTGAGACCAAGCGACATCTTGCGGTCGTTTTCATCATGTTGAAAAATTACGATGCATTATCAGAGTTGTTATTGAGTATATGGAGCGAAAGTTGTACTTTTTTAAGCATAGCATTAGGACTGAAGTTAACTAAGTATCTTACTAAATGAGCTCATAAACAAGATTCTACACCAGCGTGTGTGTAGGTTAATAATTACTATACATGTAAGTATAGAGACGGCGCACCCACTCAATTACACCCCGGGCCTCCAATACCAAGAGACGGCTTTTTTGTTTTTGTTCGAGAAGAGAGTTCGTTAGATGTCCAGCAAGGTTATAATCTCAGCTCGTTGACTTGTAAACAGTGTAATTGTACATTCTGCAGCCGCTCCAGCGCCAGTAGCTACCTGTGAGCATCATGGCCTCGTCCAGGGTGGCTGTACTCAGCTCGCACTTCTTCTCCTTCTCGCTCTTTGTGAACGTCATCTTGAATGTCTGTAACAATAATAATATAAATTAATTTAATATGAACACAATTTACGAATTTATTTATTTGTATTAAACGATCTAACGGACATAAACTATGTAATGCTGCTGGCTAACAAAGAAAAGTTTGATATGTACAATGAGTAACGATATAATGCACTAAATGTGCTAAACTTTTACACAATTTATTTGACCCGATATAAGTTCAATAACTTTGATACGTAACAGCTGACTCCCCGATATCGCGACGCTCAAAACAAAGTTAAATGTTTTGACAACACCAAGTAACTACGAGGTATACATATGTATGTAATTCGCTTGATATAAGTAATTAAAGTTGATTTTTGAAGACCGACATATTTCGTCATAGGTTGCAACTTGTAACTGGGTTCACAAAGACAAACCACTACAGTTCAAGGTGATAGTTTGAACCTACCACGAGTAATGAGAAGCAGCTCGCTCCGACCTACTTGACAACTATTCAATGGATAAGTAGTGATGTAGGATCTTTATTTATTTGTATCAGTGTCACGTTGTATAGTATAATGTTGACAGCTACAATTACAGTATTCAAATTATATAAAAGTATTATAAAGACTAAGATGCCCTTTCGTTAGTGAATGTCGCGTGCAAACAAAGAGGTACGTATGTGTTGTCATGCGCAGGACTTCAAGTTGACGTCATTATGTTTATGGATAGAGATAGATACATAGATAAGATTTACATTTTGAGTTTTTATTGTGTGCAAAGAAAGTACAAAGAATTTTAACTAAATTGGTTGGTTTCTTTGATAATTAGCACAAAGACACAAAAAACATAAGTATAACAAGGTATACTTTGAGCCTATAAATATTCTCGATTACAATGAGTGGTTATTAAATCAAGGTTTTCAGAGCAGATTACTTTCGTCGATAATCGCTTGAAAGGCTAATTGAGCCATTTTATGAAACTACAAGGAAAAAGTGAAAAAAGGTTTGATTTCTACGTATCTATTGTTTTTCTATTTAACGATTACAATTACGTTTAAATTGTATCGTATAATATCGATACCTATGAATCCATCGAAGAACAAAATAATACCTACAATAAACCAATTACCTCTATTGAACTTGAAATGTTCCTCACAGAAAAGCAACACAATAATCAAAATCATTGTTAGTTGGATTACATATAGCATTACAGTAATACCTGGATTATGCGCAACCTGCAATACTGCATCCATTCTACAACGGTGACACGAACACACAATCTCGATATCGTTGTATAGATTGCGCATGAGTAAGCTTCTATAATATAATATCAGTATCTGCCCCTCTATAATGATACATATATTTTTCAATTGATTAGGATAAAAATAACCAAATGCTTACAGAAAGATTAAGAGTTGATTAGTTATTTGATCTAGAATCATGGAAAAATGTATATGCTGCATACTCCAGCGGACTGAAGGCTACAATGTATCAATTGTAAGATAACGACGTCTCGCGGACATCAGACAGTGAGCGCGCAGCAAGCACTCGTGTTATTACAACAGGTCCGAGAGGTCCGAGCACGTGGTGGCTTTTATTTTTGTTTCTTCCAGTTTTAATTGGTTTGGAGAAGCGAACGAACTCCGCCTTCAACACCACTGGTCACTCACCCGCCAGCATGTGAATTGATCAATGCACGACAAACGTATGGCCAGACATAAACTATAAGATCATCAGACATAAATTATTTATTACTCGTTTTGTCAGCATATTTAATTAGAACCCCGCAGTGACGGTGAGGACTACTGACGTCTCAAAAGAAGGTGCAAAAATACCTAAGGGTCGTAACTTTGTTTCGTTTTCCTCAAATAAAGAAAAAGACTATAAAATTTGGCGTTTTGAAGCAACAAAATAAAACATCAAATATTAGGCATGGAATTTTAATCGTGCTCATCGCTTACTACAAAGTGGAAGTTGGCAAATTTAGTCAGAATTTATTTTGTTGTTTATATGACGTTTTTTTGTAAAAATGTATATGTTACTTACATAATCAACTATATGACAGTAGTTCAAATATTTTTAGCAAAAGCAGTCTTCTGCGCACTTGATATATATTATACGATTACTTAATAAAACCCGTTATTTTGAATTATTTTTAGGATATCATCAATTTTGTCGTTTTTCACCGAGTAGTTCTTATGAATCATTATGTTTGTTATGTACTCATATACTCGTATTAATTAAACTTTGAGCATATTTATGACATCATATTAAAATGCTAATCTCACGTAAGAACAATTTTACATATTGTGGTAATTTGCAGTAACTTGATACTAAAGACGGCATTCTTGTTGTTTTAGTAAGTCGATATTGTAGGTACAGGTTTATTCTGTGGGCCGGGTAGCGTCATACGAAACGACGATAATAATCTAATCTAGGACTTTTGAAATGAATTATGAGAGTTATACCTAGTGTTACTGATATCATATTATGTACTTATAAGAAATAATATTAAGTCATAATTACTATGCCTGTACTAGCGGCGCCCTGCAGTATTAGGTACCTGCGTTAAAAAATCAATAGGGTCTGGCATTTCAGCCGCTTGATGGTGAATATTATATGAAAAAACAAATAGTAATTTGTAAAATTAAGCCCACTTTCCTCTGTCCATGCATGTGCCGCCCGGAAATGCTTGAATGCCTAATATATGAATATGTCAAGTTTAATACCTACTCATAAGCTAATACAAAACGCATATTTAGTTTGGAAGCTCATCTATATTTGATAGTATACTCGACGACATTAATAATACCTAAATGGACCGGCCTTCTCAGTACTTTACCATCCAAAAATATAAGTCGACATCTGTTAGATTTACATGTTACGAAGTTCTAAGTAAACATCGTAGCATAATTGTTAAAACGAGATAGGCACTACAAAAAGTTGCAAGAGAAAATGAGAAAACAATACAAACGATTATCAGTCAAAATCAAGTCAAATTGGCCGAACACAGAATGAAGTACCAAGTGAGAGACGTCTCTCACTTTTTGTAAAAAGTACATGCTTATACTTTTTGCTCGCCTAGGCCGGTCCATTAAGTATTATTAATGTCGTTGAGTATACTCGATACTAACAAATATAGTATAGTAACACGAACTCATACTCAAATTTTATCAAATTCTGACAACAGAACAAAACACTATATGCTAGTTGCAAGCTAGAATTTAGGCAATTTTGATTGTATAACATAATATTGATACTTAGTATGTAAAATAGTGATAATTTACATTTCTGAAGTAACAGAAGCCTCAAAACTGGTATGAGTAGGCTGAGTATACTTTTTTATGGCTTGTACAACTTCTCATGTTTTTATTCAACATTTAATTACATTTAAGTTAATTTGCACATTATTACAGTTTGTAAAGCGGATGGTCACTTGTGCGCACCGCTCAGCTCGCTACTTGAAGTGGCGCTAGTTGCGCTTTGCGTGCTCTGTTAAAGATGCACAGCTGGCCAAGTGCGGGTTGCAGTCAAACATAACACAGAGGGTCTCGATCCGATTTGGACTAAGGATTAAACTAATATTAAACCTACTAATATTTACCTATGCCGGACTGAAGCTCGGAAAAATAACCCAATATGCCGCGCCATGATTGGTTTCAACGCATTCCTTGATCAAAATCGTGACTGTGACATTTTTTGTGACAAGTGGTCTACCATTCTTGAATTATTTTTATTTTTTTGTGAAACTAATTCTTATTCTTAATTTTTATATAATGTGATTGTAATCTTAATTAATGTAATTGGCTTTTGGCCGTTTTAATTAATAAATAAATAAATTAAAATCATGTTAGTTACGTACTCCTTACACGTGTTTCGCTTTTTATTTCATGGACCGCGAAGTTACCATAAGTTTGTTGTGCCATAGTTTTACTTAAAAGGCTTTATTCACTCACGAGTGCTCTATTTTTGTTTTATTCATAAAAATAATTTCTTTTTTCATTTTCTAGATATTAGTCCATGGGACAGCGGTCATGTTTTCTCTCGCATAATTACAGTGGTTTTCTCCCCAAGAAGCTAGGTAGATCCCTAAAGCGTCGATTTATCTCGAGCTCTCCGAGCGGAGGGCGTTGTATCAGCCCCGACTAGCTTAGCAGCTCGGCAGATACTTTGCATGCTCTATCCCTATAAAGTACACCTTTTTGTGTTTCGAGACTTCTTGACCACTATAATGACTTGGCATACAGAGTTACTGTAAAGTGGTAAATAATTAACTAACGCAAATTATTTACCAAAAGTCATAAAATAAATGTTTTTGATTTTGAGGCGCTGAAGAAGTTATCCCGTCGAGGTGATGGTGGTGTTGGTGAAGCCAGCCCTTCTCACTAAATTAACAAAGTAAATGTATCCATGTGTGTGTGTATAGGTAACATGGACGTCAGCCAGGCAGGTTTCAAGGAAGCTAAATTATTTTACGACCACTTTTTATGTGGAATGGCGACGCTCGGTCCGAAACATTTCATAAAACGTTTAGTGTCTATAAGGTTGCGTTTATATTTAGATCTTGACAGTGACTTTTGTCCTGGCATGAGAAAGTTGTAATTATTTAAAACTTTTCAAGAATGTAAGATTACACTAAAGACACTATACGAGGCCTCTAACACCACGAGCCCCAAGTTTGCTTTTTATTTTGTTCTAGTTCGATAGTACGATAAGTATGTTTAGTTTTTTATTATTTTATTTGTCTTTGAGTTCGTTGAAACTCTTTTCGTTCATAACCTTTTTATACCTACACATTGCACGTGCAATTTACTCGTACAAATATTACAAAAAGACCTGCAAAGCTATCAAAGATAATAAAATTGCAAAAGTCGGAACCGGCTGTGGCGGCGGTTGACTGCGATATGTGTTGTATCTTATCCTGTAGTATGTAGTAGTGTGCAGCTTTTGCACGTGCTTCTTTATTTCCATTGAGTGCGAGTACAGCCGCGAGCGCCGAATGCCACATCTAGACATCTGGTTGTGCAATCATACACATACATGCGAATGTGCACTGTTTATCGCAAATAATAGTTACTTATATTATAATATTCATTAAGTTTGTATCCAGATAGGTGCAATGAAGAATTGTCAAGATTTTTAGCGTCAAAGCACAGTTATGACTATCACACAGACTTGGTTCTGCACGGTCAAAAAGCGAGAGAAGCTGCAGGTATTAGTCTGCGTACATTTTATGAATGCGACTGGTGGTACAAACATTGTAGGTATATTGACCAAGCAAGAGCATTGGGAAGCCAATGTCTCAGTGCAAGATTCATGGAACAACTCGTGAATAGTGGCTAGCAATATTGTCATAAAAAATATTTTTTATGAGACTATTTTATCATATAAAAATAATTGGTTGGTATTTGGACACCTGTGGCTCTCACGTGCTCCCAAACTAGTATGTTCCACGTGCAGGTAGGCTGTGGTATATGTAGGTGCGAGCCAACCAGGCTGCCAAGAGATAGCCGCGAAATGACTATAAGGTGATATCAAGTCAAAAAAATAAAAGATATACTTAATGGTCACGAGAATAGGCACTACCTCTCATCCTTTTGTTTTTGAGGTGATAGGTATAATTTAATTTATAATTCCTTAAATGTGTGACTTCCATATTTACAATACATGCAGATATAATGAATAAGATAATTAATTTGTATTTTCCTAAATGTACATATGCGTAGAAATTTAAGTATTATGCATGAGTTAATCAATTGCACGGTTATTTTCTTATTTATAATGAATTTGATGTGAATAATATGTGTTTTTGCTCTTAGCGGTTTAAATTATTAAAATATTCCTCTGGTAATAATAAAATTATAGCAAAAAAACGAATTCGGCACATTTTCGTACAGAATTATAAAAGGTAAAAAAGGAAAAGTTACCGTGACAATGTTGAGTGTGATTATTATAAATACGAGCTAAATTTAGTAGAAGTTGTACTATGTATTCTGGAGTTTGTTTGTTTGTTTTTCAAATTTATTTATTAATAATAACTTACAAAACATTTGTGGTACTTAATAGTGTACATTATCCTATCACAACAATATCATAAGTTAGAATTTGTTTATGTGGTTAATTACCTTCACTGCTGAGTATTATAAACAAGTACTTGTATATTACACATAGGTACATAATTTAAACTAAATTGAAAGTGAACTAGCACAATGTAAGTTTAGAAACAACAATACATTTTACAAATATGATTGAATAAAATAATCTATTAATACCAAAAGAGAGGGCACGTCTACAAATTTGTCAACGGTCGCTCGGAGTCGAAGTATATATTTTATAGTAGAAGTATATATTTTATAGTAGAAGTATATATTTTATTGTAGAAGTATATATTTTGAAGGTCATTTCAAAATTCGCTACTAGCGATTTATTAACTAGTTACAATACTTGTCATTATTTTCTAATAAATTTCGTGTTCTAATTTAGGACCAAACAAGGTGTAGATGTTATCTGATTTGTGACATCATTACTACTAGTTTTATCTTAATTAACTGCATCATAGAAATATATTTGAGTATAATATATCAATAATTTATAAGCGGTGGCATTATTGAAAATTTTGTAATATGAAATTAACCTACTGTTCTAGACTTAAGATATGGATTTCTGAAAATAATTTACAAATTCATATCAATTAGCTAGGTACGTTGTTTTGTATCAAAAAAACCTGACTGAAAACTTCGATATTTTTGCTTAGGTACATTTACTTGAACTGCTTCACAAAATTCATTTTTAAAATTATTTTGAGCATGATTAAATTCCCCCAATGTTTACGAGTCTGCTCGTAAGTAGATAAGTTGCAATTCCAAAATCCAGCGGCTGATTGTTGATTGGCCTCTGCCCTCGTGACGCGTATCTCGGCCCAGCATCACACTGGACCTACTGTAACATCATACATTATTGTATCATCCTTATCAACATACGTCACTTGGTAACTGGGATTTTGCAAAAATTCCAATGGTTACAACTGCGTTTATCTAGATGAACATAATAATAAATATTTATTTCGCACCTCCGATCAAACGAGGCGTCATACGAGCAGGTATCGTGTCTGTGTTAGCCAGCCTGGATTAATTAAAGATATTAGACAGCAGTCAAATGTTTGTATTACTTAATCAAGATACATCAATTTTAATTTTAATACCTATTGATTTTATGTTATCACAAATTTATCGCTGTACGAATATATTTTCTCCCCATAAATGTTCCATAGCAGTCCATTGAAGTTGCACACAAATGCTTTGTTGAGTTTAGGTCGAGTTGAAATCGCAGATAGAACAGGTATCGAGCTCTTATTTAATAAAATTACTATTGAATATTTACATAGCTCTAAATCCTGCGTCAGGATTCGACTTTTGTAAGTTTTAATGTAAACTCCAAGCTTGTATGTAAGTTTAGTAATCGTAGGTCATCTTAGTATCCCTATATGTGTTTAATATAATGCAACAATCTAGTTAATCAACTCGAGCCTACTTATCTGATTGATTCGTCCGACTGCTCTCAAATGCAAATACTATTTCAGATTGAGGTCAAATAGACTACCTAGATCAAGAGGATATATATGTAATAGGGTTCAGAGGTTTAAGCAATATTCCCATCTTGTATCACTTTAATTTCTTCTGCATTATGCTTTAACAGAATTTAAAAATGTATTCCACCAAAATTGTTTTTTTTAAGTATAATGTAAAGATAATTGGAAAATGTAATGTATATGTAAGTATTGGTGTTAAAGTCCACTAATAAGAAGAAACATACAATGTAATTAATATGTAAGTATTGGTGTTAAAGTGCACTAATAAGAAGAAACATACAATGTAATTAATATGTAAGTATTGGTGTTAAAGTGCACTAATAAGAAGAAACATACAATGTAATTAATATGTAAGTATTGGTGTTAAAGTGCACTAATAAGAAGAAACATACAATGTAATTTATATGTAAGTATTGGTGTTAAATTGCACTAATAAGAAGAAACATACAATGTAATTTATATGTGAGTATTGGTGTTAAAGTGCACTAATAAGAAGAAACATACAATGTAATTTATATGTAAGTATTGGTGTTAAAGTGCACTAATAAGAAGAAACATACAATGTAATTTATATGTAAGTATTGGTGTTAAAATGCACTAATAAGAAGAAACATACAATGTAATTTATATGTAAGTATTGGTGTTAAAGTGCACTAATAAGAAGAAACATACAATGTAATTTATATGTAAGTATTGGTGTTAAAGTGCACTAATAAGAAGAAACATACAATGTAATTTATATGTAAGTATTGGTGTTAAAGTGCACTAATAAGAAGAAACATACAATGTAATTTATATGTAAGTATTGGTGTTAAAGTGCACTAATAAGAAGAAACATACAATGTAATTTATATGTAAGTATTGGTGTTAAAGTGCACTAATAAGAAGAAACATACAATGTAATTTATATGTAAGTATTGGTGTTAAAGTGCACTAATAAGAAGAAACATACAATGTAATTTATATGTAAGTATTGGTGTTAAAGTGCACTAATAAGAAGAAACATACAATGTAATTTATATGTAAGTATTGGTGTTAAAGTGCACTAATAAGAAGAAACATACAATGTAATTTATATGTAAGTATTGGTGTTAAAGTCCACTAATAAGAAGAAACATACAATGTAATTTATATGTAAGTATTGGTGTTAAAGTGCACTAATAAGAAGAAACATACAATGTAATTTATATGTAAGTATTGGTGTTAAAGTCCACTAATAAGAAGAAACATACAATGTAATTTATATGTAAGTATTGGTGTTAAAGTGCACTAATAAGAAGAAACATACAATGTAATTTATATGTAAGTATTGGTGTTAAAGTGCACTAATAAGAAGAAACATACAATGTTATTTATATGTAAGTATTGGTGTTAAAGTGCACTAATAAGAAGAAACATACAATGTAATTTATATGTAAGTATTGGTGTTAAAGTGCACTAATAAGAAGAAACATACAATGTAATTTATATGTTAGTATTGGTGTTAAAGTGCACTAATAAGAAGAAACATACAATGTAATTTATATGTTAGTATTGGTGTTAAAGTGCACTAATAAGAAGAAACATACAATGTAATTTATATGTAAGTATTGGTGTTAAAGTGCACTAATAAGAAGAAACATACAATGTAATTTATATGTAAGTATTGGTGTTAAAGTGCACTAATAAGAAGAAACATACAATGTAATTTATATGTAAGTATTGGTGTTAAAGTGCACTAATAAGAAGAAACATACAATGCTTTCTTATCAAAAATATTTCAGAGCGTTTTAAAATTTAATTAATTATGACACAGTGTCATTAAATGTACATATTTTTTAAAATAAATTTCATCATTATTTCTGAATAAATATTGATATACATGAGATATTTCTGAAAACCTAAAAAAAAGCTTTTTAGTTTTACTTACGTTTTCAGCTGTAAGTGGTGAGGCGCGCGCGCAGCGTGCTGGGGCTGAATGCTGGCTCTACGCCGGCGACGTTCAGTAATTATAATGTAGTGTTATCTCTGTTTGTTCACTTGTAATATAATATCTGATAGCAGTCCGCGGGAGGCGGGAGGCGGCGCCGGGCGCGGGATACTGTAACCGCGGACGACTGCCGACGAGCGGACTTGGAGGGCGTCTGCAGCTTGCAAGCTGTCGAGGCACAGGTCGAGGGCTGGTCGCGGCAGAGGATGCTTTATTGTGCGCAAGCGTTACGCAACAGATTATAGGTAGATAAGAAAAATTGCTAAATCACAATCAAGGACGTAGATGACCCTTTAGAAGAAGTGTTATGATTTTGCTGAAATGGTTAGCAGACATACATTAAGCTTTGCAGCTTTTTAAATGCACTTCCTGTGTAGAGTTACATAATTTTCTTGTAACTGAAACTGCGCGTAATGTAATCCAGCTCTCATTTATTGCTCACAAGTATTCGTCATCAAGGTCAATATGCTTAAAATGTAAACAATATTTACACATTGCTACAACAAGTAGCGATAAATCATGAATATTACTTAAGGTATATATTTCTCCCGCTCAACTTTATTATTATACTTTATGAATTTATCGGTATACCTGTAGTAGCGGTCATATATTTAATTTACAATATTATGACAGTGACAAGAGAGTCGTAGAAAAATATAAATTGGTAAAAAATATATCTTATTCTAAATTATGGAGCGTGTCGGGTCCACACTCGCGTGTCTTGTGATTCGCCACGCGAGACACACATTACAGTGTACACGAATGTACACATGGGTTACAGCCACTTTTGTTTAACAACTATAAAATTCCTCCGCAAAGTAAATATGTAATACAAGTCATTCTATGAAACATTCAAAATTGGTATAGGAGGTACTATTTGGTAATCTCGCCTCACGCTTTGCACGCGGGCTTTATACTGATAAAGATCGGAGACATGAAGGTTAACGAGTCGAAGGTATACATCATCACCTCTACGTACCTTGCAGAGTGTGAACCCGACATAAATAGTATTCGTAGGATAATCTAGTATGGCTACATAACATGGCAGCGGCAAATCGTCGTTAGTTCCAGACTTCTAGATATTTTCTGGTAACGTAACACATTACAATACCCATAAAATCATGGATTAACGATATCGAACGGAGCGTAGTCTCTAATTGGCATGGAATGACGGTTTATTGTACAGACCATATCTACGCACTAGGTGACATTAGTACCTACACCTACACTCAGCTCACACAGCCCTACTATAAGTTGCAGTCTTCCAGTGTACGATACAAGGTATTTATAATAATCAAGGTATATGTAGAGGAAGGTCCTCATCTGCCGTGAGCTTCCAGCGTGGAGGAGGAGGAAGTGGAGGAGGGGGCAGGCTCCTCCCGCGGCAGGAGGAAGCTCAGCCCCGCGCACACTGCAACAAAGATACAGAGGACTGTCAGGCTTGCGGGCTCCTACAGCGACCACTGCACATTCAAATTCAAATCAAATTATTTATTTAAGTAAATAACTTATGAACTATTATTACATGTTCACTGCACTCCACACTAGGATAACCTGTGTTATGAAGTGCAGGCTCTTCCTTAAGTTAAATGAAAGGATACAATCAAAGCTTACGTACTAGTCCATAAAATATAATAGATGAGCTGACGCCTGGTAACAGATGAAATTAACTTGCAATCGTGCGGAACAAACACGCCGCGCTCTGCACTAGGTCGAACCTGTGTCGCAGGACACAGTCGTGCTGATCCACACGTGCCATACCCAATGTGAAAGGAAAGCAATGAGGTTACCAGGCATCACCCAATAGTGGCTACTTATGTACATTATAATATATGAAATATATTTGATTATCTTTAAGCTTTTCTAAAGATTTTCTAAGTGCCCCTTTTTGTAGTAGTTAGAAGTAGTATGTTTAGTTTTCCTTCACTTGTTTTTATATTTTAATATATGAAATATTTAACAAATTGTATGAATTGAGTCGTTGAGTAATGAGTCATACAACTTTTTTGTTATTTTTATTTATAAGATACACTTTGTTAGTATAGGTATCATACCGTAAGTGTTTTAATGCGTGAAGCTGAATGTGTGTGTCTGTGTGTGTAAGTGGATGTGAGGGAGGGACCGATATATAGGTCATATATATACGTATGATTATATAAATATTATTTATGCTTGTTGGTTGGGGAGGTACATATTATATATTACTATTAGTTGATTATAGTAGATAGATAGTAGCTTATATAAATTATATGTTTATAGAAGTTGCATAGGTACAAGCGGGTATAGGGCAGTTAAGAATCAAAAACTATTAGTTTTTCAGTGCAGCGGTAGTCAAGTGTAATTAACCAATTGGTCATTTTCTTTTTGCAAATGAATCTAGACGTTTCGAGAAGGTCTAAGTCCCGATCACATTGAGAGTATAGTTTAGGGCCTTTATAGAAGTAAGCACGTTGTGCGAAACATGTGTTGGTTTTCGGTATCTTCCATGTATTTCGGCGTGAGGTTGGTTTAGTAGTGAGTGCTGAAGATTGTGCCGTCCTATGAAATCGTAGTATCACTGCCAAAATGTATAGCTGTCGGACTGTGAGGTATTGCGTGTCTTGATAAAGTGAGGAAGTAGGATATCTGAAAGGCTTTCTGTACGCAACTTTTAGAACCGCTCTTTGGGCTACTTCTACCTTTTTGAGGCGCGTCATAGCAGCACATTACTGCACAAGCGACGCTGAGTTGTAGTATCGTATAAGCAGTTCATATCTAAGCAGTAGTGACATATTTGGTCCCTGCGATGGAACCAGTTGAAGTGAACTAGGTACGTCATCCGGGTTTCGAATTTGAAAGTTAAATGTATATTCGACTATTGCCTTTCCGGCTATCATTCATTCTTTTGGAAAACATATAAAATATTGTCAGTATCACAATCTGATCAAATAAGATTGTAGGTACTAGACCATGTTTACTAAACAGACCCAACCTACATTAATACCTAAGTTACATACATTTATGTAATTCCCGTCATAATGATGTTGTTTTGACAAACTTTCACGTGAACAAGCTAATACTCGTGTTCTCCGCGTGATAAATATAAACCGCTCAGTATATAACGTTTATTTTGTATATGTACCTTCCTATGACCTAGGCTCCTAGGTACAGATAAACTTAATGCGATAGGTTAGAATCACCAACAAACGTTTTTATTTTAGTGTATTGTTGAAACATTGAAAAAAATATATAATGAATGTAAGTAAAGCCGCAATAGAAGTAAGTTTGCTTGTGTAAATTCTGCCAGTGATTTTTTTCTTCCATTTCTTATTAAAGAAATTTAATTAATTAAATTTATTAAACTTATTATTTATTATTTCCTGCTTTAAGAAGTAACTATTAAACTTATTAAAGTTTAATAGTTACTTCTTAAAGCAGGTACAATTTAATAAATGACTGACTTCACGGTGTTAGATTTTTCCTGAAAGTTCGTGTTGATGTCACCAAGGTAATCTTTAACAATGGGAGAGTCCTCTATTGTCTAAGATTAGGTCTAGTCGAGTGTAAAATATTGCCACATAATTACGAAGAGCATATAGATTTACGTGTGTAACTATAATTACCTACATATATCATAAATTAGCCAGATTGCATTAGCCATTATAATGAGTAGGTAATTATTGCCGCCGCGCTAGACAAACATTGCCTTGACTGTGACCATCCATCTTTTATATCAGCTGATGTTGCATCAGTATAACACCATACACATACATCGTACAGTGTTATATGCCGGGTCATGTTGAAGAAGGTAATTTGATATAAGTAAACAGATTATAATAGCAAAGACATTGCTTAAAAAATCTATCTAAAATAGAAAAAGTATCTGTTATCTATAAATCCATCAATTGTATCACACCCATGGAAATAATATATAGTACAAGAGAGGGATGAAATGAAAATCCTTGATTGTGATCAAGGATTTTCATTTCATCCCTGCAAACAACGACTGGTTTGACAGCAATTTTGGCCCAGCTAAGTACCTGACAGACAGCATGGACAAATGCAAAAAACGTGCAAAAACAAATGTTACAAGGTAAATATCAGTGGTGGCGTGTTTGTAAGATCTCTGCGACATCGCACCAACATAATGACTCCCCGGAATGCCATCTAGCATTCTAGTCGTCTAGATATTGTAGATCATGGCGTCTGTTGCGTGCAATGTCACCTGCACACGGTTACTGATTACTTCATTAGTTTACAAACGTTGTGGAACGAGAGTTAATCGGTTTCTTATTGGGAAGTGCTCTATATTGTAGGCCACACCGAAGAGGCGAGCTGTGGTCAAGCATGTGCTTATCATAAACATGAATATGGGTTATGTTAGTTACCAGTAACGCTGTATAATCGCTAGTATTGTTAACTTAGATAGAATATTCATCGGGAATTAACTCATTATTGCATTAAGTGACAATTTGCAACATTGTTTGTGATTCTGTCTTCTTCCAATGGCAACCTCGATCTAGTTCCTACTCTACTTATTTAGAGACAGTTTATCTGCTGTGCTAGGGGGGCGGGGGGGACGATAAGTTATGCCGACAATATGGCGCTGCTGGCGCCCTCTGTGAGCGCGCTCAGGAAACTCCTCAACATCTGTGAGGTTTATGCCGGGACACATGGCCTCAGGTACAACACTAAAAAGAGCGAACTCCTCGTGTTGCAGTCGCGCGGTTTTAAGATTTGACATTTTTTGTATTTTTACTGTAATCTTTGACATTTTAATTTTATTTTTTTATTAGTAGACATTTGATTTTAATAACTCGGTATTTGGTTTGATTATTGTTTGACATGCCTGCTATGTAATAATTTTAATTTAATTTTATCTTTAATGTGTATGGACTCAAAGTCTGAAATAAATGACATAAAAAAAATAATTGTTTTATTGGTACTTAATTGGTTTTTACTTATCATTATGTAACTATTACGGTTTCTATTCACCTACAACTGCGCATATGTTGTTTACGCGTCTCTGGTACCCCATCTTCAGAACGTACCAACCATAATAGTTACATATGGATAAGAATGTGTCACGATAGTTTGCATTTGACCACAGTTGGCCTGATGGTAAGCGATAACTGCTGTCTGATGGAGCGTGCGTGCATACATATATATTACAAGCGTAATCGAGAGTCAAATTATTATAAAAGTTAAAGATGGCGTCCAGAACGAGTCATTAATCATTTCTTGAAACACTATACAGTATTAGTAGAAATTACTGTGAAACAACATGTATATTGACAAAATTCCCAGGAGTAAAAATAATTTAATAATTACTAAGGCAGATACAATCTGTAACAAAACAATATAATCTTTTATTCGCTGCCTTGCCTCTGATAAGGATAAGTATCAAAATTCTTCGCCGGTAAAATACATCATATCTACTAATCAACTGCTTGATAAAGTGAAGGTGTCCTGCGATGCATGAGTGTCGTTCATATTTACTTGTCATGAAGGTAAACATCGGACAGTCGATTTACAAGATATAATATAGGATTCAATAACATATTCGTGTGCATCAGTGTTCCAAAAGCATCATTATGCTGAGTTGTAGTTTTACACACTACACCGTGTTCCTTGTGGTGTATGTCGCTTCAGGTATTTACAAGATATAATATAGGATTCAATAACATATTCGTATGCATCAGTGTTCCAAAAGCATCATTATGCTGAGTTGTAGTTTCACACACTACACCGTGTTCCTTTTGGTGTATGTCGCTTCAGGTATTTACAAGATATAATATAGGATTCAATAACATATTCGTGTGCATCAGTGTTCCAAAAGCATCATTATGCTGAGTTGTAGTTTCACACACTACACCGTGTTCCTTGTGGTGTATGTCGCTTCAGGTATTTACAAGATATAATATAGGATTCAATAACATATTCGTATGCATCAGTGTTCCAAAAGCATCATTATGCTGAGTTGTAGTTTCACACACTACACCGTGTTCCTTGTGGTGTATGTCGCTTCAGGTATTTACAAGATATAATATAGGATTCAATAACATATTCGTATGCATCAGTGTTCCAAAAGCATCATTATGCTGAGTTGTAGTTTCACACACTACACCGTGTTCCTTGTGGTGTATGTCGCTTCAGGTATTTACAAGATATAATATAGGATTCAATAACATATTCGTGTGCATCAGTGTTCCAAAAGCATCATTATGCTGAGTTGTAGTTTCACACACTACACCGTGTTCCTTGTGGTGTATGTCGCTTCAGGTATTTACAAGATATAATATAGGATTCAATAACATATTCGTGTGCATCAGTGTTCCAAAAGCATCATTATGCTGAGTTGTAGTTTCACACACTACACCGTGTTCCTTGTGGTGTATGTCGCTTCAGGTATTTACAAGATATAATATAGGATTCAATAACATATTCGTGTGCATCAGTGTTCCAAAAGCATCATTATGCTGAGTTGTAGTTTCACACACTACACCGTGTTCCTTGTGGTGTATGTCGCTTCAGGTATTTACAAGATATAATATAGGATTCAATAACATATTCGTGTGCATCAGTGTTCCAAAAGCATCATTATGCTGAGTTGTAGTTTCACACACTACACCGTGTTCCTTGTGGTGTATGTCGCTTCAGGTATTTACAAGATATAATATAGGATTCAATAACATATTCGTATGCATCAGTGTTCCAAAAGCATCATTATGCTGAGTTGTAGTTTCACACACTACACCGTGTTCCTTGTGGTGTATGTCGCTTCAGGTATTTACAAGATATAATATAGGATTCAATAACATATTCGTATGCATCAGTGTTCCAAAAGCATCATTATGCTGAGTTGTAGTTTCACACACTACACCGTGTTCCTTGTGGTGTATGTCGCTTCAGGTATTTACAAGATATAATATAGGATTCAATAACATATTCGTGTGCATCAGTGTTCCAAAAGCATCATTATGCTGAGTTGTAGTTTTACACACTACACCGTGTTCCTTGTGGTGTATGTCGCTTCAGGTATTTACAAGATATAATATAGGATTCAATAACATATTCGTATGCATCAGTGTTCCAAAAGCATCATTATGCTGAGTTGTAGTTTCACACACTACACCGTGTTCCTTGTGGTGTATGTCGCTTCAGGTATTTACAAGATATAATATAGGATTCAATAACATATTCGTATGCATCAGTGTTCCAAAAGCATCATTATGCTGAGTTGTAGTTTCACACACTACACCGTGTTCCTTGTGGTGTATGTCGCTTCAGGTATTTACAAGATATAATATAGGATTCAATAACATATTCGTGTGCATCAGTGTTCCAAAAGCATCATTATGCTGAGTTGTAGTTTCACACACTACACCGTGTTCCTTGTGGTGTATGTCGCTTCAGGTATTTACAAGATATAATATAGGATTCAATAAAATATTCGTATGCATCAGTGTTCCAAAAGCATCATTATGCTGAGTTGTAGTTTCACACACTACACCGTGTTCCTTGTGGTGTATGTCGCTTCAGGTATTTACAAGATATAATATAGGATTCAATAACATATTCGTATGCATCAGTGTTCCAAAAGCATCATTATGCTGAGTTGTAGTTTCACACACTACACCGTGTTCCTTGTGGTGTATGTCGCTTCAGGTATTTACAAGATATAATATAGGATTCAATAACATATTCGTGTGCATCAGTGTTCCAAAAGCATCATTATGCTGAGTTGTAGTTTCACACACTACACCGTGTTCCTTGTGGTGTATGTCGCTTCAGGTATTTACAAGATATAATATAGGATTCAATAACATATTCGTGTGCATCAGTGTTCCAAAAGCATCATTATGCTGAGTTGTAGTTTCACACACTACACCGTGTTCCTTGTGGTGTATGTCGCTTCAGGTATTTACAAGATATAATATAGGATTCAATAACATATTCGTGTGCATCAGTGTTCCAAAAGCATCATTATGCTGAGTTGTAGTTTCACACACTACACCGTGTTCCTTGTGGTGTATGTCGCTTCAGGTATTTACAAGATATAATATAGGATTCAATAACATATTCGTGTGCATCAGTGTTCCAAAAGCATCATTATGCTGAGTTGTAGTTTCACACACTACACCGTGTTCCTGGTGGTGTATGTCGCTGCAGGTATTTAAACTGGAAGTGTCCTGACAGAATGTAATTAAAAAATAAAACATTATTTGCTAGCGCTTTGCTCATGCCATGTTAGAGACATTACTCGGATGTACTCGTATATTTTATAGAAAGTTTCAGTATGTCAATATCCATGGTAGGTAATATAGTTATATTGGATATAACAGAGTATTTGGTGCGGAGTACTTACAGAAGGTGAGCGCCGTGAAGGCGATGAAGGTGTGGTGGCAGGCGGCGGCGAGGAAGGCCCCGGCGGCGTTGGCGCCGGCCGCCGAGCCCACGCGCCCCAGCATCATCACCGCGCCAACCGCAGTGCCACTGCCACACAAACATATTTAGGTATCTATAATAAATAACAATTTTTCGGGGATATTGCACACAGCGCCATCTTGCCACGCATTAAGCAAACGCTTGTGTCGCGGGTACTAAATAAGGGATAAAACACTAAAATACTTCATTTTGTAAATACATAATATACATAGAAACGACCACACTCAACACAATTATATGATTTTTTTATACTTCATTATTACTTGTGTCTTGAAGGAAACGAGCCTGCAACCCTAGATTAGAAGGCAGAGCCACTACCAACTAAGGTAACAGGCCAGTCAAGATAGGCATAGTGATAGCAAGCTATATGTTTTTGGTGAACATATATGCCTCCTTCCTTTTTTTTTACATTAAATAGGCTTACGTTTGACTATAGCCTGCCTGATGTTAAGCACCACTATAGTCTAAGATGTAGCACGCTTGCCTAGAAGAAACCTATTTACTCTTCTTTTTTTTCTCTTCTATGTTTGGAAATTCGAAATTTATTCGTCAGATTAAATCCAAATGGCATGAGCCGACAGATGGTCATAAGCTGTGAGTGTAAGTAATAAGAGTGAATCTCTTTCTTCCTGAAAGATAAGAAAGCTCGTACTACACAAGATTAGTTCTGTATAACGGGCACGATAACTAATAAACCTAGCTATGACTTGATAATGATAGAACTAGAAAACAATGTCTATTGTTATTGATGATATCAGGCCAATTGCAAAATATTATGCTATTTCCATGTAGAAGCGCACAACAACAAATTGTAAATGTTTATCTATTTTCTAAGTTCGTTATCTAAAGACCCGTCATTATAATTATTCCAACCTCCAGCGGATCTGTTTACGATGTTTTGGAACCAACTACTCTGTAATAATAATGTAAATCCCTCTGTAAAGATAATATATAGAAGCTGATTTACTTGAGGAAACATTTAAATTGGTACGTGGAGAGCAATAACTTTAAAATATTTAATCATATTAGTGGATTTAATCGTAGGTCGTTATCAAAGTCTTCTTAAGGTACATTTTAATATATAATAATTAGAATACAATACAATAGTTACCGTAAGCTGGTAGGGAAGAGATGCACCGCGTAGGCGGTGAGGGGGCCTATGCCCAGCGCAGTCAGCTGCATCGCCGACATCGCCGCGCCCGCCACCACCCTGTCAGTTGTAATTCATGCACACATTTCAATAATTTATACTAAAAGCTGAGCACATTAGGACGACAGAAGAGTGTTAATGTAAGTACACACATACACTACGATAAGGGGTTTTATTTTTTACTGTTTTATAAATATATATTTTTCATAGACACTGCTAAGGTATTTTGTGTAAATTACAAAATAAGCTGAAACTCTAAATCACATTATGTTTATATAGACTAGAATAGTGCACATAAGGTGACAATATATCAGGCAGGTAGTACTTTAACGTGGAGGCCCTGGGGACTCGGGTTACGAGTAAACCTCCCCAATGTTGCAGAGGATGTTGTGACAGATGGTGTCCACAGACTCACATATTAGTAGTAAGGCCGGTGAGCAGACAGGCGCCTCCGACCAGCGCGAACATGGCGACGAGCAGCGTGCGCTTGCTCAGCGGGCTGACGCTGCCAGCCGTCACCAGCGCGCCGTACGCCAGCGTCGACACCACCATGATGTAGAAGGTGGCGGGGGAGATACTGTCCACGCACTCGGAGCTGCTGCTGCTGCTGGTCTGTGGGAGAAAGGAATTCAAGATTAATCAGGCGTTATTTAATTAGGGGAAAAGAGGTGGTGATGGAAGAATAATAAGCAAAGTCTGTTGTCTGAACCCAGTGAGAAGGAATCACTAACGGAACGACACTATATCTTTTCTAGTTTGTTACATACTGTGCGCTGACAGTTCAAAGTGTACGAGATCGTAGTATCTAAGCATTCTCACAAACGCGTGGCTTGTGGAGCGGAAGTAGAAAATCATTTGTACATAAACCGAGTAAAATTAAATAAACATACACGAATAAATAACCGAACCATTTCGCAATATGTTCTGTGTTACTGTTACAGAAAGTTGCTGAGCAAGGCGTGGCTCTAGCTACGACGTAGCTCCGTAGCTAGACTGACTACGAGCCTACGGCATTCATTGGGCCTACGCGCACGAAGCAAACCACGGAAGCAAACAGTTGATATACTTTCTCCAAAATGTGTCTTATTACAAGGTACAAGTTAACGTGTAATGCGCAATGATTAAACGATCTACAAAAAATAGTACAAGCATATGTAAATATTATTCCATTGGAATTGAAACTTTGGACAATATGCGAGTACGTAATTTTGGTAAACTGGCTCCTCCATTCCTTCGCTTTAGAGTTTTAGTTACCGTGTTAGTATCGGGCGTGTTGATGAGCGTGCAGATGGTCCCCGGTCCCGCGCCGCCGCTCAGCACCTTGTTGATGGTGTCTGGGGCGAACAGGAACAACCCGTTCAATCTGGAACAGAATGTGGCTGACCAGGTAGTATTGGAGTTATAGTGCTGTAGCTTCGAAAGAGAATTAAGTTTCTGTTCTTTTCTTTGTCCATTTACCTACAGAACTTTATCTTTTTACAAATAAGAGGAGAAAATAAAACTGGCATTATCTGGTCACCTACTACGATACCATAGAGATAGAACTCAACTAAATGTTTCTGCTAGACCTCAGCAGCCCTCAGTAATAAAAGAGGAAACAATTCGAGAATGAGATATTCCAATATAGGCTACTTACAGCGAGAAAAGGCCAAACATGAGGAAGCCAGTGAGCGCGAGCCACTTGAGATGCGGCGGCCGCAGCAGCGCCAGCGCGGACTGGTCGCGCGCGGCGGTCGCCAGCTCCCGCCCGGCCGCGTCGCGCGCCGGGACCCTCTCGCAGGACAGCTTCAGGGACTTCACCTGAAACGATACAGACATGGAATTATATCGGCAAATGTACCTAAAAGTGAAAAGTAATTCACACGGTCCATCAAAAGGCAACTAAGTAGGGAAATATAAGCAAAAAATAAAGTTGAAATTTCTACTCTCGCTACGATAATAACTCGACATGACTTAATTGTACTTTTGATAGTGAATTTAATACTACAAGTACCACTTACTGGAAAGGTATCCTTCGGCAGGCCAGTATTGACCTGGTACACACGGCGCAGCACCTCGAGCGCCTCCTGGTCCCTGCCCTTGGTCATGAGGAACTTGGGGCTCTCCTCGGCGCTGGTGAGCCACACGGCAGCGAGGAGCAGCGGCGCCGCGTACACCGCCGTCAGCAGCCGCCAGGGGCGGAGCACCAGCGAGCCCAGGGAGAAGCGCCAGTCGGAAGACAGCACCGCCCAACCCAACGCTGGAAGGGACACATAAGTCTACCTCGGTGTTTTAATACAGCTTACAAAAAAATATAAACATACTACGTTGTTTTGAGTTAAAACTTGCTAGGCTAGGGCTTCTTTAAGCTTTGGATTTGCGGGATTTACAGCCAACGCATAAATCAGTTTTCTATTTAATCTTTAACTTTAGATAAGTCTATCGCCATGCAAATGGTCTGTACCTACATGTGAAAGAGAGCGTAGTGTAAGGTGGTTACCGGGATTGAGCGTGGAGAGCAGCATGAGCAGGCCGTTGCAGAGCAGCACGGCGCGGTCGCGGCGCGCGCGCGCCACCAGCTCGCTCTGGTACGCGAATGTCAGCGACGACGGACACGACAGGCTGCAACATACCACTACATCAGCATTTTACATATTCTTCTTTAAGTTTCCTTCATCAAGGAATTAAAATAAGAACTAACTTTTTTGATTTGATGGCGTTAATCTCGGAGTATGGGCATGATTGTAGGTATATTGTTATTGTTATTCTCTGTATTAGATGAGTGGACTAGATTTTAACTATTGTCAACTCAACTCGTATTTTGCCTGATTTACTTTGTCAATTTTATAGCAAAAGTAGCATGGGTGGCATGGGATAACCCAGGCTAAAATTAACAAATGGTGTTACTTCACAGTAGGTGTATACTCACAACATGGAGGCGGCCAGCTTGCAGAGTGCGAAGCTGAGCAGGTCCGGCATGAGGGCAGCACTGAGCGCCAGCACGCCGGCTGCAGACGAGGACGCCAGCAGCACCGGCTTGCGGCCCAGCCGGTCCGCCGCGCGGCCCCACAACGTCGCCGTCAGGATAACGCCTGCACAAAATCATATACTAAGTCTCAGATTTAAGATTGTTTATTTTATTATAAGTAGGAGTTATGGTTTAGGGTTTGTTATTTTGGTGGATTCTGATTTATCCTCGATAAGGGATCTATGTTGTAGTAACTACTTAAGGGGGTAGACACATAATAACAATAACAGTGACACCTGCTCCGGTGTCGCCCTCCATGGTGACGGGGACATCGTTGACCTCGACTGGCACCATCCAGCGCTCGTCCTCTTCCCCGCCTAGCCGGTTCACGTAGTCGTCTTATTCTTCTTCACCTTCATCGCCGCATCGCCGCTGGCGGCACATCTTTGCTATGTGCCCCGTGGTCCACATAGCAGATGACCCTGGCGAACCTGCAGCTGTGCGCGGGGTGTGCCCGCCCGCATCGGTATCACGCTGCGCCCTTTTTTTTTTTTTTACATTAGATAGACTCACGCTTGACTACAAATTGCCTGATGTTAAGCAACGTTGTAATCTACGATCTAGAGCGCGCCTGGTGTTGTGCGGGCGCTCCGGACCAGCCTCGGCCCATGCCCGTGGCGTGGACTCCGCTGCCCTGCGCCTGGTGCGCGGCCGCCCGGCTGCCTCCGCACCCGCGGCTCACGCCGCCTCTGTATGTCCCCTTCGGGCAGTCGGCGCCTCCGCCGAACGCATCAGCTCTTTCACCTATGATAGATCGCTTCGAGTCTAAATGGTCATCCACCAGTTTTACCAAAGTTTCAAAATTTACTTCCTCGGGCTTGTCCGGAAAAGACAAATCCATCATCAAATCTAGTGTCTCCGTTCCAACCACAGCCACTAGATATTTTGAATATTCGGCAAGTTTCACTTCATTTACTTCGAGCAGCACCCGCACTCGAGTGACGTAAGTCGACCACCGGTCCACATTCAACTTGAATTCCTGTATCTGGTGGAGATTCATTGTTTCTCTGAGTCTCAACACTCAACTGCACACGTAAACAACACTTTCACGGTTCGTAAGCTCCTTGTCGCCAATGATTTATCCTCGATAAGGGATCTATGTTGTAGTCAAACACCATTGTATTGAGACTAATTTATTTATATCGGGTAGATGATAAGCAACACTTAGTAACTACTTTTAAAGGGGTAGACACATAATACTATGACATCTGTCAATACGATATATAACAGATTCCTAGTTTAAATTATTCACCATTATGCCAAAGAACAATTGTTTATGACTAATATTATTTTTTTCACGTAGGTATTAATAATTAGGTAATCAAATAATTAACTAAGTTGAAATAATTTTATTCGAGCATTAGTGAAATAAGTGTATCTAGTAATGCGAGCGTTATAAATTAGGCGGTATCCAAATGCGACGGTAGCCAGTTTTTTACTAGTCATCCGTTTATTTATCCCTGTGCACAATATAAATGAAGTGTTTACCTATATTAGGGATGGAGGTGAGTATCCCGCGCAGGCTGTCGGGCAGGCGCAGGTCGCAGGCGGCGGCGGGCAGGATGAAGGCCAGCCCGATCATCTCCAGCATGGCCGCCAGCAGCGTGCCCAGCATCAGCGCGCAGTGGAACACCTGGTACCGACCCGTGCCTGCGGCGGGATTACCATGGCTTTTCTATACTAATATTATAAAGCTGAAGAGTTTGTTTGTTTGTTTGTTTGTTTGAACGCGCTAATCTCAGGAACTACTGGTGCGAATTGAAATTTTTTTTTGTGTTTAATACACCACTTATCGAGGAAAGCTTAAAGCTATATAACATCACACTGCAACTAACAGGAACGAAGAAACAATGCAAAATGTGGAAAAAACGGGGAAAATTATTCATCTTTGAGGGCTTCCGTTGCGTGCGCTGCGAAAACGGTTCAAGTCGTGGATACAGTTACAGGACGCACAGTTCGGGTTTCGCCCCGGGCTCTCCACGGAAAGCGCAATCCTGGCTCTCAAGCATACTGTCCAATATTATACGGAGCGGAAAACACCGGTTTTCGCCTGTTTTCTTGATCTCTCCAAAGCTTTCGATCTCGTAGCATATGATGTGCTTTGGAGAGAGATGGAAGACAGGGGTATCCCGGATGAACTGCTCCGGATATTCCAGTATTGGTACAGCCGCCAGACCAATCACATCAAGTGGGCAAGTAGTATCTCGGACTCGTATAGGTTGGAATGCGGAGTAAGACAGGGTGGGCTCATAGCCAAGCTTAGCAGCATGCGTGTCGGGTGTCACGTGGGTGGTGTCTGTGTCAACAACATCAGTTATGCTGATGACATGGTGCTGCTGGGACCTACTGCGAAGTCTATACGAGATATGCTCAAGGTTTGTGAGAACTACGCCGCATCGCATGGTCTGATATATAATGTTAAAAAAAGTGAATACATGGTCTTCAAGGCCGCTGGTAAGTGCCTTGATTCTTTCCCTCCTATTACCCTTAATGGCTTGAACTTAAATCGAGTAACTCGGTTCAGATATCTCGGACACATACTTGTCGACGACCTTAAAGACGATGAGGATGTAGAAAGGGAGCGCAGGGCGCTAGCAGCTCGAGGAAACATGCTGGCCCGCAGATTCGCCCGTTGTACGGACCAGGTCAAAATTACGCTATTTAAAGCGTATTGTCAGGGCTTGTACACGGGCGGTCTGTGGTTCAGATGCTCCCAAAAGTCTCTAGATACCCTGCGAATTCAGTATAATAATGTCTTCAGGATGATGTTGAAACTTCCCCGATTTTGTAGTGCTTCCAACATGTTCGCGCAAAACGAAACCGACGGCTTTAATGCTCTCATTAGGAAGAAGGTGGCGTCGCTAGTGCGGAGGCTGCGGGGGAGTGACAACATCATCTTGAAAGCTGTAGCGGCAGACCCGCATGCGCCTGTACTGAGACATTTCGTGCGGACTATGATTCCGCAAGGAATGCCTCCTAAGTACATGACGTATTAAATAATGTAACTACATGTACCTACTTGTTAATTATACTAACCCTAGCCTGTAAGAATAGTTATAAGTTACTAACAAAATATGGATCAATCAACCAATTGTAGTCCGAAATAAATCATTTTGAATTTGAATTTGAATTTGTAACAGCTATAATTAATAAAGCTGAAGATGTTGTTTGCAAAAATAATTATGATGCCCAAAATAACTATTCCATGCGGACGAAGTCGCGAGCACAGCTAATGTTAAATATTCATTCTTTCTTAATTAAAAATAATTTTGAAGAGCAAGAAACCCACTGATTGTAAAAACGCTTGGACTTTGAATGTAGTTTAAGTTTCATATTTTTTCCAAATAAAACATTTATTTACAATAATAAATAAATATAAACAAGGGAATAAAAACTTATCATACTACTTCTAACTACAACAAAAAAGGGGCACTTAGAAAATCTTTAGAAAAGCCCACTGCCAGAGGGCAGCGTGCCCAGCATACTGGCCGCTAGATGGCAATGCTGATACGCTGAGCCAGAAAAAAGCCGAGGTTGGCATATTAGCTTCATTGAACTTTAATAAGTAATTTGTTCATTGAACTTGTTATAGTATATTAGTGCCAGTATATGATTTTCCATACTACTTGGAAATGGCAAGTAAAGGCTCATACAAGACCAGTGTGGAGGTTCTAATTGGGACAAAAATCTCGACAGATTCCATGGCTCCTCTTCAAAATACAAACTTCTGAGATTTATACGTCATGAAACACGTCACCAGAAATACGGCTAGACTGTAAATACCTACTGTGAAGTGGATGTTAATTAATATCATAAATAAACACTTCAATACCACATTTTTGCGTATCTTAAGACCACTTGATTTAATTTAAATGGGGTTAGCTTGCAAAAATGCCTCATTTGAATATTGTGCTATTTCACATTTTACAATGAGAAACTCAATAAGCATGCTCTTTCAGTATACCTAATAATAATAATATACATATGTAAGTAAATTGAACTACTTATGTGCTGATAACTGACGTGGTCTCCATTGTAGTAGCTTTATGTGCTTGTCGCTATTACGTTAGCAATTTACACTGAGAATAATGAAGCAAGATAACGACCAGATCGTAAAGTGGTTGGACTCAGTGTTGACAGATTACACCTCTCACATGGCATGGCTACATTAATGGCTAAATTCTTTATTAGATCAATGAAACAAAGACAATTTTAGCCATTTGAAGAGAATATGTAAGCCGCATCCCAATCGTCAACAAATACCCCCAGAATGTATCACACACACACACACACACACACACACACACACACACACACACACACACACACACGTGAGTGTTAAGAGAAAATTAAGAAATCCATTGAAACGACACATCTACACAAACATACCAACACAAACAACTTTCATGTGCTACGCAGAGACCTGACCTACGGATGTCCCTAATTGTACATGAATGTCTCATATAGGGCACTTGTTATGTGATTTGAAAGTTTGCTTAAAACTTAACCTGCGAGGTTGCGGTTTTGTCACAAATAGCGAGGAAGCGGATTTACCGAGTGAGCACAATAATAGAGGTATTATTGTTTACTGACCGCAGCCATGTTTGTCTACTAAATTATCGACTAAATGATTGTTCAGACAGTTCCAGCAGTTGGCGGGCAATTGTGAAAATGTGACGATTTGTAAATAGTTGGTTAGTAAGTTGTGTATGTCATCAGCTGCTTGTGTATGCTCAGGTACGTCCTGGCCCCGGAGTATTCCACCTTCCAGGAACCAGGTCCTTTCAAGTCTAATAGAAGTCATCGTCATATACAAATTTTATCCAAATTGTTATTTCCAGATCTGAGTAGTAGGTACCTGCGATGTCGAGCGCGTCCTCCAGGTCCAGCTCCATCTTGTCAGGCGGCGGGTGCGCGGGCGCAGGCGGGTGCTTGCGCGGCTCGCACATCAGTACCACGCGCTCCTTCATGCCGCTCGCGCTGGAAGCACTTCACATTACTATCTTTTACATTAACACAGGTGTGTGGGGACTTGACGGATTTTACAGGGTTTTATTTTTAATAAATATGCATTTATGTTTATGGGGCATTTTTATGGAGATGGAGCGGACAACTTAAATGATACCATTATGTCCCGACTGATGCTCATCAGAAACCTTTGGGAGGTTTGAAAACTCTCGACAAACAAGTTCGCCACTCTCTTACGTACGAATTTACTTAGGAGTACTTTATTCGGAAGTGTTCTGGTCAGATTGTGTGCAGACGAGCTTTGTTTACTATCATTTTGAAAAATATCTGATTCATTCCGCACATTACATCACTATACATGGCTTGAGAAAGAAAGACAATAGATTCTTAGAAAAATTATGCCAAGTTAGTACAAATAATTGCAATGAAAGCTAAGAATGCTAGAAATGCTTAGATATATATATAATAATAATAAGTAATAATAAAACCGCAGGGGCGACTTCATTGCGAGTCGTCGGTGAGTAGCGTCACCGCGGACCCCGATTCCCTGGGGGCTAAATGAGACCCCCTGCCTCCCCTGGCTTGCCTTGATTGGCCGTCCGGGAGTGGCAGACGCAAGAGCTCAGTACCTAAGCTCCAGGGTGGAAGTGTTAAAGGGCATAACGCCGCTAGTACCGCTCAGAGAACGCGCAGCACACCTCTCGACACCCTAAGCCACTCACACCAATGTTGCCCTTCCGGCGTCATCTTAGGCTGCCTTTTGTGGAGGGCCCATTTAGTGAGTGGCAAGTCATCACCCGCTATAATTTTTATGAATGAGGCATAACTGGCGGGTGCCGTTCCTCGTACAATAGACCAGTTTAATTAAGTCAATGAACAACTCAACACAATAGCCTGTAACATTAATACCATTTCTGCAATAGTTATTTTATATACCTAACATCCTCTTTCTGTAATTTTGTACTTAATTTTAAGTAAAGTATTGTAAAAGGCCTCTCAGTGTTGGCTACGTCCCCACTGATGCCTTAAAAATACCGGGCGTAAGGCCCGAGAGTCTGTGAAGGAATTAAAAATAAAAATATAATAATAATAACGTTTATTGACCTTAATAAAAAGAAACAGGTATAGCAAATGAGAACACTTGAAAATTGTACTAACTATGAAATAGGGCTTAGGACTATACACTAGTTGGTGGACCCTGGACATCAAACTAGGTCAGCACCTGTGAGATGTATTCATAGTTTTGAAAGTCAATTACGGGTGGTCTCGTACTTGTAATTAGCTATTAAATTCATAATCTAATCTGACAATTATAACGGAACGATAACTTTAGTAACAATTATTATACAAATAGTACATACATATAAGGTCAGGTCTTCCTCAGCAATCAAACAAAACTGTGATTTTGTTGCTAAAAACAAGATTTTATTAATTAATAAGGGTAACAATTTTGATTAAAACTATTGTTATTTACTACATTACCTAATTAGTTGAATTACTTACCTAAAAACAAAATCAACAAATAATGTTCATGCTTTAGTTGTTACTTTAGTTACTTTAAATAATTTATACAATATTTCAGTTTCACATTTCAGTACAGTATTTTTATAGGTTATCGTAGCTGTCAATGTCTATCCAATAATACATCAAAGCTGTCAAAGCTTACATCTCCCCCCCTTGAAAAAACAATTTTTCCCACATTATTATGATAGGTAAAAATTTTCATGAAATCTAAATATTATTAAGCATTGGTATAAGTTTTGTAACATGATATAATCCAATAGATTTCGTTCCACGACCGGTGTTTATTTTAAAAACTGTATCTGATAGTTTCTCTTCAATTTCAAAGGGACCAATTCTAATTTCATCCATTTTCCTTTTGTTTAATTTATTTGCATAGTCAACATATACCTTGTCCCCTTCCTTAAATTCATGTTGTATTCTATTCTTGGAAAATAAAGTTTTATTGTATTCATGTGATTTTATTGACCTTTGTAGCGCTATTTTTCTATTTTCTTCCAAATTCTTTGTTAATGGCTGTTTTTCTTTCAATTCCATGGGTAACAAATCAGTAGACTCACCAGATAGCAAATATTTGGGAGAAAAACCTGTTACAGAATGGTTTGTTTCATTGTATTTACATCTGCATTCCTCTGCTATTTTTGACCAATTTGTTTTTCCTTTTGATTCATTCATTTTGCACCTTATTTTATTTACAATAGTTTGGTTTAGCCTCTCGTTTAAACCATTCGAGAATGGTGCATCTACTGCTGTAAGTATTAATTGGATACTCTTGTTTCGAAGGTAATTTTTAAATTCAATGGAATTCAAAGCTGGATACTGATCACAAAGTAAGATGCTTATTGTTTCTTCTTTAGGTATTTTCTCTAAAAGTTTGATGAAATCTCGGGCATTTTGATTCTTGGAACATAAGATATATGAGTACCTGGTGAAATGGTCCACTAGTAGATGTAAATATCGTTTTGTTGATCTTTGTCCACCAAATCCTCCTATTGTGTCCAGCGACATTATTTGGAAAGGTCTAGTAGCTGGGCCCAATTGTGACATAAATCCATATTTTCTATTTAACCTTGTTTTATTCTTTATGCATATCTCACAGTTTTTACATATATTTTTAATATTCCCTGATAAATTTGGGGCAGTATAAAAAGGCTTTATCTTTGATTCTGTCTGATTAATTCCTGTATGACAATATTCTTCATGTGTCTTTTTTATTAAAGTTTTGCTGTAAGCTTCACTCAGAACAATCTTCTTCTTATTTTTTCCACATTTTCTGTAGTATACCCCATCTTCAAAAACAATTTTCTTATCCAAATTTTTCAATCCCAAATTTTTCTCTTGGTCGTATCTTATATCTTGAATATCAATAATATTTACTGTTCTTAAATTATCTTCATCATTAACATCAACGTCCAATACCGGGTTTCTGCTGAGGCAGTCTGCTTCAGTATTATTCTTCCCAGGGTTATATTTTATTTCACAATTGTATTGTGACAGATAATGTAACATGTCCCCTAATTCATCATCAGGTCGGTTTCTAACATTTAACTTCTCCAGGGGTTTATGATCTGTATATATAGTGAAATGGTTTCCAATTAACCAATGTTGCCAAAACTTTATGCTCTCTTTTATGGCTAAACATTCTAAAAATATAGCTTTTTTTTTCTTTTGAGATTCATTTATTTTTTTAGAAAAATATGCAATCGGTTTTTCTTCGCCATTGCTTTGAATTTGTTTTAAAACTGCGCCTATTCCTATGGCACTGGCGTCTGTATAAATTAATATTGGTGCTTGTGGATCATATATAGCTAGTATTGGTTTGGAACAGAGATAGTTCTTGATTTTTTTAAATGCCCCTTCACACTGTTCTGTCCAATTAAATATCTGGTCTTTTCTCAACAAATTATGCAAAGGATCAAGAACTATAGAGACATTTGGAATGTATTTTCCATAGAAATTAATTTTCCCCAAAAACTGACGTATCTGCTTTCTGTTCTGAGGAGTAGGGAATTCTTTTATTGAAATCAAATTGTCTTTTAGAGGTCTAATTGTATTCCTTTGCAAAATATGACCTAAATACTTAACAGAATCACATGCAAACTTACATTTTGTGAATTTAAGTCTGAAACCTTCTTCTCGAATAGCATCCAGTAATTTTTTTAAGTGTGTGATATGTTCATCAAATGTTTTAGAGAAAATCAGTATGTCATCGATGAAATTCACTGCAAATCCTGTGAGGTCATATTTTCTTATGATATTCCCCAAAATCCGTTGAAATATAGCCGGTGATGTCTTAAGACCAAAGGGTAGACAAGTCCATTGGTAATGACCTTCTTGTGTTACAAAACTAGTTTTATGTCGGTCAGTAATTTTCAATGGAATTGACCAAAAAGCTGAGTTTATATCCAGTGTTGTAAAATAATTACAATTAATTGTTTTTGTTATCATGTCTTCTATAAGTGGAAATGGTTGTGATTGAGGTATGATTATTTTATTTAAATCTCTGAAATCTATGCATAATCTACTTTTTTTTCCTTCGTCCCTTTTAAAAGCTAAGGTAACAGGTGCCGCAAAGGGACTGTAAGATTCCTCAATCAATTCATGTTTCAATAGTTGTGAGATCTGATTTTCTATTTCTATTTTATCTTGAACAGAACACCTATATGGTCTCTTATAACAATATTTGTCAACTTCCAAATCTATGCAGGCTTCATACTTTTTCACTCTTCCAGTATCATATTTATGTTTAGCAAAAATATCTGTGTAACTATCCAATAATATATTTATCTGTTTTCTTTGATCAGAATCTAAGTATTCTGTCTGTATCTGAAACTTATTTGTATCTATACCTTCATTAAAGTTTATTGAATAGCCTTTTTCTTCTCTTATTATTTCCAGATTTTCAGTTTGTTTTTCTTCAAAAATGTTTGTATTTTTTATTTTTGTACTATCTGTTTTTTTTATTTGGATATTTAAATTCTCATCATGAGTCAATCCAAATGTATATATTGAATCTAATCCTAGTATTAGATCATACTCAAAGTTTTCATTCTCATAAATAAATGCATTTATTCTATTTTTTTTATGCAAGATTTCTGCATCCAATGTAATTAACCCTTTAGTTTTGCCTCCTCCACATATTGTCTTTATTGTGTCATAACAATAATTTGACTTCTCATTTGTCACCTGAACTAATTTTGAATTTATTAAAGTTACTCGTGAACCAGGGTCATACAAACCCTTGGCTTGCAGTGTATTATTTAACAACACTGTTATATCAATTAGTGGAGGGAGGTCTAGTTTTTTGGATCTTCATTACTCAGTTCAACTTTTAATATTGAATTGGAATTTAAGTTTTTGTCATCTACTGTTTTCCTATCATAGTTGTACCAGCAAACATTCTCCGGATGAAATCTATTTAATTTTCCTTTATTCTCACAAATCTTACATGATTTTTTTTCAGTCAGTTTTATTTCTTGTTTAGTGAATTTATTTACTGTGTTTGAGTATTTCTTTGTATCATATTTCCTTGTTAAACTTTCTAGTCCTCTTATGAAATTAAACAAGTCATTTACTTCTTTAAGACTTTCTCTGTCTATCCTATCCATTATAAAGTTTGGTAGACCGGTGGCAATCATATAAATTAAGGTTTGTGTATCAATTGATTTGTTTATCTCTAGTAACAATCTCTCTTTTTTAAGAGCATAGTCCAACACAGATCCTTGGATATATTTAAAATTCATAGCATACCTGATCGGTGACCAGCCTTTATCAGCAAATGTTTCACATAAACTTTTTTTCCATACAGACCAATCCGAATCAATAGTATGTTTGATAATCATTGAGGTGTACCAATCTATACAAGTATCTTCCAATAGTAACCTTAAAATTTCTACTTTTTGTAAATCTGTTTCTATTTGTAAGCGCACACATTCACTTTCAAAAGTTTCTAACCACTGTCTAACATTTGTTGTATGTCTAGAAAACTTCTCTATTGAAAATTCAGCCACTAATCTTGTCTTATTTTCAGTCTTCTTTAACAATGTTGGTTCAGCCGATGATAACTCCTGACCTTGTTCCAATTTTTCAAGAAAAAACCCATCAATTTGTATGTTGTCATCATCCAAATATGTTGATTTCATTTCCTTCGTTAAAGTGATCCAAACCTGTCTCTTATCATGCCTTTTTTGTAGAGATTTTTTTATCTTGATAAAGATTTCATGTTTCAATATCTCTTTGTGGAAATGTATTGGTTGATACTCTTTGGGTACAATATAAGTTTGGCTATTTGAGTCCATAATTGAGGTTATGGCTATCATGTTCGTTTTTGCGTCATCAGGTTTGGCTTTTATGATGAATTCAAAGCGTAACTTCTCCATGTTTATTCACTTCACATGTAGACATCCAATTTGTTGATTTATAAGGTCAGGTCTTCCTCAGCAATCAAACAAAACTGTGATTTTGTTGCTAAAAACAAGATTTTATTAATTAATAAGGGTAACAATTTTGATTAAAACTATTGTTATTTACTACATTACCTAATTAGTTGAATTACTTACCTAAAAACAAAATCAACAAATAATGTTCATGCTTTAGTTGTTACTTTAGTTACTTTAAATAATTTATACAATATTTCAGTTTCACATTTCAGTACAGTATTTTTATAGGTTATCGTAGCTGTCAATGTCTATCCAATAATACATCAAAGCTGTCAAAGCTTACATACATATAATAAAATAGTATATAACACCGAGACGAACACATTTAATAATTTAATAGCTTTCTAGAGAATACTAACCTATTTTTTCTACTTAACTACCATCACAAAGTAAGATAAACCTTGTTAATAAGTAAGTTAGTAGGTAACATGAAGTTAACTATTTATTTTATTTTATTTAAGTTATATGTACTCGTACTGCTATAAACAAACATGCAATAACCTGGACTGGAAATCAGGAAACCCGTTCTAGACTATGAATCGGCTGATCCGCTTGTGAGTCAGTATGAGCTACCCCGTAGTTCCTCCCCATTTAGCCATGTCCCCACTTTGTATAGATAGATAGATAAATACTTTATTAAAACACCACAAACGAAACAACACACAAAAAAACATACAAATTAAAATCAGCGTCTTAATTGGCGGCCTTATCGCTAAGAGCGATCTCTTCCAGGCAACCAATGTATAGTCAGCTCGCGATCCTTATTTGGCAGAATAACTGTTTTTTATTCAGGGCGTTAAGACTTCTGCAACCCCGAAGGTTCTATCTACCTCAGTCAATAGTAAATTTACAGAAAAAAACTGAACGTTATTTACTCACAAGTCACGGGGAAGTAATACGTTTTACACTTATCAAAGTAAAATAGCTAACCTGCTTGTATGATCCAAATCTATTTGCTAATCTCACACATAAATTCCACAAACAGGTCTCTAACACATTTTCTTAAAATTTTGTAAAACTCAAGTCCTCAGTTGCAGTGCGCTCTCATTAATTATTTCAAAATAGATAATGCACTATCGATAAGCAATTAGTCTATGGAGAAGGTTAGATTAGTTTCGACACACTTGTGTATGTGTATGTGTGTACACGCGGGTTTTAATTTACTAGCATTAGATATATACCTTATCTTCTGCAATTTCTATTTAGACGAAATATTTTCTCAAGAACCATCAATTGTTATTTTTATGAAAAATATTAAAAAATACATTAAAATAATAAAATCACGAATGTTTTCCAAAAAAATCGAGTACAAAAATCGCGCGAGTCCTCTGGTCAACGTTTGTGCAAAAAGTATGTCCATAAGTGTGGAGCACATGTAGTAAACTAGCGCTTGTGCCAGCACTGTGTGCTACACCGTGGCCGACACTGTGGCCAGCGTGTGTGTGGTGGCAGGGTTTACCCACGCTCGCGAGATTTGTCGTAAATTTGCAGCAATCGAGTGATTTACACCTCATTCACTACACTTTGTTAGCACCTCGACACCTGTGTGTGTAGCTCCTATCATGCCTAACTTAGGTATCTACCATCTAAGTAATAATATGGTGTGATGGGAGTTCAACAGGCTGTTAGACAATGTTTTTTTCAAAGAATTCTATATTATTTTTGCTGAATAAGTAACACAATACGCTCCTTGACTGGTTTTAAAATCCATTTCATGTTTTTATTTAGGGGTTAAGAAACCTAGTCTAAAGTGTATTTTCAAATTCTGGTACATATTTTCGGAAAAATATCAAATTAAAAATACTATATTTAAATAGTTCGCCAAAACGCTACTTTGTCAATATGGCGCTGCAATCGAATCGGTGACGTCACTATTCTGTATTGAGATCTGTGGCACATATCATCCACATACAATTATGCAAACAAATGACGAAAGTGCGATTGAATTTAGTGATTAATGTGCTACAAAATTAGTTACAAATGGTGTGCAGTTCCAAAATGTACAAATACGTCAATAAAAACTCCGAACAAACTATTTCTAAGTGTTCAAATGAATGTCCAAGTGCACCGAAAGTGGCTGCAACTTTCTCGGAGGGATAACAATGACATAGGGAATAGTACAAATATTTTCTTCTATGAAGACTATTTCGATGTACATAAGTAAACGTAATATTGATAGGTACTTTTGAAATGCTTTATTACACTTAGAATGTTAATCTTTTTTATGGATTTGAGGTTATAATATGTACTTATATGTTGTTTGCAAAATGTCTCACTTAAATCACTTCGAACATTTCTATTCCGCTGTTTTGCATAATATTTTTTAAAAATTGTAGCTACATACAGTCTTATGATTTCAATAAGCATTGCACTAGTTTGTTTTTTACAGATGGAAAATGACATGGTTAATTACTATCAGTACAAAAAGCGTTTTAGCAAGAAGTTTATCATCATTTCACTTCCTTATGATATAATTTAAGTTACCATTTAGGTGTTATTACTTACTTTGCTGTTTATAAATTTTTTAGCTTTAGCAGCATAATACCTAATCGTAATTATTTTTGAAATATAATCCGACCTTGATTGCGTCTACTTTGGGCAGGTTTCCGCTGTCTGTTTTTACAAAATCGTGGTCCATGGTAAAAGTTCTTGATGGAATTTGTAAAATTTCGCTAACAAATCACACAAAATAATGAAATCTTATCAAATATGTTTCGAAGTATAATAATACACATGTAGGCAAACAATGTTCACATGCTAGTGACGTCATTATAAACTCGACCAATCAGGAGCGTTTTGTGTCACGTGACAAGCGTTTAAAAATATGCATTTTAATTTATTGATATTTTAATATACTAATTATTATTTTCAACTAACGGTAATAAATAACCACTTTTACACTCATATTATATACTGATGTCAGCAATTGACACTTTATTTTTCGCATTGTCAAAGAGCCTATTGCTGATATTTTAGTCGTCTTGTAAGTTAACACCTGCAGACGTAATAACAATTCCAAAATGCAAATTACAATAATAAGTATTCGGTGAGATTGTTTTCGTTTTGTTACCTGGTGATTTAATGACAGGACTGGTGCAGTTGCTTGTTTGTGCATGTGTTGCGTATGTTCCGCGGTCACTGTCACCTGTCACACGGCAGGAGTGGACAACAAAGAAAAAACACAACTCAAAGTTATCTAGCGAACATCATAAACGGTCATAAAATTCACGTGTTTGCGTGAAATGATCCAATCAGTAGAGCAATAAAATAAGTAGCAGATATTGTCCAATATCTGTTATTTCCGCCCGAGCTTCTAGGAATGTGGTCGCAAACTAAATGTAGCAGCTTGTGTACTTTACCACTCGCAGGTCGTGTCAATCTGTTTCTGAGGCGGAGACTATCACAATTACTTATATTGCTACTTGATAGGTATATTTGCGAAGTAACTAGCTGGGGCTTTGTAACTTAGTATGCTGTGTGCCCTTTATGGGTTTTTAAAGAAAGGACAATATTTACCTACAACCTTACACAGACAAAATAATCTGGAGCAATTTGTGATTTTCAACTTGTTATTATACATTGTTCCTATAATGGTATTGTTTCCATTCACGTCCATAAATAACGGTGATAATTTAATTACTTACACAACATTTATTTTCCGCAGAAAAACACAATTGAAAGACATGCTCCTACGATATGCATTTGCGCATATTGTTCCTTCAGACCTCACTGTTATCTTTATTAATTTATGAATAAGAAAACAGCAACAAACCAGGTTTTTGTTTATTGTCTCCATTTTGCATAGTATGCGATAAAATTACGTCAATGCGAATCAATTATTGGTATGTACCTAGGATTTTTATGTCCTATAGGTACTACTTATTTTAAATAAATTTTAGGGCCACAATAAAATTATAAAACACATGTCTCATGATTCAATATCTTATCAATAAGGTAATTGGTTGCTAAAGTCACTTTAAAGTTATTTCTTATTACAGTGTTTTTTCTATTTTTAACGGTTATCTAATATCTATGCAATCAAAAATAGAAATGAAACTTTAATTAAATGACATGTAAAGGCATTTAGTCACATGATTGCTAAAATAGAAGATAAAGGCAATCAGATATTTCGAAAAAGCTTAGATGCAACGTTGTCATGGAAACATGAATAACGTCGTCATACCCTGGATACTGCCCAAATTATTACAGAAAGAAAACAAAATTTGACAATAAGTGTGTAATATATATTGTTATATCTTTATGGGCAGGTCACGGCTACTGTTATGAATGTAATAAAACGGTGCATGTGTGTGCAAGTTCAAATGGCATTAATTTTAATTATTACATTTAACTGGCCGAGCGAGCGAAGTCTATCTACGACTAAATATTAATAAATAAACTAGTAAATAGACAAAATGTATGCGTTTGTTGGTAAGTACTACAATCATTGTTATTTTTAGTAATAGATTAAAATATGAACATTTATTTATTTATTTATTCATACTTGCACACATACAATTTCCCAAAAAAAATACATGTGCCCCGAAGTATTGAGGCGTAGCAAGAAACAAGGCTTTATCTAGCTAGCAGCCAGTGTCTTTACACATTTAGCTTTTATAGTAGTATTTACTTACTACACATTACATTTTTTGACATTGATTCTTGTTTAGAACAGATGAAATCCCACATTCAATACATTTATTCGTAGCGCATAAAATAAATAAAAATAAAATGCTTTTATTTCGGACAACAAAGAGATCAATTTCAATTTCAAAATATCTTTATTTACATAAAAATTAAGCTTAATGTACAATGCCAGTGTAGATTTTAATCCTAGGAATACATTGCAATGATATTAATATATTCTTCAAGTCATAACACTCATCAAGAATTTATAGCTAGGTATTTTTAAGAAATTGTGTATAAAGTGGTGGTTAGGTACTGTTCTATTATTTGAAAGGATTTATTACAGATTTATGTATGGTTAGTACAACTAAAACTAAGTTTGCTAAGGCGAGTGAGTATATATAATAAATAATCTAATAAATAATCATAATATTAGAAAATATTTGAACAAAATAGATAGAATATTGTGAGGCTTCGAGTTAGATTGAAATGTTAATATTGTTAAAGATATAATAGAGGCCTACTAGTCGCAGAATACATTTTATACAAAGCAAACATGTTTAGTAGCATATAGATAGCTTTGTGAATATTAAATTTGCACCTTACGCAGTTTTTATTATAAATAAAAATAAATATTCCGGGACATTGCACACAGCGCCATCTAGCCCCACACTAAGCAAGCGCTTGTGTCGTGAGTACTAGATAATTAGTGATTAAGTAATCGGAAGGAAAGCAGAGTAAGTTATACAAGGTGACTGTTTACTGACGCACAAACTTTTAAAGGCGAGTTAGTAGTATTTTGGAAATTGACGAATTGTTGTGTTCCTTGAGGTTAACTTGGGGTCGGAAAGCATTAATCTCTTAGAAAGAGCTCCACGTCCCGACGTCTACTTCCGTAGGTGTAACATATGTATTGTGTAATCCATTAAGTTGTTATTTTTAAAAACCACGCAAATATTATAAAGGCGGAAGCATGTGTCGGTACTTTAGCTACTTCTTCATGCGCAAACGAGGGAACTAACTTAGGTGTTAAATATTGTCCACAAATAGATTTTATAGACTCTTGATTTATACATAAATATCCTGGACTACCAGGACTACCAGGATATTTATAATTGTTAAATATGATTAAATAACATACGAATATTACCGCAGCGTATTTTAGTATGTTATAAAATCATGTTTAACAATTTTATGGAAGTTATTTAGCTTTATATTGGCGAGCATGTGTGGGCGGCGCCGTTACTTGCCGCTGCGTACATTGCGGGACTCGAAGATAAACCCCGGACCCTTGTAACGGGACTATCAAAGAATGACAAGTTTTATTTTATCTTTGCATTGAAACCTTTAAGTTCCAAATAATTTATTTAAAATATTATGTTAAAGGTATATTGGTATATTATTAAGCTATAAAAACAATTTAAAACAAATCAATAAATATTATAAAGTTTCAGTGTCATGTTACTTCAATAATAGATTAAATTAATACAAACGTTTTATTAATATTTGAACTACTTACATGTCGTTATCCGATCTCGTGATATTCTTTTGAAAAAATCCAAGTGATTTAACTGCATTCATTTTGTAAAAAAATAAAAAAAACACTTAAACAATTAACCACTCGCACCAAGATTTGTCAATGAATTAAGAACAAATAAAATTTGAATAGTTTTAAGTAAATAATTGTGTGGGGGAAGCGGCCTGTGGGAAAAGTAAACAAATAATAAGTACTTATCTGTTTACTTCCCAGCCAAGTTTAATTGTGGCGATAAGTACATGCACACTATCTGTGGCATTCTCGGACGATAGTAGCGGACCTGTGACTCACTTTGCAAAGGGACCTTTGTAATTAGTAGCGTTTCTTTGCATATGTCGTAGGATAATTCGATACTTCGAATCTTCGCGGAAATCCTAGGGGTTTTGCGAAAACGCGGATAATTAGACATAGGCGAAAAATTATCAAATCTTACTGGACAAAGTCAGGATTTTTGCCCCACCACTTGCACTACAACAGGACTTGGCTCCTCCTCGCTTCGCTCGTCGTCGCATGTGCGTGGTAGAAAGCAACCTAACGAACCTAATCTACCTTCTGTCACAGACAAGTGACTTCGAGTCCAACACTAGCACTACAACAGGACAGATAATTTTTCGCCTATGTCTAATTATCCGCGTTTTCGCAAAACCCCTAGGATTTCCGCGAAGATTCGAAGTATCGAATTATCCTACGACACATATAAGTACTGACGCTCACATGCATCAAGAAAATACTGAATTATGACAAAATAACATATTTAAAATAAACTATGTCCAACATATAAATACCATCTGTGAAGTTGTTTGCTGATATACTCAAATACACAAAGTTTTGCAATATGTTTCTACAATCTTTTTTTTTTTCAAATAGCTCTATCTTTTTTTATGAAACATTTGCAAATTCTATTAAAGGTGTACTACAAATGATCAAAAATAATAGAGGACAGTATTTACAGTATTATTTAATTGCATGTTTATTTTTTTTTAATCGTACTTATCATTATTATATTTTTTTATTTGTTGTACTGAACACCTCACTCAAGCTGTCCGCCGTCTCCCCGCCACCCGAGAGTGATCGGAAGACTGTCAACATGTCAATAAACCAGGGAAGATACTAACAAACAATGCTTCATTCTTCACACTACGAGAAATTAACTTGCATTACTCATACAGGTTCCTTTGTAAATATTACTAATCACTAGTGTCATGTATGTATTTAAATATGAAGTTAACTGTGTCCCGCACCCTGTATGTCGCACCCTGTATGACTGCCCGGGGTGAACGCCCTCCGATACCGACCAGGAAGAACCTAGGAATAGACTCTGGACCACTAGCCATTATATAGGTACCTTACTACTTACATGATTTTAATTGTTTGTACACAATATTTCCCAGATATTTTTTTCGTATTTTCCACTCAATAAAAAATAACAACAATAATCACATACATGTGTACATTGCCTGTTTTCGTTTAATTTTAATGATCAGTGCAGACATACATGTTAAGAGCCGCAGACCGATTGTTTATCTTTTTGTTTTAACAATTATTAAAATGAATAGTTCTGCATTAATTACAATGATGGTCGTCAACGAGCTGAGTGCACAAATACATTCATATCGGATACTGCTCAAACCAGCAGCTGAACACAAGTGATATTCTACTGACGAATAAATATAACATTTAATTTACTTTGATTTTATTAAAGCCGATTTATCCATGTCGGCATTATATGAGATAAAATGAAAATGACTTATTGAATGTATCAACAATGCTTAAAGCAATCCACCAATAGTTTCGGCAGAATTCGATATTTTCCTCAATTCTCTTGTGGTAGCTTTTTAAGCCGAAATGGAATATTTCCACCCATGGTGAGGTGTGTAGCGTGATGTCAGAGTTTGCTGAGACAGAGGAGAAATAGTGGTGATGTCACCATGTATGTACTTACTGTACATAGTGTACATACATGTACTGTACATATGTAGTTATGTAGGAGAGCATGATACAGGCACGCTCCACAGGTAGTAGGATTTAAGTAGTCATATTGATTCACATGTGCGGAGGAGCGGGTAACTTTTCTTTATATAACATGCATTTCAGTTGCATAGGCGTTCATGAAAATCCAAACGTGCTACTGAAATGAATAAATTCTTGCTACGTGTTAAAATTATAAATTAGAAAAGAAAATAATCAATTTGTTGTCCTTTTTGCAGCATGTACTCATGATTAGACCAAGCGAACTGAGAGCAAACTAGAAGGCCTGCTGCGTAAAAATAATTCAACAACATATTTTGACATGTTTTTCACGTATTTGCTCTAGTTGAGTGTCGTGCTGTTATCAACGGCCGTCAGGTTGTTGTGTGAGAGACCCCCCGGGCGCTGTAATCCCTCCGCAAGCAGCAGCTGTTGATTGCAGAGTAAATAGAACGTGCCAGCTGATGGCACTGGCTTTATCGAGCATCCGCTAGTTTCCGTCGCTTTCAGTGGTTTCTACATGCATATATTCATGTACGTATGTACATATCAAGATATTGTTTCTATGTGAAAAGGTAGTAAGGTAGCCAAATATAAAGCAGATAAAAATTGATTTAATTTTGTGACTCCCAAGATAGCACGAGATTCTCTAGAAATAGACTCATGTGATTGATATTATGCACTGCACAGCCAGAAGTTCGTTACTTTATTAAATAGTATATATTTCCCATACTTATATGTACTATTCCACTTGACGCGCCGTGTACACGAGATGTCATCAAATGATAAAGGATGGAGCGGCAAATTTTATGGAGGTTTTTGACCTAGTCCTTCATGGAGGTGTTGGACCTTAATATCAAATATTATAGTTAGCTATTATAATTATACCAAAAAATTACTATTTGCTTTGCAAATTATTGTAGGGAAGCTCCTTATTTGTCTAAGCCTGCGCCTGTACATATCGAAAAAAACTGTACAGGATTTTCCATGGCCAGTCTGCATTCAGAAATTGAATTGAGTTTGGAGTTTTTTTATTTATACTTGGATCCTTGCGGCTCTATATATTTCCTCATTTTATATCTACTGTCGATCAATGGTAACCCTTACTTCTCTATTTAATCCCACCGAGGATCCTCAATGTTTCCAAGCCACGCATTAACCCACTTATTACAATTATTTACAGAACATTGGTATTCGATGGAACTGCGTCGAGAGCACTATCCAAACATTTGGCACGTCGCGCGCCAAACAAACAGTCGGCGGGAAAACACTCGCCTATATTTAGGAGCAAATAGCGGAGACAATGGAGGCTGGAGGCACTAGTAATGATGACGGGGTCTTACTACTCGTATCTCACTAACTACTATCTGAGATACTGACGTGACGCCTTCCATGCCTTTATATATAGAGGGAGCGACAGGGAGCGGACACACACGCAGCAGCCTGCCCACACACGCTGCTGGAGAGACAACAATACAAACAACATACTAGTGTATCAACAATATCCACACAGTTACTTCTATACTATTCAAGTTAATATTGGTAAGGTGAACATGATTATTAGATAGTAGGCAGAAATAATTAGAGCATATATGAATTATATAAGGATTTCAATAAAATTTGATGCGATACAACTTGATGTAATTAAATTAGTTTTTACAATTTCCTTAAATATGAATATTAAATAAATTGGCCAACAGTTAGAAAACTGGCTCTTATTTACACAATTGAGATATCATTAAATCATACTTACTGGAAATAAACAATCTGCTGTAAAAATACATCTTCTAATAGTAGGTGTGGATAAATCTAATTAAATAAAGTTTTAAGAAAACCTAGTGATAGTCCTCATTTTATTGCCAGAAGGTTGCGTATTAAACAGGTACCAGGCTGGCTGCATTACCAATGTCTGCAATACAAATTGCAGTGCTAATACGTTGGATACAAGTTAATATGTTCGGGCTAAATATACCATTCCCTAATTATTGCTTTTCTATTTTCTTCAATTAATCCAATTCAAAAATATAAATGTTATCACAAAATACGAAATTCGATACCTTTTACAATTAGACATAAGTAGTAAATGAATTATTTAATAGTCTGTTACAAGTTTACAAGTAGATACCTACTAGGTACGATATTTACGGATTCATTTCACAATATTGATATTCTACGTTTGCTAGCGTTGACCACATGACTGCTAGAGCTTCCCGCGGGTCACCTGGCCAACTGTGTCACGTCATCTTAGATTAATAATTCAGCGTTGGTCACTTCACGCAAAGCTTCCTCATGTAAGAATAGCAGACTAGGTGTCGTATTTAATGCCTTGATCACACGGACCGCTCTCAGCGGTCCTGTCTCTTCCGTACTATTCTAATGCATGAAACAAACTGAATATGCATAGCAACTAATACTGTAAAAAAAGATGGAGAATTAACACCGTTTGTGATTGTTTCAGGTGCAAGATGTGTAAAGTGGTGAAAGAGACCAAGGACATCGACGTGGTGGAGAGAGTCAAGAGGAAGGAGTACGCATACAGTGTCGAGGAGGCTCTTACCATCACTGGTAGGTATCACTTCAGTGACAAGATTTACTTTGGTTATTAATAGTAACAGGCATTTCTCTTAGTTCATTGTTACTCATGTGGTACGTTAGTAAAAGTACAGAACTGAAAATCATAAAACAACAGCTTCCTTATTTTACTTGTCCGTATTTGGTAAAAAAAAGATCAACGGAATAAATTTTCAATATTTCAACAACGATCCTATAAAATCAAGAAATGTAACACAACCTGTACAATGTACATATGTATTTAACATGAAGTGCCTGTTCCGATTTAAGTAAAAAGGTTACGGTGACCACTTAGATGAAGCTCAAGAAGCCATGGTACGAGTAAGCATGCGCGTTGAATATTTGCAGGTTTCGGCAAGTACAACTTCGGCCTCCTGGTGGTGTGCAGCTGGACGCTGCAGGCGATGGGCATGGACCTGTTCGGGACCAGCTTCGTGGTGGCGGCCGCCGTGTGCGACCTGCAGCTGGACACGCGCCAGCGGGCGCTGCTCACCGCCACGCCGCTCTGCGGTGAGCCGCGCCCACAATATTGGTTACTACGAGACACATTTTTACGGTTGACTTGTAGAAAATCGTGACCTTTAATGAATATATAATATGAAAGTGTGCTCAGCCCTCACATAACGGAAGTTGTTATCTGGGCCCGGGGACTGATGTGAGGCCACCAGTGTGTTGCTCCTCGAAGTTCTCGTATTGGATGTGCGCGATGCAGGCGGCGCCACTAATGAAGTTTTTTAATCATATTGTGGTGTGCAGGCGTGGTGGTGGGCGCGCAGGTGTGGGGCTACGTGGGCGACACGCGCGGCCGCCGCCTCACGCTCGCGCTGTCCATGGCGGGCGGCAGCCTCGTGGCGGCGCTCAGCGCGCTGGCGCCCGACTTCACCTCCATGGCCGTGCTCAAACTCATCTCATCCACCTTGTGAGTACTTACTTGACACCAAACAGGGATTGCACGCCTACTGTGCTTGTGTCCTCTACTCTATCAATTATACCCTTCATTACCAAGTGTGACTTCCACGCAGCATTCATTCAATCGGGGAGTAATCTTGGCTTCTTACCTGTATTAGTATAGAAAAAAAACAAAGTCAAAGCATTTATTTGCAGCGTACAGGTAAAGAAAATGGTACTTTTAGAATGACAGAAAATCACACAGAACTGCAAAATTGCAGAACGCTTTACGAAGGGCTTTTTACAAAGCTTGGAGTGTCGTAGAGGGCTACGAAAGCTGTGCTACATCTATGCTACGAAGCTACGATGTTGTAGACCAGAGATGTTTTAAAAAGGTGTACCTGATTCTCCCCCTTATGTGTAGAATTCATTGAAATTGAACACTTTCCTAGACTTTAATTCATTATATTAAATTAAGCTATTACAGTTCTTTACAAATTATGCCAAAGTTTCAATTTAAAAATTCTAGTTATAATCTAATAGTATCTATTACTGGCCTAGACAAGTGCATTGTTTGCTACCTGGGACAATATAGTAGCTCGATTTACGACTGCATTCTTATATGTAAGGCAAACATCAAGGTAACTTCGCCATTGCACTATGGATCTCGTAACAGAGGTGTAATCGGGTAATCTTATTTTATTGTCATAGGTTAGAGTTGAAGTGACCATTAAATACAAAATTGGTTGTGATTATACATTCTTTGTATCGAAACAGATGGTCGACAGCAAACAAATAATAAAATACTTAGGTATTTATAAATCCGAAATAGTCACAAAAGCCTTGATCTTGAATTTTGCCACACAGAGCTAACAATGCAGATTATACAACACGCAGGCAAACACGCGTGACGTCATGCAACAGCCGAGACGCCTTATCAGATGTTATCAGGCCGCAGATTACGTAGCAAGAACCATGTAGAGCCTTATTACAGAGCCTACGTAGCGCCCCCCGGGCGGTAAACACGCGCAAAAGAATGGCAAATATGATAATGAGATATATTTAGAAATACCTACTGGAGGTAAATAGAAGCCTTGCTAACATACATATTATTGTATACTGAACAGCATATACTTATTCAGTTATGTATTTTTTACGTAAAGTACTCCTTGTCAGATTTCTTGTTTTAATTTTAGTATCGGCAGTCTGTCACTCCATTTTCAAGTAGCGTTGTCTGGAGGATCCAGTCCAGTATATAATTTTTAAAAATGACATACTTATATAATATTAACTTTTAGTCCATACACAAAGCATACACAACTAGCATTAAGAAAATTGATTAAACATAAAATAAATTGGAATAAAATTGCTAATAATTTAACTGTAACTGTAAAAAATAACTTAAAATTCACTTATTTACAACACGTGTTTGCCCCACGTCTTAGCTCTAAATCAACTCATCAGCCTTGTATTTCACCTCCACAACGTTAATGAGTCCGACAGTACTCGACGAGGTAGAGATGTGAATAATCCTTCAGGCGTTAAAATCAACTAAGTAGTTTACTACGTTTCTATATTTATGTGGTCATTCTTCAATGGGTCGATCACGTCATCACATCATTGTACTCGTATTAAGAAATCATGCCCTAACATAAATGTAAAAGTGTGTTTCTTTGTTTCACATTTGGAAGGACCGAAGCGAATTTGAGCGCCAATCACGATGTGAGTTGCACAAGAGAACTTCCCTAATCAATTAATTCTGCGGGAGAGACACGAGCCTCAGCTAGTACGGCTCTAGGAGGAGTAATTACTAATGTTGTAGAGCTGTGCATATATGAAACATTGTTTTGCTGTCAGCACGTCGGCGAGCAACTCGGGCGCGTACACGCTGCTGGGCGAGAGCTGCTCGGGCCGCAGCCGGGGCCGCGCCATGCTGCTCTGCACCTGCGCGCTCATGTGCTCGCAGGCCGCCGTCGCAGGTGGGCACTGCTTTATACTGCATCACGAACTAGTTTCAATTATTCTTAGTGGCTTCAACGACCGCTTAATAGGTCGGTACTGACTGGCGTATTATTAATATCAGGAATTAACCATTTTTCCAACTATTATTCCAGCCCTGGCGTACCCGATCCTGCCGCTAGAATTCTCGTACCCGCTCCCGTGGCTGGGCATCACGCTCCGGCCGTGGCGAGTGCTGGCGCTAGTGATGGCGGTGCCGTGCGCGCTCACCGCCGCGCTGCTGCAGCTGTTCCACGAGAGCCCCAAGTTCCTCGCCGCGCGAGGACGCTACCAGGAGGCGCTGCACGTGCTGAGGAGCATCTACCTGTGCAACACGGGGCTACATGCTGACAGCTTTCCGGTGAATTAAGCATCTTAGTTCATTAGTAGGAACCCTTATCCAAAAATGCACTCCACTTATGTTTAAAGAAATCTAGTAACAGGACATTTAGCTAGCCTTTCGTTTATACTACAAAACTATAGTAAATTACAAACCTAATAGTAAACAAGTCTTCATCAAAAAGCCTGGTCAGAGAACGTATTAGCAAACCCATTCCTCCACTGGTTCCAGGTGAAGAAGCTCTTAGAAGAGGACTCTCCCCCGCCAGCTCGCCAGGAGACGTTCCTCAGGTCCCTGTGGCAGCAGACAACCCCGCTGTTCCGCGTGCCGCTGCTAAAGGACACACTCAAACTGTTCTACCTCGTTACCGTCATCTATATGACGTAAGTTACATTTTTACGAAAGTAGGAGTAGTTTTTTACGCCACCAAGTCACCTGCAGTGATAACCGTACATGTGATATTATAACTCATCGGGTTTGAACTGAATCGTGTTAGAGGATGTGTATAATGTATTGTAACGGTATGGCTGTGACATATACACATTGAGCCGTTCATTAACAAGATAGAATACAATGTAGCAAGCACACACGTACACTGATACCACATTGTATTCCAGTGGCAGCGGCTTCATCATGTGGCTGCCGTACATCATGAACAGCCTGTTCTCTGTGCTGGAGGAGGGCGGCGGCGCCGGCATGAACCTTTGCGCCGTCATCCGACACGCCGGCGCACTGCAGCCCGCAGGGGGGAATGACACGGTGAAATATTTTTATATGTGTACTTTATTTTGTACAAACCTCATCTTGAATTGGCTTGGTTGAGCTTTACAAGCAATGAATACGCTATAAATAAAATAAAAAAGCTTTTATTTTCCCATAACTTATAGAATTTAAACATAGTTTTTGAAACTTATCATTACTGTTAGTGAGCTTGTGTTATATTAGTGTTTTAAATTTTTTATCATATTCTTTTAAAGTATAGGGACCGCCTAGTGCGGTAAAAGCCTCCTCCATAGCTTTCTCGCTGCGGAATAGAATAGAGGAAGCTGCTCTTGCTCTTCCGCTCCAGTCACCTGTAGGATGTCTGTGTCATCAGTGTTATATCACCAGGTAGGAAGTAGCAGTAGGCTCGTTTTTCTTTTGTCCAATTGAATATAATGTAGTGTGTACTTCTGTCTTCTATTTGAATTCTTCTCGTCTAGGTAACCTCTGTTATGTCTATTATATATCATTTCATAATAGAAATAGCATGTTCCATTTCTAGTGGTTTTGTCTCGTTGGTGAATGATTTGTAATTGAATGTGGCTATGTAATATTTATATTCCTTTAATGGAGGGTGTTGGTCGGTTCTGCCTCCGCGGTGACCACCCGTACTGGAGGAGATGGTATTATGTTATTTTTTATGTATTATTTGTTTATTTTATTGTGTTTTTCTTGTTGTTTTTCAATTTTCTTTTCATATTTATTTATTGGGGCGCGGTGTATTTTATTGAGGGTTGAAGGAGCTCTTGTCGTTGCTATTCATCAGATGAATCTCCGCAATCTGGTGTGCGTGCTGCATTACTTGATGTTTCTCCTTATTTTTGTAGAAAATGTGTGAGGCTGCTCTGTGTAGTTTTATGTGGTTTGACTTTGGTTTTTTTCGCCGCTTGTTGGTTCAGGCTCTGATTTGATTGGTGGCTAGTAGTATTATAATTATTTCCTTTTTGGTTTGGAGGAGTGATCTCTAGCTCCCTTTTTTACTAGTTTTAGAATAGTTATCAGAGGCATACATAGATTATTTATCAGCATCGCGGACAATTAATCTGTCGTAACGTATATAAGCGGTCTTCCCCTCGCTTCTAGCTTTTTCTAGATCGGCTTGTAGTTCCTTCCTTTTTAGGGTTCCGTACCTCAAAAGGAAAAAACGGAACCCTTATAGGATCACTTTGTTGTCCGTCTGTCCGTCCGTCCGTCCGTCTGTCAAGACCCTTTTTCTCAGGAACGCGTAGAGGTATGAAGCTGAAATTTATATCAATTACTCAGGTCTACTGTCCCTTGAAGCTGTGAAAAAATCAAACTTCTAAGCCAACGCAATCAAAAGATACAGCCATTTATGCCGCAAATTTTCGACACTTGCAAGGGAATCAAAACCTACAGGGTGCTTCCCGTGAACTCAGAATCTTGAAATTTGGTACGAAGCAACGTCTTATAGCATAGATAAAGGAAAAATTACGAAAACCATAAATTTTTAGTTACATCACAAAATATATTTTTTTTTAATAATCTTAAACTTACTACCCATTTCCTCATAAACGCGTAGAGGTATTAAATTGAAATTCATACCAAATACTCAGGTCTATAATACCTTTAAGCTGTAGCAAAATCAAACTTCTATGTCAACGCAATCAAAAGAAACAGCAATTTAAGCTGCATATTTTGAAACTCGCAAGTACTTGCAAGGGAATCAAAACCTAAAGGGTACTTCCAGTCGACCTTGAATCTTGAAATTTGGCATGAAGCAACGTTTTATACCACACATAAAGGAAAAATTCCGAAAACCTTAAATTTTTAGTTACATTACAAAATATATATATTGTAAACCTTGCAGGTTTGTACGGAACCCTCGGTGCGCGAGTCCGACTCGCACTTGGCCGGTTTTTTTTTTCCAAGATTTGGGGAGGAAAGTCTTCTTTAATGTAGTATGTTTTGTCTTTTAAGTGGGTCTTATTTTTCAGTATGGCAAGTTTTTTGCCAAAAGTTGTAAATGTGACAATTATTGGCCTCAGTTTGTTTTCTGTTTTTCTTCCCATCCTTCTTATAATTTCTATTTCATTTTTGTGACATTTTACTTGCAGACAGTTGTTAAATATGTTAATAATTTTAGTTTCTAAACCCTCATACGACTTTTCATCTTCTTCGATTCCAAACAATATAATATTTCTAACTTTAGCTTGTTTTTAGAGTTCAAAAATTCTTTTATTGTGTTCGGCACCAACAGTTTTCATTTTTTCGAGTTCCTCGCAAATTAGACCAATACGTTTATCTGTAAGTTCATTTATTTTAGAAGTAATCCTGGTTTCTAGACTATCCAGTGAGTCCTCTTGGTCCTTTTTGATATCTGATCTTAATTTATTTATAAGTTGTTCTAATGTATCCATTTTGTTGATTAGCCTCGCCCTTGCTGAAAGAGAGTTGAAGCCTGCTACCGCTCTGCTGTCGAGACGTTAGTTTGGTAGACGAAATTTGCAACCAGTATCAACACTGAGTATGAGAAATTTATTTGGATTTGCGGGTACATTTTTTGTTTACATTTGCAAATTACGCAAATATTGGTTGATTTTATTCGCAAATTGATTAATTTAGCACTGTTCCGCTGTTGCGGGGTAAATAACTATGTTTTAAGTCCACACTTATAGCGTTTTGCACACTTAATCACTACAACACTTTGTCCGTTTTTGGCAGTGGCTACTCACAGGTTTTAAAGTTTATTTGTGATATCTGGTACAATCCTTAGTATTTTTGTTTGAAAACATTGACGCTAGTAAATATTCACTTGCCGTACAGTTTACGCTATTTTTAGCTATATAAATTAACTTTTATGATTTTAAAACTTTTATGTACGTGGAGCCGATGTTTACTGTGTCGCGCCCTCTGGCGAAAAAAAACCTGAATACTCTACTAATCTACTATTTGGGAATATCTTTGAGTCTACAAAAAACTGACAATGCTGTCCTCTTTAGAATATGGTTCTGATTGAGAGTTTTAAGAACAAAAGAGCGATGTCGAGCCACCCCGTGAGACCGCCATAGGTGGCCATAGTTAAATTGAATAACTAACGCTGAGTTCAACTGACGTTGGTGTTATATTGCAGATGGCGGAGGAAGTATGCGACGACACTATCCAGGAGAGCACGCTGCTCTCAGCCATGTCGTACGGAGCGCTCGCCAGCGCCGCCAACCTGGTGCTGTCCCTCACATGCGGCACGCACAAGGTAGGCAGAAAAGGAGAAACAGAGAAACAAATAAGAAGGCTACTTAATACCCTCAGACCAAGTACGTTTCGTTTAAAGAGTGTTCGTAGCATGGTAGCTTCACTGATTCACGAGGGAGATACGTTTTTGTAAGAGCGGAAAGCGCCCTGCACAGCATGGTGCGCTGTCCTTCGCTTGCAACTTTCTAAACAGGACTTCGTTGCCTAATAATTTAATAAATAGTCAAGAGCACATTATTGTTTATACCATTTCATATAATCTCATTGTCATTTCCAATGTGCAGCGCCTAGCCATGATGGCGGTCCTGTCCGTGTCTGCGAGCGCGGCGGTGCTGCTCGGCGCGGTGCGCGTCCCGCTCGCCGGCGGCGTGTTCTTCTTCTTCTTCCTGCTGTGCGCGCTCAGTATGGGCATACTCAGCGTCTACTTCGTGGAGCTCTACCCCACTTCTGTCAGGTGAGATATTGCTAACGGTTACATATATGTCGTGAATTTAAAAACATAGCATACTTGAATCTGTATTGATTGATTGTAGTGAAAACATTTCGCCAAAGTTTTTATGCTAGGCAGCATCAAACGATGCTAACGCCTGATAAGATAATCATATCAACTACATACTATTATGACATTATTGTTATTGCTGCAGGGGCACGGCGTCGTGCCTGTCAGTGATGCTGGGCCGGTTCAGCGCCTTCCTGGGGGTGAACGCCATCGGCGCGCTGCTGCCCGCCAGCTGCGAGCACACCTTCTACGCGTGGGCCGTGCTGCTGCTCAGTTAGTACCTGCACGTCACGAAACTATCAATCAATCATCGTTTATTTCAGCTATTAAAGCACTCCTTCATTTGACACATTTAGTCAGAAGATAAAGTGGTGAAAACGTACCTGATGTAAACCGCTTCAGCGCTATAAAATTAAAACCTAGGATCGCTTGAATATACTTGAACCAAAGTCTTCGGCAAATTGATTAACTAGACAAATGATTAGCTCCTAACACTTTTTGGTCTGTGTGTTTCTATTTCTAGATACATACACATTTTGAATATACACGAACCTTTGTTGCAGGTGTTACAGGAAAAGTGTCTCTCTATGATTATAACGCCTTCTGATGGCAATACGACTTCATACTTTATTATTTACTTGTGGTTGTGTTCCAGGTGCGATAGTGGTTGCGTGGTTGCTGCCGAAGGACCAAGGGTTTCCAGAACAACACAAGAAAGGAGGAGCATAAATTATAGCAAAGTATACATATACATACGTGAATAGAATATTAATAGCCAGCGTGCAAGATAACATAACACTTGGATGTTTTAAGCAACAAGACGTGGACCAAGACACAAGTATTAGTGCTGACGACAACACTGATAAAGTCAGAAGTCCATCCTGGGCGAAGTCACACAACCAGAGGCCTATACCCAGCAGTGGGTGGAACGAGCTGTGGATGAAGATGACTAGTTAGATTTATTGCAATTTTGTAGTATGATTCTAGTTAATTATTCTTTGGCGGCTACTACAAAGGTTGTGCTTATTCTCGAATGAAGATCTGTATGTGACTGAGTTGAAGGTTTTTCTTTTTTTACATGATATAGGCTTACGCGTGACTACAACTTGCCTGATGATAAGCAACGAAATAAAACAAATGTATGTATAGATTGTGCTTAGTTTTAAAAAGTATGACTCCATATCTTAGGTCTAACTCTAGCATTTAAAGCTCCCCACTTACTACCAATTTACTATCTCTAAATTAATCTTATTTACCTTTAAATGAATTTATTTGCTTTGTATTTAATCTAAGATATATTGTGATAGATAGTGTGAAACTATTTATCGATGTATGAAGACTGAGTATTTACAAGTATTATTAAGATTTATTGTGCAATAAATATAAGACGTTTTCTAAAAAGTTGTAGTTAATTTCACCCAATCGTAATCTGTTTAAATAGATATGTTTTATAAGACTGGCCCTTCATGTTATTAATAATATCAATTAATTTATATAATATCAACAAACGGAACAGATAATTAACTTTATCTCAAACTAATTTATATAATCATATTTTCTCTGATTTAAAATCCGCAAATCCCAGTAGGTAGCAGGTATTACCGGATCATGTGAACTTTGCTTTACAATGCGCCGGCTGTGTGCTGCCCGTGTGAGACCCGGACTCGTTCACATGATAATATCATCTGTGTGTACCTACAGGTGTGTAATGTTAATACCCCATATCTATTAATTGGTGAGGAGCTTAACTAAAAGTGCGTCAAATATACATATACTTATATCAGAATGTGTTTGTATAAAAAAAATACTAAGTTAAGTACCTATTTTACTAAGTTACTTAGTATAATTCACGGCAAGCATATCAAATATCATAGCTAGAAAAAACTGTATTTTTTTTAATTTATAGGTCGCTAGAAAACTTAACTATAAAACATATAAAATGTATACAATAAGTTTGTCTAAAGACAGGATGCTTGTAAAGTTTCATGTCTCACATTATTTTAGCACTCGTTTTTATAATAGATACTAGCTGTGCCTGCGACTTCGTCCGCGTGGAATAGTTATTTTGGGCATTAATTCTTTGAATTTTGAACTGTTTTCGCAGCGAACGCCACGGAAGCCCTCAAAGATGAATAATTTTCCCCGTTTTTTCCACATTTTCCATTATTTCTTCGCTCCTATTAGTTGCAGTGTGATGTTATAGGGTCTATATGTGGTCGCATAACAACTTTTGTACTAATTTAGGTAGGCATAACGTTTTTAGGACTAATGATAATTTACCATAACAACTAAACGCATAACTGTTTTCGCATAATGTTTACTAGCATAACCATCTATAGCATAAACATAACTTAGCATAATGTTTAAAGGCACACAATTAGAAAAGCATAACAATACCTAAACATAATGATCAACGGCATAAACTTTTAAACTCCTAACTAAAAAGCAAGAGCAAAATAGCAGACTGTGCGTGGTAGAAACTAGAAAGCAACCTAACGAACCTAATCTACCTTCTGTCACAGATAAGTGACTTCTAGTCCAACACTTGCACTACAACAGGACTTGGCTCCTCCTCGCTTCGCTCGTCGTCGCATGTGCGTGGTAGAAAGCAACCTAACGAACCTATTCTACCTTCTGTCACAGAAAAGTGACTTCGAGTCCAACACTTGCACTACAACAGGACTTGGCTCCTCCTCGCTTCGCTCGTCGTCGCATGTGCGTGGTAGAAAGCCACCTAACGAACCTAATCTTACCTCCTGTCACAGACAAGTGACTTCGCAATACCTAAACATAATGATCAACGGCATAATCTTTAAACTCCTCATGAGCTTTTATGGTATAATAAAATTAGGAAAAATAATAAATGCCTTAAGACCATTATGCGTCTCATCAATAGTCGAATTGAACATAGTACAATAGATTGTTTTGCTTAAAACACATTATGCCAAAAAACGATTATGCAACAGTTACATTATGACAATATATAGGTATTATGCAACAGTTACATTATGACAATATATAGGTATTATGCAACAGTTACATTATGACAATATATAGGTATTATGCTAAATTCATTATGAGAAAGTAAAAAAGGAAAAAAAAATATGCGTTTTAAAGGGATCCCGATGTTATACAGCCTCAAGCCTTCCTCGATAAATGGTCTATATTCAACACAAACATAATTTTTCAATTCGCACCAGTGGTTCCTGAGATTAGCGCGTTCAAACAAACAAACAAACTCTTCAGCTTTATAATATTAGTATAGATAATTATAAAACTAATAAATTAAACAAACAAAAATCTACTATATATTTTATCATTAAAAATATACCAATGTCATGCGTTTGGAAACACGGCTAAGAGGAACCAATATTATCACAAAAATAAATGATAAGTACCTACAGGACCTACTATTTCATTCCTTCTAGTAATACCTACAACGTTAGACATTGGATAAGGGCATGCGAACATGTAGCTGATAAAATATAATATTTACCTACAAATATTACACACCTATCAGAAAATGATACAGGCGTAAAACACGTAGGTATATTTTGGCCATAACTCATTATTTATTAAAACGTATAAATATCACTCATTATCGCATTTTAATCAATGATCAGTTTGCGGCTCACTAGTTAGTAGATTGGCGTGGATTTGCTTCCCTGCTCCTGCAATATGAGTTGCTTGTAGTACTTACAAAAATGTATGACAATCATCGAGCTAGGATTATAATGACAATGTCTATTCTGTTAAACAAGCTTTACTCACATGAGAGTCATTTACATATGCCTGCTCCACCCACTGCACCGTGGAGTAGGCTCGAGTGTCGCAGGTGACCTGTTGGGCACATACCTAGTTGTGTATTGACTTGAAGAAATGTTGTTTACTATGAGTTCCTGTTGCAGTACTGCAGCTGGAGCTCTGTGATTCAAAAAAACAATTCAGTAATATTTTTACATCATGATTCTATCTATGAGAGAGACTATGTATTCAGATTTTGGCATAAAGACAAACAAACAAAAATATTCGCATTTTCAGCTAATCGTAGAAACCGGCAGGACTTCGCACATAGATTATTTCGATTAATTACTTCGATCCCCGCACTAGGCCGGACTGAACGTGAGGCAGCGCGCTGGCCGCCACAGCGGGCCGAACTAACATGCTCTGATACAAAGGTTGAATAAACAACGTTACAAATCGGACATTGCTATATTTTTGGTGAAGTTAAGTTAATACTCGTATAAAACAGTGCATCATGGAGAAAGACAAGGTGTCCATAGAGGAGGCCATCGAGCGGGCAGGTGAGCATACACCATTATCACACTCACCATTAGGCATTAACAAATGCAAACAACTTAATATGTGTCTGTTATATTCTGATTTGAATAATTTCTCAGCTTTCACGGCTTTATTACTAATTGTACGTAAATGGGCATATACTAAACATTTCCTGTCTAAGAAATACTAGATTTTATCTGTAGGTCTAGGCCAAGGAGCGGACGAGACATCTGCTACTATTATATAAACAATTCATTACAGGGTATCTAATCTAATAGATTATTATTCTAATTGATTTGTGTGATTATATTCTACTAACTTGGCAACCCACATATAAATTTGCTAGATTCTGTAAAAGATAACTGATTAATTATGAAAATGTCTGTGATAAACCAGATTTGTGAATATAATCCGCATATTATACGATTAGATAGACATGTACCTACTTCTAGGATTGCTTGGTTGTTTGTTCAGAATTACTGAAAAATAGCTTGTAACGGCACTTTCTGGATGTCAGAACAAAACGGATCTATGCATGGATAAACATATGCCTAAAATTAATCACTCTTTAATAAATGTAATACAACAGTATTGAGTTATTTGTTTACTTATAGTTCATCACCAGATGCTTACCTGCTACAGATTATTTACAAAGATTATAGGCTCAGCACATGCACAGCAATGGCAAGATATCACATGAACCTATTTAAATCATAAGATGATAAGAAATTGGAAACACTGCAATTTTATAATATCGACTTATTGTTTTATAAACGCCTTGCAACTGGAGCATACATGTGTATTAAGATTTACTTGAGATTGTTTCATACAAGAAAATACCATAAAATTATTATTTAATAAACACGTATGTATGCCATTTTTTAGCGTAAGTATATTTTATTATGCTCGACCACACCTCGCTTGTGAAGCATCGTTAAGCTAACGATCTAGCATAGTATTGAACTTCTTTCGTTACTAAGAAAATTTTGTTAGTGGAGGGTGGAGGTCTGATGGCAGTTGGTCCGTGTATAAATCGGTATTCTACCCGTTATCATAAGTAGATACATACATAGATTGGAAACACGGCTAAGAGGAACAGTAACTAACTCTGTCCACTTTGGTTCTATTGGCAGGATTCGGTCTCTACAGCTATCTGATGATCGGTCTGGCGGGGCTGGCCATCATCTCGTTCGCGTGCATCGGGTACGGCTCCACCATCCTGGTGCCGGCCAGCGCCTGCGAGCTGCTCACCACGCCCTCGCAGCAGGGGCTGCTGGCTGCGGGCCCCGTTGTAGGTACGTACACAGCATGCTGGTGCCGGCCAGCGCCTGCGAGCTGCTCACCACGCCCTCGCAGTTGGGGCTGCTGGCTGCGGGCCCCGTTGTAGGTACGTACACAGCATGCTGGTACCGGCCAGCGCCTGCGAGCTGCTCACCACGCCCTCGCAGCAGGGGCTGCTGGCTGCGGGCCCCGTTGTAGGTACGTACACAGCATGCTGGTGCCGGCCAGCGCCTGCGAGCTGCTCACCACGCCCTCGCAGCAGGGGCTGCTGGCTGCGGGCCCCGTTGTAGGTACGTACACAGCATGCTGGTGCCGGCCAGCGCCTGCGAGCTGCTCACCACGCCCTCGCAGCAGGGGCTGCTGGCTGCGGGCCCCGTTGTAGGTACGTACACAGCATGCTGGTGCCGGCCAGCGCCTGCGAGCTGCTCACCACGCCCTCGCAGCAGGGGCTGCTGGCTGCGGGCCCCGTTGTAGGTACGTACACAGCATGCTGGTGCCGGCCAGCGCCTGCGAGCTGCTCACCACGCCCTCGCAGCAGGGGCTGCTGGCTGCGGGCCCCGTTGTAGGTACGTACACGATCCTCACGAAAGAAACATGAAACATTATTTTATATTTATGAGTATTTTTTGAAACATGAAGTTATGGTTGATTATTTATGTACCTACTTAGTATTACTAGGCAAGCGCTAGAACATGTTCGCATGTGAAACTTGCGTTATTAGTGGAGGCGAGCCGAGTGTGGTGAAATTCAGCCGGAAGTGTTACATAACGCTTCCTTCCCCCGACTGCCCCGACACACTTGCAGAGGGATAGCGAGCGCCGAGTAGGCTCCAGCGTTGTAGGAACTGATTTTTACTGCAGATTTTTATTTATCTTGGTAAGTACCTCGTGGTCGAACAAATACAGCCAGAAGCTTGCTAGTACAAACAATAGAGATCAAAGTATTACCTTACCTACATAACGCGTTAATTAAGTGCATTGCTGCACCTGACTAGAACCTCCAAGCAGGCCGCAGTGACTCCACGTCGGAGAGATCTGGGACACCATTCATTATAAACTGGTCGGTTTCGTTTCCATACTAGTTTGACCATGCATTAGCTCGTACATTGACATTACTTGTTAGCAGCCTATTAAAATTGGATAATGTTGATAAATTGTCTCAGTTTATCAGAATTAGTACTCGTTTCTTTCTTGCTATCCAGTTTTTTAGAGTATAGACTACATAAGTATACATAAGTATATTTTTAGAAAAAAATACCGTTTATTAAGTGATGTGATACCCAAGGTCTTTTTTCCAATGATGGTCTCAATACTTTGGTTTGTGTATCGGTACTACACTACTACACTGATACAGTTTCAAAATTAGACAATCATCATTATCTATTAGTAAGTCCTTTATCTTTTTTTGCCTTGGGTATATATATCCGTTTAGTCATAGCCATGATTAACTTAAATTAAATTAAGAGAAGCAGAACGCTTGATCCCAATGCGCCCGGCTGTAGTTCCTTTTGCGTGGATCCCTTGCAGGGTCCATCATCGGCGTGGTGCTGTGGGGCTACCTGGCGGACACGCGCGGGCGGCGCGCCATGCTGCTGGCGTCGCTGGTGGGCGGCTCGCTCGTCAACTGCCTGGCCAGCATCTCCGTCAACTGGGTCATGCTGCTCGCTCTGCAGTTCTGCGCCTCGCTCTTGTGAGTCCCACAAACGCGGTAGCTGCACGTTGCACCAGTCTGCATCCACAACATCAGTTTATAACGTCCTATTAAATATACAGCTTGTAACTTACAATGAATCTTAAGTTATTTAATCGAGTTTATGACCAAAATTTTGGCACTTTCCGGCACCGCGTATCGGCAATGCCTCAGCAATGTGATGCGGCCGGCATACCGGGCACGCTGCCTTAGATCACCTAGATCTAGGCTAAATAAATTTTGTCTTAATAGTTTAACTATCAGGTACAAATGCCTATGAATGGTAGTAGTAACGTGCCCGTGTTTGGTCGGCAGTGCGTCGGGGCTGTACTCCATGTCCATGTCGCTGCTGAGTGAGAGCGTGCCAGCGGCGCGCAGGAACCTGGTGGTGCTGCTCGTCACCAGCATCTTCATGCTGTCGCAGGGTATCATGGCAGGTGAGCCAGCGCCGGAACAGCTGCATGAGGACAGCTACGCAAATATAATGACCCTAACTATCGATTATCATCATACCGTTACAAACCAGTGCAAAACTGCAAACACATTTAATGGTCAAAAAATCTATGTATTTTGTTCAATGGTCCATGGAGGCAGTATACTAGTATAATTGACATGTATGTTCGTATTTTAGCTGATACGTTCGTCCGGCTGAACATCGATATAATATATGGTCTAAGGTAAACGCCTATATTGTTTAGATAACTAATACCACTCCATCTGCTAATGCTGTATTCTTTTTCTTCTATTTCTTCTCCATAGTATGATTTTCAACATAAAGAAAAGGCTGTAATGTAAGATGTATTTTAGTAACTGTGGGTCCAATAACAGATTGTTCGTATGCCCAGTGCTTGCGATCCCCGTGATCCCGCTTAGCTTCTCGATCTACCTGGAAGCGCTGGACATCTACTGGAACTCCTGGCGCACGCTGGTCATCGTGTACTCGCTGCCTGGCTTCGTGGCGGCGCTGTGGCTGCTCCTCATGCAGGAGAGCCCCAAGTTCGTGCACTCGCAGGGCCGGGAGGATCAGGCGCTCGACATATTGAAGACCATCCACAGAATCAACAACTTATGCACGCCAAAAGAGCTGCCTGTGAGTATGGATGTATATTTATGCTGGTCGATGAAGTCTTGTTCCTTTCAAATTTGTCCATATTAGAAAAGAAATTCTCTCAAATCATTATGACTATTCCTACCCAATATCCGTGAAATACCAATCAATAATAAATAATTATCAGATGCTGACATACCCACGGTCAGCATGATCAGCCTTTTTTTAGTATTAACCTACATTTGTATCAGTTCTATCCAGTTTTTATATGCTAATTTATATAAACAAAACCAAATAAAGTTTATTTATAATCGTCAGGAGATGGACAAATAATTGCAAAAATGGAGCCGCCATATTATTTAAAAAATTTGTTCGGGGTGTACCTAGTGAATAAAAAGCTTTATCTTACTAGCGTTGTTGATGGCCAGGTGAGCAGCATCCTGGCGGAGGAGGTGCGGCTGACGGCGGCGGGCGAGGCGGAGGCGCCGCAGAGCCCCCTCAGGCAGCTGTTCTCGCGGCCGCTGCTCAAGTACACCGTCATCATGACCGTGCTCCTCATGTTCCAGCAGTACGTGCTCATTACATCCAATGAAATATAGCATGATAACGAGGCTTGTGTATAATGCAAACAATTATTAGCTTATTAGTGATGATGAGCTATTGAGCGGCAGTGCTTGCTGCAAAGTCTGTGTACCTATGGAGAAAAACGAAGCATTCATCGCAGATCTACTAACATCCCATTACACCATCCTTTGACGGAAGCATTCATCGCAGATCTACCAACATCCCATTACACCATCCTTTGACGGAAGCATTCATCGCAGATCTACTAACATCCCATTACACCATCCTTTGACGGAAGCATTCATCGCAGATCTACTAACATCCCATTGCACCATCCTTTGACGGAAGCATTCATCGCAGATCTACTAACATCCCATTACACCATCCTTTGACGGAAGCATTCATCGCAGATCTACTAATATCCCATTAAACCATCCTTTGACGGAAGCATTCATCGCAGATCTACTAACATCCCATTACACCATCCTTTGACGGAATCATTCATCGCAGATCTACTAACATCCCATTACACCATCCTTTGGCGGAATCATTCATCGCAGATCTACTAACATCCCATTACACCATCCTTTGACGGAATCATTCATCGCAGATCTACTAACATCCCATTACACCATCCTTTGACGGAATTATTCATCGCAGATCTACTAACATCCCATTACACCATCCTTTGACGGAATCATTCATCGCAGATCTACTAACATCCCATTACACCATCCTTTGACGGAATCATTCATCGCAGATCTACTAACATCCCATTACACCATCCTTTGACGGAATCATTCATCGCAGATCTACTAACATCCCATTACACCATCCTTTGACGGAATCATTCATCGCAGATCTACTAACATCCCATTACACCATCCTTTGACGGAATCCACCGTTATTTCAGGAAATAATGTACAAATTACTCTTCACGTCGGACACATTAAAAAATTTAACTACCGTGAATATCTAAATATAATTAGTACATTCCAGAGTGGGTGCGTTCCTGGTGTGGCTGCCCACCATCGCGAACCAGTTCATCAACATCCTGCAGACGGGCGAGGGCAGCGACCTGGCGCTCTGCAGCATCATCCGACTCAGCCTCGATGCACCGGAAGATGTGAGTATACGTCATGCGGTAGCAAGAACTTGGACCGAGGAATGTCTGTAACAGTCCACAAGTTCAGTAAATCAGCACATCTATTCGATCTGACTCCATAGTTGTAACCCGGCTTGATTGTTATTGTGCCTGCAGCCGGACGCGGAGCCGTGCGCGCTGCAGCTGACCGCCATGCTGATGGTGCTGGGCGTGGGCGTCATGCAGTCCCTCGTCAACCTCGTGCTCAGTCTGGTCAGTCTTACTTTTACATTTCAGACATTAGTTTTAACTACGGTTAGAGTAGACAATCAATCTTTTCAAAAATTTTGTCTCTTATAAGATTTACGATTTATCGCATGCTAACACATCACGTTGTGAAACGCCTGAGTAAAACCGAATTGCCTCTCAACTGCGAATTTGTAAATAAGTACGACCAATTTTTCAAAGACACTTGAATCCTGTCAAGACACACTACAAGTGTTATGTGTGGTGCAGATCGTGAACTTCACTGGGCGGCGCAACATCGTGTTCGGGCTGGCGGCGGTGTGCGGGCTGGCCGGCATCCTGGTGAACCTGGTGCCCAGCGCTGTAGGCAGCGCCGTGCTGTACGCCGTCATGATGCAGGGCATCCTCGTGCTCGGCATGTACACCGCCATCATCGTCGCGCTCTTCCCCACGCAGCTGCGGTCAGAATACAAACTGCTCAATCGCTGTTTCAAAGATGAGAATACAAACTCTATGATTTTTTGCAATTTTGACACCCAAGACGTTCACTGATGTCGTAACTTGAGCTTGTTAATACCGAACTCCATGAAGTTAGAAGTAGCCGAACTCTTACTTATAGGTATAATACTAAAGACCCAAGACAACTGTAAGAAAGAAATGTAAAACTGTCAAATATTTGACACTGTAGGTATTTATACGAATTTTAATCAAGTGAAATCTTTTATTTCCAGAGCGTTGGCCATAGCGATCCCCCTGATGGGTGGGCGGATGGTGACGTTCGCGACCATCCAGATCCTCAACATCATGCTCATCAACAGCTGCGAGGCTGGCTTCTATCTGTTCGCATCCATCTTCGCATGTAAGCACTTACTGTTATCTACTTGTACGTGGTGCTGCGGTTAAAGCCTCACTAGAACATGAACTTGGAAACCAAGAATACTTACTATGTATTAGAAAGAATTCGTCCATACAAATAGTTTGTTACTGAAGCGAACCTTGTTCATGTTAGTTCGAAATAATAAAATATTGTAGATGATTCTGATTGTGATGTAATTACTAGACTGTAAGAGATTTTGTAAATCTAATTCCCTATAAAAAGAAGCACAAATACTAAGTATGTCCCCGCAGCGTCCGGCCTGGTGGCGGCGTTCCTGCCAGACGACAGGCGGCTGCGGCCGGCGAGCCCCGCCAGCCCCGCGCCCGCGCCCCCCGCACCATCGGCGGAGCCCGACAAGAAGGACCACTTCCGGGCCGCCGACGACTTGTAATACTTGTAAATAAATCGGTTAAGAACACGTATTGTTTTATTTTTAATTACTTTCTGAAATCAAATTGTAAAACAGTAGTTGCGCCACCCTCTAACTACATTACACTGTAACCTGTGATATACGAACTTACTCGTAGTGTGCTCGAAGTACATAAAAGACTTGCGTTACTCTGTAGGTATGTAAGCATGCAATATACACCTAGGTATGTCAGAAAAAAAAGATTACGAAATGAATATGTACCTACTACCATGCATGCATGCCGCTGGAGGCTGCAGACTTTGCTCCTGACAAATGTAGGTACCTACTGAGATAGTAAAACTCGTACGAGATGAACAGTGGGCCTAGCAGGAATATTACCATCGCAGGATCCGACAATTTGTCGAACCATATTTCATACAAAATTCGTACAGCGAACCTGGTGGCGCGTAAATGAACTATTTTACTTTCAAATACGTTAGCTCCGTAGGATTCGAAATATGATTATGTATGGACGTTTACGTAGTTTGTGCGATAGAAATCGTTTTTGACAGATGATCCGTAAATACCAGACCCAGCCTTCGACAAATAATCGGAAGTTTTCTCACCTAAATTTTTTCAGTGAGAATCATTGTCGACAATTTTGCCATGGATTTTTAATGGATTATTTATTAATATATTTTGATAAAAATAATTTAGTACGGACAAATGTTACTTTATTAATTTATGTTTAGCGAAATGTCATTGTAAAAATAGTCTGTGACACTAGTAATAATAATAATAACACAATACAATTGTTGTTGAAATTGTTTTGCTGTTGTTGTCCGTTTTTGTTGTTTTGCTATTATTATTAATTTTTTTGCTTTGTGTTGTTTATGGATGTTTTCTGTTGTTTATTGTTGATTATGGTTGTTTCTTGTGGTTTTTTGTTGTTTTTTGTTGTTTCTTGTTGTATTTTATTTTTTCTTGTTGTTTCTTGTTGTATTTTGTTTTTTCTTGTTGTTTTTGTTGTTATTTGTGGTTTCTTGTTGTTTCTTGTTGTTATTGTTGTTTTTTGTTGTTTTATGTTGTTTTTTGTTGTTTCTTGTTGTATTTTGTTTTTTACTTGTTGTTTATTGTTGTTTTTGTTGATTTTTGTTGTATCTTGTTGTTTTTTGTTGTTTCTTGTTGTATTTTGTTTTTTCTTGTTGTTTTTTTGTTTTTTCTTGTTGTTTTTTGTTGTTTATTGTTGTTTTTTGTTGTTTTTGTTGTTATTTATGGTTTCTTGTTGTTTTTTGTTGTTATTGTTGTTTCTTGTGGTTTTTGTTGTTTTTATTGTTTTTTGTTGTTTTTTGTTGTATTTTATTTTTTCTTGTTGTTTCTTGTTATATTTTGTTTTTTATTGTTGTTTTTTGTTGTTTTTGTTGTTATTTGTGGTTTCTTGTTGTTTCTTGTTGTTATTGTTGTTTCTTGTGGTTTTTGTTGTTTTTATTGTTTTTTGTTGTTTCTTGTTGTATTTTATTTTTTCTTGTTGTTTCTTGTTGTATTTTGTTTTTTATTGTTGTTTTTTGTTGTTTTTGTTGTTATTTGTGGTTTCTTGTTGTTTTTTGTTGTTTCTTGTTGTTATTGTTGTTTTTTGTTGTTTTATGTTGTTTTTTGTTGTTTCTTGTTGTATTTTGTTTTTTACTTGTTGTTTATTGTTGTTTTTGTTGATTTTTGTTGTTTCTTGTTGTTTTTTGTTGTTTCTTGTTGTATTTTGTTTTTTCTTGTTGTATTTTGTTTTTTATTGTTGTTTTTTGTTGTTTTTGTTGTTATTTGTGGTTTCTTGTTGTTTTTTGTTGTTTCTTGTTGTTATTGTTGTTTCTTGTGGTTTTTGTTGTTTTTATTGTTTTTTGTTGTTTCTTGTTGTATTTTATTTTTTCTTGTTGTATTTTGTTTTTTATTGTTGTTTTTTGTTGTTTTTGTTGTTATTTGTGGTTTCTTGTTGTTTTTTGTTGTTTCTTGTTGTTATTGTTGTTTTTTGTTGTTTTATGTTGTTTTTTGTTGTTTCTTGTTGTATTTTCTTTTTTACTTGTTGTTTATTGTTGTTTTTGTTGATTTTTGTTGTTTCTTGTTGTTTTTTGTTGTTTCTTGTTGTATTTTGTTTTTTCTTGTTGTTTTTTGTTTTTTCTTGTTGTTTTTTGTTGTTTTTTGTTGTTTTTGTTGTTATTTGTGGTTTCTTGTTGTTTTTTATTGTTTCTTGTTGTTATTGTTGTTTTTTGTGGTTTTTGTTGTTTTTTGTTGTTTTTTGTTGTTTTTTGTTGTTTCTTGTTGTTTCTTGTTGTTTTTTGTTTTTTCTTGTTGTTTTTTGTTGTTTCTTGTTGTAATTGTTGTTTTTTAAGGTTTTTTGTTGTTTATGTTGTTTTTTGTTGTTTTTTGTTGTTTTTCTTGTTTATTGTTGTTAACAACAAAAACCTACAAGAAACAACAAAAAAACAACATAAACTACAAAAAACAACAAAAAACCTTAAAAAACAACAATTACAACAAGAAACAACAAAAAACAACAAGAAAAAACAAAATACAACAAGAAACAAGAAAAACAACAAAAAAACAACATAAAACAACAAAAAACAACAAAAACCACAAAAAACAACAATAACAACAAAAAACAACAAGAAACAACAAGAAACCACAAATAACAACAAAAACAACAAAAAACAACAATAAAAAACAAGAAAAAAAAAACAACAAGAAAAAACAAAATACAACAAGAAACAACATAAAACAACAAAAAACAACAATAACAACAAGAAACAACAAAAAACAACAAGAAACCACAAATAACAACAAAAACAACAAAAAACAACAAGAAAAAACAAAATACAACAAGAAACAACAATAAACAACAAGAAAAAATAAAATACAACAAAATACAACAAGAAACAACAAAAAACAACAAAAACCACAAAGAACAACAATAACAACAAGAAACAACAAAAAACAACAAGAAACCACAAATAACAAAGCAACACCAACAAAACTAAAAAACAGCACATCAACAAAAAAATAATATACCTACCTACACCAATCTACTTAATTGAACAGAAGAAGGAAACAAATACGTAACCGGAAGTAAATATAAAATTAATCAAAAAAGGAAAGAGAAATATGAAATAGTTCTTCCGGTTATGATGACTTTCCATTACTTACTATCGAATTCTGACTCCAGCTACCAATGCATTCAACTCGTTAGTAATACTTTCGACTTTACGCACGGAAACTTGAGCTAGGGGTACTGATAAACTTTAGTATAAAAACGGAGAGGATTCAGCTTCTAAATATAGGTAGTCGAACAGAATAAATAATTTCAAGCACTTACGTATATTATCATCATCATCTCAGTACACAGTCCAAAATCCGTTGAAAAACTAAATCCCCCTAATGTGCTACCAAAACCAATAAAATCTACTATTGAGGTAAGAATAAATATTTCAAAATTAATTTAGTTTGTTGAATATTCATCAAAACGTTTCATTATATTTTTACCATATTAAGATAAGTTCTAAAAAGAATAATTACGATTATATTTTTCGTAATGCTTTTTTTTTTTTAGATTTCGTAATGCTATTCGCTGACATAAATCCTTCGATGAGTAGCTGTCAACGTCACAGTCGTCCGTCACAGTCAGTCTGTCATAGTTTGGTGATAAGTGATAACGTAAATGGTCAAAGAGCGTAAAGCAGCTGAAAAATCTTATAATGCCTCAATGACCTTAGAAAACTTCCTTATTTTTCAAAAAACCTCAGCCAAGTGCACAAGAACTCTCCAGTCTAGGAAAAAAGCAGGTTGGTTACAATATTGTGAAGGTTTATCTCCATCTACCCCGTCGGCATTAGTCTGGAGACAAATTCGTCGATTTAGAGGATCCTTCTCAAATCCAGATTCTTCATCCAATGATCCTTCTCTTTGGCTGGAAGCATTTTCTGATAAATTGGCCCCTCCTTATGTCCCTCAGACCTGTCCTCCTTTAACAACTAATCTTTGTTCCTCATCAACTCATTTTGACTCCCCCTTCACTCTTGAAGAACTTCAAATAGCTTTGTCTGGCTTGAGTGACTCCACACCTGGAATTGACGGATTTCCGTATTCCTTTATTACTAAAGCAGGACAACAAGCCAAACTTTGCTTACTTCTCTTGATTAATCAATTCTTTGAAAGTGGGTGTGTCCCTGAAACCTGGCGCACACAAATAGTCCTCCCTATTCTTAAACCAGGAAAACCTTCCAACAATCCAAACTCATACCGCCCCATAGCTCTCTCCTGTGTAACTTGTAAAATTACTGAAATACTCGTCAAAAATAGATTAGAATGGTTCTCAGAAAACAAAAATCTCCTATCAAAATCACAATTCGGCTTTCGAAAAAATTCAAGTACTTTAGACCCCCTATCCATTTTATCCACAGATATCTTAATCTCTTTTAAGAAAAATGAATACCTCTTGGCAGTCTTTCTCGATATTGCCTCAGCATACGATAATGTCCTTCTCCCTGTGCTAAAAACAAAACTGTTACAGCTAAGCATATCCCCGAAGATGGTTCAGTTCATATGCTGCCTCCTAATGGAAAGACATGTTACAATTAGAACTAAAACATCAGCATACTCTACCTCCAGAACTCTCTGGAAGGGTCTACCACAAGGCTCAGTCCTGAGTCCTCTTTTGTACAGCCTTTATACAGTTGACTTGGAAAACTCTGTTAATCCCTACTGTAACATTCTCCAATATGCTGATGACCTAGCACTTTACTGTTCCTCCAAAAGTATTGGTAATATCGAGGAAAACATAAACAATGCCCTGGTGTACCTTAATTCATGGCTACTTGACCATGGTTTAAGCATATCTGCTTCAAAAAGTTGTTCAGTTCTCTTTACCAGAAAAAGGAACGTTCCTTCAGTATTCATTTACAATGAGGATGATATCATTCCTCAAAAAAATTCCTGTAAATATCTTGGTGTCTGGCTAGATAAAAAACTCTCAGGGGTTGACCATATTGAATATATTGTTCATAAGTGTGAGAAAAATATTAATATCCTTCGTTCTCTCTCTGGTGTCTGGTGGGGATCCCATCCTTTTTCCCAAAAACTTCTCTATAATGCAATAGTTAGGAGTCATTTAGATTACGCTTCTTTCCTGTTCTCTTCTGGATCCAAATCATCTCTTGCTAAATTATCCAAAATACAATCTAAATGTCTCCGCATCATCCTAGGTGCCATGAAAAGCTCTCCAATTAATGCCATGCAAGTAGAGTGTGGTGAACCCCCCCTACATTTACGCAGACAATATTTAGCAGACAGATTTTTCACTCGTATTATACAAAACTCCAATCATCCCCTCTTCTTCTCTCTAGAAAAACTTCACAACCTTATTTATTCGGATCATAATCAACGACTTAATAGTATTCCCTCAATTGTTCACTGCTTCTCCAAATATTGGTACTCTCTCTCCTCTCCTGTAGCCCAATTTCCCATTAATCCCTTGTTCCTCACTAGATATAAAGCTCTAATTTTTGAGCCAACAATAATCCTAAATTTTGGCATTAATAAGGACACTTTGGAACCAGGTAAATTATTCTCATGCCTCATTGAAAAGTCTTGGCAAGGCTGGCTTATGCTATTTACTGATGCATCCAAATTTAATGAAAGCAATGATGTTGGAACTGCTGTCTGGATCCCTAGGTACAAAATTGCCTTAAGTCAAAAATGCCCTCCAACTACTTCAGTATTCACCGGAGAGGCAACTGCCATCCTCGAGGCCATCTCATATGTAATCTCGCATAATATTACTAAAGCCCTAATATTGACAGACTCACATAGCTGCTTACAAGCTATTAAATCTAACCCATTTCGCTCCAAGTCAAGATTCCCAATCATATTTCAAATTAAAGAAAAACTGTTTGAATGTCATTTGTTAGGTATTCAAGTAGCTCTTGCCTGGATCCCGGGTCACATTGGTATCCCTGGCAACGAAAATGCTGATTCTTTTGCCAAACAAGCTTCTTCCCTAGGCAATACAGATCACTATCAAATTTTTAGTCATGACCTCTCAACATCTTGCAAAACTCAACTTCTCCATTCTTGGCAAACTCTCTGGCACAATCCTTCTTCTATTGGCAAATTTTACAGACAATTACAACCAGAAATCCCTATCAGGCCCTGGTTTTCAAAATTCAAAAATTTAAATAAACAAGCCACCTCCACAATATGTCGCCTACGGTTGGGCCATGCTTGTACCCCCGTCTTTCTCTCCAAAATCAAAGTTCGTGACCACTCATTATGTGAATGTGGTTTAGAGGAAGGATCCACCGATCATATTTTCTTTAGCTGTCCAAGGTTGCGCTGCTCACTGTATGATAAAATCCCAGATGCTGTCCCTCGTCCTTGTAACTTCTCCAATCTTCTTCCCCTTGTATATTCTCCTTTTGTATTTATTTTGTATCATTTTATTGTCTCAAATAAAATTAAATTGTAATTATGCTTGTATATATGTATTATGTTAACACTCAAATAAGCTCAATAAATTTCAAATAAGTTAATAGTAATTCCGCACCGATCAAATGTTAATTATTTTTACTGGCTAATCAGCAGTTGTCTCCCTTGTGACGTGACATTGGCGAAATTGCGGCGGTGCCGCAGAGTCCATTATTAAAAAAAAAAAAAAAAAAAAAAAAAGTGATAACGTTTCGTCTCGGATCCTACGAAGTCCTAAGGAAATTCTAAATTAAAATCATCGATCCGGCCACGACGAGCTATCCCGACCTAGGTCCAAGGACGGCCCAGTGCTCTCGCCTCGACTCGAGGTAACGCCATTTGCCCGTGTTTCTATACGCCAAGTCTGCAAAGAAGCCGGACGCGATGTCCTCAACGCTTCACTTGCATTGATTTTTCTGTAAAGCTACTGAGTAAACACATGACTGGCTAACGGTAACAGCATACTAAGCGTTGTTTTCGCAAGGCGGTGCAAAGGTGAAGTCGCGATTACACGCAGTACAGTGGACAATAATAGTGCAGCAAGTGAATCTCTCACGCACTGGTTAACAGGTGTGTCTGCCGTCTCACAGCTCAACACAATATTACAAAGTGAATATTCACTTGTTTTCTTGAACTTTGTTGTTTTTATCATATGTTTATTATTCCTTCTTCAAGTCGGGGTGCCCCAAGTTTCAATTTATTTTAATTTCTTTATCGCCACAGAGATTACTTCTGTGGTTTATAAAAAAAATAACCACGAAGGGCATGGCGGGGTTTGTTCGCTCGCTACGGTCGCTCACTCGACCCCGCCATCCCCTTCTAACCTAACTTGTCCGAGTCGGGGTGCCCTAAGTTTCAATTTATTTTAATTTCTTTATCGCCACAGAGATTACTTCTGTGGTTTATTAAAAAAAATAACCACGAAGAGGATGGCGGGGTCTGATCGCTCGCTACACTCGCTCACTCAACCCTGCCATCCCCTTCTAACCTAACCTGTCTGAGTCGGGGTGCCCTAAGTTTCAATTTATTTCAGTTACTTTATCGCCACAGAGATTACTTCTGTGGTTTATAAAAAAAACTAACCTGTCTAACCATAACCATAGATAGACCAAAAATCTACAATTACGTTTCGTTAATCCTATTTTTCCCCCTAATATTTTTAGGTTTTTTTTTGCTTCGAAAAACTATTCAGATTATACGCTACAATAGAGTTATTGACTAATTTTCGTAAACTACAGCAAAATGTTATTAGTCACTAAAAGAAACGCTTTCCGACTGTTTTTCTTAAATTTTGAGCCATTTTAATAACTAAAAGGCAGTTTTAACAAATACATCTCGTATTTCCCGCTAAAACGCTAGGTCACGTGATAAGTCAGAGGCGTGACGTCACAACGTAAAAAGCAAACAAACAAAACTATACGATAGGGCTATGCGTAGATAGGTATTGGTTAATTCGTTACGTTCTTTGTTCAAGATTTATGTAAAAATGGATTCAAATCTTATAGAATATGTAAGTAATAGCACAGCATAGTCTATTCATCTATACTTGCAAAAAATAGTAAACAAACCGCCGGCTCTCACAAAATCACAAAATTTTCGATGAAATCACTCCACTTCGTTATTTTTAATAGTTCTTGTACACAAACGGTACATGTATGCTACTATTTACACACGTATAACACTTTGATTTAACATAATTATGCTGTATTACACTAAAATACGAAGATGTTATCAAAACAACTAAAATCTTTTGATTTAACACTCTATGACAGACTTTACCGTCACTCAAACATCATTTTAGTGATGGGAATGGTATTAAAAGAATGAACGTAAAATAAGACTAGGAGAATGAATGTGTTAATTTGCAACATACTATCAAAATACTGTTATGGTAATACATTTTATAAAAAGTTTCTTTTTTTATTTATTTGTTTAGAAACTTTTACACACACACATTTAGATTTTAGCACATTTAGATTATTATTGATTAAATCTATAATATGTCAAAATAAACTACCAACCTTTTTTACAAAAACAAAAGAGTTCTTATACCTACATTAAACAAAATAGTTCTTACACTAACATTCAAAGAGGTTCTACGTCACAATATCCATAATGTTGTTCTTGCACACTCGTATCATAATATATATTAATATTCAGTACAAGCTTAATCTCTCGCCGGCCAGCTAATGAATCCACCACTTTTTATGAACCGCGAGCAAACATTATATTAAAAGTTTGTTTATCCTTGTAAATAAAATAAATATATTATAAGAGATTAGATTCATATGTTCATTCCCTAAATTCAAATTGTCGTTCATTCGACCTAACCACATCACTATTTGTGAATGACAAGACATTATTTTTGTTACTTTGTGACGTAACAGGCTCTGATTGGTCGCTGAGACGTTTTGTTTCAATGATGTACAGATTTAAAAAATCTTATTTTTATTTAGGAAAATAAAATATTAAATAATTATTATTTGTAATTTAAGTCAAATATTCTTAATTAGGACCTTTAATTCTATAATTTTTAATAGAAAACTTATTTATTTGTTAACTATGGAGAATACTCTATTGTAAGAATTTCGATTTATGTGCTTAGGTACTTGATCACTTTTGTACAGAATTATGTTTAATTTGAAGCTCTAGGTTTTTATTTCATGTAATGGAAACTCACAGAGCATGTTGCCGTGCTAGTGCTATGAGAAACGGAACGTTTCACGTAGCACTAGCCATGAAATCATGTGCCGTCTGTCAAATTCTACAGAACAATTGTAATATTTAAAAAAATTATTACATAAAAAGTATTTATTTCCGCAACTTAAAACTTTAGGTGGAGGCTAACACTATTATACCTACAAAAAAAAACTAGGTTCAAAATTGATGATCGGATATGTAAAGTCAAGCCAAAAATACTTAATTTGAGAGTAGTGTTCATTATAATTAGTATGACATGAGAGCTAACCAATGTTTTAGTGGTCCAAAGCTCAAGGTGATGCAGACTATTCCTAATTGGATGCTAATATTATCTACTGTTGTCTGAAGATTTATAAAATATTGTGCAAGATTTTTCTGCTGGTATCATTGCATGTGTACATAATTATGTAATAATATGTAAACATAATCTGAGCACAGTAAGATATCAACAATATACTTGATAACATTGATAGCACACTGCTAGCAACAAACAAGTTTAGAGTTCAATATTACTATTTATATTAAAGTGTTTGCTTCTGTTTTTGGCATCATAATGCAGTAGCATTATATCATCTTGCTAAAGTGAAATTTGGTCTTGTACTACATGCATTACTGACAGTTGCAAAATGTACTTGACTGGTCAGAAAAGTATTTTTTTTTTTTTTACATGATATAGGCTTACGCTTGACTACAACTTGCCTGATGGTAAGCAATATTATAGTCTACGATGTAGCGCGCTTGCCTAGAAGAAACCGGTTTACTCTCGACTTAAAGACCGACAAATTATAGTTCAAGGGGAATAGAGATTCGGGCAAGGAGTTCCACAGTTTGGCTGTTCGCACGATGAAAGTCGAAGCAAAGCGCTTGGTGCGAGTCTTTGGAACCTCAACTGTATAACGGTGCCTCCTTGCCGAACCCCTACTCGTACGATGGTGAAATGGGGCTGCAGGAATTAAATTATGCAATTTTAAAAAAAATTTATACCAGTACACATATGTATGTACTTTTCTTTAAATTCCTAGGTGCAAAAAGCAAACTCACTATTATACTGCCAATATCTTGAGATTTTGGTGTCATTTTTCATAACCTAAATCCCAAATAATAAAAGTAATGAATCAACCATGGTTTTGATAGTTAGTTCTGAATACACAGTTAGCTTGTTTCCCGTGGCTGCTGTTAGTAAAGTGCCTGTGTAGAGAAGCCTGGCAAGTGCTCCCAAATCTCCCTTGTTGTATCAAATAACTCATGGTCACTACATAATCCCATTAACTGCACAAATTCTATTGCCGCGCCTCAACTATGAGTACAGAAGTACTTGTTCCATTCACTATATTAGAACAGACCTTTGCTTACCATCAAACAAACTGGTCAAGTGCACACCTGTCTTAGTTCAAATTAAAATAATACCCAATTCAGTAAGTTAGTGTATATTTCAAAATTAATGTTAAAACACTATTTAACTAGTTACAGGTTGATATATTATATCAAACAACAAATATTTTAGTTACTTTAAAAAATGTCTATACATTCACACATTAACATATACAGCGGTTGATAAGTATCTACAAGTAGCATAGTGCATTACTTGATGTTGGTTTTGTATTATACATTCTGGATGGTAATGCAGCTCTGTATTGGATACTTGGTTATTCAATTTTTTTTTTTTTTTGTATGTGTATTTGGCTTGTATATGAACTCATTCTGTTATGTGTACCGTTATAAATAAATAAATAAATAAATTTGTAATGATAAGAATCATAGTTACATAAAGTAGGAGTGAGTGCTAACAATGATCACACCACTTTTATCTAAAAGTTTTAATGGTTGAAATTGAATATTTCATATATTTTAGAACTGCAATTGGTTATTACCACATACTTTATGATTTGTGATTATTTTCTCAACTTATAAACCCTTGTGTCAGTGAGTGAATGAGTGAGTGAATCAGTTTGACTGTGGTTTTTACCATCTTTTTCACTTTCTTCTGATCACATGATTTCCAAAACAAAATTTCGTTGTGTGTGTTGTCAAGATGTGTGTCCTCTTTCATGTCACAATGGAGTGTTAATCATCATGATTGTTGGCAGTTATATGTATAGACATAGTAGGTATAGAATCCAGAGAGGGACAAGAGACAACTGTTTATCCCAAAACAATACAAGTAAATCCACAGGCATCCATTAGTAATAAATAAAATATGTACATCAGCATTGATCCAATATAAACATGTAATGAAATAGTCCGTCTTGTATGTTGTCAGCGAGCAGGTGCGCGGCGCGATGGCGAGCAGCTCGTGGGAGGAGTTCTTCGCGGGGCACCTGCCGCCGCCTGACTTTGAGGACAACCGCTCCCTGCTCAAGGAGTTCTGCGAGAGGCATGACGCGTATGGAAACAAGATCGTGCTTGTCACTGTGAGTATACCACCTAGCCTGACATGCAATATACGATCAAATAGTGTAATGGCCATTTAACTATTTTACTCTACAATAATTTGAATTTTATTAATCTTTTTGTTAGGTGGTTTGCTAATGAGCAAGAAGCACCTATAGAAATTTACAAAAATTTACCCTCTGAGAGTATTGTATCTATCGAGTATAAATAGTTGTATGTGTGTGCAGTCGGGCGGCACGACGGTCCCGCTGGAGCACAACACGGTGCGCTTCGTGGACAACTTCAGCGCCGGCAACCGCGGTGCCGCCTCGGCCGAGTACTTCCTGGAGCAGGGCTACGCCGTCATCTTCATGCACCGCCACAAGTCGCTGGAGCCCTATACCCGCCACTTCAACCCGCAGAAGCTGTTCGACATGCTCGAGATCACCGAGCGCGGAGCCAACACCACCATTACTGGTCAGTTGAAAGCTTTCTGACCGACGTAGTCACGGTGTTAAACTACGAGTATATGATATTGTGTAATCGGAAGATTAAGTTAAATGAATACGTACTGTGTGTTGCTGATAAGTGATGTGGTGTGTCGGCAGTGAAGCCGGACAGCGTGGACGTGCTGGCGCCGGTGCTGGCGCGCTACGCGGCCGCGCAGGCGGCGGGCAGCGTGCTGGCCGTGGCCTTCACCACGGTGGCGGAGTACTTCTGGCTGCTGCGCGCCGCCTGCGAGTGCCTGGCGCGCCTCGGCCCGCGCGCCGCGCTCTACCTCGCCGCCGCCGTCTCCGACTTCTACGTGCCAAAGGAGAGGATCGTGAGTGTTCGATTAATTTAGACGTCTCGCCACACCATATGTCAACGTCAGATGTTATGGAGGAAATCTTCGCGGGATTCTCTGTGACTCTGGCAGTTGCTGTTCCCTCGCAATTTCGGACGGTGAGATTCAATTAAAACAGTGAGTGCACGCACTTACTGCCCGACTGCAGCTTACACTTTTTATTCGATACTCTAGTGGAGATACTGTTTCACATGATATTATAAAGCATTATTTTAAGTTTTTAAATTCATTTGTCACTCGGTCTTCATATTCAAAGGTAGACATTGTTGGCATTTTTAATTTCTTTAATTATTACAAATCTCTTTTGCAGTTAAGTTACTTATGAGTATATTGTAATACAGTAGTAGTAGAGTAGCGTGGCAGCGCTCAAGCTCTGCGTGCTTGCAGCCCACGCACAAGATCCAGTCGGGTGAGGCGGCGCCGGTGATCCAGCTGCATATGGTGCCCAAGCTGCTGGCGCCGCTGGTGGCGTTGTGGGTGCCGGCCGCCTACGTGGTCTCCTTCAAGCTGGAGACGGACGACTCCATCCTGGTGGCCAAGGCGCGCGCGGCGCTCGACAAGTACAAGCACAAGATGGTGATCGCCAACCTCATGCAGACGCGCCACCACCGCGTCACGCTGGTGCAGCCGCACGAGCAGCACGACATCACGCTCACGCGGGAGGAGGTGCACGCAGGTACGGCACTATGTAACGCACGAGCAGCACGACATCACGCTCACGCGGGAGGAGGTGCACGCAGGTACGTCTCTATGTAACGCACGAGCAGCACGACATCACGCTCACGCGGGAGGAGGTGCACGCAGGTACGGCACTATGTAACGCACGAGCAGCACGACATCACGCTCACGCGGGAGGAGGTGCACGCAGGTACGGCACTATGTAACGCACGAGCAGCACGACATCACGCTCACGCGGGAGGAGGTGCACGCAGGTACGGCACTATGTAACGCACGAGCAGCACGACATCACGCTCACGCGGGAGGAGGTGCACGCAGGTACGGCACTATGTAACGCACGAGCAGCACGACATCACGCTCACGCGGGAGGAGGTGCACGCAGGTACGGCTCTATGTAACGCACGAGCAGCACGACATCACGCTCATGCGGGAGGAGGTGCACGCAGGTACGGCTCTATGTAACGCACGAGCAGCACGACATCACGCTCACGCGGGAGGCGGTGCACGCAGGTACGGCACTATGTAACGCACGAGCAGCACGACATCACGCTCACGCGGGAGGAGGTGCACGCAGGTACGGCACTATGTAACGCACGAGCAGCACGACATCACGCTCACACGGGAGGAGGTGCACGCAGGTACGGCTCTATGTAACGCACGAGCAGCACGACATCACGCTCACGCGGGAGGAGGTGCACGCAGGTACGGCTCTATGTAACGCACGACATCACGCTCACGCGGGAGGAGGTGCACGCAGGTACGGCACTATGTAACGCACTAGCAGCACGACATCACGCTCACGCGGGAGGAGGTGCACGCAGGTACGGCTCTATGTAACGCACGAGCAGCACGACATCACGCTCACGCGGGAGGAGGTGCACGCAGGTACGGCTCTATGTAACGCACGACATCACGCTCACGCGGGAGGAGGTGCACGCAGGTACGGCTCTATGTAACGCACGAGCAGCACGACATCACGCTCACGCGGGAGGAGGTGCACGCAGGTACGGCACTATGTAACGCACGAGCAGCACGACATCACGCTCACGCGGGAGGAGGTGCACGCAGGTACGGCTCTGTGTAACGCACGAGCAGCACGACATCACGCTCATGCGGGAGGAGGTGCACGCAGGTACGGCTCTATGTAACGCACGAGCATCACGACATCACGCTCACGCGGGAGGAGGTGCACGCAGGTACGGCACTATGTAACACACGGGCAGCACGACATCACGCGTTTATCTGTTTTTTCTGTGTTCACAGGCGTTGACATCGAGTCGTACATCGTGGCGGAGATAGTGTCCCTGCACCGCGCGCATTGCCACGAGGAGGTGGGAGCGGGGGGCGCGGGCGCAGGGGGGTGGGCGCGCTCGCCGCGCTGATGCTCGCGCGTCCGCCGCCGCCTCTACCTCACCGCCGAGTAGCGCCGCGACGGACACACACACACTGCTCGCAGTGGACTATGTGGACTATATACCCTTGATCCTTCTGACCCAGTGTAGTGGTGTATGACACCTCACCAGGTATGTACTGTCACTCAGTGAATGTATGGAGTGCCGGTATAACAGGTTCTGTTTTTGCGGTTTTGGAGTTATTTTTTCTATGTATTATTTTCGTTGTGAACCATTTTTTATGGTTGTCCCTTAATTCCTATAACGTGTTAGTTATCATGAGACTTATTGTTCGATTGATCCTTGGAATGCTATTGACTTATTGACGTGTTTACATACTAAGTAATCTAGAGCATTCACTTTGAAGCGACCATGTATTGTGTGAAACACACCCTCGTGGCACACTTGGATCATAGCGAAAATAAATGTAGATTTTTTATGTCTCTGAAGGTAAGTACTTATAACTGAACTTATATAAAATAAAATAAATAAATAAAATTTGTTTATTTTTGCATAATTTAGTTTCACAAAAAGATATTGGAATCCAAAGCCTCCCGAACTAGTTTTCACTGTGTCTCGGGAGCCGAAATTAATGTATAAAAATTGAATACCTTTATATTCTCTATTAGATTTTTACTACGACTAGTTCATATACCTACATAATGAAATGTTCAAATATATTATATCGAACAAACTTCCAATAGTGATCATGGCTTTTCGTGAGGTCACGTTATACATATGTCTTTGTATTATATTAACAAGTATGTACTTATGTGTTTGTATTTATTTATATACTGATAGGTAAATTATGATGAATGTTAGACATATTATTATGAATTTCAAAACGTCTCAAGTATATCATACTATGAAGATTGTCTTAATTAATTAGTTGACATTAACGGTTAACTATTACGGTTTTCACTCACGTGTAATTTGCGTATGTTGTTTACGCGTTTGGGGTGTACACTGCGCCCACTGCGCACACTGCGCACACTGCGTACACTGCGCCCACTGCGCACACTGCGCACACTGCGCACACTGCGCACACTACCGCACCACACCGTGATAGTTAACCGTTATAGTAATGTCGCACGATAGTTTTAATAATAAATTAGTTGACATTGTTACAATTATGTTTGAACAAATGTTTATATATACATATATCTAGGAATAGGTTTTAAATAGTATAACATATCATATATCACAATAACAAACTTATTTTAGTAAGATACGAGGGAGTAGTGCTACATGTGGCCTGGTTCTATACTCGCGGGCGAACAAGCAGCAAGTAACCTAGACCTAAACTACCACCTTTTTATGTGTACACTAACAGAGGGAGCATGGCGCTTACCATCATTACTCATCACTTGATCATGTATTTAATAATCATTGAATGCTTACCTAATATTATTAGAATATCATTGAACAGGTATATGAAGCCAGGTAATCGAGATATTTTCTATTTCTAAATGATGAATATAAAATACCAAGTGTATGTTTAATGTGTATGTAAGATGCATGGATCAACTACTGTACTGAGCTAGTGAGGGTCTCTACGTGTGTTGATATCGAGCTATATGTGTTTGTATGGGTAGGCTGCATACTTGTGTGTATGTAAGATGCATGGATCAACTACTGTACTGAGCTAGTGAGGGTCTCCACGTGTGTTGATATCGAGCTATATGTGTTTGTATGGGTAGGCTACATACTTGTGTGTATGTAAGATGCATGGATCAACTACTGTACTGAGCTAGTGAGGGTCTCCACGTGTATTGATATCGAGCTATATGTGTTTGTATGGGTAGGCTACATACTAGTGTGTATGTAAGATGCATGGATCAACTACTGTACTGAGCTAGTGAGGGTCTCCACGTGTATTGATATCGAGCTATATGTGTTTGTATGGGTAGGTTACATACTTGTGTGTATGTAAGATGCATGGATCAACTACTGTACTGAGCTAGTGAGGGTCTCCACGTGTATTGATATCGAGCTATATGTGTTTGTATGGGTAGGCTACATACTTGTGTGTATGTAAGATGCATGGATCAACTACTGTACTGAGCTAGTGAGGGTCTCCACGTGTATTGATATCGAGCTATATGTGTTTGTATGGGTAGGCTACATACTTGTGTGTATGTAAGATGCATGGATCAACTACTGTACTGAGCTAGTGAGGGTCTCCACGTGTGTTGATATCGAGCTATATGTGTTTGTATGGGTAGGCTACATACTTGTGTGTATGTAAGATGCATGGATCAACTAATGTACTGAGCTAGTGAGGGTCTCCACGTGTATTGATATCGAGCTATATGTGTTTGTATGGGTAGGTTACATACTTGTGTGTATGTAAGATGCATGGATCAACTACTATACTGAGCTAGTGAGGGTCTCCACGTGTATTGATATCGAGCTATATGTGTTTGTATGGGTAGGCTACATACTTGTGTGTATGTAAGATGCATGGATCAACTACTGTACTGAGCTAGTGAGGGTCTCCACGTGTGTTGATATCGAGCTATATGTGTTTGTATGGGTAGGCTACATACTTGTGTGTATGTAAGATGCATGGATCAACTACTGTACTGAGCTAGTGAGGGTCTCCACGTGTATTGATATCGAGCTATATGTGTTTGTATGGGTAGGCTACATACTTGTGTGTATGTAAGATGCATGTATCAACTACTGTACTGAGCTAGTGAGGGTCTCCACGTGTATTGATATCGAGCTATATGTGTTTGTATGGGTAGGCTACATACTTGTGTGTATGTAAGATGCATGGATCAACTACTGTACTGAGCTATTGAGGGTCTCCACGTGTGTTGATATCGAGCTATATGTGTTTGTATGGGTAGGCTACATACTTGTGTGTATGTAAGATGCATGGATCAACTACTGTACTGAGCTAGTGAGGGTCTCCACGTGTATTGATATCGAGCTATATGTGTTTGTATGGGTAGGCTACATACTTGTGTGTATGTAAGATGCATGGATCAACTACTGTACTGAGCTAGTGAGGGTCTCCACGTGTATTGATATCGAGCTATATGTGTTTGTATGGGTAGGCTACATACTTGTGTGTATGTAAGATGCATGGATCAACTACTGTACTGAGCTAGTGAGGGTCTCCACGTGTATTGATATCGAGCTATATGTGTTTGTATGGGTAGGCTACATACTTGTGTGTATGTAAGATGCATGGATCAACTACTGTACTGAGCTAGTGAGGGTCTCCACGTGTGTTGATATCGAGCTATATGTGTTTGTATGGGTAGGCTACATACTTGTGTGTATGTAAGATGCATGGATCAACTACTGTACTGAGCTAGTGAGGGTCTCCACGTGTATTGATATCGAGCTATATGTGTTTGTATGGGTAGGCTACATACTTGTGTGTATGTAAGATGCATGTATCAACTACTGTACTGAGCTAGTGAGGGTCTCCACGTGTATTGATATCGAGCTATATGTGTTTGTATGGGTAGGCTACATACTTGTGTGTATGTAAGATGCATGGATCAACTACTGTACTGAGCTAGTGAGGGTCTCCACGTGTATTGATATCGAGCTATATGTGTTTGTATGGGTAGGCTACATACTTGTGTGTATGTAAGATGCATGGATCAACTACTGTACTGAGCTAGTGAGGGTCTCCACGTGTATTGATATCGAGCTATATGTGTTTGTATGGGTAGGCTACATACTTGTGTGTATGTAAGATGCATGGATCAACTACTGTACTGAGCTAGTGAGGGTCTCCACGTGTGTTGATATCGAGCTATATGTGTTTGTATGGGTAGGCTACATACTTGTGTGTATGTATGCATGCACTGCGGCGAACACACGCCAGCGTACTTGTATCCGCTGTGTAGCAGCCAATCACTGGTAAGTATCGTGGTCGTACTGCGCCGTGATTGGCTGGCAGGTGGCGGCCTACTCACACTGCGAATCCCACTGCACCGACAATCATAAAAACTGTCGTTTATCGAGTGTTACTTCATAACGAGTTAAACGGACTACTAATGTGCTACACCACTCTGTAAGACTGCGCTCCGCTTACTTACACACAGATATGTAGGAAACAATACGTGCTAAATGTCTTTGCAAACATTCCTCGTTATCTTCGTCCCTCTCTTACTTAATGGATGAGATGTGATGCCATCAGTTTGTATACTCGAGATGTGTCATATCAGCGCAAAGATACTTAGTCCGCGTTGTAGGTCAGTGTTCCATGTGAATGTACAACATATATTATATGTCGTGTTAAAGTGTTATAGCTACGGATGTTTTATGAATTTGAGGTCAGAATTTACTTGTTACTTTGTATTTATACTATTTATTGATCTACGTATATTCTATGTGGTGTTAGGAACCGTTTGGACCTTTAGAACTACAACTGAGAGTTGTACTTAATTGAGACAAGAAGGTGTTATAATGTACTGTGCGGCTAGTACCGCCCTATTGGGCGTAGGAAGGATGGCTAGCAGTATAGTGCGAACGAAATCATGAACATAAATTATATATCAACTCTTGTCAGTAAATAACGCCATCGCTTCTCTCGCTCGCACGTAATTACGTACAGTCCGAGCGAGACGACGATGTCTCTCCCGGCTGCTGTACTCTACTGCTCGTTCCACATGATATTTTCGTTTATCGGGACAAGCTTTTCTCAACAATTCTGCTCTCGTCAGGTCACACGTGTGACATCACAGAAACATGTTAGCAAGGCTTACAATATTAGGTACCTACATAGTGTTGTGAAAACTTGTCGCTGGCAAACGAATCGGCCAATCAAAGAAGCCCGCAACGTTTAGTAGTTTACCGCTATTGGTGGAAAGTGTTTGGTCACATCTCTTCCAACTTCGTGCCTGTCCTGTGTGTCGTCACCTAGTTTATTGTGAGCTGGACCCGCGCCAGATAGTTAGCGCTACCTACTTCTCTATTCAGGGGAACCATGTGGTTATTGTATTGATAATGTACCAACGTATGCTGGGTGTTACATAAATTTGGAAAGAATTCGCTCGGAAACAATACGCCATGAAAACTTTCCGAATTCGTGAAGAACCTTGAATATTGGCTTATTGGTCCTTCTAGCGTAACATTTGTATCTAAATAAAACGTGAAGTGTTCGTCAGTCATAAATCCTGATGGTGTAGAATGTCAAACAATGCTCCCTGGGCCCTGGCGGGCGGCGGGTGCAGCGCGCGGGCCCTGGGCGGGCGGCGGGCGGCGGGCGCTGCGCGCGGCCCTCCGTGGGATGTGTAGTGCAGCTACGCGTAGTGGCTGCGGCCGCCCTCTGCACTCCTGGAATAAATACTTTACCATATTTTAATGTATCACGCGTTTTATTTAATTCTGTTTCATTGACCTCAATTATATAAGTAGGTAGGTACTGTTATTAATCGCACATTATTATCAACAACAGAGATGTTGTAGGTAGCTTACACATCAAAAGTACTATAAAAATTAAAGCGTAACATTATATAGGTCTTTAATATTACTCTCCAGAGTAAATACATAGGTTTCTCCTAGGCAAACATCTTAGACTACAGTGGTGCTTAACATCAGGCAGGCTGTAGTCGAACGTAAGCCTCTTCTCTCCTACCTAGGTCACAGACTAGGTTCTCTGCGTTCTATTAGTTTATTCATCATTTTTGTGAGTCTATGAAAAATTTAAATCATTTTTGTGTAATTGACAAACGAGTTGACGAAAGTTGGACAATCGACTAATTTGTGTCATTTTTCATTACAAAGTTGTCATGGCCCGTCAGAATTGCACTGAAATATTTGTAAATAAATAAACAATACATTATTGTGGCTACACCGACCCAGCACATTCGGATCTGCTCATAGTTTCGGTCTAAATTATCAAATTATGGTAAGTTATTCATGTTCTGTTCATTGCCTATTCGAACACCGTTACCTGTCAGTATGTAAGTGAACAAGTCCCGTGGTGGTGTTCCAGGAAGAAGAAGTGGAAGACGCGGTGGGGTGTGTGCGCCTGAGTGCGTCGCAGGAGAGCACGGCGGCGGCGTCTGGCGCCACCTCGCGCGCCTACTCGGCCGACTTCACGGACAGTGGGTCCGAGCCGCAGCACTCCTCGGGGCAGGACACCTACGTCATCGAGGTGGAGCGCAGCGACTCCAGCGACTCGGACTCGTACCCCGTGCACGCCGACTGCACCGTCATCCAGCTGCACGCGCGCCGCGACGCCGGCGTGCAGCACGCCGCCAGCACCGTGTCCCGCGCCGCCGCGCGCCCCGCCTCGCCGCGCGCCGCCGCCGCCACGCAGACCTCGCGCACCATCCTGCAGCTGGCGCGCGCCGACACGCACGCGCGCGCGCACACCCTGCACACGCAGACCGAGCCCGGCGCCGAGCCCACCACGTACACGCTGCTCGCGCGGAGGACACGCCCCGTGTCCGGCGTGGTGACCGTGCTGACGAGCGCGCTGGAGGACCACTCCTCCAAGTTCCACCCGTCCGACTCGGACGCGCTCAGATCGGACGAGAACAGCAGCGAGGTGAGCTCCGACGACCGCATCATTAATATCCTCGACGCGGAGTCCAAGGACAACATCCTCAGCGACGACACGCGCGACGGACGCTGCGACCGATCCAGCACCGGCGGCGACTCCGCGCGCTCCGACCGCTCCGTGGAGCCGGACTCGCTCAACGAAACGAAGCCCCAGGGCGCCGACGACCGCAGCCCGAGCGTGGCGAGCGAGCCTATCCCCAAATCCATCGACGAGGAGATAGAGGCCCTATACAACAAGCTAGCCGAGTCCCGCGAGCTGCGCGCGCGCTCCGAGCTGGACCGGCGGCAGCGCACGCTCACGCCCCTCACGGAGGAGTCCGCCAACAACGCCGGCAAGCGAGACAGCACGCTCGACGTCGACAACAGCGAGCACGTGGAGCCCGCTGGAGAGGACAACGACAGAGACGTTGTGTTTACTAACTTCGCTGGCGGGAGAGTGAAGATGCTCCCGAGAGAGGAGGGCGGCGAGTTCAAGCTGCCCCCTCTGGGCAACGTGTCGTGCCCGAGCAGCCCGCAGCTCAACTTCCTGTTCTCAGTGGGCGGGGCGGGCGCGCTGCCCTCCCTGCGTGCCGCCCCGCGCTGGGAGCTGCAAGCCAACCACCTCGCCTCGGGGGAGAGCGCGCTCGTCTCCGGCAGGACCGGTCAGTGCATAATATGATATTATGTCTACCGCGTCACTTGTACCTACTCGTGCAATTTTACACTATTTCGCTCAATAAATTTATTACAGCGTTGGATATCATAGTAACATGCTTATTCCTTCAGACTTGATGCGCACCAACGGCAGCATCCACCTGCCCCCGATTCACATCGAGGGCTACGTAGTGGAGAGTAAGATCAGCAAGGCGGAGCGGCCGCCCGGGCAGGCGCAACCGCCTCCCGGGCCGTTGGAGCCCGCCAGCACGCGGGAGGCCATTAGCATCCGGGACCGCATCAAAGAGCTCAAGATGGCCAGGAGCGCCAAGTCCAGGGCGCAGTCCAGGTAGACCAATAACTAATTATTTTGACTAACTAAACTATGTTTTTTTTGCTATTTCATTATTTGGTTTGTAGTACTTGTAGAAGTAGAAGCAATTGTTAAAGCTAGCTTTCTTAACCGCTTGTTGTAGTTTGTCGTAATAGGCCTGCTGGCTGGCGTCAACCGTCACTCAATATTGGTTGTGAGAGTGGTGTGTGTGTACAGGACGGACAGCCGCAGCGTGTCGCCGAGCAGCGGCGCGGAGTCGCTGGCCAGCAAGCTGTGCGACGTGGCGGAGCGAGGCTGTGACGCGCTCTGTCTCGAACTCATGCGCCGCCTGCGCTCCAACGCATGGTAACATACACACACACTCACACACTTTTGGTATGACAATGTTGAAAGTAGATTTAAACAACGTTTGATACGTAAGTTAAATAAATACATATTTCTAAACTGATATAAAGATTCAATAACTTGTGTTCCAGGTACGAGGTGTCGGGCACGCTGGATGAGATCCCGACGGCGCTGGACAAGTTCTGGTCCGTCATCACGGAGAATAGGATAGCAGAGCTCATAAGGCTCGTGAGTAATCTTACTTTAAACTTCTTTATTTTAAATATGAAACATACCTATATCTATAGGCACACTAAACACTTTTTATACGAAAACAGCAGCAGTTAGTTCAATATGGGAATTATAGGTTCCTACTTATGATGGGTTGCAGGTGAGCAGCGCGGTGGAGTCCCCGCGCACGCAGGTGGCGCGCGCGGCGTGCGCCTGCCTCGCCACCATCCTGCACAACACCAACTATACCAAGAAACCGGTGAGCGAGCTCTACACAAGCTGCCATCCCTCCACTGAAGCACGTGTAACACAACATGACATGTTGCAGGACTTCAACGAGGCGGTGGCGCTGCTGCTGACCAAGACGGGCAGCTTCAGCCGGCCCGTGCGGCGCGCAGCCAACGTGGCGCTCGACACCGTGGCCAGCGGCGTGGAGCTCAGCCACGCTGTCACCGCGCTGGCCGTACACGGCGTGCAGTGAGTGAGCCCCCGCCCCCCCGCGCCCTCGCGGGCCGGGCGCAGGCTCACGTGGCGCGTGTTGCAGGCACAAGTCGGGCGTGGTGCGCTGCGCGGCGGCGCGCCTGCTGGTGGTGGCGTGCGCGCTGGCGGGCGGCGGCCGCGACCTGCTGCGCGCGCGCCCGCCCACCGCCGCCGCCGCGCGCCGCCACGCGTTACGGGCGCTTGCCGCGCTTCTCGACGATAAGAACACAGATGCCAGGTACGTACTAACATACGTATATTGATTTACTTGTATCGAAGTCCAAATTTACCATTAGCATCATAAAGACGGTTTAAAAATGAATTTATTTTATGTTTCATATAATACGATCGCTTCGTAATTGAACTTACACGGGCACTACGCAAACTAGCAAGTCAACATAATTTAAAAAAAACCGTAACATTGCCCTTTCATGATTCTTAAAATCGTGAGAGGCATCGGAGTGCAATGTGTGTAGCGAGTAGTGTTGTGCGCAGGCGCTACGCTGAGCGACTGTACAGCATGCTGCGGCCGCTGCCTCACTTCGAGGCTTACTATCTGACGGACGTGGAGGTGGAGCGCGCCACGCGGCACATGCACAAGTACGACCGCGGCCTGCCGCAGGGCGGCGCCACCTGACTGCAAGCATTAAACGTATACGCCAATGATGCTCGCTCCGTACACGGGGCTACTCGTGGCTTAATTATATTATAAAGTAAAAAAATAAGAAACAAACAAAGACTTATTCAATGCTTTCGTATAGGTAGACTTCCTCAAAAATGCCTTTAATACGGTTAATATAGTTTTTTTTAGCGGGTTTTTAGTTATCGTCAACACGAAAGATGTATTTTCCGTTACGAGAAAACGATTTTTACGAATCTTTTAGTGCTTTTCTGACGAACAAAGTTTTGTTTAAATTGGTTTACGTATCGAGTGCTGCTGTTTTGTATTTAATTATTGAAAAGCCTGCGTGGGGCTATTTGCCTGGTCATTAAATAAAAATTTTATCAAAGAAAAATACTACTACATATTTGAGTGATATTTCATAAACCCCAAGGAGCAGCCCAACATGTGGCTGCGGCCCCATGCTCGGTATAATGCGTGTAGCAATGTACCTCTCCGAGCATGGCAAGTGTAGTTGTCAGCTCGTCCATTCACAAACAAGTCCAAACAAGTGCTGTAAGTTGTTGTATCGCTCGCATTAATTATTTATTGTTGTGTGCTGGCGGGGTGGCAGAGCCTCCTGCAAGCTCCTATCACTCTGTAAACATAATGTACCGGTGTGGTAGCGTGCTGTCATGTTCCTTGTAATTAAGTTTGTCGTTTAATTTACTCATTTATTAACCGTTTTATAAATATGCGCAAATATAGATTTTTAATTTTAATGCTGTAGTTTCATTTTGTTTGTTGTTTGGGAGGAGATTATGAATTGTATTCGTTGCTTCAAGCTCGTCACTGAATAAAGGATCATCTACACGTAGACACAAGATATTATACTGTATTTTTTTTTAATTTTGTCTTACGTTTTTATACTGAGTAATTATAATGATGTACACCCAGCGAGCGCATGGTCATTCTACCCCCCTTTGTTAAATTACTTTAGTGCAAACGTCAGTAGAACATTCTATCGTTGTTCTTAACGCATTCGCAATGATTCTATGGTTGCTCTAAGAATGCTCGCTCGCTCGATGTAAACGAGCAGCTACTTGACTGTAAACGAGCGTTCTTGCGTGGCCGGTCGTGCGCGCGCCCCTGAGCGGTCTCTGCAAAGTGTTTAATTTCAAATTTCTTTATTAGCATATTAAATGTATTTACATTTACCCTGTTAATAGGGGAATTAGGGCGTTGCTAAAATTTAAACTAAATATTCTAAAATCTAAAACTTAATATAAAATTTAAAATCTTAAACTTAAACTAGTATGTATGTGTAATTTTTTTTTATATTTTCTATTATTAATCTATTTTACATTGAGATCATTATTTTCGTCATTAAAATATTCTTCTATTGTGTAGTAACATTTCTGTATGAAATATAGTTTTAGTTTGGTTTGAAAAGTTTTAATATTTTGTTCTTTTTTTTTTGTAGTTTGGTAGTTTATTGTATATTCGTATAGACGTAGTATGGCCCTTTCTTGTATATTTCTAGTATTGGTTCCGGAAGTACTATTTTAAATGTTCTGCGTGGATTTGGGTCTATTGTGTAAAGATTGAGATTTTTCCTGACGAAGACAGCATTTTCATAATATAAGTAAATACAGGGCAATGTTAGGATTTTTTTTTCTTTGAAGTGTGATCTGCAGCTGGTACTGATATTGATGTTTACTTTTATTCGGATACATTTTTTTGCATAATGAATAACTGTTGAACGTCGGTGCTGTTTCCCCACAGTATTACGCCGTAGCGTAGCCAGGCAAAAGCATAGGCGTAATATGCTGTTAATGCTGTTTCGATATTTGTATTGATTTTAAGTATGGAGAGGGCATACATAGGTGAATTGAGACATTTTAGTTTTTAGTATTGCTATATTGTGTTCTTTCCAGTTCATGTTAGTATCTATATTGACTCCGAGGAATCGACATTTCTTTATTTCATCCATTTCTAGAGTCTTTGATAATGTTTTTAGGTCGATAGGTTTCCTTTGGTGTGGTAATTGTTCTTGTATTGTAGCGATTAGATCAATTACTCTGTAGATTACGAAATAATGCCCTTGTTCCAGCTATAGCTCTTTGTTCGCTTGGTGTAAACGCTGAATAAGAGTTTTCGTTTACACTAAAAGACCACGAAAGGATGCTCTTGTTCTAGCTTCATATTGGTTTGATGTAATTCTACCCTGAAGTCCATTAGGTACACAATATTATTATAATTTTTAGTACCATAAAATGTTTATGCCTACTCGTAACTGTCAACTTTATCTGGTTTAACCTAACCTACCGCACGTCAATCTGTCTGTTAGTAGGTACTTACGTATGAAAACTTTTTACATTGCTAATCTATCCTCGGGTTCACGCACTCGTAGATAAAGATAATCATGCAATATGCGCAAATGACGCACCTCTGAAGTCCAAGTGAGTACCTACATTGGGTATCTATTCTTTTCTTCGAAGTCCAAGTGAGTACCTACATTGGGTATCTATTCTTTTCTTCGAAGTCCAAGTGAGTACCTACATTGGGTATCTATTCTTTTCTTCGAAGTCCAAGTGAGTACCTACATTGGGTATCTATTCTTTTCTTCGAAGTCCAAGTGAGTACCTACATTGGGTATCTATTCTTTTGTTCGTGACACATTGATCCCACTACGCCAGTTCTTTTCATATGTGTGACCCAATAGTTCCAAATATTGAGTCAATGTAATAAAGAGATTTTTTTTAAATGCACGGTCAGAAGCCGAAGGACAATATTTAATAATTACTTAAATAATTAAAAGTTAAATTTCTTAGCTAGGTGTGATGGAACATCACCGAGTGTGTTTATACTTTTTGGCAACAGTCTTATTAAGAACATTGCCTCGATTGTATGTGTGTATGATGAAGTTAATCCCAGTGTTAGCTGCCGCCACACTGACCGAGTGGCCATGCTGTGTATCTGCTGCTTGCTAAGGTCGCCCCGACACACGCACACACACACGGGATCTTAGTGCATATGCACTGGCTTGAGTGCACTTGCACTTTACATGTATTATACAAGTGAGTATGTGTGTGTGCAAGTGTAGCAGTGGCGCACTCTGTTGTTGACAATCTGTCGGTGTCGCTTGCTCTCCGTCATGGAGAACATGCGGTATCTGTATAATGACACGACCTGTTAAGAATTAAATATTATTATCTATGCATTGTCTATGTGTAATTTTTAGTCTGTAGCATAGTCTATAAGCTCTATGATATTTTAGTTCACGTATTCTTACACCGGTAAAGATGGCTACGGCTTAGAGGTGAAGCGCGTCTCATATTAAAACAGAATTACTGTGAAAATGGCGTTTCTCTTACGTAAACGATAGATCCAACAAGACCCAAGAAATATCGCCCTCAACTGGCGACCCTGCCCAAGTTTCGAACAGTAAAAGATAATTGGGATGAACGGCGATATGGATCTAAAGAAACTTGTAAGAGAACGTGCCCAGGTGCGACGAGCTTTCACAAGGTGTGAATCACAATGTGAATCAGTGACGGCCACGGCCGAAGACCTAGAATTTCTCGAACATAAAATTCATGAAATGGAAAAGCTGGATTCGAAAATACAGTCTGAATTATTAGCTTTTGAAGACGAGAAACAGGAATACGAACAAGATTGCGACGAAGCAGACAAGTATAAATTAAGATGGCTGCGTATCAAAAATAAACTGAAGAAGGACAAGATTACAAGACTCAACTTACCAAAGCTTAAGATAAGGGAATTTAACGACGATCCGAAGACTTGGCTGCAGTTTTGGGGGCAGTACAAGAAAATCCATGAAGATGAGACGATCGACGCGGAAACCAAGTTTCAATATTTATCCCAAGCGATGGCCGAAGGAAGCAAAGCAAGAACATTAGTTGATGGATATCCTCCCACTGAAGAAAATTATAGTAAGGTGATTAGTACACTAAAGGAAAGATTTGCCAAAAATGAAACTTTAATTGAAATTTACATTAGAGAACTACTAAAACTTGTTACACATAAAACACAGTCAATTGAATTTCTGTATGATAAGATTACCACTAATTTGCAAATTTTAGAAAGTTTAGGCATTGTAAAAGACAAATATGAATGTGTACTACTACCTATGATAGAGTCGGCACTGCCGGAGAACACTTTGTTGGTATGGAGCAAAACATCACACAAACTGAATGCAACTGGTACTAGCTCTAAGTTAGGAAACTTAATAGATTTTTTGCAGACTGAGGTTGAAGCAGACCAACGGGTGCAGTTGGCTAAACAAGAATTTTTGACAGAGCCGGTGCAACCTGCGGAGGCCTTATTCGAAAGGCCTATGACTACACCAGCAACGGCTACATGTCTAGTCAATGAATCTAAAAAGGTACAGGATAAGCCTAACACCCAAGGTAAGGACTCATGTTTATTTTGCAACAAAACAGGTCATGGCACCTTTGAGTGCAATAAAGCTAGGGAACTGGATCTTGAAATGAAAAAACTAGCTATTAAGAAAAACGGAGCTTGTTATGTGTGTCTCAAAAAAGGACACTTGGCAAAGTCATGCAAAGCATTTATAAGATGCATGAGTTGCAGTAAACGTCACCTGATTGTTTTGTGTCCCAACCTTCACGACACAACAAAGACTGCTGGAACAACTTCCAAAACAAAACCTAGTGAAACAACTACTGCAACAAATCACCTTTCAAAGAGTGTCTCTAATATCTCACTTCAGACTGTGCTTGTCAAAATTACAGGTGGCAGTACCGGAAAGCAGAAGGAAGTACGAGCCTTCCTAGATCCGGGATCAATGCGCACATACATCAACACAGATTTGGCAAAAGAATTAGGACTAGAGGTAAATGATCACGAAGAGTTAAAACATTCATTGTTTGGAGGGATCACTAAACAAGCAGAGACTCTTAGAAAATTCAAGTTTCAAGTAAGTAACCTTGACAATACCTTTAGTACAACAATGTTTGGATTGGAACAAGATACAATTTGTGAAGATATACCTAGAGTACAGAATCAAAAACTTCTAACTCAACTTAAGAAACAAAATATCAAACTATCGGATACTGACACAAATAAGACAGAAAAGATAAGTCTTCTTATTGGATCAGACGAATTAGGAGGCATTGCAGAAGGCGGTTTGGTAAGGATTACTGAGAAATTGGTTGCTTTAGAGACAAAGCTGGGGTGGGTACTACAAGGACCAGTTCAGACTGGAATATATAGCAATATAGTACACTCAGCATTGATAACAGCAACACCAGAAATAAGAGACTCATTAGAATTTCTGTGGGATGTGGAAACATTAGGTATCAAAGATCCATATTGCCATAAAAATAAAGATACTTCTGTTGACATTTCAGTAAATGAAAACGGCCGCTACGAAGTACCACTCCTTTGGAAAGAAGGCTACCCTGTGGTCGAGTCAAATTATGATGCAGCAAGCAGGCGATTACACAGCACAACACAGAAATTGTCTAAAACTGGAAGACTCGAAGATTACCATAACATCTTTCAAGAATGGAAACAGGAAGGTATTATTGAAGAAGTAGAGCCAAAAAATATAAAAGATGGACACTACTTACCGCACCATGCTGTGATAAAAATGGAGAGTGCTACTACTAAGATACGACCAGTATTTGACGCAGCATCTAAAGACAAAAATGGAATGTCACTGAACATGTGTGTAGAAAAAGGTGAAAACCTACTAGAAACCATTCCTAAATTAATAGTCATGTTTAGAGCTGGGATGTATGGAGTAACCTCAGATATCAAAAAGGCTTTTTTACAAATATCTGTAGCCCCAGAAGATAGAAAGTTCCTGAAATTGTTATGGTGGGATGACCCCAGCAACCAAGAAAAAATGGTAACTTATCAACACGCAAGAGTTCCATTTGGTGTTGCATGTAGTCCATTTTTGCTGGCAGCCACACTGAACTACCACCTCGAACAATATTCTGAAATGTACCCGAACACAGCAGAGAAGTTAAAAGCATCATTTTATGTTGACAACTGTGTTACAAGCTTCGACACCAAGGCGGAAGTTATGCAATTTATCAAAGAAGCTACAGAACTTATGGAAAAAGGAAAATTTGAACTACGAGGATGGATGAGCAACTCAATTCAAGAAGAGAAACCAGTATCAATTCTAGGAATCCTTTGGAACAGATATACAGATAAGTTATACTGTAATGTTAACTTAAAAATTGTACCAAAGGAAACTACCAAAAGAGATTTGTTATCAACTGCACAGCAAATATTCGATCCAATTGGATTTCTGAGCCCCGTCACGCTCATTCCCAAGCTAATCATACAGAAAGCCTGGTTACTCAAAACTGGATGGGATGAGAAGATACCGACAGAACTAGAGAAAGAATACAAGGATTGGATAAATACTATTGATTACTTACAAGAGTGTGAGATACCAAGAACAGTATCTGACTTTCCTTTGGAACAATGCAAGACATCAGTACATGTATTTAGTGATGCTAGCAAAGATGCCTACTCTGGATGTGTATTCCTGCGCACAGAACACCAGGGACAGGTAACGGTACGTCTTTTATTAGCTAAAAGCAGAGTATCACCGAGCAAAAGACAAATGACACTGCCAAGACTGGAATTAATGGGATCCCTCATTGCATCAAGATTGTACCATGAAGTTGTAATATCAGGTTTGCTTACAGCATGCAAAGATTGCAAAGTTTACTGCTGGACTGACTCTGCTGTTGTGTTGGCGTGGATTCAAAGACAAGATACATGGAAAACGTTTGTTACAAACAGAGTGAGAGAAATCTGCACCAATACGAACAAAGAGGACTGGAAACATATACCCGGAGTAAACAATATTGCTGACTTACCTTCTCGTGGCTGCAATGCCAAAATGATGCTAGAATCTCAGTGGTGGATGGGTCCACAATGGTTATATTTAAAAGAATTAAAATGGCCCAAGTCTTCAGTAAGCCATACAAAGACTGAAGAAGAAATCATTAATAAGGAACAGTGCAAAACAATGTATGTCAATTTGGAGATTGCAACAGAAGATTTCAGTAAGAGACTGTTATACTTTAACCAATACAGCAAGATAGTTAGACTTATAGCTAGACTGCTTAGACTGAGCCCCAGATGTAGAGAAATGCATGATACAAACATAAGCAGTTCAACTATATCCTCAGAAGAGTATGAGTATGCAGAGAAAGTATTATTTAAATTAATACAGAAGGAAATCTATAAAAAGAATTCAAAGAACAAGAAACTTTTAACGATGGAAGAAGGAGGTATAATGAAAGTAAAGACAAGAATGGATTACACCAACGAAACAAAGGAGTTCATTAACCCTATATTACTTCCAGGAAACCATGAAATCGTATATAGAATGGTTCAAGAATTACATAGAAAGATGGGTCATATGGGTGCATTGAATCTTATAACAACTCTAAGAAACACATACTGGATAACAGGAGTGAGAAGACTTGTAAAGAAAGTTGTTACAGGATGCATGATATGCAAAAGGTTCACAGCAAAGCAGTATGAAGTTACCGAGCCACCATTACCCTTGGACCGCATCAAAACAACAGCCACATTTGAAGTGACAGGTATTGACCTGGCGGGTCCACTGTACTTAAAAAGCAATCAGAAATGTTGGCTGGTTCTATACACATGTGCTGTATATCGATGTGTACATTTAGAACTAACAGACACCCTCTCAACAAATGGATTGATTATGACTTTGAGAAGATTCATTGCCAGAAGAGGCAAGCCAAAGATAATATATTCAGACCATGGCACTAATCTGGTGGGAACTTCAAGTTTGCTACAAGAAGTCAACTGGCAGGAAATAGAAGAAGCCTCCAACTTTTACAAGATAAAATGGAAGTTCTCCGTGCCAGCAGCTCCGTGGTGGGGAGGGTGGTGGGAGCGTTTAATCAGAGTTGTGAAAGATATGCTCAAAAGGATACTTGGGAAAGCATCGCTTGACTGGATTGAATTGTCAACAATTTTATGTGATTGTGAGACAGTCATCAACAGCAGACCACTTACTTATGTAGAAATTGGAAATGTGAGACCTCTCACACCTATGATGTTTCTTCAAAGCTTATCTACAAGTGATCAAATACCTGACTTTGACCAAATTGATGAAAAGAATCTACAAGTTCGTTTCAAATACTTACAGAAACTCAGAGAAGACTTTAGAAGTAGATTCAAGAATGAATATTTGTCATTACTAGTTGCAAAAGGAAAGGAAGGAGATAGAGAACCAAAAGTAGGAGACTTGGTACTTGTGGAAGGCGAAAAGGGCATCCGCAGATTGCATTGGCCTGTGGGGATTGTTGTTGAAATTTTTTCAGGAAAAGATGGACGGACGAGGTCTGCCAGAGTACAAACTGCAGCAGGAGAGCGGATACGAGCATACCAGAAACTGTACCCATTGGAGCTCTCAGTGACACCAGAGTGGCTCGAAAGGGCATCACAGGTTAGTACAGTTGAGCCTTCAGAATCACAGTTATCACCCGAGTGTTCTCAGGTAGAGCCAACATCTGTTCCATTAGCTTCCATGACTAGGTCAGGACGCAATATTAAATTACCACAACGATTTTTGTAATTTGTGTACTTTGAAATTAATAATTGTAGTAACTTGTTAACAAGAAAATTGTAACTTATGATTATTTTGGTAACAATAGATGTTAATTAGATTTGTATATGGTTGTAAGCATTGTTACATTTTGACTGAAGTTAATATACTAAGCGATTTGTGTGATTTATTGATAATGAGAATAATCTTGATATTTTTTAGAAGTAACAAATAATTTGAAATGTATACTAAGTGTCTAACCATTTGTAATTGATATTTTTTAGAAGTAACAAATAATTTGAAATGTATACTAAGTGTCAACTATTTGTAATTGATATTTTTAGAAGTTTGAATGTATACAAATAGACTATGCATCCTTACTGTAACTTTGACTTTGCCCCTGGGAGGATGTTAAGAATTAAATATTATTATCTATGCATTGTCTATGTGTAATTTTTAGTCTGTAGCATAGTCTATAAGCTCTATGATATTTTAGTTCACGTATTCTTACACCGGTAAAGATGGCTACGGCTTAGAGGTGAAGCGCGTCTCATATTAAAACAGAATTACTGTGAAAATGGCGTTTCTCTTACGTAAACGATAGATCCAACAAGACCCAAGAAATATCGCCCATACGACCCGTAACTTTGTTACGCACTGAACTAACATACATATGTACATACTGTATCTACTTGTATGCATTCTATACTACATGCACATGTATGTAGGTAGATATGGTCATTTAATTGGATCTATTGATACAGTAGCTTTTCACAAATCGGAACAATTCTTTTTACACTGTATAGCCAGATATTTGAAAACCAAGTCACCAGAACCGAAAGGATTAATTTAACTCGACAGTTCGGCAGACACCCTTTATTTTAGTTATATAGTCAGACAATGAAGCTTCTACTTCACTGTGTGCCTCCTGTAGCGTCTGTCTCCACTCTCCATAGCTTGTTTCAGTTCTGATCGATATCGAATTTGTGCAACTTCCAAAATAAATGTAGTCTTTGTTCTAATGTTACTTTACGGAACGATTGAAAAGTGGTTGTACTACGTCGATAGATGGGAATATAAGATATATATACTCGTAGGAATAAAAGAACGTTAACTTTTAATGTCACTAATACCAGTCTTATGCAAGCATAAAAATTCGTTTTAAAGTATAGCGTCTCATTGTTTGGTATGTAAGTAACTTATGAATTATAATAATAAATAATGATTAAATTCTAAGTAAGGACCCACAAGTAGCTGCTTGCACCCCCCTGTGTACACACGCCCAGGAGCCCAGGCAGGCCCTGCCACCCACCGCGCGCTATCTTCACCGCGCGCCGCAGGGCACAGGTCGGCCTGCCGCGCTGCCTGCTGCCGCCTGCCGCGCCACTCTCGACTCTATCCCACTCACAATAAGCACTCTGCCGCTAGGTACTGCTAGGCTAGCCTCTCGCTGCGGTTGTTTCTCGTATTCATAATTCTCTGTAATATATAAATGTAATATCCGTAAATTGATTTGCTTCATTATTTTATTAGTGTTGGTCTGTAATTATAACTACCTCTCATATATTGCGATCATAATGGACCCACCTACTTTATGATAAAGTTTCCAATTCAATTTTAATTTTAGTATACGATTCAAAAAAAAAGACCTATATTTATTAAGGCTTCCCACATATGCAATATTACATAGCTATTTACTTACTTACCTAATTGGTTCGCGATAACGAAACAAAATGTTGTCGAAACTTGTTTATTGATTACATTACTATCATAAGCTAAACAATAAGTTAACTTGTCAAACAATGCTACTTACATAACGTTTACAATGTTAATATCTAGAGTACAATATCGAGGCTTTGTCGAGGAAAGGAACTATTTACTGTGTACTCACACTCGGGCAAGCACACAACTAAGTAAGGCAAGCCTCTACAATACTAACGTTGAACATTAAGTACAGATTTCCTTCTGTTAGGCGGCGGCCTAATATAGGCTAAGTTCTCGAGTACATAATATACTCGATTAGTAAATATAACAATATATAGTTTGAGTAGAGTTGCAGCCCAGCATTCAGCACTGCTGCAGGAGCTAGCAGGGTGCTGGCTTCCGCCCTTCTCTCTTTCTTTCTTCTTCTTTCTGTTTTTCTAGTTCAAGCGATCTTTCTGTTCTTCCTTCAGCGCATTTCTTTACAGGAATAAATAATCCCTTGTCAAAGTCGAGTGTGTCCACCCGCTGCGCGCGCTCGTCCCATGTGTCCACCTGCAGGGTTCCACTAGCGGATCTTCTGCACCTTGTGCGGCACAGGGTCGTACACGCAGATCTTCAGCATGCAGAAGAAGCTCCTCTTCTGGTGGTGCCTGGGGCGCGCCTCCCCGCCGCCCAGCACCAGTGCCGCCACCAGCACCCACAGAATGAAGTGCAACACGCGCATCTTGCTGTGTGGCGCTCGGAGCGAGTGTTTGTATACAAGAGTCTGTCGTGTACACAGAGAGAAGAAGTGTAGCAGGTCGGCGTGCGTACTAGTGAGACGGGGAGGAGCTCGGAGTCTGCGCGAGGAGGTAGAAGGTTCTCAAGGGGTGGTGATCGTGCGGCGTGTGGTTGGATACTGCAGGCAGCGGCGAGGCGGCACGTTATATAGCGCGCCGGGTTATCGCGCGCGTGGCGATAACGCGCCCAATTCAGATACAGGTTCGATGACAGCGGCTCAATGTCAGCGAGGCCTATACATACATACATACATACATACATACCTAGGTACATGTCGTAGTGTTATCTGAGATCTGCGCGAGCTTATTCCACTAAGCCGCTGTTAACTAGGCACTCGAGAAAAGCTGGTTTTTTTTAGCACTGTGGAGCAATAGTACCTACATATTCGTAAGTAGGTAAGTGCATATATTCGGCATTGGTAAATTTTATGTACCTACAATAAAAAGATTTTCTTTGAACTTAAACGGAATTTATAGCATTGTGAAATCATCTAAATATTAAGTAGATTACCTTGTATTATATGAAACACCGTACTTATATTTCTTTAATTTTAAACTCTGGGGCATTGACTTACTAAATATTTACAGACTTTTCGTTAGAATTGACTTTTTAGGTTCCTAATTAGAACAATAATTTATAATTTAGGTCACCCATTTCGTTACAATGACGAGTACAGTGTTTCAAGGTATACTTCTCTACAGGTTTGATGATTGCGCTCATAGTCTTACTTGAGGTAGGTACACTTACTTCATTAGGCATATATTTATTGAGAGATATTGTTTTGAATTATAGCAATGTCAAGTTTTGTTTAAATAGCAGATAGGTATATTTTGTAGCGGAGGAGATAAGCCGAACAATAAAACACCTAAGATAAAATATGAGTTGCAAACTTTACGGTCATTACAAACTTCATCTTATCGAAAGTTAACTTATTTCTAGCTTGGATTGATAATGGATACCACGCTCGCTCGAGCAGCAAGTGATACCACACAAGAGATTATATTTACTGCGCAGTATTGAACTTGAGATCGCTATCTGCCTAAAACCGCCGATGCTTGTGCTATATCTGCACGATAACTGGAGATAGACTAATGAGGTGCGAAAACGAGTGTGCCAGCAGCAGCACTACCTACCTACCGCACTACACGTTGGATCGGCACATTCGAGCTTATCACATCGCGCGATGTTTGTCGGATGAGATAATGTTACTTAGTGATACTGATTGATTGGTGATTAAGATCATATTTTGTGTTGCTAATCATTAAGCGATCTAAAAACTCGTGCTTTTTGGAAGCGGTTATTTTATTTCCTCGTTACGTTTCCTCACGCCGGCTGAGCTTAGATCCTGCAGCGAGGGCCTGCGGAGACACCTCGGCAGTAAGTGTGTCAATGATAGCGCAGGACCTTGGGGCAGCGCCGGTCAACAGCGTGACCACTCTGACCACTGTACTCTGTATCTCGCACCTTATCTATCTAGGTTACCTCAGCATCTGTATCTATTCCTCCAACTCGAGTGGATTCTTCATTGAGGTCATGCGTGTTTCCGGGAAGCTTTGTAGGTCAGTTCTCGGGAGTTTGAGATGTCCCCTCGCCGGCGATGGCGACGGACGTACCGGCTTATGTACATCCACATAGTACTCAGTGTAGCGAAACCCATTTATTCAGAAAACGTTGTTCTTCATTGTGGCTTAGCTATAAAATGTAGAATCCTTCCTTGAAGTTCCTGAAGGGCCCCACCCTGCAGGAACAAGCCCGTTAATGTCAGTTGCTAAGGGGCCTACAAGTTACTCTATGTCATTGATACCTCAGTTGCTGCACACGATAGCGTCCATGTTACAATGTAGCGCCTCGCTGCGCGGCGACCACATTCACGCCAGGTTAATGAATACATCTACTTGAACTCATATCTAATTAATTAAAATTAGGTATCTGAATGTTAATTAACTTCTTGCCAGTTCTTGAACTATTTAAATCGTTGAAGCGGCGACACGTTCACTTTCTATTCCCTTATTCTTTCTATTGCCTTTATTACTCCACCTCATGTTTTAAGCACAAAACCATGACATACAAATGTTAATAAGGTACCTAATGGACAAATTTAAACATTTGAATAAATTATATCAACTTATGTATGTACTAGCCAGAAAGTCTAGGGTAGGTACTGAACCGAACATGTGCTTGTTAACTCCGCAAATAACATGCTGCTAGTCCCGAAATGTGCGTCGTATTACCAACGTGTAGGTCATTCTGACGTAACACTATCTCGCCATTGTCCCGAAATTGTCCTTGTCCCCGCATGATGCAATATTTGACTCCGTGACACAATGAAATTTTTAAACTTTTTCATTAATTATTACCTACTGTATGTACACTGTACAGTGGTCACAAGACCATGGTTTGAACATGTGTACTATTCAGGTTCAGGTGTATGTACTAAAAGATGGACACACATCTAGTGCAGTTACAACGGATGACTTTAAAATAACTTTACTGAAGAAATGCCGGAGCCGGTGTAGGTCTCTTGATGATCTTGAAATAGAGGCACCTACTATTCTACATGTGGTAAGTGGTCATTTGTTCCGCATAAAAGGCAACCGCAACCTGTAAAATATTATTTCAAAGACATCTCTAATTCTGAGAGGCACACAGGTGCGACTAGACAGCGCATACCAACCAGCTATCAGAATAATATTATGTATTTATACCCGTTTGTTCATAAGTTAGTTAATCTATAAGTAGATTTATTAGGTTTCTTGTTTATTACTAAGTGAAACATAAAATACAAGAATACCGACAAATAATAAAGCAGGTATCAATAGGCGCTTACCTTCATATCTGTAATACTATTATTTACTACAAATTAAATTGGCACCTATACCTACCGAGCAGTATGAATAAGTTAAATATTACATAATATATAAACACGCGGCACGCTTCTTCGGATAGTGTATCATTAACTACATTAGTAGATACGACGCCGCGAGCCAGAATCATTCATTATTCACGAGCTTGATAAGTTTAATTAGCTCTTTTTTTATGAAACCTCGCAATCAGTTTTATTTTTAATTGTGGTGAAAACGGCGAGGGTGATTGCGTCTCGGAGCCAGCCCGAGGAGCTGCCGACGACTGGCACGCTGACGACTACCGGCCTGATGCAAGCTGGCGGGATGCTCGCCGTGCGTCTATGAATGTACCTACTTACCTGATGCAAGCTGGCGGGATGCTCGCCGTGCGTCTATGAATGTACCTACTTACCTGATGCAAGCTGGCGGGATGCTCGCCGTGCGTCTATGAATGTACCTACTTACCTGATGCAAGCTGGCGGGATGCTCGCCGTGCGTCTATGAATGTACCTACTTACCTGATGCAAGCTGGCGGGATGCTCGCCGTGCGTCTATGAATGTACCTACTTACCTGATGCAAGCTGGCGGGATGCTCGCCGTGCGTCTATGAATGTACCTACTTACCTGATGCAAGCTGGCGGGATGCTCGCCGTGCGTCTATGAATGTACCTACTTACCTGATGCAAGCTGGCGGGATGCTCGCCGTGCGTCTATGAATGTACCTACTTACCTGATGCAAGCTGGCGGGATGCTCGCCGTGCGTCTATGAATGTACCTACTTACCTGATGCAAGCTGGCGGGATGCTCGCCGTGCGTCTATGAATGTACCTACTTACCTGATGCAAGCTGGCGGGATGCTCGCCGTGCGTCTATGAATGTACCTACTTACCTGATGCAAGCTGGCGGGATGCTCGCCGTGCGTCTATGAATGTACCTACTTACCTGATGCAAGCTGGCGGGATGCTCGCCGTGCGTCTATGAATGTACCTACTTACCTGATGCAAGCTGGCGGGATGCTCGCCGTGCGTCTATGAATGTACCTACTTACCTGATGCAAGCTGGCGGGATGCTCGCCGTGCGTCTATGAATGTACCTACTTACCTGATGCAAGCTGGCGGGATGCTCGCCGTGCGTCTATGAATGTACCTACTTACCTGATGCAAGCTGGCGGGATGCTCGCCGTGCGTCTATGAATGTAGGTACCTACTTACCTAATGTTTTTGAAAACGACAACTTGTTATATTATAATGAATCTAGCTGAACTCGTGACAGTTAAGACATTTAGTTGTATTTGCGTTAGAAAATAAGAGACTATGTATAAGAACTTAAGTTCTGAAATACGTAAGTACTTTTAAAATTATAGTTTTGATTTAAAACTTTATATTGGTGGCGTAGGTATGTACCTTTTTTTAACAATAAAATAAATTAGCAGCATCATTGGCCGATCTGGTAATGATGAGTGTGATGTTGACAACAGGTGGTTTAATGTCATGATATATTTATTTATTTGTGGGGACAGCGGAGCATCTTCATTATCCATAATAGTAATTCTACCGGCTGGGCATGGGTATTTGGGCATGGAGAAATAAAACGTAGCACTTCAACTTATTGATGGTATATTACAATTTGTTGGAGGTTAAACTATGAAATACAACTGTAGGAAGATTGTCTGATAACTAATTACACTAATTCGGTCGACACTCCAACCAACACGTAACGCCACAACGCGATGCGAACCGATTGCCGTCCCAAGCAAGAATGGCGGTCTCTCGCACGGCACTAGCGCTGGTTGTTGCGTCAGAGCAGGACCCCGAAGTTAGTCTCAAGTCAATGTCAGCCGTTATTGACAGTGACACAAACATTATAACACATTTCGAACATTGTGACAGCTGACAGTGACATTGAAACCAACTCGCCTACTCTCCGAATCGAACATTAAGATCAACTTAAACACTCTTCGAATCAAACGCGCCGACACGGCCAGACTGACATTCGCACGTCCTCGTGCGATCCGTTTTCTCTAGCAGCAGATGACCTGGAATTAAAGAAAAGACACAACTGGGATCACAAATGTCATTTCGCTCGTCTATCCTGACAATTTCGAAAGATATCATTCAGTACACGCACATATTATCAGTATCTACATTTGGCTTCGAGAAATTGAGATCACGTCAAGATGTTGTTTCAACTAAGTTAATTATCACACAAAACTTCACTATTCGACCTCGTGCGAATATGACCGTACCGCTGCAGGGTGCCCCCACCACCAAGATCGCCACTCACCGGCAACGACAAGGAAGCACCGGACAGCCCTGCAGCTGCAGCTCCACCCCAAGACACTATTCGACATCGTGCGAATATTATCATAACGCTGCAGGGTGCCCCCACTACCAAGATCGCCACTCTCAGGTAACGACAAGGGAGCACCGGACAGCCCTGCAGTCGGAGCACCTCTCTACGACAATATTTGACATCATGCAAATATCGCCAAATCTCTAGCTTCTACCCGACGGCATCTCATACGACGTGACGTTATCTCATCTGACGTGAAACCAACTAACTCTTAAGCAATGGTGTTGAATGATACGTAACAAAGTCACATCTCAAAATTAAATCTCTAATTCACTTCCCAATGCTGAGAGGGTCGCCGAGGTGGCGCTCATTGTGTGCGAACTAGCAACCAAATCGTATCATCGTCTGATGAAACCTCCTCATTACTTTAACTCTGACCCGCCGTCTCGGCCTCCTCCTCCTCATCGTCAACATAATTAATCAAAAAGGTATCTACCTACTTCTATTAAGCCGTCAAGACCCCTAGGCACTATGCCCAGATTTTCGTGAACATCTTTATGAATCTGATTTTAACTATCTATCTTTTCAAAACGTGGGTACCTGTGCTGTATTACTATGCCTTCTATTCTAATCCTTTCGCAGTACCCAGAAATTGATTGACTGTTTTACTATTCACTAATGAGTAACCAAAAGGAAACGAGCTCACCGGGAGTATGGTCAAAGTGTCTCGGGCAGACTATGTACGCTCCAAACCACGCCGACAGCATCCCTGCTCTGGCGGTGCTGATCAGCAAGAAGGCGGCACCACTTGCTACTGGCTGGGTGCGAGGAGTGACAACAGCATCCTGAAAACAGAAACGGATACGCGCCAGTACTGAGGCATCTAATATGGGCCATTTAAACAGGGATGATTTCAGATTCAGTTTCATTTTATTTGCACAGTATATATCTTGAAATTCAATCTCTAACGGACACGACTCCCAGAAAAGCTGGACTGTTAACAGAAAAATCTCAACGAATCCTGTCAAGACTTGATTTCACTGAAATATCTTGCGTAAAATAGGACAAGACTACTAAGTTAAAACTATGACAATGTTAATTTTGATTGAATCTTGAATTTCAATTAAATATCACAGTGCACAGCTGACCTCTTATGTGGCATAAAATGAACTCACACTTATTTAGCACTGTACAATCATGAAATAGCTACGCATTAAAAGTTATCAGCAGATTGACAATAAATTTTCTACAAAAAAAACCATTACTTAATCGTTACGCAACATTTATAGTGCTGTATGCTCGTATTAACCGGTATGGTTCTTCTCAATAACGCCTTTTAATCATTTATAACAAATTGCAAGCAAATCTTACTTCGACAAAAGAGCATTCAACACCAGAAACGTAATGAATTTAAACAATATCACCTTTGATATCCGATGGAGTTGCACGCTGCACTTAGTCACCACTCGACCCTGGCTGCGCTCGCCCGGCCGCGTGCTACCACTGCTGCTTCATGTGCCGTGGCCGCCCGGCCGCGTGACACCACTGCTGCTCCATGTGTCGTGGCCGCCCGGCTGCATGCGACCACTGCTGCTCCATGGGCCGCGGCAGCTCGACCGCGTGCCACCACCGCTGCTCCATGTGCTGCCCGGAGCGCACGCCACTGCAGCGGCATCGCGCATCACTGCGACGTGGCATGAGTCTGCTGCAGGCGCTGCTCTTGTACTCCCTCACGATGCGGTCCATATCTTGTAATCTTCTTGCTTGTCAATATTTTTTGTCGTTTCTTTCGTAGTCTTTCTTGTACGACATTTCCAATTAGAAGATATAAAATTCCTACCAAATCCGAACAGCAAATCTTGTCTTTCAATTCACAGCACACGTATTCGTAAATTTCAACGCAATTATGAAATCGCTTTATGGTCTTCTCTGGTCCGAGGATTATCGTTGCCGCATTGATAAGTTTCAGTAAAACTCAAATCCCAACTGCTTTTTATCTTTCACACGTTTTTGTTCATTGACACGAAGAATTGATAATGTTCGTGGGTCTGATTTTCACGTAGGCAGAACATGCATGGCTCCCATTGTGTTTCTCGGCGATCAATTATTTCTCCATTTTGCCATCATCCCACTTCTGATGTGGGGACAGCGGAGCATCTTCATTATCCATAATAGTAATTCTACCGGCTGGGCATGGGTATTTGGGCATGGAGAAATAAAACGTAGCACTTCAACTTATTGATGGTATATTACAATTTGTTGGAGGTTAAACTATGAAATACAACTGTAGGAAGATTGTCTGATAACTAATTACACTAATTCGGTCGACACTCCAACCAACACGTAACGCCACAACGCGATGCGAACCGATTGCCGTCCCAAGCAAGAATGGCGGTCTCTCGCACGGCACTAGCGCTGGTTGTTGCGTCAGAGCAGGACCCCGAAGTTAGTCTCAAGTCAATGTCAGCCGTTATTGACAGTGACACAAACATTATAACACATTTCGAACATTGTGACAGCTGACAGTGACATTGAAACCAACTCGCCTACTCTCCGAATCGAACATTAAGATCAACTTAAACACTCTTCGAATCAAACGCGCCGACATATTTATTCATACTGGCACAAACACAATTTTACAAAACAATTACATGTGCCCCGAGGTATAAGGCGTAGCAAGAGACAATGGCTATATGCTAGTCAGAGTTTCACAAATTTTAGTTACTGAAACCCATATAAGATATGAAAATTACATAATACCTTGTATATATATTATGTAATTTTACAACAGGAAAAAATCAAATAACTTGGCACAATTCATGCTTATTATAAAATTGCCAACAACTTTAAACAAAAGTTACTTGTAACTCTGTAGTTACTTTAAGTCACAGCGGATCAACGTAAGAAAAATGGTCATTTGTTAGTACCACTCAATTCGATACCGTATGTCATCCAAGGATGAACCACTAAGTTGGGGCTGTCCTTAACCAGCTCTTAGAGAGTGGAGGGAGGCCTATTCAATACGTGGAGAGCATAATACTAGTGTATGTTGTAAACCTGTTCTATCATTTCCATTATTGTGAAATATGAAACAAACAATTATGTAAGTTTGTGTCTGCGGAAGGATACCAAACTACAGAGCATAGAGTAGGTGATATAATATGCCAGGAATAGAGCCCTCTTGTGCTTTTAAAGCCAATCAAATTAAAGCGCCCTCTGGAAATCTGAACTAAAAACAATACAATATACCTACACTTCTATTTCGTTTTCGGTTCAGCATTATCGTTTAGTAGCACGTAGCACTATATTTCTATACATATATGCATTATGTTTCAAGTGTTACCTGCTACAGACTTTCCTCCTCTAGTCCGCCATAACTGTATGAATAAAAACAAACGGTAACTTCGGGAATACCCAGCGTATAATAACAAGACTAGTAATACTTAATGTTATCTGTAATTACAACTATTCCGTCACAAACAAGATCTGCCACAAGGCGGCGCAGAAGATTCCATAACGCACCAAAATAAATAATTGTAACGATTTAAGTAAGTTTCCGTTCGAGAATTTCCTTTTACGATATTTTATTTATACCGAAACAAAATATTGATAAGGCTATAGAGTTTTACCTATTTAAGCGACATTTATTAAAAAATAACTAAGCATATAGCACATAACTGATTATAATCTATAACATATAAATTAAAACTTATAATAAACACCTATAACAAATAAGGTCATATATGTCCACAGGCAACGTTCCCAGCATGCTGGCGGCATTGCCACATTGGTTGGCCATGCTTGTTCCTTGCGTCAAGAACGCGGCGCATGCTGGCCATGGGGTGCCTCAACTATCTGCTTGGAGAGTTGATTAATTGGCCAAGCTTCAAGTTCAGAAATTCGGACCTGTGAAGTAATGTCTCGGTATAGAGTACAATATACATACATTATTACAGCATCAGGCGAATTACGGTCAATTGTAAATCCATACCTTGTAAAAAAAAGCATCTCCTCTAACAATTTTGACAGTCGCAGTGAATAACAAACACGGGTGACTCAGCCACCGCAGAGGCGGCTGAAACCAGAGTCCACCTGCTCGTGTGAGTGCGTAATCAGGTGCACGCGGGACTCAGTTATCAATTTGATTAGCTTACCTACATGTTGAAATAATATATATTTGAAACGGATGTATACAAATGATTGAAATATACATTTTCTCTATTGGATATCAAAAAATAGATCCATTTTTGATTCAAATACGATAAACTACTTAACCGGCTTAAGGAAAGTATCTAATGCTACGAGCATGTATATTTATTAATATATTGTTATTGAAAGTGTCTTTTATACGTAGGTATGTAAGTACTTATGCCCCCGCGCGGGGCGGGAGGGGGGGCGGTGTCACGGGTCAGCTGCCACACCCCTGCACGTGCCCGCGCATACATCGCAGAGAGGTCGCCTACGTTGGGCAGATAACCACGTCACTACGCATGTAATACCGAGAGGAAGCACCATCACCAGCAAGCCTTGTTGCTCGCTGGACTTGGATACAATTATATATCTTGCATGTCGCAAATCGTGATTCGAGAGACGACTTACGGTTACTTTCTTTGAAATGTAATTTTGGAAAATAATTCGCATAAATATTAGTAGATAACTTATTGACGCAGTTGCATTATGATTCTTTGATAAATCTGTGGTTAAATTAAATAAACAAATACATTTTTCCTCCAACTATAATTTTGTAGCTTGCTACGCGAAAATGTAGCACTTTCTCTACGTATTCGTAGAGCATCTACGAGTGCTACGACAAACAAGAGTTGTTTGTTCTACGCAATTGTACCGAGTAGGCAGTATTGTACTCACACATTGTAGTCACTGTTAATGCAGAGTAGGGCAACATTGTATCATGGTTCATTGAATCTATCTGGACGGAGCTAGAATAATCTATTGTTTACATTACAGCAATCATCACACCGCCTTATTTACAATCGATATGAGTTTCCGAGATGATAACAACAATAGAAATATCTGGCTTATCGAAACTGAAACTTGCTTCGCTTTTGGTTGAGCTGCTTGCAATATATTATATATTGGTCAGCCACCCCCACAATCTATATCTGTGATGAGAATTGTTCTAGTATTAGCAGCGTCGTGTCGCACGGTTTAACCCGCGTTACTCCGGGATAAAAAGTAGCCTGTGTGCGTCATGTCCATGGGGCGCATGTCTAGTGTAGGGCCCAGCTCGCAGCAGCATGTGTCGTCCAGCTCTGTTCTAGAACCATCTATAGTATCTCCGAGTACAGCCCGGCTTGGCTCGCTATCGTGGCTCTACCTACTCCTGGTCGGGGGTTATCTCGCAGCTGCATTATCTACAATGCTACTTTTTCTGCAAGCAATCTTATCAATATGACTTGTATATTCACTAAGTACTGCTTACATCCATTAGTTCAGATGTTTTCATTGATCTTAATGATCGACGCCTTGTAATGATAGAAGAACTTGAAGACTGCTCACAAAATATTTTTCCCAAATGCCCATTTTACAGCTATAAGATATTAACAAACATAAATTAACCTTTTTAGATGTTTTTTAAATAATCTTAGCTTTGAATGTAGTTACATCAGTCTCGTCGCTGTCATCGGTGCAGCTGGTGTATCTCGAGACGAACAAAACTCATTCATTATATGTATTTTATATTAACTGCAAAAAAAAACTATTTCACAAAATGTGTAGTAATGTAATTACTTATAAAAGTATTTATGAATAAATGAATTCATGTGTAAATATTATAAATAAGACCGTAAGACTATAGGAGTAGATATGAAAGCTCAAAAACGATGCAAACTCCGGCTTCCTTGTAAATACATAAAGTAATAGTATCTTGTTTCCTACATATATGCGTCTGTGTGTGTGTGTGTGTGTGTGTCCGGAACACACCGGTTCTTGGTGGTGGTTGTTATCGAGCACAAGCCGCCGCTTGCTAGCTTTATAATATTTGAGAAAAAATATCTCTTATACCTATTTACCTTTTTAATAACTAATTGATATAATATATAGCTGAAATAATAGTAGGCCCCATAATCATGTGAGTGAGGCAACCTGGCCGAGTGTTGGCTCATGCGGCCTCTATTTAGAACATCTATTTTTAACAAATGTTTTATTGCGAATATTTAACAAAGTTAATAATCAGCACAGATAAGTAAATCGCATGAAATAAAGGTTATCTGTGCGTAGTGGTAGTGTGGCAGTGCGTCCGTACATTGCGGGGTCAGTGACCCGACACGCACCCACTTACTACGACTACTCCCTACATAGATAGCCATGTTGGAACATATCCAATAATGTACCCAATGTTAACTGGACGCGCGGAGATAACAGTGCTTTATCATTTAGTCGTAAGTAGCTGAGTTTTACAACGAGAGCAGTACCTGGCTACTTTCGACTTAGATAAATACCTACATAGGTATGTATACCACAGCGCCGCACGTTTGATCAACCACTGAATACCCGCCGGTCAAGGTAAAGCCTTCATGAAATAGGAACCCACATATAACGATCTCCGCCCAGGGTATCCGCGTTAATCTGGGATATATAAAACCTACGAGTTAGTATAGTGCTTATCAACTTCTACACCAAATTCCTTCCAAGTCTCTTCAGCTGCTCTATCAGTCAACCTGAAGAAGATCAAACACACATCCACTCTCATAAACTTTCACCTGTATGTCTATTATTAGCGTGCTTACAACAAATCACGCTGCAAAGTTAATATTATTTCTTATACTTACCATGTCTCTACATCATTTTATGTAACTTGTGGTAGGTAACTATGTACATAGGTAAGTACATGCAGTGGAAAATGAAGCGCGGTCAGTGAGTTGTTGAGCCGTGACGTTGTAGGTGTACCTATACATACATACATGTACATCAAAGGGATTATTTGCACAAATCTAAAGTTAATCTGCTTGTCGTCGGTTGTAGATACTTGTAAAGCTGCGCGTACCTACACTAGACATTTCAAAGCATTTTTATTTATTTCTTGCTCTGGTAGGTAATCATTTTACCTTTTACCCACCAATGAACCAGTAGAATAACATAGGTAGGTAATAAGTAGGTATGCCAAACTTTTTTATTGTATTAAACTTACCCACTTTTTTTTGTCAAACATTATTAAGACAATATTTGGCACCTTTGTTTAGAACTTTGTTTAGAAGCTGTTACTAATACTGTTTGTTGTACAGATAAAAATATAAACTTCCTCTTTATTTGCAGAAGATTTATTAAAAATAATGATGATGCGCATGTTTCGCATGTGCCGTGCGTTACAAGTCATTGTCAGTGTCAGTGTCAGGGCGCAAAACGCAGGGCCGCTGCTGTGCAGCTCGCAGCGCAGGCCAGCGCGGCTGCTCGCAGGCTCGCTGCTATCGTTATCGCAGCTCTCGGCCACGGTTCGCGGCCGGCGCTGTCAACACGCTGTTATTTTCCACCGACTGCGTTATTTTTAACTACAATACAGCGCTGCGCTGCGTCAGCGCCGCGCGTGTGTTGTGACATGCTGCGTCGCACGCGCCGCCTCACGCCACTTGCACGTACCTACAGGTACTCCGATTGACTATAACTAGGTATGTAATGTAGGTACTCACGAGTGCAAGTCTACAATATTCATCTCGATGGTTGAGAGGACTGCAATTTCCGCACGCTTGCACCTGCTTGTACCTTGGATGGGACAAACCTTGCAAAAAGAGACAGTGGTACCTACTTACTTGCGAATTAAATTGTAGCACAGTACTGTAACTGACAGTACCTACTGTAGTGTAGTATTGGTCCCAGTTATAAATCCCACTCTGAACGACTTGAGTCAGTTCAAAAACGTTTCTTATATCATATAACGTTTATGGACTTTAAATGTAAGGTATTGCATTCGTACAAGTCACGCCTGAAACACTATCGGATCATGTCGCTCTCCAAGCGCCGTGAAGTCGCTGACATTGTAACTCTCTTCAAGTGTATCCATGGTTACACAGACTCTCCCGAAATATTGAATAAGCTGTCACTTAGAGTTCCGAGAACCGGAAGCACTTTAAATCTTTAAATCAAGTTGTAATTATATTTTTAATGAAACTTCAGATGTAACTTCGATTTTCCAGAATTAATTTTAGTAGGTACCCAATGTTGCTAAGAGATGGCGCCACCAAGTGCGCCGTATTCAGGCCCCTCCTGATGTAAGTTTAAGGTATGTTCCATACAGTTAAAAAAGGGACCATGCCCAAAATACAATATATTTAATTCTTGAACTTTTCATTTTGATTCTAAACAACCAACAACACTGGTTACGTGCATATTAATGTCGTTGGTTACCTGGCTTTTCTCATGGATTTATTTAGGCACTGGGCCTACTAGGTACCTAGTGGGCCTTTATTGTACTACTTTTTTTTTAAATCACGTTTTATTTTTTAAGGTTTTGTACTGTCTGCCTGTCATTAGCGTGGTGCTATGAAGCTACGTAGATATTATACTTGAAATTGTGACGGATAACATTGCATTCCTGATGCCGCTGTTACAACATATCATCATTAGCCTGCAGTCCGCTAAGACGCTAAACTAGTAGACCACTTCGCTTGTCTCAACCAAAACACAAAAAGAATTGTATGTATTTGCTACGTAAATATGTACGTTTATGCTTGTTTGGAGCTCTTTAGCGATAAGGCCGCCAGTTGTGGTACTATTTTTTAAGTCTTTTGTGTTTCTTCTTTTTTTCAATGTGTGTTACAATAAAGAGTTTTATCTACCTTAACACTCATGTATAAGTACTTTAAGGGTGAATTTCTGTACCTACGTAGGTATTACACAAATTTTATGACTATTTATTACTTCTTTACTAAACTTAAATACCTAAAGAGCTCCTTCCAAATAAAACAGTGCGTTAACAATTTTTACATTAGTTTATTGCAGGGGCGCGCGGCCCACCCAACTTATTTCCGATACAAAATATACCTACATATGTACAACTAACCTACCGACTTAACGTAAAATAAATAACCAAATTTAATCTAAAACCGAATGTAGAGCGAGCTGCAACCGCGCGAGGCGGTGGTGCCCCGCTCTGCTCACACCCAGGGAGAATTAACTAATACATCGACATAACGCCATGGAACGTGGAAACATGTGTCTAAAGAGGGAGCCATTAAACAATACGAGATCAATGTGGTACATACATGCAGTACATAGCTCGCTGAACACAGCTGTGGTGTCTCAGAGTGCGCGCCGCCCCCCGCCCCCGCCCTCCGGTGCAGGGGCGACACTAGCCAACGAACACATTTCAACCAAATATTTGGATACCAAAATATTTTTAATCAATTTCTGAACGCAATTAATTTATTTTAGTTACATACAATATCATCACCAGAAATATATCTACACAGGTATGAAGAGTTGTACGTAAATTGAGACAAATCACTCGCGTTTTCTCGCGTCCAAAACAACAGAAACACACACAAATGCAAATTATTTGACTCATTGTAACGAGTGATTGATCTACAAATAGTAGCAATTTGCTATAAACTATAAGTTTGATACGAGTCGTGTGCTGCATATTGCGGGCGCCACTGTGCGTACATTGGTCGCGTGGGAAACATTACTAACTGCCTTATGGAACATATAATGGTGTTAATAATTTCTTCATAGAGGCACTTATTAATATTGCTATAGAGAAACTTCCAACCAGTACAACTTTCAACTGCTCCACGTCGTGTGTGGTCGCACCGCGCACCGCGCACCGCCGCCTCACAACACTAGTCATAATAATCATTTCATTCTTTTATCACTTCAGTATGACGAGTATGACATCTATTTAGCGGCACATGACTACAGTACATGCTGCAACACGTCATGTATGACGGGGTGCAGCTGCTGAAGGTTGTACACCTCCAAGCCAGAACACACATTATAACAAACCATTCCAGAGTTATTTGATTCTATTCAATTACATAACGCGGACATTATCGATTACAACGAATACATATTCCATAAATTAAATCATATTTTGTAGCGAATATAATGTCTAATAAATAAATAAAGATTCTTAATATTATTTACAAAACAATACACATGGCCATTAAGTAAATGAAAATACTTCAACAGTCACATATGATATGAAAATATAAAATAATGTCAGCATCCAGCGGTGTGAGTACACACCTAGCGTACGCACTTCAAGTGAGCTCATGTAGCGGCGCGTCACTCGGCTCGGGCGCCGGCGGCCAGCATCCAGCGGTGTGAGTACACACCTAGCGTACGCACTTCAAGTGAGCTCATGTAGCGGCGCGTCACTCGGCTCGGGCGCCGGCGGCCAGCATGCAGCGGTGTGAGTACACACCTAGCGTACGCACTTCAAGTGAGCTCATGTAGCGGCGCGTCACTCGGCTCGGGCGCCGGCGGCCAGCATGCAGCGGTGTGAGTACACACCTAGCGTACGCACTTCAAGTGAGCTCATGTAGCGGCGCGTCACTCGGCTCGGGCGCCGGCGGCCAGCATCCAGCGGTGCGAGTACACACCTAGCGTACGCACTTCAAGTGAGCTCATGTAGCGGCGCGTCACTCGGCTCGGGCGCCGGCGGCCAGCATGCAGCGGTGCGAGTACACACCTAGCGTACGCACTTCAAGTGAGCTCATGTAGCGGCGCGTCACTCGGCTCGGGCGCCGGCGGCCAGCATCCAGCGGTGCGAGTACACACCTAGCGTACGCACTTCAAGTGAGCTCATGTAGCGGCGCGTCACTCGGCTCGGGCGCCGGCGGCCAGCATCCAGCGGTGTGAGTACACACCTAGCGTACGCACTTCAAGTGAGCTCATGTAGCGGCGCGTCACTCGGCTCGGGCGCCGGCGGCGTGTCGCGACGGAATTATATCTATCTATTTAGAGAATTAGTATCTGGATGGAAATAACGATAGTAATGGATAACATTAATAGTTAATGTAGCAACTTGCAGCAAATGCTCGAGCCGCGCCAGCTCCCCGCCCCCCGCGCCCCGGCACCCTCGCGCCTTCTGCACCCTGCACGGGGCTGTCCGCTCAACACACCTCACTCAGACAATTAAACACCAGGGGGCCTACCGCCTAAGAGCCTAAACTATATCAATTGCTATCGTTTATGATGTCATTTCAATCATTTGAAATTCGAATTTGTGATTGAAATGACGTCATATATTAGGCCTGCTGGTCTGAACGTGCTCTTTCCCTGCTACAAGTCAAGGCTTTGCTTCACAGATCACAATAAATATTTTTTTTCGGACCACTTGTAATTTTATTTTTAAACAATATCGTAATAAGAAATCGATAGGAAAATGAGTTGGGAGACACGTAAATTTGTGTGTTTTGGCAGTTGTTAACCCACACTGGAGGCCGCTCATTCAATAACATGTGTACATGTGGCGGCGCAGTAGGCAGCGCAGGCGCAGCGGCGCGGGGGCGGGTTTGTTCCTTCTCTATCAGTACAAAATGCTCGTTATATCTTACATTACATACAAAATGCAATCAATTCATACGTCAATTAAAGTACTAGTATATTATACACAGACGCCTCGTCGGTTCTACGTCTCGGTGGCGAGCGCGTCGCGCGCGTGGTGTATCTTGAGGTGCTTGTTGTGGTTGGACTTGTTGGAGGAGGTCTTGCCGCAGACGGCGCAGGCGAAGGGGCGCGCGCCCGAGTGCACCTTGCGGTGCTCCGCCAGGTAGTAGGAGCGGTGGAAGGCCTTGCCGCAGTCGGGCACGTCGCACACGAAGCGCTTGGCCTGCTCGTGCTCGCGCACGTGGCGCTGGCAGTTGTACTTGCGGATGAACTGGCAGCCGCAGTAGTTGCACGTGTAGGGGCGCACGGCGCGGTGCGCGTTCACGTGCGCCGCCAGCTCGGCGCGCCGCACGAAGGCGGCCGGGCACAGCGCGCAGCGGTGCGGCTTGGCGGAGCGCGCCGCGTGCGTCCAGCGGTGCAGCTTGAGGTTCCACTTGGTGCTGAACGCCTTGTTGCACACCACGCACGCGAAGGGGCGCGCGCCCGAGTGCGTGGCCAGGTGCGCGCGCAGGTTGGCGCGCAGGTAGGGCCGCCGGCACACGGGGCACGGCACGTCGCCGCCCGGCGCCGCGCCGTACGCCGCGTCGTGCTTGCGGCGCACGTGGCGCGTCAGCGAGGCGGCGTGCACGAAGCGGTCGGGGCAGTGCGGGCACGCCTTGGGCTTGGGGTCGTGCGTCTCCTGGTGCCAGGCCAGCTTGGCGCGCGAGTGCACCACCAGCCCGCACGGGCACACGAAGTCGCGCACGGCGGCGCGCTTCTTGAGGTGGTGGCGGTTGCGGTGCTGCACCATGTTGGAGTAGCGGCGGAACGTCTCGTCGCACAGCGTGCACTTGACGGGCGCGCGCCCCGTGTGCGTGTTGTTGTGCTCCGACAGCTTCTGCCGCGTCAGGAACCGCTTCTCGCACACCTCGCATCTGCGGCGCAACCGACACATCTGTTTACAACGCAATACAATAACTGTGCACTAACTGAAACATAGCTTGATGTCTTGCTCCCTCAATCATCATAGTTATAGCGAGTAATAAGTAAATCTATACCTTAGTCTGGCCATAAATACTGTTACTATTAAAAATAAAAACATGTTGCATTTGAATTTGGAATCTGTCATTTTTATACGATTGTTTATTGTTTTCTCGTTTTATTTATTTATTTATTTATTTATTGTTCACTTGCCCACAGCACTTACAGTTTCCCAAAGCGTGCTGTGGGCCAACCTTAAAAAAATATACTTATATTAAAATTAATCCCTATACCTAGACTTATAGTAAATTTTCCTATTATTACAAATAAATATACTACAACATTGTAATATAAATTTAAATTTCGAATGGAATATATCAAGATCTGGCATCTGTGCAAGCATGTCGTTAAGCAGACTGACAGCATGTGTTGTGGGAGCGTACCGCGCCGTGGCGGTGCGCACCACCCCGCACGGCATAGCCAGCGGGCGGCGCGGGCAGCATGCGCGCGCCGCACGCGCTCCCGCCGCCAGCGACAACCGGGATAGAACACTAGGATCGTCGATGGATCCGCGCAAGAGCTGGAAGTAATGCGATAGCAAACTGCATTTTCGCCTTACTTCCAACGCATACATACCTACCATACCATAGACGAAGAGAGACGGATACAGAAAAGGGCGCCAATACATTGTACAATATTTTGCGATATTAAAATGGAGTGGGGTGATAAAGAGAACCGAATCGCTGTGATTGCATAACACAAAGTAGGTATGGAGCCAAAAGCAATTTTCAAAACTCGCCATAAACTTGGTATTAGTCAAATGTTTGTGTACCGGGCTATTAATAGGTACAATGAGACCTCCTCTGTTTGTGACAGAATAAGATCTGGCTGTTCACGTAGTGTTTGTACGAAAAAGGTGGTCAAAGCAGTAAGGGAGAGAATTCGAAGAAATCCTGTCCAAAAGCAAAAGATTTTATCTCGGGAGATGAAGATAGCACCTAGAACCATGTCGCGTATTTTAAAAGATGACTTAGGACTTGCTGCCTGTAAGAGACACACTGGTCATTACTTAACTGATAATTTAAAAAAGAATAGGGTGGTAAAATCGAAACAATTACTGAAGCGGTATGCAAAGGGAGGTCACAGAAAATTTTTGTTTACAAATGAATTTGTTTTTACAATTGGGCAACATTTTAACAAACAAAATGACCGTATTTATGCTCAATCCCAATCAGTTGACAGAGTGCAACGTGGGCATTATCCGACATCAGTGATGGTTTCCATTTTGTAAATAGAGTGACGCAAAAGGAAAAAAGTGAGGGGCACGGACGGACTAAGGACCTAGATCGATTATATTCTAAGGAGAAACAAATTCACAGAGCCGCAAAAGACTTATGTATTTTTTTGTTATTAAATTTAAATTAACTTCAAGTGTGTGATATGGCGCAGCAGCTAGGTAAGTACACTTGTGATGAAAAATATAAATGAGATAACGGTGAAGTGTATAGTGTGTAATGTGTGTGTTACTGACTTGTAGTTCTTGATGCCGGCGTGCGTCTTGAGGTGCAGCGTGAGGTTGGCGCGCCGCGTGAAGCACTTGCCGCACTTGAGGCACTCCAGCGGGTGCACGCGCAGGTGCGCCGCGAACGCAGCCTCCGAGCCCTGCCCGCACACTCAATATAGCACCCGCCTGCCACGTCTCTCTCATATTTATTACACGAAAATAGGATTTTCCAAAGTGGGGATGTTTTGACCTTTTGACTGAATTAATTAGGGTTAATAATGGTGCTAGTATGTACCTGGTCGAGCTTGCAGGTGGGGCACACGGTGTCGCGGCGGCGGCGCTTGCCGGCCAGCAGCGAGCGCAACTCCAGCTCGGGCGCCAGCTCGTACGCGCGCAGGATGGACTCGCCCAGCGCCTGCTTGGCCTCGCCCGCCGCGGCCGCGCCTGCAACACTGGCGTCCTCCTTCTCCTCCTTCTTGATGTGGAGGGGCGCGAGGGGGGCGGGCGGCGGGTGCAGGCGCGCCGCGTGCGCGCGCAGCTCCTTCAGCGAGCCCAGCTGCGCGCCGCACGCGCCGCACGTGTACACGCGCGTCGCGCACAGCACCGCCATCTCGTCGCTGCAACAACACGCGCCGTTACACGCAACCACTCCACCGACATATCTTGAGATCGTAACAGATACCAAATATAAATTCTATATTGAGAAATAGTGTAATGGACTCACAGATTGTCCTGCTTCTCGGTGACGTCGAGGTCGGAGCCGTCGGAGAGCCAGGTCTCGCGCGCCAGCAGGTCGTAGGGCTGCGCGGGCGGCGCGTAGGGCGCGGGCCAGGGCGCGCGCTCGGGCGCCGCGGCCAGAAGCTCCAGCTTGGAGTCGTGCTCGCGCTCCGCCTCGTACTCGGCGCCGCTGTCCGCGATCTTGTAGCTCTCGTGGATGAAGGTGGGCAGCACGAAGTCGGGCTCGCGCGAGGGCTCGCCCCACAGCGCGCAGGCGCCGCCCTTGTCGTCGAACGCCTCCTCGCGCTCGGCCGCGAAGTAGTGCTCGTACATGTTGTCTCCAAAGTAGTTGTCGCTCATCATGGAGGCGAGCTGCTTGCTCTTGGAGGCCGCCTCCAGCTGCAGCAGCGTGCGGCCCTCGGGCGCCGGCGACGCGCGCGCCTCGCCCGGCTCGTTGCTGGAGCTCAGCTCCTCCTTCACCAGCACGTCGGGCGGCGGCGAGGGCGGGCAGGAGGGCGGCGAGAGCGGGCAGGAGGGCGGCGAGGGCGCGCGCTCAAACCCCGCCAGCTGCTGCCCCTTGATCTCCTCGATGGAGATGGTCTTCAGCGTGGAGGGCACGCCCTCCTTGTGCAGCTGCTCCGCGAAGCTGAGCGGCGCCGAGCTGGTGGACGCCACCGGGCCTGAGCTCTCCGCTATCGGCTTCAAGTTCTTTATCTGGATGACTTTCTTGCACTTTTTAACGAAGATATTGTTCAACCTCAATGGATTGCTCTTGAAGTGTTTGAGCGGCGCATGCAGAGCGTCGTCCTTGGCGTGCGCGTCGCTGGGCCCCGCCACGGGCTCGGTCTTGGGCGAGGGCGCTGGCTCGGGGCAGCCGTCGCCGCTCTCCGACAGCTCGCTGATGGGCGAGATGGAAGGCTTCTCGTTGCAGATGAGGTCCGGCACGGGGCAACTGTCGCTGAACTCCATGTCCATCTTGTCGTCTACGGGCTTGCTGGCAGGGCTGGCGCTGCGCTTGAGCTCTGCGAAGGCGATGGCGCTGTCGCGGGCGGCGGACGCGAAGTTGTCGGGCGAGGCGGGCCGGGAGTACTCGCGCTCGCCACAGCCCGTCAGGTCCATCACCGTGTTGATCATGCTCTTGCTGTGCTGCACGGGCACTTCTACCTTTATATTGCTGAGTATCTTGAGACCTTTAGTGCTTCCTGAAGCTTCACAAGGAGCCTCCACCTTCTCTGTGATAGTTACGTTAGGTGCCTCTGTTTTGGGAAGGGTGAAATTTGAGACGATCGCCGACACCTGGCGCGGCGGCCGGGACAACACCTTGCTGCCACTACTGCTGCAGGAACTAATGGGTGTTGGAGGCATGATGGGTGTCACTTCGATGACCAGAGTCTTGTTATGTTCGGTAGAAGTTGCAACCTGCTTCTGTGGATTGGTTACTATTGCACTGGTCTCAGGATACATCTGTGACGGGCACTGCTTGGGGATCACCTGCTGTGGGGCCGTGTACATGCATGATGTATTTCCAAACTGATCCACCAGCATCACATTCTGGTATATGGAGCTAGATTGAGCAACATTAGTGACATTCTCTTGACCAGCAAACACTGCAGGTATGCTGGGGATGAAGCCCTTAGGGTCAATGTTTTGCACCATTTCTTGATAAAAGTACTGAGAGTTCTGGGTGACCACAGTGGTGCCCGGTGTGAATGTGCTGGAACTCAGCTGGTTGAAGTGGTTTTGCACTAGAGGAGGGGCAGCCTTGGAGTCCCTGACCTGGGAGCAGGGCAGGGCTCCTGCCATTATCATGCTGTTCTGGACATTTTTCTGTACAAAAGTGGGGGCGGAGCCCACCACCACATGCATGGGCTTGCCTGGAGCTATGTATTGCACACTCCCCATGTTACTTTTGACTAAATTCAGAAGATTACTAGATTTGGGTACAATTTTGACAGGTTCATGTCTTTTCCGGCTCCCGCTAGGTATCATAGTGGGCTGCAGCTTGACCGTAGCTGCCATGGTTGGCACATTGTAAGAGAACACATTGTTCATGTCTAGAGGGGTATAGTCGGCGCTGCGGGAGTACTTCACCTCGCGCTCCTCCTGCTGCTCCGGGAACACCGAGTACTTGGGCTCATACTCCGCCAGGGGAGGGGGGTATGTCTGCTGCATCTTGTCTGCTTTCAATGCTAGAGGAGGGTTGGTAAAGTTTGAATTGGAATGGTTAGAAGGCTGTGGAGACTGGCTGACTGTAGGAGTATCATAAGTCATGTTGTCTACCATCCGGATATCAGGTGTACAATTCCTAGAGACTGTGGCTGAAGATGAGGAGCGTGGAGTCCTGCTCTGGTTTCTACTGGGCGCGCGGCTGGAGCCCCCACTGGGGGTGCGCGCCCAATAGCGCTCATGCTCCTGGTTCCTGTGGGAGCTGCTCCAGCGCCCGCTGTCGTCGGCGGCCGGCGTGCGCGACCTGCTGCGGTACGACCGCTCGGAGTTGGCAGGCGTGGATGTCCTGCTGCTCATGCAGCTACTGTTTTTATTTGCTATACTACAAAGGGCTTTGATGACTTGGTCTTTGGGATGAGTGTCCAGATGCGACTCCAGAGACATGCCATTGTGCAGGAACAGCGTGCACACGGGGCACTGGACTAGCTGATCCATCGTGGCGTCACTGCACTCGAAAGGTCTTTACTCTGACAGGGTGACCTTCCTCTGACTGTGTCGAACAGGCTCGTCACGCAGGCGGCGCTCAACGAGTAGCGCCCGTACGACGCACGGCCGTCACACGCATATCTACTGCTCACGCGAGACCCTCGCTGGCACCCACAATAACACTATCTTCCTTGTAAGGCGTCTTCTTATCGATCTGTCGAACAAAATGTATAAGCGTTGAATGTGCCATTACGATGGCCGATATCGTATGCTGAAAACTTGTTCGACTCGCTAACGGAGGACAAAAGAAAACAAAACTCGGATAAAGGCCATTGAGACATAAAAAAGGTGAGCAATAAGTACAATGAAGAATGGTTTGTAGGAATTACAATATAACACGATGTCTATAACGGTACTCACCAATTCTTAAGTTTATTATGTATAGTCCATGGCATATTGAGAATACTGGTGCGATATTTATAAGTATTCTACGACTATTCTACTTCTAAAAATATTTCCAAATAGTCAGACATATTGCAGACGTCTCGCTCACGTTCACAGTCTTTTGTTTTGTGTTCCATTACGCACATCGATAACGATTTTCTGTCTATATTCTCTGTACATTTTTACTTTGAAACAAAAATACACACTAAAATTATGCGTAGAACGAAACAGCGCGTCACTTTGCAAGCACAGAATAAACAAATTTATGTCAAAATTTATGTACAGTCAAAGTCTTCACTTCATCGTTCCATCCATGAAAAAAAATTACTGTTTGTTGTCGTCGAAGGAAGGTGTTGTAGTCGAGTAATTCTAATTAAAATCTATTGAAATTTAAGTAATACGTGTATTGGCAACTAATCATATCATATAGTTAAAGTATTGTTGAAATATCACAATGTCCTTTAATTATGACGAAATAAGCTACAATGGTAAGTTATTCATGGTAGTATCAAATTGTTTCAATTCAATGTGGCTTGATCTTATCAAAATATCATTAAGTACTATTTTATTATTTCGTTCGTAATAAATCTGGTTATTATATTGCCTAACATACGAGACATCTCTTTAATATTTCCTGTGACTAATAGGAAGATCAAATACTATTTTCACTGCAAACATAACCCACAATACGTACTTACCGATTACCGTGTTTTTGTGCACTATTGCAGAAGCCAAAGACTTACTTCGACAATGGAGAAAGAACAACGAAAGAAGAAGTGATGAAATCATGGAGCTGTGGGCTGCAGTGCTCAGTGAAGACCTCAACAAGCTAGGCAATGAGAGTGAGTGCCCTAAACCCTATTAGTGCTTGTGTTGCGCTGGTTCTTAGAATACAGCACTGCTTAACAAAATACCTAGTCAGGTCATAAATTCTGTCACATGTTTAATATAAAATAATTAAAACAACTTTATTCTTTATGTAACCATTTATATACCAAAATGAACTTAACAAAACATAGATTCTTATGACAATAAAGTTTATTCAAAATGACCTCCGTGATTTTGAATACAGGCCTTCAATCTGCGCGGCCAGTCGTCTATCGCTGCACGAACAAGGTCCATGTCAATATCGGCGGCTGCCTTAATCAAGGATGTCTTGAGTGACGCCAAATTGGGATGAGGCTTTGAGCACGCCTTTTCCTCCAAGTGTTGCCATATCTTGTAATCTAACGGATACAAATCTGGACTGGAGGAGGGCCAGTCTTCGTGCCGGATGAAGTTGATTTCACGCGCCGCCAGCCAGTCTTGTGTGCTCTTCGCTCTATGAGCTGGCGCCGAATCTTGTTGGAATACACAGTGCTTGTTATTGAACATGATATGAGAAACAGGTTCCACAAGGTTCGTCAGGACTAAATTTTGATACACAACTGCATTCGTTTTTACACCTTTCTCACAAAAATGTACCTCTGTTAAGCCCCAATAAGAAACTCTCCACCATACCATGAGCGAGGATGGAAAATGACCTCTTTGGACACGCGGAATACGTTTGCTCGCTTCTTCACTACTGTGTGCATACACCTTATCATTTTGTTTGTTGTAGCGCTCTTCTAAGGTAAAAATTTTTTCATCCAAAAAAAGAATTTCCCGATATTTTTTTCCCGTGTACCGCTTCAACAAAGTGCGGCATCTCTTCAGTCTCAGGTCCATTAGACGAGCATTCAAACGATGTCCTGTTTTTCTTCGATATGCCCGAAGCCCTAAGTCTTCATTTAACACCCTTTTCACCGTGGTTCTGCTTAACCCCATCTGAAGGGCCAACAGTTTCTGCTTACGTTTGGGATTTCTTTGAATTCGCGCCTTCACAGCTTTTATCACTGCTGGAGTCCTAACAGACAGAGGGCGACCACTTCTTGACCTGTCATCTACACTAGAGTCTTCATTGTATCGTTTGATGGTACGATAAACAAATCTTTTGGTTATATTCAAATTTTTCAGTATGTCAAAAATTTGAAGTGGCGCGTGACCGCAACGATGCAATGCAATAGCTGCAACACGGTCTTCTTTAAGAGTCCACTCTATATTTAAAAATGAGTAAAATTCTAAAAAGTATACATTTTTATTTTCATGAACAATTCGAAATTCGAATTCAATAAACTTTTTTGTGGCCAGCATACTAAAGGAAAAGTTTTACTGTGTGACAATACTTATGACCTGACTAGGTATAAATATTCCGGGACATTGCACACAGCGCCATCTAGCACCACATTGAACAAACATTTCAGTTATGGGTACTAGATAACAGATATAATACTAATAAACTTTTTCATCAAGCAGTGTATATGGTCAAGTGTAGGTTTAGCCTACCAAGCATGGAAAACACAAATTCCTCATGTTTGTTGTGTTGAATGTAAACAATGTGTTTTCAGAGCATTTAGTACTGGAGCAGATAATATTTGCAGCATTGGACTGCCACACATATGGTGTAGCATATGCCTGCATCTCCATGCTGTCCAAGGAGTTCCCGGGCAGCTTGCGCGTCATGCGCTACAAGGCTGCCTTGCTGGAGGCAGAGGAGAAGTCAGTCTACTTTTACAAGGACTATTTTAATATATTTTTGCACTCCAATTCTAATATAACAAAATAAGTCAAACTCCCACCTACCATTCAATATTACCACTTGCTTACTTTCACCTGAGTACTAGTTTTTAGAGGCTACTACTAAACTTCTTTATCTTATCATAACATGTATTTGATTTTAATCTTGTCTAAAATATTTCAAGTGATTTATATTTGTAACTTAATCTAAGTATACATTATTGGTCCACAAAGGCAGCTATTAGTAGATGTTCATGAAAGTAAAGTGTTTGTTGTGCACTCCAGATATGAGGAGGCGCTGCAGGTGCTGGACAGCATCATCAAGGCGGACGAGACCAACTCGGCCGCGCGCAAGCGCCGCGTCGCCATACTCAAGGCGCAGGGACAGACCACCGAAGCCATTAGGGAACTGGTGGACTATTTGAAGAAGTAACTATACTTTTCACTTCAAAACTGTGTATACTATCAACCTGATCCTTTATCATTCTGGGTCCAGATTGTTATACAAATATAATCAAGTAGAATTTGTTTTAGTGTCCTGTAATCAACCTTCACAACAAGCTTTGTGCATACTTACCTGCTGTGTATTGTAAGTTGTATGAGGCCTAGTCTGGCTCTTATTATGATTTGGCTGTTTCAACAAATACTACATATATTTGTGGATCAGCATTACATAGTAAAACTGTACTGCAGTGAATATAAATATGTTTATTAACCTTAGTCGCGCCATACAGGCAAGTCAACTTAGTGGCGCCATACAGGCAAGTCAACTTAGTGGCGCCATACAGGCAAGTCAACTTAGTGGCGCCATACAGGCAAGTCAACTTAGTCGCGCCATACAGGCAAGTCAACTTAGTCGCGCCATACAGGCAAGTCAACTTAGTCGCGCCATACAGGCAAGTCAACTAAGTGGCGCCATACAGGCAAGTCAACTTAGTCGCGCCATACAGGCAAGTCAACTTAGTCGCGCCATACAGGCAAGTCAACTTAGTCGCGCCATACAGGCAAGTCAACTTAGTCGCGCCATACAGGCAAGTCAACTTAGTCGCGCCATACAGGCAAGTCAACTTAGTGGCGCCATACAGCCAAGTCAACTTAGTGGCGCCATACAGCCAAGTCAACTTAGTGGCGCCATACAGGCAAGTCAACTTAGTGGCGCCATACAGGCAAGTCAACTTAGTGGCGCCATACAGGCAAGTCAACTTAGTGGCGCCATACAGGCAAGTCAACTTAGTGGCGCCATACAGGCAAGTCAACTTAGTGGCGCCATACAGGCAAGTCAACTTAGTCGCGCCATACAGGCAAGTCAACTTAGTCGCGCCATACAGGCAAGTCAACTTAGTCGCGCCATACAGGCAAGTCAACTTAGTGGCGCCATACAGGCAAGTCAACTTAGTGGCGCCATACAGGCAAGTCAACTTAGTCGCGCCATACAGGCAAGTCAACTTAGTCGCGCCATACAGGCAAGTCAACTTAGTCGCGCCATACAGGCAAGTCAACTTAGTCGCGCCATACAGGCAAGTCAACTTAGTCGCGCCATACAGGCAAGTCAACTTAGTGGCGCCATACAGGCAAGTCAACTTAGTCGCGCCATACAGGCAAGTCAACTTAGTCGCGCCATACAGGCAAGTCAACTTAGTCGCGCCATACAGGCAAGTCAACTTACATAATAACTTGTTAACAGTAATGTGTATGTCTCCTTACTTATTGCTAAATATTACAAAGGTGTGTGGAGGCTGTAATGAAGAAATAAAGCGAAACAAAACATATGTAAAGTGCCCCAAATGTGAAAATTATTTTCACCAAACATGCGTCAACTTCAGTAGCAATAAAACGCTGCCACCCTCAAGAATTGCGGAAGGCTGGTCGTGCCCAGATTGCTCCGCACGGATCAGACGAGGGGGTGATAATTCCAGTACCCCCGTAAAAGCAGCCCTGGACAGTGCAGTGACGTCTTACAGCAGCCGGCCACCTGAGAAGGACAGCTCTAATCAAGCTATGCTACCAAATGTGTCCGCTGGTTCAATAGATACACAAATGGCTCAGCTACAAACCAACATTGTGGAGGCACTAAAGGCGGAACTACCTAAAATGATAGTCAGCCAGGTCACTGTGGCGATTACACCCTTGGACACTCGCCTCAAGGAGCTTCAAAGCTCTGTCACATTCCTGGCTGATAAATATGAAGATTTCAGCTTAAAATTAGAGAATATAGTTGTGGATAACAAAAAGCAAGGTGAGCAGATCCAAGAGGCCAGCATAGAAATCAACAAGCTCAAAGAATGCATAAGGTACTTAGAGCAGCAGCTTAGGGAATCCAATGTCGAGGTGCACGGTGTCACGGAATTCAAATCTGAAAACCTAGTCAACATATTCAAACAGATAGCATCTGCAGTCTCATTCAATATACAAGACAGTGATCTCATGAAGGTCACCCGGGTTGCAAAAATCAACAAGGACAGCAAGAAACCCCGTACTATAATTGTGAAGCTGGCAAGTCCAAGGCGACGTGATGAGTTTCTCTCTGCAGTATCCCGCTACAACAAAACTAACCCAAAAAACAGACTTAGTACGGGCCTAGTGGGCATCAATGGTGACAGGTCACCCATATATGTTGCTGAGCATCTATCCCCTACAAATAAAGCCCTCCATGCTGCAGCTCGCCTTAGAGTGAAGGAAAAGAATTATAAATTTGTGTGGGTTCGCGACGGAAACATATATGTCAGAAAAGATGAAAACTCGCGGTACATTCTTATAAAATCAACTCAATCTCTGGATAAAATTGTATAAAGCTTAGGTTAGTCTCTCACAATGAATTTTCAGTGTATTAGTTAGAATTAATTATGGGATTAAAAGTTTATCTACAGAATATAAGAGGAATGAATACTAAGTGTCTAGATGTGTATAATTCTGTTTTATGTAACAATTATGATATAGTTTGTTTATGTGAGACATGGCTTACAGACTCTGTGCTATCTTCTGAAGTTTTTGATAATAGATACAAAGTTATTAGACGTGACAGAGACTTACATTTTTTGAAAAAATATAACAAGGACCATGGTGGAGGTGTGTTGATCGCTTTATCTAAGCACATACAATATGAACTTTTGAATGTAAACCAAGATGATATTGAGGATTTGTGGATTCGCTTGTATGTTAATGGTCATGTTCTTAACTTGTGTATGGTTTATATACCATCATATATCCCATGCATTGTATTTAAACAATTCATGAACAAATGTAGGCAGATAATCTCAACAAACCCTACCTAATGTTAAAACAATTATCTTAGGAGACTTTAACATACCACTTTTAATATGGGACACTGTTCACACAGCCACTATAGTTAGGTATAAAGAAAGACAACCCGTTTTGATGGATTTTATTACTAAAACTAATTTTAGTCAATATAATAACATTCCTAATTGTTGTAACAATGTCCTTGAGTTAATACTTACTGACTTAAATATTGTCAATGTCAGCCGCACTGTATCTATATCTACTTTGGAGGACAAGTTTCACCCTTCGCTTGACTTTCTTATTGGTTTGTCTAGAAACTTAAGAGAGAATACACTATTTCCTAAACTAAATTTCAGGAAAGCTGACTACTCTAAATGTATAAATGAATTACTAGATACAGATTGGCATCATAAAGCTGTGTCACTTGATTGTAATGAATTTGTAAACTGTTTTTATAATATATTATGGGATATCATTAATAGAAATACTCCTTCTATGGTACGCAGGTCTAACAGGCATCCTTCCTGGTTTTCTATGTCACTAGTTAGAACGTTGAAAGAACAAAACAAATATCATCATAAATTCAAACTTTATGGCAATCCACGTGACTATGACCAATTTAATTTGCTAAGAACTCGATCCAAACTTTTAATGGATAAATGTTTTCAAACTTACATATCTCACATTGAGTCTAATTTAAAAACGAATGTTAAAGCCTTTTGGCGTTACACTAAATCTAAGCGAATTACAAATGACATGCCAAAAATGATAAGATACAATAATAAAATAGCTTATACTGGAAATGACATCACAAATCTATTTGCTGAATATTTTTCATCTATCTATAACTCCTGCTGATCCTGCTATCAAACTGATTCATACATTCCAGACTTCCCTGGCGCTAGTTATTCTATCAGTTCAGTTTATTTCTCTGAATCTGAAGTATATAAACAAATAAACTTAATTAATACTAATAAAGGTAGCGGTCCAGATGGAATTCCTCCTTTCTTCATACGTATGTGCGGTTCCGCTCTCAAAGTCCCTCTGACAATCATTGTGAATAAGTCTATGAGGGAAGGGGTCTTTCCTGACCTGTGGAAAATTGCGAAAATCACACCTATATTTAAATCCGGTGACAAAACTGATGTAACGAATTACCGACCTATTAGTGTCCTAAATACTTTTGCCAAGTTATTTGAAAGTTTGGTTTATAACACTTTATACAATCATTTTTAACATAGACTGCACTCAAGTCAGCATGGTTTTGTCAGTGGCAGATCTACTGCCTCTAATCTATTAACATACACTAATTATTTATGCCAATCATTTAATAACACTTCCCAAGTGGATTCAATATATACAGATTTTTCTAAAGCATTTGATCGAGTAAATTTTTATATTCTTTTAATTAAATTACATCATTTAGGATTTCACGGCAATCTCCACCGTTGGCTTAGCACTTATCTTATGAATCGTACTCAGCTTGTTGCTCTGTACGGTTTTGACTCTATTCCTTTTGAACCAAAGTCAGGAGTGCCTCAAGGCTCAAATCTGGGACCTCTCTTGTTCCTTATCTTCATAAATGATCTTTTGGATAAAATAACTTGTCAATGTTTAGCATATGCAGATGATTTAAAATTATATGCAAAAATATCAAATGTAGGAGATTGCTACATACTTCAACAGAACATAAACACTCTGTACGATTGGTGTATACATAATGACATGGCTTTGAACACTAAAAAGTGCCATTTTATCACTTTTACTAGGAAACGCAGAACAATACTGTTCGACTATTGTATAAACAGCATAAAATTAGATAAAGTTAACATTGTACGTGATCTCGGAGTATGGTTTGACGAAGAATTAAATTTTAAAACACATTATGAAAATATTGTTAAAAAGAGCAGTAGAACACTTGGTTTCCTAATGCGCACCGCTAAGCCGTTTAAGCAAGTAGAATCATTAAAGATATTATATAATTCCTTAGTAAGGTCACAGCTCGAATATTGTTCAAGTGTCTGGTCTCCTATTTATAAGGTCGACAAACTTAGCATTGAATCTATTCAAAAACGATTTATTAGACATCTGAGCATTAAATTGAGCTTGAGGCGATCTATACCAGATTACGAGAATCGCTTGATGCGCTTTGAGTTTCAGAGTCTTGAGCATAGACGGAGTGTTTCTGACCTTTGTATCCTACATAAGATTGTAAATGGGGTTTTTTGTGAACCTCTGCTAAATGATGTTAAATTTATAACTCGGAAATTGTCTACTCGGAAGCCTACCATATTTGCTATTCCTATTTTCTATAATAACATTGGTCAACAACCCATTGTTTCGTATGTGTCATTTGTACAATAAACTCAGTAGTAAAGAAAGTACTAAACTAGATATATTTCATCACAACTTAACTAAATTCAAAAACTTACTTAATAAATGTAATATTACCGCTTATAATAGTGACGTTTACTATAAACTTTAAGAGTACAACATTATATTGTAAAGAAAGCTGTACGCAATAGTTAGACTTACAAATTTATTTTTTTACATACGAGTTTGTTTTTTATTATAAGTTTTAGTTTGTAAGTTGTTTTTGTGTCTTAAATAAATAAATAAATAAATTAGTGAGGCTAGATCAAAAACTTTGAAAGTTAGAAATTAATTTAAAAACATAATTAAATCAAATAATAGCATACAATAACTCTTTAAAACAAAACAAATCTCCAGGTTATACCTATTTTTTTAAAAATGCACTTTCTGTGATTGAACTTTTCATAAATTCATTGAGTGTGTAAAACTTAAAAAAGGGTTCTAAGAATTCTGTTAACTTTCTCTTGTATGCATTTTATTGCAGATCTGCGATACTCGGTGGCAATTTATTTTACATACTAATCTTATTGTATTTATTTATTTATATATGCTGTACACAATACAAAATTACATTTTAGAACTTATTCTAAAAAATTTGGATTGTGTGACCCTGTTGCTTGTTTAGTTTAGGGCATTGCACTTTACAATATTAACTGAAACACTATTTTTCTTAATACTAATGTAGTTACATGCCTAAGTACTTAATAATATCCTTTAAAATTTTTAAACCTTATGTACATAGTTCTATGATAAATATAAATATGTATGAGATCTGTGACATATATTGCGATATTCCTTGTTTATGTGTCTTGACTAGTCTGGTTTTCGGTTTATTTAAATTAACATGTTTTTTTTTAAAGTATATATTTTTTGTATTGCTTAGTTAAGTTCAATTAATCATAAGGGTGCGATTTGGAGTAGCTGTGTGGTAGCTGTAAGGTGCACTTATTGAAATGACATAAATAAATAAATAATTTTTGCCTTTCTTCCATTTATCATTACCAATAAACTATTTGATATTTGATTTGATTTGATCTTTATTGTGGAAAACGTCTAATAGACAGTTATGATTACCGTCATTATGTTCTGTGTCTGTGTGTTCTGTGTAATGTTTTCTTACGTGATGGATGGGTGTGCGCAGGTTCATGTCGGACGTGGAGGCGTGGCAGGAGCTGTGCGCGCTGTACCTGGCGGCCGGCGAGCTGGCGCGCGCCGCCTTCTGCGCCGAGGAGCTGCTGCTGCACCAGCCGCACGCGCACCTGCTGCACCAGCGCCTCGCCGACATACGCTACACCATGGTATGTACCTGACAGCGTACCAGGCATCATGCCCTGTGTGTGTGATTTCATGAGATATAGACTACTTCTTTACAAATTAGAAAAATATGGCATAAGAGGTAGAGCGCTACAGTGGTTAGAAAGTTATTTATCAAATAAGACTCAGTGGGTTGAAATAACTTATCTATTGGGCAAAACAAAAACCACCCACAAATCAATACATAAATAAACATGGAGTTCCACAAAGAAGTATACTCTGTCCTCTACTTTTCCTGCTCTTTATTAATGATCTCCCCGATATAATTAATCATAGATGTGTCCTCTATGCAGATGATACCACCTTAATAATAGAAGAGTCCAACAAAGACATAAATAAATTCGAACATGACATTAATAAAGCTTTTGAGGCTGTAATTATATGGCTAAAACAAAACGATCTATTCATTAATCTTATAAAACTTATTAATCTTAATAAAACTAAAATTATCCATTTTTTTTTCTAGTAACAAATAACCTGTTCCATTTAATATCTCATACCAAAATGCTCCCCTCGAACTAGTAGACTCAGCAACTTTTTTAGGTTTGGTTATTGACAAAAATTGCAATTGGAAAGAGCACATCAAAAAAGTTTGCTGTAAATTACAGAGGTTTGTATATGTTCTAGGGCGTCTTCATCGTACTGCCAAGTGCCACCTTACAAGCGACTCTTAGTGCCTACCACGGTTACATCTTCCACTTAGCGCTACGGTTTAATAATTCAGTAATTTGTGAAGATGCTTTTAAGGTTCAAAAGAAAGGCATCAGGGCTTTAAGCGGCGCGCATTATCTTGCATCCTGCACACCCTTATTCAAGAAACATAAAATACTTCCATTGCCATATTTCTCTGAAATTTGTTTGTTCGTAAGAAGTATAAAGCCTGTTTCAATTGAATAGTGATGTAACTGGTAGGGACAGGGGCAAACGTCGGCAAAATATACCAACAAATCCAAAGCGACGATTGCAAGTCACCTCTAAAGCCCTTCACACACAGCAGCTATAATGAATATTAATGTACATTACATCCCATACCACATTACATCACATATCACACACACAACAGGTAATGTAATGTATCTTTCCCTTCATTTCATTGGCATACGTCCCGATTGACACACTCTCCAGCTGCTAAAGTGTTGTAAAGGGTGTTCTTATTTTTAATGTTATAATACTATGGACCCGTCGAGTTACTTACTATTAGATCTACTAGATAGTTCATCAGAAGATAATTCGGATTGTGATTTTGACGCGCGTATTGCCACATGTGCCAAAAACAGAACGATGTGGATTGAAGATCACATAAAGTATAAGGAAATTTCCGGAGAGCCTAAAATATTTGATGAATTATGCGACGGAAAATTTTGTGATTATTTCCGGGAGTCAAGATCAACCTTTTCCGAACTTCATGATCTAATTAAAGAAGACTGAGTTGACTGAGTGACTGAAACAGACTGTACTGTGTGTGTCTCTGTCTATCACAGAAACTTTTTGAACATCCTTTTCGAAGAGAGATATACGGAAATGTATTAAGATGTATCGAATTATAAATGTATATTTTCGTATCGCTCTGTATTTTAAGATTCAAAGATGTAAAAATATACATTATAGCTGTCGTGTGTGGTCTCCTGATGATTTCTATGGAAAGATGTAATGAGATGTATCGTGCTATAATGTACATCTTTACATTATAGCTGCTGTGTGTGAAGGGCTTAACAATGTAAACTGCATAGCCATCACTATATATAACCAAATTACAAATGAAATCAAGCACCTGAACTGGTATAGTTTCAAGAAATAATTGTTTGAGTACCTACTAACCAAATGTTATTAGAAAGTAAATGACTTTGTTGAAGAAAACAAGAAAATATAGCCATAAAACTAACATATGTACGCCTATCGGCAGAATATTTGATATAACAAATTTATGTAACACCTACTATGTATATTCGTGCAAATAAATGAATTTGGATTTGTGCAGGGCGGCGTGGACAACCTGGAGCTGGCCAAGTCGTACTACAGCCAGGCGCTCAGGCTGAACCCCGACAACCTGCGCGCGCTGCTCGGCCTCTTCCTCGTGAGCACTCCACCCACCACACTACACACATATACACATTCAACATACATTCTGTTTCTTCAACACTGTTCCTCTTGAGATGCTATTTTTCATAACTGAGGGTAGCGACTCTCCCGCAAAGTTAATTCATTGCGTAAGTTTTCTTGGAAACTACATTTTCTTCTACACTATACATATTCAAATGTAGAAATGACATCGTATCGACAACAATATTGAATTGCTAGGTACAACTTACAATTTATCAGTTTTAAAATATAGGCAGTACTTAAAAGGCGAGTACGCTTCAAAACAAAGTTGCTAGTGTATTGTGTAGTTCGTTGAAGAACAGGTAGATACCGATCACAATAAAACAATCATAGGAGTGGCTTTATTGTGGCTGTCATTTGTTGTAATGGGCGCCATGATGTTGTGTTCCAGACGACGAACGCGCTGGTGGGCGCGTACAAGTCTGGCGGGGGCGGCGGCGGCAAGCGCGCGGAGGCGTGGAAGCTGGCGCAGTGGGCGCAGGCGCGCCTCGCCCGCCCGCGCCCGGCCCCCTCCTCCTCCCCCGACCCCGCCGCGCTCCTCGCGCACGCCGTGCTGGCGCTCGCCATCGCGGACTAACACTCACACACATACACCTTCCAACACAACTATCACCGACAGATGGTACATTAGCATCGCGTGCTGACACTTAGAACTCATGTCCATTAAAGATAAGGCAGCAGAAATCATTCCATCCTTTTCACACTTATGAAGGAGCTGTGTAGCGTGGAAACGGTCGAACGAATTTGACTGCATATAAAATCTTTAATGAACCAGGTTTTAAGTACCAACACCATGGATACAAATTTTGAAGTGTGTGTGAAGCAAGCAGTGTGTATTACTAGATAACGGTGCGAGGAGAGTATATTATTGTATTCTAAGCATATTTATTATTCCAAGTTATTGTTTCTAACGGATGAGGTAGGTAATGTGATGTGCAATAAACAAATGAGGTTTGTTACAAATAGTGTTTATTTTGCCGATTCAACCTTATCATAAGAATGTTACTTTCCACCCGAATAATACTAAGTATTGACGTTATTCATGATAAAACAAAGTACACATTTACAATGATAGCAAGGTGTATGCTGCTAGGCCTCACTCGGCCAGCCTGCTCGAGAGGGCCGGCAGCAGCAGTGGAACCAGGCTTAGTTGAATGTTGCATCGATGTAGAGTATGTAGACACTATGTGTGGTGCCTGTGCGCGCCGTGCAGCTGCGCCTTGCGCGCCAGGTTGGCCGCCTTGGCCTGCGCCTTCTGCTCCTTGCGCAGCGCGCGCGGCACCTCGCCCGAGAAGTACTTCTCTCTGCAACACACAGCAATACATACATTGTACGTGCGAGGCGAGTGTGCGCTTGAAACGTGATGCGGTGTTCTCACCGTACTCACCGGAAGTTGTGCACGGTATCGGGCAGGGCGGGCGGTGCGGGCGCGGGGTGGTGGCGGCGCTCGTAGGTGAGCAGGCGGCGCGCGGTGAGCCGGGACAGCACCTGCTCCGAGCTGCTCACCAGCGCCAGCCCCGGGTGCGCCGGCAGCTGCGCGGGGGAGAACTCCGCCCTGCTCGCACACACGCACACGGCACTCACACACACGTATTACTCAGTGCTGGTACAAGAATGCCCAGTCCGGTGAATACAAGAGTGTAACAGAACATGTTATATTATTATTATCTAGTGAGGATACATCATCCAGACACGAATTGATCAGGAAAGAGTATCAGAATATATGTACATAATTCACCAGGGGCTGTTCAATTGTCATTTTACAGACCATCATTTTTTTTCAATTTCAAAACTTTATTATTATAAGATTCAACTTAAGTAACATTGTCAGTGTACATATATCCTAACAGTTAAGTACAACAAAATATAAATTGCTTTTTTTAACAATAAGGTCATACAAAACTTTTAACATACAATAATCATAGCTTCTTTAACGTATATACTATTAAAATCGTGCAATCTTTATGTTTGCTTTGATTACAGCTTAATATTTTTAACAAATACAATTTGCGGGTAGATAGACAGATTTGACAGAGAGGAACTGAACAGAACGTTCGCAATTTTAATTTTATGCACTGTTTATGGCTCCTAGCCGATAAGCAGTGCTGTTGATATAGTAACTTTGCCGAGTAAACAATAAATAAATGTGTATAACCTGAGCAGCGGGTACCAGAGCACGAGGCGGCGGCCGGGCGCCAGGCGCTCCGCCGCGAAGTGCAGCAGGTCTGCGTACAGCTGCGCCGGCGCGTACGCCACCTTGCTGGGCACGTGCGCCGCGCCCTGCCCGGGGGCCGCCCCCTGCCCGGGGGCCGCCCCCTGATCGGGGGCTGCCCCCTGCGCCGGCGAGGTGTCCGCGCGCGAGAAGCCGATGCGCTCCGTGGGCTCGCGCACGCCGTACGGGGCTGCCACACACCGATACATCACACACCTCGCAACCATCCTATACTAACAATACCTACCCAGCGTGAGGACTCATTCAAAGCTATTTCTGATTATTTCCAGGTAAGTATATTCTTTTAGGTCAAGTTGTTTGAATAATTTTCTGTCATGATGATATATATGTGTGAACTGTTTTGTAAAAACTGCTTCTATTAGGCGAACTTTAGGTATATACACTGGTGTTTAAAAAAATAAGAAATAGACCTCAAATCTAATCTAGAGTTAATTGTATGTACCATCTAGGTAAGCGTGTTACACGCTAGACTGCAGCACTTTGTATCGTCAGAGTGTCGCCACACACGTATATAGTATGCTAGCTATGAGTAGCAGGTGACAGTAACTCACGGTCCGTGATGATGGCGTCGAAGCGCGCGGCGTCCCTCCAGCAGTGCTGCGAGAAGTCGCTCACCACCACGTCGAGGTACCTGCCCTCGCAGCCGTACTGGCGCATGTTGCTGCGTATCGTCAGAGTGTCACACACGTGTATGAGTAGCAGGTGACAGTAACTCACGGTCCGTGATGATGGCGTCGAAGCGCGCGGCGTCCCTCCAGCAGTGCTGCGAGAAGTCGCTCACCACCACGTCGAGGTACCTGCCCTCGCAGCCGTACTGGCGCATGTTGCTGCGTATCGTCAGAGTGTCACACACGTGTATGAGTAGCAGGTGACAGTAACTCGCGGTCCGTGATGATGGCGTCGAAGCGCGCGGCGTCCCTCCAGCAGTGCTGCGAGAAGTCGCTCACCACCACGTCGAGGTACCTGCCCTCGCAGCCGTACTGGCGCATGTTGCTGCGTATCGTCAGAGTGTCACACACGTGTATGAGTAGCAGGTGACAGTAACTCGCGGTCCGTGATGATGGCGTCGAAGCGCGCGGCGTCCCTCCAGCAGTGCTGCGAGAAGTCGCTCACCACCACGTCGAGGTACCTGCCCTCGCAGCCGTACTGGCGCATGTTGCTGCGTATCGTCAGAGTGTCACACACGTGTATGAGTAGCAGGTGACAGTAACTCACGGTCCGTGATGATGGCGTCGAAGCGCGCGGCGTCCCTCCAGCAGTGCTGCGAGAAGTCGCTCACCACCACGTCGAGGTACCTGCCCTCGCAGCCGTACTGGCGCATGTTACTGCGGATGCTCTCCTCGGCCGCGCGCGCCTGCTCGACACAACACGAGGTGAAGCAAGCATTCACGGAGTCAGAGATGTACTCGCCTCCCTCGCACCAGCAGTGAGCGAGCGCCCAGCTAGCACCCGCGCCGGTAATTCCGTACAAAGAGTAGCCTATACGTTCATTCATAGTATAATCTACTTAATGTCTTATACTCATAAAATATTAAAAGACATGTAGGATATAAAAAAAAAAAAAAAAAAAAAAAAAAAAAAAAATATATATAAATATCAATAGAAAAAAATCCTAAGTTCTTTTGGTCGTTTCTAAAGTCTCGTACTAAATCTGCTGGTATTCCTAGTTCTGTAAATTATCAAAGTCGTATTGTGTCTACTGGTGATGACATTTGTAACTCATTTGCGGCATACTTCCAGTCGACATTTTTGAGTGGATCGGGTTCGGTATCAAGCTCTCCGCTTGCTTCTCAAGTGGTCGATGCGTTACATCCAGGGTTGTCAGATACGTTCAGCATTTCGATGGTGAATATTGAAGCCTCGCTAATAGCGAAATTATTATTGCAGCTGGATCTCTCAAAGTCAGCGGGACCTGATAAAATAGGGCCTGTGTTTCTAAAAAATTGTGCAGATGCCATCTCATTGCCTATTTCCCTTCTTTTCAAAAAATCTTTGCTTGAATGTAATTTTCCCAATATATGGAAGTCAGCATTTATAACACCAATTCATAAAAAAGGTTCGCGGACTGATGTTGAGAATTATAGGCCGATATCTAAGCTATGCATCATAGCTAAGATATTCGAGCGAATAGTTTACAATCAAACTTACGGTGCCTTGAGGTGTGCTTTCCATCCATCTCAACACGGGTTTCTTAGGGCTAGATCTACAGTCTCCAACCTGGTGCTGCTGAATGACTACTTGACTAAAGCTATGGATAGGCGCTGTCAAGTGGACGTTATCTATACTGATTATAGTAAAGCATTTGACAGAATAGACCATAGTATACTTTTAATCAAGCTGCAGCGCATGGGAGTCTGTGGAGATCTGCTTCGGTGGTTTTCTTCGTATATAGACCGACGAACGCAGGCTGTAGTGGTCAGTAATTATGTTTCTAGCTGGGTTGAAATACCGAGTGGAGTACCCCAGGGTTCCCTGCTAGGACCTTTGCTTTTCTCTATATTTATTAACGACATCTCTTCCTGTTTTTTGAACTCTAAACTTCTTTGTTTCGCCGATGACATGAAAATATTTAAATCAATCGGGTCATTGAACGACGTGGATGACCTTCAGGCGGATCTACTGCGGCTTGACAATTACTGTCTTATTAATAAGCTTGATCTCAATCCCGCTAAGTGTTCAGTAGTCACGTTCACCCGCAAATATAAAATTATTCTATCTGAATACCAACTTAAAAACCAACCACTAGCTAGAAATTCGAGTATCCGTGATCTGGGGGTAATCCATGACTCGAAACTACTATTTGATGAACACGTAGATAACATAGTAAAGAGAGCATCTAGGGCGCTAGGGTTCATGATGCGTAGCTCTGCTTCGTTTAAAAAAGCTAAAACATTTAAAATATTATACTGTACATTTGTTCGAAGCATACTCGAGTACGCGTCACAGGTGTGGAACCCTCTGTACGAAGAATACATATCTCGTATAGAAAATATTCAGAAGCGTTTTATGAAATACCTATGTTATCGAATTAAGGTGCCGTACAGATCAAAATATTATCTTAGTTTCTGCAATAAGTTTCATTTACTTCCTTTGGTAAATAGAAGAGAGATTGCTGATATAATATTCTTGTTAAAAATAGCAACTAACTTAGTTGATTGCCCCGAGCTTGTTGAGGAAATTAACTTAAACTGTACTACATTTCGAGGTCGCTTTAACCCTCTATTATATATTCCACCCAAACATGCCAACTATACCCAGAATGCATTTCTGGTGAGAGCGAGTGTGAGTTACAATGCTGCTGACAAACGGTTGGGGCTGGATCCATACAGGTGTAGCTTGGCTTCGTTGAGGCGGCGGCTGAGCAGCGAGTTCTTTGTTTGATTTGTGTGTTTGTTGTTAATTATGAAATTGTATAGGTTTATTCTGTTTTAAGTAAGTTAAGTGTAGGTTTGTGAGTATTTGTGTTGTTGATGTAGGTGTAGTGTTTTTGTGTTCATAGTTTTTTGTATATATATTGTGTTGTTACCCGTGTTGTCCTCTAATTGGATTTTTGTTTATATCACTATTTCCTATTGTGTGTCTGTGTCCGTTGGACAACTTGTAAATTAAATAAATAAATAAATAAATAAGATGATTCCTAGCTTTGGTTTCCTAGGAAAGTGGTGCCATCATATAGCGGCCGTAATATTACGGTCGCAAATAGACGGCCGTCTTTACGGTGATGACATGTGGAAAGTTCCACGGCCGTTTTAACACAGCCTCAGACATTATCTATACTAATATTATAAAGCTGAAGAGTTTGTTTGTTTGTTTGAACGCCTAATCTCAGGAACTACTGGTGCGAATTGAAAAATTCTTTTTGTGTTGGTTGAATAGACCATTTATCGAGGAAGATTTTAGGCTATATAACATTACACTGCAATTAATAGGAGCGAAGAAACAATGGAAAATGTGGAAAAAACGGGGAAAATTATTCATCTTTGAAGGCTGCCGTTGCGTGCTCTGCGAAAACGGTTCAAGTCGTGGGTAACACCTATAATTAATAAAGCTAAAAAGGTTGCCCAAAATAACTATTCCACGCGGACGAAGTCGCAGGCACAGTTAGTTTTTAAATAAACGTCAAACGAATAGTATCAATAGCTTCACCGCTATCAATAAAACGTTCACCAAAATAGGATTTCAGGTGGCATTAGCCTGTACATACATACAATACTACCATACGAGTAGTGTTGAGGTGTGGAGGTGTTCCCCGCTGCCCGGTACGTACATTGTTACCTTTTGTCCGACGCGCGTGGGCCGCGTGCGCGCGTGCAGCATCAGGAAGTCAATGTCCGCGCCGCACACGTACCCTGCAACACGCGCGACACTCCAGCTCAGGCACATACTACATACAAAGTGTGAAATGGGCACATCAGCAATTTGCTGCTCGCCCATTAATCAAATCTTCTTATATGTATATAAAAATGAATCGCAAAATGTGTTGGTAAGCACATAACTCAAAAACGCCTGGCTGGACCGATTTGGCCAATTCTTTTTTTAATATTAGTTGAAGTTCAAGGATGGTTTTTACGGCGAGAAAAAATCGGAAAAAAACTGCCCTTTTCTTTTTCGCATACAAACGTTTTCTAACTAACTAAAGAGTAAAAGAGTCAACATACAGGACGAAGTCTGTCAGGTCCGCTAGTAAATAAATAAATTTACACTTTCTTGACTGGCCTGTTAGCTACTTGGTAAAGTTTGTCTGCAGCTCTAGGGTTTGAAATGCCCTGGGAAATGTATTTACTCCTTCATTCCTACGTCAATACTTGTTCCAATAAATATTATTATGTAAACCAGTGATGGAGTATTATAATGTATGCATGTGAGTACCCCCGAAGTGCGCGGCGGGCACGAGCAGCGAGCCGGAGCCCACGAAGGGGTCGAGCACGAGGTCCCCAGGCCGCACCTGCGCCTGGTTGGCTGCCAGCACAGCCAGCTGCGCGTCCATGCTGGTGTTGCCGATGAAGCCGCGCCTCTTCAGCGAGTGCTGCTTGATCAGCTCCCGCTGCCCATCTGCTACCTGACATACTTTTATATTAGCCGTGTGCTCTCAATAAAGTGGACACCTTGTAGAGATTTAAACATTTTGAACGGACTATACAACCTCCCCAATACAACAAATTGGTTTATATGGTATAATTGTTGTGATCATAGCACCAGTGGACTGTTATATCATTTTGAACTTTATGTGGACTATATAAAACAATTTTGGCAAAGTGTGATATAAGTACAGGCACATCAGCAATTTGCTGCTTGCACATTAATCAAATAAATAAATAAATTTACATGTTTTCAAAAAACGAGATAGATAACTCTTTAGTCATAACTAGTGGGTGCTCGTATTAAGAAGTTAAACTTGCATCCCCTATTTCATCCCTTAAAGAGGCATTTCCAATAATCATTTCTTAGTGGATGGCTATGTCATAACATCTACCTTCATTCTAAAGTTGAGCCCAATCCGTCCAGTGGTTTGGGCTGTGTGTGGATAGATCACTATATCAGTCAGTCACCTTTGAGTTTTATATATTTAGATTATGGTATGATTTTACTAACTAATACAAACATTGACACATATGGTTCATTACATGATTACAAGAAATAAAAAAATGTGGAGTCTAGTGGTTAAAGGTTCAGAGAATATAAATCACCAATTTCAAAACAGTTTCAGTTTGAAACTTTTACTCCAAGTTAATATTTTTAACAGACTTCAATAAAAGGAGGAGGTTATGAAATCTTCTGAATGATTTTATTTGGTTGTGGGTAAATTTAGTTTAAACTGTAGAAGAATGAACTAAGTCACATGATATAAAGAGTCCAAACTGTGAATAAGATGTTATTTTCTGAAGAATGTGAAGCCTACCCATCTGCCAAAGAAGACATCATATGGTTCCTGGGGCACATTGTTGGGGTCCACCCCATAGAACTCCAGGTAGGAGAGGGTGATGTCAGGCGCCTTCAGGCGGATCTGCCCTTCCAGCGGCAGGTAGCTGAATGTCTGCAAGTTTATATATTTACATATTTCAATATTCACCAAACAGAATCCATTGTAACATTCGTTTTTATTTAACATTTGCCTTAGACTACAGTCACACAGTAACATTTCAAAGAAACAGCATTAACATACAACTCACCTCAATCTTTTCTACTTTTTCTTTCAAACTAAAATGTTTACAGAAGGTCTCCACATCAACTTTAAAAGTTGTTGTAGGTGAGCAGCAACTCTCTATGAGCTCTTTGGGACATATTTGAGAATCTGTACTATGTTGTGACCCATTTGTTATTCCTGTCCACTTCCCGCTAGTATTCAACAGCGAGTGGCGTAGGTTCTTGTGCAGTTGCTCCACAGACTTGGCTTTAGACCACAGTTCTATGCAGTTCTTCATGAGAACTGACCGAGATGCAATTTTTTTAGCGCATTCTTCAGATGGTAGTTCAACGACCCAGTACGGCTTTTCCACGCATGGTGTCTCTATGTACTTGATTGGAATGTCTAATAGGGACAATATACTTTGCATTTCCTGTAAAATAATAAATGAAAAACAATAAATAGAGTGACAAAATATGATAACACAGAATTATCATAACTTTATAACTTACTGCATGGCGGAAGTCTATGTGCTCATGCGCGAACCACAACAAATATCTTCGCCACATGATTACATTAGTTTTCATACAAAAATTATGAGATTATTATTTTATTCAACTTCATCAACTATTTACAAGCATGTCATGTAGGTAATTTCCTCCGAGTGTAGTACAATAACATAACCTCAAATTGTTTTTTTTGACATCTATTAAATAGAGTTGTCTTTGATAAAAAAAAACATATTTTTTTTATTTATGGCTTACAAGTTTTATGTATTTGGCATTTGCCCACTTAAAAGAAGACTGGTTATTCTAGTAATTAATATGGTAGGCAAGAACGGAGATGTTCTCATACTTAGGTACTTACTCTAACTACTAAGTAATGGTTAAACCGCGTTTTGTAATAAGACCCATAGTTAACTAAATAAAAGATAATTGAACAAACAAAACTTTATTTTGCATTAATCCTCTATGTTAGCTATACAGCTATGAGCTTCTCCTCTCGGTGACTGGGTTGGTGTTGGTTGTATCCTCTGTGTCTCCATGTACAATGTCCTGGTACTGGTCGTGCAGGAAGTCCTGGTAGGCGTCCTTGATGGCGCCCGAGCACGCCACGTAGTGCCCGCCTGAGTGCTCCGCCACCACCGGCTTTATGAACAGGCTTATCAGGGACTCACTCATTTCTGTAATACACAAAACATATACTATGTATTTACAAAGTTAGCAAAGAAGTATGTTTCAATTCTGTACAATATAATTCTTGAAAAATAAAAAAAACATTATTTATTCATAACTTATAAAACATAAAGTAACTGACTAATAGTATATACAGTGTAAAGTCTATATAGCGACACTGAAGGGACTGTGCATTTAATGGCGTTATAGAGAGTTGTCGTTAAATGGAGAGTCACAGCTTGATCCAAATCTTCGAATATAGGTTTCTTTAATTTTTTGGAAGATTTTCCCTCGCCTTCAGTGTGGAGGATTTTTTCTTTGTTTTTCCATATTGTGGACACGGTAGAGCGACTAAATCCAAAGCGTTTGCCAACATCACTTATCTTCTCTCCCGTTTCTATTGCGCGTATCAGTAAAACTTTTTCGTCAATACACAGTGATTTTCTTTTATTAGCCATGTTTACAGTTTGAAAGTTTGTGAGCAACTAAGAATATGATAAGGTATAGATAATCAATGACACCTACTTATGAGTCATGGTCAACAACAGTCTACACGTGCAAGTAATCCCAATTTGTAAACAAAAGAACGAATTTCTTAGAAAGTTCGGTATGCATGATGCCGACAGTCGAGTTTATTGCGGGCTAGGATAATAAAGCGACAATAGATCGTACACAGCTGCGCAGTTTTTACTAATTTTAGCAACTTAAAAAGTACTTTTTATTACTCAATTGTTGTCGTTATTGAGAGTGGGTGTAATGCTATGTAGAGTGAAACTTTGTATGAAAGACAAGCTAAACCAACCAAAGCGAATTGATTTCGACGCTTTAGGGAGTTTGTCGTTAAATAGAGTGACGTTACATGGAGTTTACACTGTATTTACAAGTCCTAAACATAATATTAAAATATATAATATACCTAAAATAAAATATGAAGTAAAATAAAACAAACAAAAATTAATCAAAGAGCCCACCCCGGATCGCTCCCGGCGCAAAGGTTCCCATTACGCTTGCCGCGTTGCCACGTTGAATCGCGATGGCTAACCTTTGCACCAAAAATGATTCAAAGCGGGTGTCTCCCGTCTTCTCGTTAATTCTTCGGCCTAACTCCCTGACGAAATCTTTAGCGTCACCTCTCCAACTGCCCATGGTCTCTACGGCAACCGGAACAAAATGATGGAGCGTTTCCAAGGCAGTATATTTCTGCTTTTTGCTTCTGCAGGCGTCCTCGGCAGCAGCTGACGGTGAGTGAATGGTACGACTCAGGTGACTGGCGGCAAAAGTGCAGACACAAGTTGCGTCCCAAATTAAGCACTTGCCGTTCTTCCAAGGCACCAGAGTCAGCCCGTCTGGTCTCTTGCCATCAGATCTGCTCAGCCCCACAGGCTCGAGGACACACGGGATATTTGCAGAATTGAGAGCTCTACGAACCATGTCGTTTAGAGCATGGTGCCGCGAGAATCTCCCTGAGCAACGTCGGCAACTCAATGCGTGATGGCCATCAGCTCCCACCATGGTGCCACAAGTGCATACGTGGGGTTCACACACCTTGCAGCCCAGGCGGAGAGCCACCGCCACACGCAGAGAGTCATCGTTAAGAAAAGTGCCCAAGTGTGGAGTCGGTAATGCATGTAGCCAAGCACCGGACTCTGGTTGCGACACAGGTCGTAGTCTGGCTCTATCAACTTCCACAGCATCCTCCAACATCTGCTCATGGAAACGCTTCACACCAACATCATCCCACGCCCGCTGTATTATTATTTTACTTCATATTTTATTTTAGGTATATTATATATTTTAATATTATGTTTAGGACTTGACAAATTGTAAGTAAATATTTTAACTATAGGTCTGAACATTATATGTAGCTTTGTACCTTTAGGGATGATAGAGTCACTCTCCCCGTACACGTGTAGTGAAGGCAATGTGATCTCCTCATCATAGAAGCTCTTGTGAACCAAGCTGCCTGACTTGAAGCCTGAAGCCATTATTGCAAACTTGAATGTGTATGGTAGGTCTGGAACAAAGAGTTATTGTACATTCAGATTGCATTACATTACAAGTAAATATAAATAAATAAATAAATATTTCAGGACATATCACACAGCGCCATCTAGCCCCATACTAAGCTTTCGCTTGTATCATGGGTACTAGGTAACAGATATAATACATATATACTTCTTTTTTTTTGTAAATACATACTTATTATACATAGAAACGACCAGACTCAACATAAATAATTACAAATTTAAATGTTCATAATTATTTGTGTCATGTGGGAATCGAACCCGCACCCCCTAGATTAGAAGGCAGAGCCACTACCAACTAAGCTAACAGAGCAGTCAATGAGAGCAGTGCTGCAAATGAAGATTTATACAAAGAAACATCTTGAGTTGAGACCACTTCACTGTTCCTACTGATAATTTAGGAGAAAATTAGATGTAGTAATTGTTTAGTTGAGCATACTGACATCCCTTCTGCAGCATGGCGGCCAGCAGCCCCACGAGGCACGCCCCCTGTGAGAAGCCCATGAGTCCGTCGAAGGGCCCGTGCTCCCGCATGATCCTCCCCACCAACTCCAGCGTGTGCTGGAAGCCGAGAGCTGGCCCGCCCAGGCACTTTCCGCTGAACGTGTTGTCTTCAGCGTTGAACCACCAAGATCTCGCGTCTGAAATAACACCGCACTATTAACATCTCTCCGCCAGGTGATGGCTGTCAAGCAGCTATGGCTAATAACGGTAAACCTCGCTGACCTTCATCGGAACTGCCGTCTTCGCTGATGACTTTGTGAGGTGCCGATATGAAAGTGAGCTGAGCATACTTCGCCACAGCCTTCCGGAATGATCCTATTTTTGCCCTGAACACCGTCCCGTTTTGTCGATAGCCGTGGAAGGCTAAAATCTTCAGTTTTGGTTTATTTTCCTTATTATTTTCTTTTTCTTTAGGCGACACAGGTTGATCGATTTGGTTAGAATTTATCTCAGACATGGTTATATTTTTGTACAGCGTCGGTTTATAACATCGGGAACGCTTTTTCTTATGTAGTTAGTAGTTACGGTGTGGTGTAGGCCAATTATTTTGAAAATTGCTAACAAAAAATAATAAAACAGGAGAAAACCCGTAGTACACAAGCTAGAATCAGTAATGTTCCATTGCAATTTATTGATTGGATTGGAATACTTTGATACACATTGATTTCTATCAGTACAAGTACGCTGGATTTGCTGGTCGCCGCATCGTTTTGTGCCTATTTGATTTTCGCCATCTTGGCGCCGACAACGCCAGTAAACGTCCACGGAACTAAAAGTAGGGACGGGACAATGTAACAAATTATATCGAATATATGTAACATAATAAATGATAAATACAAAAGACCTAAATTTGTAGAATATTGGAAAAAAGTAGTTATAATTGTAAATTATAGAAACTGTAAGCGTACTTGTACTGATAGAAATCAATGTTTGATACAGCATTAACATGCTTTTTCTTATAGGTATGCTAAAGCTAGTAAATTAATGCTATTTAAGTTGCTGTTTACTCTCGGAAACTTGGAACATTCTGAAGGAAATACAAGTCAATTACAGCTTTAATTGGCTCACTAAGCTGAGCTTAGCTAAGCTTAAGTAGCTCTTTTGTGATTGCTTGATAACGCTAGTGATTGCTAGAATCAAGTTTGAAAAAGAAGTTGTTTTGAATAAATTGAAATAACTTAGTTTGAAATGTTTAAATCGATGATGAATTATTATGGAGTTGTTAGGTTTTTAAACCTTATTTCAGTAAATAAATGTGTTTATACATTTAAGGAGGAATTAGATAATATATAATTTAAACTTGATTCAAAGTCATTCATATAATTTTAACAATATTATTCAATGATAAATCGATATTTAACCTATCATGTATTTTTTGTGTACTGTACTTCACTAATTGGCGCCAAAACCACTGTTGTCAAAATTTGTATGTCAAACAAGCGTTCCGTTCGGTTTACTTCGGTTCGGTCGGTGTGTCGGTGTTGAGTTCATTTATTCACTGCAACGTTTATTTTCACTAGGTAAATCCATTAGTTTCATTAATCTGAAAAATGGCGGACGGCGATTTTGACCAGCGACTCCGAGACCTACAAAGAGAATATTTGGAGTTTTTAGACGATGAAGTAAGTTTCACAACTAACATAACCTGTTACTCTTCGAAGTGAATTACTTTATAATAGGTACCTATATCCTTTGTTTCTCAGGAAGACCAAGGAATTTACATGGATAAAGTGAAACAAATGATAGCCGACAATTCTCAGCGGTTAATTGTGAATGTGAACGATCTAAGACGTAAAAATGCAAAACGTGCGAAAAACTTACTGGAAACAGCTTTTGAAGAACAGATAGCCTTTCAGAAAGCACTAAAAGAGTACGTCTCGTCCATAGATCCCACGTACGCTAAAGAACGAGAGGAGTTCTATGTGGCCTTCTCTGGTAGCTTTGGAAATAAACATGTCACTCCTAGAAGTTTAACATCAAGGTAAGACATATGTCCATACATGTCTCATCACACATTTCTTAAACCAGCATAATAGACATGCTGTTTCATAATAGTGTCCAACATTGAGCCTAGTTTAGTAAATAGTAATGTGTGTGTGTGTAGGTACCTGGGCAACCTGATCTGTGTGGAGGGCATAGTGACGCGCGTGTCGCTGGTGCGGCCCAAGGTGGTGCACAGCGTGCACTACTGCCCCACCACCAAGAAGGTGATGGAGCGCAAGTACACCGACCTCACCTCCTTCGAGGCCTTCCCTTCTAGTGCTGTGTATCCCACTAAGGTATGTTGCTGGTCCTCGCTTCATAAATAACTTTATAATAGTTTGTATTCGGAACTGGAACTGGTTAGAAAACTGGTGATCAGAGCATCAGTGAAATGTATAATTAATAATGAGAATTATATGTACAATTTTGACACAGTGTGATATATACTGCTCGCCCATTATTCAAATAAATAAATAAATATGTGGTTTATATACCTAGTCAGGTCATAAATTCTGTCACATGTTTAATATAAAATAATTGAAACAACTTTATTCTTTATGTAACCATTTATATACCAAAATGAACTTAATATATGTTTTGAATACAGGCCTTCAATCTGCGCTGCCAGTCGTCTATCGCTGCACGAACGAGGTCCATGTCAACATCGGCGGCTGCCTTAATCAAGGATGTCTTGAGTGACTCCAAATTGGGATGAGGCTTTGAGCACGCCTTTTCCTCCAAGTGTTGCCATATCTTGTAATCTAACGGATTCAAATCTGGACTGGAGGAGGGCCAGTCTTCGTGCCGGATGAAGTTGATTTCACGCGCCGCCAGCCAGTCTTGTGTGCTCTTCGCTCTATGAGCTGGCGCCGAATCTTGTTGGAATACACAGTGCTTGTTATTGAACATGATATGAGAAACAGGTTCCACAAGGTTCGTCAGGACTAAATTTTGATACACAACTGCATTCGTTTTTACACCTTTCTCACAAAAATGTACCTCTGTTAAGCCCCAATAAGAAACTCCCCATCATACCATGAGCGAGGATGGAAAATGACCTCTTTGGACACGCGGAATACGTTTGCTCGCTTCTTCACTACTGTGTGCGTACACCTTATCATTTTGTTTGTTGTAGCGCTCTTCTACGGTAAAAATTTTTTCATCCGAAAAAAGAATTTCCCGATATTTTTTTCCCGTGTACCGCTTCAACAAAGTGCGGCATCTCTTCAGTCTCAGGTCCATTAGACGAGCATTCAAACGATGTCCTGTTTTTTTTTCGATATGCCCGAAGCCCTAAGTCTTCATTTAACACCCTTTTCACCGTGGTTCTGCTTAACCCCATCTGAAGGGCCAACAGTTTCTGCTTACGTTTGGGATTTCTTTGAATTCGCGCCTTCACAGCTTTTATCACTGCTGGAGTCCTAACAGACAGAGGGCGACCACTTCTTGACCTGTCATCTACACTAGAGTCTTCATTGTATCGTTTCTCAGATAAAGGAACCAATAGATATAACCGTAGCGTGGCCGCCTATGAAACAGCACTATATTGTTTCGGTGTGACCATGTTGGGAAAATTACCAGTTTTCGGTGGCAAAATTTTGTAATATTATCTTTGAGACAATTCAACTTTAAATATGATCTATTAGTACAATAAATACAACTTTGCATTTACTGAAGGCAAACGAGCGATAATTAGAAGTGGAAATATTGTTCTCATCATTATATATAATATTTAAAATGGCCACTTTATGCATACCTACAGCAGCCGTATCAACTACCAGCATATTGCTGCCCTGACTGCTTGGAAGAGCCTAAAAAGAGGTGCTGCTTCACCTCCCTGAAGTCTTTTCGAACGAATTTCAAGGCGGCATTTAAATAAAACTTCACACATAATTTTTATAATTTTTATTGTCCTTTAAATAAAACTAATTTTGTATGAAAATTCCTAATTCTCTCATCTCTTCTAGATGTTTTCTTTAGTAAGAAATGGATTCTTACTTCTAAAAATCTAAGCGTAATGGCTCTGATTAAAAGAATCAAATGATTTTCAAGAGGATCTTGTTCCAATATATGCTCACTTAATTCCTCAAAAATTTTTGAAAAAATAAACTTTTTCGAAATTTCAACTATCAGCTTTGGTAGGTTATTTTTATTATTAAAATATGCAATACCATTTACTGTGAGGATATGCCTTAGAACTTTTTCAGCATATAAACATATTTCGATCGATATATGACGTTCTTCTTTTTATATTCAAAGGAATTCACATCAAAGTGAATTGAACAAATTTTTGAATATTTAGTAGGCTGCCAATTTTGACGTCCAGTAACATCCACCCATAAAGTTTTCAGTGTGTCATCACTAGCAGGAAACCTAAAATGTAAAATAAATATGTTATTTTTTCTGATGTGAATCTGGGTAGGTAAATAAGTTTCTTAACAGTGCAACACTGAACTTCTAAGAATTAAAGGTTATGTTTTGTTTATTTGTAAATATTCCGTATTTAATCGATATTTCTGATTAAGAAATGGTTTGAATATACATTATATTACGAAATTATTCACAAATAAACATCAATATCATCTTATTTTTACTTAAATAATGAACTTACGAGTGAAATGTAATTCCTTCAATTTTCCGCTCACTACGGCTTTTGCAGCCTAAAATACTACAACCCACCATTGCACATAAACACCACAATACTATATTAATTATCACATCACCTACAAAACTCCAAAATACAGTAAAATCTCAAAATCACCACTAAGACGTTGGTATGTTTGGCGAACTTGCTTTTTGACAAACAAACTAAAACGGCCACGGTGACAAGGACAAAAAAATAATATCGTGCATTTCATTACACTTGTGAAAACTGTAGCGCGCTATCTCATTCTTACCATTACGTTACGTCATAAGGGTTATATCTATTGGTTCCTTTATCTGAGTATCGTTTGATGGTACGATAAACAAATCTTTTGGTTATATTCAAATTTTTCAGTATGTCAAAAATTTGAAGTGGCGCGTGACCGCAACGATGCAATGCAATAACTGCAACACGGTCTTCTTTAAGAGTCCACTCTATATTTAAAAATGAGTAAAATTCTAAAAAGTATACATTTTTATTTTCATGAACAATTCGAAATTCGAATTCAATAAACTTTTTTGTGGCCAGCATACTAAAGGAAAAGTTTTACTGTGTGACAATACTTATGACCTGACTAGGTACTAGCAGCAGATTGCTAAACACATAAAAATTACTTATGTTGTTATTTCTTTCTCACTAGTTCTTGATACAGTAGGACCTCGTTAAGTCGAACCTCGATAAGTCGAAAACCTCCAAATCTCGAAAAAAAGTTTTGTTCCCTTCCCTTCAAACACCAAAACCTCCATTACTCGAAATCTTGGCCCTCTATTAGTCGAAATAATCCCCGAGTCCCTCCAAGCCATTTTGGTACATATTTTCCCTCTATAACTCGAAAAATTGAATTTGACCTCTGCATCTCGAACATAGCAAAGTTTTATTTTATGACCTTTACAACTCGATTATTTGGAATTTATTACCTCTATAGTTCGAAGAAAAATAAGTTAAGACTTTAAGAACTTGCCGACAATGTGAGTACACCATTGTTTCTTTGACAACATTTAAGGATTACACGATAATCATTTATGACCTACGTTAACACGTGTTTGCTTGCTTGGTGTCAGGTGTTCCATTTTTTATAATTTTGATTTTCTTTGAACTTTGGCGAAACAAGTCATTTGTTGTCGACTTAAATATTGTCAGAAGCATTTTAGTTCTACTGCAATACACATCAATTAGTAGAACAGTTTACCAATAAAATTGTTAAAACATGAGTGGTGTGAAAGGAACCCTAAAGACTTTGAGTCTTGCAAAAAAATTTAGAAGTGCTCGAAGCTGTAAAGAGCTGTCAAAAAAAGAGAGAGGTTGCTAAACATTTTTTTTTTACGTAGTTAAGGTTTATGTTTGACTGCAGCCTGCCTGAAAAATTAATTAGACATCATGAGAAAAATACAAAACGGTCAAAATTTGTCCTGCAAAAGACGAACTGCAGAATTTCCGGGCTTGGAGGAGTGCTTACTTAAATGGTTATAATAAATAAAAATATGTTTGTCACCTCTGCAACTGGATTTTTTTTATAAATTTTACCTCTCTAACTCAAAATTCGTAAGTTCATACTTACGAATTTTGAGTCAACCACTTTATGTCGAACCAAAATCCGCCTAAGTCGAAATCCTCCATAAGTCGAAAACTCTATAACTCGAAATTTTTGGCGTCTCCCTTGATGTTCGACTTATAGAGGTATAAAATAAAATAAATAAATAAAAATAGCCTTTATTTCCCTTTTAAACGTATAGTTGTTCACACTTCAATATTTTGATTTGATTCATGAAATTATTATATAAATGTCTAGTATTATTGTAGGTAATGTCAAAATGGATATAGGTATGTAAATGTAATGTCAATATCTGGTTATTGAATTAAAATGTTATTTATTTATTTATTTAAGGGATCGTCCAACTTTGGACGTAGGCCTTACTTATAGAGGTCTTACTGTATATGAAATTATTTCTCTAAAATTTAGTGTCCAAGGTGCAATGTCCACACTGACAGCTACTGGCCCACACTTGCAGGATGATGATGGCAATGCCCTGGAGACGGAGTTTGGTCTGTCTCGGTACCGCGACCACCAGACCATCACCGTGCAGGAGATGCCGGAGCGGGCGCCGGCGGGGCAGCTGCCGCGCAGTGTGGACGTCATCTGTGACGATGACCTGGTGGACAAGTGCAAGCCCGGGGACCGCGTGCAGGTGGTGGGCAACTACCGCTGTCTGCCCAACAAGCAGGGCAGCTTCACCGCCGGCACCTTCAGGTCCGTTCCACAGATATTTATCATATCTAAAAATAAACCTCCGAACATTGATTAAAAAAGTATTATTTCAATGCAGAATGTGCTCTCTTGATTACTAGTAATGTTAGTGCTCCACTGCATTCTGCTGTGCACGCTCTCCTACGTGGTGGTAGGTTACACGTGGCTATTATGTGCTTGTTGCAGGACGATCCTGATAGCCAACAATGTGACGCAGATCAACAAGGAGTTCAGCATGAGCATCTCCCTGGAGGACGTGAAGCTGTGCAAGCGGCTGGCGCGCCGCTCCGGGCAGGACATGTTCGAACTGCTCAGCAAGTCCCTGGCGCCCTCCATCCACGGCCACGAGCAGATCAAGCAGGCCATCCTGTGCCTGCTGCTCGGGGGCATGGAGAAGCTGCTGCCCAACGGCACCCGGCTCAGGGGGTCAGTACATGTGGTACATCTCACATTCAACACATAACACACTTTGAAGGAACTCATAAGCATTCCAATTATTATTTATTTAATTTTTAGGCAAGCAGAATTTTTCTAGTGTATCACAATGAGTCATAATTGTTTCAATAGTTCTCGTAAGTCCACAGCAACCCACAGTCCACACCAGCATGTACTGGTTGCAGAGACATCAACATCCTGCTGATCGGCGACCCGTCGGTGGCGAAGTCTCAGCTGCTGCGCTACGTGCTGCAGACGGCGCCGCGCGCTATCACCACCACGGGGCGCGGCTCGTCGGGCGTGGGGCTGACGGCCGCCGTCACCACGGACCCCGAGTCGGGCGAGCGGCGCCTGGAGGCCGGCGCCATGGTGCTGGCCGACCGCGGCGTCGTGTGCATCGACGAGTTCGACAAGATGTCGGACATCGACCGCACCGCCATCCACGAGGTCATGGAGCAGGGCCGCGTCACCATCGCCAAGGCGGGCGTGCACGCCACGCTCAACGCGCGCTGCTCCGTGCTCGCCGCCGCCAACCCGGTCTACGGCCGAGTCAGTGTTCACGCTTATACTTACTAATACAACGCTTGACTAGGCTAACCTAGGAGCGGCAGTGCTTCACACTTAACAATATATTATGATACATGCAAATTTTTAATTTTAATCTTTATCAACATACTACTACTCATCAATTTGTAATATAAATGTAAAACATGCAAATGAATAATGCTCTGTGTGCAGTACGACCAGTACAAGTCCCCGATGGAGAACATCGGGCTGCAGGACTCACTGCTGTCGCGCTTCGACCTGCTGTTCGTGTTGCTGGACACGGCGCACGCAGACCACGACCAGCGCATCGCAGACCACGTGCTGCGCATGCACCGATACAGGTACACACGCAGACCACGACCAGCGCATCGCAGACCACGTGCTGCGCATGCACCGATACAGGTACACACGCAGACCACGACCAGCGCATCGCAGACCACGTGCTGCGCATGCACCGATACAGGTACACACGCAGACCACGACCAGCGCATCGCAGACCACGTGCTGCGCATGCACCGATACAGTACTCTCAGCACCACACTTCCCTGGGACTATGTCAACTATGTGGGGTATGTCATCTAGTGGGACGACCGCTCATACTCCCTATTATTATCATCCGCCATTTGTACTAGCTCATACATTTTCCAATGTGTATGACGTTTCTTGACTTGAACTTTACATAGACTCGTATGACGCAGGAACCCCAAGGAGCAGGACGGCGAGGTGCTCCCCATGGGCTCCTCCGTGGAGATGCTGTCCACCGAGAACCCTGACCAGGAGGAAGTCCAGGTATTCCAGTAGTAGCTCGCCCTGGGGTGAATACACCTACATGCTAGTTCGGGTGTGTGTTGTAACCGAGTGTCGGTGCGCAGGACAGCGGCGAGTCCATCTACGAGAAGTGGGACCCGCTGCTGCACGGCGCGAGCCGCAGCCGCTCGGCGCAGGTGCTGAGCGCGCGCTTCATGCGCAAGTACATCCACATCGCGCGCCTCATGAAGCCGCGCCTGTCGCAGGAGGCGTGCGACGTCATCGCCGACGAGTACGCCAAGCTGCGCGACCAGGACCTCATGGACTCGCACGTCGCCAGGGTGACTACCGCCTTCATTACTCCCGCCTCATCCCCTCGTTTTGACTGTTTTTTTTTAGTTCATAAACAGAATTCGGTTATTGAATAATTTTCGTAAACTACTACAAAATGTTATAAGTCACTAAAAAAACGCTTTACGACTGTTTTTCTTAAATTTTGAGCCATTTTAGTAACCAAAAGGCAGTTTTAACAAATACATCTCGTATTTCCCGCTAAAACGCTAGGTCACGTGATAAGTCAGAGGCGTGACGTCACAACGTAAAAAGCAAACAAACAAAACTATACGATAGGGCTACGCGTAGATAGGTATTATTTAATTCGTTACGTCCTTTGTTCAAGATTTATGTAAAAATGGATTCAAATTTTATAGACTATGTAAGTAATAGCACAGCATAGTATATTCATCTAGACTTGCAAAAAATAGTAAACAAACCGCCGGCTCTCACAAAATTTTCAATGAAATCACTCCACTTCGTTATTTTTAATAGTTCTTGTACACAAACGGTACATGTATGCTACTATTTACACACGTATAACACTTTGATTCAACATAATTACGCTGTATTTCACTAAAATACGAAGACGTTATCAAAACAACAAAAATCTTTTGACAAACACTCTATGACAGACTTTACCGTCACTCAAACATCATTTTAGTGATGGGAATGGTATTAAAAGAATGAACGTAAAATAAGACTAGGAGAGTGAATGCGTTCATTTGCAACATACTATCAAAATACTGTTATGGTAATACATTTTATAAAAAGTTCCTTTTTTTATTTAATTTTATAGAAACTTTTACACACACACATTTAGATTTTAGCACATTTAGATTATTATTTATTAAATCTATAACATTTTCTTACTTTTTTAATGTAATATTGTTACGGAAGCGGGTTCAGGGATAGGAAAGAAACACCGTTTTCATTTTGCACAATATTTATTTTTCATTACTCCATTCCCGCCAAAATTCATATGTCAAAATAAACTACTAACCTATTTACAAAAACAAATGAGTTCCTATATATATACATTTAACAAAAGAGTTCTTACACTTAAAGAGGTTCTACGTCACAATATCCATAATGATGTTCTTGCACACTCGTATCATAATATATATTAATATTCAGTACAAGCTTAATCTCTCGCCGGCCAGCTAATGAATCCACCACTTTTTATGAACCGCGAGCAAACATTATATTAAAAGTTTGTTTATCCTTGTAAATAAAATAAATATATTATAAGAGATTAGATTCATATGTTCATTCCCTAAATTCAAATTGTCGTTCATTCGACCTAACCACATCACTATTTGTGAATGACAAGACATTTTGTTTGTTACTTTGTGATGTCACGGGCTATGATTGGTCGCTGAGACGTTTCGTTTTAATGGTGTACAGATTAAAAAAATCTTATTTTTATTTAGGAAAATAAAATATTAAATAATTTTTATTCGTAATTTAAGTCAAATATTCTTAATTAGAACCTTTAATTCTATAATATTCAATAGAAAACTTATTTATTTGTTAACTATGGAAAGTAGCCTATTGTACTACAATCAAAACTTATTACTAAATACACTAATATATAAAACGATATGTACGCTTCCTAATGAACCTAGCTCATTTAAAAACTACTAAAACAAAAAAACAAATATATCAACTACTTAAATAACTAATTCAACTCCAGTTTGACTGAGGATAGAGATAAGATATCTTACCTTTATTTAAGATATCAAAAAACAGCCGGATATTATCTCTGTTGTATAGGTATATCACACATGCGGAATGAAATGATGAAATGTAACTATAACATTGAATCTAGATCTGGCCATGAGTTCAGAAGCTAGGATACGATGCGACGCGCGGTGTAGCACGGCTGGTGTGGTTGCAGACGCAGCCGGTGACGGCGCGCACGCTGGAGACGCTGATCCGGCTGGCCACGGCGCACGCCAAGTGCCGCCTGTCCGCCGCCGTGCACGAGCAGGACGCGCTGCACGCCATCCGCCTCGTGCACTTCGCCTACTTCAAGAAGGTGCGTGCCTCCTCACTCACTCACTCACTGCTCCTTCGTGTCTCGACTATAACAGTGTTTCATTGTTTGTATGTGTGCGTGTGTAGGTGCTGAGCAAGGAGAAGCGTCGCAAGCGGCGTGCGTCGGAGGAGGAGGGCGAGGAGGAGGCGGCGCCCGCGCCGCGCGCCAAGCGCTCGCGCAGGACTGTACGTATGAGTGCTGTTTTATTATTGCTTGAAATATCATTACAACGATAAAGCATACCACGCCGAGCCTTGCAAATGTTTATTGTAGGTCAAATCAAAACCCTTCAGGCAAAATCTAAATCTGTATTAAATAAACATCGCATATTTTTATATCCGCTCAGGCTACTTACTTTGTTCATTGGTATCTTACCGAATTCTCAAAGCACGGCGACCAATACACTGAAACCTGATCAGACGAGATTCGGGCAAGTGAAGGCAGAGACCTGGCTCCCTTCGCTCGGTGAGTCCATTATGAGAGATGTGCTGGTAACCTCGCGTGCGTGTGCAGGCGGGCGAGGCGGGCGGCGCGGCTGGGGCGGAGGACCCCTACGAGTTCTCGTCGGACGAGGAGGCGGAGCCCGTGCTGCGCGCCGCGCGCACGCGGGAGCCCGAGCCCGAGCCCGCGGGGGACGGCGCCGACGACACCATACTGCCCGACAGGTGACGCACCGACTAGCTCATATTCATATATTTGATTCAAATAGGTACCTACATGGTGGTACACTCTTGATCGTTTTTGAAATATTCACTAAACCATGAGACGGCATGACCCTCTGTTGAACACAGTAGCGATACATTCTGCATGCGACCATGTCCCGCCTGAGAGCGCACGGCAATCACAGTCACTAGTAGGTACCTCCAGTGTGAGATGCCTCGCGTGTCCTATTCAACACGTGTATGTAGTTGTGGAGTATCTCGTGGCTGCAAGTAGTCCCGGTGTGTAGCGAGCTGCGCGTGGTTGCAGGCTGGCGGCGTTCAAGGCGGCGCTGCAGGCGCTGTTCCGCTCGGAGCGCGCCAGCTCGCTGCCGCTGGCGCGCGTGGCGCAGCACGCGGGCGCGGCGGCGGCGCAGGCGGGGCAGGCGGCGTACAGCGCGCGCGAGCTGCGCGCCGCGCTGGCCACCATGACGCGCGACAACCAGCTCATGATGGCGGACGACATCGTGTTCCTCATCTAGGCCGCCTCGCTCCCGCTGAGTGCCTCGGCGCCATCCTTCAATACGCGTTCTTTAATATTGCACGGAACCGTTCAAATTATCTACAAATTGATACTTGATTTCGCAGAGATGACTCGGTGTTCCGACTGCAGTGTTCAGTATTTGTTATACGGATTACTGTATCATTTAGCCCGTTGCAAATTTCCCAGAGAGTATGAACGCAGCGACCACATGCATCTCCGAGTCGACGAACCATCACACACATTTAGAGAAGCCGCACGATCCTCTCTAGATATGCTAAAATGTACCTTATTGTTATAGTCTGTAAGTGGTTGGTGTAGTGCCTTCCTCGGCGTGCGCGGGAGCTGGCGTCACCCGCGCTACAAGCACTTGCAAAAACATCTTTAAAATGTAATGCCATGTTATAGCTAATGGCTGCTATTGCTTCAAATTTGGAAGCCGTTCTTGCAACTCATTGTATATGAAGTATGCAGTATTTAGTTGTATTTAGCAGTGAGTAATGTTAAGGTATCATCAAGTGCCCACCGGCCTCTATCACACCACCCTCGCCTGCTCTGTGATAGCATCTATTTCATGTTATTCACATTAAAATGAATAATCATGTAAAAATGCGTGTCTGGCGAGCAGCTAGTGAGCACACAATGAATACAATATCACAACGGCAGACATACAGCTCCACAGTATCCTCATGTCTACATGTTTACTTAGTTGTAAGTCTGTGTTGGAGAATTATCTCAATAAATTGGTTTATACATTTTCACTGTAGTCTTAATTTCCCTTACACATCTAATAAAGTCACTTGAGCTAATAAAGTTTGTCTTTTATACCTACGTCAAGAATACATTGTATTTTCATGAATATACCTGGCCATTAGCCTACATTCTGGTATAATTAACGTATTAGACTCGAGTGGCTGTGTGCGTGTGCTGTATGCGGAGGGAGTGCCGCCCCCGCCCCCCGCTGCGAGCGGTGACGTGGACAAGGCGCTCGCTCGCAGCTCGGATGCACCCCTCAGTGAGCCGGCTGACACGGGGGCCACACGCGCGAGGACACCCGCCAGCTCCAGCCCAGCAGCCCGCCGCCCCCGCCTGCCCCCGCGCGGCGCGGACGCGGCCGGGGACTGCGCCATCACCCGCGATAATGTGCAAACTGCTTCTTGTGTAGTACCTAATACTCAAACCGGGTACAAGCCGAAAACTAAATGCTACCATGTAATTGATAATTTAACTCAAAAACTGCTTTAGTTTTTTAAAAAGGTTAAGTTGTAGTATTGTAAAGTAATATTCCTAATAATTCCTCTACAACAGTTGGTTTGGAAATGATGCATACGCGACTGCATTCTTACCGAGAACTGCATTTAATGGGTACCTACTAAATGGCAATGTAACGAAATTATTTAATCAATAATGTGTTTATCTCTGTTTTTGTTTTATTGTTCCTAAATTTAGACATTTATTGATAGAATTTAATTTAAGAATTTTCAATACTATTTTAATTGATTAGTTTCAGAGCTCCCTAGCATCCCCAATCTTTGTGGGCGAATGGTAGGTACGTTTCATGAATTGTATTGATTTTAGATATAGGGGAGAGTGGGGAGGGTTCGCACAGTTTTTACTTTACCTTCTGTAACTCAGAAACTAAAGAATATTTTAAAACATGCTTAACACTGTTAGATACTTCAACTATCTGGCTACAACTTTGGCCTAGGCTTTAGGGTCGTCAGATCACAATGTTAGCGAATAACGCAGTTAAAAAAAAAAAAGGAAATTGTACGAAGCCACCCCGCTTATGGGGTGGCATCGTACATAGGGTGGGGAACCTTCGTACATAGTGGGGAGCTTTCGTACATGAGTGATTTAAACCGTCATTTGTGATCAGTTTTATTCATTTATTAAGACAAATTTAACACATAATCAGCCTTATTAGCTAGGAACCATCATTGGGGTCAATTTGACATAGATTTAATCTTATAGTTAGCAAAAAAAAATACAAATGTCAATATACGACATACAACAGCGCTAGAACTATCTGACTCTTACTATTTATAAAAAAAATTATCCGTTTGAATCACTTATTGAGATCAATTTGACAAATAATCAACCTTAAATTTAAAAACAATCAATGTTTATGACATTGCTTAACAACATAAGCAAAGTTAGAAACTTTTTGATTCTATTGAATGTTGATTGAAGAAAAATTTTTCTTAAAAGAATATATATCAGCTGTTCTTGCCGTAACAGCTGACTTGGACTGGGACAGTATACAGACAATGTCTGATATGTATACTGTCCCTTCATCTTTCGTCATCGGAAAAACAAACTTCCACCTAGTACCAAGTTTCTTTCTTAAAAATGAAACTTTGTACTCTGTGGGGCTGTATTTAGTTAGCACTTGCCCGACATAATATGACACAGATTTCTTTTTCTCAAATTTTACGAGCACGAATGTCTTCTCATTTATCTCGTTTGTCGTAACAGGAGGCTCCGTGTCCATGTCAGATCCTTCAGATATCTCATCCATGGGAGAACAAGAACTTTCTCTTAAACTCATATCAGTCTCGTCTTCGCTTTCAGTCTCTTCGGTCATTTTCTGTTTCTTTGGTTTACTTTTAGTATTTCCTGTATTTTTTTTATTGTCTGACAACAAAGTAATAGCGCGTTTCATCTCTTTAGCCTTTTGTTTTCTTTCTTGCTCTTCCTTTTTCATCGCTTTGTTCCTTTCTAAGTCTTCCAATCTATTTTTTTCTGGGGTATCTGTATATATTCTTGATTTTCCGGGCTCTTTTCCTTTCTTTGTCTTTTTTTGATTATTTTTGTTTACTTTTGGATATGGACGGACTGCTTCTGGGGTAACAATATTGACAGCTGACGAAGATGTTAATTCAACCTGCTTTGATGTCACATATGAACTTGAAGGCCCAGGCTCTGATATGGGATGGTTAGGTGGTGATTCAACTGGCCTTGGCGTAACACATGACGTTGAAGGCCCAGGCTCTGATACGGGATGGTTAGGTGGTGATTGAACTGGCCTTGGCGTCAAACATGATGTTGAAGGCCCAGGGTCTGATCTGGGATCTTGTTCAGGGGCAACCATTTCTTCGGGGATCATGTTCAGCAAAGAAGGTGACGATCTTGGTCCTAAACCTTGTTCCTGATGAGCCACTCCTTCAAGTACAATTGGTTGTTCAGGGACATCTGGACCGGCCGAGCTATAAACTTGGACGGGAGTGAAATCATCGTCACTGAACACCAATTTGTTGAATGGATAAATACCGGTTTTTTCAAAGGCACTTGTGATGTTCTTGCCAGTGAATGATTCAAAATAGGCACGTTTCGCAAGTTTTGGAATATTGTAAATATTCAGCGTTTTCCCAGGGTTATTCACATGCCAATCATTGAACGCCACTTTTAATTTAGCTTTGAATGGACCAAATACGCCAACGTCCAGTGGCTGGAGACGGTGCGTGGTATGCGGCGGGAATGACATGTAAATAATACCATTATCACGAGCATAGTCCACTGCTGCTAAAGTGACGTGGCTCTCGTGGTTATCAACCAGAAGCAGAATAGGATTATCCTTAGAGCAGCAGGTTTTCTTTTGGATGTGTTTCAGTACGTCCAGAAATATATAGGAATTTATCCACCCACTTTTTGTAGCTAGTCCTAGACTGCCTTCTATAGCACCTTCCATGAAGCGATCCTTAAAATGGACTCTCGGGAATATAAATAGAGGTGGAATTGTGTTACCACTTGCTGAAATGATTCCCCCAAACGTAACAAGTTCGCCTCTTTCGGCTGAAACAAGTTGTCCAATCTGCTTTTGCTTTTTATCGGCCAAGACTTTTGGCGTATCCAGCACTGTTGATATCCCCGATTCATCAAAATTATAAATCCTATCAGCAGTTAGTTTATGTTTGACATAAACCGATTCAAGATTGGCAAAGAAGCGAACGACGGCTGTCTTGTTGAACCCGTATGATCTCGCAGCACTGGTGTTTTCAGGTTTTCTTAGGCTCAGGTCTGTATTTCTTTGGCGAAAACCATGCACCCAATCTATTCCTGCCATTTTGTTAATATCCCAAGACGATGGGTACTTCAGGTTGTTAGCTTTGGCAAATTCATACGCAAGTCTTCTTACCTGTACAAGTGTTAGTCCATAGTGCATTTTTGAGCAGTCACTGATATACTTGGCTAAAAGAGCCTCTTCATCCTTTGAAAATACTTGTTTGGTGGCAAACTTGTTGCAGAATGCTCGTGCAGGAATGTGGTCTTCTTTTTCATCTTCTCGAGACTTCACCAAGCGACTCATAAGAGTAGATGGTTTGATATTATATTTTTCAGCGGATTTTCTGATAGACAACGTTTTGTTTACGACCTCTTTTATAGCTTCTGTCATCGCATCTTCATCTATATCAGAACATCTAGTATTCTTTTTCTCGTATTTTCGCGGCATGATTCTGTAACATAATTATTTATACATTTATTTATTATTTTCGTTACATCACATTTTTATTTTTATTTTTTTATAGTACTGGGGTGCCTTCGTACAGTGCGAAGCCACCCCACCACATGCTGTACGAAGGTACCCCAACCGCCCATATTCAACAATCAATTTAAAATAAAATTCATTGTTAGATTTATGCTAAAATTTACGTTAACATCATGAAATACGCAAGCATTACTATATAATGAATAAATGAATCTAATGAAATAAGTTAATTTTACAGGAAATAAACGAATTCAAAAATTTATCGAAAAGTTACATATGGAGCGCGGAAACACGTTTCGTCATGTAATGGCCAAGGTCACGCGCCGACTGCCGGCCGCTTCCGCGTGGGGCTTCTTTGTATGTATGGCCTCACGCACACTATAATAATAACGCGATAGCTTTTTGCCAGGCGGAACGCGGGACGCTGTATGAACCCTCCCCCTGTGCGAACCCTCCCCACTCTCCCCTACCTATCCATAATAATGGCTGTAAAATCGCACTATTACCGTAAAATGGATTCTCAATGATATCTCAAATGGACCTCGACTGGATCCAGAGGTGAATAGAGACAAAACCGGGAATCAGTTTTGACGTTGAATATTTTCTTCTACATCATTACCATTTTTAGTAAGATTTGTAATAGAGTATTGAATCTTTCCTATGGCAACATTAAACAAGCGTGAAATTACATGCAGTGTCAAAAATTACGCTGGAAAATGGGTTGTATAAGACGCCGGTTATAACAGTGATATTAACTTCGCTCTGTAGGCTTTATTTTGAAATATGATAATAAGATTGTTTGTTTAAAACGTTATTTAGTGTTTTGGCCGTCATATGCATATAATGTTAGTTTCATTTATCAATTATATTACCTAGTATTATCTTGATAAATTAAAAAGCCATGCGAAATTTGAGTGTTTTGGGGTAAATAAGGACGAAAAGGGACAAAAACGAGATGAATAGGGACAGCTTTAAAAGGTTGTCACTATGCAGTTAACCTTTTTTAAGCTAAATAGGTACCTTATTCTAGATAATAATTAGATTTTGGCAACTATGAATGAATGAAAACACAATGTAGTAGATACATTCTTAATGTTTATTCACACACACTATAATTTACAAACTTGGGCGCCAGGGCCTCTTGGCCCGAATCTTATCACTAAAACTATATAATATAATCAGCATAGCGCATGGGTTTTTTTTACCATGCGCTTGCGAGCTTGGCGTTCTGACTCTAACATAACTGACTCGACTCGCGCGGGGTCCGGTGAATTTACAAGCGACGCCGCGGGAGTCGCTGTCATTGGACCATTCAAATCGTTGCTTTCATTCGGCGCGTTCACAGGACGCGCGGGAAGTTTAAGTGATGGTGCTATATACTCCCCCTCCAGGTTGGAAGAACGTCTCGTTTCCGACCTGGGATTGCAAGGTCTACCTCGGGGTCGTTTTGGTAAAACGGGAGGGCCGGTATTAAAATTATTATTGACTGGAGTAAGATCCGTACTGTGATACTTTCCCATTGGATGGCCCTTGGAGTCAACCAATAAGAAAGTAGTAGGACTAACAACCTTTTGGATAAAGTAAGGGCCGTCCCGTTTGGGCATGAATTTTGACGTTATTCCCTTGCTTGCATCGCTAATATTTTTCACGCTAACAAGGACTGCGTCTCCCGGTTGAAGTACAGGAAAGGGGCGACGGGCGTCGTCGGCGGTAGCCTTGCGCCGGTCCTGCTGCTGTTCAACGCTCTCCCTGATATCACGTAGTGTGTTCACGAAGGACTTCAAATAAGGAGTGATCTGCGGAACAAAATTATCTTTTGTAAGAACAGAGCGTAGATCGTGGGACGCGTCAAAAGGGGTTCGTAACTCACGAGCAAAATTCAAATAGGCAGGTGTTCTGCCAGTGGTCGTACATACCGCGCTGTTCATGGCAAAACGTACATGCGCTAGGTAATCGGGCCACTTCGTATGAACCTTTTTAACTAGTATGGCCAGCTGAGTTTTCATGTCTCTATTTTTCCTCTCAGCTGGGTTTGCCTCAGGGTGATAAACGGGAATTAGTTCTTGTTTTACATCAAGCAAATGCATGCACTGCTGCATAACTGCCGATATAAATTGTACGCCATTGTCAGAGATGATGCGACGGGGCACGCCATACCTTAGGAAGTATTCTTCTAGTAGCTTACGCGCGCATGCCTCGGAAGTGGCGTCGGCGAGACTAAACAGCTCGACCCACCTGGTGGCGACGTCCTCCACGAGAAGTACCCAGCGCTCCCCCTGATCTCCTGGTGGCAGAGGGCCAAAAAGGTCGATAGCTAGAACCTCTCCTCTCTGCTGCAATACAGGAGTCTGCAAGAGACCTGCTGGCTTTTGGTTGGATGGCTTATATCTAAGGCAGTCAGCGCATTGTTTCAAATATTCGGTAACAAACCGCCGCATGCCGGGGAAATAGTACCGCTCTCGCAGCCGATATAACGTTCTCTCGATACCTTGGTGACCAGCCGTGGATGAATCATGTAATTGTCTCATTACTTCCCCTCTCATAGATGATGGCAACACCAGCTGTACCTCCTCGAACTCACCGTCAGGGTCATATCGATACAGTACTCCCTGTGATACGATATATCCGCGCTCTGACCATTGGGCGACTGGAAGTTGCTCAGCACCCTCAAGAGCCTCGATGATTTTGCGCACGTCTGAGTCTTCCATCTGGGCAGCTCGGAGGTCAGCGGCAGTGGTGTGCGGGAAGTCGACGGTATCAATGTGATGTTGCGCAAAAGGAGTAGGCTCTCCCCCTGCTTGGAAGATGTCTTGGTTCTTCCACAGAAGGTCGGCCAGCTGCTGTCTCTGCTCTCCACTCAACATCAGCCCCTCATCGTCACGAAGGCAGGCTGCAGATACCACGCTGGAGTTGTCCGCTTCAAACTGTAATTTATAAACATGTTGGCTGTTTGAAAGTGTCCAAACAGATTTATCAAAGTCAAGCAACATCCCAGCTGCTTTAATGAAATCAATCCCCAATAGTGTATCGTTAGAGCTGTCTGGGAACACAATACATTCGAGTTGGATGCTTCTATTTTCAACAATTTCAAAGTTAACATCAGTCAGTAGGACTGGTCGAACTTGGACTGAACCATCAGCCAGTCGCACCTGTCTGGTGGTTTCCTTGAAAGCATGGTTGATCTCTCGAAGGTGTTTGTACAGTAAAGATCCAATAATGGTTCTCTTAGACCCTGTATCAAGTAAGCCATTATCTTTTTTGTTAAGCACTGACACACCAAGAATGGGTCGAAGGCTCTTTTGTTCATTACTACAATAATAAGAAAATATTACCTGGTAGTCCGTGGGATTAGGCGTGGGAGTTGCCGTCTCAACCTTACCATCATTGTCATTGTGGTGTTTCTGTGGGTATGAATCTATACAGCTGTCAACCAATGCAACCGAGTGAGAAAGATCCAATGACATTACACATGTATTAGCGCACTTAGAGCACTGACTACGAGTGACACCCTTTTCTCCACATTGATAACATGATGGTACAATATCATTGCCAATATTAGCCTTATTCTTTAACTTAATGCAAGTGTCTCTAGTATGGCCGCGGGAGCGGCAGTAGAGGCAGTACAGCTTCGGTTCGGCTTGAACATGTTGATGCGCGGCGACAGCAGAGCGTGCGGCGGCAGGTGCAGCACGCGCGGTAGATGCATAAGCGCCGGCGGCGGGCGAAGCGTGCGCGGCAGCGGGCGACGCGTGCGCGGCGGCGGTCGGCAGAGCGTGCGCGGCGGCGGTCGGTAGAGCGTGCACGGCAGCGGCCGGGGCGCGCGCAATGGCGGCGGAGGCAGCAGGTGGCATACTTCGCTTCTGATGCTTGAATTCATCCTCATAGGTTTCTTCAATCTCTCGTACTTTTGACAGTAATTCACCGTAGGTATTAAATTCATCGCGCCGAAGACGTGACCTGATTTTGTGATGAAGGAGGCCAAAGATCATATCAAGCTCTGCTCTCTCACTTATATCACCCCTCGGTAACTTCGCCAGTAAGGCTCTAGCTCTAGCCGTGAAAATCTCAGTTTTCTGGTCGTGTTGTTGTGGATTGTTAAAAAGCTCTCTGTATAGCTTATGCGGAGGGCGTCGTTCCCCGAATGCATTTTGAAGCGCTACGATAGCTTCGTCGAAACTGGTTACGTCATGCCTGGTGCCTTGCCACCATACTGCCGCGTCTCCCGTCAGCAGCATCGAGAGGCCGCGCATCGCGTTCTCTTCAGAGATGTTACTGCACTCCCGGTACGCTTGCATGGCGTCGATGAATACCTCGACCGCCTCGCCCGACGCTCCGCTGAAGCGCGCCTTGCACGCAGCGAAGTGTCCCGAGGGCGCGGAGAAGGTCTGGTTGAATTCATGCGGTGAGTCGAGACGAGGCCCGAGCACACGAGTCATTATGCGTTCGAGGGCCTCAGTCTGAGACTGCTGGAGCGACGCCATAAGCGAGGCAACGTCGCTCAAGGGCACGCCGGCGGAGGCCGACGCCGGGGCGGACTCGTCCGCCTCGTCGGCATCGTAAAACTCAGATTGACGGCGTGTTTGGCGTCGTGCACGCGGCATTATTGACGATTATACTATACTTCACTGCACAACAAACACATGCCCCAAAGTTGGGCGCCACTTTAGCAACTATGAATGAATGAAAACACAATGTAGTAGATACATTCTTAATGTTTATTCACACACACTATAATTTACAAACTTGGGCGCCAGGGCCTCTTGGCCCGAATCTTATCACTAAAACTATATAATATAATCAGCATAGCGCATGGGTTTTTTTTACCATGCGCTTGCGAGCTTGGCGTTCTGACTCTAACATAACTGACTCGACTCGCGCGGGGTCCGGTGAATTTACAAGCGACGCCGCGGGAGTCGCTGTCATTGGACCATTCAAATCGTTGCTTTCATTCGGCGCGTTCACAGGACGCGCGGGAAGTTTAAGTGATGGTGCTATAAGATTTATTTTATTAAGTCTTCATATTTATAATAAGTAATTACAACGCATAATAATTAGATTTATCTTATAAAAATATATAATTAAATACAGGGACAGCCCTAGTAAATTTCCCCATTCACTTTGTTTTCGTCTCTATTCACCCCAATTTTAGAAAAGATTGTATCAGGCATGAAGTTAAATTATCTTCATGGTATCAGGGTGTGAAAAGAGGGTATCTGTGGTTGCTTTGTTTATGGATTTGACTAAAGCTTTCGATTTTGTGGACCATAAAATTTTAATAAACAAACTAGAGACTTACGGTTTCAGAGGTAACGTCTTAGCTCTCATAGAGGCCTATCTTAGTGACCGATATCAAAGAACACAAAAAATTCAAGTTTGTCCTAAATCTAAAACAGAAATGAAGTATACTTCTGATGACAGTAAAGTTAAATGTGGTGTACCGCAAGGAAGCGTATTGGGACCATTACTTTTTATCTTGTACCTACATAAATGACATGCCAAGCTCTATAAAACAACCTATGGTACTATTCGTTGACGAAAGTACGGGTATATTTGTAGGAAATAAAAATGAACGTCCTGAAGAGGAAATAAACTTAGCTTTAAATAAAATTATAGAGTGGTTGACATGTAACAATTTATTGATTATTTTAATATTAAATTTTTCGTGAGACATTTTATCAAAAGATTAACTAAACGGTTTTCACTCAACCAGTTTTGTGTGCGCCGGTACATCAGTCGATGTTGCTGTCCCTGATGAAGCAGTGGAGCGACCCGAGGACGAAGCGGCCGGGAGTAACATCGTCTCGCCTCCACCCCCACCACCCCAGGCCCCCGCGCCCGTGTCCCGGCGGGCCGCTCGCGCGGCGGCGCGCAGTCTGCGTGCGGTCCCAGAACATACGTTCTGAAGATGGATGTCATAACATCCGAAACGCGTAAACGACTTACGCGATTTACACGTGAGTGAAAACAGTTTAGTTAATCTTTTTTATTTTATTGATTAACTTGACTAAAACCAATATCATGACATTTTATAAATACAGACAATTGACATCAAAAATTAGTTATAAGGATATTGACATAGAAGAGACTGCTGTAACGAAGTTCCTAGGGCTGTATGTAGATTGTGAACTAAAATGGAATAAACAAGCCGAAACATGCTCCAAACTGAGCAGATTCGCCTATGCATTGTCCAGGTTATCTAAGGTGGTGAACTGCAAGCTGTGCTTACGTCTTATCATGCGTTCGTGACGTCAACCCTACGGTACGGGGTAATATTTTGGGGGAATTGTACGAAAAGGGAGACTATTTTCCGTGCACAGAAAAAATGTATAAGGTCAGTATGTCATTTAAGACCAATGGATTCCTGTAAACCATACTTTTCAAAATAAAAATATTACCATTTTACATGTCTGTATATATTTGAAACTGCAATGTTTGTACGTAGAAACATACACATGTTTGTTCTAGCAAAGGGTAAGAGACTGAAAAGCAAGATTTGTATCCCACGGCATAAAACGGCTCTGTTTAGGAAAAGTGTCTTAGATATGGGACCATCAATCTATAATCACCCGCCAAAGTCGATTCGCGAATATGTAAATTTGACTGTTTTTAGAAGAAAATAGTTTGATTTACTTTCTAAATGTTACTAAAGTGTGTAATTATATTTAAATTTTAAGATAACATAATTTGTGACATTAATTTATATAACCTTGACATTTCTTAAATTTTCTCTTTACAAATAATCATTAACATTGAATTAAGTTTTTATACCTGTTATGTCTAATTTGCACACCAGTAATGGTTGAGATGTATGGTTCTAATATTTGATATTTTATCACCTACCATCATGTGCCTAACAAACTACATCTGGCAAATAAATAAATCTTTAAGTATCTTTATTTCAGGGTGAATAGGGATTGCCTATATTTTTGCGTTTTATTCTTAAATTGTAATAAGTACTAATCGCGTTGTTTTATATTGGTTCCCAAAGATACCATCGAGACTTAAATAATTCAATCGTCATACAGCTAATTTTCTACCTAAAAATACCTTAATTTTCGTTGGGAAGTTCAGAATCGTCCCTATTCACCCCATTTTACGGTATATAATAAAACAATAAGTATTTATAACAAATTATATTTTTCATTTATTTCCTTCCTTTTCCTTTACTCCTGCCTCCTTTACCGCTCTTATTTATTTTCCCGCCAATAACTTTCTTTCCTTTCTTGAAACCTTTATCTTGGTCTGAGTTTCTGTTGAACTTGCCCCTCCCACCATCTTTGTTCTGGTACTTTCCGCCGCCATCTTTGTTTTGGAACTTCCCGCCTCCATCCCTTCCTTTAAACCTGCCGCCATTTTTATTCTGGAAGTTTCCGCCGCCATCTCTACCTTTGAAGCGACCTCCGCCATCTTTGTTATGAAACTTACCGCCGCCCTCTCTTCCCTTAAAGCGGTCGCCGCCATCTTTGTTTTGGAACTTCCTGCCTCCTTCCCTATTATTGAACTTCCCGCCGCCATTTTTCCCCTGGAACTTGTTTCCTCCCTTGTCGTGGTGGACTCTGTTCCCGGCGCGCTGTCCCTGCCCCGACGTGTCCTGACTCTTGTGGAATTTCTTCTTTATCTTGTTGTCGAGTCGCATTTTCTTGAAACCTCTCGGTTCCTGGTCGTCAGATTTCCGTTTTCTGTTAGGGTTTTTGGTGAAAAGGTCTGTGAACAGAGAATTCGCCGTCTTAGTTTATGAAATACACTTATTAACTAAAGTGAATTATAAATAATTAGATACAATTATTAATGTTACCACATATTCTGAGTACACATAAAAATGTAGTTATTTATCTACCCTTAATAAACGGGTGTCACATGGACGAGACAGGTGCAAGACAGGAAACTGTGGACACGCATGGAAGAAACCTAACCAAATTTTGGGTGCCCTAAAGATATACTGAAGTAACGATTCATACTATGTTAATGTCAATAGTTTACTTACATTCAACATTATCTTTTAAGGATTTATATCTATCATTTGTAAATGGGCAATAAAGGCTATTTAATTTTATATAAACGTGAGTCTAGATATGCCAGTGGTTTAATTGACATACAAGCTCCCTTATTCTTAGATAAAATAGTGATAGACTGTTTAGTAATCAGTAGACTACAAAGGCACGTGTGTGTGTCGCACCTCGCTCGGGCTCCTCCCCGACCTCCTGTCGGTAGTAGGTGGCGTCGTCCTCCTCCTCGGACTCCCCTGCGGCCCCCGCTCCCCCCGCGCCCTCCGCCGCCGCCAGCTCCATCAGCCTGCAATATCCACATACGAAACACATGTACCAAAACAAAAAGCGTAAAAACTTAACAGGGTAGGTACTTACCGCAGGACTGGAACATGCAATTGTTACTCCCATATTCAATAAAGGTGACAAAACAAACCCAGCAAATTTTCGACCTATCAGTCTTACTAGCATAGTACTTAGTTAAAATAATGGAGAAAATAATTTGTAAACACCTCACATACTTCTTGAACAGGGAGTGCATCATATCTGTGAAGCAGCATAGGTTTATGGAGAAGCGATCAACGGTAACTAATCTGCTCTCCTGTGTTCTAAGAGCTGGACAGTGGTTTCCGGTCGACATTGTGTATCTTGGTTTTGAACGGGCATTCGATAAAGTCCCGCACCAACGACTATTAGCAAATCTGGATCACTTTGGTGTAAGGGGGAAACTCCTAACATGGATAAAAAACTATTTGTTAGGTAGAACATTTCAAGTTCGAGTCGGAGACCACTTGTCGCAGTGCAGACAGGTGTTTAGTGGCGTTCCTCAAGGCTCAGTGTTGGCGCCCTTGCTGTTTGGACTCTTCATGACTGACCTTGTTGAGCTCATAGAGTGTCATACAGCGTTCATTGCTGACGACGGGAAACTCTTTGCTAACCCTCTCTTCAGATCAGGACACCTAAAGGAAGATCTTGAACGGATACAAGACTGGACCAGAGACTGGGTTATCAAACTAAATGCTGCCAAGTGTAGTGTGCTTCATTTGGGAAGGAATAATCCCTGCGTGGGTTACAGCCTACATGGGAATGCCATAGCTGCAGTCAAACAACAAAAAGACTTGGGGGTTACCATCTCAGAAGATCTTAAATGGGTTGATCACATCAATATAATTGTTAAGAAGGCTAATTCTTTTATATATGTAATCCGGAAATCATTCCCTACTATGACTATTGACCTATTCATAAAGATATACAAGACCTACATCAGGCCACTATTAGAGTATGGGTTCCAAGTCTGGAGCCCATATTTCCGGAAGGACATTAATCTCCTTGAAAGTGTCTAAAGAAGAGCGACCAGGATGCCGTTAGCCTTACGCCGCAAAACCTACGAGCAAAGGCTGGAAATCTGGCGGCTTACCACTCTTGAAGAAAGGCGACTACGCGGAGACCTTATAGAGACTTTTAAATTTTTTGAACGGACTATACAACCTCCCGGATGCCTCCTGATGGATTAATCGTTGTGATCATAGCAGGGGACACAACCAGACAATCAAGCGATGCTCTGCCAAAACTAACACTGGTCACCACATACTCAGTAACAGAGTGGTTCATAACTGGAACAGGTTGCCAAAAGAGGTGGCCAGTGCAACATCTGTAAACAACTTTAAGAACCGGCTTACATAAAACCAAAAAATCTCTTGTTAATTTGTGATCATTGCACCAGTGGACTGTATAATTTTTTATCTGTATAATTAATATTTCTGTATAATTTCATATATTAGTGTGTGGACTATATAAAACAATTTTGACACAGTGTGATATGGGCACATCAGCAATTTGCTGCTCGCCCATTATTCAAATAAATAAAAAATATGTCGGCGCCATTCATAGTACTCGTTCTATTTGTTTTTTTTTCCCCGACGAATACTGCACGTTATCATCGATTTCTAAAATAGTTAGACCCATATGGTCTGTGAGTGCATTCAAAGTGAACGTCTTAACTGCCCACTGCAGCAGAGTTTGAGCTATCTCGATACCAAATTTATATATATAGATATACAAACTTCCGCATATAAAATACTTAGATAAAGTGAAGTTACCTCTGGGTCTCGGTGAGCTCCTTCTTCTTCTGCATGCCTGCGAGCGCGCGCTGGTCGAGCGCCGCCTTCTCGTGCTGCTTGCGGCGCACGTTGTCCTCCTGCTGTGCCTTGCGCCGCTCCTTCATGCGCCTGCAACCACGCGGGACACACTACACAGCTGCACTCATGTCATGCAAGCACACGCGGTACACACTACACAGCTGCACTAATGTCATGCAACCACACGCGGTACACACTACACAGCTGCACTAATGTCATGCAACCACACGCGGTACACACTACACAGCTGCACTCATGTCATGCAACCACACGCGGTACACACTACACAGCTGCACTAATGTCATGCAACCACACGCGATACACACTACACAGCTGCACCCATGTCATGCAACCACACGCGGTACACACTACACAGCTGCACTAATGTCATGCAACCACACGCGATACACACTACACAGCTGCACCCATGTCATGCAACCACACGCGGTACACACTACACAGCTGCACTAATGTCATACATCATCACTATAGGCATGTGATTGCTGCTAGTTACAAACAAAACGGTCAACTGTTTATATCAGGACAAAACTATCTGTGGAATCTTTGAAAACCGGCTCGATGACTGATTACAGAAAACTAAAATACCAAATGCAAGGGGATTGTATAATGTTGTGAATATTATGTGGACGTTAGTAAAATGTGGCACAATGTGATAGTGTGTGTGCATCAAAATAAATCAAATAAATAATGCTCGAGGGCTGGCACGTACTTCTTCTCCTCCCTCCTCTTCTTGATGGCTGCCTTCTCCTCGTCGGTCTTCTCGAGCAGCTCGTGGAACAGCACCTCTCCGTCCAGGAGCCCGTCCTCCACCTGCAATCACAACACTGCTTGCTAGCTTCCACTCACAGAGTCGAGTGCTTCGACCCGTATCTGAAATGTCATATCCATAACTCGGTTATTAGTCGCGACGGCGTGGCCCCGATCCGGCGATCATTTACGCGCCGGTGACGAGACGCAAACCTCTGGGTGGCTCTGACATGACTTACTATGTCAATAACAAACAATAATGTGTGCTAGTATCCAAGTATTTATAAAAAATAAATGTATACAAGGATGATGTGGTCACCTTGATGAGCTGCATGGCGATCCTGGGCCCGAGCTCGTAGAGGCGGATGGCGGAGCGCGACTCGGCGGCGGCGGCGCGCGAGGCCAGCGCCTGCGGCAGCACCACGTGCGCGCCCGCCTCCTCCTCCCCCTCGCTCTCCGACGCCAGCCCCGCCCTGCAGCACGCCGACATCTTATACTCTACTGACATATTCCGGTGGATTCATTTCATACAAACTCGTATAAGTTACGTTGTAAGATCATACATAGATTCCTACGTTTTCTACCGAGCCGAGCATATTGAAGTAAGATTTGTTTTATAGGGAAGAAAAACGAAACATACTACATACTTGTAACTACAACATAAAAAGGGGACACTTAAAAAAACTTTATAAATGCCTAATGATAGTCTAAATGCTCCAGCCTACTGCCAGAGGGCAGCATGCACAGCAAACTGGCCGCATTACCTTGTTGGATGGTAAACTCAAACTCAATTTATTAATAACAAAATATAGTTAGGTACATGTCAATTTAATAATAAAATAATTGTCTTGTTTATGTATATTTATATAATAAATTACATTATTTACATACAAAATTTTGCTCATAAGTTGAGCCAGAAAAAGGCCAAGCATTTTGGTGACGCGTTGTCACAAAAACGTCGTCAACCAAGCGCTCCGAGAGGTTTTGGAAAATAGTGTGGGCTCCCGAAGCCAGCGGCGCCATGTTTTTTAAAAATATAAGTTTCAATGAAAGCGAGTTATACATACTTGTCGAAGAACTCTGACATATCTTTGCATCTATTCAAGTTTGGTATTTTCCCTTGCACCACCTGCAGAAAAAATTTAAAGGCGCTAAAATACTTTTCATGTAAAATCATAAATACTAATATTATAAAATTATTAGTAACAAGCGGCGGCAAGCGGTGCTTCACGCGGACATCCAGGATGTAGGAAAAAGTAGCGAATAGTAATAGTAGAATAATGTATGCCATCAAAAACATCCTGTAAAAAACCCAAGTCTCGCAGCTCAGTCTTCCTACCGTAAAAAGTTGTGAGATCCATGTAATACCAAGTCGGTTAATCTATTTAGTCTCTACCTAAAGGACCTTCTGTCTTAAGTTATTATATAAGTTATTATCATGCCAATATTAAAAATATTTTACGTTTTAAACAAATAGATCGACTTGGACATCGCATGATTTGATTATTAGTATGTATCACAGTACACAGCACGACGGGCCAGCAACAGAATTCCTCACCAGCGTCCTTCCGAATATGATGATTGAGGTGAGTATCTTAAAGAAGCTAATGCTCCTGAAATTTTAATGGCGAACAAGAGTATTAGTGAATTGGTTGCACTATATCCCGTATCGACTTCTCGGTTTATTAAGAAGTTTAAATGCCCCCAGAGCCATGTTGTTATCCGATGAGTCGCTTGGAAAAGATAAATTTATAGATTGTTTTAGAGACGAGAGTTTCAATCGCGTGAGGCGCGATAGACTAAAGAATCTAATATAATTGTAATATTCATTGTTTTCATGCGATGTCCAAGTCGATCTATTTGTTTTAAACGTAAAATATTTTTAATATTGGCATGATAATAACTTATATAATAACTTAAGACAGAAGGTCCTTTAAGTAGAGACTAAATAGATTAACCGACTTGGTATTACATGGATCTCACAACTTTTTACGGTAGGAAGACTGAGCTGCGAGACTTGGGCTTTTTTACAGGATGTTTTTGATGGCATCTCACTTCTTTTTGTAGAGGCCTACTTTTTGGTACCTTATTTTCTATTATACAGTAATAATGATTCGTTAACTGCAAATGTAACCTTGTAATCCTATACATTTATATGAGATTACAAAGTTATTCATGCTGTTGGTGTATGTAGAAAACTGGACCGAAATTACAAAATATTTAGGTTTTCTCATGATTAAGACACTAAACTCTATTTGTATTCTAAATTTGAAGCTTCTATGTCTGCTAGAAGTGCCTTGGACTTTTGATGATCGGTGAGTCAGTGAGTGACAAAATTCAGAAACTTTAACAAGTTGTCATTCTTAAACTACTGGTTCAAATTGACTGAAATTTTAAATATACCGTGTTTATATAATGCCTGATTAGTTGCTGAAAATTCAGACTTCTTGTTTTATCCACAACGAAATTATAGGGGGTCGAAAATAGCCTGAATTGCTTCGAGAAAAGGATGGTACGGCCGTGCCGCTTTTTTTTGCTCGACTTGGCGGGGGCACTACCGTGCCCCCAGATGCCTGCTCATTCCAGGGATTAATCTAGTAAATAAACCAAATCTGTAAAAGATGTTTGCTTAATCATGTGCTTGTTGTGCACTGTATCTCTATACCAAATATTCATCAAAATTGGTTGAGCCGTCTGTGTGTGCAGAAGTAGCAAGCACCCTCGGCCCGTGCATTATGTAGTGGTACCTTCTTGGTCCCGCGGTTGAGTCCGACGGGCGCGGCGCGGATGGCGTAGTGGCGCAGTTCCACCAGCTTGCTGCTCGGGTTGTAGCTCAGCAGAACGCAGCGGCGGATGTGCTTCAGCTTCACCTGACACGCACACATTGCACACATTATCACCAAACCAAATCATCATTCATTCAAACAAAGTAGTTTTAAGCAACTGTTGTAACACTAAGTTTATTTATCTCATTAAAGATCAGATTGTCAGAAAGAGCTGTCAGTCCGTGGTTTTGGTATTTTGGTCAACAGAAAGTGGCATTCTATTCAAAGTGTGCACGTGGGTCAGAGGAACACGTTAATCGTAGGTCCCACCCGGCTGTTTGTCATAGTAAAGCAGTCTTAAAGCTATAGTTACAGGCACTTGGGTTGGTTTGAAAACTATGCTTTGTCAATCATACATTTTACGGTAAATTTGCAGATAATGTATAGAAATCTGCGGCCGAGTCAGACTCCACGAGAGTGTATTGAAATATTGTTGTTGTTATTGTAATGGTATGAACGAGTGATGGAGTCCTCACGGTGGTGATGTTGATGGTGGGGAACATGTTCTGGAACATGGTGGCCATGAGCTTCATGTGCATGCCCTCGCCCGAGAAGGAGTTGAGCACGATGAGCGGCGCGCTCTGGAACGCCTTCACCATCACGTACTGCTTGCGCAGCGAGGAGATCACGTCGCGCGCCAGGCTGAACTGCAACGCAACAACTGTGACACATCATATGTATCTACGCCTCATGCAGCTCACTTGTATAGATGTCCCGCGTATGAGTGAGCTGCATTACTGGGACCGCTACAATCAAAATTACATGTCTAAATCAACCATACCAAATTGCTTCCAAATTGTTCTTCAAGTTTAAGGAACAAAACACTTTACTCTTAAAATTGTATCGTGTATTTCTTGGGACACCCAAGAGACTTCTTTACGCAAAAATGTGCTGTAATGGAAGTATGGAATGCACAACAATAGATAGAAAGAACTACTGAAACTGATCTTTCAACTTCCAAATTCAAAGAATGATGTCTATATAATAGGTCTCAAGATCGCAGGAAGTCAGCGGGGTGTCACCTGCTCCGGAAGTTCCAAACTCCACACAAAGAGCTTTGCTTCTACCTTCATAGTAAGGACAGAGAGACTACAGAACTCTATCTGGAACCCTTTTTTCAGAAAATTATAACCATGGTCTTGTCAATGGTCTTCAAATCTAGAGTAAATAGGTTTCTATTTTATTTTTACTTGCATACATAAAATATTCCAAAAGAAATTACATGTGCCCGAGGTTTCTTCTAGGCAAGCATGCTACATCTTACAGTGGCTTAACATCAGGTAAGCTATAATCTAATGTAAGTTTATTTTGTGTTAAAAAAACACAAACATAAATAATAGTTTGTGATATTGTGTGTGATGTACCTTTAAAAAAAAATATAATTACTTGTGTTGAGTCTGGTCGTTTGTATGTATAATAAGTATGTATTTACAAAAGAAAAGTATATAAGTATTATATCCGTTATCTAGTACCCACGACACAAGTGTTTGCTTTGTGTGGGGCTAGATGGCGCTGTGTGCAATGTCCCGGAATATTTATTTATGGAAAAATGGGTCTGCTCATGTACCTTCCTGCATGTTTTAAAGCTAAGCTTAAAGCTTGGTTGCTCAAGCAGCAATATTGTGAGATTTACACATCTCATCAATAGATTTGATATTTAATATATTTACTTACATTAATATCTAAGTGATATCTGAAAGACTTAAATTTGTGTAATTTAATTTGAAACATTAATGAACTTATATATGACTAAAGTAGGGACAAGATAATAGGTCACTTTTGACATTTCATCAAAATTCAACAATGTGACCTTGTAACAGCGGGCATAAAATAAGAACTGCACAATTGCTTAACTTTTTTCAATTACGTTTACATATTTATTGTAATAATGACCGATACGAGTAATTTTATGATTTGCTTTCACTAATAAACCATTCTAAACATAATAAACAATTTCTGATCTAAAGAACTGAATGTCGTTACAATGTTGCGTCAGTCAACCCTTTTTCTTTTTAAACACTAGGGATGTTACTCTAAAAATCGAAAGCTGATAGGATTGTAAGTTGAATAGAATGCAATGATTACTTGTGAAGAAAAATCACCATAAATTTATAACCACATTGTGATTATAGTAAAACCTAATTATACATATTTATTATTCTTTTAACTAACTATAAAAAAAAACCGATAGTTCAAGTGAATAAAAGCAATTTTTTTGTTCAAATACGTAGGTACTTGTCTTATTTTGCTCCTTTAATTTATGAAAGAAAAAATTATAATGGGACAGGGATTCGCATGATCATTTTTAAAATTCACATATGTTTCAAGTCTGTATCGATTCATTCATTTAATCGATGTTTTTAAGCAGGTCACCTCACTATGAATATAAAACTGACATCTGTCAAAAGTGACCTATTATCTTGTCCCTACTTTAGTGGTTGCTCGTGGCTTCGCTTGCATTAAGAAGTAAAACTTGCATCCCCTATTTCACCCTTTGAAAAGTGGCATTTCCAAAAATCCTTTCTTAGTGGATGGCTATGTCATAACATCTACCTTAATTCCAAATTTCAGCCCAATCCATCCAGCGGTGGGTTGTGCGTTGATAAATCACTATATCAGTTAGTCAGTCAGTCCGTCACCTTAGAATTTCTTATATTTAGATTTGTAATTCTGGTATTATACATAAATATATTGTATTGATTTTTAAATGAGTTTTAGACACAGTCACACACTGTGTAGGGCTGGCAGTGTGGTGCGTGCGCGCTGCGCCTGATGCTTACGTTGTGCACCCGGAAGGTGAGTGTGGGCCCGCGCGGCAGCCGCGCCAGCCGCATGTACGTGCCGAGCTCCGTCTCCGAGAATATCATCATGTGGGACACATGCAGGTAACCCGATACCGATACGAAATCTTTTATTGTATTCTTTTTGCGCTCCTGAAAAATAAAGCAATTTATAAAGTAAACGAAATTAAAGGAAGTAACATAGTTACGCCTATGTAATGTATTTTGTATACTGTGAATAATTGACGTGTAAACTTTATTTTATTTTTTTACCAATATATGAGTTATGAGTTATAATGAGAAAGACTTATATTCACGGGACCATTATATTCACCTTCAGTTGTGCGGCTGTGAAAGGTTCCATTATCTTCCTAAAATCCTTTGTTAAATCTATAAGATTTTTGCTGCATTGTCCACGGTGAATAACAAAAGAATGAGGCGCTTTTACTAAATTTTCGGGCTCCAGAGTCTCTTTATTTACTGGATTTTTCCGAACACTTTTCCCTTTGCGCTTACCCATTATGTATGCGTATTTATTATTTAAGACAGTTTGAGGAAGTACCAGAGAGAGTTATATATAAATATTATCTACCGCTATGATAAACGCATTGTTATATTATTAATTTTATAATACACAGGAATCAGCACAACACGACTTTATTTTGAGGTTACAACTTACAAAATGAGAAAACATAAAAAAACATGCGCATCTGACATTGACAATTTGTTTTTTTTTATTTCTATATTGTATGCATTTTAGCCAGCTACAAAAATCTTGAGAAAACTAATATTTTATTCTACCGATTAAATTCTTAAAATTCTATATCCACGGATTTCATACAAGGTTTATTTTTTACTAGCTTTTGCACGCGGCTTCGCACCCGTTAATAATACAAACCTTCCTCTTGAATCACTTTATCTAATAAAAAAACTGCATCAAAATCCGTTGTGTAGGCTTATAACTTTGCTTAATGCGACTTTTTTACATAATCATCATCAAGTTCGATGCAATTTTGTCATTTTCCTTTCCATGTGATTTAAGAAGGACTCACGAAGCTGTTTTATCCCGCGCCCGCTGCGGTGGCGCATGGCGGCCCGCCACTAGCGGGATGGTGTTTTATTTTCAAAACTCACGAGACGCGACGGAGTTTTGTGCGGTTACGCCATTGAACTATATTACTAACGTATAGAACAGACACCCCGAACCAAAGCTTTGCTTCATTTTGGAAAGAGTTTGAACTAAAATTCGCTGCAGCGCGAAAACATAGTCAAGTCGTCTAACCAAACTATTAAAATATGCAGCGCTTAAAAGCGTACAGAGTACAATTTTCTCGCGACCAAAACGACTTAAGCGCCGTGTATTTGCAAAATGACGGCGACCGGTAGCTCGATTCTCGTGAGCATTGTTACATCGCGAAAAACTTTAAATCAAAGAGTTTTCAACGTTTAAATGTCTTCTTACCGATGAAATGTTAAACCATCACTTTTTATTGATGTTCTGGAGTGTATACGGCAGTCTTTAAGAACACAACCAGGCATTTGATGTTGTTATTTATGCGAGCCAAACACAACTAAGTACTTAGGTACTCTCCACGGGCGTTGGATACTCGCTGGATAGTTGCTGTAAAGCGTACCGCAAAGCGTGGCGCGAAATCATGCAACGCGTTTACTTCTGTATACGTAGTAGTAATAACGAGGAAAAATGATATGCCGATGATACGGTAATTTTGTTCAATGAGGGTAGTTGGAAAAAAGTTGAAAAAGTAGCCAACGAAGGCCTTATGAATGTATCACTTTGGCTAAGACAGAATCTGCTATCAATAAATATTGCAAAAACAAAATCTGGGGGCACGGTAGTGCCCCCGCCAAGTCGAGCGCGAAGCAAGCAAACTGCCGTACCATCCTTTACTGGAACCATTTCGCCGCATTTTCAGCCCCCTATTTGAGAACCTCTGGATAGGATTAAAACGCTAAAATTTTCGTCATCTAGAAATTCGTAATAACACACTTGAAATCCAGAATTTCAAGTTGGTAGATCAATTAGTTCCGAAGTTATGCTAATGCAAAGTTTCGCATTTTCGACACTGACTCACTCACTGATCATCAAAATAGAACTACTAGTACTTCCCATACACCTGAAATTTCTAGAGATTTCATTACTTTTTAGATAGATAGATATATTTTATTAACATACGGATTACAACTAACTTATTACAATGATAATAAGTGTTGGCATCGGTCATGTCTCGTCAAAAAAAATTACTAATTAAAAATACAATAAAATAAAATTAAACTTATAGTTATTTTTAGAGATAAACAAGCAGCTCTATCGAGACTTGGCAAATTTTTTACAGAATGTTTTTGGTGGGATATATCTGTTTCCATTGATTTCCATCAGTGCAGCGTAGGTACTTGTACTGATGGAAATCAATGTCTGTTTCTCAATAAACGACTCTGGACATAAAAAATCACCGATCCACATGTAAAGAAGACTATGTGCATGCAACAATCTAACAAAAACAGACAATATTAAATGTTGGATAAAAATTTAAACTGGACAGAAAATTAATTAGCATATTTAAGCAACTTAGATACATCATGTCGTTCGAACCACTAAAAAAAATATATATTTTGCTCTGGCACAGTCTCTTCTTACCTACTGTATTTCTGCATGGGGAAGTGCCGCAAAAACTCACTTGGAAAAGCTTGAAATATCACAAAGAGCGCTTCTCAAAGTTATGACTTTCAAAAAAAGGAAGATTTTCGACAACCACCTTATACAAAATAAATAAATAAAAAAAAAAAATGTCATTTATTTCAGACCTTGAGTCCATACACACACATCAAAAACCTTTGACTGATGCTCGAAGACAAAAACAGTTCGGTGCTGACAGTCAGACAACTTTAAATCAAAACGCTAATAGCAAGACAACATATGCAAATAGATACAAGTACTAGAGAATCAAAGTCCTCCAAAAGATGAAGCCCTTTTTTTAAAAGGGTAATAGTATTCTTTGATGAAGCCACCAAATCTTTAAGATTCCAACAGTAAGAACCGTATTTGGAAGACAATGCTGTAGTAAGTTAGGTCAATGTCTGTACAACAAGATATGTAAAATTATACCTAATATGTCTAGACACGAATGCAATAAAAAGGTAACGGATTACCTTGAGACTTTGGACTATGATCAAACAGAAAAGTTTATTGAAGTTATGGAATAGCCCAGGTGACTGTCAATCTGTGCTGCTGCTCCTGTCTCAGCGCCCAGCGGCTTCAAGATCACCCCATTCGACGGGATGTCGTCTTGGGCCGCTTACAAGATTCAATTCGACGCCATTGTGAGAGCCAACGGCTGGAACAAAGAGCAGGCGATGACTGCACTTATAGTAGGCCTTCGTGACCAGGCCCTGTCAGTTCTGGAAGCCCTGGGCAAAGACGTCACTTATTACACTCTTCTCGAGGCGCTGGAGCGTCGTTATGGTGATGCGCACCTGGAACACGTATACCGTGCTCAGCTAAAGGATCGCGTACAACGGTGCGAAGAGACCCTGCAGGAGTGGAAGGCTCTGGAAGTCGAGAGGATAGTGCGCAAAGCCTACCAGTCCACGCCAGAGCTGGTGGATACACTTCTGGTACAGGAGTTTATCAGTGGTATTCGAGATCCAGAAGTGAAATCTATCGTGACACTTGGGCACCACCAGACCTTGAAAAATGCCCTGGTACATGCGCTGGAGGTTGAGGCCGTACGAAAAGATCATCGCTTTGAGCACATCAGGGAATTGAAAGTGACAACGCCGACGTACTAAAATCGAGAAGCTCTCAGGTGTTCGCCGACGTACTACAATAGAGGAGCTCCCAAATGCTACCATTGCCAGGTTAGGGGACATTTGAGCCGCAATTGCCCCAAGTCCAATCGAACTCCAGATGTACGGATGGAGCGTGATGGATCGTGGCGTAAACCAGTAACAGAGGAACGAGTGAGCACCAGGACTTGGAGCAAGAGCTGGCTGGTTCTGATAAAGCCCCGAAGGTCTTGGTTACATCGAGCTCGCAAGCGAAGGACGGAAATGCGGACGCCGTTTCTAGGAGACCATCTGAGGAAGATCGACCATATGAGGAGGAGACAAAGAAGACCATACCAGTTAAAATGCTGAAGACAGACCTAAGCGACGAATGGAAGGAGACGATCCAGGCAGCGCAGCAAGAGGACGCCGACATCAAACCAATTCTGAACTGGATGGAATCCGGAGCCACTAAACCGACATGGAGTGACGTTGCTGGAATGAGCGTAGTGACAAAAGGCTTATGGACACAATGGAACAGTCTCCTCATTCACGAAGATGTATTGTGCCGAAAATGGGAAAACGCTCGTGGAAATCACTGCCATCTACAAATGATTGTTCCCAAAGTGAAGGTGCCTGATGTAATAAAATGAAATGAAATGAAATGAAAATGAAATGAAATGAAATGAAATGTTTATTGTCTGGTAAACTAGGTATATACAGATGTTAAAATTACAGAGCTTCGTCATGTTTGTGATATGAGTATTGCGACTTTACCATGAAGGATACTCAGGAAGACATATTGGGGTGAAAAGGACCCTGTTGAAAATACGAGAACGATTTTACTGGATCAACTGCAGAGACGACGTAGATGAATGGGTTAGGAAATGTACCTACCTACCAGTTGCACGTCAGTGAAAGGCTCGCATATTCGGAGCAAGATGAATGACATCAATGATCACATTCGAGACTCTGGCCGACAATCGTCTGAGAAAATGAAAAGTCGTTACGACCGAACGCCAAACTACCCTGAATTTTCTGAAGGATCCTTGGTGTGGCTACACAATCCCGTCCGCAGCAAGGGCACGTCACCGAAGTTGCAGGCTAAATGGGATGGACCGTATCGTGTGGTGACCAAGATCAACGACATCACATTCCGGATACAGAAGGGCCAGCGAGGCGGACATAAGATCGTTCACGTGGACCGGCTGGCGAGATACCATGGAGACAATGGTGCTCGGGACGAGCACGTCTAAGGAGGGGGTAGTGTCGCGCCGCGACGATTCTCGAAGGTTCACGTTACCACCGGCCTACCTGCGCGTACACATAAACAAGTTTGTTTACCCACATTTTAATTGCGTTCCAGAGATTTCGACCCCTCATTTTAGACGTCACACAAAAGAAACTAATTTGCATAACAATGACTTTATAACCTTGTTTACATCAAGCGATCACCTACCTAATTTGCATGACAAAAGATATGGTTCTGTTACGATTCAAGTAGGTAATACAAAAGGATTCGAGAAGTTTCGTGTCGACAGTATATAAACAGGCGCAGCTCGGGCCGGGGGTCTCCCCGACCCCTCAGGTCAACTCGTTTATCTCCAAATAATCACTCAGACACAACCTCTGATAGAGCCTTAGTTCACTCCCCTTCAGGGTTGAACAGGGCAACCCGGTCTCCCCCTTCTGGCGACGGTCCAAGGCGAGGTTCAGCCTCAGAGGCGCCCTTGTGCCAGTCGCCCCTAACTAGTTCGCAGGCCCGGGCACCTTCAGTGCCCAGCCATTGTCCGGTGACGCAGCAAAGGTAGCTCCTAGCAACCAGCTACATAGACCTTTAAAAAAAAACCCGGGGGTCAGTTTCAATCAAGCGATCGAGGCGAACAGTCAAGCGATACTACGTGTGTGAAAGTGCAAAGTGAAGTAGGCACTGTGTAATAAACGTGTTTCGTGTTTTACGTAGTCTCTACGTACGCGTGTGTGTTAACATCGTTAAAATATAAGTCCGAACACTGGGAAGTCCGAACACACGGTGGGAGCAGAGTCGTTTAAGTGAGCTGTGACCTTAATGGTCATAGCTCACTTAACTCTGCTCCCACCCGGCAAAAAGAATATTATTCAAATATAGTCTTTAAATATTGCTCTTTAGATATATTTTACATTGGCATCATGAATTAGCAGACAGCCCGCTGTCAGCGAGTTTACCGCCGTCAGACTGCTCGGTAGTTGATGCCTCGCTGGCCGCACGATGTAGGCGAGCGGTCGACGCGGTGTCCGCGCGGAGTCAGCGTGGCGTCAGCGCGGTGTCCGCGCGCGATGCGCGCGACGCGGTGCAAGCTTTCGCCGCGTGGACTGCTGGGTGCCTGCTAGCTGTCGCCGCGTGGACTGCTGGGTGCCCGCTAGCTGTCGCCGCGTGGACTGCGAGCAGTTACGGCAGTGTTGGGTGGGAGCGGTGTTGGAGCAGAGTCGTTTAAGTGTGCTATGATCTTTAGAGCTTTCACGCCCGAAGAAGTATATCGCCTAATTACCTCCCGAATACCTCCCAAAGTATCTAAGGATATCTATGGCATCAATATGAAGAAGCCCCAGGTAGCAAAGTGACGTCAGTGACGTATAAACGACGTCACTCTTAGGTCATAATAGGGTCGGTCGTAAATTCGTCGTCGATGACGTCTTATGTACGTAAATTTAAAGTCAGTATCTCGACGTCCCATATTCACTATAAAATTGACGTTTTATTGACGTCCATTTAGGGTCGATATCAGGACGTAACATATTCGTTACAAAGTGGACGTTTTATTGACGTCCATTTAAGGTCATTATCAGGACGTACCATACTCGCCACAAAGTGGACGTTTTACTGACGTCCATTTAAGGTCATTATCAGGACGTACCATATTCGTCACAAAGTGAACGTTTTACTGACGTCCATTTAGGGTCAATATCAGGACGCACCATATTCACCACAAAGTGGACGTTTTATTGACGTCAATTTAGGGTCAATAAAAATTATTTAGGGTCATATATACCTATTAATTAAAAATTATTTAGGGGTTATATATTTTTTTTTTCAAAGCCGATAGGAATCGACTGCGCCTCCGCTATCTGCTAAAGCAAGAGGTAGGCCCAAGAAGACAAACCAGTAGCTGTCTCACCAATAGATGGCGCCACTAGTAGGATTAGAACACGCAAACGGCACGATCCTGCCATCGCCCACTATTTTCAGTGACGCCGTCGATCAAATGAGAAGAGAAGAAAGAAGCCTCCTTATCCGAGTTCCTTCCTGGTATTGTGGCAAATATCTTGCTTCCACAATTGTTGGGACAAATATCTTGAATACATTACCATACACTAGCTCCGATACTGACGCCGCGCGGTATCAGCGCTTCCACCTTGTTGGGACGTTGATACTACCGGTACTCGGTAGACGACCGCTTCCTCCTCCTCCGCTTTCCCTTCCTGGTATTGTGGCAAAGATCTTGCTTCCTCCATTGTTGGGACAAGTATCTTGAATACATTACCTTACACTAGCTCCGATACCGACGCCGCGCGGTATCTACGCTTCCACCAAGATGTCTATTCTCAATAGTCGTCATTATTACGTCTTGAAATGTCGTCCAAAGAATGTCTTTTAAAAACGTCCCATATTCGGTCTTTGAAGACGTCATGGGTCAGTCTTATATATTCGTCATATCAACGTCTTGAGATGACGTCGTGAGGCTGTGACAAATGTAGGTACGTACTTTTCTTGTCCTCTGAGACGTCACTTCATGACGTCTTTACGTCGTGATATGACTTTAAATAGACGTCATTGTGACGTAGATTTGCTACCTGGGGCAGCGCTGCCTCTAGCACAACTCACATTGACATTTAATGTTATTCCAATAAACTAACATATTTGTATTAGGTACCTACCTCTGACATATATTTATCATGTAAATCTTATAATATCATCACTTTATGACTTTTTTTAATTGAATTTGTTTTGTGTGTCATCAAATCAATTGTATTATTATTAAAAAGTATTTTCATAATTATGTATTCGATTCAAATTGTACTAAGGACAGTCTGTAAGCCCAAATGGGCAGTAACTAGAGGACTCATATCACAAACATGACGAAGCTCTGTAATTTGAACATCTGTATAAGTATACCTAGTTTACCAGACAATAAACATTTCAACTTTTTAATTAGGTACCTACCTACTGTATAAGCGAGGACACCTATCCTACTTCTATGAAGTTAAGTAAAGTGGCCCCAATATTCAAGGGAAGAGGAAAGAAGACGGACATAACTAGAAGCTTATAGACCTGTTTCCATTATCCCTGCTCTATCTAAAGTTTTTGAGAATGGTATTAGCAGTCGACTCACGAATTTTTTGGTGTCTACCAATGCTCTATCGGAGAGGCAGTATGCCTACAGGGAAGGACGGTCAACCACCGCACTTACGCGCGAGTTGATTCGTCGTATTGTTGCAGCCCGCGATAGCAGAAAAAAAATACAGGTCGCAGTCCTATGCTGCGACCTTTCTAAAGCGTTCGACGTTTCTGACCATGAGGTTCTCTGCCAAAAACTTCTGCATTATGGCATTGGGGGCTCTGCACACTCATTGTTGAAAAGCTTTCTACAAAATAGAACACAAATTGTGGTCGGAGATGGTGGAACAGCTAAGTCATCTATCATTATAATGCAAATAGCTATAGTATATATACCTATGAGACAGAATCTCGATTCATTTGACATATGCCAGTTTCGTACCCTACGAAATGCGTGATAGGTAGGTACCTACTCGAAAAATTGTTGGGATAAATCGAACTCTGGTCAAATCAGCCAAGCTCACACATGTCATGGGCCCAAATATAGGTATATAATAAATTGTCAAGTGGGGTAAATATAAGACGAAAAACATAACTTTAAACTTTTTACATTCCTAGAGACTATTAAAATCTTCGTGAATCAAATGTTGTATATCAACTCCTTGTCGTCTATCGAAAAATACGCCCTATTTGAACAAAAGTGTATTTTTTTAAACCATTTTGTCAAAAAAAACGTGTTTCATATTTTACCTCAAAGACGGGGTTAAAATGAAACGCCAAAGGTAAAAAATGATACGGCATGTAACTTCAATACTTTACTGTGTATCAATTTGACCGGGTAAATATAAGATAGAGCCGGAAAAAATAAAACAAGTGTACTAAGAATTTGGGTGACAAATCAGACTCTTTATTTAACATAAATTCAAATGTGAATAAAGTAATTTATGCTTAAACATAGTTAAGAATTAAGTGCGTATTTCTAAGATAATTAGGACTATAATCACAATCAGTCTTCTGGTTATAATAGACTTAATCTAGGAGACACACAACAAAATAGTTTTATTCAAATAGTTTCAAAAACGAGAAAAAAAAAATTAAAATATTCTAAGAGGGGTAATTATGGAACATAAGATATAGCTTCGCTTAGCTTAAAATACAACGTTGAATGAGAATCATATTACATAAAATTCTCATTCAACGTTGTATTTTTCATAATCAATGTCGAACATTAAAGCACCCCTTTTGCGGTTTTGTGTCGGTGTAGGCAATTTCATGATAACTTCCTCTTTACGAACATGGTATATTATCTTGGTGTCCGGGTAAAGGAATGAAATTTTCTTGAATCGCTTTAAATATATTACGCGAAGATCTCCGTTTTCTATTGCCTCAATCTTAGCTACGTAATATTTTTTCATTTTTTTTGTCGACAGGCACACAAGGATAAAATCACCATTTTTATAATCTGATTCACATTCCTCTGCTACAATCTCTTCGTTAGGTTTATTTGATGTGTCGTTTTGTTGGTCTACTAAATCCATTAAGCTAACGCCTTCTAAGTCACTGTCATCTTGGTATGGCACGTCTTGGTCCTCGTCTGGTTCAGTATCAGAATCACTTATGACTCTTTGATGTTGTTTTTGTTTTCTCGGATTCACCTTTTCTTTTGTAGGCTTCTTCCTTTGTTTTTGTTGATCTAAGTTTTCAATACTTTTTAAATAGTCTTCGCTAGTTAAAAGCTTTCCTTTTGAATCCACTTTACGTCTTTTACTAGGTGTTGATTTAGTGTAGTTGATTTTTTCAAGTAAGAGGGACTCAAATGAGCACGTTGGCTGAGGGTTTTCATCAAATCCTTGAACTTGTGAGTCCATTCCTAAGATGGATGGTGATGCGGATTGTATGTTTTCAACTGGTGAATCGTCCAATATATTTAGCGCTAATTCCCTTGAATTTTGCATTTCATTATAGCGATTTAGTTTGATTGGGTCTAAACGATCTTTTGGGTATACGTTCCTGTTTACAGGAAAAATTCCTGTTACTCTGAAAGAGTTTCTAATGACCTCTTCTGAGAGACCATCACGCCATATTTCGCTCAAAAGGTTGGCAAATTCAGACTTCGTAAGTGTTCTTTGATTTAGTCTTTGCCATTCAATAAGACGTTCATTCCATTTGTATTTTATCGGTCCAAAACAGCTGCGGTCCATTGGTTGTAAGATATCTGTCGTATGAGGTGGCAGTTTAAGAAGAGACACATTCTCGCGAACTGCGAGTTCGATTGTTGCTGGATCTAGATGCGTTACATGACCATCGAATATAATTAGTAATGGCCTTTCCTTCACATTATGACAAAAGTTTGCAAACCATTCGTTAAAAATGCTCGTCATCATCCACCCATTTTCAGAAGCTGCGTATGTTGTTCCTGGTATATCGTTAGTTCCTCTCCAAGAGCTCCAGAGATTTTGACCTTTGAATATTATCAAAGGCGGCAACAATTTTCCCGCAGCCGAAACGCATCACATGACCGTCGTGTTATCTTTTCCGGATCCCTGAATACTTCTGTGGGCTTTTTGGCCTTTACCCGTAACTCCTTTAATTCTCGAGGGATCTGCAGAAAAGCTGGTCTCATCAAGGTTGAAAATATGTCCTGGTTTGTCATTCAGGTCTAATTCGGTTATAGTTTTTTCTAGAGTGTCATAGAAATTATATATAATAAACGGGTCGCTGGTAGCGTGGCGCCGAGACTTTTCTAATTGCTCTAGTTTTTTCGTAACGAGTCCATTTCGTGTACAAAACAACTGTAACCAGTCTGGTCCAGGCCGGCCATTTTTGAAATTGTTTTTTATATTATTCTGTACCACGTAGGTTTGCACTATTGATCTTATTTCATTCCTGGTGAGAGCCCAGCCCCATTTAGCCATTGTTTTTATTTTTTCAGTTAGATCAGCTTCTTCTTCATTGCTCAAAGTTGTTTTTCTCCCTTGTACGCTATTATTAACGTTATTATTTTTTCTCCAAAGTAAAGATTTGTCTATTTTGTATGCTGTTTCTGCTTCTCTATACGATAATTCTCCACTTTTTATCTTGTCCAGTGCTTCTTCTAACTTTAACTCGTCGTAAGACTTCGGCTTTTTTATGTAATTCCGCGGCATATTGAAAAATATGTTGTCTTATTTTTACCCCATCCGCTGTCTCAAATATTCCCGAAGACGTGTCTCATATATTCCCACAAAAACGATACGTCCGCACAAGCACAGCACTGCCCGCAGACTGAAATGACTCCCCGCGCGGGGCAATATGACTTGGCCGGAACGCGCGGGGCCCGGAATGGGGCGCGGTAGCGGCAAGTGGGAATGACAATAATAAAAGTTTTAAAAACGGAATGGAAAGTTTTCGCGCCAAAATTTTTGGATATCAACACAATGCTAATTATATTTAGTAATCGATGTGGTGTTATTTTTTTAAATGTGTGTGCCCAGAGTTTACAAATGTATCTTTCTTTTAAGGAAAGCTTCATATAGATAAACCAATAATGCGTGAAATTACAGCGGTGTCTTATTTTTACCCAAAATATTGTACGATTTATTTTTACCCCACTTGACCCTACCGGTTTCTATAACCGATGCTCCTTTTTTTTTTTTTTTTTTGTTGCCCAGGAAAACCTATTAGAGGTACCACCCAAAAAACCCCGGGGAGGGCGGGTGGTTATGTGGGAGTCTCCGCCCCACTCTATAAGGGCGGCATACCCACTAAAAACCTGGGGTGTTCCATCTCCGCATCGTTGGTCCAGGGCCACGAGAGCGCGATGCATACATCCGCAGCCCTGGTGATGCTGGCCCGGTAACGGGCCCCGCCTCGGGGAGCTTCAGCTCAACCCTCAATGGACGACGTGTCAGAACACGGGACACGTCATGCATTCTGTGGGGACTCATTCCAGGGCAACAGGTTCCCCGACCTGCCACCCAGAGCCCCCAGGAGTCAGGCAGTCGCACGCCAAAGCGACCGCCCTTCTCCAATGCGCCCTCTGCGCACGGAGTTCGGTTCCCGTGTCGCCGCTACTCGGCCGGTACTCCGAACTCCTCTCGCCTCTCGGCGACCACCTCGGGTGCTCTTAAAGAGCACCCAGCTCCACCTACACCGCGAGGTGCGGCGAGCTCTTCGCCTCGGGCCCTACAACCAGCCCTCTCGAAGGGGAGGTATAGGCGAGGGCCCCCACTCGATCGAACGTTTGGACACAGGCTAGCAAGATCCACCGGAAGGTGGAAGTTACTAACCTGTGGACGGGGTGCACCAGGTTTCCCCAACTAACCCCAAATCCCCATATGGAGAGATGAAATTAGTTGGGCTTACCCAACGTGAAGGTAGTCCGATCATCGCACCCCATAACCGATGCTCCTAGCCTAGGTAGTTTGAAGTCTAGGTTGCAGCGCTGGCTTATCGGGCACTCGTTCTATGACCTGATGAATTTTGTAAATTGAAAATATACCTAAGTATATTTTGTTACTCGATGTACCTATATATTATATTAAATATATAATGTTTTTGTAACTCAGATAAACCTATATAAGTTATTCATAGGACATAAGACTATACAATATGTATTTTATTTTAATTTGACGTGTTTGACGACATTCTTTTGCGAAGACTTAATCCAATATTGGAAGAGAACAAAGTAGTTCCTGATCACCAGTTCGGCTTTAGGCAACGGCACTCCACCGTAGAACAAGTACATAGGGTCTATGAGCACATAAGAAAAGCCCTAGAACAAAAACAATATTGCTCCTCCGCATTCCTCGATATCCAACAAGCTTTTGACAAAGTTTGGCACAGAGGGCTGCTATGCAAAATAAAAACAAACATACATCATAGCTACTTTCTTCTTCTGCAGTCTTATCTTTCCGACAGACTTTTTCAAGTACGAGAAATGAACGCTACATCACAATTCTACGACATCAAAGCAGGAGTTCCGCAAGGATCTGTACTGGGCCCTGTGCTCTACACCATCTACACAGCTGACCTCCCTCACGTCGATGACGTCACCACAGCCACTTTCGCCGATGATACCGCAATCCTGGCAAATCACACATGTCCACAACAGGCATCCCTAAATCTACAATATGGTTTAGACAAGATAACTGGTTGGTTAAGTAAATGGCGCGGCATAAAGGCGAGCGCATCCAAATCTGTACAAGTAACCTTCACACTACGAAAAGAAAACTGTCCGCCTGTACAACTAGAAGGCACAACGCTTCCTCACAAAGAAAAGGTAAAATACCTAGGTATGCACCTGGATCGACGGTTAACCTGGAGAGACCACATTGCAGCAAAGAGAGATGAACTGAAAATAAGATACCAAGGTTACTCTTGGCTTCTTGGTCGTAACAGCAAGTTATCAACAGATAACAAACTCCTGATATACAAGAGCGTGCTAAAACCAATCTGGACATATGGAATCCAATTGTGGGGAACCGCTTCGAAGACCAACATAAGTATTATCCAAAGGATGCAAAATACTATGCTCAAAACAATCAGCGGAGTATCATGGTACACAACGAACGCTGAGATCCACGAAAACTTAAACATGAAGACCGTGATTGAAGAAGTTGGGGCAATCACAAATACTTACACCACCCGCTTGGCAAGGCATCCCAACATTCTCGCAGCGAATCTGACAACCAGACAGTATGAGCCCAGGCTTAAACGGAAAGCAGTAATACCCAGCGACTGAAACCAGTGAAAGGCCCTGTCCTGCCACTTTAAAATAAAAGGAGAAGCACTCAATGGAGAGCTCACTTACATGACAGAATCACTCAACAGATCTGCTTATAGTGAAAGCACTGGTTGTAGATAGAAACCAGACGAGAAAAAAAAAAAAATTGACGTGTAAACTGGTTTTATGAAAATATATGAATATGAATAAAGGCAATAGATTCAGGGATTGTGTTTTTCCTGAAAAACAGCCCCCTATCCCATAACATTAATATGGTATGCGGTCTAGTGATGGTATGCCATTGAACTATATTGCTATGGTATGCAGTCTTCGGCTTGCGTAACTTCATATCCCGTAGCAAAGCGGACTTCTTGCAGAAAGTTATATTTAGAAATAAAATAGCGGATCTACATTATGAATAAAACACATGAATAAAAATCAAAACAGCTTTATTTCTCGCTGGTTTATTTGTGATTTCCCATACTTGCACATGAATATGTACGCTGCATACTGCTGCAGGTCACGTATAAAACAATCTTACAAGAAACAAGTTTACAACTAATGAATAAATACAGTCGAAATGGTACATTCAAATAGGAAGCTATGTTACAGAATATGCACCTGGCAGCGGCCCGTGCCGGACACAGGACTATCACCGCGAGCTCTCTCAGCAGTGTGGTCGGCCGCTGCTGGAACCTCACCACGCAGGCAGCTCCGTGCAGCGCCCGGGCCAGCAAACAAACAAACACCGAGGTGGAAGGTTTGTTTATAATCATTTTAGTGCTAAGTGCAAATATAATTTCATACCCAACTATCCTATACTGTTTTTGGGATTTCCAGATTTTTATTTTATACGAAAGTGTTTATTTGGTAGCGAGTCGGAGACAGAGTGCGACGCCTGCAGTGCAGACACACTCGAGTTCATAGTCGGTGCGGGCGCGTAGCGGAGCCCCGCACGCGCGAGCCGGCAGCCGCCGCACCGAGCGGCGCCGCGTCGCTTGCGAGCACGTGCTTTATAATCGATCGTGCGACCTTTTGTAGAGAGGAGCTCAAGATTTCTTTAAAACCATGTTTACTATTACAATACAGACTCGAAAGCGCAACACTAAATTTAAATAGAATGGTTATAAAAAGCCCCTATTTACCCTAGTTAATTAGCTACTAGCCTAGTTCCTGCGCCGCCCGCTACGTGGTGCCGCTCTCACACGGGGATTAATAGCAAATAAGTACATTTCATATCATGTAAGTTCATTTTTCTATAATACCTTGTTTTATCTCTTTATCACATAAGACAAAACTAGCCATATTTAGAATAGTGCGCGAGCCCGGCTCGGGCCGGCTCTGCAAGCAGCTCTGACTCATGTGGCGCCGCGGACGAGACTCCCAACTAAACACGTCACAGCGGGCGCCGGCAGCAGGCGACGCCGGCCAGATCGATTGTAAGGCTGTGTGTGTGCCTCCACACTATACACCTGCATACTGTCCATATATAAATAAATAGCTATTTTGTGGTTATATTTGTATCCTGTGGCCAGGGGATTTAATACTACAATTGACTCAAAATATTCTTTTCCAAAAGCTTCCAGTGTGAAGAAATGTTAGGTTGAGGCGCGCAGTCCACGGCGCGAGGGAGGACGCGCCGGCGCCGGCTCGCGCCCGAGCGGGGACGCGAGGCTGAGGCGATGCGACAGGTATATATGTATATACCTGTCCCCTCCATGTATGTATTATATAATACATACATGGAGGGGAGCTTACAAACGCTAAGTTAAAGTTAGATTGTTCGTACAGAATAGAGATAATATACAAAAAGCAGTCAACTCCTCACGATGCATCACAAAAATACTACAAACGAAAATGTATAGATGAGGACAGAATAATGTTAAATTCGAACACAAATTATCGATAAATTATTAACAAAATATGTTCATATGCTGAAGTGAAATGCGCCATCCGCGTGTCGCGCGCTCGGGCGGGCGGCGGCACCGGTCGGGCGGCGGCACTAGTCGGTCCCGGGCGCGCGCCTAGTGCTGGTCCATCTGCAAGCACAGAGTGTGTGTGTAGCCGCATGCGCTGGCACAGGATGCACGGGGCGGGCTGCTGCTGGCGACTCTCACCTGTTCCTGTCCATTGGTCTCCTGCGACTTCATGACGTCAGGCAGGTCAGGTGGCGACGAGTACGGCGTCAGGTCCAGCGCCTCGAACTCGCCGTTCTCCTTCCTGCAACCACACGCCCTCTCTGTCACTCCACTGATAAATTATTATATTGTACGTACTGTTATGTTAAAAATATAATAATTTATCTGTAGCATATCTTTGGCTTTGGTAAAATATGGCTGTTGAATATTGTGTGATTACAGTACAACAACATAGTTAGATACATTTACTGTATGCTGCCTGGATTACTGTATCTTATCATTAGTGGTAGTACTTAATGACTGCCTAATCAGTCACAGAGGACAAGGCTACTTGCTTGTACTAGTATGTACATGGCATGGCAGCAGTACATTGTCTGTTGAGGGTGTCAGCACACAGTACATGCTCCTACTTGTGTGTTAGCACGCAGTACATGCTCCTACTTGTGTGTCAGCATGCAGTAAATGCTCCTATTTGTGTATCAGCACTCAGTACATGCTCCTACTTCTGTGTCAGCTTGCTGTATATGCTACTACTTGTGTGTCAGCACGCAGTACATGCTCCTACTTGTGTGTCAGCACGCAGTACATGCTCCTACTTGTGTGTCAGCACGCAGTACATGCTCCTATTTGTGTGTCAGCACAGCACGCAGTAGATGCTACTACTTGTGTGTCAGCACGCAGCACATATTCCTACTTATGTGTCAGCACCCAGTACATGCTCCTACTTGTGTGTCAGCATGCAGTACATGCTGCTACTTGTGTGTCAGCATGCAGTACCTGAGAGCCAGTCCAATGGGTGCGGGGCATTGTGCCTTGGCGGAGGCGGAAGTGAGCCCAAACTCTCCCAGTGTGAGCTCATCATTGTCCATCAACTCCGGGTCCTTCTCTGGCTTGATGAACAACATCTGACTCTGTGGCGGTACTTTTAAAATGCCTGGAACATACATTCAAATATCTGTGTTAAAGCCACTGAACCTGGCAGCTTTCAAACAAAATATTTATAGGTACTGATTAGAAAATAATAACAGAAAAAGTGAAACAACAAATCAGATAATATAAGAATAGAAACCTTATTTTTGTTGTGTTATTAATTATTGTTTAATTGCTTGGTTCAAGAAGAGTAAAGAGGTGCTGAGAGCCCCCGGGCTACTGCAGCTAGATGGTTATTCTGCTCAGAATCAACAAATAATATTGACTTATTTAATGTAAACAGTGCTGTGGCCACAAATGTAGCAAACATTGTTGACCTCAATTCATATTCTAAGTGTAAGTTACACAGGAAATGCCGACACAGCACCAAGAGCTATGTCTACTGAGATAATTTTACAAACAAAGGTGTGATTATCTTACAACTAATTTATTAAATGCACTACATTAGTGCAATCGTTTTTGATATTAGATTACTTGTGTTCGTGATTATTTTACCGGAAAGAAAGGGAATAGAAAGGAGCACCTGTTCCATGCACATATAACTTTGTACCTTAATAAAGAACACAACAGTATAATCAGCGACAGCCGCTCGACATCGCATCCCGACTATAAATAGATTTTACTCACGACGCGATAGCCGCACTTACCCTCGATCATTTTCTTTAATTCGAAAACGGTTGTCGTGTCCTTTGCGTCCGTAAAGATTGTTAATTTTTTTCGCCTAATCATTAGAAAGACGTCCTGAAAACAAAATCCAATTTTGAGGTTACACGTAATGAATAATTTTGTTATTTAGTTAGCTTGTATTTTCCGAGCACTACGTTATTGCACTGCATTAGTTATATAAACTCAGATCTTACCATTTTGCGGTTATTATAATAAGATAATATTTATTTTTATGAAAAAACGCTATGAGGCGTACAAAATGAAATCAACGAAATGACAGAAAATTGAACGAATGAACGCAAAACGCAATGACATGCATTGTCTTAAAGACAAAAAAATTGTAATCTACTCACAGCAACAACTTCGTAATTTTGCCAGTTTTTAAAAACAAACACACTTAAACAAAAAAAACAAAAAAAAAAAACTTTAAGTAGAAATGGAATAATTTTAACATACCTACACTTTTTTATCGTTTAAAATGTATTGTAAAAAATCGGTTTAGCCGTTTTCAAGTCTATTACAAACATAAATAAATAAATAAACCTTTATTATCTAGTTTAAAATATTCGTTCTTAACTAAAAACTATTTTATTAACATTATGTTTCTGCTCTTCAGCTTGTGTTTCCTCTTTCTTTCTTGTGTAGCCTCCTCCAAATCCAAAGGCTTCCATATCATTCTCTCTCTAGTTGATTTTTTTTTTCAAACAAGTTGTGTTAGCCTGTTTCTTTTCTTCTATTCCTTCTTCTTGGTAGTCCTCCCATACTTTAGTCCCATACTAATAACGAACAAAAATACCTACAGACAAACAGTTTTTTTATCAATGAAGAACCCACAAATTTTATTTTTTTAAATACCTAGCGTCTATGTACAACAAATGCCGACCGGTTACAGCTTTATTATATGTATAGATATCAACCACTAGTGGACGCCCGCGGCTTCACTCGCATTATAAGTTTAGCCATCAACCTCAACTAATCAACTATCTCGGAAAAGGATTTTTTGTCTCTCTTTCTCTTACTCAACATCTCTACGAAATATGAATAAAGAGTGAAGTTTGTGAACGCATCTGAAACCATAATATTGTAAATTGTATACATACCTACAATATAATACTAATATTTGAGATTCCAAAATTCCAACTAATAGGTTCTTGATTAAAGATTTTTTCGTTTAGATCAAAAATGTTTTTATTACAATGCTATGTGTCTGTACTTATTTATATATGACATTATTGGATAATGTTTACAATAACAAGTAAATAAGGAGCGATCGAATCTATCATATCATAACCTTAAAGCTTTGTTTTGCTAAAATGAATTCGCGCGTGTGTGCTATTTGTCGCAACCACAAGCCCGTGAACAGCACCGACAACAGACTGGTGACGGAGAGCTGCGGCCACGTGAAGTGCATGAGCTGCTTGCTGCAAGAGACGACTGGCTGCGTGGCCTGCCTCAACCTAGAGCTGGGCTCGGGCGCCGCCTCGGCCGGAGAGGAGCCGCCCTACGAGCTGGAGGCGGAGCACGGCGTGCTGCAGCAGCCGGAAGACGTCGAGGACCTCAGCAAGACAAAGAAGCCGGAGACGTCGCACATCACCATCGAGACAGGTCTGCTGCCCACAGTGTAAACTACATTTTGGTAAAACCTGCATTATTCGCTCCCCCATGTCATCACACACTAAATTATATTTATTTTTATTACCTACTTTATAGTTTAAAACAATAAAATGTTGAAGAATGTATCACTAAAATAATGAAAATTTTTGTTATTAAAATCATGTCAAACATTAATTGTCTATTTTCACTTCGACAATTTGCTCTCTATCTTCAAGGAATGATTTTATAAGTCGGAGAGGTTTTCCAGTTATTCCGTAAGCTGAGAGCTTCATTATTACAAGGTCATGACTCACAGAATCAAAAGCTTTCGATAAGTCTAGAAATATTGCAGCCACTTTTTTCTTATGTTCAAGGCCATCAATAATCGTTTCTACTAGCTTTTGAGCCGCAGATGTAGTCGAGTGTTTTTTTCTATATGTGTACTGGGCATTGGTGATCAAATTATTCTGACTCATATGGCTCATAATATTGTCTGCCATCAGTGATTCTTTAATTTTTGAGACTGTGGGTACTATTGTTATTGGTCTATAATTATTTACAGAAGTGGTTTCTCCCTTGCCTTTATATAATGGTGTGACTCTGTTCTGTTTTAGTGTTCTAGCTAGGATATTCATCCGACTGCAGAATATTGTTAATAAGGAAAGTTAGATGGTCCCCCAGACGCAAAATTATATCATATAGAAAAGATCTGGATATATCGAATATATCCATCGTCTCTGATCGGTCTATCTTTCTCTTAGCTATGTTCATTAGTTCAAGGGGAGTTACATACTTAAATTTAAAATTATCCGACGGAAAAGACCGCTGTATTTGTAGTAAACCCATTGCTTCTTGTATGTTTGGTGGGGTATTTGTCTTTGAGTTTATATATCTTTAACTTATCGTTTTTATATATTTATATCTTTAAGTCTATAAGATGACTTAGGACTTGCTGCCTTTAAAAAACACACTGGTCATTTCTTATCTGATAATTTTAAAAAGAATAGGGTGGTAAAATTGAAACAACTACTGAAGCGGTACGCAAAGGGAGGTCACAGAAAAATTTTGTTTACAGGTGAAAACATTTTTACAATTGGGCAACATTTTAACAAACAAAATTGAACAAAACAAAATCGACAGAGTGCAACGTGGGCATTATCCGACTTCAGTGATGGTTTGGTGGGGTGTTAGCTATGAAGGTGTGACTGAGCCATATTTTTGTGAAAAGGGTTCTAAAACATCGGCACAAGTGTATCAAAATACCATTCATGAGGAGGTAGTTAAGCCCCTTGACAACACAATGTTCAATAACCAAGTACAGTCCTTCCAGCAAGACTCGGCACCGGGTCATAAAGCTCGGTCCATGTAGTCTTGGTTGGAAGCGAACGATTAGCACTTCATCAGAGCTGAAGACTGGCCGTCGTCTAGTCCCGATCTTAATCCACTGGATTATGATTTATGGTCAGTTTTAGAGAGTATGGCTTGCTCTAAACGCCATGATAATTTGGAGTCCCTAAAACAATCCATACAATTTGCAGTGAAGAATTTTCCCATGGAAAGAGTGTGTGCTTCTATTGCTAACTGGCCTCAACATTTATAGGACTGTATTGCAGCCAATGGAGACCACTTCGAATAAGCTTGTTATATTTTAAATTGTTTTATATTTATGTATTAAACTAAAACACTGTAAAAGTAATAAATGCTATTTGCAATTAAAAAAATGATTTTTTCTTATTAAAAATATTTATGGCAAGACTAGGTAAGTAATAATGTTTTTTAAACGTATTCATTGCAAGTTGCTGTATAAATGCATCATTTTAAGTTGTTTCTGATATACTTATTTATTCTTATTAAGTTTATTTGTTTTTATTTTGGGCAGTTATTGTTATTTTTGAGGGTGCTTATTATTTAGTTTTCTTAGTTTATTGATTTTGTAATGTTTAGATACTCGGGTATTAGATTGTCACTTTTTATATACTTATACTTGTTAGGTTTACATCTAGAACAAAATGTTCATTTAGTAGTTTATTCAAGTTGGTTTAAGTATATTTTCAGTTTTGTAAACTTTTACGAATAAATAATATAAAATTGCCTCCTGGTGTTGCACACACTTTGCAACCCAGTGGACACATCAGTGGTGTACGAGCGTATACCACTGTACTAACTGCAGACAGCAGAGCAGACTGAGAGACATTGTTGTATTGTATTGTTGGTGTGCAGATGCAGCGGGCAAGAAGCTGTACGTGTGCCGGGTGTGCTCCAAGAAGTTCCGCGCGCGCAGCCAGATGGCGTACCACGCCTACTGCAACGGGCAGAGCAAGCCCTACACGTGCTCCCTGTGCGAGGGCAAGGTGAGCTCTCCGCCCAGGGTGTCTCCGCCCCGGGGTGTCTCCGCTAGCCCCTGCCGCTGTACTGTACGGTGCCTTGTTGCAGACGTTCGCGTCGGCGTCGCACTACAAGTACCACATGCGCGTGCACCGCGGGGAGCGGCCCTACTCCTGCGACACCTGCCACCAGGCCTTCTTCCAGATGTCCAAGCTGCGCCGGCACAAGCTCAAGCACGACCGTGAGTGTGTCCTTCATTCAGCACTCGCTAGCTTGCCCGTTGTTAGGTGATAGCGAAACATGTGCCACTCGACACCCAATAATCAACACTTTGACAAAAATTACGTGATATCACCTATTTTTACAAATAGTAGTTAAATCTATAGCTATATCAAACAACATAGGGCTAGTTGATATAATTTTGAACATCTTGTTGTGATTGTTTTGTAAAGGGTTCTTATTAGCTTTGTTTCTGACATAATGGAAGTTATAGATAAAGGTGGCGAGGTCCATGCTATTTATACTGATTTTAGCAAGGCTTTTGATCTCGTAAATCATGATATACTATTATCTAAACTGCATTGTCTAGGGATACATGGTTCATTATTAAGGTGGTTATCATCGTATCTACAAAACCAATCTCAACTGGTAGTAGTTAAAGGATACAAAGTCAACTATATCTCTGGTCCCATCGGGTGTACAGCAGGGTTCACACCTTGGGCCACTTGATTTACTATTTTTATAAATGATCTCCCAGGTATCTTGAATTCGAGCGTTAAATTGTATGCAGACGATTTAAAGATATACAGAAGTATAAAATCGGCTGAAGATGTTCTCTTATTACAGAGAGATGTTGATCTAATTAGCCAATGGTGTGCTCGTAATAAGATGTCATTAAATGCATCAAAATGTTTTTTTATTAGATTCTCACGCAAACGATCTCCGCACCCAGGTCAGTATTCTATTGACCATGTCCCCCTTACTGAACTCAATTCAATCCGAGATCTCGGTGTCACTATGGACAAAAAGCTGGACTTTAGGGAACATATTGATAATGTTGTCAAATCTGCCTCTAAAATGGGTGGATTTGTGGTTAGACAAACAAAAATCTTCAAGGATCCTTCTCTATCCATTACGCTCTATTATAGTTTAGTAAGGAGTATTTTGGAATACTGTAGTAGTATGGAGTCCCAGTTATAAATCCCACTCTGAACGACTTGAGTCAGTTCAAAAACGTTTCTTATATCATATAACGTTTATGGACTTTAAATGTAAGGTATTGCGTTCGTACAAGTCGCGCCTGAAACACTATCGGATCATGTCGCTCTCCAAGCGCCGTGAAGTCACGTGAAGTCGCTGACATTGTAACTCTCTTCAAGTGTATCCATGGTTACACAGACTCTCCCGAAATACTGAATAAGTTGTCACTTCGAGTTCCGAGAACCGGAAGCGTTTTAATAAACCGCGACACATTTGTTATGCCCAAATTCAGGACATATCTACTAAGGCATTCACCGGTTTACAGAATGTGTAAATCTTATAATAAAATTAAAGACGATATCGATATATTTTTAAAATCGTCATTATTTTCTTTCAAAAAGTCAATATCAAAAATCATTAAGTAGTTTGCTATAAATTTATTATTTTATTTGTATAAGTTTAGTGTCAATGGGATTATTATTATAGAATCATTGTTAATTTTTCTTTGTTGTGTGTTTTGGTTATCTTATTATGATTATTATTTTTTTATAAGCTTATGTAGTTATAATAATATGTATTGTGTACTCTTTATTTATGTAATTTTTATTTTCTTAATTGTTTAAAGTAGCATGTATGTATTTATTTTGTAAGTAATTATCTTAAAATTGCTAGTTAGGTCTGCATCAAGAGGGCATTCAGTGCTAGTAATTTTCTTCTATTCATTAAGTTTGTTATGTGTGTTTTAGCTTAGTGCCTGTTTTGCAGACTATTAATAAATAAATAAAAATAAATAAAGGGATACATTTTCAAGATTCATTACAAGGGGTTCATGTTCTATAAATTTGTTACATTTCGAAATAAAAGTACCTATGTGTGATTATTGAGTATTTAGTCCAGTCAATAAAGACCAAAACCCCCAACAAATTAGTTACTCAGCCAAACTTTGAGAATTTGTTCAGAAGGGTAAAATAAGTGACCGTGTGAGTTTGCACCCTTGTGGGGTGTACGGAAAGGGTTAAAAAGGGGTGAAAAGTGTTTTTTATCAATAACATTGCCAAAAAAATTAGTTACTTTGTGCAAATTTGGAATTAAGTTCTTGTTACCGTTTTCTAACATGTATCAAATTTGCACACTTTTGCAACATACGGAACATTGTTTATTATTAAAAAACAATAATTATTGTTATAACACGAGTGAAAAAATTAGTTACTCGCTGCAAATTTAGAATTATGATCTTTCTTTGGTTTTCTAGCATGTGTTAAATTTGCACACTTTTGCTACTTACGGAACAGTTTATTAATAAAAAAAACATGATATTAGCTGATAACAGGGATAAAAATATTATTTAGGTGTCCGCGCCTTCGCTTGACCCACTTATTGAGATAACATGTTGGATTTTACGTGTGGCAACACTATTTTGCTCTATGGCGCCCCTCCATGCGTCGAGTCATGTCGGCTCGACTCGGTGTCGATCGGCTCTCCCCTCCCGGACATCGCTCGCGCAGCGCCGGGCGGACTAACTTCCTCAGTACTCTCAAGCCAGCAAAATACTATGTACTTATAAAGTTTGTTTCTCATGTTAGATAATATAATTTTTATTTGAATTTGTATTGCATGCTTAGAAATTAGGGTATTTTTGTTTGCTAGATTTAATATGTATGTTAGGTTCACTGTTAGAAGGAAATGTACGTCCGTATTAGTACATTTTTAGTTTAATGGACTTGTAACAATAAATAAAATAATATAAAAATAAGATTGTTAAATCTTAGTGGGTCAAACTCCGGCTGGAACCTAAATATACTTTTATTTATACGTTACTATTTAGGTGTCCGAGCCTTTGCTTGACCCACTTATTGAGAAGTGTTTATTTTCTGCTGGCGCTGCGCTTGCGGGACGTACTGTGCGGAATAGAGCCAGGTGCGCTTAAATGCTGTGACGAACATTCCTGAATTAAACCTATAAAGTAATTTGGAATGTTAGTAATAATAAATAAATTTAAATTTTAAAGCTCATATTCATGTATTGTCGGGTAGGATAAGAAAAATTATAAACGTTATGCATAATCTAAAGGACGCGGCGTGCAAGGATACCCTGACCGGGGTATACTATGGTATACAATGCAGTGCAACATGTCAGACGCAATAACACAGATTTAAATGTGCCCAGAACAAAAAGATCGAGAAAAACAACTCCGCAAGAAGATAGAATGATAACCAGGTTAGCTAAGAGAGATCCGTTTTTAGGCTCTATTTTAATTAAACACGAAGTGTTTGGGACAGACGAAAGAGCTGGTGTCTCAGCGAGGACCGTTCGACGACGTCTGGTAGAAGCAGGGTTGTTCGGAAGAGTGGCTCGCAAAGTACCGTTGTTGAACAAAGAACATAGAAATGCTCGTTTGGCGTTTGCACGTAAATATGGACATTGGACCTACGCCCAATGGTAATATGTATTATTCTCTGACGAGACCAAGGTTAATTTGATTTCTTCAGATGGAAGGCAATACGTACGGCGTCCAGTAAAAGCAGAAATGAATCATTGATTCACAAAAAAGCAGGTGAAAACATTAAAATGTGGGGTTCATTTTCTGGACGTGGAGTGGGACCTGTGAGGAAAGTTCAGGGTAACTTAGACCAACATCAATACAAGGCAATATTGGAGGAAACGATGCTTCCCTATGCTGAGGAGCATCTCCCTATTATATGGACGTTTCAGCATGATAACGACCCAAAACATACCGCCCGTTCAGTCAAGTCGTTTCTTACCAGTCAGTCAGTATCGGTGCTAGATTGGCCAGCAAATAGCCCGGACCTTAACCCAATCGAGCACCTTTGGCACGAAATCAAGAAAAAAGTAGCCACTTATCGTACCACAACTTTAGATGAACTTAAAGAAGCTTTTTGTGAGGCATGGGCAAACATTCCTGTCGAAACATGCCAGAAACTGATAATGTCTATGCCACATCGGTGTCAAGCGGTAATTACTAACAAAGGTTTTGCTACTGGGTACTGATTTTACACGTAATAAAATGGAGCTGTTAAAGATATTATAATACTGCAGATTATTAGTTTTGTATAACTTTATTTTTCATTATAGTTTACTGTCCTTAATTAAATGTCCAGCTACAGAATTATACCTTAAAATTGAATACATATTCAAGCTTTGATATTAAATCCTTTTTCTATTTATTTATTCTTTTATTTACAGCCATTTAAAGCATAATAATCGGACCAAATTATGCAAATAATAGTTACTGAGAAATCAATAGGGTTTTATATTTGTATGTACATAACCGGTTATTGTTCTTCACTATCTTGCATGTCCCTAATTAGTTGACAACGACTGTATATGTTTTGTACATGGCTTGTGTACAATCTCCATACGAGTAAGTATCTGTCTTGTATGGCGTAAATAAATATTTTTTGTTAACCGGTAGCTGGTTGCTTCGGTAAAGGCTTCTAGCCTAGTGAAGCAATCGATAGATCTTTAATATGTAAACCTATTTCGTTAATAAATACATTTTAATTTTTTCAGTAAGTGAACATAAACTTATGGGAATTATTATCATATCTAACATAAGATATTATTATTTTTTGTATAAGAAATAGTAAATGTATTAGTACTGTATCAAAAAAAAATTGGCGCTAGAAATAGGGTAAACAGATAAAATGCGGTTAAAAGTGGACTGAGGATGATGATGTTAGATAAACTGTGACTTTGAATGATCTTGGTAGTCGTATGCAACTTAATCTTCATATGGATTTAGAAACGCAAACTATCATCAAACTCGGTCGTATATATGTAAAAAAACTCGTGTCCTACTGTTAGATGATGATGATGAAAAATATATTCGAAATGTCTCGAAGTTGTAAAAAATCAGTGACTATCAATCGGAGATTAAAAATAAAAATTTTGAGTGTTGCCACACGTAAAATCCAAGATGTTATCTCAATAAGTGGGTCAAGCGAAGGCGCGGACACCTAAATAATATTTTTATCCCTGTTATCAGCTAATATCATGTTTTTTTTATTAATAAACAATGTTCCGTAAGTTGCAAAAGTGTGCAAATTTAACACATGCTAGAAAACCAAAGAAAGATCATAATTCTAAATTTGCAGCGAGTAACTAATTTTTTCACTCGTGTTATAACAATAATTATTGTTTTTTAATAATAAACAATGTTCCGTATGTTGCAAAAGTGTGCAAATTTGATACATGTTAGAAAACGGTAACAAGAACTTAATTCCAAATTTGCACAAAGTAACTAATTTTTTTGGCAATGTTATTGATAAAAAACACTTTTCACCCCTTTTCAACCCTTTCCGTGCACCCCACAAGGGTGCAAACTCACACGGTCACTTATTTTACCCTTCTGAACAAATTCTCAAAGTTTGGCTGAGTAACTAATTTGTTGGGGGTTTTGGGCTTTATTGACTGGACTAATTGTTGACATCGCTGCAGCGAGCGCGCGCGCGCACTCGTGCAGCTCGTGCGGCGCGGCGTTCGGGTCTGCGTGGGCGCTACGCAAGCACGCGCTGCAGCACTCGGGCGAGCGGCCGCACGCCTGCCCCCTGTGCGCGCGCCGCTTCCGGGACTCGTCCAACCTGGCGCGCCACGTGCGCGCGCACGCCGAGCGCCGCGCGCGCCCCGCGCCGCCCGCGCGCCGCCACCAGTGCGCGCGCTGCCCGCAGGCCTTCCACTCCTCCAAGGACCTGCGTCGGCACGCCGCCGTGCACTCGGACTGCAAGCCGTGGTCGTGCTCCGCCTGCGGCAAGACGTTCCGCCGCAAGGACAACCTGGAGCGGCACGCGCGCAACACGCACGGCGCGGCGGCGGCGGGGGTGGCGGCGGCGGCGCCCGCGCTGGACATCGTGTCGGCCAACACGGCGCGCCAGAGCGTCATAGTGGCGGCAGCGCGGCCCTACGTGCACAAGATGCGGCGCGCGGCGTGCGGCGCGCCGGCGCTGCCGCCCATCGACGCCGCCAAGTTCGCGGAGCTGGCGCGCCAGCCGCCCAGCGCCATGCTGCCGGCGCCGCGCGACGGAGAGATCTTCAAGAAGATCCTGTGCGACGAGCCCGACCTGCCCGCGCCGCCCGCGCACCACACCACGCACTGGAGGAAGCTCAAGCTCAACAACAACTGGTGAGTGCTGGCGCCCGCGTGCCACAGACACTCTCCTGCGAGCTCGCCCACTGAGCGCTGTGTGTTGTTGCAGAGCGCAGACCTCGCGCCGGGAGCCGCGCGACGCCGCCGAGAGCTCACTCCACATCTATTCTATATCAAAATTGTAACGCCTAGCCCTATGTTCAAATAGAGTAAATATGTGTTTAACATATTGAGGGAGTTCGCGAGGATATTGATGCATGTTCCGTGTGTGCGTGTGTCGAGTGAGAGGCCCCGCCCCGCGTGCCGGTGCTGACCGCGCACCCGCGCCCCTGCGCCCGGCACATGTTTGCTAGATGGTCACTGTTGTACCTATATAACATAATTTAATGTTGCATATTTTATTTCTTTTCTTTTGAGTCGTATTTACTCATGACTGAGGGTCGTGACTCCCCCGCAGAATTAATTTGTTAGGGGAGTTTTCTTGGGCAGATACATCGTGGTGGGCGCCCAGGTCCTTCCACGGAAGACACATGTCCTCGGATATTGCGGTCCTCAAACATGTGGGTTTTCTCACGATGTTTTCCTTCACCGTTAAGCGAGTGCAAATCCACACATAACTTTAAAATACAAGTCATTGGTGTAGGGCGGATTCGAACCAGGGTGCGTCTGGATGAAAAGCAGACACTGGAACCGCTGAGCCACACTCATGTTTATTTACATCGCACCAATATACTCGTACCTTGCTAGAAGACATGTTATATACAGTAGGTACCAATGTGCAGTCAAGTCATCTTGAGTAGTTTTATTATAGGTGTACCTACTAAAATATTTATTTATATATATGTTACGGTAAATGTAGATGAAGAACATGTACCTAGATGACATGATGAACATGATGATGTAGATGTACAGAAGGAAGTGGAAAGATGTCATCAAGGAGAAGGTGCTGGGAGGTGGTGGTCACGATCCTCAGACATGAGGGATACGGTTCAAGGAGGAGGAAATGTAGATAATCGGTAATTATGTATAATTCCCGTGAATTATACATAATTACCAACGCACTCGGTAAATGTTGAGAATTATCTACATTTACCGGTAATTATATATAATTACCATACCCCTTTGGTTAATGTACAAAATAATGAAATCAAACATCAGAATCAATATGTTTATGAGAATAAATACATGTACCTACAAATAAAATAAATAAATCGCACGAGTAGAGGATCAAGAGCTCAAACCTTCTGTTTGGTGTTTGGTGGCAAAACATAAAATAAAATACAATAAATTAAATTAAGAGCGTTAAAATCTCCTATTACAATTGAATTTTTAGAGGTGAGGAAGCAACTGCTTTTTCTAAGGATTCGTAGAAAGTTAGTTAATATGTAGGTGCGCTCTTTTCCATTGGGGCGTAAGCTTGTATTATTAAAAAAGTATTATTTTTCCAAGTACATATTATTTTTACTAAAGTGCATCTCGAGCAACACTACTCTGTCAGAAAATGTACCATGACATTCTGACTTGCTATAAATATGTTATTGACTTAGTAGCTGGGGGGCATTTAGTCTTGCTGCTCCACGGTAGCCAGCCGGCTTGGAGGAGCTAAACATAAAATATATTCTTATTTAATACATTTATTTATATAATATGTATTAGTTGGTGAAATTTTTGTACTAGTTTTGAAGTGCCGCCATCATTTGGTATCTGCCTAAATAGGCTCATTCTTCACTACTATTTCTTCTGCAACTTCACTTTTACTTTACTGTACTTTACTTTTTTATTTTATTTTTTACTAGAGTGTTTTTACATGAAATAGGCTCACGCTTGACTGCAACTTGCCTGGTGTTAAACAACGTTATAATCTACGATCCAGCGCACTTGCCTAGAAGAAACCAGTTTGCTTTCGCCTTGAAGACCGACAAATTATAATTCAGTGCGGTGCCTCCTTGCCTGTTTTGTTTTTTGCCAATTGATGTCATTATTTACTACATATACCAAAGGGGTATGGTTATTATGTATAATTACCGGTAAATGTGATTAATTCGAATGTTTTTCTCACTTTTACCAAGAGCACTGGCAATTATGCATAATTCCCGCATTATCCACTTTTACCGTAACATATACACTTCTTATTCTTGATTCCACTTGCATTTTAAAAAAATAAGACTGACCAATTATCTCCTGTAAAGTGAATTCTTTTGTATCACTGCTTACTGGATGTGTGTGTGCGGTGCTGCAGGGGGGGGGGGAGGGGGACAGACTGACTGCAAGTGATGTGACAAGACTGGATGTGGTGATGTTTTTGATCAGATTTACATTGTACCTAGTATGAAGAGTGCTCAGAACGTGATCAACTGTATGGGCTGCAACAAATACATATATCGTTGTTTTCTTAATAGGTAAGTATATGATTATCTCGTGATAATTATGAGCTTACATTATTTTGTATATATGTAGAGTAGTCTTTTTTGCCAAACACATTATGACGAAGGAAGGACTTGGCCGCAGCCATGATGACTGAACAGCTGATCTCTGACACGCCTCGATCTCAACTTATATAATACGTGTGCCATGTAGTAGGTAGGTACCTACCTACTACATGGCACACGTACCTACGGTGGTAGGTGGCGCCACTATACTCCGCCTGTACCAGTGTAGCCGACGGAATGTTAGTACTGGCTGGCACGGTGCGCGTGCGACCTTGTTGTATGCGGCCATGTGAGGCAAGCTGGCAGCTTAGTTACCCTGATATTTGAATGTAATTTGATGCATACTAAATGAAGTATAGAATTAGACCAAATGAAAGTACTCAGCTGCCGCCTTGCTCCAATCCACAGCACTCTGTGCTCTCGGCAGGATGTGGCATAAATTCGGAAAGTTGCTTTCACTCGAAAACGATGTCTGTGATTGGTTGAATTAATATACTTGTCAACTTACAGATATATTTTAGTTGGCGTCTCGTTTTTGAGTGAGAACTTCGAATTTGTGAAATACCTGCAGGAAGGTACTCCTGTACCGACACTTACGTTAAGTAGGTAATAGTATGCTGTGTCTCCGCACCTGCGTGTGCAACATTATGCAATAAATGAAGTTTCCACTCCCGCTGGCTGTTTTTGGCGACTCCCCGAGCTAGGTGGTTTGTGTCCGAACAACAATATATTTAAACGTAGCAATATTTTGGGTCACAGCCAATTTTTATCTCAATACTGAATAGTGATGGTAGTAGAGCAGAGCCGGACTCAGTGCGGGCTGCGCGACCTGCGCCGCTCATTCAACTTGCATAGATAGCTATAAATCGAGGCAACTAACTCTAGCGGTGACCGTTATTGCGCAGAAGTACAAATTAAGGTACCTGAGGGGGGCTAGCGGGATGAAAGACGGGCGTGCGGAGCGCTGGTTGGCTCTCCAGTCGCTTGCCGTTCCCCGCGTACATACCTACGCCACCCCGCGCACATCCCGTGGTACCTACAGTCGCGTTAATAATTTTATTGTAATTACTGTTAATTTTTAGGGTTCCGTACCTCAAAAGGAAAAAACGGAACCCTTATAGGATCACTTTGTTGTCCGTCTGTCCGTCCGTCCGTCCGTCTGTCAAGACCCTTTTTCTCAGGAACGCGTAGAGGTATGAAGCTGAAATTTATATCAATTACTCAGGTCTACTGTCCCTTGAAGCTGTGAAAAAATCAAACTTCTAAGCCAACGCAATCAAAAGATACAGCCATTTAAGCCGCAAATTTTCGACACTTGCAAGGGAATCAAAACCTACAGGGTGCTTCCCGTGAACTCAGAATCTTGAAATTTGGTACGAAGCAACGTCTTATAGCATAGATAAAGGAAAAATTACGAAAACCATAAATTTTTAGTTACATCACAAAATATTTTTTTTTTAATAATCTTAAACTTACTACCCATTTCCTCATAAACTCTTTGTAAACCTTGCAGGTTTGTACGGAACCCTCGGTGCGCGAGTCCGACTCGCACTTGGCCGGTTTTTTTGTTGTTGTTTATTGTTAAGTTTGAATTTGTTTGTTAAAATTAGACTTTTAAGTTGTTTGTGACTAAAGTAAATATGCCTAAAACAAATAAATAAATATTTCAAGACATATCACTCAGCGTCATCATGCCCCATACTAAGCTTACGCTTGTATCATGTACTCGATAACGGATATAATACATATATACTTTTTATGTAAATACATACTTATTATACATAGAATCGAACAGACTCAACACAAGTAATTACAAATTTTAATATGCATAATTACTTGTGTTATGCGGGAACAGAACCCGCACATAGATTAGAAGAACAAATACTGTTTTGAAAAGACAGGCAAGGAAAATATTTTGTGACGCGATTTTTTTTTTAAGTAATCTATTGAATTAATTGATACTATTAAACAAATCAAAAGTGAGATTGACGAAGCTACAAATACTTACTCAGTCATTCGGACAGCACCACTGTAAATTTGAGTTCTTGATTAAAAGTTTATTTTTTATTTATTTTGCTTACCTAATTCTGTTTAAAAAAGATATTGGAGTCCAAAATAATAGTACATATAGATATATGTATTGTGTGCGCGACAGTACACGTGCGCAGCAATCCCTCCACGTACCGGCCAGCGCTAGAGTGACGTGCCGCCAGGTATACCTGATGGGGAAGTGATCTGCTTACTGCCGGATGCCCGGAGCACCGGAGCACAACTAACTCAACATAATGTGATGTCTTCTTCTTATCGTATATGATGTAATTTCACCAAATGAAAGTTTTATTCACGTTTTTAAATAGTACAAGGTAAACTAGAGGATGCCCGCGGGTTCGCCTGCGTTGTGTCGAGATAACATGCCTATGTCACTCTCTGGACTCTGATTGCGACTATCTGAAGGAGCGAGAGAGAAGAAAAAAACCAACAAACACACAGTAGGTAGGTACATCTATGTATAATGGTAGGCATGACTAAGTAGGTAATACATTGATTAGAATAAAATCGATCAAAAATGTAGGTGTACCTAAATAGATACTATAGTTTTTCATCATTTTTTTTCATTATCCTAATACAAAATATTTTAAATTTTCTCATACGAAGGTAATATTTATTTAAAATTGACATGTAATAAACTATTACAAAAATACAAAAATGACTTAAAAATACAGAAAACTTATACAAAACAGATATTTACAAAAAGTTCAGCACACCGTCCATGTTGTCGCTGTGCGGCAGGGAACCCAGGATGCTGGCAGTATTTCCTCTTTGAATGCAAAGACTCAAACATTTTAAATAAAAAAAATGTAAGTATAAATAAATATGTGTCGGGATTTTTAATTTTCTCCTATGTTGTTGTTTGTCCAGATACTAGGTACTATCGGTTATCTCAGATGTTTTATTGTACTGGGAAGTCACGACACTAGCGCGGCGCACCTGAGTCCGCCCGCGCCGCGCGCGTGACGTCACGGCTTGGCTCCGCTCGCAGCGGCGCGCGGTGCCAACATCACACTCAATCCGCGTCGCCGCCACGAGCCACTCCGCTGGAGCCGCCATGGAGGTGTCGCCCGCCTGCAGCCAAGACAGCGCGGAGGAGGGCGGCGCGCGCGGGGAGGAGGAGCTCGTGCAGGACGTGAGCGCGCTGGTGGCGCGCGGCGCCTGGCGCACGCTGGTGGCGCGCTACCACGCGCACCCGGCGCGCGCGCGCGTGCTGTGGGTGTTCCCGAGCGCGCGCAACCTGCGCTGGCTGCGCGCCGCGCTGCGGGCGCTGGGCGTGCGCCGCCTGCTCAGCCTGGGCTGCGGCACCGGCCTGCTCGAGTGGATCATCACGCAAGCTACCGGTACGTGTGTATGTGTGTGTGTAGTAGAGGTAGACAATCTGTAACTGTGAGTGTGTGTGTGTGTGTCCAGGGTGCGCGGCGCAGGGCGTGGAGGTGGACGGCGCGTGGTGGGGCAGCCGGCACGCACCGCCCGCCTACTGCCCGCGCCTGCTGACGGGCGCGGAGCCGGGCGCGGCGGTGCGCGCGGCGCTGCGGGAGCCGGCCACGGCGCTGCTGGCGTGTTACTTCAACAACCGGCCCGCCTTCGAGCGCTACGAGCGCCTGTTCGCGGGCCGCGTGCTGCTGCTGCTGGGCCCGCACGGCAAGGCGGTGCACACCGACCCGCGCCCCTTCGGCGACCTGCCGCCGCGCTGGACGCTGTACGACGCGCAGGAAGTCAGACGCAGCAAAGATTTCATCGCCATATATTGTAAAAACGAATAAAACACACATTCCACTATAATATCGTCCCGTTTCATTCGTAACTGTGACCCGTCCGGAAGTTGGCTAGTTCTTCATTAGCTCGATGTTCTTGACGTTGATCTTGGTGGCGCGCGCGGCGGTGGTGTTCATCATGGGGTCGCGGCGGCCCTGCAGGCAGGCCTCGGGCCGCGGCACCGACTCTGGCTCTGCGGGCGCGTCGGGCGCCAGCTCGGGCTCCAGCAGCTCGTGCGCCAGGTACAGCGAGTCGAGCGGGAAGCTGTCGAAGCGCGGCAGCACCTTGCTGTCGTCCGAGTTGTCGTCGATCTCGATGACGTCGGGCGCGTCCAGCAGCGCGTACTGCTCGCCCAGCAGGTAGGCCAGCTCGTCCTGTGGCAGCTCGCTCTTGCAGCCCAGCAGCCCGGCGCGGCCCTCCAGCTTGATGTAGGCGGGGTCGGGTGGCGCTGGGGCCTCGAACTGGCCCTCGGGCGGCAGCTGCAGGAACTGCGTGCTGATGAGGTTGTTGAAGGTGACGGGTGCGCCCAGCCCGAACTGGCCCTCGAGCCGCTGGAACGCCATCTGCTGCTGCTGGAACATGGCGTCCTGGTCGGGGCCCTTGAGGATCAGGTTGCTCTTCACCGAGATCTTGGGCTTCTTGCGCGGGGCGCCGTCCTCCGCGGCCGGCGAGCTGGCGGGCGCCGGGAGCATCTGCGTGGGTGCCAGGATGGGCCCCGAGCGGCTCGCCGCCAGCGAGATCTGGTCGGCCGGCGTCAGCATGATGCTGTGCGGCGGCGGCAGGCGGATGTAGGCGGGCAGCGCGGCCGCCGGCGCCGCGGGCTCCGCCAGCAGCGCGCTCTCGGCCGCGAGCTCGGCGCCTGTCTCGAAGGGCGCGGCGGGCGCGGCCGGGCTGTCGCAGTGGAACACGTCGGTCGGCGGCGCGGGCTCCGGCGCGGGCCCGTGCGAGGCCAGGTGCTGCGCCAGCTGCTCGCGACTCACGGTCTTGAAGGCGCAGCCCGGGCAGCGATGCACGTCGCCTGCCTCGGGGTGCGCGGCCAGCACGTGCGCCGCGAAAACCGTGGACTGGATGGTGGTGTAGGAGCAGTGCTTGCACGCGTACAGCCCGCTCTTGGAGTGCATCTTGCGGTGGCGCCGCATGGAGTTGTGGTCGGCGGCGCGGAAGTCGCAGCGCGAGCAGGCGTAGGGCTTGTCGCCGGTGTGCGCGCGCAGGTGGCGCTTGAGGTCGTCCTTGCGCGCCGCCTGGTAGGGGCAGTGCTCGCAGCGGTAGGGCCGCACCTTGTGGTGCACGGCGGCCACGTGCGCGGCCAGCCGCCGCGCGCCGCGGAACTCGCGCGGGCACAGCGAGCAGCGCGCCGCGCGCCCCGCGTGCGTGAGCCGGTGCTTGCCCAGCTGCGCGCCCGACTTGAACGACTTAGAGCACACGCCGCCTGCGCACACAAACACGCTGCTACAACACACATATATTATATCGAGATGCGTGGCAAATGAACTTGATATTTTGGAGACAATCTGTAGAAATAAAGGTGTGTACCTGTATAGGTTTCAAAATGTTCCTCTATGAAATGTGTCAGTTCAGTACTCTGTTTTGTCTAAATTGTCTGAACTATAGTGGATATTGTGTATTTTTTTAAGTAAATATTTAGGTAAAATTGACAGTTAGCCCAAGTGGGCTTTAAATGGAACAACAAGAACTAATGAAACCTAATTAGTAATTTCAATTTAAAATTGAGAAAAGATATTTTACTTACACACTTGTTAGATGGGGCTTATAGTCAGTAAGCCAGCAAATATAACATTTAATTTTGAATGTTTCGTAAATACTTAGGTAAATCATTACGAAACTAATATTGTAGATATTTCAATCATGAAAATATTACTTCCTAAAAAGTTCTCTCAATATTCTGGCTATATAGCGATCAATTGATCTTAACTAATGTAGGAATGCATCATCTCTTAGCAACAAACTTAATAAAATAAACATGGCATGGTAACATCTCTCACAGTAGGTTCCAGCTGTTCAACATAACTTGCTCTTTAATGGATGTTACAGGCCTCCGAGGGGGATGTGGTTGAAGGACTCTGACTGCAACCCTGTTAATTATAATTGAGCTGTCCGGTGACAAACAGACAGTAGTGCTTTAGGAATAGGGTTACTATTTATATGGAATGGTTTATGGAGTTGTTAGAAGTTGTAGCACTTACAGACGTGAGTCTCGTCCCCGTGGCACTTCATGTGTATGTTGAGCAGGCGGTAGCGGCGGTAGGTCTTGTAGCCGCACAGGGGGCAGGTGGGCAGCTCCAGGTCCACGGCATGCAGCTTCCACAGGTGTGTGTGCAGCGCCTCGCTGGATGGCAGCACCCGCCCGCACTCCACGCACACCAACTTGCCTCCCTGGTGGCAGCGCCGATGGTACGCCAGGTTCTTCTCCTCTTTCAAACAGATCTGACAGCCGTTTATCATACACGCTGTGCCCGTCCTATCTCCGTTTGTTGGCTCGTGACATTGTTTATTCGCTTCTTGGTTGAGTTCCTCAGGTTTGAGTATATGGGGAGGGTTAGGTTGAGGCGGAGGCATGTTCGCCAGAGAAGGCTCCAAGGTCGCTGAGACCCGAGGCTGGATGGAGGATATGAGGTCTGGAGGTACTCCACTCATCTGGATCATACTGTGGGTGGCGCTGGAGGGCCCCGGCTCTGACATGTTGATGTACTGGCCGGACACATCATTTGTATACACAATGTTAATACTGGCTTCTTGAATTATGTCTTTGGGATCCACCTTCTCAAAGTTGGGTGTGCTCATTTTGTTGAGCTCGTCCACGGATATGTAGGCCACGCCCTTGGGCAGGTTGGCACCGGCGCTCGCCAAGTCGGGCACTATCTCGATGACTTGCGGCATCTTGACATCGGCATCGAGCGCGGGCGGCGTCGCCTCCTCCGCGCGCGCCTCCTTCTTCAGCTTGGCGTGCTTGAGCGCGATGTGCACGAGGCTGCGCACCATCTTCTTGACGTCCTTGACGCCCATGCGGTGGTGCGTGCGCAGGTGCGTGCGCAGCGTGGCGTCGGCGCTGAACACGGCGGCGCAGCCCGGGCAGGGGATGTGGATGTTGTCGGCGAGCCCGTTGCGCCGCGCCAGCTCGGGGTGCGCCGTGAACAGGTGGAACTTGATGTCGTCCTCCGCTAGGGCCATGTACGGACAAGCCTCGCATTTGAAGAAAGCGGTCGAACCTACGGACTTCTCCAGATAAGACATCACTTTTTCGGTTCCCATTATGTAGGCAGACAATGCTAACACGTCCAGTTGATTTATTCTTACGTTCAGTATCTTTTTCGTCGTATCCTTGTATCGATTATTTAATATTCACTGTATTCTTACTTAATGTTAATCGTTCATTCTGTACATTAAATGTAATTAGTATTTTAACTATGAATTGAATTTATAATATGTAGTGTGCCAGCTGACGTCTGACGAGCAATAACAAATAACAAAACAACGCTCGCTCCCGCCCCGCTCCCGTTCCAAATATTTTTGCTATTTGACATCTGTCATTATCTGCCAATTTATATATAATATCAACGTCACCAAGTTCGAGGTTTTCCCATTGACCTATACTCGGAGGAAGGACAAGCCTGGAGTCATAGTAATAAATTGAACGTGTTCTGTATGTCTGCCACTCTTTCGACTTATGTGCGCACCAACGCGGAAGAAAGAGATAACTAGTTACTATATAGATCACCTTCAAATGACAGTGTAGCCGTTTTTTAATACCTCAATTTAGTGATGTGCCTACGACGTACGAAATAAAAAACCGAAACCGAACCGAAACATACATTCTGTTCTGTCACGTTAACGATTATTCTAGTAGTTTCGCTAACTAAACCATATTAAAGTGACGTAATTGTAACATGTTTTCAAAATCGATCTTTTAGGCATAGTTAGAACTAGGTGAAAAACCTGGAAAAGGATTGTGTAGTTCGAAATAAATAAAATAACTCAGATAACTTTTGTAGGTTATTATTTACTGACCCTTAAACAATACAGTTTTATTTAAAAAATTACGTACTTTATCTTGTGGTTGTATATTGAAATATAAGTTTTTAGCAACTATGAATGAATGAAAACACAATGTAGTAGATACATTCTTAATGTTTATTCACACACACTATAATTTACAAACTTGGGCGCCAGGGCCTCTTGGCCCGAATCTTATCACTAAACTATATAATATAATCAGCATAGCGCATGGGTTTTTTTTACCATGCGCTTGCGAGCTTGGCGTTCTGACTCTAACATAACTGACTCGGCTCGCGCGGGGTCCGGTGAATTTACAAGCGACGCCGCGGGAGTCGCTGTCATTGGACCATTCAAATCGTTGCTTTCATTCGGCGCGTTCACAGGACGCGCGGGAAGTTTAAGTGATGGTGCTATAAGTTCGATTTTGAGACCCGATTTTAACCGAATTCAGAACAATTGTGCACAACACTATAAACCAAACTTTTGCGTATTTTTAACATATAATGGCAAAATTTAATTGTTTTCCTCCAAAATGAGGTTCTAAAAGAGTAGAAATTTGTTATATTTTAATATTTTGATTCAGTTTTGTATTGTTTTGTGGAAAATGATAAAAAACTCTAACCTGTGAAATGACAAGCTCTGGATTTCGTCACTTTTCTTCGAAGCATGGCTCTTACAGCCATAGGCAACGCACGCCATTTGTTCTTCAGTAGAAAACACTTCTCAAACAAACTCATTTAACCAAATATTCCAAAGATTCACGGTATATTCGCCAAAAATCCAAATCCACAGCTAGTATCCAAATTGGTTACTCGAGCTAGAAAAACCGGCTTCACTAACGTAAAGGGCCGAACAGATTGTATATAGTTGTCTCTTTTTAGCACACTTAAAACATTCATTAAAAAGAGAGGTTGCGATAGTGCGCCACACTTCAACTTATTACTATGTCTCCAGGCTTGTCCTTCCTCCGAGGACCTATAGTACTAGGGAGGGACTGGAAATACCTACAAAAAAACGTGCATACTTATAAATTGGCTGTCGCCTAAAATGGCTGCCACCTATAGTGATGTCTAAACATATCGACACAGTATCGATATCGTTATATCGAGTTACATTGTATTTTTGATTTATTTGAGCGCGGAAAACATTCAACCTTATGTTTCTATAATAGTTGTATATTCACATGACGTTCGAGAGGTTGTTATTTTCATATATATCGATAAAACTTACCACAGGTTCTTATAATTAACGTAGGTAACTTACCATGAGTTTAATGACTTTATATATAAAACTAGCTGCTACCTGCGGCGTTACTCGCATTAGTCCGATATATAAGGTATCTTATGAGATAATCCAAAGTCTAATCTACCTCCATACCTAATCTTATACGAATCGGTCCAGTACATTACAAATTTGTTACATATAAGTATACATACAAACCTTTACTCTCTATAATATTAGTATACTTAGATAAAAATAATATAAAAAATGGGGACAAGTTAAAAAAAAACGCTGATATAAAATAATTATATATACAATTTATTTAATTACAACAAAATATAACTACCACAATTTTACAACTTTACGCAAATTCATACACTGACGGGTAGAGTGCGGAAACTGATTGCAGTTTTTAAAAATATTCATATTTCACACTGCGTCAGTCTCTATAGAGAGTTGGGGTGGCTCTGGTAAAATCTTCTTCCTACAAATAAGGGAAGTTGTTCATACCATAGATCTTTACCAATTAACAGATGTACTAACAGTTAGACATTATTTCTTTTAAAAAGGATTATTAAATCAGCATAAAATGTGCCCACTCTTGCTGGAGACGGAAAAACGCCGCAAGGATATTGTCATCGGGCCTACCAAATGCAAGACAGCTTGTATACAGCGTTTCTCATGCTTTTTAGGAGCTACTTATACAATAAAATATCTAAGAAGTGATATACCATTCTTTATGATGAGGGTTGATATTCTCAATCACAATACGCTCCTTGACTGGTTTTAAAATCCATTTCATATTTTTATTTAGGGGTTAAGAAATCTAGTCTAAAGTGTATTTTTAAATTCTGGTACATATTTTCGGAAAAATATCAAATTAAAAATACTATATTTAAATAGTTCGCCAAAACGCTACTTTGTCAATATGGCGCTGCAATCGAATCGGTGACGTCACTAACCTGTATTGAGATCTGTGGCACATATCATCCACATACAATACGCAAACAAATGACGAAAGTGCGATTGAATTTAGTGATTAATGTGCTACAATATTAGTTACAAATTGTGTGCAGTTCCAAAATGTACAAATACGTCAATAAAAACTCCGAACAAACTATTTCTAAGTGTTCAAAAGAATGTCCAAGTGCACCGAAAGTGGCTGCAACTTTCTCGGAGGGATAACAATGACATAGGGAATAGTACAAATATTTTCTTCTATGAAGACTATTTCGATGTACATAAGTAAACGTAATATTGATAGGTACTTTTGAAATCCTTTATTACACTTAGAATGTTAATCTTTTTATGGATTTGAGGTTATAATATGTACCTACTTACTTATATGTTGTTTGCAAAATGTCTCACTTAAATCACTTCGAACATTTCTATTCATTTCTATTCCGCTGTTTTGCATAAGTAATATTATTTAAAAATTGTAGCTACATACAGTCTTATGATTTCAATAAGCATTGCACTAAAGGTTCCAGACTAACTTGTTTGTTTTTTACAGATGGAAAATGACATGGTTAATTACTATCAGTACAAAAAGCGTTTTAGCAAGAAGTTTATCATCATTTCACTTCCTTATGACAGAATTTAAGTTACCATTTAGGTGTTATTACTTTGCTGTTTATAAATTTTTTAGCTCCGCATAATAATCGCAATTATTTTTGAAATATAATCCGACCATGATTGCGTCTACTTGGGGCAGGTTTCCGCTGTCTGTTTTTACAAAATCGTGGTTCATGGTAAAAGTTCTTTATGGAATTTGTAAAATTTCGCTAACAAATCACACAAAATAATGAAATCTTATCAAATATGTTTCGAAATATAATAATACACATGTAGGCAACCAATGTTGACAAGCTAGTGACGTCATTATAAACTCGACCAATCAGGAGCGTTTTGTGTCACGTGACAAGCGTTTAATCAAACTACATACAACTTGAATAATACCATGGAAGTAGTATATAGGGAAATATTACTGCTGATCCAATATGAGCAGAGCGAGGCGAAGTATGAGAGGCATTTGGCTTTTTCTAACTAGGGTGACAATAAATTATTTAATTAGGATATACCAATTCATCTTCTTACCAAATCAGGAGCAGTCTCTTTTTCGGTCCTATTTTACCTGCATCTTGCCAGTCATGATGATCCCTAGCTCTATTGACGCGTTAAGTAACAAACACCAACAAACTTACTTACAAATTAAAATGCACTTTTTAAGTGATCAAAATCATAAACATTTTGCAGCAATTACAATATTTATTTACAAGTTCACATTTGAATTGCATGTAGGTAGTTGCCTATATCCTATATTTTTTACACTATCGTTTTCCTTGTGTTTCAAATACTTACTGAAACGAGTGATGGTTTAAACTATGTACACCAATATAAAGCGAACTGTATACAATACTAAGGAATCGTATGTGAAACCATGGTATAAGAATATATGACTTGGCTACTTTTTATCAGCGCTACTACTAATAGCTACAAATCAATTACTAAATTTTTCTCACCACGGCAGGAATTGGGATAGCGCCTTTTTTTAACAAACAGAGAGAATTTGGAGTATTGAAAGATTTTGGATCAAAGTGTAGACTGCAAACTTTGGAGAATTTATTTTGATGTTTTCATTTTTAGGAAAACTGAAAAAATATCATATTGCACAAATTATTTCAAGCACGAGAAAATATGGTCACCTTAGTCCCTATAATGTAATCTTACTTAAACTTTAGCATACATGTAGAAAGATATATTGCAACCACTATAAGATTCATTTCTGCATTCCGGAACACTACAAGTTCTTACCATTTTGTTATTTTTACAATAAAATACATTTAAATTATTTTTACAAATTACATATGAAATTATTATTTTCCCGCCATCTTTTGTCATATAATGTCATCATAATTTAATGTTGCTTGTGTGAAAAATAATATAATATTAATTGGTTACTTATTTTATTTTGTGTTAATTTCACAAATTAATTCAGATTTCTATGTGTCAAGTAAGATTTATAATAAATAAAATTAAATAATATTATTTATTGCTAAATATTTCAAAACTTAAGTTGACAGTGACATTTATCACACATTATTTTTTAAACTGGCAAGCTGTTGAAGCAAGACAACAGCCTTCTCTATATGCCTTTCATTTTTGACCGATTTCCCCCCAGATTTACCATTTATAGAAAATGAACTTTAAGTGTAAGAACATAAGGTTTCTATTCATATAAAATTTATTTCACAAAACCAAAGAGAGAACAATCCAGAGGGAAAGAGAGGGATGATATAAAAAATCCTTGAATAATACATATATATGATAATTTTCGCGAATTGCGCATAAATAATACAAAGCTCGAGTTAGTTTACAGTCATTTGACAGCTAAGTTACCACTGAGTTTGTCACATATAATGGCGGACCGGGCACGCGAGGTATAAGGGTCGGCACATATCTCTAGCGCTGGCTGATACGTGGAGGGGATTGCTGCGCATGTGTACTGTCGCGCACACAATACATTATATGTAACTATTATTTTGGACTGCAATATTATCTTTTTGTTAAATAGAATTATGCAAAATAAATAAAAAATAAACTCTTAATCAAAACTCAAATTTACAGTGTTGCTGTCCGAATGACTGAGTAAAGTATTTGTAACTTCGTGAATCTCAATTTTGATTTGTTTCGGAGAATCAATTAATTAGATAAAAACACTTTATCAAAAAAATCACGTCATTAAACATTTTCCTTGCCTGACTTTTCAAAACAGTATTTGTTCTTCTAATCAAGGTTCTTGCTGCTGCTGTTGCTGGTTCGATTCCCGCATAACACAAGAAATTATGCATCTTAAAATTTGTAATTAGGTATTTCTTTTGAGTCTGGTCGTTTCTATGTATAATAAGTATGTATTTACAAAAAAAAGTATTTACGGATTATATCCGTTATGTAGTACCCATGATAAAAGCGTAAGCTTAGTATGGGGCATGATGGCGCTGAGTGATATGTCTTGTAATATTTATTTGTTTTATGCGTATTTACTTTAGTCACAAACAAACTTAAAAGTTTAAATTCATACGTAACAAAAATAGTTATTGAATAATAAAATTAATAACGCGACTGTACCACGGGATGTGCGCGGGACGGCGTATGTACGCAAGCGGCTGGAGAGCCAATCAGCGCCCCGCACGCCCGCCCTTCATCCCGCTAGCCCCCCTCAGGTACCTTATTTTGTACTTATGCGCAATAACGGTCACCGCTAGTGTTAGTTGCCGACCCTTATAGGTAACAGATCGGCAAATTTCCAGAAAATACATTAACATACATATTGCTGTCTCTTTTGTCGTACATAATCAGGAATTTGACAGAAAGAGACAAACATAAGTTTCCTAGATCGATTTTTCGATCTGCTTAACTAAAATTTTATATGCATAGGTACAATTTCGTCTCCATATATTTTCCCAACTCACTGGACAAAGATGTGGCAAGTGCTACAAGAAAAAGCCGATGTCCTATTTTCATTTTTGCTCGATGCTTATTCTGTTCACCTCACCTAATACCTAATAGTTCACCTAATAGTTTTGGTATAGAATGTTGCCAGTATAGACCAAAAAGACAAAGGTAACGTGTTTTTGCCGAAGACCATGCACAGACAAAGAAAAACCTGTGATGACAAAGATGTCAAAATTCAATTCAGCTGACGTTTACCAATCATCACCGGACACCGGTAGTCATTTTTCATCGTGCGTGTTTTTACGAAATTCTTTGATATTCTATCAAAATGAGCGTAAGTAGACTTATTTATAGCGTTTTCATGATGTGCTATGTATGTTTGGGTGGTGTAACAAGCCGGCTCGTATGCGGTTCCAGCTGGAGGTGGAGTCCATGGTGCGCTACGCGTCTCCCATCAACCCCGCCGTGTTCCCGCACCTCACGCTGCTGCTGCTTGGCATCGGCATCTTCTTCACGGCGTGGTTCTTCGTGTACGAGGTGACGAGCACCAAGTCGTCGCGCGACCTGTTCAAGGAGCTGCTGCTGTCGCTGGTGGCGGCCTTCTTCTCGGGCTTCGGCGTGCTGTTCTTGCTGCTGTGGGTCGGCATCTACGTGTGATGTCGCCCCCTCCCCCCTCTAGCTTGTAAGCAAGCCCCATTCCAGTGTGACGTGTGCTGGGACTTGATATGTGATGTGTGTGTCCTATATTTTTGTATCAGAATGTTGCAATTAATTTAAAGTGATTATCTAATTATTCTCACAGTCTGGTCATTTGGGCTTTGTCAAGCCTGGACAGATTTTTGTAAACCTGAAAACAACTGTTTACATTATGATTGTCAAACTTCCAATTACACTTGTAGTACCATAGGTAGGTAATTAAACATTTAATAGGGCAGATTAACTTAATGCAGATAGGTAAACCTTGCACAACACTTGAGAAATTGATTTATACAAACATTAAAGTTAAGTTTAATGGATTTAACATTAAATAACTTTACTTAAATAAATTTTTATTATTTCAAAATGCACATGAAACAAATTTCTTTTGGCCATAAATGAGACATCACTTACAACTTCGTTATACTTTTGTGAAGTCATATGACATAGACCAGCTTGTGTCCGTGTATACTGCTAGCACTGACTTAGTATACTCCATTGAGCTACATTACTTGAGGTCTGTCCGTGTTAAGGCCTGCACAGGATTCACACAGAAGGCTCATTCCAAGGCAGGCCTATACCCAGCAGTGGGAATCCAAGGGCTGTGGATGATGACTGAACTATAGATAGTAGAATTATTTATCTCGTCCAGAGGTGGGCAGCTAATGCGTTAATAGACTTGTGCTGAATTTGGGCAGAACAAATGTATCGTGGTTTATTAAAACGCTTCCGGTTCTCGGAACTCGAAGTGACAACTTATTCAGTATTTCGGGAGAGTCTGTGTAACCATTGATAGACTTGAAGAGAGTTACAATGTGAGCGACTTCACGGCGCTTGGAGAGCGACATGATCCGATAGTGTTTCAGGCGCGACTTGTACGAACGCAATACCTTACATTTAAAGTCCATAAACGTTATATGATATAAGAAACATTTTTGAACTGACTCAAGTTGTTCAGATTGATAGATACATGTACTGTATAGATATATAATTGGAGGGAAGGGCAATGTAAATAGATTGGACATATTTCTTACATTCACAATTGGTTCTAAGTCTCCATACCTTTAAATATATCTAGCTATTTTGATTTGTTATCGAGTTTTATGGCTTTTACCTCTAAGAGATTATTAGAATTTGTCAAGCAGCTTCTCGAATGGAGTTAAGTATTCAAATATGGTATGGTATAATATAGGTACATGGGGCCCAAGTTGAAAAGATTTTAGAGCAATGATTTTATGATTTTTAAACTTTCCTATCTCTATAAGACTGTGCAGCTCATTTTCAAAATGCTTTTTAGGGAAGGAGCTCCTTGTTTAAGCACCGTGAGGCGATGGTTTGCTCAATTTGAGAGGTTAAGTTTTTTTACATGACAAATTTCGTGAAGGGCAGCCTTCAAACTGCCGTCAACAGAAATAATGTGGCTCAAGGATTTTCATCCCTCTCTATGATGTAGCAACAGTTACTATTGTGACATTGTTGGCTACGAGTCCCATCTATGTAATTCCACTAGAAGATCCAAATAGTGTCAATGCCGTTTTCTGTTTATAAAATAACGAGAAATCAACGGCATTCCAAGTAGTAGTAGTGGTGCCAACACCGCGGCGCGGCGCTCGCACCGCGTTTAGATGCACGGATTATTTTCATTTTGTGAGTTCTTATGTATTATCAGCTTAGGTATATATTTTTAAAGTTAATATGTTTGTAAATACTTATTTCCTTACAAATATTCAAGTTTCTACCTGATTATTAATATCGAGTAAAACTTGCTTAAAAGTTATGTTTGTTGTATCGGATATTTTATTAATTGTGAAGTTAGCAATGCCGATGATATTCTGCAAGGAACGCCACAATGCTTAGGTAACACCTGTTATTCAAAAGAAATAAAGCAAAACAACACTATTATTGATATGATTTATTTACTTGTAGTTTATGTTGAGTATTTTAGCATTAAAATGGTAAGTAACAAAATATATAATCTGGACATGTAGGTACATAGCATGCTGCCGCTACTGGCGCCCGAACTGGCTGTTGGCGAACTTGGGGCTGAAGGGCGTCGCATGGAACCCGAACTCGTTGTCGTGCGTCGCGAGCGCGCCCTCTGCTGGCTGCGGCGGCGGGAAGTACTCGCTGCGGAACTGCGGCAGGTCCTCGATGCCGATCAAGTCCGACTCATCCGACGCGTCACTGCAACACACACACACGGGGTCAGTACGGGCGGGGGCGCGGCGCGGAGGAGGCGGGGAGGCGCGGGGTACCTCATGGCGTCGAAGTCGGGCGCGCGTAGCGCCTCGTTCCACACGGGGTTGGAGCCCTCGGCCGCGTGCTTGTTGGTGCCGGGCGCCGCCAGCCCCAGCCGGTTGAGGCCCGACTCCTGCGAGCCGTACTTGGTGACGGCCAGCGCGTCGAGGCGGCGGCGCAGCGCGCGCGTGCGCAGCACGTAGGTGGCCAGCAGCACGGCGCACAGCGCGGCCAGCAGCGCCGCCAGCGCCACCAGCGCGTACAGCGCCACCTGCGCGCCCTCGGCCGCCGCGGGGCTGGCGCCCGTGTGCAGGTCGGCCAGTAGCAGCAGCTGCCTCTGCAGCACGTTCTGCATCTCCGTCAGCAGCTCCATGTCGCTGCGCATCCTGCAACACGTCGCAGCACTCTCACTCGCCACATTCTGATGCCGATACATTCTTTAAGGGTGACCTGGACGAGGACCACTATCGATAGCGATCTACTTAGGTAGATATATAAATGAACTATTTTTTTAAAGTTCCATAATCTACTTTTTTGATGTTGTATATGATGCGTTTTGTACCTATCACCGTCGGAAACATGAACATTTTAGCCCCAGTACTTCGTATAGGTAAATGCCTGCCTCTTCAACCAATGCGTTCTGCCCACAATGATTTATATATTTATTTTTTTAAATAAATATTTAATTAAATAAATGACGTATGCTGCCGAAACATGGTCACTAACCAAGGAAACCATCGAAAAGATGAGAGTCGCACAAAGAGCAATGGGACAAGCCATGTTAGGCATTACGTTACGCGACAGGATTCGTAATACTGAGATCCGAAAACGAATGAAAGTGGAAGACGTCGGGTCTCGTATTACGAAACTCAGGTGGCGATGGGCTGGACACTTGGCTAAACGCACTGACGGCAGATGGAGCAAAGCCATAACTGTATGGTACCTACACGTCTCGGTAAGCGAAGTGTAGGAAGACTTGTGCAACGGTGGCTGGATGATATTAGAAAGTTAGAAGGGCAAGAATAGCGTAAGACGAAGAAGGGAGTATTGGCGTAAGAGGGAGGAAGCTTATACCTTGCAGTGGGTCTCATTAGGCCGATGATGATGACTTTGTATAATTAGGTACCTAAATGCCAACAATAGTAGAATATTGACTGACATGTTAGCTTATAGTTGGTCAGCTTTCTAACCTGGAGGTGCCTGGAGGTTCAATTCCCGCTTAACCCAAGTAATTCTGCATTTGCAATTTGTTATTACATGTGTGGGTCTGGTTTCTACGTATACCTACTTATTAAGCTAGAATTATACCCGTTATGTAGTACCCATGACACAAGCGTTTGTTTCGTATGGGGATAGATGGCGCTGTGTGATATTAATAGGTATATGTATGTATATATTTATTTAGTTTATGCACATGCAGAAAATAAAGGGTTCTTTTAGTAATGCAGAAGTCCTATTTCATAACAGAGCAGTGTAATGGTGTGTGTGGCGTGGTGTCGGCGCTTACTGCTCGATCTCGGCGGCGGGTACGGGGCGGTCGTCCCGCACGAAGTGCGCGCGCAGCTCAGTCTGGTCGGCGCGCGGCAGCCCCGCCTCGTCCGTGGCCGGCACCACCTGCTCCACCAGGCAGCGCATGGCGAAGCCGGCGCTCAGCGTCTCCGCGATGAACTCGGTGCTCTCCTCTACCTTCTCCAGCGTGTTGATGAAGATGAACGTGACGCGGTTCTCGGACGAGATGAGGTACACGCGCACGTCCGCGCGCGCCGAGTTGCCGTCTGTAACAAACCGGCTTGTAGAGCCGCTGCATGCGCGGTGGGGTCGCTGGCGGGGAGCGGGGGACCTACCTGAGGCTGTGGCGACCACTTGGAAGTCGAACATGCCGTGCATGGAGGCGGTGGGTTGGTGGGCCAGCGTCAGCACGCCGCTGGTCGGATGCAGGCGGAAGGCGGCACCCGCCACGGCCGCCAGTGAGGGGTCCGCCTGCATGGACTGCTCGTCCAGCTCGTACTCCAGCGCGAGCCCCTCCGAGTGCGCGGCCTGCAACACACGGGGTCAATGCCTCTCTGCCGGCCCGCGCGCTCGCCGCCTGTCTGCGCGCTCTCACCTGCACCGTGAGCACTTCGCTGTTGATGGAGTCGAGCGTGGACACGCCGGCCACGTAGAGCTCGCTGGAGAACACGGGCCGCGGGTCTGCCTCCCGCACCTGTGCGCAGTAGGTAGGTACACTGTATAGCGGCGACACAGGTTGTAATTTACATCTGTGTGTGTTTACACCATAACTATATCGACTCTTTTTTTAAATACCCCGTTTACATTCAACCGAAGTGAGCAGGCAGGACGAGTATGTAAACACTATACTTCTCTCGATCCTGCCACGGCAGTATCAAGGGAAATATGCCGACAGCACGAGTGGCAGCGACAGAGGTTGCATGTAAACGTGGTATTAGTGTGTGTGTGAGTGTGTATGCTCACGGTGACGGTGAGCGTGAGCAGCGTGGCGCCGGTGGGCGTGGTAGGCGGCGCGGGCAGGTTGGTGGCCGCCAGCAGCAGCGTGTGCGTGTCCGCCTGCTCGCGGACCAGTGCGCGCGCCAGCGAAACCACGTTGCTGCGCGCGTCCAGCACGAACTGCCCGTCGCCGTTACCATCTGAAATAAAAATAAATAAATAAACACACCGCCGCTGCCACACACTCTGCTCCGTATAATTGAGTATGTCCAAAATAGCTTGATTTCCATGTTTATTGTATATTACGAAAATATAGAGCAGTTTAAAAAACCTATTTCAATGATTTTGTCATTTTCATTGTATCTAATTATCTTATCAGGTATAAGTACCTGATGGAGTTGCAGAGGGGTGCTAGCAGCTAGCTATTCTACTGTTATCACTCCTCTCTCTGCATCGGGTGTTCCTCAATCACCTGACTCATTAAACCTCATTTTTTAATATGTATTATAGTTTCCAGCATTTGGTGACCTAACTACCTTTGTTTGTTTACCTATAAACCTGCAATACTCATCTCGCCAATGACTTTCGTAACTGCTAATTAGCACGTTGTGTGTCCGCTACTAGGTCATATTTAAATTGTAGGTATCTTCAATTGTATCATATCAGCTTCATGTTATGTATTCTGTTTACTCTTCATCTATTTACTTCTTTTTATTTTTTTACTTTCTTATTTAACTCTTGCCCCCGCGCGTCTAAAAGGTTATACCTGAAAATCAGCGCTGCAGAGCAATCTGCAGCATTAATGCTGAGGTATGACGTTTTTTGGCGCACGGGATACATCAATGTAACGTAATAACACCTTTCAATTCTACCTGTTGTGAACTTTTGGATGTATAGGTATATATTGTTGTGTCCTGTGTGTCGAAATAAATGCTTTGAATTTGAATTTAATTATAATATAAAATAATTTATTAAAATTTTAGTTTTATTTGGGATGATGACGTCATCATAAGCTCAATAAGTTGTAGTTTTTATTTTAATTTATTTAATGGCCTCTACGGCACCGCCGCTATTTCGCCAACGTCACAAGCGAAACAAATGCTTATTTTATTAGCCAGTAAAAATAATTAACATAGCGATAATCAGTTGGTCGGTGCGGAACTTATTTTAAATTTATTGAGCTTATTTGAGGGTTAGGTAATCCTTAACCTGAAACAACACAACACATACATAGGACAACACACACACAAAAGTCACAACACAATATTATATACAAGCATATTACAATTTAATTTTATTAGAGACAGTAAAATTGTACAAAACCCTTTCAGGCTCGTCATACACGACCGTGCAAATTTATTTCAAAAATTCCTGCGCCGCACTCAATTTATTTTGTAGACCGAGACCCACAGCATACGATCGTGCGTGAACTACGCTTATAGGTACGTAGGTAATAACTAGGTCATAATATTTTTTGCGGCCCACGCCAGTCAGTTGGCGTCAGTGAAGCAAGAAAGATGGAGTCGTTTTTCGTTGATGAAAGTGGTGCACGTGAGTACTGATATTTTGTGTAAATTTTTAGTAAATTTGTTGTTATTTATTAAGTGTATTTGTTATTATTTATTAAGTGTCATCATAATTCATCAATTAAACAAGCATTTATTCGTAAAAAAAAACAGTTTTTTCAATAAAAATAGCACATTGAATTCTAAAGTCACGATCGTGATGTTTAGGTCTATCTTCATTTTAGACAAATTTAGGTGTGGACTGTCATTAGTTAAATCTAAAGATTATTTTTACTATTTTTGACAGGGCTCGTATAGGATGATGACGAAGAATTGCCACTTCAAAGGTCACTGGATCCTGCTGCCAACGCAATTCCAACAGCACCATCCCCAATACCGCCCCAAGGTACACGTCTACGTAGAAGTGTGGGCCAGAGCCGCTTGGAAGTTAAAAGAAGAATCTGGACACAGTTACCATTTGGGAAATTACCAGCGTGGGAATGCAGCCAGCGTTCTTGGCTCCTTACCACATGTAGATTGTTTAAATTTAGTTTAGATGTAAATACTCTTTTTTAGTTCTATTAGTGTTAATATGTGTAAATATTGTTTCTTATTATTTTACTGAATATGTTTTGCAATGTTGAATAAATTTACGGTACTTACTATGTACAGATAGTTATAATAATAAAATGAAAAAAATGTTACCATTTCATCGAAAAGAACAGAACTACCTACCACATCATCCAGGTACAATCAGATCACCCATGGAATATTTTAATGACTACTTCAATGACGAGTTTTTCGAAGAAGCAGCGATCTGTACTAACAATTACTACTAATTATTTTTTATTATTTTTACATGCGTTGCTCTGGCCGGATTCTAAATACAAATTCTACTGAAATAAAGAAGCTGGTAGGTATTCATTTGATCATGGGAGTCATCCCATACCCTCGGCCATTCATGTATTGGCGGGCTGGGATGCGATTGGACATGATAGCAAACATCATGCCTAGAAAAAGGTTTAAGACCTTGCGCGCAGCATTGCATGTGTTTGATAGTGATACAGCTCCACCAGGGAATACCAACGCGCTCTGGAAAGTACAGACAATACTAAATCGGGTCAAACGAACATGTGATCTACTCGAGAGACAGCCGGGATTTTATTCCATAGATTAGCAAATGCTCCCTTTCAGTGGTGTATGTCCACGTGGATTGCGCCAGGTCATCAAATCTAAACCTCGCCCTCAAGGTGTAAAAATTTTCATGACCACTACTCATGACAGTCTGATGATATATTTTGAAGTCTAAAGTGGTGCCAGCACTCCGTTTGGTGACAGATCTTTGGGGGTTGGTGCTTCAGTGATTTTGCATTTCTCCAAGTCAAATCCCAGAGGCAGCTGTCTTTACTTCGACCGATATTTCTCGTCAATACCTTTGCTTGAAAAACTGAACACCATTGGACTACACGGTACAGCGACGCTAATGATGAACCGTGTACCTGAGCGAAAGAACATAGATTTCAAACCTGATCGCCGAATGCAGCGTGGTGAATCACAACAGTTCGTGTGTGATGATGTCGTAGTTATCAAATGGATGGACAATAAATCTGTGTTAGTCGCATCTAACTGCACATCTGCAGACGAATCAACATTTGTAAAGCGCTGGGATAAAAATAACTCAGCTTTTACTGATGTTACTGCGCCAAGAACAATCGCTAACTAAAACAAGCACATGGGCGGTGTTGATATACTCGAACAGTCGATGGAGTATTACCGCACCTTCATGAAGACAAGAAAGTGGACTCTGAAGGTAATGCTTCATTTTTTATGATCTTGCTGTTTGCAATGCATGGCGCCTGTATAGGTACATTGGAATGTGCAGCAGCTGAGATTCCAAGAAACAAAATAATGGACTTGTTAGACTGAGAGTGATGATGATCATGATGAGGCTGTCGAAAATGTACAGCCAAATACGTCAAGATTCAAGAAATCAAGCCAACCTTCTCAAGCGAAGAGATACGACGGTTATGATCACCTTCCATGCTTTGAAAGCATTGATAGTCCTCGCGCATGTAGAATGGATCAATGCAAGAGTCGATCAAAGATTAGATGCCAAAAATGCGATGTGTACCTATGCCTCACAAGGAAGCAAAACTGCTTTATGGCCTACCATACCAAATAATAGAAGGCAGTTTTAAGTCTGATTGAAGCAATTATAAATGCTGATTTTGAAATAATATTATGTTTGTCCTCAATTAATAGAATGCTAGCGTGATTAGGTCATAGATATTGTTCCTATTGATCTAAAACACTAAAAGCAATGTTAACTTAATTAATTCCTGATTTTCTGTAGGTACATAATGAAATTTTTTTATACCAAAAAAATTAAAAACCTTAAAACGTCACTATCGTGCACTGGTATAGTTGAAGCCCAAACCTCACGATCGTGCAGGGGTTGTAACTAGCCATGGGGGTGGTTTGGAATTTTTTAATTTTTTTTATTTAACATTTTAACATTTCTCATTTCAACCCCATGTTAATAAAACGAAATTTACCGAAATAATATTTTGGGCCTGAAAGGGTTAAACAAAAGGAGAATATAGGTACAACGGGAAGAAGATTGGAGAAGTTACAAGGACGAGGGACAGCATCTGGGATTTAACATATAATGAGCAGCGCAACCTTGGACAGCTAAAGAAAATATGATCGGTGGATCCTTCCTCTAAACCACATTCACATAATGAGTAAATAATAATAATAATAAATATTTCAGGACATATCACACAGCGCCATCTAGCCCCACACTAAGCAAACGTTGTGTCGTGGGTACTAGATAACGGATTTAATACTTATATACTTTTTTTTGTAAATACATACTTGTTATACATACAAACGACCAGACTAAACACAAGTAATAATTATAAATTTTATAGTACATAAATACTTGTGTAATGCGGGAATCGAACCCGCGACCTCTAGATTAGAACTTAGAAGGCAGAGCCACTGCCAACTAAGCTAACAGGCCAGTCAACTAAGCTAACAGGCCAGAGTGGTCACGAACTTTGATTTTGGAGAGAAAGACGGGGCTACAAGCATGATCCAACCGTAGGCGACATAATAGTGGAAGTGGCTTGTTCATTTACTTTTTTAAATTTGGAGAACCATGGCCTAATAGGTATCATTGGTTGTATCTGTTTGTAAAATTTACCTGTTGAAGAAGAGTTGTATTCCCAGATATTTTGCCAGGAATGAATGAGTTGTGATCTACACGAAGAGGCGAGGTCATGGCAAAAGATTTGGTAATGGTCTTTATTGCCCAGAGATGAAGCCTGCTTAGCACATGCATCAGCAGTTTCATTGCCGGATATACCAACATGGCCTGGAATCCAGGCTAGTGTTACTTGTAGGCCCAAGGAATGACATACAAAAAGTTTTTCTTTTATCTGGAGGATAGTTGGCAATCTTGTTTTAGATCGGAAGGGGTTAGAAATTATAGCTTGTAGGCAGCTTTGGGAGTCAGAGAGCATAAGGGCTTTATTAATTTTATGGGAAATCACAAATGTGATAGCCTCCAAAATAACAGTAGCTGCTCCTGAGAAAACTGAAGTTACCGAAGGGCATTTTTGAGTCAAGATTATGTTGTATTTGGGAATCCATACAGCAACACCAATATCACAGTTATCATTGTATTTAGAGGCATCAGTAAATACCAATATCCAGTCTTCCCAAGAACTCTCAATGAGGTAGAGAAACATTTTATCTGGTTCCACTAAATCTTTATTAATTCCAAAATGTAATAAAATTGAAGGCCGGAAAATCAAAGCTTCATAATTTGTGAGAAATAAAGGGTTGCTAGAGATTGGGCTACAGCTGGGTGAAAAGAATACCAATATTTGGAAAAGCAATGAATAATTGGAGGGATATGTCTTGAATTTCTTTGGTCTAAGTATATGAGGCTGTAAAGTTTTTCCAGAGAGAAGAAGAGGGGGTGGTTCAAATTCTGGATGATCCTAGTAAAAAAGCGGTCGGCTAGGTATTGCCTACGCAAATGTAAAGGAGGCTCGCCACATTCTACCTGCATAGCATTTATGGGAGAGTTTTTCATAGCACCTAAAATAATTCTAAATAAGTTGTACCTAGTTTTTAGTTGCCTCTAATAAAAAAGAACATGTTTCCATGTTTGTTTTGTCCATGTCACTTTTGTAGCTCAATGTGGTAATTTATTTAAAACCACAGAATCATTTCTTTCACAAAAAACCTGTTCTTTTTGTCTGTCTGCTCCTCTACAAGTGTAAAATTATTCTGTTCCGTGCGCGATTTAGTATATTTATTTATATATTTTTGCATTTTTGTAAGAGGACATGTTTACAAGTACCTATATGTTTTAAAAAAAATTACATTGATTGATAACTATCATTTGTAATTTTTAATTTTTAGGTTAAGTCATTATGGCTCATTTAGCCAATAGTGACGTCATCTAAGGTCAAGTGAAGTGTGAAGGTCATTGAATAAAATTAATATTAATAATCCGTGATTATTTTGTAATTTTAAATTATAGGTAGTGATCAATAACCTTATTCCTCGAAAAGGTTTTGAGATTACATAAAATAAAAATAAATGGACATTCCCAATTGGCGCCAGGCCCTCGGACACGTACCTACGATCCAGTAGTAGACGTCGTAGCAGTCGTCGCTGCAGCGGTAGTTCTTGGGATCCTCCGCGAGCGGCAGCTCGTGTCTTTCCTCCAGGCCCGCCTCCTTCTCTGCAACCAACAGTCGCGTGAGCCGTTACGACTTACTTGCGTGTGGGTGTGTGGTGTGTGTGTCTGTGTGCGCGAGCAGTACCGATAAAGGCGACGCTATGAGCGGGCGCGTCGAACACGGGGTCGCCGGCGGTGGGCACGAACACGGCGGTGAAGGCTCGCTCGGCCCAGCGCGGGCCCGGCTCCGTGCCGCCGTCCGTCGCGCGAACCACCACCTGCAGCACGCACGTGCATTACGTACAACACTAAGAAATACAGTCAATCCTGAAAAAATAATTGAATTCTATGATAAATGTGAAGTATTTATTAGTGCAGCGAGGGCGCCACTGACCTGGAAGTCCCTGGTCTCCGTGACGGTCTGGCGCAGTACCAGCGCCGCCTGGTTGTGCTCGGCGCCGTTCGTGGACACCGCGAAATACTCCGTGGCTTCATCTGCACCAGGACGCTCACTTCAACTACTTCATTACAATATACCTACAATTATCGTAAGTGAGCATCGAGCTGGGATTATAAGTTTATTTCAATTACATACTTATAGTCTTTTTCATGACAAACTTAGATTTTTCAAAGGTGCGTAATAGTCGCGTGTAGTTTATTTGTGAGCATGTGTGTGAGTTTTTTACCGTCCCCGACTATGGAAAAGGTGACAGTGCCGGCGTGCAGTCCGTCGGGGTCGCTGGCCTCCAGCGGGCGCATCAGCTCGCCGTCCAGCGTCACCAGCAGGCTGTTGGCCAGCGCGCGCTCCTGCAACACACACAGATACATGCCCTGCTCTGCAGCACTGACCGAGTGCGCGGCGAAAAGCAGCGCCACTCACCCGTGCGAAGCGGAGCAGCGCGCCGGCGCCGGGGAACACCACGTCGGGCGCGTGGTAGTTGTAGGGTCGCACTGTCAGCGAGTAGCTTTCGAACGAGTGCTGCTGTGGCTCGCCGTGGTCGAACGCCTGTAAGGGGGGCGGTCAGTGGAGGGTCAGTGGAGCGCACGCAGCGGGGCGCGGGGCGGGCTACTCACGTGGATGCGCATGCTGTAGGAGCCCCAGTAGCCCCGCAGCGGCAGCGAGGTGACCAGCTCGCCGGTGTCGGTGGCCACGGAGCGCACGCCCAGCAGCGCCGGCACGTCCAGCTCGCGGTCCAGCGCTGTCAGCTCCGGCACGCTGAAGCCCACCAGCGAGTTCGGCGTGTCCGGCTCGTCGCGGTCCGGCGCTTGCAGCAGTGGCAGCAGCGACATGTCCTGCGCACCACACCACGCTCACTCTTTCATAATTTAAATATCTTTTTAATCACGTCATAATTTGAATATTGCATTTCAATATTATTTTAAAAAATATTGCTATTAGCTGCTCATTGTTGAAAGGTTGAAACCACCGCTCGGTTAGGTTAAGTTAGAACCTGAAAAATATTTAAAATTTCGTGTCATCCCCGTCGCACAACTGATTGTGCCGAAGGCAAGAATTTGGCAAGTGAGTTTTGGTATTTTTTTTTGTAATACTTTGACCAGTATTGACTACATACCGCTTCGAGATCTTCGGACACAGACCACAAAATGTCGTTCGGGTCGGGCAGCTCGGGCGCGTTGTCGTTCACGTCCAGCAACACCACCAGGATATCCGTGTCGTTCTGATTCCGGTTTCCGTCTGGGAAGTAATGTTGACTCATCATACGCTGGGCCAAACTTTGACATTCTGGGCTTTGCTAGTTCCGCTACTTTTGAGATTAAGCACGTTTTTTATTCCATTAAGTAGTTATACCCTAGTGTCCCAGCACCGTAAGTACCTCCTTCCGTGTAAAGGTTGTCGATGAGCGAGAAGAAGAGATGGTGCTGCGGCTCGTCCCCGTCGCGGTCCAGCACGTCGGGCCCCGTGTAGTCCACGAACACGCGCCCGCTATCCAGCTCCACCTTGAAGAAGTCCAGCAGCCGCAGATTCACCGCGTAGTTGATCTGGTAGCGCACCGTGTGGTACATCTCTGCAAGCACACAGTGACTGAGGCAGCGGGGCGGGGACGGGGGCGGGGGGAGGCACACGGACACCTACCGTCGCGGTCCAGGTCTCCGGCGACCACGTACGTGACGTCATCCCCCGAGGTGGCGTTCTCGTAGATGTATACGGTGGCATTGAACTTGTCGTACTCCGGCTCGGGCACCTTGTTGTTAATGTCCGTGATGTAGATCTCGATCTGAAAACGAATATTCAGTGAGCGGAGCGCACGGTCGGGGCGGGCGGGGCGGACGGAGCCTACCTCCCCGTACGTGTCGTGGTAGTGCGTGTCGGGCGGGCAGTCGGCGGGGTCTGGCTGCGGGCAGCGGTCGGTGGCCAGCAGCGTGTAGTACAGGTACAGGCGCGGCGGCGTGTCGGCGTCGATGGCCTGCCCCGTGCGCACGCGCATCTGCCCCGTCACCGCGTCGATCTCCACCAGCTCTGGCGGGGTGTCACCGCTCGGCCTGCGGGAGACAGTCGCTCAGTGCCGGCCCAGCACGCGGTGGGCGCGTGTAGCGGCGCACTCACTCAATGCTGTAGCGCACTTGGTTGTAGAGCGGCCCGTCGATGTCGGTGGCCAGCACGGAGCCCACCACCACGCCGGCGTTAGCCATCTCCCGCACCAGGAAATTCTGATCCAGCGTGCCTTCTGCCCACGCCGGCGGGTTGTCGTTCAGGTCGATGATCGTGATGGTCAGCGTGGCTGCAACCTCATAACCGATAAATGTTCTGCTGCATTATTTTATCATAAATACCTAATAAAAAAAGCATAGAAAGAAATACCTGAACAATTTAGTAATTATTTTCTTTTATTTCATTTCATTTTTATTTATTATATTTTGTTGGACAAACAAACAGCCAAAAAACAAAATTAGTACCACAAAAAGTTTCACAAAGCTATCAACTTAATTATCACTTGTTATAAAATATATATATGTCGAAATTGAAAGGAAAGTAAAATTACAGCCCGCACGGGCTAACTTCAGCTCCGCCAATAAGGACGAACAGTCGACCTTACAGGAAAAGTTATACAGGAATGTAAGATCAGCATGGTGTTTCACAATGAGTCGGATATGATCCGATCCGCTCATAGTAAAAATGGTAGAAATTAAATGCAATGGTAGAAATTTAAAATATAAGTTTTAAGGCTAATTTTACCATTTTTACTGTTGATTTCATATGAATAATTATAAATAGGAATAAATCAATGTATAATTATGTGTAAATCGGGTTAAATATCATGAAAAAACAAAATCGAATTTATCATCGACGGAAACGAATCCGCTAGCTTTTGGCTCACGGAACGGTTCCGATTTTTCTGATGAATAAATTTGTTAAAAGATTCGTATGGAATCATTGTGATTTGGAAAAATCCTTTCCGTGCCAATTGATTTCCGTCTCAATCGAATCGGATCCGTATCCGACTCATTGTGAAACACACCGCAGCAGCCTCTCGCTGCATGTGTAGGGGTACTAGATGATGGCGCCAACGGCATTAGCGCAAACGGTGGGATCTCCAGAAGATAAACATACTGGCTGCCAAGGGTAAGATGAAAAAAAAGAGCGCATCTCATCCCAATCTGCTGACTTGTATCGCCACAGCCGCCGAGAGCCCTTAGGGCTGGGGTCGGGCGGGGAGTAGACAGATACAGACTTCACCAGACAGTGGTCGGAGTTGCCTAAAGGCGATGAGATCGACACAGAGTATCTGTCCGGTTCAGTAGTCATCAGAAGGTCCAAACAATTAGGTGTATGCCCATCCACATCAGGTACCCTCGTAGCACCTTGGACCAGCTGGGTGAGATCTAACGCTAAAGCAAGCTTCCGCGTCTCCCTTCCAGCATGATCTGTGATCTGGTATGGGAACAGCCACTCCTGGTGGCGGCCGTTAAAATCCCCCAGAAACACTAATTGGGCCGTCGGGTACTTGAGAAGAGCAGCATCCGCCGCCTCACTGAGGTATTCTGTGAGCTTAGTCGTCTCCTGGTCTCCGGTGTGCGAACGGTAGACACAGGCGTAGAGAATCTTCTCATCACCCGTGTCCAGCAGCGCCCAGAGAACAGAAAAAGATCGGTCTTCAAGATTACGGAGACGCTTAACACAGATGTCGTCCCGGACGTACATGCAAACCCCTGCCCGAGCCTTAAAATTGTGCTCAAGGGTATAACCCGGGTATAGCAAATACGCCGTGTCCGACGGACATCGGATCTGGATGGAGCTCGATTCATAGTCGAACTTGGCATTAGACATTTTATTTTTAAAGATTACATATCGAATAAATTTATGGTATCTATTTATCTTTTAGTCGAGAGGATGTCATGCAACGCCGTAAACTCGTATACTCACACTCGTCGAAGTCGTCCCCGATATAAGTGTTGAGGTCGCGCACGCGCACGGTGAGGTACAGCACCTCGAACATCTCGTAGTCGATGGTGACTCCAGGGCGCACCTCGCGCACCACCAGGTGTCCCGTGGCCGCTCCCAGCGCCGCCTCGTCGGGGTACGTGGTCACGATCTCCATGCAGCTGCACAACAATGTTCAAATAGCGAAATAGCACCACTATGATATCGCCGGCTGATGTGACATCCTTGGTGGTGCATACCCGTGGTACTCGTCAGGGTCGGTCTCGCGACCCTGCTTCGTGGCGTACGAGGACGCCCAGTCGATCTCGAACACAAGGTGTGCCGTGGTGTCGGGGTCGCTGGCGGTGATGGCGCTGGCCGCGTCCGTGAGCTGGTGGCCAGCCGGCTCGTTCTCCTCCACATGCGGGCTGCCACGCGGCTGCAGACAAGCGCGAGTCAGTGTGGCAGTACAGGGGGAGGGCGGCTGTAGAGAGGTCACTCACCAGGCGCAGCGTGGGCGGCGTGTTGTTGATGTCGAGCAGCTGCAGCACCAGCTGCGCCGTGGCCGTGTGGAAGGGCTCGCCCAGCGTGTCGTCCGCGCGCACCTGCCGACACACACCGATATGAACTCAGCTCACGCTCCAGCACGCTGTTGACGCGTTGGTTCACGATACCTGTACGAAGTAGACGCTCTGGCGGTGATAGTCGAAGGCGTCATCAACGCTCACGTAGATGTCGCCGCTGTTGGGGTCGATGCGCAGGAAGTCGCCCGCGTTGCCCATCAGCGAATGCCTGCCAGCACTTACTGTTACACTCATATTTCACACAATTGCAATAAAAAAGTAAAAAAAAATGCTTTTCTAATATGTTACGGGAGAATATTATTACATCATTAAAAATATCCAAGACAATGTTTGAGCGTTCGTCCTTTGTAATATGAGTGGATGGATGGATGGTTGCGGTTAAGTGTATTATGGGCGTAGACTCACACAACGCGGTCGTCGATGTCTCGGTCGGAGGCCTGCATCGTGGCCACGTGCGTGCCTGCTGGCGCGGTCTCGTTGAGCCAAACGGTGACGGTGGGCTCCGCGAATATAGGCTCCTCGTCGTTCCAGTTCACCAGCTCGATGTGCAGCCGCGCCTCGCCCACAAACTCCGTGTTGTTCATGTCGGTGGCCAGCACCTGCAAAACAAGGGGGATGTAGGCGGCACAGCCCGGGCGTGGCTCTGGGCGTGACACGGTACACACCCGCAGCTCTATCTGCTGGAAGGGTAGGTCCTCGAAGTCCAATAGCGAATGGTTGGAGGTGCCCACGATGAACTCCTGGCGCTGGTAGCCCACGGTGGGTGCGATGTAGAAGCCGGCCTCAGCCCCGGCCGGGCTTACCGCCTCAAGCGTCACCCAGTATTGCGCGTTCTGGCCCTACAATACGATATAAGTGTGAGCATGACTCGCTCCATTCGGGGGGCGGGGTGGCGCGAGTAGTTCAGGGCCATTACCAAATCAATGTCGTGAAAGCCGAAGTCAGCAAGGTCCAGCGTCAGCGCAGTCTCCTCCAGTATGGCGATGCGATAGCCGGGCTGCAGTGGCTCCGGCTTGTTGTCGTTGACGTCGTCTACGATGATGACGACGGACGTGGCGGTGGCGAAGCTCTCATTATCGAACTTGTAGGCCACCACGCTGAGTCGGAACACCTCCCGCTGCAGCGCGTCGCGGTCGATGGGCGCCACGTGCAGCACGCCGCCGCCCTCACCGTCCGCCAGCGTCTCCACACTGAAGAACGTGTCTGCAACACCAAGCTGACCTTACAGCACCTTCGTACCTCCACGGACTTATCTCCGAGGTCGCCGACATGGTACCTTCGGGGTCAGTTTCAAGCCGGTAGTAGATGGCCTTGTTGATTCCGGCGTCGCCGTCGATAGCGCGTAGTGAGAACGATTGTCTGGTCTTCTCGTCAAACTGCTGCACGGCAAATGACTCCACCCAGCGCGGCGGCCGGTGCTCCACGTTCTCCACCTGTACCATCATCGTCGCCGTGTGGTTGTTGGGCAGCGAATCCTATAACAGAGCGTCGTTATTTTGTTGTCTGCAGGCTGATCGGTGCACTCACCGCGCGGTACTCACCAGGGCCGTCACGGAGAAGATGTGAAGGCGGCTGGCCTCGAAGTCGAGCGGCTCTCGGATACCAACCGTCATGTGCATAGTGAACCAGGTATCAGGCAGCGTGGTACCGTGTATGTAGAACAGCTGGTCGGCGTCGCGCTCGCCCTCCACACGGAACGTCATCTGCGATGTGCTGAGGCGGCCGTCCGCGTCCGACACCTCGTACACGCACTCCGACAGCCGCGCCTCGCCCAGCTCCTGTAACACGCGCGCGGTCAGCCCCCGCCAGCGGGCCGGCGGGGCGTCGGCGGGCGGCGTCGCCAGGCACTCACGGGGATCAGGCACGCCTGGTAGATGTCCATCATGGGCCGGTTGTCGTCGATGTTGACGACCTGCAGGTTCACCATGACGGCCACGCTGTGTCCGGGTGCGCGCACCGTGAACGCGTACTGCGTCATGCCAGCCTCGTAGTTCTGCCTGCAACGCAAGCTGGGTTAGCGGGGACAGTTTGATAAGTGTCTCAGAGAAGGTGTCTACCCCACTTCCTTGAAAGTATCCAAGGTGTCTCCTATCTTCAAGGGCAAAGGTACTCGAGACGACATGGATGCATACAGACCGGTGTCCATCATTCCGGCCATCGCCAAGGTGTTCGAGAACGGACTGAGCTCCAGGCTGGTCACATACCTAGCCGACACGAGCGCGCTCTCTGAACACCAGTACGCATACCGAGCTGGGCGATCCATGACCCGCGAGGTGGTGCGCCGCATCCTGGCCGCTCGCGAGCGCTAGCAGCAAGTCGCTGTTCTGTGCTGCGATTTGTCCAAGGCATTTGATGTGGCTGATCACCAGGTCCTTGGGGTCAAGCTCAGGCACTACGGGACAGTGGGGACTTCCTACTCGGTCCTTCGGTCTCCAACCTGCTCTTGTCCCTCCTGCTGAACGACCTCCCCAACGCTGTCACGTGCGCAGACATCCTCTGTTATGCTGACGACGTCGCAGCCACAGCCAGCGCCCCCAGTCTCGATCAGCTCGAGGAAGCACTGAACATTACAGCGGCGAACCTCACCAGTTGGTTTCGTGCGAATTGCCTTGTGCTTAACTTAAAAAAGACACATTTAGTGCACTTTGTTCTTTCGGGCCATTCTAGAAGACCACTAGCGGTTTCAGTAGACGGCATCAGAATAGATCAGGTCAGGAGTACGACATTTCTTGGCTTCCATATAGACCGCAGCTTAACGTGGGAGAACCACATTGATACCCTGTGTGGCAAGATAAGCCCCACGTGTTATGCACTCCGTCGAGTAGCTCGGGTGGTGTCCACTGAGGTGGCGCGCGCCTGCTACTTCGCCACGGTGCACTCGCGGCTGCAGTACGGTGCGGAGCTGTACGCGAGCGCTGCCGACTGGGAGCGCGCGTTCAGGGCCCAGAAACGAGCTGTGCGTGCCATCGTGGGTGTGTCGCGCTACACCTCGGTCGAACCTTACTTTAAAGAGCTCGGTATCCTCACGCTGCCATCTATACTGGTGTTTCAGGTAGCGGTGTACGTAAGAGACAATATCGGAGCTTACTCAACCCGGGATAGGTCTGGAGTGCACAATTTCCGGAACGGTCACCGGTTACAATCTATCTATTCCTCGTTGGAAAAATCTAGGAAGCTAACACATATAGCAGGTCCAGGTGTATACAACAGGTTGCTTGATACAGCCAGGTCGGCTACAAGCAATAATATATTTAAACTTCGCCTAAAGAATTGGCTTATCGAACAGACTTTTTATAGTTTCGAGGCTTTTCTTGTAATAAATAATTCGCTGTAAATTTATTTAATGTATACACTGAATAATTAGATATAATATATAAATAAATTTATAATAGTACTTGTGTACATGTATCTTAATAATATTGTTATAAATTTACATTTACAACTTTATCCGACTTGTAAGAAATTTCTTATCAATAAATGACTTTGACTTTGACAGCGGGCGGGAGGACGGTGTGCGCGGGGCGCGGGGCGGGGGGCACTCACCGCACCGTGATGTACAGCAGCCAGGCACCAGCCTCGCGCCGCAGCGCCGGGCCCAGGTTGTTGAACGCGCCCGTGTTGAAGCTGGGGTCGATGGTGGGCGTGCCGTCGCCTGCAAGCAAGCTGCCATGTAGCGGCCTACACACTGACATTCACTGCAGTGTAACGTCACCTACCGTCGTAGTTGAGGCGGGCGATGGGCACGTCTCCGTCGCGCTCCTCGTCCACGTAGAGCAGCTGCACTCCGTCCGAGGTGCCCACGGGGTGGTAGGCGTCCAGGCACACGTCCTCGCGCTCGTCCGCCGGCACCAGCGGCCGCTCGTCCCACGACAGCCCTGCAACACGCGCGGTCAGACACACACACATACTGGCAGGTGGCAGGCGTGCGTGTGTGAGTGTGTTACCTTCATAGTCGATGGGCGGCAGGTCGTCGGGCCGCGGCTCGCGAGGAATGGCCGTCATGTAGCCGCATCGCTCTGCAACACACACTCAACTTGTCACATTCACAAAGGCGAATGACGTTTACGTCTTAAGACGTGCGAGTAATTATGACGCTACAAGCTATGCATAAACTGCTGTTTCAACGCCTGTCGAGCCACACCGCGCACGGTTCTACTGAAATGCGTGCTCCAAATATGAGTAATTATGACGCTACAAGCTATGCATAAACTGCTGTTTCAACGCCTGTCGAGCCACACCGCGCACGGTTCTACTGAAATGCGTGCTCCAAATATGAGTAATTATGACGCTACAAGCTATGCATAAACTGCTGTTTCAACGCCTGTCGAGCCACACCGCGCACGGTTCTACTGAAATGCGTGCTCCAAATATGAGTAATTATGACGCTACAAGCTATGCATAAACTGCTGTTTCAACGCCTGTCGAGCCACACCGCGCACGGTTCTACTGAAATGCGTGCTCCAAATATGAGTAATTATCTCAAATATTAAACTAACTGATCTATTTGAAACTTTCACTTTTTCCTAATTTGAAATATCCATACAATCAAACATAAAGTTTGACACGTGAGTTTAGAATCCTAAATAGATTTATCATATTCCAATCTTGTCCAAGGTAGGTACTTATGTATTGTTTATATCACAGAACAGAGAAAACAATGGAAGTGGTGCTCGTATCTCCTGCCTGCGCCACAATTAAGCAGAATATCGCAACATTCGCGGCGGCCATGATTAGTCGTGCTTAGCCACGTGAGCTAGAAACACGTACCGCACTCGCGCGATTTTAAAAAAAAAATAATTCATGTCTTGTTGTGCAATTATTACGTGTCAAAATGAAAGCAGGACGAATAATTTATCAAATGGAGATGTATCTTTTGTTTTACCTATGTGTGAGTTTGGCGACGCCGATACCCGTACTAAGTAGTGATAAGGGCACTTCCTGATTTCTCTATTTCGTGGTTTATATCCACTGATTCACCTGTACTTGTAACGTTACATCTAACAAAACCCAAGTCCGAAGCTGTTATTTCTAAAGAATAAATTATAATGTCTAGAATTGTGCAGCATAAAAAGCATATCTTATTTATTTTAAGATTGTAGATCTATTTTATTCTAATGAGACACAAATTCGCAAAGCGGAACGGACTCGCAAACACAAATATGTTCGAATAAGGTTGTAAAGTAGGGCATTGTTTGTTATTTTTCGGTGACATATGTATTATGTTTCTATTTTTCACTTTATTTTTATTAACCTCCATGCGTGCCGGTCGAAGCGCTGCTTGTGCCAGCCATCGAAAACCACTTTTAAAAAACTATTTGTTGTTGTATTGTTTATGAATTAAGTTCAATTAATCATAAGTGTGATTTGGCGTAGCTGTAAGGTGCACTCATTGAAATTGTATAAATTAGTATCTAAGCAGGAAACCTCTAACTGACAATACAAAGTAGGCTGTTTTGTTTATATAGCCAAAACATATTGCCAGAGAGACAACGATGGCTGCATAGCAACAGATATTGTTCCGCAGCTCGTGGTGCGTAGTGTGCTGTGGTGTGGTGCCGTGAGCGCGCTCACCCTGCGCCCGCGCGCGCGCGCCCAGCGCCGCCAGCACCGCCAGCGCGGCCAGGCAGCGCCCCGCCGCCGCCATGCTGCCGGCACAGCCCGCCTCCCATCCCATCCCTCCGCAGAGCAGTGTCCAGTCCGCACTATTTATTTGTTTATTACTAGTCTACCAAACAGGCACTAAGCTACACGCACACTATAATAGAGCACTTCAAGCCCTCTTGAAGAAGACCTAACTAACAAGTTTAAGATACTTCGCAGGTACTCCGCGCTTAGCGCTGAACTCAGACTGATTACAGCGGCTCGCTCGAGCAGCGACGTTTGCTTAAAGACTGCTGTTATTTTTCGGAGTAATATCGCTAATCGGCCGCGATTAGATTGATGTCGATAGCGGCGATAGTTGTTTTATATATGAGTAGGTACGTACCCGCGGGCGGCGGTCGTCGTTAATAATACCTGCCGGGCAGATAAGGTGCGCGAGAGATCCGTCGTCTGGCGGAGAGCGGCAGGCGTAGGGCCTAGGGCCGGCTGGAGGGGTCGGAGCCCTGCGGCTGATGCATGCGGGACGGCGAACGAGTCCGCCAGCACCAGCAAATGAATTTCATTGCCCACTGTTAGGCAACAGATGAGACTAAGATGTCGGTGCGTAAGGTGCGCTCACATGTAGACCCTTAACTATCTTGCAACTTTCGAGTAATGTTCAAGTATTTATTTAATGAATGACTGATTTACTCAGGTACTGGTCAGTGCAACTAGACTATGGTGTTACAGAACATGTTGCTAAAATAAGACAAACATTTCGCATCGCTAACTCCTACCTTAAAGGTTCCAGACTATTACCTACTGTCTTATATACAATGTGCATACCTACCACTACCTACCATATAGTCTATAATATATTGAACCTTTAATCGATAGAAGTAACCTAAATAACCTTACTACCTACTTCATTCTGTGATTCTTAATTCCAAGTACTTATGTATTCCGAGCCACATTGTGCACTCGTAGTTAGAGGTACTCTTAGATAGATGGGTATTTATAGATATGGCTGGAAAAGAAATATTTAAACAATGAGCCAATTAGTCATTAATAAATTATCTTTGTTCGGAAATTATCAGCTGCGATAAGGCAGTACCTAATGATAAGTAGCTCGCTGTAGGATGTCGCCGTCCGCGGCCGAGGCGGCTTCCAGAATGCTCCATCCTTGCTTGTGTGCGTACTCGTCTGCCGGCCGCCTCGTGCCTGGCTCACGGCGCGCTGCCCTGCACCCCTCTACACTGGCTGTGCTCGGACTCGTAGGTACATACACTGCGTGGCGGCTTCCAGAATGCTCCATCCTAGCTTGTGTGCGTACTCGTCTGCCGGCCGCCTCGTGCCTGGCTCACGGCGCGCTGCCCTGCACCGGCATATATACACTATATACAATACACTGCGTAGCACTGCGAGCTATAGGTACTCCAAAATAAATACGTAAATAATATATCAGATACAATACTTTGTATCCGATATATTATTTGTGGTATCGTATGGAGCTCCCAAACATATGATTATGATCATTTAATCTTTATTTCGTTTACATATACTATGGTCACCTTCCAAATCGATTTGCCTAAGCATGGTCTGGCAAATCACGCTGTGTAAAGAAGGCAAACAGCGCCACTAGCGTCACAAAAGGGAACTAAAATACGATCCACCCAGCCATATCTCGATATGGCCCTATGGAAACTACTACTAGTTGGGAAAATCGTCGAATAGGTTGCGTTCATCGATCCGCCAAACGTTTCATCTGGGCAGATCGAGATCTGCCTGGGCGAATCTCGAAATGCCGGCACATCTTGATCTGCCCAGGTAAATATCGATCGGCAGAGATGAACGATTGGCCCAGGACATATACATATTATCTTATTAACTTCGTGTAGATGGCCTTTGGTGGCTAGAGTCCCGCGGCGGGTGGCGGGGCGCGCGGGTCTGCGCGTGCGCATGCCAGCCGCTCGTGCACTCCAGTCGTGTCCCGCGCCGCCCGAGCTCCGCGCGTTCACACGCACACACACACACGCACATACTGACAGTGAGTACTGCACCGGCTGCCATTCACTTAATACTTGCTTATTGATAAAGTCAGCCGCACACCTACATATCACACTAGTCACTTTATCAGTTCATGTAACGTGTAACATCCCGCAGCAACCAGTAAGTATTACTTATTTACCATAGTTCAAGTCGGTGAATTATTTCGTTTTCCGCGTCGTCAATTTATCCTTGTAGGTACTTTATTTGAGTACAGTGGGAGGAAGGCTCGCGTCTCGCTGCCTCTTTGTGCTGACAAAAGTCGCATCGTCCTCGCCACGTGAGGTATCTTCGTCATCTGTGATGCCTTCCTGGACAAATGAGCGCAAAATATCGAACTTATAATATGTGACTCATTAGCTAAGATCATAAGACAAGGTATTCATTAGTTTGCTATGTATAAATATTAAACCACGCTCTAATCTGTGTAGTGTATTAGAAATTGGGATCCTACCATATTAAATTAATCAGGTGAACCAAACCAACTTTACAAAAATGTATAGGGTAGGTATATGTATATTTTTAAAATCTATTAAGTAGGTACATACATAATTGCAGGCAAACTTGGTATTCTTTCTTCAATTGTGAAACGATACTTGTCCGCATTGCAAGTGTGAGTCCTGCTGGTCTTCACTAGTACACAGAATTGCAAGTGTGAGTCCTGCTGGTCTTCACTATTACACAGAATTGCAAGTGTGAGTCCTGCTGGTCTTCACTAGTACACAGAATTGCAAGTGTGAGTCCTGCTGGTCGTCACTAGTACACAGAATTGCAAGTGTGAGTCCTGCTGGTCTTCACTAGTACACAGAATTGCAAGTGTGAGTCCTGCTGGTCTTCACTAGTACACAGAATTGCAAGTGTGAGTCCTGCTGGTCTTCACTAGTACACAGAATTGCAAGTGTGAGTCCTGCTGGTCTTCACTAGTACACAGAATTGCAAGTGTGAGTCCTGCTGGTCGTCACTAGTACACAGAATTGCAAGTGTGAGTCCTGCTGGTCTTCACTAGTACACAGAATACAGAAGTAGGTACAATGAAACTGAAATTCTATAATAATGTCCTAAGTTATACTTGAATGATTTTTTAAAATACTTTTAATTACTTACTAATCAATTTGTTGAGTTTAAAAAAAAAATATAAGTGAATATTTAGATTATTGCCGAATGATTACTAATAAGTAGTTCTGTTGACAGGACTACTGGGTATTTTTTTCTCATTAGTTCTGTGACTTAAAAGACTGACACCTGACTTTTATCTCTACTATTCCCACCTGTGGCACTCCTTATATTATGTACCTACGTATGTTTCGCAAACAAATGAATGAATTTGAATTTGATTTAGATAACAGTACTATATCGTGATTTACAAGGTAAAATGCCTTGCTAAAATCGGTATAAATAGCATGGACCTCTAGTTATATAGTTCGTTTAGAACGCTTTGATTATATTGTATAGTACATTGCTACCCTAGGGGTGAAAGTAACCTATTTAGACCCGAGACGCCAATAGTTCGAGGGACTAAATAAGTCTTTAACCCGAGGTAAACACTGTGCTTTTCATTACAAATACAAAGAAAGAAAACATAAAAACATGAATTAGCTAAAGAAAATATGAGTAAATTTTATTTTACCACCCAAATCAAAACAAATATACCTAAATTCGTGTGACGATTTCCCACTGCCGCTTTAGCCTCTTCTCTTATAAAATCAAGCGTTATATTTATATCAGAATCAGATGAACTCATTTTATAGGTCCCCTTGTCTCGGGACTAAATAAGTTACTTTCACCCCTAGGGTAACAATGTACTATTACAAAGTTAGGACGATATCTAGCCGGGTGAAACTGTTCTTGCATTAGGCAACGGTATTGTGGTCCTCTGAATGCTTCTCGTATGTCTGATTACTGACTACAGAACAATATTCTAAAATGCTACGTGAGAGGCTGTTTACTTTCTAACCGACTTCCAAAAAAGGAGGTTATCAAGTTTGCTGAAAGTTTTTTTTGTGGATATGTTACGCGATTTCTCCGTAGTGTATCAACCGATTTCAAAAATTCTCCATTTATTCGATGCGGATAGTTTCCGAGCTGGGCCCATAAAAACTGATTTTCATTCGGTTCAGTACTTATTGAGAAACAATCAATAATCCAACAAATTGATAAAGTTTATGCAAACAAATTTTACCCATATTTCCAAAACTACTAGTCGGATTTTGAAACAGTTTTCTGTGATGTGTTGAGGTTTAATGGGTGCATCTTTTTAGCTATGTATTACGATGACAATTTACCAGAGGGCGCTGCTATATACCCCATATCTTCTGAATTATCAGCCCGATTTTGATGCGGTTTTCTCTGATAGGCTTAGATTTGTTTAGCAAATGAATGTATGTTGTAGTTTTTTTTGATAGGCTTCGTTTTTTTCAGTAACGTTACAGTAGAGTTGAATTCAGTTTTTGCTTTTGTTTAACATAATTGAAAGTTCTTGATGAAGGAGTCCCTTGGCTTGTGGTCTCTCGAAACCGACCATCTTACTCGCAATCACACAATCACTAATCTACTTAAAACAAAAAGGTACCTAACCTTCATGTTAAGTACACGATGAAACACATTTTTTTTAGTTAGTTTATTAGGCGTTACAGATTTGATTCTCTAATTAATCAGGGATAGATATTCAAAGAATGTATCCTGTAAATTCACTAAAAATACTTTTTATTCGTTACGGCGGATTTTTTGGTCCATCTACTTTATTATACCTACTTGAAATGCCTGTTTAACTTAAAATACCAATATAGGTAGGTACATATATCTTAGCAACCTGTATTAAACGCCAATTGATAGTTACATTGTAAGTAATATTTTGTTTGGACGGAATAGGAGACACATGCTACCTAGTGCCTGAATAGGGATGTTAGAGATAGCATCCATCCACATATTATGCACAGTTAACCTAGACCTGCAACGTTGAGAACACAAAGGTCCAAATTAAAATATGACTTCATTGTTATAGATAGACTCTGCTCGATAAGATAACCTATTGTTGCAAAAGGTGGTTAGTTTTTGAATCGCAGCTCCATTATGTATCCGACTGCCGCCGGTGTCCGCCGGCGTCGTGTGGCTCCCTCTACCCGGCACAGTAAGCCATGGGCGTGTGTGATGAAGACGTACGCGTGTGTCGCGCCGGCATCACGCTCAGCGAGCGGAGCGGCGCCGTCGCCCACTTCGAGGGCGCGCTGTGTGCCGGCGCGGCGCGGCGCGGACACGGCGCCCTGGCGCGGCGCGCGCACGCCTACCTGCGCGCCGCCACTGCCAGCTCTCACGCGCCGCCTGTTGCAGTGGGAGCCCCCGCCCGGCCCGCACCCGGCGAGCTGCCGCGCCTGCGCGTGCTGGCGCGCCTCGCCGCCATCCCGCTGGTGGAGTCGGGCCTGCACGCCACCGACGCCGCCTACACCTCGCTGAAGGTAGGCCGCCGCGCTCCGTGCCCTCCCCGACACCCTGGGCTCTACTGACGTGCGTGCGTGTATGTGCAGGAGAGCAGCTCGCTGGCGGCGTGGTCGCTGTCGCTGGGCGAGCGCTCGCTGGCGCGCGGCGCGGCGCTGGCGGCGCCCGTGGCGGGGCTGGCGCTGCCGGTGGCGGCGCTGGGCCTGCAGCTGGCCGCGCCCGCCGTGCGCCGCCTGGACGCCGCGCTGTGCGCCTCGCTCGACGCGCTCGAGCAGCGCCTGCCCTCCATCCTGCTGCCGCCGGAAGCGGTGAGACCACAAACACACATACATACATAGCATGTAGGTACACTCATATCATGTTATTGTTTCGGTGTGACTTATCTCGGGACAAACATCACGTTGTTATCGGGTGCAGCGGGTGAGAGGGCACGCCGCGAGTTATCTGACTCCGATACTTTCTGAGTGTTTGGACATTTCTCCAACAAGCAGAACATATAAGATTTCATAGTGAATTTGTAAAAGCCTGGCGATGACTGTCTGATCATTTAATAAATACCTTACCTTTTTTTGTAGGATTTGATAAAGTCTAAATCGCTCGTAATATATGATTTTGACATTTAATTGACTCACACCCAGACTAATCTGAAAAATGGGCAGTAGTAAAACCTAACAATCCTAAGCAGATAAAATATAGGTACTATCGCCATGCCAAAGTCGGAAGCCAAGCGGAATAGACTTACAGCAAAATTTATTTCGCATTTATATATATACCTAACTATTTATTTTTTATTTTATTTTTGATGTGTAGGTCAAACAAACAGCTAATTAGAGACTTAAATTGGTTTCCCTAAGCCTAAAACTTGTTTATCACTTACTTAAATACTTATATGAGCAGAGAGACGCTGTGTAAGAATATTGTCCTGAATTAGCAACCATGTTGACACAGGGTTCCCGCCGAGGGGTGCGACGATCGGAATACCTTCGCGTTGGGTAAGCTTAACTAATTTCATCTCTCCATATGGGGATTTGGGGTTAGTTGGGGAGGCCTGGTGCACTCCGTCCGCAGGTTAGTAACTTCCACGGTCTGGTGGATCTTGCTAGCCTGTGTCCAAATGTTCGATCAAGTGGGGGCCTTTGCCTATACCTCTCCTCTGAGAAGGCTGGTGTAGGGACCGGTGCAGGCGGAGTCGGGTGCTCTTTTAGAGCACCCGAGGTGGTCGCCGAGAGGAGTTAAAGTCAAAGTCAAATTATTTATTGTACTCTTGTGTTTTCAATAAAATGTTGCAGATCTTTTATGCATAATTTAATAATAATAATACAATCAATTTATTATGACACAAAACAACAAGAAATACACAACACAAAAAAATATAAAAATAAATACAGGTAGGTACATGTTTTGTGTCACAATCCGGCCCAAACTCAGCAACACGCTGGATCAACTTTTTAGTTCTACCTAACAATCGTGGTCCGTAAACAGCATCCATGTAATTTAATTTAGCTAAGACTAATGACTCAACTAATTGAATCCTGAGAGCTTCCTTCAAGAAAGGTCTCATCCTGTACAGAACTTTGAGCCTGTAAAAGCAGTCACGCACAAGGTTCCCTATGTGCTTCTCAAACCGCAGACCGCAGTCCATCATGAGCCCTAAATTCCGTGCTTCAAACACCCGCTCGACAGGTTCACCTAACAGTTCAACGCTTGTAGTAGGGTTAAGCCTCTCTAGTTGGTGCTTGCTACCAAAGATTAAAAATTTGGATTTGGATGGGTTTAATACTAAACAATTGTTTGAAGCCCATAATGATATTCTAGCTAGGTCCTCATTTAATTTACTTATTATAATTTGGTACATGACAAACACAATATACCCTCAAAGGGTGTTTATAATTTTAATTGTTAATTGTGTGCGGGCCGGTCTACTTGTTATTTTATTTTATTGTGTTTGTGTAGAAAATCATCATTTAAATTATCATCATTAATAATATTCGTCAACTGTTTAGTAGCATTTATGTATCAATAATTCTTTTAATTTGTTCTCGAATATGTTGGTTTCAAAATTGTTTATTTGGTTGGGTAATTTATTAAATTTATTTATGGCATTTGGTCCAGAACTATGCATTTTTAGGCGAGATTTTTGAATTTTTAATTTGTTAAGGTACTGTGATCTTAGAGGGTATTGTCGGTTAAGCATACGCATAACATGCCGAGAGCGCTGTAGGCTCGTCGGTAGCACAACGAAGTTCTGCAAATGCGTAAAAAAACTAAACTATCACACGTAAAAAAAAAAAAAAAATGCGTAGGTGAAGCTTGACAGTTTAGAGTTTATCTTTTTTATATGTTCTTTCCAGTTAACGTGTTTGTCAATTTTTAGGCCTAACAATGTTGCCGCGTCTACACACTGTAATTTGCTATTGTTATATTAGGTAAAATTGATGTCAAGGGGTTTTTTTATGTGGTCTAAATTGGATTAGTTTCGTTTTGTTATGTTGATGTCCAGGTTATGATCGGTCAGCCAACTTATAATTATTTTCAGTAATTTTTTTTTTGTCAAATTGGAATTATTTCCACAAGATGTCAGGACAGAACTGTCGTAGCTCGTAGATTCGGCTGACGGCTACATTGTGCTTTGAAGCTCACGTTAAAACAATTTTACACCAACGACATATTTCGCAACAAGCAGCTACCATAATGCTAAGCAAATTTGATAATTGGCTGTGGGTTTGTGATGATCATCACGATCAGCTACTCCGGATTTTGCTTACTAGCCTGAGCCACCTATTAATCCGAAATGAATGTCAACGACTAAATATGTCATTTGCCGATGCAGAGGAGACATCTGCCAATATCATCAAAAAGGCGCAGCAACAAGGAATCGCAAAATTAAATTTGTTCGATCAGTGCGTTAATCACAAACATGTTGTAATAAATAGTATAAGCAGACTTAACGCATTATTTTTTATTTGTCTCGTCGTTGTTGGTTTGTTTAATTTACCTTGTAGTCCATAGCAGCCATAATAGTACGTTTACCTCGGCATTCGAGATACCCAGCTGGTAAGTCTGTAAATACTTGTATATTGACACCCTAAAAGTTGTCTCAAAACCTACATATGGTAGGGTGTACGCGACTATTAAATTTCAAGGTTCAAAGGTCACAAAAATCGGTTTTTTGTAAATATCTCATTCCCTATGGGTTTTTTGTTATTTGTAAATTATACGGTGAACCTTTTTCGAAATAGAGCGCGGAGAGCGCGCGGTTAACAGAGGCATTACAGTTCTAAAATAATCGTTGTGTTTGACGGATATTCAGACTAGAGTAAGAACGTAAAAGCTATGAAGCAGCAGAGAAGAACTGCTCCACTTGTCCTATTATAACTGCAGTTTTTTTTCCGTTCGGGGAACCTGTTGCCCTAGAACGAGTCCCCACAGGATGCACGACGTGTCCCGTGTTCTGACACGTCGTCCATTGAGGGTTGAGCTGAAGCTCCCCGAGGCGGAGCCCGTTACCGGGTCAGCATCACCAGGGCTGGGGTTGAATGCACCGCGCTCTCGCTGCTTTGGACCAACGATGCGGACGTGGAACACCCCAGGTTTTTAGTGGGTATGCCGCCCTTTGGAGTGGGGCAGAGACTCCCACATAACCATCCGCCCTCCCCGGGGTTGGGTGGTACCTGTAATAGGTTTTCCTGGGTCAAAAAAAAGGGTTCCCACCGAAATAGTATCGGCTCCGCACGAGACATCTCCTTAGCGGTAAATAACAGTGACACGAAATTTTGTACACGCATTCGTTTATGACAGGCAGTTGGAAGGCCCACCATGAAATAGATGCCATGTCCAGGTTTGTCTTCGAACTATGGAACTCCTCTATATGCGACTGCTGGGACTTGAAATTTTGTACACGCATTCGTTTATGACAGGCAGTTGGAAGGCCCACCATGAAATAGATGCCATGTCCAGGTTTGTCTTCGAACTATGGAACTCCTCTATATTCGACTGCTGGGACTTGAAACTTTGTATACGTATTCGAGGTCTGTAAAGTCATAAATGAATATGGTTAATGTGATTCAAAGTTTAAACTTTTTAGGGCACATAAAGAAAAGGTTGTTTTAAAAAGTTTTTATCATTATTTTATTAAGTATTAGTACATTTTCAGTTTAGTGAAGTTATATCAATAAATAAATAATAACATATGTGTGTGTGTGCAGATGTACTCGTCGAGCCGGCAGTTCGTGGTGCGGCGCGCTGACTCCGTGAAGCAGCTGGGCTCGGCCGTGCTGGAGTCGCGCGTGTCGTGCGCTACGGCTGGAGCGCTGGACCGCGCGCTGGCCGCCGCCGACCGCGTCGTGGACCGCATCCTGCCGCCCGACGCCCTGCACGCCGACGAGGCCGTCGCGCCCGCCCCCGCCGACGAGGGCGGGCGCGCGCGCGCTGCTGCCGCCGTGCAACACGGCGCGCGCCTCTCGCGCAAGCTGACGCGCCGCCTTACGCGCCAGGCGCTGCTGGAGGCCAAGGCGCTGCGCGAGCAGATCCACGTGCTGGCGTACGCGGCCGAGCTGGTGGCCACAGACCCTGCGCGGGCATGGCGCGAGGCGCGGTGCCTGTACGCGGCGCTGTCGCGGCCCGAGCCCGAGAACCAGGCGCGGCCCGCCACGCTGGAGGAGCTGCTGGTGCTGCTGGCGCGCGAGGCGGCGCGGCGCCTCGTGCACCTGCTCAACTACGCGCACGACGACCTGCCCCGCGCCGCGCGCGCAGCCTCCGCGCGGCTGAGCGCGCACCTGGCGGCGGCCGCGGAGGCGCTGCTGCGCGCGCCGCCGCTGGAGGTGGCGCTGGGCGAAGCGGGCGAGCTGCGCGCGCGACTGCGCCGCCTGCTGGCGCGCCTGCAGGACGCCTCGCGCGCGCACCTCGAGGCGCTGGCTCTGCTGCTGGCGGGCAACGAGGAGCGCGAGAAGCTGGCGCCAGCACACGCGCACGCGCGCGACAACGGCCTGGACTAGCGCCCGGCCTCTACACTCCACTGCAATCGTCTATCGATTCACAATGTAGCGTCGTTTCTGTGAGGAGTGCAATCTCTTAAATCTCATTCCGTATATTTTACTTTTTTGTTTCTTTTTTTTGTAAAATTTACTTTTAGTGGTGATATGTAGAATTTTTTTATTTTAGACTTATGATTTAGATGCTCCATATTTATTTTAGTATTAAGTTCTTAGAGAGAGAGAGCTTTAATAAAAAGGTTAATTTATATTAATACGTATTTTTGTTATATTAAATTCAAATAAATTAAAGATTATTAGTCCCAAAATAAAAAGGTAGAAGTACATACTTGATTTGTTATTGTTTCTTTTAGCCATGTTAATAGACCCAATGTTTAGAGATCTAATGAATAGGTACATTAAAAATAATACTACAGTGAATATTACTAAATAAATACACTTTGAATATAAAAACAACATATTATAAACACGTAATATACAATCTGCTTATCAAAAGGCTGCGTACCCACAATGCTGGCTGCATCGCTCCGCTGGATAGCAAGACTAACCTCTTGGGCCAAGTACAAGCACAGAACACATTATACCAGCCAGCATTTAGGTAGCACGCGTAGCCTTTTTCAAATGCCCCGACAGATCTTGGTACAGGGCAAGAGCGCTCTGACCCCTCGGTCCAGTTTCTACCCCGAACGGTACAAATAAATAGCCCTTGTCGAGATTGAAATATTTGTGCCGATTAAGGAGTTCTGCAGAAGAAGCAGTACCGCCAGCCGGCTTGCCAGATGTCTGAAGATGAGACATCGAATGTCTGCTTCTAAAGAATTTAATAGGCACACATAAAATAATTTTCGTCAATATATTATATGTGTTCCTGTTGACACGTTTATATTTAATTCTCTATTATCCTGTTTTATTTCCTCACCAGTACATTTCCCATGTCTGTGTTCCATGGTCCCTCCACCGCACACACACACACACACCAGTACATTTGCATGTCAGTGTTCCATGGTCCCTCCACCGCACACACACACACACACACCAGTACATTTCCCATGTCTGTGTTCCATGGTCCCTCCACCGCACACACACACACACAACTTATCGTGTTTTGTTTCGTCAACGTATCTAACATTGTTAACAGAGCAGCGTGAGTGTGTGTGTGTGTGTGCGCTCAATGAAGTTATTTTTACTGTAATCTCCTTATAATATTGTGTGATACAACTAAATCTAATGCAATAATCTTTTATTTGAAGTTCTCTTTACAGCAATTTATCTATTAATAATTAGCAATTAGTTGTATTTACAACTTCACTAATTACACAAAATATACTTAAAATACCTAAAGTAAACCTACCTACTAATGAACCAACAATGATTGTTATACAACTATTATTTAAATTAATTAATTAATTATTCTTATATTTGAACTCTGCCAACTCTACTAAGCAACCCGTATACTTACTAACATCCGCCGAGCACCTTAAGGACGCGCTTGTAGTTTGAGCAAAATTAGGATTTCTTCGGTACAGTTTGTGACTAAACCAAACTAATTAGAATATGACACATAAGTTATACTTATAGAATGGGTCTCCAACACTGATCTCCATCAGTGCAAGTTGTAGGTACTAATGGAGGTCAGTGGTCTTCAACTATAAATCAATGAAGATTTTTTTTAAAATATTTTTTTCATTTCTCATACTCTGAAAGTAGGTCTGAAGTTGCCTGAGGAACGGGATGAAAGTAATACTTTTCATCCCTTCCCTAGGGAGAATCGCTTTCAACTGACACCTGTCAAATTATAAAAAAAAAACTAGTTCTTTTTCACATATCTATTCAACCCTCGGAGGAAGGACAAGCCTGGAGTCATAGTAATAAATTGAACGTGTTCTGTATGTCTGCACTCTTTCGACTTATGTGCGCACCAACGCGGAAGAAAGAGATAACTAGTTACTATATAGATCACCTTCAAATGACAGTGTAGCCGTTTTTTAATACCTCAATTTAGTGATGTGCCTACGACGTACGAAATAAAAAACCGAAACCGAACCGAAACATACATTCTGTTCTGTCACGCTAACGATTATTCTAGTAGTTTCGCTAACTAAACCATATTAAAGTGACGTAATTGTAACATGTTTTCAAAATCGATCTTTTAGGCATAGTTAGAACTAGGTGAGAAAACCTGGAAAAGGATTGTGTAGTTCGAAATAAATAAAATAACTCAGATAACTTTTGTAGGTTTTTATTTACTGACCCTTAAACAATACAGTTTTATTTAAAAAAATACGTACTTTATCATGTGGTTGTATATTGAAATATAAGTTCGATTTTGAGACCCGATTTTAACCGAATTCAGAACAATTGTGCACAACACTATAAACCAAACTTTTGCGTATTTTTAACATATAATGGCAAAATTTAATTGTTTTCCTCCAAAATGAGGTTCTAAAAGAGTAGAAATTTGTTATATTTTAATATTTTGATTCAGTTTTGTATTGTTTTGTGGAAAATGATAAAAAACTCTAACCTGTGAAATGACAAGCTCTGGATTTCGTCACTTTTCTTCGAAGCATGGCTCTTACAGCCATAGGCAACGCACGCCATTTGTTCTTCAGTAGAAAACACTTCTCAAACAAACTCATTTAACCAAATATTCCAAAGATTCACGGTATATTCGCCAAAAATCCAAATCCACAGCTAGTATCCAAATTGGTTACTCGAGCTAGAAAAACCGGCTTCACTAACGTATAGGGCCGAACAGATTGTATATAGTTGTCTCTTTTTAGCACACTAAAAACATTCATTAAAAAGAGAGGTTCCGATAGTGCGCCACACTTCAACTTATTACTATGTCTCCAGGCTTGTCCTTCCTCCGAGATTCAACCATATTCCAACTTTGTATACAGCCACGATGCAAAATTGAAATACCTAACTTAAAGTTAAGTATTGATTAAAGAATATATATTTTTTAAATAACTTTATTGTAATTTAGTTTTAACAATTTCTTTAAAATTACAGATTGGGCAAAGTATTTACTATGGCTATAAATAAGCTACGAAAAATTAAAAACAAAACAATTTTTTTTTCACCTATTTTGTTACTACCGATGAGTCTTAATCGCTTATAATAGGGGCTATTTTATTTGTAGTCCTATCGTTTTGATTCGCTCACGATTTCTGCTAAAACCTCAGTCTGGAGGAGGACACCGTATTGCTCGTTTCCAGCTGCTCGTGTTGCAAAGATCGCTGTATAAACACAAATTATTTCGACAAATCAAATTTGATCCTTCCAAGGTAACTTTAGGTAACCTTACCTCTGGACTTGATGGAGTGACCTGAAGGTATACCCTCGGTGTCTGCTACTGGAACTCCGGGACGAATAGAGCTAGGTGTACCGTGTTTTGAATCGTTTTGTTAGTTATGATGAGACCTTACCTCTGGACTTGATGGAGTGAACAGAAGGTATACCCTCGGTGTCTGCTACTGGAATTCCGGGACGATTAGAGCTAGGTGTACCGCGTTTGGGCTCGTTTTGTTAGTTATGATACTCATATATATTTAACAATAAAAATACTCAACTAAGTAGACCAACATCATACTTACCGGTAGGCAAAACTTTAAAAACTGGAATAGGTTAGGTTAAGGGTACTCGCGTCGGGAGATCGGTTTCAAACTCGGTATCGGGGGGTTATTTGACCTGGTCTTTCTTCCTATACCCCCATTTGGGGCTCTATCGGCACCCCTTGGGGTACCTCCCATACATTTTTTTTTTTGGGGTTTTTTTAATTTTCTCGCCTTTTAATTGCTTTATGAACTCAGTATATGCCTCACCTAAAATTTTCGTTCAATACCCGTCGTTTGACACCAATTTTATCCCTCTAGGATAATAAATGTAGATTTTAAGGCCGGGTTAGATTTTTCAAGTTGACAATATTTCCATACAAATGTATGGGATATGAGCGTTTTTCATAATAAAATAGACAAAATCGTAATTGTTGTAATTTATCTTCAACTCAATAACTTAAACCCAAAAAGTTGAGCCCAAAAAGTTGAGCCCAAAAAGTTGAGCCCAAAAAGTTGAGCCCAAAAAGTTGAGCCCAAAAAGTGGAACCCAAAAAGTGGAACCCAAAAAGTGGGTTGAGCCCAAAAAGTGGGTTGAGCCCAAAAAGTTGAGCCCAAAAAGTTGAGCCCAAAAAGTTGAGCCCAAAAAGTTGAGCCCAAAAAGTGGAACCCAAAAAGTGGAACCCAAAAAGTAGAACCCAAAAAGGTGAAATACCTCCTAATACTCATATATATTTAACAATAAAAATAATCAACTAGGTAGATTAAGCAACATCATACATAGCGGTGGGCAAAAACTTTAAAAATTGGAATAGGTTAAGGGTACTCGCGTCGGGAGATCGGTTTCAAACTCGGTATCAGGGGGTTATTTGACCTGGTCTTTCTTCCTATACCCCCATTTGGGGCTCTATCGGCACCCCTTGGGGTACCTCCCATACATTTTTTTTTTTTTGGGGTTTTTTTTTAATTTTCTCGCCTTTTAATTCCTTTATGAACTCAGTATATGCCTCACCTAAAATTTTCGTTCAATACCCGTCGTTTGACACCAATTTTATCCCTCTAGGATAATTAATGTAGATTTAAAGGCCGGGTTAGATTTTTCAAGTTGACAATATTTCCATACAAATGTATGGGATTTGAGCGTTTTTCATAATAAAATAGACAAAATCGTAAATGTTGTAATTTATCTTCAACTCAATAACTTAAACCCAAAAAGTTGAGCCCAAAAAGTTGAGCCCAAAAAGTTGAGCTCAAAAAGTTGAGCCCAAAAAGTTGAGCCCAAAAAGTTGAGCCCAAAAAGTAGAGCCCAAAAAATTGAGCCCAAAAAGTTGAGCCCAAAAAGTTGAGCCCAAAAAGTTGAGCCCAAAAAGTTGAGCCCAAAAAGTTGAGCCCAAAAAGTTGAGCCCAAAAAGTAGAGCCCAAAAAGTTGAGCCCAAAAAGTTTAGCCCAAAAAGTTGAGCCCCAAAAAGTTGAGCCCAAAAAGTTGAGCCCAAAAAGTAGAGCCCAAAAAGTTGAGCCCAAAAAGTTGAGCCCAAAAAGTTGAGCCCAAAAAGTTGAGGCCAAAAAGTAGAGCCAAAAAAGTTGAGCCCAAAAAGTTGAGCCCAAAAAGTTGAGCCCAAAAAGTTGAGCCCAAAAAGGAGAGCCCAAAAAATTGAGCCCAAAAAGTTGAGCCCAAAAAGTTTAGCCCAAAAAGTTGAGCCCCAAAAAGTTGAGCCCAAAAAGTTGAGCCCAAAAAGTAGAGCCCAAAAAGTTGAGCCCAAAAAGTAGAGCCCAAAAAGTTGAGCCCAAAAAGTAGAGCCCAAAAAGTAGAGCCCAAAAAGTTGAGCCCAAAAAGTTGAGCCCAAAAAGTTGAGCCCAAAAAGTTGAGCCCAAAAAGTTGAGCCCAAAAAGTAGAGCCCAAAAAATTGAGCCCAAAAAGTTGAGCCCAAAAAGTAGAGCCCAAAAAGCTTAGCCCAAAAAATTGAGCCCAAAAAGTAGAGCCCAAAAAGTTGAGCCCAAAAAGTAGAGCCCAAAAAGTTGAGCCCAAAAAGTGAAACCCAAAAAGTGGAACCCAAAAAGTAGAACCCAAAAAGGTGAAATACCTCCTAATACTCATATATATTTAACAATAAAAATAATCAACTAGGTAGATTAAGCAACATCATACATAGGCAAAAACTTTAAAAATTGGAATAGGTTAGGTTTTTTTTTTTTTTTTTTTTTTTTTTTTTGTCGCTGGGAAAAATGCGTTACGCATCCCCCCCTTGGGGGATTGGGGGGGTATGTGGGACTCCCCGGACCAGAGAGGACCGGTATACCCACTAAACAACCCAGCGGCACTCCAGCATCGCCCATGTGGAAGGGGACTGGGAAACCGGCAAAGCCTTGACGTCCAGCCCCCCGCCGACGACCGCCCGCCTTTACAGCGGGGCCTGCACGCCCCTCCCTGCAGGGGGGGGTGGCCGGGTAAGACCGGGAGTGCTCGGCCAATTCCGCCCGGCGGGGTGGTGAATATGTGCAATGCGGGAGAAGGCGCCCCCGCGCCTGTCACCCGCTATTCACCACCACGGGGCAGACGACTATAATCGCCGTCGTCTCCTGCCCCTTCTCCGCCTGCGCAGCGGCGCCGCAAGAGGGTCTTCCTCCCGCGCGCGCTCCGCCGCCTCCTTTTGGGACATCACGTCCTCACAGAAGGAGGCGACCGCTGCCCATGCCTCCTCGCTTCCCAGCATGGAGTTGACCAAGCTGGGAAGCGAGAGGTCCGGTCCGACCACCGCTACCAAGCCGCGGCGCGGCTCGGACCACGACGGGCACAGCTCAAGGGTGTGCTGCGCCGTGTCCTCCGCCGCACCACAGTCGTGGCACGACGGGTCCTCTTCCCTCCCGATTCGGTGCAGGTACGATCCGAAGCATCCATGCCCGGACAATACCTGCACCAGACGGAACGAGAGGAAGCCGTGGGGTCGCTCGAGCCAATCTCGCAGGACTGGCCCGAGCGCGTCCAGCGTCCGCCGGCCGAAAACGGCAGAGGCGAGGTCCGCCGTCCAGTGTTGGACGATCGCGTCCCTCACCTGCTGTCGGACGGCCTCCCGCTCTTCCGGGGCGGGGCGCTCCCCGAGTGCCCTTTGCCCCGCTGTCCACTCGTATACTCTGGCGAGCACCCACGCCTCTAGCTCCCAAGGAGGGGTGCCCGCCAGAGCACAGGCCGCCGCGAAGCTTACCGAGCGGTAGGCCCTCGCCACCCGCTGCGCGATTGCCCTTTGGGGCCTGCGGATCGCGGCGGCGTTCTCTCTCCTTTGGAGGGAGTCCGCCCAGATGGGAGCCCCGTAGAGGGCCATGCTCTTGAGGATGCCGGCATACAACCGCCGGCATCGCGCTTTGGGCCCCCCCAGGTTGGGGATGAGCCACGACAGCGCGCCCGCGACCTTCAGCAGGCGCTTCGACAGCTCGCTGAAGTGCGGGCCGAAGCGCCACCTGCTGTCGAGCACTAGGCCCAGATATTTCATCTGGGTCTTGAGCTCGACCCTGACGCCCTCCACGACGATGTGGGCGTCGGTGGGGATGCGCTGCCGAGGCCCGTGGAAGAACACGGCCTCGGTCTTGTGCAGCGCCACCCCCAGACCAAGCCGGCGAATCCTTCCCGCGACCAAGGATCCGCCAGCAGAGGCCAGGGTCGCCGCCTCCCTGAAGGTCCTCCCCCGGGCAGTGAGGAGGGTGTCGTCCGCGTAGCAGATGACACTCGTGCCACGGAGGAGAGCTCCCCGCAGGAGCCAATCGAAGCCGATGTTCCACAGGAGTGGTCCTAAGACGGACCCCTGCGGAACACCGGATTCCGCGCCATACCGCCGGAGCTGGCCCGCTTTGTCTACCAGGAGGACCGCTCGGTCCTCCAAGTAGCTGGCCAGGAGCCTCCGCAGGTATTGGGGCACTCCGTGGAAGCGGAGCGCCTCCAGTATTGTCGAGTGGGGGATGGAGTTGAAGGCGTTGGCTATATCGAATGACACAGCCAACACTCCATCCCCTGCCTCCACGGCCTCCCTCACTTGGCCCTTGAGCCGGGCCAGCGCGTCGATTGTCGAACGCCCCCTTCGGAAACCGAATTGGGCGTCCGACAGGTTCGGCCCCACCTCCAGGAGGTGGCCATTAAGCCGACCAGCGACGATCCCCTCGAACAACTTTCCGACCTCATCGAGCAGAACGATGGGCCGGTATGCCGAAGGGGAGTCCGCCGGACGTCCCTCCTTACGGAGGAGGCACAGCTGCCCCTCCTTCCAGGGTTTCGGAAACCTCCCCGACGCGAGACACGCGCTGAAGAGGTCCCGAGACCTTGTGGGGACGGCGGAGCATCTTCGTTATCCATAATAGTAATTCTACCGGCTGGGCATGGGTATTTGGGCATGGAGAAATAAAACGTAGCACTTCAACTTATTGATGGTATATTACAATTTGTTGGAGGTTAAACTATGAAATACAACTGTAGGAAGATTGTCTGATATCTAATTACACTAATTCGGTCGACACTCCAACCAACACGTAACGCCACAACGCGATGCGAACCGATTGCCGTCCCAAGTAAGAATGGCGGTCTCTCGCACGGCACTAGCGCTGGTTGTTGCGTCAGAGCAGGGCTCCGAAGTTAGTCTCAAGTCAATGTCAGCCGTTATTGACAGTGACATAAACATTATAACATATTTCGAACATTGTGACAGCTGACAGTGACATTGAAACCAACTCGCCTACTCTCCGAATCAAACATTAACAACAACTTAAACACTCTTCGAATCAAACACGCCGACACGGCCAGACTGACATTCGCACGTCCTCGTGCGATCCGATTTCTCTCGCAGCAGATCGCGCTGGAGATCGAGAGGAAAGCTAATGCCGCACTCGAACATGTTAGGGCGTGGGGTGTCAAGTATAAGCTGAAGTTTGCCCCAGAAAAAACCGTGGCAATGGTGATCACCAAGAAGCTAAAATA